>OY728147.1:1763678806-1773678806 GCA_963277665.1 Viscum album
CCGTCTCAGGTTTTTCAAACATAGGAGGTTGAGTTAGAGAAGGATGCATATTTCGGGGAGCATCCTATCAGGATTGTTGATCATAGTGAAAAATTACTCCATGGATGGTCTATTCCTCTGGTACGGGTGTTATGGCAGCATGGCCGTATACAGGATGAGACATGGGAGAGGGAGGCTGATATGCGATCACAGTGACCGGAGTTGTTTGAGGTTTCTTCTTCAATGCCTTCCTAGGGAAATTAAAAGACGAATTTATTTAAGGGGGGAAGTTTGTATAAACCCGGAGCTTCGGTTTTAGGTACAGATGTCTTTTACAGGCTTTTTATGAAAAAATGGAGAATATAGAAATTTTCAGAGTACACGCCGTGTACATCAAGAGTACACGCCGTGTACTCCTCAGCCACTCGAATTCGTGTGTTGGTCGAGACTGAGACACACACATGGTGTGTAGCGGTGATGTGGAGGCCGATTTTGGCGGTGTATGGAAAAACCCACTACACGTCGTGTACTTTAAGAGTACACACCCTGTACTTTTTTTATTTCATTAATCGACCCAGGGTCAGGCCTAATGACCATATACGTCTTCTGATCCTTCTAATCCCATACAGAACATCCAAGAAGGCTGATTATTCTCCAAGCCACCGATCCGTCATCGGTTGTCCAAATCAAACTCTGTCAGTTGCATAAGAACCGTAGTGGTGAGTTCTTGGTTCTTCATTAGCCTCGTTTCCCGATTCTTCCTCTCGTGTATGTTATCTAAGGTTGCATTTTTTAGAAATTTTTTCAGATCTACTCCATTATAGGCCAATTCATAGGCCAAGGATCATGTATATTGATCTCTGAGGATCGAGGTTGGTGGTTTGTTTCCCTATGTTGAAGTTCATTGATTTTTGGTTTCAAAAGTGCCGGATACCCATGTGTTGGGTATCCTGGGTTTTGGATTTTGATCATATTGTTTATCATCCCATGATTGCTTGTTATCTTGTGATTAATTGCCGCTAATTTATGCTTTCTTGCATGTTTAAGGATCACCCCAAGGGTGTTTACCTCTCCCGTTTGGCTGTTTATCGCCGTTTGGCACTATTGCCATGAGGCAAACCTATTTCAATTGTTAGTTGCATGTTATCACTGATTGCATGTCTTTCCTGTTGTTGGAATGCTTTGATGTATGGTAGATATTAGCCATGTAGTTGTTTAACTTACTTAGGGCTACTAACAGTCGATTACGCATGATTGTACTGCTCAGGGCTGTGAGGACCTGGTGCGGGAGATCAAAGAGGGAATAGACCATTAAGTGCTTCCCTACTGGGTCTATTGGTTTTAGTTTCGTACGCAAGACCTACAAAAATAGGACTTTGTGCTTCCCAAGAGTGTTCTTAGTTACCCACGAATCGAGACCACATGAGGAATTAGACGTAAGTTCTTCCTCAGAGTGTCTGTAGCTATCGTTGCAATACCATAGGGGAATTGACGTTAGAGCTTTCACGAGTTTTTATGACATGTTTTATTACTGGACTATAGGGGTCTGCTAGTTTAATCCACCCAGAGAGTCAGTGTGGATTTTGATGGTTGGTTGTGACGAGTCCACCAAGCCAATGAAAAAGCTTGGGTTTTGTACTGCTTGTGTTTATGTAGTCTTTTTAGATACATGTTGTCTTATATGCTTATCATGGAATAGAAAACATTGATAGTTTCCCTGGTTGTGTAATTAAATGAATGTGAATTGTAATTGGTAGAATTGTTTACTGCATTTATTTACCTTTACTTTTTCTATATCACTCACAGACAGTAGGGAAAAAATCTTAAGGTGGTTGCCTACTGGGATTAGTCTCACACCATGTTTGGGTCCTGGTTTCAGCCCAAACAGATTATATGGTTGCAGGTATAGGTAGGGATTGTGGCCCTTCTACCTCAGGTACTTGATTTCTGGTCGGAGCTGGAGAGCAAGTGATCGGGCCTTGGCTCGCGATGATGCCGGAGTTACTATTTACATTTAGTACTTTGGTTTCTGTTTTATTTCATCATGTTGTTTTTCTTACTGCTTTCGATAGATACAAGTACAATTCTGCATCATTATTATACCAGACATTTCTTTTACTTTCAGTTCAGTTGTTGCATGCTATTTACTGCTTCCGCTATTGTTTATGCTTATTCTTCTGCTTCATACTTTACCAAACGAGGAAATAGTTTCCCCAATGACTCACCAAGGCCCTCGCTGCTAGTAGGCAGCCTCTGGCATTTGGGGAAACATGATTGAGGTCATGTGGCGAATCGGGTATGGGGCACCAGTTATGCGGCTCCGAATGTGGGTTGTTACAAAGTGGTATCAGAGGAGTTTTATTTCTTTAATATTTCTTACTTTTTTGTGACAATAACCAGGGATAGGAAGAAATGGGTAGTTAGTACTTAACTATGCCTTAACTATGCCCGGGAGTAATTAACCCATGTACAGGGAAAATCTATATTACCTCGTAATTGCAATTTGTAGTTTTTTGCAAGTGTTACAGTATATTATATTTCACAATTGGGTGATGCACATGTTTTGTGTTGTTACAGTTTATATGATTATGGTTCTATTTGGTTGCAACCCGATGAGACGAGGGTGTGCCATCTCAGGAATCATATAGGCACTGTGTAGGAAATCACTTGTCATGCATTTTACCTTGCCATCTAGGGTGAATTATAATTTCATGTTGTTGTGATAGATTCTGTAATAGATTATACATGTCGTTGTGGTAGTTTCTGTGATAGAAATACTTATTGCGCTGATAGAGTATTACTTATTTTACAGCTTGTTTAGCATTGGAGCCATGCACTAGTCTTGGAGGCGTTATGGGCCCTTGAGGATCGGAATTTGGTGGATCATTGTTTGTTATGTAGTTTACTTTTTGTATGCATTGTTATGATGCCAAGCTTTGATTTGTGGGGAGTATGGGCCCCCACGGATCGGAATTTGCACATAAATGGGTTTTTTTCAGTGTTTCTGGTGTTCGGAGTAGTTTCAGAGCTACTTCCCAGAAAAACCCAGAATACATAGCGTGTACTTTATTCATACATGCCGTGTAGTTTTTAAACTGTGTTTTTATCTGTGTGAACAAAAACACGGGGTGGCGGAAAATCTTCGGGGACATGTCGTGTACTATAAGTACAAACCGTGTAGTAGTCAACCGTGTACCCGACCATGTCACTAACAACATGGGTTGGGGAAACTCGTATAGTACACGCGGTGTGTTTTAATAACACACCGTGTAGTTTCTTCTTGGTACCCGATCGTGTCACGAACAACATGGGTCTTTTTTATCTTCTCTAATACATTTCGTGTTTGTTCGGAACACGCCGTGTAATGGGTTAGCCGTCTGTTTGGTCGTGTAACCTGCTACCTGGGACACCGAATCCTGGCTTGTACATGTCATGTCCTTAGTGCACAAGCCGTGTAATTTTGAATTCGGAGGACCATGTAGGTTATCCGTGCAAAGAGACTTGGGCAGGGGAGTGGAGTTAAAGTACACGCCATGTTTTGGGACAACACGCCGTGTAGTCTGGAACGTTACATGACCAGTGGTGTTAGAATTACACACCCATGTAAATGGATTTAACAAATACGCAGTGTAGTTTAAATACATGTCGTGTAGTTAAATTTTTCAAATGTAAGTGTTTCTCTGTCCTGTTCCCATTTTGTAGTCTTGTGTTTTATATACATTTTGATCCTAAATCAGAGGTGTGATTTTTATCTTTCAGAGCTATGGCACCAAGATGTCCACCCGTTGCACGTCAGGAACCAGGCGGTGACAGTACGCCTGATACGACAGACCATGGATTACCAGTAGTTCCGCCAATTGTTCCAGATTTGGAACCTGTAGTGATTCTGGACACTGGTGCGGACGCTCAGTTCAGAGAGGGTTTCATAAGGTTCATGCAGACCTTCCAGGGAGCTCAGCATCCTGCCCCGTCTATGGAAGAGCTGAAGCGAGTCTTCCAACAGCAGCATCCTCCCACTTTCACAAGGGATGGAGGACCTCAGGCTGCAAAGTCATGGATAGAAACCATGCTTTCCATCTTCGAGCATCTGGAGACACCCCCAGACAGAAGGGTGAAGCTCGCGACTTACATGCTGCGAGATTCTGCCAAGAGATGGGGGGATGTAGTCTCACAGGCAGGGCGCCAGCGGACTATGGCTTGGGACGAATTCCAGCGTACGTTCTATGACTACATCTATCCAGCGACACTAAGGGCTGACAGGTCCAGGGAGTTCATGAACCTGCAGCAGGATACTCTTTCGGTTATGGAGTATTCCTCCCACTTCACTGAGTTATAGCGTTTCACTCACATTCTGGGAAATGGCGCGCTGTTTTTAGCAAGGAAGTTTGAGGAAGGCCTCAAACCAGAGATCAGATCACTGGTGAACGTTTTACTGTTGACTTGTATTACTCTGATAGTCAACCAGGCGCTGATCACTGAAGGAAATCTGAGGGAGACTGTAGCTATTGACCAGGGCGGTTCAGCATCCAAGGCTGATTTATTTCATACTGACAGCAAGAAGCCCCACCGAGAGTCTACTCGAGGTGACTCGAGGATATATCTTCTGGTAGACGGGATCGTCTTTCTGGAAACCCGGTGGTGTGTTATCACAGCGGAAAAAGTGAGCATAAGAAGCCACAATGCCCGAGAGATCCATTGGAGTGCCGTGCTTGCTACAAGATGGGTTATCTGCAGCATTTTTGCAGCGTTCTTTTCTAGTGGCTAGTGAAAGAGGATATGTTTTTACCCCTCATTCAAGAGCAGGATTAACAGTCCTGGAATAGACTGGGGGATCGAGTTCTTTGGGTCGTGCAGGCCAAGGTAGAGGTCGTGGATGCGGTATTCAGGCTCAAGGGGGGTCAGCTCAGGGATATTAGGCTGCTACACAGGGCAGCGGTACTGGCTAGACCTTTGCAGTCGAGCAGATCCATCGAGAGCAGGATCCTGGACCTTCCACAGTTCAAGGTATGATCTTAGTAGCCTCAGTTCTATCTTCAGCACTTTTCGATACTGGTGGTTCATGTAGCTTTGTATCTATTTCTATCGTGGTAAGTCTGGAGCTCTGTGTCTTTTCGTTTGCTGACATGTTGACTCTTGACACGCCCTTGGGAACGAGGACATCTAGCGTATGTCAGTGCCAGGAGTTCCATGTCGAGGTTGCAGGGTATCGTTTCCTATAGGACCTCTATGTCATGGAGATGACGGGTTATGACGTCGTTCTCAGTATGGACTAGTTGGTTCCCTTCTAGGAAGTCATCGATTGCTATCGCCGCAGGGTGAGTTTTGTATCACTAGAGGGGAAATCCTTCCATCATAAGGGCGAGTGGGATGTTCAGGCGAGTCGAGCCGGACTCGAGCATCATGGTCTATGAGGAGTTACAAACTAGACTGCTAGTCCTTTTCTGGATGACTAGGGGACTTCACAATTAGATTTTCCTCCAGTGGTTGATCGCTTTCCAGATGTCTTTCCAGAAGACTATTCTGGTTTTCCTCTAGAGCGTGAGGTAGACTTCTCAATTGAGCTCGTGCCAAGAGCAGTACCGGTGTTTATTCCTCCTAATAGGATTGCTACACATGATTTGTAGGAGCTCAAGAAGCATTTGGAGGAGTTGCAGACAAAGGATTTCATCCGACCCAGTATATCTCCTTGGGGTTCACCTGTCCTGTTTGTGAAGTAGGAAGACGGTAACCTTAGGCTTTGCGTGGATTATTGGAAGTTGAAGCAGTTGACGGTCAAGAACTGATATACCTTGCCGAGGATTGATGATCTCTTCGATCAGCTTTGAGGAGCTCAGGTGTTCTCGAATATCGATTTTAGGTCTGGTTATCATCAGTTGTGCATTAGGCACTCATATATACCTCTGACAGCCTCCAGGAGCATGTATGGACTCTACAAGTATACGGTTATGTTCTTCGGCCTTACAAACGTGACAGCAGTATTCATGGAACTGATGAAATGAGTGTTCAATTCTTACTTGGATTCCGTCATCGTGGTATTCATGGACGATATCTTGGTGTACTCTCACACTTTACATGACCATGCAACCCATCTTGAGATCGTTTTGAGTACATTAAGGGAGCATTGGATTTATTCTAAACTCTCAAAGTGCCACTTCTGGATGGACGAGATTCACTTCCTGGGTCATGTCATCTCAGAGACAGGAGTATCAGTAGACCTAGAGAAGGTGAGTGAAGTAGTTACCTGGGAGCAGCTGAAGAACGTCTTTCAGGTACGAAGCTTCTTGGGGATGGCTGGTTACTATAGGCGGTTTATACAAGATTTATCATGCCTGGCAGCACTGTTGACGGGATTGACTAAGAATGGTGGGAAGTTTGTTTGGTCAGAATCCTGTGACTCAGCCTTCCAGGAGCTAAAGGGGAGATTGACTTCAGCCCCAATTCTAGATCTTCCAGAGCCGGGAAAGAGTTATACAGTTTTCTGTTATGCATCTAGCATCGGGCATGGAGCAGTGCTTATGTAGGAAGATCGTGTTGTCGCGTACGGATCTCGGCAGTTGAGGCCACATGAGAAGAACTATCCTACGCACGACCTAGAGTTAGATCTTGTTGTTCATGCTTTGCATTGTTGGAGATACTATCTCATGGTAGAGAATTTCATGGTATATACTGACCACAAGAGCCTCAAGTACATCTTCACGCAGCGTGACTTGAATCTGAGACAGTGGAGGTGGGTCGAGTACCTAGAATCGTTCGACATCAAGCTTGCTTATACGCCTGGGAAAGGCAATACTGTGGCAGAGGCACTGAGCAGGAGGACTCAGTTGCAGGTAGTTCAGGAGGCCAGCAGTGAGTGGAAACTAATGGCTCTATTCTCTATGATGCATTAGGAGGTGCATGATAGAATGGGTCAGAAAGATCTTTCTTTTGTAGCTGTTACCTCTACCCTTTTTGATCGAGTTCGAATAAGGCAGCTATCAGACCCTGAAGGCCTAGTCCTATGGGAGTTTGTTTCAGATGGATACCCTACTCCATGGTCGACAGTGGGAGATGACAAGGTGCTACGTTTTCATGGCCGCATATGGGTTTTAGCGGACATACGGGAGGAGCTGATGCGGGAGTTCCATGCTTCAGCTTGGGTAGTTCATCCTGGTGTCACCAAAATGTACCGAGACTTGCACTGTCAATATTGGTGGCCAGGTATGAAGAAGGATGTGGCTGTTTTTCTTATGCGGTGTTCCACCTGTCAGCAGGTGAAGGCAGAGCATCAGTGACCAGCAGGGCTTTTGCAGCTGTTACCCATTCCTGAGTGGAAATGGAATAATGTCGTGATGGACTTCGTAACAGGTTTACCGAGATCGCCTCGATGAAATGATGTGGTTTTGGTTGTAGTGGATAGGCTCATGATGGTTGCACACTTCTTTCTGATCAAGGAGACCATCAGTGTTGATGAGCTGGGACGGTTGTAAATCCAAGAGATTGTTCGTCTGTATGGAGTTCCACACTCCATTGTTTCAGACAGGGATGCATGTTTTACTTCTCACTTCTGGCAGTGCCTACAAAGGGCGTTGGGTACAAAAGTACTTTTGAGTACAGCATACCATCCCTGGACTGATGGCCATTCCGAGTGTACAATCTAGGTGCATGAGGATATGCTCCAAGCTTGTATTCTAGACTTTGGAGGTTCTTGGGAGTAGCATATTCCTCTGGTGGAGTTCGCCTACAACAACAGTCTTCAGGCGACTATTCAGATGGAACCTTAAGAGGCCTTCTATGGTAGGCCATGAAAATCACATTTATGCAAGCTAGAGAATGGAGAGGAATCTTTTCAGGGACCTCATCTTGATCAGGAGACCTAAGAACAGATAGAGTTGATTCGGAAGAGGATGGCGACAACAAAGTCTCTCCAGAAGTCATATGCTGATCAGCGTAGACAACCTCTAGAGTTTGAGGTCTGGGATCATGTTTTCCAGCATGTCGCACTGAGGATGGGACACAAGAGAATGCAGAGACAAGGTAGGCCTTCATAGAGATACGTTGGGACGTTTGAGGTTTTGGAGAGAGTCCGGAGGGTTGCTTACAGGTTGCAGTTACCTCAGAGGTACCAGGCTATGCACGACGTCTTTCATATTTCTTAGCTTCGACAGTATTTCTCAGATCCCTCTCATGTTTTTCAACCCGAGGAGGATGAGTTAGAGCAGGATTCATATTTAGAGGATAATCCTATCAGGATTGTTGATCGTAGTGCAGAAGTACTCCGTGGCTAGTCTGTTCCTCTAGTACGGGTGCTATGGCAGCATGGCCATATACAGGACAAGACATGGGAGAGGGAGGCTGATATGCGGTCACAATGGCCAGAGTTGTTCGAGGATTCTTCTTCTACACCTTGATAGGGAAATTCGAGGATAAACTTCTTTAATGGGGAACGTTTTTAAGAACCCGAAGCTTCTGTTTCAGGTACAAATCTCTTTTACACGCTTTTTAAAGAAAAATGGAGAATCTGGAAATTTCCAGAGTACACGCCGTGTACTTTATGAGTACACACCGTGTACTCCTCGGCCACTCGAAGTCGTGTGTTAGCCAACACAGGGACACACACACAGTGTGTAGGGGTGATGTGGAGTCCGATTTTGGCGGAGTATGGAAAAACCCACAACACGTCGTGTACATTTTTTATATTTCATTAATCGACCCGGGGTCGCGCTTAATGACTGTAAACGTCTTCTTCTCCACCTAATCCCATCCAGAACATCCACGATGTCCGATTCTTCTCCAAGACACCAATCCATCACTAGTTTTACGAATCAAACTCCATCTTGTGGTGAATTTCTTCTAATTTATTCTTGATTGCATGTTTGAGGATCACCCCATGGGTGTTTACCTCTCTTGTTCGGTTGTTTGTCGCCGTTTGGCACCGTTGCCGTGAGGAAAACCTATTGAAATTGTTAGTTTCTTTTTTTCACTGGTTGCATGTGTTTCCCTCTGTTGGAATGATTTGAAGTATGGTAGCTATTATCCATGTAGTTGCTTAACTTAATTTGGGCTGCTAATAGTCGATTACACACGACTGGACTGTTCAGAGCTGTGAGAACCTGGTGCGGGAGATCAAATAGGTAATAGATGATTAAGTGCTTCCCTAGAGGGTCTGTTGGTTTTAGTTTCGTACGTAGGACCTACGAGAATACGACTTTGTACTTCCCAAGAGTGTTCTTAGTTACCCACGCATCGAGACCATAGGAGGAATTAGACGTAAGTGCTTCCTCAGAGAGTTTGTAGCAATAATTTCAAGACCATAGGGGCATTGACGTGAGAGCTTCCCAGAGTGTATGTGCCTTGTTTGATTACGAGACTATAGGGGTCTTCTAGTTTAAGCCACCCAAAGAGTCAGTGTGGATTTTGATGGTTGGTTGTGATGTATCCCCCAGGCCAAAGAACAAACTTGGGTTTTGTACTGCTTGTGTTTATGTAGTCTTTTTAGATACCTGCTGTGTTACTTCATTATCATGGAATAGAAAAATTTGATGGTTTCCCTGGTGGTGTAATTAAATGAATGTGAATGGTAATTGGTAGAATTTTTTACTGCATTTATTTACCTTTACTTATGCTATATCACTCACTGACAGTAGGGCACAAATCTTGTGGTGGTTGATTACTGGGATTAGTCTCACACCCTGTTTGGGTTCTGCTTTCGGCCCAAACAGATTATATGGTTTCAGGTATAGGTAGGGATTGTGGCCCTTCTACTTCAGGTACTTGATTTCTGGTTAGAGCTGGAGAGCATGGGACCCGGCCTTGGACCGCGATGCTGCTAGAGTTGATGTTTACATTTAGTACTTTGGTTTCAGTTGTATTTCAGAACGTTGTTTTTCTTACTGCTTTCTATAGATACATTTACCATTCTGCATCATCATTATATCAGACATTGCTTTTACATTCAGTTTAGTTGTTGCATGCTATTTACTGCTTCTGCTATTGTTTATGCTTATTCTTTCGCTACATACTTTACCAAATCAGGGCATAGTTTTCCCACTGACTCACCAAGGCCGTCGCTACTAGTTGGCAGCCTCTGGAGTTTGGGGAAACACCCTTGAGGTCATGTGGCGAACCGGGTACGGGGCACTAGTTATGCGGCTCCAGACTCAGACCGTTACAATTTTGAAATAGACTACGCATTCCATATATGATTCATCTCATATTGGAATTTATAGATGATTATAATATATCCAATTTCTTATATTTCTTGATAGAAGTAATATATATTAAGATATGAAGGAACATTTTATATAAGATAATAAGAATAAAAAAATTCATAATTATTTTCAAGAATTATTGTTTTTCAATATATGATGGAAGAGATATGGAATCCAAGAGGATTCATGATTCCTATAAATATTTTTATGTGTAAATAGAATGATATTACTATGGAATGTTTCCTATAATTACTAAGGAGTCTATAATTGAATGGTGCAATATTGCATATTATTGATTTCCTAACCAAATCTATACATTTCCATGATATAATAGAGGATTTACCTATTTATCTTCTATAAAGGATCTATATTAATGAATTTGAAATAAATAAAGGCCCTCCTATTTTAATTGTGTCCAATCATGATATAATTTATACATAAAATTCTACAATATTATTTTGAAGGCTATTTATATTGAGATTCATAGGTTAACTTCATACTATTTTCAAATAGATTGAAAATACAAAATGTCTATTAAAACATTAGAAGACATGTTAACATACTATTCAATTTACATTAAAGGTATGTATAATCAATATTTACCTTTGAAAGGGTTTTCCTATGACTATAGTTTTCATTAAATTATTCAAATGGTTCCATATAAATCATTATATAGAAAGTGATATTGTACTCCAACATATTGAAATGATGTTCGTGAAAGGAATCTCGTATGACTAAAACTTTTTTAGGAGAAAATGAAAATCTTGAAGATAACTCATACTCATATTAATTAATATAAATGTAGGAAAATGAGTTATGACGACACCCAAATGATACTATTGTAATTTCATATGGAGATCAAGTTTTCTTCCAATTATATTTATGTGAGGGTGTTTTAAGGTTCAATAATAAAGGTAAAATGATCCCCATGACCATTAGACCATTTAAAATTTCTGATATAATTAAAGCCCTATATTTAAAATTTTAATTGCCACAAATCCTCTATAAATTACATGATGTGTTCTATATATCATTATTAACGAAGTATGTGCCATATTATATACATGTTCAGGCCTATGAAGAAATATGATTGTAACTATTGTATCATAGTGTAATAGTAGCATTTAGATTCCTTACCCCAGATAGAAATCATGGAGGAATTATATCTGTTTACTGGTAATGGTAAAATATATAAATCATAAATTTGGTGATTTAATTTTGTACCTGTAATGACCCAAAAATTAATTAATGGAAATCCATATTGATCTAATTAAATGACTCTTTATATAAAATGTTTATATAAAATGACAACTTATTTGGTTTTATGTTAGGAGTTGTGAACATTGCTAATTTAGCCGTTGAAAAGTGATCACATGATTAATATAAATATAGGGCTTTAATGAATCCAATTTACTCAGACAAAGGATGTGATGGCCTCATCCAGTAGATGTACCCTATACAAAGCCCATGTGTCAGTACTTGGAAAAGAGGTGGCATCATTAGGCTTTTATCTCGACCAATCCCAAGCCGATCTTCAACAGGTTAAGCTCGAGTGGGGCCGCCTACGAGAGAAGTGGAAGTTAAAAGAGATTACCAACCAAGTAATGTTATCCGAGCCACCCAAGAGTCTGTCACCATCACACACCTTACTCTTCGGTCTCATGAAGATGTTATAAGGGGTTATATAACATGACCTTATCACTATGGTTATGTAGATTATTTTTGTATATAATAATGAATATATTTTCATATAATTTTTATTACCCTGTAAATAGTTTTTAATGCTCAAATAGTGTTTTTATTTAATATTCAACTAAGAAATATATTTTGATAAATAAATGGATTTTTTTATTAAATAATATTTTTTAAAAATATTATTATTATAATTAGATTAATTTTTATTAAATATAAAAGATCTTATTATTTTATGAATGCGATTATAATTTTTATTAAGTTTTGAATGCTATTTTTGTGAAAACCTATGAATTTTCGATAATGTCATTTTTTATTTTAAAAGTGAAAATTATCATATTTAGAAAATTATTTAGATAAAATTAAAATTATCTCTGTAATCAGGATGTTGAAATTATCAAATGGTGAATTTTTTTATTTTCTTAGACAGTCAAATTTTTGGCTAAAAATTAAATACCGTTTAAATATATAATGTGTTTTATGACAACATAATTACCCAATAGTGATATAATAAAATATTATAATCCTTATTTTAGTCCAATATATGTTTTACCATTAAAATAATGTTATTTTTTGTTTGTTTGAATTATTTTACAAAGCATTAATCGACCCTTCAAGGCTTATTAAACATCTTGTCTTTTTAAATTGTTTTCCATGGGAGTGTGACTCACCTCCACATAAGCGACCCCATTATTTTAAGAAGTTCGGTCATTGGACTTATAAAATATTTATTTACACTCCTATTTTGGAAAAACCATGAGCACAAATCATGGGTTGGTTTTTGGATTGAATTAGTTTAATGTATGGTGTCCCAACCATAAATAATAAAGAATTCTGTCACCTTTCCTATATAAATCCACCCAAGCTCCCACTTTCTCCTCACTCAAAGCCTTTTGAGTTCGTCCAAACTCTTCCCTACTATCCCTATAATCATACCAAGGTGAAACAAGCTCCCAAGAAGCCTCTCTCAAGCCTTTGGATGCACACTTCCAAGTAAGGATTTTTCTTCCTTTCTCATTTTTGTCCAATTTTCATAATGTTGTTATGCCCTTTTAATTTAAATTATACATGTTGGGGCATGGATTCAAACCTTCCCCATACTGCTCTATTTATGTATTAATTATGAGATACCCCTTTATATCTCAATAAAATCCTCTTATATAAACCCATTACTAGGCTTAAATTCCATAATGGATTTCTCTCTATTCATTTACATCCAAGTAATAATTTTGTATTATGCATCTAAATTCCATTAAAATTATTGAGACTTGTATGTATATGACCCCCAATCTTTCCATTTCATGTAAATATGGTGAGACACCCCATTATATCTCATCAACCATTTTTATGAATTCTTATGTCACGCCGTTACACTGTCGAAATGGCACCGATTTTCCAACCCAATGTCATTGTGTAGGGAATACCATGCCAATATAACTATCAAGGGTATTCACCTTTATGAACATATAATTATTTCTTACAATGTTTCATGTATGAATTCCACATTCATTTATCATGGAATAAAATATTATGTTTTATTAATCCATGTTTTAGGATTCATGTGGCACACTTATGCATGAAATGAAATGTTTAAGAAGGGTGCGCCCTTATAGAGCTCCAATGCATTGGGTAAAGTATAATATAATGATACTTCTTGTGAAATGGGTTTTTACTCATGCTCACTCAAGTGAAATGAGGTTTTACTCATTCTACATTTGCAATGAGTATTTACTCACACTCCATTTTCAATGAGCCTTGGCTCATGCTAATTCCATGTTATGTGTTGTTGCCACATTTCCATGTCATGATTATCATGTTTTATCATGCCTTTATTTTTATTATTCTCTTGTGCTATACTAATATTCCTATTGTATAACATGTATTGTATTCCTCATGTTATTCCATGATTATTACCATACCGGGCTTTATAGCACACCCATTTCTAATTCATTACCTCAGGTTATCCCAGGCAATGTTAAGTACGAGGGAATATAGTGGTCATTTAAAGGAAGTTTTCAATATAGATGTTGTATTTCATGTTTTAAGTTGTTATAAAATGATATTAAGCCCCAAATACAGTATACCTCTTGATATTCTATATTGTATCAAGTGAAGGTTTTATGTAATAAATCAAGTTTATGTTTGAAATAAAAATTACGGTTTTCATTGTACCCTTTGGATGTTATAAAGAAGAACAATACTAATTAGTTTATAAGTTAATATGCATGAAAATATCGAGAATGAAATATTTTTAAGTGGAAGGAATGTAATATCCCATCCTAAATTATATTATGTAAATATTATATATTAATAGAACTATAAAACATTAACCCTTTTAATAATTATGGGAACAAATATTATAATTTTTTACTATGGATATTTTTTTCAAATATACTTGGCCAAAATAATCTTAAAATGTTTTCTTCATATTTTCCCTTAGAAAAAAGATTTTTTAAACAATAATAAAAAGATAGTATTTTTATATTCCACCACTTATTTATAATAAATTTTAATATTTTTAAAAATTAATAATATATTGAGTATCAGTTTGAAATAATTAATGATATGTTCATTGGGAGTTAAATGCGGTATTTTGTAGATAACTATTTTTTTCTTCAGAAAATAGTTTTTGTTTAAGTGGGGATAATTTTGATCAATTTTAATTAATAAAAAATACCTATAATGGTGAATGATTGATTTTTTTAGATTTTATATCAAATTATATGAATTTAAATATATATATATATATTGAAAATATCAATTTATATTGTAAATAAAGGTCCTTATAATTGGAAAATGAGTTTTGTGATAAAACATTTTTCGATACAATATGTGGGTTTATTTTGAAACTAAATTCAACCAATTTTTTTAGTTTAATTTTATAAAATGATTCAATTTTCTAAATTATCACAATTAAATCATTTAATAGGGTCAACCTTTTTTTGTCATAATGAATAGTAAAATAGTAAAAATTACTAACCATTGTTAAGGAAAAAATTTATGTATCAGAGAGCTAAAATATCAAGATAAAGGTGTAAATTGATAAAAAAAAGTTTCTTAAAACAAATTGATTTGTTTTATTTCAACAATATACTATTTAAATTCTATTATGAACTATTTTGGATCAATATTACCCCGAAAGTGACATGCAATTATTGAAGAGCAATGATAAATTAATATCATTCCATTCACATAAATTATAAAAGAGATCCACCGAACCTCACTTATTAACAAATAAAAATCAACATATATCAACCAGAATATACCAAAATATCTCTCCAAAATAATTATCCACTTTATTGAACTGTTCATTTTCCAAAAATATGACCCTTAGATCCTTAAAAAGAGATCAAAAGGTGATTCTTTGAGGGTATGGTAATTATCTTCAGTATTGTCTTTGTTTCTTCTTCTTTTTTTCAACATAAATCATGTAATAAAAATTCCAATATAATAACACCAGTAAATAACATATAGTTAGATGTTATTATTTTTATGAAATAATATGTATCCAACTCCTTCTCCATCAAATGGGACACAAGTCCATTTATCTTGTATATAGAATATTCCACCTCATGAATTGATTTAATATTTTTCCACCGGGGAATCACACGGATAGAAATAATGATTGAACTAATAAATTTAGATGATAAATATGAAATTATATCAATTTTAAAAAATTAATATATCATCCACTTCGGTCCACATTCACCCATTAAGGGAATGATATCATGAATCATGTGTATATACAAGATACTATTTCCACAAAGTGATACAACAAATTTTCAATAATGAATAATAAATAATGATTTAAAAAAAGTAAATAAATAGTATATATGATGTTTATAATATTTATATATTTATGCAGATGATAGTTCAATATCCATAAAAGTGAACTAGATCTTCTCCCACAAAATATTTATGAGAAAACAATGCAGTTAACATCCCAAAAAATTTTAATAATTATATATTATTAATGAAAATGTAGTAAGATGTTATTATATGATAATATATGATATTTAAAATTTTAATTTGGTTATGGATTAAATTAATAAAATTATTGAAATCATTATACATTAGTTTATATCCCATTCAACTAAAGAAAAGCATGAGGAAATAGATTTCCTCTCAATTTCCATTCCATTGAGACATATTGTTATTACACATCTATTCATTTTTATGTGGTGTATGTGCCCACCATTGGATATTTATGAAATAAATAACTAATTAGCTTTAATGACTAATTTTTCAATTTATATTTATTCATTCAAGGTTTTACAATTCAAATGTTTCCAAATACGTAAGAATTTATTTTACAATATCACTGTCTTTGGGGATTGCATATATTTTCATTGATGGGATATTATAACTTATATGTCATAAGATCAAATAATATTCAAATAATATAGATATTTATGAAATTTGGATATTTTATTCAGTATTTTCTTCACATTTGTATGTGAATAAAGAAAAATGCCCAAAAGAAAAAACCGATTCTATTTCTCAAATTATCAGGTATATTTTTATTTTCTGTCCATATTTATAAAAAATGTATTAATCAATTCCATATATTTATAAAAAAATATTTATTAGGGCATTTTCAATAATACATGATTTTTTTAAAATGGCTTTAAGGGAATTTTTTTGGAAAGGGATTTTTTACCATCCATACAAAAGTCCAAAGGATGTTTTTTAACTTATACGAAGCTAATGAAAATCCATAATTCTAAAAATATTGTATGATATTGAGATTATTCTAAATGTATTAAATTGTATTAAGAAGAAAAATCTTTCATGAAAATTTATTTTAATATTTCACTTTCATTCAATTTATTTTTCCAATGTAAATAATTATATTTCAAAACCTATATTCCATGTGAATTGATTAAAAAATATTATTTATTATTAATTTTTTAGTAATAATATTATGATGATATATTCATATTAAAGAGATAATTGGTAATTAAATTTATCTTAAATAAATATATTATTTATCAGTTATATTCATGATGCATTAATTATATATCAATTTTTCATATGGTTCTTTACATTGATAAATATTTAATTGTGCGGGAAAATCATGATATTTTGTATTTAATCTTAAATATATGCATTTATTAATAAGTAATATTGTTAATGAATTAAATATATCTTTTGATATATGAGTAATGAATTATAAATAAATTGATGTGTTACTCTTGGAAATAGATATCCCATCCATGAATTGATTCGTCTCATAAACCAAATCACATGGCCAGTTTAAATAGGTTTTTACCAATAGGTTTAAACTATTCAAGGGAATGGTCTGGGTGATATAGGTTTCATAATGTCTTATATCATGAAATATAGTATTAAAAATGTTCTTTCATTGAGAATTTATTTACTGTATTCCATAAGATATTTGTAATGGTATTATCGGTGGATGCATTTTTTGGTCATGTTATTGATTGAATGACATGTGTTTTTAGTTATTTACCTTTCTATATTTATTATTCCTTATTTAATCATGGTAGATTATACAATATGTCCCCCTTACTAGGAATTTTAGATCACCCTTAATTTATTTCCATTTCATAGGATATATAGATTAATTATTTGAACATGATCATGGATGTTGAATTTTTTCTATTAGGATAATTTATATTTCACCCCTAATTTAAAAGGATTATCACGTATATATCTAGATCACCAAGACTAACAAACAAAATGGTTTATTGGGATTTTACCAATTATATCTATGACAATTTAATAATGTAGACTCTGGCTTTAGGTTACTGGAGTGGGGGTTGTTACAATTTCCATCCCTCATAATTATATTTTTTAACAATGATCTCCAACAATAATAAAGAATATTATAATAGTTTCAAATATCACAAATGGAAAAAAATCATAATCCATACCTTCCACCCATGAATAACCTTTATAAACAATTATTAGTTTATTTATTAAAATATCTATGTTTATTCATCTTTTTCAATAAATTCCAATTTTCTTCAAATAATATTCTTTTATGATTTTCATGGATTGAGTTCTTGTGGATTTATTATTTTCAATCTAATATAACTTATAATCAATAGTATTAAACCTTTTTCAACTACTTATTAAAATAATTGTCATTCAACCTATGAGATTTGTGAGCTCTAATATTCTAATATCAACTTTATTATGGTTTAAATACTATTTTATAATTTTTAATAATGATATGAGATTCAAACTATTTCCGTAGAGAATGAAATTTTTTGAGTTTTTATTCCTATTTCACTTTACTAATAACGATATTCTTATAAATATTCATCCCCATTTTTGGAACACTTTTATTTTCCCCTTATTTTATTCTAATTACAACTATTAAAATATTCCTCTATAATATTCTCAAAAACCATAGTTACGAAAATATTATTTGAAACAAAATTCACATCATAAGAATCCTCCAACATTTGAAAAAAAATCCCTATATTAAAACTTCTTCAGTTGGATTAATAACACATGAAAAATCAATCCTTTTCTTTTTCATCAAAATATCCAATATATGAAATTTTTATATTTAGTATGAAAGGATCCCAAAAAATAGTAAATATTACACTATAGGTTAATGGTTATAAATACAAATTGTATTATTTCATGATGCATTTTTACCATAAACAACATATTTTTTTACTGGTACAATACTTCTAACAACATCTCTTTAAAAAAATTATAATATTTATACCAAACCAGCATGATTATTTTTATTTCCACCAAAATTATTTTTTTCCTTTCATCCACAAAATTTTATTATGGGGTGTATGAATCATGATATTAATGTTAAATTTCATTATTATTTTTAATGGTTTTAATATTATTTCATGTATATAAATTTAATTTGTATTTATTAGTTTTTGTATATAAATACCAATTTCTATCTTATCACACCTTCTGAAATATCTAAATATATCTTCATCATTTAAATTATGCTTCATTGACATGAGGTTTTTCATTCGAGTGATGTAATCAATAAAAGTGATAATGTAAACATATAATTTGGTTTGTTGAATTTTCATTATAGCATAAATATCATAGTTAATAAGATTAAGAGGTCCATCGGATTGAATTTTAGCTTTATTTTATATTCTATTGACCATCATAAATTTCGTACATATTTTGAAAATGAAATAATATTTCCCATTTAGTGGTGTAATATTACTTATTAAATCAAAATTATAAACATTACTCATACTATTCTGACCAAGGTTACATATTATTCAATTAAAAAACTTATTTTCATCCATAGAACATAATTATAATGAGTTAAAATGTTATATAATCTGAAAAATATGACTGTTGGTTCTTTCTCCCTGGTTAAATTTTTTCCATCATTCACACTTCTAATGATACAAGAATATTTTCAAAATATAAATTCATTGTCATCATCAAAACGTTTTCTAACACTCATTAAAGTGTGTTTGGTCCTATAATAATATGTAATATCAGTTTATTTTATTTTATGTGCCTTATTCTCTATATATCTTATTATTATGATTTTTAAATAACAATTATTTCTAAAAGAAATGTCTTATCATTCACATTTTTTGAAATTTTCAATATGTTTATATCTCATTTCATTTCTAAGGTAATAGTACAATTTAGAATCCATGGTTTTTTTCCTTTTTATTATTTTTTGAGGTGTTTCAATTTCAAAACATATTTCTTTTAAATTATTCATTCCAAACTATTTTTCAATTTAATAATAAGAAACTTGTTCTATAAGATTAGTAATATAATCTTCAGTAATGTGACAATGTCGGTTGCATCTTCCACAAACATCCTCTATGAGACTAAACTGATTTATAATAAGAATATTTTTAATATATTATTATTATATATTTATTATTTTATGTGGCTTAGTAATATTACTAATTTTTCTTCCCCTGTTTTCCCACATACATCTAAGCCTTTTTTTAAAAATACACGTTTTTGATAACATTTATATTCATTATTCCCATAAATTCATCAACAATGAAAAAACCAATCAATTATAATTTTTGAATATTATTAGTTTCAATATTTATATAAATGTTGTTAGGGTCCATAAGGTATTTTTATTTTTTTCTCCTATCATGGGGAAATAATTATATGGATTTTTTCTGTTTTATTTATTGGATATATTTATAACATAACCCATTATTCCATGATTTTACAATAGTTTTTAGACATGCATTGTATGTAATATTAGTTGAAACTTTATTTTTAGTGTAAATTAATTCCACATATTTATGGATGTATTTGAATTTAAAATAATCATTACTAAGTGAATTAAAACCACCCCTCCTCAAGTATAAATACCACCCCTCAGATCCTCATTTCTCCTCCCAATAATTAAAGTACTGAAAATAACTACCAAATACACTCATTTACACTATACCTACATACATGTGATTCTTGTAACACTAAAATACCAACTCCAATGTCTTTAAGGGATCCTTAAAATAGGTTATATTCAAGAGGAAATATTCTCAAGCCACATCTCTTATTTTGATTTCTTCTTCTACTTTCTCCTCATGTAATTCATAAATCTTGGACTGATATGTCCACAATCATGTATATACTAAAATTTTATTTCTATAATGGAATATATTACATTAATCCCATATATTATACCCTATTATTCAATGAAATGAAACCATGTCCAAATTATTATGATTATCCTTTTTCATGGATATTGATTATTTAGTTTCCATTACTAACTTCAAGGCTTGTAAGAAAAAAATTCCTAGATAAAAAATATTTTAATAATTATATTATTACATATATAATATTATTGAACTCGTATATATATATATATACGTAATATTATATAAAGGAACAAGTTCTTGATGCCTAGAAAACACGACAAAAAATAAAATAGACATTAATCATTACCAGTTTATCAAAAGAATCATCTTCATGCATAGAGGAAAAATGTTAAATATGAATGATTAAAATATTTTATGCGAATTAAAATAATTTTATTTTATTTCTATTCTATTATATACATTATACAAGAAAATCTACAATTATATGATGTTTAACATACAATGAAACTATGAAGCAGACACTCCAACAACAATGAAAATAATGAAATGTTATTTAAGAACAGGTGGTAATATTTTATAAAAAATATGAATATTGTTATTTAATTAATTATAAAAATATTTAATCCATTATTCATGAGGTTTTATAATGATACACTGAAGGGAATCATAATTAAGGAATTCTAATCTCACTTTTACTTAAGTGGGATTTATGTCATATTCACCAATTATTTATTGTGTGTGGTCTATATGATTACCTTTGATATATAATATAATGAATATAAATGTTATTAAATGTATCACATGATAATTATTACATTATTGGTTATACTATTTGACTGATTACAATGTAATAAGGGTTTTTCATATCACTTTTTACTTATGTGAGATATATGCCTAAATGAACACTTATTTCTTGTGTGTGGTTTATGTATACTAACATTTGATATATCAAAAAATAAATATAATTTCCTTCATGGTATTAAGTTTTTCACTTGATATTAATTACTTTAATGGGGCATATGATTCGACTAATTAAAATTGGTAAGGGATTCCTTTACCAAATATTCATTCATTGCATTAAATATATAATTCATTAATTATGTTGTTCTATGGTTATGTTTGAATGTATTTTTGATTATATAATGTTATATTTTAACTTTTTATATGTGTATTTATATTAAATACACCCAATTTATTCAATTTATTAATGATATTATATTTTTATGGTACACCGTTTATATTTCAATTTTTTGATGAATATGTTAATATTATGAACATAATTTCTTTTCATTATTTTATATTCTACCCCTTTATTTTATTTATGATCATAATTCATTGAAAATTTTATTTCCAATTAATATACATATTTATTTTATCTGAGTTAGGATTATTGTCTAAGATATATACAATTTTATATACCATGGTTACAATAAAAGTGATTTTACAACCTAGGGAAACAATGTTAAATCCAAATAATTTTATTTAGAGATTTATTTATTAATAATTAATATTGACTCATAAATTATATCAATTATTATATATATAATGAATTATATTTAATTCCAGAATTGGTGGGGAATATATATATATATATATATATATATATGGAAAATCAATGCATCCATTTTCTCATTAGATGAATATGTTAACCAAAGCAGATGTGTTTTCCACCCATAAACTTAAACTGGTAAGTGGATTCATAATGATAGTAACTATCTAGAGGATATATATTGATAGTTCATATGTATGGAATTATGCATTCCATAATTATTGTTAATCCATGTGATTAATCGATTAGTTTTAATATGCATGGTGGAGTTCAAAGATCATGTGATTATTTATGTGGCATTATTTGATCATCATTTTATTCCAACCATATAACGATAAATTTATTGATTAATAGAATTTGTATAGTTATTTTCTTATAAATATTATTATTTTTATTAAATCATGTTAGATTTTGATTTACTTCTCCCTTACTAAGCATTTCAACACACCTTTATTTTGTTTCCATTCCCGGGTTATGAAGAGGAAATATTTAAATGATTTTTTTGGGATTTTAGTTTATTAGATGTTGATATGTCTTATGATTTTTTTTCTATTACCAATGTAAAATATGATTCATGTATGTAATATAGTGTTCCAAGACTTATATACTATTCGAATATAATATATTTGAGTCTTATATCTACAATAATGTTATGATGTATGGTATCAACTCTTGACTACTAGATTCCATATCTTTAAAATTTACATCCGATAGAACCCATTCAAATGACCTCATACTCTAAGCCTTAATCCTAGTAAAAGTCATGGACCATCGATGGTAACTTTGTTTCAGTCATGGAGGTGAGCTAGCCAGGACCGGTTTTATTGATTACAATATAAATTCTATTATTCTAACTATTGTTAACCCATGAAATAGATCCAAAATAAATCTTTCTAATTACACATTGGATAATATTTCCATCTGATACGAAATTGTAATAATCCATCAGGGGTTAGAAAAACCATACACTCGAGCCAATTATCACATATTGAGTTGAAAAAAAGATAACATAAAAATGTGTTGAATATTACCCAAAAAATAAATAAAACAATAATACAATGTAGAAACAAATAATAAAAAACTATATCCATACAAACCAAAAAAAATTGGATATACCAGAGCATCATGAATCAGAGAAGACCATAGATCTCCATGTGGCCAACTATTAAATCCCAAAAAAACTGAACTAAAGGAAAAGACAAAATGAGAAGATTTAATATTAAATGATGACCTTTATATTACCTTTGATCATGATATAGAACATCTTAAAGAAAATAATGGAAAAATTAGGGTTTGATAACAAAGCATAGTATGATACCAATGTCGAGCCTCCACTTCTTCAAATATTAATAATAAAATAGTTCTATCACTTATAAAGACATTTATAAATCATTTTCTTCAATCCAATCCATTTTCAAATCATGTTTAGTTGTTTTTTCACAAAACAATTTCATATTTAAAAAGATTGAAATTTTACATGAAGAATTTGAAAAATATGGATTCCCATCGATACATTAAATGGTATGAAGGAAAACACATATCAATGAAATGACCTTTCATGTGAATCTATGTGATACAATCTCATATAAAGCGTTATGATCAATAATAAATAATTAAAACCCATCATGCGATAAATTTATCTCAAATAAAAATGAACCTCATATTTGGACCTCCCAAATGGGAATATATACTAGACACAAATGTGACTAAATAAGTATATGTTGGTTTTGAAAAATATCAATTCATTTCAAAATCCATTGATATCAAAAAGGTTATATACTACTAGTGAAACACTCACTATGGAAACCAAATTCAATTTCTTGATATTTACAAGGTTCCAAATCTAGAAATTAACAAAACACATTTAAAAAAATGATCAGGATTTATAAACTAATTTCAAATCCATGAAAATCTACTTCATTTTTTGGGAACCGATTTGCAAATCAAAACTAGAACATTAGGATTAAAACAAACATTTGTTTCCCAAACCCTTGTTGAAAATAAAAAACATCAAAAAAAATTTCATTATAAAAAATCCTATGAAACAAAAAATCACATCAATTCACTGGAAAAAAAAGGATTTATACATGAATAATATAAAAATCATAGAATTAAACCATTTTGAAGAAACTACGACTTTAATAGTGTAAACATAGACACATTTTACAAAAATGATTGGACACCATGTGATCGGCCTTAGAAATAAAAGGAACATGATGAAATTTCAAAGGATCTATAAAATACACTATATGATCATGAATAAAAAACATAACATTGACCATTTTTGCATATATGGCCAACAATAATGAAAGAGAGAAGGATATCTTACCCATAGTGGCACATAACAACAACCATAATGATTGATTTCTGATAGAATGATCCAAATGGAAATGAGATCTCTAAAATCATTTAGGGAATGATTTGGATTGATATTGGGAGTTCGTATGGTCGAATAAAATAAATATCACTTATGCAACACCCTAAAACTCATAACCCTCAAAATTTAGACAGCATGAAATTATATAAACCATCTCGTAATCCACGGAACCCAAATAAAAAAACATTTCACCTTTTATAAAAATATATAGACTTAGATCATTACATGATGTCAACCAAATTCACATCACGTATTCAATTCACACCATACTTGAGATTCATGAATACATCCTAGAAAATATTATATAGTGTTTAATCCCTCTTCATGGCTTGTAAATTCCAAATAGATATTTTTTTTCTCATATTCTACAAAAAATCTAAAAAACCACTTTTGTTGTTCTATGAATAAGTGGACAACGCTATATGTTCTTTCAAACAATTATACCAAATCTCCATTAATTCAAACAAACATACATCCATAAAAATTGGGTCATTTTTTCCAGAAAAGGATCTAATCTTTCATAAGCCTAAACATTTACCCAAACAAGGATGATAAACACATCATGAATAAGGTATTATTTGAAAAGAGTAATGTGGTGTCACGTCTAATGTTATCTAAATTGATATTTTCTGTAATAAGGATTCAATAAATGTACTTTCCTCTGAAACCAATTTATTTTCCTTGGGATTATTAAAAAACTCAGAGGAGGAGGGGGTTTCATTAGTGGTTCTTTTTTAGAAATTTAAAGCATTATGTAATTTAACCCCTTATACTGGTTAGTTTTATATTTATTTATAATATTTTTAACAATATCAGAATAATAAAATGATAATAAATTAAATAAGGCACAAAATATTTACATGGTTCGACCTCTGTGTGAGAAGAAACATCATTGCCACGGTGACTCCCATAAGTCTATGAATACTCAATTTTAGAATGAAGTGAATAAAAATTTGATACAAATAATATAATACACTTTATATGATACAATAGTAATGATAATAATGAGTCCTGTTAGTTTAGAAATTTTTTCATAAAATATTTATCCAGTAGGAAAAATGTAAAACATTGAAAACCATCTCCTTGAATATCATCTAGAATGTGAATTGAATATTCTTAATATAAACATTATCATCTGGTTCAACTTGTTTTTATATCTAGTTAATGGACATCTAGTGAACCTGAATGAATCAAATCCTAATTTATTAACTATATTCATTCTAATTACAAAACCCACTTCACCAAAATCGTTTCTTGAAATATATGTTTGATCTTCCCTACCTGATTTTTATAATATGAAAACTACATCCCATGCTTCTGATTGATGTTATTTGTTGGATTATTTTCTTCATTCAGAAAGGAAACCAATTTTGAATCTCTAATTTTCTCAAATTATTCAGAGTGTTAACTTTTTATATGCATGAATAGTGACAAGTATGATTGTACTATTACACCCCATTTATATAACTTCCCTTAAAAATATACTTGGTAGGAATTCAATATCATTTCTCCAAATAAAATGATTAAAAAATTAATAATTCCTTCTAAAATTAAATTTGATGAATCCATCACCACACTTCTAGAATATTTTTAAAGATTTACTAATACTCTATTTATCAAAGCCTTATTCAATTTTCAAAAAAATCCGATTTATAAAAAATAAAATTTTAAACATATATGCATCATACAATCCTCATGATTTGAATCATTTCATGGTAATGTAATATTTCTCATAAAAACCATTATAATAATTATTCTTCTAAAGAAATAATTATAATCATTCCATATAATTAAGAGTTCTTGATCTAATGAAAAAATATTACTAATATATTTTCATCATCTTACTGAATTATTAGTTAAAATCATCAGAATAATTTATCCATCTAATTGATGTTTTTCCAGTAACCCATTATTATATTTTCTTTGAAAAACGTCTTTATTATAATCATCTGACCAGATGTACTAGAAAATGATCATTAGATAGACTAACATGAAATCAATTCTATTCATTTGTTACATTTCACTTCAATCGGTTCATTTTACTCATAAATGTTCATATTGTGATCTCTTGAATGTTCTGTCCGATTTTCAACCATCTGATGGATGTTCTTCCAATGTGCCACCTTCAGTAGTCGTTCTTCATAACATACCAACACTAAACTTCATATATCGAAGAAAGAACACTTCTTTTCAAATTTCATATTTTTTTGAAGTACATCAAATACCTCTTTTAGTTTCTCTTGACATGCTGTTGTTGGTTAACTATATTGGTGCAACCTCTAAGGAATTTTCTATCATTGAAATTTTCCTCAACCAATACACTTTTAGGATTATTAATTTGTGTTTTATCACATTGAATCAATACATGTACTGAAATTTGATTCCTTATTCCAAATTATATATATATTTTTTAATTTCATGGGATAATATAAAAACAACAATATCTATTTATTCTTCTCATGTTGGTCCAATGATCTGCAACAGGTTCATTTAATCGCATCAGGAAAACCTCTCTTCGTATAAACTCAAACCATTATTTTTCATTAGGTATTATCCATTAATTGTTTTATAGATATATTTTTGATACTCTATACTTCTACAAACATTATATTTTATGATGAGATACTTCATAATTTTTGGGAACATCGAATCAACAACAAAACAACATCTGTTATTTTAAGAATATTTTTTAATAAAACATTATGACATTTTAACATTCTTCAATAACATCATATCAATTCTTTCATAACACTCAAAAACAATCCTTCTCTTATTAATGAAAGATACATTATAGAATATGTTGTCAATAAATTGAAAGCAGGTTTACGAAAACATCACACTTGATTTTCATTCCCCCACTTTGCATATGCAGGAAACATTATAAATTTTATAACTTATTTCTTAACAACCCAATTTTTTCAAAAATCACCATTTATTTGTTTCATATCTCTTTTTATAAAATTATAAAAAAATGCATGATATATTATTAATTGGTTTATGAAGCCACACTATATGATAATATAATTTTTTAAAAGGAATTACATCACTCATTGATGAGAAATTTATATTCCATGTTAACAAAAAATACCTAAAATATTTATTCTCTATCTATTCAATTTTTATTCTCTTTTTTTACCCTTATAATTATTTTTTTTACACATCCATTTTGGGATAGAAATAGTTTTAAATTCATTTTAGAATGAAATACACTGACTTTTTCCCTTTTAGGTAAATGTTTAATCTTCACCTTTTAGAAAATAGTAGTATATTGTCTCTCACATTTTTAAAATAATCTAAATAATGGTGGGTGTGTTCATTAAAAACATTATTAAGTAATAATTGGACGCTGAATGTAAATTTTTATCATCAATTAACAAATCTCTATTTTGGAATAACATTGGAGAAAACATCATCAATTTTAGACATTGTTAAAATATACTCAAACAATACTTCTCTAACAACCTATTTATATTTTATGAATAGATGGTTAACATCAATTTTATTTGAAATTGAATATTGAATAGGATTTTTGGAAATATCAAGGACACTTTTATTATCAAAAAGTATCTTCAATGGTTTACAAAATTTCACTCTCAAATTTCATTGATGAACAATCTTTAAAAATCATAATCATACAAGCCTGGGTGAAAGAAACATATTCTATATCAACTAATCTCAAAGTCATTTATTTTTTATTCTTATTTTATATACTCATAAAATATTCAACAAAGAATAAAATTACTCTTTGGATTCATTTTTTACCATCAAAATCACATTCCCAATCTGGATCAGTGTAGCAAGAAGGTTCATATCTAAAAAAAATACAGTAGATCATAAGATGATGTACCTTTTACATATCGATAAATTATTTCTGGGTTTCGTATATGAGATTCCATTAGATCCCGATGATATCATATAGATAATATAATAACAAAAATATTTTTTAAACCACTAATCTTTAGAAAACATCCTATCAACATACAAATATCATTTTTGATTCAAATTTTTCATAGAATCATCTTTACTCAAGTTAATGAAAACTCAAGAATAAGAAAATTATTTGGAAAATCCTATTTAGAACATTTAAAAAAAAACATGTAAAACATTTTTTAGATAAAAAAATGTATATCTCATTTTGTTTCGCTATTAAAACTACGAAGAAATATTATTCAATAATCACTATGATTTCAAAAAAAATATTCATTTCATCAGAAAAATCTTTACATGAAATTTTATGTCACCTAATATAATTATGTTATCACCATAGAAGATATAATTCAAGGCACTCAATCTCATCACCTTCTCATATATTTTGATGTCAACTTTCCGTTTCGAGAGGTTTATTTTTTTTTTCAGAAACTATCAGATTTGTAGTATCCAACTCATGGAGCATATTTAAAATGTTAAAAGGATTTATTCAACATACAAAACATTGTTTCTTCATGATCAAGTAATCAATAACAAGGTTTATCAATGTAATATTCTTCTTAAATTTCCCCAATTAATAACGATTAATTTACGTCATTTAGTTTTTTTGCAATGATGTGATGCAACTCCGATGAATATTTTGATAGTTTATAGTATCAAAATAGGGGAAAAGATTATCAAATATCCATACCATCCAACTCTGATATCATTTTTATAAAAGTGATGATTTATTTCTTATAACATATTCATGTTTATTCATCTTCTTTTTTAAAATCCATTTTTTCTAAATAATATTATATCTTGGTTACAAATTGACCATGTTCCCATGTGTTAATATTTTCAATATAATATGACTATACATTCATAGAATCTACCTATTTAATATGTTCATATACCTATGAAACTATTTCTGGTATAACAGTGAGATAAGTGATGTTTAATGTGTTAATATCAACATTATTATAGTTTAAAATAGATCATTTTAATTTCAAATTATTTTCTCAGATTAAACCACATTTTATGGAGTATGAAATATTTGAGTTTCTTTTCTTTTTTTACATTCCCCACCACATGATACATTGGTATCTTCAACAAAACTATTTTGATAACTTTCATAATCACTTTTGTTTATTCCCATTAGAGTTCATAATATTTTATTAAACACCATTTTCAACAGAAATTATTATTGATATTGGGAGTTCAATATATTTATGATCATAATAATGCACCAAATTTTATAAGAATTTGTTAAAACATTAATTTATTATTTCTTGGATGAATATTACATGAAAATTTTATACCATTATCTTTCACAAAATTTTCCATGATCCAAATTTTTGATCATAAGTTAGAAAGGCCTCCCAAAACCCTTGAAATATTTCACTGATGGGTTCTTATTATAAAAAAATTGTATGATTTCATGATGTATTAGTACTACAAAAATCTTCAATATTTTACATGTATAATAGTTATAACAACTTATCTCTAGAAAAAAACAAAGAAATTTTATTGTCAACCAATATTATACATCCAATATCAACCAACCGTCAATTTTTTCATTCTTCCACTACATTTTCTATTGGTTTCTAGTGAAATATATTAATATTTTATTCCAAAATAATTTAGATCATTTTTTAAATCATTTAATTTTCACTCCTTCTTATTTTGGATCTTATTTTTTTACACAAACAATTATTTAAATATAAAAACCCATTTTGGAAATATCTGAATAACTCTACAACCTATTATTTATTCATCATAAATATGGTTTTCATGATCAATTTATGTTGAATGTATATGTGAATAAGTTAAAAATAACATTTTATTTATGGATGTCTCATTTTCCCACAAAGACAATAATCAATATGTTTAAGAGTTTTTGTGGACTTGAGTTCAGCATTATTTTCATTCCACTAAACATCTTACTTATCTGTTATGTTTTGATAATAATATCAAATTTACATCTCAGTAGTATAATTTTTTTATTGATTCATCCTTTTAATATTTTATAATAATCATATATAAATGGTTCCCTAGTATTCGATTCCTCAATTATTTTTAATCCTTATCACTTAAGTATTATGTGTTACATTGATCTATAGTCTAAAAAATATTTCCATTGGTTCTTTCACCCCTAGAAAAACGTTTTCAATATTCTATACTTCTGATTAAAGGTAAATATTTTCTAATGATAAATTCCTCAACACCATCCCAATTTTGGATAAACCATAGTAAATTTTGTTTGAGTCAACTAATATATTAAATATTTTTATATTTTAGTTTCTAAAAATAACTCTCGATAGTTCATATTCCAATGATTTTTATTGAATACTCATTACCAAAAGTAATATCTCATCTTTGATTATATTCCAAATGTATCATGTTTTTATATATCCCATCGTGTTTGAGGAACAACCACATTCATGAATCCATAGTTTAATCAATTTTTCTATTTATGAGATGACTCACCAATAAAAGATATTTAATCAACATTCTTCTTTCCATACACGTATTATTTTCTTACAGAAGAACGTTTTCATAGATCCGTAGTCAGACATTCTTCATCATAGTGACCCAATTGTTCAAACCATCCAAAATATTCCTCTAGGAACTAAAATTATTTTTCATTGAAAACTTTCTAACATCATGTGAATTTTCATTTCATTATACCTATAACATCTGAATGTTATTATGTTTTCATACACTATTTCTTACTATAAATTCATGCATGTTTTCAAGAAGGGACCTTTTTCCCAATGGTTAAAATATTTGTGCCCATAAATTATTCACCACCAATAGTAACAATAAAATATTAGTTTTATTTAGACATATGATATTCCACTACAGAATCATTATTTATGTTCATAGATACATTCCATTTTGGTTTCCACATTTCATGGGGAAAATTAATTATGGAGTTTATTTTATGATTTTGTTGATGTGAATGATTTATAAAATCTCTTCTCAATCCAATATTTTCAAAAAAAAATTCTAACACCTATTTTTTTGTAATATGTTGTGACCTTTCACATTTAGTGGCTGAAAATTTCACCAGAGTCTTAGTGATATATTTCATTACATCTTGAGATGATTCAAATTTTACTTTCAAATACTTCTTGTAATTTATTCTCATCATTATTAAGATAATTTTAACCTCAAGTTGTTTAATTGGGATTTATAAACCTAACTTTATTTAATAACTTTTTTCCTACATATATATTTAATTATCTTTCCTTTCATAAAAACTTTTAGTTTTTTGATTTATGAACTCTTTGATATAGTCGTTTTCTTAGTTAGTGATTTATTTCCTTCTATAATAATTTCTTCCACATTAATTATTTATAATTGTTATTTATTTCTTATATTTTTTTCCTCTCTTGTCAGGCTACTAGTTTGATCTGTGTTGATTTTACCTGTTTTTTTGTTCACATCCTTATTTTTCTTCGTTGTTTGAAAAATCTACATCTTTAATAACATTTTTAAAGAAGGGTTTTAATTTTTAAAAAAATCATATATTAAAGAATAATTTTCAATGGATTTTAAATTTCTAATGCAACTTTCTTCTTCTGTTTCTAATCAGTTTTTTCATACCACTAGTGTACTTCATATCATTCTTGATTGTGTAGTTACACTTATTATTCAATGTATTTTTTTAGTATTATAATTTTATTCTATAAATTATTTCAAGGGTGAATTTCTAAAGAAATTTTTAATTCCTTTATAAATAATTTAGTTTAGATAGATTTTCCTCTACACATTCATATTCTTATTTACTGTTTTCTAGAGATAAGAAAAATTATTTCTTATTCATTTCAACATCTTATTTTTCTTATTGAATAACTAATTTTAGTACTTTTATGAAAAAAATAATTTATTTTCATCATCCTTATAGCATCAAAATTTATTTAATCATTGATATTAATTTTAAATTAAAGATATTTCCTCATTAAAAATGAAAAAAGAATGATATGTGACACATCAATATATAAATCATATTTATCTTCTAAGGTATCTATTTTAGAATTGAAAAAATATTAACTTTTCTCCTGAGTATCTTTATAATGGTAGAATCATCCAAGACAACTCCAAAACCTATGATTTTATAAGAAAATATCATTAAATCTTAAGAAGAATTAATCAATACTTTCTTCTATACCATTATAATATCATTAATCTTTATAATCTAGATTTATATCTCTAATACTTTAAAATTTTTGTTCCCCTTATATATAATTTTATGTTTACCCTATGTATAATTATATGTTTTCAGACCCATCACCTTTATGATAATGTTTTTTAACGAAGACATAAAAATATCATTTTTAGCATTTCAATCAATATTAATGTTTATTTTTTCAAAATAATTGTTGAGATAATTATTCTAAATGGGTGGAAGCCCTAATTTTTTTCCTCAATAACCTCCAAGATATGTGATAGAAGATGGGGTATCATTAAATTTTTAATGTTGTAAGAATTGTTTTATAAAATGTAGGAATACCACTATTTTGGACATAATTGTGATTTCCATGATAAGAAAAAATATTGGAACATTCCCTCTAATACCAATTGAATTTTTTTTTATTGTTGAACCATTAAGAGTGGACCTATTTAATTATTCTTTTCCTTTTTACAAATTTATAAAATTGTAAAATTTAACTCCTATATGTTTTTAGATTTTTTCCGTATAAAATATTATAACAATTCAATATTAATAAATGATAAAAAATTACACATGGATTGTAATATTTTCAATGGAAGGCCTTAGTGTGATAACAAAAATCAATTCTATAGAGAGTATGAAAAAAATGGAAATTAATTATTATATATAATTTAACACATATTTGAGGAAACTATTATTCAACTCCATCAATCTGTTAATATGAATGATTAAAAACACATTCGTCACCATAGAAAATTTTTCATCATAAAATTATACATTAAAATGAATTAATATTTGTAAATTATGACCTAATTTTTTTTCCAAAAAGTACATATAGTTTTCCACATCTGAACATGCCCATCTGGTGTTCCCTATTTATATATTCAGTGATAGTTCATCTGGTTCACCTCATTGAAACTGCACTTAATTTATAACATGAATTCTGTCTTATTATGGAAATTGCATTGCCTCAATCGTCTTCTTATTATCGTCATATGATCCTCTATATCTGGTTTCTCTAGGCTAAAAACTCTATTTGATGATTTTGATCAGAATTATCTATCCTAAAATATTCATTAACTATAAAGGAGACTCATTTAGAAACTCATACTATCACATATTCGTTAGTGTTATGACCTTTCATACCTAAGAACAATGAAAATTACAATATTAATTTTTCACACACATTATATATGTGAATTTAAAAATTTAATTTTAATGAACACAATATCATTTTCCCACACAAACTAATACCAAAATCAAACAATACCACTTAAATTAAATTCACCAGATCCTTCTCTACTCATCTAGAGTATTTTTTATGCTTTAATAATAGTATAATAATAACAATATTTTTCAAATTTAAATTACATTAGATTGGTAAAAAATCAACCAAAACGTATATTTATATAATAAAACTCAAGATATGGGACATTAAAAAGTAAAGAATTGTTTCTAAAAAACATAATTTTTTATTTCATTATCTGATGATATAGGTAAGAATATTCCATTAGATAGATACTCTTACATTTTATGGGAAAACATAAGTTATTTAATTTTAATTATCCTTTTGAATGGTTTGTTTTCTGATTTTAAGAGAAATTTTTTTTGATGGAAGGTTTATCTTATATATGTTTTTTCTGATGAAGCTTCCTCAACTTTTCATCAATCGAATCTCTCCATAGAATTCCTATGTGTGATGGAATTGGGAATTATTTTCCCTAAATATTAGTATATAGTGAATTTTCTTCTCTTAAGAAATTGTACATCACTTGGTTCAACATACATAGAAATGATTTTCAAATGAGTTTGAGATTGTTCGTCCTATGATTCTCAATAAGAGGGATGTTCATCAGATGTCATTCCATTAGTTGACCTTCTTCACAACATCACTACATTTAACATCATAGACAGAGTAACAAAACTCTAATTTTTTATCATCATAAAATCCATTTTTTATGAAAAATCACATTTCATATTTCAGTTTTTCTTGAGACAGTGAATATTTTTGTCTACATTATAGAAAAAACTAACGAATTTCGTCACATTAAACTTTTTTCACAAGGTTTATTGATTATATTTTTTATTTTTATTTTATCTCCTTGAATTTGAATAAATATTTAAATATTACATATTATGAAACTATATATTTATTTCTCATTTTAAATGACTACATGAAATTACCAATACATAAATTTTATAATTATTTTTTTAATTATATAAATATTGTTCGTCTAGTGAAATATTGAAACCCTCCCATAGTAAAAGCTCAATAACATTGGTTGTATGGATAGACTATATGGTAATTTTTGTATCAAAATATATTTCACATTTATTCCATTCTATAAACATCTCTTTTACTATCATATTACATATGATTTTCAAAACATCGAGGGAATAATATAGAATCAACTATTTTTAAAAAAATTACCCAACAAAACTTGCAAACATTCTAAAATTCAATAGAATTATCATAACAAGTTTTTCTTAAAAAACCTTTATTATTTTTCATTTAAATTACAATAAAAACATACTTGACAAAATATATCTTCCTTAAATACAAAATATTCTTAGGAAAAAATAACAAATGTTCATTGGGAGAGATAAATGGAAAACATCAGGAACATGATTGTGGTTCGTTTGAAGTTATAATATATAAGAAACCAACCCAATATGATGAAGAATAATGAATGGAATTATATACCTAGGGATAATATTTCCCACATTTATAAATCTCATAACCTTATTCCAAGGAGAAATTCATCATAAGTCTTTCTAACTAAATTCAATTCCATGATGTCACTGATTATTATCAACAAAACCATTAAATCTAATCTGAGATTCCTTGATGTGTTACTGAATGGTTCCATCCTTGTCTACTATTTCCAAGGAAAACATAGTTCCCAATATATTTATTTCTATAACATCTTCCAAATATTTTATAGCTCTATTATTTTTTCTATAGAGGTATTCATAAAGATAAATATGAAATCTCATGTGAAATCTATTGTTGTATGAATACTCAAATATAATAATTTGTAGATATAGAAACCTTTAAAATATAGAGAAGTGGATCTCAATATATTCTCTAGGGTTTTAATATTTCTCTTAGACATACAATATTTTTGAAGATGATTGGAAGTACTGAAACACAACTCTATATAAAAACATTCTGATGACATTTCCAAAATATCAAGGTAAAACTAACATCCCAATCAAATATAATATAATTATGTAACCCAGGTAACCATACCTCTTCTATAATGTATATCCTAGGAAGAATATAAAGATAAAAAATTCTCTAATATAAATATTATTTGATAACATTTTATAGGCATTGACCGAAACCCAAATAACATTATGAAATTTAGATGTTTTGGGGAGTCTTCTAATGAAATCAGTGGTTATTTTTAAAAACATTTAATTCATGTATAATGAATGTTTTTAAAAACCCAATTTTATTATATTTTTAATCATCCAATTTATGACAAAACAGAAACCAAGATATATACCCCAAAATAGCACTCCACATATGGTCCGACCAAAAATATTCTTTCAAATATTTATACATATTCACAATTCATGGATGAATAAATAATGATGGACACTGAGATTTATAAAAATAGGTCATTATTTTGTTCCATTATTGAGAAGTATGATTATTAGTTATTGAACCTTATCATTCCATCCAAATCAATTTTGTACTCAAGATAATTTTTCATCTTATTATATATCTCAACATCCTATTTTTGGGCTTATTTAATCATTATATAGATAGGTGGTTGAACACAAATTTGAGAAATAAAACTGTCATGACTTCCTCCCCCCAAAGATGCCCCTCCTGAGCTAGAAATGGTGAAGGGGAGATAATGACCCCCGAGTCCCGCCTCCAGTAGGCCAAGGGGTGGCGACTAGCACCAAGTGTATGAGTTTTCACAAATATGGTAGGCATTACCCTTTTTATTGTTTAGGATAGGGAAGTAGGACAAGTCAACCACCAAAAAGGAAAAGAACATGTGAATAGAAATAAACCCAAACCAAGCCCACATGCATGTTTAAAAAATTTTATAATAAGGTGCAAGTACGAGAAAGCTCAAAGTACAATACCGAAAGAAAACAAGATTACCGCAATAGCAACAACTCCAACTGTCCAACTAGTAGGGTCTCGCATGGCCCTAGTAGTCCTCCTAGAAACCTGAAAGTAAACGTAGGGTGTGAATACAAGTATAATTAGTAGGGAAACCTAAATCTCTCGTGCAAAAGTGGTGAGACATCCTAATGTCTCTTGAGAACAAAAGAAGAAACCTAGCAAGGAATTCTATCCACCCTTCCTCACCAGCCACACTCACCAAAACAAAATCACAATAGGTAGTAGTATATAAGAACTAGAATATTGGGTACCCCACACCATTTCCCTTTAGTTAGCTGCTCTTCCTAACGGCAAACGTCCTGACGATGCCACACTCTCCCTGCCCGCACACACCTGGGCCTCACAACCACGTATCCCGCCCGTACACACATGGGCCTCCCAACCATGTATCCCGCCCGCACACACCTGGGCCTCAAAACCACGTAACCTTCCCGCACACACCTGGGCCTCATCCCGAAGATTCTTAGGAAACAGTAGAACCTGCCCGAAGAGTCTTGGGCTCAATCCAACGTAATCGAATCCTACCCGAAGTGTTTTAGGTGTAAGGTCACCTCAATCCATAACAGACTAGGGGAGAAGGAGTAGGAAGGATCTAGTAACTAAGGGGAAAACACCCACTCCCATGAAATGGGAGTGTTCGACACTAAGTGCTCAACATGGGTGGGGTGAGGTAAAACAAAAAAGATACAGATATAAATATGTATACCAAACACATAGTCCAACCCATGGCTTCTAAATAGAGAAACTGTGCACATGCCTCAGCACCACTACTATGAATCATGCATACAACAAACAACCCCAACCCCATTTAGGATTTCACGTTTTAGCAGAATTATTTTATTTAGTTCCTTAACTACTAGGAAAGTATCCAAAATGAACCACATCGATCGTTCGTAAAACATATCCCTATCGTCCACAAATCATGTTAAGAAAACACAAGCAGCACAACCAAGACCTTCTTATCAACCTACCAACCCCATTGATTAATAATCCCGTTCCATTACCATGACCCCACATTTATTAACTCTTCCACTTTTTATTTATTATTCACAACCCATCACTGCAGACCTGCATCCAACCACCATAACCACAACCGCACTGAAAATCGTACATCATTATCCCTTTAATACAATTTATCACAGCCTCGCTGCCCGTTACCAACACAACATTCACACCAACCCACAACCAAGTCAACCATATCCACACTGCTCACCCTATACAGAACAACCCACAAAGCACCCCCATCACATGCCACATATCCAAGCCAAAACCCACATGTTCATTATTCCATTTTGTTCAACCGGCGTGATCACACAAGGGTTCCAGATTTTAAACATCCATCTTTATGTGATTAACGAATTTCTACATTCCAAAAAGTTTCCATCCATAAGAAAATCCAGAAGGAGAGGGAAATATTTAATTGCATAAGCAAAGGCCCCCAACGAACGTGATATTTATTAGGTATAAGCTCATTCAATTCACAACATAATATCACAGGATATAAATTAACAGCAATCACAACTTCCCAACCCCATTATATAATCCAGTTATTATCTTTATTAAACCAGTTCAAAATTGTTTCACATAAATAAGAGAACAACCACCCCGCATGATGCACAAACTAGAGAGACGAAGGTAAGATCCCTACCTCAACAGGTTTTGATCAAAACGCTCCCCCAGATCAACTTTAGAAGACGTTCTTCGGCGTCCGTAATTTCTGTCGAGTCACGACAAAACCTCCTCAGGTGGAAGTCAGAAAGTAAAGGCTGAAGGAAAGACAACGGATCCAATCTTGGATGTTCTTTCTCATCGTTACGATCTTGTGGCTGCTGACGGATCATAAATTGGAGCTCGAACGAAGAAGTTATGGAAGAAAAGGAGCCTTCGAGTCTCTTGGGAGAGCTTTGCTTAGAGGAAAGGGGGGGTGAAGATTGAGTTGAAAGGAAGAGGGTCCCCTCCTTTTAAAGGATAGAAAAGGAAAAGTACATGGCATGTACTTTATGGTACACGGCGTGTACTCGGTTATTTTACATGGTCTCCACATGGCTTCCAACACAGTTTTGCGGCCGTTGACTAGTCAACACATGGATTGAGGGTAACACATAAACGGGGAAGGACTACATGGAGTGTAGTTTAGACACCCGGCGTGTACACATTTATTTCACATGTCAAGGACACGACTCCAACATGGTACACATCCGTTAACTAGTAACTCGTACGCGGGGAAGGACCACACGACCTGTAGTACTGGACACACGACGTGTACCCATTTATTCTACACAACAAGGAAACAGACTTCAACACTTGGTATACCTGGAAAGGGGGTACACGGTGTGTACTCAAACTACACGGCGTGTAGTTTCGAAATTCTGTAATGTGCCGGAAAAGTCCATTTTACCCTCCAGAACACTTCTTGACCTTGTCTTTGACAACGGAATGTGCCGGAGAGGTCCGGTCCATTACATCAGATACCTCTTAAAACATTCTCGTCCCCGAGATTTCAAAAACCAACCCAGAGGGACCCAACAAGATACCTCTTAGGGTTCTCGTTATAACTGGAACCCAACCAACAACCCTAATCATAGCTGTTAGGAATTCCCCCTCCTATGTCAAGATATTATTAGCTTTAGGCGGCACTAACTCGCCTGCACGGGTTTAATATCATCTGCATTAATGCGTCTTGATTAAGGATTGGGCCTTCCCACTTTCATATATTAGGATTTTCCAACTTTCACTACCCCCAACACCACACAACCAACACGCAGCCCGAACATGTGGTATGGGGAAAAATTACATCTCCTATGTCGAGATATTATCCGCTTTAGGCGGCACTGACTCGCCCGCACGGGTTCAATCACATCCGCATTAATGCGTCTCGATTAAGGATCATGTTATTCCCTTTCCCCACACATCCGGACATGCTACACACTTCCAGAGAACAAGGAAACAATAGGTCTCACAACCGACAAGCCATGCATTCCATAAAAATCAAAGGTATATAGTATAACATGAACACAATGCTCAGAAGAACAAAGGAAAACACAAGTCAAAACAACTTCGGGTACTGAGCATGCATCTAGGTCTCCCGCTACCATGTGCTCTCCTCGAGGCCGCCATGCTTCCACAACACTCGAACCAATGTAATGGTTCATCCACGAATCACCTTATCCTTACGATCCTCGATCTTGACTGGACATTCCTCGAAGGTCGTGTCATCTCCCATATCTAACTCTCCCTAGTCGATAACGTGGGAGTCATCGTGTATGTACCGACGAAGCTAGGAGACGTGGAAGAAGTCATGAACCTTCTCCAACTGAGGTGGTAGGGCCAGCTGATATGCCACCTCTCTAACTCGCCTCAACACCATAAAAGGTACGATGAGCCTAGGTGAGAGATTGCTCCCTTTCCCAAACCTCTGCTGCCCCCGTTGAGGGAAAACCTTCAAGAACACATGATCTCCCACCTCGAACTCCAAGGGCCTCCGAAGACGATCAGCATAAGACTTCTGTCGGTCCTGAGCCGCATTCGTCCTCTCACATACAAGCTGGAATTTCTCTGTGGTGCTCTGCACTACCTCTGGTCTAAGAGCACCTGTCTCACCAACCTATGCCCAGAAAATGGGTGATCGACATGGTCTTCCATATAATGACTCATACGGTTCCATGCCAATAGTAGAGTAGAAGCTATTGTTTTAGGAAAAATATACTAATGGAATGTGTCGTACCCATGATCCTCCGAAATCCAGAATGCATGCTTGCAACATGTCCTCTAACGTCTGGATAGTCCGCTCAGTCTGACCATCGGTCTGGGGGTGGAAAGCAGTGCTAAGGTGTAGCTGGGTTCCAAAAGCATGTTGTAACCCCCTCCAGACTCATGAGGTAAACCAATTATCCCGATCTGAGATGATAGTCTGCAGGACTCCATACAACCACACAACTTCATCTACATACCTCTCTTCTAAGGTACTCACTGGGCCTGACTCCTTAGTTGCTAAGAAGTGAGATGATTTCATCAGTCGATCCACCACCACCCAGATAACATCACAACCACCCTGAGCTCTAGGTAGTCCTTTGACGAAGTCCATTGAGATGTCATCCCACTTCCACTCAGGTATATATAAAGGGTGCAAAAAATCACTAGGAAAACGGTGTTCAACATTAACTTTCTGTCACACTAGGCATCTAGCCACAAACTCCACCACTGCCCGTTTCACCCCAGGCCACCAAAACTGTTCCCTCCGGCCTTAGTACATTTTTGAAACTCCTGGATGTACTGCCAAGGCTGAGCTATGGAACTCACGGAGAACTCCCTCACACATTGCCTCCGGAATAAACAACCTTCCCTGGAAAAGCATCCGATGTTAGCTGTCCTCTGACCATTCCTCTGGAGCATTCCCCTAATCGACACGATCATGCATCACTTCCGCCTTGGAGTCCCCCCACTGAGATTCTTCCACCTGCTGCAACAAAGAGGATTGCACCGTCATCTAATACAAACAGCCTCTAACACCTTGTACCCTGTCATCCAAGTGCAAGGCAGCCAACTATCCCATCGCCTTCCAAGCATCAGTGGATTCCTGAACTACATCCTGATGCGACTTCCTACTAAAGGAATCAGCCACAATGTTTCCCTTACCTTCAGTGTAAGAGATCTCAAAGTCATAGTCTTGGAGAAACTCGACCCATCTCTGCTACCGTAAGTTCAGGTCACGCCTGGAGAAGATATAACTCAGGCTCTTGTGATCTGGGAAGACCAGAAAGAACTCCCCAAAGAGGTAATGTCGCCACAACTTCAGTGTGAACACTACTGCTACAAGATCTAGGTCATGGGGGGAATAGTTATGCTCATGAGGGCGTAACTGCCTAGACCCATAACAGATCACTCCCTTCTTCTACATCAGCACACACCCAAGACCAAGGCCAAAAGCATCACAAAACACTTTATACAATATCCATTCCCATGGAAACCTGAGTATGAGAGAAATGACCAACTTCTCCTTCAGGTAGTCAGAAGATTTCTGGCACTGCTCGCTCCATAGGAAGACCTGGTTCTTCCTAGTCAAAGCTGTCAATGGAGCAGCAACTCGAGAGAAGTCAAAAATGAACCTACAATAGTAACCTTCCAACCCCAGGAAACTACGAACTTCCGCCACGCTTTTGGGTGCTGCCCAAGAAACAACTGCCACCACCTTCGACGGGTCTACTGACACTCCATGCTGAGACACTATGTGCCCAAGGAAGTGTACTTCTTGTGTCAAGAACATACACTTCAACAATTTCCCATAAAGCTGTTGGGGTCAAAGGGCTCCCAATACTACCCTGAGATGCTCAATGTGCTCCTCCTCTGACCTTGAGTAGATCAAGTTGTCATCGATAAACACAATGACGAACTGGTCCAGAAACTCTCGGAAGACAAAGTTCATAAGTCCCATGAACAGAGCTGATGCATTCGTAACTCCAAACGAAATCACTACAAACTCGAAGTGCCCATACCTGCACCTGAAAGCCGTCTTCGAGATGTCACTGTCTTTTACCCTCAGTTGGTGATATCCAGATCATAGATCAATCTTGGAAAACCAACCTGCTCCCCTCAGTTGGTCGAAGAGATCATCTATCCTTGGAAGGGTATAACGGTTTTTGACTGTTACCTGGTTCATCCTTTGGAAGTCTATGCATAGCCTGAGACCGCCATCTGCCTTCTTCACAAAAAAAAACTGGAGCACCCCATGGCGATACACTGGGTCAAACAAAACCCTTCTCCATCATATCATCAATCTGAATCCGCAACTCCTGAAACTCCGAATGTGCCATCCGATAAGGGGCCATCGAAATCGGACGGTAACTAGGCTGTAAGTCTATCCAGAACTCAATGTCATGTCGGGGGGGGGGGGGGGTAGAGTCACAACCTCCTCAAGAAAAACATCAAGGAACTCCCCAACAACCTCCAGGACGTCCATCATCTCTGTATCAGCTGGAACCACTGATAGCCCACCTAAAAAGGAAAGGAGAGGCTCCACATGTCAGCTTCCCTCCTGATATCTCCTCTCGCCAACAAAAGCTACACGCTGCCCGTCCACATCGGAGAACATGACTCTTCTCCAGAAGAAGTCGATAATGGCACTAATATAAAACAACCAGTCGATTCCTAAGATGACATTGTATGGCTACAGCTGTAAAAGAAGAAGGTCCCCACTAGATCGATGTGGTCCCAATGTCAGCCCACATTCCCAGAAAACACAAGAAACATTGGTCTGGCCTCCACCTGGTGTACTTAGTACCAGTGGTACGGAAAGTCTCTCTACGCCCAGTCCCAAAGCATGGGCTAAACAGGTGAAACAAAGGTGTGCGAAGCTCCTGAATCAAACAAAGCAGAAACAAGAGTGTTGAACAAACAAAGTGTACCTCGTACCACCTCTAGTACAACTGGAGCTTCCAACTCTGCTACGTGCAACTATCCACACCTAGCTCCTCTGCCTCTCTGATGTCATCCACCTCCCCGACCACACCCTGGTCGAGGTCCCTCAGGATCACCCTGAGGTCGGCTCCCTCCTGCAAAGTCTTCCCTCAGAGGAGCATGGTCCTGCTGCTACTAGAAGGGCCTCGCCGTCAACTGGTGCTGCTGAGGTGGGTGCTAAACATTCCAACCTCCACCACACTGAGCTCGGATCGGTCACCGACTCTGAACATGCCCGAAACATCCACAAGAAAAACACCTCGGTCCTGGGATCGTGAAAAAGGGACGAGGACCCGAAGATCTAAACTAGAACAGCTGGGGCCTGATCCCCACTGGCATGAACATGGAAGGTCCCATCGCAGGAGACCTACTGCTAACTGCTTTCCCCTTCGATGAGCCTGGCTGGTTTCCCTCACATGGTGCACCTCCCAGTGAGTGCATCCTCTCTAAAACCTCTTCCTTCTTCTATATCGCTAAGTATGTCCGAAGGGTGAAGGGGGTGACAGCATACTGGAGCGAAGGACGAAGTGCCTCCTTCAAACGTCTCTCCCGAGACTCCTCATCTGGAAAGAGATCCAGAGCAAAGAGCAGGAGATCCATGAACATGATCCCCTACTCTCGTACTTTCATACTCCCCTGCTGAAGGGAGAGTAACTCATGCCGCTTCTCCGCCTTGATCATGGAAGAAATGAATTCCTCTCGGAATTCCTTTTCAAAGTCAGCCCATTGATCCTCTGCCTCTATCCTCTCTCCAATGTAGAGCGTCCACCACGGTCACACAACACCTCTCAGATGACTTACCTCTAGGGGAACCCAGTACTCCCTCAGAGCACAGATCAAGGTAAAAGTGATCCCTAGCTCCTCAATCCACACCTCCGTCTTTTTATCCAAAGTACTACCCTCGTACTTCTTAAGGGTCTGCCGCTGAAAATAACGGAGAGTCTTCTTCCACTGGCTATCTTCCTCCTCTTGGTCAATACTCAACTGATCGATCGCCTGAATCTGTTAGGCCTCAGCCGTCTGATCCACCCGGGGATGACGCCCAGGTGCTATAGCTGTACGGTAAACAAAGATCACCTAAGCCCAGGTAGTAAGGAAATTTCACAGGGTTTTTATTGTATCATTTTATTTCAATTTATTTCCCAGGACACCCAAATTGAGTAAAACACAATCAGGATGATGCATGTACCTTCCCTAGGGTCTCTACCCTGCAATCAATGTAGTCTCACTTGGTCGTTCGGTAGGCTCAGAGTCCTTGCATCGGATCACGGGGGGCCCTAAAATCATGTGTCCTAGCCGGTCTTCCCTGGCCTATGTCATGCACCAAGATTAACTAACACGGTTTCCCTACCATCCCATGCAATCCTCACTGTGCCTAACTTCAGACTCCATCCTATCTCTCATCCATAACCTCTGATACCATTCTGTTATGACCCCCTCCCACCAAAGATGCCCCTCATGAGCTGATAATGGTGAAACGGAGAAAATGACCCCCGAGTCCCGCCTCCAGTAGGCCCTGGGGTGGCGACTAACACCAAGGGTATGAGTTTTTACAAATATGGGAGGCATTACCCTTTTTATTATTTAGGATCAAGAAATAGGACAAGTCAACCAACAAAAAGGAAAAGAACAAGTGTATAGAAATAAATCCAAACCAAGACCACACGAATGATTAAACAATTTTATAACAATGTGAAAGTACAAGAAAGATCAAAGTACAATACCGAAATAAAAAAGGAGTACAAGAACAACAAAAACTCCAACTATCCGACTAGTAGGGTCCCGCACGGCCCTGGTAGTCCTCCTGGAAACCTGAAAGTAAACGTAGGGTGAGCATACATGTATACTCAGTATGGAAACCTAAATCTCTCGTGCACATGTTGGGAGACATCCTAATGTCCCGTGAGAACAACAGAAGAAACCTATCAAGGAATTTTTTTCCACCCAACCTCACCAGCCACACTCACTAAAACACAATCACAACAAGTAGTAGTACATAAGAACAAGAGTATTGGGTACCCCACACCATTTCCCATTAGTTAGCTGCTCTTCCTAACGGCGAACATCTTGACGCTGCCACACACTCCCCACCCGCACACACCTAGGACTCACAACCAGGTATCCCACCCACACACACCTGGGCCTCACAACCATGTAACCTACCCACACACACCTGGGCCTCATCCAGAAGATTCTTGGGAAACATTAGAACCTTCCCGAAGAGTCTTGGGCTAAAACCACCGCAATCGAAACCTACCCGAAGAGTCATAGGTGTATGTTTGCCTCAAGCCATCATAGCCTATCGGAGAAGGGGTAGGAAGGAGCTATTAACTAAGGGAAAACACCCTCTCCCATGAAATGGGAGTGTTCGGCACTAAGTGCTCAACATGGGTGGGGTGCGATAAAACACAAAAGATACAGATATAAATATGTATACTAAAAACACAGCCCAAGCTATGGATTCTAAACAGAGAAACTGAGCACGTGCCTCGGCACCGCTACTACAAAGCATGCATACAACAAACAACCCCATCCCCATTTAGGTTTTCACATTTCAGCAGAATTAGTTTATTTAGTTCCTTAACTACTGGGAAACTATCCACAACCAACCACATCGATCATTCGTAAAACATATCCCTGCCATCCACAAATCAAGTTAGGAAAACACAAGCAGCACAACCAAGCCCTTCTTATCAACCGACCAACCCCATTGATTATTAATCCTGTTCCATTACCATGACCCACCATTTATTAACTCTTCCATTTTTTATTTATTATTCACAACCCATCCCTACAGCCTCACTGCCAACCAACATAACCACAACCGCACCAATACTTGTACATCATTATCCATTTAATACCATTTATCGCAGCCCCAAATCCCATTACCAACACAACATTCACACCAACCCACAACCAAGTCAACCGAATCCCCGCTGCTCACCCTATCCACAACAACCCACAAAACACCCCCATCACATGCCACGTATCCAAGCCAACACCCACATGTTCATTATTCCATTTTGTTCAACCGAGGTGATCACACAAGGGTTCCAGATTTTAAATAGCCAACATTACGTGATTAACCAATTTCCACATTCCACAATGCTTCCATCCATAAGAAAATCCAGAAGGAGAGGGCAACATTTAATTGCGTAAGCAAATGCCCCCAACGACAATGATTTTCAGTAGGTAGAATCTCATTCAATTCACAACTTAATATCATATGATATAAAGTAACAACAATCGCAACTTTCCAAACCCATTATATAAGCCAGTTATTATCATTATTAAACTGGTTCAAAAGTGTTTCACATAAACAAGAGAACACCCACCCCACATGATTCACAAACTAGAGAGATGAAGGTAAGATCCCTACCTCAACATGTTTTGATCATAGCGCTCCCCAAGATCAACTTTAGAAGACGTTCGTCGACGTCCGTCACATTGGTCGAGTCCCGAAAAAACCTCCTCAGGTGGAAGTTGGAAAGGAAAGGCCAAAGGAAAGACAACAGATCCAATTTTGGAAGTTCTGTCTCATCGTCAGGATCATGTGGCTGCTAACGGATCGTACATCAGAGCTCGAACAATGACGTTATGGAAGAAAATGAGCCTTCGAGTCTCTTGGGAGTTTTCTGCTCAGAGGAAAGGGGGGGGGGGAGAGGATTGAGTTAAAAGGGGGAGGGGACCCCTCCTTTTAAAGGCGAGAAAAGGAAAATTACACGGCGTGTACTTTATGGTACACGGTGTGTACTCGGTTATTTTACACAGTCTCCACGCTGCTTCCAACATGGATATGCGGCCATTGACTGGTCAACACACGGTTTGAGGGTATCGCATATGTGGGGAAGGACTACAGGGCGTGTAGTTTAGACAAACGGCGTGTACTCATTTATTGAACACAGCAAGGACACGACTCCAACATGGTACATGGTCGTTGACTGGTAACGCGTACGCCAGAAAGGACTACACGGCGTGTAGTACTAGACACACGACATGTACCCATTTATTCCACACAGCAAGGACACGACCTTCAACACAGGGTATACCTGGAAAGGGGGTACACAGCGTGTACTCAAACTACACGGCGTGTAGTTTCGAAATTCTGGAAAGTGTGGGAAAAGTCCATTTTACCCTCAAGAACACTTCTTGACCTTCTTTTTGACAATGGAATGGGCCTAAGAGGTCCGGGCCATTACAAAAACATTTCCCCTATTACATAAATATTTCATGGTCAATAATTTGAATGTCCATAAATATTTTACCTTTTTTGATTTTTATCATATATAAAATAGAATTATCCTTTCTACTAAAAAATCATAAACTGTGTTCCCTTATCCAAGGGGGTAATGTATTGATCACTCAAAATCATTAATCTGCACAGACATCTTATTTAGAACATATTATAATCTTTCAAAGTGAATATATATTTTAATATTTTACTCCCTGAATACATGTCTCACCTTTCATGATAATGATAATGCATATATATACATAATTCAATGATTACCACTAGTATCTAAAAGTTACTAGTTGGGTAATATAACTAATGAAACTTAAATTTCAATGAGTTAGAAGGTACCATAACATTATTCTACATAATATTACACAAACCCATTTGTTATTTATCACTATTATTCACAAAAAATTATCCACTATAAGGTTCTATGAATAAAGGTGTACTAAAAAACCTTATCGTTAGTTTCTTGAAATTTTCATCACATTCATCAGCACCAAAGATCTTATATCACTTCCTTGATAACAAATTGCGTGGATTAGATCGCCATGCTATAAAATTCAAATTTCATTGATAATATCAACGAAATAAATGGAAGTTATGGATAACAGTAACCATTATTGTTCTTGAAAACTATTTTTTAACTTCTTTATTTGATGTATCCACCAATATACCCTCACTTATGTTTACATGGACTAAATATGAAACTTTCTATAGATAAAATTTAATGTTAATAATTTTGTAATATAATTTATCCTTTTTTAGGATCATTGGTATAATTCTTATGTGAGTTTCATACACTTCTTTCCTCATGTAATATATAATAACATCATTTGTAATGACTATGAAAAACTAATCAAGGTAATCATTAAATACTATGTTAATTAAATACAAAAAAATATAATGGAAATTAGTAAGACCAAATGACATGGAAATAAATTCTTAATGTTCTTACCTCAAACAAAAGGATATCTTGGGTGGGTCTTCACTTATGAGCTTGAATTGGTAGTTTCCATATCAAAGATAAATATTCAAAAAATTTATAACTCAGGTTAATTTGTTCAAACATTCATTAATATGGGGAAAATGATTCTTATTCTTGACTGTAACATTGTTATTTTCATTATAATAAATGAAAATACAGATTGATTTTTTTTTCATTATAAAATATTTATACGTACTGTAATGACCTAGGTATTTATAAAATAATTCATTTTCATATATGTTAATTATTATGAATAAGATATTAAATTTAATTTAAAGTGGAAACTTTTTTGGATAGCGTACCCGACCCACAATAATGGTTTTCTGCAAAATCATACATTGCACACAACATTGAGTTATACCAAAAAATAATACATTAATATTATTATTATTTTAAATGGTAGTTAAAACATAGTCCTTGTATTAGAGGGAATGAACAGAATTAATTATATTATGATTTCAGATATTTTTTAATTTTTTTACAATAATCCAATAAAATTTATAGGCATTAAATGAGAATGAATCCAATTATAAACATAATTTACCCTAATATTTTTTAGTGGTTGGTTTACCACCTTTTGATTGAGAACCCTTTTAAAATCTCATTTTTGTTACTTTTATAAGTTTTATTTGACATAGTAAACTTCTACATCATATGCGAGGCATAAAAAATTTACTTTGGATACATTTTTGTTATTTTTCTAATAAAATTATTTTTTAATGAAATGTGAAATATACTGCATTTTAATTCAAAACCGCTTTTTCATCTAATTTATCTATATATTTATATTGTACATTTAATTATTTTTAATGTTTATTTGGATTATTATTTTTATCTTTTAATCCAATTATGGTCATTGGATGTAATTTTACAATGATGTTGGATATAAACACATGTAAATATTTTGATATTTTTTACTCCATAAAAACACGCATTTCGGTTTTGACAACGAGAATTAATTTTAAATTAATTATTTCAACATATGTGTTTTGAATTTGAAAAATGGATTCCATATTTGGAATCTAAAGGTCCTAATTATGAAAATATTTACATTTTATTATTGGATATTATGATTCGTTACATTGGAAATTTTTTTTATCACAATTAATGGTAAATCAAGTAAATTAGGGTAAAAACAATATGATAAGGTTAAAAAAATTACCCTAAGAACTTCCAAAATCTAATTGTATGAATTAAATTCCACCAATATTACCTAAGTGTTTGAATATATTTATTTAATGGACTTTGTTTCATGAATGTTTTGTAATTATTATTAAAACAAAAGAAAGTGACATCATTTCACTCTCTTATCTATTATACGTATAAAAATTTTAACATGACGATGAAATTGATGAAACATTGAAGAAAAATATTATCTAGAAGGATAATGAAATTATATATATAATTGGAATTAATTTTTTATTTTTAGTGATTAAATAATTACCATAAATATTAACCCAACAACGATATAATAATTATTTTATAAAGAGAAATATCAAGTAAATGATACTATAATTTTTAAATTAAATAATTTATGACATAATTTATGTCACACAAGATTTTTTTGGATGACTATTACATGTTAGTATTGAGTTAATTTATTTTTTCTAATGTAATCGAGTTGTTATAATTTTTTTAAAAAGAAAAATATGAATAGTTTCAAAATTGACATACTTCATAACTTTAAATATTAAATAGTTTATAAAATGTTATCAAATTACTAAAAATATATTATTATTCCAAATAGATATTATGAGTCTAAATATGTCATAAAGGGAACTTTTTATACACATTTTAGAAGTCATGGTAATTAAATTACCCCACAATGATTAAATAATAAAAAACCATGGTATGATGAAAAAGGGTGAAGTAAAGGTTGAACGAAAAATACAATGGTCAAAAAAATTAACAAAAAGATTAATTTTAATTGGATAATTATTATATGACCCAAAATCATATAATACTTTGAATAAATTATTTTCGAAAAATTAGAAACAGAAAATAAATTTATAAAAAAATAATATTTGAAGACTTTCCTAAAGTACCCCTCATCCCTCTTATAAAGGGAAACAAACTCTACCCACTTAGTCACACATCTAAATCCCCTTGTATAGTCCTAATTATTCTCAAATAATATCCCTATATCCCTAAAATACTTATTGAATCCTTACCTTTGGAATAAGTCAATTTAGGAAAGCCGTTTGACTTAAATCTAAACAAGTTACCCGATTTAGAGGTGGCACCTTCTCTCAAGTTACGTTAATTTATTTTACATCTTCACTCCCTATGCTCTTCTTATTCTATGATTAAATAAAAATTATAGTATCATAAATATAATAAGGTTTCGTTATGATATGTATTCTAAATACACTTACACACACCACCATCTAATGGATACGAACATATTGTTTGTGTGTTCAATGACCTATAATCTCGTGAAATGATAAATATTCCATTTTCTCTTACCTCCTCTCATGGGGTATTTTATGATATCACTATATTTATATATGATGCATATTATTTTAATATTTTCACTATGATTATTTAATTTATATTTAAAACATAACTTTATGCATTTCCATAATCTATAAATAAGATAATTTCATTTGAGGAAGTGTAAACTACCGCCCCCTCAAAGTGATATGACTCATTCATTCAACACATAGAATGTATAATAGATAGATTAAATAAATTTATTTAACATATATAAAATATATATTAAAGTGTAGTTATAATATATCTATTTTTAATTTATTTTTCATTCTTTTAATATGTAAAAGAGTTGAATGAAGCGTTCATGTGTACGTACGTCATACTGTCTCCATTAATAGTGCAATTCATTTCATATCTGTAAATGTTATGGACTATTATTTATAAATATTTACCAGATACATATGAAATTTAAATCATTAATATAATTCTGTATCTAATTTATTTTTGACTACATGGAAAATATTTATCAAAACTGGTTTATTTTCCACTCATGTACTGAATATCAACAAAACGGCCAATAAAAACTAAAATAATTTTGTAATATTTATAACATGGTAATAAGTGATATAAAATTAATAATACATATGAAAAATATTATCAATAAATTAAAAATTATCCTATATTTTTTGTTTAGAAATATAACAATCATATGAGATAAGTCAGATTCAAAGTAAGGGAACTTCTTAACACAATTTCCATTATTTTGGTTAATCTTTTATTTATTGATTATGTAGTTCTATAATTATGTGAGAAAAGAATTCTTATTTCCTATAATTTATTTGTACTTGATTTATGTGTATTTATATTTAATACCCAAAAAATATATATTTTATAAACAAAATGTTCTTTGTGAGGGAAATTTAAACCCAATATCATTTCATTGAGTTAAATATCCATGTCACTGGTTTTGTTTTTCCAAAAATATGTTTGAATATCCTATAATTATTTTAAATTGAGAATCCACTTATATTTTGTTTTATTTATATTTTTCACACTTAATTATTTAATTGATTTATCCATAATATAATTATAATATCTTTGTAGTGGATTTAGTTTCAATTTACATTCCACCGAGACTTGTTTGTTATTGTGCCCCAATTCAGTTTTATATGGTGTATATACTTCTGTTTCACATATTATATCATGAATATCCATATTATCATGATATTATACGTTTTAATAATGTTAATTATTTTTATTTATGTACTTTCTCAAATTTTAATGGAGTAATTAACAAAATCTTTATTTTAAATGTTTTACATTTTTATTCTTATAAATATTTCCCATTAATGTCCCTATTTTCGAAATGTTTTTAGGGTTTTATTTTTATGGATATTAATGTTTGAAAATTTTAATTCCATTAAATATATGGGTCACTTTTATTTCAAAATTATTTTTTAAATGTATTAAATGTTTTTTTAAAATGAATTGATTATATCAATATCTTGGAATAATGATGTTTGATTACAATGTAGAAATGTTATTTTTAAATTATGCTTGTTCATGTGTTATGATTATGTTATATATATTTGTAATTTATTATGTATATGGGTTTATCCATGATAAAAAGAGGGTAGGTGAGCCCATGATATCTATCTAATGCATTGGGTAATGTGATGGTGGTAAACGATAAAAATCATCCTAAGAGATTTAGGGAATATAATGTGATGGGTCTTCCAAATGTAACTATGAAATTTACTCCCTATGTAGCTATGAAATATAAAATGTAAGTATGATATGGATTTCAAAATTTACATTTATGTTTAATAATTTCAATGATGTTTTGTATGAATCTTATTATTATATGATGCACGAAATGTATATTTTTTTATATGAGTGAAAATTAGGATTTTTGAAAATGTTTTCATGGGTTTGAAATATTCATAGACAAACGGTTTCATTATTAATTTTATATTTATTATCAATCTTTTCATGGTCATCCCACATTTTTTAATATTAATCACAAGAATTAAAGAATAATAGATTAAAGGATAGGATAAACGAAATTTTAGGCTGCTAAAACATGAGAAGATACCATGTTTTTTAAAGAGTTTTGGTTTTATGAAAAATTGTATATAGTAGAAGTGTTTACTTTGTATATTTTGAGATGTAATGTAACATTTATGGAAATATTATATAAAAAATTAAACCTAAAAAGATCCAAAATATGAAAAAATGTTAATTCTTTATCAAAAATGAAGATTATTTTTTGTTTAAGGCAATGCTTTATAGTTGGTATCACAGGTCATTTTAGACGAATTTAGGAATTATGTGTCTTGGTTAAACACATAGTATGTCCCTATGTCTATTATTTCAGTTAAATACTTGTTTTTTTGACATTATTAGATCAATGAAATTCAGTTACAAATAGAAGGAGGAGGATCTAAAACAACATTCCTATTTATTCTCGATGATGTGTGTGTAATAATTAGTGCAAAGTAATGTTTGGATTATTGTGTAACTTTTTATGTTAAACTAATCACTTGAAACAAGTTTTTTTGAGATGTAAAAAACCTCCACTATAACTCAATACAATTTTTGGATCATGTTTTTCATTTAATGAAATCATATCTTCTCAATATCCTCATAATTTAATAAAGGTAAATATTATCAATGAATTTTCAAATATTTTTTCTTTATCATGATATTTTAAAGAATATTATGTTTTTGAAAAGGGTTTTTAAGAAAGATACCCTTATGCATCCTATTTATATTTTCTTTAAAAATAGTCTTTCATAACATATTTATTGAAGATTAAATGGACCATTTATTGAATTTTTCAACTCACACTCAGTCCGACTATTTTATTAAAATCACCTTTTATCAGATATCTTGAAATAGTATGTCACACATGATTATTTTATGATGTTATTTTAATATGAAAACTTATCTGACATATTTTGTACAAGGTGTATTTGGATAGAGGGAGAAAATTTTTTTGACGGATTTAAAATTATTATTGAAATGAATGAACCTTTTATTTACGTGAACATGATGATGATGAAACTATATGGATATCATGACCATGATATGATGTTAATTCAATTGCAAATAGTTTTATTTTTTCATATGGAGGTGAGAAAAATTTCAATATATAAGAGTTCATGATTTAATATGTTGAGGTTATTATGAGTTTGGATAAAAATAAGAGGTAGAAGACAAATATTGTGATTAAAACATGATAATGTTATTTAATATTTTATAAAAAGAGACAACCCACAAGATGGGTGACAACCAATCACGTTTGACAAGGTCGTGGGAGTCAAACCGAAATCCGAAGGGAAACAAGGCAGAATCATCTACCACTATCTTACGTGAAGTCCTTATTTAAAATGAATTATTCATTTTTACATAAATTATTTTCTAGATCAAGAATAAGATGATTATGGGAACATATTTTTTATCAAATGGATGTCTTTATTATAGGAATTTTTTTGTGTGATTAAGTTATAAATTTTATATTGGAATATGTTCACTCTTTTCAGAGTACTATATGTCTAAGGAAAATATAATACTATGGTATTTCATTCGAGGATTAATGGTCGAAATTTATTTTGGATGTATCTCTATTTTTATTGTGGATATATGGAGATTTGGGTTATTTAGGGAAATTATTAACTATTCATGGAGAACATGTTATTTGGTTAATTATTTTTATGTAGTGACTTTTAGAGTAGATGATGTTATTTGGAGATAAAGGTTATGATTTGTCATGGAAGACTATGTGATCTAATCGTTCTAAATTTTGGGTTTCAATCCATGTTTGGATTATTATTTTTGATGAATTATTTAGAAAATTATTTATTAAATGATCATTTTTGATAATTGGGATTTTTTTTGTTGAATTTTGGAGATTAAGAGAAGTATTTCTTTCTATAAAGAATTATTATTTTTGGTGATTAACTAATATATTACAAACCATTTTTTTGATTAATTTCTAATGAAAAGGGAAATATATAGTTCATCTTTTCTAGATTATGTGATTCTCTAGAAGTTCATTCTAGTTATCCATGTGTGGCCAAGTCATCTTGAATACTCATCGTTTGGAGAAATATTGAGTTTTTGGAAGATATTTATTAAAGGATAAAACTATACTAGTCAAGTAATTATGCTCCCTAATGTTCATAGTCAAGCTCATAAATAAATTAAACAACTTTCTGAATAGGATATTTAAAAAAAATTGTTTAATTTTCCCACTAGGAAATCAAATATCATTTACCCATCACAAATTTATAGTTTTCTAGTTCTTAACTTTTTTCCAGATCATGTTTTCTATCAGTCACCATCATAAAAATATGGTTAGTTTTTCTTCTCTATCATTTTTTCCGCATTGAATCCTTTTATGTTATATCTCGGCTGTCATTTGTTCTTCTCTTTATTTATTTTAACGAGATATTTTTGTTGACTCTTTTTCAGATGTAGGATTTTAAATGATGTTTCTGAGCCCAATTTTAAAATTGTGAGAATGAAATTTAGAAATTAGGGGAATGATGTAAGGAACCATGTTTTTCTAGAATAATTAATTTTCATATATATTAATATTTCTGAATAAGATATTAATTATATGTTAAAGAAGACACTTTTTCTGATAGCGTAGCTAATACACAACAACAGGTTTCTCCCAAATCATAGATGACACACAATGATGATTTATACCAAACAATAATACAATATTTAAATTATTATTTTCAATGTTGGTTGATACCTAGACGTTGAATTGGCTTGAATGAAAGTAATTAACTACATTGTGATTTCACATATTTCTTAAATTTTTTACATTTATCCAATTAATTTTAGAGGCTTAAAATTATAATGAATACAAGTTTAGTCATCAAACACTCTAATAATTTTAAAAAGGGTTTTTACAACATTTGGATTGAGAACCCATTTTAAATATAATTTTTCCTTACTACATTTTATAATTGAAAAATTAAATTTCTTTTTTAGAATTAGGACATCAAAATTTATATTAGATTAAATTTCTTTTTATGTAATAAAATTTATATTTTTAAGAATAGTGAAAAATACAACATTTATTTCTAAACGGCCATTTAATTTAATTTATTTTATATAGATATATTGTAATTTTATGTGGTTTTAAATTTTAAGTGTATTATATGTTTATCATTTAATCCAATAATGATTCTTGAATGAAATTTCACCTCAAAATTTGATATAAAACATGTCAATATTTTGATAAATTTTAATTCTTAATAACTCGCATTCTCGTTTTGATAATGGGAATGAATTTCAAATTAATTACCAAAAAATTGGTTTTTTTAATTTGGAAAAAATAGATTCCGTATTTGGTATTATAAATTCAAAATTATGTATGTAACACCCTGACCCTAGTTACCTTGAGTTGGTGCATTATTACACAACATTGTCTTGACCAAAAGAGATCATGTATCAAAAGACTGATTAGTTTTGTAGCCTTGGATGTACTAGATATATATATTACTTTTACATTACTCCATGAAATAAAATACAACAACAATGTGTCCCCTTTGAAAATACTCATATCCCTCAGCTAATCCCTTTAGGTCAATCATAATATACTTCTTCACATCCTAGAAAAAAGAAAACATATGAAAGGGGTCAGATTAGAGGATCATTATGGATAACAATAGAGTGGAAACTTTCATAAATAAGAATGACCATTTAAGGAAATGTATAAGAGTTAAACACAATCCTTTTAAACATAAACTTCGGCATATTATGGGGAAGATAAATCAAATAATTAAATATATTACTAACATAGATATTTTACTAGTTTAATAATCACATGTAATATCAATAGATAATTTCAGACTGATGGAACGTAAACCGTTGGTCATCATAACCACATAGCCATGGCTTTGTTCCAAGACTAAAAATAAAATGTTTTCAAGGTCTTCTGCCAAGAAACTATTTTGTCTCATGAGACCTACTAATGTATCAAGGAGCTATATTAGGCTCCACCCATCACTTATTAAGTTCAATTAAATACTTTAATGAAAATGTTGAAACATAATATTAATATCCTTATTAAAAATAACATAAGAAATGTCAATAATTTACCATAAACTATCAATGGTATAAAAATAACACATCCAAAGTCAAACATATCACAAAACCTTCAATAAAATATGGAATATTGAATCATAATAAATCAACTTCAAACAATTGTTAAATCCTTCAAAGGATGTTGACATAGATGAATTCCAAAATATTTGAGAGAAATATCTCTTTCTATTTGGAAATAATTTAAAATTCACATAATTATAAATGAAAAATTTTATTTTTAAAATATTCTTATATGCTTTTAATAGATTCTTCATAGATTTTATAATGATGGAATATTGTTGCGCCTGCCGTATAAGTTAAAAAACAATCTTACCATAATTTGTCGAAAAGACCATAAAGTAAATTGTTTGGAATATGAAAGAAAGATTATTTTAAAAATATTTTATCAAAAGTCAAATACGGTAATAAATCACTTTAAACCATATTATAGAAAAGATAAAAAACAATTGAAATACATTTTTACGAAACATGGATGTTGATTATTAAGAGGTCCTAGTATATACTTTGGAATAAATAACCTCGGATAATGAAGAGATTGTAATATTAACCCTTACCTTGTACTTTTAAATAGTAAAAGGTACATTAACATATTGTATAATAGTTAAATCATTGTTATTATATTATACAATAATCACAAACATAAATATGATATCATATAGGATCTTCTAATATTTCTTTATTAATAAAATTTCAGTAGTATCATTGTTTCAGGTGGTAACTGATTCGTTTTTCATTATATGTTTTATTACATAAGTAATATTTATTATGTATAATATGTATTTGATTCATATCCATAATGGTATTATGTTCATAAAAATTATTTTAAATAATTGGATAAAAATTATTCTTGAATGGTAATGATGGGGAATGATTCTCATTGTGTTCGTGGAGATGGTAATCCGTACACACGCACGAGTGAAAATATCATTCTATTGATGGTGAAATAGTATGTAATTGGATAGTATATAATATATACAGATTCATTAACATGAAATATTTATTATTTAAATAAATTAAACTCATTATTATTCCAATCCAAATAATAATGTGTTGAATAACAAACTACACAGTGATTGGAAACTGTAAGTCGTACGTACGCACGTATGGTGACTTTGTCATTCATAGGATGTAGAGAATAATGAATTTGGTTGACCCATATTTATAATATAATCATAGTATTTATAAGTTACTTGAGTTAATATTTTTTTAGGGATAAAAAAAAGTGGTAGTGGAAGAAGAAAAGAACTTTGAAAGTGGTAACCAAATTATTACCTTTTCTCTGGGTTCTTTATTTTGATTTGATCAAAAGGGCATATTAGGTTGGATTTATGGTCAAATTAAGGCCTTTAGGATCATGTGAGGGTAGTTGGGAATATATTTTAGTAGTGGTTGGCCGTGCCCAAAGGATATGGGGGAGTGATTTTGAGAGAAGAGGAAATTCTCTTTTATAAGAGAGGTGAGAATCACTTTAGGAAAAACATGAAAAAAATTATTATAAAACCATTTTAGGTTTATAATGGCTGAAAATGGATTTATTACTAGGATAAGGTAGGTAATGGTCGAAATAATCCCAAAAAATATGTTTTAGACATGTCTTGGTCACCATAATAACTTCATATTTTAGATTTAATGCATAGTTAAATAGTTTAACTTTTATTATGTCTTCTTGTATTTTTATATTAAATGGTTTATAAACATACTCTAAAATAATAAGAGTAACCCAAGTGGTTATTTAATTAGATATATATCTTTATATAAGTCCATTGGTAGAACCTTATATTTTTTGTAAATATTATTTTATTTAATAATATATTATTTGTTTAAAACTCATTTATGAAATGTTTGACACTATTTAGTATTTGTTATTTTTGAAGGTCAAAAATACATGATTACTTCTAAAATAAATACATTAAATCAAAAATAACATGCCATATTAACCTAGAAATAATTTTAATGCATCAAAAGACTCAATTTTCATTAATTTTAATATTTATAATATCAATTATTTTAATAATTCATTAATAAGGTAATTACAACATCATTATTGTGTCATAGATAAATTTAATTCTTTGATGTCTAAAAATAATAAATAAAAAATTGTGATGCAAGAAATATTTTTAGATTTTCCATTAATATTTATAGTCTAATTTATCTTATATATATATATATATCCATTTATTAAAAATGGTTTATTTATTAAATTTCAAATTTAACACTTTTACCTCTTTTTTAAATAAAATAATAATAAATGTCATAATTCAATCCAAGTGGATCATATTTTCTTACTAACGTGGATTTTGGTCAAAAAATGCATATCCAATAGACTTAGGATATGTTCTAGTGTAATTATAATATCATTTTTACCTTCAGTTACCCTATTTACTTTTAACTGTTGTAAAAAAATTAAACAGTTACTATTCACCAAAAATTATTTTCATCCTATTGAACCACATTTTACATATTGATTTCAATCGTGTCTCTCAAATTTTTGAAATTAAATTCAAATAAGTGGTAAAAACAAGATTTATGCGAATTTCCAAATCTGCCTAGAAGATGTAAAAATGTGCCTAGAATGTGGATAAAAATACGTTAAAATTGTTAAATAAAATTTTATATATCTAATATTATTATAAAACTTTTCCAAAGACATAAATTGTACTAATATATGTAATATTTATCTATTTTAGAATAAAATTTTAATGAAAAAAAATAGTTAAATAAAAATGTCGGTTTTTATGTACTATGCAGTATTGTTCACTATTCATCAAAATTGAAAGTTTTATACAAAATAAAAATTATTCACCCTAAGATAATTTTGATATTATGAATTAGAAAATGATGAATATTTTACCAAATTCAAAACATATATGTTTAATTAATTAATTTAATATTAATTCTTATTGTCAAAAGAAGAATGTGGGTTTTTGACAAATAAAAACTATCTAAAGATTGATATGTGTTTATGTCCAATTTATAAATATAATTATTTCAAATGAAAAAATTGGATTAAATTGTAAAAATATAATCTAATTTTACTTCAAAACCATTCAAATGTACAAATAAAAATTATTATTTTGATTAAAAAAGTAGTTTTCTATTAAAATGTTGTATTTTCACTAATCATTAAAATATGAAATTTTTCAGAAAGACACAAAAAATTTATCCAAACTAAATTTTTATGTTTTGAATCTAAAGAAGAGGACTATTATGTCAACTTGAATATATAAAAGTTTCATATATTGAATTTAAAATTGGTTCCCCATGAAAAGGAAGTAAAATTGCAATTTTTATTTTGAAAAACATCTCTTTTATCAGAAAAATTGGATTTGTTCTTATATTATCTCTAAAAATCACATAATATGCATAATAAAATTATAGGGAGTATATAAAATTCAAAATAAAGTTACTTTATTTATAATCACTTTTTAAATAGATATTTTCTTAAGTCGCGGTGCACTTGAACTCTATGTTGTCTATGAAGTAAGCTATTGAATTAAATTAAACATATTATGAAATAATGCAGTGTTACATTCTCCCCACCTTCAACAAACTACATCCTTGCAATTTGAAAATTTTCATCTAAAGAAATTGTTTGACAATAAAAAATACCATTGTGGAAATCCCACATCGCAAATAGGGTTACTAACAATCAAAGTCGATGCAAAATAGTTTTCTATTTTATCAATTATAAGTAGCAGAAAATAGAAAAACCCAAGTATAAACAATAATTTCTATACAGTGGAGTCAACCAATAGGTTCAATATCAAGATGAGACTTAATCCTCCCCACATGGTGATCACCTACCACCAAATAGTTTATATAAATGATAAACATGATACATACCCTGTATTGGGCTTTAAAACAGTTTTCAAAAACTGTCCAGGTTTTACACCCTCTACCGTAGTTCTTTGGGTGAAAAACAAATAATACATACCACACATGGTCTCTTCCACAGTTATATGTGGGAAACAAAATGTAAGTGAAGTTTGATGTGAGGATTATCTGTATCCTCCAGTTCATGCATAGGAGATAGTGCATGTAACAGAAAAACACACACTTCTCAGAAATGTAAAATAAAAAACACAGTATAAATATTGTTATGAGATTGAGTTTTTAAAGCTCTATGTTTTTTAAGTTCAGCTCTTGACACCTTTGAGTGAAAAAATTTCAATTTGCGCCTTTCTCTGGAAGTTGTTTTGAAGACAAAGTGTCACAACACCAGGTTCATACTTACAAGAGGTGAGTCTTCTGCTTCATGTGTGACAGAAATTTGATGAAGCATAGGAGGCAGCTTTGAAATTTTTCTCCCAAAATGATCTTCTTGAGATTCTTGGGTTCACAGTGTAAGAGTCGAGTGGTTCTTCCTTGTTCCCTTTGATCTAGTGAGTATTCTATTTCTCATGCATTCTTAGGCACTCTCACACACCTTTTCGCACACCCTTTTTTTCTACACCGGTCACCTCTTTTATATTTGAGGTCTGAAAATTGGAAAAAGTAAACCACGTGTGGTCCTCCACGTACTTTATACTGTCCCCAGATACAGTTTCTTGATATGTCTATAATCAACATTAATTAATGTCAGATGCATTAAATTTACCAAATGTGACCCTAATTATAATCTAAAGATTTTGAAAATGTATGGAAGGGTAAGCATCGATAGACTAGTAATGATAGCCTTCATAACAATAGGCTTAAACATTAGTCTGCATCAGTAGCCTTCAGTGGTAGCCTTGCATCGGTGACCTTTTCAATGATAGTATTCTGTAGTAACCTTGCATCGGTGAACTTTGCATCGATGACCTTTTCATCGGTAAAGTTTTCATCGGTGACCTTTGCCTTAATGACCATTGCATGGGTGAAATTGTCATGGGTAACACTTGCATTGGTAACCTTGAAATTGATAACCTTTTCATTGGTAACCTTTGAATCAGTATCCTTTCTATTGGTATCCATTATTTTGGTACCCATTGCATCAGAATCCTTTGCATCAGTAACCTTTACATCAGTAACATTTACTTAGATAAATTTTGTACTATAATCTTAAACAATAGAACAGTGAGATTAATGATTCATAGGTATCACTAGAACATGATTATCACATTAATGAAACATGATTATTCTATAATAGAAGCATAATTATCACATAAATGAATAATGATTTTGGACTATCAAAACAAGTGACTCCAACAATCTCCCCATTTTTGATAATAAAATATTATGTCAGTATTTTCTCAATCAAGTTTACACACATTTTCATATATCTTTAGATATTTGTATAACTAAAACTGAACCATGGTTATGGTGGAAAATAAAAATAGTGTATATATGTCAAAAATTCTAGGTATGTTAAAAACATCTCCCCCTTTGGGTAACTTTGGGGAACTCAAAACTTCTCGCCCTTTGTGATTAACAAAGAGAATGTAATACCTAAAGGGACAAAAGAGGATTTTATTATTAATGAAGAAATAATAAAGGATAAAATAAGTGTACAAGGTATCCCTATCGACTAATACATCCTACATTCAATCCACATCAGAAATGTCCACGGGATCTATGGAATTTGAAGCTGAGGAGGCAGGGTCTAATGATGGAGGGATATGCCTAGGTATGGCAGCCAACAGGGTTGGAGGGGATGATATTGAGGCATCAACATAACTATAGTGGGTAGATCCTTGAGGAATTATAGGGTTCATGATTCGAATGGCCTATGCCAGATTCATCATTAGTGTAGTACTAGTAGATCTTGAAGCTGTTGAGGATGAATGCAATGTTGGAGGAACAATGACGGGAGTGTAGTCCACATGGATAAAGTGTAAAAGCATATTTCTGAAATCCATAATAAAATTTAATCTTATTTACATGGATGAGAAAAAATCATCCTTATTCTCCATAAATATCTTTAAGGTAGGAGTTATATCTCTTAGCCTGGTTGCTTGATCATTAAACGCCTAAGTGACAGGTGGTATTCTCAAGTTTTCTAAAAGTATCTTAAACTGACCATCCATCAGATGCTTATTGTGTGCCATTTTATAATAGAAATCAATGTTCTCTATAATGGTCTTCTTATCTTGAGTAGCTTCCCTTAGAAAATCTCCCACAAGTTTATGAAATTACCTAGTAGTGGAAATGACCTAAGTCATAGACTGAGGGTTTTAGGTACTTGCACCAGAGAACCTCTCAACTTCTTCTCAAAAAACTGACATTAAGGCTTCTATATCAACAAGAAGAGTTACTGAAGAGGAAACAGATGCACATAAAGGTTCCACAGTGAAATCCAATATCTCCTTAAAATATTTTTTCATCCCACTGATTAGACTTTTCCCATCATCATATTGGAAACTCAAAAGTGTCTCCATAGACTTCATAAGGTCCTCAAAAAATGTTACCATCTACTGAACCACACTCTTTACATATATAAGATCCTTATCCCCATGCACCCTTGAATCCATTTAGGAATCTAATATGGCAATTGACTGCTTCACTTATTCTATAGATTCTGAAAATGTTTTTATCTCATTCTTATAATCCTTCACTTCATGTAGCCAATTTGAGTTATAGGTAGAAATAATCCACTCTAAGGTAGATGCCACAACTTCTTGATTTAGGGCTTTAGTTCTCTCTAACTCAACAGATTTCTCATCTAAATGTCTTTTCAAATTTGACTTCAATGATTCCAAATCATCCTTCTTCAAATAGTTTTCAGTAAAAAGTAATACTAGATTCACAAAAGTAGTCTCTCTAACTGAAGGAATTGGAGGACTTATGATAGGCTTGTCATCATCAGTGTCTCCATAATCTAAGCCCAAGACCACAAATCTAAGGTCTTCTGAACAATCATCTATTCCATGAGAAACAACAACTAAACCTGTGGAAACGGGTTCCTTCCCCTCACTTGGAGCATTATTTTTAATAACTACATCCATAATAGTTATACCTATTCGATCTACTACATCAACAGGGGAGTCCACTACGACTTCCTCTACAGAATCTTCAACCACTTCCATTGCAATTCCATCTTCAACTGAATCATCAACCTCTTCATTCACACTTTATACAATTTTTGTATGTCCTATCAGCGGACTGATAATTATAAATTCTTCTTATATTTTACCAGTATCTTTCAAAAAGTCCTCATGACTAGATTCAGAGACATTATCCTCCTCTAAGGTCTCAATAATGTCTCTTAAGACATTTTGATCTACCTCATCTTCAATAGTTTCCTCATCATCACTATACCTTAGGATAGTCTCTCTTCTAGGCTGTCTTTTTGGTTGGATAGGATCACCAAAAGATACAATATTAGCATGAGGAAGGTCAGGATCACTCTTTTTATCTATAAGATAATCCTACCTTACTTTCATAACAACAGCATGTTCATCATCATCTGAGTATGCAGGCTGCACTTCATTAGGATTCAGATCAGGGACTCTTATACTTAGGCCTGGTAGGATGAGTAAATGGGATGAATTTCTTATATATCATAGCCTCATAATTTACCCATATTATTTTCCAATAGTTCCAGAAGATCATCATAAGTTTGAAAATTATATTGGTGATGCAGAAATTGTCTCTCACAACTATTTTTTCCTCCTTATTTCCAGCAACTCATTTTACTTTCAACATTGAGGATATCAATCTAGCATGAAACAAGTCATTGGACATTGATATGGGAAATGAAATATTCTCTAATTTAATCATTAGTAATCTACACAAATTTACCTTTTATCTAAGCTTAAAAAAATTTAAAAGGAATACATCCTGATACTAATAGGTAGAAAAGTCCCCTTTCATGTGACTCAAGACTTTCTGAACAAACATGTACAACAACATGTCTTCTCTTTCCATTTTATCCGCAATTACATTCCTAAGGATCCCATTCTATATTAGTTCATCTAAGGATTATTCATATAAGGATAAATCACTAGTGGGAGGCACCACACCTGAGTAGTAATCAAAAATCCCCTCATATTGAATTCTCAAACTCTCAACCCATTCAATAGAGGAAAATACTCACACATACTTTATTTTCCATTGAAGATCTTCTATTATCATCCTCAGAATACTTGAATCTCAAAAATTCAAAATATTCCATCATGAACATCATGTATTATGGTTCATTATTATTTGAAAAGTATTCGACCCATCTCTAAGATTCAAGTGCCTTTAGCACCAATCACCTGCTGAACATCATCCATTCCATGCTCAGTTCCTTATCAATAATGATTTCCTTCTACAACAAATGAGGGTTGATTATCTTTTCCACTGTTTGGATTCCACTACGTGACTCAGCTCGATTTCTCTTATGATTTGGTGCATTTCCTTCATCACTGACCAACGATTGCTTCAACCTTTCACTTTCAATATAGAGTGGTTCAAGGGTATTAGCAGAAGGATAAGTTATATGGTTAGGGAGAAAGTGGTTTGGGAGAGGTTTTAAGTGAATTAAAATGTGTGTTGTTCATTATTTTTATTATTTAGGGTTAAAAAATCATGAAAAAATCAATAAGTAATACAGAAAACATTTCAAATTTTGGCAGAGAAAACACTATGTCCTAGAAATGTCAACTATTGGTAAGGTGAAAACACTGAGGTTCCAATAATGAGGTCCAATCGATGAGGTCTAACTATGAGGCTCTTAACAATGTGGTTTAACGGTGAGGTTCCAACGTTGAGGGTCTAATGGTGAGGTTCCTAACGGTGAGGTCTAATGGTGAGGTTCCAATAGTTGGGTTCCTAACGGTCAGGTCCAACGGTGAGGTTCCAACTGTGAGGTTTGTAATGGTGAGGTCCAGCACTATGGTTCCTAATGGTGAGGTCCAACGGTGTGGTTCCAATGGTGAGGTTTCTAATGATGAGGTCTAACGGTGATATCCAACAGTGATGTTCTAATGGTGAGGTTTCTAACGGTGACGTCCAATGTTGAGGTTCCAATGGTGATGTTCCTAATAATGAGATCCAACAGTGAGGTTGCTCATGGTGAGGTCTAATGGTGAGGTTTCATTGGTGAGGTTCCAACGGTGAGGACCAATGTTGAGTTTCCAAACATAACAGCTTATCATACATAACACATGATTTATGTAACATAACCTCTTATAATTCAATGTCACTGTGAATATATCAACCAATTGGTGTTCAATGCTAAGAATTTAATCGTGATATCACCTCTTTGATAATGATCTATCAAGAAGTAACGTCTCACATCAATGTGCTTTGACACACCATGAGATACTGGATTTTTAGATATGTTAATAGCACTTGTATTATCACAGTTTATAGATAAATATTTGAATTGAAATCCATAGTCTAGTAAAGTATGTTTCATACATAGAATTTGAGAACAACAACTACCAGCAGCTATATATTCATCATCGATAGTAGATAAAACAACATAATTCAGTTTCTTACTACACCATGATACTAGTGACTTTCCTAAAATTTGACATGTTTCAAAGGGGCTCTTTTTATCTAACATGCAACCAGCAAGGTCAACATCTAAATAGCTTATTATGTCAAAGAATTTTTCCTATTGGATAAAATAGTCCTATGATTATAGTATAATTGAGATAATTAAAAATATTTTTAACAGCAGTTAATTGATACTCTTTTGGATTTTCTTGAAAATGAGCACACATGCATACACTGAACATAATATCTACTATACTAGCAGTAGGGTAGAGTAGACTCCCAATCATACCTTTGTAATTGGGTTTATCCACATGTTAACTAGTTTCATCAATACCCAATTTACATGTGGTACTCAAAAGTGCATCATGCCTTTATTATTGTCCAAACCAAAACATTTTAAAATATCATTAGTATATTTTCTTTGATTTAGAATAATACAATGTTTATTTTGAAAAATTTGAAATCCAAGGAAATTTTTATGTTCCCCCATTAAACTCTTTTCAAATTCATCTTGCACCATTTTTGAAAAATCAGTACAGAAATAATTTTTTGAGGATCCAAACATAATGTCATCAACATAAATTTTAACTATTAAATCATCTTTAGAAATCCTTTTAATAAAAATATTAGAATATTTTATTGCCATAGTAAAACCTTTTGATATATGAAAAGAACTATGTCTGTCATACCAAGCCCTTGGAGCTTGTTTTAGACCATATAGTGTAATAGAATGTTTAAATACATGATTTAAAAAAATGGGGATTTGTAAAACCAGGGGTTGTTCAAAAAATAAATCCTCAACTATATAACCATTTAGAAATGAAGTTTTGGAATCCTATTGATAATGTTAGAAATTCATATAGGTTATATAGGCAAGTAGTATCCAAATTGCTTCTATTCTAGATACAGGTGCGATGGATTCCCTGTGGTTTATTCCTTCTTCTTGACTATATCCTAGTGAAACTAGTTTGGCTTTGTTTCTAACTATGTTTCCAAATTCATCAACATTATTTCTAAACACTCATTTAGTGCATATGGTCAAAGTGACTTTAGGTCTTTCTACTAATTCCCAAACTATGTTTCATTCAAACTGATTTAATTATTCTTGTATAGCCATCACAGAAAATTCACCATTGATTTCATCATAAATATTTTTAGGTTCATGCTAGGAATGATAAGCTTGATTTTCTACCTAGTTTCTCAGAGAAGCTCTTGTTGTTGTTCCTATATTTAGATCACCTACAACAATATCTAAATGATGATTCTTGAGAGTTATAATACCTCTAGAATGAGACGAACTAGAATCCTCATGGTTTTCTATAGGTTTAAATTCACCATGCGTAGATTCTGGAAAATTTATAGAACTAGTTGTTTTCACTAAGGGTTTATTGTCTTTATAATGAATGTCTATAATTGACATATCTTACACAATATGTTCAATTGAGGTTTTGGGATCATGTGGATTAGTCCCATAAAATTTGACATTATCTTATACTTCAAAACATTTGGTTCTCATATAGAATACTCTATAATCATTACTAGAGATAGAGTCACCTATGAAAATTCCTTCATCAATATTAGAAGCAAATTTGTCATGGTTATCCTTAGTGTTAAGGATAAATAATTTTCAACCAAAAACACTAAAGTTATTAACATTAGGATTCCTATTATTCCAGACCTCATAAGGGGTCTTCTTAAGAACAGGTCTAATTAAGACTCTATTGATAATGTAACAATCTGTATTAATAGATTTATCCCAAAAATAGATAGGTAGATTATACTCATTTAGCATAATTCATAAAATCAATTAAATATTCTTATTTCTTTTTTAAACAACTCCTTTTTGTTGAGGTGTTATAGGAGTAGAGAAATTGTGATTATAGCCATTTTGTGAGAAAAAAGATTCATATTCCTGATCTTCAAATTCATGTCCATGATCACTTCTCAATGTATTAAATATAAGTCCACTATGATTTTCTATAGACTTGGAATATTTAAGGAAGTAAGAACAAGCTTCAGTTATGTTAGATATAAATTATACCCTAGAATATATTGAAAAATCATATACAGGAACATAAACATAGTTCTTCCCATTTAAACATGAAAATATAGATGATCCAAACAAATTCATGTGAACCAACTCAAGCTTTTGAGTAGTTGAAACTTATTTCTTTGTTTTGAAAGAAACATTCTGTTGTTTTACACTTTGACATGGATTAAAAACATTGTTTTGTGGGAATTATTGTTTAGGTAAGTCTCTAACTAAAAAATTCCTAGTTTGTTTCCTAAATGAGTGCACATTGCAGTGTCCTAATCTTCTGTTCCACAACCAAGATTCCGTATGAAAATCATTTTAAACAAGAAACATTTTTCTTAGTTAATAATTAAATTCAACAACATATAAATTTTCATTTCTAAGAGTATTGACTTTTAAATCATTATTAGAATTAAAAACATTGCTTGCATCATTTTCAAACATATCATTATAACCATCATCACACAACTGATAGATACATAGGAAATTTTATTTTAACACATCAAGAAGAAGTGCTTCTAAAATTTATACATTATTACAGTTACTAATTTTTCCTAAGCTAACTATCATCCCTTTAGCATTATCACTAAATGTGACATGTCCACCATCATCATTAATTAGGCTCTTGAAGCATGAATAATCTCCTTTCATATGTTTTTAACATCCACTGTCCAATTACCATTGTGTTTTATAGGATCTCTTTTGAAAATTTTCCTACAAAATACATTAAGTATAGGGTATCTTCAATACCCATATTTTTATGGGTCCAGAGAGGTTAGAATATAATTCATTGGGAACCCATACTTGTCTCACAAGCTTCCTATAATCAACATGTATTTTTAGGGACATGAAAACCATGTTTGTACCTTTAGAGAAATGTTTTTCAAAAGATGGTCTTGAACTCGAACAGGTAGTGAACTATCCAGATTTTGGAATAACTTTTTTTAATAATCCTTCTTTTTCCTGGTTGATATCCTATAATAGCTGTGTACTTTGGAGTAGTCTGATTCCCTAGAAACTGAATCAACGTATCTCTACCAGTTTTAAGCTTCTCAATATCCCTTTTTATATAATCATATGATAATTTATGTTCAGTATTTTATTTTAATAGTTGATAACATTTTTCTTTTTAAATATTCAAATCAGACTTATAATTAGAATTTAAAGAATGTTGTCTTTTCAATTATTTATATTAATCCTTGAGTTCATTAATGGAGTTCTCAAGCATTACACAATATTCAAATAGATCATACTTAGTCATATTCTCATAATTATCTGATTCACTTTCATTCTTAAAATCATAAGCATTATGTATATGGGAATTGGGTGTTGCCTCAGACGTTTCTGTCATGAAACACAGGTTTGCATGCATGTTCTTTTCAATATCATAAGAGTTAGATCCATATGAGCTGTCTTCTAAATCAATCCATGTATCCTTCATAGACTTTTTATATCCCTTTTCATTGTCTTTATATTACATCTTAAATTTAACTTGGTGAAATCATCCTTCACATGGCCTTTTCATTTACACACATAGCAGACTAACCCATTTGTGTTTTCATTCCATTTTCTATCCTTTTAACACTTTTCTCTATTATCATAACTTCCATTATAGTTTGAAATTATAATGAAATTATTCTTATAGAAGAAAATTTTGAATCTCTTCGCAACATGATACATCTCCTCATCACTATCATATGTTGAGTCATCACTGGTGGAAGTGTATACACGATCATGAACTTTTTCATTATCTTTTCACTTTGAGGTAGCTGTCTCGAATGCACCGGATTTATTTCTTGTTTCTTCATCTAATCATTGATTTACCTTAATCTATTCTTCATACATAATATGTTTTCCAATTAGTTCCTTCACTAGTAGCATGCCTATGTCACAAGATTCTCATATAGAAACAACAGTTCCTCTCTATCTGTTAGGTTGGCATCTATGAAATCTCATAATCGGATCCTTTTTTACACTATTATCCCAAGAAGACTCATGGTATTAACTATTTCATTAAACCTGAGATACATTTCAGATATAATTTCATCTGGATTCATTTTAAAATTATCATATTTAATAGTATAAGTATTTAATCGCATTTCTTTATCATTGGTTGTTCCTTCATTAGATATATCCAAAGTATCACAAATTTCATAAGAAGTATTACAGGAATATATTCTATTGAATTCTTCATTAACTAGAGAATAGTACAATACATTAATTTCTTTATAGTTTTTTTATATGAAACATTAGTCAACTGAGACCATATATCCCTAGAATTAGTAGGTAATGCAATTGTTCTTCAATTGTGTCCCAGATTTCACCACCCATGCTCTGAAGATAAATTTTCATTTTTTGTTTCCACATAGCCTAGTTATTTTCATTAAAGAAAGGTATCTATTAGTAGCATCACCTTCGACTCTATTATCCAAAGTTATTTAGAAATTTAAAGAATAGAAAATATTGAAATGAATGAAATTTGAAGACATATAAGATACAACTAATATCACATTTGAAATAAATTTGACAACTTTCACAATAGTTCAGATATTATAAATAAAATAATTAATTCCCTTTGATACCAAATGTTGGTTGGAGTGGAATCTCAAGAGGGGGGGGGGGGTGAATTGAGTTTATATTTACAATTAATGTTAAAAAAATTTGATAAAGATCCCACAAATTGAAATGACATTGTTAATTATGGAAGTGAAAATATAAATATTTAGTTTGTCAATAGGATTCTCAAAGGGTGATCAGTCCTTAGTTGAATTAGTGTAAAACACTTCTCCAAATTTTTAGACAAGTTTACTGAATTAAAAACATACACACACTATCCAAAACTAACTGTCAAATTCAATGAAAAATAGTTTTCTATTTTAGAAATTATGAGTAGCGGAAAAAGGAAATACAGATCATAACAAAATAATAGTGCACTTTGGAGTTAAACAAGAGGTTCAGTCTCAAACAGATAATTAATCCTCTCTCCTTAGTGATCACCTGCCACCAAAAAGTTTATATAAATTATAAACATGATACACAGCCAGTATGAGGAATTAAAATATTTTTTACATATTTTCCAGGGATCACACGCTTTACTAATATTCATCATGGAAAAAACAAATCATACTGACCACACACGGTCTCTTCCACTATTATATGTGGGAAACAAAATGTAATTGAACTTTTATGTGAGTATTTTCAGTATCCTCTATTTCAAGAAGAGGAGGCAGTGAATGTAACACAAAAACACACACTTCATAAAAATGTAAAATAATATTACATAGTAGAGATATAATTATGAGATTGAGTATAGAAAGCTCTATGTGTTTGTATTTCAACTCTTGACTCCTATGTGTGAAGAAATTGCAGTTTGAATCATTCTATGGAAGTTCTCCTCAAAAAATGGTGTCGTAACTCTAGGATCTATCTTTTAGGATGTGAGTCTTCAGCTTCTAGATTTACAGAAATTTGATGAGGCATAGAAGGCAACCTTTAATTTTTCCTATCAAAATTATCTTCTTAAGATTCATGGGTCTATAGTGTAAGCGTCGAGTGGTTCTTCCTTGTTCTCTTTGATCTAGTGAGTAAGCTCTTTCTCATGAATTCCTCTGCACTCTCACACACCTTTTCACACACCCTTATTTCCATCTTTGTTCATCTATTTTACATTTGAGGTCTAAAAATAGGAATAAGTAAACCATGTGTGGTCCCTCTCGTACATCATATTGTCCCTATATACAGTTTCTTGATATGTCTACAATTAGAATTAAATTATTTCAGACGCATTAAATTTACCAAATATGACCTTTAAGATAATCTTATGAATTTGATAATGTATATGAGGGTAATCATTGGTATACTGGTTACGGTATCTTTCACAACGGTAGGCTTATACATTAGTGCGCATTGGTATCCTTCAACGGTTTCCTTGCATCAGTGACATTCATCAGTGACCTTCTTAATAGTAGCTTTCAATGGTAACCATGCATTGGATACCATTGCAATAGTGACCTTTGCATCGATACCTTTGAATCAGTGAACTTTGTATCGGTGACCATTTCCTCGGTGACCTTTGCATCCGTAAACTTTTCATAGATAAACATTGTATCGATATCCTTTACATAAGTAACCTTTACATCAGTATCCATTCATCCATAACCTTTACATTGGTATCCTTTACTTAGATAAATTTTGTACTGTATGCTTAAAAAATAGAACATAGAGATTAAAGATACATAAGTACCATTGGAACATGATTATCACCTTAATGAAACATGATTATTCTATAGTAGAATCATGATTATCACATAAATGAAACATGATTTTGGATTATCAAAACAGGTGAGTCCAACATGGAATATAGATGCCCTTAAATCCATAAATCTATAATGATTAAAAAATATCATTAGTTCGACATAAAAAATATGGTATTAGTATAGCACATTTATTGTTTTAAAAACCATTCCCAAATGTTTTAGGAAAAAAAGAATACTTGACAATTATCATTCCATCCTTTAACTAGATTATACTATAAACTCATCCATTACTCCAAACGATAATAGAACTCAACAATATTCTATTTAACCAAAATTTATAGGGTTCTGAAAAAATGAACTTAAATTAACCTATTAGACAAATCTAAAAAAAATACAGTATACAAACTAGGAAAACTCATCGGAAAATGGTAGGTGATTCACCCTTGTGGCCCTTATGTTGCGGGTTCAAGTCTGGAGACCTTTTTAGACGTGATGGGTTGTCACCCGACCTCTAGGTTTCATTTTTATAACAATATAAAATTTATCTTAATAAATGATTAAACCTTAAGAAATGGTATCCAATGTCCAACATAATCCACTCTAACCTTAAGACTTACCCAAAATACATGTGTCCAAACATACAGTCCAAAAATTGATATGGAAGGTCAATATAACATAATGAATATCCCTTTTCCACATAATAAGGTGTGAGTACCTTCATCTTGTATTCTCTTAAAACAAGGTAACACCCTGAATTACCAAAAATCCTTATTGAATACATTCATGAACCCTTATTATTTATACAATATTAGATATATTCTTTATATCCAAAAATTATAAATACTCAAACAATGATGGAATAAACAAACCATTAATTAGATCTAAGATAGTGAGGAATATCCAATATAATTTATCCAAATCAATCATCGCTTATTACTAAATCATTACCTCAACATCAGGATTATTTTAAGGGTTATCTTTCCCTCAACTATATATTTTATTAAATGACTACATTTCTATTGAGTAACATTTATCAGTACTATATATTCTCAAATCCTCAATTAAATAGTACTGCAGTACAATCCTTATTTATTTACATAATTAATATAACTAGTACATCATTGAAACAAATCTCAAATTACATAATCGATTAATAAACTAAATAAGAACACTAATTATTCCTCTTCATCTACGGTAGTATCATAACATGATTATTATCCAATAGAATAATTTTCGGTATACACTGATGGTTGGGACATTGATTCGCGTAGTGTCCCAACTCCTTGGAGATGAAGCATTATACATTTGAAATCTTTTTCTCACCCTTTAAATCACGTACTTGGTGTCCTTTTTCTCCACAGTTATAACAATCTTCCATTCATGTCAAACATTTACCAAGGTTATTCTTTCCACTGTTATCTTATATGGGAAAATACTTCTTTCCCTTCTTCCCTTTATGCATCTTTATCTCTACCAAAATTTTCTTCTCCTGTTTCCCTTTAAAGCCATAAGACTAAGATAATTATTTACTTTTCTTAATGACACAAGATACTATTTATTCAAATGATGAGAAAACGTTGGAAAATATTTACCTTCTGGAGATTGGATTAATACCATGACAGATATGATTGTTCATACTCTTTTAATTATTCATATTGCAGGAGTTCTCATTCCTTCTACTGGTCACCATTTCTAAACAATGTCATAAACTAGGTTAGTTTATGAATCACAATACATAATTCCAAAACATGTAAAATATCTAATGTAAATTGAAATTTTTATCCATATAATCTATAATCATAAAAAAGTTTTCAGAGGTATTATTTTCAACTAAAAAATATATTATTGTTTTTAATGAAAATGTTAATTATCCTATGAAAATTAGCTAGGTGTTTTGTATCCAAGAGTGAATAGGGCCTGTTTTTTTTTCACCAGTTCCCATTCGAGTCAAGCTCAAAGTGGTGTTTTTGGGTTTTACTCCTAGATACATCTACGCTAGACCCACCTCTACTTGCTCGTATCCATACAGTGATGTATTTCTTAGACAATTAACAAAATATATACATTAAAAAATTCAAGGAAGTTATTCTGTACTAATCCTGAAATTCTATCATAGGGTAATGATATTTAATCAATGTTTTAATAAATATAGTTTCAAAGGATTGTGATAAAATACTTCTGCTTCCGACTATAACTCTCTGACACCAGTTACCCAGAATTAGTGAATTATTACATTACATTGGAATGATCATAAGACATCAAGACTAGTAATACCATATAGTTAAGTAGCCTTGAATTTACTACATACATTTATATGTATTAAATTACATCAAGAAATAAAAAAAATAGCCAATATGGTTCCCCTTTGAACACACTCATATCCCTTATCCTATCCCTGCAGGTCTATCATAATATAATTCTTCTCATCTTTGTAAAAAGAACACACAAGAAAGGGGTGAGCTCAGATGCTCAGTAAGAATAACAATATAGATGAAACATTCATAAATAAGAATAAATATTTAAGGAAATGTATAAGACTAAAACACAAGCCTTTTAAACTTAAACTGAACCATAATACAAAAACGATAAATCAAATAATTCTATTTACTTATTCACATTGATATTTTACTAGTTGAGTAATCAAATGTAATATCAATAGCTACTTTCATAATGATGGAATGCATAATCAAAAACATCATAACCACATAGTCAAGGCCACATACCTAGACTACAAATAAAATTTTCCAAAAGCCTTGTTCCAAGATACTAGTTTGTCTCATGAGACCTACCGATGCATCCATGAGCTATAGCTGGATCGACCTGTCACTTACAAAGAACAATGCATTCCTCATATAAAAAGGCTAAAACATAATATAAATATTTGTATTAAAACTAGTATACAAAATGTCAATAATTTAACCATAAAACATGAATGGTATAAGAATAAAACATCCCTAGTCAAAAATATCACAAAACCTTTAATAAAATATTGAAGATTTTATAATAATAAATCAACTTCAAAAAAGTGTAAAATCTATTAAAGGATTTTGTCACCGATTAAATCAAAACGATTTGAGAGAAATATCTCTTTCTATTTTGAATTAATTTAAAATTCATATAATTATAAGAGAAATATTTTTTTAAAAAAATATTCTTATAATATTGTAATGGAAGCTTCGAAGTTGTTAAAATTTTGGAAAATAGTCGCACACATCATATACATTAAAAAACATTCTTACCTTAATTCGTCGAAAAGGGGAAAACATACCTTGTTTGGAAAATGATAGAATGATTTCTTTCAGAAAAAATAAATAAAAAGTCAAACAAGGTTATAATTAAATTTAACCCATATTCTAGGGAATAATAAAAATGTTTTGAAATACATTTTTATGAAACACAGATTTGGATTATAAAGAGGTCCTAATAGATAATTATGTATAAATAACCTCTGATAATGAAGAGATTGTAAAATTAACCCTTACCTTGTACAGTTCCTTAGTCAAGCGTACATTAAACATCATTATAAAAGTTAAATTATTTTTATTATATTATAAAATAACCACATACATAATTATAATATCATATATAATCTTTTAATATTTCTTTGTTAATAATATTTCAGTAGTATCATTGTTTCGGGTGTTAGCCAATTCATTTTACATTATATGTTTTGTTTCGTAAGTCATGTTTGTTATGGATAGGATGTTGTTTATTCATATACATAATTATATTATTCTATTTAAAAGTATTTTAAATCATAAAATGAAAATTATTCTTGAATGGTTACGATGGGGAATGAATCTCATCACGTTTGTGGAGACGGTAATCTGTACATACGCACGATCGAAAATATCATTCTATTTATGGTGAAATAGTATGTAATTGGATGGTATATTATATATAAAAAAGAATTAACATGTTATATTTATTATTTACATCAATTATACTCATTAATTTTCCAATCCAAATGATGGAGTGTTGAATAACAAACTACACCAGGACATGGAGATGACAATCCGTACGTACACACGTATGTTGACATTGTCAATCATAGGAAGGATAGAATATTTAAAAAAGTTCTTCCATATTTATAATAACATCATATTATATATAAGGTACTTTGTTTATTATTTTAGTATGGAAACAACAATGAATGTGTAAGTGAAGAAGAAAAGAACATTGAAAGAGGTGATGAAATTATTACCTCTTCTTCGTGTGCTTCATTTTGATTGGATCAAAAGTGCTCTATAGGTTAGATTTATGATCAATTTATGCCTCTAAGATAAATTGAGTGTAGTTGGGAAGATATTTGAGCATGGTTTGGCCGGTCCAAAAGGTGTTGGAGGTGTGATTCTGAGAGAAGGTGAAGTACCCTTTTATAAGAGAGGTGAGGATCACTTTAGGAAAAGCTTGAAATATTTTTTTATTATAAAATTACTTCCAGTTTATAATTACTTAAAATTGATTTATTTCCAGGATAAGGTAGGTGTGGGTCGAAATCCTCTCAACAAACAAGTTTTAATGAATTCTAGGTCACCATAATAACAATATTTAAAGATTTAACTATTTTTTAAACATTTTATCTTTTACAATGTCTTCTTGTATTTATATATTACATGGTTAATAAACATAATATAAAATGCCAAGAAAACACCAAGTGTTTAATTAATTATATAAATATTATTATATAATTACTTTGTCTTAACATTATATTTTTATGAATATTATATAATTTAATAATATAATATTCATTTTAAAAACTCATTTATGTCAACTTTGACACTATTTAGTATTTGGTTTTTGTGAAAGTCATAAATACATGATTACATTGAAAAAATATATTAATGAAATCATAAAATTTCATATTATCCTAGAAAATGATACGAATTCATCAAAAGTATCAATTTAAATTTATATTAATATTTATAATATCAATTATTTTAATAATTCATTAATAAAGTAATTACTACATCATCATTGGGTCCCAAATAAATTTCATTATTAAATGTCTAAAAATTATAAATAAAATACCATGATGTAGGAAATCTTTTTAGGTATCAAATTAATATTTAATGTCGAATTAATATTATGTATTACCCTATATTGAAAATTGTTTAGTTATTAAAATTTGAATTTAACACTTTTAACTCATCTTTAAATTAAATAATAATAATGTCCTAATATAATCCTAGTGGATAAAATAGGATCATTTTTTATTCCTACGGATTATTTTGGTCGAAAAACACTTATCTAAGAGGATTAGGTCATGTGTTAGTCTAATTGTAATATAATTGCTACCTTCAATTACCCTACATACTTTTAGTAATGGTAAATAAAATTCAACAATTACTATTCAACAAAAATTATTTTCATCCCATTGAAGCACAATTTACTATAAAATATCAATTGAGTCTCTTATATTTTTGAAATTAAAATCACAAAATTGGTAAAATTAATTTTTATGCAAAATTGAAAATTTGCTTAGATAGTGAGTAAATGTGCCTAAATGGTCGGTAAAAATACGTTAAAATTGTCCAATAAACTTTCTTATATCTAATATTATTATAAAATTAATCCAATGACTTAAATGTAATAATATGTGAATTATTTATCTATTTTAAGATAAATATTTAATCAAAAATAATTATTGAAATGAAAAAGTCTATTTTTAGGTACTATGCTATATTTTTAACTATTCATCAAAATTTGAATATTTTCAGAAAAAATATCAAAAATTCCCCATAAGGTAATTTTAATATTTTAAGTTAAAAAATGACGTCTAATTTACCATATAAAAACATATAATTTTCAATAATTAATTAAAAATTAATTCCTGTTGTCAAAACCAAAAAGCAGGTTTTGGATAAGTAAAAAATATCTAAATAATGATTTGGTTTTATGTCCAATTTAGATGAATATTTACTTCCCACGACCCACATTGGATTAAATGATAAAAATATAATCTAATTTCACTTCAAAACCATTCAAATTTATAATTTAACAATATAAAATATTTTTTTAAAAAAAGTTATTTTCAATTAAAATTTTGTATTTTTCACTATTCCTCAAAATATTAAACTTATCAAAAAAACTCCAAAAATCAATCCAAAATAAATTTTTATTCCCTACTTCATAAGAAGAATTTTATTTTGTCAAATTAAATATATAAAAGTTTTAAATATTGGATTTAAAAAGGGTTCTCCATTGAAAGGTTGTAATGTTTCATTTCTTTGAACAATGCTTCTTTTATATGAAAAATTCGATTTGTTATTATATTATTTATAAAAACATAATAATGATTTGAAAACTATATAGAAGATATAAAATTCAAAATTCATTTAACGCTATTCATAATCTCTTTTTAAATAGCATGTTTGGTTAGTTGTGGTGTGCTCGAACTCGGTGTTGTGTGTGACACAAGCTATTGAATTATTTTAAAAGTTTTATGAAATCCTTGGTGTTACAATGTAAATATTTAACTTTTATTTTAGGCCATAATTAATAGTAACATTGATAATTTTTATTTATGACAGTTAATTTTAAATCAAGTAAATTAGGGTAAAAAATAATATGCTAAGGATAATAAAATTACCCTAACAGGTTTCAAAATCCTACTGGATGAATAAAAGTAGTCCCATATCACCTAAGGTCGAAATGATTCATTTAATGGTCTTTTTCCATGAATATGTGGGAATTATTATTAAAACAAAATAAAGTGACAACATGTCACTCTCATATCTCTAATAAGTATAATAATTTTAATATAGAGAAAAAATTGATAAAATATCGTACATAAATAGTCACAAAAAATATAATGAAATTATCTAAATAATGTATTTTTTTATTTCTAGAGATTAAATAATTACCATATCTATTGACACAATAGTGGTATATTAAATATTATATAATGAGAGATATCAAATAACTGTTTTTATAAAAATAAAAATAAAAATTATATGACATAATTTCTGTCATCAATATATTTTATGGATGCGTAGGACATGTTAGGATTAATTTAATATATATTTTTCAAATTAATCAAGTTGTTATGAGTTTTTGAAAAAGTCATGTATGAATAGTTTCAAAATTCACATAATTCAGTATATAAAATATAAAATATATTATTAATGATTTCAAAATTCATAAAAATCTATGATTTCACCGAATGGATATGATAAGTCCAAATATTTCATAAATTACTCTTTTTTGGGTCGGTTTTCATTTTATGGTAATTAAATTATCCAAAAATGTGTAAATAAAAACAATCAAGGTAAGATTAAAATGGGTACAATAATGGATAAACAAAAAAATATAAGGGTTAAAAAATATTCACAACGTCTCTAATTTTCATTGGATGATATAGATATGACCCCAAATCATCTTTTATTTGAAATAAATTAGTTTGGGACCATTCGAAATAATAAATATATTTATAATAAAATTAAAATTTCAAGACATTCCTAAAGTGCCCCTCTTCCCTAATTTAAAAGGCCACTATCTCTACCCACTTTATCATGCATATAAATCCCTCTAGCTCATTCAAATTCTACTCCAATAATCTCCCAACATCCCTCCATTACTCATATAAGGTATACCTAGGAAAGAAGTCAATTCAAGGAAAAATTTAGGCTCAAATCAGTAAGTGTTTCTTGATTTAGAGGTAACGAATTCCCCGATGTTCATTTACATTATTTTCCATCCTCAGTCTTTATGCTCTTCTTATTCTATAACTACATAAAAAATATCATCCTTAATATAATATGATGTTTTTATAAAAAGGATTCAATATACAATTACATACACCTCCATCTAATAGATATAGACATGTTGGTTCTGTGTACGGTGAACTGCTTCCTCACGAAACAATGATAGCTCAATTTTCTCCTACAACCTCTCATGGTGGCCTTTATGATTGAACTGTATTATATATGAAACAGATTATATTTTTATTTTCTAATTTATTCTGAAATATTTATTTAAAACATGTCATTCTGATTTCTATAATGTGTAAATACGATAACTTCATTTGAGGAAGTGTGTACTACCACCCCAACAATGATATATGACTCAGCCATTCCATACATGACATATAATGGATGGTATAAATGAAATTATGTAATATAAATAAAATATATATCAAACAATAATTATAAAATAACTATGTATCATTTATTTTACATTCCTTTAATATGGAAAACAAATGAAAGTGGTGTTCATTGTGTACCTTCGGCCTACTATATCCATAAACAGTGCCATTAATTTCTTATATGCAAATGTTATGGACTAATATAAATACATATTTAATGGATATATATGATATTTCAATCATTAATATCATTATTGTGATTATTTAATATTTACTACATAATCAATTTATATTACACCACAAGGTTTTTAAGAAAAATAAATGCAATCCGTGAAATTTTATTTTAAGTAGATATATATAACAATCCATTAAACATAACATCGCAGCTTCTATGATTTGAATTTTGAAAAATAGTCATCTACAATTGGGTTCAGTAAGTAATTTGGACTCAAATGGAACAATTTTTTTTGTGAATAATTATATAACCTTATGAATAGTAATATAACCCTAATGAATAATAAATTATTATATTATATTATTTTCTTAATGATTTCTGATAATGACATCTTGGTTAATTTTTCAATGTGATATAAATGAAGTTATTATTTTATAATTGTAAATTTTTTAATTAAGTATAATTTTATTTATAATTTAATTAATAATACATAGACAATTATTTTCAAAAATTGGAGTTTATTTTTAATTATACACATTGAAAAATGGTCAGGGTGAAACTTTTTGGATTTTTCTTAAATTGTTTATTTTTTGGTGAATATTAAAAAAAATCTATTTTCAGTTTGGTTGTGTTAATGACATCATTAATGATTTAATAAGGATGTAATGAACCTTGTATAATTTTATACCATAAAATAATATGTGATTTTTCCTAGGTGACTAAGACCATTGGAAAATACCCTATGAAATTCCATGGTTTTGCAAATACCACTAATGAAGTGTCCCTTGGAAATTATTAAAATATTCCCTCACTTTTTCTATAAATACCTATCCATTCCTTCATTAAATTCATACCAAATTCCTCATCAATGAATATCTATACCTCTTACCTCCCTATTATTTATCCCAACTTTTCCTCAAGGCACCAAATCCCTCAACTTCAAGTTCTAGGAGTTACTCTATAATGTAAGAGAATTCTCAACTTCTTTCTTTTTTTCCATTCATGTTCTCTTTTATGTGGTATGACATTCTAGATTCCATACCATGTTCTTCACTTCCATTTTATTATTTCTCTATTCTATATTATGATTAATTTTGGGATTTTTATATAATTTCCACACTCTTATTATTGTTTTCTAACACTACATTTCATAACAGTTAGGCTGCCGAAATTTTGTAAATGATTTCTCAACTATTCAATTACTTTGAGTTCATTTATTTTCATATTAATTCATCATCTCCTCTTACCCAAGAGGAATTAAATATACATAAATCATGTATATTAACTATTTTATACTATTAATGGAAAAATAATAGTCATTCTTCTTCTCATATCCCACTTATTCAAGGAATAATATCTTTTTCCTTGTTGTGACGAATTACCAACATCATGGATGATGTGATTTCCAAATATTTTTATTCATTCATGTTTTGTCATGAAACTATTTTCATGGTTGAACAAGGTTATAATATATGTATTATTTCTCATTCTTAGTTCTAGAATACTTTTTCACCCATGGTTTTAATTTATAAAACAAAATGAGGTCGTTTTTAGCAAAGAAACCCTAAAATGATATAAACAGAGATCATTAATATTTTAACTTATGAATTGACCTCATATCAAAAATAAAATTGATTAATTGTATAATTTATGTAACTATAAATATGTAAATACTATTTCATTCAAATTATGGAGTTGCACCTCTAATCGACAAGAATATCCATCATGAACCAATCATGGGAATCACGTAATGAAATGCACTGAAAAACAATGTAAGGAACAAAATAATAACAATTAAAGGGTAAAATGATGTAATGAAATGATCAAATAAGATATTATAAATTATTATATGTTTATGTTGGACATTAATAAAACTCTTTTAACCATTATATAATAGGTTTACACAATTTTTAATTAAGACAAACCCAAGATAATGGAATTCATAACCCAATTTATATTCTTTGGGTTAACCTTATTCTTTATTCATTATGTGGTATTATGTTTATTGGTGTGATGAATTTTTATTTATAGTATTATTTATTATGTTTATTTACAATGTACACATATATCCAATCCAATCTATTAATTCACATTGCAATTATATATTTAAGGGACTTTCCATTTAAAATCCTTTTAAAACCCACTTAAATAACATTAAAAAGGATAGTTTTTTATGTGTATTGAATGAAGGGTTTCTCCATATTTCAAGATAATTTATTACCATGATAAGTTACTTAGACAATATTTGGTTTGAGCCCATTATAGATCATGAAATGGTTTTTTGAACCCATTATATCTCATGATATGTTGGGTTGGGCCTATTATAGCTCATGATATGTTGGGTTGAGCTCATTATATCTCAAGATATGCTGGGTGATCCTCATTGTATCTCTCCAATAAATTGGGTACTCTAGAGATGGATTTTTACCAAAATTTTATACCTTGTGTAAGGTTGAATGTAATAGTTATATGGTAAATATGTCCAAAGGTAACAGCATGAGAATTCTATGCATTTGAGTTTTTATAATATGGGGTTTGTTGGTTTCATGTTATCACTTGACTAACATGTTATTTCTTTATATCCCTTATTATATTTCATACTCATCCCATGTTTTTAAAAAATATAACATGATATAAGGATGGGTATGATATGTAAGGGATTCATCATGTTTGATAAGGAGTGTTTTCAAATAAATCATGCTTTATGTTTCAACGTTTTATATTTTAAAAAATATGGATATTGTATTTTATAGTGACCTATTTGTATGAATGCAGTATGTTATGTATGTAATTTATCTTAATTCATTAAAAATATAAACCCAAAAAGATACTAAAAGTGAAATAATTTTTCTTCTTGTTTGAAATTCCAGATTAAGTAATCTTTTAAGGTCAGTTCCTTAAAGTTGGTATCAAAGGATGGTTTAGATAACATTAGGGGTTATAATAATATTTAAAGAATACCATAACTTATATTTGTACCCCTTTGTAATTTGAAATTATATAGAATTTATGTATTACCATGTTGCTTCATCTAAGATATTTTTGATCATAATAGTTTTCTGCAGAAGAAACAAGGAAGATGAAGTAGGAAGGAACCAAGAGGCTGATTTCTATCGAAATATGAAGCCGAAAATGTTGGGAATCATAACGTATTAGTGTGGGACAAAAATGGCTCAGTTGAATCAAGAAATAAAGGCTGGAGGTATCCATTATAGAGAGTAAAATGATCTAACACAAAGAAAGTTGTCTTTTATATATCATTTTATACGGAAATATCGTCCATCATTCAGTGGAATCACAGATCTAGTGATAGCCGAAGAATGGATCAATGCTCTAGAAAAGATATTTGATGTCATAGAATGTTCGGAATGTCAAAAGTTAATACTAGCCATTTATCATTAGGATGTTCTAGCTGGTCAATAGTGGTCTTTGGTTAAGAATATGAGAGAAATAATAGATCTTGACAGTTTGAAATGGGATGATTTTACGAGACTTTTTCTAGAAAAGTATTTTCCCAAAACTATTCGACTTAGAATGGAGAAACAATTCATGGAACTGAAACAAAATGATGATGATTCAGTAGAATCATATGCATTGAATTTTACATGACTATCTAGGTATGTAATATATTCTTATCTAGATTTTGAAGGTAAATTTAATTGATTTTACTCTTGTTTGAAACGGTTTTGGTGAAGAGACTTTGCTTCACGAGTGTTAGAAAGCTATGAGAAGCTTGTTCATTGTGATGAAAAAGTTGATATGGAGTTTTCTAACACATATGTTCCTCGGGATAATAAGAATATGAAGTAGTCTGGTTTCCAGACAATGGGTAAGAACTCACCAAAGAATTCAGGAGGTAAGAAAACAAATTTCCCTTCTTATGAAAAGTGCGGTAAAAGGAATCCTGGTGAATGTCTTGTAATTTCTTGGAAATGCTTCTGATATGGAATGTTTGGACACATGCCTCGTGAGTTCAAGGAAAATGATCCTCAGATTAAGGAAAAGAAGATGGTCAAATACTTTAACAATATGGAATTGAGTCATTTTGCTAATTTTTGTCTAAAGCTAGTAACTCAAGTTGGGAATTAACAAGATTTGACACAGAAGGGTCTGGTAAAATCATTCTCAACCACTAAATCATATTTTGAGCCATCAAATTAAGTGGTATTAGGTACATTTTATTTTTCTAATGATTTCACAAATTTATTGTTTGATTTATGGTCTACAAATTCCTTCATATATGAGAATTTTTCAGAAAAATTGGGAATTCAACCTCATGAAATGAAACCAAAACCCATGGTAGAAACACCGGGATGAAATATTGTTGCAAAAAATTATAATAATATTATTATCCTTGAATGTGGAAATTTTTTACCAACAATCCATGTTGTTTTTCATCCAGTAGAGTTTGATTTTATTCTTGGTGTGGACTTTCATTCTTTTTATCATGCTAAGATAGAGTCTAGAGAAAAACAAGTGGATTTTTAGAAATAATTTTAGTTTGTGTAAAATAATAAACCCATGCCATTAATAATATATTAGGAAGCTATGAAACTGATAATGGATGGAAATGAAAGTTATCTTAATCATATTTTTAAAGATAATGGAACTATCCAGATTAATGATGTATCAGTGTTAAATGAATAATTAGATGTTATTTCCTATGATTTTCATGGTGTTATTCCTAATTCAGAGGTTGAGATTACTATTTGCGTAGTTCCTAATGGTCATCCAATTTCTAAACCTCCTTATAAATGGACTGTATAGAACATTTGGAATTAAAAAATAATTTGCAGTAATTATTAGATAAAGGCTTCATCTAACCCAGAACATCACCATGGGGTGCTCCTGTCTTGTTTGATAGGAAAAAAAGATGGTTCAATGAGAATTTTCATCAATTACAGATTCTTGAATAACATTACTATTAAAAAAAGTGTCATTTACCTCATATTGATGAATTTATTCCTCAGCTACAGGGAGCACAGTATTTTTCGATGGATAACCAGAGTTTGGGGTACCATCAGTTGAAATTAGATGATAAAGACATCCCAAAAACTATGTTCCGTACTAGATATGGTTATTATAAATTTGTTGTTATGCCTTTGTGGTTAACTAATGTACCTATTGTATTCATCGATCAAATGAATAGAATATTTCATGTGTTCTTGGATAGTTTTTTGATTTTATTTATTGATGAAATTATCATATATTATAGAATTAAAGAGGACCGTGAAAAAAATCTAAGGGGTTTTTTGGCAAACCATAAAATAAAATACACTTTATGAAAAAATCAGTATGTGTGCTTTGGGGTTGCAATAGATTTATTTTCATGGGAACATTATAAATAAGAATGGAATAAAAGTTTATCCAACCAAAACAAAAGTGGTTGATGAATGGCCAAGACCTAATAATGTTTCAGAGATTCATAGTTTTCCTCGATTAGCATGTTATTACCTACGGTTCATTAAAAACATTTCATAGTTATCTATCATGAAAAGTTTGTTAACAATAAAATGGGTTAAATTTGTTTGGACAGAAGAATGTGATGTTTGTTTTCAGGAACTGAATAAGAGATTGGTGAGTAGTCTAGTTTTGGCCCTGCGTTACCAAAATGGTGAGTTTTTCATCTACCGTCTTTCTTAATTTAAGGGACATGGTTGTGTTATGATGTATAATGATTAGGTAATTTCTTATGCTTCAATACAAATAAAAAATCATGAGTTAAATTATCCCATACATGATATTTAATTGGTCGCTGTAGTTTTTTCTTAGTAAATTTGGAGGCACTATTTATATGGATCCAAATGTAAAATATATAATGAACATAAAAGTATTAATTATATATTCACTTAGATGAAATTAAATATTAGGCAAAGAATATGGATTGAGCTGATAAATGATTATGATTGCATGATCAATTTTCAATCAGGAAAAGCAGACAAAGTGGAAGATTCCTTGAGTTGAAAATGTCATTCATCATTAAATATATTATGTTTCGAACATGATCCCTTGATTAATTAGTTGAAGAATTTTGTATTGGAAGTTATCAGTGCAAGGAATAATTTTTATTATTTCATTTTTCAGTGTAGTCATCATTTTGAGACTAATTTAAGCGAATATAGAAGGAAGACCATGAGCTGTAGAAAAAGGTATAGTTTGTTAAAATGGGTAAGCTACCAGAATTTATCCTTGATAAATAATGTGTTTTATGATTGGGAAATAGGTTATCTATGCCTTGTGATTCATAATTGAAGAAATATTTATTGTGTAAAGCTCATAGTTCTCCATTTAAAATTCATCCTAGATGTACTAAGATATACATAGGATTTTGGGAGTATTACAGGTGGGATAGAATGAAAATGGATATTGCTGTTTTTATTGTGAAATTTATAACATTAAAATAGGTTAAATCAGAGAGACAGTTACCAAAGGGGATGATTCATCCATTTCCAATGCCAATGTGAAAATGGGAGAATATATCCATGGATGTCGTGGTGGGACTACCTAAGACTTCTCGATGTAACAATGAAATTTGGGTTATTGTTGATCGACTAAAAAAATTTGTACATTTCTTATCTATTCGATATACAATATCATTGTATTAGATTTCTCAACTATACCTCAAATATATTTTCAGGTTACAATGATTTCCTTATTCCATTGTATCTGATCAGGATCCAAGGTTCTCTAAGAATTTTTAGAAGGGGCTTCATATGTCATTGGTCAAAGAATTAAATTTTAATACACATTTTCATCCTCAATCAGTTGGGAAGTCCGAACGAATGATTAAAACTATGGAGGACATGCATCGAGATTGTTCAATGGACTACTATAGAATTTGGGTTATGTATCATTCTTTAGATGAGTTTTCATATAATAATTGTTTTCATTCTACTATACAGATGGACCCTTTTTAGGCATTGTATGGGAAGCATTATTGAAGTCCACCTTTTTGGGATGTTGTTAAGGAAATGAAGTTGATGGGACCCAAATTAGTAGAGGAAGTGGATAAGGAAGAGAAGATGATCCTGTGACACATGTGGACGGTTGCTAGTATGTAGATATGTAAAGTAGATAATAGGAGTAAAGACTTCTATTTCGAGGAAGGCAATGATGTTTTCCTTAAAATCTATCACTGGAAAAGTGTGATGCATTTTGGTAAGAAAGGAATGTTATGTCCATGATTCAATGATGGTTTTGAAATCTTGGAGAAAGTTGTACCAGTTGAATACTCAAGAGATATTCCTACATGTTTATCTCAGGTACGTAATATTTTTCATGTTTCGATGTTGAGAAAGTATGTGCCAGATTCATCTAATGTGTTAAGTCCAAAAGCAGTTCAGATAGAAAATAACCATTCATATAAAGAAAAACAAGTACATATTCTTGATCAAAGGGAATAGGTTTTGTTTGAATAATTTAGTCCATTAGGTAATGGTTTTTTTGGAGAAACAACATGGTTGATGAAGCAACTTGATAATCTGAAAATTCTATGAGGGAATGCTACCCTCGATTTTTTAATTAGTAATTAAAATCACGAGGATGCAATTTCTAGAAGGTGGAGAAAATATAACAACCCATGGTTTTAAAAAAACTAAATGAAATGATTGAATCTTTTTTAAGTACATATTTATAACATGCCTTTAAACAACATTTCTCAGCTTTTATATTTTGAATTTTGTAAAACAGTTATCTACAATTGTATCCAGTAAGATATTTGGAGTCTAATGGAACCAAATTTTTATTTGGATAATAGTAAAATAATCTTATGAAAATTAATATGAATTGTAATATGACCATAATAAATAGTAAATATTATTTTTATTCTTATTTTTTAAAGCTTTAATATAATGATATCTTGGATAATTTTACAATGTGATATAAAAACAGTTATAGTTTTAAAATTGATAATTTCAGAATTAAGTAGGATTTAAAAAATAATAATAATATATAGAAAATTATTTTCAAAAAATGTAGTTCATTTCTGAATTCTACACGTCGAAAAATGGTTTGGGTGGTTTTTTTGGGATTTCTATGAAACAAATTTTTTAGTGAATAGTAAAAAATTTAGTTTTGAGTTTCGGTGTGTTAATGACATCATTAAAGATGTAATAATAATGTAATAAATCTGGTCGACGTTTTTACAGAAAAATAATATGTTTGGATTCTTATTTGGCTAATACTTTGGTCATATTCCATGGGCAAGCCCACAGTTTTGCAAATACCACTAATGTGGTGTCCCTTGGAAATTATTAAAATATTCCCTCACTTTTTCTATTAATACCTAGCCATTTCTTAATTAAATTCATACCAAATTCCTCATAAACGAACTTATGGCCCCCTTACCTCTCTATTATTCATCCCAAGGTTTCCACAAGCCCCTAAGGTCTTAACCATCATGCTCTAGAAGTTACACTACAATGAAGGGAATTATCCACTTCTTTCTTTTTTCCATTCAAGTTCTATTTAATGTGGAATCACATTCAAGATCCCAAACCATGATATTATTTTCCTTTTTATTATTACTCTATTCTGTATTATGATTCAATTCTCGATGGGTGGCCCTTTTCCCCTCTCTTATTAATGTTTTCTAAAACCATGTGGCATAGCTGATAGGTTGCGATGTTTTGTTTGAGATTTCTGAACAATCCTTTTACTTAGAGTTCCACTATTTTCTTATTATTTCTTCATATCCTCTTACCAAAGATAAATGAAATATCTAAAAATAATTTATTTTATGGATTTTCTCATGTTCAGGGAAATTCAACATCATTCTTCTTCTCCTCTCCCACTTATTCCTGGAATAAAAAAATTGTCCATAATGTGTCGAATAACCTACATCATGGATGCTGTGATTTCAATTTAAATTAATTATTTCAATTTTGTGCTTGAAATAATTTTTATGGTTTAATAATGTTATAATATATGTGTTATGTCTCGTCCATGGATCTGGAATTATTTCGTACACATGGTTTTAATTTATAAAAAAAATAAGGTTGTTATGATCAAATAACCACTAAAATGATCTAAACAAACATCATTAATGTTTTAACTTATGAATCATACTCACATAAAACTTAAAAATTATAAATTGTATAATTTATGATAATATAAGTATGTAAATATATATCCTTTCCAATTCAAGAGTTTCACTTCCAATATAAAAGAATATCAATTATAAACCAATCATTAAAATCATGTTAATTAACGCACCCAAAACAATGCAAGGAAACAATACTAACAATTAAAGGGTGAAATGATTTAATTAAATTATCATATAAGATATTATTAATACAGATATGTTTCTTTAGGATATTAATAACTATCTTTTCACCATTATAAAGGAGGATTAAACATGTTTTAAGTAAGACAAACCCGAGTTAAGGTAATTCTTAACCCAATTTCCATTATTTGGGTTAACCTTATTCTTTATTCATTATGTGGTATTTAGATTATGGTTATGATGTTTTTTGTTTATATTATGTTGTATTATTTGTATTTATAGTGTATAAACATATCCTTCTTTTCTATTAATTCACATTCCAATTATATTTTTAAGGGACATTGCTTTTAAAATCCTTTAAAATCCCCTTTAATAAATTTCAAAATGATTGTTTTTTATGTGTATGGCATGAGAGGTTTCTCCTAATTTCAAGATAATTTATTACCACGATATGTTCCTTGGACATTTTTTATGTTAGGTTTATCCCATTATAGATCATGATATATTGGGTTGAACCCATTATAGCTCAATATATGTTGGGTTGAGCCCATTATAGATCCTGATATGTTGTGTGAGCCCATTATAGCTCATGATATGACAGATGATCCCCATTATAGGTCTCTAATGCATTCGGTACTCTATAGATGGAAGTTGATCAAAAAGATATTCAACGTGTAATGTTTAATTTAATATATATTTAGCAAATATGTCCTAAGGAAACAACATGAGTATTCTATGAATTTGAGTTTTTATGATCTTGATTTTATTGGTTTAATGTTATCACTTGACTAACACTTTCTTTCATTATATCCCTTACTGAGGTTTATACCCATCCCAAGATTGCAATAATTCATTCATAGAATATAAGGATGGGTAATATAATGAAGGTATTCGTGATGTTTGATATTGATTGACGTCATAGAATTCCGGATTTTTGTTTCATTATTTTAAATTTTCTAAAAAATGGATACTATTTTTAATAGTGTTCTCTTTATATGAATGTTGTCTGTTATGTTTTTAAGTTATCCAAATTCATTAAAACTCTAAACCCAACATGATCCTAAATGTGTAATAATTTATTTTCTTGTTTGAAATTCATGATTAAGTATTGTTTTAATGCCAAGTTCTTACAATTTTCATCAAACAAGTTCATTTTTGACTGAAGTACCAAATATCAACAAAATGAAAATTTTGAACATAAACAATTATGTAATTTTTATAACATGGTAATATGTTATATAAAATGAATAATAAACTTGAAGAATGTTCTTAGGTTTGTAGAAATTAACCTATGTTTAATGTATTGGAACATAACTACTACACTGGATAAGTCGGATTCAAGGTAAGGGAACTTCTTAACCTAATTTTCATTCTTTAGGTTAATCATCTACTTCGTGATTATGTCATTATATGATAATGTGAGAAATGGATTTTGATATAATATATTTTATTTATATTTTATTTATGTCTATTTACTTTGAATACACATATTTTATCTACATTGTTAACAAAATGATCTTTGTGAGGGAAATATTAACTCAATCTCATTTTGTTGAGTTAAATTTCCATTTCATTGGTTTTGATTACCCAAATATATTTTTTAATGAACAATGATATTTTTACACTGAATATACACTTATATTTTGTTTTTTTATATTTTTCACACATAATTATGTCATTTATTTATCTTTATTCAAATTATAATATCTCTGTAAAGGATTTCATCTCAATTTACATTCTATTGACACTTATTTGTTGTTATGCACAAATTCAGTTTTATAGGTAGTATATACATACCTTTGACATATTATCTCGTGAATCTTCTTATTATCATGATATTATAATTTTTTTAATGTTAATAATTTGTATTCAAGTATTTTCTCATGTTTTAACGGAATCTTTAAAAAAATCATTTTATATGTTTTAATGGGTTATTCATTTAAATATTTATCATTATTAACCAAGTTTTGAAAATGTTTTTAAGGATTTATTTATATGGAAATTAATATTTCAAAATTATAATTCCCTTAAATGCTTCAATGTGGTATGGAAAAATACGATTAGAAATGTTCTTATTTCAATGTTTTTAATGTGTTCTTTTAAATGGATTGATTATGTAAATATCTTGAAATGATGTATTATGATTACAATGTGGAATGTTATTTTTCTATTATGATTTTTCCTGTGTTTTGAATATGTTATGGTTCTTGGAAATTTATTATTTATATGGGTGGTTCAATGAAAAACCTATGGTGGTTGAGACTATGATAGTTTTACAATGAATTGGGTAATGTTAAAGGGGTAAACGATAAGGTTTCTCCTAAAATATTTAAGGAATATAATATGATGTGTATCCTAAATGTTACATGGAAGGTTACTCCCTATGTAGCTATAAAATATACAATCATTGTATGCCATGGATTCCACATGATACCTTTATGTTTTATGAATTCTATATGTTTTTTAAGAATATTATGATTACATGATATTAGCTAAGTATATATGTTTTATGGGTGAAAAGTATGATTGTGTGAAAATGATATCATGGGATTTAAATATTCCATGGATAAAGATTTTATTCCTTATTTTATATTGCTTGATTATATTTTAATGCTCATCTAATGTTTTGAATTTTTTTCAAGGGACTTAAATAAGACTAATGTTAAAGATGAGATAAAGGAAAAGTTATGCCATTAAAACATTAAAAAATACCATGTTTCTTTTTAATGATTTTTTGTTTTATGAAAAATTAGGTAGAATATAAGTGTCCAATTAGTAATTTTTTAGATTAAATGTAATAGTTGTGGCATAGTTATCAAAAACTCTAATCCTGATGAGATCTTCAATGTGAAAAATGTAAATTCTTAATCAAATCTCAAGATTATGTATATTTTAAATATAGGGTATTATAGGTACACCCCATAGTGAAACACTTGGGTAAATGAATATATTATCATGATTCTTAAGAATTACCTTCATCAATTCAATTAACTAAATCTAGGTTATTCCCTTTGGTGTCTTTGAAAAATTTATATCATGGGTTATATGTTATAATTAAAACTAGATGTCCTGATTTAGGGGAAGACTGTGTAAATATTCTTGGAAGACAAGAATGATGTACCATAAAAAAGGCTCAACGTTGACATTATGTCTTACCACAACCATAAGAGATAAATACCATTTTATTAGGAATAAATATCCATTAAATTAAATAAATTTCTATTCATTGATCACATTTATCCTTGAAATGATAGAAAACCACATTTTGGTTCAACAAATCAAATGTGATGTCCCTCCCCCAAATACTAATATGGTATTTATATAATGAAATATAGTATATGCCTAAAAGAACATAAAAATATATTTTTTAGATTAATAACAATTTCGGTAGTGAGATATTTCCCAAAAACATCAATTTGGGGAGATATATAGACATGATATATGATCATTTTACAATTATAATTTGTTTACTACTATTATAGAATTTAATCACAGTGGATATGAATTAGAATTCATATAAACTTTTCATGATATTAAGGGATTTATATAACTAAGATCCAACAAGAAAGATCAATATTTGAGCATACTAATAACCACCAAAATATTTTGATTCTATATTCAATCCATTAATAAAATCAATTTAGTAAACATGAATATAGTCATAATTAGTCACAATTATTAATAATGAATAAATATTAATATGATATATAAATCATGAAACCTTAATTTCAATAAATGAAAAATTAGGTTTATCCGAGGTCATTCATTGTCATAATCAATTCCAATTCTTTATAATGGATCTTTATAAAAATAGATGTTACCTACGAATATCCCCCTAGAGTGTCACACAAGGTGAATTATTTCGGACCATTCACCATGCTCCAGATTGATGTATGAGATATAATTTATGAACACTTTTTCCAGTTATCACCACTAGAATCTATGAAAATACCATGTACACATATTGTGTCCTGATATGTATGTATTTTATTATTTAAGACACACTCCTGTATTCACCGTAACATTATATGTTCTCATATAAATTAACATATCATAATTGTTATCCATAATATTAACCCAATATAGTCTCCAAAAGTCCGGAAACCATGTCAAAACAACCTCAACACTAGTTTTCATAAGCTAGAATCGAATTTATCACATTTTCATAGAAAAAATGTTTAAAATCCCAAATAATTAGTCATTTTAGTAGTAATGGAGAACCAAATACATACATGATAATCATTTTACATAGGGAATAGAAAATAAAAAAAAACAAAAAATATAATAAAATGATAATCAACCGTGAAAACAAATTCATGTATTTATTCAATAAATCCTGGGGAAAAGAATCAAAATATGGGTGAGCATAAATTTATAGAAACTATTTTTTAGTGTGGAATAAATAACAAGATAATAAATAATAACCAATATGGAAATGTAAATAAATGAAGACACATTCCAGAAAATTAATAACATGGATTATAATGATTAATAGTGCTTAATCAATATGGAAATGTAAAAAATTTAAAACACATCCTATTTAATCATGAAACTATTAATGAATTGTATCCAGAGATAATATCATTATTAATATATAATGGATAATAATAACAAGAAATGGACTCTTCGAAAATAGAATGCTTAATTATTAGATTGCATGATCGTAGGAATCATGATATCTCTACCATTAAGATCATTCAGAAGACGGTTTAAAACTATATATATAATTTTTCAATTTGGCGACATTATTTTTCACAAGAGACAACTAAATACATCAAGGGACTATAAAATTATTCACCCCCCCCCCTCCACTGAATGTCCAATAAATTCCAAATATATCTAATAATTTATTTAATTAATGAATAATATTCCATATAAAAAAATATCCACATTCAGTAAAGAACACAAAGATCAAAATATTTTCCATGTTAATCAAATAACATCCAAATTAAATAGTATATATATAAATAGTATATAGTATACGAAATATTTATATCCATGATATAATGAATATGGGTAAATTTAAGTTTTAAAATTAACCAACATGAATAGATATGTATTCATGTTAAATGAATAAAATGGGCTGTATATACTCAACAAAAAATTGATTAAGTTAGTATTAACAAATTTGTATAAATTAAATGGGCATGGAGACAAAATACCTATCAATTATCCTAACATTGAAGAAATAATAAATGAATCGATTATGTGTATCAATTTTAAATATGAATAAAAAAAGTAGAAATGAAACATAATATTGTAAAAAGTCTTAAAACAGAAAATCATGTAATTTCAAATACAATGAAGATGTAATATAACCCATTGAAACAAATTGAGTTATGAAATTATTTTCCACATGATAATTTTTATATAAAATACACTTAGATGGAATAATTCATATTAAAATATCTAAAACCATGTTTTGTGATTTATTCATGATATTACATGTAATTGGGGCAGTATATACACCATATAAAGTAAATTAGGTGCAAAACATTACAATATTCCTCAATGAATTTAAATTTAAAAGAAGTCCCTTACCACACACTATAATTTAGTTGAACCTAATTTTAATATCATGTATAATTTCTTTATGAATGTTATTTTTTATACCAATACAATATTAATAATTATAATATCATATATGTTCCTTTTATTAATTATTACCACCTGTTTGTTAATAATATTTCATTATTTTCATTGTTTCATGTATTAATTTCCCTGTTTTCTCATACATTTTTTCTCATGAAAGTTATAATTCTTGTGAATAGTATATATCCAAAATATCTAGAATTTTATTAATGATATAAATATCATTTTCTATAATTAGAAACAAATTTAGAACCATTTATGAATTTTTGGCATAGAAAATGAATCGTATCGCTTGTTGGATATGGTAGGCCATACGTTCTCACATGTGGTGATATCATTCCCTTAACTGGTGAAATGGTAAAATTTTGGGGGATATATTAATTTTAATAAATATATATAATTTAATATATATATATATATAGAATAAATTCATTAAATCCAATTGCATTACCTTTCTTTTAAGTATAAGTGAAAACTAAATCACATTGCTTCACGAGGTGGTTGTCCATCATAAACTGAGTGAGGTTATCATATTTTCATCTAATTGGATAGTAAGAATTTTTATGTAAAATTATTAATACATAATTATAATTATGTTAAAAATATCTTATATATATATATATATTAAATATATCATTATATCCAACTAGGGGAGGTGGTAATGGATTATGCATTACATCAGTTTGTGAGGAGGTATTTCTTTGTACAAATGATTGAATTTTTTTCCCATTTAACAGAAGAGGATATGGTTATTAGTTATGAAATTAAAATAATAAAATATCATAATATGTGATATTATGGTTTTATTACATTAACATGATTGAAAATGATATCAATGTGGTGGAAGAAGAAATAAAATAAAAACCATTGTTTACGAATGTTACCTCTTCTTCGGATGACCTCTCTAGATTTCCACCAAAATACATCCAATAATAGAATTTTGATCAAAAAATAAATATAGTATTATTATAGGGTATAATTTAAGTAATTTCGGTAGGTATTGGATGTAATAAATTTATTTTCAAGTGTGAATATTTGAGGAGAGGGTTGTCCTATTATAAGTGGGGGAGAGGTCACATGCAATTTTTTTTAAAAGAATAATTTTCATCCATGTTTTTCCATATTAAAGATTAAGAAATAATTAATTAAACCCCTTGGAGGATATAAGGTTCAACTATTTCAATCCAATGGGTTTTTTTTCATTCATTGAGATTATGTTAACTATTATCTTCTTAGTTAATCCCCTAGTTAATCAGTTTGTACCTTAATCACATTGCTTAAATTTAATACTATTACTATTAAAAATGGTTAAAAATTAATTTGAACATATGAGATAAAATAATTTTTTCTTATTTCAAATATTGGATACATTTTTATATAATCAATTCATATAAATAGAATAATACATTTTTAAATAAACCCACAAACGTGATGAAAAAGAGGGTTTCCAATGAGAAAACTCGCATATTTGTCGAATGATTTTTTATTGAAATTAATCATAAAATTAATACTAATGACATAAATTAGTCAAATATCAATATTAATGGTTAAATTTTAATTTAAAAAAATATAATTAATTTTTTTTGTAAATTATATAAATGAAAATACAGTTTTTAATAAATATTCATATTTTCACTATTCATCAAAAAATGATGATTTTCAGAAAACTCAAAAAATTCACCAAAATATATATCTGATATTATTTATTCTAAAATTAGTTTAATTAAATTAAATAAATTTTTAAAGTAATTTAATAATTATTTTTATCATAACTTCGCAAGGAGTAATGAAATAGTATTCCTTGAAAAAAATAGAGTTTTTCGACAAAATTTCTTATTACATTCAAATGATTCTTATTTATATTTATAATCAATATATATCCATTTAATGTCATTTATATATATAAAAAATATATAATTTTCATTATTTATTTAGTACTACACATACATGCCAACTTAAAAGATAGGTTCAAATGATAATTCTAAAAGAATATTTGTAGAGAATATTTTTGTTTAATACCAGGGTTTTGTTCATTAAATAATATTATATAAATTGAGTTTATTTAAAAGGAAATAAGTCATAGAGTATTAATTTGTTGAATTATTCCCCTCTAAAAAATTTTCTTCATCCAAATATTTGGGATTTTACCTTCTAAATAAAGAAGGATTGTTCTTCTTCATAACATCTGATAGTTCACACGTTGCTTGATCCATTTTTTGATTCTGCAACGATCCTCCAAAATTCATGTAATATGGTTCCTCAATTAGGGTATCTAGTATCTAGAATCTATCTGGGTTCTTTATATTATGATAGATGAGGTTTTAATTCTATTTCATCATAGGTGAGCACATACATTTGGTCAGGCAAGTACTTCCTTAACGACGATATATGAAGCACATCTTGTACTTTAGAGAAATATAATAGAATTTTTAAAAGATAATAAACAACTCTAATTCTATAAAATATTTCAAAGGGATAAATTTACATAGGTAATAGCATTCCCTTAATAATGAACCTCCTGATACCCTTCCATTGCAAAAAAATTATGAAAATAATATCTACCACTTGATGATCCAAATGATTCCTCCAATTGTAGGTGCAACAGGTTTTCTTACTATGTTTTGATTTTCTATGAAAATGAATTATATTTACCATTATTGGTGTATATTTTCATTACATGTCCGCTGGGTCCCAAGTCGCGACTACCCCAATCCCACCTTCCATAGTCCAGGGGCTGGTGACTTGCATTAGAAATGCATATCCCCAGAAAGAAAAGTAATTTCCTTTAAACCTATACCCACACACGCCCAACCACATCCCAAAACAATTAATGGGGGAAACAAGTATACCACTAAAACAAAAATGTGTTCAAGTATAAGCGAAATTATATGGGCCAGAATACATAATAAACAGGGAACAAAAAATAGTAAAGCCCAAAAAGGAAACATCAATTTCCATCCCCGAAAAAACCAACATGATAATGAGATTAGTGAAGCTACTATAAAACTAAATAGTATGTCCTACCTACCCATTTTTACTGGGCCCAACTTGATCCTAGGCCACCATGTCTCCTAGAGTAGCTTCCACCAGTCTCTTCCCCCTGAGTACATTAGTAAAAACATCGATCGCCTCCACCAAACACAATATGTGAGGGCAAATCCCACACAAGGGTGAGTATAGCAATACTAAGTAGGGACACCAAGATCCATGAAGGTCTCTCAGAAATCCATGAATTAAAATGCCACAATGAAAATACCACAGAAGTCATACCTCCAAGAAAGACCTCAACCACATTTCATAATGTAATAGACATGGTTGAAACTAGGTATAAATTACAGAAATAAAGATGATTAGTTGTAATGATAAATCACGTTTATGTCGAGAGGCTCTTCTCCAAACCCACACAAGGTCACTAGTTGATGACCCCCAAAGGATCACTAGCTGATTTCGCACAAGGGATCGTTATTTGATTACCCACAAGGGATTACTAGGTGCTGACCCATAAGGGATCATTATGTTATTACCCATATATATATCTAGGTGTTATCCCATAGAGGATCACTTAGTGCTGACCGAAAAAAGATCACTATTCTTTCTTCACATCACAACCAGCCACTGGATTCCCACACTTAGCATGATTGATTTTTGGAGGATCAATTTTTCAAGCCATAAGTTATAAATCAACAATCATGAAGTCCCATATAGAGTCACCCCAAAGGACTATCTTGTCATAAGGGTCCTAATGCAACAGACGGTGCATCGATCAGATGCCGAATATGTATGTTATGAACTTTTTAGTAAAAAGGGCCTCCTTGGATTCATGTCTGATCCAACCTATCCATACTACAACTTCTACCAAAACACAAGTGTTGTATGTAAGAAGTACCAAGCCACTCAAAATTTCCAAAGGCCACTGTCGATACGTCAATAAAATATGTGGTTTATGAGATACTGTCGTTTTAGTAATCATGGGGTTGGTTGTGTCTGGGCCCGTTCCAGCATGGTGAAACCCACCCGACCAACCCAACCCGGAGGTTACAGATACCCCGGTTTATAAAGACAGACTTGACCTGGCCCAGTTAAGGTCGGGGACGGTCTATTCTGACCAATATATTTTGCAAGGCCCAATTGGTCTCGTTGGACCCGACCTGGATTGTCCGAGGGTCCAGCCCACCTGGTCACCTAGTGACCCTGTCTCGTTCAGCCAGGCCTGAAGGGAATGGTTCTGATCCAAGGGGCTTGGGTCCAGCCCAATAGAGTGGTTAATGCTTGACCCGCTAGCTGGGGTATGACCTACTATCCAATGACCGGCCGCACGGTGTGTCTAATGGGGCGTCGTTCAGCCGGGACGCGGCCGTTGGGCCAATCAGGACCCATCTAGCCTTGTTGAATTAGGGCCTCCTCCAACCATGGTTGACAGGCCGTGGCTAGCCAGTAGCTAGGATGTAGTCCATGCCTCGGTGTGGTATCCTCTCTGCACCCCAACTCCCACCGCTGTGGTGTGCTGACGGGAGCACCCCCACCCTCTGCTCGTATCTGCCGCTTCCACTACCACCGGTGCCACCACACCATCAATTTTCTCTGCGTACCACACGATGCTCTCTGATGGTCCATTCTTCTCACCGCCTATGATAAAATCCTTCAAGAAAATTATCCTTCACCATGAAGGCCCCAAAATCATCTTTCCTCAATTTCGGACAATCTACTCCTAAAGAGCACACCATCGGAGGGGTCCGAGAACTTGTTCATGTTTGGACGCATCCTCCAAGTTAGAAGTTTCAAATCTGGGGAGGCTTGGCGGAGGTGTTCAATCATATCATGTAATGTTGAATCTCCAATAGAGAAATTCCCAAATACAGTTACCCTCCTGTATAAACACATGAAATTTGGATCAACATGTTTGTGGATTGATCCATGTTCATCATTTCTAGAAATGAAAGTGGATGTACATGAAATTAAACAACCCCTACCACATTGATGTTGAAGGTAGTATCATTCTTCCACAAGGTTTCAAGAAGTTGATGTCACATCCAGATTCATTCTACGAGGCACGTCGAAGATGATGAAGTCTCTCTAACGTTCATCATTGTTCAATGGAGAGGAAAACTATCAATGGTTCGTCAATTAATCCACAGAGTTTTAATTCCCCATTCTCCTATGTACTAGTTCAACAAAAATAATCGCATCACAATGTTTCTATTACATTTGGTCATTTCATCATTAAGTGGATTTATTTATGTATCAACATCGCTATTATGCTTACTTTATTGTATAATTATGTTGTGTGGTATGATTCATTATTGAGGCTCATTAATGTGCCTCATCACCACCTAGTCGTTGCACCACAAAATCACCGTCTGCCATCCAACGATGAGTAAGGAAATTAAATACTTCATTAAAATTAATTTAGTTTTTTCTTGAAATGTTTGATAAACAACCATACCACTCAGACCCTACTGGTTGATGTTATTTAATATTTTTGGGAAATCCTAGAGATCCAAGAGCAATGATGCCCTTATATTTTTGATCTGATCATTGGTTCAAATGTTAGAAAATCATGTTGTCACTTTTACTGAATATACCTTAAAAACATAAAAATTCAATTCTGGGATCTCTAGGACTCACAATAATGTGTCTTCTGAGTGTATGGTCTCAGAATAATTCCATACAAATAATAAAATTACAATGAATTTCTGAGACATTAAATTATCTCCACCATAGGACTTCACATCCCTGAAAGAAAAATAAAAAACTAATCAAATAGATGGGGGTACTGAGCACAAATTTGAGCCTCTCGGTCCCATGTACTCTCCTAGAGATTCTCATCCAGCCACTGAACTCACAAAAGTGGAATCAACCACCCATCTAGGACCTGGTCAGGTCGATCCTCTATATCTACTCGGAACTTGTCAAACATCACCATTTCATCAATGTCCAGCTCTCCCCAATAGATGATGTGTTATGGATCATGCACGTATCTCCTCAACTATGAGACATGGAAAGGATTATTCACCTAGAGAATCTGTGTGGGAGGAGTTAGGCGGTACACCTCCTTGGAAAATCTACTCTGGTTTTGAAAAGGTCTGAATAACTTTAGTGACAGCTTGTTGCCCTAGCCAAATCTCTGTAATATTCTTCAGCGTGAGACCCGAATGAAAACATGATTTCCCTCACAAAACTCCCAGGGTATTCATCTCCTATCAAAATAAGAATTATATCTTCTCTATGTAGTCCTCATCTACTCTTGGATGATCTTCACCTTCTCGGTGGCAGCCCATACCAACCCCGAACCCATGAGTGTCGACTCCCCTTTGTCTGTACAACATAAAGATGATCTGCAAGGTCACCCATAAAAGGCCTCAAATAGGGCCATTAAAATGGTGGAGTTTAGAAATTATTGTATGGAAACTCCACCAATGGTAGGTGTTCCACCCAACTATAATTAAAATCTAAAATGAAATCATAAAGAATGTCCTCCAGTGTCTTTAGTGTCTGCTCTGCCTGAACATCTGTATGGGGATGAAAAGCTTTGCTCAAACGCAGTTGAGTTCAGAATGCCTCCTGTAACCCCTTCCACAACATATATGTAAAGTGTATATCATGGTCTGAGATGATTGTCAAAGACACCCCATGGATCCACACTATCTCATGGACATTAAGGCATCCCATTCCCTCAACTGGTCCCCATTCTTGGACGAGTAGTGAGTGAGATGACTTGGTGAGTCAGTCAATGATCACCCAGATAGAATTTTGGCCCCTGGTTATACGTGGATACCTCATCAAAAAATCCATTGAGATACCATACAATGTCCACTCTAGTACCTCGATTGGACATGCCAAACCTAATAGAACCTGATGCTCGGTCTTCACTTGTTGAAAAGTGAGGCGTCACAAAACAAACTCGGCCAACACATTCTTCATCCCTGGCCACCAGTACTAACATCAGAGGTCTTGTTTCATCTTATCCACTCTAGGATGTACCGCTAATGGGGATGTATGAATCTCTCTCAATAACACCTCTAGAAATGCCCCTTGGACTATAGTGAACCCTTTGAAAAGGATTATGTGCTCTCCACCTTTTGAAATTCCATTAAGAGCTTGTCCTAAGGATAACTGAGAATGACATGCCTCATAGTCATCATCCACAAGTTGTGCTTCCCTAATTTATTGAAAGAGTGGTGGAGTGACAGTCATACACTAGAAGTACGCTTATCCATTAATATCCATGAAAAATATATGCATTGTGTCTAGCTTCTATGTCGTCTCACTTGGCATTTGCAAAACTAGACTTCCTACTAAGGGTGTCTAGCACTATATTCCCCATCACAGAAATATAGACTATATCAAAGTCATAGTCCTAGAGGAACTCCATCCATCATCGTTGTCTCAAATTCATGTCCTTCTGTTAGAATATATACCTAAAAATCTTCTGCTCAGAGTAGACGATAAATATTTCACCCATGAAGTAGTGCCACCACATCTACATGGCAAAGACCATTGCAGCGAACTCCAACTCATGGGTCGCATAGTTATGCTCATTTTTTCCTCAAATTTCGTAATCCATATGTAATAACTACTTTCCCCTGTATCAGGACCCAACCCAGTCCAGTCCCTCATGCATTGTAGTACACTACATACTCAAATCCCTCATCTAGTAGCCTCTATATGGGACACTCATCAGTCACCACCTATGCTCCTAGAAAATCTACAAGAATCTCTCTTCCCATACTAATGGTTGTAGATTCTTATTTATAGTTGAGATGGGTTATTCTACACTAAAAAAACATTGGTACGAACCTCCAGTAGTACCCTACCAACCCCCAAAAACACCACACATCGATCACTCTCTAGGGTGGCTCCCAAGCAAGGACTGCCTATATCATCGCCAAATCAACAACAACTCCGGCCTCTAAGATGACGTGTCCCTAGAAGTGGAAATCTAAAATCTAAAACAGGAACTTCGAAATCATACCATAAATGTGGTCCTCTCAGAGTGATTCTTGGAATATCCACTGGTGTGTTGCATACTCCTCCTCCGACATCGAGTAAATTTAGATTTAATCGATGAAGACCACAACATACCAGTCAAGGGAAGGCTAGAAGATCTAGTTCATGAGTCCCATGAATGTTTTTGGGGTGTTGTTCATGCCAAAATTCATCAATAGGAATTCATAGTGGTTGTAACAAAACTTTAATTCATTATTCAGTACATCCTCATCTCGTACCAGAAGCTGTTGATAGCTTGATCTAAGTACTATCTTCAAGACCCACATCTGTCCCTTCTGCTAGTCGAAGAGGACATAAATCATTGGCAGTGGATACTTGCTTTTTACAGTCACCTGGTTCAGATACCAGAAGTCCACACCTAGTCTCAAGCCCCATATACCTTCGTGGAAAACAACACTAGGGACATCTGTGGAGAAATATTGTGCCTTGCATAACCTTTCCTCTGTAAGTCCTCTAGTTGTACCCTCAACTCACGATGCTCAGCGGAGCCATCTAATATGAAGGTGTAAATATCGGTGTCGTCCCTGGGAAAAATTCAATGCAGAAGTCTACCACTCTTGGAGGAGATAGATTTTGGACATATTCCTTAAATTCATCACCATATTCATCAACCACTATTGGAAAACATGTACTCCCCTTATCCACCTCACCTAGGGTGAGACTACCCAACCAGTAACGGATTAGATGACAATCCTCTGAGAAAGATCATCTTGTGTTTAAAAGGATCCATTCTCTCCATTGATGGAAAAAATGGTCCCATTCTCTCAAAGACACTGCACATTTCCCATAAAATAGTTAATCTGAGCATTGACTGTGGATAATCAGTCCATACAAAAGATGACGTCATAAGGTCTTGATGCTGCTACTAAAAGATATCACCTGAATCTATCACCTCCTAGAGTAAGATAAAACTACGGACACAAGTTTTTAATCATAGAATCAACTCCCATAGAAGTATCTAATTATAAGGATCGAGCCAATAGATCCGTAGGAATCTCTACTCCAAATGAGAACGTGGAAAATAATGAGTGATAAGAACCCTTTTCCATAAGAACTGTAGCTATGATGGAGTAAACATAGTTCATACCACTAATCTTCTCTAGAGAATTGTGGTCATAGGACTCCATCACTTAAATCTATCCCCACCCCTGCCCACCTGCTCCCAGAGCTCGTGGGGGACTTCCTGGTGGTGGTGGTGGTGGTAGTACATCAAACCGTCCTCCACCACCTGCCAGTAGGCCTGCTCCTCTACCATGTCTATCACCATTCGGACCTCCTCACTCAAATGTTTATCTATTTCTTAGTGGTCCCACGACCGCCTAATGTTCATTAGTGTGGGGAGTAAGAATGTCACAAGTCATGTTCCCCTATCCACCGCAAGAGTAACAATATCTAGTCCTCAGATGACCTTCTCTACCTCGCATGCTCTGCACCTCTGACCCTGCATCCTGGGGTCGTCCATCATAATGACTAGATCAATTGGGACTCTGGGCCATCATTCTAACTGGAGGATATAGATGAATCATACACATGTCTTCCAATGGTGGCTCTCACTGTCAGTGCCAACATGGCTAGGAATCTCTCCACTAGTAGGGAGCTTTAGCCCTCTAGCTTACATAGGGATGCTGAGTGAAATCCTCAATGAACTAATATACCTTTAGAGTCCCTAATAAAAATTCTGGTACCTCAATAAAGGATATCGTACCATGTCGGTGGAGTATAGATAGAGGTCGGTAAATCTCACTATGTACTGGGCCACAATCCGGTTACCCTGCTGCAGGTGCAGTATCTCCTAAATACACACTGAGGATTGTTTCGTAGGTATGATCTCTACCACGAAGAGGCTATTAAAGTACATCCAAATGAGGATTTCATCCTCATTAATCTATAGATTCATGCTCCACCACCTCTCAATCATGTCCTGAAAATGGAAAGAGGCTAGGATCTCCTTCTGTTCGGATTGTGTCTCTACTAAACAAAAAACTCAAGTAACTACCTCCAGCCAATCCTCAACTATCTGAGGATCTATATCACTTTGAAAAAATAGAGTCTTATGTCTCTAGAAATAATGTAGCGTGATATGTCAGTATGAACTATCCACTAGTTGGACAGGTAGCAACTACATCTCTCTAGGTGGTGGTTTAGCAGGTACAACACCCGAAGGTTCTATCATTGTAAGTGGTCCTTGCACCGACACCACATTTATTTATTGGTCATCATCATGGTCACTCACTGGAATCTTGGATGGTTGTCTCTGTGGAGGCATCCTGTAGAGAAACATATGTTCCAAAGTCATTAAGTTATACCTGGTGAGAAGACTCAAAAGGGATTCAGAGAAAAACTTTTCTAAAACTCATGCAACAAGTGTTTTCATGTACCAAGTCGGAAAATATAATTCATGGTCCTAGTTTATGGATATGTGGGCTGTCACACCAACAATAGACTCCCTAGACTAAATTATAATCTAAATTTACATAACACTATTACTTCAATAAAAAATAAAGACTCTTAGTTCTTCTTGTAGAACCGACCACCCTTTGATAAAACTTTGTCTTGACCCTCCCCCTAGGGAAAATTTCATGACCACCCCAAGCCCACCATCTATAGGTTTGGGGCTAGTGACTAGAACCATAAAGGCATATCCTTGGAAAGGGAAGACATTTCCTTTAAACTAGTACACACATGAACTTAACCACATCCCAACATACTGAGTGGGTGAAACAAGTATATAACTAAAGAAATGATGAGTGAAAGTACAAGTTAATGTAAGTGGGCTAGAATTAAAACCCAATATTGAACATAAAAAAGTAAAGTAAAAAAGGGAAACTCTGATAGCCCCCCCTAAAAAACCGTACCTAAAAATGTGTGTAGTGAAGTTACTGGAAGGAAATGTAGTATGTTCTGTCCACCCAGTCATATTGGGCCCCATCGGGTCCTAGGCCACCAAGTCCCCCGTTATAGTATATGTCAGTCCTATCCCCCCTGAGCACCTCTATAGAAATGTTGATCATCTGCACTAGACACAACATGTGTGGGCAAGGCCCATGCATGGTGAGTATAACAATAATCAGTAGGAACCCAGAGATCCCCCGAAGGTATCTCAGTAATCCATGATGGAAAAAAACAAAATGCGAATACCATAGAGGTCATACCGAGAAACATGACCTCAACCAAATAACACAAAGTAAATGATACAGATCACAATATAAATAACCTAAGGACATAAATAAATATGATTTTTCATAAAGCTAGTTCACCTTATTCTGTTGAGAGGATCTACGGATGACACACACAGGGTCTCTAGGTGCTGACCCATAGAGAATCACTAGCTGCAGACCCCCAGAGAATCACTAGGTTCTAAACCACAGAGGATCTCTAGGTGGGAACCCACATAGGATCTCATGATGAAAACCCACAGAGGATCGCTTGGTGATGAACCATATAGGATCAATATTCTTTCTTCACGTCACAACCAGCAACTGGATTCTTGCACTTAGCACTCTTTATTTTTATAATATCCCATCCTCAATCCATTAGTCATACCTTAACAACAATGATGTCCCACATAGTGTACCCCAAATTTACATTCTCTCTATAAGGGTCCCAACGCAGTAGATAGTGCGTCAATCAGATGTCCCATCTATAAGTTATGGGTTTTTTAGTAATAAGGGCCAGGTTTGATTCTAGTCCGATCAATCCCAGATGTACTCCAACATCTTCCAAAACTCAAGAGAAGTATATCAAATGGAATACCCGGTCGCAAGTGTCCCAACTCCATTAATGGTGCGTCAAATGGACGTGGGGTCTGAGAGAGACATACATTTTAGTAAATTGGAGGGAATATTGTGTTAGGGATCAGTCTGACCTGATCAGACCAACCCGACCAACCATGCTTGGGGGTTTCATATACCCCAGTTTACATATATAGACTCGAACAAACCCGGATATAGTTGGGGTTGGTTTGGTGTTACCGGGATTGTGGGCTAGGCCCAATGGGTCTCACTGGACCCAGCCTTGTTGGGCCGAGTGTCCAGCCCACTGGGTTACCCACCTCGGCTCAAAGGGCGCAGTCCCTGCCCACTAGGCATGGTTTTGGCCCACCGGCATAGGTCTGTCTTACCTGTCTAGGTCCAACACAGCTTGCTAGCTAGGGCGCGACCAACCAGCCAAAGACCAGCTATGTGGTGTGGCCAATTGGGGGCCGCCCAACCGGGACACGACATTTGCTTCATGTCTAGACACTACTGGCCCCAAAAACATGGGTACCTCGGTCGATGGACATTGGCTCACCAGTTTCATGGAAGGCCCGTATGCGGGATGTCCCTCTCTATGGTTCTTTCCTGGCGCTAAAACTCCCACCAGTGTAGTGTAGTGACATGATCTTCGCCATCGGCACTGCTGCAGGTGCTAGTGTACCATCATATTTTTTTGGTGGACAATCAGATGCGTTTTAGAGGTTTTTTCTTCGCACCACCTAGGCCAACAACCTCTATAAAAATACATCATCACCAAAATGGTCCCAAAATCATATTTCCACCACATTGGACTATTTTTTCCCAAGGAGCGCACTCGAGGAGTGGTCCAGGACTTTCTTCATGTTGGCCCACAACCTCCATGCTAGACGTTTTAAATCCGCGGAGGCTCTGGAGATATGTTCAATCATATCTAGTAATGTTGAAACCCAGATAAAACCACCCAATATAGTTACCCTTTCCTATAAATTCATGAATCACACATCAACTTATTCGTGGGATGATCTGTATTCGTCATTACTAGAAAATAACAGGGAAGAATGTCAAATATTAACAACCACTATCTCATTGATTTTTTATGCCAATGATTTTATCCTAATGGTTTGAAGATGTGGACATATCTTCCAACTTCATTCTTCGAGGAATTTCAATGTTAGTGATGTCTCACCGATGTTCACCATTCTTCATTAGAGAGAAAAATTGTCAGTGATTCGTCAATGAATCCTTGCAATTTTAATTACCCATTCTCCCACATGTTAGTTTAATAAAATGAATCACGTCATGGAATTTTTATTAAGATGCAATGTTGCGTCATTACACTATTTGATTTATGAAACATCGGCACTATTATGTTTACATTATTGCATCATTACACTATGTGATACAATCCATTAATGTTCCTCATTAATGGGTTTTGTCGCCTCATTCTCACTGCACCACAACGTCTCCATCCACCACCCAATGGTGAGTAATGATATAAAATACTTCTTTTAAATAATTTTAATATTTTTCTTGAAAATTCCAAAAAATAACTTCTTTTCCTGACCCTCTTCGGACAATGTTTAGTCATATCGTGGCAAATCCCAGTGATCCGAGTTCAACAGTGCCCTCAAATTTTCGATTCGAGCACCGGTTCAAATGCTAAAAAATATGGCATGAATTTTTACTGAGCGTACCTTAAAAAAGTTTAAAATTAGGTGTCGGGCTCTCTAGGCCTCGAATCATGTGCTTTTAGAGAATGTAGTCTCATAATAATTCCATATAAATTAAAAAAAGACAATGAAATTCTATGAAAATACTTATATCCAATAATTTTTCATCCTACAAGTTTCCTTTCCCCAACATCATCTGAAAAAGTTATAGTATGACATCTAGTTTAAGAAAATGCTTAATATTGGGCCTTTTAACACCCCAGTCCTAGTTATCCATAGTCGGTGCATTATTACATAACATTTTCATGATCACAAGGGATCAAATCCCGAAAGACAGATCATTTCAGTAGCTCTGTAAGTACAAGATACATTAATGAGATTTACATTACATTATAATATTAAAAACAACAACAACATTGTCTCTGTTGATGACATTCATATCCCTTAGACTCTCCCTTAGACTATCCCAACATGTCATTCATAATATACTTCTTCTCATCCTGGGAAAAATAAAACATAGAAAGGTGTGAGATCAGATGATCAGTAAGTATAACAATATAGTGGAAACTTTTGTAAATAAGAAAAAACATTTAAGTCAATGTATAAGACTAAAAAATCCATTTAAACATAAATTCTTGCATAATATGGACAATATAAATCATATAATTCAATTTACATAATCACATGTATATTCTACTAGTCGAATAATCACATGAAATATCAATATCCAATATCAGAATGACGGAATGCATAATGCTAGACTTCATAACCACATATTCAAGGTATGGTGCCAAGACTACAAATAAGATTTTTTCCAGGCCAGGTGCCATGACATTAGTTTGTCTCAAGAGACCTAACAAGGCATTAATGAGCTATAGTGGGATCCACCCGTCACTTACTATGTCCAATGCATTCCTCACATGAAAAAGATTAAACATAACATAAACATTTTTATTAAAACTACCATACGAAATATAAATACAATATCCATAAACCATGAATGGAGGTAAAATAACACATTCATAGTCAAAAATTTCTTGAAACCTTCAATTCAATATTTAATATTGGTATCATTATAAATCAACTTCAAAAAAGCTTAAAATCCATCAGAGGATGTTGACATAGATTAAATCAATATTTTTTTAAAGAAATATCTCTTTCTATTATGAAATCATTTAAATGTAATATAATTATGAAAAGAATTATTTATTGTGAAAAAATTCTTATAATATTGTAGGGTAATATTTTATGATGTTATTTATAATGGTAGAAAATAGCCACACCTACTGTATAAGTTATAAAAATACATTTTAACCTTAATTTTGTCAAAATGGTCATAATGTAACTTGTTTTGAAAATGACAGAAAGTTTTCATTCCAAACAGATATGGTCAAATAAGGGTATAATTAACTTTAACCTATAGTGTAGTAAATATTAAGAATGTTTTGAATTAAATTTTTAAGAAAACACGTATGTGGATGATAAAGAGGTCCTAGTAGATACTTACGTATTAACAACGCAGATAAGTAAAGAGATTATAGAATTAACTCTTACCTTATACTTTTACTTAATCGATGGTATTGTAAAATAATGTATAATATTTAAAATATTGTTATTAAATTATACATGAACTATATACATAAATATTATATCATATGTGATCCTCTAATATTTCTTTATTAATAATATTTTAGTAGTATCATCGTTTCAGGTGTTAACTAATTCTTTTTCCTTTATATGCTTGGTTACATAAGAAATGTTTGTTATGGATAGGTTGTATTTGATTCATATATAGAATGATATTATGTTCAGAAAAATAATTTTTAATCATGAAATGAAAATTAATCTTGAAAGATTATGATGGGGAAATGGGTCTCATCGCGTTCGTGGAGACGGTGATCCATACATACGCACGAGCAACAATATCATTATACTGATGGTGAAATCGTATGTAATTGGAAGGTATATCATAAATAAAGAATAATTAACATGTTATATTTATTATTTAAATCATTTATACTCATTATTATACCCTTCTGAAAAAATGATGTATTTGAATAACAAACTACACCACGACGTGGAGACGGTAAGCTGTACGTACGCACGTATGATGACTTTTTCATTTATAGGATGGATAGAATAATGAATATAGTTGTACCATATTTATAATAACATAAACGTATGTAAAAGTTACTGTATTTATTATTTTGGTATATAAATCAACAATGAAAGAGGACGTAGAAGAAGAAAAGAACTTGAAAGAGGGTGGTGAAATTATTACCTCTTCTTCAAGGGTTTACATTTGTGTTGATCAAAAGGGATCCTTATGATAGATTTAGAATCAAAGTGAGGACTCTAGGTCGATTTAATAAAATTTGGGAGGATATTTAAGTAGGTTTTGGCTGATCCAGGCTATCTCCAGTGAACCCTAAATCACCTCCGGACGATACCCATCAATTTCTTGCCTCACCCAGTGCTAATCTGCCCTCTCTCCTTGCCTCTACGACCAACTGACCACCACCCTACCCTCGTCTCTCTTGGACAGCCTCTCGTACTGTCCCTATAGGTGCTTTCAACTTTGATTTCTTGTTTCTCAAATTTGGTAGATTACCGACATCTAGGGTTCATGTTTTAGAGTTTTATTTTTTTGTCTCTGCATTTGATTTCCATGCTTAGAGTTGTTTTTGACCAGAAAAGGTGCGATTAAGGTGTGAATGAAGCTTCACACCGGTTTTGGGTTGTGTTGTCTTTTCTCCTAGGATCTGATGTATGGTTTTTCACCTTCCACATGTTCCCCCTCAGTTTATATTGTGTAATTTGGGTGTTTTAAGGAACCTATAAATTTTATTTGTAGTGTGTTGAGCATTGCCACATGTTTTTGGGTGTGTGTTATCCTTACACCATGACTTCCAAGTAGGTCCCCATTGCACTTCCTTTTAAAATTTTAGAAGCATATATTTCCTAATTTTTGCACCATATATATATATATATGTGTTATTCATTATTTTTCAACGTCTGGTAAATTTATCTATGACAAAAATTGGTAGTTAAATTCATTTTTTGTGAAAAAGAAGGTCGTTTTATTACAATTGTGCACAATATTTTTTTAATTAAATGTATCATTAGTTTTGCACATGTTTGAGTCTTATTTAGAAACTATTTTAGTAAATGATTTATGTGTTGCTGGTAAACTGCCCGGTTGGCTCTAATGGTTTACTTGGGATAGAAAATGTTTCAATTAGTTTTTATAAAAATATTGGAAACATGAAAAGTAGTTTTTTGAGTCACCTTAAATGGTTTCAAACTGATTTTGGTTCTGTGAGGAAATGGTATTTCATAAAGGGTTGTGAAAGTGTGTATTTGACTTATAATGTGAATTGACATGTGATAATGGATTGTGGCCCATTTTTGTTTTAATAAAAATTGATTTGGTTTGTAGACACTGTATAAGGGATTTATATATAATATTTTATGAATGTTTATGGAATGTGAATGGTGTGTTTACACTCTTTTGGAAAGATAGTGAATTTCTCTTATAAATGATGTATTGTGGATAGAACTCAATTCCTGTTTGGCACCCTAGAAAGATTTGTGAAAAATTTAAATTATAAAAACCCCCGTTGGGTGCTTCTCATTCTTCAACTACATGCAATGGGTGAGAGGTCCTTTCTGGGGATTCAAGAAATCAAATGTTAGGGATCTTTGGTTGGAACTCATTATAATTTTTTTTATTTTTTGGGCATGAGAAGAATCCTAGGGGAGAATTGGGGTGAGACTTTTTGTGTGTTATTATTATATATTTACTGTTATTGGATGCTTGGCTAGAATCAATTGGCTCACCCCCATTCTAAATATTTGAGACATGGGAATATGGCATTTTGAGAGAATATTCTATGAATGAGTGTTGCACAGGTAGGTTATTGTATTTACTAGTGGACCATAGTAGGTGGATATATTGGGTTTATTACTATGGGATTTTCCAATGGACTTCCTGAGAAAAGATGGTCGAGCGTATTGGGCGTTCGGATTTCATCGTGTGTAACATGTAAATAGGGATGAGGTCTCATGTATTGGTGTCTTCTAGATTATAATTGATCTTCATGTTTCACCCATGCCTATTCAGCTTCTTCTTCATGTAGTAGTGATTATGATGCATATATTTAGACCTACATTTCCCTTGATATATGATTTCTATTGTTATGTCTTGTATTTATTTTCTTGGAAAGTGGTGAGATTGTATTGGTTGGGTTTCTAGAAATGGTTTTCTAATAAAAATGGTTTATCCACTTTATATAAATATGAAAATGTAAAAATCACTTTCCCTTTGAAAATGTCATTGAAACTAATGAAACTAATATTGATTTGAAAATGGTTTATGGAAATTATATGAACATTGTTTCTAAGTAAAGTATGTTGAAAAACATACTTTTATAAATTGTGGTTTAAACCTGAAATGTTGTTTCTTTTATTATAAAGGTCGTGCATTGGGAATAGGTGTTAGGATAGCATACTTAGTTTTAATACTCATCCCAATGTTTTATCATTGTTTTTAGCTTTGGGTGTTCTTCCTTGCATGGATTTGGTCACCATAGAGAAGTGTTTGATTGAGGTCGGTGGTGACCCATAGGATCACATGGAGGTATGTACAACTTTGTTTTCTCACCTTTCCTAGTTATTATTATCACTATTCAATTTTAGTTTATTTATTTTTCATTCATTTATGGGACAAATCATTCCCACTTATTTAGTTTTGATGTCCGACACTAGTTTCCACCATGCAGGGATCGGGAATGCCCCTCGGGCCATGTCACAGGCCGACTCAGGCGATCGGTTCAGAGTCGAACCGGGTTAGTTCGTGACAAAAAGGTTTCTAAGGAGGCCCTTGTTATTTGGGTTGACCAGTGGATGGAGATTAGGATTTTCTGGGCTTAGGATGTCAGTTGTGGGTCAGTGCCTGATCACTATCGCTCGTGAGGAGACCTGAGAAACTAGAGATAGTCCGGGTTTTGAGGAATAGGCCTTTTTTATGATTGAGGGATGACAATCGAAGTGAATGGGTGTCACACCATGACCCCACATGGAGTAGTAACCCATGTGGAGCCCAGGTTCCCTGTTCAAGGTCCTTTGGTGTTATGTCTTACATGGGGTGTGGCACACTACCATGTCGCCGGGTTGGCCATGAGCACTATTTCCTCATTTTGATTGTCCATTTACCTTTGATTATTTTCATTATTTTGGTTGGTTTTATAGTGTTTTTGTAAATTTAGGTGGTCATTAATTGAAAGGGATATTTCTATAATTGTTTTAAAACTGGTAAAAAGGGGTTTTCTTTCAAGTTGTTTGGAAATTGTTGAATTGGGTTTTTAGAGAGTATGTTTTTTTATTTGAAATTTTGTGGCTTATTTTTATATTTGGTAATGGAATGGACTGTGAAAACATTGGTATTTTTTAGGATCATCCGCATATGTGTGGGTAGATACATGAAGTGCACATTGACAGGTATGTACAGGTGATTTGAGTGGAATGGGATGAAAGATTATGTGGCGGTTCATATGATTCCATGGGTGCGTTTTGGAAGTTAATGCTTGGTTTGATTTTTCTAAAATGGACTTGAATGAAAAGTTATTTCAGGACATAGATGTTCTTGAAATGTGGGTTTTGGTATTTTGAAATGTAGATTTTTTTTGTATGTATATGAAAGATTTATGAGTCGGTTACCTTTGGATTGTGGTGTTTCTTTTCGTTGTGTTTGAGCTTGTTTAGGATTATGGGCCAGTTTTTCCGGTTAGAGGTGTTTATTTGGATTGATTTTTGGCTTGATGTCAGTTTTGATTTGGGTTTTCATGTTGTTCTTGATATTCCACCCAGAAATTTCCTCAATATTTGTTAATGATTCATGCCCAATTTTGGTTTCTATCGTGTGTTACTTTCCTTCTGAGGCATTTGAGGTCTGTTAAGGGTAGGGAAGTGATTTGAGGGAAGTAGAGAATGTCTTTAGGTGGTAAGGGACTCCCAGGTTTGTTAGAGTTCATATTGTCTTGGGTTCAGTTGAGGGTCCATCCATGGACAAATAAAGGATTATTTTTCATCATAATTTGAGTTGGGATGATGTCAGAGATGTTAAATTATGTCTTCATCCAACAGATCATACTTGAGGAGGTGAAGCTGAAAAGAGGCGAGAGCCCGTCTATAGTTAATAAGGCTAGTAGTTTGTGAAGTCCTATGTCGGACACTTTAAGGAATCGACATTTGGAGGGAAAGTTCTTGGAAAATCCAGAGCCTCTCGTCATTTGTAAGGGTTCCCCATTGTGCGAGCGAGGTGTGCGAGAGGAAACTTCCTCTGAAGAAATCTATTTTTTTCGGTGTCGACTTCTGGTTCCTTAGACTGCATTCTAATGTGCCATCGGTGTTGCCAGTTCGAGCATCCTAAGCCATCATATCTCATCTATCTAAAGTAATTCTATTGTGTGAATGTTTGGGTCACTGGGAAAGGTTCTGTAATATGTGTCCTTTGAAGAAGGAACCCTAATCGTGGGATGCTCATGTGTGATTGTGAGGCATAAAATGCTTCTTCTATTAGAGCCCCAACCTCATATCTTGGGGTGAAGCTCATGCACAGTCATGTCATCAAAGGCACGTGAGACCTTCAAATAGTTCTTTTTCTTTCTTCATTGAATAGATACATTTAGGATTTCATTGCCCTTGTTTTGTTTCTGTTGTGATTTCATCATTTGTGGTAATAGTGCGATGAACTTAACCTTTCTTGATTGTAGTAGTTTCTTTCTTCAGAATGTGGCCTCTAAAATTTTTTTTTTCTTAAAAGAGTATTTGTACTTATTTGGGTTGGTTCTAACTTCATTAGTGGTCTTTTGAAGATGTGATTGTTGGGTGTTTTAGTATTGTGCCGAGAGATCTGGGTTTTTGTAGAAGCATTGTCTCACTCATACTAAGGGAGTTGGATGTCATTGGAGTTTTTAATCAGTATGGGGAATTCTCAATTAAAGTGGTGTTGTTATAGGTAGTTCCTTGTTTTGGTGCCCCGATATACTGGGTGTTCTTGTAGTGGTTTTTTCGTTTAATTCTCAGCGGTCCCGTTCAACTCATGTGGAGAAGTTGGTAAGTTCGGGTTGGGAGTTCTTGGATCTCCCCCCCCCCCTTTTGGGGTGATCTGTTTAGGTGTTAAATTTCCACACTACATGAGTTCTTATGGTGGGGAGAAACCTTTAATTTTCTTCCATTCTCTTGTGTTGTGATTTATTTTGGTTTAAATTGGGCATGGATTCTTGTTTTTCCTATTATTCAGTTTGGAGACATTTTGGGGGCATAAAGTGTCTGTGGTGGGGATAATGGCCACACCCAGATATTTAAATTTAAATTTATTTTATTATTTCTTGACTTTGGGTCATCGATCCAAGGTTTAAGCTGGGTCCCGGTTTAAAATTTTTGTCGTTTAACATATTTTAGTGTGTTTCAAACTCGTGCACAGTCACCATACAATGGGTAGTAGCGGTAGGGTTAGCTCGGGTGCCCACGAAAATGTTCAGCGGTTGAAATAAACAATTTTTTTTTGTAAATAAAGATATATAAATGATTAAATTGTAATTATAATTTAGTTATTATGTAATTAATAATATTATAATTATTAATGTGTTATTATTGTTATTATTGTGGTGGTTTTTTAAGGAATTAATTTATTATTATTATCATTAAAAAAATCAAGGATGTCGTTATGAATATATAACTAATAATATTATTTTAGATGTCATCATTAGTATTTTATTATTATTATTATTATTATTATTTGTATTATTAATTATCAATATTATTACTGTTATTATTATTCCCATTATTCTGATTATTATTCTTATTTCTATTATTATTATTATTGTATTCTAATAATTTTTATTATTTAAATTTTATTATTATTATTATTATTATTATATAGAATGAAAAAAACATAGTTTTATTCCCCCCTGTTCTGTGCAGCGTCTGCCCAAGCCCCCCTCTCGTCCAAGTCACATGATCCACTACCGCTCCAGCCACCCTAGTGTCGGGCTCCTGCCGTTACGACCCTCCATGACACGATTTTCCACGCTCGCCCCTCTTACAGTCACTCTACATCCCTTGCCTGACGCTCTACCCCTGGCCTTCATCTATTCCAGTAGGCCCTCCGTGCCCTATCCATCCACAGTCCGGCCTCTTCCTGATCCAGGTTCCTCTGTTCTCACCAGGCCATCTCAGTCATTGTAGCTCCTTGTTCTGTCCCCGCCGCACCAGCAACCCCCCACACTCCATTTTTCTCAAGCCAAGCCATATCTGGGGAACCCAATAAAACTTAAAGACAATTACCTTAGGTTTCCAACTTCACCCCATGCTGATCCGCCCTTGCTCCTTGCCGCTACGACCGACCTACCACCGCCCTACCCTCATCTCACTCGGCCGGCCTCCCGCTCTGTCACTATAGGTGCGCTCGACATTGATTTCTTCTTTCTCTCATTTGGTACATTACCGACATCTAGGGTTCGTGTTTTGGAGATTTGGTTTTGTGTATTTTCTTTTTATTTTCATTCTTAGAGTTGTTTTTGACAGTAAAGGTTCGATTAAGGTGTGAATAAAGCATCACACTGGTTTTGTGTTGCGTCATCATTTCACCATGGTCCAAGGTATGGTTTTTCACCTGCCACATGTTTCTAATCAGTTTATATTTTGTAATGTGGGCATTTTAGGGATCTTATAAATTTTATTTATTGTGTGTTGAGCATTGCCGCATGTTTTGGGGTGTGTGTCAGCCTTGCACCATGTCTTCCAAGTAGGTTCCCATTGCACTTCCTTTTAAAATTTATGTTGCATATATTTACTACTTTTTGCACCCTATATATATATATAAGCTATTTATTATTGTTAAATGATTGGTTAATTTATCTATGATGAAAATTAGTACCTAAATTCTAGTTTTGTGAAAAAGAAGGTCATTTTATTACAATTACACAAACTGTTTTTTTAATTAAATATCTCATTAGTTTTTCACCTGGTAGATTATAATTTAGAAACTATTTTAGTAAATGTTCCATGTGTCGCTATTAAACTGCTCTGTTGGATCATATGGTTTACATGGGATAGAAAATTTTTTAGTATGTTTTTATAAAAATATTGGCAACATGAAAAGTAGTATTTTGAGTCTCCTTAAATGGTTTCAAACTGATTTTTGTTCTGTGAGGAAATGATATTTCTTAAATGGCTGTGAAAGTGTGTTCTTGACTTATAAAGTTATATGACATGTGATAATGGATTCTACCCGTTGAAGTTTCAATAAAAATGGATTTGGTTTTTAGATGATGTTTGAGGGTTTTAAATGGACTATTTTATGAATGGTTATGGAATGTGAATGGTGTGTTTACACTCTTTCGGAAAGATAGTTCATTTTTTTTAAAATGTTGTTTTGTGGATAGAACATAATGCCCTTTTAAAACCTTGGTGAGATTTGTGAAAAATATAAATTAAGAAAACCCCCATTGGGTGCTTCTCGTACCTCAACTGCAAGCAATGTGTGGGAGGTCCATATTGGGGTTTCCCAGAATCTAATGTAAGGGTTCTTTGGTTAGAACCCATTATAATTGTTTCATTTTTTAGGTTGGAGAAGAATTCTAAGGGATGCACGGGGTGAGGCATGTTGTGTGTAATTATTATATATATACTGTGACTAGATGCTTGGATAGTATCGGTTGGCTCACCCCCATTCAAAATACTGAGACATGGGAATTTGGCATATAGAGAGAATATTTTTAGAATGAGTGATGAACTGGTAGGTTATGGTAATGACCAATGGACCATACTAGTGGATATATTGGGTTTATTTCTATGGGATTTTCTCTTGGCCTGCCTAAGAAAGGATAGTCGAGTGTATTGGTCGTTTTGATTTAATCATTGGTGACATGTCAATGGGGATGAGGTCTCATGTTTTGGTGTCTTCTAAATTAGTCTTGATCTCCTAGGATCACCCATCTCTAATTGGATTTTTTTGCTTGAATTAGTGATTTTGATGCTTATATGTATTCCTACATTTCTGTTGCTGTGTTATTTCTATTATTTCTTCCAGTATTTATTTTCATGTAATGAGGTGAGTTGGTTTTGATTAGGTTTTTAGAACCGTTATTCAAATAAAATTGGTTTATCCTCTTTTCAAAAACATGAAAATGTAAACATCACATTCCCTTTTAAATTTTCATTGTCACTAATGTAAATAATCTAGATTTGAAAATGTTTAAGGGAAATGGTTCATACCTTTTTATGTAAAATAGGTCAGAAAACATACTTTTATAAATTGTAGTTCAAACATGAAATAATGTTACTTTTATCATTAGGTTAGTGCGTTGGGAATAAATGTCGAGCTAGTCTACTGAGTTTTAATACTCATGCCTATAGTTTAATCTTTTTTTATCGTTGGGTACTGCGCCTTTCTTGGATTCGGTCTCCATAGAGCAACGTTTTATTGAGGTCGGTGGTGAACCATACTGTCACACAAAGGTATGTAGAATTTTTTTTCTCGCCTTTACTAGTATTTGTTTTCACTATTCAGTTTTTTTATTTATTTGTCTTTCACTAATGGGAATAATCGTTCCCACTTTTTTAATTTTGATACCCGACTCTAGTATCCAACCACTGGTGATCATAAATGCCCCTTGGGCCATGTCGCAGGAAGGCTCAGGTGACCGATTCAGAGTCGACCCGGGATGGTTCGTGACACTCTTCCATCTTATGGTTTCCCCATAGAACATTCACCAGACAAGTTATCCAGTTTCTCAACACATGTTCTCTGGTATCAAGAATTCTGATAGACTCTTCACAATAAGACATATCATGTTCCCATTCAATTTTTCATTGGTGAGAAGATGTGTTTGGTCAGGAATGTATTTTCTCAACAGTGATACTTCGAACACATCACGTAATTTGGAGAGACTTGGAGGCATTCCCAAATGATAAGAAACAACTCCAATTTTTTCTAGAATTTCTAAAGTTCTAATGTACCTATGACTCAATCTTCCATTCTTACCGAAACATATAACATCCTTCCATGGAGATTCCTTCAAGAAAACACAGTCTCCTACATGAAATTCCAAATCCTTCCTTCAGTTATCGGTATATCACTTTGGTCTACTTTGGGCATCTTTGATGTGAGTTTTGATAATCTTCACCATTTCCATTGTTTCCTCAACATGTACTGGGCCTACGAGTTTCCTTTCCCTAACATCATCCCAACAAGTTTGTGTGCAATATTTTTTCTATATAATGATTCATGTGGTTCTATATGAATTCATGAATGGAAGCTATTATAATACAAAAATTCTACAAAAGGTAAATAATTGTCCCACATACCGATAAAGTCAACTGATCAAGTTATCAAGATGTATTCAATGGTTAAAATAGTCTGTTCTGATTTTCCATAAATTTGATGGTGGTAGCCAGTGCAAAAACAAAGTCCAGTATCCAAGGCCTTCTAATCTAATTTCCAGAATCTTATTATAAAATGAGGATTAAGATATGAAACAATAGATATGGTTATACCCTGGATTCATACAACTTCATTAATATATAGTCTTCCCAGACGTTCAAGTGGTAAATCTTCTCTTATAGCAAGAAAATGTTCTGACATGGTAAGATGATCAATAATGACCCATATTTCATCATTCCTTATAGGATTATTTGGAATTTCCATGACAAATTCCATCATAATATTATCACATTTACACTCAGGTATGGGAAGAGGTTGCATAACTCCTCTAGGATGTTGCCTTCCAGCTTTCACTTGTAGACAAGCCATGCATCTTGACACAAAATCAGAAATCTCTCACTTCATGTTGTCCCACCAAAAATGTTCTTTCAAATCTCAATACATCTTGGTGCTCCAAGGGTGTGTAGAGAAATTGGAGCTATGTGCATCATCCAACAACTCCCATTTTAGATCAGGTATGTTCGGAACACAATGTCTCGTCCTAAATTTAAAAAGTCTATCTTCATATATTATGTCACACAATCTCCCATCATTCAGAGCTTTAATATTCTTTTGAAACTCATCATCATTAGTCTAAGGACTCTTTATCCTTTTTATTAAACATGGTTTGGTTACCATTGAAAAAATTATTGATGTTTCACCTTCCATGGTTATTCCCATATCCTTCTTTATTAGATCCATGAAAATATGATCCCTTAAAACTCTCATCTTGTTCAAAACTCCATGATCCTTTCTACTCAAAGCATATTCTGCCTTATTTGCCTTCCATGGGTGGTAGTGTATAGTGAAATCATAATCCTTGAGTAGTTTAAACCATCGTCTTTTCATGATGTTGAGTTCTTTCTGTGAGAAAATATATTTCAAACTCTTCTAATCAGTATAAATCTCACATTTTCACCATAGATATAGAGTCTCCATATTTTCTAAGAAAATATTATAGCTGATAACTCAATATCATGAGTAGGATAGTTTTTCTCATGAATATTGAGATGTCATGATTCATAGGAAATAACTCTATCATTCTTTATAAGGAAATATCCAAGTATTTTCTATAAGGAATCACTACAAATAACAAACCAATCATCCCCTAATAGAAGAGTAAGGATAGTAGAACTGACTTATCTTCCCTTTAGTTATTCAAAACATTTTTCACACTCTTTTGTCCAAAAAAATTTAACCCATTTACACGTGAGCTTGTTTAATGGGTTAGCCAACCGGGAAAAATTCTGGATGTAATATCGATAATAACCTTCTAGACCAATAAAACTGCATACATTAGTTATACTCATCGGTGCTGGAAATTATTGGATTGCCTTGGTCCTTGAAGGATAAATATATATTTCATCCTTAGAGATGATATGGCCAAGAAAAGAAACCTCTTGAGGCCAGAATTCACAATTTCTAAACTTCCTATAGAAGTCATTTTTTCTGAGGGTTTTCAGAATAGTACGCAAGTGATTTTCATGATCTTCATAGATTTTTAGTATACCAAGATATAATCAATGAATACCACTACAAATTCATCATGATATTCCGTTGAAAACTCTATTCATTTGATCCATGAAGATAGAGGGTGCATCAGTCAATACAAAAGGAATTATTGTAAACTCGTAATGCCCGTACCTAGTTCGAAATGTTGTTTCCAAAATGTCTTCCTTCATTACACATAACTTATGATATCCATATCAACGGTCAATGTTTGATAAATTTTAAGAACAATGAATTTGGTCGAATAAATCATCAATTCGAGGTAGGGGATACATATTCATTTCTATTATAGCATTGATCTCCCTATAGTCAATGCACAACCTCATTGATCTATTTTTATTTTTTGCAAAAAGGACCAGGGATCCCCATGTAGAAATATTTGGGTGAAAAAATCCCTTGTTACCCAATTCCTATAGTAGTTTCTTTAGTTACACTAATTACATAGTGTCTATTATATAAGGGATCTTTGATATGGCCCTTGAACCAAGAATTGAATCAATAGAAAACCCAATTTTTTATTCAGGAGGATTTCCATTGAAATCCACTGGAAACAAATCAATATATTCTTGAATAATAGGTATGTCCTCTATTCGAACATTATTTTCCTCACCCATAGTTATTTCATTCTATTCTTCCATAATAATTGAATTTAGTAGAGATTTTGGTGGTGGATCATGATAAGAATCAGGGGGTGACGTTTCTTCACTGAAGATAAGGTAATCCTTATCATTATTGAAAATTGTATCCACCTTCTTATTACAAAAAATTAATGCATCATGGTGTAAAATCCAATACATTCTGATGATTATATCAAATTAAATCATGGGTGTGACAATGATATCTACAGATAAAGAACATTTATATTCCCTAATGGGAACTGATTCATAAAACATGGTTGTAATGATACATCCCTTAGGTGTTTTGACTGACAACTCCCTTTTTAAGTCAAATTGAAAATATATAACTTTATTAACAAACATGGAATATATGAAATAATGCGATGATCCAGAATCAAATAAAACATTGGATAATCTTTAAGAAACCACTAAATTACATTCCAAAATGACTTTCAGAGATTCAACCTCAGCAGTAGTGATCTCATAAGCTTGGCCTTACCCCCCTTTCCTTTTCCGAGGTAAATTCCCTTGGCTCTAATGACATTCATTGGAATAATTCCCCTTTTCTCTATAATTGTAGCATTCAACATTTATAGTCTCTTTCTTCCTATTTCATTCCTCTCTAACCCTGTAATGTTAGCCTTATACTTTGTGACATTCTCATCCTCCATTTGCTTCAAACTCAGAAATTGTCTTCCCATATCAGCTCGATGGTCACGAGGACAGTATTTCTCTATGAAAATCACTTTAAACTCCCTCCATTCCATGTTTGATACTTCATCATATTCCGTTGTGTTTTGTATTAATGACCACCATTGATCTCCATCTTTTGTGTGGCGATAAACTGCCATGACAACTTTTTCCTTTTCATTACACCCTAATGCATAAAATATATTTTCTAAGGAATTTATTCATTGCTCAGCTACTAATGGATTTTTTTCTACCATTGATTGTTGGTGGTTTTTCCTCATATGCAGTTTAATATTGATCCTCTTCATTGTGGACCTGGGTGCTCCATACGGGTAAGGTTATTATTCATAACCTGAGTGAGTTGTTCTAGTATGGTGATAAGTTGATCTACACCAGTTGCATCACCAGCTCAACTATAATTATCATGAGTAGGAGGGAAATCCTCCCATGCATTATGTGCATTGATACGGTTTCCATTCCTTCCACTAGGTGCCATTTCAAAACAATGGAACACAATAAATTAGTTTATGAATCGCAATACATAATTACAATTTTTTTAAAACACGTATCATAAATTAAATAGTTTATGGATATAATCCGTAATCATAAATATGTTTTCCTTGAGTATGTATATACTCATAAATCCTTCATAATAGTTTGTAATGAAAATGTGAATTATCCTATGAATATCCCCCGAGAGTGTCGTAACCAAGAGTGCGGTAAGGCCCGTTGTCATGCACCAGTTCCCATTTGTGTCTTGCTCAAAGTGGTGTATTTAGGTTTTACCACTAGGTACATCTATTCTAGAGCCACCGCTACTTAATCGTATCTATATTGGGATTTATTTCTGGGAAAACTAAAAAAATCTGTACCTTACCAAAATTCTCAGAAGTTCTTCTTTACTAATCCTCAATGTCTATCTTAGGGTGATGTTTTCTAATCATAGTTTTTCTAAATCTAACTTCCAAATATTCTAATAAACTTATTCTAATACAAACTGTAATGCCCCGACCCGAGTTATCCAGATTCGATGCATTATTACATAACATTGGCATGATCACAAGGGATCAAATCCCAAAAGACTGGTCAATTTTGAATATGTGGAAGTACTAGATACATTAATAAGTTTTACATTACATTATAAAATGAAAACCAAAAACAAAATTGTCTCCATTTACCACATTCATATCCCTTAGACTATCCCTTTGACTATCCCTACAAGCCATTCATAATATACTTCTTCGCATGCTAGGGAAAAAAACATAGAAATGGGTGAGCTCAGATGCTTGGTAAGGATAATAATATAGAAAAAACATTCATAAAAAAGCCTAAACATTTGTTGAAATGTATAAGAATAAAAAATAAGCCTTTTAAACATAAATTCATGCATAATATGGCCAATATACATCAAATAATGTCAATTAATTATTAACATGGATATTCTACTAGTCAAATAATCACATGAAATATCAATAGCCAATTTCATAATGATGGAATGTGTAATTCCAGACTTCATAACCACATAGTCAAGGCCCTGTTCCAAGAATAAAAATATGATTTTGTCCAGGCCTAGTGACAAGACACTAGTTTGTCTCAGGAGACTTACCGATGCAACGAGGAACTATAGTGTGCTCCACCGTTCACTTACTAAGTCCTTTTCATTCCTCATATAAAAAGGTTTAAACATAACATAAATATTCGTATTAAAACCAATATACAAAATATCAATAATTTATCCATAAACCGTGAATGGTGTAAAAACAAGACATCAATAGTCAAACATATCACAAAACCATTAATACAATATTTATGTTTTGTATCATATCAAATCAACTTCAAACAAGATTAAAATCTATCAAAGGATGTTGACATAGATGAAATTAATTTTTTTTTGAGAAATATCCCTTCCCTTTTTGAGATAAATTAAAATAAATATAATTATAAAAGAAAACATTTATTTTGAAAATATTCTTATAATATTGAATGGAAATATTCGATGATGTTAAAACAGAGAAATATATCCACACCTAAAATTTATGTTTATAAAAAATACATTTTTACCTTAATTTTGTCTAAAAGGTCATAAAGTAAATTGTTAGGAAAATGACAGAAAGATTCCATTCAAAACATATATGGTCAAATATGATTATAAATGAAATTAACCCATAGTCTCGTAAATAGTATGAATGTTTGGAATTACATTTTTAAGAAACAAGGATGTATATGATAAAGAGGTCCTAGTATATACTTTCATATTAACAACCTTAGATAAGTAAAGAGATTGTAGAATTAACACTAACCTTTAACTTATCCTTAGTTAATGGAATGTTTAACCTCTAGTATAATAGTTAAAACATTGTTCTTAAAATATAAAAGAACTATATACATAAATAAGATATCATATATGATCCTCTAATATTGGTTTGATAATAATATTTCAATAGTATCATCATTTCAGGTGTCAACGGATTCGTTTTTCTTTATATGCTTGGTTACATAAGCCATGTTTTTTATTAATAGGGTTCATTTTATTCATACCCAGAATTATATTATGTTCATAAAAATTATTTTTAATCATAAAATGAAAATTATTCATGAATTATTATGATGGGTATTGAATCTTATCGTGTTCATGGAGATGGTAATCTGTACGTACGCATGAGTGAAAATATCATTATATTTATGGTGAAATTGTATGTAAATAGATGGTTTATATTATATACAGAATCATTATCATGTTATATTTATTATTTACAATAGTAAAACTCATTATTATACCCATTCAAAATAATTATGTGTTTGAATAACAAACTACACCACGATGTTGAGATGGTAAGCCGTACGTACACACATATGATGACTTTATCATTTATAGGATGTATATAATAACGAATACAGTTGTACAATATGTTTAATAACATCATATTATATAGAATTTACTGGTTTTATTATTTTGGTATGGATACAACAATGATGGAGGAAGTGGAAGAAAAAAACAACTTGAATGAGGGTGGTGAAATTATTACCTCTTCTTCAGGTGTTTCCTTTTGAGTTGATCAAAATGGCTCCTTTGGTTGGATTTGTGAACAATGTAAGGACTCAAAGTTTATGTGAGGGAAGTTAGATGGATATTTGGGTATGGTTTCTCCAATACAAATGGCTTTGGAGGTGTGAAATTAAGAGAAGTGGAGGTACAATTTTATAAGGGAGGTGAGTGTCACATTAGGAAAAGCTTGAAATATTAGTTTTTTATAAAACTATTTTCGGTTTCTAATGGCTCAAAAATAATTTATTTCTAGGATAAGGCGGGGATGGGTCGAAAACCTCTCCACCAACAGGTTTTAGACAGGTTTAGGTCACCATATTTACCTTATCATTTTGATTTAACTCTTCGTTAAATAGTTTGACATTTACCATGTCTCTTTGAATTTTTATATTATATGGTTAATAAACATACTATAAACTGGAAAGATAACCCCAAGTGGTTCCTTATTAACATATATTACCTTATCTATGTCCTTTTTCTAAACCATATATTTTTAGTAATATTTTATCAATTAATAATATAGTATTTGTTTTTAAAACTCAATTATGACGATTTTAACACTATTCAATATTTGATTTATTTTGAAAGCCATAAAAACATTATCAGTTTGAATAAAATTTATTTAATATACCCTAACATGTCATATTAACCATGAAAATATGTGTAATTAAACAAAAGTCTAAATTTACAATTATCTGGATATTTATAATATCAATTATTTTAATATTTTATTAATAATGTAATTACTGCATCATCATTGTGTCATAAATAATTTATATTATTTATTTTCTAAAAATTATAAATAAAATAACATTATGTAGGAAATATTTTTAGATTTCTAATGAATACGTATAGTCGAATTTATATTGTGTGGAACCCTATATTAAAAATGGTTTTGTTATTAAACCTTGAATTTAACTCTTTTAACTCATCGTTAAATAAAATAATAATAAATGTCATCATATAATACAAGTGTAAAAAAGGATCATATTTTATTCCTAAGGTTGTTTTTTGTTTAATTACACTCATCCAATAGAATCAAGACATGTGTTACGGTAATTATAATATCATTTCAACTTTAATGTCCCTATTTACTTTTAACCTTGACAATTAAAAGTGAAACATTACTATTCACCAAAAATTATTTTTATCTTATTGAAACACATTTAACTTATTGATATTAAAAATATCTATCAGATTTCTTAAATTCAACTCACAAAAGTAGAAAAATTATGTTTTATGAAAATTTTCAAATGCTCCTAGAATGTGTGTAAAAGACGGTAAAAATATTAATAAAATTTTATATATCTAAACTTATTATAAATGAATGAAATGAATTAAATTTAACATATATTGGTATTATGTATCTATTTTGACACAAAATGAATTAAAATAAAATAAATAACTATAAAACAGCCAGTTTTAAACTATAGCACAGTGTTTTCACTATTCATCAAAAATTGAATGTTTTCAGAAAAATACCAAAAAATCACCATAAGATAATTTTGATATTATGATTCCAAAAATGAAGTCAGTTTTGAAAATTAAAATTTATTAAATTTCTAAAGGTGGGTATTACTTTTCATAATGGGTAGTTTCATTGGTCATGGTGTGTTAAAACTCCAAATTGTGTACAACGCAAGCTACTGCATTATTCAAAGGGAAACGTACCATCGAAGCTTGGGGTGTTACAGGCCTTGTGATTACTATAATAGAATCTATTGATATATTAGATCTATAAAAAATGTAAATAATGATCACACATACCATCAAAATAATGTGAGAATTAACTCAGCATGTCTTACATTATTTTAATAGTCATTTTAGACTTTCTATTAGTGTGATTATAGTATGAAGTCCTTAAATAAATCTTTGTATTAGGATCCTTCTTAAGACTTTTCCCGAACATTGAGGTAAAATGGGGATCACAATCAGACATGTTCAGAAGTGTTTTACCATGAAGTATTAAAAATTCATCGATATATATCATTGAATGTTGATCAGGTGGTTAATATTCTCTTATAGTGATGAAATATGATGATTAGGTTAAGAAATCAATATTAACCTGCATCTCATCATTCTATCTATATGTTTTTGGTAGTCATATGAAAATGTACCTAGTAATTTCATCCCATTTCTTCATTGGAATATGGTGAGGTTTCATTACTCATGAAGGATTCAATCTCACAACCTTGACCTATTTACAGACAAATTATCTTGACATAGTCAGCAATTTCACACCTCATGTTACCCCACCAAATATTTTCCTCAAATACCTATATATCTTGGTCATACAATAGTGTAGAGGGAAATTCAAGATATGTTCATAATCCAAAAATTCCCTTCTCAGTTATGGTATAGTTGGAAAACATAATCTCATTCCAAATTTTAGAATTCCATCATAAAAAAAATGCTACTAACATCCCCTCATTCACATCATCAACTTCATTCCAAAAATTCTCATGATCATATTGATTATTTTATATATTTTACAATAAATTTTTTTTTACAATAATTTAAAAATTAACAGATGTCTCTGCATTATTAATGATTATAATAACCATATTTACTAGATACACGAACATAATTTCTATCTCAGTGATCATTTTTTGTCAGAACACTATGATATTTCATAACCAATTCATTTTCTACGTTATTTTATTTCCATGGGTGGTAGTATATTCAGAAATAATTATTCATGAGTAGCTTAAGACATCACATATTCCTCTTATTTATCCCTTTCTATCAAAAGATGAAATTTTTTATTTTATGGTCTAGGAATATCTCAAAACATTACCCATATAAGTAATGACTCCATATCATCCGAATAATGATTTCACTAACCACCTAAAGATCTTGGGTTGGATAGTTTAATTCAAGAGTCTTCAACTGTGATGATTAATATGAAATAAATTTATATTTTTACATTTCTACAAAACCCATTCAATTCATCAATTAATCACTATATATACAAACCCATATCATTTCCAGATAGTAATCTCAATATCAAACCACAAACCAGTATCCTCTTTAATTTTTAGAAAAAAGTTTCTCATTATATTTCCAAATAGACTTATCCCCTTGAAATTTAATCTTGTTTAACATGATATACAATCAATAAAAATTCTAAATGAATCATCAATAGTAATAAGAAAAACCATGGATACGATGTTTAACAGTTATGTACATTGGTATAGGCCATTAATTGTCTTAATTTGTCTTTACATGATGAAATGAGGTTATGTTATTGGACAAAATATCGCCATGAAAATAAAACTCGTTATCCCATAAATTAGACATACTAAATTTCTCATATAACTCATTTTCATTAAGTGTCTCAACAATTAACTATAGGATATTCTCAAAGTCCTCATATTTATTATAATACACCAATATAACATCAATGAATTCCAAAAAGAAATAAATATAGTAAATGATTAATCTATTATTTAGATCCATAAAAATAGTGGGTGCATTTGTCAATACAAATGAAATTACTACAAACATGTAATTTCAATACATCATTTTAGAAGCATTCATTGGAATTTTTTCCATCCTTATATGCAATTTATGATAACCAAATAGAATTCCAACCTTTGAAAAATATTAATCTCCATGATGTTGATTGAATAAGTCATCAATGCGAGGTAGATGATACTTTTTCATTATTTTAATGGAATTTATTTACATATAAACAATTAATAGCCTGATGAATCCATATATATTATTAATGATGAGAACAGGGGATCTCCAGGGTGAAACACTCTAAGATATAAATCCCCTATCACACATATGCCCTAGTTTTTTTCAACTCCAGTAAATCCATAATGTCCATTCAATAGGGGAACTTTGATATTGGTCTTGCATCAAAGACTAAATCAATGGAAAAATAATCTTCATACTCTATTGGATGTACATGTAATTCTATAATAAATACATTATTGTATTCCTATAAAATATGAACATCTTTAATTTTTGAATTAACGTCTCCATCCATAGTAATTTTTTTTCATTTATCCCACAGAATCGTATTTATAAAATCTAGTGGGGGTGGATCAAAACAATAAATACATTAGTAATTATCTTTTTTAAATATAAGTAATTGAACCTCTTCACCATTAATCATAAATTACATATCCTTAAAATATATATTTTTCATCATATTTTTAAATCTAGTCCATGTCAAGGATTATTTATAATTTAACCATTGGTATAATAATAATTTCCAAAAATAGATAATGTTTTTTATAATGGGAACTTCTAAAAACATCCTTGTTTTAGTAAGACATCAACCAGGAGTTTTGACTGAAAATTCCTTTCCCATGGTAAAATGGAAATATATAGTTTTCATTGAAATATAAGTAGTAATAAAATAGTGAGACTATACGGACTCGAATAAATAATTAGCTATACTAAATTAAATGATTAAATTACTTTCCACCACATCATTAGAATGTTCCACCTTAGTTGTATTATTCAAGTCATCTGGGCCACTCCCTTGTCTCTTATGTGGTAGTTTCCCTTGACGCTCAAGAAAAAGGTGTGAATAATTCTATATTTCGTTACAAATGAAACTATATAAATAAAATACTTGTTTTTTTGTATTGATTTTATGAACTAATTTTCAATTATCTCGTTATATATAACTATCTCCCATGACAATCACAAATTTCCTAGGACAATTTTTACTATAATATTTATTAGGCAGTAGTTACTTCATTCTATTATTATTATTTAACACATTAATTTATTCATAGTGTTTATATGAACTCTTATTCCCATTAATTCTCATTAATATGTAAGATCAAGATAATTCCCTTTCTATTTTTATTTTTTAAAAAACTATTTCATTATACAATGAATAAATTTGAAACTAGTTCTCTTTAGAGACATGGCATAATCCCCGTAAAGAAATGGACAATTTTTCATTTTGTATTGTATAGGTGACACGAAGATTAAATTTTCATAAATGTAATAGTATCCTCATTCTCAAAAACAAATTTTTCCCTTTTTTATCGAGGGTAAATAAATTTATCTTCATTTATGTTTTTTTCTCACAAGGGATATATTTTTCAATGTATAGCTTCATAATATATTTTAATTTATTGAGAAAAATTTCATGTTCCACCATAGTAATTTTAGACTATAGGACACTATTGATCATCATATCCCTTGATAAGTAATGTGTGAATTTTTCATCTTCATCACATCTCAAGTACAAATATAACATCTCTAGTGATGAAATACATATATAAATATCCCCTAGATTACTTGTATCACAAAATTATGGGGGGTTTGTAACATAATGTGATCCAATATAAGAGAATAACACTATTGAATATCATTTTTTTCCCTTTAAGAATGGTTATTTGTTACAAACTGATTATGATAACCAAATATAGCCATGATATACTATGTTCCAATAAAAGCTGTATTGGCTTGATCATTGGGGAAATATGAACATTATCCATGATTTCTAATATTCCTCTTCATCATATTTACATTTCTAAACAATATTATACACTTAATTATTTCATAACATTATGAATTTTAGATCATAATTTATAATTATAGATCATGGTGTGACACATAGAATGAATTGAAAATTTTGGCATCACTAATCATGGAATATTAAACATGATTTATTTGGGAATATCCTTATATAAATTTATTTTTTTTAAATCATTCATTATGTTTTGTAATGATAATTTGAAATATCCATACCATATCCCAAGGGATTGTTAAACTGAGTGTATAGAAAGAACCATTTTCTTTCTGAGGATAATGCTCGAGTCATGCCTCACAATACTTTTTAAAGTTATTACTCCTAGGTACATCTATTATAGAACTAAATCCACTAGTAGTATACATACATATACATATTACTAGGAAAACTATATAATCTTTACATTACCAAAACATTATGATGTTTTTATACTTTTCCACAATGTTTATAATTGGGTTATGTTGCCTATTCTATGTTTTCCTTTATCTACTTTCCCATGTTTCTAATAAAAATTATCTAATAGCAACTGCAAGAACCCTGAATCTTGTATCCCAGATATATAATCAAATTTAGTACATTTTCAATGATATATAAGTTGAAATAACAAATAATTGGTCAGTTTAGGAGTTCTGGAGAACCGAATATATGCATTATAAAAAATTTAAATTAGAAATAGAAGATAGAAAATAAAACATTATATATATAAAAATAAAATTATTTAAATTATTGAAAAATAATTCTTTGATTTCTTCTTCATATCTTGTGGAAAGGAAAAAATCTGTTTATGAAAAAACATTCTCCCTATGGTTTACATAAAGTGGAAGGTATCATGAATTAATAAATAATAATAAGTATGGAATTGTAAATTACTATACACACATTCTATTTAATCAAAAAGGCTATCTTTATTAGATATATATTAAAAAATATGGAATTTTAGATAATTAAAAACACATATCATTTAATAAAAAAATTGTGTGTGAAATTCCTCAAGATATCATGTCATTTCTAAAATTTTATTGATAATGATAAGTGAATTCCCACTGAAGGAAATACATAATTATTTGAAATTATGATCTTAGTCATCATAACACCACTACCATAAATAAAATTTTTAAGATGGTCAAAAACTACATGCAGAATACCATTTAATTAGGCCAACTGATTTTTCTCATCAAACCCATCGATGCATTAAGATGATTCATAATTCATGGCCCCACCCATCACTGCATGTCCAAAAAATTCCTCATACATTGTTTAATAAATATAATTCATGAATAATATTCATTATCAACAAATATCTAAATTGAGTAAAGATTATGTATTTACTATGTTTTCTCTGTAAATCAAATAATTTCATAATTAAATAGCACATGTATGAATGGTATACAATTTACGAGATATATATATTTATATATTCATGATACAAACAATATAATTAAACATGAATTAAAAAATTAAATATCATGAATAAATATGAATTATTTTTATATACATCAAAGTTTAAGTATATAAAACATAGAAATGGGCATATGTGTATATTAAAAAATGTGTATAATTAAATTGAGAAAAAATACCTAACAATGATCATAATGATGAAGTGATAATCATTGAATATATTTTGTGAAAATTGTTTTTTCATTGGCCTCCCAAAAATCATTTAATTACCAAATCAGTGGTGGTAGAATCTTGGCCTCGCCATGTGTGTGTTGGGGTCGAATGATGAAGCTTCTTCATGTCAGAATGTTTTTTAATTGGGTTGGGAAATTGTGACAATGGATTCATATGGTGCTGGTGGAGGGTTATATGCTATAGGAGGAGTTAGGAAGGTGGGTGGAAGAGTAGTTTTTTAGGGAAATGATGATCACAATGATGACATAATGAATAATGGATGGTGGGTTTATTTTGAAATTTTTGTTGAAATCACTATAGTTTCATTGGTGGAGTATGGAGATTTTTTTTAATGGCATGGGAATTTGGGATGGGCATCATTGGTATCTTATCCAGTGGATGGAGTCTCCTTTTTTATTTTCATTTTAATGTTTACGTAGGACTTTGTTTCATGGATTTTTTTGTTTCATGTGAGAAGAATAGCATCAGAATAAATATTAAGAGTGTTAATTTGGTAGTTTTGAGGCATTTCTTGGATGGTGGCCTCATTTTTAGGAATGGGTTTGTTGATTCTCATTATCAAGCCTTTCATCCCCTTTATAGGATGGATGGTTTCCTTACCATGTGATTTTCTCACATGGATCTATTATAAAGTTGCAGTGTAGTTGGATGGTGATGGAAATGTGGTTATAGGAATCTACATGTGGGTGCTCTGAAATAGTGATGGGTTTTATCACACACATAATATGTCCATATTCTAACATTATGCAAGGGTAGTTACCCTGAATTGATGAATCTTCAACACAATAAAATGTTTTTTCTTGGGGAAATCAATTTTCTGACTGAATTCATATGGTGATATTTATTTGAAGAGAAGGGGGGTCATGTTAATTTTTAATTGACAATATATGTTTTTGGATACTCACTCTAGGCATTCAATCTATGTTTCCTTTTTCATACCGTATGGAATTGGGGTCATTCAGCTTTGAGTATTTAGACACTAAGGCCTCGGGGTAATGTATGGGTTACCTCATAGCCCTGTTTAAAAGAGTATTTTCTTTGTTATAATAAATTTTTTCTCAAAACCAACATGTTTAAATAAAAATATAATATCATATATTATTCTATTATTACATATTATTAATTGTTTTTTAATAATATTTCATTATTTTCAATGTTTCAATGGTTACTTTCCTTGTTTTCTCAGGTTCTTTTTTCATGAGTGTTCTTATTCTATTTCAATATATATATATATATCATATCTATAATTATATTAATGTGATGAATAACATATTTTATCATTATATACATTTTCATAAATTTTTATTAAAGTTATATAGGGAAAATAAATCACATTGCTTCATGGATATGGTAGGTCGTATAGACACACATACGATGATGTCATCCACTTAATGAGTGAAATGTTAACAAAGTGGGAAATATATAAATATTATATAATCATTATAATTTCATATATATCAAATCTATTCATTTAGTGCATCATTAATACCTTCCATGTAAATAGTACGTGAGAGACAAATTAAATCGCTTCATGATGTGATAGTCCAACATACACATGAACGACAATATCAAATTTTGGAAGGAAATAAATATAAGAAGGTATTTGGGATATTATAATTGAAAAAGTATAATTATTTTAGAAATCATATATATATATAGTAAATAAATCATTATATCCATCTATGAGAGGTAGTGATGAAAAATGAATTACGCCAGCTCATGAGGTGGTAGACCTTGGAACAGACAATCAATCATTTTGTTTCCCTGTTAATTAAAAAAGAGATCAATATTGGTTATATAATTAAAATAATAAAATATTTTTATATAGTAGATACTTATTTTATTACATCATGATTATTCAATATGATTTTAAGGATGTGCAATAAGAAAAAAACGCTCATTTATGAACATTTTCTCTTCTTCAAACGACCTCCTTATGATTACACCAAAATCCTTTATATCAAGGATTATTTATCTAATTATGGATTCTATTATGACTATACTATATTAGGGATGTGATTTTTTAGGTAATGTTAAATCCAAACTGATTTGGGATTGTGATAATGCCAGTATAGTGGGGGGGCTTTTATATGTTCGAAAGAGATCACACTTGTATTTTTTTGATAGGAAATATTGAACCCACATTTTAATAATTAAAAATACTAAACAATGTATCATTATATACCCTTAGAGTATTAACGGTTGAATATTTCCTTAAATTTTTTTAGATGATGGTTGGAAATTTTAAACCTTATATTTATAGATTAACCCCTGGTAGATTAGTTTTTACCTTTTACACATAATTTTTTGATTACTAATTTTGATTTCCATAATGGTAAAATAAAACATTGACTGTAATAGATAATATATATTACCATTATTACAATTTTGGAATCCATTTTTTATAAATTCAATTTATTTTTTTTAAATTCTATTAAAAATTATTCCAACACACGCTACAAAAAAGCAGGTTCCCAACGAGAAATATCTCATAAGTATAGAATGTATTTATATTTAAATTTTTTATAAAACTGGCCCCAATGACCTAAATTAGTTAAATATTCATCTAATTGGTCTAAATTGAGATTTATACCAATTTAAAATTTATTTTACGTTTGTAAATAAATTAAATTGAATTTAAATTTTCAATAAAAACATTATTTTGCACTATTAATCAAAAAATGAGTCTTTTTAGAAAAAACGAAATATCACCCAAAGATTATTTTTATATGGTAATTTATAAATTCAATATAATTTAACCAAAAAAATTATAATTCTTTCCAGTATTATTTTTATGATAAGAGGGATAAAAGAGATGAAACTATTTTTTAGGAATAAAATTATAGTGTTTATCAGAAAAAATTTATTTTAAATCAAAATAATTTATATTTTATTTATGGAAAATATATATAAATTTATTTTCCTTTATACTTTTATAAAACATATAAATTTATTTTTTTAGTTAGAACTATTTATAATTTCCAACTTAACGACACAATTATGATGGTCATGTATAAATAATATTTTGATAATTTATTTTGGTTCAAAAATAGTGTTTCAGGAATAAAAATTTGTAGAAGGGGTTGAATTTAGTTAAAGGTAAAAAAGTATAAATTCATTTGGTGTTACACGTTCCATGATACCAACTATAGTGAACCGTACTTCTCAAATATAAATAATATATATTATTAGTAGAAATATTTATTACATTTCAAACCTATCCACACCAATACCATAGTGGTTTAGTTTCTTTATAAACAATGACATATAATAAACTCATATATAAATTAGCTACATCCATTTCCATTAATTCATTCACAATTATAACCCTTATTAGACATAACATACATAATACATTTCTCTATAATATAGTGAATTGAAAAATAATAAAGGGTGATATCAAATGATCATAAGGGTTATCATAAGATATATAAAACAATATTTATAAGTGAGAATAATATAGAAAATTGGTATTATAAAATGAGATTGATTATAGAAAATCATACCCATTAATTCAGGGATCTAAATCAATAAAAATTACTTGATGCTTTATCAACCAAAAGGAAAATGAAATAAGAATACAGAACCATCAATAATAAATAATGTGGCATGAGAACTGGACATAAGAAAAATAAATAATTTCATGGCATACATATAATAATTTAAAATAATTTCCTTCATCAAGGATCACATCCATGCCAAAATTGTGTATTGGGTTCTCTCCCCATTCAATAATTTTTCTCAATCAAGATTCACCCCCATGAATATCTTATTGCGAAATGTTCGCAAATGAAATGACTTCACTCCAAATTTTAATACTTATTATTTAAAGATATATACTTATTTTCCAAATAAAATTTAGAGTAATATAATTCCAAGACACCCATAGGAAAATTCAATATAATATATATGTGTGACACAAGATCATAAAAAATTCATCATATCATCAAATAAAAAATCATAGAAAGGATACGTGTTTCATGGTCATTTAATAATCATAGTCATAAAACATAAATATTAATAATAAATATATAAATATTAGATCACTCCCCAATTTAAAAAAAAATTAATAAATTATATTTTTATACATAAACTTACCTCAAAAATCAATATAATATGTCTTGGGGAAAATACCCCTTTTATTTTAACTCAATTTTTTAGAATATAGAACTTAATAAAATATTAAGGAAAACTTTTCCATTTCAAATAAAAAGGAAAATAATAATGTTTTCTCTAAAAAATCGTATTCATAGTGGTGGGGAAATAGTTTCTTATGGTGTATGTTAAAACAGAAATTACTTTCACATTTTTAGTAAAAACTCCAAGAGACCACATTAAGAAGAAATTAATAAGTTCAAATTTTAACATTGATGATTAAAATAAAATATATAAATGATTTATTTGGATAATATTTGAATAATTAAAATAAATTTCTTCCAAGTAAATTAAATAAAATATATACATGGAAGAAAATATTCTCGACTGAATAGAGAAACACATTCAATTTTCAATACAAAATTTCTTTTTCCACTTGAGTTCATAACGAGTTTAAAAATAATTGATATAATGAAATATATATAAATTACCATAGGATAATAAGTTATATATTTTTTGGGAGATATATTTCATACAATATCATCATATGAAACTATAAACATAGCCCCCCCATATTAGACCAGAACATAAAACCCATACCTCAAGTTAATCTTGCGTAATAAAGGAACTATCCTTCTTCGAAATAAATTAATTTTTTTACAATTATATGATAGAACAATTGTCAAGAATATATTAAGTACATGGTATGATTATAAAATCTAATCATCCATTCAATAAAAAATTCAATTATCATACTCATTTGGGATGGTAACTGTTTCATTTTTCATATAATTTTTGGTTTGACAATTATATGCACCTAGATCAAAGGTAATTCATCTAAAATTGTTTTTATGATATTTATATAATATATATTCACAATATTCATAATAATATTCCTTCATATACATAGGTGATGAGAAATTAATTACATCACAATGTTGAGATAGTAGTCTATACATACGCACGAGTGATGTTTCCATTTTTTGATTGATTGAATGAAAGAAATACAAATATAAATTCACCATTATAAAATAAATATTTTAACATAAATATCATATATAAAAATTAAATAATTCATATTATAAAATCATTAATGATATTGGTGAAAAATTAATTGCATCATTAGGTTTAGGTGATAGTCCACATGTGGACGTTAGAGATATTTCATTCTACCATTTGATTGATAAGAGGTGTTAAATGGATGTTTAAAATCTATAATATCATATAAATATACTAGTTTTATTCGAATTCTAATATTTTAGGGATACAATATAATTTCCCATGCTATTCATACACAATATTACATCAATGCAGATAAATATCTAATACATAATAATACTATCCAAGAAAAACCTGTAAACGATTGGAGTCTTTAGATATTAAACATAATATATTATGGATTTATGAAATATAATAAACATCACCCATAAATATGTTCTTATGTAGTACTCCTCTTAGGAATACCTTACACAAACATGCCTTTATAACCTCGGAATGAAATATATGAAAGGGTGATCTCATATGCTTAGTAAGGGTAAACATAATAAATTTATACATATGATCATATATAATAATAAAATAATAATAAAGTTATATTATTATAAAAATAACACAAAATTTTCATACCTAAAAATTCATAGATTACCAATACGATTCATAGAATAACACGTTATTATTTTAAGAAACACGAGACATTAGAGTGAGAAATTATAATAAATCAATCATGAAGAATAAGATGATGTTATAAAAGTTTGAAACCTTCATAAATATAGAAAACATTTAATATGAAATGTTTTTCTAATAATAACATCAATATAGTTTATCATTAAACATATATTTTTCATGGTGGGTCCGAATTCACTTTTATCCCATATTGGACCAGGAAGAACCTATTTCTCATAGTGGATCAAGCCCATCGACTTGTTTTCTATTATTACCTCTTGAGATATAAATATTTAACCAGGGAAATTAAGGGAGATATAGGGACAAACAATCAAATAATAAAAACTATATTGATTTATTTTATAGGATCAAAAATCATTCATCCTAACATAAATCATGAAAATAAATGGGTTTTATAAAAAATTCATCATTTATAATCCTTGGAAATGTACAAGGATTCATAAATATCATGCCTAAATAAACATATAACATCAAGTGAGAGAATAAGTATCATATACAAGGATAATATCACACGTAAATAATAATTTACCTCATATATTAATTTTTTTATAACTTGAATTAAATCTTGAAAAAATATCAATTATATTTCGATAACATTTTTGATGAAAATTTGACAAATTTAAAAAGATAATTTTATTTTGAAAATAATAATATAATATTTTAAGTTATTATTCTTGAAATTAATGTTTCATTAATGTGGGAAAATATTATCATTCCGAGTAAGTTAAAAAATCATCCACTTCATTTTTTTGTCAGAAAATTCACAATGTAACTCTTTTAGAAAATGACACAAATATTCATTTAGAACCATTTTTTAAAAAGTAAAACATAGGTAAAAATAATATTAAATAATTTTAGGGAATAGGTAATTTTTTTAAAATATTATTCCTAATGTATTGACATGTAAGAGAAATATTTCACAATATAGGGTATTCGGAAACAATCTGGAATTATGACGAGATTTTGAAATGAATCCTTACCTCAGGTATTTCCATTCATTTTTCATGTTTAAAACTACAATATAAAAAATATGGATTTATTATAAACTTAATAATTAAAATTAACACTATAATACTATTTATTATTTATTTATAATATCTTATCTCTCTTTAATAATAATTTGTTATTAAAATCACTCTTCTATGTGGTAGCTACTCTGTTTTCCAAGCATGTTTTGGACTGGCAGTCTTGGACATTAATATTTTATCATGTTATAATAATTTAAATTTTTTAAATATAAATCTTAAAATTATTAATAATAAGTATATTAATATTTATCATCATTCGTAGAAAGTAGATATTGAAAATGAATTACACCGTTCCTTGAGAGGTTGGACCATAAATAATCAAGAACAATATTTTCATTTTCCAAATTATTATTTGTTGGAATGTTAAAAAATAATTTTTATTTTAAGAATAATTTATATATCTTATATGTCATATAAATTAATTAAACTAATTTTAATATCAATCTATAATAGATATTGATCAGAAATTAATTGTATCTCTATGTGGAGATTGTAAGTGGTATATATGCACATGTGATACTTTCACATCTTGTTTGATGAGAGAGAGGGTGTTCAATTGTGTTATCATAATCATAATAAATTTTCAACTTATTTTGGATTAATAATTAATTACATAAATATAATCATATTATATTTGGAGTAGTTAAGGAAGAGTATTAAAATAAATTGACTGGTAAGAGAAATTACATCTTCTCCTGAATGCCTCTTTTTGATCTCCGACAAATAGATCTAGGTTTTATTTTTTGAGAAAAATAGAGCATATATGACATGTATAAGGATGTTTAGAAGAAAAATTATTACAATATTATTGACCTACAAGGCTCAATGAAGTGTACAGAAGTGAGGAAGAGGTTCCGTTTTCAAATTGATGTGAAGGGAAATTTTGTAATTTAATAAAATTTTTTATTATAATAAATATATTTTGTATAAAAATATAATTAAATTACAATGAATTAAATGATATTATAATATAAGGTTGTAATATAATCTACCAAATATTTTTAATATGTTTTTCTGTCATTTTAAACTATGTCATTTTTATTAATTCTCAAATAACCTATTTGAATTTTTACTAGGGTAAAAAAATTTAATAATAAAATGATATAAATTTTAGGTATTTGATTTAAATTGACCCTGAAATGGAAAATTTATGTCATTTTAGATTATATAATAATAAATTAGTAATTTTTAGATATTATTATGTTATTTAATATTTTAAAAATATATTGATCCAAAAATATATATTTAATGACGATTTTTATACTATTTAATACTTTATCATTAACAAATATGAAGAAAACAATTCAAATTAAAATAATGAGTTTTATTATATACCTATAATTTAATGGTTATCAAGATAATTATTGGATCCCCTTAAATACCTCAAACTATATTAATTTTAATATTTTTAACATAAATTATTTTATTTGTCAATTAATTAAGTAATTATTGTAATAGTATTGTGTAAATATTTAGGAAAATTATTTAATGCATTAAATTATAAATAAATTACCCTTATGTAGATAAATATTATATATTTCAAAATAATATTGAAAATCAAGCATATCTTCTGTGTATACCTATATGAAAAATTTTATAGTTATTAAAAACAGGAATGCACCATTAATGACTATTCCTTAAATAAAATATTATAAAGGTTATAATATAATAAATGTGGCCACAAAATGTTATAAGTAAATTTATATCTTTAATATTAGTTTATTTAGTGAATAATGGACTCATATATTTATTCCTGATTTACTTTTGTCCCCTTGTGGATAGATAATGAACATTTAAGTTAACGAAAGTGACATTTTGTGACAATATTTGATTTAAAAAATAAATAATCCATTTTCGTGGACACTTATCAATTTAGAAAATATAATTTCTAGTATTTTGTGGTAAGGGTAGAATAAAATTCATATAATATGAAATATGATGAAAATTTATGGTCGTATCGCATATTTTTAAACTATATCAATATGTTTTACCTATTACGGAGGTAATATATTTTACCAATGTTATTATTCAAAATGACTAAAATAAAGTTGTTTTAATAAAAAAAATAAGAAACTATTATTTCTAAATATATAATAATTTTATTCAAAAATTCATAAAATAGATTTGGTAGAATTTTCTTTTAAAATAAATATGAAAATGAAAATGAAAAATTGGATTCTAGAAAAATTTCCCTTTTAATCATAAAATGTTTTTATTATGAATTAATATATATAATCTACTTAAAAACACAGAAATGGTTTATTTTAAATCAAAATAAACAGATAAAAATTTAAAACAAATCTAAAACTATATTTTTCCCATATAAAAATATTACATAAAACTACATTTCTCAATAAAAATCAGTATTTTCATTATTAAATGGAAAATAAATGTTTACTAAAAATTCCCAGAAAATAATTTTTATATATTTTTGAAATTATCAATTAAAAATAAAATTAATAATTTCAGCATAATTTTCTAGAAATTATAGAAAATATTTTAATCTCTAAAAACTATTAAATTATAATTTATTAGGGAAACATATTATCAATGGATAAAATAACAATACTATAAATTTTATGATTATTTTATAAGAATATAAAAAATTCATTCATATTAAGTGTGTTATTAATTCAAAAAATCAGTTATTCATTTTAATTCATTCCAATTTATCATCTCTGTTATAATGAACTTATAATATTTAAAAAATATTTATTAGTTCATCAAAACTTTTTTTTATGTAAAACAAAAGCTATTAAAGAAATATAATTATTTAAAAATGTATTTCATAAAAATCATAGGTTGTTAAAATCTACCTTCTTAAAACTATTTTCTCCCCCAAAATTCAACCTGATCATCAATGTTTTATCATTTTATAATTCATTCGTAGAAACTCACAACATAAATAATATAAATAAAACATCCCTTAAAAATGTAATGAATAAAACAAAATGGTTAATTAATGTAATTCATAACAATGTTTCCACAAATAGAAATAATTTTTTTAAAATTAAATAACGGATTTGTATGGAAAAATAATCCCCAAGAACTAATATGAAGTGAAGGATAACAAGGTCAATATAAGATTAATGACCAAAATACCATAAATGTTTGGAAAAATGTCATTGATATAATGAAAAAAATTATTTTCATATGATAATATTTTATTTAAAAAATTGTTGGAGATGATATAATAACATTATTTTATATTATGAGTATAATCATGGCCTTTTTTGTTCGCTTATCAATTTCAATTCATCTATTTCCCCATAAAATGAAGATAAAATTTTAATTAATGAAGAAGTAGTGGATTATATGACCGATAATGAGATAGTAAGTTATTCCTCATATCTCTAGTTATCAACAAAGGATATCCCATATGAATAAATCATCAAATGGTGATGTAATAAATTATTTCCTAAAACCATGTCAAAAATAAAAAAATAAAAAAAAATCATAAATGGTCTGCATTTGGAACCTTCCAAAAGATACAAATATAAATCATTCTAAATAAGGTTACAATATTTATAAAATAAACATACCGTTAATCTTCCAAACAGCTTGAAATATATTTAATTTTTAGCCACCAAACATGTGATGATCATTATCATGTATTCTCTTTGAACATATTAATATCTAAAACAACCATAAAACTATAGTGAAAACACAAACATTATAAAAAATTAACTCTTTCCTCATACCCTAAATCCATTAATTTTATAAACTAAATCAATAATATCATAAACCACTGTGAGATCATATTACTAATCAGTACCAGGGTCATAAAAATCCAATTTATTATCACAATCATACAAATTTTTTCTCATTATTATCCCAACATCATACAGACATTGTGGATTATATTTTCTATAATAATTTGTTCACAAAAAAGATCGTGTTACCTTCTATATCACTTTTCATGATTATGAATACCATTTAATATATGCTTTCATGTGATTAGTAAAAAAACACTGGGCCAATCTATTGATATTTCATTTTTAAATAATACCATAACATTAACCCTATGGAATTATTCTGGCATTACAATACCTAATTACTCAATCATTCCACTACCCTCTTGAACTAATAAAAAGGCTTCATCATTTTTTTTTAATTATTATTATTTCATGACATATATCATTCAAAGTCTACTCATTATCCAAAATATATCCATTACTCGTACCATCATTCTAATTATCTTCACTAGATTCCCACACACCCGAGGGAATAAATTTTTATAATTCCACTAGATTACATATTTTAAACATTTAATTGTTGATGATGCCTTAGAAATACCATAATTCCCATCCAGTGTATTTACTGATCCTTTCTCTTTTCATTTGAAATTAATTTATTTGTGTCATTAAATTCCTCACTGAAATCAAATTATAGTTCCTTTGAAATATTCTCTTTTATTCCCCTTCCTAAATTATTTACATGACGATAATTGGACGACTTATGCTTTTTGATCAACATAAAAATATATATTTCTTTCATTAGGCAATTTTTGAAACTCACCAAATTTTAGATTATTGATCATATTATAATACTTCTGAATTGGAATAATTACAATGTATCACCATCAAACACCTATTTTATTAGGATGCTTATGATAAAGATAATTACCTTATCTATCACATGAACTATTAAAATAAATCCCCCCATTTCCTTTCTTTGTTTAAAACATAAAAAGGATAGTGTGGGAAAAAATAATCATAGTGGGAAACCAAATAATCATGAGAGAGAATTTCTAATGAATGAACCCTTTTTTAATCAATGACACCATATGTTAATCTTATGAAGTTAATGATCATTATCAAAACATAAGGATTTTATAATTTTTATAGTCATATCCCTAGGGTTTTCATAAATTATTTCTAAAAAAGTCATCAAATGTTGTTTGAAACCTACATCTATACCAACTATAATGGCCCATGATTTTCATATAAAAATATTAAATATATGTAGATGAATATTTACTACATAAAAATACCTTCCAAAAAACCATAATGGTTAAGACTCCTTGGAGATTATGTATATAATTTTCTTATTTTATGAATAATATTCTATATCTACTATAATGATCTTATCACATAGTACTCCTCTTAGGAATACCCTACCTAAAACATTCTTAATAACCTAGAGAAGGAAAAATATGAAAGGATGACTTCAAATTCCCAATAAGGGTTAACATAAGATATATAAATATATTATCATATGAAAACATAGGATAATATTAAGGGTGTATTGTTATGAAAATAATGTAAAAATTTCATACCCAGCCTCCCATAGAACACTTCTAAGATCAAAGGAATAAAAAATTTAAATTTAGGAAAAAAGGGACATAAGAGTGAAAAATTATTATAAATCAATCATAAACCATACGATCAATATGTAAATGTGTGGCATGATCAAAAATATAAAAAAACCATTTCAAATGTCAAGGACATATACTAAGACCATCAACATAGTGTATCATGACACACATTTCCCATAGTTTATCAAGACACACATGTTTCTTATAGTACTTTAGTATGTACCTACTTCCCATGGTTTATCAAGACCATTATCTTGTTTCCCATTATTAGCTCACGTGATATAAAACATTAATGAATTCATAACATTGATATATAGGTACCATCATTGACAAAATAAATACCATACTTCTGTGTTCCACCTGATCATAAATAATTAATCATATCAATACCTATGAAAACAAGCTAATTTAAGGAAAATTTTATTATTTCATAACCCTTGGAAATGTTATCTTATACCTTATGGTAATCTCATTATAAATTTAAACCATATAGAGAAAGAATAAGGTTGGTATCCTTGGATAATATCCCTAATCACTCATAATTAACCTCACACAATATTTCCATATATAAAAAATTATTTTTAATGATAAATGTGGTAATTGTGGAAGAAAATATACTTTCTATTCTGATTTTTTTAAATGCCACACAATTTCAAAGGAAATAATTTCATTGGAAAAGAATATTTTAACATCATTAATTATACATGAATAAATTATGGTTGCATAAATGTTGGGTAATCCACTCATTCTATATAAGTTAAAAATCAATTATTATATAAATTTATCAAAAAAGTCACATTGTACCTCATTTGGATAACGAGACAAAGAGTCCATTAAAACCAATTTTTAAAAAGTAAAATGTGGCTAAAATTAATATTAACCCATTTTAGAATTATAGTAAAATTCCATCCAATTTTTTTTTAAACCATGGACATGAATGAGAAATATTTCACAGAGGATATTTAATCATAAAAAACACCGAATTATGATGAGATTGTTAAATAAACCCTTTATCTCAAGTATTTACTTTATTTATTCATTTTTAGACCACCTATAAAATAAATATAAATTTATAATAAATTTATTTCTAAAGAATAATTATACAATTCCATGTGTTATTTTTTTATAAGAGTTTATAACCCATTTACTAATAATTTCTTATTAAAATCAATGTTTTTGGTGTTTAACTACATCATTTTACAAGAATGTTTCGGTTCATCATTATGTTCCTTATAATTTGATCTTGTTCTCATCATTTACATATTTTTGGTAACACTCCATGATTTCATAGTATGTTATCTCTTTTAAGTAATTCAATAACTTGCGCTACACACAACACCATGTTCGAGCGCAACACGACTTGCCAAACTAGCTGTTCAAAAAGAGGTTATGAATAGTATTAAATAAATTTTGAATTTTATATACTCTATATTATTTTAGAATCAAAATAATGCGTTTATTAGACATAATATAAGAAAAAAAAATCATTTTTTCAGATAAATGATTTATTTTAAAAAAAATGAAATTTTACTGCCTTTTAATGGTGAACCCTTTTTAACTAATATTTAACATTTATATATATTAAATTTAATGAAATAAATTTCTTATTTTCAAATGGGACATAAAAATTAATTTGGATAAAATTTTAGAACTTTTCTTATTCCATTAATATTTTGACGAATAGTGAAAAATAAAAAATTATAATTGAAAATACCTTTTTTAATCGAAATAATTTATAGTGTTAAATTATAAATTTTAATTTATTGAAAGTATAATTATATTATATTTTTGTCATTTAATACAATTTAGGTCTTCATAAATAATTTTTCTTTTAAATTTGACATAAACACATGTCAATATTTTGATAGTTCTATACTTTTTTAAAAACCCACTTTTCGGTTTTGACAATGGGAATTAATTTTAAATTAATTAATGCAACTGCTATGTATTGAATTTGGAAAAATAGAATTCAATTTTGTATCTAGAATATCAAAATTAGCATTGGGATAATTTTTTATTTTTTTAAAAATATTAAATTTTTTATGAATAGTGAAAAACATTTTGTAATTGTTTAAAACCAAATTTTTTTTAAATAATTATTTATTTCATTATAATTTAATTTAAGTCAAAATAGATATATAATACATATATAAGTTCAATATAATTCATTGGAGTGATTTTATAATAAAATTAAATGTATAAAATTTTATTGAACTTTTTAACGACTTTTATCCACCTTCTAGACACATTTACAAAATTGCATAAAACATAGTTTTACAGATTTTTTGAATTGAATTTCAATATTATTTGAGACAAAATTGACATCAGTAAGTTAAATAAGGACAAATATGATGAAAATAATGTTTTTGTGAATAGTAACTTTTGACTTTTATTTACCCTGGTTAAAAGTAAAATAGTGTAATTAAAAGTCAAAATGATATTATAACTACCCTAACATATGTCCTAATTCTATTCAATAAGATTACCTCGACAAAAAAAACATTAGGAATAAAATATGATCCTTTTGGTCCATTTGTATTACACTAGGACATTTATTATTATTTTATTTAAAGATAAGTTAAAAGTGTTAAATTCAAATGTTAATATCTAAACCTTTTATAATATAGGGTTATAGATAAGATAAATTAGACAATACATATTCAATAAAAAACAAAATATATTTCCATCATCATGGTATTTTATTGATTATTTTTATAGATTAAATTATAATATTTATTTATGACGCAATGATGATGTATTAATTATTTTATCGAAGAAAGATAAAAATAATTTATATTATAAATATAATGAAAAATGTAAATTTAGCATTATTATGTCATCCACGAATTTTCGTGGTTATTATGAAATTATAGGGTTTATTAAATAAATATTTTTTGAAGTGATAACGTTGTTACGACTATAACAAAAATAAAATCCCAAATAGTGCCAAAATTGACATAAATGAGTTTTTACAACAAATACTATATTATTAATTGATATAATATTTAAAAAAATTATAAGGATCGATCAAAGGCCATATATAACGTTAGATATATCAAGAATTAACCACTTTGGGTTCTCTTTGATTTGTATAGTATGTTTATTAACCATTTATTATAATAATACAAGAGGACATGGTAAAAGTTAAACTATTTTACTAAGAGTTAAATCTAAAATATAGGTTTATTATAGTGACCTAAACTTTTCTAAAACCTATTGGTTGAGAGTATATAAATACATCCACACATTAGCTTCTAAATAAATATATTTGGAGCTATTAGAAGCCTAAAATGATTTTATAATAATATAATATTTCAAACATTTACTAAAGTGACACTCATATGTCTTATAAAAGTGTACTTCCCCTTATCTCTATATCACACCTCCAAAGCCATTTGGATCAGCTAAACCAAGTCCAAATCTTCTCCCAAATTCCCTCACTTCAACCTAGAGGCCTTCCCTGGAGCAAAAGTCCATCCCAAGCAGCCCTTTTGTTCAAATACAACGGAAATTACCAAAGAAAAAGTAATTATTTTGTCACCTCTTTCAATGTTCTTTTCAGCATACACATTCTATTTATTTTTTATTTCCATGAAAAAATAATAACTAAAGTATCTTATACATGATTTTATTTTATAATAAATATGGTACTAATGTACTCATTATTCTATCCATCCTAAGAATGATATTGTCACCATGCGTGTGTACGTACAGCTTAACATCTCCATACAATGGTGTAATTTGTTATTCAACACTATGTTATTTGGATGGATATAATGATGAGTAATATGTATATAAATAATGAAAATAACATTATAAATTTTCTTTAAATTAAAATATATCATCCAATTCAACACCTTTTAATCATTTAGGAAATGATATTGTCGCTCGTGTGTGCATACGACTTACCGTCTCCACGATGCAATGAGATTCATTTCCACGTTCACAATTCAACGATGATTATAAAAATATAAATTCTTAATAAGTATGTAATATATGAAATAATAATTCTACAGGATATATATATATATATATATATGAAATTACATATATCTTATTCAGGTACTTCTGTTAAATATAATATGAAACCCAAAAAAGTGTTTATGCGTACATACAACCTAAAATCTCCATAAACGATGTTTTCCATTTCATATATCTATGTGTTATACAGGTTTATATTCTAAATATATATTATATATAAATCTTGTTTTATATTCTTGACGTATTTAAATCATGATCGAAATGATACTATGAAGTATAACAATTTAAAACATGTATGACAAAGAAAGCGATTATTACCCAAAATAATAATTTAACATGGAAGTCATTATTAAATGTGGAGTGTAATGTCATAAATGAATAATTTATGATATAATAAATATGAATATTGTTGTTTTATAATTTAATTTAATACTATGGTCATTAAACAGGAGGTTAAAAATACCCCCGACCAAAGAAAAGTGCAAGGTAAGGGTTAATTTCTTAATCTCATTATTATCCGAGATTATTTATGTGTAAGTCTTTTCTGGAACATATTTATTTTCCATGTCCATGTTTCATAAAATATATATCAAAATGATTCATTTAAAGTACACTTTAACTAAAACATCATTTTAAATGTTTTAAAAATTTATTCTTCTAAATATTTCTCATTAATGTCCATGTTTTCAAAATGGTTTTAATGATTTACTTATATGAACATGATTTTTTAAATATTTTTATTCCTTTGAGAAGATTAAAAGTGGTATGGGACTCTTTTATTCACAAATATATTTTAAAGTACTTCCTTTATAAATGTATGTCTTTTAAATGATTTCATAAAATAGGATATTTCTCTCAAAATGGCGAAACCATCATTTTCAACTATGTCAAAATTCGTTACTGGATATTATTATTGATTAAGGTTGATTAATTATAATACAATCTTAAAAATTTTATTGAATGAGTAATGATATATTTGACAATGGATGGGCTATTTTTATACCCTTCTTGGATTATGGTTGAAGTATTGACATTTCGTATGATATGTTTAAAATGACTCTTTATGTTATGTTTCAACATTTTTATATGAGGAACGCAGTGGACTTGGTATATGATAGGTGGGGCCTGCTATAGCCTCCTTGAGGATCGGTAGGTCTCATGAGACAAACTGGTGCCTTTTTATAAGGCCATGACAATAATATTATTTTTAGTCTTTGCACGATCCCTTGACTATGTGGTAATGATGTCCGGCATTAGGCATTGGCTCATTATGAAATTAATTATTACATGTTTTTATTAGATTAGTAGAATATCAATGTGAATGTTTATATGTTAATGTTTGATTTATTTTATGTATATTATGATCATGTTTATGTTAAAAATAATGTTGTTTTTATTACACATATTTCCTTAAAAGTTTATAGCTTCTGCTATGATATTTACCCTTACCGAACATCTGAGTTCCCCCCCTTCTTATGATTTGTTTTCCCAGGATTTCATGAAGTGTATTATGTTTGATATGTAGGGTTACGCTAGGGGAATAATGGAATTATAAACATATTATTTATGTTGTGTTTTATGTTTAAATGTGTAATGTAATGTTCACGAATCTAAACTATTTTCCAAGACAAGTAAAATGATCGGTCCTTCGAGAAGTGATTCCTTGTAAGCATGGTAATGTATTAAAATAAGGCACCGACTTTAGGCTTCTATTGTCATTGCGTTACAGTTAGTATCAGAGGAATTTTATTTAATCCTTGGAATCAAAATTTGGAAAAACTCTGATTAGTGAAAATTACCCTAAGATATACATTGAGTATTATTATTGAAGAACATCCTAAAATTTTTGTAATGTAGAGATTTTGTGTATTTTCTAAGAAATACATACCACTTTGGATACAAGAACGTAGAGGTGGATCTAGCATAGATGTACCTAGAAGTGTAAACTATGAAAAGGAGTTTTAGGCTTGACCCGGGGTATCATGGTTCACTACAATTGGCCTTCCTGCACTCTTGGTTACGACCCTCCCATGGGATATTCATAAAATAATTCACATTTTCTTTATAGTCCATTATGAAGGATTTATGAGTAAATAATTCCACAAAGAAATTTTTTTTATGATTATAGATTAAATGTATAATATTTTAAATTTATGTTTTGTATTTTTCAAGATTGAAATTATGTATTGTGATTCAAAAACTAACCTTGTATATGACATTGTTAAGAAATGGAGCCAAGTAGAAGGAATGCGAACACTAGTAATATGCATTATCCAAAGAATAATAAAGATTATATCACTCATGGTATTAAGCCAATATTTTAAAATAAAATAGTATCCCAGATATTCTCATCATATGATGAAATAGTATCATGTGTCAATAAGATAAGTAGAGAATTATATGGGTATTATGACTTTGAAGGAAAGCAATAGAAGAAAATGGATGGTAAAGAAAAATATGGATAAAGAGAAGAGAGGAAAGAGGGATTTTCCTATATGTGATAACTGTGGAAAGAATCACATTGGTAAATTCTTGAAGGGAATGGGATTATGTCATAAATTTAGAGAAGAAGGACACCAAGTACGTGATTGAAATGGTAAGAAAAAGGTTTCAAATATGCAACGCTTCATCTAAAAGGAGTTGATACACTACACAAATTTATGCCATATCATTAGAGTATGCCCCAAATGATGCTATTAGATAATAATAAATTTATTATATTACCACATATGAAAAGTAATTACTTGTTTTTGTATGATTTTATTAATGAATTATTTCATTTGAGTTTTGTATCAATGATGTACTAGTTATATGAATTATGGAAATAAATAAGGATTGTATTGCAGTACAATTTCATCAAGGATTTGAGATTATATGGTTATATGAAAAGTTACTCAATGTCAAGTAAAACATTTTGAAAAATAAATGGTTGAAGGGAAGAAAAAATATAATATGGTTATGATACTGAGAGAGTTATTTTATAATAAGATATGATTGATTTGGATAAATTATATTCCATATTATTGACTACTTTGAAAATAATTAGTAGTTTGATTATTCCATTATTGTTGAGTTTACAACATTTTTGGATATAAAGAATATATCCTGTATTCTATAAGGAATAAGGGAGCGTGAATGTAATCAATAAGGTTTTATGGTAATTCTGGGTGTTACCATATCTTAAAATAATAAATGATGAACATATTCACATGTTATTACGTAGTAAAAAAGATATTCATTGAGTTTACCTTCCTTATAAATTTTGGGATGTGAGTTTGGATAGAAGAATTTTGGATTATTCTAAATGTTAGAATGGATTATGTTTGACATTGAATACTATTTTTTAGGTTAATGTATTTCATAAGATTATTTTTGTATTGTTATGAAAAGGAAAACCTAGAGGACGGGCGACAACCCGTCGCGTCCGACAAGGCCACGAGACTTGAACCTACAACTAAAGGGTGACAGGGGTTCATCACCTACCACTTACCTACGTGATGTCCTGGTTTTTATGATATAGCTTTTTAAACAGTATGAAAAATGAATTATAAATTCATTATTTTAAGATCCCTATATGATTAGTATAAAAATAATATTTCTGAATTCTATTATCTTTTAGAGTGAAAGATGAGTTTGTGCTATAATTATTTTAAGGATGAAACTATACTTGTATAGTATATTATTTACCTATTATTATATACAATTGGTAAGGGATATTAAAACCAAAAATTAGTTATCCTAATATCTTATTTTTTTAACCGATGATATTTTAAATCATCATAGATTGATAGCTCTAAGGCCCTCAATTTTACACTTGTTTGTGAATGATGACCTCAATAACTCTATATAAATATTTACATTTTCCCCTAATCACGTGTCTCTAATTTCCACATATTTTATCCTAATTGAGATCCTAATTTCATGGTGAATTTTTTTTCTCTTTCCCACATTTTAAGACTAAATTTTATTAACCTAATTTCTGATTTGGGTTTTCTACAAAGGAATTTTTCCCTTTTTAATAATTTAATGTCGAAGAACAATTTCTATTTTTATAAAGAAATTTGCTGAAGGAGGATGGAATGTAACACCCCAAGATTTCATAGTGTGTTATCTCTTCAAAGTAATTCAATAACTTACTCTACACACAACACTATGATCGAGCACACCACGACTTACCAATCTTGCCTTTCAAAAATAGGTTTTGAATAGTATTACCTGAATTTTGAATTTAATATACTCTATATAATTTTAGGATCCATATTATGTGGTTTCTAGAGATAATATAATAAGAAATTCAGTTTTTTCAGATAAAAGAAATATTTTTCAAAAAATGAAATTATACATCCTTTTAATGGTGAACCAATTATTTTGAACCAATATTTGTGACTTTTACATATTTTATTTAATGAAATTAAATTATTCATTAGAAGTGGGATATAAAAATTTTAGTTTGGATAAATTTTTGTTACTTTTATGATAACATTCTTATTTTGACGAATAGTGGAAAATACTAAATTTTAATTGAAAACAACTTTTTTAATCGAAATAATTTGTAGTGTCAAATTATGCATTTTAATAGTTTGGAAGAATATTTATATTTTATTTTTTTATCTAATACAATTTATGTTATTATAATTAATATCTCATTTAAATTTGACCTAAACACATGTCAACCTTTTTATAGTTATTACTTTTTAAAAAACCCATTTTTTGTTTTAACTATGGGAATTAATTTTAAATTAATTAATGTAACTTCTATGTTTTAAATATGGTAAAATAGAATTCATTTTTGAATTCGGAATATCAAAATTAGCTGAGGATGAATTTTTGGATTTTTTCTGAAAACATTCAATTGTTGATGAATAGTAAAAACAACAACATTATTCTTTAAAACTGAATTTTTTAAAATAATTAATTATTTTAAATAAATTTATTAAAATAAAAAATATATATATAATATCTATATAAGTTCAATTTAATTCATTGGAGTCATTTTTTAATAAAATTTTATTTATAAAATTTTATTGAATTTTTTAACGTCTTTTACCCACCTTTTATGCACATTAGCACATTTGCATAAAACATAATTTTTCTGAATCTGTGAATTGAATATCGAAATTTCATGAGAAATAGTTGAAATAATTAAGTATATTTTGGTTCAATATGATGAAATTTATTTATTTTTAAATAGTAACTTTTGACTTTTATTTACCACGGTTAAAAGTAAATAGGGTAATTAAAGGTGAAAATGATATTAAAATTACCCAAAAACATGTCCTAATTATTTTTTATAATTTTAATTTGACCCAAAACATCACTAGGAATAAAATATGTTCTTTTGGTCCACATGTATAAGATTAGGACGTTTATTTTTATTTTATTTAAAGAATAGTTAAAATTGTTAAATTCAAAGTGTAATAATTAAACCATTTTAAATATAGGGATATACAAAAGATAAATTCGAATTTAAATATTCATTATAAATATATTAAGATTTAGAAAATCATGGTATTTAATTTATATTTTTTTAGTGATTAAATAATAATTTTTTTTACACAATGATGATGCGGTAATTACTTTATCAATGAAAGATAATAATAATTGATATTATAAATAAAATGATAAAAATGAATTGAAGTTTTTAATGTCATCCAAGAATTTATAGGTCAATATTAAATGTTAGTCTTGATTAAATAAATTTTTTTTAACTAATAATTATGTTATAACTTTAGAAAAAACAAAATACCAAATAATGTCAAAATTTAAATAAATGAGTTTTAAAAAAAACATTGTATTATTAATTGATATAATATTTATAAAAAAATATAGATAATGAAAAGGACTTATATAAGGTTATATATATCAATAACGAACCACTCGGGGTTCTCTTGGATTTTTATAGTATTTTTATTAACCATTTATTATAATAACACAAGAGAACATAGTAAATGTTAAAATATTTAACAAAGAGTTAAATCTAAAAGACAAGGTTAATATAGGGATATAAACTTTTCTAAAACCTATTGGTTGAGAGTATTTAGATCCATCCCCACATTTTAAATGAAATAATTCAATTTTGATCCATTAGAAACAGAAAAAAAATTACAATAAAAAAATATTTCAAACTTTTCCTAAAGTGTCGCTCACCTCACTTATAAAAGGGTAATTCCACTTCTTTCAAAATAACTCATCCAATGCCATTTGGTTCAACCAAAACTTGCACAAATATCATCCCAACTTCCCTCAAATCAACCTATAGGCCATCCCTTGAGCATAAATCTATCCTATGGAGTCTTTTTGTTCAAATCAAATGTAAATACCCAAAGAAGGGGTAATTTTTTTATCACCTCTTTTAGTGTTCTTTTTTTCTTACAATTTCTCCTTATTTGTTTTTTCTGTACCAAAATAATAACTCCAGTTACATATAAAAATTTTGATTTTATTATAAATATGGTACGACCATACTTTTTATTCTATCAATCCAATGAATAATAATGTCACCATGTGTGCGTACGTACGGCTTACCCTATCCACGTCGTGGTGTAATTTGTTTTTCAAAACAATGTTATTTGGATAAATATAATGATGAGTAATATTTATATAAATACCAAATATAACATTCTAATTTTTTGTAAAATTAATATATCATCCAATTCCACAACTTTTAATCTGTAAGGAAATGATATCGTTCCTCGTGTGTACGTACGACATACCTCTCCAAGACACGATGTGATTCATTTTCAAGTTCACCATTCAATGATGATTATAAAAATATATATTAATAATAGTTATATAATATATGAAATAATAATGTTAATTTAGATATATGTCTGTGTGTGTGTTTGTGTGTGTAATTACATATATCTTATTCAATTTCTTCTGTTCAATATGATATGAAAACGGAAACAACGTTTAGGGGTATGTACGACCAACCTTCTCCATAAATGATTTTTTTCCATTTCATATATCTATATATTATAAATATTTATATTCTAAATCTATATTATATTTAAATCATTTTTTATATTCTTGATGTATTTAAATCATGATCTAAATGTTAAGATCAAGAATAACAAGATAAAACATGTACAATAAAGAAAGCAATTATTACCCGAAATGTTAATTTAACAAAGGAATTTTTACTAAATGGTTTGTATAATGTCATAAATGAATCATGTATGATATAATAAATATTATTATGGTTCTAGTATAATTTAATAACATACTATGAACATTATACAGGAGGATAAACGTAACCTCTGCCGAAAGAATGTGCAAGGTAAGGGTTAATTCCTCAATCTCAATATTTTCTGAGTTTGTTTATGTGTAAGTATTTTCTAGGACATATTTATTATCCATGTCCATGTTTCCCAAAATACATTTTTAAATGATTCTTTTATGGTACTCTTTAACTAAAACATCATTTTAAATGTTTTAAATATTTAATATACTAAATCATCCTCATTAATTTTTATGTTTTCAAAATGGTTTTAAGGATTTTTTATATGGACATGATTGTTTTAAAATTTGAATTCCAATCAAAAGTTTCAAAGTGGTTCGAGACACTTTTATTTAGAAATATCTTTTAAATAAAATTTTTATAAATGTGTGACTTTTAAATGATTTAAAAATATATATATTTCTCTCGAAAAGATTTACCCATAATTTTCAACTATGTCCAAACTCTTTACTCGATATTATTATTGATTCAGATTAATTTATTATAATTAAATATTTAAAATTGAATCGAATGAGTTATGATATTTTTGACTACGGATGTTCTATTTTTATACCCTTCATGTTTTATGGTTGATGTATTGACATTTCCTATGCTAGTTTTAATATGATTGTTTATGTTAAGTATAAAAATTTTCATATGAGGAATATTGTGGACTTAATAAGTGACGGGTGGGCCCAATATAGCCACTCAATGCATCAGTTGGTTTCATGAGTCAAACTAGAGTCTTGTAACAAGGCCTTGACAAAAACTTTTTTCTAGTATTGGCACGAGGCCTTGACTATGTGGTAATGGTGTACGATATTAGGCATTCCCTCATTATGAAATTATATATTACATTTGATTAATCGATATGTAGAATATCAGAGTGCATGTTTATTTGGTAAATTTTTATTTACTTTTTCCATACTATGTTCATGTTTATGTTTAAAAGTATGTTTATTTTATTACACATTTTTCCTTCAAATTTTATATCTTCTACTAAATTATTTAGCCTTACTAAAATTTGAGTTCACCCCATTGTTATGTTTTATTTTCCCAGGATTCCAAAAAGTGTATTAGGTTTGATATGCAGGGATAAGATAGTGGAATAATGGAATTCTCAACACATTATTTAGGTTTTGTTTTATGTTTGAATGTGTAACATAATGTCCATGTAGGTAATCAATTTTCTAATCTTACTAAAATGATCGGTCTGTTGGGACTTGATTCTTTGTAATCATGCCAATGTATTAAAATAATGCACCGACTCGAGGATTATAGGGTCGGGGCGTTACATTTTAATTCATGGTATAAGAAAATATTAATCATATACAATTTTATAATCATTCAAATAAAATATAAATAAAAAATATTTATACCATTCCTCAAGATTGTATGTAGTTCGTACGCATGAACCCGATTGCAATTTTTCAATTTATACATTCACGGAAAGGTAGATATTAAATCATAATTTAAGATTAATTATTATATAATATATTATATATATACTAATTTATCCCACAATAATACAAATTCATAAAATATATTGATGAAAAATGTTTTGCACCGCTAATTGGATATGGTAATCCCTACGTACAGTTGAGTGATACTTTAACATATGTTTTTTTACGGGAATGAGGGTGAATAATGGTGGTTTCATAATCAAAAATAAATTTAATCATATTTATTATAATTAATATTTTTTATGATTAAAATTGTATATTTATAGGAGGTAAGGCAGAGTAGAATAATAAAGTTAACAGTTAGATCAATTACATCTTCCTCAAAATGTCTCAATTGGATCACCTATAAAGGACTATAGGATTGGACTTTCCAGAAGATAAGAACATATATAATGAGTCAATGTAAGTTGAGTTGAAAAAATATCATAATAGGGTAGATATATAAGGATTCAAGTATTTTAAATAACTGACAGAAGTGGTTCCCTTTTAAAAATGAGTTTAGGGGCACTTTTGGAATTCATGACCATATTAAATTATAATAAATTCATTTTATATCTAAATAACAAAAAATGACCATATATTAAAAGTTATGATAAGAAAACTTTTTAATATAGTTCACAAAAATATTATATACTATTTTTGGTGTCATTTTAATCATTACCATTTTGAATAACCTTAATTTAATCAATTTTAATTTTGACAATGGTAACCACATTTTTCTAATATTAATGGTTTATAATTTTAATTATATGGTCTAAATTAGAATTTGAATGTCCAATTTATAATATTTTAGACCATATAATATATATATATATATATATATATATATTAATGATTTTTGTAATTTTTAAATAATCTAATAATATATTAATCTCATAGAATATCATTATTAACAATTTCGATAATTTTCACTAGTTTGAATTTTAAAAATCTGATGAAAACATATCAAATTCGAGTGAACTATTTAACAATATCCCTAAAATTTGAAGTATATAAATATATATTTTATGGATCACTATTTATATCTCAAATTATATAACTTTTAATATTTTTAATATCATTTATTTTATTTTTCAATTAGTTGAATAATTACTGCATCAAAGTTGTGTAATAATTTTGGGTAATTATTTAATTCCTAAAAATTATATTTAAAAAACAAAGAATATAGAAAATATTTTATATTTCCGAATACTATATATAGTCAAACATATACTATGGATTACACATTATTAAAAATATTTTATTTTTTAAAAATATAAATGTTACAACTTTGACATTCTTACAAAAAAAATATTATAAAGGTTATAATATCATCCATGTGTCCCCAAAATGTAATTAATAAATTTATATCTTGATACTATGTTTACTATGTTAAAAATTTACACCTATATTCGTTAATAACCTACAGTAGTCCCCATAAGGACATATAATTTATATTTAATACAATTAAAACAACATTTTGTGTCTTTCTTTTATTTGAATAATATAGAAGTCAATTTTGAGGATAATTATCCAACAAAAAACTCATTCTCAAGTATTAGGTTTTAAGGGTAGAATAAAATTCATTCAGTAAGAAATAATATGAAAAATTATGGCATTGTCAATAATTTTTTATAAATATTAACACGTGTAACCATTAACCAAGGTCATAAATTTTACAACATATGCTATTCATATTGACTAAAATAAAAGGGGCTTAATTACCAAATTTGAACATCCTAATGATAATTATAAAAAAAATTTAAAAAAAATTAAAAACATATATGTTCCATAATTTATTTTTAAATTAAATCATAACAACACAATTAAAATCTGTTTGTTTTTGAAAAAAATTAAAAAATTAAATGTTTTTACACTAAATCAAATTATCAAATCTACTTCAAAAGTAATAATTTTATTATTTTAAATCTCAATTATCTAATTAAAATTTTAAAAAATTCAAAATAATCCTACCTTATAACAACTATAAAATAAAATATAGGTTTCAATAAATTCAGTAATTTTTATCATTCCATTAAATGTTAATGTTTTCAAAAAATTATCAAAAATAAATTTTAAGATAAATTGGAAATTATGGATTAAAAAATGAAATTAATATTTACTAATTATATTTCAATAACTTATAGAAATTAATACTCACCCTTAAAAACAAGAATAATAAATTTTTTTATAAATCATATTTTTGAAAACAAAATGTATACTAAAAATTATTTGATTTTTTTCACAGAACAAAACAAAAAATATATAATTATTTGGATATTTATTTCATTAACTAGTCATTAATATTTATTTCCTTTAATTTAATGTCTTGTTTACAATAGGCTTATAATACATTAAAAATATTTCACGGTTCGTCTAAACATAATATTGTGTCCACCACAAGTTATCAATGGAATTATGTTTTTAAAACATATATTTCATTAAAATCTAAAGGTGTTGTATAAATTTTTTTATATTAAATATATGAAGGTATTAAATTTAAAGAGTTTAGTTTTGATCTAAACCTCTTTTTTGAAAGGCCACCTTTAGATTACACCTACAGACTTGAAGAATTTGTATGAGGAGAATAAGAACACCTCTAAAATTAAGGGAAGGATTAATGTATGGTTTTGGAGTAGGAATTTTATATTCTCTAAGGATATAATGTTGTTAATATGGGTGTATATGATAAATTTTTTTTAAAATTTATGGGAGTAAGATGCATTGAATTTATTCAATTATTTAAATTGATATATGGTCACTTTTAGGGGAAATTGGAAATAGTTAGACAATTATAAAATTTTATGATATGATAAGGTTGAGATATCTTCACATATAAAATTAATGAAGTTTTTTCCTCATTGTACTTAGAAATATTTTTACATGTATTATTTGAGCCTGGTACTGAGACATAGTGCTGTTCTGAGGCTTGATGTTCCCAGAATTAATTTTATAAAAATATTAAACATATTTTATATTACTCTAATGTAGTTTATTAATGAAAAGGGTATATCTAATAAACAGATTACTAATAAGAAATATGATACCACTATTGAGTCTGGAATTCATTTTTTACCATACGAGTGAACAAAACTGGATCGGTGCGGGGTGTTTGGATATGTCGACTATTAGTGGTAAGTCTAGTTGGTTAATTAATTAATTAATTAGTTAAATTTACTATTATGACCTAACCCAAATATGTATAAACTCAAAACCATATTGAATCTTCGAGGATAACACACATAAACTATAAGAGGATACAAAGATTCTTCTTCATCCTTCCATTGACGGATCATATCAGATGATGAAGAATCATTGGATCAGAGCATATTAGAACTTAGATAATGTAATAACTTCTTCCATTCATTGAGGAACATGTTCTTAAAAAATGAAGTATAATATATCAAATCACGACTCTTAAAACCATGTATTATTCCCTTTTTTTATTAAATTGATTGACTAAAATCTTTATTTCTTTGTTCTGTGCTGATTTATTTACTTTTTATACATCATTGCATCTGTTTAATTGATTATTATTTGGTTTTCAAACCCCAAATAACCCTATTATTTATTGATGTAAATAAAACTTTTAAACCATCTATAATATTTTTTTTGACATTCCCCAACAATTGATTCGCGTTCATCACTGTTTGGACCCCATGGTCTCGTTTTGACATTGTTGAGTGGTACCAATCCCAATCGGATCCCCATAACTGGAAACAATATATATGTGATGGATAGTGTAATGCCCCGAAAATAGTTACCTAGAGTCGGTGCATTATTACATAACATTTTCATGATCCCAAAGGATCAAGTATCGAAAGACCGATTAGTCGAGTGGCCTTGGAAGTACAAGATACATTCATAAGGTTAACATAACATCATAAAATGAAAACTACAACAACATTGTTTCCATGAACAACACTGAGCTCCCATAGACTATCCCTGTAGGTCAGTATTAAAATACTTTTTCATATCATGGAAAAAATAAAACATAGAAAGGTAAAAGCACAAATGTTCAGTAAGGATAATAATATAGTAGAAACATTCATAAAAAAGCATAAACATTTAATGAAATGTATAAAACCAAAACAAAATCCTTTTCTACATAAACATCCTCATAATATGGAAATTATAAATCAAAATAATTCCATTTACATACTCACATGGATATTCTACTAGTTGAATACTCACATGAAAAATCCATAGCCACTATCATAATGATGGAATGCATAATTCCAGACATTCATAACCACATTGTCTAGGCCTTGTGCCAATACTACAAATAAGATTCTTTCAAGGCCTTGTGCCAAGACACTAGTTTGTCTCATGAGACCTACTAATGCATTGTGGAGCTATAGAAGGCTACACCCGTCACTTACTAAGTCCAATTAATTCTTCATATGAAAAGGTTTAAACATAACATAAACATTCGTATTAAAACTGGCATATGAAATGTCAATACTTAATCCATAAACCATTGATGGTATTAAATAAAAAATCCACAGTTAAACATATCCCAAAACCTTCAATACAATATGGTTGATTTTTATCGTAATAAATAAACTTCAAACACACATAAAATTCATCAAATGATGTTGACATAGATGAAATCAAAACCTTTTTAGAGAAATATCTCTTTCTATTTTGAAATCATTTAAAAGTAACGTAATTATATAATAAATCATTTATATTAGAAAATATTCTTATAATCTTGTAAGTGAAGCTTTGATAATGTTATAATGGTGGAAAATATCCACACCTTCTTTATAAGTTAAAAAATACATTATTACCTTATTTTTGTCGAAAAGGTTATAAAGGACCTTGTTTGGAAATAGACAGAAATATTCCTGTATAAACATATTATAAATGTCCAACAAGGTTATAAATGACTTTATCAAATAGTATAGTAAATATTAAAAATTTTTTGAAATATATTTTTAAGAAACATGTATGTGGATGATAAAGAGGTCTCAGTAGATACTAATGTAAAAACAAAACCAGATAATAAAGAGATTGTGAAATTAACCCATATCTTTTACTTTTCCTTGGTCAAGGGTAGTTTAACCTCCTGTATACTTGTGAAATAATTTTTTTTAAATTATAAAAGAATCATATACATTAATATGATATCATATATGATCTTTTAACATTGCTTTGATAATAATATCTTAGTATGATCGTCGTTTCAGGTGATAACAGATTCGTTTTACTTTATATTATTTATTATGTGAGTCATATTTATTATGGATGGGATGTATCATATTAATATCCACAATAATATCAAGTCTTTAAACATTCTTTTTAATAATCAAATGAAAATTAGTCTTGAATGGATACGATGGTGAATGAATCTCATCGTGTTCATGGAGACAGTAATCCATACATACACACGTTCGACAATGTCATTTTTATGATATTAAAATAATATATAATTGGAAATTATATCATATATAAAGAAAAATTATAATGTTATATTTAATATTTACATTAATTACAAATCATTATTATACCCATCCAAAAAATGATGTATTGAATAACAATTACACCACTACGTGGAGACGATAAGTCGTACGTACGCACGTATGGTGACATGTCATTCAAAGGATTGATAGAATAATGAATATGGTTATACCATATTTATAATAACATCATTGTATATAGAAGATAATGGAGTTATTAATTTATAATAGAAACAACAAAGAAATATGAAGTGGAAGAAAAAGGAACTTGAAAGAGGTATTGAAATATTTACCACTTCACCGGGTTATTCCTTTTGATTTGATCAAAAGGGCTCCTTAAGATTGATTTATAAATAAAAGAAGGCCTCTAGTTTTAATGGAGGATAGTTTAGAGGGTATTGTGGAAGAGTTTGGCCAAGCCAAATGTCTTTGATGGTGTGAATTGGAGAGAAGGCGGAGTGCGCTTTTATAAGAGGGGTGAGGGGCACCTTAGGAAAACCTAGAAATCTTAATTTGTAATAAAATCATTTTCGGTTTCTAATGGATCCAAAATGAATTATTTAAAGTATACGGGTTTTATGGGTCGAAAACCACTCAACCAATAGGTTTTAGATAGGTTAGGATAACTATATTAACTTTATCCTTTAGATTTAATTCATAGTTAAATAGTTTGACATTTTCCAAGTCTCTTTGTATTTTTATATTATATAGTTAATAAACATACTATATACATCAAAGATAACCACAAGTTATTCATTAATGATACATATATCATTATATAATTTCTTAGGCCAAACCATAGATTTCTAGGAATAGAATATCAATTAATAAAATAATATTTGTTTTAAAAACCATTTTATGTCAATTTTGAGACTATTTGGTATTTTTTTCTAGTAAATTAATAATAGCATTATTACTTCGAAAAAAAATTATCTAACCAACCAAAAAAGGTCATATTAACCTATAAATTTACTGTAATTCATTAAAAGTCTCAAATTACATTTATTTAGATATTTATAATATCATTTATTTTAATATTTCATTAATTAGGTAATTACTGCATCATCAATCTCTCATAAATAATTTAAATTATTTAATGTATAAAAAATATAAATAAAATATAATTATGTATTAAATATATTTATATTTCTAATAACTATTTAATTTTGAATTAATATTATGTATAACTCTATATTAAAAATGTTTTAGTTATTAATCATGGATTTTAACTCTTTTAAATCTTCTTTAAATAAAATAATAATAGCTGTCCTAATCTAATCCATGTGGACCAGAGAGGTTCATATTTTATTCATAAGGTTTTATTTGGACTACTTATACTTATCCAATATAATTATAGCATGTGTTAGGGTAATAATAATATCATTTTTACCCTTAAATACCATATTTACTTTTAACCGTGGTAATAAAAGTAAAAAGTTTCTATTCACCAAAACTTATTCTCCTCTTATTGAACCAAATTTTTCTTACTGATATAAAATTTGCCTCTAGGTGTTTTGAAATTAAACTCACATAAGCGGAAAAATTATGTTTTATGTGAATTTGCAAATTCTCCTAGGAGGTGGGTAAAAGACGGTGACAAGTTAAATAAAATTTTTATATATAAAAAATTATTATAAACTAACTCTAATGAATTACATTGAACATATATTTGGATTATTTATCTATTTTGAACTAAAATAAATTTAATTAAAATAAAAAATTATTTAAATAATAATTTGGTTTTAAACTATAACTCAGTGTTTTTCACTATTCATCAAAAATATAATGTTTTCAGAAAAATACCAAAAATTTACCCTAAGATAATTTCAATATTCCAAATCCAAAAATGAAGTCAATTTTGAAAGATAAAATTTATTAAAATTCAAAAAGTAGGTATTGTTATTCATAATGGATAGTTTGATTGGTTGTGGTGTTTCAGAACTCGAAGTTGCGTACAACACACACTACTGTGTTATTCAAAGAGAAGCGTGTTGTGGATTCTTGGGGTGTTACATTCTCCCCTCCTTCAAATAATTTCATCCTCTAAAGTTATGGAGTATTAATGCATAAAAAGACTCAAATGGTTCTTTATCATAATTTCCTCAAGTTTGCATGTTTCCTCTTCCATTTTATGGTTTCTCCATATAACCTTTACTAGATTAGTCGTCCGGTTTCTTAGCACCTATTCTCTTATATCAAGAACCATGACATGATCTTCGTAATAAGACAGATAGAGTTCTAGCTCTAATTCCTCATAGGTGTGTACATGTGTTGGGTCAGGCATGTATTTTCTCAATAATGATATTTGAAGACATCATAAACTTTGGAGAGAAATGGCAGCATTTCCAAACAGTAAGCTACAACCCCAATTCGGTCTAGAATTTCGAAAGGTCAGATGTACCTGGGACTCAATTTTCCCTTCTTACTGAAACGTATAACACCCTTCCATGGAGATACCTTTAAGAATATATAATCTCCAACCTGAAATTCCAAATCCATTCTTCCGTTATCAACATAGACTTCTGCCTACATTGAGCTGTGTTGATGTGTTTTTGGATTACCTTCACCTTTTCCATTTTTTTCTCCACTAGTTCTGGGCCTACGAGTTTTCTTTCACCAACATCATTCCAACAGGTTGGTGTGAGAAATCTCTTTCCATATAACGCTTCATGTGGTTCCATGTGAATATATTAATGGAATCTATTATTATTGGAAAATTATACTAGAGGTAAACATTGATTCCACATACCTTGAAAGTCAAGTGAGCATGATCTCAACATAACTTTAATGGTTTGAATAGTCCGTTCTGATTGTCCATCAGTTTGATGGTGTTAGGCAGTGCTCAGACAAAGTTCAGTATCCAGGGCTTTCTTAAAACTTTTCCTGATTTTTGATGTAAAATGTGGATCACAATTAAAAACAATTTATAGGGTTACTCCATGAATTCTCACAACATAATTAATATATAGTCTTTTTATACATTCAAGTGGTAAATCTTCTATTATCGCAAGAAAATGTTCTGACTTGGTAAGATGATCATCAATGAAACATATTGCATCTTTCTTTCTACATGTCTGTGGTAGTCCAATGACAATGTACATTGTAATTTTATCTCATTTCAACTCAGGTATGGGAAGAGGTTTCAGGACTCTTCTAGGATATTGCCTTCCAGCTTTTACTTGTTGTCAAACCACACATCTTGACACAAAATTTACAATCTCCCTCTTCGTGTTGTCCCACCAAAAATGTTACATCAAATATCTGTACATTTTGGTGCTACCATGGTGTATAGGGAAATTGGAACTATGAGAATCATCCAACAATTTCCTTTTTAGATTAGGTATATCAAGAATACAAAGTCTCTTCCCAAATTTCAAAATTCCTTCTTCATACACAAATTCACGCAATCTCCCATCATTCACAGCTTTAATTTTCGTTTTGAAACTCTTCATCATCAGTCTGAGTACTATTTATCCTTTCTAGTAAATATGATTTGGCAACCATTTGAAAATTTATTGATGTTTCACCTTCCATGGTGATTCCCGGATCCATATTTTCTAGATCCATATATATAGGATTATTTTGAACTCTCATCTTGTTCAAAAATCTATGATCCATTCTACTCAAAGAATTTTCCAGCTTATATTCCTTCCCTGGAAGGTAGTTTATAGTGAAATCTTAATCCTTGAGTAGTTCAAGCCATTTCCATTGCCTCATGTTGATTTCATTCTTTGAGGAAATTTTCTTTTAAACTCTTTTGATCAGTATATATCTCAAAATTTTCACCATAGGTACAGTGTCTCCAAATCATCATTTCAAAGATTATAGCTCCTAACTCAAGATCATTAGTAGGATATTTTTTCTCCTTATTTTTTTTCTATCGTGAAGCATATTCAATAACCCTATCATTTTTCATAAGGACACAACCAAGTCCTTTCATTGAAGCATCACTATAAAAAACAAACCCATCATTCCTTGATTGTAGAGTCAATATACGAGCATTGACTAATCTTATTTTCAGTTCATCAAAACATTCTTCACAATATTTTTTCAAAACAAATTTAAACCCTTTATGTGTGAAATTGGTTAATGGGTTAGACATTCGGGCAAAATTTTGGACGAAACGTCGATAATAACATGTTAAACCAATAAAACTACATACCTCAGTTTTACTCATTGGTGCTGGCCATTCTTAGATTTCCTTGCACTTTGAAGGATCAACAGAGATTCCATCCTTAGAGACAATATTTCCAAGAAAAGAAATCACTTCATTCTAGAATTCACACATTACTAAACTTCCCATATACTTCATTTCTTCTAAGAGTCTTCAAGATAATCCGCTAGTGATTTTGATGATCTTTGTTACTTTTTGAGTATACAAACATATAATCAATAAGTACCACTACAAAGTCATCAAGATATTCCATGACAAATCTACTCATTAGATACATGAAAGAAGAGGGTGCATTAGTGAATCCAAAAGTCATTACTGTAAACACGTAATACCCATACCTAGTTCAAAATGATGTTTTCAGAATTTCACCCTTCTTTACACAAAACTAATGTCATCCAGATCGAAGGTAAATCTTTGAAAAGTATTGATCTCTATGAATTTGGTCGAATAAATCGCCAATGAGAGGTAGGGGATACTTTTTATTTATTGTTATAGCATTGATTTCCCTGTAGTCAATGCACAACCTCATAGATACATCTTTCTTCTTAACAAAAAGGACAGAGGCTCCCCATGGAGAAACACTAGGGAAAATAAATCCCTTATTACTCAATTCCTCTATTTGTTTCTTTAGTTCCACTACTTCCACACTGGCCATTATATAAGAGGTCATTGATATGGGCATTGATCTAGGAATTAAATAATTGGACAACTCAATTTCTCGTTCTGGAGGATGTCCATGTAAATCTTCTTGAAACACTTCAACATATTCTTTGACAATAGGTACATCCTCTATTGGAACATTCTTTTCCTAACCCACAGTTATTTCATTCTCTTCCTCCCCTGTAGTTGAATTTAGTTGAGTTACTGGGGGTGGATCTAGATAATAATCATGTGGTGACGATTCTTCTCGGAAGATAAGGTGTTCTTTATCATCATCATCAAAAATCACAACCTCCTTCTTATTGCAATATATTTTCATATCATGGTCTGAAAGACAAACCATACGAAGGATTATATCAAATTCAATAACTGGTATGATGATGATATTAGCAGATAAAGAACATCTATGTGCTCTAATGGGGACTGATTCACACAACATTGTTGCAATGATACTTCATTTAGGAGTTTTTAATGAAAAATCCCTTATTAAATCATATTGGAAATATCCAATTTTCTTAGAAAACTGTGAAGATATGAATCAATGCGATGATCCAGAATCAAATATTTCATTTTCTAAACTTGATCAAACCATTAAATTACCTTCCACTAAATCTGTTGAAGCATCAACCTTAGAAGTAGTGATAGCATAAGCTTGGGCTTGATCACTTGGCCTCTTCTGAGGTAAGTTCCTCTGATTCTTAGGAAATTAATTCGCATAATTTCCCCTTTTTATAAAATTGTATCATTAAAAATTGACAACCTCTTTCTTCCCCTTGCAATCATGAGCATGGTAACCTTTTTCACCTCATTTATAGTAGACTCTCATTCCCTTCAGGCAAGTACCAGAGATTTTCATCCCACATTTAATGCATGATTGATATTCAAATTTTCCCTTCTACCCATTATTTTTATTTCCAGAGTGTTCAATGGATATCTTCTTCTCTTGCTTTTCTTTAAAGTCATAAGGCTTAGAGAATTTGTTTTTTTGTCTTGATAGCACATGAGACATTATCTTCATACGGTGAGAGGGATTATGAGACTATTGGTCAATGGAGAAATGGTTTTAACCTATCAATGAAATGGTTAATATTACTTCATGGGTTATGTATATAATCTGTATCATGCCTCTCTAACCTTGTAAATTTAGCTTCATACTTTACGACATTCTCACCCTCCTTTTACCTCAGACTCAAGAATTGAATTTCCATATCTCCTCGATGGTTATGAGGAAAGTATTTTTCAAACAAAAGCTCTTTAAACTCCCTCCATTCAATATTTGATACTTCATCATCTTCCTTTTTGTTTTGAATCAATGACCACCATTGATCAACATCTCTATTGAGGTGGGAAACTGCCAGGACAACTGTTTCCATTTCACTACTCCCTAAGGCATGGAATATTTCCTCAAAGGAATTTATCCATTTCTCAGCTACTAATGGATTTTTAATTCCATTGAATTTTTGTGTTTTTTGCCTCATCAAGCAATCTAACTTTGATCCTCCACGTTGTGGATCAGGGTTCTCTATGCTGGTAAGTTTATTATTCGTAACATGAGTGAGTTATCCTAGTATAGTGATAAGCTGATCAGCACTAGTTGTATCACCAGCTCTAATATAATATATTGAGCTGGAGGGAAATCCCAACACGGAGTGCGTGCATTGATACAGTTTCCATTACATCCACTAGGCTCCATTTTTAAAAAATAGCATAAACTAGATTATTTTACGAATCTAAATACATATTTCCAAACATCCAAAACACGTGACTTAAATTGAACAATTTTTGGATATAATCTATAATCAAAAAAAAATTTCATTGAGAATGTATATACTCATAAGTCCTTATTAATTATTTGTATTGAAAATTAGAATTATCCTAAGCATATCCCCAGGAGTGTTGTAACCAAGAGTGCAGCAAGGCCCGTTGTCGTGCACCAGTTCTCATTCGAGTCTAGCTCAAAATGGTGTTTTCGGGTTTTACCCCTAGGTACATTTGTGCCAGAGCTGCCTCTACCTGATCGTATCTAGATAGATATGTATTTCCTAGAAGACTCACAAAATATCTACAATAAAAAAAGTCTAGGAAGATCTTATATACTAATCCTCAAAGTATATCTTAAGGCTATGTGCTATAATCCGTGTTTTTCTAAATCTATATTCCAATGTTTATACTAAACGTTCTCTGATACCAACTATAACTCCCCAACACTAGTAACCTAGAGTCAGTGAATTATTTAATAAAATTTGCATGATTACAAAATATCACGCCTCGAAATACCGATTAGTTTAGTACCCTTGGAAGTACTAGATACATTCATAAGGTTTACATTACATCATAAAATGACAAACAGAAACAACATTGTTTCCATGGAAAACACTGAGATCCCATAGAATATCCCTATAGGCCAGTCATAAAATACCTCTTTTCATACTCAGAAAAATAAAACATAGAAAGGGGTGAACTCATATTCTCAGTAAGTATAACAATATAACGGAAACATTCATAAATAAGCATAAGCATTTAATGCAATGTATAAAACTAAAACAAAATCCTTTTCAACATAAAATTAATCATAATATGGAAAATATAAATCAAAATAATTCCATTTACTTACTCACATGGATATTCTACTACTCAAATAATCACATGCAATATCAATAGCCACTTTCATAATGATGGAATGTATAATGCCAGACTTTCATAACAACATAATCATGGTCGTATTCCAAGACTACACATAATATTTTTTCAAGGCCTTATGCCATGAATCATGTTTATCTCATGATACCTACCGATGCATCGAGGATCTATAGTGGTCTCCACCTGTCACTTACAATGTCCAATGAATTCCTCATATTAAAAGGATTAAACATAACATAGACATTCGTATTTAAACTGGAATATGAAATGTCAATACTTTATCCATAAACCATGAATGTTATGAAATAACACATCCACAGTAAAACATATCACAAAACCTTGAATACAATTTTGATTTTTTGTATCATAATAAATCAACTTCAAGAAAACTTAAAATCCACCAAAGGTTGTTGACATTGATGAAATCAAAACCTTTTTAGAGAAACATATCTTTCTATTTTGAAATCATTTAAAAGTCACGTAATTATAAAGGAAAACATTTATATTTGAAAATATTCTTATAATATTGTAAGGGTATCTAAGATTATGTTATAACGGTAGGAAATAGTTGCGCCAACCATATAAGTTAAAAAAAGACATTCTTAACTTAATTTTGTCGAAAGGATTACAAAGGACCTTGTTTGGAAATCAACGACACGATTACTTTATAAGAATATTATAAAATTCAAAAAATGGTATAAATTACTTTAACCCATATTATAGTAAATATTAAGAATGTATTGAAATATATTTTTATGAAACATGGATGTGGATGATAAAGAGGTCCCAATAGATACTTACATAAAAACAGCCTCAGATAATAAAGAGATTGTGAAATAAACCCTTACCTTGTACTTTTCCTTGGTCCACGGTAGGTTAACCTCCTTTATAATTGTGAAATAATTTTTTTTAAATTATACAAGATTCATATACATTAATATGATATCATATATGATCTTTTAACATTTCTTTGTTAATAATATCTTAGTATTATCGTCATTTTTGGTGCTAACAGATTAATTTTTCGTTAGAATCTTGGTTATGTGAGTCATATTTGTTATGGATGGGATGTATCTTATTCATATACAAAATTATATCAAGTCATTAAACATTATTTTTAATCATATAATGAACATTAGTATTCAATGGATGTGATGGGGAATGAATCTCATCGCGTTCGTGGAGACGGTAATCCGTACGTACGCACGAGCGACAATATCATTATTTTGATATTAAAATAATATATATTTTGATGTTATATAAAATATAAAGAATAATTATCTTGTTATATTTATTCTTTAAATCAATTACTCAACATTATTATACCCATCCAAATGATAATTTATTGAATAACAAATACACCATGATGTGGAGACGGTAATCCGTACATACACACATATGGTGACATGTCATTAAAAAGATGGATAGAATAATGAATATGGTTGTACCATATTTATAATAACATCACAGTATATAGAATACACTGGAGTTATTATTTTATAATGGAATCAACAATGAAAGGGGATGTGGAAGAAGAAGGGAACCTGAAAGATGTGATGAAATATTTACCTCTTCTTTGGGTTCTTCCTTTTGATTTGATCAAAAGGGCCCCTTTGGATGCCTTTATGACTCAAATAAGGCCTCTAGAATTAATGGAGGATATTTTAGAGGGTATTTGGATAGAGGTTGGCCCAGAAAAATGGATTTTAAGGTATGAATTATAGATAAGGGGGAGTGCCCTTTTATTAGAGGGGTGAGGGGCACCTTAAAAAAAATTAGAAATGTTTTTTATAATAAATTAATTTTGGGATTATAATGTCTCCAAAATGAATTATTTAAATTATAAGGTAGGTATGGGTCGAAAAAAAATCAACCAATTGATTTTATACTGGTTTGGGTCACTATATTATCTTTATCTTTTAGATTTAATTCTGAGTCAAATAGTTTTACATTTACCAAGTCTTTTTGTATTTTTATATTATAGGGTTAATAAACATACTATATACATCCAAGAGAACCCAAATAGGTTAATTAATTATACACCTATCATTATATAAGTTCTTTTGTCGATCCTTATATTTTTAGTAATTAAATATCAATTAATAATATAATATTTGTATTAAAAACTCTTTTATGTCAATTTTGACAGTATTTGGTATTTTGTTTTTTCGAAATTTATAACAGAATTATTACATCGAAAAAAATTTATCAAACCAACCCTAAAATTTCATAGTAACCTATAAAATTAGTTTTATTCATAAAAGGCTAAAATTACATTTATTTGGATATTTATAATATCAATAATTTTAATATTTCATTAATTAGGGAACTACTGTATCATCATTGTGTCGTCAATAAATTAAATTATATAATGTATAAAAAATGAAAATAAAATACCATTATGTAGGAAATCATTTTATATTTCTAATTAATATTTTTAGTCCAATTTATTTAATGTATAACCCTATATTAAAAAATTAGTTATTAAACATTGATTTTAACTCTTTTAACCCTACTTTAAATAAAATAATAATAAGTGTCCTAATCTAATCCATGTGGACCAAAGAGGTTCATATTTTATTACTACAGTTGTTTTTGGTCTGATTATAAATATCCAATAGAATGTGGACATTTTTTATGGTAGTAATAATATCATTTTTACCCTTAATTACCCTATTTACTTTTAACTGTGGTAAATAAAAGTAAAAAGATATTATTAAACAAAAATTATTTTCATCTTATTGAACAACATTTTTTTACTGATATCAACTGTGTCTCTCAGATTTTTGAAATTCCACTCAATGAAGCAGTAAAATTATGTTTTATGTATTTTTGAAAATTCTCCTAGGAGGTGGGTAAAAGACTGTAAAAAGTTCAATAAAATTTTCATATATCTATATTATTATAAATTGACTCCAATGAATTACATTGAAATTATATAGTTATTATGAATCTTCTTTGGACTAAAATAAATTTGAATAAAATAAATAATTATTTAAATAATAATTCAATTTTAAACAAATTATCTATGTATTTTACTATTCATCAAAAATTGAAAGTTTTCATAAAAATACCAAAAATTCAACCTAAGCTAATTTTGATATTCTGAATCCAAAAATGAAATCTATTTTGAAAGAAAAAATTTATAAAATTTCAAAAGGGGGAATTTCTATTCAAAACGGCATGTTTGATTGGTTGTGGTGTGTTAGAACTCAAAGTTGTGTACAACAGACGCTAATGTATTATTCAAAGAGAAGCGTACCATGGAAGATTGGGGTGTTATAGATAGATTAAAAAAATAATTTATATATTGTTCTTTTATGTTTTGGATAATCGATTGGTTGATTCTATGTCAAAATAACAGTTTTTGGGAGGCAGAGTTGTCTGTGGTGCACATGACGAACCCTTTTGGGATAATGAATTCTGATTTCTAGGAAATGATGTCTGGAAATTGTGATCATTAGCCAGATCCACCATTTTCAGGAAGGAATAAGGCTAAAATAGAAGTTGAAATGCCAGGTATGAGGCATAGATTTTATATTAGAGAAAATATGAAATACATGAATACACACTGTGTACCATGATGAACACCCTATGTGCTTCCCCTCCTACATGTCATGTACCAGTTCATCAGGTGAAGAAGTCACATGTTCAGGCACAAGGGCATGACCTTGTGTTAGAAAATAGAACCATGGGTAGGCCATGAACTAGATTAAATCATTATTTCATGGTAAATTACATCTACATGGACAAGACTTCACTACACAGAGATGAGATGGATACACAGAGACAACCAAGAACACAGGTGGGACCCCATGCGGTATGGGTACACTATGTCGATCCCCTACACTCTATGTAGTTCTAAATTTATGGATAGTCATGTACCTTTATGGACATGTCTATCTGATGTAGTGGGATCACATTCCATGTGGTCCCTCAATAGGTTGCGTACCCCTTATTTTATTTTATGGGAACTTTAGTCTCTCATATCTCGTTAGTTTGGATATGGATTTAAACCCATGAGTAACCTATTCTAAGTGTTTTTCATATTTAATATGATGGTAGAATTATTATATTATTTTGATATAGTACTTGAGATTTTGATGTAAAGCCTTAGTTTAGGTTACACTCTACCAGGGTATTGATCACACAAGATCACTAATAAAATTCTAAGTGGAACCCTTGAACTAGGCTGGGCATGGGTCCCTAATGAATATAATTTATCACATAAGCTAGTATAGGATAGGTTGGACATGGTTCCTCTATTGACATATTGACTGGAACCCTTTTGTTGGGCTGGGCATGGTTCCTCTACTGTAAGATATGAAACCTCCTATTGGAACAATGTATGATTCATCTATAGACTTCTATAGTGTAACCCAACAATTAGGTTGGGCATGGATACTCTACCATCAGAGTGGAACCATCCAATTAGAATAAGGTATGGGTCCACAATTGAATTTCATAGTGGAACCCTCAATCTGGGATGGGCACTGGTCTTCTACCATCATAGATGAACACTCATTCAAAGCATTGCATGAGTCCTCTATTAACTATTATATTAGAACCCTCTTATTTGAATAGGGTATTGGTCCTTTATATATCAATTTAGTAGAATCCACCTATTATATTATGGCATGAGTCCGCATCCTTGATATCGTGTCCCATTAACTATGTAAAACATTGAAGAGGTGTGGATTGACATAGTTGGTTTCTACTGGAAGGACACACGAGATGATGAAAATTTATATTGGAATTATATAACTATTGTCCACTCATTTCCTGGGATTAACCATGATATGGAGATCCCATTACTACCTAATTTGGTATTATTTTACTGAGTATATAAATATACACACACAAACATATCTTTAATATTGGATTTGGTTACACTCTACCAATGGGTTGTGAAGACACGCAAAGTAAGCCACGTTCATTCTATGATTAGATTCAAATGGTGGAATGATATTTCTTTCAATATATGATTGGAATATACACTACATTTAGTTCATTTACAGACTAAATTGAGAACCTTATGCTTGGACTAGGGTACTCTCTCTCTCTCTCTCTCAATTTTGGTTGAGTAATTCTATTTTACTACCTTCTATATCTAGTTTACTATCTAATATATTAATATTAGTGTTATATCTCAAACATCAAACCATTTAGGTTTTTGGGGATCCTATTGGGTATGTACATACTCACCCCTATATTGGATTCTCTTGTACAAGTCACATCTTATGCAGAAGATGAAATTTTCAACGATGAATTCATACGATCTTATAGATATTGGTTGTTCTGGAACACGTACAGTGGTCATATCTTGTAGAATAAGTGACATGCTCTCTAAGTAAATTAAATTCCATTTTTTTTAGGTTGGAAAATATTTTTTTGGTTTGGAGTGTATTTTTACCATTACTTTTCAGTTTTCACTATCATACACTTCAACACCCTAGATATTTTTCATCTGTGATTTAATTTTATTTTGTTCTATCATTTTGTTGTTCTTACTATGAAATCATACATTGAGATAGTAAGATGTGTTCATATAGGTGTCTTTGGAGGAGTCCTCCCCTTTAAGATGTGTATTATAGGGATTTTGGCCACCCCTAGCCATTGGATGTAGTCTTAAGGTTGTTGTGTCTTGAGCCTTGGTTTGGGTCGGGTCATGATAGATTTTTATCAGAGTTGTTCATTCCAAGATACATTTTGCTGTATTAGTCCCCTTATGTAGATTTCATTCGAATTAGTGAAATAATTGAAAAATGTATCCTATTTGGATCTCAATTCATGGAATTCAGGGATGTTATGGATGACCAAAGTATCAATTCATCCAGACCTTGAAAAAAAGATTGTCAACATTGTATTCTGATATATTGGATGTCGGGATCTATGGTACATGAATCATATGTAAATAATTCATTGATCATACTTCTTGTGTCAACTCCCCATTGTTATATTAATATATTCTCATTTGAATATGTTACGTCATGACCACTTTCTAGATGTTTATGAAAAAACATACAACCATGATACCTTTATCAAATCATGATGACGATCCAATGAGTGAATAGGCCTCCATTTAGGATCGATACAATGATATCATTTCCTCTAGGACGACAGGTTGAATCACCCCTACTTTCAAGAAGTAGTTGGTACCAGATGAGAAGGATGATATCTCATGAATGGTTAGTACAATACACAAGTCCCAATACTAGTGTCCACTAATGATCTATGATGATCTGAATACCTAGGTATAAAAGTCTTGGATTGAGTTTCATATATGATTTTTTGTACATGTTTATACCCTAACTGATCAAATTGGTTGACATGAAGATAGTGCTACAGATAGAGTAGTTCTTGAACCTAGTTGTACTAGTAGATGATACAAACATACTGAGTGTGCATCACAGGACCTAGATATATAGATCATCCATACATTATGATGTTTCAGAATGCTTTATTAGGTGGTCGTGTTCAGCACCGATCTTTTGGTCAGGATATCCAGCTCAGAAAGGACTCCCATTCGATCGGGATCTCAATATTGGGATATCTTTGAGATGATGAATGCTATCAGTAGACTCCTTTTATAATGAATTTTTAATGTGGAATTAAAAATCCTAGTAAGTGGTGAAGATAAACCATAGAGACACATTTTTTTGTTTCAATGCAATACCATGAGGGTGAGTTAGTTTTTCCTATAATAGATAGTTTCAAGGTGTGATGTATGGGTCCCTATGACATGTGTTTTAAGGATGTGAACTTGTGACAGGGTGTCAGAACAATCCCTAGTTGAGGGGATTAGGTAGGAAATAGAATGGATGAGCTCAATAAAGATGAACATTTTAAATAGGAGGCTTCAGTGTAGTTTGGGGAATTACATGTGTCACTACTTCTCCAACAAATGTGGTATTCAAAGATTCAGAAAACACATTTCCCTGTGTGTACCCTCTATTTGAGAAATAGAGACTCCCTATGAGTCCCTTTTTCTTGACCTTTATGTTATAGGATAATAAAATAAGTATTGGAAGTTGCACATGCATACTAATTGGGAAAACATACTCATCAAGGAGAGAGAGATCCTCCCACCAAATCATTCCATAGTAGTAGTAATACCCTTCAATGTTTTCCTCAGTCTGGATTGGTCATTGACCATCCAAGATTTTATTATTGCTACCAGTGAGTTTTTTTCACCGGGTTATGGGATGATCTTTTCCTCCCAAATTAGGGATTGATCTTTGGATAGTGTATGATTTGCTCATTGTTAGGAGGTTACTACTGATTTATCTCTTCACTATTATTACCCTAGAAACAATTGATGATTTGAGATATTTATTCCCTCCAACGATGGTAAGATGTGTTGATGTACCTATTTTACCTCCCCACCGGGATTTTTAACTATTTGTAGACATACACCTGGGATGAATCAATGTTTATATTAGCACATTGAATGACCGTATAGGGATTCGAGAGCCAAGGTTTTAATTCATGGGTATAGGGGGTGGAGCTTTGTAAGACCTAGTATAATCACCTCGGAAGCTAATGTGTTGTTCATGAAAAACTTGGATTGAAGATTTCATATTTTTGTGTATTATTAATGACTAAAACAGGACGTGATAATGTTCAAAAACAAATTTATGAGTATTGGTCTCCTCTTCGACGTCTTTCATGACAAGATATGGTTTTTGAAGATTCATCTCAATTCTATATTAAAACGATTGAATATTCATGAGGCTAATATTTTGATTCATGCTTTTTAATTATCTCTATAGAAACAATTAGTTCTTGGTAATGGCCTTTGAGGTGAAAATTTACCCTATCTTGTTTATAGAATTTATGAATAATATGTTCCATCCATACATGGAATAGTTTTTGGGTTTCTCCATTATTGATATACTCTTCTACTATTCGTTAGAGTGGGAACATTAAAATCATTTGGTGATGGTTATAGAATTTTATCACGGAAATTGTATTTATGGAAAGATCGTGAAGTAGAAGTTATAGATTTAGGAGGATCACTTCTCGGGGAATGAAATTATGGGAATTGTATGGCCATGGACCTAGTGATTAACGACATAATTCTTTCTTCAGTGACACCAAAGAATGAGTCACAGGTGCATAGATTTATTGGGTTAGAACGTTACTACATGATGTTTGTGGAATATTTCTCATGGATAGAGGCCCCTTTGAACAACCATATGCAGAACGGACAACCAATTACCTAGTCTGAGAAGTTTTAGAGTGACATTAAGGGCTTATGTCTATGGTTGAAGGGTTCTACAATGCAGAGACTTCTAGTGGAAGGCATGATGATTGTAGTGTATTGTAATCCCATAGAATATAGAAATGACTACTGGTTAAATTAGTGACATACAATTGTCACATAAAAGTTGAGTATGATTATACCGCATGAGAATAAATAGGCGACTCATAACGTAGATCTGTAAGTGGTAGTCTCCTCCTTGAATATATGGAGACACTACCTTTTAAGGGAGTGCTTTTTGGTTTACTGATACCATCAATGTATTTTGTATGACTTCACATAGAGAGACATAAACTCGAGAAAGTTGTTTTGGATGGAGTTACTTTTGGAATATAACAATGATATAGTTTACACAAAAGGGGGGGTAAATGTGGTAATATTTTACCTTATCATGATTTCCCATGATTGCTTGGTGTAGAGTTATTCTGAGCTATTTTATTCCATACAGATAACCTTAGTAGAGCATCGATGTTTAGCTTTTCTTCAATTGATGGTGTTGAATACTCTACTTACCTAGTGTGTGATAGAGTCCCATGTTGGATAAATCAACTATAATGTGTTTCATGACTAGATATCCATTGGGGATTCACAATATTGTTATTCAAAAGGATGGAATCATGTCACCCTTTTCCTAGGACATGCGGTGGCCCCAATCATTATACATGAGGATGTTATAAGAATGCTCCAAAATTCTCTAGTAGTTGTACATCCTGGTGTGGGGAAGATATACATAGACAATCAATAAGAATTTTTGTTGTTCAAGATTGAGACAGATTGATATGAGTTTATATCTCAATAACTCACCAATCAGCAGGTGATGGTTAAAAACCATGTTCTGCCTGGTTTGTTGAAGCCTTTTGAGATACCGAAGTGCACGTGGGATGAAATTTCCATGGAATCTGTGATTGTTATTCCACAGAATATAATTGTACATGAAACTATCTAGGTTATATTTCACTGAATCAATATTTAAACACACATCTTTGATTTAAATTATTATTGTAGGTTGTAGAATTTGGGTTAGTTGTAGTTATGGGAAATTTTTTTACTTCTAAGGGTTCCCTCATTGATTCTATTTGATTGTGTTTTAGGGTTCATTTCAGGATTTTTGAGAGACCTATATGTGTAAATTGAGACTATTATGAGGATGAGTATATAATTTTTCAGCCATATTGATGGGAAGACCATGGAAACTATCTATGAGTTCAATTTATGATAAGGGATATCATGTCAGACTCTATACAGAGCTAGGAGGATTAGTTACCATTGGATGTGCTTTAGTATTATAAATGTTACCACTCCACAATCATAATGACCCATTTTTTGGATCTATAAATGAGACCATGCCATTCACCATTGTGTTGTAATTTAATCATCATGTTATCTCTTGTGGGTCCATAGATGGTGGATGGGATGACAAAGATGGTATAGGTCATCTGTTTGTGTATGAGTATAATAGAGAGATGAAATAAATCTTATGAATATCTATATCGTAGGTCGTTGGAGTTCAAGAAGATATCCCATGTTTTCATGAGAGTCTTCCCATGATGAGGCTCTCTTCGGTTTTTCCTCAGATGTATGCTATCCTTGAGGTTCATTTTTTTCATTTTAGATCATGTATATGGTTAAAGGGATTATTTACCACCTCTCTCTACCCACATAGCTAGATAATGTTTAGGATATCTTCCATGTGTCACAGCTACAGAGATACATCCATAACCATATTCAAATTATCGACTAACGTGAACTGAACATCAACGATGGATCCACCATTCCAATGATCCTTGTGAAGATTCAGGATTGATAGGAGATGATGCTGAATGGATAGACCTTCAACATGGTTCACATGTTGTGGAAGCACATGATCATGGAGGGGAGCTCCAATCTGTGTGAGAGCCAGATGTGGGATCATTATGTTGAGTTTATTAGTTAGTTTATTTATTAGAGACAAAAATATTGAAACCATTAAAATGTAGAGACCCAATGTTTTTCTTTTTAAGACCTTGATATATATATATATATATATATATATTGAGCCACATTCAAAGGTGGAATGTGATATTGATGCGTAGTGTTCCCAAATAAAATTATCAAAAAAATTAAATATATTTTATATTATGGATGGTTCATTCTTAAATAAAATTGTATTATTCTTAAATATAATCTCATATCATAAATATTATACCACGGTTGAATCATTTAGGAGGTTTTTATTCTATCCACAATATAAAAAGGGTTTTCATAGGGTGTTCATATATCTATTCTATTGGTGGTGTGTTCATTTAGTAAAATGATTAAATTAATTTCATTAATTTATTTTTTTGGACTAGCTGAATTATCTAAAATACCACCACTATAAATGATCCTCTAGTGTCAGCCACATAATCCCTAGGTGTATTCTGGAGCTTCCCCTTCCTCCTTCTATTGATAGATCATATCAGACGATGATGAATCTCTAGATCATATTACATCCGATATCAGTGAATGTTGCGACTACGTCCATTCATTGGAGATCATTTTCTTTGATGAAAAATGATCCAATATCTAGGTATGACTCATAAAATGGTGTATTAATCCATTTTAATTAAATTTATTGAGGTGAATCATCATATCTATAGTATAAAACATTATATGAACTGTATATGTTGCAGTGTACCATTTTAATCGACTATTATTAGGTTTTCTCGCCCTAAATATCCCCATTATGAATCATTGGACAAGAAACCATGGAAATGATTGATATTTTTCTGTGACTTTCACCCTCAAGTACTTGGTATTATTCCCTATTTTGACCCCATAGTCACAGTTCGTCATTGTCGTGTCGTACCGAGATCAATCAGACCCCAGGAATTGCAACGAATTCACATGAATGTGATATATCGATGAATAAGGGATAGATCTAGGTTGCCTTCAGGTTTCCGGAGATAAAATACTTGATTATATGTTTGAATCAATGATGAAGGTTTATAGGTGTGTGAATGGAGCATATGATAAACCCCCATGGGTTATTGAAATTCTATTTCCATGAAATGATGATCTATGTCCATATGCACCTTTTTAAGGAAGGAAATAGTCAGAAACTAAGAAGAAATGGTAGATATGAAACATCGATTCACGATCTAAGAAACTATGAAAAAAGTTAATAAAATCCATGTACCATGGAGAATACATGGTGTGTAGCCACTATGTTACGCTGTCTAGCATTTTAAGAATTTATAATCATGGAACGAAATGTTTCCCACCTACAGGACATTCACTACATCTCTTGGTGGACGATCCTTTAGGTGGAACACATGGGTAGGACGCCATTTAGGAATAACTGGCTAGGGTCATGTCATGTACTAGAGTACATAAGAATGTCTATCTACACACCATATTCCCTGTACACAAGAAAATAAATATTACACATATATTTGAAGGAAAAATAAACAAGTCCCAACACATAGGTGGGAACCTGGTGGAATGGGAAGGTCGTGTAGGTCCCCTATACAACATATAGTTCTACATGGTTTTTTATACATGTATGTCTTGGGAAACAACCAGGTGATGGAGTGGGATGACACACCATGTGGTTCCACTCACACGCTGTGTACACCCCTGGTTTCTTTTAAGAAAAATTCAATCTATTGTATATCCTGTGTTTCAACATAGATTTTTTCCCAGGAGTATCATATCCTATTTTTTTCATTTAGAATTTTATGGTGGACACAGATGTAGATTTTTAGATATGATGTGATATTTCCAAGCTTTTTTTATTTTTATGTGGCACTCAACAATGGAAGTGATCACACTGATCATCAAAGGCATTCTAAGTTGAACCATATAGTTGGGATAGGAATGAGTCATCCATGAATATACTGGAATCCTCTACTATTTTAGGAATGAGTCTTCTATCATATTATAGAGTGGAACTCTCCATATAGATTGATAATGGATCCTCTATCATAATTGTGGAATCCTCTTATTGGAATAGGGATTGAGTCCTCTCTCAACTTCTATAGCGGAACCCTTCATCTATGTTGGGCATGATTCCACTATCATTATAGTGGAAGCTTCATGTTGGAACATGGAATAGGTAAACTATCAATTTTTAGATAGGAACCCTCCATCATTGGAGGGAATGGATCCTTAACTATCTAGGTGGAGCCCCCTTGTTAGGAAGGGTATGGAACTTCTATTAACTATACATGTGGATCAATCCTATTGGAATATGGTATTGGTCCTCTATATATCCACTGAGTGGAACCCTCTAGTTTTAACTGGGAATGGTTCATATACATATATACTTTTCCCCCTTGACTATATGGTAGAGTGACAAGGTGTGGCATAAAATGGATGGTTTTTGCTGGGTAAACACATGAGATGCCAGTCGTTGTTGTTGGACTGCTAGAACTATGGGTTACTCTTTTCATGTTATGAGATGTTCTATATATATCCCCATACTCTATCATTTGGGATTATTTTTTTGAGCATATATATATAAACATATTTGTATCCATACATTTGAATTTGGTTACTCTCCTACCATGGGTTGTGATGATAAATGATGTATTCCATGTGCTTTCTATTTTTAGATTCCCATGGTTTTATGAGGATAATATCCTTAAATGGGTGGAAAAGACTCTATGTGTATTCCATCTACTGATCGGGTTAATCCCCTTCTGCTTTGATTTTCTTATTATATCACTTAGTTTTGGTTAATCAATGCCAAATCACTTCTTTTTTACATCTAATTTACTGTCTATTATCATTATATTCATGTTGATTATCTTACTATCCCCCTTCAGTTATTGGTTCATCCTACTAGGTATATATTTACTCACCACAAAATGGTATTTTCATACACGAATCATGTCTTGTGAATATAATGTATATTTAGACCTTATTATTAAAGTATCTTAGGGATACTGGGTGTTGTTGACCATGTATGGTGGTAATACCATAAATTTCATGTGTTGGGACATATCAATAGTTTAATTTACAATCATTTCAGGTTGGTTCATATTTCTTGTTGGGCTTGTATTTTTTCCCTTCACATTTTCGTTCTCACAATCATACTCTTTTACACCCTAGAGATATTTCATGATTAGTTTAATTTCTAATTTTTCCATCAATTTATTATTATTCACCTACACATTGTCACTTATAAGGATGTGTGTGTGCATACATTTACATTTGGAAAATGAATCCCATTTAGTATATGCCTGTCGGCCCTTCTCTACACCCACTTGCCTATAGAGGCAGTCTTAGGGTAGTGTTTTTAGAGCCTCAATAAGGGTTGGGTTTTGGAAATACAAAAAAATTAATTTGAATGGTATGAATGATAATATTTCACCTATATCTAGGTTATACACCCAAAAAATCATTTTCACCATTACCATTTTTTGTACAGAAACCTCACCCACACTATACTATTCATGTGCTTCCCGACATAGCCATTCCCCCTGGAGGTATACCAAGCCCCAAGGCGTGAATGTGAAGCGCAACCTGAGTGAGTAAAATTGTCCCTTCTCCATTACCCTAGGTTTCTAGTATTTAAGTGGAATTGCATGGAATTACCTCATCCAAATCCAACAAACAGTGGGAATCAAACCCCAAACTCTGAGGAGTCGAATGAATGACCCAACTAATTAGTCCACCTCTTGGGGGGAATTTATCCTTAACCGTGGTAGCAAGGTTTAAGTATTTTTTGTATTTTTCATGAACAAAAATTATGTTAAATCAATTTTTATTTTATTAATTATGATTAGAAAAAATAAATTTATACATTTACCCATATTCCATATCTATATAAGGAAGAATTTAATTATAAAAATTTGGGTAACCTAGAACAAAAACCCATTTTAGAAGAATGACTCTTTAAGAATGAAACATACTTTACAAGCATTATATTTCTTTAAAAAACAAAAAAATGATTGTTAAAATATATGATTGAATATATAATCTAAAAAATCATTAAAACCATTACAAAATTTAAAAAATATCAAAACACGTTACACACATAAAAATAGTTTTTATAAAAATTTATTTTTAAGCCCAAAAATGGACATGTATAAAAATCAAGAAAAATAATTATTATTATGTAATTATGTATATTTTTAACAATTATATGATACATAGGTTATTTTAATTTTAAATAAAAAAAGGTGACTTTTATTTATAAATAAATGATGGTATTTATTAAAAAATCTATATTTAACTTTGATGTAAAAAATAATACTTTTTATACAAAAAATATTAAGCGTAAGATAATTTTGATATGATGATTTTAAAATTGATTTTAAATTCTAATTAAAATTCTAAAATTGCCTCAATTAATTATTATTTTCATCATTATGAGATTTATAAAAACATTTTTTGATGAAAACATATTTTTGATGTATAAAAGTAGTACTTATTTATTATGAATTAATCAATACAATTCCATTAATAAAAAAATTTATATTTATATTCCATAATTTTTCTAATACCATTAATAACTTCCAATTTAATGGATATGTTACAATGTTTTTCAATATCATGGATTATATAGACTTGGGGTTGTGTCTAATTAAAGAAATCATATACATCATTATTTATTTCAATTTAGATAAAAATTAAATTTTTGGGTATTATAATAACACCATTTCAAATAAAGAATGATATTATTATAATTATATCAATTGGTAACATAATAAAATATTGGAAAGCTTATATAATTAGTATAATCTATTTTCCAAACCTTGGGCTGGTTTGCTGTTATGATTATTTTATCACGTAGTGTCTAAAACATATGTTTAGAAATTAAAAAAGAATTTCCCTATCTTTTTCCATAAATACAAACAAAAATACCAAATATATTCAGTACAAACCCATTGAGAATTAATTTTATCTCAATATCCTTCCCTAAATCCCTTACAAGGTGTTTCCAATCTCTTATAAAACTCCTCCTAAGAATCTTTTTCCATAAATACAAACAAAAATACAAAATATATTCAATACAAGCCCATTGAGAATTAATTTTATCTCAATATCCCTCCCTAAATCCCTTACAAGGTGTTTCCAATCTCTGATAAAACTCCTCCCAAGCTTTTAGAAGCACCCTCTCAAGGTAAGGGATTCATTCATCTTCCTTTTAATTAATGTACTTTCATTGTATCATTCCTTCTGTTTTTCATTTTTTATATTTTAATTTATTATTATTTATTACTCTAATATAAAATTAGTTATTATATAATAATATAACCTGTTCATCTGTCATTAAGCTACTCCATGAACCACTATGTGTACCTATTTTTCTACAGAAATTATCCATCTATTTTCTATGACTATCTTTATAGTTTCCAATACTAATATCCACAACCACTCAATGGTATTCAGTTATATATACATATATTTAATTGAATGGGGAATTCTATGTATATAATTCACACTTATTAATCATGGTATTATTTATTATTAAAAACATTCTTATGTAGTACGATCAACATAGAACAAAAATTCATCTACATAATACATATGTTATGGGTTGGTTTTAAATTTCATTGACCTTCAATGAGTTTGGAAATGTTTTTAACTCATTAGATAACATGTATGATGTAGGTATGGTTTTCATAATAACACTCTATTATAATGACATTATAGTTATCCTTGACTTATTCATATGATCTCGTGTTTTAGGTTGTTTAAACATCCCTATTGTGCCTTAATGTTATCACCTTATAACATGATTCAATGTTGATGATAATTATTATATCCTTTATATTTCATCTTGTATTCCATATTTACTAAAATATAAATATTTAATTTAATATATTATTTTATTACTTCATTATTAGGCTTTGTAGCTCACCCCATTCGTTGGACACCCCCAAGTCATCCCATACACATCAGAAGATCAAAGCAATTTTAGGGCATGTCATGTAGTTTCTAAATAATGTTATTGTATCACTATTTCAAGTTATTTTGATATGTATCTAATTAAAAAATCACACTAGGCCTCTATTATTTTGGATTGTGCTATGTGTATCATTATTTAGTAAATCCTAAAATAAATTACATAGTAAATATGAGTTTTCATTAAAACCCAGATACTTTATCAAATCGTCAGATCATATATATATATATATATATTTATATTTATATATCTAAAAGGCATATAAAAAAGGAAATCAATCAAATTAGTAGAAACTTGGATTAAATCTAATACCACTTTATATGTTATGTGGATTTTGTTTTCACTCTAAAAGGGGGAAATTAGTGTGTCCATTTTTAACGAATACTATGCTATTTTAATTATGCCATCTTGGTATTCAAACCCCAAAATATATTAACATGTTTTGGTATATTTATTTTCACTAAATATACCCATCGTGAGAAAATTACAATGTAAACAATGGGAATAACCAGACAATATTTTTTCAATGTTAAATCCTAATGACTGTATTTAATCCTTGATAGGTTTGGGATGAGAATAAGACATAGATTATAACTAATCATTTTGTGTGATTAGAAAAGTGTGAGAATTTATAATCAAAAACTCAAAACATATATTGGGATTAATGTTATCATTCGTAACCCATGGGAATTTAACATCCTTCTACTAAGGATGTCTCGTGATAACTCTATATACCATCATCCATTTATCCTCTAGAATGATATGAACATAATTATATTGGATCCCTCCAATATCCAAGGTTCCCCATTACAAACTCCAAAAAAATATCTTTCATTTTCTATGAGAAGTAATTACATCACAATAATGATATATTCTACCTCAAATATGGGTCTTAGATTCCCAATTTATATTCTTCTACTGAATTATTCAGTTGATCATTATAATAATGGACCATAGTTTACATAAATTTTTAATACATAAGAATTATAGAATATTCGTTATAAAACATAACGAAACAACTCAAAGACCATATGGGTTTAGTGTCCGTAAAAAACATGGAGACATAAATAACTATTTCTGAAGATCTCTATACTATCTCCCACTTATTTCTTCATAAAAAGACTTTTTTTGACATATCATACTTAATTACCTTCCTCATTTCCTGGGGAAATGAAACATAAGAATGTGTGATCCCAGATTCTTAGTAAATTTAAACAAATAAGATATCAATACCATCATAATTCCAAGACCTAACATTTAAAAATATTACCCTACATACAAAAGATAATGATATTATGTCATTGGATAAATCAAAAAAAAATCATAAAGAATCAATGAATGTTATCCCAAAATTCATAACATAAAACATAATATTTTTTTCATACAAATTATAATAGAAAATAATTTCATATTATTCAGGGATTATTTCCAAGACCATCATATTCAATGAATTCCATTTTTAAACTGAGTTCACTCCTCGTTCTACCCCTATATTATTGAGCTGATATCATTTCTCTTTCCCGCCCTTCCTATCTCATGAGATATAACTCTTAAAACAATTCATTAGAGGGAGATATATGTTTATCCATCTCATAATGAAACCATTATTTTGTGTGCCACAAAAATATAAATCATTCATCACTACATAACCCAAGGAATAAATTGGGTTTCTTGAACATCATTCCATCATAACAAAATATATGTAAAACAAATGGATATCCTAAATAAAATTTCATGATAAAAAAAACATAATAATATTAGGGATATTATACATGATACTTATCCTTGTTAAAAAATGTCATCTTAGATGGAATATAATTTATATTAAAACACTTCATATTACTTTTTGAAGAAAATAACATTTCTTCTTCAAAAATTTGTTCATTTCATAAAATTCCACACAATATTTAAAGAAAATAATTTCTTTTAAAAAAACATAAAATCATTTATTGAAATATTAATATAAATAATTCATTATGAAAACATAAAAATCCATTCATGATGTATAAGTTAAAATAAAACATTCTTCTCATACTTTTGTCTGAAATTAAAAAAGTACCTTGTATCGAAAACGTCCATATATTCATTTCATACCATTTAATAAAAATTCACCAATGGGTATATATAACATTAAAAATTTTATAAGGATATAAATAATATTTTTTTAATTATTATTTATGAATGATTGGGATTGATGATATATTTACCCCAATAAATACTTATATTTAATCAATCTCGGATAATAATGAGATAGAAACATTATATGTTACCTTATGTATGATATCAATTGTATTTATTTGATAAAACAATATAATTATTTACATAATGTTATTTACTTATTATATATTCATATTAATTTTTTTGATGTCATATTTGAGCATATTATCATCTGTTAGTTATTAACACTTCATTATTACTTGTTATTGGGGTATTAATTGATTTGTTTTCATATGCATGTTTCGTCAAATATGTTATGGTTCAACTTTATAGGTAATATTTATATCATCATTAAATGATAATGTCACATTATGTACAATATTTATTAATTATCTTTATTTTTATAATCATGCTTTAATAGATATCATGTAGAATAAATCACATCACATCGTGGCAATGGTAGGACGTACGTACACACGAGTGACGATATCATTATCCTAATTGTGAAATTTTATCGAAGTGAATAGTATATATTTTATTCTATAATCCATATAATTTTATAATAATAACATATAGTTTTTATTTAAATCATTAGACCCATCCAAATAATATGGGGGTGAAAACAGATTACACAATGGATTGGAGATGGTAAGCCATACATACACAAGTGTAGTGATTTTTTTTCTTATAGGATGGATATGAGGTGAAATATGGTTATTCCATAATCATAATAACCTCTCAGAATATACCTAAGAGTTTAGTTATTAAATTATATTGAAAAAACCCATTAATATGATGTTATTGAATAAAAAGGCTTGAAATAATAGGTAGTGCAGATGGCCTCTACTTCGATGAGCTCCCTCTACATCACATATTAGGGTACAAGGGTAGGTCTTTAAAGAATAAAATAACCAATAAAATTTGAATACAGATGTTCAGAAGTGAAATGTTCTAGGGATTTCCAAGCTTCCGTGTTCAAAATGAAGTGAATATGTGAGGGAGGAGGTTCCCTTTTACAATGGATATTTGAGGCACTTAAAGAATCTGCCAAAATATTAATTTAATATAAATTAATTTTTAACTCAAGAGGAATATAATATTGTTTATATCTAATATATTATGAGTTTAGTTCTAATATTCTATCATAAAATAATTTTTATACATTTATTTATATTATTTTAAATGTTATATTTTCGTTTCACCTTTAAATTATATATTTATTTTTACTTTTGGTAACAACATTTTAAAAATTAAGAGGCTATAAATTTTACTTATGTGGGGTGAATTTCACATAAATGGAAAATTAATAAAAATTTAATGATTATAATAGTAAAATGGTAATTTTGAATCAATTTTATGATTCTTAAATATTTTTATGTATTATTAATTTTATAAAATATCAACTGTGTATATTTTATCACTATTCATTTAATTGAATTTAAATAAAAACCAAAAAGAGAGATAACTTCAAAAAACCCATTTAATAGGCATATAATATGTCATAGTAGCCTATAATTGTTGTTTATTACCCTCATTAATTCAAATTATATTTATCATAATATTTTTTTGTTAGTTATTCATATTTATATTAATAAAATAATTACAAAATGATTGTTGTGTTAGTATTTATGGTAATTATTTAATCTCTAAAAATTATAAATACATTCACATGATGTAGATAATTTCATTATATTTATAGAGGTAATTTATTATCAATGTTATATCATATTTATCAATGTATTAAAATTATTATACTTAAAATAAATAAAAGATTGACATTTTGTCACTTTCATGCCACATTATTTTATTTTAATAATATCTATATTATTTTAATGTAAATTCTCTTCTCAAAAATTCAATCAAAATAATTATGTATTAAGGGACGAATTGTAATCATCAAATAATACTTTTACAGTAGTTACTAATCATAAAATCAAGATAAAATAAAATTAACTTATTAACATAATTCGGTCTCAATTATTCCAAATATGATATCCATTTTCAAAATTAGGAAATATATGTTGCAATAATTAAATTAAAATCTATCCTCTTGTGGCAACAAAAAAACATGTGTTTCAAAAGTAAAATCCAATGATTAATTGTCATGTGTTTATATATAATTTCAATGTTAAATTTCTTATAATGACCTAAATTTGGTTCAATGGTAAAAAATAATATAATTTTACATTAAAATTAATTAAATGGATATTCTAACAATATAAATTAATTAGACAATCAATCAATTTTGAATTAAAATGCAATAATTCTCACTATTCATTAAAATATGAAATATGTCAAAAAGATAAAAATATTTATATAAAAGTAAATTATGATTCTCTAATAGAAAATAATAATTTTAGTTTTTCATATAAAAATCATTAATATGTCAAAATTTTAATTTAATGTGTGTTCGCCATTAAATGGCGGTAAAATTACCCTTTTAAAAAATATTGGTTTTTATATTAAAGATGAATTAATTAATACACTTGGACTAAAATTTCAATTGGATGAATATCAAAAAAAATATTTAAAATATTACATATTTATTTCATTAAATTCATTTACTAATATTAATTCACTTAATTTAAAAATGAAAATATATAAAAATATAATTGATTAATACTTCTCCTAAATAATTGGTTTCCAATAAATTTACAATAAATTTTCATAAGTTATTAATATTTATTACCAATAACCTAAAAATTTTTGTATAATGGTAATTTTATACTAATTTTGTCTCATGGTTCATTTAAACCCACAATTGCATGCAATGAATCCTTTTTAAGGAAAATTTATTTGTTAAAATATTTCATAAAAACATCTGGGTTTTACATTCTAACCCCTTTAAACGGAATTTCACACTCAAACTTAATCACTAGTATAAAAATATATGAGGATAACTCTACTTCAAGACGTCATCATATTCCCACATAGCTTTCTCAAATGGGTGGTTCCCCCATAAAACTTTAATGAAACAAGTGGTCTTGTATGGTAGAACATTTTGCTATGATCCAGAATCTCTATTGGTTGTTCTTCATAAGAAATATCTTCCTCTAGTGGTATGACTTCTTAGTTAAGTACACGATAAGGATTAGATTTGTAATTTCAATTTAGAGATAATTTGAACACATAATTAACTTTAGAGAGATTCAGTGTAAGATCAAATCGGCATGATTACTTCTAAAATGATCCAAAATATCAGAAAGACCAATATACCTAGGGATCAACTTTCCCTTATTTCCAAATAACATTACTCTTTCCCTGGTAGATATTCATATAAAAAAATTTACACACACATAAAACCCTATATCTATTCATCGGTTGTCATCATAACTTTTTTGTCGACTTTATAATGCTCTTAGGTGTTGTTGAATAGATCTGACCTTCTCTGCCATTTCAAAAACAAGATCATAACCTAATAGAATTCCTTCCCCATATTCATCCCAATAAGGGGTAGTTCAAAACTTATATCCATATAGGGCTTCATAAGTTGAAATCTGAATACAATATTTAAAGCTATTTTTGTAATAGGATTTTACTAATGGTAGGTGTTGATCCCAACCATGTTTTAAATCTATAGAGAAATATCTAGACATGTATTTTATACTTTGAATTTTAATTCTTAGACTAACACTATGTCTAAGAATGATAAGAAGTGCAGAAACATAACTCTGTATCCAGATCCCATAAAAAACTTCTTCAGAACATTGAGGCCAACCCAGGGTCTCAATCAGATATAATGGAAAGTGGAACTATATAAAATCATTCCACTTCCTTTATATATATATATTGAAATACTTATCAATAGAGAAATACTCTCTAATTGTAATGAAGTGTGCTAACCTTGTATGGCGATCAACTATAACCCATATAGAATGATGGCTTTAATTTGTTCTGGGATGTTCAACAACAATGTCCATATTGATAATTTCTTATTTCCATTATGGTATGTGTAATGGTTATAACATTTGATTATAATTTTTTCACATTACCTTATCTAGATGACAAACCCATCACCAAAAGGCATATTCAGCTACATCTATTTTCATTCCATCCCACCAAAAATACTCTTCCATGTACCTATAATTGTTTTTGCTCCTAGGATGAATAGAGAATGAAGAACTATTAGCCGTATCCAATAGTTCCTTCATTAATTTTGGTATGGGAGGAATACAAACCTGGTTCAAGAACCTTTCCATCACAATCATGGTTGAATTAAGAACATTTCTCACCTTATTTCATAGCTCTAAATATTCTTTATGCACCTCATTAATTTTATATTGTATATATGGTTAAATGTTTAATTTAAAAAGTTAATATTTAACCAATTACAATATGTTTTCATGATCCATGATCATAATTCCATAAATATTTGATCTTTTATTATCCTCATCATGGATAGGCTAACATGGTTTCGAATCAAAGGATCATACCCCTCGTTATCCTTCCAATGGAGGTAATGTATCAAGGGTTCATAATAATTAGTCAACTCCTACCATAATATTTTTCACACATTAATCTCATTTTGTGTGAAAATATTCTTTAAAAATTTGTGATTGGAATAAATATCACAACTTTTTCCATAAAGATAATGCCTCCTTATCATTAATAGAAATATTACTAAAGATAACTCCAAATCATGAGTATGGTATTTTGTCTCATGGATTTTCCATTTTCATGAGGAATAATCTATCACCATATCATTTATAATGAGGAAAAAACCTATCCCCTTCCTGGATGCATCATTGTATATCACAAAACTTTTTTTAAAATAAGAAAGTGATAGAATATGCATATTTTATGACCTTATTTTTATCTATTTGAAATTATCTCCACATTCCTCTATCCACAAGAACATAATCCTTTTTGAGTCACCTTGGTGATTTTATTAGATACTTATAAAAAAATATTTCACCAAATGTTGATAATGTCCTGCCAAACCACAAAAACATCGAATCTATGTTGCCGTTATTGGTCTAGGACAATGTTAAATAACACTTCTTTCTATTGGATCCATATATATCCTCTCTCTTGATATTATGTTACCTAATAATGAAACTATGAAGAAAAAATTCACACTTGGTAATTTTTTCTAAAGGTTCTCATTTCAAAAATTCTTCAGTACAATTCTCAAGTGATCATCCTGTTCTTCCTTGCTATTTTAATTTTAAACAATATCATCTATAAAGACTACCTCAAACTGATCAATATATTTTATAAGAAATATATTAATTAGATCCATGAAAATAATGGAGGAATTAATTAGACCAAAATGAATCACTATAGATTCATTGTGTCTATTCCTTGTATGGAATGTCGTATTTGGTATATCTTCATTCCTGATCCTTAATTGATGAAATAATAAATAGATATAAACATTGTAAAAGTGTTGAGTTCCACATATCTGGTCTCATAAATCATCAATACAGGGAAGAAAATACTTTTTATTGATAGTGAACTTGTTATGTTCTCGAAAATCAATTAAGAGTCTCATTGATCCACCATTATTCTTAACAACAAAACAAGTTCTCTATAAGGAAACACACGAGGGAGTATGAATAACTTCTCAATATTCTCATAGAGTTAATTAATCAATTCATGCAACCCATTTGGGGACATTCTATAAGGCTTCATTGAAATAGGCATATCACCCGTTATGAGCAATATTGAAATCTCAACTTCATAATTCATTGGTAGACTTTGAATTTCTTCCAGAAAGACATCAAAAAACTCCTATACAATAGCTGTATTATTAATGGTGAGTTTCCATCCATCCATTTCAGATAGATAAGAAATATTTTTAGTAATCATGACCTATAGTAGAGATGAAATTACCAATGGTAGTTCATACTCCTACTTTCATTGATTAGTGATCATATGTTGATTTCTAGTTAGAAATGCGACTTCCCTTCCATGGGAACTAATTTGAGATCAATAGAGAGAAATATATTTCATTCCATGAATCAAAATAAAATTCTAATAAAGGAAGGATGGTAAGATCTTTAGGAAGAACATTCCTGCAAACTTCAACTGGAGAGGAATTATATTATTTTTATGTGACAATTGTGCCATTATGTTTTTTCACAGCTTACTAAACATCTAATTGTTGAGGTAATATAGTGACACACTTAGAAAATTATTCAAAAAAAGAGTGTCTGGAACTTGAATCAAATAAAAAATTGGCTACTTTAGAGTGGATGGTAACTGTACCTTTCACCACCTTATTATCATATTCCAAATCACAGTTAGGGATCTCAAGTGACTTGCCTTTATATTTGTCCTTAAGAGTTTGTTGATGTCAATCGTCATCAATAAACCCTCGGTTATGGAATTGGTTTTCAGAACCCCATTTCCACGCAAATGTAGAATTAAAGTTTAAGAGGTTCATTTTGTGTATTGTTTTATATATTATTATAATTATATATCTTGTTTCCATAACTTCAATATTCAACTGACTCATGAACTACTCCACCCCAATTAAAACATTTGATAGTACCTTTATGAAAATCTCCTCTATGTTTTATTCCACACATTGAGAATAATGGAAGACTCATCTTCTTTTTCAGTGGGGTCTTTATATTTTCACTTGAATTCCAATTTTCTCTTCTTTTCAAACCAATTGGAATGATGGGTTACTTTAATCATCACCTCAACATTGAGAGGATATCTAATGATTTCATCATACCTATTTAAGTCCCTTATGGATAATTCCCTTCAAAGATGTTGTTTTGAGACACTAATGAGTTGATAAATTTTACTCTCTAGTTGGATAATAATTCTAGAATAATACCTCACTTGTCTTGTATATTTTTTGAACATTGGTACCTACAAATTTATCATCCCTTCTCTTAATATCAATTAAGTCCTTCCTCTTCATTATTTGAAGAATACGAGTAATGTACTTATTGAAAAATATGTTTTAGAACATATCACATTCCATGGATTCAATTTCATATATTATCCTCATATTCTTCATAATGTTCCACCATTTATATGGCTCACCTTTTAAATTATAGACTACTAAGATGAATTTATCCTATTTTGAACAATAGTGAAATTAAAATATCATTTCAGTGGTACCAATCCATTATTTTTCCACTACGTGATTAGAGGTCCCACAAAAAGAAGGTGGGTGATCCCTTATGAAGGACTCAATAGAATTTTGTTCCCTATTTTTCCCATTTCCACATCCGAAATTATTCATAGATAAATAATTTTGTGTGATCATATCTTGAAGATCTCTTATTCCATCTCCCATAACTATGGCTTTCTTATGAGTACATCTATTGCATTTCTCCTCACATTCAACATTAACACAGTTCCTTAGAGTTCTGTATATTTACCAAAAAAAGAAATGTAGTGTGAGTAACAATAATCATAATGGGAAAAACGAATAGAGAAGAATAAAATTTCAATTTACGACACTTTATATTTTATTTGAGTTTATTCATGATCATTTCTAACAAACTGGGATTGTGACCTATAACCATAGGTTTCTTTCTATGGTTTTATCATCCTAGTTTCCTAATGTTAACAATTCATATTCTATGATACCAAATATAAAGGAAACCCAATTTACATACATAGATATTAATTCAAAATTGAATAATATTCCTAAAAATAATAACAAAAAAACTCCACGACCATATAGTTTTAGTGTATTTATAAACTGGGAAACATAAACATCAATTTTATAAGACCTCTACTTTATCCCCATCATATTTATTCATAGATACACACTTTTTCTGTAATATCATACATAATACCCATATTCGAAACCTGATGAAATGAAACATAAGAAAGGGTGAGCTCAGATTCTCACTAAGGGTAAACAATGAAGGTATCAATCTAATCATAATTATAAAGCATAACTTTTTTAAATCATATCCTGCATACAAATGAACAGGATACCAAGTGATGGGATAAATCCTAAATGTTCCTAAGGAATAAATGAATGTAATAACCAAAGTCATAACATAATACATGAAATTTTGTGTCATACACATAAGAATAGAAAATCATTTCATATTATTCAATTCTCATTCTTGAGTCCATAATAGAGGATAGAGTCCAATACTGATCCAAGTTCACTCCTTGTTCCCACCCTATATTACTTAACCAATATCATTTCTTATTCAAGATCTTTCTCTCTCAAGAGATATAAATATTCATCCAATTAATTGGAGAGAGATATTGGTCCTACACATCTAATAATTTAATCATTCTAACACGTGTTACAAAAAAACAATTATTCAAAGAAACCCCCGTGGAATAAAATTGGTTTCTTAAACATCATTTGATCATAAAAAAATCCATTAAATCTAATTTCTTAAAGAAAATATCCATATAAATAATTGGGAGATTATGCTTGAAATATATTATTATTAAATAATATCATCTTAGATGGAAAATAATTTGGATAATACACTTGAAATTAATTCTTAATGAAAATGACATTTCTTCTTAATTTTTTTTTACAAAATGACACAAAAATTGTAAAGGAATAAATTTAATTGAAAATTTACAGAAAATAATGCAACTGAAGAATCATTAAAATATTATGTTATGCAAGCATAAAAATCCATTCATGTCATATAAGTGAAAAGAAAACATTCTTCTCGTAATTTTTTATGAAATTCCAAATGTACCTTGTACGGAAAATGAAAAAATATTTTATTCATACTATTTAATAAATATTAAATAATGGGTAAAAGTGAATTAAAAAAAGGTAATTTTATATAAATAATATCCTAGAATACATATTTTGGAAATATGTAATGGTATGATATATATACACTAGTAAATACTTATGTATAAACAATCTCGAATAATAATGGGATTGAAAAATTATCTCATACCTTATATCAGATATCATTTGTATGTTAAAAAATATATTATAATTATTTAATTAATTTCATTTACTTATTCCAATATCATATTTATTTTGATGATATAATTTATGTTCATATTATCATATGTTTATTAGTAACATTTCATTATTACTCGTTATTCAGGTATTAATGGTTTCATTTTCTAATGCATGTTTCGTCGAATATGTTTTGATTTTCATTTGCAGGACATAGATAATAATTAAAAAAGGTCTTAAAATAATATTAAAAATATTTATTGATTATATAAATATTTATAATCATGCTTTAATGTATATCATGAATAATGAATCACATCACATTTTAGAGACGGTAGGGCATATATACACACGAGGGACGATATCATTTCCATAATAGTGAATTGAATCGAAGTGGATAGTATATATATTTTTCCATAATCTATATAATATTATGATAATAACATATAGTTTTTATTTACATCATTATAAACATCCATGTAAGGTGTTGGTGAAATAAAATATCACACTACAACCTGGAGAAGGTAATCCATACATGCACACACATAGTGGTTTCATTTTTCGAAGGATTGATAGAAAATAAAATATAGTTATTATATAATAATAATAAAAACATATATGTATATAAGTTGTACTATATTTATTACATTGTAATGAAACATCAATTGAATATAATGAATATTAATAAATATCATTGAAAGAATCGGTAGAGGAGATTACCTCTTCTTCGATGAATTATGCCTAGATCACCAATGGAAGCACTAGGATTGGTCTTTGGAGAAGAAATGAACCTCTTGAATGATAATGGGGAAGTTGATAAGAAAAATTGGTAGGGTATGGTGGTGCATTATGGTTCTAAATGAAGTGAATAAGTGAGGGAGGATGTTCCTTTTTATAATTTATGGAAGAGATACTTATGTAATATATAAATATATATAAATTTAATATAAATTAATTTTTCACTAAACATGATTCTCAATTGAGTTATATCAAATAAAATATGATGGTTTTTTTAAATACTGTCATTAAATAATTTTTACACATGTATGGAATTTATTTTAAATCATGACATTTCAATTTACCCTTTATTAATCTATTTAATTTAAATTATGGTAACAAAATTTTAAATATTAGGAGGCAGTATATTTTACTTATCTGGGATCAATTTCACAAAAATAGAAACTTTATGAACTTTTATACCTTCAAATATTCACTTTTTTATTTTTAAATATATTTACAATTTTTAAATAATTTAATAAAGAATTATTTTTATAAAATATCTATAGGGTTAATTTTGATCGAATTCATTTCATTAAATAAAATCTAAAGAGAGAGGTAAAATAAATAACCAATTTATAGAATCATAATATTTCAAATCAACCTAAATTGTTTTTGGAGTACCCTATTTAATGAATATTATATCTATTTTAATATTTTCAATATCATTTATTTGATATGTCTATTAATAAATTAATTATTGTATCACAATTTTGTGAGTATTTATCATATTTATTTAATATCTAAAAATTCTAAATAAATTACCATGATGTATATAATTTCAATATATTTCTAGAATCTATTTATTGTCAATGTTATATAATATATATCAGTATATTAAAATTAATATACTTATAATCAATAAGAGAGTGACATTTGGTTACTTTCATGTCACATTATTTAATTTTAATAATATAAATATCATTTTTATGGAAAACAATCCATTAAACCTGACAATAATGATCCTTTGGTGTTAAGGGTAGATTCTTACTCATCCAATTGGACTTTTTCAGGTGTTAGGTTGATTTTATTTTTTATATCATATAATTTTATTACCTAAATTACACAATTTACCTTTAATCATGTTAAATAAAAATTATCATTGTTTCTATTAATAATATCAAAAAAAGTAAATAAACCTATTCATATAATTGGGATAAAATGATTCAAAATATGGAATCCATTTTTAATAATTTAAAACATTGATGTTTCAATAATTAATTAAAAATTAATATTATTTTAGGAACGGGAAAATAGGTGTTTTGAAATGTAAAAACCATCAAATCATTCTCATGTGTGTAATTGTAATTTCAATGATAAATTTCTTCCAATGTAATTAATTTGATTAAATAGTAAAATAATAATCTAATTATACTTTAAAACTAATTAGAAGGAGAATCAAATAATATAAATAATTTTAATGTAAAAATCAGTTTTGAAGTAAAATGCACTAATCTTCACTATTCATTGAAATATGAAATGTGTCAGAAAAATAAATATAATTAAATCAAATTAAATATTTATGTCCCGATTCAATTTTTTTATTTTTCTCATATAAACATTATTAATGTGTCCAAATTTAAATTTACAATGGTTTCACAATTAAAATGAGGTTAAATTATTGCTTTGAAAAATATTGGTTCTTATACATCTAATAGGGTTTATTCAAACCCTATGGTTAAAAAATATATTGGATTAATATCTAATATATTTTATTTAATATATAACATATATATTTCACAAATTTTATTTATTTATTACAATTCACTAAATTTGTTATCAAAAAAATATAAAAATATAATTGATTTATATTGTTCATAAATAATTGATCTCTAATGAATTTACCATACATTTCAATAAGTTAGTTATATTTATTCCTTCCAACCAACCTACTAGGTTATAATGGTCATTCAATACTAATTGTGTCTCCTAGTTTTTTTAAACTCACGATTTCATGCAATGATATTTATTAAAGAAAAATTATTTGGAGAAAATATTTCATAAAAACCTACAAGTGTTAAACTTATTATTATCATGACTCGTCCCTCGGGGCCCATGACATGACTACCCCAAGCTCGCCTTCAATAGGCCAGGGGATGGAGACTAGCATCGAAAGGAATATTCACTATAATTGGGATGACATTACATTTATATCCAGTAAAAACACTCAACAAAGCACATGATAAGATACGAAAACAAGTAAATTGTAATGTAAAAAAGAGTGTGTATAGTATGTAAAAAGGGCTAGAATACCAGCCCAATGAGAAAGTATAAGAAAAATGAAAGGTACAGGAAAACTGAAATAGCTCCTGTGGAAACCCACAAAGGTTCCTACCTGAAGGGTAGGTACAGCTCTCGAACTTTAATCTCTGTTGCACGCTTTGTCTAATCTCCACCTTCGAGCTACCTCCAGCCCTAGTACTCTCACCCTCCTATGTCTGTTGTCTGCACCAAACACAACAATGAGCAGGCATAGCCCGTGCTGGGGTGAGTATAGCGATACTCAGTAGGGACCCCGAGACCCTCAAAGGTCTCACAGAACCCACAAAGGATAAACCACAAAACATGAAAACATATGACAACCATACTTCGGTATATTCCCATTCATATTCCTATGTTATCAAGTAGACCCATCTCATTCATGAGGAAACTCACGGCCCAATTACTTAGCCAAAGTATAACTATTCCACAATGGAAATAATACCACGAATGTTAGACCACAAAGGTAAGTACCACAAAGGTAACACTACACTGAAGAACACCACAAGGTGTATCCCCACTTAGGTATGTAGCATGAAGGTAACATCACAAATGTAATTATCACTTAGGTAACACCACACAGAATAATACCACAATGTTATCACCACGATGGAATGTACCACAAATGTACGCAACATAGAATATTTACACAAAATAAAATACTCAGCTCACACCAGGTATAACTAAGGTACAATAGAATAGATGATTATATGTAACTAATGTATCATCTTACTATATTAATAGGCAGACCCACATAGGATCCTTATAATGCAGACCCACGTAGGATCCCAGAAAAAAGACGAAAGTTGGATTCTTGAGTATTCTCATGTTTATTCCTAGAGTGGATTATATTGAGACTCTCGAACACAGACCCACATAGGATCCCAAAGTACAGAACCACATAGGATCCTTTTATCATGATACATATAGCTACAGGGTTCCCGCACTAAGCTCTATTGTTTTATAGATGGTTGGATCCTCAAGCCACATGTCGATACTCCAACTACCATGAAGTCCCAAGATGATGTATTCCAAAGGACTGCCACGTGATAGTGTTCTCAATGAAACAGATGGTGGTTCAATCAGACATCCGGTCTGTATGTTACTGGACTTTTTGTCACGAGTGCCCAGTTGGATTCGTGTGTGATCCAACCCGGCCATACCCCAACCTTATTCAAAACTCAAGTGTGGTATTACAAAAGTACCATCTTGATCCAAGTCTTCTGGTGTCGTATATGGTTCATCAATTGGATGCCATTAGCTCATGATATGGCCGAAAGAACGAAATGGGTTGATGTTGGTCCGGGTCCGGTCCAACCCAGGTCCATCCCTCGGTCCGGACTAATGTGCTGGGTGGCCCACAGTGTGGCAGCCCATAGTGAGGTGGCATGCGATGCGGAGGCCCATTGCGGCTGGACGGATGGCCAACCTCCTAACGCTGCGGTCGCGCGCCATGCCTCCACCGGTAACCGACTATGTAGGCCGCCCTCCCTTCACTGCCGCGGCACAAGGCCGCTACTCTAGCTCATCTAGTGGCACATAAACGCACATTAGACTCTCCTTCGCATGGTCGGGTGATGCCAGCCATCTCCCTTGCTCTGCCGTAGCTGACGGGCCATGACCTTTCTTTGGCGGCGTGGTTGCACCATCACCATCTTCATGGAAGACCGTGGTGTCGGCCTCCACTTCAGGGTATCATCGATGCCCATAGTCAGCACTACTCTCCATCCTCCTCCATCGTGAAGATCACATAATAAACCACAAGGGTTTTAGAGAGGTCGGGCAATGTTCGTTTGGCCCTCACCCTCCGCGTTTGGGTGGTAGTAAGAGGCTCATGTGGAGAGATTCAACATAAAAGAAAATTAACGAAGGTAAATCAAAATCACACCCCTACCTCGAAGGTTCATTGATGTCAATGTGGAGGGAAACAAGGACATTTTTGCATTGTCATTGAATATGTTCCATGTTTGAGAGGGCGTTCTTCGTTGGAGATGATGTTCTTCATTGTAGAAAGCGTTGCTCATTGGAGAAAGGTTTTTCTCTAATGATCTCCCCTTTTTCCAACACTACCCCCAAATTCCACCAAAATGAAATATCCAGCATAATAAATTATTTAATATTAATTTAATTAGAGTTTTCCATTAATTAATTTGATGTTTGCGTGATTAAATTAATGGAAGGTTGAAGAAATAATTACGAGAGAACCAAGAGTGACCTCCCACATTAAAGAGGGAGTTCAAGGGTCGGGTGGTCCCCACCATTAATTTCAAATTGGGGGGTTTTCCTTCTCGGGTGGTCCCCAAAACCAAGAATTCGTATAGGAGGTTAAAAATAAAATAAAAGTTTGTTCTTTAATTTATTTTTTTATTACCACTAAAAACACAAAAACTAACTTTCACCCTCATCCTACTACAGTCGAGGTGAAAGTATACTTAATCGAATACTGGTGTTTTAAGTTCAACAGTGTCCTTGGATTTCAATTCTGAGCACATTTTAAAAAGTTACAAAAACCCACTCAGAATTTTACTAAACATACCTATGAAATTTTCAGAAATTCATTCTGGGCACAGTGGGCCTCAAAATCATGCGTTGTCAATTATCGCGGAATTGTAAAATTCCCATATAATTAAAAAAATTAAATGTAATTTTCTGGGACTTTAAATTCTCCCCACCTCAGGGATTATCTACCCCGGAAGCGAAGACACAAACATGGATAAGATGTGGGGGTACTGAGCATGAATCTGAGCCTCCCGATCCCATGTGTTTCGTAGAGGATCACGTGATTCCAACATACGTGCACCAAAGGTATCGACCTCCCATGATGGACCCGATCTTTTCGATCCCCAATGTCTCATGGAATCTCTATTAACGTCCACCCATCGTCGATGTCCATCTCACTGTGGTCAATGATTCGTGAAGGGTCATGCACATATTTCCACAGCTAGGATATGTGGAAGACTTCATGAACCTGGTGCAACTAAGATGGAAGAGATAAGTGGTAAGCCTCCTCGCCAACTCTGTCGAGGACCTGAAAAGGTCCAATAAACCTCAGGGATAAGTTGCCCTTTGGCCAAATCCTTCAAACCTCATCAGGGTGAGACACGTAGATAGAATTTTTCACCATCCTTGAACACCAGTGGTATCCTTCTCCTATCAGCATAAGACTTATGCATGCTCTGTGTAGTCTTCAACCGCTCGTAGATTATCTACACCTTCTATGTGGTATACCGTACCATATCTGGTCCCATGAGTGCTGAATCCCCTAGGTCAGTCCAGCACAAAGGCGATCTGCAAGGTTGGCCATTCATAGCCTTGAAATGTGACATCCCCATATTGGAGTGATAGTTGTTGTTGTATGGAAACTCCAACAAGGGAAAGGGATTCTTCCAGCTATGACCGAGGTCGAGGATTCAAGAACACACCATGTCCTCAATGATCTAAACGGTTCGCACTATCTAGCCATCCGTCTGAGGATGGAAGGCGATGCTCAAACTAATCTACATCCCGAAAGCCTCCTGAAACCCATTCAAAACTCGGGAGGTGAAATGTGCATAACGACCGAAGACAATCGTCAAGGGAACTCCATGTTTCCGCACAATCTCTTGTACAAAGAGGCATATCAAGATCTATACTGAACCCTACTCTCTGATCGGAAGGAAGTGGGCCGACTTGGTGAGTCAGTCGATGATCACCTAGATAGAATCATGAACCATGGATGTATATGGATGTCCTCTCATGAAGTCAATGGATATCCCATCCCACATTCACTCTGGGACCTCTAAAGGATAAACTAATCATGTTGCTACCTGATGCTTCTCCTTCCCTTGCTGACAACTATGGCAACAAGAGAAAAACACTACAACTACTTTCTTCATTCCCGAACACTAGTGCTGTCACCAGAGTTCCTGGTACAACTTCGCCACTCCTGGATGTACCACTAGATGGGATGTGTGGAACTCCCCCAAAAATTCCTCCTAAAGCGACACTTGTACCGTGATACGTCCTATGAAAAGGATAAAGTTCTTACCACAATCAGAAAATCCATCAGATGCCTATCCTCAAGTTATCTGAGCACGTTGAACCTCGCAGTTAGTTTCCCCATGTTGTGACTGATTGGCTCCTTGAAGAGGTGGGGGAGTGACTATAAGAGAACGAATAAAAGATGCTCCATCTCAATTCACAAAGGATATCTATGAAGCGAGCAGCTGCTCTGTCGCCACACCTAGTAGTTGTATACCAGATCTCTTGTTGAGTTTATCTTCTACAATGTTCCCCTTTCTAGGAGTATACACTATCTTAGAATAATAGTTTTTGAGGAACTCAAGCCAACAATGATGTCTCAGGTTTAGGTCCTTCTGAGAGAAGATATACCTGAGACACTTGTGATCATATTAGACTGTAAAACGTTCACCCATTAGGTAATGTGTCCATATCTTCAAGGTGAGTACCAGTGGTGCTAACACCAGGTCATGGGTAGCAAAGTTCTACTCATTCTATCTCATCTATCAAGAACCATATGTGATAACCGCTCACTCGTGCATCAGGACATATCCATGACCGATCCCTGATGTGCCACAATAGACTACACATCCAACGCCCTCCTCCAGAATCCCCAATATGGGGGCACTAGTCAACCTCTTTCTTATCTTCTGAAAACTCCACTGGAATCTCTCCGACCACACGAAGGGTTTCCCCTTCTTCGTCAATGCTAATAATGGTGCTCAACTCTAGAGAAATTTGGCACAAACCTCTGGTAGTATTCAGAAAACCCCAAAAAAATTTGTACCTACATCACACTCTTTGGTGGATCCCAAGAAAGTACCACCTCAATCATCACTAGATCCAATGCAATTGTAGCCTCCAAAATGAAATGTACCAAAAAATTAAACTGTCAGATCTAGAACTGGCACTTCGAGAGATTACCATAATGTTGGTACTCTTGAAGTGTGTCAAGAACTATTTGCAAATGATAGGCATGCTTCTCCTCGGTAGCCGAGTAGATCAAAATATCATCGATGAATAATACTGCAAATTGCTCAAGGTATGACTGAAAGATCCTATTCATGAGTCCCATGAACAGTGTTGGAGAATTGTCACACCGAACGACATGACTAGAAAAACTCATAATGTCTTTATCGAAATCTGAAATATTTATTATGCACATCCTCTTCCCATAATTTGCGCTGGTGATAGCCTGATCTAAGGTACATATTTGAGAACCACCATGCTCCCTTCAACTGATCAAAGATGTCGTCAATCCTCGTAAGTTGGTACTTTTTCTTCACAGTGACATCGTTCAGGAGCCGATAGTCAACACAAAGTCTGAAGCTCCCATCTGCCTTCTTGGCGAACAAAATTGGGGCTGACCAAGGAGAAACAATGGGCCAGATGAAGCCATTCCACAGTATGTACTCCAGCTATACCCACAGCTCACGATGCTATGATGGAGCCATCTGATACAATGTTGTTGATATCATTGTCATTAAAGGGTACATTTCATTGTAAAAGTCCACCTCTCTGGGAGGAGGTAGATATGGAACATCATTAAGGAAGACAACCACGTACTGGTCCACCACTACAAGATAACTCAGACTCTCCACATCAACCAGTCCAAGGGTAAGGCTAGAAAACTAATGAGGGATCGGTTGCACTCTCTTCCCGGTAAGTCCATTATATACTGCAAATGATCTCTTCTCACCAGATATAGTAAACCCAGTCCCATTAGTGCGGGCACACCACACTTTGTGCCTAATAAAGTCGATCTGGGCATGGATTGTAGATAACCAAACTATACCCTAGATAATTTCACAAGGCCTCGACACCTCTACTCTGATATCCAAGATGAATCTCCTGACTCTTAGAGTAAGCTCATACTGCAGGCACTAGTGTGTAATCGAAGAATCCTCTCCCATAAGAGTCTGTAGATTTAAGGATCAATCCAACGGATCTACAAGAATCTCCAAGCTCTCAATGAGGGTAGTGAAAATAAAAGAATGGTTGTAACCTATGTCTATAAGTACTGCAGCTATGGTGGAGTAGACACATATTATACCTCGTATCATCTCCTGAGTGTCATGGTAGTAGGCCTTAGCAGCCTGGAGCTGAGCTCACCCTTATCCACATGATCCTTGTGATCGGGGTGGACCACCTGTTGGTGGTGGCAGTAACATATCAAATTATCACCCACCGCCAGATGCATGACCAGCTCCTCTGCCACGTCCTCCTGCTCCCAGTAGACCTACATAGACGAACCTATGTCTCTGCCTGGGTGGTCCTTCGATTATCAACTGATCATCTGTATGACGATTTGTGTAGTTACGAGCCATGTGACCCTACCCACCCCATGTGTAACACTGCCTGCTCCTCGCATGACTATCTCTGTCTTTGGTGCCATGCAGAACCGACCCTGAATCCCATGGTCGTCCACCTGTAGGTCTAGTCATCTGGGACCTCTGGGACATCTGTCTGCTACCAGCTATAGAGGACTTTGCTACATGATTCCCAGTGGTGGGTCTCACTGCTGGTGACTAGTCAGCAAGAAAATTCTCCACTAAGAGGGATTCCTATAACACCCCCACCTACATCGAGATGGTGAGGGAAATCATTGAAGCATTAATCTCCCACTTGAGTCCCTGTTCGAAGGTTAGATCCCTGAAGAATGGGTCCGACACCATATCAGTGGAGTAGCGTAAGTGGTTGGTGAACCTTGCTGAGTACTGAGACACAGTCATGTTTCCCTACTGCAGATGAAGAATCTCATGTATACGCACTGCGTGAAGGGTCGCTGGGACAAACCTTTCCCAAAACTGGATCTCAATGTCTGCCTAGAGAAGTGTCACCTCATCGTGAACATGGAGCATCATGCTCCACCATCTGCCTACTTCTTCCTATAGAAGACTACCAGATTGTATCACCATTATATCAGCAGGTGTCCCTACCTGTCGGAAGACACTCACCACGACCCCCAACGAATCCTCAGCAGCCTGTGGATCTGTCTCGCCTCGGATCCTCGGTGGCCTCTAGGTCTATAAATCGTGCAAAACCCTCAAGAGACATTAACCCTCTCCGGATGGGGCTAATGGAATCAGTGCCGCAATGGGTAATGGTACCGCTGATGCCTCCACAGGTGCTCCTACTAATAAAAGGCCCTACCCCGAGGCCTTGTCGCTCGGTGGGCTATCAACGCGTATATACCTAGAACCCTAGCTGGTTATCTGCGTGGACGCATCCTAAAAAGAAATAGGTGTTCCATGGTCAATATTTATACCTAGTGAGCTTACACGAATAGTTCTTAAAGAAAACTTTTCAAAACATGTACAAAATCGGTGTTTTCATGCACTAATTTAGAAATCATAAGTCAGGGTCCTGGTGTATAGATAAGTCGGCTACGACACCAATAATGGATTCCATAAAAAGATAATCACACTCACTAAAATTAACACAATTGTTGTTAAAAATATCAGATTCCAAAATTCTGAGGTAGAACCGACTCATCTGATACCAATTTGTCAGGACCCGTCCCAAGGGGCCCATGTCGTGACTACCCGAAGCCCGCCTTCCATAGCCCAGGGGCTGGAGACTAGCACTGAAAGGCATATTCCCGAAAACTGGGATGGAATTACATTTATATTCTGTAAACACACACCACCAAGCACTCAGCAAAATACAAACACAAGTAAACTCTAATGTAAATTGAGTGTGTACAGAAAGTAAAAGGGGATAGAATAAAAGACCAACTAGAAAGTACCAGAAAACTAAAAAGTACAAGTAAAGTGAAATAGCTCCAGTGGAAACCTGAAAAGGATCCTACCTGAAGGGTAGGTACAACTCTCGAACAGTAATCTCTACGGTTCGCCTCATCTAATTTCCACCTTCGAGAACCCTTTTTTCATAGTACTCTTGTCCTTAGTCAGCAGTGTCCATCATCTTCACCAAACAACATAATGTGCGGGCATAGCCCATGCAGGGGTGAATATAAAGATACTCAGTAGGGACCCTAAGACCCTCAAAGGTCTCAGAATACCCACAAAGGATAAAACACAATGCATGAAAACATCTTCCTACTCTACATCGGTATATTCCCATACATATTCCTAAGTTATAAAATATACCTATCTAATTCATGAGGAAACTCAAGGCACAATTCCTTAGCCAAAGTACAATTGTTCCATGAAGGAATGAATACAACAATGTTAACACCATAAAGGTAAGTAAAACAAAGGTAACACCACACCGAAGAACACCACAATGGGTATCTCCACAAAGGAATGTACCAAGAAGGTAACACGATAAAGGTAAGTACTACATAGGTAATGCCACACAGATGATTACCACCAAGGTAAATACTCATATCACACCCAATATAACATAGGTACGGTAGCATTGTGTATTAGACATAACTACGAAATGAAATTACTCTGTTAAGAGGAAGACCCACGTAGGATCCTAAATCATGTGACCCACGTAAGATCCTAGTACAACAGACACACGTACGATCCTAGTATACCAGGCCCACATAGGATTCTAGAGTAGTCTCACGTGGATTCATAGAGAAGATCCATGTGAAACTCTTAAACACAGACCCACTTAGGATCCCAAAGCACAGACCCACATAGGATTTTTTCTCATGTTACAGTAAGTTACAGGGTTCCCACACTAAGCTCGCTTGATTTCGGGAGGGTTTTCTCCTCAATTCATAGGTCAATACTCTAACTGAAATGATTATCCCCGATAACGTATATCAAAGGAATTCCAAGGGATATGGGTATCAACGTAATAGATGGTGGGTCAATCGGACGCCCGGTCTATAAGTTATTGGCCTTTTAGTCCCAAGGGCCTGGTTTGATTCGTGTCTAATCCATCCCGAACATACACCATCCTTATTCAAAACTCATGTGGTATATATCAAAAGTACCATCACGATACAAGGATTTCGGCGCAGCAGTCTGTTCGTCAATCAGACGCCCGTAGCTTAGGATATGGAAAAATTAACAAAAAGGTTCGAAGTTGGTCTGAGACCGGTCCGACCTAGTTAGACCGACCCAGCTAGGGCTGACCCGACCTAGTTCGGGTCGACCCGGCCTGACCCGGGTTGAGACCTGGGTTCGAATCAGCTTGATAGGTCTATCCCGGCCATTTGGCAGCCCGCATTGTGGCGGCTCGCGGTGCGGCGACCCGCGATGAGGCGGCCTATGGTGTGGCACCTTTTGGTGCAGTGGCACGCCACGACAGGCCAGATGACCACCCTCCTCTGCACGGCACAGTCATGCACTGTGCCACCACTGGTAGTTGGCTCTATTGGACACCCTCCCTTCACCACAGCGGCACAAGGTCACAGTTCCTGCTTTCCATACGGTGCGAACACACGCCGCCACCTCCCCTTCACGGGGCCAGCTGACGCCAGCCACTGCCCTTGCTCTGTCACGGTTGATGGGACACGACCATTTTGTGGAGGCACAGTTGTGCCACCACTATCTTCACGGCCTGCCATTGTGCATTCACCTCTCTCGAGTCCCACCGGTGAAAATCACTTGCAGCGGTCTCCATCTTCCTCTGTCATGAAGATCGCGTCATAAACTACAAGGGTTGCAGAGAGGTTGGGGTATCTTACTTTGTCCCACACCCTCCGCGTTAGAGTGGTATCAAGGGGCTCATGGGGATAGATTCAACATAAAAGAAAATTAACGATGATAAATCAAAATCACACCCCTACCTAGACAGTTCGTTGACATCGATGAGGAGGGAAAGATATATTTTAGTTCATTTTCATTGAAGACGTTCCTCATTAGAGAGGTCATTTTTAATTGGAGATGGAATTCTTTGATGGAGAAAAAATTTGTTGTTGGAGAAAGGTGTTTCTCCAAAATTCTCCCCTTTTTTCAAACACTTCCCCTAATTCCCCCAAAATGGATTAGCCAACTTATTAAATTATGTTTTTTTATTTTAATTAGAGTTGGCCAATAATTGAGTTTATGTTCGTGTAATTAAATTAATGGAAGGTGGCCGAATTACTTAGGAGATAACCAAGAGTCACATCCCTCATTAATGTGGAAGTTCAAGGCTCAGGTGGTCCCCACCATTAATTTCAAATTGGGGGGGGTTTTACATCTCGTGTGGTCCCACCACCGAGAATTAAAATGGGTGGTTAAAAATAAAATATATTTTTGTTCTTTAATTAATTTTTTTATTTCCCTAAAAAACATGAAAACTAACTTTCACCCTCGTCCTACTGTGGTCAAGGTGACAGCCTCCTTAAGTGAATACTGGTGTTACAAGTTCAATGAAGTCCTTGTATTTAAATTCCAAGAACTGGTTCAAAAGTTACAAAAACATAGTCGTACATTTACTGAACGTACCTAAAAATGTTCAAAAATTTATTTCGGGCACCCCAGGGCTCGAAATCACGTGCCATCAATTTTTACGGACTCATAATGTTCTGATATAATAAAACAAATTAAATGGAATTTTCTGGGTCTTTAGAATTTTTTCATGTATAATAATTTTTAAACCATATTTTTTTTGGGATATTATCCCTTAATTAATAAATATTAATTATTCACAACACATAGAATATTAATTGGAAATAGTAGTGATGATCTAACTACATAATTTGTTTCTTTATTCTAAATCACTTAATGTGTTATACAGATACCATTTATCTTATTCATAATTTTCATAATTTGATTCTATGATATATTAATATCAAAATAAAACTTTTTCTCTACGTATTCATCTATAACACAAACTATGTTCTATCACAAAATTTTGGGAAGATCTCTTTATTCAATTCATAAGTTTCTCTCTTATGAAACCATATCAGATTATATTAAACTACAATATTTTTATACACTATAATTCTATTTCAATTTACATCTTATATCATGGATGTCTGTTTCATATATATTATCCATCAATTACACTCATAGTATCTAATTTATAAATTGACAGAATATAATTTGGAAAAAATGCCCCATGGTAAAATTATGGTGTTTTTAGGTTGATTGTGTTTGTTGAGCAATATGATTTTCATGGTCAGTTGTTGAATTCTAGAGAAATGATTAGAGAGATGAGCTAAAAATGATCCAAGATAATTGAATTGAAACTCTGGAGGTGATATAAAAAGTGTGCATATAAGGTGGAATGGTTTCCTATAGTTTTTCAAATTTTAAATTTTTAAAAATATAGAATAGAAAAATGTTTTTTGGTAAAGGATATTGAGTACAATGATAATGGTGGATAGAATTAAAATGTTCATGTGAAGTTTTAAAATTTTATTAAAAAATATGAAATATGAAGGAATGACATGAATAGATATTTTCACTAAACAAATAAAGGCTCTTTCATGACATAATGATGAAGTGATCATCCTGAAAGTTAAATACACAACCAATGAAATGTCAATTGTTTTTCTACTAATGAGAGAAATGTTGGGTTGAAGGAGGTCATAGGGAAAGAAACATTCGTTTAGGGTCTAAAACTCTTATAAATAAGAGACAATCCACCTCGTCTAGAAGGTCAAACCTTAGAAACACCCAAGGAACTGATTTGCATATGTGTTGCGAGATAAGGGAGTTGTGCACAATGCATAAATGTTACACTCAAGAGGTTTTTCCACGATTGTCGGTGGATTTTGGGAGTTCAACACTGTAAATATAATTTTTCATGCAAGGGGTTAATATTACATGAAAAGAAGCCTAATTTTTTTTAAAAATATCTTCTTCTTAATAAATCATTGGTATATTGGTATTAATAAATTGGTTGAATCATCAACATTAATGGATAATTTTTCAACAAATGACGATGTGTGCATTCATTAAAATTAAGGGACCTATGGGTCAACAAACTGTGGGTGAAGCCCTTCCCATAGTAGTGAGAAATGAAATAGTAATAAGGTGATCCTTTCCATCTGAAGTGAGCTTGAGAAAAGATTTAGGGAGTGAACCTTGGGAAAGTATATTAAAAACCCTAATCAATATATAAGCTATGAGTCTATGCATAGAAGTGGTCTAGGCTAATCATTGTAATTTGGAAGTGAGGCTTAGTGAATTTGGTACATCTGCACATCCCCATTGTATTCTTCTTGGATGTATCCCATTGAGGGTAAACCAAGAAAAATTTCTATGTCTTGTGAATGATTTAATTTTCGATCCAACATTAGAAAGAGAATGAGAGATAAAAGTGTCTTTATTAAAAAAGAAAAAATATCCAATGAGGAAGTTTTCTTAATCTTTCATACCCAAATTCACCCCCATCAGGGAATTTAATATAGTTGGGATAATGATTTGGATTAGAAAGGTGGTATAATGTTTGATATTTTCTATCAGTAAATGATATAGAGGGTTTCAATAAAAAAGTGATTTCAATCTTCGATGGAAACTATTTTTAACAGGGAAAGAATCATATTCAAAACTGATTTCGATCATTAGGAATGGTTGTGTTTCAATAAGCGATGCATGTAACTACAGAGAATATGAAGAGTGGTACTTTATCAAAATTTCACCAAAGGGAATTGGATGATGATAGTAAAGGATACAATTTTTTAGGGGGAGCCTTTTCAAATTCAATATATCATAATGTGATGTCATGTAAGTCATCACATGCTATGTTGGAAACGTCATTGATCATCTATTATGGAGACTCAAAATTCAGAGAATCAAAACTACAGGTTCTAAGAAATAAGAATGAGGGTCTTATAATTCACCCTAAAGAGTCTATTGATGTAATTGTTGATTAGGTGAATGTTTTTGTTGAATATATACACATTATCATAGAAATGACTAATGATATAATGATTATTAAGAATATATTAAAAAACTTCTACCTCTATTTAATTCAATTGTTTCAGTATTGGAAGATAATAATTAATGAGAGAAATCATTAGATAGCTTTCACAGTACAATTTTTCCAAATGAGATGATACATGATGAAAATGATGTTGTAAATAATGGGATTTTTGAATAAGTGGTATTCAATGTCTTAATGAATCTCAATTTAGTATACGGGTAGGAAGAATATGATACAAATGAATCCATGTCATTCATTTCCACAAATATTCATGGAGAAAAAGGAAAATTAAAAGGCAAACTTCAACTTGCATACATTTGATTTGAAATTATTGGACATATTGCAGTGAGATTTCATATGATTTTTCAAGATGATTATAAGGATTATGTTGAAATTATCTTGAGTAAGCAGTCAACCTTTGTGAAATTCAAGGAATATTGGAAGAGAAATATCATGAAAAATAATAATCTACTTTCAAAAGAAGATTATTATTTTGAGGAATATAAGGTTGATGACTTGGAGTACTGTAAGGATTATAAAGTAAGTGACATGGTTGTGGTTTTCATAAATAACCAAAAAAGGAATAAATAATAAATGGTAAAGAATAATATGTAAGAAGAGTTTACCATTAGGTCAAATTATAATCCCCTCTTGAAAAAATAGATGTTTGGAGAGCCCAAATGAAGAAATCCAACAAACTGGTTCACGATGCCAAACATTATATGCAGTAGTAAGAAGAATAGAAGTATATGTTAAATGAAGAAATTTAAGAACTAAAGTCTTCATTTCCAGAGATATGAGAAATAATTATTGAGTAAAATATAGCATCAAATAATAGAAATGTGAAATTGATAGTTTGATTGACAAGTAAAAATATCAAATCAAACTTATCAATGAAGTTAAAGAGGAATTTTTCATATTATGACGAATTATCGAGGTTAAAGAACTCTTAACTCTCTATAAAAAATTGGGAAATATGGTCATTTAGTTAATTAAAATGACGAAATTGGATCATATAGGTCTATCAGAATAACATCAACAGTAAAATCCAAATGATAAGGATTGTGTGAGTCTTAATTAGAAATATAAATAAGTAACAGTTTAATTTAGAACCCCAGAACCTAATTCTTTATTGAATATTGATTTGGTTATGGATCAGAATTATTAGACTCAGAGATCCCAAGGGAGAACCAGTTATGCAATACTTCCACATAGTAATCCACTGCCACATGAGATATTATTGTTGTGAAAAAATGGAACACTCAAAAAATATATATTCGATATTCAAGAGATACCAAAGGAAATAAGAACTACAAGGGTATACATACATAACTCAGTATTAAAGAATATAATTTAATGGAAACTCTTTTAGTTGTGTAGGATTACAGAACACAGAAAGATACTTCTCATCAAAATTTTATAGAAATGTGTAGAATGTGAATGAATGTGTTCATGAGTATTAGTTCGACATATCATCAAATGAGATAAATATGAAAAATCAGTTTGTAGTGTTGAAAATGGAAGTGGTTCCATAATACATCTATGAATTCCAATATTATAAATCTATACAATTTATGAATTCATATTCTTGGATAACAAATATTTGACATGAATAGGTAGTGGTTGCAGAAATTTCATTCAAAGCATCATATCACACTGGAATATGAATCATTGATAGTGGAAGAAGATACCATATGATAGTAAATATTGATCTAGTGATAGAAATCAATTTTGGAAGGTATGGTATTTTGATATATTTAAATTATGGAGTTTTAAAAATTATTATCTATGAAATAGAAATGTTTGGAGGAAAAGACATGAGTTGTTTATATGTCATGGTTATTGAAGGTCTCAGTAAAATATACGATGTTTTAGTCAGTTATGTGACTCATAACATTCCATAATATTTTCTAATAAATTTTTTATCATCAAGGAATAATAAGGTGGAATGTTTTTACACGGTAATTGTACGAAAAAGAAAATATCTAATTTGCAGGTGTAGAAGAAGATATGTGTTTTTTTTTCAAGGAAGAAGAAAACAAGTTATGTCATATACGCCTTGGTCATTTGAGCCAAACCTCCTTAGAATATCATGTGAAATGTGATCATACATGAGTCTTACCCAATATATCACTTGATCATACCAATATCTGTGATTCCTTTCAAGAAGGAAAGATCATTCAGAAGACAGGATGGAAAGGAACAATGTTCACCTACAGAACAATTTCACTAATAACTATTGATGGGAGGAGATATTATGTTCTCTTCATATTTTCTTTTAGTATAATGGCATGGGTTTGGGTCATTTAAAACAAATCTAAGGTGTACAGTTCCATAAACACTTATCAAATGGATGTTTAAATGATATTGGGTCAAACATTTCATAAGATCAGAATAGATAATGGAACATTGATAAAAAATATCCAAGTGGAGGATTATATTGAGAAACATGGGATAAGGAACAAATTTTATACAGTAACAACTCCACAAAAGAATACAGTAGTTGAGAGTCAAAATATTATAATAAAAAACATGTCTAGTATAATTCAAAATGATAAAGACCATCAATAAATATTTTGGAATGAAGTAGTTATGACATCTGTCTACACACCAAATAAATCATTATTATATCTGAAAGAATAGAATACTTCGTATGAGCTATGGTATAGAAAAAAAGTAAAGATTTACGTACATTCCAGTCTTTTGAATTATGTTATTATCTCTCAATAATGAGCACATATAATTTATGAATCCCATGTATATGAATGGATATTTATTATCTTCTCAATGAAACGAATAGAATACAAATGATTAAATAAGTGTATGGGAAATATAGTTTAAATAAATGATGTATCAATAGTAGCTAATGGGAATAATATTCAACAAATACTTGTTCATTATTAGAAGGATAGTGATGATGAGATAAGCATGTTAAGGTATGTTCCTATTCCCGAGATTGATTCCGAAGAAGATTTAGATTATAAAGAATATGAGTATAAACTAGTATCTACTCAATGACTCATGAAAATTATTGAATTTTTTAGAAAGAACATCATTAGTGATTAGATAGCGCCCATAATTACGTGGAGTATGAATAAACTGTACAAAAAATGGTTCCTATCATAGATGGAGACAAAATGTTTAAAATATGATGTTGGATATGAAAACTCGGTCTAGGATATGAATGAAGAGATACCCTAAATTGATAAGAATTTCATGTGTTAGATTGTTTTGAGGAAAACAAATAAGAATGACATTACGACTAAATGGGTATTTCATAAAAATATGAATGAAGGAAACATAGTGATTTGAAACAAAGAATGAATAGTGTGAAAAGGGTACTCTAAAATATATGTTATTGATGTTTATTAAACTATATCATAAATTTGAATGCAATAGGAAATTAGATTAATATTGTTAATAACAATTCAAAGATGGATCAACTTTGTCTAGATGGCCATCATGTTAGAATTTATGAATGGTGTTCAGGTAGAAGATGTTTACATTGATCATTCATGAAGCTGAGATCATAGTTTTTTATCATAAGATGCTGGTATATTGGTTGAAGCAACCACCTAGAGCACAGTAGACAAGAGTAGATCATTTTTTAAAGTATCTCAATTTACAGTGGGAGGGATTTGATTACAATGTATAGGACAAAGATGATAGTAATCAAAGAATTATGGTTCTAGAATATTTAGATGACATAACATTGCTGGATCATATGATGAACAGTATAGGATGATTTCCAAATTCATGAAAATAGATTTTGAAATTTCAATGATTGTTCAACTGATGTTTTTCCTTGATTTATAGGTTACAAAAAGAATAAATTTAACATTCACTTCTCAATATAAATATTATCAGGAGGTTTGGAGAAGATTTAGAATAGAAAATTTCATGGAGATCATGACTTCAGTGGCTACCTAGATGAAACTTTCCCAGGATGATGAAGTAACTACATTTAATATCACAAAATACATGTAAATAATTTTCATTATATTTTAAATGACAACGAGAAGAACTGATATTGATTTTTCTACATTTCGACCAATGAAATATCAAATAAATCCAAATGAAGGACACTATATATCATGGAAAATAATAATTCTATATAACAAGGGAATGGTGGAATTTAGTTTGATGTGTCATTAAAAATTTCAAAAAGGGTTATTTGGATATACAAATATAGATTGGTCTAGATCATTATATGATAGAAAATCAACATATGGTGGTGCATTCTATCATATAATATTGTTTATTTCTTAGAAATGAATGAAACAATATTTCATTTTATTGACCCCTATATGTGATTAATATATCGTGCTACTCAAGAATGCACACAATTATTAGGGGTAAAACAACAACACGATGATATGGCATATGAATTTTAAGATCAGATAAAAATCTATGTTATCAATTCATGTTCTATAAATCTGAGAAAAATTCAATGAATCACTTGATGACAAAGAATTTTGAAATAATGTATCAATTTATCATGGATATGGTGAGAAATTACAAATGATGTTGTATTATGTGCCTACAAAATGGATAGTTGTGGATATTCTGACAAAGGCCTTACCCAATGAAGCATTTGAATTCCATCGACTTTCTATAAGAGTTAAATTGAATCCACTCGCATTGAAAAGTGTGTATGTGGGACCCCCTATCTAGGAGGTACGCCGTTTTTCCCTAATGTACTGATATATGTTCATTATCTAGTCTCAGAACATAATGAAGTGACCTAAGGGATCAATGAAAAATGGGGTGAAATATTTGATATATAAGGGTAGAAAATAACTAAATCCAGATATGGGGAGATGTATATAAGAGGTCAATGATGTAGTGTGAGTTCCCAAATTTCATAGTTTTTAGGTTTTTGAAAAATACTGTAACAATTAAATGAAATCATAATAGTTGGGTCATATATAGAAATTACTCAAGGATATCAGAGCTTAGTTTGAACATATTTAATTATTCCAAAGAACATGAACAAGATATAAAAATTAGGATGAGTTTTAAATACAAAAATGCTAAATATGATTGATAAAAGGATATATATCATGAATGATAGTTTTCTTGATTATTGAAGTTGAGTGCTTTCAGGAATTATGTGATTTATTGATGAACATTATATTCTACACTTTTTTCTCACATCGATCATGTCTCATATAGGCTTAGAGTATGTGTCGATTAAGTCATTGTTCACTATTTAAATCACATTATGATAATTATGGAAGAATATGGAATAAGATTTATTGATTTATAGAAATGTGAAGTGTTGTAAAAAACATGAAGGGGATATTTTTTGAAACAAATCATCATGGAAACTTTACTGTCTTTTGGGTTGATTGTTTTTTTAAAAAGGAATGTATCCATAGTCAGTTTTGGAGTTCTAGAGATGTTGTTGGGAAGTTTTTTTGACAATGATCGATGAATATGAAATCAATACTCTATATTAACTACAAAACGTGTGTATACATGGTGCCTCCATTTCCTAGTTTTAAAAAAATGGTTCAATATGTAGAGAATGGGGAAAATATTTTTGGAAATAGAACATGCTTACATGGATGATGGTGGAGTGAAATATTATTCCCATGCGATGCTTTAAAATTTTTTGATCAAAATATGAGAAATGAAAAAAATCATGTGAATGATTTGTTTTCAAATCAAAGAGTTATGTGCAACCATGAAATAAATATGAAGTTATTTGTGAAAAATATACTTACACAAGTAGTGCGATGTCAAATTTGGGTTTCCACATTTCGGGGAAATGTTGCAATCAAGGATGTCGGTGGGTAGGAAACTTCCATACAGGGTAATCAATGTTTATAACTAAAATATACCCCACCATTTTGAAATCAAAACCTTAGAGAAATGTAATGTTCTGAATTGTGTAAGAGTTCTGCACAAAGGGAGATTCATGCAATGAAAAAATGTTTGGCCCAAGAGTTTTTTCCGTGATTGTAGGTGGATGTTGGGAGTTCTGCCAAAAACACTATTGATTGTCACAAGGTGTTAATGTTGCGCACAATACAGCAAAAATATGATAAATAGGTCGATTTTTCCCTGTAAATATTTGGTCAATAATTATTCATCAATTGGGTAAAAGTGGAACTTAAACAGAGCATCTATCTACAATTGAGGATGTCTTCACCCTTAAAAATGTGGGGACCTAAAAATCAATAAAAATTATGTCATTCCCTTCTAAGAGAACTCAGTATAGGAAGACAGAGAAGGTGATCCTTTCCACTAGTAGAGATATATATTAATAGATTTTAGGAGTTTCCATTGGGAAAACAATGATATGACTCTAAACATTGTGAAGTTAGTGATATGAGGAATATAACTAATTTTCACGAACATTGTAATTTTGTTGTGATCCTTAGTGTATTTTTTTCAACATCACATCCCAATTGTATGATCCTCTGACATAACCATGTGAGGGTGAAAAAATTATAATTTATATACCTCGTGCATGATTTAATTTCCTCTCATACATTAATATGGTAAAGGTAGATACACATTTTTTTAAATGGAACAAGATCAAACGTGACATTTTCTTAATCTGTCAAACCCTGATTTCACCCCCTCTCAAGGAATTTCACATATTTGGGATAATAATATATCCAAAATATATATTCTTTAATATTATTTCACTATTTGTAATTATCAAAATAATCATTTCAAAAAAATATGATATCACTTAATATCCAAACATATATGATAACAAGAAATAAAAATGGCATGATAGTGTATTCTCTCGCAAAACACTAATTATGAAACACTATTAGATGAAATTATCCTTATATCATAACTCAATGTTTACATGAACATATGTAAAAAAATTATGACATGGTTATCCTCCTTACGTGAAGGAATACTTTTTCATAGGTCAGTATTATCCTCCACATCCCACATTCATTAATCATTGATTGAATCAAAACTATTGAAATAAAATTTATAATTTATCTTTTAATTCAATCCCAAAGTAATCTCAATTTAATATCTAGATATCTAATGTTTTTTTAACTACTATACCATTATATGAGTGATTATTAATCTTACATATCATAGTGAATATTGGGTAATTTACTTATTTTTAGTGAGTAACTTTTAAGTAACTATTTTTTACTATTATCCAAAATCATTATGGGTTTTCAACTTTTCAATTTATATATTTAAAATATAATATAACATTTCAATTTCATCACATTAAATCTTATGTTTCTTATTTTGGATATGTGAATTTTTAGAATAATTGGTTATGCTCATAGAGTACCTCTTATGGATTCCTTATGATGTCGTTTATGTATTTGGATTCACCCCTTTACATATCATAATAAGAATATTCCATTTTAAAATTGACATTAATAATTATTGAACCCTATTATACTTTGGAATTTTACCATAAATTTCATATGGAGGTTCTTTTATTTTCATATATTGAGGTCTCTCTTAGTGAGTTACTCATTCATATTTTGTAACATACTATTATATATCACATAGAGTTCCAACACTGAAAAAATTATATAACAGATATTTCAAAGTTACTTTCACATATTCCTTATCACCACACATATGCATCACTACCATTTTCTATTTATAACTTGTATATTTAGGACATCCATGAGATATTAACTCTGATAACTAGGATGAATGTTATATAAAAATTGACTAACTTTTTCAAATCACAACGTTGATATTGACTTTTTTAATTTTGAATCATTAAATCCTATGAGGGATTATCCAATCACTTTTATTCATCTCAATAAAACATAAAATACTTTGTAAATTATTAGAATATTTTAAATGGTCCTCCACATTATTTCAAATTCCATAAAACATATGAGTACTCAAATTTGAGTGCCTCAATGGATAAATACTATATCAACACTTACAACGTAATACTTAACCTTCATTTAGAAAGATCTAATTTATATTATCCATATTTTACGAAATACAATGCTCATAATAATTAAAGAATTTCTTAACAATATTTCAGCCTACCTTATTTACTTATTCAATCAAAGATACTTATTCTTTTGAATTTCTATCTTAAACTTTTACATAAAAAACAAGTCATAATCAATTTTTTCACCTTCGATAAAGAATTACCTCTGATAATCATTATAATAATCTCTAAAATCACAGAATGTAATGGATAATTACTCAAAATAAAAAATATTCATTTTTTATTTATTATCAGAAACATCAGAATATTTTTGTTTTGATGATTTTTCACACATATGAATAAAGCTACCATAGAATATCAAATTGTAGTAATCCTAATAAATATTCCAATTTATTGGTGGTATTCCTTCATTTCCCAATTCATATTGAGAGTAAAAATATTCATTAAATATAATTATAATCCACACAATATTTTAGCCTCTTTATGATTTATAAAAAAAAGATATGTAAAAAAGATATGTTTAATATAATCAATTATCACAATGGGTTGTGACTATATATTATGATCTATAAGGGAATGGGATCATATAGACATACAATTCTTCCTAATGTGACATGACTATGGAATATTGTTTGGATTGAATATCCTATATATATATATATATATTATGTTTTATATACTTCAGGTCGTTCACATTATATTAATCCTTTCATAGTGTTAAAAATTTACCCTACATGTGTGACATCATACTATGATACCTTTCTTAAAATAAACATGAGGTTGTGGTAATTAGGGGGTTATCGGTATGCAATTGATCATGAGGTATGTTTTTTTGAATAGGATTAGGTTTTCAAACTCTGAGATTTAAATATAATCTTGAACCCTGATCTAATTATTCCATTTATGTTTATTGTATTTTTAATATGAGATGCATATGATGTTCATATATACAATCGGAACCCATGATTATAGTGCTTTATTTTTTAACAATATATTGTGGTGTTTTTGAGTGGATCATAATGGTCATATGAAGTAATAAGAAGGAACTAAATAATGTGAAGAGATGAAGTATTATATGATTTCATGATAATAATGTTGATGTTGATGTATTTGGTTTTTATACTAATAAGGTCCAATTTAAAAAATTAAAAACCATTCATATAATTATAAAAAAGATCATTATTGGTCTACTATGTATTTAGAAAATTCCATACAGGTGTATTATATTTAAAACAACACTAAATTTAAAAAATTGAAGAGGATAAAATTGAATTTGTGAAAATAAAAATATAGGCATACAACACCAGGGCATCATTTTATTAGGTAAAACACACAATCTCCATGGTATTATTGAATAAGAGTCTATTGTGTTGGTAACAACTAGAGTTTGTCAATATAGGATAAAAGTTCATAAGGTGGATCTTGGTAAGGAATACGATATGGGATAAGACTATGTATAGTGGTTGTAAATTGAGATATGCCATGGGAGTTAAAAAATCATATTTTTAGTTGTTTGTGTAAATAATTAAACCACTTATGATAGAAAATTGATGTAGTACTCATAATATGTGGGAGATATTTCTAGGGTAAATAATATTTTTCAATTTCGTTGAAATGAAATTTTTATCATCATCTATTACCTCGTATTAGATGGTTTTCTTGTAGAGTTCATGGAACACCTAGCTTCTCTAATTTGAAACTACCAAGTCCTTGATATCCGGGGGATATCAAAAGAAATGGGCTCAAGTCAATTACTAGTAGTTTTTCCATGAATATTTTTTTTAAATTCTAGGAAATTCTATGTCAAAATTTTGAAGATGGTTTCAGAAGTAAATTGATATCTTCATATTTAGTATTGTTGTTTCACCATAATATTTTCATATTTATTTTAATTCATAATCAAGAATAATGTAGTTATGTGAAAAATATAACAGACATTCGTTATAAAGTGTACTCGTTGTCTTGTAAGGTTCATCAACTAATGAACGTAAAAGGGATCAGTGGATTTTGTAAGGTTTAAAAGTTATCATCATAAGGATTGAAATAAATTTAATAGTTGAATCTGTAGATCTATAATTTTTATTTCCCACCCTTCTAAATGTTTGGGAATGATTTTTAGGTTGATCAATTATCATAAATAAGTTTCAACCAGAGAGATTTTGTGTGGTTCAATTTGAGAAATTTTGTAATGTTTGTATTGGAAAATTCTTATGGTATGATCAATAATCTTTTTAAGGTTCACAGTAAATAAGGTATGTTTTAGTACATTTATGAATATTTTAATACCCTGGGTTACACACTGTAATAGACATAAAGAGAAAAGTATTTTCTAAAATATGGTGCCTCAATATTTAGAGCTTTAAATTGAGGTTTAAAATAGAATATCATGCTATATTTTTTTAATTAAATTATTGAATGATATAATCTATTACATATAATAGAGTAATTGAATAAATTATATGAATATGGATGAAATTATATTTAAATTTGGTAATATAGATCACGGTAAAAAAATTTTATATTTCTCTGTTGTTTCTATAAGTCAAAAAATAGTAATATTACATAATAGTATTTTTGAAGTGGGGTGGATTTATATAAATTTTAATTTGAATTAAATGATCTTGAGACTGATATCATTATATAATAACATATATTAAATGTGGATAAAGGACCAGAGAGAAATTATATTGTGAATATATATAAATAATGGAGTTTCGGAGAGAAGAGATAAATATTATTTTATTACATTGACTTATCTGTGTGTTTAAAGAATATGATATAGTATCTAGAGAAAATTATTTTAATTTTTAAAAATATGATGAATAAGGATATGATCTTATGATATTAAAATAACCGAATATAATTCATGTAAAAGTTAAGGAGGATTGGATATAGTCTACTTTAACCAAATATATACTTTGAAGAGTAAACCCACAGAATAATCCCATTTTAGAATTATTCTCATCTGAATGAGATATTTCTATTATATTAAAGAAAAGGAATAAATTATCTTATGATTGAGAAGTTATTATTACCTAGTATTGATGAAGCAAAGTGAAATATATGTGAATACTAAATCAGTTCCTACTAGGATTTGAAGATGAAAATTGTATTCACATATTATTTTAATAAAGAAGAGACCCACATATCTATAAACTATTTAATTCCTTCACAAATATATAGAGAAAAGTGAAAGAATATGGATTGTCCCTATGATCTTTTCATTGTCATTCCTATTCATTTTTAATAGAATAATAAGTTGTAATTCATCTATTCATATCGATAAATCATTTATGTGTTCTTCTTCACTTATCACTAAGGGATAATTATGTAAAACCACTACACCCATTGTAGGATTTACAATACCTCACATACATATATAATTCATTGAGAAATACTTTATAAATAACTATTTAACAAGTTGAATAAAATTATTTATAACAGAAGACTAAGATCATATGGACGTAGGTAAAGAAGTATTAATGAAAAAATGTTAAATATAATGAGACCTCGATTCACCCCCACTAATTGTGTCTCAAATTGTAACAAGTTATATCAGATAAATAATTTTTTGTTAATACTGTTAGATCTAATTAATAAATATTTGGTGATTTTGGAACATATATCATTTATACAAAAAACCCATATATTTAAGGGAATTTTTTTTATAATTTAATGAAATAATTATATCATATTTTACAAAACAAATTTGAATCACTTTTCCTGAAATACTTGATCGTATTATATTGGGAAGTAAGAATTGAATAGTATTATATAGTAAAAATAGAAATTTATAGGTTAATCGTTTTTTCTATAAAGGCCTTCAAATATACTCCAGAGGATGATGTATTCAACAATACTAATCTATGAAAATTTTATGAGGTTTTATCGATGAGGGGGGGGGGGGTGGAACTAAATTTTCTAGAATGCATGCTAAAAAAGGAAAACCGTCATACATCTATAAGAATTAAATATAAATTAGTTTATGGTCATAATAAAAAGTTATTCAATGTGTGTTTTTATATATAAATAAGGAAAGAAAGATAAAGAAAAGAAAATACATTAGTTTATGAATTACCATGAAGGTTATAAATATATATTTCCTATATAAATTTGAATCTAACCTTCAAATAGATTTCTCTAATAAATATAAAAATGTTGGTTACACATCACCTAAATAGATAACATGTGAGGCCACCACATGTAGTGAAACCATGGTTTCTTGTGTATTAAAAAAATAATAATTATTATAGATGAATGAACTATATGTTTTTAGGGATAAATGGGAAAATAAATATTTCTAAAATAAATATCTGGAAGATACTAAAAAATAGCTGACGAAGGATGAGATAAATTCAATAGAAACATTTTTGTTGGAATATATTAATATAGTTGTTACTTTATATTGGTGTGAAATATTATTAGGTATGTTTCTACAGTATGAATATAGAAACCTATACTTTTTAAACAAAATAATACAACTTATTAGATGAACATTCATTACAAATCATTACAATATATTATTGAACCACATTGGTTTGGTGTATTTAGAAACATGGATGCATAAATATTTGGTACATAAATGATCTACATAATCTCTAATTTTGTACTTGATAACTACCAACCATAATTGAAATATCATTCGTAAAACCTCACTTCATATCATGGGTAAAATGAAATAAGACTTATGATTAAAATATATGCTTAATAATCATAATAAAATGATATATTAATTATAATTTGTGCATAACATTAGGATAATGGTATGATAACATGATATTATCCTTTAATCACCAAAACCAACAATTCATATATGATAATAATGGGTCATGACATAACTATTTTTGGTTCACGAGTTATGACTCATAATGGAGTCCCAGATCATGAGAAAATTATCATAACATCAAAAAAATTTCATTTGATATATGATTTGAAAAATAATAATCATAGTTTATATTATTTCATTGAAACCCACCATGAAATTAATCACATTTTAGTCTTAGGAAAAGCTCCCATGTACAACGTTTGGGCATCAAATTACCTCTATAAGTACCACTATTCGGGCTTGGGATAACCACTATTGTACCCTTTTCTTGGTTTATCCTTACCCACTATATACCCGATGAGCTCATGAATACTTAATATATATATCCCATTAATTATATATATAAATAATTATGGTTCCAATAATCACATAATAATAAATCCATTTATATGTATGTTATAATATCATCAAACAGTAATCATATCATCATAGCATAACCAGAATAAAATAATCTTGTTTCATCAACATTTCGTTATAATAATCAAAATAAACCATGAAAAATTATAAGGATGGTATCATTGGATCATATCCCCTATAAATAACAATTTATATAAAAGGTTGTTAACATAGCTGAAAAATTCCTTTCAAATATCCCCAGAATATTTTTTTGATGAATAAACGCTTTTACATTTTCAATCACTTATTTAAAATAAATGTTTTCTAAAATATTAAGGGAGAATTTTTATTTAAAATGAACCAAGAAAAAATATAATAGAAACTTCAAATCCCTATGATATCATGGCGACATGAATTTTCTATAATGATGAGTATGTTAAAACTAATATTTCGTTTCCTTTTCTGTTAAAATGTTAAAAGTACCTCATTCAAAAAATGATAAGAAGCTTCCCTTAAAAATATTTCATATAACATAAAACATGTATGAAAATAATGTTAAAAAAATAAAATAATTGTGATAAACACATTATTAAATACATTTTAAAGGTAACATGGACAAGAGGGAATACTATTACTGACTAAAGAGAGAAAAAATCCATTTTTCATAAAAACATTTTTCTGGTCACTACTGTACTTAAATAGATAAAAATTACAGGGAAAATTTAAAATATATAAATAATCATAAGATATTAAAATTAATTATATTTTGGATATATATATATATATATATTTATTTATTTCATTAGTATAAATTTAAGAATTATGAATTTTGTAAAAAATGAGATTGTAATGTAAAACCCTTAACACAAGTTTGAATTTCCACATAAGAAATATGTCCTACAATATTATTTTTTAAAATATTAAAAATAATAATATAATTAAATAAAATATCCTATATTATCATCCAAAAACATTTCAACACCCATCAATCAATAACTATGTATTGACATCATTTTATTTAGGTGTTAATTGATTTATTTTTCTTGAATGATTCAGTTAAAATTTTTAAGTACTTATACTGAGATCATGGTTCTATCATCTAAAGATAGTTATTAATGATAGAAGTATAGTATATTATAATTAAATACATATTTACAGTAATCTGTAAATTTTAGTGATGGAAAAAATAACTACATCATTTGTGGAGATGGTAGTCTGTATGTATGCATGAATGTTGTTTTCATCATCTATCAAGGAAATCAAATATAAGAAAAATTAAAAATTTCCATTACAAAAAATTAAATTCTAAATAACACAATTAAAATTAAATCCATCATTTTTACCGAATATTAAGGACGATTAAGGAAAATTAATTATATCACTACATGGAGGCTGTCATCCACACATAAGAATGAGGGAGATGTTCATTTCTAATTTGAAGTAAGATAAGGTAAATAATCGTTGTTATATAATCATAATGATATGTATTTATATTTTTATATAATGAAATAATAGGATATGATATAGGGTAAATTTTTTGAATTAAATTGGGTTTAGATAGCTATATATAGATATATGAATCCTATCACTTAGTTTAACCCATTAGATAAACCTTTTTAAACCTTAATCATCTGTAAAAAAGTTACAATTTTAAATATTCATTATTAAAAAAATAATGTTTAAATTGTTAAATTATATTAATTATTATTATTCCTAATATTTAATCCTTTTTAAAAGAAAAAAATTATATACATAGTAAAAATTTATTTTAAAATATGTTCTCAAAATGTAATGAAATCTACTTGTAGGAAAATTCATTTTGATAATAAAATTGAGTATACCTATGATCCCTGACATTAACAAATTATTAAATAAGTTTTAAAATATTTTATTTATAATATAATATATAAATTTAATTAAAATCATTCATAAATATATACTAATTTAAATTATTAAAATAAAATAAATTGTTCATATTAAAATTGTTTTTAGAAAAATTAGTTTTTAGGTCCAAAAAATGAACTTATACGGACATAAAGAATAATAATTATTAAGATATAATTAATTTAATTATATATAATTAATGGATAATTATTTTAAATTAAGAAAAAATTCAAAAAATAATTTGACTTTTGCTAAAAATTAAATGAACGATTTACAAAATGATGATACTTTTCACTATTCACTATAGAATAATGCATTTTAGAGAAGTACTAAAATTTTACCATAGGATAATTCAAAAACTATGATTTCAAAAAGTAAATTAATTTTATAAAATTAAATTACTAGAAATTCTTCAATTTTTTCATCATTTATCCATAATAAATTAAATAAAATCCATTTTGAAGGAAAGTATGTTTTAAATGCATAAAATGAATTTATAAATAATATAGTTCTCATTTATTTTACTTAAATAAATATATTTTAAATATTTAAAACCATCATAAATATTATTATTAATGGTGTTATTAATATTCCTTCCTCTCATTCAATGAATATGTTTTAAGGGATTACAATATTCTATATTATTTAGACATAAGGTTTACTATAATGAAATATATTAGATACATTAAATTTATATCAATGGAAATAATATAAAATCATCAAGTGTTATAAGAAAATATGATTTCACCCCATAAAATATTATTATAATTTTTTCTAGAAGAAATATGAAATCTACATGATATTATTATTTTAAATATTATTTGGGTAGTGATAAGCAATAGATCTAGGCCTGGTATAAGAACGTAGATCGAATGAAATTATTAAAAATAGCCAATTATAAATTCATAGATGATTTAAAATTTATAAATCAAATGTCAGTGATAAAATATAGATCAAGAATAAATTAATTTTATTTTCAGTTAAAGTAAAAATATGCTAGGATAAAATATCATGAGTGAGTGATAAAATTATCAAAATGGAAAAAAGAGATGGATATCCCCTCCAAAGTAGTATCAATAAATATTATTCATAAAGGTTGATAATTGGACTTTTTAAGAAGTTATAAAACAATTGGTAAACTAGTTGGTATTATATCGCAAATAATTATATAGCTGTATTGTAATTTTTTATGGAAAAAATATACACACTATGAGTGTCTGTGTGTAGATTGTATAAGGTTAATTAAAGTGGGAATATATACTTCATTCAAATACCAATAGAGAAAAAATATATATAGTATGAATTTATTTGGATTTTTTATATTTATTATATTATCTGAAATATATATAGGTAATATATAGATAAAAGTATTCATGGTTCCAATATGAGATCCTGTACACATATGATAATAATAATATCTTAAATGAAGGCAGTGAAATTTTTTTCACTTAAAAATTGAGCTAGAGTGTCGGGTAATTATGATATATGGATGTTATTAAAGATTCCAAATGCCTAACAGATCTATTATTCACAACAGCCACAATGGAATTAAAATATTTATATTTGTGGATAATAAAATGTGAACACCAAATATAATGTAACTAATATCAATAGAAAAGAGTTTTATGGTTGAATAAGATGGTATTGAAGAAATAAAAGAATGAGTGTGTCTTGCACCAAGGGATTAATAAAATAAAAATAAAAATAAATAAAATTATCAATCCTATTGAGAAATGAATAATTAAGGGATTTATTTTATGGATAATAAGGATAATGAGAATTAAGAACAATCACTTTTCATGATGGTGGAGACATTAACCTTTAAAAAACATCCATGATGGTGAAAATAAAATATCTTCTAGGAAAAATATAAATGATATGATTCTGATGGAAACCATGGAAAATAAGAAATATAAAATATCTAGTGGGTTCAATCATTTTAATATTAATAATAAATAAAAGAGTGTTGGGATTTTCTTTTAATGAAGAAATAATCCTGACAAATAATTAGTAGATGATATATTGAATAAGTAATCCAATAGTTCAAAGATGATTATCAATAATGAAACAATTCAATGTTATTTAAGATTATTTATTTATATTTTAATATATTAAGATATTAAAAGTGTGATTATTTATATATATTTTTTAGAAAGGTAATAAGTTAGAGGTTAGATTTTCATATTTGACAATATTACTCAATTTGAGGATATTAGGAGGTACTTATCCCCCCTGTGAACTTTATACTAATATATTAATATTTATGTGATGCAATATTAATGTAGAGTTATAATTCTTATGTCATATACACTATGTGCTCATTTCATATTGAAAATTTTAGAATCTTGATATACATGAATTAATGAAGAAATTAATTTGTTTTTAGGGATAAAAAAGTTAAAACTTTATAAGCATGTCATATTTAAATAATAGACTTGAATATATAAATGAATTCATGGAATACACAGTAAATAAAAATGTTTACTTAGATTGAAACATGTGTATGATTTACCCTAAATCTTTTAATCTGTATTCAGAACACTCTCAAGCCTTATCAAGTTGTGGAAGTCCCTAAAGAAGTTAATGAGTTTCCTAATGAATAAGAAACGTCATTTATAAAGTATTATTTGTATTATTTTATTATATACTAGAAATTTAGTATCATATGAATGTATTTTTCTAGATACAAAAAAGGTTTATAAAAGAAATTTTTTTATAGTTAACAAGTGGTTGGGTGTTGACTATGGATATTTAAAGGCTCATTAACATCATCTAAAATACGAAATGACTAGTGAATAAAGGAAGGTAATAAACATCTAGTGGTATAATTTTTTTTAAATATATGGTAATAATTGTTTTGAAATGTTTTATGCCTCGTAGAATTTTGAGATATTAATTTTACAATATATTTTTTGTGTAAATTAATGTTGGATCCAAAGTAGTATTTTTTTAAGTTTATTTATTTTAATTAGTTCGTAAAAATTTATGAGTGATATTGATAACATTAATTTGTTAATTATGACTCATATTTCCTACACCACATTATAACATTGTAGGTTATGAGGCTTTTTTGACAGATTAGTACCAAGTTATATAATTCAATCAATGGTATTTTTAAGGAAGGATGTGGTTGAAATATTAATGTGTGTTGGAAGTTAAGGTGTAAATGGGGATTGATTTTGTGAAGTATAAATGATTGGTTGGTCTTTAATAGGGAAATACAAATGATGTTTTATAGATAATATGAAGTGATATTATAGAAGATATTTTTCTGTAATTCACGATAAAATAAAAAGAAGATAATTTACCTTGAATTTTTGGTGAAAAAGTGATGTTGATTAAGGGGGAGTGAATATAATTCAAGTTATCCTAGGATTTTAGGGGATATGGGGGAAAAATAATGGTATGAAAACTACCCTTTATATTTATTGGAAAATCTTGAGAAGTAGTTTTTTTTATATTTTTATGTATCTGTAATCCATAATCTATCTTGGAGTTATTTGATTTATAAGGTGAAGATGACTTTTTTAGGAGTGTTTAAAAAAATAGAGGAATTTTTGGAACGAATTCTTATAGGGTTGCATTTGTTTGAATTTTTTTGAAGTAGTCGTGTGGATTATAATTCATAAATGGATTTATTATAATAAAATAAATAATATAAATACATGGTTTATTGGATAAATTCATGAAAAATTAAGGTATTATTATGTATTCAAATTTTATATGGATGAGATATACTTAAATGGATTTGAATCATACATATTATTCTAAATTAAAGGTTCCAGATAGGTTTGATGTGTATTTTCGGGGAGTCTATAAATGTGTATGATATTATGGAAGACACAAAATTTTAAATTTGGTTGAAGAAACAATAAATCCAAGAAAAGGAAAAAAATAAATGAAATATACAGATATCCCCACCTAATAGTACTTCCATCAATGATAAAATCCTATGTCAAATACAGGATATTCCATGAGTGTCTTTGTAGATGTTGATATTTATCATTGGATAGAACATCCATGATGATAGTGGGGTGACTCTTGTGCATAACAATGATGCGGTGCACTACAATCGATAGTGGTAATCGTATGGGGTGGTACCACATGTGTTCAATGATCAATGTAGGTGACAATTGGTAAATAAATGTGAACATTCCCAATATAAAAATTAGTGTGTGAATCATTCTATCTAGAGCATATTCATTTTATAAGTAGTGAAAATTATTTAACTGAAATTAAAAGGACACTATCATATTAAACCTCATGTACAGGGGTTCTCATTATGATTTCATTACATGTTTATTTTCTTTGATCCAAAATATCTTTTTATAAACTAATATGTGAGAGAATAAAAAATTATATTGGGACACATCCATTTAGTTCCACAATAATGAAAAGAGTCTTTGTGATGAAATTATAATAAGTGATATTTACTAATGTTTATTGATCTGTCAAAAAGTCTAATGATATCTATTCCACAAGTAATGTTGATGTGATACAATAGTTCAGAATGCGATGGAAGTAGTAATTGAGAATGAAGTAGTTCAAGGGAAATGGAAATAACATTCTTAATATGGTGATACATTTATTATTTCAATGTGATCGAAAGAAAAATTTAAAGTGTATCCATGGATTTCATCTGGGTGATAAGTGAACATCATTATGTTATAAAAACATTTAATGTTTGAAAATGTATATTCAGAAGTGTGATCACTTATCCTTTTAAATTATAATGTATTATTCATAAAGTAGATCACATAAAATTTTGATGTTTAAGTAGTGATATTTCAATAGGTTCATTCAGTGAAACATTGTTTAGATTGATCTAATGTCTTCATAAATTGTGATCAATGGACCTTGGAAATATCATAGTGAATCCTTATCAAGTTCAATTCCTTTAAATATATTATTATCTATCTGGTAACATGTGATTATTGACATAAAATAATTATAGGTTTTTTGAAATATATTTCCACAATAATGGGAAAATTAAATAGAGGTTCATAAGAGTTTATCTAACCAGATTTTGTGGATACAATTATATTCTGATATAAAACAATCTATGGTATGGAAAAAGGTAATATGGAAAATTCTATTGAAAGATCATTAAATATTGATAATAGAGATCATTAGAATATATTGGTGGATTTCATCAGTGTTTCCATATTTTTTCAAAAGAAAATAATTAATGCATACAATATCTATGACAAGTGGTCCAATATTATTATGAATTAAAAAAGAGATCTCAAGGACACGATTATATGGTAATACAATATTTAACATATGGGGATAGAACCATTGTGTGATTATCTAGTGAACATATACTGATATATAAGGAATATATAATAAGGGATAATATATTGATGTGGATTCTACCGCTTAATAATTTTTTACATCAAACGAAACAGAAGGATTTATAGGTGAACATTTTCACAAATATCTCAAAGAATAATAAATAAAAGTATTTGAGTTGATGATGTTATCATTTAGATATATATATATATATATTGTGTATAATTGATAGAGGCTCAATTAAAATATTCTAGTTCTATATATGGGAATTAAGGAACAAAGAAACAGAATAATTCTAGTGAGGAAAGATTCTTATATAGAGGAAGTGTTACTGTTGTTGAAAATAAGATGACTACAGTAACCTAAAAATGAGGATTTGGCATCCACTATATATGATTAAAGATATTTTATTATACATAATGACCAAAGGAGCAGCTAACTAGATTTGAAGATTAAAAATTTTATTCTTAAAATTCATATCATGAAGATACACACATGATAATAAACATTTAATGACATCACTGAAGTAGTGAGTTGATGGAAAGAAGAAGTATTTTCAGAAGGATCATCAGTGATACATTTATAAACAATTATAATACAATTGTGAGTAATACTACATTTTGGAACATTGAAAAGTATTCTTTTTTATGATTTATTTATTATCTATTAGTGGTGGACCATTAAAAATGTCTATGCTACTTTAATGATTGAAATTATAATAAATTAGTTCTAATTTAGTGCGAAACATTGGGCATGAAATTATATAATTGGAAAAATACAGTTCTTACTAACAAAGTAGTAGGATCATAAACAATAATGTAAAAATTTATAAAGGGAAAAGGTTTTAATTTCCCAAAACCATGATTCACATCCCACTCTGGGTGTATTTGTCTACAAAAATAATATATATAATTAAAATAAGGAATACTCATATAATTTATATTGTAAAATTGGGAGAATCAAAAATGTATATACTGGACTACCAAAAATTATCATGTTACATGTTATATGGATATAATTTCTATATTTAATAGAGAGATTATACCATTATAATATATATATATATATATATATAGTATAATGTTCATATAATATAGTGTTTTATTTAGATCGTGACATATCCCATTATAGGATGAGTATAAATGAAAATATATTTTTGGCCTTTTATTTTTTATGATCATGAATTAGGAATTAGTAATCATTTCCATCACCACATTGTCCAATGGGGACATACAAAAGGAAATTATCTATGTATTTATTTTAGGGGAAATGTTTATTTAATATAAGGAAATTATATGATAGTTCATCAAAATTAGTTTGGACATGATTTCATATGTTCTTAAAAAATAAATATAACTCGTATCATGATTTTATTCAAGAGTAATATTTAAAGGAAAATTTTACTAAATTTCTTATCAGATGAAATTATATGGGTTATATTTATTTATATGATATATATCTAGTTATGTAATATATGTGAAATATAAGGATATCATGTATAATCCTTTTGTATATCTTCTATTGGGAATATCATATTAAATAATTTATATATTATTAGATTTGTCTTTCATTTATGTAACATATGTTTCTAATATTGTATTAGTCTAATAATAACTTGACAGAATTCAATAATTCATTATCATTATTTGTAGGGTTTTGATGGATATTTACTTTCCCAAAATAGAACATTATAGATTTCCAAAATCTATTTACATATGACCATACATGAGAGTGATATAGGAATGAATAATAAAATGAATAACATACCATTTTTTTGATGTTAAATTGATTTCAAAATTCTTAAAAAATAACCATTATTTCAAATATCTACATCTCTCATCCGATTTTATCCACCAGTTCTTTGAATCATCGTGAACTATTATTAATAGGATTACCCACTCACTTCACATATTTATAGAAATTTATATCAAAAAAGGAATGAATTAAATAATTCTATTATGATTGGGATTTCTCAAATATGATTTTATCACATAAGTATCTTGAAATAATGTTATAATTTATTATTATATTTATATTTAGTTCTTGGATACTCGATGAGACGAGTGAATAAATTAAGTTTGTGAAAAACATTACATGTCATAATATTTTTTAACATATATAGTGTAACAAAAAATAAATAAATATGAATGTTTAATTTTGAATAGTTTATTGTGAGATATTATATTACCTAGTAATATTATCACATGATATTGATTTAATGGTTCACTAGATTTATTTGTTGAATAAATTTAGCATCATGTGATATCCAATACCACATATATATCCCAATTTGTAAAATTTGAGTGTCACTCTTAATGAGATAAATTACATAAACTTGTCACTATTAGTGAAATATTTATATCATATGAATCACCATTATATCATATATATCTCTATAGATTATGTGAAAACAATATCATCAAATATCCCACTGGTACAAAATCCTCCTAAATTTTAAACTCAATTCAACCTATTTTTAAGAACATAAAAATATTTATAAAATTATATCAAAAATAGTTCTAATTGGAAATATATTTTCTATTAATATATAGAAAACCTTATTTTTTATATAATAACATTTTAACCAAACAAAACCGTATTCATATAACCTTTTGTGTGCCCTTTTTCTCTTTTATCGCACTAATAATTTTCATGAATTTATAATTTAAAACCAAAATCCCAGGGAAACCTGTATCATAGAATTAGTGTTTCTCATTGTAGAATAGTAATTTAATGTGATATATATTATAAAAATGTATCATCATATAAATTTACACGAGATATATCTCATACACTAGAAATAATCATAATGCATCTTTTTAAAAGACATAGTAGACAACCACAAGAAACAAAAAATTTCAATATCTTATTTTATAGATCATATATTATTAATTATCAGTGAAAATTTTTAATGATGAATATGTCACATATAATTTATCATGAATTTTTTTTCATATATATAGTATTACATAAGGAAAAATGTGTCAAAATCTACCACATTTTAGTTTGTGTTACATTGTATTTTTTATTACGGAATCTACTGTTAAAATTGAATAAAACCTGATAAATTCTGAAAATTCCTACCATACAGATAATCATATTGTTAATTGTTACATAATATGTGATGAGTTTTCTATAGTTTTGTGAATAATAAAGTATTTTAACAATTCATTTAAAAAGAGAAATTTTTGTAGTAAATGTTGCAATGGAAAAATCCAATAGTTTTTTTATTCATTAAAAAATAATAATCATTTTTCCTTATCTTTTAATGATGCAGTAATATTTTAGGGCTTTTACACAACACATTTATGGAAAAATATTTCACAATTTATTAATCAAAAAGAAATTCTCACCCTCTCTTATTTATTTACATTTTTTGTATTTTAAACAATCCACTTGAAAGATAAAAGGTTTTTCCAATGTGTCTGAGGATTCTTTTTTAGCCAGGGGAGACCTGTAGAGGTAAAAGGTGATTAATTTCTGAAAAGGGATCTCTATCAGGCTCACTATTAAGTATAATATATATCAAAAACAATAATTTTTTGTTACAATTTAAATTTTATTCTATTTTCCCCCCTCTTCCTTAATTTTTGGATATCATATATTCCTTTATTATAATATATTTTTACATATATCTATTCTATAATATCCATCTATGGTATTTGAATATCTGAGGGTGTATAATATATAATTGAAAAATTAAAAAAATGGATGTCATTTTATAATTATTCCACAAAAATTACTATAACATATATAACATTAACCATGGTTTATGTAAATTTTCATTTAAGTATAATGGTTTTTGAAAAAACCCAACAACATTTCTTATCATAAAATTGATCATAAAAAATACTTTTTCAATATCATGGGTTTGACGAAAATTAATAGTGGTTGATAAAACATATATTTCTAATAAAAACCCACTTTTATTAAAATAGTAAAAATTTATGTTTGAAAGAATGTAATTTTAATAACTCTACGACTAAAACACCTTGTAAAAATATACCTTGGTACTATTAATGGTTTATCCTTTGAAAATTTATTTTTCAAAATTTTCAAGTAAAAATAAATCATATCATGGTTTATTTATGAAGTATTTTTTAATATTTTACAAATTTATTCTAAATACCCTTACTAAAAAGAGCCTATCAGGACTACACCAAATCCACATTATTTAGACAATATCCAAATTGGTTTTTATTGAATTTAAAAATTTATATAGGTATTATATCATGGGACTAATATTTGAATTATCCATTTACTCAATTAAATCAAAATTTAATTTTTAGGCATATAATTTTTTTATATTATAAATGATGGTATGACTTATTTTAATTACTAAAATTTATTTTTTTAAATTACTATACGAATATTAAAAACTATTACATTATCGGAAAATTATACGGTTTTTATTTATTAAAAATGGTGTACTATTTTTTATTTACCAATAAATTAAAAAATAAAGGTTTATTATGATTTATACATATTAGGTGTTATAATTTCATTATAGTTAAGATCTCTCAAGTTCATTATTAAATGGATAGTGAGAAATTGGTTCAAACTAATCATTGGTTTGGGATTTTAACCTATGTACTAAAAAAGTGGAGGTTTTCTTCCTTGGACAATGTAATTCTTCATGAGGTGATTTTGGTTTTGTATGATCCTAAACCATTTTATTAGAATGTATTATTTATCATATTCATGATATACTTTTGGGATATGTTTGGTTATTATTGATCAATATTTTTTGGTATGTTACACAAATCATTAGTTATATAAAGTATTATACATTATAAGACCTTTTTAAGGGCATATGATATATAACAAGATAATTTAATTAATTAATAGAAAAATAATTCATGAAATGAAATGATTTTATTAGATGAAATTATTTAAATTCTCTAAAAATCGATATGGTGAAACTACGAAAACCCCTTAAAATAATTAGCAATTGAAACCTTCCAAACTACACACACGCCATTTCCTCAATCTTCAAAATGGGTAGTTCATTCAAAATTGGAGTTCTAAGGGATTGTATAACATAAGATATTTATTTAATAGGTAAACCAAGTAGATTATGTTTCCAAAATGAATACTAGTCATTGTGTTAATTATAGTTGGTTGACTATAATAAAATTAGGTGACTGGGGGAATGGATTTAGGATAATTCATATGACGAATAGGCCATGTATTCCTCCAATTAATTGTCCAATATTAATTTGAGATATGAATGAAATTATTTATAAACTAAATATATATATATATATTAGGGAATAATTAAGAGAATAAATATATAATAAGCTATATATCTTGGAATATTTATATATATATTTGATGTGTGGGGTCATCATTTTAATGGTTGTACATTTAATAACTTATTATATAAAAGTGATATAAAAAATATTATTCACTAAATAAATATATCTCATTATAGATTATGGAAATAATAATTCACTTCATTTTCCTTTTTTAATTGGTACATAAAATTTAATTGGTATTTATTTATTCTTGAGAAGTGTTCCCCAAGAGAAGCTCTGTAATGACCCAAACATTCATTAATGGAAATCCCTCTTAATCTAATTAAATGTATTATTATGGTTATATAAAATGTAAACATAATTGGTTTTATGTTTCTGGATATTAAAATACTGCTATGAATTGTGATCGTTGCAAATATCATCATTGAACAGTGATGACACGATTAGTATAAATATAGGGGTTTAACATATCAAATTACTTGGACAAAGGAAGCGATGGACTCTTCCAGAAGAATGGACCCATACAAATCCCATTTTTTGGAGCATGGAAAGGAGGTGGAGTCATTGAGATTCTCTCTTGACCAAGCCTAAGATGATCTTGAACACGTTAAGCTTGAGCGGAACCGATTATAGGAGAAGTGGAAGTTAATAGAGATTACCACCAGTGCGACGTTATCTGAGCCACCCCAAAAGTTTTTCACCATCACACACGTTACCTTTTAGTATTATGCTGGTGTTATATGGGGTTATGTAATGATACCCTAGAACTATAACTATGTACATTATTCTTATATAAAGAATATACATTCATTTTATTTTTACATTGTAAATTGTTTTTAAAGAACAAATAGCATTTCTAGTTAATATTCAACTAAGAAATATATTTTGAGGAATTAATGGATTTTTGAATTAAATAATATTTTAATAAAATATTATTTTTATTAAATTACTTATTATTAAATATAAATTATCAAATAACTTTATTATTTCAATTGTAATTTTAATTATGGTTTGAAAGCTGTTTTTGTCAAAAACCTAGAATTTTAGTAAAATGTAAATTTTTATTTTAAAAGTAAAAATTCACATATTTATTAAATTATTTAGATAATATAAATACTATTTTTCGAATCAGGACATCAAATTTATCCAATGGAAGAAAATTTAGAATTTTCTGAAATAGTCAAATTTTTTGGTAAAAATAAAATACCATTTAAATATATAATATGTTTTCTGACATCATAATGACCCAATAGGGTGTAGTAAAAAACTATAAATATTCTTTTCGGCCAATATATGTTTTACCATTAAAATTATGTGATTTTGGGTTTGTTTTATTTATTTTACAAAGCTTTAGTGGACCCTTGAAGGATTATAAAAGATTTTGTTTTTTTAAATTTTTTTCCTTAAGAGTGTGTCTCACCTCTACATAAGTGACCCTATTATATTAAGTATTTCACCCATTTTACTTATAAAATATTGTTTTACACTCCCCATTGGCTAAAAATTTGGCAAGAACCTTGTGTAGGTTTGTGGTTTTAATTAGATTAACGTGAGGTGACCCAAACCAAAATAATAATGAGTTCTCTCTTCTTTCATATATAAACCAACCCATGCTCAAACTTTCTCTTCCCTCAAAGCCTTTTGAGTTTGACCAACCCCTGACCACCTCTCTCTAGCATCCTCCCAAGGTTCCCCATTCTCTTAATAAGCCTCTCTCTAGCCTACCCCAAGCCTTTGGGATCACACATCCATGTAAGGGATTTCTTCCTTTCGCATTGTTGTCCAATTTTTTTACGTTGTTATTCCCTTTTAATTTAAAATTAAATATGTTTTTGTAATATATCCTACCTCCCAATACTTCCCTCTTTATATTTGGATGCTGGGAGACCCATTTCTCTCTCATTAATGCCTCCCATGTACACCTGTTACCATACCAAAATTCCGTGAATGATCTCTCTCTCCTCATTTACATCGAAAAAATTCTTTTGTGTTATGCATATAAATTCCATTACCTTTGTTGGGACATGTATCTATATGACCCCCTTATGATAAATTTAATTTAAATATGACGAGGCACGACTTTCTCTCCCATCAGCCATTTTTTATGATTTCTTATTTCACGCAGTTATGCTGGCAAAATTGCACTACGATTTTCAAAGACAATGTCATTGTGGAGTGAATACCACACACGTTTCTCTATCAAGGGTGTTAACCTTTATGCACATTTACTTATGGATTATAAATCTTCATGTATGTATTCCACATCCCTTTATCATGGAATAAATGAGGATGATTGGTTCCATGTTTTATGATCTGTGTGGCACACTTTTTCATGAAATAAATTGTTTAAGAAGGGTATGCCCTAATAGCGCTCCAATGCATTGAGTAAAGTATAGTATAATGATAAGTCTTGTGCAATTAGTGTTGAATAATTCTAATTCATGTGAAATATGGCTTTACTCATGCTTCATGTGCAATGAGGGTTTACTCAAGCTCCATGTGCAATGAGCCTTGGCTCATGCTAATTCCATGTTAAGTGTTTTTGCCACATTTCCTTTTTACGATTGTCATGTTTTATAATGCCTTTATGTTCATGTTTCTCTTGTGATACATTGATATACCTATTGTCTAACATGTATTATATTTCTCATGATATTCCATATTTATTCCCTTACCGGGCCTTATAGGTCACCTTTTTCTTATGTGTGTCCCCGTTTTAACCCATGCTATGCTAAGTACAAGGGAATGTAGTGGTCATGTAAAAAAAGTTTTCAATAATGATATTATATTTCATGTTTTAAGTTGTTATGTAATGATCCTAATCCCCAAAGACACTATACCTCTTTATCTTCTAAGTTGTATCAAGTGAATTTTATGTAATAAATCATGTTTAAGTGTGTAATAAATGCAGGGTTGTTAAAATTGGTATCAGAGGATAGGTTTAGTTATTTTTGGGATTAGGATTATAAAAACACAGTGAATACTTAGAGACAAGAATAAGTATAAAAAACATACCTAGGTATTGGTGAGTATTTATTAAGTGGATAATCAAGCAAATATATTCTTGTTTGGATACGAGAAGATAGAGGCGGCTTTGGTGTAGATGTATGCAAGGGGTAAAACCCGAAAACACTGTATTTGGATAGACTCAAACGGTAACTGGTTCATGGCAATAGGCCTTGATGAACTCTTAGTTATTACACTCTTGGGGGATATACTTTGGTAAATTCACAAGATTAGTATGAACCATTACTATAGGAATTGAAAAAATTCCCCTTAAAATATATGTTTGAAAGTATATCATGAATATCATATATTGATGCATATGGATTCATATGTTATGGAAATAAAACTTATTTATATGTAATCAGTTTTTCCTTGAATTACCCTTTATGGGATACCCCTAACTTTACTTTTATTCAGGAAAATGGCCGATTGTATGAGGGCTCGGGCTAACAACTTATGTGAAGATCAATGTTATGATTTTATGAATGGGATGCCCAATCCAATGGGAGAATGAATTTTGAACATTATCACACTACTCTCTTAGTTAACTCAATATTTTAATAGAAATATGGGTCATGAGGAATGTTCAACCCCCCCCCCCCCCCCCCATGAAAGAACAAGTCTTTATCAAGAGATTCATGAGACAAAGGCCTCCAAAATCTAATGGATAATCTGATCCCTCAATCGTCGAACAACGGATCAACTCCATTGAAATGATCATCTCTATCCTTCAATGTTCTGAACTATAGAAGGTTCTTCTGGCTGCTTATCGTATGGAGGGTGAAGCTGATCAATGGTGGACATTGATAAAAAATATGAAGCCTACGGAGGATATCGAGGCATTGAAATGGAATGATTTCTGCAAGATTTTTCTGGATAAATATTTTCTGAGCACCCTACGAAATAAGATGGAAAGGGATATCCTGGACCTCAAGAAAAAAGATGATGAATATGTCAGAGTGTATGAAGAAAACATCACAATAATTGCACGATACACGTCCGACTTTGTTGGTACCCCCAAATACAAGGTTGATCGCTTCATTAGTGGGATGAAATATATCCTACAAAAAGGGATGTCAATCCATGAATTCCACAGCTATGAGGAAATTGTTTGATGTTCCCTTAAGGATGAAATATAGATTGGAGAATCTCACAGGTATCATGGGGATAAGAATCACAAGGTGGAATTAAATGCTAGTGGTCTGATGGATTAATCCAATGGTGCTAAGAAGATCTATCACCCCACTTTCCAAAGGTACATAAATAATAACCCTAGAAATTTCTTGAATGGGAAAATGAAATGAATTAGGTGTTGAAGAAAAGGGCCCCTATCTATTAATTGTCGACAAAAAAATACCTGTAGCTGCTACAGTGGAGATGAATGGTCCATTCGAAACTCATCATGTTGTTCACTACTACAACTACAAAGAACTAAGGCATCTTCAAAATCAATTACATAAGCCAAAAGTTTGTGAAGGAAACCAACAAACTCCAAGGCAGCAAGGGAGTGATTTGGCCATCAACACTCCTGAAGTGAACCCCAAAAATGAATTAGTGATAGGTACACTAGTTATTCATTCATGAATTTAATATATACTTCTTCATTCAGGTACTAGGCATTCTTTTATATCCCCAATGTTCAATAGAATAGTCCCATCACCACCACAAATCCGGGAAGTAATGATGCCCGTGAGAATGGATAATTGTGAAATCATTACATCCCGTGAATATAACTCCTCCCATATCATAATCTGTGCATTTAATTTCCCATTGAAACTTTTCATACTCCCTCTAGTGAAATATCATGTAATTATTATCATGGATTGGATTTATTTATATAGAGCCAACATAAATTTTCGTGAGAGGTAAATCACTCTTTATGTGGAGAATCGACCCAAAATTCTATACAAGTGCAAGGAGGAAGATTAATCTTATTCAGATCCATCATCTCCATCATGGATATTACTACCCTATGAGAATGCGTATCTGGCTCAGAGGATTGAGTCTAAGGAGGCATCCATCCTTGAAGAAATTCCTATTGTGAAGGAATTCATTAAACTATTTCCCGAGGAATTGTCTTGTCATTCTCCTAAAAGAGATGATGAATTCTCAATTGATCTTATACCTAGGTTGTTGCCAATATCCAAGACACCTTATAGAATGGATGTTGTGTAGATTGTGGAAGTGAATAAAAAAAATATTGGAGAATCTGGATAAAGGTTTAAAATGCCCAAGTACTTCACCTTGGGGTGCACCAGTCCTCTTCACCAAGAAGTAAGATGGGTCAATGTGCCTTTACATCGATTATCGCGAGATTAAAAAATCACAATAATGAATAAGGACCATGTCCCATGAATTGATGAATTATTTGATCAGTTTTGTGGAGCACACTACTTCTCTATCATGGATTTGAGGTCAGGATATTATCATGTAAGGGTGAAGAAGGAAGATATCCACAAGACTACTTTTCGTACAAGATACGGGTACTATGATTTCATAGTAATGCCTTTCGGACTCCTTAATTCTCCAGTAATATTCTTGGACATGATGAATATAGACTTTAGGGATTACCTCATCAAATTTTTGGTATTCATTATAGATTATATTCTGATATACTCAAAAACCAAGGAGGATCATGAGGAGTATCTAAGAACTATAATAGAGACCTTGTGGAAGGAGAATCTCAATGCAATGTACACCAAGTGTGAGTTCGGGTTGAAGGAGGTCTCATTCCTAGGCGATATCATCACATGAAATAGGATATCTGTGGATCCCGCCATAATAAATGCAATTTAGGGATCATCGAGTCCCACATCGGTAACAAATATACATAGCTTCTTGGGGTTCATTGGATATTATCGACGATATGTGAGAACTTTTTCACAATTTTCCATCCCTATTACCAGGAAAAATTAGAAGGGGGTAAGGTTTTCTTAGAGTGATGAATGTGAATAAAGATTCATGGAGTTAAAAAAGTGGTTTATCACTACACGCATGCTCACTTTACCCACAAGTGGGGATCTTTTTATGGTCTTCAGTAATGCTTCAAAGAAGGGTCTGGGATGTGTGTTGATGAAAAATGATAATTCCATTGCCAATGCTTGATGGAAATTGAATGTTCATGAGAAGAATTATCCAACACATGATCGGGAGTTGGCTGCGGTGATCTTCTCTTCAATAATTTGGTTGCATTATCTCTTTGGGGAGAAGTGTGAAATATATACGGACCACAAATGCCTCAAACATATATTCACACATAAAGAGTTGAACATGCACCAATGAAGATGGATAGAGCTGATCAAAGACTATGACTGCTCAATCTATTACAACCCTAGGAAAGCGAACAAGGTGGTAGATGCTTTATATTGAAAGGACAGAATGATTTTATAATTTATTAGAATTGAGAAGGATCAAATCTTCTTATATTTGATGATGATGGAAATTGGAATCATTAAGTAGGGAACATCATCAATCCTTGCTCAAACATCTCTTTGGGAATTGTTAATGTATGCTAAAAAGATGATGTGGGAATTCAGAAGAATGTGGAAGCTATTATAAAAGGAAAATCCTTGGAGATCAATGTTAATGAAGAAGGAATTGTGAGATAAGGGAAAAGACTATGTGTTCCATCATGTCTGGAGATAAATAAGAAACTTTAGGATGATGCTCATAGTTCAAATTTTTCTATTCACCGAGGAAACACAAAGATGAATCAATATCTCTAAGAGAAATATTGGTGGGATAATAAGAAGAAGGATATCGCTGAGTATACATCATTGTTCCTGGTGTGTTAGCAAGTGAAGGCAGAGTGGCAGATGTCTTAGGGGATGATGCCACCATTTCCCATACCAGCATGAAAATCGTAGAAAATCACCATGGACTTGTCATCGGAGTATCGAAGACATCCAAAGGAAACAAAAAAATCTAGGTTGTTATGGATTGTCTTATAAATTCTACACACTTCATTGTAATTTGGGAGTATTTTTCATTGGATCAACTGGCACTAACATATATCAGATATGTGGTAAGGCTATATGGGATACCACAATTGATTATATTTGACCAAGATCCATGATTCACTTCTATGTTTTGGAAGAGTCGTCAACATGAACTGGATAATGAGATGAACATCATTACATATTATCATCCTCAAGCTGATGGCCAATCAGAGTAGACTATCCAAACACTTGAGGACATGTTAAGAGTGTGCTCAATGGACTTCAATGGAGGATGTGATCAGCATCTTTCTCTGTTTGAGTTTTCTTATAACAAATGTTTCCACTCATGCATCGGAATGGCACCATATGACACCCTGTATGGGGAGAGGTGTAGAACACCGGCATGTTGGGATGAAGTCAGTGAGCATAAGCTGCTAGGACCAGAAATGGTCTATGAAATGGCGGAGTAGGTGAAAACCATTCAGCTGCATATCAAGGCAGCCCAGAGTAGACAAAAGAGTTATGCAAATAACCATTGATGAGACCATGAGTTTAATTTTGGAGACATGTTATTTCTACATATACCTCCATGGAAGAAGGTCATGATGTTTCTATAGAAGGGGATGTTAAGTCCAAGGTACATCAACCACTTCAGGATTCTTGATCATGTTAGGGCTGTGGACTATTGACTAACACTTCCTCCTACAGTGGGAAAATTACATGATGTCATTCATGTATCCAACTTAAGGAAATATGTACCTAACCCTTCACATGTACTCTCTTACAATGTAGTATAGCTAGAGGATGATCGTTCTTACGAGGAGCAACCACTGAAGATATTAGATCGTTGAGAAAAAGTTCTACAAAATAAGACAGTGTCTTTCATCTAGGTGTTGTGGTGAATCAACAAGTTTGATGAAGAAACATGGGAATTAGAGAAAATGATGAAGTAGAGTTACCCACATCAGTGTTAGTGTGGGAAAAGAAAATTTTGTGAGAAAATTTCTTAAGTGGGGAAGACTTTAACAACCCAAACCTTCATTAATGTAAATTCCCCTTAAACTAATTAAAAGTATTATTATGGTTATATAAAATGTGAACATCATTGGTTTTGTGTTTATGGAGTTTAAAATACCGTTATGAATTGAGATTGTTTCAAATATAACCATTGAACAGTGATCACATGAATTGTATAAATATAGGCCATCAACAAATCCAATAAACTCAGACAAATGAAGTGATGGCCTCATCCTGTAGACATTACCTGTATGAAGATGATTTTTCAGAGCTCAGAAAGGTGGTAGCATCATTGGGCTTCTTCACTTGACCAATCCCATGCCGATCTCTAACATGTTAAGCTTGAGTGGAACTGACTATGGGATAAGTGGATGTTAAAAGAGATTACCACCCGAGGGATGTTATCTGAGCCACCCCAAGAATCTGTCACCATCACACACCATACCTTTTGATCTTATGTCAGTGTTTTAATGGATTATGTAATGAGACCCCAGAACTATGACTATGTACATTATATATGTATAGAGAATATACACTGTTTTTATTTTTTAGATTAAATATTATCTTTTAATTGTTTCATTGTAAATAGTTTTGAAAGAATAAATTGTATTTTAAGTTAATATTCCACTTAGAAATATATTATGATGAATTAATGGATTTTTTAATAAAATATTATTCTAATAAAATTTTTATATTATTAAATTACATTTTATTAAATATAAATGATCATATTATTTTATAATGAAATTGGAATTTTTATTAAGGCTTGAAATCTGTTTTTTTTCAAAACCATTGAATTTTCGATAAATATATAATTTTATTTTAAAAGTTAAAAATTATCTTATTTATAAAATTATTTTCATAAAATAAATATTATTTTTGGAATCAGGATGTTGAAACTCTCCAACATTGATTTTTTCCTAATTTTCAAAGACAATCGAATTTTTGGATAAAAATAAAATACCTTATAAATATATAATGAGTTTTATGACATCATAATGACCCAATAGTGAAGTAATAAAATAATTTAAACATAATTTTAGTATATTAAATGTTTTACCATCAAAATAATGTTATTTTGGGTTTTTTTTTATTTTATAAATTTTTAGTGGACCCTTCAAGGGTTATAAGACATTTTTCATTTTTAAAATGGTCTCCTTGAGAGTTTGACTCACCTCAACAAAAGAAACCCTATTATGTTAAGAATTTTGGACATTGGCCTTATAAAATATTTTTTCCCACTCTCCTTTAGAAAAAACCATGGGAAAAACCATGTGAGGGTTTGTGGTTTTGATTAGTTTAATGTTCGGTGTCCCACACCTAAATAATAATGAATTATCTGACCTTTACTATATAAACCCACCAAAGCTCCCACTTCCTCTTCACTCATAGCATTTAGAGTTTGACCAACCCCTACAATAATCTCTCTATATTCCTCCCAATGAGCATCAATCTCCCCAGAATCCTCTCTCTTGCCTTTCCCATGCCTTTGGGATTCCACTTCCATGTTATGTATTTCTTGTATTCTAATTTTTTCTCAACATTCTTTAAGTGTTTTTAGCCTTTTAATTTCAATTAAAAATGTTGTGGTAAGATTAAGCACCTACCCCATACTACCATATATATGTTTGGATGATGGGATAACCCTTTCTATCTCATTAATGCCTCTCATGTACACTCGTTACCATGCTGAAATTCTGTGAGGGATCTCTCTCTCCTCATTTTCATCCAAATAATTATTTTGTATTATGCATCTATATTCCATTAAGTTTATTGGGACATGTATCTATATGAACCCCTTAATTTCAATTTAATGTAAAAATTATTATACTCCCCTTTACCTCTCATCATCCATTTTTTATGAGTTCTTATTTCACACTGTTATGCTACCAAAATTGCCCTATGATTTTCAAACCCAATGACATTGTGTAGTGAATACCTTTCACATTTCACTATCAACGGTTTTCACCTTTATTCACATTTACTTATTCATTATAAAGCTTCTGGTATTTCTTCTACATACCTTTATTGTGGAATTAGTGATGATGATTGATTCCATGTTATATGATCCATGTGGTAAACATATGCATGAAATGAAATTATTAAGAAGGGTGCACATTAACAGCGCTTCGTTGCATTTGGTAAAGTATAGTATCATGATATTCCAGGTGCAATGAGTGTTGAGTAATGATAATTCAAGTGCAATGATGGTTTACTCGTGCTTCATGTGCAATGAGTGTTTACACAATCTCCATGTGTAATGAGCCTTGGATCATACTAATTCATTATTAAGTGTTGTTTCCACATTTCCATGTTTTGATTATCATGATTTATCAGGCATTTATATTCATGTTTATCTTGTTCTATATTGATATGCCTATTGTCTAACATGTATTGTATTCCTTATGTTATTCCATGTTTATTCCCATATTGGGATTTATAGCTCACCCTTTTCTTATGCATGTCCTCAGGTTATCCCATGAAATGCTAAGTATGAGGGAATGTAGTGGTCATGTAATGGAAGACTTCAATAATTATTTGTATTTAATGTTTAAAGTTGTTATGTAATGATTTCATGCCCCAAAGAAACTTGACCTCTCGATCTTCTATGTTGTATCTAGTGTAGCATATGTAATAAATCATGTTTAATGGTGTAATAAATGCAGGGTTGATATAATCTCATTTGGTATAATTATAATTACACACAATCTGTGGTTTTTGGAAATATTAATGATCCGAAGTCATGTAGATGTGTATAAGAGATGAATTTAAAATTGGTGTGGGAAGTAGATTTTGTGATTTTATCTAGGACACTAAGTTGGTTGTATAAAATGATGAAGTGCTAGAGAAAATTATACCATGTGATTTTTTGGTGTAGATTAATTAAAAATAAAATTGGTGTATTGATGTTGAAGCCACTAAGAACCTAATGGGATTGCATTGTGCACATGGGGGAGAGTAATATGGTGCTATAACACTTTTTTTGGCTTCTGGGTGGCTAATTTCTTAGCACTAGGAACCTTGTTTGAAACATTGAATCTAGTGGAATGTTTCCACGTACTATGTGGATACAAGAATCATTTTTTAAAAATAGGGGAAAGGGGAATTTAATTTTTAGATAATAAGAACCACAACCAGGGGATCCACATTTAGTAACATTGTTCATGGGGGATTGTTATTCTTTTCCTATTAAACCTTTTTTTATTCCCTTAATATTAGCTGATCAGGAATTTTTCAAATTTTTTATGGAAATACCTTATACAGTTATTTAATTTTTCATTTTCTTCTATTTTGTATGATTTTTTGGAAACCAATTTTTATATTTTAATTTTAAATTAAACTAAATTATGGTGTAATTTCGTTGGAATAATGGGTATTTCATGATATACATATATATGAGTATTAGTGGTGATGAAAACATGAAATTTCTCACAATTTAATTTAATTTTTATTTAATGTTATATTATTATTGAAACATAATTAATTTTTAATTAAAATTGATTTTTGATTATGATGTGAATTTGGGACATTTACGCACATGGATATTTATATTCATCCATGATCTATCATATTATCATTTTATGAATTTATATGGAGTATTGTTTAATCAATGTGATATTACCATTATTCCAAATATTTATTTATTATGAAAACTAATTATAATTATTTTATTATTATTTAACTAATCGATTTGATGATCTAGGGGATCATAGATATCATTAGTAGTTGATGAATGATTTGAGGGAGATGAATGATCGCCAATTATGAGATTGAACTCCATGAACATGGTTGGTGGAACCTACATATTAAAAACTATATATGTAATTATATTTAATTTGTTATGTAAAAGTGGGTTTACAATAGAGTAAATAAAATTAGAGATTGTGGGGATTGGGTGATTTTGGTGACATAATATTTACTAATTAGGGATTTGGATTTGATTTATCACCCATTAACATAGATTAATCATCCAATATTCAATTATTGGGAGAATTTTTAGTCAGGAGAGGTTTTATTTAATGTGTTTAAAGGATTTATTTGATATCTACAAGGAATTTAATCTATATGAATAAATGGAATATCATCCTTAACACTTGATTAATACTGATAAATAAATGCACATATTAATTTTAAAGTGAGTTTTGACTTTATAATCTGATTCAAACTACATTTTTTAACCTAGGGATGATTTTTTTATAGATATGAGTTCTTACTAATTGTTGGGAAATGTTTTAAGGTTTTCAGAATACCCTGAATATTCATAAAGGTCCTGAAGACCATGAATCAAAGGAAATCATTGGTAGGGGGATTATATGGTCAAAAATGGACACTATATGGTCATAGATACTATGAACTAAATTTTCAATCTAGAGAGTCATGTAGGATCACTAAATGGACTTAAATACTCTGAAATTTGATTCATCAATCTTGTTTTAAAGGATAAGATCAATTTTTTAACATGAAACTCCTTCAAATTGAATACGTATTGCCACAAAATCCAATGAGTGAATTCTATGAAGATATCAATAATTGTTTTGACCTCCCATCTAATCGTATTTTTTCTAAAGGTGAGATTAATGGATTAGATGATGGATCATGGCTAAAAACCCGATATTTTATACCTCTCTTAACTTATCTCATCCTCTCTCTCGCATTTGTATATATTGGACTTAGATAAGTAATATTGTTTCATGAATTGATTATTCATTTCCATCACGAGAGAAATTTGTTTAATTCATCTCTTTACATTGTTATTTGTTTCATAGACTTGGAAAATATATATGAAGGACAGAAATAGGTAGGTGGATTCGACCACTTCATAAAATAGATAAATTAAAATATAATGTTGATTGATTTTGATATATTAAATAATTATTATGAATATTTGTTATGAACATGTAGATTATCATTAAACGAATAAATTTTCATAATTTATTTTTTATGGAAATTTTTTTGATTTTTTAATGTAATTATTTTAGAAGGAAAATGGAAATTTGACAATTTGATTTTCAAACATGAGATTATATTTATATTGAATTCATGAGAAATAGTTTTAAAGGTAATTTTTTTTTGTTTTATAGAAATTAGAAAAATATTTTCAATGAATTATAAATGGTTTTATTTTGAGTTTGAATTAGAGTTTTCAATTTTAAATCATGGATTTGAAGGAAATTTTGACATTATATAATTTATAAAATTAATGTCTTATTTTTAATTATATAAAAATGATTTATTAATTCATTGAAATGGGATACATTTTTGTAATGGCCCGGACCTCTCCGACCCATTCCTTTGTCAAAAAGATGGTCAAGAAATGTTCTGGTGGGTAAAATGGCCTTTTCCCACACTTTCCAGAATTTTGAAACTACACGCCGAGTAGTTTGAGTACACGTCATGTACCTCCATTGCCGGGTGTACCCCGTGCTGAAGGTTGTGTCCTTGCCGTGTGCAATAAATGAGTACACGTCGTGTGTCAAGTACTACACGTCGTGTAGTCCTTCCCCACGTACGCATTACCAGTCAACTTCCGTGTACCATCTTGGAGCCGTGTCCTTGCCGTGTGCAATAAATGAGTACATGCCTTGTGTCTAAACTACACGATGTGTAGTCCTTCCCCGCGTATGCGTTACCCTCAAACCGTGTGTTGACCAGTCAACGGTCGCTGAGCCATGTTGGAAGCCACGTGGAGACCGTGTGAAAGAACCTAATACATGTCATGTACCATAATTTACACGCCCTGCAATTTTTTTTTTCACGCCTATAAAAGGAGGGGTCCCCTCCCCCTTTACAACACATGCCTCTCCTCTCCTCTCCTCTGAGGAGAGCTCTCTCAAGAGACTCGAAGGCTCTTCCTTCTATAACTTCTTCGTCCGAGCTCCGATTTATGATCCGTCAGCGGCTACGGGATCGTAACGACGAGGCAGAACATCCAAGATTGGATCCATTGTCTTTCCTTCGTCCTTTAATTTCTAACATCCACCCAAGGAGGTTTTGTCGGGACCTGACAGAAGTGAAGGACGCCGATGAACGTCTTCTAAGGCTGATCCGGGGGAGCGTTGCGATCAGAACCTGTTGAAGTATGGATCTTAACTTCATCTCTCTAATTTGTGCATCTTGCGAGGTGGGTATCCTCTTTTTTTAATGAGAAACAGTTGAACCATTAAATAAAGATAATAACTGGTTAATGAATGGGGTTGGGAAGTTTGTGATTGTTGTTACTTTACTTTTTATATCCTGTGATATTATGTTGTGAATTGAATGAGCTTCTACCTATTTAAAATCATTGTCATTGGGGGCATTTTATTACACAATTAAATGTTTCCCTCTCCTTATGGATTTTCTTATGGATGGAAACTTTGTGGAATGTGGAAATTGGTTAAACATGTACAGTTGGCTGTTTAAAATCTGGAACCCTTTTATGATCACCCCGATTAGGCAAAATGAAATAATGAACTTGTGGGTGTTGGATTGGATACGTGGCATGTGATGGGGGTGTTTTGTGGGTTGTCGTGGATAGGGTGAGTAGTGGGACATCAGTTGACTTGGTTGTGGGTTGGTGTGAATGCTATGATGGTGATGGGAAGCGGGGCTACGATAAATTGTATTAAAGTGATAATGACGTACGGGCTTTGGTGTGGTTATGGTTACGGTGGTTGGAAGTGGGGCTGCAGGGATGGGTTTAAATGTGAACGGGCTATGGGTTTTGAGTAATAAATAAAAAGTGTAAGAGTTAATGAATGGTGGGTCATGGTAATAGAACAAGATTAATAATCGATGGGGTTGGTTGGTTGCTAAGAAGGACTTTGTTGTGCTGCTTGTGTTTTCCTAACTGGATTTGTGGATGGCAGGGATATTTTTTACGAATGATCGTTGTGGTCGGTTTTGGATAGTTTCCCAATATATAAGGAACTAAATAATCTAATTTCTCCTGAAACGTGAATACCTAAATGGGGATGGTTTTGTTTGTTGTATGCATGATTCGTAGTAGCATTACCGAGGCCCATGCTCAGTTTCTCTATTTAGAAGCCTTCGGTTAGGCTGTGTGGTTTATATATATAAATCTGTATCTTTTGTGTTTTATCGCACCTCACCCATGTTGAGCACTTAGTGCCGAAGACTCACATTCCATGGGATAGGGTGTTATCCTCTTAGTTACTAGCTCCATCCTGCTTCTTCTTCCCTAGGTTGTGATGGTTTGTGGTGACCTTACACCCAAGACCCTTCGGGTAGGTTTCGATTGGGTTGGTTTTAGCCCAAGACTCTTCGGGTATGCTTATAGGTTATGATAGCTTGAGGCGACCTTACCCCCAAGACTCCTTGGGTAGGTTTCGAATGGGGCCCAGGTGTGTGCGGGCGGGATACATGGTTGTGAGGCCCAGGTGTGTGCGGGAGGGGAGAGTGTGGCAGCGTCAAGACGTTCGCCGTTAGGAAGAGCAGCTAACTAAAGGGGAATGGTGCGGGGTACCCAATTTCTTGTTCTTATATACTAATACCTGTTGTGATTGTGTTTTTGTGAGAGTGGCTGTTGAGGTTGGGTGGATAGAATTCCTCGCTAGATTTCTCTGGTTGTTCTCACAGGACATTAGGATGTTTCCCCACTTGTGCATGAGAGCTTTAGGTTTACCTACTGAGTATACTTGTGTGCTCACCCTACGTTTACTTTCAGGTTTCCATGAGGACTACCAGGGCCGTGCGGGACACTACTAGTCGGACAGTTGGAGTTTTTGCAGTTGTTGTACTCATTTATTCTTTTGGTATTGTACTTTTGAGCTTTCATGTACTTTTACCTGGTTATAAAATTTTTTAAACATGCATGTGGGCTTGGTTTGGGTTTATTTATATACACTTGTTCTTTTCCCTTTTTGGTGGTTGACTTGTCCTATTTCCCGATCCTATATAATAAAAAGGGTAATGCCTCCCATATTTGTGAAAACTCATACCCTTGGTGCTAGTCGCCACCCCGAGGCCTACTGGAGGTGGGACTCGAGGGTCATTATGTATCTTTCACCATTTTCAACTCAGGAGGGGAATCTTTGGTGGGAGGGGGTTGTGACAGAATGGTATCAGAGGTGATGGTTGAGAGATAGGATGATGTCTGGAGTTAAGAACAGTGAAGATTGCTAGGGATGGTAGGGCAACTGTGTTATTTAATCTTGGTGTGTGTCATAGTCCAGGGAAGACCAGCTAGGACACGGGATTTTAGGGCCCCCCGTGATCCGATGAAAGGACCCTGAGCCTACCGAATGACCAAGTGAGACTACATTGATTGCAGGGTAGAGACCCAAGGGAATGTACATGCATCATCATGATTTTGTTTTACTTGATCTGGGTGTTCTAGGAACGAAATTGAAATAAAATGATAAAAATAAAACCTTGAGTTTTTTCTTACTACTTGGGCTTAGGCGATCTTTGTTTACCGTACAACTATGGAACATGGACGTCATCCCAGGGTGGCTCAAACGACTGATCCCTAACAGATCCAGGGGGTCGATCAGATGAGGATTGACCGAGAGGAGGGAGATAGCTAGTGGCAGAAGACTCTCCATTCTTTCCAACGACAGACCCTCAAGAAGTATGAGGGTAGTACTTTGAATACAGAGATAGAGGGGTGGATTGAGGAGCTAGGGATCACTTTTACCTTGATCCGAGCTCCGAGGGAGTACTGGGATCCCCTAGTAGTCAGTCTGCTGAGAGGTGCGGTGCGACAGTGGTGGACCCTCTACATTGGAGATAGGATAGAGGTAGAGGTTCCATGGGCTAACATCGAGAAGGAATTCCGAGAGTAATTCCTTTCTTCCATGATCAATGCAGAGAAGCGGCCGAAGTTACTCTCCCTTCAGTAGGTGAGCATGTCATTACGAGAGCTGGGGATCAAGTTCAAGGACCTCCTATGCTTTGCTCCAGATCCCTTTCAGGATGAGAAGTCTCGGGTGAGACGTTTGGAGGAGGCGATTCGTCCTTCTCTCTAGTATGATGTCACCCCCTTCACCCTTCCGAAGTACATGGCAGTACAGAAGAAGGCAGAGGTTGTAGAGTTGATGTACTCATTGGGAGGTGCACCACGTGAGGGTTTTTAGCCATGTTTGTCGTAGGGGAAGGCAGTCAGCAGCAGGCCTCTTGTGATGGGACCTTCCAGGTTCTGGCTAGTGGGGAGTAGGCCCCAGCAGTTCCAGTTCAGATCTTTAGGTCCTCGTCCCTTTTTCACGAGCCCAGGACTGAAGTTTTTTTCTTGTGGAGGTTTTGGGAACATTCAGAGTTGGTGCCCGACCCGAGCTCAGTATGGTGGAGGTGGGCAGGTTCAGCGCCCACCTCACGAAAACCATTTACCGGCGAGGCCCTTCCAACAGTAGCAGGACCATGCTCCTCCGAGGGAAGACATGGCGGGAGGAGGCCGACCTCAGGGCGCTCCTTAGGGACCTCGACTAGGGCGTGGTCGAGGAGGTGGACGACATCAAAGAATCAGAAGAGCTGGGTGTAGACAGTTACACGTAGCGGAGTTGAAAGCTCTAGTAGGACCATAGGTGGTGTGAGGTACGATTTTTTTTAGCACTCTTGTTTCAGATTTCTTCGATTCAGTGGCATCGCACTCCTTTGTTGCACTTGGTCCAGCACATGCTTTGAGAATAGACGTAGAGAGACTTTCCGTACCACTAGTGCTGAGTACACTAGTTGGAGGCCAAACCTGCGTATCTTGTGTTTTCTGGGGATGTGGGATGACGTTATGACCCCATCGATCTAGTGGGGACCTTCTTCTATTACAGATGCAGCCATAAGATGTCATCTTAGGCATCAACAGGTTGTTTTCTATTAGTTCCGTTATCGACTGCTTCGGGAGAAGAGTCGTGTTCTCTGACGTGGATGGGCAACGTGTAGCTTTCGTTGGTGAGAGGAGCTATTAGGTACGAAGCCAGCGTGTGGAGCCTCTCCTTTCATTGTTAGGCGGGTTATCAGTGGTTCTAGCTGATACAGAGATTATGGATATCCCAGAGGTTGTTGGGGAGTTCCTCGATGTTTTTCCCGAGGAGGTTGTGACTCTAACCCCCTGAAGTGATGTTGAGTTCGGGATAGACTTACAGCCTAGTGCCCATCCGATTTCGATATCCCCTTATCGGATGGCATCTTCGGAGTAGTGGGAGTTGCGGATTCAGATTGACGATCTGATGGAGATGGGTTTTGTTCGACCCAGCATGTCGCCTTGGGGTGCTCCAGTTTTGTTCGTTACGAAGGTAGATGGTGGTCTCAGGCTATGCATAGACTACCGAAGGTTGAACCAGGTAATGGTCAAGAACCGTTACCCCCTCCCAAGGATAGATGATCTCTTCGACCAACTGAGGGGATAAGGTTGGTTTTCCAAGATTGTTCTACGATTAGGTTATCATCAGCTAAGGGTAAAAAGTACTGACTTCTCAAAGACGGTTTTCAGGTGTTGGTATGGGCACTTTGAGTTTGTAGTGATGTCGTTTGGGGTTACTAAAGCACCAGCTGTGTTCATTGGACTTATGAAATTCGTCTTCCGAGAGTTTCTGGACCGGTTTGTCATTGTTTTTATCGATGACTTTCTAATCTACTCAAGATCAGAGGAGGAACACATTGAGCATCTCAGGGCAGTCTTGAAAGTCCTTCGACACCACCAGATTTACGGGAAATTGTCGAAGTGTACGTTCTTGATGCAAGAAGTACACTTCATTTGGAACATGGTATCTCAGCATGAAGTGTCAGTGGACCCGTCGAAGGTGGAGGCAGTTGTTTCTTGGGCGGCACCCAAGAGCATGGTAGAAGTTCATAGTTTCCTGGGGTTAGTAGGTTACTATCAGAGGTTCGTTTCAGACTTCTCTCGAGTTGCTTCTCCATTGACAGCTTGACGAGGAAGAACCAGGTCTTCCAATGGAGCGAGCAGTTCCAGAAATCTTTCGACTACCTGAAGGAGAAGTTGTTCAGTGCTCCCATACTCGGGTTTCTAGAGGAAGGGTTGTTTTATGAGGTGTTTTGTAATGCTTCTGGCCTTGTTTTGGGGTGTGTGCAGATTCAAAAGATGGTAGTGATCTGTTTTGGGTCTAGGCAGTTACGCCCTCACAAGCGTAACTATTCCACCCATGACCTAGAGATTGCAGCAGTAGTGTTCACACTGAAGTTGTGGCGACACTACCTCATTGGGGAGCACTTTGTGGTCTTCTCAGATCACAAGAACTTGCGTTATATCTTCTCCCAGCATGACCTAAACTTGCGCCAGCGGAGATGGGTCGAGTTTCTCCAAGACTATGACTTTGAGATCTCTTACACTGAAGGTGAGGGAAACGTTGTGGCTGATGCCCTGAGCAGGAATTCACCCAAGGAAGTGGATCGGGAATCCACTGATGCATGGAAAGTGATTGGAGAGTTGACTGCCTTGCACTTGGATGCAAGGGTAGAGGGTGTTAGAGGATATTTGTTTCATATGACGGTGCAGTCCTCCTTGTTGCAGCAGGTGGAAGAGTTTCAGTGGGGGGACTCCGAGGCGGAAGTGATGCGGGATCGTGTTGATCAGTGGAACGCTCCAAAAGGATGGTCAGAGGACAGCCAACATCAAATGATTTTCCATGGAAGGTTGTTTGTTCCACAGGCGATTAATGAGGGTGTTCTCCGTGAGTTCCATATCTTAGACTTGGTGGTACATCCAGGAGTTTCAAAAATGTACCAAGGCCTGAGGGAACAGTTTTGGTGGCCTAGGGTGAAACGGCCAGTGGCAGAGTTTGTGGCTAGATGCCTTCTATGTCAGCAAGTGAAGGCTGAACAACAGTTTCCCAGTGTTTTGTTACATCCTTTAGATGTCCCCGAGTGGAAGTTTGATGACATCTCAAGGGACTTCATCACAGGAATACCCAGATCTCAGGGTGGTTATGATGCTATCTGGGTGGTGGTGGATCATCTGACGAAATCAGCTCACTTCATAGTAATTAAGGAATCATGCCCAATGAGTACATTAGCACAGAGGTACTTAGACGATGTTTTGCGGTTGTATGGAGTCCCGGAGACTATCGTCTTAGATCGGGATACTCGGTTTACCTCACGAATCTAGAGGGGGTTACAGAATGCTTTTGGCACCCAACTACACCTTAGCACTGCTTTCCACCCCCAGACCGAAGGGCAGATAGAACGGACTATCCAAACACTGGAGGACATGCTGCGAGCATGCATTATGGATTTCGGAGGATCATGGGTACGACAGTTGACTTTAGTAGAGTTTTCCTACAAAAACAGCTTCCACTCTACTATTGGCATGGAACCGTTTGAGGATTTGTATGGATGGCCATGTCGTTAACACATTTGCTGGGCATTGGTTAGTGAGACATGTGCTCTTGGGCTAAAGGTAGTGAAGAGCACCACAGAGAAAGTCCAGCTTGTACGTGAGGGGATGAAGGCGGCTCAGGACCTCCATAAGTCATATGTTGATCATCGAAAGAGGCCCTTGGAGTACGAGGTGGGAGATCATGTGTTCTTGGAGGTTTCCCCTCGACGGGGGCAGCGGATGTTTGGGGAAGGGAGCAAGCTCTCACCTAGGTTCATCGGATATTTTGAGGTGATGAGGCGAGTCGGTGAGGTGGCATATCAGCTGGCCCTGCCACCTCATTTGGAGAAGGTTCATGAAGTCTTCCACGTCTCCCAACTTCGTTGGTACTTACATGATGACTCTCACGTTATCGACTAGGGAGAGTTAGATATGGGAGACGACACGACCTTCGAGGAACGACCAATCAGGATCGAGGATCGCAGAAAAAAGGTGCTCTGTGGATGAACCATTATGACGGTTCGTGTGTTGTGGAGGCATGGTGGCCTCGTGGAGAGCACTTGGGAGTGGGAGACCCAGATGCATGCTCAGTACCCGGAGTTGTTTTGATTTTTGTTTTACCTTGTTCCTCTTTGCTTGTTTTTGTACTTTGTACCTTTGATTTATGGAATGTTTCTCTTGTCAGGTTGTGAGACCTTTTGTTTCCTTGTTCTCTGGAAGTGTGTAGCATGTCCGGATGTGTGGGAAAATGGAGAAAACATGTTCCTTAATCGAGACGCATTGATGCGGATGCGATTAAACCCATGCAGGTGAGTCAGTGTCGCCCAAAGCGGATAATATCTCGACATAGGAAAAGGAATTTCCCCAAACCACATTTTCGGGCAGTGTGATGGTTTTATGGTGTTAGGGGTAGTGTAAGTTGTAAAATACTGATATACGGAAGTGGGAAGGCCCGATTCATAATCGAGACGCATTAATGAGGATGCGATTAAACCCATGCAGGTGAGTTAGTGCCACCTAAAGCAGATAATATCTCGACATAGGAGAAGGAATTCCTAACACTTATAATTAGGGTTGTTGTTTGGGTTCCGGTTATAAAGAGAACCCAAAGAGGTATCTTGTTGGGTTCCTCTGGGTTGGTTTTTGAATTCTCAGGGACGAGAATGTTTTAAGAGGTATTCGATGTAATGGCCCGGACCTCTCTGGCCAATTCATTGTCAAAAAAGAAGGTCAAGAAGTGTTCTGGAGGTTAAAATAGACTTTTCCCACACTTTCCATAATTTTGAAACTACACGCCATGTAGTTTGAGTACACGTCGTGTACCCCCATGCCGGGTATACCCCATACTGAATGCTGTGTCCTTACCGTGTGCAATAAATGAGTACACACCACGTGTCCAGTACAACACGCTGTGTAGTCCTTCCCCATGTAGGCGTTACCATTCAACCACCATGTACCGTGTTGGAGTCGTGTCCTTGTCGTGTACAATAAATGAGTACATGCCGTGTGTCTAAACTACACGCCGTGTAGTCCTTACCCGCATATGTGTTACCCTCAAACCGTGTTTTGACCAGTCGACGGCCGCAGAGCCGTGTAGGAAGCCGCGTGCAAACCGTGTGAAAGAACCAAGTACACGCCTTGTACCATAAAGTACATTCCATGAAATTTTTCTTTTCACACATATAAAAGGAGGGGTCCCCTCCTCCTTTTCAACACACACCTCTCCCCCCTCTCCTCTGAGCAGAGCTCTCTCAAGAGACTCGAAGGCTCTTCCTTCCACAACTTCTTCGTCTGAGCTCCGATTTACGATCCGTCAGCAGCTATGAGATATTAACGACGTGAAGGAACTTCCAATATCAGATCTGTTTTTTTCCTTCGGCCTTTCCTTTCCAACTTCCACCCGATGAGGTTTTTTCGGGACCCGACAGAAGTGACGGAAACCGACAGACGTCTTCTAAGGTTGATCCGAGGGAGGGTTGCTATCAGAACATGTTGAAGTAGGGATCTTACCTTCATCTCTATAATTTTTGCATCTTGCGGGGAGGATATCCTCTTGTTTTAATGAGAAATAGTTGAAATATTAAATAAAGATAATAACTGGTTAATGAACGGGGTTGGGAAGTTTGTTAATGTTGTTACTTTACTTTTTATATCCTCTGATATTATGTTGTGAATTAAATGAGATTATACCTACTGAAAATCACAGTCATTGGGGGACTTTTCTTACACAATTCAATGTTTCCCTATCCTTCTATATTTTCTTATGGATGGAAACTTGGTGGAATGTGGAAATTGGTTAATCACATAAATTTGGCTGTTTAAAATCTGGAACCCTTGTGTCATCACCTTGATTAAAAAAAATGAAATAATGAACATGTGGGTGTTTTCTTGGATATGTGGCATGTGATGGCGGGTGTTTTGTGGGTTGTTGTGGATTGGATGAGCAGTGGGACTATAGTCGACTTGGTTGTGGGTTGGTGTGAATGCTATTATTGTGATAGGCAGTGGGGCTGTGATAATTGGTATTAAAGGGATAATGACGTACGAGCTTTGGTGTGGTTATGGTTATGGTGGTTGGCAGCGGGGCTGCAGGGATGGGTTTAAATGTGAAAGGGCTATGGGTTTTGAGTAATAAATAAAAATTATAAGAGTTAATTAATGCTGGGTCATGGTAATAGAACGAGATTAATAATCGAGGGGGATGGTCGGTTGTTAAGAAGGACATTGTTGTGCTGCTTGTGTTTTCCTAACTTGATTTGTAGATGACAGGGATATGTTTTACAAATGATCGTTGTGGTCGGTTGTGGATAGTTTCCCAGTAGTTAAGAAACTTAATATTCTAATTTCTGCTGAAAAGTGAAAACCTAAATGGGGTTGGGGTTGTTTTTTGAATGAATGCTTCGTAGTAGCAGTGCCAAGGCACGTGCTCAGTTTCTCTGTTTAGAAGCCTTAGGTTGGGTTGTGTTGTTTTTATATATATATATATGTATCTTTTGTGTTTTATCACACCTCACCCATGTTGAGCACTTAGTGCCGAACACTCCCATTCCATGGGAGAGGGTGTTTTCCTCTTAGTTATTTGCTCCTTCCTGCTCTTTCCCTAGTCTGTGATGGCTTGAGGCGACCTTACACCCAAGACCCTTCGGGTAGGTTTCGATTGTGGTGGTTTTAGCCCAAGACTCCCCAGGTAGGCTTATAGGCTATGATGGAATGAGGCGACCATACGCCCAATACTCCCCAGGGAGGTTTCTCTTGGGGCCCAGGTGTGTGCGGGCGGGATACGTGGTTGTGAGGCCCAGGTGTGTGCCGGCGGGATACGTGGTTGTGAGGCCCAGGTGTGTGCGGGTGGGGAGAGTTTTGCAGCGTTAAGACATTCTCCATTAGGAAGACCAGCAATCTAAAAGGGAATGGTGCGGGGTACCCAATTTTCTTATTCTTATATACTATTACCTATTGTGATTGTGTTTTGGTGAGTGTGGCTGGTGAGGATTGGTGGATAGAATTCCATGCTAGGTTTCTCTTGTTTTTCTCACGGTACATTAGGATGTCTCCCCACTCATTCATGAGAGCTTTAGTTTTACCTACTGAGTATACTTGTATGCTCACCCTTCGTTTACTTTCAGGTTTCCAGGAGGACTACCAGGGTTGTGTGGGACCCTACTAGTCAGACAATTGGAGTGGTTGCAGTTGTTATACTCTTGGTTTCTTTTGGTATTGTACTTTTGAGCTTTCTTGTACTTGTACCTTGTTATAAAATTGTTTAAACACGCATGTGGGCTTGGTTTGGGTTTATTTCTATACAATTGTTCTTTTCCCTTTTTGGTGGTTGACTTGTTCTATTTTCTGATCCTATATAATAAAAAGGGTAATGTCTCCCATATTTGTGAAATCTCATACCCTTGGTGCATGTTGCCACCCCGGGGCCTACTGGAGGTTGGACTCAGGGGTCACTATCTCTCTTTCACCATTGCCAGCTCAGAAGGGGCATCTTTGGTGAGAGGGGGTCATGACTGTAACAGCCCGAGATTTTATGAAAAATATTCTTTCATATTTTACTAATGTCTTGTGTTATACGCTACACCAAAAGGAGCTTGCACAACACGCATCCTTGACTTGCCTTGCATTACACGCAATCGCAACCTTCCTCGATAGCGTGTGTGGTACGTAATCCTGAGTTTCACGAAACAATGATATGCTATTAAAATATTATTAAAACTAGCCGTTATGAATAGTAATAACCACTTTTTAAATTTTAGAAATTTTAACTCTCAAAATGGACTTCATTTTTGGATTCGGAGTATCGAATTTAGCCTAAGGTGAAATTTTGGTACTTTTCGGATAACTTTCATATTCTGATAAATAGTGAAAATTACTAAATTATAATTAAAAACAACTTTTTTAATCGAAATAATTAATAGTGATAAATCATTAATTTGAGTGGTTTTAAAGTATATTTAGAATATATTTTTACAATTTAATACAATGTTGGTCATTGTATGTAATTTCACATTTAAACTAGACATAAACAAGTGTCAATCTTTTGATAGATATTGTTTCTTAAAAACACGCTATTTGTTTTAACAGCGGGATTTAATTATACAATTAATTAATGCAACTTTTATGTTATGAATTTGGTAAAATGGACTTCATTTTTGAATTCGGAATATGAAATATAGCTTGGGATGAAATTTTGGCATTGTTCTGAAAAACATCAATTTTTGATGAATAGTGAAACTACTAAGTGGTAGGTTAAAAACCGAATTTTGCATAATACTTAATTTTACCGCTTCTGTGAATGGAATTTCTAAAATCCGAGAGACACGGTTAATATCACGGACTAAAATGTGGTTCAATGAGATGAAAATAATTTTTTGGTGAATAGTAACTTTTTACTTTTTTTACCACGGTTAATAGTAAATAGGGTAACTAAGGGTAAATATGATATTAATATTACCCTAAAACATGTCCTAATTCTATTTGACAAGTGTAATTCGACCAGAAACAAACTTAGGAATAAAATATTACCATTTAGGCCCACTTGGATAAGATTAGGACATTTATTATTAATTTATTTAAAGAAGGGTTAAAATAGTTAAAATCAAAGTTTAATAAGTAAATCATTTTTAATATGGGGTTATACATAAGATAAATTCGACTATAAATATTCATTATAAAGATAAAAAGATTTCCTACATGATGGTATTTTATTTGTAATTTTTAGACATCAAATAATATAATTTATTTATGACACAAAGATGATGCAGTAATTATCTAATTATGAAATATTGACATAATTGATAATATAAATACCAAAATAAATGTAATTTAAGACTTTTTATGAATTACACTAATTTTCTAGGTTACTATGATATATTAGTGTTGATTTAATCAACTTTGTTCGAACATATAATTCTGTTATGACTTTCACAAAAATCATATATCAAATAGTGTCAAAATTGACACAAAATAGTTTTTAAATCAAATATTATATTATTAATTGTTATTTTATTCCTAAAAATCTATGGTTCGGCCAAATGACTTATATAAGGATATATGTATTAATAATATACAATTTGGGGTTCTTTTGGAATGTTATAGTAAGTTTATTAACCATATAGTGAAAGAAAACAAAAAGACACGGTAAAAGTTAAATTATTTAACTTAGAGTTAAATCTAATTGATAAGGTTAAAATAATACCGTAAACTTGTCTAAATCCTATTGGTTGATAGGATTTCGACCCATCCCCACTTTAGCTTCGAAATAAGACCCTTTGGAACCATTATAAACCGATTTTAACTTTAATATAAAATAATATTTTGAGGTATTCCTAAGGTGCCCCTCTCCTCCCTTATAAAAGGACACCTCCTCCCCTTCCTCCTCACACCAATTTGAGCACTCAAGCTCGGCCAACCCCTGCCAATTTCTCCTCTCCACTTCCCTAGAAACATCCTAGAGGTTCTGGTCTTCCTCAAAGACCAATTTTAGTTCCCTAAGAGGAGGTCTCAAAGAGGCACTTCAAAGAAGAGGTAATTACCGTTACCAATTCTTTCATCTTTATTTCTTCTTCCACTTCTTCTTATTAGGTTGTTTCATTATGGAGTAATAAAATCAGTATCACTCATATACTGATATGTTATTATAAGTATTAAACAACCCTATTTCACCATCTATCCATCCTACGGAAAAAGAAATCACCGCGCGTGCGTACGTACGGAATACCGTCTCCACGCCGTGGTGTAATCTATTTTCCACCACCACCTTACATGGATGGGTATAATGGTGTAAAGAATAACTATACATAGTTATTACAACATCATATTGATTGTGATATATTGTATAATCCACTCCAATTCAATTCAATATTTATAGAAATGATATCATCGCTCGTGCGTACGTACGGAATACCGTCTCCACGACGCGATGAGATTCATTCTCCATGTTAACCATTTAAGAATGATTATAATGTATATATAAGAAATAATAATGAAATATATGACATTATAAAGCTACTGGATTTATGTATATATATACATATGTATGTCATCTACTTACTTCCATTTCAAGACAACAAGGAAAGGAAAACAGCGTTCATGCGTACGTACGGACTACCGTCTCCATGAACGGTGTTTTTCATTTTATTTATCTACATATTATATATATATATATACTGAATATATATGATATATAAATCATATTTTATATTCTGGAAGTAAGTAAATCATGATATAAGTAATAATGATGTCAAGAACAACAAGTCAAAACACCTACAATAAATGAAACGATTTTACCCAAAACGCTTCTTTAACATGGAATTTACAAAAGAACGGGTAATATAATGTCATAAGTGAACCATATATGATATCATAACAATGAATATGATTCTGTAATAAGTCAATAACATGATTTAAATCATTATACAGGAGGTTCGGACACTTACAAAGCAAGTCGGACCTAAGGTAAGGGAAATATCACAATCTCATTTTTATCCGAGATTGTTTATTCGTAAGTATTTACTGGGGTGTATTTTATCATCCACATCTATGTTCCCTTAATATGTAATATTGTTTCCATCCACTTTAAATAGTTTAAATCCAATTTTACCCTTAGGTTAGTTTTTAGTAAAGAATATGAAAGGAATCTTTTGTCGTTTTTCCGTACGAGGTACTTTTTGACTTTTCCGACAAAAGTACGAAGAATGTTTTTTTTATACGGCATGAATGGATTTTTAAAACATTAATTCAAAGAATCTTCCTTTAAAAGTTTTCAAGTTTATTTTTAATCAACTTCTTTTGTTTTAAAGTCTAATGACATGTTATGAAAGGAAAAATGTTTTTTAAGAAGAAAGGATATTTTCCTCAAGAATGGAGTTCAAGTGTTTTATCAAAATTATTTTCCATCTAAGATAATAAAGGGTTATATTTTTATCCCTATTATTACATTTATTTGATCATGTTGTGATGGAATTATTTTTAAGAATTCCTTTATCTTATATGAATTGATTTATGATGTCATGATGTTTCAAGAATCCCATTTTTGTTACTTGTGTTATGCGATGATGTATGTTTTATGACTATGTGGCACACATAAGAAAGGATTCATTATAAGATGGGTGGGACCTATATCTCCCTCCAATGCATTGGGTAAAGATTTTATATCTCATGAGATAGACAGGGCTGGAACGGTAGGTTATACCGGTTCAGTGAAACAGGACTGAAACGAGGGTTAGTCGATTCAGAAAAGGACTTTGTCCACTAAGATAGTCTTGGCAATGAGTCATGACTAACAAGAAATGATATTCCATGATTATGTGTGCATGCCACAAAGTTTCAAGTTTTATGTTATGATTATGGGGATATCATTTTCACTTCTATGATTTATCCCATGTTATGATATTATGAGCTCTTTTGCAGGTTAAGATTTCCAAATGCTCTGTTCTTATGTATATGATGTGATTGATATTTCTTTTGTTTACCCTTACTGAGCATTTGAGCTCACCCTTTTATGTTTTCTTTTCCCCAGGATATAAAGAAAGGTTTTAGGTAAAAAAAAGAAGATCTTTATGGGAGATGTTGAAGATCTTTCCCCACGATTAGAAGATTTTATTCCGAGTTTCCAAAGACACTAAACTATTACGATCCTTGTGTGTGTGTTTTTGTTATGTACTAAGTATTCCGCAAAAGTAATGTAACGTCCATGTACGATAAGCTTCGGGTCTCTACAGTTGGTATCAGAGGAAAGGTTTAGTCAACCTTTGGAAACTAGGATGCGAGAACTTTAGTGAGATCCCTAGAGATATTTCTAAGGTATGTCTAGGGATGTCCCTAAGGTTAAGTATACGTATAGGTTATAGTACTAGAATTACGCTAACGGTCATAGAATTAAACCTAAGATGTTAGATATTGAAGGTACTCCCCCTTTATTATGTTGTTTTCCCTCGCATGATTTTTGCCTCTCACACTATTCTTTTTGGGTTTTAGACGATTGCTGGAACCCGAAGGAACTGTGTTGATCAATGCAATGGACAATGCAATGATTGCCCTCCTGAACATACAAATGTTATGGGAGATGGAGTGCAAAATCTTATTGCTATACTTACACAAGCTATGAATCATTCTGGACTTTCAAATGAGCAGAGAAGGGGACAATATTCTACTGAGTCCTTCATGAGGCAACGTCCACCTTCTTTCAGTGGGTCTTCTGATCCACTTGTGGCTGAACAATGGATCAGTACTTCTGAAAAGATATTTTCAGTTCTTCAATGTTCTGAACATGATAAAGTCATCTTAGCAGTATATCGTTTTCAATGGTGGAATCTTATCAAGAATACGAGGCCAAGAGATGAAATTGAGTCCATGGAATGGGACGAGTTCAAGAACTTGTTTTTCAGTAAGTACTTCCCTCGTATTCTTCGAACAAAGATGGAGAAAGAGTTTCTTGAACTGAAGCAAAGGGACGATGAATCTGTTGGTACCTATGAAGCAAATTTTACAAGACTTGCAAGGTATGCTTCTGGAATTATCATCCAACCTGAAAGTAAAGTTGATCGATTTTTCAGTGGCTTAAAACCAAGTCTTCGAAGGGCATTGGCTATAAGAGACTTCAGTAGCTATGAAGAAATTGTGCATTGTGCTATCAAGGTAGAAATGGAAGTTGGTGTTACATATCCATCTCATGGTTTTGACAAGAAACGAAAGATGGAGTTCAAGGAGAAATCTCAGAATAATGGTGAAAAGAAGTTGAATGTTTCCTTATGCACAAAGTGTGGAAAGAAGCATGGTGGAGATTGTCTTAAAGGGACTAGAAAATGTTTTAAATGTGGAAAAGAAGGTCATCGAGCAGCTGAGTGTCGAAGTAATGGAAAAAGGGTTTCTAATGATGTGAATAAAGTAAACACTGCAGAGAATGCACCACCAACACTTCAATGCTTCAAGTGCAAGGAAATGGGGCATTATGCTAATAATTTCCCTAATCCAAGGGTTAGTGATGATCAACATGAGAAACCACTGAAGGAAAAGGACAAAGGGAAATCACATGCGATCACTATTGGCAATGTTGAATATGACAACGATGTGGTGGAATGATTAAGTGTTTATGTAATGGGATTCCAAAATAATGTTGTATCATTGAGTATTGCAATATTTATTGATGTGGTATTCAAAGTGATTGAGATATTTTTTGGAAATAAGATGATATGCGCATAATGAAGACGAGAAAATGAAATGTTTAATAGTATTCATGAGCTCATGATTGATATAAGGACTAAGTGATATCATGGTGTTAGTATATAGAATTTTGAGGATTTTGGTATGTGGAAAGAGTTAACTTTTAATAGAATTCGTGTTTTCAATAAGGTTCAATGGGTATTCAATAGAGTACAAGATTAAGGCCTTTGAATGTTTGGAATGTGACCAACATAACATATCTTATGATATATGGGGATCAACGATGGTATTAAATCTCTGGTAATCGTTTCCACTATGTTATGAGAATGGACTGCAGTATTATGGATAAGCCTAAAGATTAGACTGGATTATGTTGGACATAAGTTAGTATTGTTTAAGGATAGAAGATTTTCGATATTATTTATGGGATGTTATAGTAATATAGTTTTAGAAAAAGGACAACCTGCAGGACGGGCGACAGCCCATCGCTTCGGACAAGGCTGTGGGAATCGAACCCACAACCGAAGTGCGACTGGCCTTTATCGCCTACCACTGGCCTACAGGAAGTCCCTGTTTAGTAGAAACTAGTTTTATTATATTAAGAAGTATGATATATGAAGTATAAGTCCATTTTAGGAACTATATATGATTAATCTCACTATAGATCGACTTATGTATATAATTTTTGCTAACCTTTTGTTTGAGACAGATGGAATGACCCGTCATTCTATCACATGATCTGCTAACACTTCACGAATAACAAATTCAACTTCATTTATTTAATAGATGAAGTGGAAATTGTTCTAGGCACGAACAATAGTGAGATTGTACCAAAATAAAGAAAGTATTTATTCCAATTCTCAACTTTAGGGAAATGATCTTGAAAACCAAAAATGTTGTCCTAGTGATCTTATACCTGATGAATCAGATGGTACCTTATATCATCACAAATCTATGGATTTGTGATTACTGGCTTTTCCATAGCCATGTTCTCTACCATTCTCTATCAGAACATGATGGTTAGATTTCTCTTCCATATCCATATTTTCACCTATGTGGAAACCCAGTGATTAGTTTATTTGGGTAATCGTTACATTTCATACTTTAGTTTTTAAAGCCAAGTTTTGGTATTCCCTTTTACGATGTGGGTTTCTATTAAAGAAACTTTCGAATAGTAAACCATTTATAACCCCGACGAATTTCGAGGGCGAAATTCATTTTAAGGGGGGTAGAATGTAACAGCCCGAGATTTTATGAAAAATATTCTTTCTTATTTTACTAATGTCTTGTGTTATACGCTACACCAAAAGGAGCTTGCACAACACGCATCCTTGACATGCCTTGCATTACACGCAATCGCAACCTTCCTCGATAGCGTGTGTGGTACGTAATCCTGAGTTTCACGAAACAATGATATGCTATTAAAATATTATTAAAACTAGCCGTTATGAATAGTAATAACCACTTTTTAAATTTTAGAAATTTTAACTCTCAAAATGGACTTCATTTTTGGATTCGGAGTATCGAATTTAGCCTAAGGTGAAATTTTGGTACTTTTCGGATAACTTTCATATTCTGATAAATAGTGAAAATTACTAAATTATAATTAAAAACAACTTTTTTAATCGAAATAATTAATAGTGATAAATCATTAATTTGAGTGGTTTTAAAGTATATTTAGAATATATTTTTACAATTTAATACAATGTTGGTCATTGTATGTAATTTCACATTTAAACTAGACATAAACAAGTGTCAATCTTTTGATAGATATTGTTTCTTAAAAACACGCTATTTGTTTTAACAGCGGGATTTAATTATACAATTAATTAATGCAACTTTTATGTTATGAATTTGGTAAAATAGACTTCATTTTTGAATTCGGAATATGAAATATAGCTTGGGATGAAATTTTGGCATTGTTCTGAAAAACATCAATTTTTGATGAATAGTGAAACTACTAAGTGGTAGGTTAAAAACTGAATTTTGCATAAAACTTAATTTTACCGCTTCTGTGAATGGAATTTCGAAAATCCGAGAGACACGGTTAATATCAAGGACTAAAATGTGGTTCAATGAGATGAAAATAATTTTTTGGTGAATAGTAACTTTTTACTTTTTTTACCACGGTTAACAGTAAATAGGGTAACTAAGGGTAAATATGATATTAATATTACCCTAACACATGTCCTAATTCTATTGGACAAGTTTAATTCGACCAAAAACAAACCTAGGAATAAAATATGACCATTTAGGCCCACATGGATTAGATTAGGACATTTATTATTAATTTATTTAAAGAAGGGTTAAAATAGTTAAAATCAAAGTTTAATAAGTAAATCATTTTTAATATGGGGTTATACATAAGATAAATTCGACTATAAATATTCATTAGAAATCTAAAAATATTTCCTACATTATGGTATTTTATTTGTAATTTTTAGACATCAAATAATATAATTTATTTATGACACAAAGATGATGCAGTAATTATCTTATTAATGAAATATTGACATAATTGATAATATAAATACCAAAATAAATGTAATTTAAGACTTTTTATGAATTCCACTAATTTTCTAGGTTACTATGATATATTAGTGTTTATTTAATCAACTTGGTTCGAACATATAATTCTGTTATGACTTTCACAAAAATCATATATCAAATAGTGTCAAAATTGACACAAAATAGTTTTTAAATCAAATATTATATTATTAATTGTTATTTTATTCCTAAAAATCTAAGGTTCGGCCAAATGACTTATATACGGATATATGTATTAATAATATACAATTTGGGGTTCGTTTGGCATGTTATAGTAAGTTTATTAACCATATAGTGAAAGAAAACAAAAAGACACGGTAAAAGTTAAATTATTTAACTTAGAGTTAAATCTAATTGATAAGGTTAAAATAATACCCTAAACTTGTCTAAATACTATTGGTTGATAGGATTTAGACCCATCCCCACTTTAGCTTCGAAATAAGACCCTTTGGAACCATTATAAACCGATTTTAACTTTAATATAAAATAATATTTTGAGGTATTCCTAAGGTGCCCCTCTCCTCCCTTATAAAAGGACACCTCCTCCCCTTCCTCCTCACACCAATTTGAGCACTCAAGCTCGACCAACCCCTGCCAATTTCTCCTCTCCACTTCCCTAGCAACATCCTAGAGGTTCTGGTCTTCCTCAAAGACCAATTTTAGTTCCCTAATAGGAGGTCTCAAAGAGGCACTTCAAAGAAGATGTAATTACCGTTACCAATTCTTTCATCTTTATTTCTTCTTCCACTTCTTCTTATTAGGTTGTTTCATTATGAATTAATAACATCAGTATAACTCATATACTGATATGTTATTATAAGTATGAAACAACCCTATTTCACCATCTATCCATCCTACGGAAAAAGAAATCACCGCGCGTGCGTACGTACGGAATACCGTCTCCACGCCGTGGTGTAATCTATTTTCCACCACCACCTTACATGGATGGGTATAATGGTGTAAAGAATAACTATACATAGTTATTACAACATCATATTGATTCTGATATATTGTATAATCCACTCCAATTCAATTCAATATTTATAGAAATGATATCATCGCTCGTGCGTACGTACGGAATACCGTCTCCACGACGCGATGAGATTCATTCTCCATGTTAACCATTTAAGAATGATTATAATGTATATATAAGAAATAATAATGAAATATATGACATTATAAAGCTACTGGATTTATGTATATATATACATATGTATGTCATCTACTTACTTCCATTTCAAGACAATAAGGAAAGGAAAACAGCGTTCATGCGTACGTACGGACTACCGTCTCCATGAACGGTGTTTTTCATTTTATTTATCTACATATTATATATATATATATATATACTGAATATATATGATATATAAATCATATTTTATATTCTGGAAGTAAGTAAATCATGATATAAGTAATAATGATGTCAAGAACAACATGTCAAAACACCTACGATAAATGAAACGATTTTACCCAAAACGCTTCTTTAACATGGAATTTACAAAAGAACGGGTAATATAATGTCATAAGTGAACCATATATGATATCATAACAATGAATATGAATCTGTAATAAGTCAATAACATGATTTAAATCATTATACAGGAGGTTCGGACACTTACAAAGCAATTCGGACCTAAGGTAAGGGAAATATCACAATCTCATTTTTATCCGAGATTGTTTATTCGTAAGTATTTACTGGGGTGTATTTTATCATCCACATCCATGTTCCCTCAATATGTAATATTGTTTCCATCCACTTTAAATATTTTAAATCCAATTTTACCCTTAGGTGAGTTTTTAGTAAAGAATATGAAATGAATCTTTTGTCGTTTTTCCGTACGAGGTACTTTTTGACTTTTCCGACAAAAGTATGAAGAATGTTTTTTTTATACGGCATGAATGGATTTTTAAAACATTACTTCAAAGAAGCTTCCTTTACAAGTTTTCAAGTTTATTTTTAAACAACTTCTTTTATTTTAAAGTCGAATGACATGTTTTGAAAGGAAAAATGTTTTTTTAAGAAGAAAGGATATTTTCCTCAAGAATGGAGTTCAAGTGTTTTATCAAAATTATTTTCCATCTAAGATAATAAAGGGTTATATTTTTATCCCTATTATTACATTGATTTTATCATGTTGTGATCGAATTATTTTTCTGAATTCCTTTATCTTATATGAATTGATTTATGATGTCATGATGTTTCAAGAATCCCATTTTTGTTACTTGTGTTATGCGATGATGTATGTTTTATGACTATGTGGCACACATAAGAAAGGATTCATTATAAGATGGGTGGGACCTATATCTCCCTCCAATGCATTGGGTAAAGATTTTATATCTCATGAGATAGACAGGGCTGGAACGGTAGGTTATACCGGTTCAGTGAAACAGGACTGAAACGAGGGTTACTCGATTTAGAAAGGGACTTTGTCCACTAAGATAGTCTTGGCAATGAGTCATGACTAACAAGAAATGATTTTCCATGATTATGTGTGCATGCCACAAAGTTTCAAGTTTTATGTTATGATTATGGGGATCTCATTTTCACTTCTATGATTTATCCCATGTTATGATATTATGAGCTCTTTTGCAGGTTAAGATTTCCAAAAGCTATGTTCTTATGTATATGATGTGATTGATATTTCTTTTGTTTACCCTTACTGAGCATTTGAGCTCACCTTTTTATGTTTTCATTTCCCCAGGATATTAAGAAAGGTTTTAGGTAAAAAAAGAAGATCTTTATGGGAGATGTTGAAGATCTTTCCCCACGATTAGAAGATTTTATTCCGAGTTTCTAAAGACACTAAACTATTACGATCCTTGTGTGTGTGTTTTTGTTATGTACTAAGTATTCCGCAAAAGTAATGTAACGTCCATGTACGATAAGCTTCGGGTCTCTACAATGACAGTAGTATTTATCCTGGATTTTGGGATAGTTTTCCCATGGCATATGAACATGTCTTAGAAATGGGTTTTTGAGTCCATGTTTTGATACATAAACATTAATCCATGGGGAAGAGTGGATTTGAAATTAAGCATTGTGGTGAGAAAATTTATCACTAAAAATAGAGCAAGTTTTAATGTTTATTGGGTGATTGATAACTTAAATTATGGATTGTAGAATGTAATGGATTCTAGAGAATAATATTATCCCATAAATAAAATACTAATAATCTAGTAAACATTGTATTGTTACTTATTCTTCATATGGTAAATTGGGATTTTCAATTAATATTAGAAAATATTAAAATTTTAATGGAATTTGGAAAATGGGGTTTTCCTATTTCATATTAAAATATAGATATTTTACATTAGTTTTTTAAAATTATAGATTTAATTGAATTTAGAAAAAGAAATGGAATTCATTTTTGTGGTGTTTTTTATAGAATTGTTTTGTTTTGGAAAAATTATTACTTTTATTTTGATGAAATTCCTTTTGGTACAATGATGAATTATCAAGAAATAATGATTGGAATTTAAATACTTTGAAAAATTAACTGGTTTTATTTTAGAACAATTTTAACAAAACACCATTAATTAAACCCCACCTTGAAAAGTAGTGAAGGTGACAGTGACCCCTGAAGCATTTGAGTAAAAAGGGTTTTCAATGTCATATTTTTTTAACAACGGTTAAATAGAGATGTAATTACAAATGTGATTTTAAATATGTTTTTGATACAGGTTATTTTAATGTATGTTAAAAATTATTTCCCATTAGTTATCACACTAACTATTAAATAAAATGGGAAAAAGTGAAAAATAGGTTGGTTCTTTGATGTTGGTTATACAATAAATGACATGAAATCCATTTTTTAATTTTCATGGCCATTTATTTTATAATTGATGGTAAATATATATTTTATAACAAATATTTTAAAATGATTTTCCATGTAATTACAATAGAAAAAAAAACAAATTAGCACCACAAAAACGATACCCTAACAATAATTTACACCAAAAAACATTCCATACCATATCAAATTTCAAATTTGTAAATTAATCATTAAATAATATATTAAAAATAATAAAACCATTAGAATATATGAAATAATTCAATGAATATCCATGCAATTTGTATTTACCTTACTTATAATAAGAGAGCGGGTAATAGAAATTGTAAAAATTTAATGTAAATAATTTAAAATGTATTTTCAATATAATTTTATCTAACTTTTATGAAAATATTATTATTAAATATAACCTTATTGATTATTCTATCATTAAAATTTGAAATTATTTCCAAAATATACTTAAATCATAATATCAACATTCTATTTCTCCTTATTGAATGTGAAAATTCTCTTTCAAAACAATTTTATAATTAAATATAATATTTTATGGAATTGCATCTAAAATATCGTAATTATTAATGATATGTTTCCCATTTTTCACATGTATTTGTCTATTTTTCTCCTATTTCCTATTGACTTTTTAATGTAATGACATGACCCATATGAAAATTATCTTTATAAAATACAACAATAAGTGTTTATAAGACACACACACACACACATATATATATATATATATATATTCAAATAATCACAGTTATATATCTAGTACTTAAGAAAAAATATCATAGTCCACCATGTATAGAAAATAACTAGTAAGATGCCTTATCTTTTTTAAAATAATTAAAAAAAATATAGAATCCAAAATCAATAAAAACATTGAGTCATTATTTAGTTATGAAAAATAACAATTTTGTATATAAATATATATATATCTGTGATACTATAATGGCCCTACTTTTTCTTACATTACATTTACATCATTTTAACGAGAAAAAACATAAAATCTATACAAAATGAAGATAAAAATGTTTAGTGTCTTTGGAACATTAGGATCATACATAACATTTACTAAATTAAACACAAACATTTATTTTATTCCTTTTTATCTAGCTTCTTATTGGCCCTTGAATTCTCTTTATTACATGTAGTCACATGAGGATATAGATCCAAAGGGGTGAGGTAAAAGCCTATTAAGAGGATAGATAAGAAAATTAAACTATATAACATGGGTTGACCATATTCATTATCATCATAACATATGAATAGTATCATAATCTTGAGAGGAAACATTAGATAAAGACATGAAATGTGGTAATGCATAAAAATAAAACACCATGACTTAGTAGTCAACTACTACACAATGTTGTGAACAATGATAGAATAATTTCGATGTATATTTAACTTTAATCATGAGGTTCTTCTCAATACCCAATGCATTCTATCATAATATATTTCTCAGTGCACTAGTCACATCATAACATTTACATTGTGCAATATAATTCCGGGTGCACCTCTCACATCACAAAATTTACATCGTCATACATGACTCAGAGAAAATATATCAATCTTGATCATATAATGTCCCATTTAAAGTATTGGAATTCATTTCATTATAATACATTCAAATTCATTGGTTTATAAAGTGAAAGATGGAATAAAATTATTTATATAAGAATCATCATCCTTGAAAAAAGAAAACAATCATTAGAAGTAAAAGGTATGTTTTTTTGAAACAAGATTTCTTTATAAAAAATTGTTTTTTATGAAATCAAGTAGAAAACATTTATATCTTCTAAAAAGTTAAAAATGATGATGGTAAAATTTTTATGGAATAACCATACTGAATAGGGGGTGGAATAGGGAAAACCCAACGAAAGAGTGTAGGTTTCAGGAATTCCTCTTACCTTTTGTCTCAATACTTTAATTATATTAGTGTCATGTATAATCACATCAGATTAATTAATTAAAAATTATAAAACTTTTTATATATGAATATGATTCATTATCATTTTGTTAAGTTATTTTATGGTCCATTTTAATGAGTTATATAGTTTAATTTCATCTATCGGGAGTGTTCTTCTTCCTAGTTTTCATGATCGATTCATTTGTATACATGAATGTAATGTTGTTTTTAATGATGATGAACATAAAGATATGTTATTATATGTTATTAATCATAATATATAATATTAAATGATATTACAAAGAATTTTTTTATATACCATGAGGATTATTCATAAGATAGTTATTTATTATGATCGTTTCAGGTTAATTTTGGTGGGTTTTCAAACCCAATGAACTAATTTTGTCTTAACATTTTGTATTATGAATATAAGTTATTTATAAAACATATAAATGGTTATAACATATGATTTAAAATATATTTTAATCCTTTTAATGGTGTTATTAAAATAATTATTGATTTTTTATGGAAAATGAAAGTACATAGCCCCCGATGTTGGTTAATTGACACATCAAGAGAGGCGATTTTATTTTTAAGATAAAAGTGTGTCAGGAAGCAGTTTAATGATAGATATTTAATTTGAAATATATAATTAAATTATATTTTACCTATTTTAGTTATAATTAAATTTTGAAGATGGTAGGTGAGGAGAGAATAAGAAAATAACTTGAAATTGAAAAAAATGTTAAAAGAAATGGGGAGAGGAAATACCGCTTGAATTATCCTGTTGAGATCCTCCTCTATAACCTATGTTTCGGATTTTGATGAGACTATGAGCTCATGGATGTGGGATTGGGGATAAGGATGACTATTTGAATTAATTTATAAATGTTACAATTATCCATAAGTTTGAGGAGAAGAGGGTGTGAGGGTTTGTATTTATAGTGGAGGAGAGGAGAGTTTTCTTATTATTTTATTCATTAGATTCTTATTTTTATCAAGACAATAAATAGTGAAAATTATTTTATCTAAATAGATTAACTAGTTCATGTGATTTTAATAAAAGGCCACTTACATCATCCATGACTCATGGATTTCCCAAAAATTTATGTTTTTATAAATTGTCATAGATTGTAATATTTTACTACTCATAAATATTCAAGTATTTAAGAAAAATAAAAAAAATCATCCCACAGCATTTGATAACATGTAGAATTAAAAAATGAACTCCATTTAAAGAAAATATTTTTCTTAATATGAGTAATTTAATTTTTAATTCAAATCCTCATTTACATGGAAAATATATATTTTAAAATTATTATTGATTTAATAAAACCTTAAAAAATTACTTAATAACTCATAAAATTACATTATAATTATAAGAAATCAATATAATATTTTATGAATACATTTAATTTTAAAATATAAAATTAGTAATATAATTTCAATTAAATATGTATGGCTTAAAAATATACCAATAGTTAATTGAAAAGTTATAAAATATTTATTTATGTATACTATGATATAATTATATCATATTGTCACTTATATGATCGTTAAATTTTATCAATACATTAATTAGTAATATTACTATTCACATTACTAATTAACTGTTCAAAATGTTTATATTACTATTCATTAGGGTGTCATTATTATTAACACGGTTATGTTACTATTGAAAAAAAATTAAGTTTTTCCTTTAAAAATCCAAATATCTTACTAATTTCAATCATGTAACCCAGATTATAGAAATTCAAAACACAGATGTGGGAAAATTATGTTTAACAACTAGGCTATAATGGTCACGTGGCATTCAGTAGTTCATTTATGTATGATGTTAAATTTTGTTTCCTAATGTTATTTAATGTGAGATATTTATAAAAAGGTAATTTCTATTGATAATACTTTGAGTCATTGAATTGTTACCCCCTTTTCAAATTTCATCTTCGAAATTTCATTTTACAAAAATAGCTGAGGGTACTTATCATCCATCACCATGTCCAATTCCCATGTTTCTTCTTCATAATTATAATTCCTCCACAACAAAATTAATATAGTTTTTTTTCTTGTCACATAAAACCTTATCTCTCTATTCCAAAATCGTTACTGGCTTCTCTTCATAAGAGAGACCATCATCCAACTGTACTACCTCTATGTTCAGTACATGTGAGAGATCGTGTTTGTACTTCATGATGTGTGTTACGGGGAAGAAATCATTAATTTGAGACATATCTGGGGGAAGATCAAGAAAATATTCCATGACTCCTATTTGATCATGTATCTCAAAGGACCTAATGTTCCTTGGGCTTATCATCCCATTCATTCTAAACTACATGACTCTCATCCATGGTGATATTCATAGGAAGACTTTTTCTCAAACATCAAACTCCAAGTCCCTTGGACAATTTTCATTATAAATCATTTACTGACTATGAGTAGCTTTAAAATTTCATTGGATGTATTTAAAACACTTTATCATCTCTGGCATAAGATTAGTTCGATGTAGCATTCTTTATCCATCTTCATCCCAACAGGTTGGAGTTCTACGTTCCTTTCCAAACAAAGCTTCATATAGAGCCATCCGAATACCCAGGTGGAGGCTATTTTTTATGAGAAGTAAACCAATGTTATATTCAAATCCCATCCACCATTAAATTATTAATATATTTATTTTATCATATTTTTGATTGTCTAAATATTCCTTTCAAATTTCCAATCAGTTTGGGGGTGATAGGCCATAATGAAATTAAATTTAGAACTCATTACATATTGACGACTCATCCATAATTTTGATGTAAAACTAAATCAAGATTAGAGACAATTGAGAGTGGAACTCCATGAAGTCTCACCACTTCGATCACATATATCATATCATGTTTTTCAAGAGAGGGATCCTCAAAAATACTAATATAGTGTGTTGTATTGGTGAGTCGGTCCACCATAACCCATATCACATTATATCCTTTGGTTGTCTTCTGGAGACCAGTGACAAAGTCTATAGTGAAATTATCCATGGAAGCACTATCCCGTTGGACCTATGTATCTCTTCTATAACTTGATGACATATCATGAACCTTGAGATATATTACCCAATTTCCTTCTTCATTTTATCCCACCCGAAGTGTTCTCGGAGATCATGGTACTTCTTGGTACTCTTAGGATGGATAAATAATGTAAAACTATGTGCATTTTCCTATTGATCCTTCTATATCCAATAAGATTAAAGAACTCAAATCATTGTTCTAAACCAAATCAAACCATACCCATCGATATGTAACGCTTAGATATTCTCTGCCTTTACTGCATTCGCCCACTTTTGAAACACGGTATCGTCCCTTTGTTCCTACTTAATAATCTCTTAGCATGATTGTTGGGAAACCATATGGGAATGGTAGGATGTATTCCCTTAAATTTTTATTTAGAAATACATCCTTTTCATATCCATAAAGGTTGGTTCTTTCTCAATCAAAAACATGGATAGAGTAGTAGGTTCATTTCTGGTTAGTGAATCATCTACCTTGTTCACCTTTCCATTATAATATTGAATTGATTAATAATAGTCTATGATTAGCTATAACCATTTCCATGATGCATGTTGAGCACCTTTTATCTGAATATATACAATAAGCTCTTGTGATGGGTATATATGTCACACGTTTCACAATATAATTAGTGATTCCCAATTTTCTTGGAAAAAATCATAACTGCTATCTCCAGAGCATGCATAGGGTTGTTCTACTCATAGATCATCAACTTTATGACGTGTAGGATATCATATCATAATTTTTCATGATTACACAACCCAATAATTTCATAGAATTTTAACTTTATATCAAAAAACATTTTCCACATTTCGGTAATGTGAGTACTTGTGTGGTGATCATCCATCTCTTTATCTCTTGACGCTTTCCTCACATTCTTCCATCCAGACATATGTTGGTCCTTTCCATGATAACTTAGTTAGAGGTTTTGGAAAGTGTGATACATTTCTCACAAAACGTCAGTTGTATCCTTATAAACCATGGAAACTGTGTATTTTCGCGACACCTGAGGGATTGGAACCTTCTTTAATAGGCTTTGCTAATGAGGGGTCCACACAAATTCCCTCACTTGTGATCACATGTCCCAAAAAACGTGTCTTGCTACATCAAAAAGTCACACATTTTGAACATTAAATAAAAATGTTCCTTCATTAATATTTCCAACACAATCCTTATATATAATTCATGGTTATACTTTATCATGTAGTATAAGATAATGTCATCAATGAACACTACCAAAAATTTGTTGAGGTAATGTATAACATCTCTATTCAAAAAATCTCTGAAATTTCAGTGGAATTTTTATGTCTGAATGGAATAAAAAAACTCATATTTCCCAAACATTTTACAGAAGGAAGTATTCTGAATATATTTAATATCCACCTTTAGCTAATGACATCCATAATGGTTAACCAACTTGGAGAATTACTGATCTCAAATAAACTACTCAAACAAGTATTCAATATTAAGAAGAGGATATTTGTTCATTATGGTGATCTTGTTGAGTTATCGATAATTAATACACAACCTCATTGATCCACCCATCTTATTGAGAATGACCAATGGAGAACCCCACAATGATACCCTAGGGAATATAAACCCTTTACCCAAATCCTCTTGTAGATGCTTCATTAACTCCTCCAGTTTGATAAGAGCCATACCATAGAGAGAATTTGTGATAGAAGTAGCTCAAGGAAAGAGTTCCATTCAGAACACTACCTCATGATCCAAGGTTAGTTTGGGTAACTCTTTTGGAAATACATCATTTTTTTCCTATACGATGGGAATTTCTACTAGGTTGAATTTTTTTATAGACACATCGATTTGAGATAGGTATGATTATTCATAGGGAATCAACAGCCTTATAATTGAATGATTTTCCAAAAGAAATTCATGATATTCCTTGAATATGTAAAGGATCGTGGTATTGTTCAGAACATGAAATTATATTTCCTTTTCTTGAAAATTTATGTGTTCTCTATATAAGAAGAGCCAATCCCTTCCCTGTATAGCCTCAAAATACAAAAAGGGACGTATTACAAGATTCACTAGAAGAATCTTCCCACATATGCAAAGGGGAGAATATTCCAACACTTGGGTTGTAATGATTTCACCACTAGGTGTTTATAACAATATATCTACTTCAATGTTCTGGGAATTCGATTCTATATTACGAGAAAACATTAAATATATAATGGAATTCATAGAATAAAAAAGTAAAATAATAATTTTTTCATTCTTCAGTTAATAGGAAGTGTATCTTGTATAACTTCATTTTCTAGATACACTTCCGTATTAGTGATGGAATTATCCTTCCCAAGGTCAATTGGGTTTTCTGGCTGATGACACTGATTACTCCCAAGAACTCGAGGATAAGCACACTGGCTTTTATAGTTCCCTCTCTCCCAATATTTTTACCATTGAACATTGGCTGGAACTCCCCTTTCCATCTCCAGATTTTTGACATCGCCATGTCTTTTTGACATTCATGAGATTGATGGTCTTTTCTCCCACACTTGAAGAATTTCCCCATACCTTTGTTGTGTTTCCCAAGAGGCATCTTCCTACATTTTTGACATGTGGGTTATTAAGTTCTCTTTCCACATTTCTCATTAGATCATTAATCTTGTAACTCCATCGTTTGTTTTTTATTACCATATCCACGAGACCATTCTCCAAACACAATAACCACATTGAGAGAACATCTGAAAAATTCTTCACGTCTCCCAATTTCTCGAATTAAAGGACCCTTTAAAATGTGTGGTTTTAATCTAATAAATAATATAAAAATTTATCTATCAGTATTGTTAACAAAACTAGAAGCATACTTTTAAATATATGAGAAATTTTAATCATAGATTGTGACAGATTCTCCTCCATTTTTCATCAGATCTATGAATTCTATCTCATAATTATTCAAAGAGTTAAGGGAAAATCTTTTTAATAAAAATTATATTGATGTATTACCACTACATCTTTTCAATTTCATCCATCTTCTTGGGGTTCTTAATCAAATACCACTATTGTTCGGCCTCCGTATCTAGATGATAAAAAATAAATATTCACCTTTTCCATCTTAGAACAGTGGATGACATAATAGATCATCTCCATGAAGTTAACCTACTATTCCAAAATTAGTGGATCAGAAGATAAAATAAACGTTGGGGGTTATTTCCACATAAAACACTTGATATTCAGTTGCTCTATCTTTAGTGAAAGAGGAAATTACATATTATTCAGGTAATTATTTATAACCCCAGGTAGTTGGTATGTATTGCTATGATATTTTGAACTCCACATCCCAAATCATTGGGGATGTTTTTTTGGGAAATCAGTCAATTTTCCCTCACACAAGATGTTGTCTTGGTTTCTCATGCTTACAAGCATTTTCAAAAATAAAAATGTTAGATCAAAACATTAGTTAGTAACTTATCAATAATCTAAACCATTCTAAAATTCAATATAATGACATATCTTTTGTGATCCCTTTATTTAGAAAAATAAATTTTGCTCTTAAAAATTCATATAATCATACTATGGGAATCAATATGGTTCTCTAATACTAACTACAAAATTTAATAAACCACCAAATGATACAAACTAAAATGATACTGCTTTTTCTTACACTACATTTAAATCATTTTAAGGGAAAATGACAAAAAATAATTATAAAAAAAGGATAAAAAGGATTAATGTCTTGGTAAAATGAGAACCATAAATAAAATTTACAAAATAAAACATGAAATTTTATTTAATTCCTCATTCAGTAGCTTGTTATTGGCCTTTCCATTCTCTTTATTACATGTTTTCACTTGAGAATATACATAAAAATGAGTGAGCTAATAACCCAGTAAGATAATAGACAATAATGAGAAAAAAAATAACATGCGGTGAGAAAAATCATTATCATCATGACATATTCATTGGATCATAATCATGAACCGAAACATTAGATACATGCATGAAATATGGAAATTCATAAAAATGAAACATCATGTCATAGTGGTTTACCACCACACACACATTTGAAAAAAAGATAGAATCATGTTCATGAATATTTCACTTTATTTACGAGGTTCTTCACATTACCTAATTCATTTGAGTACTATATAATTCTGGGAGCTCCCATCAAATCATAACATTTACATTTCACTGTATAATTGTGGGTGTAACAATCATATCATAACATTTACATTATCATGCATGACACATAGAACATATATCAATCATGATCATATAATAACCCATAGATAGGAATGGTTTTCATTTCATAATATTAAATTAATAAAAATTTTGTTCGCAAATAAAAGTGGGAAGAAAATACATGATTTTACAATCCTCATCCTTGAGTGATGGAAACAATCCGTAGAAGCAAATGGTGTGTTTTTTTAAAGAATAATTCTTTCAAAAAACATTATGTTTATCATAAACTCTAGTATAAAAAAATTATTAACCAAAATTATTAATAAAATGATGACTAAATTTTCTTTATGAAATAACCATACTAAATATGGGGGGAAAGAGGTAAACCACAAAGAACAAGAGTTGGGTTCCAGAATTCCCCTTAACATTTGTCCGAATGATTTATTCAATTTAATGTGATGTATAATCATCATAGATTAATCAATATACAATTAAAGAACCTTTTAAAATGAATATTTTATATTATGGTTTTATTATTTTATTTAATTGTCCTTTGGATGGGTTATAGAGATTAATTTTGTCATTCAGGAGTGTTTGTTTTCATTATTTTCATGATAGGTTCATTTGTATACATGAATGGATTTTCCATTATAATGAAGATGAACTTCCAAAGATGGTATTATATGTTTTTAAAGAAAATCTAAAATCATAAATTATCTTACAATGATTTTTTTAATATACCATCAGGATGATTCATTACATCGAAGTTAATAATGATCATCTTATGTTAATTTTAGTGTTTTTTAGAAAACAATGAACATGTTTGTTTATGGATTTTTTATTATGAGTATATGTTATTTCCATAAAAAGGTAATTAAATAAACAATAAAATATTTTTTAAACCATTTTATGGTCTTATTAGTATCCCTGAATATTTTTAATGAAAATGAAATTGCATCACCCGGGATGTTGGTAAATTGACACATCAGAGGTGATGATTTCATTTTTAAGATAAATGAGAGAGATGGAAGGGTTTAATGTTGGATATTATATAAAAATTATATAATTATATAATATTTAAGTTAGTTTATTTAACAATCAACTTGGTTGAAGGTAGGTGAGGATAGAATAAGAAAAGAAATTTAAATTTAAATTGAAAGGAAATTTAAAGACAATGAGAAAGGATTTGCCACTTGAATACTCCTCTTGAGATCCTCCTCAAGAAACGTAGTCTTGGTCTTTTTTGGAGACCAGGAGATCCTAGATGTTGGTTTGGGGATTAAGAAGTGTATTTTTTACAATTTAGTAATGGATAATATCTTGATAGGTGTGAGGATAACATGATGTGGTGGGTGGTATTTTTATTGGACGAGATGGATGTTTGTTTATTAATTTAATCATTACTTTATTATTTTTCTCAAGCAAAGAGATATTACTGAATCTTGTGAAAAAAATAAAGTAATTAGTGCATTTTAGTTCTCACTAAAGGTCATATAAAATACCAATGACTCAAGAATGACTTATAAATTTAGTATTTTGGCATTTATCGTATATTATCATATTTTTTAATTCACCATAAATTCATGTATTGAAAAAAAATCAAAAAATTACCCTAACCATTTTTAGATTTGTAGAATTTAAAAATGTACTCCATTTTATGAAATAAATTTCTAGATATGTGTAATATAATTTTAATTAAAATCATCATTTACATGGAGAATACAGATTTTAAAATTATAACTGATATTATAACACATTGAAATATTACAAAAGTTCTAATAAAATTATCTTATATTTATAATACATAATAATAATATATTTTGAATACATATTCTTTTAAAATATTTAATTTGTGATATTATTTTACTAAATATTTGTGACTTAAAAAAATACGAACACTTAAATTTATAATTATCAAAATATTTATTTACTTATACTATGATATAATGATACATTATTGTAGATTATAAGATGGATAAATATTATTTATACCTTCATTGGTATTGTTAATATTCACATGGCCTATTTACTATTTATAAGGGTCATATTACTATTTTATAAGGGTAAGATTACTATTGATATGGTTAAGTTATTATTCTCCAAAAATTTATTTTTTTATATTAGGCTCCAAATATCTTACTGATCACAACTATGTATATCATTTTTTTGAAATTTATAAAACCGATGTCGAAAAATTAAATTTAAAAGCTTATCTATAAAGGTCACCTAGTATTTAGTAGTTCATTTATGCTTTATGTGGCCTTGTGTCTCATAATGAAATTTTATTCGACTTAATTATAAGAAGGTTATTTACATGGATAATACATTGGTCGTTTTACATACCGTTCAAGAATATGTATAATATCCAACACTGAATTTCATTATATTTATGAATTTTAGAAAAATAAATTTTTCCTTCTATATATTTCATTACATTAATAACTATTGAAATAAAATATGGGTCAAAAAATACACATACTGATGTCGTGTCATAACATATACAAATTGGATAATGATTCCTAAAAATAGTCAATAATTGTTATTATATTTCATTAAATTAATATAATTGAATGAAAAGTTTTAATCATCTTGTATAAAACATACATATATCACGTCAATTCCCAAAAAATATTTAGTTACAAGATCCATGATATACATATTTAAAACCATCATAGTTATATCATGTACCTTAAGGTTGACATGCATTACATTATCATAAACGTCCATCAAAAAATGTGGATATGTATATAATCTATCAATTCCTGAAGAAGTAATATATAAAGTCATAATAACCTATTAATTTTTAATTCCAAATAGTTTTTATGTCCCTTTAAATAATTAATATAATGAATATATATAATTATTTTTATATAAAACAATTTACAAAAAATCTAACTCCAATATGACATATAGGATATAATATATTCATACCTGATTTTTAATTTTCTGGATAAGTCTAGAGAGACAAAGTATAAAATAACTTATACACTTTTCCACTGTAGTTATATCACATACAGGAAATGGTACACTTGACAATATATCTATAATTAACATCACCGTTACCCTATATTGGTCCATCTCCATGATATGATGATGTATGATTTCTCAAATATATTGTGTAATATCATCTGAAATAACTAGTTATAGAGGATACTCGACATATAAATCACAATATATGGGAAGCTATAAATGAGGATGTGTATGAATTGGAAATTCATATAGAGGTGGATGAGTGGGATATGAAAAATAGAGTAGATCAGTGGTTTATACATCCTAATAATGTATTTTTATATCTACAAATATATATTTTGTAGAAGATATAATCTTGACCCCAATCAACTAACTCATATCCTAAATGTTATCTTCTATGTCTTATATTTTTTGATCATCCCTATATGAATAGGCCTTGGAATGATCAAACACTTTTTGGACAGATACACTTACCTCATATCAATGTATGTGACATGGGTGTTTAGGTTTTCCCAATGTAGTAGTTAAAATGTCCATATTACTCCCATGTTTTACAGTACCTATTGTTCTTTACTGCTTGATGTATTAATGTATTGAATATTTGAAAAATCATTAGTGAATCATAATATATAGATAGTTTAGATTACATAAATAACTCCATAGAATCTTCTTCACTACAAACCTCAACCATTCAATTATATTTTTTCCCTTTATACTCATTCATGCCCTGTTCATTTTTTCATGCATTGATATGGGGTGTGATTAGTGTAAACCTCCATAGATCTAGAAGGATTAGCTATCAATTTATTGAAAATTTTTTACTATAATTTCTTCTTCCAATAAGGTATACCCCTTACGAGATGATGTATGAGGGTATACATTTTTGGATTAGTTCTTATGATGATATCTCTTCAATTTAATTATATTAATGGAAACAAATAATTAATATGGTCATTGTCTTATATATAGAACATCTTAAAGAATAAATTGAACATAAAAATATTTATTCTTATCATTCAATTTAAAAAAATCAGTGAATATTCATCTAAAATGGGATATATGACATCTATATTTTCATTTTTTTTCTTCTACAAATATAAAATAAAATTATATGGTTGATTTAAAATACCTCTATATCATATAATATAATTACAGAAATTTCTCTAGGACTTCTCATGTGTCTGTTATATAATATATAATCTGATATGAGGGGGGAACCCTATATTAGTAAAAAAAATCCCTAACAGTTAAAATATTAATAAATTATCTTTCTAAAATATTCTACCATAAGAGAGACTTTTTCTCTCAATCAATAGTTGTCAAATCAGAAATCAAAATGTGATCTTTCACCCAATTATTCATTGTAACCAAAGTCCCAAATGGTTTTTAATTTAGACTCTTTGGATTAATATTATCAATAAAATAAATAGATATAATATGTTAAATGCTATGGGAAACTAATAATTATTAAAAATGTGTAATAATACATTTAGTATCCCTAACACTCATCCCTACTCTTGTAGAACTAATATTCACATGTATAGGAGGTCGAAGCGGATCCTTAGTATAAATATATATTTATTCTTCCCTAGAAACTCGATGTGACATAACTATTTTATTGTACATAATCTGATAAATAAAATAAATAAATAATTATAACAAAGAATAAAAATTGAAATATGAAAAATAAAATTAAATAAAAAATTAATAACGATCATACCAAAATTATGTTGATTTTAACAAATATGTATTAATATATTTTTAATAATTTATCAAAAATGATAAAAATATTAATGAGGGATATAATAATTTTCAATCCTAGAGTGAATCAATAGGGACTATGAAATATAAAAAAGTAGAGGGTGTTTTATAAATTTCAATGAAATACAATTAATCAATCCACTCTGGAATTATCCAATTCTAGTTACATCCTCCTAACCCAACACACAAATTTTACTACGATTCATAACATATATTAACCTCTATATAGTTTTCAGACAATATAATGTTTATAAACCTATAATAATCCATGAAATAATCCCATGTCAATTTGATCCTCATGGAGGAAGAGGAAATGTTCAACTTCAGAGAATAAAAAATAAAGTATGAATCAATCTGATGTAAATGTTTGGTCCAATTTTTTTTTGAATCTCACTATATTGTCCACAAGAATCACAAATTCAATTTTTGATTCATTTGAAATATACATTATAATTTTCATCTGGAATCATGAGAGAGGTCCTACATTAACTTATCTGACTAAACCACAACACCAACAAGAACCAATATTTATTTAGAAGCTCCACCCATTTTAATATCGATCTATCCAATAATCAATATTTTTCTAAAAAAATATGTATATATTAATCAAAATTATTAATGTTACCCCTAATGAGAAATATTTTTGATATAGATATATCATTAATAGAATTCATGACCATTCCTGAATTTATGGAGGCTCTGGATTTGATCGTAGGTAATATATTATACATTAAAGTGTTTATATTTATTAAATGTCCATCATAACCAATGGAATTATTATTCCACAAAATCAGTTGAAAATATTCTATAAAATCAATCCAAATATTTCTTTTATGAAGGGGGAAATTATTGATTAATTTATTGGTAAAATGGTGTTTCAGATTATCAGTATGGAAATTTAAAACATCAAAAGTGCTAGAAACTAAATTACATAGATAATGAGAAAATTTTCATTTAAAAAATGGTAAATAGAATTTAGTATCTTCTTAGAGGTGCTACACATTTTGTAAAGGTGTAGTCCAATTCCTATGAGACCAATCCAAGTTAGAAATATTTCTCATGTAGCTCTCCAAAAATGAATATACATTGAGTGATATATTTATGTCTGGTAGCTGTGATTCAACCTAGATTTTAGGTAAATGAAATTTAGTTTTCATTAAAAAATATTATTTTTCACTATTCAATGAAAAAGATCAAAACTGTCAAAAATTTCATAAAAACCATCCAACGATAAATTTTAAATGTAAAATTTAGAAACAAATTTTATTTTTTTAGAAAAAATATAGAAAATTTCAAAAAATTATTTAGAATATTCACTCACTCAATGAAATATAACCAATTTTTTAAGAGAAATTTTTTTTGAAGAATATAAAAGACATTCCAAAAAATTTTGGCATTATTATATAAGAATTATTCAATATATAAATATATATTAGAAAATATATATATATTTAAAAAATTAGTTAATCCCTGCAATTTAATAGCGAGGTTATAACAGTCATATAGTAATTTTACACATTTTGATTACACTCAATGCATCATATTTTCTATGAACTTGAACATATGTTCTTTTATTAATATATTGAGATATTTCATGTTGATACCATTGAAGAACTAGATAAATTTAATTTTCTCCCTATTGTATAATATATGAAATACCCATGTTAGATGCATTATTCTTTTATTAGAAGTGGGATCTAACTCAGAAAACAATCCAACTGATAGTATGTACAACCATATATTCAACCAATCATTTTTTTCATTCCTTTTATATCTAACAAGGATCTAATAGACCTATCAAAATATTATTGTCACCATGAATGGAATAAATTTTATTTTTGTCCTCATTGGTTCTGTAATATGGAAGATAAAAAATATCTATAATTTCATCCATATATTTTTATAATTACTGTACTGTTGTCTATTAGAATGTAACTTTAATAATTTCTTCCTCTCACAATATAGATCACTTGAATATTTTTTGGGAGAACTATAAAATTATTAAGAGTCAATGAGTACCTTATTAAATCATTAATAATAACAATATATAAGAAATATTCCTTAATTATTAATGTATAAAATTTTTCTATCTTGTTTTAAACTATAAAATGAAGTTCGTTTTTTAAAAATAGGATAACAATTATACCCCTTAACACTATATCGAGAAAAATATCTATATGTTAGGTAGTCATTAATAGTGAACTAATCATTTCATGATGTTTTAAATATTTTATTTTATAATAATTATAAACTATAATAACATATTTGGTGCCCTCCAAATGAGAATCGACAATTCTATAATTATGTAAAACCTGATACATGGGTATTCCATTTTACGTAAGAAAAACGAAAGAGATTAATGGATTCATGGATACCAAGTGGCAATGATAACACGATCGTGTGACCCCTGAGATGAAACCTGATCTAATGACCCTTGTAATTTCATGAAAATATATCACATGATTTTTGTGAACATTTTATGATCACATTAATTCCATATGACATGCCCTTATATTCTTTGGAAATCATTAAATCAAGCACTAATGATCATGAAAATTATTCCTCATGATTTCTTGTGATCATGTGACATATCAGATGATTGATTCATAAAAATCAACTAATGAAACTTATAAAAAATATAAATAAATCTAAAAAATAAGGATTCTTCATTTGGTAATATTTACATTGTTCTTAATGAGAAGTGGTTATGTGCCTCAGTTTTCCATCATTCATCACCTAGAGGACCTTCCACATGTAATATTGATCTCACAAAGGGCCTCCAACAACTATCCTTTATTTAAAAAGGCCATTGGGAATGTCCATTAAATCATAAGACACCACTAATAATCCATAGAATAATGGAATTAAGATCCATGTAAATTAACACATGTCATCATAATATTCATCACTAATCATTAGACACACTATAAAAAAGAGCAACTTTATGTGATAATGCCGACTTGTCATTGTGATATCCATTATTGATCATGTGATGCTCTTATAGAAGATTCATGAATATTTTATTAAATCATTGTAATATAATAAATAAATAATTGAAAAATAGAGTCCTCTAGTGAATGGAATATATGGTAATTTTTTAATCTGAAGTGGTTATACCCCTTGTGTAATTACCATTGATTTCCTGAAGGACCCCCAATGATCCATCATGATTATGTAAAGGCCATTAACAAGACAGCTTGATCCCATGAAGGTCCTTTTAAAACCACATTGATCTTGTGAAGGGTATTTAAAAAGTCTCCATTGATCAGGAAAAAACATCTTTTGTAGGATTATACATATAAGGCCCCACCAATAAATAATAAATAATCTTGAATTAAGTTAATAATTCACAATGAGGATATTTTCAGGTTTAGAGCTTTAGAGATTTAGGTTATAACTAATAAGAAAAATCTTGAATATTACATGTAGACACATTTACTCTGTATCCATTCTATTCATAAAATGAAAACACTGAAAAGAAAAACATGTTTATTTCCATGTTTTAAACAACTTGACTTTTATTAATCCCGTCCATTTCATTATTCCAACATATTTCATTTTAAAATCATTTCAAAAACATGGGATGAGCATAATAATATCATTGAGGGATACACAAATTAGGCAAAATTTCAGTTTTAACAACAACATGTACACCAAGAATACATTATCATAATGTAATAATTTTCACCATAGAGAATAATAAAAAACACTTCTCTGAATATAATCTCATTTCTTACCCATTTTTTGTAAACAAAATAATAACTAAACCCCATTGAAAGAAACATATATCATATAAAGGTAACTTGGGTCATAAACATACTTAAATGGGATAACTATACGGTAGACTTCCACACATATCACTGAATGGAATAGCCTTACGACTGACTTCCATACCTAATGAATTAGTGATTCTAACATAACCACCCATCCTTGGTTTATCATGGAACCACCTATCATTTGGTTTATCTTGTAACCACTCGTCAAAAGATCAAGTAGCATTATATAATCATAACATATAAAATATTGAAAATATCAACAAATCACTAATAACATTTCATTTTCTATAAAATGAAATCATTTCAAGATATTAAAATACTCAGTCCATTTCAAAAACAATTTTCAATACCAAAACACCCAAAAATGGATTAAGGGGATTCTTTTTTCCTTCTAAAAACATTAAGGGTTATAGTGGAATACCAATAATGATTATCGCAATAAATAGGGCATTGTCACTGAATAGGTTCAAAATATTCCTTTTTTCTTCTAATAAAATGATTTGGGGAAAAATGATTCCCATTGAATGGATGAATATTTCAATGGGTTTTATTATACATTCTATAAAAATGAGGTATGTATTATGAAAATATGCCTCAATGAAAGTAGATTGAGACAAAATCCCTTACAATGATTATTTTGTAAATAAAATAGATCAATTTTGTGTATTCACTATAAATTCACATAATGCATGTAAAAAATAAATGATATCATATAAAATTTATTTCTCACATAATCATAGCATGACTTAATCAAGAAGTATATGTTTAACCCAATTAATGGATGTTGGGATAAGATGTTCCCTTACCACGAGTCTGATTTGTCTCATATGTTCATTGTTCATCCTGATTAATAAACATAAGATTATTTATACTTTCTTAAACACATTTTTCATTTTTATTATTCCTTTTATATCACTTATTACATTTATATAAAATTAGAAAATTATTTGAGTTCAATTCAGACATTTTTCCGATGTTCAGAACTTGAGTAAAAATTGAACTTGTTATAATTACAAATTGTCAATGTTTTTAAAAGTACATTATCTCCATATTGATAATCATGATTTATTTATCATATATATTTTAAATATCTAGTATATTTGTATTTAGTCTAGTCCATATCATTTGGATATAAGAAATGAAATACACTATTCATGGAGACGGTAAGCCATACGTACGCATGAACACTAAATTCCTTTATTTTTCATTAATATAGGATTGAAAAGTAAATGGTAAATTTGTGTATTATAATTTAATTATAATATATATGTTTTAAATTCTACATAATTTCAGTAATTTTATCCTTTATACATTCAATTTATAGCAATAACGATTTATATCACTTTGAGAGGTGGTAGTCCGCACATCCTCATATGAAATTATCGTATTTATTAAACATAAAAAACAAAAGGTATGTTCTAAATGATAATTACTGTACCATATATATAAAATAAACATCATATATATCATATATAGTTACATTCCCATCATAATGGCCACCATAATAGGTGGTTGGATATGATTGAATAATCATCATTTCGTGAGGCAGTAGTTCGCCGTCCAAAGAAACAGTATATTGTATACCCCTGAGACAATTGTGTGTGTAAATGATGTTTGAATACATATTATAATAAAACCTCATATATTTATGATACTGGGTTTTTATGTAAACAAAGAGTAAGAATAGAAAATGGAGTGGATAAAGAAAAAAGTATTCGAAAGGAACTTGAGAGAAGATGTTACCTCAAATCGGGGAAAATCTTTTAATTGGAGCCAATGGGTTCTCAGGAATATACTTCTTCCTTGGAGAAGTTTTCTTGGAGGAAGGTAGAGTTATTGGGAGATTATTTTGGGAGAGATTGGATGAGACAAAGGGTCTTGACAGGTGTGAGTAAGGGTTTCAGGTGGTTTACTTTTATAAGAGGGAGGAGGTCCACTTTAGGAAATTTTGAATGTATTACATTATTAATTATTGATTTTATAATTATAATAACATCAAAGTAATATATTTCTAATATCATATTAGGATTGGATAATGTCCTCTTAGTCAATGGTTTTTATAGAGGTTTATTTCATAAAATTAACCTTATCATTTAGATTTAACCCTAACATAACTAATCTATCTTTTACTATGTCTTCTAGTATATTTATACTAATGGATAATATAGAAACTATAAAATTCCAATAGAATCTCAAGTGGTTCTATAATTACATATTAAACCTTATATATGTTATTTGGATGAATGTTTGATTTTTTTGGATTATTATATCATTTAATATAACATTATTTGTTTTAAAAACTCATTTTTTTAATTTATATACTATTAATATCATGACATTTAAAATTCCAAAAAAAACATGATTCTTTAAATTAATCATAACTAATTAAAATATAAAAAATAATAGCCATCTAATAAATTAGTGGATGTCTTAAAAAGATACCAAATAAATTTATTTTAATATTTATAATCCCATTCATTTAAATCATTCATTAATAAGAAAATCACTATATCACTAATGTGTCAAAAATAATTTTATTTATTTGATGTCAAAAAATTATAAATAAAATACCATGAAATATAAAATACTTTTATCTTATTAGTTACTATTTAATTTTTTATGTATTACTTATATAACACCATATAAAAATTGTTTTACTGAAATATATATGTTTCTGTTACATTTTCTATAACATTACATTAATTTTTATCAAATGAAAATTTCACATACAAGTGCTCCATGGGGCCCCAAAATTGATCCAATGAATCCCATGGTGGAACATGTATCATCAAAAAGGGTTCGTACATGTGTTTTGGTAATTGAATATTAATATAATATAATTTTTACACATGTTTACCAGATTTAGCCTTTAACTATGGTAAATAAAATATTTACAGAAGTTACTATTAATTATGTATACAAATAAAAGTTACACATTTACACAATATGGACATCCTAATTCTATATATGGAATCCATTTTTCCAACTCAATACATAGAATATGTAGATACATATTTAAAATTAATAACTTTTTTTAAAACCAAAAATCATGTTTTTAAAAAGTAAAAACGATCAAAAGATTGACATGTGTTTATTTCCAATTTCATAGTGAAATTACAGTCAATGAAAAAATTGGATTAAATGATAAAAATATAATCCAATAAAAATTTAATTCAAATTAAAAGGAAAATTTAACCATATAAATTAATTTGATGAAAAGACAGTTTTGACTGAAACTGGAGTATTTTTTACTATTTATTAAAAAATGAACATTATCAGAAAAATTACAATCATTATCTAAATAAAATTTTGATCTCCTGCAACTAAATAAGAAGTATATTTTATCAAATATATATTATTAAAGTGAAAAAACCTATATTTAAAATGGGTTGTCCATCAAAATGCAGTAAAATGGACTTCTAAAAATATTAAATTTTTTCATGCTTAAAATTGGATTCATTCTTTTTTAAGCTTCTAAAATTAATTGGATAAAATTAAAAACGTTTAAAAAACACGTGTAATCATATTTTAGTTAATTCTGTTCATTCCAACCAATACAATGTCTACAAGTTTAATACCATTAAGAATAATAATAATAATATATTATTTTTTGATATAACTTGAAGTTGTGTGCAACATAAAAACTCAAAAAACCTGTTGTTGCGTGTTGAGTATGCTATCATAAAAAGTTTCCTATTTAACATATATTTAATATCTTATTCAAAAATATTAATTGATATGAAAACTTATTATTCTATAAATACCTATGTTATTACAACCTTCCCCCATTATGAAATTGCATCCTCGCAATTTTAAAAATGGGCTTGGAAACATCAATGAATTTCCCACATCAGAAAAAGTGTCAATAAAAATATATCTCTAAAATTATGAAAGATAAGTAAAAATGTCACCTAATATAAGACATACTAGCATTCCGTGTTGGAAAACATGGATATGGAAAAGAAACTAACCATCATGCTCATATAGAGAGTGATATAGTACTTGATTAGGAGAGAGTTAACCACTAGAAAATCAAAAACTTGTGATTGGTTAAACGGTATTTGATCCCCCTAATAAGAAAAGTAAACAAACAACATTTATTTTAATATTATTTTCAGAAAGTTGAGAAATTTATTTATGATCTTTACTAAGAACATAAGGAAACATACTTAATTTTCATGTCGACTTTCATCCTATACAAAATTTCTACCACAAACTCATCCTTTCCCTGAACTATGAGTATTCAAGATGAATTGGTCACATAAAAACAATAGAATAAACTTTTAGATAATCAAATAATACAAAAAGATGATGTATGTATTTATGAAAACAAAAATTGTTAGTATGAGAGCAGATAATCCCCAAAAAGTATAATACATTATAAAAGGAAATACTACTCTTAATATCCAAAATTTGACAAACAACACCCAGAGTTCAACAAAGACCATTCAATAAAAATTTGTCCTTAAAATTTATCAATTTAATCCAAAAAATGATTTAAACTGAAAACTCAGTAGGATTGAATCACATAGTCTTCCACAAATAAATTTAACATTTATCTCCAAATAACATTGACTTCTCTTAAAGTCTTATATTGATGTGTAATTAACCTAATCTCATATTCTCTATGATAGGTTAATCATTTCCACAAATAACCCAAATCACCATTTGTCCACAATAAAAAGAGATAATGTCCACTAATGAGATCCCATATTATTCTATTTTCCTTAAGCATATAGTGTTCCTAATATAGATAATTTCTTCCAAAATAACATTTATTACATAATCGGCAAATCATTTTTCTATACTATGGATATTCATTTGATAAAATAAAATTTCCCAAATTCAACTTATTCATGATCCATTAAATCATTTAACTAAAAAATATTATGTCATACAAACCAGGGACATCGTGTACTCTATTGATAGGCAATAAATACCAATCACACATTGGTTGTGTGTTCGATTCCCGCAGGTTTGTCTGATGCGACGGGTTGTCACACAATCATCATGTTTTCCTTTCTCAAAAAATATATAATCATATATCTTTCCCAAAAAATTATATAAATTTTTCAAAAATAACTATAACATATTTTAATAACAAACATTATAACATACCTCTTGTTTTCTCCCCAAAATTAATAACCTGTAATTGCCTAAAATTCAAAGATCTTATAAACCCAAATTTTTCATTATAACTATATACAAAAAAGAAAAGATCATTCTTCCTTGAATAAAATTTTCAGATATCAATCTTCACGATTTCACATACTAGAAAAATTCTTCCAACTTATTCATATCATTAATACAATTACACATATCATCATCCAAAGATCCAACCTAACTCTTAAATTCCAAAAATCTATGCATCATAATCATCAAGCATTATTCATGCTCATTTATCCCTTTTTTCGATATTATAATTTTATTATTATTTATTATAAATAATAATAATAAATAATGTCCTAAGATTTCAGCAATTTCAAAACATGAGCTAATAAATAGGTCATACCTTTCATAGGTCATTTTTATTTTCCTCATATTCAATTGGAATGGCATATGTAATTGGTAAACATATATTTGTATGATCCTACTGATCACATTCTATAACATTCTTAGTTGGACATATATTTGAATAATGACCTTGCACAGCATATTTAAAATATATAATTGATCCTTTAGAATGAAATTATTTCCCTTTCGTGGAGCCAACTGGATGCTTTTATTTTCTAGGGCAGGTTATTGCTTCCTGACCTTCATTAACACATCTGAAACATCTTCATGTCCATTTGAATCATTTTCGTAGGTGCTTATATCTACATCCTTGACACATAGGTTTTTTAATATACATACCTTTATTATTATTACCTGTGCATCGATTGGGATTTGTTTCTCGCATATATGATGCCTTAGAAAAATAACTAGGGATCAAGAGGTCAATCATGACTCCAGATAGTATTTTAATAATAACCACAAGAGTTCCCATTGCAAATCCCATTTCATTCTATTTCTCAATTTGGAAACCACCACAGCTTCATTCACATTTATTATTACTTTGGTGCCTGCAAGATCTAGCCATTTAGTAATACCAAAAAATACAATGTGAGTATATCAGTAAAATCATGATATAATATCTTATGAAGAGGGTAAACACTAAGGTAATATTATTCATGTTATCATAATCCCCTTCAATTTATATAAAATATTTACAACTCCTTCTAATATGCTCACCATTATGGTTGTGCCACTTATGATTAAATGACACCCTAACCACTAAAGTTATCGAAACTGACATTTGATACCAACCTTAAGGGCCCAACCGTAATCATTACATAATCATTAATTAATTTATAATTAATATTGATGATCTTTTCTGGTTTAGATCATTATATAATTAGGTCATAAGATATACAAAAAAACATGAATATTACAAATAGACACTTATACTTAGTAACCATTTTTTATAAAATAAAATATCATAAAAGAATTGAAACATGTTCTGATCCATGTATTAAACAACATGACTTTTCCTTTATCCAATATTAGACCCAATTCCACCTTAATTCCTATCAAAAAAATTTCATAAACTTTGGATGATCACAAAATTTTAGTAAGGGATATACAAAGAATGAAATCTGTTCATTTATAAAACTGCATTAAAATCATGAATACATTATCATAAATTAATACTTTTCACCATAAAGATGTAATAAAAACACTTCACTGAATATAATCTCATTTATTACCCGTCTTTTATAACCTAAGGATTACTGTAAAACCCATAGAAAGAAGTAAATAGCATATAAAGGTAACAAGGGACATAAACATACTTAAATAGAATAACTATACAATAGACTACCACACATATCACTAAATGAAATTGACATATGGATGAATTCCATTCCCAATGCATTGGAGGATATAACTTAACCACCTATACTTGGTTTATCACGAAACCTCATGTCATTTGACTTATCATGTAATCACCCTTCAAATGTCCAAGTACAATTTTTTAATCATAACACCAAAAATTTTGCAAATATAAACATTACACTAATAAAATTTCATTAGAAATAACAAGAAATAATTTCAATATACTCTAATAATAAATATATTTTGAAATAAATTTTCAATAACAAACACCCAAAAACCATGTAAGGGTTTTATTTATCCTTTTAAATACATTAAGTCTTATAGAGAATTCCAAATAACGATTACGGTGGAGGAGAAGTCATTGTCACCGCACACGCTAAAAAATTCATTTAGTATTCTAGTAAAAATATTCATATAAAAAATATTCCCATTAAATGAAAGTAAAAGTAAAAGGGTTTTATTATACACCATATAAAATAAGTAGGTATATATTATCAAAATATCCTTCAATGAATGGAGATTGATAAAAAGTCCCTTACAAAGATCATTTTGTAAATAAAATAGATCAATTATGTGTATTCAATATAAGTTAATATATCTAAATTAAAAATAATAGATAGGATAAAGAAATTTATTTCTCACATAATCATATCAAGGAAATCAAGAAGTAGAAGATTAACCTAATGAATGTAAATTGGGATAAGAAGTTCCCTTACCTCAAGACTGACCTGTCTTGTATGTTCCTTATTCATCATGAATAATAAACTTAAGTTAATTTATAATTTCTTAATAACCATTTTCATGTATATTATTCATTTTATATAACCTATTACCATTCTATAACAATTATGTAATTATTTGAATTTATATCGGACATTTTGCCGATGTTAAGAACTTGAGTAAAAAATGAACTTATTATAGTTAAAAAATTGTCCATGTGGAAAAAAGTACTTTATATCCAGAAAGATAATAATGATTTAAATATAATATATATAATATATATCCAGTATATAATTATTTACATTTGTCCAAAGTATTTTGATATAAGAAATTTAATGCACCGTTCATGGAGACGGTAAGCTGTATGTGCACATGAATGCTACTTTCATTTCATTTTCATATTTAAAGGAATGAAAAATAAATTATAAATTTGTATATTATAATTCCAGTATAATATTTAACTTATATATGTTAAATAATTTCATTAATTCCATCCTTTATATGTTTTATGTATATCATGAATGAGTCATATCACTTCGTTAGGGCGGTAGTCCGCACTTCCTCAAATGAAATTATCGCATTTCAACAACATGAAAGGAATATAGGAATGTTATAAATGATGAATTAAAGTTTCATAGAGATAAAATAAATATCATATATATCAAATATAATTACATTTTTATCATAATATCCAACATATAATGTGGTATGAGAAGATTGAACAATCAACGTTTCATGAGGCAGTAGTTTGTCATCTACAGAAATAGTACGCTCTATACACATTTGATGGAGGTGTGTGTAACTGTATTTATAATCCATATCATAACAAAAACCTAGAATACAGAAAATAATGGTTTTTATGTAAACATTTAATAAGAATATCATGGGGAGTGTGGAAGGAAAAATTAATGAAAAGGAACTTGAGAGAAGACATTACCTCAAATCGGGTAACTTCTTTGGATTTGACCCAAAGGGCTCTTTTGAATTGACTTCTTCCTAGGGGATGGATTCTTGGAAGAGGGTTGTGACTATTGTAGCTTTTGTGGGAAGATGTTTAATGATTTAAAGGTGTGTGAGATGTATTAGTATTGTTCAGAGGAGGTGTCCTTTTATTAGTGGGTGGAAGGGAACTTTTGGAAATTAGGAAATATAACATTATTATTAATTCATTTTCTAATTCTAATAATGAAAAAGTGATATATTTAGAAGATAATATGAGTATGGGTATCAATAATTTTATCAAATGGCCTTTACATAAGTTTAGTTTATAACTTTAACCTTATATTTTAGCTTTAACCGTTAGTTATCTAATTTAAATTTTTCCTTGTTTTCTTGTATATTCATACTATATGGTTAATATAGGAACTATAAAATGCCAATAGAAGATAAAGTGGTTCATTAATGAAAATTTCAACCTCATATAAGTAATTTTGGTGAATATTAGATTTTCAGTATTATTATTTCATTTAATAAAATAGTATGTTTAAAAAAAACTCATTTATCTCAATTTATATACTATTCATATCGTGACTTTAAAAATTCCATAACTACATGATTCAATCAGAAAACCATAATTAATTAAAATATAAAAATTAATAAGATTCAATAAAATACTTGGATGGCATAAAAAGTATCAAAATAACATTATTTTAATATTTATAATCTCATTTATTAAAATCATTCATTAATAAGGTAACAACCACATCACCATTGTGTCATAATTTAGTTTTTTTGATTTATTAAAATTATAAATAAAATAACATGATTTATGAAAACTTATTATCTTAATAATTAATATTTATAGTCAAAAAAATACTTATATATCCATATATAATAATTCTTTTACTAAATGATATTGTTTTATGTTACATTTTCCATAACATTAAATTAATTTTTATAAAATGTCGTTTTCACTTACAAGTGGATTTATAGGGTTCCAAAATAGATTAAATGATGAACATGGTTAGAAATGTTCCATTTAATAGGGTTAGATAATGATTTAGGGTAATTTAATATTATTATAATATTATTTTTTACCCTTAATTACCGGATATACCCTTAAACCATGGTAAATAAAATATTTACTAATTTTACAATTTATAATGACTAAAAATATAAGATACCTATTTACACAATTTGTACATACTATTTCCAAATACGGAATCAATTTTTCCAAATTCAAATCACAGATGTTTCAGAAATTTATTTAATATTTTTTTCCATTTTCATAACAAAAAACCTGTTTTTAAAAAGTAAAAACTATCAAAAGATTGACATGTGTTTATATGAAATATCTAAGTAAAATTACTTAAGATGGCCAAAATTGGATTTAATGATAAAAATATAATAAAATTACACTTTATAAATAATTAAATGGGTAATATAACAAATTAAAAAAAATTATATGAAAATACTATTTTGACTGAAAATGCAGTATTTTTTTACTATTCATTAAAAAATGATCTTTATCAGAAAAATACCAAAAATTTACCAAAAGTAAATTTTTTTGACCCTATTATATAGAATAAGTTTATTTTTTAAATGGAGCATATAAAAGTGAAAAAAAATACATTTAAAAATGCTTCTCCATTAAAAAGTGGTAAAATGGCTTTTTAAAAATATTAGAGGTTTCCATGCTTAAAATTGTATTCATTCTTATTTTAAGCTTCTAAAATTTATTGGATAAAAGAAAAAAAATACTAACATGTGTCATTATTTTCTAGTTAGTTCTATTCATTCCCACCACTACAATTACATGGTGTTAACTACCATTTTAAATAATAATAATATTATATTATTTTTTTCTATAACTTGATTTTGTGAGCAACATGAGAATTCGAAGAAATCTGTTGTTGTGTTTCGATAATGCTATCATAAATAGTGTCATATTTAACATAAAATTTATATCTTATTCATAAATATTAATATATATGAATATTTATTGTTCTGTAAATACATGTTTCATTACAACAAGTCTCGAAAGGTCTCCTAGACATGATTTCCTAATCTCGTAAATGTCATTTTACAGAACAACTTGATGTCGGAAAGGGCCCCAAAAAAGTCCCCTTGGATCACATGAATGTCACTTCGATAGACATCCTGTTTTTGTTAATACCCCTATAAATTCCATCTAGATCCTCCAAAGACCATTTAAAATGTTTTATTGATCTCATGACGGCCGTCAGACAAGCTCGTTTTATCTCCTGAATGACCAAGAAAGGACTCCCGTGATCATAGGGAATCCACTTCTATATGATTTTTGGTATCCCGAAGACTCCAAATCATGTCCACAAGATAATTCAATGTATCATTTACATGTATACAAGATCATGAAAATTCCCTCTAACATACCATGGGTCCAACAAATATATAGACAATGGAGTGTTCTCAGAGTCATTATTGTTTATGAAACATAGAGATGACGTCACATATGACACATGACATGATCATATAAAACATGTGATGTGTTGACCCCTCCATAGACTCGATCCCATATTTGCAATATATGTTTCATATAATGTTGTAAATAACTAGGGTGGGAGGCATAAATTCCTCCATATAGGTTAAAAATACTTCCATGGACTACCCATGGGATTATAGAAATGATATAGGGCTTCATGTAGATTAATCCACACAATCACAAATGTCTTCCAATGGTAAACCTAAGGACTGGACTTAGGGATTATGAGGTATGTGTATGAATTTTTTATGATCTCCCTAACGTTAATGTGAAGTACATTAAGTGAACAGTCTAGATTAAAAGAATTAAATTTGGCACATAGACTTGGTCACATGAAACCTCAAGAAGATAATTCCAGAAAAATGCGGAAGAATATATGAAATAAAGTCTAAAAAGGGAATAATTATATAGAAATTAATACATAAATTAATATATTATGTAATCATGTACTTTTTAAAACCAATATAATCATGTAACCACACCCGAACATATCATCCTGATCACACAAGATCCCCTAGAAAAGTTTTCTCGGTCTTGAGACAACAACTAAACAAGTAACCTAAGTCACACAATGTCCTAGAAAGGCCATTTTAGTCATTATAATTCAAAAAGAAGTTTCAACCATGTCATGATATGTCCTTTATACATTCCTTAATGATCATGGGATAGAATTATAACATGATATCTTTAATCACATGACACCCATGGATGTGTCTGTGATGATCACACAAAGGCCCTCAGGAATGTCTGCTGAGTCATGTGATAGTCTTATATACATTTCAGTAATATCGCGTGGTATACCACAAAAATCTCAGATTCATTCATGTGAATCACCCTATGACACATGGGTCCTATCATATAAACACTCAATACATGTCAGGATGACACTAGACATGTGTTGAAAAAAATCAGGACATGTGAAATAGTCAATCAAGAAATGTCAGGAATACACTTAGGTAATATCAAAAATATTCCCTCAGACATGATAATATTTTCATGAATACACCCTAGTATAGGAAAAACTTGTCTATTGTATGCATTTGTGCATACATTGAACTAAACTAAAAGGAATCTGATTTTTTTACAAACTAGATATGTAGGATTCCTTCTTAATCCCTAATCTCTAATGAGCATCCACCATAGTGTATCTCCCACCATACATCATATATTATTATCTCATGGGGATTAATTATCCAATAATTATAACATCCTTCCTCTTCTATCCACATATTATAAGTTAGCTCGTACATGGGTATCCCCTTTTTTTAATGCTCCATCCATGACATTATACACTTCAAACCCATCTGTAGGAAAGGGATGAATTGACTCATGAAGACAATGACTCCTTATTTAAATAGGATAAATCAAACACCTTCTTAATGCATGAGATATGTATTAAACACCGCATTATGTCCATCTTAGTGTGTAGGTATTGTATACATATGTAGTGAGTCTAGTCACTTATTATCCCTAGTTGACCACACCATGCATGGATCGTGTGGTATTAGGGAATTGCAATGATCATATCAATCGAATGATAAATTCACCCCCAACCAGGTCACCCAACAAAAATTAAATTTTTAATGGATTCCCATATTTTTAATCCATTGGAAAATTATTCATTGGACATAATTAAGATTCACCGCACATCGAGAGGTTGATGGAATATCAAAATATGGTGACTATGATTACTATAAAAAGAATGATATGTAGGATGTCTTACTAAGGATTGATATCCACATCCAATTTTTATGTTCCCTCACATATGTCCATAAAAAATTCCTTAATCTATAATAAATTATGTTAAATGAACTATATGGGCTTTGATACTAGTTATAAACAAGATACGTTAGATTCCTCATATAGGTTCAATCCCAAAATTTGAAATTCCAATCACCTACCAATTTTGAAGTAGACTCCAGGGTTATTGGTTATATGGATTAAAATTATAAATAGCTACCCATTTTCATGAAATAAAGGGAAATAGATCATGAAACTATGATATATGTGGATGGTCTCATTAGTATTAACCCCATTACACAAGGAAGGAGTGAACACGTGATCGTTTTATTATCGTGACCAAAAATGTATCAGGATACATAAAAAATCCATAAACATATTTTAAATAAGTTTGATATTTATGTAATCTAGAATAATTCCTCACACCTTAAAGGGTGAAACAACCTTATTGTCGCATTATATTGGCAGATGTGATTTCCTAAGCATCATTCATTCTGAATCCCCAGATGACCACCTGCATTTGCAGAAAATGTTTGTACCTAGTTAAGGATATGGGATTCATTGGTTGTTTATAATAAAACGAAATGGTAAATTCAACGTGATGGATTGTGAAAATAATCAAAACTAAAAAAATAAATCCAAAAACAAGAAACATAGATAGTGATCCTAGTGTGAAATCATGTAATTAAGAAATAATTAAATCTTTATAGATTTGGATTATCATGTCTCATAAACCCCAGGGATATCCATAAATTCCTCCATCTTTTGATGGAAGCAAAAATGGTAAACTCAATGGGGGTCTATCGAATAAAAAAAATGATATTTTGAACATGAAATTGGAAATTATTTTTCTCATCTCAGTCTAAGATGAAATGGAATTCATGATTTGAAACCATTCATAACTGGGTATCACATGTAATAAGTCCATTATCGCTATTAAGATTACATATGATTAAAATGGAAGATCTAGGAATAAGAAATGAATGTTTTTTACCGTTCTATGGATGATCGATCATGTTATATAATAATGAGAAAGAATTGAATGGTGACTGTATTCCTTGTTATCCTTATGGATTTAGACACTACACTAACAAATGAAACCATGAGTTGAGATAATATATTCATCTATAGATTTTTTTGGAATTTCAAAAAAAATATTAAACTCTGTGGATCTAAAAAACAACTACATATATCATAAGAATTCATTATTATGTGGAATTTAAGATGTCTTAAAAGTACCACAGTGATGGTACGATCCTGATCCTTGAGGATTCATGAAAAGGCTTCAACACACTGAAGTTGAGAAGTTTATCTTATTCAATTCATGCTATAGTGATGATACTGGAACCTACCACCACCATAAATAATGTTGAAATCTTACCACTAGAGTGAATAAATAAAAACATTCCATATATTAAGAAGGTCGATCAAGGAGATTACTAGGGAACAATCCATGATTAAGAGCTCATTAGGAGGGATCCTATCAATATTCTTAACATGCTTCATCCCTCTAGTGCCCCTCATTCACATGATGAGGGTGAAAACCAAAAAATTTCTATCCATGAAATTAAAACACGGGTACCAAGTTTGTATCATTGAGAATATATATATATGTATAAATGGGATTAGGATCATATCTTTTCTTTCGCTAGGGAATCCCTTCAACATATTCTGACGATAACATGGAGGCATTATCACATCCCTACTCACTCAGATCAAGTCCACACATGTATTTATATATTAATAATTGTGGCACATATCCATGCCTACAGACATGAATCCTATTAATAGATTTCAATAGAACAAGGAAGGGAACATTGAGATTATAACCACTCTTCAGTCGAATATATCATCTATTATTTTTCGGACTATTAGAATGTGGACGTCTATGTTTCTACAAACCATTTTAAATTGTTTTTTAAAGAACTTCATTTTTAAAAATATAAATATCATTTTTCTGGCTTAAATTCCATATTTTTCCCTTTTAATGGTACCCAATAGAGTCACATATGTCACAAGGGTGTTTGGTGCTCGGTCGAATCCCATAGACCTAAAATTTGGAAATATAGACCTACTAGAATAGTTAGTATAAACCATTCCACCAAACCCATATAGTTTATCCTAACAATGAATAGTGTTTTCGAGGGGATAATGGGGATGAATGATTGATAAAAACTATACTATATGATACTTCATCCCATGAGATATTTTTGAGAAATATGGAGTATTTATTAACATAACATTCACTTGGTTAGTAAAAGCAAACATCTACCCCATTCCAGGTCCCTCCTTAGGCAGAGCTTGGTGCATAATTGATCCCAATTTGTACAATTGTGCAACAAACCCTTATAAAACCATTTTTTTGGGTGAAGTCAATTCTTTTACCTAAAAAAGATTTTAATCTTCAATCCTTATTCCTCCTTTCGTTTCCAATGGATATTCCCTCTATATTTCTCCCATCAAGCTCTCCCTCAAACATCATTTCGGATATTGGTTGTTCCTTCATCAGAACTCAGATTCAAACATCATCGAATGCATTGCATTTCTATAGGTAAAAATCATAATAAAATTTCTTCCTTTTTTCATTGTTCATCCCATATATTGCACTAATTTGTTAAAATAATGTTTCCCTATTTTCTAGGAATTTTTTGGTTTCTCCAATTTCCTCATCTCTACTTCACATCTGAAGCTGATACTAGATAAGGAGTAATATATATTCCTATTGTAGGTGGTATAGCTATTTTATAAAAAAAATTATGTTTCCATAGCTTTGTTTTCATTCCACCCATATCCATTACAACATATCACCATAAATTCTATCATTCATTATAAATAAATAAAAACTTGTTATTATACTCCCATGTATGCCTGCTAAGGGATTAAATGTTGTTGAACTCCTTCTTTGACACCACTTTTGGTGATAAATTAATTTATATCTCTTGCATAAATATTTTATGGACCAATGATATTTTATGTGTTCAGATTGGCATTGAATATGGAATTTCCATCATTCATGTACCTGTTTAAGTAACTACACACCTTATAAGTGGGTTAGTTTACCGTGATGGTGATCTACTATTCCATGAAAAATAGAAGTCATATTGTAAATGAATTGAAATGGGTGGAATGGCCACACATCATGTTTTATCATTATGAACATGAGTTATTTAAATTTAGAACCATCAGATATTTGTGAAATATGGATATAAACACATTAGAGGTGATTCGTCATGGTTATTATTATCATTATAATAACACCATTTCTATTGGATTGTGAACAATGATTATGTGACCCATTGGGAATGATGTTTCAATCACTATTGCCTCAGGTGTTGTGAATGAAATGTCAAATAGTTTTAATTTTATTCTGGTGATGGGAATGAAGTTCCCCATTCCTCTATATCGAGTGTTGGGCATGAAGACTCACTCTACATTCTCAAGTGAAGTAAAACATGTCTCATTTTTAAATTTAATTCTAGGATTATACCCTTTATTGAGTCTATTGCTCGTTGGACTAGTTATGGATGCTTGAGTTATTCCCAAAGTCTAGCTAAAACCTAGTATCCTTGTATATTCCTACTTATGTCCTCACATAATTTGTGAATGTACATGTATACAATATATATCTATATATATATATATTATTAATTATATTTATATATGTAATTCATATCAGACATATCCTGGCATGTACAGAAGTAGGTAGAGACTTTTAGTAATCCTAATGGATCCTCATCCAATGGGTATTTACTGTTTCACTATGGTTAATTATTACCTATATATTCACATTGTGATCCAATATAAACTAGATGAATTATTTCTATACCCCTTTGGTAGAGGCCTATTGGGGTTATCACACACCCAACTCAGGCCACCATTGGTACTTGAGTAGACTTTATGTATACAGTTATTGATAAGGGAAAGCACCCAGATACATATTCTTTATCAGATTTAATTATAACATGGATCATGAGAGAAGAGGTCTAAACATATTCCCATGATGTTGGAGGATCACGATATTGGAATTTTATATTTTTTTATAAAATGTTGTGTAAGTCTATTGGATGTATCCCATGTTTCCCAATTGTATACCATCATTCCATGAAATCATCAAGTATGTGAATTATCCTACATTTATATGATTATTAATATAGTTTCTTGGTTATTTATTATTTCATATTTGATAATACGTTTGTTTCTGGTATGAAATATATGTAATTATGATTCCTCTATTATCTATTTATTTATTATGTATATTTTTGTGCCACTATGATATGAGGATATACTCTCCCTACTCTAGTACATTAGACACACTCTACTAGACAGAAGCCTATGGAATACGTGGATTCTTTCTTGTGTCCATGTGTCCCAAGAGCTTAGGTCACCAGTTATGTGGATCCCAAGCCAAGATGATACAGAGTTGTATCAAATATTTTTCTTTTATTGTTTTATTACACTTTTCTGATTATAAAGAATACAAGGATGTAATTTAATTGGGAAATGAGCATGTTCAGGGGAGTCTCCAACCGTTGAACAGTGAGAACCTAGATTACCTAGTATGGGTTCATGATATTTTGATTTTTCACCTATTACAGTTGACATGATTTTACCATTGGTTGACACACATGTTTTTGGGGATTATTGATACTATTATCATTATGGAATAAATATTCTTGGCCTACAAATCCAAGTAATTATCGTCTCATTCATCATCATAGGAACATTAGGACTAATATTCCATGCATTTCTCCACGAAATGTCTATGTTATGCATGCATTTTACTACTCCATATTTTTAGTTCCTTGATTCATATATGTTGAAATGTGAAATCACATATCTCAAGGTTGATATAATTGTATTAATTAATGTGACTACCTCAATATAGAGGTTTTTTCCACATATATTGGTGATGAAACCTTAATTATCTAGTTATACTATTTTGTGGGTTATAGACCTATGTGTACCATGGATTTAAACAACATTAGTTGATTGGATTTCTCGAATGGAAATGGTTATTTATGGAGAAATTAATTTTAAAAATCTTGAAGGTTATTATTGTAATGAAATCTATGATTATGATCTGTTACATCCTAATATAGAATATTATGTCAGGGATAAATTAAATGAATTTATCATTGGAATTTATATGGAGTATGAATTTTTTAATTTTGAATCAGAGACACATATAACATGTCTATGATATTTATATATATATTTATATAAATTTGTGTGAAACTAATAAAATTTATACTATTACATAGAATTGATACCTTTAAATGTGATGTGAATTGAAACATAAAAGGGTGTTTTCTCTATACATTGCAATTGAATCTCTATATACTGGAACCCCAATCAAGTGATATATTACAATTAACCAATTTCTACTTTATTTTTGGGTATTTGGGAGTTTCCCTAATGTTTGTATATACTTTTTTTCATTTCCTAACCACATAGATATCGATTTTAGAGTAGTAAGTGAGGTGTGAACCTTTCTACATAAAGATCATATACCAATATTATTATCTATCTATAGTCATTTTGGATGTTAGATTATATTTTGAGGAATGAATTTTTAATTCTATAGTCATTCCATAATAATAGCCTTGAGTCATACAAGAAGAAGGCCACGATAACCCTGAAACAGAGGTGATGAGCCCTCAACTAGTAGTTATTTCTTCATGTAGGGCCACCTATAGAACAACTTATTATTCAAAATATGGGAACTGACACCCAATATTGAGATTGACTTTTCTATGTGATGCATCATATGAAAGGGTTTTCTCAAACTACATCAACTATGGAAGAGTTTCCTTGGGAGTTACAGTAGAATATTCCAACCTTCTTTTTCAGTGGGTAGATGATCTTAGATTTCAAACTCAAGTCGTGTGGACATGTCCCTTTTTCGAGCATTTAGTGAAACCTCCATAGTGGACGATGAAGCTCGCTTATTATATTCTACACAATTATTCCACATGATGGTGAGATGTACTTACCCTTGTATACCAACATCAAAATATGATCTCAGAAGAATTATAGATGATCTTATCTTATTGATTCTTTCCACAGAACTAAAGAGTTTACAAGGACATAGAATTTATGAAACTCAGCAGGGATCCATGTCTATTAAGTAGTATTTATTTTCATTTTAACGAGCTTCATAATTTCACACAGAATTTGACATCTTTCATCCTTATGATAGATAAGAAATTTGATGATGATATGATATATTCCATCTGATCATATGTCAATGTGTTTTGGATGATGACTATTTTTGAGATGTTCAACCATTCCCCCATTACTATGTGATGTTTAAGGAAATCTGATTGTGGGAACAATAGAAATAAATTCCACATACCTACTAATTTTTCTTATAGGGGATTTAAGTAGTGACTTTAGGTTTCCTTCTAGTGTATTAATAGTTAAACGACTAATGCTGAAATCTTCTTTATTTTTCACAAGTGCAAGAAATCAAATGATACTAAACCAATGTGTATGTGACGACCTATAGAATTAAGTGTTTTTATTGGATGGGGAATATTTAGTGATTATGAATCACTTTTACATTAGTGCATAATGAGAGGGATCTATACCTTCACCATATTCATGAGTGGGTCTAGAATACCTATTTCAAGAAAGCATCAGGAAAACCACTGGAGTAATAGGATGAGGTGGTGGTCGAGGCATAGAGAATCAGAGTCGTGACCTGAAATACCAGAAAAGATGCCCTACTAAAGGTAGTCATGATATGATTTAGGGATGTGGTATGGTCCGATTACATGATGTAATGCCTATTTTCGAGGATTCTAGTTTCAACCCTTCTACTATACAATGTATTATTCTACTGACCATTAATTTTGTTTCTATTTTATATGACAAAAAGAATGATAGACTCTTTAATATCATATAAGATTCTGGAGAGTCTAGTCCTCAAAAATGAATTTTAAAATGGCATTAGGTTACTCAACACTATATTGGGTATCTAATTAGAAAACGTTCATTATTGTATGAATTATTCCCTTGATATAGGAAAGTGTCTCTTCAAGTGAAATATTTTCTTCTATGGAATGGTAGGGTTCGATGTAACAATCCAGAAAGACGGGTTGGTTCTCTATCAAGAACATATTGATTTGTATAATAGGATGTCATTGTTTACATCACTATAGGGTATTAAGAACATACACAACAGAGAGTTGGATGTCAATTCATCTTAATAATGACATGAGCCTCTGGGGAGAGGTAGGATGATTTCCTGGATCACCGGTCTAATCTTGGATGATAAGGGAATGTGTCCTACAATTTTTCATTCTTTATGAGTAATTTAAAGTATGTCTTCCCTAATGAATATGTTTTTTCTACCATAACTAAAATAACTAGAATTTAAATTATATTTTTTTGAAGGATCTATAACGTAGTCCATTCCTCCTTATAGGATTTAACCTATGGAGCATCTACAGATCAAGAAGTAGTATTTAGACACAGAGGCTAATGGATTTATCTTACCTAGCACTTCACCAAGGATTTCACTTGTACATTCTACCAAAAATGTGGATATTAACCTAATCCTATAAATGGATTATAAGCGGATGAACAATATTATTATATAGAACCTGTATCTAATGCCTTGAATAAATGTCATCTTCGATCAGCTCTGATGAGAGATGGTGTTTATAAAGATTTATTTGAGGTTAGTCTATCATTATATCTATTTTAGGACATCATACATACTTTCAAAATAATTTCATTGATGGTATAGTGTTTTTATGTAACTGGTAATTACATTCATTTTCACAACCCTTCTTGTTGATTTTATGGATTTGACGAATTAGGTTTTCCAACAAAACCAATATTAATATTTGGTAGTCTTTGTTAATGAAATCATAGTGTATTATCTTCCATGACACGATCATTTCCAACATCTTGAGATCATGTCGAATACAATGAGATAATTCATGTTTTATGAAAATCAGGCCCAGTTCAACTTATAGAATTACAATGTCCACTTTCTCAGTCATATAATCTTATAGAGAATATAATAATTAGACCAAGAGATGGTGAGGGACAATGTTTCTTGCGATCAAATGAAGAACATGTTTTATAAATAATGTTTCTAGGGGATAAGTGGATATTAATAATGTATAATATATAATTTACCAATCCTAAAACATCCTATTATAGGAATGAATGTGAAGGGTGTGAAATTTGTTTGTTTAGATGTATAATAATTTTCGTTTCTAGAGTTGAAAGAATGATTGTCTTCAATCACAATCAGAGTTCTATTAGAACTAGGAAAGAGATATACTATTTATTATGATGACTCTAGTATTATGCTAGGATATGTTCTGATGCAAAATGAGTGATTCATCATGTATGGATCTCATCATTTGAGGTCACACATGAATTATTACACAATTCACAAACCCAAGTTATTGGATGTTGTTCATGCTTTATGATGTTGGAGTCATTATCTACTTGGGGAGCATGTTATGGTGTTCATGGACAAAAAAATCATCAAGTATATATTTTCTCAATGTGATCTCAATCTCAATATTTGTCTATGGGTTGAGTATATGAAATATTTTGATTTTAAAATTTAATATATTCATGGAAATTGAAATGCTGGAGCTAATACTTTTACATAGAATTCTATGACATTGGTGGTTCCAAAGGCCAATAGTTAGAGTAGTATCATGGCCATATTGTCTTAGATGCATGCTGAGGTTTAAGGGGAACATGATAAGAATTTTGTTTCCATAATAGTAACAAATACCCATCTAAAATTGATGAAATTAGTTAAATATTATATGTCAAGGGCCTAGTCTTCATATAATGATTCATATTTGGGTCAGACTATAGATGAGGATGTGACCTTATAATTTCATGGGTGTGTCTTGGACACAAAAGACATATGAGATGATCTCATGTAGTAATTTTGTGCCTCATTTTTAACGGTACATCTCAGTGTCACCACGATGTATCATGACATACATTTCCTGTATTGGTGGCCTTGTAGGAAATGAGAGATATATAGTTTTTCCACATGATGTTCTACCTATTAGTAGGTGAAGGTAAAACATCAGTTATAGGTAAGAGTTTTATAACTATTTTCCATTACCAAGTGGAAATGGGGGGATTTATCCATGGAATTCTTGACTCATTTTACTATAATTAAAAATGAAAACAATAATGTTTGGGTAGTTGATAAACAGATTATAAAGGCTTCACACTTCTTAAGTATTTATGATACCTTCTAAGAAGATGATCTAGGGAAGTCGTATGTCATAACAGATATATATATTCATAAATATACATGTTCTATAATATTTGATAGTTATTCTCACATCATGTATCTTTTATAGAAGGGGTTGTAGAAGGCCTTTGATATCTTGCTTCTTCTATGTATGGATTTTCACCCTCAAACTGATAGACATATTTATCAGTATGATATGGGGGTTATAGAACATGATTCATGCATGTTTCCTTATCATTGGAGGTTCTTGGGAGAAAAATATAACCATATTAGATTTATATTAAAATAATATATTTCATGATACCATTAATATGGATCTTTATGAGTCCTTATATGCTATCTCTTTCAAATAACCACTATGCTGGTTAGTGGGAGAGAAGACATCTTTTCATGGACCATTTCTCACATAGATGGATTCTGAGTCGGTCCAAATAGTTAGGAAGTGAACATTGATATATCAGTCTATACAATAGTTATCTTTAAACAAACATTGGATATCTCTTGAGTTTGAGGTCCAAGATCAGGTTTTCCTCTTACTTTTAAACATGTTTGGCCATTAAAAAATTTGGTTTCAATGTGTGATTTTGAAATGATTGATAAGGTTAGAATGAATTGGAAAAGTTTATTCATAGATAAAACTTCCTTAGTGAAACCAGTACATAAATGAAATCTTCCACATATATTGGATTTATCCATTTTATCCAAAATCCTCACACATTCTACAACCTATTGAGATCTAGTTAGATGTGGATAATTCTTTTGAGGACTATCCGGTTCATATAGTTGATTAGAGCTTAAAAAACATAGATGAAGTTCATTCCCCTTTTTATGTGGTATATGGATGAATGACAAAGTACATGATGAGATCAAGGAGTGGGAAGATGATATAAGTACCTAGTATAAGATTATTTCTCAAACAATTCCTTTTTTACCCTCTAAATTCCAACTTGAGGAAGATTTTCATTAATGAGAGGATATTGTAAGGAAATGGATTTTCATGAAGGTAAACCCCATTGTTCGGTTTAAATTCATAATTCTGGCCCTTATAATGGTATCTAATGAATTCATTGATTACCTGAGGTTATCCGGCGATCATTCATAACCTAGAGCTTTAAAATTTGGAGAAACAGATCAGGAAACATGGTTAGTAGAAACCATATAGCCCACCCTTCCTTATTTATCTTCACCATGTGGGGTATTTCATAGGGGAGCATGGGGCCACACATGTGTCTGAAACCATGCGAGCTCATGCGCACACACATGTGGTATTTTGGAGTTATATAGAAGTTGATTTTCATATGGCATGCACATGGTTAGGAAAATCGTAACCCTATCTTATGTGAGGTCCATCCTTAGACAGATCCCAATTCATGGTTGGTGCATGTTTTTTCCAATAGTGTGGCTAAAACATGTGACTCCATTTTTGAGGGTGAAAGTAATTTTTTTCAATAAAATTTTATAAAACATTAATCTATCTTCCTCCATTGAATTCTATTGGGAGACCCCTCCATATTTCCCCCATAGAGATCTCCCTTCATCTTCTTTAGGTATTTTTGATTCTCCTTCTTCCAAACTCGGATTAAAAACATTGTAATGATTCATTGGATAGTTAAAGGTAATATCATTAACCCTATTTCATCCGTTATTAGTTTCTATTCCATTCTCTTGTTCTGTTTTTAAGCTAATTTTTTCATTTTTCAGGGTGTCGGTCTATTTATATTATTTCTTCCATAATACATAAAATATGATGCTGATAATGGATGAGGAGTCATTTATGAACCTAATTTAGATATTATAGTTTTTTCTTTAAAATTATTTATGTTTTCATAGCTTATATATTTTTTCTCACACCGTCCATTACTGTGTTTTTTTCTATAAAGGCCTTCATACATTCTAAATAAATATATTCATGTTGTTATATTCCCAAGAGGAATTTATAATGATTAAATTTTGCTGACCTCATAAATTTCCACCCATTTGGGTGCTTAATTAATTCCCCTCTGTTACAAAATTGTTTAATGGTACAAAACATTCCATTTTTTTGGTCTTGACAAGGATAATTGAATGGTCCTCACACATGAACGTTTTCAAGTAACCAACCACCATATATGTGGGATGGTTTACCTTAATAGATAATTTCCAGGACTTGTAAAATAAATTTCTTAATTTAAATGTATTTAAATGTGATGAATGTTGACAACTCGTGTAATATAATTATAAACGTGAATTATTTAAATTTTTCACCATATAATATTTGTGTTATATGAATATAAATGAAATATAAGTTATTCATCGTGGTTATTATTATCAATATGATTATACCATTCCTATTGTCTAGTAAATTATGATTAATGGACATGTTGGGATTCTTGTCTCCCGCTCTGGTGCATCAAGTGTCAAGCATGACATCTCAGACCATTATACATTTAGATGGGTGGCAGTCATGATATTCAATGTTCTAATATATCAGGTGTTCAGCATAAAAACTCATCCCCCATATTGAGCAATGTGTAGGATGTTTCTAATTCATATGTGATTCAAGGCATGTACCCTTTATTGAGACTAAATCTCACAAGACTAGTTATGGATTCCCATGTTATTCCACAGGTCCATCTAGCACCATGCATCCTTGTATAATCTTACTTATTTCCATAGGTACATAGGAAATATACATTATTATGTTATATAACTATATATATTATTACACACACACACAAACATATATATATATATATATATGATATTCAGATCATACATATCCTAAACTATGTTGAAGAATTTAGAGACAACGAGGTGTTTTATTAGAACCTAATCTAACTAGTATTTATTTGTTTCACATGGTTTATTATTAATTATATCTACATATTTCTATGGTATATACATTAGTTGGAATACATATACACACCATTGGTGGTGGCTTATTAAGTTCATCTCACACCCTACTCAATCCGACATTCGTACCAGAGTATATTTCATGTTTATAAGTATGAATAATTGAAAATTACCCAATTCATATTCTTGATATGAATAAAAAATAGCATGAAAAATCATATAATAAGTCTTAGCGTCGACTCATTATGCTAGGGGTTCTGTGTTTTTTCCTTTTTCTAATTTTTTACAGCATGTTGTATATTTCTATAACATGTAACCCATTTTCCCCTTTTTGTATACTATCATTCCATGAACTCATCATTTATAGGAGATAGCCTTTGTTATTTTGATTATTATTAATGTTTATTTTTTTTATGCTTCTACAGTTCACTATCATATTTTCCTCTATGCCAAATTTGATATTATGATTCAGTTATAGTATATTAATTTTTTATATTCATTGTTTCGCACTAATATGAGGGCATAGTAAATCCAATGTACAACCATAGAACCTCACTGATAGTTGGTAGCCTTTGGAATATGGGGAGGTGTGCTTGAGGCCATGTAACCCACTATCTCGGGGCACTAGTAATGTGGATATTGGGACAAGATATTATAAGTAACAATATTCTAGAATCAATAGCGGAGAACTATCAACATTTCTTGGTACTAGTAAAAATAAAGTGAAATGGACATATTCCTATCTTGATAGACATATCAGTATTTCCGCGTGATCAGTATTTAGACATGGCTACTCTAGAGCAAGAACACATTTTTTCTCACATCTAGGAGGATTATTAGACAATTATAATAAAGGATAGTTCATATAACTATTCTCATATCCACATTCCAACAATTGATAAACATGTTAGTTTGACATGTGTCTAGGGATAAGCAGGTACTGACATCAAAAAATAATGTATGAATAGTTCCAAGATATAGGACTAGGCACATATCCCTATTCTAAATGGGGGTCACCAAGTGTCCTTTCAACATACCGTAGAACATACACATATTCATATCAAAAACTACATGCGACATACTCGAATGTCGCATGACCAAGATCAGATCCCCATTCCAAAAATTATTTATCCAGATAGTATGGAAATCACCTCATAAAAGGCTAATATATCTTCCATCGATGCTACTATCGACTTCCAGGAAGACACATAATTCAGGATCATATCCCTAATTCCTTTAGTGAACAACTCAACCAAAATAATTCATTAGAAATATAGAATTAGGCACATATCCCTTCTTTCATTAAAAATATATAGCGCCATATTCTAGAGTGGAATCTATATTTGAAATGGGAATATATCACTGCTTTATCGATGATTGAACAACAAATTCTAGAAAACACCAACATGTAGGATTATTTTCCCATCAATAATATAGATTCGTACCAGCAGACTATAATAGCTTCTTAGCAACAAGATCATATCACCCCATCACTATATTATTATAAAAATATTTCATAAGACATCATGAAGAATGATCTTATCCCTACTCAACCCTGAATGGAAGGTCCTCATATTATGTCCACAACAATGAATAAGTCATATATCCTTGATCATCTTATTTCCAGTGTCATTGAGTTTGTTTCATTCCTAACCACAACACCTCAAGGATCTATCGAATCATAAAATAAAGATTAATGTGGTCATTACCTCAATATTGATCAATATGGTTGAGTATAGAAAATTTATAAGGACTATATTCTAGAAGTCCATAATGTTTAAACCACCCATGCTGATATCTCTTCAGGATATAAAATCATCCCCTTTTCTAGAGACCTTCTTCTAGAGAGGTTTTGAAAACTCATAAAACGTTATATTGAGAGGGGATCAAAACTTTTTTTTAACTATATGTAGTTCCCCATCAACTACATATAGTACTTAACCATGGACTATAGGTATTGAAGATATGAAACCTCTATGGTCTGACAAGGGGATGTAATAAAAATTGTATGAAGAAGTAGAATACATATGTATATATATATATGGACAATCTTAAATGGAAATGACCTCCCTACCATGTTCTAACCCCAAAATTATTTGTAATATGTTATCTTATATGATATATTGAAGGATTACATGACTTAACTATTCTAAAAGTTGTATGAAACTCATCATTGGTTGAAGGATAAACACCTCTCTCAGTAAGATTATGTGGGGAATATATAGATCATAAATCGACATTTATTTAGTAAGTCATGGAAACATTCTCCATATCCCAGATATCATGGATGGATGAGATTGAAATATTCCAAAATAATTCATGTATATGTATCCAAAAAACTCTCAATTGTCTTATTTTTAAATCCCGATCCGACGTGAATATTTAAGGATATAAATAAAATAGAAGATTCCATATCACCGTGTCCCTAGAATAATTGATATCCATAGATATTGCATTCTAAAATGTAATATCCAGTGTCTAAATTAAGGGATAGTGTAATTCACAAGCTATAAGGTCAATTAAATTAAATTCCTCTTCCAATATAGATGAAAAGACATCAATGATAGAGGAGAAGGAATATAGAAGTCTCCTAGCCGGGGCCCCGTGAAATAATGGGTACAAATTTTAGAAATTTTAGGAAATAATGTGGCAAACATGATAACTTACATTTGAAAATTAATCCCATAATGGGGAACTATTACACCTAGATCATATAGAGGCACAATTTTTTCAAATCTAATAGACCAAAATAACATCCACTGTAGAAGTTGTACAAGACAAAACCCATCCCACAGGTCTAGGGAAATCATCACAACTCACTACTTCCCTTGAGTCCTCAATCCCTGATAGAATCTAGGAAATATTAGTCTAAAAAACAAACTAACACGGACTCATAGTGTGGGGGGAAATTTTATCGCAATCTCCATCATCGGGTTTATAAAATGCTGAGAGGGTCCTACAGGAATCAATAATGGTATCTGATTGAACCCATAAAATAAGACTAGTAGAACTTATATATCAATTGTGATTTATTGACTCATAAAATTATTTTCTAGAATTATAAAATCCTCAAAAAAATGAATTTATTTTCCAATAACAACCATAAATCGAACCCACCACATAGGGATATGGAAATTTTTATCATTATCATCAACATTGATTGAATCGTTTTATTTGGAATAAATATTGATGGTTTTCATTGGATGTATTCCTCCCACCTAGTGAAAAACATATTATATTTGGGTCCCATTAAGGGAACATGACTGGAAAATCCATAAAGGTCCCTATTCCTAGACCAGTATAGGACTAATGGACAAATAAGTCTATAATACCACATATGTGGCATAACCTGAAAGGGCACAATATGGACTGGGGTAAGAGAAATGAACCTGATGTAACCCTTTAATGGAGAGTATTCATTGTATAATAATCCAATTACTTTGAGAGAAATGAGTTAACTACAAAGGATATAGGGAAATGTATTTATAAATCACAATCCCCACCTAGAGGAACCAAAATACCCTCTACAATGGTACATATAGAACAATATGAGAATGAGATACATAATCTTAGAAATATAAATGAGGATCTACACATAGTAGACATTAAAACATGGTATTACATTTGGACATAGATGAATATTGGTCCTATAAAATGATAGAAGAGAGATAATCTAGTTGAAAGAGTGGAATTTGAGATATAGGCTGGTTCTAGATCAAGGAAATAGGTTTACATAAATGATGATGTTGCGTATAATTATGACTTCCATCAATTACAATGTGATTCCCCCTAGTCAAGATAAAAATAAAGTCCTATAACAGGAGAGAATCAGTTGGATTTGATAATGGGTCCACCTCTTCAATCCTTTCCTACTACCTATATATTGGTGACAACATAGAAAATGCTTCCACAATTATTTATCAATTCCATTGAATCCATATATACACAAATGGGAGACATGATAGATATCTGTGAACAAATGAAACCCAAGAAGAAACCATATCTCGAAAAGGTGGATGAAATAATTCACCCTCATAATTTCTTCCATTCTAATTTCGCGAACTATTAGGGTCAAAGAAGTCCAAGAAACGTATTACACACTTCATGTCTTGAGGCTTCTCCATGATGGGATCTCGAGATGAGCAGGATTTGAAGAAGCTAAGAGGTTTTTTTAAAAAAATTAGTGGGTTTTTTATAATAGAATTCTAGTAGGATCTATTAAAAGATGTAGAGACATTTTTTAAAAATATAATTATCGGTATATCTATAGGATGAGTAAAATCACAATTTTCAACGAACAATACTATAAACAAAATGGAAATGAGAGGTTCACTGATATAATTTCCATATAGAATGGTTGAACCTATTAACTCTATATCCTTTTCTCACAATATATGTGATTAAATTATTTTTTTTGAGACAAAAAATCTATTGAAACCAATAAATTATCCATGAATATTACAAGAGTGTATTGATATAGTACAATTCCTAGAATACACAATTCATCAGACAAGGCCTAAATCTCATCTCATTCCCTTCTCTGAGGGGAAAATGGTAACGAAAAACATGGAGTTGATACCCTCAAACATGTAATAGTGCATGATAAATACCCTAGGAAGGACTAGAATCATCTGGAACCTACCTCCGAGCGATAGAAGAAATAAAATATTAATCATAAAAAAGAAAAAAATGATCATGGATGGGAATTGTTTGAGGAATGGATTAATAATGTGCACTCCTTAAAAAATGAGTAGGACCCAGGTAAATAACCTATTTCCATGTAAAATAACCAACTTAAGAAATTGGATCCCATGTATCCTAGTGAGGTCAACCTCACTAGTTTTTCTAAGTACTACCATTTCCAAAGGATGATGGGACACACCTTCCCCAATTTCACTTTCTTCAAACAAATTAACTATTTAAATATTGATTTTAGAAAAGTGATTCCTGAGAATTAATTTGTGAAGGTGATCTCTATAATGCTCACTCTGACAAAAGAATATGGTGAATTTAAATATGTTCTGTTCAGTTGTGGATATATGTTAGACAACTAATCATGTTGAAAGATAGTTGATTGGTCTCATGCCACCCTGACAGTACATCTTCAAAACCCAATAATGATCCCATCAGCTAGGGAGAATAATATGAATAAAACTCCAAAAGGTGGATGTAATTATCATACATAAGAAAATTCATAAGAATAAGAGCAATATCCATGTCCTAAATAATCTCTATGTCTTTCGAAATTATTTCCTTTAATTTCAGGAGAATGGGAACCACCCCAACAAATGGAACCCTCATAGAATGAAGAGCTCATTTTTTTCAGTTAACATAGTTTACATAATTGATTCATTCCATGATGATAAATATTCCATTCAATATGAGTTTCACATACCTATAATGGAATTTGGATGTTGATACATAAGATCCCATGATATATAGGTTGGTGTAGGCATGTTCAAAACTAATATTTTGGTCCCATTCCCACTGAGGACAAGAATGTAGTCGAAAAGCATGGTAGAGAAAACCATAAATTAGAACTAAAACATGAGGATGGAATTATCCCTCCATTTTTCATCTAATCCTAGTCATATTACATGGTAAAATTGTTGGTATGATCATCTAATCATCCCAGACTAAGGGGAAGGAAGATGCGACACACACCACTCGATGTATACACTCCCTCGAGCTCATCTCAAGATCTAGACACATCTACCTCAAACACCTGAACTAATCAGCAACATAATAAGGTGTAAACCCACTTTTTGAAGTTCATACCACTTGCATAAAATTAATAAATTATTAAATAGTAATAATTTTCCCCATGGAAACTCTCAATCATGGATACTTCTTGTATTTCCAATGAAAATTGAGAGGAACACATCAAACACCTCTACATCTCATAAGATCTCCAGATAGAAGTCACTAAATTAGATGTTTACCTAGTGGAAAAGAATCCATCGAAATTATTTATCACCATATCATTCAAAAAATATAATCAAGATGAAGTTACAAAGGGACATATTAGACTCATATATGATTCAGGTAAACTCCAAAATGTTGACATATGAAGGGATCTATTTTAAAATGATTCTAGTATCGACCACATTCATATTCAAACCCTTAAACATTTTACATGTACTTATTGTGAATTATCACTTTAAAAAAGTACCATTTATGTTTATTAAAATAGCTATAAAATACATCCTAGAATGATCATACTGAAGGAGAAATTTATAGATCACACATCTAAAAATTTGTTCAAGGTTATCCTACAATGCACAATATATAAATTCTTATTTGAAAGTCCATGTATTCAGATCCATGTGTTGGTACCTTAAAGATTTCATTAAAGATTCAAATAAAGCATTAGTTGGATGGTTGAAAAAAATGGTGATAGCGCCCCTTAATGTCATGTGAATCTATATATGATGAGGTCCACTTCAAAAAAAAGGGAAGGAAAACAACCAATGGTGGATGTTGATATGTAGGTTTTATCCCCCCAATGGATTATGAACTGCACCTGTGAATCCCTATAGTATAATAGAATGTGTTTTTTTACAACCCATAAACCAAAATATTGATGTAGAATTAATATACAATTTCTAGGATCCTCTTGACCCAATGACTTCATAGAAGAATACCATAAGCTCTTGAATCTATGTATGATGACTCTGGTAGACCAGGAGGCCAATTTCCCATTCCATGGTCTCTCCTACCTTGAAAGTGAAATAGATTAGCCCATATTACACAAGATATTTTAAAAATCATTCACAAAATCAGATATGGATGAAGAATAAGATGAATTTGGGAATGAACCTCCTAAATTTGAGAAATGAATATCCACCACTATTGATGAGCACATAAAGTTGAATCATGCAACAGAAGGATACACGTGAACCTTATTTATTAGTTTATCTATTATTATCAAGGATAAGGATATGTATATTTAATTTCTAAAGAAACATAAATATGTCTTCTCTTGTAATTATACATAAATACCTAGGTTGAACCCTGATGTGGCCACAATACTGCTAGGATTACTAGATGACCATCGAGGTTTCAAGAAGAAAATTTTGGACGATACATCCCTCTCATGCTACTAATGTATAATAATATTATTACAAATTGAACCAAGAGAATTTTCTTTCTAGATGTGTTGTAGCCAAATTGATCTCCATAATCATTCAAGTGAAGAAAAATAACTGTAAGAACTAGATGTACTTTAATTTATGTGACCATAATCGACATTTCATGTTGTATGATTCCCCATTTAAATTCATATAATTTTTGATTGATGAAACTACGGGCTTCAAAAAACATTCATCTTTGGATAGATATTTAGTGTATAATCTGATAAATATGGACCCTATAAATGAGGAAGAAACTACCTTCAGAACATATTGAAGGTATGTTTTCATATCAGATCATTCCCTTTAGATTAAAAAACATTGGAAATACATACCAATGTAAAATGAATCATATATTCAAGACCTTATTGGTATTAATATTAGAATTTAATATCAATGGCATGGTGGTAAAATCTCAACAAAAATGTGATCACATACTAGATCTTCAATCAATCTTCATCTTGTTTCAGCATCACTGTTTGATTTCGAATCATATAATGTGTTTTTTGGGGTAGAATAAGGGAAATTCTAGGGTTTCATGGTCTGACACCTTGGAAAAAAGGTTGATCTAGAAAATACTAGTGGAATCCTAGATATTTCACCTCCTTGGAATCTCAATGAAATGAGTGGGATTCATGGTTTCCTCACTTAAATTCAGTTCTTAATAGATAACATGGATGGAAAATCTCCACCCATCCCAAAGTTAATGAATACGGGGAACGCCTACCAATGGGAAAGGATTTTGAAGAATCTTTTGAGAATCTCAATGATTAGTTCTTATACAGACATGTTTTGATGCCGCTGGTATAAGGAATGAATCTTATCATATATATGTCCACCATAAAATGACCGCTTGGGCTCAACACCAAAAAAATGAGTTGATGATTGTGAAAATAATCTATACTACCTTAGTTTAATGATGATAGGAATTGAGTCCAGGGTACAATTATTGAGAAGAACAATCTCATGCTCATATTTGTAGCAAAAAATATGAGAAATTACTTATTGTATCAGAAATACCACTCTGTCTTTTGTTTTGATCCAAATCAAGTACAAACACATACACCCTTATAATGAATATGTGATTGACCCTATGTGTGCATATTCTATTATAATATGAAATAACGTTTGTATCATATAATGTAGTTAAATGGAAGGTGTTGAGTAATTTCCATGCAGAACATCCCACCTTAGAGAGTACACCAATGGACACCAAACAACTAGAATAGGAGGTATTATATTCCCAAAACACTTGAAAATAATGGGATATATATTTGGACAGTCCAATATGATGGTCAGTGAGAAAGATTCTAGAAAACCTAAATATCAATTGGATTGAACTATATATTTTAATTTTCTCCATAAAAATAAAACAATACCCACTAATTCTTATTGTTTTATGGATACATCAATAATGAAACAGAATACCAAGACTTCATTGCTGACTTGGAACTGTCCATGTATCTAGTGTTAGCCATCCTAAACATCAAAGGGGATTCAAATACAGAGATTTAAAATTTAACACCATGCATTACATAGAAAAAATAATTGGACCCTATAATCTATTCATTTAGAGAGGAATGATGGATGAGTTCCTTTTTGAACAAAAATTCCATCAAGTCCCACGATCATAAAATGATCATTTTGTCACAATAGTGAATATATCCATAGTCTTGGACATGCCTAATAAAGACAAAGTAGCTTTCCACATCACACACCAATGGATTGTCTCATCTATATTCATATGTAACATTAACAAAATAAATTTTTTTTAAAAAAATACAAGATCAGGTTGAATCGACATACACCCCTTGATGGATGCATTCCATAGTTAGTTCTGACCCAAAATAAGACCATCTATTTAGATGGAAAATAAATGGAATAGACTCAAAAATAAGAAATAAACATGACCAATTTGATTGAGAAAATTGTGAAAAAGTCCTTTATAAATGATTCTTTGATGGAGGCCTCATTAGATTCATTATTGAAAGATAGATTCACACCATCATGGATAAACACCAAAAGGATCCTGTGATGATCATCAGTCCAATAAGAGAGTCTCCCATAAATGTTTAATGATTGGTTAATAATGGAACACAATGATAATTGATTTAGTTGATTTCACCAAATAATATCACACATTATAGACTCACACAAACCTCTTACCTTGGATCCCATGGTGTCTACATACAAGGAAATATTCTTGAACATTTTCAATTCAAGGAATGGATATTGTGGGGAAATATCCCCTAAACACAATCAGTAAGATTAAGAAAATCATAACCACTACTGGATTAATTTTAAAATGAGATGATTCATTATACATCATGGAATTTGGGTCGAAGAATATCATCAACATCGTGAATTCTAATATCGTCACTAGTCTTGATGTACCTTAGACAAAATTTATAGAAAATGTCACCAATTTGTGTTTTATCAAAGTATAGAAGTTATAAAAGGAGTATAACATCAAATATAACCATTACTTTTGGTATTATGTTATGAAAAGTGAAAAAATATAAGTATCTAACAAGAATATGTCAAATATATTCCAAACGATGATGCATATAGACAAGATGTTCTGGAAATACAAGATCCTTCATGATTTATGGGACTACTGCAAAACCACACGCACTACTAGATTAGTAAATTCCTATTCTTTTGTGTATGAAACAAAGTTAGTGTTGACTATTGATATTTAATTTCTATCACACAAAATAGATATATGTGGAAAACTATCAAATGATGAGAAATCACAAAATTGGTCTGATGAGTTAGAAGGCCTAATGAGAAAAGTTTACATTTTCTACACAACGTCAATGTTTATAAAAATTGGATTTCATGAGACTTCGATACAAAGGTTGCCCTATGGTCTTTATTTTCAAGAGAATTAGTATTTTCTCTATGAACCCCAATAATATCTATAATTAAACATCTGAGATGGAACCAAATGGGATGTTTGTTACAACCTACATATATTATATACTAATGGAGATTACAAACATTCCATAGTACATAGGGATCACATTATTCCCCCACTATTGCAAGGTTTATCAAGATATACTCTTCATAAACATTATCATGAAATTGTGGTCATAGTTATATGACCATAAACTTAAGGACAACATAAATCCCTATTGAATGATATTAAAATGCATGTAAAATGTTACATCATAGATCAATCACTAAAAATGCGCAAGATCTATGCAAAAGAAAAACTAATTACCTAGAAATATTATCATGATTCTAATAAACATATGGAATTTTTTTCAAATGAATAACTACATGTTGCATGATTCTTTCGATCATTGGATATTTCATGACTCCTATGTTGAGCAATGTATTGTTTTCAAACAATTCAAAATAATGTTTTTTAAAGGCGGAGATTATTTCAAATAATACTCTGTCTCTTTATGATAATTTTGATGCTCACAAATACCCTTAATTATTTACTAATTATTTCGTTGAGTATTTTGCAGGAATTTATTTTATTTATTTATTTCATACAACGAGATTTCATACTTCATTTATTCCGAGATCAATTTTAGCGTGTTCTGGAATCAGTGTAGCGCAAGATCAATTTTAGCGCGTTCTGGAATCACTATAGCGCGAGATCAATTTTAGCGCGTACTGGAATCACTGTTCATACCCTACGTTGATGAACGTAACGTATGGATGAAAAGTTTACTTTTTATGTTAAAAGAAACGTATGGTTAAGGAACCATACGTTATTTTAAAACGTATGGTTAATGAATCTTACGTTGTTGAAAAGTATGGAAGAAGAACATTACGTTTGGAAGGAACCTTACATTTTCGTTGTTGGACAAGTATGGAAGAGAAACCGTACGTTAGTTTTCAGTGTTGAGTTTGTTTCTAAAAAGTATGGATCATCAATCTTACTTTTATAATCAACCGTACGTTCTTTGAAGAGTTGAAGCGAGACAAAGTATGGATAATCAACCCTACGTTTGAATGCTGAAGAGAAGGTATGTACGTTCTGAACCTTACGTTTGTGAACCTTACGTTTTTGAACCCTACGTTTGGAGCCACGTCATCAACCCTACGTTTGGCGTCGGGATATTTTTGACAGACGATATTTCCTTTTGCATTGGTCAAACAAGCGGATTATTAAGCGGATTTCGAGCCGATTCTTAAGTACGACTTTGACTGAATCAAAGACGATTTTCAACGGATTACTGATTGATTTAAACGGAGCTTTTTATGCCGATTCTTCAGGGGAGTTACAACGGCTCTGTTATTTCATTTAATATCGGGAATCTAAAGGAGATTTTCATGGATCTATTTATGCGGACGATTTTCTCAGATTTGAATATATATGTTCTATCATGGAAACTTCGGATATATATATACACAGGAAAGTGTGTGAAATAAATAGATTGATCTTTTAACGAGCAAGAAACAGAGACTGTGTAAAGGCGTTCTTTTCTGGTGATCGAGAAGAAGTGTAAAACCTTTATTACCGAAGGAAGATCTTGATAGCAGATCCACGTGTTCTACATCGACTATCTGTTGTGAATCTATTGCTGCTGAAGTTGTGAAGTTTCTGGTAATATCTATTGCAACTGGATCGACTCAGAACTGTTTTGATTACAGATCTTTATTTTCTGAAGACAACGATCTATCTACTGTCAATTGCATTCTGTTGCAATTGTGAAGAAGAACTGGAGAAGTGTTTTCTTTATCGAAACCCTTTTTATTTTTGAGTGATCAGCTTCTCGTTATAAGCTGTGTGGGTTCGTGTTTGAACCAAGAAGGCTGTGTCTGCCTGAATCTTGTAAAGGTGTCAACTGCCTGTACTCAGTTGTGAACGGGTCTGTGGAAACGAGGACCAGATAGTGAAAATCGCCAAGCTCGTGGATTTGAGCGTTGGTGGAGTGGACTAGGGGCCTTTTGTTCCCCGAACCACTATACATCCGTGTGTTCATGCTTTTACTTTTTCCGCTGCATATTTAATCGTGCAAAAGCATAGTGGACAGAATTTGTCTAAATTGAAGAGATTGTAATAATTTTGAAAAGACACAATTCACCCCCCTCTTGTGTGTAATCCGTAGATTCAGATCCAACAATTGGTATCAGAGGAGGAGCTTCTTATTTTTTAAAGTCTTATCAAGCTAGAAGTATTTAAAGATTATACATAGTGTATCATGGCAGATATGAGAGAGGGAATGTCAATGGTCAGAGCACCTTACTTTAATGGAGATAATTATGGCTGCTGGAAATCACGTATGATTATTTATCTGAAAAATCTTGGTTACAAAGTCTATTCAAAGATTCTGACTCCCTATGAAATTCCTGAAAATCCCGATACATGGAGTGCTGCTACAGAGGCTAAGTATGACATAAATTCAAAAGCTATGAATGCAATCATCTGTGGTCTAGGACCAGATGAATTTAAAAGAGTATCTCAATGCCCGACTGCATATGAAATGTGGCAAACAATAGCTGTTGCTTATGAAGGAACAGATAATGTAAGACAGATGAGATATGCAACTGCTAAGTTAAAATTCGATACTTTCATAATGATTGAAGGAGAGAGCATCACTCAGATGAATGGAAGATTGACAGAAATTGTCAATAATATAACAGCTCTAGGAGAACCAATCAAGCAGGCTGATCAAGCGTTGAAGGTACTGAGAGTACTTCCTACTCGATGGAATGGAATCTCTGCAGCAATCAGACAATCAACTTCTGTTAAAGATCTAACTATGAGAGAACTGATTGGTACATTGATGATGTACGAAGCTGAAATGCAAGATGAGGTAAATGAGCATAAAGTATACATAAAAAGGGAAAACACTGCGTTGAAAGTGACTTCTCAACAAAAGGATAGAAAGATGAAGAACAGAGAAGTAAGTGCTAAATCAGAAAGCTCTGATTCTTCAAATTCGGATGAAGAACTGGCTCAGCTAGCCAGAAAATTCAGAAAGTTCTATAGTAAGAAGAAAGACTTCAATAAATCCTTCAAAAAGGATAGCAAGGAAGTGAGATGTTATGAATGCAAAAAGATGGGACATATCAGACCGGATTTCACAAAATTGAAAGATGCAAAGAAGAAGAAATTCTTCAAAAGAGATGATTATGAGCAGAAAGACAAGAAAGCTATGAAAGCTACTTGGAGTGTTTCTGAAGACTCAAGTAATTCTTCTGAATCAAGCTCAGAGAAGGAGGAAGCCAATTTAAAAGCAAATATGTGTTTCATGGCTGAAACTGATGAGGTACACTCATACTACTCCTCTGACTCAAATAATGAATCAAACTCTAAAACAAGCTTCTCAAATAAAAAACTTGCAGCTTACTGCAATATGCATGAAGAAAGGTATGACTCATTATTTAAAAAATATAAATCTATAAAGAACTTGCACAAAGCTATTTCAGATGAGAGAAATACTTTGCTAAAACAACATAAGGAATTAATTGACAGATACAACTCTGCTGACTCAAATAAAATTAATTTTGAATCAAAAATAAAAACTCAACAGGATGAAGTAGAATCTTATAAAAAGGCTACATTAGTTTTTACAAAAGGAGAAAACACCTTAAATGAGATACTTGGAAAAACTGTAATTAAAAAGGAAAGGTTTGGAATTGGAAGTAAAGGAGAAAAACCTAAGTTATACAAAAATTATTTTGTTCCTAGCACTAAACAGGTTATTTGTAACTTCTGTGGAACAAAAGGTCATATAGCTAAAAACTGTTTTCTAAGACAACCTCAAATATGTGGAATTAAGAAAGCTTATATTTCCAACGATCTATATGATTCAATCAATTTTAAGAAAACAAAGCAAATCTGGATACCCAGATCACTGCTTGCTAACACTCCTGGACCCAACAAAATATGGGTACCAAAGCAATTTGTTTGAATGTCTTTGCAGGTAGCAGGTCACCAAAGAAAGAAAGAAATATGGTATATGGACTGTGGCTGCTCAAGACACATGAGTGGAACTTCAGCTAATTTCTCTTCTCTTACTCGAAAGGAAGGAGGACTTGTCACCTCTGGTGACAATGCCAAAGGAAAGATTATTGGTATTGGAACAGTTGGAGATCCAGAGACAGTCTCAATCAACAAAGTACTTTATGTACAAGTGTTAAAACACAATCTGATAAGTATCTCTCAACTCTGTGATGATGGATACACTGTTTATTTTACTAACAATAGTTGTACTGTTTCTAAAGATAAACTGTTTAAGTTTAGAGCACCCAGAACTGATAATGTTTATACTTTGGATTTGTATTCCTTGTGTAAACAACAAGTAAACTGCTTAACTGCTAATATAAGTGAATCCTGGATCTGGAATAGAAGACTTGGTCATTGCAATATATATGATTTACATAAATTATCTAAGAAACATCTAGTTTCTGATTTCCCTAGTCTCAAATTTGAAAATTACAGATTCTGTGATGCATGTCAGCTTGGCAAGCAACACAAATCATCATTCAAATCTGTTAATAAAGTTGCTACAACTAAACCTCTAGAACTTATCCATATGGATTTGTTTGGACCTTCAAGAGTAGCAAGTTTAGCTGGTAAATTATATGTTTATGTATTAGTTGATGATTATTCTAGATTTACTTGGATTTTCTTTTTGAAATTTAAAAGTGAAGCTTTTAGTTTATTTGAAGGTTTTTGTAAATCTATTCAAAATGAAAAAGGTTTTAATATAATCTCATTGAGAAGTGATCATGGTGGAGAATTTGAGAACCAGGAATTTAATTCCTTTTGCTCAAACATGGGTATTAAACACACCTTCTCTGCTCCAAGAACACCTCAACAGAATGGGATTGTAGAAAGAAGAAATAGAACTATTCAAGAAATGGCTAGATCTATGTTAAATGAATATAGCCTACCTATATATTTCTGGGCAGAAGCTGTTAATACAGCTTGTTATATAATGAATAGAATTTTAATAAGACCTATTTTGAAAAAGACACCCTATGAACTATGGAATAACAGAAAACCTAAAGTAAATTACTTTAATGTTTTTGGATGCAAGGTTTACATCTTGAATACCAAAGATAATCTTGGTAAATTTTATCCAAAATCTGATAAAGGTATTTTCTTAGGATATTCTGCAACCTCCGAAGCTTATAGAGTCTATAATAAAAAGTCAAGGATTGTTGAAGAATCAGTTCATGTGAAATTTGATGAATCTGATCCTTTTGAGAAAAGGATAGAACAAATAGATGAACCTGATTCTAATGAAAACATGAGACTTGAGAATTTAAAGAATGATTTTGAAAATGATATAAAATAAATTCAGTCCAGTTCAGAAGAACATGACACTGAAGAACCTTTGAATATAATGCCTAGACAGTCTAGAACCTTAAAGAATCACCCTTTAGAATCTGTGATAGGTGACTTAGAGACTGGTATTCAAACTAGAAGAAACTTTGGAAACATAGTTGAATTCTCTGCTTTCCTATCCCAACAAGAACCTAAGACCATAGAAGAAGCCTTAGATGATGAGAGCTGGGTAATAGCAATGCAGGATGAATTGAACCAGTTCAAGAGAAATAAGGTTTGGGAATTAGTTGAAAGACCACATGATTATCCAGTAATAGGAACTAAATGGGTCTTTAGGAATAAACAGGATGATCAAGGGATAATAACTAGAAATAAAGAAAGATTAGTAGCTAAAGGATATAATCAAGAAGAAGGAATAGATTATGATGAGACCTTTGCACCTGTAGCCAGGTTAGAAGCCATTAGAATCCTTTTAGCCTATGCATATTATATGAATTATAAATTATTTCAGATGGATGTTAAATCTGCCTTTTTAAATGGTTATTTAATGGAGGAAGTTTATGTTGAGCAACCTCCTGGTTTTGAAAATTCTCAAAAACCAGATTCTGTTTTCAAACTTACTAAAGCTCTTTATGGCCTTAAACAAGCACCTAGAGCTTGGTATGAAAGACTAAGTTCTTTTCTTTTGAAAAATGATTTTACTGTTGGACTAGCAGATCCAACACTCTTTAAGAAAAATGTGAAAAATAATGTTTTGTTGGTTCAAATTTATGTTGATGATGTAATTTTTGGATCAACCAATAAAATTCTTTGTCATGAATTTTCAGAATTAATGCAAAAAGAATTTTAAATGAGTATGATGGGAGAATTAAATTTCTTTTTGGGTCTTCAAATATTTCAAAAAGATTTTGGAAATGTTTTAAATCAATGCAAATACATTACTGATTTACTTAAGAAATTTGGACTTGAAAACAGCAAGACATTTACAACTCCTATGTGTACTAATATAAAACTTGATTTGGATGAAACTGGAAAATCAGTGGACAACAAGTTATATAGAGGTATGATTGGTAGTTTGTTATATCTTACTGCTAGTAGACCAGATATAATGTATTCAGTATGTCTTTGTGCTCGATTTCAATCAAATCCCAAAGAATCCCACTTAACGGCTGTTAAAAGAATTTTTAGATATTTAAAAGGTACTATTTATCAATCTCTGCTTTATCCAAAAACCTCTGATTTTAATTTAATTTCATATTCAGATGCTGACTTTGGAAGCTGTATATTAGATAGGAAGAGTACTTCAGGAACATGTCACTTTTTAGGAAAGTCTTTAGTATCATGGTCTAGTAAGAAACAACACTCAGTTGCCCTGTCAACAGCCGAGGCAGAATATGTGTCTGCAGGTAGTTGCTGTGCACAGGTGTTGTGGATGAAAAACACTCTTATGGACTTTGGATTAAATTTCAATAATACACCTATTTTATGTGATAATACTAGTGCAATTAATATTTCAAAAAATCCTATTAGTCATTCTAGAACTAAGCACATTGATATAAGATATCACTTTTTAAGAGATCATGTGTTTAAAAAGGATATATTTTTAGAATTTGTAAATACAGAAAATCAATTAGCAGATATTTTTACTAAACCACTTCCCACGGCAAGGTTTGAATTTAATAAGGGGGAGTTAGGTTTATTTAATTTTAAATTGTTTTTTTTAAATCTTATTCTGTTTTCGAATTCTGCTTAATTTCTGTTTCCCGCTTTAAGTAATTTTATTTTGTTTTAAATAAAAGTAATGGTTAGTGATTACATGGGAATCAAGGCTGTCAGAACCGTTTCACCTTCTAAACTGTTTCACATTTTTCGGAAACCCTTTCGAAAACCTAAAACCGCACATCTGCTCCAAAACCCTTTTCTGAATCTTCAAACCCTAAACTTACGAACCTTCAGAAATCGTTGTTGAAATGGAAAAGACTAAGCGTCCAGATGAAGCTGAGAGTAGTGCTGCAAAGAAACCTAAAGTAGTTGGTCGGAAAATAATGCACGGTAAAGTCATAGATTTAGAATGGCTGTTTGAAACTAATTTACTGTTGAAGCAAGTGTTGTCGTTTCAAAGCCTTGAGCAAGATTTTAATAGTGAAATTTCTGAGTTTCTATATGAGTCAGAAATGAGACATTTCTTTAGAACTGTTCAGTTTAGACTTGGAGATACGGAGGATAGTTTATTGGCTCAAATAAAGGATAAGGACTTTTCCATATCATCTGTAGAGATAAGTCAAATTCTTAACTGCCCTCATGAAGGAGTTTTTCATTTCGATTTACGGAATATTGGAGATTCTGTACATAAGTCTGAAGACATTATGTCTTTTCTGTTTGGAACCAGAGTGATAAAGAAGATGTTTATTAAAGATTTGGAGCCCGATCAGAAAATCTTGGTAAAATTTGTTCAGACTGGTTTAGCACCAAGGATGGCTGAGATGGAGAAAATCCTATACCCTGACATGTACATAATGTATCTTCTGATGTGTGATATTAAGTTTAATTTTCCTCGGTTTATGATAAGATATCTGAGATACTGCTGTCAGAGTGAAGCAAGAATGACCGTTTTCCCTTATGGAAGGTTCATTTCATTGTTTTTGTTTAAAAGAGGAATGATCAGATTGGTAGATGCTGGGGTGAAATGTCACCACAGTAATGTTTTTAATGCTGGAACTTTGAGGAAAGTAGGATACTTCTGGAGCACAATTAAAGGAAAACTCTTACCTGTTGGAGCTGAGGAAGACTCGGAGAGTGCTCAGGCTCAACCGGCTAAGTCCATGGAGGGACAAGCAGAATCAAGGGTTAGTACAGTGGCAAGGAGAATTCGCTTTGAGATGGAGGAAGTTGAGGAAGAGAGAAGTCAAGAAGGACTTCAATCTAGAAGGAAGAGGTCAATTGATGATGAAATTATCTCTCCTGCCTTGAAATCCTCTGAACCGGTAATTTCTTATTCATTTGTGAGAGAAGCTGTTGTGGAGCAGACTGCACCGATAGAGGAACCAGTAGCTCAACCGGAAATCCAAAAAGAACCTCAATCTGCTGTTGTGGCTGTTGAAAAAGTAATTCCACAAGAACAACTTATGGAGGCAGTGCCTGGTGAAGAAGTGGCCCGACCTCAAGATTTACATGAAAATATTGTTCTTGACCATTCAGTAGAAGTCAGAGAGACTACTGTTCGTGATGAACATACTTCTGAAGCTAATACAGAGGTACTTCAGGAAGATTTTTCAGTGGAAGAGTTTCAAGCTTCAAAAGCTAGTTCAGTGGATCAACCTTGTCAGGACAAGGAGAAAGAACAGTCAGATGCAGATTCTTTACCACTTGCCCTGCCTCATCAACCTATTTCTGGACATGAGAATAGAGCACAGGGTGCCCCTGATTCGAGAAAAGAAGAAGTTTTTGAGTTGTACAAGCGTATCTCTCAATTAGAATCTGAGAATGTTAGTCTCAGAAATTCTCTGAACTTAGAGCAGTTGAAGTTTCAGAAGCTGAAAGAATCTACTGTTTCAAGACAGGAAGTAGATTTGTTTAAGACTGATATGCTGCATGCTGTTGATCAGTTAAAATCAGAGATGGTAAAGAAAGATGATTTGTCTGAGATGAAGATTTACATGGAGAATAAATTTGAGTCTGTTGCAAACAATGCTGTGAGTGGATCAGGCTCTTCACCTGATTTGATTCGGAGATTTCAAGCAATTACTGCAGCAATGAGCAATATGAGTGACAGATTACACGATCTTCAGTGTAATAGTGCCCCTTTGTCAGTTTTTCTAGATAATCAGAAATTTTTAGTGGATCAGTTGACATCTGGAGAGCAACCGATAAGGATTCTTTTGAATCAGTTATCAGAGAAACTGGCTCTTTTTGTTGAAAAAGAAGAAAGAATGCATGAGTTTTTCAGAGTTAATTTGATTGAAGATATTCATATGACTCAAGAGAACAGAGATCTTATCATCAAGTTAGGAGATGGGATGATGAAGAGGCTCAGAGAACAGTTTACAGAGATCAAGACCGCGATTCAAAGGAGATAGACACCCTTTTTTCCCCTATCTTATCTATGAACCTTGATTCCTCTGTATATCACAATCGTTTATATATAATAGCTTGTGAATGAAAATTCTTTTCTTACTTCTTTTTTGTTTTGTTGTTTATTGATTTATGATTAAGTTAGCCAGTATAACAAATTCACTTATTCATACACAGTTAATTATAGCATTTACTTATAGTTCAGTGCAATATTGAATGTGTTCAAATCCGTAATTTTTCATTCTTTTTGATATCACAAAAAGGGGGAGAATTTGGATAAACACAACATTTAAATTCATTTGTTTCCTATGAAGAAATTTGGATATATGGGAGAAGAAATTTATCTTTTATCTATTTTTTTAGCTGAAAATTTATTTTTATGGGGGAGAAATTTTATTATAGTTAAATATTGTTTTAATCCTTTCAGGATTCTAAAATTTTATAAAACTAATTTTTCAATAAAGATTGCAATTAAATTAGTTCTATTATTTTATGGGTTTTGTGATCATCAAAAAGGGGGAGATTGTTGAGCAATGTATTGTTTTCAAACAATTCAAAATAATGTTTTTTAAAGGGGGAGATTATTTCAAATAATACTCTGTCTCTTTATGATGATTTTGATGCTCACAAATACCCTTAATTATTTACTAATTATTTCGTTGAGTATTTTGCAGGAATTTATTTTATTTATTTATTTCATACAACGAGATTTCATACTTCATTTATTCCGAGATCAATTTTAGCGTGTTCTGGAATCACTGTAGCACAAGATCAATTTTAGCGCGTTCTGGAATCACTGTAGCGCGAGATCAATTTTAGCGCATACTGGAATCACTGTTCATACCCTACGTTGATGAACGTAACGTATGGATGAAAAGTTTACTTTTTATGTTAAATGAAACGTATGGTTAAGGAACCTTACGTTATTTTAAAACGTATGGTTAATGAATCTTACGTTGTTGAAAAGTATGGAAGAAGAACATTACGTTTGGAAGGAACCTTACGTTTTCGTTGTTGGACAAGTATGGAAGAGAAACCGTACGTTAGTTTTCAGTGTTGAGTTTGTTTCTCAAAAGTATGGATCATCAATCTTACTTTTATAATCAACCGTACGTTCTTTGAAGAGTTGAAGCGAGACAAAGTATGGATGATCAACCCTACGTTTGAATGCTGAAGAGAAAGTATGTACATTCTGAACCTTACGTTCTGAACCTTACGTTTGTGAACCTTACGTTTGTGAACCCTACGTTTGGAGCCACGTCATCAACCCTACGTTTGGCGTCGGGATATTTTTGACAGACGATATTTCCTTTTGCATTGGTCAAACAAGCGGATTATTAAGCGGATTTCGAGCCGATTCTTAAGTACGACTTTGACTGAATCAAAGACGATTTTCAACGGATTACTGATTGATTTAAATGGAGCTTTTTATGCCGATTCTTCAGGGGAGTTACAACGGCTCTGTTATTTCATTTAATATCGCGAATATAAAGGAGATTTTCATGGATCTATTTATGCGGAAGATTTTCTCAGATTTGAATATATATGTTCTATCTTGGAAACTTCGGATATATATATACACAGGAAAGTGTGTGAAATAAATAGATTGATCTTTTAACGAGAAAGAAACAGAGACTGTGTAAAGGTGTTTTTTTCTGGTGATCGAGAAGAAGTGTAAAACCTTTATTACCGAAGGAAGATCTTGATAGCAGATTCACGTGTTCTACATCGACTATCTGTTGTGAATCTATTGCTGCTGAAGTTGTGAAGTTTCTGGTAATATCTATTGCAACTGGATCGACTCAGAACTGTTTTGATTACAGATCTTTATTTTCTGAAGACAACGATCTATCTACTGTCAATTGCATTCTGTTGCAATTGTGAAGAACAACTGGAGAAGTGTTTTCTTTATCGAAACCCTTTTTATTTTTGAGTGATCAGCTTCTCGTTCTAAGCTGTGTGGGTTCGTGTTTGAACCAGGAAGGCTGTGTTTGCCTGAATCTTGTAAAGGTGTCAACTGCCTGTACTCAGTTGTGAACGGGTCTGTGGAAACGAGGACCAGATAGTGAAAATCGCCAAGCTCGTGGATTTGAGCGTTGGTGGAGTGGACTAGGGGCCTTCTGTTCCCCGAACCACTATACATCCGTGTGTTCATGCTTTTACTTTTTCCGCTGCATATTTAATCGTGCAAAAGCATAGTGGACAGAATTTGTCTAAATTGATAAGATTGTAATAATTTTGAAAAGACACAATTCACCCCCCTCTTGTGTGTAATCCGTAGATTCAGATCCAACATCCTAGATCCCAAATCCTTGTTCCAGCAGTAGTACTTTTTTGTCCCTATCATATGAACTAAAAATATAAGAATTCATTTTTTATTACTTCAGGGAGTTAAATTTCATTTAATTTATCATTTACACATGATATTAAGCTACATCGTAGAAACCCCTTTCATTAAATGTTAAAAAAACCAATAACTATATATGGATTGATTTTTATTCCAATAAGATATGTAGAGACACCTATATTATATCTCTTAGACTTGTCACCGTATGATAAAATTTTCCATATACATTCTTTTAATCTCATATTTATGGTGAATGAATCCATTATCATTCCTTGTCTCTCACATAGATAATTTCTCATCTGGGATTCATAATTTTATTATGGACATCCCAACCTGATCAAGACATATTAGATCGCTTCAGGGTTAGCATGGGCCAAGATAAAAAAACCTTAAATGGAACACCAAACAAATTTTCCTTAAAATATAAAACTACATTGTTAATTTATTTTACATGATGTGAAACTACACATTGTTATGGACATTACCCATGAGGACCACTACCATTGGTGTTGTTCACCCATGCAACCTATAATCAAGAATGATGTGTGGCATGATTCCTACCATCTTAGGATATTTAGTGGAACCAAAATATCTTATAATGGGCCTAACTACAATATTAACAGAAACAAAATCCCCCTCTAAATATGGGAATGATCATAATGGAGTGTTTTTAATTCAAGAACTGTGTCTGGCTTGATTTAATCCATCATATGAAATGTATTTATTATAAATTCCAAAATCATTGTTAATTACCCAATATCCAATGAAATAAATTCCCACTCCGCATATCGGTCAAAAATCATGGTGAGTTTTCCATTCAATATATAATACCATGGGGATTCTAAATAGAAGACCCTATAAAAATACTATTAGTCCCACAAATGAAAATCATGTAGATTTCTCATAGTATGATTACACATTTTATATTATGTGGACACATTTTTTCTATCTTATTTACAAAAAAACTTACAGTTATAATATAAAGAATCCCATGAAGAACAAACATTCAAGGCCTAACCAATAATGTTGTGACCTCCTGTTTTATAATGGGATTTAATTGATCAAGGATTTAATTATGTGTCAATGGGTTATCAAATTGTGTACAATAGTAACATAAATAAAATTTCATACATGCATTAAATCCTTTCACTAATTATCACCTGAGATCTATATTCTACATATGATTCACATTCCTCATCAATAAATATCTCTTAAGGGTTTTAAAATTTGAGGTATCCTTATTTGAGTCCTTATTCTCAAAACAAACTAATTATAAGGTCTTGACCTTAAACATTTCATAATCTTCAGTTGAATCATGAAATCACATTAAGGATCTTTTCAGGTTTATAGTTTTAGAGAATTAGGCCATAACTATTACATATCATCTTGAATATTACAAGTACACACTACTACTCAGTATCCATTTTTTCATAAAAAATAAAATCTTAAAAATAAACATTTCATGTTCCTTGTTTTAGACATCATGAATTTTTTTTGATCACATCCTTGTCCCTATTCCTGTTCATGTCCTATTAAAAACATTTCAAAAACATTGGAAGAGCAAAAATATTAGTAAGGGATACATGAAGAAGGAAAACTATTAGTTTTTCAAAACAATAAGAAATTCCTGAATACATTATCATAAGTAATACTTTTTACCTTTATGAAGTAGTAAATAATCTTCCCTGAATAAAAGATCATTTCTTACCATTTTGTAACCAAAAGATTACCAAAAAACACATAGAAGGATATGATAACATATATAGATAACTTGGGACATAAACATAAATAAATTGAATAACCACATGGGCAAAATCCACACATATCACTTAATGGAATAGCCATATGGAAAACTTCAATACCAAATGCATTAGAGGTTATAATGTTACCACCCTTCCTGGTTTATCATGGAACCACCTGTCATTTGGTTTATCACGTAACCACTTCTAAAATGTCCAATTATCATTAAAAAATAATAAAACCTAAAATATTGTAAATATAAACATTTAACTAATAACATTTCTTCATTCCAATTACAATATATCATTTCCAGATATTGACATAATCAATTCTTAATCAAACATTTTTCAAAACAATTTAAAACATTTAATGATGTTATTTTTTAATCAAAGTGTCCCATACTACATTGAAGATTTTAAATGAATTAAAATTTTAAGACATTAATTTATATATAAATAAATACTAAAATCCATTTTTGAAACATGTAAATTAATGATAAATATTTGGAAGAAAAATTCATTAATTCTTTTAGCATTATGTTTTAGTTAATGAGTCTCGTAACACTTGAGAAACACTTGACTAAACATAATTGAATTTTAACATTAAAAAACATATAATATCATTAGAATAAGGATATTCATGATATAATATTACAAGTGGAATTATATAAACCAAATAAAAGTGAATTTGTGCATAACAATAATTAAGTCTCAAGGAAATGTTAATTGAGATGAAATCCCTTATAAAGACGGTATCCTTATATTAAGGATAAATCAATTACATTAGTATGTTTGAAAAATAATAATAAAATCAATATAAGGGGATATTATGTATGGGAAAATCATAGGTCATTCGCACAAAGTTATTACGTGTAATAATCAAGAAGTATAAATTTAACCCAATGAATTGAAATTGGGTTAAGAAGTTCCCTTACAGAAATACAACAGCCTAACGACGTCCCTTTAAAATTCCGAAAAATAACTTTCTGGGAGAGAAAAGGGTATATCATCACATGGAAATAATATTTAAATCATTAAGGATGTTGAAAAACATATCCCAATATTATAATATGTAAATTCAAAGACAGTACAAAAAGAAGTCTTTAAAAAAATGACAGTAAAATGTCCCCTTAACGATTTGGTAACTTATGAAACATTCACCATATGAATAAAGGATCACAAAATCAAGATTAAATTACCCATAAATTAATATATATTACACAATGAATAAAACCATAGGCTGTACATACACCACACAAAATGAAATAGTAGAAATATAGCATGAATCTCACAAGAATAAGAAGTGTGATGAAAACCCCTTATCACGTTGTAATCCATTGAGTTGTATGACCAAAAGTTAATAACAACCTTATTAACCATAGAATAACCTAAATATTAAGAAAATCATGATAATATATATCATATTTCAGTAAACAATACACCACATACAATAAATTAGTGGAGAATAATGGAAATCTCACAAAATTAAAAGTGAGATAAGAAACCCCTTACCTCATGTCCGACATGACCCATTCGTTCTTTAATCTCTTGAATAATAAACTAAAGTTAATTTATACATGAATAAGAACCTTTTTCAAGTTTATCATTTATTTTAAATAACATATTACCATGTAATAAACATTTTGTAATCATTTATGTTAATATTGTTTGTTTTGTCGATATTTGGTACATGAGTCCAAATGGACTTCTTATAATTACATGTTGCTCAGATGGTCCAAATTTTATTATATCTGGAATAATATTCAGCATTTAGATATCAAATATAAATATATATGTAGTATATAAATGTATTTATAATAGTACTTTACATTTTGAGATAATAAATGAAATGCACCGTTCATGGAGACGGTAGGCCGTACGTACGCATAAATGTTACTTCCATTTCAATTTCTTATTATAATGGAATTGAAAATTAATTATACATAAGTATATTACATTTCTAGTATAATATCATATATAATTTCATTAACTTTACCCTTTATACATTCCACATAATCCTTGAATGAGTCATATCACTTTGAGGGGGTTGTAGTCTGTATTTCCTAAAATGAGATTATCATATTTACCCACTATGGAAACCATAAAGGTATTATTTAAATGAAAAATAAAAAAGCATAGAAAAAATATAAATATAATATATGTCATATATAAACACATTTTAATCCTAATGGACACCATGATAAGAGGTTTGAGATATTTGACCAATCATTATTTCGTGAGGCAGTAGTTCACTATCCACAAAAACAGTATGTTATTTACCCATTAGACGGAGGTGTGTGTAAGTTTTTTTAGAATGATTCACATAAAAACATACTAGTATATTTATTATACTAATTGTTTTAGAACGGAAAGGAATAAAAAGAGTTTAGTGGTTGGATAAAGTAAAATAAAACAAATAATACAAAATAATTTAAAAGAAACTGTTACCCTTAATTCAGGTAAATCCCATTGGTTTGAACCCAATGGACTTGTTGAATTGCCTTATGCCTAAAGTATGGATTATAGAAGGAAGATAGGTATCTTGAGAGATTATTTGGGAATGGTTCGGATGATACAATGGGATTGAGAGGTGTGAGTAATGGGTTAGAAGTGGTGTCCTTTTATAAGGGAGAGTCGGGGGTCTTTATGAAAGTTTGAAACAATTATTTTATTATAAACATATATTAGGTTTCAAAAGGTACAAAACTCATTAATGTTGATGATAAGATGACTCTTGTTTGAAATTAAATCATCCAATATGTATTTCATAGGATTTTGATATTGTTTTAATATTTATAATCTTATTTATTTAAATCATATATTAATGAGGTAAATACTGAATCATTTTTTTGTTATAAATAATTTTATTTATTGGATGTATAAAAATTTTAAAAAAATGTCATGATGTAGAAAACATTTATATATTTCCAATGAATATTTATAGTCAAAATGATAATGTATATAACCTCATTTAAAAATTAATTTACGAAAAGATATATGTTTGTGTCATTTGTGTCTTCACTTTAAATTAATTAATCTAAAGTTTCATTATCACTTCCAAGTGTCTTCATGGGGTTCCATAATCGACCAAAGGATGTAAATAGTCATCCATGACTCATCCAAGAAGTTTATAAAAAGTGTGAAGGTAATTTTTTATTATTGTGATATTATTTTTACCTTGAATTTCTATATTTACTTTATACCAAGGTAAATAAAAGTCAAAAGATACTATTCACCAAAAATTTATTTTCATCTTATAGAACAAAATTGTACTTACTAATTACAACCATGTATGTTGGGTTTTAAAAATTCAATTGAAAGTAGTGGTAAAATTTCTTTTAAAAGAAAAAGTCACTTTTTTAACTTGTACTTAGTGGTTTCACTATTCATCAAAAATTCATGTTTTTCTGAAAAATATCAAAAATTCATCCTAAGATATATTTGATATTCCAAATTCAAAAAGGATTTCAATTTTACCGAATTTAAAACATAGATGTTGGATTAATTAATTTAAAATTAATTTTCATTGTCAAAACAAATAGTGTGTTTTTAAGGAACAATATCTATCAAAGGATTGACATTTGTTTATGTAAAATTACAAAGCGAAATTACTTCCAATGACCAAAATTGGATTAAATGGTAAAAATAAAATATAATAACACATTAAAACCAACTAAAATGATAATCTTACCATATAAAGAAATTATATTGATAGTCGGTATTGAATTTAAATACACTTTTTTGATACAATTCATTAAAAAATTAAATTTTATCAAAAAAATTCCTAAAATTTACCCAAAGTAAATTTTGATATCTTGATTCTAAAGATGAATTTTATTATGTAAAATATAACACATAAAAGTGACCAGTACTATATTTATAAATGGTTCTCCATCAAATAGGTGGTAAATCGACCTTTTAGTGAATATTATACTATTAATGATTGAAATAAAATTCTTTTTTTATTTTAAGCCTCTAACTTTTATTGGATAAAAGTAAAATCAATTAAAAAACATGTATAATAATTTTTTTTCTTTCTGTTCATTCCCCCCATTACAACAGATTGGAATTATCTACCATTTAAAATAATATTTTATTATTAATTTTTAGTATGACCCAACATTGTGTGCATTGTAAGATTTCCAAGAAACTCGTTGTTGTGTATCGGGTACGCCATCGAACATAACATCCCATTTACAGTAAAATTAATAATTAATTTACAATTATTAATAGACATGAAAATTTCATATTATTTATTTACCTAGGTTGTTACATGCATCCCCCTTTTGGGAATTTCACCCTCACAATTTTAAAATTGGGCTTGAAAACTTCATTGAAAGTCCCAAATCAGAAAAAGAGTCTATAAAAATATTAATTTAAAATAAAGGAAGAGAAGTAAAAAGGTTACCTAAGACAAACGATATTAGGATTCCATGAAAACAAGGATATGGAGAAGAAAAAATAAAATCATGTTCTAATGGAGAGTGATAGAAAAGATTATTAGGAGAATTTTAACCACCAGAAAATCACAAATTTGTGATGGCTTATATAATCTTTGATTCCCCGGTAGGAAAAGTTAAAAAAAAATGTTTTTGTTTTAAGATACTTTTCCTTAAGGAATCTATTTTTGAGCTTAACTAAAAACATAATGAAACATACTTACATGTCATGTAGACTTTCATCCTTTATTATATTTCTAACAAAAAATCATATTTTCTCCAAACGATGAGTATTTTGGATGACATGTTCAAATTAGAAGTTCTATAATCTACTTCGAGAGAATCACATAATCCAAAAAAGATGAACTATATATTTCTCAAGTCTTTAAACCATAACCAAAACCAAAATTGGATATTACGAGGTCAAATAATACTGAAAAGGATAATCCATTATATAAATAAATACCACTCATAATCTCCAAAATCCCTCAAAAGTACGCAAAGTTAAATAAGGACCATTCAATATACTATTGTCCTTAAAATTCTACAAAATAATCAAATATAATATTGAAACCCAATACTCAGAATGATTTAAATCATGTAGTCTTCAACAGTAAATCTTAATATTTATCTCCAAAAACATTGATTAGTCTTGAAGTCTCATACTAAAGTGTAATTAACCAAATCACATATTCTCTATGATGTGTTAATCATTTCCATAAATAACCAAAATCACATTAATGTCACAATAAAAATCTACATTCTTCAAAAATAATATTTTAACCATTACTCCACAAATTAAATCCTAGAGTATTCTGTTTTCCTTTAGAATATAGTGTTCCAAAAAGAGATAATGTCTTCCAAAATATCATTTGTCACTTAATCACCATATCATTTTACTATAACAAGGATTTCTATATGATAAAACATATAACCCCAATTAATCTTATTCTTGATCAATAAAATCATTTATCTAAAATAATTAGTCATACTAACCTAGGACTTCACGTAGTCTAGTCGTAGACAATAAATCCCAATCACAACTTTGGATGTATGTTCAATTCCAGCAGAATTGTTTGACGTGACAGGATGTCACACAGTCTTCATGTTTTCCGTTTTCAAAAACTATAAAATTTCATAAAATTCCAAAAAAAGAAAAATTCTTCAAAATTAACCATAACATAATTTTCCCTCAAAGGTTATCTAATACCTTTCATTTGGAAGCTAAAAATTCAATAACCATTTATCACCTAAAAAATAATTGTGACCCTTTATAATATGCTAACCATTATGGTTATGTCACTTATTATTAAATTAAACCATAACCTCTAAAGTTTTCTATACCTACCAGTGATACCAACTATAAGGTTCCAACCTTAAACATTTCATAATCTTGATTTACATAAACAATTCACATTTATGATTTTTTCAGGTCTATAGTTTTAGAGAATTATGCCATAACTATTAAATATCATCTTGAATATTACAAGCAGACACTACTATTCAGTATCCATTTTATACATAAAATAAAATCTCTTAAAAAGAAACAAGTCTAGTTCTATGTTTTAGACATTATTTCATTTCCCTGATCACATCCTTGTCTCTATTCCTCTTCATGTCTTATGAGAAACATTTAAAAAACATGGGATGAGAAAAAAATATAGTAAGTGATACACAAAGAAAGAAAAAAAGTAGTTTTTCAAAAAAAAGTAATTCATGACTAATTTATCATAATTAAATTTTTTTACCTTTATGAAGGAGTAAATATTATTCTCTAAATAAAAGATCATTGCTTACCATTTTGTAACCAAAATATTACCATAATACCAATAGAAATCAGACAAAACATATATAAATAACATGTGACATAAACATACATAAATGGAATAACCATATTGTCAACTTCCACACATATCACTAAATGGAATATCTATATGGTCGACTTACATACCCAATACATTGGAGGTTATAATGTGACCACCCATCCTGGTTTATCACGGCACCACCCGTCATTTGGTTTATCACGTAACCACCTGTCAAATGTACAAGTAATATTATAAAATCATAAATATTTAAAACAAAAATATTTCACTAATAACATTTCCACATTTCAATTTCAATATATCATTTCATGATATTGACATAATCAATGCTTAATCAAACCATTTTTGAAACCATTTAAAACATTAAATAAAGATATTTTTTAATCAAAGCATCCCATACCACATTGATGATTTTAAATGAACTAAAGTTATAAAAAATTTATTTGCATATAAATAAATATCAAAAAACATTTTTAAAACATGGAAATTAATGAGAAATAATTATAAGAATAATTCATTAAAGCTTTTAAAATGACGTTTTAGTTAAAGAGTCTCATAACACTTGAGAAACAATTTACAAAACATAACTAAATAATAGAATAAAAAAATTATAATTTCATTAGAATAAAAATATTCTTGATATAATATTCCAAATGGAAGTATAAACACAATATAAAAGTGAATTTGTGCATAATAACAATGAAGTCTGAGTGGAATGTAAATTGAGACGAAATCCCTTAGAAAGACAATATCCATAGATTAAGGATAAATCAATTACATAATTATGTGTTGAAAATAATAATAAACTCAATATATGTTGATATTAATTATGAAACAATAAGATTTCATTCACACATATTTATAACCTGACATAATCAAGAAGTGGAAGTTTAACCCAAATAATTTAAATTGTGTTATCTAGTTCCTTTACAGAAATTTGACAGACTAACAACGTCACATTAAAATTCAGAAAAATATTTTGATGAGAGAGAAAAGGGTATCTCATCACATGTACATAAAATTTGTTTCATTTAGGATATATAATAACATATCCAAACATTATAATATTTAAATTGAAGGACAAAACAAAAAGAAGTCTTTAAAAAAGGAGGGTGAATGGTTCCCTTAACGATTGTAAACTTATGAAACATTAAACATATGAAAGAAGGATCATAAAATTAACTTTTAATTACCCATAAATTAATTTATTTTACACAATTACTACAATCATGGTATGTTCATACACCACACAAAAGGAAATACCGGCAATATAGCACGAATTTCATAGGAATAAGAAGTGAGATGAAAACCCCTTACCACGTTGTAATCAATCAAGTCGTATGAACAGAAGTTAATAACCACCAAATGAATCACATAATATCATGAATACAAATATAATAAATATAATATATATCAAATTTTAGTACACAATAAAACACATGTAATAAATTAGTTGTGAACAATGGAAATCTCACAGAATTAAAAGTGAGATAAGAAACCCCTTATCTCATGAAAAAATTAACCCATTCGTTATTTAATCTCCTGAATAATAAACTAAATTTAATTTATTAATGCTAAAGTACCTTTTCCATGTTTATAATTCCTTTTAAATTACTTATTATAATGTTATAAACATTATGTAATCATTTATGTCAATAATGGTCGTTTTGTCGATATTTAGTACTTGAGTCAAACATTAACTTCTTATAATTACAAGTTATTCAAGTGGTCAAAAGTCCATTATATTCAGAATTATATTCATGACTTTGAAATTATATTTATCATATATATCTAGTATATAAATGTATTTATAATAGTACATAACATTTGGAGGTAAGAAATGAAATGCACCATTCATGGAGACGGTAAGTCGTACGTACACATGAACGTTACTTCCATTTCTATATTTTATTGTAATGGAATTGAAATTTAAGGACAAATAAGTATATTATAAATACAGTATAATATCATATATAATTTCATTAATTCATCCCTTTATACGTTCCATATAATTCTTGAATGAGTCATATCACTTTGAGGGGGAAGTAGTCCGCACTTCTCAAATGAGATTCTAGTATTTACCCACTATGGAAACCATAATGTTATTCTATAAAAATTTACAGAAGTATAGTAATAATATAAATATAATATATTTCATATATAAATACAGTTCCATCGTAATGGCCAACATGAGAGGTGGTTTAGTATATTTGAACAATCATCATTTCGTGAAGTAGTAGTTCATCATCCATAGAAACAATATGTTCATTAACCATTAGAAAAAGGTGTGTGTAAGTGTTGTTAGAATAATTATGATAAAAACATACTAGTAGATTTAGGATACTATTTTTGTTATAAAATAATGTAATAAAAATATTTTAGGGGTTGGAGAAGTAAAATAAAGAAAAATAAAACAAGACAATTTAAGAGAAACTGTTACCATTAATTTGAGTAAATCCATTTGGTTTGAATAAAAAAATAATTCTTGAAGTTCCTTCTTCCAAAGATAAGGATTCTTAGAGGAATTTATGGATATTAAGAGATTATTGTGTCAGGTTTTGGATGATCCATGCGGCTTGAGAGGTGTTAGGAATGGGTTAGAAGTTGTGTACTTTTATAAGGGAGAGAAGGGGCTCCTTAGGAATGATTGAAATAGTTATTTTATTATATATATATCTTCAAATTCAAAAGGTCAAAAACTCATTACTTTCAAATAGAAGATGAATAATTTTCTATGTAAAATTATTCAAAAATAATTAGACAGGTTTTGGATATTTTTTAAATACTTATAAACTTATTTATTTAAATAATTTATTAATGAGGTAAATACTGCATCATTATTCCATTATAAATAATTTTATTTATATAATTTTTATAAATTATAAAAAATATACCATATTGTATGAGATATTCCTATATTTATAATGAATATTTATAGTTGAACAAATAATTTATATAACTCCATTAAAAAATTTATTTACAAAAAGATATTTGTTTGTGTCATTTTTTGTCTTTACTTTAAATTAATTAATCTATAGTGTCATTCTCACTACCAAGTGTCTCTATGGGGTCCCAAAATAGACCCAAGGATGCCCATTGTCGTAATTGACTCATCCAATAAAGTTAGGACAAGTGTTAGGGAAATTTGTTCTTATTATGATATTATTTTTACCTTGAATTACCATATTTACCTTTAACCACAATAAATAAATGTAAAAAGATACTATTTACCAAAAAAATTATATCCAAATAATTGAACCAAATTTTACTTACTAATAACATCCAAATATGTAATATTTTCAAAATTCAATTCACAGAATAGATAAAATTTCATTAAAAATAAAAAGCCAGTTTTTTAACTACTACTTAGTGGTTTCACTATTCATCAAAAATTTATGTTTTTCAGAAAAATACCAAAAAATCAACCTAAGCTATATTAGATATTCTGAATTCAAAAACGATGTCTATTTTATAAAATTTAAAACATAGAAGTTGGATTAATAAATTTAAAATTAATTCTCATTGTCAAAACAAATAGTGTTTTTATGAAACCATGTCTATCAAAAGATTGACAGTTGTTTATGTCGAATATCGAAGTGAAATTACTTCCAATGACCATAATTGGATTAAATGGTAAAAATATAATCTAATTGAACTTTAAAACCAATTAAAAAGATAATCTAACCATATAAATTAATTAGATTAAAAGTCAGTTTTGAATTAAAAAACAGTAATTTTCACTATTGATTTGAAAATGAATTTTATCAGAAAAATAAAAAAAGTTACCCAAAATAAATTTTGATATCTAGATTCTAAAGAATAAATTTATTTTTATGACTAAAACATATAAAAGTTACCAAAACTAAATTAAAAGTGGGACCGCCATCAAAAGGTGGTAAATCGACCTTTTAGTAAATATTAGAGTATTTGGGATTAAAATCAAATTCTTTTCTTAATTTAAGCTTGTAACTTTTATTGGATAAATGTAAAAACATTGAACAAACATGTATAATCATTTTTTGTTAGTTATGTTCATTCGAGCCCTTACAATGGCTAGGTGTTAACTACCATTTAAAAAAATATTATATTATTATTTTTCAGTATCACCCAATGTTGTGTGCAATGTAAGATTTCAAAGAAACCTGTTGTTGGGTATCAGGTATGCAATCGAACATAGAATCCACATTAAAGTAAAATTAATAATAATATTTAATAAATTTAAAATTTTCATATTCTTTATTTACCTAGGATGTTACCTTACTCATCAAAACAAAAAAAACATTTTGAATCAAAAACCCCAAATTATAGGGTTCATTAAAAACACCCCACCATAATTCTTCACACTCTCTAGAATATGTGTTAGTCATTTAACAATTACTATTGACCTAACCCGACCTTGAATTCGTGATTTTATCACTATGTATCATCTACAATGCACTGAATCCTCATCCACTACATAAATCCATACACAATGAAAAGATAAATATGCATTTTTTCTTCTAGAAACAATGGTTAAATCCTAGAACCATGTCTAACACATCCTAATAGATGCTGCTTAAATGGTTTCCACCAAACAGTATCCAATTATAAAATGAAAATCCAATCAGTCCCTCTATATTTGACCTTTTCTAAAAACACTGAATCTAAACCTCTGACACACCCCTGATTAATCATTCATTAACACTCAAAGTCATAAATTCTCTCAAAAACACCCCATAGAGGTATGACCCCAACACTCAATGTGATTTCAAGGATGAATCATCAATAGAAACATTCAAATAATACTCTCACCAACACCTCACTAGTCCAAATCAGTCTTAAATCACGGAAAATTATACATCAATGCCATCAATGACAAATAAACATTATTTTACAACATGATTAAAATAATCTCATTGTTTTCTCCTTGTGACCAAATCAATTGAGCCCAACAACAAACAATAATTATAACTACACCTACACCATCCACTAACATGTCTCACTATACCTTGAGATTCCTTCTTTAATTCCATTAAACCACTCCCAATATTACTCTTTCCACCACCTGGGAAAATTTATCAAATCTTTCCTAACCACATAATTTAATTATTAACACTCAATAATCTCACTCACAATCATCACTGAACACAAAAAGTATTCAACCTCACCCATCAATTATAAAACATCTAAATAAAAATGGTTTATCCACAACTATGATTATGGTACTCCCCACTATAATACCCACTTACCAAAAAATCACCTCATGTGGACTATTCTAATAAACCCCTAAAAACATAACATGGTGTCTAATATCAAAACCAACTGAAACTGCGTCCTTATACTCAATCTTAATATCTCTATATCAAAATATTTCAAAACAAAAATATTCAGAAACCCCATCATATACATTCTAAAAATATAATAAATAACCAAAGTCACTCCAGGTCAATCAAAAAAACAGGAATCTCAGTCAACAGAGGAACCATTTTCATTTTTTCAACTCTAAATCAATGTATGTCCATACACTCGAATATCACTATTCAGTTTCTAAGAAACCAAGGTATACATGAAGAAAATACAATCTGGTATTTGAGTTTCTCATACACAAAAAAATAAATATTTCAAGAAGAATTGTTTACACAAGATCTATTCACATATTTACAAACCTATTAAAATCATTTTACTTGTAGTGAAATTCACCGCAGTTTTCAAAAATACCCGTAGAATCAATGAGTTATACGAGAACTAAAACAAAAAAAATTCTATGAGTTACCATTAAATTTTACCAAAAAATATTTCAATTTTCAAAGTAATATTGAAATCAAATTCTCCCCAAAAAATGAAATCCCAATTCAAAAACCATTTTCTTTATTTTTCTCAAAATCTAAAAATACCCAAAAAATCCAAATAAAAAAATCCATGATCCATTTCATATAGAACCATTATTCAGAATCATATTTTCAAAAAATAATTTATAGACACATCATGAAATCACATGAATTTATATTTTAAAATAATTTTTTTATCAAAAATCAAAATTACAAAAAAAATATTTCCCTCTGGTGGAAAAAACACATCACTGTCACAACCAATATATCATTTAAATTGTGCCAATATTAATATAATAACTGCATATAATATAATAACAAAATATATTATATTATATTATAAATCAATTAATAAAGAATATAATAATAATTAATGTAAAATAAAACCTCCCATGGAACCTATGTTGTAATGTAATAACCCAAATTGACCTAACACATCACTTGAGTCTTCCCACAACCCTATATGAATTGTTGTCTAAATATCCATGTTCTAGTGTCAGGAAAATGGAACATCCAAATATGTCATTGGAAAAACATTTACCCTTGTAAATGGGAATGAAAAATCCATAAAATGGGATGGTCATGCTGATATCCTCAAAATTAACATAAGAACACAACAAGATATCACAAACAATGATATACATCATATAAAAACATGATTCAATAGGACACATACAAAGTATCTGAAAATAAACAATCAATTCTCAAAATAAATATTTTAATTCCAAATAAGGCCTAAGTACTAAATAACATGTAATAAATACCAAAAATGATCCCACATTAGTTCATACCTATGATACCATGTTTCCCTATAAAACAGCAGGTAATAGTAATCAAGAACATCTACTCGGTTACATGGTCCCCATTCTATTATCTGTGTCCTCTAAAAAAATATGAAATCCTAAAAAAGGCTAGTTCAAGGTGTGAGGCACAAATCCTAGAAGGATACCACCATGAGTAAAATTAATGATTTTACAAAAAAATGAAATAAAATAGATTTAAAATATTTTTAACAGTAAAAAATATAATGAAAACACAAAATTTCAATGTAAGCATTCAAAATTGATTTCATTTCACTTTAAAAAAACATCTCTAAAAATATTTATATACATATATCTAGTATGTATATAGTGACATAAGACATAACATGCTAAAATGTAACTAAAAAGGAACTATTAATAGAATCATAATAATTAAAATAATTTAACAATATAAATTGAAAACAAATTAAAATGGAAAATATAATCTCATCACATCAAAATGGACCAAATCAATGCATAAAGCAGGTAAACTAATCTGAAATGAGTAATGTGAACCTAGGGTCTCAATCCATTTTTCCTATTGTGAGTGATTAAAAAATTACTATATTTATCAATGAAATGGAAGCTCAATGGGAATTCCTTAGGTCCAATTATAAGAGCTCACATAGTCTCTCAGCAAACAATATGGAAACTCACACTCTCTTCCATCCCAAAGACTCACACAGTCCTTTGGAAACAACTGGATGATTTCATGGTCCTCCCTCAAACGATGTACCATCTGCCCTACCTAATAGGCTTTATTAGAAGAAGAAGTGTTACTTTTCCTTAGGAGACATCCCAAAGAGCCAAAGGCTGGCAACAAATGTTGATATCTCCATGGATAGTGTGGGACAATTTTCCCTTTTAGATGAAAACACCCAACCATAAATGTAAATACCAAAAACTACTACATGATTCATGTACAGAATGAATTAAAATTCAATATTATCCAAAAAACAACAATACCAATAACAATAAAAATACCATAACCGTAGTACGAAAAAAATACTAAATAAAAAACCCAATGAATCCATAACATAACTTTGTATCACCACACCAAGCTCCATGCTCCAAGCCTATAAGACCTCCCCAGAATCATGATTTACCACTATTGATATAATATTTTTTACCTTTACATATTTCTTAGTGTAAAACATATTCAAATCAACCAAATTGCTTAAGTAGGGATGAGTAATAATACTCCGTCAGTTTCCCCCAAATACATTCCCTAAATATGACACTAGGATATAACCATTAGTACATTTAATTAATATAGTTTATATAAAATCAATAATAAATGAAATGATTTCCATCAAGGAAAACACACCCTTGCAAACACATTTTAACTAAATCATCACAATACCATGGAATGATACCAGCAACAATGCAACCATACACACATGTTTGACACACACACACTAGCTTCATATTACCATTGGCAGTGGGGCTTTGATGCCCAAAACAATCTCCATAAGGGTGTGGCACATTCCATTCCCTAAACCACACCATTAATGATGGATATTAATAACCATTTCATTTATAGAGATATATTTATGACCATCATCCATCTAACTAATGACTTACAACATTCACCAAATCACCAAAAAATTTTATCCACCAATTAACAGAATCATATCACCCAAAAATTTCTAAACCAATCACCCCTTTAATCCAAACAACAATTCAACATAACAAACCAAAATCACTTCAATATATATCTCAATTATGGAAAACATCCTTAATCCATTAAAAATGACCTACCAAAGTTTTATAAAATAACATTTTTTTGAAAAAAAAATTCATAAACCATTTTCAATAAATCAAAAATACATTTATTTTAAAATCACAATGATAAATTCCATCAACAAATTACATTTCACAATAATAACCCATTTTCCACGAAATCAACAAATCATCCCATAATGGGTTTCCACCAAGCTGTGCACATCACAATCATAATTAATTCCCTGAATAACTAGTTAATTTGAAAATAATCTTTCCAGTTCTAACAAAATGGAGTCGAGAGAGAAGCCAACAACCTTAGGGCATGGTGAAAGAAACCCACCATAATACCACATATCAAATCTAGAAGAAGCCTCCAAAATATTTCCATTGCACACATTCCTTAACATCAAAAAGTTAACATCTCTTTATTATAGGAAATAGAAACCCAAGATCTAAATACAAATAAAGTAGATATAAGGAAACATAGAGAGTAATGAGAGTAGAGCATATAAAAACCATGAAACTACCAATGATAAAGCCTGTCCATTGGAGAACCACCTTCAAAGAACCATTAAAACCCTTATAATTGCTTCTGAAATGATTTGTAGAGCCACTCTAACCCCTGAGTATAAAGATATACTAAGCTGTGTTTTAGTGGGATGTGAAATGTGTGTTTTTTGGAAAATCCCAACCATTCCTATTTTTTAATACTCTATTTTTAATGTTGTACATGGATATCACGAACATTAGAAAAAATATGTGATAACCATATGATTTCTACATTCCAAAGCGTAACCCACATGGTTAGACTATACGATTAGAAAAATTGTGAGTCTACCATGTGAAATCCCACTATCTCATGTGTAAAGGTTTTCATGGGGTTTTCACATGGTTTTAATATAGTGCACATTAAATAGGTGACATCCCACTTACCTTTGCCTTAACTTGCATGGTTTCTTGGAGAAACTACAAGACATCCCCCCAACTGTAAAAAACTGTACCCCTTAGAAAATCCATAAAACTATACCAAACCCCGTTAAAAACTCTCTAAAACAAAACCCAATCACTTTATAGAAGTATAATGTAATAAATCATGGTTACATACCTCAAACCGGGGGTTCTACATCACCCATGTACTACTCTATCCCAATACATCACAATCAACTTCCCTCATTAATAAATCTATAAAAAAATAAAATTTTATAATCCAGTCATCCCAAATAAAATTGAACACTCTTTAAAGGAAAAATAGTTCTGAAACCACATTATAAATCCATTTAACAACATAAAACACTCATTGAACAATTTTAAGATACACTTGTTGTGCATACAAGACACACCCATTTTGAAAACCCAAACTTAAATACAAAATTACCCTAGAAAACCACTGAACACATCAAAAACAGAATAAAATCTAGGATTAAATCATTTTAATAGAAATATAAAAAACATACACCAAAGGTGAGTAGATATTTAATGTTATTCCCTAGAAAACACGCTCAAATTGAGACACCTACCTCAGATTTAGCCAAAATATTATCGCCTTTGACAAAGACCAACAAAAAGATGTATAATAAGGTAGGACCAACCTAATTCACAATAAATAAAACGACCCCCATAAAAAACCCAATATTCATCCAACTCCACCCATAGTGTTCCTAAAATAAATAAAAATTAGCGAAAAAGGATTAAGGAGGGAAAATAAGAACAAATAAAAGATAAATTGACTTACCTCAATACTAATAAACATGAATCCTAGTTTAAATACATGAATGAAATTGGGAGAGTGCTACATTTTCATGTTATATGAGCTCCATCATATGGGGGAATAAAAAAAAACCCTAAAATTTTAAAAATTGATAGGGGAAAACTTGTAAACTCCCAATTTTCAATTACTTGGATAGGGCAGCACTATTTGGTTAAACGGTTAAAATATATATGAGCCAACCATGTGGGTTTCACTGTCCACCAAAAATGGCATCCTAAGTATTTTCTAGGATGTCTCATGATGTAAAAAACCAAGATCAAATCATAAAAAACCAAACTATCAAAAAATAGATCAACCCTCACATGATTTCTACTAGTTTTGGACAAACCATGTTCCATAGAATGTCTCTCAAAAACCTCTATGTTTCAGACAAAGACTCATCGTAACTCCATGATTGTACTGAATGATAAATAAAACTCAAAATTAGACACACCAGTAACCGAGATGTTGTTAAAAACTCCCCACAATACCAATTTCTACCCTAGAAAATCCATTCCCTTAAATAGATGAAAATATGAGAAGAAATTTCCCCTAACCCAATGATATAATACTATTGTGTCATAGATTTATCTAATATTATTTGATAGCCCATATTCAAATGGATTAATTTTTTATAGAGCACATAGTTCTGAACATCTATGATTTGAACATGCTTCTCTACCATGTCGGAAACATTCTCCAACTCCAAATCATTCAACTCCAATATGTGATATGGGTATGGATGGTGTGTCTTTAGCTATGAGATGTTTTAGATTTCATGAATCAGGGTTTTCCATGTTGGAAAATCAAACTGATTTTCTACCTTCCAAAGATACTCTACAATATGAATCTGGCCTATGTGATTTGGTTTGAACATCCCCTTCATTCTCATGGGATGGTGACCCAACTTAAATCTATCCTAATGAAACACATGATCTCTAACAAAAAACTTCAAATAATGATGAATACATCCATCATATGACTTATGGTATCTACGAGATGTAAAAATCCATTTTTGAATCTTCCAAACAATCTTAGTCATCTCCTAGATGGGGCTTGGCATGACTATAGAACTCTAACCCACCTCATCCCAAAAAATTGGGATTGAATTGAACACTCGTAAAACACCATAAATAGGAAAATATTAATCAATTACTTATAGATAATTTTATTTTTAATGTATTCTAACAACATGTGCCTCTCCCATAATCCCCTAAAATTGTTCACAAACACCCACAATATATCATTGAGAGTCTTGATGATCCTCGTATACTAGTCATCTAACTATGAGTGAACTATGTTTCCCAATGTCAACTATGTCCCCAAAGCCCCACTGTTTCCCTTCCGAATAATTGAATTAAAACAAGCATCTTGTTCTGACACTATCTACAAGTGAACTCCAATAAAGTAAACAACAACTTTAAAATAGGTTTTTGAGGTCCTCTAACTTCATCGACTCTATGATGGGAATAAAATGGATTGATTTGACTAGAAAATTAATTATCACCCATATAGAATAATTCCCACTAATAGAATGAGGCTTTACAATAATATAATATATAAAGATCTCATACCATTTCAACAATTGAATGAGAATTGGATGCGACAACCTCACTAGTTTCTAATTCTCAACTTTGATTATCTAGACGGTCAAGTCTTAGTAAAAATACTCATCGATGACACCACTCAACCATATCCACTAATACAGGACTCTCTATGTGTAAAATGTTTTGTATACCCTTCGGTTAACAACCCTAAAAGTCTGATGCACCTCATTCGTCACCTCCATCCTAATACTCAAAGGAAAAACTAGCCACCTCAAAACACTAATATAGTCATCGAGAAACCAAGGAATATAAACTGAGGAATCCTCACCATTTGAAGAACTTCTAATATAATAGAACTCATGGTAAATAAACCACTCAGTCATAACCTGACTAATGAGAGTGGGTGTAACCTATGCCCAAGATAAGAATACTTTCCTTCCATCCTCCTACACATATAGCCTCAGATTAGAAATAAAGATCATCATACCCCACCCATCTACTAATTCCCAAACTGCCTGAACTGGAATATTCCTACTCAATGCATCACCGACAACATTCCCCTTCTTGGGGTGTAAATGAAATCTTGAAACTACAATACTGATGGTAATTGAACAATAAACTCTTTTAAAGATTAAAGTTCACATAGTTGAAAATATTCTTAAGGATATTCTTATCATAATAAACTGTAAAACACTCCCTGAAGAGGTAATGACTCCACATGTTCAGCTCATGAACGATAGACACCAATTATAAGTTGTGGGTTGGATAATTCTCTACATATGGGTTTACCATCCATTCTATATAGGCTCCCACATGGTCATCATGCATGATAACACACTCCAAAACCACAACACAATCATCCAAATTCACTTAATAATATCTTCCATGGACAGGAATAATGAAAATAGAAGAAGATATGAAGTGGGTCAACAACTTCTCAATATCACAGTGTAATTTCTCATCCCAATTAATGTTTATGCCTTTCTATCTATCAAAGGATAACCTATCCTAAATAATACATATAAAAATAACCTATAAAACCTGGAAATACCAAAAACCTATATATCATTAACAAATTATTGGGATGGTACTAATAAATGACTTATCAAACCTTAACTCATTCAATTAGAACTCCTACCGTAAAAATCACATGTCCTAGAAATTGTGATTCCATATAAAAGAAAGGAACTCTGATATTTTTTCAAATGAATGATTCTCTCACAAAACACCTCCTCATAATAGCTATATTGTTCGTATTCTCATATTCTTTATTTGAATTCATTATGATGTCTAATAAAAACATGAGGACAATGGACTCCCAATAGTGAATAAATATTTGGTTCATTAGCCCCATTAAAATAGTCCGAGCATTCGTAATCCCAAATGTCATAAAAAATAATTTAAATGTTTATACTAACATTTCATGGTGGACTTTGGAACATCCTCTTCCTATACACTCAACTAGTGGTACCAGACCTCAGGTTGATTTTCAAAAACAATTGACCACCTCTAATATGGTCAAATAGATCATCAAATTTAGAAACTGGGTATTTATTACTTTCCATCACCTAGTTAATCTAATGGCATTCTATGGACTGTTAGTGACTATTATACTCCTTCGTTAAAAATAGAACTAGACACTTCCATAGTAACATTTTTGGGTGAATATTACTGTTTCCTTCAAGATCCACTATCCATAATGCTAGATTCTTCATCTCAAATAGAGAGATCTTACAATATGTCATAGAAATCATGATTATCCTAGGGAGTATATCAATTGTAAAATGAACATATATATGGGTCATAAATATAGATAAATCATCTAGAAACACATATGTGTACCAATATTGGACAAATGGAGGACCACACGAAGAATGGTGCTCGTTCGGCTTAAGGAACCACTTTTGCAACTATACCGAGACCAACCATAAATAAGAAGTAATTGATCCCTCTCTCCCTAGATATAGATCCTAGTCTCCCTTTAAGACATGGGCGCTCACATCAAGAGTAATTAACTATATCCTATGATTATAGTGTTTAACTAGATGATTAAGGGTAATCAACCAACCCATGCATATAATAAGTTCTACGATATCCATTTCTAGAAGAATGAATTCCTAACTGACAACAATTCTAGATATTAAAACATTTTACTTTGTTAACTTAATACTTTTCATATTATTCCTACCCAAAAGGGATAGAAAATTTATAAAATATGGCCTCAAATAAGACCAAATACACATGATATCAATATACATAAGTGAACTTAATGAATGAAATGCAACTCTATAAAATAAAACGGACGCCACAGAAGAAGAAATATACACCATACCATGAACGGTGGATGGTTTATAATCTGATTCCTCTAGAATAACATCTTCTACCTAGAGTCACCATGGCTCAAAACCTCCTTGGGTATTATTAGATTTGTGAAAATCCCCCTATCAGGAGGTAATTACCCTCCACACTTAGAATCCTCTAACTACTCCTAATAACCCTTTAAGATAATAGATCCTACAACAGTCCCACATTATATCAATTGAATAAAGAAATGGATATAAATGGACTAACCACACTGGTGGAATTTCCTTAGAGTCTATAAGCCCTGAGTCTTGATCTGTGTAGTATTCCCAAACTGATATCACACTACTGGTATATACCATATAAAAACCATATGAACTGATCCTGAAGACTGTTGGACACTCATACCACTGCTTTTTAAGACCCATTCCACTCACTCTTGTGACCTGAATAAGAACATTTGATACCACTTAAATATGTAGAACCACTAAGAACTATTTGTCAATATAAATAATTTTTTGCATAGATTTATTATCAATCAACTCTAAATAGTTCAGTAGGAACAGATGAATGATCAAAGATCTAGTCTTTTTCCTTATGCCCATCTCAAAACATAGATCATTAAGTTAACCATCTTCTAGGAAATCTAGTGTTACATGAACAAATATAGTAAATCTAGAATCATACTCTATCTTATCTCCTTACTCTATCATCAAAAATTCTGGGGCCCTCACCTCTCTCGAGGTCATTGGATAGAACATCCAATTAAATGAAACATTGAATGGGGTCTACATGAGATCCTAATAGTTCTAGAAATCACATTTGACTCCCATCAAATCCTACTAAATCGATATAGAACTTACAATTATAATCCCACATTAGAGGTCTTAGGGGTCATAAATTACTTAATGATCCACTCGATATTGTCTTTCAACTTCTTGGGACCATTGGGTCTCATTTCATCATTATGAACTCATGTATTCTTCCTCAAAGACACCTAACTATTGAATACAACTCATTCCTACGCTTGAAAACCCATATAAACAGTTGTTTATATCATAAAAATAATTTAATCCACCATTTATTGATAAATGGGAGTGTTCATTAGTGGGGTACTCTCTGATTCACCCACTATATGCCAAGATGAGGTCCTTCTGGGATGAACAGTCTATCATACCCAAATAATAAGTTTCATCTGGGAAAAATAAAAATCAAATACCAGTTTAAATACTAAAAGAAATATCTCCCATAATTGGAGGTTGAAGAAACTTCACTAAAAAGTAGAAGAAAAATCATAAAAACAACCCATATCTAGGCTCAAAATATAACCACAATCTTGAACCACCATAAGAAAATCAAGGATCATCATGAAGAATAGCTAGATAGACAATCCCCCATTCCATCCTATCGATTAATGATGGTACAAGCTAAAAATAAAATATAATCCCAAAAAACCTCATCTGATAAATTTTTTAATGGAAAAATCTACACTGACCGGACCTAACCCCATAGTTAGCCTACACAATGTAAAGAACTGCATTCTTGATCTCCACGGAATAGATACAATCACCAGGGATAACTAATTTGAACTTGGATATGGTTTCTCCATTGGGAAATTGGAATTTCCCACCAATAAAACGGTTTCTACATTACAGTATCATCCATGTTAATAGAAGAAAAAATTAAGATACTAGAAATATTTATATAAATCATGTAAAAAACATTCCACAATAAGAAATATACAAAGAATCTCAAAATAAACATTCTAACCTCAATATAAGTTATGTAGGACCAAACAAAGACCAAGTCGTATACAAAATGTACTAAATACCAAAAATGAATCCACATTAGTCCATCCCTCTAATAATGAATCTCCACCTCAAAACATCAAACAATGTTAATTAATAAGAGCCACCTGTGTATATGGTTCCCTTTACTTTACCAACACTAACCAACATAAATCTACTATACTAAAAAAGGTTTCAAGTAAGGTTTAATAAACATATCCAAGTATGATACAACCTTACACTTGTTTAAGGATTTTACCCATGAAACCAATACACTAATATGAAAAAAAAATCTAAACTATTTATTTTAAAATACACAGTTTCCTTGTAAACATTAACAATCACTTTGGTTTAACTTTTCATAATAAATCATGTCTCCACAAGACTATTTAAATATGGATCGTTTATGTAATCAGAACAAAATGTAATAAAATGATAAAACACAACCAAAGATTTTTAATCATTGAGATCATATGAATAATTATCATTTAACCAAAAAATAGCAAAAATGCATAAATTGGAAAAAACATCTCACCACATAAAAATGGAACTATTCAATTCATAATGAATTTAAACCAATGTGGAATGACTATTGTTAATCTTTGGGCTCAAACCATTAGGTCTAACTTGAGTGAGTAAACATTTATACTATCAATCTTAGCAACAGAATGTCACACACTATCCCCCCTACCCAATTCTAAGATCTCACATAGTTTATTGGAATAAAACATTGACGATCACATGATTTTCACACCTAATGTCAAACATGGTCCCTCGTAAATAATGGTAGGCTCACACATTCCTTTATTTGAGACTCATATGGTCTCTCCAAAAATCACCCACTCCAACACCAGTAAACCCTTTTTTCTACTCTATTATAACACATCACAAGAAATTTCCCTCATCAATAAAGCTATAACACATGCCATTTCACAAACCAAACATTTCCACATTAATAAAAAATTCCTTTACAATGTAAAATATTTATTAAAATGTTTTATAAATACATTTAAAACTAGTATAATCTCTTTGATCCATTTTATCAAAAACTGAGTTGGCATTCAAGACACCCCGATTTGGAAAACCAATCATTGAATGAAAAATTCCAAAAACCAATCATTGAGCACATAAAACATAGAATAATATGAATGAAGAATTCAGTTTAACAGAAATTTAAACAATAAAAAGAATGCATGATAATATATTTGATTATATTCCACTGAATCAACTTTTAAATTAAGACACCTCTAATGATTTTTTATAAAGATCATCAATTTTGTTGAATACAACCATAAAGAGTAATAAAATGGTCTCAAAAACATAATACCAATGAAATTAAATGAATACCCCCATCAACTATCCTTGATTCATTCATAACCACCCTAATGTTCCAAAACTCCATAAAATTGGAAGAACAAGTCTTGAGGGCGGGAAAATGAATAAGATATCAAGGAGAAATTAACTTACCTAAAGCCAAACCATCATTAATCAAAGTTGAAAACCGAAAAGGAAGAAGATAGAGAGCTCCACGACCAAGAGAGAGGAGTTGAACACATGTGGAAGAAAAAATAACCCAAAACATAATAAATTCATAGGGGAAAATTATAAATTACCACTTTCATGTGATCTAGATAGAGTACCTATGTTTTGTCACATGGTTTGTGAGGCCATAAAGGTTATAATATCTACCCAATAAATGTTATATTGTTTTCTAAAGGGTGTTCCATGATTTTAAAAACAATTCATAAAATATGTAAAACCAAATTTTTAAAATTTCATCACATCTCTCATGGTTATAAATGGTTTGGAAAAACCATTCTCCAACTATGCACTATGGTCTCACTCCTAAAAAATGCATATATTTGAGCCCCAATACTCATGAACTCTAAAAATTTATGAAATGATAAATAAAACTCAAAATTAGATGTACAAGTGACTGGGAATGTGTTATATGTGTCACTTCTTAAAATTGATTCATTAATGACCACTACCACATTGAGATCCATATTACTCATCTGAGGGGAATCTAGTTTATATTGTATTTATCATTACAATCCCACAACTCACTAATCCTATAGTGGATAGTCCCAACACTTTAAATTCCATTTAAAAAATGTTTTTAATTATTTACATGATCGATAGGGATTTCATCAATTTACCTCCCTATTTATATAAGAAAAAAAAATCCTATAACTATAGTATCCTATCCAAAAAATAATTTCAAATACCTTTTTAACACCTTGGATTAGTGGTGCTACATGGTCTCAGGTATGCCTCACCATATTCCCAAGGGTATTGACTAGTGAAGAGGTCCTAACATTGTCATTGGGAGACTATTACTAATAAATAAATCCCAAATCCCATGTTCGAAACTAAATAAAAATCTCATGGACCACCCATATAATAGATATCGAAAACCAGTTGAATATAAAACAGGGAGCCTCATGGGCCCTCGTAGATTAAAATAATGTAACACACATTCTTTAATATAAAACTACACATAATATGGTAGAAATATAAAAACTAAATATTATATAAATAAAATAACACATTGGATATCTCACAACATGAATAAAAATTAAAAATTAACACACTAAACATCAGCCAAAATCACATAATTTTCATAACGAGTCCTTGTATCCAAATCATGATAACTAAACCAAATTTATAGAACCTTGAATTACCTACAACCTAAGGGGAAAATGAACTTATATCTATTTAAATAGATACCATTAGATGTATGCGTGTAGGGGGTGAGTTCAATAAACCATTTGGAATGTCGAATTATTCAACCATATTGTGTGATACATTGATCAAACAGATGTTTATTCCATCCATATATAATAAGCTTAGTCATGATCATGCAACAAAACGTCCAAAAAAACACTATGAATATATAATAATTTAATTTTGGTCATCTTTTTCTAAATTGTCTACCATGACACTTGAACTATCCTATGTTATCTCCATGTCAAAAGAATCAATGTCACCACAATACATAACATAGAACGATAACTAATGATATGGGTATTTCCATAACTAAACCCATACCCTACAATGTAGGGTAGGGAATAATTAATTCGTAACCCATCACTACTCACACAAGGGAGGTAACATGACATGTCTTGACTGCTTCTTGAAGATGAATGATACGTTTTTCTTAATTTTCGACCCATCCCTTTCCACTAAAGAAAGCTATCATGTAATGAAACATGGCCATCCCCTCTCAATCATGTTATAGAATTAATGATGGACACATGATAAAAACTATAACTCAATGGAGTCTACACATAACATATAAAAAAATAATAACACTCATGGATAGACAAAACATTCAGACAAAATTAGGACATTATCTCTCTCATGTTGGTCCATCCAATTCCATCTCACTCATGGTGGGTTTAGTCCTCCAGATTAATAAAAAACACATTCATTTATTTATTATCACAAGGAAATCATTTGGAACACTAATGAAACAGAAAAAAAGGGCAAACAACCCATCTCAAAACTCAAATACATGAAATTAGTGGTCTAGTAAATCATGATCTATCCCACACCTAAAACTAATCCCAATACTCTGTTAAACCCTCTAAGGGTTCTATGACAACTATCTTGGAAAAACTACCTTTTTGATAATTAATGAAATAATCATCACCCAATAAAAAAATCCTTAATTATCATGTATCAACATAATCCTTTGGATCTCGGAAATGGTAATCATTAGAATCAAAGGTGTTTTGGATACCAAGACATAACTCACCTGAGGATAAGTAGACCAATACAAACTCAACCATTTCCCGTATACTTTTCCTTTAGAAACCAACTTAAAATCCTTCATTTGATAATATGAAAATGAATTAAATGACCCATTATTCACAATAACCCTCTAAAAAACCCCCCATCATAACCATCATTAGTAAATATATTTCAAATTTTGAAATATTAAATCAAAATCCTATTCTCAAATAACACATTTCCTTCAAAATTCCAATTTTATACAAACTCTTTAGTGAAACAAATCGTGACAATGAAATATCATTTTTTTAGAATCCAATAGAGTCCACCAAATAGACTATAAAGAGGTCAATCAATACTCATTCGACTAGGGGGAAACCATCATACCATTTTTCAATCTAAATATATCATATTAACTATTATTTTGACATGGTCTCATCTCAACCTTGTGGTTGTAAAAAAAATATTGAAGCATGTATAAAGATAACACTATAGATTTTATAAAAACATAAAATCCCATATTAATGTAAAAACTCATATAAAATCAATGTCACCTCCCAGAATAAGAAATATGATAATTTATCTCATGATTTTACCAACAACCATGACGTCCAAGAGGACATTTCTCACCAATAAACCCAATAAAATTAATTAATTAAACCATTAAAAATAACTCCACTATTTTTTAATTGATGAGAAACTACACGATTGACATAATTTTAGCAAAACCATAAATCATTGTGTAGGGTTTAATATATACACAAACCTCGACTAAACCAAAAAACACCCATATTATAAACCCCAATCAATGGTATGTTTCCACCAAAATCACAAAAAATCACTAAACCAACCACAAATAACTTAGTTCAAGGGTAATGAAGAATGATAACATGAAAATGTACTCTCTAGGCCTAATCTGTAAGCATTAGATTACATACATAATGAGTTAGACGATTTCTCTATGCCTAGGAGAAACATTTCTCAAAATTAAATATGGATGAACAAAAAGTTAAGAATAAAAAACAAAGTTGAACAATGGGAATGTGAGGGATGGATTTTACCTTGAATCCTCCTGGTGAAAGTCTCTTAAACAACCCAAATAAAATTGGAAAAAAATGGATGTGAATGGTGTTTTAAGAGATATATATTACCTTTTATTCTACATCTATAATGAAATACCATTATATAATTAAAAATAGGATCACCTACGAAATTAACAGAAGAACCATAAAAACTATCTAGTAGGTGGTTCTCATTGAGACTATGGGGGTGTAGCATGACAAACCATTTAGCCAAATTATTTATAGTGTGACCACGTGTTGTCATGTGAAGAGTCTAATACAGAAAATTCATATAAGGAACATCTCTTCATTGTTAAATCTCCCCCACCTTTGTGGACATAAATATCCCAATTCATCCTTCCATAATGCAATGTAGGGTGTTCGGGTTGTTAAATACTACACCATAAAATAATCAAGGCCTCTGAACCATTTTTCAACATCTACTAAATCTCCCAAACAACCATTACATATTCATTCCTTATAAGAAATATCTTATCTATGGCCAAATACATAGATTGAAAATCAGATTTCATGTTCTAAAAAACCCACCAAAACAAAAAATCAAATTGTCTTGGAAATTCACATCCTACAATGATGGCGTTATTCCAAATAAAAACACTACTCCACATATTAATTATTTCAACCACACATATACATATATTAAATCAACTTTTATATAGGTTAAGGTAAACATGAATGTCGTCAACCTAATTCTCTCCTATTTCTATGTGTGTCCCCAAGCCAAATCAACAAATCCAAAACATCTTTATTATAATATGGTAATATAAAAATGAATAAAATAAAAGTCATTCTCTCTTCATTCTTTTGATATCAACCACTATATATACACAACACACCCATGGTATTTTATTACACTATATATATATTAAAACAAATATCAATTATTGGTTGTATATATAAATATATTAAAATTTGAAAGAAATTTCAAAACACAGATCATATCATAGAGAAATCATAACCAATGAATCATTTCCATAACCAAAATAAATCATTCAATCAACCATTATTACTATCTTACCACATCACCATAATACATCACTTCTTAAAAACTACGATCTCCTAAAAACTTATTAGGAAAAATGAAATATAGTATATAATCACACCATCAATTCCATGAGTAATAAGATTTAACAAAATAATTAAATGAGTGAGAAAAATATACATCAGTATAGTTATTTTTAATCTTTATTTTTATTTCTAGTTATTAATTCCATGTTAACCACTTTTCCACATTTTATTCCTTTTAAAATAATCCATTAACTGTAATTTTATTAATTAGGTTTATTCATTTTCATATTGTATTCCAATAATTTTTTCATTTCATTTAAAAATATCCCATTACTAATAACCAAACATTGTAAACATTTCCTTAATATCGAAATAGTAGATGGATGACTCCCCAAAACAATCATCATTGATATACTCACAAAAGAAATATGAAATAATATCATATCACAACCCCTCTCAGCTTAAGAAACATAACTCTACACTACAAAAATTGATTCAACAATCTCTTCGTATAATATTTCCTTTCCAAAACTCAATACATTTCCCATGATAGAAATTTGAGGAAGAATAAGACAAATCAAAAAACCAAAAATGTATCTGTAAAACTAATACCATTAATGGACCACTAAAGACATATCAACATGGTATAATTCTTAAAACCTTCACATTATCACACTATCCACTAATTAAGTCATCCAAATGAAATAAGCGGGGGAAGATAGAATCCCAAAACCAAATTATCCAATGTAAACCTTAACCAAGGCCCCTAACAAAATATTATATATACAACATCATCCACAAAAAAATTAAAATCCAACATCCACAAACACCCATGATTTATTTTATATATAACATATAATGATTCTAAAAAAAAATCGTTTTAAATTTTCCATTACCATTATAATTATCATATTAGTGTAATTAATTAGCTCAAAAATATAAAATGATGCTAAAAAAATATCAAATCACAATAATAACCAATTTCTACCACAAAAATTCAGTCACCCAAATTCAACATAACCATATTAAGTAGAAATTAAAAACAAAAGGTTAATTAATAACCATCCAGATTCCAAATTTCATCACCCCATATCATTAAATATTTATATACATTATATATTTTAAAGGTTTCATAGTTCATCAAAAATAACTTTTAGAATGAGATTAGAGTAATGAATACATGTTAATAAAAAACAACTAGTAAATAACATGAAATCCCAGAAATCAATATAGAACATATCTCCCATACCCATTAATTAAACATACTTCATTATATTTATCATGTTCATTCTATTTAATTACCATCAGTTTTTCCATTCCTCATAAATAATAGAAATTTAAAAATCCATAACAAAATAACTAAGTAATAATAATATATGGTTATCATTGGAAGAAATAATATCATGATATTGAATCATTTCAATCTATATGATGAAAGAAGAGATTAGAAATTGAATATCATAATGAATCATGATTAGTTACTCTCCCAATGATGAATAATAAATATGAAATATAATTAACATAAGAGAGGGTTCCCTTAAACTAGTAACACATTCCCTTATAGAATTTCAATCATCAAATTCTGATCAAAACCAATAAAAACTATGAATAGAACCCAAAAAATGATGAAGATTAATAGAATAAAGGATATGAGATCCTCAGTCTAAAACTTATATGATCTCATAAATAAATTTCCCATGGAACTATCTCATGAATCATGAATCATGAATCATGAATCATGAAGAATAGAACCGAAGATCCCCATTTTTTGGGGGAGGTCATATAAATTGATGGGAATTCAATGAAGCTCTTGAATTTATATTAAAGATGAAATATAAAATAAACATAACACAAAAACAAGGGTCACATTGAAAGGGTAATAAGTGAAATGAATAGTTATAAATCACACTGAAATATCAATATATATTGTCGCCCTAAAATATCTTATTCAATCTAATTAAGACGAAAACATTTAATAATGGTCTAGTTGTAACATGGTTATTATATAATAATTCTATAACACAAGAGGGTTATAATGTGAACCAAGACCTTTTATCCTCAACTCAATGAACCCATGAAAAAAACTATAGTGAATAAATTCACAACACCACAAAAATACATGTGATAGAAAAACTAGGATAAATGATTTTTTAAACTCAATGACTTAGTGAGTAGATCCCCACAAATATATCTCAAATTTTAGATAAATACTTGTGTATTTATGTAATATTAACACATCAATTCCTCTATATGAGAATATATGACACACCCTCAGACCAAAATAACACAATAAGATGTGAAAACAAAACATACACTTGAAACCAGTATATAGAGAAATCTCATAGCTCACTCTCAGTACTACAAGAAAAAACAAAGTCGTAAAACATCAAAACATTGTGTAGATAAAAATAGTTACTAGATAAATAAAATCCAACCAACTCTTGAGTGATTATCTCACCACCCACACAACAATGAACACTTCTAAAAAAATAACACTCCAACTCTATATTATTGACTATTTCTTTAACTAGATTCTTCCAATACCCAAATCAAGAAATGTAATAGTTTAATAAATTCTCTGTTGTTATGTTAGAAACATCTAAAAATAATCCCAACTATTATAATAGAAACCAATCCCATATAGAAATGAAACTAATCCTATCTAATGGGTGAAGATACCTCCAAAATTGGAAGAACACAACACCCATACCCTTAGGTAAATGTTTTTTAACAACATTAATTCTATTCCCACTAGAAAAAAACATAGAGATCCTCACAACCATGGTAGATACAATTTAAATAATAATATCACCATCAATAGGTAGAAAACATAGCAACAATCGCATGACTAACAATCATATCTATACTAACCACTTCTTTCACTTGATCAAACCATGCATATAATATAAATACACATTAAATAAATTATTGATCATTTAAAAAATTATTTCACTTATAAATCTATCCTTTATTACCTGAAACAATTAGAAAAAGATTTCTCATATTTATTTGGGAAACGAATTTTTTATTCGGTATTTAGTACTCGAATAAACACTTGATTTTAAAACATAATTTAAATTTTTTCCAAGAAACTAAATAGGTATTAATAAATGGATTAGTTTTACCATACCAGTAAATATATCACTCCCTATGCTAGAACCCATTACCCAATAATGTCTAAGAGAGCAGATAATCCCTAATAAAGTAATAACGATGATTCCCTATAATGAAATGTAAAAAAATAAACTCACCAAACTAATGAAACTATCATCACCTTACTAGATATCATTAAGCTCCCCATATATTCCACCATCTAAACATGAAAAATGAATTGATTATTTGAAAATTTATTAATTTATTCCTTGAAAACACCTTAGGAATTTTTGGCTTCATCCTCTAACATTTTTGATAAAAATTATTTGAGACCACAACTACTAAACAAACTCAAAACCCCCTGGTCTATCAATAACTCTAAAGGAACTTCAATTTGTTCTAATAATTCTATTACTCAGGGATAGAGGTACCTCCAAGGAACATGAGTACATATCTACATTATAACCTCTATAATTTTACTTCCCAATATTCCCCTTTCTTCTTCTAATACCAAACATCAATTTGTTTTTTTTTGTTATCAAAACATCAATTCTAGATTTTAATATAAGTAAAAGTTTCCATAAATCATAAAAATATCATTAAAAATATAAAAACAATAAACATATCACTAGAAAAACATTTACCACTATAATAACTTTTTCAACTACCTCAACTGCACAACATGTCCTTCTATCCGCCACTTCCTAACATAAAACATCATAAATCTATAATACAACATCCATATGAAAATATTTATTCATAATACCCAGTTCCCTATACAAACCACATCCATAACATAAAAACATCATGATTTCACTGATAAGAATTATCATTAAAACCTTTAAATGAATAGTAATACACTTCAATAAAATTATAGGATTAAAAATTAAATTTTATAGGAATTAGTTTTAATTGAAAAAAAATTCCGATAAAAAAGTTTTTAATATTAAAATTTAAATCTCAATAATATACAATATTGAAAAAACATAATATGAATTCACGGAAACAGGCATAAAAACATTAAAATTAAAATCTAATTAATATTAAATTAAACTCTATTGAAAACATCATAATTATAATTTTAAAAACATTACATAAACATTCCATGAGATTTATAAAATGAAAATAGTGCATGTTTTATTCTAATTCATTAGACTTGACATGATTAAATTAAAAACATTAAAAACAAAGTATCACAAAAATTTCGATTTCAAGCTATATAAATGGTTAAAACCTGTTTATTCAAATATTATATGAAAATTATGAACACACAACTTTATAAAGGTAAAAATCATTTGATACATAATAAAAATGAAATTCAATTACAACATGCTTTCATGAAAAGTTACAAAGCCATTATTTTATCTTTATAAATGATTTCTAAAATTAACAATTCACATTTTACCCAGTCCATCTTACTAGATGGTTTATATGTATAACTATATACTTTAAATCATTCTCATCTATATTTTATAAAACTGCACGAGTCATTATATTATAATCATATAACTAGAAACTAATAAAATAGGATATAAAAACAATACATCTATTTATTAGTAAGAAATATACTATTAATAGGATACTTATTTCAGTATGATCCAACAAATGTATAATCTTACACAGAATAGTTTCTATAATAATTTTTTTCTAAAAGCTATATAAATAATTGAATCATATTAACATGATTCACATTTTAAACATGAAAAAATAAATATAAAAGGAAAATGTTTTTACAAGCATGAAAAAAACATATTATAGAATATATGAGGACATGACAATATAAAAAATGATTTATTTTTAAAAAATATTCTAAATTATATTATTATACCCACCACTATAAAAGTAAGTCATTTTAATATGATAAATTCAAATTATCATCAATTGAAATATTCATAGGTTTATAAAATAATGATAAAATATAGAATTTATATATTTATGAAACTAATGAAAATTGCCCATGTATGTTCCAAAATTTTCTACCCTATAATGTATTAAATTCAACCAAAAAACGTTTGATAGGTCATTGACAACATTGCCTCGAATATTAAGGGGCCCAAAATGTTTTTGTCTAGGCCAATATCGTTGGTATATACATCTTGATATGATTGAGTATCACCACTTCAGTATAAACACCTTGGAATAATGACCCATTAAAAAATAATCTTTTTTTATAACTCTAGAATAGAATAATTTTTCCAATTTTTCTTCGAACACTTCTTTTATAACCCATATCAGGCATTTCCTGAATGTGTGATAGACCCATAAATCCCACCTCAAATTTAATTTGAGTTAGAGTCTATCATTAATTGTATAAAATTCACCAGTGGATGGAATTACCCACATGAATAAATGAAATTTTATGATGTACCGAATAATGAATTATAAATATCACATTAAAGAAAGTGTTACCACACCCTAAAAATCAAATGTATATCAAATTATATAATCCCCACAAATGTAAAAGAAATAACAATATCATAAAATGAAAAATAACCCACCATGTGACACCCAATATAAATATTTGGGTATGTGTTATAAAGATATATGACCTCATGCACACCTCTCTATATGAAATAACCATCTCACTAGTAGTGAGGGTTTCATTTCCATTAGAAGGGAGAATATACCCTCCATATTATAGCCATAAAAAAACAATAAAAAATATAACAATAAAAATAATGTTGAAAACAATATATAAAAAATGAAATAGAACATGGAACCGAAGTTATATAAAAAAAATTCTCCCAAAGTGGAAGGAAAATGTAGAGGATATAGAGTGACTGTAAATAAAAAATGACAATGTGTAATTCACTAAAGTATGTCCTAGAACTGCTATTATCTCAATTCTCCTCAGCTCAACCATTTTATAGGAGCCCATTACCCTTTACTGGATCAATATAGAAGATGTATGCACATACATGGAGGGTTATATGCTAGGTGTGATTAATAAATGATATAGGAAACCAAAAATGGCTCCTTGACAATTTTATTCCATTATAAAAATAAATAAAAAGAAATAATAAACAATTATATGTTGAGAAACCATATTCTAAACAAGACACCATGTCCCCAAAATATTAATTTTTATCTCCATACCAAAAGGATAAAAGTAGAATTTCACAAGTATTTAGTACTATAAAAAAGGAGGGTAACCATGTATACTAAAATTCTCAAGGCATTGTGTTGGATTATCCCTCTTGTCCATTATATCCTAGATCCATCATAGGATAGGCCTCTAGACTTTTAAGCTCTCTCTATGATTCATGTTTATACTCTAGGTTTCCATTACCTTACCATGTACTCAGATCCATCACCACCATAATTGTATTAATTGTAAAATTATCATATAAGAGATAAATATTACATAAAAACCATATATTACAGGTACTAAGAAAGAAACCTCTAAATGCATGGTAACACATATAACAGTGTAAAGTATACAATGAGATTGTATCATATCATCAGTAGAATATTGTAGTAGCATCTATAAACATGTTATCAGTATCCAAACTAAAAAAACTACATAAGAATACACTTGAAATAAATCTTTATAAATGGGTCTTATAGGAAAAACACACAACTGAAAGTGACCACTATCAAGGAAGGACATAACAACTATTCCACACAAATATCACACTAATACAAAAAGTGTATAAAATTGATCACAATGGAATGGAACATCTTACCTCAATATTTTTATTTCCAATTTCATTTTTCTTCAATGGTATCATCTCTCAGACCACCTTTTCACACTAAAAAATAATATATCACACACTATGAACTACTTTAATTGGTTCAATAATAAAAAAATGTTATCAATAGAATGGTACAATAAAGAAAAATCCATGGTAATAATAATAAAATACCCATCATCATAACTTTTTACCATCATATTCGATTTAATAAGAGGAAATACTGCCTTCGGTTTGGTACAGGAGGATAAAGATAGTGAGTAGAAACACATAGAGTCATCATAGATTTTCAACAATCCAAATAACTATAGTTAGATCCTTATAATAAAAAAATACATCTATAAGTAAAAAAAATGTTATTCCATGACTGATCAAGAAGGATGAGAGGAAACTAAGCCAAAATGAATGAACTTCTAGGGTTCTTCACTGAAACTCCCAAATTGGAATGTAACAATAAGTGAGGTTGAAATGAATCATTATATAAATAAAATTAAAAAATTAATAGATCTAAACTAGTATGTAAAAACATTCTCATATGAAGATCCAAACAAAAAATCTTCCCCCTAATCATGAAAGACCCAAAATCACAAATATCTATTTGGGAGGTAAAATCAAGGTATTTAATCTAGTAAGAACTTCTGAAAAGGTAATTAATCAACCCAAAATTATGTTATAGAACATTTGTAATATTAAATATAACTTATTTTTATATATTTGATGATTACAGATGTATATCATCCATAAAAATGGAATCTTGATGCCATAACAGCTTCAAAGGTGGTGAGGTTCCGAGGTTTAGACATTTTTCACTAACAAAATCCACAAAAAAATAATTAAAAGACATTTCAATTTTTTATTTTACAAAAAACAATACCAAATCCAAAACTCCTTTAACTACGGAATGGTGTTGGCCATTATGGACTATGATATTTCAAAAAAGGAAATATTATTAATTTTTGGGTGAATCAAATCTCACTAGAAATTTACCAAGAATGGATGCTACTAAATGTCGTCAGAAAAATATAGAAAAAATATCAGATAAAAAATTAAATGGTTATTAGAGTCTCTCTATAAAAAGACATCTCATATAGGAGAGGGGTCTCTAGGAATCATTCTCGAAAAAAATAATTCCACTGATCTGAAACATTTTCATTTGACTCCCAAGATTTCAACTATATTAATACATGATTAAACATGATCATGATACATTGTACCATATTCCATCAGAGTAATTTCTCACTCTTGTCTATAATCCCCATTGTGAGCTCCATGTATGATTCATTAGTATCCATCATAAGATCATCACAGTTGAGGACATGCACGAGATCTGATAGGTACTTCTAGATCTAAGGTTCATAAAAAATATTATGCATAACATGGTAGAGAGAAATAATATGAAAAAGGTATATACTATCTTAATCATATCAGTGATCAAAAGGGTCCTTCATATTTCATTTCTATCTTAACTTTATCAAAATTTGGTGGCCTAACTGAGGAGTAAATATGAGGAAAACCAAGTAACCTACACAAACTAAAAACGTTTTCTCTTGATATCAAAAATAATATCTTTTCCTATTTTATAATACGATAAAATATTTTAAAATATTTTCACTCTCTTGTATGTCTCATGTACCATATTGTGCCCAAAAAATTGTGCCACTCCATCTATGTTCCATGAATGTTATGAACCACAAGTCCTTCCATAGTGAAACTCATAATGTTTCATCTAAATTATTACATAGTAACTTTTATTGTGTGTGTGAACTAAATCAAGGCTATGTGAAAATATAACGCTCCGCAAAATTCAAGGGAACCACCTATAAGTATATCCTCTAAGATAAAAATCATATTCGCCTATTATAATTTCATATAAAGATGAAATGTTGTACACAACTTATGTAGAGTATCTAAGGCCTTCTACAATCCCTACAAATATCCAAATATAAAACGTGTCTCTAACAAATAAATTTTATTATGGAACTTCATCAAAGTGTATTATCTCACAAACACACATATTTACCAAATTGTTTATGGACAAAATTAAAATTACTTTTACTAAATTACCAACTTTTTTTAGTTGATCAATAATCAAATAAATAACATCACAATGACTCAGTGTCTAGGGAATTCCCATCACGTAGTCCATCAAGGCAGTCTAACTCTTTTAAAAGGTCATGTGAATTCAATGAGGAATACCACCAAGATGCTAGTTCTATACAAGTATAATTTTGAAATTAAGGAATCAAAACTCAAATCCATCAATGTACCTCTTCATCCATGGACACTACTGAATCCTCCTAATTTCATAGTTTATCACAGTTTCTCCTGGAAAAACCACCCACATAGTGTTATTTATGTCTATATTTCTCACTTCCATGATAGATGTAGGGAATACAACTCTCCCATGGACTAGGATCACACTATCATCATCCAATGGCCACTGAGGTATCATGTCACCACCTACTTGACATTCCCACAATACAGAACACTCTAGGATAGAATCCAAGCTATAATTTACCATATCTACCAAAAGAATTTGTGACCACCAATGGGAAACATTTAATCGATCTTAGATCCTTGGAAGTAAACATACTTAAATAGAGAAACAAGCTCATTATGTTCCAAAATTCTATTGTAGTCCATTCATTAGGATCCTGATGTACATATGTCATATAATTAAGTTCATCTTCATGAACATTTCCTTTTCATGGTATATAGTCTCTAAAAATCATGAATATTTGTTGATAATATACATAGTTCCTCTACTTATAATTCAAGTCTCAATGTGTAGAGATATATATAAATAAATTAGGATCTATGTTGAAAAAAAACCTATTTCCAATGATACAGTGTAAGAAAACATCAAATAGTGGATCCCAACTATCAAATCCATTTCATGGGTTTGATAGTTCCACTCATGTTGTTTCAAAAGACTCATTAGCTACCACTCTCTCCCTCTACATCAACATTTCTCCAAAACCAATTTCTAGTACATCATTGATTATGGTATAACATAACCAAATAACATGAATGACCAATATAATAGCTTTATTAGATCTAGCATTAAGAATAATAAAAGCCGCATCACATTAGTTTGAACATTGAGATTTTTCTATTATATTTATTAGAATAGCCCTCATATCTAATAAATGACAAATGTTATGGGTAAAATGATGGTACCATCTCAAAAAACCTATAAATAATGTAATCTCAAAATATTTCAGTGATGCTTCTAGTACATCACTACTTAAACATTCTCATAATATACAGATATACCACTCTTATACATGACATTCCCTGTGAACAAAAACACTTAAATGGAAAACATATACTTCAAAAGATTATCATAATTCTGATGGGCTCAAATTTTAATCTAAAAAATCTCAAGATGTTAGGCAATTTTCTTCAGGATAGAGTTAATATTATGATTTTATTAATGAACACCACAATTAATTAGTCATGATATATGTGATGTATCTTGTTCATAAGTTACATTAAAACCATTGACACAATCATCAATCCAAATTGAATCAACAATTAATCTTATATATCATACCTACTCTAAAACACCATCTTCAAGATTTCATCTACCCTAACATGAGGTTACAGCTTGATTAGAGATGAATAATGTTGAAACACATGGTTCACTATAACTAAGCAATGGGAATGCTATCTCTTTGAATGGGATTCATATTTTTCACCTTCCCCTGGTTCGTAATCCAATAATATATTCATGGTGAAAGAATAGCTTTCTCTTTCATAGAGAACATGATAGTTCAACCCCATTGTGATTAAATATTCATGATAAAATCCTTCTACTACATGTCCTCCATAAAAAACATTGACCTTTTCAAGCACAGATAATTACATAAAATATGTTGGTATTGAGATAAGATACAAACCTAGTATGTTATCTATATCGTACTCATCCCTATTATTTGGATGAATTTATTTTAATTAATCTAGAAATAAATCATGATATAGATCCAATACTAATGGAAAAATACATGATGGCTTTCACTAATCATCACAAAAGATACAAGCCTATAATATTTACAATTATCTTCTATAAGTAGCTTATTTATATACCAAATTAACATACTCCTAAATCTTATTTGATCTAAATAACATAATTCTCACCATGGGATATGTAAATGATATATATCTCCCATAAAAATAATTTTAATATAAAATATGTTCAACAAGTCCCTTCCAATAATCACATTGATTATCAGGAACCATTGTTCCTCTATACCATGGATGAGAACAAGAAAAAAGGAATTCAGCCTTGGTGGGAATACTTATTGTGATACTAGATAATGTGTGATATTGTTCTCTATTGTACACTTATGTATAGTATGTGGTGGAATGAGGGTGTCCTCTGTAGCAGAAGTATCTCAAAAGACATCAGATGGTGGTCCCAATAGTCTCATTTATGGTGGTATATTCTGAAATGTGAATTAGGAATTTTTAAAAAACTCAATATGTTATGAAATATCCTAATGAGTTAGTGAGACCACCCAAGGATGTCATAGGGTTCTGTAAATAACACTGTTTATATCAGTCATAGTACTAACCAAGGTGTTCATCCCATGCATGTTAGTCATAATCAAACACACACACACAAATATATATATATATATATATAACGTAAACCGTAATTATGTTCAAATAATTAATGAAAATGTAGTTATATCACTAAATAAACAAATACAAGTCTATCCAAAATATAGACATTGAATCAAGGTATTAAATTAATGAACTAGGAAAAATTATAAAACACACACACACATATATATATATATACTGTGTGATCTTATGTTTGTAGTAATGATGCATAAACACACCCATGTCCCATACAGTAGTGACTAGAACATCATCAATGGTAAAATGAACTTCTGTTTCACAAGAATTATCCATTCACATGGGAAATACCCTACCCAAGTCCCATACAACCTATCTTTATTCTTCGATGTTCAAGGATAGTGAAATAAATGAAGAATAATATGCTTTGATACCATTTTTTAATTCCCCATCCTGTTCCTCCCTGGTTGAGATGGGGAGATAAAAGACTGCATGTGTGCCTCTCCATATGGAAGTGGAAACCAACTGGTAGTAGGGCTCTAAATAGTATTATTGGGGAGACTATAACCTCATTAACATAGATAAGAAAATTAGAATAAATAAATATGAAAATAATTATTATAAAAGAATTTAGAAACGATATATAAAAATGTAATAATTGATATTGCGCAAGTCATACAAATAAATAATAAGGATCCTAAAGTGGAAAGTTATTTCAGGGTATTTTTTGTTGATGTTTATAATGAACTCTCACCATGGAATGATCAAGAGTACACCCCAGTACCACTAGAAATTCAATACATCTCATCTCAACCATCAACCATGAGCTCCTTTTCTATTCTCGAATCACTATATATATTGTATTCACATGAATCGAGATCCATATTTAGGTTTTTTATTAAACTCAGTAGGACACATACATTGAATCGTTAACAAAATTTCACTAGTATAACAAGTGTATTCAATGATAAAAATCAATGTGTACACCTGAATAAAAAAATTACATTTTGAATACTTGTGTGTAAACCAATACACTATGAGCCCCCACTATACCTTCCTATGATCTGTGCAAGAAGGGAAAAAATTGAATGACACAAGTGATTCGAGAATATCTCCATGGTATGTAATCATGCCTCACAATAGTCTTAAGGAATTAATTTTCATCTGGAATATATGCTATTGTATCCAAACTACATCACGGGGCATGCTTCTTGACTGTCGTATCCCATTTAGGCCTTGGTTTAATCCTCTAGGAAGTCATGTTGATACCTTATGCTCGGTCATATCATCACCATCCCCACAATCCATTCTCAGTATCCCCTATAAGGGGTAACCAACAACTGTGGTCTATTTTATCTTAGTATAATGAATTAAACCACTGAATGCTTGCTAATACACAAAACATGGTAGATCATAAAAAGTTAGAATATAATGTTATCATTATAGAATAATAGTAGCATAGATAAAAATCCAATCAACATTAAACATATATAGAATCTATTTTAGAATAATAATGGAATAAAAAATACTATATGGGGTTCATGGGCCACACACATACACCTAAAAATGATCACTATCATATAAGACCATCCATGTTATGGAAGAAAATATCAAATTAAGGAAACAATAGTATTCAAGATCCGAATATAAAATAAAACATTCTAAATTAAGGATTTAAATAACCAAAATAGGGGTAATCAATGACGATTTCTCCCAAACGAAATTCTAACACCATCTAAAACATGATCTAAGAATAAGAACTCATATAATTGGGTCCACGTAATAAAAAATATGTTATAGAGAACTGCTCAAGAAAGATTCATCTAAGGGAATAACAATCACAAAATCATTGACACTCACTGTCAATAGTTGGTTTCAAGTACAGTTGAAGCAATTTAAATATCTATCTTGGTTAGAAACAAGTTGATAAATACACCTAGGGAAACACCATTGAGGCATTTTAGAATGGAAAAGATATTAAAAATAGTATTAAACACCATAGACTACACCGAAAACCTATATATATTATTTAATATCTTTATTTCGTGATTAAATAATAAATAAGATAGTATATTCATCCAAATAACTAATACCTATTAGAGTTCTTCACAAAACCCCCCAAATATAAAATCACCAACAATGGAGGATGAACTGAGGCTATACCACAATTAATTAAAAAATAATAACAATCTACATAAGGAATAAAATATGTATTCAATGAAAACCATATCACAGATACATCCCTCACATTATGAACCTCCCAAAATCACCAAGTTTAAAAAGGGATGTAATATAGAGTGATTTATGTAGGGAAAATGATTGAGAATTGTATTAATTGACCCCTTAGTATGATAAAAAAATTCCAAGACAACACATGTATCATTAGTGGATATATGAGTAAGAATGAATTGTTTTATCCATACATAGAAAGCTTGAGGTTAAAAATGGTTTCCACCAGGGCATGAAACCCATGTCTATGAAAATTTTCCCCATCACATCATCTAAAATAGATTGATAATTCTTTTTAACCTGCTTATTTTACAAAAACCTATTCTCACATCAAAACATATTCAAATGTGGAATGGTATTGGCCTCTTTATATAGTGATATCTAAAATCCTATTTTATGATACCTCAAGCTAATATTACCCCACAAAGATTTACTCCATCATTATCCACCCAAAATTCATAGAAAAAGGAATGGAACAAAGATTTAAACTAAAATAAATATTGTGTCTGTTAATCATCAAGAAGTACATGAGCTACTTATACAGTATCTCAAACAGACCAAAATATATCATGTAAAATAACATACTAAACTATTTATAGTTGAGTACTTATGATTACTCAGTAGGATCATCCGTCTAAAAAATCATCATCCATGTAAAATAAATTTACAAGAATACTCATATATGATAAAAAACCCTTATATAGAAACTGGATGAGAAAGAAAAATATAAATAACAAAACATCAAATTTATCTTTAACCTATAATAAATTTTTCTATTTCTTGAAATATTAAGAAATAGTTTCCCTAATCAAGATTAAAAACCAACTACTATACTAACAATGTATTTGAAATAATAAATTATAGTAAATATATAATCATTAGTAAACCCCACAAAATAAAAGAGATACTTAACAACAACAACAAAAATAATGATATTGGCCTTATATTTATCAAAACTGTCACATATCAGTTTAGATGATCCTCTAAATAAAAATTTATTTTAAAACATATTTGGTAAACACCTCATCATCTAAATAGGATTTTGAGAAAAAAACAATTGAAGAATATCAATAATAACCATCTCATCACACTAAAAATAATACATCACTCAACATATCTATAAACCACATCCACACATATCTATATATAGAAAATAAATTTGATCAGGGAAAATTAAACACGAAGGACATCATACTTATGATCTCAACCTACCATGTAAATCTTCCACTCATATCAAAAATCCATAACATCTTCAACATTATAGTATAAGATAAACATGAATGATATCATTATTGCAACCTCCTCCTTCCACTCAAATCCTCTACCATACATCCACAATAAATCATGAAACATTTTTAGTCAATATACTTATTCTAGATCCACAATTAATTAGTTTAAATATATTTATTCCTAAGTCCTTTATCCGTTAAAAACATGAATCATGATCAGAACAATCATACAACTTGAATAATAACCATGATCAATTATAGCTCATTCCAATCCACAATTCATCCAACGCCACAATATAATCACCCAAAATAACATCTTATACTTCATGATAATCTATTATTATTAATACAAATATAATACATGATACAACTACAGAACATAACAACCAATATAAATCAATAACAATTACATAAATCGATAAATAAGAAATTAAATCCATTTTACAATCTATAATATTGATCTTTTAACTTCATTTATTTCTAGAAATTTACTCCACATCGAACAATTATTTAACATATTTCATTTATGCTACCTCTTGATTTTAAGAACATTTTTTGTTTAATAAGATTATTTTTGTTCTACTGTTATTTTTAGAATTTGTAGGTTAAATTTTAGAAACACCCCATTCCCATAATCCCACCACACTAACTATTTCCCCCAGTCAAACATGAAGTCACACAACTCCTCAAACCTACCATCTTATCCATAATAAGATAACAAGAAATAATAGCCCAAAAAAATGACTTATTAATTTTTTCATCACAAACTTTACGGCTCACAAACTAACTCAACTATAATATCTTAAAATAATCCCTTCCATTAAAATAAAAAACTAACATGACAACCTTTTTATAAAGGAAAATAAAAACAAAAAAATTCCTATTTTCTCTATAAAACTCAGTTTCTAATTCCCCCAACATATAATCTACTAAATTGATTCCATGATCAAGGTCACCACATGACTTTAATCATACCTCCTAATATTCCAATGGTTGTAGAATGTAAGTCATCATCTAATGAGTCACATAGGAATACTAGACCATCTTTATCAGAGTAAACCACAGTATATAACCTTATAAACAAAGTAGAATATATGAAAATAAAGATAAACATTAATTTCCAACCAATTCCCAAATAGGGAACAATATCACAAAAATAAATACTTCATTTCATGTTAATAGTTCCAATGTGAAGGACGCCCCAAAATAAAGAAAAAATAGGAATCCCCACAACTAATCCAAAATCTGTTGGAGCCAAGAAAATTATTTGATAACAATGGATTTTGGTTTGTGTTTGTTTTAAATCTTAACAAGGATAAATAGGGAGTTTACATGGAAAGATCTCATACGTTTGAGGCTCAAATCAGTATTGATGGTGTCACAGTTTCCTAGTATTTTCCAAATTTTTTAGCCCTAAAATCAGGACATTGATGTTAAAAAACAAATGGTTTTCAAATATTTGGGATTGGTATGCGAAACAACAACGAAAATTGGAAAAATAAAGGAACGACATACCACATAACATTGACCACATTCAATGTTCTGTGAATGGTTCTCTGCTGTGTACATGGAAGTAGGAATAGTATGGGAGCAGTGCACAGAATCAAAAATGATTCACACTGACAATATGTGGTGAGGGAATACAGTACATGGAATGCCAATGGTTCGTGGTATTGTTGTGGTTTTTGAAACAGGAGCGGTATGCGGTGGAGGCTAACAGTATGGAAATGGAGATCAGTATACAATGAGAATTAACAATCATTGAAAATTTTGGTAAATTGGATTAGAAAAATTTGTGGAGTTATGTGACAATTTATGGAGAAATAATAGCCTTTGTTAATTCATTGTATTGGAGATTAAAAATTTGGGATGAAATATAGTGAATTCTGAAGTGGTTCGTGGAGGAGAAGATGGTACATGGAGAGAATCATCTACATATGGGAAATAGTTTGTGGAAGAGAGTGTGGTTGGCCGAGGGAGTTCTGTAAGTACGTGGTGGAGAATGGCAATATGAAGATCTAGATGGTACACATAGAAGATGATATGTATATAGTGTAAGGCAATATGTGGGACATGAAGTTCCCCAAGGAGCTAGATGGTATGTGGAAACAGTAGTGGTACCCGGAGGAGGTGGTCCACACACCAATCCTAGAACACAGTACATAGACCATCCAAGGAAGCCAATTTTTTTTACCTAATCAGTTTTCTAAATTAATTTTCATAATATATCAGTGTTTGAGAAGATAAATTACATATTTTGGTGGTTATGGAACTTCAACAGAGCATCCATTTTTAGTTGAGGACACATGATTTTTTTCTAAACCATTAAAGAGACCTTCAAGTCAATAAATGGAGTAATGATTCTTCTAATGAATTGAGCAAGGGGGAGTTATAGGAAATAATCTAAGGGAGGTAGTGTGATATCCCTAAAACCTTGTAAAGGAATTCCACCTCGCACAAAATTATTGTTTCTAAAATCTTGTAATACACATCTTATGAAGATTAGTGTTTTTTGGTACGATTGACACATTGTCAATATATGCTCCTTGGATGCATCCCATAGTGCTGAACCAAGTAAAATTGTTGTGTCAATTATTTTTATCAGATTATTTATCTTTTAAAATTCCTATTTATATATGTTTAACACGATCTTAACAATGTGAGAATAAGATCCATCAGTTTCAAATAAACTGATTACACCTGGGTTCACCCCCCCTCTTAAGGTGTTCCAGGGTCCTTCATGTGGTACTAGAGCATAAAGGATGCTGGTGTTAAATCTAATATATTTTTTCTAACATGGATAAAATGTTTAATGTTGATGGAGTTACATTTTTTTGGAAAATTAACATTCATATATTCATGAACATGATGATATCCCATATAATATCCCTTTTAATTCATTTACCTTGTTTCCTCTACACAAGGAATATAGGTCACCAATCCAACTATTCTATCTATGAAAGATATAGACTGAGAAAGGGAAGATATTGATTCTAAAGAATATAATACCCTAACTACATATATTTCTGATCAAATATATCAGAAGGGGATGAAAATTACATTGGAAAAGACTATGTGGGAGAAATTCACGAATATTTATGAAGGTGATAGCAAATTGAAGGAGGAAAAGATCCATGTTTTACCTAATAGGATTGATGATCTGTAGATAGACCCTAATGAAAATGAAATTTCATTCTTTAATGAAATTACTCAAGTTATAGGATAAATTCGAGGGATTGTAGAATAGATCAAAGATATTGACATTGTATATAAAATATTTAGAATACATCTAACCCATTAAAATACATAGGTTTCATCTCTTGAAGAGTGGGATATTTCCAATTATTCCCTTGACGATCTGCTGAGAAGCTTAGCGGCATAAGAGATGATAATAAAAATAGTTTATGTAATTCCTTATGTAAGAAAGGAAATGGAATTCAAAGACAAAGACAAATTGGAAATTTCTGGATATTTTTTTGATGAATATGATAAGGAAAAAGAAGTTATTTCTCTGATTTCCATGAATCTCAAGAAGGGAATTGTGAAATTTGAAGGCATGATGCATCTGGCTTGTTTTCGTTGTGGAATAGATGGGCACATTTCCTCTTGTTTCCCATGAAAGTTCTATGATGGTAAAAAAAGATGGTGAAATTCCAAATTCTTAGAAAAGGTTTCTCAAAAAGCGAGACCTCCTTTCCGGAAATAAATTTCATCTAAAGTATTTTTTCTGTGAGGTAGATGATGATAATGAATTTTATGAAGAAGAAGAAACAAAATTTAATAATGTAAACCATACCTCTGTGATGGATACCATTGAAAAGTAATTACCATTGATAGATAAAGATGGATATAATAATATGAATACTAATACCGACATGAAGTTGCAACTTAAGGAAGATTTTTGTATGCTTGATAATAAATATGATAGATTAGATTAGTCGAAAGAAAATGTGGAGGAATCATCATAATATATTGATTATCTAGAAGTTTAAATTGAAAAACTCGAAGAACTAGTGAATGTATAATCATCAATCCATGAAAGAAATAATGATGATGTGGAACTAGAACAGAAAATTTAAGAACAATTGAAGGTCACCAATCACATTACCTCGAGACTGGAGGAGAAGTCCAAGAACACTAAGGGACATGACAAAGAAGTTATTACTCTTAAAATTTAACTCGAAAGAGAATTATTTTCAAAATAATAAATGATGAAAATACAATATAGATGGTTCTCAGATTCATAGTTTCAAGAGAGAGAAAATTGTGCTTTTGATAGATTTGAAAATATATAGAGTGATCAAAGACCTATATGCATGGGAAATAGTGGAATTGGATATGATGCTGAATCATAATATTCTTTAAATAAAGTAAACCAGAATAATATAAAGATGAAGGTTGAACTTGTTGAAATTCCACCATAAGTACAAAAAAAAGAAACTCTTAAATCAAACTGAAAGGAGAACTGGATATTATTTTTGAGATTCCAGAAATGATATTCAGTCAAATTAATTTTCCAAGGAATATAGCATGAGGATAAAATGAAGTGAGAAGCGATTTCAATTCATGATGTTTTATTTTTTTGGAAATCTAGGCCATACCATGTCATAATGTGAAGGGGCAATGTTCTATATAAATGAGTAAGAGTTAAGAGGGAAAAAAAGGATAATATATTCATATCCTACATCTTATAGAAGAAATAATTTTTATGGATATTGTTTTCATTGTTATAACTTTGGAAATTAATTTCTGTATTGTAAGAAGAGGTATGACTGGAGAATTTTTTCAATGCTCAAAGAAGAGTCAATACTCGTCAACCAGATGGGGTTTCTATTTCAAATAGGTTTTCTCCTCAAGAATAATAATTTGAATATGATGAACCCTTGTATACAGAAAAGAGAATTGAAAGGCTATCAATTTCCTATACTAAACCCAAAATCTCATTGAAAGAAAATCAGAAAATTGAAAAATCCATTTTTTTCATATGTAACACTCAAAGATACAAAGAAAAAAAGAACTGGGATTATTGATAGCATATGTTCATCCCACATGACGTGTAATGAAGACATATTAATGAACACCATGAAAAAAGTTGATGGAATAGTTTGATTTAGTGAAAATTGTGCTTTGAAGATAAAAGGAATTAGAAGTACTGATCTAGCTATTTGAGAGCTGAAGAAAACTGATGTCCTTTGGGTGGATGTTCTACATCACAATCTTCTTAGTGTGAGTCAACTTTGTGACACATGTCTTATTATGAATTTCAATTAGAATGGTTGTACTCTAAGTGGAATTTTTTGGAATTCTCTCATGAAAGGTTATAGAATAGATGGGAACTTATATTAGGATGATATCAAAGATATCATACGCTACATAATAGTTGTGGAGGAAAAATCTTATTTCATTATATATTGAGACACATTAATCAGAAGGAAATGGAAATTATATCTAAGATAGAGATTTTAGAGACCCAAAGCTTGAAGTACATAGACATTACATTAATTTTGCAGAATATTCAATAAATAACAAAAAAAGACACCAAAGGACCGTAATAGTTTATTGTCTTTGGAAACTCGGAATATAATCTTCTAATCACGGGGAAAGATCTTCAACATCTCCCATAAAGATCTTCCTTTTTTTCTTCCCTAAAACCTTTCTTTATATCCTAGGTAAAAGAAAACATATAAACGCTGAGCTCAAATTCTCAATAAGGGTAACCATGGAGAAAATAAAACAAACCATATACATTTGGACATAAAAACATGAACATAATGTTTAAACAACAAAATTCTGAGAAATGACATAAAACATGGCAGTACGTAAGGCATAGATCATATTGGAACATCAATCATGATAAAATATCTTGGAAATAAAATATGTAATTGTGGAAAAACATTAAGCACATGATATTATTTCCATAGTAGCCAAGGCAATGCAGCTAAGACTATCTTAGTGGAAAAAGTCCCTCTCTGAATCGAGTTCACTCCTTGTTTCAGTCCTGTAACACTAAACCGGATTAACATACCATTCTAGCCATGTCTATCTCAGGAGATATAAATGATTACCCAATGCATGGGAGGGAGATATAAGTCCCACCCATCTCATAATGAAATCATTCTTACTTGTGCCACAACCTAAACTTAAGTCATTCATCATAACCCAAAGAATAAAAATGGGTTTCATAAACATCATCCCATCATAACATAATCCATATAAAAAAATGGATATTGTTTCATCATAAAAAAAGTGAAACCATGTAAATCATAAAGACATTATACTAGAAACATACACATATGAGAATAATGTCATCTTAGATGAAAAATGGTTTTGATAAAACACATGAAATGAATTCTTGAGGAAAATATACTTTCTTCTTCAAAATCATTATCTTTTCAAAAAATTCCATGCAAATTTAAAAGAAAATAATTCTATTGAAAATAATCATAAAATATTGTAGAGTAAGCTTCATGAAAATGAGGTGTTATGAAACCGTAAAAATCCTTTCACATCATATAAGATAGAAAATAACATTCTTCTCACACTTTTGTCAGAAAAGTCAAAAAGTTCCACGTATGGTAAACAAAAGAAAGATTCCTTGCATACAATGTGGTAAAAGTAAAAAAAGGGTAAAAATGACTTTAAAAATACATGGAAGAAAATTATACATTTTATGAAATCATTTTGATCACATAGGAACATTGATAATAAATATAACCCCAAATAATACTTACAAATAAACAATCTCAGATAAGAATGAGATTGGAATAATTATCCCTTACCTTATGTCCAATTTCTTCTGTATGTGTCCGAGACTCCTGTATAGTGGGTTTAAACATATTATTATCTTGTAACAGAACCATAATAATAATTACGATATCATATATTATTCACTTACGACCTTATATTATCTGTTCATTTTTCAATTCCATGTTAAAACAGTGTTTTGGTTAATATCATTTCATTTATCGTCCGTGTTTTGACTTGGACTTATTAATATGATTACTTAGATCATGGTTACTTAATTACAGAATATAAAACATTATTTATATAGAATATATATTCATAATATACATATATATATAATAGATTGATAAATGGAAATAAATACATTGTTCATGCAAACGGTTGGTCGTACGTACGCATGAACGTTGTTTTTCGCTTCCGTATCGAATTGAATGGAATATATTTGATGACGTACATATATATATATATATCCATTAGCATCATTATTTCATATATTTCATGATTACTTATTATATATAATTTATAATCATTCTTGAATTGTTAACCTGGAAAATGAATCTCATCGCGTCGTGGAGATGGTAATCTGTACGTATGCATGAGCAATGATATCGTTCCCATTTTTATTGAATGGAATTTTAGTGGATGATATAATATCCTAGAATAATTATGATGTTATAATAATCATATATAGTTATTATTTACACCATAAAACTCATCTATGTAAGTTGGTGGTGGGAAAACAGATTACACCACGACATGGAGACGGTATTCCGTACGTACGCATGCGCGGTGATTTAGTTTTCTGTAGGATGGATATAAGGTGAAATGTTGTTGTTTCACATTTATAATAACATATCAGTATATTATTGATGCGGATTTTATTGCTTTATATTGAAACAACTAAATAATAAGAAGTTGAAGAAGAAATAAAACAAGAAAAAATCGGTAGAAGAGATTACCTCTTCCTCGACGCGCCTCCTTTAAACATTATATTAGGTCACTAGAGTTGGACTTTTGAGAAGGAAATAACCTATATGATATAACTAAAGAGGTTGGGAAGAGTAATTTGTAGGGGTTGGCTGAGCTTAAAGGCTCAAAAGGGTGTGAAGAGAAGAGGGAAGGGGTGCCCTTTTATATGGGAGGAGAGGGGCACCTTAGGAAAACATAAACTATTATTTTATAATAAAGTCATATTAAGTTTTTAATATCTCCAAATTAATTTATTTCAAAAATAAGGTGGGTATGGGTCTAAATACTCTCATACAATAGATTTTAAACAAGTTTAGGTCGCTATTGTATCCTTATCATTTAGATTTAACTCTATGTTAAATAATTTATCTTTTACCGTGTCTTTTTGTTTTCATACACTATATGGTTAATAAACATACTATAACAAGTAAAAATAACCCCAAGTGGTTCATTATTAATATATATATCCTTATCTAAGTCATTTGGCCGAACCTTAAAATTTTAAGAATAAAATACAAATTAATATTATAATATTTGTTTTAAAAACTATTTTATATCAATTTTGACACTATTTGGTACATGATATTTTATAATATCATTACAGCATGTTTAGTTAGAAAAATGTTTATTAAATAGATACTAACATGTCATATTGTCCTGGGAAATTAGTTTAATTCATATATAAGTCTAAAATTACATTTATTTGGATATTTATAACATAAATTATGTTAATATTTCATTAATAAAGTAATTACTAGATCATTATTGTGTCTTAAATAAATTAAATTATTTAATGTTTAAAAATTATAAATAAAATACCATTATGTAGGAAATAATTTTATCCTTATAATGAATATTTATAGAAAAATTTAACTTATGTATAACCCTATATTTAAAATTTTTTAGTTATTAAACTTTGATTTTAACTATTTTAATTCGTCTTTATATAAAATAACAATAAATGTCATAATCTAATCCAAGTGGACCTAAAGGGTAATAATTTATTCTAAGGTTTTTTTGGTCTAATTAAAGTTATACAATATAATTAGTACATGTGTTAGGGTAATAGTAATATCATTTTTACCCTTAATTACCCTATTTACTTTTAATCATGGTAAATAAAAGTAAAAATTTACTATTCACCAAAAATTATTTTTATCTTATTGAACCAAATTTTACTCCATAATATTAACCTTTTCTCTCGTATTTTTGAAATATCAGTCACAGAAGTGGTAAAATTATTTTTTATATAAATTTTCAAATTCTCCTAGGAGGTGGGTAAAAGACGGTGAAAAGTTAAATAAAATTATTATATATCTACAATTATTATAAAATGTCTCCAATGAATTACATTGAACTTATATAGATATTATTTATCAATTTTTACCTAATGTAAATTTAAATAAAATAAATAATTATTTAAATAAAAATTCGGTTTTTAAATAGTAACCCAGTGTTTTCAATATTCATCAAAAATAGAAAGTTTTCAGAAAAATACCAAAACTTTTCCCTAGGATAATTTCGATATTCTGAATCCAAAAATGAAGTCCATTTATAAAGATAAAATTTATAAAATTTAAAAAAGTGGATATTACTATTCATAACAACTAGTTTATATAACATATCGTTGTTTAGTGAAACTCGGTATTGCGTACAACACACGCTATCATGGAAGGTCGTGATTGCGTGTAATGCAAGCCAAGTCAAAGATGCTTGTAGTGAAACATTATTTTAGTGTAGCGTACAAAAAAAGACATAAATAGAATTAAAAATAATATTTTTCATATAATCTCGGGGTGTTACAGAGATTTTCATGGATATCCTTAATCTAAAGCGTGAATGAGAAAAGTCCTTTTATGCTTCATGCGAGGGAAACTGGTCTATAGTTTCTAATTTCCAACGAAGAAAAAAACATAAAATCTCATTGAATTCATCCATATAGATGTATGTGGACCGATAAATGTTGTCGGAACACATGGAGAAAGGTAATTTGTTGTTTTCATAGATGATTACAGTAGAATGGCGTGTGTGATCTCTAGACACCAGTAGCGATATGTGTTTGATTGCATTAAAACCTATCGATGAATCACCAAGAATTATATTGGATGAATATTCAATGTCCTACGGTTTAAAAAAGGGGGGTAATACAGATCAATTGAATTTCAATGTTACCTAGAGAAGCATTGGATACAATATGAGGTGGTTGTAGTGAAAACTCCCTAGAAAAATGGAGTTATTGAGCACATGAATCTATAGTTAAAAAACATGGCCAGAACTATGCTGATTGATAGGCATCTTCCTCTACATTACTAAAAATAGGTTGTTCAAGCTACAATGTATATTCAAAACCCAAAAGGGTTGTATATGGTTGAGACAAATACACCATATGAGTTGTTGCAAGGAATGAATCCCTCCCTAAAATATTTTCATGTTTTTAGAAATAAATCATTCATCCGAAAAAAATATTGAAATTAAGGGAATTTTGGTAACAATGCAGATGAAAGAATATTTTTCGGATAAACAATGAATAGAAAATCCTATAGGAGTTTCAATAAGCACTTGGGATGAACTTTAAAAATTAGTGATGTTAATATCACTAACGTGAAAAAAATGAATTCTTCAAGGAATACATATAATGATCTGATTGAAGATGAGGAAGAATGTGAACATTAAAAATTATAATACAGAGGTAGAGAAAGATGTGAAAAACTCTCATGATTCACATAATTATGTTGAATCCGATGAATAATCTGCAGAGGAAGACATATCTAGATTGAATTTGGTCGAACACCAAAGGACAAATCTAATAACAGGGATTGATCAATCCAACATTATCTGGGATTATAATTCACCTACAAGGATGATGTTAATGTGGAATAATCCTAAATCTACATTTCTATAATTTTTGGAACCATCCTCATTTGAATATGTTGTAAAGGATTAGTCATGGGTAAGAGAAATTAATGAATATTTAGATCAGATTGAAAAATCAATCGTGGGATCTAGTCAAAAACCCTAAAGGTAAAAATGTGATTGGTGTGAATTGAATTGTAAAAAAATTTGACGAGCATGGAAATGTGATCAGAAATAAGACGTGCATGGTCTATAAAGGATACTCACAAATAAAAGGCATTTATGTGGAGGAGAAATTTTCTCAAGTAGCGAGACTCGATTCAATCAGGTTGTTTCATTCCATGGAAATCCAAAGATGTTAAAATGTGTATCAATTGGATGTCATGACAGAATTATTAAATGGAGTAATGGAGTAGAATTATACATTGAACAACCTATTGGGTTCATTCTTGGCAATGATGAACTGGGGGTTTCAAATTAATTAATGATCTTTATGGCATGAAATTGGAAACATAGGCGTAGAACACTCGGTTGGACACTTATCAGATAAATCATGAGTTTAAAAGAGGAGGAGTGGATCAAAATCTCTATGTGAATAATTATTGAAAGGATCAGTTCATTGTAATGGTATACAAGGATGATATTATTTTTGGAGGAAGTAGAAATGGATCAGTGGAGGAATTATCCATTTATATGAAGTTAGAATTTGAAATGTCCCATATTGGTGAAATAAAATTCTTTTTAGGGTTGGAAGTACTTTAGAACAAGGATTAAATTTTCATTTTTAGGAAACGTATGCAAGAGAGCTGCTGAAAAAATTCAAATTGAATGATTCCAAACTAATGTCGACTCTGATTGTAGTTGGATCAATGCTCGGAAAGCATGTGTAAGGGAATTCTATGGATCCCACCATGTTCCAAATAATCATTTGAATCTTATTTTACCTAATGGTGACACAACTATATATTGTATTTTGAACATTCCTAGAGGACCTCCTTCTAAGTAATCCAAAGGAAGAACATATGATGGAAATTAAATGAATCATGCGATTCATTCAAGGTATACATAATTATGTGATATACATTATTGTAGGAAGAGATAGTGAACTATATTTTTTTTATGCTAACTTGGCATGAGATGTAGTGGAAAGAATGTCTACTAGTGGGGGAGCATTCTAAATTCAGAAAAAATGCATGGGCTAGCAATGTAAGAAATAGTAAATTGATTCTCTTAGTACCACAAAAGATGTATATATATCTTCAACCCAGGCATGTACTCATGTACTTTGGATGATGTGGAAACTGAATGAAAAATGTGATGAGGTGAAACAACAATTGGTGATTTAATATGATAACAATAGTGAAATTCATCTTAAGAAGAATCATATTCATCATTCTCATACGAAACATATTGATACCAGATATCACCTCATCGTGGAAAAAGTTGAACAAGTCATGATCAAAATGGACCATGTGAGAACCTATGAGCAAGTGGATAACATTATGACCAAGCCACACTCAGCTGCTGTGTTTGAAAAACATCATTTGAACATCCATGTTCAGACACCTCCTAGTGAATAAAGAGGTTATGAGATTCCCCTCTCCCCAATTGTTTTAACTATGTTAATTTATTTCTAGAAGTTTTGTAGATTTTTGGGGGAGTTACAATCCAGGGGGAGTATGTTATGAGCTCTACAATTTTGAAATACCAATCTTTGGGTTTATTACCAATGGGGAAGAACGACTTATTTCAATGGAAAATTCAATGGAGAGTTATCTGAATTTTTGGATATAGGAATGATATAGAACTAAATTCATGTACTCTCTCTTGTTTTCTACACTAAGAACTACTCATCTAGACGTGGAGTGATGGATGACTTGTTTCATAAATCTTCAGGTTTTTATCATAGCTAGCGCATCAGTGAAATTATCTAAATAATTTCAACAATCCCAAAGGAGAAGATTTTTGGAACAAAGGTTTTCCATTGAAAATAAGGGATTTTAATTTGTGTTTTTTTTCAATATGTTCATAGATGACTTGGGAGTTCACAAAGAATGAGATCTTACAATTTGGGCTAAAAATAGTATTGAAGGCGGTGCAGTTTACATGTTCCTGCCAAACTTTTTCGCCTCAAAATCAGGAGTTTGGTGTTGGGAAACAAAAGGTTTTTACATATGAGTGATTGGTATGTGAAAAACAAAGAAAATTGTAAAAAAAAAAGGAACCACATACCTCAGAACATGGACCGCATACCATGTTCTGTGGATAGGTCATGGCCGCATACTTGGAAGAAGGAACGATATGCAAAGAGGTGTGTAGAATAAAAAATGGTTTGCAGCGACAATATACGTTGAAGGCTTGTGGTACGTGGAATGAAAAAAGTTCACGAGATTGATGTGGTTTTCAAAATAGGAGAGGAATGCGGTAGACACTAATAGTATGTAAATCGAAATCTGTATACAGTGATGACTGTCCCACACTAAAAAATTTTGTAAATCGGATTAGAAAAATTTGTGGAGTTATGTGCCCATTTAAGGAGAATTAATCCCCTTTCTAAAGTGATGGGATTAGAGATTAAAATTTTGGGTTGAAATCTGGTGAAGTCCGAAATGGTTCACAGAGGAGAATATGTTACGCAGAGAGAATCATCCACATAAGAAAAATAGTCTGTCTAAGAGTGTGTGGTTCATCCAAGGAACTCTAGCATTATATGTCGGAGTAAGGCAGTACGCAGAGTAGGATGGTATGCAGAGAAGATAAGTATTATGCTGAGTAAGGCAGTACATAAGATAGTGAAGTTCACCAAGGAGGTGGACAGTACATGGAAATAGTTGTGGTATGTGGAGGAGGTGGTCAATGCACCATACCCAGAACAAAGTATCCAGAACACACAAGGAAGCCCAAAAATTGACCAAATCAGGTTGTGAAATTAATTTCCATGACATATCAGTGTACAATAAAATAAATTACACATGTATGTGGTTATAGGACTTTAACAGAGTATCCACTTTCAATAAAGGAAGAATTATTTAATGCTAAACTATATAAGCGACCTTCATGTCAATAAACATAGTGACTATTATTCCAATTCAGTGATCAAGGGGGTGTCAAAGGAAGTGATCTATGGGACACTGTGTCTTATCCCTAAAACCTTATAAAGGCAGTGCACCTAGAATGGAGTGATTATGCTAAACTCTTACAATCCACAACATGTAATGATTAGTGGTTTTTGGTCTGACCGAAACACTTTTGGGGTATTCTCCTTAGATAAATCACTTAGTGGTGAACCATGTAAAATGGTTATGTCATTTCATTTCATGTGATTTTTTGTTTTCTATACTTCCTCTTAATAAGGGTTTCGCTGGTTCCTACCAACATTGGAATACGATTAACCAGTTTAAAATAAAAATTTTGACACCCTAATTCACCCCTCCCCTCTCAGGGTGTTTCGGGGTCTATGAAAATCAACATTTGGGTCCTATTCAATGCATATCCCAAGATCAAATCAACTCACTAAAATAGGGCCCTTTCCCTTGAATAGACATATAACATCAAAATATTCTTGGGTACCCAATCATTTCTTATGTAGGGTGTGATTACCTCTTAGTAGGACACCGCCAACAGTTCTTAAAAAATAACCATCCCAAACCAAATGTGCCCAAAACAATTAAATTATTTATAACATAAAAATACAACTACATTTACATTAGTGAACAATATTCACTTTAATAATTTATATAATTATTTCCATTTTTCTCACATATACCAACTTCCTTAATAAGTTCATTTTATACAAGTGTTCCATTAGTTAGGAACTTATTTCATTTACTCAATGGCCTAAGAAGGTCTATTGTAACTCATATGGTTATAAGTCAACTTCCATATCTCATTAAGGATAAACACTCCAAATACAATTCCAAAACACTTACCTTCAAAACTCTGTCTAGGTAGTTTCATCAAATGTAACTATTGGGGAAATAGAGGCTCAGTCCCCTTAAATAACCCATTCATTATGGTGTGGGGTTTTGAACATCAGTCTAAAAAAACTCTAGGGAATAGATCCTTAATGTCCAATACCACATAAAAACAAATCCATGTTCACACTATTATTTATCCATTAACCACGTATATAGTATCCTGATCAAACATAATCCTTAATAAAGAAATCTCAATTTATATTGATTATCCTATTACTAAATATCAATCTGTAACACATTACACATTTATCACTTATATTGCATAACCCATTTAAAGAATTTAAATTTTCTTACCATGACAATTTATCTTATTAAACAATTTCTCTACATTAAATAGTTTCACTGATTCCTCAATTAAATTCATTGCCCCATTTAACACTTTCACTTAATCATATTCCATAATCCATTTAAGATTTTTCATTAAAAATGAATATGACTTTATATACATTCACATTAATCAATTTTACCATTTTTCACATCATGCTAAACAAACCATTAAAAAATTTGAAACAAAAATATAGAACAACTATTAGTACCTATTATGGTTTAAAAAACATTTGAATACATTTATTGGGGGATCTATTTAAAAAAATTCTACTCTATGCTTAACATTACAATTGTCACTGTTTGGGGATGTTGGAACACCTCATGAGTGTATATCAACCACTCTAATAAACCACAATGTGTCCCATGGGGATCATGACGGGTTCATTTCAAAATTTATCCAACCATTATACCAATATTCACTAATTGAATGAATTGAAAAATAAGAGAGAACAAATAAAAACAACCACACAAGCACAAATCAACTTCAAGATTATTGGATGTAACACATAGAACACCTTTATTGAATTCGATATTGGACACACCTTTAACAATAGAATTAGATCTATATTCATGCATCGCATAAATCCCAAAACAATTATCTATTGAAAAAGAGGGGTCAAGGGATTTTGAAAAATAATAACAAATATACATGCCCTAATCTAGAAATGAGAAGAAAGGGAAAGATTAGACTCACCCAAGCATACAATTTGAATCCAAAGACACTCCAAATTGCATATAATTTATGGATATCGACCATTGGGATGATTAGGGAGATTAGGTTCTTCACTGGGTCTACAGAAGAAAAAATTGGTGATAAATCAAGTGAGAAACTTAAAATCCCGACAGGGGAAATGGTAAATTCTAACATTTTAGTGGGCATGTGGTTTGGCCACACAGTTTCCAAAATCATGTGCTAATCATACGCTTCCCTTTGTTAAGAGGGTTTAACGTGACACAGTTATCTCGGAATCATTCATTGTTTGAAAAAATGTTCAGAAACTATGTAAAATATCTCAGTCCAAGGTTTTATAGTTTGGATCACCACCTTTCTTGGTTTACACGAACATGTGTAAATAGTGTGACCTTTATAGTGTGGCCCGATTTCCATTTCGTTCATGTCGTGAACCCTTAGAACACAACCAAAAATCCTAATACACTCAATAAAAATTTAATTATCCAACATTATTTGATTTGAACCAAAATTTAATCAATAATTTACCTCCATGAAGTCCATGATATAACAACATTCAAACTTTAAAACAACTAATCCTTGAGTCTCACTACTAAGCATCTTTGAGCTTTACAAGAAATGTGATTTGGCCACTAGGACCACATATCCAACTCTATTTCCCAATATTCTTCCTGATCATTACCATTCTTCCTAAAAACTATAACTAAAGGCATAATATATCCCTTAAATAATTTCTCACCGTGATCCAGAATATTAACCAAATGATCCTCAATGGACACATCTGCCAAATTCTCAATGCCCTCAAAATAATAACATGGTTTTGGATAGGATATACATCCAAAGTTGTGACAAATTATAACATAGTTCAGCCTGCATTATCACTAAGGAGGAGACAATCGGTATTCCACTGGTCTTATCCTCTCTACAATTCCCAACGACCCCACATTCCTGGGTGCCATCATACCTTGTTTCTGAATCTCATGTTGACCCATCCTTGCTGACACCTAATGAAACACATGAACACTCACTATAAACTCAAAAGATCAATGATTCCTATCCACAAAATATTTATCCGAAACATGATATGTAGCCACACATTTTCAAATCCACAAAATCTATTATGACATCTCTTAAGGAATACTCAACCCGAACAACTCTATCTCCACAGCCTCTATCCCACATAATAGAGATCGAAATGTTGTACTATATTATACCTCAAATAGTTATTTCTAAATACTCTATAGGTAGGTTCTATATTATGAAAACTCAAATATCACCAATTAATTTTCCCATGATCCATGAAGTCTATGGAAAACCCATCAACATGTCCTCCAACACCCATATCATAGGATCTGACTATCCATCTGTCTGTGGGTGGAAATTCATACTGAATAACACCATGGTTCCATGATACTTTTGTAATAATTGAAATTATATTTATGTAAAATGTGGATCCAAAAATGAAACTATTATTCATAGAACCCTATGAAATCGCACTACCTATCGAACATACAACTCACCCAACAGATCCATGGTGGATGTCTCTCGAATTGGAATGAAATGAGCCACCATATTCAAAGGATCCAATACTACCCAGAACGAAAAATTATTCTGAGGCATCATGGTGATTACCACTATAGAATACATCATCACATCATCTAATTTATAGTTTTGAATGGGAAATGGATCCAAAAAACCACCTGACTGTCGATGCTCAGCCTTCACCTACTAGAATTTAAGGAATTGAACCTCAAAACATGTAACATCTTTATTCAACCCTATACACAAAAACAACCGATGAATATCATCATAAATATTGGTCAAACCACGATTCAATTACCGTTTCGATTCATGATACTCATACATCATTGTTCTTGCATCCATGTTGGAAAAAAACACGAATGTGAACATGAACGGTCCCATCAATACAAATTGGAAAACTAGAAGGTGACTCGCCACATTTGGGACCCTACCTTAGAGCTATACTTTCATGATCCAAAAACTACATATCCTTAATTAAAATATAAATCATGGAATCAATTAACAAGGATTCAAGGGTCATATTTTTATGGCCATCCTGTACCTCCAAATGAATCTCTGAAAACAGTGCCATCATCCTTCACTAACAACTAGATTCATAAACTTCATGATTTTGAGTCTTCCAACTCACAGAATGTGAAACACTATTTATTTTTTCCAATGTGTAAACCATCTCAAAATCATTATACTTCATGTATTCAACCCATATTCACTAATTAAGATTCAAATTATACTAAGAAAAGATATACTTATGGAATCTATGATAACTATACGCAGTAAACCCCTCTCCCAATAGATAGTATAACCAGCACTTCAAGGTATGAAAAGTATCATCAAATTAGAGGTCATGTGTCTCATAATTTATATCATGAGGTGTCCACTACTAAGAACCATGTACAAGAACCTGATCAAATAGCTTCAAGGTGGCCCCAAGTCCAACACCAGACACATCAAAATACATGATATATTCTCTAAAAAGATAAAAAAAAGATCATAATTGGTGCGGTATTAAATCTATTATGTATCACTTTAAAAGATTTCTAAAATGATTTAGACCATTCCAACATGATTTATTTCATCAAAAATACTGAATGTGGTGATGCCAAGTTTGAAAAGTCATTAATGAACTTTCAATAGTAGAAGAACAATCCAATAATGCTCAAGACATTTGAACAATTTTTAAGATCCACCCAGGATACATCTACCTTCAATTTCATGGATTCCATTGACATGACTTCCTCTAGGAGTATGTGACACAAGAAAATCACCCTATCAATTAAAAAATGATATTTTTTTATGTTGGTGTATAGACTATGATCTCTTAGTGTATTCAGAATGATGTAAATATTTATTGTAGGATCATCATGAGTATTAAAATACACCAAGATGTCGAAATTAAAGAAAACAATAAACTCTCATTAGTACTGGAAAAATATTACTTTAATAGGACCCATAAACATTGTTAGGTCTTTGGTCAACCCAAACGACATCATAAAAATATCTTACAACATGTACATACTATTAATGTAGTCTATGGTACATCATAATGTCTCACCCTCAACAGATGATATACTAATATCTAGTCGATATTGGATAACATTGAAGAACCCATTATCTATTCTACAAGATCATCAATTCGAGGAAGAGGTTATATGTTCGTAATGATTATCTAATTTAGAATCTTATAATCATCACATAATTGCAACAATGAGTCATACATACTAGAAAGCCACACTATAGATCACCAAGGAAATATAATCGGACAAATACATCCATTATTCAAAAATTCCCATAAATTACTTATAATATCCTAGAGTTCTATTAGTAACATTATATATGGAGAGATTGAAACTTGTTCTTCTCTTGAAAGAAACTGTATCATGAATCAACATATCTCTCAAGAAACAGCAACGATAAGTCTTCAAGAAACACATCCTGAATCTCACCAACCATAGATATAAATTTTAGTTGATCTAATCTAACATCTTCAAGTATATGATTATTTAATGGGGTTTGTATTTAACATAACTGCTAAAAAACTATCTATACATGGCCTTCTCAGATCTCTCATTCCCCATGATAGAAATAAGTGTCTCCCTCAAAGGATGTGAACATAACTCTATGGTGGTATCAATAAATACTGTCTTCGTACATCACTAGCCAATCAAAGTGAAAATCAGATCAAAACTCGACATCTCTATCACCTAAAAGTCCCATCGAAAATTGTACTCATTAATATTGAGATCACACCCCCTACACCACTGAATATTTCTTTGTTGTGCCCATAATGCTATATCGATCGACCTGATCCAACACAGTTGTTCCACCGCAAGGCATAACTCTGTCGCCAACTTAGCAGATATATAATATAAAAAAAATGCTATCTAAAAAAGAACTAGAATGAGTGGTAGCTATATAAATCGTACATCAAACAGTTGATGGTCCCACCTTGCCACCACCATGTTTAGACTGAATTGCATGAAGAAGACCTACCCATCTACCATGGTCTCCAATCATAGTTCCTGGTGATGCACGTCTAGGGGGATATAGACACTCTCATCCTGGAGTAAAAAAGAAACCACCTCGACCAACATGACCCATCAAGACTGATATTAATGTTTGATATGGGGTTCCTAACTGCCTACTTACACTCTTCACTAGTATTGGTCCTCAATTCATTCCTATCTATAGAGGGTTTATAACGATCCTCTTTACATACCCCATTCTCCCACATGCTTGGAACTCTACTAGTGATCGAAGGAACTGACTAGGCATGTGTCTCGGTCTTACACACTGATAGAAACACACCTCATCATCACAATGTGAGGTTGATCCTATATTCAACATACTCTACACACTATCAACATGGTGGATATTTCCAAAATTACAATTTCTTCCTATGGAAGTCATACCATTAGTCCATTTAACTCAAACCAAAAATACACTTCTGAAATCCTCCATTATGTTCCCTTCTGATATAAGGGTCTGATCCACCAGCACTATAAACCAATTTAAACGGATGATTTTCACATGGGATTTGATCATGTATTTATGTACATCATAAATTAATCTCACCGTATCCTCCCCATCCCCTACCTATGCTAGAAAAATGCATTGCATGTCTATGAGACAACCCGCCCAATCCATCTAATTCATTTTTCACTGGGTTAAACTCATAATCTCTGAAACCTACATCCATTTAAAGGTATCTGAGTAAAAATTCTCGAGAAACATTCTTTTTATTATTTATATAACATATCATATTTCTACTATGTCTAAACCAATATATCCACCAACACATTGTTGGTCCCCTTATGATACATGCTGCCAACGTGACTCTCTTTAGTGAAATAGTATTCAAGTGATCCAAAATTTATGGGACTGAATATATCCAAATGGCTACATCCCCTTGTCCTCCCTCTCTTGAAATCATTGGATGGGGTTGCCAATAAATCTCTTCATGTCAGATAATTCATACATGGAACAACCTTCCCTAGTTCACATTCCATCATCTGCATAAAATGATTGATGTTTTCATGAAACTTATTTTCTACTCGATTATCTTAGACCAATGGGGTTTCATGATCCGTTATTTATAAATAATTCTCAGTGATATATCTTTTTCACCAAAAAATGCACATGTCATTTTGGTGGAATTTATATACAATTCCAAACATGTTTCATTGAGCACGTAACATAAAGCTTCCAAAATTTACATAAATAAAGGTTATGTACTAGCCATAAATGATCGATTTCACAAACACTATCCAAACAGACATCGTCAGATCTAGAAAAATCCCATGGACCATACATTCCATTTTTTATGGAAAACATACGGTAACCCAACCTATATAGTATTATATCCTTTATTAGACACTCTTGTTCAATCCATTTCCCCTTCATAATGAAATTATTTCTCTCATAGAAAACTTTTCATTATTTAACTTGTTATAACCATATTTTTTACACATTTATTAGATTTCATTAAGAGAAATTGTTCAATATTTCTTTCACATTCTTTCCATTTACCCATTTGGATCATCATTTCTAGATTTTTCCTTCTTAAAATTATTAAGGGAACTAAAATTCATCCTTCCCTTCAGGTCCCACACACTAATCCCATGTGTTCTAATCATGCTGCATGCAACCTACACCCTGAAGTTACTAATATAATTCATGAATATACAACCTCATGTTGTTCCTTCCATGAGAAAAATATCATAAAAATTTCACATCACATAATAAGTATATCAATTAACGGTTAAATATCATTCAACAGTAAAAACAAACATCACAAAACACTATTCCCACCATTGGTACTTGGGGTTTTCCATGTGAATGGGTAAAATACTCCCATTGATAAACTCATTTCCATTTCCCAACAAATCATAGTCTTCATTCTACCATCCTAAATAATAAACCCATATAAATGAAATTATTTGATACCACTTTGTAACATCTTGACACAGAAGCCACTAAAACAATGCTCTAAGATGGGTTAGTACCTAACCTCAAGCTCACCACCTCATTCTCCAAAGGATTATAACTAGTATATATGATCTAATGTGTCATGTGGGGAGACTATACCCTCATTAATAGAGTAATCTATAGAAGATATCATATGAAATAATTAAAAAAAACTAAAAACATTCATTACCAACCAATTACCAAATAGGGTACAACCAGAACCAGAGAATAAATATGTCATGTCAAACTAATAATATGAATGTGAAGTAAACCCAAAAATAAATGATGAAATTTGAATCCCCACAATGGGTCTCTAATCCATGTCCATATCCTCATCAATTCGCATCTAAAGCCCAAATCAACTCCCATGAATAGTGCCCTTGCCCTAGACCTGACCTGAAACCATGAAATTTGTTCGGATACCAAATGGAGGCCTATACAAGGTGAGTAAAAATCAGTATTCCAAAAACAAGAGTGTTTAAAAAAAATATACACCATTAGGAAGGTGCATTCAAGAATGAAATAAATGATAATCTAAAAAATTAAAACTCGAGATCCATTAGTTACTAATATCAAATTTATCATTTTCTATCATTATTTCTTTATCAATAACATATACCAACTTCATTAATAAGTTCATATTCATTACAAGTTCAATGGTTTATCCATTTATTTCATTTACTCACTTTCTAAAGCTGGTGAATTATCATACATAAGGGAATAATTTAGGTACCCTATCACACAAGGGATAAGATTTCCCATGAAATTTATTGGTTTTTAAATTAAAAAGGACATTTATTTGTCTTAAAAATAAGGAAAGATCTAATAGATCCTTTTTTAAAACATGAAAGATGAAAAAATCAATAAAAATAATTTGTATATAAGAAAAAATATAACAAACTTTCCAAAATTTCAATAGAGGATTATAAATTAAAAATATTATATTTAAATGTATTAATTTATACATTAACAACATATGTTTTTGGAAAAAATGCGTCCTAAAATTTTAAGTCATGCTTATATCATGATGATTTCATAAATTTTTTTCTTTGATAACATCATTATTTTATTTCAATCCACTAAAATGTCAAATTTTATAGAATAATTGATAAAGCCACCCTAAGATAGTTTTTACACTATGAATCTATAAATTAATTAAGTTTTTTTAAATTTTAATTCTAATATTTTTGAATTTACCTTATAAAAATACATAAAAAATACTAAAATTGTTCTAATAGGAAAATGGATATTTAATTTATAATTGTTATAAATAGTAGATCATATCAATTAACAATTAAAATTGTGATAATATATATTGTTGAATATTATAAAAAAATTATTTTTAAGATCAATTAAAAGTTACTTATTTTATATAAGATTAAAAAAACAAAAAACATCATAAAAACATTTCTTTTATTGACATTATTTTTTCAAAAAAAGTTATTGTATTCACATCATGTTAAAATTTATTATTTATCAATTCATTGGTATAAAAAATAAAATAATTATATCATAATAATAAGGTGTGATGTATTAAAATACAAAATATTATAATAAATCATTTTAGATAATTATTATTTTTTAACTGATATGTGGATTTACTATTCTGGAAATTTTCATAATGATGTTTCACATTGTAATCTCATAATGTATTAATGTTTATCATGAATGATAATAATTTATATTGTGGTAAATTTTAGATACATGTTTTCTATAATTTAATATACTAAACATATTATTTATTTAGTGGAAAATATATAATAAACAATTCGGGAGTTAGAATCTACCCACTTAAATAAATTTTAGCCTCATAATTTTATTTTATTTTTATCATTGATGAAAATACATGAGGGTGTTTATAGTCATGAATGATGACATAATTTTAAATGATAAATAAACCTCAGCATCCATGATAAAAATAAAAAGTACCATTTCCTTCATTATTTTCATATATTTAAATCTTCCAATGGCATAAATATTTATTTAAAATATGGACATATATTTATTTATAATAGTTTAGAGTGACATATATTTCCTAGATTCATTTACGTGGTCATTAAATAAACTAAATACTAAAAAAAATGGAAATGATAATAATATATAAACACATTAAAATGAAAATTTAATCAAAATTTCTATTATACTATTACACATTTATTTCATCCCATGATACATTTGATTCATATATAAAACCATTAGTGCATTGAATAACACTTTTAGTTTAATAGACGGCTCCTTTTCTTTCTACCTCCTAGAAAATAATAACTTAATTCCTAGAATTTAGGAAACTGATATTTATCATTAAATTTATTATTAAATTAACATCCAAAATATCCTGGAAGCATATTAACCCAAAAATAAACGTATAAATCTTTCAACCAATAATATAAAAGGAAATATACTTAATTATTAACTTAATTATAAATGCTCCCAAAAATATATTAATCATTTTTCTAAAATCACATAAATAACCTTGTCACGAAATCAAAGTTAAATCCCATAGGTTATATATTCTAAAACACACATTCCTTTTGAGTTATTATTTTTAGAGGGAAATTTAATTTTTTTGAAATTGATTGAAATCCATTTTGAAAAATGTGATTCATATAAATAATAAGAGAGTTTGAGAATCTCAGGAGGATGAAAATGTATATGGATTCAGGACTAAGAGGTGAAAATTTGATTAGGTGGTCCTCCAGAGCTTTAGGTCAAATTATGGTTAGTTTTTGACAATTATTCATTGAGATAATTTTTTTTTGTGGATGACATACGATAAACCAAGAAGCACCTTCACCATGATGAGTTTTTCAATATAATATACATAGCACAAGATTATGTGGAATGGGTATATAGTTGTTATAATGATACCATGAAGATCATAGGGTAATTCATGTGAGCATTATTGGTTCTCTGGATTGTCACATTGTTTTCAAAGGTTTAAAAAAGTATAAAAAATATTTTAGATAGTTTTATTACCACATGAAATACTTAGTGAAGGGTTTTATAAATTGTACTGACCATCCATGATAATGGTGGTGTAGTAATGTAGTACCTACCTCATTGTTGACTCATGTTTTGGAAAACTATGTATCCCAAATGTGTGTCATAATAAAATAGGTTTTTTTTTGTTTTCAACTCATATTTTTTAAAAATTATATCCCTTTTAATAATTTAACATGAATGGTCTATCCAACCACCACACCACTTCCTCCTTGGGGTGATGTTTCCCTGATCCTTTGAAAAGTTGTTAGGAAATGATATAAGAAAGGAATTTCCTTCAAAAAATGTATGTGTTATATTTGAGAATACCGATGGTATATATATATATATATATATTATTTTGATGTCTGGTCACTAAAATGAATTCATTTTATCTATTTAAAAGACATATTTGAATAACATAACATTCAAATGAAGGATTGAATCAAAGCCCCTAGGCCTCATGTATCCTTGGAATGTAGCTTTATTACCTCATTAATCGATAGTCAAGGAAACCACTATTACTCATTATAATTATATGGTCAAAACATATGTGTTTTTGATCAAACTATATAATAAATGTTTTTCCCTTAGCATAGGTTCCTAGTTGACCCCTGAGTGGAGGGATGTGTAAAATTTGGTTGGATGAGCAGTGTAGGTCATGAATGAATCATGATATGCTTTATAGAATCAGGATATGTGTTATATACATGTGAAGGAATTCCTCCCCCACTAATATGTGAGTACCGAGGATGGTAAGCCATTTGTTGACCTTGGGTGAGACCCTTTCATGAAGATCCAATTGGAGATTACTTAGGATATATGAGGATTTAGTACCCCCAGTTTCTGGTAAGTAACCCTTGTTTCATGTTTTTTAAGTACATGAAGCATATGAGAAATGGTTGGGAATGTTTGGAGGCTTTTAAAGTGTTAAATGGTAAAAGGTGGTGATGCATGGGTTGCGCACGGTTTTCTCAAACCGTGTGGATGCCATGAAGGTGATGGTCACTTTGGACAGAGGAGATCGCGCAGTGTGTGCACAGTTTGGGAAAACCATGTGAGGAGGCTGTGCGGAGTGCCCCTTCCAAGCAGCGACTACCGCATGGTTAGCACATGATTTGACTAACCATGAGGACTAACAGTGCACGGGGTCAACTTAGATCCCATTTTTAAGGATCTAATCTGTTTTATGTTTAATCCCACTTGTTTTTTCTCCTAGACGGCCCTAACTCGGGATTTCTCTCTAGTAAAGGTGGGAGAACACTTACTAGGAATTTTTGAAGCGATCCATAGGCTTGCCTTCGGGTTGACAGGTCAGTTGATTGAGGTATGTCTCGTTTCCTTTAGTTTTCTTAGATCCCCTTCTTTCCTCTTGTTGGATCCTTATATATATGCCCAATGATGGTATATCTAAGGTAGTGGGTGACTTTGAAGTTGGGTTTTGGTTTTTTTGGTACTAGGGGAAGGAATCTAAGAAGTTTTTGGGGAAGAGTTGACTCGATTTTGTTGGAATTCTTTGTTTGTTGGTTGGTTTTGCCTAATTTGTTGAGGTAAGTGTCTTCACTCTTGATTCCTCATTCTTAGAACATAATGGCTTAGTTCAAATTGTTTTCCTTGATTGAAATGGTTTGTTTAATTACTGTGAAAGAATGGTTGAAACCCATTTTAAGTAACGGGTGATGGAAATTGTGTGTCTTTGGAAAGTGTTTGTTGATGTGAATTTAAAATGGTGATTTTTACCGGGTTATGGTTTTGTTTCGGGAAAGAAATGTTTTTCAATAAAAGGTTTGATTCTTTATTGAATGGTTTTAAACAGACTTGGTTTTGGCCTGGATTTTCAAGGTTTGTGGTGTGTGTTCATATGCATTGGGAAGGATAAGGGCATGAAATACCCCCATTAAATGGTTAGGATGGATAAGGGTGAGATGTACCCCCCATCAAAAGGGATGGCTAAGGGCGTGAATTACCTCCGTCAAGGTAGTCCACTTAGTGATAGCTTAGTGGAAGGATAACTCACCACTCACGATTATAGGGAGGTCCAGGTTGCATACATGGTTGGTTGTGTGGATTTTTGAAATGGAATGAATGTGACAAAATGGAAATGGGAATTTGATTGGAAACTTTTCTTGGTTGCTTTTCTTGAGAAAGATGGTTTTTGTTGGAAAATGGTTTTGACATGGAAATTGTTATATTGTGAACTGTTTTGAATTGTTTTAAATAAATTGTTTTATATAAATGTGGTAACATGTTTTATCCTAGAGGCCTTGTTTGGGAAGTAGTCAGGGAAAACCTACTATGTTTCATTACTCACCCCCTTCTTTGGCACGTTGGTGCTCTTGCAGATGTCATATACTAAGACGATGGAAAAGGTAAAATGTATCATGTTTTTAGCACTACTTCATGATACTTGGGCTGGTTCGTGATGTTGGAGCATGGAGCTTGTGGAGCTTGGAGCTGGGTTATTGTCTTGTTGTCCTTTAGTTGGTCTTTCAACTGTTTACTCTGATTTAGTGTTGGATTCCGCTGTGGTACTCTTTGTTGGTTTATGATAAAATAAATGTTTGAGTTGTCTTAGATTTTGTCCTGCATCATTTAGTAGATTTATTTTGTTATATTTGTTGGCTATGTGGTATGTTCTAAAATGGTAAATCATCCCCCACTTGTTTTGAAACCCTTCGGCATTTATTTCCAGCCTTTGGTTCCTTGGGGATGTTGCTTAAGGCCAAGTAATGAATTTTTGTACTCTCAATCCATTGAGAATTGGAGGGTCATTACATATGGTATCATTTTTTCCAGTCCTTGGGGTATAAACAGAATCAGCATGTTCCTTTCTCTATTGAATAAGTAGTTTTCTATTTTTGTTGGTCATGGCATTGAATTCTTACATGTCTATTCCTTGGGTGGTCATATAAAGGAGTAGGATTGTCAGAACATGGAATGTAGAGCATGAAAAGAGGTAGCTAAACTTTTTATGTTTAACTTCACGTTACAAGGGATTAGGGTACATAAGTGTATTGTAGACACTTATAGTATAAAAAATCTCATTGTCATGGGTTTATCCAATGAGATGAGCATGGCATGAATTAGAGGAATGACATCCTACTAGGAGTGTATATATTATTTTGAGAAATGGATTATGGTTTGATGCAAAAGTGTGATTTCTTAAAATTTTAACCTTTTTTTCAAATGAATGATTTTAAAAAGGGAATGTTTGATGCATTTTGAAAATAGATTGATTTTCACATAAAAGAAAATATTTTTTTTAATGGGTAAATGTGGAAAAGCTTGATGGTTGGAAATCAATGTTCTGAAAGTGATATGATAGAAATTGATATGCTAATCCTTTAGTTTCTATGAAGTGAGACTAACGACGTGAGTTGTATGTATAGAAAATGGCACCCGTTAGGCGTCGTAGAAACCAAACAGAAGAGGCTGTAGAGAATGTGGTCGCACCTAAGACACAGGTGAACTAGAAGCTAGTCCAAAGTATAGTTCAAGTGTTCCAGGCTGTGGACATGGGGAATCAGAGGGATTGGTCAAGGATTTTAGACCATTCCGTCTAGTTCCAAAAGCATAATCCACCCATATTTTGGGGGGATTCTGAATCAGAAAGGGTGGAGGTGTGGCTGAGTAGGATGAATCATATCTTTGATTTCATCGGCGCACTAGCTGAACTGAAAGTATTGTTGGTGATGTATATGCTGGAGGATCCCGCACGATAGTGGTGGGAGCTAGTGTTGTAGGCTAAGGTGGATCAAGGCCTGGGATGGGAGGAATTTGAGGAATTGTTCAACAAACAATTAAATCCTCAGACGTTCAAGATCCAGAGGATGACAGAAATTTTCAGCCTGAAGCAGGAGAATCGATCTATCATAGAGTATTCAGACAAATTCATGAATTTAGTGTGATTTTCACCGGATGTTACGGAAAGTGCATCGTTGAAGGCACACATCTTTCAATCAAGGTTGTGATAGGAGATTTGCTCGAAGATAGTTGTTCCTTTTATTACAAATTATACAGAGATGGTAAACAGAGCAACAGTAGTTGAAAGATACATATCAAGAGTTATGGGAGGAGGAAGTATGATGATACCCACGAGAATAGGTGGGAAATCTAATGCTGGAAACAAGTAGAAGAGGGACAGCTACTTCCAAGGTGGGAGTGCGAATCAGAATCAGAAGGCTGGATCAGTGAATCTTCCTCCACAACCCATGATGAAAGCTAGGTGTTTTCAGTGTGGCTCGATTGATCACATGAATCAAGAATGTAAAACACCACTAAGAGCATGCCACAATTGCAACAAGATGGGTAATCTTCAGCAATATTGTCGCAGTCCTCCACGGTCGGGTGTTCGTGACACTTCTCAGGTGTCACAAGCATCTTATGCTTTGACTGGGTGAGGAAAATAAAATTAGTCTCTCCAGTAGAACAGATATATCCATGGGAATTTCAGGAATACCATGACTCCTCCAGTAGGACAATCTCAACAAGGCAATAATGAGAAAAGTGTAGCAACAAAGCAATTTTATGGAGCAGAACAGGTGATTATGGATGACCAGTCTGGACTATCTATGGTGATAGGTACGATTCTTTTGAATTCTACCATCATGAAAGTGTTGTTCGATACTGGTGCATTGCATTATTTTCATTCTTCTCATATTGCAGATTTGCTGAACATAAAACATGAAATGATGCCTTCTGTGTTAAAACATCAAACTCCTCTCGGTGAAAGAAAGTGCAGAGCCTTCATGTGTAGAGAATGTTTTATAAATGTTGATGGAGATGGATTGAAATGAGATTTCTCTGTGCTGGAGATGGATGTCTATGATATAATCTTGGGTATGTATTGGTTGATAGAGTTCAGGGCCCACATCAACTGTTATAGTGGAACAATCAGTTTTGCGACTCAGGATGGTGTCAAGCATCTCTTTAGAGAAGAAAGAGTGGTGAAGGCAGGTGCAACGGTCTTGTCGGCACTAGTAGTGGAAATGATATCTTACCAGTTGGATGCATTAAACAAGGAATCGATGGACAAGATCCAAAATAATAGTTTTCCAGTAGTCGTGGATCAATTTCCTGATGTTTTTCTTGAACACCTCTCAGGGTTTCCACTTGTAAGAGAAGTGGAGTTTACGATTGATATCCTTATGGGGACTGGTCATATCTCACATCCATGTTATTGGATGGAACCAATGTAGTTAAAGGAATTGAAAGTGATGTTGGAAGAACTGGAAAACAAAGGATTTACTTGGCCAAGCATGTCTCCGTGGGCAGCACCAGTTTTGTTTGTAAAGACAAAAAATAGTACATTGAGGCTATGTGTGGATTATCCTAAACATAACCAAGTTACAATAATAAATAGATATCCACATCCACGCATTGATGACCTATTTGATCAATTGAGGGGAGCTCAGTGGTTCTCTACGATTGACATGCGGTCAGGATATCAACAGTTCCGTGTTCGGAAGGAGGATATTCTGAAGACAACCATTAGGAGCAGATATGGCCACTACGAATACGTAGTCATGCCTTTTGGTCTTACGAATTCACCAGCAGTCTTTATGGAATTGATGAATGGGATATTCTAGCGATATATGGATTCTTTTGTTGTGGTGTTTTTAGACATCATATTGGTGTATTCAAGAACAAGGGATGAGCATGAGCAACATGTGGATATAGTGTTGGAAATCTTGAGAGACCATCAGTTGTATTCCAAATTATGAATGTGCGATTTACTCATACAAGAGGTATGCTTTCGGGGTCATGTTGTTTCTTAGAAAGGTGTTTCAATGGATCCAGAAAAGATAGATGCTATTCTTTCTTGGAACCTACCCAAAACTTTCATTGAAAAACAAAGTTTTCTTAGTCTAGCTGGTTATTACAGACACTTTGTGTGTGACTTCTCGTGACTAGATTCACCAATGATAACATTAAAAAAATAAGAACTCCACATTTCAATGGAATGAGGAATTTCATAGATCTTTTCAAGAGTTTAATGTTCACCTTACATCATCACCCATCTTGATTTTTCTGGAAGCAAGACAGGGGTACATGGTGTATTGTGACGCTTCAAGATCTGGGTTGGGATGTGTTCTCACACAAGGAGACCATGTTTTTACTTATGGCTCAATACATTTGAGAGTGCATGAAAGGAACTACCGAACACATGATTTGGGGTTAGCTGTAGTTGTCCATGCCTTGTAGACTTGGCCTCATTATCTCTTTGGTGATAAATTCACTATGTTTACAGATCATAAGAGTTTAAAGCATATTTTCACACAACAATATCTGAATCTGAGGCAGAGGAGATGGATGGAGTATTTTCAAATGTTCTACTTTGACTTGATGTATACACTGGGTATGGGAATTTTGGTGGTCTATGCATTAAGTAGAAAGTCGTATGCTCAGTTGGCACACGAAGCTACAGATGAGTGGAAGTTGATGTCTGACTTAGCCAACATGCATATGGAATGTGTAGAATGAGCTGATGTTGTGGTTTTCTTTCCAGTTGTTCTTGTTACTGATTTGGGGGAGACAGTAAAAAAGGAATAGCAATCTGATGTAGACTATGTTGAAATCAATTCAAAACTCAATGGTGGGGAGACCATTGAGGGATGGAAACTAGATGGGAGTTCAGTTTTTTTGTTTCTAGATCGGAAGGTTGTACCTTTAACTGCTCAGGAACAACTCTTTCATACCTAACACCATTCTATATGGTTTGTTCATTGAGGAATGTAGAATATGTATAAGGTGATAAATGAACAATTTTGGTGGAGGGGCATGAAACGGAATGTAGATGAATTTGTTTCAAGGGGTTTAACATTTCAGAATGTCAAAGAAGAACATTAGCAGCCAGCAGGTTTTTTATAGTCTCTACCAATTCCAGTTTGTAAATTGGAGCATATAGATATGGATTTCATTATAGGTCTTCCAAGAATGGTCCGGAAACACGATGCCATTTGGGTGATAGTGGATCATCTAACCAAGTCGTCCAATTTCATCCCTATTCGTGAAACTCATATGGTGGATGATCTTTCCAAAATATATATCTAATAAGTGGTAAAGAGTAATGGAATACCAGTTTCAGTATTGTCAGAAAAAAATCTGAGGTTCACATCTCGTTTCAGGCGATCCTTATAGAAAGCCTTGGGAACTCAGTTGAATATGAGTACGGCGTATGATCCGTAGATGGATGGACAATCTGAAAGGACGATACAGACATTTGAAGACATGTTGCGGGCTTGTTTAATGGATTTTGGTGGCTTGTGGGAAGAGAATGTGCCTTTAGTGGAGTTCTCATATAACAACAGTTATTAGGCCTTGATACACATGGCTCCATTTGTAGTATTGTATGGGTGTCCTTGTTGTTCTCCAATTTATTGGGTGGAAACAGGTGAGGCATCCCTTGTTGGGCTGAGCCTTATCCAAGAAACAACAGAGAAGATTCAGTTGATAAAAAAGAGGGTGGATATGGCACAAAGTCATCGTAAATCTTATGTGGAACATAGTCGAAGACCTTTGTATTTTGAGGTGAGTGATCATGTCTTTTTGAGAATTACTCCAAGGCTTAGACATCGTTGTTTTGGGAAGTAGGGAAAATAATATTCTTGATATATAGGCTCATTTGAGATATTGGAATGGGTTAGTGAGGTGGCGTATTTGTTGGAATTACCAACATGGTTTAGTGCAGTGCATAATGTGTTCCATGTATCTTAGTTGAAAATGTATCAGCCCAATCTTGACCATGTGATCAGATGGGATCACATTGACCTAGAGCCAGAATCTTCATTGGTACATATTCTGGTGCGGATTTGCAATAGGAAAAATAAAGTCTTTCATGGGAAAAGCATCGGTCTTGTTATGGTTTTGCGGCAATATGGTTTGATTCAGGGATAGGCTTGGGAAGGCGAGAAAGAAATGAAAGAGAGATGACTAGAACTCTTTCAGGCAAGCAATGGTTCTCTATATTCTGGGGAGGGAAAGGCCAATGGTGGGGAGAATGTAGTACCCCTGGTTTCTGGTATGTAACCACTATTTCATGTCTTTTATGTACATGAAGCATATGAGAAATGGTTGGAAAATTTTGGATACTTTTAATGGGTTAAAGGGAAAATGTGGTGACGCACGAGCTTCATACAGTTTTCCCAAACCGTGAAGAAGTTGTGCAGGAGGTGGTCACTTTAGACAGAGGAGACTGAAAGGTGTTCACACGGTTTGGGAAATCCATGTGAGGAGGCCATGCAGAGTGCCTCTTCCAAGCGGTGACTACTGCACGGTTAGCGCATGGTTTCACTAACCATGTAGACTAACCATGCGCAGGGTAAACATAGATCCTATTATAAGGATCTAATTCATTTTATCTTTAAAACCACTCATTTTTTCTCCTAGACGTCCCTAACTCCGTATTTCTCCCTGGTAAAGGTGGGATACCACATACTAGGCATTATGGAAGTGATCTAGAGGCTTTCCTTGGACTTGAGAGGTCGTTTGATCATGGTATGTCTCATTTCATTTAGTTTTCTTAGACCACATTATTTCCTCTTGATGGATCCTTAGATATATGCCCTAGGTGGGTATATCTATGGTAGTGGAAGAATTTTATGTCAGGTTTTGGTTTTGTTGGTACTAGGGGATGGAATCTAAGAAGGTTTTGGGGAGGATTTGACTCGGTTTTTTTGGTGTTCCTCATCCTTTGGATGGTTTCGCCTAATTTGTTGAGTTAGGTGGCTTCACTCCTGATTACTCTTTCTTAGAACTTGAAGGCTTAGTTCAAATTTATTTCCTTGGTTGAAATGGTTTGTTTAACTACTATGAAAGAATGGTTAAAACACCTTTTAAGTAACATGTGATGGAAATTGTGTGTGTTTGGATAGTGATTATTGAAGTGAATTTAAAATGGTGATTTTAAAGTGATTATGGTTTTGCTGCTTGAAATAAATGGGTTTCAATATTATATTTGATGCTTTATTGAATGTTTTTTAATAGACTTGATTTTGTAATGGATTTTCAAGGGTTTTGTTGTGTGTTCATATGCATTGGGATGGATAATGGCGATAAGTACCCCCATCAAAAGGTTGGGATGGATAAGGGTGATAAGTTCCCCCATCAAAAGGGATGGATAAGGGCGTGAAGTACCCCCGTCAAGGTAGTCCACTACGTGATGGCTTAGTGGTTGGATAACTCTCCACTCGTGGGTATAGAGAGGTCAAGGTTGCATGCATGGTTGGTTGGGTGGATTTGTGAAATGGAATGAATGTGCAAAAATGGAAATGGGAATTTGATTGGAAATATTGCTTGGTTTATTTTCTTGAGAAAGATGTTTTTTGTTGGAAAATGGTTTTGACATGGAACTTGTTATATTGTGAACTATTTTGGAATTGATTTATGTAAATTGTTTTATATAAATGCGCTAACATGTTTTATCATACATGCATGGGTTGGGAAGTAATTGGGGAAAACCTACTGAGATTTATTACTCATCCCATGCTTTGGCACGTTGGTGCTTTTGCAGATGTCATGTACTGGGATGTTGGAAAAGGTAATGTGTCACATGTTTATAGCACTACATCGTGGTACTTGGTCTGGTTCGTGATGTTGGAGCATAGAGCTTGTGAAGCATGAAGCTGGGTTGTTGTCTTGTAGTCCTTTAGTTTGTCTTTCCCCTATTTACTCTGTTTTAGTGTTGGTTTCTACTGTGGTACTCTTGGTTGGTTTATGATAAATTAAATGGGTGGGTTGTCTTAGATTTTATCATGCATCATTTAGTAGATTTTTTGGTTATAGTTGTTGGCTATGTTGTATGTTCTAAAAGTTTAAATCGTCCCCCACTTGTTTTGAAACCCGATGGGATTTATTTCCATCCTTTGGCGCCTTGGGGATGTCACTTAAGGCCTATCAATAACTCATTCTACTCTCAAGCCAATGAGAATTGGCGGGTCATTACATTGGAATTGTTTCATGTATCTTGATACTAATGCCTAAATGGATTCCCTAGGTGATCAGTGGGTCCCCGATGAGTCTCTATAAAATTAAGGACATTATTATTTCTAAATAATGTGTTTTTTGTGAAAATAATAATGAAACACTCATTTCACACATTATCATTATATATGTTTTATGAAATACAAAATATAATATACAAATAAAATCCCAATGACTGTATTATTCTAGTGAATTTGGAATCATGGAAACATTACACAACAACCTATGTAAGATACAATTTCTCCCACTAGGTTATCCTTTACTATCACCCTCTGTTCATACAGTAAACATAATAAAAATCTCAATAACCAGGGAAATGAATCCTAAAAATGGGTGAGCTCAAATACTCAGTATGGGTAAACAAGGGAGATATGTAATCATAATCATGAGTATAAGGGTATGATAATGAGATTGTAACATTGTAATATCATACCCTACATATAATAAGGTTATAAAAATGAATCTTGGAATAAGGACTGGTAGTTCATAAGAAATGAATCATAATGAAATAAAGAACATAATACAGGAGAGTTTAACATAGGAATAATACATGGAATTATGGAAGACACAAAAGAATATAAAATTATTTATATATTAGTAAATGAATTTATTTTAGGTCCATCTTTACTACCATGTTCATCTAAGAAGTATGAATTACCTCCTCATACCATCCTAGAAATCATGGTTCACTCTCCAAGACCTCTTAATAGTCCTGTTTCACTCCCAAAACCATCTTAGTCTATCTCATTAGATATAAATATTTTCCAAATGCATTGGAAGATATATAGGCCCCACCCATCTCATTATTAAATCATTTATACATTTTCCAAAAAATTATAATCTATCATATCATTACCTAATAAATGAAATCTTTATCAGAGAAATGTAATCAAATCATAATGTGTGTAAAAATATATAGGTTTTATAATCATTTCATCAAAGTAATTACCCGTGAAAAGAAGTTGGTTTGAAAATCGTATAATCTCTTAAAGAGAAACAAGTATTATAAACATCATTCAATAAAAACAAATACCATTCCGAGGGATACCGTGCATGGAAGCTTTTAATCATTTCCCAATAAGTAATTATTAACAGCAATGGATATCAATTTATATGGAAAAAAAAATTAAAATATCACTACAAAATATTTTTGAGGAAAATATTATTTCATCATTGAAAAATACTTTTTAAATGGTTTATATTTTTGGAAAAAACATTTCATGTAAAATATATTTGAAAACATATAATTGAATCATCATAAAACATAAAATAATTATAATATATTTTCTACTTGAAAATTATCTACAAATATCATTTGAATTTATTTTTGAAAACATTTTCTAAAACATGGTTTTTGAAATAAAATAGATTCTCGACCGAAGAGAAAGATATGAATAGATTTTTATTAAAAATATTTTCTTAGTTATATTAAGTAAAAAAAGAGTTAAAATGGTAATATTACATGGAGATATATTAAATTGATATATGATAAAAAATCTCATATGTTTTTTTGAGAGATGGATCATATGATTTTATAATTGTTAGCATAATCAGTATCAATCAAGATAAATAGGGAACTTGTTTCAATAAAATCATACCACATGGTAACATGAGATCAAAATTTACTTGAAAGAAAATGAACATACATGAAGCTTAAAATATTATGAATATAATTATATTAACGATATAAAGTTTCAAATTAACCTTGAAAAAAATGTGTCCATACAACAAAACATGTGTCTCAAAGAAAGAAAATTGAGACAAAAATATTATACAAATTTTGTATCTTTTGAAAAATAAACCCCCTGAAATAAATATCCTATAATGGGTATATAAATTCCCATAAATTTAAGAATAAAAATCATGTAATAAATTCATGGGATGTATATACATCATGAAAATGAAAATTGTGGTGAAAATAAAATGTATATCATAGATATGAAATATGATATGAAATTCCCTTACCTTGTGTATTGTCTACCATCATACCCATTCAAATATTCCCTCAATAAATATAATTTTATTATGCATATATCTAGGAACCACATTATTTTATCTAATTTCTTTTATTATTTTATTATGACTTCATATTATTTTCTTTTAACAATTGTATGTTAAGGTTTCTCTTATGCTAATATCCTCTTTATTCTTCACATGTGTATTAATTGGTTATATATAGGGACCTTATGCTTATATCATGACAAAAAAAAATTAAAAACCATGATATAAATATCTTATATATTAATTATATTTTTATTATAATAATCTATATAATATAAATGTATGAAATGGAAAACACTCTTCCTGGAGATGGTAGTTCATACATATGCATGAACGTTGTTTTAGTTTTATTATCTTACTGAAGGAAAGAAAGAAATGAAATATATCTATATATGTATATAATATACTTAATGTTTCATTATATTGTGATATATATCATATATATTCACTATACACATCTATTGTACATTCTATGTAGTTTGTGAAGGAATAACATTGTTTTGAGTGTGTGTTAGTCCATATTTAGGAAACAAAATTATCGTAGTTACACAAAATAGAATGTATAAAGATATGTGTTGTAAAATAATTAAAGAAGAATAGGGAAATTATTATAATCATATATTTCATATATAAACAATATTTCTATCATAATTCCAAACCATGAATTGTGGTAATGAAAAATGAACAATTATTGTTTCATGAAGCTGTAATTCACTATGCACATAAATCGTATGTTTATTACCGATTAGATTTATGTGTGTGAAAGTCTAGGTGGAACCCTAGGAAAAAACACCTATTAGTATCTATTGGATATGGTTGTTGTTTTATAATAATGATATAATAATATTTTATATTTTAGAGAATGAAAATATGTTAAAGGAGCCTGAGGAAGAATGTTGCCACTTTATTGGGTAACTACTTTTCATTTTCACCACTGTTATTCCTTGATAACATTTATTCCCATGGGGAGGATTAAAGGAGGAAGGGAGGGACTTTTTGATGTTTATTGGGTAGTAACTGGATAAATAAATGTTCTTTGAGAGGTGTGAATAATGGGTAGAGGTGGTGGCCTTTTACTGGGAAGGGAGGGGACACACTTCGCATTTTTTTAAAACATGTTCCATTTACCCATGTTTTTACCTAACAGAAGGCATACCAAAACAAAAAAAATCAATAATGAAAGGATTATGGACGACATATGTCAATGAAATTGTTTTTGGACAAGTATTTAGGTTATTTAGTACCTTATGTTTAAGGATGAGTTCTTTGTTATGTTTAATTTTACCTTAATAGCTATAATTAATTTCAACCCCATTCACTAATAATTTTGGTCAAAAAAAGTTTTTATTATTTGATATTAGAAATTATTATTAATTAGAATATGGAAATAATTTTTTTCAAATTTGAAAAAAAACCTGGAAGAAATTAATAAAAAACAAACCCCATAGATGGGATGACAATATATATGTTGAAATAAAAAATAATCAATTGTATAGTAAGTTTTCATATCGAATTTCAACATAAAATCGGTTCTAATGACATAAACTGGAATCATTTGTAATTATTTTATATAATTAAACTCTATACACTATGTAAAATAAAATTTAAAATTCAAAATAAATTAGATAAAAATTTATTTTGGAATTAAAATTCATTATTGTTCACTATTCGTCCAAAAATGAAGTTTCATAAAAAATTAACATTAATTAACACAAAGATAATTATAACATAAGTTATTCAAAAAATAATTTATTTTATGAAATTCAAATTTTATATGTGCCTAATATTATTGTTATATTTTTTTCACAGAAGGACATGAAAATAAGTTCATTTGAGAAAAATACTATTTTCAACATATAAAGACATTACTAAATATTATATTTTACAATATCAACAAGTTATATATATATATATATAAATCCATTTTAAAAAATATTTAAAATGTAGTAATTTCTATTTGTATTACTATGTTTAACTACTGGGATATAAATATCTCATTTTAATAAATGTAACAATAAAATGATGTTTCATTGAAACACAGTTTTGCATGTAACATACTCTATGTAAGTGTTGTGTCTAGAGCGTGCCACATTGGTTCAATGTAAAATTAATTTTGGACTTTTTTCAATGTATAAAATCAATGAAAATTAAATTATTTATAAAAAACCATAAAACTCAGGGTGTTACATTTTACCCCCTTAAAATAAATTTCCCCTTCAAAATTCATCATTCTGGTATAAAAATGAGGATACCTTTTCTTCCTCAAATACTCAATTTTCCATGTATATTCGTCTTTGGGGATTTATCAACAAATCATTGATATGTGAGTTGTCTTGTTTCATAGAGAATTCTCTGTATGTTCCATAATTTCAAATAATTCTTCAACGTGAGGAAGATAATGCTCTAGCGGTATGACCGTTTAGTTTAGTACATATGAAGTGTTAGGTCTATACATCTTAGAGATATATAGATATATGGAACACATCAGGAACCTAATAGATATTTGGATGAAGTTCCAAGCGATTGGCAACTATCATGATAAAATCAAGAATTTCAAAGGGACTAATAACCTTTGGTCATAGTTTCCCATTTGTCTTGAATATCATATCCTTATTATGCTGAGATACTCAAAGAAACGCCTTTTAAACATTGTCAAATTCTTGATCACATTTATGATTATCATAAAAACATTTATTCTGACTACGAGATGCTTTGATATGATACTAAATGCATCTAACATTATCAACAATTTCTTTATCAATCTCTTGTCCCAGATGCTTTCTTTCTCTAACATCATCCCAACACATTTGAGATCTACATTTCTTCCCATATAAGGATTTATGAGGTTTCATACTAATTCATTATTGAAAGATAATTTTTTATGAAATCTAACATAGAAAAAGGTGTTAATCCTAGAAACCTTTAATATTAAATGAACAAGATATCAACATATCTGCTAGGGTTTGAATTGTTCTTTCAGAGTGAACATCTTTCTGAGGGTAATAATAAGTGATGAAACCCAATTATATGTCATGTTCTTGCTAAATAATTATCTATAAAATTAAGGTAAACCACATATCCATTTTCTGATACAATGTAGTATGGAACTCCACAATGTCTTACCACTAATTTAATTGATATCTGGGAAGATGATCTAGAGAGAAGACTTCTTCAATAGTGATGAAGTCTACTGACATTGAAAGAAATTCAACTAAAAAACAATTAGTCCAAGTATATTACTCAAGAGGGGGGGGGGTTAATTTATTATCTATAATAAATTTTGGTTAAATAGTTTTCTTAAAAGGGTTTCTCCCAAGAGGTTAAATATAGCACAGATAATCAAGGTTATATTATTATAAGAGTTTGACAGTTTAAACAGCTTGTTAGAATATTTATTAGGTCTCAGTAATCTTAATGTTAGTTATTAATATTAATTTTGAAGGTATTCTACTAGGAATAGATAATTATAACATTTTTCAAGATTAACTGTCTATTTGAATTTAGTGATTTCTGAATTATACAGTAATGATGTAAAACAAAGAAGACAAAATTAAGCAGCACAGTGGATATGAAACAAGTGTTTCAGTATCAAATCGAGACCTAATCAACTCCACATGGTGATTACCTACCACCATGAAGTCTAAATAAATAATCATGATCCACACCCTTGATTGGGGTTAAACAACCGCACATCGGACTGTTTAGGTCGCACATGGACCTCTTCCACAGTTCTTCATTTGAACAAACAACCAGGCCACACAAGGACCTCCTCCACAGTTATTAGTGGGTATAAAAATATAAAAAAATGTATGAGTAAGGATATCTTGTATCCTTAAATTTTATATAGGAGATAGAGTGTGTTGTTTTATAGATACACACAATGCTGAAAAGATAGTAAAATGATACACAACAGAGCAGAAATATTGAGATAGGTTTAGAAACACCCTGAATGTTAGTCTTTGAATCTCCAGACTTATAAGATAAATAAGATACAGAAATCTAGTCATATAATGGAAAACAGAGTGTCTCAAGTTAGACAGATCCAGCTTGTTTGCTTCGTGATTTTTGACAATGTGAAGATGATCTCAATTCTCGGATTCAGTTAAGCTTTATGTGATCTCCAGCAGCATTGAGTTGCATGAGACAAGTAATTCTTTAAGAATTATCTAAGTGTGTTCTGTTTCCATGCTCACGGCCACAATATTGTTCTACTTTTTAGTATCATTCCATACTTCTTATGTTTCCTAGGCCTCATGACTCTTTTATCTTGGAGTTCACTTGTTTGAGCTGATAGGGTGCATGTATTCTGCACCTAGTAACTCGTACTATAAGATGACATGTCTACAAAGAAATATTAATTATGTTATAGCATTTAAAATCTTCAAATATGATGGTTAGAGATTAAATTGAAATATGAAAAAACACATTTTGAAATGGTGTCAAAATATTTCATGGAAATAATGACTTCTTCGCACGGTGTTTGGATTGGTCTCATTGTCTTGTGGTCAAGGTGACTGGTTTACGGTGTCTCGATATCACGGTGTCTTGTTCATAATGTCTTGTTCACGGTGTCTTGTTCGCACTATCTTTTTCATGTTGTCTTGTTTAAATTTTCTTATTCACGATGTCTTGTTAACGGTGTCTTGTTCATAATGTCTTGTTCATGGAGTCTTGTTCAAGGTTTCTTGTTTACGCTTTCTTATTCATAAAGTCTTGTTCACGGTGTCTTGTTCACAGTGTCTTGTTCATTGTATAAAGTAGTTCATGGTGTCTCGCACTTAGTAAAATATCAGTACTGAGACTTAAGAAGTGAAATTTATGGAATGAATTAAACATAATCAATTGTCAAAAAAAGTCATTATAAAGTGAATCAAAAGATAGTGTATATTAACCAATCAGGGTGTAAAAGACTTATGAGTTTTGGATAACTTTTACTAAATCACTGTGTTTTTTATGTGAGATAGATTACATAGAGATAAAATGGTTTATAGACTGAATATGAGTTTTTATCATTAGAACATGATTAATACATGTGGGGTCCAACAAAAACATATATAATTAATCCCTTCAGAGTTTTTTTGAGTTTCTAATGACAAAATCGTTATTTTTGTTCTACATTTTCTATTCTTTTATGGGTAATGGTACGAGAATACCTTTTTACATTTGTCATTAAGCCTTAAATTACTGGCATACCATTGAATGAGATACAAACTCTATGATATTTATATTCATTCCATCCCACCGGAAGTATTTGTTTACATCCCTTTACATATTGAAACATCCTAGATGAATACAGAATAATGAACTATGAGTTTAATATAATAGTAATTTTTCAAATATGGTATGGAAGGAACTAAAAAATGGATAATGAAAATTATTATTTAATACGAATCAAGGTTAAACTCAGGAAAATTTCTGAACTTATTTTGTGGCTCTTAATATCCCTTTTCCCTCTAAAATCATCTCTTAGATAGATGGTTTAAAATTCCATTAATAAATAAATGTTTTTCTCCTTCCCTCAGTTTTTCAAGATCTATACTTTGAAAATCATTATATATTGGATTTTTTTATCTTAGTCATGGAAAATCTATGATGATACATTTGACTCGAAATATCGACCACCTAGTTCTCTTTCAAAGGGTGGAAATGTATTGAGAAGTAATAATTCTTTATCAACTCTAACCATATTATCTGGTACATGTTCAACTCCATCTGTGTGAATATATATTTATCACTTTCATGAATTGTATATACATCACACATTTCACCATATAGATAATTTCTCCATATCGTTAGAGAAAAAATTATTCTTTCTAACTCTGAATCATTAGTTGGGTAATATGAATCATCTGTACTCAACTATCATTTGGCATAAGTGATTGCCAGGGTATTCTACATAAAAACACATTCCAAAACATTATGGGTTTAATCACTATATATTAAAACCCCTTACACATTATAGGTAATTGTAATCATTGGTGTGTTGACCACCTTCTTCTTAGTTCTTTGAATTTTCCACACATTAATCAATCTAAAGAAACTTGTCACCCTTCCTAGTTAAGTTGGTCAGAGGATTTGATTGTCTTAAGACATTCTCAAAAAACCTATCAATAGTATATAGCTAAACCTAGAATTTTAAAAATCTCAGTTACTGTGTATGGTCTAGGATAAAATTTAATAGCATCATTTTACGGATCTACTGTAATACCCTCTCTTGAGATTATATGAACAAAAAGTGAGACCTCTTTTAGGAAAAATTCATGTTTCGTATAAAATTTATACATTTTATCCTTCCTTAGATAATTTTGTATAATTCCAAATTATTCATCATGATATTACTTTCTCTTTTAATAGATAATAAACTCATCTATAAATAACACAATAAACATATCTAGATAGTATCTCTTGAAAATATTTATCAATTCCATGAATATAGTTGGTGAATTTCATAGGCCAACATGAATTTCTATATATTCAGTTTCCATACCTTATATAGAACATCTCCTTGGGTATATCCTCATTAATAAACCTCAATCAATGATATTTAGTATGAAGGCCACTCTGGGAAAAGTATCGAGCTCCATGTAGTTTACCAGACTAGTCATCAATATGGGGATGAGGATGCTTGTTATTGATTTTTTTCTTGTTCAAATCATGATAATAAATGTATATAGACATTGATCCATCTTTATTATTCCCATAAAATGGGTTCACCCAAAGGTTATGTAATTTTATGAATAATTACCTTATCATGGTTTTCTTTAAGTTTCTTATTAAATTCCTACAACTCAATTAGGGCTATTTTATGGGAAGACTTTGAAATTGGTGTGGAATTAGGTGTGAGTTTTATTGAGAACGTAGCTTCACAATTTGTTGTAAGACTATGAAACTCTTTAGGAATGACATCCAAAAATTCCAAAACAATAACCATATAATCAATGTTAATTATTTACCCAACCTTTTGAGATAAAAAACCCTTCTAAATGGTAATTAATACACATATAATAGATGTATCTCATTAGGAAGTTCATACATGCAATCATCTACTAGAGAGGAACCATAAACATTGGATTAAATCATAGTAATATTAGGTTTTTTCACTACTAAATTTGTATCAAATTGTTTAAGTGGAATCATAAAACCCTTATCAAAATCTATAGATATAAAATTGTGGGTATATCATGAATTAAATATGACATTATCATTTTTAGAGTGGATGGTAAGTTTACCTTTCCCCACATCGATTTCTCACCCCACATAAAAATAGGGATTTCATGAGATTTACCCTTGTACCTCTGTATAGGTGGTTGGAGACGTCGATCATCATCACTAACCCCTGGGTTAGGGAATTTCATATCATTTTTTCTACTCTCCTTACACCTGTAGAACAGAGTCATGGGAGGTGAATTATGTGTCAATTTTTATCCATTCTCCCAATTAGCTACCTTCTTCCCATTAATTCAGAAATAAAATGCCTGATAGATTTCAATAACACAAATTAATCATTTATTAGACCCCCTGAGGAAATTTACTCCAAGCATCTTCCCTCACTTTGAGAAGAAATAAATTGACATCTTCTTCTCTGGATGGGTTTTAGATTTTAATTTAAACTACATCTTCATTTCCATGTCAAAACCATGATATTGAAATATGAATCTAACCTAAATTTCACCCTTTATTTCATAATGAAAAATTTCATCATAGATACAAATGTCTCTTAGGTATTGAACCCTTCTAATACTTGACATTAAAAAGTTGCATAACATATCAAAAAAAAAATTGGGTTGTACGATAATTCCTGAAATGTACCTTGCATATTTTCTGAAATTAGCTTTGTAGGTATTGAAAGATTCATAATCCCATTTCTAATATTCCAGGAACCCTTTTATCATAATTCTATGAAGAATCCAAGGAAATTACCTATTGAAAAACATGTTCTTAAACTTTTACCAATCCATAGATTCAATTCCATATTGCTTCTTCGTATTCTCAATTAGATTACACTACTAGTCTGCTTAACCTTCTAAATGATAAACATCTTTAATAAAATTCACACATTCCAAAAACTGAAGGAATTAAAATATAATTTTACTACTACTAATACAGGTTTTAGAAAATATTGCATCCAAATACCCAATGAATGTAAGTGGACATTACCTTACAATGTACTCAACATAATGTTGTTCCATCTGTTTGTCATTTTGAAGCATGGAATGAATCATATATTGAGAAATCTTTTTGAGCCTAGAAATGATAATTTTCAATCTACCTACCATATAATTTGGCTTCTATTGAAGAAAAAATTTAAATTTTATTTAGCCATCATCATTAAGAATGTTTTTTTGGTTCCAATCATATACTAAAACCAAAATTTATCTGTAAGAAATAGTTATCATAATAAAGAACCACATAATCATAAAATGTTAGTTATAGTTTGTCTATGTTATGACACCTTTCTTAATATATTGCCGGTTTGATTTTTCCTAGGTTATTAATATACAAATTATATTTAAATCCATCAAAATGGTTTAGGAAAATTTTTTGAATTCCAAGATCATATTCCCTGGGAGTGTCAAACCAAGTGTGTGGAAAAGCCCGTTGTCATGTACCAGTTTACACTATGTCATGTGCAAAACAGCACTTATGTTTTGTTACCAAAATGTACAAATATTCTAGATCCAAATCCACTTGTAGTGTCACGATAAAGATATATTTCTAGGAAACTACTCACTTTATCCTTTACCAAAATTTCATCAAATTTTCCAATACTTTTGTTTATCCTTAGATTTATAATTAGTCATTTCCTTTGGATTATCACTTGGTTTTATCATCCTAGCTTCAAAAGGATAACTAAACCTATTATTTGATACCTATTACATAGAAACTCTCTTTTTAAGCATTAACTTTACAAAAAATTCTACAAATTCTAAATAATTATACAAATATTCACCTAAAGACAGTATTAGTATAATTCATTTGGAAATAGGGATACATAAACCCGGCTACATAATTGAGCTACATTATCTCCCACAAGGTTCTTTTTCACTATCTCCCTTCTTAGAAAAAATTACATATGTCATCATAAAAATGGAAATTAATCAATAAAAATGGTGGGATCAAATGCTCATAATGGGTAAAAAGAAGAAGATATGTAAGCATAAACATGAGCATAAGGGTATGATTATGTGATTTCAACAATATAATATCAAACTTTGCATACTATACGATCATAAAAATTAATCATGGAATAAGGATTTGTATTTGAAAATAAATGAATTAGAAGGATTTTGAAATGATAATATATGAATTCATAATAAATTAATAATACATGGAATTATAGCAGACAAATAAGCATATAAAATTATTTCTATAGTAGTCAGGGAATTTCTTGAAAATCTTTCTTAGTAGTAGGGCTTAACTCCCTATAAAATCATGGTATTTATTTTTCACTCCCATATTATTATTATTATTTAATTTTCACTCACAATACCATATTATTCTATCTTACGAGATATAAATATTTTCCAGATGCATTGGAAAGAGATATAGGTCACAACCACTTCATATTGAAATGATACATACATGTTCCAGAAAATAAAAGAAATCGTATCATAACTGATTAAATATAATGGGTACCACAAAAAGTAATCATATTATAACCTATGGAAAAATATAAATGTTTTCAATCATTACATAATTGTAAATACTTGTGAAAATTAACAGGTTTCAAAAGAAGATTTCCCGTAAAGAGGAATGGGATTCACAAACATCATCTTGTCAAAACATAAACAATTAAGAGAGAAAATATGAATGAAAAATTGATCATTTTGAATAAAGGGACGAGTTGCCCAAACATATGACATATTATAAGAGAAATAATTTTGAAATATCATTTAAAAATATTTCCTGGGGAAATATCAATATTTTTTTGAAAATTAATTTTTTAAAGCTAATATATTTTTGAAAATCATTTTATTCTAAAATAGATTTGGGAAATTATAAAATAATATATGAAAATAGTAAAACATTTTTAAAATACATTATGAATAAACATTATCTTAAAATATGTAATGCCCAAACCCTAGAAGTTTGGAGTTGGTCTATTATTTTAATATAGTGGAATGATTACCCGGAATCCAATCCTAAATGAATGAATAGTTTAGAATTTTTGAAAAACCAGATACATACACAGGTTTTAAATTACAACTTGAAAAGAAATACTACATAAATGTTAGTTTGTGAAGATCCAAAAAACTATGTTTATCCCTACAGGTCATTCATAATAAATATCTCCATGTACTGAGAAAATGAAAAATAGGAATGGGGTGTGCTCAAATGATTAGTAAGGGTAAGTAATATAGTGGTAGATATCATTAACATAAACAATAGGAATGGTTAATAACTAAAAACACATGCCTTTAAAAATAAACATGAACACATTATGGCATGAATAAGATCTGAATAAATAAATACATAATAAAACATAATCCCATTAAATCTACTACTCAAATAATCACATGAAAAATGAATTTCTATCTTCATAATGAGGGAAATACATATTACTAACATTCCAAAACATACCATCAAAGGCTTGTCCAAGAAATCTAAAAATGATTAAGGCCTCATCTAAACACATATCGCAAAATGGGAAACGCCTCGGCCAACTCCACATCCATTTATCTCAAGAGACATATTCATGCATCGAGAGGCTATAGAGGGCCCCACCCATCACTTTCTAAATCCAATTCATTCCTCGTATTAATAGGATTAATATAATCAACATATATATTCATATTGGATCTCACATATGAAATGTAAATAAAATTCCCCAATCATTTAAAAGAAACACTTACCTTTCTGAGTAATATGGTGAAGGGTATAAAGATAGAACATCCAGAGTCAATCTAATATTTAACACATAAACATAAAATTGTATATGATATAATAATATATAAACCACAATGAATTTAAATATTCAAAAAGATATGTTGACATATATGATGATACTTTTAAATGTCATAATTAAAATATTCATGACAAAATAATCCTTAAACATTCTAAAGTGGCCCATACCTCCTTGAAACATTCAAATTATATTCCCTTATAATATCATGGGAATAATGAGACTCTTGATATGACATACCAAATGGAATTACATACATCACATACATGTAATGAGTGGTGAACAATGCATGTATTTCATAAAATGTAATGTGAGATGAGAAAATCCATTTTTTACTTTTTAAAGAATAGTTATTTTGGAAAATAATTTTTATTTGACATGAAATCCAATTTTAAAAATATATATCCCAGAAAATAAAAGAACAATACATTGAAGCTGTATTTTAGGCATAAATTATGTCCCACTGAAGTGAAATTGTTTAAAAATAGTTCTTAAGAGTCTTAAGAAAGAAAACATTTTTTATCATTGTATGTAAAGCATTAAAGGGAATTATAATATGGAAAGGAATTTTTATTTTCAAAAAACCATAAATGAAATAATAATTCTTTATGATAAAATTATTGTTCTTAAAAAATTAATGGTTTCTTAAAACAAATTCTGGTGTGCACTTGAAAATAGGTAAAAATTTGTGAAGTTCCCTTGAATCGAGGTTGTATTTCAGAAAGAATTTTAAATGTTATTTTTTAAACGGGTAAATATTAATCAAATAATGAAGGATTCAATTTTTTAATAATATATAAAAGACATAAAAATAATTTACTTGGATTAAATAATAATAAATAATAATTTAATTGATCTAATTTGAAAATAAATGTAACCCAAATAAAAATGGAGGTTCGGGTGAAAAAACCTTACCACTTTGTAATCAATTGAAACTCATTACCCAAAACTAATAATCATTAAATGATAAATTGAATATAGTGAAATAGAATATATCAAATATATATATATATATAAATGGATAGTATACATAAACCATACACATTTAATAGTAGTGAACCAGGAATGTCTCCAAAAAATGGAAGCGAGATGAGGAAACCCATAACTTAAGCCTGATGGTGTTCTTTAATTTGTCTTAGTGTCAAAGATAACCAATTTAAAGCCATTAATTAATATATAAAAAAACCACTTATACATGTAATTGATTTATTATAACCATTTTAATTTCATTCAGGACCTTTTTTAAGGGTAAAGAGGTTCGATTTCATTATTTGTGTCCATTTTTTTCAGGATCGGTATACTTATATTCCTGAACCGAGAATCATATAAAATGAGGATGGATGTAATGAATTATAGTTATAGGTTATTATTGAAAATAAAAAATTTTAAATGGTTGTAAATTTCATTTGGTTACTGGTAGTGAAGAGGAATCCTTATATAAAATATCAATGCTAATTGTTTGGGTTAATTGCCAGTTTTTTATCACAACTAAATAATTTTAATTAATAAATTAATTTTATATTTGAAAAAAATATTCCAGAACATTAAATAAGTTATAATATATGTATTATAGTGATTTTAAACCATAAAAATGGATTCATGACAAGAATTGAAGATGATAATAAAAATGAAAAACCTGTAGTCCTTGAATGTGAAAAGTTAACACACCTCGGAGTGTGTTTTCATTTCAAGTATTAAACAAGGGGAATGGAGATATGATGATTAATTAATAAATTATCACAAAAAATTATCGTACATGTATATTACTATAGTAATCATAACATTTGGATGAAATTAATTGAGGAAAGAAAAAATAAAATAAAGGAACTTGAAATAAAAGAAAATTTGAGAAATAGTTTATGAAAATTTTTCATCCTAACAACATTACCAAAAAATTCACTAGAAATTTAGATGAGAGAAAAGACGTATCTTATCTTTATTACATAATATGGAATGTAAGGGGGATATGTAATGACATATTCAAACATAATCCATTTTGAAATAAAATATAATAACATAAAAGGAGTTCTTGAAAAAGAAAAGGGTGATAAATTCCCATACCTTGTAGAGTAACTCCTAAAACATGAAGTTTGGGACTTTGGGGGATTTAAGACACCTTGGGAGGAATAATAGGAAGGTAGAACTACCAGATATTCTAGTATTATGAGTTTTTAATGACTGAATCTTAATTAATGAGATGGTATTTAATGTAAATGAGAGGTAGTTTTTTATTAATTTCAAAGGACACCTCATTATTTGTTTTTTCCAAAATATGGGATTTATAGTGGTATTAGCCACATGGGACACCTCATGTCATATTTTAACATACACAAGTCGACCAGAATCCTATATTAACTATTGAATAATTATGATTTCATTAAACATACTAAAAACGCAAAACTGTATTTTTATTATTCTAGAAACATTCATGTATTTTAGAAAAGTCACAAAAAATCACCCCAACTATTTTTTGACAGGTAGAACACGTATATGAAATAATTATTTAAAAAATAATTTTCTAATCATTTTATATATATTTTATAAATAAATTAATAATTTATTCCAAAAAAACCTTTAATACAATAACTTGTTTTATAACACATTGCAAAATTAATTAACGTCCATTAAAATTATTATATAACTATAAGGAAAAATGTAAACATTTATGACTAAACATTATGAAAATAAATTGCCATTTTCAATTATTAAGTTAATTGAAAAATTCTAAATAAAATATTCAATCCATACAAAAATACCAATACTTATAATTTTTTTTTTCAATTTTAAGATATCTAAATTGTATTTATACTTTCATTGGTGAATTTTTTATTTTTTGGAAAATTTTATATTCATTACTATTAATTATCATTCATAAGGGTATGTTTTTATTCATAAGTTTATGTAACAATTCATCAAAAATTAGGAATGTCTTATAAGACTCTAAATTTCTTATCGAATGAAACCTTGTATGTAAGACTTTTTAAATTCAAATTACAGAAGAGGAACTACTAGTTTGATTAGTTATGTTATAATAATTTTTTGTTTTATAGAGACTTCATGTTTTAGGCATTCAATATTAAGTCTATTGGTAAATTATTGGGTTGTTAAATTATCCTCCCCTCAAATGAATTGCATCCTTGCAATTCGAAACATATCTAAAAAAAGATAAAGTTAGATGCTTGAAAACTCCCATGTGGTAAACCCACATTGAAAATAGAGTCAATAGAATATTTTACTAAAATAGGATATGGGAGGTGAGGAAGTCACCACAAAAATTATTCTTTCGAATGGGGAGACATTAGTTGGGAGTAAAAACATGGAAATGGATGAAAAATCAAACTATAATGTTCAAATGGATCATGATAAAGAACATGTTCATAATAAATATGATTACTAAAAAACTATAAAATAATATAAAAAATCATTGATATGATCCAATATTATGATAATAAGGAAATAATTTAATTAATATACTTTTTCTTGAGTCGAGGAATTATTCTACTCTATAAGAGTATAAATAGAAATTTCTATTTAAAATCTCGGCATTTGATTACACCTGGACTTATCTATACCTCATCACCTTGCCTAGGTTATTCCATATGGTGCTGTAATACATTAACCACTAAAATATCTTACAATAATCAACATAAACCATTTCATAAATGGTCAAAAATTTCCAAAATTTAATGATTCATAAATTTAGAATGAAGGTCTCTAAATTTATATAATAAACTTATAATTAACCCATAATCAACATTAAGCAGCTATATATTTTCACATTATAATCATGTGAATAACATCATCATGTATCTTCTAAAAATATGTTAATAAATTTAATTACTATAAAAACCAAAATAGAAACATGTATTCTTTAGTTTTCCTAATGTAAGTTACATGTGGTTGGATATATTCCTTAAATCCAAAACTAATGTAAACCACATCAATGATAGAATATAATACTTCTTGAAATTTCAATAATAAGTTCCAAGGTATTTAGTAATATTATGAATCATTCATTTCTTTATTATTATCTAAGCATCTGATATATATTAAGGGTTTTCATTCCCTTAATCACGCGTTTTCTAAAGAGATTAAATTTCTATTGAATCACTTTTCTATTGTACCATTCATCATAAGTCCTCAAATCCTTAATGATGTAGTACATTAGTACGGTTCTTATATATATATATATATATCATATTTCTTATAACAAGAATATCATAACATAGTTCTTGAATCGAAAAACACAAATATGTTATTTATTCTACTTAAACCGTTGTAACACCATAAGCTTGACCATTATCCATTTTAATTTTTAATGTAGTATTTCAATGATGCTTGGGAAATTCATTTTCATAGTTCAAAACATCCTTACAATTGAATCATTGAATATAGGAATATTATTTTCTTCTCATTGAATTATGACCATGGTGGCCTTTTTCAACACACTCGAATAACACTCCTTTTCCTCTTAAACAAGTACCAATGTGTTTCCTACGATAGGTATGAAATGTGGAAAAATACTTCTTTCCCTACTTCCCTTTATCAATATTTTTTCTAGTTTCCCTATTCTCCTAGTTTTTCATTCCAAATAAAAAATACATAGAAAACTCTTTATTCTTCTTATTTAGACAAGATACTATTTCCTCATCTATTGAGAATGCTGGAGATATTATTTCCCTTCGAATGACATGCTTAATCCGAGTGACGAAATGATCATTCATACTCCATGAATTGTGTGGTTTGTTGTGGATATCATTCCTTTTTGTAGGCTCCATTTCTAAACAATGGAATACAGTATATTTGTTTAAGAATCATAATTTATAATCTCTACATAGTATAATACATAGTATAAAATGAAATCATATCCATAACTAATCTCATAATCATCATCATGGTTTAATTGAGTAAAAACATTAAAATTAATTCAATCATAATGGATTATAATAATAATTTGAATTACCCAAAAAATATCCCCTGAGATTTTTAAACAAAGTGAGCATTAAGCACTATTTTCATGTTCTAGGACACCCATTTTCAATCCCAAAACTCCTGGTTAGAGATGTTACTCCTAGGTACATCTCTTACAGAACCATGTCCACTTGTAGTATACCAATAGATATTTTTCACTAGAAATATCCACATAATATATTCCTTACCAAAATTCTAGGACCTTCTTGTATTTTTATCCTCAATGCCTATTTTAGGGGTTATTCCCCTAATATTTTTTTTCTAAATCTATTTTCCTTGTTTTATACTAATATTCCTTTGATTCCAACTGTAATTTCCCAACCCATGAATCTCGGAGATATTACATTATTTAAATACATTGTAAAGTTTACATGGAATAAAATCCTAATGCATTAAATAATTTATTAATTTATAAAAACCAGATACATACATTGGATAATATTACAACTTAAAAATAAATACAACATAAATTTATTATTTGGAATATCCACAACTCTATGTTTCTCCCTACAGGTCACTCATAATAAAAATCATAATTTCATGCGAAAAAGAAACATAAGAAAGGGATGAGCTTAAATTCATAGTAAGGGTGAGAAATATAGTATATCATAAACATAAAAATTATTCATGGCTAATAAATAAAAACAAATTCCTTTAAAATTAAACATCAACACATTATGGAATGAATACGATCTGAATAAATAATTCCATAATAAAACATAATCATAGGTATTATTCATTTCAGATAACCATATGAACCAAGAATTTATAGAATAATAATGAGTGAAATGAATATGATAGACATTCTAAAATAAACCATTATGTCCTGGACCAAGATGTCTTAAAATTATTAATTCCTCGACAAAAACCATATTTCAATAAGGGTAAGGCCTCATCCAAGTCTAAATCTATTTGTCTCATGAGGACTATGAATGTCACAAGAGTATATAGTGGGCCCCAATAATCACTTACTAAGTCCAATCCATTCCTCATATGAAATGTGTGACCATAATGAATACATACATTCATATTGTAATAGACAATTCCAATATAAATATCTTTCAGGAATCATTTAACACAAATGTTATCAATTCAAATTCACATAGGGAACGATATCAAGATAGAACAACCAATATATATTAATCAGAATACCATAGACACAATATTTTATATGATATAATATGGTATAACCCTCAATGATTTGAAATATTCAAAATTCTATTTTTATATAGATGAAGAAACTTTTAAATGAGACCATTGAAAAAACATTAGGAAGTCATCCTTAAACATTATAATGTTTCCCATACCAACTTGACACATTCAAATAATAATCCATTATAATATAATTAAAATAATAATACTCTTGATATGATATAAAAAAGTTCATTACATACACCACATACATGGAATGAGTGGTGAACAAGTCATATATTTAATAAAAGTTAATTTGAGATCAGAGTAATCATTTTTTAAGTTTCAATGAAGTGTTCTTTTGGAAAATAAATTCTATAGGATGTGAAATAAGATTTTCAAAATGTATATCATAGAAAATAAAAGTCTAGGACATTAAAATTAAACATGAGGCATAAATTATGTCCCACTGATGTGAAATCAGGTAAAAATAGTTCTTAAGAGTCTATAGAAAGAAAACATTTTATATCATTTTAAGGAATGAATTAAAGAGAATTTTAAAGTGGAAAGGAATGTTTGTTTTCATAAAACTAGAATTGAACCAATATTATTTTTGATGATAAAATGAGTTTTTTTATAAAAGTAATGGTGGATTAAATCAAATACTGGTGTGCACTTGAAAATAGGTATGAACATGAGAAGTTCTCCAGAACAAGGCTTGTATTTCAGAAGGATTTTTAAATGTTCCTTTAAAATAGGAAACTCACCATAAAATAATGATGTATTATGGTTGGTTAACATATATAAACCACTCAATCCTACTTTTTGAGTGTTACATAATAATACATATGAATTTTATTATGGTAAGATAATAGTAAAAGTAACCTGAATGAAAATGGATGTTCGGGTGGAAAACCTGTATAACATTATAATCAATTGAAACATATGCCGAAAAACTAATAATCATAAAATGAAACTCTTAATACCATGAAATTAATTAAATTAATGATATTATACATCAATAGGAATTATAAATACCCCATACACACATAATAGTAGTGAATTGGGAATGTTTCAAATAAATGGAAATGAGATGAGGAAACTCTTACATTAAGTCAGATGATGTTATTTACTTGGTCTTAGTGTGCAGAATATCCAATGTAAATTAATTATCTAATATTTAAATAACATATTATAAATTTAATTTATTTATTATAACCTTATTATTTTCATTCTTGTCATTTTTTATTGGATAAGAGGTTCAATTTCATTATTCAGGTCCATTTTTTTCATAATCAATATACCTATATTCACGAACGGAGAATAATGTATATTGTGAATGGTTGTATAAAATTTAATTTATATGTTATTATTTAAAATACATAAGTTTATATTGATTTATATTTCATTTTTTTACTTGGTTTGAAGATTAATTTTTATATAAAAAATTAATTGTAATTATTTTGGTCAATTGGCAGTTTATTATCCCAACAAACTTATTTTAATTTTTAAATTATTATCATATGTGAAAAAAATTAAAAAAGAATACGTAGGATATAATCCATATATTATAGTCTTTTTCATGCCTAAAAATGGTTTCATGGCCTGAATTGAAGATGGTAATATTAATTCAAAACGTTTCATTCATGAATGTGATAAATTGACACATATTAGATGTTGTTTTCATTTATAGTATAAAAGAAGGGGAAATGAGAGGTGATGATGAATTATTAAATTATCACAACAACATTAACATACATGTATGTTACTATAGTTGTCCAAAAAAATTTATGAATGTAGGTGATGAATGAAAACAATGAAAGGAACTTGATATTTAAGAAATGTTGAGAAATCCTTAATGAAAATTTTCTAGGAAAATGACGTCACTTAAAAATTCATAAAAAAATTTCTGAGAGAATTTTTTTCAATAATAATTAGTAAATAATATGTTCAATTAGGGGGATATGGAATGAAATATCCTAACACAATCCAATTGAAAATAAAAGTCAATAACATAAACAAATTTCATGAAAAAGATAAGGGTGGTAGATTCTCTTACCTTGTAGATTGACTCCTAAAACATGATGGCTGGGACTATATGGGGTTGAGTACACCCTGAGAGGACTCATAAGGGGTAAAAAACCATATCATTGAGGTTGACGAGTTTGTAATGAATGAAAAAGATGTAATGTGTGGATATTTATAGTAAACTAGAGGGAGTTTTTTATTAATTTCAATGTACACCTCATTAACGGTTTTTTCAATACCAAGAACTTAACCATGGTATTTTCCCATGGTATTAGACAATTAGGACACCTCATGTCATATTTTCATGTACAAAAGTCTACATGCATCTTATATTAACTATTACATCATTATGATGTCATTAAACATACTGAAAACTCAAAACTGTATTTTTACTATTCATGAAAAATTATTGTATTTTAGAAAATTACAAAAAATTCACGCCAACCATTTTTTTAGTGTAGAATTCAGAAAATTAATCCTTTATTGAAATTAATTTTCTGAGTATTTTTAATTTAATTTTTAAATAAAATCATAATTTCTTCCAAAAAAACAAATTTATTACAATTACTTGGTTTATAACACACTAAGAAATTAATCATGATCCCATAAAATAAAATTATAAACATAAGACAATAAATTAACCATTAATGATTAAATTTAATGAAAATAAATTCCCACTTTAAATTATTAAATTAATCATAAAATTGTAAAGAAAATATTTAGGGCATATAAAACATTATAATACATATACTAGAATCAATTTTTCAATTTTATTATAAATTGAATTTTTACATTCGTGGTAGAAGTTTATATTTTTTCCCAATTAACTTTTCATTACTATTCATAAGTGTATGTTACTATTTATAAGGTTTTGTTACTATTCATAATAAATTAAGTTTACGTTATCAAGCCTTAAATATCTTACTGAATGGAAATGTGTATGTTTTTTTTCAAAATTCAAATTACAAAAGTGAATGTATTATTTTTAAATGTTAGGTTATAGTAATGTGTTTTCTTGTATTGAATCAATGTTTCATGCATTATATATTAAATATTATTTTAAATTATTGGGGTGTTACATTATCCACCCCTCAATAGAATTTCATTCTTACAATTTCAAACTGCACTTCGAAAGATAATGGTTGATGATTGAAAATTTCCTTATAGGAAACTCACAACGGAAATTGGGTTAATAAAATGTACTAAAAAAAGAGGTTAAGGATAATTAGGTGGTCACCAATAAAATTATATTTTCTAATGGGGTGACATTAGTTGGGAATAAAATCATAGGCATGGAATAAAAAATCATACTATCATGTTCTGATGGATCGTGACATAGAACATCTTCATATAAAAGATGATTACTACAAAAATATGAACTATTATAATAAATCCATTGATATTATCAAATATTATGATAATATTACAACAAATTATTTAATACACTTTTCCATGAGTTGAAGAATTATTCCACTAGATAAGTGTTTAAATATATTTTTCTATTTATAAACACATTGTTTGATTATACCTTGAACTATATATACCTCATCACTTAGCACAATTTACTCCATTGGTTGATGTAATACATTAAACTCTAAAATATCATAAAGTGATGAACATAATACATTTCATAAATGGTTAAAAAATTCCAAAATATAATGATTCAACAATTTATAATGAAGGTCTAGGAATTTCAAAAATGAACTTATAATTAACCCTTAATAAACATTAAGAACCTATAAATATTAACATTCCAAAAATGGGAATAACATCTTCATGTATCCCCATAAAATATAGTAATAAATTAAATTACTATATAAATCATATTGGAAAGATGAATTCTTTTGTATTCGTCATGTATGATACAGGTTATTTGATATATTCCATAATTCCCAAGGTGTTGTAAACTACATCAATGATAGCATTGACCACTTCTTGGAAAGTCAATAATCAGTTCCAAGGTAGTTAGTAATTATCCAATCCAATCATTACAACATCATTATCTCAAAATTAGATATATATTATGGGTTTTTTTCCCTCAATCAAGTGCTTTCAAAAAATTTAACTTTCTACTGAATCACTTTTCCTTTGTAAGATTCATCATACAAACTCAAATCCTTAATGAAATAGTACTGAAGTACAATCCTTATATATCTCATAATTCATATAACAAGAATATAATAACATAGTTCTTGAATCCAAAAACTCAAATACATTGTTTATTCTACTTTAATCTTAGTAACAACATAAGGATGACCTTAACACCATTTATTTTTTAGAGTTGTATTTCCATGATGTTTGGGGTATTCATTTTCTTAGGGCCCTATATCCATATAGTTCTTCCATTGAATATAGGTAAATTTTTTCTTTCTCTTAGAATTATGATCGTTGTGGAATTTCTCTCTACACTTGAAGAAAACACCATTTCCTCTTAAGCATATAAAAAGGTGTTTCCTACCACAATTATCACATGTAAAGAAATACTTATTTCCCTTCTTCCATTAATCCATATGTTTTGTAATTGTCCTCTTCTTCTCCTGTTTCATTACAAATCCATATTACATATAAAAATATTTATCGATGTTATTTAGACATGATACTATCTCATCATAGGATGACAATATTTGACATATTATTTCATTTCTAAAGACAAACTTAAACCCATCAAAGAAATGATCATTTTTACTCTTTGAATTATGTGGTATATTGCTGTTCTAATTCCTTTAATTAAGATCCATTTCTAAAAAATTGAATACACAAGATTAGATTATGAATAATAATGTATAATCTCAACAAAAATAAATACTTCGCAATAATTTAAATCTTATCCATATGAAATCTCATGATGATAAACATGGTTTCATTGAGAAAAAAAAAAGGTAAATTTAATTCCATGATTAGGGTTTGTAATTAAAATTTGAATTATACTATGTATATCCCCCATGAGTGTCAAACTATGGGCGCGATAAAGACCGTTTTCATATACCGGGTCACCCTGGGTCAAGCTCGAAACTCCATGTTAGGGTTATTACTTCTAGCTACATTAGTGCAAGAACCACATTCGCTTATAGTATTCATATAGGGATATATTTTCAAAAATGATCCACATAATATGTTCCTTTCTAAAATTCCATGAAGTCCTTTTATTTTTGTCCTCAAATTCTATCAAAGGGTTTTTATTCCACTGATATGTTTTATAAATCTAGATTCCATGTTTTCTACTAAACTTCCTTTGATACTAATTGTAACGCCCCAACCCCAAAATCCCTAAGTTGGTGCATTGTTTTAATACGTTTTCATGATTACAAGGAATGAAATCCCTAAGGAAAAAATAGTTTATTAGTATTGAAAAACCAGCTACATACATATTTTCAACATTACAACTTGAATTGTAATACAACATATAATTTTTATTAAGAACATCAACAAATCAATGTATTTTTCTACAGGTCATTCATAATAAACATATTCATGTCCTGAGAAAATGAAACATAAAAAAGGGGTGAGATCAAATTCTCATTAAGGGTAATCAATATAGTAGATGATATCACAAAAATAAATATTATACATGGTTGATAACAAAAAACACATGCCTTTAAAAATAAACTTGAAGACATAATGGAAGGAATAAGAGCTGAAGAAATAATTCCATTATAAAACATAATCATGGGTATTATACTAGTCTAATAACCACATGATCTATGAATTTGTATATTCATAATGAGGTAAATTCATATGTCAAACACTATAGATAATATAATTAAGTAATCATGCAAGACATATAAAAATGATTAAGGCCTCAAACAAACCCGTATCTGAAAATTGGCAAGGCCTCATTCAAGTCCACTTCTATTTTTCTATTGAGACCTATCAATGAATCAGGAGAATATAGAGGGCCACACTGATCAAATACTATGTCCAATTAATTCCTCAAATAAAATGGGTGAACATAATAAATATATACATTCATATTGTAAATAACATATTAATTGTAAATAACATTCCCAAATCATTAATCTTAAACACTAACCACTCAAAGTAATATGGTGAAGGGTATCAAGATAGAACATCCAAATTAAAACACATTAGCAACTTTTCCTCAATATATTTTATATGATATAATAAGGGATAAAACTCAATAATGTGAAATATTTAAAAAGGTATGTTGAAATAGATGAAGATACTTTTAAATGAGAGAATTGAAAAATATATGAGGAAATAATCCATAAACATTACAATGTGTCACATAACACCTAGAAAAAATTCAAATAATAATATATTAGAATATAATTAGAATAAGGATACTATTGATATGATATTCCAAATGGAAGTACATAAACCACATACATGGAATGAGTGGGGAACAAGGCATGTATTTCATTAAAATAAATGTTAGATGAGAAAAAAATTTAATTTAAAAAAAAGAGTTCTTTGGGAAAATCATTTGTTTTTGACATGAAATCTTATTGTAAAAAAATATATCCAAAAAATAATAACAGTCCATGAGATTGAAATTATATTTTAGGCATTAGTTATGTCCCCAAAAAGTGAAATCGTGTAAAAAGAGTTTCTATGAGTATTTATAAAGAAAAGGATTTAGAGCATTTTAGTTAAAGAATTGCATTGATTTTTAAAGTGGAATTGAATGTCTATTTAAATCTAAATAGAAATGAACCAAGATCATTTTTCATGATAAAATGAGTGGTTTGATAAAGATTAAAGTGGCTAAAAAATATTCTGGTGTTCACTTGAAACCAGTTTAGAATTTGAGAGGTTCCCTTGAGTCGATCTTGTATTTCAGAACGAATTTTGATAGATCCATTTAAAACAGGTAAATCCCCATAAATAATATAAGGATTATGTTTAATAAAAATATATATAACAATAAGATATAACTTATTAGTATTACATATTAATACATAAAAATTTCATTGAGGTAAGTATTTAATAAATTTAACTTGAATGAAAATGGAGGTTCGGTTGGAAAACCCTTACCAATTTTAAGTCAATCAATAATTTTGACCCAATAATAATAATAATAAATAGATAAATTGAATACCATGAAATTAAATATATTCATGATATTATACATTAATGGGATGTATACATACATCATACACACATAATAGTAGTGAATAATGAATGTTTCAAAAAAAATTGGAAGTGAGATGTGGAAACCCTTATCTTATGTCTGATGATGTTATTTTACATGGCCTTAGTGTCTAGGATATCCAATTTAAATTAATTTATTAATATTTTTATAACCTTTTATACATTTAATTGAATTATTATAACTTTTTAATGTTAATTCATGGATTTTTTTTGGGTTAAGTGGTTCAATTTCATTTTTAGGGTCTGTTTGTTTCATGATTGGTATACTTATATACATGAATGGAGAATCACATAAACTGTTTAAATTTTTATAAAATTGAAGTTATATGAAATTTTTTAACCTACATGATGTTACATGGTGGTAAATTTCCTTTGGACACTTGGAGTGAATATGAATCGTTATATAAAACAATAATGACAATTGTTTGGGTTAATTGGTGTTCTTTTATATCACAACAAACTCATTTTAATTTACAAAATAATATCCTATGAGAAAAAAGATTCTTGAAATTTACATAAGTTATAATAAATATATTATATTATGGTTTAACCATCATTTTTTCATGAACATAAATGAAGATGGTAATAGAAATTGAAATCATGGTGTGCCAGAATATGATAAATTATCCCATCTCAGATAATGTATTCATTTCTAGTATAAAAGAAGGGAAAAGAAGAGATGATGATGAATTATTACTTTATCACCAAAATATTATAGTACATATAAGTAAATTTACTTATAATAACATTTGTATTAATGGAGGTGCTGAATGAAAAAGGAAAAAGGATCTTGAAGTAAAAGAAATGTTGAGAAATCCATTATGAATATTTGGCAGCCAAACAACACCACAAAAAAAATCATACAATATTTTGATGATATAAAATGAGTCTCTCATCATTCATACATTATATGTATAGTAATATGGATATGAAATGACATATCCCAACATAATACAATTGAAAATAAAAGAGAATAACACAAAACGAGTTCTTCAAAAAAGTACAGACTGATAGATTCCCTTACCATGTAGAGTAACTCACTAAAAATGACGGTTTGGAAGGTGGGGTTTTCGGTCACCCTGTGGGGCTCATAGGGAGTAAAAATACTAGAAATTCTATGATTATGAGTATTTAATTAATTTAATTGAATGAATGAGTGGGTACTTATAGAAAATGAGAGGGAGTTTTTTTATTAATTTCAAATGACACCTCATTAGTGGTTTTTTCAAAACCATGGGATTTACCATGGTATTTACTCATGGTATTAGCTAATTGGGACATCAAATATAATATTTTAATTTACACAAGGAGACCATAATATTATATAAACTATTACATCATTATAATATCATTAAACTTCCTTATAACTAAAAACTATATTTTTTCACTATTCTCGTAAAATTCAAGTATTTTAGAAAAATCCAAAAAATTCACCCCAACCATTTTTTGATGTGTATAACTAAAAAATGATATATTTTTTGAAAATTATTTTCTAAATATATTTATTTTAATTTTAAAATAAAATAATAATTTATTTCGAACAAATGACATTAAAAAAATAACTCATTTTATAACACATTGATAAATTAATCTAGGTCCCATAAAATTATATTATAATAATAATATAATAGTTTAACAATTTATGATTAAAATTCATGATGTTACATCTCAATTTTAAATAATTAAATTAATTATAAAATTGTAAATAAAATATTTATGACATACAAAAATACCAATACTTATACTTTAATCGTTTTTCAAATTTTAAGATGTCTAAATTGTATTTATACATTCATGGGTGATGTTTCTATTTTTTTGAAAAATTTACTATTCATTACTATTCATAAGGGTATGTTACTATTAATTACGGTGTTTTACTATTCAAAAAAAATATAGTTTTACTTACCAGACTCTATATATTTTACTAAATGTAACCATGTATGTTAGTTTTATTGAAATTCAAATTACAAAAGTGGAAATTTTTTTGTTATTGGTTATGTTAGAATACAAAACTGGTTTTTAGAGATTTAGTGATTCCTACATTCTAAATTAAAACAATTTTTAAATTCGTTTAGTGTTAGAAAATATCATTTGAAATCATTTTTAATAATATTTTTAAAAATAGGGTTTTTAAAATAAAACATATTTCCGTGCAATGTGAGAGATACGACAAAATTTTTCTTAAAAAAATTTCATAATTATATTATGTTACAAATTGTATAAAAATAGTACTAATAAATGTATACATCTTGTGGAAACCTAATATAATCAAACTCATGGGTTTTCTTGAGATATTGATCATAATATGTCACAAATGGAATCATGACCATAAAAAATTTATATAAACAATGATATTATTTCAGTAAACTCATACCACATGGTCACATTTGATCATATTATATAAGTAATAAAATTAAATTGCATTAGTAATATAAAAAAAATGAAAAGTTTGAGATTCGTGATATAACATGTTAAATACACCACCAAAAATAATGTAGCTGCAGAACAAAACATGTGTCTCAGAGAAGGAATATTGAGACAAAACTATCTCACTAATTTTGTAAATTTTGAAACCAAAAACCCAAGCACAAAATATCACATAATGGATATATAAATACCAATAAATTTAATAATAAGAGTAATATAATACATTGATGTTAATTATATACACAATAAAAAAAAGAAAATAGTGTTGAACATGGAATGTATCACACTTATATAAAAAGTGAGATGAAATTCTTTTACATTGGGTCTTAACTCTCATTATAATCATTAAAAAATACTTTATAATAAATTAATGTCTATTATAATTTTAGAGAATAACCATATTATTACATATAATATCATTTATGGATTTATTATGACTTTATATTACACGGTTGTTAATAAATCAATGTTAAGGTTTCACTTTGGGTAATATTTGTGTAGTTCCACACATGTGTATTTATTTATTATATATATTGTGCTTATAACTATATCATAATTTGATAAATTTAAACCATGATATAAATATCATGTAAATTTATTTAATTAGTATTATAATAATCTATTTTATATATATTTATGAAATGGAATAAACTGTTAATAGAGATATTAGGACGTACATACGCATGAACGATGATTCCATTTTATTATCATATTAAAATAATGAAATAATATTAATATATGTATATATTTATATAATATTAGTAAAGTATATTTATTATGTCATATTTATCATATAATTTCACTTAACACAACCTTAATATATTCCTTCCAGTGTTTGAATGAATCACATCACTTTGAGGGGGTGGTAGTCCACACTTTTTCAAATGAAATTATCGTATTTACAACAAATGAAAAGTACAATGATATGTGTTTTAAAATTATAAAAAAATATTAAATATTAAATAATATATATATATATATAATATATCTTATATAAATATGACATCCAACAGATGCGCAACCACCAAATGTGGTAAATGAAAAACAAACAATCATCCTTTCGTGAGGCGGTAGTTCATCGTACAAATAAACAATAGGTCAAGTTACCAATTTTATGTAAATTTTTGTATATTTAGTTATATCCATTATCATAAAGAAATTATAGTATATTTAGGATACTTTTTTGGTCATAAAATCCTTTAATAATTATAATTGAGTTCATATAGAGAAAAATTGAAAGAAAATATTTCGGGGAAGGATGTTACATATTCTTTAGGTAACTCCTTTTTGTTTGTAATGAAGGGATTCCTTGGATGGATTTATACCCAAGTGGAGGATTCAATGAGGAATAGATGGATTTTTGGAAGTTTATTTGGTAGATATGCTTCTGCCTTATGTGGTTTTATAGGTGTGAAGAATGGGTAGAAGTGGTGGCCTTTTATATGGATGGGTGGGGACACACATGGATTTTATGAAATAAAGTTAGGTTAACCCACGTTTTTACCTAAAAAAGTAACCCCAAACCAAAAAAACATAACAATTAATGTTTTTTTATTACATACGGACATAAAATGGGAGTGGGTTAAGTGGATAGGTCATTTAAACCATTATGTTTATGGATTATTCCCTTCGTAAGCATAATTATACCTTTTTAATTTTAACAGAATTCCCTATTATTTTTTGTCAAAAAAATGTTGATGTTATTATAAAATATAAATTATTATTAATAAAAATATTGAATTTTTGTATAAAAATTCTAAAAACAAAATTTATTGAAATTAATTTCAAATTAATCTCATAGATATGACGACACTACGAGCTTTTAATGTAACAATGAACAATGGTTTTCCAATATTTTATATCCAATTTCAATGAAAAATTGTTTCCAATGAAATAAATTGGGTTAATTTATAATAAATTTATCAATTAAAAGTTTAATGAAAATTTTTAATCTAAATTATCCATGTAAATAAATTACATTAAAAAGAATATTGAATTAAAGTTTTCTATTTTTCACAATTCTTCCAAAAATGATGATTCTCAATAATATTCATCAAATTCACCTTAATATAATTTAGACATTTAAAATTTAAAAATGAATTTTATTTTATCATATTCAATTTACAAATGTTTATAAAATTTTTATTATTATTATTAACAGATAGACAATAAAACTATTTCATTTGAGAAAATTTCCTTTTTAAACATGTAAATACATTACCAAAAATTATGTTTTTAGTTTACAATATATAATATTTATATAAAACTATTATTAAAAAATATTTTGAAATTACTTATTATTATTAATATTACTAATTTTAATGACTATTTTATTGCTATCTCATTTAAATAGTTATAATAATCGAAGATGTTTCGTAGAAACTCAGTGTTCCATGTAACATTGACTAAGATGGGGTTTCATGTAGAAAAATGAAAGTCAGTGTCAAGTGAATTATATTTATGATTTATATAATATAATTAATAAGTGAAAATGAATTTAAATAGGAAAAAAGGTTCACCAAAATGTAGGGTGTTACTAGAATCATGATTAAAAAAATTACCCACGAAAGGGTGTCTAGTGTGAGAGTCATTCTGAGGACCATATGATTGGACTTAATTGATATAGACCATAGGGTGGGGAGGTGTAGTGGAGATATGTTATTAGTTATAGGTATTAAACATTCATAAAATATATAGTATGAAATTAAAATTTTAATTTAATGAAAAATGTAACATATGATATTCCATGGATGGGGAATTCACTATATAGTATATATTTCATTATGGTTGTTGTTTAGGGTAAGGGATATTACCTCTTAGGTGGATGATGGAACCAAGAGTAGGGAATGCCCCCCCCCACAACACATCTATGGTTGACATTTATATACTCGTTAGCTCCATAGGTAGGAAATGTGACCCACCCCACATGGATTTTGGCACTATGGACTTCCCTGATAGGACTTTATCCACGGAGCTTGTATATTAGGTTTTTCATCCCCTAAGTGTTTACCACTTGAATAGTATTCTTGTCAGCCCCCAAATTTAATTCTCATATATACTAGGTGGTTGAACACCTACATTTTGATCTCATGTATACAAGATGATTCATCATCCAAGTGTTTATCTCATGTATATAGGTTGGGTTATACTCAATGTGTTCACCTCATGTATACTAGGTGGGTAGGCCCCTAGGTTCATATCTCATATAAACTAGAAGGATCTACCCTTAGGTGTTTATCATATGTATACATAGTTTCTTTAACATCTAGTTTATTACATCCCAAATAATTATATGATTCAAATGCACTAATTTATTAAATTAGTTTTCACGATTATGTGATGTTCTCAAAGACACTGTAACACTAGTTGAAATAGATTTTGGTCGATTCCACTTGTTATATAGGACTCCATGTTATATAGTAGATACATTTTTAAACACAAAAACTATATTTATTTAAATATATGATTATTGTATATGTTTAAAATGCATTTATTGGTTATTTATGAGACTCTATTTGTGGTTCCCTACTGAGTTGTAGTCATATACCACTTGGGTGGCCATTAAACTTGGTTACCCATGTCGACTTCATTGATTATAAATATTGGTTGTGTAAAGTCTTAGAGTATATTTAATGAGTGGGATAAAATTGTTAGGAATTCATACTAGGATGAGTATAGTATCATGTATTGTTGTAGAGACTCATTTATTTTTATTTTTTCCTTTAATTTAATATGTAATCTACTTCTTGGGATGTTATTATTATGTAAATATACCAATATGTACTTATGAACTATGATTTATTATTAAAAAATATATCTACATACTTGGAGGTTTTATTTTTGGAGAATTATTTATTTATTTATCTATTATTGTGCCTTATTATATGGGGCCATAATCTCTCTCTAGGCCTACCATGGACCCCACTACTAGTTGGAAACCTTTGGTGTATGGGGAGGCATGAACATGGTCACATGGATAACCATTATTGTTATTTTTCATTGTGAACTAGTAAGGGTTTTATAAAGTTGTATCATAGAAATTTTGAGACAGATATAGAAAATTTATATGATATATTATTTTATCACTCATCGGGGGATGATAGAGAGAAGATATGGGGATCATTCAGTGCTTGTGTGGGAGATCATACTAGTACATTGATAACACAATACATGGTGGAATTATATGTTACCAAGGGTATGGTATTTATATACTTGGTTTTTTATTTTATAGTTTTTTGATTTTTAGGTTGAATCAAATATGTTTCTTGGATTTATGATTTATACGGTTATGGAACATGGATTGATTGAAAGATACCTTTGTTCATGAATCATATTTTTCACATAGAATTTAAATGACATCCACACGAGTGGGACACTAGTATCAATAATTATAAGGTTCATATTTTTAATATTATAGTATCATCAAAGATAGTGAATTCCCATAAAAACATAAATGGTAATCTTCTCATATGGAACATGTCATCAGTTCTAATCTTGATTAATGGTATTGTATAACAATTAATGTGTTCATGATGATATTGTATATGAAATCCATTTTGTTATGGTATTCTTTTGGTAACCCTTCATGTTCAGTATAGGAATTTGATTCCATGATGATGACTCTGGAGAGTAAAAAGGGATCATTTTTTTGGAGTATCTACAATAGTCTATATGGTGTTTTCTGCTAAGGATTCTTGGTGTAATTCTAGTTGACATACTCATTATATAATATATATTATATTTCGGGTAATAATATGGTGATTTATTTATATGTATATATATATATATATTTGTTTGTGTGTACGTGTTATAGAGAGAGGTAGAGTAGATACTTCATGATCCCCTTGTGTGTAGTCAGATTTGTAAAACCTATGTGATGGTATGTTCCTTAGGAGTGAGCAATCGATTTTGGAATGTAATGTTAAACTTGTATATGAGGGACATGGGTTGATAAAGTTTTAATGTGAGATTCTTGGATGATATGTTATATAGGAATAATCTTCCACCCTAGAGGCATATTATATGTGTTTTTTACATGTTTGAAACCTCTTTTAAGGATTATTGGGAGTACCTAGTGGTACCTTATATGTGACTTATAATTTTTCATGTTTGTGAGATATAGTGGATAACATTAATATGTGAGTGGGTTTAACATTATTTTGTGAGTTCCCTAAAATATGGGAATCATGAGTAGGTTCCTTTACTTGATATTATTTCATGTGAGGTGTGACAATGTATATGGAATAGGCATATTAATGACTTGGGTTTATATGAGGGACACATCTTGGGTGTTGGGGATAACAATTTTTATGTGTGGTAGAGAATGGGTAGAAACTATTGATTATAATATAATTTCTGAGTAATCTGATGATCATGAGATAGATATGGAATATTCTAGATGTATATTTTTCTGAAAATGAATCATCAAGGTTGGTTATACATAAATGGGATTTACAAGCCCTGGATCATTATTAGTGATTTTGGAATGTGATCCTTGGTATAATGATTTGAGAATCATGGGATAATGACACTATAAATTATATTGAGTTACATGGGATTATACACTAGTTAATTATGGATTATATTGAGATAATGGGAATTGTATATGTCTTGTCGTGTTGAGTTTTAAATTACCGAGTGGATGTGTATGAGCCACAAATTGGAACCATTTATTGAATTTATACGGTATAATTTTCTCAACAGTTTGCATGAATTGAGATGTTCCCATAATGGGGAGGTATGTTTTCAAAATAGATGAACTGATATGGAATTTTCAATCTATGTGTAGATTATATTCAACTATTTATTAGGATGAAATGAGTAAGAATCCAAAGGATTAGAACATGTGTGATTTTGATATGAATTTATGATATTATCTAGGAGTGTTATAATTGAATATATATGGTGGATATTCTAAAATGGTATATTTTAGTGTGTGAACTTCATTATAGATGAATTTTGGAAGATACATGGTATGACATTTCCATGATCTAGGAACATGTGGAATTTGATGTTCTGGAATACCACATGATTATGAAAGGTAATGAAATTTTCAATAATTACATACAATAATAATCCCCATATGGTTATGTTCGGGGAGTGATTGTACCCATCATTGTGTGGTTGTGTTGGAACCAGGTTTTTTGTGAATAAGTGAAACCAAATTATCTTGTCATGTGTTAAGTACAATATTTTGGAGTTAGAAGTTATATTTGATAGAGTATTTTTGTTGTTTTTAGGATTGGGAATCAGTTTATCTCATCTTCGAATGTATCAGGATGATTATTATCAAGTGCCCATGAGGGACCATGATGATCAGGTTGTTTAGTAGAGGATCAAATAATATTATTTCACCAAAGACTGGGGTTGGAGATCGGTGTGAGTTCATAAAATATTAAGGCATGTTCGATTTAAAATGGAATTGTGGGTTGGATTAGTACTATATTTTAATGGGTTATTTCATATAAAAGGGATTGTGGTGTACTGAAAACAAAAATGAGTGGGTTTTTAGACCACTAAAAATATGTTTCATTTGGAATTTTCAATGTTTGGAAGAAATGTTAAATGAAATTGGATCTAATGATTAAAGTCTTATGGTGGGAGCCCATATGATAGATTATGAAATGGTTAGTGAAACCATGGTCTCTTGGGATGGATTGATGCATTAGAGAACCAAATTAATAGTATGGTGATGGTGGAATATGTATGATCAACTTTAGATTATATAGAATCCATCTGTTTAGAGCTACAATATATAGATAAATATGTGTTCAATGGTAGAATCAATGAGGTGATAATAAATGGATAACCCAAATAGTTTGAGATTAATGGGTGAATGGATCAAGGGAATAATTATTTATTTTAATGGTGGAGATGTTGTGAAACCACGAACAATTTTGGATCCATATTTTCATATATATTTGGAATTTCATAAATTGGTTGATAGTCTATTTGGAAAATGTAGATTTTATTGATGATTTAGAGAGTTTGAGAATCCAAATATTGTGATTTACTAAGTATTTTTAGGTTTGAGATAGACCGTAGGTTTTTATATGATTCTAGGATAAATCATGTTGAATTTTAACTATTTTTATGGAGTTCTTTTCATAGAGAATTTCTTAATTTGAATGGTTTAATAGAAACAATGAAGCAACCTGAGTGTGATGAGGGTTTCCGTCCAATCAATATAGTTCACTATTTTCTATCATGATTAGATAATTGATTGTAAGAAACCATGTGGTTCATAGACTAAATCATTTAATATTATATGGATATAGAATCTGGATCATTTTTTCATTTTTATTGAAAAACCATGTGAAATTTTTCCAATCAAGCAAGTGAATTTTTTTTTGGTCGGGGTGTGATTTTAAAAATTGTGTGGTGTAACTAGAAAAAGTGGTTTTTATTGGATAATTTCTTCCAAATGGTTGGTGAAGGTTTGGAAAATGAGGCTTCCAAAAAATGAATCTCATTAATAGGGAGATTTTACGATTTTCTCTCTAATTCATTAAACCATAGACCTTGTTCAGTCACACCCACATACACTCTAGCAATAAAACATCCTCCTAAAAACCTCCATTGTTCATACCCTATTTAGATTGATTTCAAGTGATATTATAATGTGTTTCACATGAAATTCACCCTCATTGACCTCTATAAGGTTCTTCATCGTTGCCTATTTTTTCAATCATTTTAGTTTTGATGGTGATTTCATCATAGTATAGTTAAATAACATTACATTGATGGGGATTCTATACTACCTAGACAGAGGTCATCTGGAGATGTTATATGCACAACAATATACGTCATCTAGATAAATTAATTCCACATTTTTCATATATTATGGTGTTTAAATTAAATTAAATTGAATTATATTTTTAATTGGTGTCATGTGTTTTGGATTTTGATCAGAATGATAGTATGAGGGTGTCAATGATCTAATGTATATAGTTTTTTGTAGTGTGAGTGTGATGGGGATTATTTATGATTATTCAGTGGTTAAAACTATTTATTTTACTTTTTAATCACTAATATTTTTCTCTACTTTAGTTTTATAAATGAACATAATTAATTATTAGACCTTCTATTGTGAGAAAGGTTAATGGGGTGTGACGTGTGGTTTTGAAGAGCCTAAAAAATAATACTATGCTATAGAGTTAATTAGGAAATGACTTCGATAATGGTTGGTGGTCTCATATAATACCCCAACGGTATTTTATTTCATATATTTAGAATGGAATCTGTTGTATGGTCACACCATTGAGTGAATTTTATTAATAAAAATATCATTATTTAATTAATAAAAAATTCCATTTAAAAATTAGACAATGTAGAAAATCCTCACTAGATCATGGTTTTTATGTTTATTTCCTCAGTCAAGGTTGGTCGAGGCCTTAACAACAAAATATTTCATTAATATGTTTCAACCGTGATTTGTGTTGATCAAAATAAATGTTGAATATTATTGTGACCTTAACTTATGACTTATGTTCATAATCCCCCCCCTCCCTGAGTAGATAAAAGTGTCGAATTGGGATGGGTTGACCATGTAAGCCATGCAAGAACCATGAGATTCATTAGAGCCACATGCTCGAGTGTATGGATGTAGGGAGAGCATTAATCTCCCCATGATATGATATCTTGGGTTTTCATTCCCTAGGTAGATCATGGGTAGGTCGTGTTCTTCATGACTAACCTTGGGAAGTCTAGGGTTGTAATAGGAAATTTTTCATGTGCCGTTATACCGATGATGATATGGAATTTTTAAGAGATCATAGGGGCCTTGAAGAGTGTTTTCGATACTAAGAGATGTAATTCCATATAAATGACTGGGGTTATAAAGAGAATATTGATTGAAGAATAGGACCCATGATTCGGCGTCTAATGTGAGATGTCATTTCAGGGACCTGGGGAGGTTTCAAAATAGATATAGACTCTAGAGTGGTGTCCTATAAGGGAGCTTGGATATGAGTACTCGGATTGACCATTTAGTGAAATAGTATGTAATATATTAAATGAATAATGGAATTTTGAATGTATGAAATTACATCCCGGGGATGAGGAATTCCCCCTAGTGTGTATATTTCCTTATGTATTTCATTTCATGTAGGGTACATAACCCAACAAAAGTATAAATTATTTATGAGTATGGGTTGGGATTCTTCACAGATCTTGGGATTCCATATAAATTCATTTTGTATCCACATGTATGAAAAGTTACCCCATGCCGAGATTTAGGGACTGTAGACTACGCTAAATGAGAGGTGGTCTCTGATCTTTAATACTATGTGGGTTATCTGGAAATTTTATATAACATCCATACCAGGTGGGACATAACCCATCTATTTTTCTCATGTATACTAGGTAAGTCACCCCCCTTATTTTTATCTCATATATACCCAATGGGTCAACACCGAAGTGTTTATCTTATATATACTATGTGTGTCCTCCCCTGAGTGTATATCTTTTTCATACCAATGTGTGTAATCACCTTAATGTTTATCTTCTATGTAATAGGGTGAGAAATACCCCAATGTTATTATATTGGATGGAAAGATTATGTGATGGGCTCTTAGACACATCAAAATCTGGCTACTGTAGGTCCAGTTCAACCTCATGTGTTACATATTACACCTAAATCAATATCTATTATATGTTTATTCATAATAAAATTATTTATTTATTGAAGTAATTATATGTCGGCTTTAAATTTACTATTCATTTATATGATTTTTTTATTGTAACCCGACTTACTTGATTTCATGCCATGATCAGGTGGCCATGGCACTTGGGCACTAAAGAATATTCAACTGATTGTTAGTACATGATGGGTAAATTCTTGAAGAAGATGGATCTTCTTTGGTGTATTATATGGTATTATAAATCATGACAATGTGAGGTTATAGGGTTATAGAGGACCCTACATTATTTTTATTATATAAATTATTTTTATATTTGATGAGCTCGATGGGTGATGACTATTGTATGACTGTATGCTTCCACATTCAATCATTTTTATTTTCTATTGACTACTACTTCTATGTAATATAATGGGTATTCTATTGAGTAATTTATGGTTTTTTATAACTTATTTCACACTCTGATATGATTTATATTCTCTCTACATTATTACCTTATACCCCCACGACTATTTTGTATCATTTTTCAAACATTGATATGTGCTTGAGGTCATATGGCCACCTGACTCGATTAATGTTCATAGGGAACTAGGGTGGGGACATTATATCTGTTATAATAAACCTATATTCCCAAATTAAATTAACCCATTTTCAAAATTATCCATAAATACCTCAACATCAAATTAAATATCATTCCAATATGTTATTAGTAACAATATAATTTATTTTCTTAAAACCCAATATAAATTTCCAAAAAATAATTATTCACTTTAATATCCAATCATATAATTATCCAAAATGGTATTTATTCTTTGAAACATATGATCATACATGGATTTTTTACATTATATATTATACATAAATAATATAATATCCTCATCTAAAAGCACACCATTCTCTAAAATTATATAAAACCTATTTTGATACTAGTTGAGATGAACCAAACACGAAATCCTATATTTAGTCCTATAATTAATATGTTTTTAGTATTATTTTTATACAAATCAATGTGTCTAAAACATAACCACCCAAAATTATGATATCAATAAATAATATTTAGGCACGTAATACAAAAGAACACTTCGGTGTATATATTTATAGAATATGGAAAAAAATCAACTTAAATTCCCCATATCATTCAAATAAAATGGTAACTTGTTTAACAAAACAATGGATAAATTATTTTTTAATTACCCCAAAAAACCTCCCACAAATTTATCCACACATAATATAAATATAGGCATATTATACAATATAATATTCCTCATTAAATGGGTAAATAGAAACATAATAAAGGGTGATAAAAAATGATCAATATTTTTTTACATAAGAAAAACAATCAAATATCATAAGTGATCATTAGATAAACATGTGAGAATGAGAACATAGTCAAGGTATGTGAACACAACATATTGAAATAATATCTGATAAAATGTGTATTAAAATTCATGAATGTTAACATATGGTTTTTTCAATGACTGGGTTACATCATACAATCATGGATTCAAATGAATATAGAAAAAATGTAAAACATGACATCAGAAGGATATGTAAAGGATAATTTCAAAGATAAAATATCACAATTGGAAGATTCCAATAGTGGATTGAGTTTACTCTTTATGTACATATATATCATCCCATGAGATGTAATATACTATACATTGAATTTTAGGGATGTATAATTTATAGTTCACCCATCACATTATAATATCTATATACAAATACCTTTCACATTAGGAAACATTCATAATTTCATCCAAGCATAATTTACATGAAAAGAAAATGGTATTGATGAATATTTTTACATAATATGATCATATATTATCTAGAGAAATAAGAAGAATCGAATGAATATAGCATATCCCCAATGAAGATAAAGATACATTAAGTGGGGTTGACATAGATGAAAACAAGTTCTATAAGAAGAAAACTTTAATACATGGAAAACTATTTTAGTTATGGTTTTTAAAACACCTAATAAATATTTAGTTTTCAATTTATCAGTTGTGGTTTTACTAAATTGTTTTTAATTATTAATTTTTTAATTTTTTAATTTAAATATTGAGTTTTCTTTTTCAATTTTAATAAATATCAGATAAATTTATTCATTTTAGGAGAAGATAAAAACTATAAATTAGCATAAAAAACTATAACTTTTGGATTGCGTGCCCATTTATGCTTCATTACATATATAATTAAAAATCAGGAAAATAAACTACAATAAAATTAGATAATTATATTTTCATTATTATTAAAAAAAATTATTGTTTTTATAGATGTCGAAAATCCAATATCAACTTTAAAAACAATTATATTTGATTTGGGTGTAAATTTTGGATCTGAAACATGTATAATCTAAGAATAAAATGAGATTTATGTATTCAAAATACGGGGGATCTTAGTCCCAATTTTGCAGTGGTACAAAATCCCCAAATGCCTTAAAAAACATTTTTTAGTTGTGATCCCCTAATTTTTGAAGATTCAATGGAATTCCAACTTTTCATTAGATAACCCTCTTATGATTGTTAGGTGGTCTATGATTTTATTACATGAGTTTCATTACAATTAGTATGATTGTGTTATAATTATAGTGTTCTTCCCTCTATTGGTAATTTATTATTTATTATTTTTTATTTATATATTTGGGAATTCTTGTGTATTTTCTATACTATACCTATATTTATCTTTTTTAAAAAAATTAACTAATTATTTATAATTGAATATATTTATATATAATTTACTATTTTATATATTTATAAATATTTATATATTATTATATATTATTAATTATTAATTATTAATTATATGTTATTTCTTTATTATTTCTATTTTATTTCTTATATATCAGTTAGATATTTTTCATTTATTATTAATGAATAGTGATATTATCTGTTACATATTATTTGTTTATAATTTTATTATTATTTACATATCATTAAGTATATATTAATTATTATTATACATTTACAAGATATTATTATTTATTTTTTATTATTTATTTTTTATTTTTCATTAATTATATATTTACTTTTTATTATTTATTTATTTTAATTTTTTATTAGATAATATATATTTATTATTTATTATTTAATACTTGTTTATTTATAATTTATTTATAATTTATTTATTATATATTAAAAAAATTAATTATTTATTATTTATCATGCCTTTATCAATTTTAGAATTATTTATTTAATTATTTAATATTCATTTATTTACTAGAAATTGTAGAAAGTAATATAATATATCTACACATAATAAATTTTCGATAATAATATTAATTACAAATGACACAAGCCATGAATTTCGAGGCCCACGACAATAGTTCCAGAAAAATATTTTTAAAAACACACTCATAGAATAAGTTATTTGCAGATGCACACAGATATACGACGACCCCCCAAGTAAAGAAACAAAATCAAAGAACACCATAGGGTTGATAAGGTCATCATTTGTTCCAACAACCGATACTACAACGGTTCCAGTCTCTTCTCCAAGTTTTATTAAAAAATATATGTTAACCATAACCCTCATAGGGTTCAATTAATTGAGGTTTATCCTTTTTAGGGGCCTTCAAACATGATATCTTTCATATAATGCAACATTTCTCCCACTTCTTATAATCACTAGTGTGGTTTTAGCATTTCGATCAACACCAGATTCTCAATCCATAGTCAAATAAGAAATATCCTATAAAACTTTTTCATTCTCACCTTTATAATCTAGATATGAGTGATATATGCCTCCTTGAGGCTCCAAATAATACTTGAAAACAATATAGATGGCATCATACTTTGTCTCAGTATCCTTATAATCACTACTACATTTTGGCATGTTAACGACAAGAAAAAATGGCTTTAAAAGTGCTAAAAAGTCATTATGGTATTGAGTGATATTAAAACGGGGCCCCTTTTATCACCAATGAAATAGAATTGATAAAGGCCCCTTATATAAGTTGTAAAAAAGCATTGATAATATTTGATTTGATCAATGATATAATAAGTATTGATAAATGACTAATAAACTATATTTTTAAAATGAATTAATTTCAACAAATCTGAAGGTGGATCATCTAATTTTTGTCAACACATTACTCACATGCCCACACTTAGAAAAGTGTGAATCTAGCCATGCCATTAATAATTCTATCCTCCCCACCCCTTTAACAGTGCTCGATGCATGCTCACCCACCTGCGCACCCCGATAAATGATGGTTTTCAAACCTGAGACCTCCCCCTCATATGTCTGTGCCTCTTCCACTCCCGTACACTGTTTTTTATTTTATTATATATCTATATAAATATAAATATTTCATTACATTTTTATCCACACACACACACTCATATATATATATAATAAAATATTATTTCTTGTGTGTATATGTTTGTTTTGAAATACATACATACATACATAGATATATTCATATATATATGTGTGTGTGTATATAAATATAAATATAAATATTAATATATATATATATATATATATATAATTTTAATATATATATACATTTAAAAAACTATATAGATAAATATTTTTTTTTTCAATACAGACATTATATATATATATAAACATTATATATACATTAATTGTATATGTATGTAAATATACATATATTTTTATTTTAAATAAAAAGGGTCTTATTATTTTTTTATAAGTCCTATATATTTTATAAATATAAGTTACATGTAAAAACAATTAAAAATAAATTTATAAAATTTAATTTTTATGTGTGAATATCTACAAAATATATAAAAATTTTATATATTTCATTAAAGAAAAAATTAAATTATGAAAAAATTATAAGAAACTATAGAAAATTATTTCAATATGAATGCAATTCATTTTAATAAATTCATTCCCCACTGAAAAATGACAATAATACCTCCTTAAATGAGCTTGAAATTTAATTGAATGTTTAAAAATTTGTATACTCTGACTAAAAAAATTGTTATGGAGGACATCTGGGACTTTTTGGTCATGAAAATATTAACTAGGTTTCCAACATTCACCATGGACTATATCAAGTCACATATTCAATTTTATATGTGGGATAGACCAAATGGACATGATGATCAAAACTTATGGTCGTTTGAAGTTTGAGTTACATTTTCAAGTTAGTTTAGATATTTAATAAATTTTTTATATGTAAAATTGTTATTATATGACTATTACATGATAATAATTATAAAATTAATAATTTATATTATTTTAAAAATTATTTAATAATCTATTTTTAGCTAAATATGTTATATATTAATAACAAATGAGTATTTTCCTTAAATAAATCATATGTTAAAAAATATATCATATTTATATCAATATAAATATATTTATATTTTAATATATGATTTATAATGATAAATATGTTTTGTTATAAAATATTCCTTTTATCAGTGCTAAGAAAAGCCCTAATTAAAGTACCCATTATGAACGCAATAAATCACTGATAAGTGGGGTGCATTTATTAGTGCAATAAAAGGGTTGATTTTGGAGTACTTTTATTAGTGCAAATAAAGGGTTGATTGAGGGGTACATTTATTAGTGATTTTTAACACTCTTAAAACCACCTTTTAACCTTGATTTTTACAATTCTAATAAAGGTACCCTGTTTGTTGGCTTCTTTTAGTGCTGTTAAAAGGTGGCGCTACGTATAGTCGATTCTGTGGTAGTGAATAAAGGTCCAAACATTTTTTTGGTTATCTAGAACTTCCTATAATAGATAGACCATATATGACATCAGACATCCCCCCCTAATATTTTTAACTTCCAAAAGATGAGATTCCCTATTTTCAGTATAACTAGGTAGGTCATGCATTGAAAAAATTACCACCAACCATTTTCCAATTTTTTAGAAAACTAGAGGTGAATTCCTTTTTGACTAAGGGTTCTTCCCAAACATCCAAAAATGTGAATCCATGTATTTTATATGGTACCTTACATTAGATACAATTTATTTATTTATTCCTTTTGATACTATAGCTTCTCTATTTTTTACATGTATGTATTTAAACTATTTTATGTAATATTTCAACAAACTTGCTCAGACACAACATGATATTTTATGGCCCGAAGAGGATAATTGTTGATGTTAGAAAATATTAAATATATTATATCATATTCAAAAAATATTTCATAAATATTGGAATAGATCATATCTATGGAATCATATGGGAATGTATCGACTATGATTGAGTCTGAGCATAGTTTTAACCCTATGCACGACATAACAATGTTGTACATCATGCACTTGGGTTGAGCGCGATCATTAGAATAATAATAAATAAATAAATTTTTTTTTATTTCAATGAACCTATATCATTTCATATAATCCCTTTTATATCCAAATCACAGGGTTAGCTTCATTACCCAAAGGATTGATAGCTAATCATCTAGGAGAATTTTCAATCTTCGGGATCATGGATCAGTAACCATATAATTCGAAGGATCTCCAATGACAATATAGTTTGTGGATCACACCAATAGTGAAAAAACAACACCATTTATCATTAGTAAACAATAAAAACTAAATGTATGATATTTTACTTCCATTGTTTCTTTTCCAATTTAAATCATCCCATGATGAACACCAACCAAGTCCACCAAAAAGTTGATTCACATGACATTCAAATTTTTGGATTTGCGTTTATCTTCTAGTGTTATTGGTGAAATGATATTATTTGATTTTGGTTCTTAGTTCATCATTCCAACAAAAATGATTCTATTATATTTTGAACAAAAATAAAGGTATATTACTATTATTTCTTTGGTTAGTTTCTTCCCTTGTTCATAGCATGTTCATCATTATTATTCCATTAGTGGGTGGTTCAGACAATACCTGAAAATGGGTTATTTCACCGAAATTGATCAATGTAATGAATTGATTCCATTGGCTCAGTTTCTTGATTTATTGAGTAATTATGGTGTGATGATGGTGGAATATGATTAGAGGATGACTATTATTTGATTATTAGTTTCCCAGTTCCTGATTGACATGAAGCAGACATCACATTTTGACATGAGGTGAATCTCAAGTGGAGGATATAGACATATTCTGGTCATTACTGATAGAAATACCAATCATTCCATGATTTATTATTTCCAAAGGATATAGTGAAGAAATTGATGGTGGATGAGTCATAGGTTTCATGAATAAAAAACATTGATCTTATTAAAAAATTAAAACTACATGGTCTGTATTTTGAAGAAATGATTTCATGTAGTCCCCATTATGTGGTATTATAGTTTAAATGCCTAGATTGATATAATACTCGGTGTGAAATGTGACAGACATTGAGTGAATATGTGGTGGGGGATAGAAATATACTTTGGATGTACACAAGTATATACATATTTAGGAACATAAGAATGGTCAAACTACATAGTTATGTCCTTGTACTCAAACACAACAAGGTTTATTAGCCTGACCATAGTCTATATGAATGTCTTAAATTACATGAGCACATCCTGAAGTTAATGAGAATAGGATGACAACATGTTGATTTTAGCACGACTATTACATGGAATGTTACTAGAAAGTAATCATTGTGTATACATATAATGACATTTCTTGGGAGATGGAAAGACATGTATAGACCTAGAGATAACAAGAAATTCTATGTACTCCTAGTACAAATAGTTTACTTCATCCATGGAAATATGAGACCATCAATTTCATTAGTATGGTTCAGTTTTATTTAGTTGTGTTTCCTTGGTAAATACATATGAGGGTATTGTGTGGTACTAAATACTTATCAAAGGATGGAGATCCCATCTACACTTTTTACTCAATTTCTGTTTCAATAATTCCTCTATGTGTCTCGGGGTGGGATCATTTATCATATTTTCTTCTCTTGGTGCGTTTTGAGAAATAATCATGATCATCATAGGTCGTCAAACAATCCCATATGTAGGGAGTTATTTTAGATTGGGATTTGAGTTCCCCATAGTGGTCCTTGGTGTGATCAACTATATATGTATTGAGAACATTAATGATCTTGCGAGTCGTCTATAGTGAGGTCCAATTAGCATGAAAACATAGATCAGAAACATCAGTGATGTCATTTCTTTATGGTTTGAGTTCTCTCGAAAGAGTTTTACCTCAAATCATTGTGAAAATCATGTTGTGGTAACTCTGGTTAAGACAAAATCAGGGCATAGAGTATATTACTAGTATATATAGTTTTTATTGTTCTTAATACCATTTCTCAAGTCCTATTTGATATACCTTATGATGATAGGGATTGTCACTTTAGGATTTATGATTGGTTATTTTAGGGTTTTCTACTGGGTATTGTTATAATCACAACTTCATTGGGAATTTTATGAACACTACATGTCATATATAGATTAAAATCATTTTACAGAGCCATTGGGAGACCAGGAGATAGTAGATCATAGTAGTATCAAAATAACATGGTTCATACCAAGTATTTCTTTTGACAATATTCCCCTACTTAGATGGTTGGAATATTTTGTTAGTTTTCGTGGGCTTTTATTTTTCCCTTTTGGATTTACAGTACTTTCATTTTACTCTTATGTGGGATTTATGTTGTTTATGAATTATGGTGTATGATGTAATTCATCATTTATAATTTTATGGTTTATGGATATTTTATCATGAATTATGGTTCCATAGGCTAGGGCCTCCAATATTTTTGATATTACTAGTTTTCTCTAGTGACCATCCCATGTACTACAGGAGGCGGTCTTCTGTGTTAGAAATATCATTTCTCCGAAATAGTGGGAACAATGGTTTATTTCATGATAGATTGGTATTAAGGAATTGTTCATCTTAGGACCGGGTTTTGGATATTTTCTAGATATATGGTTTGGTTTTGGCACTAGGTTAACAATGATAATTTGTCTTTAGATGGTCTTTAAGGCTAGGGACTGTAGTGTCAATGTAGTGGATGATGTATACATTCACAAGGACTCTGATAACATAATTATTTAATTAGTACATGTTTTCAATTAATATAGGTGAAAACATTAGAACATATATTCTATAAGAACGTGTTATAATTCCCATGTCCTTATTTCAACAACCTAGATATAATCAATATCTATGGTACAAATTTGTTATTTGAGGATTCCTCTGTGATGACAATCATCCAAGATTCTATAGTGGGATCCTAAGGATGATCTTATTAGTGATAAGGCTTCAATGTAGGTTCATGAATATGGTGTGGTACCTCAAGGGATTTCTCCAGTTTTAATACCACTTTTTGAGGAGTAGGGTTCACCAGTAATACTCACTAGGAATATGTATATGATGAGAACTAACCATTGGATTAAGAGGCAGTGAATTCATGCATTTCATTGTATTCCATAACCCCATGTATTGGAATACTAAAAAGATGTATCTCCATAAGTTTTTTCCTTTTTATGAAACCTCATTATAGGATGGGGGTATTAGAGAAAGTATTATTCCACTATCCATGGGGTAGTGGTGGATTTTGATGTCTTAGAAAAATGATGAGACATCTCTGTCTTTGAATGTATATTAGTATCACATCAGGGAGAATTTCATCCCATCAACTTTATGAGTTTTCCATACATATTTGATTCTATGATATCATCTAGAAAAAAATTCTGGAGGGGTATTCCTCATGGTTCACTGACCTATTGAGATAATCTCTGTGTATGGTTTGATATATATTCTTCCAAGAAAAGACCATTGATTATGGAATACTCTAAGTTATAGTGTGATATCTTGTTGAATTCTTACCAATGATAGGGTTATTGAGTTTGATTTAGTGATGTAGAGAAATATGGGTGACTAGAAATTCATATTTAGTCATAGAAGAAGGAACACAAGAGATGACACCTTATCACCTAGTAGCCTATGGCATTCATAGTGATCTGAGAATGTCATGAAATTTAGAAGAAGAGATTATGAGAATGTGTTTATAGTTCAAGGATATTAGTGTGGTTCTAGATATTTGAGAGAGTGGGGTGTTCCTCTTATGATGGCCAGGTGTTTCTAACATAGGTTTTTATGACTCTCCATTCAACTGATTGATAGACGATCAGTGAACAACCTAGGGAGTGATAGGAATAGGACAAGGTAGGTTCACTAGGTGGATGCGGTTGAAGAGAAGTAGTAAGAAGAGATTGAGGTAATAAGGACCCAACCTTAAACATTATATATTATAGAATTAACTAAATAATTAAAATTGACGATCTATTCAGGTTTATAGTTATATTGAATTAGGTCATAACTATTACATTACCTCTAAAAAATTACAAAGTAGAAACTTCAACTCAGTTCCCATATTTTTCACAAATTAATAATTCATGATAAAAAGATTCATGTCTACTTCCATGATTTAGAAAACATGACTATTTGTTGATACCATCAGTGACCATATTCCACTTTATGTCCTATGAAAAACATTTTATAAACATGGGATGAGCATAAAAATATCGTTAAGGGATACACGAAAAATGAAAACTGTTAGTTTTCTCAAAACAACATGTAAACCCTGAATACATTATCACAAGTAATACTTTTAACCTTTATGAAGTAGTAAATACTATTCACAGAATAAAAGTTCACTGGTTATCCTTTTATAACCAAAATATTACTACAATACCTATATAAAGAACACATAACATATAAATGTATCTTGGTACATAAATATACTTAAATTTAATTTCCATATGGTCAACTTCAACACATATCCCTAAATGGAATAGCCATACGACCGACTTCCATACCCAATGAATTGGAAGTTAAAACGTATCTACCCATCCTAGTTTATCAGGGCACCACCTGTCATTTGGTTTATCACACAACCACCTGGAAAATTTCCATGTACCATTATAAAATCAAAACACATAAAAAAATATAAAGGATAGATTACATTCCCTCATTTCAATCACAACATATCATTTAAATATATTGACATAAAAAAATCCTTTATCAAAACCATTTTCAATACAAAAATACATAAAAGTGTATATGGTATTTATTTTCCTTTTAAAAACATTACGTCTTGTTAAGGAAGCCAATGATCAAAAAATACTCACAACGGTAGAATGGTCATTATCACCATTTATGTTAAAAGAAACATTCCATTTTTTCATTTAGTAAAACATTTCATAGAAAAATATTTCCTTTTAATTAAATGAAATGTCAAATGTGGTTATACAATGTATAAAAGAATGTTTTGTTAAAACAAAATACGCCTCAATGAAAAGCGATTGAGACGAAGTCCCTCACCTCGTGTCCGAATTGACCCGTTCGTTCTATAATATTTTGAATAATAAAATATAGTTAATTTATACTTTCTTAAGAACCTTTATGAAATTTTATCATTCCTTTTAAATCACGTATTACAATTTTATAATCATTATTTAATCATTAAAGATAATAATGGTTGTTTTGTCAATAGTTGGTACTGGAGTCAAAAATGAACTTCTTATAATTACATGTTATTCATGTGGTAAAAAATTCATTATTTCCAGGATGATATTCATTATTTAGATGTCATATATATATTATATATCTAGTATATAAATGTATTTACAATCGTACATAACATATGGAGATAAGAAATAAAATGCACTGTTCATGGAGACGACAAGTTGTATGTACGCATGAACGCTACTTCAATTTCTATTTCGTATTTTAATGGGATTGAAACATAATAACACACAAGTATATTATAATTCTGGTATAATATCATATATAATTTCATTAAATACACCATTTATATATTCCACATAAGGCATGAACAAGTCACATCCCTTTAAAGAGGCGGTAGTCCGCACTTCCTCAAATGAGATTATTGTATTTACCCACAATGGAAACTGTAAAGGTATTATATAAATGAAAAATAATAAAGAATAGAAACAATATAAATACAATAAATATCATATATAAATACAGTTCTATCATAATGGCCACCATGAGAGGTATTTGGAGATATTTGAACAATCAACGTTTCATGAGGTCATAGTTCGCCATCCACAAAAATTGTATGTTTTTACCCATTTGATGGAGGTGTGTGTACGTGTAGTTTGAATAATTATCATAAAAAAATTCTAGTATATTAAGGATACTGGTGTTGTTATAAAATAAAGTATTTAAAAATGTTTAGGGGGTTGGAGAGGTAAAATAAAACAAAATAATTCAAGGGAAACCATTACCTTTAATTTGGGTAACTCCCTTTGGTTTGAACCTAAATGGTTTTTTAAAGTGCCTTATGCCTAATTTAAGGCATCCAAGAGGAGGAGAACCATTTAGGAAGCTTAATTGGGCAGAGTTTGGATGAACCAAGGGGCTTGATAGGTGTGAGGAATGGGTTAGAGGTGATATATTTTTATAGGGGGGAGGGGATATAAGGCCCCAGCCTTAAACCTTACTTAATCTTGAGTTATTACAAGATTACACATTGAGGATATTTTTTGGTTTAGAGTTTTAGAGAATTAGATCATGAAACATTCATTACATTACACATTTAAACAAAGTGGTTACATAAAAGACAATATTCATTCTTCCCATCAACGAAAACCTATTTAAAATTAAACACAGATTCTTTCTTGACACATCCTTGACACTATCATCACATCATGTACCTTTCCCTTGACCTGTAAAAAACATTTCAAAAACTTGGGATGAGCATAAAAAGCTCAGTAAGGGTTATAAAAATATGGAAAGGAAACATGAGTTCATATATACATAAGAATGAAATCATAATTTACCCATAAAACATAGGCATATCAATCATGAATAAATCATAGAAAACATAAGACATAAAGGTAACTTGAGGCATTCATAACATTCTTACGTAGGGAGTAACCCTCTTGGTTACGTTTGGAATACCCATCACAGTATATTCCCTAAATCTCTTCGGAGAAACCTTAACGTTTCACTCCATCGCGTTACCCAATGCATTGGAGAGCTATATCGGGCTCACCCGCCCTTAGTTTATCAGGGAACCACCCGTTCTTCATAACAATTCCCAAGAACCATAACATAATCGTATCACATAAAACATGAATAAAGGAAACATAACATTTCCACGTTTCAATCACAATATAACATTTTAGGATATTGAAATAATGAATCCATTCAAAAAGAAACCTTTTCCAAAACCATTTAAAACATTTAATAACGAGATTTTTGAATCAAAGTGTCCCATACCACCTTGAAGATTTTAACATTTTAAACCATTAATATGCATATAAATAAATCCTTAAAACCATATTGAAAACATGGATATTAATAAGAACAAATAATTAAAACATTTAAAACGATATTTTGGTTAAAGGGGTTTTACCAAAATTAGATACACTTGAATACAATAATCGAGGAATAACATTTAGTCAGAACTTTATAATATCATGAGAATAAAAGGATTCATGATATAATACTCCAAAGGACAGAATATACACCATATAAGAGTGAATTGGTGCATAACAACAATGAACCCTCAATAGAAATGTCAAATGTGATGAAATCCCTTATAAAGAAGGTATCCTTTAATTAAGGACAAATCAATCTCAAAATATGTGTGACAAATATAAATACACCCAATATAAGTGGATATTAAGTTTAAAACAATAAAAGGTCATTCACACATATTCAATGGATGACATATTCAATGACTACATGTTGAACCCAAAGAAATCGAAATTGGGTTAAAAAGTTCCCATGACAGCCTAACGGCATCACATCAAAATGAGTTTATGAGAGATAAAAAGTGTATCTCATCACTTGGACATAAAATTTACATCAATAAAGATATATGAGAACATATCCTAACATAACAATATGTAAATTAAAAGACCCAACAAAAGAAGTCTTTTAAAAAAAAGGAGGGTGAAAGGTTCCCTTACCGACTTGGGTATCTTTCAAAACATTCACCCCATGAAAGAAGGATAATAGATCATTGATGTAAATACTCATAAACGAAATTATATTACACAAAGATTAGAATAATGGGCAGTACATACACCACTCAATGGAATTTGTGGCAAATGTAGCATAAATCTCACGGGAATAAAAGTGAGATGAAAAATCCCTCACGAAAACTCGGCAGCCTAACAGCGCCACATAAAACATCCGAATATGGATTGATGAGATCAAATAGGGTATCTCATCACATTAAAATATAATTTAAAGCAAGAGGAATATAAAAGAACATCCCCCAACATTACAAAGAGGAGCTTAAAAGAAGTGACATAAAGGAGAGTACTTAAAAAGAAAGAGAGAAGTTAGATCTCTTACGAAAGTTCGGCAGACTAACGGCGCCACTCAAAACTTCCAAAATGGATTGATGAGAGAGAATAGGGTCCCTCATCACATGAACATAAAAATTACAGTAAGTATAATATAAAAGAACATCCCAATCACAAGAAATATGAGCTTAGAAGGAATGACATAAAAGAGTGTACTTAAAAAGAGAGGGGTAGGATCCCTTACCTCGGGTCCGACTTGACTCGATTGTTCTTTAATCTCATGAATAATAAACTTGAGTTAATTTCTACTTCCTTAAGAACATTTTTCAAGTTCATTATTCCTTTTATACCACTTATCACCATGTCATAAACATTATGTAATCATTTAAGTTAATAATATTTGTTTTGCCGATATTTCGTTCTTAAGTCGAAAGTGGACTTCTTACAATTACATGTTGTTCGTGTGGCCAAATGTTTATTATATCCAGAATTGTATTCATTATGTATATATCATATATGTCATATATATCCAGTACATGCATGCATTTATAACATTACATAATCATTTAGAGGTAAGAAATGAAATGCACCGTCCATGGAGACGGTAAGCCGTACGTACGCATGAACGCTACTTTCATTTCTATTTCGTATTTTATAGAATTGAATAATAATGATATAAAGGTATATTATAATTCCAGTATAATATCATATATAATATCATATTTCCATCCTTTATAAATCCCACATATGGTATTTAACGAATCAAATCACTTTGAGGGGGCGGTAGTCCGCACTTCCTTAAATGAAGATATCGCGTATACCCATAATGGAAGCCATAAAGGTAAGATAAAAATGAAAAATACAGAAGCATAAATAAAACATAAACATATTATATATCATATATAAAAATAGTGTCATCATAATTGCCACCTTTAAAGGTGTTAAATGAGTATTGAACAATCATCGTTTCGGGAGGCAGAATTTCACCATCCACAGAAACCGTATGTTCTTTAACCATTTTATGTAGTTTTGTGAGAGTGTAGCTCGAATAAATCTTATAACAACATCCTAGTATATTTAATATACTGGTTTTGTTACAAAATAAGTAAATAAAAAGAGTTTAGGGGGTTGGAGAAGCAAAATAAAACAAATGAACATGAGAGAATGAATAACCTTTAAAAGTGTAATTCCTTTTGATTTGAGCCTAAAGGCTTTCATTGAAAGGATTCTGCCCAAAGGGAATCCTCTAGGATGAGGAGAGTGATGTGGAGAGAGTAAATGGGCAGGGGTTGGCCGAGCCAAAGGCTTGACGAGTGTGTGAAATGAGGTAGAGGTGGGGGCCTTTTTATAAGAGGAGAGGAGGGGCACTTTTGGAAAGTAAGAAATATTACTTTATTTGAAAATGTGTTTCGGTTTTAAAAGGTCCCACATTGATATAATTCGTGGATAAGGTTATAAGGGTTCGAAATACACCCATACAATAAGTTTTTGAAATGTGTAGTTCATAGATTTTACATTATCTTTCCATTTTATTTAAATCATCAAATAATGAGGTCATCGCTGCATCATTATTATGACATAAATAATTTAATTTATTTAATGTCTAAAAATTATAAAAAAAATACTATGATATAGGAAATAGATTTATCTTTCCAATGACTATTTATAATCAAAATTTGGACTTGTGTAACCCCACTTAAAAATTGTTTTAGTAGAACATATCATGTTTGTGTCATTTTTACTTTTACATTAAATAAAAAGTTATTTATGTCATTTCCCAACCAAAGTGGATCCATGGGGTCCCCAAGTTGGCCCATGGCTTGTATTGGTCGGCCATGACTCACCCAATAGGTGTAGGACAAGTTTCATGGTGTTTTCAATTCTTATAATATCATTTTTACCTTAAATTACACTAATTACCACTAATCGCGATTAAAAACATAATAAGTTACTATTCACAAAAAAATTATTTTCATCCCATTGAACCACATTTTTCATACTAATGAAAACCATATATGTCGGATTTTCAAAATTCAATACACATTAGTGGTAAACTTTCATTTAACTGAAAAATCAGTTTGCTTGATTACCACTTAGTGGTTTCACTATTCATCAAATATTTGAGTTTTTCAGAAAAATACCAAAACTTCACCCTAAGTTATATTTGATATTCCGAACTCAAAAATGAAGTCCGTTTTACAAAATTAAAAACATATTAGTCACATTAATTAATTTAATAATTAATTCCCGATGTCAGAGCAAATAGAGTGTTTTTATAAAACAATAAGTATCAAAAGATTGACACTAGTTTAAGTCTGATTTCAAAGTGAAATTAATTCCAACGACCACTATTGGATTTAATGGTAAAAATATTTTCTAATTTAACTTTAAAACCAATTCAAAATATTATCTAATAATATAAATAAATTAGAATAAAAAGATATTTTGAATCAAAACACAACATTTTACACTATTCATTAAAAAAATGAACTCTATCGGAAAAATACCAAAAAATTACACAAAGTAAAATTTGATGTCCCGATTCTTAATAAGAGTTTTATTTGGTCCAAAAGAATGTATAAGAGTGATTAAAACTATATTTAATGACAGTTCTCCATTAAAAGGCAATAAGTGATCCTTTAGTGAAAACTAGGGCATATACACCTAAAATTGAATTCTTTCCGTATTTTAAGCCTTTAGATTTTATTGGATAAATGTAAAAACATTTATAAACATATATAATCATATTTTAGTTATTTATATCCATTCCCACCATTACTATGCCTACATGTTAACTACCATTTAAAATAATATTATTTTATTATTAGAGTGCAACATAAGATTCCCAAGAAACTCGTTGTTGCGTGTTGGGTACGTCATCGAGCATAGCGTCCCCTTTAAAGTCATATTAATATTTTATTCACAAATATGGATAAATATGAAAATGTCATATTCCTTATTTACCTGGGGTGTTACATCCTTCCCCCCTTTTTGGGAATTGCGTCCTCGCAATTTTAAAATTTCGCTTGGAAGCATCCTTGAACGTCCCACATCGGAACAAAAGTCGGTAAAACAAACACTTTAAAATAAAGAAAGATAAGTACAAAGGTCACCCGAGTTAACCCATAATAGGATTCCAAGTATGAAAATATGGACATGTAGGAATAAACAAAGGGTCATGTTCTGATTGAGAGTGATAGAAAACATGTTTAGGAGAAAGTTAACCATGAGAAAATCACAAACTTGTGATGGGTTAAACGGTATTCGATTCCCCAGTAGGAAAAGTTAATAGACAACATTTTTTGTTTTAACTTACTTTTTATTGAGGAATTTATTCATAAGGAAGCATAATCACTTATCATGTTGACTTTCAACTTTTACTAGATTCCTTAGTCAAACTCATATTTTTTCCAAAAGACGAGTATTTAGGGAGACTTGTTCGCGTTAAGAGTACTATAATCAACTTCAAGAGAATCACCTAATCCCCAAAAGAGAACTATATACATCCCATGTATTTAGGCTTTAACCAAACCAAAACCAAAAAGGTTAGTACAAGATCAGATAATCCAGAAAAGGATAACCCCTTATAAAAAGAAAATCTATTCTTAATCTCCAAAATTTGTCCAACAAAACCCAAAGTTCAACAAGGACCATCCGATAAACAATTTGTCCATAAAATTCTTCAAAGTAAACCAATATAAGATTTGAAACCCAAATATTTTAAGGATTTAGTCACATAGTCTTCCATGTTAAATCGTAACATTTATCTCCAAACAACATCAGTTGCTCCTAAAGTCTCGTATTGAAAAGTAATTAACCTAATCACATATCCTCTATGATAGGTTAATCATTTTCATAAATAACCCAAAATCAACTTACTCTTAATTCATAAAATCATATAACTAAAAAGAATCAGTCACACTAACCAGGGACTTCACGTAGTCCAGTGATAGGCGATAAATACCAGTCGCACTTTGGTTGTGGGTTCGATTCCCGCAGCTTTGTCTGATGCGACGGTATGTCACACGGTCTGCGTGTTGTCCTTTTTCCAAAACTATATAATTCTTAAAACATTCCCCAAAATGAGATAAAATCTTCAAGAATAATCATAACATATTTTAACCTCAAGTTTATCTCATTCCTTTCATTTTCCATCATATCATAGAGTAACCCATAATTACCTAAAAAGTAAGGATCATATAAACCCTAATGGTTACCTTAATAATTATTACCTGAATTTCCACATCAAGTTGTCCATCTCGTACATGATGCATTAGAGAACTCACCAAGGTTGAAGTGGTTGATCATGACTCCTTGATAGTTTGTTTAGAACAACTATGAGGTTCCTCATTGAATACCCCATTTCATCGAGTCTTTTAATCAGAGAACCACCACAGTTTCCTTCAAACCAATTGTCACTTTGGTGCCTGCTAGATCCATCCATTCACTAAAAACAGAAATGTCAGTGTGAGTATATCAACAAAATCATCATGTACTAATGAGGAAGGTAAACACTAAGATACACTTACTCATTCACTTTATCTAAAACTAGGACTCTTTCTGAAATCTTAACCATTATGGTAATGTCACTTATGCTTAAAGAATAACCTAACCTCTAAATTTATCTAAACCGACCTTTGATACCAACTATAAGGCCCCAGCCTTAAACCTTACTTAATCTTGAGTTATTACAAGATTACACATTGAGGATCTTTTCAGGTTTAGAGTTTTAGAGAATTAGATCATGAAACATTCATTACATTCCACATTTAAACAAAGTGGTTACATAACAGACAATATTCATTCTTCCCATCAACGGAAACCTATTTAAAATTAAACACAGATTCTTTCTTGACACATCCTTGACACTATCATCACATCATGTACCTTTCCCTTGACCTGTGAAAAACATTTCAAAAACTTGGGATGAGCATAAAAAGCTCAGTAAGGTTTATAAAAATATGGAAAGGAAACATGAGTTCATATATACATAAGAATGAAATCATACATTACCCATAAAACATAGGCATATCAAATCATGAATAAATCATAGAAAACATAAGACATAAAGGTAACCTGAGGCATTAATAACATTCTTACGTAGGGAGTAACCCTCTTGGTTACGTTTGGAATACCCATCACAGTATATTCCCTAAATCTCTTCGGAGAAACCTTAACGTTTCACTCCTTCGCGTTACCCAATGCATTGGAGAGCTATATCGGGCTCACCCGCCCTTAGTTTATCACGGAACCACCCGTTCTTCATAACAATGCCGAAGAACCATAACATAATCGTATCACATAAAACATGAATAAAGGAAACATAACATTTCCACGTTTCAATCACAATATAACATTTTAGGATATTGAAATAATGAATTCATTCAAAAAGAAACCATTTCCAAAACCATTTAAAACATTTAATAACGAGATTTTTCAATCAAAGTGTCCCATACCACCTTGAAGCATTTAACATTTTAAACCATTAATATCCATATAAATAAATCCTTAAAACCATATTGAAAACATGTATATTAATAAGAACAAATAATTAAAACATTTAAAACGATATTTTGGTTAAAGGGGTTTTACCAAAATTAGATACACTTGAATACAATAATCGAGGAAAAACATTTAGTCAGAACTTTATAATATCATGAGAATAAAAGGATTCATGATATAATACTCCAAAGGACATTATATACACCATATAAGAGTGAATTGGTGCATAACAACAATGAACCCTCAATAGAAATGTCAAATGTGATGAAATCCCTTATAAAGAAGGTATCCTTAAATTAAGGACAAATCAATCTCAAAATATGTGTGAAAAATTTAAATACACCCAATATAAGTGGATATTAAGTGTAAAAAAATAAAAGGTCATTCACACATATTCAATGGATGACATATTCAATGACTACATGTTGAACCCAATGAAATCGAAATTGGGTTAAAAAGTTCCCATGACAGCCTAACGGCATCACATCAAAATGAGTTGATGAGAGATAAAAAGTGTATCTCATCACTTGGACATAAAATTTACATCAATAAGGATATATGAGAACATATCCCAACATAACAATATGTAAATTAAAAGACCCAACAAAAGAAGTCTTTTAAAAAAAAGGAGGGTGAAAGGTTCCCTTACCGACTTGGGTATCTTTCAAAACATTCACCCCATGAAAGAAGGATAATAGATCATTGATGTAAATACTCATAAACGAAAGTATATTACACAAAGAGTAGAATAATGGGCAGTACATACAGCACTCAATGGAATTTGTGGCAAATGTAGCATAAATCTCACGGGAATAAAAGTGAGATGAAAAATCCCTCACGAAAACTCGGCAGCCTAACGGCGCCACATAAAACATCCGAATATGGATTGATGAGATCAAATAGGGTATCTCATCACATTAAAATATAATTTACAGCAAGAGGAATATAAAAGAACATCCCCCAACATTACAAAGAGGAGCTTAAAAGAAGTGACATAAAGGAGAGTACTTAAAAAGAAAGAGAGAAGTTAGATCTCTTACGAAAGTTCGGCAGCCTAACAGCGCCACTCAAAACATCCAAAATGGATTGATGAGAGAGAATAGGGTCCCTCATCACATGAACCTAAAAATTATAGTAAGTATAATATAAAATAACATCCCAATCACAATAAATATGAGCTTAGAAGGAATGACATAAAAGAGTGTACTTAAAAAGAGAGGGGTAGGATCCCTTACCTCGGGTCCGACTTGACTCGATTGTTCTTTAATCTCCTGAATAATAAACTTGAGTTAATTTCTACTTCCTTAAGAACCTTTTTCAAGTTCATTATTCCTTTTATACCACTTATCACCATGTCATAAACATTATGTAATCATTTAAGTTAATAATATTTGTTTTGCCGATATTTGGTTCTTAAGTCGAAAGTGGACTTCTTACAATTACATGTTGTTCGTGTGGCCAAATGTTTATTATATCCAGAATTGTATTCATTATGTAGATATCATATATGTCATATATATCCAGTACATGCATGAATTTATAACATTACATAATCATTTAGAGGTAAGAAATGAAATGCACCGTCCATGGAGATGGTAAGCCGTACGTACGCATGAACGCTACTTTCATTTCTATTTCATATTTTATAGAATGGAATAATAATGATATAAAGGAATATTATAATTCCAGTATAATATCATATATAATATCATATTTACATCCTTTATACATCCCACATACGGTATTTAACGAATCAAATCACTTTGAGGGGGCGGTAGTCCGCACTTCCTTAAATGAAGATATCGCGTATACCCATAATGGAAGCCATAAAAGTAATACAAAAATGAAAAATACAGAAGCATAAATAAAACATAAACATATTATATATCATATATAAAAATAGTTTCATCATAATTTCCACCTTTAAAGGTGTTATATGAGTATTGAACAATCATCGTTTCGGGAGGCGGAATTTCACCATCCACGGAAACCGTATGTTCTTTAACCATTTGATGTAGTTGTGTGAGAGTGTAGCTCGAATAAATCTTATAACAACATCCTAGTATATTGAATATATTGGTGTTGTTACAAAAGAAGTAAATAAAAAGAGTTTAGGGAGTTGGAGAAGCAAAATAAAACAAATGAAAATGAGGGAATGAATTACCTTTAAAAGTGTAATTCCTTTTGATTTGAGCCTAAAGGATTCCTTTGAAAGGATTCTGCCAAAAAGGAATCCTCTAGGATGAGGAGAGGGATGTGGAGAGAGTAAATGGGCAGGGGTTGGCCGAAACAAAGGCTTGAGGAGTGTGTGAAATGTGGTAGAGGTGGGGGCCTTTTATAAGAGGATAGGAGAGGCACTTTTGGAAAGTAAGAAATATTACTTTATTTGAAAATGTTTTTCGGTTTTAAAAGGTCCCACATTGATATAATTCGTGGATAAGGTTATAAGGGTTCGAAATCAACCCATCCAATAAGTTTTTGACATGTGTAGTTCATATATTTTACATTATCTTTCCATTTTATTTAAATCGTCAAATAATGAGGTCATCGCTGCATCATTATTATGCCATAAATAATTTAATTTATTTAATGTCTAAAAATTATAAAATAAATACTATGATGTAGGAAATATATTTATCTTTCCAATGACTATTTATAATCAAAATTTGGACTTGTTTAACCCCACTTAAAAATTGTTTTAATAGAACATATCATGTTTGTGTCATTTTTACTTTTACATTAAATAAAAAGTTATTTATGTCATTTCCCAACCGAAGTGGATCCATGGGGTCCCCAAGATGGCCCATGGCTTGTCTTGGTCGGCCATGACTCACACAATAGGTGTAGGACAAGTGTAATGGTGTTTTCACATTCATATAATATCATTTTTACCTTAAATTACACTAATTACCACTAATCACGATTAAAAACATAATACGTTACTATTCACCAAAAAATTATTTTCATCCCATTGAACCACATTTTTCATACTAATGAAAATCATGTATGTTGGATTTTCAAAATTCAATACACATTAGTGGTAAACTTTCATTTAACTGAAAAATCAGTTTGCTTGATTACCACTAAGTGGTTTCACTATTCATCAAAAATTTGAGTTTTTCAGAAAAATACCAAAACTTCACCCTAAGTTATATTTGATATTCCGAATTCAAAAATGAAGTCCGTTTTACAAAATTCAAAAAATATTAGTCACATTAATTAATTTAATAATTAATTCCAGCTGTCAGAGCAAATAGCGTGTTTTTATAAAACAATAAGTATCAAAAGATTGACACTAGTTTAAGTCTGATTTCAAAGTGAAATTAATTCCAACGACCACTATTGGATTTAATGGTAAAAATATTTTCTAATTTCACTTTAAAACCAATTCAAAATATTATCTAATCATATAAATAAATTAAATTAAAAAGATATTTTTAATCAAAACACAACATTTTACACTATTCATTAAAAAAATGAACTCTATCGGAAAAATACCAAAAAATTACACAAAGTAAAATTTGATGTCCCGATTCTTAATAAGAGTTTTATTTGGTCCAAAAGAATGTATAAGAGTGATCAAAACTATATTTAATGATAGTTATCCATTAAAAGGCGATAAGTGAACCTTTAGTGAAAACTAGGGCATATACACCTAAAATTGAATTCTTTCCGTATTTTAAGCCTATAGATTTTATTGGATAAATGTAAAAACATTTAAAAACATATATAATCATATTTTAGTTATTTATATCCATTCCCGCCATTACAATGGCTACATGTTAACTACCATTTAAAATAATATTATTTTATTATTAGAGTGCAACATAAGATTCCCAAGAAACTCGTTGTTGCGTGTTGGGTACGTCATCGAACATAGCGTCCCCTTTAAAGTCATATTAATATTTTATTCACAAATATGGATAAATATGAAAATGTCATATTCCTTATTTACTTGGGGTGTTATAGGGGATCTTTAGGAATGTGTGAAAATGTTATTTTATTATGTAATTATTTTCAATTTATAAAGGTCCAAAACTAATTAAAGTCAAAGATAAGATTACTAATGGTTGAAATAAAATCATCCAATATGAATTGGATAGGTTTTGTATATTATTTTAATCATTATAATCTTATTTAATTAAACCATTTATTAATGAGGTAAACACTATATAATTATTGTGTCATGAATAATTTATTTTATTTGATGTCTAAAAATTATTAAAAAAAACCATGATCTATTAAATGTTTTTAGCTTTCAAATAATATTTATAGTAGAAAAAATAACTTATAAAACCCTATGTAAAAATTATTTTACTAAATGATATTTGTTTATATCAATTTTTTCTTTACTTTAAATTAATTAATCTAAAATGTCATTATCACTCCCATATGGCTCCATGGGGTCCCAAAAAAGACCCATGTATTCCCATAGACGGACATGACTCATCAAATAAGGTTAAGACAAATTTTAAGGTAATTTTTCATTTTTATAATATTCATTTTACCTTGAATTACCCTATTTGCCTTTAACCGCTGTAAATAAAATTCAAATGTTACTATTGGACAAAAAATATTTTCATCTTACTGAATAAAATTTTACATAATAATAAAAACGATGTATGCCAGATTTTCAAAATTCAGTTCACAGAAGTGGTTAAATTTCATTCCAGTGAAAAAGTCACCTTTTTAACTACTACTCAGTGTTTTCACTTTTCCTAAAAAATTGTTGTTTTTCAGAAAAATACCAAAAATTCAGCTAAAGCTATATATGATATTATGAATTCAAAAATGATGTCTATTTTACCAATTTCAAAACATAGAAGTTGGATTAATTAATTTCAAATTAATTCCCATTGTCAAAACGAATAGCTTGTTTTTTAGGAAACAATATCTATCAAAAGATTAACACTTATTTAGGTATAATTTAAAAGTGAAATTAATTCCAATGACCACCATTCAAATAAATGGTATAAATATAATCAAATTACACTTTAAATCAATATAAAAATATAATCTATTCGTATAAATATATTACATTAAATGTCAGTTTTGATTTAAAATACATTTTTTTCACTATTCCTCAAAAAATGAATTATATTAGAAAAATACGAAAATTTTACCAAATGTAAATTTTAATATCTTGATTATTAAGAATAGTTTTATTTATTCAAATATAGTATATAAAAGTGACCAAAACATGATTTAAAGAGGTTTTTATCACAAAATCGGTAATTCAACCTTTTAAACTTAATTATGCTTAAAATAAGGTTTATTCCCATTATAAGCCTCTAACTTTTATTGGATAAATGAAAAAACATTTAAAAATATAGTATAATCATATTATCGTTAGTTCTGTTTATTCCCACCATTACAATGGAATGTCGTTAACTACCATTTAAAATAATAATATTATACTATTAGTGTGCAACGTAAGATTTCAAAGAAACTCATTGTTGTGTATTGGGTATTCCTTCGAAAATAAAAATCTCTTCTAAAGTAAATTTAATATTTAATTCACAAATATTAATAAATATGAAAATGTCAAATTTCTTTATTTCCCTGGGGTGTTACATCCGTGTCCTTTTTGTAAATTTCTTCCTTGAAATTTTATTCACTTATCAAAAAACGGGGGTATTTATCCCTCATAGCATTTTCAGATTTCCAAGTTGCCTATTCAACCATATGGTTTTCCAAAAAACATTACATGGTGAATTAACTTATTTCACAACACGTGCTCTCTTCAATTATGTATCTGGAAGGATGATCCTCAAAAGGGACATTCTCTTGCAACTGAACTATCTCTAGAATTAAAACATGAGATGGATCTGGCATATACTTTCTCAACATTGAAACATGAAAAACATTGTGTACCTGGGACAAAAATGGAGGTAAAGCCAATATGTATGAAACTGAACCATCTTTCTATAGAATTTAATAAGGTCCAATGAACCTCTGACTCAAATTTCCCTTCTTACCAAAATGCATCGCACTTTTCCATGGAGAAACTTTGAGAAAGACCTGATCACCTACTTCAAAATAAAGATCATTCATCCAGTTATCCGCATAACTTTTCATTCTACTCTGAGCTATTCTCATGTGATTTTGAATCAACTGAACTTTTTATGCCATCTCTTATACCAATTCTGGTCCAATCAACTTTATTTCACCTAATTGATCCTAAAAAGTTATAGTTCAACAACACATTCCATATAGAGACTCAAATGGAGCCATCTGTATACTGGAATGAAAACTATTATTATATGAAAATTCAACAAAAAAAGATGTTGGTCCCAACATCCCTAGTAATCAATAGAGCAAGAGCGTAGCATATCCTCCTAGGTTTGAATTGTTCATTCTAACTGCCAATCTGATTATGGATGAAAAGATGTACTAAAATTTAATTCAGAACCCAATGACTTTGGAAGGCTTTTCCAAAAGTGAGAAGTAAACATGGGATCACACTCAGATACATTGGAGAGGGTTACACCGCATAACCTGAATATATCTTTAACATACAACTGAGAATGTTGATCTAGAGGCAATGTATCCTGAATAGGAACAAAATGAGTAGATTTAGTCCATCTAACATTATTAACCCAGATTACATTGTTAGCTGAGGATTTCTTTGGTAATCCCACAACGAAGTCCATGGATACATTTTATTATTTCCACTCTGGTAGTGATAAATATTGAAGCATCCCTTTTAGTAAATTTCTCTCCGCCTTAACCTGTTTAATAGTAAAAAACTTCACAATAAAATCAATAATATCTGTTTTCATTCCATCTCACCAGTAATACTCCTCAAGAACATTGTATATCTTAGTAATGCCAGGATGAACAAAAAATTGGCAACTATTATCTTCACATTACAAATCATTCTTGAACTGTGAATTACAAGATACTCATAATCTCTTTCCAAATCTCAAAACACAATCACTGTCAATGTTTATAACAAGAAAAGTCCCATTATGAACCAACTCTATCATTTTTCTACAACTCAATGTCTCACTTATGTGCTTTCTTAATTCTATCTGATATAGATGATATCACTGCAACCTGAAACAAAATTGAGGAATTATCTACACCAAAAAATTCTATTCCAATGTAAATAAAATAAAAAATCCAAAGGATCTCATTCCAAAGGTAGCATGGTTAATGATGCATTACTTTTTGGACTCAAAGCATCAGCCACATTATTTTCTTTTCCCTGATTGTAAAGGATCATGCAATTATAATATTTGATTAATTCCAACCATATCCTATATCTCATGTTCAATTATTTTTGAGTTAATATATAATTTAAACTTTTTTGTTAAGTATATTTTTCACATCCTACTACATACAAATGATGCCTCTAATTTTTTAAAGCAAAAACAATAGTAGATAATTCTAAATCATGTGTAGGGTAATTTTACTCATGCAGTTTCAACTGACATGAAGCTTAAGAATTTACCTGATCATTCTGCATGAGGACATATCCTAGTAATTTTAATTACGCATAAATGCTGATAACAAACTCACCATTTCAAGATGGTAATGCCAAAACATGATCATTCACCCATCTTCTTTTCAAATCCTGAAAATAATCATTACATTGTTTTTCCCAAATTAACATAACACATTTTTGAGTTACCTTTGTCATTGGTATAGATAACCATGAAAAATTCTCAAAAAACCTATGGTAATAACCATACAAACCAAGAAAACTACGGATCTAGGTTATATTTGTGGGTCTTGGCCATTCTTCACCAAATTTTGTTTTAGCAGGATCGATAGTTATTCCATTTTTTTAAACAATGTGACCATGGAAATAAAGTTTTTGTAACCAAAACTCACACTTGCCGAATTTCCCATATACAATATTTTCTTTATAGGTTCCAAACACAACCCTTAAATAATTTTCATTTTCCATGTTATTTTTGGAATAAACCAAAATATCATCAACAAAAAAAAATATTTTTCTCCTGAGTGAACGAGTCATTACTATAACGGACCATTCTATTTTGATTCTAACCATCGCGAGATGCTGATTTGGATGGTCATTTCCCATTGAATTCATTCACTGCACAACTGCAATGTTTCCTCTATGAAGGACCATTCTGAACATAGAATTATTATAGGTGAAGCAACATGGTAATATGAAAATTTTATATCATTTCAATCATAACATAAACTTAAAATAATTTAAGTATTTTAATTTAATAATATACTAACTCCTAAAGTTGTCTAAACCGGCCTCTAATACCAACTAAAAGGATCCAGCCATAAACATTACATAATATATAATTAAATGAATAATTCAAATTGGGGATCTTTTCAAGTTTAGAGTATTAAATAATTAGTTCATAACTATAACATTTTATCTCAAAAATTACAATGTAGACACTTCTACTCAGTTCCCATATTTATCACAAAATAAATTTTTTTGAAAAAAAGAGTTATGTCTAGATCCATGATTTAGACAACATGACTATTCGTTGATACCATCCTTAACCCTATTCCACTTTTTGTCTTAGGAAAATTTGTTAAAAACCTAGGATGAGCATAAATAAGATAAGTAAGGGATACACAAAAAAGAAGAACTATTAGTTTTTTCAAAACAATAAGTAAACCATGAATACTTTATAATAAGTAATATTTCTCACTTTATGAAGTAATAAATACTCTTCAATAAATAAAATATCATTACTGACCATTTTGTAACCAAACTATTACAACAAACCCCATATAAATAACACTTAACATATAGAGGTAACTTGAGACATAAAAAATACATAAACAGAATAACCATACGGTTGACTTCTTCACAAATCACTAAATGGAATTTCCATACGGACGACTTCCATACCCAATGCATTGTAGGTTATAATGTAACCACCAATCTTTGTTTATCACGGCAGAACCCATCATTTGTTTTATCACGTAACCACCTATCAAATGTCTAAGTACCATTATAAAATCATAACACATAAAAAAATATAAAGGAAAGATAACATTTCCACATTTCAATAAAAATATTTCATATAAATATATTGACATAAAATAAATACATTATCAAAAACATTTTCAATACCATATAATTAAAATACTATATGGTATTTCTTTTCCTTTTAAAAACATTACAGCTTGTTAAGGAAGCCAATGATCAAATAATACTCCAGTGGCAGAAAGTTCGTTGTCACCTCTTATGTTAAAAAAATATTTCATTTTGTCATTTAGTAAACCTATTCATAAAAAAAGATTCCCTTTTATTAAAATTAAAATTCAATGGTGTTTATAAAGCATATAAAAAATTTCATGTATTAAAACAAAATATGCATCAATGAAAGGAGATTGAGACGAAGTCCCTAACCTCCTGTTCGACTTGACCAGTTCATTCTTTAATCTCCAGAATAATAAACTAAAGATAATTTATACTTTCTTAAGAACCTTTTTTCAAGTTTATCATTCCTTTTAAATCATTTATTTTCTTGTTATAACCAATATGTATTCATTTAATTGAATAATGGTCATCTTGTCAATATTTGGTACTTATGTCAAAAATGGACTTCTTATAATTACAAGTTGTTCTTGTGATAAAAATGTCATTATATCCAAAATTATATTCATGATTTATATTTCATATATATTATATATATCCTGTATATACATGTATTTACAATAGTACATAACATTTGGAGATATGAAATGAAATTCATCGTTCATGGAGATGATAAGTTATACATACAGATGAACGCTACTTCTATTTCTATTTCGTATTGTAATGGAATGAAAACTTACTGATACATATGTATATTATAATTCCATTATAATATCATATATAATTTCATTAACTCTACCCTTTATGAATTCCACATAAGGCATGAAGATGTCATATCACTTTGAGGGGGTGGTAGTCTGCACTTCCTTAAATGAGATTATCGTATTTACACACTATGGAAACCATAATGGTATTCCATAAATGAAAAATACAGAATAATATAAACAATATAAATATAATATATATCATATATAAATACAATTACATCATAATTTCCACCATGAGAGGTGTTTGGATATATTTGAACACTCATCGTTTCTTGAGTCATTAGTTTTCCGTTCACCGAAAAAGTATGTTCTTTACCCATTAAATGGATGTGTGTGTAAGTGAATTTAGAATAATTATCATAAAAACATCTGAGTATATTAAGGATACTATTTTGGTTTATAAAATAAATGAATTAAATGATTTCAGGGGTTTTTGAAATAAAATAAAACGAAATAAAACTTTAATTCAGGTAACTCCCTTTGGATTGAACGAAAAGTGTTTGTTGAAGATCCTTCTGCATATGTTAATGCCTCTAGAATGAGGGTAGGTATTTATGGAGATTAATTGGGTAGAATTTGGATTATCCAAGGGTATAGAGAGGAGAGAGGAATGGGTTAGAGGTGAAGGCTCTTTATAAGGGGGAGAAGTGGCTATTTAGGAAAGTTTGAAAATATTATTTTAGTATATAATGATTTTCAGTTTCTAAAGGTCCCAAACTAATTAGAGTCAATGATAAGATGAATCATAGTCAAAATAAAATCATCCAATGGGATGTGGTCAGGTTTTGGATATTATTTTAATCTTTATAATCTTATTTATTTAAAACATTTATTAATGAGTTAAACACGACATTATTATTGTGTCACAAATAATTTATTTTATTTTCTGTATAAAAATTATAAAAAATTACAATTATGTAGGAAATATTTTTATCATTCTAAATAATATGTATAGTCAAATGGATAACTTTTATAACCTTATTTAAATTTAATTTACTAAAATATATTTTTTTATTTCATTTTAGTTTTTACATTAAATTAATTATTCTAAAGTGTCATTATCACTACCAAGTGTCTCCATGGGGTCTCAAAATCGACACAAGGATGAAAATGTTCGTCCATGACTAATCCAATATGTATAGGACAAGTGTTATGATAGTTTTTTATTATTATAATATTCTTTTAACCTTAAATTACACAAGTTACGTTAAACTGTGGTAAATAAAAGTAAAAAGATTCTATTCACTAAAAATTATTTTCATCTTATTGAACCACATTTTACATACTAATAACAAAAATATATGTATAATTTTAAAAATTCAATTTACAGAAGTATTAAAATTTCATTTAAGTGAAATTGTTAGCTTGTAATCATATACTTATTGTTTTCACTATTCATCAAAAATTTATGTTTTTCAGAAAAATTCCAAAACAATTTCCTCAGATATATTTTATATTATGATGTAAAAAATGATTTATATATTTAAAAATTTAAAGAATAGAGTTTGGTTTAATTAATTTAAAATTAATTCTCGTTTTCAAAATAATTAGCATGTTTTTAACAAACAATATCTATCAAAAGATTGACACTTGTTTATGTCCATTTTCAATGTGAAATAATTTCAATGACCACCATTGTATTAAATGGTTAAAATATAATCTAAATACCCATTAATACTAATTAAAATGATAATATATAAATATAAATAAATTTTCTTGAAAGGTAGTTTTTAATTAAAATAAAGTATTTTTCACTATTCATCAAAATATTAATTTTATGAGAAAATACAAAAAATTTTACCCAAAGTTAATTTTGATGTCTCGATTCTAAATAATTATAATAATAATTTTTCAAATAAAACACATAGAAGTGACCAAAATTTTATTTAAAGTGGGTTCATCATCAAAAGGCGGTAAATCAACCATTGAATGTAAATTATTCTTAAAATTAGATTTATACACATTTTAAGCCTCAAACATTTATCGGATAAAGGTAAAAACATTTAACAAACACATAAAATCATATTGTTGTATGTTATGTTCATTCCCACCAATAAAATGGCTATGTGTTAACTACCATTTAAAATAATAATATTATATTGTTAGTTTGCAACCTAAGATTTCAAAGAAACCCGTTATTGTGTATCGGGTATGCCATAAAATATAGCAATACCCTTTAAAGTAAAATAAATATTCAATTTAAAAATATTAATAAATATGAAAATATCATATTTCTTTATTTACCTGGGATGTTACAGAGGTGGTAGACAATTTGACATATTCCCACCACCACCATTGATGGTCCAAAATAGGCTGAGGGAGATGGCGTTTAGGGATGTGGAAAACTACTAGTATTGGGGGCCTAGTACCCTAAGGATACAAGTATGATTAGAGGTATGGTATATGTCTTATCTATGTTAGATATTTTACTAATTGAAAAGGATTTCATCCATAGTTTTATATCAACTTTCTTTGACCAGACATAAAGATTCCTCTTGAGAACATGGATCACCCCATTCACTTATAGACTCATATTTAGGGGGATTTAGTGATCATATACTTATTTTTATAGTATGGATTAAATATTAATGGAGATATCTTCTTATAGATATAATTATATTATCAATGAGTCCATATGATGGTATCATATGTATGGATTGAATATCCACATATCATGCTGAGATTTACTATTTTATAGGGAGGATGTTGTGTGTTTGTATTGATGGAACTATTTTTTCTTTAATGGAAGATATGAAAGAACATGATGAGTTGGAAGGGATCATCTACAAGTAGATACATCTGATTAATTAACAATTTTCTATTATTTCCATTCAATTTTTGTTTTCACTATAATTTTAGATTCCTAACGTGGAGGATGTATATGGGGATTTATTTCTTATAGATTTTTCCGGACTACCTCCCCATGGAGAGATAACCTTCTTCATGGAAATACCCCAAGGGACTACCCAAATATCTATGACAACATATCAGATGTCTATAATAGAGCTTAATGAGAAGAAATTGTAGAAAATGTAACTTAATTGAAATGTGTTTATCATACCTATGGTGTCACCCTATGCGTCCCAACTATTGTTTACTAATAATTTAGATGAATGATAGAGGTTGTGTGATGATTTCCATTTCATGAAATAGGATATTGTGGAAAATAATTATCCACTATTAAAGATCAATTACCTCATCATTTAGTTGATATGAGTGATATAGTTCTCAAAGATAGACATCAGATTAATTTATCACCAGCTCTGAGTTTAAGAAGTGGATATACCAAATATGAAATTTTGATTCAATGATAATAGTTATATGTACATTATGATTTATTATCCTATGATAAATGAAAAAATAATTTCCATCGGACCCATGAAATGCATCTTTCATCCTTTATTAGACCATTTTACGCTAAACCATATTAATGACAACATAGAGTACTCAGAATCTTAGTAAGAGAATGTGAGACCCTTGAGGATGGTCCTAGACAAACATTGGGGGAACTGGATTTATAGAATGATATTAACATGTTAGTTGTAGATTTTATTTGTCTATATTATTGGTATTATCCTAGCATTAGAGTGTGTGGTAGTGGATATAGGGAATGATAATGTAGTATCATCTTGAGTTCCACCCTAGATTTTTAGTAAGGTGAAATGAATACTCAGTATAGCTAGATAGTATATTAGATTTATGCATTATTTATCTTCTATATAATCAATGTTGACTTGTTTGACCTAGAAGTGGTGGATCATTAGATTTATCAAGAGGTTACAATAAGAGGAGTTGTGTTAGAGATTGATGATCTCACCTATATTGTGATTGTAAAATGGGGTTTTGAGTACATTGTGTTCTGTAATTCCTCTGTAACAAGGCTTGGTTTTGTTTGGATGTAGAGGAATGAGGTTATTTCTTATAAACCCTATTAGTGGTCAACACATGAGAAAAACTATTCAACCATTTTTATAGGGTTGGAAGTAGTAGTGTTTTCAATGATGATATGGCAACATTGACATATGGGTGAGAAGTTTATCATCTATTAAGACCATGTGTTTCTTGTGTATAACTTATAAAAAATTATTCTAAATTGAGAAATAGGAGATGGTTATTGATCATTAAATATTATGAATTAGTGATATTATTTACTCTAAAAAATGGGAACTTGGAGTAATAATCTCTATTTAAGAAATCTTGTTCATAGTTATTGAGTAAAGCATCATAATAGTTTTCCTCATTACATGTATCCCTTTTGGATTAGAATGGTTTAACTTCTCTCTAGTTTACGTTTATTAACTCAGTTCTTTTTCAATGTTCATGTGAGGATCATATTGGATACACCAACCATGATACCATATATGTTCAGATAACCATTGGGTTTGATCATGATGAATGTTATCATATTGGGGAGAATATCATCCTTTTTGTAAGATGGATGAATGTACTAGTAATGTTTCATGAGGTGGTTTTGAGGGAATTTCATACATCCCACATTGATGTTCTTTTGGTGTGGAGATGGTTTACCCAGAAATTTAATATAAATTTTGGAGGTTTGAGATAATGAAGATTATAACATACATTGTGTCTTGATTCATAATTTGTTAACAAGTGAAGGTTAATAACTAGGTTCCATTTAATTAAGTGGAACCCCTTGAGTTTCTAGAGTGGTTGTAGGGTGAAATATCTATGGATTCTGTAATGGGGACACCACTAACATATTAAGGTAAAATCCCATTTTGGTTATCATAGACCGACTAACAATTCCAGACCACTTCTTTACCATGTAACAGTTTAGTTTAGGTATGAACAATGGATCCCATTACATAAAGGAGATCATCTATATTCACATTGTTCCCTCAATAATAATTTCATAGAATTCTTATCTCATTATTTCACAACCACTAATATGACTTTTGGAGGTCTTTGGGTCATTTTTGGGTTAGAGCATAGTGTTTCACCCCTTGAGTGGCTGTCACACTTATTGGACTGTTCATGTTCTATATGACATGTTGTGGGATTTCATGTTAGACTATGGAAATTTATTATCAGATCACCTACTATTTTTGGAGAATTTATAAAAAATAACTACCATTACTTGTCAACATGGAACAATTTGAGGTCATCTTTGGGAAACCCTTCAGGTCACCTCTTTGTTAGACTAATCTTGGGGATTAAACACTCATCTTCTTTGTTTTATTGTGATAAATGATATAAGAGGTTCATATAATCAATACAGAAATTAAAAATACCTTGAGACATCATAAGACATATAAAAACCAATGATGTATGACATTGCTGATCATTGAGGGAGACAATGTGTTCATGAATGTCTCACGTCATGGTAGATTTGAAGGATTTGGTTTAGTCAAAAAGTTGTTTTAGAGAAAATTTTTCAATTTTCAATATACTTTGTAGGGTCATGGAGGTGGTGTACCACCTATCCCAACTACGAAATCTAGACTAGGTACACAATGCCTTCCATGTGATTTTTTAGAGGAGGTATGTGCATGAATCGTCACATGTGATAGGGTAGGGTGAGCTTGACAACGATGATAGTGATACCAATGAAGAGTACCTGATAGAGATCATAGATCGGTAGGATAATATCCTTCATTGATGACTGACTAGTGAAAATAAATAAATATATAGGATAACACCTAGTGGTGGGAGACTCAAATGTGATCCCTATTCTATAAAAATTTTCACTATACTATTTTCTTATTATGAAAATAAGCCCTCATGTGTGTGGAATTTATATTATCTATTTTATCCTCATAAGATATTAAAATATTTTAAGGAATATTTTCAAATCATGGAATTGAGAGGTCTTGATATTTCAAGGAATGTAGATAATTGTGGTTGATAATGTATAAAATTAAATATATTATATAACATATGCATTTTTTTCAAAAATAATCGAATAAATCCAATGTGTGGAATCATATGGGAAATCTAAGACCACCACTACATTTGGAACATGTGTTTCACCCTTGGAATGAAGTAACCTAAGAGAATGTCGATTTATTGGGTCGAGCATGGCCCTAGGAGAAATAATTCATAAATAAATATATTTATTTTATAATTGTTTATTTATTTCTTTTAACCTAGATCCATCTATATAATCCTGACTATGGCCAAATAATATTTGTAGTTTTATTACCCTTGGGACTGAGATAATTGAATAGAGAAGCATTGGGGTTGTTAGGGTCATGGATTAAGAATTTTAGTACTATAATTATCCGAAAAAAAATATTTTTTTTCGATCACACCAATGATGAGAACATAAAATATATCTTCATAAAAGATCAATCAAAACCAAAGTAAGATCTTTTTTCAATTGGATTATTTCACCTTTTGATTATCCCTATAAAAAATAATATTTTACAAAATATGGGTTTGAGGGTTGTTTCTGCACACAAGTTTCAATTTCCTGGGATTTGGGGGAATATTTCTATATATTTTTATCATTATTATTTGTTTATAATTTGAATGGAAATTAATCCAAGAAAAAATGTAGAGTGGGTGAGATTCATTATTCTTTGATGTTTTTTTAATTTCTTACACCATTATTCACATGTTTAATTTCTGTATTCCCTAGTCTGGTGGTTTAATTAATAACTATAAATATCTCATTAAATTTCAATTCATCAGTACAAGAAATTGATTTCATGTGATTGGATTCATTATCAATGGAGTGATTGTGTTCTGACAATAAAAAAATATGATTAGAGGGGGATTATATTCAGATTTAAATATCCCTTTTTTCAATTAGCATGTGGTGGTCCAAAAAGTTTGACACGAACTAAATTTAATGAAGAGGATGTGTCCAAATTAAGGTAACTAGTGATGGATAGGACATTATGATCATAGATCCATGTTTAATATTAGTTATGGTGGTGAAATTGTTGATGGTTGTGGCATTGGAGTCTAGAATATAACAGTATATATTTTATGGAAATAGCCTAACCACATGGTGTGTAGTTCGAAGAACACACAATGTGTTGGCCCCCTTTTTTAAAGCATGGATTTCTGTATAATGGAAAAATCACATCCTTTGAGGAATGTGTCACATGACATTTGATCCAATGTTATCATCTCGGCATGTACCTTGGGGGTATATTTTGAGAAAAATAGATAGACACACATTAATGACCATAGTACATAAAGAAATACTAGTACTCAAATATGGCCAAGCACACTGGAATAATAAATCTAAATGATCATGTCCCAAAGTACATAGGAATATCTAGAAGTACATGAGACTATGGTTGGGGATTTTCTATTTCCATCTAAACCTCTACACACCATTTAACAAAAAATAGACACAGTTTATATGAAGAAGTAAATTTTTTGTGAGATGGAATGACACAGGTAGACTTGGGTTGGGATAGAAAATCAGTGAAATCCTACTACACACTATATATTTTTATCTGGGCATGTTAAGGCCATTTATTTCATAAATTTGTTCCATTTTTAGTTAGGTGTATATCCTGGGTTAATCTCTATGAAGGTATAATGTGGAATAATTTCCTCATTAGAGGATTCTAATCCCCTCTACAGTTTTGTAAAAGATAATGTTTAGGAGTTCCTCCATAAGGCCCAGAGTGTGATCCTCTATATTATATCCTTCACTATGTGGTGTTGGAGGAACTATTGAAGCCATGTTACACTGTCATAAAATCTTCTATATGGAAGGTTATACCAGAATAGGTTTTCATTATCCCCCAATGGTTACATGCATGATCCCTTATATTGGTATTGAGACCTTAGGGTATCCAATTAGTTTATATTTGTGGATAGTTGGAAGAGCATGACATATAATATGAGGTTCATCAATAAAACATGGATCATGGAGTGAGTTTTCCTAGATTTGTGTTAACTTCAACCATCGAGAAGAATCCTATGGATAATATCATGGTAGATAGGTCATGATGGCTTTGAGTCTATTATGATCATATATGGGGTTAATTATTCTTATTTCTATGCATATATTCCTTTTTTATATAACATAAAATGAGATGAATAGTCTCTTTTTGATTTATATTTGTTTATTTTGGGGATTCATATAAGGTATTATTATGAATTTCCATACATGGTATCCTCATACAAATTTCATGTATACATTAGAAGACATTGTTTTATAGAGCCCATGGAGGATAATGTTGTGGTAGAGAAATGTGAGAAATAAAGTCCGTGGTTTGTACTAGGGGTTTCATTACAATTCAATTACATACTAATTTTTAAGTTAGACTCTTTTGATAGTTTTTGTGGGCATATATTTGGATATTTATTCTTTCCCATAATTTTTTTGTACTCTAATGTGTGATAGATGTTATATATGCATTTTTTATCATCATTACATTTCCTTTCAGCTTTATAAGTGTTTTTGGTGATGTCTTTCTGCATACATGTTGGATAGGATATAAAATGACATGTGTGTGATATGCCTAATATATGTTGATTTTCACCCCCTAACATATTAGAGGATAACTTGGGGGGTTCACACTTATTTTATAGTCAACCAGGTGGGCCCTGATGCGTCGGGTCTTGACAGATACTATAATTCTCTGATGAGAAGGAGGATCACCAATTATAAAGGGAAACTACACTTCATTAACACTTATATATATATATATATCCTATGATCAATTTAGTATAATTTTACATGATTTCATGATATTTTAGTTGGACCGGTATTTGTTTCATCTAGTTTAGAGAAATATGAATTACTAAGACCACATAAATCATCTTTTAGTTTTTTCAAATTTGTAGCCCTAATAGTGACCTTCCCATCTTAACCCAATAGGAAGAAGATGTAGTCTTTTCAAAACAATTTCACTAATTTGTTATTTTATAAATATTATTAGTCCTTTTATATGAGGGGAATATATAATTACATCAATTATCCCAATGATTTATCACTCTCACAAGTGCTAGAAATAAATCTTAAAGAATCCTTCCATTAATGACATAGTATTTCATAAAGATCTATTTATTTTGATGTTCGTTTTCCAATTATATCCCATATCCCCTGGAGTCCTCTTTGCCTATTTGAGGGATCTATTTTACATTCATAATTGTAATGCATAGAATACCAGTTGGTGAGACTGTCACTAAATATAAAATCATTGTTTCTAATTTTTTCACCATCTCATATCTTCTAACTTGTAAATAAAATATATGGGATATAGTAGTAGATATCCAAAATTCATAGACAACTAATTTTCCATCACTCTTACTTTCTAAGTATTTAAAAATATCTATATATTCACTTTCATCAAGTTAAAATTACATCGATAGAATAGTTATCCAACCAATATGTATTTAAGGTGGACTCATTAAAAGGATGACCTCTAACAATACCCCCAGTCACCATAGATCCACCTAAAGTATGAGTCTCAAATTCCTTATTCAAATATTTACTCTCGTGACCTAATTTCCATGCCAAATCTCCAATAATATTCCTTTCACTAGAATGGTTCCCTTGTTTCCCATCTTGGGATTCGTTAGGGGCCTTTGATTTTGCAGTGTGATTTTAAGAGGTATCACATTTATTGGATAACATCATGACATAAGAATGATCTTAATTACGTTGAGACAATGTAGAAACACTAACAAAGTATAAGAGGGACCACTAAAATTCCTTAAAACAAAACATGGATGTGAAAATTTGTCATTTTTATTAACAATATTATATATATGCACATGAATTTTAATTTTCCAATAGTAACTATGGTGAAAATTCATAATGAAATTGGATGAATTATATTTATATGACATTTCTAAAGAAAATATCAAATGTAAATAAATTTCCAATTGAAATTAGGGATTATAATATATAAAATTTAGATCAAAATTGTATGTTCACCCATAACTAGAATTCTATTTTCAATCAAAGTAGATAAGTGATCAATCTTCATTAAACCATTGAAAATTCCTTTTAGCGTATAAGTTAAGTCTCTAAAAACATGATTCTTTCACAAAAAACTGATGTAATTTCATACAAAATTTGAGGATTCCGTAAGATACATCACTATTTATAAATTAAAAATAAAAATAAGATAATATTATTTTTAATCTTCTCATGGTAAAAATTGGATACCAATATTTAATGTTGTATATATATATATATATATATTTGTGTGTACACTTGTGTATTATATTATGTTTGGTCAAAAAAGACTACCTGTGTGTAAAAGTCTTTATAGAATAAGCATGAGGTATGATATTCAAATCTCAAACTTTAGATATATTTACTTAATTTCTGTAGGGTAAAATATGTAGATAATTGAATAATTAATGAAATAACACGTAATAAATAATAAATAATAAATAATAAATAATTAATTAATTATCAAATTCGAACAAATAAACATTTTTGAATTCTTTTCACGGAAATTTTTGAAAATCATCACTATCATTTTGAGACATTGCATTTTGTGGTGGTTGAAAACATTGTTAAATGGTGTATTTAACATAGTTGATTATTGTGTTTTTTAGATGCTATCACATAATAAAAAATCAATATTTTCATAATTTTATAGAACAAGATTAGTTAAATAATACAGAAACCTCAGAATATAATTTAGACACTAATACATGAAACATAACTCCAAAAGAGATCGATCATTTAGATTTAGGGAGGAAAATTGAGGTGGAAACAAATTAGAGGGTGTTGTGTGAGGATGGAGACAACATGGAATGCTGGTCCAATGGTGGTGTAGTGGTGTTTAACAGTTTTTGATAGTGGGATGTGGTGACATGAAGTCTCAATTGGCAGTAGGGGGATCATAGTGATAGGGTACATGGACATAAATGTCTCATCATGGGAAGGCTCATTAGAGGATGGAATACAATTCATATTATGGATAGTATCCCAGATGTGGCCAGAGAAATAAAATGAAATCCAAAAATATTCTATAATATTTATTTGAATGATATTTTAAGGATTTTTCACTAGTATCAGAACCTATTCCTTCAGTTATGAGAATTCATTTCAGAGAATAATTGTAGGTTGAGGCACTTTGATACAACTATTAATCAGCTTGGTGGTATTTCAATTTCAATTTTTTCTATGGTATTTATAGGCCCATGTACCATTCTTAGTGACCTTGGGAAAATGATCGATGTAAGGTTAGCCATAAAATAAATTAAGAAGGCGACTATCCTTAAAAAAAATTAAAAAATGAGGTCTTCAGGCATTCTGTTTGGTGAAATTATAAAATAATTTTCATAAATATTTTCAATCATGGTAGTAAAAGAAACATATAATTATATTTAAAATACATTTCAAAGGTATTTAAATAGTTCATTTAAAACGTTTATTTCCAATAAATTCTTATGATTTAATCCATTAAAAAAATGAAGTCACGGAAATGAAATTTGGAGTGGATTTTGAAAATATACCTAAGTGGAATGAAATCCCCTTATTTATTCTTCTATAACCTTGGCCATTATTTTTAAATAAAAAATGCATAAAATAATGGGATTATAAATTAATTTTTAGAAACATGAAAACACGAAGATAAAGCATTGTTATAAACATGGATATAAATGTTGGAAAATTTATTCATGTCTAAAATAATTAAAATAAGTATTTTTTCACACATTTTAAAAGAAAATAATAAATCACTCATTTTAAAATGGAAAATAAGATTCTATTTAATTTTATTCAATGATATAAATATTAATAGCATATTTCCTAACTATTCACTGATTTAAAAATTAGCAAATTTCATAAAAATATAAGGAATATGGACCTAGAGTATTAATTACGCCATCTATAAAAAAGCGACAAGATGAACTCCACTTACAAATGAAATTTTTGTTGAACTGAGAACCAAAGGGAAGTAAAATGATGTTAAGAAAAATATAAAACCAATAAATAAATATTTAAGAACGAAATAAATTATTTTTTGTAGAAAAATAATATAAAAATCATTCATATAGAAACTTGAAAATAATCTAAAACAAAATCAATGTGAAATTGGAAAAGAAAACTGTAAGACCTTATCAATATTGGGATCAATTTTTTCTAAATATAAAACATGAAATGGAAAATAAATTATCCAGTATAATTATTGTATCATGATATAATAAGTCAATGAGGGTATATACATACCATAAAATGAAATAAAATTTCTTAATAATATATTACATGTCTCAAAGACAGATGTTTGAGCAGGGAAACCCATACAGACATTATATTTTTTTAAGTAAGAAAACATTGGAAATGATTTTATGAGATATAAATGTAAATAAATAGAAGAAATATATATAATAAAATATTTTATAATCATAGTGTTCAATAATTCATAAATAAGAAGTTGAAATTCAATTATTTTGGTTCTAACTCAGTGAAAGTAAATTTAGTTAAAAACATCCCTTATTACATTGGAAATAAATAAATAAAAGAACATAAAGGTAGAAAAATGAAAAAATTTATAATCCTCTGAATTAATCATTAATAATAATAATAATAATTGAACCAAATTTTAATTCATTATACTGTATAATAATAAATATAGTGAATAACCTAAATCATTCTCTATGAAAAATTTTAGACAATGAAACCTTACCATAGATTTCTTCTTACTCTGAAATTATTTATAATCCTATATAATAAACCGAAATTCATTAATAATATATTTCATAAGATTAATGATTTGTATTTCCTAGTACATTAATTCCATACATTTATTTACTATATATTTATTAATTATTTTTAGTTAATATTGATCATCAATTATTAATAGTTTCAATGGTTTGTACTGTGCTTCAGGGTAACAATTTTAGTAATAACATCATGTCCATTAGTTCACCATATATATTAGTATAGTTTTTGAGAGACATTTTATATTAAATCAGCATAAAAATTTTATACTTCAATGGATTTTCTAAAGAAGAAATATATTTTGAAAGAAATATTAGTGTTATAATTACGGGTGATTAAAATCACTATGATCATTTATTTTAAAAATCCTTCATATAATAGAAAATTTATCAATATTTAATTTTAATCATTTCATAAAAATATAATTTATTTATTAATACCATTTTTATATCAAGACATGTATAAAAATGATGAAAAATGAAATTTGTGATCCAAAATAATGGTGAGTCAACCATAATATAAGAAATACCTTCATTATTAAAATGGAATGGGGTAGGTAAGTAATAGTTATTCCATCAATGTAATTAAATTTTACTATACTAATGATACTGATTTCATTATATTCTTTTGGGAATAAAATAATTAGAGGAGGGAGTAAAAGACAATTTAGGGAATTCAGCATGAGAAAGAGAGTATGTTTCCATAAATTAATCCTTAGAGTGAGTCATCTAATAATAGGAATATGTCATTAATATGTGGTATTTTTTATTACAATGTTACTTCCAAGACTTTGATAAGATTTTTGGGTTCTATTTTTGGAAGATATTGTTTGATGCCAAAAGCTGAATGTGTGAGGAGAAGTGCAGTGTGGAAGTAGTCCTTTTATAAGTGGGTAAAGTGAAATTTTTATTAATAATAATTTATTAATATAAAAAATATCATATTAAAATACACATTCTATAATTTAGAAATTAAAATTATTAATACAATTATAAATTATAATGTACAAAATTTATTGAAAATAAGTCCTTTTAAACATTAATTGTTTTTAATATCATTTCATATTAATTAGTAATTAAATGAGTTCTAATATAATTATTTTCAAATTGAATATGACTACATTATTTAATGATAAAAATAAGCAATAATTAAAACTAAATTACTTTGAAAAATATTTCTTTTAACAGAAAACAATTTTAATCAGACCCCATTAATTTTTATTATTTATCAATTCATTCATATTAAAACACATCAAATAATTTTTAAAAAAGAATATCTTCTTTTGAAATAAAATAATTTAATTTATTATGAAAATTTTAAAATAATTATTAGTTTTCATTTACATTGGATTATACTGTTCCTATAATATTTGTAATGATGTTTCAGAATGTATTGTAGAAATGTAATAAATATTAGCATTCATTTTTAAAAAATTTATTGTATTTAATTTTTGTTAATTATTTCATATTATATAAGTTGTTCAACATATTATTTATTTAAATCAAAAAACATATTAATATCTAGGAATTTGATAATAAAGAACCTTCCACACAGTGAAATAGAATATGTATCAAACAAAGGCTTATAAAATCACTACGAATAGAAAAAATGATCACTTATGGTTTTAGAGTAGTTGATGAAATATTAGAGAATACATAATGGATCCCAAATTTATAATAAATCAAGAAGACATGAGAATAATGATGAAAAGAGGGACTCACCATAATTTTTCTGACAAAAATAAATATCAATAATTCTGTTTCTAATGTCCAACTAATTTCTCCATAAAAAAATATTGTCAAAATTCTTAAAATGTCCACATTGATTAAAGGAAACTACATTTCCAAGGTGGATAGATCAGATTTATCAAAACCAAAGGATGAAAATAATATCCTTTATATTCTCTCCCTATACTTATTAATATTAAATACACACATAGTGCATCACTTTTCTGTACATTTAGTATAATATATAGTAGAGTAATAAAATTTGATATCCACAGAGTCCATGTCATAATGATTCAAGACACACTACAGTATACCTCATGTGAAATTATCCCAATATCCTTTACATAAGAGTAAACTAGGAACTAATCAATTTAATAATAACTAATATACCATCATGTAACAATTGAAAATCACAACAACTCAATGATACTCTAACATTGAAATAACACAACATATAAATATCATGGATAATTCCATGTGTTGCAAAAGAAAAACTACTATATTCCCCAAATATTCACATAGCACAATAATTGATAATAGAAAATACCTTTTTCTAGATAACTCATCATGAAATAACCTACAATGCTATACTAAAATGCACTCCACTAGTAGTAATTTTAACTACAACTCTATCATATTCCATTTAGACTTCCATGAATATTCCAACACCCAAAATATAAAAAGATTCATTTTTCGAAAGCCTATTTTTTACATAAATGTATTACTACTCCTGATATATTGGTATTTAATTTTGTGTAAATGGTTCATGGTGTATGTGTAGGTAGTTTGAGGTTTAAGGATTCCTCGTTGGTGATACTATATATTTCTCAAATTTCATTATATGTTTTAGTGGTTTATTTTAAAAATATATTTTCTTTCCACTATTAAATTTTATATTTTAATAATATTTCATATAAAATGATGATTATGAGTATTAATGATTTATTGTTTTTTATTTCAGGTAAATTCATTATCCATTATTTATTTTTGGTGGATATTATTGGATGAACATCAGTCCATGTGGCATCTCAAACCGAATTCACAATCTTTAGTATGGGTGCTAATAATTGTTTTCAAAGCTAAGAATTTTAGTAACATATTGGGATATCTTATAGGTTTTTTACATATAATGGTTGAGATTGTGAAAATACCCATAAAATGAAATTGATAATTTTCTAAAATAGGATGATGAGATATAAGTGTTTATTTGACAATGAAATGTTGTAGATAAATCTGTTGTATTTTATTAGTTCCATATAAACCACCATAGTGTTAAAAATATAATGAGTTCTTAGATCATTATTGGAATAGTACAGAGTACATAATATAACATGGTTTATAATGAAATTTTTTTCTTATATGAAAATGTATTTTTATTGGATTTGTTGAAGTTATTTTTAAAATATGTTTTTGAAATGATTGTAATATTTTTATTGTCATTAATTATTCTAAACATGATAGAACCATTGGGATGAATAATTTAGTATTAAATTAGAAAAATCATTTGATGTAATTTTGATTTAACGTTGAATGTAAATATTTGAGATGAGTAACAATAAAAGGAGACTGTGTGGTTTAAATGGATCCTTTTTTTATTAAATAATATAAAAATGGTTATTGAGAAATTTTATATTCAACTAAATATCCTCATATGGTGTATGCTATTATATAGTCAATCCAAGGGATTTACCATGACACTAATCCCATAAATTTGTGGAAAGTGGATAATGATTTTATTTTGGATTTCAAAATTTTTCCTTTTTTGATGTATAATATCAAAATACTTTTAGAGAAATTTTATATTCAACAAAATATCCTCATCTGGTGTATTCTATTATATAGTCTATCCAAGGGACTTACTATGACACTAATCCATGTAATCCAGGGAAAGTGGATAATGGTTTTCATTGGATTTCAAAATTATTTCGTAATGTTTTTCAATTAGGTGGATTCTTTGTGTTCTTTGATTTGTAGGATATTCCAATATCACTTTCCATGATGAAATGTGGGTGATTGTAGTATGATGTTAATGTAATAAATAAAGACATGACGTTAGATAAGTACATCACGGCTAAAATTTTATTGTGTAAATAAAATTCCATATAACATGTGATCATGTGATTAATTTAGAATCTATATTTATATGGTATGTCAAGAAACAGAAAAATGGTTTTCACTACATGGGAGTTAAGTTAATAATATGTGAGATGATTTATCACCCAATTATGACTAAATAACATAGTTATATGGGATATAAATTGGGGGGGGGGCATTAGAAGATTAACTGATTTAGTGTGGAGTGTATATTTCACTTAACAATAGAATGTGTTGGAAATTGAAAAAGTTTTAGAACAATCTAGAGACTATTTTTTGGGGTTTTATAATTACATATTATAATGGTAATATATATCAATGTGAAATATGTAAATAGGCAGTAAATAAGTGGAGTTCTAGGATGGTTTCATGTAACACCCTAAGATTTAATAGAACGTTATTTCTTCAACGTAATAAAATAACTTGCACTACAGGAAACACTGAGATCAAGTGCACCATGACTTACTAATATAGCTATTCAAAAGAGGTTATGAATATTATAAACTGAATTTTGAACTTTATTTAATCCTTATAATTTTTGAATCTATATTGTGAGTTTCTTAGACAAAATGAAAGAAAAAATTAATTTTTTTCGAATAAAAACAGTATTTTTCAAAAAATGAAATTTTACCACCTTTTAATGGAGAACCCTCTTTAAATAAAATATTTGAATCATAAATATATAAAATTAGTCAAAATAAACTTCTTATTTAGAATCAGGATATAATAATTTAGTTTCAATAATTTTTTGTTGCTTTTTTGATAACTTTCATATTTGGGTGAATAGTGAAAAATACTACATTTTAACTAAAAACAACTATCTTAATAAAAATAATTTATATTTTTAAATTATACGTTTTAATGGATTGAATGTACAAACTGATTATATTTTTACGTTTTAATCCAATTCTGGTCATTGTAAGTAATATAACTTTGAAATTGAATATAAACAAGTTTCAATCTGTTGATAGTTATTATTTTGTAAAAATTCTATTTTTGGTTTTGAAAATGGGAATTTGTTTTATATTAAATAATTAAACATCTATTTTTTGTAATTGGAAGAATAGGATTCATTTTTTTAATTCAGAATATGAAAATTAGCATAGGGTGAATTTTTGGTATTTTTCATGAAAACAATCAATTTTTTATTAATAGTGAAAAACACTGCGTTATTGTTTAAAACTGACATTTTATTTAAATAATTAATTATTTTATTCAAATTTATTTTATATCAAAATAGATACATAATAAAAATATTAGTTCAATGTAATTTTTTAGAATCTTTTTTATAATAAAATTAGATGTATAAAAGTTTATTGATCTTTTTCCTTTCATTTACCCACCTTCTAGGATCATTTAAAAAATTTACAAAAAACATAATATTACAACATCTATGAGTTGAATTTTGAAGATCTGAGAGACATGGTTAACCTTGGTATGTAAAATGTGGTTCAATAAGATGAAAATATTTTTTGGTGAATAGTAACTTCCGATATTTATTTACCACAGTTAAAAGTAAATTGGTTAATTAATGGTAAAAATGGTATTATAATTTCCTTAATGCATGTACTAATTCTATTGGATAAGTGTAATTCTACCGAAAACAACCTTAGGAAGAAAATATGACCCTTTAGGTACACTTGGATTAGTTTAGGACATTTATTATTATTTAATATAAAGTAGAGTTTAAAGTGTTAAATTCATGATGTCATAACTAAATCATTTTAATATAGGGTTATACATAAGATAAATTAAACTATAAATATTCATTAAAAATATAAAAATATTTCTTAAAAAATGGTATTTTATTTATAATTTTTCGAAATTAAATAATTTAATTTATTTATGACATAATGATGATGTTGTAATTACCTTATTAATGAATGATTAAAATAATTTCCATTATAAATATCAAAATAAATGTAATTTGAGACTTTTGATAAATTTCACTAATTTTATATGTTAATGTGAAATTTTAGGGTTGATTAGGTAAAATGTCTTCAATGTTTTGAGGTTTTTATGACTTTCACAAAAACAAAATACCTACTATTGTCAAAATCGACATAAATTAATTTTTTAAACAAATACAATTTTATTGGTTGATAAAAGATTCTGAAAAATCTACGGTTCGGAAAAATGGATTAAATAATATTATATGTCACTAATGATACACTTGAGGTTATTTTGGATATTTAGAGTATTTTTATTAACTATATAGTATATGAATACAAGAAGACACAGTAAAAGTAAAATTATTTTACATACAGTTAAATCTAATAGATAAGGTAAAAATGGTAACCTAAACTTGTCTAAAACCTATTGGTTGAGAGGATTTAAACCCAACCCAACTTTATATTTTAAATAAATCAATTTTGAGCCACTATAAACTTATTATGTTTTTAGTATAAAATGATATTTCAATCTTTTTATAAGGTGCCTCTCACCCCTATTATAAAAGAGCAACTAAACCTTATCTCAAATTGACACCATCAAAGCCATTTGTGTCGGCCAACCCCAGCCCATATATCCTCTCAACTATCCTACCATCATCCTAGAGGCAATTTTTTTGTCATAAAGCCAACATAAGGAGATTTTTTTATCAAATCAAAAGGAAGAACCCAAAGAAGAGGTAAATATTTAATCACCTCTTTCAAATTATTTTCTTCTTCCACTTCTTCATTATTTGTTGTTTTCATTCTAAAATAATAACTCTAGTATCTTATATATACTGTGATGTTATTATAAATATGTTACAACCATATTCATTATTCTATCCATTCTTTTAATGACATGTCACTATACATTCGTACGTACGGCTTACCGTCTCAACATCACGGTGTAGTAGTTATTCAATACATTATTATATGGATGGGTTTAATAATGATGATTTATTGATTTAAATAATAATTATAACATGATAATGATTCTTTATGTATCATATAACAACCAATTACATACTATTTTAATATCAAAAAAATTATATTGTCGCTCGTGCGTACGTACGGATTACCGTCTCCAAAACGTGATGAGATTCATTCCCCATCGTAGCCATTCTAGATTAATTTTTATTTAAGGATTAAAAATAATTTTTAAAGACATTATATCATTTTGGATATGAATAATAAACATCCCATCCATAATAAACACGACTCACGTAACAATGAATATAAAGGAAAATGAATCAGTTAACACCCGAAACGACGATAATACTAAAATATCATTAACAAAGTATTATTAGAAGATCATATATGATATCATAATCATGTATAAGATCTTGTATAAATTAATAACAATAATTTAACTATTATACAAGAGGTTAAAATACCGTCGACCAAGGAAATGTAAAAGGTAAGGGTTAATTCTACAATCTGTTCATTATTTGAGGTTGTTTTTATGTAACTATCTACTAGGACCTCTTTATCATCCACATCTGTTTTTTCATAAAAATTTATTTCAAAACATTTTTAATATTAACTATACTATGGGATAATTTCATTTATACCATTATTTTACTTTTTATAATATTTTTATAAAGGAATATTTCCATTTTTTTCAAACAAGGTACTTTATAACCATTTCGACAATATTAAGGTAATAATGTTTTTTTATACAGCGGGTACGACTATTTTACTATGTTATAACATTGTATAATATTACCATACAAGGTTATAAAAACATTTTCAATATAAATGTATTCTTTATAATTATGTGACTCTTAAATGATTTCAAAATAGAAAGAAATATTTCTCTCAAATAGTTTTTATTTCATCTATGTCAACATCCTTTGATAAATTATAAACTTGTTTGAAGTTGATTTATTATGATACAAATCTCCCATATTTTAATTAAAATTTTGTTATATGTTTGAATGTGGATGAGTTATTTTTATGGAATTCATTGTTTATGGTTAATGTATTGACATTTCGTATGCTAGTTTTAATATGAATTTTTATGTTATATTTCAACCATTTCTTAAGATGAATGTATTGGACTAGTATGTTCTAGGTTAGGGATAGGTAAAAGTAATCCCTCTAGGTTGGGGTCTAGTTACATCAGACTCTCTAGGTTGGAGTCTGGTTACAGAGGCTCTCGGGGTTAGAGTCCTATTACAGAGGCTCTTCGGGTTGGAGTCCGGTTACAAAGGCTCTATAGGTTGGGGTTCAGTTATAGTTAGCCCCTAAGTCCTATCACGAGGCCTTGACACAAAAATCAATGTTTGGTACTATAAATTAACTCATTATGAAATTAGTTATTACATGTGATTGTTAGACTAGTAGAATATCCATGTTTATGTTTATATTGTAATGCTTGATATGTTTACTGAGCATCTGATCTCAACCCTTTCTTATTTTTATTTTCCTAGTATCCCAAGAAATGATTTATGTTTAAGATGCAGGGTAAAGATAATGGAACAGTATCATTCTCAAAGTATTAATTTTTATGTTTTTTATGTTTGAAAGTGAAATGAAATGGTCTTGTATGTAATATATTTTCTAATACTACTAAATTGATCGGCCTTTTGGGCCTTGATTCCTTATAATCCTGCTACTATATTAAAATAACGCACTGACTCTCAGAATCTAGAGTTGGAGCATTACAGTTGGTATCCGAGGAAGTTTAGTACAAACCGTGGAAACCATATTTAGATAACCTTTGATTAGAACACATTATCCTAAGATAGTCATTGAGAATTAATATATAAGAAATTTCGATAATTTTGGTATTGTAGAGATTTTGGGAGCATTCCATGAAATACATCCCTCTCTGGATACGAGTAGGTAGAGGCGTCTCTGGCATATATGTACCAAGGGATAAAACCAGAAAATAATGCTTTGAGTAGGACTCAAATAAGAACGGGTGCACGCCAAGAGGCCTTTCTGCACTCTTGATAATGATGCTCCCGGGGAATATTCTTAGGATAATTCTCATTTTATTTAAAATAATATGAAGTATTTATGAGTATATACCTCTTCAAAGAAAATATTTTTATGATTACGGATATAATCCATAAAATTTTCAATTTACGTTAGGTATTTTTCATGTTTGGAATTATTCATTGTGATTCCTAAACTAACCTAGATTATGCCATTGTATAAAAATGGGGCCCATTATAAAGAATGAGAACTCTAGTAATACGTATGACCCAAAGAGTAAGAATTATAATATCATTCATGGTATTAAGCCAACATTTATAAGGGAAATAGTCTCCCATGTATTATCAACGTATGAAGAAATAACATCGTGTGTTAATAAGATAGGTAAATAATTCTCTGAGTCCTATGGCTTTTAAGGGAAGCAATAGAAGAAAAGGATGGTGGAGAGAAAGTTGGATTATGTGAAGTGGGGAAAGATGGATTTTCCCATAAGTGATAAATGTGAAAATAATCACCCATTTAAATTCATCAAGGGAATTAGTGTTTGATATATTTGGGGAGAAAAAGGACAACAAGTATGTGATTACAAGTGTAAGAAAAAGGATTCAAATGTAAAATGCTTCATCTACAAGGCGTTGAGACACTACACGAATCAATGACCCACTCATTAGAGTATACCGGAAATGATGCTATTAGATAATAATTAAGTTATGATACTTCCTTAGATGAAGAGGAATGACTAGTGTTCTTATGTTGTTATTATAGAATTATTTCATTTTAGTCTAGTATCAATAATATACTGGTTATATGAATTATAGAGATAAATAAGGATTGTACTACAGTGCAATTTTATTGATGATTTGACATTATATGGTTCTAATAAATATGACTTAATAATAAGATACAATTTTTGGAAGAATACATGGTTGATGGAAAGGAAATCATTGATATGGTTCTGATAATGAGGTAGTGATTTTAGAATAAGAGATTGTTTATTTTGAAACATTATATTGGAAATTATGGAATTCCTTTGAACTGATTAATAGTTTGTTTATTTCATCATTGTTGGAATATTCAATTTTTTGGATATATAAAATATATCCAGTGTTATATAAAGGATATGGGAGCATGAATGTAATCAATAAGGTGTTATGGTAATTCAGGTTGTCACCATGTTTTAAAATAATACATGATAGAGGATTTCACATGTTATTACGTGGCAAAAAGGATCTTCATTATGTTCAACATCCTTATAAATTTTGGACTGTGAGTTTGGATAGAATTATTTTGGATAATTCTAAAGGTTAGAATGTATTAAGTTTGAAATTGGATACTATTGTTAAGGTTATGTTTGTATTGTTATAAAAAGGAAAACACGAAGACCGTGTGACAACCCGTCACGTCGGAAAAAGCTGTGGGAATCGAACCCACAACCATAGTGTGATTGGGATTTATCGCCTACAACTAGACTACATGAAGTCAATGGATTATATAATGTAATTTCCCTTTTGACAGTTTTTATAGGTTAATTATACATTCATTATTTTTGGAACCCTATACGATTAAAATAAATAGAATATTTTTTGGAAATCTTTTGGAGTGAAAGATGGGTTTGTGGTAGGAATTAGTTGATAAATGAAACTCTAATTGTCATGTATATATATATATATAATTTTTTTCCTCATATTCTATGGGAAAATTAATTAATAAAATTTTGGTAATGGATCTTAAAACCAAAAATGTGTTTATGTTTTTTTAGAACTGATGGTATTTTAAATAATCATAGAATGATGGATTTATGGCCCTCAGTTTTACACTATATTTTTGATTGATGACCTCAATAACTCCGTATATATATTTATGTTTTTCCACCAATTATTTGTCTCTAAATTCCACCAATGTTCTCCTAATCAGATCATAATTTGGTGGTGACCCTTTTATTTCCATTTTTCTCTTATTAGGACTAAATTTTATTAACCCACTTTATGATATTGGTTATCCCACAAAGGTATTTTCTATTTTCGACCTTTTATTTTCAAAAAATAATTTCAAATTGAGAGGACATGATGTAGGGAAGAATGTAACACCCTATGATTTCATAGTATGTTATTTCTTCAAAGTAATTCAACAACTCGCACTACACACAACACCAAGTTGAAGGGCACCATGACTTACCGATCTAATCGTTCAAAAGCGGTTATGAATAGTATTAACTGAATTTTGAACAATATATAATCTTTATAATTTTATAATCCATATTGTGAGTTTCATAGACATAATATTAGAAAAAAGTATTATTTTTTCAGATAAAAGAAGTATTTTTCCAAAAATGTAATTTTACCGCCTTTTTATAGCGAACCCTCTTTAAATTAAATATTTAAAAAATTTATATATTCAATTTTACAAAACAAACTTATTCTTAAGAATCAGGACAAATGAATTTAGTTTAAATAAAAATTTCATTCTTTTTTGATAAATTTTATATTTGGGTGAATAGTGAAAAGTAGTATATTTTAACTGAAAACAAATTTTTTAATAAAAATAATTTATAGTGTTAAATTAAAAATTATAATGGATTGGAAGTATAAATAGATTATATTTCTACCATTTAATCTAATTCTGGTCATTGTAAGTAATTTCACTTTGAAATTGGTCATAAACAAGTCTCAATCTTTTGATAGTTATTATTTATCAAAAATACATTTTTTTTGACAATGGGAATTAATTTTAAATTAATTAATGACAATTCATTGTTTTGAAAAATTGGTAAAATAGAATTCATTTTTGAATTCGGAATATAAAATTTAGCTTAGGGTAGATTTTTGGTATTTTTCTGAAAACATTCAATTGTTGATGATTTGTAAATAACATTGTGTTATTATTTAAAACCCACTTTGTATTTAAATAAATAATTATTTTTTAAAAATTTATTTTAAGTCAAAATAAAGACATAATAAATATTTTATTTCAATGTAATTCAATGGAATATTTTTTCTAATAAAATTAGATTTATAAAATGTTATTGAACTTTTTACAGTCTTTTACCCACCATCTATGAGCATTTGTAAATTTTTATAAAACATAATTTTACAGCTTCTTTGAGTTGAATTTAAAATATCCAAAATACATGGTTAACCTCGGTAGGTAAAATGTGGTTTAATAAGATGAAAATGATTATTATTAAATAGTAACTTCTGCCTTTTATTTACCACAGTTAAAAGTAAATAAGGTAATAAATGGTAAAAATGATATTATAATTACCTTAACACATGTCCCAATTCTATTGGACAAGTGAAATTAGACAAAAAACCTCAGAAATAAAATATGACCACTTAGGTCCACTTGGATTAGATTATAAAATTTATTATTATTTAATTTAAAGTAGAGTCTAAAGTGTTAAATTCGTATTTTCATAACTAAAAAATTTTAATATAGGGTTATACATAAGATAAATTCTACTATAAATATTCATTAGAAATATAAAAATATTTCTTACATAATTTAATTTAATTTATTATTTTTAGATAATAAATAATTCAATTTAATTATGAGAAATGATGATGTAGTAATTACCCTATTAAAGAGAAATTAAAATAATTGACATTAAAAATATCAAAATAAATGTAATTTAAGACATTTGATGAATTCCAATTATTTTCTAGGTTAATATGACATTTTAGGGTTGATTAGATAAATTGCTTTCAAAGCGATAAGGTTGTTCTGACTTTCACAAAAACAAAATATCAAATAGTGTCAAAATTGTCATAAATTTATTTCTAAAACAAATAATATATTATTGGTTGATATAAGATTCCTAAAAATATGAGGTTTATAAAATGGGATTAAATAATATTATATATGTCATTAATAAACCACTTGAGGTTATTTTATATTTTTATAGTATTTTTATTAACAATATAGTGTAAGAATACAAGAAGACATGATAAAAGATAAATTATTAACTTAGAGTTAAATATAAATGATATGGTTAAATTAGTAACCTAAACTAGTAAAAATAGTATTGGTTGATAGGATTTAGACCCATACACACATTAGATTCCAAATAAATTAATTAGGAGCCATTATAAAATGAATATGATTTTATTATAAAATAATATTTGAATCTTTTCCTAAGGTTCCCCTCACCCTCTTATAAAAGTGAACTCAACCTTCTCTAAAATTCACACCATAAAATCCATTTTGACCAGCCAACCCCTTCCCAAATATCATCTCAACTTTCCTCCCTTAATCCCAAAGGCATTACTTTAGTCATAAATACAATCCTATAGAGCCCTATTGGTTAAATCAAAAGGAATAACCTGAAGAGGAGGTAAATATTTCATCATCTCTTTCATGTTCTTTTATTCTTCCACTTCTTATTTACTTGTTGTTTCCAATATTAAATAATAACTCTACTATATTCTATATATTATGATTATATTATAAATATGATATATCCATATTCAATATTCTATCCACCCATTTAATTACTTGTCACCATACATGCGTACATACGGTTTACCGTCTCCACGCCGTGGTGTAGTTTTTATTGAATACATTATTATTTGGATGGGTATAATAATGATGTATAATTGATATAGATAATAAATATAACATGATAATTATTCTGTATATATTATATACCATCCAATTATATACGATTTTAATATAAAAAGAATGATATTTCTATCGTGTGTACGTATAGATTACCGTCTCCACGAATGCGATGAGATTTATTCCCAATAGTAACCATTCAAAACTAATTTTCATTTGATGATTATAAATAATTTTTAAAAACTTGATATAATTCTGGCTATGAATAAGAAACATTCCATCCATAACAATCATGACTCACATAACAAATAATATAAATGAAAATGAATCTGTTAACTCCTGAAACGACGATAATACAAAAATATTATTAACAAAGCATTATTAGAAGATCATATATGATATCATAATTATGTATATGGTTCGTGTATAATTTAATAACAATGATTTAACAATTATACAGGAGTTTAACGTAACCCCGACCAAGGAAAAGTACAAGGTAAGGGTTAATTCAACAATATCTTCATTATCTGAGGTTGTCTTTACGTAAGTATCTAATAGGACCTCTTTATCATCCAAATCTGTGTTTTCTTAAAAATGTATTTCAAAACATTTTTAATATTTACTATACTATAGGATAAAGTCATTTATACCATTGCTTTATTTTTTATAAGATGTTTATATTGGAATATTTATGACATTTTCCAAACATGGTACTTTATGACCTTTTTGACAAAATTAAGGTAAGAATGTTTTTTATACGGCTAGTGCGGCTAGTTTCAGCTGTTATAACATCATCGAATTGTCCCTTACAAAATTATAAGTTATTTTCAAAATAAATGTTTTATATATAATTATTTGACTCTTAAATTATTTCAAAATAGAAAGTGATATTTCTCTCAAATAGTTTTCATTTCATCTATGTCAACATCCTTATAAAAAGGTTACACTTGTTTGAAGTTGATTTATAATGATACAAATCGTCCAAATTTTATTTAAGTTTTTGTGATATTATTGCATGTGGATGAGTTATTTTTATTCCCTTCATGGTTTATTGTTAAAGTATTGACATTTCATATGCTAGTACTAATACAAATGTTTGTGTTATATTTTAACAGTTTCGTAAGATGAATGTATTAGACTAGTATGTTCCGGGTAAGGGACTAGTAAATGTAAGCCCTCCGGGTTGGGGTCCAATTACAGAATACTCTCTAGGATGGAGTCCAGTTATAGAAGCTCTCCGGGTTGGGTTCCATTTATAGTTAGCCCCTAGGTTATGGCACGAGTCCTTGACACGGAAATTATAGTCAGGTAATATACATTCCTTTATTATGAAATTAGTTATTACATGTGATTATTCGACTTGTAAAATATCCATGTGCATGTTTATATGGTAATGTTTATTTTTTTCCATATTATGATCATGATTATGTTTAAAAGGCTATTGTTTTTATTACACACCTTTCCTTAAAAGTTTATAGCTTCTGCAAAATTATTTACCCTTACTGAGTATATGAGCTCACCTATTTCTTATGTTTTATTTTCCTAGGATCCCAAGAACTGTTTTATGTTTGAGATGATGGTTTAAGCTATGGAAACAATGTAATTCTCAAATTATTATTATTTTTTTGTGTTTAATGTTGGAAAGTTTAATGTAACGTTCATGTATGTTTTCTATTTTCCATGACTGCTAAACTGATCTGTCTTTTGAAATATGATTCCTTGTAATCATGATAATGTATTAAAATAATGCCTCGACTCTGGAAATCTTGGATCAGGGCATTACATTTAATGTAATGAATCCACTATATTTTAGTTTATTGGAAAAAATCAGTATAACACTGTCAAGAAACCAATTTTGAGCAATGAAACATATTTTATAAAATTATGGTCTACTTGAAATGGTTGTGATATATTGGGTTTTTATGATGGAAATATTATTTATTTGAATATAATATTATATATAAATGACTATTTCAAATAAAAAAAGGGTCTTACACATATAATACTAATGGAAATGTATGCATACAATTGAGAAATAATTATTTCTGATGTAATTCATATCCACATCACATAAACTCTCTTTTTAAAGGAATTATTTTCTGTAGAAGAAATGTTCTATCCCAAAAAGGTTTTTTTGAATACTAATTTGCATCAAATTTTATTTTTTCAATCCTAAATAATCTCTCTGTGAAAGAATTTTTTTTGATTGAAATGTTATTCCCATGAAAATAGTTTTATGGGAATAACTATTCTCATTGGAATGCAAATTTCTTTCATCAATAGTATCATCGTGAATGAATTATTTGTCATGGGAGGGAGATTTCATCACAAATAAGGTTATGTGTATACATATCGGTAATAAGAGGGACATTCCATCCAAAATAGATTAGAGATAGATTATTTGTGATAGATAGTTTCCCTCACAAATACTATTTAGAAAAATGGGGAAATTATTTATGGTTGGAGTGATAATTATGAATAAAATCACTTCCATCATAACAAACCATCACAAATAATTAATTATTCCAAAATAAAAACATTAAATAGTTTAAGAAATGAAATTTTTCTAAATGATTCGTTCAGCATAAAACTCATGTCATAAGAATGAAAAATATTAATATATACACCCTTTCCCCCTCATATTATATTTCATATTTTCACTATTTCTCTATCAATTCCATCTGATTCCTTGGGGAATTGATTTTTTGAATACTCATTAACGATATTTGATCCAAATATCAAATTAAGGACAGTATATTAAATATTTTTTAAGCTATTGATTTGATGTATTTATTTACATTTTTAAATATAAATTTTTATCACGTTTAATTTATTTTGATTTATATATGATTTCATGTTAGTTATTATGTTTTTTTAATTAATAAGTATCTTTATTGTTTATTTAATTTTAATTATAAAATTAAAAAATAAAGATGAATTTCAAATCTGTATATGTGAATTTTTTTAATATAAATTTATTAATAATAGGTAATATTATTATAAATTGATATTTTAAAAAATTTATCATTATAATATGTAATATTTTATGATAAATTACTAATATGTAGTTTAGTGTTAATAAAATTAATTTAAAATAATTAACGTTAGTTATAACTACAAAAATAATAAAGTTATATCTAATTTAATATTTTTATTAATAAAAAAAGGAAATGGTAATTAATCTACTAAATTAATATAAATAAAAAAATTAAATTTATAAAAGTTTATTGAAATTTGAAATAATCAAAAACAAAAGAAATTAATATAAATAATAAGAAATATTAATGAATAGTAATTAATTATTATAAAGAAGATTATGTTATTAAAATAAGTCAGAAATAATTAATTTGGGTTGAAATTGAGTTTAATGTAAAAAATATAAATACTTTGATAAAAATATTAGTAAATAATGAATGAAAATTATTTAGTAATTATAAATTAGTGAAAATTATCAATATTAATCTAAAATAAAAATTTAATGTTACAATAGAAAAACTAAACACATATATATATTAATATAAATAATAATAAATAATAAAAGAATATATATTAATTATAATAAAATTTAAACAATTCATAAAATTAATCTATAATAAATAAAAATTATTAAATAATAGAAATTATCAATGTATAATAAAAATAAATTCATTGAAAATTATTAAATTATAAATTTTTATTTATGCAGTTTATTAATGAAAATGTTATTTTTTTAAAAAAATATGAAAAAATAATTTATCTAGACTCAAATTATGAAAAAATTATATCTTTATCACATTAAAATCTAGGGAGACAACATATATTGTATTACAATAATATGAATTTTATATATATTTAAATGGATTTAAAAAAATATTATAGAACATTAATAAATAATATTTAATAATAAAGTAATAAAATATGTCAGAGAAAGAAATAATAATCTAAAAACATCTATTAAAAAATGAATTACATAATAAGAATATGAAGATCCTAACAAAAATATTTATATATAAATTATTTCTTTATAAATTAAGTTAAATTATAATTATTTTAAATATAATAATTAGAATGGTTGTGGTGAGGCTCCTTTATTAAATAAAACAAATCAGAGGATGGAAATGGAGGTGAAAAATAAGTAAAACTATCGTCAAAATAGATCAATTGAAAAAGAAAGAAACAATTCTTAATAAAATCACATCACAATGGTCTCCTAGAGGAGAGGGTTTCCATATATATATATATGAATTCAAAATTTTCTTATATATTCATTTTTTGATTAGAGAATCATATAATGATAAGCCCTTCGACGCCCTTTCCACATGTGTATCATCCCCAGTTTTGGGTTTTATCCATTTTCAAATGATTCCAATTATTATTACAATCTACCTCTTTATAATACACAATGTATCCCACAATCATATCAACCTTCTTATCTGCAATAGTACTGAGAAATATGGGTTAAAACCTCTATGAATGTGCTTTCATTACAAAGAAACTCATGGGAGTTTTGCATTTAGGCCAATGATCTCACCTATGAGGGTGATCCCCAATCAGTTTTTCTAGGTTCTAAAGAAACTAAATTAGCATAGGCCGAACAGAGGTATTTATAAGTCATTATTATCTATATTTATATACTTGTAGTCTATCATAAAAATTTTCACACATACTAGACTCATTTGTTGGAAAAATTAATGTTCCTCATAATATGTATTATATTTTTAATGATTCATGAATCCATCACTATTAAGTACTGGAATGAATTCATTCTTAAATATTTCCACCTGAGTATGAATAGATTATGATTAAAAAATTGGTAAGAAAATAATTAAAAAATATTCTAATATTCAAAAATAATAATTATAATGAAAGAAAAAGTTATATATTAAATAAATAAATAACATTATATCAAAAAGAAATCAATATTTTAAAAATTATTATAATATTTAGGCATTAATATTTTACTAAATATTTGAGAAGCATTAAATTTAAAATTTAAAAAATTTAAAAATAAAAAAAATTTAAAATATATAACAAAAAAAGAATAAATATTCATTTATTAAAAATAAATTATGTTGTAATTTTTAAAATTTTATATAATAAAAAAATTTCTATTTTTATAGAAAAAAATTGATTGAGAAAATTCAAACATGTTTTTATTGTGATTTTATGATTGTATAATTCAAAATATAAGTCTAAACAATTTTGGTATAAATCGAGTATATAATAATGTGTTGAAATTTTTATCATTTTTTCATCATCAAATTTATATGTTTTTAAAAGAAATAATTAAGCATCCATGTAAGAAATATGATCTTAAGATATTTTTTTTCTTTTGATAATGTTTAATTTTATTTATGATATATTTATTTTCTAAAGAATTATTATTTTTCTTATAAAAATGAATCTAATAATTTTCAATAAAATATAACTATTTTTGTTCCGGATCCATCACAATTTCAAAATAGTAAATATGAATTTTCAAGACCGTATTTTTTATGAAATATAAAAAATAATGATTATGATAATTTTATTTGAAACTATATAAATTTTAATATTTATTGAAATTTTAGGAATAACAACATATCATAGCTTTAAAATTATAAACATTCAAGTTATTCCAAAATATAAGGATATTAAATAATATTTTTGAATGTTATATAGTTGTTTCAATCATATATTTTCTATTGTTAATGAATCTTTTCCCATTGTAAATTCACCACATATAAATTTCAGTGAATGAAAAAAATCGGTCTATAATTTAGTTATTATATAATATATGATAGATGATTTTTAATTGAATTCATATTATACTATACTGATTACGATTCATTTGATAATTTTGAAACATGAGGAAAATCAATGTTCAACAAATAAATAAATTATTTTTTCATGTTGACCAGTTAGGGAAGTTTTCAATTTTTCCTATATTATGGAGTCTATTTAGGTCTTAAAACATTACCACATTGATGTAATGGAAAATATTTAATATTTTTGTTAATAAATGATTAAATAATCCCTATGATGGTGATTTATGGAAGCACATTGATTAAGTGCATCTATATTTTTATTCAAACACAATAACATATGAACGGATATTTTATGGGTCGGAACTATCCATATAGTTATTGTGGGAGTAAATATTCTTATTAGTATGTATTCATTACTCTATATAACATACCTCTATAAATTTTAATAAAAAACCAAATACCTATTTTGTATTATTAATAATTAGACATTAAAATATGAATATCGAGACATATTTGAGTCCCCTGATTGATGTGTTTATTTCATTTTTGAGTGATGGAGTAACTATATATGAAATATCTTCTAAATACTATTTTGATATGAATTATATATTAAGGTGGAAAATTAGTGGCTTTATAAAATATAATATACTACATCGAAGATTAAATATGGTCTAAAAACCTATCCATATGGAATTGGTGAATAAATTTCTATGCTGGAAAATGGAAGAAAAATTAGATTCTTAGATAAAAATATGATATCTCTTCCCACATATCATACAATAAAAATTAAAACAAATAATTATAAAAATGATAAAATTGAAAGAGATGAACCTCCTCATATTTTACTAGGTATTCAAGTAAAATATATTTCCTTTCCATTAGTTTCTACAACATTTAAATTAACTATAAAACAATTTAAAGTATGTGGATATTGAAAATATCAAAATTGGACAATGTTAAATGTGTTCAAAGAGATGCTATATTAGTAAGAACTATTGGTCCATAAAATATTATATATAATTTATATTGATATGAATAATTCTAATAAAATATTTTATAATTTGTTTGTGACACCAAAAAATTATAATTATAATCTGTAGGCAAAATTAGATCATTCTCATATTTACAGGCATCTGAAATTCGAGTTATTTGAGAATGATAGATTCATAATTAAATGAATCAACATTCATTATATGAACATTATATAGAAATTAATTTACTTTTTTTAAATGTATTATTAATTTTATGATACACGTTTAATAAGATTCTAATTTGTGTTACTATGTTTGTTATTTTCATATTACTAGTGAAAAAAGTGCAGATTATGTTCTCACAATGGAATGATTATTTCCTTTCAGATATAAACAATTGTTTAACTATTCCATTCATTATGTGTTAATTGAAATGAAATATTTGGTCTATTTATTTCAAGTGGGATTATTAAAGTACGATCTACTTATTTTTATGTAAAATATTTCGTTCAAATTTAATATTAATCAAAACAATATTATAGTAGAAATTATTCAATTGAATAAAACAATTAATTTTATGTTTTGTATATAAATAAAAATATTGATGTTCAGTACTGCATTGATGAATGTACCCATATAAGAGATATATGAATGAATTGAGGAATATATTTTTTGAAAAAGAAATAGTTGAAGGGTCAATAACAGAAGCATTCAAGTAAAAATTTAGAAGTTATTCTATTAGTATTTTGAATATGAATAAATTTCAATACATAATAAAAAAGGTAAAAATAAAAGAATTTTTGAAAATGTCATGAACCCTTGATTATTAATATTTAATTTACCTCATTTTGGTTATGGTTTTGATCAGGAATAATGGATTATATTTTCAAAATGACACAAATATCATCTATATATTCTTCTAAATTGTGATGAAATGATATGATTTGTGCTGTAAGTGATTCTCATATATATAAATTACTTGAAATATTATGTACCAGTATATTTATATTAATAGTTTTATAAGACATATTATGATCATATCAAAAAATTATTCACATAAATTATACTAACTACTCTTGAAGAAAGCCAATAATATAATCTAATCTACTAGTCTAAAATATTTGTAAGTATAATTTTTTACAGTTGAACTTATGAATTGTTATTATTATTTCATCTCTTACTATTTATTTTTTAATTTTTCATGTATCAAAAAATAGATATAATATTTATATTCTGTTATATTCATTGAGTAACACACCATTAAAATTTGTAAAATCTTATAATACAAATGTAGTTAATTTATTTTCATTTCATACACACATATTCTAAATAAAAAAAACTATTGAAAAATAGTATTTATTAAATGAACTCAACAAAAGGAAAGTGTTGTTTAATTTCATGGAATGTGGGATACAATCATTATGTTATTATATCTACGATAGAATTATGTGGGAGTGTTCCAATGTCATTATTTTCATATTAATGGAGTGTTAACCTTTCATCCATGAAATAGATTAATAAAAAGTAAATATAAAATTATCCATATTTAAAATTACACAATTATATTTAAAAATAATGTAGATCATGTTTGTTATAAAAATTATTATATTTAATATAGATATTTAAATCATTTGTGAAGTTTAAATAGAATTAAATATACTGAATATTAGTTTTGGAAAACATATTTGGTTTTATGGAGGTGAAAAATATAGATATTTTTAAAGATACATTGTCAAAAATATTACTTAATTGAATAAATATATATGTAAATGATGCGACCCCAAAGTAGACTACTGATTATGTTGATAATATCGATAATGTGACTAATTAATTTAAAATAATGATGTATAATGAAATGTAATCTCCTATTGAAATTTATGATGTTGAGGATGATGATTAAGACATCGACCTAAATTAAATAGGATGGCGAAGATAATAATTAAAACTGATGTATTATATTTTAATTATAGTAATTATTAATAGATATTATATTATTTAGAAAAATATATTTGTTTCCTCTATTTTATATCTTTATTAACAATTATATATAGTTAAAACTATTATCTCTTTTTTTTTTGGAGAAAAATTATGTAATTTTTTTGTGAAATGTATTTTTATATATAATATTTTATTTATTAAAAAATATTTTTATGATTCATATGACTGAAGATTTGTTAAATGTGATGATGCATATCTTAACTGAAGATGAGTTACCTCATAACAAACCTCTGGTTTTTTTCATCTGTGTATTTCAACGTGACACCACCCACTAAGAGTGGTCGAGTTCATTCATGCTCGATTATTATAGATCCTATATCTAAGTATTTTTTAACACTCGATTTTGATCCACAATAATGAAATTTTATTTAGAAATAAATTTTATAAAAATAAAATTTATTTTTATTTTATTTTATTAGGTTACTAAATATTCTTATTTAATTTTTTTCCATATCTATCCATAATCGAGGATATGGATATTATGTTGAAATATTTATCTTCTTCATTAATTTCATGGGATTAGGATTCACATGAAGTTTTTCATCGGATGTTCGATCACTATATGATACATAATTAAAAAAATTATTTCATTTTAAATATATGAAATTTATAAATCATTATATTATCAAATATTTACCGATTTTAAGGCCTCTAATTCATGATATCGTGAGACACTTATTTTTGGTGGCATCAAAGTCTATCATGCATGACTGTTACCATCTATTTGTTAATATCATTAGAGTCATAGCTATTGAAAGAACATATGACACAGTCTTAGATGACTTATGTTTTCTTTGTCAGAAAATTTAAATCACATCCCATGACGGGGATGGATTGTGTAGTTTCTAGATAGGGGAAATTTTAGAAGGTTATAATTTTCATGTTGATATAACTACATGTGATAGGATGTCACACATAGGGTTTAGAGGCCTTAATTTAATATATATCCTTGAAATTTGGTATGTTATATTATTTTATAATTATATATATTTATTTTACAATACTCATAATCTAAATTTATATAGTCTATGGTTGATCATGTTGTTACCATGTATGATCGTAAAAGAAGATTCATGTGAATTATAGTATTGGAAAGACTACTAGGGATATACAATAATAGATTATTCATAGTATTTATTTCATTGTTTTTTATTAACATAATATCATTTTCATTTTTTAATTTCAATTAATAAGTTTTTAGGATAGATTTGATATATATATTTCTCATATGTGGGTGATTTGATACAAAATGAATTGTATGGATAATGAGGCCTTAAGCGATTCATGGTTTGATGAGGTGGCATAGTTGATGTAATAAATGATTTTTATTGATAATGGATTTGTAATTGAAATTTTATCATGATTTCAATCATCTATTTATTGTGATATTAACGTGATTCCATTATTTTATTTAAACAGATCTCTTACAAGATTAACATCCTTTGTTGCTGCAGAGTATGAGGTAATGTTTTTAAAAAAGGATGTGACAATATAGATACATAACATAGATGAAGAAGAGTCATGAAAATAGATAGAGTAGAAATGTCAGTAGTTGTGGTTGAAAAATGAGTAGATGATACATTATATATAGTGACAGTCATGTACATTAGAGAGATAACCCTATATGTTTGACAATGATGAACACACACTCCCTTAGTGTAATTATTATTATATATTTTATTCATTTTTTATTTTTTTGATTCTAATTTTAAAATATATAATTATTTACGTATATCTACTTTGAAGTGATTTTTTTTAATTTAAAAATTTTTGATGAAAAATTTAATTTATTTTATAAATTTAATTTTTGATTGATTTAAATTCTCATATAAAAAAATTTAGTAGTGTACTATTTTTGATGGATTTATAATTTCCAATATAAATTATAATTTAATAAAATTATATTTATATTACTAATAATATTTATGATGGAATTAATAATATATTAAAAATATATTGGTAAGAAATTATTGGTATCAAACATTACAATTGATGGAAAATATTTTTTGTGATGGATTATTTTTTCCATCGAATATATTATTAAACTCAGATAAATTTCACTGAACAATAAAAAATAATAGGAAATATGATTTTTTGGGTAGTGATTGGTTAATTATGATCTATTCTCATAGTTAAATGTATTTTATATAATAATATATCGCAAATAGATCATCATGAAACAATTATTTTTGTTCAAGTTGGATTATATTTGGGTTGAGAACTCCTTATATACGTTGATGTCATGTGAATTATGTGGGTATTTTAGTGTATCTTAGTGGAGAATGAAATTGGTGAATATGACTAGTATAATAGATAAATTATCCTTGGTATCCCTGATGAACCATTAAAGATATGTGGGGATCAAGTATGAGCTATGAAGGTTAGCTATCATAGAAGAATGAGTTGAATCATTTTGTGATTTTTACAAATGAGTGTGGTAAGAAATTATTTTAGTTACTCAATTAGGTCTTATTTATTTTATTATATGGAAACTATCGTGATTGGTTGGGTACCACAATGAGTAAAAGTATATTTAATAGGTAGTATTGATTTCATTCACTAGTTTTGAAGTATATTCATTGAAACCCATGGGTTTGATGGAGCCCCATCAATAGTACTGTGTATTGATATCTTGAAACATAAAAATATAATTAGATAATCCTATAATTTGATTAATGTATTGTTTTAATTTAACGGGAAAATCAAGTGAATGTTCCTTTGTGGGGGATGTGATTTGGGTAATCATAAGGTGGCAATTATACCATTGATTCTCCTAAGGAATAATCCTTGTAATTTTTTTTTCTTATGTCAAGGGTGATATGTTGGTTTAAAATAAATTAGGGGATGTTTAAGATAGGTTTTAATGCCTATATGAAAGAAAGAAAGTTACTCATGGGATGTATTCTAGGTAACCAACTAACATGAGTATTGGAAATTATTATGAGGCTTAAATGTTAGTATGCCATTATTTATTTATTATAAAAATTCAAGGATTGAAATTGTATTGAATTGAATATGATATATAATCATTTATTAGTGGGATTTTATTACATATAGTACCATGTTGTTTTTATACCTCTAGGTAGGGTACACAAAATAAGTATATTATGGTTTTTAATCTAGGTTCTGGGGTATGGGTCTTTCTAGAGTACTAGTGATTATTAAGAGGATTTTTCTAGAAGAACTATACTATCAATCATATGTTCTAGGAATCATATTAGATTATTCATGGTGTAGTCTTGAGATGATGGGGTCACATGTATATTAAAATTTGTGGATGAATGATTATGGTATCATCTTTTATTGTAACTGAATAACGATAATTATTATATCGGGTTCCACATTATATACAAAAGTAGGTATCGATCGGTAGTGTTTGCATAGAGTTAGTGGCTCTAAAAACTAATTAACGTTATAATTTGAGGCATTATTAGAGCATGAACTGGAACATTTTTATTTTTATACCATTGGAAAAAGTACGTTGGTATGGTTTTTGTTCTATGGGTTGTTTGGTTTATTTCACTATAATAATTTCTAAAAATGAGGTGTGAATATTCTAGTGATATTCAGGTGCATATAGGTTTGATAAATTGTAATTATAATTTGTAGTTTTTAGTTCCAAATTTTTTGTCAAGGTGAATCCATAATAATACATTGTGTTAAGAAACCAACTTGAACATTTATCCTATAATTGAGTATTGTGTGATGTATTTTGTTTTGGATAATTTTTTCATAAAATTAATATTTTTTATATTTGTCAGGATTTGATTACATTACATTTTAGGAAAATGAAATTTTAGTGGTGCATTCCATGCCTAGGAAAAACCCCTAACTAAGGCTACTACAAGTGTTTTTGTTGAACTTCATAAAGATATCATTGATGAAGAATGGGTTGTTCTCTTTAAAAAATGTAACAACCATGTTTTTGGATTTTTTTAAAGGAGTAAGGTTATCATACATGGTTTTTTAGAGGATGTGGAATATTAAAATTTTGGGGAGACCATTGAGGGATGGTTTATTGGGCGAATCCAATCGAATTGTTAGCCATTCATAGATTGTGCTTCCAATTGATTTCAAGAAATAAATGTTCCAGGAGTGTATTTCAAATTATAATAGGTAGTGAATCTTGTATAAAAAAATATGTATCATGAAAAAAATGTAATTTTCGTTTTTAGGAATAAAGGGGGATATATAACATTTTGATTAACATTTCTTGTTTTTAAATGTACGGTCTCCTTGTACTAAATAACAAATGATTTTTACTTCCCCTATTAGATTTTATGTTGAAATTAGAGGTAATTAATATATAATGTTTCATGGGGTTATCATAGTCCACAAGAAAGACTAAACGTTCATGGATGATAGTGGATCAACAACAAAGTCAGTTCATTTCATATTTATGTGATGTTTTTTTTCAAAATATTATTTAAAGATGATTTATATGAATAAAATACATATAATTTATGGAGTTATAAATATTATTGTTTTACATGGGATTCCATTTTTTTGATGACATTCTATATAGGAATATATAATTCAATTGGGAAACACATGAAAAATATCACATAATATTATCCCAAGATAGAATGAAATATAATTTCTATGGTTCATATTCAAGAGGGTATGTTTTGAAATTGTGTTCTTTATTCTAAAAGTAAATTGGAGGATCATTTTCCATTATATAAGAACATTTATAATAATAGTTATCAATAATCGATTCATGGGTCACCATTATTGATATTGTGTAGTAAATAATGGTAGACCCAATTCTATTGGGATACTCTCCATTTGGAAGTTTGTGATTTCATCCTAGAGTGTGTAAAATTATTATATAAATTATTGGTGATGACCATTGAGGATTAAAATTGACTTCGTGAAGTTATTAAAATATTATAATCAATTGGGGTACTAATTTAATGATAAATAGGGGTGTCTATTAATTTTTATATGGGGCCCATTGAGAATATTGAATATATTTTTGGATTGGATTATATAAGAGACTTTCCATAATGTTATGAAATGGTTCATATTTTTTAATGTATCTAAATAAAAACAAATAAATTAGATCATGTATCATGTTCGGTGATCGGATATTTTGGAACATGGAAAGGAACCAGTTGTGTATAATGTAAATAAAAATATTTTGGTTTTTTATCATACATAAGAAATACATTGTTGAAGTAAAAGTTGGGAGAATATTTTATTGAATTCATTATACCCTAAATGGTCATAGATAATGTTCAACATGTGATATAAGGGGAATATGGATCTATATGTTAATATCATAGAACAAATGATTTTGAAATCCATTTTTTTGGAAGATATGTCTGTATAGTCACTCAATGATCCTACAAGTTGTGAATAATGACTATATAGAATGGTTTAAAATGAATGGATACATCTTTTTTCACCAAAAAAACATTTAAAATGTAATTTTATTTTCTCATAGAAGCAAAGAAATATTTCCATGAGGGAATATGGTGATTTTAGTGAAATAATAACCTCTGATTAATAGATAAAATGTGTGATTTTTGTATTGGAAGAGGGATCTATGTCAAAACGCATATTAAAATTTTTACTTCTTTGTATTTTTTTTTCAATATATATATATACACCATTTTATATTTTATTATATCTCAAATAATTACACTATTTAGTTATATATTTGAATACATGATCATAGATTTAGGAAGATTATTTATATTGATTGGGATTTGTGGAATTCACCCTTTTAAAAAAAATATTTTAATAATGGAGTTGATAAATTCTTGTGAAAAACATGATTGGGTCAGTTGATCTAATATCTTATATGAATTGGACCATATTTTAATCATTTTTGATCAATTGTGATATATTAAGAAATATTATAATTGAAATATTTTCATATTATATAAATATATATATATAATAGTTATTTTGGAATAACTTAATTTGAAGGAAACAATTGGGGTTTTTTTTAATTAATTTATAGAGAATTTTGAAATTAAGAACAATTATTTTATAATTTTTGAATGGAAATAATTTGAATTTTAAAAATAGAGGTATTCAAAGGGTAAAATTATTGTGATATTTTATATTTTAACTTTACATTTAAATGAGTAATTAATATTTTTATATTGATGTTAAAAAAAATTCAGTGGTAAATTTTTTAGATGCTGTGAATTTTTAATTTTTACAATTTTTAACTAAATTTATATTTCTAAATTATTTAAATTTGGTTTATAATTTGGTTGAGTTGTGATATGTTTATTTGAACATGTGTTTTAGTATTTTTTACTCAAGGTTTTTATACAGGTGGGAAAATGATTTAGTGAGACATTGTGTCGAAACCCGATGTTTCATTATCATTTTCGAGTTTCTTTTTGAGGGTATATTACGGTGAAAATGCGAGTAATACACACATGAGTTAGTTTATATTTGTAATGGGTGTTGTATTTTATATACTATAGAGGTTATATATTTAATTATTATGGGGAATGGAATGTTCCCACACCAAAAAACAAAATAATTCTTAAGACAAAAAATTATTTATATTTTTTATTTAGAAAATGGGGATTCTAAATCAAATATTAAGAAATTTGGATTATCCAGTAGATTTTCGAAAATGAATATTTTACTTTAAATGCTAGAGAATATATATCTTCAATTATTATTTGAATATATGAATATTCAACAAGTTTCGATAGTGAAATGGTATTTTTAATTGAATGTTTTCTTTATGGAGGAATCCCCATTTTTTCAAATGATGATTTTTATTTTGAAATTTTTTTATGAAATGTGATGTTCATTTTAAGTAATGGTATTACCCTAAAAACTAGTATAAATTATGTAATTTTTGTAATATATTTATATTTTAAACTAAATACTATGTTCAATAGCGTATAAGTTACAAAATAATAAAGATTCAAAATAATCAGATATATTATAATAATATTATTATATTAATTTCACTATTATAATTCATTATGATATATATATATAGTAATAAATAAAAATTTATTTATTAATATTTTTTAAATAAGAAATTAATTTTTAGTAAATTATCTTTATTCTTAAAAAATGTTTTCTGTTGGAAAATGATATTTATTGAAATCTATTAATGGAAAATATAATGAAATTATAAAAATATAGGAAATTTTATTATAATAAATTTTTTTATAATAAAAGTATATAATTTTTTAAATTAGTATGTAAAAATTATCTTTGGGAAAAATTTCATTAATTTTCAGAAAATATTTATTATTCATTGAATTGTAATAAATAATGTTATTTATTAAAATGTGAAATATATTTTCAATAATTTCTAAAATAAAAAAAAAATCTAATTTGGATTAGATTTATAAAATTCATCTGAATAATTTTATTAAAAATAACCCAATTGTTCCCTTTCTAATTTAATTATATTTGAATTTTGTATTAAACAATTGTTTTTACTTAATATAAATTTTTTAAAATGCTTCTCATCATGTTTAATAAGTTTAATATTAAATTAAATGTTCAAACATATAGGAATAAAATTATGAAAAATATAGTCGATATTTATAATTTAAAGGTCTAAATTGAGAAAAAAATCCTTACTTTTTGTTCAATATCAATAGTAAACATTTTAAACAATTCACACAATATAAGTTGTAAGATGAGTTGATTAAGGGTGAAAATAATTTCATACGGAATAAAAATAACCATAAAATTTCATTAATTATTTTATTATTAAATTTAATCCATAATCATCCAAAATTAGAATATATTACATTTTTGTATCAATTGGCTATGATTATCTCTTTTTGAAAAGTAAAATTGGTCGTTATTTTTTTTATTATCTATAATATAATTTGATAAAGATGAAAACAATTTTTGTTCTATTTTATATTTATACTTGAAATATAAATTACCTTTAATCAATGTTATTTATTTATAATGTTTATTTGTGAAATAATTACCTAATGAGCTTATACAACACTGAAAAGGTGTTTATATATTTTAAAGGAAATAAACAAGTGATATTAAAATTATGAAAAGTATTATAATATAGAAAAATTAATTTCTTACAAGAGTTTTATTATATAAAAGTAACTAATTTTGGATTTTTAATCATAATATATTATAATTCTTATGATGCCTTAATGTTTTTATGACAAATTAAATAAATAGTAAAAAAATTGACATTAATGATATTTTATATTAAATAATATTTTATGAAATGATTTAAAATTAGTAAAAAATACAAATTCAACCAAGTGATAAGGATAGGGTTTAACTTATCATCAATGGTCCATTTACAAGTCAATTAGCCCTTAATAGTAACTACATTGACCTCTAAGAATAAATATGTCATTATCACGATAATTGTCAAAGAAGGGTTAAAAAGGGTTAAAAAGGGGTAAGGGTGAAAACCAAATCTAAATTTGTACTATTTTTATTGTATGTGAGGTTGAATAATATCCTAAAATATTATCAACTCGTAGAAATTGAAACATTATAGTAAATTTACATTAATTTTAACTCTTTTTGAAATTTCAACAGTGTCCATCACCTATCTGATAAAAGGGGAACTCTTATCCACTATTACTCACAAATAAAAATAATTTTTTATTATCAATTTCTAACCAAAATTCATTTATAACATCCCTTACCACATTATATAGGAATTATATTCAATTAAATACATACTATATATTTATTTATGTTTAAATTAATGTTTTTGTTCAAATATGAGTTGTAATTCTATGCTGAGCATTTAGATTTATTTCTTCTCCTACACCACTAAAAATAGTCTTCAAAATTTATAAAATAATAAGAATGAATTTTAATATTACTAGGATATTATTATATTAATTTTAAAAACTATATCAAACTGCTCTACCATAAAATGGTAAATAAAACCATCATTCACTTGTCTGGAGGACTACCACCTCACAAACCGAGGATTTTCATTTTCCATCACCTCCTCTCCCCGCATATTAAAATAAAAAAATTAATTTTTATTTTTGATATTAATTTCAAATTTATCATTATAAAATGATAATATTATCATATATTATTACCAATCCAATCATTGAGTAATGATAACATCATTTGTGTGTGTCTGTGGAATACCGCCTCCTTGAAGTAGTGTGATTTAATTTTCATTTCCAAATTACATTGATTATAAGAATACATATATATATATATATATATTTACTATGAATAATGGGTATTTAATTTATTTTTATATTAAAAATTTTCATTATATATTAACTATATTTAAATGTTTTGAAACCATACATGAAAAATTTTGTTTTTATTCCATTTGATCAATTTATGTACTGTACTATTTATTTTAATGGTTTATTCTGTTTGATGGGAAATGAAGCTTTCATATAAAACTCATATTTGGGCCTCTATGAAAATGGTGGGATTATTTAATGTTCCACTATAAATATCCTTGTGATGTTTATTACACTCTTTTTATCCTCTTTTCCATCCATTTGCACAAAGTTTTCCATTTTTTCTTTTTCATTGAGTACACTGTTTGGAATTCTTTTCTACATTTTCTCAATGGTCCCTATAAGAGAGTGTGTTCCTTATAACTGTACTTTATTTTATAAAGAATTGATGACCCACTTATACCACCTCACTTTAGAATTTAGTTTTGTTCCTCTCTCATGCTGTGTCTATTCAAGATATCAGTCTAGTTCTTGGGACGTTGCGTGGAGATTCTAGTCCCTTGACAAGAAATATATATCGATATTATTATCCACATTACAATGTGGTTGTATGGATCCTAATGTAGAATTGATGATATGGTTTCTTATTCAGGTATACTCACAACCTTTTACCTGAAATAGGATCTCATCCATATTGGTATATATCTTTACAAGATTTTAGATTTTCAATGGAAATGAAGGTTAGATTCAATAGTTCTACCAAAATTAGAAGAGATCTTGAATACTGTTCTAATTTATGTCATGTAAAATAAGTCCATTTTATTTCATGTTTCTATATTTGGGATATAAAAAATTGTTTTTTCTTTATACACTTCTTCATTAAGGTTATTTTCATTCATTTATTTTATTCATTGAGCATTATTAAATGTTTTTGTGGGAAGTGTTCTTGAGAATTGCATTAACCTCAAATGGACTAAAGAAAATAAATCCCTATTTTATGGATTCTCTATTTAATTCATTTATCTTGAAAGGTTAATTTTTGTTACATTCTACTTATTTTTTAAAGTCGTTGTTCATTCCTTATGGTTTTAATGTTTTGACTTTTGGTCACTTCACCCATATCCCTCAAAAAGTGGTATCAAAGACTTTGTGGTTATCCTGTGTGATAAAACCTATTATTTCATTCTTTTTTTGGTTCTGATTCGATATAAAATATTCTATATCTTCTTTAATCAAATATTATATTATACTATTTTTAATTACATCCATTTCATCATATGTAATTCCACATTATTTAAAATATATTTTGATAATCATTATTTAAAATTGATATTTGTCCTTTTAGAGGGGAATATGTATAACAATGTATGCAAGAAATACAATGACTTTAATCATTTTATATTTAGGTTTATATCCCTTCTAGTACATTTTGGATTAATTTATCCCCTATTTCTTGACTTTAAAATCTTTTGTAACTGTATGTGAAACTCGATAGACTACTTCTGAAAATCAAGAGGTTTACCTTGATGTTTTAGTTAAATATCATATTTATCTAAATTTTTTAGAAGATAAATTTTTTATTGAATATTATTAGTAATATATAATTTCTAGTATATAGATTAAAATATAAAAAAATATATATGATATTTTCTTTAGTTGGTAGTATTTATAAAAAATAATGAATATTCAGATTTATGATGAATCTGAGCTATTAAATAATGGACCATTTGGATGAATTTAAAAAATTTACATTACACTTATCTAACATAATTCTGATTGTGTATTATAAAGATTAATAAATGATTATTATAAATTATTCATATAATTATTACAATACCTTAGCAGAAACCATGAAAAACAGTTTTACCACATTCAACCATAAAGTGGTTATTTTTTCCATTCTCTCTAAGGAGTTACATTATAAACATATCATAAAGGGTTAGGTGGTGATATTTTTTACTATGGGTATACCATAGTCTATAAGTAAAATGAAATATTTTAACAATCATAAAATAAAGTATTATATGGAACCCCAACAATTGTCTAATTCTGGGGAAATAAAAGTAGTTTGTTTTCATTTTTATAATCCTTGTGAAATTAAGCCCTAGTATCAAAATCATAAAAAATTGAGAAAATAAGTATCCCCATGACCCACCAATTTATGTGTACATTGGTTATGACACAAAAATTATTAAATTTGTCCATCCATGCTCTCAATGATGAGTGGGTTCTTCACTGTGGGTTCTTATTTAACATTTTTCCATTAAGAGAGTTGTTCATATAATTTGTAGTGAATATAAGGATATGTTCTATTAGTTAATAATAATAGGTCCAATATATAGGGAATATGTTCAATTTTAAAAATTATTGTATTTTGAAACCTTTAAAACAATTAAAAATTATGTTTAAAATTAGGATATGAGGAATATTATAACCATGAAAATAGATAACACCATATAGTTACTATCCACTGAGTTTATTTGTAACATCCCATGTTTTATGAAATAAACATTTTGTTCAATAGCATACATGGTACGCTACATTGAGCTTAAAAGAAAAAAAAAATATTATTTTTTTAAATGTAACTAATATATCCTAGTAATGGGAATGGAGAGAATAAATAGTATCATATGAATTATGAAAATATGTTTTAAAAATATTTAAATAACGATTCATTGGTTAGTAAAATTATTATAAATGAAAATAAAAACCAATTGAATATAAAGGATGTGTTTTTATGAAAACCTATTCAAAAATATAATAATTGAGTTTATAGAATCATATTATTATTTAGGGATTATAATTTAATGAAAATATATGTAATATATTCAATTAAATGTTATAAATTCATCTCATATGTCTATTAGATATGATATAAGGAAAACATAAAATTTTCAGATAAAAGAAGTATTCTTCAAAAAATGCAGTTTTACCACCTTTTGATGGAGAATCATTTTTGAATTTAGTTTTTGACACCATTATATGTTCTATTTGACAAAATGATCTTCTTCTTTATATGTGGGACAACAAAATTTATATTCGATGAATTTTATGATATTTTTTGGAAAATAATCATGTTTTGATGAGTCGTAAAAATATGCTAAATTTTAATTGAATACAACTTTTTCCATCGACATAATTTATATGGTTAAGCTATAATATTTAGAGGTTTTAACTTATAAATGGAATATATTTATATGATTTATTATAATTTATTTCATTGGAATTAATTCTGTATTAAATTCAGAAGTAAAAAAATTACATTCTTTTGCAATTTTTTTACTACTAAAAAATTCCCGCTTTCTAGTTATGACTAAAAGAATTAAATTTTAATTTATTTATGACAATTATATTTATTAAATTTGGAAAAAGGGATTCTGTATTTGGAATCATAAGGTCTATATTGTGTAAATTGGTACATTTTCTTTTTGGACATTATGAATAGTAACTTTAGTAGTTATTATTATTTACCATGGTTAAAGGTTAAATTAGGTAAATAAGGGTAAAAATAATTTTATAAAAATATAAAACAACCTCAAAACGTGTCTTAATTCTATAGTATGAGATATTTCCAACAATGGTAATCCTTTGGTCAATTTAAGCACCCCATCGAGCTACTTGGGTGTGATATTGACCTTTTGTGATATTTATTTTAATGAAAAGGGAAATATAATATAAACATGTATCTCCTCACTAAAAAATTTTTAATTTTGTTTATATAAATTAACTATTAGACTATAAATATTCAAAAAAATCGTAAAATATTTCATAAATCAAGTTATTTTATTTATAATTTTTACATATAAAATAAATAAATTTATTTATAACACATTGATGATGTCGTGAATACCTTGTTAAATAAATAATAAAATATATGATATTATAATTTTTAAAATATATTTTATTTTAACAATTTGATATAATCCATAATTTTTTTTGTATTCCATTTACATATGAGGGTTGAGTTAAAAAAAATTTTTGAGGTAATCAAGTTGTTATGAATTTAGCAATATGAAAGTACTAAATAGTGTCAATACTGACACCAAGGAGTTTTCAAAAAAAATATATATATTATTAAAGGATACAATAGTCCTAAAAAAAATTTGTCAACATGACTTATATAAGGTTAAAATTTCATTAATTATTAACATGTGGTTCTATTGTAATTTTATATTAACTATAGCAGTATTGTGGCATTTATTATTCTGTACTGTAGTAGCTGAAACAATTCAATCAATTTGGGGCTATGGGCCACCGGTTTGGGCCTAAGGGCCACAAGGGCCTTTAGGCCATCTACTACCATTGGGCCATATGATCTTTGGGTCATAGAGACCATGGAGTATCCCAGTTCGCATAGAGTATGCCCCAGAAGAGGATCAGAGCAACAAGAGAAGTCACTAGAAGCCAAGCTAAACGGATTGAAAGAATGAGAAGGTATGGAAACTGCCATCGGGACCAGTCACTGTGCATCTTTTTACTAGAAAATTCTATATGGTCAGAAATTCATGCTGGGGAGCTTGGTTATCAATTATGCAGATTCTAAGGTGGGTTAGTTCTAGTGGATTGGACCTACGGGTCATGTTTTTGGCATGGTATGCCTCTGGGCCTACAGGTCATGTATTACGGGTCATGTTGGGTCCTGTGCCATAGCCTTAAGGGTCATTTTCGAGTTCTCCATCAACCCTTAAATGGGGGATCATTCATAATAATATAAAAAAGGATTCTAGGTCATTATGGTTGTAACGATATATTATGAAAATACATGAATACGTGGTTAGAGATTATGTTTTTCACAAAGTGTTAATGCTAAAAGATATGGTCAATTTTATGACAAAAAATTCCTTAAAACCTATGGTTTAAAATGATTTAAACTCATAAAAATATTATACTAGAATTATATCACATTTGAGATATTATTTTTCATAATATAATATTTTTCGTCCCCCGGGGCCCACATCGTGACTACCCCAAGCCTACCTTACATAGGTCTCGGGATGGAAACTACCACCAAAGGCGTAATTCCCTAAAACTGGGAAGGAATTGCCTTTATAAAACGTAAACACACACAACCAGAGTACAAGAGGAAGTAGACAATAAGTAAAAACTATATACAAAAGTAGTTATGAAAAGTAATGGGGTCGGAAATACATGCCCAACTGTAAAGTAGAAGGATAAGAAAAAACAGGTACAACTAAAAGACAAATAGCTAGAAAGTTTCTAGAATCTCCTCGATCATTAACCACGGATCCTACAAAAAGGGTAGGTACATATAGCCTCCTCTGTGATCCACGTACGTCTGTGTCCTCTGGGTACCGACTCGTCGTGAGGTCCAGCTCTTGGTATCGTCCAGTCCTGGCACTCTCAGCAGACGTTAGCGCTATCTGTCGTCTGCATCCCACACAATGAGGTGCGGGCATGGCCCGTACATGGGTGAGTATAACAATACTCATTAGAGAGATTGATACCCTCAAGGTCTCACAAATCCAACATGTATAAACCAAAAATAATTATTTCAACGGATAACCATTACTTAGGTGTATGACCATACATATACCTAAGTTATCAAATAACCCATCTCAATCATGAGGAAAACACAAAGGTCATTGAGTCAGCTCAAACCATTATTTTTCATTATCGAAACCATGACTACTAGAGAAATCCTTCTCTGTTGAGTAAAATGGCCCTGTTATGACTCCAAGGCGCTACTCACTAACCTTAGACTGCTGAGGTACTCCTTTGGTAGAGTACCATGGGTCTGTTTCCAAACTGGGTGCTCCATCTACTGTGGGTCAGCCGCAAAACCAGGTCCTCCCCCTAATAGTCATCAGAGGTAATCCTCTTGTCGATTACTATAGGTCTACTGCCATACCAGGTGCTTTGTCGTCCGTGGGTCCGCCACCAAACCGGGCGCTCCGTCCACTAGGGTGGTCGAATCACTCTGAGTCAAATCAGTCAAGCAATCATCAAGTCTACAGCTACTATGTCTCTGCACTCCTCCTGCTCATCTCCATAAGGTTCCACTCCATGAGCTACTAGTTGATACTCCACGTGTCACGAGGTCTCACATTAAAGTATCTCAATGGACCGCCACATCATAGGGGTCTCAACGCAGCAGACAGTGCGTCAATTAGATGACCAACCTGTGATTTATTAGCATTTTAGTCTCGGGGGCCCGGTTTGATTCGTGTACAAATCAACCTGACCATGACTCAAATATACCCCAAACGATAGTAGGGTATACTCAAAGGGACGACTATGCTGTAAGAATACAGTCACCGCTAACGGTTCGTCAAACGGATATTCGGTGCCAAATATATGGCCTAAGAAGGTAAAGGGTCAGTAAAGGGCTCAGGTCCGTTCTGACCTGGTCGGAACGACTCGACCTAACCTCATCTGGGCCGACCTCGTCTGGGTTGACCTGGTCAGACTTGCTTGGTATGACCCATCCCACAGGGCGGGACAGCCTTCTATGTTTTGACCGGTCCGTTGGGCCCGACCCAGCGGACCGCGAGTGCGATTATGCCCAATTGTTGCCACATAGGCGGCTCGGTAACTCGGCCTCGGAGACTGGGCCAGTTTGGCCAGAAACATCGCAGGGGACACTGCGGGATGGCTCGAGAGACCGGTGGCTGGGAGGCGAGCAGGCAGGCCTCTCGGGCCGCGGCCGGCCGGCTGGTCACTGGCAGGCTCTGGGCGCACCGGGCAGGCCGCAACAGTAGATAGGCAGGCGGACAGCATACCAGGAGGGGGCGCAGGGTGCCAAGTAGCACACCGATAAGGGCGTCGGGCAGTGCGCCAGCGGGGGTGTGGGACGCCGGGCACCACGTCGGCCGAGGCGCGGGGCGCGCGTTGCATGCCTGTAGGGGCACGGGGTGCCGGGAACATTCCGGAAGGCATGCAGGGCGCCGGGCAGCGTGCCTATAGGGGCGTGGGGCGCGGGGGTGTAGGTAGTGCACTAGGGCGCCATGGGGTGGGGCAGTTCACGGAGGGCGCGGGTAGCGCGGCCATTATTCACCTTCTTTTTCTCCATTGTCACGTGTACCACCTTCATTGTCACCAAAAAAGAACATACAAAGGGAGGGTCGGACCATGTTTGTGCGGCCCGAACCCTCCTCGTAATGGTGACAGAAAACGCAGATTCTCATACCAATACTTGATTAACAAAGAACGAGGGTTTATTCTCATAATTAAAATAACACAAAATTCCCCTTCCTTTTGATTAACGAGTGATCGTTCGTTGAAATCATGGTAGGCTGGCCAATGATCCGTGGTAGACCATCATGTCCCACGTCGAAGAGGTCCGGGGAAGAAGGTCAGAGAAGAATATCATCGTTGATGTTCTTCGTATTCTTCGCCTTCTTCATTGGGAGGGGCGTAATCTTCAAAGTGTTGGGTGACGTGTCTCTTTTCTAGCATTTCGCCGCTTGATGAAGCCATCCCAAAACCTTCCTCCAAGCTTCCATTATATAGGAGAGTGAGGTTTTGTCTAAAATCACGTTGGCACGCAATTCAAATGGTATAATTAATTAACCCGGCTCTACCAAATTAATTGCAAGAGGGGTGTCACAATTAATTTGGAGGATGTCAAGTGGCTCCCCTTAATTAATTCACACGTGTTGGCCCAATAAATTAAGGGAGATTCCACAAATTAAAAGAGGAGGTTTTGGCCATTAAAAGGGGTGGTGGTGGCACCATTAATTGGGGGAGTTGAGAGGATAAGGTATCCTCCCAATAATAGGGGTCGGGTGGCCTCGTGTGGTCCCAACCACATTTAACCTCACATGGGAGATTAGGTTCGGGTTGGCCCCACCACCATAACCTCTCATTAGAATTTAAGGTGTGGCATTCCCACCACCAACACTGTAGTGGAGGTTCAAACTACCCACACTCACATGGCGGCTGGAATAAAATAAAGTGTGCCTACACATTATTTTATCATTTTTTTTAAAATCCATAAACTAACTTTTATTCCCAGCCATCTGCCATCGGGGTAAAATTCTTCTTAAGATAATATCAGCACTACGAGTTCAATGGTGCCCTCAGATTTCAATTCCGAGTAACGGTTCAAAAATTATAAAAAGTCATTTGCACGTTTAGTGAACATACCTGAAAAAAAGATCAGAAAAGTATTATCAGTCACCCTCGACCCGCGTTGGCCGAGGTTAGGCTCTGCGTAGGTGAAACACACCCAAAAGAACCAAAAAATAATCTCATATTTTCAATCTAATTTACCATTTTGAAGATACCAATTTTACTATAAAATAATTGTCACTTTATTATTTTATTTGCGGCCAAAAACTAACATTATCTGGTGGCCCTCACAGACCCAAGTTAGTATCTGCATAAATAAAGCCTACCCTCAAGAGTTCAGTGGTGGTCGTAGATTATTAATCTGAGTTACCATTTGGGAGTTATAAGCATTTTAAAAATAAAATAAAATTATTTAATTATTTTATTTACCATTATACCATTTTTTGGATTTTTCACAGGAGGCTCGTGCCGACTAATCTTAAGTCACACCTAGGGTAAACCCGCCATCCTAAGCGCAACGGTGGCCTCATATTTCGGATCTAATTAACTGCTTAAGAGTTATTCCACTTTTTCAGGAAAATTTCTTATGTGTGTTAATTTATGCATGAAAAAACATCAGAAATTGATTCTGGGCACACCGAGCTTCAAAATCAAGCACTGTAAAAAACTGCGGACTCGTAAAAATCAAATGAATTTAAGAAAAAAAAATTCTACGGAATTTATGGGTCATTACACCATCTCCCCGTAAAACTACCTTCCTCATAGAGGCCATACATTGATCATAAATCCATCTTAATGAGATCTTTTGTGAAAATAAAAAGGAGATACTTGAAAAGAAGGAGTTTTTTTTCCAACAATTTCAAATTTATTTTATTCTTATACTTCCCCTTATTATTTAGATTCCATACTAAAGTAATAAATATAGTATATTATACAATCTGATATGTTATTTTAATTATTGGATAACCTTATACCTCCTTTTATTTATCTTACGACTAACAATATTGTCATTTGTGCGTAGGTACGGCTTAATGTCTCCACATTATGGAATAATGTTTTATTAAACAATATATTATTTTTATGTGTATAATGAAGACTATAATGGATCTAAATAATGAATATAACAGTATAATTATTATTTATAATTAATATAATATCCAATTATATAATGATTTACCATTAAATTAAAGATATCGTCTCTCGTGTATTCGTACGACCTAACATCTTCACGATACGATGTGATTTATTCTATATGATCTTCATTAAACTATGTTTATAAAAATATTGAAATGAATAAATATTATATTTATTATATTTATATGTACTCAATTTTTCTATTATTTTTATTTACAAAATTACTTTATGCTTTTCATAATGTGTAAATACCATAATTTCATTTGGTGAAATGTGGAATATCTCCCATCAAAGTGACATGACTAATTCATTCCATACAAAGAATGTATAATGGAAATAATGTGACATAGATATTATATTGGAATTATTATATACCTATTTATCATTCAGTTTTCAATCCATATATATGATATATAAATGAATGTTACTTTTATGCGTACGTATAACATACCATCTCCTTTAAAAGCGCATTTCATTTCTTATATCCAAATGCTATAGACTATTATACGTATATAATTACATGATATATATGATATTTAAATCAATAATAATATTTTTTTAAATATTGAATTTTGACCACATGGATAATTTAAATTAAAACATGTTAATTTTTGACTCAAGTACCAATCATCGAAAGAACATATGATATGAACTCAAATAATTAACTAATTCTTAAAACATAGAAATAATTTATATAATATGAATAATAATCTCTAAAAATTATTTTATGAATTTTTAAATTAATCTAATTTTATTATTTATAAAATTAAATATTGAATGAGAGAAGTCAGACTCAATTTAAGGTAACTTCATAACCTAATTTCCATTATTTGGGTTAATCTTCTATTTCATGATTATGTCATTCTATGATTATGTGAAAAATAAGTTTGGATATCCTATATTTTATTTGTAATTAAATTATGTTTATTTTTAGTGAATACACATAATCTTTATATTTTATTAACAAAATGAACATTTTAATTGAAATCTTGACTAAATCTCATTTCATTGTGTTAAATTTCCATTTCATTTGTTTGGTTTTTTCAAAAATCTCTTGGATTGACCTCTGATTGTTTTACGCCTAATATCAACCTATATTGTGTGTATTTATATTTTTTATTGATAAATATTTAATTGATTTATCCTTAATCTAATGATGTGTTTTTTGTATGTGACTACCTCTCGATCTCCTTTCATTGAGACCTATCATGATATTATGCACCATTATTATCATATAAGGTGTATATACAATCCTTTTGACATTTTATATCATAATTTTCTATATTCTCATGATATTTAATGTTTGGTTTTATGTTATTCTTTAATTATTTTTTTGAAGTGTTTATTATGTGGTAAGGGATTCATTAACTAAAACATCATTATAAATGTTTTGATTATTTATTTATCTAAATATTTCTCATCAATGTCCATGTTTTCAAAATGGTGTTAAGGATTTATTTTTATTGACATATTTGTTTTCAATTTTTATTTCTAGAATTTATTTTAAAATTTTTAAAGTGGCACGGGACACTTTGATTAAAAAACCTCTTTATTAAATGTTTTAAATAGTTTTGGAAATGGATTGAATATTTCAATATCTTGAATTGATTTATTCTGATTGATGAGTTAAATGTTCATAATTTCTATCTTTAATTCTATTATGATTTTGTAATGGTACTTCTACATTTGATTGGTTTTTATGTGATAAACCAAATATGGGTTGTTTTGTGATAATCCTAGGGTGGGTGAGCTCGTGATAGCTCTCTAATGAATTAGGTAGTATGATGGTGGTAAATGATAACGTTTCTCCTAGTATATTTAGAGAATATACTATGATGTCTATTCCCAACATAATCATGAAGGTTAGCCCGATGTATCTTTGAAAGAAACAATGTAAGTAAGTTATGTATTCCACAAGTTATCATTAGGATTTATGATTTCTATGAGTTATTCAAAAATATTATGATTTCATAAGGCCTGTTAAATATTTTATGTTTTATGGATGAAATGTATGCTTTTATGAAAATGTTTTCATGAGTTTTTAAATTTTCATGGACTAACAGTTTCATTCCTTTTTTTATATCCCTTACTATGCCTTTTTTTCTTCACTAGTTTTTGAAATGTTTTCTGCAGGGTATAAGGATGGTTATGAGGAAGGAAGAAATGAAGATTAATGTTATGAATATTTTTTTTCACGAAAAAGAATTCATGTTTTATCTTAAATTGTTAAGATTATGAAAAAAATGGATTGTGAGTAGAAGTGTAAAAATTGTACTATTTGAGATTTTATGCAATACTTATGTCCTAATTCTATAAAACTCTAAACTTGGAAAGATCCACAATGTGAATTAAAGTCAATTTTTTGACTTACCTCTACAATAGGTAATATTTAAGACAGGGGCCTTACAACTGGTAAAAATAGACAATTTAGACAACATTCGAGTATATGATGTTTTCTTCAGGGTTATGTGTATCATAATCGGTTTATAATTTTATGTTAGATAATAATTTCAATGTAATAGAACCTCCTTTTTCTACTTTTGTCATCCAGAATATTAAGGTGTCTAATGGTATTTCTGAAGACATTCACCTTTGAGGAAATTATAGGTTATTATTTTTTGGGATGAAAAATGTGAGGTATGAGATATACTTTAAGGTTAAAAATTTTTATGGTTATTTTATATGATTTTAAATGATTTTTTGGGAATGTTATTAAATTATATAGTTTTATAAAAGAGAAAAAATGTTGACCTTGTGACAGCATGTTGCGTTGGACAATGCTACGAGAATTTAACCCACAACGGAAGTGAAAACGGGATTTAACACCTACAACTGGACTACGTGAAGTCCTAGGTTATTATGACTTATTCATCTATTTAAATACATTATGGATTAAGAATATGTTTATTTGGGGGGACCTATTTTATATCAAATTTATATCCTTAGTATTTAATAATTATTTGGTGATTAAGTGATAAATGTTATTTTGGAAGGGGTTGTCTCTTTTGGGAACATTATATGTCTATAAAACATAGAATAATATGGGATATCATTTGCGGTGTAATGGATGAATTTTTTGCGATGAATCTAATTTTTTATTATGGATATGTGGAGATTTGTGTTATTTGTGGAAATAACTAACCTATCATGGAGAAAATGTGATTAGGTTAATTACTTTTTGGTATGATACTTTAAGAGTAGTGAATTCTATTTTTTGATAAATTTTTTGATATATTATGGAAGACTATGAGATCAAATCCTTTTGAATTTCCTATTTCAATCTATGTTTGGATTATTTTGATGAATTTTATAGATGTTAGATTATTGAATGGTCTATGTTGAACGTCGGGTATTGTTTGTTGAATTCTAGAGACTAAGAGTATTATTTCTTTTTACAAAGGATTGTTCTTTATTAGGGATTATTTTACTATCTTGAGTTAATTCTAGTGCACAAGTGTGACCAAGTCATCTTGAATACTCGTAGTTTGGAGAGAATATGAGTTTATGGTCGATATTTGTTAAAGGTTGGAACTCTACTTGACGTGTAAGTATATATTCTTCTATTCTTATTCTATGTATTAAAATAATTCCTCAAATTTATGACAAGGATCTTAAATAAAAGGTTTTCCTTTTACTTTTCCTCCTATGAGATCAAAGACCATTTAACCCATCCCATGTGCATAGTTTCATGGTTGTTAATATTCTCTTGATCGTGTTTTCTATAACTCTCCATTAGAACAAGATGGATATTTTTTCTTCCATATCCATGTTTTCTTATATGGAATCCTAGTACGTGTTATCTAGGGTGGCCTTTGTAATTCCCTTTCATTATTTTAATGTGATAACTATATTGACTCTTTTTTCTGATATGGGATTTTCAATGACTAACCAAGCCAAATTTTAAAATTATGATGATGAAATTTCAAAAAGGGGGAATGATGTAACATAACTAGTTTTCAGAAATAAAAACTATATTCAATAGCATACATGATACACTACATCGAGCTTAAATGAACAACTAAATATTACTATTTAAATATTACCATTATAACCATGATTTTGGAATGAAGAGAATAAATACTATGAACTAAATCATGAAAATATGGTTTGAATATATTTAAATAATGAATCATTGGTTGCCATATTTTTTAAAAATTGAAATAAAAACTAGTTGAATATAAAGGATGTGTTTTTATGGAAACATATTCAAAGAAGAATAATTGTGTTTATAAAATCATATAACTATTCATGTATTTTTATTTAATAAAAATTATATTTTACACATTCAATTTAATGTTTATATTCATGATATTTTTTTTCGAGATAAGATATAAGAAAAACATCATTTTTTTGGATGAAATAAGTATTTTTATATTAGTGTAGATTTATAACCTTTTGAAGGGGAACACTTTTTAAATTTATTTTTTGACACCGTTATTTTTTCTATTCAACAAAATAAAATTATTATTTAGAATTGGGATATTAAAATTTACTATTAGATGAATTTTTGATATTTTTCTGATAACTATCAAGTTTTATTGTATACGTAAAATATGCTAAATTGTTAGTGAAAAAACATTTTCCATCGAGATAATTTATATTGTTATATCATATTAGTTATTTTTTTTGAAGTATAAATGGAATATATATTTTTCATTTATTATAATTTAAGACATTGGTATTAATTCTATATTGAATCCATATATAAAAATATTTCAATCTTGTGCAATGTCTTAACATTTTTTTAAAAACCTGTTTTCTAGTTTGGACAATAGGAATTATTTTTAAATTAATATTATCTAATTATACGATTTGAATTTCAAAAAATGGATTCCATATTTAAAATCATATTGTAAAAGTTTTGTAAATTGGTAAATTTTATTTTTGGATATTATGAATAGAAACATCGGTAATTATTTTTATTTGCCATTGTTAATGGTTAAATCGAGTAAATAATGGTAAATAATAATATTATAATAATATAAAACTATCTTAAAATGTGTCCTAATCCTAATGGATGGGATGTTTCCGACTATGGAAATCCTTGGGTTGATTTGAGGACCTCGTAGAGCCACATTAGTGTGATAAGGACCTTTTATAATATTTGTTTCAATGAAAATGGAAATTTAACAAAAACAAATATATCCTAACTAAAAAAACAGTAATTTTGATTATATAAATAATATCATAGAATATATATATTTAAAAATATAAAAAATTTACTGCATCATGGTATTTATTTATAATTTTTAGACATAAAATAAATAATTTTATTTATGACACAATGATGATGTCGTGATTACCTTACTATCGAAAGATTAAAATAAAAGATATTATAAATATTAAAATAAATGTAATTTTAATATTATCATATAATACTTGAATTTTTTAAGGCTATTGACATGTAAAGGATGTGTTAATTTTTTTTTCAAAGGAATCATATTGTTATGAATTTTAAAAAAATCAATTACTTAATATTGTCAAAATTGACAAAAATGTGTCTCAAAAACAAATAATATTTTATTAAGTTATATAATAGTCTTTAATAACTATTATTATTATTAAAAAATATGTAATTTTAAAATTTTGATTATGTATCAACATTTGGTTTTATTTTCATTTTATAGTATCTATAGTGACCCTATATTATAAAATTCCCAGAAGACATGGTAAGAGTTAATGTTTTTAACTAATGGTTATACCTAAATCATATGGTTTATTTTATGACATAATATTTTATAAAACTTATATGTTGAGAATAATTAGAACCATCCTCATATTGTCCAATAAATATATAACATTTGATCTATTATATTTAGAAAATCAATTTTAATAACATAATATTTCAAAACTTTCGTAATGTGCCCCCTCCCTCTTATAAAAGGCCACAAACTCTACCCACATACTAAAACCACCCATGTTCACTGCATAATCCAAAATTGGATAAAATAAGGTCCAAAAAATCCCTCCCTTATTCCTAGATTCCTCACATTTGGCAAAAATGTATCTTACAGAGACATTTTGTGAAAAAAAATGAGATACTCGAAAAAGTGTTATTTTTTCACATCTTTCCAAAACAATTCTTCTTCTACTACACATTTTATGTAATTTCCATACTAAAGTAATAAACAAAGTTTCTTATACATTATGATATGTTATTATAATTATAGGACAACCTTATACCTACTTTTATTCGACTTATGAATAAAAATATATCTATGTGTGCGTATGTACGACTTACCGTCTCCACACAGTAGAGAATTTTTTTATTCAAAAAGACATAATTTTGATGGGTATAATGATGAGTATAATGTATGAAACTAATTAATATAACATGATAATTATTCAGTATAAATAATTAAACATTGAATTATATTACTTTTAACCATTAAGTGAATGATATTATCGCTCATTCGTATGTACGGCATACCGTCGCCACAAAGTGATGTGATTCATTCAACATGATCTTCATTAAAAAAATATTATATAAATGAATGTAATGAATAAATATGATATATATTATATTTATATGGACTCCATTATTATGTAATTTTTACTGAATACATATCATTGCTTTCTATAATGTGTAAATATGATAATTTCATTTGTGGACGTGTGGACTACCGCCCCCTCAATGTGATGCGACTTGTTCATGAAAAAAATGGAATGTATGAAGGATGTAGTTAATGATATTAAGTAACATATATGTTATAATATAATAATATTATACCTATTAATAATTTATTTTTCATTCCATTAATATGAAAAAGAAATGAAATTAGCATTCTTGCGTACGGACGACCAAATATCTCAATGAATGGTGCATTTAATTTCTTATATCCAAATGTTATGGGATATTATAAATACATATATAATGGATATATATGATATATAAATAAATAATACAAATCTGGAGATAATTTACATATGATCACAAGGGAAATTTTAATCAAAACAAGTTCATTCTAGACTCAAGTACTAAACAACGATAGAACATCTGATATGAACTCAAATAATTAACTAATTGTTATAAAATGGTAATAATTTATTTAGAATGAATAATAATATTTAAAATTCTTTGAAGAAATTATTAATTAACCTATTTTTATTATTCAATAAATTAAATAATAAACGAGAAATGTTAGACTCAATATAAGGGAACATCTTAACCTAATATCCATTCATTAGATTAATATTCTATTTCATGATTATGATGTTCCATGAATATATGAGAAATAAATTTTCATATCCTATCTAGTATTTATTAATTATTTATTTTTATTTATAGTGAAAGCATATAATGTTTCAATTTTATTGACAATATTATCATAGTAAGGTAAATCTTCACATTATCTCGTTTCATTGGGTTAAATATTAATGTCAATGGTTTTGTTTTTCCATGAATATGTTTGAATGACCAATGATTGTTTTACACTTAATATCCACTTATATAATGATTATTTATACTTTTTACACATAATTATGTTATTGATTTATCCATAATCTAATATTATGATCATTGTATGGGACAGCGTATTAATCCCCTTCCATTGAGGAATATCCTGATCTTTTGTACCTTTATTATCTTAAAGGGTTTATATAAATCATACTTAACATTTTATATCATAAATTTCTATATTACCATGATATTTATTGTTTTTCTGTTATTATTTAATTATATTTGTTTCAAGTGTTTCTAAAGTAGTAAGGGATTCATTAACTAAAACATTGTTTTAAATGTTTTAATGATTTATTAATCTAAATATTTCTCATTAATGTACATGTTTTCAAAATGGTTTTACAGATTTATTTATATGAACATATATGTTTTAAAATTTATATTCTAAAATTTATTTTAAATGTTTCAATGTGGTATGGGACACTATTATTCAAAAATCTATTTATTAAATTTTTTAAATGGTTTTGGAAATAAAATAAATATTTCAATATCTTGTATTGATTTGTAAAATGTTGATAATTTCAATATTTTACGTGTTTTGATTAGGTAATGGTAGTTGGATATTTTATGGGTCGTTATGTGATAATCCAAATGTGGGTGGTTCCATGATAAACTAGGGTCAGGTTATCCCATGATAGCTCTCCAACACATTGGGTAACATAATAGAGGTAAACAAAAATATTTTTCCAAATTGATTTAGGAAATATACTATGATGGGTATTCCAAACGTAACCATGAATATTACTCCCAGTGTAGTTGTCAAATATAAATTGTAAGTATGTTATTATTTCCACCAGTTACATTTATGATTTATAATTTCTAAGAGTTATTCATATATCATATCATTTAATGAGGTATGTTAAAGAGTTTCTGTTTTAAGTGTAAAATGTATTATTTTGAGAAAATGTTTTCATTAGTTTTTAAATATTCAGGGAAAAATGGTTTCATTCCATATTGTATATCCCATACTGGGGTTTATTATGCTCATCCCATGTTCTAGAAATTTTTCCACATTGTATAATTATTTTTAATATGATGGACGAAATGAATATAATTATTATGAATTTTTTTATCAAGAATATAATTCATATTTTGTTATGAAATTATAAGATTATGAAAAAACGGATAGTGATTAGAAGTGTTTACTTTGTAATATTTTAGAATTTATGCAAAAATTATGACATAGTTATCTAAAACTATAAAACTGAAATGATCCTACATGCGAATGATCGAAATGTATATATAGATTGCTCAAATATAATTTGGTGTTGTGAATTGTAGGTTTAAATAAATTTTTTATTCTTAATAAAATATATGTTTAACAAAGATAAACAATGTGGATTCAAAAAACGTCTTGAGTTAATTAATATGAAACAAAAATTCCTAGAATCTGATAATATAGATCTAAGAATGAAACATAAAAAAAGTTTTCATAGGGAAAGATTATACACTATAGCGTATAGAATTAATCCAATATCAGAGTATACAAGAATAAGAAAGTATAAGAAAGTTTTTCCTTCATTCTTTAAAAAATGATGTTGAATTAAAACATCTATCAACAATAACTAAAAAATTATATTAAAATTGTAACCCAATGAGAAGGGTATCCAACAACCTTCACTGAATGTCCCTCAATTTATACTTTCAAGAATGTCTATCTTTTTTTTGGTATTTTTGTCAAAAATAATTCTTTCACCATATCTTTTTCATCCTTTGAGAAATATTGGAAGATTCATTCTTAAAATTATCACTATCACATTATTTACATATAAAAATATTTTTCTAATATTTTTATCTAGTAACTCTTTCAAAAGAATTTGATTTCATATGATTTGATGGAGTAGTGAAAGAAGCACTCCCATTACCAATACCTTTCATTTTGATATTGGAATCTCTGTTTATTATAGTTTCAAGTAGTATAAGGGTCCCAAATTACTCATCAAGAGTGATGTTTGAATCATTCCTATTATCATCAATTGGTGCTCATTTGTATTCCCACTCTTTGGGAATAATATCTATTATCTTATCCACACGAATCTAAGTCCTTTTTTACCCATATATTGATGTTTGTTGATAATAGCCATAATTTTTTTGGACTTTGCATACATGTTATCTATAAGGAAACATGAAACCTTGATATTTAGCTCAAAGCATTCCTCTTATTGTATCAATAACCTTAGATGTTCCAAAATGTGTAAATTTTAATTTCATCGAGATGCTATTTGAGGATTCAAAATCTGAAATTTGGCTATAGATATTCCTAGTAATAGATCATAATAATGTATTTTTCACATTAATGTTAAGTTGGTACTGTTTTTTTCATGACTGGTGAATGTTTTGATTTCTTTCTCAAGAATCTTTTAGTCTCCAGTTAAAATAACAATGTTATCAACACTTGTATTGGTAATAAAAGTAATCCTCATATCTCTCCAGTACATATAATAATTTCCATTAATGTTTGTTGATTTGATAGTTTTTATATTTTCTATAGAACAAATCTTCATTACTTTAATTCTATAAGAAAATAGAAAGGTTATTTTCCACAAAATAGGTTCGTAGAAAAAATTTATAAACAATGATAATATTTATGACAAATATTAACAAGTAATAATAAGAAATAAATGATGAGCAAGAAAACTAACATGAAAATATATGTATTTTAGAGACCTCATAAAATACCGATTTTAGGATCAATATGTATATGAAAATGCTTAATTACAAGAGGGGGTGATTTGTAGGTTTAAATACATTCATTCTGCACTTAAGAAAATATATGTTTAACAAAATTAAAAAAGATAGACTCACAAATTCTCTTTAGTTATTCACTAATAAACTAACTTTTGTAAGATCTGTCAATATAGACCCATTAAAGATACTTAAGAATAGTTTACATGGGAATTATTCTATCGTAAATCATAAATAACCTTACTTATATCAGAGTATAAAAGTATAAGAATTTATAAGAACGTTATTATTTATTTCATTAACAAAATGTAGCCGAAATATAAACATGAAACAAATAAAAGTAATCAATTTTTTGAAATCATTTAGCCTAAATAGAAGGGTATCTAACAAAAATGAAAAAAGGTCCCTTGATTTATACTTTTAAGTGAGTCCTGATTACCCACAACATGTAAATACCTCAATAAAGATATCGAATTGTGTCTTTCCATCACCACAATTCCTCGGTCATTAAGGTAATCAGAACCTATGTCTTATAATCCCCAAAATCCCTTGATCATTTAGGTAATCTTTACCTCTATATTCTTGTCCTTAGAATCCCTCAATTTACCAGTAATAATCAGAATCACACTAGGAAGGTTGAACAAGTTGTTTACAGCTTGAATAAGTTATTCACAGAAAATGTGAAAGGAAAAATTGAGTAGAGCTCTCCGAGTAATAACTATTTATCTATAATTCACCATGATAATTATAGATATCAATATATCTCTACAAAAAATATTTCTTCAACTATTATTTTTATCTTTTTCACATTTATGGAAATTTCTAAAATAAAATCCTAACGGTTGACTTCCCTTTACAGCAGTCATATTTTTCCTTAAATATCACAGGGACCTGTACACATGTCACTCATCCTATGGTTAGTTATAAACATTTTAGAAGCCATAATTTTCTTGTAAGAAAACATGTTTAAAGTTATCAGTAATAAGAAAAAAATAATATGTAAGAAAAAATTATCAAGCTTGATAAACATTAACATGTTTCATATCTATTTTCATTATAAATCACACTCTGATTTCATTAAATAAAACGAATCCTTACGTCTTCATAAATCATAATTTTCGAAGAAAATTTGGATACCTAATACTTAACTATCTAACGATTTTGGATCAAAATATGTTTGGGTTTCTAAATTCTAAATATTTTATTTTCAAGAAAAAATAGAAGTGCCAACAACAATTCATTTACAAGGATTGTGGAAGTTCTGACATGTGACTGGTAACAAAAAAATCATTGAAAACATTATCAACATGAATGGTGGAAATATAACATTCAGAGATAATTATCAAAGATAAATTATATATATACGAAACATTTTTCTTCTTGTAAAATATTTAATTTCAAATGTTTTGTTTGTTAAAGTTATTATGCACAACCTTGTAAGCATAACCCAATTATTTAATGAAGGTTGTCTTGTAAATTTTATGAATTATTATTATAGAGTGCAGAATTCCATGGAAGAGTTTATTCCCTCTTCCCATAGGCATGGGAATGTTTATACACTATACATAGATGACATTAGGATCCATGACCTACCTTGAGTTAGTGTAATAGAAGATCAATCTTGGTCATGGTATAGAATACTATGCCATTGTATCCTTCAGAACAAATATAAAACTCTCAAAGAAAATACTGGTTAAGAATATACTGATTCATAGATTTTATTATTCAAATGTTTGTGATATTTTTAAATATTGAAATAAACAAAAATCATAGCCTAAATGAATAATTTAAGTCTCAACATCTGATTCATTACAACTACTTCATATAGATCTTTTTGGTCCATCACAAACCGAATGTATTAGAGAAAAATACAATTAACTTTTTTTAGTTGATGATTACACTACATTTACATTAGTCTACTTTCTAGAAAATTAATAGGAAGCCTATTATTATTTTAAATATTTTTCATCCAATGTTAAAAATGAGAAATCATTCCATTAAAAACTATTCATAGAGATCAAGGGGGAGAATTTGAAAATTCATATATTGATACATTTTCTAGTTATAAATTCATTAATCATAACTTCTAATCTCCATGAAATCCACAAACAAAATGGTGTTGCTGAAATAAGAACCCAAATTCTTCAATATTTAACAGGAACCATGTTGACCGAATATTTTGTTGCTAAATTGTTTTGGGACAATGATATTAGTAATTTTTGATTTATTATAAATCAAGTTTTAATAGGACCCTTTCTTATGAAAATGCATTATGGGTTATGTACAAGTTGAAAACCTAATGTATCTTACTTCAATGAATTTGGATTCATTGTATTAATCTATAATACTAAAGACAACATACATAAATTCAACCCCAAATTTTATGGAGGAATTGTTTTAGGCTTCTCCATTACTTCTAAGGCTTATAGAGTTTTTCATAAAAAAATATAATACTTTTGAATAAATTTGAATGTTAAATATAATTAAATTGATCCTTTTGTTTATAAGAAACCTAAACCAACATCTTCAGATGTTTTTTTCGAAAACTAGTTATCTATATGCAATGGAAAATTATTAAAATAATGAAAATACTCAAGAAAATGTCTCAGATGAATTTTGCTTATATGATTTTGAAGAAATAGGAGGCTGATGTTAGAAGAAATCAGAGTTTGATTTCTATAGAAATCAAAGAATGATATTAAAATGAATCAGAGTTTGATTTCAGGAGAAATCATAGTCCAATTTCTAGAGAAATCAATGTATTATTTTAGAGCAAATTTGATGCACAATAATAGGGAAATCAAATTCAAAAAAACATTAAGGTTCCGAGTGAATCAATGATCCCATTTTTTACTTATGAAAAATATGGTTAGACTTGATTTTAAAAAAAATTAGATAAAGCGTTTAAAACCATTGGTATAGTGAAACCGATTTTTAGAGAAAGGAAAATTTCCTTAAGAAAAAATTTCTTAGAGAATGATAATTTTCAATAAGAAAATGTGTGTGATTTTTAAAACTTAATAAAATTAATTTTGAGAAACATAATTTTTCTTAAGAAAAATTATTTATGAATCATCGAGTGAAGAATCTTCTCCATTATAACATAATTCATTAACTTTATTAAAAGAGGTTTCTAGGTTTTCGATGTTACTTGAGAATAAAAATATTATGATGAAAAAGTAATTTTATAATGAAAATTCTAGAATTTTTATTTTAACAAAATAAGTTACAGATGTTCCAAAAGATATTTATCAGGAAACACATTATTTTGGAAACATTTCCAAAAACCATTATCAAATAAATTATGAGAATGATAAACTTTATAAGGACCATGGAATTGATATTTATAGAAAAATGACTTAGGGATTAACTCATCAAATAAGTCTAATTACTATGAGGATAATAATTTAGTCATCGTAATAAAATCTACATAATTTCTTTAAAGAAAGTTTTTTCAAACTTTACTTCCGAAAGGAATAAATGTGATAAAAATTATTCAAAACTTCTTCCTTTAATGAATAGTTATGGATTTGGTTATTCTCAGTCAAAAACAGTTTTTATTCGCAACTATTTTGTTCCCCAAAGTGATAATTTTTCATTATGTGTCAATGTGGTTGATATGGGGAGATGTTTTTTTCTTTAAATAAAACACAATCCTTATGTTTTAATAAAGATTAATTATCTATAAAAATTAAGATACTGAATATTATAATTTATGACAATTCTGGATCCAATCTCATTTGGATTCTAAAAGTATAACAATTTTATTTTCAGAAAAATAATGGAAGTGCCAACAACAATACATGGTACATGGATAGTGGATGTTTCATCAAATTACTAGTAAAAAACAAATTTGAAAAGATTAAAAAGATGAATATTTGAAATCTAACTATTAGAGATAATGATAAAGGAGAACGTTTTGGTATAGGTAACCTTTTTCTTCATAGAAAAGATTTAACTTCAAATGTTTTATTTGTTAATGGTCTTAAGCACAACCTTATAAGCACAACCCAATTATTTGATGAAGGTTACCATGTGAAATTTAGGAATGATAAATATCTGGTACACTAATTCATGGAAGATTTTATTATATCATCTAATAGACATGAGAATATTTATATAATGAAATATAAGTCCTTAGGACTGAAGACCTATCATTCCATAGTGCAATAGAAGATCAATATTGGTTATAGTATAGAAAACTATGACACTATAACCTTAGAAACCTATGAAAAACATTAATTAAAAAGACTTGTTAGGGAACTATTGGTGATTATATTTGATTCTTAAACTATCTGTGATCCTTTTCAAAATGGAATGTAACAAAAATCAAGAATTAAATCAATTAGTGAAGTCTCAACATTTGATGCATTACAACTAGTGCATATGGATCTTTTTGGTCCAATAGAAACTGTATATATTGGAGGCCAATTCTTTTTATTTGTTTTAAATTATTATTACATTAGATTTACATTGATCTATTTTTTATTAATGAAATATCAGGAATTTTATTATTTTAAATATTTTTTAGAAATTGGTAAAAATGTGAAAACCCATCCATTGATTACTATTCATAGTGATCATATACGAGAATTTGAAAATTCTTCTTTTGAAACATTTTCATGTAAGAAATTCATTACACATAACATATCATTTCCATGAAATCTAGAACAAAATGGTTTTTTTGAAATAATAAACCAAATTATTCATAACATAACAAGAAACATGGTGACTGAATATTCAATTGCAAAACATTTTTGGGCTGAAGTTGTTAGTACTTCTTGATGTACTATAAATGAAGTTTTATTCAGACCCTTTCTTAATAAAACACCATATGAGTTATGGACTGGTCTGAAACCTAATGTTTCATACTTCAAATTATTTGGATGAAAATTATTCATATTTTATACTAATGATAACTTACAAAAATTTCACCCAAATTAGATGAAGGATTTTTCGTAGGCTAATTATCTATTTCAAAGGGTTATATAGTTCTTAAGAAAAATTATTGTACTATCGAAGAAAAAAGTACATGTTAAATTTGATGAAATTGATCCATTTTTTTTAAAAAATATCAACCTATATATTTGGATTTTTTTTCAACAACTGATTATCGGCATTTAATACAATATTTTAATAAAAAAATACTCATGAAAATGTTTCTGAAGTATTATCCCAAGAATATTTTTTACCTTTTGTCGATGAACTAATTTTAAAAAGTCAAAGGCACTAATGAAGATTTAGGTTATAATGATTTGATTAAATATATTCAAGATGAACTAAATGAATTCAAAAGGAACAATATCTCGGCCTTGGTTGAAAGGCTTAATGAAATCTCTATAATTTGTGTAATGTGGGTCTTCAGAAATAAATGTGATCAAAATGGAATCATTATAAGATATAAAGAAATATTCACTACGGGAAAAATGAGCAATTGCGACGGGTTATTTGCGACGGGATTTATTCCCGTCGCAAATAGTCATGTTAAAAACTTATTTGCGACGGGGGTATTTCCCCGTCGCAAATAAGGAGGCTTTTGCGACGGGATTGCTTTCCCCGTCGCAAATAGTTTTCCCGCGATGCGCGCCAAATCGCGGGAAACTTATTTGCGACGGGGAAATATTCCCGTCGTAGATAACCGGCGGCGGTAAAAGGTATTTGCGACGGGAATATTCCCCCGTCGCAAATACTATGTCGGCAGGGATTATTTGCGACGGGTCCCGTCGCAAATAACTATTTACCGGTTGACCGTAATAAATGTTGGCTAAGGTATTTGCGACGGGCCCCGTCGCAAATAATACTATTTGCGACGGGAATCCCGTCGCAAATGGGCCCGTCGCAACTAATCTAACCTATAAATACCCCCATCCGTTTTTTTCATTTCATTCTCATTCCTTATCTTCTCTCTCTCTCAGAATTATATTTCTAGAGTTGAGTTTTTCTCCAGTTTAAGTTTTTTCTCCGGAGCTGATATTAAAGTTTTGAAGAACGATCAGAACAGATCAATTTTCAAGGTATTTATCTTCATTTTAATTTTTTATTTATTTTTAATTTCTTATTAGTTTCTATTATTATTAATTAGTTGTAATTTAATTATGTTTACATTGTTTTATTACTTAATAAATTTAAACTATAAATATTGTTTATATGGTAATTAGGAATAATTAGTAATAATTTTTAGTAATTAAGAATAAATATTAATAACTAGTAATAAATACCAATAATTAAGAATAAGAACATTATTACATTATTAGTTTATTTTATTATTAATATTAAAATAATATAATTTTTTATATATATACAGTTCTTTTTTCATCTGTGTGTTTGCTGTCTTCACATGTATTATTTGTATGTGGAGATAGAAAACGCACAGATGAAAAAAGAACTGTATATAAATTAGAAAATTATATTATTTTAATATTAATAATAAAATATATTAATAATGTTATTATTTGTAATTATTGGTAATTATTTCTAATTATTGATAATTATTCATTTAATTACTAATAATTATCAATAATTAAGAATAATTAGTAATAATTACCAATAATTAACAATAATTAGTATTAATTACCTATAATTAGTATTAATTACCAATAATTAGTATTAATTACCAATAATTTGTATTAATTACCAATAATTCGTAATAATTAGGAATAATTAACAATAATTAGTAATAATTAGGAATAATTAACAATAATTAGGAATAATTAACAATAATTAGTAATAATTAGGAATAATTAGGAATAATTAGTATTAATTAGGAATAATTAGTAATAATTACCAATAATTAGTATTAATTAGGAATAATTAGTAGTAATTAGGAATAATTAGTATTAATTAGGAATAATTAGTATTAATTAGGAATAATTAGTATTAATTACAAATAATTAGTATTAATTACCAATAATTAGTCTTAATTACCAATAATTAGTATTAATTACCAATAATTAGTATTAATTACCAATAATTAGTATTAATTACCAATAATTAGTATTAATTAGGAATAATTAACAATAATTAGTAATAATTAGGAATAATTAACAATAATTAGTAATAATTAGGAATAATTAGTATTAATTACCAATAATTAGTATTAATTAGGAATAATTAGTATTAATTACCAATAATTAGTATTAATTACCAATAATTAGTATTAATTACCAATAATTAGTATTAATTACCAATAATTAGTATTAATTACCAATAATTAGTATTAATTACCAATAATTAGTATTAATTACCAATAATTAGTATTAATTAGGAATAATTAACAATAATTAGTAATAATTAGTAATAATTAACAATAATTAGTAATAATTAACAATAATTAGGAATAATTAGGAATAATTAGGAATAATTAGTAATAATTACCAATAATTAGTATTAATTAGGAATAATTAGTATTAATTACCAATAATTAGTATTAATTACCAATAATTAGTATTAATTACCAATAATTAGTATTAATTACCAATAATTAGTATTAATTAGGAATAATTAACAATAATTAGTAATAATTAGGAATAATTAACAATAATTAGTAATAATTAGGAATAATTAGGAATAATTAGTATTAATTAGGAATAATTAGTAATAATTACCAATAATTAGTATTAATTAGGAATAATTAGTATTAATTAGGAATAATTAGTATTAATTACCAATAATTAGTATTAATTACCAATAATTAGTATTAATTAGGAATAATTAACAATAATTAGTAATAATTAGGAATAATTAACAATAATTAGTAATAATTAGGAATAATTAACAATAATTAGTAATAATTAGGAATAATTAACAATAATTAGTAATAATTAGGAATAATTAGTATTAATTAGGAATAATTAGTATTAATTACCAATAATTAGTATTAATTAGGAATAATTAGTAATAATTACCAATAATTAGTATTAATTACCAATAATTAGTATTAATTACCAATAATTAGTATTAATTACTAATAATTAGTATTAATTACCAATAATTAGTAATAATTAGGAATAATTAACAATAATTAGTAATAATTAGGAATAATTAACAATAATTAGCAATAATTAGGAATAATTAACAATAATTAGGAATAATTAGTATTAATTAGGAATAATTAGTATTAATTACGAATAATTAGTAATAATTACCAATAATTAGTAATAATTACCAATAATTAGTAATAATTACCAATAATTAGTATTAATTACCAATAATTAGGATTAATTACCAATAATTAGCAATAATTACCAATAATTAGCAATAATTACCAATAATTAGCAATAATTACCAATAATTAGCAATAATTACGAATAATTAGAAATAATTACCAATAATTAGCAATAATTAGCAATAATTAGAAATAATTAGCAATAATTAGAAATAATTAGCAATAATTAGAAATAATTAGCAATAATTAGAAATAATTAGCAATAATTAGTAATAATTAGTAATAATTAGGAATAATTAGTAATAATTAGGAATAAGTAGGAATAAGTAGGATTAATTAGGATTAATTAGGATTAATTAGGAATAATTAGGATTAATTAGGAATAATTAGTAATAATTGCCAATAATGACCAATAATTGCCAATAATTACCAATAATTGCAAATAATTAGGAATAATTAGGAATAATCAGGAATACTCAGGAATACTCACGAATACTCACGAATACTCACGAATACTCACGAATAATCACGAATACTCACGAATAATCACGAATACTCACGAATACTCACAAATAATCAGGAATACTCAGGAATACTCAGGAATACTCAAGAACACTTAGTAAACGAAATCTGCTTGGATAATGAAGGGAAAATTTATAACCATCTCCACAACGATGATTATCAAATTTCCTTTCATTATTCAAGCAGTTTTCCTTTTGCTAAGTATTGCTAAGTATTGCTAAGTATTGCTAAATTAGTAATAAATAGTAATAATTAGCAATAAATTGTAATAATTAGTAATAAATTGTAATAATTAGTAATCCTTGCTTGAATGTTTTTTCTAACAAATTATTCAAAACCAGTAATGCTTTTATATTTTATAGAAAAATATGGAACAGCGAGGTCGTCAACAGTCATTATTAGATGACCGCATATGGATAAATCAACGTAGAAATCCAAATGGTTCTGGTTTAAATCCAGTATATATAGAGGGTGTGGAGATTTTATCATTTGCGGCATCAAATTCAGAATTTGTTTCAGAAGGAAAGATAAAATGCCCTTGCAGAAAATGTGCATTGAGAACGTTTGACACGTTTGACAAAGTGGGGGAACATCTCTTGCGTTTTGGTTTTCAAGCAGATTATGTTTTTTGGTATCAACACGGTGAACGCAGTTCCAGAGCAGATGATACCAACTTGATTCCGGATCCATCCCAGTTTCAAGATTTAGTACATGATGTTGCAGGTTCATCTGTTCAACATACAGAAACTCCGGCTGATATAGCTTCAAATCCTGAGTTGGGACCGTCTGAATTTTATGAGTTGTTGAAGTCTGCTGAGGATGCATTATATCCTGGCTGCAAGATGAGCAAATTAGAAGTAGTTGCAAAATTTATGGCTATCAAATCAGATAACGGAATGTCAAACACATGTTTTGACCAGATATTTTCTTTGCTGAAAACACTGTTACCCGAAGGAAATGTTTTACCTGCAAATTATTATGAAAGTAAGAGGTTGGTTCGAAATTTGGGACTTACTTGTCAGAAGATTCATGCATGTTCAAATGACTGCATTTTATATTCAGGGGAAAATGAGTCGTTGGATAGTTGTCCCACATGTGGGCAACAGAGATATAAAGAAGGACAACACGGGAAGTCTGGTTTGATTCCTGTAAAACAGTTGAGATATTTTCCGCTTACATCCAGACTTCAGCGTTTATTCATGTCTAAGAATACATCGACAATGATGTCATGGCATAAAGAGAATATTTCAACCGATAAAAGCTTGAATCATCCAGCCAATGGTGATTCATGGAAACATTTTGATAGAGTGCATCCATCATTTGCTTTAGAAGCTAGAAATGTTCGACTGGGCCTTTCCACTGATGGTTTCTGTCCGTTTGGATCTTATGGTAGTCAATATTCATGTTGGCCTGTTTTTTTAACTCCGTATAATTTACCTCCATGGATGTTGATGAAGGAGCCATATATCTTTTTGACTTTACTAATTCCAGGACATCCGAAGAAAAATATTGATGTTTATTTGAAGCCATTGATTGATGAATTAAATTTATTGTGGAGTACTGGTGTCAGTACATATGATGTTGCAACGAAACAGAATTTCATACTGAGAGCAGCATTGATGTGGACAATAAGTGACTTCCCGGCTTATGGGATGTTATCTGGCTGGAGTACACATGGTCAGAAATCATGTCCTTACTGTATGGGAGAGAACAAAGCATTTATGCTCATTCATGGAAAGAAACCTTGTTATTTTGACTGTCATCGCAGATTTCTTCCAGCTGATCATCCTTTTCGCAGAAACAGATCTCATTTCAGAAAAGGAACAGTTGAAAGGGATGGACCTCCAAAAATGCTATCAGGTTCGGAGTTAAAATCGGTTGTATTTTCATTACCTCCCATCACTTTTGGTCCCACAATAAACCAACAGAAAATTTCTGGTTTTGGGAAAGAACACAATTGGATTAAACGTAGCATATTTTGGGATTTGCCATATTGGTCTGATTTGTTGGTCCGACACATGTTAGATGTCATGCATATTGAGAAGAACTGTTTTGATAATTTGTTTCATACAGTTTTGGATACGCCAGGAAAGAGCAAAGACAATGTAAATGCACGTTTAGATCTTGCCCAAATTTGCAGACGTCCAGAATTGGAACTATTTGAGAATGTCAGAACAGAAAGGTTACTGAAACCAAAAGCAGCTTATACACTGTCTAAAGAAAACCGTTTATTATTTTGTCAGTGGATTGCAGATTTGAGACTTCCAGATGGTTGTGCTTCCAATTTGGGTAGATGTGTAAAGAATGGTCATATTACTGGATTGAAAAGTCATGATTGTCATGTTATAATGGAGAGACTTCTACCAATTGGATTAAGAGGTCTGTTGAATTCTGTGATTTGGGATTCCATAACAGACATGTCTCATCTTTTTCGGGAAATTTGTGCGGCTACGGCAGATTATGATGCTCTAGGAAAACTTGAAAAAGATGTTGTTGTAATTATATGTAAACTGGAAAAAATATTCCCGCCGTCTTTCTTCGACTCAATGGAACATTTGATGTTACATTTGCCATATGAAGCCAAATGTGGAGGTCCGGTACAGTTTCGATGGATGTACCCATTTGAAAGATGCATGCAAAAATTGAAAAGAAAAGTACGCAACAAAGCATCTGTTGAAGGATCTATTGCAGAAGCTTATTTGCAAGAGGAAATATCTTTTTTCTGCTCCCATTATTTTGAATCTGAGTATCCTTCAAAACACAACCGAATGGGACGGAATGAGAGGAATATTGATGAAATCGACAATCAATTATCTGTTTTCAACCAGTCAGAGCTTGGTTTTGGTGGAGTTTCTGAACGCTGGCTTTCAGATGATGAACATCATAGAGCTCATACGTATGTTCTGCTCAACTGTGAAGAGATGACATCAGTTGTACTGTAAGTGTTTATATCACTTATTCTATCATTTATGTTACAGTAAATAACTTTGGTTTTTATAGGTTGTATGATAATCATATCAAGAAACAAATTCCACAAATTACAGCAGCTGCTCTCGAAGAACGGCGACTGAAAAATTTCTCTCAGTGGTTTCAAAAACTGGTAACATAAATTCTTTATCATTTAGAAACTCATTCAATGTATAGTTTACTATATTGATAATTATTTCACAAATCTTCAGGTGTCTCGACATGCTGATAAAATTGACAAACGGCTCTGTGTATTGAGTAACCCACCTTCCAAACTTGTTAAAACTTATAATGCATATGTGGTGAATGGATTTCGATTCCACACGCATGCATATGGGGAATCGAAAAAAACAATGAACAGTGGAGTTAGCTTGAGAGGATCTCATCATCGAGAAAATGAAGTTGACTTTTATGGCATGCTTGATGAAATCATTGAACTCTGTTATCTTGGACAACATTACATAACCATGTTCAAATGTCGGTGGTTGGATACAGAGAGAGGCGTGCGTGTTCATCCGACTCATGGAATCATCGATATTAAATGTAAAAGTGTTCTCGCAGTAAATGAACCATTCTTATTGGCTCAACAGGAATATCAAGTTTATTATGCAAAGTACTGTGCAACATCAAGAGACTTGACTGATTGGTGGAGTGTAATAAAAATCAAAATTCGAGACAATCAGTTTAGTCAAAGTGAATGTGCTTTCACTGATGTGCAAAGAATTGAAGTTTTTCAAGAGAGTACTCAAAATCAATCTTTTTTACAAAGAGATATGAGTATCGATGACGACACCCCACATTTAAGAGTCGGTGATGACGATGATGTTAATGATGTCACACATGAATTTGAAATGGTAAGAGATGAAGCAACTGCAACTCGAATGGATATCGATGATGTTGAGGAGGAATATGAAGATGACATTGACATATATGAAGATGATGATGAAGATGAACACTTATAGAATTCCATGGTATTTATATACAATCATAATATGTATATATATGTATATATAATAGTAATTATCAATTATTTGCTAATATTAACATTTTCTGTTTCAGATGGACGAGGCCACATTTCGTGAGTTGGCGGAGGCTGACCTGCCTTTCGATGCGGATGAGTTGCTGGCAGATGACCCTCAGCCTGCAGCCGCTCCAGGGAGTACGCGGAGGGGGCACGGTCTTGCACGATTGATGATTCCTGACCCCGTCCCCGAGCGACGTCCACGTCTTGGGTTTGATCCGCGCACCCGGAGGTGTGATAACCTGTGTAATAACCTGTGAATTTGACTAAGATTTCATTAATCTATTCACATAATAAATGTTTATTATTTTTTCAGTTTTTCGCATATAGCAGTCGGACAGGGCAGCGCTATTTTGCGCAACTATTTCTCTCAGCCGTGGACCACATGGGAGCAGATTCCCATTGATGTGCAGCAGGCCATGTTCGGCCATTGGTTGGTACGTACGTAAATAAATAATTTTTATTTTGAAAATTATTTCATTTCTAACTTGATATTTTGATTTATTTGTAGGGTTTATGGTATCCGATCGAGGATACCATGCGTGACGCCATCCACGAGGCATGGGAGGTGGCCATGCGTGATCGCCTTCGTCAGTTTTTGCACAATTTAAGAAAAGCTGCGATGAAGAAAGCAGGAGTGTCAGATTTTGAGGAGTCATGTAGAGCACACCGACCAGAGTACATTTCATCCCATGTATGGGATGGATTATGTGCGCACTGGTTGAGTGGTGCCTTTCAGAGGAGATCATCGGTGGGGAGGCAGAATCGGGGGAGGCAGGAGGTGACTCATCGAGCTGGGAGTCGTTCTTTCAGTACTCATAGACAGCATCTGGTACGTACATTATTTATAAATATTTTATATAACTATAAATATTAACAGTTTATTTTTTATTCTTATAGGCTGTCGAGCACCCCGATATTACAGAGTACGACGTATATCGGAGGATGTATAGTGATCCTGCTACTGGGGAGCTCAGAGGTGATCGTCAGCATCACATCGTGGTCAGTATTATTTGTTTTCAAGTTTAAAAATTAACTGCATATAATATATTCACAATTTTAATTTTAAATTGCAACTATAGGAGTCATATGAGGCCGCAGCGGCACAGGCCCGGCCTGAGAGTCAGGCCGAGTCATCAGATCAGACCACTGCCCGTCAGTTTGATGAGGCGGCATGGATGCAGGCCACCCAGTATGCCTTCGAGAAGGGCCGGGTAGTTGGTATCGGCTCTCGACTGACTCCCGGAGATTATTATGGCAGTGCTGCGATGTCGGCGTCCAGCTCGAGGGGAGCTCGTGCATCTTCTTCTACACAGTATGAGGAGCAGTTGCGATCTCAGACTGCACAGATAGAGAGTCTCCGACAGGAGCAGGAGCAGATACGTCAGCAGCATGAGGAGGAGCGTCGACGCCAGCAGCAGCTGTACGAGGAGCAGACGAGTCGGTGGCAGCAGCAGCATCAGGAGCAGATGGAGTACATGCGCCGACTCACTCATGCTTTAGGGATGGAGTTTCCTCCACCACCATCTGCAGATCCCCCACCTCCCCCCCCTCCTACAGATTAGAGTTTGTATTTCTGTTATAAAATTTGTGAAATCAAAATATTTTTTTTTTCTATTCGTAGTTTCTGTCTCATTATAAAATATTAATAATATTATATTTTTAAATAACAATATTAATATGAATAATAATAATATTTATATTTTATAATATTAAATTTTATATATATATTAAAATTTTATATATATATTAAAATTTTATAATATTATAATTTAATTATTTTTTTGTAATACTTGAATTATTTTAATATTTGAATGTAAAATAATTCTATTATTTTTATATTAATTAAAATAACTTATTAATATTTTTTTTATTTATGAATTATAATTATAATATTATTATATTAATTAAATTATTTATTAGTATTCTATTATTTTTATTTTTGAATTATAATTCTACTATTATTATAGTAATTAAAATAATTTATTATTTTCATTTGTAAATTGTAATTCTATTATTATATTAATTAAAATAATTTATTAATAATTTATTTTTTTTATTTTTTTTATAGTATTTGCGAAGGGATACTATGCCCGTCGCAAATACTAGTATTATTAATATTTTTTTATTTTTTTTTAAAAAGAGTATTTGCGACGGGACCCGTCGCAATTACTATGAATAGTAATTGCGACGGGTCTCGGTTCCCGTCGCAAATACTAGTATTATTAATTTTTTTATTTTTTAAAAAAAAACGTTATTGCGACGGGCCCGTCGCAAATACCTTTTGCGACGGGACCCGTCGCAAAGAGTTTTTGCGACGGGCCCGTCGCAATAACTGTTTAAAAAGTTTTTTACAAAAATACGGAATACTATTTGCGACGGGGAGAATGCCCGTCGCAAAAAAAGGCTTTAGCGACGGTCCCGTCGCAAATAAGTTTAGTTGCGACGGCGTTTTCCGCAACGGGCTATTTGCGACGGGGTCCCGTCGCAAATACCTGTTTTTCCAGTAGTGATTAGATTCTAAAGACTATAACCAATAAGAAGAAATATAATATTAAAAAACCTACATTCTAGTGGTTATACTTGAATTAATTCATATAATGAAAGGCTTTGTAGCATTCATTAATTTTAAACATTTTGAAATGGACGTGATGTGTGATTTACTTAATGGATATGTTCGTGAAGAAATTAATGTAGATCAAACACTTAGTTTTGAAGACCCCAAATATCCTAAAAATGTTTAAAAACTTACCAAATATTTATACGGACATAAGAAATCCAATAGAGACTTATTTAACAATCATTCAATATTTTTGATAGAAAACAATTATGTTAAGGTAAATGTTGATCCAACACCTTTTTATTGAAAGATAAGAAATTTTATTGATTGTTCAAATTTATTTTAATGAAATTATATTCACATCAACTCAGAAATCCTTAACTGAGTCATTTGTGAATCTTATGAAATCTGAGTTTGAAATGAGAATGATGGGTGAGTTAATATTTTTCCTTGGTTTTCCAATTTCCTAAAAACTAGAAGGAACATATTTATCTCAATATAGGTATATTAAATATATTATTAAGAATTGTTGATATGAAAAAACTATAAGTATATTTATTTTAATTAGTACCTCAAATACTATTGATAATTATTAACCTAGAAACCATTAGATCAAACATATTTTAGGGGTATTATTGGATTTATATTATACATAACAGTTAGTCATCTAGACATAATGTTTTTAGTAAGCGTATATGAAAGATATCAATCTAATCCTAAAGAATCACATTTAAAGTACTGATAATAAATTTATGTATTTTAAGGGAACCATTGATTAATGAATTTTCTATTCTTCAACAATTAATTTTGTTTAAAATTGTTTTTGGGATTCTGATATTAGTTGATGTAGAATGTATAAAAAAAGTAAATACCAAACGTTTAATTTCATGGGATTTTCATTAGTTTCTTATTCATGCAAGAAACAACACATAATAACACATTCCACTACTAATGATGAATTTGTAGTTGCTATAAATCAATGTTATCAAGTGTTGTGGATGAAACACACACTCACATATTAAGGAATGAGTTTTACCAATATATATATAATGTGTTATAATACTAGTGCTATTTTCCAAATCAAATACCCCACACATCACTCTCTTGAAAAGCACATACCTATTAAGAATCATTTTATTAGGGATCACACACTTAATGAAAATATAATTATTTAATTTTTTGGAAATAAATACCAACTTGATGATATTTTTACAAAACACTTTACCCTCTGAAAGATTTGAATACATTAAAAAAAGTTAGTAATGAAAACAATAAGTTAATCAGCCATATTGACTTCTTTTTTAAAAATATCTCTTAAAATAAACCTATACCTTTTCGTAGGGGGTACGTATGTTTATTTCTTTTATATTTCCTTTTCCAAAAAAAAATTGGAACACCAATTTTTGGGACATAAAATGAATTTTTTCCCTAAATTTATTTCCATAATCTATGTTCTTCAAGAAGAACCATATTAAGTTGAAAATTCTAACTAATAAATAAAGAAGGCATGTTTTATTACATAAATCATCATAATTTTATTTTATTAAATTTTTATATTAATATAATATTTTATGATAAATATTATTTGATTCAATTTCTTGAAAATTGATTTTTCATTAAACCCTCAGAAGATCAGCACCTACAAATCCTTATTCAACACTAATATTAACCACCAGATCAGATCAAGGTAATATCAAACATTGGATTGATTTAGGAATATGAATCGTCCCCTCCAAGAATATATAATGGACCTCTATTCATGTCCCACATCGGTAGTATGTGTGGTTTTGTGCCGAATCCCAGCTGCTCTTCAATGTTACCAATAATTTTTCTATGTTTCATTAAGATCTGATTGTCTCTTGAAGTATCATAAAAAAATCTAATGTCCTATAACAAAGAACTCAAGGATTCGATAATTTAATGATAAAGTTTGGTGGATCCAAATTTTATTGTCATGTAGGATTCAAGGATTTAGAAATTCAGAAAGAAAAATAGTTGTAATGTCTATGAGTTACCAAACTGAAGAATTAGGATCTGGTTTATCTTGGTAAAATTTTAGAATTCTATTATATAGTCCATTTTAATGGACATGAAGGAAGATAATTTTTTTTTCAAGATTTATGGAAAGACTTATTCCTTTTCATTCAACAAGGACGCAAGTATCTTGCATATATCTTATGATGGAGAAGCTATATTTTTGTCATGAAAATTGGCAGAAAAGAAACGTTCTTTTGATAAAGATAATACAATTGTGTGAGTTGGACTTAATTGAGTAAATTCACATATGATTGCTCATATTTCAGTCAATCATATATTTCCAGCACTATTGGTGAAAGTTTTTCTGATTCTGAGAAATGGAAACATGGATTCCCTTAAGAAATGGGATATCTACATGATGGTTTTCTTAGTGAATCAAAGGATGATAACCCTCATAGATTACATTAGTTTGATAATTAGAATTGTTATGAATTCAAACATTATGTCATAGATCATAATATATCCTTCTATCTTTTCTAAGATCATTATCTTGTATTTAGACTCTTTAAAAATCCAATACATCTCAATGTAGTATGTTTTCAAGATTATGTTATTTAATGATGATACCCTAAGCAGGATGAAAATTGGTTTTAGTGTTACATTGGAATAGTAAATTGAACATCCTAATAAGGATGATCTAGATGTCAGCAAGAAAGAGGAATTAGGAGAAATTTCCAAGAAAGCATTAATGAAAATAAAGGAAAAATACATAGAACTGAAATATAAAGCACGTGTAGCTAAGACAGTATATGCTCCACCCAAGACACTAAAAAAATAAAAAAAAAATTTCTAATGAAGAGGTATACAAATAGAGAGACCAGAAGAAGAAAACGAATGAAGGAGATGCAATTTTTTGGTTAGAACATGCTGAGGCTAATGCGTTAAATATTGAAGCAGATGAAGAGTTTGAGAAGCAAGAAAAAGAAAATAAGTTGAATAAATAGTCATAAGTTTGGATTTTATATGCTTTACAAAGAAATATATATAGGGGGATCTGAAAATTTTTAGGTGCCATAATCCTTCTTATAATAATTAGTTCCAATTTAATCTATAGTTGAAGATAAGAGAAAAAAATGATATTTTAATTCAGGGACCGGTGGTTAAAGAGGAAGAATAAGAAGAGAAATATAAAATTGATGATGCGATAATAATAGTGAAAGAATATAAATATAAGGAGAGACCTTTGAACAAGTGTTCAATCAAAACATACCAAGATTAATCCACCAAGAATAATTCAGAAGGAAAATAATTTCTAAAAAATTAGGATTCATTGGTTGATATTGAAAAACTTTTAGATGATGAGAGCAGTAATCAAGATTGTATTTATCATGACGATGATAATGAAATTAATGCTGATAATGAAATTGATTTTGATGATAGAATTATCCATGTTTCTAATGGATTGAATGTGGATCAAATCATGAGAATAAAATTTATATGTAATAGAAACGAAAGGAATTCCTTATTGAAATTGAAAAGAAATATATTGTTTCAAAATCAATGAATGATGCTTTCAGAATAGCATAGATGAAAAATAGTGATAAGGATGAAAAAGCTTCACCAAAAAGAGAATATACTTTTAAATATTCATCTTCTCTTTGTCATGATTTTATTGAACTGTCTTTGAAAAAGATTGTATGTTAAATTCTATTTTTCCCAAACATTGAATCACGGTGCCTGTTTATTCAATAATCAATCAATTCAAGAACTGAATCTACAAGACTTTTCACGCAGAATCTCATCATGGAAGAATTTGACTTCAAATATTTCCTTGTCAACTATGAATCCCACAAAAATTCTTGTATGAAGATAACACATATTTCTAGGTTAGTGATAGATAATCACTTTTTTTGAATTCATGGATTCAGTCAAGGACTCTTTCGACATGTCTAATGACAGAATAAAGAATATTTCAACATGTATTTTAGAGAAGCAAAATCCAAATCAAGATACTAGCATACAAGAGTAAATATATGAAAATGGTAAACTCAACTTTTTTTTCTGTTATTATGAAGATAGAAAGTGAAATCATGGAGAAAGGGATAAAAATTCAAAGAGAATGAAGAAGTGATAAATTCTCAAGGTGAATTCGTTAAATCCAAGGGAGAAAGAATAAAATTTCTTGAAATGAAAAACTAGTATTGGTAAAAGTTCATCAATAAGAATCATGCTAATAATAATGAGTTGAAGAAGGTAATTAAATCTCTGAAAACATTTATGCCAAAGGAGAATACTAAGGATTAATGATTTTCTCTTAAACTCTGATCATTTTTCATACAATCCTTGTAACAAATTTTTCCATCATAAAGACATTTTTTATCTTTAAATAGTTTTTTATTTTCTATTCCTAACCATTTAGGCACCCTTTTTTTATTTCCCCATTCCTTTTTGAAAATCACAATGGGGGAGAAAATAATGATCCAAATAAAAATAATAAATATATTATCTATGTAAGAGGGAGATTATTTATATAAGAAATTATTATGTAAGTAAGAAGTAATTTTTCTAAAAAAGACAATAATACTCTCCATAAGGATTTCAATACCTAAGGGAGAGTAATTCATATTTATCAAGGATCATAAACATAGGGAGATAAATATTTATTTTAATGTTCAAAAATGAAAATCATAATCTTTATATTATTTTCTGAAAAACATATTTTTGATTTCCAAAAAGGGAGAGATTGTTGAGTCAATAAATTCCCTTATGACTTTTTAATTCACTTTTTTATTAATATCACAGACACATTTTATTAAATAAAATTATATTTCTCTTGGAAATATTTTATTAGAGAAATTTTTTTGTGACTTTCAAAACATAAACAAATAAAAAATTATAAGGGAACTTATTGAATCTACAAAATTAAATTGTTGACATATCACAAGTAATTCTTATTGATAGGGCCTTATATTATTTATTTCTCTTAATCTAATGATATTAAAAGAAACTTAACTATTGGGAATAATCTCTAACAATATGTTCATGAAGAAAGAAATGAACAGAAACATTTTAGAAGGAGTTTAGAACATTATTTCATGACCAGGTCTCCCAAAATCATTTCCGGAAGAGGTTTCCAGAACTAAAATATAGTACATTAATAGATTTGCATCTTCTTTCAATAAATTTAAAAACCAAGTGAAATTGTGAAACTCTATGACTCACTCTTATAGTTACTTAAGTGTTTTCAGGTTCAAGGTATGTTCCCATATTAGAATTGATAAGCATGAACTTAGTGCTATTGAATTCATATTTTATGGTAACATGATGGAGTTAAAAGATAAAAAAGTGTTGATAAACATGGTTACCAAAAATAGACCATGTGTAGAGGTGTTGTTTTTAATGAGTTATGTTCTACCAAATACTAGACTACCACATCTCATAATGGTGATCTTGCTCTTGAACAAGATGACGAAACTGAGCCTCCATCTCACTTTGAGTCTAATGTATAGTCCACTACACCTCAACCTCATTCCATAGTCCAGTCTGATTTTGACACTAGTTCTAGTTCATATTTTAAAAGATAATAACCTTCAAACTATATATATTATCAATTAACTTGAGATAAAGTCTAGATATTTCTGATACCTCCTTATATGTTTAACCAATATGATATGTATTATTATTTCATTCATGTTGGAAATCATATAGATATTGATGAAACTCAAATATTTACAAAATAACTGAATGAAAAATACTCTATGTAGGGTGTCTTTTCCATGGATCTTGAGATGTATTCCTTAATAAAAAATCATTCACATTATACTATAAATAAACCTATCAATGCTAAAAATAAATGGTTTTAAGTTGATTTATAAAATGAAAAGGCATAAAAATGGTGGAAACAAAATCAAATTAAATTCATGTTTACATTCTAAGTCATTAATTCAAGGAGAATTAATAAACTATTATACAAATTCTTCCCATTGTTATGTATTATTCAATTTTTATTGCTTTATTTTAATTCCTTATGTGACCTATATATGGATCAACATGTTTCAGCAACTACCATTATTCATTGTGATATTAATGATATGATTTAAAGGAAAACTCCAAATGATTCCTCTAAGTAATTCAAATTAATTCATGTTTACTTTTATAAAAATAAAAATATGGTTTAAAACCTCAATAAAATTGTAAAAAGAATTGACTCTTTTATTCTTGATTAAAAACCTTAAAGGATCCATTACAATTCTTGTGTTTATTTCAAACCAACTAAAATATAAATAATTTTTTTTATTATTTATGTTGATGAAACTCTTATTATTTGTAATAAAACAATTCTCATTACTATTATAAATTCTCATTTTAAATGTATTTTTGGAATGAAAAACATATGTGCATCAATGAAAATTTAATGTGTTGAAATAATAAGGGATAAACCGAATAAACTGCTTTATTTATCACAACATGCTAATAATTTAAATATTTTGAAGTGATACATGTTTGAATCTCTCAAACATTTAATGTACATCTTGTCCATCACTTTAAATTGTGTTTGACAAAATAACCCACTTATGTTGACAATATTTATTTTATTTCTAAAATCCCTTGTTTTAATATAATTGAAAACATCATGTATAGTATGATCTGCACTAGGCATCAAAATGCCTATGCAATCTACACACATAGTAGATTTATGGACACTCATGAGAAGCCACATTTTCATTTGTTCAAATTTATTCTATAATAATTTTCATAGAGTTTTTTATTTCATTATGTTATGGAAAATATGTGGATACTTCTGAAATTATAGATGTGCATATAAATTTTGACTATGCTGGGAATATTGATATAAGATAACCAATTATTGGTTATTTTTTGAGTATTTGTGGAGGATCCACTTTCTTGTTGTGTGACATGAATTCAGTGGTTTCATATTCACCCATTGAATCAGAATATATAGCTTGTGTCGAGGCTGTTAAAGAGGAACTATGGATTAACATCATGTCTTCAAAACTCAAAATTTATTATTGTTTTATTAATATTCATTATTATAGAAATTATAAACTTAATTTATGAAAATAATATAATATTCCATGGAATATCAAAACATAAATACATTAGGATAGACTATATTGACGATATTTTGGAATCTAGAATAGTATGTGTCTATAAGATATTGATTAATGATAACATGACTCATAGTTTTACTAATGTCACAGTACTTTCTAAATTAAAATGTATTTTAGGTAAGATTAATTTGGTTCCAATTATATAATTAATGGTTCTAGAACATTGGAAATTTAAATTTTAAATTGGGAAGTTTTTTAAAATATTTGGTTTTGAATTTCTTCCATAATTAAATTTTCTATGCTATTATTCTTCCATTAAAATGTATTTAAAACAATTCATGGAAAATTATCTTTTTATAATAGATTATGAATATATATTTTTGGATATTTAATTTGATGGTTTTATTCTAATTTTTGGGTCATTTGTTTAATATATGGGCCTTTTGTGTGGGCTTGTACACATGAGGCGGGTTGCTTTCTATTTCCACGATGGAGATTATTGTGATTTTTATTCCATACCATTCACCCTCATTGCCACCCATTTTCTCAACATCATCCATTTTTTTAGGATCAATGGTTATTAAAATTGGAATTTCATTATTCCTGGAATAAAATATTTATTTGATTTGGTATGATGATGATGAATTTCATGACTTTTAGGGGGAATTGTGGACCCCATTATCCGTCTTCACTTATGCATTCTGTTTTGATCCTCTCTGGCCATAAGAATGTTCAGGATCTCTTTTCTTCTCAATAAAATGATTGTAAATTCATGTCCTTAGGTAGAAAATCATAGTGGCCTCTATTCTTTATGTTACACTAACAGTATATCTATTTGGGTGGAGCTTCAATAACAACAGATCTTGTTTAATTAGAAACTCGACCAAGTACTTAAATGAGGATCACACCAGTATTGGTATGTAATATTATAAGAATGCAGATCATTAGTTGAAAAAATAATGTTTACAATAATTCATCCAAATAATGTTGATAAAAGGGCTACCAAAATTATTTATGTCCATAAAATTTTGTGAATTTAATATCTTTTTTCTAACTTTATGATATTAGTCTTTTTTTTAAATTTTACCTTCTTCTTTTTCCTTGTAAGATGTGTATTCATTTTCCTATCTGATCTTTATAAAATGTGTTCATGTATGATTTTTATTCCTTCTACATAGTCCCTAATGATACCAAATAATATAAATCATTAAATTCTATAGAATTTCATTAATTACTATATATTGAGTGTTTAATTTCTATTAAAATCAACTTTATTTTGTAAACCCCCAATTTTGTCTGTAGGGTTTATGGGTTTTTCATTTCTATCAATGAATTCATACACCTCATATTTATCAAATTATATAATATGGAACATGTGATAAAATAACCATTATTTAAAAATAACATAATAATTATATTATTTCCATAATTATAATTTGTGTGTACGTTCGCACTCAAGGTACAAGATTCTGTATCAATTTTTCTTTATATAGTTATAATTTATTATTATTCAAAGAATAGTTTTGGCTTTATATACTTCCCCTTTTACAATTTTTATCATGAATTCATTATATTTCTTGGTATTTTATTTTTTAATAATAATTAAATGATTAAAGTAATTTTTCATTAAAATTAACTAGTAGAAAAAGGATTCATTACTTAATTTCCTTTCATTATGTTATACCACTTTTGCATTGAATCTGGTATCCCAAGATTATGGGGGAATTTAAATATAAATTTATTTATTTCTTTATTTTTTCTTATCTTTTGTGGATTTACATTTCCTATATATACTACCTCCAATGAAAAATTTTTAATTCAATTTTATAAACTTTTCGATGGATTTAATTGTCTCATAACAACTTTATTGAGAAATGTTTCATGTTATAAATAATAATTTCCTTTTATTGTGTGATTAATGAATCTTGAAAAAAATATCACAAATTAATTCATGAAATTAATGATAATGATATATATATATATATATCATGTTCTTAATTTCAATTACTATTTAATGACAATTTACCAAAGTAGTAAAAACTATATAATATGGTGTTATTTTCATTCAAGATTGATTATGTATCATGTTCCATTGAAAAAAGAAATGTACTTTTATTTTATTAGCACAGTACTCATTTTTTCTATTCTAGTTATGATTTCTTACTTTTTTATTTTTATTTTCCTCCTTTATTGATTAATGAAACATTAAAAAAGTTGTTTTTCGTCGATAACGATCTTTTATTTATGTTTAGACTCATAATATTTCAATTCCCTATAAATGTTTTCTAAATTTTTTTAAAAATATTTTAATTCCTAAAAATAAATTATTCTATAAATCTATATTACATGATCATTTACTTTCTATTAAATGACTAAATATGAAATTTTATTCCATTTTCGAAATATGTACATTTTGAATCCATTTCAAATATTTTTAAAAAGAATGATTACTTTTAACACATTAAAAATTTATAGATTTTTTCCAACATAATGAACATTACATTCCTTGATGACTCCTTTATATGATTCCAACATTATTTTGAACCAAAATTATTTTTATAATATTTTATTAATAATTAGTTTTTAAGTGAAAATGTTAATTTTATCAATAATGTTCTTCATGTTATTTTAATGTTAATTCCATAAATTAATATAAAAAACCCTTGATGTTACTTACACTTCTTTGGGTCCTTATTGAAAAAATACCATCCTTATTGTTTATCTCGATGGATTATGATATTTTCATGGACCTTTATTATTTTCCCTGGGTAAAATAAGAAAATAAATAACAATTATTCTTTATATGAAATGAAGTGAAGGAATATAAATGATTTTCTCAGGAATGGAACATATATATTATTAATGATTATGGGTGATCTTGGAATATCATATATTAGGGGTTGAGCCCCATTATAGCTCATGATGAATGAGTGATCCTGATATAGCATAGATAAACTTTTTATCCCCATTATAGATCATGATAATCTGGTTATCATTATATAACTTATATTATGGATTCTTCCAATTATATATATCCAATTAATTGGATAAGATTCCTTGTCTTTATAAGAGAGAATGTGGGATATTTCCAATTTTTTTCTCAAATGTATTCAACTGGTGTCTAGTTATTTCTGACATGACTTATAAAGGAAATGGTCAAAGATTGCAGCTGTTTTTTATTAATCCTTTCTATCGATATTTATTGATTACTTTGATCAATATTTATATAACTTCTATCATGATTATTTTTTCCAATGACATTTTAATTTTATAAATATTTATCCCACTTTTCAAGATTGATAATCTATAAATTGATAGGTAGGAATTATCTTATGTTATTCTCTAGAACAATGATTATATCTTCAATCCCATATATTAATCATCTAGTCACTCATGATATTAAATTATTAATTCCTATTTTTTCACTTATATAACATCCCTTCAACTAATATCTCTTATATGGTGTCCTAATATGGTTGGTCACTTGGTCTCATGGTCACCTCCCCATATTCTAGAGTTTCATGTCTAAAAGCGAGGTTCTTAGGTTGTATTATAGGGAGAATATTACATCATATTATCGTGGGCCATCATATATATTAAATAACTAGAAAATAGTGTATGTATAATAAAATATATGGAATAGCTGAAATAGGAACAATAATTAATCAAATTTTAAAGCATAAATAACCATGAAAACGTAATATTAATCAAAATCTCATAGGCTGAGTCATAGATATGATGATTTCATGGAATATTGAATAAAAAAGTTAAAGAGATGATTCATGGGACATCTATCTACAACTTGATATTTAAAAAATAAAAAAGGTAGAAAGGCCACTCTTATTGCATCATGCGAATATGCTCGGTCCTCTACTCTCATGCTTTGAGATTTATGTAAAACATGTTATGTAACTATAGAAAGACACTTTCACTTATACAGAACTACAAACATGAAGTATACTCAGGTACCAATGGTTTTTCAAGTAGGGTGTGAGATACACTTATTAAACACCACCAACTAGTTATAGAAATAATCTATCCTATATACATATCATATTAGTGTGTATGTATAATTAATAACAATAAATCAATAAATAAACAACATTCAGCTCAGTTCCATTAGGGATCCTTGTAGACTCCACTCGCTTCAAATTATGTCTAGATATGTCTAATATAAAATTAATATATTTATATAAGTATATATATATATAGTTATATATTTAATACACATATATTCACTATGTACTTAAGGATATTTGTAGGATTATACCTGGATACAAGGTGATAGATGGACTTGGGGAGTAACTAAAGATTCCATAACTTGTCTAATGATCTATAAGCTCAAGAAAGTGTACATGCCCTAATTATAAAATAAATATGAGAAATATTTCCAATAAATCAATATGGTGGGGTGAGTCATTATTCCCAACACCTGATACTAAGGAACATGGAATTTCATTCCCATGGACCAAATAAAAGTGCAATAATGTGTAACATCATGCTCATCAGTTGATGTAAGTTGGGTGAAACGTGAGGCCCCATAGATCCCTCAACAATCATTCACCATCCAATAAAAATGGAATAATGATAATGTTAATAATAACTATTAGGAATCACCACTAAAAATATTATATCCATATATCCAAAAAAATATAATGGTGTATTATTTATAAAACTCAAGTTAATAATGATAAAACATGGGGCATGTAATTTCCACCAAATTCAATTAATTGAAAACAAGATATTTGTTTTATAAATCATGTAAATTCACTATCAAAGTAAGACAATGAACTTAGAAGGTGTTTATTTACTAATAAATGTATATAATAGAGGGAAATTCCATTTTTTATGTCTTGTTGGACACATAAAAGTTACTTTTCATTAAAAATTTATCTGATACAATGAACATAATTTAGTACCTGTAGGGCATTAAATAAAGTAGGTCTTAATCCTTTTACCACATATAAAGGGTCCCTACGAGTATACCAACATTCGTATATTTATATAGAAACAAAGAACAAATTTATGGGAAATACACAAAAAGGTATATCATGAAACAAAAAGTTAAAGCAATGAAAAAACCACTACAATTAAGTAAAACATCTATAAAACCTACAATGGATCAATAATTGAATCTTCATGCAACATCGCTTTAGGTTAAGAGTATAATAGAATTAATGGAATAAATAGACCAATGTCCTAAAAATTTGGATAATGACCTGCAACCAAAATTGCAAATGAAATGGGAACATAATCATATAATTGAGGAAAATGGCTTAAGGATATTACTTTTAGCTATACAACTCTTCTAATAATACTTAAATCAGATTTTAGATGAAGGCATAACAAAAATACATAATGAAGGTATAGGGAGAGCATTCCAGGTGAATGATCAAGGGGTTGTCTGGTTGAAATGAATGGAGAAAGAATAATTTGTGTTAAAAAAATTCAGGGGTGAAAACATGATTTCACCCTAAAAATGAGGTCTCATGTGATGGTCACACAATTTCAAAAACCATAGACCAACCATGCACCACCCATTTCCTTTTTTAATAACTCAAACTGGTTATGTGTATAGTTTTTCTAAATATGATCAATCCCTATTGAAATATTACGTATCAATCATATAAAGTCCTACGTAGTGGTTCTATCAAACTCACACAATTTTAGAAAAACTATGTGGCCAAACCTTGAAAAAAAGTTCCTCATACAATTAGTTTTCACTATTTATACTAACAGTGTTCTAATGATGTGGCCCACACTTTTTTTCACAATTCTCAGAGCTCTGGGCTCTGAACAAGCCCTATAGACTCCTAAAAAACCAAAGGCCATAGAGAATATGTACCATTTTAAAATAAAGGATTAAAACTAAAAAATGATTAGTCACATTATTCATAAAATGAGGGTCACTACTACCCGACCTCGTTAAAGAAACTCTTACATGAGTTGGTATTATGATGGTAATGTCGGGTCTTCTATGATAATCTTCATACCTTGAGTATGTATATTATCTTCACACTCCTAGGACTTGATTTGTATTTGGTCATTATTCTATATGACATGTACTAAAGGGAATGAACATCCTCAGAATTTCATAATTCTTCAAACAACAATACACACTAGACACTCCTTAAAGTAAGCATCAGCCACTAGACCAACCTCATCAGGTTGTTGAAAATGCACCAGGTTTCTATAATACCAGCAAAGGAGAGATATGTGAATGAATTCAGGAATATACCAATATCTCTTAAGAAGTGATATCTAGTAGTCCACTAAACACATTCTTTATAAAACCTCAATGGGTCCTATGAATCATGGAAAAAAGATACATTGCATCTTCATTCATCGATGTCCCGAAATGGGTGAATCTCATATGAAAACCTAATCAATGACCATGAACTAAAGAGGTTGTCACCATCAAATAAAATTCGACTGTTGTCATGATTTAGCTGTCATTATGCCATTTCTGATTAGCAGAACCTACTCTATTGTATCATCAATAAGATGTAGTCTAAGAATATCTGGATCCCCATCCCATATCCATTAGAGAGTTTACTAGCATGGACTACCATATAAGGATTCATATAAATCCATCAATATATTATATTGAATGATATTATTGTAATAATACTCAATCTTGAAGTATGTGTTCCTTACAGGAAATCATAAAGTAATAGACACGTGCACGATGGAGGTGCTCTAACACCAGAATCATATTCTCTACTTGTCCATTAGTCTGAGGGTGACCGACAGTTCTCAAAAGAATATTTGTACCTAATTTCTTCTATAACCCTCACCAGATCCAAGAAGTGATGTGTGTATCACTATTATATGTGATAAAATTAGGATATCAATGAAGATATATGACTTACTGTATATACAACCTTCCTATCTCATCTCCTATGAAGTTATATCGAATAGGTATGATGTGTGTGACCATCATCAATTGATCACAGACAACCCTATCTGCATCATTTCAAATAGGTGATCTCGTTAAACCAGTTAGGATGTTTATAGAGACATCATCTCATTTCTATTAGGGAAGGTTCGATGTCTGTATAAGTCTTGTCGGTTGTTGACTTTCTTCCGTCACCTTCTGGAATGTTTAACATCAATTTGTAAAACCATCAATCCATCATTTAATACCATACCACCAATGATATGGAATTATGTTTTGATACATCATTTTGACATGGGGATGTAGAAACCAAACTGAGGCATGAGATTTCTACATCATTTCCTCTATGATGTTAGCGAGGACCTAGACAAACCAATGAAATAATATGGTCTCATACTCATCTATTGATTAATAAGTATATTAATCATCATCTTAGATAATATCCAATGGGAGTAAGCTCACATTATTTTAAATCTATGTCATTTTCATCCATTCTAGAAGAGTATAGGTCAAATATTTGGTCTAGATTATAGTTTGACCATGTTCCTCCTAAACCTCAACAATCATATCTGAAAATATGGCCTTGATCTACCACTCAACACTTTCTTAATAAACTGTCTATTTTATAGTATTCTTTCATTGAAAATATTCTACTACATTTCATTTTTCAAGCATATAGGAATGGTTAAAATTCAATGAAATTAGGTATTAAACCCATCTGTGCTTCCTAAAAATCAAATCACACTATGTAAATATTTACATGAGTATTTTTGTGGTCTGTGAACATAAAAAAATTCTCCCAAAGAAGTTAATGTCTCTGAAAGAATAATGTATGAATAAAATATCTAGATCCAGGTCTTCTATTGGCTAATTCCACTCATGTGGTATTAATAGTTGAGACACATACAATACGAATCACATTTCTGTAATTAGAAAACATCCTAACCAAGTATTATATATGTCACTATAAATAATATAACTCCTTCTAGGATAAAACTGAATAGGGATAAATGCTGAAGTGAATCTTACCTTCAATTCTATAAAAGACTCTTTAGAGTATTCTAACCAATATAATTCCACGACATTCTTATTCAAACCCATAAAAGGCTATGTTATGCGTGATAAATAAAATATGAAGTACATGTAATATCTACCTATCCATAAGAAACTTCATATGAAAAATGCGTTATTGGGATGACCAGGGGATCCTAAAGGACATACCTACTCTAGAAGAAATGTTCATGAGACCGAACAAGATTACAAAGTGGTTTTAAACACCATACGTTCTCTATAAATTTGAATGAGGTTTTTCAAAAGTCCTTTCACACACATGAGGATATACAGGACTCATACTAATATTTGATAACATCCAATATCCATGTAGGTTATCTAATTGGTTATATATTTGAGGCAGTTGAAACTGGTTCATTACTATAAATAGTTTCATCCAATGAGATTCTAAAAATATCATGAGGTTACAATCAGTATTTTTTAAATAAATAATTATTGAAACCCATGGATATGTTCAAGGATAGAAAAATATTTTATCAATGAAGTCATCCAATAACTTTCTAACCTATAAAAGCTCCATGGTTTCCATCCTATATAGAAGAACATACATGGATGTTTCTCCTAACATTAGATCAATGTTAAATTATACCTCTCCCCCTTGTGGTAGCCTAGAATATTAATTTTGGAATATATACATGTAGATATACACTACATGTAAAAAAATTGTAGTTTGTAACCCTTGATAATCAATGAAAAGGCTTTGGATCTATTCTATCATCTTACCATTCCCCTGATCCTCATGTCCAATATGAGACACACTGAAATCCCATTATCCCTTGTGGATATATCTGATAATCTATGGTTATGTAAACGTAACTTTCTAGTAATAGAAATCAATATGGGATTAATAGTAATGTAACCAATCACTCCCAATATTTTCAAAACCCTTGTCATAGTGAGGTTCAAAATATTCCGCTGAAATGGATACTCTATTATCTCTTGAGGAAAATCCTTACTTTGTAAAATAATCTTTAATAAGATACCCAACATAGTATTGAGTGTACAAATTCCATAATAGAATTTTATCCCCAAAAAAAGAAACTTTAAAATTTTATCAGATATAAGAGAGTTTTATGAGCCTAATTTTAATAAATCAGACACTAAAGTGATGGAAAATAGAATAATATCTCGAATTAAAAATGGTATGGTGGGTTTATCCTATAGAATAAAATGTACTGCATGTAACTGGCCCATCACATGGCCCTTAGGCATATCCGGACTTCCATGAGCAGTCCCACTCTTCTAGTGCTTCATGTCCTCAGTTTGATTCACTCTTCCTTGACCACCACCTTGTCCTAAGTGGCCTATGGTATTCTAGTTTACTTCCTAGTTAGATACTACAGATACTACACTGTAATTTGGGGTAGTTATAGATCACTTCTCCTAAGGAACAAATGGAAACGTCATGAATAATTGATGGATATTCCCCACCTTGTCACAACAACTAAATTCCAGTATATCTCGTGTACATTAAACTTTTTCATTTCTCAACATCCCTAAATGGTGAAAAATAACGATACTATCAGTATTAGTTGTATTCCTACATCAACCCCATGGTAAACCTCAAAACACATCTCCATTCCTCTAAATGATTAACTTGGTAGTATGGGTGCTGAACCATTATGGCTCGGAACATTGAATTTCCTAAAATTTCCATCTACATTGTGATCCTAGTTGATGATATTTGAAATATTATTCACCCAAAATACATTAGATTTTGATATGATGGAATATACTAGCCTATTCATGAATCACATTATAGCCATACAGTCATCACCCACTAGAGTCATTGTGAATAGATGAGTCTTATTGGAATGGGAAGAATACTACATGGCAGGCAAGGATCCCTACTAAAAATTTATAATTTCTCTATCTTGGTCATCCAAAAATGTCATTAGGAATATGTAGTCATAATAGATCACCTGAATGTCCACCCAGATCATATCTCGATGTCAGTCGGCCTGGGTAGTGACATACCACTGTTTCTTGGACACAACATGTAGCATTTAGGGAGTGAGCTTGACCCACATCTCTAGAGGTTCTCCAGATTCTAAAAAATAGAATGCATGTTCTCATATATGATTTATATATTTGATTTTTAACACCTTTGTAAAAGGTTGTAGGATTTCACTACTAGAACCCTTGATTCAAGTCAACCATAGTCTGAGAATGTTAGGAAAAACCATCAATAGACTGCATCATATAGAAAAATACCTCTCTAAACTGGTGTATATGCCCATATCAAGAACAATATGTGGTGACATATGAAAAAACTACAGGAGAAATTATTTGTTAATTATGGTCCGACAATTATGGTTCATGCTAATTACTTCTTTCCGGGCATATGACTCAAGGCTGTCACGGAGGTGTGAGTAAATAATTCTAAACACATACCTCATATGAGAATGTAATAGTTAGAAATATTATAGATAAATAACAATATAGGTACACAATATTCCTATATAAAATATCATTCATCTTTGGATGCTCCATATAATTGGTCTATGCGATAATGAGAGACCATATTAGGCTACAATATCTTTAAGAGGCATTCACGACTAACCACTATAGTGTATGAGTCTGGTTCTAGGTCTCATATCACACAATAAGGGTATAATTATATGGAGTTTCAATTGTATGTTATAAATAAAATCACAATTTCAATTGGAAGTAGAATCCCATTTCGGAGAAACAATTTCATTTAAAAGTTTACATTTGATTGGATTTATAGACTTTTATATAAATATATAGATATATGTCATAATACAGTTAGATTTGTCACCATTCCAAAATTATAATATTCATACTCCTAATAAATTCAAATTAGCACATCATTTAATGGTGCTATATCCATTTTATTGGGTATCAGGATGTACCAGGTCAAAATCAATGACTTTATAACATGAATCACCTATCATATTTATAGAACTACATTCTCCATAAATTTCCCTTGTAATTTAACCCATCTAATCAACTAATGTTTTTTTAGTCTATGGAACGCATAGTTCAATAACCCCCAACATGGTATAATTTACCAATTAAGGTTTCACCACCAATATATGAAGAAAAACTACATTTATATTTTTTAGATACATTAATTAATCCAATTATGTCATCCCTCTACGAAATGATAGAAGATTTCAATATTTTGGAATCATGGAACTAAAATTTTGTAGTAGTAAAATACAAAAAAAATATAGACATGGAATGGGAAATGTATGGAATGTATGTCATAATGAGCCTATGATGAAGCGTGAGATTCTAATTCCACAACATAGCATGCCATGAAATTTTAATCCACATGAATAATAATGTCAATAATTTCACCAAACATGTGTTTCACCCAATAGTGAAATTGTATCAACTATAACAGACATAAAATCAGGATCAAAATAATCCATCCAACTTAATTGGGTGTCCCATGTACATGGGTTAGATACTCCCAAAAATAGTATAATTACCAAATTATATGACTGACGATGATCCAATATAATTAATAAACCTTATAAAAAAGGAAAGAGACACTTCTTATACAACTTTGTAACATCCCAAACTGGGATATCCCTTATCCGGTTTCCCGATCTAGTGGGTCACAAGGATTTTAGTGCATGTCCACAAATTCTAGAGGATACTGACTAACATTGATGTTCAATGATTTTACAATGGAGTGAATATACCCTCACACTAGAGTGGTACAATAGAGATAATGAATAAATAGACACCAAAAGAAGCATAATAGAATAGTTGGAATAGTTGAAACATATAAATAAAAAATCAATTGTTGAGCAATATATATCTTTTTGAAAGTAATATTAATCAACATCCCAATGGTTGAGTCATATACATGACGATCTCATGACACGATAATATAATAAATAGAAACCGACGATATATGGGACATGTTTATACAACATTCTATACAAAAAATGAAAAACTAAAAAATAATACATCTATGGAATTCTAAGAATATGAATGTTCCTCATCTTCCTTGTTCTATGATATATGAAAAATTGAACAAGAATATGTAGTAGTGTTATTTCCTCTATCCACGCCTATAGATTTTTTGTCTACTTAGGTACCAAGTGTGGCCCCATTATGGTGTACGATAAACTCTATATTCCACGATGCATGGTGTAACATCTATTATACATATAATAGTATTGTGAGGGTATAATGAATAATAATATAATCTGAAAAAAATATACATTAGATAGATTAGGTTCCATTAGGACACCTGGAAGAATCTACCAATATTAGCATCGGCTTGAATTTTTCTGATACTAATATCATATATATATATATATATAATTAAAAATGTAAATATAGTTATATGATATATCCACATAAATAATCTATGTATGTGATGATGTATTTAGGAATATCTATCGATATTAGCATCTAGAAAGACCAAGGGAATACCCTAGGCTTCTATAAGTTGTCAAAGGATTTAAATGATCAAGCAATGATACAATACCATAATCGCATATGTTTGTGAAAAATCATTCGTTTCATTATAAATGATGAGGTTAGTGGTATTTCAAAACACTTGATTTAGAGGAACATAAAATATATTTCTCAACAACTGAATAAAATTATAATTCTACAAGACATCATGCTCAACACCCATTTTAAGGGAGCAAGAAATGCCAAGTCCAATAAGTTCCTTAACCATCTTTCACTAGGAATTAAAAATGGAATAATAATAATTATAATAATAAACTTTATGAATAACCTCTAAATATCCTATATACATATGGAAAAAATATCCAATTATGCACATTTTTAATAACTCGAGTTCATAATGATTTAACATCAATCATATCCTTTAAAACCATTTCAATTAATTTAAAATAATCCATTTATTTTTTTAAGGATATAAATTTCACCATGAAGGTAATACAAATATCTTATAAGGTGGTTAATTACTTAATAAATTACATGAATTGTTGGAATTCCATTCTACTTTCCATGATGAACACATATAAGGTATTTGGTCCATTTAACACTTTTCAAATGTTGGGAATATAATTTATTACACAAAGGCACGAAGATGGAGTTGATCAAAAACCATTAAAAACCTCATAGGGGTCCACGGGAGTATGAAACATGATTATATTTATTTATAATGAAGGAAATATTTAATTGAAACACATGAAAATGGATGGCTGCATCCTAATAAGGAAGTTGTGAAGAGATCATAAATTTTAGGGAAAACACCTGGAGCACCATCCTTGGGTATGTATATAACTCCCCACCCAATATCATCTTCAGGTTTGATGTAGAATATAAGAAATAATTGAAATGTACAAACGTGCTAAAAAGTGGTTGAATGATCTTGCACAAAAATAGACCCAGCGATGGGAAGATAAACATATAAGGGACGAAAGAGGATTGAGGAGTATACCACTAGGTTTCCAATTCTTCTGATGATGTTCAAATACGATTTCAGATGAATGATCAGCCAAAATTCATAAAACCTTGGTTGGGGAGGGGATCTCCATGAGATAAATATGGAGTGGATATCAATAATAAATAAATTGAGGAAGGAGGATTGGTGTTAATAACATTTTATGGGAGAATACAAAATTTCACCCTAAAAATGAGGTCACATTTTTTGGCCGCATGGCTGACCAAAATGTATGCAAACTGTATGGAACCCACTACCAATGAATATATCCTATATGGTCTAGGAACATAGTTTTCTTAACTATGTGTATGTTTTTCATAAGGACTCTACCTCAATCCACTAAAATAATTCATACAGTTAGTAATAATTGTGGATAATTGCGCATCCCACTCTGGTTTGTAAATTCTCAGATATATGAGATCTCATGAAGACCCAGACACTCCTAAAATCTTTATTAGAAAGTATTTCACGTTATCCATGGGAAAACAATGGATTCAATCCAAAAATAAATGTGCCTTTACATTGACAAAATAAGGGTTGTTTCACCATACTACGCATTTGAGATCACCCTTCATTTGTTTTCTTTCCCACATGTTATGGGGAATGATGATAAATGATTGGTGTCCGAAAAGGTTTCATCTGTGCATAATATTATTGTACATATTGAAAACATATTATGAAAAAAGTAAATCATTGTTTATGTGAAAAAATGATAATCTAAATAGATGGTTATAATTATGTTAAATTTTTTCTAATTTTATAAATCAGTAAATCTAAAAAGGTAATTTGGTATGTATATGATCCAATATTTCCTTTTGAAATATTATTTTTTGATAGATTCCTTGGTTTATGATTAAATGTATCATTCAAAAAATATAAATATTTTTTTAATCAAATATGGAAGTGTGGGTTTATGGATGTTATATTTAGTATCAGATCAACTCTTTGAAAGAATTGGAGATTATGATTTATTCATTTGAAGTTATCTTAAAAGTTATCAATACTATCAAGGGATTATAAGTTTAATGTTTTTCATAAATTACAATTAGTATACAAACCATTTGAGGGTTTAGGTGATACAATTTTAAGGTGATGCAAGATATTTTGGGATATTTTTTATTGGCATGAGGTTTATTTAACATTTAGGATTAACCTCTGGTATTATTTTGGAAGAATGTTGTTACACTTTTTGGAACATAAGATGAATTGTATTATATACACCTTGAGGATGAATCATTAATAAATATAGTTACTTATGATATAGGTTTATTTATTTATGGAATATTATTATAATTTTTGGGAGATTATATAATTTGATAATATACATTATCATTTATATGACATCATGAATGATTGATGTTATTTGGGGGTAAATGTTAATTTAATCATAATATAATATATGAAAACATTGTTTTGATTTTTTACTTGAATCATGGACAATAACGTATTAAAGAATCCTAAGGTAAATTATTTATTAATGTATCCAAATTGAACCGTATAAGTTATTTTCAAGGAATTAGAGATTTATATTATATTTTAGCATATAAAATTTTAACAATCAATGGCCATTTCATCCATGACATTTTTATGGTTTCGTGGTTATTAACATTCTCTTAGACATGTTATTTATCTCTCTATATTAGTACTCTAAAATTTTTTCTCCTCCATGTTAATATTTTCAATTCCCACTAATATTATCCTATTTGGAAACCAACTATTATATATTATATATTACCATTGTATTTCCTATTTCATCTTTTCAAGTGGATATTTATTTACCCCTATTAGGATGAGAGTTTTCAAAAGGGTATTATCAAACATGAAACTCTAGATTATTAATCAAAAAAAAAATTTTGGGGATGAAATTTTTTAAGGGGGTGGCTAATTTAATACCCTATGATATTAAAATAATATATATGTACAATAGAATACATCATACACAACCCCAAGCAATAAATGAATTAGGATATACTTTATAAATATTATAACATAAATTGTATCATTATAACCTAGTTATTCAATTCATAGGTATGTATATTATTTTAAACAATAAAATATATATAAAAATATCGTAATCAACATAAATTTATTTATTAATTCCATGTAAAAAATAATTTTATTTTTAGTAAAATAATTATTTTTTTGAAATTGTGTTTATCACAAATTTCTAGTGAACGAAAAAATCAATTTAATACACTTGGAAATGGTAGCATAAAATAATAATTTATTTTTTAAAATAATTATTTAGTTTTTCAAATAATTATTTTAAAATTATTTTAGGGAGAATTTTTGGTAATATTATTAAAATATTGATTTTTCAATGAATAATGAAAATATTGATATTAATTGAAAAATGTATTTCTCACAATGTATTTTAAAATTATAAATTTATTTGACATTATTTTTAAAATTTAATTTTATATTTTTTATTATTAATAAAAAATCATATTAATGGGAATGAATTTAAAAATTTAATTTGGAAAAAATAGTTTTATACCTAAAAGGTATATTTCTGAAAAACTATTTTTCATAATGATTTGTAGGATTATTTCCAAAATAAATTATGAGTCTTTTGTGAATTGAATACCTAAAAATGAATTACATATTAGAAATCATATTGTGTATATATTTTTAATAATTATCTCTTATTTTTACTTAATATGAATAGCAACTATAGTAAATAAATTCAATCATGGAAGATGTAAAATATGTTAATTAAGAGTCACAATAATGTTATATGTACTTAAAAGTAACCAAAAACATGCCTAAATTTTATTTTATGAATATATTTTCCCATAATAAACTAAATTTCAAAAATAATACCTTTTTTCAATTGATTCATTATTTTTATCTTTATAATTTATTTATGTAAAAAATAGTAAAAAATGTAAATTTGTTATTTTATTATTTATAATATTTTTTTATGGTTATAAAAATAAGTTATTTTAATTTATAAATATTTATTATAAATATTAATTATTTTAATTTATCATGGTAATTTATAACAAATTGGTAGTGATAAAATAATTACCTTATGAGGTTACACAACACCGACACAATATTTATTTAATTAAATGGAAAATAAAATAGATTATATTAAAATATTAAATGTAATATAATAATAAATAAGTATTGTGAATTTTTTTTGATGAAAATAAATTATTGTGCATGTTATAAATAAGTATACTTGTATTCCATGAGTCTCATGATGTTTCTAAATCAATTTAAATGAATAGTTCCAAAATTGATGATAGTGATATTTTATAATAAATAATAATTTATTAAATAATTTCTAATTCATAAAACTCCTATAATCATCCACGTGATTTAGATATGTGTGAAAAAAATCAAGTGTGTTCCACTTATGGGAAAATAATTCATTTATAGTAACTATGTTGACTAATAAATAGTTAAAATATCGTTATCACAATAATTTTTAAAAATGGTTAATGCAGGTGATAATGAAGAGATATGGCTAAAAATATAATCTTAACTTGTCAAAATATAATATTATTTCTTTATTTTTACTAATTCTAATATTATATTTATATATAATCAATTTTTATCCATTGTAAATACAATATAAAGTTATATAAATATATTATTTTATGAAATTCAATATTTTTTCCTCTTCTCTCTTATAAAAGGGAACATACTATTCTTTTGTATTTATATATAAAAACACACTTGTTTTGGAATTTTATTATCAAAATACCTTCTTAACATATCTTCCAACATTATAGAGGTGTTATGTTGGGATAAAATTAAACCATATGGTATATTAGGTGTAAAGAAATGCGAGTTGTCGAAAAAGGAGGTATAGTTCTTAATAGAGGGTTCTAGTTTTATTTCATCTAATTAATACATAATATAATTTTTAATAATTATAAAATAAAAAACAATTATATTACACAACATTGATATTAATATTATAGTCTAATAACCTAGGTTTATATCCTCTTCAATCAATTGGGAAATGAAGTTGGTATTCATGTGTACGGTGGACTACCACCTCACTAACCAATATAATACATTTTCCATCACAACCTAAATGACTGATTATAATGATTTAATTAGTTTTTTATAAAAAATTTATGAATAATAATAATTTTTAATTTTTAATATATCATAAATTTTTTTACCATTCTATTAATTGAAACATTATATAATCATTCATGAATATGTGTGGACTAGCACCTCATTGAAGATAAATTAATTACTTTTCATCACTAAATGAAACATATGGTATAATATATATATATATGGAAATAATATACTATTTTTGATAAAAATAAAATTATAGTATTTCAAAATAATACATTCCTACGTTCCATAATGATCATTGAAAAAGAAGAACGTTTACTAATGTGTACGTATGACCAATCATCTTCTTAATTCCAATATAGTTCCTTTTTCCAAATAAATATTCATAGTTTGTTTAAAAATTATAATTGATATAAAATATATAATTATTTCATTATTATTATCATGGGTTGATGGAATAATTAATAATTTACATTTTCTAACACACCGAAGCTGTTTGGAAAATTATGAACTGAACGTCCATAAAATCACTGAGGTGGAATTATCCAACCGAGTGAAAAAATATTTCATTAAATTAAATTATGTTAATGTATTTAATTTTTGATACTAATCCTTTAAATTTAATTATAATATAAAATATTTGATATGATTTTATATTAATGGAGTTAATGGAAATACATGAAAATTCTGGACTTGTGGTAAGAGATTTTATATCAATTTTCCTTCATTCGGAAATATTTATTTTTTATTCATCTAATATATTACATATTCTATATATAACAACCATTTTACATGTTAAATTATAAATACTTAATACATTTTGGTTTATATATATTAAATTTGAATTACAAAATCTATGGGGATTTTACTTGAATTTTTCTAATTTGTAAAAGGATTCTTAACCCAATTTACTTTCAATGAGTTATAACTCTTTTATATTGACTCTGATATGACATTATTATATATGAATTGATATATTAATCAATTTATTTTTTATTTATAATTTTATTATATGTATTTACATTTGTTACACATAAAACCTCCACTGATTAATTCTCAATTCAATGAGATGAACTTCGTAATGGTTTTCATTGTCTTTGGCTCATTATCTTGGGAAATATTTCTTATTGTAAACCATGTAATACTTTTATTGTTTGATTAATGTCTCGTGAATTAATTTTTACATGTTAATTAATTTAATTTATGATATTTATTGAGCCATATCATATACTTTTGTTGAATGACTATTTATTGAAATGTTACCATATTGATAATGGTTATATGTTACAATTTTCATTTATTTTTAGGATTGTTTATGTCCGTGATTCCATTGAATGAAATCATGAGATATTATTTTATATAATAAAATCGATTTTATTTTACACTAGGTACTAGTTTGTTGACATTTTTAGTCACCCTTACTTTCATTATTGATTAAATTAACATATGTTATGTTAGTCATAAGTGATATAGATAAGGTATTTTCTTTTATACGATGAGTTTCCTCTTCCATATATATGTTTTCAAAAATGATTTATTTTTTATAAATATAATCTAAATTTCAAATATATTTTATATGATATTTTACCTTCCATAAGTAGGTTTCAAAATTAAATTTCATAATGTTTTCCACATGGGTAGCTTTTGAATCCTAAAAAATTAGAAAAAAATATTTATTTTTAACATCTAATTCATGAAAGGATTTTCAATCCATTATGACCATTATTTTCCTCTAATATTCCATTATATGATTCAAATAATATTTTTAATGAATACTACTTTATGATTTTTTTTAAAAAAATTGATTTTAAAAATATAATTTTTAAATGAATCTTTTTTATTTCCCCAAATAAAGTTGTTAAAAATATTTTAATGTTATATCCATTCATCAACATCAACAACATTGATGTTAAAAACACTCTACCAGGAAAATTTGGTAACGATATAGTCCTTATTCATTTTCTTTTTAGATTATGATATTGATAAGGAACCCATTTATTTTCAATATGGAAATGAATTAGTGAATGGAAATGATTATTATTATGTCCTCATGTTAAATATTCTAAATGGTTTATTTTTGAAAATTATTTTTGAATTTATTGATGATAATGGGTGATCCTGATAGTGGGTATATAATGGATTGATCCCCATTATATCACATGATGAATGTTTGATCCCAATATATCTTATATGATGGGTTGAGCCCCATTATATATTATGATGAATGATTGATCCAGATATACCTTAAATTAAGGTTCAAACCAGTTATATCGCAAAAATTCAATGTTATATTTTCTTTTACTTATTGAAATGATTGAGAGAGAATACTCATATGGTTTCTCCCATGTATTTAACAAGGCTGTAGTTATTTCTAAAATACGTTATGGAAATAATGTTCCATGATAACAACTCATTTTTATCAATGCTTTCTATGGGAATTTAATGATTCCATTGAAAAAGATTGACCCCACATGGATAAAAAGTATATATTTTAATAAATAAATATATTTTTAAGGATTGATGAAATGTTTCATGATTGAGGATCTAGATTTTGATTATATGAATTTTAATATGTTTTTTCTCATGCATTTTGATTATTTTATCACACCCCTATTCTCATTTTATTCTCACTGATGAAATTCATTTGTTAATTAGTATCTTTACCCTTATTGGGAATTTGAGTTTACATATCTTCTATTAATTTTTTCTCAGATTATGGGTAATTAAATTAATTTATTTTTTTCTACTGATTTTTCATTTGTGGTGAGTGATATGTGAGATATTGAAGACATATTTTGAAAAAAGAAAAGCCCAATGTTTGTGTAAAAATTAATACATAAAGACAATGATATTGTTATTCAAGAGTTGTTCATAATTCTATAAAATAGTAAAACTAAAAATTTACTTAGGTAAGTATGTGATACAATACATCCTTTTTATGTTATATATTTTTGGTGGTTTGAATTTTTCCATGTAGATAAATAGAAATCTAGAAATAAAAAAAATATATTATTAACACTGGATCAAAGATTGCAGGTTTGGGGTTTTTACATTTTTTTAGAAATATTATTGATTGATTGTGTCTTTTATTAATTAAATATGGAATCACATTTCCATTTATGTGAACTAGTGTGTTATCTTAATCCTATATAGTTTTTAAAAATACCTTACATGTTTACCATAGTGTAAATTAACATATTTTCTTTTGATAGGATGGTAATGTGCTCAAATCCTTGTTTATAAGTGGAAACACATAATTAAACCTTGGAATTTGGGTGGATGAGTTGGAAATTCATGGATTTATCATTAAAACATGGTGATAGTGCATCTTTATCACTTAAATTGTTATTTTAGGGTTTTTTAAAACAATTTGTGTTTTAGTAATATATTTTTATGAAAAAATATTTTATTTAAATTCATAATTCATTTGTATACATTATTTATTGTTTTTATATAATATTTATTTTTAATTTGTTTATTTTTACCTGTCCACATTTCATATCCTCTAACAATAAGATGACGTAGTTACGGATATGTGGCATCCTAATTCCAATTTGGGCTTCTCAGATTGGTTGTTGTAGATGTGACCTCTAATATGAATGGGATTTTCATTAGATTTATAATGATATATTTTAGGATACATTATGGCATACTAACTAGGTTGGATTGGTTTTTGAATAACATATAAGTGGTATTCAATTAGTAATTAAAAATATATTTTGATAGAAATTATTTAGGTCAAACTAATCTCTATAATGTGGTTCAATTATTGAATATCCATAGGAAAAATATTGAGGAATATGAGTTCTATCAAATGACTATGCCCATTAGAGAACCAAGGGTATGGAAATATATGATGGTTATAGGGATAGAAAAGGTAAAACTTCACTATAGAAAATTCTTATTTATTAAAATAAATGAAAAACCGAGATGTACATGAAAAATAATTTCATTTTAATGAAATTAATTAAAATTTTAATTGATTTTTAACACCATAAAAAATGTAGTATTATCATATATAAATATTAATTAATTTATATAATTTTTTATAATTAAAATGCCTTGTAATTCATTTTTCATGAATCGTGTGGTTGATTACCATTATCCTCAAATCATTGTATCTGATAATCCATTAGAATAATCCCTATAATGATGATCCATAAAAGATGGAAAATCTCATAGCATTGTTATTGAATCCCCTAGTTAAAGAATATTAAATCATAATTACTGAAATCGTCTATCATTTATCACAAAAGAATCTCCTTATAGATTCATGATTCACTAGTCTTTATTTAATGTCTATGAGAGTGAAGGATGATTGAAGGTCTAATTTATGAGGATGTTATCAAGGGGATTCTCTCTTAATTGTTATATATTTATATCTTATGTTTGTCGTTCAGAACATGATGATAACCCTAGAATGTTTATAACTAAGTATTTACAAGGAATGTTTGGGGTTGATAGTTACACATAGAATCTTATCCAATTAATTTTTCCTTAGAGACATTATTTCTATTAATTATATAAATAATAATATATGTTTGTTTCCATACACTATAGTAGTAGATCTTCAAATATTAGTTGTTAAATATATTAATTAATTATTACATAATTAATATATAAAATCTTATTACTAATGTGAACATTAAACATAGTTTATTTATCTTCATCTATATTAATCGAACCTAAAATAATGATTATTTAATTAATAACTAAATATTAATGATTTATTTTCCCATTAAATATGAAACCTATTATTATAATTTATAAATTTGATTAAATATTTATTATTATTTAACAAATATATCTATTTGTTATAATTTTTTATTATTTTTATTTTAAACCAACGAAGAATATATAGTAAGCATTAAATTGAGAATACAATTTTTTATAACTTGCTGAATTCAAATTGGAAATTAATTAATAATCAAAACACATGTAGTTTTTTACTATATTAGATCCTTTATTTGTTGGATTTGGAAGAGCCACCAAATTTCGATGTCATGACCCATCCACCGGGGCCCATTCCATGACTACCACTATCCCGCCTTCCTTAGGCCAGGGCATTGAAACTTGCACTAGAATGGAATTTACCTAAAATGGGTAGACATTGCCTTAAAACCTGTAAACACAATAGTAGGGTACACTATGAAAATTAATACACAATGGTAGAGTAAGGTCAAACCACAACTATTAACCACAACTCAGTGTAATAGTATGTACTGAATGTAAAAAGGCTGCAATACAGGCCCAATTGAAAAGATAAAAATACAATAGAAAATATAAACCAGATCCCAAGATCATCTGCTATGGATCCTATCTGAAGGGTTGGTACATATCCTCTCCACAAGACTCCACGTCAACCGTCGCCTCAATGAACCACCTGGTCCTACCTCTTATATTCTCAGCCGAGATGCTCAACATCTTCAAGAGACACAACAAGGAACAGGTGAAGCCAGTGTGGGGGTGAGTATAAAAATACCCTGTAGGGGGCCTGAGACCCCTGAAGGAGTCTCAGAATTAAACAGAAGAGAAACCATAAAGCATGCTCTAAATTACAATGAAAATTTCAAAATTCTCATCTCAAACTAGGTATAACTGAGTATAGTAGTACATATGATTATTCATAAATATAGATCATCATAGTCTTCCAAAAGGAAATGTTGTTGACCCACTCTTGACTGATAGGTACTAACCCACGCAAGATCCACAGATGATTAATAGGTGCTAATTAACATAGAATCGTTGGGTGCTGATTCACACAGAATTGATTGGTGATAATTCACATAGAATCGTTCAGTTTCGATTCACATAGGATTATTGGGTTATTATTCACACAAAATCATTGTATGATAATTGACATAGAATTTCTGGGTGATGATTCACATAGAATCACTCAGTGCTGATTCACACAGAATGGGAGGGTGCTGATTAACACAAAATCATTGGGTGTTGATTTACAGAAAATTTCTCGATGCTGATTCACAAAAAATCAATGAGTCTCGATTCACAAAGAATTTTTGGGTTATGATTCACACAGAATCACTCATGGTTGATTCTCACAGAATCGTTCTCCATTCTTCACGTCTCAGCCAGACACAGGATTCCAACTCATAGTACTCGTGTTTATGGTAGAAACTGCACCTCAATTCATTGATCTAATTTCAACTGGCATGAAGACCAACATAAATGTTACCCAATGATCTGTTATTTCATATGGGTCCCAACACAACAGACGACGTGTCAACCAGACAACAGGTCTGTAAGTTGTTTGTATGTTAGTGTCATAGGCCAGGTTGGATTCAGAGTCGATCTAAACCGAACGTACTCCAACATTATTCAAACTACTCATTGAGTTTCTCAAAAGTACCATCTTTCTCGAAGGATCCCAGCACCAAAAATGGTTCATCAAATAGATATCTAGTTTTCTTGATATGACCTTCCAAGCATTTATGGGTCCATGAAGGGTTAGGGTCTTGTCCGACCTGGACAGACCGACCTAACCCAGTTTCGATCTGACCCAGACTAGGCCAATTAGAGCTCGGCTCAACGGGCCAAGGCCCGGCTCGACTCACCCCGGTAGGGTTGGGTCATGATGGCTCGGCCCGCCAGCCGGTGCGACCCGCACGGGGGTCGTGCGGTCCGCCTACCGAATGACTAAAAGGATTCATTTGGATCATTGATTGGAGGCGCCAGGTGGGGACGCTTTATCACCCACGGGACCTACAAGGAGTGGTTCCTGACCTTCACCATAGCATTGATCCATGACCTCTCTCACTATGTCATGCGAAAGCGCACCCCGTCCCATCTCTACAGCTGGCCATTGTCGACCGCCTGTGTGACCGCCACTACCATGAGTGGCGCCACCCTCCTCCATGGATGGCGAGTGACAGCCACCGCCTCCACCACCGATGCCAGTTTCCAGTGTTTCCACGCTGTCAGATATTCTTCTTGACACTAGGAAACCTCCAGTGGTACGATATTTCTTCCAAACGTGCCTACGTCCCTCCTGGGATTCTGCCGTCATTGTGTGCCACCTTATTTCTGCTTTCTATCGAGGTTAAAATCGTCATTGAAGAATGCATCAGGAAACAAAGTGGTGGAGTCTTCAGGCCTTATTATTTTGGGTCACACCCTCTGAGTTAATATCATAATAGGTGGGGGTAATTTAAACATTACATTAAAAAAATGATAAACCCCATTCGAAATATAAACCTCAATCATGAAGATCGTTGGTGACCGTAGTAAACAGAAGTGATTCAACGTTCAAGGGTATTGTAGATGAAGGGGAAGGCACAATTTCGTTGACATTCATTAATTATTGACCTATGGTGTTATTCTGCAATGGGTGTCATCAAATCCTCTATTCTCCATCTATGGAAGGCGTCGTGGAAATTTTCCAAAGATTCCTTAAAACCATGTCAAAAACCCCCGCCCAAGATTCAATTAAATAGATGAGTGATTAAATAGTGTCGCATCATATTAATGTGTTTCATTTATGAAACAAATTTAATGTTCTAATGTTAATATTACAAAGTTGAAGGGTCAAACCATTAAATGGCTTGACAAGTCATCGGTCCCGCCATCACTGCACAATTGTTACAAAAAAAAAATAAAATAACTTTTTTAAGATATTTTATTAATTTTTGTAACTTCCAATTTTATATCTTTTTCACCAAACCAACTAAAGATTATGTGAAGTGTCCCTTGTGAATACCCCGATGTTGTGGATACAACAGTGCTCTCAGATTTCAAATCTGATCACCAATTCAAAAGTTGGAAAACTTCGCCCATTCATTTACTAAATGTATCTTAAAAAAGTTCAAAAATGTTTAACAGTCACCCTCAACCTGTGATGGTCAAGGATAGGCTCTGCCTAAGGGAAACGTACCCTCAAAAGCTCAACGTTACTCTCAGATTTCTGATCCAAGTTACGATTTATGAGTTATTTATTTTCTACAATAAAATAATTGTTACATTATTTTTTTATTTGCGACCCAAAACTATCTTCAGCTGCTGGACTGCATCAGAAAATGTCAGGATCCACCTAAAGAATGAATACCCTCACGAGTTCAGTGGTACTCTCAAATTTTTAATCCATTTCACCATTCGTGAGTTATAAGCATTCAAAATATAAAATTGTTTTATTTAATTGTTTTATTAACGGTTATTCCATTTTTGGGTTTTCTCACAGGAGGCCTACACTGACTAAACTTAACTCATGCCTAATGACAACCTGCCATCCTGAACACAATGGTGACCTCATATTTTTGATCCAGGAACTCATTAAAAATTTATGAGTATTTTTTTGAAAACTACTCACTTGCATGATTTTGAGCTTAATATTTTTTCGATGGATCATTCCAGACACTCTGGTTCTTTGAATCACGTGCTATCAGATTTTACGATCTCATGAAAATTCCATATAATTTAAAAAAATGGAATTTACGGATCATTAAATTTTCCCCACCTTAGGGATATATGTCCCCAATGCCAAAACAAATGTAAATCAAAAAAATGAGGGTACTAAGCATGAATCTGAACCTCCCACTCTTATGTGATCTCCTAGAGGTTCTTGTGTTTCCCCCAAACTGACACCATAGGGATCGACTGTCCAAAAAGAAATCACTTCAGTCGATCCTTTATCTCCAATGGGAATTCATTTTATGTTTCCCATCACCAAAGTCTAACTCTCTAAGTCGATAACATTCACTTGATCATGCACACATCTTCTCAGCTGTGGTAAAGGGAAAACAATATTCATCTGGTGCATCTGTGTGTAAAGATCTAGGAGGTACAACCTCTCACTAGCTCTGCTGAGAATCTGGAAAGGTCTGATTAACCTAAGAGAAATCTCGATGCCCCTGCCAAATCTCTACATTCCTTGTCAGGGTGAGACCCGTAGGAAGACATAGTCTTCTTTCATCAAACTCCAATGGTATTGTAGACGCCGGAAAAGTCCGTTGTTCCCAAACGAAGCTCCGGATGCGGAAAGCGAAGTGATATTTGGAGTCAGAGGCACGTTCCGGAGGGCCCGGAGGACTTGCGCGAAAATTCAGAGGCTCGCGCGCAAAGTTGAGCCGCGGCGCGCAATCCTCCCGGGATGCGCGCAATGCGCTGGGCCGGCGCGCTATTTTGCGCGCCCGTGGCCTGCGCGGCTCCTTTGCGCGCTGGGTCCTGATTCCGCGCCCGCGAAGCGAATTGCGCGCCCGAGACCGGATTCCGCGCCCGGGGTTGCCTATAAATATAAGGCGACCCCCGACGTTTTGAAGGTGGCCGGAATCCAAAGCATCGCTCGTTCGCGCAATCCAACCCCTTCCGCGCGCAATGCCGATCTTTAGGTAACCTCCTTTCTTTCGCGCAATAGAGCCTTGGGGTCCGCCTTCGCGCGCAATCCCCTTGGCTCATTTCCTTTGAATAAATTTCAACCCAAAGGCCTTTGCGCGCAAAAGAAGTCTCTTGCGCACAATTGCCCCCCGGGTGCGCGCAATCCAGCCCGATTGCGCGCACCCCCCATTTTCAAAGTGGCCATTCGTTAGAGAATGAGCCGTTGCCCCCGCGCGCTACCCGAAGCCCGGTGCGCGCAATCCCGATCATCCGCGCGCGAAGCGCTGGCCCAATTGTGCGCCAGCCCGCCATTTTGCGCGCCGACCCGCGGTTTTGCGCGCAAAGATCCTCTTTTGCGTGCAATCCGCCAGGGTCGCCTCCCTTGACCCCCTGAGGGTACCCGCCTGCGTGGTGCCCGATGATCCTCATCTTGGGTGCCCGAACCGTGCGATGTCTTCCCGTGCAGCCTTCCAGGCTCGTGCGAAGTGACACGGACCCATCGGCGGCAATCATTCGTCCAGCATGACGTTAAACTGCGTATTCGTCCTGCATGACGTTAAACTGCACAATGTCCAGCATGACGTTAAACTGCACACCCGTCCAAGCTGCACGACGCTAAACTGCCTAGCCCCCATCATCCGCGCTGCAAGACGTTAAACTGCCAAGTGTTTCGTCCTCAACACACGACGTTAAACTGTGCTTCGTCCGGCAAGACGTTAAACCGTCCGCTTCGTACTCAACACACGACGTTAAACTGTACTTCGTCTGGCAAGACGCTAAACCATCCACATCATCCGATCCCGTGCTCTGCACGCAGGGTCTCCCCCGGTTTGGACGTGGCCCCCACCCGCTCGTCTCTGCAGGGATGTCGAGATTGTCCCGCTTTTGGGACGATTTAATGGGAGTGGCTTTTCCCTACGGGGGCAGGGTATTACAAACCCCTAGTTTCTCGTGGGAGGCTGCACATGTGTATCTCCATTGCGCCTCCCCACTGCCGAAGCCAGTAGAGGGTGTGACTGGGATCGAGGTGTCTTCTGCTTTCGGTCCAAGTCCCTTCCAACTGAGTTTTTCCGCATCCGGGCTGCCTCAAGTGCGTAAGTCCTGACAGAATGAAATACGTGGACTTTGATCCCTGTCTCCTAAACATGGTACGTAGGAAGCCTTCTTGAGGTCCAAGCCCGCCACCTGGTCGTCCCGGTCGTATTTACGTCGGTTCGTCCATCAGTGGACCCCTCCAGGGTTCACGCTTGCGTCGATTCACCTATGAATCCGCCCCTGTGGGAGACTGCCCGTGTGTATCTCCACGGTGCCTCCCCACAGCCCCCCTTTTCCATTTCTCCTTTTATCGTCCAGCATGACGTGAAACTGTGATCCACCCGGCCGTTCCATCCCCCTCTGTGCGAGGTGGTTCGGTTCAATCCTCCGCCCGGCGGCCTCGACCTCTTCGTGAGTCGGCTTGCCGACGTCCAGCATGACGTTAAACTGTATACCCGAACTACGTTGACTTTGATCCGTGCTAACGCGCGGTACGTAGGAAGCCCCTACGGGGTCCAAGCTCTCCACTCCATCATCCATCCTGATCCTTACCCGGGCCGCCACATCCCGGTGGGGTCATGCCACTTCACTCCACTCCACGTTACTTGGGAAGCCGCCCATGTGCTGGCCCCAGCGTCGGAGGTTCCCCGCAAGGGGTTCTGTCATCTGATCCACTTTTCGTGTTGATCGGTCCGATGCCGTCCCCGCTGGACGTTAAACTCGCGGCATACCCCGTGTTAAACATGGGAAGCTGAGGAAAACCTCAGGTGACGCAGTTCCCCGCACCCAGTACGGGATGCCTCAGGCCATCATGCCTTCGAGGAGCCCTATTAGGGATGGAAGACAGACGTGCAGAGCCGCAGTGTTACGACACGCCCCCAGCACCCAGAGCCACCCGGCCTTCTCACTGCAGGTTGCTGCCCCGCCCAGACTCCTTGGAGCGTCCGGGCGGAAGCAGCGTAATTAACCGGTGTCCATGAAGATATGGCGCCGGGAACGAGATTCACGAACATTCTTAAATCTATGAGGGAGACCCGGATTAGGCGACGAGTTCCGAGGAGACGTCCAAGGAAGGAGGAGCCGACATCCCATCATCCCGGTTTCGATCAAGGAGCAGACGCCCCTGAATAAGGGACGAATGCCGCCCGCCCTTGGAAAGCGGGACTGCGGGACCACAAGCCGCGCGCCCATCCCCTCGGGTTGACGGGTGCACGCGCGAACGCGTCCTGGCGGAACAGCGTAACCCGACGCACATCCGCACCGAAACAGAAAAATGGTGAACCCGACGTGAATCTCTTCTCCTCTATACGAAGACCGATGGCTTTCAGAGGTGTTGGAAGACCGGCATGTTGCCTGGCCAAGCATTCAGTCTTACACGCCAGGGGCTGGGGAAGTGAAATCGGGCACTCCGTCTCGCAACGTCGAGGGCCTGGGTTCCCCCCACGGAAGGCGTCGTGGCGCTAATGGTTGGTTGTCGATTCCTTTTTCCTGTCAGTGTTAATGGGTTCTTCTCCCTGCTTTCAGAAATCAGGTCGCCCGATCCAGTGCCCGATCGCCACCCGCCCACTGGCGCAGGGATAGGGGAAACACCGACGCGGCTACTCCGCACGGTCCTGCCCGTTCCACAGTCGTCCCAGCAGCCGCAATTGCGGGACGACCACGCCCTCTCTCCCCCTCGGAGGTCATCCAGAGAAGGGTGATCAACACCCTGGTGCGGAGATACGAGGAAGAGGGAGTCATCCCCACTAGGGAAATGGCTCGCCTAGACCTTGAGGAGGCTGCGCCTCGCCACCACCGCCGCCCCCGAGGGCCGCGCAGGGGGGCACCGCTGCCTACCTCAACATCCAATCGCTTCGGGAGTTTATCCCCGGAGCGCTCTGACAGTTCCCTTCCCTATGCGGATGAGGTGGAAGATGCCCGGGATCACCCTATCCGGGATTTGCTCCAGGGATCTACGGTAAGGACTCCCGCCAGGCCACGGCGACACCGCCGCCAGGCCTCTCCAGTCGAAGAGCGGGCTCTCCACTTGCCCGCGCCGCTCATCCCGACTCGTCTGTCTCGACGCCAACGTCGGGCACGAGCAGAAGAGGATGCCCACCTTGGGGCTCTAGCAACAGCGGCCGCATTGGCCCAAGCCACTGCTGGCTCCAGTCGCCAGGCCTCTGCGCATCTTGAGCAGGGGAACTCCTATGCCCGACCTGGATCGAGGCCCCGACCGCCCCAAAGGCAGGTTGGGTCGACTCTCCCGGTTGCTGGCACTGGCAGTAGCCACCGCGGACCACCTCGCGGTAGCGCTATTCACCGGCAGGATCTACTCTATGTGGCCGATCCAGGAGGCATGGGTCATCCCACCTTCCGATCCCGGCCCGGAGGCCTGCCCGGGATCATCTCTCCCCGCGTCCCCTTTGATATCTGTCCCGGTGCCCCTCGCACCTTGGTTCCCAGTCCTCTTGGCCCCAGCACCAGTGCGGCCGGAGGACGCCAGGACAGAGATCAGCCCTGCCCCGAAGAACCACCCAGGGGCAGGAAGGCAAGGCGTCGACGCCGAGGGAGGAATGTTACGGAATTCCGGACAGAGATCCGACCGGTTTGCTTCTCTGACTCAGAGGCGGAGTACGATTCGGCGACAGAGCCCCTTCCCCAATCCCGCCAGTCAAGGGCAGGGGTAGGAATGTGGCACGTCAGCCTCGTGCTCCCCGAGAGCGAGATCGATGTGATCCCCGCTTCTCTCCGAAGGTATATCCGGAGTAACGAGGGAATGGTAGACCCCCAAGGATCAAGCTTGCGGTTGGTACCGTCCCCTCCGGAAGTGCCTTCCGTCTCGGTCGGAGAAGCCGGAGACTTTTTCTGGGGACCGACAGTCGAACCACGATTTGGTGCGCCCTCGGCGAGCACCGATTCTACGGCAGGATGTTCGCTCGCCGGCCCGTCCTATCGTGATGTGGTAGCCAGGGCACCGCCACCCTCAGAGGGCGGCCCGGGATATTGAGGCCAATCGGCCTGTTCGCCGTATTCACCGCCGGCCAGCCCGTCAGCCCGGCGGCCCGCCTCGGCACCACTACCGGTTCCCCGTCCGTTCCCAGCCATGGAAGAGGACCAAGGAGATCTGGGTCCCGAGTTTGAGTCGTGGAGCTTCTGGACCGTCCTTGCAGAGGGCCACTTCCCTGAGAAGTTTTGGCCAGTCGCAGGACCGGGCTTTGATGCACCCGAATCGCTCACCCCGGATGAGTTCGAATGCTTCCGCTGAACTCTCCGGGAGACTCGCTCCTGTCTTCGCCGCCTACAAATGCCATACCCCGGGAGTCAATCGCACCTGGAGGATATTGGTGAGCAGTGCCGTCAAATTGACCTGGCCATGCTCCCCGCGGTTCGGCACCCCGGGTCATTTGAGCACCACGAGGCCCTCCAACAACGATGCGTTGAGTGTTTTCATGTACTCCGCAAAGTTATCGAGGAAACCACTCCCCACGTGTATATCCGTGGATGGGGGCAGTACGCTGCCCTACGCTTCAGTGTGATTCGCCGACAGCCCGATTCGCTGGGTGGCCCTGAGGGTATATCCCCAGGGACAGAAATAGTCAATATGGCTGACCTGTCGGGAGAGGGGAACGACTTGGAACTTCTCGACGGGGGCTTCCCCCCCGAAGACAAGCCGTCGTCAGATCCATCGGGGAGAGTTACTCGTCATCAGAGGAACCTCCTGGGGCTCCCCGCACCCACTGAAGCACTGACGTTGAGCCGAAACGTCAGCAAAGGAAAAGAGCACAGCGAGGCTATAAGGCCCGCCGACCCATCTGCCTCCATGCAGAGGGCAGAGGAGGATCCCGAGAAGGCTACGCTACGTCAGCAGCTCGCCGAACAGAAGAAGCTGGTTGACCAGCTCCTCGCCGAGCGTGCTGCAGAACGGCGGCCTGACTACGGTGATCCCAGGCCAGGACAGCAGGGACCGGAACAACCGCTCCTCGATGAGACTCTCCCGGGCAACCGTGATTATGTCGTGTTCGCCGACAGGAGAGAGGCCATTGCCTATGGTAAGAGGGCGCGGTATGTTTCGCCACACCCTCCCGAGCGGTGTGACTACCTGAGAGATCCCGCTCGGATTCCTCCCGCTGCCCCAAGGGCCGCTCCGCCCGCCATCCCACGAGCTGCCGAGTTCGACGACCCGGTCGACGACCCGATTGAAGGGCCATGCAATGTGCTCGTGGTTAGAGATCCTCACCAGGACTAGAACCCATGTCCGGACGATCCGATGGTGGCACTCATTGCCCGCTTGGAAGCCTTGGAGACTCGGCAGGTGGTGATCCCACCGGACGGCAAGCCCTACCCAGCATGGGTGGATGACATGCCGGCGCCTCCGGGATTCGGGAATCCCACTTTCGCCCCCTTCAACGGAACTGGAGATCCGCCACAGCATTTAGCCCACTTCAACTCGAGGTGCGGGCCTATGTTGGGGACTCCGGCGCAGCAGGAGGCCGCTAAGCTTCGCTGCTTTGTTCAGACACTGGAAGGGCCAGCATTTGTCTGGTACAGCCAGCTCCCCGTCGGGTCGGTAACCAGCTGGGAGGACCTCCGTAGACAGTTCCTCTACCAGTTCAGTTCCACGACCCGGAAGACAAGTATCGCAGACCTCTTCAAGTGAAAGCAGAGGCCTGATGAGCGAGTCGCGGACTTCGTCGCCCGATGGAAGGGTCTCACGTATTCCCTTGACATGCCATTGACTTAGGAGCAGTTGCTGACAATGTGAGTCGGGAACGTCAAGACCGAGCTGGTCCCTTCCCTGATCACTCAGAATTACCCTGGAGGGTTCAGGGACTTCTCAGACAAAGCTCAACGTCTTGAGGAAGCCCTGCAACAGGCCAGCCAGGCACACCCGCTGCCTCCAATGATTCCTGCAAGGAGAGTCAGCAGGGCTGAGCCCGCTGTTGTCGCCCAGATAGAGGCCCCCAGGCCATTGGAGCTGCTGCCGGCGAGGCCAGCTCCACAGCCTCACAGGAATCCGCCTCCACGGGCTCAGTTCCCGGCCCAGCAGCGGCAGCCTCAGAACCGGCCGGCCCCTCCGCGTAATGTACCGCCGCAACCCAGGCGAGATAATCAGGGTCCACCTCCTCGGCCGGCCCCTCCAGCCCCTCGTCAAGACCACGCTCCCAGGGGCCCGCGACACCCGACTTACTCATTCCACGAGGATCAGGTCCCCGGTTATTTCCGGAGCGCCCTGGAGCAGAGGATTGTGCGATTGCCTGAGTGTTGGAGGCCAGAGGAGGCACATCTTACGAATAACCCCCGCTACTGCCCCTACCATCGGGCCCTGGGGCACACCATCCAGCGGTGCTATGTGTTTAAGGATTGGCTCCAAGACCAGATTAACAACAATGTAATCAGGTTGGGCCCAGCTCCAGCACAAGTGGCGGGCGTATTCGTGGGATCAGATGACGATAGTGGCAACGAGGACGAATGGCAGCTAGTCTCCGACCGCGGATCCCAGAAGTACAATAACTGGATGGCCCGCAAGACGACCATTCACGCCCATGGAATCATCCGTGCGCGCTTGAATCAGCCTGAGCCCCCAGAACCTGCGGGTGCTGCTTCGGCATCGTTGTCCCAGCCTGCCTCTTCCAAGAGGAGCAAACGGCGGCAGCGCAAGAAGGAAGAGCGCGCCCCGCCGGTTCTGCCACTATCCCGCACTCTCGGCGATTTCATGCCCCCGGAGATGGGGGTCCCTCCTCGGATCCGCCCGGTGATGGATGATTCGTCCGATGACGGTATTGGGTACGCTTCGGTTAATACCGTCGAGCTGGTAAATCCCTTTTCGGTTCCCGATGTTGAAGAACACCAGGTGGACCTCCCTAGTGTCCCCGGTCGTCGCTACCGTCGGAAGAACCGCAGCAACAGGAGTTGCCGGGGCACAGCCGTTGGTACCTCCAGCCAGGCCGTGCACGCCACTGAGACTAGGCAGCAGGCTCAAAACCGAGCTCAGCGCGCGCAGCCCCCCCATCCGGGGATGACGGATTCGCCTCCGCCACTGTTTGTGGTATGGGACCAGGCAGAACCGCCTCAGCCGCGTCGCGACCAGCTCCGCCCTGCCACGAGTCCATCCAGGCCTCCTGACTCCAGTACGGTGACCATTTCCCGGACTGCGACCAGTGAACAACGAGATGCGCCAAGTACCAGTCGGCCGCCGATCCAACCGGCAAGGCCCGTCATGCCACCAACCGCAGAGCAACCTCTTGCAACCAGGGGCTCGCGCTTGGCCAAAAAGTATGATGTCCTGAAGCACTTGGCCGACATCCCAGCAAGGCTCTCCATCCTTGAGGCTCTGCGCATGTCATCTGAGATGCACGAGGCACTCGCTGAAGCCCTGAAAAGCCCCCTCCAGTTTGAGACAGAGGTTGCGGCTGCAGAGGCCTTTCACGCCGAAACGATCGAGGACGCCGAATGTCAGGCAGTTATCTCGTTCTCTGGTAAGGATGAAGACCCTCCCATACAGGGACATATCCGTCCGCTGTATGTCACTGGCCAGTTCAATGGCCTTGAAGTCCGGCGCTGTCTTGTCGACACAGGGTCCGGGATTAACCTGATTCCAACTCGGACGCTCCGGAGATTGGGGTTGTCTGAGGATGACTTGATTCCCTCCGACCTCAGGATCCAGGGGTACGACCGCACCGAGCAAACCCCGGTCGGCAAGATACGTTTGAAGACCCAGTTCGGTGACTTGGTTGCCAACACCGAATTCATGGTAGTCTCTCAGGACACTGCGTATAATGCATTGATGGGCAGGCCATGGCTTCACCTTCACGCGGCGGTTCCCTCGTCATACCACCAATGCCTCAAATACTCCCTTAATGGTCGAGTAGGCGTGCTTCAAGGAGATGCCTCTCCTTTTGCCTCATGTGAAGCCCGCTATCTGGACGCGGACTATTACAAGAGCTAGGATAAGCAGATCCTGGCAGGTGAGGTTGAGCCTGTCGCTGTTGCAAGCGATCCCTGGGGAAAGTCTGGATGACGCTTACGTCCTCCCGATTCACCGGTTGGACGTCGCCATGGTCTTGACGGTCCGCGAGTCTCCTGATGAGATGGCCGCGACCGCCCGCGACAGCACCAGTGGCCCAGCAGGATCTGGTAGCCCCAATGCAGTTTCCAACGCAGTCTCTCCCATGGACGATCCCTCCCCGAGCGGAGAGGATATGGAAGACGCACCCCCAGCCTTTGAGGAGGGCGTCCCCGCCACTGTCGATGAGTTAATACAGGTGAACCTTGGAACCGAGGCCGATCCAAGACCCACATTGGTTAGTGCCGCCATGCCCTCTGAGGAGCGGCAGCAGTACGTGGACTTTCTCAGGCAGCACCGTGATGTGTTCTCTTGGGGCTATGACGAGATGTCGGGGCTAGATCCTCAGGTAGCCGTCCACCGCCTTGGTCTCCCGGCGAACCATCGCGGGTTCAAGCAGCCTCCCAGGAAGATGCACCCATCCCACGGTGCCATGGTTGAGGCCGAAGTTGACAAGCTTATCAAAGCCATCTTCGTGAGGGAAGTTCAGTACCCCAAATGGCTGGCCAACATTGTGCCGGTCAGGAAGAAGAACGGGCAGATTAGAGTCTGCATCGACTTCCGCGATCTCAACCGCCACTGTCCGAAGGATGATTTTCCCCTTCCAGTGACAGAGCTGTTGATTGATGCCACGGCAGGGTTCCAAGCCCTCTCCTTCATGGATGGATACTCCGGATACAACCAAATTCGGATGGCCCCTGAGGATGAGGAGTTCACTGCCTTCAGGGCCCCCCAAGGTACCTTTTGCTACCGAGTCATGCCCTTCGGCCTGAAGAATGCAGGTGCCACCTATCAACGGGCGATGCACCGCATATTCAAGCCAATCCTCGGCACCCTAGTGGAATGCTACGTCGACGACTTGGTTGTCAAATCGCGCCAGCGTCAGGACCATCTCAAAGATCTTGAGAAAGTGTTCAGCTTCCTCCGGTCTCGCTGCCTGAAGATGAACCCGTTGAAGTGTGCCTTTGGGGTCACCTCCGGAAAGTTCCTTGGATTTGTGGTAAGATACCGGGGTATTGAGATCGACCCAGAGAAAATCAGGGCGATTAGCCAGATGCCTCCCCCAGGTACCGTCCGGGAACTGCAAGGGTTCCAAGGCCACTTAGCCTATATACGCCGATTCATCGCGAATCTGGCCGGCAAGTGTAAGCCCTTTTCTAGGCTCATGAAGAAAGGTGCCACCTATGCATGGGATAAAGAGTGTCAGACCGCTTTCGTGGAAATCAAGCAGTACCTGCTTCAACCTCCGGTCCTGATGCCGCCCATATCCGGAAAGCCGCTGGTCCTTTATGTGACCGCCCTGGAACGGTCCCTGGGTGCCCTTCTCGCCCAGAAGAACAACGAGGGAACAGAGAATAGCCTCTATTACCTCAGTCGCATGCTCCTCGATGCGGAAGTTAGGTATTCCCCCATCGAGAAGAGCTGCCTGGCGCTCGTATTTGCCGTACAGAAATTACGGCACTACTTGCAGCACCATGAGGTACAGTTGGTTTCTCGGGTAGACCCGTTGAAATATATCCTGAGCCATCCTATGTTGACTGGCCGCCTAGCGCGGTGGGTTGTGATTCTCCAGCAGTTCGACGTCAGGTATGTGTCTCAGAAGGCCATCAAAGGGCAAGCATTGGCAGACTTTCTGGCAGCTCACCCGACCTTCGCGGATCAGCCGCTGGATCTAGGCTTTCCTGATGAGGCCATTCTCTCGGTTGATCGAGCCGATCCATGCTGGCAGATGCACTTTGACGGTGCATCCCGGAGCCCCACCGGTAGAAGACTCGATAATCCTAAGCTCAACAGAGTGGGCTTGGGCATCGTCTTCATTACCCCGGAGCGAGCCGTGCTGCCATACTCTTTCCTGTTGTCAGAGGGCTGTACCAACAATGAGGCGGAATACCATTCCCTCATCACCGGCCTCGAGTTGGCTCTCGAGATCGACGTGCCCCGTCTGTGCGTGAAAGGGGACTCCGAGCTGGTCGTTAAGCAGATCAATGGTGACTACGTTGTCAGGAAGCCGGAACTTGTGCCATTGTTGGAGTGCACCCTCCTTCTGATGGCCCGGTTCCCTTCTCGGCCGGAAATTGTCCATGTTCCCCGGTCGCAGAACGGTCGAGCAGATGCTTTGGCCAGCCTCGCTGCGTCACTTGCAGAGCCTGAACAGGACAACCTGATCGTCCGCGTGACGCGCCGCAGGCTCATCGCTCCCGTTATCCCGGAAGAAGATCGCGGCCCGTTGGTAAGTAACCTCACCACGGTTGCCCCTATGCCCGGAGCCCCGAGTACCCCAGATATGACAGTCGGATCAGCCCCTGATTGGAGGACGCCTTTGGTTGAGTACCTCCAACATGGCATTCTTCCATCGGATCGGGCCGAGCGCGAGCGAGTTCGACGCCGCGCATCGCAGTTCGTCCTCCAGAGCAGTCCCGGCCTGGAGCAGATCCTCTACAAACGCGGATTTGATGGTGTTCTCCTCCGTTGCCTTCAGGGAGTTGAGATCCCACGAGTCATGCAAGAGGTTCATGCTGGTTCATGTGGCGCCCACCAGACTGGGCCGAAGCTGTCCCACCAGATTCGGAGGTTGGGATACTTCTGGCCCTCTATGATCCATGACTGCATCGAGTATTCCAGGAGGTGCCATGCGTGCCAGGTTCATGCGAACTTTGTGCATCGGCCGCCGGAGCCTCTCCATACCACAAGGTATTCCTGGCCCTTTGCAGTCTGGGGACTGGACGTCGTGGGACCTTACCCACCGGCGACAGCTCGCCAGTGCCGGTTCATTCTGACCGCCACGGACTTCATCTCCAAATGGGCAGAAGCGATTCCGCTCAGAGAGGTCAAATCCTGTTCGATCGCTGACTTCGTGACCTCCAACATCATCTATCGATTTGGAGTGCCTCACGCTATCCTCACGGATAACGGAACCAATTTCCGAGCAGCCGAGTTAAAGAAGTTGTACGCCAAGTATAACATTCGCTCGAACCATACATCCCGCTATCATGCGCAGGCGAATGGACAGATCGAGGCGTTCAACAAAACCCTCTCTAACATTCTGCAAAAGATGGTTGGTCAGAACAAGAAGAGTTGGCCGGACAAGCTCCCCAACGCCCTCTGGGCTTATCGGACGACGACTCGCAATTCCACCCAGATGACCCCTTATTCCCTGGTGTATGGAGCTGAGGCCGTCCTGCCCATCGAGATCCAGTTGCCATCCTTGCGCACTGCGGTCTACGACCAGCAAGCGCCGGACAGAGTTGCTGAAGCCCGTCTAGTCGAGTTGGAAGCACTGGATGAGAATAGACTTCGCGCTTTGCACAACTTGGAGAGGCATCAAAGCAGAATGGCTCGAGCTTTCAATAAGAAGGTTCGCCTCCGCTCCTTCCTGCAGGGTGATCTAGTGCTAGCCCTAAGAGCGCCGATGATCCCCGGCAGGAAGCCGCCCAAGTTGGAGCCCAAGTGGGAGGGACCTTTTGTTGTCCACAAGGTCTATCCCAATGGCGCGTACTCCCTAGCGACTATGGATGGTGAGCGTGTCACTCCTCCCACCAACGCTAGGTTCCTGAAGCAGTACTTTGTCTGAGTGTGCCCACGTCCTGCACGACGTTAAACTGCATTCGTCCAGGCTGCAAGACGTTAAACTGTTCAGCATTCGTCCGCGCTGCAAGACGTTAAACTGCCAAGTGCTACGTCCTGCACGACGTTAAACTGCATTCGTCCAGGCTACAAGACGTTAAACTGTTCAGCATTCGTCCGCGCTGCAAGACGTTAAACTGCCAAGTGCTACGTCCTGCACGACGTTAAACTGCATTCGTCCAGGCTACAAGACGTTAAACTGTTCAGCATTCGTCCACGCTGCAAGACGTTAAACTGCCAAGTGCTACGTCCTGCACGACGTTAAACTGCATTCATCCAGGCTACAAGACGTTAAACTGTTCAGCATTCGTCCGCGCTGCAAGACGTTAAACTGCCAAGTGCTACGTCCTGCACGACGTTAAACTGCATTCGTCCAGGCTACAAGACGTTAAACTGTTCAGCATTCGTCCGTGCTGCAAGACGTTAAACTTCCAAGTGCTACGTCCTGCACGACGTTAAACTGCATTCGTCCAGGCTACAAGACGTTAAACTGTTCAGCATTCGTCCGCGCTGCAAGACGTTAAACTGCCAAGTGCTTCGTCCTGCATGACGCTAAACTGCACTACGTCCGAGCTACAAGACGTTAAACTGTTCAGCATTCGTCCTGCATGACGTAAAACTGCCCCTCAAGAACTACGTGCGGCTTGATTCCCATCATTATGGGATACGTAGGACCGCCTGAACATTCATGTTTCAGGCCCAGCCCCATCCTTCGGGAATTTCCATCCCATCCCGGGCCCTTGGCCCAGTTGCCCCCGGGTGTGCGGCGTATGGTGTGAGCGCGGGGCTATGCCCTCATTCACGTCGGTTTTCTCGTCACGCTGTACGCCCCCCCACGTTTGGGGATGCCTTCTGCTCCCCCCTTCCTTTTTTATCTCTTTTCGTCCTGCATGACGTTAAACTGCCTCTCGAGAACTACGTATGGCTTGATTCCCATCCTTATGGGATACGTAGGACCGCCTGGACGCTGATGTTCCAGGTCCAGCCCCGTCTCCTGGTTGATCACGGGGATCTGCCCTCTTTTGGTTGCTCTCAGGGTGAGTCCTCCGACCCTTTCCGGAGATCTGTTAACATGTTTTGGGTACTTCGGTCTACGACTCGTAGTGTCAGATTCAATCCCGACAAGTCCTGTGTTGCTTGTCAGGCCTCGCGCTTCCTCTTGTTCGAGCCGTCACTCAAAGGGATCCTCGTTGGCGGTTTGGGTACGATGCCTCAGTGCTCTCCTATCACTCCGGGTCGATTTACCGGCGAGTCCTGGGCCGCAAATCGATATGAATCCTGCGATTGAGCGGTTGATGATCGTTTTCTTGCCCCGTCTTAGGCTGACGCGATCGGATGTTGTGTTACGAATATGGTCAGCAACGTCCTTGATCGCCATGTCGGCTCTTTCAGGCTCTGAACATTGGTTGCGCAGTCCTCATCACACTCCGCCCTTGTGCGTTGTAGTGGAATCTCGACACTCTCTTCATACTGACCTTCAGTACACCTCTACACGTTAGGCAGACCAACCAGGGTAATGATGTCGTTCGAGGCTCCCATGATCTGAGCACCAAGGATATATGCGGATATCCTCCCTAAGGGCCATGCATAGCTGGACCCTCATCCCCATAAGGAGGAAGGAGTCGCCCGAACAATCGCGTTCTGGGCCCAGTATATCTGGAGGCTAGCATCTCTGCCCCTCGGGTGATGGACATACGCAGGCCCCTATCCCAAGACTCTTCTCCGGGAATCGTGCGTGACCGCAGGGCTGGGTATGTTCCCCCCTCCGCCGTGTCCGCCGTACCTCAATAAGCGGATTCCTCCATGGTCCGAACCACACGACCTTAAACTGTGTTGTCTGGTCCTACCACACGACCGTAAACTGTGATCTTCTTGGCCGCCCGACGAGAAACGGCACTGCATCGTGATGTTCTCCTCGGGGGACACTCATGTTGGGCGCTAGTTAATAACCACGCCATTCATCAATGCCTTCCATGGCTTGATTATTGTGGCGACGCCAGAGATTTCTCAATCACAGGCGTGTCGCCGCACAAAGAAAAACCATTCATCTTTAAGGACAAACAAGAAATATCAAATGCCGCTCCTTCTGTGTGCGAGGGTCAGACCCGCACTCTTACCCGCGCTGGTGCCCGATTGTGTTGCGCCGCGCTTCAAGAACTACGTGTGGCTTGATTCCCATCCTTATGGGATACGTAGGAACGCCCGGATGTTTGAAACTTCGGGTCCAGCCCCCCACCTCTTAGAGATTCCCCCTTCTCTGGGGAATCCGCCGCCTTCAGGTCACCCTCAAGGCGTGTTCCCCGACCCCTTGCAGTGGTCCACCGGTGTCAAGAGTACTCTGGTTTATTGCCAGGAGGGTCAGGATCCGCTTGGTCAGGTTTCCTCCGCTTTTCAGGCTTCGTGCTCCCTTTCATTCGGACCCATCGTCTACGCCCTGGGTGGAGCCCCCGTGAACGGTTCGGACACAATGCCTCAGTGCTCTCCCACCGAATCGGGCCGGTACCCCCAATGGCCTCGGGCAGCAAATCGATATGAATCCTGCGATTGAGCGGTTGATGCTCGTTTGCTGCCTCATTCCACCAACGGTTAGTGCGATGTTGATGCTGCTTTTCCGCCACGGTCGGCAGTACTCCCATATCATTACGCCGGTACCCCCAGTCCTTGAATGAATGGCCGCATGATTCACATTTTCCACCTCCCATTCCGGCCAGGCGAAACCTCGACGCTCTTGACACTATCCCTCAGTGCATCTTCGCATATCCAGGGGATATGACCGCGATGTGGCGTGCTTTGAGGTCCTTATGGTCCGAGCTCTAAGACCTTAAACTAAGATCTCTCCTTATGGTCCGAGCTCTAAGACCTTAAACTAAGATCTCCCCTCATGGTCCGAGCTCTAAGACCATAAACTAAGATCTCTCCTTATGGTCCGAGCTCTAAGACCTTAAACTAAGATCTCTCCTTATGGTCCGAGCTCTAAGACCTTAAACTAAGATCTCTCCTTATGGTCCGAGCTCTAAGACCTTAAACTAAGATCTCTCCTTATGGTCCGAGCTCTAAGACCTTAAACTAAGATCTCTCCTTATGGTCCGAGCTCTAAGACCTTAAACTAAGATCTCTCCTTATGGTCCGAGCTCTAAGACCTTAAACTAAGATCTCTCCTTATGGTCCGAGCTCTAAGACCTTAAACTAAGATCTCTCCTTATGGTCCGAGCTCTAAGACCTTAAACTAAGATCTCTCCTTATGGTCCGAGCTCTAAGACCTACTAAGATCTAGCCCTTATGGTCCGAGCTCTAAGACCTTAAACTAAGATCTACCCCTATGGTCCGAGCTCTACGACCCTAAACTAAGATCTCCCCAAATGGGGTCCTACGTCCTGCATGACGTTAAACTGCACTCTCAGAACTACGTGTGGCTTGATCTCCTGCCTGATGGAGTACGTAGGAACGCCCGGGCATTCCGACTCGGGTCCAGCCTCAGGGATCGTTAAGTCCCGCCCCTCCTCGTCGCCGGCCGTCTGGCCTGACTTCGGGTAGAGTGGTGCAGTTGTGATATTCTCCCCGATTCAGCTCGGGATGCCCCATCGCAAGGATGGGAAGCGACGGTTTCCTCGTCAGAGAGGTGCTGTCTGAGAATTGAGGTGACTCACGGCCAGATTAGTGCATCCGCCTAATACGCTCTCCCCACGGTGGCGCAATTTTGAGAGCGTTGGATTCTGTCCGAACAAATCGTCACTTCGCCCCACGCTTCGCATGCCCTGTTGATCTGGATTTCCACCCTTGTGTCTGAAGGAACCCCAAAGCGGTATTCATGATGACATGTGGTCCGCCTCCTGCAATATGAATGATGGCCTTTTTCGGTCCATCTATTGCAGTTGTTATGGTCGATCCACTGTCCGCCTACCGTCTTGGGCATTTCCTGGAAGGCCGACCGTTGTGGATGTCTGGATTCGGGACGCGCGATTCACCCTTTCTCATTTCCCTATGTTCGGATAAAATCTCAACGCCCCTAGCATTGTCCCGCTCGTGTGTTGGAACAGGTTGGGGGGATGGTACATTGATTAGGTCTGAGGTCTCCTTTCCTAGGAATGACCTCCCTCTTTTCTCCAGAAATCCAGGCCCAATTATGGATGCCTGATGCTTGGTTAACACTCCCGCAAAACGACGAATTGTGGTTGAGCATGTTAAACCAAAAGATGCAGATAAATATATTGATTCATACAGATGGATCAAAGTAGAGGAAGCAAATGTTTTGGGAATGGCAAAACAAAGACCTTAGGGATTAGCGTGCTGAATGAGTCTTTCTAATGCCGCTACCCTTTGGCTGGTGGCCTCCAGAGCTGCTTCTCGCTCTCTGCGTGCCCTCTCTTCGTCGGCGGTCGCAGCGCGCAGTTCGTCGATTCTGGCCTGTGCACGCTCCCGTTCGACCTGAATTGTGACCATCTGTTGGCCCGCCTCCGTCAGCTGTACCTGGGCGTCAACCAGCTGGGCTGCTAGTTGCTCCACAAGCTCGGTACACGTTGCGACGAAGGCCTCCTTCTCTGCCGCCTGCCCTTCGAGGCGCCGGACTTCCTGCTCCGCCGCGAGGAGCGCCCGCGTGCTCTCCGACATGTCCCAACTTTGTGTGACGTCGGCACGCCGGCAGCTCTCGCGCATCTTTTCGGCCATGAAATCACGGACTGTTAGATGGAGGCGTTGAGCATCAGCTCCCCCGGCACATAGAAAGCGCAGCCAGGTTTGAAGTGATCCCATGCGCCCCAGCCACTCCGACGGGTCTCGCTTGAGGAAGCGCTGGATGCACTTCCACCCCCTACGGCGCGTTATCCGGCTCTCCTCGACCGCCTCCGTGTCTGAGTCGTCCATCTCCTCGGGATCGGCAGGCTGGTAGGCAGGGAAGGCAGCCAGCAGGTCTGCTGCAGGGTCCGCCCCTGGGAGGTCCTCACGAGGGATAGGTTCCCCAACATCCGGGCGACTTTCTTCTCTATCCCCAGCGGCGCGGACACCCTCGTCAGCCCCCAACCTCTCTCCGATGGCAGCACCGTCGACGTCCGCAGCCCCTTGACCAGCAGTTGGTGGGGCCGGCTCGGTTTGGGAAGTCTGTTCCGGAGCAGGCGGCATGTCTGCCACCGGTCCACTCGTGGATGGCCCGGGTTCGGCAACCCGATGAGCCTCCAGTGTTGAGATCACTGCGCAGGGCATGCCATGGTTAGTCACGGATCGTCAACGGCAAGCACCAGCAGTAAAGTAGGGAGACTTACGGGAGTTCGTAGCGTCATCTTCCGCTATCCCGGTCGCCGCAGGAACAGTTGCAGCAGGGGACCCCTTAGCGCTTGTCAGTTCGATAATGGATGCCTGGCCCCCGCCTTGTCCTGCTGGCGCCTCTCCTACTCCCGCTGAGGACGCCTGACCGACATCCGTGTGCTCCTGAGAAAGATGGAGAAATGGGTTAGAAGCTGCATAAGAGAGTGGATGAAGCAGATTGAGTAGGGATAGAAGCGGACCTCGAGAAGCTCAGTGACATCAACGTTGTCAGAGCCGGCCACCTCGCCGCTCTCCTGTGGGCTCCCCTGATGGGATCTTCCCTCGGAGCCTTCATCCTCCCCCATTTCCTCCTCTTCTTCGGAGTCGCTGCTACTGTCATCTTCTTCCGGCGGCATCTGTTCCGGAGCGGGCTCGAGGCCGAGCATCACCCTCACCAGAAGGGATGGCTCCGCGCGCTGACCACGTTGGCGCGCGTACTCGTCCATGGCCGTCAGATACGCATACTGCCGGTTGAAGTCCACTCTGTCGGCAATCTGGAGGCGCCCGACCTCTGGCAGATAGATTCCTTCTCTGAGTATCTTTCGCCAGATGGTGTCGGTCCCCAGTGACTGCCGCAGAGTCATCCAGGCCGACCACAGCGCCGGGAAGACCGCATCATGGGAAGGTTCGAGCAGACGTCTCACCTGCTTCCCGGGCCGCTCGTCGACCACCGCACGTGCCCCCTCTCTGGGCGCCGATGTCGTGGCGGCAGCTCGCGATGTGCCCGCCGCCGAAGTCCCTGCCCGCGCCGGCTCCGCTGTTTGGCGCGCCTCCGTTCTCCCCCGTGTGGCGGCGCCTCGCCTCCTTCCTTGACGCCCGGTCTCCGCACGGGTAATCTCGAGCCGCCGAACTAGCTTCCGCAAAAGCCCCTCGGGGTACGCGATGGCCCAGTGTTCGGCGTACTCGGTTGCCAAGCCTGCGTCAACTCCGGTAGGAGGGAGAGTGATGACGTCGCCAGAGCCGAAAGCGGCAAACATCAGCCACATCTGGCGAAGGACGCCAGGGTTCGTCTCCTCCCGGACAGCAGTGAATACCCTCTTCGGCATCCGCTGAAGGCACCCGAACTGCCTGGCGAACCGGGTCGGCACGTAAGGCTCGCAGATCACCTTCCCGTCGATCCGAGCCACGAGCACCCCGCCCCGCATGTTCAGGAAGTATTCATGCTGCTCCAGCGGACCCTGCCCATTGTCGATCATCTGGCCGACAGGAGTGGGGAACGGACTGAAGTTGAAGTTGGCATGATTTCCAATCTGGATCCGCACGCCCTCCTCACTTAGGGTCATCGGAGCGACCCCCGCGATGTTCAGCAGGGAGGGTCGCAGGCCGTTGCCCGGAGGAATGATGGCGTTCGGAAACGTGTACCCACCGAGGTGAGCAGCCACCCAGCCGTGGAAGAACTGAAAGGGCCCACAAATCCTTCGTGGCGACCCCCCTCGTGAGATGCGTCCCAGGATGGCATACAGCCTCGCCAACACTGGGACCCCGAGGTTGTATCTCTTGTTGGCGGCCATAGCGCCCGCCATCGCCAGTGTCGCCGGGCGAACGCCCATTCTCGCGTCCCGCACTGGCAGGAGCCACCCACTCAGAAAGGTGGCCAGGAATGCCGCGTACCGGACGTTTGGGTCCCGGGCCTCGATGACGCGGTACCCCCATGAGCGGTAGTCGCCCGTCTCCCGGACCCGCCAGTACGACCCGTTCCGGCTCCTCTGAGCTGCGGTCGGGCACCGCTTCCCCCTACCCGGCATCTTGACCGCTGGGTCATGCTCCAAGAACTGGCCGAACCACTCCTTGTAGGCTATGTCCTTCTGGAAGTCTTTGATCCCGAGCCGCTGCGTAGCCAGGTCAAGCAGATGCCAGGTCAGGATGGGAGTCCGTGACCTGTCCTCCCAGGTGTTCTTCGGTGGCAGGAACTCATCGTATTGGTAGCCCTCCAGCGGGATACCTCCGATGCAGTGGATGTCCCAGAGACCGATGCCGACCTCCCCATGGTGAAGATGGAAGGTGTTGGTATCCGGAGACCATCGGGTGAACAGCTCCGGCCCGAGCTCGGACTTCTGGTAGAAGTGGAACTGCGACGTCCACACCGCCTCGAACAGGCCGATGTACCGCAGCTCCTCTGCGAAGTGATCGCAAGTGTGGCGTACCCAGAACGCCCAGGCCCACTCACTGGTGAAATTGCCCCCAGACCGCAAGTCCCAGTCCTTCAGCCAGCCCTTGGTGTCGTCCGTGACGCTCTGGCGATATATGCTCGAGTAGAGGGCTGGAGAATTCTCCGCAGTAGGCTCACCCCCGTCAATGGTTCGCGTCCTCGGGTTCAGGACATAGACGTCCAAGTGCCTGGTCTCCCTGGCAGGAAGCCCATTGTTGGTGATGTTATAGCGGGGAAGCTCATCCTCCCGAGTCACCCAGGTCCGCGGCGCATCAATCTCGAACCCTGGCACCGGAACCTCATCGAGGATGCCGAAGTTCCAGAGCGGCAGGTTGTCCGACAGTGGATATGTCTTCTGGGCCGGCGTTAGTAAGTCGAACAAGGATTGATTGTTGGAAACAATCTCCTTGGCTCCGTAAACCTCCTCGTTCGCCGCCATCTCAGCCCTGCGAGTGGCGGCATCCCCCTCATTTTCTCTGTGCGCGGCCATCTCAGAAGTTTTGGGAGTCGTGCGGGTTAAGGGATGAAGCGTGCGAGATCGGACGAGGCTGGTAGAGAAGTTTGAAGGGTGGCGCGCAATCCAAGTGGACGGCGCGCAATTGGGAAGAATGTCGCGCAAAATTCCGGGTTTTCGCGCAAAGACAGGCGAATTCCGGACGGTTTTGCGCGCCGATCGGGCGAATTTCGCGCCGGAAAAGGCAATTTCGCGCACGAGAGCGTTGGAGCCTATCGCGCGGAAGGCCTGAGTACGGAACGCGGGACCCAGGGCCCCTATTTATAGGCGAGGCCGGGGTCCACGCCGCGCGGAAAGCGCTTTGCGCGACCGCAGCGGCGAATTTCGCGCCCGGCGCCCCTTTTTGCGCGCCTAAGTCCCGCGCCGCCCAGGACTTCGGCATTCCGGCGTCTCCCTCGGAACCCGATCGTTGCGACCTCTCGCCTACCAGATTCCGAGGGGGGGCTTTTGTAGACGCCGGAAAAGTCCGTTGTTCCCAAACGAAGCTCCGGATGCGGAAAGCGAAGTGATATTTGGAGTCAGAGGCACGTTCCGGAGGGCCCGGAGGACTTGCGCAAAAATTCAGAGGCTCGCGCGCAAAGTTGAGCCGCGGCGCGCAATCCTCCCGGGATGCGCGCAATGCGCTGGGCCGGCGCGCTATTTTGCGCGCCCGTGGCCTGCGCGGCTCCTTTGCGCGCTGGGTCCTGATTCCGCGCCCGCGAAGCGAATTGCGCGCCCGAGACCGGATTCCGCGCCCGGGTTGCCTATAAATATAAGGCGACCCCCGACGTTTTGAAGGTGGCCGGAATCCGAATCATCGCTCGTTCGCGCAATCCAACCCCTTCCGCGCGCAATGCCGATCTTCAGGTAACCTCCTTTCTTTCGCGCAATAGAGCCTTGGGGTCCGCCTTTGCGCGCAATCCCCTTGGCTCATTTCCTTTGAATAAATTTCAACCCAAAGGCCTTTGCGCGCAAAAGAAGTCTCTTGCGCGCAATTGCCCCCCGGGTGCGCGCAATCCAGCCCGATTGCGCGCACCCCCCATTTTCAAAGTGGCCATTCGTTAGAGAATGAGCCGTTGCCCCCGCGCGCTACCCGAAGCCCGGTGCGCGCAATCCCGATCATCCGCGCGCGAAGCGCTGGCCCAATTGCGCGCCAGCCCGCCATTTTGCGCGCCGACCCGCGGTTTTGGGCGCAAAGATCCTCTTTTGCGCGCAATCCGCCAGGGTCGCCTCCCTTGACCCCCTGAGGGTACCCGCCTGCGTGGCGCCCGATGATCCTCATCTTGGGTGCCCGAACTGTGCGCTGTCTTCCCGTGCAGCCTTCCAGGCTCGTGCGAAGTGACACGGACCCATCGGCGGCAATCATTCGTCCAGCATGACGTTAAACTGCGTATTCGTCCTGCATGACGTTAAACTGCACAATGTCCAGCATGACGTTAAACTGCACACCCGTCCAAGCTGCACGACGCTAAACTGCCTAGCCCCCATCGTCCGCGCTGCAAGACGTTAAACTGCCAAGTGTTTCGTCCTCAACACACGACGTTAAACTGTGCTTCGTCCGGCAAGACGTTAAACCGTCCGCTTCGTCCTCAACACACGACGTTAAACTGTACTTCGTCTGGAAAGACGCTAAACCGTCCACATCATCCGATCCCGTGCTCTGCACGCAGGGTCTCCCCCGGTTTGGACGTGGCCCCCACCCGCTCGTCTCTGCAGGGATGTCGGGATTGTCCCGCTTTTGGGACGATTTAATGGGAGTGGCTTTTCCCTACGGGGGCAGGGTATTACAAACCCCTAGTTTCTCGTGGGAGGCTGCAAATGTGTATCTCCATTGTGCCTCCCCACTGCCGAAGCCAGTAGAGGGTGTGACTGGGATCGAGGTGTCTTCTGCTTTCGGTCCAAGTCACTTCCAACTGAGTTTTGCCGCATCCGGGCTGCCTCAAGTGCGTAAGTCCTGACAGAATGAACTACGTGGACTTTGATCCCTGTCTCCTAAACAGGGTACGTAGGAAGCCTTCTTGAGGTCCAAGCCCGCCACCTGGTCGTCCCGGTCGTATTTACGTCGGTTCGTCCATCAGTGGACCCCTCCAGGGTTCACGCTTGCGTCGATTCACCTATGAATCCGCCCCTGTGGGAGACTGCCCGTGTGTATCTCCACGGTGCCTCCCCACAGCCCCCCTTTTCCATTTCTCCTTTTATCGTCCAGCATGACGTGAAACTGTGATCCACCCGGCCGTTCCATCCCCCTCTGTGCGAGGTGGTTCGGTTCAATCCTCCGCCCGGCGGCCTCGACCTCTTCGTGAGTCGGCTTGCCGACGTCCAGCATGACGTTAAACTGTATACCCGAACTACGTTGACTTTGATCCGTGCTAACGCGCGGTACGTAGGAAGCCCCTACGGGGTCCAAGCTCTCCACTCCATCATCCATCCTGATCCTTACCCGGGCCGCCACATCCCGGTGGGGTCATGCCACTTCACTCCACTCCACGTTACTTGGGAAGCCGCCCATGTGCTGGCCCCAGCGTCGGAGGTTCCCCGCAAGGGGTTCTGTCATCTGATCCACTTTTCGTGTTGATCGGTCCGATGTCGTCCCCGCTGGACGTTAAACTCGCGGCATACCCCGTGTTAAACATGGGAAGCTGAGGAAAACCTCAGGTGACGCAGTTCCCCGCACCCAGTACGGGATGCCTCAGGCCATCATGCCTTCGAGAAGCCCTATTAGGGACGGAAGACAGACGTGCAGAGCCACAGTGTTACGACACGCCCCCAGCACCCAGAGCCACCCGGCCTTCTCACTGCAGGTTGCTGCCCCGCCCAGACTCCTTGGAGCGTCCGGGCGGAAGCAGCGTAATTAACCGGTGTCCATGAAGATATGGCGCCGGGAACGAGATTCACGAACATTCTTAAATCTATGAGGGAGACCCGGATTAGGCGACGAGTTCCGAGGAGACGTCCAAGGAAGGAGGAGCCGACATCCCATCATCCCGGTATCGATCAAGGAGCAGACGCCACTGAATAAGGGACGAATGCCGCCCGCCCTTGGAAAGCGGGACTGCGGGACCACAAGCCGCGCGCCCATCCCCTCGGGTTGACGGGTGCACGCGCGAACGCGTCCTGGCGGAACAGCGTAACCCGACGCACATCCGCACCGAAACAGGTATCTTTCTCCTATCAGTATATGACTTATGCCTGCTCGTTGTAGTCTTCTTCAGATCTTGGTTGATCTGAACCTTCTCTAATGTATCTAATACCAACTCAGGACCCCGAGGAGATGACTCCCCTAGGTTTGTCCAGCTTATAGGGGACCTTCAAGGTTGCCCATATAGTACCTCAAATAGATCCATGCTAATGGTGGTGTGATAATTTTTGTTTTACACAAACTACTCTAGTGGTAGGTTATCCTCCCAACTGTAATGAAAAACTCAGACACAGGCATGAAGCATTTCTTCCACAGTTTGTTTGGTTTTCTTTGTCTGAACATATGTCTGGGGGTAATATATGCACTCAAACATGCAAGAACATGATGTTCAGATTTCACTTTCTGAAAAGTGAGGCATCATGATACAAAATTCTCCACTTCCATCTTCATCCCCGGCCACTAGTACTGATGTTGAACGTCCTGGTAAATCTTCTCCACACTTAGATGTACTATCATTGGAAATGTTTGGAACACCCTCAACACCTCCTCTCGTAGCATCACTGGTACCATGGTGTGTCCTCTGAAGATGATAGAGTGCTCCCCACCTTCAGAAAATCCATCAGGAGCCCGTCCTGAGGATAACATAGCACATCGGGCGTCACAGTAAATGCCCCCAAGTTGTTCGTACCAGACTCGCAGAAGGAGTGGAGTTTTAATTGTCATAGAAAGAGGTAAGTTTCTCCATCACTATCCATGTTGGATTTCTATAATGCATCAAGAAGCTTTGTCACCTCACTCGGCCATTGTAGACCATCCCTCCTACATAGTGTGTGTGCCACCACTTTCCATATCCCAGGAGTATAGACATTCAAAATTTCATAGTCATGGAGGAATTCTATCCATCATTGTTTTCTCTACTTTAGTCCCTTCAGTGAGAAGATATACCTGAGACTCTTGTGATCATAGTATCCATTAAATTGTTCTCCCAACTATACTCTCTTCCCTTGAAGCCCCGCAAAAGCCATCCAATATATATTTGTAGATATCGGTTCCATCCCTAGGTAAAATCCAATGTAGATGTCCCCCTCTAAAAAATGAGGTAATCCTGGAATCAACTTTTGAAATTATATTCCTACACTCTGCTACTACTATTTTGAAATGGAAACTCAATATACATGCTACAATGAGGGTAAGGATTGTCGACATAAGAGTGGTTGGATGAACCCTCTTATGTATGAGTTTATCCAATGCTACCTGGTATTATTTTTTTCCACTGGCCAAGGAAAACCCCATTCAAACGTTCTAGATATACCACTACCATTTTTACTTAAATAGTCAACTTTCACATTATCTGTGGACGAGCAGTCCATAAATAAACAAACATCGTAATGCCTTGACACTGTCACCTATAGGTTCCAACCGAAACACTTGTCTCAAGGGTCTTATCACACCATCGGCATAAGTGTCCTTTTCGATTCTCCTATCATATGTATCTCCAGACGTAAGGTTCAAGTCAACAGTTTAACTAGAGACTCTAGTTCTATAATAATATTTGTGACAAGAAGGAATGATTAATACCTATGTATATTAATTATGGATGCTAGTAGTAGACACAATCCATAGATAGAATTGTTCACAAATACCTTGGGTCACACTCCTTGATCGCATGTAGCTACTCCATTCCCATATCCTCCAGCTCCCTGAACCTAGTGGGGACCACATTGGGGTGGTGGTTGTAACATGATTAATTTATACCACCTCATGCTTCTTTTATAGATCGTATTACTTGTCATGTTCCTTATAGATACATCTGTCCCTATCAATTCCTCTTCCCAAAACATTTTACACACCCACGTCTCTAAGACTGGCATTAGTTTCCAGTTATCCCACTGCTAACATTCACCGGATGTTTCTGGTAAAACAAAAAGAATATTCGACCACATTTTTTCTCTCTAGAACCCTAACATAAGTCGGAATGCACATAGAAATATTTTTGGCTTGGATTTCTAAAAACACATCACACTCAGAGGTTAAATCCCCAAAGCAATGTTTCTATAGTATTAATCGAGTACCTGGAATGGTTGATACACCTTGAAGAATACATAGATACCAAAATTTTATCCCTCTAAAGAAGTAGATTCTCTTGGGAACACATACCCCCAATTATTTTTATAGAAAGAGACCCCTTCACATAATAAGGTTCTCAAGCTTTATCCATAGAAAATTCAGCTCATCGTATGTTAGGGGTAATCAAAACCCTACCATCGCCCTACTGAGCCACATAGAATACTCACTGCTATGAACACCACCTGATCTAATGGTTCCCTGGAAAGATGGAAACATGGTAACCACCTCAGGCCAGTCCTTAGCTGCATGTGAGTCAGGCTCGCCTCAGAACATGAGGGGAATCTACCACTAAAAATCATGTAAGGAACCGACCCTATATGTGTCCTCTAATAGTAGCACTGGTAGTAACTACTGACCTATGGGAAGTTTTATCATTAGTACACCACCCGAATGTACCATATTGGGAAACAATCCTTGTAAGAAAGCCTCATCACACTATGGACCGTCCACATGGTCACAGATTGGAATCCTGGTTGGCTGTCTACATAAAGGCATCTTGAAATAGAATCAAGATGAACCAAGATCAATAAGTTATACCTGGTCAGCTGACTCAAATAGATAAAAAACATCATTTTCAAAACACATGCAACTAGTGATTTCATGTACCGAATCAGAAATCAGAATACAGGGTCCTGTTTTATGGATACATCGGTCCAATCTCCGACACTGGACTCCCAAAACTAAAACCCGAACAAAAGACACTTAACCCTATTGCTCCATTAAAAACAGAGACACTTATATCTTCCTATAAAACTATCCTCCTTTGATACCACTTTGTCACGACCATCCACTGGGGCTTATTCCTTGACTACCACAAGCCCACCATCCATAGGCCTGGGGTTGGCAAAAAGCACTGGAATGGAATTTCCTAAAAATGTGTAGGCATTACATCATAACCAGTACACACACAAGTAGGGTACACTATGAAAAAGTAAAACACACTGAAAGAGTAAGGTGAAAAAACAACTATTAATAATAACTAAGTGTAGTAGTAAGTACTGAATGTGAATGGGATGAAATAAAAGCTCAACTAGACATATTCATCTAAAATAAAAAATAGAAAATAGCTCCCAAGATCATCCTCCACGGATCCTATATGATGGGTAGGTACATGTCGTCTTCATATTTCTCCACGTCAACTGTAATCCCCGTATACCACCTAGTCCTAGCTCCTATGGACCCAGTCGAGCTGATCAACGTTTGCACAAGACACAAAAAGATGCAGTCAAAGCCCGTGCAGAGGTGAGTATAACAATACCCTATATGGAACCTGAGACCCCAGAACGTCTCTTAGAATTCAACAAAGAAAAATCACAAAGCATGTTCTATATCAAAGAGAACAAAGAAAAAGACTAATAAAAAACTAGGTATAACTGGGTACAGTATTATTGTTGATTATTCATAAGGCTAGATTATCTTTCTTTGTTAAGAGGTACTACAACCGACCTACACAAGATCGTCAGGTACTAACCCCCACAAGACCCACAGTAGATCAATATCTGCTGATTCACACTAAATCGATGGGTGTTGATTCACATAGATTCTAAAGGTGCTAATTAAGAGAGAATCACTCGGTGGGGATTCACACAGAATCATTATGTTCTGATTGACATAGAATTGATGGGTGATGAATCACACAGAATCATTGGGTGTTAATTCATAAAGAATCTCTTGGTGTTTATTCACACAGAATCGCTGGGTGCTGACTCACATAGAATATATTGGTGATGTATTACACAAAATAATTGTGCGTTGATTCACCCAAAATATCTAGGTTTAGATTCACATAGAATCACTCGGTGCTTATTCACACAAAATCTCTCTCCATTCTTCACATCTCAGTGAGACAAAAGATTCCTGCTCATAGTGCTCTTGTTTTAGGGAGAAACTGATCCCCAAGACATCAGTCATATTTCTACTAGCATGAAGTCCCATATAGATGTTATCCAGTGATCTGTCACATCATAAGTGTTCTAATGTAATAGTAGGAGTGAAAAATAAATGCCCAGTCTGTAATTTATTTGCATTTTAGTGCTGAGGGAAAAGTTGGATTTGAAGATGATCCAACCCATCCATACTACAACATATTACAATACACTTGTGAAGTATCATGAATGGACCGCCTCGATCCAAGGATACAAGAACCATATACCGTTCATAAAATGGAAGTCATGTTCGCATGATACATCCTTCTAAGCGTTCCTGGTCCCGAGAGGGGTCCGGGTCCCATCCGACCTAATTGGACCAACCCAGGCCGACCTGGTTCGGGCTGCCCTGACACAGTTCAGGTTGACCCAAATCGGTCTTGGCTGACCCTACCCAGTTTGGGTCAACCCATCCTGGGCTAGTCTGTGGGGGAGCAGCCCGCCCAGGAGGGGCTGGGCCACAGTGGCTCGGCCCACCGTATATGACGCCCCGCATGCCGAACGACTCAAAGAAGATGTTCGTCTCTTTGATTAGTAGATCTAGGTGGCGCAACCTCGTCAACCATAGGACCCATAGGTAGTGGGTCCCTGCCTCTTCCATGGCTTCAAGAGGCGGATTATTTCACCGTGGCGTGCCACAAAGTTCTGCTTCCCGTCTCCGCTTATGATTATTTCCAGCTGCTTGTCTTACAGCAGCGGTGCCACCCACCTCTACGGCCAACGGGCGCCAGCTTCCGCCTACCCTGCCATCACCGGTGGATCATTCACAGGACACCTGGTGTGCTTTGGTGGTCCATTTTTTCTTCCATACGTGCCTACTACCCTAGAAAGATGTCGTTGTCATTCCGTGCTACTCAGTTTCTGCTTTCAGTCAAGTTGACAATAATCCCACGGTGAATGCCTCATGAAACGAAGCGTCGAAGGGTCTAGGCCTTGTTCATTTGGCCCGCACCCTCTACGTTAATATCATAACAAGAGGGGGTAATTTATAAATCACATTAAAATAATGATAAACCCTATTCCAAATAAAATGACCTTCCTTGAAGATCGTTGGTGACCGCTTTGAATGACGGTGCATCCACGTTCGAGGGTATTACAGATCGAAGAGTTGGTTTGTATGCATTGACATTCAGCATTGATCGGCCTCCAGAGAAATTCTACAATGAGACTCGTCAAATCCTCCATTTTCCATCAGTGGAAAGTGTCTTGGTACATTTCCAGAGGGTCCTCACAGCCATGTCAAAATCCCACACCCAATCTTCCATTAAATAGGCGAGAGATTCAACCATGCTGCATTGCATTAATGCGGGTCATTTATGTACCATATTTAATTTTTCCACATTAAGGTTAAAAAGATAAATGGTCCATCCATTAAATGGCTTGACAAGTCATCTCTCCTGCCACCGATGTTCAATTATTATAGAAATGAAATAAAATAACTTTATTATGTTATTTAATATTTTTTTCTAAAGTTCAAAGTGTAGAATTTTCTCCTAACTGATTATGGTCAAAGTAATTTTTCCCATAAGAAAATATCGGCATTTCAGAATCAACGGTTCTCTCATATTTCAATTCTGAGCCGTAGTTCAAAAGATAGAAAACTCTTACCGTATTTTTACTAAACATAACTTAAAAATGTTCAAAAATTGATAACAGTCACCGTCGACCCATGTCAGTCGAGGTTCGGCTCTACCTAATGGAAAGAATCACTCACGAGCTCAATGGTACTCTCAAATTTCAAATCCATGTAACAATTTATTAGTTTTCAAATTTAACAATAAAATAATTTTTACTTAATTATTTTATTTTCATCCAAAAAATAACATCCACTGTTGGTCCACACTGGACAATGTTAGGATCCACCCAAGGAAATCATACCCTCACGTGTTCAGCAGTGGCCTTAGATTTTAAATAAGTGTCTCCATTTTTTAGTTATATGAATTTGAAAAATAAAATAATTTTATTTAAATTTTTTATTTACAGATATTCAATTTTTGGGATTTCTAACTAGAAGCCTACACTGACTTAACTTAAGTCGCACATATGGTAAAATCTCCATCCTGAATGCATTGGTGCCCTCATAATTTTGTTCCGAGAACCTTTTTACGAGTTATTACACTTTTTTAGGAAAACTACTCACCCATGTTATTTTATGCATAACACTTTTTCGACGAATCTTTCAAGGAACACCAAGCCTAGGAATCACGTGCTGTTAGATTTCACTATCTCATAAAAATTCCATGTAATTAAAAAAAATTATAAAAAATTTTGGGGTCATTACAGAAGATGTCTTTCATCTTGAAGTATAAAAATGAACCCATAATGGAAAAATTAAATGTTATAATGACACAAAACATCATTTGAACACTCATAATATAATATGATCACTTTATCAAGATGTTAATAATCATGAAATTTGTATTCTAATATCATTAACTTATGTGCTCAATGTCCAATTTCATGAATTTATAGAAATGAACTTATCCACTGAACATAAAAATCATGGATATAATTAGGCTATAACAATCATTTAAAAGTGTAATCACACAAACATTTATAAATTAAATTCCCCATTCAATGAATACATAGATTATTAAATAATGGATTTATAGAAAACACATGAACTATATTTCATTGATTATTTTGGACCATTATAAGATAGAACATCAATTTGTTTCTTGGGATTATAAGACCATTGAACATCATAACCATTGATAATATAGTCATTATATAGCGGCTATTAAGAATAATATATATTAAAATTTATAAAAATATATTTTTTGGAATATAATGGAGAAATGATAGATTTGATAGTATAATTGTTTCATTCAATGCACATTTTTCAAAGAATACAAGGGAGATTTCATCACATGAATTTTCCCATGATCAAGACCATGTCGATATTTTATAACCAAAACTCAAGAGGAAAAATTTATGTGAAAATATAAGGCCTATATGGATTACATGGAATGTATAAATGATGGAGTTAATTAACATATGTATCATATATAAAATTATTATTATACTGGAATTATAATATACTTATGCATCATTTAGTTTTCATTTTATCAATATGACTATGAAATGAAAGTAGCTTTCATGCGTAAGTAGGACTTACTGTCAATATGAATGGTGAAATTATTTTATTATCATCAAATGTAATGGACAATTATAAATACATATATAATATTCTGGATACAATGTTTGCATGACCACATGTATAATTGTCATCAAAACAAGTTTGTTTTTTTACTCAAGCACTAAACATTGACAAAAAGTCTTATATAAACTCAAATAATTAACTAATTGTTAATACATGGAAATAAGTGTAATAAAATTAAAAATAAATTTTAAAAAGGTTCTAATATAAGTAGATATTAGTCTCTGTTTATTATTTAGGAAATTAAAGAATGAATAAGACAGGTTGTACTCAAGGTAGGGGACTTTTTCTCAATCTCTTTTCATTGAGGCATATTTTTATTTGTATACATATTTATTTTATACTATGTATAATCATCCCCTATGACTATTAATTTCATTCAATTGTTTTAAAAATGAATCTAATTTATGATGAATTTTACTAAACAACAAAATAAGTATTTCATTCTAATGTACGTGACAACAATGACCTTTCTATTGCAAAAATCATTATTTGATATTTGGCTTCCTCTACAAGCTGTAATGTTCTTAAAAATAAAATTAAATACAATATTAATATTTTATATTTTTATTTCTGAAAATTATTTTTATAATGGATTTATTATATCAATATTTTGAAATGAAGTGTTACGATTTCAATGTGCAAATGTTATTTTTTACTTTATGTGTGTTCATGTGTAATGATTAAGTTATGGTTCTTGGTAATTATGTATATATACAGGTGGTTTAGTTATATTCTGAGGGTAGTTTAGCCCATGAAAGCTCTATATTTCATTGGGAATCAAGATGGAGGTAAATTTTAAGGTTTCTCATAATATATTTTGGCAATATATTATGATGGGGATTCCAAACAAAACTAGGAAAGTAACTCCCTATTTGGTTAGGGAAGATAAAAATTAATAATGATAGGCATACCATAAGATAGATTTATAATTAATTATTTATATTTAATTTTCATGATTCTTATGAATTCACAGTTTTATAATTATTCATGGACTAACGTTTTCTTTCATTATTTTATATCTCGCCTGGTTTTTATGTTCATCTAATGAATTTTTGAATATTTTTCATAAGGTACAAAAATGAGTAAGGTAATAGAAGAAGTGAAGAATATTTTTATAAATAAATGAAATCTTCTACTTTAGGGTTTTCATTGGTGGGAAAATTGGATAATATTTTACTGGTATCCTAATGTATTATTATGGTATGATATGTTTTAATAATGGACTAATTATTTAAAAATCATAAGCTAAAAATAATTCAATGTATATTACTATCAATATATTGAATAATCTCAATATTAATTTATGTTTTAAGGATGGTCCCATATAGTAGGAATCAGAGGTCATTTTAGATAACTTAAAGGGTTATGATATTTTTAATTTAATATCTATAAATTATTTTTTACTTTAGGGTCAAAATGAAATATAGTTTGAGGATTACGATGTTGCATCATCTTTAATATGTCTATTAAAGATAGAATTTTGTAGATGAAACATGGTATCTATGCTTGGTAACATCTAGAAGAAAACAAAATTCTATATCAGCAGCATTATATGGTTGGAATCGAAACTAGAAAACTTGTTGTAGGGATGGAACAATTTACATGGGATATATTTAGAGGTGGAAACAATGCATGATATTATCTATTTCAGCCATAGAGGAACAAGTCAATATTGGAGCATTCAATGAGGAAACATCTTTCATCATTCATATGATCAACTGACCCTGTTCTAAATGAATATTAGATTAAATCCCTAGAAAAGATTTTTGAAGTCATTGGGTGTTAAGAAAATCAAGATGTTAGCCTTTTTGTTTACTATATTTGAAGGTGAAGATAAGAAGTGGTGGTCGATGGTTAAAAATATTCTATATAGTGACAAGATGGATGCTCTTTATTGTGATGAACTCAACTTTTTATTTCTAGAGAAATATTTTCATATGGTGGTTCAACTTAGGAAGGAAAAACAATTCTTGGAATTGTTCCAGGATGATTATGTAGTGGCTACTTATGAAGAAAATTTTACATCACTCGTAATTTATTCTCAAAATTTCATATGTGATATTTATAAAAAAATCAATCATTTTTTCTCATTATTGATTCCAAAGTATCATTGAGAATTATCTTCTCGTGAGTTCAAGAGCTTTGAAAAAAGCTGTTGGATGTGCGAAGAATGTGGAAATGGAGATTTTCATTGATCATATGTTTATTTAAAAACAATTTAATATGAGGTTGAGGTGGATGATTAAATGGAATAAATATTCAAAAAATTCTTATTTTTATAAAATTAAGTTTAATGTTTTCGAAAATTGTGGTAAAAATCACCATGGGTATTTCCTTTTTCATTTTGGTAACTTCTTATGATGTGGTTAGATAGGACATAAGGCTTATAATTACACAAGAAATGACATATGTAGTAGTTAGAAAAACTATAAATTATAGTCACTAAAATGTTTTCAGAGAAATGAGATGGGTCCTTATTAAAATGTGTGTCTAACAAAGAACTCAAATTATGGAAATTAGCTAGAATACATGTAGAATGGTGTGGTGAAATCCATTAAAACTAATTCAGTAAATTTTGGGCCATCAAATAAAATAGTATCGGGTACATTGTTTTTTATAAATATTATGAAAATGTGTTGTTCAATTTTGAGTTTACAAATTCTTTCATTTCTGATAATATTTCTTGTAAATTGGGAATTCCATCTCAAGGAATGAGTCCCCTACTTATGTTAAAAATAGCTCGCGGAAATTTTGAAAAAAATAAATTATAGGAACCTGTGTGCCCTTGTTTTGGGAAATAATCTACCTACAGACCTTTTTTTTTTCCTACAGTAGAGTTTGATGTTATTTTGTGTTTCGATTGGCATTCCATTTTTCATACTAAGAATGATTTTAGAACTAAAGTAGTCTTTTTTCATAAATAATTTCAATTTTCTATAGAAAAACAAACCCTTAGTTTTGATAACTAATCTATAAGATGATAAACAAGTAAAAGAAGGAAATTATTGTTTCTCTACTCATATTGTTGAAAATGTACTATTCAGATTAATGATGTTCCAGTGGTAAATGACTATCTAGATGTTTTTCTTGATGAGTTTCCTAAAATAATAACTAATTGGGAAGTTAAATTTTTTACTAACTTGGTTCCTAATGGTAATCAAATTTTAAAACCCCCTTATTTAATGGATCAAAATAAACTTTTAGATTAAAATAAGAAACTGTACGAGTTATTAGATAATGGTTTCATTTTTAATAGCACATCACCATGGGGTTTTCTAGTATTGTTTGTTAAAAATAAAGATGGTTCAAACGGACTTTTCATTGATTATATATCATTGAATAACAACACTGTTAAGAACAAGTATCCTTTTCCTAATATGAATGATTTTTTTGATCATCTCCAAGGATATCATTATTTTTATAGGATTGACATGAGAATGGTGTACCATCAGTTGAATTTATAGGAATTAAACATTTTTAAGACTTTGTTTGGTACTAGATATGTTCATTATGAATTTTTAGTCTTGCCTTTGTGTATATTCAATACACCTTTTATATTCATGGATATGATGAACATAATTTTCCCTGAGATCATGGATAAGTTTTTAGTTTGGTTTATTGATGATATTTTGGTATATTCTAAAAGATAAAAATAAGCATGAAAGACTTTTTGGGTTGACTTGCAAAACTTAATAGAAAATAAAATGTATGGGAAATTCAGAAAGTGTGATTTTTTGTTACAAAGAAATTTAATTCCTTGGTAACATTGTTTTTAAATATTTCATAACTATTGATCCTGCTAAAAATCATTGTTGAAGAATGGACAAGACCCATAAATATAACCGTGATTCATAATTTTCTTGGTTACGAAGTTTATTACTAGAGGTTTGTTGAAAATTTTGCACGGTTGGCTAGCCCACTAACTAAGTTAAATCTAAAATATATTAAATTCATATGGATGAAATAATGTGATGAACTTTTTTAGTAATTGAGAAGAACATTGTTGAATTCACTTGTTTCGACACTACATTCTAGAAATTGGGAATTTGTAATCTATTGTGAAGCTTCATTGAATGGAATCGGTTGTGTCCTAATGTATAATTATTAGGTAATTTCCTATGCTTCACATCATCTGAAAACTCATGAGTTAAAAACCCAAAAAAATTATTTTGAGTTAGATATTGTTGTTTTATATTTAATAATTTTTAGGAATCATCTGTATAGAGTAAAATATGAAATATATACTAACAAAAAAAATTGATTTATATATTTACATAGACATAATTTAACAAGAGACATAGAATATGGTTAGAATTAATCAACCATTTTGATTGGATGATTAATTACCATCCTAGAAAATAAAACAAAATAGATGATGCTTTTAGTCAGAAATGTAATTCTATGTTAACCATGTTATATTTAGAATGTGAACCCTTGATTAATTATTTGATGAAATTTTTAAAGGATATTGTTGGTGTAGAAAATTACTTTGTTTTTGTTCATGTTTTAGTACAATCATATCTAGTAGATAGAATAAATAAATCATAGAAGGAAGACATTATATTGTAAAAAAGGTTAAATTGGTTCAAAACGGTAATTTACTTGAATTTACACTGATAGACTACTTTTTAGAGGTTAGGAAAGAGATTATGTGTGCCTTGTGATTTACAGTTAAAGAAAGAGTTATTCTGTCAATCTCATAGTTCTTTGTTTTCATTTCATCCTTGTAGTACTATTATGTACAAAGATCTTAAGAGGTATTTCTTAAGGGATGGAATGAAAAAATATTCATAACATTACCGTGAGATATTTGATTATTCAATAGGTTATACTAGAGATGTGGTTACTGAAAGAGAATCTTCAGCCTTATCTAGTTCCAGAGTGGAAAAATAAAATGTCTTCATAGATTTCGTAGTGGGATTAAAAAATATTTCTCGAGGTAACTACACAATCTGGGTTATTGTTGACTGATTGACTAAACCTGCTCATTTTTTCACTATTTGAGAATATCCATCTATAGATCAACTTGCTTGATTTTATATTAAAGATATATTTAGGATACATTGATTTAACCTCTCCATTATATAATATCATGATCCCTGGTTGACTTCTAACCTTTTAAAGGCCGTCATATGACATTGGGAAATGAACTAAATTTCAGCACAACTTTTCATCTACAATTAGATGGGCAGTCAAAACAAAAAATTCAAGCCATAGAGGATATGATACATGGCTGTTAGATGGATTACTAGGGAATTTGGGACCAATATATTTCTTTTGTTGAGTTTTCTTATAATAACTATTTTCATTATAGTATAAAAATGGCACTATTTGAAGGATTGATTAGAAATATGTGTCAATCTCTAGCTTTTGGGGATGAACTAGGAGAATAGAATTTTATGGGACCATAATTACTAGAAAATATGGGAGAAAAAGATTAGTTGATTGAAAATTACTTGAGGGTAGGTCAGTGTAGCCAGAAAATTTATGTGGAAAACCAGAGGAAGAATCTATCTTTTGAGGTAGGTGATCATTTATTTATCAATGTTTCTCCATGGAAATTGTTTCGGGGGTTTTGGTATGATGGGATATCTGAGTCTGCTGTTCATTGGACCCTATGAAATCCTAGAAAAATATGGATTTGTTGCCTATTGAGTATATTTACTTCCATTTCTATCCCAGGTACACAATAATTTTAATCATTCAATGTTAAGAAATTATATTCCTAATCTATTTCATGTTTTGAGTCCATTATTAGTTCAGTTAGTATAGAATACTTTTTATGAGGAGTAACCAATATAGATTCGTAACAGTAGAGAGAAATTGTTTCAAAATAAAGTAATTCATTCGATAATGGATTTGTGGAAAAATCATATGGATGAAGAGGTAACATGGGAAACTAAAATTTCTTTGAGGGATAAATACCCCCACTTATTTGATAAGTTAATAAAATTGAAAGGAAAAAATTTCCAAAATCAGGGATGGATATTACATATCATTTATTTATTGAATAACCCATTTTAATATCTATTAATATATTTAAATTAAATGGTAATTATAGTTTAAATGGGACACTATGTATGACAGTGTATCCATCATGCAACAACAGGTTTCTCCGAAATCTTATGTTCCACACAACATTGAGTTATACCGAAAAACAATACAAGAATAAATTTATTATTTTAAATGGTAGTAAATGCCTTACTGTTGTTCTAATCGGAATGTATAGAACTATGAAAATATGATTAAACCTGTTTTTATATGTTTTTTCATTAATCCAAAATCATTTAGAGGCTTAATATGAGAAGGAATCCAATTTTAGGCATAAAATACTATAATATTTTTTAATGATAATTTTACCACCTTTTGATCGAAAACCCATTTTAAATCTAGTTTTAATCATTTATATGTTCTATTAGAAAAAAAAATCATATTTAGAATAGGGACATCAAAATTTACTTTGGTTAAAATTTTGTTATTTTTCTGATAAAATTCATATGGTTATGAATAGTGAAAAATACTGCTTTTTTACTCAAAACTACCTTTTTATCTAATTACTATATATAGTTAGATTGTCATTATAATTGGTTTTAATGTTTAATTGGATTATTTATTTATCTTAAATTCCAATTTTGGTCATTTGAAGTAATTTTTCTTTTAAATTGGACGTAAACACGTGTAAATCTTTGGATAGTTTTACTTATTAAAACATAACATTCTAGTTTTGACAATAAGAATTTATTTTAAATTAATTAATGAAAATTCTATGATTTGAATTTGGAAATTTATATATCATTTTTGGAATCTGATGTTCCATAATATGTAAATATTTACCTTTTTGTTTGAAATATTGAATAGTAACATCAATAAATATTTTTATTTACCAATGTTAAAGGGTAAATCAGGTCACTAATGGTAAAAAATAATAATATAATAATATTAAACGACCATAACACCCATACTAATACTATTTTATGACATATGGCTGAACATGGTCAGCCATGGGTACATTTATGATCCCAGGGAGCCACTTGGGTGCGATAATGACATGTTATAATAATTAATTTAATGTAATATGAAATATAACATGAACATTTATCTTTTTACTAAAACAATTATAAAAAATGGTAATAAAACATATCTATATGAATATAAATAGACATTATAAAGATAAAATATTTAAAAAATAAGTTTATTTTATTAATAATTTGTAAAAATTATATAATATTTAAAAATTATATAAATAAATTTATTTTTGACATAATGATGATGAAGTGACTACCTTAATAATAAAATATTAAAAGAAATGATATTATAAAAATTAAAACAAATGTATCTTGAACATTATGATTCCATAAAATAATTTTATGGATGATTATGTAATTTTATATTTGAGTTAATATAGTTTTTTTGTATTATTCAAGTTATTATGAGTTTTAAAAATCAATTACTGAATAGTCTCAAAATTTAAATAAATACATTTTTAAAACTAATATAATTTTGTTAAATGATATTATTTTCCTAGAAATATTAGATTCATAAATAAAGCTTATAAGAAATTAAAAATTAAAATAATTAACCACATTATGTTTTCTTGGAATTTTATAGTAACTAAATCAAACATATAGTATGAAAAAACAAGAAGACATGGTAAGAGTTATTTTATTTAACTATGGGTTAAAGCCAAAGGATAAAATTAAATTTGTGACCCAAAATTATCTAAAACCTATTTCATGGATGGATTTATAACCATACTCATATTATCCTTGAAATTTAATATATTTGTACTATTATAATTAGAAAATAATTTTATAATAATATAATATTTCCAGACATTCCATAAGGTCCCCTCATCCCTCTTTTAAAAGGCCAATACCTCTACCCACATAATCACTTCCTTCAAGCCCCTTGTATCCTATAAACACTACGCAAATAAGCTCAAAAATAAACTTATATACTCCTCGAAGACATACCTTGGGGAGAATAAAATTCAAGAAATCATTTTGGCTCAAATCAATAAAAGTTACCTGATTTGGAGGTAACATATTTTCTCAAGCTCTTTTCACTTACTTTTCTTCTCCAAACCCAACCTTTTTTTTATTTTATTATTTTATAAAAGAAAATTATCCTAAATATAATAGGTTGTTTCTTTTCTATGGTTTCAACCTACACATACACACACCTCCATCTAGTAGATATAGAACACAATGTGTCTCTCTGTGATGGATTACTACTTAATGAAATGATGATTGTTTAGTTTTCTCCTACAACCTACCATGGTGTCCATTATGATAGAAACATATGTATATATGATATATATAATATATATTCTCTATATGTTTCTATTGTTTATATTCAGAACATACCTTAATGATTTCCATAATGTGTATATACGATAATTTCATTTGAGGAAGTGTGGACTAGCACCCCCTCAATGTGATATGACTCATTCATTCTATATAAGGAACATATAAAAGAAGGAATTAATGAACTTATGTATCATATATAACAAATATTTAATAATTTAATTATTATATACCTATTTTTCATTTGATTTTCATTACTTTAATATGAAAATGATATGAATGTAGAATTCATGCATACGTATGACCTACTATCTCCATGAATGATACATTTCATTTCATACATACAAATGTTATGGACTATTCTAAATACTTAAATAATAGATATATATGATATTTAAATCGTGAATAATATTATTTAGATAATTTAATTATTACCACATGGTTAATTTCTATCAAAACAAGTTCATTTCTGACTCAAATACCATTCATCGACACGACGTCCGATATGAAATCAAATAACTAACTAATTATTATCACATGGTAACAAGTTATATATAATATATAATAAAATTTAAAAAGTTTATAATGTAATTATAAATTAACCTATGTTTATTATTCCTGAAATTAAATAATGAACGAGAAAATTCAGACTCAAGGTAAGGGACATCATCTAATTCACCTTTAATTGAGGAATATTTTTATTTATATATGACCATGTTTTATACAGAGTATAATAAACCACTTTTAATTTTAATATTATTTAATAGTTTTTAAAATGGATAATTTTTTATGTAAGGTTTTACTAAAGGAAAAAAGGAATGTTTCTTTTTAATGTATGTGACAACAACAACCTTTCAGCCTCTGTGAACATTATTTGATATTTGTTATCATCTACAAGATAATTTTTTTTTAAAATGATGATTAAATTCTATATTTTATTTTTATGTATTTTGGTATTGAAAATGGATTTGGGAATTGATTGATTATATTAATATCCTGAGATGACATCTTATGATTGCAATATGTAAATGTTTTTCTTCTTTTATGCATGTTCGTGTGTTATGATTATGTTATGGTTCATGGACATTGATTTTGTATATAAGTGACTCCTTAATAAACTGAGGTCAGTTGTGCCTATGATATCTCTCCAATGCATTGGGTAATGTGATGAAGGTCAACATTAATATTTTTCCTATGATATTTAGGGAACATAATTTGAGCGAAATTCCAAACGTTACAATTAATGTTACTCCCTAAGTGGATATGGAAGCTACAATGTAAGTATGATATATATTCCAAAACATACCATCATGATTTATTATTGTTATGAAGTTTCCAAAATTCTTATGTATTAACGGGTTTATAAATATTCTTGGACTATTTTTTTGTTCTTTATTAAATCCCAGAATTTGTTTTCATTCTCATCCTAAGATTTTTTAAAAAAATTTCATAGGGTATAAGGATTGGTAAGATAAAATAATAAGTCAAGAATATTTTTATCATGAAAATAAATCTATATTTTTAAATTGTTTACTTTGGTGAAAAAAATTGGATATTGTTTTTAGAGTATACTCATATATGATTATGGGAGGATATATATTAATAATGGCCTAATTATTTAAAACTATAATCCTAAAAAGATCATCAATGTGAATTAAATTATAATAATTGACTTCTCTCAAGATTAAGTAATGTTTTAAGGCTGGGGCCTTATAATAATGATATTTACAAAAAATAAATTTTTATTCAAAAAAACCAAATTTGTTTTTGGTAATTAATCGTTTCTATTAAAAAACTATTTTTGATAAATCCATTAGCTTTTATTAAATTAAATTTTCATGAAATGGACTCAATAAATAATATTTATTTAAATATAAATTATAATATAATTTAATTATGGCCCGTAAATTTATGGTAAGGGTAGAAATGGGGTTTATGGCATAAAACATGTATTTTATCCATAAATATGTATTTGTTTTTCAAAATTTGTAAATTCCAATTTATAGGAAATTATTTTTGAATAATTTATATCATCTTTGTAATAAAATATTTTAAATTATCCATTTGCTATTTTTTAATATTTATACAAGATAATAAATATTTTGGGTACAAATTAAATGCAGAAAAAAATACAGTATATGTTATGGAATCATAATATCCAAAATTTTATTTAATAAGTTCTATTAATTTCATCCATGACCAAAAGTATGTTTCCTCTATAAAAGTATTCTATTTTTTTATTTTATAAATTTTACACACCTATTAAGAGTCATCTAAAAACAATATCTTAATTTGTGGTTTCAGAAAACGATCCTTATAATCATGACTAACTTCCACATAATAAATGGTATTATTATAATGTGTTTGGTTCCTAATATTAGAAATTTTTGGAAAAAAATCATATTTACCAAAAACCATGTGTTCTTTTGTGGTGTTGATTATTTTTTTACTTGAAGTCTAGAACCTATGTTTAGGGAATTAATATATAATCCCCCTACACTTTTCTATAAATACCCACAAAACCACCAATTAATCTTCACTAAAAACACATCAAACATGAAATCATACATTTTTTTCTCACAAATTTTATCCCAAGGTGTTACAAAATACATATGATAATCCTCCCAATATTTTTTATTAAATATCTCCAGTAAGGGATTCTATTCCTCTTCTTCATTATTCAAGTACGTTCTTTATATTCTTCCTTTTCATTTAGAATTTTTATGTTGAAATGTATTTAAAACATCCATTTTTGTTATTATGATTCCAATATAATTATATACCACCATTCCATGACAATAATGCATTTCATGATCCTTTATGAACACTTATAAGGATGTTGATGTAATTTTTTTATTATCTATAGAAAACGATGGATTTTTGAATACCCATCCCTATATTCACTGATAAGTATTCACCTATTTGTAGAAATATTTCATTTGTTTGGTATAACCATGTATATAACCCATACTCTTAAATAATGGGATTTAATTTGATTAAATATGTTATTCTGTTGTAAGATCTATGTGTAACAGAAATTCATTTGCACGATATGAATGTGACAAGTGAGACAAAAATTAAACAGTCCTCTAATTCATTGTGTAGTTTTTTCATCTCATTAAATACCATAAATGGTGGACATATTGTTATTATAATAACACTATGTCATTATTTTTAGTGGTTATACTATACTTGTTATTATTAGGTTTTGTATTATGTTGTTTTCACATTTATATGATACATTGATGTTATCATTTAATTTCACACTTAAATATTCATGTTTATGATTCTCACATTTTATCTTCACTATGTTATGTCTGTTAACTCACATTCAATTCATTACATGAAACTATTATTTGATTATTTTCTAATTAAAATTTATAGCTAAACCTAAATTATGTATTTACCCAAGTTATCTCATGTAGTATTAGAAGATCAGTGGAATTTCAGAGCTTATTATGGTGTATTTATTTAATATTATTCTATCAATCCATCATGTAATTTTATATATATCTAATTTATAATATAAATTATGCATCTTGATATTATATGATATTATTATGTTTATATTTATCATGGAATAATATTTATAAATGTGATGGTTTCACATAGTTATTATCAGAGGAAGGTCAGATTTTTCATAATAGAATTATAAAACAATAGTGAAAACATTTCAGAAAAGAATAAACATAGAAAATAATCCCATTTTTTTATATTATAATGTGATATAATTTATGATAAAATACCTCAATATCTATATTTTGAAATTTTCATGTGACTATGGAAAAAATCTACAAGGGGTAAAACATTTCAAAGGTCTCATCAAGTATTAACTCAACCTGTACCAGGTCCATGATGGAGTCCAAATACTAAAAAATTAACATACACTCTATAGATAATTTATTTGTATAGTCATGTTTTTTTCAAAAACCATTATGAAAGGAATAAAAAAATGCCTATGAAATTAAATTTTACAAAACCGTACTTGGATAAAATATATTATAAACTATAAGTTTTTAGGTTTAAAAATACATGTCATTTATGTGATTTACCTTTAATGTTTATAATTTACCATTTTATATTCATAATAGTTTAAATATTACACTCTACAATTCTATTTCGGATGAAGTAATTTATTAGAACTAGAATATAAAAGTAATATAAAACTAATATTCTATTCAAGAATATTAAATATCTTATTAGACTATTGTGTTTTACATTTTTTCATATCCCTCATGATTATTAAGACTATTAAAATGCCACCGCAAAACATTGAAGTTTAGATATCGATGAAAATAAAAATTTGGTCAATTATTACACCTTAATAATATAGCTTCTCTCCTATAAATATTTTGATGATGAAATTATCAGTTAACCAAGTCATAATACCATTTATATAATTTGATGGTATCCTAGGTATGGATTGGATTTCCATTTCGGAAGGTAATATAAATTATCTGGATAAAAAATCACCCTCCATATCATGAATCACCCTTCCATTCTTTATAAGTGTAAGGAGGAGGATTGATCTCCATTGGTATCATCATCTCAATCATGAAGATTATTTTCTAATGAGTAAGAATATCAATGATAAATGATTGACACCATAGAAAATATCATCCATATTTACATGCCCATTATAAGAGAATATATTATATTTTTCCCAAAATAATTTTATCATCTTTCTTAAAACCAACAGTTTCAGTTATCAATCAATCATATGATTAGTGATTTGTCACCATTAAAAACACTATACAAAATTACCAAAATTAAACAATAATATATTAAGAATAAGCTATATTAAAATATATATAAAGGATATATACTCCCAAGTATTTTACCAAGGGATTGGTCATTCATTTTATTTATAATTATTATGGGTAAATTAACCTATGAATTGATAATAATGAGATAAAAAGATCATGTTCAAGAAAAAAAATCATCTACCATAGATTGATTTCTTATTTAATAAGTTACTATATAACTAATACTTCACTATGGACTATATTCATTCGATATATTATCATGTAAATCCTAATAATGAGGAAATCCCCAACACTACTTTTTGTACTATGTATGGGAACTTTGAGTTCCTAGTGATTATATTATAACTCACTACTTCTCTAACTATCATCGTGGAAATAATGAATTGATTCATTAGATAATTATAATGACCCATACTTTACATAAATTGTTATTACTTCATAGTTGAAGCATACTATTACAATATATAACAAAACCATGAATGGACCGTATAGGTATAGTGTCTTTCGAAACTAGGAAACATAAATAACTGGTTCATAAAATCAACTACATTGTCTCCCGTTTATTTCATCATATCTAGAGTCCCTTTTTGGCATATCCCACTTAATATCCGTCTTCCAAACTTGGGGAAAAGAAATAATACAAAAGGGTGATCTCAAATTCTCAGTAAGGGTAAACAAAAGAAATATCAGTCATATCATATTCATAAGAACATAACATTTTGAAAATCTTATCATGAAAAAGTGTCCCAAATATCATGTCATGGTATAAATCATAGTAATGAAAAGTAATCCCAAACAATCATAACTGAAAACATGAAACTTTGTGTAATACACAAATAATCATATAAAATCATTTCATATTAGTCAAGGCTCATTGCCAAGACCATCATAGAGGACAAAGTCATTACTGAACAGAGTTCACTCCTCGTTCCAGTCCTATATCACTGAACCAGTTTAACATACCCTTCCAGCCATGTCTATCTCATGAGATATAAATCTTTACCCAATGCATTGGAGGGATATATAGGTCCACCCATCTCATAATTAAACCATTCTTATTTGTGCCACAAAATCATAAATCATACATCATAGCATAACCCATGTAATAAAAATGGGATTCTTAAACATCATGACATCATAACATAACCCATATAAGATAAAAGGACAACATAAAATTAATTCCATCATAAATCAATCAAATAAATGTAAAAATAGGGATATAAATAGAACCCTATTTTATCTTAGAAGGAAAATAATTTTGATAAAACACTTGAACTCCATTCTTGAGGAAAATATCATTTCTACATCAATTTTTTTACCTTTCTTACAATGTCATACAATTTTTAACTAAAAGATGTTGATTAAAAATAAACATGAAAACTTGTAAATGAATCTTCTTGGAAATAATGTTCTAAAAATCCATTCATGTCATATAAGTTAAAAAATCATTCTTCTCATACTTTGGCTGGAAAAGTCAAAAAGTACCTCATACGAAAAATGACAAAAGATTCCTTTCATATCTTTTACAAAAAACTCACCGAAGGGTAAAATTGGATTTAAATAATTGTAGGAGGACGTAAATAATATTACATATTGGGGAAACATGGATGTGGATGATAAAATACGCCCTAGTAAATACCAAAGTACAAACAATCTCGGATAAAAATGAGATTGTGAGATTTTCCCTTACCTTAGGTCTGATATGCTTCATATGAATCTGATCCTCCTGTAATATGGTTTAAATAAATTTAATTGACTTATTAAAGAATAATATTCATTGTTATTATATCATATATGGTCATATTTGTATCTTCGTAGTAGTAATATTTCATTGCTACTTGTTATTCGGGTGTTTATTGCTTTATATTCTTATGCGTGTTTTATCGAATAAATTCTTATTACTCATTATAGGATATATATACATCATTTACATAATGGTATTAGTGTAATATATATCATATTTATTCATTCATTATATTTATATAATGATTATTCAATGAAGACCATATAGAACGAGTCGCATCACATCGTGGAGACGGTAGGCCGTACGTACGCACAAGCAATGATATAGTTCCCATGATCGTGGAATTGTATTGAAGTGTATATATAATAATTTAGAATCAATAACAATTTATAATAATCATATATATTTATTTATTTACACCATTATACCCTTCCAAGTAAGGTGGTGGTGGAAAACATATTACACCACGGCGTGGATACGGTATTCTGTATGTACGCACGCGCAGTGATCTTGTTTACCGTAGGATGGATAAGAGGTGAAATAGGGTTTTTTCATATTTATAATTACATATCAGTATATGAGGGATACTGATGTTATTACCTCATAATGAAACAACTAAATAAGAAGTAGTAGAAGAAGAACGGAACTTGAAGAAAACGGTAGAACGTATTACCTCTTCGTTGAAGTGCCTCCTTTAAACTTATCTTAGGTAACTAGAGTTAGTATTTTTAGAAGTCATGTGCCTCTAGTAGGTTTATAAGGAAGTGTGGAAGTGAAATGTGTAGGGGTTGGCTGAGCATGAAGGCTCAAAGTGGTGTGAGGAGGAGAGGGAGGAGGTGCCCTTTTATAAGGGAGGAGAGGGCCACCTTTGGAAAGTGTGAAAATATTATTTTATTATAAATTTATCATTAGTTTAAAATGGTCCAAAAATCATTAAAGATGAATATAAGATGACTCATGGTCGAAATAAAATCATCCAATCAGAATTGGGCATGTTTTGGAAAATATTTTAATCATTATAATCTTATTTATTTAAATCATTTATTAATGAGGTAAATACATCATCATTATTGTGTCAAAAATAATTTAATTTATTTGATGTCTAAAAATTATAAAAAAATATCAACAAGTAGGAAATATTTTTATATTTCCATTTAATATTTATAGTCGAAATGATAATTTTTATACCCCCTTATAAAAATTAATTACTAAAGGATTTTTTGTTAAGGCCAATTTTGTCATTACATGAAATTAATTAATATAATGTGTCATTTTCTTTCATAAGTGTCTCCATGGGGTCCCAAAATAGATCCAAGGATGCCCATGGTCAGACATTACTCATCCAATATGTTTTGGACAAGTGTTATGGTAATTTTGAATTATTATAATTTTCTTTAAACCTTGAATTTCCCTATTTACTTTTAACCATGGTAAATAAAAGCAAAAACATACTATACAAAAAAATTATTTTTATATAATTGAACCACATTTTAATCCTTTATATTAACCATGTCTCTCATATTTTCTAAATTCATCTCATAGAAGCGGTAAAATTATGTTTTATGTACAATTGCACAAGCTCATAGGATGTGGGTTAAAGACGATGAAAAGTTTAATACAACTTTTTTTATAAATCTAAAATTACTATAAAATGATTATAATGAAATTAATTGAACATATATAAGTATTATGTATCTATTTTTAAATAAGATAAATTTAAATAAAATAAAATATTATTTAAATAAAAAGTCGGTTTTGACAAAAAAACTCAGTTTTTTCACTATTCAAAAAAAATAGAAGTTTTTCAAAAAAATACCAAAAATTCAGCCTAAGCTATATTTGATATTCCGAATTAAAAAATTATGTCTATTTTTTAAAATTAAAAACATATAAGTGGAATTAATTGATTTTAAATGTAATTCATGTTATCAAAACAAATAGCGTATTTTTAAGAAACAATAACTATCAAAAGATCATCACTTGATTTTGTCCAATTTTAAAGTGAAATTAATTCCAATGACCAAAATTGGATTAAATGGTAAAAATATATTCTAATTACACTTTAAAACCAATTAAAAAGATAATATCTCCATATAAATTATTGTGATGAAAAAAGTTGTTTTAATTAAAATATATTGTGTTTTTACTATTCATCAAAATATGAAAGTTACCAGAATAATATGAAAATATTATCCAAAGAAAATGTTTATATCATGATTCAAAAGAAGAATTTTATTTTTTCAAATTGAACTTATAAACATGTCAAAAACTAGATTAAAAATGTGTGCGCCATCAAAAGACGGTAAAACTGCATTTTTTAAAAAATACTTCTTTTTTCCAAAAAACTGATTTTGTTTTCATACCTCATTCTAGAAAATGTGTGAGATGATTTATAATGTTAAAAAATTTAAAATTCAGGTAATACTATTCATAACAGCTAGTTTATAATATTATAATAATATATCGTTGTTTAGTGAAACTCGATATTGCGTACTACACACGCTATCGAGGAAGGTCATGATTGTGTGTAACACAAGCTAAGCTAGTGTTGTGTGCAGTGAAAGATTCCATTGTGTATAACATAAAACATAAAAAAATATTCTTCTCATAAAATATCAGGGTGTTACATTCTACCCCCCTTAAAATGAATTTCGCCCTCGAAATTCATCACTTCATAACAAACAGATGAGGATACCTCTCCCTTATCATATCCTCAAGCTCCCATGTAGCTTCTTCTAATCAGTGGTTCATCCTTGAAACTTTCACCAAGCGAGTGGTCATGTTCCATAGAACTTTTTCACTACGATCCAGAATCTCTATTGGCTGTTCTTTATAAGAATGATTTTTCTCCAGCAGTACAACTTCTGAGCATAGTACATGTGAAGGATCGGGTAGGTACTTTCTCAGGAGAGATACGTGGAACACATCATGAACTTGAGAGAGATTTGGTGGAAGTGCAAATCAATAAGCTACCTTCCCAACACGATCTAGTATTTCGAAAGGACCAATATACTTAGGGATCAGCTTTCCCTTCTTCCCAAATCTCATTACTCTCTTCCAAGGAGATATTCGTAAGAACACTTTATCACCCACTTCAAACTCTAGATCTTTTCTTCAGTTGTCGGCATAACTTTTTTGTTGACTCTAAGCTACTTTTATGTGTTTTTGAATAGATCAGACGTTTTATGCCATCTCATCAACAAGATCAGGTCATAATAGCATTCTTTTCCCAACTTCATCCTAGCAAGTTGGAGTAATGCTTTTCTTTCTATAGAGAGCTTCAAAAGGAACCATCTGAATACTGGAGTGAAAGATATTATTATAGGAAGATTACACCAAAGGTAGGTGTTGATCCCAACCACCTTTGAAATTCATAGAGCAAGATCTTAACAAGTCTTGTAGAGTTTGAATTATCCTCTTAGACTGACCGTCAATTTGAGGATGATAAGCAGTGGTGAAACTCAACCATGTATCTAGAGTATGCTAAAGACTTCGCTAGAACTTCGAGGTAAACCTAGGATCCCGATCAGATATAATGAAAAGTTGTACTCCATGAAATCTTACCACTTCCTTTACAAATATCATGGAAAGCTAATCCAGAGAGAAGTCTTCCCTAATACCAATGAAGTGTTCTGACTTCATAAGACGATCAACTATAACCCAGATACCATTATTTCTTTTGGATGTTTTAGGAAGTCCTGTTAAAAAGTCCATAGTGATGTTTTCACATTTTCATTCTGGTATGGGTAATGGTTGTAACATCCCTTTAGACTTCTGTCTCTCAGCTTTAACTTGCTAACAAACCAATAATCGAGAGACTTATTCAGCCACATCTCTTTTCAGGCAATCCCACCATATGTACTCTTTCAAGTCCCTATACATCTTCTTGCTTCTAGGATGAATAGAGAATGAAGAACTATGATCTTTATCCAGTAACTCCATCATTAATTCGGGGATTGGTGGAACACAAACACAATTCCTAAACCTTATTATCCCATCACAATCAAGGTTGAATTCTTAAACATTTATCACCTTCTTTTGTAACTCTACATCTTATTTTTGTGCCTCTTTAATCATCACATGTATAGATGGTTGAACATTAATTTGAGAAAGATAATATTTTTCCCCTTCCATTATAATTCGATGTTCCATCCTTTGTAAATCCATAAATATCGGATCATTTTTTATCCTCATCATGGATATTCTAGCATGGTCTTGTCGAATTAATGCGTCTGCCACCTTATTTGCTTTCCCAGGGTGGGAATTAATTGAGCAGTCGTAATCCTTGATCAGCTCTAACCATCTTCTTTGGCGCATATTCAGCTCCTTTTGTGTGAAAATATACTTCAAACTTTTTTGATCAGTATAAATATCACACCTTTCACCATAAAGATAATGCCTCCAAATCATTAATTCAAAGATTACCGTAGATAACTCCAAATCATGAGTTGGGTAATTTGCTCAAGAATTTTCAACTGTCGTGAGGCATAAGCAATCACCATATCGTTTTTCATGAGAAGACACCCCAATCCCTTCTTGGATGCGTCACTATAGATCACAAACCCTTCTCCACTATAAGTCAGTGTGAGCACAGGTGCAATGGATAACTTTTTTTCAATTCCCTGAAATTTTCTTCACACTCCTCAATCCACATGAACGTATCTCTTTTTCGAGTCAACCTGGTGAGTGGATTAGATAATCATGAAAAATATTTCACAAAACATCGATAATATCCTACCAAACCAAGAAACCATCATATCTCAGTTATTATTGTTGGTCTCGACCATCTTTCAATAACCTCTTTTTTTTCTGGATCCACAGATATCCCCTTTTTGAGATTATGTGACCCAAAAATGCAACATTTTGAAGCCAAAATTCAAACATGGTAAATTTGGCATAAGGATTCTCCTTTCTTAGGGTCTTTAAAACAATTATCAAGTGATCTTCATGTTCTTCCTTACTCTTTGAATAGACAAGAATATCGTCTATAAAGACTACCACAAACTGATCAAGATAGTCTCTAAAGACATTATTCATCAGATCCATCAAGATAGCAGGGACATTAGTAAGAACAAATGGCATCACTATAAATTCATAGTGTCCATACCTTGTACGGAAATCCGTCTTTGGAATATCCTCCCTTTTGACCCTTAATTGATGATATGATGAATGAAGATCAATCTTGGAAAAATATTGAGCTCTGCGTAATTGGTAAAATAAGTCATCAATGCATGGGAGAGGATAATTGTTCTTGATCATGATCTTGTTAAGTTCTCGATAATCAATGCAGAGTCTCATTGATCCATCTTTCTTCCTAAAAACAGAACAGGTGCTCCCCAAGGTGATGCAGTAGGGCTTATGAATCCTTTATCAAGATTCTCTTGGAGTTTCTTCTTCAATTACTACAACTCAATTGGGCCTATTCTATAAGGTGTCTTTGAAATAGGTAAAGCACCTGGTACGAGTTCTATTGAAAACTCAAAATCACTATTTGGTGGAAGACCCAACAATTCCTCTTGAAAGACATCATCAAACTCTTGTACAATGAGAATATTCTTAATCGTTATTTTCTAGCCAACAATTTGAGATAAATAACTTTCATTTATTATAATCAAGACCCATAAGATGGAAGAAATTTCCTCTAGAAGGTTAAATTCATCCTTGCATCGATATACGATCATAGATTGATCTGGAATATTAGATGTGATTTCATTGTTTGGAAATTGATATGATCTTCGTTTAAAGAAAGCCAATACATGCCAAGAATCACATCAAATTCCACTATAGGATGGATCACATGATTTTCAGGAAGCACATTCCCACAAACATCAATCAGAGAAGAATTATAATCTTTTGATGCGACCGTTGTTCCATTAGGAGTTGTCACAGCTAACTCAACATCTAATTGTTGAGGTAATACAGTGATACCCTTAGAAAATTGTTGAGAAATTAATGAGTGGGTGGATCCAAAATCAAATAAAACATTTTCTACTTTAGAGTGTATGGTAAGTGTACCTTTCACCACTTCGTTATCGTACTCCACATCGCTGATAGTAATTGCATGTGAATTTCCTTTGTCTTTGGCCGTAAGAGTTTTTTGACGTCGATCATCATCAACAACCCTTGGATTTGGGATTTGATTGGCATAATTCCCCATCTCATTGCACTTGAAACATTGAAGTGTAGGAGGTGCATTAGGTGTATCCCTTTCTTTTATGGAATCATAAGACATCTTCTTCCCATTATTTCGACATTTAACTACCCGATGACCTTCTTTTCCACACAGAAAACATTTGATTGTCCCTTTAAGATATTTCCATCCATGTTTCTTTCCACAAATTGAGCATAATGGAAAACTCATCTTCTTTTCAGTGTGGTCTTTAGATTTTATTTTGAATTCCATTTTCCACATCTTATCAAACCCATATGATGGATGGGTTACTCTAATATCCATCTCAACCTTGAGAGAACATCAAACAATTTCGTCATAGCTATTGATGTCCCTTATGGATAACTCCCTTCAAAGACTTGGTTTTAAGCCACTAAAGAATCGATCAATTTTACTCTCATGTTGGATAATAATTCCAGAAGCCTACCTTGCAAGTCTTGTAAAATTAGCTCTGTAGCTACCAACCGATTCATCATTCTTTTGCTTCAGTTCAAGAAACTCCTTCTCCATCTTTGTTTGGTGAATATGAAGAAGTACTTATTGAAAAATAAGTTCTTGAACTCGTCCCATTTATGGACTCAATTTCATCTCTTTGCCTCATATTCTTGATAATATTCCAACATTGATCAGCATCACCTTCCAAACGATACACTACTAAGATGACTTTATCATGTTCATAACATTGTAGAACTGATAATATCTTTTTAGTGGTACTAATCAGTTGTTCAGCTACTAATGGATCAGAAGACCCGCTGAATGAAGGTGGACACTGCCTCATGAAGGATTCAACAAAATGTTGCTCCTTCCTTTGCTCATTTGGAAGTCCTGCATGGTTCATTGCTTGAGAGTGTTGTGTGAACATTGCTACAAGATTTTTCATTCCATTTCCCATAACATTTGGTTTCTCAGGGGGACAATCATTTCATTTACCATCATATTCAACATTAACATGGTTCTTTTGGGTTTCAACAATTGACTAAAACCAAGAACCATAGTTTGAGAAACACTAATCATAATAGGAAAACCACATAATTAAGAATAAAAATTCACACTTAAGGTCTTATCATAGGTTGTTCATGGCCATTTCTAAAACACTAAGATTGTGTTATATGATTAAACTTATCCTTAGGGTTCTAACTAAGGCTTTCACATCCTAGTTTCTAAAGGTTGACTATACCTTTCCAATGATACCAACAATAATGACCCATACTTTACATAAATTGTTATTAATTCAGATTTGAATAATACTTATTAAAAAATATATCAAAACCATGAATGTAATGTATTGGTATACTGTCTTTAGAAACTGGGAAACATAAACAACTGGTTCATAAAATCAACTACATTTTCTCCCATTTATTTCATCATATCTAGAATCCCTTTTTGGCAAATCCTACTTAATATCCTTCTTCCTGACCTGGGGATAAGAAAAAATACAAAAGGGTGAGCTCAAATACTCAGTAAGGGTAAAAAAAAGAAATATTTGTCATATCATATTCATAAGAATGTAACATTTTGAAAATCATATCCTCCAAAAGAATTCATAATATCATTTCATGGGATAAATCATAGTAATGAAAAGTAATCTCAAATAATCATAACATTAAACATGAAACTTTGTGGCATACACACATAATCATATAAAATTATTTCATATTAGTCAAGGTTCATTTCCAAGACCATCATAGAGGACAAAGTCCATTACTAAACCGAGTTCACTCCTCGTTCCAGTCCTGTATCACTGAACTGGTTTGACTTTCCGTTCCAGCCATGTCTATCTCATTAGATATAAATCTTTACCCAATGAATTGGAAGGAGATATAGGTCTCACCCATCTTATAATGAAACCATTCTTATGTGTGCCACAAAATCATAAATCATACATCATAGAAAAACCCATTTAATAAAAATGGGATTCATAAAAATCATGTCATCATAACATAACCCATATAAGATAAAAGGACATCATAAAATTAATTCAATCATAAAATAATTAAATCAATGTAAAAATAGGGATAGATATAAAAACCAATTTTATATTAGATGGATAATAATTTTGATAAAACACTTGAACTCCATTCTTGAGAAAAATATCCTTTCTACGTCAAATTCATTTCCCTTTCTTAACATGTCATACAATTTTAAACAAAAAGAAGTTGTTTCAAAATAAACATGAAAACTTTTAACGGAAGATTCTTGGAAATAATGTTCTAAAAATCCATTAATTTCGTATTAGTTAAAAAACATTCTTCTTATACTTTGGCCGGAAAAGTCAAAAAGTACCTCGTACGAAAAACGAAATAAGATTCCTTTAATATATTTTACGAAAAACTCACCGAAGGCTAAAATTGGATTTAAAAAATTGTAGGAGAATGGAAATAAAATTAAATATTTAGAAAACATGGATGTGGATGATAAAATACACCATAGTAAATACCAAAGTACAAACAATATCAGATAAAAATGAGATTGTGAGATTTTCTCTTACCTTAGGTTCGATATGCTTCGTATGAATCTGAACCTCCTGTAATATGGTTTAAATAATTTTAATTGACTTATTACAGAATCATATTCATTTTTATGATATCATATATGGTCATATTTGTATCTTCATAGTAGTAATATTTCATTTCTACTTGTTATTCGGGTGTTTATTATGTTTTGTTCTTATGTGTGTTTTGTCGAATAAATTCTTATTCCTCTTTATAAGATATAGATACATAATTTACAGAATGGTATTAGGGTAATATATATCATATTCATTCATTAATTGCATTTATAAAATCATTATTCAATGAATACCTTATAGAACGAGTCGCATCACATCATGGAGACGGTAGGCCGTACGTACACACGAGCAATGATATCGTTCCCATGATCATGGAATTGTATTTAAGTGTATTTAAAATATTTAATAATCAATACCACTTTAAAATAATCATATATAGTTATTTATTTACACCATTATACCCATCCATGTAAGGTGGTGGTGGAAAACATATTACACCACGACATGGAGATGGTATTCCGTACGTACGCACGCGCGGTGATTTTGTTTACCGTAGGATGGATAAGAGGTGAGATAGGGTTGTTTTATATATATACTAACATATAAGTATATTAGGGATACTAATTTTATTACCTCATAATGAAAAAACTAAAGAGGATGGAGTAGAAGAAGAATGGAACTTGAAGAAGTCGGTAGAAGGTATTACCTCTTATTCAAAGTGCCTCCATTAAACTTTTTCTTAGGGCACTAGAGGTTGTCTTTTGAGAAGACCAGTAACTCTAGTAGGTTTCTAAGGAAGTGGGGAAGTGAAATGGGCAGGGGTTGGCCAATCATGAAGGCTCAAAGTGGTGTGAGTCGGAGAGGGAGGAGGTTCCCTTTTATAATGGAGGAGAGGGGCACAACTGGAAGGTGTGAAAATATTATTTTATTATAAACTTATCTTCAGTTTCAAAAGGTCCAAAAATCATTAAAGATGAAGATAAGATGACTAATGGTCTAAATAAAATCATCCAATCAGAATTGGACATGTTTTGGAAAATATTTAAATCATTATAATCTTATTTATTTAAATCATTTATTAATGTGGTAAATACTGCATCATTATTGTGTCAAAAATAATTTAATTTATTTGATTTCTATAAATTATTTAAAAAATACAAACATGTATAAAATCTTTTTGGATTTCCCATGAATATTTATATACGAAAAGATAATTTATATAGCCCCTTATAAAAATTAAATACTAAAGGATTTTTAGTTAATGCCAATTTTGTCTTTACATTAAATTAATTAATATAATATGTCATTGTCTTTTATAAGTGGATCCATGGGGTCCCAAAATATACCCAAGGATTCCCATGGTTTTCCATTACTCATAAAATAAGGTTTGGACATGTGTTACTGTAATTATGAATTATTATAATTTTCTTTTAACCTTTAATTTCCCTATTTACTTTTAACCATGGTAAATAAAAGTAAAAGGTTACTATTCACCAGAAATTATTTTTATCTAATTGAACCACATTTTAACCTTGATATTGACCGTGTCTCTAGGATTTTTGAAATTCAACTCACAAAAGCGGTAAAATTATGTTTTATGAACCATTTCAAAAGCTCCTAGGAGGTGCGTAAAAGACTGTGAAAAATTCAATACAATTTTTTTATAAATCTAAAATTATTATAAAATGATTCCAATGAATTTCATTGAACATATATAAGTATTATGTATCTATTTTTACCTAAAAAAATTTAAATCAAATAAATTATTATTTAAATAAAAAGTCGGTCTTAACCAAAAAACTCAGTGTTTTCACCATTCATCAAAAATTGAAGTTTTTCAGAAAAATATCAAATATTCAGCCTAAGATATATTTGATATTCCGAATTCAAAAATGATGTCAATTTTTCCAAATTAAAAAAATATAAGTGGCATTAATTAATTTTAAATGTGATTCCTGTTATCAAAATAAATAGCGTGTTTTTATGAAACAATAACTATCAAAAGATAATCACTTGTTTATGTCCAATTTCAATGTGAAATTAATTCCAATGACCAAAATTGGATTAAATGGTAAAAATATATTCTAATTAAACTTTAAAACCAATTAAAAATATAATATAGACATACAAATTATTGCAATGAAAAACCTTGTTTTCAATTAAAATATATCGTGTTTTTACTATTCATCAAAATATGAAAGTTACCAGAATAATATGAAAAATTTATCCAAAGTAAATTTTTATATGCTGATTCGAAAAAAGAATTTTATTTTTTAAAATAGAACTAATAATAATGTCAAAAACTATATTTAAAATGTTCCGCCATTAATAGGCGGTAAAACTGCATTTTTTAAAAAATATATCTTTTATCTGAAAAACTGATTTAGTTTTCATACATCATTCTAGAAATTATGTAAGATGATTTATAATTTTATAAAATTTAAATTTCAGTTAATACTATTCTTAACGGCTAGTTCATAATGTTATAATAATATATCGTTGTTTAGTGAAACTCGGTATTGAGTACTACACACGCTATCGAGGAAGGTTGTGATTGTGTGTAACATAAGATAATCTAGTGTTGTGTGCAGTGAAAGATTCATTTTGAATATAACATAATACATAAAAAATATACATCTCATAAAATATCAGGGTGTTACAATACTACCTTAAAAATATTTAGGTAACCATTATATAAGATGTTTTTATTTACCAAAAAATAATAATGGAACGTGAGAAGCATTTGAATTTTATAATTTATATCTTGAGAAAGGAATATATATATATATTTATATATATATGAAATATATAATAAATTCATGATTTTAATGGAACATGTAACATTCCAGGATCATGTTATCAGTCGAAAAGTGGTATCATTGGATTCTTCAATGATAGAGAAAATTAAAGGATGACTATGAGTAACATCTATGTTATAGATTAGTTATTTTATTGAATTATCATAAAATTATCATCAATTTTTAAAAAACATCACTTTATTTTCAAAACCTCTAACCGATATAACTTGAAAGGAAGTAAATTTTTCTAGATAGATGAATATGATAAAAGACTAACAGTTTTAAAGAATGGACCAATCTCTACCACTTTTCAATTCTTACTGAACTATGGGGAAGAATTTTTTATTTATAGCAATTCATTAATATAATTAGTTGGTTGTGTAAACATGAAAAATTGTTGTTTCATAACATATTTCTCCCACAATGTAATGATCATTTATTAGATATACTAGAAACATGGTTTAGAAGATGTTGATGTGATATTTTTGGTAAAAATTTCAATACAAAATATCTATAGGGAGATGTGTGTCTAATATATATGGAAAATAATAGCCTCATGTATATATTAACACTATAGGTTATTATTTTGCACTAAAGAATGTGGTTATAGATGATCAAGGATTATGACTATTCAATCCATTACTACATAGGGGAGGAAAGTATTGTAGAAGATACTCTGAGTAGAAATAATTCCACCACCCAATCCATGATTAGGGTAGAGTGGGTTCTTATTTTCTAATACATGCAAATGCATGACATGGGGATCATAGAAGGATCACAACCATTAATTTATAAAATAACCATTCAAATATCAATTTTTAAGAGGACCATGGAGGCCCAAAAAGATGATGAAAAAATAGGAATAAAGTTACAAAAATAATTAGATTTCAAATCTTTTGAGGATAGATTTATAAGTAATGGTGCATATATATGTGTCCATTCAATACTAAAACTAAATAGTAAACTTTTGGATAGTACACATAGCACATCATTTACTTATCTTATAGTAAGCACTAAGATGTATAATGATGTAATGAAAAAATATAGTTGGGTTACATGAAGTGGGAAATTAATGAATTTATATGTAAATGATTGGTATTGAAAAATTTCACAGTTTAAAGATAAAAGTCTCAATGTATGATAAAACTATTTCTTATACCGCCCTTGAAATGGGAAAACCTTATAGGATATTTTTTCGATGTACTCCCAATGACATAAATAGTCAATAAACAATTAGGGTGGTTGTATAACTCCTTAAAATGTTAGTGGAAATCATTTTTGTCAATGAAAATTTATCTTTTGATCATCCCAATAAGATATAAATATTAGAATTCATATGAAATTATGGAGTAAAATAGTCCATTGTATTTAATTGATATGTGTGGTTTACCTCGAGCTTCTATAGAAGCCTTCAGTAAGTGTTGGATGAAGACTTCAGTTTCAACAATATTTATCACCATCAGATGGATGGTTCATATAAGATAACCAATCAAAGACTAGATGATATGATGAGATCATGTTCAATGTATTTTCCATTGATGTTGGGAACAAAACCTACTATCACGACCCTATCCCTCCAAATATTCCAAAGTGACGGGAGACAGATGATGAATCCTCAATCCCACATTCAGTAATCCATGCATTTTTGACTAGAGTGAAGGGTAACAAGATCTCGTAAATGATTGAATTATCCTCTCTAATATAAAAACACCATGAGAAATGATAGGACGACCAAACATAACTGCATGAAAAATTTAATATAAATCTTAAAACCATACCATAATACTTATATAAATAAAAATGATATTGAAAAATTATCTAATATAAGTACACTAAATAAAAGATAAAGTAGGGATACAATAATATTCCAAGGGTCTAAGATAGAAATGAATATAAAAATCAGAATAATACTTCTAAAATCTTGAAAATCGTGTAATAAATATAGGGTTGGTTTAAATTTATACCTAGTAGGAATACTAATGTCCCTCATGCACATGTGAAAAAAGAATAATATTTATCCCCTGAGAAATCATCAAACCCAACAAGACCTAAACATTTCAACTATCCAAACCTGACCTCACCAATACACACACACAAACACACACACCAAATAACACAATCGACATATAATAACATAATAAGAAGCATATTGGTCAAGGTTACCCCTAACCACATTCCCAATGACTTCCCACTCTCATTCCCCATGTTTGTACTCATTTCTACTTCCATCCATTCTTGATAACATACAACTCCACCCCATAGAATGATCATTTCATGTATCACATTGAGATTATTAGGCCACCCACACCCACAACATGGTCACATATCAACTCCCCTTCAGACACCTAGACCATCACATCAAACCCATAACCAAAGCAGTATGATCTCATGAACATGAATTAAATTAACCTTGTATTCAGCTCATAAAATGAATTTACCACACCATAAGAATCTCTATAGTAAGATCTCATCACATCTCATCCAAACACACCACAACCACCACCATACTACATGTTCACATCTAATAATTACTAAAGACATGTGGTTCACCACCTAGTTCCTTATTAGACCACTATCAATCCAAACCTATTCATATATACTAACATATAAGAAAGTGGGGTATTATTTAATATCCAACTAGCCATTCTCATCACCATGATGATGGGTAACCCCTATTAATGTATACGTGTCAACACATAGTTCTCATTGTGGGTGGGTATCATTTATAAATCAATAGAAATAAAAAAATTGTATATGTTGTCATATAAAGTACAAATTATGATTTAAAAATAACAATCTAACCAACTCACAACATCCCCACATTCATATACACATAAAAATTATAAAACCCACATAAAAAACAATCTGAATCCAACATCCCACATTCTATTAAAACCTATGAATCATTAATTAAAACATCCAATTCATTGAATTATTAATAAATAACCACATTTAACTGCACTTTCAATTCTAATCCATTCTTTAGTCACTTCCAACTGATTAACCAAACCATGCCATGTCATGGAAATTTGAAAATTTAATTTATTTCTAATAGAACCATAGGAATAAGAATAAAAACCCATTCTTGTCTCACGAACCACATAATAAAACAACATATAACAAGTCCACAACATTCTCTCATACCTGAAACACAATTATGAAGTGTTCCCATCACATATAACAAATACAGATCTCTTACCCATAGCATGACCTCACAAAACCGTCGCATTTCTTCCATATAGATTTTCCTCATAGACCCATTACACCACTTCCCCACATCAAGACCTCACAAACTCATCATTCCCAAATTCCAAAACCACTAATTTCTTGCCCACATCGCAACCAGAAATCATAAAACATCATAGTATGTTTTTTATATTTATCAAGGAAATGTGTATCATTAGAACTCTATTAGTTGTGGTACATTTCCACAAAATCCATAAATCCAGGGGAAATAATTTTTATAAAAAAATATATGTGGTTTTCTAAATTCCATTATTGGTTGATATGGATAAAATATATAGTGAGGTTTCCCATTCACAAAAACTAAAGTGCATGAAAAGGGTCCCAATAACCATGATTTTCCACATGGAGTAACCCTCATCAATAATCAATATGAAGAAAATATTATAAAATCTTTAAAAACATATTCAAGAAACACATTTTAATTGAATTATAGTCAACTAAATTACTTTTCTTAATTATTCTACTGAAAACCACCCTAGGGAAACAAAATATTAAAACAGTCCCTTAAGATATACAAAAGTGAGAACTAAGGAATTCCTTACCTCACAGAACCATGTCTAAAACATTATTCACCACATGATGAAGATGATATTCTTGAAAACCACAACAACAATATAAAATTACTAAGCAATATCATATAATTTTTTAGTAAAATTTCAACACAAAAAACCCCCCAAAACAAAACATCATTACATTTGTGGATCTCTATGAAAACAAAAAGATATACCACCATGAAAAGAAGAATAAAATGTAACTGGTCACAAATATACACCCACCATAACCAATGTATCAATGGGTAGGATGGATGGGTAGGGGATTCATAAATATCACCAATGTCTATGGAAAAAATGAGAGAACTTAAGGGTAGTCGAATAACGAAGGATCAAATCATCAGTAATTTTTACAACTTTTACCTCATGGTTTTCACATCAGATATTCCTTTAATGGTATATAATAAACTTATTTGGGTTTTGACAAATAAATTTACTCAACATAGACAAGTTTGTTTACATGTTATGTGTTCTCTTTTTCATGATGTCAATCAATCTAATATACCCCTCTTTAGATCGCATACAAGCAGTGAATTAGGATGTCAACGAAATATATGAACCACCAATTCATGAAGTGAATATGAATCCCATTGTGAGCTACCTGCTACAACACAATGTAGATTCAACCTCATGGAACCCTATAAATATCCTCTGACCACCTACAACATCTCAAAAGGTAATGTAACAGGCTGTGAAGGCAAGGTCCATTATATCATTTACATCTTAAAAAGATCTGATCCTTGAGAATCGAAACCATATCAAAAGGAAAGAAGGTTCATGAAAAAATATTCCATGATACCTCTCATTGTTTTCATCATTCCTTAAATTATACCACAATCTATACTCTATAGATAAAACAAGAATAGACACACCAAAAGACCATATCACAACACAACCAGATCAATAACTCTTTTCGAGATCAACACAAAACATCCCCTACCAAAAACCCACTAAATTTCAAAAAAAAATCTACACAACCATATATACCTTCTTATAGCCAATTCAAAAAATGACTGAAACCCAGAAGCAACACTAACTTAAGAACACAAATTAGAAAATCCCATATTCCATGTCAGTATGTTATTGTCATTGTGTATAATTGACTTCTTCAAACTGTTTTAACATAATCAAAGTATAACACATCATGAATAAGATTCAATTCATCTCATTTTTTATATGTCGTATGCCTTATGAAATAAAACAGGACATGAAAACAAATCACTACATATTACATTGAAAACCTTAATCACCTCAAAACTGAAGAACTAATGGAAAAAAATATTAAAACATAGTGTAATACGAATGCATTTTCATCAAAAAAATAAAATCTACACTCTTCAAGGTCACATTGCGTCCACCCTACATGAAAAAATGATTGGATTTTCTTTGAAACACCCTCTCTAAATGATCATGGATCTCTAATTTCTACTCTAAAATTGTCTCTTCATGCACGATATCCAAATATACCTATTTAATTTCATGGGATTCATCATAAAGATACCCCTAGAGCTATGAGACATGGAAGATGTCATGGATCATTTGATTCTAGGGTAGAAATACCAACCGATATTCTATCCCTCCCACATGCACAAACACATTATGGGGATCAACAATACGGTGAGAAATATAACTCTCACTTCCAAAATATTTATTCCCATGTTGAGGGGAGGCTATCAATAAGACATGGACTCTAACATCAATTTTCAGTGGGTTCATCCTATGATTAGAATAATAATTTTTCAATCCCTACAATGCCTTTATCCACCCATGAATGATCTGACCCATTTCTGGCGTGCTCAAAACCACATTAAGATCGAGAATTTCTGCCTCCCAAAAAATTGTCAAGTATAACATAGAATTAAATAACTAACCAAAAAATCATCAAATAATGACATGTGAAAAAATATTGATATATTTTACTATAAGAAAACTTAATTTATGGTATGTTTCATTGTAAGGATCCATTTAACTCTAAGATTCATTACCATAATATATATCTTATTGTTTGGATTGTTTTCTAGATATTCCCATTTTCCAAAGGGTGGAAAGTTGTGATGATATGTATCTGAGTGTAAAAAAATGTGACAATTACCTCTTGAATCGTGAAATAAAATGTAAATCATGGTCTAGAAAATATACCATGGGATCCATGAAACTAAAAAAAACTCATTAATTTACATCAACAGTTAAACAAACACAGATTATGACTCATTGGTCACTAATAAGTGATCTAATCTCGTAACCAATCCACGATTACCAAAACTATTTAAAAAACTCCCTGATCATAGGTAACACTTTTAAAAAATATTCATCGATTTGTTCTCCCATTTCCACATATATATATATATCTGAAGGCTGAAAAAATATTCCAGGTACACAGTAATTTTTTTTACCTACCGGAAAACCAACCACCAAGCCATGAACTCTTCCAATACCCATTTTATCTCAGTCCAAAAAACTGTTTCCCCAAGACTTAGTACCTCTTATATACCCATGGGTGTTTCACCAAGGGTGATCTATGAAACATATTAGATACTCTATCATGAATCACATTTGAAATACACAATCTCCATTGAAAAATAATTCAATTATAAAAACACTCTGACCACCCATCTAGAGAATCTCCATGTCTAAGATGATCATGAATCACCTAGAACACTATATACTCCCAATGAGACTCCTCCACCTAATAAAATAAATAGGGCTAAAAAATCATCAAAATAGAATATCCTCCAACATTAACCACCCTTGCATCCAATTTTAGGGATTATAAGTCTTACACATCTTTTAAGAAATCCCAAGAATCTTAAATAACACCCCACTATGAATTTATGCACATATCATTGGAAACAACATTCCCATTTCATGAAGATTACAAGATCTCAAAATCTGAATCCTAAAGAAACTCCATCAAACTATATTTCTATAGATTATGTTCACACTGGGATAAAATATACCTCAAACTCGTGTGATTTTTGAATAAAAAAATGATCTCCCTAACGAGTCTTTTCTTTCTCACCTTCCATTCACACCCATCTTCCACAAAATCCAGACCTTGGGTGGAATTTTTATGCTCATGGGGATGTAACATACTATACTAATATGATATCAAAACTCTATAATGCATCAAAATGCATCCCAAACCCATATGAGATGCTTAAAAGTCCAAAAACATCACCCCTGCCTCTAGAAGCCAGAGCATAGGAGTAATGAAAAATTTCATATTTTAGTAGATGAACACTAGCTGAAATAAAAAATCCCACAAAAATCATGGTCTTTCATATAAAATAAAATCATTGGGACTTCAATTATATATAAATTTGGAATAAACCTATGATAATTTTTTCTGGGATGAAGGAAATTGGGAACCTATACAACATTATTAGTGTTTGAAAAAAACAACAACATTGACATTCGATGAGATTACAACCACAACCAGCTGAGACACAACACTTCCAATTAAATGGGCATCTCATATTCCAAAAAATAACCTTGGAAATCATCCCATATATATGGAAGTTTTGAAAAACTAGCACGATTGGTATGAGATGATTGAAATTATCCTCAGCGGAATTTTAGTACATACATATAGAACATATGAATATGAATACGAAAAAATCCTGGAATTCATAGAACATAGAGTATAGGAGACCCTTGAATTCATCTAGCACGATCATGGAACCAAATGACATGGCTTGAAACATGAAGTTCCTATTCCTATATATGATGTAAATCTTCCGGACATCACCCTCCATCACCCTCAACAGGTGATGCCCTGTCCATGGATCAACCAAATTAAACTAACTCACTCCATTTTAGATGAAAAAACTATAATATATCCACATAAGAGGGTCAAATTTATTAATTATAACCTAATTAAAGCGTGGATAGTCTATACGAAACCTCATATCAGTGTTTCATTAATGGGAGACAACACTGGAGTGCCCCATGGTGAAACACTAGGTCAATTAAAAACTTTATACATCATATCATCAATATGATTTATCAATACAAAAAAATCATAATCTTTATATCTGATAAGGATTGATAGACTTCGGTGAAGAACTGAGCTGCATGCCAATCCTAAAATCAACATCACATCTAGGGGGTATCATCATAAATTTTATAGAAAAAACATAGAGAAACACCCCGACGACTTTGGAACATACACTTTCTCTGTATCCCTTAATTCAATATAAAACAAATCTATAAGTGAAATAATTCATACCACACATATACAACCCAACTGGTAACCTCCCTCACCAATGAAAACCACAGGATGACAATCCATAATGTAACACCTAAAAAATTCTAAATGAATAACAATTTATTATATCGTGTTTATAACATGCAATACCATGTATAGAAAAGAATTTTACATCCTAATATTTTATAATATATTTAATATGTTGAATAAATTCAATCTATTATATATCTTACAATGCATGAAATATTGTGTTAGCTTGTATTATAAACAACTCTGAGATTCATCTATACCTTATGTTATACGAAAGACCGAGTTTTATCAAACAAAAAACATACTATTAACATTATTATTTAAATTCAAAATTATTTCCTAGACATTATGTTTGATGATATAGATTTTATTAATAAAAGTATGAAAATATATGTATGAATTCATTGAATAGAGTTAAATTATAAACAATCATAAAAAATAATTGAAACTATAGGTTGTTTTTTTATAAAATGCTATTATTTTAAGCCAATAGCATTGTATAATAAAAATCTTAATTAATTATATTAGTTGATGATATTAATGATATTTTATATTATATATTAAATATTTTTTTTGAAATTAATCCAATATATTCTAATAGACTGGATATAATAAAAAATATATTTTTATGTAATAAAAGATGACTTTTTCTATATATAATTATAACGCCATTTAAATAGAGAACATTTTTTAAAACAATTTTTTTTAAAAGTAAAATTAATTTTAAAAATTAAAAATCATTTTTATAAATATTAATATAAATATTATATTAGGGTGAATTTTTTTATTTTTTAATATGTTACATTTTTTGATGAATTTGGATAAATAAAAGATTTTAATTGAAAAGTATCTTTTATTAAAAATAATTTATAATTCATAATTAAATATAAATTTTTTTTAATGTAATAATATATAAATTTTATATATATTAATAAAATTACCTTCATTGGAATTATTTTTATGTTTAATTCAGAAAAATTTTTTTTTAAACATTTGAGTTTTTTCTCATTAAAACCCCACTTTATCATTCCATATGTGGGGTTAATTTTGAATTAATTTGTTCTAATTATGTGAATTGAATATGTGAAAATAAATTATTTATTTGTATTCATCATAATTTATAATTTCTAATAAGAAAAATAATTTTTTTACCAATGTTATTTCTCAAAGTAATTAAAATTTATTACAGTGATTAAGAAAAAATATTTTTTAACAAGGGACTAAATATTAAACTTAAGAGGGACCTAGAAACATTACCAAAATGAATTTTATAACCATATATCAACAATATACATTATATTATTGAATTTTAGGCATTATTGGATCCAATTTTGTAGTACAAAATGTTGATGGAATTTTCTCATTCAACAATTTATAGGTTTTCCACTCACCCAATTTATAAAAGGCTTCCCCCTCCCCATTCGTTGAACCTCACAAACCACTTTTTTGAAGAAAAAAAATGTAAAGAATAATATATCAAATTCCATCACCTCATCATATAGGCCTTTTATTTGGATAAAATTCGTCTTATAAAGGTATTAGGGAAAATCTGTAGAGGATACTGGAAGAAGACATAATGATATTCTAAAATTGTTTTCATTTTATTTTATTCTAAACATCCTTAAATTTATATTATATTTTGATTATATAAAAACTAAAATATGATCAATATAATGAAATTTTTTTATGTTAATTTTCTGACCAGATACCTGACACACTTATATCCATTGGGACACACATTCATCATTCATGTGTACCGCATACTACCGCCTCACAATTTTTGGTCATTGGTTCCTCCATTATCTCCTCTCAAGGTTAAAAATAATGATAAATAAGCTAACTGTATTTTTAATTTATGAAATATATTATTTGTTAAATTTTATTTAATTATTATCTAACAAATACTTTCATATATTCTATTTCCATGGAATATGATGATGTCTTTCTTGTGTATGGCAGACTACCGCCTCTGGAAGCGATGCGATTAATTCACACAATTAATGGAATGTATTAAAATTGTTTTAAATTAAAATATATAATATATATGAAATAAAAATTATATTTTAATGATAATATGGATATACATCACTTACATTTCATTCATTAATTAGGCTTTATAATTGTAGCAGTGTCTATGCATACATATGACCTACCTTCTACATGAACAGTGAATTTAATTTCCTCTCACTAAATATTATGGATTGATTTTGATATATATATACTAAATATATATATTATATTTTAATAATTATTTAAAATTTTTGAGCTGATTAAATAAGAATCCAAGTAATAGTATGAAATAAATAAGTCAAAACATACTAATTAAAATGAAAGTTATTACCTGAAATGACGAAAATAATGAAACTGTATTGATGAATAGGTAAAAATTATATACAAAAGGATCATATATTTCCTATTAAATAATAATATGTTTGTAGAATAAGTTAATAATTTAATTAAAACTACTATATAAGTGGTTAAATCCCTTATTTCCATAATAAAATTAGTGAAGTAATAGATTGTGTCTCAATTTCATTTCATTGAGGCATATTATAATATTATGTACCTAATTTATTTTTTATGGTGTTTTTATTATCCTATAAAATGTAATATCATGAATAAATAATTCATCATGAAATTTTGAGTTCCAATTTGAATTATTTCATCTATGTGGAATTTAATTATGACTTACCAAGTGGTAATGAATTTGATAACTCAATTTATTGTAATTAGGCTATATTACTTCTTATTTTGCATTAATATTATATAATTATGGGGGTAATTATTTGATACTATCTAATTTTGTATTTACACTTATTTTATGTGGATTTATAATTTTTAATATTAATATAATTATTTAATCATTTTCATATAAATTTTTTGATATTCATAAGGGTTTACATAAAAATATCATTTTTCTTTGAAAATGTTTACAATTGAATTTACATGGCAGGAAATTATTTAATCATAGACTAATAAACCTTAAATTTTTCTTGTAATCTAGTTATTAAGGAATTTTTTCATGTAATATTTCCATTATTCTTCAATATGTTACTATATATTTTTCAGAAAATCTTTTCTAGAAAACCATACTTCATTTCTCACATTGGTAAGACAAACATTTTTATTCTAAAAACCTATTATATAATTTTTTTAAAAAAAATCCTTTGGACATTAATTTATTTAAAAATATTTTTCAACTGTTTATTTTATAATTTTTTTAAGAAATATGCTTGTCCCTTTCTGAACAAGGAACGTTTTTATACATTTTTCAATGAAATAGGAAGGTTTTTTCCCTTCTATAGAATTACGTGTCACTGTTTATTTGAATAATTTTTTTGAATGTTTACTAATTTATTTTTCATGATTTATTTATTTTATTTTCAATGAAAATTATTTTTTTTATGGATTTTCACAATGAAAATGATATTTTCATAAACAATGTGTTTAAAGATCGTTTTATTTAATCAATAACAATACCCTTTATTCTTACTCCAATGAGTATACATCATATTGCTACCATCATTATTTCATCTTACAGATGGGTTTTTATTATTTTTACAATGTCTAGAATATAAATTCCCTTCCATGAGTAATTTTAATAGTCATTTACATTCCCTTGAGTTATTCACATTCTAGAGACCATTGAAAACTAAATTTCCTTAAATATCAACATTATTTTTCATCGATTTGAATATTTCTTAAACCATGTACCATTTGTACATATGGTGGTTACATTGATAGTTATTTGATTATTTGGGGAAATATTGATAAATATGCATTCCTTACTAAATAAATATATCCAATATGGACCATTTTTTATGACTTTAATCTATTATTTGATATATAGGGAATTGTGTGGACCAAAAGACAAAGGAGGGTCCTGCTTAATGATATCTCTTTGATGCATTGGTAGTATAAAGATATATAATAATTTTTCTTACCTCAACTAATGGGTATTTAACTAGAATGTTTGAAACACTAATGTGAAAGGCCGTGACAGTAAAGGTTCCATGTTACTAGGAAACATAGAATCCAATAATTAGGTGTTGACTTCATTCAAATTTAGTTATTATTATCTAAGATATTTTCAATATGAAAAATTATACAGATGCATTTCATTATAAACTTTTTTATGAGAAAGAATGGATTTAGGTTTTATATCATGAAATATTTTTTATTTTATATCTAGTTAGTATAGTAATGTTATTTATTAAATGGTATGTCATATCCATTTTTTATAATAAAAAATTTATTATGCACTTACTTCTTAGATTATTAATTACATGGAATTAATATTCAGTTATTTACTTTTACAAAATAATTATTCTCATTGATCAATTTTTTTCTCCATTGTACATTACCCTTACAGAGATTTTGAGATCACCCTTTGTTTCTTTTCCTCAAGATTCAATGAAGTTTACTATGATTGATATGAAGGGATAAGCTGTATTGAACAAATTTATCCTCAAAAGATAAAAAATATATTGTATTTTTAGTATTTAAATGTATTTTAATACACAAGTATGTATCTAGTTTAGCAAAGCCGCAAAACACTTCAGTCCTTCATGGTGTGATTCCCTGTATCTTATGACAATGTAATGATATCAGACACTTTATATGGGATTCTAGGGTTGGGTCTCTACAATTGGTATCAGAGAAATTTTAGTAGAAACATTGGGATCTATATTAAGGAAAATATTAATTTTGGAATATAATACTATGGTATAATATCACAATATAAATATATATATATATATATATATAAACATTCTATCATTTTGCTAAGGTTGATATTATGTGGGGGTTTCTAGAAAAATATTTTTATCTAGATACATAAATTGAATGTGGTACCAACATAGATATACCTATGGGTAATTAATCTAAAAATTTTGTGTTTGGATTTACCTGATCATCACCTAGTTCATTACAAAAGGCCTTACTCTGCACATAGTTTGACACTCCTAGTGATATCCTTAGAATAATCCATATTTTATTTACAAACCATTAGGAAGGATTTGAATATATAATGAAAATCAATGACATATGATAAACCTAAGAGTAAAGATGTACCTATAATGAAATAAAATTAATGAGGTATTTATGCAACAGAATTAAATAAATAAATTCTAAAAGTATGTTAAATATTGGAATTTTGTTATAAGGATTGTCAACGGACTAATAATTGAGTTAAATATTATATTAAAATTTTTATTTGTTAACATAATATTTATGGATATAATCATGTTTATTTGAGTATATGATTAAATATAAATCCATAGACATAAAAGCCTTTTTTTAGGTTTTATGAGATGGGATTCTAAACATATTATGGAAATTTTGGAGATTCTTTCGAATTGAATATGTTTTAGTGGAAATGTTATTTGAGTAACAATACCTTTATGGTTTATAAATATAGGTTTGAAGGTTTTGGTAACCACTAAGTATTCTATGATCATTAATGAATTTTTGATATTAGTAAAAAAATTATTATACTTTTTAGTGATAATACGTTTTATTCATGAACATAGTAAATTTTTTTTGAAGAATGTCATTATTTCAAAGATGTCCATCATATTTTATTTGAACATTATAATAATAAAAATAATATATTTTATAAAAAGGGTAACCTCTATGCTGAGTGACAACCAATCATATCTAGAAAATATATAGGGCTTGAATCCACAACTAATGTATGTTATCTTTTATAAACTAACCACTGACATATGCATTTCCCTTTTTAATATGTCATTATTTTTAAGAACACTATTTGAAAAATTAATTTATAGGATGAACTAGTATTATTACTTTTGAGGTCAATAGATTAATGTATTATCTATATTGGATTTGAAAAATAGTTAAAAATAAATAAAAAACATTTCCCTTTTTTAATGGTTCTTATGATGCATTAAAATAAACTTTGGTGATTTTGGAAAAAAATTAATTATTTGTGGATTTTAAATACATAGAATTAGAAATGAATTGGAAATTGATTGAATCAAAACAAATGGATGAAATTGTGTTTATAGAAATTTATCACGAAATTATATTTCATTATATTCACAGATATTAAAATAATTAATCAACTCTATAAAAAGTAATATTATATTACATTCTATCCCATTGCCATCATTTATGATGATTTAAATGGCCTATTCTCGCCTATTATATTTAAGGAATTGAGGACCACAAAATTACAATAAAAATTCACTATCTTATGATCAATGACCGCATTCACAATATATATATATATATATTATTTTCCTCCATGTTCATATCTATACACTCCACTAACCTTTTCCTACAAAGAAACATTGTTTCATCTTATTCCATGTGGTCTTTGTACCTCCCATTGTATCCTACTAAGTAGATGTTTTAACAATAATTCTTACAAAATGGGTTTTATAACAATTTTATTTAAAAATTTCAACCCCCAAATAGAGACATCATGTTTAAGATTTTATGATTCAATTATATTACTGTGGTGAGAATGAAACAATCCAAAAAATTATAAGACTATAAAATTTTATTAGATAGTGTGTCTCGCATACAAAACAAAGCGTATGAAAGAATATAACATCATGATATATTATGAAATATATTACATTTTAGGAAATTATATTTATTGTGCGGGTTCAAAGTCAAGTAATAATGAGTTATCTTGTCTTTCACACAATGAAAAATTTCTTTGATATCCTGAAATACATGCAACATCGGTTTTTAGAACTAAAATATACTATAAATTATATTATTTAAAATGAAAATTAACTACTAAATATTTAATTAGTGGTTCAGAATTGTATTAAATATATTTTTTGATTCATTGGTTAAAAATTATTTTCAATTTTATGTTAAAATTAATTAAAAAGTAATTAAATGTTTAAATAAAAATTATTATTATGTTAAAAAGGTGGTTTATCATAATAAATAAAATTAATTAATATTATTGGTTGATCTTAATGATATGTTTATATTATATATTTCATAAAATGGGTTTACATTCTTGCAATCTATTTTTAGGCTGATGATCTGAACAAATCATGTTTAATACATAAGAAGATGCATTTTTTAGAGGTAGTGTTTCTGGCTTTTAATGGTGTGCTTGTTTTAAGACCAATATTTTAAAATTTCCAAAATATTATTTATAAAAAATATAACTAAAATTATTATTAATATTTTAAAATTACATTATGGTGAATTTATGGTATTTTATGAGAAGTTTCATTTTTGATGAAGAGTGAAAAATATAAGAATTTAATTAAAAATTACCTTTTCTCTAAAAATATTAATAATGGTAAATCATATGTTTAATTTATTTTAATGTAAAAATAGATCAAATATACATATATTAAAACAATTTACATTATTTTAATCATGTTTATATTGAATTTATGTATTAAAACATTGTAAACATTAGGACATTTTTACATTGAAAACATAGTTTTATGTTCCACATGTGAGATTATTTTTAAATTAATTTTATCCTCTACTGTGAATTTAATTTCCAAAAATGGATTACATATTTGGAATCATATAAATTTATAATTTCATATATGTCCAAATTAATATTTGACCAATTTTATTATTGAATGTTGTTAAAATTTATTACAACTATGATGAGAAAAACTTTCTCCAAGGAACTAAACAATGAACACAAGTGGCTTGTGAACTATAAACTTATACAACACCCATTTTATGGACATATTTGTACATCATATCATATATTATAAGTTTTTTGAATTATTAGAGCCAAAATTAAAGGAAACTACATTGGTTGAATTCCCTCATTCAAAATTTACATGTTTTCCACTCACCCCACTAATAAAAGGCCTCACCCTCCCCCTTATTCACATATATGAAACAAATTTTATTAGAGAAATAAGTTTCACATATATTCAAAAAAATTCATCCCACTATCCTAGAGGCCTTTTCATCGTATTAAATCTAACATTGTAAGTAATTAATGAAAACCAAAGAGTATAACCAAAGTAAAGATAATGTTCTTATGAAAGTGTTTTATTTTTATTTCCTTCCCTGAATACTTAAATTTCTATTATATAATTATTATTTAGAAATTAAATAACCTCATTATACTGATATGATATTATGTTATCGGTAATACCTACAACTTCAAACACTTCCATCAAATTTCATACACAATCATCGATCTTGTGTTCGGTGGACTACCCCCTCGCGAACTGATGTCGTCAGTTCTTCCATTACCACATATCAAGGTTGGGAATAATGATATACATACTAATTATATATATATATATATCTCATTTATGATATATATGGTTTTTAATACTTCTTTATTTATTATATAACACATACTTTCATAGATTACATTTTGGGGGAATACAATAACATCGCTCGTGTGTACAATGGGATACCATCTCATAAAGTGATATGATTCAGTCACAAGTTACATAGGATGTATTAATGAAAATTATAATAAATATATGTAATATATACTAAAAAATATGATACTATAATGATAATATTCATAAATATAATTTTTATTTTATTTTTTAATATGAATCATTAATGGTTGTAGCGGTAATGAGTTCATATGACCTACCATATCCATGAATGGTTAATTAAATTTCTTATCAATTTGTTATATGGAATACATTTAGTAAATATATAATGAATATATATGATATTTTAATCCAAATTAGTTTAAATACCCTGAGATGGGAGGGGTTGAATCAGGGTATAACAGATTAAAGCAAATACACCGTGGGATCTTAAATCATCATTAAACAAAACACTCGTTTCTATTCTTCTCATTGAAATATATGAACTGAAGTAAAATACTGAATGGGACAAATAAAATTTTACTTAGTTTACCCTCATTGGTATAATTATATGTAGCATATAATGAAAATGTGTCAAGGTAAAAAATTCATTATGTCTCGCTTCCAATTTACACATTTCAGGCTAGATCACTTTTATACCTTTGATCATTGCGTTCATAAGATATAAGATCTACTCAATGAATTCCTAATGGTCTCCCCAATATCTCTCTCACGTACTCACGGCTAGAAGGAATTATCACAATCTTCCTTATCCTTTTCTCACGTCTCTGGGAGGGGATATACTCAATGTATATAGACTTATGGGTCCCTTTATTTCATCAAAAGCATGATTCATCAACAATAGATTGATTCTTTATTGATGTCCAATTTTCACCCATAGATGAAATCTAGTATTTCACATACTATAAGATAGAATAAATTGATTTTTTGATCTATTTGAGTCCCTATTAGGACAATCTACATCCCCTTTGAACTGAACATTGTTGCATAACATATATGCTTCACAAACCCCCACTCCTCCATGGACTGCCTCTACTTATAAAAATCATATCTCATTTACATACCACTTCTTCCTCCACAAAAAAAACTTTTTTCTATGAACTATCCCTACTTTTTTATGAGTTATTATTTAATGGGATAACTCTTCTTCATAGCCCGTTTGATATCCTACGGACCAGATCTTCTATAAGGATCCCTATTCTAATGTGGGGTGCAATCCCTGAATAACCCATTCATGAATTGTTCCCATGAACTCCTTCCCCTTTCGTAGAATCCACCTCATGAACTTCTTATCCTTAAAGAACTACCAACCATCAATTTTAGACATATCCAAATTTATTCCTAGAGTTAAATTGTTTTTTAATGAAAAACAATATTACATAATGATGGGATTAACGGTACTAATATATGAAAATATGTCTCAAAATATGCTAATCCATTTTTCATAAATATTCGATGTGGTATTACTTTCCCTAGGTACTGAGCTCCTCACATGAGCCATTTTTTCCTCTATAATTCAAGTAGAATATTTTTTCCTTCATGATGATTGATTTCTTCCATGAATGAATCATTTCATGGATCTACAAATCACTGCCTCACTTTTTCCAATGAGGATCCATCCCACATAATATAGGAATTTTTTGATCCATTTACCTCCTGTGAATTGAATTCCTCCCCATGAACCATTTGCCTCTACAGTCTATGTATTGCGCTTCATGTTCCACATAACACTACTATATAGAATCCTTCACTTTTCTAATTGTCATCGTTGTTCTACATACATCTTATACAGTCAAAAGAAGATCCTTCACGGTCTTCGAACCGTGTTCTGTAAAAAATCATTCCTTTTCCAAATACCAAACACACAATATTTGGGCCAAAAAATTTGTAAAAGACTAAGAAACTATGCATCCTTAAACACATGTTTATGATAACACTAACCATACTCATTCAGAGTCATCTGGCTTTATCAAAAAACACTATCACAACAAAAAACAGGATGAATTCATGATGAATTTTTTCCCAATAGTTATTTAAACAATTATTTACATTATAAATATGATTAATTCATGATCAAATTAATGGGAACAAAAAAATAAATGGTCAAAATCTACTAAAAAAGAATGTTACTACCCCAAATAATAAAAATAATAAATTCTTTTCAATGAATATATCAAAATATTTTATAAGAGGATTATATATGACGCCATAAGTATTATTATTTTAGTGGAATTAGTTAATAAAATGTTTAAATCCAATATTTAAGAGCTTAAATAAGGCATGTCCTGATGGAAAGTGTGAGGAGAGGGATTACCACTCATTATCATTTCATTAAGGAATATTTTATTGTAATGAACAAAATTTATTTTATATGGTCTATATAATTCCATTTAAAATTTAATATGTTTAATACATAATCATTAATGGTATTTTGAGTTTTAATATGAATTATTTCATTTTTGTGGATTTGAATTTAGAGTAACTATGTGGTGAAGTGTTTTTGAAACCAATTTTTTTCATTGGATTATATTAATTCCTTATTATTTTTAATATTCTTTGATAATGTGTGTAACAAATTTTATATTTATATTTTTTATATTTCCACTTACTTGAAATGGATTTAAAGTCAATTTACATAATAGATTCTTATATGGTTGTCACTTCAATTTTATGATCACTACAAGGGTTAAATTCACAATTTCATTTTCATCAGGATTGTTTACAAGTGGATTTACTGTAAAGGAAATTTTTTTATCATTATTTACTAAAACAATTAATTTTCATTTAATATATTTATTTATTTATTATTTTCATGTAATCATTCATTTTTTCACTCTTTTTATTTTAAATTGTTTTAGAAAATGTTTTTGAGAAAACCCCTCATCATTTCACTCTTTGGTTGGAAACCCTATTTTATTCTAAAAGACCTATTTTATTAATTAGTTTTAAAATGGTTTCAACCTTTTTAAAAATAGTTTTTAAAAGATATTTTTACACATATTTTATTTTAAAAAAATCATGGTATCCACTTGTCTTTTTCTGAATAAGGAAATTTTCTATCCTTTTTATAATTAAATAGAAATATTCTTGTATATATTGCATTTTATTAAATGTCATCATTTCATAAATCATCATATCCATGTTTATGAAGATCATTTTAAAAAATGTTTTTAAATGTTTTATTTATTAAAAATGATTTTCATATGGATTTTCAAAATGAAAACGATATTTTTCTCTAAAATGTTTTTAATAATTTTTTTCATCAATGAAAAACAACCCTTAATCTTACTTAAATGGTTAAATTTCATATTTTAAACATTATTATTATTACTCTTGAAGGATTTGGTTTTTTTACCATGGATTGTACTAAAATTCACTTATTTGAATCATTTTTGTAGTCATTAACTTCCCCTTGAGTTATTTACTTTAAAATGACCATTGAATACTAAATTTCCTCTATATATAATAATTATTTATCATTGATATGGTCATTTACCAAACCATATATCATTTTTACATAAATTTCATACATTCAATGTTCTTTGATTATTTCGGAAAATATTGACAAATGTGGATTATTAAAAAAATATGGATATCTGATAAAGATCATTATTTATGAATTAAATTTTATTATTCTACATTTGAGGAATGTGTTAGACATGAATACATGGGTGCGGCTTGGTTAATGATATCCACTATATTCTTCAGTAGTCTCATGAGGCAGATCAGTTGGATAGTATAAGCTAATGGAATTTCACCCAGAATGTTTTAAATTAACTTGTGAAGTATCTTAATGTTAAGGGTTCCAAGATAATGGGAAACATGGCATCCAATAATTAAGAATTACAATAATTTAGATTTAGTTATTATAATCCATGATGATTTCACTTTGAAAAAAAATCCATGGATGCATTTTATTTATAGTTTATTTATTAAATGTCATGGTTTTTGGTTATTTACCTTGCCATATTGATTTTATCATATACAGTTATTATATTCATGTAATTTATTATATAGAATATGTCATTAGTTATTTTCTATCTAATTTTTTAATATCTTACTTTTTTAGTATATGGATTACATGGAATTCATGGACAATTATTTACCTCAACATATTGATTATAATCATTTATTATTTATTGCTTCTTCTGTACATAACCCTTATAGGGAATTCAATGTCCCCTTTATATTTTTTCCTCTCCCAATGATTCTAAGAATATTTTTATGAATGATTATTAGGGATAATATATAAGGAATAAGGTTACATGTGAAGGAAATAAGTATGTTGTAATTTGTGTATTAAAATTTATTTTTAGAATCATGTGTGTATCTAGTTTACTAATTCAAATAAACTCTTCAGTCCTTTATATTTTAATTACTTGTATCTTATGCCAATGTAATGATAGAAGACACAAAATATAGTCTTATGTGGATGTGTTTCTACCAATATCCTAGAAAATGAATCTCTTACTAAAGTAGTCAATAATAAGGTGCATAAAATTCAACCAAATTTTCCCAAGGAAGACATCATACATCTATGTCTGATGTAATTAAATATCCCCATGGGATTGATGAAGCCCCATCCCTAGTCTACAATACCAACACACATCAGTCATGATGGTTTGGTCTCTGAGTATCATAGTAAATACAAGGGGTATGATAATCTTGTTTACATCTAATCCCATAACACAGACTTGGTATACTGAATCAAAGGAGTGTGATTCACCTAAATCAATCAAGGCACAGAAATGGTACATAAATAACTGATCATACCTCGATTAGTATTTTAACCCTTTGGTGTGGTTGTTTCCTTATCCTTCAACTGACTACGCCTAACACCTATACCTCTATATTGATAGAATACATCATGGACATTTATGGATTAAGGAAAATAAATATAAGGAATACCTTGATACATGTCTCTTCATGATCCATCTCCCCTCCATGGAGAAAAACCTAACATATCCTTTGACTGAAATAACCTCACTAGAAACTATAACAAACGATGTGGCTAAACCAAACATCATCCACTATACTAATCTTGGAGAGGCATTGTGACTAGTTTAAGAGATATCCATAAATCCCACAGAAAATTCACACTGGCTTGAAGCATATATGAAAAACAAATACAACAATTTTCCTAGAAGTTATGAAGGGAAGCTATTGAATTTGACACCATTCAAGTCAGAAACCCAATGGCCATTATACCAATGACCTACCACTAACAAATATGATCCTTCAAGAACCATTCTATTTCCCCTATAATAGTAAACCTAAAAGAAATTGTTTCTTCTTGATTTACTCCACATTCTTATAAATCCTCATATATGTCAGCAATGTAAAGGGAGAAAATGCATACGAGATTATAGGAAAAGGTTCCTTTTAAATTTTTCTCTCATGAGAGTCATCATGTAGAAAAATATAAAAGGAAAAATATTAATGGTCTATGATCATTTTTTCCCAAATACTACAATAAAAATAACTCTTAATGAATATAAATTATCTCCCTCATCTTCATATAGTTCATTGTGGAAAAAAGGAACTCTTCTCAATAGTCATTATAAATGTTTACCCAGAAAATTTTTTTATCATTCCTCTCACCATTTTTATAATGAATTATTTTTTCTATACCACTGATCATACAACCTAGTTTGATAAACCCCCTGATGATTAATAGTGTTATCTAATTAATCATTTACTACTAAAAAACAAAAAAAATGACTAAAATCCAAATGTGAATGAGAAAAAATGATTTTATATTCATAGTAATATGAAATTTTATTGAGATTCATTCTGATTCATTTCAGTTCATTTAAATTTCCTTGATCCACCTAATTGAAAATATAATATAATCCATCATGATTCATAAATCTTTCCTTGTTCTCAAAAATATAAACATTTCCACCTATCTTTGAAATTCAATAGACTCATAGTTCAAGCACTAGATCATAAGGGAAACCATAATCCCATATTGTAGCTAGTTTCCCAAGCCTTTCACCCTTCAAGATCAATATATGTATTTTCATAAAAACCCATCAAATCCTCAATTTTCTTTACTCTAATATTCACCCTCCATTTATACCATCGGGTCTGAGACTACTCATTCACAACTACTTCATTATTACAAAACCACAATGATGTGAGGGAGGCGATGACCCCCGAGTACCACCTCAAGTAGTATCTCTGTTAATTAACAGTACTGAGGGTTTAAAAAAATCCTAAAAGAGAGGTATTACCCAATATTAGAAAACATGTTATGGATACAAGAAAGGTCAACCACTAGAAATTATTTGACCCATTGGAAATGAAAGCTAAAACCTGTCCCATAATTCATGCATGAATTAAATAGATACTGATAATGGTATCCAATGAATTTTACTAAATGAAAATTGAATGAAAAAATATAAAAAAATTACAAGGGTCTCTTATAGGAATGTCTAGTTTGGTCCATGTAAAAATTATGGAATCCTAAAAATCAGTTTATATACAAAGTGTGAGTATGATAATATTCCAAATAAGAAACAAATGTCTCTCTTTCACTATGATATAGTCCTAATAATTCATTCATTTTCAAATATAATAACAATTAGAAACAAAAAATGTAATCTATTAAACTCATCCTCACTATGAAATTCCCCCCAAATAATGAAATTCAATTACTATAACATAATAAGAATGAATATTGAAAAAGAATAACCCTAACTAATTTTACATTGATTTTCTACTCTCTAACCTCAAACATCAGATTTCATGGTTCTTCCAACTCTTCTGTATTATAAACACAGCCATTTTATATCACAATCATAACACATATCACAAAATGACACCAGGAACACAACCCCAAAACATGGTCACATCTCATATAGCCCAAAGACACATGGGTTATCACATCACAACAATAGTTAGAGGAGTAACATATCATGAACCAGAAGTACATAAACATCATTCCATCCTCCTACCATGTATGAACCTAGCATAAAACTTACCATAACATGATCATTTCACATATATCTCAATGAAACCTAACGTATATCCCCAATGCAAGGTCACATGTCATCTCAACTGAAGAATCATTGGATATCTTATAATGCACTATCATAACATCAAACATGATAAACCGTGATAATATAATCTACTAGTAGATCTAGTGGAAATTATATGGTTGGTATCCATCCATCTTCATCATTGTGATGTATGAAAAAATATACCAAGACAAATGTACTAGTGGTGGAACATATTTCTCAACACAGATTGGATTCATCAAAAAATTACCAGATAAATAAAAGGTATATATATATATCCACACACACACCATCCTAACCTATAGGTTCTCAAGGAAGTAACTTAGCAACTCACAATAATCTCACCATCGACAACATCTCTAAATGATGGAAACCACATAAAAACACATGCCTAATGCACTTCCCACTATCAATTACATTCTAAGACATCTTCATTCAGGCTTCCAACTGCATTAATTTTTTGTCAGCAATAAAATTTAACTACACTTCACATTTTAATTAATTCATTATCCATTACGAACCCATTAATCATGTAAATCCATTTCATTTAAATTTCCACATCTCATTTAATTTCAATACTACGTAGGTAATTGGAACAACAAAACCATTCTTATCTCATCCACCGTATAAAACATCCACATATCACTTCCCACTACATGACATCACTAAACCCACAAATAACCAACATGTCACCACCCCACATCAAAACCACACTTCACCTCCCAACAACATGACCTAATAATAACAACACATAATTGTGTGACTACACCGACTGAAAAAAATTGCTTCCCCATAAAATAACCCCACAAAACTATAATCCCCATATTCAATAACTACCCCTCTCTACACAAAAACATGACCACACAACACAAAACATCATAATACTTTCATAATGATTTTAAAGTGCTTCTTTATAAATTTATCATTTTTATTTTAGGGGTATTAGTATACATTCTATAAGAACCAATTCAACAATTTTATTAAAAATTAATATATTTTTAGAAAATTTACATTTTTATATCACAAAAAAATGAAAATAGGATTATATATTACAAAAACTACACTAAAATAAATGTCTACCAACAACCAATATTCTCATAATGACATTAGGCTCATCAATTCACAATATTAAGGTAAAAATATAAAACAATTAAATACATGAAGATTAAATCTCATTACCCATAAATTACAGTTAACCGATTAATTTTTCATGATTAGGATAGAAAAATTGTCCCCCATAGATAAATAATAGTAAACCCCTCTCAAGTGACACAAAAATATTATAGGTGATGGATTACACACCTCAAAGAAGATTTTCTAAATAATTTTTCACCACATTGATTAGAATAAGTACATGAAAAAAACATACAAAATAAATAAATGGTAAACCAACACCACATAAAGGTATATAAATCCTGTTTCCCATAGATTCCCCATAGTAAAAATTCACAACTAAAGAAGATATTTGGGAGATGATGAAGAGAGAACTACCTAGAAACAGATAGAAAACTACCATCAGACGCCAATGGGAATCCAATAGAACCAAGTGATAATATTTATGGAAGGTGGGTATGAATATATCATAAAATAATTAAGGAATGATTTAAAATTTGAGGATGTAATAAAGGATTAATGAAGATGGATGACCTAATCATTTTTTATGACCTGAGTTCTAAATGTTTTATATGTTGTATTTTTTTTATGAAATTTCCAGAGGTTTTGGAAAACATTGAAAATTAAGTTTCCTCAGCCTTATTTAATTACGTGTCATTAATTATATTTTAATTGATTGAATCCATCCCATATACTCCCCATTAACACCCATACAATCTATGAATCTAAAAAACCAATAAATTCATGAACCACCAATCTATGAATTGAACTGGGTTCACGTCATGAACTACCTACTAATGCTCTCTATAATAGTAGCCCCTAAAAACATTTAAGATATCCTATGAACACCTCAAACAACAAATATAAAAATTTAATATTCTGGGAAGGGATGACCCATTACACCTTCCACTAATAGAGTTCTCATATAACAAAAACTCTATTATAGATTTCAAGTGGCACCATATAAGGCTCTTTTTTGGTAGAGGTTCCCACATCCATAATGATGGGATAATGTTGGATGGAGGATACTGGTGGGAATATATCATATCAAGGAGATGAAGGAGAACTTTCATACCATTCAATATCATATAAAAAAACACAATGATCATAGAAAATATATGTGAAATATTATTGATGATATCTATTGTTTGAGGAAGGAGATAAAGGATTACTTTGAGTATAACTATTGAAAAAAGTCTTGTTATTAGAAAATAATGGAAATCCTAGACATTGATACATTTACTAAATTTAAACCCTTGATCGCTTCAGTTCGGTGTCCTATCGCCTAACACTCCCTCCTAACCCATATCTTGTTCATTGTGTGTTCCTTGTATTCCTCTTAAGGATGAACAAACCAAACCCATAAATTTACTAAATCAAGATATTTAACAATTGTAGAATGATATTTATATGAGGATAATCTATTGAATATATTATATCATAGAAAATATTATATGAAATAGTAAAAATCACCATGATATATTAGTTTAGAGGATCCAGAAGATGGAGGGGGAATATGGGAATTAGAAGAGGTAATGAAATCAAAGTACTCTCATTTTTTGTAGTACACAAAATAACATTTTTATGGATAAGTTTCTAAAGGGGGTGAATTCAATGACCCATTCTTTTATAAGTGAAATTACATTTTCAATGAATAAATTTTTTATTATGTAAAAAAATTATATAAAATACATGCACTATATTTCATTTGTTATTTTGGATTTCTATAGATATAGCCAAAATACATCTATTTAATATAAAATACTGCTACGAATCATAACTATTGTAAATATAGGAATTATATTGTGAATATTATGATTAATATATATTAATGACCATAAAAAAATATAATTAACAGAAAATAATGATGAAATTGACTTGATTGGTACAATCATACCCTTTAAAGACCATTTCATAGATCTTTAAGGGTGATAGAATCACTGGGATTTTCCATTGACCAAGAAATTGGTATGATTCAAAACATAGAACTCTCAAGTGCTAATTTTAGGGACAGTTTCATGCTTAATTATATCATTCCCAAGACATGTTTATATAACCAACCTAATAATGTACCACCACCACAAGCCTTGCCCTTAAGAAGTATGGTGGTTATATAAAGGCTTATGAATCTTGAGTTGAGTAGTATGAATTTTCATGTTTTCTATTATTAAAATAAATATTTATATTTTTGACTATTCATGAATTATATTTATATATATATTCACATGATTATATAACATATTTTATAAAAAAATATTTAGATACGAAGAAAAAAATATATTTTTTAAAATAGATGGTTTGAATTAAATTATAAATTTTAATAAATCCAATAGTTTATAAATAAATTATTTTTTTACAAAATATTATTATTAAGTATTATTTATTTAAAAATAAATAATTTTATAATTTAATTAAATCACAATGAATTTATGTATGGTTACATAATTTGATTGTGTTGTAAAAACTAGTATTTTATAAAAAAATAATAAAATTTACTTTAAAGTGTACTTTTTTACATCATGAATTATTTTGTAAATTTATTTTTAATTATGAAATTTTCATTTTGATATTATCCATTTCTTTATTTTTAATATTGTTATGAGATAATGGATTATTTGGGTAAAAATTAAAGAAGGTATAAATATAAGGTACACATTATGACATCATTTAAAAACATTGTGGTGTAATAAAATAACATAACAATTATTCAAGAAAAAATAGTTTTACTAATAAAATAATATTTTTTTAAATTATTTGATTAAATTTAAAAACCTATAATGAATCCACCAAAACATATATTATATTTTATGTTATTTAAAAAAATCATTATGAGCATGTATCTCTTACATATCATAAATGGAATTATTTAAATGAGTTCAGTTATTAAAATAATAAAATATTTTTATCCATAAACATTTAATAAAATCATTGTGTAGATTCATGGGGAATATTGGTTTTTTTATTTTATTTTTACATTTAGCTTAAACCAAATTTTTAAGAAATTAACAAATAATATTCTTCAATTTTTCTATAAATTCCCGGCTATCATCTAATTAATCCTCAATAAAAACCTATTGAGAATGATGGTTGACTCTATATTTATAATTAGACACCTACCAATGTTTTCCTAATATATTCATAAGATTCTCCTAATATTTTAGATGCAACCTCTCTGGTAAGGTATTTTCATCCTCTTCCTCTTTATTTAGGTAATTTAATCACATAAATATTGTTTATTTACACATTATCAATCGTAAATATGTTTTGAGACATATATTTAATATATGTATGATTAATATATAATTATATAACACATTCCACTACCATTAATATCTTATATGAACCTTTATATACACTTATTATGATGCTGAAATTATTTAGGGTTTTTCAATAATATACCTTTTCATTGGGAGTAACCATACTGATATCACTTCTAGGGTGTAAAACATGGCATACCGATCATTAATTGATTTGGTGAATTAATTTTTGTAAACCTCCCTCCATAAACATGGGATTAAAAGATATTAAAGGTACTATTATATTTTATTATCCTTGTGGGAAAAAATCTATTTATATGATATGAATTTTATGGGTGGGTCTGAGCCCACCAATGCATTGGGTAATTTTTTAACTCATAATATACCTTGTATGGTTATTGGGAAGTTATAATTAGCATAAAATTCTATGATGACTTGGTAGTTATCACATATATGTGTTTATAATGACACGATTTATGTTGTTCCCCATTCTTATAATTCCTTGATGTTTTCATCTTTTGGTATACTTCTGTGTTCATGATTATGGTTATCAAATTTTTATTTCATTATGATATTCCCCTGAATATACATGTACTTATTTACATAATTATGTTATTTTATTATCCCTTTAGTGGGATTTGTAGGACATGCCATTATTTTTTATATCCCCGGGTTATCCTATTAAATAATAAATTATTAATGGGATTCAATGTCATGTTATGATGCTTTAAATAATGTTATAGTATCCTTGTTTCCAGTTATTGTTCAATGTATATTATTTTCCAATGACATTGATTCTATCTATCATACAGTATTATATTATGTGTATCATCATCCTGAAATAATGTTTACAAATGGTACAGTATTCTATGGTAATTATATGAGGATGTTCTAGTTATTTTGAGGATTACGAATAGAAAATGTTAGTGGAAACCTCCGGTATAAGAATAAATCAGAAAAAAATCCATAAAATTTTGGTAAATTATACACTTATTTGGGTTTCATGAAATTAAATCCATTTCTATATACTATAATGTTTATTTTTTTATAGAATATTTGTAATTAGGTGTAATAACGTTGAAAGGATTCATTGGGTACTAAATTATCTTGATTGAATTTATGTCTTTAAAGTATTTTGGGTTCCTCCTAACCCTTTAAAATGGGGTTGATCTTAATAAAAAAATTAATTTTCAATCATAGGGTAATAAATTGAACTATACTTTGTGCTAAGATTACATACCTATCCAAACACTCCCATGGTAAATTTTTTCAACAATCATGTTCTTTTTAGAAACCATTATGAAGGGAGGAAAAAAATTCCTTCACAATTTAGTGTTAATAAATAGAAAATGATCAACATATACTGTTTACAATAAATTAACAGGTTATGGAATACATATCATTAAAGTAATATACCTTTTAGGATCATATATTTTCCTTTTATATGATCATTAGTATGAAAATTCTCATCATTAATACTTTTTCGGAATATGTTAATTATTAGAACTGGAATAAAATAAATAAAGGTGGGATTTTTTCCTTTCATAAACATAAAATGTCTTGAAAAAATTTAGTTTTATGAAATATATAATATCATAAATGTTAATTAGAATATTTTAAGTCTACATCAAAAAATTGAAGTTGTGTTACCAGTGAAAATTAAAAATTGGTAAATTATTTCATGTCAATGATATAAGTTATCCCCTATAAATATGTTGATATTTATTATATACAGAAAACTATTATATTATGTCTATAGAAAATTTTTTCTATACTAGTAATGGATTACCATTGCTTTCATAGAGGAAAAATAAATTTCTAGGAAAAGGAAATCACAGTCTATATCGTAAATCACCCTCTAATTCGATACAATTTTAAGGAAGAGGATAGATATCATTTGGAAAAATCATCGCAGGGATAGATGGTGTTTACTTATGTGAATTAATATCCATCCTAGATTATTGAAACTAAAGAAAAGAAAATCCTTGACCATATTCCCATTTTAAGACAATATTCTTATGTGTTCCCTAATGAATTACCAAGTCTTCCTCCAAATAGAGATGTTGAGTTCCTAATTAAAAATATACCTAGAATGTATTCAATATCTGAGATAAAATATATTATTGACACTATTTAACATGAATATATAAAGAAACAACTATAAGAAAGTATATATAATGTCTTTATAATCACAAGTGCTTCATTGTGGAGTGTTCTGGTCCTTTTCCATGAGAATATTGATGGATCATCGTGCCCCTATATTAATTATATTTAGATTAATAAGATCATGGTAAAGAAACAATATCCTCTTTGATGGATTTATTAATTATTTTAATATTTACACGGAGACCAATACTTATCTTGAGTGGATCTATATTATAGATATTTTCATTTATAGGAAAACAATAAGGATTTCATGATGAATTAGTTTCATATAAGTTACGGTCACTATGAGTTCATATAGATTCCATTCAGTCACCATAATTATCTAACTATCTTCTCATACATAATTAATAGGGATGTTTGGGTTTAAAACAATAAATATTTGGTAGTGTTTATAAATGAAATTATTATATACTCCAAATTTAAGGTCGAGCGTGATGATAATTTTAAATACATACATAATAACTTAGAAAGGAATGATTATATGAATAGTATAGTTAATGTGTGTTTTGGATGGGGAAAATAATATTCTGTGTTCATGTTATCACTAATAAAGTAATATCTATGGGTCTATTGATGATAGTGTAAATAAAAGGACAAACCATACCAATATATGTGATGGAGATTCATTGTTTCTATATAATTGGTAGATAATATAATTGATTTGTGTTAAAATTATCAGGATTGTAAAACATACAAGCCATGATTACTAGGAAGGGAATTCAATTTTACAATATAACTAAATTTGAAGAGATATTTATAGAGTTAAGGATGTGGTAATCACGGCACTTGTTCTCAACATACAGATCAGTGTGGATGGTTAGTGTTAGATAACCAATCAAATTTAATAGGATATACTAAGATCATCTAAAATGGATTGACAAGGATATTAAGATAAATACATTAACAAAATGGCTGTATCATATAACAACAGGTACATTCTAGCATTCTAATGGAACCCTATAAGACTCTTTATGCTAACATTTATGGACCTCCACCATGATTCTATATAGTTTGTGGGTGGAAGATTATGTGAACTGATTTAAAAAATGAGAAGATATAGAATATTAAAACAATAGAGTTTAATATTAAATCCATGAATATGGTGATATAAATGTTATATAGTAAATCATCAATGAGAACTAGAGTGTGAGGTTAGAGATAAGGTGTTCCTTCAACTATCATAATGGAAGAAATTCATGATTTTTTGGAATATCAGAAATACATTTTACAAGATATATAAAAAATGTAAATCATTGATCACATTAGATAGGTGGACCATCAAAAATCCCTCTTAATTATACCATCTTAAATACAATATATGTTCCATGTATCCCTCATAATAAAGTACATACAAGGACAATGACATGTACTGAATCAAGAAAAAGTTCCTTTGGACAATGATCATTAATATAAGGAGAAATTCGTGAAGATTTAAGATTGTAGAAAAAAATTTCAATGAGACAGGACAACTCACCAGGATAATACAGTATGGAGTAATAATGGTTTGAAGAGGTAACACAGGAACTAAAATAGGTGATGAAATAAAGGTACCATAATATATTTTAGTGTACAAAATGAAATTTCAAGGGAAGTATTTTTTAAAGTTAGAATAATGTAATGACCAATAAAATTATAGATTAAATTCACTTATAAATGAATAAAATAATTAATATGTAATTTATATTTAGAAAACACATTATTTGACAGTCCAAACCACCCCACAATCATGATATTGTCCACATTGGTCATAGCACGTACATGTTTTGTATCGTTGGGCTCTATCCCTCAAGAATCCCCTAGGAAAAGGCCACATAATTTTATAGGTATTAACACCACCTTATAATGGGTTATTTTTTGATTCTCCCCTTTGATGTGGTATTTTCAATAATCCACCCCCAAGAAGGGTTTAGTGTCCTCACAGGGACATCAAATGGAACCTAGCTCTGATACCATTTGTGATGGCCCAGTCCAGCCCATGATCATGATATTGTTCTCTTTGGACCTACCCACATGGTTTTTCATTCCCTGGGTTCTATCCATTACTTATCCCCAAGTAAAATGCCTCATGATGGGAGAGGTATCCACACCACCTTATAATGGGGTGTTTGGTGCTCCGCCTCCTTTGATGTGGGATTACCTTAGTTTTCAAAGACTACAAAATCACTAGAATTAGGTTTTTATAAATATAATTGAATGAAAATGTGTGAAATTAGATTTTAATCAACAATTGAAATAAACCCAGAAATTTATGAATAATTAGTTTGGCAAATCAGGATGGAACCACTTACATTTTCTCGAAATTTGACACTCACAATGACACTTGTCAACAAGAGTGAAGGAATAGAAGATACTAAAACACAACCTAAATGTGAGATAAGACATCAAGGAAGAGAGACCCAAAAACTTTAGAATGATCTATAGAAATCCCAAAAGAGGATAACGAGATATATATAAAGAACGATCAAGAACGCTTACCCTAAAATCGCTCACCAAAGTCATGATGATCGATCGCTAAGGAAAAGGATCAGGAAGGGTTGGAAGACTCCATGAATGCATGGGGAAGGATTTCGGTAGAGAGTAGGTGAATCTGATAGGATCGAATAAAAAAATAATGATTCGGTGCATCCATTTTATAGCCTTTTGTTGGGGCATTACACCAAATGTAATTTAGTTACATGCCGTGAAAGTCTTAATTTCCATAACTGCGAAGACACGTAAAAATTTTAGTTCCCCTTTAATTTCAAGTTATTACATGATGTGTAACCCCTATTCACATCATAAACATCCTATTATTTGTAATGTTCAACACCCCATCATCATATGGGGAACTTCATAGACCTATATGTAACTTTCCCGACCTGTGATCCCCAAATCTGATGCCCCTACATGGGTCTCCACATGAAATTAAATGTTCCTCCCCATACAATATCGGTTTCCAACTAGTTGTGAGGGTCTAATAGGCCACGTAGGGAGGCTATACCCTCATCACTCGTGTAATCCAAAGTAGTTAGCAATTTAAATAATGGAAACAATATGCAACAAGAAATAACATGCATAAATAACCAATTCACAAAATTGGGTACATTCATATACATCATTGAATATGTGCTTCCATGAAACAATGCCAAGTTAACAAAAAACCCAAAAGAACGAAAACAATAGAATCTCAAAAATGGTCTGGACTCCATGTCTGGAGCCTCACCCAAACATGAACCATTACGAACTCAACTCCCTAGTAGAGGTCTCATTCCCTTGTCCTGACTTGCAAGCATGAAATCTGCTTCGGTACCAAATGGCAGCCTGAATAGGATGTGATTATAACTCAGTAGGCCACCACCATGGTGTCTACAAATATCCAACATAATTATATAGTGCATGAAAGGGATTAATAATGGAAAACAAAGGTAATCAGTTCAGTATTCTATTCAAGAAAATGTTCTTTTAAATTTTTATACCATTGTTTCCAGGTTCACTACTTAGTCATTATATGGATCAATATACCCTTTTCATGTGTACAATAGATAATTCATCTTTATCATTATCATGCATATGAGAAAAAAAATCATTCCATATCTCACTAGGCATCACATTATATCAACATCATAATCCCCACCTCAATGCCTCAGTCTGGGTTGAATGCAACCGTTTAGAGAATAAAACATCTCCCCCTTCCCTAACCTATGAATTTGTGGGGTGGAGCTAGAACCTCTATCCAACTCAACCATTGGGAATAGAGCCTCAATTCTATACCCTACTCTACCATTCCATGGTCACATGATTATTTATCATTTACCAGAATTAACCATTTCACAACAAGCTTATCCAATATCACTTGGAACATCACAAAAATATAAATAAATGGGGAATCCACATTCTACCACAATCCATTTACACATTCATAATTTTTAATACTTACCCCTTTAGAATATTTCCCATTTTCCATGTATATCTCCCAAATCATATTCAATTGTAAAAATGATTCCTTATCATATTCCCATTATTCCCAATTAAATGACAACCAGACAATCCCTTAGCCTTTAACCACTCTTGGAAATACTTTTCAAAATCCATTATAACCCATTACCTCAACCAATTAGTCTACTATCTATGTCTCTACATCATCATGTGTCAATTTTACCCCATATATTTTAGTTATCCAAATCAGAAGTGCTGACACACCCCATGGGTGGAACTAATTTGGTCATGTCATCCTCCTTGTATCTCATGAGGATCAAGAGGGGTTCAATTAATTATCTAGAAACCCAATGCAACACTTTACACCACGGTCACCAATAACTCATCAAAAAGGGGTCAAGAATAAATATCCTACATGCACAAATGTACACATAAACAAAGGGATATAACTGGTAGACCACTTGCCGTGAATTTGATGGTGATCTCACCCTTAATCAAGGCCATTTATCCTAATCGAACACACCTTCGAAGCATTAACATATATCTCATTGGAAAATAAAGGTTTTAGAGCATTATATGGAGAGAAGAACAAGATACCAACCCTAAACAAGAAAAGGAATAAATTACAGAATTAGCCTTACCTGGATTTTCATTTTTCAAACAACGACACTCTTAATGGCCAAAAATTGAAGGAAAATCACCCTTGATAGATATTTGGAGCTTTGGTTTGTTCCTAGGGTTTCAATAGGGAAGGAGGAGGCAATACCGAGTGGAATATAATAACCTCATAATTGCATTTTGGTTATTTTTTATATGTTTTTGGGCTGCACAATTTTACTTCAAGGTTTTTCAAAATTTGTATAATTTATGATGAGGCTATTATTCGAAAATCCTTCTTTTTTATTGTCTACTTTGGTTGTCCGAATGGTTAGGTTCAACCTTGTGAACACTATGTGGATTTCCAAGAAAACATATTTTCCCCTTATTTTCCTTCCCAAACCACTGAAAAACCTTGATCCATCTTAAGGACATAGAAAACACTAAACTGACCAAAATAAGGGTATAAATTGAAATACTATAAAAACATACCATATATTGAAATCCAGGATCATACAACCTCCCCACCATAAAATGACTCCCCCCTGAGCTGCTCTTCCCAATAATAAATAAGATCCCAAATAAAAGAGATCAGGAAACTATGCCCATATATGAGATTCCCTCTACCATGTTTCTTCCAGAATGTTTCCATGATTCCATAAAACAAAAACTGAAATCACCACCATTCCCTGCAAGTATTTCTCACTATGGTCTAATATATGAATCGGGTGCACCATAAAGGATGCAATAGCCTCAAGCTCGACATCATCAGCATTTAATAGATGAGATACATTGGGGTGATACTGTTGGAGTTTTAAAACATTTAAAACACCATGCATCCCATTATACTACAGTGGAAGATCCAATCGATATTCAATGGGTCTAACCCTCTCCACAATCACAAATTACACACATATCTTGGTACCAAATTTCTCTTCTTTCTAATTCAATAGTGATCCAACCTTGGGGACACCTGATAAAACACAGTATCACCCTCCATGAACTCAATAGGTCTACAATTATAACCATCATATGTCTTTCGACTATGATGAGATGTTTCCATGTTCACTTGAATCAAAATAACCTTCTCTAACGTCTCTTGTTCCAGACTCAGTCCTAAGAGCTGAGGCTCCCTGACCTCTAACCAACACAACTGAGATCTAAACGATATCCTATAAAGTGACTCTAAAGTGATTTTAGGAATTTTATCCTAAAATATATTATTATATGAAAAATCAACAACCAATAAGTGATTTTCCCATAAAGCCCTGAAATCCAGAACTCATTCTCACAAAATGTCTTTTTAATACATGAATTGTATACCTCGACTACTCGTCAGTCTGTGGGTGGAAACTCATACTCAAAGACACCTGGGTATCATGTTCCTTTTGTAGTCCTTACTAGAAGAGCGATGTGAAATGTCGATAATGATATGATACTTTGGTACTCATCACACCATACAACAATACTATTTCTGGAACATATAATTCCACTAACTAGTCGGCTACATATGTCTCCTAGATTGGAAAGAAATGAGTCACTCTGTTCAACCGATCGACCACCACACAAAAGGAAACATTCTTCCAAGGCATCCTTGGAATAAAAACTATTAATTCCATCCGGAATTCATTCCACTTCTACTCTAAAATAGGAAATGACTGCAACAACCCACCTGGATACTTATGTTCATCTTTAACGTGATGATAGGTAAGGCGTCATTCCATAAAACTCATATCTTCTTTCTTCTTTCTTGGCCATAAAATCATACTGTGAAGATCGTGTAGAATATTAGTCATTCTTGGATGCACATCCCACTTAGACACTTGGAACATATGCATTAGATTCTCTCATACATCTTCGGTCACCACAACATGACCGTGAACATAAGCTACTCCATCAAAACTAAAAGTCCAACAAGAAGATTACTCCCCAACTATAAGACTTTCCTTCACATCCAAACACTATAGGTCCATCAACTGAATCTATTTAACTCAAATCAAAAGTGCATATCCAGCATTTATTGTTTCAATTGTCATCTTCTCATGCCCATCTAGTACCTCCAAATGAATTTCAGTAGTCAAGGCCATCATATTACATTCTGAACTGGATTCTTGATCCACTAGATCTTGATTCATCTAGCTCTGAGCATAGGTGACACTATTCCCTTTTCCCTTGTGTGTAGACCATCTCAAAATCAAAATGATTCATGTACATGACCCACTGTTGTTATTTAATATTCAATTCCTATTGCGATAATAAGTACCATAGAATTTTATGGTCAGTGAACTCCGTGAAATGTTCTACCAACAACTAGTGTATCCAAAACTTCATGGAATGATCCACATAAGCTAGAGCAAGATCATGAGTATGGTAATTCCTTTCATGTGTCCTCAGCTATCTCAACCCATAATCTACATCCACATCATCCCACATTGACACTGCCCCAATTCCAACACCCGACACATCACAGAAAAAGGTGCACCTCTTACCTAGTTCAGGTAAGATCCTAATTGATGTGGTAGTCAAACACTTCTTCATCTCGAGGAAAGAATTATCATAGGCCTATGACCAGTCAAACATAATTCTCTTTAGGGTTAATCATGTGAGAGACACTTCCAAATGAGGGAGATCTATAATAATCCTTTAGTAAAAACTGGCCAAACCCAAAAAACTCTGAACATCAAATATTTTCATGGTATTCTCCTAGTACACCACAACCTACAAATTTTCTAGATCCACCAACACACTTGACTCAAAAATGATGTGTCCCAGAAAGTGCACCACCTCTATCAAAAATAGACATTTAGATATATTTGCATAAAGTCTATGCCTTCTTACTGTAACTATAGATGATGTCATGATGTTTGTCTTGATCATCATGAGTTCAAGAGTACAACAAGATGTCATCAATGAAGGAAAATACAATATGATATGAATATGGGTGGAATATTCAGTTCATTAATGCCATGAACACTTCCGGTGCATTGGTCAATTCAAACAACATCACCATAAATTCATAAAACCTATACCTACTTTGGAATGATATAAGGGGTATGATAGAAGGTCTTACCCTCAACTGATGATATCCAGATCTCATATCGATCTAGGAAAACATTGGGGAACCTCTGAGCTGATCAAATAGGTCATCGATTCCAGGAAGAGGATATCTGTTATTAACAATCATTTGGTTCATATTCAAATAATTGACACATAACCTCAGTGATCCATCAGCCTTCATAGAAAACATCAAAGGAGATCCCCAATGTAATATACTAGGACGTGTACACACCTTATGCTCCAATTATTCTAACTAAAACTATAGTTCATGGATCTCTACTGGAGCCATTTGATATGGTGGAATGTAAAGTGGCTCTTCTCCATACAATAACTAAATTTTGAACTCAACATATCTCTCTAGTGGTAAAATTCATAAGTCTTGAGGAAACACATCCTAAAAAATGGTCCACAATGGATGAGAATACATGTTATCCATTATCCCCTTCATTTAACATAAGGCATGCCACTTGGGCCGTGAGTTCTCCCAACTATTGTCATAGTGGCCCTACATAGACCACTCGAGTATCCCACTCAACATAAGGTACATAAGTTCTCTAATAGAGATATGTGAAAGTTGATCGACGTTAATAACAATCGATATAGGATTGATATAATGCCAACCAATCCATACCAATGATTAGGTCCAATCCTGACATTTCTAGGACAATCAAATGCCAAAAAAGTCACCATCCTCAATAGCACAAAACTAACACTACAAGATGTCCTTGAATTGTACCCCTAGTAGAGTATCAAGCGATATTACCCCACATAAAGTCTCTATGGTTAATCCCAACACAACTACCAACTGAGCAGAAATAAAGGAATGTATAGCACCGTAATCAAATAAAGCACTAGAAAGAGTGGAAGATAAAAAAACTGTCGCTTGAACCATAGAGGGTCATGCCTAACCACCTTCAGGTGTATCCTGAACTACATGGAGATGAATTTCCCCTTTACCCTGGGCTCCCACCTGAGTACCATGCACCACACAGCTCTATTGGTAAGGCTAATCTCACCCTAGAGTTCCATTTCCACCGCCCCTACCAGTACCTCTATCCGCCATCATTCCCTGACTGTTACTGGTTCAATTAGAACCTCTGCACGTGGCCTACCCTGCCCCATGCTTGGCACTCGACCGGTGGGTGGGACACTGGTTATGCATGTGCCCTAGCCTATCACACTGATAACAGAAGTCACTGTCTCCCCTTTGATAATCATACCCCCTCTTATGATTAATATGATCACTTCCACCTTGCTAAAAGATTCCAAAACGAAACTTCTAACTATTGGAATATGCACCACTTGCTCGCCCAGCTTGTGACAATGGTTCACTAACTAAAGTTCCCTTCAGGTACCCGTCTGATTTAAGGGCTTGATAAACCACTTCAACAGTCCTTTTCAGATGAAGAAAATTTACATGAGACCTAATCTCAAGTCTTAGTATATCCTGGATGAATTTCTCCATGGATGCCTCGTCTCTTGTCGTCATCAAAATGAAACATCTCAAATCTGTGAAATTACTAGCATAGTCTATTATCAACTTTGTCCCATATGTCAAATTCATAAAATCATTATAATTTTCCTACCTCAAGGATTCTAGGTAGATGTGCTCAAGGAACCTCTCCTGTAAATCCTTCCACATCATTCCTCCAGCCTACTCTGTTTGGTCCAGGATATCCAACCAACAGTTTTCTTAACACCTCAACATATAGGCAACCAACTTGAATTGATTCTAAATAGGTGTCTCTAGATGGTCAATAATAGTTTGGATGGACTCTATCTAGAACTGAAATGGCTATGGTCCACACCCTCTAGTAACGGTAAGAGGGTTCTGCTACTGAATGTCCCAGGTTAGCTCAAACATACTCTGTGAAAACCCCAATAGCTCACATTCCATCATCTGCATAAAACGAGTAACGTTGTCATGGATATTCTCTTCCCTATTTTACTAGATCATCACATACTCCTACTCCACTATAGGAGGATCAATTTCAATAATGTTCTCATGTTTCCCATCCGGTATATGTCTTCGAGGTTGTATTTCTCTACAATGCTAAACATGAGCTTTAGAACAAAACTATATCACCTTTGCGATCTATATATAACATATATATTGACTGGTCACCTTCCATAACCAAAACAGTTCACATAATATACCCAAATTATCCCACTCACAATCGAATCACTACAATTGAAAATCATTCATAATACCATGTCTAACACAGAATATAATTCACAGGGTTACAAAATTTATCTCTTACACCAATTCAAAATTATTTCCATATCCCAATTTACCCTTATATGAGGTGAACCCAATTTTATTTCACTGTTAACCGCCATTTATTAATTACTTCTTTGACAATTTCTCTTCCCTTTTTACCCATTTATACAATCTTATAAATCACTATTTCATTGATTTTATGAGAAAAATCACATCCTAAACTTATTATCCCACACACTCATCCTGTGTCTGTTCCTATCATGATCCACACCACTTACCTATATAAGTTTCTAGAATGATGCATGAATGCAAAACCTCGTACCCTTCCAGCCATGAGCGAAACACCACAAAACTGTCAAATCACACAACAAGTGCATCACCCGATGGTGCACTAACATTAAATATATCAACACACAACATGAATAAAAATCCCCCCCAGGGAGAGTTGGGGTTACCCCCATACATGGGTTAGCTACTCCCAAGAACGAGCTCATTACCATGGCATGAATCACTCCTAACATTCTGTATACCATTTATCCAATAGTTAGAACGAAAAAAAAACTCCTCTAATACAACTTTGTAACGTCCCTGACATGGGAGCCACAAATCTGGTGTCCCGAGTCAGGTCTTCACATGACCTCAAGCGCACCTCCCCATACGCTATAGGTTTCCAACTAGTAGCAAGGGTTTAATAAGATATGTATGGAGACTATACACTCATTACAAGAGAATTCCATAGCAGATAAAAATTTAAATAATAGAAACAATTGGCAACAAACAATAACATGCATAAATAACCAATATCCAAAACTGGGTAAAACAAAATTAAATAGTAAATATTTCCTTTCATGCTATAGTTTCATGTGATGAAAAATCCCAAAATAGTGAAAAACTAGAAAAATCCCCAAAATGGTTCAGACTCCATGTCTGGAACTACACCCATACATGTCCCATGTCCAACTCAACTCCCTAGAATAGGTCTCTTTCCCAGGCCCTGACCGGCATGCATGAAATTTCCTCAGGTTCCCAATGGTAGCCTGAGGATGGTGTGATTATAAACCTATAAGACACCACAAATGGTGTCTACCAAATATCTTGAAAATGAAGACAGTGCATGCAAGTGATAAATAATGAAAAATAAAGATAAACTATTCAGTAGGATATTCTATAATATGCTCCTTTAAGGTTTACTACCGTGGAATCCAGGTTCCCTAATTAGTCATTTCATGGTATAATCTATCTTTTTCATGTGTTCAATGGAATAGGCATGTTCCAATTTTTCTAGAATATGGGAATAAAAAATTAGTCCTATCTAATTATACATCGCATTATAACAACCTGATTATCCCCACCTCGAAGCCTCAATCTGGTTGGAATGAAACCGTTAGTGGAATAGAACATTGTACCCTTACCTAACTCATGAATTTGGGGGTGGATCTAGAACCTTTTTCCTACTTGACCCACATGTGTAGACCCTCAAGTTAATACCCCACTATAACAAGAAATGTGAAAATTCTTATTTATCATTCACCACAATTACCATATAACAGTAAGATTATCCAATATCATTTGCAACATCCCAAAAATATAAATAAATGGGGAATTAGTATTCTAAATCAATCCATTATCACGTTCATAATCTAAATGATTTACCATTTTATCCCATTTCCCATTTCCCATTTCTATCACACTAAACATATTAAAGTGTAAACATGATTCATTTCTATATTCCCAATATTCCCATTTAAATGTCACCAAAACAATCCTTTAGCCTTTAACCACTCTAGGAAATAATTTTCACCATCCATTATAATCCATTACCTAGACCAATTAGCATACCCTCTAAGTCTCTACATCATCATGTGTCAATTTCACACCTTATATTTCCGTTAACCACATTGGAAGGGTCGACACACACCACGGGTGGCGTTAATTTGGTCAAGTAATCCTATATGCATCCCATGGGGATAAATTGGGGTAAAATTAATTATATAGAAACAAAATACATCACATCACACCAAGGTATCCAAGAACTCATAAAAAAGGAAAGGGATAAAGAACATATATGAAAAAATATACAAAAAAACAAGGGATATAACTTGTAGACCACCTACCTTGAATCCATTGGTGAATTCACCCTTAATCAAGGAATTAGATAGTAATTCAACAAAACATCGAATCCTCAATATAGATCTCAATAGAAAAAAAAGTTTTTAGAGATTCATATGGATAGAAGAGGAAGATACCAACACTAAACAAGAAGAAGAATCATGATGGGAATTATCCTTACCTGGATCTTTATTTCACAACTGATGGCACTCCAAATGGATGAGGATTTAAGAAGAATCACCCTCGGGAGATTTTGGGAGATTTGGTTCATTCTTAGGGTTGCAATACGGATGCAGGAATAAAATCCTGAGTGCAACATAAAAACCTCATAATGACATTTTTGAAATTGTTTTTAAAATTTTTTGTGCGGCACAGTTTACCCGCACGGTTTTCCATACCATGGACAAACCATTTGGAAGAAATTATCTAAAAATACTTATTCTGCACGGTTTTCTTGGGCTGTGGTCATGGTTAGGTCTAATCGTGTGTCAAATATTCTGCTTTCCTAGAAAACTCCTTTCCCCCCTTTTCATGTCCCAAACCTCCAGAACACCCCCGAGACTTCTTAAGGAATTGGAAAATTACATAATTTACCAAAATAAGGGGATTAAAATGAAATTCATGAAAATAAATTTTGGGTAAATACAAGATTGTACACTACACCATGAGCTCCAATTAGATATCCAATATTGGTCTGGAAAATATAGCCTCAATTCTAGTGTCACAATGCCACTAAAGGCACGTCAATATTACACTATATAAGGAAGCTATGACTGAAATATTTTTTTGACAATGATAATAAAAATAAAAACTTAAATTAATATTATTAATAAATCTCTCAAATTAAAAATAATAATAATAAATCTTATAAGAAAATCACTGTCATAATTTCCACCATCAAAATTATTTGTCAATAATAATAATATTTATTATATTTATCATTAATTATCTCTAATTATTGTCACCTATAATATTTCGACAAAAATTGTCATTAAAACCCAAAAATATAAAATAACCATTTAATCCATAATTCAACAAAATGTTAAGGGTGGAGTGTGTAAATTCCACCATTAATGAAGTTTCCACCAAGTCATATTTAAATGGTTAAGAACCGGAGGCATTTAAAACCATTCTATGTCAACCATGATGGGGTTCCAACTTATGAAAATTATTTTATATTTTAATATTAAATCAATAATTCAATTATTTAATTCATTTATTAAATATCATGATTTTATTTGAAACCTCACCAAACACCCATTGCGTATGAAAATTGTACCCTGCCTAGGGTGAACCCCACATTTAGGACCTAATAGTTTTATCATATTTCTTATAAGATGAACTATTTGATATAAATTAATTATTTATTATTTAAAATATTAAATAAAAAATTAATTAAAATTAAAGAAGATTTTATTGCATGCGGTGTTGCCAAACACCATACACACCTTAAAGATATACCCCATATAGGGTAAACACTCCATTCCGGACCCAATGGTGGTCTCATATATCTCATATGAAGCCCCGTATGATAGATATTAGTTATTTAATATTCAAAAAATCATTAAAAGTTATATAAATATAAAAAAGTCATTTTTATGAGCGAGGCATGAAAATTTCTGATGTTTACAAACATTATATCTTACCTAGGGTGAACATCGTGTCCCAGACATATCGTTGGTCTCATATTTCCCATAAATGCACCTTTTGGAAGATATTTAATTATATTTATTAAAATAATATATTTAATATTATATAATAACTTTCTCTCAAAATCTTGGCATACAAATGTCAATAAATATTTCTGGTATTTCATAACACTCTTGTGTTAAATTTTTAATATCTTAATTATGTGGGAAAAAATGATTAATGATCAAAATTTAGATTAATGTGTTAAAGGAAATATATTCTAGTTAACATCATGGAATATTATATTGATTATTTTTGGAGTTTGATACTCATTTGGTTTGAGATTCCTAGGCATGTAATTTCTTGGGGATGACTGAATAAAAATATTTAATAAAAATATTAATCACTCAATTTTTATTCCAAAAAATTGAATAAATCCAAAATGAGGCATCTTTAGAGAAATCCAATATCAGAATTATGTGTAATATGTGGTGTTTACCCTTGAAGTGTTATAACATTCCAAGGTGCCAGACATTTGGATGCCTCTCATTTGAGTTAAAGTTTCTAAATAAAATTTAATATATTATATTATTATAAATAATTAAATATCTCTCAAATGTTGTGTCATATGGGAAATCATAGACCAATAATAGATTTAAGATAGGATATTTACCTTAGGCGAGGTATAAAATTTGTACGTGTTAGGAGTTTGCATGCCACACTAACAAAAATAACTTTTTTCTATATTTAATTAATTTTTAATTGCGGTTTTCAATAATAAATAATCAATATATCTCAAATGGTAATTTTTATGAGAAATACGATACCATGGTTGGTTCCATAATGGAGAATTTACTCTACGTGGGGTATAACATTAATGCACGTATGGTGTTTGGAAATATCACATGAACAAAAATCTATTTTTATTATAATTAATAATTTATTCTGTTTTTTAATTAATAAATAATTAATTTATCTCAAACGGTGAATTTTATATGGAATCTGAAACAACTATTAGGTTTGGAACTTTGGGTTTACCTTAGGCCGGGTATAGTTTTCAAAAGAAATGGGCCTCATGTGAGGTTTATAATTAAATAATGATATTTAATAAATGAAATAAATAATTAAAATATAATTCTAATATAAAAATAGAAAATAATTTTTTTAAGTCGTTGCACCTTCATAGTTGATGTAGAATAATTTTAAAAGCCTCTATTTATTAACCATTTTAGTACGATTCGGTGGAAAATCATTACTGGTTGAATTTAAACTCTCCACCATTAACATTATATTGAATTATAGATTAAAAATTTGTTATAAATTTGTTATATTTAATTACAGTTTTTTTCGAAGTAGTAATGGAGAAAATAATTAGAGACAATTAGTGATAAAAAAAATAATTTTTGTTATATTATTACTTATGAAAAATAATATTAATGGTGGAGATTATGAATGTTATTTGATAGATTAATTTTCTTATCATCATTATTATTATTTTGAGATATTTAATAATATTGTTAATCAATGTTATTGTTATTATTATTACCATTGTTAAAATAATGTTTCGTTTATAACTCCCTCAAATGGTGTCAGATTTATGCGATGTCAATGGCAGAGTGACCCAAGATTTTATAAGATATTTCTACCACTAATATTGGATATTTAATTTAGGCTCGTGTTTTCGGTCTACGAAGTGATAAATATGATGATGGGGTCTCGACTTTTACAAATCATAGGTGTTTCACAACATGAATAAGGGTTGAACTCCATTTAATACCCCGATATTAACGGTGTGTTACAATTTTGATGTGTCACCACTATTATGGAAATTAAGACATTAAAAATATGTTACTGAATTACACGCCATGTAATGACCTTACAATAGGCTATAAAAGGGAGGTAGGGAACAGTTGTTTTTCATTCCCATTTCTATTATTCCAATCCTCTTGATCCAATGCTTTCTTAATGAATTCTTGGAGTCTTCCAACACTCAAGAATGTATTACTTTGGATAAGGATCATCATTTCTTTGGCAATAAATTTCATAGTAATCATCCTTCTCCACTATTTATCTATCTCCCTTTCTCCTATTTTGGTATTTCTAGGGATCATCATAAAGAAGATGGATCTATCCTCTTTGATGTTGTATCGCTCTTCTAGGTAAATGTTTGGGATCATATACATCGTAGTTCTTATTGAGGAGTGTCATTGAGAGTGTCGAGTTTGGGGAAAATGTAGGTGGTTCCTTCCCGATTAGCCAAATTTATTATTTCAAAATTTCTTTATTTATTTAAATTGTTTATTTAAATTCCACTAATCAGATTTTATTTCAATTAAATTGATTAAAACCATAATCCATAGAATCAGAAGTGTTGAAATGGTTTTTCATGAAAATTATGAAAACCACAAATTCCATTTAAAAGGGGTGGGTTTATAGAAATTGGAATATTAAATTTTTTAATATAAATTATGGATTTGATGGAAATTTTTTCAATAAAAATACTGAATATAATTAGGAAATGAAATATGTAAATGATGGAATTGGTTTTGAATGAATTTTTAAATATTGAAAATGGATTCAAAATGATTTGATAGAAACCCAGGGGTTTTATCTTGTTGAAAGGGAATTTTTTCATTATTAAACCCTATTTTGGATTTAAATAAAATTAAATTAACATATTTGAAATGGACGAATGCAATTTAATAGTATTTTATTTAGTTTTAAAAAAAATTACCAATTAGATATGAGTGCACGCATTCTTTTAATCTTTGGTTATTTATTTGGACACACTATATGCTATAACAACATTCTAAAACATACATACGGTTGGTCACATCCCCAATAAGAGGGTGATGAGTCACCTCTGGACATTGTCATGGGGGACATGAGTATACTTTTTTTTTCTGATATCACCTAGAGATTCTTGAATTCTATATCCGATTAATAATATTTTATATTTTGGAAGATGACCATGTTGCTTGTTGTTTTACTTATATCTGAGATATAAAAGCATGACAATGTTTTAAAAGATATTTACATTCCTTTTATATATTTATATAAACTATTTTATTTAACTGTTTTATTTAAATCCATTTTTAGAAATATTCCATCTCTCATAAAATAATCAATGTGCTTTAAAATGTGTTTTCAATCATTTTGAAACATTTAAGCATGTTTTTTAAATATCCTATTGAATTCCCAAACTTATTTATTTTTAAAATAGAAATTCTTTATTTGGATAATCTATATTATTAATCTGTTATGGAATCTTTAATGGTGTCTGACTGGGTTTAGGCTGACACCCTACATTTTCCTTCAGGTGTTTGTAGACATTTTTATTCTAGGTTCAGGCAAGGGGAAAGAATATCTTAGAGGATGATCTAGTTGTGGAATCTTGTTTATGTTAATTTCTTTCCCTAGGGACCTTGGGGGTTTTACCTACATTGGAAATTGGGTTATAGAACTTTTAGATTTTTATGCCTTATTGTATTCTGTTTCTTTACTCATAGTGTAGTTTTTTTTATATTCATATTTACATGTTTGTTTAAACTCTACTATGATATATTGAAAAAGCATTCAAAATTGCATGTTCTATTATGCCAAGTTCTTTTCATCGATCTATGGGAGTCAATAATTCCCATCGCGCAATGTCCGGGCTGACATGCTTATCAGGTTACCATGTTACCTTGGTTGGTTTGTGAGAAAGAGGTATCAAAGGAAGGTTGAGTTTTCTATTATTCATGATACTCAACCAGTTTCAATTCCATGTTACCACATGGAACCAGCCATGTTTAATGAGATTAAGTCCTAGTTTAATGATCTTTAAGGGAAAGTATTTACTAGCCCATGTGTGTCACCTTGGGCAACATCAGTTCTCTTCCCAAAGACAAGTGATGATTCTCTTCGCTAATGTGTTTTTTATCAAATGCCTTGTGGAGTGACATAATTTATCCTGTATAATTCATAAAATAAACACCATCCTAGGGATTTTTACTTTTCAGTTGGTGACATGGTATTCTTGAAGGCTTCACCCTAGTTGAGACATAAATGGATTCAGAGGCTAGGGAAGATTTCTCCTAGTTTCATGGGACCGTTCAAGGTTTTTGATCAATTGAGGAATGTTACTTGACATTTAGAACAACAACCATAGCTATATTCGATACATAACTTTCTCTATATCTTATAGCTACAAAAGTATCTCTCTGATCCATCACTTTTTCTGAGCTAGAGTGGTCTTGAGATGGAACCGGATTTACCTGTGACTGAATGACTAGTCACAATTATTGATTATGAGATGTGCCTCAATATTAAGATAAAGTAATTAAATAATAATTAATCAATTTTTTTGTAAAAAATAATTAAATATCTCCCATATTCTATGTCATATGGGAACTCTGAGATCACTTATAGTTCTGAGACGTGGTGTTTACCATATGTGAAATATAACATTTGTAAGTGTCAACATTTTCATGAAACACTAAACAAAATAAACTTTTTTATATTAAATTAACTTTTAATAATTTTTTAATATTAAATAATTAATATCTCCCAAACTGTGATCAATATGATAAATCTGATATGTTTGTTTGGCCTGGAATTGGTCGTTTTCTTTAGGTAGGGCATAACATTAATGCGTGTAGGGTTTTTGGAAACATCCCCTGAAATAAAACACATTAAATTTTTAATTAAATATTTATTACCCTTTTAAATTATTAAATAAATAATTTATCTCGAACGATGTATAATATAAGAAATATGAGACCACTATTAGGTCCAATACATGGGTTTTTCATTGGGTGGGGTAAACGTTTCATACTCAATGGGCGTTTGGGAGCCTGTTTATAATGGTGTTCAGGATTTCAAAGCATTTTACAATTAAAATATCTTAGATTGTGATTATAAAATTTTTTGGATAATTTTTTTAGAAAACATTGTATTAAACCCTCGAGGCTCATTCTAATTTGGCTTATTGCGCATAACAGAGTCCCCACTAAATTTTTTCTTTAATATTTTTGGATTCAACATTACTCTACGTTCCACATGTGAAACAAACATTGAGATGATTAAAACCATATGTTTATGTCATGTGATACTACTTATGCTCTTTGGAATAATATTTTTGACATTTTTAATTTCATATGGTTATTCTATGATTCAATCAGCTCACAACAACAGCGTTTTTTAGAGTTTCAATCTTTTCAAAAAATCAAGAATAATTTTTTGATGGTTGTTGCTGAGATCATACATGTTATTTGGTATGATAAAAATTATACTCTTTATAATAAATTTTCACTCAGGCTTAATGTAGGTTGGACGAGGATTCTCATTGATATTCGTGATACTGCCTCGATTTAAAAATCTTACTATGAAAATTTTGTTACTGGCTTTGGGATTATGTGTTGTCATCAGATTGAGGCTTTATAAAGGAATAATAGATAATGTTTTGAAGTATTAAATCATTCCATACATCTAGGATGGATCAAAGTTAATGTCAATGGTGGTTCTAAAGGAAACCTGGGTCCTACTGGATGTGGTGCTATTTTCAAAGACATTCTTTCCCAATGTCATGGATGTTTTTTAGGTGGTTGTGGTACGACCTCATCTCTGGAAGAGGAAATTATGGGGGTGATCCATGTAGTTTATTATTCCAAGAAAAAGGGTTGAAACATTATTTGGATTGAAAGTGATTTATCCACTATAGTCAAGGATATTTGGAATGGAGTGGTACATATTACTTGGCCTCTCACTACTCGTTGGATGAATTGTATAGGTTTTATTATTCATCAAATTACATTTCAACTCATGACATTCGTGAAGTGAATATGGTTGCAGACAATCTTTATTACATGGGAGTTAATTAGGGCATAACTTGGCAGGACAACCTACCTATTGATTTGGTTTCTCTTTATGATAAATATTGTAATAAGATTCTATCTTTTAGACTCATGTAACCCTTTATTTTATTTATTCAATAAATTTTTCCTTGGTCTTTGACTGATGCACAACCTTTAAAACAAAATTAATAGTGACAAAAATTACAGTTAATTCACGATAAAAATAAAAATGGTTGTTGTTATTATTATTATTATTATTATTATTATTAATTATGAATAATAATATTAGTGGTTGAAATTATTAAAGTGATTTGATAATATAATTTTTCTATCATTATAATTATTATTGTGAGATATTTAAGAAAAATATTAATTTCTTTTATTATTATTAATTTTAACATTTTCAATTCAATGTTTCTGTCATAAATCCCTTGTGCGGTGTCAGGTTGATGCACTATCAGTGGTATTGTGACCCTAGAATTGATGTAGTATTTTCATGACCAATATTGTATATTTAATTTAGGATCATGTTGTAGGTCAATGAAGTAAAAAATATTATGATGGGATTCCAATTTTTATGAATTTCAGGAGTTTCATGATGTGAATAGGGGTTACACGCCATGTAATACCACAAAACTAAAGGGGCATTACTATTTCAACCAATCTTCACAGTTATGAAAATTAAGGCATTCATGACATTTATTTTATTTACACACCATGTAACACCCTAAAAATAGGCTATAAACGGGGGGAAGTGGATGGTTATATTCTTTATTCATTTCTCTCTAATTCCCCTCTTCTTGACCCAAAGCCTTCCTAAGGTATTCATGGACTCTTTCAACAATTCTAGATCCCTTCGTTTGGAAATTGATCATCATAGATTTAGCGAGTGATATCTAGGTATGTATTATTCAACATTCTTCATCTATCGCTCTTTATAATTTCTTGGTATTTCTATAAATATCTTAAATCTGATGGATCTCATGTCCTTGATGTGTTATCTCTCTCATAATGTGAGTTTTGGTATCTTATACTCCTTCATTCCCTTGGACAAGTGTCATTGTGAGTGTCGGGTTTTGAGAAAATGTTGGCAGTTTCATCTTGATTAGCCCAATTGATTGTTCCCAAATATCATTATTTATTTCAATTTTTGATTTCAATAAAATATCTGACATTTTATTACAATGAAATTGTCAAAAACCCGATTCTAGTGAATTAGAAGTTTTGAAATGGTTTTGGCATGAAATGTTTCAAAATAACTAATTCTATTGAACTGGTGTGTGTTTCTGGAAATTGGATGATTGAAATTATTGAATTTAAATTGTGGATTTGATGGAAATTTTTTCAATTAAATATTTGAATTTAATTGTGGAAATGAACTATGAAAATGATATAATTAGTTTTGAATGGATTTTAAAATTGTGAAAATGGATTAAAATAATATGATAGAAGCCCAGTGGTTTTATCTTGTGAAGAGGGCATGTTTTTATTAAAACTTCTTTTAGTTTTAAATGGTCTGAAATTGGAATTTTGGAATTGGAAGAATAGGATTTAATGGTATTTTAAGAAGATGATAAAAAATTCCCTATCATGTAAGAGCAGATGCAAGCCTTGTGTAGTTGATGAGTTATTTGGATACAGTCTTTTATATTACAACTTTCTAAAACATACATGTGACGCGTCACATCCCTGATGGGTGGGTGAAGTGTCACCTCTAGCTAGTGTTAGGGGGACGTGAGAATACATTTTTTACTAGGATCACATCGAGAGTGTGGAATCCTATTGCTGGTTAATACCATCATATCTTTTGGTAGATGACAATGTTACTTGCTTGATTACGTATATATGAGATATAAATGTATTCCAATGTTGTAATGCTAATTTAAATTCATTTTATTGATTTACATACACCAATTTACGTAACCATTTTATTAAAATCTATTGTTTTTAGAAACATTCCATCTCTTGTAATGTAAACCATGATCTTGAAAAAGTATTTTCCATCATTTTGAAACTATATAGCATGTTTTGTTTAAATATTCTATTGAATTTACAATCCTGTTTATTTCAAAAATTGAATTATTTTCTTTGGATAATCTGTATTTTTCATTAATTATGGAATCATTGCTGGTGTCCCAATGGGCTTATCCTCACACCATACTTTTTACTTTAGGTGTTTGTTTTCATTCTTATTTCAGGTACAAGTACAGGGAAATGATATGTTGGAGGGGGATCTAGTTATTGAATCTTGGTCACTTTGAGTTGTATCCAAAGGGGCCATGGGGTTGTATTTACCTATTTTGGTACTTTGGTTTTTTACTTTGGATGTTTTATGACTTTTTTTAGTCTGTTAATTTGCTCTTAATAGAGTTTCTTTTCTATACATATTGACATTATTTTTCTATTTCCTCAATGAATTGTGGAAAAAAATTATTCCAACATGCTTGTTTTATGATGTCAGGTCCTAGTCTATGACCCAGGGGGATTAGAAAATCCCTTTTGACCAAATAAGGGTTGACTCTGTTATCAAGTTACCAGGGTTCCTTGGTACCTGGGTACCTGGGCTTCTTCATGACACATTCATTATATTTCATTTTTTTAATGGTGTTGCAACCCCAGTTTCCAGTTATTATCCCTTCAATTTCCTATTTTAAGTATATAATGAAATTGTGTTTTATTTCAGGATGTTTGAATGTGTTTTGAAATGTTTATGCATCTTTTTTGAGGACTCTGTTTTATGAACAGTTAGTACAACCCATGAAGAACATCCCAAGACACTAAGAAACTGAAACGATGGGTATTAGGTAGGCACACTATAAGGTGAGATATTTTGAAAAACTATGAAACCACCCTATATCATTAATGGAAGTGGGAAAAATATATTTAGTATAGTTTATTCATGGTTTATCAGACCATGTTAACAAACCATATGATGGTTGTTTATCTTTTGTGGCTAACGTATGGTTAGATCATTGTGTTCCTAACTGTGCACCATAACCATGCGGCATTAAACACGAGATCCATATTTTTTTGGATCTTATTCAGTTTACACTCTATGCCCCTCATTTTCCCTTAATCCAACCTGAACTCAATTTCATCTCCCACCCAAGGATATGGAGACCATACATTATGATCTAAGTGGGATCCATTGGAAAATAATTGATCATTTGAGGCTGAATTCCTTAGTAACGGCCAATCATTTTTGGTTTTCTTTAATTTTCTTCTTCTCCCCTTTCTTGGATTCATTAATCTCTTCTTTTAGGAATATAATCATTTTTTTCAAAATTGACGAGATAAGAGTTTTATGGGGAAAAATATTTAAGAATGTTTTACGGATTTTTCATATCAGTCTGTTGAAGAATATGGTAATTTATTTCTTTTCAATACGAATCCAAGGTAGCTGAAAACAATCCTGACTCCCCTTAGTTATAAGTATATGAAATGATTTAAAATTATTTGAATTTCTCAATTTGAGTTTATAAATTGATCTGAAATGTTTTATGGAAGCCATTTCTTGTGATGGATTGTTAAATTATATAAATTGGTTGTTTTGTTGAAGGTACAACTTGATTCATTATTTTAATAAACTAATTTTAATATTATGGATTCTTTTGATGTGTGCTAATTGTTTGTGAATTTTTTTAAATTAAATAAATCTTTTTTTGCAATAATTTTTCATGTATTAGCTAATACATGGTTTTTTTGGAGTTCATGCTTTCAAAGTGACCATGAATAATGTAAGTATATCATTGGGGTACGAGGTAAACGATCCTCAATAAGTTGTGTGTGTCATTGGTGCATAAGGAGATTGAATACATAGTGATGACTTGATGGAAGGATGAGAAATCACTCATGAGTATGAAAATTTATCTGTATCATGTATTTTTCATTGAGTTTTATTCATGGAATGAGTATAAAAAAAATGGAAATATGTATTGACATAATGGGTTTTTTAGTTTCTTTACATGGAAATGGTTTTGGATTGGAAAATCTTTTTATGAAATGATATAAACTATTTTATATTTAGTTTTACACTATATTAAATAAATTTTCTAACATGTTTTATCATAGTGGAAGGATTTGGAGGTCATTGGAAAATTACTATTTTGTTTTATACCCACCCCCCTAATTGGGATATTTGCGACATTTAAATTTATTGTGTATTAATACATATATAAAAGAAAATATAGACAGTTCTTTAGTGATGCATCATGAAATTTTGGTAATGGGTTATAATGGTGGACCCTAGAGTATGCTGGGATTTGTGATATTTATTTCATGGTTTTCTTTTAGTTTTGTTGGCTTTGGTTTCTGCTATATATTATAATATTGTGTCATGACTTTCTTTTACTCATAATTATATGTCATTGTTATCATGAATCATATAGTAGTTTTAGGAATTTTTATCGTGGTGTGATTATCTTATTTTCAAAGATAAAATCATCCCAAAATTTTTCATGAAGCCCTCTAAATTTTTTTTCCATTCATTGGTTACTTTGTAATGCCCCATAAGGAAAAATAATATCCTATAGTCATCCTTAGATAATAGTAAGGTAAGGGATTTTATGAATCATATCTTTCTTGGTCAGTAAAAATATATTTTTGGATACATGGTATCTATTTTCGTTCCTAACATTGAAAATAATTCTTAATCAGACCATCATTTGTATGGGTATCAAGAAGAAAAAATCATCAAAATATGAAATATAGTTCATAAATAGTCATAGTTGACCTATTTAGGTCAAACATCCGTTTACTAGGGATTTTGGGTTAATTAGTGATTAATACCCCCAAGGAGTTTTAACATCAATGTAGTGGTTTAACATATGAGAATATCAAGACATGCAAACAAATAAATGTATTACAACTAGGAGTGAATAATTAATTTTGAGTATTTATTTTATCATTTGATGAAAAAAGTTTGATTTATGAAAAAAAAGGTAAAATTTGTTTATTTTCAAAAATCATGGTGGAATTTTCAAAAAAAAATTTAAACGTTGGAACATGTTTATTTTTATAAAGTCTTGTTAGGATATGTGTAATATGGTAAATTTCAAATTTCAAAACCATTAGTTTATATAGATTGTGACTTAATGAGGTTTTTTCATGGTTATAGAAATGGGACTTGTTAGGTTATTAATAAACCAACCTAAAATGATACTGAAAATATTGTTGCACCTGAGCCATGGTTTCCATTACAACTAGTTTAGAGTATTGTTTATTAATTTTAGGCTGTGGAAAGAGGTAACAAAATGGATAGACCAAGACAATAGGATCATTATATTCAATCCTTGAATTAGAATCCAACCATTATTCAAGATGATTTAGAACAAAAAATAATGAGGTGTGGCTGAATAGAAGGACTCATATCTTCAATTTCCTTGGCCCACCACTAGATCTAAAATTAATGTTTTGAATATACATACTATATGATCTTTCATTCTATTGGTGGGAATTAGTAGTTTATGATAAAATATAACAATTCATTGAATGGGAGCATTTTGAATAATTTTTCAGCAAATCATTATATCCTCACCTATTCATGATTTCTAGAATAATTTAATACTTCATCTCAAAGAAATAAAACCTCACAGTGACATAATATGTAGGTAAATTCATGAATTTAGTAATCCTTTCACTAAACTTTGTCATATATGTGTCCTTGAAAGAATACATTTTCGAATCGGGGTTCTTACAATAAATTTGGTTGAAGATTTTTGTGCTTTTCATAATATATTGTATATAGATGGCCAATAGTGCAACGGCAATAGAAAGATACATATTAAGAAAAAATAGTGTAGAAAACATATTAATACAAATGGGAAATGGAATGAAATATATTGATGTGAATAAATGGAATAGAAAAACATTGTTTTCATAGAATGTTTTTTCTAATGTGTTTATTATTTCACTTGGAGAGACATTGTATGAAGCCACCAATATAATTCCATAGTTGCAACCAGATGGGGTATCCTATGTGCTATTATCATAGTACTCCAATGTTAGACGCTTGGGACAATTATCATGTTTCATAGTTAAAATATAATTTGATGGGATTAAGGAATAAAAATAATTATTTTTTGAATATTTATCATAACCATGTTTTTTCTAGGAATACGATGACTTTTAAGGTAGTGAAATCTCAACAGAATAATAAAGAACACATTATAGAAAGTAAACAATTATTTGGAACTGAGGAGGTGATTTTGGACGATCAATCTAGACCTTCAATGGAGAGAGGCATGATTATTTTAAATTATACTCTTATTTATGATTTTTTGATATAAGTTTATCATTTTTTGTTATTTCTTATTATGTTACATATATTTATGGATTTCATGTCGAGATTATGACTTGTATTTTGAAAATTCAATCTTATCTTGGTCAAAAAGAATTTCAAGCTGTTATGTGAAAATCATATTATATAACTATTAATGTGGATGAATTGTTATGGTAATTATTTATTCATGAGTTGTATTATTACCAAATAATCCTTCCTATGGATTGGTTTACTGTGTTTAAATATCAATTTGAATATTATACATGATGTTCGAATTTTGAAACTGATGAAGACGTCAGGAATCTCTTTAGAGGAGATCCAAATGTAATGGTAGGTTTAGTAGTATATATGGTAGTAGTGGTTAGAACTATCTTATAGCAGTTGACATCATTGACCATGAAATAAATGAATGATAATTAGTGTAATTATTTTCCACCATTTTTATTAGTTTTCTAATGTTTCCCCTAAAAATTTATCAATGTTACCACTAATAATAGAAATAGATTTTACAATTTATCACTTAATAAGGACATGTACTATCTCACTTTTGTATTATCATATTGAACCAACAAAATTCAAGTAATTTTATGTCTAGTTGGAAGATTTGAAAGGAGAGTGGTACAATTCTCCTATTATAACTCTGTAGGTAGTGTCGAACATTTTTGTGAAGAAGGTAGAAAAAGATATTCATCTGGGTGTGGATTATAATAAACATAAATAAGTTATAATAAATAATAATTATCCTCCTCAAAATGTTGATTATCTATTTTATCAATTGTGGGGAGGCCAATGGTTCTCTAAAATTGAATTACGATTGGGGTATCTCAAATTATGGGTTCAGTAGGGGATATTCCAAAAATAGATTGAAATATTATATTTGAAAATTATGAGAATGTGGTTAATCCTTTTATTATTACCAATTCATTAATATTTTTTACATCATTTAATAATTTCATATTTAAAATTTATATTGATTCATTTTTTGTGGTGTTAATAGATGACATATTGTGTTGAAGGATAAGGGTCGTGCTTGGGAAACAGTTAGAAATTGTTTTGGAAGTTTTTTGATATCATTTTTTGAATTAAAACAATTCAGGTTGTGATTTTTTGGATATAATAGGTCTATTTTATTAGTGATGTACTCTATAAAAATTGGGTTTCTATGGATCCTGAAAAGATAAATGATGTGATATCTTGGAAACCTCTAATGAATGTCTTGGACATACATAGATTTTATATTCTGGGTGGTTATTATCAATTTTTTATTCGTGATTTTTCAAGACTAGATTAAGAAATAAAAGTTTTGATAAGGAAACATGTTCCATTTCAATATTATTATTAATGTTATAAGTATTTTAATGGGATTAATTTTTTCATTATATTTGCACCAATCATGATTATTCTGGAATTAGGATAGGGTTATGTGGTTTATAATGCTACTTCAACAACTGGGTTGGGGGTTTTCTCATATAAGGAGATCAAGTTGTGGCTTATGGATTGTAGAAGGTACAGTTTATGTGAATTAATAACCAAAAAATAATTTTTAATTTTCTTATGTAGTCGCATAATGAATAAATATAATGAAACATATTTAGTGATAAATTTATAGTGTTTTGAAGATCAGAAGAGTTTGAAAAAAAATTATCACAATTTTATTTGAATCATAGAAAAATAATATGGATATAGTATCCCACCATTTATAACTTTTACTTGATGTATACACAAGGTAATGGTAATTTATTGGAAGATTCATTAAAAATTATTTCATATAGTCAGTTGGAATTTTCAATCTCATTTCATTCATTATCGATTTAGTGGAGAAAGGTACATAGGAATCGACACCTCTTTCAGAATAATTTTATATAAGTTTACAACTCAATTATGGGAAGGAAATTCAGGGATGAAAGCTGGAAGGGATTTCAATTGTGTGGTTTTAATATTAGATAGTTGTTATTTTTACTTGTTAGGCACAAATTCATTATTCATACGACCTCTATACATTGGGTAATCATATTAGAATAAATAATATGTATAAGGAACTAAAAGAAATTTTTTTGTGGGAAAGATTAGAAAGAAAAGTGTTTCACTTTATTAAGATATTCCTCACCTTTCATCTCATTATGGAAGAGAAATAACAGCTAGTAGGTATGTTGTATTCATTTCATATCACTATATAGAAATTGGAATGGAATGCTTGGGATTTTGTATGAATTATGCCTTGGAGGTTTTTTAAAAATGATTCTATATGGGTGATAGTGGATAAGATCATTGTTTATGCCCATTTCATCTATCTTTTCTAATATTATAAAGTGAAGGACTTTTCTGAAATCTAAATCCAAGAAGTGTTAGAGTGGCCTGGTGTATTTGTTTTGATATTATCAAACCATGATCCAAGGTTTAGGTATATTTTCTCGAAGTCAATGAAATATACCATAGAGAATAAATTGATAATGATCATGACGTATCATACTCAAATGGATGAAAAAATATGAATGGAAATTATATAGGATGGAAGAAATTATTTTTTCTTGTTTAATGGATTTCAATGGCTCATGGATAGGGCAAATAATTTTTGTGTAATAAATGTATAAAAAAAGTTATCATGCCTTTATACATGTAGATCAATTTGAATAATTTTATGGGTGCCCTTATTATTCTATTTTTTTGTTAGAAACACCTGAGACTGAACTTGATGGACTAAAACATGTTTTTGTTAGGTCCACAAGGATTAATACCCTAAGAGTGGGTGAATCAGGGTATGACTAATTTAAAATTAAATCTCGTTCTGATATTGTTTCAATGTTAAGAAAAACACTATTCTCTCACTTCCCATTGCACAATATAAACAGAATGTAATGCATGCACTTGACACAAAATTGTTTACTTGGTTCACCCTAACTGGGCTACGTCCAAGGAGCATACATTGGAAATGTGCCGATGTTCCAGATCCACTATAAGCACACTGCTATTTACAAGGTTCATGCCAGATCAATTCTATGCCCAGGCTCACTGCCTTTATAATTCTTTGGGTGAGCTCACTACTTTCCCAAGGGTCCCTTCCTGTTTCTCCCTCTCTGGATCACTGTCGATTGAGAGGATCACCTTCTTCCCCTTCCTTTTCTCACTTCTCTAGAAAGGATCCACACATAGTTTATAAAAATTTAGGTCTCTTCATTTTCATGAAGTAATGCATGTTCCCTTATATGTAGATGCTCTGTTGAAGTCCAACTTTCACCCGTAGATGAATCTCTCTTTGCACCGAAGGTATCAGGTAATCATCCAGCTTTCACGCAGCCCTGAATTACCACCGTGAATCAACCTTACTTGGCATAGATGTCTAATCTAGAGTGCAAGTATCGGCACACATGTCACAACATGCGCACAAGACTACCTTAATCACTTGCACGACACAATCTTCTGCAACTCCAAACTTGCGCAACTCAACCCTTTTTACTCCCAATCCAATATTGGTGCGGAACTACCAACTGGAATGCAACCTCAAGCACTAGTGTTCAATTCCACCTACAGGACCACAAACGACTGGCACAACCACCACATCTTCACAACGGGAGCAATAATTTTTCTAAGTGTTTAACTCTATGAAAAATGAGGATGGGTGGTCCTATATTTACAGAAATTTGGACACCCTGTGTGACAGCGTACAAGTCTCGGCGCACAGGTCTCTTCCCCTACAAGTCACTTGCATGACCCACTTCCAAAATGGGGCACCCTTCTCCCTTTTCTATATTTTCTTGTTCTTATCTTGAAAAAAATAGGCACCAAGTTTCGAATCTTCATTGACACTGGCACAACCAACCCAATACTTATACGACCCTTATCCCTTTGCCATATTTTGATGATCTGATCTTGACAAACATATGGCACACAAGATTCTGATACGTCAAGTACACGACGCGAAAGTCCCTTTTCCAAAAACAACTTTTCCTCACTTACCGATTTTCAGGACCAAATATTTGGCAAACACTAGAAAATGGCGCCACCTTGTATCTGTTCTTTTGGTACCACCTCCAGATCACCCATTCATTTGACAAAGTTCTTGAATCAAACATTTATCGTTGACAAAAGATCTTGAACTCGACATTCCACCATGAAATCTCCTTGGTCAACAAATTTTTATGTCACAGTTTGCTTTGTCAACAAACACAACACATATGTCCACATTGTCAACAAACACAATCACCTAAAAATTGCTTCAATGATTCCTTGAGGGATTTTTTCACAATAGTTTTACAGAAAAAAACAAGACATTCTATATCTAGATGAGAATGCAGAAGACATTGTTTAATTTGAAATCATATCAAGATCATCATCGCTGGTTTTTGTTATTCTTGGTGAGTGATCATATATTCTTATGAATCACTCAATGTATTTTGAATCCTCATTTTGAAAATTAGGCAATATTATATTCTAGATACATCTCTCCTTTTGAGATCTTGGAGTTGTTTCGTTAGGTTTCTTATCAGTTGGATTTTCATGCAGGGTTTATATTATTACATAATGTGTTTCATGTATCTCAATTGAATAAGTATCAACCTAATCATTACCATGTGATTATATGGGATCATTGCGGCCTAGAACCAAATGCTATGTTGAGTTATTTTTTAGGGAAGAGTGTGGATAGGAATGATAAATTATTATATGGTAAATGAATTGGTCCAGTGTGGGTTTTATCAAATCATGGTCAAATATTTAGAGAAACGTGGGAATGTGAGAAGGAAATGGTTGATAAATGGATAGAATGATTATAGGGAAATTTTGTTTTTAATATTTATGGGGACCTAAATATCACGATTTTGGTGAATTCAACACCCCCAGTTTCATTTATATATACCATTATCCTTTTTATTTTAATAAAATAATGATATTAGGTTATGTTTCCGATTTTTTGGACGATTTTTTATTGGTTTTTGGAAATTTTATAAAGGTTCAATATTTGATCATGGATAGAAAAAATCATGGAACTCCTCCAAGGAAACTATGCATCTAAAAAAGTGGACAATATGTATGAGTATAGTTCATCGAACAGTTTGGCCATACCATTCATCCATATAAGAAAAACCGTGATAGTGGAGATAGAGTTAATTATCAATTTTGTCATATGGTTTTTCTAACCATTAAATACAACCATGAAATGGGTGTTTAGTGGTAGTGTCTAAGCTACATTTAGTCCATTGTTTTCAAAAATGGGCACACACACCATGATTTGCTAAAAACATGATCTGAATTTTTTTTATATTATATTGTTTTCACCCTGGGATGCCCATTTTTTCCAAAATATTACCATAACTACAATTACCTTCCTTTTAATTAGGTAGAGACCTTCAATATTGATCTAGTAGTGAGGGTTTTTTGAACTGTTCAGTAATGGTGGCCAGAATAATTAGTGACTTTTGTTCATGGTTTTCCATAGTTTTGTTAATCCTTTAATATTTTATCTATGAATATCATCCATTGGGGGTATATTTGTGTCGTGTGATTCCAATATTGATGAGATATAGTTGGTTTGTTTAAGGAGGATCAATATCAAAGGACGTTTTATGTAATTTTCAAGGTGTATTATTGAGTAATTTGTGTAGTTATTCATTTTCTCTGTTGTTTGTGATGTAGGTGGATTCACATTCAAATCCTCTTAGTTATATTTGGATTGTTTGATACCCAATTATTTGAATTAATTTATTTGAATTCATAAATTCATACTTAATGTTTAATGGAAACCATGTTTTGTAATGTTGTGTGAAATTGTAATCTTTTTTTTGTTTTTTGGAATTTAATATTTGTTTCATAATTTTAAATTTATGATTTTAAAATTATTGTTGGTTTTGATGATGATAAATTATTTGTGAAACTTATTTTCAATAAAATAAGTGTTTTATTGAAATTGATGGGCATGGTTTTGGGAATACATGGTTTTTTGTGAGTTAATAATTTTCATGATACCCTGAATAAGAGGCATGCACCATTGGGGTACAAGAGACATGACCCTGGATAAGGGGGATGTTCTATTGGTCCAGAAGATGATTGGAAACATAATGATGACTTATGGGATGTATAAGATACTACTCATGAGTATGGAAGAGTCAATAGAGAATGCACGTGTAGGGGTCTGTGAATAATTGAATGGGTATGCCAAATAGAAATGAGAAATGGTTTAAATACTTTTTTGGTTTCATTCATTTATAATAATTTTTTTTTGAAAAACTAAATAATTATTTGATTCAATTTTTTATCATTTATTTTTAATCCTTTTTTATAAATATTGAAATATGTTCAATCCTAGTGGCATGAGTTGGAAATTCATTGGGAAAATACTATAGAGTTTTATACTCACCCACTACTTGGTAACATTGGTGACTTTATGATATTGTATATTAAGAAATTGTTAATGGAAAATTATCATTGTTTTTATTTATTCATCATGATATTAGGGGAATCGATGGGTGATTTGGAACCTAGAACATGTAAGAGGTTCTGTAGTTTATGTTGTTGTCATCTTTCTATTTTGTTTGTTGTGGTTTCCTCATTATAGTGTTATATTGTGGTGTGACTCAGTTATACTCTATGTTGTATTTCATTGTACTCATGAATTATATAGTAGTTATTGGATATCTATATCATGGTATGATTGTTTTATTTTCAATGTAAAAATGGTTCCCAATTATCTTATGAATCCTTCATCATTTATTAAAAGACATTGGTGTCTTTGGGATGTCACCTATGTCCTTGTAATGTTCTACTACCTTCTCAAGCCAATGGAGACTAGTGGGATGTTATTGTTGGGATACTATAAGTTATAAACATAATTTGTCTTTTAATTTTAAAATACCATTAAAAATAAAAGATGTTATTATCATAACCATTCTATAGTTATCATCGTGATTAATATAAATTAATGGTTATAATAATATCTAATTGATCTAGAAGGAAGAAGTAATGGACTCAACTAATAAAATTTTCCCCAATTAAGCCAATTTTCAGAGCTTTTAATGGAGAGAAGATACCAAGGATTTTTTGATGAACAATACCAATATTACATAAAAAACTGAAACTTAGTAAAAATTTCATACACGAGAAGATCGGGATAATAGGCTTCACCTCTCTAACTATGTGTGTAGAAAAAACCCAAGAATATACTACCACTGCACACTATACCCTAAGGGTGTATGCTAGTTTAATAAGGGTTTATTTATCTGTAAAATAGTATTATAATTATCTATAATAATTTAAATAAATTAATTACTATTTTGATAATTTTTTGTAAAAATTATATATATATATATATATGATTAGGTAATGAGATTGATAAAAATTACATTTTCATATGAATAATAAAAATTAATAATTTTGGGAAATATATATTTTTTATATTAAAATCATTTTTTGTTAAATTGATGTTCATTAAAATAATGTTATTTTCATGAAATTTACTTAATTAACATTAATTATTCATATATAAATGATAATATAATTTAATGAAGGCTCGTGTAATTTTTTATGCTTAATAATGTTGTTTGTGTCATGAAAAATAACTTATCAAAAAAATTGTTTTTATTTACATATGTAAATTAATATATTTATAAAACTATTTTGGTAAAATAAATATTATTTTTGATATCACAAAATAAAAAATGGCCAATTCTAAATTATTCAAAAAAAAATCAGACTGTCGATTTTTTTGGGCAAAAGATTAATAGTGTATAAATATGTTGTATGTATTATGAAACAATATTAGACCAAAAGTGATGTAATAGATACTAAAATATGAATCAACAACCATAAATCCATCATCCATTTAAAATTATTCATTTTTTATTTTATTTGATTAATTTTAAAACCCTATAATGATTACACAAAATAAAGTATTTTATTTTAACATTCAAAAAATAATTTATTATCATCATGGATAACATTTAGAACAAAAAATGGAATTATTTTTAATATTAAGATAGTTAAACTAGAAAGAATATTTGAATCCATTTTACTCTTGTAGAAAATGTGATTAGAATCCATTATATGGTTTTTTTATTTTATTACTTGTAATCTAAAACCTATATTTATGAAATTAATAAAGAACACCAATTACTTTTTTATATAAATATCCACCGAATATCCAATTCAACTCCACTAAAAACTTAATGAGAATTATGTTTCATTATTTATCTCTCTATATCCTATAATATATGTTCTCATTCTATTAATAAGGAACATCCCCACTTTTACAAGAAGCCTCTCAAGTAAGGGATTTTATTCCACTATAGCATTATTCAAATACTATCTTTATAATAATCATTTTTTATCGCAATTATTCATCTCAATATTTTCATATAGACAAAAAATTAATATAAATATGATTCCCATGTAATGAGAGACTATATTTCACTCTCATTAATCCCTTCCATTTATATTAATGAACACTGTTTTTGTTTCCAAAATAATTATGTGATTTTCCATATCAAACATTGGTTTTGCGATTAACCATACCCATTTCTACACTAGGGTATACACCAATATATTTCTATAAAAAACTAATTTAGTTATTTTATCTTTTCAAACCGCACTCCATAATCATGGGATAACATGTGATTTCAGATGTTATTGTGTTTTATGATCAATGTGGCATAGAAATTCATGAACATGATATGAATTTGAGGGGTGTGCCTTGAAATATATATATATATATATATACTTCTAATTCTTTTGTTAATGTATTAATAACATGAGATACTATATATGGTGCATGAGATTTTATTCTATGAAAAATATTTTTGGATTTATTAGGGATAAGACATGAGTTATTCTGATGAAATCATGTTTTATATTATTGTCACATTCCCATGATTCCTTGATGTTATCATCATATGCCATATATTAATTATCATGGTAATTATTCTCACCCTTTTTATCACTATGTTATGAAAAATTACTCACATGCCCTTATTTAATTCATTTTATTCTTTGATTATTCCCTTTATTTTGATTTTTATCTATACCATTTCTTATGTACATCCCCAAATTTACATGTGTAATAGTAGATGATAATTGAAGTTAAAGGCATGTTATATAGTTTTTAAATAATATTGTTCTATCCTTATACCAATTTGTGAATATATATATATATATAACTTACCAAATAAAATAGTCCCATTAATCATTTCTAATTCTATTATGTGTATCATTTTCATAAATATAATGTTATTGAACAATATGAGTTGTTACAAAAGGTCCTGAGATATCCACACCCATTCATTAACATAAAGAATAAATATTTTCAACCTTTATTAAAAAAAATTATATGACTCTTGACTCACCCCACAAATACAACCATATTATGTATGAAATTCCTATGAGTCTCCACCCCTGATAGACTGTATCATTTTCATCATATCGAATGATACCATCTAACTATATAACATTTTTTCTATAATACTATAATGCAACTTCAATGTTATTATAATAGTGAGGAACTGATATGAATTTTAGAGTTATTTTTACTCTATTGAATCTTTTACAGACTATTTTTTTAATTCCAAATGATTTGATATGTATTTCCACTAAAATAAAACAAGAGTTATTAGATAGAATTAATTACATAAAAACCCAATTCTATATGAAAGGTGATAAAATAAACCATTTTAACAATCATTTTATATTTTAAGGAAATAATAATAATAAAATTATTATTGTTTGTATAATTATTTTCAATATTTAATATGTATTTTTTAATGGATAATAAATAATTACTCAACATTTATTGATGTTGTTTTACGCTTCAAAATTATGTTTACAAAAAAATTGGGTTTATCAATTTTTTTATGAAAATAGTTCAATGAAATGATGCCAATTTTTTAAATTTAATTTTTCGAAAGGAAATTTTTTTTGTGATAATCATTTCAAAATTATATTACTGTTAATTCATTGGGGTTTTATAAAATATTTTATATCGAATAATGTAAAATACAAAAAAAATTAAATATATCTTTTCTTTTTAAGTACGTGTCAAATTATATTTTTTAATTTGGTCATAAATTAAAATATATATTATTTAAAAAGAAATATTATAATTAAATAATATAATTTGTTTCAACATCATTATACATTATTTTTATATGAGTCTATTTTTGTGATTAGGAACACATTTGTGTCAAAAATGTTCCCATGCAGGAAATGTATTTTTATTTTATTAAATTAATTTAACAAATATTTATAAAGGATTTAAATAAATTTGTTGATTATATAGTAAATAATATTTTATAACATTTTTTTTAGTTTTTACAATTAATATAATTTAATTAAATTTTTTTTCATTCTAAAATGTTCATTCAACTAAAATATGCTTTCATTGCTGATTGCCTACTTATTTGGAATTAAATTTTTTCACTTATATAAATATAATATAATAATATAGATTCCATATTATTAATAAAAATAAATAACATAATAAATTTGGGTTAACTTATTGTTTTTTCACATTTAATATAAAAAAACCTTTGAAAAATTTCCACATTAAAGGTTAAAACAGGTTTTCTAAGGGGTTAAATCAGGATATATGTGTAGGATTTCCACAAAAACCTATAAAATAATTTTTTATGAATATATTTAAAATATATCTTATAGTACCTTATGATATTTTTAATTTCAATACAATTTTCTATGAATTGGGATTTATATCATTAAAATGTCTTAATAAATTCGTAGTATGTTCCTCTACTTACTTATAAAAGGGAATCACTTCTCAACACTTATTAAAACCATTTGAGCCTTCTAGTTTAAAAAATTTATACAAAAAACCTTCCTTTAATAACTTACATCATCCAATATCTTCTGTATTTTCTTAATCCCAATCCATCAAGGATTATGGTTTATGAAAAATGAGGTCCCTTAATAAAGACATTTCAATATTAACCAGGATCATTCAATTTTCTATCACCTTGTAATTACAAAAATAATATTGTATAAAACATTATTATTAAATTATTATAAATACACTAATAAGTTATTTTTTAATGGAATAACAATTTACCCCATGTTCATAATCAAACTGGAGATGAATGTGTCGCTTGTGTGTATATGTGGATTGTTACCTCTATATAGTTATGCAATTCAATTTACACCAAAAAAATTCATTTCTAGATATTAAAAACCATAAACATTTTTATATGATAATTATTTTATAATAATTATTCAATAATTGATAATTAATATTAACCTTTCATTCATTCGTTCAATAAATAATTGTTATCATCACTCATGTATACATATGGACCACCATACCTTCAAATTGAAATAATTCAATTTTCATCAAAAAATAATATGAATAGTTTTAATTATAAATATAACAAACATATATGATATTTATATAAGGATTACAATTATTTATAGGATGGTATGATGATCAATGTGAAAGAAACATAACCACCTAATAAAAACATATTTAATAAATGAAGATGTTATCTATCAAAATGATAATGATAATGATTTCTTATTAATAAATGAGTGATAAGATGTTATAAGTAAACCATTAACAAAAATATTGGTTTTATTATTTTAGTTTTATATATCTATAAAAATATGTGTTTTTATTATACATGAGGATATATCACATACAAATAATGATGAACTTGTGGTAAGATTTTATGTTACAGTCAAATTATTACATGACTTTTATATGATTAACATTTATGATGATGAAATTATTTGATATATCTCCAAAAAATATTATTTATTTCATTATCTTATATTAGTTAATATATATTACATTTCTTTATCTAATTTTGTTCATCATTAATTACCCCAAAATTAGAAATATTGTTGTTTAGGAAAACAAACTTCATTTTTTGTTTGATCAAGAATGTTTTACTCAACACACATATATTTCATTAAAATGGTTTCATTAAAGTTTTTTACAATTCTAAACATTTTTATTGGTTCAATGGAATGAGAATATCTCACGAAAATATTTTTCAAAAAATATTTTTTCTGAACTCTTCTTCTTCTGATAGAAACTGAGTTCCATGGATTGATGAAAAAGGAAGATGATTCTAATCAGAAATAAAAGGTAAATAAAAACATTCTTGCACGGTGTGCCTCTATATATTTCATAGACACTGAAATAATAGTGGATTTAATATTTAGTTGACTGAAAATTTGTATTCAAAAATCATTACTGATTCAAGACATTGAATTCTCTGAAGAAGTTTTATATTGTTCACTTGATATTTTAATGGACATCAGTGATGCTCAGTGATGTCATTGTACTAGTGATAAAATATGGAAAATAGAGAATAATATGGGGGATCAACAGATAAATCCTATTATTTAGAGAGAAAAAAGCATCCCACATGTCAAAATTTTGAGATGAAGCATACCAATGTTTATCCGAAGGGGGAAGAGAGTTGATTTAAATGTGGATGAATGGGGAAATTGGCAGTAAATTACCAAAGGGATATCAAAAATAGAATTAATGATGAAGAATAAATGAATTTCATGATAAAAAATCAGTATTTAGTAAAGTGTTTCAAATATAAGGAAGCAGAAAATTATGTCAACCATTTCCCAAATCCAATGGTTGTTGGGGGACAATCACCTACAAAGGATGTAAGGATGGGCATATGATATCACTACTGTTGAAGGGGATTCCAAAAATGATGTGGTGAACGGTATTCTATTTATTCATTCATGAATAGTGAACATAATATTTGATTTTAGTTCTATGAATTTTTTAATATGTTGCACGTGTAGTAGAATTATTCAAAAACTGCCTCAAAATATGGTGGTGGCGTTATCGATTAAATAGAAAGTGGAAAAATTATTAACTCCAAAGTATATAAATCTCCCTAGTTAATTTAATAAGATTTAACATCCTTGAAAATATTTTTATAATTCCTTTGTTGGAGTATGATGTGATATTTGGCATGGATTGTCTATCTTTTTTTAAATCCCACATAAAAATTTAGGAAGGTGAGATCCATTTTAACATCCAGAAGTATCCTCAATTTCAATACAATTTTAAGGAGGACAATGAAACCTCATTCGAATCACCATCTCAAGGGTGGATATTACTACTTTACTAGAAAGAATATCATTCACATATGATTGAGACAAAGTATAGAATCATTCTAAAAGACATTCTTATTATGAGAGACTACACTGATGCATTCCAGGAATAACTTCCTAATATTACACTTTATAAATAGTATGAGTTCATAATTTAAATTATACATGGATCCCTAATTCTAGAAAATACACCTTATAGAATGTCGATCATAGTGCTAGAATAGATAAAGAATTAGTTATAAGATAATCTTAGCTAGGTCTTTATATGACCAAGTTCTTCACCATGGAGTGATCAAGACCACATTATTAAGAAGGATGGATTAGTGAACCTCTTCATTTATTATCATGATATCAAAAAAATAACAATAAATAAAAATTATCCCATTTCATAAATTGTTGAATGGTTTAACAAACATTTTGGAGGGAAATTATTTATTGATGGTGGACCTTTTGTCATGATACCACCAATTTATGGCCGAGAAGGAAGATATTCCCAATACATCATTTAAAAGAAGGTATGGACACTATGAGTTCATTGTGATTCCGTTTAGACACAATAAATATCCAGAAATTTCCATGGACATAATGAAAAGAGTGTTTAGATATTACCTTGTGAGATTTTTGGTATTCATTATTGATGATATTCTTATATACTATAAGAGCAAGGAGGCTCATTATGATAATTCAAATACTATGTTTAAGACATTGTGAAGTGAGAAACAATATTAAAATTAATGAAAATGTTAGTTTTGGATATAGGTTATATCATAATTGGGAATGTTATCACTAGCAATGGGATATCTATAGACCCTTAAAAAATAAAGGAAATCCAAGAGTGGACCAGATCAACATCTATAATCTAAATTTGTAGTTTAAATGGTCTATCTAGGTATTACCAATGATTTGTGAATATTTTTTCAAGATTGGGAACACAAAAACAATGATGACACTGATGGAAGTAAAGTATTTCAGGACCAGTGAATGTCGATACTGCTTCAAGGAGTTGGAGAAGAGGTATATAACAACATCAATAATCAACCTACTGAAATGTGGAGAATAATTTGTTTTGTAAAAAATTGATTCAAAGAATAAAATAATTCTAATTCTAATTCAAAATTATAATTTTATACCCTCTACCACAAGGGAGATGGAAATTCATGAGCGAAACAATCCCACACACTATTTGGAGTTTGCAGTTGTGATCTTTGAATTGAAGATCTGGTAGTATTAAGTCTATGTGGAGATGTGTGAGATATCTACTGATCACAATATTCTCAAATATATATTCAAATTGAAAGAGATTAATATTTACTAGAAAATATGGTTATATATCATCAAATATCATTAATTCTCAATCCTGTATAGTATTGGTAAAGTAAATATGGTAGGCATTATCTATATAGAAGGGATCTTAAATCATTTTCAATGATTAGAATTTAAAATTATCCAATATTAATATAAAATAAAGCATAATCATGTTAATAATTAAGGAATTAATATCATCAATCCTTTCTCAAATTATGATTCAACCAACCCATATGGAGAAAATAAAGGATGCTCATAGAAATGACGTAGAAATTCTGAAAAGGTTTGGAATGGGAAATTCTCATATTTCTAAATGGATGAGGAAGTACCCATGAGATTTGGGACATGAATATATGTATCATCCATTATAAAGATAGAGAAATATCTTCTAAATTATACACATGACTCATCCATTACTATTTAAAAAAAGTTAACAAAGATGAATAAAGATCATTGAGATAACTATTGGTGGTACAATATGAAGAAAGAGATGGCTGAGTATAAATAAAAGTGTTTTTCATGCCAACAGATTATGGATAAAAGTAAAAAGTATAATGGGAAAGGTTTCATCGATCACCACTATCAATTATTTCTGATCAATATTTTAGATTCACATCCATGTTATGGGAAATTTTCCATCATTCTCTAAACACTATGCTGAACATTAATACGTTTTATCATCCTCAAACAGATGTTTAATTTGAGTGGACTACATAGAAACTTGAAAACATTTTGGGATTGTGGTCAATGAACATAAATGGAAGATGGAACCGACATCTTTTTTTGGTTGATTTCTATTACAATAATGGTTTAATCTTAAGCATCCAAATGGCTCTATATGAAGACATTTATGGTAAAATATTAATTACACATATATACTGGGGTTAGGTCTGCGAACATAAGCACTTAGGACCTGAAGTGGTTGAATAAATGGTGGAGAAGGTGAATACCATTCAATAACACAAAAATGAATCCAAATGTCAAAAAATGACCTATATTGATAATCGTCGACATGGCCTTGAGTTTATATATAAAATCATGGTATTTCTCTGAATATCTCTATAGAATAAGATCTTATGATTTGGGGAAAAGGGATTTCTAGGACATAGGTATATTATGCCCTTTGAAATTATTGATCATGTTAGTGTTTTGACGTATCGACTAGCACTTCCACCGACCATGTATAATTTAAAATATGTATTACACATAACCCTCATAAGGTAGTAAAAACTATATCTCTCACATGTATTAAATTTATAGATGGTATAGTTGGATAATGATCACTTTTTCGGGGATATGCCAGTAATGATCTTTGATCAAAGAGATGAGGTTATATAAAAAATTACTACTCACATACTCAATGTAATATAGAGGAACCATATTTACAAATAGTAAATAAAAGAACCAGAGGATGTTATGAAGGAAGAGTAACCTCACTTGTTTTCACCAAAGTATGTAAAATAAAAATTTTGAGGGGGAAATTCTATAACTATGGAATAATGTAACAAACCTGAATTTTTTTGAATTGAAATTACCTTCTTATAATTATCCTATATATTATAAACCACATAATATAACATAAAGAACCCTATATAAACTTTATTAATGAAGAATGAGTGAAATAAGTGTTTTTTTCATATGTTAAAGAATCTATACCAACTGGATACTACCATGACCTTTAAAATAGTAATATGACCATTATGAATAGTGAACCATCCAATTGAATAGTACACTAACTAACTAAGCTATAATAGAAATTTGGGATTTTATTAAATAATAATATGATAAAATTTTATATTCGAATAAGTAAACAAATGTTTTATTATTGATAAAAAAGTTTAATTATATCTTTTTATCATTCCGTTTTGTTTTGGAAATCACAAACACTTATTCATATAAATCATTCTATTTATAATATATTTTTTATATGCATGATCTTTAACCTTTTTTAGCTATGGATAACATTTAATTTTCCTTCATTCAAATAAATAATTATGATCCTTAATTGAAAGCAGAATTCCATTTTTTCTAATTTCTGATTTCTTCAGATTTATGAATCTGATTCTCTTAATATATCAATTATAATTCATGTTTCTCAATTATAAATCACACAGAAAATCAAATCTAATTCACTTCCTCAATTACAAATCATCCAAAAATTTTATTCTGATTCTCTCAATTTTGTGATTTCAATTATCTCAATTGTGCCAATTTGATCCAACATCCCCTATTCTGTAGCATCCAAAATTATGATTCTGTTCCACAAATCCTTAAATTCTGATTCACTCAAAACTTTCGATCTGATTTAGGATTTCACTATTTCTAAATGTCTAATTTTTTGTATATTTTTCTAATTTATTCAATAATTATTCTCATTTTTTAAAGATATTATTTTATATCTCTTTTAATGTTTTCACATATTTTAAGTATCCAATTTAATTATTTATTAAAGATGATATTTTTCCTAAGAATAATGTTTTATAATAGTTGATTCATATATAGTTAATGTTTCTTATGAAATTTTTTTTTTCAAACTGATTTCATCTAATCAGTTATTACATGGTTATTATATGTGATCGATGTATAGGTCCCTCTAAAATTTCTGTAACAATATAACCATTGGATTAAATTTCAACCATTATATATCTCTCCTATAAATAACAAATAATTTGAACATGTTAGGAGTTATCATCTTTGGGAGAGTTGATACAATGTGAGAGCTCTTCTAAAATTGCTTCGTGTGAAATCCTTGAAGAGTTTATTTGTGAACATCTTGTTCCACATACAAAAATCATCAACATTATATTTTTTTCTTTTTGTGGTTCTAATTGTTTCTATATTCAATCGATGGATTCCAAGATGAAGGGATATAGAGGTTCTGATTACCTTCTTAATCGAGGACTTATAGATGATGGAATAAAAAAGTGTCGATCACCTTATAGATAGATCACTTGTGGGGATAGCAAGATAGATACCAATCATTGTATCAACAGCTTACCCTAGTGTGGATAAAACAAACATTCATTAAATTTTTAATCAATGGAAATTTATTCAAGGTGTTTTGGATACCCAACTCTATTAGTCAAATGATTTATACTCTTTTAGATGTACTTTCAATTTCCACTTCAATTTGTAACAATAAGAACGTGTTATATATATTTTATTTTTATGTTGTAACTCTCATTTAAGATTATACACAATTTAAGGTAAAATCTTTTACAACATTCTTATGTGCTTATTTCATTATACGTCATTATTAATCCAAATTTGTTTCTTTAACCTTATAAAATATGGTTTAAATGAATCTAATTTATTTAAATTTGTTAAAATGTTTTGTTAAGGTTAAGAACAAATGTTTTTAAAATTTCAATTTACCCACTCTTGTAATTGAGTATCTTCATCTACATTTTGATCATACATTTATAAATTATTAATTATGTGTTGATATTTTTAATAAATAATAATTTTTTATTTTAAATTTTATTATTAAATATATGATTAAAAAAATTGAATAAATTGATTAATAAATTAATTATTTATTTCTTATTATTATAAGATAATTTTTTGTGACTTAATTGATTTTTAAAAGTGTTAATAAAATTTGTTATAATTTCAAAATAAGTATATTCCATGTAAATGATGATTTTAATTAAAATTTAAATTTCTCATATTAATAAAATTATTTTCAAAAAATGGAGTTCATTTTTTAATTCTACAAATATAAACATTGTTAGGGTGAATATTTGGTACTCTTATATAATATTGGAGTTTTTTTAATAGTAAAATATCATAATTTATGATAAAAGTTAAATTCGTGAATTATCGAGCCATAGTTGATGTATAGATTTTTTAGGACCATAATCTCAAACTATCCATAATTTTATTATTATATTTAATTAAGATTAAAAACTATTCATATTCTTGAGGAAAAATAATATTCTAATGAATAAAATAATGAGAAAACACCTCTCTCATCTGTTATACATACCACACCTCACCACCCCCTCTCTTCATAACATTCAAGGTATGAGCCATGTCCAAATTATACCCAATAAACTTTCCATGTATCTCCCCCATGCCTAGGAACCCTTGTACTCATAATAAAACCAATCCCCTTTCCTAAGGATGTTCTCAAGGTGGAAAATTGAAGAGGTAAATCCTCTTTCATTTTCTAATTTTTTCAATTAAATTTATTTTATTATTCTGTTCTAACCTCACCTTATCTAATTGGCATGAAAGAATAATTATATTATATATACTATAGTTTTATCAAATTAATAGAATAATTCATCATAATTTCTATTCCCCTATTATTTTGTACTAAAAAATCATAGTTCATGATGTGTTAATTTATCACGATAATGGATGATGAAGTTTTCAAATTCTATTATATAATTCATGAATGCTCAAAAAACAATTTTTATGGTTAAATAAGATAATATTATAAGTATTAAGACATATTTAATGTTCTATATCCATTTTATAGATGAAATATTAATTAATAAAACTAAACTAGTTAGAGATGTTTGAAAAACCCCAAAAATAATATAAATGGTTATCACTAACATAATATCCAATGATTAATACTCACCCCATATTAAAAAATGAATTATATAAGAATGTAATATTATTGATGTTACATAATAACACCTAACTTCAATTACGACTAAAATTCTCATATTATATTATTTTTCATTAATTTTTACAAGAAAGTCAATCAGGAAAACTATTGTAAACAACACTCCCGAATGACACAATTGTATTTCATAACCCAAAAAAATGAGAAATGAATATAATAAAATTATAATAAATATTTTATTAAATGTTTGTGAATTAATTAATTTATTTAATATAATTATACATGACATTAAAATTAAGTTCATAACAGTTTCCATCAAATGGTAAGGGATTCTTTCCAAACCTCTATTTTTCCATTGAGTTTATATTTCTTTCTCTTTACACTAATGTAACACTTATTTATTTTTATACACATTTTATAAATTCATTTAATATGTTCCAAATTCATATATCGAGATCATTTCATTATTCATTTATGGAAAATACATGTTTTATAATATTTTCATTCTCAATTCATCTTGATAAACAAGACCGATTAATGGAAATTTCATTATTTCATACCCATTTTAATGTACATTAAATATTCTATTTTAATCTGTGATTTTTTTATAATTTAAAAAAATTTATCATGAAAAAAAATATATATTAATTTTTTTAATGAAAATAAATATTTCATTTCCACTTAAAATACTCTTTAATAGTATCCGGAATCCGTACTAAATTGATGGGTTTCTAAAGTTTCATAAAAATTACTTTTACATGTTTCCACTTCAATTTTAAATAAAATTACCAAATCCATGGTTATTTTAACTTTTTTATGTCTATGTATGTTATAAATCCATTCATTCGTGGACTTGTTTTTTATGTTCTCATTTATTATTCCTTAGGAAATGATTATCATACACATATCATTCCATGGGTAACTCATATGTTTATTACTCGTGTGGAACAAATACTCATAAACATGTTATGATAGTTTTTTCTAGATTAAACTCTAATTAATGGGGTAATATTTAGTCTCATGAGATTTCATAGGCAATGATCATTGTGGTTATCCTTAAATAATGTGCCATGTGCAATGGTCTTGGTGGTTATCCTTATCTAGTGCTCTATGTGCAATGAGAATTGACTCACGCTTATGCAATGTTTTATGAAATTCAAACATTTTTATGATTACATGGTTATATTATATTAGGTTATATACGTAATTATTCCATTTTTATTCATGTTTAATGCTTTTTTATGTCAGCATTTTATGAGTTATAACTCATATTCTATACATTATTCATATATTTATTCCCATACTTGGATTTTTAGCCCATATCATAGTTCATATATTCCCTATGTTATCCTACGCATATGTAAGGTCTAAAATGAAGCCAGTACCTCTTTATTAATATTAAATAAAACATTATTTTTTTTGGTTTCATGTTGTTTAATTATGTATCTAATCTTCCAAATAAACTAGGATTTACAATAAATGTTTTTTATAAGATTTATATATATTCTTAAATTGTTTTAGTAATATGTGTAAAAGGATAGGTCATTGTAGGGTTCTTGGTATTTTATTTTATAAATTGTGGTAATCTTTATCGAAAATATTCCGATATATTATTAGAGCAAGTTAGATCAAGAATATCATAGGAGTTTATTAAAAACACTGAGGAAAGATAAGTTGTATGAAATACTTAATATGGGATTTTTTTCCAATATAATTTTCCATTTATAGGACATATTATCTTAGGTGAGGGTATATTGGCGAATTTATCAAATAAATAAGTTAATTTTTCAATTTGTTATTATAACCACTATGAGTGAGATTCATAGTTTTCTTGGATTGGAAAGATATTGTTAATTCTGTTTGTCTGATTTCTCTAAAATATATAATCCTCTCAATATGTTAACTTGGAAGGAATTTATGTTCCTCTGTATTGATAAATGTGATGAAATATTCCTGAAAATAAATAGAAGGATTTTAAGTGAACATGTTCTTAAGCATCCATACTATTGATAGGGGTCAGTGCTTTATAGTGATGTATCGAAAAAAGAGAATCGGGTGTATTAATATGATAAATAATATGGTGATAGTTTATACCCCATTACAATTAAAATTTCATGATAGTAATTACCTAACACATGATTTGGTGTTAGAAGTTACAATCATTTCATTAAATATATATAGGCATTATATATACTAAGAAAACTATGACATAAATATTGATCATAATATTTTAAAGTATATATTCACCTCTAATGAGTAGAATATGTTCTAAAGTAGATGGTTGGAGTTGATCAATGATTATGAATGATCAAAAAATTAATGCAATGGATAACAGAACAAGGAAGAGGATTCATTGATTTGAATGGATCAAGTTATTTTATGTAACACGAGGATCACAAAAGATCCAATTATTATTGATTTTCTATGGATTGAAGTTGAAATCATTAATTTGGGAGAGACATAATATCCTTCCCAAATGTGTACTCAGTCAGATATCCTTGTAATGATTAAAGAGGCATAAATAATGTATATGGAGTTACAAAAGATGGCTATAAATTTTCTTGAATAAAAAATTGATCATGATTGATTGATAAGGTTCAATAATTAAGAATGTGTCACATCAATAATAGACGTAAATAAGGAACTATTAGTAGAAGCTCAAGCTCATCGTTATCCAATTAAAATAGATGTATAAATATCATTAGATATCTAAAAAATTAATATTTGTGATATAAAAAGAATAAAGATATTATGGTGTATGTATCTCAGTTTTCTTAAATTAATTATGTTAAGGATACAAGATTTATTTATAAATGACTCTTAGAAACATTATCCATCCCAAAATAGATATGAGAAAAAATATACCAAGATTTTGTCTCCGGACTCCCTAGTCCCTCTATATGAACCATTATATAAAAAACCATTTAACCTAGCCATTAAAGTATGAGGTTTGAATATTAATAATCAAATTATATAAAATACATCAAATTATTATTGATAATGAAATGTTATTTATTATTACATAATAAATGCGTATTAAATTTTCAGTAACATCATTTTACACTTCAATAATATGTTTTATTTTGAAATGGGTTTTATCCCATTTTTACACATAAAAATATAATTACTCTCTACCATATATATATATATATATTATTTTAGGAAATTAATTTCATTTTTTGAAATCATCATGGAAATATTATAATATAGTGTTGATTTTTTATTTTTTGAAAAATATTTATTTTTATGTGAATAATAAAAAATTAATATTTTTTGTATAACCATCCATTTCCGTTCAAGTATAAATAACACTATTTTTTTAATTTTATAATATATTAAATTAATTTTAATATAATTATTTACAATCTAATTCATTAAATATGAATCATCACTATAAGTTTTTTAAAGAAGTATATTTTGGGGAATAAAGCAAATTTCTATAATGATTGTTTTATGATCACAGTGTGTTTACATAATAATTAAATATATATATATATATATATATATATAAATTTATTAATGATTTTAATGAAATTTATTTAAAATATATTTAGATATATATTTTAAAATTCATTTTATGTTTTTTTTACAATGAATTTCAATGTAAGTAATTTATGTTTTACACTTAAATATTAATTATTCTAAAATGTGTTTTCATTACAGGTTGTGATCATATCTAAAAAAATTCTACCAATTATTGAAGTTAAAATTTCACATATGGATTGAAAATTTATAATAAAAATAATTAATAAAGTCAAATATTTTATACATTGTTATCCTTCAATATTAATAGTAAAAATATTAAAAAAAATTATCAGGGTTAAGGTTAAAATAGATTACAGGTATGTTAAAAATAATGATAATGGGAGTAATTCCACACACAACATTATAATTATTATTTTATAGGTATATTTCAACAATATATTATCCTAATTTTAAATAATTTCCCATTTGGAACCACTTTCCCAAAAAATCGACCGTATCCCATTGAAATCATTTATGAAATTCAATTCATGTACCTCTACTCATATATACCTGGGAACCTATTTTAAAACATTATTCACATATTTGTGCATTATATATTAGAAAATAATTTATAATAAAACAGTTCAAACATAATTTAATTCATCCAATTTCTTCTTTTATTCTATTAATTCTAATTGTTGAATGATTAAAAATCAAGGGAAAGTAGTTATACCAATGAAAAGGTATTGATCTTAACAAATATCTAGTATTCGTATATATTTATCCAAATACTATAAAAATTTAAATCCATAAAAAACTTTTATTGATATTTAATAAATATAATTATAGGTTATTATAGTGATATTAATAACCATTTAGCACCCATTCTAAATCAGATGGGAGATGGACATATCGATAATGTGTACATCTAAACAACCACCTCCACTTAGCGGTGTGATTTACCTTCCACCACTGTCAGTGATGGTTTTTTATTATGATATATTTAATTTTTGAATATTTTATTTATGTTACAATAAATATTATTTATTGGAGAATTAATACATAACATTATTTTGTTGCATCCATCGAAATATGAAAATATCACTTGTGCATACATAAGAATATCATGTCCACATAGTGATGTAGTAAATTTATTTATCACTACATTATATAAATGTTTATAATTTTATATTATATTTTTATTATGATTAAAAAAATTTAAATGAAGGAACCATGATTAAAATCAATGGAACAATACCACCAAACCAAAATACACTTGAAAACAAAGCATCTAACACCCAAAATGATAATGGTAATGAATGATTGTTAATGAATTGGTGACATGGGTTTTCAAGTAAATAATGTTCAAAATTATAGGTTTGATTGTGGTCATATTATATAATTATAATAAAATTTATATTTATCATATATGAGGGTAGATCTATTATAATTCAATATAGATTTGATTTATGTGTTGTATTTTATAATATCATTTTTATTGAGATTCTTTATGAGTAAATTTTATGATGGAAAAATTATAAGACAAATTCCTCCTAAATCATTTCTATTTTATTCTCCTCTAGTTTTTTATAATAACATTCATTCATATAATTTTCCCCTCTTTAAGAAATAAATAGTATAAATGAATTTTTTAATGAAAACCTTATATGTTTCTCTCTTTGGTCGAGAATATATTCATCCATATACTTATTTTTCATTAAATCAATGTAAATATTTTTTAAAATTTTCTAAAGTGAATTATTAATTTCAATTATAATTTTTTTTACTTATTATATATTTTTAGATGTTAATCTTCTTGTCATTCTTTAAAACGAGGTAATTTTGATTTTTAATGAAAATGTGAAAGGATTTTATTATTTTACCACATGCCACATGAATATATTTCTCTTCCATTTTGAATAAAAATTAATATAAAAATTTTAATTTTTTCCTTTTTTCATTTCAAATAAAAATTTTACTTAATAATATGAATTAACTGAAATTTAAAAAATTAGATTTTCTTCAGGAAAAAGGTGTTTTCATCTGGAAATTTTCTACATATATTTTAAATGTATTTTTGTCTATAATATATTTCATGGATGTTTCTGATGATTTAATATAGATATGAACTAATGTTAAAAAATTTAATCTTTATCTAGATAGTTAGTGATAAGGATAATTAAATTATTATAAAACCCATATCGATTCCACATGTAATGATAAGATATTATGATGATTTTCCTATGATCATGTGGAACACATATGTATGGTCATTATTATGGGGTGTGTAAGACTATAATTATATATAAATATATTTCATCTGGTAAAGGATGATATATAATATGATATTAATTATTTAAATGGGGGAGGGAAAATGTTTTTTTAAGGTAAATTATCAAATAAGATAGTATTGGTTGTTAACCTTGACTATGGAGATGATGGAATGGGGAGTGAACCTAATCCACTATGATAGTTTTAGGAGTGATCCCTGAATAAGTAAATAATATTTAATTTATTATATCCATACCAAAAAACATGGTCTAATGATTATGATATGTTTTTTCATGGTCGTGATTGATTATTTATGATTCTTCACACTCATTTAATGTGTATTTTAATTGTTAAAACTATATTCATTATTTTAGGAATGTATTATATTAATTAATTAGAATTATTTTATAATTTTATGAACATATTCTCATTCCAATATTCTTATCTTATTCACTCTTCTTCTCATTGATTAATATATCTTATATGTACACTTACTGATTATTTGAGCTCTCCCTTTCTTATATTTCACTTCACTAGTATATGATGAAATATCTGAAGTATGTTATGTAAAATAAAGGCTCTAGTTGTGAATAGATTAATGGGAAATGTTAAAGATCATTTATTTACATGTTATTTTTTTATCCATGATTACAAATACACTAATACTTGGTGGTACTTTTTTGTATAATACTGATATGTAATGAATATTCCAATTACAAGTTGTTGAAATTTATAATGAAATGTATAGGTCACTATATTCTCATAAAGAATAAATCTCCTGATATTATATGAACATTATTAATATTAGAAATAGTTAATATAGGTAATGATAAAGTATATAGATGTGGGTGGTGGGGAACTAACTCTAACATTCTTCAACATATTGTAAAGAAAACTGTTAACAATTTTAGGCCCACTAGGACTCAAATGATATTAAATAATTTTATAAGATAAGGCTTTAGTAGTGGGTTTTATCATGTACACATCCATGGGAACTTCAATCACATCAACTTCAACACAATATGAAAAATACCTCATGAGTTGAAACTTCAAGAGCATGTGAATTTTCCAATAAGTTTTTTCATTGATACATTGTTAGAGCCACCACTATAGTAGTATCACAATATTATGTGATACAGTATTTAATACTAGTCACTACATTATTTTGCTAAATATTTTTTCATATCCAAATATATTAATTAGTTTCATCAGAATCCATTATATACTCATAATCCTTTGTCAATTAAACCAAGAATGGCTTCTTTGAACTCTTCTAACTCATATCTCCTCAATTAGTACTGAATACATATCCTATATACGACTTCAACTCATTCTTAATAATTTAAAATATTGAATTATTATAAACCTTAATGACTTTAACCATATCTTTTCCATATGATAGGTATATATCCTTTGAATGTATAAGATACTTAAGGAAAACCTTAAAATCACAATAATGATTTTAAAATGGATCATCTTTATAACATTCTACCATGCTCTACTCATATAATTCATATATTTTAGAATGTAACATGAAACACATGATTGATCCAATTGAAGAATAATATGTGATCAAACTAATTAATTCCCTTTTCTATTTTTTTGAGGACATATTTTCTTAGAAAGATATATATCATAGGACATTGGAAACAACCCCCTATTAGATTTTTCCATAGATAATTTTTTTAGTATCTATTCAATATATGTAAATTTATTTAGTTTAATATAAATCATCAATATATCATGAAAAATATTTATCATTGGAATTTTGCCACATTCAACCAAGTACAACATGGAAATTAACTTATTCAACCAATACATAGATACGTGATAGAAAAATACGGTGTTTGTAATATTTAAAGTTTCATTTACAAATACAACTAGGTTATCAACTACATTTCTTTTAACATTTTTATAAAAATGTTTCCCCCAATCATTCTTAATGAAAAAAATTTGTATATCATTATTAAACAAATATTACATAACATATATTTTCTAATGAACACATAAATGGATCTTTGTAACTTTTACACCTTTTTGTAATTATGTTGATTGATATACCCTTCTAGTTTTTTTATTTAGAAATAATCCTAAATGTTCTAATTATGTAAATCCATTATGACATTCTTATTCTAATTTTCATAGTCATGTAAATATAATATAAATTTTTTTATTTTATGGATTTAAACAAGGATACTCAAGAAAATGATAAATCATAATAAATTAATAGATTATTTTGAAACCCTTTATCCACTAGCCTTGATTTATTGGTACTAATATTGCCTTCCTGTCTATATTAATCATGACTATGAATTTTCAAAAAATGGAATTTACATCATGCAATAATATTTTAGAAAATAAGACATGATTTTTTATAAATAGAATTCATCATAGAATTCATGTCTTTCTACCATATTATAATTTTTGACCCCTATACTACCTCCATTAATAATGAGATTCATAATTTATAAGAAACAATGTGTCCCATCCTTGGTGACTAGAAAACCATATATTTCATGTTTTATAATGTTTCTAGTTATCATACATAGTAATTCAATTTACAATACATCATCTTATAATAAACCTATTGAATCTATTCTGGAACCAAATATTTTATTTTTCTCTCATCCACTTAATCAATATAAATCTTTATCCCATAATAAATTTGGATAATGTAATATATCCCAATATATATTATAATTATCTTGGTAGTTCCCTTCATTTTTGGGGGGTTATATAAATAGTATCAACTAATTTATTTTTAACAACCTATAAAGATACACTTCATTCCAATAGGAGATAGTTTGTTTCCATATATGGAAATAATTAATTCCACATATCTGTATACATATAATTATGGAAATAATGATTTCTTACCAAAAAATAATTCATATGGTTCTCTATTTTCTTCTTTAGTTAGTACCTAATTTGGTGTGTATATTATTGTATATAATGAATATCCCTAATAATATAATTTGTGGTTTTCATTACCCATCATCAACCATATCATTTCACACAATGTATAGTTCCTCCTTTTTGAAACAATATTCCACCTTGGTGTATAAGTATCAAGGAGTTGACATAGAATCCCAAACACACATAAATAGTCAACAAACTCTTGTTTAATATTTTGACCAGATCGGTCAAATAGAATCTTCGATATCTTTTTTCCATGTTTATTATTTACTTCATTCATGAAGTATTTTTATTTCTAAAAATGATTTAAGCATATAGATCATATGATAGACATAACCACATATATCAAGACATCGGTAAATGTTATAATATAAAAATACCTAACTCTATCTTCTACTATTAAAATTATATACACACCAAAGTGTACAAATTCAAGAATCCATGGGTATATGTCACCCTATCTAAAAAATAGTGGTTTGTTCATCTTTTATTATAAAAACCCATGATATAAGTCTGATGCATTTTTCCCAAAAGGTTATAAATAACTATCTTGATAGATATTTTTTATATTATTATCATTTTAAATATGAATATAGTTTTTCCATAACTAAGTAATAAGTTAGTTAACAAAAATTGATCCATTTTGAATTAACAATACATGGTTTTGTTAAAAATAATTTACATTATTCGAATGCAACATACCACAAAATATGATTTAAAAAAATTAATAGTTCTTATTTCCAAAAGTTAAAATAAATCCATTTATATCTAAAAATAACATAAATTATCTTCATGGAAATAGTTTCTTCTTAAATTTGATTATTCAATACTAATATCATTCATGGTGGAAATGGAATGTGGCAGTCTCATATTTCCAAAGCAGTAAGTCATTCCTCACTGACTGCTGATTATTTCACATATGATTTAGAAAGCATTAATAATCTACCTGGTTCATGAATATTGAAACATATGTGATGAATAAAAGCTATATATAAGACCCAATGTGAATATATAATATGATTACAATCAATAATAGATGAAACATGAGATTGCTCTTATTAACTAGGTGTAGTTCTCTTTCATGTGACCTAACATAAAACATGAAAAAAGACCATATCTTTTTCCATGGATTTCTCTTAGATCCACTTCCTCATAGAAGGATGGTTATCAGAATCATTAGACATAGAATTATTGATGGATCATTTTCCAAATACAAATTATTCCTTATTCACCACCTGGACCATGGGGTTTTTACACCCCGTGTATTTTAATACATAATGAAACAAAGTAATAAGTACTGAATGATTCTTCTAACTATTTCTCATGTTATAATTCCAAATGAACCAATAGATGCCTTTAGTCTGTATGGATTTAATGATATTTTTTTATAACTCAAAAGAGATATTAATTCCAAATAGGTATAATATATATATATATAGCCATTAATCTTGACTACATGAGGCCCAAATGGTTACAACACTCCATGTTTTCATAGGAATAGTTCATTATCAATCACATATCTCTCTTGTATAACATCATATTGATAAATTTCATAATGGTTTTACTTGATGCTATATTCATTCATATCCTTTTGTTAATTAAGATCCTCACTAGGCCTAAAATATTATATAATACATTGGCCATATTTGGAATCATTCATGTTTTTATGACAGTGAAATACTTCATCCTCAAAATCCTATTTAACAAATTACTTAGGGACATAGGTTTCCAGCATATATAATTTTCATTTGTGGAATAATATAATATAAAATTTATAATACCATTTTGGAAAAATTTATCAAGTTAGAAGGTTATTAATTTATATTATACAAAAAAAAAATAGTATAATTCATGTGGCTTTCAAATTAAATAATTAAATAAGATAATAATATTAGAACATTATTTTGTTTGCAATATTAGTTAATAAATTTAAATTTTTTTAATCTCCAAATACTTTATAAAATAATATTATCCCTCTCCATTAATTTATAAATATCCCATTACATGTATATTCAAAGAGACTATGATCTTTATAAAGCATATCAAAATAGAAATAAGGTTTTGGTTAGTATCTCGATTGCATTTTGGATTGTGTAACTTTCCAACTATAATATCTCACAATAAATTTATCCATTTAGTGGAATCCACAACATTAAAATCATAGATAAGGATTTAATAAAAACATTCCTCAAAATATACCCTAAGTCAGTCAAATTTTACTCGTCATAATTTAAAATCCATTAATCCGACATAAAAAATTATAAAAAATTACCCATTAAATGATCATTTCCTAGTGACGACTATATAAAATGATATGATATATTGGTTCCATTAAAAATTAAGTAATGGTAGGATTCACTAACATAATATTTTAATGATAGGTATTTTTAATTTTTGTTCATAAATAGTTAATTTTAACTTACAAAATCCTTGATAATATTTAGTGTATATTACTTATGTGATTAACTATTTTTTTTTTAAAATAAAAATAATTCAATTTATTTTATTTTCTTCCTATATTATTGATAATTCATTAATTTGTGTTATCAAAAAAACATCCATAAATAAATATACCATTCCACCTAATAAAAATAAAACATTAAATTTTGAATAACTATGGGATTTTATAATTGTTAGTTCATCTAGTAGATGATAAACTAACCCTCAACCAAAGAGGAAACAACTGTCAACCAAAAATAAGTTATTAAAACTGCATTCCACCATTCTTTCTATGTATATCCTTGACATTATTCTCCTCTATTAAAATCATGAACTAACTCAACTCATATGGGAGCTCCATTTGTTAAATATGTTTAAGTCATCAATCGGTTAGGGTGACCAGATTATTTTTTAGGCGATTTTTATAAAAGAAACCATAATCACATTGGCCCATTAAATTAGTAGAGGATGGTATGACACATAGGGCATCAATAATAAAAATATTAGAAATATTAAAATTAAATAAATCACATATGTATGTCTAGTATCAGCTCCTGATCACCCAATAACATGAAAAAATTTTCATTTAAAATCATTATTTCATTTAAATAAATTTGATATCTTTTTAAGATTAAATACCTCAAATTAATCTAATTAATTATCTAATTAATTGATTAATAAAATTAATTTTAATTATATTCAAACATTCATGGAAAATTCTATCTTACAAAATTTTAATCAAATTAACGAATTTAATTTAATTTTCAATTTATAAAGAGTACATTTCTATATGGATTCAATGGCATTTACGCATCCAAACTACTTTGCATATTCCATGCATTAATTATTTTTATGGTATCCAAAATATATGGTGAGGCATGAAGTTAAATGGAATGTTTTTAAATAAACTATTTATGGCCATATATAAATTACACAACATGAAATGTTATTAAAGCATGTAGAAAACATGAGATGTAATGAAAATAGTAAACTTGCTGATCATGATTTAACATGAAAAATAATTTAACATAAAATTATTAATATAATCACATGTTGTGTATTGTCAATAAATGACACATAGACACATGATTATTATGATTAAATATATCATATAACTTTATTTCCACATTAAATTAATCATATGGTGTAGTGTAAATTACAAAACATAGTTTTGGGCCACATGATGTGTAATTACTTCTACCCATGTCAAAAACCCAAGCCTAAGGATAGAATGTTTTTTTTAAAATGGGGGTGGTTAAAATAGCTACACATATCCTGAACATGATGTTTCATATATTTTCAATCCTTGTATCATGTAATAAATTGACTACATGGCATATATCCTTAATTTTATATCAAAAAAATACATAGAAATCATGGTGTATTTGAAAGTTGCACTTTTTTTGTTCAAAAAAATTATGTTCCGTCTTTGATTTGTCAATATGTGGTTCACATTAAATTCAATCAAAATATCTTTATTTAATTAATATATGACTATATTGTTTTTATAGTAGTGTAAGGAAAATAGGTACAGATTTTGTACTAGTGGAATAGAGGTCATACCATTTTATGTTATCCGACAAGAACCTTTGGCACCTTGTGAATGAGTCTTCAAATATTCTTTATGTTGATTTAAATATTTCTTCATGAAGTAATAGAGAAAAAATAAAGAGAATGGAATAATTAAATGTTCATATATATATAAATAATATTAGAAAAATAACAACTAATAGAAAATTCATGTCATTAATCAAGGATTAATAAAAAATTCTAAATTAATTATGTGACCAATCTAACACAACTTTACACTTCTAGGAACAATATGAACACCTAGTGGTCAAAACCATATTAGATTTCTATAATAATAACTGAATAATTTGAGATTTACCTAAAGAATATAGTCATGACTATCAAAATTAATTGGAAGAGTAATTAAAATATGAAAACTTGAACAGAGAAGGTATGATCATCACATATACCTTATAATTAATTTATTGACATATTTAAAATTACCATTTAATGCATACATTTTTCATTTATAACATTTATAACTAATGTTATTGTACTATTGTTTCTTTTTAATATAGTTGGGTAGAATACAATTAACATTTATCCACACATGCTCCAAAATCTCATAACATCACCCTTGAATCACTAGTTTCTATCATGATCTTTCCAAATTTCTTATGTCATCCATAATTCATCAAAACAATAATATCTTTATAGTGTAATAATTCCAATGATTAACTTGAAAGCTTGATAGTGGGTAGATTGATTTATGATCTTATTCATGAGTGTGTTTCTGATAGGATTGTCTCTTAGGGTTAAGGGAATTCTCACATAGGTTTATTGTTTACAAAATGTTTTAAACCAGGGAATGTGATATAAGGTGGAGTTAAGAGAGAATTGTCAGTATTGGTATTATAACATTGGAACTTATATAATTCCTCATACCTTAGAGAACAACATTTCTGAAAATAATATAAATATTATTATGATTTTTATTGAAATTTTTAGAACCTATATTTAAATAGCTTCCATTTATAAAATAAATAAATATTAATTTATTATAATCATATTTAATATATAATTTTCAACCTAACCATTAATCTTTCTCATTTTCTCCTCACCATGATTTGTAAAAAATGGAATTAAAATAAATTATTTAATAAATAAATAATACCTCATTTTTCACTGATGAATATAATTAATATTATATTCAATAAATATTTGGAATATATTTTTTTATTTTTTGAAGTCACAAAATTATTTATCTGAATAACTCATGAATAAATAATTGTATTCAGCCAAACATAAAAAAAATATTACAGAAAAAATGAATACTATTATTTTCAACAACTTATTAAACTCAAAATAGTTATTAATTTACATCCCATATAAAATTAGTCCGACAAGCCTCTATATTAGTGGTATTATGTGGTACTGTGAAAATACAATGATATAATCTTGAAACATGTAATTGAAACTATAGAGAATTAAGTAAATATCTGGAAGACATAAATAAAGATATAAATTCTCACTATGTAATAAAATCCATTCTTTACGATATATCTAATCAAGCGGGTTTCATTTTTGTGTCATCACTATATGTGCATAATGACACTTTTGTTAACATTCCCGAAATGAACATATCTATATAACAACATATCCATTGACTTTATTAGTCTTTTAAATTCATATAAATTGGATTGAAATACTAATTTCCATTATATATCCAATTGTATAATTTTTTTCATTAATGATTAATATATTATCACTTGTAAAAGAATCAATGTACTATACTTACCATCAGTATATAACATCATGGTTTTGGTCAGTAAATCAAATTACTCAATTCATTATAGGAATTAATAAAAAATTAAATTAAAATTATCATCTTAGTTATTCATATATAAAAACATTCAATTAAATATATTAATGTTTATTTTCTATTTGTGGGTTAATTTCTCAAAATCTCTTACTATAAATATTACAAAGGTCTACAGCATGAAATAGTGCGTCAAATTCCAATGAGTTTCCATTTGTTATATCTTGTATATTTTTTATCACATAAAATGATATTATCTAGAAATATAACGTATATTCAAGAATAAAATAATAGAAATTCTATTTCCTCATCATAGTGGTGAATAGTTAAGACCTTCCGGTGTGATAGTTACCTATTGTACAAAATCACATACTATGACATATAGATGAAAAATCATGATGTTATAAGAAATTTAACAATATTAAAATGAATGAATATTGTGAATCATAATGTATATAGATGTTAGTTCTATGGAACTAACTCCAACACTATCTTAATCATCAAATAAGAAATAAAATACATGACATTTGGGATTGAGAATATATGTCATGGTTTATAATCATTTGAAAATAAATGGGTCATTTAAAATAGAAATGAACAGATCCAATGATCCTCAATTCATACACATAGTGATGACAACCATTGTATTATATGAAAAAATTAATAATATTTCCAAAATTCACTGTGATAAAAATATAATAAAATAATTAAAAATATGGGAAATAATATTTCAATTGACGGATAAACATGGATAGGGATTCATGATTATGAATGTGATAGTTATGCCTAGTGTTTTTATTGATGTGATGAATGAATAGACTGAGGTATAGAAGGTAGCTTCAATTGTATTATTTTTTATTAAATGTTTACATAAATTTATGAGTAATTTTTTGATGCTGAAATGCTTCCAAGGATTGATAAATTTATCATCCTACGACATAACATTTTTTAGAGACAAGGGATTTTTTGAACAATTATTTTCACTTATTATTTCATTGAATATGGTCCAACATGTATGTGGTGGGATACGTCATTAAAAAACTAATAATTTCTCTAGAATGTGGTGGAACATAAAATTCCATTTATTTTCCATTTTCCATTCAATTATTCTATATTGTATCAATTGAACTAGGATTTTTCTTGATAGTGATGTTATATATGATTCCATAAACTATACATTTTTTCAACTATTGGTCATCTAAATATATCCATAAGAAAATAATTTCTCTTTTCCATGTCCAAATATATGATTCTATAGACTATGAATTCTATATGTTTGTGGTTTTATATATCATTTCGTAGACATGTAATTTTGTGAAATGGTGTTTGATTGAATTTTGGTTCCATACTCGATATATTTTAAACATGTGATCTTATTGAGTATATCGATGTTGATAATATTTATATCTTGCGACATAATATATATATATATATATTTTTATAGTATTTCCATCTATTTATTTCCATTAGTATATAATTTTGGGAATATTTCAGCCAGTAATTTTTAATTACATATCTGGTTATGGCCACATTCCATCAAAATATAAAAAATAATATTCATGGATTTGTGTGATGTGCAAACTTTATATCTTGCGAATTGTTGTGGATATAATTCACCAACATTGATCTATGTGGTTCTACTATAATGTATTGAATACTATCCCACATATGACATGAAAACTTCTATTAAGACCTTATATGAATATTAGATAAAGTATGTATTGTTGATCTATTTGGATGATTTTTAAGAACATGATGTATCAATATACTGAAATAAGTTACTATTTACTAGTTTTATTTCATAATATAGATGAATGAAATTATAACTCTATTTATATAAGGGCCCAGTTAGTGGATCCTTACTGTGCTTTATTCTCACAGATTATATGTACACATTTATGGACACGTAGAATAAAGATTTAGTATACATGTGTTAAAAAGTTACATAGAATATATTGGTAAGCTAGACTATCTCAATAGGGATGAATATATAGTACTTGGGTTAAGTTGAGGACCAATAATAGTGTCTTCATTATCTTATTATTTCTAAATTTTCATAGGTATTTGATATAATCAATATATTTGGCAACATATTTTATGATTACTTGATCAAATTATACAGCATTGTTTTTATTTAGTATTTTATAATGTGTCATAGTTATTGTGGTTGTATTACAACTATGGTTACATATATTTCACTATTATGGTGTACCTTTCAGGGTTTTCTATATTGTTATATGTTATTTCCTATTGAGACACTATAATTATTATCTCCCCATAATATTTTACTCATGTGTTGATACCTTCTTGTATCGTTTTTCATATGTGTAGGTGTGTATAAGGTATGTAGTGATCCAATTGGGTCATATCGGTAGGTTTTGTGGTGGATAAGTTAAAAAAATGCTAAGAGATTATTTTCTTATTTTTATTATGATTTTTTTACTTTATATATATAGATTTCTCTAGTCATAACGTAAGATAAAATCCATATTTTTTTGTAAAATTCCTATCTCGGTGGAAATATGTGTTTTTATTAGTGTTTTGTTTATTTTATATTATTTATCAATCATATATTATTTTATATTGACAAAATTATGGTGTTTATGAGTTGTGATTTATTTTTTACTCTTAATCTTGCATGACTAGAGGATTTCAAACATGTATCACACATAACATATTAGTTTATATGTAATTTTAATGATTGCATGTGATTAATAAAAACATGATTTATAAAAAAGTGTTCGGTTACATAAAATATAAAAAATAACAGAATCTTATTTTTTCTCAAATAAATTATTAGTGGTACATTACATAATAGAAAAAAATTTATGATGACTTACAGAAAACATTATTTAATAGTAATGACATCATGATATTTACATTGATGTGATAACTATTTCCCTATATTATGTAATATATGTACATGGGAACACAATATATAGAAGATATGGGTGAATTGGTATATTTTTAACATTGAGTTATATAATGTGGATGGAAATTTGTTTATTTGGAATTTATGACTTATCTTGGGTGTATTATTTTTTGACTATGTGCCTAATTCTAATGACAATTAGATATGATATATAGTGGTGTGATTCACTTGTTTAAATATTTTAATAGGGTTTGTTTCTATAATATATGTTGATATACCTAATATAAAATAATAAAAAACTTGTGTTCCATCTGATATGTAATGCATATTTAGATGACTCATTTGGTGGAAATTAAAAAGGGTAATGTATAATAGTGAAATTAGTATATATATATATATATATATTTATGGTTTTGTGTTAGTGTGTCTCTTACATAGTTGTTTATGTAATGGAAGAAAAAATTGTTCTCCATGTGAAATTTTATTATAATGCTTCTCATTAATAACCAATTGATTTTGCATGAGATACTTAAACAAAAAAATATGACTCATAGTGTTTTGAGTTCAGTATGGTTATAAGTTAATAAGAGAATTTCTGAATATAATTTGATAGATGTAGGGGTGGGTTTTAACTATTATGAGAGGTTCCTAAAATTATCTATTTCTTATGGAATAAAAGTTTGAGTATTTATATGGAATACATTGTATGTTGGATTAAATGACCTAATATTAAAATTATTATAGGGAGTTTAATGATCAATTAGGCACAATTGACATTTTATTAAATGTGTGGAATTTTTGTTATTTCATTATGATTGGTCTATATGTTATTTACCTGGATTTGATGGTATCACATATCATTTCATATGAACAGACAATAATTTATAGTACTTTACATGGATCATTCTTTTATAAAACCTTAATATTGAACTGAGATGTGTATTTAGTCCCATCATAGACATATATTGTAAAAGACCTTCATTGGATTCTATGTTTTTTTGATAAGGTATAATAATATTTAATTTAATTAACTACTTATATATAATTCTTAAATAATCATATTTGTAGTGTGACGAGTATAGAAAACTGCATGGAATTGTGTGACCATGTTATCCTAACCTAAATATAGGTGATCAAGATATCCCTTTCATGTAGTTTCATAAATGAGTTATAGAAGAAGCTACTATAGGGATGGAATTATATTGTTTGACCAGTGATAACATGTAGAGTTTGGATATAACTAATGGAGGACAAGGATTTATTATAGGGTTATAGTGAAGTGACCTAATGTATACTTGACACCCCTATTATAACGACCCTAAATCTCATTAATCTAAATTCTTCTTGATCTAATTAAATGTCTTATTATAGTTATATAAAATGTAAACATCATTGGTTTTATGTTTCTGGATGAATTGTGATCGTTGCTAATATAGTCTTCAAATAGTGATCATAAGATTAGTGTAAATATTGGGATTTAACAAATCCAATTTACTCAGACAGAGGAAGTCATGGCCTCATCTAGTAGACTTTCCCCATAAAAAGCCCATTTTTCAGATCATGGAAAGGAGGTGGTGGAATTGGGAATCGATCTTGACCAAGCCCTATCAGAGCACAAACACGTTAAGCATGAGATGAACCAACTATGGGGGGTGTGCAATTTAATTGAAATTACCACCTGAGCGATGTTATCCAAACCACCCCAAGAGTCTTTCGACATCGCACACCATATTTTTTGGTCTGATGTGGGTGTTATAAGAGGTGATTTGATGATACCCTAGCACTATGACTATGTACATTATTTTTTTATAAAAAGTGTGAATTCATTTTATTATTGTTACTTTGTAAATAATTTTTAAAGCACAAATTGTATTTTTAGTTAATATTCAACTAAGGAAACTATTTTGTTACATTAATGTATTTTTAAATTATGTAAATATTTAGTAAAATATTATTATTATTAAATTACATTTTTATGTATAAATGATCATAAATTTTTATGAATATAATTGTAATTTTTATTATTGTTTGAAATCTATTTTTGTCAAACCCCATTAATTTTCAATAAATGTAAATTTTTATTTTAAAAGAAAAAAATCACATATTTAGAAAATAATTAGGATAAAATGAATATTATTTTTGGAATAAGGGAGTCAAAATTATCTAACAGTGAATTTTTCATAATTTTCAGAGACAATCAAATTTTTGGGTAAAAATTAAATACCGCTTAAATATATAATGTGTTTTATGACATCATAATGACCCAATAGTGATGTGATAAAATAAAATAAACATAACTTTCGGAAAATATATGTTTTGTCATTAAAATAATGTTATTCTAGGTTTTTTTGTTTTATTTTTAAAAACATTAGTGGACACTCCAAGAGTTATAAAACATTTTCACTTTTTAAATGAATTTCCTTGAGATTGTGACTCACCACCACATAAGAAACCCTAGTATTTTATGACGTTCGGCCATTGGGATAATAATATATTGTTTTCCACTCATTTTTGTAAAAAAACATGGGAAGAAACCATGTACTGTTTTGTGGTTTGGATTAGTTTGAATTAAGGTGTCACAAACCTAAATAATAAAGAATTCCCTCTCCTTTATTATATAAACCCACTCAAGATCCCACTTCCTCTTCAATAAAAGGCTTTTTATTCCATCCTACCTCTTACCTCCTCTCTCTAGAATCCTCCCAAGGTTCCCCAAGCTTCCAAGAATCCTCTCCCAAGTCTTTGGTATCACACTTCCAAGTAAAGGATTTCTTCCTTTCTCATTTTTGTCCAATTTTCATTAAGATGTTATACCATTCTGTTTTTAATTAAAAATGATTGGGTATGATTTAAAACCTCCCCCATACTACCCTATTTATTTTTTTATGATGGGAGACCACACTATCTCTCATTAATTCCTCTCATGTACACCTGTTGAAATGCCGAAATTCTTTGATGGATTTCTCTCTCCTCTTTTACATCCGTGTAATTAGTTTATATTGAGCATATAAATTCTATTACCATTGTTGGGACATGTATATATATGACCTAATTACTATAAATTTAATTTTCATATGATGAGAAACTCATTTCTCTCTCATTGACCATTTTCATTAATCTTTATGTCACGTTGTTATGCTGCCGAAATTTCACCGAGTTTTCTCAAGCCAAGATCATTGTGTAGTGTATACCATACCCATGTCTATATCAAGGTTATTCACCTAAATTCACATAAACATATTTAATGGTACTTTTATGCATTTTTTCAACGTTACATTATCATGTAATAAATTATGATGTTGATTGAATCCATGTTATATGATCCACGTGGCACACTTCTGCATGAAATAAAATGTTTAAGAAGGGTGTGCCCTGATAGCACCCCAATGCATTGGTTAAGGTATGGTATCATGATATGTCAAGTTGAATGAGTGTTTATAAATGATAATTCAAGTTCAACAAGGGTTTACTCGGGCTTCATGTGAATGAGGGTTTACTCATTCTCTATGAGCAATGAGACTTGGCTCATGCTAAGTTCCCAGTTAAGTGTTGTTGCCACATTTCCATGTTATGACTACCATGATTTATCATTCCTTTAAGTTAATGTTTCTATTCTTCTCAATTGATATTCCTATTGTCTAACATGTTTTTTATTTCTCATTTTACCCAATGTTTATTCCCTTACTGTTCTTTATAGGCCAACCTTTTCTTATGAATGTATTCAGGTTATCCTATTCCATGCAATGCAAGATGGAAGTTAGGGGTCATGTAAATTATTTTTTCCATAATGATGTTGTATTTCATGTTTTATGTTGTTATGTAATGGTCCAAAGCCCCAATAACACTGGACCTATCGATATATTACGCTGTATCATGTGATTTTTATGAAATAAATCACGTTTAAGTGTGTAATAATGTAAAGACCCATAAAATTAAAGGGAAAGTTTTTCCTTAATTTTCTTTGGGATTTTACAAGAACGCTGTTTCTGACGGCGCCTGATTCCGAGGCCCAGTGTGCTTGGAATCAATTTTTGATGTTAGGATCAGGTACGTTCAGTGAACAAACAAGTGGGTTTTTCTAACTTTTGAACTAGTGCACAAAATTGAAATATGAGGGTACCAATGAGCTCACAGCACCGGTAATTGCATAGGAAAATCTTTTCTGGAGTTGTGTTTGCTCGGGTGTGGTTTTTAAAATATTGGGTTAAGTAAAAGAATAAAATAAATTGGTGCAACCAATTTTATTTTATTTAAAGTATTTTAACCTAAGATAAGTGGTTTGAGTGGGACCTACTATATCATACTCCACTAGGTAGGATATTTGTGGCGTGGGACCACATGAGCCCCTCTTATTCAACTTCCCCAAACCCCCTCTTTTAATTAGGTAATGCACCCGAACCCCCCATTAATTGAAAAGTCAACTCATTAATTGATTAACTTATTAAAAGTAATTAATTCATAGATTCATTTGAATTTCAAATGAAACGTTGGATTATGGGTTAATTAAATAAAACAAAGTCGTATTTCGTGGGAGTTTAGTTCGTTGTGCGAAGGGATTTGGATAGGAAATCTCTAAGTTCTGAAGAACGTTCTTCCTCCATGAAGAACGCGAAGAATGCACCGTCGCCACAAAGAAAACCGAGCCTTAGACGAAGAACTCTGTCACCGCAAAGGGGAGTTCATTGTACCATCTTCTTCCCTTTCCGTAGCCGGTTAGAGACACCATCCTCATAGATTGATGATGTGACTCCTACAATTCTCTGTTCTGCGACGTTCGACCTCCGCGACTCGATGATGTGCGATGTCATTTTCGATGTAGGGGTTTAATTTGAGAGTAACTTTTTCCCATGGTTGTTTCCATCTAAAAACAATGAACTCGGATCAAATCATTATTAAGTTGATCCGTGAATGTTTAAGTTTGCAGGTTGGGAATATTTGATTGCGGTGAAAAACATAGGGTAATTTTATTTGATTTTTCCCTTTTATCATTTGAGAAAAAGGACGACGAGCACGGATCAATTAATATCGGTTGATCCGTGGATCGCTCGTTCATGCGGGGTGATTGAGGGGTGAATTTTTGGGATTGGTTGAGTTTGATATTGTTCTTAAAACAACTAATGTGGTGGGAACAGGCTAATGAACAAACCCCAGACCCTCCAGAGTTTTTTGTCGAAGTGCGGATCGACGGACGATGATGAGGCAGGATGCAAAGGCGTTTTGAACCCTTCGCAGTAATCTACGGCACCCAGGAGGACCACCGGCATAGAAAGAATTAAGAACGGATCACCAGTGCGAACTCCAGGGGCCTGTGGAAGAGGCTGCTGGCACCGTCCGGCCGCCAGGAGGAGGCGGTGCCTTGCGTGCCGCCAAGAAAGTCGGCCGCGGCTTCAGCCGCGGCGATAGGCCGCGGTCCCACAGCCACGCAGGACCGAGGGAGAAGCAGCGGCCAGCGCCACGTCACTGGCAGAGAGCGTCCCCCACGCAGGGGTCGCGGCTTCAATCAGGGGGGCACGAGCCTCCCCCCTGTTCCGCTCAGCTCGGCCAGCCAAGCAGGCCACGCGGGCCGCGCCAGGGTAGCAGGCCAACCGGCCGCCAGGCCACGCAGGCTAGGCCGGGCCACGCCAGCCCGGCTGGGCTGCACCCTATTGGGCCGGACACAGACCCGGTTAGGGTCAACCCAGTTCAGGCCGACCCAGGGGGTCTCGGTTCGGGTCGGTCTGGGCCCGAACCCCCTTTTTTCGGGCAGTTTTCATTCAAACGCCCATAACATGGGCTTCAGACCTCCGATCGATGCACCGTCAGTTGCGATGCGATCCTGGGATCGAGACATTCATTTAGGTACATTACAGTCTAGGTTTCGAAGAACTTTTTGTCTGGCCGGGTTGGTTCGAACATGAAACCAACCGGGCCCTCAAAGCAGAAACGTTTATAACTTGAGCTCCGGACGTCCGATTGACGTGTCATCAACTTTGTTGGATTCCTATTGATGATATGGAAACTTTGTCATACTTTTCCTGAGTTTTGAATGTAGTGGGATAGTGGCTGGGTTGGATTGTACCCGAAATCCGACCGGGCCCCTAGAATTTAAAAGCTGATAGCTTTCAGACCTGATGTCCGTTTGTAGAACCGTCAGCGGCGTTAGTGATCACGTTGAGAAACTGTCCCTATGAAAATACCTTATGAGATTTCGGGGTACAGTTGAGATACGGCCGGGTTGGTTCGCACACGAAACCAACCGGGCCCCAGGGACGAAAAGGCTAGTTACTCACAGACAGGGCATCCGATTGACGCGTCGTTTGTTGCGTTGAGACCCCTATGACGAGGTGGTCCTTTGAGATACTTATTCCTGGAAATTCATGATACTTGGAGTATCGACCAGTAGCTCGTGGAGTAGACCCTCCCGGAGATGAGTGTACGGAGTACAAAGACCATGAAGCCGGTTGAGACCTGACAACTGCTTGACCGACTTGACTTGGAGTGAGTCGACTAGCCCAGTGGATGGAGCACTACTTTGTTTGGGTGTAGACCAATGGAGGATAGAGAACTACTGAGTTTGGGTGCAGACCCGTGATACTCTTTCGGAGAGTACCTCTGCATGCTATTAGGGGGGATCCACTACTGTGTTTGGGTGGCAGACCCCGATGAGAAGCACTACTGTGTTTGGGTGGCTGACCCGCACTACTCGACAGGAGGAGTACCTCAGTAGTCCTAGGATAGTGAGGAGTACCTCGGAGTCAGGACATGATCATTGTACTCTCCAGATACGGGGCACTTCAGCAGTTACGGTTTTGATAATGAAAATCCTGGTTTTAGGTGAGTCTATGACCTTTGTGTTTACCTCATGATTAAGATGGGTCACTTGATAACTTAGGTATATTTATGGGCATATATCTAAGTAGTGGTTATCTGTTGATTTCATAACCTCTGTGTTTCCTCATGATTGAGATGGGTTACTTGACAACTTAGGTATAAGTATTGGCTTATACCTAAGTAAGGGTTATCTGTTTAGTTCCTGCTTTGTGGTTATCATTTTTGGATTTAGAGAGACCATGAGGGTCTCGGGGTACTTACTAAGTATCGTATACTCACCCCTGCACAGGTTATGCCCGTACCTCGTTGTGTTGGTTGCAGACTATGGGCATCGCTGACGGAGGCCGAGTGTTTGAGGATTGGACGGTACCCGGTAGTGGACTTCACAATGAGACAATACTCAGAGGAGGTTGATGGGAGAGAGTAGTGTTCAGGGACTGGATGGTACCCAGTTGTGGACTTCACGATGAGACGATACTCGGAGGAGGTTGACAGGCGGGAGAGTTGTGGAGGCTATCTGTACCTACCCTTCAGGTAGGATCCGTGGTGGACGATCCAGGAGTTGCGCTATCTGTACCTACCCTTCAGGTAGGATCCGAGGTGGACGACCCAGGAGCTGCTTTTATTCTTCTAGTTGTTTTTCTTTTTTGTTGTACTTCTTTTCATTTGTAGTAGTACTTTTCAGTTGGGTTTGTATTCTGGCCCTTTTACCTTTCAGCACATTCTTTTGTACCTTATTTTTTTCTTTTTCTTGTCCTCTATGGTTTTTTGTTTACTTTTATAAAGGAAATGCCTTCCCAGTTATCGGGATTGACGTTTTTGGTGCTAGTCTCCAGCCCCTGGCCTATGGGAGGCGGGCTTGGGGTAGTCATGGAATGGGCCCAAGGATGGGTCATGACAAATTAGTATCAGAGGGTTCGGTTCTACCGCAGAACTTATAACTCTGATAGTTTTCTTTTTGTGAAGAAATTGTGTTAAGGGTACTGACTGTGGTTTTCAGTTTATGGAGTCCAGTGTTGGTGCGGGCCGCCGACGTATCCATACAGCAAGACCCTGACAAATGATTTCTGACTTTGTGCATTAAAACACTGATTGCGTGCGTGTTTCCAAATGTTTTAAACAGTCAGCTCAAACCAGGTCAGCTCACCAGGTATAAATCATTTGACCATGTCACATTTGTTTCTTTTAGGATGCCTCCCCACGGATGACCAGCTAGAGCCCCGAGAGTTGTACGTACTGACAACCCACCGAGTGATGAGGCCTCAGTATAGGGACTTATCCCATTTGAGGCACCAGCGAAGGCATCAGCGGTACTTCCACCCGTTGGGCCACCGATGCCACCAGCCCCAGTAGTAGAGATTGCTCGTCGCTTGAGCGTGTTGCATGAGTTCCAGTGCCAGAGGCCACCCAGGTTCAGGGGAGAGGTGGACCCGTAGGCGGCTAGGGATTGGGTGGAGGCTGTGATGAGAGTCTTCAGGCTAGTAGGCACGCCAGTAGACTTCATGGTAATCTTTTTTTACAGCCTCATTCAGGAAGTAGCTGAGAGATGTTGGATCCACTTGTTTCAGTTTTGCGATGAGATGACCTTTATCTGGGAAGACTTTGAGACCTTTTTCAGGGTGGAGTTTGTACCGGTGGCTCTACACCAAAATTTTGTTCAGGAGCTACTGCCTTTGTCGCAGGATTTTCGATCAGTAGTCGAGTCATTGGTCGGTAGTAGACAGATGATGCGGAGGTCCAAGAGGACCAGAGCCAGCCATACGAGGAGCAAGACGTGTTATGAATGTGGCAGGAATGGTCACATGGGACGTGACTGTCTGACTCCCCTCTCAGCTGATCTACAGGCATTGGTGGAGCCACCAAGGCAGAAGCAGCGGCAGGTGCTTGAGAAACAGCTGAGCGGTGGACAAGGCAGTAGAGCTCCAGGTGGAGGTGGATAGGAGTGGAACTAGTGGATTACTTTTGTTCTTGGTACTTCTAGTTCCATGTTTCTATTGTATTTGTGTCTTTGTACTATGAGCACAATAATAAAAGACACTTATCCTAGTGACACTTTCATTCCTGTCCTTTTGTTTGGTTGATACTGAGAGGTTTCGGTTTAAATTGTTGACTTGAGACTCACTTTCGAGCTTTCTACTGGAGGTGACCCAGTGACCTCACACTGATGCCGACAGTGTGACTCGACCCTTAGAGGCGGGAGTGACGGTTGGATCTCTTGGTAGTAGCGTCGAGGCCTTATGACGTCATCCATGGCATGAATGCATCATTCATGTCTGGATTTACTATATTAGGCAATGGGCGTGGTTCATCCAGGGGATGAGACCGAGGTTATCTTTTCATAAAAGGATAAATCTTAGAAGATCTCACTGATCGTAGGTAAAGAAGGTGCAGATCATCCAGGAGAAGATGAAGACTGCACAGTGCAGTAAGAAAAGAAAACTGGCACTAGTCTTAGAGACTCGGGCATGTTCATTGTTTCAAGAGGGGGAAGCTTTCAAGAGAGATGATTCTGCGAAGCAGCAGACGTGGAGGCAGAGCTAGGCGAGCAGCATGAGGTGGTGTACATTTTAACATGCTCCAACCACCCGCCTTAGTTGTCCCCGCGAGGCTCTGGGAGCTAGAGGACGCGGGAGGAGTGAAGCTGCATGCGGTCAAGGTGTGTGACCCAATGGCTCTAAAAATGATTCAAGGTACAGTATGTGTCCACTACTAGCTGTCGTAGTAATAGACGTTGATATGAATCATTCCATTCTTCCACGAATCTTTTCCCATTCCTAGAGTTTCCGAAAAGCCATATACATGACCCTCACATCTGGAGATACCTTAGGAGGAGACTCGATAATCACACTTACGCCGACATTGTGGTCTATCCCATGAGGCGAGAGTTTCAGTTGGAATCTCTTGGTGGCAGTGTCAAGGCCTTACGACGTTGGTCTCGGTATAGATTGGATTCCCAGTTCATGCTCAGATTGACTGTATTAGGAAAAAATGTTGTGGTCTAACTACACCGTCGGGATAGGTTTTCCATGGTCGGCAAAAAGAAAACCCCAGGCAGCAAAGGATGAACTCATGCATAGGAGGGTTTGGATGATCACTCTTTAGTCGGTCAACATTAACCTCGTGGAAGTAGGAGTTTTGAGTTTCAGTTCTTAATAGGAATTGGAGACCTCTGGAATTCAAGGATGGTGACCACGTTTTCTTACGGGTCTCACCTCGACGAGGTCTATGGAGTTGTGGCCGAGGAGGTAGGTATCCTCCGAGGTTTAGCGGACCTTTTCAAGTCCTCAGAACTCTAGGTGAGGTGGCTTACCGCTTGACCCATCCACATCAGTTTCACCAAGTGCACGACGACATCCATGTATCTCAACTGGGAAGATACATGCTAGACCTGACACATATCATCGACCTTGGGGAGCGGGACATTGGTGATGGGGTGAATTTTTCGGGGTTTCAGTAGTATTTGAGGATCGACAGGAGCGGTCCAACTAGGACGGTGGATTCCTCTTGTGCGCTTTCATTGGCAGCAGGGGAACCTATAGGAGATCACATGGGAGCGGAAATCTCAAATGCGTGCTCAGTACAACTTTTGTATCCCTAGTTTGTGTTAAAGCATTACGAGGATGTAAAGCCCTGAGGTTGGAGTAATGTAAAGACCCGTAAAATTCAAGGGAAATGTTTTCCTTGATTTTCTTTGATATTTTACAAGAATGCAGTTTCTGATGGCACATGATTTCGAGGCCCAGTGTGCCCGGAATCAATTTCCGAAGTTAGGCTCAGGTACGTTGAGTGAACGAACGAGGGGGTTTTTCTAAATTTTGAACTGGTGCTCGAGATTGAAATCTGAGGGAACCAATGAATTTGAAGCACAAGTAAATTCCCAGGAACATCTTTTCTGGAGTTGCGTTTGCTCGGGTTTGGTTTTTAAAATTTTGGGTTAAGTAAAAGAATAAAATAAAATGGTGCAACAAATTTTATTTTATTTAAAGAAGTTTATCCTAAGCTAAGTGGTTGGAGTGGGACCCACTATATCCTACTCCACTAGGTAGGATATTTTTGGTGTGGTTCCCACACGAGCCCCTCTTATTCAACTTCGTCAAACCCCCCCTTTTAATTAGGTAACACACCTGCACCCCCCATTAATTGAAAAGTCAACTCATTAATTGATTAACTTATTCAATGTAATTAATTATTACATTCATTTAAATTTAAAATGAATCATTGGATTGTGGGTTAATTAAATAAGACAAGGTCTTATTTCATGGTATAATAGTTCGTTGTGTGAGTGGATTTGTAGAGGAAATCTCTATGTCATGAAGAACGTTCTTCTTCTTTGAAGAACGCGAAGAATGAACCGTCGCCGCGAAGAACACCGATCCATTGACGAAGAACTCTGTCACTGCAAAGGGGAGTTCATACTTCTATCTTCTGCCCTCTCCGCAGCTGATGAGAGACGCCATCATAAGAGATTGACGATGCGATGCCGGCGATTCTCTTTTCCGCGACGTTCGACTTCCGCGACTCGATGACGTGCGATGTCATTTTTGAGGTAGGGGTTTAATTTGAGAATAACTTTTCCCCATGGTTGTTTCCTTCTAAAAACAAGGAACTCTGATCAACTCATTATTAAGTTGATCCATGAAGGTGTAAGTTTGCGGGTTGGGAATATTTGATTGTGGGGAAAAACATAGGGGAATTTTATTTGATTTTTCTTTTTTATCATTTGAGAAAAGGACGAAGAGCACGGATCAATCTCTACCGGTTGATCTGCGGATCACTCGTTCATGCGGGGTGGTTGAGGGGTGAATTTTCGGGATTGGTTGAGTTTTATATTGTTTTTGATACCTCTAACGCGGAGGGAACGTGCTAACGAACAAATCTCGGAACCTCCACAGTTTGTTGTCGAAGTGCAGATCGACGGACGATGATGAGGCGGGATGCAAAGGCGTTTTGAACCCTTCGCAGTAATCTACGGCTCCCGGGAGGACCACCGGCCCAGAGAGAATTGAAAACGGACCACCGATGCAACTCAGGTGGCCTCCGGAAGAGCCTGCTAGTGCACCACGCCGGCGGCCGGAGGCAGCGGCCGGCACCGGCTAGCCGCCATGAGGCGGCGGCGCCCAGCGCACCGCCAGGAAGGTCTGTCGCCGCTGAATCCGCGGCGGGAGGTGGTGGTCCCACGGCCGAGCGGTACCGAGGGAGACGCAGAGGCCAGCGCCACATCGTTGGTAGCGAGCGGCCCCCACGCGGGGGTCGCGAATTCAATCAGGGGGGCACGCGCCTCCCCCCCCTGTTCCGCTCAGCTCGGCAAGCCGAGCAGGCCACGTGGGCTTCGCCAGCGCGGCTGGCCAACCGACCGCCAGGCCAGGCCAGGCCGCGCCAGCCGGACCTGGACCTGGTGTGGGTTGTCCCTGTTCGGGCCGACCCAGGGGGTCTCGTGTCGGGTCGGTCCGGGCCCAAACCCCCTATTTTCGGGCAATTTTCGTTAAAATGCCCATAACATTGGCTACAACCCTCCGATCGACGCACCGTCAGTTGCGATGTGATCCTTGGATTGAGACAATCGTTTCGGTACATTACACTCATGGTTTAAAGTACTTTGTATATAGCCGCGTTGGTTCGAACACGAAAATAATCAGGCCCTCGGAGCGGAAACACTTATAACTTGAGCTACGGACGTCCGATTGACATGCCGTTGACTTTTTTGGATTCATCTTGAGGAGATGGAACTTTTGGCATACTTCACATGAGTTTTGGATGTAGTTGGATAGTGTCCGGGTCAGATTGTATCCAAAATCCAATCGGGCCCCTGGAACGGAAAAGCTGATAGCTTTCAAACCAAACGTCCGTTTGACGAACCGTCAGCGGCATTAGTGATAAAGTTTAGAAACTGTCCCTATGAATATACCTTATGAGAGTTCAGGGTAAAGTTTAGATATGGTAGGGTTGGTTTGCACACGAAACCAACCGGGCCCCAGGGACGAAAAAGCTAATAACTCACAGACCGGGCGTCCGATTGATGCGCCGTCTGTTGCGTTGAGACCCCTATTACGAGGCAGTCCTTTGAGATAATTCTTCGTGGGACTTCATGATACTTGGAGTATCGACCAGTAGCTCATGGATCGGACCCTCCCGGAGACGAGCGTACGGAGTACGGAGACCGTGTAGCTGGCTGAGACCTGACGACTGCTTGACCGACTCGACTTGGAGTGAGTCGACTAGCCCAGTGGACGGAGCACTACATTGTTTGGGTGCAGACCCCTGGAAGACGGAGCACTACTGAGTTTCGGTGCAGACCCGCGGTACTCTTCTAGAGAGTACCTCTACATGCTATTAGGGGGTATGCACTACTATGTTTGGGTGGAAGACCCAGGCGGGAAGCACTACTGTGCTTGGGTGGCTGACCCGTGGTACTCGAAAGGAGGAGTACCTCAACAGTCCTAGGGTAGTGAGTCGTACCTCGGAGTCGTGATAGGATCACTGAACTCTCAAGAGACGGGGATCTTCTGTAGTTACGGTTTCAATAATGAAAATCATGGTTTGAGCTGAGACTATGACCTCTGTGTTTACCTCATGATTGAGATTGGTCACTTGATAACTTAGGTATATATTTGGGCATATATCTAAGTAGTGGTTATCCGTTGATTTCATAACCTCTTTTTTTCCTCATGATTGATATGGGTTACATGATAACTTAGGTATAAGTATGGGCTTATACCTAAGTAAGGGTTATCTGTTGAGTTTCTGCTTTGTGGTTATCCTTGTTGGATTTAGAGAGACCTTGAGGATCTCGAGGTCCCTACAAGGTATCGTATACTCACCCCTACACGGGCTATGCCCGCACCTCGTTGTGTTGGTTGCAGATGACAGGCATTGCTGATGGAGGCCGAGTGCTCGAGGACTAGACGATACCTGGTGGTGGACTTCACGACGAGATGATACTTGGAGGAGGTTGACGGGTGATAGTAGTGTTCGAGGACTGGACGGTACCCGGTGGTGGAATTCACGACGAGACGATACTTGGAGGAGGATGACGGGCGAGAGCATTGTGGAGGCAATCTATACCTACCCTTCAGGTAGGATCCGTGGTGGATGATCCAAGAGATGCGCTATATGTACCTACCCTTCAACTAGGATATGAGGTGGACAACCCAGGAGCTGCTTCTATTCTTCCAGCTATTTGTCTCTTCTATTGTACTTCCTTTCGGTTGTAGCTATACTTTTCAGTTGGGTTTGTATTCTGGCCCTTTTACCTTTCATCACATTCTTTTGTACCTTCTGTTTTTCTTTCGCTTTTCCTCTATGGTGTTTTTTTACTTTTATAAAGCCAATGTCTTCCCAGTTATCGGTATTTACGCCTTTGGCGCTAGTCGCCAGCCCCTGACCTATGGAAGGTGGGATTGGGTTAGTCATGTCACGGGCCCGAGGACGGGTCGTGACAAATAAAGTGTAGGATTGTCGTAGTTTGTATTATAGTATAGGTTTAGTTAATTATTATATTAGTATTAGAAAACCCTAGTAAATCCTTAGAGGAAAGACTAAGTGTAAAAACATCCCTAAGTATTGGAGAGTATTTTTTAACTGGTTTATCAAGCAAATACATCCATGTCTGCAAACGACCCGGCAGAGGTGGCTCTGGCACAGATGTACCTAGGGGGAAAATAACGACAAGGAGTTTCAGGCTTGACCTGGGGTATCCTGGTACACAACAATGAGCCTTTCTGTACTTTTGGTTATGACACTCTCGGGGGATATTCTTTGGTAAATTAATATTCCTAGTATAAACCCTTATTAAGGGAGTTAAAAAAATAAACCTAAGAATATATGTGAGAAAGTAGATATTGAATAGTATAGATTGAATCCTATGGATTAATAAGTTAAGGAAATAAATTTTATTTATAAGTCATCAGTTTTGTCCTTGTATTACCCTTTATGTGTAACCCCTAACTTTCCTTTTATTCTAGCCAATGGCCAAAAATAGGAGAACTCGGGCTAACAACCGATGTGAATATCAATGTGATGACTGTGCTAATCAAATGCCAAATCTGATTGGAGAGGGAATCACAAACATTGTCACGATTCACTCTCAGTTAAACAAATATTTGAACAGAAAGATGGGTCAAGAGGAACGTTCAACCCCCCTAATAAAGAATAAGTATCTATCGAGGGCTTCATGAGACAAAGTCCTTCTACTTCAAATGGGTCATATGATCCCTCAACCGCTGAACAATGGCTCAACTCCATTGAAAATATCTACTACATCCTTCAATGTCCTGAACAAGAGAAGGTTATACAGGATGCTTATCATATGGAGGGTGAATCTTATCAATGGTGGATGTTGATAAAAAATACGAAACCTTTGATGATATCTAGGCATTGGAATAGAAGGCTTTTTGGAATATCTTTTTCAATAAATATTTTCTATGCACCCTACAAATTAAGATGGAACGGGACTTCATTTCCCTCAAGAAAAAAGATGAATAATCTGTTAGAGAATACAAGGAAAACTTCCCAAGGATTACAAGATTTTCCTCTAGCATTGTCGTTACCCCCGAATGAATGGTTTACAGCCTCTTTAGTGGGATGGAACCTAGCTTGTAGAATGTGATGGCGATCCATGACTTTGACATCTATAAGGAAATTGTCTAATGTTCCCTCAAGGTCGAAATGGAGATCCGAGAATCTCAAGGGTAAAATGGGGATAATAAGTGTAAGGTGGACTTCAATGCTGGTGGTATGATGGATAAATCCAATGGTGAAAAGAGAATCTAGCACCCCAATTTCCAAAGGTTCCGAAATAAATACCATGGAAATTGCCTGAAGGGGACGAGAAAATTCATTAGGTGTGGAAGAGAAGGGTAGTTGGCTATTAACTATCGGCAAGAAAAACTTGTGGTTGCGATAGAAGAGTGGAATTCTCCGCTTGACCATAGACGCGTTGTTCATTGCTTCAACTGTAATGAACTGGGGAACTTTTCAAATCAGTGCCCTAAGCCAAGGGTTTTTTGAGGCAACCAACAACCTCCAAGTAAGAAAGGGCAAGCTTTTTCCATCACTACAGCCAAAGCGACCCCCAAAAACGAAGTGGTGATATGTACGCTTGTTATTTATTCAAGAATAGAGAACAAAATTTTTGACTCTAGTTCTACACATTCTTTTATATCTCGAATGTTTAGAAGAACAATCCTAGCACCACCACAAATAATTGTAATGAAGATGTTGGTGAGTAAGTAAAATGGTAAAATCATTGCATCCCATGAATATAACTCCTCCCCTATCATATTCTGTGTATTGAATTTCCCCGAAAAACATTGTCATACTCCCTCTGGTGTAATTTGATGCAATTTTTGTCCTATATTGTATTTCCTTATATAGATCCAAAATAAATTGTCGTGAGAGGAAAATCACTCTCCATATGGCGAATCGACCCTCGATTCTATACAAGTGCAAGGAGGAATACGAATATTCTTTAGCTCCATCATATCAAGTGTGTATTTTACAACCCTATAAGCAGGAATATCTGGCTCTAGTGATTGAGTCTAAGGAGGAAACCATCCTACAAGGCATGCCTATTGTGAGGGAATTACCTGAAGTGTTACCTGAGGAATTTTCTTGTCTTCCTCCTAGAAGAGAGGTTGAATTCTCAAGTGATCTTATTCATGGGTCATTTCCAATATCCACGAATCTATATAAGATGATTGTTATGGAGCATAAGGATCTGAAAAACAACTACAAGAGAATCTGGATAAAGGTTTTATAAGCCCAAGTGCTTCACTAGGGGGTGCACCAGTCCTCTTCATCAAGAAGATAGAAGAGTTAGTGTGCCTTGGCATCGATGATCATGAGCATACCAAAATCATGCTAAAAAACAATTATACTCTACCATGAATTGATGACATCTTTGATCAACTACGTGGAGCACAATACTTCTCCAAGGTGTATTTGTGGTTGGGATATTATCATGTAATGGTGAAGAAGGAAGATATCCCCAAGACTGCTTTTCATATAAGATACGAGCAATATGAATTCATAGTAATCCCTTTTGCAATCACTAATTCTCTAGCAATCTTCATGGAAATGATGAATAGAGTCTTTAGATATTACATCTTAAAGATTGTGGTAGTATTTAAAGATGACAATCAAATATACTCCTAAACCAAGGAGGATCATGAAGATCATATAGGATTTGTACTAGAGGCCTTGAAAAAGTAAAATCTCTATGCAAAATAAAGAAAGTGTGAGTTTTGTTTAAAGGAGGTCTCATTCATGGGACATATCATCACATGCAATTAGATTTCCATGGATCCCTCTAAGACAGCTACAATGGAGGGATGGTCAAGGCCATCATCAGTAATGGATATCTATAACATCTTAGGGCTATCTAGATATTATTGTCAATTTTTGAGTAATTTCTCTGAATTTTGCAACACAGTAACCAAGATAACTTGGAAGGGAGTAAAGTTTTCTAGGATTGATGAATTCAATGAAAGATTCAATGAGATGAAAATGAGTCTTATCACTGTGCTTGTTCTAACATTACCCACAAGTGGAGAAAGTTTTGTGGTATTCAGTGATGCTTTAATGAAGGGCCCGGGATGTGTGTTGATGAGAAAGGGTAGTCATTGCCTATGATTTAATGCAATTGAAATTTCATGAGTAGAATTATCCAACCAATGATTTGGAGATGGCCAAAGTGATCTTCTCTTTAAAAATTAGGAGGCAATATATCTTTGGGGATAAGTGTGAAATATATATAGACCACAAGAGCATGAAGTATATAGTCACACAGAAAGAGTTGAACATGAACCCATGATGATGGTTTGAGCCGATCAATACTATGACTACTCAATCCATTGCCACTCTGGGAAAGTGAACAAGGTGGAAGATGATCTATTTTGAAACGATCTAGCGATTCTATCATTGATGATAATTAAGAAGGATCCAATATTTTTAGATTTGATAAATATGGGCATGAGAATCATAAAAAAATGGAACATCATCAATCCTTTCACAAATGATTTCTCAACCATCTATTTTAGAATGGATAAAGGATTCTCAAAAGGATGATGCGAAAATTCAGATGAATGTGTAAGTTATCATAAATGGGAAATCCTCAGAGTTAAATGTTAATGAAGATGGAATTGCGAGATTTGGGAAAAGACTATGTGTTCCATCGTGTTCAGATCTAAAGAAGGAACTTTTGGATGATGCACATGGTTCAATTTTCTCCATTCACCCAGGAAACACAAAGATGTATTTAAATATCCAAGAGCATTATTGGTGGGATAATATGAATAAGGAGATCACTGAGTATAAACCAAAGTACTTGGTGTGTCAGTAATTCAAGGAAGAGAGGTATAAGTCTAAGGGGATGATGCAACCATTTCCCATTCCAGCATAGAAATGGGAGAACATCACCATGGACTTTGTCACCAGAAATCCAACGACATCAAAAGGAAACAATGCAATCTGGGTTTCTGTGCATTGTCTTACAAATTCGGCACACTAACATGAAATTTGGGTGGATTTCTCATTGGATCAAAAAACAAGTATCTATATCAAGGAAGTGGTAAGGCTTCATGGAGTAAAACTATTTATTGTATCCAATTGATATCCAAGATTCACCTCTATGTTTTGGAAGAGTTCTCAACATGCTCTGGATACTAAACTAAACTTCAGTATGACATATCTTCCTCAAACGGATGGCCAATATTAGAAAACAATTCTTATACTATATGATATGTTAAGATCATGTTCTATAGACTTCAAAGGAGGGTGGGACCAATATCTTCCCCTGGTTGAATTCTCTTACAATAACAGTTTCCATTCAAGAATCCAAATTGCACCACATGAAGCCCATTATGGGAAGATGTGCAGAACACTGAAATGTTGGGATGAAGTTAGTGACCATAAACTCCTAGGACAAGAAATTGTTGATGAAATGATGGAGAAGTTGAAAACAATTTAGCAGCATATCAAGGAAGACCAGAGTCGATAGAAGATTGGTGCAGATAATCATCGATGAGACCTTGAGTTTAAAGTCGGTGACATGGTATTTCTACGCATATCCCAGAGGAAGAAGGACATGAGGTTTGGAAAGAAATGGAAGTTAAGTCCATGGTACATTGGCACCTTTGAGATTCTTGATCACATTGGGGTTGTGGCCTATCGACTAGAACTTCGACCTACCATAGACAAAGTACATGATGTCTTTCATGTATCCCTCTTAAGGATTTTAATACCAGACCCTTCACATATACTCTCTTTTTATGTAGTATAGTTAGAGGATGATCTTTCTTATGAGGATAAACCAGTGAATATCTTAGTTTGTAGATAAAAAGTTCTACGAACTAAGACAGTTCCTCTCATTAGGGTGTTGTGAAAAAACTACTAGTTTTAATAAGCAACATGGGAATCAGAGGAAATGACGAAGTATAGTTACCCACATCTGTTTTAGTTAAGGCGGAAGATTTTTACGAAACAAAATTTCATCAATGTAAATTCCTCTTGATCTAATTAAATGTCTTATTATGGTTATATAAAATGTGAACATCATTGGTTTAATGTTTATGTATGAATTGTTATTGTTTCTAATATAGCTGTTGAACAGTGATAACATGATTATTTTAAATATAGGGCTTTAACAAATCCAATTTACTCAGACAAAGGATGTGATGGCCTCATATATTAGACCTACCCCACACAAAGAAAATTTTATGGAGCTCAAAAAGGATGTGGTGGCATTAGGAATCGCTCATGACCAAGACCAAGATTATATTGAACACGTTAAGCTTGAGCAGAACTCACTACGAGATAAGTGGAAGTTAAGAGAGATTATCACCTGAGCGATGTTATCCGAGCCACCCCAAGAGTCTGTCAATATCACACACCTTACTCATCAGTCTTATGTAGGTGTTATAAGGGGTTATGTAATGAGTCCCATACACTATGAATATGTACATTATTTATGTATAAATAATGTGCATTCGTTTTATTTTTGTTACTCTGTAAATACTCTTTAATGCACATATAGTATTTTTAGTTAATATTCAACTAAGGAATCTATTTTTCTAAATTAATAGATTTTTTCTTTAAATAATATTATAAGAAAATATTTTTAATATTAAATTACTTTTTATTAGGTATAAATGATCACATAATTTTTATGAATACAATTGTTATTCTTATTATGGTTTGAAAGATATTTTTGTCAAAACCCATGTATTTTCAATAAATATAGATTTTTATTTCTAAAATAAAAATTTATATATTTAAAAAATTATCTGAATAAATTGAATATTATTTTTAGAATCAGGATGTCATAATTATCCAACGGTGAATTTTTTATAATTTTCTGAGACTGTTGTATTTTTGGGAAAAAATTAAATACCGTTTAAATATATAATGTGTTTTATGACATCATAATGACCCAATAGTGATGTAATAAAATACTATAAACATTATGTTCACACAATATATTATTTACTAATAAAATAATGTGATTTTAGGTATTTTTGTTTTATTTTACAAAACAATAGTGGACCCTCCAAGAGTTATAAAACATTTTCACTTTTTATATGAATTTCCTTGAGTGTGTGACTCACCTCCACATAAGAAAACCTATTATTTTAAGAAGGTCAGAAATTGGACTTATATAATATTTCTTCCCACTCCCCTTTTGAAAAAAAAGGTCAAAAACCGTGGGCTTTTTTGGGGTTTGAAATGTTTAATTTGAGGTGTCCCAATCCTAAATAATAATGAATTCCATCTCATTTCCTATATAAACCCATCCAATATACCACTTCCTATTCAATAAAAGCCTTTAGAGTTCATCCAACCTTTTCTTTTATCTCTCTAGAATACTTACAAGGCACTCCAAGATCCCATGAATCATCTCTCAAGCCTCTCATTAGTCTTTGGGATCACACTTCAAAGTAAGTGATTTCTTCCTTTCTTATTTTTATCCAATTTTCATTAAGATGTTATGTCCTTTTGTTTTAAATTAAAAATTTTGGGGTTTAATTTAGAACCTCCCCAATAATTACCTATATATGTTTGGATGATGGATACCCCTTTCTCTCGATTTAATTCCCCCATGAACACTCGTTACCTTCATGAAATTCTGTGAGCGATTTCTCACTTCTCTTTTATATCTATGTAATTATTTTGTATTGTGCATTTAAATTCTATTATGTTTGTTGCGAAATGTATTGATATGACCCCCTTGTGATACATTTCATATACATATGATGATACACCCATTTCCCGCTCATATATCATTTTCATGAATTCTTATGTCACACCGTTATGTTGCGGAAATTGCACCACGTTTTTTCAAGCCCAGATCATTGTTTATTGAATACCATACCCATGTCTCTATCAAGGGTATTCAACTTTATGAACATATACATATTAAATAGAACTTTAATGTATTTATTACACATTACGTAATCATTTAATAACTTATTATTTAGATTGAATCCATTTTATATGATCCTTGTGTCACACTAATGCATTAAATAAAATGTTTAAAAGGGTGCGCCATGATAGCACTCCAATGCATTGGGTAAAGTATAGTATCAAGATACATCTTGTGAAATGAGTGTTGACTAATTCTAATTCAATTGGAACCAGGTTTTACTCATGCTTAATGTGCAAAGGGGATTAACTTGTGCTTCATAAGAAATGATCCTTCGCTCATGCGAAATTCCATGTTAAGTGTTGTTGCCACATTTCTTTTTAATTATTATCATTCATTATCATGACTTTAGGTTCATGTTTATCTTGTGATCCATTTTTATACCTATTTTCTAACATGTATTGTATTCTTCACGTTACCCCAGGATAATTCCCTTACTGGGCTTTATAGCTCACCATTTTCTTATGCATGTCCTTAGGTTATCCTATGCACTACTAATTACAAGGGAATTTTGGGGTCATGTAAAGGAAGTTTTCAATAAAGACGTTGTATTTCATATTTTAAGGTGTTATGTAATGGTCCAAAGCCTCAAATACACTAAACCTCTTGATCCTCTCTATTTTATCAAGTGATGATTATGTAATAAATCACATTTTAGTGTGTAATAAAGAGAAGGGTTGTCATACCTATGACACAATTCATTTAAATTTTCCCTAATTTTGGAGTAATATAAAATATTTGAATCATTAGGCATAAAAATTTATAATTTTTCAAATTTTCCCTACGTTACATGATTTATACCCAGCTGTGTGGGGATACAATACATGAAGTCTTCCATTGTCTGTTTTAAAATTTATTTCTCTAGTGAATGTTCGTTTTGAATGGGTAGAATAATATTTAGTCAAGACAATGTAAAATATAGAAGAAATTTTACTAGAACGTTTTTTAGAGTTCTGATTCACTTTTTTCACATATTTTGGATAAAATGTGTGTTAAACCCCATGTGTAGTGTTGTAGGTTCCTTAAAATGGATCTCGTTTTGTTGGCACATGATTCGGTAAACCGTGAAACCTAACTATGCATATTTTCAATATTTTATTCAAAAGTTATTTCACATATTATTTTCATTTTATTTTAATTTTCCCTCGCCTCCAACCCTCTCATAGATCTTATGTTTTTGTGTGACTAATGGAGCTTTACATCCGTCATTTAATAATTTTTATACAATTGTCCTCTAATTTTAAGAATAAATTTTACTAATATCACCATTTCACCATCTTATTATCATCTCCTCTCTCTTACACCGATTTCTCTCTTGATTCCATATAACCCATGATGCCAAGGAGATATGGTGTATGATATTTACGTTCCTAGTGTCACTAAATTTGTGTTTCAAGGAGTCTAGGGATTGTGAAGGATGCTCTTTTCCATAGTTGGGTGTTTTCCAGTTAAGTCATACTTTTTGACTAGATTCCTATTAGAACTAGATTCCTATAAATTGATTTGAATTGGTTAATTTATTTTTTCTCATTGTTTTTTTATTAAGTAATTATTATGAATGATTGTTTCTTTGGGTTTCAAAAATTTTATTTTTGGTTTTATCACATAGAATAATGTTTTCTTCAAATATTTCCATATTTACTACAGTTTTATTATAATTAATTCATCTATTAAAAGATTTCTAAAAGGAATGATTAAATTTAATTCCATATTAATGTCTTTTGATCTCATCTATGTAATGAAAAATATAAGGGAATGGTTTATATAGATATTTTAAAAAGAAGGAAATGGATGTATTGGAAAATGTTTTTGAATAAAAAATATTTTTATTTAAAAATCGATATATTGTGGTCTTATTGACTTTGATTTAAAGAAATTTTAAGAAAATGTTTTAAAAATTATATTCTGTGTCTTGGAATAATAATATTTTTTTATTACAGGCCTAGTTTTCATTTTATAATGAGTTTTATGATCATCCATTGATCCCATTACCCATGTATATCCTAATGAAAAAATTTCCAAATGGGGGGAGGGTTCTATCAATTTTATACATCGGACTGTTATGCAAGTAAAATGATTTTGTTTTATGTGAGGGTTTTGTAGGTGGGATATTTTTTTATTTTTTTCATTGATTATGAGATGATTATTAATTACTTATTTCTCATATACACATTGATACTTCAGGGGAATCCTAGGTGTTAGGTAATGATCTAGATGAGTAGAAGACCTAGTAACGATTGTGTGCTGACGAGGGAATGTTTCACGAATATAATATATGAGATAATGTGATAGATTATATGGATCCGAATAACTTGAGTTCTCCTAGGACTGATATTTTTCCCAACACACATGTTTTCTTTTACATGATAATTCTTTGATATCATTCATGTTCTATGGTTGGGTTTTCAAATGACGTACAATATAGATGTAGTGAGTGACCATGGGTCATGAGAATATGTTAAATGGTGATTATAGTTTAGTTTTTTGGCGATTGTTATGAACCATCATTTATATCCTATATCTTTCTTCTCCATGTATTTATGTGATTCATCATTATGTTTAGTAAATTTCTGGAGGTTATTCATGAATAGTTTATATTATTGTGTCTATGTATTTCTTTGATAGATGATTCATTTATATTTATACTTTTTTATTTTACACATGGGTCTATGTTATATGGATATGTAATTCTAGTTTCATGGATGGGATTCAGGATGAAGAAATATGGATTTATTGGGTGAAATAATTATTAATTATGAATTCATGTCACCAAGGGGCTATTTTTGAGCCCATGTGGATTAAGAATTCTCCTTTGTCCTAGTGGTGAGACAGGTCTAGTGACATGTAATGTTATCCTAAGCGAGTTCATTTCATCTAATGGGGTCTAAAATTAATCTTAGATATTCAACTCATATTTTAATAAGGTGATACATTTTAACTGATTCTATATACAATATGTTCATTAACAAATTTTATGAAACATTGATGGTCTTTCAGGCTTCGATTGAATATTAATGATTAAATAGAATATCTTAACTACATAAAATTAGATCCAGTGAGATTATAGAATAAATATAGGGATAATCTGGAGAATAAATTTACCTGGATTGTTAGATTCACATGTTAGTGATTATGGTGATAAATTTATAGGTATGTCCACATTGCCTTGGATGATTTAAGAGTATTTTAATGATATCTAATAGTACTGGTGTTCTTGACCATGATATTTATATAACCTTGAGAATTTTTACTATGTGATAGTGTTTAAATGATGATTGAACCTGGGAAGTGTGATACCCTTTAATTTACAGTATGGTAGGTCTTATAGTTGGGATCACACTATTGATTTATAAAAGTTATGATCCCCATTTCACAGGAATTTTTGTGAACATCGATACTGATAGAAATAGATAACCTAGTCTCTAATTAGTTGAGATTTCATATTAGTGATTGTTTATGGGTAGTGAAAATATTTTTGTTTATCTATTAAAAACCATATATATATATATATATTTCATTCTATATCATTTTAGTGTATTTATTTTGTTTAGTAATTTACTACAGTTATATTTAGGTAATGGTTCTGAAGGGCGTTTCAAATATGAGAATGTGGATAGGTTAGGTAGAGTGTGATTTGGTATATAATATGGTGAGGAATCATGATATATAATTCAAATTGTGTTTGAGACTAAAATTCATTTATACCAATGATCATGATATTCTCAAGTATATATTTTAGTTAGTCATGGATGGACCCAAAAAAGTAATTCCTAAAATTTATGATTGACAGTGATAATTTTTCAATACAGGAATGATGTGTGGATCATGAAAATATTTTCATAATGATGAATTTATTTAGAATCATTGGGAATGAAACCTCATGGTTTTTTTGATATTTAGTATAGTGGTGTATTAAAAAAATATCACAAGCATGATTGGTTATAGAGATGTCGATAATGTTATTGGCACATCATTTGAGGGATGATCAACATAAATGTGGATAAGATCAAGAGACATCGAAATTTTAGAAATTTTCATTTGTTCGGTATGGTGATATTATTAAAATAAATTATTGAATACCCAAATATTTTGAGATATTATTGAATAAAAAATTTTAGAGTGTTCTATAGGAGATCGATATAGATACTTCTGGATGAATATTTGTGGAAGGGTGGGGTGTTTTTCATAAATCACACAGTTTGTGTTAGAAAAACCATGGAAGATATGAACACAACTAAAATTATATATTAAGTGAATAAGAATTTATGAATAATGATTATAAAGAATATAAATATTATGTGTTTAATATATATATATATATATAGTGTTTTTATTTGTGGAAATATAAGTGTAAAGTACACAAAATGAGAATTTATCTACTATGTAATAACAAATGAAAGTTTATAGAGGTTGTTATGTCAAATTGGTAACCACATGGAATCCAATATATGAATGATAGAGTGTAAAATGGTGTTTCACCATCATTTTGTCTATTTTGTGGATAATGGAATTGAATTAGTCAAATAGTTAGCTAATGAGTAGCTAGTGTATGGCCATTGTGTACAAGGTATAGTGGGGATTATTTTTAAAAAAAACTCGGAAGAATAAATATTTATCATTAAAAGAAATGAGAAACATTCTTAATGGTTCTTTGGTAGACATTTTTAGAGTAAGAGGTTGACCCATCCTTACCCTCTTCCTCCCCCTTTTCTTCCATTGAAATGTGTGGATAAAAAGTAATTCATTTCATCAATTTAATGTAATCCATTTTCATATTCCTCTATTTTTATTCCCAATTGATTTAATCATTATTGTTGGTTACCAAGATCGGTATTTCAATTTTTTCATACATATACAAATGATGAAACCAAATCATAAAGATATGGATATCATGAAGGATTGAAGGAGGAGTCCTATGAGTTATGAGCATATTCTATTTATGACCATTTCATTATATCTTATTAGTTTACTATATTATTACGAAAACATCATCAATTATTTTTATACAATTCTTAGCCAATTATTGTGGGAGAAAAGGTATTTCACTGTCAAGGTATCTGATTTTCATCTAATAGATATATTCCTTTCATTAATTGACATTTTTGGGAGGATACACAGATCACTGAGTTTTTCACTTTATATTTAATTTGTACTTATTTTGGATATTAATATCAACTAATTTGAAATAATTTTATAAATAATTTGAATGATATATGGGTTTTTGAATATTGAAGATGGTTTGAATTATGTGGTAAGTAAATGAAGAACCAATTTTTATTTGGGTAACTATATAAACATGGCAGTTGGACACTAATTATGACTATATATATATATATGTTTTTGAATATATTTATTAAGGTGAATATGATGGGTTTTAGTGACTGAATATCCTGAGTAAAATCTTATGAGGACTGTATTATTATAGAAATATAGGGGTGATGCTTCATAATTTCAATTCTAGAAATGTTCCCTTGGAGGATAATCTAGTTCAATACTCTGACTTGAAGATGAGATTCGTATTGATATTAATGGTTCAAGTAGTGTTTTTACAACCATAGGTTATGGATTTGGTTGCCTGTAAATTTTTTATGTATTTATATGATCTGTTCCCTAGAGAATATTGGACTCTATGTGAGTCAAGAGACAGATGCCCTTGACCTTGATAGGGTTGAAGGGTCACTGGGAGAGGTGGCCACTGATTGGATTGGGATTTTGTTGAGAATAAATTTGAGAAATTTTTGGAGATCAAAAGGGATTAAACATAGCGTGTATTGGTTTTTCAATCACAGTATGTTTTGTTTTAATTAAGGGATTATGTGTTGTATATGGTAAAAATTACACACATCAACCTTATTAATACAAAATGGGTGAATTATATACTAGACATGGGATAAATAGAGAGAGTATATATATCATGGCGATATAAGTTTTAAATCTGTATTGTGAAATATTTATCATCAAATGGGTTGTGAAATTCTGGATATCTTGAATGAGAAAATAGAGTTATACCCAGTGATCATATACCATAAATAGTGTGATTGCAAAAATACATATGTTGATATTGTTGCAGTTGATCCTCCTATAGATTTTTTAAAATACAAGACAACTATGGCTTATTCATCAATATTTCACTAGGTATATTATATTTTAATGTTTTGAAACATTAACCATTAGTTTTGAAGACATGTTAGTTGAGTGATATGTTTTTTAGGGAATCATTAGTGATCATTATCATGATATTTTTACTTATTATTTTTGAGATGACATTATAATTGACTTTCCCAATAATGAAATGGTAATTCCAAGACATTTATTTTGTATATTAGGGGATATGATGATACAAGGTCCAATGATGTTGTTCAAATGGTACCCCCCAACATAGTGATTTAAATCTAATAGAATTGTATATTATTCCTTAGACCGAGAATTTTTCCGGTGGGTCTTTTAATATATTACTCCCTAGAATGATAATTTTTAAATCTAGTGTTGTGACATAGCATTATATAAACTGGGAATTATAGAAGATACTGCTACAAATTTTATTGAAAACCCATATAAGTACTCACAATGGGTAATTTACTGAATAAAATTTGTTAACGATTATTTATTAATAAACCATATTCATAGGTTAAGATAAACACTAAATTTCTATGTTCCAATATTTTTCATTAACACCATACAATACTCAGTTAATCAGTTTTGTTTGGTGATTTCATTTTCATATCTACCTGAACAAGGAAAAAACTATTTTGTATACATATCTCCATTTTAAGGAAATGAAAATATCCTTGGCACGTCATTACACCATCCATTTCCATACACTCTACTAGAGTCACTAAGTGAATTAAAATGATCATGGTATATCATTGAACTAATTAATATTAAAATTATATATAGAAATTTACAATTCTCTATCATAAAAAAATAATTTAACCATTCCTGATATATAATAATTAAGACCTTATATCACCGACGTGAATATATGTATCCTCATATCAATAGAGTTTATCATTTTCTTCTTCTCCGTGATCACTAAAACTATGAAATTTAGAAAAAAATTATTTAAAAAAACTCCAAATTTTTTATTATTGTTGGATGCCAAATGATGTTTGGAATGGAATTTTTTGGATAATTTTATTTGTTTAAAATTTATTTTCTTTTGATGGAATTATTGGATTTGGTAAGTGGTTTATTGTTGCTGAATATTTTTGATAAAAATGTTTACATGAGGTAATCAGTTATGTTATGTTACTTGGATATTTGAGAGAATAAGTTACATGATAAAATAAGGTATGTGGCCTAAATTACTACATCAATTAGTTAGATATCTATATTTACTACGTTAGAAAATTGGTAATGTGTCTATAAAAACTATGTAGATTGGATATATTAATAAATTGGTTACATTAATGGGATACGTTGAATAATTAGATACATGAGAAAAGTGGCTACATGGAAAGACTCCAGATATGGATAATTCAAAATTTGGAAATGTTTATTTCAGGTATATGGATGTTTGGAATTTTGGATTTTGTTGTACTGCATCATGGCTATGTTAATTTGTGTATGTATACCACTCATATTTTTAGGAGGATGTTGTGAGATCCATTACTAATAGAATATATATGACTGTGTGTATTTATCTATAATGGTAGGGCTAACGACACATGATGGTTATTTCATGATCATTTTCATTGAAGTTAATTTTAAATTGAATAATGCCAGTGTGGTGTAGTGATGTTTTAGTTTTCAATATTTAATTGAAAGGAATGTTCTATAAGTGGAGATATTCATGGGGGGTTATTTATTTGATAAATATTCATGTAGTTGAAACTTGAGATATGAAGATAAAAGTATAAGCCTATTATGTATATCAAAATTGTAGTCACATATCTTGTGATAATTAAGGAGAAAATCATTATATCTATATCAAATATACTATATTTTATGAATAATGAAATTGAGATAAAACTATATTAAAAATTCTAGGATGTTTTGTTGATCACTTATAGATGGTTGATGGTAAAGGAAGTTTGTATTCTAGGTGTATAATTATAATTCAATGTTAATATTGTTTTAACTGAAGAGGAACAAAACTTTCTGAGAATGTTTTCATTATATTCATGTCACGATAGAAATATTCCATTGAAAGATTAGTGAGTTCCTTGTTCATGGAGAGAAAAGCGATATCTAATTATACTTGGTAGTGAACAAGGAGGTCATGTGATACCACTAAAAATAATATTAAATTAACATATTAGATTTAGTGATTTTTGTGTGTATGTGAATTACCATTCTTGCTGCATAGACATTCCTAGTGCAGTTGACCAAATTAAATATTATCGTGTCATTTATTACATTTAGTTCTTATTGAGAGGGAAAATAAATAAGAGATAAATTATTCTTTAAGTGATAGAACATGGTCACCAAAATTATAAAAGTTGGTTTTAACTTCAATACCCAGATTCAACCCACCTATAAAGGTGTAATCCACTCTTATGGTATACAATGTGCTACCAGAGAATATTTTTTCTTTATCTCAGTTGTAAAAAAGAAAATAGTTCTCAAAAGTAAGAGTATCCATATCATGGAAATCATTAAAAATAATTTTTAAAAAATCCACACGCAACATTGTTTTGATTCCATGGGTATTGATGATTATAAAAAAGTCATATATGGAATTCGCACAAATATTGAAGGTGGATCCTTGAAAGAGAGGGATCGTTGAGAAATGGAAATAGGTACTCAAAAATTAAATTTCATGGAAGGATCTCTTCCAAATATGATTTTTATAAAATTAAATTCATATAAAACATATCATGGTAGGTCGACAAATCATCTGAATATTTATGATGTGGCCCCGATGGTTGAAGAGTAAAAGAAGAAGATTTTATGAAACAAATATAATTATTTTTTAAAGTAGTCAAATGATATGGTTGAAGAATTTGAAAATTATATAAATTTTATTATTGAATATATCAATTTCTTATGTGATGATCTAAAATATGAAAATATTTTAAAGAGGATATTTAGAAGTCTCCCTCATTATTTCAAGGAAAAAAAATTCAGTTCTAGGTGAGAAATTTGCAAATGTAATTTATCTTGATTGTTAAAAAAGTAATGATGTATTTTATATGATATTAAACAAAGACAATGAGTCATGAATGAAATAATTTACTCTGGGGGTAGCCTTTATGTCCATGAAGAAACTGTTAATCATGTGAAATCGTGATGTTGATAATGATAATGTGTATTTCCATTTATATCCTCAGTTAATTATAGAATAATATGTGGATTTAAGGGTATAATTCACCATTATTAATTAAAATGTGGATGGGTGGGAAATATTATGGCTAAATTTCTCAAAAATATTTATGATACTGATGATTATTAAAGACATCCCATGGATATAGAAATAGAAGAAGCAATGAATTCATAGTAGTGGTCCTTCTAAAGGAAAATTTATCTTTCTAATAAATTTAGTTGTTCTAGAAAATGATATGTAGTAGATGGTGAAAATTTTAAAAATTATTGTGTGTTTATGGAAATATGGAAACAATGAAATGGTTATAGTGATGATGATAATAATGGTCAATATAGAATGATTAGAATGTAGTTAGATCATGATACCATGCTTAACTACCTAATATTTGGAGGGAAAGGACTATAAAAGATATTTTAGTGGTTCATGATTCTATATTCTACAAGAATCATTTTTCATAAGAAATATTAAATAAAAATATTGATATTGAAAAACCAAAATATAAAGTTTCAAGAAACATGAGGAAATAATGAGAACTTAAACTAAAAATTATGGAAGAATTCTAGATCATTGATGGGTCGGATAAAAAAATAAATAACATTGTAAAGTGAATGATAATAAAGAAGATGATGTTATGAACTGTTAGATAGGATGTGAATATTATGAATGAATATTTAAACTACAATAACCCATGTTTTATAAACGTTTTTTTATAAGCGAAATTTTATTTTATATCTTTCATTGCACTAAGTCGCGAATTCCTTTCACATGACACTGAATTTTCATAAGCTACATGAAACACTAAAATTTTATTCGATACATGAAATTCTAACATGATATATGTTACATGAAACATCAATATGGAATACATTACATGCTACATTGAGTTTCAACAAAACATCATTTTAATGTTATTAGTATTTAAATGAGAAAATTATTACCTAGAAGTTAAAAATAGTAATTTGAATAGTAATAATTAATTATCAAATATTTTTTATATTGGATTTCTATAATTTAAATATATAGATAAAAAATGTTATACTTTTTCGGTAAATTCCCTATATGTTTAAAAATTCTAATTTCTCAAATAATATTTTTTATATCCTTCTATTTAAAATAATAAAATTAATTTTAGACAAATTTATAAATTTAATTAGATAAAATAAATTTCATTTTGTAATGTATAATGTCGAAATTATCTTAGGGTAATTTTTGGGATTTTTCGGAGAAACATCAATTTTGGATGAACTGTGAAAAATGTAGAAGTTTAATTAAAAAAATTTTCCTCTAATTTTATTTTAAGAATAAATTATATATTTATTTTTTTAAAAGATTAATGATATTATATAATGATAATTTCATCAAATTATTTTCATTGGAATTAATTTCACCTGGAAATTTGATATAAAAACATAGCAATGTTTTGACCATTTAACTTTAAAAACCTGTATTATAGACACAATTACATATTTAACTTTAAATTATTTTTTTCCATTTATGTGAATGGAATTTGAAAAAATTGATTTAATATAATAAATTCTTATAATAATTAATTTATAGTATGTTGAACTTGGATTACGGAAAAAATACTAGCGAAATTAATAAAAATTAATTAAAATGAATAATGTCAAATGAAGGTTAATGAGGGACTAAACAATAATCTTACAGCCCAAAATGACCTATAAAATTTTAGAATATCTGTTTTATTGAAATATTTATACCCTGACTTACCTATGATCTACTTTATCCACTATTTTATACAATTTACCTTGAAAAAACTAGTGTGGAATTCCATTTCCCAAAATTTACAAGAGTGTCACTCCTTATCAACTATAAAATGCCTCCTCTCCTATCACTTCCACACACCTCTCAAGATTGTTTTCATAGAATAAAATCATCAAAAATAGCTCCTAAAAATCCATCAATTTCTCTTTTAATCATCCGTTTTTCATAAAGAAATCCAAGGAAGCCTTTTGTCACAAACCAAAAGGAGTTGCCTGATTAAAAGGTAACATATTCTCTCAAGATCATTTCTTTAATTTTCATCTTACTCTCCCTAAACACTCCATGGTACATAATTTAATAATAAAAAATTATTATATATATACTAGGATGTTTTTATTGTAAAAATTAGAGATAAAATTATACAAACATTTATCTAATTGGTTAAAAATATACATTTATGTGTACGTTAAACAATCTCACCACTAAATAATGATGGTTCATTTTCCCTTTACCATCTATCATGGTTGAAATTATAGTGTAAAATATATTTAGATATTTATTATATAGTGTTTATTATTTATTTATGATTATTTATTTTATTTATATACATATAGTTTTTTATATTTTGTTTTCTATAAATAAGATAATTTTGTTTGAGGAAGTGTGGACTACTGCCCCCTAAAAGAGATGTGATTCATTCACAAACTACAACGAATGTATTAATGATGGGTTTATTGAAATTTTTTTATATATAATATTATAATGGTACATTAATGATGTTATATACATTTATATATATATATATATATTTCGTTTTCTTTCTTTAATTCAACATAACAATAAGAACAGAAATAGTGTACATGTATACATCAAGAATACCGTCTCTATGGAAAGTGTCTTCCATTTAATACATCAGTATTTTATATATTATTATAATAAAAATATAATGGATCAAAATTATATTTATATTATTTATTACATTATGTGGATCATGATATAGTTTAAGGACCAAATATAAAATAGATTAAGATGCATGCAAAAAACAATGCGGGTATTACATGAAGTCAAAACATAACATAGAATTGTTAACAAGAGTTTAATATAAAATCATAATAAAACCTTGTATGGTATTATATATAATAATATTATTCAATAAATTATGTAATGTAATGTTAAATTTATTATACATGATGTATGTTCAAGTACGATGATAGTGACGACATAAGGTAAGGGGATTGTTTTTCGCCTTTTATTTCCTTTAGATACATTCTTTATTCATCACCAATTCCTTTGTTTGGTGTGTATACAATCCATTGGTTTATTAAATGATATTTATTCTTATGTTTATGGGTATTTTATTATTAATTCCATGATCATTATTTCTTGGTGTTAATGTTTCAGAAGTTACAAAATCTGTAAGATAGTTTTGTCTCAATTTTTATTTCTTTGATACACATGTTTCTCTATGCACCTTAATTATTTTTGAGGTGTATATAATTAAATTTAAAATTAGACCTCCTGAATAACATTATTTTAATGATATCACAAGATTTAGGTAATTTTATTTTCTTATATGTAGAGTATGATACCATTTAAAAAAGTGGTAATTGTTTATTGAAACCATCTCATCGCTTTTAAGATTTTAATGATTACACTTATTTTTTGAAATATTATGATATGCCTCTCAAGAAAAATCATGAGTTTAATTATCCTATGTTTATTCAAGATATATCCATGTATCAATAAAAGTTTTCCAATCTTTGGTAATTACAATAATTAAGAAAATTCTTTTTAGAAAATTTGATAGTACTTCTCTCATCGGTTATAAATATATTTTATTTCAAAAACCTTATTTTTAAAAAATGTTTTCAAATGATCATTGAAGATTATTTTTAAGGAAAGGGGATTTTAGAAATGTTTTATTTTTTTAATACATAATTTATATGTTCTCAATTCTATTATCATTAAAAAACAATTTCAATAGGTTTTATATTTTGAAAATGATTTTTCCAAGAAGAAAGGATATTTTATTCAAGAATTATTTTAAAAGATCTATAAAAATTATTTTCCTTATACGATAAAATCTATTGGTGTTTCTCATTAATTTTGGGATAAATTATTCAATATTCTATTCATATTCTCTCTTTAAATGGACAACATTTTGATTCGATGATATTTATGAATCCTATTTTTCTTTTATTGGTTATATGATTTTCAAACCGGATTATTTTCATGGGTTATGTTTATGATGAAATTATTATGAAACCTATATTTTTTTAGAGGTTATAACTTTATTACATTTTTATAATACCCATTTTATTTCATGTATTTTGATATGATTGTTTATGATATTGTGGAACATGTATGCTTGATTACATTATGAAGATGGTGTGACCTATATATCCCTCCAATAAATTGGATAAAGATTTATATATCAATTGATATACTAATATGGTCCTTGTATTGATCCTTCACTACTTAGATAGCCATTAGAGTGAACCAGGACAACCCAGTTGGTATGGAGAGTGAACTGATGCTAATAATATGGCGATGGGAGTGAACCAATACTACTAGCATGGTATGGGGAGTGAACCAATACTACCAATATAGTCTTGGAAGTGATGACTTGGTACTATTGAAAACATATTATATACTTATGTGTCTACCGACATTCCATGAGTTATTCATATGTTATTATTTCATGGATTATCTTATTTAATTCTTTATAATTTATGTATTATTGACTGCCAATATTTATACTTTGTTTCATGTATATGTATTTTTATATGTAGGGTATGATCTTATATTTTCAGGTTCATGTTCTCATAACCTTATTCTAATGATAATGTTTATATATCTCCCTTATTTACCTTTACTAAGGATATTCATTCACCGTTTTTTGGTTTTCTTTCCCCCATGTTATGAAGATATGTATTATGATGACGTTTCAAAAAAGGGTGTTGGTAAAGAAGAATCGAGTGGGAGATGATGTAGATCAATTATATACCCGTTTTCATGTTTCCATGTTTCTAAAGGCACTAGACTAATAAGGTATTTGGGAATCTCATTGAATATTGTTTTAAGTATTCCTCAAAAGTTATGTAAATTTAGTGTTGGAAATGTGAGGGTTTCAATTATTGGTATCAGGGAAACAGTTTAGTTATCCTTTGTAATATAGAATGAAAAACCATAGTCATAACCCTAACTACATGTATTGAGATAAGTCAAAGGATAAATAAAAATATAAAAAATTTCATAGAATTTTGATAAAGGATGGATTGTGTGGCTTCCATGAAATACATCAATTTTTGTATACTAAAAATGAATTTGGATCTAGTATAGATGTAACTTGGGGTAAAAAAATATAAAATTATGTTCTAAGCCTGACTTGGGGTAATTTAGTACATGAAAATTGGTCATGTGGTAAACCTGGTTTGACTCTCAATGGGTACATTCTTTGGGAATTCACAAACTCTTCATGTACCATCATGAAGAATTTAAATATAATTTGGCTATGAATATACTATGAACAAACTATATTTTCCTATATTAAGTAAGTTGTCATAATTTAGAGATTCAACATGTAAAATTTCATGATTATATGGTTCCTCATTATGATAACTATTTCTTACACTTTGATTTTTGTTTTAGTTAATGATTGGAACCCGAATGAACTGTGTTTATGGTAATTTTTGTGGATAATGAAATAATTTTAATGCATAAAAACCATATTATATTAGATATGGAATAAAAAAACTTCATTTCAATGCTCACAAAACATTATAATGCTAAAAATTATGGTGGATATCCAAATGATAAAATGAGGTATCACCATTATGTTGATTCTTTCATGAGGCAATGTCCACATACTTTCATAGGGTCTTTTGATCCAATTGTTACTGAAAAATAGATTAGTACTAATGAAAACATACTTTTCATTTTTTACTATTCATAGCATGAGAAACTCCTTCTGGTTATTTATCATTTAGAAGGTGAAGAAGACAAGTGATAGACTCTAATAATGAATACAAATAAACAATATTTGATTGAATCCATGGATTAGGACATGGTCAAGAACATATTTTCAATAATTAATTTCCTTTGATTTCATGTACAAAGATGGAGAAAGAGTTTCTTGAGTTGTATTAAAGGGATAATGAATCTGTTGACACCTTTGATTTTAATTTAACAATACTTTTGAGGTACTCTTCATGAATTATCATGAAACCGATATATAAAGTTGATAGTTTCCTCAGTGACTAAAAGAGAAGTCTCAGAAGGGCATTGATATAAGCGACTTTTGTATTTATGAAGATATTGTGTGTTTTTCAATAAAGGTTGTAATGGTGGATGGATTCAGGTATCAACCTCATAGTTTGGATAAGAAGTGGAAAATGGTGTTTAATGGATATTATAAATACCATGAAGAGAAGAAGATAAGATATCCTTTATTCAATGACCATGGGAAGAATGAATGTGGAAATTGGATTAATGGGTATAATTAATGTTTTAAATATGGGATGGAATTACATCAACCATTTTATTTCCAATGAGATGGTAAGAAGATAGATTACCTTATGAATGCAGAAAAAGTGGAATAGAACGAACCTTCTATAATTCATTGCTATATGTGTAAAGAGAGCTGGAATTATGATAACTACTGTGCAAACAAAATGACTGGTGTTGATAAGTAATTTCAATAACCCCATAAGCGAAGGGATAACAAAAATTCTCATGCAATTGTAATTTATGATGAGGGGTGTGATAATGTTGTGATGAAAGGTACACATACCATCTAGTCTAGAACAGCTAATGACATATTTTATCCTAGATCTACCCAATCCTTCATGTATAAATAATTTTATATGGGTATTAATATTCCACCATGAAATTTTATGTGGAATTAGCAATGAAAACCCCTAAGGGTATGATTATTACATCATAATTATATGATTCCTCTCCATTTGATGTTTTTTAGAATGTGTATCCTGAAAATCATGTCATTATTCCTTTTGTTGAATTTTATTTACTCTTAATAATGGATTTAATTCGTCTATATAAATCCCAAGTCAATTTTCATATAATTAATGTTACATTGATATTTCAAAACATTATATGTTAATCCGTCAGTGTGAAGATTAGTATCAACTTCACATGGATATTAAATCCAGTGTATGGGATTTCATTTCCATTCATAAGGACTGTCTATCTCAGCTAGATTGGGAGAAAATAATTATCGATGATATGAATATTTTTCAATAATTTGGTGTATGTATTTTCAGATGAGTATCATAAAACATTAAAAAAAATTAAGTTTAGTTATCAATAGAACTCATACCTAGTTCCACACCAATTTCAATGACTCTTTATAGAATGGACCTGATTGAGATGATATAATTGAAGAAGAAACTACAAGAAAATAATGATAGAGGATTCATTTGGCCAATTTTTCAGCCATTGGGAGAACCCATTCTTTTTGAGAAAAAATATTGATCAATGTGACTGCATATATATAAAGAGTTTTACAAGATTACAATCAAGAACAAGTATCCTCTTACACTTATTGATGACATGATTGATCAACTTGGTGTGGATCAATACATTTAAATGTTTTACCTTCATTCTCAATATCGTTAATAAATGGTCATGAAGGGATATATAAACAAGATATCACTCAATACAAGGTAGGGAAACAATGACATATAGTGATGCCATTTTCTATAGAAATACCACTATTATCTTCATTGATTTAATGAATAGTTTCTTTAGAGATTACCTGAATCAGTTTGTGGTAGTCTATATAGTTGATATTGTTTTATATTCAAATAGAATGGAAGAGTATTAAGATCACTTTACACTATTAATAATGAACCTACGGAAGGAAAAACAATATCAAAAATCTACAATTTGTGAGTTTTTTTCTATGAAAGACATTATTTTTGGGTCAAGTAATCTCAAGAGATTGTATAACAATATATCCATCCAAGAAGGTGACTATTGAATGATGTCCTAGACCAACCACGGGGATAATTATCCATATAATACTTGGTTTAGTCGGATTTTATGAACAGGTGTGGAGAATTTAACTTGGCTATCTAATCATCTGACCAAGTTTACATAGAAGTGTATCATGTTCATCTAGCTAGATGAATGTGAGGACAATTTCAAGGAACTGTAGAGATGGTTAGTTAGCACACTTGTGCTAACATTACCCTATAGTGTATACGGATTCAAAATATAAAACAATGCGTCCAAGATGGAATTGGGATGTTTTATTATGATGAATGAGATGATTATAGATTATTTCACACAACAGTTGAGGATTCATAAGGAAAATTTCCCAACTCATAATTTTGAGTTAGTCGTGGTCATTATTTCATTAATGAAATGGTGGAATTCTATTTTTGTAGAAAGGGTGATATATATATACTGATAATAAAAGTCAAAAATATATATTCACATTTATGGAGTCGAAGATTCACTAGAGATAGTGGTTAGAGTTTAGAAAGGATTATGAATTCATAATACATTACCTCACTGTGAAAGTGAAAAAGGTGGTTGATGATTTGAGTTAGAAGGATCATGGTAGCTCTTCCATGATGAGGATCACAAAAGATCCAACATTTATGTATTTTAAATGGATGTATCTTGAAACCCTAATGGAATGGTAAAATCATATATTTCTCAAATGAATGTTAACACCTCTATATAAGAGATGATTAATGATTCATAAAAGAAATATGTATAACTAAAAAATAATGTTTGAAATTTTGGTGATTTTATCCATGATCATGATGGGATGATGAGGTTTAGGAAATATGCATGTGTTACTTACATACTACATTTGAAGATGGTGTTGTTAGAAAAATATCATATCTTTTTATTATATATTCATCCTAAATGTATGAAGACGTATATGTATTTTAAAAAATACTTTTGGTGGGATGGAACAAAAAAAGATATTGTATAGTTTGTTTAAAAGTCCATTTTATGCCCATATGTTAATGTAGAAATAAAAAAAGTCAAAGAGGTTATTTCATCCATTACCCATTCTATATTTGAAATTGGAGAACAACACTATGTATTTTATCATTAGACTATCCAAAAGCTATAAATGGATTAATGAGACATGGTTGGTATTTGATCACCTTACTATGTCATCACACTTCATAACTATAATAGACTTTCTTTAATATTATTTTTCTAGGATATACATTAAGAATGTGGTAAGGTTTCATGGAGTACCAAATTATATTGAATTATATTATGATATGAGGTTCACATAAATTTTCTAGAGAGGTAATCAAAACGTTATTGAAAAATAATTTGGATTTATCCCTTCTTATCATCCTATGATAGATGGACAGTTTGAATGAACAATTAAAACCATAAAGGATAGGTTGAGATCAAGTTCCCTAGATTTCAAAGGTGGTTGGGATAAACAACAACCTCCAGTTATGTTTTCATACAAAAATAATTTTCATCAAAGAATTAATACTTCAATACATAAATCCCTATATGAGATGAAATTTAGATCTCCATCATGATAGGATGATGTTGGAGAAAGAAAGCTACTAGGAGTTGATATCATTGATGTAATGGTTGAGAATGTTTAACCCATTCAGCAGCATATCAAGGAAGCTCATAGTCGGAAAAATATTATACAGATAACCAATGATGTGATCAATAATTTGATGTTTTTAAAAATGTATTTATATGAATCTCACCCTGGGTGAACGTTTTTAAGCTCATAAAGAATGGGAAACTAATCACTATGTATATTGGCCACTCTAAGATTCATGATCATATCGAGATAGTATCATATCGCTAAGATCATCCTCTAAATCTCTCTCATGTCTAATATGTGATCCATATATTTCTCTTGAGTATGTAAAAAATTTTCCCTTCACATGTACTAAATATAGAGTTCATACTGCTGGGTAAGGATCTTTATTACGAGGATGAACTAATTGAAATTATGGCAGTACAATGTATGTTCTATGAAACAAGACCACTTACTTGATCAAAATTTTGTGGAGAAGTCATGAGTTAGAGGAAGATATTTGGGAACATAAGGATTTGATAAAGCAAGACTATCCTTATTTTTTCCAAAAATAATAAAATTTGAGGGAAAATTAATTCATACTGGTGTAGAATTTGACATCTTTTGTTGTTATGATGTTTTTTTAATAAACCAATTTTTCATTTATATCTTGAATTACACAGAGTCAAACATACCTTTCACCTGATACTAACATGTAATATGTTACATAAAACACCAAATTTTTTGAAAATTATATTCAACATAGACGTTCTATACAATACAGACAACAAAAACTTGGAGTATGTCACACATAACACCGACATGGCATAAATTACATATAACACGAGGTTTCTATGAATCATAATTTGTATGATATAATTATTTCAATGATGCAATTATAAAATAGATGATAAAAATAGTTATATTAATAGTAATAAATACTTATAAAATATTTTGTATAATGGTTTTATATAAATATAACATATTTATAATTAATGATATTTTTTTTTTCTAAAGTCCTCATATGTCAAAAATATTAATTTCTCAAATAAACTTCTTTTTATGTCCTTATTTTAAAAATAAAAAATTAATTTTATGCACATTTATAAATATAATTTGATATATTAAAAATATATTTTGAATTTATAATGTCTAAATTATGTCGGGGAGAATTTTTATTATTTTTCTGAGAAACTACATCTTTTGATGAATAGTGAAAAAATATAGGATTTTAATTCAAATAAGATTTTCTTACATTATTTATTTATAAGGATACATTAAATTTTAATTATGTCTCAATGTTTATTTATATTATAAATTTATCAATAAATCCAATTTACAACATTATAATCAAATTCCCCTTGAAATTGGATACAAAAACTTATTTAACTTTTGATCGTTTTTACTTTAAAAACCCACATTGCAGATCAGACTGCGAGATTAAATTTAAATTAATTTATTACACTTCTATGAATGTGATTTTGAAAAATGGATTTAATATTTCAAATAAGTTTAGTTTATATTTTTTAATAATTTAAATTCAGTTTTTGACCAAAATTACTTTGGAATGTAATTAATATTAATTATAACGATTAAGGTAAAATTAAGCTTAATTTGGCACATAACTATAATCTTATGGGAACAAATGACCTAAAAACATGTCAAATGGTCATTTTATCAAAATATATATACTATATAGTCCCATGTATATAACTTGGTCCATTATTGGATCCACATGACATGGGGAAACTGTGGGTTGGATTTCATTTCCAACCGTGACCATTGTAGTCGGGGATTGTTTCAAATCAATAAAAAGTTAATTTTCAGTCAGTCTGTGTAACACCCCAGGTAAATAAAAAATATGAAATTTTTATATTTATCCATATTTGTGAATAAAATATTAATATTACTTTAAAGATGATGCTATTCTCGATGGTGTACCCAATACGCAACAATGAGTTTCTTGGGAATCTTACGTTGCACTCTAATAATAAAATAATATTATTTTAAATTGTAGATAACGCCTAGCCGTTGTAATTGAGGGAATGAACAGAACTAAATAAAAAATGATTATATATGTTTGTCAAATATTTTTACTCTTTACAATAAATTTTAGAGGACTAAAAATGCGAATGAATCCAATTTTTAAGCATAAACATTCTAATATTCATTAAAAGGTCGATTAACAACCTTTGGATGGCGTACCGCTTTTAAATCCAGTTTTTAACAATTTTATGTGTTATATTTGACAAAATAAAATTATTATTTATAATCGAGACATCAAAATTTACTTTGTGTATATTTTTGGTATCATTCTGAAAAAGTTCATTTTTTAATGAATAGTGAAAAATGTTGTATTTTAATTCAAAACCTCTTTTTAATCTAATTTATTTATATGATTATATTATCTTTTGAATTGTTTTTAAAGTAAAATTAGAATATATTTTTACATAGTATATCATGAATCCCTTTATTCTCATGACATTATAATGTTTTTATTACATCAATTATTTGTATTTATGTGTCTGTATTTTGTTTAGGAACTCTAAATATAATACCATTTTAAAAGTTTTAAAGATTTATTATTCTAAATCATTCTCATTAATTTCCACGTTTTAAAAATGGTTTTAATGATTTATATATATGGACATTAATGTTTTAAAATTAAAATTCCTTTCAAATGTTTCAAAGTGGTATGGGACACTTTGATTCAAAAATCTATTTTTAAACGACTTCTTGACAAATAGTGCGACTTTTAAATGTTTTCATGAAAAGGGGGATATTTCTCTCAATATTTTGATGATTATTTTCATCTATGTCAATATTGTTCATTATTCTTGATTGAGGTTAATCTATTACAATAAAATCTTCCACATTGTATTGAATGAGTTATGTTTGATTGTGGATGTGCTACTTTTATACTACTCATGGTTTGTGGTTAATGTATTGAAATTTCGTATTCTAGTTTTAATACAAATGTTTATGTTATGTTTAAAACTTTTCATATGGGGAATTAATTGGACATAGTAAGTGACAGGTGGATCTTTCTATAGCTCCTCGATGCATCGGTAGGTCTCATGAGACATACTAGAGTCTCAGCACAAGGCCTTGATAAAATATTATTTGTAGTCTTGGAACAAGGCCTTGACTATGTGGTTATGATAGTCTGGAATTGTCCATTCCATCATTATGAAAGTGGTTATTGATATTTCATGTGATTATTTGACTTGTAGAATATCAATGTGAATAATAAAATGGAATTATTTCCTTTTATTTTTTTCCATATTTTGATGAAATTCATGTTTAAAAGGCTTTTTGAGTAAAATATTTCCTTAAATGTTTATGCTTATTTATGAAACATACCGCTATATTGTTATCCTTAATGAGCATATGAGCTCACCCCTTTCTATGTTTAATATTTCCGAGGATGTGAAGATGTATTTTATGGCTGAACTATAGGGATAGTCAATGGGGATATGATAGTGGTCTATGGAAACAATGTTGTCGTAGTTTTTGACATTATGATGTAATGTAAGACTTATGAATGTATCTAGTGTTTACAAGGCTACTAAACTAATCATTCATTCGAGACATGATCTTTTGGGATCATTACAATGTTATGTAATAATGCACCGACTCTTGGTAGCTGGGGTTTGGGCGTAATAGTTGGTAACAGAGGATGTTTAGTACAAACATTAGAAACTAGATTTAGATAAACTCTGATAAGAGCACATAGCCATAAGATAGACTTTGAGGATTAGTATAGATCAAATTCCTAAAATTTTGGTATTGTAGTGATTTTGTGTGTTTTCCAAATAGTATATCCCTGTCTGGATACGATCAGGTAGAGGCGGCTCGGGCACAGATGTACCTAGGGGTAAAACTTAAAAACACCGCTTTGATCTAGACTCGAACAAGAACTGGTGCACGACAAAGGTCCATGCTGCAATCTTGGTTATGACACTCCCGAGGGATATGATTAGGATAATTTAAATTTTCTATACAATACAATTTGATGTATTTTAATATAAGATGATAATAATTGTCCTTGTTTAATTTTAAGGTGTTTCAAATTGTAAATATGGGGTCATGATACTCTCTAAATCATATTATGACTATTTTTACTCACACAATGATTTATGGTTTTAGTAAATGGCTGGATTCTAGGGAATTCATAGTAACATTAAGAATTATGTACAAGGTGGGAACAGTGGTGGAAATGAGAAACAAAATTGAATTTGGATAGTCATAAGAGATATTGTCTTCATGAAGAATCAGTTTTCCAAAAATATCATCAACAACATATATATTAACCAACTCATGGACTCAAAAAAGAAGAGAAAGTCAGTGAATTATAAGATCTCCATATTTAGAGACCATAAAGAGAAGAAATCTCAATTTCCACCATGCTAGAAATTTGGAAGGAGACACCCAAGAAAGTGTCTCAATGGAACAAAGAAATGCTTTATGTGTGGGAAATAACGGCATAAAGTAACGAATTGCCGATGAAAAATGAAGGGTACTATGGAATAAAATAAAAATGATCCTAATATTCCAATTATAGTCATTTTTTGTAAATTTAAGGGTCATTGGAATCAACCAATTCAATGCCCTATTCTTCAGGATAACCTCTTGGTCAATGAATAACCTATGTGGAAATAAATGGGTGCCAAAATGTATATAGGTATTAGTGCTCTTTATTGTTGATATTACCTTGGGAGAATTTTCTCTTATATGTGTAACCCTGTAATTTATCATGTGACAATAATATTTGAGGATGAATTATCTTTTCTATTGTGGATATAGTTATAAATGACCATTGGATTTTATATGATCATTAGGATTAAGGCAATTAAATGTTATTATATTTTGGGATGAAAATACAAGGTATGAGATACATTTGTTGTTAAATTATGTTACGGTTATTTAGTGGAATTTATCTCTATTTTTTAGCATTATAAAATATAGTTTTTGAAAAATGACAATAAGCAAATGGTGTGAAAACCCGTCATATCGGACAAAGCTGTGGGGTTTGAACCGACAAACAGAGTGCGATTAGGATTTATTATCTATCATTGGACTGCGTGATGTCCCTGGTTAGTGTGACTAATTATTTTTCATTAAATGATTTTATTGATCAACAATAACATAATTTAAGATCTTATATCTTATCTAGTTGACACCCTTAGTATAGTAAAATAATTTAGTGATTATGTAATAAATGTTATTTTGGAAGACATTCACTTTGTTGGGAACACTATATGCCCAATGAATATAGAATACTATGGGATTTCATTTAAGGAGTAATAGTGGATTTTTATCTGTGTTTTTATTGTGTATTTATAGTTATTTGGGTTATTTATGGAAATGATTAACCTATAATAGAGAATATGTTATTAGGTTAATTACTATTAAGTGCGTGAATTTACGAGTAGTTGATGTCATTTGAAGATACAATTTAACATGGAAGACTACATAACCAAATTCTTCTAGGTAATGGGTTTCAATATTAGTTTGTATTATATTAAAGGATTTTAAGGACAGTTGTTTATTGAATGGTATTTATTTATATTTGGGGTATTCTTGGTTTAATTTTAGAAATTAAGATTAGTGTTTCTTTATCTAGAGGAATATCCATTTTGGGGATCATCAAATCTTGTACTAATCGTTTTGGTTTTGATTAATCTCTAAAGAAAAGGTAAATATATAGTTATCCTTTGTGGATCAAGTGATTCTCTAGAATTCTATTCTAGATCTTCTGGTGTGACCAAGTCTTCTAGAAAACTCTTCTTTAAAAAAATGTGTTAGTGGTAGAAATTTATTATAAAATGAAAATCTACATAAAAAAGTAAGTATATCTCTTTATTTACTTAGTCAATCTCAAAAATAAATTTATCATCTTTATTAAATGTAACTTAAAACAAAAAAATGTTTTCTATTGATTTTCCTACTGGGAAAATAATGACTATTTGTCCTATCAAAAGTTTGTGATTTTCGTGTTGTTAACTTTCTGCTGATCATGTTTTCTATCCCTATCCATCAGAACTTGACACTTATTTTATCTCCCATATCCATGTTTTCATACTTGGAATCCTAGTATGGGTTATCTTGGGTGACCTTTGAAATTCCCTTTGTTTCTTTTAAAGTGATAGATTTATTGACTCTTTTTCCGATGTGGGACATTCCATTATATTCCCAAGACCGATTTTAAAAACTGAAAGGATGCAATTTATTGAAGGAGGGAAGAATGTAAAACCCCAATATTTCATAGTAAATTAGTTCTTCAATGTAATTCAATAACTTACACTATATGCAATATCAAGTTCAAGCGCACCACGACTTACCAAACTAGCCGTTCAAAAGCTGTTAGGAATATTATTAACAGAATATTGAACTTTATATAACCCTTATAATTTTATAATCCATGTTATGAGTTTCTTAGACATAATGTAAGGAAAATTTATTTTTTTCAGATAAAAGAAGTATTTTTTTAAAAAATGCAATTTTATCGCCTTTTAATAGAGAACCATTTTTTAAATACAATATTTGAAACATTTATATATTAAAATTTACAAAATAAACTTCTTATTTGGGACCAGGACACAAGTATTTAGTTTCAATAAATGTTTGGTGTTTTTCTGATAACTTTCATATTTTGGTGAATTGTGAAAAATAATATATTTTAACTGAAAACATCATTTTTAATCAAAATAATTTATACTGATAAACTATATGTATGAATGGTTTGGATCTATAATTAGATTATATTTTTACCATTTAATCTAATTTTTTTCATTGTAAGTAATTTGACTTTGAATTTGGACATAAGCAAGTGTCAATCTTTTGATAGTTATTATTTCATAAAAATACGCTTTTGGTTTTGACAATGGAAATTAATTTTAAATTAATTTTTGCCACTTCTAAATTTTTAATTTAGAAAAATTTATTCCATATTTATAATCAGGAGGTATAGATTGTGTTAATAGGTAACTTTGATTTTTAGACATTTTGAATAATTATTTTGGTAAATATTTTATTTACTACGGTTAAAGGGTAAATCCAGTAAATAAGGGTAAGAAAATAATATTATAATAATATTAAATTAACCTAAAACATGTCCTAATCCAATTGTATGATACATGTCCAACCATGGGCATATTTTCATGGAGCCACTTTTAAGTGATAATGACACTTTATACTAATAAAGTTAAAGTAAATACAAAAATGACAAAAGCATATATATTTTAGAAGAAATTTTTTTAAAAAGGGATAAAAATGTTAGCACTTCACCTATAAATATTCATTAGAAAGATAAAAATAATTACTACATAAATTTATTTTATTTTTAATTTTTATACACTGAATAATTAAATTTATTTATGACATAATGATGATGCAGTATTTTCCTTATTAATAAAAGAATCAAATAATTGGAATTAATAATAATAATAAAAATATAATTTGAAATTTTTGATGCCATACACTAATTTTATAGGTTAATATGACTTGTAATTATTGATTAAATAATTTTTTTTTTTGAATTAATAATGTTTTTAAGACTTTAACAATAATAAATTATTAAATAGTGTCAAAATTGACATAAAGGAGTTTTTAAAACAAATATTATATTATTAATTGATATAATATTCCTAAAAATTTATGGATCAGACAAAGGACTTATATAATGATTGGTGTATCATTAATGAACCACTTGGGGTTCTCTTGGGAGTATATAGTATGTTTATTAACCATATAATATAAAAATACAAAGAGAGATGGTAAATGTCAAACTATTTATCTAAGAGTTAAATCTAGAGGTTATGGTTAATATAGTGACCCAAACCAATATAAAACCTATTGGTTGATTTTTTTTAGACACATCCCCAACTTATCCTTTAAATAATCAATTTTGGAGCCATTAAAAACTGAAAATTATTTTATTATAAAATAATATTTCTAACTTTTCCTAAGGTGCCCATCACCCCTCTTATAAAAGGGCACTCACCCGTCTCTCTAATTCACAACATCAATGCATTTTTTCTCTGCCAACCGCTACCCAAATACCCTCTCAACTTCCCTCACATCATCCTATAGGCCTTCCATTAGTCAGAAAGCCAACATAAGGAGCCCTTTTGATCAAATCAAAAGTAATAACCCAAAGAAGGGGTAATAATTTCACAACCCTCTTTCAAGTTCTTTTCTTCTTCCACTTCTTACTACTTTTTTATTGCCATTATAAAATAATAAATCCATTACCCTCCATATATTGTGATGTTATTATAAATTTGGTAGATCCATATTTATTATTCTATCCATCATTTGAATGACATGTCACCGTACGTGTGTACGTACGGATTACCATCTCCACGTCATGGTGTAATTGTTATTCAATACATTATTACTAGGATTGGTATAATAATGACATGTAATTCACGTAAATAATAAAATATAACATGATAAATATTATTTATATATGATATACCATTAAATTATATATTATTTTAATATCAAAAGAATGATATTGTCGCTCGTGCGTACGTACAGATTACCATCTCCATGAACACGATGAGATTCATTCCCCATCGTATCCATTCAAGACTAAATTTCATTTGATGATTAATAATAATTTTTAGAGATAGGATATAATTTTTGATATTAATAATATATATCCCATAAATGACAAATATGTCTGACATAAAAAACTATATAATGGGAAACGAATCTATTAAAACATGAAACGACGAAAATACTAATATATTATTAACAAATCAATGTTAAAAGATCATATATGATATCATATTAATGTATATGATTATTTTATAATTCAATAAAAATTATTTCACAATTATATAGAAGGATAACCTACCCTCAATCAAGGAAAATGCACAATTTAAGGGCTTTCTTATCTCACTTTTAATTTTGTGAGATTTTCATTGTTCACCACTTATCTATTACATGTGGTGTGTATACTACCCATTATTGTATTAATTATGTAATATACTTTAATTTATGGATATTTACATCATTATTTTATGATCCTTATTTGTTTGGTGTCTGTTTCATAGGTTACCAAATCGATAAGGGAATTTGATATTTCATTTTCAACTCATTCGGCTTTACGTATACTTCATTAATTATTTTACACCAAGATTATGTGTGGAATAACTATTCATTATCTTATGTCATAATTTACACTCCCTTTCTATGGATATAATTTTTATACACATAATAACTCCATTGATAAATTCTCATGTCATCGATATGAACTTGATAAGAGTAATTTTAACTCAATCTCCATTTATGGAGTTAAACATCTAATTCATTGGTGTGGTTTTTACCAGAATATGTGTGAATGTCATCTGATTTTTTTATACCAAATATCCAATTATATTGAGTGTATTAATATTTTTGACACATAATTATGTCATTGATTTATCCTTAACATAAAGATACGATCATTATAAGAGATTTCATCTCAATTTACATTCCATTAAGACTCATTTGTTTTTATAAACCAATTTACTTTTATATGTTGTATATAATTTACTTTGACATAGTATATCATGAATCCATTTATTATCATGATATTATAATGTTTTTATTACCTCAATTAATTGTATCCAAGTGTCTCTCTTTTTGTTAGGAACTCTAACTAAAATATCATTTTAAATGTTTTAGTGATTTATTATTATAAATCATTCCCATTAGTGTCCATGTTATAAAAATGGTTTTAAGGATTTATTTATATGGAAATTAAAGTTTCAAAATTAATGTTCCTTTCAAATGATTCAAAGTGGTATGGTACACTTTGATTCAAAAATCTATTTTTAAATGACTTCTTGACAAATAGTGCAACTTTTAAATGTTTTCATGAGAAAGGGGATATTAATCTCAATTGTTTGACAATTATTTTAATCTATGTCAATATCCTTCATCATTCTCAATTGAGGTTAATCTATTACAATAAAATCTTCCACATTGTATTGAACGAGTTATATTTGAATGTGGATGTGCTATTTTTATACCATTTATGCTTTTTGGATAATGTATTGACATTTCGTATGCTAGTTTTAATACAAATGTATATGTTATGTTTCAAAATATTCATACGAGGAATGCATTGGATTTAGTAAGTGATGAGTGGAGCCCGCTATCAATCCTCTATGCATCGGTAGGTCTCATGAGACAAACTGAGCTCTTGGCACAAGGCCTTGACAAAATCTTATTTGTAGTCTTGTCACAAGGCCTTGACTATGTGGTCATTATTGTCTGAAATTATCCATTCCATCATTATGAAAGTGGTTATTTGATATTCCAAGTGATTATTAGACTAGTAGAATATCCATGTAATTAAGTAAATGGCATTATTTCAGTTGATTTTTTGCCATATTATTATGAAGTTCATGTTTAAAAATATTTTGTTTTAGTTATTCATTGCCTTAAATGTTTATGCTTATTTATGAATGTTTCCTCTATATTGTTATCCTTAATGAGCATCTAAGCTCACCCCTTTCTATGTTTTATCATTCCCATGATTTGAAGATGTATTTTACGACTGACCTACAGGGATAGTCTAAGGGGATATGAGTGTGGTATATAGAAACATTGTGGTTGTAGTTTTTCACTTTATGTTGTAATGTAAGACTTATGAATGTATCTAGTATTCCCAAGGCTACTAAACTAATTGTTCTTTAGAGACATGATCTTTTTTTATCATGCCAATGTTATGTAATAATTCACTTTCTCTGGGTAGCTGGGGTCAGGGCGTTATAGCTGGAGCATGCCCCATCCACTGGAGATTAGTCTAACCAGTGGCCCCATGCTCTAGCTACAGCCGTCGTAGGTTGTGGCCTTGATCCCACGTGGGTGCGCTGCTGGGGGTTTGCCCCACCTCCGCTCCACTGGTTCTATCGCAGCCGGCTTCAATGTTGTCCGACCTCTCTAGTAGTGCATGATGGCGCGCTACCCCATCCCCCGTGGCCAACCAGTGTGCCATCTACATTCCTCCAGTCACATCGGCCTCCTTTGTTCAACGGCGGTGTGCGACGGCGCGTCGTGCCTCTTTCGTGGCCAACTGGGGCCAGCCGCTCTAATGACCGTCGTGGATTTGTGTTGCAGCCTTTTCTTGCAGTGTGCATCAACGTGCTATCCCCAATGTGGCGGATTGGTATTTCCACACCATCAGTATTCCATGGAGGTGAAAAATTAGCAATTTATCAGAGGGCTTAGTCTAGGATAATTAGGCACGCGCCCTCCGTCTTAGCTCGAAAAAATGAGGGGGTTAGGGTTTAAAAAACTCATGTAATTTAAATCAAGATAACTGCAAAAAAATATATCCTAGAATAACCTCCCATAATAACGAATGATTTTTGGGTCAACCCTTTAGTCAGGTGACCCGTGTTCTTCATATTTTAAAGAATATGGAAGATGAAAACATTTAAAAACATAAATGAATGACCCCCCTACCTTGAATCGTTATAGAAACACCTGTGCTTGAAGGTGGGTCGGTGTTCTTCATTCCCGCAATAAGCTTCCAATGACGCCGCTTGTACATCATCCTTCGGTTCGTGGTTCAGTGTCTCCTGTCTCCTCTTGTTTGGTTCAGCTCCATCCTCTAACGGTCCGGAGTCGCATTTCACCTTCATCACATCGCTGGATGGAGAAGTTGTGCCAGTATCTCCCCCACAACACTATATATATATAAGAGGGGGAGGGTACGTAATGATGTTGGAGTTTAATGGGGCTCATAAATTTGGAATCTTCCTAATTCCCCAACAATGTTGTTACCTAGGGTTGGTAGGACAGACCATTTATTGGCATGACACTTCACTGGACCCACCCCTTTTCCTGTCTCTTGGAGGATATGAAATAAAATATTAAAATTATTTTATTTCATTTCTTTAAAAAAGATGCAATACTTAACATTTTCTTCAGACCTACTACGGTCAAATTAATGCCTCCCTTAAGAGAATAATGGTGCTACGGATTCAATGGTTCCCTCAGATTTTAAATCTGTGCAATGGTTCAAATGATAGAAAATGTCACTCATTCGTTTATTGATCATACCCAAAAAAAGTTCGGAAATTATTTCCGGTCACTCCAGGCTACAGAATCAGGTGCCAATAATTTTCACATTCTTGTAATAATGCCATATATTTAAAAAAAATACATGGAAAATCCAGGTCTCTACAATAAAAATGAATAATAATTTCGTATCCTTCCGAAATATTAACATGAAATAAATTTTATGTAGAGATTGAAAATATCTAATCAAAATAATCTTCTCCGAAAAAATTTCAACACATATCAATGTAATTTTATAAAAAAACATACTTCATTGTAAAATAGTTCAAAATATCACAAATTTGAAAGATAAATTAATAAAATCATTGTTTCAAACCCATCTAACCACATTTGTATAATGGAATCAATAAATTACAATTTAAAATCCCCTAAATATATGAAACTAATTATTACGATATTTCTCACTCATACTAAAAAATATACCATTTTATTTATATTTTTTTGTTCCTCCCACTTGAAAAAAACCCATAGAATATAAAAGAGAGGGGAGATATCACTATACCCTAACCTTGTGATTCTCAGGGTTGATCATCATAAATTAATCTTAATTATTGAGAGGATTCCTAAAGAAGGGGTTTAAAAAAATTCAAATTCTACTAATTAAAACATGGGAACATAATACATATTGGTTAACCATTATTCTATATTTTCCTTAATAATGTTATTATTGATATAAATATTATTTGATTAATAATTATGATATATATTTTATTAAAATTTATGACACCTTTATTTTCCTATCACACAAAAAATGTTAACTTCACATCTAGTTTCAAATAATCGTGTTTCATTATCATTTAAATTAAATGAATATTTACTCTAGTTGTAAGAATATATTTTTTTCATCTAAATTCTATATAAATTTTTTTATTCATTTTGTTCAATGTAACAAATTATTCTACCAATAAAATCACTCCACTATGCATAGAAATCTTATCATCAATACTTTTAATCCAATCCACATTTGTATAAACAAATTTATTAAACATTCTTCTTCAATAAAATAATAAACGAACGGATTTAATTACCTAAATATAATCTAGAATCATTTCCACATATATAAAATGATATTTTTTAATCACTATTTGATACATTTCGTAGAATATAACAATATAAAAATAATCATCTCTTGAATCTATTAAAGGGTTAATCATCCTATATATTCTCATAACCCTTTATAATCAACCTAATTTACATTTTCATATTTGGAATGATATGTTATTATTTAAATTATAATATAAAAATTCATTCTATATACCATTTGAAACATATTCAACATTTATTGAGATTACATAAATTAAGGAAGAAAAATGTTTCCACCTATTGAGAAAACGAGGACCTAAAAATAACTTCTCTCCAAAACATTATATCTCAATCAACTCCTTTATTTTAGTAGAAAATTTCTCAAAAATATATTCATAATTCCTATGAATTATAACATCATCAAAAAACAAAATTTTAAGGAGACATACATCATTTACTTTAGTAATTTAGGGGTTTACATCCAATATTCCTTTCATAAATTATATGAACTGAAAGCATGATTCCAACTGAAAATATCAGGCCCTTAGAGGAAAATTTTACCCCTAAATTACCATCTTAAAAAACATATTTAGTCATATCCAAGCATAAATCATATAGTTTTATCAACATGAACAACATATGCTAGTTCAATGATGAGAAGGAATAATTTTGAATCTATTTAGTGAATCCTATATTTACTTTGAGTAGTGATAATGAGAAAAATATATATGGTTTTGTGCATACATATCTAAGATAGTGTCTCATCAAATTAAATGCCATTAGTATGAAAATAATCTTATAAAAACATATTCATTGATCCTCATCACTTCATATTTCCCATTCAACATGTTATGGAATAGTAAATTTCTTGAAATAATATTCTTATTTGTATGATTTGGAACCAAATCCAAAATTTTATTCTTCTCAAATGAATACAATTAATTATTTATGTAATTAATAAAATTATTATTTTTATGCATCTCTGAAACTCCTTGGATAAAATTGTTGAAACCAAGAGTTGTAAGATGTTTCCTTAAACGAGCTGTAAATTTTACCTAATTTTCTATGTCTACCAAAAAATATCAAGAACTCCACTTACTCCCCAAAATTAATATGAAATGAATTTCATTTTTTTCATCACTATATTTCCTTTATTCTGAATCATATTAATGACTATCAAATTTATATTTTATATTTCTAAAATTTACCACTTATTGTATAACTAATTAATCATCTTCTGTATTATCTTCAAAAGGGTTACATATATTTCAAACTAGTAAAATTATTTCTAAAAAACATCCCATCCAAAGAGTTAAAATTATTATTAGATTTCCTATGGGTGAAATGATCTCTGATTTCATTTCGTTGATCTTCATGGAAACAACATTTAACTAAAATTTTCTAAAACATTCTCAAAATTTAACCCGTAACAATTATGATATAAGGGCTATTAAATAGCCATTAACACTTAAATCATGAGGTATTGTTTCATTTGGTTGATATTCAAGCATTGATTGTTCCTCTTAATAAATATTCGGAAAAGACTACTCAATGTAACAATAGACAGTTTTGTTTAGTTTTTTTAATGTAGGTATACATGGTAATTTCTAGATGTCAAGGGATATTTTTTAAAAGGTATGTTGAAAATCATCCAAGATAGAGAAATGGATACCCAAGATGTTCGGTATGAGATTTCATTAAAAGGTTGTATTGCTTCCAAGTGCTTTCTGAATTGTTGGGGGTCCAAAATTTAGAGAATGGCCATATCAACATGAAAGTAGTATTTACACTAATGTTACATAAATATATGGTAAATTCATGAGTTTCTGGAAGTTTTGGATTGATTAATGGAATTTCAAGATGTTGTGGATTACTAAAAACAAGTATCAGAAATGAATGAAGGTTTGATGATAATATTAATGACATAGAAAATAATTGTGGATGGAAAATGTCCTTGGAACATCATGAAATATGGGGAATTACAAAAGAGAATAGAGAGATTTATGAAATCTATATGACATGTATGGATGCATCTGGAATGGGAGGAAACACATATAAATAGGAATCTACCCCCCTTCAGAAATGTAGGGTGAGAATTAAGGAAGATTATATGGATCTGAATTTGATAAGGTGATTAACCATGTTTCTTCCTAAAAAAATTTTAAAAAATAAAGGACGATAATGAAGGCTATAAAATATTACCAAAAGTTATTAGAATCATGAAATTATTAATGTTCATGAAGGCTATAAAAAAGGTGACCAAATGTGTTGATCTTCACAAAGGCTAAATGAAATTGGAGAATGAGGTGAGATTAAAAAAATAAGGATATATTGAAAAGGTTATGTGAGATTTGTAAGAGAAGTGATCATCATGAATTTATTGAAAATTTATTGAACAGAAAATTTGTGGGAAAGTGGTATTCATCAATATGATAAAAGAGAGACATTAATAGAGTCTCTTACAAAATCCTAATATTGATTCATAACATATTAAGGGACCCACATGACAATAAATATATGGTAAACCCATTATATAATAATGAGAAAAATAATGTGAATAAGGTGATCTCATCCACTAGTAGTGATCCATAGAAGGAGAGATTGATGGTGTGTCCCTTGGGAAGTATTGAGTCATCCCTAAACATTATAATGGCAGTGATCATGGGCATAAAAGTGATCTATCATGAACCTTTTATTTTGGTAGTGAGACTTAGTGGATTTGGTACATCAACACTGTAACGTCCTAGTTCCGGAAGCCGCCCAGATGCACCTCGTACCCAGTTGGTCATGTGGCCTCAAGTTCATTTCCCCAAACGCTATAGGCTGTCGACTAGCAGCAAGGACCTTGGTTGTTATAGTGGAGAAACTATTCCCTCATTGGTATAATACACAATGGAAGTAAACAATAAGAAATAGAGGAAATAGAACAATCCATACACGAGTAAACAACAGAAGACTAAAGAAGTAAACAGCTGGAGAACACACACATATATATATGAAATGATGCATGATACATATGTCTAAGAATTCTTCCAAACAAGTCACAATGCTGGAAATACAATAGTTCCAAACCAAAGTACAAAGGAAAGGTAAACAGATAAACTCCTCAGCATCAAAATCCATAGCTTGGTCACAAGCTCTCCTGCTCTAAGAAATCAAGTACCAGAAGTCGAAGGGCACTTGACCTTGTCTAAACTTGAAACAACATAGTCTACTTAGGCCCAAAAGCATGGCCCAAATAGTGTGTGAGACAAAATCCCAGTAGGAAACCACCAGAAGATCTATGCCTAACAGTCAGTGAGTATATGTCAAGTAACTATACAGGAGGCAGTAAATAGTAACAGTAAACAACATGTCATAACAGGAAGTTATAAAAAAATAATCAGTCCATAGAAAAACAAGGAGTAGTGAATCAACCAGCTAACCACTAACAGGAAACCCTCTAGGAAGTACTCGCAGCCATCCCCTCTGGTCCTAACCAAGAAGTACCACAACCATCTGGGAAGTGCACTCAGCCTAACTCCTTTGGTTTGGTCGTAAAAATTTATAAGACTCTTTGGGGATGCTCACTTGGTCAATTCCCTTCCTAGTCTAGGGTAGTCAGGGACTCTCTGAGGAAGATCACGTGGTATAACCCTCATGGCCCCAAGGTCAAGAAACTCTCTGAGGAAGCCCACTCAGTCAATTAGTCCAATAGTTTCTGGTCTATCACAGTCTCTCTAAGTAATCTCACTCATTTAATTCCTTCTCTAGTGTGAAAATAGGATTTAAAGAAAATCAATAAGTAAAGACTCTCTAAGGAAGCTCACTCGGTCTACCCTTCGATAGTCTATAAGAACAAAGGCACTCTGGGAAGCTCACTCGGTCTATCCCCTGTATCCTATAATGCCCAAAGGCACTCTGGGAAGCTCACTCGGTCTATCCCCTGTTGCATATAATGTCAAGGAATCTCTGGGAATCTCACTCGGTCTATCCCTTATAGTCTATAGCACCAGGTTCTCTCATCCTCATGCCACTCAGTGCATAATAATGCTATAAGGCCAAAGAAAACCTATAGAGATACTTGTCTAACCAATGTACACCTATAGAGCTAGTTGGATAAACAGTCTACAGCAAACAAGCATGTTATCATCGTCACTCCATCCAATGGTTACAAGGAACATAAATTGGAAAAACAGCCAAGGCTAACAAAGAACAGAAGGTTTTTAACAGAACAAATCATGGGAGAAACATCCAATCACATCAATTATCCACAAACAGGATCAATTTACCTCCACACAAGCATGCAAGAAAGGCAGGAATAACCACGAGGGCAAGACGGTAAACACGCAATACCCCGTTCATGGGTATTAGTAGAAATTACACATAAAACTCAAAGACATCGAAAGATAACGCAAAAACCACCTACCTGGATGCTAGAGAAAAATATACTTGAGCCACAAATATTGATTCTCCCTATAATTTCGAATATCTAAGAAAACATCCAAAATGTTCAACTGACTATAACTTGAGAATGTATAGGAATTGGAAAACACGGCTCTAGGATAAGGAAGGAATCACTACTGTGGATCTAATGAAATCTACAGTGGTCGATTCAGATAGATGAAGGCATGGAGATTCAGAAATGTTTCATGGCTGTACGGAGTCTCCCAATAGAATGGGACCTGGATGAAGACGTTTTTGTCGATTAGGCGCGACCCTAGTATATTTAATGAAAAAAACGAAAATACATGACATGGACATCTTGAGTACACGGTGTGTACTCTATTTTTCGATACTCCGCTTTAAGCAGCCTCCACTTCATCCCTACACACCATGTGTGTGGCCTGGACATGGCCAGCACACGGATTGGCGCATCAAGGGAGTACACGGCGCGTACTCACAAAGTACACGACGTGTACTTAAAAAATTTCCAGAAATTCCTCTTTTCTCAAAAAAATCATAAAAAGTAAAAACATACCTGAATAAAGATTCAGGTTCTTAAAAACTTCTCCCCTTAAAGAAATTCGTCCTCGAATTTCCTTAGCGAGGCGTAGAAGAAGAAACCCTGAACAGCTCTGGCCACTACCATTGCTCATCGGCCTCCCTCTCCAATGTCTTGTCCTGTACTCTCCTGTGCTACCATAGTACCCATACCAGAGAATCTGACTGGCCTTGGAGAACCTTCATACTGTGATTGAAAATCAATATTGGATGCTCCTCAAATGATGCATATGCTTCGAGCTTAACCTTCTCAGGTTGGAAGGCATGAGACGGGTCTGAAAAGTAATGTCGGAGCTGAGAAACGTGAAAAAGTCGTGCATAGCCCGGTACCTCTAAGGTAACTACAACCGATAGGCGACCGACCCAACTCTCTCCAACTACTCAAATGGCCCATCGTACCGCAGTGAAAGATTAAACTATCTCTGAATCCTCTTGTGTCTCAACCTTAGTGAGAAACGCAGGAAAACCTGATCCCTGACCTTGAACTCCATAGGTCGTCTCCACTGATCAGAAAAAGACTTCTGCCGAGACTGTGTCGTAGCCATCCTCTTTCGAATCAACTATATCTGCTCAGAGGTCTCCTGAACAAGATGAGGTCCTAGAAAAGCTGCCTCTCCAGCCTCCAGCCAGCATAAGGGTGATCAGCATGGCCTACCGAACAAAGCCTCGTAAGGTGCCATTTGAATAGTCACCTGAAAACTGTTGTTGTAGGCAAACTCAACAAGAGGGATATAATTATCCCATGAAATTCTAAATTCTATAATTCAAACTCAGAGCATATCCTCAAGCACCTAGATCATACGCTCAGACTGGCCATCCGTCTGGGGATAGTATGTTGTACTTAGAAGTACCTATATCCCCAAGGCCTTCTGAAGTCTCGGCCAAAACCGAGAAGTAAAGTGCACATCCCTATCTAAAACAGTAGAGTGTGGAACTCCATGTAGACGTAAAATCTCTCGGATGTACAACCATACCAACTCATCAACGTTGAAGGTCTCCTTAATTGGTTAGAAGTGAGAAACCTTCGTAAGCCGGTCGATGACAATCCAAATAGCATCACATCCTAAGGGTGACCTAAGTAACCCTATCACGAAGTCCATCGCGATGTCGTTCCACTACTACTCAAGAATGGGTAACTGCTGTAAAATGACTACTGGTCTCTGGTACTCTGATTTCACCTACTGACAAGTAGAACATCTCATGACAAAACCAGGAGCATCTCTCTTTATACCTAGCCACCAGTACTGGCGATGTAGATCCCAATACATCTTGGTGACGCCAGGATGAACTGCCCAAACTGAGGAAGAAAAATACTACAACAGCTCCTCGCGTATTTCTACTGACACTGATACGTGTCCCCAGAAATGCTAGATATCATCCTCTCACACTGTCCATCTAAGAAGAGGGTCCTCTCCTGACACACATTGCCGCAGGACTAAGAATTCTGAGTCTGATAGTTTCCTCATATGTACCTGATCAAGAAGATTAGTGGAAACAGCTGCAGAAGAAAGGAAAGTCTATCCCTATTTTTCATGAACCTCCAAGTGCCTCTTAGATAACAGAGCCATATGCTACCAGTCACTACTGGCCTCCTGAACTGCCATAATCTGAGTTCTCCTACTCAATGCATTTTCCACTGTGTTTCCCATTCCCGGTGTATAAGCCAGCTCGAAGTTGAAAGACTGAAGATACTCGACCCACCTGCGCTGTCTCAGATTTAGATCACGCTGAGTGAATATATATACTTGAGACTATTGTGGTTGGTGAAAACCACAAAGTACTCTCACAGATGGTAGTGTCTCCAATATCGTAAGGCATATACAACAACTGCCAACTCCTGATCGTGTGTTGGCTAGTTCCTCTCGTGTGGCCTCAACATCCGAGACCGTAAGCAACGACCCCATCTCCCAGCATAAGCACAACGCCCATCCCGATACCTAAAGCATCTCAATAAAATGTATAGATCTTTCTTGGATCAGGAAAGACTAGTATCGGTGATGAAATCAACCTTCCCTTGAGCTCCTGAAAGGATGACTCACAAGAATCCGACCATAATAAATTTTCCCCCTTCTTGGTCAGACCTTTCAATGGTGCTGCTAGGCACGAAAAGTCCTATATGAAGCACTTGTAGTATCTAGCCATCCCTAGGAAACTCATCACCTCAAATACGTTCTTCTGCTGCTCCTAGGAAACTATAGCTCTCACGTTCTCTAGGTCCACTGATACTCCTGTCTCTGAGATAACATATCCCAAAAAGTGAATTTGATCCATCCAAAAGTGGAATTTTGAGAGTTTAGAATATAACGGATGCTCTATCAGTGTACTCAGAACGATCTCATGATGTGTGGAATGGTCGTGTCTAGTGTGATATTACACCAAGATATCGTCCACGAAGACCACAAAGAAGGAATCCAAGTAAGGATGGAACACTTGGTTCATAAGCACCATGAAAACTACTGGTGCTTTTGTGAGACTGAACGGAATAACCGCATACTCATATAGACCATACCTACTCTTGAAGGCTTTAAGAGGTATATCTGATTGTCTAATGCGCAACTGATGATATATGGATCTCAAATAAATCTTCGAGAACACTCTGGCTCCTCGAAGCAGATCGAAGAGATCATAGATGCTCGACAAGGGATATAATTTCTTGACCATCAACTGGTTTAACTTCCAATAATCCATGAAAGGCCTAAGGGTACCGTCTGACTTATATGAAAAGAGAGCAGGCGAACCCCAAGGATAATTACTGGGTCAGATGAAACCCTTTGCCTACAACTCCTCCAATTGCTTCTTGAGCTCCTGTATCTCAGCTATAGCCATCCTATAGGGAGGAATGGAACGAGCTCAATCGAGAAGTCTACCTCATGCTCCAGAAGAAAACATGAAAAGTCCTTTGTGAAGAAGTCTTTGAAACAATCCACCCCTGGAGGTAAATCCAACTGTGAAGTCCCCTGGTAATCCAAATAAAGACTAGCAATCTGGGCTCTAACTCCTTATAGACCATGATGCTCGAGTCTTGATCGACTCGCATGAACATCCATCTCGCCTCTATGAAGAAAGGATTCACCCCTGGTGATACGAAACTCACCCTATAGCAATAAAAGTTGATAACCACATGGAAGGGAACCAACCAGTCCTTCCAGAGAATGACATCATAACCTGTCATCTCTTGGACATCAAAATCCCATAAGAAACGATGCCCTACAACCTCCAGAGGGCACTTTATGCACTGACGTACGCTGGAAGTCTTTTCTCCCAATGGCATGTCAAGAGTCAACACGTCGGAAGATGAAAAGATACAAGTCCCAAGGCTCTCCACAATAGCAACATAGATAAAACTATGCGAAGCACCAGTATCAAAAAGAGATGATGATAAAACTAAGGCTACTAAGATCATACCTTTAACTATAGAAGGTTCGGGATCCTGCTACTAATAGGTCTGCTCCACAGGAAAAGTCTGGCCTACCCCGCAGCCCTGTGACCCTGCCTGACCCCTCTGAACTGATCCAATCTACTGTCGCTGGTAACCTGGTGACTGAACACCATGACTGCGACCTCAAACTCGGCCCGAATGGCCAGAAGAACTCCAGTTCACAGACTGGTGAGAAATTTTCATAGCATCTCAAGAACGTGGTGTCATAGAAGAACCCCTACTGCCATCTGAAGGTGAGAAGATCTGACAAAATTACGGAAGATGGACCATCTTACCACAAGTTCAGCACATCATCGGATCTCTCTAGCACTAGGGCCTAGTATTCCCACTCATAATGCACTGGTACCACACAACCTGGCTGCCATAAGATACATCATGCCTACCATGATCTCCTCGAGAAGACTCTCTGTGGCGCTTCCTACTATCCGTAGGAGGAACACCAGCTTGGGATGTGGAACCGGCCTGGCTCACAGCTCCAGAATCCCTCAGATTTCGCTCAGTGATAATCACATGGTTAATGATAGAGGATATCGAAGTCAACCTGAAGATATTCACCTAGGAACAGATCTCCTGCCAGAGACCATCCTCAAACTTCCTAGCACGGAAAAACACATCACCTGCTGGGATCGGTGTGAAACGCTACAGTTCAGTAATGCGGGATGAGTACTCCACAACAGAGAGAGTACCCTTCTGCAGGCTCATAATGGCCCGGGCTCGATCAGCCCTTAGGGTCATTGGATAGAAGTAGTCAAAGAAGGTACGTCGAAACTCATCCTAAGACATACCCTGCTGGTGCCCTGACTGTGAGATCACCTCCCACCACCTCTTGGCGGTGTCACAGAGCATAGAGGTGGCCAGCTTTACCCTCTTCTTTTGGGGGTATCTCGAAATTCTCAAAGATAGTCAGTGTGGCCTCTAACCACGACTCAAAAGCCTAGGGTCCTCCATCCCCTGAGAAAGTAGGAGGAGGAGGATGCTGAAAGACCCGCGACAATTTGGCCATCGATGAGGCAGGAGGTGGCACTCCTTTAAAAGTCTGCATCATCCTCAGCAAGTCCTCCCTGAACTATTTATCGGCTCCTATGAGGGGTATAACTGTTGGTGCCAAGGCTGGCACATCAGGAGGATCTGTAGGAGGATCCCGATCGACCATATCTTGTGTCTGATAACCGTCTGGAAACTTACGTACAACCGGAGGACGTCTCGGAGGAATAGCTCTGAAAGATAAAAAGAACGCTTTAGATCAAGATTATCAAAGACTGAGAACACAAGAGTACAAAACTGGAACAGGAGAAGTAAAACATTCAAGTTTTACCTAGCATGACTACACAGCGTGTATAAAAACTACAAGATGTGTTATCTTAATCCATTCACATGGGAATGTATTCCTACCACACTGGTCGTGTAACAACCCAAACTAAACGGCGTATTGTCCCCACACATAGTGTGTACATGAACTCCACTCCCCTACCCATGTCTCCTTACACAGCTAACCCACACGGTCCACTTAAACATAGAATACACGGCGTGTTTCCCATGGACACAACATGTACTAAAGAAGGTTTCGGAAACCCGTGTTGTTAGATACACTGTCAGCTAAATGGATGACCCTTACATGGCGTGTTTTGAACAACCACGGTGTGTATAGGAGAAGATAACACCGACCTGTGTTGTTCGTGACACGGCTGGGTACATGGAACAAAACTACATGGCGTATTCCTACCGAACATGGCATGTTCTAATCGAGCTTCCCTGGCCCGTGTTGTTAGTGAGACGGCTGGGTATACGGCTCACTACTACACGACATATACCTACCATACACGGCATGTTCCAGATGATTTTCCACAACACCGTGTTCCTGATCACACAGTCAGTGACACGGTCTGAAACTACACGGCTTGTAACCCAATTGCACACATTGTGTATTATGATTTTTTCCGGGCAGTAGCTTAGAAACTGCACTGAAGCCCAGAAACACAGAAAAACAACGCCTGAAGGATCCAAATTCCGATCCTTGAGGAACCATACTCCCCACGAATCAAAGCTTGGCATCCAATATAGTCATATAAAATAAATATGAACAGGTCAATGATCCCCTAATTTCCGATTCAAGAGGGCCTATAACACATCAAGAACCAAAAATTTGGTGTTCATCCAAACAAGTACAATACAACCAGTCCTCTAAAAAACATTAGGGATTATATCAAGCATCTATCACAACAAAATGCATATCCTACACAAGTCTATCACTACAACATGCAATCTCTAATGCTCCCTAGATGGAATGGAAAGAATGCATGGTATGTGATTTCCAACAGGTACCTATATGATGCATGAAATGGAATACAATCATCTCATTAGGTTGCGATAGAAATAGAACCATAATAGAAACAACAATAACAACACAAGTCAAGTGAATCACTCTTGTTGAAATCATATCAACTGTAACATCGCAAAACCAAAAAACTTCAAATTGTGTGGTAGATTGGCTTTTCTCTGTACACGGGTTAGCTTCTCTCGATTACAGCATAACACCAAGTACTAAATCCGTCCTATCCCTGGCTAAGGCTCCAAATAGTAAGTCAAGAGAAAAGATATCCTCTGTTACCACTTTGTAACATCCCGGTTCCGGAAGCTGCCCAGAGGTACCCCGTACCCAGTTAGTCACATGGACTCAAGCGCATTTCCACAAACACCAAAGGCTACCAAATAGCAGTGAAGGCCTTGGGTGTGATAGTGGGGAAACTAGTCCCTCATTGGAAGAGTAAACAATGGAAGTAAACAATAAGAAATAGCAGAAACAGCACAATCCATACACCAGTAAACAGTGGAAGACTAAAGCAGTAAATAGCTGGATCACACACACACATATATGAAATGATTCATGATACATATGTCTAGAAAAGATGCCAAACAAGTCACAATACTGGAAATACAATAGTTCCAAACCAAAGTACAAAAGAATGGTAAACATATAAACTCCTCTGCATCGCAAGCCATAGCTTGGTCCCATGCTCGCCTGCTCTAAGCAATCAAGTACCATAAGTCGAAGGGCGCTTGGCCTTGTCTATACCTGCAACAACATAGTATGCTTGGTCCCAAAATCATGACCCAAATAGGGTGTGAGATAAAATCCTAGTAGGCAACCACCCGAAGGTATGTGCCTAACAATCAGTGATTATATGGAAGGTAACAATACATGAAGCAATAAAAAGTAACAGTAAACAACAGGCAGTAACAAGAAGATATAATACAATAATCAGTCCACAGAACAACAAGCAGTAGTGAAGCAACCAGCTAACCAATAACAAGAAAACCCTATGGGAAGTACTCACAGCCATCCCCTCTGGTCCTAACCAAGAAGTACCACAACCATCTGGGCAGTGCACTCAGCCTAACCCCTCTGGTTTTGTCGTACGAATATATAAGACTCTCTGAGGAATCTCACTCGGTCAATTCCCCTCATAGTCTAGGGTAGTCATAAACTCTCTGAAGAAGATCACGTGGTCTAACCCTCGTGGCCCCAAGGTCTAGAAACTCTCTGAGGAAGCTCACCCGGTCAATTATTATTATAGTTTCTGGTCTATCACAGACTCTCTAAGGAATATCACTCAGTCAATTCCTTCTCTAGTCTGAAAAAAAGGTTTTAAAGCAAATCAACATGTAATGACTCTCTGAGGAAGCTCACTTCGTCTACCCTCATGTCGTCTATAAAATTCTAGGAACTCTGGAAAGCTCACTTGGTCTATCCCCTGTAGCCTATAATGTCAAAAGGCACTCTAGGAAGCTCACTCAATCTATACCCAATATCCAACAATGATAAGGACTCTCTAGGAAGCTCACTCGGTCTATCCCTTATAGTCATTACCACAAGGTTCTCTCAGCCCTGTGGTAGTCAGTGCATAATAATGATATAAGGCCAAAGCACACCTATAGAGCTACTTGGCTAACCAATGTACACCTATAGAGCTACTTGGATAAATAGTCTACAACAATCAAGCATTTTATCATCATCACTCTATCCTACGGTCACAAGGAACGTAAATAAGAAGAACGTCCAATGCTAACAAAGACCCGAAGGTTGTAAATAGAACAAAGCATGGGAAAAAAATCCAAGCACATCAATTATCCACAAACATGATCAATTTACCTTCACACAAGCATGAAAGCAAGGCAGGAATAACCAGAAGGGAAATACGGTAAACATGCAATACCCCGTTCATGGGTATTGGTGCAAATTGCACATAAAACTAAAAGACACCGAAAGATAAGGCACAAACCACCTACCTAGATTCTTGGAGATCAATATACTTGAGCCAAGAAGATTTATTATCTTTAGAACATCGAAGATCTGAGAAAAAATCCAAAATGTTCAACCGGTGATAACATGAGAATGAAGAAGAATTGGAAAACAAGGATCTCTGAGAAGGAATGACTCACCACAATGGTTCCAATGCAATCGACATCGGTCGATTTAGAGAAAAGATGAAGGAATGAGGATTAGAAGATGTTTCACACACGTACAATGTCTCCCGGTCGAATGGGATGTGGTAGAAGACATTTTTGTCGATTAGGCGCGACCCCGGTCCATTTAATGAAAAAAAAGAAAATACACGGCGTCTATGTCTTGAGTACACAATGTGTACACTATTTTTCCGTAATCTGCTTTAAACGACCTCCACATCATCCCTAGAAACCATGTGTGTGGTCCGGACATGGACAACACACAGCTTGGCATGGCAGGGGAGTACACGGCGTGTACGCCCAAAGTACACGGCGTGTACTTCAAGAATTTCTGGAAATTCCTCTTTTCTCAAAAACGTCAGAAAAAGGAAAAACATACCTAAACGAAGATACTGGTTCTTACAAACACATTATAATTGTACAATCCTTGGATATATCCCAATGAGGGTGAACCAAGTAAACTCATTATGTCTCAAACAGGATTTCATTTATCCTCCTACATTATTATGGTAATTGGAGTGAAGTGTGTTCTTTTAATAAATGAAATGTGATCCAATGGAGCTATTGTTTTCATCTGTTATACCCTAATTACCCCCCCCCCCCTCAGGGTATTTAAAATATTTGTGGTAAAAACTCTATTTTTAGCGGATATGGTGCACTATAATATTGATTAATCCCATATTTATATAAATAATGATTATAATTTTCAATTAAATATTCATATCCATTATCCTATTGGAATATTTTAATAAGTAACTATATTAATTTCCTATGAATATATTAATACACATAATCCACTTCAATGATTTATACTTTTTCTGTAACGGCCCGTAAAATTCAAGGAAATTTTTTTCTTAATTTTCTTTGGGATTTTACAAGAACGCAGTTTCTGACAGCACCTGATTCCGAGGCCCGGTGTGCCCGGAATTTCTATCCGAAGTTGAGCTCTGGTATGCTCAATGAACGAACGAGTGGGAATTTATAACTTTTGAACCGTAGATCAGAGTCAAATTCCGAGGGTACCGATTGATTCGCAGCGCCGGTAATTGCTTAGAAACAACTTTTCCAGAGTTGCGTTTTCATGAGAGAGGTTGATAATAATTGTGGAAGTTAAAAAAATTAACTACAATTTTTATTTTCTATAAGTGGATTTATGATTTGGGTGGAAGTTGGGTAACTACCCAACTTCCCATGGGAGGTTATGAGGGTTGTGGGGCCCACACGAACCACACCCCTTCATTTTCCTTAACTCCCTTAACTCACAATTAAATTTGATAACCTAAGTTTTAATAACTTATAATATTAATGAATTGAGTTTAATGTGAGTATTTGAAATTCAAACTCATGTCAAGTTAATAAAAAAAGTGTGGGCTTATTTTATTAAGGGTTGGATTTCTTGTTGTGGAGTCTTTGGGAGAAAAGGCTAAGGAACTTGAGGAACTTCTTAGTCTTCGACATAGAACGCGAAGAACGCATCAATCTCGGATGAAGAATGCCGAGTCCTCGGAAACCGACTAGGAGACACCATATACCGTGAAGCCAATGACGTCTTCTTTCATGATGTCTCTTTCCACGACAGATAATCCACGACGAATCCTCGTTCGACGAACCTCCGTTCAAGCTACGCTCGAGGTAGGGGTGTATTTTTGTTCGTGATTACTACCTTGGAGTTCTTCGTGAATTAGGACCATTTTCTATCGATTAACGAGAGGGGAATGGACCGCACAAACATGGCTGACCCTCCTCCCTTATTTATGTTGTTGTTTTTTATGTGGATTGGAACGGGAATGGCGCGGTGCCGTCGCACCGTGCAGGATCATGCGGCAAGGAATGTGCGGCGCCATCGCACCGCATCGTGAAATCAATCAGGGTCGCGACACCGTCACCCCACTTCATAGAAACCTGAAGACACCGCGGCTAGAGTGGGTCCTGGCGGAGGAGCACGGCGCTGTCGCGCCGTGCCAGACGAACGAAGGCCGCGGCCGGTTCCGGGCCGCGGCGGAGCAGGGAGATCGACAGCCGGTTCCGGGCTGCCGGCGTCAGAACAAAGGGGGACCAGCCGTCGCTAGTCCGTGGCGGCAGAAGCCGGCCGGCCAGAACGGGCCGACTGAACAAGGGAAGGTCGGGGGGTTACAAACTCCCAGCGGCCAGCTCAAGCGGCCCCCCATAATGGGGGCCGTAGTTACAAAAGCCAGGGGGGCATGTGCACCCCCCCTTCAAACGGCCCGGCCGTTTGGCTGAGCGCCTGGCCAGCGTGCCCAGCGCGCCGCACCCAGGCCGGGCCAGCTGCCTGGCCGGACCTCCAGGGCAGGCCACGCCCATGCAGGCCGACCCTGGGGGGTATCAGGCCGGGTCAGACCGGGCCTGAACCCCATAGTACTGAACCTCTTCCGGTCATATGTCCATAACATGAGCTAAAGGCCTTCGATCGACGCACCGTCAATTGTAATGAAATCCTTGGATTGAGACGGTCGTTTCGGTATATTGCACACAAGGTTTCTGAATACTTTGGGTTCGGCCGAATTGGTTCATACACGAAACCAACCGGGCCCTCGGAGCGGAAACGCTCATAAGTTGAGCTCCGGACATCTGATTGACGTGTCGTTGACATTTTTGGATTCCACTTAGTAGGATGGATCTTTTTGCTTATTCCGCCCTAGGTTTGGACACAGTTGGAGTACGGTCGGGATTGTTTTGACTAAAAAACCAACCGGGCCCCTTGGATGAAAAAGCCAATAACTCTCAGACCAGACGTCCGATTGACGCGTCGTCCGCGACGTTGAGTTCCTGTTGACGATACGAAACATTTGGATATATCAACTCTGGACTATGTGTCAGTTTATGTATCAGCCTCTCAGCTCATGGAGCGGACCCTCCCGAACGAGTTTTCTCTGTGCGGGAACCCTAGAGCTGGCTGCGTCTGCGACAACAATAAAGACAGTACAGGAATCCTCCGTGGGTACGGTAGTGACCACTATGGTACTTTTGGGATACATCAACTCCGAACTACATGTCCATTGATGCATCGACCTCTTGGCTCGTGGAGTGGACCCTCCCAGAACGAGCTATCTGTGTGGGGAAACCGTAGAGCCGGTTGAGACTTGACGACTGCTGATCGAACGACTCAGTGAGTTATGGATAGCCCAGTGGGAAGCGCTTGGCTGTAGCAGTAGACCCATGGCGGAGGAGCGCTTTGTTGTAGCGACAGACCCGCGATACACAATAGAAGGAGTACCTCTGAAGGCTATGAGGGGGAGCGCTTGGTTGTAGCGGAAGACCCACGACGGAGGAGTGCTTGGTTGTAGTTGCTGACCTGTGGTACTCAACAGAAGAAGTACCTCTAGAGGCTATGAGGGGGAGCACTTGGTTGTAGCGGCAGACCCATGGTGGAATGCGCTTGATTGTAGCAGCAGGCCCACAGTACTCAATAGGTGGAGTACTACAGCAGTCTAAGGTTAGAGGGAAGCGCTTGGTTGTATCGGCATAACAACTGTACTTGATAGAGAATGAGTTTCCCAATAGTTATGGTTTCAACTGCATGATTGATCCTGTGTGGGTCATTGCGGGGGTTAGTACCTATCGACCCTTTGTGGGTCTGACGGCTTAGATGAATCAGTGGATACATCTGATCATCTCTATCGTCATTTGAAGAAGTATACCTGTGTGAGCTGAATCCTGTTTTTCTTTCCATTGTGGATTGTGATGTGTTATCCTGTGTGGATTAGGTTTTGCTTCCTATTTGGATTGGGTTGTATTTTCCTGTGTGGACTGGGTTGTACTTGGGCTTGGATATTGGTTCCAAACGAGAATTGATGACTTAGGTATATGTATGGGCATATACCTAAGTAGTGTCGGATGTCACTTCGTGATTGTATCTTTACTTTTTGTATTATCCTTCGTGGATTCTGGGAGACCTTCGGGGGTCTCGGGGTCCCCTACTGAGTAGCTTATACTCACCCCTGCACGGGCTATGCCCGCACTACATAGTGTTGGTTGCAGACGATGGACAACGCTGTTTGTGGTTGAGGGTTCTGGAGAAGGACATTACCTGGAGGTGGACCATTGGGCGGAACGTACTCAGAGTAGACGGTTGGACCTGAGGAGCTTTGGAGGATATCTGTACTCACCCTTCAGGTGGGAGTCCTAGTAGACAGATCGAGGCTGTGACTTTACCTATCAGTTGCTGTTTGTGCTTTTTGAGTTGTACTTTACTTTCAGTTTGGGTTTTTATTCTAGCCCACTTACATTTCTGCACTTACTGTTGTACTCAATTTTTACTTAGTGATTACTTCTTCTTGCTTGCTCTATGGTGTTTTTTTACTTTACAATGGCAATGCCTTCCCTTTTTACCGGCATTTACGCCTTAGTGCTAGTCTCCAGCCCCTGGCCTATGGAGGGCCGGTTTGGGGTAGTCGCGGCACGGGCCCCAAGGACGGGTCGTGACAAATTGTTATCAGAGGAAATAAAGCTCCAGACACTGAGGATCGAAACCAATACCTCCTCAACTCACCGACATGGGTACAATAGGGGCATAACCACTACGAAGGACCTCCCAGGCAGAGGCTAAGGTTCGATCGAGGCCGACCACAGGGAGCTGGTGGACGTGGGAGAGCTCAGCTTCAGGCAGCTGAGGCCTACGATCATGGAGCTCCAGGAGAAGATGGACAAGAGGGGGACTAGCTACAGGCCTGGAGGCTTTTGTTTATGGTTCTTATAGCGTTGTTGATGTTTTTCTGTAGTTGTTTTGTGTGTTTGTACTTTGAGCTGCAGTAATAAAAGACACCTTTATTTTGGCGTTTGCCTTCCTGTCCTCTCTTTATGTTGTTACTAAGAGGTTCCGGTTTAAAAACTGTTGACTTGACCCTCACTTTGAGATACCTATAGGAGGAGACCCAGTGACCACACACTAATGCCTATAGTGTGACTCAACCCTTGGAGGTGAGAGTAATGGTTGGATCTCTTGGTAGTAGCGTCGAGGCCTTACAACGTCATCCTTGGTATGGGTTAGTATCATCCATGATGGGATAGACTGTATTAGGCGAAGGGCGTGGTTCATCCAGGGGATGATACCAGATTTCATTTCTCAGCAAAGAAGAAATCTCAGTAGCTCAAGTAGGACTAGAAAGGTCCAAGTCATCCAAGAGCGGATAAGGACAGCTCAGAGCCGGAAAAAGTCTTGTGCAGACAGGAGGCGAAGGCCACTAGAGTTTGACGATGGCGACCACGTCTTCTTGCGAGTCTCATCTCTACATGGTATACAGAGATTTGGCCAAGGCGGCAAGTTGTCTCCATGCTTCATCGGACCATTATAGGTCCTCAGAAGGATTGGCGAGGTGGCTTATCGCCTGGCTCTACCACCTCAGTTGCACCGAGTGCACGATGGCTTCCACGTATCTCAGCTGAGGAGATATGTGCACGACCCGACGCATATAATTGACCATGGGAAGTTGGACATTGATGATGGGGTGAATTTTACGAAGGTCCCATTGGAGATCGAGGATCGACAGGAGCGGGTCCTACGTGGACGGTCGATTCCTCTAGTGCGCATCAGATGGCAACACGTGAATCTCCAGGAGAGCACTTGGGAGCGGGAGGCACAGATGCGTGCTCAGTACCCATATTTGATTCCTTGGTTTTGATGTATCTTTATGGGGACGTAAAGACCTGATGTATGATTAATGTAAAGACCTGTAAAATTCAACGAAATTTTTTTCTTAATTTTCATTAGGATTTTACAAGAACGCGGTTTTTGACGGCTCCTGATTCCGAGGCCCGGTGTGCCCGGAATTTCTATCCGAAGTTTAGCTCGGGTACACTCAGTGAACGAACCAGAGGGAGTTTTTAACTTTTGAACTGGTGCTCGGAATCGAATTCTGAGGGCACCGATGGATTCACAGCACCGATAATTTCGTAGAAACACCTTTTCCGGAGTTGCGTTTTCACGAGAGCGGTTGATAAAAATTGTGGAGGTTAAAAAAATTTAACAACAATTTTTATTTTCTCTAAGTGGATTTATGATTTGGGTGGAAGTTGGGTAACTACCCAACTTCCCATGGGAGGTTATGAGGGTGGTGGGGCCCACACAAACCCCACCCCTTCATTTTCCTTATCTCCCTCAACTCATAATTAAATTTGATAACTTACGTTTTAATAACTTATGATATTAATGAAGTGAGTTTAATGTGAGTATTTGAAATTCAAACTCCTGTCAAGTTAATTAAGTAAGTGTGGGATTATTTTATTAAGGGTTTGATTTCTTGTTGTGGAGTATTTGGGAGAAAAGGCTAAGGAACTTGAGGAACTTCTTCATCTTCGACGAAGAACGCGAAGAACGCATCGATCTCCAACGAAGAACGCCGAGTCCTCAGAAACCGACTACGCGACGCCGTATACCGTGACGCCGACGACGTCTTCTTTCGTGACGTCTCTTTCCGCGATGAATCCTCGTTCGACAAACCTCTGTTCAAGCTACACTTGAGGTAGGGGTTTATTTTTGTTCATGATTACTACCTTGACGTTTTTCGTGAATTATGACCATTTGCTATCGATTAACGAGAGGGGGCTGGACCGCACAGACATGGCCGACCCTCCTCCCTTATTAATGTTGATGATTTTAATGTGGATTGGAACGGGAATGGCGCGGTGCCGTCGCACCGCGCAGGATCATGCGACAAGCAATGCGTGGCGCCGTCGCGCCACGACGTGAAATCAATCAGGGTCGCGACGCTGTCGCGCCGTGTCGGAGAAACCCGAAGACACCGCGTCTGGAGTGGGTCGCGGCGGAGCGGCGTGGCGCCTTCACGCCGTGCCAGACAAACCAAGGCCGCGGCCGGTTCCCGGCCGTGGCGGAGCAGGGAGACCGGCGGCCGGTTCCGGGCCGCCGACGTCTGAACAAAGGGGGACCGACCGTCGCTGGTCCATGGCGGCAGAAGCCGGCCGGCCAGAGCGGGCCGGCCAAACAAGGGAATTCTGGGGGTAACAAACCCCAGACGGCCAGCTCAAGAGGCCCCCCATAATGGGGGTCGCAGTTACAAAAGCCGGGGGGAGGTGCCCCCCCATCAAACGGCTCGACTGTTTGGCCGAGCGCCTGGCCAGCGCGCCCCAGCCGAGCTGGCTACCTGGCCGGTCAGCTAGGCCGGGCCGCACCCAAGCGGGCCGGAACCGGACCCGGTTCGGTCGACCCGGTTCAGGCCAACCCGGTTCGGACCGACCCTGGGGGTATCGGGCCGGGTCGGACCGGGACCGAACCCCTTAGTATCGAACCTCTTCCGGTCGGATGTCCATAACTTCAGCTACGAGCCTCTGATTGACGCACCTTCAGCTGAGATGCGATCCTTGGATCGAGACGGTTGTTTCGGTATATCACACTCAAGGTTTTAGAACACTTTGGGTTCGGCCGAGTTGGTTCGTACACGAAACCAACCGGGCCCTCGGAGCAGAAACGCTCATAAGTTGAGCTCCGGACGTCTGATTGACGTGTCGTCGACTTTGTTGGATTCCTCTTAGTGAGACGGATCTTTTGGCTTACTCCGCCCATGGTTTGGACGCAGGTGGAGTATGATAGGGATGGTTTTGACTTAAAAACCAACCGGGCCCCTGGGACGAAAAGGCCAATAACTCTCAGACCAGACGTCTGATTGACGCGCCATCTGCAACGTTGAGTTCCTGTTGACGATATGGAACTTTTGGATATATCAACTCTGGACAATGTGTTAGTTGATGTATCAGCCTCTCGGCTCGTGGAGCGGACTCTCCCGAACAAGCTTGCTGTGTGTGGAAACCCTAGAGCTGGCTACGTCTGCGACGATGATGAAGACAGTACGTGAGTCATCCGTGGGTTCAGTAGTGACCACTACGGTACTTTTGGGATACATAAACTCCGGACTACATATCAGTTGATGCATCGATCTCTTGGCTCATGGAGTGGACCCTCCCTGAACGAGCATGCTGTGTGCGGAAACCCTAGAGCCAGTTGAGACTTGACGGCAGCTGATCGAACGACTCGGTGTGTTATGGATAGCCTAGTGGGAAGCGCTTGCTTGTACCAGCAGACCCACGACGGAGGAGCGCTTGGTTGTAGCTGCAGACCCGCGATACTCAACAGAAGGAGTATCTCTGGAGGCTATGAGGGGGAGCTCTTGGTTGTAGCATTAGAGCCACGATGGAGGAGGGATTGGTTGTAGCAGTATGGGGGAGTTCTAGGTTGTAGCGGCAGACCCACGACGGAGGAGCGATTGGTTGTAGCAGCACAGGGGAGCGCTTGGTTGTAGCGGAAAACCCATGACAGAGGAGCGCTTGGTTGTAGCGGCTGACCCGTGGTACTAAACAGAAGGAGTACCTCTAGAGGCTATGAGGGGAAGCGCTTGGTTATAGCGGCAGTCCCATGGTGGAAATCACTTGATTGTAGCAGCATTCCCACAGTACTCGATAGGTGTAGTACTACAGAAGTCCAAGGTTAGAGGGGAGCACTTGGTTGTAGCGGCATAACCACTGTACTTGATAGAGAAGGATTTTCGCAATAGCTATGGTTTTAACTTCATGATCAATCCTGTGTGGGTCATGGCGAGGGTTAGTACCTATCGACCCTTTGTGGGTATGGTGGATTATATGAATCAGTGGCTACATCTGATCATCTCTATCGTCATTTGAAGAAGTATACATGTGTGAGATGAATCCTGTTTTGATTTCCTTTGTGGATTGTGACAAGCTATCCTGTGTGGATTATGTTTTGCTTCCTGTGTGGATTGGGTTGTGTTTTCCTGTGTGGACTGGGTTGTACATGGGCTCAGATGTTGGAGCTGAACGAGAATTGATGACTTAGGTATATGTATGGGAATATACCTAAGTAGTGTCGGATTTTACTTCGTGATTGTATCTTTCCTTTGTGGATTATCCTTCGTGGATTTTGGGAGACCTTCAGGGGTCTCAAGGTCCCCTCCTGAGTAGCTTATACTCACCCCTGCATGGGCTATGCCCGCACTACGTTGTGTTGGTTACAGACAACGAACAGCGCAGATCGTGGTTGAGGATTACGGAGCAGGACGGTACCTGGAGGTGGACCATTGGGCGGAACGTACTCGGAGTGGACGGTTGGACCCGAGGAGATGTGGAGGCTATATGTACTCACCCTTCAGGTGGGAGTCCCAGTGGATAGATCAAGTCTGTAGCTTTACATTTCAGTTACTGTTTTTCCTTTTTGAGTTGTACTTTACTTTCAGTTTGGGTTTGTATTCTGGCCCACTTACTTTTCCGCACTTACTACTGTACACAGTTTTTACTTAGTGTTTACTTCTACTTGCTTGATCTGTGGTGTTTTTTTTACTTTACAAAGGAAATTCATTCCCTTTTTACCGGGATTTACGCCTTGGTGCTAGTCGCCAGCCCCTGGCCTATGGAGGGCGGGCTTGGGGTAGTCACGGCATGGGCCCTGAGGACGGGTCGTGACATTTTCCACTATATTATGATGCCTATAGACCATGTAAAATTTTAATTAATGAGATAAATTATATATTACTATCAAAAAATTTAATCCTCAATGTTCTATAGATATTTTAAGAAAAATTGATTAGGAATATTTTTTTATATATCTACACTTTTATCTAAATAATTCACTTTATTTCTCAATAAACATGCAACTAATTCACATTTATATTCTCACATTTGAAATTAAAAATCATGGATTTTGTTTCATTGAGTCAGGTTTTCATTATTTTTTGGTTAATATAACCAATAACTAAATTTTATAACTTCTTTTCATCCTTCTTGATTAGATAACAATAATTTTCATCTTCTGTTAATTTTAATAGGATTTTATTAATACATTATCAAAGTATCATTACTTATCAGTCCTTGAATATAATAAAAATGAATAAATTTTTAAAAATATATGATTATTTCCATTATCACAATGTTTGGAAATAATTAGATGATTTTTCATTAAAAAATATATAATTAGATTACACTTTGAATTTAATTTAATTTTATAATATTCATTAAGTCTATAACTTTTAATTTTAGTGATCTTTCATTTCCTAATGTGAATAATCCTTTATTGAAAACCTAAAATCCATCATATAGCCTCATATTACCTAATATATGTGATGAACACCCACTATAGAGCATTCAAACATGATTCATTTTAGATTCTTCCAATAAAACTTTGGCCTCATGTGATTTATCATTTCTCTTTAATTTATTATTTTTAAATAATTATGTATTCTTTAAAATCTTTGTTTAGGAAAATGGTTATGCATTCTTCAAAAAATACTGTCAGCTAATGAATCCCTCCTAAAATTTTCACTAGATTTGAAAAGAATTATTCACTTAAACTATGAAATTTTCCATCTTTTTCCAATGTTATCTCTTTTGAGTCTCTTGTATCATCCACAATTATTTAATTCCAACACACATTTAATTGTTGTAGTAAAGTACATATAATCAATAATGACATTATACATTAATACAACCACTGAAACACAAAAAGTAGTTAAAAATTGAAAATATTATAGCATGCACTTTTTTCCAAATTATGACACAATATTTCTTCCACCCTTATAACTATATATATCAAATAATTTTTTAAAACAATTTTTTTAGAATTTTATAAATGTTTTACTTCATGTTGGGTATTTTTTATACTTTGCAACATTTTTTTAGTATTTTGATTCATATTCAATTTATGATCTCATGAATTGTAAGAATAACCATATTAACTTTTGGATGAGATTTTCTTTTAATTTATTATTGATTTATATTCTGATATTTTTTCCTTATTATCATGAATATTTTAATGCATATGATGAAATATTTAAAGATTTATTTTTTATGATCATTCTTTAATACTTGTGTATTCTTCTCACTATTATTTTTTATTTTATAGACATCATGACCACTTTTTTTAAAATTAAACCTTATCTTCATTATTTTATATTATGTAACTAATATTTTTTTCAATTTAGAAATCATTTTATTTTTGATTTTATATTACTCTTTAGTGATGCATTCAAATTTCATTTTTTAGTAGGCTATTAAAAATTCAAATTCAAAAACTAATTGTAACTATATTTATATATGACCATTATGAACTTCATTTGGAACCTTAGATATTATTCCAACATCATAATCTTCTCCTCTAGAATAAAACATTTCTAGAGAAAATCCTCAAATTAATTCTCTATAAAATACTCTATATCCATATCTCCTTTAATCTCCCTTATGTTATTATTTTACATTATGTACCTTTGTAATTGTAAAATTTTCCCATAATAATTGGGGGGTTCTTCTTATTTAATATCATAATTATAAATTTATTCTTCCTCTATCAAATAACTGTAATATTTTTCAATTTAGAAATTTTCTCTTCCATTTACATGGATGGATTCATCATATATTGGAATTTTGATGTCTTATTTATAGAAAACTTATTGGATGAAATATATTGAAATTTATTTTTCCCTATATTCAAAATGAATAAATTTATTTAATAATTTAAAAAAAATTTTAGATGAAATAATATAATGGATTTTTAGTATCATAACTACCTTTTTCAATGGGAACTCATTTTGTGATTTATAACACGTGATTGTAAAACCTAATATACACATATCCATCATAATACAAATCATAATGATCTTCCCTAATATCTTTATATTTCAAATCATTCTTCAACATGTTGAAAATATATATTTTTTAATTAATTCTCAAATTAAAATAATTTATTATTCACATTATATATATATATAATAATATTTCATATTCATCACGTGGAAATGAATTGAAATCATGGTTTTATGGATATAAAAAATTATCAACAAACCTAATATAAATGATATCTATAAATTAATTGAATATCAATGAATCTGGTAATGTTTTCCCAAAATAACTAATAGATATCACATGATCACTGACTATTTTGATTAAATTATTAAAAATTAATCCATTAAAATATTAATGTATTCAAATTAGGAATTCCACATTTGATATTTATTCATTAATCACTATATAATTCCATTCATAAATATTTTGTATCCTCCCAAAAATTACATTTATTATATTTATTATAAATACAATTATAAAACAATTCTCTAAAATTTATTTTAGGATAACATTTTTCATTCATATATAAATATCCATTTTCTATCTACCTACTTATGACATCACTCTACCATCCATGAAAATGGTAAAAACACTAGTTTCAATATTATGTAATTCCGTACATAATGAGAGAAAGTATTACATCATTAATTCCTTCATAACAACTTAACTGTTTCTTATAATTTAGAAACAAAATTTTAATTTAGTGAATTAATTTATTATCTGATAGACATAATACATTAGTATGAACACAAAATGTAATAAAAACAACTACTCTCCATATAACTAAAATATTATCATTTTTATCATTCAAAATATGAACAAAAAATGATACAAATTTATAAATAGAACACCATAATAATTATCTGGTACCAAATATTTATTCACTACAGCTGAATTAGGGAAATTAATTCATTTTTTACTCATCATTAATCAATGTTCATCACATGTCAGAATAAAAACTGACAAGTTATGTTTTATCAATATTATTCAACAATGATCATTAAGAAGATGGTTGATTTATATCATTTATTCAATTTTCCTAACCATAAAACCAAATATAAGATAATGATATAAAACATTAAAAATTAAAAATTAATGGATTCTTCCATAAAATGAAAAGATATCATCCATTTAAATATATCCACTAGAATACCTAAATGGATTAAAATGAGATGGGTTTGTCATTAAACTCATTTTTCTACAAATTTCACACCATGATTCTTATAACCTAGAGTTGGTTTTCGTTCTTTTAAATTTTTTTGGAAAAGGCATCTATTATAAAATATCTAATGGTTTAGTATTCTAATGGGACTAAATACATTCATGTCCCATTAATTACCCATGAGAACATTAAATACAACTAATAATTGGTTGAAAAAAATAATATTACATGGAAAATATTAATGGTTAATTCACAGTTCTCTTGTTTATTAATTAGGGAAATAGAAACAAAAAATAGTGGATAGAAATGTGGTTCGGTAAGGGTTAGAATAAAATTAATTCTATAATATAATAAATAAGGAAGAAATCATGTAGAGGGAATAAATAATAATAAAATAATGACACAAAATGGTTACATGAGTATGAAATATATACACGGATAACATAAAAACATAAATAAATTATCACATTGATAAAAATATATGATTTACTAGTTTTTTAATGCCTAATATTGAACAAAAATAATAATAAATTCCCGGACATGTGATATAGATAATTGTATTCCTTGTTATATTATAGAAAAAAATTTGAGACTGGGGGGTGAAAAGAGTACATTATATAATTTCACTAAATTATTACCTTCTATTTTATGTTTATAAAATATATCTAATTTATTATTAATCGACTAATATATTGAGAATAAATTTAAATTAATGAAATAAAGCTTAAGGATTTTATAGTTGTTCATTATTACAAGAACAAATAATTCCCTAGTCCACTGACATCCAATAGGGAAATTGAAATTTTATTTAGATATATTTCAAAGGATTATCCTAAATATGTGAAATAATAGTTTACTTAGTACAATGATTCTTTTACTCGGCCATCATATCCTTTTACCGGGGAAGTGAAAACTAATTTCAAGTAGTTTACACATAAAATATATGAATCTAAAATTAGCTAACACTTAATCCCAACTAAGAACAAGATGGTATCATTTATTAGAAATAGATGAGTTATGGATAGAGAACAAATCTAGTGTACAGTTTATTATATATCCTTGTAGTTGATAGTACATTATTATTCTTAAAAATATTATATAATATTAAAGTTGTGTCTCAAAATAGTAATTTTTAGTAAATAATATCAATAAAACACTATAGAAGTGACAAGTGATATTCATGTTCTCACAGAATTCTATATTTTCATTCAAATATTCATTCCTTCTAATCATAAATTATGAATGTACATTAGTATGAGAATAAAAAATGTACAATATATTTCCCTTTATCTCTTCTAGTATGATTATCTATGTTGTAAAACATTCCATTACTACTAGAAGAAATATATAATATAGAAAATAATATAACCTTTGTAATCATCATTTTATTTTTTGAAATTCAACATAAACACAGCAAAAGACGTCCCCAATCTTGACCATAATTTATGAAAATATTCTAAAATGTTATTTCATAAAATAGTAAATTTCAAAACCGATGTTATAAATTTTATCTCTTTGATAAATCCTAATAAAATTATATTAAATCATTAATAATTTCTTCTAAGAAAAACTTATAGCTATTTTACTATTCAATCTTAAAATGTACTCAAGAAATAATTATTTAAATAGTTTTTTTATAAACATGGAATCTTATTCCTAATATAAGTGTATTAGAATCTTCACTCTAGGAAAGAATAATGTCAATGTAAATTAATATTAATATTTCCGTATCATTTGTTTTATGATTCTATATACATTATCAATTTATAATCTCTTTAATCATTAATAGTGATGTGTTGTGACGGTTCCTCCATGGCATGACATCATAAGACTAAATAGAACCACTATAATCCTTAACCATCTAAAGACTTCACCAAAATAAATAATGTTTATATTCTAAAAACCTTTCAAATCAATTGTATTCATATAAATAATATAATGAAAAATATATAAGAAATAATTAACCTCTAGTAATCACATTACCAAATTAAAAAATTCAATTAAATCATTAAAGTAAAAAATCTATTCATAAGAGTAAAATTTAGTTCGTAAGAGTCAACTTCTGTTTATTAGTGTAAAAAATGAAATCTTAAGATTTTAATTTATATTGAAAGAGTTAATAATTCACATTATAATATTGAATATTTTTTTCAACAAGATTTATTCCATTAATTTTTTATGATTCATAGAAATAATTTGATATGAAGATAATAGTAATAGAATTTGCTTTTTGAAAAAAACCAAATATGAACATAAATTCTCAAAACATCACAAAACTAAACTTCAGAAAAACTTTAGTCTATATAAAAATAAGGATTTATCCAACATTATTCGGTATGTAATATTCATGACATTTCAAAATATCTATGCATTCAATATTGAAGTGTATTATTATTATCCAACTATATGATTTTTATGTTTCTCTTCATAGGAATGATAATAGACTTCCTTTATGAGTATGAGTTATTTATACACACTATGTTAACATGTAACATATCTTAAATCAATAATTTTTTAATTTTATTACATATTTGTATATTCTTCTAAACATTAATAATATAATTTTACATCTTATTATTCAGGGGTACCATTTCAATCATGGGAATAGTTTTTTAAAATATTTAATATGTAAGATACCTTTCATACCCTCTCTCTAATACTTCTAAAATTATTCAATCAATCTCATAGGTCGTGTATGATTTCAATTACACTACTTATTATTTTCTTTATAATAATATTATATCTTTAATACTTTAAATTATTTTTATATCATGATCAAATATAGTTAATTATAATGGTGTCGTCCTATATTATAACATGTTAAATGGAAATATTTTTAGATGTTATAGTGAGTATAATATCTAGGAGTTTGTTATTCTTTTATGATGAAATATTAAAATTTTGATTTTTCAATAGTTTATGTGATGAATTATTTATTTAATATAGTTTAATCTAAATTATTTAAATTTCCATATAATATTATTATCCTATTAATTTTCGTAATACTTTATCCTATAGAAAATAATAGTAATACTTTAAAAATTATTTATTACGTTCCCACGTTTCATCCTTTAACTTGTGATTCCTCCATAGTACATTCACTATCTGATTCATCTAATTTCCAAAAAACATGATATGTAATGTCATGAATATGGAAATATATTTTATTATAATACAAGACAAATTTCCAACATATTTACTATGTGGTGAATCTATGTGTTAGTTCTGAAATGTTGATCATTAAAATAGAATCACGGTAGAAGTAATTAACATTAATGAGGTTGGGTGGAACAATTAAACGGTAATGAACATATTTTATTATCTCCAAAATTTTTAAAGGCGAAATGTTATGTGGACATGTATTTAAATTATTAATTATCCTTATAACTTCTTTTTATAAAGATACCTTCAAGATGAAATTATCTCATACATGAAATTCCATGTCCTTCCTCCAATTAATAGTATAAATGTTGTTTCTGATTTATGTTTCCATGAAATGAATCTAAAGAACCAACTATTTTCCATTTTCTATTCAAGGAGTTTTTGACCAACTAGTTTCCATTATAAAATTTTATCTAAATAGGTTTGGAGAAAAAGATTTTATTTTACAATTTTTCATATGCATTCATTTGAAATCATGAATTGAATCTATTATTGTATAAAAATTTAATTAAAGGTAGATATTGGTTCTATGTTCCTAGAAATTAATGTTTTAATGATGTATAAATGTCCACTACAGTTTGAATAATGATTTTTACTTAAAATCAGTTTGAGGATGGTTGACAGTGAACACATATAACTTGACTTTTAGATTTTTTTAGATACGCCTTTATATTTATAATGTAAAATTAGGTTCATGATCAAATATATGTCAGATAGGTGGACCATGATATCTTACTACATCATTAATATGTAATTTTGAACTACTATCAAGGGGAATATCCATTAATATTTCAATTAATTATGTTGGATTTGTTAGATGAAAGAAAAAATACCATACTAAATCATTCCCCTTAGAAATCAGTGGTTGTTTAGTAAATAATTTCATTGTAAAATTTTCCTAGTTAATATTTTTATGGGAATAGGTTTCATGAATCACATTAGGATGTTGTATTGTAGCCATTAATTTTTTTGCATTATGTATATTAACACATTGTTTGTAATTCCACACATCTTGTTGTGCAACAAATATTATTATCTTAAATCATTTTAAATCATTGTGCTACTAGACTATATAGATAGTTTTGATCCATGAGATTCATTTAAAAATTCCATCCTCAGGCCACATTCCAATGGAACCCACAATATCTTTCTAGAGATAAATACATCATATGTATTTTTTAATTCAATCAATGTATGATAATTTATGGATTTAAACATCATCTGTCAACCCTTGTCGTAAAATTTAGAAATTTCATTTATTTCAAATAATGATATTGGAAAAATCACTAGGGAAAAGTAAACATTTTTAAACTTGGCTAATAATTTATAAACACAATTTTTCTAAATCGACAAATTTTGGATCATATTATATCATCAGCCTTGTTATAACTCTATTATCCTTTTAAATCAATGAATCAAACACCCTGTTTGACATCCAAGGGTTAAAATTTCTATTAGTTCATATAATACATAGATGTTAAATCATGTTTTATGAAATTTGTTTTCATTACAGAAACACATGTCTGAGTATTGGTACAATATAATACCTTTGGAAACATTGAAATATAAAATACTAGTTTCAAGGTCAACTATTTCATATCCCACTATTTCCTTCATATATATAACCGTTTTTATAAATGTCATACATAATTCATATATTCATAAACTAGGAAAAGGAAATATAAGAATGGGTGAGTTCATATGCTCAGTAAGAGTAAAAAGGGAGATATATAAGCATAACATGAGAATAGTATTTGAAAACAATACCCTATATATCAATGATAATAATCATGAGTCATGGAATAATTTTTGGAATTTCATAATCCATGAATCATAAGGTAATCATGGAACATGATTCATGAGAGTATAACATTGGCATAAGAAATGAAATTGCGGTATACACATAACCATATAAAATTATTTCAGTAGTATCAAAGGATAATTACCAATGTTATCATTCTCAAATGGGTTCACTACCAAAATCATCATAGTAGATAATTTTATCTACCAAGACCATCATAGAATACAAATTCCCCCACTGGATTAGGTTCCCTCCCTTTTTTAGTCGTATATATCACATAAGATATAAATCGTTACCCAATAAAGTGGAGGGAGATATATATAACACCCATATCATAATGAAAATTATGTTTATATATATCAAATGATTATAAAAAATTCATCATATCATAACCTATTAAATTTAATGTGATTCATAAACATTTCATCATATCGTTACATATGGAAAAGTGATAGGTTTCGTAATCATTTAATCATTTCATCATAGTCTTACCAATTGAAAAGCAGTGGGTTTCTTACAAATTTTATTATGGTATAACACATAGAAGAAAAACGGATTTGATATAAATATTGTCTCTATAATAAAATAAAAATAAAATATAATTGAATCATTTGATCATATACCTATAAAATCATAAGTTACTTTAAAGGATGACATATTAGATGAAAAATTATTTTCAAAGATCATTTAAAAAATATCTTGACAAAAGAAAAATCACTTTTCAAGAACATAAAACATTTATAATATACTTTTCTTTATAAATATCCTTTTCAAATTATAAGGTATGATTTAAGAATAACTTAAAACCTTTAGTGAGAAAAATATGCATTCCTCATTGAAAATTATTACAAAAAAAATTCTTTCAATGTTCTTTTTAACTAGAAATCATATATTTCTAATATAAAAATTTAATATAAAAAATGAAATCATATTCTATGATTGTAACTTCAAAGTCATTAATATAAATCTAGAAATCATTGATTTTTTTGGATATAGTTAAATACTATTTTTTATTTTCAAGTTAAATAAAATCAATCATTTCATATTTTCATTAGAATCCAAAGAAGAATTATTTGGAAAAGGAAATGAAATTACTTTTAAAAAATAAAACTAATACATTTTAAAAAAATTAGAAAAATTTAATGTAATTTTTTTAACAAATTATTTATAAAATGCTAAAAAAATTTAAAACACATTTTGAAAACATAGTTTTTAATTAAAAATAGGTTTTCGATTGAGGAGAGAAATAAAGATAGTTTTTTCATAAAATATTATTGTGAGCTCTTTGGTAAAAAGAGAGGGGATTAAAAAGGTAAAATATATACTATCATGAAATTACATAGGAAAAATAAATTTCATGTTTTTTATAGATCATTCATAATATTTTATCATCGTAAAAATAATTATAAAAATCATGAAAAGTGACTAGATTGTAAAAGAAAACATTACCACTTTGGTAAAATTGAAATAAAAACACAATGAAGGAGTATTCATAAATTAAAATTAAAATATCACATTGATAAATAAATTAAATATATATTATTTTAAAGGGGTTGTATATACACATCGTAAAATAATATAGGCATATAGTAATATATATTTTCAAAATAATGTAAATTGTGAAAAAATTGCTATACAACTTTGGTTAAATTTGAACCATAAAAACAAAAACAAATTTATGAATAAATGGATGTGTAAATCCACATATATTTTTAAGGATAATAATCATAAAAATTAGTAATTTTTAATATATGTACAACATGAAAGATATTCGTTGGGAATATGCAATGTGTCTCATAAAAGTAATAAGTTAGATGGATTTCCCTCACCTCCTTAGTAAAATTTTCAATAATTAGTCCCGGGAAATCATATCATTTAAATAATATTTAAATACAATTAATTTTTTTATTTAATGATATAATATTTAAAATTTAAAATATATAATCATCACAAAATAAATGACTTTGGAATTTTCATATATCCCATAGAAATAAATTAGATGTTATAAATACCTTAAAATTTTATAAAATATTGAATCGTAATCACAAATAAAATTTAAAATAAAATAAAAATTTAAATATCTATAATATAATGATATTAGTGATATAATATTTGAAGGGATAGATATATACACCACTCAAAAATAAACATCTGTAAGATTTTATTATGTCTCTCAAAATAAAATAGAGACTAGAAATCCCTTATCGCATTAGTAATCTTTTGAATCATAATATCAAATAATGAATAACATAAAATAAACCTTTAAATATAATTAATATAATTTTATTCATTATATAATATTTCAAAGGGGATTTATATACACCACACAAAATAAATTAGTTGTGAATTTTAATATGATTCCTAGAAATAAAAATTGATACCAAAAATCTCGTACCATAAGTCTTGATTCCTTCACGAACATTTGAACCTCCTATACAAAAGAATATATTTATTATAAATATATTATATATAAATTACTATATAGATCATATCATATATTATTTATATATGTCCTTTTATTACTCGTTTGTAAAAAATCCATTGTAACAATCCTTATTCGGGAAATAACTACTTTGTTTGTCATGTGTGTTTTGATTTTTTATTTTTTTTATAATATTAAATTGAGCATGGTTCCATTTAATACATAATAATAATACTGAAATAATTATTTTATTAATACCTCATTTTTAACTTAAGATCAATTTTAATATTTGGTTTTTATATATGATGTATTTTTTGATCCGAAAGATAGTAGGTTATATGTACGCATGAAAGACATTTCAATTTTTCAATAATCATTATAGAAAATAAGTAAGTAGTATTTCGTCTATCCATGATGATCATTATAAAATAAATAAAATAAATTTTCTAAAATATACTTATATATATCATCCATGTGGTTTCATGATGAATCGATAGAGAGAGTCATATCCCTTTGTGAAGGTGGAAGTCCACATGTACATAAATGATGTCATAATCATTAAATGAGAGAAAATGTAAGAAAAAATGATATATTTTCTCTTAATAAAGATATAAAATTAAATTATATCATAAATATTCATTAAATATATCATTTTTTACTTCCATGTGATGTTTTAGTGAAAATGAATCACAATGCTTCGTGAGGTTGTAGTCTACAATACACATGCAAGATGTTGTGATATCCCCCATAGAATGGGAAGTAAATAAAAATAAATATAATATATGAGGACAATAGAGTTATAATAATTTTATAAATATTGTATATATACAATATATTCATAACCACACCCAACCATTAGGGGCAGTAATGAAATAACAAATAACATAAATCCATGAGGAGGTAGTCCACCGTACACTTGAATGTTGATCTCATAACCCATTTGATGGAAGTAGAGATGAATGTAGGTAATGAACATAACATATAAAAAAATATTATTTATAAGATACTAATATTCTTATATAATAATTTATTAATATTAACTTATAGAGGTGGATGAATATATAAAATAAAATTTCTAATTATTCAATCCTTCCTCTTCTTCAGGTAGCGCCCTTAGTTGGCACAAAAGGATATAATTGGTTGAATTTGAGAATCTATTGTACTAATTTTTTAAGGGGTGATGAAGAGAGGATTGGGGTGGACTTTTATAAGTATTGTTGGGGAATATAGGAATTATTTTGAAATGAAAAACATGTAACAAAATTTTTCTCATGTGAAAAGAATCTAAAATAGTGTATTCAATATAATTATTAATTATATGGTACAAATTTGTCCATCCAATATATTTTAGAAATTATTTATCTCATTTTAACCCTTTTAATTTTAGTTTATCCATTAGTAAACCAACTCTTACCTTAACACAGTAATTAATTTTTACCTTTTCTACTATTCATATCAATAAAAAAATCCTTATTATATATTATTAATTAATTGGTTAAAAAAAATTTAATCCATTGTTCCTATTTAAATTCACAAAATTCGAATATTATAATTTAAAATCAATCACATAGAAGTGACATGAATGTTGTTTTTGAATTTTTATTATAAGATTACAATGTTTTTATAACCAATTATAATATTAAATTTATTAAAAAAACCTAAATTAAATTAATATATATATATATATTAACTAATATTACATTATAATCTATTTAAAATATAATTTAATTTGATAAATAATTTAAATGAAAAGGATGTTTTTAATTATTATTCAGTAGTTTTACAATTCATCAAAAATTAATATTTTCAGAAACACCTCAAACAATCACCCTAATATAATTTCAAAATTATTATATCAAAAAATGAATATATTTTCCATTTTTTATTATTTTAAAAAAATTATATTTATAACCATACCCACATAAGCGATGAAATGGAAGGTTTTTGAGAAGTGTATTTTCTGAGAACATGTAGATTTTATATTAACTATATTTATAATAATAATAATTTTATGATTAAAAATAATTGGTAAATAAAATATCAATTTATTTTAAATAATTCCAAATTATGGATTGGTTTAATTTATTATAATGTGTAAAATTATTCACTTTACAATATTTTTTCAAACAAAATTCTATTTTTAAAGCCCAAAATTAATAAAAAATAAAATCCTAAATGTTGTTTATTAAAAAGAAACTACATTGTTTAAATATAAATAATTACAACTACCACATTAAAGGATATTAAATTTACCTAATTGTATTTATTGTTCACTGAAACCTGGTGTTGCGTGACATGCATTCTATTGAAAAATCATGTCATTATAATTAGAGGAAGATAATCTCAGTATTGTGTACAACACGAGCTCCCAAAATTATTTGTTAAAAGTTATTTTTTAAATCAAGTTGTGATTCATTAGACACCCCTTAAAATTTTGTTTTACATGAAATTTATCTATATCATAAAATGTTTAATATTTAAAATTTCTTCCTAGAAACCCACATCGTATAAATGGGTAATAAAACTCCCCTAAAAATTTTATTTTTGAAAACAAAAAGGTTACATATGGTAACTCATAACAAGGTTTACAAATAGGATAAAATAGGTGTAATGTAAATATTTGGACATTGAATGAAAATGTTAATAATTAAATAAACTGAATGAGATCACTGATCAAAATAAATTGTCTGATCTGGAGAAGGTTAATGACCACAAACCCATAAACCAAGGAGGACATAAAAATATCATTGATATCATCCAAAATAATGATAACCGGACAAAATTTTATTTCATTATAATTTTCCTAAATATATTTAATTTCAATATAAGATATAATTAGCCAGTTTCAATACTTTTCATAAGTGAAATATCACCCAGTGGTTGTGATGGGATCAATTTCCACTTCATACCATAATCCAGGAAATAAACGTTATTTTTTCCCCTATGAATTACTATATCATAAGATCACTAAATAGAATCATGGGTCATTAGATCAATCTTTAGTTATCATCACAAAAAATGGTTAGCACATGTTATCCAATATGCACAAATCATTATATGGTAAAGTAATACATTAATATCTAAATCATCATCAAAATTTCATATTATCCGATATTATATATGGTCATCCATATGACCATTACAAAATATTAAATTAAAAAACCATATAAATAATGTCACTATATTTCAAAAATGAACATATCACTAATCTCCAAAACAACATGGAGTAAATCTCGATCGTCACATACCAACGATGTGTATTCCATCATCATGTATTCTCTTGGAATACATTATTGACATGAATTACAATAAAAATTCATTAAAAATAACATTATTGCTTATTAATTAAATGAAAAAACATATTATTTAATATATTACATAAATCCTATAATGTTGTAATCTCCATTAATGATAACAAAAACTACTTTTTCAATAAATAATAAATTACATCCTAGGAAATCAATAACATCCATTTTACTTTATTTATATCAACAATATATTTATACAAACTAATCAATATTTTCTTTACATCAGGAACTTATTAAGGGTAACCATCCCTTAATCATAACATTTTGATCACATTAAATCACTTTTCTAGGTCATTAGTATCATTCAGCATATTTTTTTCAAACCCCAATGAAAATATTATAATAAAAATCTTTATATATTACATGATTCATATAACATAAATCTTATATTTTATTATATAAAAACATTAGTCGTTATAGTTCCTGATCAAACCATTAACTAGGATTTAAATTGTATATGAATTTAAGGGGTATTCATATTTTTCATTTATTTAAATCAATAAAAATGGTTGTTAAATAGTTTGATAATTTTCACATAATATCCCCTTGGAGTGTCAAACCAGGTGTTCTTCAAGGCCTGTTGTTGGGCACTAGCTGAGGATAAAGTCAAGATCAATGCACTTTATTCAAATTTATTACCCCTATGTACCTAAGTTTTATATATACATCCACTTTTTGTATCCAAATGTGGATTTAATTTTTTGAAACCACGTTCCTTATCCATTACCAAAATTAAAGTCATTTTTTGATACTTTCACTCATCCTTATACATATCATTAGAGACATGTACATAGGTATCCCACTAATGATTTATCAACCAAATTTCCAATGGATAACTAAAAATATTGTCGGATACCATCTATTATGACCTAGGATTATCAATCATAGATATTATGTGTAACACTCGAGATTTTTATGAGTAATATTTTGTTTTTATGTTATATATATATCATCAAAAGAATCTTTCACTACACAATAGCTTGACTTACTTTACACACAATCGCGACCTTTCTCGATAGCTTGCGTTGTACGCAATACCGAGTTTCACTAAACGACGATATGCTATTAAAATATTATTTAAAATAGCCATTATGAATAGTAATAACCACTTTTTGAAATTTTATCTTTCAAAATGGATCTCATTTTTGGATTCGGAATACCGAAATTAGCCTAGGGTGAAATTTTTGTATTTTTCTGAAAACATTCAATTTTTAATGAATAGTGAAACCACTAAGTGGTAGGTTAAAAACTGAATTTTGCATAAAACATAATTTTTACCGCTTCTGTGAATGGAATTTCGAAAATCCGACAAACACGGTTGATATCAGTAAGTAAAATTTGGTTCAATGAGATAAAAATAAGTTTTTGGTGAATAGTAACTTTTTACTTTTTTTACCGTGGTTAATAGTAAATAGGGTAACTAAGGCTAAATATGATATTACTATTACCCTAACACATGTCCTAATTCTATTGGATAAGTGTAATTCGACCAAAAACAACCTTATAAATATAATATGACCATTTAGGTCCACATGGATTAGATTATGACATTTAATATTATTTTATTTAATTAATAGTTAAAATAGTTAAAATCAATGTTTAATAACTAAAACAATTTTAATATGGGGTTATACATAATATAAATTCGACTATAAATATTTATTAGAAAGATAAAAATATTTCCTATGTAATGATATTTTATTTATAATTTTTAGACTTTAAATATATTAATTTATTTATGACACAACGATGATGCAGTAATTACCTTTTTAAGGAAATGTTAACATAATTGATGTTATAAATGCTCAAATAAATGTAATTTGAAGATTTTTATGAATTAAACTAATTTTATAGGTTAATATGATATATTAGTGTTGATTTAATCAACTTGGTTCGAACATATAATTCTGTTATGACTTTCACAAAAATCATATATCAAATAGTGTCAAAATTGACACAAAATAGTTTTTAAATCAAATATTATATTATTAATTGTTATTTTATTCCTAAAAATCTAAGGTTCGTCCAAATGACTTAGATAAGGATATATATATATTAATAGTAAACAATTTGGGGTTCTTTTGGAATGTTATAGTATGTGTATTAACCATATAGTGTAAGAAAACAAAAAGACACAGTAAAAGTTAAATTATTTAACTTGGAGTTAAATCTAATTGATAAGGTCAAAATAATAACCTAAACTTGTCTAAATCCTATTGGTTGATAGTATTTCGACCCATCCCCACTTTAGCTTCGAAATAAGACCCTTTGGAACCATTATAAACCGATTTTGACTTTAATATAAAATAATATTTTGAGATATTCCTAAGGTGCCCCTCTCCGCCCTTATAAAATGGCACCTCCTCCCCCTCCTCCTCACACCAATTTGAGCACTCAAGCTCGGCCAACCCCTGCCAAAATCCCTTCTCCACTTCCCAAGAATAATCCTAGAGGTCCTGGTCTTCTTCAAAGACAAATATTAGTTCCCTAAGTGGAGGATTCAAAGAGGTGTTTCAAAGAAGAGGTAATATCCATTACCGATCTTTTCAATTTCATTCTTCTTCAACTTCTTCTTCTTAAGTTGTTTCATGATAATGTAATAACATCAGTATTACATACATACTGATATGTTATTATAAATATGAAAAAACCCTAATTCACTTTCTATCCATCCTACGGAAAAATGAAATCACCGCGCGCGCGTACGTACGGAATACCGTCCCCACGCCGTGGTGTAATCAATTTTCCACCACCACCTTACAAGGATGGGTATAATGGGGTAATGAGTAACTATATATGATTATTATAATGTGATATTGATACTTAAATGATATGAATACACTTAAATACAATTCCAAAATCATGGGAACAATATCATCGCTCGTGCGTACGTACGGAATACCGTCTCCACGATGTGATGCGACTCGTTCTACATGATCATCATTACATAGTAATTATATAAATGAATTGAATGAATAAATATGAGATATGTTACACTAATACCATTCTGGATATAAGGTATATATAACCTTAAAATAAGAATAAGATTTTATTCGGAAAAACACGCATAAGAACAAAAGGCAATAAAGACCCAAGTAACAAGTAACAATGAAATATTACTAATAAGAAGCTAAGAATATGACCATATATGATATCATATCAATATGTATGATTCTGGAATAAGTCAATAACATTATTTAAACCATTATACAGGATCTTCAGACACGCACAAAGCAAATCGGACCTAAGGTAAGGGAAATATCAAAATCTCATTTTTATCCGAGATTGTTTATACTTTAGTATTTACTGGGGTGTATTTTATCATCCACATCCATGTTTCCTAAATATGTAATATTATTTCCATTCTCCTACAATTTTTCAAATCCTATTTTACCCTTAGGAGAGTTTTTAGTAAAAGATATGAAAGGAATCTTTTATTGTTTTTCGTACGAGGTACTTTTTTACTTTTCCGACAAATGTACAAAGAATGTTTTTTTAACTTATACGGCATGAATGGATTTTTAAAACATTATTTCCAAGAAGCTTCCTTTACAAGTTTTCAAGTTTATTTTTAATCAACTTCTTTTAGTTTAAAATTATATGACATGTTAAGAAAGGAAAAGTGTTTTTGAAGTAGAAAGAATATTTTCCTCAAGAATGATGTTCAAGTGTTTTATCAAAATTATTTTCCATCTAAGATAATAAAGGGTTCTGTTTTTATCCCTATTATTACATTGATTTGATTATCTTGTGATAGAATTACTTTTATGAATTCCTTTATCATATATGAATTGTTTTATGATGTCACGATGTTTAAGAATCCCATTTTTATTACATGGGTTATTCTATGATGTATGGTTTTTGATTTTGTGGCACACATAAGAATGTTATCATTATGAGATGGGTGGGACCTATATCTCCCTCCAATGCATTTGGTAAAGATTTTATATCTCATGAGATAGACATGGTTGGAATGGTAGGTTATACCGGTTCAGTGAAACAGGACTAAAACGAGGGTTACTCAGTTCAAAAATGGACTTTGTCCACTATGATAGTCTTGGAAATGTGTCTTGACTAACGAGAAATGATTCTCTATGATTATGTGTGTACACCACAAAGTTTCATGTTTTAAGTTATGATTATTGTGATTACATTTCACTGCCATGATTTACCCCATGTTATGAAATTATGATCTCTTTTGCAGGTTCAGATTTCCAAAAGTTATGTGCTTATGTGTATGATGTGATTGATATTTGTTTTGTTTACCCATACTGAGAATTTGATCTCACCCTTTTGTATGTTTTCCTTCCCCAGGTCAGGAAGAAGGTTATTAAGTAAGATATGCCAAAAGAGACAATATATATGATTAAATAAATGGGAGACAATATAGATGCTTTACGAACCAGTTGTTTATGTTTCCCAGTTTCTAAAGACACTATACCTATACGGTCCTTTCGTGGTTTTGTTATATGTTGAAATAATTATGCTTCAATTTTGAAGTATTAACAATGTATGTAAAGTATGGGTCTTTATAGTTGGTATCAGAGGAAAGGTATAGTATACCTTTGGAAACTAGGATGTGAAAGCCTTAGTAAGAACCCTAAGGATAAGTCTAAGCATAGAACACAATATTAGTGTTTTAGAAATGTCCATGAATAACCTAAGATAAGACCTTAAGCATGAAAATTTTATTCTTGAATTATGTGGTTTTCCTATTATAATTATTGTTGCTCACACTATTCTTCTTGGTTTTAGTCAATGGCTGGAACCCGAAGGAACCGTGTTAATGCGGAATGCGACGGGCAATGCAATGATTGTCCCCCTGAGCAACCAAACGTTATGGGAGCTGGAATGAAAAATCTTGTAGCCATGCTCACACAACTTTCTCAAGCTATGAATCATGCAGGACTTCCAAACGAGCAATGGAAGGAGCAACATTCTGTTGAATCCTTCATGAGGCAGCGTCCACCTTCGTTCAGCGGGTCTACTAATCCATTAGTTTCTGAACAATGGATTAGTACCACTGAAAAGATATTTTCAGTTCTTCAATGTTCTGAACATGATAAAGTCATCCTAGCAGTGTATCGTTTGGAAGGAGATGCTGATCAATGGTGGAATCTTATTAAGAATACAAGGAAAAGGGATGAAATTGAGTCCATGGAATGGGACGAGTTCGAGAACTTATTTTTCAATAAGTACTTCCCTCGTATTCTCCGAACAAAGATGGAGAAAGAGTTTCTTGAACTAACGCAAAAGGATGATGAATCTGTTGGTACCTATGAAGCAAATTTTACAAGACATTCTAGGTACGCTTCTGGTATTATTATCCAACCTGAGAGTAAGATCGATCGATTCTTTAGTGGCTTAAAACCAAGTCTTCGAAGGGCGTTAGCCATAAGGGACTTCAATAGCTACGAGGAAATCGTTCGATGTGCTCTCAAAGTCGAGATAGAGATTGGAGTTACCCAACAGTCATATGGGTTTGATAATAAGAGGAAAATGGAAGTCAAAGGAAAATCTAAAGAGCACACTGAAAAGAAGATGAGCTTTCCCTTATGCTCAAAGTGTGGAAAGAAACATGGAGGGAGTTGTCTTAAAGGGACAAGTAAATGTTTCAAATGTGGAAAGGAAGGTCATATGGCATTTGACTGCCGCGATGATGGGAAGAAGATGTCTAATGATGGAAACAAAGGAAGTGATACACTGAATGAACCTACTACACTTCAATGTTTCAAGTGCAAGGAGATGGGGCATTATGCCAATCAATGCCCAAATCCAAGGGTTGATGATGATGGTCGACGTCAAAAAACTCTTAAGGCTAAAGACAAAGGAAAGTCACATACAATTTCTATCAGCGATGTGGAGTATGATAACGATGTGGTGAAAGGTACACTTACCATCCACTCTAAAGTAGCAAATATTTTATTTGATTCTGGATCCACCCACTCTTTTATTTCTGAAGAATTTTCTAAGGGTATCACCGTATTACCTCAACAATTAGATGTTGAGTTTGCTGTGACAACACCTAATGGCACATCAATCGCATCAAAAGTTTATAATTCTTCTCCGATCGAAGTTTGTGGGAAAGTGCTTCCTGCAAATCTGGTGATCCTTCCTTTAGTGGAATTCGATGGGATTCTTGGCATGGATTGGCTTTCTTTATACGGAGCTCATATCAATTGCCAAAGAAGGGAAGTCACATTTCATATTCCAGATCAATATATGATCGTATATCAATGCAAGGATGAACATAACCTTCCAGTGGAAATTTCTTCCATTTTCTGGGTATTGATTCCACTAAATGAAGGTTATTTATATCAAATGGTTGGTGGGAAACTCGCGATTATGAATATGCCCATCATACGGGAGTTTGATGATGTCTTTCCGGAAAAATTACCGGGTCTTCCACCAAATCGTGAAGTTGAGTTTTCAATAGAACTCGTACCGGGTGCTTTGCCTATTTCAAAGACACCTTATAGAATGGCCACAATTGAGTTGCAGGAATTGAAGAAGAAACTCCAAGAGAATCTTGATAAGGTATTCAAATGCCCTGGTGCATCACCTTGGGGAGCACCTGTTCTATTTGTTAAGAAGAAAGATAAATCAATGAGACTCTGAATTGATTATCAAGATCTTAACAAGATCACTATCAAGAACAAATATCCTCTCCCACGCATTGATGACTTATTTGACCAACTACGTGGAGCTCAATACTTTTCCAAGATTGATCTTCATTCAGGGTATCATCAATTAAGGGTAAAAAGGGAGGATATACCGAAGACGACTTTCCGTACAAGGTATGGACACTATGAATTTATAGTGATGCCATTTGGTCTTACTAATGCCCCTGCTATCTTCATGGATCTAATGAATAGAGTCTTTAGAGACTATCTTGATAAATTTGTGGTAGTCTTTATAGACGATATTCTTGTCTATTCAAAGGGCAAGGAAGAGCATGAAGATCACTTGAGAATTATATTGAAGACCCTGAGAAAGGAGAAGCTTTATGCCAAATTTACCAAGGGTGAATTTTGGCTTCAAAAAGTTGCATTTTTTGGTCACATAATCTCAAAAGAGGGGATATCTGTGGATCCAGCAAAAACAGAGGTTATCGAAAGATGGTCGAGACCAACAAAAGTAACTGAGATCTGATGTTTTCTTGGTTTGGATGGATATTATCGACTTTTTATAAAAGATTTTTCACGATTATCTAACCCACTCACCAAGTTGACTCGGAAAGGAGTTAAGTTTGTTTAGACAAGGGAATGTGAAGAGAATTTCAAGGAGTTGAAAAGAAGGTTATCCAGTGCACCTGTGCTCACACTGCCTTGTAGTGGAGAAAGGTTTGTGATCTACAGTGATGCATCCAAGAAGGGATTGGGGTGTGTTCTTATGAAAAATGATATGGTGATAGCTTATGCCTCACGAAAGTTGAAAATCAATGAGAAAAATTACCCAACACATGATTTGGGGTTAGCTGCGGTAATCATTGCATTAAAGATTTGGAGGCATTACCTTTATGGTGAAAGGTGTGATGTTTATACTGATCATAAAAGTTTAAAGTATATTTTCACACAAAAGGATCTGAATATGCGTCAAAGAAGATGGTTGGAGCTGATTAAGGATTATGACTGCTCAATCCATTACCACCCTGGGAAAGCAAACAAGGTGGAAGATGCATTAAGTCGACAAGACCATGCTAGTTTATCCATGACGAGGATTACAAAAGATCCAATATTTATGGATTTACAAAGGATGGATCTTGGAATTATAATGGAAGGGGAAAAGTCTTATCTTTCTCAAATGAATGTTCACCAATCTATACATATGAAGATTAAAGAGGCATAGAAAGAAGATGTCGAGTTACAAAAGAAGGTGAGAAATTTTCCTGAGTTCAACCTTGATTGTAATGGGAAAATAAAGTTCAGGAATCGGGTTTGTGTTCCTCCCATCCTTGAATTAAAGAAGGAGCTGCTGGATGAGGCTCATGGTTCTTCATTCTCTATTCATCTTGGAAGCACGAAGATGTATAGGGACCTGAAAGAGTACTTCTGGTGGGATGGCATGAAAAGAGATGTTGCTGAAAATGTCTCTCGATGCTTGGTTTGTCAACAAGTTAAAGCTGAAAGACAGAAGTCTAAGGGGATGTTACAAACATTACCCATACCCGAATGGAAATGGGAAAACATCACTATGGATTTTGTCACAGGACTTCCTAAAACATCCAAAGGCAATAATGCTATCTGGGTCAGAGTTGATCATCTTACAAAGTCTGCACACTTCATTGCAATTTGAGAGGATTTCTCTCTGGATCAACTTGCCAGGATATATGTAAAGGAAGTGGTAAGATTTCATGGAGTACCAATTTCTATTATATCTGATCGGGATCCGAGATTTACCTCAAAGTTCTGGCGAAGTCTTCAGCATACTCTAGATATAGAGTAGAGTTTCAGCACTGCTTATCATCCTCAGACAGACGTTCAGTCTGAGAGAACAATTCAAACCCTAGAAGATATGTTGAGAGCTTTCTCTATGGATTTCAAAGGAGGTTGGGATCAACACCTACCTTTGGTTGAATTTTCTTATAATAATAGCTTCCACTCCAGTATTCAGATGGCTCTTTATGAAGCTCTCCATGGAATGAAATGCAGGACTCCAACTTGCTGGGATGAAGATGGGGAAAGAAAGCTATTAGGACCTGATCTCGTTGATGAAATGGCAGAAAAGGTCAGATCTATTCAACAACACATAAGAGAAGCTCAGAGTCGACAGAAAAGTTATACCGACAACCGATGTAAAGACATACAGTTTGAAGTGGGTGATAAAGTTTTCTTACGAATATCTCTCTGGAAGAGGGTTATGAGATTTGGAAAGAAGGGGAAGTTGAGCCTAGATATATCAGTCCTTTCGAAATACTGGATCGTGTTGGGAAGGTAGCTTACGGATTGGCGCTTCCACCGAATCTCTCTCATGTTCACGATGTGTTCCATGTATCTCTCCTGATAAAGTACATACCTGATCCTTCACATGTACTCAGCTCAGAAGTTGTACCGCTGGAGCAAGATCTTTCTTATGAAGAACAACCGATAGAGATTCTGGATCGTAGCGAAAAAGTCCTACGAAACAAGACCACTCGATTGGTGAAAGTTTTATAGAGGAACCACCAACTTGAAGAAGCTACATGGGAGCTTGAGGATATGATGAGGGAGAAGTATCCTCATCTGTTTGTTACAAAGTGATGAATTTCGAGGGCGAAATTCTTTTTAAGGGGGGTAGAATGTAACACACGGGATTTTTATGAGTAATATTTTGTTTTTATGTTATATATATATCATCAAAGGAATCTTTCACTACACACTAGCTTGACTTACTTTACACGCAATCACGACCTTCCTCGATAGCTTGCGTTGTACGCAATACCGAGTTTCACTAAACGACGACATGCTATTAAAATATTATTTAAAATAGCCGTTATGAATAGTAATAACCACATTTTGAAATTTTATCTTTCAAAATGGACCTCATTTTTGGATTTGGAATACCGAAATTAGCCTAGGCTGAAATTTTGGTATTTTTCTGAAAACTTTCAATTTTTGATGAATACTGAAACCACTAAGTTGTAGGTTAAAACTGAATTTTGCATAAAACTTAATTTTACCGCTTCTGTGAATGGAATTTCGAAAATCCTACAGACACGGTTGATATCAGTAAGTAAAAATGTGGTTCAATGAGATAAAAATAATTTTTTGGTGAATAGTAACTTTTTACTTTTTTTACCGCGGTTAATAGTAAATAGGGTAACTAAGGGTAAATATGATATTACTATTAACCAAACACATGTCCTAATTCTATTGGATAAGTTTAATTATACCAAAAACAACCTTATGAATATAATATGACCATTTGGGTCCACATGGATTAGATTATGACATTTAATATTATTTTATTTAATAAATAGTTAAAATAGTTAAAATCAATGTTTAATAACTAAAACATTTTTAATATGGGGTTATACATAATATAAATTCGACTATAAATATTCATTAGAAAGATAAAAATATTTCCTAGATAATTTCTTTTTATTTATAATTTTTAGACATTAAATAAATTAATTTATTTATGACACAACGATGATGCAGTAATTACCCTTTTAAGGAAATGTTAACATAATTGATGTTATAAATGCTCAAATAAATATAATTTGAGACTTTTTATGAATTACACTAATTCTATAGGTTACTATGATATATTATTATTGATTTAATCAACTTGGATCGAAAATATAATTTTTTTATGACTTTCACAAAAATCATATATCAAATAGTGTCAAAATTGACACAAAATAGTTTTTAAATAAAATATTATATTATTAATTGTTATTTTATTCCTAAAAATATAATGTAGGGACAAATGACTTATATAAGGATATATATATTAATAATAAACAATTTGGGGTTCTTTTGGCATGTTATTGTAAGTTTATTAACCATATAGTGTAAGAAAACAAAAAGACACGGTAAAAGTTAAATTATTTAACTTAGAGTTAAATCTAATTGATAAGTTTAAAATAATAACCTAAAATTGTCTAAATCCTATTGGTTTATAGGATTTCGACCCATACCCACTTTAGCTTCGAAATAAGACCCTTTGGAACCATTATAAACCGATTTTTACTTTAATATAAAATAATATTTTGAGATATTCCAAAGGTGCCCCTCTCCTCCCTTATAAAAGGGCACCTCCTCCCCCTCCTCCTCACACCCATTTGAGAACTCAAGCTCGGCCAAACCCTGAAAAAATCCCTTATTCACTTCCCTAGAATAATCCTAGAGGTCCTGGTCTTCTTCAAAGACCAATCTTAGTTCCCTAAGTGGAGGATTCAAAGAGGCGTTTCAAAGAAGAGGTAATATCCATTACCGATCTTTTCAATCTCTTTCTTCTTCAACTTCTTCTTCTTTAATTGTTTCATGATAAAGTAATAACATCATTATTACTTACGTACTGATATGTTATTATAAATATGAAACAACCCTAATTCACCTTCTATCCATCCTGTGGAAAAAGGAAATCACCGCGCGTGCGTACGTACGGAATACCGTCTCCACGCCGTGGTGTAATCTATTTTCCACCATCACCTTACAAGGATGGGTATAATGGTGTAATGAGTAACTATATATGATTATTGTAAATTGATATTGATACTTAAATGGTATAAATACACTTAAATACAATTCCACGATCATGGGAACAATATCATCGCTCGTGTGTACGTACGGAATACCGTCTCCACGATGTGATGTGACTCGTTCTACATGATCATCATTACATAGTAATTATATAAATGAATTGAATGAATAAATATGATATATGTTACACTAATACCATTCTGGATATAAGGTATCTATAACCTTAAAAGAAGAATAATAATTTATTCGGCAAAACACGCATAAGAACAAAAGGCAATAAAGACGCGAGTAACAAGTAATAATGAAATATTACTAATAAGAAGCTAAGAATATGACCATATATGATATCATATAAATATGTATGATTCTGGAATAAGTCAATAACATTATTTAAACCATTATAAAGGAGCTTCGGACAGGTACAAAGCAAATCAGACCTAAGGTAAGGGAAATATCACAATCTCATTTTTATCCGAGATTGTTTATACTTTAGTATTTACTGGGGTGTATTTTATCATCCACATCCATGTTTCATAAATATGTAATATTATTTCAATTCTACTACAATTTTTCAAATCCTATTTTACCCTTCGGTGAGTTTTCAGTAAAAGATATGAAAGGAATCTTTTGTTGTTTTTCATACGAGGTACTTTTTTACTTTTCCGACAAAAGTACAAAGAATGTTTTTTTAACTTATACGGCATGAATGGATTTGTAAAACATTATTTCCAAGAAGCTTCCTTTAAAAGTTTTCAAGTTTATTTTTAATCAACTTGTTTTAGTTTAAAATTTTATGACATGTTAAGAAAAGAAAAGTGTTTTTGATGTATAAAGGATATTTTCCTCAAGAATGAAGTTCAAGTGTTTTATCAAAATTATTTTCCATCTAAGATAATAAAGGGTTCTGTTTTTATCCCTATTATTACATTGATTTGATTATGTTGTGATGGAATTATTTTTATGAATTCCTTTATCGTATATGAATTGTTCTATGATGTCACGATGTTTAAGAATCCCATTTTTATTACATGGGTTATTCTATGATGTATGGTTTATGATTTTGTGGCACACATAAGAATGGTATCATTACGAGATGGGTGGGACCTATATCTCCCTCCAATGCATTGGGTAACGATTTTATATCTCATGAGATAGACATGGATGGAACGGTAGGTTATACCGGTTCAGTGAAACAGGACTGAAACGAGGGTGAATCGGTTCAAAAATGGACTTTGTCTACTAAGAGAGTCTTGGTAATGAGTCTTGAATAACAAGAAATGATTCTCTATGATTATGTGTGTATGCCACAAAGTTTCATGTTTTATGTTATGATTATTGTGATTACATTTCACTGCCATGATTTACCCCATGTTATGAAATTATGATCTCTTTTTCAGGTTCAGATTTCCAAAAGTTATGTGCCTATGTGTATGATGTGATTGATATTTCTTTTGTTTACCCTTACTAAGCATTTGAGCTCACCCTTTTGTATGTTTTCTTTCCCCAGGTCAGTAAGAAGGTTATTAAGTAGGATATGCCAAAAGGGACTATAGATATGATGAAATAAATGGGAGACAGTGTAGATGCTTTATGAACATGTTGTTTATGTTTCCCAGTTTCTAAAGACACTATACCTATACGGTCCTTTTGTGGTTTTGTTATATGTTGTAATAAGTATGCTTCAATTTTGAAGTATTAACAATGTATGTAAAGTATGGGTCTTTATATTATGTAATTTTTTATGAGATTTATTATATTACCCAAATATATTCCTCTGGATCATAAATGTATAATGTCTTTAGAAACCTGGAAACATAAAGAGCTAGTTTATAGGTGTACCATGCCATCACCCACTAATTCCTTCATATCTAGCAACCATATTAGAAATATCATTCATAATAAATTTATTCATAGCCTATGGAAAAGAAACATAAGAATGTGTGAGAATAAATTCTCAATTAGGGTAAACAAGGGAGATATTTGATTATAACATGAACAAAAGGGTATGATAACATGATAATTAAAACTGAATACCACAAAATACATAGCAATGATATTATTGAGTCATGGAATAATGAATGAAAATTCATAAGGCATTAATCTTTTGGGCTTGAATGAATTTGATCCATCATTAAAAAATATTTGAATAATACATAGAATTTAGGGACCCATATAATCATTTAAAATCATTTACAAAGTAGTTATGTATCACTACCAAAGCAGTCATAGATTATTGAGTTCACTCCCCAACCCATCACATTAGTCAAGGTACACTCCAAAGACCATCACCTAGTAGATGATCCCTTACTAAACTATGTCCAATCCCTATTCAAGTCTTATCGATCTCATAATATATAAATCATTAACAAATGAATCAAAGGGATATAGAGTTTACACACATATAATAATTAAAACCATCTTTATTTGTTCCATAATATGATAAAAAATTCATCATATCATAACCATGAAATGTAATTGGATTCATAAATATTTTATAATATCATAACATGGGTAAAATTTTTCGGATTCATAATTATTTCTTCATTTTATCATAGTTCAACCCATGGAAAAGAAGATGGGTTCATTAGAATATAATCATAGGACAACCCATGGAAGGGAATTAGTTTTTATAAACATAATTTTAATATAAAACAAAAATATAATGAATATTAATTGTATCCTTGCTTCATATTATCTGTAAATAATAATTTACATGAAATAATGTCATCTTATATGGAAAATGATTTTGAATGATCATTCAAAAAATTTCTGGAGGAAAATAAAATTCCAATAAAAAATAATTTTTAAAAATAGAAAACACAGTCGATATGATTTTCTTTCAAAATAACCTATAATACTTATAAAGGAATATATAAAAATAATTACAAACATTAGTTGAGGGAAATACGATTCCATCATTAAAAATTTCTTTCAAAAAATTAAAAACATTCAAAATAATGTTATCTTTAAAATACTTAATTTAGAATATAAAATTTTTCCAAATATTATTTAATGAATTAACCTGGAAAATAAAATTGAAAACATGTAATTTAATATTTAAATCATTGAGAAGCCTTAACAGTAGGAAATACTATTTGTTCCATTCATTTTAAAAAAACATGATTCATATCAAATTTTTTGTAGAATCAAAACATTCGTATTTTGGAGAATGAAATGAAGATTACATTCTAAAAAATTCACAAATTCAGAATCATTTAAAAATTTCATTAATAAATAAATTGTATAATGTAAAAAAATTTGAAATTTTTTTTACTGAACATGGTGTTGGAAGGAAAACAGTTTTTCAACCAAAGATAGAAATAAATAAAATTTTCTTAAAACATTATTTTGATGTCTTTTGTACATTGAGAGAGTAAAATGAAGGGAATATTTACTATCATGATATTACAAGATAATAATAAATGTAATGAGTTTCTTGGCAAATAGGTTATAAGATTTTATCATTTGAAACATAATGACAAACAATCATAATAAACAATGAGATTATACCATAAAATATATACCATGTTAGTACCTTTGATCTGTAATCACCATAAAAATATCAATAGGTGAAACTAAAAATTAAATAAGGATGAATATATTGATGTTATTACATGTAAAAGGAAACATATATACACCTTTTGAAATATGATAGGTTCATAACATAACATATATCTAAAATAAGGAAAATTGAGAAACAAATCCATTACAGATTTGGTAAATTATGAACCATAAATCCAAATATGTCCAAAATGTGAAGGAAAATGGTTTCTATGAAAAGTGTAATTGATACTTATAATGAATATTTGAAGAATTTTGTGGCCATATCAGTGGAAAATTCTAGTAATTTGATAACAAATAAAATAAACAATTATATTCAAACCTTTTTAAAAGGTACCTCATTATACAAAAGACAAGTCTTTATTTAAATCATTATTCTATAAGATAACTCTTTTTATGAAAATTTTGAATCGTAATATATGGTCCCCATACTTTGACCATGGATCCATCATATACAGAACAAAACTAATATAATCATAATAATATTTAGTCATTATATACAATTTTATAATAATTCATATAATATTGTTTGTAAAAAATGAATTACATCACATCATGGGGCCAGTAGTTTGCACATACTCGCTAGTGATGTTTCTAATTTTTGATGGATGAAACAAAAAAAAGTTAACTAATAAGTCTCATTTAAATAATTAATATAATGTCATATTTATCATATAAATTCATTAAATGTATCCTTATTATGATCCATGAAAATGAAAACATGAAAAAAAAATCACATTGGTTTGTGGATATGATAGTCTACATGCACACATGATAAACATTATTGATTTTAAATAGATGGAATGGCAAGTAGAGAATATAATATATTAAAATTAAATAAATATAATTATTTTAAAAATATAATAGATAAATATTAAATACTATATAATAAACAGTCAATAATTATGGTGATTGAAATTAAATTTATACCATTGCGGAGCCGGAAACATACAAATAAAAATGAGTGATAATTTAATTTTAATTTTCTATGAATGAATGTGGATGATGAGGGTTACATTATATCAATAACAATTAATTAATTTTTTGTATATTTATATTATTATTCAATTATGAATTCTATATATTTAAAGGACATAAAAATTGATATAATGCTTGTATGATGATTACCTATTTATAAGTAGTCTTCCTTTACATATCTTATTAAGGACCCATGAAATGGAATTTTTATAAAACCAAAAACTATACATAAAGGGAAAACAATTTTTTGAGGATAATTGGTCATATTATTTTAAATATAGGTGTATCAAAGTGGTGTACAAAAATATAGAAGATTTTTTCCCATTTACAAGGTGGGGAGGGTCTCACCTTAAATACATAGAATGATTAAAATCTAATTTTTATTATTCATTAAAATTGTCCAATAAATAATTAAATTTATATAATATGTTGATGTGGGTAGAAATAAATTTATCCAATTATAATTAAAATGAAAACATGAGTCCTTATCGGTTAGTTTAACCATAATTACAAGTTTTACCCTTTTGTATAAGGTAATATTTTTAATATAGTTTCTTTCAATAATGACCAAAAAATTAATTATTCCCATTAATAAATTTCAAAAATATGTTTATAAGTATATATAGTAAAATTTTAATCATATAATATCCATAAATTTTAGAAATAATATTAATTGAAAAAAACACAATGACAAACATTTTTAAGAATAATACCTTTCTATGAGAAAATTTAGTTTTATACCATGATCAAGAATATTTATGATATTATATGAATAAATTAAATAATATATAAAAAAATAAACATATTTAATTTTAAAACAGGTCCAAATTATTATGTCTCTTTGGAAATATAAAATATAAAATGATGTTTAAAAAATTATTATTTTACTATTCACCTAAAAGCCAAAGTTTTTATGAAAATTACAAATAATTGCATCAGATATAATTTAAAATAATGATTTTAAAAATTAATTTCATTTTATCAATTATTAAATGAACAAATCCCAAAAAAGTACCCCTACTGGGTTGGTAATGAGGGAAGGGAGATGGTGACTGCCTAAGTCCTGCCCCTAGAAAGCCCCATGTTGGTGACTAGCACAAAGGGTATAATAAATATTCATTTTGGAAGCATTAACCTCCAATGTAACATAAATATGAGAGGGATAAATTATAAACACCTATATTATCTTTCTAAATCATAAATATAAAAATATACCAAGAGTTGAAAATTAATTCAATATATTACAATAACACCTAAATGAAAAACTACAAGTATGAAAAGGTAAAGAAAACAATGACAATGAATCATGAACAACTCTGGTAAAAAATGAGATATTAATATCCATCCTAATCTCTAACCACCTCTATATCGATAGGAAAAAATAATATAAACCTAGGGTGAGAATAATGGTACAATTAGTTGGATCCCCCCCAGTGCCTCTTGTGGAAAAGATAATGAAATAATGCTAAAGAATAGTGAAGAACAATGAAACGTGATCATAACATAAATTGGTATACATTATTCATAACCTAACCCTAGAGAAATAACAATCAGTATCTCCGAAAATTGATCTTATAATATAATAGTTAAGCATTAATGGAACCCCACTCATACTACCCCACAGGTTTTCTACTCTACCCAAACGATGCACATATTAAGAAATATAACTCCAAAAAATCCACCCTGAGGAGACCTGGGAAAGTAATAAAAAATAAATTTTTTACATCATATCATCACACCATATGATATAAAATCGTAATATACACTAAAGAAGTAGTTTTCATGATCCACCAAAGCTTGTGAAATGTGCATCGTATATTTGGTATTATAACTCAATAAATCACAACCCATACATAGAATAATTACCACATGATATCAAATATTATACATTTCATACCTATAATAATAATTTGGATATTATTTCTGGGTATTAATATATATGTATAACTGAAATCTTTCACAAGTATATAAAATATATCTATAATGAATTTCGTCACTAGTAACTACTGAGAGAAGGGAGAAAGGCCATAAGGGGTTGACAGCCATCCATCATCCCATTAAAGTGATGGGAAAACACATTCTAAGAGTCCATTGGGAGTTAGTATCCCTTACCATCATTGGTAGGGAAGAATATGAAATCATATAATATAAAGGATAAAATATATCTCATAACCAAGACGCCTGGAAAACCATCCTCAGCTACCTCTAATAAGAAATATGTAGTAGACCACATCCAACTGCCACAAGTAGTGGATTAAGGAATTAAGATAAAGAAAATAAACCCTACCATCGACCATTAAATTGATTAAATGTGATCATCTCATCTATCAATATCACATAAATTGGTAATCTTAAATTCTACCCATTCTGTTATCTCTAGTTTCATCCTAAACAACCACATTCATATCCTGGTGCTTTTTAGAATCTTAGGTGCCCACTATTACCCCATAATTAGGGCCTCCCCACCCACTCACTTCTACCACCCCATGCTCATCCTCCCAAGGATCACATAACATATGGGGATCCCCAAACCAAATCAAAAAAGTATTCATATGTAATGAATAATATTCAATTGTAAAATCATGTCCCTAAAATAAGCTACCCCACCTTCACATACAAACAATCTCTCACAGCTCCGAACTCAAGGAACATGGCCTTATCAAGGAGATGGAAAACACATTCCCTAAAATTATATTTATCAGAAAACATGTTCTTATTTCATATTGAGTGAACTTATTCATTATTCATATGTTCAAACTATAATAAACCTATGTATTCAAGCTACAATAAGATTTTAAAATTGAAAAAATCTCTTATCACTAAAACCAATATCCACAAAGTTATATATGTACAATTGTTTTAACAAGACATTAATTATTTATACAAAAATGATTATATTGATTCCTATTATATATAAAATTCATTCAATATATATAATTACATAGTCATTTAAACATGCATACTCACATTATTTTTATCATCAAAAAATTACAACAGCCCCCAGATTCAATAAACATGCCTCTTTATTCTCCATTAAATTAATTATCAAATAATTTTTTATATAATTTCATTAAAATGTTCCATCAAGAACAACATGAAATTGAGAATATTATTTCTATGACACTATCTAGTAAAATAAGAGGAAAACTGGTTTCACGGTGTAAAGAGGAAACATCGATATGAAATACCTATCCAATTATTTATTAACATGGTTCAAAAATTTTTAGTTTGATTCTATTTCTATCTAGAAGGATAAAATGTGAAAAAATTATGATTTCACATAAATAAATAGTAGAATAAATAAATCCTCTACCAAGAAGATGGAATCTATATGCAACATGATAAACCAAAACATGGGGCGCACACACGATGGAATCACAGCTGGATAATGCAAGGAATAAGTAGAAGGGTTCCTCAAATACAATGAACTAGATTTAGAATGATATGTCTCAAGGGAAGTGAACCAGGATGGTTTTATCGGAATGAAAATTATTTTGTAGTTGAAATATATGGGATAATCAGAGTTCCCATATCCAAAAGTATTTAATTACAACTATTGTGGATCTCATTAAATTATGCACTAAAGGACTCATTTAAAGCCTTATTTGTTCCAAAAAATTAATGATATAATTATATATGATGAAGATACATTGAATACCTTTGATTCATGCTTCCAAAAGAAATGAATAGACATTTTTAGTAAACTAAAATAAATCTATAGGTATGCAGTTTCATATTTCCATATAAATCACATAGCCGAAACCTCAAATTGATGAATTGCCTATATAGTCAAAATATTAATATAGTTAAATTCCAGTTTCGCCAAATTCACATGCCATTGATAGCTCCAAATAACAGAAATCCCCACATAACTAAATTCTTCATGATTCCCATCTACATTTTCATTTTCTAAAATAGTTGATCAGCTGTATAGTTCATCACTCACAAAGTTGATCCATGTATCGTATCTAGAAATCAATATTATTCATTTAAAAAATCCACATCGATATTTTTTTAACATAGATAATTTATCCACATTGTCAATTCATCCATGTAATATATTTAACAACGCTAGTGGCTCAGCATAGAGAATTTTAATATTCATCAGTTGGACTCTCACCCAAACCATGAGTTGCACCATCATGAAATGAAATACATACTAAATTCATATTTTATAATCCAAAAAACGAATTACCGACTCTAGTGATCTTCCATGAAATATAGGATTTGGAAACATGAAAAAGGGGTGGAGAAAAGGATTTCTTCCCTTTTATTATATATATCTCAAAAAATTCTCAGCCATAGAGGAAATGAAAAATGGGTTGTTTGAGTAGACACCATATGAGATGTCTCCCAAGGATCTCTCCAACACAAGAGTTCAACCACCAAACTAGCGAAACAATTTTAAAATGATACATTTGTAATGACTACAATGTAAACACTCTCCCAAGGGAGATACATCTCAAATGAGATGAAAACCATGACAAGGAAAAAAATTAACCCATTTTATAAAATATAAAGGTCAATATCCACAAAAATAATTGTTTCTAGTGAAGAGATAAAAAATCAAAAATTGTTATGTTAATTATTGTGCATTTGGGACTCATGTTCCCATGTACTATCCCCCATGCCATCATACCTCCACACGACATGATCCAAGGGAATAACATTCCTATGACAGAACTTCAAATAGTGCTGATGGATCTCTACTAGATAATTCTTGAAGGTCTCATTATCATCAACATCAATCTCCACCCCATTGATGACATGAGAGTCACCATGAATATAATGGTGGATAACTGACTCATGAAAAACATTATGTATCTATATCCTATACAGGTGTAGTTCTATCTAATATGAAACATATCCAATATTATCCAACACCTAAATATTCCCAAAAACTATGTAAAATACATACACACATGACCAAACCATCACTTACCATGAAAAGGAATCCCCTTTAAGAACATGTGTTCTACTTTTTTGAACTCTCGATGTACCCCCTATGATTGGAAAAGAATTTATGATAATATTTTAATTGCTTAGACCTCACAAATTACCAGTTAATATGTGATGTATTCAATCCTAGTTCAATTAATAGAATTTTTGCATCTCAAACCCTTGCCCAGAATAATGAAGAATAGTAACATTATCCATAAAATTATTTAAATAGTGAAATACCAATGAAGAAGTTGAAACTATTATTGTATGAAAACATGAAAAAGGAAAGTGTCCCATTTAAAAAATTCCAAAATAGAAGACACGTGATAACAACATGTATTCACGAGTCTTGATCATATGCTTTATCTTCCCATGTGTATTTGGATGAAAATAAATTTTAAGAAATATCTAAGAGACAAAAGCAGGTTGGGGAAAAACCAATACACTAGAGTTAAAACAAGGATCCCTGTTAGATAGGAACATTCTTAGGAATATTTGGAGTCTGAACACCTACTCCAAATACTGCCTCAATAAACCTCTACAGAGCTTGACTACTAGATTACTATAAAATGTGGTGATTCCTTCAAATGATCCTATATGAAACATATAGAATCATATCCTCTCGGAATTTGAAGTAATCTAGTATCAAATTACATTGATATATCCCCCCACATTCACCAGGGAACATCTAATGGCAAGATAAACCCACCATGAACATGGTGTTAATCCTTCACCTAATGGAAGACCAAACATCGTGAAAAAAAAATTTCAACTGAATACATCAACTGAGGAACCAAAAAATTTCCTATCAATGTTCATTATATCATTGTCATTCTAGGATGTGCTTCAAAATTCTAGATATGAAACTCTTGGAGAACTATTTCACACATCTCAGAATGGAAAAAATTTCTTCCCTAGAATGACACTTGATGTAGTCAATGTTTAGACTATCCATCAATGGAATCACCAAAAAAAAACTTATTCCCACGATACCTCCTCTAGATAATCCACATAATGAAACTCATCATCCTATTATAAAAATGAAGAATTGATTTTCATCCATAAAGGGAATCCTCATCATCCAAAATTTCCAATATCTAGATTAATTTCTGAATGTTCTCCCATCATTATCTTGGGAAATCTTGATTCATCCATGGAATCAAAATGTGTCTTCTTTCACATTGAATGGGATTGAAATTTCCCTTTTCCTCAAGTATATAAAATATTATTATTATAATCCTATAATAATTACATCCACTAATGTTGAAACAAGTTCAATTCATTCTATGAGATGATATAACACCTAATATCATGGTCGGTAAAACCAAAAATAATCATGTAAATGATGTAATTTAAAGATAAAATCCAAGAAAATAAAATTTTTACCAAATCAATATCATGGGTTGAATAGTAATTCAAATTGGGATGTATCTTCCAAGACCCATAAAAAACTACTAACCTCTAGAACATCGATACACTTTCCCAGAAACGATATGAACTATAATAGAAAACCTCAAATAGAACTACCGCCATTGGAAAAAAAATGTATGGATTGCTAAAAATATTCCCCTTCAGGCACTCAACATTTTCCATACACTAATCCTTCCAAAAAACACTGAATCCTTCTGGGTAATATGTTTAATATGAGTCATAAGCATATAGAAATTCGATAATAACCTCCTAAAAGTTCACGTAAGCCCATGTAAACTCCAAACCTATGCCACTATCTTGGCGGCTTCCCAAGAAACAACCAGTTTTATTGAGGGGTCTATAGGTAATCCAGGATGGGACATGATATTCCCCTTAGAACAAGAACTCAAAATCACTAAACCCACACATAAAAGATATCCCAAATATATTCTCACAATTATGAACTCCCAAAATTTTACACATATGCTCTTTATGTTCATTCATTGACTCAAATTACAAAAGGTTTTTGTCGATAAATCCCACCACGAACCGATCTAGTAACTCTATAAATACTATGTTCATTGACCCCATGAACATGGTTCTAGAATTAATCACAAAAAATACCTAACAATTAAAAATTCTTTTTGATAATGAAAGAATAAAGGATTCTTATGAATATACTCATCCCTCACCACCATCTAATGATATCCGGACCACCAATAATTTTTTGGAACCATCATTATCACTTCAATTGGTTGAATAAATCATCCATCCATGAATGTGGATATAATTTATTCATTTCCACATATATTAAAATATTATAATGAATGCATATATGAAAACCACAAATGGACTTCTTAACAAAAAAATTAGGTTCCCCCCAAGGTGACACATTTCGCAGAAAAAATACTCACTACAATAAATCATTAAGATATAATTATAGCTCTCACAACATACAAGGCTCCATCCTATATGGATACATCATGATAGAATAAATTCCTAGTTGCAGCTTGATCCCAATTTTGATATCTCGTCAAGGAGGTAATGCTAAAATGTCTTCTGAAAAGTCACCATGGTAACAACCCTAGGAACATAGACTGTTATCATTCTGAGTAAATCATCATAAACTCTTCCATAAAATATTATGTTGATATAATATGAATATGACTCATCCAAGAGTCCTACTCACTGATAAAGACCACTGGATCTCCAATAACATCAATTAACACAACTTGACTCCTCAAATAATAAATTATATCTTATATAAAAAAACACGCACTCCATGCCATGGATGATTTTATATGTCTATATCGGTAAACATATCAAGTTTCCCTAGAAAATATACTTCCCCAAAACAAGCTCAATGTCTTTACATACTTCATACAACTCATCTAGACCACCAACTAGCATAATCTATGACAAGGGAACTAGAATCCTCTTAACATCAAGTCCCAAAGGTTGGAAAATTGTAAGTGATATATTAGTGTGAACCTCTTCAGAATCAAATGAAACATGAAACCATAATGAAAAAATGAATGGGGTATCTGGAATTTAGATTAGATCTCTTAGATATAAAAAATGATAAAGAATGAAGTTGGAAACAACCTACTCAATGACCTCTTTGGCCATACTGATGAACACCACCATGGGGATCTCTACTCACCAAGGATGAGGAGTATCTTAGGATAGGACCATTTATACCACATATCCACTCGTCTAATCCCAAATTGGAACACCCTGATGATTCATCCTTGGATGAAACTACATTAAAAAAACTTCTGGAACCCACTAACTAACCCAAATAGTGGCAAATCTTACCACATATGACCCCGACCTCTATAGGAAACCAAACATCACAACACATGGAATAGGTATGGTTTACACTGGCCCTGGTGAAATGATTTTATTTGGGTTGTCACCTACCCCTTGATAACACATAAAATCTTCTATCCAAGAAACTAGGAACCTCAAACCATAGCTCTACATTGTTAGGAATCTAGATGACTCTCCTCTCATGAACATCTGGTTTTGGCCTACATCATCACAATGAATTATTATATCTCTATCTACTCAAGATAAGTCTTCAACATAAAAGTGGTGACCTTGTACTAGATCTCCAAATACAAATACAACTCAAAATTCCGCTCTTTGGCATCCATATCTAAAATTTATTCTTATGTATATTTCAGAAATTGTCTTGAAATAGATACCAAAATATCGGAAGCTAGCACACCAATATCAAAGGTTAAGAAGCTCTTAGTGACTGTTAACCTTCACAGTCAATGAATGTATCTTTTTGGAACTATTATAAAAACATATTCTATTATAATTTTGAATCCTCATGACCCACATGAATGAATAACCATCACTACCTCTGTATTCCACATTGTATTTTAACAACTAACGAAACCTAGTGGTCCTTCCAGGTATTGATCGAACGGAAATTTATCTCAGACTTCACCAAAAAATCATATGGGATAGAATATTAAATATGTCACTTAAAATTATTTAATCATTTCAACAGAAACTATCAATGTTTTCTCCTCAATGTTTTTTCATCGTCAAACTACACTATGTAGATATCTGATAGAACATCGTGTATAACATCATCAGAAAAAACCAAACAATGACATCAACTAAGATCCTTAGATAAAAAAATTTCAAACTTTTAGATCTCATAAACCGATAATATAGTTAATTTAAAAATATTTACTCATTTTATAATCTTATTTTGTTTTATCTTATCCCATGGCATAGAAATTTCTAACTGAGGTGCAATGTATAATGATGCATGATCCTTTTTATGGTCATTACCCCACAACTAGTATAAATTAATTTATTGGTCTTAATAAACATAAAGGATAGTGAATCAAATAAAAGGGGCTCTAAATACTCATATCTCTACTGGTCTCTCGTGTTTACGTCTCTTACTAACCATTGATGACATAGTTTCCTCACAAACCCATGAAATCTCACCTCTGACTAAATTTAAACTCCATCATATCCCTTATGATGAGCCTTTAATATGAATCTTTCAGGATCCTCTCCCCAAAGGTACCCTCCTAGACTAGAAAATATGGAATAGGGATAGAGACTTCCTCAGTCCATCCTATAGTATGCCCCGAGATAGTGACTTTCCCCGATGTTATAATAAATATTCATAAGAGAGGAATTACCCTCTAGGAGAACATTAATAAGAGAGAGATAAGATATATACTCAAATAAAAAATTTATAAAACATATATATAACAAAATATCATGTGAAAAATTAAATTTATTATAGTATATAATAACAACAAGATATACTTCAAGCAACAAAAGTTAAAGATGATAGTCACCAAGAAGCCCAAACAGATCCAAAAAATCCATGAGCAACTAATATCTTGCCTTATCATCATCATGGTCCATCTAACATGAAAAAATGTTTATATATGCATATTTTGAGAATAGGAGTATACAAAGTAGGATCCTCCCCAGATCCTTTCATATAAATGATAAAGAAATCATTATAAAGGACTATAAATAACAGTGATACTAACTCATCACCAAAACAAGTATACTAAATTCCCATTCTCACTATTTCTAACTCTAACTATGTATCAAGTAAAATTGGGCCTAGAGTATAATAAGGATTCCCCATTGGTATACCACTCCCACTTTTCCTCATGTTTTATGCAATACCACAACATCACATATCTTGATTCGTCTCTCTCCATAATAATCCATCTCAAAGACACATGGAAAATGAATGAAAAAATTAACCTCATGCATCCTATCATCACATTATCCAAAATCACATCACTATATTTAGTAACCTAGTAGTTTTAAAGATCCAAAAAACCCTGAATAACATTTATCCTACATCTCAAATTATACCTCGAGCCATCATAGTGCATAGATTGAGTATATACGTTAATCCATCAGAGCAAATAAAATTCATACATATAATAATAATTTGAATACTATATCTTGGGATACATGTATTTTTAAAAAAAAATAGGACATCACATCCCACTAAACACATATGTGGGGAAAATAGTCATCATTCCTACCGACATATGTAACTACCAAGATAAGAGAGTGGGCTAGATGTGGTAGTTAACAATCAATCCTCCCAGTGGGTTGTTTGGGAGAACACCCTCCTAGAGTACACTGTGTGTTATCCACCAAAAAATGACATGTATGGTTAGCATATGAAATAACATAATATATAGGATATAATATAGCTCTGACCACAATATGGGCATGACCTAGTCATAAGATAAACTGGAGGTGTCATTCCTCAAACACCCGACTGCCATTGTTGGGGTAAAAATATTCAGTAATCACATAAGAATTTAAAGTGATACATTAATTAGTACATTTATTTTTATCATTTTCATTCATTGATTAATTTTTTATACAATAAATTAATCATAATACTTATTTCATATTAAATACATTAACCACCATTATGGGCTCACTACATTTGGTCAAAATCCATATCGAGCCCACAGTTTACCAATATTAATATCATTTCATAATTTTTATTCCATCGTCACCAAACTCATGAATTGAGAATTATTTATTATTTATTAGAATCAATCCATAAAATTGGATCTCTACGAAAACCATCATAAGCTACCTCTAAGAAGAAACATGGAACCAAGCACACCCAAACACCGGAAGACCTGGGGGAAGGAATACATATTACAAAGGAATCCCTACCATCATTTATTAAACAGATTCATAGGGGAGAATCCCAGATCTCAACATCACATGAATAGGTAAGACCAACAACATGTTATTACATAATCATTAGTTCCATCCCCAAAACCAACATACTTATCTAGATGTATCTCACCATCACAAGGATCAATATCCACCTTATCATCTAGGCCTCCCTTCCCACATCATGACATCTGTCAAAATCTCAACCATCACAGGATCATATGAGAATCAAGAATCTCAATATCATGTCACAAAAACTATAGGAAACATTCAATAATATATAATTGAAAAAATATAGACCCGAAAACATGGAATCTAGACTTCACTAATAAGCAAGCTCTCACAACCCCAACTCAAGGATGTATTATTTCCCAAGAAGATGTAAAACTCATACCCAATAAATTATCTTTATCACAAAACTAGGTATTTTTCCATATTTAATTAACTGATTCCTTATTCATAGGTTCAAACTATGGGAAATCTATGGAATCATTCTATTACATGCTATAAAAATAGTAACATCCTCTTTGTGTTAAAACCATATTCAAAAAATATGTACAAGTACCATCCCCATTAAAATGAATTTAAAATATTTTCATTAATAAGAATAAACATGCTTCCCATTCAATATAAAATTATAAAAAATGGAATTACTTATTCAATTAAACATACATACAAGCATCAATTTCATCATCATAAAATTATAACAACCCCCAAATTCATTAGACAACCCTCTTACCTATTCTTCAATCAATTATCAATTAATTCTATATATATGTTCTATACGATTCTCAATCAAGAATAGAATTTTAATAAGAATAGTAAACATATAACATTATCTATGAAAACAAGATGAGAACCATATCAAAGTAGAAAGAAGCAACATTGATAGTCGATCACTATCCAATTCTTTATTATACTATTTCAATATTCATTAGTTTGATTCCATTTACAACTAATGTGATTTAAAATGAAAACATAATGATTTCCAATAAATAAATTAATAAGATATGCAATAAGTCCCCTACCTAGATAAAGGATGATCCATGATACTTGCTACCCAAAAATTGTGGGCACGCGTATGATGGAATCACTATTAGAAAAATGGAGCCACCACCATAAGGGTTTTATGACTCCATGAAAATGGTTCAAGAATGTATGGTTTTAATATAATAAATCTGTTATAAAATGAAGCTAAGGGCATTTAGTTTTTTGTTCATAGATACAGGATGATGGGATTTTCCATATCACATATGATTTATTTCCAACTATTGTGGATATCATTAAATAAAATGAGTAAAGACTCATTTTAAGCCTTAATAATGACCAAAAATCAATGATATTAGTATATTTAATTAATAGATTTTGAATAATAATTATTCACATAATTAAAAGTTCTATATGGTCATCTTTATGAGACTTGAAGAAATCTATATGTAGTTGATTTCAAATATATAGAAGCACGATATAGCCAAAATCACCATGTAGCTGGATTCCCACATAGTAAAATTCATTATTATACCATCCAAAGGCCTCCACACATGCTCTCAGACACCTCCCGGAACCAAGGGCCTTAGAAACATGCAATAGGTCAGAAAAGGAGCATAAATACCCTTAAAATTTATAAAAAAAAATTATACATTAATTGTAATGTCTATGAAAAAAATAAAATCAAACATTTTTCTAATAAAACATACCTTTTAAGAATATATAATCTCCTTAGAATATTATGTACATATAAATATATAAAATTTTAGTATATGTATCCTCTATACATATTTTTCATAATTTTCATAATTTAATTTATATTCAAATTAATGTATATATTATAATGGTCACATGTGAATAACATATTTTTAATTGTATATCATAGATTTTTAATTCACGATGTTTTGTCATAAGATGGATATTGAACATGTCAAATTTATTTCAATGGAAATACCTATAAAATAACATGTTATTACTTTATGATTATCCTAAAATAGGTTAATATATAAATAGATTAATGGATAAAAAATTAAATGTTATCTATGTGTCTCTTAATGAGGATTATTCATGATAATTGAAATTATAGTTGAAGGAACGAGTATCTTGGACTAGATGATTTTATACCTAAAAATATAACCATAAGGGCCAATTTCATATTTTTAGAGATTTAGTATTTCTAATTCCAACATTGATAGAAAAGGATGGGGTCATTATTATAAATCTTGTTTGAAGAAGATTTCAATCTTCTCCCTTCTTGAATAGGGTTTATGGGACCATGCACAATGTTTTTTAGAATGGATATGAAATGTTTTTATTTTTTATGCTAAATTGTATAAAAATATAGTCACCCAATCAAACATCGCCTGATGAAGAGATGTACCCCACTATTGTACCATTTTAAAAAATGTATATCTGACCGAGTTGAAGAATATTTTCAATAAAACAATTAATATTTATTTTATACCAAACCATTAATGAACATAAATTGTGTATTATCTATTAATATTGTTAGAAGACTTTCTAACATTTAGGTTAATAATAATGTTGTATTTAAAAATAATTTAATAAGAATAATTATACAGTAATTAGCTATTATTATAAAATATCTGGATAAATATAAATTAATTGATTAAAAACAAAACACCAATGATTAACTAGAGTCTCTTAGCAAAATATTTCCTGAATTTGTTTTATAGAATATTATCTTTGCAATCCTATTTTAAAATCATTATAAAGTTAGTATATATATCATTTGGAAGTATGATAAAAAAATAATTTTTGATAAATAAATGAAAAATTCTGTTCTTAACGAAAATAATAATAATTCTAAACTTATCCTTATACACAAAGTCCTAGAATTATAAGAATAATATGTTTGTGGACATTTTTTGCTTTACATCACTCAAATGATTAACGAAAAACACTACATCATTTAACTCCTAGAGATAATACTTATATATGAGCATGATCATTCCTAATAAAAAATTTATAGATTGATGGAATCCAAAATATTAATGACATTCACCTCAGAGTTCCTATTGAATAGCTCCTCTTAGTATCCCACAATGGGTTCCCTTATCTCTTACCTCATAAATATTACTTCAATACCATAATTTAGTTATATGATGTTATTAATAACCATATTGTAATTATATATTTTTTTATAAAGTAATTATTACTATAAAAATCTTTAAGATATTTTTTCAATATTGTTTATGTATTTCTTCCATTGTACTGATTTAATCATTCTATATTGTGGGTAAATCAACTTTTTTTGTAAAATATAGATATATTATAATCATCAATATAGATATTATATAATAATTTGTATTATTTCATAATATCATAATTATATACATCTATGATATTAAATGATTATTAACACCATTATTTATTCTGAAGCATTAGTTTGATCAGTTTTATAATACCATCATAAAAATCATAACACATCGAGTCCTTTAACAATCCTTGTATGGAATTTATTTCTAGTCAAGATACTTCTTGAAATAGTTTTTAAAACTCAAAAGTAGATAAACCATTTAAAAATATTTATAATATTTAGTGAGAATATTATTTTAGTTAAAAATTAATTTTTTAGTCTAACAGATTATACATAATTCCATTTATTTTGAACATGAAATATGAGAAATCTTGTAATAATTTTACTAGCCAGAACATTATTGAATGATCCTTGGTAATATATGTATTTTTATCCATGTATAAAAACTTATAACAAAAAACTACAGTCTATGAAGAACATTACATATCTACTAGTAATAGAAAATATTATCATGCATGTCTATTTATGCATACCGATAACCACATTAATGTCTTATATGATAATACAAGGGACCTAAATTTCATTATTAGTCCTGTTTTCCAAAAAGTGTGATATATTACATTTATAGTTCATTTAATATTAAATTTTTGATAAATATAATCAGTTACCCTTATAGATGGATTCAAAAGTGAAATTATACAATCTTATATGAGTGGCCGTAAATTCAGTAACATTATTTGACACAATGACCCATAATGTTTCCAATCTTCTAGTTTGTTGATTAATTCCTATAATGTCATATAATAGAGTTCTATATTCTAATATTTTAAAAGATTTTAGATAATAAATTCATTAATAAATACCAATCATCATATTATTATTATTTATAGTATTAATTTTATATCTACTACAAGTGGATGTGTTCGAGAACCTCTTAAAATTAATCAACATCACATACATTTTTTACAATATTGGTGTTTTGAATTGTTTCCAGCCAAATTTACCTTTTTTCTACTTATTGGATCATTGGGTATAATATTTTCTAGTTTTTTTAGGAATAGTAATCTAATAAATCTTTGATAGAAACCTTATTTTTTCATAGTTTTTTAGATACTTTAGAGTTTCATATGATATACTCATGAACATGTTCTTTAGAAAACTCTTTTGTAGTATAAAAGTTAGGATCTATGAGGAAATGCACAAGATTATATGCAAAACCCCAAGTTTTTGAATTATTATTTCTTTAATTAAATAATTTTATTTTATATATTGTATTAAATGATATAAATTTTTTTTCCTACACACAACACAGGGTTATCCTGATTTACACATGATAGTGAGTTTTAATAAGACCATGATATATTTTTAATATATTATTCAAACATAACCATTAAAACACAGAATATTAAAATATAAAGATAAATACTAACAAATATTTTTCAAATATTTTTTATAATGTATTTATACAATTAAATCACATTTACAAAAAAATAATTAATTTTCCTTGAAATTTTTATATGTTTCGAAAATAATATTTTTTCAAAAAAATCGTATTATTCCATTTTTTGGAAAAATAAGTAAAACTATTTTATGAAACAATAAGAATATTTAGTTTATAAAATAAAAATTATTTTTGAAATAATCAGGTCAAAATTATATTTGGCTGTTGTGTTTGGATTTTTCCGAAAAATTTCATTTTTTCATGAATTGTCAAAAATAATGAATAGAATTGAAATAAACATCTTTCATTAAATGAATTATAATGATATATTATATTTTTTATTGGTTTTAATGTAACCATATATAAACTATACAACCATTAATACAAATTATTTCACTTGAATCAATTAAATATTTAATTTTGGTTAAAAAAACATAATATTGCTTTGAACATTTTCTCTTTAAAAATATTCTTTCTCGTTTCATCCGTGCGATTAATTTTGAATTAAAATTTTCAAATTATTTGAATATAATTTTATTCCATTGAATCCAATTTGGTAATAATTATTAATGTTATATATATTAATTATAACATAATTTTATACCAAAACGAATTGTAAAAATAGAAAAAATTATTTTCCACAATTAATGTAAAAATGGTTTTACCTGGGGTTAATCTAAATAGATAAGTCCTACAAATAAGAAAAAAATTTACAAAACAAATTTATGGAAATATATGGATGATATATATTCTATTATATATAATGGACTATTATTTTATCATTTTTACAAGAACATAATTTAGGGGGAATTCATTCATTCAAAAAAAGTAAAAGTGTTCCACTCACCTCATTTATAAAAGTCCTCCGATTATACTCTCATGATCACACATTAAAACTATTTTTTTTAAAATACCCCAAATCACATCCCAACCTCACTATTTGGAAACAATATTTCTTTATTTTTTATTTAATTCTAACCATGGCAGTTCTTTGGTCCAAACCTTATTGGGGTACCTGAATTAGTGGTAGAGTTCATCGAAGAGATTTTTTGTTTTATTTATTCCTACAACTGCATAACATTTTATTACACTAGACTGATATAATAAACTCACTATATTCCATATAATTATATATTGTGTTGTTATGTTAATACCATGAAAAAAATTCCACTTCTATCAAATGGGTTGTGAGAGCATCATTCATGTTTATAGAGAAATATCGCCTCAAAAACTGATATCATTCGTTTTTCAATTAGAACAACTCATGGATAGAAATAATGATGTATTTATTATTTATATAAGATATTTATGATATTATTAAACTTTTAAAATTATTATATAGCACATATAATCATAACCTGAATTTTTTCTGAATATGATAATGTCGCTCCTTTGTAGGGAAGACTACCCACTCACTAAGTGATGTTATTCATCCATGCTTTAAATTGAACATAGTAAATATGTTTTGAAAGAAAATATATGATATATATGACATAAAAATTATATAATTATAATAAATAATTTAACTTTATTTCATTCAATCATTCAAGAATCTTTAAACAAATTTCTAATGTATGTATAACCTATCGTCTCCATGATTGTAACATAAATCATTTAACAAAAGATTCATTAATGATTGATCATATATGTATATTTGATATATAAATATGATAAACATTTCATGATTATTATTCTATTAATGACATAATCATGTTCAATGTAAGATGAATGAAAATAAAAAATAGAAATATATATGAAATGAAAAGTGTTTTTTACCCAAAATGTGACTTTAACATGTAATTGTTAATAAATATGAGAAAAAAAGAAAAAATATATGGTTTGATATATATAATTATGTTAGTATAATATATTTATTATAAATATATAGTTATGTTAAGTTTGGTTTTAATGAGTACTCTGAATTCCAAGATTTATGGTATGTCATTTTTTTATTTTCATTTTTTTGTTTGAGGCATTGGAAAATTCAGATCTAATTACTTTTGTGGGGTGTAAATATTTAAAATATGGGATTATATACCATTAATCACAAAATATTAATGATATTTAAATCTTCATTTCATATTATTAATTTCTAGGGATTATGATTTAAACCATTAATAAATCAATAATAGATTTTATCTCAATTTTCATTCATAGAGAATTATGTCATGTTATGAACCTATCTTCTTTAATGGGGTGTATATATAGATCCTATGAGATGTAATATCATGAATTTATTTATACTCATTAAATTTTATGTTTTATTTAATATAATTCATTCATGGGGCATACAATTCAATGCTACCAAAGTGGTAATGATTTTATGTTATATTATCTTCATTTTTCAAAATTGATTATGAGTATGTTTATGATGATACAATATTATGATTTATCTCCCAAGAAAATCTTGAAATTTATTATCCTATGGTTATTTCATGATAATACCAGTCTTCTATTTATTTTTATCTTATTATATAAACAATACATTAAAATAGTATGCTAAATAAAATACATTTTTTTAAATCTTCCACATAAAACCATTTTTATTCTATAAACATGTTTTCAAAAAAAATTAAAAAATATATTTACAACTTTTCAAATTGACTAGTATTGATTTTTTACCCAATTTTTATTTTATAAAAAATTGAATTTTTTTGAAACTTTATATTATTTTCCAAACAATTTTGGTATCATTTTTACAAAAAATGAGAAAATAAATTTTTTTAACATACATTGAAGGAATAATATTTTTCACAATGATTACCACTTAAATATTTCAATCATTACTTATTTATTTGAAAAGTTATTTCAAAAGAAAATATATTAATTAATATTTGGGAAAAATTATATTTTATATAAATCATTAAAAAATTATTTTCAAAATGATTTAAAAATTAGTTTATCAAATAATAAAGTTTATTTTCCTCATGAAATGTTTTAAATGATTTTAAATATTCTATTATAATTTTAAAAATATATATATTCAAAATATCTTCTGAATTTGTTGTTTTTAAAACTATTTTCAATGAAACATTATCTTCCTCGTGTATGGTTCGAAGTGATAGATCTTTCAAAATAATTCTCTCTCTTTGATGATATCCATTGATGTAACTTATGATTTACTAGGGAAATTAACCCTGTATACCTTTTTTATTATTTTACTAAATGATTTATTATAAAAATTATTTTATAAAATCATCTTCTCTTTTATGATTTATACCATGAAAATATAATTATGGTAATATCATCTTTTTTAATGGGTTATTCTATAATGAAATGATTATAAAACCTATCTCTTTTCCATAATATATGAAATTATGAAATGTTTATCAAACCCATTTAATTTCATGGGTTATGTTATGATGATTGTATTATGTTCTTGTGGAACCAATACATATTGTTTTATGTATGTCATGGTTGTAAGATATATCTCCCTCTAATTCATTGGAAAATGATATATTTCTCATGATATTGATATGAATAGAATGGGAAATGAATCCTATTAAGTAAGGGACTTTTTATTTTTATGATGGTCTTGGGAGTGAACCATGAGTACTATAATAGTTTGGGCAGTGAACAAATTCTCTTATGATATATTTTGAAGGGGTCCTTAAATAATATAGAAATGATATTCTATGGATATTGATATCCCACAAATCTTTTCCTTATGATAATTTTATGATATCTTGAAAAAATTTCATTGATTCCCAAATACATTATGTCTTGTAAACAACCAAATTTTATTACAGGACTCAATATTATGATCATTTATATTTGGGGTGTGGTTTTTAAATGTTTTAATCATTTTATCATACCCTCATAACAATGTTCTACTTACGTATGTACATTTCTTACCCTTACATAGCATCTTTGAACCCCATTAATAATGTTTCCTTTCCCTAGGTTATAATGAAATATATTACGTATGATATTTCTTATAAGAGTACAAATTATTAATATCATAGTGGTATATGGTGTAGTTTACATATGGAATAGTGGTTTGTGTTTTCTAGTCTCCAATGTTAGTAAACTATTATATTCTTCAAGGATGTGTTTTTGTAATGTAGTTAATATACATCAAACAAGATATAATATATATGTATAGAAATATCAGGTCTCTATTGCTGGTATCAATGGATTGTTTTAGTAATCATTTGGTAACTAAGATGAAAAAAAATTAGTGATATCCCAAAGGATGTGTCTCTGTATTAGTCTAAGGATGATTCAATGTAGTTGAAAATTTACATGAATTTTATTAAAGGATAGAGAAAGTGGGTTCTATGAAATTACATCCCTATATGGATACTTCATATGGATGCGATACTTGTACTGAGGTACCATGTGATAATTAATCTGAAAAGGGAATATTACATTGGACCTTATCATCACATAGTTCATGATAACAAGTCATGACACACAATAGGTTTGACCATCCCTAGGTATATGAGGTAGATATTCATAAAATCTTTATTATCCTTTATAATGTATTTAAAAACATAATCTCTATTGATAACCTACGAAAAACCTATGGTGTTATAGATTAAAAATAACAATTCATGATTTAGAAATCCTATATGTGATTTTTCACTATTAGGTGTTTCCCTATCATGATTTTTATTTCATACACTATGGTTATTGGTTTTAGTCACTGGATAAACCATGAAATAATAGTTTCTTTGCCAAGTGGGATGGAAAATTAAATTATTGTCCTCTGGAGAATCCAAATTTTATAACATAAATAATGAAATATATCATTTAAAATCTCACACAAATTTATCAATCTATGAACCATGCATGAAATTTCAGCATAAAAGGATTGATAAATATTTTTGTGATTCCTTCTTGAAGAAATTTTCACCTTCAATCAATGGGTCTTATGATTTAATAGTTTTTGAAAAATGGTCCACATCCATGTAAAAGATATTCCCCAATATCCAGTGTTGATAACATGAAAATTTTATTTTGCATATCTACCATTTGGATGGTGAAGAAGGTCAGTGGTGGAATGCTATCCAGATTATGAGGGTGGAGGATAAAATTCAATCAATGGATTTGGTAGAGTTCAAGAACATTTTTTAAATTAAATTCAGTGTATTCATCATATGATGATGTATAAGGAGTAATTTGAGATAAAGAAAAATTATAATGAATTTGTTGCTACCTATGAGGAAACTTTTACATGTCCCACAAGGAACATATGTGATATTTTCATACAACCTAACATTTATAGTGATCTAATAATTAGTGGATTAAAACCATGTCTTAGAAGGGAGTTGTCTATAAGAGAATTTAGTATTTATGAATATATATTTTTATGTGATATCAAGGTATAAATGGATGTTAAAGTTTCATATCAATCTTAATGTTTTAAAAAGAATAGATGAAATGGAATTGAATAGAAAATCAAGGAAACTTGAAGTGAATAAGATGATATTTTCTTTATGATAAATGTATGGGATGAAGTATGAAAAAAATTACTTTATGTGGATTTGTAAATTATTTATGTTTTGTAGGGATAATAATCCATCAATTGATTAATGGTTTAATGTGAATAAGTCACCTAAAGATGTCAATAGAGTAAAATATTCCCAAATTAAACCCCCCACAATCCATTGTTTCAAATTAAAGGACTATGGGAACATTGTTAACTAGTTACCAAATATTAAGGTTAACGATGATGATAAATGCTAGACACCTCTTAATTCAAGAATAAAAAAGAAACATCTTAGGCATTAACTATTTTTGAGGAGGGGTGTGATAATAACCTTAGGAAAGGTACACTTACAATCAATTCTAGTACTGATAATATAATATTTGACTATAGATATACCCATTCATTCAAAAATAACTAATTTTTTATGGGTATCCATATTGCACTGAAATTATTAGATGTAAAATTAGAAGTGAACCCCAATAAAGGTATAATTACCATATCAAATATATATAATTCCAATCTGGTTGATTTTGGTGTGAGTTTACATCCTCCAAATCGTTTTATTCATCCTCTAGATGTATTTAATATCATATTAGGAATATATTTGATTTATCTAAATAAATACCACATAAAATTTCAAGGAATGGAAGTTACATTTTATATTCCAAACAAAAATATTATTGTCTATCAATGTGAAAATAATTAAAAAACTATGATAGAGATCACATTCAATGTATTGGTATTAATTCCCAGTCATATGTGTTGTTTCACCCAAATGGTTAGGGATAAACATGACAATGATGATATTCCTATTATGAAGTAATTTTTAGATTCCTTTCCAGAATGGTTTCCTAACCATCCACCAATGTGTGATTTTTTTTTCTCAATAGAACGCATACATGGTTCCATAATAATTTATAATAATCTCTATATAATATCCGTGATTTAGTTTCATGAATTAAAGGCACACCTCTAGGAAAAAAATGATAATGGATTGATTCGTGCATGTTTGTCTCTTTGGGTTGCACCTATACATTTTTTTTAAAAATACTGATGAATCTATATTCCTCTACATTTATTATCAATATCTGAACCAGGTCATGATCAAGAACACGTATCCTCTTTCACGTATTTTTGAATTGATTTATCAACTGTACAAAGCTAATTACTTCTCTAATATTGACCATCATTATGGACATAAACAATTTGGGTTCATAATGGATAATATACCTATGAGAACATTCTTTACAAGGTATGGATATTGTGAATATATAGTGGTTCTATTTGGTTTTACTAATTACTCGACTATTGTTAGGGATTTAATTGATAGTCATTATATATTACCTTGACAGGTTCGGGGAAGTCATTATCAGAAATATTTTAATTTATTCAATGAGTAAGGATGACAATGAAGACCACTTTAAAATTATTATAATGAACTAAAATAATGAGTAACAATATTGAAAATGTATAAATTATGAATTTGGGAAATAAATGTTCATTGTTTTACATAAAATCTGAAGAGAGGGTATATCAATAGATACTTAAAAGATATAGGCTATTGAATGATGGACTTGGCCAACAACGGTGTTTGAGATCTATATTATTATTAATTTATTTGGATTTTATATATTTTTTTAGATAATTTCTCATGAATATTCAATCTTCTAACCTATTTAAAAAAGAATGGATACATGATCCTCTCGACAGATGAATGTGCAGAACATTTTGTGGAACTGAATATAATATTAGACAGTGAACCTATACATCAATTACCCTATAGTGGAGAATAATTTTAAATTATAATGATGAATACATGAAGACATTGTGATGTGTTCATATACATAATTAAATGGATATATCTTATGCCTCATGAAAATCGATGATGCATAAGAAATATTCCCCACCTCATGAATTGGAGATAGCTATTGTAATTGATTCATTAAATATTTAGATGAATTATCATTATCGATAAATGTTTGATATATATATCAGACAAAATATCTTCATGTATATTCACTTAGAAGGAGTTGAATATGCACCGGAGAAGATGGTTAGAGATGAATAATGATTATGACTTATCAATAAATTTAATCCCTATAAAAATAAAATAGGTTGACAATTCATTGAGTCCAAATGTTCGTTATAACATATACATGATTAGGATTGAAAAATATCCAATATTTCTATACTTTCAATGAATGGATTGGAAAATCCTGAAGGAAGGGGGAAATATTATATTTCTTAATTTAATGCTGAACCATTTATCCAGGTGAATATTAAATAAAAAAAGAGGAAGATGTAAGGATTCAAAATAAGGTAAAAATTATGCATTTGTTCACACATTATCATGATTGAATGATAAGGGTCAGGAATCATGTTTTAGTTCCATCCATAACAGAAATTACAGAGTTGATAAAGGAAGATGATAGTTATTAATTATCTATTCATCCCATAAATACAATGATATATAGGGATATGAAAGATTATTTTTCATGGGATGGAATTATGAGAGATAACATAGAGTGTGTATCTCAGTTATTAGAATTTTTGAATGTTAATTATAAAAGACTAGAGCCGTTGGTGATGTTAGAGCGATTACTCACACCAGAATTGAAATGGGAAAACATCACCAAGGATTTTGTCATTGGACTCAAATAAAAACATAAATAGAATAATGTAGTATGGGTTGTTGTTGATTTACTCAATTTTTCATCTTATATCATTAATATAAAATAATATTTCAACATGGATCATCTTTTTAGGATAAACATTAAGGAATTGGTAAGGTTTCACTATGTAAAATATTCCATTGTATCTAATTAGGATTTGAGTTTTACCAATATTTTCTATTGAAGTCATAATCATGCTATCGATGTAGAGTTGATTTTTATAAAATGAAATCAACATTATATAATTGGATAGTATGATATAAAAATTAAAACCCTAGAGGATATGATAAAATATTTTTTATTTTATTTCAAATATTGTTGGGATCAACACCAATCTTTATTTGAGTTTTCTTAAAACAATATATTTCTCTCAAACATTCATATGGATCATTAAGAATTCATTTGTGGAATGAAATGTAAAGGTCCTCTATGATAAAATATGGATAAATAAATAAATATATCGGGACATGAGATAATATATGAAATGGAATATAAGCATATAAAAATTCAATAACACGTGATGGAAGCTCAAATTTTGAGAGAAACTGTGCTAACAATTTCTTTAATAATCAATAATTTGAAGTTGGTGACAAGGTGTCTCTAAGGGTTTATCCATGGAATATAGTCATGATATGTTGGAAGAAAGAGAAACTTGTCCTATGTTATACCGATCTACGTGAAATTATTGATCATATCAGGAGAATATCTCAAGTATTGGAACTTCCACAAAACTTCTCTCAAGTACACAACATGTTCCATGTATCTCTCTTAAGGATGTAGATAACCAACCTTGCATATGTATTGAACTCATAGGTCATACCACTGAAGTGTAATCATTCATTTGAGGAAAAATCGATAGAAATTATGTATTATACAGAGAATGTTCTAGGAAACAATAAAGGCCACCTAATTAATGTTTTTTAGGGAAATCAAAAGATTGAGAAAGATATGTGGGAAGATGAAGATATAATGAGGTCGAAGTATCCTCATTTTTTAGTATTAGGGTGATGAATTTTGAGAGATAAATTCATTTTAAGTGTTGTATAATGTAACACACAATGTTTATATTAATTACTGTATTTTGAATATTTTTTCCATATATTTGGTTACATGTAATAGAAAGTCACGATTTTTCTAGACACAAAACGTAGATTTCTTAAATTACAAATGAAATTATGTTTTATCAAAACTATGATATATTATTAATATAGTAATTCAAATATGATCATTATAACCTAACAATTAAACATAATGAAATAAATATTAATAACTAAATTATACATCATAGGCACAATTTTTTCTTTATAAATAAATCATATTGATAAAAAAGTACTTAGGTTTATTTAAAATCAATTTTTATTTCAAAAATACTAATTTCAATAAAAATGTTTTTTATTTTGTCATTTTTAACCTATAGATAAAATAATTTTTCAAAATTTAAAAAATATATTTTGGTAAAATAAAAATAATTTTAGAAACATTGTGTTAAAAAAATATTAGGGTTAGTTTTTTCGATTTTTTGAAAACATTCATTTTTTAATGAAAAATGAGATATACTGAATTTAATTGGAAAAAATTCTTTATTTTAAAATATTTATAATATTATATTATGTATTAAAATTTTTTTAAAGTAAAATTATCTCAATTATACATCCCTAACCCAATTTATTTCATTATAATCAAATTAATGATGATTATTGATATAAAAGCATTGTAAAGTTTTGAACATTTTCAATTTCAAACCCAAATTTCTCATCATGTCAGTGGGATTAATTATAAATAAAAAACTTTCCACGTTGTGATTGGAATATGAAAAATGGATTGCATATTTTTAATTATCATCATTCATATTTTCTATAATTTTAAACATATATTTTAACCAAAATTAGAAAAAATTAAAGAAAAAATTATATATTGTAGTGAAGGTAAAAATTGGGTTACTAGAAGTGGGGGTGTATTGAAATAAAAGTGATAAGAGTTAAAAAAACAAAATAAATTATTCAACACCAATTTTGTGGCAATATTTTAACCTTATATCATATAGGATATGTACTGGTCTTTTATTTGTTTCTTGTGACATAAAGATTGGATGGATTTCATTCAATAAAAATATTACATTTGTGCCACTCACCTCACATATAAAACCCAATCCCAACAACTATTGTATTCACAATATAAATACTTATTTTTATAATGACTAACTATGCAAATAACTTCCCATATTCCCTCATATAATTCTAGTAGACTTGTTTTGGGATTAAAGTGAGCCTAGGAAGGCGTTTGATGAGAACCTAAGAAGAATACATGAAGATGATCTAAAGTTCACCAATGAGCACTTTTTTTCCTATACATAATTAAATTATTATTATAACAAACTTATATAATAAAAATATAATATTCCATATCAATAATTTCTTTTGACATGGTAATGAAATAAAACCGTCTCCACTCCCATAAAAATGGTTATGAAATCATTGTTTGTGTGTACATTGGACAACTGCCTCATAGTCTGATGTCATCCATTTTCAATGAATTATTACCATGGTTAGAAATTATGATGTATTTATTATTTATATATTATATTAATGATAAAATTATAATTTTTTAACTATTATATTACATATTCCTTCGTACTTACCATTTTTTGGGAATATAATAATGTCTCTTTGTGTACGAAAGACTACCACCTCTTGAAGTGATTTGATTCATTCTAACTGTTCATGGAAGGAAATAAGGATAATTTTAATGAAAATTTTAAATATATATGACATATATTGAATTATTTAATGATAATATATCATTTAAATTGAATTCATTCAATCCAAAAATAAAATTTAAAAACATTTCAGTGTACCTATGATATACCATTATCATGATTGTAAAGTACATTATTTCTAAAGAACATATTTCCTGAATGGTCATACAACAATAAATGATTTATAAATATGATAATTATGTCTTGAATATTAATATTTATATTAAGGAACCGTGATAAAATTAATAGGGCCTAAAATAAAAAATCAGAACATATACGAAACAAAAAGTGATTATTACCCAAAAATAAAATTTATCAGTTAATTGAAAATAATGTTATAAAAAATGAAATAGATAAATAATATATTGTAAGATATGTATAATTATAGTAGAAATAGTGGGTTCCCTATACACAAAAATTCAGTGTTTTTTATTACAAAATCTTATATATAGTTTTCTATACATGATGTTATCTTACAATTATAGTGCAGTCGTTTCTGTGTCTACTATTGAAATAGTAATTTCCAAATATAAATTGTCATATCGAATGATTATATCAGATCCCATGCTATAATGAGAACCTCTAGATTCTATGACATTAATCATAAGTATATGTATTATGGTCTAGATATATCATACTGATTGGACACAATAGATGTTTGAAAATCAGGTGTTGGGGGCTCATAAACATTGATACTGCTTCTCACGAGGTTTGCACTTGGTGATCTCTAGTAGTGAGATCATGAGGATTGACCCTCCAATAGGAAAATTGCTTGATTTTGGTGTTATTGGAAGTTCCTATCTATGATCATGTGTATTGGTCTCATGACATAATATCATTACCAATGTATATCATTTGATTGCATACTTTGATGCAATACGAAATCCATGGAAGTGAAGATGTGGCGAGGTAGTTTGTGTTGGGTGCATCATTGGTGGCATGGCATTAGTTGAATGGTCATGAATGGATTTTTCACATCTAGGTTATGGAATTAATATATCATAGACTATATTGATAAGGATGATAGTATAATTATAAGACCATGGCTGGGGAAGTATATGGTAAATTCATCTAGATAAATCAACTAACAATAATGAATAAAAAGGGAGATGACACATGAGTGAATCAATCTTAATGATAAATTAATGATAATGATATTATATTACACAGTGTGTTTCCTTAGGTTACTTTTCGCTTCTATGACAATCCATGTCTATTTAGAGTCTTTTATGGTTTTCTAGATCTCACTATTTGTCTGTGAATAATATTTACTGATGTCAAGATAATGGCCTAGAAGGTCACACATAATAGCGTATTTAGGATTCTTCCATATTCAGTTGAATATGATATTTGGATATGGTGGGCCCCACAACTGGGGTCTAGGATTTTTCCAAGGATAAACGATCACTAATGAAATAAATAAATTAATATTATTCATATTTAGAATAATGCTTGGTGAATTTATTTGTTAAATTTATTTACGAGTTTGAAGTAAATACATGAAAAATAATAATTGATGAATATTAAATTATTCAAGGTTCAATTAATATTTATAGGAATGATGCGTCGAGTTAATGGAAGATTTATTATCATGTAATATTTTAAAAATTAATAATTGAGTGATAATAATATTTATGACCCAGATTTGTGGTCCTAATTTTTTTTTAATAGTGAATTGGTTATTTGGGGTATGGGTTGGAATTTCTAGGTAATTACATGACATTATAAATATAATAGGAGAAAAGATTGCAAAAAAATATTCATGGTGCTTCTCCCTCTTCTCATCTCTCCCATGATCTAGAGAGAGAGAGGTTTTGGATCCAAGGAGTATGGATCAAGCACTCTCACATGCATCGCTAGTAAAATGTTGTGGTGATCATTGGATCATCGAAGGTGTCATTGTAATTCTCTGCTAGCACCCAAATTATGATGAATGGTGCTCCTGTGGATTCCTTGAAGCCGGTGTGGATGATCTAGTGGAATTAAAATTTGGATTCTTCAGGTAGCAATCACCAATGATGAGAAGATGTTGTGAACATCATCAAATTAAACTAGGTATTTTAACCATTTATTTTTGTGCTGAAAATCCTTCACGTGTGGTCATCGGCTAAGATTGAACTTCTGTTCACCAACGACGACAAGTTAATGTTGATCATCTGTGGAATGTTTTTTAAAAACCCACATGTTTGGGGCCTCTGCTGCACATCTGGTTCCACCAAGTTTTATCGGAGTAATGCATGTTGATTTTAACAAATTATAAATTAAATTTTCATTAAATTTAAAAAAGGTAATCGTTATGGTCACAACGCCACTGACAGAATCAGAATTGGACATCGGACGACTAGACTACATCCATCCAAAGTTTAGAATTCGGATTAGATATTGATTTTTGATGGTGTTTCATATTTCGACCTGAAATCCCATTGCCAAAATACATACCAGAAATTCAATTTTGTAATGATATTAATTTATTAAAATTATTTGTATTATTATTATAATAACAAAATTATTTGGTATTACTATAATAATAATATTATTTTTAATTATAATAATATTATTATTAATTTCCAAACCTAAATAGACATTAGATTTTTTAAATGGAGGAGAAAGGCTTGCAAAGAAAGTCCTGGATGACCTAAAATTAATGAAATATAAAGGAGAGGAAGAACTTCATTTAGGTCCTAAAATTTAAAAAACAAAAAAAATAAAAAGTGGGATACCTCCATTGTAGGTCATGTAGGAGAAAATAAGTTTTATTTTGGGGGCCGAGCGCCCCCATCTCCCAAGAACGACGACCCTGAGGGCCACCTCTGTTCCTCTCTATATAGTGTGGTGGCAGCCCACACTAGGTCACATTGTAGAGGTTGGCACCATAGGTAGTACCATGACGCACCAAGGAAGCCCTACCTTGGACAACCTCTTTTTGCATCATGCGAAGCAGTGTGCCATCAACCTCTCGCTACAACGCACAATGGTTTTGTGTCCTCCCTCCTATGTGGTTTTGTGGAGTCATTCTATGCAGCCCACACCAAACACCGGTGCTGGCCACCTTGGCCAGCCCCTCTGCTGGAAGCTTGCTCCCTTAGTGCGCCCATGGGTCACCCTCCACGGACAGCACGTTCCTCTGGCCTCCTCCAATCCCAGAAATACTCAGCGCTTCTTCCAACAGCGGTAACTGCCGCACCCAACCACACTAGCTGCAACATACCCAAAATCCCCTTAGAGACCCATGGAAGCCCTCTCTAGGTGTGGCGATGACCACCCCTCCCGCCGGCCACCAGTCTGCATTAACGGCACCCCCAAGAGTTGTCACCCCGACCATTAGCGCTCACAGCAGCCGCCTCACTGTCAGACTAGACTGCACGCGGCAGACCAGGTGCCTCCCTCAGTTGTGCTTGCTGGAACCCAGGGATCCAGGGTTGTACCTTACCGGAACTATGGGTTGAGGCCCCTTTTCCCCGAACAATCCCACGACAGTCCCATGCAGCCTACAATTTTGTGTCATAGGCGAGCATGCCTTAACCTCTAGTGGACTGCCCCTCTACAACACCCCTCTTAGGAGGTAATCCTTTTGCCTCTCCACAGAGACTACACCACCCGTGAAATGGGCTTTGGCGGTCGGCCCAACCAGGAACGAGATTGGGCAGACCCGCCTGGCCCAGAATGTTAATGCGCAGGGTCATACCACACATCTTGGGACTTTGCAAGTTCACCACAACCCGTAGAGGCCCATCCCGAAGTTTCATGGGCCAAATGATTTCAATTTATTCAAAATTTAATTTAAATAATTAATTTAATTTTATTAGAGAATTAAATTAATTAAATATTATTTTTTGGATTTAAAAAAATATTTATAAATAATTAATTTAATTGGAATGTTAATTAAATTAATTATTTTAATTTAATTTTTAGGTTTTAAAATTAAATTAAATAATCAGGGCAAAATGATGTTAAATTGAATTAAAAACAACAGTGAATTTTTTAATTTGATTAAATGCCGTCAGAATTTATTTAATACAAGATTAATTTTTATTCTATATATATTTAATATATGTGATTATAATGCATGTATTACAGAACATGATCCTTAGATAGACCAATGTATGTCTAATAATTATTATTTCATTATTTTTAATTATTTCATGCAATTTTGTAATAATTATTTTAATTAAATAAAATACGATCTATGTGTCGTCTCTAGTGTCATTATATGAATAAGTGATTCAACACCCATTCTCAGTGTGGTTTTTATACACCAAGACCCCCTCACCGTCAAGTGTGTATATTTTTATAATGACGAGATGAGGTATGATGCACTTCACGCCAAGTGACGGTGACGCACCAAACAAGAGTTGGATAAAGTGGATGAGAAGATGTTTTTATCTATGTTGGAAGCCACATGACTAAATTTATTGTCTCTAGGGTCTCAGTTGGTCTGTTATTCACTTAATAGATAAACCGTTAGAACTATCTCGCAATTAGGTGTTCATTTTATGTCTACATGGTTTATTATTTTTTGAATTTTTAGTTAGAACACATTCACAATGAATAATAATAATTAAGAATGAAAGTTAAAATGAACAGGGGACGTGATATATTTTGATATTTCATGCATGTTTAGTTTTGAGTGAGATCACATAGTACGTGCTTATAAATATAGAAAATGACTTATTTAACCGCCGTAAAAATAATAAAACCCTGAAATATATATTAAGTCATAACAGCTTTATGTCATTCATGTTTGGACAAAAATAGATGTTTGAGGTTTCAGTCATGCCATAGCTGAGGTTTCCTCTTACTACTGGGGAGTCTTTATAATAATTATGGGTTGACGTAACTATAATTTCAGTAAATAAATAGACATAGAAAGGCTGTTGTAATTTTAAGGGAATGTACTAAGTAAATCATGTTCTAATTTCAGAAGCTGGGACTTCACTTAACAGATCATGGAATCACATTTTAAAAAAATCGTCCATCCAAAAGTCCACGTAGAGCCTTCCAAGTTGTGGTATAGCCTAAGATTTTATACTGTGAGTGGTGGTTCCGGGATCCTTGACACTAGAATACTCAAGTGACACAGTGGTCTGATTCTACCACAAAGAGTTACTGGATTCTTATAAAATAGTTGTAGACATCACATGAACTAATTAATTAATCAAAATGTCTAAATTGGTAATCTAGATAAAAGGAACTAATATTCTAAAATTTATTTTTGTAGAAGATGGAAAGTTATACCAAAATATTACACTGTGATAAATTTTGGAAAAAATAAATGGCCACACTGACATGAGTATCCATGAATAGTAAAGGCGCATTCGCATAGTACTATGATATGAGAAACTCCTGGTTCTAGTGTCCCAAACACTATTAAACTACCTCAAGATGCATGTGTGAAACTGCTTACATGAGAATAATTTAAAAATACTATGATGGTTATATCATTATTCTTTCATCAACATCTAGTGTCATTTGCAGTCGCTACACCACAGAATATATGATTTAAACATAAAGTTTTATCTCTGAGATGTTTGGGGAAAGCTAAGCCATGATATAAATAAGGAGATGTTACACCGACATTTGTAAATTGAAATATTGATCATGATATCCAAATATATCCTTTTCTCATATGATTTTTACCACTTTACTAAAGTCTCATTTTATGTTATAAAATTAACAAGTATTTGTAAATGATTCATTACCAATCAAGGTAATGTATGCCAGGTGAATCAGAATAAATGATAGTTAGGTTTTAATTCATATGGAGAATAAATTTAAAGATGAAGTATAGTGGTCCAAGGAATTTTATTCTAATGGACAATTCACTACATCATTTAATTAATGAGGTATTAACAAAAGGTTATTTTCATTTTATATTATAATATAATACTACAGAAGTTTAAATGTAATTAACTGAATTATAGAAGCATGTTTCCACTTCTATGTCAGGAATATTCATCAATGTAATGTTCCCTTTTACTATAAAGGTATTTAATACTATATTCATTTTACATATATGTATTTAAATATAGTTACAAAGTATGTATATAAATATTAGAAGAAGACATGTGTATTCTCAAAGTGGCTGTGAAAGCATGATACCTAGGATAGTGGTGATTAGTACACGACTCTTTAATTTCCAAATGAAAGGTTTGTGTTGAACTATTATTGAGTATAACCACAAACATTAATCTTCTGTGTCCTTGGATCCAAGGAGACACTCTTTCAGGTTCTGGAATGAATGTGGTTTTTGTTATACTCAATCACTAGAATAGTAATACATTAAGCATAGGCAATTAGTGATGAATATAAATGTACGACTTATACCCAGTTGTTACAAGATAATTCATTGTCATGTAAAACTAAAAGTGGATGCCAATAATATACCATGTATGATATTTAGGATCGGAATAACTAAATACTTTTTTTATTATCGATTTCTTTAGTTTGGAAAAAGGATCCTTTAGAAATAAAGGTTTTCCATGAAGCGTTTGGAAATTGTTCAACAAGTAAGCATGAGTTATTCCAAGTATTAGTTTTAGTTATATATACTTCATAAGTTCCCTTTTAAGTAATAAAGGAATAATAATGTAATATATATACCCTGGTTGGAAGATATGAGTTGCTTCGGGAGGGGATACAGAAGAATATATTGACCAAGAATTCATCAATCAAGAGAATGTAGTGTGTAGTAATTCCTAAAATCACATTACCTTATCAACATCCTGACAATGATGTTAATGACAAGGATTGATGATGAATTATTAAATATCATCATTATTCAATGAACATGTATTGTGGAGAAATTCATAAATTCATATGTTATACATCAAAATATTGATGTAAAAAAATAAATGTTGCAACTAGTATAAACATCCATTATATTTTAGGAAATGCTTTTAAAATAACAGAGATATCCCACAACCATATTCCGACTAAAATGATAAATGGATATCATATGATTCATAGAATAATGTAAATATGTTATGTCATAATGACATGTGTCTGGATGAGAAGGCTTTGGTCATAAACAAACATGCATCCCATTAAACACATGATGAATCTATGTAACTACCATAATAGTTGTTTAGGATTTTACATAAACCCTTATCATAGATAAGATATAGTCATGATATAGATTGTATTTATATAAGGGGTTTCACATCTCAATTATAGATAGTGCGAGCAATATTAACATGGTTTTAGTCAATTCCCTAGATTTAAAAATAGTTGGCATAAGAACTAGTTCCAGAAGCGCATGTAAAATAGAGTATGTTCTAGAGACACGTACTGCATAGGTATGATAAAACCACGGTGATGGTTTTTATATTCATCGTGGTACATGATATGTTATTCAAATTCGAATAATATTTCCTACAAGTAAGTAGTGTAAGAAAATTAGATAAATTTGATAAGACCAACTAAAATTCAATTATTTGATTCCATATATCAAAGGGATAAGTTGAATTTTATTTTAAATACTATGTCGAATATTCAAGGGAGGTGATACCTGGATGGTACAGGCTTGGTGCCAACAAGGCTTGATTGATTTCACCATGCCGTTATTCCTAAATCTGTTAGAATTTTACTTATCATAGCTATTATCTATGATCAAACTATATAGAATTGTATTTAAAGACCTAAAATCATGGTTGGTGTCTATATGACACAACTAGAAAGGGATGGTAACGTCATAGAATAATAATAAATTTATCAGGTTTCTGAAATTCCGTTTATGATTAATGTAAGCAACATGATCATAGAATATACAATTGAAAAAAAGGATTTCCATGTGTCTACCAAAGGAAATTGGGGGATCCAATGTTTTCCATGTAAAGTATGTCTAGAAACATAAGGAAAAGAGATGTTGGTCTTTTAGTTAGTTAAGGACAAGATGAAATTTATTCTCTGGTGGTTCACATAATGTAGAAATATATCTTCTATGGAATAGGATCTACTGAGGTAGATCTATAGGTTTCTTGGTTCTATTCAATCGTAAATATAGTGAAATTGTATTGAAAAATACATGTTATAACAATTTAAGAAATGAATTGTTTTTTATATCACATGGAATATTATTTTCTGGTTGACATGTGCAAGACATTAGAAGAGTTAAATTTGTTGATTTCAAATCCATATGTCAAAACAATGAATTACTCATGTATGTCGTGATATGTACAAGAAATGATATTGTGAGGGTATGGTTTATAAAAAGAAAATTTCAGTTATATCCTAGGGAACTGGAAGAGATGTAGTCAGAACTATATAATTATACTTTAGTAAGTACAAAAGATGTGTACCTGGTAGGTGGATAATAAAAGGATACCAGTTTTCGGAGATACAATCTAGTCTTCCATAGATCAATTTAATCTAGTATCATAGTTAGGCAGAAGATGATGAGAGATTCACACTCATATCAACCGGTGGTAGCCATACATACAATGACCTAGTAAGTTGCAGCTTCTACGATAGTTAAGAAGTAGATGAAAGAAACAATTTGGTCCAGTTCTTGGAATCGCACCTAGTGAGAAAAGTGTAATAATATTGTAAATTATGATATTATTATTATCTAAGATGTTGTGTTATGACAGTGGAAAAGTGGGATATACTTGGGATGCCATCTCTTTAGAAGTTTTACTCTAAAAGATGTGGTCTCAATAGTAGAATTTCGACACGGTGAAACCGTGGCGGACCTAGTATCATAAGTCACTACCCAGTAGAAACATGATATTCATATTGTGAGTAGCTAACATGTTTAGTTAGAAAGTTGGATATAGTTCTAGTAAGAGTTTTTAAATAGTGGGATCCCAATACCCAACTATTCAGTGATTTTGATTACCAAATCGTGTATGCAGTTAGCTATACATGATGTCATATTACCATTATAGTGTATACTTTTCTGTCTCCACTATTGAAATGGTAATGTGCATTAATTAATTTTTGTATCAATATGTTGTAGAAGATCTCAGGGTATAAATAGAAGCTATAGATAATATGAAATTAATCTTAAATATATGTTCTACGGTCTAGATACATCTTACTGATTAGACATGAAATATGTTTGACTATCATGGGTTGGGGGCTCATAAGCATTGACACTTTTTCTGATGAATTTTTTACTTGGTGATCTATAGTAGTGAGATCATGATTGTTGACTCGCCAATAGGAATACCACATGTTTCAAGTGTCATTAGATGTTCTTACCTATGATCATGTGTCATGTTCTCTTGAATTGATATCATTACCAATGTATGTCATTTGATTGCGTACTTTGATGATAAACCAAAACCATGGAAATGAAGTCGTGGTGAAGTAGTTTGTGTTGGGTGCATCATTTGTGTCATGGCATTGGTTGAATGTACAATAAATGATTTGTCTCTACCAGGTTATTGATGTAATATATCTATGGCTCGTTGGATAAGGATGGAAGTACCATTATAAGACCACGTCAATTGTATTTGTGGGTAAATTCTTCCAGTTAAATCAACTAACAACAAAGCGAGAAACGAGTGGTGACACTTGATTGTATTGCACATTATTATATATTACAAACAAAGAGATTACATTACAAATCACATGTTCTTGGGTTGACTGTGGATGATTTGAAATTCCTTATCTATTTAGGGGCCATTATGGGGTGCTAGATCGTAATCTTGGTTTGTGAATAATATTTATTACTATCGAGGTAAGGGCCTTGAGGGTCACACACAATAGCGTATTCAATAATCTTCCCTATTTAGTTGAATATTAGATTTGGACATGGTGGGCCCCACTGCTGGGGTTCCATATTTTTACAAAGATAAAAGATCACCAATGAAATAACTAAATTCATATTATTTATAGTGTTGATATAATTTATTAAATTTATTTATTATTTTTAAGTAAATACATGAAAAATATTAATTGATGAATATTAAATTATTCACGGTTCAATTAATATTTATGGGAATGACAAGTGGAGTTAATGAATGATTTATTATCATTTAATATTTTTATCTATTACAAGTGCGTGATATTAATATTTATTACTCAGATTAGTAGTCATAAAATGTTGTTAATAATGTGATGGTTATTCGTGGGCTAAGTATTCATTTCCAGGTAATTACATGACACTGTAAATATAATATGAGTGGATATTTAAAAATAATATTCAGGGAAGTTCTCTCTCTTATCCTATCTCCTATGATCTTGAGAGAGAGGCTCTATATCCAAGGAGCAAGGATCAAGAACTCTCTCAAGAATCACTAGTGATGTTAGGTGGTGATTGTTGGAGAATCAAATACATCGTCACAATTACACATTAGCACCTAGATTACGATGAATGATTCTCCTGCAGATTCCTTGAAACATGTTTGAATGATCTAGATGAATTTGACTTCGGATAGATTGCGAAACAATCACCAATGACAAGAAGACACATGGCTTCAGATTAAACCATTTATTTTTAATGTTTATTTTTTTTCTTAAAATCTTTCACGCGTGGTCCTCAGCTAAGAATTGGTTTCCATTCACCGACATCAACAAGTTTACATTGATCATTTTTTGAATAATTTTTAAAAACCACTTATTTGGGGATTCCTTAGCATGCCTAGTTCAAGCATGTATGATTTTTATTAGATTTAAAATAATTTCATATTGATTATATGTTAGGCTCGAATGAGTTTGAACGATATTGATATTTAACGTAAGGGGTTTATAGTCTCTCTTTTATTTCAAGGAGGAATATGATCATTACCCACTTGTTTATTTTGTGTGGGGGTATATATTTTCTTATGGATGTGTTATATCATAAATCTAATAATTTTAATTGTATTTAACAGTTAATTTGATATTGTTTGTTATTTGGAATTACGATTAAAATGATTACTAAATTGGTAATAGAGTTTTACATCAATTTTAGTTCATTTGAGAGTTATGTCATGTTTTGAATCTATTTTTTATATGGTGTATATACATACCAATTGACATGTAATATCATGAATTTATTTATGCTCATAATATTATATGTTTCATTTAATTTTATTCCTTAATAGTGATTTTGATTCAGTGATACGAAAGTGCTAATGATTTTATGTTACAATATCATCATATATCTAGATTTATTTATGATTATATTTCCAATGGAAAAATAATATAATATATCTCTCAAGATACTCTTTATTTTTTTCCCCAAATGTTATTTCTATAGAACACATATCTTCCCTCCGTATTCCTATTATTATGTAAATAATATTTTAAAAGAATGGTTTCATTAAAAATCATTTATATTTCCTTATTCAATCGAAATTAAATTTCATTCCAAAACCACGGAATCTAAAAATGTTTTCAAATTTTTTTTTGACACATTTAAAATGGTTTATTAATGATTCATTTTAATGCTATTTAATTTTAAAAAAAAATTTAATGGAAAATTCATTTTATATTCCAAACAATTCTCATTTATCATTTAATGATAATTCCAAAATCATCATTTCTTTTGAAAATAATTAAATGAGCATTATTTCTCCCTCTCATGCCCACTAAAATATTTCAAGCATCCATTAAATTTTTTAAATGATTTATTAAACTAATTCCTTAATATTTAGGAAAATTTTAGATTTTAGTTAATTGATTTCAATGAAAAAATGTGATTTTAAATATGTTTTTATTAAATTTATTCCATTGAGGAATGGATATATTACTAAATAACTGATTTAAATGATTTAAAATATTCTTTTATAAGATATCTAGCTTATGATTATCAAAATATTTTAAGAATTTTATTTTTTAAAATTATTTTCTAAGAAAACATATCTTCCTCCGGAAACCTTCTAAGTTTTATGTCTTTCCAAATCCTTTTCTATTTATGTTGACATCCCTTGATGTGACTTATTATTTACATGGAAAATAATCTAAGGATACAGTTATTAATCTTTCTCTAAATGGTTTAGGATGAAGAAAAATATGTAAATTGATTCACTTTCATGGGTTATTCCATGAAAAATTAATTATGAAACTGGATTCTTTTTTCCAAGGTTGTGATTTATTGAATTGATTAGGAAACAAGTCTCTTTGACATATATTATGATATGATTAATTGTGTATGAAAGTCAGTTCATTTTATTGGTTATCATATCTTGAATTATTATGAATGTTCAAGAATGGGAACAAAATTTTGATCCAATGCATGTCTGAAATACTCATGCTCAATTATGGATCAAAATATAAAATCAAAATTGGCTGTACTAGCATCCATGGATCCTATAGGATGTTGAATTTTCTATAAGAAACCCCATTAGTATGGTCCGATAGATAAAAAATATGAGGCTTGGGAATTATGCTAGAATCTTGGTGGAAGTTGAAATGTAAACTATGCTTGTTGAGGAGGAGGTTATTACAAAAATGGATGACAACATGAAGCAAAAAATTTTATATGAGAGGAAGCCAATGTTTTGTCTGAATTTCTTATTCTTTGGACATATTACTGCTATGTGCAAGCGGGACAAATAATTCCATTTTTTCAAGATGAAGGGCCACGATGAGAGAATATGTAGAAGAAGAAAGGGGAAGGAGAAAAGATCTCTGGAGACCCTATAGATCAAGGTAGATGGCCAAGGTCTAGGTCATAGGCAGAATGAAACATTGAATATGGGGGGTTCATCCTCTATGGCCATGGTGAATGATCTTCCACACAATGGGGAACCAATTGGACCTGCATTAGATGTGGAGGGCATGGTTGAGGAGGAGACAACCTCTCCCTATAATTTTCATATGGTGGACAGGTAGGATGTACTACCTCAATATTTCACTACCCATGTAGAGATGGGAACACCATACTAGTTGGGGGCTGATCATAATGGCACTTGGTGCAGATTACCTATTATAGAAGAGTCTAAAGGAATTGTTAGTGATGTGTGTATATATTTTCATCCAGCTTCTGATCCAGGAGGGAACATCACACATATTTCCCCCTCCATGGCTGCCTTAAGTAGACTTCTTGTGGGTAGTGACCCGCCTCTTAAATCTATGAATTCATTCATTCCCTTTAGTGGAAGAATATGGGAAGATAAAGTGGACGAGGCTCAGCATTATGAGTCTGTCACACTCATTGGAGGGGTTTCCATTCATACCTCTAGTAGTGGGTCGGATGGAAGTTTGGTTGACGATAATGGTGTGTGGCACACTAATGTGGTCATAACCTACGTAGTGGAGACTATTGCTGCAACCAGTGGTTGTGTCAATGATGGAACAGTTGGGTTGTTGAGTGATAGAAGCAAGGGAATGTTGTAAAAGGGGAATCAAGTCACAGAATATGTTACAGTTAGCCCAGGTGAGGATGTGGTTACTCCCAGTGATAGACTGGAGCTGCATGCAGCTACTATCAAGGGAGACAGTGGGGAAAACCAGTTGACTAAGGAGCTCCGTAGCAACATTTCCCCTGGATTTGGTCTGAATAAGGGGAAGGGAAGCCATGGGAAGAAAGGGAAAATACATGTCTCGTTATAGAGAAAAGTGGGGACTCTGAAAAGAGGAATGGACAGTAAAAAAATGAGGATTCTCTTTTGGAATTGTCAAGTGCTGGGAAATTCCCACATAGTCAGGGCCCATCGACATTATGTAATGGCCTACAGTCCGATGTTTAATAGTATTGCTGAACAAAAATTCCTCTTTCAAAATTGGAATGTATTCAATTGGGTCTCCATAGGATATAGCTTTGTCTCCGAAAATCCCCATGGATCTCATATTGACCACTTATGGGTGTTAAGGTATGACGCCATTAAGATTTCTTCCAGTGATATTGAGACTCAAAGTATTCTGGTTAATTGCAACTTTTCTAGGCATGACATTTTCGTATCTTCTGTTTATGCCTCTAATTATTACATCAAGAGGAAGGATTTGTGGGAGGAACTCAAAGTCACCTCTAAGAGGATGAAGCACAAATGGATGCTCATTGGTCACTTTAATATAGTGTAGAAGCCAGAGGAAAAAACTGGAACCAACTTCAATAGGGTTGTTGCTGCTGAATTTTCTATGTGCATTGATTACTACAATCTGGATCAAGTTCCCATTGTTGGTTCTGATTTCACATGGTGTAGATACACATGGGAGGGGAAACAAGCTAGAAAACTTGATAGATTCTTCGTCTGTATTGATGACCACGCTACATCTCATGGAGTATCTGGATTCACACTTCCTAAGCACCACTCTTATCATAATCCAATTGTTTTTTATTTTAACACCAAGGTTATATGGTCAGCCCCTATTCCCTTTCAATTCAACAATAGATGGGTTTTTTTCCCAGATGTAGGGAAATTGTGTTAGATGCATGGGGTTTTGAATCCATTGGGAGTCCTCTCCAGATAATTTCTAGGAAAATTAAATATCTTAATGGGCTACTGATGGAATGGAGTAGAAAATCATTTTAAAAAATTAATGAAGATATCAGGAAATCAGAAAAGAAGGTGGCCAGGATTCATATCATTCAAGAGCAGTAACCTATCATATCTTGATAGGAAAAAACATCACACAATAGACATGATGATCTATTAATGGTGAAGGAAATATCGTTAAGAAATCAACTCAAGGTGAAATGGTTAAAGGATGGGTATAGGTACTCCAAGTTATTTAACAGATTTCACAAGGAAAAGACGGTGAGTGCAGGGAATAAGGTGATCAGTATTGGTGGGCACCACTACACCGAATAAAGTGAGATTACTTTGGCTATTGTTGAGAACTTTAAGATAATATATTTTGATAATGGGAAGTCCATTATTCACTGCATGGTAGTCAAAATCATCCCTTGTATTCAGGATCATTTGAATCAGCTCTTAATTGCTCCCCCATGCAAAGAGGTGACCAGATATGCTTTCTTTTCTCACAATCATGAGAGTTCACCAAGTCCTGATGGGTTCACTAAGAAATTTTTCTTGTTCTATTGGGACATTTTGCAAAATGATATTGAACAGCCCATTAAAGATTTATTTTTGCACTCATATATTCCCCACAGAATGAACTCTTATTTCATTGCTCTCGTCCCCATGAAAGAGAATTCTCTTAAAATCATTTATTTCAGTCCTGTTACACTTAGGAACACAATACCCAAACATATCAGTAAAATTTGTGTGAGAAGGATGAGTGGGATGGTTTATGACATGATTACTGCAAATTAATTTGGATTTTTCCCAGAAAGGATCATCTAAAAGTGACTCTTCATGGCATCTGAGAGTTTCAATCTTATGAGAAGAAAGACAAAGTATGATAATTTTTCCATCAAAATTGATATTTACAAGGCTTTTTACACTCTTAAATGGAGCTTCTTTCTGGATGTCCTTATATGGTATGTCTTCTTGAATGGGTTTGTGAATATGATTGGTATCATACTTGGATCTTCAAGGCTGTCAATTCTTGTTAATGATGTCCCGAGTGGTATTTTCCCTTGCACCTGGGGGGTATGGAAAGGTGATATACTCTCTGGTATTCTTTAGGCCATTGTAGTGGATTACCTTAGTAGATGTATTAATGAACTTACTCAATTGGGACTCTACAAGCAGATTAGGGCTGGTGTGCTTGAATGGGCCCCATCTCACCTATTGTATACAGATGACATCTTGTTACTTGGTCAAGCTTCAAGGAACACTATTTACTCTATTAAATCTCTTTTCAGTCATTATTAGGATGTCACGGGCTAGGCCATCAGTTGGGACATGTCTTCCATTGTTTTTTGGAATGGAATTTCAATTGGTAAAAGGAACAGAATGGTCAGGTATCTTGGGGTGAGGAAGGGATCTCTATCTTTCCAGTACTGTGGGATCCCATTGATTTGGGGAAATGTGAAAAGACGAAATTTGGAGGGTATTTATGCTGGTATTGTACATCAAATGACCATCTAGAAAGGGAAGTATATGTCCCATGCAAGGTGGGTCTGCCTTGTGAACTCAATGATCACATCAAAGTTTGTATACTCCTTCTCTCTCTATAAATGGCCGAGAGGACTTCTCAAAGAGATTCAGGGCATGGTATGTAATTTAGTATGGACATGGTCACCACATTAGAGGAATTTGATTATAGTTGCATAGATGGAGTGCATCATGCCTGTGGAGAATGGGGCCCTTAGACTGAAAGATATTCATACCATTAATGATGGTTTGATTGTGAAATTCACTTGGAACTTGATTTCTCATGAAACTGATGATGATTTCCTTTCAATTAGAATCAAAAGGAGGCTCCTAAATGATTATAAGTATTATCATGCCTCATCGATTTGGGCCTCTCTCAAGCAGGCATATATTAGGATTATGCAAGGTACCAAATGGTTGGTTTATAGGGACACCACACTGGACTGTTGGACCACAAAGTGGCTCACACTACCCCTTTTGGATCTAAATCTATCACCTGAAGCAGTCCCTTGGTCAATCTCAGATTTACTCTCCCAGATGAACTCTCTTATGAGTTCTATGCAAGTGGAGGATAAAATAAATAATTATGTTTTTATGGAACATGAAAAATTGATTTGGACCTGTAGCAGAAATGAGAAATTCAATTACATGTATTTTTACATGAATTTATGTGGGGTAAATCTTCTCCACCCTCTTGGATAATACAATTTAGAGTCTGGTTTATTAGACCTTCTATGTTCTTTCTTATTTGGAGAATCTGGGAAAATAATTTTCCCACAAATGATCTTCAAAAGAGGGAAGGTATTCAAATGGCTTCCATGTGTTCCCTCTGCAAAGCTGAAGAGGATTCTGTACAACACATTTTCAAGAGGTGTAATCAAGCCGTGGAAAAATGGGATTATATTTTCTCTATGTTTGGGGTTGCGTTTGATACCTACGGGACAGTTTGGGAGTTGATGTTCGCCCTGCTTATGGATGTTTTAGTGAGCAGGTTTATAACCTACTATTAGTGATTATTGCTGATGTTATTACAACTATGTGGGAAGCCAAAAATTCTGTTGTCTTCATTGGTGTGCACTCCATGATACAGCCAGGCATGGTTCCTGTGCACAAAGAAATTTTTGCTGCTTCTCTTGTGCAAGATGGTTCTATGTCTAACACTATTTATGACCTCTAAATTCTGAAAACGCTTGGTGTTTCAGGTTGGGAACGCAACCTCGTATGATGAAATACATTCAATTGAAACCACCCATCATGCCTTTCTTCAAGGTAAATGTTTGTGGGGCAACATTGGGAGTACCAGGTCCATCGGTTTGTGGAGGAGTGTTCCACACATATCGTGGGTTTGTAAATGGATGCTTCCACCATGCCATTGGAATTCCCACTACCTTTGAAAATGAACTATGGGAAATGATCTATGCCATCAGGTATGTTGTCCATTTTAATTGAGAATATATATGGATTGAACTTGATTATCAGACTTTGGTTCATGATTTGAGAACCAAGACACATCATGTCCCTTGGTCTGTGCTACCTCAGTGGGTTGACGGCCTCAGCAAGATCGCTCAAATGCGAGTGGATGTCTCACATGTCTACCGGGAGGCCAATCAGGTGGTGGATGAATTAGCAAATCTGGCACTCAGTGATATTGGGGGATGTGGTATTTCACAGCTCCTGACTACTATGCCCCACTGGTGGAGGAAGATAGATACGGTGTGATGCACACTCTTTCGTGTAACAACCCCTTGTATGCCTGACTCAGTTTCTTCTTTTAATTTATTTATTAGGGATGACTTCCACAGGTTCTTAGGTTTTCTAGTATCCATAGGTAATATGGAAATGTACTGCATATGATATGTCAAGGAAGGATTCTTATTATGAAGATAATAATGGAGGAAGGTGTAGTTTACATAAGGGTCAGTTTTTTATGTATCTATGTTTTCAAAGGCACAAAACTATTATGATCCCATTGTGTCTATTTTTGAATTATAATTAATATTCATAAAAATGATTTCATGTCTATGTATTAAAATCAACGTTGTCTATATTACAACACAAATTTCAGTTTTTCATCACATATTATGGTTTTATCAAAATTAGTCCATGGGTATTGGTGGAATATCCTCTATATGGATTTTTTTCATAACAACCAAATCAATAAATATTTTATCTATTTGTCTGTCATTCTTTTGAAGGAGTATAATATGGATGGGTTATTTATGATTGATTGGTATTTAAGTGGTTACATATTTATTCCTAGGATATTTAAATCCAAGATCTTATTCATTTCCTTTAGTTCCTTTATGATCCACTAAAACCGTACCCATAGGCTTCTTGGATTTTTAGGGTGCTCCCAACCTATAGATTATCTCCATTATCAGTTTATTCTAAACCACTTTCCATGATTCACTTTTCATGGAAGGCCCTAATTTAATAAGTATTATTTTTTAAAAAAACATTAACATTGTAACCTCATACCAAAATATTTTTCTGTAGTTTCAAAATTTTATTATGGTCTCATATTGGAAGACCATTTCAAGTTTATCACCATTCATTGTGTTAGTGACTCTGTCATCAAGAGAAATATGATTATTTTAATTCACTAATACAATAAAATAATATCAAAGAATACCTTTAGTTGTAATATCATAAATCATATTACATTCTCCAAAGATTAAAATAATTTTTTTTATCATTTTCAAGTGTAAAAATCCAAATCAGTGATACAAAACATGACTTGAATATGACAATTTGGGTGATTTTAATTATTCAAGATAAAATTTATAGAATATATCTGGATTATGAATATAAAATCGATAGGATTATATATGATAAATAAACTTGAAATATATCGATGATTTTATAATTTATAAATGTGATTAAAATATACCTTACGTTTAGTAATTATGATTCAGTTATTGATTCCCCAAATCCATTATTAACAAGTAATTTTTTTCATTTATCCCTTAAGAAGTATTAATTGATGGATTTGGGAATAAATTTATTCTTATTTTTCTCCATGAGAACTTATTGGTCAAAAATTACATATATTAACCCATATTCTATTCTTCATAAATGTGAATCACATGGACTTTCTTCCAAATTTCATTCCTCTTGAGTGACCCTCTTATTTACCTCATCTATGAAATTTACTATATTGTTGTTTTTGTTAGCAATATTCCTATGTTGATATTTTCTATATTTAGATCAATTTTCATGATATCTCATATCAGATGAATGTTCACGACTTAATCACCTTAAAATTCTCTTTATCTTTTCACACCAATGATAATTATACTTTTTATAATTAAAATTATGTTAGGGGAAATAAGTATTAAAAATGTCAATAATATTTACCTATAAAAAGGTGAGTAAATTCATTACAATAATTATTTATAAATACTCATATTTTTCTATTTGAAATATCATGTTTATTACTACTATAATACATTAATTTATTCACTTTTAATGTTTAGGATGTTTTATGTTTAAATGTGTCTTTAAATATTGGGGATCAAATAATTTTATAGAGTTAATGATTTTAAACGATATCAAATTATCAAAATAATTCCACTGATTATGAATAATAAAATTTATTTATTACATTCAAATTTTTAAAAATATAATGTTTTACATACTTAGCACGATTTTCATTTTAACCATGATATATAGATATTTATCATATTTCATTGAAAATCCGAATATCTTTATCATAATATTATAATTATTTTATTTTAATAAATTACTGAATTATTTTATTATCATCATCATTTGGATTTAGGATAATCAAATTCAAGGGTAGAAAACTGAAAAATCACAATGCATGGTTGAAAAATATAACGAGTCTAGCATCCTGGTGTAAACAAAATCATTTCAAAAAATGGTCATTGTTGGAACATGTTGTTTGAGAAACATACTTGCAGGGTCTACTATCCCCTATGAAAAATCTTCATTATATTAACAATTTGTTGAATTATTTTGAGAAAATATTTCATTACACCAATGGAAAGGATAAATATATATTCTCTGAGAGAAATTAGAGCTATTCTTTAATAAAATTCACTATTTTAAAAAGGTTTAACCTCTATTTTAAATTTTCAACCCCTTTAATTTCTCACACATTAATAGTTTCTGTAAAGATCCATTAAGCACTCACTGACTACTTATATTAAAGAACCCATTTAAATCCCATATTTATTTAATCAAATATATCATTTAAAGTTTATTAAATCAATTTTTCCATGTCATTAACTAACATTCCATGTCATCACCATCGGGTGACCTCAATACCACCTCACTAATACTCAAATAAAAGAGGTAATTTTTTTTAATTTATTGTTTAAAATAATTCCTAAAAAATACCTAGACCATAATTTGACACATTATCAAAAAACATATACCTATTCTAGGAAAAAATATAGGTTACACACAAAACTCTAGTATTATATTTTTTATTCATTCTCATATTTAAAAATTTAAAATTTTCACTCTTAGTGTGAGTTTTTTTATTTAATAAGTATAAATTATTCCATGCTATTATTGAAGGATATAAAAATACCAAAAAAGTTAAATAGTAAATATTATTCCCCAAGAAAAATGAAATGGTTTGAAATTATTTCAAATGTTTTTTAAGATATGTAATTTACCATTTTACATATATTTATGGAATTTTGGACTCAAAAGCTATAATGATCCATATATCTATGAATAAAATGTCTAGGAAACTATATTATCATTGAAATTAGATAATTTGATACTCTAAAATAAAAAACAAATTTATTGAAACTAAGGATCTCATAGAATAACTTGTTTGGTTAACAACTCATATGCATACTCATTAAATTTTTCCCAAGATGTCCATGTAATAAGAGAACTTGTGTCGCTACTACATAATAATGGAATGTTACCTCTAATGAAAAAAAATTACTCCTTAATCATCCATATAAACCCCAAAGCTCCATTATTATGATCATTAAAATTTATTGTATTAAAAAAAGTATATAATTTAATTATATGAGTCTCAATATGATTTACCCACCCAGAAACATTTTCCCAAAAGTTTAACCAACCCTTAGAATAAAAGTGTACAAGCCATTGACACTAACATGTAAGGGGTTTATTTCCACCATTGTCCTCCAAATAGAGAATCTCAATCCCAATATTATGGAATTACCTTATTAAACAAATCATACAAGGGCTAATATATAACCATCAAAATATTTACTAATAAATAAAATATTTCACATTGACTCCTAAATTACTATATGGTTTCATATTCTCTAGTTCCTACTTTATCTTCTTATAATCTCTCAAAAACATGTAATATGTGCCAATGTGAGTACATCCTGGAAAGAAGGAAACATTAAAATACTTTCATAATGCTTCCCTAAAAACTCGCTAGAAAACTCAAACTCACACCTCAATATACAAACAATATTGTATTTTATATAAAAACAACCTAGTTATTATTGTTTGAACTTGATTATGAGAAATAGATAAATAAAATTCAAAAATGAAATTTTCCTCCTAGTTTTTCTAAAAACATTCCACTTCTCATAATTAGCCATTTTTCATAATTCAGAAAAGATATTACTCTAGGTTTAGATGACCATACTATATCATCTCTAAACCCCAAGATAACACCGTCTAGACTCAATAAACTAAAGTCTCTTCCCAAATTCAAATATGATACAATATGTAAATTGAAATTATTCATTTTAGAGATGATTATACAATTTAATAAATATGTTTCATCAAATACCGTGATCTAATACGGTTGACTATTTCTCAAAAAATATATCAGAATACCCAATACAAATAAAAAGGAGTAAAATATGCATATGTTTATGTTGTTATATTTTTTATAATATTTCAAATAAAACATTATTCCTATCTATTAACGAGACCATGTATTGAAATATCTGTTAATTGGTATAACCACTAAGGTCCCCTCTCACTCAAAGTGGTGCAGGAACACTTCTATCATTACATTTTGATAAATCTTCTATTATATCGTGAATAATCCACCACTTCATGATGTGTTGTTCTAGGACCATTACCGTTAATTGAACACAAAATTCCATACAATTATGTTAACCAATATTCCACTAATGTGATACATTAATCATACAAAAATTAAAAAACTCAAAATTTATGAAGTTTGATAGAAAACCACTAAAAGGTAGTATGTATATATATGTATATCAGTTCCCAATGAGTAATGGTAATGGTTAGTTCCCTATAAATCATTCACTCCATCTTTATGAGTTTACAAAATAAAATACTACAATATTTTATAAAAAATAAGATATAATATCCACCTGTGTCTTGTAATTTACAAAATCTTGGGATTTAACTATACATTCCACAACTCTAAGGGTTGTACCACTCAACTCAGAAGGTATACCATTTCTCATTTTCTCACCCACTAAGTACTTTTTAATGTAAAAAATGGGTGACCATTTTATACGAATGATTAAGTCCCCATGTATTATATGTTTTATGATTGTTCCTGATGAATATTTCATTATTTTGGAATTATATACTTATGTATTAAAATGGAGTGAGAATATGATGGTATCTATATGTGGATATTCTCTATCTGAGGGAAGTCATGATAAGGACTCTACTAGATTTTTTAACTCTCAACCTAGTGGTGAGAAATGCATTTCTTGCATTTTTGTAAATATGTATGAGGTTTTGATAAGGGATTTCCCAATTTTTATTATATATACGTATGGTATCTTATTATTATATACATAAATATCACATTATCATTTTAATTTCTCTTTCTACTGACACCTTTTTTGTTAAGAGAAATCTAATTTGATTGGTGATAGAAATGATTCAAATAAAATTTTACCACTATCATCCTCATAACCAAAACTATCTCCTTGTGGGATAATGTTACAATAACATAGAGGATTCCAAATAAAACACTACCTTCATAGTAAATGTGTATCTATGATATATATCTTCCTATAACAAAAGAGTGTCTCTATAAAGAGATTCTCATTTTCCAAGGAGTTGTTAGGGACTCATTCACACATTGGTATATAATTTTGTATAACCCTAGCTTAATTACACTATATATAATATATAATTGAACTATAGATAACAAAAAAATCAACATAACCCATTTCTATTGGGTACCTGGTGTGGTATGTGTACTTCAACGCATCATTTGAAAAAGTATTTCCACCCTATAAAGTGTACATAAAATTCTAAACATAAATCATCATCAATTTCACTAAATTGATCCACCTTTCAAATAATGTAGGAACTAGAAACGAATATGGAATAGTACATTTTTTAGTTAGAGGACAATATTTTGGAAAAATATCTCACTATAATATATAGGGGACCCAAGAAAACATCATTATCTGGTCAAAAAGTTTTTGAACAATGATGAATTTATGATCCAACAACACCAACCAAATACTATTAATAGAATGATTAATGTATTATTATAATTTTATAAGAAACTATTAAAATAAATTCTTTACCATGAACGGATTATTTTTAGCCTCATTTAATAGTATAAACTACCACCAACATTATGATAAGTTCAATTCCATGAACAATGGGACGAGTGACAGTTTATACACACATCTGATTAATATTTCTCCTTTGATTCTTCATATATATACCTCAATTGTAATTTGATCATTAGGGATTGGAATAATCACTAAAATAGTATAATCAGAATGATAAATCTAAATATGATATGTATATTTGTTGGCGGAATCCTTAATATTTTAGATACATACAACTTGTTTAAGTCTATCTTATTGGGTTGACACAAGAAGGAAATGTGAAAACAATTCTTATAGTGGATGATATATAGCTCACCACTTGCATTATGAATTTAAAAACAATAATACACCATATAAATGATTTTGTAGAGTCTTAATTTGAATAAAATGTTATTATATTACTATAAAATGAAAACATTGGGCACTAAACATATGGTAGTCTCCCATGTATGATAATTAATCTCAATACCTCTTAACATTGCAAAAAAATTCATAGAATTTTCCCCATATAGATTCTAGCTCACAAATCCACCCCAAATACTAAAGAATCTATGAAACCATTTTATTATCCCTATGCTAAATAAACTTTGAGTGGGTAATTTGATAAGGTTATGAGTATTGTTTTTAGATTATCCTGACTAAAAATAATATTCCACTACTAGTAGGAACACTTTCCTCCATCATAATAGATATTTTTTGATAAAGAAATTAAAAGAGTGATACATGTGGTTTTTTCTTAGTTCACCAACACCCATCTTGTATACAGATCATAAACCAAAGATCTTCAAACATGAAAAAATCAGTAAGATCACATATTCTATATATATTAATAGAAGACTTATTATGCCTTCGTCTACAAAAATTCAACTTGGGAGCTCATTATTCTCTTTTAATTTGGAAACTCCCTACTCTTTCAACTGATGTTCAGTCATTGTTTATTTTGAATAATTATTGAATATTCTCAATTGGTAATGGATTCACTACATTTAGTTTATTTTAAATATCTTATTCAATCCGTATTCCAAAATTCCAATTTATTAAACAAAAATTAGAATATTTTCTAAGAATTCATGTGACTACCTTCATGTGATAAAATAGTTTTTTGATTAATACAAATTTATACAAACACTAGTCATTTTACATATTTTCTTCATGAATCTATAATTAATGTAATATATGTTTGACATAAAATTCATTCAGATATATCACATGACAAACCAGTTATTTATATATTCTCTTAGTTGACCTATCGATGTGTTGATGAGATTGTTGTCTTATTTATATGCGGTGATAATTCATTCATGCAATAGAACAAGCATTAAACTCTCATCTAAGTGGTTTGTCCATGTATCTAATATAATATTACCCCACCTTCACAATATGTTCATTTATATACAATTATTTCACACACTTCCAAACTTTTATTTGAATCCATACTTTTTTTTAAAAACACATCACATTTTACATAAATAGACTCTAAACTCTAATCAAGACATTACATCTAGAATACCACATGATTATATTTACTCTATTTATTTTCTAATATGATTTACCAACCCAAGAAAACTGATATATATGAAATTTAATATTCACGTATTTATTCTAATACCCCATCCCATTTATCTCTGTTGAGAATACTCTAAAAATAATCATCATCAAGATTAAAAATCACATGATGTTTTTCAATAAACACTATTATCTGTCAGTAAATTTACATAATGATCAATGAATCACTCAACATGAACTCTAATACCACATGTGACAATCATAGTATGAGAAAAAAAACTAAAATTCTGTTTTTATGATGTAAGGACATCATTCATTCCCCATGTTCTGGTGCACCCTTACTATTAAAGAGCTTGAATCTTGATTTCTCTTTATGATATTTAATGCCCACTAGAATAATTTTTTCATCATCCGGTCAAAAAAATATGTTTCATATTTATTTATGATAACCATTCTAGCCATATCATACCTGAAACCTCAATATATTTCCTCCCATAATTTAACATTAAAGAGATCCCCTCCATTAATAACATTAATCACCCCATTGGATTAAATAATTTTGGAATCATATCCCACGTTCATAAACAACTATATATCTTCACCTTTTTCAGAAAAACAAATAGGTCAATATTTTTGGGATTAACGTGGAAAACAACAATTATTAATACATTGAAAATTTTATATCACACCATGGGGATTTGGCATTCTATGACCACACTATCATAGTGTTGGGAGTTGAATGGACTCCATGTATTAGATGATTCCTCTAAAATTCAACCTTGGGTAATTCTATTATTTTGGTCCATATGACTTTAAATTTGGTATGCATATACTCAAATTTCCCCAAACTATTGTCAACATTATCCTTGGCCATGTTATTACTAATTTCAATACTACTTATCCCATAGTGGTGGATAATGGTTTTATATAAGATTGATATATCTTGAATTGTCAAAACTAATTATGATAAGATAGTTTACATTAACTCCCATATCATCAATCTATATCATCTGTTAAAGTAGTTTCATTTAATTCTGAGTATCCAAAAAATATTTATCTTCTATAGTTCTTAGTTAGATACCATCATGTATCTTGCACAATAAAGAAATAAAAAATATACTTTGATAGACCTTAAAAATTGACATTGAATTTTAAGAAAAAATTGAACCAAACCAATAAAAAATTATATATACCAATGACTTATAAATTGGTGTTTCAATATAGAGTACACGGAAATCCAATATGGATTTGTTATGCCATAAAATTCTATTCGTCACTAGTAGGTGGATATCCACGAGATTCCTCTGGTACATTGTGTATTAATAATTGGGAATCAAAATGTTCAGTATTATAGATGTCATGAATTGATGGATTCTAATTATATTATTAAATGTAATGAAATTAAACAGTTTATAATAATTATCCCTTGGTAATGTCATTAGTTCTAAAACAACCTTTTTGATCAACATGGAATCCTCCATTGCATATATTTTTCAGAACCATTTTAACATATTTAGTGCGATAAATGATTTTTTCATGATTTACTTGTACAAATTATAAGCCTAGGGAAAATATCACAACACCAATAATCAAAATTTCAATATTTTTGCTCTTGAATTCAATATACTATATCCGTTATTCATTATTAAATCCTCCAATGTTTGTATCGTCAACATATATGGACACAATCAACATTTGATCACACTCCCTTGTTGTATAAAAATTATATTCAATTTCATCAAGATGAAAATCAATCCTTATCAAGTACTGATAATTTCATGAATATAATAATAATATTTCATACAATACCATCTAAAATACCTTATTCATCTAGGTAAATTTCTTCTCATATTCATGAATAATAAAATTATCCTTCTTTTTGATGTACACATTCTATTCAAGTTACCCTTTTTTGAAACATTGATTTTAATTTCATTAGGAATACATTTAATCCCATCTACACTATAATGGATATTAATAATTAAATTACTTATACCCTTTCCACAAAATAATATTTCACTTTTACATCGATACATCCAATCATAGAGTATACCTTTCAAATATGTTTTCATTTTTTTGCGAATCACTCTCTAATATTAATTTATTTGTATAAAGAAAACTCATTTGGCCATGATAAAATTACTTTCTACCAACCCGAACCCAATTTCACACAGGTAATTCTTTTCAATTTGGTTAATCTATTAACACATCACTTGGAATCAATTCAAAATATACCAAACTCTTAAACATTTATTGTTTATACAAGTTATAAGTGTTATCTTGTCTCTGGATACTTTATTCTATTATTATAAATTATTTTTTTCTAGTCACTAATGATATTCTACTCATCAGTTGAAACACTTATTTGGGACCTCTATAGACTTATTGGTATAGAATTATTCATCTGATCATCTATGTATTTTTCTAGAATCCTTATCATCACCACGTGCTTCTCGTGATTTCTTTAACTCTTTATCACTAACTTCCATAATCTGATAACAATTTTGGTGAATATTATTTATATTATTCACTATATTGAATACATTTCCTATATTAATATTGTAAAAACATTTTTTGGAAAAATTTTATGCCTTTATATTCATTGAATATATATGGAAAATCCCTTTATCTCTATAATAATAAGACTATTTTTAATCCTTATTTATGTTAATGTAATTATTATCCAATATATGAAATTATTTCAACAACAACATATTTCCATTCATAATTTTGTATTTATTTTTTTATTCTCATTGAAAAAAAATATATTGTAGATATATACTGATGGCATATATACTTTCTTAGAAAACAAATCTAGTAGTAATTTCTTAGTAAGTATTATTATATCAATGTTATTAATGATCCAATTTTTAATCTCAAATATACAATTTTGTTGATGATTTAACGCTATAGAAACACATTTCTATATACCATGATTCAGGAGATAATTATAAAATTGAATATTAGAAACTTTCATGCCATTATCAATCTAAAAAATTTATAGTTTCTTCCCAATATACTTTTCAATCTTCTTTGGTTGTTGAGTAATAAAATTGTACATGTCAATTCTATGAGTGATGAACATGAACCATTCAATACAGCTATGATAATAAAGTAATAATATATATTATTTATTCCCACAATGGATCTATATGACATCAATAAAAACACATCAACAATAATTATATTAAGATACCAATTTTACCATTATCACTTCAACATATATATCTGTATAATTGTCTTCCTTTTTAAAAAACATCACATGTGTTCATATAATCAAGTGAAATATTAGGGATATAATTAGCTCTATAATTAATCACCAAATATTACATTTATCATTCAATCATGTTATAAAGAAATATATTTCGAAATTGGATTTCATAATCCTTAATGGAAAGCACATATAGTATTTCTCACTATTGAGGATGATATTTTACTTTTTTCACTTCTCATTCATCAAAAAATTACCTTCCATTAAATTTATGATAATGTTCATTATGTTTAAATTCACTGCCTATTTTGAGTAACATTACAAAGATACAATCCACATTTTTTGACAAAAACCATTACCAACTAATATATCATAATATCATATATCAATTCCCATAAATTTGAGTTCTTATAATATACTAATTTTTAATTCTTCATCATTGAAAAAATGTTTAAACCTTTTATGTTAAATGTAATTAACCTGAATGTATTACTATTTTATTTTATATGAAAAGTACATCCACTCACATTAATCTATGAACCATCATGAAACAAATTTTTTAGTGAATACCTTAAAACCATTTCCCCCTCATTTAATTTTTTTTCATTATTTATGTCTTCACACTAATGAATGACTTGTATATCTGGTTATACTTAGAACATAATGGTTCAATTTAATATTTCAATATGACAAATATATTTTTCATTTTTATCAAAATTCATACTTTCTCAAGCTAATATATATGACTAACTTGGGTCAATATCGTAAAAATCCATTGCATCATCAATTATAAATACATGGATATATGATTATATCCACCACATTGGATGATCTATCCACATAAAGAATAAATATAGTGTACAATTGTGTTGGGAATCCTTCATTGATCTTATTGTCGCACTTACCTCATGTAAATAGAACCCACATTCTAAATTTTTCCCCATTATTCCACAAAAATAAAACCTAATTTTGGTGTAGTCTTCTGTTTCATTTGTAAAACACTAGTGATATTTTTGGTTATTAATAAGTTATAATTTTGAGGAACAATCAAATCCTATTAAAATATTCTAGTGGTAACTAATATCATAGAATCAATGAACAATATATTATTCTGTATATCAATCCATGTTCTAGATTTATCTTTCTGATGTGTCATTCTATTTTTTACGAATCTCTATATTTTTTTCATTTTCAGGATTCTTCATTTACTTTTCTACATCCCATTTTATTTGATTTCCCAATTTCATAAATAGAGTCAAAAATATTTCATGATATTCAATTTTTCATTGCAAATTGATGAATTCTCCAACAAGATCATCCCTACATAGGACTTTATTTACAACCATTTTAGTAAAATAACTAATGACTAGGGTGTTATCTTTGATCATAGGATTTTACTCAAAAATCTCTCTAGGTTTCATTCAATTAATTTTTGATATTTTTAATTTCCTTATTCTCGTACTTCACTTTTTAATGCAGATATATATAAGTCTACATCACAAACTACTCTATTGATATTATTCATTTTTTCCTCAAACTAATTTTCTCATCAAGAGTTTCCATTAACTACGATTTTAGGTGAAATATCACATATAGTTCTCATTATTGTTTGTTATTGTGTTCTCCTATATATTAATTGTCTATAAATTCTATCAGAATCTATCCTTGGAGGTCATTTCTAAAATACATTTCTCCTACTTATATTACATAAATGTTATTATCCTCTTGTGAAAGTTGGTTCTCTATCATAAAGATGTTTTTCTATGTAAAAATAAAATATTTCAAATTACCTATAGATTTTTTCATGTTAACATCACTATATTCAACATCATATTGAAAAAACATAGGATACCATCCTGTAGGGTCACCAAATTTTCAATATCAATACCATTTGAGTTGAAGCTTCTCTTTAAACATTTTTTTTAATAATTTCTAGTTTGTAGAAAATATTGAAATAAGTTCAATAAAATTTTGATCATCCAAATCCTCCTCCATGTTTAGATTCATTAATGTAATTAATTACATATCCTTAGGAATCCATTTTTTTATATCCACATTATCATTTCTCTACATCTCATATGTAGAAACATACTATGAATACGATAAAAAATTTTCTCCTTAGAATCATTATCTTTATTCATAATGTATTTTATCTTAAATATATGTGTAAATATCCCAATGATTTACATAAATATATTTATTACATTAAATTTTCTGTAAGACCATTATGATCTTCCACAATAACATTCACCTAATAGATGAATGAATCTCCAAATTCATTCATGTGCATACTAAATACTAGATACTAGATGTATAAGACATTAAATTTTACTTTTCAAACAATTTAGTCACCTTCATGGGTATTAATTAGATTTAAAAATATGAAATTCGAGTATTTACATGACATTATATATATATATACTATGTAGGAATATAATACTCTTAAAACGTTAATTCATTTTTCGTCGACCTCGGATTATTTAATATTACCTATCTATACTGACCAATGTTTAATAAATATAATATGTATGAAAATAAATGTATAATGATTGTAAGGGTTAATGAATCTAATTATTTCATATTTAAAAATAATTTCAAATAAATATTGAAATCCATTTTGGAATTAAAACTATAATTTCTTCAACTTAATAATGTTCTTCAATGAATTAGAAGGTTAGATTGGATATTACATGTTTTTTCAAAGAAATATAAATACATTAATCTAGGAGGAAATGAATCAGAGTATTTTTACATAATTAAATGATCATAACCATTAAAAAGGTTCTATTTTTTATAAACAACTATCTCACTGAAAATATATATGTAGTATTAAATAATCTTAAATATAGATACATGTAATTTTTCATTGGTTCAACCATTCTAGGAAGGTATAATGATAATAAAATGACGATTTTTTATGTAATTAAATGATTAAGTTCTATAGTTTTTAAAATTATTTTAAATAAATCATTTCCCCTATTTTACAAAATTCCACTTTATGAACTCCATTTTTTATTAAAATTTTAAGGACTCATGGTACTTTTATCTGAATTGAACTAACTATTCATTGAATAGATCTATTTTATGTGAACAGTAAACGTTTTTAAAAAAAAACAATGCTTAAATGAACATCTTCATTCATAAAAATTAAAAATTACACTTTATTAAAAATATTTCTATGAAAGTTTCTTATAGATAGTGTAACTAAAATCTTATTCACAAATGATGTTCATTTAGAAATACAATTTCCAAACATAGCTAACATAACTAATTTTTTCCATGAAACTATTGGCCAAATAAATGTTCTCGTGCATGAAACATATTTATGTATGCCTAAATAAATAAGTAGAAGTTTTAATTTTTTCATAAGTTTTTATATATATTTAATAGTGTGATTAATAGAATACTTATTGTTATGGCCCACTCATTCATAAAAAAATATTACATGAAACTACCCTCTACATGGTGTGTATGTAATGATAATGGTTAATAACTTCATTTTTTAATCACGATTTAAGAACTCTTATTATGATATAATCTACCGGAATTTAGATAATGTCATTATTTGTTAAAAAAATATTTTAAATTATTCATTTATAGACTTTGGAATCTTATGAAGCAATTCCTTAATGAATTCACAAAATTTTTCTCCACTCTATACCTTTATAAACATTCATTATCATCGAACACAATCCCAAATATTTAAAACATCATCTCATGTGATTATTTAAATGCATTATTATAGTACCTGATCTACTGAGACCACACCTAGGCTGTGAGTAAGTTGAGTTTCCCCCTCATGTCAACCTTTAATAGGTTACGGGAAAAATAATTGAACAAATAAGGAATAAACATACAAGGGAGGACACAAACTATAATATCTTTTAATAATAATATATCACTAAACAATATAATATAAAAACCATTAATATATATACACAATCAACTGATCATTATACTATTCTTGCATTTTCCACCAAACTAAATGTATAATTCCATATTGAAGAAACTAGAATGGAAAATACAAATGTTGTAAATAAAACCATTAACTATAACTGGAAATTTGTGTAACTAATCAATTATAGGGAAAACCTCCTCTATATATGGTCTCCTAGAATAAAATCTTTTAGAATCCCTATCCCACTATAAAAAACCATCTAATTCTATTACTTAACACTCGAATCATAGATAGCTCCTCATCATATGTCAATAATACCAATTTTTAAATGTATGTATATAGAAACATATTGTGGGCACAAATACCAAAAATGGGTGAGTATAAATATACCCCATAAGGCACAAAAAAATTTCAATAAAATATAAAATAATAAGTCTGATTATAATCCTACATAAATAATTATGGATTGATCCCAATGATAAAACACATGCTATATGCTTTTGAAATAATTAAATTGGGAGAAGTTAAGAAACCCCACGTATCAACTTTTACATGAATCATATATCATATCCATATAAAAATAATCATATAATCATACAAAAATTAACAAATCCCAAAATGTACCATCTCTAAGACGAACTAAAAATTCAATAAATGATAAGAAATATCTCATACATATCTTAGATTCACCAAATAAGCATCCCAAAGGAGACATAAAAAATCAGTATTAAACTCATACTACAAAACAATATCACATTTTTCACTTCGATATTATCCCCAATTATCGTATGTAATTGGGGGAGAATTCCTCATTTATGATTGTTTTAGTTGATTGGTTTACCAACTCCTATGTATTACCTAACACCTCAAAAGGTATAGTTTGAATCAAAAATGACAAACTAAATGAGTGTATAATCCATTACCTATATGAATAAGAGTGTAACATAACCCACTACATTCCAAAATTATATATTACCTGGAGACAACATTATACTAGATATGACACTAACCCTTTAACAACAAATTATTTTGGAAAATATTTTTTCTTCTAAACTAACACTATGTTTAATAGATTTCCCATCATTGAACCCCAAACTAAAATGAGACCTCACATATTTATTTGTTTGAAAATTTAGTAGTGATAAAAAAACTAATAAATATTAATATTAGAATAATTTATAAATACAAACAACATATTATTAAGAACACTTAATTTATTTAAATTTTAATTTTTCAATAAATGTTATGTTTATTATATAATGTATTTACATTTAAAGGATAAATGTAGACCCCAAACCATTGGAGATTAGATCTTGTTTATATTACCATTATAATGGAATTATTACAAGGAATTAAATCCTGATGGAATGATCAGTTTATTAGTATTAGTAAAATTGATACATATATGAGTTTTGTATTCAAATTATTTCACGAATTACAGCATAATTTTTTTACTTTTTGGATATTAATATTTTATATTTTATATCCATTCATGTATTTCATAGTACACTTCTTGGATTTCATGGGATTGGTAAAAATATGGGTGTTCTTAAATTCTTAGTAGGGGTACATTATAGCATATGGAATAATAAATCAATGAGATTAATTATTTTGACATGGTAAATAACTAAACACATGTACCATGTAATCATAAAAACTGAGAAGGAAGTGAATAAACAGCATATAAAGGTAATAATAGGAATCAAATTCCATTAAATTAACTAGATAAGGAAAAATTGAAATGGAATTGTATGAAACTAAAACATGTTTCATTAAATCAATGAGATGAAAATGAGACATGCACATAGATATATTGATTCAAAATATAATAGATGAATATTATCTAAAACTAAATGATTAAAATTCAAAATAATTTTATGTAATGTCTAAGGAACATTAAAACATTTATGTTTAAGATATATCTTCAGGACAGTTGAAAACTATTTTTAAAACCCATCTATTCTACTTGGAAAAAAACTCGGTGTTTTTTTTCAACTAATTTTATCATATAAGACCACTGATGCATCGAGGGGATTACATTAAGAGGTCCCAAAACCCCATGGAAATCCATAAAAGGTCCCCAACCCAAGTATTTTATGTCTATGAATTCGTCATATCAAATAAACAATATGCCTTATCAAATATCCATATTTAATAAATGGTGCACATTTATCAATATTTCACAAAATAATCATATAAATTTCAAAGTAAACTGTATATCAAAAATGGAATATGGTCAAAAAATAATCATATCCATGAAAAATGATATGTGTATTTCGGTGAAAATTAATGTCAAATGATCATATGATATCGAATATTTAAAAGGGACAAAAAGGAATCAAACATGTGAAGGTGAATATTACCCATGGCTAAATCAATTTTATAAAAAAATAAGAAGACTATAGATGGTTTCAATAAAACATTTCCCAAGTGGAGTAAAATATATGTTTGTTGTCATTGACTAAATAAAAGAAGATCATTAAAAACATTCTTGAGGAAAATATCCATTTCATTTAGAAAAAGATTTAATAAAATCAATAAATATAAATTTTATAAACATTTTATTTATAAATTACCATTGTAAACATGAATTATAACCTTAATAAAATTATGCGGTAAAATTTGTACATTTCAGTCCTGGTAAAAGGTCATTTTTTCATGGGAAAATGGATAGAAAAATTCCTTCTTTAAAATGAAGCAAGATTATTCATTGAAAAAAATATTAAAAGAATAAAATGTTAAATATTTTACCGATAAATAATTTTCTAAATGATACAAAAATTTTTGAAAAAATTTTTGAAGAAAAGGTTTTTAAAATAAAATAGGTTCTTTGACAATAGAGAGAAATGTTGTCGGATTTTCTAAAAAAATTCCTAAAACATTTTGACCAAAAAAGAGTAAAATGTTTCTAATAAATGAAAAATGTCATGAATAACCATAAGAGATTAAAAATAAATTTAACATTTAAAAAAATTTATAGGTATTATTTTAATGTAAATACAACTGATTGGTCACTGAATTTATTATTTGGAAAATATGTTTTAAAAATACCAATTTTTCTCATACCAGCTTGAAAATTTTAAATCATAATCCTCATGAAGAAATAAAATTAAATGAATGTTTTAAATACCATGAAGATTAAATAATTGCTGATATAATATATTAAATTTGTAATTATATATTCCACACAAAATATTTATGTGGTGAATGTGACATTTATGTCACATATTTAAAATGTTAGATGAAAATCCTTTACCCTGACACTGACTAGTATTTTCTGTCATTATAGTCCTGAATAAAAGAAAATATGTTAACTATTTAAATTCATTAGAACATTTTTATTTTTATTAATAATTTTATTTCACTTATAACAATGTTTTATAAAACTATTTAATCCATTAATTTCACATATGGTGTTTTGAAAAAATTTAGATTATGCGTCAAAAAAGCACGGGTAGGTCATCTACGGTCAAAGGGATCATTTTATCACATATCAAAAAAAATAATAATGACTAAATTATAATATTTATATATCAATTAAACTTTTAAAAGAATAATTAATTATGTTTATTAAAAAATAACCAACATTAAAATCATGGATAAGGTTGGTTGTATGTACGCATGACTAATGTTCACATTTTAATAATATTTTTTATCGAAAGAATGTAAGTAACATTATTCATTTCATAATGATAATTATTTCATATATACAATATTATTTAATAATATATACTTACACATAGATTTATTATGATGTAAATGGAAATACATCGTATTTACGAGACGTAGTCTACACATTAATAAATAGCGTTATCAATTTTTATGTGTGTGAATGGGTAATAAAGAAAATGATTCATATTATTTATAATGATAGTTAATTTATTAATTGATAACACATATATTTTCTGTATGTCTCATATTTTAAATTAAATACATCCTTTATACCTTCCATGTGTAGCGTGAATGAAATAAATCCGTTTGAGGAGGTGGTGGCACACATTTCTACAAATGATTTATGGAATACTTCCTTATATTGATTTAATAGTATCTAAAACCATCATTTAAACGATCTTGATTGGTTAAAAATAACAAAATTCATAGTTTTTTATTGTTTTTGATTATTTTGGATCTAGTTCTTTCATATATAATTATATAATTTTACTATTATGTCAACAATTTTCATGATATCTATTACATGATCTATGAATTTTATTTATTTATTAATTATAATCAATGGAAACATGTTATTGGATTTGGTAATAGAGTTTTTTGATGTTGAGGTTGTATCATTTATCATCGGAGACATATTTTTCATCCCAGGGGTGTAACTAATGAATTTTATAATATAGGTTTATTTGTGTTTTTTGTGGATATGTAGTTAGAAGAAAAAGTGTTTAGAGATTAAAAAAAATTGTCCCTATGATGACTGTATGTTATTAATACTATTTGAAAATATTGTTGGGATTTTAATCATTACAAATGAATACAACATGGTTGTGAGGAATAAATCATATTTTTTCATGTTCTAGTCTTGATCATCTTACAAAATATAATATCAATTTCCTAGTAATGTGGATATAGAATGGTTATAGTGGATTATATTTTACATTTTAGTATATAAATTAGTATGATATTGAGGTTCTAAGTATGTTGATATTTTTATTGAATATGAATATTGTAATCTAGTTTGAATTCACATAATGAATGGTTATAATTGAATGTGATTTAATCATTTTAGATATTGTTAAATGGTTTTCATTTTAGGTTTCATTTCATCAATATCTATGGATTATTATTCATATATAGATTTATATTTGAGTAATTGTTTTGTTTTCTTCCAACAACTATGAATGGGAATAGTGTTGGATTTTCTCTAGAAAGGTAACTATAGAAAATGTGTTTTTTGAGCTGGAATAAAATTTTATCACACATATTCAATATTTTATTAATGTTGGGTATTTAAAATTTATTGTCAAAAGAGTTTTAATATTCAATATAGATGGCCTAGATGGATTGTGGGTGATTTACCCAAAATAATCATACATTCTTAAAGTCATGGTCTATCTATTTGAACCAAAGTATTGTTTTTTCTATTTTTTAGTTGATATTTGGATCATTATTTGGTATTTTTTGACTTTATACTATGGTATTGGTTTCAAAAATATATATTTATTATATAAGGAAACTCAATATTAATGGAATATATTATTAGTTAATTTGGTCTATGGGAAATGGGGAATACTATTAAATTACCAAAGATTTTTCTATTTGTTGTTTTGATCAATAATTCAAATAAAAATTAATATTATTATATTATACCAATGAAATATTTTTTTTAATAGGTTAAAAATTAAGAAAATATTTTATACTAATATAATTAAATCTTCTAATCATTCAATTATAGTATTTATCTATGTTCATAAAATCATTATTTTTTTCATTAAAAATATACTTATATATATTATCATAATTAACCACTCACACATGAAGATTATACTATACCAAATTAGATGTGTTGATGACAATATTTTTCATTAATTATTTTCTCTAGAATTTTTTGAAAATACTTGATTGTGAATTCGTGGATTTAAATAAAAAATAGTGTGAATATATTGGTTTTTGTGAATAAATTGTTACAAGAATCAAGATTATTTCCACTATTTCTATCTCATATATATAGAGAATAATTTATAACATCATTATTACAATAAATATTAATTTTTTAATGGAGTTATCTATAAGATTATATGGTAGATATGATGAGATTTTTCAATATTCTATTAAAGCATTGAAGAATATTGAAACCTTTCACTATTCTAGGAAAAAAAGGAAAGTGGAGAATAAAAGAAGAAATGGTGACGACATAAAATGTTGGTATAGTTCAAATTTAATACTTGTAATAAAAATTCGTAAAAGGACACCGATAATTGACTTAATAAATTATAGAGGTGTTTTATGTGTGTTAAAGCATGATACAAATATGACAATTGGGAAAATGTCAGTAATAGGAAAATTAATTTAATTGGAGAGAAGGAAATCCATATTAATAATCCACACAATCTATAATTCATAATGTCTAAGGATTTTAAATATTATGAAAATCAATTTACCAACCCTCAGTACAATGGAAAAAAAATACTAATCAATAACCTATCACTCCTAGGGGACAAGTAATTGGATCCATGATCACTACCAATGGGTTAGATCATGATAATGAACTTATTGAAGGTACGCAGTATCATTTTTTTAGATATACTAAATCCTTATTTTATTTTCATGATTTCATTATTTAAGATCATAGAAATTTTTCTATGAATATAGAATCACCACCCTATGCAATGTATATTTAGCTATCTATGAGAACTGCTTATAGAACCATGACCATATATACAATTTATAAATCATCTCTATTTTAGGTTTATGGGAGGATATATAATTCCTTAAAATATAATTCTTTTTCTTTTAGTTTAATTTGGAATGATATTTTTTATTTATTATCTTTCCCTTCATGAAGAACATGTAAACTATAAGGATAATTTTGTCTTATTTCATTTCTCACAGAATAGTATTTTTTTGTATTAACATAAATATTATGATGAACTCCCTATAAATTAAAATTATATAATCTGGGTAATGATCCCAAAAAACTGACTATTTACTCAAATGATAAAAGAATAATTCAACATTGATTACATTATTATTTTACCATAATATACTGATGCATTTTTTGGATGAACATCATGATCTTCCCCTATACCAGGCAGTTGAATTTTCATTAAAACACAAACATCTATATATATCTATCTCAATGATTTCATATAGGATGGATCTCGTTAAATTGAAGGGGTTAAACAAGAAACTAATTAAAATATTTGGAATGGGTTTCATAAACCTCAATGATTCATCATGGGTTGCACTAATCCACTATCACCAAAATATAGTTTTATTGATGCATCCTTGCATGGATTGTCCTGAGCTTAATAAAATCACAATCAATAAAAAGTATACACTTCCTTGAATATATTATATATTCGACCAAAACATAGGATCTCTATATTTTTTAAATATTTACCATCGATCAAGATATCATCAATTAATTTTATGATGATAAAATATTTTCATGACAGCTCTCAGTATATGGCATGGACACTAACAATTAATATTTATTCCCATTGTACTAACAAATACTACCACTCTCTTCATTGATATTATTATTAGATACATTTGATACTATATTAATCAATTTTTTTGTCTTAATGGAAAACATTCTTAGGTATTCAAATATAGAGGAATCAAATAAAGATCATGAGTAGTGTTTGTAAATGTTCATGAAAAATGAGGCATTGAATTACAAATTTATAAATAGTGAATTGTGGATACAGAAAGTATCATTAATGGGTTGTGTAATAAAAATAAATGCAATATCACTAGATCCCTCAAATATGAGAGATATCTAGTAATTTCCAAGAATGATAACTAGATATGATATCTATAGTTTTCTTGGGTTAATGGAACATTACTGATGGTTTGTGATAAATTTCTCATGTATTTCAAACACAATATGCTTATTTATAGGGAAAAGATGAAAAGTTAATTTGGAAAGAGGAATGAAATTATAGTTTCAAGGAAGAAAATAATATGTTGGACCCTACTTCTATACTTATATTACCCTATACAAGAAACTGGTCTTAAATATAATGTAATGTTTTCAAAATCGTTTTTTAATCCTCATACAGAATAATAAGATAATTGATTTAGTTTCAATAAAATTAAATACTCATGATAAAAATTACTTTAAATATGATTGAGTTATGTAATTTTTGATATTTCAATTAATGATTTGGTGACATTATTTTCATCAAAAAATGTTTTTTATATATACTAATCAAACGAACAAGAAATATATATTCACGCAGGATTATAATAGTATTCGCTTTAGAAAATTGTTGGAATTTATAAAATATTATGATTTATCAATGAATTACCACCCAGGGAAGGAAAATAAGGTTGTTAATGTTCTATACATAAAATAAAAATATAGTCTATCCTTTATGAGGATTGAAAAAGACCCAATACACAAGGATATTCATTTGATGATTCTTAAAATCTTAATGGGTGGCGACAAATCTTATAATTATTAACTAACTATTAATCCTTGCATTCATGTAACGACCAATGAATCACACAAATATGATATTGATATATAGATGATTGTTTTTAATATTCTTGATTTCAACATTGATATGTATGTATTTTTATGGTTGGAAACTCGGATATCTATTTCATATAAATTGGGAATGATGTATAACTTTTTTGATTATCCACATAGATCATACACCTCTATTAATCCTTAATGAATAAGGATGTTTATAGGTATAAAGCATATATAATAGTGGTATGAAATGAATATTATAATCACTAATTATATATCTTGATTCTTGGTATGCCCAAAATTTAAGTTTGAATGAAATCAATATAAGGGTATGTCACATCCATTACCAAAAGTAGTTTAAAAATTGAAAAATTGATTTAACTATGAGATTCCACATAACATATAATAGAAATAATTATATTCTAATACTATAGATCTCATTATAATGTAGTAACATATTATTTCAATCAAAAATATTTATCCTTTGGCAAATCACTAAGATATGCCTAGGGAATTGGTGTGGCTACCTGGATTAATACATTCGATTATATCTAATTGGGATATGAGTCTTATATTTAAATTATATAGAATACTTCTAAATAATTATAGAAAATTATGATTTTTTATATTACATGTCATCCTTTTAATGATGGCCAGTAAAAGGAGAAAATCCAATCTCTAGAGGATATACTAATATGATGTTCACTAGATTTTAATGAATTTTACAATCAACACCTCTGCCATGTAAAGTTATCAAATAACAATAGTTTCCATTATAATACACAAATAATACCAGATGAGTCTCTATACATGAATAGATTTTCGACTCCAATATATATGAATGAATATGAAGAAAGGAATCATAATGGTCCTGACCATGTCCTTAAAATTACAGAGAAGATTCAATGTATTAAACAAAATTTAAAGGCAAAACAATGAAAAAAAGAACACTTGTTCATGGAATTATTGTTTAGAATTCAATTTTAATGTTTTTGAAAAGGTATTACTTTGAATATCAACATTGAAGTGGGTTATTATATTATGTAATAAATGGAATTTAATCAGTAAATGTATTAGTCTTTTCGATATCCTTAACCTTTCTAGGGTCATCGTATAAAACATTTCACTCCCACCATAAATATATTAATTTCACAATGTGTTCCAGGTATTTTTTTTGAGGATGAACATAATAAATCCATAAATTATTCAAATATTGTTTGTTTTAAAATAGTTACATGACCAGTTATATGAAAATATTGTTAAAATTTTGCATCGAAGATATAAGTTTTTGGGTCACAGGACCACATATCTATTCAATATTTTCTGGAGAAATCAAAAAAATTTGTAGGCTCTATAAGAACATAAGAATGTATAGGGTGATATGTTACTATGTTTTTTTTAATCCTTATAATAAAATTTAGAGGATGAATTTTATTTGTTGGGGGTATAATGTATTTACCAACAATATTATGGATTACATTCCCTTAATTAAATACCTTGTCGGTATCTTATCTTGCATAAGGTAGTGACCTAAATTTAAAAATCCAAATAACCTTAAAAATTTATTAAATATTAATTTTATATTATAGATTTTTAATTAAATGGTATAACTAGAAATGACCACTTTATTAAAAAAAAATTATATAAGGGATTCATAAATGAAATCACATTTTATGGTTTGAAGATATTTTTTCGTATATTTATTGTTCCAGAATTATTCATGCTTATATTAAAATAAATTATTACCACCTTAATCTTTTGTACCAGATAAAATAATTTACAAATTATTAATTATTTTGATCAAATTAAGTAATTTGGTCAATCTATTTTTACTTATAATATTATGTGGTCAAGGTAAATAATAGTTACCATGGTAAGACATGTATTGTCATGTAATTTAACCTTCTCATATATTGTGTATTTTTTAACTTAGATGGATAAAAGTTTAATTAAGAATATGTTATGTTTTTTAAATATATTTAAAAATTAATTAAGATTCATTTAATTATAAATCTATGTAAAATAATAATAAAAACACATATTTATCAAAGAATATTTTTTCCAAAAAATAGTTTTCACCACATTATATTTTTTAGTTTAAAAGTTAATATTCTAATAACATTTAAATCAATTAGGTTAAATGGAGAGCAAATTCATAATCATACTTTTGAAACTGGGTAATAAGGATCTTATTATATTTTTTATAATTTAATAATTACCATGATTATTTTTTAATCTAGATCAACCGGGGTTAAAATATATTAATAAAGTATTGTGAAATTGTAATAATTACGAGGTCACTTGAATCCTATAGAATGAATTGTGAGGTTTTAAATTCATACCTATGTCTCTCACATACCATTTCATAACCTAATTCACATAATCCAACAAAACCACCTACAAACCATTTGATTCAATTCTTACCCCTTTCAAAACCATATTTTCAATGGAAAATCCCATCTTTTTCAACTATGAATGAAACCATATCCCTCCCATTATCTCATCACCCAACACCAAAAAGTCAATGATAATTTAATATTCTCCCATATGACACTATAAATCCCTCTAAATGAGTTCATAATGTTCTATGGAGTCCTACCAAGCATTATGAAGCTACTTAGAAAGGTAAAGGTTGTCCTCCTCCACCTTTTGATTCATGTTATTATTTTTAAATAATAACTATTTATTTCAATATAATTGTTATTGTATGAGATCATAAGAACTATTTTCATGATAAATTGAAATTCTAATTATGAGATTGTATCCTTACCTTCCATTAAACCCATTTCATAATCCCTTTTCTATAGCAATCATGTTGTCAAAATCACCCATTGATTCTCCCCCAACCATGTTTAAATTCAAGAACATCCATTATTATAAGATATTATATTTCTATTTTAGTGTTATAAAACAATTTTTTATTAATTCCATTATTATCTATATGATTTCTAATTACTGATAGACTAAATTTAACTTTCATAACACCAATCTCCAATTCTAATTGTGTACATATCATTTCACCCATATCATTCCATGATTTTATATCTTCATTTTCTGAATTCCCTATAATAATGTTATAAAAATATATATATTTAAATGGATTTAAAAAAATGTTATATATATGAAAATTGTGTTCAAATAGGTAAACTGTTTGATTATGTTTTTTTATACAAGATGATAGTGTGAGATCAACAAATTTAGAATTCATTATAGGGGTTTTATTCACTCAATATTTGATTCCATAGACAAAAACCTTTCTTACATGAATATTCATTTTGAAGAATTATTTTATCATACAATTTCCATATTTTCTATGTTGTTTTCAACTCAAATTTTAGGAAATTAATTCTTATAATCAATAACTACATCTATGAAAAAAAATTATTTGAATTAAACTTGATATGTGTCATGGAGTAACTCTCATTATTACCAACGAATATTTCCTTTGATGTCAATATTCCTCATCCAATAAACATTCTACTCTATTTTTAGAAAGTCTAAAATGTATTTTTTTTGATATATTCGCATAATATTCATTACCCATTTTCAAAGTAAAAAATTTAATAACCATTTTCAGGATATGTGTTTTCATACCAAGATATTTTATAATATTTAAAACATTGTATTTTATATATTTTAAAAATAAAATGATTTATGTACCACTAAACATTTTTTATAACAGTTATATATTTTAAGGATATTTTAATTGAAACAAAAAATAATTATGTATATAAATTTCTACTCTTTCCCATTATAAAACATTTTTTTGGAAGAAATATTTACTTCATATTTTATTATAATATTAGAATGCTTTTTATGAAATCACGGGTTTTTCACTTCAATTTTTCCTCTATGGTTTGTCTTTTATGAAGTGATGTTTTCATGACCCCATATATATTATAATGAAATGATTCCTTTAGTGAAATGTTAATGGTATTTTCTTCATTTTATCATATTTATGTAAAGAGATAATATTAAGAAACTCAATCTTTTTCCATGGGTTCACTAAGATATGATTATAATTGAATTTAAGAGGGACACATATTTAAGGATCAAGATGGGTGGGGTCCTATATGGGATCATTCTCGTATTTTTATGATTTATTTAATGTTAAAAACAAATGTAATGATGATGAAAGATGGGTCTTATATCTCCCTTAATATAATTTGTTATGTTTATATATCAAGAAATTGTCGGGATAGGTATAATTAGATTGTTCAAAAGAGCACGTTCATGATGCATTTTCCTGTATTTTCAAGCATGTATATGATGAGTATGTTCTCATAATCATGGGTATAAAGGTATTTTTCTCAATTTTTGTTCCAATGATTATGTTTGTTACATATTTAAATTTAATTTATCATGTTGTTGAAAATATTGAAGATGCATTTCATTTCCATGAATTTCTATGTTTTCATGATTAAATTTTTTTTTCTATTTTATTCTACACATTTATATATTGCTCAATTGTTTTATGATTATTGATATGTAATTTGAGCCATTTCAAAAAATTTATTCTTACATAACAACATTTTTATGATCATATATTTCTATATCATATTTTATGATAAGAATCTATTATATTATGATATGTAATTAAGATATATAATTCGTCATCTTGTCCTCCTTCATGTTTTTTATCTGAAAAATTATGTCATGATTTTACCTTAATGATTTTTTTTGAGCTCAACCCTTTATTATACCTCCATTCCCATGGTAATGAAGATGGTTATATCATATGATATATCATAAAAAGGTTCTATAGTATCAAGATTATGGATAAATGAATTCAGGTGTTGTAAAGAAAAATGATAATAAAACTTGTTTGTTTGGTCCACTGTGTTAGATACCCGGAGGGTGTGAATTAGGGTATGATAGATTAAAACAACCTCCCCTATTGATATTGATTTTTTGATAGAAAAAAAACTATTGTCTCTCCTTCCCATTTTATATTATGAACAAATATTAAATAAAGCATGGGAAACAAAAATTTTACCGGGTTCACCCTCATTGTTCTATGTATAAGAAGCATACACTGGTGATGTTCTAATGTACCAAATCCACTTGAAGTGAACATCTATTTACAATGTTCAGAGTGGACTTAATTTCCATCCTGTTTTACAAACAATCACAATTTGAAAGCTCAGTGCTCTCTAAAATAAAGTGTTCTCCCTTCTTCTTCAGAAGATCCACTCAGAGTTTATAGACCTATAGGTCCCTTCACTATCACAAATGATGAATCATAAACTTTATGTAGATGGTATATTGATGTACCATGTTCATAAATTAATAAATAAATCTTCACAACAATATTACTATGAAACTCCAAATCTTCTTCACAACCCTTACTGCGTCTTTTGAACAACTTTAATGCCTTGTGTGCAAGATTCCACGATTTTCATCAAATATCTGTTGCACACAAATTCAATCTTACATGCAACTCAAATCTTATAATAATCTTTCTTATCATGCATTCAACTGAAAATATTCCATGAAACTTCATTTTCTCGAAATTCTTACACGATCCAGAGCTCGAATTCCCTTTTAAGTGTTGAGATTTTTCGAATAAGGGGGTCACCTCTTATTTATATGTTCCACGGACCCCTGAAAGGATGATTCACTATAACTTGAAAAGTCCTTTTTGAGCATTAAAACCCCCATTTGACTTCGTATTATCCACACAAGTCTCTTTTGTGCAACCTCGTCTTTCAAACTAATTTCCAAATTTTTCGCGAACATCATGCCATTTCGATTTTCTAACATTTCAATACTGAAGCATTCCTTACATGAAATATTAAAAATTAACTTCAATATATCATAAAACATCCTTTAAAAAAAATATGTTCCCCATTTCTCTATTTTGAGGCCAATATTTAGGAAAACACTAGAAAACGGCACCACTATAGATCTGTTATTTTTTAACAGTCTCTAGATCTACAATTCCTTTGTCCTAGTTATTTTTCAAATGGGTTGTCATCAATATCTATGGAACACCACAAATGTCCATGGAAATCCTATTTTTAAACAAAAAAACCTACAATATCAACAAAAAGAAACACTTAAAAATGATTCAATGTTACCTTGAGGGATTTTTTCCCAACATAATCTTCAAGATAAAAAAATTTGGTTCTTGTGTTTTGAGACTGTTTATGAGATGTATAATTCAAATAATGCATTTATTTTAATTTTTAAGTTGTATTTATTAGAGTTTTCTTTTGGTGGTATCAGAGTAGGTAATAGTTTTTTTGGAGACTAGTTTAGATAACAATAGTGAAAACCGTTTGGAAATATTTAAAGGATGAGTTGAAGTATATAATAACATACCGTTGTTTTGGTAAAGTTGTAACCTTGTGTTCCCTTAAATAATTACATATTTATCTATATATTACATGTTTATTTTGGGTTATGAATTGAAATACTTATGGGTAATAACACCATAGTGGTCATCTTTTGAATTAATTGAACCATGACTTATTTCATGGAAAAGTTGAATAATAGTAAACCTATTTTGAAACTCAAGGGTGATGTTCACTAGTTAATCACATTTTCATTAGAAGAAATTATATAGGATTTGAATATATATAAACATATTAGTTATAAATATAAAAATGGACAACCTAGATAGAAACATTAATATTCATAGGCTAACACACACATTTAATTTAGGAAATCCCTTATCTACTTTTATAGTTTACTCTTATATAAATTTGTCAATTTATTTATACTAATAACCAATATTACATTGGTCAATGTAATTGTGGGACCGTATAATATATGAGTTAAATATTAGTGTAATGGAAAATTTCAGGATTGTCCCAATGGGACTCCTAGTTAGATTTGTGCTAGAATGAATTCCCTTATGGAAATGATCACCCGACAGACATATGTTTTACTAACCCGACCTAAAAGAGCATAACTGGATAACATATGGCTATTCTGTCACAACCCTAAGACCTTCCCCAATAGGCTAGGGGCTGGAAATGTTTTCTATAAAGGATTTAAATAAATGAGGGTCATGAGCATTAATTACATGAACACACCCAAAAAAACCACCTCCACAAAAAAATATCATATGTAAAATAAAATTCAAAATATCTATAGTGTTAAAAAATGCATGGATAACATGTATCAAAAAACAAATTCAAGTAAAAAATTAAAATACAAAAATATAATGGTAAAAAATACATTCCCATCAATAAATAAATTCAGAAACCACAAATAACAACAATTTTAATAGTATAGTGGGGGAGATCCTGGATGTAGAACCCATTGTTTGTCCAAATAACAAATTCAAGGATACCATTTACAACTAAGATCCACTAATACTAGGAAAACAATAGTAATTGTTAATCTACATATAATCTTTATGAGAAACAATAGTTTTTGGGAAATATGATCCTAGGGTGAGTATATACATACCATGTATGAGACACTGAAATCTTGAATCATAAAACATCAAAGATATTTCTTTACATAGCCATGATGATATGGAAATTGGGATAAGGGACATGTAGTTAAAAACACCCAGATAAAGATATTCCCTATATAAGAATCCAATATAAATGGTCTCAACTATACTAGGAATCATCCATTAATTCCTATAAAGTTTTTATGGTCATGCACATGTATGGGATAAATCACTCCTCATGTCTTGAAAACACAAATAACGCTCATTCTAGTGTTTATTTTTATCAATAAATAGAATTAATAAGAAAAAATTTGAACTCATAAGTGAATGATAGATACATATGGGTTCACACGTAGGGATCCCTCAAGAAAAACATGACCATACTGGATTTTTCTTCACAAATATAGGATCAATGCAAAGGTAATCATTGGTCACACAAACTAGGAAAACCATACCAAGGGATCATGATGAAAATGAGGATCACACAAAAATTCTCGGTTGGATACATGATCTAATATGAAAAGGTTTTAGAAATCCAAAACCTTGGGATAGATTCTATATCGTACTGCCATGGGTTCAAACTGAGAGTACTCACTCCAAAATTTGAGAACTCACCCAAACAAGCATGAAAACGGAACACACCCATCCAATAATCATAAATTTAATCCACCCAACTCATTTTTGTTAAGAATTAATGATGAAATATTATAAATTACACAACCTTGTGTCTACATTTGGTTTCATAAATAAATGTTATTATCCCTTTCTTTGTGAAAACCTACCTAGTGGGGACTACTCCTGTGCTGATAGATGATTCTGGAAAAATCATATTGAAAATGTGGGGTTCACCAATGATATGACAGAATTAAAAGTTAATCTAAAAATATATCGATGAAAACATTCATTAATTGATAAACAAATCACACTATTGTTATACCCAAAAAATACTCAGGATATGATATTTACTTTCCCAAAATGGAAACCCAGTGGAAAAATGTATTTCACTATATCCCATATGATGGGAACCTCATGGGATCGATCCCTGAGACTGAATTAAATACCCAAAAATAGTCATGATTCTTCCACTCAAAATCAGTTTCATATTATCGTAAAAAATACATCAAACAAATTCCATGGTGTAAAGTTACAAACAAAACATGTAGCTATTAATAATTTTAAAATATATATAATTATTATTATTATTATTATTATTATTATTATATTAAAATGTAAACAATTATTTATCTAATGTGGGGGTCACAAATCACTCCCCCCATCCTTCGCACATCCCCCCACAACATTGGATTCTTTCATCCATTTAATAAAAAGAATTTCAATATTATTATTATTTCAAAATATGAATATTCAATATAAATTCAAGGGTTAGGTAATCAACCTCATCATCGCACACATAGATGATGCACACAAATCATGTGGGTAACCATCGTTGTTATTTTATATAATGAAATTTGAATAAAAAATAAGAGGTTTTCTCACCATATTTGACATTGAGGTCCACCCCCTCCATGATTTCCCTTTTTTATTTTATTATTATTATAAAAAATAGTAGGAACACATATGCCTATCCCAAGTCATGGGAACTCTTCCTTCTATATGAACACTAGAAACTGTAATCATTGATGGATGGATTCCTATCTTACATTAGTTATAATAATTAATCACTAATCTTCCAGATATACCCTCTCTATCCATCTCACAAACCACTAATACCCGATCCAAAGATAGGCCCCCATTGTCATCACCGCACCTCTAGTACATTCCCAATCCTATGACCATTTTTTTCAAATTAATGAATTCACATTGATCGGTCCTTTCAAGTATCATCTAATCACCAATAAACCAATTACCAATTATAAATGATAATAATGAAGAGAAAATGACACATAAAAAAGTGATCCCCATTTAACAATTGCAGCTTCTTTTCCATCTTTTGTAGAATCCAATGAAAAAGGTCATCAAATTAGAAAGAAACAATGATAAAAAATAAAATAATATTTCCTAGATAAATGAAGGGAAATAAATCATTGGACAAAATAATTAATATCAATCCTTGATTTAATTGGGGAAAATATTAATTCAAATTTGTCTCAAAAAATAAAAGGGATAAAACTACAAAGAATATTACCTACAACATTCTTGGATCTTACATCGGTGAATAATTTATCATCTGTAGAGTCTTGTGTTTTTATACCACACTAAAATAAACTGGTTTTTGATCGTTTTATATTAATGGATGAATCATTTTAAAATTGGGATTAATAATTAAATTCAATGAGTTGGAATCACTTTAATGAAATATTTTTAGATGTGGGTGAAGGTCTGACAACCTTCATGGGTTGCTCAGTGAGTTTTGGGAGTGTTGGACTAAGAAAATATGTTTTAAAGCAATTATGAAGGGCACATGATTTGTTTTAAACCGTGAAACCCATAACAGGTAACCATTTGGGCTATTGTGGGTGTATAGAGACTACGTGCATGATTTGTGCACAGTTTGGTTGATTGTAAATCTAGCCTATGCATGGTTCTCATGTGTCTAGTAACGGTTGCATGGTTGCCACATTTTTTTGCAAACCATTCGGCCTAAAAATATACAATAACCTATCTTTAAAATTGAGATTAATTAAACTAAGATTAAAAGTAATCTAATTTAAATGATAAATAAATGAGAAAATAATAACAAAGAAATATTTTAAGAATAAAAAATTAAATATTATGATTATTTTGATTATTATGATTATTATTATATTAGTTTAATTTTAGGTTTTTAAAGAAATATAAAAGAGAGCCTCTTCCCTCTCTCCCTCATTCACAAAACACGCCATATGCTCTCATTTGAGGCACGACATAACCGTGGTCACTTGGATCTCCTCAATTCTTAGATATTATGTTGTTTTCTTTTTTGATTTTATTATGATTAATCAAAGTAAGTACCTGAGTTCCTTTTTTATTTAATTTCTTGGCCGATATTAGGTCCTCTCATCACCAACCTAATCACCGGAATACTTAGTCAAAGGGGTGGGTATATTTTTGTGGTTAATTCTTGGTTTTAGGGTATGTGAAGGCTCCCTTGGTGTATGTTTCTCCATTTTCAAGAAACCACTACTGATGGAATGGTAATTTTGGTTTATTTTCCTTACCTATGTCTACTGTGGGAATGTTTTTAAACCTCTGAATTGTTTTTTACCCTTAATTTAAGAGTGTTAATTTGTTTATCAGTGCCTTTATTTATTTTTTGGATATTGTATTCTATTTTGGTGGTGTGAATGCATATACAAAAAAGTATGAATATATATGTAAATATTTATATCTACCATGTATGTGTTCCCTCATTGCACAGGGAACACATGCATTTGGTTAAGGATAAATATATATATATATGTGTGTGTGTGTGTGGATGTATGTGTGGGTGATTGGGTTAATTCTTGAGTTAGAATGTATCAAATTATAGGCATTGGCTTGGTCAACTTGAGATAGGATCCTTATCGTTGATCGTTTATTTAATAATTCCTTACCTGCTACTTTGAGTAAATTATTTTATGATTTGACTAGTTTAATGGAACCAAAAATCTTTAATAAATTCTTAAATGTGATTATGGAATGATGTTATGTATGATATCTAGAATGTTTAATACATGACATTTAAGGGAATTATAATGACTGAGTTTATCTTTTTATATTATTAATAAACCAACACAACATATATGTTCTTGGCCAGTTTAGAGATTGGAATTACCCGTGTATGTAATTTCATTTTTTCTATTGACATGTTCTAGGTGTCCCATGGATCCTAATGATTGAAATTGATATTATTTGGTTAATTGATTGTGTATTATTATGTGAAATGGTTAATGAATGATGATTGACCTTATATGTATACCATTAAATTATTTTTAATGTATTGAATGTTATTATCACCATGGGTGACAAATGGATTGCCATGTAGGAATTCCACGGATGGAATCAATAGTTTATCACACTTATACCATGGGTGATAGAGGGATTGTTATGTAGGAATTCCAGAGAAGGATTCATGTTAATAAATGAATAAAAGGTTTCATGTTTGTATCACCCCTTAACATGTTAATGGAAGGTCACTAAGTGAACAATAATTATTGAATATCTATTAAATTGATTAAATGAATGGTTTCAAGATACATGAAAATTTTAAACTAATGAATGGAAAGGATTAAAAGAAATGAAATATTATGTTACCTCATTATCAAATAGAAATTGTCTAACTCAATATCTCTCCTTATGCTTTTCCAAGAATTCCTCGAGAACTCAGTAGCCCCATTTTGAGTGAAGGATGTGGCTTTCTTAGGTTGAGTCCCACCTATATCCGAGTCCTTTTATATTCTTGGAATCCTGATATGACACCATATGATCCATCACATAGTATTAAAGGCTTTCCTGGATACCCTCCTTTGATCCATCATTGAAACATAAGTTCAATGGTAATAGCCCCTGAGGTCCTTTTTCTACTAATCCCTATTTTACCTTGGATGATAATCATAGATTTAGAATTCATCTTATTGTGGAATGCCTTGGAATATTCTCCTAGGGTAACACTATTACCACTTATCTAGACTAAGATACTATGGAGTTAGTGACCCTTGAAGTCTACATTTCCTTATTCATTACCTTAGAACTCATTATTAGAAATCATCAACAATTGTTTCCTTATTACATCTTGGAACCTTAACTATATATAGTTCCATGAGACAATTCTAGTGCTAGATATACCTCACGTGACCCATTAATATAAATTCATAATTAGTAAATTAATGATCATGTTTCATTTTCATACAACAACTAAGCTATTAAGAAGGTATAGTGATATGGTGCCTCATTTGAACCTAGACGGGTGACGTTAATTGATTTTGTCTATTATAATTCTCTAAACTTGCACACTGTTTAATTTATATTACATTGTGTGGATTATGATTGACTTTGTGGGTCTTGTCCTACTAATATTTCTTATCACAACCTTCACAATTATCCTTTGTAACATATTATACCTTATTTACAGGACCTAGGTTTTTTGGTGTGTTTCTTATACCTGGAGTTAGGAGTGATGGACTGAGATAGAGCTTGGGATTCTCAATGATATTGCTTATGGGGCTTTTCTATTTTTTTCATGTTTTTGTATTTTATTGAAAAGTGTGTTGAATTGTTTACATATTTTATATATGTATCATTACCATTTCATGAATTAATATGTTTTGTAAGGTGTAGTTGGTCACTTTTTATTAAATTCAATATAAGAATCTATCTTACCCTGCTTATCATTGATATTTACTACTTCAATCATTGATTATTATTTACTCTATTATAGAACTGTAAAAATTTGATGAGAGGGTATAGTCTCCCCACTAATACCTGTTGAGACCCTATCCACTAGTTTATAGCCTCTAGAATACAAGGAGATACTCTTGCAGCCATGTGACCCATGGGTTCGGCTACCGATCTGATGGGAATATGGGTTGAGTTATTACAAAGTAATATTAGAACATGTATGTTTCCTTCCTTAGGCTGAGTTTTGTTAATAGACAGGATATTAATAATTTTTCAAGGATTGGTTAATAACCATGCTCATGATCGATCCCCCACACACAATAAATGGCTGAGTGTCTTGTGAAGGGATTAATGTTCATGTTGTTTTCTATTAATTTTGATATTACTTCACCTAGAGTAATTATTTTACATTCCACTACTTATGACTTACTGAATTCATGGAATTTTTCCCCTGGCCTAATTTGAAAATGAATATACAGTACATGAATCATATAGGCACATTGTAATTTCACATTCCATATAATGTTTTATGCCATGTAGTCACATTTTAGTTTTCCAATTGATTGGAACATTGTTCCTTAGATGAATTGATGCCTTCTATTTATTATAATCTCTATTTATATAGCATGGTTCATTGATATATTTAACATGCATGGGTGATAATATTTCATTCTTCAGTGAAAAATAGAATTTTATGTGTGTTTATTGCTTGTTATGGAAAGGCTTTCATTATTTATATATAATGGATTTCCTTGCTAAATTAAATAGTTTTGATTATGTTGGGATCCATTTTTCAGTTGTAAGGTGTATGTGAACCTTATAATAAGAAAAGGTATGCCTTGTAATGGAAATGTTATAAAAAGTGTGTTATGGTTTTAATTATACGTGACTTTATTTTGATTATATGGGATCCAAATTTCAAATAATATAGTGTATGGTCACTTGAAAGATTGGAAGGTGGCCACCCATAGGTTTGGAATATTGTTTTTGAGAATTTTTAATTATGAAATGAAATTTGATTCAATTAATGGGTTCTAATTTTCATTCCATGATGTGTATGGGTGATTCATGAATTGGGAAATTGAAACCTATATTAAATGTAATGGTATAGTCTACCTTGATACGATTAAAATTGTTCAACACATATTGTTTTATAAATGTACCTTGAGACATTTATAAAAAGGTTAATGGTTTCCTTTTCATGTGATATTTTGTAACCATGGTGCTAGTTTCTTATCTGGAATTATGGAAGGCATGACTCGGGTGTCACGATCTCTACTTCAAATTGAAGAAGGAAGGGTCTAGCAGTTTTCTATCCCTCCCCTCATCTGGGTGAAAGAGTGTTGTGACAGAATGGTATGAAATGAGATGTTGTGGTTGCGAGATAGGATGCATTTCAGGGTTAGGAATAGTGGGGATTACATGGGATGGTAGGGAAATATTATTTGGAAACCTTGGTGCGTGAAATAGGCCAATGAATACCAAATAAGACACGATTTTTAGGGCCCCCATGTGATCTAATGCAAGGAATACGGACCTAACGAATGACCAAGTAAGGATACACTGATAGTAGAATTGAGACCCAAGGAAAGGTACATGAATCGTAATGACATATATTCTTATGTGTTATAGGTGTTTTTAAAACTTAACATTAATAAATGGTTTAAGAAAAATTTTAAAAATGTATTCTACATGTCTCAGGATTAGGAAATCCTTATTTACCTTACAGTTATGTCACTCAGATGATGTCCATGAGTAGTGAGGGCGATCAAGGCCCAGCATGATGATATGGCTGATTAGCGGAGGGATTATTGAAAGGAGGAGGAAAACCAGTGGCAGAAGATGCTTCATTCCTTTCAGCGACAGACCCTCGGGAAGTATGAGGGAAGCACCTCGAACATGGAGATGAAGAGATACCTCGAGGATTAGGTGATATCCTTCATCTTGATCTGGGCACCAGTAGAGTACTGATTTCCTCTAGCTGTAACCCATATGGGGGAAGTGTTGTGTTAGTGGTGGAAGCGATTTCTCAAGGAGAAGAGGGAAGAGGAGGTTTCATGGATTGACATCAAGAATGCGTTTTGGGAAAAATTCAATTCTTACATGATGAAGGATAAAAAGTGAGAAGAGTTTCTCTCCATTCAGCAAGAGAGTATGATGGTGATGGATTTGGGGATCAAAATCAAGGATCTCCTCTATTTTGATCCAGACCTCTTCTCGAATGAGTAATGGCGGGCAAGGTTCTTAGAGGAGGAACTCTTACCTTCCCTACTTTACACTGGTATCCCCTTTACTAAATTGATGTATGTGTAATTTTAGAAGAATACTAAAGTGGTAAAGAGGATGAAGACACTGGGAGGTGTTCCATGGGAGGGGATCAAATTGATCTGGTCAAAGGTGAAGGCCGTTAGCAGCAGTCCTCCAGCATCAGGGCCTTCCATGTTTTAGATGGTGAGGAGCAGGACCCAATAGTTCCAGTTTCAATCTCCCATTACTCTCCCTTTCTCCAAGAGCCAAGGAATAAGGTTCATAATCTATGGATGTTGTGGTAATATTTAGAATCTATGCTCGAACCGACTGTAGTTTAGTGGAGGTGTGAAGTTTCAATGCCCACCCCAGCAGTAACAATATCCATCCATACCTTTTCAGCACCAACATTATGGGCATCGAGATCCATCTCCTTAGAGAGTAGATGATGAAGGAGGAGGCTGACCATAGGGTGCTCCATAGGGACCTCAACTAGGGCATGGTTGGGGAGGTGGTCGATATCCGAGAGGCAGAGGACCTGGGTGTGGGTATTTGCACACTGCAGAAGGAGTTGTTCCAATAGGGATGGAGGTCGTTCGAGGTACGATCAGTTTTCTTAGCATTATTACATGTTACTTGATTGATTTAGTAGATTTAATATCTTTTGTTTAATCTAGTTTATCCCATTTCTTGGTTATAGATGTAGATAGAATTTATATTCCCTAGGTGTTACGCATGCAAATTGGATGTCAGACTAGCCTGTTTGATGTTTTTCGGGGATGCAGACAGATGTTAGGGCCACATCATTCTATTGGGGATTTTTTTTTGAAAATGTAGCCATATGATGTCATTCTAGGAATGGACTGGTTGTTTTCTGTGCACACTATTTTAGACTATTTCCAAATAAGGGTTGTGTTTTTAAATATGGGAAGAAAATTTTTAACATTCATCGGAAAGCAGGGTTACCAGGAGGGTAGCTGACATATAGAGCCCCTTGTTTCCAGGAAAGCTGAGTTGTCAGTGGAATCTGTAGATTCAGAGATGATGGGATATCTAGGGACTGTCCCTAATTTCTAGGATGTATTCCATGAAAAGGTGTTGACCCTACCCCTCAACGTGATGTTGAGTTCGGGATAGACCTACCACCTGGTGCCTGTCCGATTTTGATGAATCCCTATTGAAGGGTTCCTTCAGAGGATTAGATTAATGTTGATGACATTATGAAGAAGTTTTTTATCTGAAAAAGCATGTCACATTGTCATGCTCTAGTCTTGTTCATGAAGGAGGATGGTGGTCTCAGGATCTGCATAGACAACCAAAGGCTGAATCAGGTGATGGTCAAGAATTGTTATCCTCTCCTCAAGATCAATGACCTTTTTGACCAGTTTAAGGGTGAAACTCAGTCTCTATGTTTGATATGCGGTCTGTATATCACAAGTTTATGTTAAAGAGTTTGAAATCCTGAATAATTCATTCAAATGTAGGTACAGACACATTGAGTTTTTCGTCATGTCGTTCGTCAATACGAACTCAATGGTTGTGTTCGTGGGGCTCATGAATTCTGTTTTTAGAAAGTATCTATACTATTTTTTAGTCGTCTTCATTGACGTCATCCCGATCTACTCAAGACCAGATTAGGATCACACGAAGCATCTATGCATAGTTTTTTAAGTCCTCTAAAACCACCATTTCTAAGGGACGTTGTCCAAGTGAATGTTCTCAACATGAGAGGTACACATCCTGGGAGATGTGGTGTCCCAACATTGAATAGAAGTGTACTTTTCGTAGGATGAAGTGGTTGTTTCTTGGGAAGCATCAAATAACGTGGAAAAGTATTAATTATTCTGAGGTCTAGATGGTTACTACCAGAGGTTTGTACCTAACTTCTTTCGAGTTATAGCACTGTTGACAACCTTGAATAGAAAAGACTATGTGTTTTTACTGATCGAGCAGTGCGGGGTAGGTTATAGTTACCTAAAGGGGAATCTAGTCAGTGCCCAATTTATAAGGGTTACCGAAGAAGGGGTAATGTTTGAAGTGTTATGTTATGCCAATGGTCTAGTCTTGGGGTGTGTGATGATGCAGTAATGGGGATTTATCTCTTATGGGTCAAGGAAGATATTTACCCACAAACATAACTATTCCACCCACGACCTAGAGTGTGAAATGGTTTTGTTTGCACTGAATTTTTTTGCATCATTACCTCAGAGAGGAACACTTCATTGTCTACATAGATCATAAGATCTTGAGGTATACCTTGTCCCAGTGATACCTAATCTTGAAAAAGAGGAGGTGAATGAAGTTTCTTTAGGACTAAGACTTCAATATCATCGAAACATCATGAATGTTGAACATGGTTTCTAATGCCTTAAGAAGGAATTCATAGAAGGATGTGATTTGGGTGTTAATAGATGCTTGGAAAGTAATAGAGGAGTTTGTTGCCTTGCACTTGGATGCACTGGTGGAAGATAGTAGAGGCTGTCTATTTTAGATGACAGTGTAGTCTTCCTTGGTACAGAAAGAAGAGGATTCCTAGTGGTGAGACTTAGTGGCTGAAGTTTTGTGTGATTTTGTTATCCAGGGTGATGCTCTGTATGGATAGTCGGAAGATGTTCTGAATCAGATGATGTTTTTTGAATGTTGTTTGTCCCATTGGCAATGCATTAGAGATTTCTCAGTGAGTTTTATAACTCACCCCCAGTAGTACACCCAAGAGTTTCCAAGATGTTCCTGGTCTTGAGTAGTGATTTTGGGTGGCTAGGGGTTAAGCGGCCAGCGACACAGTTTTTAACAATGTTAATTTTTTGTCAAGAGGTTAAGGTCGAGCATTGTGTTCCCTGTAGTATGATGCATCTGTTAGATGTTACTAAGTGTATGTGAGATGACTCCCAATGGATTTCAACAAATTACTACCTAGAGTTGAGGGAGGAAGTGATTCCATCTTGGTAGTGGTGGATCACTTGAAAAAATAGGCTCACTTTTTAGTGATTAAGGAGTCGAGAACAGTGGATTCCTTAGCACAGAAGTATGTTGATGAAGTTGTGAGACTGCATAGATTTCATAGAACCATCATTTTTGATCTGGATGTACGCATTACTTCATGAGTATGGAATGGATTATGACATGCTTTTAGCACCGATATGTGCCTAACAAATTCTTTCCACCCTTAGACGAATGGGAAGACATAGAGGACCATCCAGGCATTGGAGGATATTTTATGGGCATGTGTTCTAGACTTTGATGGATCATGGGTATGACACATGCATGTAGAATAGATTAACTAAAAAAATACATATCAATCTACCATTTCCATGTAACACTATTAATCCCTGTATAGGATACTGTGATGTTCAGCTATGTGCTAGACAGAGGTTGGGGAGGCATGTGTTCTTCACCTGGTGGTAGTGAAGGGAATGATGGAGAAGGTTCAGATTTTGTGTGAGTGGATGAAGGCATCTAATGACCAAAAGAATCCATATGCTGATTATAGGAGTAGACCCTTCGTGTTCGAGGTTGGAGACCATGTGTTATTAATGGTCACCCCACAGCATGGGAAGTAGAGGTTCAGCAAGGGGAGTAAGCTTTCTCTTAGGTTCATCAGACCCTTTGAGGGGTTGAAAAGATCTGGTGAGGTGGTGTATCATCTATGGAAAACACTATTACTAGAGAGGGTCCACAATGTCTTCGATTTATCTAATCTCTCTCAGTATCTACATGAAGACTCCCATGTCCTCAACTAGGGAGATCTAGATATTGAGGATGATGCGACATTCTTGGAGCCACTGGTGTGGATCGAGGACCCTCAGGATAAGGTTCTTTGTGGATGAACCATTCCCATGGTTCATGTGTTGTGAAGGCACGATGACCATGAGGATAGTACATAGTAATGGGAGTCACATATTCATACCCAGTACCCAGTACTGTTTTGAGTTTTGATTTTTTTTTATTTTGTACTTGGCCATGACTTAATGAGTGACCTTATTAACTATGACAAGAACTATTTTACTTATTCTGTTAATGTGTGTGAAAAGTTCTGACTATGGGGAGGACAGGACCTGATCCCTAATCAAGACACATTATGGTGGATGCGATTCAACCCATGCAGGTGAGTCAGTGTTTCCCAAAGAGGATAATATCTTTCCATGAGAAAAGAGACTCCCTAATTTGTGGGTCTAGACGGCGTTACCTTTATATGTTTTTGTGGTTACATGGGGGAGAATAAATGTTCTGTATCCATAGATTTTCATGAGATAGACATTGCGGAGGTGTTCCTAGATATGATATTTGTCCTGGTTTTCAAAAAATCTATGGTGGTTTGTCCCTGAGAGGTATCTTTTGAGGTGGTGGTTCAGACCCCTCTCTTCTCTTTGTGTTTACTATTGAATTCTATAGGGTGAAAATAGTTTGAGAGGTATCTAATGTAATGTAATGAACCCTCCTGGTCTATTAATTTTCCAACTCCTAGTGTTTGGGGTGTCTATGGGACCCTCGGTGACTCATTATGATGTTTAACAAATTTCAGGTTGAACGAACATTGGCACTGATTAGCGTCGGTGGCATCGAGGGGAGTCGGTGCCACCGATCGTCATCGGTGGCACCATTGAGAGTATGTGGCACTGATGGGAATCGGTGGACACATTCGGCATTGGTGGAACGAATTAGTGTTGGTGGCACCTATTGAAATCAGTGGCCCTGAAGGGCATCAGAGGCACCTACGGTTCATCTGTGGTACAAATGGGCCATCGGTGGCACCGAGAGGTGCTGATGGCACTAGAAGTTTTCAGTGGCACCGATGGGTTTTCCATAAAACCAATCAACAATAGTGCCACGGTGACAGTTCTAGGGCAATGATAACTCACCTAACAGTGATTGATTCCATGTTTTTCTAGGAATTTTTGGTTTCACTCCAGTAACATATATTTTGACAATATAGTGTTTAATACCCATTTATAAGACATTTAAGGTCTTTAAATGATGTTTTAAACCCCAAAGAGTCAAGAGACCCTAGAGTTTCCAAAATATATGGCATTTTTTCACAGTGTCAGGCCCTTTTTAATGTTTTATTGTTTCGCCCCGGTTATGAATTTTTCTCCATTTAAAGGAAATATTTCAACTAATAATCATTATCTTCTCCATCTCTAAAGAGAATTATTAAATCTAAATTAATCCCAATGTGTGAATCTTCCCAACCGCATGGTTGAGCTATGATCTAAATTTTATTTAAATCTAAATCATCTCCCAAATATTAGGATTTGACATCTTCTTAACCTGAGATCTGTTCTTCCTTTTCCTTTCAGTTTCACATAGTGCACCTCTAGAGTGCCTTCTGAGATGAATCTTACGCCCATTCTAGAGCCCTTCCCACTTAGTCTTGGAGTCATGAATGTTATTCTTATGCATGTCATGCCTGCATAGTTCATGGAATGAGGAGAAAACTAAGACTATTGATCATCCAAGTATGGGTTTTCCTTCGTCTCTCTTATTTGTTCATCATGTGAGTTGGGAATGATGGTGTTACCCCATGACTTAGATGAAACAAAATTTAAAAAATATAATGAACCAAATTTTATGGAATGACAGGATGGGAATGATGATGTTGATGTTGCTATTTCTAAAATTCATTTTATGTTGTGAATTTCATGGACCCATGTCCACTGAAAATCATGGTTTTTGGTGGTCCTTTCTTGGGAACTAATAAAGCTATGTTTTTTTAGATAACCTTGTGATTCAATGGATTTAATATGGAAACGTTCTAATCACATAAACATGGTTGATTAAATAGATGCCTGATGGAAAAGATCCCATGTTTGATCAGCTGAGTTAACCAAACAAAAAGAATGTACTTAATGAATATTGTTGGATAGTTTTGGAAACTTCTTGCTTTGTTCTAGTGATATGTATGGTTTCTCTTTTTAATGCATTGTGGGGTTACGTGAATGGTTATTGGACTTTGGTTTTCTAGTTATTTGTTTATGAATCAGAGGCCATGTGGATCTGGTATTTTTGGGCTTGGTTAGGTTCTAGTACGTTGAGTGATCTCATATATCCCTTTTGTTATTGTGACGTTATAAGAGAACTAGTTCTGAATGCTTAAAAATGCTTGGACTTTTTCCTTGAGTTGTTGTTTTTTGGCTTGTGGTTATGCATATTAGTATCCTGTAGTTGAAAAATGTTTTAAAAGTAAGCCCTTGAACATGATAACGAGAATGGGTACAATGGACGATTTATTTTCAGGATATGGTTTGTGTGTTGGTTGTGGTTGTTGCATATTTGTGCATGTTGGGATAACAGTGAGAATGATGGCATATGGACTAGTTTTCTATTTCGAAACCCTTAGGTTTGGATTATTTAATTATTAACTATATGTACATGATTTATTTTTTGTGTTTCTCATACTTACCCCACCCATTTTGAGAACTTCATGCCAAACACCCCATTTCAAGAAGGAGCATGTTTTCCCATCATTCTTATGAGTGGTTGGTAGTTAGCTAATTTATTCTTTCTCTACCAAGTAGACCAATATTCATTAGGTAGGAAATGATGTCCTAAGGAATATTATGGCTCAAGACTCTTCGGGCATGATGATGTTGTGGTGGTTGGACCAGGTGTGTTCGGGCATGTTGTTTTCCTATGTGTCTTCAGGATGAGGCCCAAGTGTTTTCAGGAATGTCAGTATTTATTCTATCCCAAGTGTCCTCGGGCGTGATGGTGTCTATTTTAGCTCCGGTGTTTGCGGGTGTGGTTATGTGTGGTTGTGGTGGTCGAGGTCTCTACAGGTAGGATGTGTGGTGGTGGCCCCTAAGTTTGTTGTTTGGGAGGTAATGAGACTGCATTGGTCCTCATAGGATAAGTCTGATGTGTAGGATTTCATAAATAACCAATTGGAATGTTGTGTGGGGTACCCAAATTTCGATGTTCTATATTAATTACATTACCTAACTTTTTTTGTTCAGAGAGTGTGCCTTAGTGAGGCCAGTTGGACAGTTTCATTGCTAGGGGTTTTGGATGCCTCTTCTCTCACGGGGAATTAGAATGCCTCCCCACTTGTTCATGAGATATTTTGGTTTCCCTTATGAGTATACATGTATACTCACCCTACATATATAAAACTACTTTTATATTTCAAGGAGGACTTAGAGGATTGTAAAAGACATTACAAGCTCCGGTTTTGGGGGTTTTTACTACTTCTTTCTCATTATTTCAGTACTAACCATTGGAGTTTTCTGGTACTTTGTATCAGTATATTTTGGACACGTATATGGGAATGGATTTTGGTATTAATTTTACTTTCACATTTGGAGTTGTTTGGGATTTACCATCTTGTCTCTAAATCATTTACTATAAATAGGTTAATGCCTTCCTTTTCATTTGAGATTCTATGCCCTTGGGGATAGTCTCGACATTAGGGCCTATTGAAGGGGGGACTCAGGGGTCACTATCCATCCTGAAACATGAATAAGAAAGGGTCTGGTAGTTTTCAATCCCTTCCCTTGTCTTGGGGAAGGTGGTTCGTGACAATATTACATTTTCATATATATTAATATTTTTTAATAAGATATTAATCTTAGATTTAAGTTTATATTCTTTCTTATAGCATACTTGACATGCAACAATGAGTTTATCTGAAATCTTACATTGCACACAACACTAAGTTATACTGAAAAATAATACGATAATATTATTATTATTTTAAATTGTAGCTAAAATTTAGTCACTGTATAGATGAGAACTAATAGACCTAAATAAAATATGATTACACATGTTTTTTTAATATTTTTACATTTATCCAATATGTTTTTATGCCTTAAAATAAGAATGAATCCAAATTTTAAGCATAAAATACTATAATAATTTTAATTGTTCATTTTACCACCTTTTGATGCAGAATAATTTTTAATTTTTTTAACCTTTATATTTTATATTTGAAAAAATAAACATTTTTGACAAAATAGGAAAATAAAAATTTACATTGGTTATTATTCCTCATTTTTCTGATAAAATTCAAATTTTAATGAATAGTGAAAAATTGCATTTTTAATTCAAAATTTATTTTTCATAAAATTTATTTTTTTGATAGATTATAGTTTAAATTATTTTTACGCTATATTTACATTTTTTATCATTCAATCCAATGTCGGTCATTGGATTTAATTTTCACATTTAAATTAGCCATTAACCCATGTCATTCATTTAATAGTTTTTACTTCTAAAAAACCCTCTTTCTGGTATAGACAACATAAATTAATTTTAAAATAATTAATTCAACATTTGTGCTTCAAATTTTGAAATTTTCTTCCATGTTTTGAATTAGAAGTTCAAAATTATGTAAATAGTTACCTTTTATTTTTGTACATTATGAATTGTAACTTCGGTAACTATTTTAATTTACCACGGTTAAATGTTAAATTAGGTAAATAAGGATTAAAATAATATTATAATAAAATATAATTACCCCAAAACCTATCCTTTTATTAATGGATGAGTAATGGGAATCCAAAAAAATAAATAGTCTAAACTTTTAGCATTCTATATCCACTTCAGTGTGATAAAGACTTGTTAAAATAATTAATTAAAAGTAATGAGAAATATAAAAAAACATGTATATTTGTATTGAAACATTTATTATATAGGCTTACATAAAAGGTATATTTAACTATAAATAGTAATTATAAATAAAAAAATATTTAATACATCATGATGTTCTATTTATGATTTTTAGACATTGAATAATAAACTTTATTTATGACATAATGTTGATGTATTGATCACCTTATTAATGAATAATTCAAATAAATGCTACTATAAATTTTAAAATAAATGTAATTTGAAAAGTTTGATTCCATAAAAAAATTATGGATAATTATCACTTGTTATATTTGATTTAATGTTGTTTTTTAATGAATCAAGTTGTTATGAATTAAAAAAACAATTACAAAATTGTGTTAAAATTGACATAAATGAGTTTAAAAAAAATACTATCTTGTTAGATGATATACTAGTAAATAAAATATGAGATTCAACCAACTATTTTAGACACTGTTAAAAATGTTATTAATGATCCACTTGAGGTAGACTTGAAATTTTATAGTAACTATATTAACGATATTGTATAAAAATACACTAATACATGCTATGACTTAATTTATTTAACTAAGGGTTAAGGGAAATTGATAAAGTTACATTTGGGATCTAAACCTCTATAAAACCAATTAGTTGAGAGGATTTCAACACATAATCATCTTATATTTGAAATATAATACTTTAATTCATTTAAAATTCTAAAATCAATTTATAATGAAATAATATTTCAAGACATTCCTAAAGTTCCCATCCACTATATTATAAAAGGCAACCACCTCTACCCACAAACTCTCACATGTCAAGTCCCTTGGTTAATATTAATTCTACATAACTAATCTCTCAACATCCTTCCCTTCCTATGAGAATCCTAATCTTGGGCATAGGGTACTTCAAGATATCATTTTGGCTCAAATCAAAAGGATTTACCCAATTTAGAGGCAACGTCTTCTGTCAAGCTCCATTCATTTTTTTTTCCATCTCCGTCCCAATAATCTATTTTTATAGAACTAATTGTTTCTATGTATGGAGAACTACTACCTCATGAAATGATCATTATTCAATTTTCTCCCACCACATCTCATAGTGCCCATTATTATGTAACTATTTTATATATGATATATATTATATTTATATTGTTTCCATTCTGCTATAATTTTATTATACCAAACCTTTATTCTTTCCATAATGTGTAAATATGATGATTTCATTTAAGGAAGTGTGGACTACCACCCCATCAATGTGATATAACTCATTTATGCTATACATTGAACTTATAAAGGATATATTTAGTGAAATTATGTACCATATATAACATAGATATTATACGTGAATTATAATATACCTATGTATCAATTAGTTTTAATTCTTTTAGTATGACAAAGAAAGAAAAATAGAGTCCATGCGTTCGTACCACATATCGTCTCCACGAACAATTCATTTCATTTCTTATCTCCAAATATTATGGATTATTATAAATACATATATATTGGATATATATTATATTGAAATCGTGAATATTATTCTAGAGATAATGTATTTTTGACTAGATGGACAATTTGTAATCCTCACAATCTCATTTCTGACTCATGTGATGAACATCAACAAAACTTCTAACGTGAACGTAAATAATTAGGTAATTTTTATGACATGATAATAAGGGATATGAAAAAATAATAAACATAAAAATGTTCTAAATCATTTATAAATTAACCTATGTTTATTATTGAGGAATAAAAAGAATGTAGGTGACAAGTCATACTCAAGGATATAGACTTTGTATCAATATCCTTTTATGGAGGAATATATTGATAATAGACACCAACTTGTTTTTCACAATTTATAATAAACCCTATTTTATTTTAATTCCAAGGAAATATTTTTTCTATAGATAATTTTACTAAACAACAAAAAGAATTTTTTTATCATTTGAAGGTGAGAAAGACTTCTCTACCGCCATAACCATTATTTTATATTCAGCTTCCCCTATAAAATTTAATGTTTATTAAATGAAAAATAAATCCTTTTTTTCCATTTTGGGTGTTTTTTTATTGAAAATGGATTGGAATGTTGCTTCACTATTTCAATATATTTTATATGATTTCTTGTGATACTAATGAACTTTTATGATTGAAATGTTTATAATTGAAATCATTTAGGTTTTATGATTATATAATGGCACTTAGACATTTTGTGGGTGGTTACATGATAATCCAAATATGTGTGGTTATGTTATAAACATTTGATTGGTTGTTCCATGGTAAAATAACGATGTTTGGTTATGGTATAACCTCTAATGCTTTGGGTATGGATGTCGGCTATATGGTTATTCTATTTAATGATTTATGGGGAAGTCTACCATATGGTAATTTCATTTATGTATTATTATGTCCTAAGTTACCTTTATATGTTATGTGTTGATTTATATGTGTTTTCAGTAACATTTTTTCTATAAAGGGTAATAAATGAGCGCATATTTAGTGAAGAGTATTTACTACATCATAGTGGTGAAAATTATTACTATATGATAATGTATTCCTGATTTACATGTTTTATCAAGGATACCCGTTTTCTTTCTTATATATCCTTTACTAAACTTTTTATTCTCATCCAAGGTTTTGAAATGTATTTCATAGGATTTTAATTGAGAAAATAGTAAATGATGGAATCATGGAAGAGTTCAGATGTATAAACATGAAGCAAACCCATGTTTATATATAAATGTTTTTGTTTCATGAAGAAAAATGGATATGGAGTAGAAGTGTGTACTTTTTAAAATTTTGTTTTTATCTATAAGTAATTGCCTAATTTTCTAAATCAATAAACTTGAAAAGATCATCGATGTTAAATAAAGTCTAAATTCAAAACATAACTCAATATTATGTAACATTTAAGGCCAGTTCCTTATAGATACATCCACAAATAGGGGGCCATAAGTCTAGACCAGAGTATCATCTATAGACTTGACCTGGTCATACAACTAAAATATTGGTTCATAAGGATGATAAATTTCCTATTTATATAGTTGATCATACTATAACAGGTGGCGTAGAGGGGAAATCAATTGTTTGAGTTATGATTATTGTCACACAAATTTTATAATTATTTTTTTGATATCAAAACGTCCCATTTTTTATAACATTTTATATATTTACTACACTTAACCTACTATTCATGTTATCCTCCAAATTATTCTCTTTCGATACATCACTGTTCATAAAAGAGGATTGTATCTAGAAATTAAAATTGTGTCATATTGTTTCACTAGTTATTGATATATGTGTGAGTTTATGATTCAAGAGATGATGGACTTGGATTTGATCTTAATCATGGATTGTTTTAATTTATTATTATATAACATAAACTTCTATTGGAGGATGGGTCATTATATTTTCCAAATAAAGATAAGTTCCTAATGACTAAGAGTGTGAAATATTAGGGGGTAGAGTTGGATTGGACTTGGAATAGCTTCTTATGAACCCAACATAGATAGTGGGATTGTATATTTTTGTTAGATCAGTGAAAACCACTCATTTATCCCTCTATTCAGGGTAAAATATCAATAAATCATCCTAGATGAATTCCTAAGACTCCCTCTTGAGAAATGAGTTTTTTTAGATAAAGATCATACTGGGTCAAAAAACCATTTTGGTACACCATATAATATTGGACTAACCAATTTTAAAGTGCATAAGGTTATGTTCAATGGATTGGATTATAAGATCACTATAGGTCTGAGTAACTCACCATGGGGTGCGACCATGTTTTTCACCTAGAATAAGAATGGTATTCTCTGATTATTCATTAATTTTAGGAATCTCAACCTGCTGATAGTGAATAATTGACCTAAATTTCCAATGATTGATGTTACTTTTTTATAATATATAGGTATCATTGATGTAATACAAGATTAATATTTTATTGGGATTCTATAAATTTTGAATTATAGAGAAAAAAATTCTAAAAAGGTGTTTTAGAGTAGGTATGGGATGTAAGATTTGTTAGTGATGTTATTCGGACTAATGGAAGAATAATAAATTTTAAAGGACCTCATGGTTATGATCATCCACCGACACATCAAATTGTTCATCATAGTGTTCATCAATGATATACTCATATAATCACTTACTCTGAAGCAGCATTCTAGGAACCAATATATAGTCTAGATTATTTTTCCTTAACATCATCTTTACTCCATGATTTCAATGTATGACTTGTGTATTTGAGAGGTGAAGTAAATATGACATGTGGTATCTGATACATGAATATTCATGTACCTAATATATGATGAGGTAATCATTTCCTGGACACATCCCTTTGACATATTTATGAATAAGAACATTATAGGAATATTAATGTTTTTCCAATAATTTATCTAGGATTTCTCACAACTATCATCACCCATGAACGTGTTGGGAATGAAAGGATTGAAATTCCACTTGCAATACCACTATGAATATGTATTCCTTATGCTGAAGAGTAAGAAGATGATAGATGTAGTGGGTAAACTTCTAGATTATGGTATTTGTTATACAATGTTTTGGGGTACATCATGCATTGGTCTAATAGTGATGATGATGTAGAGAGAGAAGGCAGTAGCCTATAGTATGTGTCATCTACGATCCCAAAACAATAACTATCATAAACATGATCTAGATTTTGTATACATTGTCCATTATTTAGAGGACTAGTGGTGATGGATGTGTTTTTTGGCTTGTTGGAGGGAGGATCCTTTATAGAATCATGAATCTATGTTTTATTACATAGTATTGATCACATCCTCACTTGTTTATTAGACAATTAGTGGATTGGATCTAAATGCAGAGTGTGATATAATGGGGGAACACTTTTCTAGTTTCGACCTGATACCCTATGGTCTATGTAATTTGATGACGCGATCTCAGTAAATTGTAGATTAGTATCCTCTAATTTCATTATGGAGTATCTAATGATTGATTACCAAAAAACTACATGTGGTGTACATCCTCATGTGGCCAATAAAAATCATGACAATATTTATTAGTTTTGTTGGATAGTGACAGAGGAATATTGTTATATTCATCTCCATACACCACACCTATCAGAGGGTGAAGGATGAGCATCGATGTCTACGTATTTTTCTCCACCCACATTTTTTACCTATGTAGATTTGGGAGGAAATCATGGTGGAATTTGTGATGGGGTTTCATAGGACGTTGGGATGTAATGAAATTTTTTGGGTTATTTTCAATTACCTAATGAAGACTACTCACTTATTACTGATCACACAGAAAATCATATTGGATGAGATGGGGAGAAATTACCTCTATATAATTTTATTCTAATACGGAGTTACCTTGACAATTGATTCATAAAAATATTCAGGTTTTACATTAGGGTTTCTGAAAGTCTTATGGAAATCTTTAAGGACTCTACTGAGATAGAGCTCAACATATCATCCTTATAAAAATGTACAGTATGAGCATAAAATATGAATGTTAAATTATATCCTTAGATTATTTATTGTAGAAATTATCAAAACATGGGATTATAACTTATTCTTGGTTTAGTTTTCATAGGACAACTATTATAAGGATACAATTAAGATGAAACTATATGGGGATTTGAATGAGAGGTCATTTGTTTCACCTCTATATTTCCATGAAGTGATTGATATAGACATTTGGGTGATTGGTTTGGTTTAGAAGACCTAGGAGCTATTGTAGTCAACTCATAAGATATCAATCATGATATAGAGAATACGAATATCACATTTCAACCATTGGTGTATACCATAGACGATATCTATAGGAAACCAAGATTTCTTGTGATTGGTTCCACTATTAGGGTATCAATATTTAATGATTCAAGGAAATTTCAATCTATATTTTGTTTTATCCATTAAGACCACTAAGAGGATCGGGTTAGTTTCAAAATATCCAGACCATAATTCTTTATAACATTCTATAAATTCCATGTTTCATGCATCACAACTTCATAGATGCATACCCAAGACTACACATGTAATAAATTTTTAGGACATTGATGTTACACCTTTTGTATATTATAAAGAGTGTCCAATTTTATTTATTGAATAGAGTGATAATGTCCGATAAGGGAATTTTGTTCTATTATTTTTAATTTAGTGGAAGCATGGGTTGATCAACGATGATACCAAAGAGAAATAATTATGTGTTCATGCTCAGGTCCCTGAGTCGTTTGAGTTTGATACCTATTGATTCATCTATAAGAGAAGTTGTATTTAAATGGGGATAATTGTAACTCCCTAAATCATAGTATTTCTAAATGAAATAAATTATTCCATAGTCCCCAACTTTTTTACGTTATCCCATTTTTAGTTAATTTAAAATGGAGTATGAAATTTTTTAGATTCATGAGGGATGTTTTGGAAGACATTCTGCCAAAACTAGAGTGATTTTTTCATATCACATAATATAAGGATAAAGCATAGGTGGTCACACAACAGTACAGTGAGCCATTACATGGTGATAAGTTGGAAAAATTCTTTCTCCATAGATATAGATAAGTACCTTTGTCTTATTTATATTTGGTGTTTGTGTTATATCCTTCACCATAGAAGACTAGATCAAGGATGATTCACTGTAGTTACATAGACCATATCATAGTTTCCTTTCCATGTTATTTAAAGGTAGTTGTTCTAGCATGTTTCTATTTTTGTGTTAATGAAATTAATTTACTCTCATTTTCATTAATATTGGAATTAAATTCATAATTTTCTATGGGGGGTTACGTGACTTAATTTGGCTTTCTCATGTTGATTAAATCTTTATATTACCCCTTTATATATCCTTTTCTATCATTTGTTTGGAATTGTTCTAAATGTTCAACGGGGTTCAGAAGCAAGTACATGTAGTAAAACTCATACTTACATCAAATTACACTATATTGTAGCATATTGTTATGTCATAGAACTATTCCATGCATTGTGGTGTTCACTTCTAGTGCACCACTTCATCCGAGTGACCTTCTCTTATTTGTGGTGGTGATATTCATGATGGATCCATACCGCATTAGGTTTTCCAACATTATGGTGTAATATTTCCAATTACCCAAAAACATGTTAAACCCATCTTTCCATTGATGTTATTGTTTAGTTCCCCTCTACGCACATCCTCTAATCTGTTTCATGGAGAGCTCAAATTTTCTAGATGCCTCCCTCTTAACTTCTTAAGATCAGTATGTGTACCCTTTCAAAAATGATCGACATCGAGTAGGATTTTTTCAACACCTTTATTTTTTTCCTCCCTACCATTCTATAGATCTTGTAAATTATATTGATATAGGTTTTATAAGCACATGGCATGTGATCATTTTATATTTGATTTTCAAAAATAGTTCATGTGTTGATATCTTCAACATACCTTGTTGTTGGCAATGACAATGGGGTGGTTAGAAGTTCATGGCCCATTGGGATATCACTTAAACATGTTTTCATATTCTATTTCATGAGTTTTAATATTTTATACTATTATTGCAATTTAATGCGGGTGTTTTTTCTTCGAGTGACACTTGATGTGTTATTTGATTCCATGAGTGACACTAGAGTATCTTTTTTCTATGTCTGATTTTAATATAATTTTTATATGTGTGTTGTTGAATACTCATGATGGTATGTTAATCAATCCTTGTAGTCATCACCATTAATGTGAGTTATAATGCCTTGGGGATGATATTGGTATATAAGATAGGTGAAACAATATGATGGTAAAAAATCATCCATGGTGACTTTATAATGTTTTGCGTTGATTTTTGTTGTTGAAAAAAGATGGTTATTAAATTAAAATTGTATAATATCAGATTAATTTATAATTTTTATTTTGAAAATGATCCAATATAGTGTTATTTAAGCACTGAATGTGGACCAAAAACCTTTTCAATTGAAATATTCCATGAATTTTTGAAGGATATTTAGAATAGATAATTTCAATTAAATGAATACTATGGTGGCTACCTATAGGAATATATCATGAGATGGTGAATCTTAATATATTAAATTTAGATAATAAAGTAGAACATTATCATTATTTTGTATTTAATAAAAACTTGGTTGGAAATTATTTTCTCTACATGACAAGAGACATGGTATCAAAGTAATCCAAAATAAATCAACTTACATTTATTGAAAAGAATAATATATTATATCATGGGAATTTTTTATTTTGAATTATATCCAATTTAAAATATATATAAAACATTTTAGGTTATAAAGATACAATTGGGCTAGTTCAGAAGATAATTGAAAATCTACATCTGTTTGTGAATTCTATCATGGAGGTTTTAGTATTTAATCATTAATAAAGTAAAAAAATACATCTAATTCAGAACCATAGTAGAATAATATATTAAAACTACTCAAAATTGCACATATTTATTTTGGATGAAGAATAAACATGGATATATTGGATATTAAGTGATGTCTCCAATTATAATCTATTTTAGTAATTCATGTTATATAACTCATAGTAAAATTCTAGACCATCACTCAAAAATTATGAATATTGAGATCAATTATAATTTGATAAAGGAGAAAGTGGATCATAGGAATTTAATGTTTATTTATATTTATAATGAACTATAGGTTGTGTATATGAAAAATATGTCATTATTAAAATAAGAATTTAGAAAATCGATTGTATCTATGTGTTTAGTCGACTCCCCACACTTTAAAATTTCTATTTGTGGGACCCCCACTACTTGAGATATGATTTGATATGTGTAATTTAACTTGTTTCATACCTAATTTAATTTTCCATTCAGTTTATTAAAAAAGGGGGGAAAACATTTTTATCATTATAAGGGGATCATAAAATTAGAGAATGTGATTTGGGGAGTAGGGATAAAGGGGATACTTTATATTTTATTATGGTAAATATATTATTTCAAATGTCTATAGATGTTGATAGGTAGTTTTTGTGATGAAATGTTTTAAATAGTGGGGTTAATGTGGGGAGGAATAATTGTGAAATTTCGATAATGATGCTTCTCAATGATAAAAATTTCATGTTACTCTTATTTTTCACACTGAGAATGGCTCATGGGGACTAATATTGTTTATGGAGTAAATATTTGATCACAATGTGGAATTAAAAGAAGATAATTTTAGTATAATAATTAATATAATGATATATTTTTAAAAACTAGTAAATAAAGTATTCATGTGGTATCAAAGGGTAATAAATTTTCAAAAAAACTTAATGGGGGTGTTATAGGGGGGATCCTTTAAAGAGACTTTGCAGTGTTTTGGGGGTTATTGTGTTTGTTTAAAAATCAGGTTTACAATTTTAGTTTTGGAGTTCAACATATATTATTGACTAGTTAAATTAAGAATTATCTAGGAAGGATTTATTGGAACATTATATATGGATTATCATGTTTCAAGTGCAATGTTTTAATAAAGAATAAAATTTATGCAACTATGAAATTTCCCTAAAACGTTTTGTGAAGGCAATGAGTGTCATGAAAATATTTAATAGTTTTAGGAAATAGTAGTGGTGAGAGGGAATTTTTTTTCAAAGGGATGAAATGTATTTATGTAAGTGGATTCCTACTATCCTTTGAAGAAGAAATACATATAGAATATATAAAGGATATTAATTTGAAAAGGTATCTCATGAAGTATTATCATAGGTGAAGGTATTATAAAAACATTATTTACATGTACAAGAAACTTGCTTCAATTTAAAGAGGGTATTTTTGAATCATGTAGATTATTTTTGGAATGATTGTAGCTTTTCAAATGAACGGTGTTTCTTGAATGTTTATGGTTTTGTGAAAGTTTCCTTTTTGTAAACTATTAGGAAGCATAATGAATGTTTACAATGAATTTCTTGAAAATAATTATTACTTGAAACAGAATGGATCTCCTTTAAATTGAACGGTAAATTGGTTTTCATCATGTATAGTAATTTTGAGCTTATTGATGCCCCAAATTACGTGTAAAATATATTTATTCTTCTAATAAATGGAATAATATTATAAAGGATTAGTGTTAACATGTCAATTAAGATTACGATTTCAAGTCATGATTGGTAATGATTCAGGATGGAGATTGAGTCCACTCCAAACATTGAAATAATATTATGTTTTAAAGGATTACGTACATAGGTACATTTTTTGTATATTGTATTTGGATGGATCCCAATACAGGTGAACTAATTGAAATCATTATTTCTCATGAATGTTTTCATTTACACTCATACATTGAAATAGGGCCTAAACTGGTGAGTTTTTAATGAAAAAATTAGGATCTAAAGGTGTTATTTCTTTAATCATTCACACCATGATTCACCCCCTCCCCCCTCAAATTAGGTTATCTTACCTAGTCAGTCTAACACATTGTGACATGATTATAACATAGAGGCGGAGTGTGATTTAATTAAACCAATAGTGATGAGGAACCTAATCAAATGATGGGGGTATAAGGTATCCATGGTGACCTTCTTGAGGATTCACTCAATGTAGCATGGATTTTTTAACTATTATTCCTTTAAGGTAGACTAGTTGAAAACCATTTAACACCAGGAAACATGATATTATTAATGGTTAGTACACACTATATTATATATTTTAATGACTCATTGAGGAATTCATATTCATGATAACTTCATTGAAAATTGTTTCTTTCATTTTCATTTTCTAATGGAACCAAAGAAGTTATAGCTTGGGGTTTATGGATTCTTAGTTACCGTTTTTCCTTTTTGTTTTTGTTTTTTGATGTTATGTATATTTTAAATTTATTATTATTATGGAATAATTATTTTATAATTGAGAATAATTGGTCATGTATGAATTGGTGGTGTCCTACTAACTCTTTCACTAAAAACCTACATAAGAATTTAATTTTTCTAATAAATTTCATGAGGGATTTGATAAATGGAAAAGGAGAAGAGGTTGATGGATAAGAATTGGACCATAGAGGACGTGGTAGGCTATGAATGAATCCATAATACCTCGCTATTTATTTATTCAGTTATTTTATATAATCATAATATAGTGGGATGTTATTTCATATTTTGAGATACTTTTTCTTATATATCTTTTGTTCCATTTTTTAGTATCTTCATGTTTACTATAACAATTTATTATATTTGTTATTGTTTTTTATTAATCCTGTAAAATGATGATGAGTATATTGTTTAAAAATTCAGGAACCTATACCCTCACTACTAGTTAAAATGTTAATTGTTATGGGGTTGCACACATGAGGTCATTTTACAAGCCCTCTCGAGCATAGTTGTTTGGGTCAAGGTGTTATATATATGGTGATTCGTAGACTAAGGATGAAATTGGATATAATTTATAGAAATAATGTAGTTTCAAATGGTCAAGTTATAGGGTGTTGTATGGTATATGACTATTCTTGTATACAATTTATGGTAAACATTAATTTCTTAAAATTGACCGAAAACTATGAATTTCAGATATGGCCCACAAATTAATTATCAAAGATAACTACTTGATTATTTTCAAGTAAATAATAAGTGATTCATATTTATATGTTATTAATTAGAAAATAATTAACATGTGATCTTATGGAAAATATATGTTTTCTTTTGTATCATGTATATTTTCTTGTACTGTTATTTTTAAATAATCCATTATTTTGAATTCTCATTGTTGTGGAATGAAATTATTAATTTTATAGTTGGGTTATTAATATGTGTAATTATATATAGTATTTTTTATCATGGAGATACATCTAGAATGTTCTTTCTTATTAATAACCTATGTTTTAATTATATGAAAACCATACATGGTTCCATTCATCATGTTTTGATAAATCTAGGTTTAAAGATTATTGTTTGATACAATATTTTTTGAATTTTTAGTGTTAGTGGTTTATGTTATTCTATATGAAAAATGTGCACTAAAGGTTTTCATTAGAATTAAAATGATGTTTTAAAATTAAATACTCAGGAATTGTTTTTTGTATTTTTTTCATGAATTATAATTATTTTTGGAATAATTTTATAAATAAATCAATGGTACAAGTGGGATTTTTGTTTTTTTAATGTGTTTTTATAAAAAAATATCATGTTTACATTAATAATTCCCATATTATTTATAAAATTATATGTATGATTTTCATTTGAAAAAATAATAATTCCCTATATAGAAATTGTAATGTTAAAGATTACATTCAAAATATGTAAAACAATTATTATGGTAAGGCCTCATTAGAAAACTATGGTACATTTGTGTGAACCTAGTAGAAGTATAATGAAATGTTGTAAGGCCACTCAATCCAAATGATGAACTTTTTATTATCCTTTAAATGCCTCATTATTGAATATATTGAAATATGGATAACATACTATGTCATTTTCATTAACCCGTTATGGGACTCACATGAGTGTGTTAAGAGACTCTACCTAGAGAATTCAATGTGTATAGGGATATAGGTATGAATATAATCTTAATAACAGAATCCTACTCATAAAATAAAAAAAAATTCACATGTTTACAACCATGATTCTAGTTTGGATTTTTGGAAATAAAATAGTTATCAATAGTTCTTTTTTGGTTGACATAAATTTTGTTAATTAAACAAGAATAACATAATTTATTTTAATGTAATGTTTAAAATTTAATACATATATGTTATTTTATATAACAAATAATTAAAAATTCAATTTTTATATTTATATTCCAAATTGTAAATTAATGATTTATTTTATAAATTCAATATGTAGTGCTTGTTGTGGAATCCTATGAGGTATATTTTCTGACACCATTTATACAAACTTTATTGTGTATGTATTTTTTCATATATGGAAATTATTTTAGGTTAAAATTTATATTATTTTAATCATAATTACCATACCATTATATTAGTTATGTATCAATGTTTTTCATGTCTTACTATGTTGTTCATGTTTATAAATGTATTCTCCAATGTTTCTCATATTATTTTTCATTACACAAGTCTCTATGAAATTATCTATAAATAAATTTTACATAAATATTATGATACCTGATGTTTTATATAATTGAATATTGGAAAAATAATTTATTTACTATTACATATCTTGTATTTTTAAAATTTATTTTTGGGATAAATAAATAAATTGTTTTAATGTGATACTGTTGGTTATTTTTTTAACATGCTATTATCAATAATGAATCCAATGAATTTTCATTGACTAAGTCAATAATTATTGAACTGCTAATTTCTTTTATGTGTTTTTAAAAATTTATAGGTGATCATATATACCATTGAAAACCCAATTTATAATGGAATCTAATGTTACCATGGATGTTTGGGATTAGGTGGTGTTAATAATACCAATAGAGGGTTATCGGTTTTTATACATTCCTTGGCAAGGTGTCATACATATTTATTTTCAATAAAAATTATGTTAATTCACATTTAATTTCATATATCATAAAATAATTTTGATTGATTGAATATCCACTATAAAATTTATGTGTTTTCTAAGTGGTTATTGGTGTTAATCTGATTGATTGTGAATTTATTGATATCATTCGATATGTTTCTAAATTTTCTACTTTATTGTTAAATAATATTTTTATGGTGATTTTTCAGTTGATAAACTATGATTTAAATAATATTTTTATTGAGTTGGATATATTTATAATTCGTGGTTTATGAATTTGGGAAAATATTAAATTTAAATCTATAAATTAAAAAAATATTCTTAATGATTTTAAGAGATATTAATTTCTTGATAACATATCTAATTATTGAAAAATAAAGATTTTTTCACTTGTTATCGAACTTATATGGGAAATTTATATTTTTCAAAATATATAGTAAAATAAAAAGATATATGTTATTATAATTTTGAATTGATAAATCAACATTTTATATAGAATGTATAATTTTGGTTTATATATGGGGGTTTAAATCAAATATAATTTTGTGATGTTTTATTTACACCTTCAGGGAATATTTTTATGTGTTTTGATCTTACATAAAGTATTCATTTTAGGAATTATAACCCATTACAGGAATTGAATTTTGTGTATTTTATTTTTTCTTTTTTATTTATATAATGATTATATAACTTATTAATATTATATATTATTGGTATAATTACAGGAAATATATTGAAATTTAATTCAATTTATTGGTGATGGGATAATCACATGACATTTTTTAAATTATTATCTTAATGATAATCTAATTAAGGAGAGTAAGAGATTTATTTCATGGATAAATGATTCTAATATAGAATTATATTAAATATAATATTATTAAATTTCCATTTTCTTGATATTCATTTAGAATATGTTCCATGGATATATTATATTATTTAAGGGTTTTAGGATAAATATATATATTCTTTAAAAAATTATTAAGAATTTGAAATCAATTTTTTTGAATTTAGTTTGATAAAGTTTTTAAATAACTTATCTTTAACCATTATTTCTAATGGATTTCATATTTTATACAAAACTAGAAAAACAATATAAATGGAATTATTAAAATATATAATTAAATTCAATATATAGTCTTAATTTAACGGTTATTTGGGAAACGAAAAAAAAAAAAATTTATTGGTAATTATTAATGGTATGTATTCTTAAAAATAAAATATCTAATGTTATAAATAATACTTTTTATGAATTGGGATTTTAGTTTTTTTATCATGGTCATAATTTGCAGAGAAAATAGATGTTGTTGTGAAATTGTTTAATTCTATAAATATTTAAATTTTCATATAATGTATTTTATTGAGATATATTCATTTTTCAAAATTCATTTTTTTATATATTCTTGATAATATGTTTCCCTAGATTTTGTTTTTGAATCTACACATTTTCAACCCATATAATTTAAAAAAAATTATTTCATGTGGGTATAAATTAATATTTTTAATTGATTATAAATAAAAAAATTAAATTAAAAGAGTTGAAAATGTATTAATTTATTAGTAGTGAATATTTAAAAATATTGGTATAAATGTTTTCTTCAAGGTATTAACATATTTTAATTGATTTGAATTGTTATACAACATTACAATGAGTTTCCAATACCTTCAAAATAAAAATAAACTGTTTTCCTAAATGAATAAATTTTTAGAATGGATAAAACATTAAATCTTTATTTATGTAAGTTGATATTTGTTCTAATTATAATATTTAGTATGTTAATAAGTACCCAAATTTGAATGTTTTGAATACAATTTATACTTATGTAATTTATAATTCCTTAATTTTTGGGGTTCGAAATATGAAGGATGAAAATATAATGTTTGGTTTCAATGGGTTAATAAATATATTTTTTAGTATATTTCTAGAATTGGTCAATTAGTTGGTGTTTAATCATTTTTATGAATTATTGAAAAATATATTCTTGAAAATTATGTGATTTTTTGTCTTATATTAAATTTTATTGAAATATATTTTGTTTTAAATGACAGAAAATCTATTTTTAAATTCTACATTTTCTTTCTCATCATTTTAATTTTAATTTTAATTTTTTTACATAAATTTCTAATTTAGTTTTAAATAATTTGTTAAATTAAGTTGTGTTATAATTTTTTGTTTTTTTAATATGAAATTTGGTTAAAGATGATTTTTTTTCTTATAATAGTTTGTTTTAAAAGAATTTCAACATAAGTTGATCACATTTTTTAAAAATAATTAATGGTTTTTCTTGTACTTTTATTAAAATTATTTGATGGGTGGTGGAATTTTTTGTTATTGAATTTTTGGTTACAGAATATATTGTAGAATTTATTTTTCATATTTTGGTTTAAGTTATTTAAGGTATATATAATTTTTTATGTTACATATGGAATCAAAACATTAAATTTATATTTGTAATTTTTTTTAAAAAAAATTGTAATATTGATATTAATAATTGGTTTGTTTAGTTTTAAAAGTAGAAAGTTGAATTTTTATTTTTGATTTTTGATTTTTATTTGAAATTATTTAATTTGTGACATGTTGAAATAAAACAATTTATTCAACAAGGATAACTCATTGAAACTTGTTTTTTAAAATCCCAAATACATATATAATATTTTTTTTCTTTCTAAAACAGCCCTTAAAATATTAATTTTCAATTTATTAAAAATATCCATAAACCATGTATTTTTAAAAGTCATAAGAACATTAGGGTAAAAATTAATACCTATAGAATAGTAATAGGGATTACGTAACTCATTATTTTTAAAATATTAGTTTTTAATATTTTTTGTTTCTTGTATATATATGGTGATCATGAAATTCCATGAATTTTTAAAAATTATGTTTAATTATCCATTCACTTTTCATTGATCATGAACAGTGTCTTTCTAGTGTGAAAATATTTAGAAATCGCATTTTTATTCTTATATAAACCATATGAACTTTTATAATCATTTGTAATGGTCTTTAGACATCTCAAATATCATAAGGGGAGTTTAAAATAACATTTCAACTTCATATAATCTTGACTTTTGATCTCGATATATTTTTTATCTCTATGATGGATCGAATAAAATAATTTGATTATATCTATGAAGTATTCTTTTAAGAATCCATATATCTAGTTTTTACTTGTAAAAACATACTTGGAAGACCTAAACAAATACTTTGATGAAATTATTATAAATTTTCTATATTAATTGGAAATGTTATTGAATTTAATATAGGAACTTTGTCTCAACTTTGAATGTTTTTTCTACTAATGGAATTATTTACACTATTTTACATTTATAAATGAAAGAAAATATTTTCTTCAATTTCATTTTTTATACTTTCTAGTTTTATTAAATAAAAACATGTGTTTTCATTAACGTTATTAATCCATTTTTCAATGATATAAAATATTTACATTATTTTCTTTATTATGTTGTGGTAAATATGTAAATGTAGTTTTTTTTAAATTTCTTGTGGTAAATTCTTGGTCTTTATAATAAAATTGTGTTCTTACATATAAGCTAAAATCAAGCTGTTTAATAAAATACCTACAATATTTTACTATTATAGTGTTGGAATTATTTTATTGGGATATGTTATCATGAATTATAATGATATATTAATAAATAGTGAAATACATGGGATAAATTGTAATTTCCTCAGATTAATGTGTTTTGAATAAATTTATCATATTTATATTAATAATTTTAATTTTAATAGATATTTAATTTTTACAAATATCTTTAAATTAATAATTATATATTGTTATGAATGAGTGATAACATTGACTATAATTGAAATATTGAATCCCTTTTTATTATTTTGATCTCTCATCAGAAACATTGGGTACATAAGTGGGAACTAGAGAAATGTATCATGTCTGGTAACGGGGAAACTCTCCCTTGTAAATTTCTTTTTAGTTATCAAATTTAAACATTATAGTAGTATATGATTAAATTATGGATAGTGTATTTCAACATTTTTACTATCCAATTTTGGGCTTCATTGTAGTATATGATTATAAAACCCTATGATTTTAAATTACATTCATTATCAAAACATTATTTTTTCAAAAAATTTCTTCAAGACAACACCAACACACAAAAAACAGAGAATATAATATAACCATTAAAATTTCATTGATGAATTTTTGAGAAAAATATATATTTAAATTCATTTTGAAATACCAATAAAATTAAAATAATTTTTATTATTAATATTTGTTAAATTATTAAATTATTGTGGACAAATAATTGATAAGACTTTTATGTAAGATATAGATTTTCTCCCTAAATATTATTTTTATAGTAATAATATTACGAAACTAAATATAAAATATATATATATAATATATCATTATCATTAATAAAATATTTACGCTACTTTAATGGGAAAATAATAGGAAATAATAATAAGTATATTTAGTATCTATGTTATCCATTTTCTTATTAAATACTCTTTCTCATTAAATTTTATATTCATATTTATATATTTAATTACAATATTTTATAACATATATTTCACCAATCAAACATACTATTTTGGGTTTATAATGTCAATATTTCCATGATATTACAGTTTTGATTATTCTAAGATAATTAATTTTTAAGTGAATGATGAAAAATATATTGATTTTTCTAATACCGTCATTTTAATGGGATTATCATAAAAAATAATGAATTAAATGTTTTTAACAATTTATATAAAAAATGGAATTCATAATTAATATGTTGAGTTTATGAAACTCATATTTAATATTTCAAAAACATAAATGATACATTACTCTATATTTTATTATAATATATTAAAATTTTTGATTCATTAGTTGTATAAATTCTGTGTAAAAATGGATTTCATATTTCTGTTCAAAATTTAAATATCATTTAGTATGGACCATTTAATTTTTATGAATTAAAATAATATTACTATGATTATTTTTATTTTCTATTATTATTGTAAAATTGATATTTTTACAGACTATTTTATTAAAATGTTAAATTATTAATAAATAAAATATATTTATATCAATAAAATATAAAAAAATATATATAATTTAAAATCATATATATATATATATATATGATCAACCATTTAATAAGAAACTAAATTAATATAACATTTATAACACTTAATTTTTATAACATCATTTCTCAACAAATATGGTTTAACTATATATTATATATTTTAAAATAAAAGTTACATTATCATATTAGAAAATTTAATTTTATTAAATAAGGGATAAAATTATGTTATAAACACTTATATTTGGTAATTCGTATTTTCTTGTATGTTTACTAATCCAATAAAATAGTTAAAATAATAGTTACCTAGGTAAAAAATAAAATTTTAATGTATAGAAATATAATGGTAAAATATTCCAAACATGTTTAAAACATGTGTGAATGTAAATGTTTGAAACTTTATTGAACTAGAAATCTATATAAAAATTTTTATACCACTTTTTATCTTATTCACCTATGAATAATGAAATTCCATCATTGAAAATGTAATGGGTATTTACAAAAGTTACATTTTCATCACATATAAAAGGGTATAACTTCCACCACATATCTTCACCCATTTAAAAAATCTTGTCTCCAACAAAAATCTAAAATATGATCTCCTAAACCCTCTCAACGTGTCTTCAATTAATTTTTATTTCCGATACTCCAATATAAGGATATTTATTGTGTCACCTGATTGGGAACATCCAGTGGGGGTGGTACAACTCTCAATCGAGATCTCAGGGTTTCTTTCTACTTCTACCCTATAAAAAATTTTATATACATGAATACATGGTAAAAATTATTATTAATATAATTTCTCTTATTAAACTAATTAAATAAAAAATTTCTACCTCCATCAAAATGTATTTCTAAATTTATGAAGATGTAATGCCAATTTGTGTCATGTCGCCTCCATGAACATTTTGTAAAATATTTCTCAAAAAAATTACATGGATCGTCCAAAATAAATATTTAAAAAAAATATAATAACTATTTAAATAATAAAAATATGAAATTATAATTATTTTATTTTTCTACCCCACACACATTTGAAGGAAAATGAACATTTCCTCCATGTATGTGTGGTGTACCACCTTCATTGAATAATGTATTTCCTTCTCCCACTACCTACTTCCAAATATGGATTTAAAATATATATATTTTATAAAAGAGATATTTAAATAATTAATAATATTATATTATTTAATTGTTATACATTCTATTAGTGACCTTAGAAATAAATTGTAATAGTAGACATAACATATTTAAATAAAAATACCAAGACACCATTATTCATTTCAGTCCATTTTGGAATAGATATAAAGATATATAATTTTTATATAGTGGAGTAATAAAATAAATAAAAAAATAAAATTATGAATATTAAGAATCTATTTTACAACAAATTTCATAATAGTCAATATAAAGAAATATTTTTTGGTAATTTGACTCAACCACGGGAAGGATATGATATATGTAAAAATATTTTATAAAGGGATAAAAATATAAAAAATAGACTTATAAAAAAATATTTATATAATATTCTTAAGAATGTTTTTAATAAAAAAATTCACTATCTATGATGTTTGGAACACATGTATAATGAATCCATATTCAAGGTATAGGTTTTTGGATCAAAATTATTTTAATTAAGGTATGACTCATATTCACAACTAATTTTATTTTTTGTTGTATGTGTTAGACAAGGACTTATATTGAATGATCATGAACTCTATTATCCCATTGATTTTATAGTTTTGGGAATTTTATTTTCTTATATGAGGTTTAATTTTTTGGATAGAGCTTGAGGAGTCTTGAGGGAGATACTACATATGGGGTACATGTTGGTGTTGTATCATTGTAATGTTGGAAGCATCATAGTTTTACATGGATATTGTGTTGGATATATTTGGTGAAGTTTCATGTCTTCATAAAATTAGAGGGGTATATATGTCTTGGGATGTAGGTTATCGTGAGGCCCCTTTATTAGTAGAGGTGTTCCATATTATTTGCTTCTTATGGCTATGTTGTATCCCCCAGATCCACTATTAAATGATCTATATGGGGATCTCATAGTATAATCTACCGAAGGTGGATGCAGTGTTGTCCCTTACGAAACACCCTATAATACATAATGTCATATAGTGTTGCAAGATCATCCAAGGGGTTATTTCATGGTATTCAATTTCTCAGTGGGTTTATCAATCCCAAAATTCCCACAAACCAAATTATTTTCCACTTCTACCCCTCAATCCTAAGGAGACATATAGATGGTTTTTTGAAGTTTTTGACTCCCTTATGATAGGGATTGATCCCATGATCATACAGGTTAATATGTGATAATACAAAGTTATTTTACATAATTTTTCTATAATTTTCTCTCTATTTATTCCCATTTCTTCTAATTCAATATTTTAATTACATAGAATTTGATCATTGATATTCTTATGAGGGTTTCATTATTTATTTCCATTTGATAATGTAACTAAATATTAATGATATTTTTTTCATGGGAGAGGTAATTGGAGATATGAGATACTACCCAATTCTAGTGAGAAGATAATTGTCGATAACAAGGTAGGGGATTCTATTATTTTCTTTTTTATTTACATGAATTAATAATGGTATCATGGTTTTTCACTTTTTTTGGAAATGGAATTAACCCAAAATTTATTTAACCATATTAATAAATAAATCTAATAATGATCGCATGTTGATGTTGTTGCATTATAATGTGATGACAGTTTAATTCTTTATTTTATAGATAGTGTTATATTTATGATTATCATGTTATAATTTTTGGAAATTCAATGTATTGTCATGTTATTACTGATAGAAAATGTTAAAGAAAATAACTCCTGTAATTTTTTATTAATTATACGGAGAAATTATTACGAGGTATGTTTTTAATCTATTGTTTATTGTAATTTTAGGGTATTCAAAATTAATTTTAATGTCTTGAAAAATTTAAATGTGATCTTCAATGTGAAAATAGAATAGATAAATAATTTTAATCTTGATGATGATTTTTTCATAAAATAAAAATGCATAATAAATTAGAATGATTCTTCTCTATGTTTCTTGAAATTAGAATTCATTATAAAAGCATGTAAGCCTTTTGATATCTTGTTACAGATCAATTCATAGGATACCCATAACTGGAAGATGTGAAAAATGAATTAGTTAATTCAATATATAATAAGAAATAGTTTTTTTGATAAAGATAAGTCTTTAGAGCTAGAAGTTACCATTTTATTAAAGGATAGATTCCTTGTTTTGGATGTGTGAGGGAACATTTGTGTGAAAATGTATAGTGCCTTATTTTAAGTACTAGTTTCATGTGCTTTTCATGATTACCATTGAGGTTACATGGATGTGACCTTTTCCATGTAATTTATTATGATCCTTTTATTTTTGGGCATAGGATAGATGATATGAGATGCGGGTGGGGAGTCCCGGATGATGTGGTAGCATTTGACGTGTATTATGCTGAGATGCATTGGGATATGCATGTTAGAATTTGGAATAGATCCATGGATGATTGGATGGGTTGGATATGGTCTTACATGTTAATGTTATTTTGAGATATTGTATTCTTTCTTGATATGAATTGGTTTAATGGTTGAAGGTCGGGTTTCCTGTTTTATCTACATTCCATTCCCAACTACTTGAGGAAACTCGATGTTTTTTGTTTCATTTTTGATAATAGTACCCTGTGATGGATTACTATAGTACTTGAAATTGTGGAATGATTTTAGTAATTAATAATAAACTTTATAACCATTTTTTTAGTGTTTCATGAATGAAAATAAGATGGTACTATTAAGAAACTGTAGACTCGGTTTGGGCTATACATGGAGGGCATGGACATGGAATTTATGAATAATACTGTTGATGCTAAATTAATGGAAAATTAATTAATTAACATAATGTTTTTTATTCAATTAACAGAAATTAAGTTATTTTGGTTCTTTAAAATTCATCTGTTCTCTTAGGGTATCTGGTCATAGTAGTGGAAAATGGGATTGTATGCGATTTTTGTTATTATTGAGTCTGAGACTAAGTTATAGGCATATTTTTGTTTTTATCTATATTATATCATGTATATTTTATGATTTCATATGAACCCACCCTCCTTCAGTTAGGGTTATTGAAACATTGAGTAATCTAGGATGGAGTTTTCTCCAATATCCTAGTGGTAGGACGGATGGCTAACTACCCCCTCTTACCCCACTATATTATTTTTATAGTTATATGTGCTAATACTATTTGTAAAAAAATATGGATTATTTTCTATAATATACCACTTTTACTAATTCCTTTAAGTATTTATTCGTTTTCATCGTATAGTGTATCATACATAATAACATTTAAAACATATCTAAAATGCAATTGAATATTTCCAAAAAAAATGGAAATTTTTCATTAACATAACAATGTATCTTATAACATGAAATACTTTGTATATACATTTCTCAAAACCATTATATAAAATAAAAAAACAGTATCTCACAATACCAAATTAAATCTACATTATGTAAACCATAATGTGTGACCCCTTATTCCTTTATAGTTTGGAAAAAACTATTAAGCATTGAACCTATAAATATATTGGAATTGTGGCCTCTAAAAAGGTATCAATACTACTATAGATTTTTATGAAGATGATTTAATATCAATATACAACAAATATCATAATATCAGGGTCCACCTACTATATTATATGCATGACTTACTTTTCATATGATCATATCATCCAGAACATTGTGTTACCGTTGGAAATATGTTTTTTCAATCATATAAATCATGGTCAAATGTTCTCCATTATCTATGTATATACTAAAAAGGTCAATGGATACATCAAATATCATTTACCATTATATATAAGATTTTCCCCTATCACTCAACTAAATTCTTAAGAACATCATATTTACCAGCAATTAAAAGTATTACACAGTATATATTAATTTTGGTTCCCCATATTATACACTTCACATAATACAAAAATACTATATTAGTTGATATCCAACCAATGTTATGTTCAGTAACAATCTAAACCTCCCCTAATTAGATAAGCCTCATGGTTTTTGTAAGAAAGGTATTAAGGTATTTCATAGTAGGAATCTTACTAATAGAAGGTAATGGTGACTATAAATATGATTCATTCAACCATATTATACACAATGAATACTATATTTCACTAAATGTAGCATATCTTATGGTCCATCCATTACATATGGTACATTTGGTTCCTCATGGGAATATTTTATGTCATGATAAAAGATTATTACACATGATAAGGTTACCATATATCCTCAACCTACAATACATAATGGTGAACATCGATTATAGATAATTAAAATTTATACATTTAGTGGTTAGTACCATTACACACCATGAAAATATATCAATATATACATATATTATATGAAATTGAAATAATGATAAAGTATATATTTACTTTTGTATAAAATGAAATATTTTATATTCATTAAATATTTTAAATATTAATAAAAACCCAATACATAACTTTGTATCTATCATTTCATTTTATATATATATCTATATAAAATTAATATTTGTTACACTTTTAAGAGTTTTATTATATTTTTAAAGCAGTATTTAATTCTTTCCAAATCTATGTATGGTCGTCTCATAAAAACAACCCCCAAAATTATTTATTTTGTATCATTTGACATGTACACCAATTTGAATAATGGCAAGACATATGAATCATATTCCAAATGTTAAGCTCTTTAAACATTGTAAAACTCATGAACTCTACAATATCAAATGATATAATTTCATATTCAATTCTCTACTAAGAAATATTTTTAGGTCCACCATCACCAATCATGAACCTGATTCCATCAAATTAATTCCTTTAAATATTTTGGTAAATAATGTTACCATTAATATTAAATCATTACCAAAATATCCAAAAATAATTAGAATAAAGTGAAATTAAATTGGTTATGGTAACTAAATGTAAATATTTACATTTTTGTTTATCACAAATTTCTGTAAACTTTTTGGATAAAAGTGAAATTAAATGGAATTATGAGAAGGTTATAATTTTATTTACTAACATTGAATTAATAAAAGTCCATACATACTCCACTATCCACATATTAAATATATTATTTTATTACAATCATGTTAATATAAAAAAAATTGTCGGTGAAATAACATATATATTTTTCTTAGTATGGATATTTAACAAAGAAATTATGGAATCAATATGATATAATAAATTTTATTTGTCTTGATGATTATAATGAAATGACTATTATTCTTTATAATATATAATTCTTGGGTTATTATATCACATCACCAATATTTGAACAGTTATCTGGAATAACAATTGAATCCTAAATAAAAAATATTTTTCATCATCTTCTTTTGAAAGCATGTTATATATATGATGTATCACAGGTGATGCGTATTTTATCCAATATCTTATAATTTATATAATACCAAATTATTGAAAAAACATCTCTTATCATATAATAGAAATATAATAAATATATATATCAATAAATTAAATCCATCTGATCTTTATATGTTCCATTATAATTAAATGTTTTATTCAGTAACACATTTCTTCATCATAAGAATTAAAACTAAAATATTTATCAATTATTCCCATAATTTTAAACACCGTTATATTTAAAAATATACAAAAAATAATTATTATATCATATATACATATAAATATAATAAATGATATCCATAATATTGATACCTATCATTTATTATTCATGATGTTCCCAAATATCCTTTATGTAATATAAATAATTCCATATTTTGTAATCATTACAGCTTCCTTTTGAAAATTCATTCGGGTTTTGATGGATTTTAATTCTACATGAAAAAAAATTATTTGAACATTCATAAACATATATTAAAAATATAGCACAATACCCAAAATGTTATATTCCCTAAGTAAATTTTTTCTCAAGACATTAATGAATAATGTAAAATATTGATTGAACTCATTAGCTATATTAGATAATTTTATCAATGTTCATAAAACTAATTCATTAGGCAGAATAATCTTTAAGGAAACACTTAATCTCCCCAAACCATTTATATATCCAATCAAGTTGAATATATGAGAAGATACCAAAATGCCTTTATTCATCCAACATATAATTCTAATGAACCATAATTAAATGATTACAATATTCTAATAACCATTTAGATTCATGTTTCAAATTATTTCCATAGTTGTTCTATACAGGTAGGTGTTACCATTACACATGAAAAATCTATTACTTCAGATCATTTTACATGTTTAGAGTCTCTTTAGTTTTAAACTATTATCATATTTTTTGAAATAATTATGTAAATGTTAATTTTTATGATGATTATTTTATTTATATATTTCAATATGTTTTATCATAATATTATCATGTTTTACATAATTCCAAAAAATAATTTTAATTAAATTACTCCAAAAAAATTATTCCCCCATATATTATACGAATTTAGTGGTCTAAGAACCATATTTCATCATGAATCATAGTGTTTTGAGAACAAAAATAAGACCTCACAATAATTGATAGAAAATAATTTTCCATAATATCATATATGATTCATCTACAGATGAGTGGAAAAGTCTTTATCCAAATCCATTATATGGATATAAACTCAATTATATTTCAACTGTATACCAACTGTTATTATTTTGAAAATAAGTACATCATAATGTAAATACCACAGACAAGAAAAATGACAACCAGGGTCACCTTATTACATTATTTCCTTAAGAATGATAATCCATGGTCACTGTACCATTAGAATCACTCATTCTGAATGAACTTCATCATGAAAAATTCCTTCACGGAAACAATATCACACATGGTATTTGAGTTTTAAAAAAAATTACCAACATTTATCATCTTATTTTATTTTTATGTAACTAAGATTCTTGTGATTAAGTTTTTATTTCTAATGAATTTCCCAAACTAAATATATTCACACCATATTGATGTGTTATAATTTACCAAACATACAACATGTGTTACTAAAATGATTATAAATATATTTATATTCAAAAATATTTAAATTACTCTTATACATGAAGTATATAATACAAATTCCTATAAATGTTTAAAATTTTATGAATTTAATATTCTATAAATAAATAATAATTGGGCTATAGATAGGGAACCCACACTCTACAAAAACATATCATAATCCTCCAGGCTAATGGAAAATCCGACCCAATGTCCATCTACCTTTTGATTATTCAATCAAAAGTTATCTAAATCCCATAATAATTATAACTCTACAAATGAATACATCATAATTGACTATATAATTTTAGGTCATAGCATAATAAAAAAATATTTATATGTAGAATAAAACTAAATACATTGTCATCCCTAGAAAATAAATCCTAAACTATTGGTATGATAATATATAAAAATATTGTAACATCTAAACTAATGTATACAAATATTTTAAGTATGAAAAATATATAACTGTCAATAATATATAAAAAATAAATATAGTAATATTTATAAACAATAAACTTAAAATGAATATTAATATATAATTCACAAATAATTATAACTACAATCAAATTGTATTTTATCTATTATTTTTTTACATTTCAAAATCATAAATATAAATAAATTATATTTATTTTGTAATATAAAGCCTCTAATATTATTCATTATATGAAATTTTTATTCAAATATGAGATATTTCATGGAATATAAGTTATTTATATTTCAATTTCTATAATGAAAACGTTTTATATGACTTAAATTCCACATATTAATATTATTGAAACTATCAAAAAAATTATTCCTAAAAAACTCTATTTGATGAGGTCTGAATAATATTCCAATTAAGGCATTCACTTTTGACAATTAAAATTAATAATTACTAAATAATGATAATTTAAAAATGAGCTATTTTATATTTAACCATATTTTTTAATTTATAAACACTTTATAAATTTCCCTTATTAATTCTAAATGAACACTTTTGATCTATGTTATAAGGAATACCATATTATTTAAATGGTTTTTTATATTAACACATTGTATTATGAGAAATTTAATAATATATGATTCAAAAAATGAAATAAATATATATAAAAACCTTATAATTAATTAATCTATAAAAAATTACATTAAATAATATTCTTAATAATTAAACAAATTATAAAATATATTATTCAGATCTTACTTAATTTTCAATAAATGAACATAGCGCTGGTGGTATTTAAAGATTTAGGTTGAGTCATAAAACATAATTGATAGGAAATAATATTTAATTTTTTTAACTACAACCTTTTTTATTTTATTTCTAAATGTTCTACTATTGAATATTTTAAATGATGTGTATAGAATTTTTTTTGTTTTATAGTGAAGGTGAAAAATATAGGTATCTATGGTGAAACTATTATATATAAATAGTTAAAAACATATATATCTAATGAAATTTTATAATCCACATATATTTCACTATATTGATATGTTGACCTATTTTTTAAAGCCATGGTGCATAATTATCATTTAATATGAAATCCTAATTTCATATGTTCTGACGTTTCCATAGACAAGGGATTTATACTAATTCACTAGATTGGAGATTCTATATTATAATCCCCAACTCAATTAGGGGAAAAACTATCTAATTGTTTTAAGTGATAAGGAATATAAAATTCAAAAAAAAATGATTTAATTATTCTAAAATCATGGTATGGATTTGATACTACATTTGGGTTTCATAGGATCTAAAAACACATGTTAAATAGGAAAATTACAATATATAAACAAAAATATAGGATCTAATATAATAAATTATTGAAAATTAACATATTACCAATGAAGAAACCAATGCACCATAGAATATAGATGAAAATTATAATTAATTTCGTCCCATGTGTTGTATAAAGGCCACATGAGACGTCGATGAATTATTTCCCTCTAAAGGTATTCTTGTGTTGTGTTTTATCACACTTCAAAAAGTCAGGATCCTCTCATCATCCCTGGAATTATAGTTCCTCGTGATGAAAAATATTAAAGTTAAATAATGTTATTATATCAATAGTGTTTCATCTCAAAATTCATAGTTACGCACAAAACAATTCCATGATAGTAATTTCCTTTATAAATGTATTGAGGATGATCTTCGAATGAACATTAGATTACTCATTTTTATAACAAATGAGTAAATTCCACCCATCTAGCTCATGAAACCATGGGATATATACAACAAACTACCCCACATTTCATCAGTTCAATAGTTAATTTAAGATAATAACAATATTGAATATTTGAGTGTTAAGTCATTACCATGACATATTTTTAGATGAATCAATGTAGTTCTAAATGAACAATACAACATGATTCATTGAAATGATTATTCATTTAGTGTCCACTATAACTAATCCTGTACTCCTATATAAAAAATCTATATATCATAAAATAATATTTCCTTGTTACCATGAAATATAAAAGCCCTAGTTGTATAAAGGTCACAACATAAGATATGTTTACATTATATCATATGATGTAGGTTAAAAATAACCTTATGTGTAGACCATTTCGGAAATATTTATATCAATGTGAGAATTATAATTTATAGTGGGATTTTCCACCCCCAACATAGATAATTATAAATAGATATAATAATTAATGTGAATAAATTATAATGCACGAAGAGTCCCATTAAATCATTTCCACATAAATTTGTTTTTTACAATAGTTGAAGTGATTTTAGGGTATTTCTTTTATTTTGGATAGTATTAAAATTTATTGGCATGTAGTGTAATGATCTAGGATTTTTCAATTTTGGTGACTTATCACATTTCATATTCTTGGAAGTATAGGAATTAATAGTATAAAATTCTCATTTAATCGAGCCAAATGAGCATAGAAACAATTTAAAATTATTTAGTTAATTTTAGAAATGGTATATTTATCCTAGTTCACGAATTTAGTGGGATTCCATATCAAGGGAATTATTTATATTATTAAATATTTATAAATTAAATATTAATTATATTTTATGGGTTCAAACATTGATATTTAATAGATAAAAATTTCATATTAGGGTACAAAATTCACTATTTGTTCCAAAATGAGGGGTTTTCCCTATGAATTGTATAATATCCATTAAGGTTTTGTGTCTAATTTTAGACCAAATCATGTGTGTTAAATTTAAAAAATTTGGCCCTTTATTTTCAATAAACCCCTCCTCTCTCTCCCTATTTAGTATTGATGGAGTCTACATTTCTCTACCCTTTCATGTAAATGACATGGATAATTTAGAGGAGTCCATAGAGAATGAATCTAAATCATGGTGAGATCAAAAAAATCATTTGTATGAATAAATTATCGATTATGTATTGAAAATATTCAATTATGAATCTATGGATTTTGAAAAAAATCTAAGGATCCTTATTTCAGTTCGACATTTATTTTATTTGAAAATTAATCCTTATTTTTGTATTAGACAATGTATTTCTAACATTTCATTTTTACCTTGGGAATTAGTTTAAATCTGGGGCGTTTGGTGTAGATTTGGGTAGACTGTGGGTTGTATGTATCTAAAAATCCTAGCTATATGTTTTCTAATAATAAAAACACACACAATGTAGTCGGTTAATGCATATCCAGATGGATATGTTGTCTAAACTGTTAGTTGGTAATAAGGGACGGTAGTAAAGGGCCATTAGTTATATGAAACATGTTCTCTCTATGTGCACAAGTAGAAGCCCTAGTGAGGGACATGAAATGTAATTGTACACAACATATTGTATTAATGACATAGTGTAGGATTGTGTTCACATCTTGATACCCATGTTCCCTACATTCCATGTACGTTTTGGAAACCCCGTGTATTGGGGTAGTACTCGGCGAGTTGACTAGAGTACATGGCCAAGGTTTGGTGTTTTGGGGTGTATGTTGTGTACACATATTACATGCCATGTTCTATTTTATTCTCTTGGAATTGAGACATTTTTTCCTAGAAACATATTTAGATATTCATGGAATCAATTCTGAGTATGTCCATATAAAAATTTTGGTGAGGTCCTATATATTATATGTGGTTTTGGAAATACAATTAAATATTTTTTATATATATTTATCCTTTATAGATGATGAAAAGATCCATATATTTGGTTAGAAAAGGTACGGATAATATTTTCGTGGTGAAATAAAGAAATGGGAATGAGGCCTTTTTAACTAGATCGATACCCTAATAGAGTTAATGTGGTTTATGTGCTTCTTGGAGAATAGAGGGTCACTATTGTCAATGTTTGACCGGGCATGAGTGGAACCCCCTTTGAAACAATGTAGATTAGTGTTTCTCAGTTCTGCGAAATACTCAAAGAGTAGTCTCAATTTCACTTGCAATGTGTTTGTGTTTTGGGTTTATATGGATCTGGATTTTTTGGATAGAAGAGTTATAAATTTTCTATTTATTTAAGATGGACATGGTGTCCAATCGTCATTCAAATGGAAGGAATAATCACATTTCATCATTGTTCGTTGATATATGAATGAGTGAGATGGAGTACATTTTTGAAAAAAAAAATTATAGTAACTTTCATGGGATCATTAGTGTTGAGTCCTTTTGGTGGAGGAAAAATTTTATATTTACAGAGATACATTCCTTGGGCTCATATACAAGTTTTATGAGTGATTTTTTCATTATTAATGGAGTTAGTATTTCCATGAGGAAACAATGCCAAGATCCTTTGTTCCCTTTTTCCATATTTATGGTTGGTTATCTCATTAACTTCTTATGGATGTGTGATCCCATAATATTTAATGTTACATACATGGTCAAGTATCTCTTATGTCCCAGGGTGTGATCCTCAATCTATGAAATGAATCCAGTATGTGTTCCCCTAATCAGTAGGGGGTCGGGGCTGTGATATTTTTTCAAAACCCTCTATATATATATATATGTTGGTTTTGATTTTATAGATTTCGAAGGGTTTATTATAGTATATCATACCCTTCTCCATAGTTTAGTATCCTTAACATGTTTGTATAGTTGGATCAATGTTGGTGGTGGCTTGTGGGTAGAGATGAGTCAGTGTTTAAGGATGGTACCCCTTCTTCTAAGATGTGTGTATCCAAGATTTGCAGGTGTCCCATGATAATTTCTTATTTTATGGCATGGATATGATGATGGTTAACACATGAGTATATTTCATGCACTCTATGGGTTATTTAGAACAAGGTACTTCAATTCATTCTCTCTTTCTTATCTTTTTAGATAAGGGTGAATTTTTTACATTGGTTACTTTTCCAATGTATTATTTCTGTTTACCCTTGTGTATTTATATGATATTATATTCCCATATTTTTCTAGTTAAATGTGTTATGGATTTATTTTTGGTTTTTTTGATTCCTTTAATTCCCTTTGATGTGATAAGAGAGTTGGCCACTATTGTTTGTGTACTCTATTAACCTCAGTGTTCTCTAAGTCATCATATAAGGAATACTGGTGATACAATAGTCCCAGTTTCTTACTTTGTATAATAGTTGTGGTTATTTAGTGGGTTAATATAGTTTCATAATTGGTTTACCTTCATTGGTTGGGAATTATACCTGTGTTCCATAGGGAATACTGAGGGTTTCCATGGTGACATGATCCTCGTTTCTCTGACTTAGGGAGTTTGTCTCTAGTGTCATAGGTGCTGAGTTTGGAGTTATCTCCCACCAAGGCATTGGACCTGTTTGGGATTCCCTACATTATGGTTGAGTGAGCTGTTGGGTCATCACTAGTTCCCATGATGTAAAAGGTAGTGATCGTTTATGGTAGTCTAGTGACTCATTCTCCCCAATTTGGTGTCTCCTTAGGTTATGTAGGGAGGTTTTATAGTTCTATAATGTTTTTTACTAAATTAAAAACAAGATTTCATGTTTTTTGGGCTTTATTTTGAGTATTTTTATACTCAACTATATATGGGAATTATTCACTAGAATCAACGATTCTATGAAAATTATATATATTATTGTTTCTATTCACACATGGTAATGTGAAATAAGAAATTAATTGAGACCATTACATTCAAAAATGGTGGAATTCTGTAAGGGAGATAATATGGAATGGTGTATTTCTTATCTAATCCTCATGATATGTTTGCACACGTATTTTACTTTTAACTGATTATTTATGTCTTATGGGGTTGCCCATATTTGGTTTATAATTATTTCTGATGTAGGGAGTTTAGGACATGGACTTCAATGTATAAATTATGCATTCCTAGAGAAATTACAATGCCCATCACATTTTGGATGCTGGTTTGGGTTTAAACTTAGCCTATTTCCAGTCTAGTTTGTCCCCTGATGGGTTTGGGTATGATTGAGTGGTATCATAGTTGATCTTCCATATGGATAGAACATGGAGATTGGTGTCTCAAGATTTGGTTTGGGGACATATGGGTTTAAAATTATCAATGTTTTTAGGGTTAGTTTTCATACTAAGGAACCTATATAGTGTGTAGTAATTGATGCATTCCTACAAAAGAATTCTAAAAATAGGCTTAACCTTCTTAATTTCCTAGTGCATTTATCCTAGGGTCTATTCTATAGGTTAATTCATTATGTAGTGGTCTTTCAATTTGTTAATTTAATAAAATGACATTCTACCTTGAAGTTCAGTGCAATGTAATAAAGATGTTGGATTCTCTCACAGAACTATTTTCACAAAAGATGCATGTTAGAGTTTATGTAGATAATGAGATCCTTTTTACTACTCAATGACATGTGGTCTTTCCATGTGGAGTTCTCTCAACTATTTTGATGGTTGATTTCGTAATTTGATAGGGTTAGAATCCACCTATTCTTCATTAGGTTCAAGATCCTCAGTCTATAGAGTTAGTATCCACAAATCTAAAGAGTTGTGATGAATCATGGGATCCTCCACCAGGTTTAGTATTCTCTTAGATGATGAGACTTTAAGTGATTTGTAGGACCCCATAAGAGTTAATATATTTTTCCCCCAACAAATATTTTATCCATGTATACCATTCATCATACATATCTCATTCAATTGGAAATGGGTTAGTTCCCACTCAATCCTGATGAGGAGTATATCCTCGTACAATTATGGGGTTGATATCTATCTATTCGTAAGTGTGTGATCCTCTATCTATTGAGGAACGTTTTCTTGAAGAGATGAGATATGGATCTTACATGCATTTAAGTCTATACTACATTATCAATAAAACATCCATGATTTCCATCTATGGGTTAGAATCCTTCCCTTGTATGGGAAGGATTCCCCTCAATGTTCATACATGAGTTTGGTACTCCTTATATATTTATGAGTTGGGACCCCAATGCTTTTGATGATCTAGCATCCACATAATGTACGGTATAGATCCCCATACAATGTATATTTGTAGTGGCTAAAGTTCCCCACTAGTGAGGCTAGAATAACCTTTATTAGTAAATAAACACTCAAATACTTTTGGATCCATCATAATAATTCATTTATTGATGCATATAATGATTGGTAGGGTGTTTAGTTGTGATGTACGATCTGATCTTATGGTATGAGATGATCTATATTTCAATAATGGTATTTTTATGGGATATTTTTATTGAATTTATATGATTATGGTGAGTTTTATTACTATATTAGGATCCTTTTTAGGATGAGAGGCTACCTTACCATATATATGGGGAATCCATCATGAAGATATCATATCTCTAATTTTTAGTCAAGTATTATATTTTGATCATTTAAGTGATTTATTCATAGTGAGACGTGTGAAAATATGAACCTATTGGTACTGAAAGTAGTTTAGGTTAAACCTATAAGCTTTAATTTGTATATGTGTGTTCTTTAGATTCACATGTCCCATTATATAAATGTTGTGTTTTAGATCAGGGTATCTTAGCACCATGTAGTACCTAAGGATCATCAGATAGGGTTCAAATGTTGTGTTATTTTATCCTTTTTTTTAGCTTGGGTGAAATATTTATTTTATGCTGAAATAATTATGAATTCTACCATGGCATAGAGATACATAGTAGATTTTACATTGTGATTGTATGCCAGTGTCAAAACAAGTTTAAAGGTGTGATAGTTTTTTGATAACTGGTAGTGATTGAGTAGTAGATTATTGTTCACATCACCATGATTAATACCTATATAGTGCATTGGACCAATTATTAGATTTTTTAGGTAATACCTTTATGTTTTGAAAAATTAGTATTTTATTCTTAAATTTATAGAGGGATATACATGATGTTCTAGGAAAATAGAATCCCCCGTTCTCTTTATTGATGTTTCTGACATAAGAAAGGAGCCAATTGACGGATACATTGAAACAAAAAACTGTGTGGGGTCTTAAAAATATAATTAATTACTTGGTATATGATTATATTTTAAATGTATCCCTAAATAATTCTATTCAAATAGTTACCTATTATTACCTTAACACTAAACATAGATGTGTACATGGATGGAGTTGTGTTGGACAATATGAGTTCAATAGTTGAATGTAGCGGGCTGACTAGTCATCAATATCCTTTTTGGGGACATTCTTGGTAGTGTGGAATGAATTTTTAGTATATTTTCATGGTGGCCTATCTATGGATGTGGGATTAGATCAACTTTTCATTAGACTATTTGGAGTTTTTTGAATGAAGGAGGATATATACCTTGAGTTTTTTAGTGTATGTAGTGGTTTATCTAAAATGGATGAGGACCTGGATGAGGTCAGTAGTGTAGATTTTTTTCAATCATTTTCTTTTGTTTAAGGGATGTGGGGGTTATTATTACCTAGGATCCCTGAATTAGATGAAATTGGTGTGTTTATTCATGGATGTTATTTCTCAGTGTACTGAAACAGAAGTGTGATGTTGTTTTCCAATTTAGACACCAAAGAGTAGATGTTGGTGTGATTTTACTATAACTAAAAGATATACATGGGGATTCTCTATTATGTTGGTGAGTGAGATACACTAGGAAAAATACTTGTTTAATTAACTATATGTAGTTTATGTTAATGGTTTTTGGAGCATATTCCCTTAGGGTTTTCTAATATCTCATTACATGAAGATAATGGAAATAGTTTGGGAATCATTAGCGAGTTTATAAAATGAAATATTTATATTGGTTGAATCCTTCCATGTGTTGGGTCATATTTGGTTAGCGATGGAGAAAAGAAAATTGTGGTGGTAGAAACCCTGAACATTTATTTTTGATGTGATTCATTCCAGAGCATAATATATTCATTATCCCTATGTGAAATGAACATAAAAAGTTGGAGGAGCTAATTTGGTGATTTTCTAGTCCCCAACATGAGTTTATCTTGGTGGATTTTTAGATAACCACTATAGTTATTCCATTTTGGGAATGAAAAGTCTGAATGTGAGATGAATTTAATGATCCACGTTTTTTTCTACAATGGATGCCTAGTTAGTTTTAATGTTTTGGAGACCTGATCCTGACAAAGTGTAAAATAGAAACTTTATATTTTCAATAATGTTTTGGAGACCTGATCCTAACAATGATTAAAATAGAAACTTTATATTTTCAATATACCTAATAATATTTTAAGGATGGTTTCATTGATTCTAAAATTGGTTATTTACACATGGAAAAGAATTTGGTGAAATTCTTTTTCATGAGAATTATTCAATGTATTTAATATTTATTAACAAAATATTAATTATATTTCAATAGTTTGAATATTTAAATCTATTAAATAAAGATAAAATTTTGAATTATTTCAGTAATGTTGTTTCTTGAGTTGGAGGTTTTACCCATGAGAGGTATAACATTTGAATGGGTTTGATGATCCATTATTGTGTTGTTATTTTTAATTATTTTGGGTTTTTATTATCACTTTACCTATCATATCTTTCTATATTTATTCCAGACTGGGTTATCAACCCTCTTCTAATCCATATTAATGTCATGGATATCAGAGGGAAGGAGATCAAGGAGGAATCGTCATCACATCATGATCAAAATGTCTATTGACATAAAACGGTCATGAATTCAATATTATGAATTCATGATTATGAATCTAAGAAAATAAATCTTGTAGAAGGTAACATTATTTAAATTTATACATATATTTATACATTACATAATCCTTCAATTCATATAGATTAGTGTATTTACTGCTTTTCATTTTCCCTTTGCAATTTGTTCAAAACAATGGTTCTCAGCATGTATTTGGGTATATCGTAAGATATTTTCAATTGGAAACCATGACTACACTCTTTGTGGTATCAAGAACACATTATTTGTATTTGTTCAATGCATCATTATTTAGAGTGAATTTTTAAATGTTCTTTTTCGAATAAATACTGGCCATATTGGAACCATGGTTACACGACATTATGTCATGCCCTACACATGGCCAAACACCTATATAAGGGAATAATATTTACATGTAGATTCCAAGTTATGTTATAAGACAAGGACAGTGCTATGTAACTTTACGTTATACCCATGTAATAGACACACCAATTTTGATTAGGACACCCCATATACTTGGGGTGTAAATGTAGAGTTGACCAGACTACAAACCCATGGATGGGAATTTTTTGGTTCACACCATATACCCGTATTACACATTGATTATTATACTATTATTTTTGTTAAGAGTATTCCAATCATAGAAACTTATTTTTCACATGGAAGGCATCAATTATGAGTGTAATTTTTTGTGTAACACAATGGAGAGGCCCCCTTCCTTAATAGTGGTACTAGAATGAACATTTTAGATTGGTTTCAAATATTAAACCATTAGTGGTAACAAGAAGATCCATCTGTTAGGGTAGATAATTTTCAAGGGATGGGAACTATTCTCAACGTAATTGGTGTTCAAATAGGCATATGTGGTACCCTATTCACAATAGAGTAGTTTTTTAGGTCTTATTTAACTAAAAGGATCATTGATGAATAATGATTTCTCCCCTTCAGCTTAGAGTTGGTTTTAGTGCATGTGGATTCAGGTTTAGATGATGGGTGAGTTTTTCCTTCAATCCTTAATCAAGATGGACTCTATGGGATTTAATTGTTTGGATTGTATAAATATTCTATTTCTGAAATTGTTACTTGAGATATAACATAGTGTGATAGAACAGTATTTTGTAGTGTTCTCAACACTCTCTTTTACCAAATAGACTATGACAATGCCATTATGGTGGTGATGGCATGGTATCTATAATTAGACACATTTTCCATAAAAACACTAACTTTACATAAATTATCATTAAATATATTTTACCGAATACTTAAAACATTATACAAAAAGACTCCCAAATATTGTGTTACTGTAGTGTCTTTACAAATAGGGAAACATAAACACTGGTGCATAAATGATCTACATTATCTCCCACTAAGTTCATCTTTACTAGAACCCTTCATATCCACATCAAACATAATATAAAACTTTATAAAATTATGGAATGAAACAAAAAAAGGGTTTATCATAGAAGATCGTGAATGGTAAAAAAGGGACATATGTAAGTATAATCACTAAAATAAGGGTATGAGAACATAGTCATGAATATATGAGATCAGACCCTGCATATCAAAGATCATACGCATGAAACATTGTATAAATTTTGGAAGGTCATATGAAATGATTCATAAGAAAAAAAATCCATGAAAGAATATGATAGTAATAAAATAAAGAATTTTGATAGACCCATAATCATATATTATAATGTTCATATTTTCCAAGGAATCACTACCAAGAACATCTTGGAAGTATGGGTTCATATCCCATACCATATTGGTATTCATGGTTCACCCATATAGCTAGATTAGTAGCATGAGATCACTCGTAATACCATCTTAGTAGTCGTGGTTCACTACTATGGCCATCATATAAGTCAATGATCATTTCCAAAACCATTTTAGTCTATCTCATGAGATATAAATATTTACCCAATGAATTGGAGGGAGATATTAGTCCTACCCATCTCTTAAAAAAATCATGCATACATGTGCCAAATGAAAATAAATATTCATATCATAACCCATGAAATGAAATGGATATTATAAATATATAATCTTTTTATAACATGTGAAAAAAGATAGGTTTCCTAATCATTTCATCATAACAATAACAAGTGTAAAGAAGTGGGTTTGAGAAGCATATAACTCATGCAGGAAAAATGGGTTTCCAAACCATCATGCCATCAAAACAAATTCCATTTCTTAGATAATATGAATGGATACATTGAATAATTTTCCCATAATGTAATTTTTATAACAATTTAATGATATCTTATATAATAAATAAATTTGAAATATTTTTCAAGATCATTTATTGAAGAAAATATGCTTCCTATTCTAAAAAAAATATTTTTAAAACCTAAAACATCTTCCAAAACCATTTTCATTGAAAATAGATTTTAATAATTATAATGTAATATTTTAGAAGCAGAAAACTTTTTTAAAATATTTTTTCCTTGAAATTTAATTTCATGTATCATTAAAAGATAGTTTTTTTAAAACCTTTTATAAAAAATGGTTTTTGAATAAAACAGATTTCCGACTAAAGGGAGAAATAATATCATATTTTTATAAAAAATGTATTGAATAACATAAGTACCAAATAGTGGGTAAATATTCCAAAACAATGAATATATAATGAATTAAATTGTGATGAAAAAAATCATGAGTATTTTTTAGAGATGCATCATAATATTTCAATAAAGGAATCATAATCATAAATAATCTCAATAAACGATGATATGGTTTCAATAAACTCTTAACGAATGGTACATGGGATCATACTCCCCATGTAAGAAAATAAAATTATATTAAGATTAAAATATCAAAAAATTAATTATATACAATATATAACATCTAAAATATAATTAAGTTCACCCGGACACAAATGTTGGTAAAAAATTAAACATATTCCATAGAGAAGGTGGATTGTGAAAAAACGTTCTTAATGATTTGGTAGCTTTAAAACATAATCACCATGAAATAAAGCTATTAGAATTTATATAGAGATACCAAAAAATTTATTTATTTTAACAATTTAATACATCCATGTGTAGTATACATACCACACAAAATTAATTAGAGGTGGATAAAGCATGTCTCTCAGGGAAATAAAAAATGAGATGGAATCCCCTTACCTTGTGTCATGACTCTCATCATACTCATATAATATGAAGGAATAAAAAATTCAATTTTATTATAAATATTTTAATGATAAATATTCTTATATCTAATAAAATAAATTGTTTTATTATTACCTTATATTAAGCTCTTGTTAATAATTCTATGTTATGGTTTCACTTTCAGTAGAATCTGCTTTATTTTTCTCATGTTTAGTAATTTGTTATATCATTTGTCCTTATACTTGTATCATGATTTCAACAATTTTTACAATGATATAAATATCATAAATATTCATTATATTTGTATTATAATAATTCAAATATTACAGTTGTAGAAATTGGAATACAACATTCATGGAGACAATAAGCCTTACACACACATGAATGATGTTTCCATTCTTATTATCGTATTGAAAGAAAGTAATATGGTAAAATATATTTATAAATTTATATAACAACATTAAAGAAGAATTATAATTTTATATATATCATATAACTTCACTAATCCCATTCTTAATACATTCCATGTAGTTTGGGAATGAATCACATCGCTTCGAGGGGGAAGTAGAACAAAATTCCTTAAAAAATATTATCATATTTACATCAAATGTATTGTAAGAAATATATGTGTTCTAAAATGAATAAATAAGCATAAATAAAAACTAAATATAATAAATTTCATGTATAAACAAATTTTCCACCATAATGTCTTGCATGAGTGGCGATAATGGAAAAAATGAACAATCATCGTTTTGTGAGGTGGTAGTTCGATTTATATATAAACAATTTGTTCATTTCCCATTATATAGATGTCTTTGTATGTGTAGTTAAAAAAATTAGAATAAGAAAATCCTAGAATATTTATGATACTATTTTTTATACAATAATCTTACATGGATTGTGTAGTGGTGGTGAAATAATATAAATTAAAGATCTTAAGAGAAGACATTACCTCTTAATCAGGAAACTCTTTTATGTTTGTGCCAAAATGATTACTTGGATTGCTTTCACACCAAGGGAGCCTTCAAAAAGGAAGTGAGGCATTTGGGGAGAAATTAGGTCACTATTTGGTATAGAATAAGTGTCTTGGGAGGTGTTCTAATGTAGGATGAGAGGAGGACTTTTTATATTGGTCAAGTGGAACCCTTGCGAATTTTACAAAATGGAATTCCATCCCGGTTTTTACCATGTCAAGTGGATTGAGTAATGTAAAACATTTGAGAAAATAGAGGATAGAGTTTAAATAGGGCCATAAAGTTTCTCATTTACATGTGTATATGTCATTTAGGAACTTATGATTAATTTTTATTACCTAGTAAAACTTAATATTATATTAATCGTTATAATTAATTTTAATTACATTCGCTAATATTTTTTGGTCAAAAAATATGATAAAATTATTAGACATTATGAATTATTTTAATTCCAAATATGGAATCCTTTTTTGAAAATTCCATTATCATAAGTGGTAGATATTAATTGAAATGTAATATTGCAGTCAAGTCGACAATGTAGGTTTTTAAAGTAAAAATGATCATATGTTTTATATGTTTTTATATCCAATTTCAATGTGAAATTGGGTCCAATAAATTAAATTTTATTAATTTGTAAAAATATAATATTTTAAAACATTGAAAAAAAAATTAAAATATAACTCATCATTATTAATTATTTATATAAAAAATATGTTTTGAAATAAAATCTTATATGTTTCACTATACATCCAAATATGATGGTTTTTAGAAAAATACAAAAAATTATCCTTAAGATAATTTTGAAATTATAAATTCAAAAGTGGAGTTTATTTTTTCAAATTAAAATTATAAATTGGTCTAAAATTAATTTTATTATTTTATACAAATGAACATAAAATTTAATCTATTTGAGAAATTAGTATTTTTAAACCAATAAGGATTTTACGAAAAATAATATATTTCATTATTAATATTTTTAATTTATATAAATCAATTATAAAAAATTTTGAAAATAATTCATTAAATTTAATATTACTAATATTAACTTATAGGTTATTATTTCCTCATTTAAATAATTATAACATTAAAATGATGTATTGTATAAGATATGTATTGCATGTAATGTACGAAAAGTAAGTGTTTTATCTTACATATCACAATGTCGTGTTTCGTATATCAAATTCCAATTTTTTTAGCATACTCAAATTCTGGGTCATGTTTTTGAAATCTTTTAAAGAATGATATCAATGAAAATTTATTTTATTAAAAAAATGTCGATAAAAACATAGGGTGATACATTCTATCCCCGTTAAAATGAATTTCTCCCACAAAATTCAATATTTGGGTAAAAAATGAGGATTATTCTGCTTCATCATATTATAAATTTCCCACATAGCTTCCTCTAACGTGTGATTTCTACACAAAACATTAATTAGGATAGTAGTCTTTTTTCATTGAACATTCTATGTAAATTCAAAAATTTCCAGTGCATGTTCCTCATAAGAAAGATCATACTCTAGTGGTATGACCTCTATGTTCAGTACAGGTGAAGGTTCATGTATGTACTTCCTTCGGAGAGATACATCAAACCCATCATGGACATCAGTGATATTTGGTGGAAGTTACTAGTGACAGGTTACAATCCTAATATGATCATGATTCTTAAAGGCATAGATAACCCTTGGGATTCGTTTACATTTATTTTTGAATCTCATAACATTCTTGTATGGTGAGATTCGTAGAAACACCTTTTCACCAACATTAAATACTATATCCTGTCGCCAGTTTTCGGAGTAAATTTTCTATTGAATTTTAGCTTCCTTGATATTCTACTAAATGGTTTTAACCTTCTTGACCGTTACAGTAGGAATCTATGGTCACAATGGCTTTCTTTCCCCAACCTCATCCCAGCACGTTTGAGATCTAAATTTCTTCTGAAATAGTACTTCATATAGTGCCATCTAAATAATTGAGTAAAAGATATTTTTGTAAGAAACTCAACTAGAGGGAGGCGATTATACCAATTATCTATGGAATTGAAAGAAGAAGATCTCAACATTTACAACAGGGTTTGAATTTTTATTTTAGGTTGAACATCTATCTAGGGATGATAAGTAGTATAGAAACTAAATTATGTCTCCTGTTCTTACTGAAGACATTTCCACAAACATTGAGGTGATCCTTAGATCCTGATTTGATACAATAAAATGTGGTACTCCATGCAACCTTACCACTTCCTTAAAGTATATCAGGGAAAGATGATACAAAGAGAAGTCTTCTAAGATTGTGATGAACAATTCTCACTTAGTAAGGTGATCGAATACCACCCATATTACATTAAATCATTACGTTTTTTTGGGTATTCCAATGAAAAATTAAAATTCCATGATCTCCCATTTCAATTCTGGTACGGGTAATGGATGAAACACCCCCTTTGAATTTTGACTTGTAGTAATAACTTGATGGCATACAATGCACCGAGAAACAAACTCTAGGATATCTCTCTTCATACCATTTCACCTGAAGTATTATTTAAAACCCCTATACATTTTCGTACGTATAGAATGAATAGGAAATGAATAACTATAAGCTTCCTCTAACATCTGTTTCTTTAGATCGAGTATGGGAGAACACATACATGATTCAAGAACCTCATCATTATATCCTGATAAATTTTATAATAAGAAACATATCTAATTATCTTTTACATCTCTACATCTTCCCTATATACCTCTTTAAACATCACTTTGATTGATTATTAAACATTCATTTGAAAAAGATAATAATTTTCCCCTTCTATTAGGATTTTTAAGTACGTCCTTTTCAAATCCAAAAATATTGAATCATGTGTTTTCCTTGACATGGATAAGCTAGCATGATCCTTATAACTCAAAGCATTGGCCAACTTTTTCTCATTCCTAGGGTAAAAGGTATAGATCATCAATAATCCATTGATAAGAATAACCATATTATCAAGATCATTTTGAACTCCTTTGGTGTGAATATATATTTTATAACATTATGATCCTAATATATATCACTCCTCTATCTATAAAGATAATTCATCCATATCATAAATGGGAAAATAACTACTAATATTTCCTAATCATGAGTTGGGTAATATTTCTTAAGAATCTTCAACTTACGCGAGGCATAAGAGATATACATGTTATTCTCCATAATTGCAGATACCAATATGTTTATGGACACATCTCTGTAGATTAAAAACTCTTCCTTACTATAGGGTAATGTAAGAATAGCCACACAAACTAGCATTCAATTCAATCACACAAAATTTTACTGGAATTCATCGGTATAGAGGAATATGAAACCATTCCATGTTAAATTAGTCATATGATTATATAGTCCTGAAAAATTTCCCAAAAACCATCACTAATATCCTGCTAAACTAAAAATACTATGTGACTCATTAATCATGGTGGGTCTAGTCTATTATCAAATTTCATTAGTGTTTTATAGATCTATACTATACCATATCTTTAGATTATGTGACTGAAAAATGAAACATTTTTCATCCAAAATTCACAATTCGGAAATTTTTCCTACAGTTTCTCCTTCATTAGGGATTAGAAATATTTTTAAGTGATATACATGATCTTCATTCTATTTGAATATATAATAATATAATCTATAAATAAAACTACAAAATGGTTAATAAAATCACAAAACACACTTAATTTCAACCATGATGATAGAAAGATGATTATTAGGACTAAAAGGTGTCTCTATATATTCATTATTTAAATAACTTGTATGAAATGTCTTCTTGGGTATATCCTCCTTATTGAAACTCAATTGATGATATCTAGAATGAAGTTCAACCTGGGAAAAGTAAATAGATTCACGCATTGGATCAAACAAGTCATCATTATGTGGAAGAGGATACTTGATCTTGAATATGATATTATTCAAATTCTAATAATCAATGTCAAGATCATTGATCAATATTTCATTATCACAAAAATAATTGGTGCACCCTAAGGTGATATACTAAACTGAATGAATCCTTCATCATGGTTTTATTGGAGTTTCTTCTTCAACTTTTGAAACTCATTAGAGACCATTCTATTAGGATTTGTTGAAATTTGTGTAGATCTAGGTATGATATCTATTGAGAACATAACGACATGTTCTGGTGGATGACTAGGAAAATCTTCCATAAATACATCCACAAATTCTCGAACAATATACATATCATCGATGTAAATTTTCTCCCCAAACCTTTCAGATATACATCCCTTCTGAATGGGATATAAGGCCCATACACTATATATGGTATCCATTGGATGTTGATTCTTATCATCTCATTGATGGATTATTATATGAGGGTTTGAAATATATAACATAAAATTTTTTCCATGATAATTGATGTGGGATTTATGTTGAGAAGTATAATACATTCCTATGATAACATCAAATTCACCAAAATGAAGAATGATAAGGTGTTTTTAAAGAACAATCCCACAAATTTCAACTAGAGACAAATCATAGACATATGATGAAATAATCATAACATTATGTGTTTGAACTAATAGTTCCACATCAAATTCTTTTGGTGGATTATTAGCACCATTATAAAATTTATTTTGAAAAAAAGAGTGGCTATATCTAGAATCAAAAATGACACTAATAGTTCTAGAGTTGATGGCATATGTTACATTCATCAGGTTTTTATTTCACCCCTCATCAAAAATAGAGATTTCATGAGACATCCCCTTGTCCCCCATCTTAATTGGTCCCTTGTGGTTTGGCACTATTTACTATAATCCTAATTCTCCTTACACTTGTCGCACTGAATCATGGGAGGTGTATTTTGTGCATTTTTTCCCTTATTTTTAAAATTAGCTAACCTATTCAAAAAACATTGGAAATAAAATACTTAATGTCCTTCCCATTTACACTTAAAACATTTATTAGACCTCTTGAGTCAATTTCCACCATGATTTCTCCACTAGTTAGAGCATAAAATAAAGATCATATTCTTATTTTCATGGTTTTTATATTTTCATTTAAACTCTATTTTCCTATTATTTTCAAAACCATGATGTTGATTTGTGACTCTCAAATCCATTATGACCTTGATTTCACATTGAAAAATCTCATCGTATCTACTAAAATCTCTTACGACTAGCACCCTTATGAGACATGGTATTAAGACACATTGGAACCTATCAACTTTATATTCAGGTTGGGTGATAAGTCTTGAATCATACCTCACACATCTCAAGTAATTAGCCTCATAGTTACCAACAGGTTCATTTTACATTTTCTTTGTCTCAGTGAACTCTTTATCCACCATCGTATGAAGAATTTAAAGAAATTACATATTTAAAAATAATTTCTTGAACTCATCCCCATACATGGAAACAATCTCCTCATGGTACCTCATATTCTGGATTAGAGTTATCCACTACTCTTATTTTCCTTCTAACTGATAAACAAAATGAATGAATTTCTCATGATTCAATCAGTGATGAATAGAGAATTTTTTTCAGTAAAAATGATTCTCTATTCAAAAACAAGTGGATTAGGCGACACAATGAGAGAAGGTTGTTGTTTCCTCATGAAAGATGTAATAGAATGTTTTCCCATTTTCTCCAATTGTATGTCCACCATGATTCATAGCTTGAGAAATCTATATATGCATAAAAATGTGGTTTTGAATTCCATCTCCCATAGAATTTGGTTTCCTAGGGGGAAAATCGGTTTATTGTCTATTGCAATGACCATTAAAATGGTTCCTTCATGTTTCATCCATTTAATAAAATAAAAAGTAATGAGTAAGAAATAGTTACCATATTTACCAACTAAATATTCATAAAAAAATTCATATATGATTTCTAAAGTATGACCCCTTCCTTAATCTATCACACCATTGGTTTATCTTAGGTTATTCACAGACAAAATATTTTTAAATAATTCATTATAGATAATGAAAAGATTATAAATTCTTAAAGAATATTAACCGGGTGTATCAAACCAGGTGTGAAAAAAGTCCCATTCTTTTGTACCTAATTAAAAAATTTTAGGCCCAGAACATCTGGTCGGTGTTGTTACCCCTAGGTATATATGTTCCAGATCCCCATTCACTTTTAGTGTCAAAACTTATATGTATTGATACAAAACTAGTCACTCTATCATTTAAAAAAATTCTAGAAAATTTTCATGTAGTTTTCAATATCCATAGGCTTATCCTTATACATTTCCTTAGGGTTTTCACAATGGTTTTCTCAAAATAGAATGAAAATGATAACAAAAAATTTTCTCTAATGCCAACTATAGAGACACTTGATTTTCATATATTAACATTATATAACTTTTTGCATAATAATTATGACATTATACAAAAAAACACTCAAATATATTATTTAGTTACATTGGAATCTTGGAAACATAAACACTAGTACATAAATAAGATACATCATCTCTCATTAGGTTCTTCTTTACAAGCACCCTTCTCAGACACATCATACATAACAAATATCTTCATAACATGGGGAAGAAAAGATAAAACGGGATGCGATCATATGCTCAGTAAGGTATAACAAGAGAAATATGTATGTATAATCTTGATAATAAGGTTATGAGAACTTGGTCATGAAAATTGAAGATAATACACTACATTTCAATGATCATATGCATGAATCATGGTAGAAAGAATGGAAATTCATAACACATGAATCATAAGAATATAAACAAAATAACCCATAACAACATTAAATATGAAAAAAATGGAATTATGGTAGACACATAAGCATATAATATGATTTCCATTATAGCAATGGCATCACTTCCAATACTATCTTGGTATTATGGGATCACTCTCCATACTAACGTGGGTTTCATGGTTAAATCCCATCTCCATATTAGTATAATTATTTCACTCCATATAGTATATTTATATTCATGGTTCACTCCCATGACCATATTAGTAGTTAGGGGTCATTCCCAAGAACAACATATTCTATCTGGTAAGATATTAATCCTTACCCAATTCATTAGAAGAAGATATAGGTCCCACCTAACTCATATTGAAATAATCCATACATGTTCCAAAATACCTAACCAATCATTTCATAACCCATAAAATGAAATTGGTATTAGAAAAATTAAATCATATCATAACCTATGAAAAAATATAGGTTTCATAATTATTTGATCACAAGCATGACCCCTAAAAATATGTGGGATTTAAAATCATATAACTCGTGAATGAGAAATTTGTTTTGTAAGCATCATGGAATCAAAAAACCATTAATAGAAATAATATGAATGGAAATAGTGAAAAAAATTCCCCATGAAGGCATGATTAACCCCAACATATGTTATCGTAAATAGGAAATAATTTTGAAATATACTTTATCATCTTTTCTTGATTAAAATATACCTTCTTCATTGAAAAATGATTTTTAAAACCTAAAATTTTTTCCAAAACATTTCTCTTTCAAAATAGATTTCAAAAAATATAAATGAATATTTTTAAACCATAAAACATTTTTAAAATATATTTTTCTTGGAAAACGATATTCAAGGATCATTTTAATACATATTATAAAACAGTTTTGGAAACAAGGTTTTTGAATAAAACATTAATCCAATATAAGAGATAAATACAATATAATTTTCATTAAAAAAATTATTGAATACCATAAGTACCAAAGAGTGTAAAATGGTACTAAATCATGAAGATATAATTAATTACAAGATTGGAATAAAATTAATGAGTTCTTTAGAGATATGGATTATAATATTTTAAAAATTGAACCATAAACGTAAACAATATTGATAAATGATGAGAACATTTCAATATATTCTAATCACATGGTAACATGGGATCATATTTTACATGTAAGAAAATGAAAATAAATGAATCATAAAATGTTAGTAATTTAAGTACATTCCTGATATAACATGTAAAATGGAATTATTTACACCTATAAAATTAATGTAGGTGCATAATGAAACGTGTGTCTCAATGATTGAAAATTGAGACAAAACATATCTTACAGATTTAGTAGATTTGAAACATTAAGACCATGAAATGGTGATCATATGATGGATATTTAAATACCCATAAATTTAATTATAAGAACCGTTGAATACATCCATGTTTAGTATACAGACCACTCAAATGGAATTGGTTGTGAATAAAGCATGTATCTCACAAAAAAACAAAAAATGGGATGAAATCTGCTTACCTTGTGACATAACTCTCTACGTAGTTATAAAAGATTCCTTTATAATAAATTTATGTATAAAATAAATACTTTATAGTATCATAATATTTTATCTAATACCATACATAGTTTTTTTATGAACTTATATTTCCCTTTGTTAACAATTTTATGTTAAGGTTTCACTTCCGATAATATCCACTTTCTTTTTTAAATGTGGCATAATTTGTTATATCATTGATCCTTATACCTATATCATGATTTAGATAATGTATAACATGATATAAATGTCATTATAATTCATTATTTGTGTGTTGTAATAATATATATTAAATATATGTATGAAATGGAATACATCATTCATCGAGATGGTGAGTCATACGTACGCATTAATGTTGTTTCTGTTCTTGTTATAATATTGACAGAATGAATGAAAATGTCATATTTGTATAAATTTATATAAAATAATTATATTAATAATATAATTTTATATATATCATTTATGTTCCCTAAACCCAACCTTAATACATTTTATGTAGTGTATAAATGAATCACAACGCTTTGAGGGGGCAGTAGTCCACATGTCCTCAAACTAAATTTGCATATTTACACCCAATATAATGTAAAAAAGATATTTTTTGTTAAATTAATTAATAACATTAATGAAATAATAAATATAATATATCAATATATATAAACATATTTTTCAACATAATGTCCATCTTGAGATGCGGTAAAGGAAACATGAACAGTCCTCGTTTAGTGAGGTGGTAGTTAATCGTACACATAAATAGTAATTTTGATACCCATTAGTTTGATATTTGTATAAGTGTATGTATAAAAATCAGAATAAAATAATCCTAGTATATTTGACATACCTTTTCTATACAATAATGGAATAAGGAAAGTGGAGTCGTTTGATAAATAAAATAAAATAAAAGAGTTTGAGATAAGATATTACCTCTTAATCGAGAAAATCCATTTGGTTTGTGCCAAAAGGCTTACATGGAATGCTATTTTACAAAGGGAGGATTAAAAGTATAATTGAGGTATTTTTAGGAGGTATTTCTTCAAATTTGTTTCATTCTAATTTGGATTGGGTGGTGTGATAATGTGGGAGAAGAGGAGGCCTTTTATAGTGGAAGAGGAGTGGCACTCTTGTAAATTTTGGGAAAAGGAATTCCACCCATTTTTGTACCATATAATGTTAATATGATAATGGAAGAAATTTTAACCAAGTGAGGATAGGGTATAAATGTATCCATCCAATAGATCATGGAAAATTGTGTAGGTCATTTGGTCCCTTGTGATGAAAGTTTTTCCCATATTAAGCATAATTTTACCTTAGTCATTTTAATTAAATTTAATTACTATCGCTGATGTTGTTGGTCAAAAACTATGTTTAAATTTTTAGACATTATAGATTTTACTGATTCAAAATATATAATACATTTTTTCGAAATTCCATTCACATAAGTGGCAGAAAATATTTTAAATTTAATCCTGCTATTGGGTTTACAATGCGGGCATTTAAAATATAAATAATCAACATTTTTCTAAGATTTTATATCCATATTCAATGAGAAATTGGTTTAAATTTCCTAAATTTGAATAATTCATTAAAACATAATATTATTAAAATTTAAAACCATATAAAAATATAATTTAATCTTATAAGTAAATTAGATGGAAAAGATGTTTTGAATTAAAATCCAATATTTTTCACTATTCAATCAAAAATGAGGTTTCTTATAAAAATCCTAAAAATTATACCTAATAATTTTAGAAATTATAAATCAAAAAATGTATATTATATAAAAAAATTCAATTCAAAAATGTGTCTAAAATTCATTTTTTTCCGAAGTAAATTAAAATAAGATTATTTGAAATTTTTTATTTTTAAACATATAATGACTTCACCAAAAACAATATCTTCCATTATCAATAAATTTTTATAAGAAACAATTATACTAAATATCTAAAAGTTATTTTTTAATATTTATATTTCTATGTTTAACAGGAAGTTAATAATTTTCAAGTTTAATTATTTATAACATTAAAATGATATTTCATTGAAAATCAGTAATGCGTGTAATGTATGCCAAGTTGGGGTTTCGAATAATGTACTCCAACAAAATATTCTATGTATCATACTCAAAATCAGTTTTGAGTCTAACATATTCTAAGTTGGTGTTGCATATATTGTATTCCAAGTCTGTATTGGATGAAATGTACATGAAGTCAGTATCGAATGTTTGACTTAGTGTAATGCAAGACATCAATGAAAATGTTGGATATTTGAAAAAATATTTCAATAAAAACTAATGTTTTGACAACTTTGGTCCATTATTAAGCTTATGGACTGGGTTTTTACCATTTTTTGGTGTATTTGACATCACCTAATTGACAAGAGGTTGTGATCCACTATTTATATCCCTTAGCAGGGACATGTACCATATTACATTCAACAAATGGTGTGATCCTCCTATAGAAGATATCTTAGATATGGTTAGGTATCCCCAAATATCACATGGTGTGATCCTATTCCTATGAATCAAATTAAGTTGGTATTCCCCTAATTAGATAGGTAAGGTCCCTCTAAGTGGGGTCTATGACTTTCTCAAAACCATATACATAGAGGTGTATATTACTTTTTATAATGCCCCACATTTAGAAGAATCGAAAAATTTTATTCCATAAAGAAAATATTTTATTACATACATTCCCAAGACCTTTTAGGTTTAGAGATATAGATAAATATGAAAAATAATATACAATCAACACCAAGTTCTGTTTCAACTAATGAATATTTCGTCCACTATATATGTAACTACATAATTTGTAATAATTATCCAACATATTATAATAAATAATCACACAACATACTCTTCTAGATACACTATACATATTAATTTTCTTTATAACATAGGGAAATTAAACCATAATAAATGGGTGATCCTAGATGCTCAATAAAGATAAACATAGAATATAACAATATGATATCATAACTGAGAATAAGATGACCATATGGGTATCATCAAGACACATGTACATAGAATTATATAATTATACTCAACAAGGTGGAGATCATAAGTAATGATTCATTATATTAGGAGTTTCATAACATAAGACATGAATCAATAATGATGAATCATTAGTCAAAAAACATGTTTGATGAGATCATAACATCTGGATACCCTAGAAATGTGGAACCCACATTAATAAAAAGAAATTATAACAGAGTTAAAAAATAAATTTTGACATTTCATATGGTAAAAAAACTATTTTTCCACATTGTGTGATGAGAAAAGAGAATTGACCACTTCACGATGTGGAATGCATTGATGATAATGTAGTAACCTTCGGGCTAACATAGGAAACATTGGGTTGAGGGTTCTACTAGTCCTTAAAAAACCATTCAATATAATATACAATAAATAATTTCCAAATATATATATATTTTTTAAAAAAAATATTAATTACTATTATTTAATAAAAATATAGCTAAAAACTCACTTTCCAATGATTAAATTTTTTTAGGTATGTGGGGAATTTAGTAGTGCATAATGTTTAATGGGAATTGTGTTCTATAGAATAAAATGACGGTATGGTAGTGACCTCCATGATTATAAGGGAAACATTGGGTTTAGGGTTTTGTGGTTATTAATAAAACCATTGATTATGATTTTAATAAAATAATTGCAACATATTTATATATTTCATTTAAAAAATTAATTAATAATTATTATGAAAAATGAATATAGTAAAAAAACCATTTACCAAATCTAACAAACAATGATGGGTATGTGATTAAATTAGTGGTGCATGAGGCATGGTGGGCTTGAGAAGTGCATGACGCACTAAATGTAAGCTAGTGACTCCCGGATTACATGGAAAAAATCGGGTTGATGGTTTTGGAAGTCCTTAAAAACACATTCAAAATTATCTTTAAAAATTATTATGAAGAAGTTTTATAATATTTTTAAAAAAATTATAGATTATTGTGAAAAGGTACACCATAAAAACTCATTTACAAAATGTTACAAAAATTTTCAAGTATATGGCTCAATTTTTTTTGTTCATAATCAATATTAAAAAAATTAGGAATTATTTTTAAAAAATGGTAACAAAAATTTATATAAAAATTTTAATAATATAAATTACTGGTAAATATGAACAATATATTAATTAAATTAATAATTTATCAAATCATACAATAATGGAAAGGTATGTGGCTAAATTTCTAGTGTTCATAAACACTTATAATTTAATTATGATTGTAGATGCATCTAAATTAGAAGAATATATAAATGTGTATAATTTATTCTGGAATTATTTTCCAACATATTTACGAAATTTTCATAAATTAATTTCCATGTTTATAAATGAAATTAAATATAATACTAAAATGTTGATAAATACAACTTTCTTGTAATGTATTGACATAAAATCAAAGTAGTCATTAATAAGGATGGAAATTATTTACGGCAACGTATTATTTTTTATAAATAAATTTATCAAGGAAAAATAAATAAAAAAATCATATAAATATATAAGGGAAGATAATGTTATATTTAATAAAACTGTAGAGTGAATGGAACTAGCCTTGGAATAATGAAGTTCAATATAAAGAATTGTAACTCAAATAAGGGATTTGAGTTACCAAAAAACCTGAAAACATTGATATATTCCAAATCAAATTACATTTAAATAAAAACACAATTTGACCCATTAATAATAATTTATTACGTAAATATGGAAAAAAATTATATGGAAGAACAGTTCCAATTTAAATATAATATAGTACATAGTAATAATTTGGTCTCAAAAAATAATTTTGATACAAATAATCCATTATCATATATTCCCACTTACTCAAACACACTCAGACCACCTATATAAAAAACAAATATTTCAATAATATACTTTAGAAACTTATTTATGTGAATTAAATTGTATAAAATTCATTTATAATAATTAATTATCAATATATTAGTTTGTCATATCTTATTTTTACCATTAGTTGTGAGTAACAATTATAGTTTCACGCATTCATTATGATATCAGCTTTAGTATCAATTATTTGATACCATTTTCATCATTAATAGATTATATATTTTACTGTAATATATTATATAGATTTACTTATAAATCAATAATCTCATTCCATAAGTGTTTTATTAATATTTCATAGAAATTTACACAATGTCCCCTAATTTCAATAATTTTAGTGATCGATGATTATATATTAATACTAAGTAAAATAAATAATTTAAAATTATAAGAACCATGAATTCATCCATATATGGTTATTAAACTATAATAATGTTATTATTTAGGTATAAATTTTCATCCATGTTATATTTTAATATCATTTTTCTAGTATCTGGTAAGACCAACCCAAACATGAATATACCATACTTAATGGATAATTACGAATATGAATGTTATTATTTTCAACATAATAACTTTATTGGAGAGTAATAATTTTTTTATAAATTATTATGGTTTTGAATAAAATAAGAAGTGGTTTTAATAAATAGAAATAATATAAGGTGAAAATGTGATATGTTACGTCATGTAAAATTTAATTCATTAAACACACGATTAATCTTTTAATATTCTTGAGAATGACATTTAATTAAAGTGGAATATAATTTTTATCTTAATATTCTTAATTATATTATACTTTTTACATTAATTATTCAATTTCATCCCTATTTATAGTGACAATAGGTCACCGTGATAATACAATTTGTCACTTCATAGAGGGGGTAGTCCAATCAAATTCATGATCTAATTTATTTATTTTTTCTATGTTGATTGGAGGGAATAAATATGTGTTGATCCATTTATATAATTAAAATTCAGTTTCAAAATGACATTGAATTCATTATATTTCCCAATTTATGGTAATAATTGAAGATAAATACTATAAATTAATATACAATGGTTCAGTAATACTCACTTTGGAACAATGAACATTATCTAGAAAGTATCCTTGGAAATAAAGTTTTTATGATAACTTATGATGACTAGGAGCCTTAGGATGTCCAATGGAGTTCTTTGGTGTAAAATAGGGTCGTATTTCAATGTGATTTCCTTATAAATGTGTAACTTTGAGATTCTAGAATTTATAAACTACAATAAGTGAAGAAAAATAAACATTTATAAACACCAATTATTTTTCAATAATGGAATTACACTATTCCAGGGTCCCATTTCGAAAAGTGAGAAATTGTGGAGTGTGGGGTGAGATATGATCAATAAATCCTCTAAAAATCATTTTATCTCATGTTTTAAAAATGTTTCAATCCTAATACTACTTGATTTTTACATTTTAAAATTTCTCTTTTTTTATTTCGGAAATAGGTTTTTAACTATGTAATATATGTTTTAATTAAAATATAATATAACCTATCATATGAAATTTGGAGGTTTAAAACCAAAAAATATACTCTATTGAATCCAACTAAATTTCAATGAATGAAAAGAATTAAAATTTATGTAAAAATAATTAATATATTGAAAAACTATTTTATATAAAACTTATTTGTTCAATTGATTGTTCTTAATATTATATAGATGTGATTACCCACTGAATACATGTTAATATAATTATATATAGGTTTTAAAATAATATTATTTTCATTATATGATGTAATTAGTTTATTTTGTTAGATAAAAATTACACAATGTTAATAAAATATTTCATTGAAAATGATGGTTTTATTATTATCATTTCACTTAACATTAATCAAAGTAATATCATTTTTATTAATAAAATGAAATGGAGCTTTTAAAAAATGCACAGTGATATAAAATATAAAATAACTTTTTCTATATTTAATTTATAAAAATTATGAAATCTAATTTTTAATATAAGTGAATAAAATTAGTTTTTATAGTAAAATATTACCTATGTTTACTAAAAATATAAACACGAGATTCATCATTTCAACAAGGTATTTTAAAATGTTTCATTTTATATTATTAATATATATTAATTTAAAAATGTTTTCAAATCTTTTAATTTATTTTGTATTATGATAATTCCATAAATGTTATGGTATTATCAAAATTTTCAATTTTTAATTATTCACCTAAAATAAATTTTCTTCATAAACCTATCACAAATTAATCTTACAAAAATTTTGAATTTATAAATAAAATTTTTATCCAAATTTGTTCAGATAAAAATTAATTGTTTTTATGATTATATCAAATATGACGAAATTTTTTCTAATAGGAAAAAATATATTTTATCAATATTAATAGCTCTTCATTTTATTTTCTATCAATTAATGATTAGACTGGATTTAATATATTAATTATATAAAAATATATATCAGTTTCATAATATATTTATAATTTAAATAAAGTGTTTAAGAATGTAAATTATGAAAGAAAAAATTTAATTTTGAGAATAACATTATCTTTTTTATTTTAATAATTCATTAGTAAATAAAATTTCATTTTAGTTAAAAGCAAAAAAAATTATAAAATTAATGTGATAAATAACTTTTAACATTAATAATATAATGTTTATATCATCTTAATTTCTATTCATATACCCTGTCGTTATCTACGTATATGATATAATCATTTGGTATGTCCTGGTTGTAGTCATGAGTGGTGTTTCTATTAACATAGATCTCATGGAAATTTATATGAGTTTGAAATTCTCTCTAATATTATTTTTCTCATGCTATAATTGTTGCAGTTCATCTTACTCTTGGTCTATGGAAAACACTAGTGAACCTACATCATTTCCAATCATAAAAAATAGTCTTTATGAGAGATACTTATAATACGTGATGTCATTTTCATCATTATTATATTCCATAATTTGGTCACATCCTTTTATACCAACTAATTTAATAACAATATTTTTATGGTAGAATTGTATATTTTTATTTAAAGAACACAATTTTTTATTTTAGTTTACTATTTCATGTGAAGAAAGCTATCAACATAGAGATAATATACAGAAAAATTATATAGTAAATTATTGTGGTGTTACATTCCCCGAACATAATTAACTTTCTTCCTTATAATATTACTTACTAAATACTAATAAAAATATGTAATGATGTATTAAATATATAAATGAAACAAGATATAATTTCTAAATATATATCAATTTATATATATGGAAAATATAACTTTTTCTTTATAATATGATTATTCCTAATAATGTGTTTTCAATAAACCATTTAGGCCAATAGTATATAATTATTAGTTATCAAAAGAAACATTATATGATTACATTATATGGTGTGTTAATATTCTACATAATGTTGACATTGATATATTATAATAAATTTATATTAAATGTCATTTTATAATTCCAATTAATAATTTTAAATTAATTTATAGAAAAGAAGTATATTACAGGAACAAAATTAAATATATCTAACGTAAGGATAGTAATAATTTCATGGTACATAATCCCATAAACATTAAATAATATTCTAATACATTTAATATAATAACTATAATAATATTATTTAATAGAAAATATTTGGTGAAAAAAATATAAGATAGTAGACATCTACACATCTATAAGAATGATTAAGTGAACCTCAAACCATATAATTATAACTATCCACATAAATAGTATTCAATTCAAAGGATTTTACTTGTCCCCATTCTCTTGAAGGTTGTTAATTTCAAATTTAATCTTAATCCCTTAAATTATTTAAATGGTTTTAATATTTCGTAAATTAGTTTTATGTAAAACGTCAAATTATTTGTGGATCCATTAAGAAAATTATAATTTTTCTTATGACTTTAATTTAACTCTTAATTTAACTATAAATTCTTATATCTCAATTACCACCTTCAACAAATGTCATATATCTTATTTTTCCATTTGAGAAATTGTATTTGGTGTTTCTTGCAATATTTTTGACATGATGGAAATATAATATTCCTTCATTAATAATCATCATCACATGAACATCCATGGTACAAAATCCTTATATTCGTTTGTGAAATTGGGAAATCAACTAAGTTGAGGTTGTCAATTATTATTCTTGATACCTAGTTTGGAATAACTACAAGGGTTTTCATTCTAGCTATTATACCATTATGTTTATCATTTGGATGATCTACAGGTGGTCCATTACATCCATTTTTAATATTATTCCTTTGGGATTCAACTATTACTAAACCCAAAAGTATGTAACATTATTTATGTGTTTAATAATAGAATCATTATAAGATATTACAATAAAAAAATTTAAAAATGTATTATACTTCAAAATTATTACATTAGATTTCAAATGAATCTAAATTCCTCAAGGTTAAAACTAGATTTATTTAGGTTTTGTTCTTTCATATACATTTACCTAATTCATTATCATAATAAATTGATCATAATGGATTGTAATGGTAATCCAATTGGCTAAATTATATCCTTATGTATTGACTTGAAATTTTTATAGTCTTAAGTCCACTCATCAAGAATAATATTGAATATTTTGTTAACAATCAATTAAAAGTTATTATAGTGATTACATCTAGGTGCATTTTTTCCACTTCCTTATCTACTTTGAATATCCATACATAGCTATAATTTAATGGAAAACCACACAATCACTACTATCACAAATTTTCATGAAGTCATACTATACTTATACTTATCCCATAGTCTAATACCTTTGGTTGTAAAAAAATTTATCTTATCCAAATTTATAAAATATTAAATATTACCTAAACTAACCTAAAATAATTTCAATGCCTTTAAAATTAAGATAAAACATAACTTATCAACCCTTAAAATATCAAAAACTGGTATCTTAACCACTAATATTATATAAACCCTTCTCTAAGGACAAATATGACACCCTGTAGACATAAACATATAAATATTACATGAATTAATGAAACTATTTCATTACATACATTACAAATACAGTTTATGTTTTGAGGTTTAGATAATTTAGATAAATCAATAACTATATAAACTCATATTTTTCAACTAAAAAATATTCTGCCCACAATAAAATCAATTGATTAATCTATAAAAATCCTTCACCATCTCCCAAAAATCATCCTAACAAGATACTATTTCAAAATCATCATGCATATTTCTTTTATTTATCATCTAAGCAATTTTAATCATATTAAAGGGTTATTATTAGATGATATGTATGGGAAAATATAAGCGATAATGAAAAAATATCATATGTTAAAATAATATGAGAATATGGGAATAATGGAGGCACATGTACAAAACATTGAAAAATTATACCTAATATAAAAAATATCACAAATCATGAGTAAAGGAATGATTCATGGAATAACAGTACACATGAATCAAGAGTGTGGAATAATTAGTTAATAAACATGATCCTTGAGATTGTATCAATATTATTGATTATTAATATTTCAAAATATTAGAGTATGAAAATTAGTAAATTATTAACAAAACGAATTTTCATGCTTCAGGTTGTCAAAAAACATATTGTTAAAGCATTGTGTTGTGAATGAAAAAAATTTCATGATTAATGGTATGAAAAAAATTACAATGTTCCATATCTTTATCTCAAGAGATGTAAATCTTTAAACAATAAATTTGAATGTGATGTAGGACTCCACTCATCTTAAACTATACATATGAATTCAATTTGATATAAATCATTAATCAAATCATAATAAACCCATTGATATAAAATAGTTTTCATATCCTTTTCAAGTAGAATCAGGAAATGGAAAAATCTATGTTTTTATAAATAATCATAACAAGATATACAGATATAAATTAAATGGTTTTCTAAATATACTCAGTAACATTATATGTCAAACCCCTTCAACACTGATAATAGACTATAAGGTATTTTCAGCTTATTGTTAAGGGGTATATATTTGTATACATAATTTCCCAACTAAATCAATGTATTTTATCTAATTAAACACCCTTTAATCAATGAAAGGAAATATGGAGAATTTATATAGGAAATTAAATGGAATAAAAATAAATACTCATTAAATATTAAAGAAAAAGAATAAATTGGATAAAATTATCATTATATCACAAAATATTATAAGGGAAATGATAGAGTAATTTACAAAAGTAAATTTCCATAGAAATTATTATTTATGAGATAAAGATGAAAATGAGTTCGAAAATATAAAATAGTTTGTTAAATATTATTAATATTTTTGTAAAATAAGAGGCTTAAATAAAATTCAAATGAAATTTTAAAAAACATTATTGAAAACATTAAAAAGAAGTTACATTTAAAAAAGAAACATCAAAAATAGATCATTATATTATATAATGGTTCTGAAAAAGTAATTTTGTAATATAAGATAAATCATATTACAATTGATAGATGGAAAACATTATTAATATATTTAAATAACTTTATTAGAAGTTTATATTTTATGAAGAAAAACTAAATGTAATTTTGAAGAATGGATAAGTGATATAAGAAGGTATCAATTAAATAACAAAAAATTGGGTTTCCATATTTAAACTATAATATTAACAAGAAGGAAAATATAGGCAAGGAGTTGAAACCTTCTTTAATGAAGATGAAAATTTTTCCCAACAATGGTATAATTTTGTTGAACGAACCTTTTGAAGGATAATGATTTGAATTAAAAGGATAAATCACACAAGATTGGAAGATAAAGTGAATGAAATTGAAATATTATAATGGAAGTAACTAATAATGGGTGAATAAATTTGAAAAAGCAGCTATATAATACAATAAATGGAGTTTAGTTAAAAAAACCCCTACAAACATGGTATAGATTGAATATAAATCCATTTTTAGAAGAAAAAAACAATATATTAGTATTAATACCCCATAAATTACCTTAATATGGTAAAATAAAATTAACATGATATAATCACATAGTATTTATGATATATTGGTTCACATTAAGAATTATGTCTTAATAAAATACATTTAAGGAAGAGAACCCCATTCCTAGTATTCCCAATTATTCGAACGCACCCTAAAATCCTGTATAAAAAATATCAATATCATAATAATATATTTTATATATTTTTCACATGAATTAACTTTTATATAGATCATTTATTAAAATTTGTGATATATTTATATTAGTTAGTTATCGCTTATTTTTACCATGGAGTGTTCGTAACATTAAATTTTTTATACATGCTTTATGATATCAATTTTGTTACCCATTAATTGATGTAATGTTTATCAATACTATATAATATAATGTAATGTAATATAAAAAATAAATTTTCATATAAATATATATTTCTATTCCGTAAGTGTTTTAGTTATTTTATTTAATATCAAATTTGTGTCGGCTTATATTAGTAATTTTAGTGCTCAATGATGATATTTTAATGTTGTGTTAAATAATTAATATAAAATTTTGATAACCGTAACTCAATAATTATTTAATTATTTAATTTTAATAATACTAGTATTTATATTACCACATGAATCCATTATATAATGTTATAATTTTATTCAATTAAATGGTTAGACTGCCCCAAATTTTAAAATACCATAGTTGATGGAGGATTATGGTTGTGAATGTTATTTATTTTATAATAATAAATCAATTATATAAGAATAATTGTATTAAATATATATATATCTTTTGAACTTATTGAATTTTATTTTAAAATATTTTATTAAATAAGAATAGAAAACCTAAAAATTATATATTTTACTTTTTGGAGGATGTATTTTAAAAAGTATATAATTACGTTTTTCATTTATCAAATAATGACAGAGTTTAATGGTGGATTATAATTTATGTCATCATAATATTAATAATTATCTTTTATATTTCACACTTATTATTTAATTGTATACTTATAACCATTTAATTGAGTTTTTGGTGAAAAAATAAAAGATGTTTCTTCAATAAGGAGGTAGTATGCACCAATGCATGATCAATGTTATTTTTTTCTAAGCGGATGGAATGAAAAAAAACATGTTTTCTCCCACTAATATAATAACACATCAATATAATAAATATAATAGGGTTATTGTATTATTATATTTGTTTTAGGATGGTAATATAAGGATTTTGAAGAAAAGAATATGGATTATGTAATTATCACTTTAGGACATTGAAAATTCTCATTAATGTATCCTTATAAATGATGTTTTTAGAATATGATATGATAACCAGGGGCCTTATTTAATGAAACATAATTCTAGGATTGGACCATTAGGTATGGTTTCGTGGAATTTTCCATAGGTATGCAACATTTATAGGGTTTAATTGATCCCTTGTTATATGTGAACACGACTTCACTTTTGTGACCAATCATTGTAATTTAATAATAGAAGAAAATTATTCATGGATAAATGGTTCCAAAAGAGATAAATAATGGATTTTATGGTTATATAAGATCAATAAAGATTATATAAATAATTTTAAACAAGTGTTAAACTTGATTTAATCCTATTACCAGTTGATTTTTTCATTGTCCCAATTAGATTTTTTACTTCTGTAAGTATTTTTTATTTTGGTAATTTATGTTTTACTAAAAATAAAATAAAACCCATACTATGAAATTTTGGGCTGATTTATCTAAATTTATCCTCTATTTCATACATTTCAATTCTTTAAAATGAGAAAATTAAAATTTAAATGAAAGTATTTAATATATAGTTAACCTATTTTATAGAAAAATTTGATTTTTCAATTAATTGTTATTAATATTAATTATTATTCATTACCAATTAAATGTGTGTTAAAAATTTTTGAAATAGTTTAAAAAATAATATTATAGTCATTTTTTACAAGATAATAATTTCATAGATTTTGTATAAGTCACATAATTTTAATAAAATAAATCTCGGAAAAAACAATTTTTTTTATTATCGCTATGATTTATGTTAATTCTATTATTGTTATTTTTATTCCTAAAAAATAAATTTACCTTATAAAATAATATTTAAATGTAAATATATAAAATTAAATTAAATTTTTTATATTTTTTCATATAAATGATTAGAACTAAATTTTTTTATATGTGAATAAAAAAAATTTGAATAAAATATTACCTAATATTCAAAAATAACAATATTGTGTTTTAAAAATAGTAAAAATTATTTTTAAATTATTTGTTTTGTTTATAATTTTAATTTTTACCTTAAAAAATTATACCAAAACATCTATGTTATTCTATTATAATGATAATTTTCAAAAATTAATGTAATTATCAATATCTATATTTTATCACAAATTACCTAAATGATATTTATTTTATAAAAAAATAAAAAATAATACTAATATTATATTGATATTATGAAAAAAATTAATTTATTTTAATTGAATTTCAAAAATTTAACTTTTAAAAACAAACACATAAATATGGTGAAAACTCTTTTCATAGAAAAATATCCTTTTTAATAATATTATATGATATTAAATTTATTTTCTATAAATTATTAATTAAATATGTATTACTAAATTATGAATATAAAAATAATATATATATATAAATATATAAAATTTAGTGTCTTTAAAAAATCACAAAAATTCTATTTTAGATAAATAATTTTGTATGAATAAAATGATCTTAATAATTTTACCATTGCATTTGTAAATGAACATTGTTTTTATTTCAAATTTGAATTTAAAAAGTTATAAAATAAATGTGCTAAATAAAATATTATATTAATTATTACATTTTTATATCATTCAAATTTCTAGTTTCCCTTGGAGATCTCCCCATAAGATCTAACTAAAAGGTAAGCTATGGTGGTAGTCATATATGGTGATTCTGCTAGCAACAATCACATGGAAATTCTCATGAGTTTGAACACTTTTCATATATGATTACGATCATATCAACATTTTTTTGTCTGAATTTGGATTGGTCTAATGAAAACCCAGTTTATGCTACATCATTTCCAAGCTCAGACAATTTTTCTTCATAAGGGTGACTTCTACTACCCGATGAAAATTATTTCCATTGTATATTTTGTGATGTGATTATTTCTTTTTATGCCCCTTAATTTCAAAACTATATTATAATGTTAAAATGTAATAATTTTTATTTAAATGTACCAATGATTCATTTTAGTTTATCATTTTTTGGTAAATTAACCTATAAATATACTGTTAATGTAAGGAAAAATAATATATTCAAATCTAGGTGTGATAGAGTTTATAGGGATAATGATGGTTTTCTTATAAAAAATATCATCTATTATCATGGGGTAGGATACCTGACATAATTATATTATTGTATCATTGTCGGTAGTTGTAGTTCAACTGACATGGGATGGTGTCTCAGGTGGTACGTCCATGGTTGTGTTGTATGTACTAGTAAGGGATATGTCTGTCAAGATAAAATTAGATTGAATGACTTTTTGATGATGATGGTTGACCTCTATGGTTTTTCTTTGATCCTAGAGGTCCATAGAGCATTGGATGATTCATTTCATTCTCCCTCGTGTAACTTTTTTGAGAGGGGATTTTTCTAACATTGGTTTTTATTAAAATGTATTTTTTTCCATTAACCTATAAGCGTTTTTAGGAAACAAGTTTCCATATTGTGTGGGATTACATTATGTGTTTCATTATATGTGTTTTATGAAGAGTGTACTTCTCTTAAACATGTCAAGAGATCTAGGCACCATTGAATATATACTCAGGTAATCTTGTTGTAGATTGGGGCTTTATTCAAGGAATTTTGATGAGATCAAAGTCCCAATTTCTATAAAAATAAGGATGTAATGGTGTTATAGGTACATTTTGTCACACCTTGACTCGGCATCTTGTGGTCACGGTTATTTATTATTTTTATTTATGTTTTTGTTTTTTTCTTAATGATTAAAAATAATAATTAAATTAAAGTTAAAATTAAGTAAGATAATAGAAACAGAAAACTATATAATATTAATAATAATATTATTACCATTAGTAATATTATTATTATTAAGTTATTATGAGAATTACAATTATTATTATTATTATAGTTATTAAAATTCTTCTTATGTTTAATATTATTTGTTAATGTTTTATTTATTTTATCTTATTTTCTTTTATTTCCTTATTTTATATTTTTTTATTTCATTCTTTTCTTTCCTCTTATTCTTCCTCCCATTGCATCACACATGGTGCTCCTCCCATCCCATGGCCACACGCCTCCATTCCCACATGGCCTCTCCTTCATGTGACGTTTCCTCTGGGTTCCTCCATTAATATTATTTGGTTCTTCAAGGTATGTTTGTATTCCCTAGACTTATCTTTAAATTTATCCAGTTATTTACTCTTTGTCACTATATTCTATTCATCCAACCCCTAGGTCTCAGATCAATCCGATTTCGTTGTGGTTTTTTTCTGTCGTTAGGGAATGCAGAATGCCTCATGGGTTGACTTTGTGCATATTCCAGTATCCACTGCCGAATGTGAAGTGGGTTGGCTTGTCCTGTATTATCACCACTATCTAAGGTATGTGTTTTATTTCTTTGTTGTGTTTCAACAGTCTATTTGGGTTCTTTACTGATTTTGTGTTCCTAGAATTATTGTAGAATATTGATGGATTTTTTTGGTGTTGCACTCACATGCATAGGTATGTGTGTGTGTGTACCTTCCTTACATATTTTCCCTCATATCATGGTGAAAATTTATAATTGATTAATTTTATATATATATATATATATATATATCATAATACATATTTTTGTAATTGTCGGGTGGTTTTTTTCAAGGGTTTCAAGTGATGACGTGCTCTGGCTAGGTCTTCTCCTCCTTGGGGTAGGTTCATATGCACTTTGTTTCGTATGTAATTATGATATGCTTGTGATTTATTTCTCTTTGATGTAGGTATAAATATATTTGATAGTATTATGTTTAATTGATACCATTTTAGTATACATTATATTTTACATTAATTCTTGGATTCTCTTGTCCCCATTTTAGGATTTAATTTGAATTATTTAATTGTTATAGGATTTCCATGAAATAAATTTTGGTACATTTAATGGTTTTAATTTTGGGTAGTGTATCTTGGATTGGTTTGGTTTTTATTGGGTGAAAATGAAGTATTAAAAAGGGAATTTAATTATCAATTAAGGTGCGACTCCAAATGATTCCAAGTGGGGTTATCACTTTTATTCAAAATGGGGGATTGCTTTGTGAAAAAGAACCTGGATTTGAAATTGTGTTTTTAGCATTCTTCATGTTTGATAAAAAATGTCAATAAATGTTTTCATTGTGAAACGAACATGATTATTGGACTTTAGGCCAAATGGGATTTTCTATGGGTCATCTTTGGGTTCGATGGATTTCCTTAATTACAAATTGTTGTTTGGTTTTATAAAACTGAAATGGTGTTTCCCTTTATATATGTGGGTATGCTTGAAGTTGACTATTCATTCCTTTGGAATTGTGTTTGAAATATTAGATTGAATAGAAATATATTTTCAAATGTTTATGAAATTATTAAAGGATTAGTTGGCACTTATGATGTAATATTGGTTTTCCCTTATTGAACCCTCTTGTTGTAAATGTTGGTTATATTGTTTATGTGATTGATGCTGGTGATATTGATCTCTTCTTATTGTGAATTTGGGTTTCTCTGATTTATTAAAAAATATATTTATTTATTTATTTATTTATTGAAACCTTAGATGAGGGATTGATTCGGGTTTTGTGATTTCTTATGGTTTAGGGTTGTGTGAATGGTCCCCAGGTACGTATTCTTGTTAACTTCATCAACTTCCACCGAAGGCAAGGAATTTTGGGATATTTCATCTTGTCGCCTCTATAATAAGTATGATCTTTTTTTCCACTGGTTGGTTTCTCACTAGATTTATGCTGTTCTTTTGATGTTTTAAGGTTCATTCTTATTGTAGTGTACTGTGATGGACTGTTCCAAGTGGTTTTTATTCGTCAGTCCACGGTTGAATCATCTACATGTGCATAGGTAAGTAAATATATACATTTATCTTCCCCAGTTACGTGTATATTCATCCATGTCATTTAATATACAATTATGGGGCTAGGTGTTCCTATGTGTTTATATAAAAATGCATATTCTGGTGAGTGGAAATGGGTCTATGCATATAAGCACGCCTGTAAGGATCTCCTTGCATATGTTCACGGTTCACATGAATGTGGGCATAGGGGGTAGGTATTCTTGCATATATGTGAATGATAATATGCTTAGTGGGGGAGTATCATCATTTTGTTATAGAGCACCCAGATTCAAAGTGGACAGCTTGGTTCCACATGATGTTGGTCCCCTATGACCAATCCTTTTATTATAATTTCCATAATTGCTTGGTGTTATTTTAAAAGTATGTCCACTTCTTTTATATAAAATTCATATGAAATATATATAAATATTTATATATATAGTTTTGGTTCTTGAAAAGTATCTTCCTATATTATTTGAACATTAAATAGGTATTTCCAAAGACATGTGGCCTTTCAGTCAACATTATTATGAAATTGTAATGACATGTTTGATTTTCCAAATAAATTAATAAATGATTTCCACAATGTGTTTTGGCATGAAAATGATATTAAAAGGTGATTTGACCTCCTGAATATTATTTCTTCATTGTAAGTGTGGATTTGAACTTTTTGTAAATAAGTGGTATCTTGGTTGTTTAGTTAAAATTTCAAATGGTTTTTGAATCTTAATAATTTTAGGTGATTATGTTTTCTAAAACAAAAATCACTCCTAGTGAATAATTAAGCATGTTTGGAACTTTAATAATATTTTCTGAAAAAAAACCCTCTTGAGACATGCCCCCTTATTGTATAAAATGATGTACATGTTGAATGGGTGGATTTTGATATGTGGCGAGTAAAGAGGGTTGTGTATTTTGTGTGACAGAAAAAATGGGTGATGTTCTCAAGGAGGGAGATCCGTAGTGAGAGGGTAAGTGTTTTTTTTGAATAAAGATAATGATATGTTTAGCTATATTTTTTGGATAAAACTCACGACCACTTAAAATTGTGCATGTGGGAAAACGTAGGTATCCTGGTGGGAGGACTAGGATGAGTACACTAGATGTTATGTAAGTGGTTTGTCCTAGTTTCGTCGAGAAACATTGACACTAAAACAACAACTAAACACTTGTGATGATAAAAATAACACTAGGTTATGGGTTTGTTCCCTACTAGTGGTGTATGCATGAGAATGTAGATCATTGTGGTTCATATGCCACATTTACACTGAGGTACATGGTTCCTAGCTCCCCAACTAACACTAATTTCTTAGGGATTTCCAATGGTGCTTGTGATATGATTTTAAATTGAGTTGTTTCATGTTTGATTCCTATTTCATAAAAACCATGTTTAAAAATAAATTGATTCACTTCAATTTTTAAATGTTAATGTATGTTTGGATTACATTTTAAAAATTTAGTGGTAGGGAAATGTTTTCCATAAAAATGTAAAAATGTAACTTGATTTTGAAAAGAATGAAAAACAATATTTTAAAGGGTCTTATATTCAAAGTAGCATATTTTGGGTTTCTTTTTAAATGTTAGAGCATAGGTATCTGTTATTCGTTGGCATTCCTATTGAGAATCTTGGTGCTCACGGCCAATTTTATTTTCAGTTTCAGGTTTTTCTAGTTTTGGATCAGTCTTTCATAAGGTGTAGGCTATTTTTCAGGGTGACCCATGGGTTCACTTGAGGTATGTCACGTTGCTTTGTTTTGTCTCTTCTTTCTTCTATTAGCTTTTTTAGTTTGTTTTATTTTATTTTAACTATTTGTTCAGTTTAGGATTTTTCATCTATTTTTGTAAGGGAAAAATCATTCCCAACTAGTTTATATTGATTCTTAACACATGTTTCCAGTATGGGGGGATCGGGAACGCCCTTCGGGCCAAGCCACAGACTGTCTCGGGTGACCGGTTCACGATCTGCCCAAGATGGCTCTTGAAAAAATATTATCAGAGGAGTCCCTTGTAATTTTTTGTGTTATGTATCTTGGTAATTAGATGTGTTGGGACTTGAGAGGTCAGTGTGGGAAGGATTTCATGAACCCTTCTTCATCCTGAGGCTTGTGTTTTTGGGGGTAGTTTGGGATTTGAATTTTTATTTTTCTTGGTCTGTGTGGGTGAAGGATGAAAGAGGAAGTGATTTGGTGTTACATGACAAGATTGTATGGAGTAGAGACCCATGTAAAACCAGAGTGCATGGTTCAATATACATCCTGTGGTAGATGATTTCTTGGAACACGGTATGATATTCCATGTTACCAGGTTGTCATAGTATATAGTCCCTTATTTTTGGAATTTTTGAATTGTGTTATTTTTTGGATTACTTTTGACTAACTTGAGTGGATTTAAAAAATGAAAATGGTTCATAAAAAATGGGGTCCGCAAAAGATGATTTAGTTTTATAGTGGAAAATTGGTTTTGAAATTTAAATTTTATTCTTTTAATGGAATGTTCATTCAAAGGGAAAAATGGGAGGTGTTTTGGAAGTTGTTTTGCGATCTTGTTAAAACTTTTTTGAATTTGAATTTGAAAATGATTTAGAATTTTTAAATGTATTGCTTTAATTATAAGTGACATTTTGAAATTGGTAGATAATTTCGGCATTACATTGAATGATCCGTTTTGAAAAATAGATGTGTTTTTAATTTACCATTGGTATTCCAATGATTGGTCACATATATAGATGTATGCATATAGAAGATGGATAATTGGATGTATTTTTGGATGGGTTCATGAGCTAGCAGAAGGGTATATATATATATGTGAGAACTCTTGCGATACCAATGGTGGATACATAATTTGTTTTGTTTGATGAAAAATGGTTTTCAATAATGGAAATTTGAATGTTTTGAAAAGTGAGTGAGGAATTTATTAGTGTTCTCTATTCATGTTTGGTATGATTTTTCATGGGTTCTTTGTTTTGACATACAGAATTTTGTTCATAATAGGGGTTTGAGTGTCATATTTAGTTAGTAATTGAAGTGTGGAATTTTGATTTATGATGATCTTTGGTTCATATTTGTGCCTCTTGTTTTTGATTATACTGCCAAAAAAATTCTCAGAGGTTTCGAGTGAGTCTCTTCGATTATTAGGTTCTACCTATACTATTAGAGGACTGGGGGAATTGATTTTTTTCAGTTGTTGTATATCTTTCTTGGTGATCATGTTCTATTGAATGTAGTGGATTGGCTTGGGGATATCGTTTGTGTTTTTAGGCTATTTGAAACTCCCAAATATATGATTGTCTATGCTAGTTTGGGTCAATTTGAAAGTCCCGCTTTGGATTGGTAGAGGAGATAATCCCAGTAACATTGCATGTTGGGATATCTTGGAAGTTTTTTAAGACCACTCTCATCCGATGGTTTATACCTAAGGAAGTGAAGGTGAGGAAATTTGAAGAGCTCGTGACTGTCCAACAAGGATAATGAAAAATAAAGGATTATGTCAGGAATTTCAAGGGGTGGATTCCATTTTCTTATGAGGTGGTGTCGTGGAATTAGTTAATATTTCTCTTGTGTGGGGTCTTCATCTATTTTTCAAGGACCGATTATTTTTGGTGTTTGGAAATGTTTCACATCTGTTGAGGGGAGAGAACCAGAGGAACCTGTATCAGATAATCTTTCTTTTCAGTTCAATCTTCTATTAGTCGGGCCACTCTCATGTTTGGTTTTTGTGTGTTCGATTTGGGTACATTAAGCGTCCTTATCATCATCCTCCTAAGGATTTCCGTCGGTGTGGAAATTTGTGACACTTTGAGGCGTTTCTCTAGCTACATCATCTGAAGGAGTCTCAACCATATGATGTTAGCTCCTATCTATGTGGCATCAGATTATTTAAGAAATCAATTCTCTAGCCACAAGTCTCGGAGTGAAGCTTTTCATGAAGTCATGAATCATTGGGTGTGGGGAACCATGGTCTAAATTTTGTCTCCAGTTCTAAATATATAGAAAATTTTAATTACCCTTTCGTATCTCCCTCATCCTAGAATGTTCTATTATTCTGTAAGAGGCATAGAGGTCTATTATTCAGGTTCTGTTCTTTGTTCTTTGAAAACACCACATTCGATGAATTAAGGTGTAGTGATCTCATTTTCATGAAATTATAGTAGTTGTGCCTCCTCAAATATGAGCTTGGAATGTTGTCTCTTTTTGGTTGTGAGTCTCAAGATGATTTTCCCTCTTGTGTGTCTAGCTCCTTTGGTGACCCGTTCTTGTTTTAGGACTTGCTTGTTTTGGAGAAACATGAATATTGGGTAATAATGAAAAAGGGTTTGGTCCAACATTCAGTTTGGGGTCTTTCGTCGAGGACCCCATGTGTTGGGGGTTTGGTTTGTGCAAATTTTTCATGGGTCAGTTTGTGTTGGTCCCATATCAGTCGGTGCTAATTGGACAAATTTGGTCAATGATTAGATGGTGGAGAGAACCACCATGAATCTTTTCGTGCCTTCTTCGAGTGTAGGTTTTTGTGGGATTTTGGTCAGTGTTGGCGGTTTCTTATTTGGCCCATGTAAACTGTTCTAGAGTTATCTTGTGCTAAGATTCTCAATGTTGGGTTTGATGTCCGAGTTCTTGTGTTGGGGAGAACCCTCCTCATTTCCCGATGTCTCTTCTCTTTTCATTTTCCCTTATAGATTATTGGGTGTGACTGATAGAGTGAAAATTCACACAGAGTTTGTGATTTTTTTGGCCTCGTTCAGTTTCGAACTGGTGTTTTATTCCTCTTTTGGCTGGGAGAATTTTTTGGGGTAGAATGTTTTTGTGGTGGGTAGAATTGCCACACCCCGACTAGGCTTCTTTTGGTCGTAGTTTTTATTTTTTTTATTTTTTCGTGTCTTTGGTTTCATAATGTTACGAAATTATTAAATTAATATCAAAATTAAATAAGAAAAAATAAATGGGAAACAATTTAATATTAATAATATTATTATTATTGTTAGTAATAATAATATTATTAAGTTATTATGAACATTATTATTATTATTATTGTTGATGGACTTATTAAAATTCTTATTATGTATGTTATAATTTATTAAAGTTTTATTAATTTTATATTATTCTCTTTTATTTGATTATTTTTTTTTTATTTTTTTCTTTATTTTTTTCCCTCTTGTTTTTTCTCCCTCTGTATCACGCATGGCACTCCTCCATCCTTCACGGTGTCTCCATCATTCGACGTTTCCACTAGTTTCCTTCACAAATATTGTTCGATTCTTCAAGGTAAGGTCATATACCCTTTTATTATCCTTTAATTTAGTGGTATTCCCCCTCTTTGTTACGCTATTCTGTTCGGCTAAACCCTAGGTCTCGGATTAATTCTACTTCATTGTGGACTCTTCTGTCATTTGGGTTTGCAGAATGCCTCTCGGGTCGACTTTGTGCATATTCCAACATCCTCTGCCAAATGTGAAGCGGGTTTGCTCGTCCTAGAGTGTCGCTTCCATTTAGGGTATGTTTTTTATTCCACTTTTGTGTTTGAAACCTTCTATTTGGGTTCTTTAGTGATTTAGGGTTCATATAATTGTTGTAGGATGTTGATGGATTTTGGAGGTTTTGTGCTCACATGTATAGGTTCATGTGTGTATGTGTGCATATATATATATATATATATATATATTTATATATTTCCTTCGTTGCATATTTTACCTCATGGAGCGAGGAAAATGTATAATTGATTAAGGTTATATATATATATAATTCATGTGTTCACAAGTGTGGGGCAGTCTTCGTAATAGATTTCATGTGGCGAAGTGATCTGGCTAGGCCTTCTCCTCCTTAGGGTAGTTTCATATGCACTTTATTTCCTATGAAATTTTGATATGCATGTGCATTATTTCTTTTTGAGGTAGGTATAAAAATATTTGATAGCCTTGTGTAGATATGAACCCATTTTAGTATTCCTTGACTTTGGCATAAATGGTTTGTTTTGTGTGTCATCATTTTAGGAATTAATTTTTGATATTTAATTGTTCTATGCTTTACATGAAATTTATTTGGGTCATTTTTATTTTTTTAAACTGGAGAAATTTGTCTTGTTCTGGTTTGGTTTTTATTTGGTGAAAATGAAGTCTTAAAAAGTGTATTTAGTTTTAATTTCAAGTGCGACCTCAAATGATTACAAATGGGGTTTTCACTTTTATTCCAAAAGGTGTACTACTTTGGAAAATGGAACTTGGTTCTAAAATGGAATTTTATGCATTCTTCATGTTTGATGAAAATGCCAATAAATTTTTTCATTGTGAACTGCACTTGATTATTAGACTTTCGGCCAAATAGGTTTTGGCATGGGATGTCTTTGTGTTCGACAGGTTTCCTTAATATAAAAAGGGTGTTTGCTTTTATAAAATATAAAAGATGGTTCCCTTAATTTATGTGGGTATGATTGAATATTCTTACGCCTTCCTTTAGAATTGTTTTTGAAATGTTTGATTGTTTTGAAATGTATTCTCAAATGTTTATAAAATTAGTGAAGGCCTAGTTAGAACATGTGATGTAATATTGGTTTTCCCGTATTGAACCCTCTTATAGTATATTATATTTATGTTGTATATGTAATTTATTTTAGTGCAATGGACCTCTTATTATTGTGAATTTGTATTCCTTTGATTTATTAAATGATAGAGTTATTTATTAATTAATTAATTGAAATCCTTGGTTAGGGATTGATTTGGTTTTTGTGATTTCTTATGGTATAGGGTTGTGTTAATTGTCCACCGGGACCTATTCCTTTGAACTCCATCAACCACTTCAGAAGGCGGGGCAGTTCGGGATATTTCGGTTCATCATCACCATCTGAGTTATTGACTTATATGCCTCTAGTTGGTTTTTTATTTGATTTATGGTGTTGTTTTGGTGTTTTAATGTTCATTGTAATTGTCGTTTAGTGTGATGGACTATTCCGGGTGGTTTTGAGTCACCGGCCAAGGGAGACTCACCTTTGTGTGCATATTTAAGTAAATATATACATGTAGGTACCCCCATTATGTGTATATTCATCCATGGCATTGAATATACATGTATGGGGCTAGGTGTACCTATTTTTATATATAAATATTCATACGCAGTTGAGTGTTGACTGGTATATGTGTACAAGCATGCCTGTAAGGATCCCCTTTCACATGTTCATGGGCCATGCGAATATGGGCATAGGGACTAGGTCTCTTTGCATGTATGTGAAGGCACATATGCTTAGTGGGGGAGTACTAGATTTTAGTTATAAATAGCTAAGAACAGAAGTGGATGCCTTGGTTCCTGTAAAGGTAGGTCCCATATTCCCAATCCATTAATAAGAATTTCCATAATTTCTTGGTGATCGTTCAAAATTATACCCCTTTATTTTATATGAAATTCATATGCAATTTATATAAATATATATATATATATATAGTTTAGGTTCTTTAAAATTAGCTTTCAAGATTTTTTGAACATGAAACAGGTATTTCTAAAGACATGTGGCCTTTTTGTCAATTTTATTATAAATATGTAATGACATTTTTTATTTTCAAAATAAATTCCAAAGTGTTTTACAAAATGGGATTCAGTGTGAACATGAGATTAAAAGGTGATTTGACCTCCTTAAAAGTATTTATTCATTATAATCATGGTTTTATGCTTGTTATAAATATGTGGTATATTAGTTGTTTAGTTAAACATTCAAAAAGTATTGGTAACTTGAATGTGTTAGCTAATTATGTTTTATAAAACAAAAAAGAACTCCTTCTGAATAATTAATCTAGTTTGGTACATTAATAATGGTTTGTAAATAAAACATATATTGAGACATTCGCCCCTATTTAATAAAATTATGTGTATGTTGAATGTGTGGATTGAGATATGTGTCATGTAAAGAAGCTTGTGTATTTTTTGGGACAGAAAAAGGGGGATCTTCTCATGGAAGGAGATCGATGGTGAGGGAGTTAGTGTGTTTTTAATAAAGAGAGTTATATGTTCATGTATGTTTTCTTAATAAAACTGACCACCCCCTAAAATGGAGAGCATGGGAAAACCTGGGTATCTAGGTGGGTGGACTAAGGATAGTACGCTAGATGATACGTAATTTTTTCTTCCTGGTTTCATCTAGCAAGATTGATGATACAGCACTAACTAAACAATTGTGATGATTGAGAGACCACTAGTTTATAAGTGTATTCCATAATAGTGTATTGTTCATGATAACGTATATATTTTTTGTTCATATTCCATGTTAACACTGAGGTATGAGGATCCTAGGTCTCCAACTAATAATAGCTGCTTAGGGAATTCCCATGGTTCTTGTGATATGATTTTCAATTCACTTTTTTCATGCTTGTTTCCTATTTCATGAATACCATGTTTAACATAAATTTATTCCCATTAAATTTTGAAACCTTAATGCATGTTTGGACTATATTTAGAAAATATAGTGGTAGTGAAATCTTTTCAATTAAAATGTAAACATGTTACTTGATTTGGAAAAGAATGAAAAAAATATATTTTAATGGTTCTTATTTTTAAACTGGCATATTTTGGGTTTCTTTTTAAAGGTAAGGGCATAGGGCATTGTTATTCCTTGGCCTTCCTACTGAGCATATCGATGCTGACACCTACTTTTATTTTCATTTTCAGGTTCTTCTTGTTTTGGATCATTATTAGAGTGAGTTTAGGTTATCTTCAATGGTGAACCACGGGGTCACTTGAGGTATGTCACATGCTTCTTTTATTCGCATTCCTATTCTGTCAGTTTGTTCGGTTTATTTTCTTTTATTTATATGTTTTTTTAGTTTATTGTTTTTAATCTAATTTTTATGGTCCAAATCATTCCCTAATTGTTTATATTGATGTCTGACACTAGTTTCCAGCTCGTGGGGGTTGGGAATGCCCTTCGGGCCATACCGCGGATCGGCTCGGGTGACCTATTCAGGGTCGACCCTAGATGGTTCGTGACACATTTTAATTCCAATCTAGGTTTACCTTAATTTTTTATTGATTAAAATTTCAAATCGTAGGGGTGATGAATGTAACACCCCAGGTAAATAAATAATATTACATTTTTATATTTATCCATATTTGTGAATAAAATATTAATATTACTTTAAAGGGGATTCTATGCTCGATGGCGTACCCAACACGCAACAACGAGTTTCTTGGGAATCTTACGTTGCACTCTAATAATAAAATAATATTATTTTAAATGGTAGTTATCATGTAGCCGTTGTATTGGCGGGAATGGATAGAAATAACTAAAATATGATTATATATGTTTTTAAATGTTTTTACAATAAAAGATAAAGGCATAAAATACGGAAAGAATACAATTTTAGGCGTATATGCCCTAGTTTTCACTAAAGGTTCACTTATCACCTTTTGATGGAGAACCGTCATTAAATATAGTTTTGTTCACTCTTATACATTCTTTTGGACCAAATAAAACTTTTCTTAAGAATTGGGACATCAAAATTTACTTTGTGTAAATTTTTGGTATCTTTCTGATAAAGTTCATTTTTTTAATGAATAGTGTAAAATGTTGTATTTTAATTCAAAACCACTTTTTAATCTAATTTATTTTTATGATTAGATTATCTTTTTAATTGGTTTTAAATTAAAATTAGAATATATTTTTACCATTAAATCCAATAGTGGTCGTTGGAATTAATTTCACTTTGAAACCATACTTAAACTAGTGTCAATCTTTTGATACATATTATTTCATAAAAACACGCTATTTACTCTGACAGTGGGAATTAATTATTAAATTAATTAATGTGACTTATATATTTTAAATTTTGTAAAATAGACTTCATTTTCGAATTCGGAATATCAAATATATCTTAGGGTGAATTTTTGGGATTTTTCTAAAAAACATCAATTTTTGATGAATAGTGAAACTACTAAGTGGTACTTATAAAAACTGATTTTTCCGTTTAAATGAAATTTTGCCATATTTGTGTTTTGAATTTCAAAAATCCGACATACATGATTGTCATTAAGAAGTAAAATGTGGTTAAATGGGATAAAAATTATTTTTTGGTGAATAGTAACTTATTAAGTTTTTAATCGCGATTAGAGGTAATTAGTGTAGTTTAAGGTAAAAATAATGTTATAATAATATGAAATGAACTTGAAACATGTCCTAACCTCATTTTATGTGTCATGACCGACCAAGAGAACCCATGGGTCAACTTGGGGACCCCATGAAGCCACTTTGGTTGGAAAATGACAATAATATCTTTTTATTTAAAGTTAATGTAAAAATGAGACAAACATGAAATGTTTTACTAAAACAATTTTTACATGGGGTTATACAAATCAGATTTTTTACTATAAATCTTAATTGGAAATATAAAAATATTTCCTACATCATAATATTTTTTTTATAATTTTTAGACATTAGATAAATTAAATTATTTATGACATCATCATGATGCAGCGATGACCTCATTATTTAATGATTTAAATAAAATGGAAAGATAATGTAATATCTAAGACCTAAACATGTCCAAAACCTATTGGATGAGTGGATTTCGAACCCTTATCACCATATCCTCGAAAAAAATCAATGTGGGACCTCTTAAATTCGAATACCATTTTAAAATAAAGTGAATTTTCTTTACCTTCCAAGAGTGCCCCTCCTCTCCTCTTATAAAAGGCCCCCACCTCTACCTCCTTACACACACTCCCAAAGCCTTTGGCTCGGCCAACATCTGCCCATTTTGTCTCTCCACTTCCGTCTCTTACTCCTTGAAGCCTCACTTTGGGCAGAAGTCTTCCCAAGGAAGCCTTTGAGCTCAAACTAAAGGGAGTTACCCGATTTTAAGGTAATGTCTTCACTTGAGTCCTTTTGTTTTATTTTGCCTCTCCAACCCCCTAAAATATTTTTATTCATTTATTTTGTAACAAATACTGTATCTCCAATATACTAGAATGTTGTTATAAGATGTATTTGAGCTACACTTTCACACACCTACATCTAATGGTTAAAGAACATACTGTTTCCGTGGATGGAGAATTTCGGCCTCCCGAAACGATGATTGTTCAACATTCTTTTAACACCTTCAAAGGTGTCCATTAAGATGACACTATATTTATATATGATATATAATATGTTTATTTTTTCCTTAAGCTTCTGTATTTTTCATTTTGGGCAAACCTTTATGGTTTCCATTATGGGTAAACGTGATATCTTCATTTATGGAAGTGCGGACTACCGCCCCCTCAAAGTGATGTGATTCGTTAATGCCATATGTGGGACGTATAAATGATCGATTTAAAGTTAATATATATGATTTTATACTGGAATTATAATATACCTCTATATCATTACTATTCCATTCCATAAAAATATGAAATAGAAATGAAAGTAGCGATCATGCGTACGTACGGCTTACCGTCTCCATGAACGGTGCATTTCATTTCTTATCCCCAAATGTAATGTACTATTATAAGTACATATATATAATGGATATATATGATTAATGATACATCTAAATGATGGATATAGTTCTGGAATTAAAATATACATACCTCTCATTTAGTTTTAATTCCATTAATATGACATAGAAATGAAAGTAGCATTCATGCGTATGTACGGATTACCGTCTCCATGAACGGTGCATTTCATTTATTACCTCTAAATGATTATTTAATATTATAAATACATTTATATTCTGGATATATACATGATATATATGATATCCAAATCATGAATATAATTCTGGATATAATGAACAGTTGACCACACGAACAACATGTAATTGTAAGAAGTCCACTTTCGACTTAAGAACCAAATATCGACAAAACAAACATTATTAACATAAATGATTACATAATGTTTATAACATGGCAATAAGTGATCTAAAAGGAATAATGAACTATAATAAGGTTCTTAATAAAGTGGAAATTAACTCAAGTTTATTATTCAGGACGTTAGAGAATTATCGAGTCAAGTCGGACCCGGGGTAAGGGATCCTACTCCACTCTTTCTTTTTAAGTACACTCTTTATGTCATTCCTTTTAAAGATCATCTTCTTGTTATTGGGATGTTATTTTATATTAATCTTACTGTCACTTTTTTGTTCATGTGATGAGATACCCTATTCTCTCTCATCAATCTATTTTGGATGTTTTGAGTGGCGTCGTTTGGCTGCCGAATTTTCGTAAGAGATCTAACCTCTCTCTTTCTTTTTAAGTACTCTCCTTTATGTCACTTATTTTAAGCTCCTCTTTGTTATGTTGGGGGATGTTTTTTTATATTCATTTTTATATAAACTTTATGTTAGTATGATGAGATGCCCTATTTGATCACATCAACCCATTTTTGTAAGTTTCATGTGGCGTCGTTTGGATGCCGAGTTTTCGTAAGGGATTTTTCATCTCACATTTATTCCCGTGAGATTTATGCTACATTTGACACAATTTCCATTGAGTGGTGTATGTACTACCCATTATTTTACTCATTATGTAACATACTTTCTTTTATGAGTATTTACATCAGTTTTTTATTGTCCTTCTTTCATGAGGTGTATGTTTCGAAAGATACCCATGTCGGTAAGGGAACCTTTCACCCTCCTATTTTTAAAAGACATCTTTTGTTGGGTCTTTAATTTACATATTTTTATGTTGGAATATGTTTTCATATATCCTTATTGATGTAAATTTTATGTCCAAGTGATGAGATACCCCTTTTTTATCTCTCATCAACTCATTTGGATGTGACGTCGTTAGGCTGTCAACGGAACATCTTAACCCAATTTCTATTTCTTTGGGTTCAACATGTAGTTGTTGAATATGTCATACTTTGAATATGTGTGAATAACCTTTGATTATTTTACACTTAATATCCACTTATATTTGGTGTATTCGTTTTTCACACATAATTATGTAATTGATTTATCCTTGAACCAAGGATACCGTCTTTGTATGGGACTTCATCTCAATATCCTTTCATTGAGGCATATTTTGTTTTATACACAACCTTATTTTATATAGTGTATAAACCCCTTTTACTTTTACGTTTACTCAAAAGGAATATTTTTTATACAAAGCGTTTACTAAACGACAAAAGGAAATGTTTTTGTCCTACTATGTGGCGACAGCGACTTCTCCGCCACCGTGTCCATTATTTGAGTTCCAGGTTCCTCTACAAGCCATACCTTTTTTTAAAGAAAAATAAATACCATGTTTCACTTTTCTTTTATTTTGGTATTGTAAATGGTTTTCATAATGTTTTTATATCAATGTGTTGTATTGATATCTTGTGATTGAAAGGTGGAAATGTTATGTTTCCTTTATGCATGTTTTATGTGATACAATTATGTTGAGATTCTTGGGCATTATTATGAAGACGTGTGGTTCCGTGATAGACTAATGGCGGGTGAGCCCGATATAGCTCTCCAATGCATTAGGTAATGCGAAGGAGTGAAACGTTAAGGCTTCTCCGAACAGATTTAGGGAATATACTGTGATGGGTATTCCAAACGTAACCAAGAGGGTTACTCCCTAAGTAAGAATGTTATGAATGCCTCAAGTTACCTTTATGTCTTATGATTTATAAGATTTATTCATGGTTTGATGAGGTATGTTAAAGTGCCTATGTTTTATGGGTAAAGTATGATTTCATTATTTTGTATATATGAACTCATGTTACCTTTCTATATTTTTATATCCCTTACTGAAATTTTTTATGCTCATCCCAAGTTTTTAAAATGTTTTTCACAGGTCAAGGGAAAGGTACATGATGTGATGATAGTTTCAAGGATGTGTTAAGAAATAATCCATGTTTTATTTTAAATATGCTTCCGTTGATGGGAAGAATGAATCATGTCTTTTATGTAACCACTTTGTTTAAATGTGGAATGTAATGCAAGTTTAATGATCTAATTCTCTAATACTCTAATCCTGAAAAGATCCTCAATGTGTAATATTGTATTAACTCAAGATTAAGTAAGTTTTAATGTTGGGGCGTTATAGTTGGTATCAGAGGTCGCTTTAGATAACTTTAGAGGTTAGGGTATTCTTTATGCATAAGTGGCATTTCCATAATGGTTAGGATTTCAGAAAGAGTCCTAGTTTTAGATAAATTGAATCAATAAGTATATCTTAGTGTTTACCTTCCTCATTAGTACATGATGGTTTTGTTGATATAATCACACTGAAATTTCTATTTTTAGTGAATGGCTGGATCTAGCAGAAACCAAAGAGACAATAGGTTTGAAGGAAACTGTGGTTGTTCTCTGATTATGATACTAGATAAAATAGAGGATTCAATGAGGAAACTCGTGGTTGTTCTAAACCAAATATCAAGGATTCATGATCAACCACTTGAACCTTGGTATGTTCTGTAATGAATCATGTACGAGATGACCAATCAATGAAAAAGTTCAGGTAATAATTATAAAGGAAACCATTAGAGTTTATATGATCCTTACTTTTGAGGTTATTATGGGTTATTATATGATATACTGGAAAATGAAAGGCATGAGATAAACTTGAGGTTAAAATATGTTATGATCATTTTTGATGATTTTATCTCTTTTTGGGGAATGATTTTAGAATTATATAGTTTTGGAAAAAGGACAACACGCAGACCGTGTGACAACCCGTCACGTCGGAAAAAGCTGCGGGAATCGAACCCACAACCAAAGTGCGATTGGTATTTATCGTCTACCACTGGACTACGTGAAGTCCCTGGTTTGTTTGACTGATTCTTTTTAGTTATATGATTTTATGATTTATGAGTAAGTTGATTTTGGGTTATTTATGAAAATGATTAACCTATCATGGAGGATATGTGATTAGGTTAATTATTTTTCAATACGACACTTTAGGAGCAACTGATGTTGTTTGGAGATAAATGTTACGATTTAACTTGGAAGACTATGTGACTAAATCCTTCAAATATATGGGTTTCAATCTTATATTGGTTTACTTTGAAGAATTTTATGGACAAATTGTTTATCGGATGGTCCTCGTTGAACTTTGGGTTTTGTTGGACAAATTTTGGAGATTAAGCATAGATTTTCTTTTTAAAGGGTTATCCTTTTCTTGATTATCTGACCTTGTACTATCCTTTTTGGTTTTGTTTTTGGTTAAAGACTAAAGACATGGGAAGTATATAGTTCTCTTTTTTGGATTAGCTGATTCTCTAGAAATTGATTATAGCTCTCTTAATGTGAACAAGTCTTCCAAAATACTCGTCTTTGGGAGAAAATATGAGTTTGTGTGAGGAATCTAATAAAAGTTGAAAGTAAACATGATAAGTGATTATGTTTCCTTTTAAATAAATTCCTCAATAAAAAGTAACTTAAAACAAAAATGTTGTCTATTAACTTTTGCTACTAGGGAATCGAATACCGTTTAACCCATCACAAGTTTGTGATTTTCTTGTGGTTAACATTCTCCTAAACATGTTTTCTATCACTCTCCATCAGAACATGACCCTATGTTTTCTCCTCTATGTCCATATTTTTCTACATGTAATCCTAGTATGGGTTAACTCGGGTGACCTTTGTACTTATCTTCCTTTCTTTTAAAGTGATTGTTTTACCGACTCTTGTTCCGATGTAGGACTTTCAAGGATGTTTCCGAGCCCAATTTTAAAATTGTGAGGACGCAATTCCCAAAAGGGGGGAAGGATGTAACACCCCAGGTAAATAAATAATATGAAATTTTTATATTTATCCATATTTGTGAATAAAATATTAATATTACTTTAAAGGGGACGCTATGCTCGATGGCGTACCCAACACGCAACAACGAATTTCTTGGGAATCTTACGTTGCACTCTAATAATAAAATAATATTATTTTAAATGGTAGTTAACATGTAGCCGTTGTATTGGTGGTAATGGATAGAAATAACTAAAATATGATTATATATGTTTTTAAATGTTTTTACAATAAAAGATAAAGGCATAAAATATGTAAAGAATTCAATTTTAGGCGTATATGCCCTAGTTTTCACTAAAGGTTCACTTATCACCTTTTGATGGAGAACCGTCATTAAATATAGTTTTGTTCACTCTTATACATCCTTTTGGACCAAATAAAACTCTTCTTAAGAATCGGGACATCAAAATTTACTTTGTGTAAATTTTTGGTATCTTTCTGATAAAGTTCATTTTTTTAATGAATAGTGTAAAATGTTGTATTTTAATTCAAAACCTCTTTATAATCTAATTTATTTATATGATTAGATTATATTTTGAATTGGTTTTAAAGTAAAATTAGAATATATTTTTACCATTAAATCCAATAGTGGTCATTCGAATTAATTTCACTTTGAAATCAGACTTAAACTAGTGTCAATCTTTTGATACATATCGTTTCATAAAAACACGATATTTTCTCTGACAGCGGGAATTAATTATTAAATTAATTAATGTGACTTATATGGTTTGAATTTTGTAAAATAGACTTCATTTTTGAATTTGGAATATCAAATATATCTTAGGGTGAATTTTTGGGATTTTTCTAAAAAACGTCAATTTTTGATAAATAGTGAAACTACTAAGTGGTACTTATAAAAACTGATTTTTCCATTTAAATGAAATTTTGCCATCTTTGTGTTTTGAATTTAAAAAATCTGACATACATGGTTGTCATTAAGATGTAAAATGTGGTTCAATGGGATAAAAATAATTTTTTGGTGAATAGTAACTTATTAAGTTTTTAATCGCGATTAGAGGTAATTAGTGTAGTTTAAGGTAAAAATAATGTTTTAATAATATGAAATGAACTTGAAACATGTACTAACCTCATTTTATGTGTCATGTCCAACCAAGACAACCCATGGGTAAAATTGGGGACCCCATGAAGCCACTTTGGTTGGAAAATGACATTAATATCTTTTTATTTAAAGTTAAAGTAAAAACGAGACAAACATGAAATGTTTTACTAAAACAACTTTTACATGGGGTTGTACATATCATATTTTTGACGATAAATATTCATTGTAAAGATAAAAATATTTCCTACATCATAATAGTTTTTTTATAATTTTTATACATTAAATAAACTATATTATTTATGACATCATGATGATGCAGCGATGGCCTCATTATTTAACGATTTAAATAAAATGGAAAGATAATGAAATATCTAAGACCTACACATGTCCAAAACCTATTGGATGAGTGGATTTAGAACCCTTATCACCTTATCCTCGAAACACATCAATGTGGGACCTCTTAAATCCGAATACCATTTTAAAATAAAGTGACTTTTCTTTACCTTCCATGAGTGCCCCTCCTCTCCTCTTATAAAAGGCCCCCACCTCTACCTCCTTACCCACACTCCCAAAGCCTTTGGATCGGCCAAACTCTGCCCATTTTGTCTCTCTATTCCGTCTATTACTCTTTGAAGTATCACTTTGGGCAGAAGTCTTCCCATGGAAGCCTTTGAGCTCAAACCAAAGGGAGTTACCCGATTTTAAGGTAATGTCTTCACTTGAGTCCTTTTGTTTTATTTTGCCTCTCCAACCCCCTAAACTCTTTTTATTCATTTCTTTTTTAACAAATACAGCATCTTCAATATACTAGTATGTTTTTATAAGATGTATTCGAGCTACACTTTCACACACCTACATCTAATGGTTAAATAACATACTCTTTCCGTGGATGGCGAATTTCGGCCTCCCGAAACGATGATTGTTCAACATTCTTTTAACACCTTCAAAGGTGTCCATTAACATGACACTATATTTATATATGATATATAATATGTTTATTGTTTCCTTAATATTCTGTATTTTTCATTTTGGGCATACCTTTATGGTTTCCATTATGGGTAAACGCGATATCTTCATTTAAGAAAGTGCGGACTACCGCCCCCTCAAAGTGATGTGATTCGTTAATGCCATATGTGGGACGTATAAATGATGGATTTAAAGTTATTATATATGATTTTATACTGAAATTATAATATACCTATATATCATTATTATTCCATTCCACAAAAATATGAAATAGAAATGAAAGTAGCGTTCATGCGTACGTACGGCTTACCGTTTCCATGATCGGTGCATTTCATTTCTTATCCCCAAATGTAATGTACTATTATAATTACATATATATAATTGATATATATGATGAATGATAAATATATATTATGGATATAATTCTGGAATTAAAATATACATACCTCTCATTTAGTTTTAATTCCATTAATATTACATAGAAATGAAAGTAGCGTTCATGCGTACGTACGACTTACCGTCTCCATGAGCGGTGCATTTCATTTCATACCTCTAAATGATTATGTAATATTATAAATACATGTATAGTATGGATATATATTATATATATTATATCCAAATCATGAATATAATTCTGGATATAATGAACATTTGACCACATGAACAACATGTAATTTTAAGAAGTCCACTTTCGACTTAAGAACCAAATATCGACCAAACAAACATGATTAACTTAAATGATTACATAATTTTTATAACATGGAAATAAGAGATCTAAAATTAATAATGAACTAGAAAAAGGTTCTTAATAATGTGGAAATTATCTCATGTTTTTTATTCAGGACGTTAGAGAATGATCGAGTCATGTCGGACCCGAGGTAAGGGATCCTACTCCACTCTTTCTTTTTAAGTACACTCTTTATGTAATTCCTTCTAAAGCTCATCCTTCTTGTTATTGGGATGTTATATTATATTAATATTACTGTAATTTTTATGTTCATGTGATGAGAGACCTTATTCTCTCTCATCAATCCATTTTGGATGTTTTGAGTGGCGCCGTTAGGCTGCCGAATTATCGTAAAAGATCTAACCTCTCTCTTTCTTTTTAAGTACTCTCCATTATGTCACTTCTTTTAAGCTCCTATTTGTTATGTTGGGGGATGTTATTTTATATTCTTCTTTCTATAAAATTTATGTTAATATGATGAGATGCCCTATTTGATCTCATCAACTCGTTTTTGTAAGTTTTATGTGGCGCTGTTAGGCTGCCGAGTTTTCGTAAGGGATTTTTCATCTCACTTTTATTCCCGTGAGATTTATGCTACATTTGCCACAATTTCCTTTGAGTAGTGTATTTACTGCCCATTATTTTACTCATTGTGTAACATACTTTCTTTTATGAGTATCTACATCAATGTTGTATTGTCCTTCTTTCACGAGGTGTATGTTTCGATAGATACCCATGTCGGTAAGGGAACATTTCACCCTCCTCTTTTTAAAAGACTTATTTTGTTGGGTCTTTTAATTTACATATTGTTATGTTGGAATATGTTTTCATATCTTCTTATTGATGTAAATTTTATGTCCAAGTGATGAGATACCCTTTTTTTATCTCTCATCAACTCATTTTGATGTGACGCCGTTAGGCTCTCAAGGGAACTTTTAACCCAATTTCAATTTCTTTGGGTTCAACATGTAGTTATTGAATATATCATCCTTTGAATATGTGTGAATGACCTTTGATTATTTTACACTTAATATCCACTTATATTTGGTGTATTCATTTGTCACACATAATTATGTAATTTATTTATCGTTGAACCAAGGATACCGTCTTTGTATGGAACTTTGTCTCAATCTCCTTTCATTGAGGCATATTTTGTTTTATACACAACCTTCTTTTATACGGTGTATAAACCCCTTTGACTTTTACGTTTATTCAAAAAAAATATTTTTTATACAAATAGTTTACTAAACGACAAATGGGAATGTTTTTGTCCTACGTATGCGGCGACAATGACTTCTCTGCCGCCGTGACCATTATTTGAGTTTCAGCTTCCTCTACAAGCCATACCTTTTTTTAAAGAAAAATAGATACCATGTTTTACTTTTCTTTTATTTTGGTATTGGAAATGGTTTTCATAATTTTTTTATATCAATGTGTTGTATTGATATCTTTTGATTGAATGGAGGAAATGTTATGTTTCCTTTATGCATGTTTTATGTGATACGATTATGTTGAGATTCTTGGAAATCATTATGAATACGGGTGGTTCCATTATAGACTAAGGGTGGGTGATCCCGATATAGCTCTCCAATGCATTGGGTAACGCGAAGGAGTGAAACGTTAAGGTTTCTCCGAAGAGATTTAGGGAATATACTGTGATGGGAATTCCAAATGTAACCAAGAGGGTTACTCCCTACGTAAGAATGTTATGAATGCCTCAAGTTACCTTTATGTATTATGACTTCTATGATTTATTCATGGTTTGATGAGGTATGTTAAAGTGCCTATGTTTTATGGGTAAAGTATGATTTCATTCTTATGTATATATGAACTCATGTTTCCTTTCCATATTTGTATATCCCTTACTGAACTTTTTTATGCTCATCCCAAGTTTTTAAAATGTTTTTCGCAGGTCAAGGGAAAGGTACGTGATGTGATGATAGTCTCAAGGATGTGTCAAGAAAGAATCAAAGTTTTATTTTAAATACTTTTCCATTGATGGGATGAATGAATCCTGTCTTTTATGTGACCACTTTGTTTATATGTGGAATGTAATGCATGTTTTATGATCTAATTCTCTAAAACTCTAAACCTGAACAGATCCTCAATGTGTAATCTTGTATTAACTCAAGATTAAGTAAGGTTTAAGGCTGGGGCCTTATAGTGATGGAGTAATTCTTTTAACATTTCCTATTTCTAGGAATGATTGATTATTCCCCTATATCACAAGTTATTTGTAAGGAGATGTATTCTCCTAAATCATGCTACATGTTCGAGGGTCCCTTTGGTGTTGGTTAATGTGTTTTTAGGTTATCCCATTTTTAATTTACCATAATGGGTGTAGGTAATCTATGGGATTCGGGTGGTTTATTCTCTATAATAAAATTTTGTTAGGTGGTTGTATAGTTTAAAAATATATTTTTTCTTACTTGTGACCTAATTTTCAATTTTCTCTTCCATTTAAAAGTTTTAGGTATTTTTATAATCACCAAAACATAGACCTTGTGACCCACAGTAAATGTTCCAAGGTAGATTTTATATAGGTTGGTCTTCCATATGAAATAATAATATGGAGGTGTAGGTTGGTGGAGCCAATTATATTTAATAATTATAATGGTTCAATGTAGATATGGTGCAAAAAAGAAGATTTCTTTTTTCTTAGAATATTGAGTGGTACACCTTCATATTTTACCTTTAACATGATTTGAATATACTTCAGGGTTGTATGTCTTATTATTTGGTGGTAATTTTTTTCATTTAACGTAGCATGTTTAGATTAAGTCTACCCATGTGTGTATTATCCCTTCTTGGTTCTATTCTCCTTCCCCTAGACTATTGGGGGATGGATTTGGCTATCAATGTTGACCTACCACAAGTCAAGGTCTGCCCAGATGGATGGTCCATGACATGTAGGTAATGATTGATTGAACACATATGTGTCATTGAATAGTAAAGGCTATAATAATTTTTTGTTGAAGATCCTTTAGGGGGTTCTTTATGGTCTAAAGGGTTTACCCCCATTTAATGAGTTATAGAATCCAACTGCTCAAGAATAGTCATCTTCATAGATAGAACCCCTAATTTTGTTGTTCGACATAATTTTCCAATATTTATTGTCGTTGAAAATATTATTTTAATTAACTTTTTAGTTTTTCTTATTTTTATTTAAAAAAAATTCTAGAAACCCACAAACAACCTAGTAATTTATTATTGGTTCATAACATGGTTATTTTTTAGTGGGAAATGAAATTTCATTATTGATGAATTTTGGATCAATAATTTTTTATTGAGAAGAATTAATAAATCTTCTTATGTGACCATTAAGAATATTTTAGTATCTAGGTAAATCAATAATAAAAAATTAAAATTCATATATAATTATAATCCATATTATTATCCTCTATTTAGAATATGTTTTTTTGAAGTATGAAACATTAATCATAATGTTCTATGAAGACGATAATTTTGTCACCTAAGAGATAAGGCCTAAATTTAACTAAATAAGAAAACATAACTAGGACTTATATTATAGAAATTAAGAAATGGTATTGAGTTTAATATAATGTTTTTTAGGAACGAGTAATGTTAATCCTTAGAGTTCTATCAGATGCATCACACGTTAGTTCAAAGGGAAATGATTAACAAGAACAATGGATAAATCAAACATTTGTGAGTCATTTTTTTGTTAAATGATGTATCTCATCAAAGACTCATTAAATTAAATTAAAATATAATTTTATAGTAATTTATTGGGAGGGAGTGAAATCCAACTAAATATATTGATAAATCCTCAATATGAGTTAGAATTATGTGATAGCATTAAATCAAAAACCCTAATGAGGTATTATTTTCACCATAAAAATTCCATGAGTAACCATGTAGTAAATTTTTTTCATATTTAAACACAAGGTCATAAATGATATATTTTTTAAAAACAAAGAGATAGAATACCAGTAAGATTCAAATTAATTTCCTAAAATTATAATTTCATCAATAAAAACCTCTAAGGAATTATTTTTGAAGTCCAAAAATATAATCATCATAAACCTCTAGAATATTAAAAGGTCATTGAAATGAAAAAATTGAATTATTATATATCCATATATTCTAACAGTGTATGTGGATTTTTTTTCTTTTCTCTTAGGTGTGATTGGGATTTTAATGTAGCCATTGTATCCATAAAAATTATAATAATGAAATAGTTTAGATAATCATTCTATGTTTCTTCTAGGAAGTGAAGTGGATAGTGATCATTTCCTACATCATCATTGAATTTGGGATATTCTAAGGACATATAAAACCTATTTACACTTTATTTGGTAACATTTCATAATGTTTTTATTTAATATAGTTATGCCATCCATTTTTTGAGACAACATGAAATAGAAAAACTTCATTCAATATTAGAAATAGTGTAGATTATTCAAAATATTATAATCATGATAATTTATTCATTTATGATATTAAATATTAATATATTTAGTATGACTTGAGGCATACTAATAGGTTTTATTGATTCAATAAGATGTATATTATGTATTTATTGGGATATATTAATAGTTTAAATTTCATATAGGGTCTGTCTAAAGGCATTTTTCCTCTAACACATGAATGATTAGGGAATTTTCTATGTCATTAATTGTATATGACATTATTATAAATTATTAGTGATCATGGATGAGGAATAAATAATTTAAGTGTAATATAATATGTTTTGAATAAATTTATAAATTTATTTATTTTCTAGGAATATCTAGATAATATTATGGGATTCCCATTAGTTTCATTTCAATATTTTCATTACAAATTATTGAAGTATAATATTTATGAGACATGTTATATGAACTTAATGAGTTTTCATTATCATAAATCTCAATATATTTTAAAAATGGATGGTAAATTCTTTTCAACACATTTTTTACATTGTTAGTTAGGCTAAAAATCATACAAACACATCACAAATTGAACAAGAAAAGTAATAACATTCATCATTCATAACATTACATATTTATTTTTTATAAGCATATATAGAGAAATAAGAATGATTATCAAGCATGTATCACATGTATAAGAAGATATTGAATAAGAATTTTTTTAATAAATACATTATAAATATGACATTGTGGACATTGATTGTGGTTCTTATTTTTATAGTTAAGGGCTATCCTACAATCAAAAGAGATCAACAATAAGTTGTATCTTCCTACATACCAAGGATATATAAATCTATAGAATAATTAACTTATATACTAAAACAAAGACAATACTATATAATTACATTGGGGAACAAAGTTCTTTGACAGTAAAATTTTAGGAATGCACATATATGGTAAATAGTTCCAAAATAAGGTATAGAATATATGGACTTGTTTAGTAAATTGATTAATCCTCCTATGAAAAAAATTGAATTATAAAAAATTTCACATTTTATTTTGAATACATCACTGAAATTCAAATAGTTTTTTCACATTATTGAATGGATAATTTACAAAATACATTTTCAATATATATTTTTTTACTTTTATATGTGCACAATTCATTATGAAACTATTCATATATAGAATTTTTTAAATGGAATCCATGAGAAGGGTGAAAACATGAATATGTTTGATGAATTACTAAATTTTGATACCTAGTTCAAAGTATTTCATATCAATTGATGTGGATTCTAGAAATGAAATTTGGTTTGCTGGTAAAATTATTGGTTGTGTGGCATATTATTCAAGGAATTTCATGGGACATTTTTTTCAAGTTCAATGGTTGAATTTTATATTGAGGGTTTAATATGATTCATATAGAAATTAAATATTTATATAAGTGTAATTTTACATACACATCCCATGGGGTTGGGTAATGGTCGAGTAGGATCTTGGGAATAATTATTTTTTTAATGATAAATAAAAATTAATATAACCTATATAGTTTTATTTTAGATGTTCATTAGTATAGATTATTTGAAATAGACATATTTTTTTCTCACCACATTCTTATGGATTCTAATTAGATGAGGCATGTATAGGATTAGATTTCATGGATTGTTAGTCTTGGGAATTGGTTATGATAGGTTTAGAATTAGGAAAAATATCTATAAATATATAAAATAGGTGGATTGGGAGGAGTTTCACTCTTTTGATAGGTTGGTGTAGGTCGATATGGTTTTTAGATATGACTCCCACCCCAACCATTCATAAACTAATTTATATGTTGGCAGTGTTGAGGTCATCCTCTATGATGTTATTGGACTCCTGGCATTTTAATGTATTATATTTCATGTGGTTGAAATTTTAGGGGGAATTTTTAAGGTATTTGAGGAGTGGATACAGGAGATGTAGATGATATTATGATTGATGAATAATTTTACTCCATAGATGTTTCTATTGTACCATAAAGATGGTTGCTTTATCATGGAGAGGACGTTTGCGGTGTAAGGACATAGAGGAAGATTTTTTGTGGTTATTCTATTTTATCTATAGCTATTTCATATAAATATCAGAGGTGGATTAGATTTAAACAAGAGGATTATTATTGTTCTATATTTTTCGACCTTTTTAGGCAGATGATATGGGCTATAATGTGGACATCATCTTGGAAGTTTATTCATGAAGAATATAGGTTCATCTTGAATCATGATATATTTCCTAGTAGAGCATATTAGTTAAATAAACCTTTCCTTATTTCTCATATGGGGCTTTGACCATCCCTCTTATAGTTTAGTTTTGATTCCTTATATATTAAACATATATATTATCATAACATGTGTGTTTTAATGAGGGGTATTTTGTCATAGACTACTATCTTGTAGTTTACTTATAAATTATCTATCCCTAATGAACCATACCATCTTAAATTATTTTATCATTGTCCTTCTAAAACCAACTTCAACCCTATGAGGTCTTCCTGACCATTATTATCACCATCTATCATCACACATAGGAGAAAAATCATTGGACATTATAGGGTTTTCCCATCTCTTTTATTCTTATTTAATACATGTTATTCATTTAGAGAAGAATTTCTTCAAGGTAATAACTACTCATAGATATTTTTTACTAAGTAAATGATTTGGGACAATATGTTCAAGGCTTACTAGGGTGTCACATATCAATTTTTTCCATGGAATTGTTTTCCATATTTTCAAACATTGTAGAAAAAATTGGAACACTCTATTGAGGTAGGATATCCTTCATCATTCTTCCTTTAGATATAGTTATGGTAATATACATCTTATTTATATTGGGGAGATAGTATACACTATATTAATAAATATAATAATTTTTTTAATGAAATTAATGGGTAATGTATGAAATCTAATGTGTTTTATTTATTATGTTTTTTCCTACTTGATTGAGCATGGTTTTTATAGCTTCAAATTTTGGAATATGTTGAGATTTAGGTTATGTTTTTATGTCCTTTTAATTTTTGTACCATTTTTTACTTATTGATTTGATACACCACAAAATAAATATTTTTTGAACATATATTTTTATAATAAAATGGTTACCATGGAAATCATGGTATGTGTGAGAATTGACATGAAAATATTGAAATAAATATGATGAAATCCTTTTTTAATACTAAAATGTGATCTTTGTCGGTTTAGATTAGCATGGTTTGTGTGATTTGTTGTGCTTGAGATGTGTGGGGTAGTTTTGAAGCGTAGAGCGGTTGATATGACATGAGTTTTTTATATGTGGTGGTTGATAGATGGGTATTATTTATATAAGGAATATGGTATTTTCATTTTGTGTTTTTTTGTGATAGTTTCATGGGAGAGATAGAATAAAATGATAAAGAATAAAAGAAAATTATAATGGGTGGGAATAAATAATGAACTCTTAAATGAAAATGGTAATCCAAGTTAAATTGGATTTTAATAAACCTGAAATGAATTGGATTAATAAAGTTGAATGGTTTATAATTAGAAAATCTTGAAATGAGATAATATAAAATGTATAGACGGATTTTGGTTTTTGATTAATTGATTTCATTTGTGGTGTATTGAATTTTATGGTAGAAAAAGTAGTGAATGATTTGGGGTCCTGTAGGAATGTTATTAATTTCATTGTTTCTATTTTTATAAACAAATTGGGTGGAATTGTTTTTTCAAATAAATTTATATTCTATTTTCTTTATTATTTCTATATGCACCCTAACCACATCGCGAACCATGTGACGAATTAATATTTTATCAGGATGGGGGGGTGTTTTCCCATCATCCAATACGGTAAGGAAGGATGCCTATCTACCCCCTCTTCCCCGCTCTATATTCTAGGTGGGGTTCTTATGTACTGACATTGATGTCTTGTTGATATAGATCACTTATTTTTGTATTGACTATATTGGTGAGGTTGTTCATTGATGGGTTCATGCATTGTTGAAGGAGTGAATGAGTTTTATTCCCTTCATATTCATGAATCCCTAGACACTTTGTCATGGTTGTAGCTATGGTAGAATGAGGATGTGATGACCAATTTAATAATGGGTTATTAGTATGATGTGGTTTCCTTTGTGTCTTCATGTGGGATGTGATAACCAATTTCACACTGGGTTCTTCGTATAACAATGTTTTTGATGTGTCTTCAAGAAGAATTCAATGATAGAGATGGGAGTATATGGATGTATGATGTTGTGGTGTGAGATTATAAAATAAGTGGGAATGTGATGTTGGTACACATTTTATTGATTTAATTATCATTATATTTGTATATATAGTTGTTTTATTTGGTGAGAAATCCATATTTAGGATGATGTTAGTTAGATGACCTTTTTTGGTGAGTGGTGGTTCTATTGTTTTTTCACTTCTACAATAGTATTCTATATTAACATGTGTTCGTTATAATTGGGGTATGATCATAATAACTATAGATTTTATGCTCACCCAATATATATAAAAAATATTTTTAGGATTTTCTATAAGGATTTTACGGAACATGATGAACATTACAGGCCCTAACATGGGAGTTATTGCTTATTTATTTCCTTCTAATTTCTTTTGGGTAGTTATTTGGAGACTGTTTTAATTATTTTACATAATACATGCATTGTGGGGTGGTTTTTGTATTCCTTTATTTGTATATTATCATGGTAAATGGTATCATATGCGCTAATATTACATTATCTATTGTGGTTAATGCCTTTTATATCTGAAATTTTTATACTCATGGGGAAATTTTCTAACACGATGCCTACAAAAGGTGAGATTCGGGGTCATCACCTCTCATCATTTATCAAGAGACAAGAAGGGGTACCTTCAGAGGAGGGTTCATGACAGAGTTTTAATTAAGGTAGGATAAATTATAGGATGATGTTTGGAGTTAGGCGCTTTGAGGATTCAATTATTTGATAAGGAAGTAGTTCAAGCTGATCTTGGTGTGAGATAGTGCCCAAAGAGGAAGATTAGGTCGTGGGATTTTACAGGGCCTCATGGTCCTATGTAAGGTCTCTAAGCATACTAAATTATCAATTTAGGTGGTTTCACATTCCATGGATAAACCTATGTGAGGTTCATGAATCATGACTATTTATTTTCTTATATGAATTTGGAGATTATTGGTAGTCAAAATGAATTTATTAAACAAACCATAAAACATTTAATATTACTTTTCCTACAAAACCTTTATTTTTTATTCTTTTATGGCTTCTTGTTGTCATGCTCGTTTTGTTTTTGCTAGTGTGGATTAACAGGACGACCCAGTTATCCACTGAAGGGTTAACTCAGATAAAGAGGTTGATCTGTGGAATATTATGTTGTGTTACATGTAGTGAAATGATTTGTTGAACTATAAAGGAAGAGTATTTGATCAAGAGATATAGTGCTAGATGAACGAGATCAATATCAACTCTAGTCCGATCCATGCTTGGGAGATGTATTTTTTTTATTTGTAGTTGATATGATGAGGGGTTTTTCTTATCACTAGAGGATATTATATCTCAGGGATAGGAAAGACGTAAATGATTATTGGCAGTACTTCTAGAAGAACATTCAAGTGGAGTTTTTATCATATATCATAAAGGAAGAGAAGATGAAGGAGATACATTTACTATAGGATGAAAGTATGCATATATGATTGAATGGGATCATGTTTAATTAACATATATGTTTCACTCTATATATTTTCCCTGATTTTGTGTCTCATGACATGGTGACTAAAGGAGGCACTATTATTTTCTATCTAGTTCATAGTTACTACATTTACGTAGTAAATGTTTTTTTTTCAAAATAATGTAAGGTTTATTGATTATATTCACTCACATGAAGGTTTAAAATTAGAGAGGAACTAGTGATGTTTTTTTATGATGGGAGTTATTAGTTGAATATCTAATTTTTTGGCCTTCAATGTTTTAACTAGTGGGGAGTCAAGCCCATCAGTTCCTTTTCATCCTATAGGGGCTAGTAGCATCGATGATTTTCAAAGGGGATTTGGACTAGTGTTATCAATCTACGGGGGCCGTGGAAACAATAAAAATTTGTTCAAAATGGTTCTTGGAGATCAAAATTGGAGAGCTAGCTATTTTGAATGTCTACCTCAGAAGCTACTGCTAGTGAGGATATTTCAGCAATATGGGAAGTTGGTCTACAATCTTTTGAGAGAAAATGGGGGTAATTATACCTTAGGATTTTATCCATCCATAGGGGCCTAACCTGAGTGTGTTCATGTAGGTTGTCTACTCAATGAGGTATGGGAGATGGGTGTTGGTGTTTATATGTTATAGAGGTGACAAAAATTGAGGGGCTTTATATCATTACAGGTACGATCAGAGTTTCATCTACTATTATTGGTGAATTTTTAATTTTGGATTCTCACATTTATTTCTTACACTACATGCAGTGTCTAGTTTTGATTCTAGATGCGGAGATACTTCCCATTCCCCTAGTATTGAAAACACCAATCAGAGGCTAATCTAACTTGTTTGATATTTGATGGGTATGTATATTGATGATGTGAAAAAAATAGTATTATGGGTATTTTTTTCTATAGATACATCCATAAGACGTAATCAAAGGAATATTTTTTATATGTGTATTTTCTTACATCTTCAAGTTGGAGGTCATATTTGTGGATGTGGATGGTCAACAAACAGTTTTTGGTAGAAAACCATGTTTTCAAATGATATGTGGACATATGTAGAAACTTCTTTCCATCATGATTGTTATTTTAGTAAAATCAAATGGAACAAGTATAGTGGAGGCTCACAATGTTGTCGAGGAATTTATAGTTTTTTAATGAAATCTCTGGAACTATTATAACATCCCAGATATTCCATGTAACTTTTTCTTATTTATATTGATTTATTAAGAGTCTGTGAAAATTGATGGTGTGAGATTCCAAGGCTCAGTGTGCCTGGATTGAATTTCTAAACATTTTTATGGTAGATTCAGAAAATGCAGAAGTGTAGTTTTCTATATTTTGAATTGATGCTTGGATTAAAAATACGGGGTCACCATTGAAACTGTAGAACTAGGATTTGCTTAAGGTATGCTTCACTTCGACCTTAGTAAGTCTGGAGAAAAGGATAGATTTTGGGATTTTTTAAAATAATAAAAAAACATTGTTATTTTATTTCATTTTTTCCCTACAACAAACAAGCCGTAGTGTGGGACCAGTGATGTGTCAAGAAATTAAATGGCTTAACCCTTCAAATACTAAGTAACAGCGTCATTGGAATATAGGAAGGGTTCTATTAAATGAACCTCCATAAATTACAGGATCGTTACATACCCTCCCCCTCTTTTATTTATATGTATCTTGAGGTGGAGTATTGGCACAACTTCACAAAGTGTCAACGTTCTGATAAAGTGTTGTGATTCCAACCACATGGAGGATGTGACCGATTCTGATGATTAGTGATGAGCGACACTGAATCCCAAATCGAAGAACGCTGATTGAGTTGCGTGGTTGGAGGCGTGTTGTGGGGACGATGTACGCTGACTCTTCCTTGAATGAGACGTTCTCCAATGATCATGAAGTAGGGATTTATTTTTTTTATAATTTCTAGTGATTGTTTAATCCTATTTACTCCCTCATATTTTCAAGCTAATGCAGAGGGCATAGGAAAATGAACAAGACCCGGACCCTCATCTACCTTGTTTTACCTTTGCGTTATCCGCAGAAGACCGCTGGAACAACACTGGTGACCGGCGCAACATCGGCGACTGGTGCTGGCAGTTAATGGAGGAATCCGGAATTGGATGAACACGTTGGAAGAGGCCTACTGTCATGCGTAGTAGGAGGAGGTCGTGGTACTATGCCGTAGCGGTAAGTGGAGTAGCCGACACCGACTGGTTGTGGATGAGATGCGGCACGTCGTCAGTCACCACCAGCTGAGAAGGGGTTGCGACATTTCAACTGCGGTAGTTGAGCAGGGAAGATGGCACTTTCCGATCATAGGAGGATGTGGCATACCACCAGCCGAGGAAGTCACGGCTCCGACGCCACGGTAGCAGGGACCCACACCCTGCGAGTCCCACAGGGAGACCAGGCGACGCCACATGGTGTCGCCGCTTCACAAACCTAATAGCCATTCGGAAAAATTAGGGGGAGTTGCATCCCCCCCACGCCAGCTAGGGAAGACCCCACTATGGGCTAGGCTAGTGGGCTGCACCCCACCATAGGCCAAGCGATGCCACCGTGGGCCGGTCCGTGCGAGTCTAATGGGTCGGGCCTCCGTGAGGCGAGACGTGCCCTCTGTGGGTCAGGATGGACCTTGGTCCAAAAGGCTGATTCCGCGACGGCTCAGCCCAATAGATTTAGACCCATGCTGAGTCGGGTCGGCCTAGACCAGGTCAGGCCGGGTCGGACCGCACTCGGTCCCTTCCAAGCCAGCTTCCACCTAGAGGACCATAACATCAATTCCAAGCACCCATTTTATAAAACGTCTGTGGTGATGGTAAATTTGAAGTGAGATGGTCCTTTTACTGTACTCCACTAAAGATTTGTATAATGTTGGAGTATGGCTGGTTTGGATCTAATATGAATACAACCGGGCCCTCGGAACTAAAATGCTTATAAGTCAAGGACCGGGTGACTGATTGACGCGTCATCTATTGTGTTGGAACCCTTATGACATGGCGGTCCTTCAGAATACATCTTTGTGGAGCTTTATGGAAGTTGAGGTTTGACTGATGTTTTGAGAAGTGGTTCCTCCAAAATCAAGCATACCATGATAAGGAATCTAGTGGCTAGTAGTGAGGTGGAGGTTGGAGATAGATCATACGGAGGTTAGTACCGAGTGATCCCATGTCGGTCAACAACGATCTTGTTTGGGTCAGAACTTATATGGGTCACGGCATAGCGATCTTATGTGGGTCAGTAAATATAGATCTTGTGTGGGTCAGATCCTATGTGGTTTAGTGCTCAACAATCATGTGTGGGTCAGTACATAATGATCTTATGTGGGTCATATCCTGTGTGGGTCATTGTCGGGGTTAGTACCTATCGACTCCGGGCGGGTCGAATCTTGTGTGGGTCTTTTTGGGGGTTAGTTCTTATTGATCCTATGTGGGTAAGACTCTGTATGGTATTTAGTAGTGTCTTTTGACAGAATAAGATGATCTAGCTTCTCAACTAATCATTTTTTACTTCTATGCTTTACTTACATACCTGGTGTGAGATGAGTCTTTTACCTTCGTGGTGATATCTTCATGGTGATACCTATGCAGTAGTTTTACATTTGTGGTGTTACCTTCAGGTTGTCACCATCGTGGGGTTACCACTGTGATATTCTTCTCTCATGTATGAGATAAGTGTATCTTGATAACTTAGGTATATGTATGGGCATATACCTTAGTACAGTTGATGACTGATTTTTTCTTTGTGATTGAGGTTTTTCATAGTGGTTTTTCCTTTGTGGAACTCTGGGAGGCCTTCGGGGGTCTCGGGGTCCCTACTGGGTATTGTTATAATCACCCATGCATGGTCATCACCCACACCTTATTGTGTCTTGTGAAGATGACAAACAACGTTGATCGAGGCTTAGGGAGCTAGGTCTGAATGGTGCTCAGAGGTTGACCATTTGATGTAGAGTGGAATAGGACTACTGATCATGAGTTGTACCTACCCTTCAGGTATGGTACTCAGTGGATGATCCAGGAGCTGTTTTTCTCTTTTCATATGTGCTCATACATTCTAGTTAGGCTAGAATTTTATGCCCTTTATATTCACCATACTTTTTACTACATCATTTTACATCATGGTTTCCTCTTGTTGTGCTCTAATATATTTTGTGTTTGTATATGGTTAAATCCAATCCCTTCCCTTTAAGGGATACACCTTTCTGGTGCTAGTCTCCATCCACTAGCCTTTAAAAGGAGGGCGTGGGGTAGTCATGGAGTGGGCCCCAGGGGATGGTTCGTGAAAAAGTGGTATTAGAGAAGTAAGTTCTACTGAAGAACTATGGCTCTGATATCTTTTATGTGTCAATAGTGTTATGTTTTATGAGTGTGTTTTTTAGTTTGGGGAATCCAGTGTTGGTGCGGCATCCAATATATCCATACATTGGGACCCTGAATTCTAATTTCTCTCATTGTAGAAAAACATTGATAACGTGTGTTTTGAAAAGTTTTTCATATTTTTTCTTTGAGTCATCTAACCAAGTATAACTTATTGATTATGGTGCACCTATTTTCATTTAGGATTCTTCCATGTAGATATCCATCCATTGTTCCCAGGAGATTACACAATGACATCCCACCGAGTGATGAGGCCCCAGTAAAGGGCCCTCTTACAGTGTTATCACCTTCTGGTGGGGTACCAAGAGAACCACCACCCATTGGGAAGCAGATGTCACAAGCCCCTCTAGCAGAGGGTGCACGCCGACTGAGCGTGTTGCAGAAGTTTCAGCGGCACAGTGCTCCAAGGTTCCGAGTTGAGACGGATCCATATCTGATTGGGTACTGGCTAGAGGATGTGGGAAGAGTTTTACTCTTAGTTAGGACACCATATGATCTAATGGTGATCCTAGTTACTAATCTCTCTTCTAGGGAGAATTTGAGAGATGGTGGATCTTGACACTCCAGTTACATGATGAGGTGACCCTCACATGGGCAGACTTCAAGGGCCTTTTTCCGGGAAGATTTTATCCAAGAAACACTATGAATAGTGCATTTATAGGAGATATTTCACTTACAATAGGGCAGCATAATCGTGGGCCAGTACTCGGTGAGATTCACAAACCTCTCCTAATACTCCTAAAACATGGTACCAGACCCATTCTTCAGGTCCCATACCTTTGAGTAGTGTCTTCAATGGGATATCGGGGCATTGATGGTATCTCTCATAATTTCGATTCCGGATGGGGTGCTAGAGAGAGTGATTTTGGTGGATAGCTTCCAAGCAGAGTAGGAACCGATAGGGAGAGACACCCCCAGATGTCAGGTAGCATAGTAATCTACAGTAGGCAATAAAAGGAAGAAACAGGGGCCCAAGAGGGCCAAACCTTCCGGTGGGAGACCACAGGATACATGGTCGATGGTGAGGGGTTCATGGGACAGAGGAGGATAGTTGATGATCAGGCAGTGCTACTCATGCGGTGGGTAGGGTCACATGGCTCGAGACTACCCGACCCGCAATATGGATAACCAGCAGACGATCGAGGGACTGCTGAGGTAGAGGTAGAGGTTTAATCATGGTGCTCCGTAGGGTGGAGGATGTGGTAGAGGAGCAGACATGAAGCAGGTGGTGGGTGCTGATTTGGGGTTCTACCACCACCAGCTCCCGCTGGTCCACTCCGACCATAGTGAATAAGAGGACAAGGATGAGCTCAGTACCAGGAAGCTGAGGCCCATGACCACGACACTCTGGAGATTATTAGAGTTATGATTTTTGTCTTTTCCACCTTAGCTGCAGTACTTACGGACAGAGGTGAAAATCACTGTTTAATTTCTATGCCCTCGTTCGGAGCTTAGAGATTCTAACGGAATCGTTGGCTCGATACTTGCAATTAGAGACTTCTACGGGAGAAGATTTGATGATTTCACACTGGTGACGGTAGTGTGAGCTTTTTTAGGGGGAAAGATCTATGACTGAGATCATATAGTAGAGACATCGAGGCCTTACTGTGTCATCTTGGGTATGGAATGGTTATCCATAGTCCATGTTAAGATTGATTGTATTAAGTACAAAGTTCAGTGTGTCCACACGGATGGGTCCAGGTTTTCTTTCACTGGTGAGTGGGAAACAGTTGCAGCATAGGATGGACTTTCCCGGAGGAGGGTACAACTAATCAAACATCAGTTGTCTAGCCTTAACCTTAGAGCAGTTCATGTTGAGAGTCTGAGCTATCCTATAGTGGTGGACCAGTATGCCAATGTCTTCCCAGATGATATTCCAGGACTACCTCATCACAGAGTAATGGAATTTTACGTCGACATGTACCCCCAGGATGGCACCAATATCTTCACCATCATATTAGATGGCTCCCATTGAGCTTTGTGAGTTATGGGTATAGTTAGAGGTCTTGCAAAAGAAGTGGTTTATAGGGCGTATTGTTTCTCCATAGGTAGCCCGGATTTTGTTTGACATGAAGTTAGTGGAGTGTTTGAAACTCTGTGTGGACTATCGGTTCCTAAACTAGGTGACTGTGAATAACAAGTATCCACATTCAAGTATTGATGAAATCATTTATTAGTTGAAGGGATCTCGATGGTTTTAAATGATAGACCTCAGATCAGGTTATCATCAGCTCAGGGTACAAGATGTGGATGTGAAGAAGACGACATTTAGATGTTAGTATGACCACTATGAGTTCTTGGTTTTTCCATTCAATGTAACCAAAACCCATGCAGTGTTCATGGGACTCATGAATAGGATCTTCTAGCTATACCTCAATCGCTTTCTGGTGGACTTCATCGATGACATCTTGGTGTACTCAGTGATGGAGTAAGAGCATTAATATCATCTGAAGATAGTTCTCGATACACTCTGAGAGCACAAGCTTTATGGTATGCTCGCGATGTTCTAGTTCGGGATATGAGCTGTCCACATTATGGTACATGTTTTCTCGAAGGGTAAAGATGCAGTGGATCTGAAGAAGATAGATGTTGTGCTTTCTTGGGAGCCACTCAAGAGTGTGACCGAGATACGGAGTATCCTGGGTTTGGCTGGATACTACCAAATATTTGTGCCTAGCATTTCTAGAGTTATGTAACCCTTGTTATAGTTAACGAAGATGGGAAAACAGTTCTTATGAAAAGATATATTTCCGTAGAGTTTTTCAGATATGAGGTAGATACTGACGAGTGACCCCATATTGAGGGAACCGGAAGAGTTTATTGTGTATGTAGTTTATTGTGACGCATCAGGGACCGTACTTTGGTGTGTCCTGATACAGGATTGGGTAGTGATCACCTACTGCTCATGATAATAGTGGCAACAAGAGTGGAACTATGCATCCCAGGACCTGGAGTTAGCAACAGTGGTCTTCACCATGAGGATGTGGTGACTTTAATTATTGGGAGAATGTTTTACAATATACTCTTATCTGAAGAGTCTCAGGTATATCTTCTCACATAAGGACCTGAACCTGGGACAACGTTGATGGAGATAGTTCCTCCACGACTATGGATTTGATATATTCTATTTTCCCTGGAAGGGGAACGTTGTGGTTGACACACTCAGTAAGAGGTATGGTCTATAGTTACTGAGTGAGGAGATAGAGAAGCTAACTACATTGCAGATATCCATCATGGATATAGATGGAGAAGAATAACTATAATATGTGACTTTCAGTCCCCCGCATCTTTATCAAGTTCGGGAGTCATAGCTTGGGGACATTGACTACGAGGCATGGAATGCTCAAATTTCCACTCGACAGGCAGCTGATTGATTTTCTAAAGGTAGGGATCATGTCATACTTTGTAGAGGATGCACCAGGGTACCAGTGGTGCTATGGGAGGAGGTGTTGAGGGAGTTCCATACATTCCATCTAGCAGTACATCCTAGTGTGTTGAAGAAGTTCCAGGACCTATGGCGTCAACACTAGTGGCCAGGGATGAAGAAAGTAGTGGTTGTGTTTGTTTCACGATGCTCACTTGTTAGGAAGTGAAGGTCAAGCATTAGGTTCAAGCAGGTATAGCGGAGCGAATAGAGGTGTCAGAGCGGAAGTGGGGTGGTATATCCATGGACTTTGTGATAGGGCCTCCACGTACATCCAGGGGACATGATTCTATCTGGGTGATCATTGAATGACTCACCATGTCAGCCCATTTACTACCCATCTGAGAGCATCTATCAGTAGAGGGCTTCAAAAACCTCTACATACAGTGGACTGTACGAATTCATGGGGTACCATTGACGATCGTCTTTGATCATGACACACATTTAACATCCTGGTTGTGGATGGGATTACAGGACGTGTTTGTGACTCAACTAAGTTTGAGCACCACCTTTCATCTACATATGGATGGTCAGACGGAGCAGACCATTTATCCACTGGAAGACATGATTCGGGCTTGCATCTTATATTTTGGTCGTAGTTGGGAGGATCACTAGCCCTTTGTGGAGTTCAGTACAATAACAGTTATCACTCCATCATTGGTATGGTACCATTTTAGGCCTTATAAATTCAACCTAGAAGATCACCTTTATGATGAACAGACCCAGGGGTGTCATAACTTATGAGTCTAGAGTTGGTACGGGCTACCGCTGAGAAGGTACAGATCATCCATTAGTGGATGAAGACTGTACATAGCTGGCAGATATCTTATGCTGATAGGAGATAGAGACCTTTGGTGTCTGAGGAGGGAGACCAGGTCTTCATACAGGTCTCACCTTGATGAGGATTGTAGAGATTTGGCTTGGGCGGTAATCTATCTTCGAGGTTTAATGGACCTTTTCAGGTTTTTAGCAGAGTTGGCGTGGTGGCGTATCACCTAGATCTTTCCCCATAGATGTAAGAGGTGCAAGTTGTTTTCCACGTGTTTTAGCTAAGGAGGCGCGTGCATGATCCATCACACATCATTGACTGGGGCGAGCTAGACTTTGATGATAGGGCAACGTTTACAGAGGTTCTAGTGGATATTGTGGATCGACAGTAGCACGCCCTTTGTGGACGATCTATACCTATGTTGCACATCCATTAGCAGCATGGGAATCTCTAAGAGAGAAAATGGGAGAGGGAGACTCAAATTTATGCTCAGTACCCCCATTTGTTTTCTTAGTCAAGGTTATGGCTTTCAGGGATGAAAATACCTAAGGTGGGGAGAATTTAAAAACTCATATTATCCATGTATATATTTTTAATTATATGGAATTATTATGAGTCTTCCAAAATTTACAGCATGTGATTCTAAGGCCCGGTGTGCCCAGAATGAATTTATGAACTTTTTTTAATGTACGTTTAGTAAATGCTTGGTCAGAGTTTTATATCTTTTTAACCGATGAATAAATTAAAAATCCAACAGCATCGTTGAATCTACAGTGTTAGGATTTTGTTAAGGGTGGCTTCACATTGACTGTAATATGTCTAGAGAAAAATTTAGATTTTGGGACTTTTAAAAAGAATAATAAAGTAACATTGTTATTTTTTTTATTAATTTCATTTCCTCCAACAGACAAGTGGTAGTGTGGGATCAGCGATGTGTCAAGCCATTAAATAGATTGACCCTTCAAATCCTAAGTAATAATTTTGTTGTAATTTAGGAAGGTTCCTTTTAAATAGACACCCATAAATTCCATGATCATAACTTACCCTCCCCCTCTCCTATTTTTATGCAGCTTGGGGAGGATTATTGGCACGACATCACCAAGCTATTAAGTTCTGATAAATTTCCATGATGCCAACCCCTAGGAGGACATGACCTGTTCCAGCAAGAAGTAACGAGCGAAACTGAATCCCGAATTGAAGAATGATGATTGAGCGGCGTCATTGGAGGTTTTTTGGGGGACGAAAAACGCCGACTCTTCCTTGAAAACGATGTTCTCCAACAATTTTTATGTGGGGATTTATTTTTGTTATAATTTCATGTTATTGTTGAATTTTATTTCCTCCCTCATATTTTCAAGCTAACGTGGAGGGTGCATGCCAATGTAACATGACATGGTCTTTCTACTACCATGTTTTACCTTGGCGTTCTCTGCAGAAGACCATAGGCGTGGTATCGAAAATAGGCGTGGGCAAATAATGATGGCAGCTGGCACTGGACGATGGCGATGGAAGTCGCGCGCCATCGCGCTCTGCAAGAGGAGGCAACGACAGTCATTGGAGCAGCTGGCACTAACCGTGCGCGGAGGTGGTTCGGCACGCTGAAGCGCACTACCGGTGGATAAGGGGCTGTAGTTTTTCAGCCACAATGGTTGAGCATGGAGGTCGGAACCATCCAGCCATAGAAAGATGAGAAGCACTACTGGTGGTAGAACTAGAAGCTTTGACACCGTGATAGCAGAGACCAGCACTCTACGGTTTCCACTGGGAGACCAGGGGGTGACACTTGGTGTCTTCACTTCAAAAATAGAATGATCATTCGGTTGTTCGGAATAATTGGTGGGAGTTTCACCCCCCCCCCCCCCCACACCAACTTGGGTGGACCCCACCGCGGGTCGGGCTAGTGGGTCGCACCCCACCAGGGGTTGGGCCAGTGGGCCGCACCCCACCACGGTTTAGGCCACACCATCGTGGGCCAGGCCGCATACGCCCAGGGGGCCACGCCTTTGCGGGTCTCACCCCGTGAAGGCTGGGTCAGACCGCGACCTTATGATTCGAGCCCACCGAGGCCCCACCAAGCCGAGTCGGGTCGACCTAGACCTGGTCGGGTTGTGTCGGGCTGGACTCGGGCCCTTCTAGACTAGTTTCCACCAAAAGGACCATTACATGATATTCTTGTTCCTATTGGATGAACTGTCTAATGTCCTGAAACCCTTATAGAGAAACAATTCTTTTGGCGTATTCCAACTGAAATTTGGTTAATGTTGGAGTATGGTCGGGTTAGATCGAATCTGAATCCAACCGGGCCCTCGGAACTAAAACTCTTCATAGTCATAGACCTAATGTCCGATTGACAGACCGTATGTCATGTTGGAACCTTTATGACATGGTGGTCCATTTAATTACTTCATCGGGGAGCATCATAGACGTTCAGGTTCGACTGATGGATTGAGGAGCGGTTCTCTCAGAATCAAGCGTACTATGAGTAAGAATCTAGAGGCTGGCACTGAGGTGAAGCTTGGAGACAGATCATATGGAGGTTAGTACCAAGCGATCATGTGTCGGTCATCACTGATCGTGTGTGCATAAGATCCTGTGTGGGTAAACGCTTAGCGATCCTTTGTGGGTCATCACATACCGATCTTGTGTGGGTCAGCACTCAGCGATCCACTATGGGTCTATGTATATCGAACCTGTATGGGTCAAATTTTGTGTTGGTCATTACAGGGGTTATTAACTATCGACTCTATGCTGATTAGATCCTGCATGGAATATTTTGGGGGTTAGTACCTATCGATCCTTTTTGGATTAGACTCCGTATGGTCATCAGTAGTGCCTAATAGAATAAGATGATCTAGCTTCTCGACTAATCATCTACACTTTAATGTATTACTTACATACCGGGTGTGAGATGATTCTTTTACCTTTGTGGTGATACCTGAGTGGTACTTTAACATTTGTGGTGATATTGTTGTGGTGATACCTCTATGGTAATTTTACCTTCATGGTGTAGCCTTCATGATGTCACCTTTGTGATATTCTTCCCTTATGTATGAGACGATTATATCATGATAACATAGGTATATATATGGGCATATACCAAAGTAGAGTTGATGATTGCTTCATTCTTTTTGATTGAGGTCTTTCATAGTTGTTTTCTCTTTGTTTATCTCTGGGTGACCTTTGGGGGTCTCAGGGTCCCTATTGGGTATTGTTATACTAACCCCTATATGGGCTTCTCCCACACCTTGTTGTGCCTTGTGTAGAAAACAGATGACGTTAATCGAGGCTGAGGGAGCTAGGTCGGGACGGTGCTCATAGGTGGACCATTTGACGTAGCATGACGCAGGACTACTGGTCGTGATTTGTACCTACCATTCTGGTAGGATCCTCGGTGGATGATTCAGAAGCTATGTTTCTACTTTAAGTTGTACTTGTACTTTCAAGTTGGGCTTGTATTGCAGCCCTTTACTTTCAGAAAAAAAAATTAATACAGTAGTTTAATTTGTCGTTTCCTCTTTTTTTCTCTTAGATTTGTGTGTTTTTATAGGTTTAAAGGAAATGCCTTACTGTTAAGAGATACACCTTTCTAGAGCTAGTCGCCAGCCTCTCGCCTTTGGAAGGCGGGATTGGGGTAGTCACGGTGCGGGCCCTGCGGGACAGTTCTTGACAATTACCCCCTCTATGTAATATTGAGTTCGAGATAGATCTTTATTGAGGAACATCTCTAATTTTAATGTCAACTTATGAGATTAAACACTATGAGTTGTAGGAGATGATAATTATGATATATGACCTGATGTATAAATGATTCATTTGGCCTAGTGTGTCATCATGAGGTGCTGTATTATTATTATTTAAGTAGGAAAAATGTAAAACAAGGACACATATAGACTACTGAAGGATAAATCAGGTAAAGAGTGTGAATCACTACCCACTTCCAAAAAAATACAGTCATTTTTTCTAGTTGAGAGGATTTATTTGGGTCTCAATGATCATTTTTTTTCCAAATATCAGTAGTTGTGGATGAATGAGAATCATATCCAGACCATAACCATTTGATGTAGGTATAAGATCTTTGATATTATGGTCATGTTTGTTGATTTCATTAATTTATTTGATATGTTTGTTGTTATCATGGACTCTATGTTACCTGAGTTCAGGGAAAATTTCATAGTCATATCCATCAATGATATCTTTATCAACTCAATGTTGAAAGAGGATCATGTTGATCATCACATATCTATCTTAAATGTCCTTCAACACCACTATATCTATATAAAGTTGTCTAAGTTGATGTTTTTGACTTGAGAATAGTGTTTCCTCAAAAATTGGGTTCTCTTAGTAGGGTGTGGATGCGAACCCATAAACAATGATGTTTTTTATTTGAAATAGCCTAAGAATTTAAGATAGGATCATAATTTTCATAGAGTAATGGGATACTATTATAGATCATTATATGATTTCTCATGGACAACAACCCTATTGATAGCAATTACCTTGGAATAACTAACTGTTATTTATATTGTCCAAATTTAGTAAGGGGTTGACTCCAAGAAGGGGATATTGATCATCCCTCTCAAGATTTAGTTTCTATAATAAGTGTTAATATTTTATGATTTACATGATTTTTCCTTTTTACGATTGGAATATTTCTTGATACAACATATGTTGTTGATCTCTTATAGTTTTAGGTATAAATTGACAACAAATGTGACTTATCCACCCATGAACATGATATATAAATAGTTTCATTTGTTCTAATGCTATGGAGATAATAACTCATTTGGGAATGATTTATGGTCATTACTGATCAAATGAGATTGTGGTATATCCTCTCATATCATCACTCAAACTCCTAACTAAGAAGGTTGATGGAATTTCTTCACTGCGATCAATTTGAGATCACCTTCACCTTGGTAAAAAGTAACTAATTTGATGATGCATTGAGGAGGAATTCATGAATGGATATTTTCAATATTCAAGATATGATTTGAGTGTGATGGATGAGTTGATATCCCTGAATATAGGAACAGTTGATGGTGAAGGATTCTAGTTTTAAATGATAGTTCAAAAATCTCAAATGTAGTAGGTGGTGGAGCCATAGTGGGGCGAATAGAAGGAATTGGTGATATGTGACTTAGTGTTCCATTTTGATACCCCAATGTCATGGTGAAATGATGTTCGTAATTTCATATTACTCTATGGGAGGATGTTTTTCTCGATATAGAATCATGATGGAGTCTATCATGAGTGTAAAATATAAAATTTTATGGTTCAATTATGATTATCTAATATTTAATATGGGTTAAGTCTTAATTTTCGGTGGATCGGGATAAAATGGGTGGTGAAATGGTTTATGGAATGAGGTCTATTTTTCTAGTAGGTAAAGGTGTAATATGGAATTCCTGATAGATTTTTGTATCCCATATATGTTCATGAGTGGAGGTGGAATGAAATATAGTGTATTTCATCATATTATTTCTCTAGTATTAAGAAGGATATGATTCCCTTGGGGTAATCATGGATCAATTAATGAAGTTGGATCAATTCCTATAAATCTAGGAGTGAGGAACCATGGATGATTTTCCAAGGAGGTATATGGATGATGTTGTGTTCATTCCTGGAGTTACTATGTCTATTTTCATAGTTATGGATTCTTTTTTTATATTATTCCTCTAGAGAGACTAGATTCATGATTTTGGCATTGAGTTTTTCCTCAAAATATATTTCTACCCCTGATAAATAGAAATATAGATATGATTATACATATTATAGTGGAAATTTTTTTAGGATACATATTCGACTTTAATAGATATTTTCAGATGAACATTCCTTTGGATGAGTTCATTTATAAAAACTACTACCACACATCCATCAACATGGAATCATTTTAGAAATTATATAGTAGGTTGTTCCATTCACCATTATCCTATGATGGGGTAAGAGATTCATTGGTTCTTAGTCTCAGTGTGGTTCAAATCACAACATAGAATGTTTAGGAATATCATTATATTATGAAGGTGTAAAAAGACACAATGAAATCATATGTCAATCAAAGAATGAGAAATAATTGTTTTAGGTCAGAGAACACATGTTCTTATTGGTTTTTCCTTATCACGAAAGTAAGTTTTTGTAGGGGTAATATTTCTCCTACTTTAATTAGACCATTTGAGGTGTTAGGTCATATTGGTGGGATAGTGTATCTATTGGTGCTCCCACTATGGATATATAGGATCTAATATGACTTTAAATTGACTTAACATCATCAGTATATCCTGATGAATACAATGTTATTAACTAGGGTGAAGGTATATATCAATGATAATAAGATATTTTTAGAGTTACTAATAGAGACCTCAAATCGTTTTTTGATGTTACACCAAGGATGATCCATTACATTAGTTCTTGTGTTATAGAGGCACGGGGTCATAGAGGAACATTCTTGGGAACATGATGTGGAGAATTTTTTCTAGTACACTAATATATTTTTAGTTTCCCTTATACTTTTTAATACATTATGTGATGAATGAATCTTTATGATTTATGACTTTTTTATTTTTTTCAATGATGATGATGGTAGATAATGATTAATGTGAATAAAGATAGGAAAAATCCACTCTAAAAAATATTTATTATATTACATCTTGACTTAAACTATGTGAGTGATTCAATACCACCCAAAAAATATAATATATTTATATGGAAGGTGTATTTACTTGATTGTTTTATCGGGGATTTGTAGTGTGAAATTTTTGGAGGTCATTGTCTTATTCAGTATAGAGGATGAAATGGTGGTCTAGATGGTAATGTAGAAGATATGAGGAATGCAAACCTCATGAGGTAGTTAAAGCGTTTTGGATTTAATAAGATCAATGAGTGGTATATCATTGGATGGATGATCAGAACTCTTCAATTTTCTATTATGGGGTTTAAATTTAACCCTAAGAGAAATAAATTGGTTGTGATTATTTTCATAAGATTGTTTATTCCCCCAACCCCTTAATTGGTGAGAATTATGGTGATGGTCATGTTTGGGGGATGTTCTGAGGGAGTTGGGTAATTGATGGTGGAGTTTTAGAATAGATTTCAATTGTTCAATAATTTTCCAAAATAGTGGATTATAATGTACTATAAAGTAGGTTACTACATCATGGATATGTATTATGATGTATAGTTCCTTAGATGTTGAGTCTATATAGTATGTTTTTTATAAGAATTGATGCATCATGAAGAAATTGGTTGCCGCATAGATTCCATAAGTGGGATTCTTGTAGTCCTTAATTTTTTGAGGAATCTGTATTATATAGATGGGATGTGGAATGGCCTTATTTTTATTAGTTGAGTAACAAAGTGTAGAGGTAACTCTTGATCCATATTAATTTTCTTGATTTTTTTAATCTGTAGTATGTACATCACCATGTTTATTGGTCATGCCTTCGACTAGCCTCATTGTAATATCCTCTCATTCCCTTATGTAATAATCAAGTACTATTTCATTAATTTTTCACATTAATGATGGGTGTGGTATTTAGGTATTATGTTCCTTAGTTTTTATATAAATTATTGAACCCCTATAAACCCTACTCTCTTCTATTATTTTATCTCAATCCATGGGTGATCCATGTGCATCCTTAAGAGTCTATCTAGATCCTTTTCTTCATCTTCCATCCACGTCCTTGGAATATAAATTTTTTGTGATTCCATGTATGGTCCCTTCACTTATATTACATGATCACTCCGTATTCATAAACATTATAATATTTATATCAAAGAAAAAACTAGTTTTCATGATGACATATTTGTATAATGATGTGGGTTGTTGTGTTCTAGGTTGATAAAGGTGTCTCCATTCATTTTGGTTATTAGAGGTCATATTCAAGTCTTTGTAACATTTTTTATTAAATTTTAAAGTTATGTTAAGGTTTGTGGACTTTTTTCCTACCTCCATCATATGTATATGATGGAATGGAATTATTCTCTTTCTACATTGGGGAGGTAGTTTTCAATGACTTAATTATGATGCATACCTGGTATAAATGAAATTAATGGGAAAGTGAATAAATTACATGAGTTCTACTTATTGTTCTGTTTATTCATCATGATTAATAATTATTTAAATGGTATTTGGTTTGTTATTATGTTGATATATTTTTTAATTTATTACATTCATTGAATTTTTGAACTTTTCTGGTGCTTGTTGATTTGACTCACAACATATGACAAATGGTAATAATGTATATTTGAATAATAAATTATTTTCCCATGTAATCTCATATTTTTAAAAAAAACTATTGAAAATATTGACATAATTATGTTTCAAATCCTTTTTTAAAACTCCAATTTTATTCATGGTAGTTGAGATATGTGTGGTTGATGTGATGTGTTCTGGTTGAGAAGTGTGTAGTTTTTGTGATGTGTGGACAAGTTGTGATGAAATTTTGTTGAAATGTGGGGTGGTTGAGACATGGAAATTATTGATATGAGGACGATGGAAAATTTTTTCCATGTTTCTTTGTTCTAGTTACCATGTAGGTATTGAATGTAATGTTAATGAAAAAAATGAAATGGCATGTTTTGGAATGGAAAATGAACTCTTTAATTAAAATGGGATTTAAGGTTAATGAGGTTTTAAAAAAACAATAAATTAAATTACTAGTGTTGGATTTATAAAGGGAAATATTATATAATTAGAAACCCTATAAATGGATAACATAAAAGGGAAAAAAGTAATTTGGGTTATAGATAGTGTATAGCTTATGTTTGTGATTCATTTCGAGATGGCAGTGAATGTGGTGAATGTTGTGATGAATTGTGTTTATATTGTGATCTTTTGTGGATTTATTGTTATAAACCCATTATAAACTGTTGTTATCATAACTATAAATCTGTTTTTTTCATCATGATATTATTTTCATCCCAATTGCATCGAGTACCATCCTCTAAAAATAAAATTTTTTGGGTGGGTGTTGTCTCCATATCAACGATGATGAGGATTATTGGATGGCTACCCACTCTACCTAACTGTCTCTTATAGATGATGTTCTTATGCATGAATTATGATTGATGGGGATATTGTGCACTTACACCTAGATTGTTGAGATTAATGTGGTTTTTTATTGTGGTGTTCATGCATGATTGGAGGAGGGTAAGAGGATGATGTCCATTATGTTCTTGAGACCCTAGTTATTATAGGAGAATGATGATTTAATGAAATGTTTCACACATGGTTCTTGGTTTGACCTAGTGGTCATGGTTTCATTAGAACGGGTGTGAAAACTAATTTCATATAGGTCTATTCGTATGATATATTATCCAATCTATCTTCATGTATGATTTTACAAATGGTATGTGAGTGAAAAGATGTATGAACTAGGGTCCTTAGAGTAGAAAATGAGTATTAAAGTGGTGTAGGGAACCCTTTTTATATATAAATATATTTATATTTTATTGTACTTGGATTATTTATTAGGTGATTTGGCCATTTTTAGGATGATATTTCCTAGTTTTCCTACCTCTATGCGTGTTTTTTTACACTTGTACATTAGCATACTATTTTCTTATATGCATGATAGACCTTGGGAAAGACCCTACTATGTATAGAAGTTTTGATCACCCCACATATATACACACACTATATTTTTAATTTTGTAGGAGGATTTTAGGGGCTGAGAATGACATACTTGTAGAGACATTGGAGGTGTTACTCATTCCCTATATTAGGATTATGTTTTTTATTTATTTGGAGACATTTTTTTTATTTTTCTGCATTATAAATCATTTTGGGATTATTTTGGTTTTGTTTTATTTATGATATGTAGTTTCTTATTGATTGGTATCATATATACAAATCTAAATTTCTTAATTGGGGCTAATTACTTCAATGTATGAGACTTTTATACTCTTGTTGTTATTCATCAACCCGGTTATTAGTGAAGGGGGGATAATTTTTCTTTAACTCCCTTCATTCATTACCAACCTAGTGGGGGTAGTTGTAGAGGGTGGAGTCATTTGACAGAGGGATATTATTTATGTACCTCAATACTACATATTTTTTCAAAACTAGATTATTGGTAAAAGATAATGTTTTATATTAGGGTTGATTTGAGTTTACAATAAATCCACATGGAGGTTGATCACTGATTTTTTTTGAAAATATTTTATTGATCTCTATTTTCCTGCATTAATCTGAATGATTTCCCCGTAATTGTGTAAAATTATCTATAGAATGAGAAGTTGAGATTTGGATGCCCAAACATTTGATTGTCCTAGGGAATTATGTTTGTGGGGAATAATATTTTGGGGCGTCACTTGCCAATATTATCTATATTATAAGACAAGTTATCAGAATTTCTCACCATGTAATATCGTCTTCTTATCTGGAATGGCTCTATGGGGATTATTTCACTTTATTATTTGGTAGAGTATGGAATACCTAAATGTTTTAGGCTATATTTATTATAATATCTCCTATAGTAATATGAGTTTTTTTACAAGAGAACCACATGTCGTAACACTAATGAATTGTTTCTCCATTTTGATTATATCATCATTGAAATGTAATATTAAGAGATAGATAGATATGTTGTGTTGTATAAATGATTCTATTATGTAATGACCCCCAAATTATTAAATTTAATTATCATTATTATAATTATTTTATATAGTATAAATCACAAACAAAAATCACATATAGAACAAAATACAGTCTTTATAAATGATGAATTAATGAAATTAGAGGTATTTATAAAAATTTAAGGAACTATATCGATAGAATAATAATTTAATCATTGGAATATTAATATAAGCATTATGAATAGTAATTTTTAAAATAGAGTTGTAAACATTACTATGAAAGTGTAAGTAATATTTGGGTATCTTATAAATGTAAATGTGATACATTTACATCTTGGTATATGAAAATCTATGTTTTAAAAATGATAAATTAATTGTCGGGATTTTTTAAAAGCTTAATTTTTTATTTCCAATTATATAATTCATATAATATTTTAAAATACAATTTATCATCCAAAAAATAGATTCATAAAATTATATATTTTTTTTCTTATGATTTTAATATATTTTTATGAGACCATAATTAATTTTTCAAAGTGTTATAAAATCTGTAAAATTTTTAATATTAATATTTTGAGAATAAATGATGATTTTAATTGAAAATATATTTATCTTATTTAGAAAATTATTTTTATATAAAAGACACCATTTTTTATTTCCAAAATTCACAAAATAGTTATGGTTATTTTTTGAGATTTATAAAAAATTATTGCTTTTTTTTAATAGTGAGATGCAGTTATTTAAAGTATTTAACATTTCATCCAAATATGTGATTTCTTGAGTCAAGAGTCATGTATGGATGAGGTAATAACACATTGTATTGAATTAACATGCACTATTTACTATATTTAGTCTCATGAATCAACATTATTCATAGTCTTGATAAAACTAGTATACTAATGAATAAAATATCACAAAAACCCCTCTCCCCCACTATAAATACCACCTCTCACCACCTCTTCTCCTCACACCTTAAACGTACTTGTTATTTATAAAATTCTTTGAAATTTATTTCTCATACCTCTTCCCCATGTTCACTTATTTTTTATCTCACTTAAAGGACATTTCCATGTACCTTAAATAATTTCTTATTGATACTAGACTGAAGAGGTAAACCCTTATCTTTATCCCTATTTATTTCAATTTCATTTATTTTCTTATCCATCACTAGCCTTATCCATAAAAACATTAATGATAAATAAATTGTATTATATAAACTATAATTTTATTATTTTAATGGAATATCCATCATCAAACCACTTCTCCTTATCCTTTTATTCTTAAAATGAAAATATTTTTTGTGATGTGTCAATTCACCACCATCACCGAGGATGCATTTTAATTTTTCATTACCCAAATCAAGAATGGTCATAAAACCATTATAATGGTTAATTTTTTTTTCAAATACATATTATAAATTATTTTTTATCATGGAACTAATATACATATATAATGTTAATGAATAAAAAAACTAGTGTGTGACGATCAAAAAAATGCCAAAATACATAAATGGTGATCATTAACATTTTATCTAATGTATAATCAGCATATCTAAAAAAATGATATATAAGGCCATTTAATTATATATTTTTTCATTTATAATATATAATTTCAATTATTTATAATTATTCCCATTTTACATGAACTTTCACACATGTATACATGTGAACCAATCATCAAATCCAAGGTAACGAATACTCCGAAATGATTAATTTGAATGCCATAAATCATAAAAAAAGGACATAAATAAAAATAATGAAGTTAAAATAATTCAAATTAATGTTTAATAGGTCCTAAGTTTAGTTTTTAATTAATCTAATAGAATTATCTAGTACATTATGTGCACATACAGAACACTTATTGGTATATAGAAAGGGATTATCCCCAAACCATCATTTTCATCTTCGTGTTACAAATTCTCCCTCTTTAACCAAATGTATTTATTATAAATTGTTATGTACTAATCCAAATTTCTTTATTTATGTTCCAAATATGTGTACCTATTTCAATTATTCTTTCCTTAATGGGGAAATAAAGGTTGTATAAGGTTCCTTTTTCAATTCATCTTGATAACCAAGCCCGATTAAAGGGAACTTACCTATTTTAAAGTACATTTAATAAAATTTTCAATGCCATGAATATTTTTTCTAAAATAACTATTTCGATCATTAAAAAATAATTTAGTTCATTCATGGTATTATGAAAACAATTATTCCCTTTTCCCCTTTAAAGACTCTTTTATATTTTCCATTTTACCACACTTAAGTGGATCATTTCTATAGTTTCATTAACACTCTTTGTACATATTCCATTATCAATTAAAAAATTAAATTTTAATATAAATTTAATATTCATAAAATATAATTACATTTTAATTCCCTTTTCATTTCACGTAAATACTTGTTTACAATCTAATTTTATGACAAATAAAAATTATTTTCAAAAACAACACTTTCTCCAATGTAAAAAATGGTATTTCTATCTAGAATTTCTCAATGATTTTATTACAATATTTTCATATTTTTAGAACAACCTATTTTAAATCATATTCATAATTATGATTGATCACTTATGTTACCATCAAAAAAGTATTATTTAATGGAATATGAATACATTGACTAAAGATGCACTATCTTTATACCATTCATCATATTAATCTATGTAGTTTATGATTATGTTTACTCATTGAAAAAATTATTTCCATTTCATATACTACATTCAATATGAATGAATATTATGATTATTTTTCACCCCTTTAATAAGAGTAATTCCTTGGACATAGTAAATGTCTGGTGGGCCCCACTATATCCCATCGATGCATTGGTATGTCTCATGAGAAAAACTAGACCATGTTTTGGATGAGGCCTTACACATTTATTTATACCCCCTAGCAGAGGAATTAATGGAATGTTTATGATGTAAATAGTTAATCATTCCCTCATTATGATATTACCTATTTATATTCCATGTGATTTTTTGGCAAGTAGAATATACATGGTTATGTTTCATTCTCATGTGATTATTTTATGGATTTATTCGATTAAAGATTATTCCTTCCATATTATGATCAATATTATATTTTAATGGAATTTTTTTATTTATTAACCTTTCATTTTTGTTTAAATTTATTTATGATAGATGTTTTTGTATTATTACCATTACTGAGTGTCTAGTCTCACCCTTTTATTATGTTTCATTTTGCTCTTGGATTCCATGTTGTATATTATGATTCATATGTAAGAAAAAACTATGAGAATTGAGATATTTCCAAATGAATTTATATGTTTTATTTCTTTTCAATCTATATTGTAAGAATTTGTTTATATTTGGTTTTCTAGAGATATTAAACTATTTGGTCGTTCAAGATATGATCACTTGTTCATAGTACCAATGTAATAAAAAAAGCACCCACTCCATGATATTGCAGTTAGGGTCTTTTTAGTAGGTATTAGATCAAGATTAGTTGGAACATTGTAAACGAGATTTAAGATAATATATATTAAGGGAGTATAACTCTATAACTAACATTGGTAATATTCCCAAGGTAACTAAGATTATTATTTTGAGAGTAGTTATAATTTAAGTCTTTCAATATTTGTAACATTTCATAATCTAATGTAGTGTAATCCATTTTTATAAATGTTTTATAATGAATGGTATAGAAATCATATCGATTCATGTATTCCATGTATGTATTTTACTCCTATAAAATATAATGATTTTAATCCTAGGACTAAAACTGGAGCTAAAAAACTTATAACTATACTGGAACCACTTACTCAGGTTATGAGCAATAACTTACTCACATGGAGCATCCTGATCCACAATTCATTGTAATAATTTTTTACTACATTATGAGACACCAAACAACATAATTGAATGGTATTAAAAACCAATTTGTAGCTGATAACATTATAGGTTCCTTATAAAAGATATATCTTTATTTGGTAAATAAGAAAATGAAGATGTTTAACATGGAATTTTATTATCTTCCAAGAGATGTAGATAAATGGTTGTAATTAATTTAAAACATAATGGAGGAGGAATAAATAAAAAATATATAATGGAATGATTTTAGGAAAATATTCTAGGAAAAAAATTTCCCTCCTGAAAAGTGAGTGTATTTTGAGAAGAAATTATTAAGTCTAAGATAGAAAGAGGATAAAAATATTACCATTCATGAAGCCAACATTACAATGATAGAAAGGCATGTTATATACTATATACATAATCAATATTTAAAATATTGATCACTTCTTCGATGGTATTAATCCATTCATATTAAAGAAATTAGTATCACGAACCACCTAATCATATGATTATAGAGTATCATGTTCCATGAAGATATAAAAATAATTTTTGAAGCCATGTGGCTTTGAAGATAAGCATGATAAGAATATGGATGTTGAGTACTTTGGAAAATTAAATAAAAAAAATTATTGATGAATAGAATTTCCAACCTCCAATAAATGTTGAAGGAAACATCATAGAACATGCCTATTGGGAATATGAGTTTGTTACAATGGTGTATAAAAAGTCCACCATGATCATGATTCCTAGGGAATGAATGTATTAAACAATGTGTAGTTATTACACTATAAGAGGATAAGACACTAAAAATGAATTTCCATGAAATCATTGGGACTTATTTTATAAAAGTCGAGTACAACAAGTCTATACTTTTATAGTTACAACTATTAATGTAGATGTACCAAATGATTTTTTGGTATGGACATTAATCCTATATTTAAATTTATCAAATGCATTATTTTCTATGGGATCATCACACTCTTTTATATCTACCTAGTTTTTCAAGAAATGTAAACATTTACCTTTTTATTTAATAAGATAGTTTTATAAAAAACTAGTAAGTGTAATATCTTCGCGAAAAAATATATGTCGGTCATTTGACTTTATAAAACAAAAATGTGCCTTAGTTGTTGACCATATCATCATACATATGGTGGACTTTGATATAATCCAAAATATGAACTAACTTTCCAAATATGATGAAATAATTTACTACAAAAATAAGTAAATTTTAATTTTTGTGGATGATATAGAATCTCTTGTCTTTAGAAAACAAAATTCATCATCTAATTCTTATCTATATCCACCCCCAGCAGCACTTCTGAATGAGATTTTTTGACAAGAATAGTAAATAAAATGTACTGATGAAAAATGTCATACTCAAATTGAGGATGGTCCTATTGTACCTGAATACATTGATGTATTTCCAGATGATTTACCTAGACATCATTCAATGGGGGAGTTTTCTATCAAATTAATTCCTAATGCAAGGATAATTTCAAATACTCTTTAGAGAATGGCCACTGATGAATTAGTATAGCTAAAGAAACAACTAGAGGTATTTATTAGTAAGGGGTTTATTCTCTAAATTTTTTCTCTATGGGGATCACATGATCTCTTTATTAATAATAATGATGGATCCATCTTTCTATGCATTCACTATAGATTGGTCGATGCTATTAAAATAAAGAACAAGTGTCTATTTCCTCGCATTGATGGCTTATTAGATCAACTTTATAGAGCTAAGTATTTTCCAAATATTGATATTAATTCTAGATATCATCAATTGCATGTGTGGAAGGAATATATTCCCTAGATATCACTTTGAACAATATGTGGGAATTATGAGCTTACTATAACTCCATTTGGACAGACTAATATACCCTCTTTTTTTATAGATCTAATGATATGATTAATAAGGAATATCTTCAAAAAACTGAAATTAATTGATGATATATTAGTGTATTTCAAATTATATGAGGACCATGAAAACTAAATTTGGACTATTTTGAAGACTCAAAGAAGAAAATAGGTGTATGATATGTTTATAAAGAGTGAATTTTTCTTCAAACAGTTTCTTTTCCTTGCTATATTTTCTCTAAGAATATAATCTCAGTTGATACTTTGAATACACAGGTAGTTTAGGAATGGCCAACACCAATGAACATAAATGTGGTATGTTGTTACATTGGTTTTGAAGGTTACTATCAATGTTTCATTTATAATTTTCCCCAATTATCTATCTCAAAAACCAAGCATACTCGTAAAAGGGTTATGTTTATATAGAATAAGGAACGTGAAGAATTATTTGAATAATTAAAGAAGAGATTGGATAATTCGTTAATTTTGACTCAACCATCATGAAATTTTGGTTTATTTATTTATAGTGATGCATCAAATAACGAACATAATTATGTTCTAATAAAGAATGATATAGTTATTTCATATGAATCTATTATATTGAAAACTCATGAACAGATCTACCCAACTCATGATATTGAGTTTGAATATGTAGTATTTTCTATGAAGATATAGAGAAACTATCTATATGTTGAATTATGTGAGATATAAAAAAATAAAAAGAGTTTCAAATATATTTTCTATCATAAATTACTCAACCCGAGGAAAAGAAAATGGCTCAAGATACTCAAGGATTATGATTGTTCAATACACTACCACCTATAGATGGAAAATAAGGTAGGAAGTGCATTATGTAGGAATAATCATTGAGTTCTGAAAAAAATTTGTATTGGAATGGATCTTGTGTAAATGTATCAAGTAAATTTGGATATGTTTATTATCATGGAATGGGAAACAACACTACATATTGAAATGGTTTTCATGCCATATATTTGGAAAGTATTAAATTTTCTCAGTCTAAAGATGAGAATTTTCAAAATAAAATTAATTCATAGAATGATGGGAAATAGGTAGACATCATATATTAGGATGGAATCTTGAAATTTGGGAAGTGGATTTGTGATCCATCTATACTAAATATAAAAAAAAGTAATTGGATAAATCTGATAGCTCATATTTATTTATACACCCTAGTAAGACTAATATGTATAGATATTTGAGGGATCATATTTTTGTGGGATAATATGAAATGGGAAATTGTTTATTATGTATCAATATGTATAGTTTTTTAATAGGTGAAGGATGAAAGACCAAATCCTTGAGAATTTATAAAACCTAAACTATTACCATATAGAAATGGGATGAAATTACTATGTATTTAATTATTTCACTACCAAAGACTCTAAGAAATACTGATTCACTATAGGTAATTATTGATTACTTTACTAAATCCTCATATACTATCACTATAAGGGTAGGATTTTCCTCTATAGTGCCACACATGACTCTATATTAATGAAGATATAAGAATCCATGGAAATCGTCTTTCAATTGTAACTAATATTGATCCTTGATATGCATCGAAATTATAGAAAATTATTTAGAATTTTTTGGATACTAATTTTCATTTGAGTACTTCTTATCACCATTAAACTAATTGATATTCCTAAAGGACAATCAAAACATTAGAAGACAAGATCATATGATGCTCATAAGACATTAAAGGTATGTGAAATCAGTATATACCTTTGGTAAATTTTTCCTACTATAATAGATTCAATTCAAGTATACATGTGGTCCTATAGGAAGTGTTATATGGTTGTAGATGTCAAACACTAACTTGTTGGGATGAAGTTGGTGATAATATGATATTAAGAATATTGCATGTTAAGGAAAAAATGGAAAAGGTTGGGAATATTTAAAACAATATCAATGAAGGTAAAAGTGGGAAAAAGATTTATGCTAACAACCAAATAAAGGATTTTGTGTTTCAAGTGTGAGATAATGTTTATCATAAAGAATATCCATTTAATGGTGGAACAAGGTTCTATAAAAAGGGATATTGATCACAAGGTACATCAAACCTGTTGAAATTTTGGAGAGAATTGGAGATGTGGATTATCATTTGTTGATCCCACCAAGACTTTCTAAATTATATTATTTGTTCCACATATCATTGTTAAGGAAGCACATGCCAAACACAATGAATGATCTCACCTAAGAAGAAATATAATTGGAACCCAATTTATGTTACTATATAGAACCAATATAGATTCATGACACTAGAGAATAGATGTTGAGGAATTATACAAGTAGACTTGAAAATGTCCTTTTTAAAAATCATAAAATTTATGAGGTGACATTGGATCGAGAGGAAATTGTGATGAAGAACTACCCAAATATTTTTATGAGGCGACATTCCAAAAATTTTGGGGATGGATTTTTTATGGAGGGGAGAATGTAATGACCCAAAATTTAGTCAATGGAATTTCCATTTTTATAATTTTATTATGTTGTATAAATAACAAAAATATCTTATACAAGAAAAAATAAAAACTTTATATTTTAATAATTATTGAAATAAGTGGTATTTCTCGAAATTAAGGAACCTATACCGATAGAATAGTAATATGACCATTAGTAATAGTATTGTGGACAATATAATAGTTACCATACCTATATAGTTTAAAATGAAATTTCAGTGTATTATAATTGAAAATATGATACTTTTATATCTTGTGTAAGTAACCAAATGTTTTAAAAATGGTAAATTAATTATCGGTACTTATTTAAATCATAAATGTTTATTTATAATTTTATAATTAGTATATAATTTTAAATGAAATTTTATTACAGAAAATTAAGTTCATAAATTAATATTTTCCTTATCTGTGATTATAAAATAATATTTTTAGAGATAATTAATTTTTCATTTTGTCATAAAATTAGTTATAATTTTCAGATCGATATTTTCTGAATATATGATGATTTTAATTAAAATTATAATTTACGAAAATTTTTATTTTATTTTTATAAAATGGATTCCATTTTTTAATTCCAAACCTCAAAAAATGGTAAAGGTAATTTTTTGGTGTTTGTCTAATATAGTTTAATTTTCGGTTAATAGTGAGAAATGGTAAATTACAGTATTTAACATTTAAGTCAAATACCAGAATTTTTTTGTCCTGTATAATGTATGGATGAGTTAAGAAGCCATTAATTAAAAATAAAATTCACTACTTTCTTAATTTAATCTCTATAATCATAACTATTCATATCCTTGATCCAAAATAATAAACTAATGAATAAAATGATAAAAAAAACCCTCTCCTCTACATTAAATACCACCCCTCACCACTGCTTGTCGTGAACCAAATTAGTCACCATCATTACGGGCACAGAATTTGGCCCATGGAATGGCCCGAAGGGAGTTTCCTATACCCATGGCCTAGAACAAGATAACATGTATCATAAATAATTGTTTGGGAATTATTTACCCAAATTAGGATACATTAAACCACAAAAAATGATTAATAAAAAGAATCAGAAAATTCATGCACAAATAGTTTTAAATAAAAATTCAGAACTGAATGTAAGGTTTTTAACATGACACAAGGGGTCCAAAAATAAAAATTTTGTTCCACATACAACCCAAGTACCACCACATGACAAGGGTTCATCACCCACGAGTCGTCTTCACAACACCGCACAACAGAAGCAACTAACAAACCGAACCACCATCTCCCAAAAGCCTTGCCCTTACTTGTGTAAAAAATAACCAAGACTACAGAAACCCAAATGTGTAAGTGGGTTTTGATCCAAATAACAATAGGATTCAACCCAATGTTTCGATGTGACAAACATTATAAGATAAAAAGATTGCAAGTTTTATAAACAAAGAAGGGTTGCAATAATTTCTAAAGGTTCATTTTTAAATGAAAAAAGTTTTGAAAAAGGTAACTTTAAAGAATAGGTAAATTTAAATAAAACATTTAATATACTGAATTTTCTACCCAAACACACCATACGACAACTATAAATCCCAAATAGTCAATGATATCTCAACACAAAACACCCCTTGGTAGTATTTTGTTGGGAGCCCTAGGAACCTCGCATCTCGTTGAGAAAGTAACCATAAAAATATCTATTCTTAGGCATGATCCACTATTAGGGGAATCACAAATAAACTATTAGTCCCCAAAATCATCATCATAATATTTTCTTTATAGTTTTCAACATTAAAATTACTAAGTGAAATAGGGAGTAAACCAATTCGGATCACTAGCATGCTAGTACATGTCTGCCCACCAAGATACATGAGTTTCCCTTTGTGTTCTCAAATGAGTTACCCATGATAAAAAATTCCATTTACACATAAAAATTCCATTTTGTGTCATACACACTCAAAAAATTAGCTAAACATGTCTTCACGCTTCTATAACTCAAAAAACTCTTAGAATCTCTATAAAACAATTATATAAGTTATAACAAAACTATGCACATAAAATCCATTTAAAATACTTCTTTTAACACAAAATACATACCAATATTACACCAAAAAAGAATTTTCTGAAATAAAACATTTTTATAAATCCATTCCATGAATTATAAAACAACACCAATTGGAACAACATGGAATCCACAAGTAAAAATACACATTTTCACACAAAATTGGCACATAAAAATCAGTCTCTTAACAAATTATTCGAAAAATATTTTTACACTAAAAATAATGACGAACATAAAAGAAATATATATCCATAAATCTAACTCATTCTAAATTTCTTACACAGGGTGTCACCAATCATATATTTCAAAACCCTCAAATCCTTGTGCAGAATTTCAACTACACCACCGTCACACCATAAGAGAGTGAAAGTGAAACTAAAACATCATATCAAACTAAGAAACTCAAAATGAAAACATAGGATTGAATCCCTACATTTTGGAAATTAGGAAATTCAAGAATAATACAAGAAACCCTAATAAAATGGAATAAACCCCTATAAAATGGGAGGAACATGATAGAAAACTCACATAATTGAAAAACATTGAAAAATCTCCCAAAATACACTAGTAGATGAATCCCCAAACAACCAAAAATTAAATTTAGGTTTTAATAAGAAAATATAGGTCTTTTAAGAAATGAAATGGAGGAAAATTTTGAAAAATTAAGATGTTATTAAGGAAAAAAATTACCTCTTAAAATATAAAATATTTGAGAAATATTGAGAGGTTATTCCCTAATCCATGATGAGAATGAGCTCTAATGAGGGTGAAACGAACATGGTGGGAGTTACTAGGTATGTTTTCATTGAGTGGGAGATAGAATCAACAAAAATTATTAAAAAAGGAGTTATATATTAAAAAATTAAAAATTTTAAGAATGAAATAGGCTAACGGGTTGGCCCATTACCTATCTAAATCACTGAAATCCAAAATGATAATGAATTTCTAAGAGGTTGAAATAGATATAGTGGTTTTCATATGATAGGGTAGGAAAAGTATGAATTTTTATAGATGAAAATATTTTAAAAATGAAGGATTTACAAAAGAAAAAAAATTATTTTTAAATATGTAAATGGGATCGATGTTTGGCCAAAACCATGAAAACCCACTATTTCCTCAAAAAATGCATGGGAATCCCCCGAAACAAAGTAAGAATATAAATTACAAGAAAAATACCTTTAAAATAATCATGTATGTAAAACCACTTATCCTCAAACATTCTATGACTTATATATTTTTTATATTATACCCAATTCATCTCCCAAACCACTACCCCACTTTCTTGTTTTTTTAGAATTACTAAAAGTCTATTTCCAAGCCCATCAAACATGTCCTTATAAAGACATCTTTCAAGAGGAAAACCCTTCTGTATATCGCTCTCATTCAAATATTATTATTTTAATATACTTCCCTCACCTACACTCTCTAAAGAGGAATTATAAATGGAGTATCTTATAAATATATAAACTTTACTAATTTAAGGTAATACCTGTCATTAATGCTCTTCCCCTTTCTTCTTTTATTCTAAAAATGAAAACATCAACTATGGTGTTTTGATTTACTGCCATCATGGAAGATGCATTTTTATTTTCCATTCCCACCTTTAAGGTTGGTCATAAATCAATATAATAGTTAAAAAATTATTTCAAAATATTTATTAATATTTATTTAGTGTTTTGGAACCACAATATATACATAATAATAATTAAGTAATCAAAACTAGTTTGTGATGATCGAAAAAATACCAAACTAATCAAAAAAGTTATAATTAACATTTTATATAATTAATAATATTAATATCTGATAAAAACAATATTTAAGACAATTTTATATTATATACATTCATTAATAACATATAATTTAAATTTTGGATTAATACACCCATTTTACATGATCTTTAATAAATGTATACAAGTGAACCAATCATAAAAACCATGGAAAATAATTCTCCCGAATGAAGAAATTGAATATTATAGCACATGAAAAAAGGATATAAATTAATTTAATAAAATAATAATAAATAATAAAAAATAAATTGTTTATAAATTAAATTATTAAGAAATATAATTTCATTATCCTGGTTATTAAGTTCAAGTGCAGATCACATTCATCCACAAGGTAAGGGATTCTTCAAAAACCTCATTTTTTTCTTCATGTTATGATTTCTCTCTCTTTACCACATTTTAATTATTAATTTCTATTATTTAATCATCCTATATTCTATGTGTATATTAAATTTATGTTTACCAATAATAAAACATCTTTAATTGATGGGAAATAGAGGTTTTATAAGTTTCCATTTTCAATTCCTCCTAATAAGCAAGCCCGGTTATGAGGAACATCCTAATTTCATACCCGTTTTTATGTACACTCCATAATCTAGAATAATACATAAATATAATCTCAAAAAACACATTATTTATCATTAAAACTGTTATATTTCATTTTTAATTTTATGCAAAATATTATACCATTTTTTCACATTAAATATTCATTTATATTTTCCCTTAAATCGTAATAAAGTGGATCATTTCTAATGTTTCATAAACACTCTATTCGCATAATTTCGTTATCTATGAAAAATGTTAGTGTGCATATTATTTTAATATTTCTATAATATAATTTATTTCACTTTACATTTTATTTTCTAGGAAACACATGTTTACAATCAAATTTTCTGAAAAATACAAATGATTTTTTAAAATAACTCTCCAATCTAAAGTAGAAAAGGGTATTTATCTCATGAAATTCTCAATGATTTTATTAGATTATTTTAATATATTTGAAACCATATTTAAAATATTATTTTTAATTAATATTTATCTCTTTTGTTTCAATCATTCATATTTAATGGAATGGTTTAAGATTATTTTTACTGGGGATATGATATCTGAATTCTAATAACCATATTACTCTGGATAGTTTATGATTATGTTTACTGGGTAAGGAATTTATTTACATTTAATATGATTGTTTAATAAAAATTTATATGTTGATTATGTTTCATCCCATTCATATGAGAATTTCATTGGACCTAGTAAATGTCATGTGGGGCCTGATATACCTTCTTGATTCATGGGTAGGACTAATGAGACCAACAAGATCAGTTTTTTGCTAAAGCCTTGACCATTTATATATATTTACTAACAAAGCCCTTGATGGTATGTTTATGATGTCCCGTATTATTTATTTCCTCATTAAGATATTACTTATTGATATTAAATGTGATTATTCAACAAGTAGAATATTTATACTTATACTTCAGTATAATGATATTATCTTTATTTATTTATTTTATCATCTTTTATTACTTCCATATTATACTAAGGATTATATTTTAATGGAATTTGTTTTTAGTTATTCACCTTTCATTATTATTTATATTAATTTATAATACAATTATATGTATTCCTACCCTTACCGGGAATCTGAGATCACACCTTTATTATGATTTATTTTTCCCAAGGATGCCTGGATGTGTATTATGATTGACATTAATGGATAATATAAGAGAATAGAGATGTTTCCAATGGATTGTATATGATTTTTTTTCATGTTTTAGAGTAAAACTTATCCTTATATCTATTTTTCTAAATTTACTATATTATTTGGTCCTATGGGATGGGATCACATGTTCATAATACCAATGTAATTAAATGACAAAATGATTTCATTCTACTGGGGTTGGGGTATTTAGATATTATATTTGTATAAATCTCTATGAATTTTAGGAGTGATTAATTTGGGAATTGAAGAATACTTGAAATTTCTTTTCATATTTTTGAGGTTCGCTGAACCAAGATGAATATATCAATAGAGTCTCTCGATTTCATTCCATGAGTTCATGAAACTATGAGGGAGGTAATGAATACATGATATAGTAGAGTCATATATAGAGAAAGAAAATTATCTAAGATTTATTATTTCCTTTTAAACCCATTGAAAATTTAATCTAGAGAATACCACTATGACTCTTCATGGACGAGTGCATGATCATACCTATCTAGCTCATGAAAACAAGGAATAATTTGAATAAAAATCGATTTAAGGTCAAAATCAACATCATGGAAATGATATTGAATAACGAGTGGATAATAATTCATGTCCAATGGTGTTAGTTATTTTAGGTTTTTTATATAGTATAATATAATTCGATAATTGGATAAAGGTTTGGTAATGAATCATGTTTGTTTTGGTCTCCCCAAGTAGATACTCTAGTCTTATTTATGACATGTACAATTTCTATGACAAACTAATATGATGAACTTTGAGGGAAGATAAAATCCAACAATACACAGTAATTTTTTTATATTCTTGGTGGGAACAATGTGGTTGAATTTTTTTTATTTTTCAGGTTTTAAATAGAGATGGAATTTCTTTTTTTTTTTGTTTTTTTTTGTTTTTTTTTTGTTTTTGAAAAATCAAGAATAATTAAACATTATTCAACCATAAATGATAGTATTACCATTTTCTGAAAGATTCACTGTCTCCTATCAACAATCAAAGTTATATTTATATTCAATAATTATTATTTTATCACTCATATAGAATACACTGATATGGTATGATTATTTTAGAATTCATTTTTCTGTTTTATATATTAATTTTGATCTTTTATAGAGAATTTAACGGCCAAATTATTATTCCAAATTTACTAAACCATAATGTATGGAATATGGTGAAGTGAATATTTGAAATTAATTCTTCTGTTGTATTGTGGAATTATAATGAATTTCATAAAAATATTAGTTATATCATTAGATTATTTATATCTGAATCCCCAAGTTTAAACATTAATCCATGTCTTAATATGGGTGATAATCATAATTTATTATAATTTATAGATTGATTAATAAAGAACAAGACATTATAGGATCCAATAATCAATGTAATACATATAAATAAATTAATATATCACTAATCGACGACACATCTAATTGTGTCAGACTAATTATATTTTTAAAAACTAGAAAAATGTAAATATATATATCACCTAATATTCCAAACATTATTACATCCCTAAATGGGAAAATTATTAACCTAGTGAGGTGGCAAAAAATTATAATGTGATTCTTTTACTTATTATATAACAACAACAAAAAATGAAAAGCGAGGAGAAGAGTTATGTGATTAATTTACACAAATTAGTGGAATGAAAATAACACATGTTTGTGATAAAAATAGGAGGATGAAAATGGAAGGTATTCCAACATAATTTAAGTTATTTTTGTAACTTAAATAAAACAGTATGGAAATTTTATTATTATAATATAATATGATCAGATATGAATTAAAATTTTAATAAAATTTCAAAACAATATAAAGTTATACAAGAAATCGATAAGTGAAAATAAGGCAAATAATAATGGAGGAGTTGAATATGTACTTCAGAAAAAGAGTATGGAAGGTTTATATTACCTTAAAAAATGTTTATTTTTGTCAATTCACCTTCATTAAATCTAAAATTCCAACCATTAAAAGGTAAAGATGTGCATTTATTTAAAACACAAGGGGGAGGTTTTGTTTCCCTCCAATTAGATATGCTATATTTTCCTTCCCATTTAATCCCTAATAAAATGACACCATTGAAATAATTCTAAAAAAATTTAGATATATCATCAATATCCACTCACAAAAAAAATCAATCATTGTAATTTCCTATAAACTAATATGGTTATTTTCGAAAACAATGTGTTGTTTCTTGGGATTATTCACAAAATTTATAACACTCAAATGAACCTCATATCTGGATAAGAAAGTTCCTAATTACCATTTATCCATGGTATAAAACGTTTATTACATAAATATATACTTTCTCTATAAAACTATTTTATATTTTTTAAGAAACCATTTTGGGACATAAATTCATAACTATGAGCTATAATCTAAATTTACACTGAATTGTGGGATTCAATTTTGATATATTAATAGTCTAAACAAATGTATTGTTGGGAAATGACATTTTTACCCAAGTTAGAAAAATATTGTTTTCACCCCTATTGAATTATCCTTGAATTATTTTATTCAGTATTTATCCTATAAAATAATTTATTTTTATAAGTATATTTTTCTTAATAGATTCATTATGTCTTATTATGGGGGTTGTATAACACTTAAATTGTCAATTAATACAAGGATATAATTTAATTAAATGTAATAAAGTTAATAATACCTTTCTAAAAACAAGAAAAATTTAATTTGGATTAGAATAATAAATTTTATGGTTGAAATAAAAATATATTTTAAAACTCATGAAAATAATCAGTGTTTTTAAATTTCATTTAGTTAATAAATGAGAATTAAAATATACAAATGAAATTATTATTTAAAAAATACTATGGGATAATATTTAAAAACATTAATAAATATTGAAAATATATTTTTTAGGATTTCATAACAATATTTGTTTAATGGAAAGATTATTATTTATGAAAATCATAAAATATTATAATATATATTCTCCCAGTGAGATTTAAACCGTATGTAGATTTGATTGGTTTGATATCATTAGTAATTTTATGTTTAAATAATATAGACTCATTGGAAATGTAATTTCATTTTTATTGTATTGATCAGGTAATGTAAGGTTCAAATAGTTCTAGAGTCAAAAGCTGAGAGGTAACATGATGTGCCTCTCATCTGAAACATTTTTTACACATAATTGTTTATGGTTTTTTTGTTCATTTATTACTAAAATAAGTATTCAGGTGGCTAATTAATGAATTATTATTTATCTATTCATAATTACTTAATGTTTTATTATTGTGTAAAAGTAGTAATTTTAATTATTGAATATTTTTTGTTTGATGAGATTTGTTTATTTTATTTCATATTTCTATTTCAAAATTCATTTTAAAAAATTCATAAATTTTAATTCAGTTTTTGTTTTTATTTTAATTTATTATTTCACTTCATTGTTTTAAAAAAAATATTTTTATGTTTATCATTTGTTAGTGTATTTTTTAATTTAATATCTATTTCTATTAATTTTTTGGTGTTTTATTTTTGAAATATTATTTAATTTTGGTTATATATATATATATTTAGATTATTTAAATATTTTTTTTATTTATTTCTCTGTGTAGGGATTAAATTCCATGTGTAAGATATTTTATGTATTTTTGAAGATAAGTTTTTTATGAAATGTCATCATTGAGAATTGTTATGATGTCTGAGAAAGATACTTTTCTGGTTAGTTGTGTACAAAAATTGACGGGTGGGGGGGTTTTCTGTCATATAATATAAAATCAAGAACCTAAAAAGTAAATCTCAGATGATAATTTTTTAGTATATCATGAGAGAATATCTTACAGGCTTCATTACAGTTTGATATTTCATTTTTTTATATAAGATAATTTCTCTTCTGTTCTTTCATAAAAAGAAAAGGTAGATTATTTAAGATGTTCAAAAATTGAAGACCACTGAGAGTGAAGCTGGTTGAATGATTTTTTATGCATCTAAAAATGGTTATTTGATGAATAAAACTCTAAAGATCAAGTGTGACAAATTGAACAAAATTTTCATATGAGTCTAGGATAAAGAAAAATCCTAAAATTTATCTAAGTCTATAGAGGAAGAGATTATAAGAAATATATGAATTTTAAAGTGATAAACTAGTTACATATAAAGAATGAATTCAAGAAATTGAATCATAGTCTAACAGGGACAGATATTCGAAGAGTTTATTATTGTTGAAAATATGTCTAATATTTTATTTTTCTAATGTGAATGAATAGTTATTCAATATCTCACATCATATTTGCAACCAATATATTGGAAATTATATCTCTATCAATGAAAAAAGCATCATGGAGTCGTTTAATCTAGATGGTTGAATTTGGTTTTGAGAAAAGTTGTGTTTTTTGACATTTAATTGAATAATTAAAAATCTTTTTAATCACTATCATCTACATTCCGTAAAAGTGGGAATGTTGAAACAATATCATCCATCAAACCATGGTTCTAATTGAACCATTTCTTGATGATAATGATCGATGGGTTTCCCCTTATACAGGAAGAAAAGTTAAAAAAATCGGATCATTATTTTATCTTCATTTGAGAATTGTTCCCCAGTAGAGAATGGGAGGTGCATAGAGATTGACAGTTTATGCATCAGTGAAGATGAGATGTTAAAATGATTTTTGAGTAGGGTTGCTAATTTTTTATGGTTTTTTGTTTTGTTTAACAAAATTAAATTTTAGGTTTTTTGAAGTAGAATAGATCATATTTTGGATTGAGGAGATGGATGATGAGAATTATCTGGATTTTACGGTCTTTGTGAGGAATTCACATAAGATCTATTGTGGAATTTTATTATGACATAATTTATGGGTATTGGTTTTTTATTATAGTTGATTTATTGATGATGGCACATGTCCTATTTCGTCCTTCTAATAGCCTGTGTTTTGAGGGAGAGTTGAAGGAAGTGTGTATGATAATATATAAGACATGATATTTCAAGTGAGAATTAAACACTTTAGAGATAGAAATTTGTATTTTTCATTGAAAAGTAGAGGTTGATGGGTAGATAATGAAGTGATGAGAAAAGTCTCATGTAAGAATAAATTATTAATTTTATAATAATGTGTATGATTTTGTTGAAGGAATTTTTATAGTGATAGCATAGGTTAAAGAATGATTAAGGCAGGGAATACTCTCTTTGAAAAATGATTCATCAATTTGAAAAGTGAGGCGATGATTTTAGAAATAATATAATAAAAGAATGTAATGAAAAATTAAGTGAACCCCACCATATGTTTTTTGATATAATCATTTAGAGATGGGATATAATAATAGGTGATGATATTGGAATTCATGAGGTAGACTTCACTGATGTGTGAAAGATGAAGATAGAGTATGAAAAAATATTTTTTAACTCGAGAGAGAAGAATATATCTCTCCCCAGTTTCATTTTATTTTTATCATTTTAATTATATAAACTGGAAATTTATACCTCAAAATTGTTTGAAAATATAATTTTCTATTTTTATTCTTACATTTTCTCATTATCTCTTAGTTACATCATAATATTTTTCTAAGATCGATTATTATTGTTATCTTTTCATAATTTGACTGAATTTTCCAATATTAAAAACATTTGGGGATATTTTCTAGATGAATTCTCATTTGATAACATCCTTGATTATATGATTATTAGATGTGGTGATATTTGGTAATCATTCTTCTATTAGATTAAACACATGGAAAAAGAAAATAGTCTTGTATTTTCTTCTAATTCACTTGAAAATAATTATCTATGAATGAATAAATTATTTTAATATTTACAATTGTTTTTTCCCTAAATATTTTGTTTTATTATTTTATTCCTCAACTTCTTAAAAAAATTTAAACCTTGTTTATTCATCATATTTTTTGTTTCAATTTTCATAGAATAAAAAATCAAAAAATTTCCATCTCTATTTCTTTATGTTCTTGTAGAATATGTTTCCAATAAGCCCCTAGATAATCATACCAACCTATTCTTGGGTTAAACCCTCCATTCCACCATCCCATTGTGTAATAATAGACATAAATTATAATTTGACTAGTACACCAAGGAAAACACCACATTTATATTTTGTTACTCTTATCATGGAAGGCATCAACCGGGAGTGTTAGGGGTATAAAATACCCAAAATAACAAACTAATAAAATTGAAAAAAATATATTACTTCTGGAAATCACTTTTTTTAATTATCATATCTCCATTAACATTTCTAAAACATATTTTATGGGTAATTTATTTTTGTTAACTTTCTTATTTTTATTTAAAAATTCATATAATTTTTGGATAAAAATTTATGCACTTTGGTTTCTTGATTACGAGTTTCATTAAAAATGAATGTGTGAAATTTTTTGATTTTTTAGAATATGTTCAACGATTTTATTGTTAAATTACCTGGTCAGATATTTCAGTTAAGAATATTTTTATACTGTTTATTTAAGGGAATTAATGATGTAGTGAAATTTAACATGTAAAAAATCACAGGGGGATTTATATTCTACCATAGTGATAAAAAAATTATGGAATATATGGGATGATCTAGCTTATGAATATAAGAATAATTCACACACCATTACTTAGAAACCATCATCCTTGGAGTACATTAATGTTTATGTTTTATAAATAATGATCAGTGAAAGAAATATCTTTTTTAACGATTCAAGGATAAAAATTATAAATTTAATGAAAGAACACTGAACACGAAACTGATATATGAGAAAATGGAGAAATTGGTGAAATTATTTAGAAGCTCTAATGACTATATAATTCAAAAAATAAATAATAAATTTAATATTTTAAAAATAGATAAGATAAATGAAATTTACAAAGCCAAATTTGATTATATTGAATTGAGTGCTCGTGAGTTTGATGAATAATCCACACACATCATGCCGGATTTTAAAATTAACAACTAATTTTTGGTTGAAAATGTTTTCATGGAGTTTTAAATGATAATTATTTATGACTTTTTAAATGTCAAAACTCCAATATTCTTGAGATACAAGTAGACAATGTGGAACATGATTTATATGGTGAGAAAATGTGGGAAGAGGTTTACAACTATCTTAAAATGGATCAAAAAATATTTAAACTAGAATTAAAGAATATATTCATCAATAAAATTTCAAAACTAAAATATTATCACTTATTTTTCAATTAAATTTGATTAGGTTTTTGGTAAAATGATGTCTATAGTTATAAAATAACATTTTAAGATCATTTTATTATACTTCAACTTAAAAAGTGTTGAACTAGATCACTTCTATCCTGAATTCTGAAATGGTTACAAAGTAGGTTTTTATTGAGATGGTTTAAATTTTTCCCTGCATTTCTGCCAATAGGCTCTCCAAAGGAATGGTGTATACCTATACAGGACTTGTATTACTCCATAGAAGGATAAAATCCTAATATACTCATTTTAAAACTAAAAAAGTGGTGAAACACACGTGGTGGTTCATGGATCATAATAAACATTGACCTATAGACAATAGTCAGTTGTTAATAATGTCTGGTTGGAGACATTAAACATGGAATTGATATAGAATAAACACATTATTGAATAAAAAAATTCTTTTATTTGTATCCTTTTTATTAATAATATTCCTCATCAACATTGTCAGTGTTTTGTCACATTTTCTATCCTACTCACATAGTCCATTATTCATTATCATACTGTTACCATTTTCATCAATCATATTTTTGATTCCCAATTTTTGGAATTAATTTTGTTGTTTTCCTTTGAATGTACCTTCATGGAAGATGCCAAGTATCTTTTTAAGTTCTTATCAAGAGTTATTTTTATCCAATATTAGAAGAAACCAAATTTTTTTTAAGGATGTTCGGTCTTTCAATTTTTAAGTATTTTTAAATATATTACTATTGGAAAACTAACCTTTACCAACGGTTTGGAACCGTTGGTATAGGCCTCCAAACCTTTGGTATAACCTATACCAATGGTTTGGAGAACCGTAGCCAAGTAAGCCGTTGGTATAGGTAATATGAAATCTATACCAATGGTAATGGAACCGTTGGTATATAAATTCCAAAAATAAAACATCTGCTGGGATTTGATCCCAAGACCCCTCATTTATCATTGAACGAATCAACCACTAACCTTACATGACTTTTGTGATCATAATTACATTAATATATATATGTATTCTCATAAGTATTTTAAATTTTGATTTATATAATATTCTCGGTATGAAGGTCTGTGGAGGATGTTGAATTTTGGCCTACTTTTACCAACGGTTTGGCCAAACTGTTGGGAAAGGTAGACCTATCCCAACGGTTTGGCCAAACCGTTGGGAAAAGTGGAATATAAGGGGACCTTTCCCAACGGTTTGGCCAAACCATTGGGAAAAGTTGTATATTTGGGGACCATCCCCAAGGGTTTGGACAAACCTTTGGGATAGGTCCACCTTTCCCAATGGTTTGTCCAAACCATTGGGAAAAGTGTCCAATTTGGGGGCCTTTCCCAACGGTTTGGCCAAACCATTGGGAAAAGTGGCCAATTTGGGGGCCTTTCCCAATGGTTTGGCCAAACCGTCGGGAAAGGGGACCTATACCGACGGTTTTTGAAAACCGTTGGTATAGAAATGTTGGGAAAGATCTAATTTCCAGTAGTGTATTGAAATCAATTATGGCTTCTTTTAAAAGATATTTTTAATATGAATTTTTATTTAGTTCTTTACTTTCATATTAATTAAGTATGGGGTAAATTTTTTGTTGTTTGAAATTAATTTTGTGACTCTATATGAAAATATTAAATGTAAAGATTTCATGTATCTTCTTTGTAGAAAATTATATTGAAAATAAATTTAATCATTAATTTTTAACCTTTATATACAACAATACTCAACACTATAATTGTATTTAAATCATTATGTTACATGATTATTTTTTAATTTTAGTTAAAAAAATTATTCTATTAAAATGTAAAATTATGTAAATTTTTAAATTCTATTTTGTATTGTGTTGGAAGATGGTGGAAAAAAATATTATTATGTTGTAATGTGACATTTTACAATGTCATTGACTTACTTAACATCAAATTATTTGTGAAAAAATATTCCTAATTGTTTTATTCCACACATTATTTTAAATTTTCGGAAGAATTTGGGTTTTTACTTTGAGATAAAGGGTCTTACTTAATGAATTAAATTTATCTATAAAGAGAAGCACAACTGAATTCCATTAAATTTATCCGAAATTATGAGATTCTCAAACATTTCTTTACATTTTAAGTGTCTGGAAATTTTTCATGAATTTGAATATTATGATTCCAATTGGATTGGGTTAATTTATATTACTCAATGGATTTATTTTATAACATTGTTTTCCCTTTTGAAAAAAAAAATTTGTAAAAATTTATTAGAATTGTTTTCAATTTTTATTGGCTTTAAATTTTTTAGATAGAATAAAACTCATAAGATATGTATCCAAATTGACTAAGAAATTAAAATATAATCTAGGATGAGTGTCTTTTATTTAATTTGTTCATCCCATGTTCATTAAGTTGTTAGACATATTATTTATTCTACTTGTAATTAGTTAACATTCTAATCCAAAAAGTGGGTATGTTTAACTTAATATCTAATTTTTGTATCGGCTCACCTTGAGGTAAAGAGCATATTAGACATCCAGTTGGATTAAAATTGATGTATGTTTTTATTGTAAATAATAATAATATTAAATTATAATTTTTAAAAAACAAATCATATTTTCACTAAATTTCAATTATTTGAATGGGGTAATCACATTTGAATTGAGATAATGATCATAGCAGAAGATTTTTTTAAATATAATGTTTTGTGTTATTCCAATTTTTAACTATTAAATTTATAATTTTCAACATAAAAGCATTTCGAAATTTCCTGAGCAAAAGAAATTCGTAAGTGTAGGTGACTTGGATGTGGATCTTATTTCATCCATTTTTTTGAATCATTTTTATATTTTTTATTTTTTATTTTATACAAAAATAAGTAATTAAGTGTTTAGTTGAAGAATTTTTTTTCTCTTTATATTTTTTTGTTGTTTAATAATTTTTAAAACTATAAAATTTAATTCCATATTATTTTATGTGTGATGAGAATCATTTATTTTAATTTTTAACTCTTGTTTGAATAATTTTAAATGTGATAATTTAATTTTTGATATTATTATATATTATTATTTAATTTGACTATTGTTAATTAATTATTATTGTTATAATTCTTTCAACCATTATTCACTTATATTAATTTAATTTACATTTCTCTTTTTATTTTTTTTATTTTTGAAATATTATTTAATTATATTAATATATTTTTATTTTATATTTTTGTTATATATTTTATTTTCAACTATTGAATTATTTTAGTATTATTTATGTGTATAAATTAAGTGCATAATAGAATTTATGTCTAGTGGAAGATAATTTTTTTATGAAGAATCACGATTGATAATAGTTATAAGGAATGAGTAAGATGTTTTGCTAGATATATATCTAAAAGGATTACCTAAGTAAGGGGGTTTTAAGTCCATGTACCATTAAATATTGAACCTTGAAAGTGTCTTACATAAGATTAATTTCCAATATTATGTTAGATAATATCTTATGGGTTTTGTTTCAATGATATAATTCATTTCCCCTATGTATGATAATATCTATTATATGAGTTACACCTAAATGAAAGTTGTTGTCTCATGTTCGGGTCTCAAACAGAACCTTAGGTTGACTGTGGGATTTCATCCCTATGCCTATTAATTTCTTTGGCCCTATGATTAGTCCGAAATCTTGAGAATGAAATTGAGTATTCAGTTCATGTTTTAAAATATTTATTGGTCCAAATCCACACCCGATATCTCAAGGAATGATTCTTATATTCTGTGAATCCATCGGTGAATGCTCATCCATGATTTTTTATAGATTTTTCATTAAAACCCTCAGTTAACCCCTTAGATAAACCCCCATAAAATATATTGGCTATCCCTTATTTAGATAATTTCTCATCCAATGTATTTATGAACCCCTCAACCACCCCCTCGGTGAAACACTTGAAGAATATCTCATATGGTGATAATTTTGGTGAACCCCTCAGTGAATCTCTCATCCAAACTTAGATTTCTACTCACTGTGATGAATGGTAGAATGTGTTTTATATGATTTATATTTTTTGGATTCTTTTTTATTTATTATAGTGATTGGAAAAAATAATATTTGGTTGTTTTAAAATCATCAGGATATAAAGGTATAAATACTAATATTTTGTGAAATAATATTTATTAGTGTGGGTTATTCAAAAATAGTAAATTGATGGTTCAGTTTCTTTCTTCTTGGATGTCTAAATACAACATTTCAATTGAAGTTCTCTTTTCTTCCAATAATTTCATGAATAGTTTATTTCAATTTAATTTAACATTATATTTTCAATATGAATTTCATGTTGTAATTTCTACTATACTTTAATTAATTAGTAGGCTAAATTTCCACATAAATATTTTACAATTAATTTCTATTGTAAATTTCCATTTTTGGTGGTAATTTTCCTACAATATTTAACACTGAGTTTTTCAAATTTATTTTTGAAACGTATATTTTGGATTTTTTTCAAATTGGTTGGAATTAATAATGTTTTAAGGGCCTATTTTCCATTTAATGTATTAAAACACGTGTAATGTTTTTGGAATTCTGACTGTTATTTCTTTTCTTGTGGGAGCTTCCATGATGAATTTCCAATGTGAATTTTCACTATGAATTTCTAGTTGGTATTTTCACTTGGACTTTTCATTGGAATTTCCTCTATGGAATTTAAATTTAATAAATCAAACATGAATTAAAAATATCAATTTATTTAAAGTGTAATTTTCATCATTCAATATGAAGTTCCTATTGATTTTTTAATACAATTTACAATTTTATAAATTTCACCCAATGCATTGAAAATGGAAATTTTTTATATGTATTCATATTGGTAATTCATATTCACAAATAATTATTACTAGGAATTGGTAGTGGGAATTAGGATTGGGGTTTCTATGTTTTAATTTTCAACTATAAATTCTAGCCTCTATTCCCATTGCAAATTCTTGTCAAAAGTCACAAAATAAATTTTATGTGGAATATTGTAACACCTCAACCCATATTACGAAGAATCGGTACATTATTACATAACATTGGAATGATACAAGGAATCATGTCCAAAAGGACTGATCAGTTTAGTATCCTTGTAAGTACTAGATACATACATAAGTTTTATATTACAACATCAAAATAAATACAACACTAATTTATTCCATTAGAAAACATCAAAGCCTCCAAGATTATGCATTCTAGTCAATCATAATGTTCTTCTTCATATCATGGAAAAATGAAACATAAGAAAGGGGTGAGCTCAAATTCTCAGTAAGGATAATATTATAGTAGAAACTATCAAAAATAAAAATAAACATTTAAGGCATTGTATAAGAAAATAACACATGACTTTTAAACTTAAAATTCAGTAAAATATGAAAAAGATAAATCAAATAATTCAATTTAATTATTCACATGGATATTATACTAGTCAAATATTCACATGTAAGATAAATAGAAAAATTAAAAATGATGGAATTCATAATCCCGGACTTCATAACCACATAATCAACGTCTTGTTCCAAGATTACAAATAAGATTTTGTTAAGGCCTTATTCCATGACACTAGTTTGTCTCATGAGACATACTGATGCATCGAGAAGCTATAGTGGGCTCCACCCGTCACTTACTAAGTCCAATGAATTCTTTATATTAAAGGTTGGAACATAACATAAACATTCATATTAAAACTAGTTTACAAAATGTTAATACATAAACCATAAACTATGAGTGGTATAAAAATAACACATCCATAGTAAAACATATCACAAAACCTTCAATACAATATGGAATATTTTTATCGTAATAAATCCACTTCAAACAAGTGTAAAATCCATTAAAGGATTTTTACATAGATGAAATCAAAACTATTTGATAGAAATATCCACCTTTTTCTTTAAAACATTTACAAGTATCACTATTTATCAAGAAGCTATTTTAAATAGATTTTTGAATCAAATTTTCCCATACAAATTTGAAAATTTTAAGAGGAATTTTAATTTTAGAAAACTAATGTCCATATAAGTAAATCCTCAAAACCATTTTTAAAACATGGAGATTAATGTGAAAATTATATAAGAATAAAATTTTAAAACATTTAAAATGATATTTTAGTTAGAGTTCCTAACCAAATTATAGATGCTTGAATACAAATAATTAAGGTAATAAAAACATAATAATATTATGAGAATAAAGGTATTCATGATATATTATGTCAAAGTACATTATACACTAATTAAAAGTTAATTGGAGCATAACAACAAAGAGATCTCAATTGGAATGTATGTTGAGGTGAAATCCCTTATAAAGATTGTATCCCTAGGTTAAGGATAAATCGATTAAATAAATATGTGTAAAAAAATAAATACACTAAATATTTTTTGATATTATGTGTAAAAAAATCATTGGACAGTCCCACATATTCTTGTAACAACTACACCAATGACTTGGATGTTGAACTCAATGAATGAAAATTGAGTTAAGATTATTCTTATCAAGGTCATATAGATGACTTGAGAATTTATTAGGTGATTGATTATGTGTATAAAAATAATATATACACAAAGGGGAGTGTAAATTAATACATAAATAAATAATTATTTATTTCACACATAATCTAGGAGTAAAACAATCAATGAAGTTTGTGTAAAACCGAATAAGGGGAAATTGAAATTTTAAATTCCCTCATTGATTTGGTAACCTATGAAACATACACCCCATGTCATAAGGATAATCCAATTATTATTTAAATACCCAAATATTAAATTATATTACTCAAACAATAAAATATTGTGTAGTACATACACCACACAAAAGGTAATGGTGGAAAATATAGTGTGAATCTCACAGGAGTAAAAGTGAGATGAAAACTCCTTACCACGTTGTAATCAATTGAGTTGAATGAAAAAAGTTTAATAGCCAAAAAATGGATCATAGAATATGATGTATATAAAAATATTCGTGATAATATATATCAAATTCCTGTACACAATACACCACATGAAATAAATATATGGAAAACAATGGAAATCTCACAGAATTAAAAGTGAGATAAGAGACATCTTACCCTGTACTTTTCCTTGTTAGAAGGTAATATAAATTCTTGTATAATAGTTAAATCATTTCTATTAAATTATATAATAACCATATACACAAATACGATATCATATATGATCTTCTAATATTGCTTTGTTAATAATATTTTAGTATTATCATCATTTCGGGTGTTAACTGGTTTGTTTTCCTTTATATGTTTTGTTAATTAAGACATGTTTTTTATGATATATTTTATTCTTATATATAATGATATTAAGTTCTTAAAAGTTATTTTTAATCATAAAATTAATATTATTCTTTAATGATTATGATGGGGAAATGAATTGCATTGCGTTCGTGGAGACAGTAATCGGTACGTTTGCACGAGTGACAATATCATTCTTTTGATATTATAATGATATTTAAATAGATGTTATATCATATATACATAATAATTAACATGTTATATATATTATTTACATCAATTATACATCATTATTATACCCATCAAAAAAAATAATGCATTGAATAACAACTACACCAAGATGTGGAGACAGTAAGTCGTACGTACGCACATATGGTGACTTGGTCATTCATATGATTGATTGAATAATGAATATGGTTGTACCATTTTTATAAAAACATAATAGTATATAGAATATACATTTTTATTTATTTTATAATGGAAATAATAAATAATGAGGAAGTGGAAGAAGAAAAGATCTTGAAAGAGGTGATGAAATATTTACTTCTTCTTCGGGTTCTTCCTATTGATTTGGTCAAAAGGGATCTGTAGGTTGGATTTATGACCAAAGTAAGGACTCTAGACTAATTTTATATAAGTTGGTAGGATATTTGGGAAGGGTGTGGCCTATGGAAATGGCTTTGGAGGTGTGAAATTAAGATAAGGAGAAGCACCCTTTTATAAGAGAGTTGAGGTTCATTTTAGGAAAAACATGAAGTATTATTTTATAATAAATCCATATTCGGTTTCTAATGGATAAAATTGATTTATTTCTAGGATAAGGTGGTTATTTTTAGAAAACCTCTCAACCAATAGGTTTTAGATAGGTTTGGGTAACCATATTAACCTTATCTATTATTTTTAACTCTTAGTTAAATAGTTTGACATTTACCATGTCTCTTTGTATTTTTATATTATATGGTTCATTAACATACTATATCATGAAAAAAAAACCCCAACTGGTTCATAATTAAAATATATAACTTTATCTAAGTCCTTTGGCCGAACCTTATATTTTTAGTAATATTATATCAATTAATAATAAAGTATTTGTTTTAAAAACTCAATTACGTCAAATTTGAAACTATTTAGTATTTTATATTTTTGAAAGCCATAAAAACATTATCACTTAGAATTAAATTTTTTAATCGACCATAACATGTAAAATTAACCTATAAAAATATTTTAATTCTTAAAAAGTTTCAAATTACATTTATTTGGATATTTATAATATCAATTATTTTAATCTTTCATTAATAATGTAAAAACTGCATCCTCATTGTGTCAAAAATAAAATTAATTATTGAAATTATAAAAATTATAATTAAAATAAAATTATGTGGGAAATATTTTTAGATTTATAATTAATATTTATATACAAAGATATTAACTACATAACCCCTTGTAAAAATTATTTTACTAAAAGATGTATGTTTTGGTCATTTTGGTCTTTACTTTAAATTAATTAATATAAAGTGTCCTTATCAATCTCAAGTGGCACCATGGGGTCCCAAAATAGACACAAAGATTACCATGGTCATACATGTATCAATTAATATAAATAAGGCACATGTTAGGGTAATTTAATATTATTATAATATTTTTTACCCTTTTTTACCAGATTTACCCCTTTACCCATGGTAAAAAAAATATTTACTAAAGTAAATATTCATAATGACTAAAAATAAATGTTTCTTATTCACACAATGTGGACCTATTGATTCCAAATTTTTAATCCATTTTTCCAAATTAAAAATAGAGAAGTGGCATAAAACAATTTAAAATTAATTCTCATTGTCAAAACAAAAAGCGTGTTTTTAAGAAATAATAACTATCAAAAGATTGACATTTTTTATGTCTACTTTAAACGTGAAATTACATATAATGGACTAAATTATATTAAATGATAACAATATAATTTATTTATACTTAAAACCCATTCAAATTTATAATTTAACCCTATAAATTATTTCGATTAAATCAGTTGTTTTTTGTTAAAATTTAGTATTTTCACTATTCATCAAAATATGAAAGTTATCAGAAAAGTACCAAAAAATTTATCCAAAATAATTTATTATTTACTAATTCTAAATAAGAATTTAATTTCATAAAATTTAATATATAAAAGTGTCAAATATGGTTTTTAAAATGTTTTTCCATTAAAAGCGATAAAAATGCATTTTATTTATAAAAAATACGTGTTTATCTGAAATCAAAAATGAATTTGTTCTTATATTATGTCTCATAAAGAAATAATAGGGATTCTAAAGTTATATGGTCTATATTAAGTTCAAAATTATGTTAATATTATTCATAACTGGTTTTTAAACGGCTAGTTTCATAATTCGTGGTGCGCTTGAACTTGGTGTTTCGTGTAAGGAAATTTATTGAATTACATTGAATAGATTACATAATATGAAATATTGGGGTGTTACATTCTTCCCCCTTTTAGAAATTTTATCCTAGAAATTTTAAAATATGGCTTTGGAACTTCATTTAAATTCCCACATCAGAAAAAGAGTCAATAAAAATTTCACATTAAAAGAAATAAGGAGAAGTTCAAAGGTCACCTGAGATAACCCATACTAGGATTCCATATAAGAAAGCATGGATATTGATGATAAACTAAGTGTCATGTTCTTATGGAGAGCGATATAAAACATGATCAGGATAATGTTAACAACATGAAAACCACAAACATGTGATGAGATAAATGGTCATTAGTTTCCAAGTTGGGAAAGTAAGCGGAAAACGTTTTTTTATGTTCTATTTCATAAAGTTGAGGAATTTATTTATGAGATTGAATTAGAACATAAAGAGATATACATATTTTTTTATATGAGTTTCATATTTTGATAAATTTCTACCACTAACTCATATTTATTTTAAATGATGAGTATACAAGATGACTTCGTCACAACTGAAGTGCTAAAATCAACTTCTAGAGAATCACATGATCTGAAAAGTATAAACTATATATTTAAATTTTATTTAGTGACTAACCAAATCCAAAATGGTTAGTACAATATAATATTATCCCTAAAAAGGATAATCCTTTATAGAAATATATATTAATCTTAATTTCTAAAATTAAACCAACAATACCCAAAGTTCAATAAATACCATTAAATAAATAGGTTCCCTGAAAATCATTCAATATAATACAAACTAATATTGAAACCCAAAACATAGAAGAATTTGATTACATAGTCTTCCACGTTAAATTGTATCTCCAAATAACATCAATTATTCTTAAAGTGGCATACTTAAAATTAATTAACCTAATCACATATTCTCTATGATAGGTTAATCATTTACATAAATAACAAAAATCACTAAAAATACACAATAAAAACATAGATAAAAATTCACCATTACTCCTCAAATTAAATCCCATAGTATTCTATTTTTCTTAGGCATATAGTGTTCCCAACGGAGCAAACATCTTGCAAAATAACATTTATCACTTAACCACAAAATCATTTTCCTATAATAAGGATATCCATTTAGTAATACATAATATCCCAAATAAACATATTATTGATCAATAAAATAATTTAACTGAAAATAATAGGTCACAGTAACCAAGGACATCACGTAGTCCAGTGGTAGGTGACAAATCTCAATCGCACTCTAGTTGTGTGTTTGATTCCCACTGTTTTGTCTGACATGACGGTTTGTCACATGGTATGCGTGTTATGATTTTACCAAAACTATATCTTATTACATTCCCAAAATGTGATAAATTCTTCAGTATAACCATAAAATAATTTAACCACAAATGTTATCTCATACCTCACATTTTTATCCCAAAATTTAATAACATGTAATTTCCTCAAATTCAAGGATCATATAAACCCAAATGGTTCTTTATAACTATATACACAAAAGAAAATATAATTCGTCCTCAAATTGCATTTTCACATAAAAAACTGCATGGTTACACGTACAAGAGAATAGTCTTCCAAAGTAATCCCATAATTTTAAACATTTCTCCATCCATTTATTTCTACATAGGTTCTTCCTTCACTTATAGGATATCTTATAGAATAGGGAATTGACTCTGGTAATTCCAAGGTACCATTTATTTACGGAAGATTACTGTAATTGGATTCTTTTTTCATTTTTATTTTCATCGATAGTATTCTTCATTTTTCCTTAGAAATAATTTAATTTAGGTCCTTATTTCCCAAACATAAAACATTTTTTTGTTACATTGAGACACTTTCATATGTGTCTCCTCCAATATTTCCTGCATGATGGAAATTGAGATTTCTTTTCTCCATGGTCTCCACTATTGGAGCTCTTATCATTCATCACCTTTCTCTTCATTGTTGAGTCTAGGAGTTTGTTGATATATATGTTGTTGTCATATTTTTGTAAAAATAATTCAGCAAGAACAGAATATCTTTTACACCTATCAACATTCCATTTCGTTTCTCAGTTCCCCCATCGTGCCCACCTTGTAGATCTTGTTCAATATTACTATGAATTCCATGGAATCTATCCATTGAATAACACCAGAAATCATAGTGTGAGTCATAAAATAATTTAGAGAATATCATAACACGTTATTTTATATCTAAAACACCTTAGTATTAACCATTGTTTTTTATTCCCATCTTATATTAAAATCCATCCAATCGGTTTGTAAAGAAAATGTGAATTATCCTAATCATATCCCCCAGCTGAGTCGTGACCAAGAGTGTGGGAAGGCCCATTGTCGTGTACCAGGATACCTCGGGTCAATCCTGAAACTTCATGTCTGAGTTTTCACTCCTAGGTAAATTTGTGCCAGAGCCGCATCTACCTACTTGTATCCAGACAGAGATGCATTGCTTAGAAAATCGACATAATATTTACATTACCAAATTTTTTGGATATTATTATATACAAATACTCAATTTCTATCTTATTGTAGTGTTTCCTAATCAGAGTTTTTTCTAAATATATCATCCATGGATATTGCTAAATTTCCTCTGATACCAACTATAATTCCTCGACCCCAGTTACCCAGAATTGGTGCATTATTACATAACATCGGCATGATATAAGGAATCATGTCTGGAATGACCGATCAGTTTAGTATCTTTGGAAGTACTAGATACATACATAAGTTTTACATTACAACTTGAAAAGAAATACAACAAAAATTTATTCCATTATAAAAAACAAAGACACATATATTATGCCTTCAAGTCACACATAACTAACTTCTTCCTATCCTAGGAAAATAAAACATAAGAAAGCGGTGAGCTCAAATTATTAGTAAGGATAAAAATATAGTAGAAACTACATAAATAAGAATAAACATTTACGGCATTGTTTAAGAATAGAACACAAGTGTTTTAAACATAAAATTCATCATAATATAGAAAAGATAAATCAAATAATTTCATTTACATATTCACATGGATATTCTACTAGTCGAATAATCACATGTAATATCAATAGCCAATTTAATAATGATGGAAAACAGAATGCCAGACATCATAACTACATAGTCAAGGCCTTGTTCCAAGATTACAAATAAGATTTATTCAAGGCCTTAGGCCAATACACTAGCTTGCCTCATGAGACCTACCGATGCATCGAGGAGCTATAGCGGGATCCACCCATCATTTACTAAGTCCAATTCATTCTTCATATGAAAGTTGAAACATAACATAAACATTCGTATTAAAACTATCATACAAAATGTTAATACAAAAACCATAAACCATGAATGGTATAATAATAACACATCCATAGTATAACATATCACAAAACCTTCAATACAATATGGAAGATTTTTATCATAATTAATCAACTTTAAACTAGTGTAAAATCCATCAAAGGATGTTGAAATAGATGAAATCAAAATGATTTAAGAGAAATATCCCCCTTTTTCTTGAAAACATTTAAAAGTATTACTATTTATCAAGAATATATTTAAAATAGATTTTTGAATCAATGTATCACATACCACATTGAAAAAATTAAAAGGAATTTTAATTTTAAAACATTAATTTCCATATAAATAAATCCTTAAAAGCATTTTTTAAAAATGGACATTAATGGGGATGATTTAGAAGAATAAATGTTTAAAACATTTAAAATGATATTTTAGTTATAGTTCCTTACCCAATGAGAGACACTTGAATAAAAATAATTGAGTTAATAAAAACTTAATAATATCATGAGAATAAATTTATTCGTGATATATTATGTCAATGTACAGTATATACACCAAATAAAAGTGAATTGGTGCATAAAAACAAAGAAGTCACAATGGAATGTAAGTTGAGACGAAATCCCTTATAAAGACCATATCCTTTTGTTAAGGATAAATCAATGACATAATTATGTGTGAAAAATATAAATATACTAAATATGATTGGATATTAAGTGTAAAAAAATAATAGGACAATCACACATATTCATGTAAGAACTACATGAATGACTTGTATGTTTAACTAAATGAATGGAAATTGAGTTATGGTTACTCTTATCAAGTTCACATCAATGACTTGAGAATTTATCAATGTAGTGATTATGTGTATCAATAGAATTTCCACACAAAATGTAGTGTAAATTACCTCATAAATAAATAAATAGTGAATTCACTAATAATCGTGGAGTAAAATAATCAATGTAGTTTTCCTAAACTGAATGAGGGGAAATTGAAATTTGAAATTCCTTCTCTTATTTGGTAACATACGAAACATACACCCCATGAATTAAGTATAATCCAATGATTATGTAAATACCAATAAATTAAAGTATATTACTCAAACAATACAATCATGGGCAGTACTTAAACAACACAAAAGGTAATAGTGTCAAACATAGCATGAATCTAACGGGAATAAAATTGAGATGAAAACTCCTTACCACGTTGTAATCAATTGAGTCGTATGAAAAAAAGTTAATGATCACAAAATGTATCATAGAATACCATGAATATAAAGAGAATCATGATAATATATATCAAATTCCAGTATATAATACGCCACATGAAATAAATAAGTGGCCAACAATGGAAATCTCATGGAATTAAAAGTGAGATAAGAGACCACTTACCCTGTACTTTTCCTTAGTTGAGGGTACGTTAACCTGATTTATAATAGTTAAATAAATTTTATTAAATTATAAAATAACCATATATATAAATATTATATCATAGATGATCTTTCAATATTGCTTTCTGAATAATATTTTAGTATTGTTGTTGTTTCACTTGTTAACTGGTTTGTTTTCCTTTATCTGTTTTGTTATATAAGTTTTGTTTGTTATGGATAATATGTATTTTATTCATATCCAGAATGATATTAAGTTATTAAATATTATTTTTAATAATCAAATGAAAATTATTCATGTATTGTTATGATGGGTAAATGAATCGCATCGCGTTCATGGAGACGGTAATCCGTACGTACGCACGAGCGACAATATCATTAATTTGATATTAAAATCATATGTAAATAGATGGTATATCATATATACATAATCATTAAAATGTTATAATTATTATTTACATCAATTATACATCATTATTATACCCATCCAAAAAAGTATTGTATTGAATAACAACTACACGAGGACGTGGAGACGGTAAGCCTTACTTATGCACGTATGGTGACTTTGTCATTCATATGATGGATAAAATAATTAATATGGTTTTACCATTTTCATAAAAACATAACTATATATAGAAGATACTAGAGAAATTATTTTATAATGGAAAGAACAAAGAAAGTGGTAGTGGAAGAAGAATGGAACTTGCAAGAGGTGATGAAATATTTACCTCTTCTTTGGGTTCTTCTTTTTGATTTGATCAAAAGGGCTCATTAAGATGGCTTTCTGACCTAACTAAGGACTGTAGGATTATTTTAGGGAAGTTGGGAGGATATTAGGGAAGGTTTTTTCCAATCAAAATGGCATTGGAGGTGTCAAATTAAGAGAAGGGGAAGTTCCCTTTTATAAGAGAGGTGAGGGTCACTTTAGGAAAAGCGTCAAATATTATTTTATAATAAAATCAATTTCGGTTAATAATTGCTCCAAAATGAATTATTTTGAGGATAATGTGGGTATGAGTCAAAAAACACTCAACCATTAGGTTTTATATAGTTTTAGGTCACCATATTAACCTTATCATTTATATTTAACTCTTAATTAAATAGTTTGACATTTACAGTGTCTCTTTGTATTTTTATTTTATATGGTTAATAAACATACTATAACAAACCAAAAGAACCCCAAGTGGTTAATTATTAATATATATAAAGTTATATATGTACTCTTTCCTAAACATATATTTTTTTAAAAATTATATCAGTTAATAATATAGTATTTGTTTCAAAAGCTCAATTATGTCAATTTTGACACTATTTAGTATTTTATTTTTTTGAAAGCCGTAAAAACTTTATAAAATCGAATAAAATTTATTTAATCCACACTTCATGTAATTTTAATCTATAAAATTTTTTTAATTCATCAAAATTATCAAATTACATTTATTTGGATATATATAATATCAATTATTTTAATCAGTCATTAATAAGGTAATTACTGCATCAACATTGTGTCATAAATAAATTTAATTATATAATTTCTAAAAATTATAAATAAAACACCATTATGATTGAAATTATTTATTTTTGTAATTAAAATTTATAGTCTAAGATATAACTTATATAACCCCTTGTAAAAAAAATTTACTCAAAGATATATGTTTTCGTCATTTTTTGTCTTTATATTGAATTATTTAATATAAAGTGTCATTATCACTCTCTAGTGGCTCCATGGGGTCCCCAAATCGACCCAATGATGATAATGGTCAGAGATGTATCAACCAATAGAAATATGACACATGTTAGGGTAATTTAATATTATTATAATATACTTTTTTTACCCTTATTTACCAAATTTAACTCCTTAACCACAGTAAAAAACTATTTACTGAAGTAAATATTCATAATGACTAAAAATAAAGGTTACCTATTTACACAATTTGGAACTCCTGATTCCTAATATGGAACTCATTTTTCAAAATTCAAAACATAGAAGTGGCATAAATTAATTTAAAATTAATTCTCGTTGTCAAAATAAAAGAGCGTGTTTTTACGAAATAATAACTATCAGAAGATTGACACTTGTTTATGTCTAATTTAAATGTGAAATTACATATAATGGCCTAAATTATGTTAAATAATAAAAATATAATCTCATTATACTTAAAAACTATTCAAATTTCTAATTTTACTCTATAAATTATTTCGATTAAAAAAGTTTTTTAAATTAAAATTTAGTACTTTCACTATTCATAAAAATATGAAAGTTATCAGAAAAGTAACAAATAATTATCCAAAATAAATTTTTATGTCGCAAATATAAATAAAAATTTATTTCATTAAATTAAATATATAAAAGTGTCAAATATTTGGTTTTAAAATGGTTTTCCATTAAAAATCGGTAAATTTCATTTTTTTGAAATATATTGATTTTATTTGAAAAAATGAATTTGTTTATATATTATGTCTAATAAACACATAATAGGGATTCTAAAATTATATGGAGTATATTAAATTCAAAATTTTACTTAATACTATTCATAACTGATTTTTGAACGGGTATTTTGGTAAGTCGTGGTGCGCTCAAACTCGGTGTTGCGTGTAACAAAAGTTGTTGAATTACATTGAAAAGATAACATAATTTGAAATCTTGTGGTGTTAACAATATCATAGTAAAAATAATTTATAATTTCCGACTAGTAAGAATTTATTTTATATCAATTGAAACATTCTTCCAATAAAACACACTATAAATTCCCAGTGGAAATTTCTACTATCGGTTCCCTATGGAAACATCTAGTGCTAATTGAGTTTAATGTCTCAATAACCACTAGAATTTATTAGTGAAATTAAATTTCATTTTTTAACTGGTGGTTTTTTTTAATTGTATCACTTGTAATTTCTAGTGACATGTCCTACTGATTTGGTTCTAAGTTTCTAGTGGTAATTCCCAATGGAAATTCCCAAGGGAAATTTCTAGTGGAAATCATCACTGGAGATTCCAACTAGAAATTCCCACTAGAAATTCCTATTTGAAATGTACACTGAAATTACCATTCTAAACTACATCTGGAAATTCTGAATTATAGTGTAAATTCCCGATGGAATACATTTTAAAATTAGAATCACATAACAATTTATAGAATGAGTTGATATTGAACCATGAGAATTCCTACTATTACACTGGAAATTCCCGCATGGAATTCCTGTTTGAAAATTCAAGTAGAAATTATGAGTGTAATGTCTCTATAATCCCTATTGGAAATACATAACATAAATTATCACTATAAATTTTTAATCCCAAAGTAAATTCCACATGGAATTAAATTGAAATTTTCTACATAAAATAGTTTATACAATGAGTTGAAATTGAACTGTGAGAATTCCAACTGTTTCCAATGAAAATCCCACATTGAATTCCCATTTGAAATTTCCAGTGGAAATTTCTAGTGTACATTCATATTTTAATCCCCATAAGAAATTAAATGTGAAATTAAATATCATTTTTTATGTTGTGAAAATATTATAATTTAATCAATTCTAATTTTCTATTGACAGTTCATAATGAAAAATCAGCGTTGAAATCCCACTATAAATTTGCATAAGAAATTCCCACTAGCAACTCCCATTGGGAATTCCCATTTAAAAATTCCAGTGGAAATTCCATATGTAAATTCCAACTAGATAGTTCTATTACTATTAAAAATTCACATTCTAATTCAATTAAAATATGAAACTACATATATAATGTGTTGAAATTGTACCTCGTGAATTCTTACGGTTTCCCTAGGGAATTGTACAAGAAATTTATATTGGGATTTCTATTGGGAATTAGTAGTGGTATTTTCTTTGGAAATTTCCACAACTCATTATGGTTGTAAATTTCCAACTACTTAAAAAATTAAAAACTATTATAAATTTAGTGGGTATTTCTTGATAAAATTTTGATTATAATTTTCACTGGTCCTTGTCGCTGTAAAATGAAAAATTATTTATAATTTCATGTAATACAAATAATTTTCATAAAAAATTTAAAATTTACAATGGGAACATGTAATATGATTTTCATTAGAAATTTTCATTAGTAAATTCTAGTTGAATTTCCAAAATGAATTTTTATTGGACCATTAGTTAAAGAGTACTGATTCATATCCATGTAGAATTTCTATAGTCGGGATTTTCACTATGTGTTTTCTATTTTCACATATTTTGAATATTTAGAACATTCATATATACATAATGATATGTTCTTTGGAATATTGTTTTTTTATCCTAGAAGAAGCCTCTACATTAGCCACCGACCACTATAGGTCTTCGATTTGGGTGATGTGGAAAATATTTAATGATATTTGGACTGAGATTATAGATAATACTACAAAATTACTCATATGATTCCATTTTTGTAGTTGTTTAATTTATTTCTAGATAACATAGTGACATTTGATGACTGTGAAAAAATTGATGTCTCCATGGTAATTTTACTACATATGTATCATATGTATTTAAAAATGATTTACATAGATTGTAGGATGAAGGAGTTAAGAGTAGTAAACATATCTTATATATATGGCATTGAGGATGGTGATTTACCTTTTTTAGATGCATAGACATTACAACCAGATAGTTCATAACATTTGAAGAGGAGGATTTACAATGTGGGATTGTTGTTATAAAAGGTTTTATTATAGAGAGATATTATTTATACTGTTGAAGCTAATGATGAAAAATATTTCATTGATGTTGTGTGTTTCCTTTATATTTTTTTTCTGCAAAACATTATTTATCCCCACATCCATTTCTTATATGGGTTGGAATTTCATGGAATATTTTAACTATATTTCTAATGTGAAAAGTTATTATTGGTCTACTGGTATTCAGGATCATATTATTATAATAAATAATTAAAATCACATCACACATTTAATATTGGTCTGGGATGATATTATTTTATTGGTAATGTCATAAACATTATTTTGACTGGTTAATTTTTACTATTCAGTTGAGAAATCCCAAAAAATTATTTGCTTTTATAGTAATCATATATCATCATGTCTGGTAATTCTTCCACTTAAATATAATGTTCCCTGCTATTTTTTCGGTGATGTTTGGAAGATATTGTCACTACAGTAAAAGAAATTACCAAAGTACTATTAGTATTCTATATTTCATAATAGTATTTTATTTTAATACTAATTTATAACATATACAGTTTTTTCCACTATCCAATGTAGACTCCAACCACCCCAAGATAGAGATTTATGTAGGAATAATGTAATTATAATTCTGAAAAACCTATCCAATTGTATGTTGTTGAAAACAACATCTTTTTAGTATAAAAGGATTAGAGACAACTTTTTCTAAAAAGGAGACTATGGGATTGGTCATGTAGAATTACAATATTAATAAGAACGTCATGAAACATGGGGCCTAATAAAAATAATTAATGTATTGATTTTTCTTTTTAGAGAAAGGCTAAAGATCAAGGGGAATAAGGAGATTGAAATTGTATATGGTGAGGAGAAAGAGAATGTTTTAGAGGATTTTCGGATTGAACAAATTCAAATTTAATACATTATAACATTATTAGATGTCATAGAGGGAAACATATAGTAAATTCATGAACATGAGATGATGGAAACAAGTATTATTGAGGAACGAAAGGGGATGATGATGTCAATGAGTATTTGATTAAAGAAAACCAAGAGGTGTTGGGGATTCTAATTCAGCTTCTTCTGCCTCAAATAAAGAGATGTCATTGATTAAAGGTATGAAGAGTAGTATAAGGAAAAAAAATAATTGATCTCTTTATATATATATATATATATCCATAGGATACAATAATTAAGTGTCTTTCAATTCCCCCAGGCTATCTTAGGTAATTCATATGTTGGTGAAGCTGTAGAATATAGTGACAACACATGATTCATGGCTGCTGCAAATACTTCTTGATCCTCATTAGGATATATAATGATTCTAAATTTGTATTGTAAAAATAATTTCAAAACAATTTTACTATTTACCTAAAATAAAAATAACCATCCATGATAACAATGGTGTAGTCTGAAAATATACTGACAAATCATATCAGGTCGATATAAAAAACATTATTGATTTGTTAAACAAGTGGTGCGCTACCAGTATAGTATGTGTTAGATAAATTTTTCTAAAACTAATTATATATATATATTATTGAATTATTTTTTAGAAATAGGGCATAGATTCATTTATAGTGATAATGGAAGTGATATGTTGGCTTCAGAGTTTAGTTGTAATTATAGAATTAGAATGTTTTTTCTTCTTGTCGATCACCATTATTGTAAGACTGTAGTTTGTTTCTAAAAAACTCATGCTCATATTATTCCAATTTTTATTTTACATCAATACATGTTTCGAGTTAATGGTGACTATATTATTAGTTTTTTATTTGTTATTAGATTCTAACTAGTTCATTGTTAATCAAATAAAAAATTAAAGGATTGATTTTTAAAATAGGAAGTAAATGGACATATGAAGAGATCCTTGTTTTTATTCTACCTATTAATCTCTAATAATATCTATTTGATGTTTTTAGTCATGTATTTTACGAAAGGGTGTTGGATATTATAAATCTATTCTCTTGATTTGAGAAACAGGGGAGGGTGATCCTTTTAGTAAAGATGTATTCAATGTGGTAAGATGATATACATTGTCTAAGGAACATTTCTATACATTGAACGATAGACTACCCATTGATTTAAAAAAAATTATTTGGAAGATGGTTCGGTTGTTTTCGTGATAATGATATAAAGCAATAAAAATGGGATATGAAAATTGAGAATACCCCATGATAGTGAGATGCCAATTTGTATTGTGGTGTCATCATATGTTATATCATAAATTTTTTTGGAAACTAGAGTTTCAATAGTAGAGCATTTGATAGAAAAATAATGTTTTTGGAAACCGATTTTTTATGGTTCATTATTTCCTAAATAATCCATGAAGGGAAATCTTGGACATGGATGTAGAGAGTTGGAAGTATTTTTTTCTTCCAAAAACATTGAAGTGGGTTAAATCAATAATTCACCTCAATGCAAATTTTTCTATTTAACATTCTAAACTTATCTAATTTATTAGGTTGATTTTGGGTGGGCTCTAGGTTGGGGGTGAAAACATTCATTTACTGATGTGGATGAACATACAGTTACATTTTGTGCTTTTGTATAACACCTCCATCTTTTATGGTACGTTTCCCTTTGAATAATACAGTAGCGTGTGTTGTATGTATCTTCGAGTTATAACACACACCACAACCAATCAAACTAGCCATTGTTAATAGTAATACCCACTTTTTTAAATTTTATAAATTTTTTATTTTAAAATGGACATCATTTTTGGATTTGGAATATCAAAATTATCCTAGGGTCAAATTTTAGAATTATTCTGAAAACTTTTAATTTTTGAAGAATAGTGAAAAAACACTGAGTTATAGTTTAAAACTGAATATTTATTTAAATAATTATTTATTTTGTATAAATTTAATTAAGGTAAAAATAGATACATAATACCTATATAACTTCAATGTAATTCATTGGAGTTGGTTTAGAATAATTTTAGATATATAAAAATTTTATTAATCTTTTCACCGTCTTTTACCCCTCCTAGTAGAACATCGAAATTCACATAAAACATAATTTTACCACTTCTGTGAGTGGAATTTCGAAAATATGAGAGACACGGTTAATATCAAGTTGTAAAATTTGGTTCAATGAGATTAAAATAATTTTTGGTGAATAGTAACTATTTACTTTTATTTACCATGGTTAAAAGTAAATAGGGTAATTAAGGGTAAAAATGATACTAATATTACCCTAAAACATGTCCTATTTCTATTAGACAGGTGTATCCTGGCCAAAAACCACCTTAGGAATAAGATATTATCATTTAGGTCTACTTGGATTAGATTATGACATTAATTATTATTTAATTCAACGACGATTTATAGAGTAAAAATCAAGGTTTAATTACAAAAACATTTTTAACATAGGGTTATACATAAGATATATTAGATTTTAAATATTTATTATAATTATTAGAAGATTTCCTACATAATTTTATTTTATTTATAATTGTTAGACATTAAATAATATAATTTATTTATGAAACAATGGGATTGCAGTAATTACCTAATTAATGAAATATTAAAACAATTGATATTACAAATATAAAAATAAATGTAATTTGAGACTTTTTATGAATTCCAATACTTTCATAGGTTAATATGACATATTAGGATTGTTTATATAAATTGTTTTCGAAGTAATATTGCTGTAATAAAATTATAAAAAACAAAATACCCAATAGTGTCAAAATTGACATAAAAGAGTTTCTAAAACAAATATTATATTATTAATTGATATTCTATTCATAAAAATCTAAGGTTCTGCCAAAGGACTTATATCATGATAGGTGTATCATTAATGGACCACTTGGGGGTCTCGTGGATGTATATAGTAATTTTATTAACTATATAATATAAAAATACAAAGTGACATGGTAAATGTCAAACTAATTAACTATGAGTTAAAACTAAAAGATAAGGTTAATATAATGACCCAAACCTATATAAAATCTATTTTTTGAAAGCATTTCGACCCATACCCACCTTATAATTTCAATAATCCACTTTGGAGCCATTAGAAACCGAATATGAATTTATTATAAAATAATACTTTATGTTTTTCCTAAAGAGCCCCTCCTCCCCCTTATAAAAGGGAATCACTTATAACCAATTTTTTACACCTTCAATGACATTTGGTTCAGCCAACCTCTGCCCAAATACCCTATAAAATATCCTCCCTTAACCCTATAGGCCATAATTTGTTCATAAAGTCAATCTATGGAGCCCTTTTGATCAAATCAAAAGGAAGAACCCGAGGAAGAAGTAATATTTTCACCACCCTCTTTCAAGTTCCTTTCTTCTTCAACTTATTATTTCTTTTTTATTACCATTATAAAATAATAACTCCAGTATCTTCTATATACTGTGATGTTTTTATAGATATGGTACAATCATTTTCAGTATTCTATCCATCCTTTGAATTACATGTCACCATACGTGCGCATGTACGGCTTACCATCTCCACGTCGTGGTGTAATTGTTATTCAATAAACTATTATTTGGATGGGGATAATAATGATGTGTAATTCATTTAAATAAGAAATATAAACTTATAATTATTCTGTATATATGATATACCATCCAATTATATAAATATTTAATATTAAAAGAATGATATTTTCGCCCATGCGTACGTACGGACTACCGTCTCCATGAACGCGATGAGATTCATTCTCCATCGTATCCATTCAAGTGTAATTCTCATTTGATGATTAAAAATAGTGTTTAAGGACATGATATCATTCTAGATATGAATAAGATACAACTTATTCATAACAAACATGGCTTATATAACAAAACATATAAAATAAAATGAGTAAGTTAACACCCGAAGTGACGATAATACTAAGATATCTTTAACAAAGCATTGTTAAAATATCATATATGATATCATATTAAAGTATATGATTATTGAATAATTTAATAAAAATTATTTAGGCATTATACAGGAGGTTAACCTACCCCCAACCAAGGAAAATTACATGGTAATGTGTTTTGATCTCACTCTGTATTCTCGTGAGATTCATGCCATATTTCCACTATTATCTTTTGTGTGGTGTATGTACTGCCCATAATTGTATTATTTGTGTAGTACACTTTAATTTATGTTTGTTTACATATTCATTGTATGATACCTATTTCATGGGGTGTATGTTTCATAAGTTACCAAATTGATACAGTTTTATTTCACAATCTCTTTAATATCTGAGGTTGTTTATAAGTAATTAACTATTGGGACCTCTTTATCATCCACATCCATGTTTCTTAAAAATGTATTTCAAAAAATTCTTACTATTTTACAGAATATGGGTTAAAGTCATTTATACCCTTGTTTTACATTTTATAAGAAGTTTATAAAGAAATCATTCCGTCATTTTCCAAACAAGTTCATTTTTAACCTTTTCGACAGAATTAAGGTAAGAATGACTTTTTTAACTTATACGGCGGGTACGGCTATTTTCCGTCATTATAAAATCTTTGAAGCATCCCTGTAACAGCCCGATTTTTTATACTAAGTATTCTTTTTAATTTATTTGATGTCATGTGTTTTATGCTACAACAAGTTTTTCTGGTGCTTTACTCAACATCGTATTAGCGTGCAGTATACGCAACACTATTCTTATATTATGGTACACACAATTTCAAGTTCGTTGGATAATAGTAATTCTACGCAACATTGAGTATATATATATATATTTTTGTGTGTGTATTCAATGTATAAATGAAAAATGGTTATATTCTGTTACAACGAAACAACAAAGGAGTCTTACCCAACACGCAACCCTGACATGGCTTACATTACACGCAATCACGACCTTCCTCGATAGCGTGTGTCGTACGCAATACCAGGTTTTACTAAACAATGATATATTATTAAAATATTATTTGAAATAGCCGTTATGAATAGTAATACACACTTTTTGAAATTTTATAAATTTTACCTTTTAAAATGGACTTCATTTTTGGACTCAGAAAATCGATATTAGCCTAGGGTGAAATTTTGGTATTTTTATGAAAACTTTCAATTTTTGATGATTAGTGAAAACACTGGGTTACTATTTAAAAAACAACTTTGTATTTAAATAATTATTTATTTTATTTAAATTTATTTTTGGTCAACATTGATACATAATACCTATATAAGTTCAATGTAATTCATTGGAGTCAATTTATAATAATTTTAGATATATAAAAATATTACTGAACTTTTGACCATCTTTTACCCACCTCCTAGGAGAATTTGAAAATTTACATAAAACTTAATTTTACCGCTTTTGTGAATGTAATTTCAAAAATCAGAGAGACACGGTTGATGTCAGTAAGTAAAATGTGGTTCAATGAGATGAAAATAATTTTTGTTGAATAGTAACTTTTTACTTTTTTTACCACGTTTAAAAGTAAATAGGGTAATTAAGGGTAAAATGATATTATTATTATTACCCTAACACATGTCCTAATTCTATTAGATAAGTGTAATTTGACCAAAAACAACCTTAGAAATAAAATATCACCATTTAGGCCCACTTGGATTAGATTAGGACATTTAATATTAATTTATTTAAAGAAGGGTTAAAATACATAAAATCAAAGTTTAATAAGTAAATGATTTTTAATATAGGGTTATACATAAAATAAATTCGACCATAAATATTCATTAAAAATATAATAAGATTTCCTACATAATGGTATTTTATTTATAATTTTTAGACATTAAATAAATTAAGTTATTTATGACACCAAGATGATGCAGTAATTATCTTATTGATGAAATATTGACATAATTGATGTTATAAATACGAAAATAAATGTAATTTGAGTCTTTTTATGAATTAAAATAATTTTATAGGTTAATATGAAATGTTATTATTGATTTATGTAACTTTTTTCGAACTAATATTTCTGTAATGATTTTCAGAAAAATCAATTACCAAATACTGTCAAAATTGACATAAAATAGTTTTTAAAACAAATATTATATTATTAATTTTTATTTTATTCCTAAAAATCTAAGGTTCATCCAAATGACTTAGATAAGGTTAGATATATTAATAATAAACAACTTTGGGTTCGTTTGGCTTGTTATAGTATGTTTATTGACATTATAGTGTAAGAACACAAAAAGACACGGTAAAAGTAAAATTATCTAACTTAAAGTTAAATCTAAATGATAAGGTTAAAATAGTAACCTAAACTTGTTAAAATTATATTGGATGAGAGGATTTAGACCCATACCCACCTTATCTTTGAAGTAAATCAATTTGGAGCTATTTAAAACCGAATATGACTTTATAATTAAATAATATTTTTAGTTTTTCCAAAGGTGCCCCTCTCCTCCCTTATAAAAGGGAACCTCCTCCCTCTCTTCCTCACACCACATTGAGCCTTCAAGATCGGCCAACCCCGGCCAAATTCTCTTCTCCACTTCCGTAGAAACATCCTAGAGGTCCTGTTCTTCTTCAAATACCAATTTTAGTGCCCTATGAGGAGGACTCAAAGAGGGGCTTCAAAGAAGAGGTAAAGTCTGTTTCTGATTCTTTCAACTTTATTTCTTCTTCCACTTATTCTTCTTTAGTTGTTTCATTATAAAGTAATAACATCAGTATCACTAATATACGGATATTTTATTATATGTATGAAACAACCCCATTTCATCTTCTGTCTATCCTATGGAAAACGAAATCACCGCGCGTGCATACGTACGGAATACCTTCTCCACACCTTGGTGTAATCTGTTTTTCCAATACCACCTTACGTGGATGGGTATAATGGTGTAAATAATAACTATAAAAAGTTATTATAACATCATACTGATTCTTATATACTATATCATCCACTCCAATTCAATTCAATAATTATGGAAACAATATCATCGCTCGTGCGTATGTACGGACTACCATCTCCACGACGCGATGAGATTCATTATCCATGTTAACCATTAATGAATGATTATAAATTATATATAAGCAATAACAATGAAATATATGACATTATAAAGCTACTTTATTTATGTATATATATATTTATGTCATCTACATAATTCCATTATTCCTCAATAAGGAAATGAAAACAGCGTTCATGCGTACGTACGGCCTACCGTCTCCATGAACGGTGTATTTCTTTCCATTTCATGATCCATTATATATATGTATATTATAAATATATATTATATATAAATAATGTTTTATATTCTGTAATTAATTAATCAGGATCTAAGTAATGATATAAATAATTACAAGTCAAATCACGGACCATAAATGAATCGATTTTACCCAAAACGCTACATTAACATGAATTTACCAAAGAACGGGTAATATAAAGTCATAAATGAACCATATATGATATCATAAAAATGAAGATGATTTTGTAATAAGTCAATGACATTATTTAAATTATTATACAATGAGGTTCGGATACATGTGAAGCATATCAGACATAAGGTAAGGGATAATTTTGTAAATCACATTTTTTATCCGAGATTGCTTATTCGTAAGTATTTACTGGGGTTATATTTATCATCCATGTCCAAGTTTTATAAAAGTGTTTTCATGTATGTTTAAAGTCATTTTTACCCATTTTTTACTTTTACTGCATGGTATGTAAGGAATCTTTCTTTTGTGTATGTACGTGGTACTTTATTGACTTTTCTGGAAAAAGTACGAGAAGAATGTTTTTTTTAACTTATACGGAACGAATGGATTTTTACGGTTTTATAAAGCCTAATTTTCATGAAGCTTCCTCCAAAAGATTTCATCACTATTTTCAAATAAATCTCTTTCTTTTAAAATTGGATGACATTTTGTGAAAAGAAAATGATTTTGAAGAAGAAAGGATATTTTCATCAAAAAAAATTTTCAAATGTTTTATCAAAACCATTTTCACATCTAAGATGACATTATTTCATATGTTTATGTTTCAAGTATAATGTATCTATGATTTACATGGTTTCATTTTTATTATTATGAAATGATATCCATTTCTTTTATATGGATTATGTGATGATGGGATGATGTTTATGAACCCTATTTTATTCATTGGGTTATTATGAGTGATGTGTGTTTATTTTGTTGCACAAGTAAGAATGATTTAATTATGAGATTGGTGGGACCAATATCTCCCTCCAATGCATTGTCTAAAGATTTATATCTCATGAGATAGACATGGTTGGAACGGTAAGTTAATCCGGTTCAGTGTTACATGACTGAAACGAGAGTGAACTCGATTCAGAAAGGGACTTTGTCCCCTAAGATGGTCTTGGCAGCAATTCCTTGGCTTCTATGGAAATAATAACACGTGTTGAATGGTTACAACAATTACATGTTTTATTCCAATCCTATTTTATCATGATTGATGTTCCCTTATGATATATTCCTTACGTACTTCCAAGATTCATGTGTTTGCTAATTATTTTTATGTTTATATTTTATGTTCATGTTTTTGCATTCAAATTTTTATGGATTGTCTTATGTTATCTATATTTACCCTTACTGGGCATTTGAGCTCACCCCTTTTATGTTTTCTTTTCCCCAGGATATAAAGAAAGGTTGTAGGTAAGAAAAAAAAGGGGAAGAACTTTATGAGAGATGTTGAAGATCTTTCACCACGATTTGAAGATTATATTTCGAGTTTCCAAAAACACTAAACTATTATGGTCCTTGTGTGTGTGTTTTTGTTATGTACTAAGTAATCCGCAAAAGTAATGTAATGTCCGTGTACGTCATGCTTAGGGTCTCTACAGTTGGTATCAGAGGAAAGTTTTAGTCAACCATTGGAAAATAGGATTCGAAAATGTTAGTAAGATCCCTACAGGTATTTCTAAGGTATGTCTAGGGATGTCCCTAAGGATAAGTATATGTATAGGATATAGTCCTAGATCTATGGTAACGATTTTAGAATTTAACGTAAGATGTTAGGTATTGAGGGTACTCCCCCTTTACTATGTTGTTTTCCCTAGCATGATTTTTGCCTCTCACTCTATTCTTTTTGGGTTTTAGTAAATTCCTAGAAACTGGAAGATTCACGATAATGGAGGATATGGCGGACAATAAAATGTTATTCTTCATTAGCAACCAAAAGAAACGAGATCTGGAAGTCCAAACATCATTATTATGCCTAATCAGCAATCTCATAATATGATCAATAATCTCATCTTTGGTAAGTTTCCTGACTCAGATAATAAGAGAATGATGGAGTTTCATGATGATCATAGAGGAAAGAAAGTTCAATTTCCCTCATGTAAATCATGTGGGAAGAGGCATTGGGGAGATTGTTTCAAAGGATCTGGAACATGGATTGGGTGTGGAAAAGAAGGACACAAAGCCAATAAGTGAAAAGGAAAACGTTCAGTTAACACCATGGAAAAGGATAATGGTATTTCTATGACATCAACAATGATTAGATGTTTTAAATGTGGAATGTATGGGAATTATGAAAACCAATGCCCTAAGGGAAAATCTCAAGAAGATAATCAGCATGGTCGTATGAGTAGTATTTATGTGGATGATGATGAAGAGACTAAAAATGAAATATGAGATGAAAGAAATGATGAAGCTCAGTCAGTGGTTTAAGAAGTTAGTGGAATGATTGTATGTTTATAAAGAATAATGTATGGTACTATGGAATAAAGGATGATCTAAAGATTGTTACGCTATTTTTTTCCCAATGTATTTGAAAGTATATGTTGAATGGTACCAGTAACCATGAAAAGTGATTTAAATATTTTGGAACGAAGATGATATGCGCATTATGAAGGGATAAGAAGATAATGAGATGTTTGATTGTATTCATGAGCTCATGATTGATATAAGCACTAAGTGATATCATGGTTTGAGTATATAGAATTTTGAGGATTTTGGTGTGTGGAAAGTTTTAACTTTTAACTGCATTAATGTTTTCACTAAGGTTCAATGGGTATTCATTCATCAAGAGAATACATGATTAAGGTATTCACATGTTTGTAATTTGACCAACAAGATATATCTTATGATAAATGGGGGATAAATGATGGCATTCACGTGATTGTTATGTGAAATTTCAAGTAATCATTTTCTTTATACTATGAGCTTGGATTGAACTATTTTAGATAAGCCTAAAGATTGGAATGGATTATGTTGGGCATAAGTTAGTATTGTTTAAGGATAGAACATTTTTTTGATATTATTGATGTGATGTTATAGTAATATTTTTTTAGAAAAATGACAACTTGCAGGACGGGCGGCAACCCATCGCGTTGGACAAGGCTGTGGGAATCGAACCTGCAACCAAAGTGCAACTGGCCTTTATCGCCTACCACTGGCCTACAGGAAGTCCCTGGTTAGTAGAAACTAGTTTTATTTTAATATGTTGTATGATATATGAAGTATAAGTTCATTTTTGGAATTTTTTATGATTAACCTCACCATAGATGGACTTATGTATATTTGATAACTTTTGCTAACCTTTTTTTTTTGAAAAAGATGGAATGACCAATCATTCTATCACATGATCTGGTAACACTTCACGAATAAAAAATTCAACTTCATTTTTTAAGAGATGAAGTGGAAATTGTTCAAATCATGAACAATAGTGAGATTGTACCAAAATAAATTAAGTATTTATTATATTTCAAATTCTTCAACTTTAGGGAAATGATCTTGAAAACCAAAAATGTTGTCCTAGTGACCTTTTATCCGATGAATCAGATGGTACCCTAGATCATCACAAATTTATGTCTTTGTGATTGTTGGATTTTTCATAGCCATGTTCTCTACCACCCTCCATCAGAACATGACGGTTAGATTTCTCTTCCATATCCATATTTTCACCTATGTTATCCTATATGGAAACCCAGTGATTAGTTAATTTGGATAACAATTACGTTTGATACTTTAGTTTTTAAAGCCATGTTTTGGGTATTTCATTTTACGATGTGGGTTTAAAATAAAAAAACTTTCAAGTAGAAAACCATGCATAACCCCGATGAATTTCAATAGCAAAATTCATTTTAAGGGGGGTAAAATGAAACAAACCATTATTTTATGATAAGTATTCTTTTTAATTTATTTTATGTCATGTGTTTTATGATACAACAAGATTTTCTTGTGCTTTACGCAACATCGTATTAGTATGCAGTATACGCAACAATATTCTAAGATTGTGTTACACATAATTTCAAGTTCGTTGGATAATAGTCATTCTACACAACATTGAGTATATATATGTGTGTATTCAATGTATAAATAAAAAATGGTTGGATTTTTTTATAACGAAACAACAAAGGAGTCTTTCCCAACATGCAACCTAGACTTGGCTTGCATTACACGCAATCGTGACCTTCCTCGATAGCGTGTGTTGTACGCAATACCGGGTTTTACTAAACAACGATATATTATTAAAATATTATTAGAACTAGCCGTTATGAATAGTAATACCCACTTTTTGAAATTTTATAAATTTTATCATTCAAAATGGATTTCATTTTTGGACTCGGAAAATCGAAATTAGCCTAGGGTAAAATTTTGGTATTTTTTCTGAAAAATTTCAATTTTTGATGAATTGTGAAAACACTGGGTTACTATTAAAAAACCGACTTTTTGTTTAAAAAATTATTTATTTTATTTAAATTTATTTTAGGTCAACATTGATACATAATACCTATATATGTTCAATGTAATTCATTGGAGTCATTTTATAATAATTTGTTTTATATAAAAATTTTATTGAACTTTTGACCGTCTTTTACCCACCACCTAGAAGAATTTGTAAATTTACATAAAACATAATATTACCGCTTTTGTGAATGGAATTTCAAAATTCCGAGAGGCACGGTTGATATTAGTAAGTAAAATGTGGTTCAATGAGATGAAAATAATTTTTGGTGAATAGTAACTTTTTACTTTTTTTACCACGTTTAAAAGTCAATAGGGTAATTAAGGGTAAAAATGATATTATTATTACCCTAACACATGTCCTAATTCTATTGGATAAGTTTAATTCGACCAAAAACAAACTTAGGAATAAAATATGATCATTTAGGCCCACTTGGATTAGATTAGGACATTTAATATTAATTTATTTAAAGAAGGGTTAAAATAGGTAAAATCAATGCTTAATAAGTAAATAATTTTTAATATAGGGTTATACATAAGATAAATTCGACCATAAATATTAATTATAAATATATAAATATTTACTACATAATTTTATTTTATTTATAATTTTTACACATTAAATAATTTAATTTATTTATGACACAAAGATGATGCAGTAATTATCTTATTAATAAAATATTGACATAATTGATGTTATAAATACCGAAATAAATGTAATTTGAGACTTTTTATGAATTAAAATAATTTTCTAGGTTAATATGACATGTTATTATTGATTTAAGTTACTTTATTCGAACTAATATTTCTTTTATGATTTTCACAAAAATCATTTACCAAATAGTGTCAAAATTGACATAAAATAGTCTTTAAAACAAATATTATATTATTAATTGTTATTTTATTCCTAAAAATCTAAGGATCGTCCAAATGACTTATATAAGGTTAGATATATTAATAATAAACAACTTGGGGTTCGTTTGGCTTGTAATAGTAATTTATTAACCTTATAGTGTAATAACACAAAAAGACACGGTAAAAGTAAACATATCTAACTGAAAGTTAAATCTAAATGATAAGGTTAATATACTAACCTAAACTTGTCCAAATTATATTGGACGAGAGGATTTCGACCCATACCCACCTTAAATTTTAAATAAATCAATTTGGAGCTATTTAAAACCGAATATGACTTTATAATTAAATATTATTTTTAGTTTTTCCAAAGGTGCCCCTCTCCTCCCTTATAAAAGGGAACCTCCTCCCTCTCTTCCTCACACCACGTTGAGCATTCAAGCTCAGCCAACCCCTAAAAAATTCTCTTCTCAACTTCCCTAGAAACATCCTAGAGGTCCTGGTATTCTTCAAAGACCAATTTTAGTGCCCTAATAGGAGGTCTCAAAGAGGCGCTTCAAAGAAGAGGTAAAGTCCGTTTCCGATTCTTTCAACTTTATTTCTTCTTCCACTTATTCTTCTTTAGTTGTTTCATTATGAAGTAAAAACATCAGTATCACTAATATACTGATATTTTATTATAAGGATGAAACAACCCCATTTCACCTTCTATCTATCCTACAGAAAACGAAATCACCGCGCGTGCGTACGTACGGAATACCGTCTCCACGCCGTGGTGTAATCTGTTCTCCCAATACCACCTTAGTTGGATGGGTATAATGGTGTAAATAATAACTATACAATGTTATTATAACATCACACTGATTCTGGTATATTTTATCATCCACTCCAATTCAGTTCAACAATTATGGAAACGATATCATCGCTCGTGCGTACGTACGGACTACCGTCTCCACGACTCGATGAGATTCATTCTCCATGTTAACCATTAAAGAATGATAATAAAGTATAAATAAGCAATAATAATGAAATATATGACATTATAAAGCTACTAGATTTATGTATATATATATGTATGTCATCTAATTAATTCCATTATACTCAATAAGGAAACGAAAACAGCGTTCATGCGTACGTACAGCCTACCGTCTCCATGAACGGTGTATTTCATTCCATTTATTGATCTATTATATATATGTATATTCTGAATATATATTATATATAAATCATGTTTTATATTACGGAATTAATTAATCATGATCTATGTAATCATATGAATAATTACAAGTCAAATCACGGGCCATAAATGAATCGATTTTACCCAAAATGCTACATTAACATTAATTTACAAAAGAACGGGTATTATAAAGTCATAAATGAACAATATATGATATCATAACAATGAAGAGTATTATGTAATAAGTCAATGACATTATTTAAATCATTATACCGGAGTTTTGGATACATACGAAGCATATCGAACATAAGGTAAGGGATAATTTTGCAAATCTCATTTTTTATCCGAGATTGCTTATTCGTAAGTATTTACTGGGGTTATATTTATCATCCATGGCCAAGTTTTATAAAAGTGTTTTCGTGTATGTTTAAAGTCATTTTTACCCATTTTTTGACTTTTACTACATGGTATGTAAGGAATCTTTTTTTTTACATTACGGGGTACTTTTTTTAACTTTTTCGGAAAAAGTACGAGAAGAATGTTTTTTAACTTATACGGCACGAATGGATATTTATGGTTATTCGTCGGGTTATTATGAATGATGTATGTTTATTTTGTGGAAAAAGTAATAATGATTTCATTATGAGATAGGTGGGACCTATATCTCCATCCAATGCATTGGGTAAAGATTTATATCTCATGAGATAGACACGGCTGGAACGGTAAGTTAATCAGGTTCAGTGTTACAGGACTGAAACGTGAGTGAACTCGATTCAGAAAGGGAATTTTTCCACTAAGATGGTCTTGGCAACAATTCCTTGGCTACTATGGAAATCATCACAAGTGTTGAATGGTTTCCACAATTACATGTTTTATTCCTATGCTATTTTATCATGATTGATGTTCCCTTATGATATATGTCTTACGTACTTCCATGATTCATGTCTTTGCAAAAAAAATTGATGTTTAGATTTTATGTTCATGTTTTTGCATTCAAATGTTTATGGATTGTCTTATGTTCTCTATGTTTACCCTTACTGGGCATTTAAGCTCACCCCTTTTATGTTTTATTTTCCCCAGGATATAAAGAAAGGTTGTAGGTAAGAAAAAAAGGGGAAGAACTTTATGGGAGATGTTGAAGATCTTTCACCACGATTAGAAGATTATATTCTGAGTTTCAAAAGACAAAAAACTATTACGGTCCTTATGTGTGTGTTTTTGTTATGTACTAAGAATTCCACAAAATTAATGTAATGTCCTTGTACGTCATGCTTAGGGTCTCTACAGTTGGTATCAGAGGAAATTTTTAGTCAACCTTTGGAAACTAGGATGTGAAAACGTTAGTAAGACACCTAAAGGTATTTCTAAGGTATGTCTAGGGATGTCCCTAAGGATAAGTATACGTATAGGATATAGTCCTAGAACTATGGTAACGATTTTAGAATTTAACCTAAGATGTTAGATATTGAGGGTACTCCCCCTTTACTATGTTGTTTTCCCTAGCATGATTTTTGCCTCTCACTTTATTCTTTTTAGGTTTTAGAAAATTGGTGGAAACTGGACGATTCACGAAAATGGAGGATATAGCGGACAATGGAATTATATTCTTCATGAGAAACCAAATGAAACGAGATCTAGAAGTCCAAACATCATTATTATGCCTAATCAGAAATCTCATAATATGATCAATAATCTCATCTTTTGTAAGTTTCTCGACTCAGATAATAAGAGAAAGATGGATTTTCATGATGATCATAGAGGAAAAAAAGTTCAATTTCCCTCGTGTAAATCATGTTGGAAGAGGCATGAGAGAGATTGTTTCAAAGGATCTGGATGATGATTTGGGTGTGGAAAAGAAGGACACAAGGCAAATATGTACAAAGGAAAAGGTTCAGTTAACACCATGGAAAAGGATAATGGTATTGCTACGACATCAACAATGATTAGATGTTTTAAATGTGGAATGTATGGGAATTATGCAAACCAATGACCTAAGGGAAAACCTGATTAAGTGAATTAGCATGGTCATATGAGTAGTATTTATATGGATGATGATGAAGAGACTACAAATAAAATTTGAGATGAAAGAAATGATGAAGCTCAGTCAGATGTTTAAGAAGTTAGTGGGATGATTGTATGTTTATAAAGAACAATGTATGGTACTATGGAATGAAGAATCATCTAAGGATTGTTACACTCTTGTTTTTCCTAAATTATTTGACAGTATATGTTGAATGGTACCGGTAACCATGAAAAGTGATTCAAATATTTTGGAAAGCAGATGATATGAACATAATGAAGGTATTAGAAGATAATGAGATGTTTGATTGTATTCATGAGCTCATGGTTTATATAAGGACTAAGTGATATCATGGTTTGAGTATATAGAATTTTGAGGATTTTGGTATATGGAAAGTGTTAACTTTTAACTGCATTCATGTTTTCACTAAGGTTCAATGGGTATTCATTCTTCAAGAGAATTCATGATTAAGGTATTCCCATGTTTTTAATTTAACCAACAAGATATATCTTATGATAAATGGGGGATAAATGATGGCATTCACGTGATTGTTATGTGAAATTTCATGTAATCATTTTCTTTCTACTATGAGCTTGGACCGAAGTATTTTAGATAAGCCTAAATATTGGAATGGATTATGTTGGGCATAAGTTAGTATTGTTTAAGGATAGAAATTTTTTTCGATATTATTGATGGGATGTTATAGTAATATAGTTTTAGAAAAAGGACAACTTGCAGGACGGGCGACAGCCCATCGCATCGGACAAGGCTGTGGGAATCAAACCCACAACCTAAGTGTGACTGGCCTTTATTGCCTACCACTGGCTTATAGGAAGTCCCTGATTAGTGTAAACTAGTTTTATTTTATTACGCGGTATGATATATGAAGTATAATTTCATTTTTGGAATCGTATACGATTAACCTCACCATAGATGGACTTATGTATATTTGATAACTTTTGCTAACCTATTGATTGAAAAAGATGGAATGACCCATCATTGTATCACATGATCTGTTGAAACTTCATGAATAACAAATTCAACTTCATTTCATTAAGAGATGAATTTTAAATTGTTCAAAGCACGAAAAACAGTGAGATTGTACCAAAATAAAGTATTTATTCTATTTCAAATTCTTCAACTTTAGGGAAATGATCTTGAAAACCAAAAATGTTGTCCTAGTTCCCTTATATCCGATGAATCAGATAGTACCCAAGATCATCACAAATTTATGGCTTTGTGATTGTTGGATTTTTTATAGCCATGTTCTCTACCACTCTCCATCAAAACATGACGGTTAGATTTCTCTTCCATATCCATATTTTCACCTATGTTCTCCTATGTGGAAACCCAGTGATTAGTTAATTTGGGTAACCATTACGTTTCATACTTTAGTTGTTAAAGCCATGTTTTTGGTATTTCATTTTACGATGTGGGTTTCAATTAAAGAAACTTTCAAGTAGAAAACCATGTATAACTCCAATGAATTTCAAGGGCGAAATTCATTTTAAGGGGGGTAGAATGTAACAACCCGATATTTTATCATAAGTATTCTTTTTAATTTATTTTATGTCATGTGTTTTATGCTACAACGAGATTTTCTTGTGCTTTATGCAACACCATATTGGCTTGCAGTATACACAACACTATTCTTAGATTGTGTTACACACAATTTCAAGTTCGTTGGATAATAGTCATTCTTCGCAACATTGGGTATATATATATATATATATTCAATGTATAAATGAAAAATGGTTGGATTATGTTATAACAAAACAACAAAGGAGTCTTTCCCAACATGCAACCCTGACTTGGCTTGCATTACACACAATCGTGACCTTCCTCGATAGTGTGTGTTGTATGCAATACCGGGTTTTACTAGACAACGATATATTATTAAAATATTATTAGAACTAATCATTATAAATAGTAATACCCACTTTTTGAAATTTTATAAATTTTATATTTCAAAATGGACTTCAATTTTGTACTCGGAAAATAGAAATTATCCTAGGGTGAAATTTTGGTATTTTTCTGTAAACTTTTAATTTTTGATGAATAGTGAAGCCACTGGGTTACTATTTAAAAACCAACTTTTTATTTAAATAATTATTTATTTTATTTATATTAATTTTATGTCATAATTGATACATAATACCTATATATGTTCAATGTAATTCATTTGATTCATTTTATAATAATTTTAGATAAATAAAAATTATATTGAACTTTTGACCGTCTTTTACCCACCTCCTAGGAGAATTTGCAAATTTACATAAAACATAATTTTACTGCTTTTGTGAATGGAATTTCAAAAATCATAGAGACACGGTTTATTTCAGTACATAAAATGTGGTTCAATGAGATGAAAATAATTTTTGCTGAATAGTAACTTTTTACTTTTTTTACCACGGTTAAAAGTAAATAGGGTAATTAAGGGTAAAAATGATATTATTATTACCCTAAAAGATGTCCTAATTCTATTGAATAAGTTTAATACGACCAAAACCAACCTTAGGAATAAAATATGACCATTTATGCCCACTTGGATTAGATTAGTACATTTAATATTAATTTATTTAAAGAAGGGTTAAAATAGGTAAAATCAAAGTTTAATAAGTAAGTCATTTTTAATATAGGGTTATACATAAGATAAATTCGACCATAAATAATCATTATATATATATAAATATTTAATACATAATGGTATTTTATTTATATTTTAGACATTAAATTATTTAATTTATTTATAACACAAAGATGATGCAGTAATTATCTTATTAATGAAATATTGACATAATTGATGTTATAAATACCCCAATAAATGTAATTTGAGACTTTTTATGAATTACAATAATTTTCTAGGTTAATATTACACGTTATTATTTATTTAGGTAACTTTGTTTGTACTAATATTTCTGTTATGATTTTCACAAAAATCAATTACCAAATAGTATCAAAATTGACATAAAATAGTTTTTAAAACAAATATTATATTATTAATTGTTATTTTATTCCTAAAAATCTATGTTTCGGAAAAATGACTTAGATAAGGTTAGATATATTAATAATAAACAACTTGGGGTTCTTTGGTCTTTTTATAGTAAGTTTATTAACCTTATAGTGTAAGAATACAAAAAGACACGATAAAAGTAAGCTTATCTAACTGAAATTTAAATCTAAATGATAAGGTTAAAATAGTAACCTAAACTTGTCCAAATTCTATTGGATGAGAGGATTTAGACCCATACCCACCTTATATTTTAAATAAATCAATTTGGAGCTATTTAAAAACGAATATGTCTTTATAATTAAATAATATTGTTTTCCAAAGGTGCCCCTCTGCTCCCTTATAAAGGGGCACCTCCTTCCTCTATTCCTCACACCACTTTGAGCCTTCATGATCATCCAACCCCTGCCAAATTATTTTCTCCAATTCCCTAGAAACATCCTAGAGGTCCTGGTATTCTTCAAAGACCAATTTTAGTGCCCTAAGAGGAGGTCTCAAAGAGGCTCTTCAAAGAAGAGGTATAGTCCGTTACCGATTATTTAAACTTTATTTCTTCTTCCACTTCTTCTTATTTAGTTTTTTCATTATGAAGTAATAACATAAGTATCACTCATATACGAATATTTTATTATAATTATGAAACAACCCCATTTCACCTTTTATCCATCCTACGGAAAACGAAATCACCGCGCGTGCGTACATACGGAATACTGTCGCCATGTCGTGGTGTAATCTGTTTTTCCAATACCACTTTACTTGGATGGGTATAATGGTGTAAATAATAACTATACATAGTTATTATAACATCATACTGATTCTGATATATTGTATCGTCCACTCCAATTCAATTCAATAATTATGGAAATGATATCATCGCTCGTGCGTACGTACGGACTACCGTCTCCACGACGTGATGAGATTCATTCTCCATGTTAACCATTAAAGAATGATTATAAAGTATATATAAGAAATAATAATGAAATATATGAAATTATAAAGATACTGGATTTATGTATATATATATGTATGTCATCTACTTAATTCTATTATACTCAATAATGAAACGCAAATAGCGTTCATGCGTACGTACGGCCTACCGTCTCCACGAACGGTGTATTTATTTCCATTTATTGATCAATTATATATATGTATATTATGAATATATATTATATATAAATCATATTTTATATTCTATAATTAATTAATCATGATCTAAGTAATCATATGAATAATTACAAGTCAAATCCCACACCATAAATGAATCGATTTTACCCAAAACGCTACATTGACATGAATTTACCAAAGAACGGGAAATATAAAGTCATAAATGAACCATATATGATATCATAACAATGAAGATGATTATTTAATAAGCCAATGACATTATTTAAATCATTATACAGGAGGTTTGGATACATACAAAGCATATCGGACATAAGGTAAGGGATAATTTTGCAAATCTCATTTTTTATCCGAGATTGCTTATTCATAAGTATTTACTGGGGTTATATTTATCTTCCATGTCCAAGTTTTATAAAAGTGTTTTCATGTATGTTTAAAGTCATTTTTACCCATTTTTTACTTTTACAACATGGTATGTAAGGAATATTTCTTTTGTTTACGTTACGAGGTACTTTTTTGACTTTTCTGGGAAAAGTACGAGAAGAATGTTTTTTTAACTTATACGGAACGAATTGATTTTTACGGTTTTATAAAGCCTTATTTTCATGAAGCTTCATCCAAAATATTTCATCACTATTTTCAAAAAAATCTCTTTCTTTTAAAATTGGATGACATTTTGTGAAAAGAAAATGATTTTGAAGAAGAAAAGATATTTTCATCAAGAATTTATTTCAAATGTTTTATCAAAACAATTTTCCCATCTAAGATGACATTATTTCATATGTTTATGTTTCAAGTATAATGTCTCTATGATTTACATGGTTTCAATTTTATTATTATGAAATGATATCCATTTATTTTATATGGATTATGTGATGATGGGATGATGTTTATGAAACCCATTTTATTTGTTGGTTTATTATGAATGATGTATGTTTATTTTGTGGCACAAGTAAGAATGATTTCATTATGAGATGGGTGGGACCTATATCTCCCTGAAATAAATTGGGTAAAGATTTATATCTCATGAGATAGACATGGCTAGAACGGTAAGTTAATCTGGTTCAGTGTTACAGGACTAAAACGAGAGTGAACTCGATTTAGAAAGGGACTTTGTCCACTAAGATAGTCTTGGAAGCAATGCCTTGGCTACTATGGAAATCATAAAAAGTGTTGAATGGTTGCCACAATTACATGTTTTATTCCCATGATATTTTATCATGATTAATGTTCCCTTATGATATATTCCTTACGTACTTCCAAGATTCATGTCTTTGCTAATGATTTTGATGTTCAGATTTTATGTTCAAGTTTTTGCATTCAAATGTTTATGGATTGTCTTATGTCTTCTATGTTTACCCTTATTGGGCATTTGAGCTCGCCCCTTTTATGTTTTATTTTCCCTAAGATATAAAGAAAGGTTGTAGGTAAGAAAAAAAAGGGGAATATATTTATGGGAGATGTTGAAGATCTTTCACCACGATTAAAAGACTATATTCTGAGTTTCCAAAGACACTAAACTATTATGGTCCTTGTGTGTGTGTTTTTGTTATGTACTAAGTATTCTGAAAAAGTAATGTAATGTCTGTGTACGTCAATATTAGTGTCACTACATTCCCTTAAAACCTTATAAGAATATTTTCAATGAAAATGTTTTCTTTTATAATTATGTGACTTTTAAATGATTTCAAAAAAAGAGATATTTCTCTCAAATAGTTTTTATTTCATCTATGTCAACATCCTTTGATAAATATTACACTTGTTTGAAGTTGATTTATTATGATACAAATCTTCCGTATTGTATTTATGTTTTTTTTGATATGTTTGACTATGGATGAGTCATTTTTATTCCATTAATGTATTATGATTAAAGTTTTGGAATTTCATATGCTAGTTTTAATATGAATGTTTGTGTTATATTTCATCCTCTTCTTAAGATGAATGTGTTAGACTAGTATGTTCTGGGTTGGGGACTGGTAAAAGTAAGCCCTCCGGGTAGGGGTCTGGTTACAACAGACCCTCCGGGTTGGTGTCCGGTTATTAGAGGCACTCTTGGTTAGTGTCCGGTTATTAGAGGCACTCCAAGTTGGTGTCCGGTTATTAGAGGCGCTCTGGGTTGGTTTCTAGTTATTAGAGGCACTCCGGGTAGGTGTCTGGTTATTAGAGGCATGCCGGTTTGGAGTCCTGTTATAGAGACTCTCCGGGTTAGGTTCTGGTTACAGTTATCCCTTAGGTCTTGGCACGAGGCCTTGACACAGATTTTAATGATCGGCATTATGCATTCCATCTTTATAAAAGTGGTTATTGATATTGCATGTGATTAATAAATTTGTAGAATATCCATGTGAATAAATAAATGGAATTATTTCATTTTATCTTTTTTATATTATGCTGAATTTCAAGTTTAAAAGGCTTTTGTTTTAGTTATTCATTGTCTTAAATGTTTAAGCTTATTTATGAATGTTTCCGCTATATTGTTATCCTTACTAAGCATCTCAGCTCACCCCTTTCAATTTTTAATTTTTTCCAAGATGTGGAGAAGTAATTTATGAATGACCTGCAGGGATAGTATGAGGGGATATGAAGACAACATGTTGTTGTAGTAGTTTTCAAATTATGATGTAATGTAATCTTTATGAATATATCTAGTGATTCCAAGGATACTAAACTAATCGGTCCTTCGAGACATAATCTTTTGTGATCATGACAATGTTATGTAATAATGAACCGACTCTGGGTAACTGGGGTCGGTGCATTACAGTTGGTATCCGAGGAAGTTTAGTACAAACCTTGGAAGCTAGATTTAGGTAAACTCTGATTAGAAAACATAGACCGAAGATAGACTTTGGGGATTAGTATACAAGAACATCCTAGAATTTTGGTATTGTAGTGATTTTTTGAGATTTCTGAGCAATACATCTCTGTCTGGATACAAGAAAGTAGAGGCGGCTCTGGCATAGATGTACCTAGGGGTAAAACTTGAAAACACTGCTTTGAGCTAGACTTGATCGGGAACGGGTGCGTGACAACGGGCCTTGCTTCACTCTTGGTTACGACACTCCCGAGGGATATGCCTAGGATAATTCACAATTTATTTAAAAACCATTATGAAGGGTTTATGAGTATAAAATTACTCAAAAAAAACATTTTTATGATTATGGATTATATCCATAAATAGTTCAATTTATGTTAAGTGTTTTACAAGTTTGAAATTATGTATTTTGATTCACAAACTGATCTAGTTTAATCCATTGTTTAGAAATGGCACCTAGTGGAAGAAATTGAAACTGTATCAATGCATGGACTCCATATAGGGATTTCCCTCCTGCTCAAGATAATTATAGTGGAGAAAGTGATACAACTGGTGCTGATTAGCTAATCACCATACTGGGAAAACTCACTCAGGTTATGAATAATATCCTTACCCGTATGTAGCACCCTAATCCACAGCATGGAGGATCAATTTTAGATCACTTCATGAGGCAAAAACCACCATCGTTCAATGTGATTCCAAATCCATTGGTAGCTGAGAAATGGATAAGTTCCCTAGAAAAAATAGTTTAGGATTTGGGGAGTAGTGACAGGGAGAAAGTTATCATGGCAGTTTATCGCCTTACTGGAGATGCAGATCAATGGTGGTCATTGATACAAAACACAAACAAAGATGATAAAGTATCAAGTATTTAATGGAGATAGTTCAAAGAGATTTTCATAGAAAAATTATTTCCTCGTGACCATCGAGCAGATAAGGAAAGGAAATTTCTGAGTTTAAGGAAATAGGAGGATAAGAATATTGCACAGTATGAGTGTAACTTTACAAGGTTAGTGAGGAATGCTACAGATTATATACGTAACCCAAGAAGTAATATTGACCGTTTCTTTGATGGGTTAAAACCATTTCTCTATCGATCCTTAGTATCACAATCCATCTCATCATATGATGATATTGTCTCGTGTGCTATCAATATAGAAAAGGAATTCTCTAAGCCTTATGACAACAAAGTAAAGAAAGAGAAGAAGATAACGGTTGAGAAAGAGAATGATAAAAGGAAAAAGGGAAAGAAGGATTTTCCATTATGTGATAATTGTGGAAATAAACACCTTGGTACTTGCCTAAAATGAATTGGAGTTTGTTACAAATGTGGATAAAAAGGTCACCATACTCGTGATTGCAAGGGAAAGAAAGAGGTTGTTAATTTTGAATACTAAAATTATAGAAAAATGGGGCATTATCCAAATGAATTCCCTAAGCACTAATGAAACATACCTCAGAAAATTCCAAGGGAGCAAGGAAAACCTTCTATTGTTACTATAGATGAAGTTGAACAGTTAATGTATTTGTGTTTTTGGACTCAAGGATTATATTCTGGATATAAGAATAATGTGATATATATAAGGATTGTACTGTAGTACATGTTATTTTCATTAAGGTTTTAATATGATGAAGGTAATCATATTTTTATTATGTGACAATAAGAATCATTACTTTGTTTGGGGAATCTAATGTTACAATTGATTTAGTAATTTAGAAACCTTTAAGAGAGGGAATTTGGACAGAAGTATTTTGGATAACTTTAAAGGATGGAATGGATTATATTGAACTTTGGATAGTATGGCTTAAGGTTAAAACATTTCTTAAGATTAATTTTGGAATATTATAATACTATATTTTTTGGAAAACGACAACCTGCAGGTTGGGGGATAACCCATCGCGTTGGATAAAGCTGCAGGAATAGAACCCACAACCATAGTGTGATAGGACTTTATTGCCTTCCACTAGCCTACAGGAAGTCCCTAGTTATTACAAAATATTTTTCCTAATCTAAATGGTATTTTCTAATATTTGTAACCTTGTACGATTAGGATAAATATAATATTTTTTAGTTCTATAATCTTTTTGAGTGAAAGATGAGTTTGTGGTAGAAATTAGTTGATGGTTGAAACTCTCCTTTTCAAGTATATATATATTTACCTCTCTCTTATTATATGAATAAATTAATTCTTAAACTTTAAGAAGGGGATATTAATAAAAAATGTGTTATCCTAATACCTTATGTTTTCTTAAACTAATCATATTTTAAATCACCAAAGAATGAAGGCTTTGAGGCCCTAAATTTTATACTTATTTGTAATTGATGACCTCAATCACTCCATACAAATATTTATGTTTTTCCTCCAATTATGTGTCTCTAATTTCCACCAATGCTTTCCTAATCGAGATCATAATTTGGTGGTGACTTTTTCATTTCCATTTCCCTCTTATTATGACTAAATTTTTTTAACCTTATTTTCGATGTGGGTTTTGCACAAAGGTATTTTCTATTTTCAACCATTTATTTTCAATGAACAATTTCATATTGCAAGGATGAAATTTATTGAAGGAGGGTATAATGTAACACCCCAAGCTTCCACGGTACGTTTCCCTTTGAATAATACAGTAGCGCGTGTTGTATGCAACTTCGAGTTCTAACACACACCACAACCAATCAAACTCGCCATTATGAATAGTAATACTCACTTTTTGAAATTTTATAATTTCTATCTCTCAAAATGGACTTCATTTTTGGATTCATAATATCGAAATTAGCCTAGGATGAAATTTTGGTATTTTTCTGAAAACATTCAATTTTTGACGAATAGTGAAAAAACACTGTGTTATAGTTTAAAACAGAATTTTTATTTAAATAATTATTTATTTTATTTAAATTTAATCAAGGTAAAAATAGATACATAATACCTATATAAGTCAAATGTAATTCATTAGAGTTAGTTAAGAATAATTTTAGATATATAAAAATTTTATTGAACTTTTCACCATCTTTTACCCACCTCCTCTGAGAACTTTGAAATTCACATAAAACTTAGTATTACCGCTTCTGTCAGTGGAATTTCAAAAATCCAAGAGACAAGTTTTATATGAAGGAGTAAAATATGGTTTAATGAGATGAAAATAATTTTTGTTGAAGAGTAACTTATTTACTTTTATTTACCACGGTTAAAAGTAAATACGGCAATTAAGGTTAAAAATGATATTAATATTACCCTAACACCTGTTCTAATTCTATTGGATAGGTGTATCTCGACCAAAAACAACCTTGGGAATAAAATATTATCATTTTCGTCCACTTGGATTAGATTAGGACATTAATTATTATTTAACTCAAAGAAGAGTTAAAAGAGTTAAAATCAATGTTTAATTACTAAAACATTCTTCATATAGGGTTATACATAAGATAAATTTGATTTTAAATATTCATTAGAAATATAAAACGATTTCATACATAATGGTATTTTATTTATAATTCTTAGACATTAAATAATTTAATTTAATAATGACACAATGGTGATGTAGTAATTACATAATTAATAAAATATTAAAATAATTGATATTATAAATATCAAAATAAATGTAATTTGAGACTTTTTATGAATTAAACTAATTTTCTAGGTTAATATGACATATTAGAATTGTTTATATAAATTGTTTTAGATGTAATACTACTGTTATAAAATTATCAAAAACAAAATACCCAATAGTGTAAAAATTGACATAAAAGTGTTTTTAAAACAAATATTATATTATTAATTGATATTATATTCTTAAAAATATAAGGTTCGGTAAAAGGACATATATCATGATAGGTGTATCAATAATGGACCACTTGGGGTTCTCTTGGATGTATATAATTTGTTTATTAACTATATAATATAAAAATACAAAGTGACATGTTAAATGTCAAACTAATTAACTAAGAGTTAAAACTAAAAGATAAGGTTAATATCATTACACAAACCTATCTAAAATCTATTGGTTGAAATTATTTCTACCCATACCCACCTTATACTTTGAATAATCTACTTTTGAGACATTATAAACTGAATATTAATTTATTAAAAAATAATACTTTAAGTTTTTTCTAAAGAGCCCCTCCTCCCCTTTATAAAAGGACACCACTTCTATCCAATTCTTCACACCTTCAAAGACTTTTGGTTCGGGAAACCTCTAATAAAATACCCTCTCAAATATACTCCATTAATCCTAAGGGCCTTCCTTTAGTCATAAATCCAACTTAACGAGCCATTTTGATCAAATCAAAAGGAAGAACCCGAGGAAGAGGTAATGTTTTCACCACCCTCTTTCAAGTTCATTTCTTCTTCAACTTCTTCTTTCTTTGTTATTACCATTATAAAATAATATCTCTAGTATCTTCTATATACTATGATTTTATTATAAATATGGTACAACCATATTCAGTATTCTATCCATCCTTTTAATGACATGTCACCATACGTGCATACGTAAGGCTTATCGTCTCCACGTTGTGGTGTAATTGTTATTCAAGAAATTATTATTTGGATGGGTATAATAATGATATTTAATTCATTTAAATAATAAATATAACATGATAATTATTCATTATATATGATATACCATCCAATTATATATTATTTGAAAATAAAAAAAATTATATTGTCGCTCGTACGTACATACGGACTACCGTCTCCACAAACGCGATGAGATTCATTCTCCATCGTATCGATTCAAGTATAATTCTAATTTTATGATTAAAAATAATGTTTAAGGACTTATATAATTCTGGATATGAATAATATACAACTTATAGATAACAAACAAGCATTATGTAACAAAACATATAAAAGAAAACGAGTAAGTTAACACCCGAAGTGACGATAATACTAAGATATTATTAACAAAGCAATGTTAAAAGATCATATATGATATAATATTAATGTATATGATTATTGAATAATTTAATAACATTTATTTCACCATTAAACAGGAGGTTAACCTACCCCCAACCAAGGAAAAGTACAAGGTAAGGGGTTTTCATCTCACTCCGTATTCTCGTGAGATTCATGCCATATTGCCACTATTACCTTTTGTGTGGTGTATGTACTGCCCATAATTGTATTCTTTGTGTAATACACTTTAATTTATGTGTTTTTACATTTTCATTGTATGATACCTCTTTAATTGCTGTATGTTTTGTAAGTTACCAAATTGGTAAGGGTTTATTTCACAATCTCTTCATTATCCAAGGTTGTTTTTACGTAATTATCAATTGGGACCTCTTTATCATCCACATCCATGTTTCTTAAAAATTTATTTCAAAACATTATTACTATTTTTCAGAATTTGGGTTAAAGTCATTTATACCTTTTTTGACTTTTTATATGATGTTTATAAAGGAATCTTTTCATCGTTTTCCAAACAAGGTCGTTTTTAACATTTTCTACAGAATTAAGTTAAGAATGTATTTCTTTAACTTATACAATGGGTGCGGCTATTTTCGGCTGTTATAAAATCTTTAAAGCTTCCCGTACAATATTTTTAGAATATTTTCAAAGAAAAAGTTTTTTTTATAATTATGTGACTTTTAAATGTTTTCAAAAAAAAGGATATTTCTATCAAATAGTTTTGATTTCATCTATGTCAACATCCTTTGATAAGTTTTACACTTTTTTGAAGTTGATTTATTATGATAAAAATATTCCATATTGTATTTAAGGTTTTGTGATATATTTTACTATGGATGAGTCATTTTTATTCCATTAATGTCTTATTATTAATGTTTTGGCATTTCGTATGCTAGTTTTAATACGAAGGTTTAGGTTATATTTCATCATATTCTTAAGATGAATGTGTTGGACTAGTATGTTCCGGGTTGTGGACCGGAAATATTAAGCCCTTCGGGTTGGGGTTCGGTTATAGAAGACCCTATGGTTTGGTGTCCGTTTATTAGGAGAACTCTGGGTTGGTGTCCGGTTATTATTGGCACTCCGGGTTGGTGTCCGTTTATTAGAGGCACTATGGGTTGGTGTCCGGTTATTAGAGGCACTATGGGTTAGTGTCCGGTTATTAGAGGAACTCCGGTTTGGAGTCTGGTTACAGAGGCTCTCTGGGTTGGGTTCCGGTAACAGTTATCCCTTAGGTCTTGGCATGAGGCCTTGACACAGAAATTAAAGTTTGTCATTATGCATTCCATTATTATGAAGGTGGTTATTGATATGTCATGTGATTATTCGATTAGTAGAATATATATGTAAATAGTTAAATGGAATTATTTCATTTTACCTTTTCCATATTATGTTGAAGTTCAATTTTAAAAGGATTTTTTTTAGTTATACATTGCCTTAAATGTTTAAGCTTATTTATGAATGTTTCATCCATATTGTTATCCTCACTGAGCATCTGAGATCACCCCTTTCAATGGTTTATTTTTTCCAGGATGTGAAGATGTAATTTATGAATGACTTTCCGGGATAGTATGAGGGGATATGAAGAGAATATGTTTTTGTTGTAGTTTTCACTTTATGATGTAATGTAAACTTTATGAATGTATCTAGTAAATCCAAGTCTACTAAACTAATCAGTCTTTCTAGACTTGATCTTTTGTGATCATGCCAATGTTATGTAATAATGCACCGACTCTGGGTAACTAGGGTCTGGGCATTACATTTTATGTAGGTGTTACACGGTAATTTCTCCTTGTAGTCTGCAATATCTATTATTTGAATCATTTTGAAACCTCTTGTGTATAGATATTCCAAATTGGAATTCCAATTAGAAATTTCTAATTGAAAATCCCACTATATACGCTGAGTGGTAATTTCCCATTGGTTTACATCAATTGGTTGGGTTGTGCATAGGATTTGTAATTGGTTATTTATATATTATTTTGAGAATTTTTAAAAAGATGACATTTTTATACTATGTCATATTATGAAATTTATTACATTAAATTTTCATTATAGTCTCTGATATTAGTTTGAATAGAAACCTACTGTGAATAGACATTCCAACATTTAATTTCCAATGAAAATATCTAGTTGAAAATTCCACGGTAAACTTTGACTAGAAATTTACACCTTGGTTTACATTAATTTCATGACATGTATATAGGTGTTGGGAATGGTTATTTTATAATATAGAGGAGTATTTTTATAAAGAATATATTTAATTCTCTGTGATATTATTGTAGGTGTTACACTAGTATATATTTTTAGTTTCCACTACCATTTTTAATGGAATCCACTTGTGCATAAAAATTCCAACTAGGAATCCCCATTGGAAAATTCATGTGGAAAATCCTCCTAAAAACTCTTAATAGAAACGTCCACACTGGTTTATATTAATTGGTTTGGTGGTACATAGGATTTTTAAATATTTATTTGTGGAAATGGATAATTATTTTTATAAATATGGTATTTTTATACTCTGTGAGTATAGTATGTGTTAAACTAATTTATATTTTTAGTATTTGGTGTCAGTTTGAATAGAAGCTTGTAATCCATGGATATTCAAACTAGGATCCCCAATGTAAATTTATAGTGGAAACTCCTATAATAAAAGTTGAGTGGAAATTTCCAGTTTGGTTTGCTTCAATTTCATGGGTGGTACGTACTGTTTAGAAGTGGTTATTTTTAGATATGGATGATCATTTTTATAAGTCTGATATTGTTTAACTTTGTCAAAGTATTATATGTGTTACAATAATTTATCTTTGTAATCACCACTATCAGTTTGATTGGAAATCAGATATTCAATGAAATTACAACAATGAATTCCAATTGGAAATGTCTACATGAAACTCCAATTGTAAAAACCAAGAGGAAATTTTAACATAGTTTTACTATAAATGGTTGGGTGGTACATAGGGTTTGGAAATGGTTATTTTCCAATATGGATGAACATTTTTATTAATTTGATATTGTAATAATTTTTCATATTACATAAGTTGTTACACTAAATTATAATTTTAGTCTCCTCTGTCAGTTTGAATGGAAACATTCTATGCACTGGACTTACAAATGGGAGTTCAAATTGGAAATTTCCAATTGAAAATCATTGTAGAAATTCTAACTTTGGTTTACAAAAATTTGTTTTTTGGTACATATTGGGTGAGAGTGGTTGTCTTTTGATCTAGATGAATATTTTTATAATGCTTACCTTGATTTAATATATTATTGCATGATATATGTTACACTGTAAACACTGAAGGGAAATTTCAACTTTTATTCTTTTTAAGTTCGCAATGGTAATTTCCACCACTGAAGACACCCAAATATTTATTAATAAAATTATTTTTCATAAATAGTTAGATATTATTTGACATCTACTGATGAACATGTGTATCAAAAAAATTATAGACTACTTCTAGTGTGGTGTCGGTCCCCAATCTTCTGTTATCATTCCCATTTACATCGGTTGATGAATTTTATAGTCTAAATGGATCAAAATTATCTTGGGTTCCCTTTAATTATAGTAATAAATATATATTAATAAATAAAAAAATAAAAAATATAATATTTTCATAATATTTAAAATATCACAATATATAATGTTCTATGATGTGTGTTTGAATATGAAGGTGTTAATCATATGGTACATTATTTACCAACATTGAGATCTACAGTAGGTTCACTACAGTAGCTACCATTTCATGTTCATTATATATTTACTATAATAACATTATAACATTAGTTATGAATGATAAAAAAAATCAATAGTTAAATAACTTAAAAAGATAATAATTATACCCTAAAAGTATTGTCATCTCTTGATTTCTAATATTTTATCTTTTCATGATGTGTTTTCATTCATTCTCTAGACAACATATGGTTCTATCACAACCTTTCCCACTGTCATTCTTTTTGAATTATTTTTTATATTTTTCTTGATGTTGTAGTTCTGATTCGTCTTGAATGCTTTTTTATTGAAATTATTTCTAGCTTCCTTCAATTCCCATGCATAATTGTTCAGATATGATATCCCAATCATATATCACTTTTCAAACTCCCAGGATTCTATTGCATGATTTATTTCCATTCATGCCAGCTATTGGTAGAATTTATCTTTTCTTGCGACCAAATATTCTTCTACTTGATTAATTTTCTTGTCTTCTAAGTGGATTTAATGTCCTTGTCTTATCCATCACTTACAGATGTATAACTTTGTATTGCACTACACATCCATCCATTTCATTATTTTTAGTACATGAAAACACAAACACCTATAACTATAATAATTCATATAGGTTCAATAAATCATCACAAGTTAATCACGGTAAACTTCAACTATAAATTCATTTAAGTAACCTTTCATTATAATAGTGTACCTTTTTGGGGATATTGTTTCATTTGAATACTTAAGTAAAAAAGAACCACATATATTGTGTTCTTGCTGAAAAAGATCAAATGATTTTTGTTTGTATAGATGACTTTATTGAACCATAATTAGGTGATATAGAAAATGAATTTATTAAAGCATTTCCCTTCCATTAAATTCAGCATTTATTTCCTTATACTATTTTTTCTCCAACACACACTTCAATTTATAGAAGAATTCCAAGAGAGTGAGCTTACAAATCAAGTAATACTTTAGTACACCATTGAAACTATCACTCAATTGTGTGCTTAAAATTCTTAATTTCAATGGAGTATTCATAGAATAATGATTCTAGTATCCCTTAATTTTTACATATCATCTATCTATGTTCGATTTTATCACCACAATCTAATTAGATTTTTTCCATATTGCCTTATGTTTTGAATGCTATGCAACCCATACATTAATATTCTTAATTTTGTTAAAAATATCAAGCCTTATTTAATTATATTTACCATGTGTTTAATTCCATTTTTCATTAATTTCTTAGTGTATATGTTGTTTCTAGTTTTATGTAGGTTCAAACCAATGATTTTTTATAGAGATGCATCTTGATCCATAAAAATTTTCGTATGATTATTCCCCCTATGTAGGTCAAAAAATAAACTAAACAACCAATTAAATGAGTCTGTAGTCTCATAATATAACAACATTAAACCAAAAATAACAATATCCTTATGTTGTATTACACATAAAAACACTCACAATGTCCTAGACTTTTTTTTAAAGTACTATAAAAATGATGGCCTCTCCAAAATTCTCATAATCCAACATCATTTTGGTATCAACCAAAAAAATAATTCTAATTTCATTGATCATGTCAAGTTTCAATATGTATAAGAATGATCTGTTGTCCCTTAATTTCTTATCAAGATATTGTGATATACCATCAACATCATGTAGATTCAATTTTCTTTTTCTTTTGGATTATAAATAATTCAGTTGTTCCACTCAAGTATATTGGAGACTCCCAGGTACAACTATAATAACAGTTATAAGTAAAAACAGTTCATCATGATTTCGACAATCTTTATGATTAACATCCATTTTCCCCTCATACATCACTAATTCATCATTTTTACCAAATGAAAGGAATTTTCTCATGAGAATGTAAAAGACTATTATTCTCTTCAATAAATTTGATATACTCATACTAGTAATTTGAACTGTATACAAATCCCATTTACAGTGTACAAGTAGTCCAGGTTTCTGCACATAGATTTTTGACATTAACATCACGTTGGTCTGATCATCAGCATCCCTATTTACTACATGTATAAAATTTGGATGTTACTATGTTTTTATCCAATTTTTTATATCAAAATAAAACTCCTATAAAATGAACCCAACAATGCCTCACAAAGAAATATAAATTGAATTGGCTTCAGAATGTGATTTAAAACCATCCCAATGCTTTCCCTCCATGTACTCCATTTTTTATAAATTCTATCAAATGTAGTGATTTCTACAAAAAGTGGTACTTTATCATTATTATTAATGATTTATGAATGTCACTTTGAGTTCTTTAGGTCATCATTTTTTTTCTCCATCACGTAAAAGTTTGAGAAAATATGTATAAAAATTAAATATAAGGAATTAATGTCTTCTTGATGGTGTAGTGTATTCAGATTCAGATTGATTTCTATCATTTTGAGTTGTATAATATACATATACAAAATATCGGATTAAATTTGTCTTTTAATTTTTGGATTGGGTCTTTTCTTTTAAAACAATTGTATATTTCCATTGGAAATATCCAATAATTTGTTGGAGTAGAAACTCCAAGTGTAAATTTCAATGTACAATCAATTTTAAATTATTTCTACAAAATAAAATATGAAATTTCCACTTTATATTAAATAAATATCAAACATAACTTCTTATGAATCTTTTGGAAATCTCATTTTGTATTTCCATCTTCGAATTTATTATGAGAATTTGTTGTATAAATTTCATCTAGGATTTCATTTGAGAAATTTGGAGTGTTTGTTTCAATGAACATTAACTATGATATTTTCCATAGGTCCATGAAATTAATTACAAATATCTAGTACAATTAAAATCTCATTCGTACATTCCAACTACAAATTTTCATTTTCATTCTATTTTAGAGTTTTATAGTGATATACCATAATAAATTTCTACATTAAATCAATTAAAAATTTTAAACCAATTCATTTGAAATAATTTAAAAAATAAACTCATAATTCTAACTATGAATTCATGGTGTGATTAAATAATATAAATGGAATCTTGGAATTCTTTTTGGGAATCCACTTTGGTGATAAGTAGGTGAAATTATCAATATTAATTACCTATATAAATTCAAAAAAGAAGTTCAGGGAAGAGATTATAATAGAATTTTATTCATGATTTTTGAACCTCACCTTTAACACCACCTGAAAAATGGATTTCCTCTAGGAAATTCCCCTTAAAAATCCCATGTGAAAATTACCACAACAAACACCTCCTTAAAATGACACATGAAAACGCCCCCAAAAATGACCCTATGAACCTCTACTATATATTCCCTACAAAAACTCCCACTCTCTAAAATTTTTTATCTAACAAGTAGGTCAGTTCTAATTTCATGTTATCCAGGACTCTGAAAGTTCACTACACCTTTATCAATGCTCCTAATGAAGAAACATTTCAGTCACCATTAGTTCGGTGGGAAATCAATTACACCGCCTTTTTTAGATGGTGATATTTACTTTTCGGGTTATCTGTTTTAACGATCAAAAACAACTAGCTGACATATTATGAATCTAGTAACTAACCTGAGGGTCAGGTTCATGTACTAAACCTGAGGTGATTAAAATTCCCTAAAAAGGGAAGACGTTTTTGGATGTTTTAAACTCTATCGCCATTGAGACTAAAGACAGTCTGTGGATTTACTATGCATTTTAAAATTGTTATTTGAAGAAGAACCCTATGAAGCATGAAGGTAAAAAACTTAACATGATGTTTATTGAAATCTGGGATAAAGAAGAATATCGAAAAAGATCCAAGTCGATCGAGGATGATATTTTGATCGATTTATGAATTTAAAGGTGATGAACTAGGTACATTTGACGAATATAATCAATACATTGTGCAACTTTTGCATCTAGAAAGAAAACTGAATTGTTTCTTATTCTATAAAACCTATCCGAGAATGGATTAAATTTATGTGGACTAAATCTTTTTCAAGATCCCACTCTGTATATCCACTAAATAGAATTTAAATCAAATCTCCTGAAATGAAAAGAGAATCAACCAGTTATCGAATTTGGATTATTGAATTTATGGTATTAAAAATTAGTGTTTCATGATGTTGAATCAATGAATTTAAAATTTTGTTAATCATAAAGATAATGATTCAATCACAGTGTGTTCGTAGATACTAAGACCTTCAATGAACCATGGTTTTCATTGATCATTTTCAGGATAATGATGCTTGATGAGTTTTACCTTAATCTGGATGGACATTATAACACCCGAGACTATTATGTTATATAAATCATCAAAGGAATCTTTTTCTACACACAACACTTGCTTGGATTTCTTTACACGAAATCGCGACCTTCCTCGATAGCTTGCATCGTACGCAATACCGAGTTTCACTAAACAATGATATGCTATTAAAATATTATTAAAACTAGCCATTATGAATAGTAATAACCACTTTTTCAAATTTTGTAAATTTTATTTTTCAAAATGACTTCATTTTTGGATTCAAAATATCGAAATTAGCCTAGGGTGAAATTTTGGTATTTTTCTGAAAACTTTCAATTTTTGATGAATAGTGAAACCACTAAGTGGTAATTAAAAAACTGAATTTTTCATAAAACAAAATTTTACTGCTTCTATGAGTGTAATTTCAAAAATCCTAGAGACACGGTTGATGTCAGTAAGTAAAATGTGGTTCAATGAGATGAAAATAATTTTTGGTGAATAGTAACTTTTTACTTTTATTTTCCACGGTTAAAAGTAAATAGGGTAATTAAGGGTAAAAATGATATTATTATTACCCTAACATGTGTCCTAATTCTATTTGAATTGTTTAATTCGACCAAAAACAAACTTAGGAATAAATTATGACCATTTAGGCCCACTTGGATTAGATTAGGACATTTATTATTAATGTTTTTAAAGAAGGGTTAAAATAGTTAAAATCAAAGTTTAATAAGTATATAATTTTTAATATAAGGTTATACATAAGATAAATTCGACTATAAATATTCATTAGAAATATACAACGATTTCTTATATAATGTTATTTTATTTGTAATTTTTAGACATTAAATAAGTTAATTTATTTATGACAAAAAGATGATGCAGTAATTATCATATTAATGAAATATTGACATAATTGATGTTATAAATACCCAAATAAATGTAATTTGAGACTTTTTATGAATTAAACTAATTTTATAGGTTAATATGACATGTTAGTATTTATTTAATTAACTTTTTTCGAACTAATCATTCTGTTATGATTTTCATAAAAATCAATTACTAAATAGTGTCAAAATTGACATAAAATAGTTTTTAAAACAAATATTATATTAGTAATTGATATTTTATTCCTAAAAATCTACGGTTTGGCCAAATTAATTAGATAAGGTTATATATATTAATAATAAACAACTTGGGGTTCTTTTGGCTGCTTATAGTAAGTTTATTGACCTTATAGTATAAGAACACAAGAAGACACGGTAAACGTAAAATTATTTAACTTAATGTTAAATCTAAATGATAAGGTTAAAATAGGAACCTAAACTTGTATAAATTCTATTGTATGAGAGGAGTTCGACCCATCCCCACCATAGCTTCGAAATATATCAATTTGGAGCTATTTAAAACCGAACGTGACTTTATAATAAAATAATATTTTTAGTTTTTCTAAAGGAGCCTCTCTCCTCCCTTATAAAAGGGCACATCCTCCCCCTCTTCCTCACACAACATTGAGCCTTCAAGATCGTCCAACCCCTGCCAATTACTCCTCTACACTTCCCTAGAGACATCCTAGAGGTCCTGGTCTTCTTCAAAGACCAATTTTAGTGCCCTAAAAGAAGGTCTCAAAGAAGCACTTCAAAGAAGAGATAATGTCCATAACCGATTCTTTCATCTTTATTTCTTCTTCCACTTCTTCTTCTTTTGTTGTTTCATTATGAATTAATAACATCAGTATCACTAATATAATGATATGTTATTATAAGTATGAAACAACCCTATTTCACCGTCTATCCATCCTACGGAAAAAGAAAACACTGCATGTGCGTACGTACAGAATACCGTCTCCACGCCGTTGTGTAATCTATTTTCCACCACCACCTTACTTGGATGGGTATAATGGTGTAAATAATGAATATATATGACTATTATAAATTGATACTTCTTCTTAAATATTATAAATACACTCCAATACAATTCCACGATCATAAGAATGATATCATCACTCGTGTGTACGTACGGAATACCGTCTCCACGATGTGATGCGACTCGTTCTACATGATCTTCATTTCATAATGATTATATAAATGAATTGAATGAATGAATATGATATATATTACAATAATACCATTCTGAATATGAGGTATCTACAACCTAAAGAGAAGAATAAGAATTTATTCGACAAAACACGCATAAGAACAAAAAGTTATAAACACCCGAATAACAAGTAGCAATGAAATATTACTACTAAGAAGCTAAGAAAATGACCATATATGATATCAAAAAAATATGTATGATTCTGTAATAAGTCAATAACATTATTTAAATCATTATATAGGAGGTTTGGACACTTACGAAGCAAAACGGACCTAAGGTAAGGGATAATTTTTCAAATCTCATTTTTATTTGAGATTGCTTATTCATAAGTATTTACTGGGGTTATTTCTATCATCCATGTCCAAGTTTTATAAAAGTGTTTTAATGTATGTTTAAAGTCCTTTTTACCCATTTTTTACTTTTACTACATGGTATGTAATGAATCATTCTTTTGTTTACGTTACGAGGTACTTTTTGACTTTTCCGACAATAGTAGGAGAAGAATGTTTTTTTAACTTATACGGAATGATGTATTTTTAAAACATTATTTCCAAAAAGATTCCTTTACAAGTTTTAAAGTTTATTTTTAATCAACTTATTTTAGTTTAAAATTGTATGACATGTTAAGAAAGGAAAAATGTTTTTGAAGTAGAAAGGATATTTTCCTCAAGAATGGAGTTCAAGTGTTTTATCAAAATTATTTTCCATCTAAGATAATATAGGGTTCTGTTTCTATCCCTATTATTACATGGATTTGATTATGTTGTGATGGAAATATTTTTATGAATTCCTTGATCTTATATGAATTGTTTTATGATGTCATGTTGTTTAAGAATCCCATTTTTACTACATGGGTTATGCAATGATGTATGATTTATGATTTTGTGGCACACATAAGAATGGTATAATTATGAGATGGGTGGGACCTATATCTCCCTCCAATTCATTGGGTAATGATTCTATATCTCATGAGATAGACATGGCTGGAACGTTAGGTTATACCGGTTCAGTGAAACAGGACTAGAATGAGGACTGAACTCGGTTCAGATATGGACTTTGTCCACTAGGATAGTCTTGGCAATGAGTCTTGACTAATTAGAAATGATCCTCTATGATTATGTGTGTATGCCACATAGTTTCATGTTTTAAGTTATGAATATTGGGATCACATTTCACTACTATGATTTATCCCATGTTATGAAATTATGATCTCTTTTGCAGGTTAATATTTCCAAAAGTTATTTGCTTATGTATATGATGTGATTGATATTTCTTTTGTTTACCCTTACTAAGCATTTGAGCTCACCCTTTTGTATGTTTTATTTCCCCAGGTCAGGAAGAAGGTTGTTAAGTAGAATATGCCAAAAAGGGACTCTAGATATGATGAAATAAATGGGAGGCAATGTAGATGCTTTATGAACCAGTTTTTTATGTTTCCCAGATTCTAAAGACACTATACCTATACGGTCCTTTCTTGGTTTTGTTATATGTTGTAATAAGTGTGCTTCAATTCTGAATTAATAACAATGTATGTAAATTATGGGTCGTTATAGTTGGTATCAGAGGAAAGGTATAGTCAACCTTTGGAAACTCAGATGTGAAAGTCTTAGTAAGAACCCTAAGGATAAGTCTAATCATAGAACACAATCATAGTATTTTAGAAATGGCCATGAATAACCTAGGATAAGACCTTAAGTGTGAAATCATATTCTTGATTATGTGGTTTTCCTATTATAATTAGTGTTTCTCACACTATTCTTCTTGGTTTTAGTCAATGGCTGGAACCCAAAGGAATCGTGTTAATGCGGAATGCGACGGGAAATGCAATGATTGTCCCCCCGAGCAACCAAACATTATGGGAGCTGGAATGCAAAATCTTGTAGCCATGCTCACACAACTTTCTCAAGATATGAATCATGTAGGTCTTCCAAACGAGAAAAGGAAGGAGCAACATTCTGTTGAATCCTTCATGAGCCAGAGTCCACCTTCTTTCAGCGGGTCTACTGATCCATTAGTTGCTGAACAATGGATTAGTACTACTGAAAAGATATTTTTAGTTCTTCAATGTTCTGATCATGATAAAGTCATCTTAGCAGTGTATCGTTTGGAAGGTGATGCTGATCAATGGTGGAATCTTATTAAGAATACGAGTCAAAGGGATGAAATTGGGTCCATGGAATGGGACGAGTTCAAGAACTTATTTTTCAATAAGTACTTTTATCGTATTCTCCGAACAAAGATGGAGAAATTGTTTCTTGAACTAAAGCAAAAGGATGATGAATCTATTGGTACCTATGAAGAAAATTTTGCAAGACATTCAAGGTACGCTTCTGGTATTATTATCCAACCTGAGATTAAGATCGATCGTTTTTTAGTGGCTTAAAACCAAGTCTTCGAATGGCCTTAGCCATAAGGGACTTCAATAGCTACGAGGAAATCGTTTGATGTGCTCTCAATGTTGAGATGGATATTGGAGTAACCGATCAGTCAAATGGGTTTGATAAGAAGAGGAAAATGGAATTCAAAGGAAAATATAAAGAGCACACTGAAAAGAAGATGTTCTTTCCCTTATTCTCAAAGTGTGGAAAGAAACATGGAGGGAGTTGTCTTAAAGGGACAAGTAAATGTTTCAAATGTGGAAAGGGAGGTCATCGGGCATTTGAATGCCACGATGATGGGAAGAAGATGTCTAATGATGCAAACAAAGGAAGGGATACACAGAATGAACCTACTACACTTCAATGTTTCAAGTGCAAGGAGATGGGACATTGTGCCAATAAATGCCCTAATCCAAGGGTTGATGATGATGGTCGACATCAACAAACTCTTAATGCTAAAGACAGAGGAAAGTCATATGCAATTTCTATCAGCGATGTGGAGTACGACAACGATGTGGTGAAAGGTAAACTTACCATCCACTCTAATGTATCAAATGTTTTATTTGATTCTGGATCCACCCACTCTTTTATTTCTGAAGAATTTTCTAAGGGTATCACCGTATTACCTCAACAATTAGTTGTTGAGTTAGCTGTGACAACACCAAATGGCACAACAGTCGCATCAAAAGTTTATAATTCTTCTCCGATCGAAGTTTGTGGGAAAGTGCTTCCTGCAAATATTGTGATCCTTCCTATAGTGGAATTTGATGTGATTCTTGGCATGGATTGACTTTCTTTATATGGAGCTCATATCAATTTCCAAAGAAGGGAAGTCACATTTCATATTCCAGATCAATCTATGATCGTCTATCAATGCAAGGATGAACATAACTTTCCAGTGGAAATTCATTCTACCTTATAGGTCTTGATTCCACTAAATGAAGGTTATTTATCTCAAATGGTGGGTGAGAAACTCATGATTAAAAATATGCCCATTGTACGGGAGTTTGATGATGTCTTTCCGGAGGAATTACCGGGTTTTCCACCAAATCGTGAAGTTGAGTTTTCAATAGAACTCGTACCGGGTGCTTTGCCTATTTCAAATACACCTTATAGAATGGCCACAATTGAGTTGCCGGAATTGAAGAAGAAACTCCAAGAGAATCTTGATAAGGGTTTCATACCCCCTAGTGCATCACCTTGGGGAGCACCTATTCTGTTTTTTAAGAAGAAATATGGATCAATGAGACTCTGCATTGATTATCGAGAACATAACAAGATCACTATCAAGAACAAATATCCTCTCCAGTGCATTGATGACCTATTAGACCAACTACGCGGAGCTCAATACTTTTCCCAGAGAGATCTTCGTTCAGGGAATCATCAATTAAGGGTCAAAAGGGAGGATATACCAAAGACGGCTTTCCGTACAAGGTATGGACACTATGAATTTATAGTGATGCCATTTAGTCTTACTAATGCCCCTGCTATCTTCATGGATCTAATGAATAGTGTCTTTAGAGACTATCTTGATCAGTTTGTGGTAGTCTTTATAGACGATATTCTTGTCTATTCAATGATTAAGTAAGAACATGAATATCACATGAGAGTTATTTTGAAGACCCTGAGAAATGAGAAGCTTTATGCCAAATTTACCAAGTGTGAATTTTGGCTTCAAAAAGTTTCATTTTTGTGTCACATAATCTCAAAAGAGGGGATATCTGTGGATCCAGCAAAAACAGAGGTTATCGAAAGATGGTCGAGACCAACAACAGTAACTGAGATCTGAAGTTTTCTTGGTTTGGATGGATATTATCGACGTTTTGTGAAATATTTTTCACGATTATCTAATCCACTCACCAAGTTGACTAGGAAAGGAGTTAAGTTTGTTTGGACGGAGGAATGTGAAGAGAATTTCAAGGAGTTGAAAAGAAGGTTATCCAGTGCACCTGTGCTCACACTGCCTTGTAGTGGAGAAAGGTTTGTGATCTATAGTGATTCATCCAAGAAGGGATTGGGGTGTGTTCTTATGCAAAATGATATGGTGATATATTATGCCTCATGATACTTGAAAATCCATGAGCAAAATTACCAAACACATGATTTGGAGTTAGCTGCGGTAATCTTTGCATTAATGATTTGGAGGAATTATCTTTATAGAGAATGGTGTGACATTTATACTGATCATAAAAGTTTAAAATATATTTTCACACAAAAGGAGCTGAATATGCGTCAAATAAGATGGTTGGAGCTGATTAAGGATTATGACTGCTCAATCCATTACCATCCTGGGAAAAGCAAACAAGGTGGCAGATGCATTAAGTCAACAAGACCATGCCAGTTTATCCATGATGAGGATCACAAAAGATCCAATATTTATGGATTTACAAAGGATGGATCTTGGAATTATAATGGAAGGGGAAAAATCATATCTTTCTCAAATTAATGTTCAACCATCTATACATGTGAAGAATAAAGAGGCACATAAAGAAGATGTCGAGTTACAAAAGAAGGTGAGAAATGTTCCTGAATTCAACCTTGATTGTGATGGGATAATAATGTTAAGGAATTGGGTTTGTGTTCCTCCCATCCCCGAATTAAAGAAGGAGCTGCTAAATGAGGCTCATAGATCTTCATTATCTATTCATCCTGGAAGCACGATGATGTATAGGGACCTGAAAGAGTACTTCTGGTGGGATGGCATGAAAAGAGATGTTGCTGAATATGTCTCTCGATGGTTGGTTTGTCAGCAAGTTAAAGCTGAGAGACGGAAGTCTAAGGGGTTGTTACAACCATTACCCATACCTGAATAGAAATGGGAAAACATCACTATGGACTTTGTCACAGGACTTCCTAAAACATCCAAAGGCAATAATTCTATTTGGGTCATAGTTGATCATCTTACAAAGTCTGCACACTTCATTGCTATTAGAGAGGATTTCTCTTTGGATCATCTTGCCAGGATATATGTAAAGGAAGTGGGAAGATTGCATGAAGTACCACTTTCTATTATATCTGATCGAGATCTGAGATTTACCTCGATGTTCTGGCGAAGTCTTCAGAATACCCTGGATATAGAGATGAGTTTCAGCACTGCTTATCATCCTCAGACAGACGGTCATTCTGAGAGAAAAATTCAAACTCTAGAAGATATGTTGAGAGCTTGCTCTATGGATTTCAAAGGTGGTTGGGATCAACACCTACCTTTGGTGGAATTTTCTTATAATAATAGCTTTCACTCCAGTATTCATATGGCACCTTATGAAGCTCTCTATGGAAACAAATGCAGGACTCTAACTTGCTGGGATGAAGTTGGGGAAAGAAAGCTATTAGGACCTGATCTTGTTAATGAAATGGCAGAAAAGGACAAATTTATTCAAGAACACATAAGAGCAGCTCAGAGTCGACAGAAATGTTATGCTGACAACCGAAGAAAAGACCTAGATTTTGAAGTGGGTTATAAAGTGTTCTTACGAATATCTCCCTAGAAGAGAGTCATGAGATTTGGAAAGAATGGGAAGTTGATCCCTAGATATATCGGTCCTTTCAAAATACTGGATCGTGTTGGGAAGGTAGCTTACCGATTGGCGCTTCCACTGAATCTCTCTCAAGTACACGATGTGTTCCATGTATCTCTCCTAAGAATGTACATACATGATCCTTCACATGTACTCATCTCAGAAGTTGTATTGCTGGAGCAAGATCTTTCTTATGAAGAACAGCCGATAGAGATTCTGGATTGTAGCAAAAAAGTCCTAAGAAACAAGACCACTCACTTGGTGAAAATTTTATGGAGGAACCACCAATTAGAAGAAGCTACATGGGAGCTTGAGGATATGATGAGGGAGAGGTATCCTCATCTGTTTGTTACAATGTGACGAATTTTGAGGGTGAAATTCATTTTAAGGGGGGTAGAATGTAACACCCGAGACTTTTATGTTATATAAATCATCAAAGGAATCTTTTTCTACACACAAAACTTTCATGGCTTTCTTTACACGAAATCTCGACCTTCCTCGATAGCTTGCGTCGTACGCAATACCGAGATTCACTAAACAATGATATGCTATTAAAATATTATTAAAACTAGCCGTTATGAATAGTAATAACCACTTTTTGAAATTTTAAAAAATTTTATTTTTCAAAATGGAATTCATTTTTGGATTCGGAATATCGAAATTAGCCTAGGGAGAAATTTTGGTATTTTTCTGAAAACTATCAATTTTTGATGAATATTGAAACCACTAAGTGGTAGATAAAAAATCAATTTTTCATAAAAATTAATTTTACCGCTTCTGTGAGTGGAATTTCAAAACTCCGAGAGACACTGTTGATCTCAGTAAGTAAAATTTTGTTCAATGAGATGAAAATAATTTTTGCTGAATTGTAACTTTTTACTTTTATTTACCACAGTTAAAAGAAAATAGGGTAATTAAGGGTAAAAATGATATTTTTATTACCCTAACACGTGTCCTAATTCTATTGGATAAGTGTAATTCGACCAAAAACAAACTTAGGAATAAAAGATGACCATTTAGGCCCACATGGATTAGATTAGGAAATTTATTATTAGTTTATTTAAAGAAGGGTTAAAATAGTTAAAATCAAAGTTTAATAAGTAGATAATTTTTAATATAAGGTTATAAATAAGATAAATTATAATATTAATATTCATTAGAAAGATAAAAATATTTCCTACATAATGATATTTTATTTGTAATTTTTAGACATTAGATAATTTAATTTATTTGTGACACAATGATGATGCAGTAATTATCATATTAATGAAATATTGACATGATTGATGTTATAAATACCCAAATAAATGTAATTTGAGACTTTTTATGAATTCCACTAATTTTATAGGTTAATATGACATGTTATTATTTATTTAATTATGTTTGTTTGACCTAATAATTCTGTTATGATTTTCACAAAAATCAAATACTAAATAGTGTCAAAATTGACATAAAATAGATTTTAAAACAAATTTTATATTAGTAACTGTTAGTTTATTCCTAAAAATTTAAGTTTCGGCCAAATGACTTAGATAAGGTTATATATATTAATAATAAACAACTTGGGGTTCGTTTGGCTGCTTATAGTAAGTTTATTAACCTTATAGTATAAGAACACAACAAGACACGGTAAAAGTAAAATTATTTAACTTAATGTTAAATCTAAATGATAAGGTTAAAATAGGAACCTAAACTTGTTTAAATTATATTGTATGAGAGGATTGAGACCCATCCCCACCTTAGCTTCTAAATATATCAATTTTGAGCTATTTAAAACCGAAAATTACTTTATAATAAAATAATAGTTTTAGTTTTTCCAAAGGAGCCCCTCTCCACCCTTATAAAAGGGCACCTCCTCCCCCTCTTCCTCACACCACATTGAGCCTTCAAGATCGACCGACCCCTGACAATTCTTCCTTTCCACTTCCCTAGTGACATCCTATAGGTCCTGGTCTTCTTCAAAGACCAATTTTAGTACCCTAAAAGAAGGTCTCAAAGAAGCACTTCAAAGAAGAGGTAATGTCTGTTACCGATTCTTTCATCTTTATTTCTTCTTCCACTTCTTCTTCTTTAGTTGTTTCATTATGAAGTAATAACATCAGTATCACTCATATACTGATATTTTATTATAAGTATTAAACAACCCTATTTCACCGTCTGTCCATCCTACAGAAAAATAAATCACTCCGCGTGCGTACGTACGGAATACCGTCTCCACGCCGTGGTGTAATCTATTTTCCACCTCCACCTTACTTGGATGTGTATAATGGTGTAAATAATGACTATATATGACTATTATAAATTAATACTGATTCTGAAATAGTATAAATACACTCCAATACAATTCCACGATCATAGGAACGATATCATCACTTGTGCGTAAGTACGGAATTCCGTCTCCACGATGTGATGCGACTCGTTCTACATGATCTTCCTTGAATAATGATTATATAAATGAATTTAATGAATTAATATGATATATATTACACTAATACCATTCTATAAATGAGGTATCGATAACCTAAAGAGAAGAATAATAATTTATTCGACAAAACACGCATAAGAACAAAAAGTTATAAACACCCGAATAACAAGTAGCAATGAAATATTACTACTAAGAAGCTAATAAAATGACCATATATGATATCATAAAAATAAGTATGATTCTGGAATAAGTCAATAACATTATTTAAATCATTATATAGGAGGTTCGGACACTTACGAAGCAAAACGGACCTAAAGTAAGGGATAATTTTTCAAATCTCATTTTTATCCGAGATTTCTTATTCTTAAGTATTTACTTGGGTTATTTTTTTCATACATTTCCAAGTTTTATAAAAGTGTTTTCATGTATGTTTAAAGTACTTTTACCCATTTTTTAATTTTACTACATGGTATGTAAGGAATCATTCTTTTGTTTACGTTACGAGGTACTTTTTGACTTTTCTGACAAAAGTACGAGAAGAATGTTTTTTTAACTTATACGGAATGATGGATTTTTAAAACATTATTTCCAAGAAGCTTCCTTTACAAGTTTTCAAGTTTATTTTTAATCATATTATTTTAGTTTAAAATTGTATGACATGTTAAGAAAGGAAAAAAATTGAATTAGAAAGGATATTTTCTTTAAGAATGGAGTTCAAGTGTATTATCAAAATTATTTTCCATGTAAGATAATATAGGGTTCTGTTTCTATCCCTATTATTACATGGATTTGATTATGTTGTGATGGAAATATTTTTATGAATTCCTTTATCTTATATGAATTGTTTTATGATTTCATGTTGTTTAAGAATCTCATTTTTACTACATGGGTTATGCAATGATGTATGATTTATGATTTTGTGGCACACATAAGAATGGTATCATTATGAGATGGGTGGGACCTATATCTCCCTCCAATTAATTGGGTAAAGATTTTATATCTCATGAGATAGACATGGATGGAACGGTAGGTTATAACGGTTCAGTGAAACAGGACTGAAACGAGGAGTGAACTCTGTTCAGAATTGGACTTTGTCCACTAGGATAGTCTTGGCAATGAGTCTTGACTAATAAGAAATGATTATCTATGATTATATGTGTTTGCCACAAAGTTTCATGTTTTAAGTTATGATTATTGGTATCACATTTCACTACTATGATTTATCCCATGTTATGAAATTATGATCTCTTTTGCAGGTTAAGATTTCCAAAAGTTATGTGCTTATGTATATGATTTCATTGATATTTCTTTTGTTTACCCTTACTGAGCATTTTATCTCACCCTTTTGTATGTTTTATTTCCCCAGGTCATGAAGAAGGTTGTTAAGTAGAATATTCCAAAAAGGGACTCTAGATATGATGAAATAAATGGGAGGCAAAGTAGATGCTTTATGAACCAGTTGTTTATGTTTCCCAGTTTCTAAAGACACTATACCTATACGGTCCTTTCATGGTTTTGTTATATGTTGTAATAAGTGTGCTTCAATTCTAAAGTAATAATAATGTATGTAATGTATTGTTCGTTATAGACATGTTGATGAATATAACCAAGATTTTAACTTTGGCCCAGAATTCTTTCCAAATAGAGATTTGGTAGAGGCCAAAGCCCAACCATTTCTCCATCGATGGAGATGAGTTGTTTCGGAGATTTTTTAATAGATTTAGTAATTTGTAATGGATTTGGGTTTTTATTTAATCAAAAAAAATCTGATGTGGAAGGATCTATTATTTTTATTAAGGATATGGATGACAGGATCTATCTTCAATTTAGGGTGTCCATGAAGAAGGCCATCAAGATCAATTGTCGATTTTTTAGATTCCAGGTGCATGTATTTGTACTCTGTTACAGTTGATTGATTGATGAAAGGGGTTCCATGCCTTCATCCTTCAAACATATAATGTTGGGTATTAGACTCAAAGGGAATTAATTAGTATTGTTCTAAGACATTAGCTTTAAATTCAGAATTAAACTCTTAAGGGATAGAATTTGGTATTTTTCATTGAACAATGGTTTCTGATTGAGATATAATAATGTGATGATAAAAGTATCACGTTAGAATAAATCATTAATTTTTTGATCATGTTTTAGTGTCTGTTTTGAAGAATTTATAAAGTGATAGAAATAGTGGCTGAAAGATTGATAGAGATAATACTATCTTTGATGGAAAAACTCATCAATTTAGCATGTGAGGTAGTTCTTTGGAAAAGAAAAAAATTATTTGATGAAACATTAAGTGACCTCTATAATATATTTTTGGATGGACACATTCATATATGGGATCCAATAGAAGGATACATAGTTGGAACGCATGGTATTGACTTCACCATAGAGACAAAGCTGAATATTTATTAAGAGAAAGTGTTTTTGACTCAATAAAGAATAATATACATCTATCTCTCTCTCTTAATGTTATTTTATGTTTCTCATGTGAATTACATGAACTGGAACTGTAATGATAACTATTTTTGGGTTAATATAATTGATTTTTATCTTTATTACTTCTTTATGTTATCTCATCATTACATCAGAATATTATGAAGAGATTTATTATGATCATAATATTGTTTGTGAATTTTTGGATTGAAATTTCAATATTCAAAAACATTCTGTGAGATTTTTTTTGAGGAATTATCTTTGAATTACTATTTATTATGGATGAATCATATAAGTGGGGAGAAGTGGGAATCATCAATACACTATGTTAAACTCCTGGAGAAGAATAATAATATAGTCTTTTATGCAGATTCCCTTTCAATTAATTTTACATGAACAAATAATTTATTTTAATATTGACAACTATATTTCCCCAAAATTTAATTTTCATTGATTTTCACCATTAACTTATTTTCTCATTTTCAATCTAATTTTTATTATTTTCTATTCCTATTTTCTTTAAAAGGATAAACAAAAATTCAAACTCCTACTATTTTAGTAGAATGTGTATTTAATAATCCTTTAGATAATATCACCATATTTCTCTTTGCTTTGAACCTACCAACAATTTTCATAATGTGTAGTAGGAGATGAAAATTTTAATTTGATAGGTGTTCCATTGAATGTGTTTTTAAAAAACATTTATCTTTTATAACAATTATATTTAGATATATATGGGGAGTAGGTTCGTCATTTTCATTTCACATTTTAATATCAATATTTAATAGAAGAAACATGTGACTGATGGCCAATGTTTATATTTCAAGTGGTATATTTTTATGCTATAATACAGTTTTTGGATAAAAATATAATGGAGAATGTAGATCCTCATTCTCTGTTGTATGTTAATGGAAAACTTTTTATTGTTTTGGACATTACGAAAAATAATTTAAAGGATTTTATTTCGCTGTTATACTTCAATTGTTACCTAATCATGAGTTGAAATTGGAAGGTTACTATGGATTTTATGACTAGTTGTGTAAAGACCTGTAAAATTCAAGGGAAATTTTTTCTTAATTTTTTTTGGGATTTTACAAGAACATAGTTTCTGACGGCACTTGATTCTGAGGCCCGGTGTGCCCAGAATTTTTAACCGAAGATTAGCTCGGGTACATTCAGTGAACGAACGAGCGGGTTTTTCTAACTTTTTAACCGGTGCTTGGAATCGAATTCCGAGGGCACCGATGAATTCGCAACACCGGTATTTTCTTAGGAACACCTTTTTCGGAGTTGTGTTTTCAGGAGATAAGTTGTTAAAATTTGTGGAAGTTAAAACAAAATTTGAGCTTCAATTTTTATTTTTACTTGTTAATTAAAACCTTTGGGTGGAAGTTGGGTAACCACCCAACTTACCATGAGAGGTTATGAGGGTGGTGGGATCCACACGAACCCCAACCCTTCATATTCTCTAACTCCTTCAACTCACCATTAAAGTTGATAACTTAGTTTAATTAATTAGGTGAGTTTAATTTGAGAGGTTTAATGCAACATTTGAATTTCAACTTAAGTCATGTTAATAAAATAAGCGAAGTTCTTATTTTATTTTGGTTGGAACTTGTTGTGTTGGGAGGATTTGGGAGAAAAAGTAAAAGCTCTTGAAGTTCTTCCTCCTCGACGAAGAACACAAAGAACGCGAAGAATGTCAGATCCTCGGAGATCGACGACGGGACGCCAACGAATCATTTCTCTGCGACGCGACTCTCCCCTTCCGCGACATCTTCTTCTGTGACAGTTATTTCCGCGACGAACCCTCGCACAACGAACTCGATGACGTAGGGGTTTATTTAAATTGTTGTTCCTGATTACTTCTATTGCCGATCTTCGTGAAACTTTTCCGCTTGCTATCAATTAACGGGAGGGGGCCAGACCGCTCAAACACGGTTGACCCCCTCCCTTAATCTTGTATTGTTGTGTTTCGAAGGAAAATGATGCGGTGCCGACGCACCGCGCGGGATTGTGCGGTAGAGGATGTGCGGCGCCGTCGCACCGCACCGATGAAGTTGAATAAGGTCGCAGCACCGTTCTGCCGCGCCGGAGGATCACGAAAATACCGCGGCCGGAGCGGGGCCGCGGTGGAGGGGCGCGGCACCGTCGCGCCGCGCCGGACGGTCCAAGGACGCGGTAGAAGCCATAGTGGAGCAAGGGAACCGGCGGCTGGTTCCGGGCTGCCGGCGTCGGAGCAGGGGGACCAGCCCTTGCCGGTCCCGTGGCGGAAACAGCCAGCTGGCCGGAGCGTGCCAACCGGCCAGAGGAAGAGCCGTGGGTTTTTAACCCCCGTCTGGCCAGACATGAGCGGCCCCCCACATGGGGGCCGCAGATTAAAAACGGGCGGGGGGAAGCCCCCCCCCCCCCACACGCATGTCCGCTCGGCCGAAACGGCCGAGCCGCCTTGCCGGAGCCAGCGCACCGGGCCGGCTGCCCAGGCTGGACCCGCTAGGCTGGGTCGTGCCCAAGCGGGCCAGACCCGGACCCGGGACGGGTCGACCCTGTTCGAGCCGACCCAAAGTGTATTGGGCCGGGTCAGATCGGGCCGGAACCCCCTAATACTGGACCCATCACGGTCTTTTGCCCATAAATTGGTCTGCGGACCTCCGATCGACGCACCGTCAGCTGTGATGTGATCCTTGGATTGAGACAGTCATTTTGGTATATCGCACTCAAGGTTTCGGAGTACTTTGGGTTTAGTCGGGTTGGTTCGTACATGAAACCAAACGGGCCCTCGGAGCGGAAACGCTTACAACTTGAGTTCCAGACGTCCGATTGATGTGTCGTCGACTTTTTTGGATTCCTCTAAGTGAGACGGACCTTTTAGCTTACTCCGCTTGAGGTTTGGACGCATTTGGAGTACGTTCGGGTTGGTTTTGACTTAAAAACCAACCGGGCCCCTAGAACGAAAAAGCTAATAACTCTCAGACTTGGCGTCTGATCGACGCGCCGTCTGTCGCGTTAAGTTCCTGTTGACGATATGCAACTTTTTGATACATCAACTCCGGAATATGTGTCAGTTTATGTATCAGCCCTTCGGCTCGTGGATCGGACCCTCCCGAACGAGCTTGTTGTGTGCGGGAACCCTAGAGGTGGCTGCGACTATGTCTGCGACTGTGGCTGCGACTGTGGCTGCGACTGTGACGACAATGACGACAATGCAGAAATCCTCCAAGGATTCGTCGGCGACGACTACAACACTCAGCGATCCTACGTGGATCAGTGCTACTGATCCTGTGTGGGTCAGATACTGTGTGGGTCAGCGTTCAGTGGTCCTGTGTGGGCCAGCGCCTACAGATCCTGTGTGGGTCCGATCCTGTGTGGGTCATTGCAGGGGTTAGTTACCTATCGATCCTTTGTGGGTCATTGTGGGGGTTAGTACCTATCGATCATGTGTGGGTCCGATAGCTTAGATGAATCAGTGGTAATATCTGATCCTCGCTATCATCTTACAAAGAAGTATACCTGTGTGAGATGAATCTTAACATTCAATCCTTATCGTCGATAAGATTGACTTGATATCCTTTGTGGATTATGTTATGAATTCCTCTGTGGATTGGGATGTGATTTCCTGTGTGGATCGGGTTGTGATTTCTTGTGTGGACTGGGTTGTAATTGAGCTCGGATGTTGGAGCCGAACGAGAATTGAAGACTTAGGTATATGTATGGGCATATACCTAAGTAATGTCTAATGTTACTTCATGATTGTATCATTCCTTTGTGGATTATCCTTGTCGATCATGGTAGACCTACGGGGGTCTCGGGGTCCCTACTGAGTAGCTTATACTCACCCCTGTAAGGGCTGTGCCCGCACTACGTTGTGTTGGTTGAAGACGACGGACAACGCTGATCGTGGTAGAGGCATGAGGAGTAGGTCGGTACTCGGAGGTGGACCACTGGGCGGGGCGTACTCGGAGCGGATGGCTGGACCCGAGGAGCTGTGGAGGCTATCTATAACCACCCTTTAGGTGGGACTACCAGTGGACGGCTCGACGTTGCGGCTTTACTTTTCAGTTGTAGTACTCACTTTCAGTTGTACTTTACTTTGATTTTGGGTTTGTATTCTGGCCCACTTACTTTACCGAATAATCTATCGTACACAGTTTTTACTTAGCGTTTACTTCTACATGCTTTCTATGTGCTGTTGTTTACTTTACAAAGGCAATGCCTTCCCTTTTTACTGGGAATGATCCTTGGTGCTAGTCGCCAGCCCCTAGCCTATGAAAGGCGAGCTTGGGGTTGTCACGGCATGGGCCTCAGGACGGGTCAAGACAAATTGGTATCAGTGGAGTTCGGTTCTACCACAGAACTCAGGGCTCTTGTAACGCCCCGACCCCAGCTACCCAGAGTCAGTGCATTACTTTGTAACATTGGCATGATCACAAAAGATCAAGTCTCGAAATACCGATTAGTTAAGTAGCCTTGGAAACACTCGATACATTCATAAGTCTTTCATTACATCAAAAATTAAACAAACTACAATAACATGGTCTTCATAGTCCACAATCATATCCGTTTCTGACTACCCCTGCAGGTCACTCATAAATTACTTCTTCACATCCTGGAAAAATATTAAAACATTGAAAGGGGTGAGCTTAGATGCTCAGTAAGGTTAACAATATAGCGGAAGCTTTCATAAATAAACATTAACATTTAAGGCAATGTATAACTAAAACAAAAGCCTTTTAAACTTGAACTTCAACATAATATGGCAAAAGTAAAATGAGATAATGCCATTCACTTCTTCACATGGATATTCTACTGGTCGAATAATCACATGCAATATCAATAACCACTTTCATAATGAGGGAATGTATAATGACAGACATTCTGAAACATTTTTTCAAGGCCTCGGTCAAGATGTCTAAAATGATTAAGGACTCGGCCAAAACCATAAATCAAATTGGGAAAGGGCCTCGGCCAATTCCACGTCTAGTTGTCTCGAGAGACCTACCGATGCATCGAGCAGCTATAGCGGGCTCCACCCGTCACTTATTAAGTCCAATACATTCCTTCTATGAAAAATGGTATATAAACATTTAGGAATACCATTTTTTTAAAATACCATTTGAAATTAATTGCGGTATCAAAATACCAGTTTAATTTTTTAGAAGTTACTTACATTTAAAATTGCTCAAATATACTCCAGTGTTTTTTTGAAAACATTATGCAAACTTCTGAAAACAAAATATCTAATTCTGAGACTGCTCGACTAATTGCAGGCCATGATGGGTCCACGCCCAATCCCTTCCTATCTACCACACTCGAGAGTCAGGTTTTCTAACAACATTTTTAAGCTTGCGTTAAATACGTATACATTTTCACTGGATTTTCATACATTTGAGAGAAATATCTCTCTTTTTTTTAAATCATTTAAAAACAGTTATGGCTTGTAGAGGAATCCGGAACTCAAATAATGGTCACGACGGCAGAGAAGTCATTGTCACCGCATATGTACGGAAAGAAAAACATTCCCTTTTTGTCGTTTAGTAAAACGCTTCGTATAAAAATATTCCTTTTGAATAAACGTAAAAGTCAAAGGGGTTTATACACTGTATAAAAGAAATTTGTGTATAAAACAAAATATGCCTCAATGAATGGAGATTGAGACGAAGTCCCTTAAAAGGATCATTTTTAAATAAAATATATCTATTATGTTTATTCACTATATGTACACATAAAGAAAGTATAAATACAATATAAAACATAATAATATCATGACATAATTTGAAAGTATGAGATTAACCCAAAGAATAGAAATTGGGTTAAGAAGTTCCCTTACCTCGTGTCTGACTTGACTCAACCGTTCTTTAACCTCCTGAATAATAAACTAGAGTTAATATATACCTTATTAAGAACCATTTTCAATTTCATTATCCTTTTTATATCACTTATTACAATGTTATGAATGTTATGTAATTATTTAAGTTAATAACGGTCGTTTTGTCGATCTTTGGTACTTGTGTCAACAATAACCTTCTTATAATTACAATTTGTTCATGTGGTGAAATATCCATTATATCTAGAATTATATTCATGATGTAGATATCATATATATCATATATATCCAGTATATACATTCATTCATAATATTACGTAACATTTAGAGGTAAGAAATGAAATGCACCGTTCATGGAGACGGTAAGCCGTACGTACGCATGAACGCTACATTCACTTCTATTTCGTATTTAATGGAATTAAATCATAATTATATAAAGGTATAATATAGTTCCAGTATAATAATATCATTTACTCCATCCTTTACATATCCCACATATGGCATTAACGATTCACATCGCTTTGAGGGGGCGGTAGTCCGCACTTCCTAAAATGAAATTATCGCGTTTTACCCATAATGGAAATCATAAAGTATGCCATAAATGAGAAATACAGAAGAATAAGTAAAACATAAACATATTATATATCATATATAAAATTAGTGACATCTTAATGGCCACCTTTTAAGGTGTTATATGAGTGTTGAACAATCATCGTTTCATGAGGCAGAAATTCGCCATCCACAGAAACTGTATATTCTTTAACCAGTAGATGTAGGTGTGTGTAAATGTAGCTAGAATCCTTCTTATAACAACATACTAGTATATTGAGGATACTGGTTTTGTTGCAAAAGAAATGAATAAAAATATTTTAGGGGGTTGGAGAAGAAAAATAAAACAAAACCACATTAGAGAAGACATTACCTCAAAAACGTGTAACGCTTTTTGATTTGAGCCAAAGGCTTCCTTGGGAAGATTTCTGCCCAAAGTGAGGCTTCTAGGAGTAAGAGGGGGAAGTTGGGAGAGTATTTGGGCAGAGTTTGGCCGAGCCAAATGGCTTGAAGGTGTGAATAAGGTGGGAGAGGTGGGGGCCTTTTATAAGTGGAGAGGAGGGGCTCTTTTGGAAAGATTGAAATGTTACATTATTATACAATGCTTTTCGGATTCTAAAGGTCCCACACTTATATAATTTGTGGATAAGGTGATAAGTGTTGTAAATCAACCCATAAAATAGTCTTTGGACAAGTGTAAGCCTTAGATTTTACATTATCTTTTCATTTTATTAAAATCGTTAAATAATGAGGTCATCGCTGCATCATCATAATGTCATAAATAGTTTAATTTATATAATGTCTAAAAATTATAAAAAAACTACTATGATGTAGGAAATCTCTTTATCTTTATAATGAATATTTATAATCAAAATTTGTACTTGTGTAACCCCACTTAAAAATTGTTTTAGTAAAACAACTCATGTTTGTGTCCATTTAATTTTAACATTAAATAAATATATATTAATGTCATTTTCCAACTAAAGTGGCTCCATGGGGTCCCCAAGTTGACCCATGGGTTTTCTTGGTCGGCCATGACTCATCAAATAGGAGTAGGACAAGTTTCATGCTCATCTCATATTATTAAAACATTATTTGTACCTTAAACTACACTAATTACCTCTAATCGCGATTAAGAACTTAAAAGTTACTATTCACCAAAAAATTATTTTAATCTCATTAAACCACATTTTAATTCTTAATGACAACCATGTATGTCGGATTTTTGAAAATCAAATCACAGAAGTGGTAATATTTCATTTAAACGAAAAATCAGTTATTTAACTATCACTTAGTGGTTTCACTATTCATCAAAAATTGAAGTTTTTCAGAACAAGGCCAAAATTTCACCCTAAGCTATATTTGATATTCCGAATTCAAAAATGATGTTTATTTTAAAAAATTCCAAACATATAAGTTGAATTAATTAATTTTATAATTAATTCCCGCTGTTACGACAAATAGCGTTGTTTTTAGAAGCAATTTATATCAAAAGATTGGCAATTGTTTATGTCCAATTTCAATGTTAAATTAATTCTAATGACCACCATTAGATAAAATGGTGAAAATATATTCTAATTATACCTTAAAACCAATAAATAGTATAATTTATCACAATAAATTATTTTGATTAAAATGTTGTTTTAAGTATTTTTCACTATTCATAAAAAATTAGAAGTTCTCAGAAAAATACCAAAAATTCAACATAGGCTAATTTCGATATTACGAATTCAAAAATGAAGTGAATTTTGAAATATAAAATTTCTATAATTTTAAAAAGTGGTTATTACTATTCATAACGGCTACTTTGATTAGTCGCGGTGTTTTGGAACTCGAAGTTGCGTACAATGCAAGCTATTGCATTATTGAATGAGAAGCGTATCGTGGAAGCTCGGGGTGTTACATTCTCCCCTCATTCAATAAATTGCTTCCTCGCAATTTGAAATTTTTCATTGAAAATAAAAGGTTGAAAAGAGAAAATACCTTTGAGGGAAACCCACATCGGAAATAAGTTTAATAAATATATAATATTAAAAGAGAGCAAGATAAGTACAATGGTCACCCGATATAGCCCATTATAGGATTCTATGAAAATATGTATATGGAGGAGAAACAAACCATCAAGGTCTGATGGAGAGTTATAGAAAACAGGATTAGGAGAAAGTTTAACCACAAGAAAATCACAAACTTGTGATTGGTTAAACGGTCATTGAATCCCCAGTTGGAAAAGTTAACCGACAACATTTTTGTTTTATGTTACCTTTTATAATGTTGAGGAATTTATTTAGGAGATTTATTAAGAACGTAAGGGAATATACATACTTGTTATGTATACTTTCATTCGTTAATAAATTTTTACCACAAACCCAACTTTTATTCCAAATGGTAACAGAACTCAAAAATATTCTATTTATCCTAATTGTATAAGGTTACAAATGTTAACACATACCATTTAGATTAGTAAAATTATTTTTTAATAACCAGGGACTTCCTGTAGGCTAGTGGTAGGAAATAAAGGCTTGTCGCACTATGGTTGTGGGTTCGATTCATGCAGCTTTGTCCGACGCGACGGGTTATGCCCCACCCTGCAGGTTGTCCTTTTCCTAAAACTATAGTATCATAATATTCAAAAAATAATCTTCATAAATTTTTTAACCTTAAACAATATTATCCAAAGATCAAATTAATCCACTCCAACCATTATAGTTATCCAAAATACCTCTGTCCAAACTTTCTCTAAAAGGTCTCTTAATTCCAAAATCAATTTATCAGATTCCCCAAACAAAGTAAAGTTTCTCTTATTGTCACATACTAAAAATATAATTACCTTTATCATATTAAAACCTTACTGAAATCAACAAGTACTGCAGTATAATCCTTATATATATATCACATTATTCTAATAACCAGAATATAATATTTGAGTCCAAAAGCACCAATACATTAATTATTCCGCTTCAAATGTAGTCATAGCATAGGATTGTCCTTGATCCCTTGGCCTTTTCTGAGGTAAGTTTCCTTGACGCTTAGGACATTCATTTACATAATGCCCCATTTCCCTACAATTTTAGCATTCAACTTTGACAGCCTCTTTCTTTCTCTTGCAATCACGAGCCTGGTGACCCTTTTCTCCACATTTATAACAAACTCCCATTCCTTTTAGGCACGTACTAGGGTGATTCTTCCCACAATTATCACATAATGAAAAATCCTTCTTTCCCTTTTTCCCTTTATCTGTCTCTTCTTCCACCATTCTCTTCTTCTCTTGCTTTACTTCGTTGTCATAAGACTTAGAGAATTCCTTTTCAGTCTTGATAGCACACGAGACAATATCTTCGTATGATGAGAAGGATTTTGATACTAAAGATCGATGGAGAAATGGTTTTAACCCATCAAAGAAACGATCAATCTTACTCCTTGGGTTACGTATATAATCGGCAATATGCCTCGCTAACCTTGTAAAGTTATCCTCATACTTTGCGACATTCTCATCCTCCTTCTGCCTCAGACTCAGAAATTGCCTTTCCATATCTGCTCGATGGTCACGAGGAAAGTATTTTCCTAAGAAAAGATCTTTGAACTTCCTCTATTCCATATTCGATACGTCATCATCTTCCTTTGTGTTTTGAATCAGCGACCACCACTGATCGGCATCTCCAGTGAGGCGGTAAACTGCCATGACAACCTTATCCATTTCACTACTCCCCAAGGCATGGAATATTTTCTCTAAGGAATTTATCCATTGCTCAGCTACTATAGGATTTTTACTCCCATTGAAGGTTGGTGGTTGTTGCCTCATGAAGTGGTCTAGCATTGATCCTCCACGTTGCGGATCAGGGTGCTCCATACGAGTAAGGTTATTATTAATAACTTGAGTGAGTTGTCCCAGTATGGTAATAAGTTGATCAGCACCAGTTGTATCTCCAGATCCACAATAATTATCTTGAGCAGGAGGGAAATCCCTACACGGAGTGCGCGCATTGATACGGTTTCCATTTCTTCCACTGGGCGCCAATTCTAAACAATTGCATAAAATAGATCAGTTTATGAATCAAAATACATAATCCCATACTTATAAAACACTTAACATAAATTGAACTATTTATGGATATAATCCATAATCATAAAAAGAAATGTTTCTTTTGAGAAATTATATACTCATAACCCTTCATAGTTGTTTGTAATGAAAATGAGAATTATACTAAGCATATCCCCCGGGAGTATCGTAACCAAGAGTGCAGCAAAGCCCGTTGTCGTGCACCAGTTCCCGTTCGAGTCTAGCTTAAAGCGGTGTTTTCGGGTTTTACCCCTAGGTACATCTGTACCAGAGCCGCCTCTACCTGCTCATATCCAGACAGGTATGTATTGCTCGAAAAACTCACAAAATCTCTACAATACCAAAATTCTAGGAAGTTCTTCTATACTAATCCTCAATGTCTATCTTCGGGCTATGTGCTCTAATCAGAGTTTATCTAAATCTAGCTTCCAAGGTTAGTACTAAACTGCCTCTGATACCAACTGTAACGCCCCGACCCCAGCTACCCAGAGTCGGTGCATTACTTCGTAACATTGGCCTGATCACAAAAGATCATGTCTCGAAAGACCGATTAGTTTAGTAACCTTGGAAACACTAGATACATTCATAAGTCTTTCATTAAATCAAAAAGTAAACAAACTACAATAACATGGTCTTCATAGTCCATAATCATATCCCTTTCTGACTACCCCTGTAGGTCACTCATAAATTACTTCTTCACATCCTGGAAAAATATTAAAACATTGAAAGGGGTGAGTTTAGATGCTCAGTAAGGTTAACAATATAGCGGAAGCTTTCATAAATAAACATTAACATTTAAGGCAATGTATAACTAAAACAAAAGCCTTTTAAACTTGAACTTCAATATAATATGGCAAAAGTAAAATGAGATAATGCCATTCACTTCTTCACATGGATATTCTACTGGTCGAATAATCACATGCAATATCAATAACCACTTTCATAATGAGGGAATGTATAATGCCAGACATTCGGAAACATTTTGTCAAGGCCTCAGCCAAGACGTCTAAAATGATTAAGGCCTCGGCCAAAACCATAAATCAAATTGTGAAAGGGCATCGGCCAATTCCACGTCTAGTTGTCTCATGAGACCTACCGATGCATCGAGGAGCTATAGCGGGCTCCACACGTCACTTATTAAGTCCAATACATTCCTTATATGAAAAATGGTATATAAACATTTAGGAAGACCATTTTTTTAAAATACCATTTGAAATTAATTGCGGTATCAAAATACCAGTTTAATTTTTTAGAAGATACTTACATTTAAAATTGCTCAAATATACTCCAGTGTTTTTCTGAAAACATTATGCAAGCTTCTGAAAACAAAATAACTAATTCTGAGACTGCTCGACTAATTGAAGGTCATGATGGGTCCACGCCCAATACCTTCCTGTCTACCACACTTGAGAGTCAGGTTTTCTAACAACATTTTTAAGTTTGCGTTAAATACGTATACATTTTCACTGGATTTTCATACATTTGAGAGGAATATCTCTCTTTTTTTTAAATCATTTAAAAACAGTTATGGCTTGTAGAGGAAGCCAGAACTCAAATAATGGTCACGACGGCAGAGAAGTCATTGTCGCCGCATATGTACGGAAAGAAAAACATTCCCTTTTTGTCGTTTAGTAAAACGCTTCGTATAAAAAGATTTCTTTTGAATAAACGTAAAAGTAAAAGGGGTTTATACACTATATAAAAGAAATTTGTGTATAAAACAAAATATGCCTCAATGAATGGAGATTGAGACGAAGTCCCTTAAAATGATCATTTTTAAATAAAATATATCTATTATGTGTATTCACTATATGTACACATAAATAAAGTATAAATACAATATACAACATAATAATATCAGGACATAATTTGAAAGTAGGAGATTAACCCAAAGAATAGAAATTGGGTTAAGAAGTTCCCTTACCTCGTGTCTGACTTGACTCAACCATTCTTTAACCTACTGAATAATAAACTAGAGTTAATATATACCTTATTAAGAACCATTTTCAATTTCATTATCCTTTTTATATCACTTATTACAATATTATGAACGTTATGTAATTATTTAAGTTAATAACGGTCGTTTTGTCGATCTTTGGTACTTGTGTCAACAATAACATTCTTATAATTACAAGTTGTTCATGTGGTGAAAGATCCATTATATCTAGAATTATATTCATGATGTATATATCATATATATCATATATATCCATTATATACATTCATTCATAATATTACGTAACATTTAGAGGTAAGAAATGAAATGCACCGTTCATGGAGACGGTAAGCCGTACGTACGCATGAACGCTACTTTCACTTCTATTTCGTATTTAATGGAATGAAATCATAATTATATAAAGGTATAATATATTTCCATTATAATAATATCATTTACTCCATCCTTTATATATCCCACATATGGCATTAACGATTCACATCACTTTGAGGGGGTGGTAGTCCGCACTTCCTAAAATGAAATTATCATGTTTTACCCATAATGGAAATCATAAAGTATGCCATAAATGAGAAATACAGAAGCATAAGTAAAACATAAACATATAATATATCATATATAAAAATAGTGACAACTTAATTTCCACCTTTGAAGGTGTTATATGAGTGTTGAACAATCATCATTTCGTGAGGCAGAAATTCGCCATCCACAGAAACCGTATGTTCTTTAACCATTAGATGTAGGTGTGTGTAAGTGTAGCTCGAATCCTTCTTATAACAACATCCTAGTATATTTAGGATACTGTTGTTGTTTCAAAAGAAATGAATAAAAAGAGTTTAGGGGGTTGGAGAATAAAAATAAAACAAAACCACATTAGAGAAGACATTACCTCAAAATCGGGTAACTCTTTTTGATTTGATCCAAAGGCTTCCTTGGGAAGAGTTCTGCACAAAGTGAGGCATCTAGGAGTAATAGGGGGGATTTGGGAGAGTATTTGGGCAGAGGTTGGCCAAGCCAAATGGCTGGAAGGTGTAAATAAGGTGGGAGAGGTGGGGGCCTTTTATAAGTAGAGAGGAGGGGCTCTTTTGGAAAGATTGAAATGTTACATTATAATACAATGATTTTCGGATTCTAAAGGTCCCACACTTATATAATTCGTGGATAAGGTGATAAGGGTTCTAAATATACCCATACAATAGTCTTTTTACAAGTTTAAGCCTTAGATTTTACATTATCTTTTCATTTTATTAAAATCGTTAAATAATGAGTTCATCGCTGCATCATCATAATGTCATAAATAATTTAATTTATTTAATTTCTAAAAATTATAAAAAAACTACTATGATGTAGGAAATCTCTTTATATTTCTAATGAATATTTATAATCAAAATTTTGACTTGTGTAACCCCACTTAAAAACTGTTTTAGTAAAACAACCCATGTTTGTGTCAATTTAATTTTAACATTAAATAAATATATATTAATGTCATTTTCCAACTAAAGTGGCTCCATGGGGTCCCCAAGTTGACCCATGGGTTTTCTTGGTCGTCCATGACTCATCAAGTAGGAGTAGGACAAGTGTCATGCTCATCTCATATTATTAAAACATTATTTGTACCTTAAACTACACTAATTACCTCTAATCGCGATTAAGAACTTAAAAGTTACTATTCACCAAAAAATTATTTTAATCTCATTGAACCACATTTTACTTCTTAATGACAACCATGTATGTCGGATTTTTAAAAATCAAATCACAGAAGTGGTAATATTTCATTTAAATGAAAAATCAGTTATTTAACTACCACTTAGTGGTTTCACTATTCATCAAAAATTGAAGTTTTTATGAACAAGGCCAAAATTTCACCCTAAGCTATAATTGATATTCCAAAATCAAAAATGATGTCTATTTTACAAAATTCCAAACATATATGTTGAATTAATTAATTTTATAATTAATTCCCGTTGTTACGACAAATAGCGTGTTTTTAAGAAACAATTTATATCAAAAGATTGGCAATTGATTATGTCCAATTTCAATGTTAAATTAATTCTAATGACCACCATTGGATAAAATGGTAAAAATATATTCTAATTATTCCTTAAAACCACTAAATAGTATAATTTATCACAACAAATTATTTTGATTAAAAAGTTGTTTTATGTATTTTTCACTATTCATAAAAAATTAGAAGTTCTCAGAAAAATACCAAAAATTCAACATAGGCTAATTTCGATATTACGAATTCAAAAATGAAGTCCATTTTGAAATATAAAATTTATATAATTTTAAAAAGTGGTTATTACTATTCATAACGGCTACTTTGATTAGTCGCGGTGTTTTAGAACTCAAAGTTGCGTACAATGCAAGCTATTGCATTATTGAATGAGAAGTGTATCGTGGAAGCTCGGGGTGTTACAACTCTGATGTTTTTCTATGTGAAGAAATAGTTTTAAGAGTATTGAGAGTGGTTATCATTCTAGGGAGTCAAGTGTTGGTGCAGTGGCCGACGTATCCGTATACCCGGACCCTGACTTCTGAATTCCGACTTAATGCACGAAAACATTAATTGCATGATTGTTTCAAGTTTTCTTTGTGATTAATTTATGTCAGGTCACCAGGTATACTGTTTGACCATGGAAGACCTGTTTCTTTTCAGGATAGCCCCATGACGGCAGCCAGCTAGGGTTCCGAGAGTCTTGTGTGACGACAGCCCACCGAGCGACGAGGCATCGATACAGGGCCCTTTGACAGCAGAGGCACCGGCGTTACCTCTACCCACCGGGCCACTGATGCTACCAGCCCCAGCTGCTGACGAGGAACATCACCTTAGTGCACTGCATAAGTTTCAGGGTCAGAAACCGCCCAGGTTTTGCGGGGAGACGGACCCACATGCAGTCGAGGATTGGCTGAAGGCAGTTGTACGGGTTTTCAGGTTAGTGAGGACACCAGCAGACCTCATGGTGATCCTCACAGTGAGCCTACTGCAAGCGGTAGTAGGCAGATGGTGGAGCTTGATGCTCCAGGTTCACGACAAGACATCTCTTCTCTAGACGGACTTTGAGAGCCTCTTCCGCTCGGAGTTCGTCCCAACCACCCTCCACGCGGTGCGCATCCAGGGGCTTCTACCGCTGCGGTAGGGCAGCTTGACGGTCACCCAGTACTCGGCGAGATTTACTGATCTCTCGTGCTATTCGACGGACATGGTATAGGACCCATTCTTCCAGGCCTGGACCTTTGAACAGGGATTGATGCATGAGATTAGGGCATCACTGATCCCCCTCATCATTCTGACACAGGAAGGGGCACTGGAGTGAGCCCTTCTGATCGAGAGATTCCTTGCTGAGCATGCATCAGCAGCGATACCAACCGCAGGGCGGCACGTAGAAGGCTGTTCTGCAGTAGGCAGTCGACAGATGACTCATGGGTCCAGGAAGACCAGACCCTCAGGCAGAAGACCTCAGCACATTGGCTCAGTGGTGCGGGGCACACAGCGTAGAACCAGTATATCGAGAGGCAGAGAGTGCTACACATGCGGCAGGGAGGGGCACATGGCTGGTGACTGCCCGACCCGCCATGCAGAGGAGCAGAAGATGGTCGAGGGACCACCCAGGCAGAGGCAGAGGGTCGACCGTGGCGGTTTTTATGGAGTAGCCGGATGAGGCAGAGGAGCTGGCTGAGAAGCAGGTGGTGGGCGACGCTTTGAGGCTCTACCACCACCACCGCCAGGAGGTCCACCCCGACTAGAGGGATCTGGCGGGCAGAGAGAGGCACAACTTCAGGAAGTGGAGGCCTACGACCATGGCGCGCCCGAGATGATTCGAGGTACTATCTGTGTCTATTCCACCCTTGCTGTAGTTCTTATAGACACTGGAGTGTTTCATTCTTTCATAGGCAATGCCCTTGTTTGGAGCTCAGAGATTCTGACAGAGCCGTTAGCTCGATCCTTATGGATAGAGACTCTTACGGGAGCAGACTCGATGATTACGCACTGGTACCAGTAGTGTGAGCTTACTCTAGGAGGTGAGAGCTTCGGCTGGGATATTCTTGTAGCATCTTCGAGGCCTTACGACGTCATCTTGGTCATGAATTGGTTATCTACAATCTATGCTCAGATTGACTGTATTAGGCGCATGGTGGGATGTGTACGCACCGACAGGAGTAGATTCACCTTCGCAGGCGAGAAGGGAGCCTTCACAGCACAGGATGGACTCTTGCGGAGGAGAGGACATCCCATCACCCATCAGTTGTCTAGCCTCATCCCAGGTGCAGTTGATGTGCGGAGTCCTGATTTTCCTGCAGTGGTTGATCAGTATGCAGACGTTTTCCCCGACGACATTCCAGGACCACCTCCTCGTAGAGAGGTAGACTTTTATATTGACCTATACCCCAGGATAGCCCTGATATCCAGCCCAGCATATCGGATGGCCCCCGCTGAGCATCGAGAGCTACAAGTACAGTTGGTGGACTTGCAGGGCAAGGGATTCATCTGACCTAGTGTTTCACCTGGGGCTTCTCCGATATTGTTCGCCAAGAAGTCGAACTGGAGCTTTTGACTTCGTGTCTACTATCGTCACCTGAACGAGGTGACTGTGAGGAACAAGTATCCACTACCAATGATTTATGACCTCTTCGATCAGCTCAATGGAGGACGATGGTTCTCGAAGATAGACCTCAGGTCAGGCTATCACCAGCTCAGAGTTTGGGACGAGGACGTGCAGAAAACGACCTTCTGGTGTTGGTATGGCCACTATGAGTTCTTGGTTATGCCATTCGTCATAACCATTGCTCCAGCAGTGTTCATGGACCTCATGAACCTGATCTTTCAGCCATACCTCAATCGATTTTTCGTGGTCTTCATCGACTACATTTTGATATACTCGACCACTGAGGAGGAGCACGCCTACCACATGCGGGTTGTACTAGACAATCTCCGAGAGCACTAGCTCTATGGAAAGCTCTGAAAGTTTCAGTTCTGGATACGTGAGGTCCACTTCTTGGGACACGTCATCTCTGAGTCGGGAGTTGCGGTGGATCCTGTGAAGATCGAGGCAGTGCTAGCTTGGGAGCCACCCAGGAGGGTGACGGAGGTGCGGAGTTTCTTGGGACTAGCTGGGTACTACCGAAGATTTGTGCCAGACTTCTCCAGAGTTACGGCACCACTCTCAGCCTTGAAGAAGAAGGGGAAACCCTTTGTGTGGTCAGACAGATGTCAGCAGAGTTTCCAAGAGCTGAGACAGATATTGACCAGCGCGCCTATCTTGAGGCTACCGGAGGAGGGAGTTGGATACGTAGTTTACTGTGATGCATCTGGGACCGGACTCAGATGTGTCTTGATGCAGGAGAGGGTCGTGATCGCCTATGGATCACATCAGTTGAGGAAGAATGAGCAGAACTACGCTACCCATGACTTGGAATTAGCTGTAGTGGTCTTTGCTCTGAAGATGTGGCGACACTATCTGATGGGCGAGCGCTTTATAGTCTATTCTGACCACCAGAGTCTCAGGTACATCTTCTCGCAGAAGGACATGAACCTGAGACAACGGTGATGGCTCGAGTTCTTCCAGGAATATGAATTTGAGATATTCTATAACACTGGAAAGGGGAAAGTGGTATCTGATGCTCTCAGCAAGAGGACGGGAATTCAGCTACTTGGGGAGGCGACAGAGCAGCTAGCCACTTTACAGATATCCATTGTGGATAGATATGGAACAAACTTTATCCAGTCACTCATAGTCACTCCACCACTACTGCAGCGGGTCAGAGAGGCACAGCGTGGGGATGCCGACTGTGAGATGCGGCATGCGCAGATATCCTCAGGACATGCACCTGATGGATTCTCCGTGGGAGGGGAGCACGACATCCTTTTTCAGAGGACGTACCTTGATACGAGTTTCTTTACAGGAGGAGGTGTTGAGAGAGTTTCACACTTCCCCTTTTCCGGTACATCCTAGAGTGGCGAAGATGTACCAGGATCTCAGACCACAGCACTGGTGGCCGGGTATGAAGAAGGATGTGGCAGAGTTCGTTTCCCGATGCCTCACCTGCCAGCAGATGACGATAGAGAACCAGGTACCAGCAGGCTTGGTGCATCCCTTGGAGGTCCCGGAGTGGAAGTGGGACGGGATATCTATGGACTTTGTGACCGGACATCCACATTCTTCCAAAGGTCAGGACTCCATTTGGGTGATTGTCGACTGACTCACCAAGTCATCTCACTTCTTACCCATCATAGAGCAGGGATCAGTGGAGATCTTGGGACATCTCTACATTTAGGAGGTTGTGTGAATTCATGTTGTGCCATTATCTATCGTCTTCGATCGAGATGCTCGCTTTACTTCCTGGCATTGGAAGGGGTTGTAGGAGGCGTTCGGGATGCAGCTACGTCTGAGCACCACCTTTCACCCTCAGACAGATGGTCAAATGGAGAGGACCATTCAGACTCCCGAGGAAATTCTCCGCACATGTGTCCTCGACTTTGGTCGCAGCTGGGAGGACCACCTACCCTTGGTGGATTTCGCATACAACAACAGCTACCACTCCACCATTGGGATGGCACCATATGAGGCGTTGTACGGCCGACCGTGCAGATCTCCTCTGTGCTGGACAGACCCTGGGGAGTCAGCACTTGTGGGACCAGAGATGGTCCATGCCACGACAGAGAAGGTCCAGATCATCGAGGAGCGGATGAGGATAGCTCCAAGCCGGCATAAGTCTTATGATGACAAGATGTGGAGGCCACTAGAGTTCTAGGATGGCGACCACGTCTTCTTTCGGGTCTCACCTCGACGTGGATTACAGAGATTTGGCCGAGGCGGCAAGTTTTCTCCACGCTTCATCGGATCATTCCCGGTCCTTAGAAGGATTGGCGAGGTGGCTTATCGCCTGGATCTACCACCTCAATTGCACCGTGTGCACGACGTCTTCCATGTATCCCAGCTGAGGTGATATGTGCACGACCCAACGAATATCATTGACCATGGGGAGCTGGACATTGATGATGGGGCGAATTTTGCGGAGGTCCCAGTAGAGATCGTGGATTGACAGGAGCGGATCCTACATGGATGGTTGATTCCTCTAGTGCACATCATATGGCAGCACGGGAACCTCGAGGATGGTCGATTCCTCTAGTACGCATCCCATGGACGGTCTATTCCTCCAGTGCGAATCAGATGGCAGCTTGGGAGTGGGAGGCTCAGATGCGTGCACAGTACCCACATTTGTTCCCCTAGTTTTTTATCTATCTTTACGGGGACGTAAAGACCTGAGGTGGGAGTAATGTAAACACCCGTAAAATTCAAGGAAATTTTTTTATTATTTTTCTTTGGGATTTTACAAGAATGCGGTTTCTGACGGCTCTTGATTCTGAGGCACGGTGTGCCCGGAATTTCTAACCGAAGATTAGCTCGGGTACGTTCAGTGAATGAATAAGCATGTTTTTCTAACTATTGAATCGGTGCTCGGAATCTAATTCCGAGGGCACCGATGAATTCGTAGCGCCGGTATTTGCTTAGGACCACATTTTCCGGAGTTGCGTTTTCATGAAAGAAGTTGTTAAAAATTGTGGAAGTTAAAATAAAAATTAAGCTTCAATTTTTATTTTTACATGGTAATTAAAACCTTTTTGTGGAAGTTGGGTAACCACCCAACTTCCCATGAGAGGTTATGAGGGCAGTGGGGCCCACATGAACCCCACCCCTTCATATTCCCTAACTCCTTCAACTAACCATTAAAGGTGATAACATATGTTAATTAATTAGGTGAGTTTTATTTGAAAGGGTTAATGCAAGTTTTGAATTTCAACTTAATTCATGTTAATAAAATAAGGGAATTTCTTATTTTATTTTGGTTGGAACTTGATGCATTGGGAGGATTTGGGAGAAAAAGGAAAAGTTGTTGAAGTTCTTCCTCCTCGACGAAGAACGCGATGAACACGAAGAACGCCGGATCCTCGGAGATTGACGACGCGACACTGACGAATCATTTCTCCGTGATGCGACTCTCTAATTCCGCGACGTCTTCTTCCATGATGGTTATCTCCATGAAAAACCCTCGCAAAATGAACTCGATGAGGTAGGGGTTTATTTAAATTGTTGTTCCTGATTACTTCTATTGCCGATCTTCATGAAATTTTGCTGCTTGCTATCAATTAACGGTAGGGTCCGGACCGCACAAACACGGCCGACCCTCCTCCCTTAATCTTGTATTTTTGCGGTTCGAAGGAAAATGATGTGGTGCCGACGCACCACGCGGGATCGTGCGACAAGGATGCGCGACGCCGTCGCGCTTCACCAATGAAGTTGAATAAGGTCACAGCGCCATTCTGCCATGCCGGAGGATCACGAAAACACCGCGGCCGGAGCGGGGCCACGGCGGAGGGACGCAGTTCCATTGCGCCGCGCCGGACTATCCAAGGCCGCAGCTTAAGCAGCGGCGGAGTAGGGGAACTTGAGGCCGGTTCCAGGGCCACCAACATCAGAGCAGGGGGACCGGCCCTTGCCAGTCCCATGGTGGCAACAGCCGGCTGGGCGGAGCGGGCCGGCCAGCCGAGGAAGAGCCAGGGGTTCATAACCTTCGGCCCGCCGGACATGAGCGGCCTCCCACGTGGGGGTCGTGGATTACAAACGGGCGGGGGGCAGCGCGCCCCCGCACCCCTGTCCGCTCGGCTGAAACAGCCGAGCCACCTGGCTGGTGCCAGCGCGCCGGGCCGGCTGCCCAAGCTGAGCCGGGCCGCACCCAAGCGGGCCGGACGCGGACCCGGGACGGGTCGACCCGGTTCAGGCCGACCTAGAGGGTATCGGTACGGGTTGGACCGGGCCCGAACCCCCTAATACCGGACCCCTCACGGTCTTTTAGCCATAACCTGGGCTACAGACCTCCGATCGACGCACCATCAGCGGCAATGCGATCCTTGGATCGAGATGGTCGTTTCGGTATATCGCACTCAAGGTTTCAAAGTACTTTGGGTTCGGCCAGGTTGGTTCGTACACGAAACCAACCTGGCCCTCGGAACGGAAACACTTATAACTTGTGTTCCGGACGTCCGATTGACGTGATGTAGGCTTTATTGGATTCCACTAAGTGAGACGGACCTTTTGGCTTACTTCGATCGAGATTTGGATGCAGTTGGAGTACGGTCATGTTGGTTTTGACTTAAAATCCTACCTGGCACCTAGAAGGAAAAAACCAATAACTCTCAGACCGGGCGTCCGATCGACACACCATCTGTCGCGTTGAGTTCCTGTTGACAATATAGAACTTTTGGATAAATCAAATCTGGATTATGTGTTACTTGATGTATCAGACCTTCATCTTGTGGAGTGGACCCTCCCAAACTAGCTTACTGTGTGCGGGAACCCTAGAGCTGGCTGCGACTGTGGCTGCCATTGTGGCTGCGATTGTGGCTGCGACTATGATGACGATGACGACTGTGCAGAAATCCTCCGTGGATTCGACGGCGACGACTACAGCACTCAGTGATCCTACGTGGTTTAGTGCTACTGATCTTGTGTAGGTCAGATCCTGTGTGGGTCAGCGCTCAGCAGTCCTGTGTGGGCGAGCGCCTACAGATCCGGTGTGGGTCTGATCCTGTGTGGGTCATTGTGGGGGTTAGTTTCCTATCGATCCTTTGTGGGTCATTGCGGGGGTTAGTACCCATCAATCCTGTGTGGGTCCGACATCATAGATGAATCAGTGGCAATATCTTATCATCTCTATCTTCTTATGAAGAAGTATACCTGTGTGAGCTGAATCTTAACTCTCAATCCTTATCTTCGATAAGATTGACTTGATATCTTGTGTGGATTACGTTATTCTTTCCTGTGTGGATTGGTATGTGATTTCCTGTGTGGATCGAGTTGTGATTTCCTATGTGGACTGGGTTGTAATTGAGCTCGGATGTTGGAGCCGAACGAGAATTAAAAACTTAGGTATATGTATGGGCATATACCTAAGTAATGTCGAATGTTACTTCGTGATTGTATCTTTCCTTTGTGGATTATCCTTGTGGATTCTGGGATACCTATGGGGGTCTTGGGGTCCCTACTGAGTAGCTTATACTCACCCCTGCATGGGCTATGCCCTCACTACATTGTTTTGGTTGCAGACGACGGACAACGCTGGTCGTGGTAGAGGCACGAGGAGCAGGTCGGTACCCGGAGGTGGACCACTGGGCGGGGTGTACTCGGAGCGGACGGCTGGACCCGAGGAGATGTAGAGGCTATATGTACCCACCCATCAGGTGGGACTTCCAGTGGATGGCTTGACGTTGTGGATTTACATTTCAGTTGCTATACTCTCTTTCAGTTGTACTTTACTTTCAGTTTGGGCTTGTATTCTGGCCCACTTACTTTACTGCACTTTCTATTGTAAACAGTTTTTACATAGTGTTTACTTCTGCTTCCTTCCTCTATCGTTTTGTTTACTTTACAAAGGAAATTCCTTCCCTTTTTACCAGGAATTACGCCTTGGTGCTAGTCTCCAGCCCCGGGCCTATGAAAAGAAGGATTAGGGTAGTCACGGCACTGGCCCAAGGATGGGTCGTGACAAGTTGTACATGATTTTCAAAAGTCAATGGAACACTCAAGAAAATTTTTGGTTAACTAACTAATTTTAACTATTTTATACCAATTAGGGAATCAGATATGGTTGATTATTTGGGTATGTTTTTTGTTCAAGGGTTCATAAGAATTCTTGGGGATCCTATTAAAATTGTGTCTAATTAAGATGTTAGATTTTCAAATTTTTTAGGGTCTGAATAAGGATTTGGTACTCTAGTGAAGTTTATTAGAACATGCCTGCATGATATTGATTTGTATTTTATGAATTCTATCCACACTATTACAAATATGATCCATGAATATATTATTGATTTTATTTTTTAGTGGCAGTATCATACTTCACTAATTGAGTTTTATAAAATCTCTATGAAAATTATATTAATATGGATATATATGTGGAATTAATTTGGGGGTTAAATCATCCAACATTATTCTAGTTAATACCCGTTGATGTCTATTTATCTGGGCATGGAATGGTGATCCTATACACCGAGATCTAGTGTTTAAAAAATATACATTATAATATTTTATTTGATACCAATAAATTAGAATTAATTTTAACAATCTAGAATTACAACATTAATAAGAAATATTGTGTTTCTTACTTATAAAAGACATCATAGGTTTAGAGTTTTAGATAAATATGACAAATAGTTTATAAAAAAACAATTTTCACTCCATCCAAAATGAGATTTTTCCATTATACTTAAATTTTATTCATCAATGATAAGACTTAAACATATCCCATTAAATTATCCCAAAATTAAACACATCTATACAAAACATATTTAACATCATTCTTTATAACCGGATGAAATTGAAACATTATAAGAATGTGGTCAATTTCTCAGTAAGGGTAAATAAAGGCATGAAAAATTATATTTCATCAATAATTATATGATGAGGATAAGGATATGAGAACATAAACATTGTGCACGAATATATCATAAGAGAATTATTACCAAAAAAACATGGAATAAAAATATTGAGTAATGGTGAAATTATTTTGCCAAAAACCAGATTTATTTGATGCCTAAAACCTGATCCATTTGAGATCAATAGTTCTTTATGGAATCCCATAGAACTAAAAGAATTAATAAATATATTGTGTTAGTATCTTCGGAAAGCATCTTCGTCACCCATGTCCTACAATTTATATCATGATGTTGAATAAATTAAAATAGTAATTCCCCATGGGAGTAACAAAACATGTTATCTTTAATCGGTCACTAATAACTAATTTCTCATTAAGTCTCTCACTTTTACCTATCATTTGGAGAGAGATATATTGGGATGAAGAATTATCATGACATATATTAGGCTCACCCGGTATCATTTTCATGAACAATGATGGTATACTATCCAATCTGATACCCGACCTGGCCCGAGACAAGTCGCAAAGGGAATTCCCAATCTCCACTGATTGGAAACTTATACCTGGGTATCAAAATATACATTGGTAATGATTTCAAAAAAATTTAAAAAATAACCAACCCATAAAAGTAAGTAATATCATGACCAATAACTATAACCAAATGTAGTGAATTTTTTTTTAGAATCGATGTTTTACAATTTAAAACACAAGAAAAAGTATAGAAATAGAAAGGGAACCACTAAACATCCCAAAATCCTCTATGAAATAGGAGGGGAATCACCCTCAAACCTCCACCCTAAAAACTTCTAATGAATGGAACTATATAAAATCTGGAACCACCATCACCACGACATATCATTCCTTTACCTAGGTCATACATAACGAAGTATACTTTTACCCAATGGTATATGTAGGGTGTGAGACAAATCCTTTTAGGATTCCATTGAAAATAAAATATGAAATTATAAAACATTAGAAGGCAATTCAACATGAACATTTTTATGAAATCCTTCAGAATATTTTCAAAGTACATTTCTAGTAAAAACTTCTAGAAAAACATTATTTCAAAATAAGCCATTTTCAAAAATAAACTACCCTCAATGAAATATTGTAATCAAGTTCTACCATATACTAATGATTGGAACCACATCATATATATATTGTCACAAAATAGAAACACAGGTAATTATCTAATGGTTTCTAGAACAAGTGAGTGACTAAAAAATTATACCACTTTGATCAATATACTGAAAATAACTAACCAATTGTTTTATATGCATTATCTACTATGATAGATCCATCCCACGGGCCTAATGGTCTCCAAATAATAATCCAGTTCCAACACGTTCTCATTCACAAGCCACTATGAGGGACCATCCAATATTCATAGTGGTCTCTAATAATATCATATGTTTGGTTAGTTATGCATGTGAATATCCTACTAAGTGAATCTAGGCCTTGCCACATCCAAGACAACTACGGTAAATCAACTAGAAGAATCCAAAAATTTCCACTTCTGAAACACTAACTTTCTAGTTCTAGTTTTCCCACCAAGATTCTTGGGATTATCTTTGTTCTTAGATTCAATTATCACATAATCATAACATTATAATCACATTTCATTCCATATATTCTCATAGGTAAATCATTACCTTCACAAAAAATCACATAGAAACAATTGTTTTTCATAAATAAACAAATTTTCACTTTCACACACACCATAACCATTTCAAAATTATCATTCCACCACGTTCATGGTTGATAAAACACATAGAGAAACATTATAAAAAAATAATATGATCAATATTTCCAATTCCATAGGCAAATCCCATTAAAATCCACACATAACCCAATTTCATTTCCAAACACGATTCATGTAATTTACAAAATTCACAAATTATATTTAAATTATCCCAACAAAATACAATCATGAAAAAATAATATATTTTCATTTTAAAATATACTTTTAAAACATTCTCATCATATTTTACTTGGAAAACATATTTCACACCTTTCACATAATCATAAAAACAATTCCAAGAATCACAAAAATTAATAAGAAACAAATAATAAACATTTTCCATTGAAAATCACATTTTTATCACATATTCTTGTCAAAATCATTCAACAACATATTTCTCACTGCTCACAAAAATAATAAAACACATTTATAAATACAAAGATGATTATCTAAAGAATATAAAAATGATAGAGCATGGAACCAACTACCTCACATTTACAAACCATTAGAAAATGGTTAAAATCAACAACTACACCCCCAAAAGACCCTATAAAAGTAATATTTCGCACCAATCATGAATATCACCCTACAAAACATAAGATTGAAGACAAACACCTACTAGAGAATTGGATCTCAAGAAGGAGGAAAGAAAACCCTTGAAAGAGAGGAGAAATCATGAGAGAAATCACGTACTTGATGGTTCCTTGATGAATCCACACCAAATTTACCAAAATAATAGAGTCTAAGGGATCCAAGAGGAGGAGAGGGTGGAACATATGGATGGATAACTCTAATGGTGTGATAAAGGGGGGATTTGTGGTTAAAATATGAAAGGGAAAAAGTAAATTTAAACTTTTTAATGGCCTGGAAGAGCAATATGATTGACATGAACTGTTTTACAAACTATGTGGAAACCATGAACACATCACCATACAAGGTGAACAATACTGAATGATTTATTGACATGGATTCATGCCATGCACCAACCATGCAATTTACATCTATCCATTAATTACAAAATCCCCACAATTTCTTAGGTATATAAGAACAGTGTGAATAACTATACACCAACCATGATCCTCACATTACCAAACCAAAGCCCCCCATTTTTAACAACAAACTACTGGTAAACACCATGATAAATTTATAATCTAAATTAAATAGAATAAATTCTTTAAAAGAAGAAAAATATTTAAAAATTATCCCCACCCGAAAAACATTCCTCCCTTCTAAATTCATCATGAATCCTGATTTGAAAACAATAATGGATAATTCCTTTCAACCCAATACCTCTAATCCTAAGTCTCATGATCATCAGAATCATGTTTACACATAACAAGGACGAATATAATTGACTCCCCATGAAGCACTCTTTAATGGGAATCTGTAATCTGCATTGGCCACTCAAACCCAGATAGATCAGGTTATAACTTTAGCTCCTCCAATCTCAACACATGGGACATATCAGTGTTATAATTTTTCAACAATGATACATGTAAAACAATATAAATTGATGTAAAATATGATGGAAATTTCAGAAAATATTCCACCTTACCAACTCTCTTTGTAATCTCAAAGAGTCCAATATTCCTTTTCTTGATATTTTGAAAATTACCCAAATAGGGATAACCCAAGTGAGGTGCCACCATAGGGAACAATTCCTCACCCACAAAAATTCCAAATATTAATGCCTCTGATCAGAAAAAGACTTATAATGAATTTTAACTATCATCAACCACTACTTGATCAACTTCACCATCTCATATGTTTCCTTCCTAAGGCTCACCCTTAATAATGAGGTCTCGCCCACATATTTCCAACACAAAGGGCACCATCACGGATGCCCATGAATCTCATCAAATAGAGCCATATAAATCAAATATTTGTATCTATTACTATAAGAAAGCTAAACCAATCCGAAATGTGTATCACATGAACCATAAAAATATAAATCACATTACCAGGGCATGTCCTCCAAAAAAAATTCTTCTCTATCTAATAATATGTTTAAGGAAGTTATGTTGTGAATAATATCACATACACCCCCATTTCCTTCTGAAGGCCTTCCTAAAAATGAGAGGAAATATGGGTTTCCCTTTTATAAATCTTTTCCAACATCACCTCATGAAGCCTCACAACCTCATAAACATAAAACCATCCTAGATCATCCACTTTGTATGAATATCTTATCGGAATGAAATGAGATAACATTGTAATATGGTCAATCATGTCCCAAATAGAATTTCACCCTTGAGGTGTATGTGTTAATCCCACAATAGAATCCTGGGAATTATTTTCCCACATCCTTGTAGAAATATATAAAGTAAAAAAAGTTGGATGGTCTATGATGCTCTTCTTTAACCTACTAACAATTATAAAACTTATATACAAAGTCAGTTATATCGTGTCTCATACCAAGCCACCAAACCAATTAGCACACATCATAAAGAATTTTTGTGGAACCAGGATGAATGATGCACAAATACTGATGAACATCTTGTATCACCAACTTTTATAATAATAATGGTACCATTATGAATCCTCTAAAACACAAATATCCCTCATGAGATAGTGACCACTTGTGGGGATCCTCCCCACTATGACGAAATTGCATATAATGCTGGAATAACTAATTATTTGGCTGCTCATGCTAAATAAATTCTAGAAGGAATGGTGTCAACTACACTTTGGAAAATAACAAACCTCCATTGTTCTCTATGGACTCTAGGTGAATCTGAGAAAAAAGCTCGATCAATGTCCTCTCATCACTATACTTCCTCATCTCATGTGTTGAAAATTTTCTTCTCACGGAATTTTCCACCACATTACATTTTCCCCCAGGTATAAAATATATCAATTTAAAACCCCTAAAGGTACAAAGCCCAATGGAACTCCCTTAAGGTAAAATATTGTTGGGAAAAAATATAAACCAAATAGATATGATGAGAATAAAACAAAAACAACTCCCCAAAAAATAATAATTCAATGTCCTTAAGGAATGCATCACCACTACTAACTCTAGGTCATGGGTTAGATAGATTTTCACATTTTTTTAGAGTTTAAGAGATCCATTTTCCACCACATTATCATCCCCCGTCAATACATAGACAATAATAATACAGGAGGGAATAAATTAATCCACACAACCATTCCTAGACTCTATCCTGATCAAAATAGGAGCTGTAGTCAACCGTGGATTAAGCTCCTCAAAGCAATATTTTTCTTCATAACTATATTTTAAAATTACTCATTTTTGGGTAAGTTTCATCATGGATGAATCAATCTTGGATAAATCTCAAACGAACTACCTGTAAAAACCTACCAGGCCCAGAAAATGCCTTATCTAAAATACATTCCTCGGTTGGTCCCATGACATCACTACAATAACTTTGTCATGTTCCACTGAAACACCTCACTATGAGATACTGTGACAATGAATCTTCCCCCCTAATACAGAAGGTGAACTTTGAAAATTTTCATAGAGGTTAGGTTCCCGAATATTTCCCAAAACCATTTTAAAATTCCACTCATGATCCACCTTAGTTCAAAAATAAAATGGGATTTCTTCCATGAATACCCCGAAAAGGGATTAAAGGTAATAATGCAACACGCTATTTATAAGATATATAATGAAATTTAAAGCATTGGTCAAGCCAAAATTCATGACCAAGTCCTCGAAATGGTTGTACCTTCTTCAAAAAGTTGTTCTTAGAACGTATGCCTCTTCAAATAAATCTTCATGATACCCAAAATTGAAATCAAACATGGAAAAACACTTCACCCCATATAACAAATCAAAAAATAAATCAATTCCGGGAAAGGGATACTAGTTCTTAATTACCAATTTATTTAACTTATTGTAATCAATGCAGAATCATGGAGATCCATCAGCCTTTTTACCATTAAAAAATAGGGTGTCCCATGGAGAGATTCTTGAAGAAATTAAACCATTGGATTCCAAATCATCTTGTTGCACCTTTATTTCCATCAACTCAGTGGGGGACAAGTGGAACGATAGAAGAGATATTAGTTGTGTTCCTGGTTCTGAATCTATATAGAACTTGATATCCTACTTCTAAAATATTCCTAAAAAGTCATCTAGAAATATATTTGGAAACTCATCCACAACTAGAGGTAATCCAATCACATATTCCTTAACATAATACTCCAACATGTTCAATGCGATATAAAAAAAAAGATTTCACAACACCAAAAGTGGAGGTCCATCATGACCCAAATGTGTATCACATTCCCTATGAATATACTAGGTACTCCCATCATGAGCCCCAAAAATCACTCGCTACATATAATAGTCAATGTGAACTTGAAAGTGCACCATCCAATCCATACTGAGGATTAAATTAAAATGGGTTGTTTATAAAATCATAAAATCCTATAACAACTTGAACCATGACATGGTGAGTGTATAAGACGAACACCTGAAACCCTTTTCGTACATTGTACCCAATGGGGTTACCAAATCCATCCTATACATCATAATCTCAGTTGGAAACAGTAATACATCCACATAAATGGCAGGAATAATAGAAATGGAACCAACTGTATAAAATAGAACAATTGGTAAAGATCGTGCAATAAGAATAGTACATTGAACTATCATAGGCCCCGTATCTAACTCCACTGGTGCTCTATCCATTGCATGAAGATTTTGAAGGACCCCAAAACACCCTGAGAGGAGAGGGTGAATCAGGGTGTCAATTTTTTCTTTTTAAAGTTATGGATATTATTCTTAAGTGGGTAGAAACTTGTTAAATCATTCAAACAAAAGAAATTAGGGAGAATACACAACAATTTTACTTGGTTCACCACTATGGGATACATCCAAGGAGCATATGCCGACAGGTTGCTGGTCATACCTAATTCCACTAAACTTCACTAGCTTTGGATCACAAGGTTCGGGTAATGTCACTCTGTCTCAGGCACACTTCCATTACAAATGTTCAGAGATAGCTCATTGTGTCCCTTGGGTCACTCCTGTTGACTCCCCTAGATCATTTCCTTGAGTGAATTCCCACTCATTTTATAGACATGAAAGTCTCTTCAATAGATTGTCATTGAAGTCTTTGTCTCTTTTCAGCATCAGACACTACTTCCATTGATGTCCTAGATTGATGAACATGAAAGCATTGAACCAATATACTGAATATTCAAAATCCTACCAGAATAATAACACCAAACGTGACTGTAATACCCCCAATATGCATGCAAGATTTTGGAATTGTTGCGAAATATGACTTTCGTGCAACATCTATATTCCACAAAACCCTTATCTTTCACACAACTACATCGAAGTGTTCAAATGGTATTTTCATACTAATTTAACACCTTGTGTGAAAGATTTACTCTCTTTAAATATTTCGCATGAAAATCTTTCGCACGTCTAAGAAACTGTATTTTCATTGGAAAATTCATAAGTCTTTCTTTGGGGTATCTGCATATTTATAGTCCCTCGAATACCATGAGAGAAAGATTATGATGCATCTTTGTCAGTGTGATTAAGATTCACGTTGAGTGCGTAAAACCCCTTTTGACATCGAATTGGGTGTGCAAACCCTTCCATGCAACATCACCTTCCAAACACTCCATGGCGTTTCCATTTTTTGACGTTCTAATCCTGAAACATGTCTTGCACACAAGTTCTAAAAACAGCTTCAATCATGCATGAAAAAACCAATCTTTGGCTCACACTTCAAATATTTTTGGCACACTTCAAATCATTCTCCCACCTTCCTTTTCTAAAAACACATTTCTCTATTTTCCATTTTTAGCCCCAGAAATATAGAAATCACTAGAGAATGGCACCACCTTCAATACTGCTTTTGGATCAAACTGTATGACCCCTTTCCATGTAATCTCCTTGATCTTCCAAAAAAGGTATGGAAATAAAAAACACAAACCATGATCAACCCAAATAATATTTACAAAAAAACACAAACCATACTCAATTTCCTATATAGAACGATCATGGGTCCAACAGATTTCTCATCTCAACATGTGCGTGAGAAAAACCATTAACATGTGGCTCTACAATGAACTAAATCAGACCAAAATAAGATCCATCGCTGCCTCTATTACTACCAAACTAATATCCCACTACCTTGTAATGTATTAAACAATCTAAAATCCCATTAGAAGCTACAAATACAATAGCACACTAATCAAGGGGTGGCACCCTAGAAGAATATTGAAATTCCCCCAAAGCATCACACCATTGGAAAGTTCTGGGTGGTAATGAACACACTAATAACTTTTGTCCCACTTTTCCACACTGATGGAAGACCACTGGGCCTGCACCAAAATACATGGATGGAGAGAGTAGATATGGATGTCCTGATCCACCACCACCCCTATTATTTTTCTCCCACTGCTACATTTTCGACACATATGAACTACTACTTCATGTTGTAGACATAACCCCGAAGGAAAAATACTTACCCTTGTGAACAATCTTCACCATAGAAGCATATTCAACTACATCGAAATTGGTTTTCAACATAAATAAAAATATTTTAGAATAATTCTTAGGATGAAACCCCCTCTCAATCATCTGAGATTTCATCTACTCACTAAAAATGACCTGAGGTGTGTACCAAACCAAATCTATGAAATGATTGGAATACTCCATCAATATCCAATCTCCCATTGTATGATCCATGAATTCCCTAGACCTAGGGTAATCCAAAATTGTGGTTTAATACTACTCAATGAAGGATATATTAAAATATATACAACCCATCTCCTTATTCTTTCCGTATTTCCCAACTAATTCCCACGACATCCAACTCAGACCTTCCAGTACAATCAAAGCCCCTTTCACATTGATAGTCTTAGAAGTATCCTAAAATTCAAACATTCTCAAAATCTTCCCAATACACTCATATGCTTCCTAAGGTTTCCCATTGCTCAATAATGAGGAAGGCTTACTCATGATGAACTCCTAATATGTTTCCTTTATATGACCTAGTTTGACATCCCTATCCTAAGTTGGACCAGAGCCCACTACTTGATGCAAAGCATGGACAGTCAAAATAGCTTACTCCTCTAGTGTATGGAAAATTGGAGAAATAGAACTCTCTCACCAATTCTTATGGATTCATTGGAACTCTTAAGGAGGTATTTTAGTACAACATGAATCACTCACTAGAATACCATCAACATGACCATCAATGTGTATTCTGAAAACATTAAGCAGTAAGAACAACAAGTTTCAAAAACCTCAATAAATTAAAAAAAACCCATTTTTAGACTAATAACAAGTCAAAGCACATTTCACCCATCTTCTCTCTATATATAGTCGTCATCATGTAGGTCTCACCATAATGAATGTCAAACCAAATCCCAATATCATATGTTGTCTTGGGTCATGTCACAAGGTGTGCCAGCCATGAACCCTACTCGCATCCAGAATGTGAAGTCCAAAAATTCATAGATCTAGCCTATCCAGAATATACCAAATATCATCACCCTATAAGAGTAAAACTTCATTTGATACCATTTAGTTTTGAACCAAGTTGGGATTCCACCAAACCTAATACTCGAAACCGCCTATGATAAGGCCTGGTCAGTGTTCCCAATCCCCATGGGCAAGAAACTAGTTCTTAGGAATCAACAATATACTTTGGAAAAAATTTCATTTATTTATAAAACAATAATCAATCCACCAAAGTATATAAACAAAATAGAACTAACTGTAACCAAACATGGTACAAAATGTTTCAACATCATTTTTTTAAAATTTAGACAACAATCCAAAGTATGTCAATATAAAGGGAACCACTAAATAACCCAAAATACTATGTGAAACATGAGGGGAATCACCCTCGAGCCAAAACCACTGACACTTGTAACAAGTGAAACTATCTAGAGATTAAAACCACCATCACAACGGCACATCATTCCTTTACCCAGGTCATACATTAAAATTTATACATACATCTGATGGTGTATGTTGGGTGTGATCCATGTCCTAGTAGGATTCTACCCAAATGACAAGATTTCATTCTTTACAATTAGAATAAAAATCAACATGAACATTTATATGAAATAACTTGGATAATTTTCAAATAACATTTCATGTAAACACTCCCATAAACACAATGTTTCAAAATAAACAATTTTTAAAATGGCGGTAACCTCAATTCCACAAAATACAAAAGGTCCACCATATACTGACAGTCGGAACCACATCATATATATAATGTATCAAGATAGTAACATGCGTAAATTAGAAAGGTAATCTGTCATAAGTGAGTAGCGAATGTCCTCTTACCTTTGTTATCAATATCCTCTCACTCAACTACCAAGATCATTCCCATACGTGAGCCACTAGGAGGGATCCATACCACGAGCACATCAGTCTCTAGATAATAAGCTAATGACATCACATTCTCATTCATGGTCCACTGGGAGGGACCATATCAATGTCCTAGTGGTCTCCAATCATATCATTTTTCTAATTACTATTTAAAGCATAAATCATGTTAAGTAAATTTGGGCATTTCCATTTATGTTTTGACTAGGTTCAATCCAATAGTAGAATATGGGATTTTCTACTTCCTAAACATTGGCGTAATAGTTTTACTTTTCCTAATTAGATACATGGAAAATATTTCTTCTCAAATTTCATTATCACACAAGCATAACTTCATATACACATTCAATTCCACATATACACACAAGGAAATCACATCTTTCCTAAACAATCACATCGAACCCACCTTTTTCTATAAATAAACAACTTTCCATTTTCACAAACACCAAAACCATTTCAGAATAGACATTCCACCATTTTATTGATTCAAAAAACTCATGTATAAACATTATAAAAAAAGTACATGATCAATATTACCATTTCTTTGTGCTAATCCCATTAAAATCCACACATTAACCAAGTTAATTTCCAAAAATTCTTTATGTCATTTACATAAATCATATATCAAATTATAATGTGGAAATTAAATGAAAATAAAGAAAAATTAATCCATTTTCCATTAAAAATTAATTTCCCAAACAATCACACCTTAAGATCATTTAAAAACACATTTCATTCCATTCTCATAATCATAAAAACACTTCCAACAATCACAACAATGAATCACATACAAATAATAAAAAGTTTCATTTGAAACCCCAATTTTCTTAACATATTCATCTAAAAATATTTCAAAAACATATTTCTCACCATAAAATAATTTCATAGAAAACATTTATAAAACTGAACAACAATTTCAAAAGAATGTAAAAATGTTATAGCACAGAACCACCTACCTCAAACTCGGGAACTTATGGAAAAGTGTGTGAAACAATATATTCAACACCACAGGACCCTATAAAATAAATATTGAATAAAATCATCAATATGTCCCTCAACTACATAATATTGACCCCCTATATTTAGGACAAACACACACTGGAAATTTGGAACTCGTGAAATAGGGAAGAAAACCCTAGAAAATTGAGCAAAACAAGGGAGATATCACTTACTTGATGTTTCCATGATGAATCAAAACCAAATCCACAAAAAGGATGGATTACAATGGATAAAAGAGGAGGAAAGGGAGGAATTTAGGGATGTATATATCAAATAGGGTGTGTAAGGTAAGATTTAGGGTTAGAATCCAAGAGGTAAAAAAGGTAAAATTTCTATTTTTAATGACCTCGAGTAGTCACATGGTTTATGTGCATGGTTTACCAAACCAAGCAGAAACCATGCACATATCACTATCAAATAGGAACCATTTTTCATTGTTATATCACATAGCATTAAAATATGTGACAATTTTGTGGTTCGCCTTTGTCTAAAAATTTCAATAAGCCTCGCGGTTTCCTTAGTATAGATGCACATTTTTTCAAACTGTACGCCAAAAAAATGATTTATGATCTCTACCCAAAATCCCCCATCTTTTTCAAAAATCTCCAATGAAACTCAAGGATAATCATGGAATAAAAATTAATAATAATAAATACTAGAAAATGAATACATAGAAGTGACAATAATCAGCAATTCCCAAAAACCAAAACTTGAATAAATTACATATGTCATGAATTTCATCATAAAATGCATTTAAAAAATAATCAATCACATTATAAAATTATTAACTCATGGAAAAGAAATGTATTTCATGGAAATATCATTTCCAAAATCATCCAAATCCCTCCATATAAATAAAAAATGTATCATTAGAGAATTTCATTTACGAATCATAATAATCATTTAAAATATATCAAAATATATGATAAACTATTTTAAAAATCATTTCTAGATATAAATTTTAAAAAATGATGAATACCTTATTCATGTCATAACATTTAAAATCTAATAATTAAAAAAATAATAATGTGTAATGCATATTATTAGTAAAAAAATGGAAACATAAACTGCTAGTTTATTAATTATTAAAATACATAGTGTGAGAAAAAGAAATTTTGTGGGAATTTCTATGAAAAATAGTTATTTAAAGTATTCTAGAAATGACCCTTGTGGAAAACATTAAAAATTACCTTTTAAACCCTTTAAAATATGTTCAATGACCATGGAAAACAACATTATGAAATAATTTATGTATATAAAATAAAAAAAATTATTCCTTTTTTTAATATGGATTTAGAGGAAGAAAATTGGTAAATGACTAGAAAACCATTCAAGTAATTTTTGGATGGGAATCCCATTACAGCCTTTTGAAAAGAAAACCCATTAGAATAAAAAACCATGAAAAAAATAAATTTTCACAAGTATGAAAGAATTTGTGATATAATATTTACTAATGTAATTATATACACATTGTAAGTGAATATATGTATATTAGTAAAAACATGTCTCACAAAAAGATGTTTGAGAAGAAAACCCATTACTATATTGATAATACTTGAAAAAAACACATTAAATGACGGACTATAATGTGATTGAATAAAATCCATGATATTCATGAAGGAATATATAAAATTATATTCATAGGGTAGTGAGTGCACCATATTAAATAATATTTGGTTCTTAACATTCAGCATGTCTCAAGAAACTTAAATTCCGAAAATGATAACCCTTGAAATTTTTTTTAAATTTGAATATAAACCTCATGAAATATTGAACACCAAAATTAACTATAAATATCTTGATTCAAGAGTTATAAATAATTTAAAAAAAATAGTTGTGAAAAATACACCATAATAAAATAATTTTATAATATGAAAACATGTTCTAATGAAGTAATTGTGAGAATAGAAACCCTTAAAAAGATTGTAACATTTATATAGGAATTGATTAATGAAGTTATTATGTATAAAATATTTAAAATCATATAAAAAAATATAAAAAAACAGAGTCCATTAAAAACATGATCGTGACATAACATAGTCAATGATGAAGTGATATATCCCAATGAAATGATACATAGTTAAAAAATATCTTACCATGATTTTCACCTTAATTCACTATACTTATACTTTCCTCCACTCTAGATATCATCCTTTAATTTAAGATTAAAGATTTAGAATGAGTGTCTCATGATCACTATTGGATAGTGGATATGAGGGAATGTATTTTTAGAGGCTGATATTTTATATTTCTATTTCAAAAGAAAACATTATTAGTCTTCTAAAAAGGGTGATCTTTGTCTTTTATTATATGTAAAAAATCAGTGGAATTTTCAAAAATAAAATTAATCATTTAGGGTCATAAATTATGTTTTAAAAATTCAATTTGTAACATAAATGGACTACATGTAATATTATTAAAAATTTACCATCTAATTTAGTTAATATATAAATTTTTTTATTTTCAAAAAAAATTAAAACAGTAAATACCATTTGAGGCCATTTTTGTGAATATTCAAATAAAATTAATTAATAAACATTTCAATAAAAAAATTAATTATAATTAAACCAAAATAATCTCCAAATATCATACAAAATTTTCTATTATGTTTCTAGGATAAACTAAATCATCAAAATATAAACATTTTTAATGTCCTTAATATCATAAATTGTTTTTTATGTATTTTTATAAATGTTTTGTTAATACTATGTAAGGAGTTTAGAACATTATACACTTTTTAAAAATTAAAAATAAATATAATTTATTTAAAATCATTATATATATCTATTTACATTAATGTTGTATATGTACTCTTAACCATACCACTAAAACATATTCAAGATATTAAATGGGAGATAGTAAAAAAATTAAATATTATTTTATTAATAAAAAAATTCCAAACAATTTAACATCGATAAAAAATGGTTCAAAATTTAAAATGGATAAGGGTGTGGTTGATAATTTCTCATCCACCCATTTTGATATAATATTTTTTTATCTTATAGCATAGTTTTAACATTTTTTAACATGCTTTACCAACTACCGGGGTGAAAACTATTCTTTACATAAGAAAAATATTTAAACAGACTAGGGTAAAAGGGCCATATTTTCCTAATTTGAATTTGATGATTCTAAATATGGATTCCTATTTCTATTATTTATTTTCACATTATTGTAAAAATTTATTTTAATATAATTATGAAAAACGAAAGATAATGATTTTTTATAAAAATATATGTTTTTTAGAATAAAATTTATTTTATATAAAATTATTTCAATATAGAGATTCTTGAGGAATTAATTAGATTATGTTAGATAAAATCATTATTAATTGACTTTCCAGATAGAAAATTAGAATATAGTGTTTTTTATAATTGATTAAAAGAAAAGAATCATAAATTGATTTTATATGAATAAACAATTCACTTTGATTGCTATAATGTCAAACATAAATTTATATATTCAATATTATATTTTCAAAAGAATTATATAATATATTAAATATATTTTTTTTCTATAAAAATTTTTCAAAAAAATATTTTCATTATTATAAAATGATAATCTTATAAAAATTATATTATTTCAAAATCATTACTTTCATTATTAACCATAAAATCAATATTTTTGAAATATTAAAAAACCTTTTCTTAATATTATTTATTAATTAAAATGTAAAAACATAATTTTTTGTATCAATGTAAAATTATAAAATTAAAAAATTTAACTTTTAATATAAAATACATAATATAAAAAAAATTATTTTATAAATAAATTATATTTATAAACATTAACAGTTATTAAAATTATATGATTTAATTATAATCATTATTTCCTAGGAGTTAATCAATAATTTTTTATCATGAATACTTTTATATGTATATTTAATATTGTCGTTACTATTTTCACACCCACCAATATACCTCATTTGATATAAAGGTTATATTTAAATAGTAATATTTTACTAATATATAGAAGATTTCGTTAGGATTGGTATTTCATATGGTACATTGTATCAAACATTAAACTAATTTAAAATAATATAAATAAAAATTTATTGCTGTTAAATTCAACCCTCTTAAAAAAATTGGATCCTTGAAACTTTATCTCCTATCGATTAATGGGTTATATGTATTTTTAGAATCAATTATAATGAGTGGAAAATAAAAAGTAAATTCACCGAATTAAAACACATTTTAATAATTTAAAATACTGTTTTTAAAACAAGCCTCATAAATAGGGACAATAAAAATATATTTTCAGAAGATGAAATGGGATATATTAAGGTAACCCAAAATAACACATATCTATGTTCCCAAAGTTAGGGGAACATTAGTGAAAAATTAAAATATACACAACGAAGAGAAATTACAACTAAATATGATGAATGTTATTCCCCACAACGATACAAATTTACATAAAATAATCTCCCAATAGAAGAATATTTTAATTCAAAGTAAATTTTTAATAGAGGTAAAATACCATAAATTCATCAGAATATATTATATCAAGGTAACATTTTCCTTTCATCATCAATTTTCTATAAATTAAGGTTTATTTTTCCATAATTGAAGAGAAAATGAGAAAATATAAATACTTGATTTATTCAAATCCATAAACACAATTTTATGATTTAAATAAATTATTCAAGCTGTTTCAATGTCTATTTCATCCAATATTCCAAAATATGAATATCTAATATGAATATTTTTTATGCTCAAATAGTGAAAATAAACTAATAATTTGTCTTTAGATGTATAAAAGGATATAAATATATCCCTTCCTTCCTTACTAAGCCTGAATTGATTTTAAAATGTTAAGAAAATTCCCATAATGAGTGAACATTCATATGAAAATTAATAAATTAATCTCTAATGCATAAAAATTAATACCCATGAGTCAATATAAATCATTCAATAAATAACTAAACCTACATTCTTATTAACCATAATTACCTCAATATTATATAATTTATAAAACAAAAATGTTATATTATACCTATCATCATACAAAACTATAAATGTAAAATAATCCTCAAAAACTATTATGCTAAACCATATTTATTTATTATGTCTCCCAAAATATTATTAAACACCTTAAAATACCATTATATGAAACCTCAAATGAGTATATATTCTTTTAATATTATGGTCGACCTTCCCTAATGATAGAATAATACCATATAAATTAATTGTAACCATTTCTATAATACACCTTTGACCCATAAACCCTAAATGATTTCTAAAAACATATTATTTATAATTCTATATTTGAAACTAATAAATTTGAAAAAAAAATTAACCATCAATAATGAAAATAGTAATTGGAATTATTTAGTCAATTATATAACAATGGACTTTTAGTTTTAGAGTATTAAATAATTTTAAAATCCAATTTACAAAACTAATCCAATTCCTTTCAATAAAAAAGGGAATTACTTCTTTATAAACATATTTTATTAATATAGGATAACTCTAAAAAATATCCCATAAAATTATTCACACATGAAACCCTTATTTATATAACATTCACGACATAATTTTTCATAACCTATTGAAATTATAACATATTAAGGGTGACACAATCACTCTATATGGGTAAACATTTGAATTAAAATTTGAATATCATTCATGAACACATGATGAGCATAATGGTTTGAAAAAAATCGAAGTGCATGGGAAGATGATTAGGGAATTCAAACATATATAAATATTGATCATAAAACTTGTATCAACATATAAAACATTATCATAGACTAGGTCATTTGAGTGAACAACATTGAACCATGTGAGATAAATCGTTGTTCATGGTATTGATTAGAACTCGTTAAATGTCTAGGGAAACGATGTCGGGTATCATGCAATATAATCTTCCTCAAATATGTTCAATCATGTTTAACCCATGTTATAATTATGTAAAATTTTTATACCCCATAGGAGTAACCTATCATGTAATCTCCAATCTATTAGGATTAATATACTTCCCATTAAATTCATTACATTACTTAATTCATTAGAGATATATATTCGGGGCACCCATTATCATGAGATATTTCTGGATCACCCATCAACATCAGTAATGAAGAATAACCATAAAATTAATAATGTACATAAATCATTTATTTCATGAAAAAACCAAAAGAAGCTATAATCATTCCCATTATAACTTGATTAACCCATTAAAAAGAAATGAGTTTCGTGAAAATCCCTTTAAAACAATCAACATTAGCCAATAAAAGAATAAAAATGATTGGGATCCATATGACATATGACCAGTAATCAAATATAATTATGTAAAATATGTAAAAAATTATGAAAACAATTTTATAAAACTATCAGGAAATATACTTTGAAAACATATATAATTTTATTTTGATAATCATGAATGAAAAATAATTCACATAAAAATCGGTAGAAATTTACCTTTCAAAAACCATGAGAACATTATTAGGTACATAATATTAAATAATGGATATAGTTTTTGGAAAAATAGTTCATATAATAAATGATAATAAAATCAAATATTTCATATTATGTTAATAAATTTAGATGTAACCCATATAGAAATGTTTTATGAATTTCATGTTAAAACCTTTTCAAAAAGTCTAGAGATTAGGAAAAATCTAATTAGGGTGTTATAACATCTAGCCCTGGTCCCCTCTGTGATCATTAATCGACAGGTTCGTCATGTGTTCTCAAGAATGCCAACCCATATGGCAAAGAATACTGACTAATAGTAGAGGTCTATAATGGTATTGTGGGTATATTAAACCCTTATACCAAAGTTTACAATAACTTTTAAAATAAAAAGACATCATAAATATAAAAAACAAAACAAAAATTACATGAATATAAATACAAAAAATAAAATAAATTAATAGAATGTTTTGAATGGTTGAATATCCATATGATACATACATTGAACCCCAATTGGTCGAGTTATATAAACATACCAAATAAATAAATTAAAAAATCAGTCAACTAAATCTTCAAGGCTATCATATCGTAAGCTCGTATTACTCACTCGATACATCCCACTCTATCAAACATTGGACTCATACCAATCTATGTTGGCAACTAGGTGAACATCTACATAGGGACACATGTGTAGTGGTGTCCTGACCAGGTTGTGAGTATAAAAAATGGTAGAGAACCAACACTATGGTCTCATATTGACAATTAAATTTAGTTATATGTTCATGTTTTGTTCATAGTTTTATAAATAAAAGACCAATAGAGTAAAATAATTTTCTATCCATATGTTTGTAACTCTAATTAACTATACCTACTCTAAATATTTCCAAGGATTCTCTAATAAATTTTTGATGAACAAGCCTCTCAAGTAATATGTTGGATATATGTCTATGGTATCCCTTACCAATCCCTAGACCATTGGAGAACCATACCATTATATGTCTATCTTATGGGATAATAATCTAAGGAAGCCCTTATCATGTCCTCATCAATTTATGGATTAGGCTCATTGTATCCCTATCATTTTGGATACAAATCCATGGAATCCCTTATCATATCGAAAAATATTTGAACATGAGGAACGATATAGAACTATCATTTGAGTTAAAAATCCTTGGAATCCCCGATCATTTATAGAGACTCATTCCAATGGTGTCTCTCATAAAGATATCTTGTACTATAGTATTTCTAATCACATATCGAGATCCCAGTCCATGGATATCAAATCCATACCTAAATCCACAACATGTAATCCCATCTATACTACCTCTAATAATGGAGGCCCATATATATATTTTTCCCAATAATTATGGTGGATGAACTGTAACACATACATTCTAATGTTGGATAACGTAATTAAAAAAACACAAGGTATGGCCAAATTACAACCCCCATCATCACCATCCACATTCCCTTTGGATCACCAATCAAGTAAGAGTTTCGTGATAAAACCTACTACAATCCCACTTATACCCACCCAACTTCAGTCTATTGGTTGTAAAACCATGGCAACCACCTTGTCCTAGTGTTTCAAACACACCAATTCGGGTAACCTTAGTCTCCACTTGATTTTTTTCATCACTTGATACTCTAGACACCACATTCTTTGATGTTTTCCTCATTTTCATAGCACAAACTTCCCAACCACATAAGGTCACACTATATAGGGAATGGTCAATGATGTAATGTGTCCTATATTAGATCTCACGGTCAAACAAGGTTAGTTTGGTCACCCATATTGGTATTGATTATCCAATGTTATTCTCATCCAGGCTCATGAATGGATAAAAGAACCAATAGTTATGTACTTACCTTACAATATATCTAGATACCCTCAGGTGACTCATGATTCACTAAACCATAATAACACAGTCATCATAATCTAAAAAACCATTCCTAAATGGGATATTAAAGATCATATACTAGGTCTACAATGTCTTAGTTTATTTGGACTCACATCTTAAGAGGTATAGAGTCCTTTGGATTCTTAATTATTCTTATACATAACCTTCATCATCCAAGGAAAATAGCTAGCACTCATGGATTGTTCATGAACCCTGTACATGTTGACTTTAATTATATATTTTTTTAAAATTTAAATAATTCATTTTAATTAGACTTATGATATTTCAAAAATAGGGATATAGACACACCTTACACCCCTCCATACCCCAGATAAGTAAAATCCCTAACCAACACTACTAATTATTTCATTAAAAATATAAATTTTAAGGAAAATTTATGAAAATTCCATGATATAATTAATATTGGTTAAAATTATGAATGAGGCTATGATGGGGTTATCATAGGACATCCTCTTCCAAGGATGCTTGAAAATTCATTAAAATAATGTAATTTCACCATTATCCTTTTAAATAATGACATTATATGAGAAATAAACACATAGAGGTCAATGGTAGGAGGAAGATAAGATAAGAGAGTAGAAATATGGATATGTACCTTCTGTGGTCACCAAAAATGACCAAGAAAAAAACCCATTATAAGGGGTCCATGTGAGATAAATGGGGGAATGTATCTTGGCCCCTTATGAGAGAAAATGGAGGGATATAAGGATTCACGGTCTTGATAATTTGGAGGATTTTAATTTTCCATACTAAAAACACAAGGGCTAAGTAGTGGTGCATACTAGCTAATAGGTGGTCCTTATACAATAGTGTCTAGAGTTTCCACCATGATTCTCTCAAGACTCCTCTATACCCCCTATATGACTCCATGATCTATAACCCCATGTTATGAACCTAACCTAATGTGTTATAATCATTGAAACTTGATTCTGACTCTGGATTCAAAAACATACACATAAACTTGTTTTTATATCCATGTTTCCATTTAATTGGAATTTATATTCATACACGAGGGTTTAAAACCTCCCCACATTTTTAAATCTCATCCTTTAGAAGACATAGATGACATACTAATAAATAACATACCATTTATATGTTGAAAATTTTCTTCTCAATTGTCCTTATTCCACCATTGAATGATCAAATTCACTTCCAAAGCACAACATTGAACATACAACACTTTAATAGTTGCGACAATAACTAACACACAAGAGAAAACTTATCAGTGAGATAGTACACACCCTATATCATCTATATAGAGACAAAACCATATCATAATCCAAGAAATCACTCAACCCATGGTGTGCCCCACCATAGTACTTCAAATGTATAGGCTATTTCTAAACTATGTTGCCTCTACAATTAGAATTTCCTATCGAAACACACCTATATCATCATAGAAAAAATCTATACATGGTTAAAAAAACCAAAACCATAAAAACACAAGGACACCATATAAAAATCAGAATCCATTCTCACTTAGAGATTCCATGTTAGAAGTTTCATGCCTCTGTTTCCCTTTCCAAAACATGCATGTCGATCGTTCCTCGATAGGCATCAAAAAATACCCAAAACACTCCAATTGTATCCCTGTGATGTATTCGATGCATTTTTTAAAAATTTAAACCTCCTCATTCCATATTTTCTAGAAAAATCTCGATTATATCCAAAAATGGGCTATCAAATCAAAATTATGATGCCTTTATCCCATGAAACATATTGATCATTCAGAGTATGCCCACAGAATCCTATAACTGAATTTTGGGCACATTTCAATAGGGAACCATACACTACACACTTATAATATTATGAATTCTATAACCACCATGGAACCTACAATATAATTCATGCATAATGAATATCACCACCCATTCTAATCCAAACACCTATGCTCATAATCCCCCAAATTCTACACCTAAACCTATGTCCTAAACTCACCCAGAAATCAATAATATCTCATTCCAATTAATTCATCAAAATTTTAATATCAAAACAACCATAAAATTATTATTATAATTATAATGACCCTTCACATGTGATGGTCAAAAATTCACAACCAATGTCCAACTCCTCACATTAGGAATAAAAATATTACACATATGAAGCAAGATCCTAATCACCCAGAAGACACCCTATACATCACTGTACCTAATTATTGGAATGGATAAACCCACTCACACATGAGAACCGAACTAAAATGTATCTTATCCCCAATTACCTCAATCCAATACATAGAAATATCTACAATCAGATATGCACCTCTCCCCCCCAATCCAAACTCACATCAAGCTAATAATCACTTTTCTTTGACATGCCCTTTAACACCACATCTCCCCTAATATTCAAATTAGTGTATACCCTTGGGTCAACCATTCCATGAAACCCAATATATCTCTAGAATAACCCTCATTATGGGGGTCCTTTATTTACATCACATAAAGCTCTGAGTCCCTATGAATACAAATGTATCATCCAATTCCATCAATCCTCATCCATCCCACAACCAAAAAAACTTATAGTTAAATGGCCCCTAAATAAAAAATAATATGTACTGAATCCAAAATATGTAGTGGGTATAAAATTCCACACAACCAATGTCCCAAAAAAGACTCAAAGTCCAATGAGATATAATCCCACCTGAAAAGGGTGATCGTGCACCCCCAACACATCTGCCTTGTAATGCATAGAGATATATGGAAACACCACATAAAAATTGGGCACCTCACTAATACCCAATTTTTTTAAATTAACTCTGGAGTCACTATGTCATTATGGAACTGCAGGTTATCAACCTTAGTCAAAAGTGTGTTAACCTCTTCCACATATTGATACATCACATAAAATTATGCCAAACATGAGATTCAAACCATGATCACACTATGATTCTAAAAATGTATCCACACACATACAACAAGTCACTTCATCGTTCATTCCCTCAAAACCACACCCACTAGTGAATAATGCTGGGCAGCGGTATAGTCTGACCCATCAAAACTAGTCTCAATACACAAACACTCTAGGTGATTCTATGAAAACCAGAGGAATAACCTTAAAAATGATAAAAATATTGACTGATTCTTATAAATTAGTCTCATACATTGGTGAAACACCATACATCCCATCACTAAAGAGATAAACCTCATGTTAACCACTCTCACAATATCGTTTGATCACATCAAACATTGACCCACTAGTATCCGAGTCAAAACTAAGGACCTCCATGTAACTTACCTATCCCTGGATAAAATATTACAAGGTCATAGACCATGGAACATAATTTATACTCCCATATCAGCCCATGAAATCATCAAGACAATCCACCCTCTCTAGGGTCTCACATATGATGAAATCACATTTCAAGCACTGACCCCACAAGGGAACCCATTCTCATTAATCATCTTCCCACTAGACTAATCCCTAGAAGATCACGTCTCATTGGTCATCTAGTATATGTTCAATTATTTCATCCTAGATGTTTTGTAATATGTGAAATAAATCACTCGCATAGTTCAATTATATAGATATTCATTCCATGATATATGGTAATGAATTATATAGGTTTTTATTGCATTATTAAATGACGGAATATAAAAACGGATGACCATATGTTGTTCAAATCTTATAGAATATGTGACCGTTCTATCCCACTAGGATCACTACACCTCAAATACATGGGGACTACATCATTATCCTCACCATAAAGCTTCTCACTATAGATCCACATGATCTAAAATTAATGAAATCTTAATAAAAGATGTCCAAAGATTGTTATAATTCCCAAAAGTATATAAATGGGAAAACATTCTATGATTAGTTGATGACACATTAAGAAAATGAGCCCTAGTATTCAGTGATAATAGTCACACACTATCAGTCTTATATATCATTTGAACCCTATATGTCTGATATGATTGAGGATATTACCCATTTCTCTAGAGACCATGATTTAAATATAATAATTTTCCACTTAAAAAAGTACCATGATCTATAAATACATAATAATTCATAGCATCCAATCAATATTTTCAATAATAAACATGAAAATCCAATCCAACTGTACCATAAAAAAACAAGAACATCAATCTTATACTATGGTAACCTGTATTTTGATCCAAATCAAGTGTTCTCGATGCACTACTTTGATATCAATCACAAGATCTAAAACATATTTATGTATTCATGATACTAATTACAAAAAAAAGTAAGATACAAAATAAAACCTATTCTAAAACCACATTATAACATCTGACCCTAAATCGCACAATAAACAATAGAAACAAATGTTTCAACACATGATCCAAGACATGCCTCCCCTTACAGCAGCCGTTGCAGACTAGTATCAATGAACAAATGTAGTACTATGGGAAAACAATACACCATATACAAGAGTTCATAAGAAATAATAAAATTACTAGAAATCTTATATCTCAAATAAATCGGAAGTGACTTCAAATAAATAAAACAAAAAATAAATAAATAAATGGAATTTTTTAAAGGCTCGAACAACCATATCATATATATATATTAACCTACGACTAGGATGGTTACATGTACATAATGGATAATGTAAAAAACCAAATGGGATAAACTACATCTCCATGAAAAATAACATCTCTAGAAACTATTAATAACATGATGCATCCATCTCGATTAAGCATGGGAATCAGCCTAACCTATGTCTTTAACCAAGTTGAAATCTACTTGAGTACCCAAGTGTAGTGGTGGTCTATGTATGATTTCAGCAAAAAAATTTGTAGGAAACCACTATTTTTTTTAGTAATAAGTTCCCTTATGAATTTTCCATTCCATTATGTTTTTGAAAATCATAAACAAATTTTCTTAAGAAAACTTATCATTCTATAAGAATTATTTTCTAAATAAAATTTTACATTCTATAAAAACGTTTTGAACATTACCTATGGTTTTCATTTCCTTATCTAGTGTTTTCTTAAAACATTTCTAACAATATTTGTATTTAGTAAAAAAAATGGATCCTTATCTAACCTAGAATATTACAGTTCCTTGGAATCTGATTTCCCTAGTATTTTAAATCTAATTTATCATAAAATAACACAACTATTTCTTCTCAAATTGTACACTAATGTATCTTGAAATCAAACTCTAATTTCTCCTGAGATCAGACTACGATATCTCCTAAAATCATACTCTGATTTCTCCTAAAATAAGGCTCTAATTTCACCTGAAATCCAACTACAATTTCTCCTCAAATCTGACTCTAATTTCCTCAAAAATAATACTTCAATTTCATATGAAATTAAACTTTTATTTCTTTTGAAATCATAATTTAATTTCTTCAAAATTAGACTTTGATTTATTTTCAAATCAGGATCTTATTTCATCTAAAATTAACTCTAATTTTACTTATAATCAAACTCTAAATTCATCTGAAATCAGACTCTAATTTTTTTTGAAAATCACACACTAATTTCTTTTCAAATCAGACACTCATTTCTCCTAAAATCATACACTAATTTCTTCAGAAATTGGATTCCTATTTCTTCATAAATCAGATTCTGGATTCATCATAAATCAAATTATTCATTCCTCAATTTCTAGAATCCGATTATTTATACTTATAGACTCTGTTTCTCACATTCTTAAAAATCCAATTAAATGTTTCTCTAATCATTATCTCATTTCCTTAAAGTAGCTTTTATTGTTATAGGATCCTAACTGTGATAATATTTCTTTAGCATGATAATGTTTCTCATGTTTTTTTATATGAAATGATGTCATACAATATTTTGTTTAAATAAATGTAGGCTATGTGACACGTGTACAAGACCCTTCTAGAATTAAGCAAAAATATGATCATTGGAGGATGGAGCTGACCATTGGAACATTTTCATATAAACACCTCTTCCATTTGAAGAGTTCTACACATGTTGAAACATTTATAAGTGTTGTATGTGATGAATTCTAGATAAGGAATTTGTGTTGTGAGAGATTTTCTCTACCTGCCTTGTGTCAATGTTTTGAACAACTTGTTCAAGCTATGAACAACATTTTCAGCATTCTTAGTGTGATTCTGATTTTTTCTAATCAATCGAAATCTTTGTGGGGATAGGAGTACAGAGGTACCCATCACCTTAGAGATTGAGGTCTTATGGGGATAAAAAGATAGATTTTGATATTCATATTGAGGGCAGACCCTAGTGTGGATAATATATACATTCTTGAATGTATAAATCAAGGTACCTTAATACAAGGTTGTTGAATACCCTTCTCATTGGGATATAATATTTCTTATACTTGTTTATTTATTGTTATTACAAGTTTTATTTCTACTGAGTTTTTTTAAAGAATAAAAGTATAATTTTATTATAATTTCTTATACTTTTATACATTGATAGATAATTTTCTATATGCTTAAGGTAGAATCATTCCCTAGGTAAACTTTTCGTAAGTTTCCTTATAGGATCTGCATTATCGGATCCTAAGCATGATAGCTTCTTAGTTATAAACTAAAGAGGGTTTGTGAACCCTTCTTTTTTAAATTTATTAAACATAGATTTTCTTTTGGATAAAAATGAATTCTTTTAAACCTACATTTCAACCCCCCCCCCCCCCTCTTCTAATTGATTATCTAAATCTATATTTCAATAAAAAAATTGGTATCATAGGAGGTCTCTGAAATACATAAACATACATATATGTTTTCTTCCTCAACTTTACGTGCTTAACTTTACTTGTTCAAGTTTTTCTAGAAATTGTCTTATTTTATAATCTTTTTCTTCTAGTAATTTTTATGGAAGATATCTTTTGTATTTTCTTATATAATTATTGGAATGAACGTTGTTTCTATAGATAATTTAAATCCTACCAAACCCCTAATATTTTATGGGAATGAATTGGAAAACTGGAGTGATAGGATGAAGACTTTCATTATCAACACCAATGTGGAAAACATGGTCATGCTAACAAGAGACTACAAGATTCTTGATAAGGAAATAAAAACATTCACAAATCATGAAAAACTATAATGTCAACCAAACTACAAGGTATGCAATACTATATTATTCTCCATGACTGGGAATATATATAGTAAAATATCCTCTTGTGAAGAAGCCAATATTATCTGGAAGAAACTTGATGTTACACACTTTAGAACTTCAAAAGTTATATAAAAAAGAAAATATATGCTTATATTTGAATGTCATGGTTTTATATTACCTTATGGATAACCAGTTTGTAATGTAAAACAATGGTTTATAACTATCAGAAACATTCTTCAATCTATGGGTGAGAAAGGACATGATGGAGAGGTTGTTTTGGACATGATGATATATATAATTCCCAATGAGTAGGAATCCAAAATAAAATCAATTTATGAGAATAAGAAAGTTTCAAACATCACTCTTGATGAATTATTTGGTTCTCTACTACAACATGAAACTAGAATGAAGAGATGTGATAACATAAAGAAAAAATATAATGGTAATATAATTAATTCTCTCACTAAAAAATCAAATCATATGAAATCCAAGACACCTAAAAGTGTTACTAATTAATAAAGCTATGAAATATACTATTATATCTGAATCAAGTGATAGTGATCGCCCTCATAATGAACATCCCAATATTTCTTGAAGTATGAATGATATTATGGGAAAGAAAATTCTTTAGTACAGATATAAGAAGAAAGACATAAAGGATAAGAAATATTCATAAGTGACTTATTATGAATGAAATCGGGATGGTCATATCAGACCAGACTGTTCTATGCTAAAAAAAATTTAGAATTTGGAAATATTAATAAGAAGTACTACAATACTAATTCTAATAATGTTCTGAAAGCTAATAAAAAATGGAGTTCCAGTGGAGGTGACTCATCAAATGAATCCTCAGGATATGAATCTTATAGTCAGAATAATATTTGTCTTATTGCTAGAATTTCTTCTGAAAATCAATGTCTCATGGTTAAGGTAAAAACTACTAAATCATTAAGTAATATTTTATTAAATAAAAATGTTCCTAATGATGAATATTATTAATCTTCTGATGATGAATCATCTTCATTAGAAAATAATTATTTACCTCCATTTGAATAAGTATCAAGTTAACCTAGTTATATGAAAATGAATATAGTAAGATAACCCAGAAACATGATAAGGAAAATTCTAGTTTTTTTATTTTAGAAAATGAAGTATGAGATATTTCAAAACATATTGATTGTAAAACCCTTGATTTTGAAAATATTTATAAAAACCATAAGGATGTAAATTTTGAGAAGGATAAACATTATAAGGATCTTAAAAATATTATTTCTAAGAAAAATAATTTAGAAACTAATTTAAATTCTAAAAATAATGACAAGGAGGATATAAATTTAGTCATTAGAGAAAAATCAAAAATAATTTCTTTAAATAAACATTCATAAAATTTCACTTCTAAATGAAAACAGTCTAATAAAATGTATTCACAACTTCTTCTACTTATGAATAGTTCTGGATTTCGTTATACTCATTCAGAACTAGTTTTTAGTAACAACTATTTTTTTCCCAAAAGTGCTCATTTTTTCACTAAATATCAATATAGTGGGAAATGGGAGAAATTGGTTTCCTTAAATAAAACCCAATCCTTAGGTGTTCATAATGCATTATTTTCTAAGAAAACATGGTTACCAAATATTTTACTTTCTAATAATTTCATATCAAAGAATTTTTGGACTTTGAAGGTCTAATTATTTTATTTTCAGGAAAATAAAGGATGTGACAAAAATAATATATGGTACATGGATAGTAGATGTTCCTAGAACATGATTTTTAAAAAACATATTTGAAAATATTAGAAAGCCGAAAAAATGAAATGTATGTTTTATGGATACTTCTAAATGAAAAATTGTAGGTATATGTTACATTTCTCTTCATGGAAAAGTATTATTTTAAAAAAAATTATATATAAAAGGTCTTAAAAAATAATTATAAGCATAATATTATTTTTTATCAATGTTACCTTTTCAATTTTATGAATTATAGTTGTCTCGTACACAATTCCAATGAAGATTTTAGTCTCTTTTCTGATAGGCATGAGAATGTTTATACACTGAATTGAGAAAACCATAGGAGCCAACACCTACCTTGCCTTCATACAGTGAAAGATCAGTCTGGGTTATGGAATAGAAGACAAGGACACTGTAACATTAGGAACTTATGAAAAACCCCAAATAAAAAACTCGATAAGGATCTATCCAAGCTTAAATTTGATTCTTTAAAAGTTTGTGATCCTTGACAATTTGGGGAGAAACATATGTCAAGATTTAAATAAATTAATGAATTCTTAACTTCTAATTCATGACATATAGTGCATATGGATCTTTTTGGTCCAACAATAACTAGATGTATTAGAAGAAAATACTATGTATTTGTTTTACTTTATGATTATACTGGATGTACATGGGTCTATTTTCAAGAAAATAAATTTGAAGACTTTTCATATTCTAAATCTTTTTCTTCCATTGTCAAAAAGGAGAAACAAACCTTACATTAATAATTTTTCATAGTGATCATGGTGGAGAATTTTAAAATTCATATTTTGAAACATTTTTTTGTAGAAAAGACGTTACTTATAACTTCTCAGCTCTAAGAACTCATCAACAAAATGGTGTTTTTTAAGAAGAAAATATATTCTTTATAAGGTAACTAGAACAATGATGAGTGAATATTCTATTACTAAACACTTATGAGATGAAGATGTATTTATTTTATTGTTATAATATAGATATAGTTTTTATTAGACATTTTCTTAATAAAAGACCTTTTGAATTCTGGACTGGTCAAAAACCTAAAGTTTCTTACTTCAAAGTATTTGGATGAAAAGTATTCATCTTGAATACTAAATATAACATTCATAAATTTCTACCCAAAACAAAAAGAGGAATTTTATTATGTTATTCAACTACTTATAAGGCTTATAGAGTTTTTAAAAAAAATTGTACTATTGAAGAAACAATACATGTTAAATTTGATGAAACAGGTATTTTGGTTTTAAAACAACCCCAAATTACATACTCGGATGTGTTTTCAAAAACTGATTATCAATCAATTTTGGAAGATTCGTCTAATAAAGAAAATAATCATGAAAATACTTCTACAGTTTTTACCCTAGAATATTTTTTACCTTATGTTTATGAACAGGATTTAGAAAACCCAAATTAGTTTTTCTAAGAATCATTCCATTTGTGGTATCATTGGTGATGTAAATAACCATGTAAGAACTAGATGTTATTTAATAAATGAATTATAATATCATGAATTTCATTCCAAATGAGAACCTAGAAGCACTAATGAAGCTTTAGGTAATGATGATTGGATTAAATCTATGCAAGATGAACTAAATGAATTCAAATGGAATAATGTCTAGACCTTGTTTAAAAGACCTAATAAAACTTCTGTAATTGGTATAAAATAGGTCTTTTTGAAATAAACGTGATGAAAATGGAATCCTTGAATGAAATAATGAAATATTATTTGTTATAGTCTATAACAAACAAGAAGGAATAGACTATGAATAAACCTATTCTCTGGTAGCAAGACTTTAATCTATTCTTATTCTACTAGCCTTTAAATCATTCTTTAATTTCAATCTTTTTCAAATGGACGTGATGTGTGATTTCCCTAACAAATTTGTTCAAGAGGATGTTTATATTGAACAACCTCATAGATTTGAAGACACAAAATATCCTGAACATTTTTTCAAACATACCAATGATTTATATGGATTTAAACAAGCCCTTAGAGCTTGGTACAATATACTTACGGTATTTTTGATAAAAAACAATTATGTTAAGGTAAGTATTAATAAAAACCATTTTGTTAAGAATGATATGAAAAATATTTTTATTATTCAAATTTATGCTGATTATATTATATATGGATCAACTCAGCAATCCTTAACTGATTCTTTTTTGAATCTCATGAAATCTGATTTTGAAATAAGTATAATGGGAGAGTTAACATTTTTCATTAATTTTAAAATTTCTCAAAAACTAGACGGAACATATATATCTTAATATAGGTATATTAAATATCTTTTTCAGAATTATGGATATGACAACACTAAAAGTATAAGCACTATAATCGGTACCTTAAACATTCTTGAACTTGATGAAGATGGGAAATGAGTTGATCAAACATATTTTAGAGGTATGATAATATTTTTATTATACATAATAGATAATCATTCATACATAATGTTTTCATTATGCTTATATGAAATATATTAATCTAATCCAAAGGAATCCCATTTTAAATTAGTTAAAAGTATTTTTTACTATTTAAAGGGAACCATGGGTTTAGGACTTTTCTATTCATCATAAAATGATTTTATTTTAAATTGTTTTTTAGATGATGAATTTGGTGGATGTAGAATGGATAGGAAAAGTACATAAAAACTTATTATTTCTTAAGAGAGTTATTAGTTTCTTTTTCATTCAAGAAGCAACACTCTGTTGCACTTTTCACTACTGAAGCTGAATATATAGCAAATGAAAGTTGTTGTGCTCAAGTGTTGTGGATGAACCACCTAATCGAGGACTATGGCCTAATTTTTACCAAATCATAGAAAATTTGTGATAATACTTGTTCCATTTACCTTTGAAAAAAACCTTCACATCACTCTCATGAAAAGCACATAGATATTTGGCATCAATTTCTTTGGGATGAAACACATAAAGGAGATATCATTCCTCAATATATCAGAACACAATACCAACATGCTCACACTTTTACAAAATATTTACCCACTAATTTATTTTAATACTATAAACAAAAGTTGGAAATGATAACCATAAGGTATGTATCAATATTATCTTTTTGTTAAAACCTATCTGCTTACATTAAGATATCCCCTTTCATATGGGGAGTATATATGTTTATTCCATTTATATTTCTTTTTCCAAAATTTATTTTGGAACCTAAAATGTTTTTTCCCTAATAAAACATTTTGGAACCTAATTTCATTATAAATAACCTTATTAATACTAAAAAATCTTTTTGAGGAATATGGAAGGTATGTTTTATTATTTAAACCTTTCTAATATAAATTTCTGTTCATATTTCTATCTTGATTGAGGAAAACATTATCTAATTCACTTTCCTTAAGTTTTATTTTTCCTTAAACCCACAAATGATCAGAACGTATAAATCCTTATTTGGAACTGATATCAACCGTCAGATCAGATCAAGCAAGTTTCAAATATTGAATTGATTTTAGAATATGAACTGTCACGGTGAATCCTATATAAAGTCCCTCCCCTATTCATGTCTCACATCAATTATTTTAGAATTTTTGTGTTGATACTATACCTCCCATAAAAATTTAAACTCATTTTTTTCTCATTAATTATTATATGAATATCTCTTGAAGTTTACTTTAAAACTCGGATGGACTCCAACCAGGAACTCAAGAATTGGAAAATATACAGAGCAAGGTTGGTGGATTCAAATTTCATTGTAAATTGTGTTTCTCTGGTTCCAAAGATCATAAAGAAGAATAGTTGGGAAATTATATGAATTTCCAAACAAAAGAATTAGGATATGGTTTATCCTGATATTCTTATAGAATTTTATGATTCAGTTTAATTTTATGAAGAATGAGTAGCATAGATGTTTTATTTTAATCCTTATATGAATACATATTCTCTATCTTTCAACAAGGCTGCTAGTATCTTGGATATTCTATTGGAGGTAGAGGTTATCTTTTGTTCACAAAAACTACCAGAAAAGGAAGGTTCTTTTGAGAGGAGAAATGAAATTGCGTGTCTTTGACTATAAATAGAAAATTCACTGAATATTTCTCATGTTTCAAAAAATTATAGATTGTTCGCTCTGTGGTTGAATCAGTTTCTCATTCCAAGAAAGGGGGACAATTATTCTTCAAAGAAATTTGATATATTCATAAAGTATTTCTTGGTAAATATAAAGAATATATACCTCATCAAGTATATTAATTTAAAAATAAGAAGTATCTTGAATAGCACCATCAAGTGTCAAATCATAATGTATCCTGCAATCTTGTCGAAGATAATTGTTTTTTTGTTTTGAATCCTTTAAAATTCCATGCATCTCAAAGGCCAGAGTTTTCCAGATTATGTTTTTGACTAAGGATACCCTAATAAGGAAGAATATTGGTTTCATTATTAATACATGAGAGTTATTTGATCTTCCTGGTAGTGATGTTTAAGCTGCCATCAAGAAATGATAAGTTATAAAAACATCCATGAAAACCCCAAAGAAAAGGAAATATAAATAACCATAACTGAAAGAGAAATCACTAGTACCAAAATTAGTGTATGCTCCACCCAATCCGAAAAAAAAACCTTTTTTGATGAATTTTTTTCAAAATAGAGAGAGCAGAAGAATAAAAAGAAATATGGAGATGTAGTTTTTGTGTTATACCTTACGGAGGCTAAGGCATGATAAATTCAAGCAACATAAGATCTTTATAAACAAGACAAGAAGATGATGTTGAAGAAGAAGATTTCAAAAGCCAATATTTTTCAAGATTTACATAGAGATATAGAGAAGGCATATGAACAAGTTTTGGTGTCATGATATTTATTATAATATTTGTTTCAAATAGAATATCTGGGTGAAGTCAAGAGAAAGAAATTTCATTCAATTCAAGAACCCATTGCTGATGAAGAAGTATCTTATCAGGAGGAAGAAGAAGGAGAGGAAGAGGAAAGTGATTATATAATGTGAATGGTGGATGAATATCAGGAGAAGTATAGCCCTTCAGACATGTTTTCTATCACAACTTCACAAGTTGAATCCACCAATATTATTTCAGAAGAACAATCGGTTCCAAAAAATGATGATGCTCAAAATGATGTTGATAAAAATTCCAGTGATGAAAGTAATAATCATGATTTTATTCTTCCTAAATATGGTGAAAAATGTGCTGATAAAAAATTTGATTATTATGATAGAATAATTAATGTTTTTGATAGTGAGCATCAGACTCTGAATGTTTAAAAAGTAATATCTAAAGATAATAAAGGTGATGAAGTTGTTGTTAAAACACCAAAGAAATATGTATTAGAAAAATCCAAGAACAATGTTGTTGTTTGAAAATCTACGTGAAAAGAATATGAGTAAGATAATGTTCCATTACTAATAATGAAATCTTCTTAGGAATCATCATCTTCCTTAGGGAAATATTTTTTATTCAGTCCTTCAAAAAGCTTGTGTATACCATCCCCTTATTTCCATGTATTGATTCTAGGTGCCAACTGTGTCTAGAAACAATTAATTAGATGTTAGATTCAACAACAATTATCCTGGAAAAGTTTATCAAACATGAAGCTGAGTTCATAACTTTTTACATTGGTTATGATGCTCATAGGGGAACTTGTAAGGAAATAACAAAGTGAGGAAAGTCATTGATTTATGATCTAAATATTATGGATGATTTCAACGATTCAGTCAAGGATTACTTTGATAAGTTATATAAAACAATAATGAACTTTTCAAAATGTCTTTCAGAGAATCTTATTCTAGATAAAGCTACCCAAATCCTATAGGATAAAGACATGAATGGAAAGCTTTTTTATTTGATTTTGAAAAAAGAATGGGAACTCATGGAAGAGATGGATGAAAATTTAAAAGAGAAAGAAGTAGTGAAAAGTCTCATGTATAAAGGATTAAGAATATAGAAATGAAAAATCCAGATTAGGATTAATTGATCAAGAAGTATAAATATGATCATAAAGAGTTGGAGAAAACAAATGACACTGTAAAAAAATTATCCCAAATGAGAAGAATAAGGATGAATGATATTTTTTAAAACTCTAATATTTTGTTATATTTTTTCCATGAATTAAATTTTTCATCTTAATGATATTTTATTATCTTTACATTATTTTTAATTGTATATTCATAACATTTTAGGTAAAATATTTTTCTTTCCCTTCATTCCATTTTGAAAATCACCCAAGGGAGAGAACATAATGATTCCAAGAATATAAAGAAATATGTGGTTTAATTAAGTGGGAGATTACATAAAGAATAAATTCTTAAGTAAGAAAGAGTAATTTCTCTAAGAAATACAAGAATACAATCCTTAGGGATTTCAAAATTAAAGGGGTAGTTATTCGTATTCATCATCATCCTTAAACAAAGTAAAAGAGTGATAAGTATTTCATTTAGGTTCAAAAATGAAACTTCTTAGGTATTTAAATTATTTTAAAAAATGATGTTTGTCCTTTCCAAAAGGGGGTAAATTATAGATTCAATAAGTTCCCTTATGAATTTTTTATTCCTTTATGATTTTAAAATCAAAAACACATATTCTTATGGAAAATTTTCTTTCTCTATGAAATATTTTCTTAAGGAAAATTCAATTTCTATAAAAAAAATTTGACTTTACGTATGGTATTCATTGTATTATCTTTTGTTTTATTAAACCTAGTATAACCATATTTTCATATGTAAAATAATAATATCCTTATCTAAACTATAATCTTACTATTCCTTAGAATCTGATTTCCCTGAATTGTGAATATGATTTCCCCTAAAATCATACTCCAATTTCATCTCAAATCAGACTATGATTTCTTATGAAATAAGACTTCTATTTCTCCTCAAATCTGACTCTTATTTCTCCTAAAATAAGACTATGATTTATCCATAAAAAAGACTCCAATTTATCATGAAATCATACTCTTGTTTCTCATCAAATCAGACTATAATTTCTCCTGAAATTGGACTCTGATTTCTTATGAAATTCAACTCTGATTTATTCCAAAATCAGACTCTAATTTCTTATGAAATCATACTCCAATTTATTTTAAAATTAGACTCTAATTTCTTCTGAAATCCTTCTCTGATTTATTTTGAAATTATACTCTCATTTCTTCTAAAATCAGACTCCTATTTCTTTTGAAAGAATACTCCAATTTATTCTAAAATAAGATGTTTATTTCTTCTCAAATCAAACTTTGATTTCCCCTGAAATCCAACTCTAACTTCTTCATAAATATGATTCATATTTCTTCAGAAATCAGATTCTAAATTCATCATATATTTGATTCTTAATTCATTATAAATCCAATTATGAATTCCTCACATTCTAAAATCTGATTATTCATATTTTTTGACTCAGTTTCTCACTTTCATTAAAATCCAATTAAATGATTCTATTAGAGTTGTCTCATTTCCTTAAAATAACAATTATTTATATAGGATCATAAATTATATAATTCTTCTTATAATTTATAACGTTTCTCATGTTTTATTATATGAGATGATGTCGTATAATCTATTTTTAACTAATCATTGGCTAAGTGACACGTGCACATGTTCCTCCAAGATTTGGGGAAAAATATGACCATTGGAGGAGGGATACAACCATTGGATCCTTTACCTATAAATACCCCATCCATTTGAAGTGTTCGAACCAAATCAAAACATTGAGTGGTGTTATATGTGCTGAATTATAAAGAGAGAATTTTTACTGTGAGATCTTTTCTCAAACACCCTTTTGTGGATGTTGTGAACAACCTTTTCAATCTTTGATCAACTTGTTTAGACATCCTAATACGATACTAATTATAGTTCATCAATATAGGTATTACAAGGATATAAATAAAGAGGTATGAACCACCTTGATGTTTGAGGGCTTATGGGGATAGAAAGATAGATTCTGATATTCTTATTGAGGTCTTACTCTAGTGTGAGGAAGATAGTCTTTCTTGAATATATGTATCAAGGGACTTTTATCCAAGGTTGTGGGATACCCTTATCTTTTGGATAAAATATATCTTGTATATGTTTAATTTTTTTGTCATATATTTTAACTCTGCTTCATCTTGTTAATGAAAGAAATTATAACTTTATTATACTTTCATATACTTACAGACTCGGAAAAATAATATTCTATACACTTTAAAGTATAATTTTTCCCTAATTAAACATGTCTTAAGTTTCCTTATAGGATACAAATTATTGAATCCTAATTAATATATTTTGGTAGTTAAAAAAGAGGGGTTTTTAATACATCTTTTTTAACATTGTTAAACATATATTTTCCTAAGGATAAAAATGAACGTTATAAAACTACAATTCACCCCCTCTTGTAATTGATCATATATATCTATATTTCTATCCTCAAAATTTATCATACTAAATAATATATTTGTTTATATATACATGCGGATTAAAAAATTGAATAAATTAACAAAACCCACTGAAAAAAATTACAATTGATCCTTATGTCCGTGAATCCAATCGACCATACCTGATTTGACCAATGACAGGCTATCTCTAAGCATGTCTCAATATTCATGCCTACCAAGTAATATATATTATTCATGTTGATGGTAGCCCCATCCAATCCGCACAACACTGGGGATCAATACCATGTCTGTCCTATCATCTGGGCTCTTAATACATAGTAGTATCTTTTATGTCCTCAAAACTCCTAGTATGAAGCTCACGAAAACCCTATCACCCGTGCTCCATATCCATAATTTCTCCAATATTATCCTAAAAAATATTATTACGAATTCCATGATATCTCTATTATTATATCTCCAAATCCATGATGTCCCTTATCATATATGAATCCATAAATCTATGAATCCACTGGAACCAAGCTCCAATACCATGGTAGCTCTAATCACAAACCATGCTCCAAGTCAATGGTAGATCCAATCTATAACCAGCTCCAATACATGGTTTTTGTAACAAACATACTCTATTATCCACGATAGTTTTTTTATTTAACTACATTGTCAAAAAATACAAGAGATTACAACTTTATGGATTGAATATTTCAATAGTCTTGGAGACTAGATACATGCATGATTCTCACATTGTATCGGAAAATGTGAAATATAATATATTAATTATTCTGAGATATTTTTTATTATTATTGATAACATTTGAATTAATTAATATACCCCTTTGTGGTATCATTGGGAAAGAAAAATGTTATAAAGGGTCAACACATATACTCATTAAGGGAAAACATTAAACAAAATCTATAATAAAATAAATAAAACAGGAATTAAATGGTCTAGATTAAAAATAATAAAACATTACTTATAACTAACACCATAAAAGGTGAACTATTACATGGATAATATAACAATATTAAAATCACATGGATAATAATAAATATTTTTATAACGATAGAATGCATAAATTTGGACATCTTAAACATATTATCACCTCCTTGTGCCAATAAAACATACATAAATTGGTAAGTTATACAAAAAACCCAAACTAATATGTCTTTTGAGACCAAATGATTAAATGAGGTGTTATCATGGGCTGTTATAATCAATTACTATGCCTATCTAATTAATCATATGAAATTTCAGAAAATTAATCCAAAAAATAAACAACATAAACATTCTTATTGCCAAACTGGCATATCAAATGTTAATATTTTCCCCAATAAATACATATAAATTGATCATAAGACATCAAGAGTAATATGGTGGATGGTATAAAAATTTTATATCCTCATTGAAGAATAATATTCACTAATGAAGGTTGTTATAGAAGAAATAACTTTAAAAAGATTATATAAATTTTTCTTCATGAAAATACCATTATTTTTAAATCAATTATATTAAAATATAAAAACTTACAACATATTATAAAATTATTTTTATTTTTAATGAAATTTGGATACTGGTAATGTAATATTAAAATCATTGGTCTATCATGATGGTGTTTCGTTCATGCCTTGAATGTTAAAACCAATATTCCATTAATAATATTGATAAAAAAGACAAAACTTCCTCATTCAGAACAAAATGATGATTCTTTTTAAAAATATTCATTAAAAATAATATTGTGTAAAAAATATTATAAACTCTCATAGGATTATCTTAAAACCCATTATTGAAAACATTGGTATAAAACACACTTATAGATGTAAAATTATTTTCATCAGAAGAGTGATTTTATGTAGGTTTTCCATAAAACTATTATTCTGGTCTAGTAAAAAAATAAAAAGTGTAAACTAAAAGGAAAACATGTATGATATATAAGAAACCAAATGATAAAAGAATATTTTATATTTGAAAATTCAATATCAAATAATTACCCCTATGTTGACATAGAAATAAACAATTTCGAATAATGATGTGATTGTGATATAAACTGTTACCTCAGGGTCGACTTTCTTTATAAGTGATTATATCCTCATGTATAAAAAATTTAAATTTATTATAAATATATAAAAAAAACATTTATATACATATAGTAATGAATATGATCCAGTTATTATATTTCAATACCTTTTTATAAATAATTCTTTATGAATATTTTCATTTTTGAGTATTGGTCATTTTGATTATCATGTGTGTTTAGGTTTGGTAGTTCATTCATTGAATATTTTCCATGGTTATGAAATCTATATAATTCTAATAACATTATAAGTATAATAATTTTTTATTATAAACATGATAATATTCATTCTTGAATGTCATACATGATTAATGAATCGCATCGCTCTGTGTAGGTGGTAGTCTACACATACAGAAAAGAAATTTAATAATTTTTTTTAGTCGGGGAATGGTAAGAAGGTAAATGATATATTATATAAAGAGGATAATAATTATTTCATAAATATAATATTTATTAATAATTTTCATATTTATAAGAATCCATGTAAAATGGTGATGAAAAATGAATTACACTAATATATGGAGACTGTATGCTATATGTATGCATGAGCAATTTTTATCTCTTTTTGGGATGGAAAATAGATGGAAAATAGTTGAAACACAATAATAATAATAAATATATAAATTTACCACAAATTATATATTATTCTAGTAAAATTACTATATATTTTTATAAATTATGAGAATAAATAAATTTTATAGGAGTTGTAATCGTTATTAACTTCTCTTGGAGAAACCTTCTTTAGATATCTTCTTAAGGACCTGCGGTTGGTATTTTGGAATACCAAAAATTATAGAATGTGTATAATGGTTTTGGAGAGGTATTATGGAAAAATTTGGTCAAGATATATGGATTTTGATTTTTGAATTTTTTCAGTAAAGGAATAACACTTTATAATTGAGTTTTGGGCCACCATTGTAATTTTTCAATGTTTTAACAGATTATTAAGTCAAATTCTTGGAAAAATAAATATAAATTGGATCATATTAGAATTTTTCAAGTTTATGGTTAAAATAAAACTAACCAATTAGGTTTAATTATGTTTTAGGTTATTTTTATCATTATCTCTTTGTTTTTACTCCCTCGTTAACCCTTAGGGAAATTCACACAAAATCAATGTTTTCTGCACTTGAAGACCAATACTGTTACCATAAAATGAAAAGTGAAACATAAATTTTACATGGTTTATAGTTTCAACCATATAATCTTCAGTTGGATAAATATTTTATTTTAATGTTCATAAATTATTTATGAGAATATTATTTATTATAAAATATCATTACGGTCAATTTTGATACTATTCTTTTAAGTTGACATTAAAGTCATCGATATATATATTTAATTAAAATCTAAACCCTTTAAAATTAAAAAATATTATCATTTCATCAATATTTTTATACAAATAAATTTTCCAAAAATTTATTAATTTTAATCTTTTCAAAATAATTATTTTTATTTTTCTATTAATTGAATAATTATTGTATCATCATTGCATATGAATTTATGGTAGCTATATAATAACAAAAAAATAATAAATAATTTACCATCATGAAAATAATTTCATTATTCTAAAAACAACATATAAAAATAATTAAAAACATATTTTTTTCTATATAAAAACAATTCATGTAAATTTACATACAAGACAATGAGATTTTGTGTTTTTCGTTACATAAAATAGTATATAGGTATTATTTTGGGACAAGAATCCTATAAAAAATTATATATAGATAATAATGTTATAAGGGTTGAAATAAATTTATCAAATAATATTTATGGTACCAAATGGTGGCCTTATAATGTAGTTTTATACTATGTTTACTCGATTTACCCTTTTACTATAGTTGTTTTGTACAGTTTTTACTATTCATTGTTACCAGAAATTAAGTTCCCAATATTAAATAATATTAATTATGATGATTCAAAATATATAATCAATTTATCTAATTAAATATAAATTAATAGAAAAATCTCATTTTATAAAAAAAATAATCCCACAATGCGGGATTAAAATTGGTTTTCTAAACAAGAAAAATGCCTTTTAAATTAAATTTTATTATAATAATATCAATTATAATTTAGTTTCCTATTTAATTAATTAAATTATTTATAAATAATGGTTACAAATATTAATTTATTATCGAATGAAAAAATATTATGTTTCTTTTCAATAAAAAAATAATTGTTTTTTTAATGGGTATTTTTCACTATTCAATAAAAAATAAATCTTTTCCAAAAAATACATTAAATTTACCCAAATATAATATTTATATAATGCTTTATGGAATAAAATTAATTTTAAAAAGTAAATTTTATAAAATTTTATAAATTACATTTTAATAAAAACCTTGAATAATAATACAAGTAATGTGTTATTGGTTCTCTAAAATGAAAAGAAAACAATAATTGAAGCTCAATGATTACATTCATCCCTGCATTAAAAAATTTCATTGTTTAAATCTTAAGAATATAACCTCATGAATATATATGGTAGTTCAATATAATAACTTCTTCATGTTCCAATATTTCCTCTTCTTTCTTAATGATTGCTTTAAACAACCTATACCAGCTGCATTATTCAATTCCTCAATACGTGTTCTCCAGCATCCAAAATATGGATAGTCTCTTCACAGTATGATAAATTTGGTTCAAATCATATTTACTCATATATGATAACATGTGAAGGATATTACATGTATTTCCTCAATAAATAGATTTAGAACATGTTATTTACTTTAGAGAGGTTTTGTTGAATTTTTAAATGATATGGTGCCAGTCCAATTCATTCTAGAATTTCAAATACTCTTATGTATTTGGGGATTTGTTTTATTTACTTATTGAACCATACATCACCCTTACATAGATATATTTTCAATAAAATGTGATCTCCCACTGAAAATTCCAAATTTTTCATTTAGTTATCATTGCAGCTATTTTTCATTCACTAAACTTCTTTGATACGGGAATGAATAGAAATTACCTTAGAAATTTTCTACTCCACAAGTTCTCAGTATATAATTTTTCCTTTATTAACTTCATCTCAACTAGTTGGATTAATACATCTCCTTCCATCTTATTATTTAGATAACACCATTTGAATACATAAATGAAAATAATTATTATTGGTAAATTATAAAAAAGGTAAATATTGATAATATATTCTGTAAAATTCAAGTGTCCAAGACCTTCAAATGTTATGTAATGTTCTAGTTGTCATCTTGGACTGCCTATGAATCTAAGTTTGATATAATGTTCTTGTGACACCTCAAGCTTCCAAAATACATTTCTCTTTGAATAAATGCAATATCTTGCATTGTACACAACTTCGAGTTCAAGCACACCATGACAAATCAAACTAGCCATTATGAATAGTAATATCCACTTTTTGAAATTTTATAAATTTTATTTTCCAAAATGGACATCATTTTTAGATTCAGAATATCAAAATTATCTTAGGGTGAAATTTTGGTAGTTATCTAAAAATATTCATTTTTGATGAATAGTGAAAAACATTGTGTTATTGTTTCAAACTGATGTTTTATTTATATGATTAGTTATTTTATTTAAATTTATTTTAGGTAAAAATAGATACATAATACTTATATATGTTCAATGTAATTCATTTGAGTCATTTTATAATAAGATTAGATATAAAAAATTTTATAGAATTTTTAACTTCTTTTACCCATATTCTAGGCACATTTGCACATTTGTATAAACCATAATTTTATCAATTCTATGAATTGAATTTCAATTATCAAAGAGACAAGGTTGACATTAGTATCTAAAATGTGGTTCAGTAGTGTGATTTTTTTTGGTGAATAGTAGCTTTTGAATTTCATTTACCACGGTTAAAAGTAAATAGGATAATTAAAGGTAAAAATGATATTATAATTACCCTAACACATGTCTTAATTCTATAGGATAAATTTATTTCAACCGAAATCAACCTTTTGAATATAAAGATGATGCTTTTGTTCCACATGGATTAGATTAGGACATTTATTATTTTTTTATTTAAAGATAAGTTAAAATTGTAAAATTCAAATTTTAATAACTAAAACATTTTTAATAAAAATTTATAAATATATATGATAAATTTGATGATAAATATTAATTATAAATATAATAATATTTCCTACATATTGGTATTTTATTTATAATTTTTATACATTAAATAATTGAATTTATTTATAACCTAATTATGACGCAGTAATTACCTTATTATTGAATGATTAAAATAATTGATATCATAAATATTAAAATATTTGTAAATTGAGACATTTTATGTATTCCAAGAATTTTCTATGTTAATATGACATGTTAGGGTTGATTAAAAAAATTGATGTGATAATGCTTTTATGACATTAACAAAAACCAAATACAAAATAGTGTCAAAATTGACATAAATGTGTTTTTAAAACAAATACTATATTATTAATTGATATAATATTACTAAAAGTATAAAGTTATGGTAAATGACATAGATAAAGTTATATATATCAATAATTAACCACTTTGGGTTCTCGAGTATTTTTATAGTGTGTTTATTAACTATTTATTATAATAATACAAGAATACATGGTAAAAGTTAAACTATTTAACTAAAAGTTAAATATAAAAGATAATGTTAATATGGTGACATAAACCTGTCTAAAACCTATCTGTTGAGTGATTTTCGACCCATCCAGACCTTATACTCTAAATAATTCCTTTTTGAGCCATTATAATGTGAATCTTGTTGTCTATTAAATTAATATTTCAAGCTTTTCCTAAAGTGACCTTCACCTCTCTTACAAAAGGGTACATCACCTTCTCTCCAAATCACACCTCCAAATACATTTAGCTCAGCCAACCACTGCCAAAAAACCCTCCCAACTACATTAACTTCAACCTAGAGGCCTTAATTTGATCATAAACCATCTTAGGGAGCCCTTTTGATCAAATCAAATTGAAGAACCCAAAGAAGAGGTAATAATTTAATCACCGCTTACAAAGTTATTTTCTTCTTCCACTTCCCTTTTCATTGTTTTTCCCATTCAAAAATAATAAATCCTATAATTTATACACAATTTTATGTTATTATAAATATGGTACATCCATATTAATTATTCTATCTATCCTATGAATAACAAAGTCGTCATATGTGTGTACGTACGACTTACCGTCTCCACGTCATGGGGTAGTTTGTTATTCAACCCTTAATTATTTGGATGGGTATAACAATGAGTTTATTTGATATAAATAATAAATATAATTTTTTAATTATTAGTTATATATGATATAATATCCAATTACATACGATTTTACCATCAATAAAATGATATTATTGCTATTGCGTACACACGGATTACCGTCTCCACGAACGTGATGAGATTCATTTCCCATCCTAAAAATTCAAGAATAATTTTCATTTCATGATTAAAAATAATGTATATTAACTTAATATAATTTTGGATATTAATAAAATACATCTTATCCATAAAAAATATGACTTATGTAACTAAACATATAAAGGTAAATGAATCAGTTAACACCTGAAACAATGATACAACTAAAATATTATTAAAAAAGTAATATTTGAAGATCATATATGATATAATTTTATATATTTTGTTCTTGTATAATTTAAAAATATTTATTTAACTATTATACAGAAGTTTAACATACCCTCGACCAAGGAAAAGTACTAAGTAAGGGTCAATTTTACAATCTCATTATTATCTGAGGTTGTTTATAAGTGAGTATCTAATGGGACCTCTTTATCGTCCACATCCATGTTTCTTAAAAATTTATTTCAAAACATCTTTACTATTTCCTATACTATGGGTTAATTTAATTTATACCCTTTTAAGTATTTTTATAATAATTTTATAAAATAATCTTTATGTCCTTTTCCAAAAAAGGTCATTTATGACCTTTTCGAAAAATTTAAGGAAAGAATGTTTTTTAACGTATATGGAGGGTGCAGCTATTTCCCACCATTGTAACATCTTTGAAGCTTCCCTAACAAGTTTATAAGAATATTTTCAAAATAAATTTTTTCTTCTATAATTATGCATATTTTAAATTATTTTAAAATAAAGAGATATTTCTGTCAAATTGTTTTAATTTCATCTATGTCAACATCCTTCGATGAAATTTACACTTATTTGAAGTTGATTTATTATGATTCAATATTTCATATTGTATTGAAATTTTTGTGATATGTTTGACTGTGGATGTTTTATTTTTATACCATTAATAGTTTATAGTTAAATTATTGGCATTTCTTATACTAGTTTTAATACTAATGTTCATGTTATGTTCCAACATTTTCAAATGACGAATGCATTGGAATAAGTAAGTGAATGGTAGAGCCCGTTATAGATCCTAGATGCATCGGTAGTTCTCATGAGACAATCTAGTGTCTTTGAAAAATTCCTTCATAAAATCTTATTTGTAGTCTTGGCATGATGCCTTGACTATGTGGTAATGATGTCCGACATTATAAATTCCTTCATTATGAAATTAGTTATTGATATTACATGTGATTATTTGACTATTAGAATATCCATGTTAATATTTAAATGGAATTTTTCGATTTATACATTACATATTATGCTAAAATTATGTTTAAATGGCTTGTTCTTTAGTCTTAAACATTTCCTTAAATTTTTATGCTTGTTTATGAAAGATTATACTATATTGTTCTCCTTACTGAGTATTTGAGCTCACCACTTTCTTATGTTTTATTTTTTTTAGGATGCGAAGATATATATTATGAATAACCTATAGGGATACACTAATGGATATGAGTGTGTTTTATGGAGACACAATGTGGTTGGTTTTCAATTAATAATGTAATGTAAAACTTATGTATGTATCTAGTACTTCCAAGGCTACTAAACTGATCGGTCTTTTAAAACATGATTCATTGTATCATGCCAATGTATTAAAATAATGCACCATCTCTGGGTAACTGGGGGTGGGGTGTTACATTTCACAAATAATTTCTTTTTGGGAATACATAATACATGACACAGAGAAATTCCCAAAGACTATATTAGTTTATTGTCATTTGAAACTCAGAACATAATCCTCTAATCATGGTGAAAGATCTTCATCATCTCTTATAAATATCATCCCCTTTTGTTTTCCTACCTACAACCTTTCATTATATCTTGGGAAAAATAAAACATAGAAATGGTGAGTTCAAATTCTCAGTAAGGGTAAACATAGTGAACATAAAAAACAATAAACATTTGAACGTAAAAACATGAGCGTAATTTTTAAACATAAAAATATTGATCAATGACCTAAATCTTGGTATTACGTAAGGCATAGATCATAAATAAACATTAAAAATGACAGAATACCATTGTTATGAAACATTTAACTATGGAAAACTAATAATCACATATTAAGATTTCTATAGTAGACATGGTAGTGCTGCCAAGACCTTCATAGTGACGAAATCCATTATTGAACCTATTTTACTTGTCGTTCAAGCCCTGTATTACTGATCCTGATTTACATGCAATTCTAGTCATTTCATTCTCATGAGATATAAATCATTACCAAATTCATTAGAGAGAGATACAGGTCCCAACTATTTCATAATGAAACCATTCTTATGTATTCCACAAAATCATAAATCACGCATCATAAAATAACCAATGAAATAAAATGGGATTCCTAAAAATCATGCCATCATAACATAATCCAGATAAGATAAATAGACTTCATAAAAAATTACCTCATAACGTAATCAAATCAAAGTAATAATAGGGATAGAAACATAACCCTATATTATCTTATATGGAAAATAATTTGAATAAAACACTTGAATTTATTTCTTGATGAAAATATCCCTTTTTCTTCAAAAACATTTTCTTTTCTCAATATGTCGTGAAATTTAAATAGAAAAGAAGTTAATTGAGAATAAGCTTGAAAAAATGTAAAGAAAACTTCATGAAAATAATGATTTATGAAATCGTAAAAAAAAATTATTCTATATAACTTAAAAAACATTATCCTCATACTTTTTCTAGAAAATTTAAAAACTACCTCATATGGTAAATAAAATAAATATTCCTTCCAAACTATGTATTAAAAGTAAAAATGGGTAAAAATGACTTTAAATATAATGAGAATAATAGTACACAGTTTATGAGAATATTTTTATAAAACATGTACATGGAAGATAAGTATATCCATGTTAGATACGTACAAATAAAAAATTTCAGATAAAACAATATTGGAAAAGTTATCCCTTACCTTGGGTCTAATTTCTTCCATATGTGTCACAAACACATCTTCCTTGACGTGCCAAATTTAAATTTACACTTAGGGCAATAGATTTGGTCTTTTTTGAATAATATCACCTAGAAAATGTGACTAGAGAAGTTTATAAGAGAAAGGGATGGGGTTGGTCGAGCTTGAAGGCTCAAAATGGAGTGAAGAGGAGAGGGAGGATATGCCCTTTTATAAGAGAGGAGAGGGGCACTTTAGGAAACACTCAAAAATATTACTTAATAATAAAATAAAACCCTAAAAAACCTAAAATGTGTCCCAAATTAGAAGATGATATGAGGTGGGGTTGTAATCTCATCAACCAATAAATTTTGGACAAATTATTTTTTTCAATTTAAAATTTATCTTTTTAATTGACACTTTGTTATTTTATTATTATTTTTAATTTTGTTAATAATAATTTAAATATTTAATGGTAAATAATATTTACTTATGTTGTGTTAATTGACAATAAATGGATACTTTATGAAATTTTAGACCATATAATTATCACTTTGTAACTTTTAAATATTTTTAATATTTTTAAATAATTTAATAAAATGTTATGTTTATAAAATGTCAATAGTGTCAATTTTGACACTATTCATTTATTAGACTATAAATAAAATCTTCACAAAAGATAAATTCAAACCAAAATATTTGATACATGCCTAAAATTTCATAGTAACCTATAAAATTGGTGGATTACTTTAATGAGTCCATATGATATCCGTTTTAATATTTTTTAAAACCATTTATTTGATATTCTTATTAATAAAATAAATTTTACATCACTATTATGGAATCATTAATGATAATTAATTAATCTCTATATATTATATATAAATGAACATGATTTAGATAATTTAATTAGCTTTCAAACGACTATTTACTTTTGATGTTTTATGAAGTTTGTCACTAAATTAAAATTATTACACTTATAAGATATAAGAGAGTGACATGTTGTCACTTTCTTTTATTTTAATAATAATTACATCCTTTTCATTGACAAAATTCAATGAAATGAATCTATTCCGACACTTATGTGATGTGGCTCAACTCTTATTCATCCAATAGAATTTTGGAAGGTATTAGGGTAATTTTATAATATTATTTTTATGCTTAATTACCTGATTTACCATGAACCATGGTAATAAAAATAATTACCATTGTTACTATTCATTATGCCCAAAAAATAAAAAGTAGCATATTAACAAAATTTGAACTTACTGATTCCAAATATAGAATCCAACTTTCATAATTCAAAACATAGAACCTGCAGTAATTAATTTAAATTTAATCTCGTTGTCGAAAGAAATGGGTTTTTGTTTGAGACATTGCAAAAGATTGAAATGTTTAAACGTAATAATTTAATGTAAAATTAATTATAAGGGCATAAAATATATTAAGTGGTAAAAAATTCCATTTTACTTTAAAACAAATCCATATTGTATTTTAATCATATAAATTATCTTCATGTAAATGTTTTTTTAATTAAAATTTAGTCTATTTTTACTATTCATCAAAATAAGAAAGTTATTAGAAAAATAACAAAAATTTATCTAGAGTAAATTTTTTTATCCTGATTCCAAAGAAAATGTTTATTTTGTTAAATTTAACTTATAAAAGTGTCGAAAACAAGATTTAAAATGGGTGATCCATAAAAAGGTGGTAAAATTGCATTTTTTTAATACTTGTTTTATCAGAAAAAAGTGATTCTTTCTCATATCATGTGTAATATTATTGATAATGTAATATAAAATTCAAAATTGTGTTGATACTATTAATAATTTCTAGTTTATATCCCATTAAATAATAATATTTTAATAATATATTGTTGTTTACTTAAACATGGTATTTCGTACCACACAACCTATCGTGGAAGGTCGCTCTTTCATGTAACGCAAGCCAAGTCAGTCTTGTGTCTAGTATAAACTTCCTTCGGAGTTTCTTATAACATAATCCAATCATTATTCATTTATGCATTGAAAAAAATCTATACTAAGTGTTGCGTGAAATTAATTCTATCAAAGGAACCTAAAATTGTGTGCAACATAAGATAAGAATAGTGTTCCGTATACTTCAAGCTAATACGGACTTGCGTATAGCACAAGATAATCTTGGTGTAGTGTAAAAAACAATACATAAAAAATATTAAAAATAATATATCTCCTAAAATCTCAAGGTGTCACATTATACCCCTCTTAAAATGAATTTCACCCTCAAAATTCATCGGGGTTATAATTGATTTTCTAAATGAAAGTATCTTTCATAAAAACCCACATAGTAAAAAGGAATACTAAAACTTAATTTAAAATTTCAATTTTAGAAACATAATGGTTACCCTAATTAACTCATCCATGGGTTTCCACACTGGAGAACATTGGTGGGAAGTGAAAACCTAGTTATGGAAGATAAATATAACCATCATGTTCTGATGCATAGTGATGTAGAATATGGTTTGGAGAAAGTTAACTACCAGAAAGCCATAAATATAGGATGATTTATGGGACCATCTGATTTATCGAATAATAAGGTACTAGGATAACATTTTTGGTTTTCATGATCCTTTCCCTAATGTTGAAGAATTTTCCATGATAATAAATAAATACATTATTTTGGTACAATTTCACATTTCTTCATGCCTTGAACAATTTCCCTTTTATATCTTACATAAAGAAATGAAGTTTAATTTTTCATTCTTTAAGTGTAAGCAGATCATGCAATTGAATGATAGGTCATTCCATCTGTCTCTGTAACAAAATGTTTATTACAAGTTATTAAATATATATGAGTCCATCTATGGTGAGATTAATCGTATATGGTTTCCAAAATGAACTTATAATTCCTCTATCATACCTCTTAATAAAATTAAACTAATTTTTACTAAACAGAGACTTCTTATAGGCCAGTGGTAAGAGATAAAGGCTTTTCACAATTTGGTTTTGGGATCGATTCTTGCAGCCTTGTCCGACATTATTGGTTGTCTTCCTCTTACTGGTAGTCCTTTTTCTAAAACTATACTATTATAACAGCCTAGAAATAATATAAAAAAATTCTATCCTTAAACAATACTATTTGATTTCTTACGTAATCCATTCCAACCTTTAGAATAATCCGAAATATGTATGCCCAATCTCACAGAAAAAAGAAAACAATTGCAAAAAAGGTCATATAACAAGCATGTGAATACCATCATTTATCCTCCATATATCACAAGATATATCATTTTGTCACATTCCTATCATTTTATGGACATCATCATGAAATTTCAGGAAATATGATAATAACATAAATTATAGTAGAGCCTTAGTGACAACATGAATTCTATTGAAATAAACTCTTTCCATACATAAAATATACAAAAAATCTATATAATTAAACAATGATATCACCTTGTCCTTTCATCAGTCACTATCTCATTAATACTATCAAAAATATTATTTTATCCTTTTCCCTTCATTATGTGCAAATCATCTTCTTTCCAAAAATATTTCATTTACTTTTCACTACTGGAAATTTAGGCTATAGCCACGGTTTTATGAACCGTGGCTGGTATTGGCGTGGCTATAGTTCTAAACCTATAGCCATGGTTGAAACCATGGGAATATGCCTTTTCCATGGTTTCAAACCATGGCAATGGGCCTTTTGCCAAGGTTTCAACCCGTGGTTATAGGGTCAGCACTATATATGCCAGTTAAAGCCACAGTCACCGTGGCTATAGGGTCACCACTATATATGCTAGTGAAAGCCATGGTCACCGTGGATAAAGCCCTATAGCCATGGTTTGAACCGTGGCTATATGGATTTTCACTGTATAAAAAAACTAGCACAGTTTACCATGTTGGCTGATGGGAGGACTGCACCAGCACCCCCCACCCCCTGCACCTTGCACCCCACCCCCGACCCCCTCCTCACTGCACACCCCCCTCCCCCTAGATCGCCCCCACCCTGCACCACCACCCCCCATACAAGGTATTCCAAATCATTTTCACTTGAACCTAAAAATAGATTGAGGAAATCCTCTTGCCTTCTCTTACATTATTCCTACCATCCCAAATAGTCCCACACACATCCAAGAAAAAACATAAATTAATCATAACCTCCATCCTTGGGTCTCCCCTTGGATCAAGGCCTCGATAATCTTTTACATGGAGTTCTCGCTGATGTTGATATTCAGAAATTGTCTGATAAACCTCCAGATCCCCCTCACCCAATCACTCTAAAAAAATAAGTTCCAAGAAGATTCAAAGTGTGGCCTTTGTACAACAGTGACATCCAGAGGCCAGAGCCACCCCCTAATTCTAAATATTCTCCTCCACTGGAAGTGCTTGATGTATCATTCATCAAACTAGAAAAATCATCTGGTTTGGGATATCTTTGTACCAGAGTTTCAAAGCCCATTCGTTCATCACACATCTTACATAAACCAAATTTCTGAACTCCATGCTTTTGGACACCTCCCCTGCCCCACCCCCCTACACCTTGCACCCCACCCCCCTACCCCCTCCTCACTGCACACCCCCTCCCCCTAGACAGCCCCCCCACCCTGCACCATCACCCCCAATGGAGGTGAATATAACGTAAAAAAACAGAAGACCTATAAAATAAATAAAATAGTAACAATCTGTATACATGTGTGGGAAATTAACATAAAATTAAGTTGTTTACTAATATTAATTACTTTAATATATCCCATAATATGTTGGGTAAGTGTATATAATGTAAAATAAATAAAATAGTAACAATGTATATACAGATAACAAGGTTTGTCCACCTAGTTCTAACAGTTTCACAACGATACACAAATAAGTTTAAATAAATTGGTTGTTTGAAACATTCCTGATAGCATCAGTAAAAGTAAGAAAAGATTAAAGACTTTGCACTAAGGATGCTCAGAATTCATACAAACTAAAGCAGTGAAATATGATTAATTACATGGTAACAAAAACTATGTAAACTAGAAAGATGTCAATTCAAGTAAGTGTTGTTTAAACATACCATAAACTTACAAATCATCAAGGGGAATGCCAGTAAGGGCATCAATTAGACCAGTAAATTGATTGATCTGTAAATACTGGAATAAAGCCATAAATACATTAAAAAAGGATAATTATTTTAACAAAATTCTCATTTTCTTACAGTGTACCAAGGATTGAAAGTGACCCAAAACTGTGAGGTAAGTTCCCCATCATTGAGTTGTGTGGGAGATCCTTGTATGTGAAACAAATCATTATAAAATAATATTCACTTGAACAAGAACCTTCTAACATAACAGATTAAGAAAAGAAAAAAGTTGACTCAATAAATGAAAATAAATATATAAATGAACTCTAAAAGGATTATTTACAAATCACCCCCTGGAAATAAGACCCCCATACTGGACCCCCTGGACAACAGCCCCCTCCCCCCCCCCACCCCCTGCTGGACCCCCCTGGACAGCCCCCTAGACAGAAGCCCCTCCCCCTGCTGGACACCCCCTGGATAGCCCCCCCTGCTGGACAGCAGCCCCCCCTGTTGGACCCCCTGGACAACATCCCCCCACCCCCCCCTGGTGGACCCCCCTTGGACAGTATCCCCCCTGTACAGAAGCCCCCCCCCCACCCGGACAGCCCCCCCCCCCCCCCGGCTGGAGATCTTTGGACAGCCCCCCCTACTGGACCCCCTGGACAACCCCCTACTGGACAGCAGCCCCCCCCCCCAAGGATAGTAGCCCCCCCTGCTTATTAGTATGATCTCCTTGATGTATTGTTGGAACATATCAAATGTTGGGTCAGTTGGGACTGGCTAGTTTGTTGTGGTATTCCATAAATAAATGGAAGAAATTTGAAAGGTACCATTTAATTTTAGGCATGAAGGTAAGCATTTAATGGGTGTCATGACCATTTGAATATGTTAGAGGGTCATGACACACGAACTAGGATTTAAAAATAATGACATAGTGGCTTCTAAAATAAAAAGGAATGATTGAAAATAGAATATGGGGAGGGTGAGGTTATCCTAGGTTTGTGCTAAAGGTCCCTATACATAAGGATAGTAAACATATTTCCTGTAATCATCATCAAAATTTGACGGTCCCATATTTTTTATTTACATTACATGGGCTGCAGTCAAATTATAATTTTTTAATCCCAAAATACACATGCTATAATTTTATAGTATATTGATAGTGTGGGGTCGAACCCATAGAGAATGTTTGGTAGAATAGAAAATTGGACTCTAAACATTTTTTTAGGGGCCCTCAAAATTTGTATTGGTTTTTTTGATATGATTGATGCTATTGAGTTTTGTTTAACATTTAGTAAGAAATCGGGATAGAGGTCTATTTTGGATTGAGGTAAAAAGTATAACATTGGTCCTAAGATGGAATAATCCTAGGGATTAGGCTTCGAAGTGGATTTTAAAACACTATTTTGTCATGGAAAACCCAAAATAGATCTATATAAGAGATAAATATTCCTTAGTTTTGATATAGCTAAAAACGATGATTCTTTAATCCTAGTTGTAATAGTAGAAAGTAGTGAATGTTAATAGTCATACCCAACTCAACTCTAATCAGGAAAAGTTAAATCATATAAATATAATATGGTAAAGGATTTATAAAATAATTTAATACATAGAATTTATTTTACATTATTACTATCATTTGGGTTAGATGGTTCTGATTTAGAAATTCAATAAGATCATAAGACTCATACAATAAATCCTTCCCCTTAGTGGTTTAGCCACTACAAACTGTGATATTTAAGATTGAAGAAAAAAAATTGTTTAGATTTTATTTTGGAGAAAAATTAAGGAAGATAATGAGAATTTATGCCTGCCCCCTGCCCCCTCACCTGCACACCCCCCTGCCCCCTCTCCCTCCCTCGTGCCCCCCACCTACACACCCCCCTTCCCCCTCCCCTTCCCTCCCACCTGCACACCCCCCCTCCCCATGCCCCCCACCTCCCCACCCCCCCACCTGCACACACCCCTCCCCCTACCCCAGCACACCCCCCTGCCCCCCACCAGCTCACCCCATGCCCCCTCCCCTTCCCTCCCATCTGCACACCCCCTCCCCCTGCCCCCACCTACACACCCCGTACCCCCTCTCCCTACCCCCTGCCCCCCACCTACACAACCCCCAGCCCCCTCCCCTACACTCCCACCTGCACACCCCCTCCCCCTGCCCCCACCTGCCCCCCCCACCTGCACACACCCCTCCCCCTGCCCCAGCTCACCCCCTGCCCCCCAAGCATTAATATTAAAGAATTGGATGATAATTACAATGTTAAGAAGATGAGAACAATAACTAATGTCTGAATACATACTTTAATGATGGTTTCCACCTTAGAAAAGGGATATCCCATAAACGTGGTTGTTCCCACCCTTGCTCGTATCTATGAACTGTTGGGTCAAATACATAAATGAAGATCCCCACATCACCTCAATAGTCCATATCAATTATTGTATGGATGGGTGGTGAAGTGCTATCAATGTTATGTGTACCGGTATATCGCAATAGTCCCCCACTCTAACTTTCATCCTACCCTACTCTACATTGTTGTCATTCTACTAAAATCCTTGGTAATTTATAGTGTGGTTGAGTTGTTTAGTGATTTTTCTCAGTTTTCTTTTATTTCTTCCCAATGCACCCCCATAGATGGATTCTCATTATTTAATAACACTCATATTTGTACAGAATTTGTTTTTAAACCATGGGTAATAGATAAATATTTATTAGTAACAACGGATTTATGATCGCTATTGTATTTTAATTGAGTGTAGTCACTAGAATGGAGCATGATCATCTAAGAATGTGTTAAAAACAATTGGATAATGAACACCACCGAGGATGAAAAATGGAAGAAAAGTTCCTTTGGAAAAATTAAAAAAAAATGAAGTTGGAAACACTATTCCTAAGATGTTTTTAAAGAAGGTAGATCATACATCCTTGGGTAATAAACCTAAGAAGTCTAAGCCAACTGATAAGTATAAAAGGATCAGTTATTCTATCGTGGAAGAATGAGAAAAACATAGATTCATGCCTAAAATCCATTCTTGTATGTGAAAATAAAGGCAAGAAATAGCATAATGGAAGATTTGTCCAAGGAGAATACAAATGTAGGTGGAAGGTGGCTGGTGTGGGTTGGATGTGGCTGGAGAAGGGCCAAATCACGGCATTACCATGGCGTGACTGCCGCATGACCACGGTGTGTTGGCCTGGTCCAGTGACATCCATGGGGAATCATCTTCCGGTCAGAAGCAAAGTCAGCAGGAGGAGGCTGCAATGCTGGTGGAAGGGGGCTGGTTGCATGTGTTGGGGGGATGGTGTGGGCTGATTTGAAGGTGGTAGGGAGGCTTTTGCGGGCTAGAATACTGGTGGCAGTAGGATGAAATGAAGGTGGAAGGGGGCTGGTGTGGGATGGATGTGGTCGTAGTAGGGCCAAATCGTGGAATTATTGCGGCGTGATAGCAGCGTGACTGCAGTGCGACCACGACATTACCACGACGTGCCAGTGGCGTCACCGCGGTGTGATCGTGGCGTGACCGCAGCATGACCGTGGCATGACCACGGCATGTTGGAGTTTTACCAATGGGGGGATGGTCATGATAAGTTGATATAAAAAGATTAGATAGAGGGAAGTGATAGAGATTAGAGTTAGGCGCTATTGAGGACAATAAGTTATGGGAATATTGTTCGATGAGCCATGTACCAAACGTAACTAAGGGATTTCACCTTTAACACATGTATTTAGGTGCCCCAATGATCCAATGAAAACACATTCATGTATAATTGGACAACTAAGTGAAGTGATACTAGTTTCATATTATAAATATGAGATAGGATACATAATCATTATTCAATTCATTATCATTTCAAAATGGGTAGGCCATGAGATTAGGTGTAACTGTAATATAATAATAATAATAATAATAATAATAATAAACCATGAATATTCTAAATTATAGGTTTATGAGTCTATATTACTTTAATATTTTTTAGTTAAATACCCAGTATGATATTAAAATTATCATCATGGTGTAGATGATATGTTTTTTGAGTCATAATACCAGCATATAGTTGATTCAAATGATGGTTAGAATTAGATACCAATGTTAAAAAAATAACACCAGAGTACCAACGTATGGGTGCATGATTTTGTATGCATTGAAAAATGAATTTTTAGAGGAGGTTAACATATCATTCAGTTTCACTTCTGATAAAAAGGGGAACTCGGATTCATTTTTGGTGAAAATTTTGTTTGGAAAATATTGGAAAAGGTTGTTCTTGTTCTTTAGATATTGTGCGGATTGGATTGTTTCGTTGTAGAAATATTGGGATAGTTTGGTGAAAATTTTATTTCTTCAACTGTGATGGCAGGTAGTTTCTAAAAGTTTCTTACCCTTCAATTGTTAAGCATCAGTAAGTGAGAGTTTTATATATATTTCACGACCCAACATCAAAATTACTCAAATCTATATTCAAGATGAGGGGGCTCTGGAGGGTAATTTACGGGGTGTATTTTTTTCATATCAAGGAACATGTCACACTATTTATGTTTCTACTGTATGTTGATCAGATAGAAACAACATAGGTCATGGTAGGTCATAATATATGACCATATTATCATGAGCTTGTACTCATCATGATTTTCTACATTAAAGATCTACTATCATTAGTTCCCAGTTATTTGGAAAAAATTGTAGTCAATAATGCTAAAGTATGTCTCATCCATTGCTATTTATTTAATCTAGTGGGGTTTTCCCATTGGATCCTAATAAAGAACTTTTTATCATTTCTTGTATAGTATATATTCATCAATAGTTAACATTTACAAATATTTTTTATTATGGAGTTTGTGGTCAGTTTTATGCTCTAGGATCCACTATTTTAGCTGATTCAGTTGATGTAGTAGAATCATGATGTCTTTCTATTTTATTTTTTATGTCACCTGCATAATGTGACATTTTTTATAAAGATACTACTAGTTGAATTAATGAACTCTATGACTTCATATTAGATGATTCCTTTTAATTTGATGTAAATTTAGGTATAAATTGATGGTCTATTGAAGTCTGGTTTTGTTCTTCAAAGTGTGTCCCCTTGGAAACCATCAGTTCAATTTATACTAGGGTGTAAATGATGTATGTGTTTGTCTATAAATTATCCTCACCTGAATCATGGGATTCTAAATAATCACTTACCTCTATTATATATTGATGAATTGTTTAATTAAATTGTCCACAGCTGCACCCCTCCACCCTACCCCCTACCCCTACCCCCTGCCCCCCTCCAACCTGCCCCCTGCCCCCATGCAACCTGCCCCCCTCCAACCTGCCCCCATGCCCCCTACACCCCTCCACCCTGCACCCTGCCCACTACCCCCTACACCCCTCCACCCTGCACCCTTCCCCCTGCCCCATGCCTCCCTCCACCCAGCCCCCTAGCCTGCACAGCCACCACTGCACCCCCTGCACCCCCCACCCCCTGCCCCCCTGCCCCCTTCCCCCGTCCACCCTACCCCCTGCCCCCTGCCCCCCTCCACCTAGCCCCCTAGCCTGCACAACCCCCATTCCCCCCTCCATCCATTCACAGTTGCTAAATAATGTTTTTGTATTACGTATAAGTGTTTTATGGACCTAATTTTCTTATGATACTAAACATTTAGATCCTTGAATGTATTATTATGTCAAAGGACCCTTGGTATCCAGTGACTCACTATCTAGAGAAGCATAAAACACATGTTACCCATCAAGATGAGTGCTATATTAAGCCTTGAATATACCTTTGGACCGAGACTCTAGTAGTTCACTATGGAATTGCCTCTGTTTCCTAGACAATGTGTTATTTAACATTGAACTGTTTTTCAGCAGAGAACCAAATAAACTCTAACAGAACTATGGAATTGCCTATGTTTCCTAGACAATGTATTGTTTATATATCACATCCCATGTGACATAGTCACACAACATGGGACCCATCTTAAATGTCTAACAACACTTAAAGAGTGTCTTGGTTCAAACAACTGTTTTAATAAAAAGAGGGAAACCCCCTACAAGGATATAAAAAGGGTCAAGTATGATGTGTCACTCAAACTTCATAAAGTTCTCCTCTATTTTCAAAACACCTCATGAATTTCATCATAAGACCAAACAATTTCCTAAAATCCAATTTCATTTTAAATCATTTCCCAAATTATATTATGCATCCCCCCATCCCCCCTGCACAGAACCCCGGACAGCACCCCGTGCACCCCCGGACGGCAACCCCTGCACCCCCAGACAGCCCCCCGTGCACCCCCGGACAGCACCCACATGCACACCCAGGCAGACCCCCATTGTATGAAACATCATAGGGGTATCTATCGATTACCTTATTATTCATTTGTTCAATTTATATTTCAATTTTATGAGATTTATTTTCCCACAACACTCCCCATCACCCCCTTCACACCCCCCTCATACTCTTTGAATCTCTGTCAAATTGTGACCAATGAGTGGGCTTAGAAAGGCTAAGTGAAATTGAAATAAACATGTAAATACAAAAGGTATGGGTGGTGCAGTGGTACTATTTTAGTATGACTCATCCGTACGTCGGATGTCCACGCCGAAGGAAAAGAAAACAAAAAACAAAACAAAAACAACATAGTATAAAGACAAAAAAATGAAACACACAAATTAATCTCTCCACTACCCCGATATCCCTCCCCTGAAAAGAAAACTGTGTAGCTACCTCTAGTGCCCTTCTGGCCCCCTTCATAGAATATAACTACCATCCATCCGTAGAAAGTAGTAAAAGCCTAAGAGGCCAATGCGGTAAAGAAAATAAAATAAAAATTAAACAACAACATACCTGTTTCCAGTGAATAATTATATCTCTATTTTATTTCATTTATCTATAGAAACTTAATGCTCTTGTGGTAACCCACATTGATTGCTGCAAGTCCGGATAAATATTGAAAACAATTAGTACCTTTCAAAGTAAAAACCCATGTAATTGGCCATGGACTGATGATTATCACTGAGTAGGCATATTGAATATGTGGGAGAACTTAAACTAATGAACCTATATATTTGCACACATATTTCCAAGCACAATAGAATAATTTTGAAGAGTAAAACACTGAAATTTTTAAATTCATGCAAAACCTATAACATCCCACAAGAAAGTATAAAGAACTTAATCAATGTAAAGAGGAAGAGATATAGGCCTAATAACAAGTAGGTAGGTCTAATCTAGACAAAATAGATAATACAGTCTAATCATGAGGCCTCTATTCTAAAAATAGTCTAAACACCACATCCACCAAGCACCAATACACACCATTTACACTATGTCTGCCTAAATCTCCATAAAAACAACCATTTTCATAATATATTATATGTTCAAGATGAACCCACTTAAGGGTGAGTATAAATATAACCAGTATCACACCCCAAAATCAAGAATTAAAGCACTAATAAGTAGTTATATTGAAACAAAATAATAAAGGGTAAATAATGGTAGATAGGGATGAAGATAGAGGATTACCACTGGTTGTGGGGGAGAACTATCAAGAATGGAGGAGGAAGGGAGGCAGCTCGGATCAGCTTTGATGGAGGAGGGTCGGGGTGAGTAAGGTCACGGCGATGAGGGGTCAAAGGTTTTCAGGGCTACTGGGGGTGTCGACCTCGGCATCAGAAGAGAGGCGTCGGGGAGGAGGCATCAGGGATGAGGGTCGCAGCGAGGAAGAGGGTCACGATGAGGAGGGTTTGGGGAGGAGGGTCGTGGCGAGGAGGCGTCGGAAGAGTAGCATCGATGATGATGGTCATGGTGAGGATGCGTTGGGGAGGAGGGTCATGGAGATGAGGAGGGAGCAGTGAGGAGGTGCTAGGGAGGAGGGTGGCGGCGAGGAGGAGGGCGCAGCGAGGAGGCATCAGGGAGGAGGGCCGCGGTGAGGAGGAGGTAGCGACAAGGAGGAGATCACGGGGGAGAGAAATGGCGAGGGCAGGAGGCTCGAGGAGGAGCCTGACAGATTTTGGGGTAATAAAGGGCACGACTGATTTTAGGCACAGTTTCTTAATTAAACCGTGGCTATAAATTTCCTATGGCCACAGACCTATATAACCGTGCCTATAGGTCCATGTCTATAGCCTTATTTTGTAGTAGTGTTTCATTATTACCGATACCATATAACTATTTAAAACCATAATATACTGATACATAGATATTCCAATATTCCATAATTCTATAATTGAGATTCCACAACACTATTCTGAAATCCCACTACATAAACACTTAATAAATCCACTACATCATTGTCATACTCAACATCTCCAATAGTTATCTCATGTGACATCCCTTTGACTTTTTACTTAAGAGGTATTTGATGTTGATCAATATTAACCCTAGGATTTGGGATTTTTTTAGGATATTTCCACATTTCCTTGCACTTATAGCATTGTAGCATTGATGGTGTGTTCTCAATATTCTTTTCTCCTTTCACATCATTAGCAACCTTTCTTCCATTACTTCATCACACAACTTCTCTATTAACTTCTTTCCCACACTAGAATCATTTTCTATTCCCATTAAGAAAATATCCCCCAAGCTTCTTTCCACACATTGAGAATATGGAAACATTCATCTTCTTTTCATCATTGTTTTGATATTTTCCCTTGAACTTTGTCTTTTGTTTCTTATCAAAACCATTACATGGATATGTATCACCAACTTCCAGTTCTACCTTGATAGCACAACACAAAATCTCTTCATAGATACTAAAGTTTCTTATAGATAATTCCCATTTAAGACTTAGTTTTAAGACATTGAAGAATCAATCAACTTTACTTTCAGGTTAGATGATAAAGCTAGAAGCATACCTTGAAAACCTAGTAAAATTTCCCTTTAATATACCAACATATTCATAATCCTTTATCTTAATCTCAAGGAACTCCTTTTCCATCATTGTTCCATGAATACGAGAAAGGTACTTATTGAAAAATAAGTTCTTTAACTCATCCCATTGCATGGATTCAATTTCATCTTAGTCCCTTGTAACATTAATGAGATTCAACCAATGGTTTGCTTCACCTTATAAATGGTAAACAGAAAAAATGACTTTTTCAGGTTCAGAACAATTAATTATGGAAAATTCCTTTTCAATGGTTCTTACCCATTGTTCAACAACATGTGGATCAAAAGACCCATTAAAATAATGTGGACGTTGCCTCATGAAGTACTCAATAGAATCTTGTTCACTTCTCTTCTCATTTGGAAGTCCAGAATGATTAATATCTTGTGTAAGTATAAAAATAATATTTTACACTCCATATCCCATAGAATTTGTTTTTTCATGAGGAAAATCATTGCGTTTCCTAGTGCATTGATCATTAACATGGTTCCTTTGGGTTCCATCCATTATCTAAACCCCAAAAATAATAGTGTGAGTGGCCAAAATCATACTAGGAAAACAACATAATCAGCGGGGGAACATTCAATCTCTAACATAGTAGGTTTAATCCTAGGTTATTCACAATCGTTATCATAATTATGGGACTGTAACCTATACTTATACTTACCCTTAGAAACATACTTGGACATATCCATAGAAATATCTCTAGGGATATCACTAAAATTATTGCATCCTAGTCTCCAAAGGATATCTAAACATTCACTATGATAGAAACTGTAGAGTCACTAGATTGACATACATGGACATTAAATTTATTTTATGGAATACATAAAAAATGACACAAAACAATTTCCAAAGACTTTATTAGTTTAGTGTCTTTGGAAACTCGGAACATAATCTTCTAATCATGGTGAAAGATCTTCAACATCTCCCATAAAGATCTTCCCCATTTGTTTTCCAACCAAAACCATTCATTATGTCCTCGTGAAAATAAAACATAGAAAGGGTGAGCTCAAATGAACAGTAAGGGTAATCATGGAGAACATAAAACAAACCACAAACATTTGATCGTAAAAACATGAACCTAAAGTTTAAACATCGAAATCTTGATCAATGACATAAATCTTGGATGTACATAAGGCATGGATCATAATGGAACATAATCAATGATAGAATAGCATTGGCATAAAACATGTAATTATAGAAAACAAATAATCACATATTATGATTTTCATAGTAGCCACGGCAGGGCTTCCAAGACTATCATAGTGGACAAAGTCCATTATAGAACTTGTTTTACACTCCGTTGTAGCCCTGTATTACTGAACTGTATTTACCTGTTGTTCCAGTCATTTCTATCTCATGAGATATAAATATTTATCCAATGAATTGGAGGGAGATATAATTCCAACCCATATAATAATGAAACCATTATTATGTGTGCCACAAAAACATAAATCATACATTGTAGCATATAACCATGTAATAAAATGGGATTCCTAAACCTCATGCCATTATAAAAAATCCATATAAGATAAATGGACATCCTAAAAATAATTACATCATAATGTAATCAAATCAATTCAATAATTGGGATAAATGTATATCCATATATCATCTTAGATGGAAAATAATTTTGATAAAAAACTTTAATTTATTTCTTGAGGAAAATATCCTTTTTCATTAAAAGCATTTTCTTTTCTCAATATATCGCGCAATTTTGAAGGAAAATAATTTAACTGAAAATAAACTTGAAAACTTGTAATGGATGCTTCATGGAAATAATTATTTATGAAAGCATAAAAACCCATTCATTCCATATAATTTTTTTTAAAATATCCTTGTTCTTTTTCTGGAAAAGTCAAAAAGTACCTTGTATGGTAAATAAAAGAAATATTCCTTCCAAACCTTGTAGTAATATTCTAAATGGTTAAAAATGACTTTTAACATACATAGAAGAATAGTACACTTATTACAAGAATATTTTAATAAATAATTGACATGGATGATATGTATACCCTCAATAGATTCTTAGGAATAAAAAATTTCAGATAAAACATGATTTAAAAAGTTATCCCTTACCTTAGGTATGATTTCAACCCGTTGTGTCCCAAGATCCTCTTCATTGATGTGCCTCTATTAAATGTCCAATTAAGGAACTAGAGCTGGTATTTTGAGAAGACCATAACACACTAAAATGTAACTAGGGAATTTGAGAAGAGGAATGGGCAGGGGATGGCTAAGCTTGAAGGCTTAAAATAGAGTGAAGAGGAGAGGTAGGAGGTGACCTCTTATAAGAGATGAGAGGGGCACTTTAGGAAACTCTCAAAAATATTAATTTATAATAAAATAAATCCCTACCAAAAAATTTCCAAAGTGGACCAAATTATAAGATTAGATGATATAGGGTTGTAATCTGAACAACTAATAACATTTGGTTAACTTATTGTTTCAATTTAATCCTTATCTTTTTAATTGACACTTAGTTATTCTATTATTTTTTAATTTTGGTAATAACATCGTAAATATTTAATGGTAATGAATATTTACTTATGTGGTGTTAATTGACTATAAATGGATACTTTATGTCAATTTTTCCCTTATAATTATCACTTTGTATTTTTTAAATATTTTTTTGATTTTTAAATAATTTAATAAAATTATTTGTTTATAAAATGTGAATAGTGACAATTTTTACATGATTTATTTATTAGAATTTAAATAAAATCATCACAAAAGATAAATTCAAAAAAAATATTTCATACACTCCTATCATTTCATAGTATCCTAAAAAATTCGTGGATAACTTTAATGAGTAAATATGATATTTATTTTAATATTTTTAAACTCATTTATTTGATATTCCTGTAAATAAAATAAAATTTACATCACTATTGTGTCTTTATTAATGATAATTAATTAATCTCTAAAAATTCTATATAAATTCACATGATATAGATATTTCTATTAGATTTCTATTGACTATTTACATTCGATGATTTATGATGTTTATCACAAAATTAAAATTATTACACTTATAAGATATAAGAGAGTGACATGTTGTCACTTTCTTTTGTTTTAATAATTATTACAACATTTTCATGAAAAAAAGTCCTTGAAATAAATCCTTTTAGACCCTTAGGTGATATTTGTTGACTTTTATTCATATCATAGAATTTTTTCATGTGGTAGTGTAATTTTATAATGTTATTTTTAACCTTAATTACTTGATTTACCATTAACCATGGTAATAAAAATAATTACCCAAGTTAATATTCATTATGCTTGAAAAATAAAAAGTATCTTATTAACATAATTTTGATATACTGATTCCAAATATGGAATCCATTTTTCAAAAATAAAAACATAGAAGCTGCAGTAATTAATTTAATATTAATCCCCTTGTAGAAAAAATGGGTTTTTGTTTAAAACATTGCAAAAGATTGAAATGTTTAAACATATGAATTCAATGTAAAATTAATGATAATGACATGAATTATATTAAATGGTAAAAATATATTTTATTTATACTTTAAAACCATTAAATATTATATTTTAATCATATAAATTATCATAATGAAAAATGTTTTTTTAATTAAAATTAATCCTATTTTACTATTCATTGAAATAAGCAAGTTATTAGAAAAATATCAAATATTTATCCAAAGTAAATTTTTATACACTGATTCCAAATAAGAATTTTATTTTTTCAAATAGAACTTATAAACATGTAAAAAATAGTTTTAAAAAGTGTGCACCATCAAAAGGATGTAAAATTTCATTTTTGAAAAAATACATCTTTAATCAAAAAATTGATTTTGTTATTATATAATGTGTAAGATGAATTCTAATGTTATATAAAATTTAAAATGCTATAAATACTATTCATAAAAACAAGTTTATATCCCATTAAATAATAATATTTTAAAAATATATCGTCGTTTAGTAAAACTCGGTATTGCGTAAAATGCAGGCTATCGAGGGAGGTCGCTCTTGCGTGTTACACAAGACAAGTCAGTGTTTCATGTAGTAGATACATCCTTTGGTGTTATGTAAAACAAAATACAAAATTGTTTAATATATACATTGAAAAAAATATATACTTAGTGATGTGTGAAATTAATTCTATCAAAATAAATTGAAATTGTGTGCAACACAAGACAAGAATAGTGTTGCGTATACTGCAATCTAATACAGTGTTGTGTATAGAGAAAGATAGTCTTGGTGTATCATAAAACACAAGACATCAAATATTTTAAAAAGATTATATCTCATAAAATATCAGGGTGTCACACATATGAATACTTTTCAAAAATTCTATGTGAATCATGGATCATGATCAAACATAAGTAAAAGAGGTTCACCCTGAAGTATTATAATATCATTAAAATAGTGTCATGAAATCCACTAAATTGGTAAATATTCTATTATAAAATTTAAATGTGTATATTTGGTAAATAAATGGAACAATAACCCATATTGTATAATTTCTTCGAGGATACTTTAGTAATCAAGTGAAAAATCCTATAGTAATTTCATCTCATTTCTATATTGAAATACATAGAGGATTCATGAAACCTTCAGAGTGTTGTCTCTCAACATTCACTTATTTTAAAACCATGTATCTTGGAACATAATCACCAATTTCATGATTCATATTATCCCACCAAAAATTTTCCATCTAATCATTATAGGTCATAGTTCTCCCAGGGTGTATAGAGAAATTCTAGCTATAATAATTATCTAATAATTCTTATTTTAGATTAGGTATAAATGTAACACATATCCTCTTTCTAAATTGAAAATAAAAATCATTATAAAATAAGTCTCCCAACATACCATATTGAAAAACATTAATTTTCTTATTAAAATTCTCATAGTCAATTTAATATTTTTTTATCATTTCCATTAAAGATGGTTTAGAAATCATTTGAAAAAGGATGGATATTTCCCCTTACTTAATAATTTCCATATACATTATTTCTTAAACTATTTCCCAAATATCCATATAAATCTTTATTTTTGGTAGGAATCCATGGTGTCTCAGGAATAATCTATTGAGAACCTTATTTTCATTCATTATGTGGTACAATATTGAGAAATAATAATAATTGAGTAGCTAGAGCCATCTCTTTTTCATCGTGTTGAGATCCTTGTATAAAAATATGTATTTAACCCCCTATGATCAGTATATATCATACATTTTTCACTATATAGGTAATGGATACATTTCATTTAAGAAATAATTATGGTTTCAAAATTTAGATCATGTCTTGGATTTTTTTTATGATTCATCTTCTTCCATGATGTGTTGGAATTAACTTTACCATTCTATAAAAATGAAAAAAGTAATTCCATTCTTTGATTTATCACTATATATAAAAAATACATCATTTATTACTAGTAGAGTTATAATTGTATCATTTACCAACATCCACTTAAATTATTCAATACATTTTTCATATTCTATTATCCATTTGAACTTAATCCCTTTACATGATGTCTTGGATAATGGGTTATCCAATCGAGAAATTTTGAACTAATACTCAATAATAACCTACCAAACCAATGAATCTATATACTTAGGATATGTTATTTCGGTTAATTTATTATTTTAGTTCCTTTTCCATTATTAGATAAACTAATGTTTCATCCATAAAGACAATATGGACGATAAATGAAATTTTATAATACTAAAATTCACACTTATTAAATATTCTATATTGAAATTTTCCTCCCAAATTATCAAAAATTATCCGAATGTGATTCACATGGTTTAATAGATTTAAGTATATATAAATATATCATCCATAGATACCACAATTATATTATCACAATATATATTAAACACTATATTCATTAGATACTAAAAATAGAGGATGAATTAGTAAATCCAAATGGAATTACATTAAATTTTTAATTTCAATATCTGGTAAACAATTATGGTTTGAAAATATATTCCTTCTTTACTCGTGATTGATGATACCCAAAATGAAGGATAATCTTTTAAAAATATTTATCTTTGTTTAGTTTATAAAATAAGTAATCAGTTCAAGGTAGGGGTCACATGGTCATTAAAATAATAGAATTTATTTAATCATAATCAATACATGACCACAAATGTCCATCATAATTATGAAAAAAATGTACAGTCTCCCCATGGTGAAACACCCGGGAAAATAAATCTGTTTTCAGAAAACTCATGTATTTATTTCATTATTTATATTAATTCTGTAGTGTCTATTCAAGAGGGAGTCTTTTATATAGTTCTTTCATTAAGGATTAAATCAGTAGAAAACTCAACATCATGTTTGGATGAATGACCGATTAATTCCTCATTAAAATAAATCAATGTATTCTTTTATAATAAGGGAATATTAAATCTTTGGATAACCTTTTTTTATCAAGATAGGTTTTCTACTATTCTTCCCTAATAAACTCATTTAGATGATCTATGGGTGGATTATCAAGACATGTCACAAAAAATATAGTCTCTTCTATAAATTTAAATAAATATATATCTTCATCATGAATTATTACTTCATTTAATTGGCCTTAAATATTTTAATTATTGTTTGAACTCTAATCCATACAAAGGATTATATATAAAAATAAATCCTTCATAAAGGGAATGTTTATATGTCATCATGGGAACTGGTTTACAAATTCTTGTATCCGTGAGATTTTTTTAAGTATTATGGAAGAACAATTCATTTCACACAGTTTTATCTATATATCTAGTTTTATTAGAAAAAAATAGAATATATAAATTGGTTTGATGATCTGGAATCAAACAAAGAATTATTTAAATTTTAGACTATGATTAAAATATCTACCTCCACATCATTGAAAAATTGAAAACTAGTTCTATTGGTTATATAAGCTTGGAATTTATCCCATATCTTTTTTAGAGGAAAATTAAATTGAGGTATTGGACAATAATTTCACATAATACCCCTCTCTTTATAGTGGAATCATTGAACATTTTCATATTATTTCATACCATTTTTATAATGGGAATAGTGTCATTTCTGTCCACACAAGAAGAAAAATATCCTTCCCAGTAAGCATGTTACATAATATTTCATTCCAAATTTATTACAAGATATAAATTAGACCATTACCCTATTAAATTTTTCCATATTTATTATTCCATAGTAATCAACAATGATCTTTGTATCTTTATTTCATTTGAATTTATAAGACTTATAAAATTCATTCTCTATCATGATAGAACATGATAATATATCCTCATATTCAGAGAATTTTTTAGAGAGTATTTCCCTCTAAAGAATTTTATTTATCCCATAAAAATGACAAAAATTACTCTATCGATTGTCTATTTTCATACCAATGTAAACATGTAAATTTTTCGTCATCTTCCTATTTGATTAGAATAAAGAATAGTCTATTCATATCTGCTCATTTCTCATGAGGATGTTTTTTCAAAAAACGTATATTAAACCCTTATAACCTATGTTTTTGATAACCTACTCATCCTTAGGGTATTGAATTCAGGACTAATGTAGTTCTGAAACCTCTATGAGATGATAAAATGCTTGTATAACTTTCTCCCTTTCATTATTTCAAAGAGTAATTAATATAACATCTAAGGAATTAAAATATTTCTTAGTTAAAAATGGATTAGGAGTCCTATTGAATGATGGAGTTTTTTTATTCATGATGTTTTCCAATATTGTTTCATCACATTGATGATTATATGGCTTCTCCATATGAGGAAAATTATTTTTCCTAACCTGAGTTATTTTCCATAATATAGTTATTATTTTTTCATCTCCATCTCCAACTCTAATTCATGATTGGGTTCCATTATCTTAATTACGGGGAAATATAAAAATATATTATGTGTGTTTATGTTGTGTCAATTCAAAATTCCCTGAACAATTTATAAATAACAGAATGCACTATATTAGATTATAAAATTGCAAATAATAATGAAAAAATCATAAAATAGTGAAATGCAAGACATAACATGAAAATTTATCTATAGATAATCATAAATAATAATCCTTGTATTAATGGGGAAAAATATTTTAAAAATGTTCAAAATGGTCTGTAAACAAAATGTTCATTAAACCAGGAATATCCCCCAAGAGTGTCAAATTAGGGGTGCTGTTGGGGCGCAAACACCTTGCATCATTATGATGGATGACATATAGTGGAATAAATATTTTCTATGCTCTTACCCATAGATCCATCAATTCAAAATCCTTGTCCATATTTAGTGTTCATAATGGCATGTATTTCCAGGAAACCCACAAAATATCTACCATTAAAAAACATTATAATATTATTCAATAATTATATATATCATCAAAGATTTTCATGGGGTTATTTTCACAAATCAATGTTCACCTTAATCTACTTCCCATGGAATCAACTAAAATTCCTATATTAAAAAACATAACACCCTAATTCAATTATCCTAGCGTTTATGGTTATTTTACTATATTGGAAAAAAATATAGGAGCTCGAATCTAGAAGGATGTAAGAGTTTAGTTATCTTGGGAGACTATATATGTTAATGATTCTTACATCAAATCACTAAAAATGAAATATAATTTAATAATTTTTATAAGAATGTTTTTATTTATTCTAGAAAAACCTTCAATTCATCCATAGATCCATTTTTTGTATCACAGGGAAAAGAAAACATAATAAAGGGTGATCTCAGATTCTTAGTAATTGTAGTATTGCAAGTAATGAATCCAAAAAAAATATCTAATATAGTCAACACTAAAATATTCCTATTAATTAATACAATAAAAGGATACTAAATCCATGGATAAAATTAAAAAATAAATAATCACATGGATAACAATAACCAGTTTCCTAATGATAGAATAGATAATTCCATACATTATAATCATAACATCAAGGTCGTGTTCCATGAAAACATACAAAAACATATAAGGTGTATGAAAATTACCCAGACTAGTTTTTATAACGAGACCAAAAAATTCATAAAGGGGTTATAATGTGACCCTCCCATCACTTACAAGTTCCAATGTATTCACTATTAGATATAGGGGAAATAAAATTCAATGCATAATCCACATAAACATTATTATTGAAAAATTATCATATGAAATGTTAATAATTTAGCCAACGAATAAACATAACTTGATCATAATCCATATAGAGTAATACGGAGGATGGTAAAAAATTAGTATACCCCAATAAAGAATAATTTTCACTAAATATTTTTTGATATATATGAAAATACTTTTAAAATTACATCATATGTTTTCTTGAAAAAATATCATTTCTATTTTGAAATCACAAAAATTAAAGTCAAAAAATTTAAAAAATATTAAGGATAACATTTTAATATAAATTTAATGTTTTTAATTTTTATAATTAAAATTTAAATCATATGCCTTTTATTATGTAATTAAATTCATTTCACGTCATTCAAGCCAAAAAAATATTACATTCATAGTTTCCCTAAAAATCCGAAAGTACCAATTTCAGAAAAAAAGATAAAAGTATTCATTTTAAAAAATTCAAAAGAAATATATCATGATTAAAAAAACTTTAAACTATCATATGATAATATGAATAAAACTTCTTTTAATAAAATTTAAAAGAACATGTATATAAAATAAAAATGATTTTTGACCAAGAGAAATAATATTAGTTTTCCTTAAGTGTATTCTTGTGGTCTCTTGAGTACATAAATAGAATAAATCCATTTAATATATTAAAATTTTTAGAAATAATTATATTGGAAAAATAGATTTTATTTAATATATAAATCTGAAATATTTCATCTATTAGAGACATAGACAAAAGAAATCTTGAATAATCATGTTATTGTAAAATAAAGCATTAACTAATGTATTTCATGCATTGCATTTTATTTTTTTCTCATGTATTAGAAATTAAAACTTATTATAATTATATCCTAAAACCATATACACACTTATAATGTCATATATTATCTATTTATAACATTTCTATTCTGATTTATTATTATTTGATTTGATAAAATTGTTGTTTTCAAGTGTTTACTTTTTTATTCTTCATCTATGTTTTGGTTTGGTATTTTCGTTACATGAATATTTAACTTGGTAAAATAATCACAATAATTTCATTCAGGATAAAAATATAATATATTTTCATTATAAATTTATTTTGAATCATCCTTGATATAGAAACATGAACAATGAATCGTAGTTCTTAATGGAGGAGGTAGTACACATGTATGAAAAGTGACATTATAAATTTTTTTAACAAGTGGAAGGGTAAGAAGTTAAATGATATATTATATTTATATAATCTTCATTATCTCATAAATATAATGTATATCTATTTTTTACATATTCATAACCATCTGAGTAAAGTGGTGAAGAAAAGAAAAATTACACCACTATATGGAGTCGGAAAGTTGTATGTACATACGAGTGATGTTTTTCAATTTTCATTGGATGAAAAAGAGATGGAAAATGGTTTTCAGATAATTTTAATAAAATTTAATTGTATTAATTACACAATAACTATTATTTCTTAATGGGTACAATATATTTATAAGGCACCAGCCTTAAACCTTACTTAATATTGAATTAAATGAATAATTCACATTGAGGATCTTTTCAGGTTTAGAGTTTTAGAGAATTAGGACATAACTATTACACCTCAAAAGATTACAAATTAGAAACGTCTACTACGTTTCCATAAAATAAAAACTCTTAAAAAGAAACATGTCTAGTTCCATGATTTATGTAGCATGACTTTCCCTTGATCCCATCCTTGACCCTATTCTACGTTAAGTCCTCTGAAAAACATTTCAAAAACATGGGATGAGCATAAAAAGTTTAGTAAGGGATACACAAAGAATGAAAACTGTTAGTTTTTTAAAATAACAAGTAAAACATGTATACTTTAACAAATTAATACTTTTCACCTTTTCGATGTAGTAAAAACTCTTCACTGAATAAAAGATCATTACTTACCCTTTTGTAACCAAAGGATTACCATAAAACCCATATAAAGAACACATAACATATATTAAGGTAACTTGGGACATAAATATACTTAAGTGGAATAACCAAACGGTCGACTTCCACACATATCACTTAATGGAATAACCATTCGGCCAACTTCCATACATACTTAATGGAATAGCCATACGGCCGACTTCCATACCCAATGCATTGGAGGTTATAACGTAACCACCCATCCTTATATTCACGGCACCACCCGTCAAATGTCCAAGTACCAATATAAAATCATAAAACATCAAACCAATATAAAGGATTGATAACATTTCCAAATTTCAATCAAAATATATCATTTGAATATATTGACATAACAGAATCCTTTATCAAAACCATTTTCAATACCAAAATACATAAAAGAGTATATGGTATTTATTTTATTTTAAAAACATTACGGCATGTTGAGGAAGCCAAAGACCAAATAATACTCGCGGCGGCGGAAAAAGTCGTTGTCACTGCGTACGTTAGAAGAAACATTCCTTTTTGTCGTTTTGTAAAACGCTTCATAGAAAAAGATTCCTTTTGTATAAAAGTAAAAGTCAAAGGGGTTTATACACCGTATAAAAGAAAGTTGTGTATAAAACGAAATATGCCTCAATGAAAGGAGATCGAGACGAAGTCCCTTACAAAGACGGTATCCTTGGATTAAGGATAAATCAGTTACATAACTTTGTGTGACAAACGAATACACGAAATATAAGTGGGTATTAAGTGTAAAACAATCAGAGTACATTCACACATAATCATATAACGACATATTCATGGTGTACATGTTTATCCCAAAGAATCAAAATTGGGTTAAGAAGTTCCCTTGCAATAATTAGACAGCCTAACAGCGTCACTTCAAAATTCAGAAAAAGAGTAGATGAGAGATAAAAAGGGTATCTCATCACTCGGACATAAAATTTACATCAATAAGTATATAGAAGAACATATCCCAAAATAATATTATTTTAATTAAAATACATAACAAAATAAGTCTTTTAAAAAGAGGAGGGTGAAAGGTTCCCTTACCGACATGGGTATCTTTCGAAACATACGCCCCGTGAAAGAAGGACAATACAACATTGATGTAAATACTCATAAATGAAAGAATATTAAAAAATGAGTAAAATAATGGTTAGTACATACACCACTCAAAGAAAATTGTGGCAAATGTATCATAAATCTCACGGGAATAAAACTGAGATGAAAAATCCCTTACGAAAACTCGGCAGCCTAACGACGCCACTTAAAACTTCCAAAAATGGATTGATGAGATCAAATAGGGTATCTCATCACATGAACATAAAAAATACAGTAACAGTAATATAAAAGAACATCCCAATACCAAGAAATATGATCTTAGAAGGAATGACATAAATGAGTGTACTTAAAAAGAAAGAGAGGAGTAGGATCCCTTACCTCGGGTCTGACTTGACTCGGCCGTTCTTTAACTTCCTGAATAACAAACTTGAGTTAATTTCCACTTTATTAAGAAAGTTTTTTCTAGTTCATTATTCCTTTTAGATCACTTATTTCCATGTTATAAATATTATGTAATCATTTAAGTTAATAATGCTTGTTTTGTCGATATTTGGTTCTTAAGTTGAAAGTGGACTTTTTACAATTACATGTTGTTCGTGTGGTCAAATGTTCATTATATCCAGAATTATATTCCTGATTTGGATATCATATATATCATATATATCCAGAATATACACGTATTTATAATATTACATAATCATTTAGAGGTATGAAATGAAATGCACCGTTCATGGAGACGGTAAGCCGTACGTACGCATGAACGCTACTTTCATTTCTATGTCATATTAATGGAATTAAAACTAAATGAGAGGTATGTATATTTTAATTCCATAATTATATTCATCATTTAGATGTATCATTCATCATATATATCCATTATATACATGTACTTATAATAGTACATTACATTTGGGGATAAGAAATGAAATGCACCGTTCATGGAGACGGTAATCCGTACGTACGCATGAACGCTACCTTCATTTTATCTCATTATTTAATGGAAAGGAATAATAATGATATAAAGGTATAATATAATTCCATTATAACATCATATATAATAACTTTAAATCCATCCTTTATACATCCCACATATGGCATTAACGAATCAAATCACTTTGAGGGGGCGGTAGTCCGCACTTCCTAAAATGAAATTTTTGTGTTTACCCATAATGGAAGCCAGAAAATGTATTCTCAAAATGAATAATAAAGAAGATTAAGCAAAACATAAACATATTATATATCATATAAAAATATAGTGACATCTTAATGGCCACCTTTGAAGGTGTTATATGAGTATTGAGCAATCATCGTTTCGTGAGGCAGAAATTTGCCATCCACGGAAACAGTTTGTTCTTTAACCATTAGATGTTGGTGTGTTTAAGTCTAGCTCGAATCCTTCTTATAAAAACATCCTATTATATTGTAGATACAGGAGTTGTTACAAAAGAAATTAATAAAAAGATTTTAGGGGTTTGGAGAAGCAAAATAAAACAAAAGGACTCAAGTGAAGACATTACCTTAAAATCGGGTAACTCTCTTTGGCTTGAGCTCAAAGGCTTCCTTGGGAAGAATTCTACCCAAAGTGAGGCTTCAAGGTGTAATAGAGGGAAGTGGAGAGACAAAATGGGCAGATTTTGGCCGAGCCAAAGGCTTTGGGAGTGTGGGTAAGGAGGTAGAGGTGGGGGCCTTTTATAAGAGGAGAGGAGGGGCACTTTTGGATGGTAAAGAAAAGTAACTTTATTTTAAAATGGTATTTGGATTTAAGAGGTCTCACATTGATGTGTTTCGAGGATAAGGTGATAAGTGTTCGAAATACACTCATCCAATGGGTTTTGGACATGCTTAGGTCTTAGATATAACTTTATCTTTCCAATTCATTTAAAGCGTTAAATAATGAGGTCATCGCTGCATCATCATGATGTCATAAATAAATTAATTTATTTAATGTTTAAATTTTTTTAAAAAAAATACTATGATGTAGGAAATCTTTTTATCTTTCTATTTATTATTTATAGTCAAAAATATCACTTGTATAACCCCATGTAAAAATTGTTTTAGTAAAACATCTCATGTTTGTGTCATTTTTACTTTTACATTAAATAAAAAGTTATTTATGTCATTTCCCAACCAAAGTGGCTCCATGGGGTCCCCATGTTGACCCATGGATTTTCTTGGTCGGCCATTACACATCCAATGATGGTAGGACATGTTTAAAACTCATCTCATATTATTAAAACATTATTTTTACCTTAAACCACACTAATTACCTCTAATCGCGATAAAAAACTTAATAAGTTACTATTCATCAAAAAATTATTTTAATCCCATTGAACCACATTTTACATGTTAAAAAAACCATGTATGTTGGATTTTTGAAATTAAAAAAACAAAGATGGCAAAATTTCATTTAAACGGAAAATCAGTTTTTATAAGTACCACTTAGTGGTTTCACTATTCATCAAAAATTGAAGTTTTTCAGAAAAATCCCAAAAATTCACCCTAAGCTATATTTGATATTCCGAATTCAAAAATGAAGTCTATTTTAAAAAATTCAAATCATATAAGTCACATTAATTAATTTAATAATAAATTCCCGTTGTCAGAGCAAATAGCGTGTTTTTATGAAACAATATGTATCAAAAGATTGAAACTAGTTTAAGTCTGATTTCAAAGTGAAATTAATTCCAACGACCACTGTTGGATTTAATGGTAAAAATATATTCTAATTTCAATTTAAAACCAATTCAAAAGATAATCTAATCATATAAATAAATTAGATTAAAAATAGTTTTTGAATTAAAATACAACATTTTACACTTTTCATTAAAAAATGAACTTTATCAAAAAGATACCAAAAATTTACTGAAAGTAAATTTTGATCTCCAAATTCTTAAGAAGGGTTTTATATGGTCCAAAATTATGTATAAGAGTGAGCAAAACTATATTTAATGATGGTTCTCCATCAAAAGGCGATAAGTGAACCTTTAGTGAAACTAGGGCATATACGCCTAAAATTGAATTCTTTCCGTATTTTATTCCTTTATCTTTTATTGGATAAATTTAAAAACATTTAAAAACATATATAATCATATTTTAGTTATTTCTATCCATTCCCGCCAATACAACGGCTACATGTTAACTACCATTTAAAATAATATTATTTTATTATTAGAGTGCAACGTAAGATTCCCAAGAAACTCGTTGTTGCGTGTTGGGTACGCCATCGAACATAGCATCCCCTTTAAAGTCATATTAATATTTAATTCACAAATATGGATAAATATGAAAATGTCATATTATTTATTTACCTGGGGTGTCACATCCTTCCCCCCTTTTGGAAATTGCGTCCTCGCAATTTTTAAAATTGAGCTTGGAAACATCCTCAAAAGTCCCACATCGGAACAAGAGTCGGTAAAACAATCACATTAAAAGAATGGGAGAGAAGTACAAATGTCACCCGAGTTAACCCATATTAGGATTCCAAGTATGAATATATGGATATGGAGGAGAAAACAAAGGGTCATGTCCTGATGGAGAGTGATAGTAAACATGTCTAGGAGAAAGTTAACCATAAGAAAATCACAAACCTGTGATGGGTTAAACTGTATTTGATTCTACAGTTGGAAAAGTTAACAGACAAAATTTTTGTTTTAAGTTACTCTTCATTGAAGAATTGTTTTTTGAGCTTAACTAAATAATAATGAAACATACTTACTTGTCACGTAGACTTTCAACTTTTACTAGATTCCTTAATCAAACTCATATTTTCTCCAAAAGATGAGTTTTTAGGAAGACTTGTTTGCATTAAGAGTACTATAATCAACTTCCTGAGAATCACCTAATCGACAAAAGAGAACTATATACTTTCCATGTCTTTATACCTTATCCAAAACCAAAACCAAAACCAAAAATGTTAGTACAAGATCAGATAATCCAGAAAAGGATAACCCATTAAAAAGAAAATCTATGCTTAATCTCCAAAATTTGTCCAACAAAACCCAAAGTTCAACGAGGACCATCCGATAAACAATTTGTCCATAAAACTCTTCAATGTAAACCAATCTAAGATTGAAACCCAAATATTTAAAGGATTTAGTCACATAGTCTTCCATGTTAAATCGTAACATTTATCTCCAAACAACATCAGTTTCTCCTAAAGTCTCATATTGAAAAGTAATTAACCTAATCACATATCCTCCATGATAGGATAATCATTTTCATAAATAACCCAAAATCAACTTAATCTTAATTCATAAAATCATATCACTAAAAAGAATCAGTCAAACTAACCAGGGACTTCACGTAGTCCAGTGGTAGGCGATAAATACCAGTCGCACTTTGGTTGTGGGTTCGATTCCCGCAGCTTTGTCCGACGCGACGGGTTGTCACACGGTCTGCGTGTTGTCCTTCTTCCAAAACTATATAATTCTTAAATAATTCCCCCAAAAGAGATAAAATAATCAAAAATGGTCATAACATATTCTAACCTCAAGTTTATCTCATGCCTTTCATTTTCGAGCATATCATATAATAACCCATAATTACCTCAAAAGTGAGGATCATATAAACTCTAATGGTTTCCTTTATAATTATTACCTAAACTTCCACATCGATTGGTCATCTCATACATGATGCATTACAGATCATACCAAGGTTCAAGTGGTTGATCATGACTCCTTGATATTTGGTTTAGAACAACCACGAGTTTCCTCATTGAATCCTCTATTTTATCTAGTATCTTAATCAGAGAACCACCACAGTTTCCTTCAAACCTGTTGTCTCTTTGGTGCCTGCTAGATCCATCCATTCACTAAAACAGAAATGTCAGTGTGAGTATATCAACAAAACCATCATGTACTAATGAGGAAGGTAAACACTAAGATATACTTACTCATTCACTTTATCTAACACTAGGACTCTTTCTGAAATCCTAACCATTAAGGTAATGTCACTTATGCTTAAAGAATACCCTAAACTCTAAAGTTACTTAAACCAACCATTGATACCAACTATAAGGACCCGGCCTTAAACCATACTTAATATTGAATTAAATGAATAATTCACATTGAGGATCTTTTCAGGTTTAGAGTTTTAGAGAATTAGGACATAACTATTACACCTCAAAAGATTACAAAGTAGAAACGTCTACCAAGTTTCCATAAAATAAAAACTCTAAAAAAGAAACTTGTCTAGTTCCATGCTTTAGGTAGCATGACTTTCATGTGATCCCATCCATGACCCTATTCCACATTAAGTCCTGTGAAAAACATTTCAAAAACTTGGGATGAGCATAAAAAGCTTAGTAAGGGTTACACAAAGAATGAAAACTGTTAGTTTTTCAAAACAACAAGTAAACCATGTATACTTTTACAAAGTAATACATTTCACCTTTTTGATGTAGTAAAAACTATTCACTGAATAAAAGATCATTACTTACCCTTTTGTAACCAAAGGATTACCATAAAACCAATATAAAGAACACATAACATATATAAATGTAACTTTGTACATAAATATACTTAAGTGGAATAACCAAATGGTCGACTTCCACACATATCACTTAATAGAATAGCCATTCGGCAAACTTCCATACATACTTAATGGAATAGCCATACGACCGACTTCCATACCCAATTCATTGGACGTTATAACGAACCACCCGTCCTGGTATTCATGGCACCACCCGTTAAATGTCCGAGTACCAATATAAAATCATAAAACATAAAACCAATATAAAGGAATGGTAACATTTCTACATTTCAATCACAATATATCATTTAAATATATTGAAATAATAGAATCCTTTATCAAAACCATTTTCAATACCAAAATACATAAAAGATTATATGGTATTTATTTTATTTTAAAAACATTACGGCTTGTTGAGGAAGTCGAAGACCAAATAATACTCACGGCGGCGGAAAAAGTCGTTGTCACTGCGTACGTTAGAAGAAACATTCCTTTTTGTCGTTTTGTAAAATGCTTCATAGAAAAATATTCTTTTTGTATAAAAGTAAAAGTCAAAGGGGTTTATACACCGTATAAAATAAATTTGTGTATAAAATGAAAAATGCCTCAATGAAAGGAGATTGAGACAAAGTCCCTTACAAAGATGTTATCCTTGGATTAAGGATAAATCAGTTACATAACTATGTGTGACAAATGAATACAAAAAATATAAGTGGGTATTAAGTGTAAAACAATCAGAGGACATTCACACATAACCATAGAACGACATATTCAAGGTGTACAAGTTTATCCCGAAGAATCGAAATTGGGTTAAGAAGTTCCCTTGCAATAATTAGACAGCCTAACGACGTCACATCAAAATTCAGAAAATGAGTAGATGAGAGATAAAAAGGGTATCTCATCACTTGAACATAAAATTTACATCAATAAGGATAAATAAGAACATATCCCAAAATAATATTATTTGAATTAAAAGACATAACAAAATAAGTCTTTTAAAAAGAGGAGGTTGAAAGGTTACCTTACCGACATGGGTATCTTTCGAAACATACGCCCCGTGAAAGAAGGACAATACAACTTTGATGTAAATACTCATAAATGAAAGAATATTACACAATGAGTAAAATAATGGTTACTACATACACCACTCAAAGGAAATTGTGGCAAATGTAGCATAAATCTCACGGGAATAAAAGTGAGATAAAAAATCCCTTACGAAAACTCAGCAGCCTAACGGCGCCACTTAAAACTTCCAAAAATGGATTGATGAGATCAAATAGGGTATCTCATCACATGAACATAAAAATTACAGTAATATTAATATAAAATAACATCCCAATACCAAGAAATATGAGCTTAGAAGGAATGACATAAATGAGTGTACTTAAAAAGAAAGAGAGGAGTAGGATCCCTTACCTCGGGTCCGACTTGACTCGACTGTTCTTTAACTTCCTGAATAATAAACTTTAGTTAATTTACAATTTATTAAGAACCTTTTTTCTAGTTCATTATTCCTTTTAGGTCACTTATTTCCATGTTATAAACATTACGTAATCATTTATGTTAATAATGCTTGTTTTTTCGATATTTGGTTCTTAAGTCGAAAGTGGACTTCTTACAATTACATGTTGTTCGTGTGGTCAAATGTTCATTATATCCAGAATTATATTCCTGATTTGGATATAATATATATCATATATATCCAGAATATATATGTATTTATAATATTAAATAATCATTTAGAGGTAAGAAATGAAATGCACCGTTCATGGATACGGTAAGTCGTACGTACGCATGAACGCTACTTTCATTTCTATGTCATATTAATGGAATTAAAACTAAATGAGAGGTATGTATATATTCATCGTTTAGATGTATCATTCATCATATATATCCATTATATACATGTACTTATAATAGTACATTACATTTGGGTATAAGAAATGAAATGCACCGTTCATGGAGACGGTAAGCCGTACGTACGCATGAACGCTACTTTCATTTCTATATCATACTTTAATGGAAATAAATAATAATGATATATAGGTATATAATAATTCAAGTATAAAATCATATATAATAACTTTAAATCCATCTTTTATACATCCCACATATGGCATTAACGAATCAAATCACTTTGAGGGGGCGGTAGTCCGCACTTCCTAAAATGAAATTTTCGCGTTTACCCATAATGGAAGCCAGAAAAGGTATTCTAAAAATAAATAATACAGAAGATTAATAAAAACATATGAATATTATATATCATATATAAATATAGTGACATCTTAATGGCCACCTTTGAAGCTGTTATATGAGCGTTGAACAATCATCGTTTCGTGAGGCAGAAATTCGCCATCCACGGAAACAATTTGTTCTTTAACCATTAGATGTTGGTGTGTGTAAGTGTAGCTCGAATCCTTCTTATAAAAACATCCTATTATATTGTAGATACAGGAGTTGTTACAAAAGAAATTAATAAAAAGATTTTAGGGGGTTGGAGAAGCAAAATAAAACAAAAGGACTCAAGTGAAGACATTACCTTAAAATCGGGTAACTCTCTTTGGCTTGAGCTCAAAGGATTCTTTGGGAAGACTTCTACCCAAAGTGAGGCTTCAAGGTGTAATAGAGGGAAGTGGAGAGACAAAATGGTCAGGGTTTGGCCGAGCCAAAGTCTTTGGGAGTGTGGGTAAGGAGGTAGAGCTGGGGGCCTTTTATAAGAGGAGAGGAGGGGCACTTTTGGATGGTAAAGAAAAGTAACTTTATTTTAAAATGGTATTCGGATTTAAGAGGTCTCACGTTGATGTGTTTCGAGGATAAGGTGATAATGGTTCTAAATCCACTCATCCAATAGGTTTTGGACATGTTTAGGTCTTATATATTACATTATCTTTCCATTTCATTTAAAGTGTTAAATAATGAGGTCATCGCTGCATCATCATGATGTCATAAATAAATTAATTTATTTAATGTTTAAAAATTATTAAAAAAAATACTATGATGTAGGAAATCTTTTTATCTTTCCATTTATTATTTATAGTCAAAAATATGACTTGTATAACCCCATGTAAAAATTGTTTTAGTAAAACATCTCATGTTTGTGTCATTTTTACTTTTACATTAAATAAAAAGTTATTTATGTCATTTCCCAACCAAATTGGCTCCATGGGGTCCCCATGTTGACCCATGGATTTTATTGGTCGGCCATTACACATCCAATGATGGTAGGACATGTTTAAAGCTCATCTCATATTATTAAAATATTATTTTTACCTTAAACCACACTAATTACCTCTAATCGTGAATAAAAACTTAATAAGTTACTATTCACCAAAAAATTATTTTAATCCCATTGAACCACATTTTACATCTTAATGAAAACCATGTATGTCGGATTTTTGAAATTCAAAACACAAAGATGGCAAAATTTCATTTAAACAGAAAATCAGTTTTTATAAGTACCACTTAGTGGTTTCACTATTCATCAAAAATTGAAGTTTTTCAGAAAAATCCCAAAAATTCACCCTAATTATATTTGATATTCTGAATTAAAAAATGAAGTCTATTTTAATAAATTCAAATCATATAAGTCACATTAATTAATTTAATAATTAATTCCTGTTGTCAGAGCAAATAGCGTGTTTTTATGAAACAATATGTATCAAAAGATTAAGACTAGTTTAAGTCTGATTTCAAAGTGAAATTAATTCCAACGACCACTATTGGATTTAATGGTAAAAATATATTCTAATTTCACTTTAAAACAATATCAAAAGATAATCTAATTATATAAATAAATTATATTAAAAAGCGGTTTTGAATTAAAATACAACATTTTACACTATTCATTAAAAAATGAACTTTATCAGAAAGATACCAAAAATTTACACAAAGTAAATTTTGATGTCCCAATTCTTAAGAAGAGTTTTATTTGGTCCAAAAGGATGTATAAGAGTGAAAAAAACTATATTTAATGACGGTTCTTCATCAAAAGGCGATAAGTGAACCTTTAGTTAAACTAGGACATATACGCCTAAAATTGAATTCTTTCCATATTTTATGCCTTTATCTTTTATTTGATAAATTTAAAAACATTTAGAAACATATATAATCATATTTTAGTTATTTTTATCTATTCTCACCAATACAACGGCTACATGTTACCTTCCATTTAAAATAATATTATTTTATTATTAGAGTGCAACGTAAGATTCCCAAAAACTCGTTGTTGCGTGTTGGGTACGCCATCGTGCATAGCGTCCCCTTTAAAGTCATGTTAATATTTTATTCACAAATATGGATAAATATTAAAATTTCATATTCTTTATTTACCTGGGGTGTTACATCCTTCCCCCCTTTTGGAAATTGCGCCCTCGCAATTTTTAATTTGAGCTTGGAAACATCCTCAAAATTCCCACATCGGAACAAGAGTCGGTAAAACAATCACATTAAAAGAATGGGAGAGAAGTACAAATGTCACCCAAGTTAACCCATATTAGGATTCCAAGTATGAAAAATATGGATATGGAGGGGAAAACAAAGGGTCATGTTCTGATGGATAGTGATAGTAAACATGTCTAGGAGAAAGTTAACCATAAGAAAATCACAAACTTGTGATGGGTTAAACGGTATTCGATTCTACAGTAGGAAAAGTTAACAGACAACATTTTTGTTTTAAGTTACTCTTCATTGAGGAATTTATTTTTTTGAGCTTAACTAAATCATAATGAAACATACTTACTTGTCACGTAGAGTTTCAACTTTTACTAGATTCCTTAATCAAACTCATATTTTCTCCAAAAGATGAGTTTTTAGGAAGACTTGTTTGCATTAAGAGTATTATAATCATCTTCCTGAGAATCACCTAATCCACAAAAGAGAACTATATACTTTCCATGTATTTATACCTTAACCAAAACCAAAAATGTTAGTACAAGATCAGATAATCCAGAAAAGGATAACCCATTAAAAAGAAAATATATGCTTAATCTCCAAAATTTGTCCAACAAAACCCAAAGTTCAATGAGGACCATCCGATAAACAATTTGTCCATAAAATTAGTCAAAGTAAACCAATCTAAAATTGAAACCCAAATATTTTAAGGATTTAGTCACATAGTATTCCAAGTTAAATCGTAACATTTATCTCCAAACAACATCAGTTTCTCCTAAAGTCTCGTATTGAAAAGTAATTAACCTAATCACATATCCTCCATGATAGGTTAATCATTTTCATAAATAACCCAAAATCAAATTAATCTTAATTCATAAAATCATATAACTAAAAAGAATCATTCAAACTTACCAGGGACTTCACGTAGTCCAGTGGTAGGCGATAAATACTAGTCGCACTTTGGTTGTGGGTTCGATTCCCGCAGCATTGTCCGACGCGACGGGTTGTCACACGGTCTGCGTGTTGTCCTTTTTCCAAAACTATATAATTCTTAAATCATTCCCCAAAAAGAGATAAAATCATCAAAAAATGGTCATAACATATTTTAACCTCAAGTTTATCTCATGCCTTTCATTTTCCAGCATATCATATAATAACCCATAATTACCTCAAAAGTAAGGATCATATAAACTCTAATGGTTACCTTTATAATTATTACCTGAACTTCCACATTGATTGGTCATCTCGTACATGATGCATTACAAATAATACCGAGGTTCAAGTGATTGATCATGACTCCTTGATATTTGGTTTAGAACAACCACGAGTTTCCTCATTGAATCCTCCATTTTATCTAGTATCTTAATCAGAGAACCACCACAGTTTCCTTCAAACATGTTGTCTCTTTGGTGCCTGCTAGATCCATCAATTCACTAAAACAGAAATATCAGTGTGAGTATATCAACAAAACCATCATGTTCTAATGAGGAAGGTAAACACTAAGATATACTTACTCATTCACTTTATCTAAAACTAGGACTCTTTCTGAAATCCTAACCATTATGGTAATGTCACTTATGCTTAAAGAATACCCTAACCTCTAAAGTTATCTAAACCGACCTTTTATACCAACTATAAGGCCCCGACCTTAAACCTTACTTCATATAGATTTAAATTAATATTTCACATTGAGGATCTTTTCAGGTTTAGAGTTTTAGAGAATTAGGACATAACTATTACACCTCAAAAGATTACAAAGTAGAAACATATACTAAGTCTCCATAAACTAAAAACTCTTAAAAAGAAACATGTCTAGTTCCATGCTTTAGGTAGCATGACATTCCCATGATCCCATCCTTGACCCTTTTCCACGTTAAGTCCTGTGAAAAACATTTCAAAAACTTGATATGAGCATAAAAAGCGCAGTAACGGATACACAAAGAATAAAAACTGTTAGTTTTTCAAAATAACAAGTAAACCATGTATACTTTAACAAAGTAATACTTTTCACCTTTTCGATGTAGTAAAAACTCTTCACTGAATAAAATATCATTACTTACCCTTTTGTAACCAAAGGATTACCATAAAACCCATATAAAGAACACATAACATATATTAAGGTAACTTGGGACATAAATATACTTAAGTGGAATAACCAAACGGTCGACTTCCACACATATCACTTAATGGAATAGCCATTCGGCCAACTTCCATACATACTTAATGGAATAGCCATACGGCCGACTTCCATACCCAATGCATTGGAGGTTATAACGTAACCACCCATCCTGGTATTCACGGCACCACCAGTCATATGGTTTATCATGTAACCACCCGTCAAATGTCCAAGTACCAATATAAAATCATAAAACATAAAACCAATATAAAGGCATGATAACATTTCCACATTTCAATCACAGTATATCATTTAAATATATTGACATAATAGAATCCTTTATTAAAACCATTTTCAATTCCAAAATACATAAAAGAGTATATGGTATTTATTTTATTTTAAAAACATTACGGCTTGTTGACGAAGCCAAAGGCCAAATAATACTTGCGGCGGCGGAAAAAGCCGTTCTCACTGCGTACGTTAGAAGAAACATTCCTTTTTGTTGTTTTGTAAAACGCTTCGTAGAAAAAAGATTCATTTTGTATAAAAGTAAAAGTAAAAGGGGTTTATACACCGTATAAAAGAAAGTTGTGTATAAAACGAAATATGCCTCAATGAAAGGAGATTGAGACGAAGTCCCTTACAAAGACGGTATCCTTGGATTAAGGGTAAATCAGTTACATAACTATGTGTGACAAACGAATACACGAAATATAAGTGGGTATTAAGTGTTAAAAAATCAGAGGACATTCACACATAATCATAGAACGACATATTCAAGGAGTACAAGTTTATCCCAAAGAATCGAAATTGGGTTAAGAAGTTCCCTTGCAATAATTAGACAGCCTAACAGCGTCACTTCAAAATTCAGAAAAAGAGTTGATGAGAGATAAAAAGGGTATCTCATCACTTGGACATAAAATTTACATCAATAAGGATATAGAAGAACATATCCCAAAATAATTTTATTTGAATTAAAAGACATAACAAAATAAGTCTTTTAAAAAGAGGTGGGTGAATGGTTCCCTTACCGACATGGGTATCTTTCGAAACATACACCCCGTGAAAGAAGGAAAATATAACATTGATGTAAATACTCATAAATGAAAGAATATTACACAATGAGTAAAATAATGGTTAGTACATACACCACTCAAATAAAATTGTGGAAAATGTAGCATAAATCTCATAGGAATAAAAGTGAGATGAAAAATCCCTTACGAAAACTCGGCAGCCTAACGGCACCACTTAAAACTTCCAAAAATAGATTGATGAGATCAAATAGGGTATCTCATCACATGAACATAAAAATTACAGTATGATTAATATAAAAGAACATCCCAATAACAAGAAGTATGAGATTAGAAGGAATGACATAAAAGAGTGTACTTAAAAAGAAAGAGAGGAGTAGGATCCCTTACCTCGGGTCCGACTTGACTCGATCGTTCATTAACATCCTAAATAATAAACTTCAGTTAATTTCCACTTTATTAAGGAACTTTTTTCTAGTTAATTATTCCTTTTAGATCACTTATTGCCATGTTATAAACATTATGTAATCATTTAAGTTAATAATGTTTGTTTTGTCGATATTTGGTTCTTAAGTCGAAAGTGGACTTCTTACAATTACATGTTGTTCATGTGGTCAAATGTTCATTATATCCAGAATTATATTAATGATTCGGATATCATATATATCATATATATAAGGCCCCAGCCTTAAACCTAACTTAATTATGATTTATTACAAGATTTCACATTGAGGATCTTTTCGGGTTTAGAGTTTTAGAGAATTAGATCATAAAACTTGCATTACATTCCACATATAAACAAAGTGGTTACATAAAGATAGTATTCTTCATTCCCATGAATGGAAACATATTTTAAATAAAACATGGATTATTTCTTGACACTTCCTTGACACTATCATCATATCATGTACCTTTCCCTTGACCTGTGAAAAACATTTCAAAAAAAAACTTGGGATGAGCATAAAAAGCTCAGTAAGGGATATAAAAATATGGAAAGGAAACATGGGTACATATATACATAAGAATGAGATCATACTTTACCCATAAAACATAAGCATTTTAACATACCTCATCAAATCATGAATAAATCATATAAATCATAAGACATAAAGGAAACTTGAGGCATTCATAACATTCTTACGTAGGGTGTAACGCTCTTGGTTACGTTTGGAATACCCATCACAGTATATTCCCTAAATCTCTTCGGAGAAACCTTAACGTTTCACTCCTTCACGTTACCCAACGCATTGGAGAGCTATATCGGGCTCACCGGCCCTTAGTTTATCACGGAACCACTCGTCTTCATAATAATGCCCAAGAACCTCAACATAATCGTATCACATAAAACAAGCATAAAGGAAACATAACATTTCCACCTTTCAATCACAAGATATCAATACAACACATTGATATAAATAAATCATGAAAACAATTTTCAATACCAAAATAAAATAAAATTAAAACATGGTATTTATTTTTCTTTTAAAAAAAGGTATGGCTTGTAGAGGAAGCCGAAACTCAAATAACGGTCACGGCGGCGGAGAAGTCGTTGTCGCCACATACGTGCGACAAAAACATTCTATTTTGTCTTTTAGTAAAATGCTTAGTATAAAAAAGATTCCTTTTGGATAAAAATAAAAGTCAAAGGGTTTTATACACCGTATAAAAGAAGGTTTTGTATAAAACAAAATATGTCTCAATGAAAGGAGATTGAGACGAAGTCCCATACCTCGGGTCCGACATGACTCGATCATTCTTTAATGTCCTGAATAATAAACTTGAGTTAATTTCTACTTGCATAAGAACCTTTTTCAAGTTCATTATTCCTTTTATATCACTTATTACCATGTCATTAACACTATGTAATTATTTAAGTTAATAACGGTCATTTTAACGATCATTGGTACTTAAATAAAAAATAATCCCTTTATAATTACAAGTTGTTCATGAATCCATTATATCCAGAATGGTATTCACGATGTAGATATCATATATTTCATATATATCCAGAACATGCATGCATTTATAATATTTCATAATCATTTAGAGTTAAGAAATAAAATGCACCGTTCATAGAGATGGTAAGCCGTACGTACGCATGAATGGTACTTTCATTTCTATTTCGTATTTTATAGAATGGAACCATAATGATATAAAATTATATTATAATTCCAGTATAATATCATATATAATATCATAGTTCCATCCTTTATACGTCCCACATATGGTATTTTACGAATCAAATCACTTTGAGGGGGTGGTAGTCCGCACTTCCTTAAATGAAGATATCGCGTTTACCCATAATGGAAACCATAAAGGTATGACCAAAAAGAAAAAAACAGAAGATTAAAGAAGAAATAAACATATTATATATCATATATAAATATAGTGACATCTTAATGGCCACCTTTGAAGGTGTTAAAAGAATGTTGAACAATCATCGTTTCGGGAGGCATAAATTCCCCATCCACGGAATCAGTATGTTCGTTAACCATTAGATGTAGGTGTGTGTAAGTGTAGCTCGAATCCATATTATAACAACATACTAGTATATTGAGGATACTGGAGTTGTTACAAAAGAAAAGAATAAAAAGAGTTTAGGGGGTTGGAGATGCAAAATAAAACAAAAGGACTGAAAAGAAGACATTACCTTAAAATCAGGTAACTCCATTTGGTTTGAGCTCAAAGGCTTCCTTGGGAAGACTTATACCAAAAGTGAGGTTTCAAGGAGTAATAGAGGTAAGTGTAGAGAAAAAATGGGCAGGGGTTGTCCGAGCCAAAGGCTTTGGGAGTGTGGGTAAGGAGTAGAGGTGGGGGCCTTTTATAAGAGGAAAGGATGGGCACTCTAGGAAAGTAAAGATAAGTTACTTTATTTTAAAAGGAGTTTCGGATTCAAAAGGTCCCACATTGATATAATTCGATGATAAGGTGATAAGGGTTCTAAATCCTCTCATCCAATTGGTTTTTTCCATGTGTAGGTTTTATATGTTACATTAGCATTCCATTTTATTTAAATAGTTAAATAATGAGGTCATCGCTGCATCATCATGATGTCATAAATAATTTAATTTATTTAATGTATAAAAATTATAAAAAAAATACTATGATGTAGGAAATCTTTTTAGATTTATAATGAATATTTATAGTCAAAAACGAACTTGTATAACCCCATTTAAAAATTGTTTTAGTAACATAACTCATGTTTGTGTCATTTTTACTTTAACATTAAATAAAAAGTTATTTATGTCATTTCCCAACCAAAGTGGCTCCATGGGATCCCCAAGTTGACACATGGATTGTCTTGGTCGGCCATGACACATCCAATAAAGGTAGGACATGTGTCAAGCTCATCTCATACTATTAAAACATTATTTTTACCTTAAACTACAATAATTACCACTAATCGCGATTAAGAACTTAATAAGTTACTATTCACCAAAAAATTATTTTAATCCCATTGAACCACATTTTACTTCTTAATGACAACCATGTATGTCGGATTTTTGAAATTCAAAACACAAATATGGCAAAATTTCATTTATACGAAAAATCAGTTTTTATAAGGACCACTTAGTGGTTTCACTATTCATCAAAAATTGATGTTTTTCAGAAAATTACCACAAATTCACCCTAAGCTATATTTGATATTCCGAATTCAAAAATTAATTCTATTTTAAAAAATTCAAAACATTTAATTCATATTAATTAATTTAATAATTAATTCCCGTTGTCATTACAAATAGCGTGTTTTTATGAAACAATAAGTATCAAAAGATTGATACCAGTTTAAGTCCAATTTTAAAGTGAAATTGATTCCAATGACCAACAATGGATTAAATGGTAAAAATATATTCAGATTACACTTTAAGACCAATTAAAAGGATAATTTAACCATATAATTAAATTAAATGAAAAAGCAGTTTTGATTTTAAATGCTGTATTTTTTCACTATTCATTAAAAAATGAACATTGTCAGAAAAATACAAAAAATTTATCCAATGTAAATTCAATGTCCCGATCATATTGAATATGTTTATTTTGACAAATATAGATTATAAAATTGTAAAAATATTTATTTAAAAAGGGTTTGCCATCAAAAGGCAGTAAAACAATCTTTTAATAATATTAGTGTATTCCATGCTTAAGATTGGATTTATTTGCATTTTAAGCCTCTAAAACACTATATAATTCATTAATAGACATAGATAAAAATATCTACTACTCATTAATTACTTGGGATGTTACATCCTTCCCCCCTTTAGAAAATTGTGTCCTCGTAATTTATTTACTTATCAAATAAATGGGGGTACTTATCCCTCATTGCATTTTCAGATTCCCATGTTGCCTCTTCCATCATGTGGTTTTTCCACAAAACCTTTACCTGATTAATCACCGTATTCTGTAACACTTGCTCCCTATGGTCATGAATCTGGACCAGTTGTTCCTCATAAGATAGGTTCTCTTCCAGTTGAACTACCTATGGACTCAAAACATGAGATGGATCTGACATATACTTTCTCAACATCGAAACGTGAAAAACATTGTGTACCTGAGATAAACTCGGAGGTAAAGCCACCCAGTATGCAACTAATCCAACTCTCTCTAGAATTTCATATGGTCCAATAATCCTTGGACTCAACTTTCCTTTCTTACCAAATCTCATCACAATTTTCCAAGGAGAAACCTTGAGAAAAACATGATCACCTACCTCAAAAGATAGATCCTTCCTTCGGTTATCTGCATAACTCTTCTGCCTGCTCTGAGCTGTTCTCATGTGCTTCTGAATCAGCTGAACTTTTTCTGCTATCTCTTCTACCAATTCTGGTCCCATCAACTTCCTTTCACCCACTTCATCCCAGAAAGCTGGAGTTCGACACCGCTTCCCATATAACGCCTCAAATGGTTCCATCGGTATACTGGAATGAAAACTGTTATTATATGAAAATTCAACCAAAGAAAGATATTGGTCCCAACTTCCCGGATAATCCATAGAGCATGAACGTTGCATATCCTCCAAGGTCTGAATTGTTCGTTCTGACTGCCCATCTAATTGAGGATGAAAAGCTGTACTAAAATTTAATTCAGTACCCCACGACTTCTGAAAGCCTTTCCAAAAGTTAGAAGTGAACCTGGGATCACAATCAGATACAATAGAGAGGGGAACTCCATGTAACCTGACTATCTCTTTAAGATACAAACAGGAAAGTTGATCTAGGGAAAAATTATCTCGTATAGCAAGGAAATGAGAAGATTTAGTCAAGCGATCTACAATAACCCAGATTGCATTATTACCTCGAGATGTCTTCGGTAATCCCACAACAAAGTCCATGGATATATTCTCCCATTTCCACTCTGGCACTGGTAAAGGCTGAAGCATCCCTTTTGGTAACTGCTGCTCTGCTTTAACCTGTTGACATGTCAAACACTTCATTGTAAAATCAGCAATATCTCTTTTCATTCCATCCCACCAGTAATACTCCCGCAGATCTCTGTACATCTTAGTACTGTCAGGATGAACTGAAAACGGAGAACTATGAGCTTCACATAACAAATCTCTCTTCAACTGTGAATCACAAGGCACACACAATATCTTCCCAAATCTCAAAATTCAATCATTATCAATGTTGAATTCATGTAACTTACCTTTCTGAACCAGCTCTACCTTTCTCTGCAACTCACGGTCTTGCTTCTGTGCTTTCTTGATTCTGTCTGATAGAGATGATCTCACTGATACCTGAAAAAAAAACAGAAGAACTTCCTGCACCAACAACTTCTATGCCAAATTTCATCAAATCCTTAACCAAAGGATCACGTTCCAAACGCAACATTGCTAATGAAGCATTACTTTTTTGACTCAAAGCATCAGCCACTTTATTTTCTTTTCCTGGATGGTAATGAATTGTACCATCATAATCCTTGATTAATTCTAGCCATCTCTTTTGTCTCATGTTCAACTCTTTCTGAGTGGATATATACTTTAAACTTTTGTGATCGGTATATATTTCACACTTTACTCCATACAAATGATGCCTCCAAATTTTTCAAGCAAAAACAACAGCAGCTAATTCCAAATCATGTGTAGGGTAATTTACCTCATGATTTTTCAACTGTCGTGAAGCATAATCAATTACCTGATCATTCTGCATTAAGACGCAACCAAGTCCTTTCAATAAAGCATCACTGTATATAACAAACTCACCATTCCTGGAAGGTAGTGCCAAAACTGGAGCATTCACCAAACTTCTTTTCAATTCCTGAAAACAATCATCACATTATTTTATCCAGATAAACTTAACACCCTTCCGAGTTAGTTTAGTCATTGGACTAGATAACCGTGAAAAATTTCTATCAAACCTTCGGTAATAGCCTATCAAACCAAGGAAGCTACGAATCTCAGTTACATTTGTGGGTCTTGGCAAGTCTTCCACAACTTTTGTTTTTGTAGGATCAACAGTTATCCCATCTTTAGAAACAATGTGACGAAGGAAAGTAATTTGTTGCAACCAAAACTCACACTTGCTGAATTTCCCATACAATTTCTTTTCTTTTAAGGTTTTCAAAATAACCCTTAAATGACTTTTATGCTCTTCTTTACTTTTATAAAACACTAAAATATCATCAATAAAAACCAACAGAAACTTATCCAAGAACTCATGGAAAATTCTAATCATTAATTCCATGAATACAGCAGGTGCATTTGTTAGCCCAAAAGGCATTACTACAAATTCATAGTGGCCATATCTTTTACGAAACACGGTCTTCGGAACATCTTCTTCCTTTACCTTCAGCTGATGGTACCCCGATCTCAAGTCAATCTTTGAAAAATACTGAGCTCCCTGGAGCTGATCAAAAAAATCATCGATATGAGGCAAAGGATATTTGTTCTTAACAGTGATATTATTCAAGGCTCTATAATCAATGCAAAGTCTCATTGAACCATCTTTTTTTTAACAAATAAAACAAGAGCACCCCATGGTGATGTGCTAGGTCGAATGAAACCTTTCTCTAATAAATCATCCAATTTCTCCTTCAACTCTAAAAGTTCAATTTGAGCCATTCGACGATAAGGGGGTTTTGAAGTTGGCTTAGCATCGGGAACAAAGTCAACAGTAAATTCAACTTTCCGATCTGGTATTATTCCAGGAAACTCATCAGGAAAAACATCAGGATACTCATTTACCACTGGCACATCAGTAATCTGAACAGTTCCTTTATTTTCAATGATGTGTGCAAGGTAACATTCATTTCCATCTTTTACAAGTTTCTCGGCCTCTTGATATGTTATCAAAAGTAAGGGTCCATTCTTATAAACAAACTGAAAGTCTTTCTGAAAAGAAACTTCTTTAGCTCTACAGTCAATCTTATCATGGTAAATAGAGACCCAATCCATACCCAGGATAACATCAAACTCTACTAGAGGTAGAACAATAAGGTTTGCAAGTAGGTTCTTTCCACAGATAAGGATAGGAAGATTCTTATAAATTCTTTTTTCCTCAACATTCCCCCCAGGTGTTTTTTCGAAAAGTTCAGGAGTCATTTCATAAGATGGTATTCCCATTTTACTAGAAAAGGTTTCAGAGATGAAAGAATTTGTAGACCCCGAATCAAACAACACACTGGCATAATCTGAAAAAACAAACAAAGTACCTGATACAACTTCATTTGATGGCCCGACATCTGCTGAAGTAGTTGCAAAGGATTTCACCACCCCTTTCTGCTTGTAGTCTAACTGCTTCCCATCACTCAAACTCTTCGTCGGACACTCGTTTGCATAGTGACCCATCTCATTGCACTTATAAAATTTCACTAAATATAAATCAAATTTGGTCTTACCTTCACCTTGATCCTTTTCAGTGCAATCACGAGCCTTATGTCCCATATTACCACATCGGTAGCACTTTCCAGAATTCAGAAGACATTCCCCAACATGCCTTTTTCCACATTTATCACAAACTGGAAACTTAGTTTTCTTACCATCAGACTTTTTTGAATAATTCTTACCTTTCTCCTGCCACCTCAGTCTCTTCTTCTGTTGGTTGTTATAGAACACTTGATCATCGGAAAACTCCATTTCCACCTTCTCAGCACATCGATCAAGCTTTTCATAACTTTTAAACTCACGAGAAGCTAATGCCCTTCGATATATTGGCTTTAATCTTGAGTAAAAACGATTGATTTTACTATCAAGGTCTCGGATAAAATTTGGAGCATACCTTGCCAATCGAGTGAACCTTTCTTCATAGGTATCCACTGAGTCTTCCTCTTTCCTCAATTCCAAGAATTGCTTTTCCATCCTTAGTCAAACAGACTTAGGAAAATACTTCTCAAGAAACATACCTTTGAATTCATCCCAGTCGAGAGCATCAATCTCATTCGCATCCCTGATATTTTTAACCACAAACCACCACCGATCTGCCTCACCCTCCAAATGGTAAATAGAAAGACTAACCTTTTGAATGTCTGAACACCCCATGACATCAAAAATCTTCTCCAGTGCATTAATCCACCCTTCAGCTAGCACAGGGTCAGATGATCCTCTGACTGATGGGGGATGTTGCCTCATGAAATGTTCTACCACTGACATGTACCTCTGCGGTTGATTTGGCTGATCTCGTGTATGGATACCACCGCCCTTTATCGCTTGAGTCAACTGCGTCATTACTGCAAAAAACTGTTCAGTGAAAATTCCCACCATCTCGGGATGCTGATTTGGAAGGTTATTTCCTTCTGTATTCCTTCCTATCACTGCTTCCCTATTTCCTCTGCGGAAAACCATTCTGAACAAACATGTCTTAGATGAAGCAACATGGTAATCTTCAAATGCTATATAATTTCAAAAAAAATATTTTTGGATAATCACTTAATAGAATTCTAACTCCTAAAGTTATCTAAACCGACCTCTAATACCAACTATAAGGCCCCAGCCTTAAACCTTACTTAATCTTGAGTTATTACAAGATTTCACATTGAGAATCTTTTCGGGTTTATAGTTTTAGAGAATTAGATCATAAAACTTTCATTACATTCCACATATAAACAAAGTGGTTACATAAAGATTGTATTCTTCATTCCCATCAATGGAAACATATTTAAAATAAAACATGGATTATTTCTTGATACTTCCTTGACACTATCATCATATCATGTACCTTTCCCTTGACTTGTGAAAAACCTTTCAAAAAAACATGGGATGAGCATAAAAAGCTCAGTAAGGGTTATAAAAATATGGAAAGGAAACATGGGTACATATATACATAAGAATGAGATCATACTTTTCCCATAAAACATAAGCATTTTAACATAACTCATCAAATCATGAATAAATCATAGAAATCATAAGACATAAAGGAAACTTGAGGCATTAATGACATTCTTACGTAGGGAGTAACCCTCTTTGTTACGTTTGGAATAACCATCATAGTATATTCCCTAAATCTCTTCAGAGAAACCTTAATGTTTCACTCTTTCACGTTAGCCAATGCATTGGAGGGCTATATCGGGCTCACCCGCCCTTAGTTTATCACGGAACCACCCATATTTATAATAATGCCCAAGAACCTCAACATAATCATATCACATAAAACATGCATAAAGGAAACATAACATTTCCACCTTTCAATCACAAGATATCAATACAAAACATTGATATAAAAATATCATGAAAACAATTTTCAATACCAAAATAAAAGAAAATTAAAACATGGTATGTATTTTTCTTTTAAAAAAAAGGTATGGCTTGTAGAAGAAGCCGAAACTCAAATAACGGTCACGGCGGCGGAGAAGTCGTTGTCGTCGCATACGTACGACAAAAACATTCCCTTTTGTAGTTTAGTAAAACTCTTCATATAAAAAATATTCCTTTTGGATAAATGTAAAAGTAAAAGGGTTTTATACACCGTATAAAAGAAGGTTGTGTATAAAACAAAATATGCCTCAATGAAAGGAGATTGAGACGAAGTCCCATACCTCGGGTCCGACTTGACTCGATCATTCATTAATGTCCTGAATAAAAAACTTTAGTTAATTTATACTTTCTTAAGAACCTTTTTCAAGTTCATTATTCCTTTTATATCACTTATTACCATGTCATGAACACTATGTATTTATTTAAGTTAATAACGGTCATTTTAACGATCATTGGTACTTGAGTCAAAAATAAACCCTTTATAATTACAAGTTGTTCATGTATCGATTATATCCAGAATGGTATTAATGATTTAGATATCATATATTTCATATATATCCAGTACATGCATGCATTTATAATATTACATAATCATTTAGAGGTACGAAATGAAATGCACCGTTCATGGAGACGGTAAGCCGTACGTACGCATGAACGCTACTTTCATTTCTATTTCATATTTTATAGAATGGAATCATAATGATATAAAGGTATATTATAATTCCAGTATAATATCATATATAATATCATAGTTCCATCCTTTATACGTCCCATGTATGGTATTTAACGAATCAAATCACTTTGAGGGGGCGGTAGTCCGCACTTCCTTAAATGAAGATATCGCATTTACCCATAATGGAAACCATAAAGGTATGACCAAATAGAAAAAAAAGAAGCTTAAGGAAGACATAAACATATTATATATCATATATAAATATAGTTACATCTTAATGGCCACCTTTGAAGGTGTTAAAAGAATGTTGAACAATCATCGTTTCGGGAGGCATAAACACACCTTCCACGGAAACAGTATGTTCGTTAACCATTATATGTAGGTGTGTGTAAGTGTAGCTCGAATACATATTATAACAACATCCTAGTATATTTAGGATACTGGATTTGTTACAAAAGAAAATAATAAAAAGAGTTTAGGGGGTTGGAGAAGCAAAATAAAATAAAAGGACTCAAAAGAAGACATTACCTTAAAATCGGGTAACTCACTTTGATTTGAGCTCAAAGGCTTCCTTGGTAAGACTTCTGCCCAAAGTGAGGCTTCAAGGAGTAATATAGGGAATTCGAGAGACAAAATGGGCAGGGTCTGGCCGAGCCAAAGGCTTTGGGAGTGTGGGTAAGGAGGTAGAGTTGGGGGCCTTTTATAAGAGGAGAGGAGGGGCACTCTTGGAAAGTAAAGATAAGTTACTTTATTTTAAAATGATTTTCGGATTCAAAAGGTCCCACATTGATATAATTCGATTATAAGGTGATAAGGGTTCTAAATCCACTCATCAAATTGGTTTTCCCCATGTGTAGGTTTTAGATTTTACATTAACATTCCATTTTATTTAAATCGTTAAATAATGAGGTCATCGCTGCATCATCATGATGTCATAATTAATTTAATTTATTTAATGTCTAAAAATTATAAAAAGCTTCTATGATGTAGGAAATAATTTTATATTTATCATTAATATTTATAGTAAAAAATCTGACTTGTATAACCCCATATAAAAATTTTTTTAGTAACATAACTCATGTTTGTGTCATTTTTACTTTTATATTAAATAAAAAGTTATTTATGTCATTTCCCAACCAAAGTGGCTCTATAGGGTCCCCAAGATGACCCATGGCTTTTCTTGGTCGGAAATGACACATCCAATGATGGTAGGACAAGTTTCAAGCTCATCTCATACTATTAAAACATTATTTTTACCTTAAACTACACTAATTACCACTAATCGCGATTAAGAACTTAATAAGTTACTATTCACCAAAAAATTATTTTAATCCCATTGAACCACATTTTACTTCTTAATGACAACCATGTATGTCGGATTTTTGAAATTCAAAACACAAAGATGGCAAGATTTCATTTAAACGAAAAATCAGTTTTTATAAGGACCACTTAGTGGTTTCACTATTCATCAAAAATTGAAGTTTTTCAAAAAATTACCAAAAATTTACCCTAAGCTATATTTGATATTCCGAATTAAAAAATGAAGTCTATTTTACAAAATTCAAAACATTTAATTCACATTAATTAATTTAATAATTAATTCCCGCTGTCATTACAAATAGCGTGTTTTTATAAATCAATAAGTATCAAAAGATTGATACCAGTTTAAGTCCAATTTTGAAGTGAAATTGATTCCAATGACCACCAATGGATTAAATGGTAAAAATATCTTCAGAATACACTTTAATACCAATTAAAAGGATAATCTAACTATATAATTAAATTAAATGAAAAAGCAGTTTTGATTTAAAATGCAGTATTTTTTCACTATTCATTAAAAAATGAACATTGTCAGAAAAATACCAAAAATATATCCAATGTAAATTCAATGTCCCAATCATAATGAATATGTTTATTTTGAAAAATATAGATTATAAAATTGTCAAAATATTGATTTAAAAAGGGTTTACCATCAAAAGGCTGTAAAACAATCTTTTAAGAATATTATGGTATTCCATGCTTAAGATTAGAGTTATTTTCATTTTAAACCTGTAAACACTATCTAATTCATTAATAGACATAGATAAAAATATCTATTATTCATTACTTTCTTGGGATGTTACAATATATATCCAGAATATACATGTATTTTTAATATTACATAATCATTTAGAGGTAAGAAATGAAATGCACTGTTCATGGAGACGGAAAGCCGTACGTATGCATGAACGCTACTTTCATTTCTATGTCATATTAATGGAATTAAAACTAAATGAGAGGTATGTATATTTTAATTCCAGAATTATATCCATCATTTAGACGTATCATTCATCATATATATCCATTATATACATGTACTTATAATAGTACATTACATTTGGGGATAAGAAATGAAATGCACCGTTCATGGAGACGGTAAGCCATACATATGCATGAACGCTACATTCATTTCTATCTTGTACTTTAATGGAATGAAATAATAATTATATATAGGTATATTAAAATTCCAGTATAACATCATATATAATAACATTAAATCCATCATTTATACGTCCCACATATGGCATTAACGAATCAAATCACTTTGAGGGGGCGGTAGTCCACACTTCCTAAAATGAAATTATCGTGTTTACACATAATGCAAGCCAGAAAAGGTATGCTCAAAATGAATAATACAGAAGCTTAAGGAAAACATAAACATATTATATATCATATATAAATATATTGACATCTTAATGGCCACCTTTGAAGGTGTTATATGAGTGTTGAACAATCATCGTTTCGTGAGGCAGAAATTCACCATCCACGGAAACAGTATGTTCATTAACCATTAGATGTAGGTGTGTGTATGTCTAGCTCGGATAATTCTTATAACAAAATCCTAGTATATTGAAGATACTGGATTTGTTACAAAAGAAATTAATAAAAAGAGTTTAGGGGGTTGGAGAAGCAAAATAAAACAAAAGGACTCAAGTGAAAACATCACCTTAAAATCGGGTAACTCCCTTTGGTTTGAGCTCAAAGGTTTCCTTGGGAAGACTTCTGCCCAAAGTGAGGCTTCAAGGAGTAATAGAGGGAAGTGGAGAGGAAAAATGGGCAGAGTTTGGCCGAGCGAAAGGCTTTGGGAGTGTGGGTAAGGAGGTAGAGGTGGCAGCCTTTTATAAGAGGAGAGGAGGGGCACTTTTGGAAGGTAAAGAAAAGTCACTTTATTTTAAAATGGTATTCGGATTTAAGAGGTCCCACATTGATTTGTTTCGAGGATAAGGTGATAAGGGTTCTAAATCCACTCATAAAATAGGTTTTGGACATGTGTAGGTCTTAGATATTACTTTATCTTTCCATTTCATTTAAAGTGTTAAATAATGAGGTCATCACTGCATCATCACGATGTCATAAATAATTTAACTTATTTAATGTCTAAACATTATAAAAAAATACTATTATGTAGGAAATATTTTTAGCTTTCCATATATTATTTATAGTCAAAACTATGACTTGTATAACTCCATGTAAAAATTGTTTTAGTAAAACATCTCATGTTTGTGTCATTTTTACTTTTACATTAAATAAAAAGTTATTTATGTCATTTCCCATCCAAATTGGCTACATGGGGTCTCCAAGTTGACCCATGGATTGTCTTGGTCGTCCATGACACATCCAATGAGGGTAGGACATGTGTAAAGCTCATATCATATTATTAAAACATTATTTTTACCTTAAATCACACTAATTACCTCTAATCACGATTAAAAACTTAATAAGTTACTATTCACCAAAAAATTATTTTAATCCCATTGAACCACATTTTACTTCTTAATGACAACCATGTATGTCAGATTTTTGAAATTCAAAACAAAAATATGACAAAATTTCATTTAAACGGAAAATCAGTTTTTATAAGTACCACTTAGTGGTTTCACTATTCATCAAAAATTGAAGTTTTTCAGAAAAATCCCAAAAATTCACCCTAAGATATATTTGATATTCCGAATTCAAAAGTGAAGTCTATTTTACAAAATTCAAATCATATAAGTCACATTTATTAATTTAATAATTAATTCCCGCTATCAGAGCAAATAGCGTGTTTTTATGAAACAATATGTATCAAAAGATTGACACTAGTTTAAGTCTTATTTCAAAGTGAAATTAATTCCAACAACCACTATTGGATTTAATGGTAAAAATATATTCTAATTTCACTTTAAAACCAATTCAAAAGATACTCTAATCATATAAATAAATTAGATTAAAAAGAGTTTTTGAATTAAAATACAACATTTTACACTATTCATAAAAAAATGAACTTTATTAGAAAGATACCAAAAATTTACAAAAAGTAAATTTTGATGTCCCAATTCTTAAGAAGAGTTTTATTTGGTCCAAAAGGATGTATAAGAGTGAATAAAACTATATTTAATGATGGTTCTCCATCAAAAGGCGATAAGTGAACCTTTAGTGAAACTAGGGCATATACGCCTAAAATTGAATTCATTCCGTATTTTATGCCTTTATCTTTTTTTGGATAAATGTAAAAACATTTAAAAACATATATAATCATATTTTAGTTATTTCTATCCATTCCCGCCAATACAACAGCTACATGTTAACTACCATTTAAAATAATATTATTTTATTATTAGAGTGCAACGTAAGATTCCCAAGAAACTCGTTGTTGCGTGTTTGGTACGCCATCGAGCATAGCGTCCCCTTTAAAGTAATATTAATATTTTATTCACAAATATGGATAAATATGAAAATGTCATATTCTTTATTTACCTGGGGTGTTACAATATTTATAGGATGTAGAATAAGAAACAATTTTTATAGAGTTATAAAAATGGTTTACTTTTCATTGAGAAAACTCCATGGAATATCTTCTAAATGACCCTAGGGATTTTAATTTTTTATTAAAAGTACCTATATAATATGGATAAATTGTTTTAGTATAGGGTTTTCAGATTTTTTAGAGCTAGATGGCTTAAAATGCCTGATAATGTGTGGGCGGGAGGTTCCCATTTATAATTTAGGGGAGTGTTATAATTGTAATTTTTCAAAGATATAAAAATTTATTAATTCAAATTATTGGAATAATGTATCCAAAATGAATAATATAATAATTTATTAAGGTTAATTATTAAATAAGTCCAAAAAATATGTTTAATAAAAATTTTAAGTCATTTTAATCTTTATAACTAGGTTTTAACTTACTGTTAACCCTTTTAACAATTACTAGACCATTGAAATTTTCTTATATTTAATGGTAAATACTGATGCCATAAAAGAATAATTGACAGATAAATGGACCATTTATTACATGTTAAAAATAATTCTATTATCTTTTACAATTATGTGGTTTTTAGTAATTTTAAATCATTTAATAAAATATTTTTTTCTAAAATATCACTAATGTTAATTTTAGAAATATTAATTTACTTTGACATTAAAGTCATAAATATTATTATATAATTTTAATATAAACCATTAAAACATCCCAAATATGTTATAATAAACTATAAAATTTGTAAGATATAATAAGTTTCCCAAATTTTATTACTTTAAATTTTATTAAAATCAATAATTTTATTTTTATATTAATTGAATAGTTATTGTTTCAGTATTTCCTACGAAAATAATGTTATTATATAATCATTGAAAATTATAAATAAATTATCTAAATTATTATAACTTCATTATTCTAAAAATAACCTTTAGATAAACCTTTTTTTAGTCCAATATTAAAATATAATTGAAATTTAAATACAGGAGTGTGGCATTTTGTATTCTTCTCTACATAAAATCTTACATGGGCTATTTTCATAAATAGATGTACCATAAAAAATTATATATCAATAATAATATAATAAGTCTTGAAAAGATATTTTCCATTGATAATTATGATAAAAATGGTGGCCTTATCACTTAGTTTAAACCTCGGTTAACACGAATTTCCCTTTTATCATAGTGATATGTTTTTAAAACATCTATTATTCTCTGTGAAGAAAACTTATTTTATATTATTAATAAAAATATTTTTTTTATTCTAATTAAAAAATATATTTTAATAAATTAAATCTCTATTAGTGGTTGAAATTCATTTTATAATAATCCTACAATGTTCACCAAAAAATAGTTTTCTGAAAGAAATAACATCTTTAAGTCTACTACTATTTTTAAAAATAAGATAAAGTATAATTTTGATTCCTGTATAATTAATTAGATTATTTTAAACTAATGGATATAAGTAATATTTTAGGATTAAATTTAAAATTTTATTGTGATTTTTCAATGAAAATAAATGAAAATATAAAAAAATTTATTGTTTGTTATTTGCTAAAATATCAATTAGTTCAGAAAAATCCCAAAATATCACCCTAATATAATTTTGATATTTTTATCTCAAAATGAAATTAATTTAAGAAAATTTAGTTTTTAAAAATTTATAATTTTTCTATTTTCTTATCATTCATGAATAAACCTATTTGTATTGGTATATTGTTTCTCTATAAAGAATAATATTACTGTAATTGGAACTAGAGCATTATTATATCCCATATATGTCATATATAATCTTAAAAGGTCATCCATATACTAGGAATCATAACTAGGGTGGCACAACCATAACACATTCACCTCAAGGGTGCATTCCAAATGTAAATAAAACTCAAGGGTTGACAAAAATCCCACACTCATCATCACCACCCACAACCCCTTAGACTCACTAGTCTGGAAAATATTATATGGTTAAAAAACATCTATCACACCATAATGGGGTTAGTTTTTCTATGGGTTCCCCATGGGGTCTTCTCCTTATTATTATAGTAGAGGAACCCTCACTTGGGTCATCCATCTCGACTAGGACATGGGTCGACACCTAATGCTCTTGGAAATTACATCCCTTGATATAATAAACACTATTATACCTTTAAAATTCCAAATATATGGGGACTCCCCAAATAGGTAATGGTAAAAAATGGTCCATGGCCCGTTTTATCCCCCAAGGTTGCTCTAGGTCGGTCCCCTCACACAACTCGATCCCTAATTTTCCCATGTCTGACCACCTAGGATCATGCATAGATAAAAATCCCCTCTAGGTCCTACCTAAACACTAAAAATGTCTAGAATCCGCCAGGGATATTAAGGTCCCATTTTCCCACATGGCCTAGTTATCCCATGTCATAAAACAAATCTTTAAGTGGTTATCATGGCTTCTATACTAGACCCACTATGTTTGGGTTGGTCCAACCTCACTAAAAAATAGGTACGAATAAAAGTAGGTATCTCAATAGTGATGGACTCGGCCATCGATGTTTGTGGTGAAGTGTAAAAACCTAAGGGTTATTTGTAACCCTTGGTTATCGTTCATTTTAATTTTTTATTTTAATAAATTTTAAAAAAAATAATAGTTTAATTAAACTAACCATGGAATCGACATCAATAAAGTTCCCAAGAAACCATATTTATAAAATTAAAGGATAATTTAAATATAGAATATACTCAAACCCACATACATTATTCTAATATTTCCACTTGATTCCAAGGGCCGATAGTAGGTGTCATGTGCCATCCATTAACATTGAGCCATGTTCTTAATCAACATAGATGGTCTCCATGTACTGAGCCTCTAAACCACACTGACATCCTAAACTATAAAAATTAAAATTAATTAAATAATTTAATTCTAATGTTAAATAATTTAAAATAACTTATCATGAATCCAATGATCATTTGATCATCGAGGAACTGGGTGTCAGTCACCCCAATAACACCCTCAAACCCATGTCGAGAAAAATCATGAACCTAAACTAAAAATTCCATCATTATTTATTTTTAAATATATTAGATAACTAATGAAAAATCCATGGTCTAATTTACCTTGGTTGAAATGATGAGGGTTGGTAGGTGGACATCATCTTGGGATGTCCACATCTTTGGAAGTATGAAATCCCATTTAAAATCATGAGATTTAAATATTCTGTAACACCACTATAACTACCAAGGTAATTTTAATTATCAATTTTATAAATTGTTAATATTTATTAATTTAATTATATATATTCATTATAATAATACTTAGTAAAGTTTCCATTAAAAAGGAAATAGTTTTATTCTTATAAAATTTGTCTCATATATGGTTATATTTAAATCAATAATTTCTAAATTATTGAATTTAAATTAAAAAAATTAAAATTCATTTTTTAATCATCAAATCTAAATTTTATTATGTAATTTTATTGTTATTTTTATGAAAATGTTGATTTCTTATTCAACAGCAAAAATCCCAATTTTTCTAAAACTATCATTTCTTTTCCGTAAATAATTAAATTTAAAATTTCCAATTGATATTAGTGTATCATAAGTTTATTTTATTTATATATAATCTATTTTATTATATAGTAATCATCATTATACTTAAATTTTTTATAAGTTCATTTTTGGGTTTAGAACATATCTTTTTAATTACTATTTTTATTAGATTTTTCATTTTAATCTTATATTAATTTCTAGCATATCTATAAATTGATTAATGAAAAAATATATTACATATTTGGAATTAAGAGGAACAATTACTTTAAATTTTTTCCTTTTATTTAAATTCAATATCAAATTTAACTCTAGAAAATACTTTTCAACTCGTTAAAGTAAAAATCGAGAAATTAAGTTACAAATAATAAGATAATGACTAAAAATAATTCTTAAAAATTCCTTTAATATATTTTATTAGTGGTATTCTACCATAATCAAACAAGATTATTATTTATGGAAATTTTTTGTAATGTTACTTTGAAAATGACTTATATATTATTTTAAGTAAATATAAAGTTATGAAATGCTACTCACTTGATTTTATTATATATAATATTTTTTGAAGGAGATAGAGAGAATTATTTTTAATTATAATTATTTATTTCAAATATTAATTATTTATTTAAAATATAAAATATTTTTTATCATGGTAATTTATTTTCATTTGAATGTGATGAAATATTTATATTAAATTTTTATGTAACACGGACACTATTTTTATGTAGGTAGTAAAAACTAAAGAAAATATTTATAAAAAATATAAAATTAATTTATTTTTGTTGTGATATAGTGTCTCGCATATTTATGGATAAAAAATATCAATGATTCTGAACTATAATGTATTCAAATTTCATTGTTTTCATGTTGTCATCAAAGTAAAATTTAATGTGTAGTTGGAAATTTATATTAATGATACCTTATAATAAATTAAATTTCATTAAATGGTTTAAAATTCATAAAAATAATATAATGGACCCAGGGAATGGGATATAGTTGAGAATATTAATTAGGTTTAATTTAAGGTCAATTAGCCTTTAATAATAGCATTATTGACCCCTGAAGGGTAAAAACCAATGATATCACTCTAATTGTCAAAAGGGGTAATGAGGAGTCAAAAAAAGAGATAAGGGTAAAAAATAATATAAACATGTAAAAAATTTATTGTTTGATATTATTTAAACCTATAATTATATCATTTTGGATCCATTTTTCACTAGGTTTAATTTATATTGATTTTATACTTTATTAAATCCCAAGAGTGCCCCTCCCCAAACTTATAAAATGGGAGATCCTATCCTCTCTTCCTCACTCCATTTGAGATCTATAGTTCATAAAATTATAATAAAATTCCTCTAAAACATTACGTGATACATCATTGAGTCCCAATATAGATTATAAAACAATATTTAGAAGGATTTTTGTAAAAACCTTAAGTGATTGTCTGAAAAAGATGTACAGTCCTTAACTAGGAATTTTATTTTTAAATACTCTTTTTCATAATTAAATTATTAATAAACCATTATGAAAAAATAAAATTCATATATTTCATACAATGATATTTTATTATGTTATTTTCATTACATATATCTATCTCCTTTTCCATTGAATGGGAAATGAAACAGCTAATCGTGTGTATGTCGTCTTACCGCCTCGTGAACTAATTCTATTCCTTTCCCATCACTACTAGTCAAAGATTGTTATAATTATGGATTTGATGTTTATATATTATATTCATGAAATAATTATACACTTTTAAGGATAATATATCATCTAATTTCTCACCTTTATGACCATTGAAAAACAATAATGTCATTCGTGTGTAGATGTGGATCACTGCAACCAAGAAGTGATGTGATTCGTTTTTCACAACCATATAACATGGATACTATATATATTTATATTTTAATAAATAATATTATATTTCATATTTATTTATCAATATATATATATATAATAATAACATTATTTTTATCATTATCGTTGAAAATTAAAATATTACTTATTTGTGTGTGCGGTCTGCTGTCTCCATGATTATAACATAGTTAATTTTTTTAACCATAACTTATGGTCTGTTTTAATATATAATCAGGGTATAAATATAATAAATGTGTAGTTTTTATTATTTTGGAGATGATTTAATGAATTCCCCTTTAACCATTGTCAACCTACCAAATTCTTTTTTGACATATGAGCATTATATCATCAAAACAACTGATATGTATTTAATTGATTAATTAATTTTGTATAATTTGGTACCAAATAAAAGAAATTGAATAATTAAAATGAATATGGTTCTTATGTATGTAATTATTTTAAATATTTCTATTATTACGGATGATATGTAATGTACTTGAAAATCATACTCAATATAAGGGACACGTTTTCTTAAAACCCAGTTAACTGTTCTTTAATGGTCTTTTTTGTAAAAAAAATTCATACACATCCAAATTCGTAGAATTATTTTATGGATCTACATATATATACATATATGAACTATAATGTACATTTAAAAAAAATTAATTTCTATTAAATGTTTTCAAAGCTAATATTTGTATAAATGATACCCAAAACATATTGACTTTCTTTACAAAAGGAAAAAGTAAATTTCTAATTTTAATATATAAAAAGTCAATGTATTTTCCTACTACCTTAGACCATATTTTATGGTTGTATTTATTAAAAATATTTCATTTTTTCTTCCTATATATTCCTTATTTATATTTTTTTAATTGGTATTTTAGTTTTGAAACTAAATGTTTTAAAAGGAAAGGTTATTTCGATAATTGAAATTTTCTTACACATGGTATCAAAAGATTTTTTCAAGTACATTATAATGTAGCGCTTTAACAATAAAAAAATTTATTACTGATATAGTACATTATCATTATATATGAATAAGGATGATTCGGAAATAACTTATATGATGGGTTATCATGATGCATCTTATATGATGAGTAAGCCCGATATAGTTTATATGTTGGGTTTGCCTGATATATTTCTATAATGAACTGATTAATGTTCATTATATTCAAAGGAAAGAATTAGAGTGATAACTATGGAGGTTTATCCTATATATTTAATTATTATTTAGATATTTATAGCATGGGTTACAAGTATAGTGATATATGCTTTCTAAAATGGTATATATATACTTTTTATGGGTTTAAATTATTTTTATGAACAAAAAGTTCATGTATTTATTATTTATATGATTTATTTAGTATGAAAAAATAATATTATGGTAATGGAAATAAATTTATGGGTTTTTATTTTTTTTAATTGAGTAACATTTTTCTTTCTTTTATTCCCTTTAGTGATCTTTTTTTCTCAAACCACATTTTTTAAATTTATTTCAAAATATATATGATGAGTTAGAAAAAATAAAAATTCGTGTTCAAATTCATGAATATTATTCATGAAAACAAAAAATGATCCATTTTAAAAGTTTTATATTATGCAAAAATTAAATATTGAGTAGAAGTGTAATCTTTTTAATATATTGTTTTCTTATGTAAGAGTTATGTATCAGTTCTCTAAACCTCTAAACTATAACGACAACCAAAATTCAATAATGTGAATTATTTTATAATGAAATTATATTATTTAATGATTTAGGATTTTTCTTTATAGTTTTATTTAGTGGAAACAATTAGATAAATTTATATGTTAGTATAATGTTGATATAATTACTCCAAAATATTTTACCTTCTGGTTATGTTTAAATAAAACTACATTTTAAGATTACCATGTTTCTTCATCTAATATATTCCTATTGAAAATGGTTTTACATAGAGAAAAAAAATTTATGTATCAAGGTAGCAAGTGGAAAATAACCTTTTAAATAAACATATTGGACTAGTTGGAATTATAACTGAGTAATTTTTAAAAGTATTGGATTAGTTAATATAGTAAATAAATGTTAATGTAATCCATGATAAAGAGAAACCTTATCTACTAAAAATAAACATATGGATAGATGATCATTTTATGAAAAAATCACAATATTTTTATGGAACGTCATATCTATTTGTATGTGAAGACTAGATAAATTATATAGAAAATATATTTGAATTTAAGGGTTATTCAAAATATAAAAAATGAAACACTTTCAATTTATCATTTTAAAGGTGAAGTTAATTGAGAATGTAATGTAGTTAATAATACCAATGAGAGTGATGATCATGATGTTATGAAATGGGATACATTTAAGGATATTTTTCGGTAAAAGAATTTCTCTTTGGTGGTTTGACTCAAAATAGAGAAAACAATTACTGGAATTGAGGAGAAGAATATAGATTTAGTAGTTTTGTGTGAAGAAATTTTTTCAAGACTTTCTATGTATGCCCCAAATTTTATTCAAGACCTAGATTCTAAAGTTAATACATTTTACTAATGATAGGAACCAATTTTATTGAGTTCTTTGGAATCAAAAGAGTTTAATAGTTATGAGAAATTTGTTCCTTATGCTGAGAATGTTGTGATAGAGTTCATTAACATGTATTTCCTTGACAAGACAATAGTATGGAGCGGTAATGGTTAAAATAAATGTAAAATCGTCCATATAAGATGTATATAGGTAAAACCCTATCCAGTTCCAGGTATAGAAAAATATTTCAAGGTATGTTTCCAAGGTTCTCTATACTATTAAAAGTGTTGTAAGTTTAGTTATAGGGCTCATATCTATAGAGAAGATCACTAAAAATTCATGAATGGGGAAATAGGTAGCCACCCAATAATGAGATTTTTTAATTGTAGTGAGGTAGAGAATTATTCTAAAGTGTTTTTTGATTTAATGTTTTAGGGCGTAAATAATTAATATTGAATGTGAAAAGGTTTGTAAAATTATTTAATGCCACTACAACTGATAGTTGTCCATCAAATGAAGTGGTGATAGGTATGTTACTTGTTTATTCGAATTATACCAATAACCTCTCTGAATCATGATCTTCGAATTCTTTCATTTATAATAAATTTTTAATTAAAATAGTAATATAACCACATGAAAATAAGATAACACTTTTTTTGAAAAATAAAAGTTGAAATATTAATGAAACTAAGATTTATTGGAATTATCCTATTATTATCTGTGGGGTGGTATTTCCCCAAAATCTTATTGGTCTACCCAAAGTAGAGTTTTATTTGAATCATGATTTGGATTATATTTTAAGTTATCATTATATGAAATATTTTAGAGAAACTAATGTTATATTTAATTATTACATACCTTTATTGACATAATAATCATCCATGGAAAAATATTTTATATGACAGTGAAAGATTCTTACATCATGTTTTCTGATAATAATGAAAATTTTCATTTTAGTTATGTACTATTTTGTGAATAAATATATGGATTTATTTTTTTATTTTCCTAGTAATATTCTTGATAGAATATTTATTTTACTATTAAAATATTTCTAGATTATAATCTAATTAAAAAAACCCCTTATTAAATATCTCAATTAAAACATTTGGAATTGAATAAGAAGTTTTAATAATTTAGTGATAAATGATTTATTTTTCTAATCACTTCACCATTGGTTTCTCATATTTTATTTTTTAAAAAGAAATATCGCATTGATTATAGATCATTGAATAACATCATTGTTAAGAACATGTATTCATTTTCTCATATTGATGCATTTTTTGATTAAATCTAGGGAGTAGTATTTTTATAATATTGATAACAGTTTAGGGTACCATTAGTTGAATGTGGATTAAGATATTCTGAAAAACAATGTCTTGGACTACATATGGGCAGTAGGATTTTTTAGTTATTCCTTTTGAGATGTCTAATATAGTATCTATAATCATTGAACAATAAATATAGTTTCCCATGAATATTTAGATAAGTTTTTAGTTTTATAAATTATTGATATATTGGAATAATCTAAAATTCATGATTATCATGAAATAAACATTAGGATTGTTTGCAAAACAATAAATTAATAGAATATATATGGAAACATTTATTAGTGGAAATTTTGGTTGTAACTGATTTATTTACTTGGGAATATTATTTATAATTATTTCATTACTATTGTCTCATTTAAAAATATAGTTGTTGAAGAATATAAAAGACCTAAAATTTTGCCGGTTATTTATAATTTTTTTGGATTAATAATATATTCAAAATATTGTTTCAAAGAATTTCCAATTTGGCTATCCCGCTAACTATGTTAACACAAAAAGTTCTAAATTAATCATGAAAAAAGAGTTTAATGATTATTTATATGAAATTAAATGAATATTATGGAATGATCCAATTTTTTCCACGATAATTAAAAATGCATAAATTGCTATCTATAGTTATGATTATTTTATGGTGATTGGTTGTTTTCTAATTAAGAGTTATTAGGTCATCAATTGTCCTCCATTTCAATTGAAACATCATGAGTTAAAATTATTTACACATGTACTGAAACAAGATTCTATGGTTTTTACATTAAAATATTGAGACAATATTTATAAAGTGTAAAATGTCAAATATATAATGATGAATTTTTTTTGATTTATTTATTCACACTAACTGACGTTAACACGAATAATAGAATAGGCTATAATGGATTCAAGATTATAATAACAGGATTTGTTAACTTCATATAAAAAATCATATTTAATTCTTGGATTCAAAGATATAATTAATCATTAGACATGTTATGTTCAAAAAGCAACTCTTTTGAAATTAAATTAAGAAATTATGTGATAAAAACTTTTATAAAGGAACTTCTTCATTATTGTTTCAGTTTTAAGTGAAGTTAATATTATTAGAAATAATCAATTAATATCATAAGGAAGACCATGATTTACAAATAAATATGGAAAATTTTAAGAAATATATGTTTCCATAATTTATCATTAAAATGGAATGTTTTTGAAGATTTGGAAAAAGGTTGTGTGTTCTAGTTATGTAATGTCTTTGCCCGGATCACCTCTAAGAAGGTGGCCATAATGGTTGGTCATATAACCTCATGAGCATCTCCGAAAATTCACAATTCTTCCGACTAACGGCTAGGGATAGGGGTCAGTCTATGGGGAGACTATTCCCTCATAGGATAAAGTATTAAATAGTAGTAATTAATATAATAAAAAGTATGGGAAGCATAAAGAAGAATCAGACATCATAAGAAGAAAATAAATGACCCAACAGAATAAATAATAACTGCAAAAGATTAATAGTCATAACAGATACCATGAGGATGTCAATGTATGATTTCAAAATTAAATAAATCAATGTGTAGGGGTACTGAGTACAATCATATACTACATGATAATAAAACAACCAAAATACCAAAAAAAATACACATGGAATCTTTAGCATATGCTCGGTTCTCTACCACCAAGATCCATCCAAAATAAAAAAGCAGTCATGCATTGGAATAAACATGCTTCCCTAAATCAAAACTTGTGAACATAAAGTCTACTCGAGTAGGAAAAGGCGCACAAGAATTGTGGGAGAAATAATCTTAGTTGACCATCAAACATGTTTTCTAGACAATTCCATTTCATGTTATAGACAAATAAAAGTGTGTTATATATATAATAAATACATGAAAAATAAATAAAAAATAACTATAACTTGGTATGGTATGAAAAAAAACACACTTTTCCATTCCATCGGCTTCATCCTAATCTAGAAGTCTGAATGAGATACCTAGTAATGAATAGTATATATATTTCAAGCCCAGAGTTATAAAATAGACCAAATAAAAGAAAATACCCCCTATATTTCTATTCGTCTTGGAGTCTAATCCATATATCAAAACTATGTGAACTAATGGAATAAGAGAAGTGTCACAATTCATAAGGAAACACTAGGAAATTCCAATAAAAACATCTCACACATTTATTTAAAAATGAAAATTTTAGAGGAGGCGTCTAATCCCATCTTGAAGGCATTAATATGGTACATCTAATAAATAATATCCAATACCACAAGACTATATAATGAAATCCTTTTGAATGCCCATGTATCACTCATGGATGGTAACTATGAGTCTCTCCTAGGTATAACACATAAGGGACGAAGTATCAACTAAGGATTTGCATATCCATTTTGTCAATGGGTCTATCCTTGATTTCTCCATTGGGAATTGGTATCTCCAAAAAGTAAAATAAAAATCTTGGGAAAATCCCTTTCCTGGCGAGCCTAAAACATTACTTTCCCAACACACTTTGTTGCAACCTATCAAGCAAAAAGAGTCCAATTATGGTTTCTTATTATGGGACTCATGTTCTCTTCCCAATAGAAGTTTATTTAAAATAATAATAGAGGCAAATATATATATATATATGAAAAAGTTTCATTAATTATTTCTACCATGTAATTATCATTTTAATGCCATGATTACCAAATATTCAAGCCCAACTTTCATGGATAATAAGATTAATACAATATAAAATAGAACTAAAACTTAACAGTGAAAGAATAAAAAATGGAATTTAATAATGGTAAAAAACAATAAGACTTAAATCTATAATTATTTTTGAAAAACCATAATGGAAAACAAAATTCATGGTTCATGATTTATCCTAGGTAATTTATTTATTTAAAACATGAACCAAAATTATTTTACATGTAGACATAATTAATAATTTAATGACCCAAGGACCAAGGTAAAATAGCCCAATTAAATCGGTGAACCCAAAGGGGTGTCCAAAAACAAGGAAACTACATAATAAGGAAGTCTACCCTAAACAAAGGAAAAAAATATAATTAAATTAATATTCATTATTAGGGATTTGGTGGTTGGTACAGATGAGCGATACAACAATGGGAATTGAATGATTCTATAAGGCCCCAGCCTTAAACCTTACTTAATCTTGAGTTATTACAAGATTACACATTGAGGATCTTTTCGGGCTTAGATTTTTAGAGAAATAGATCATAAAACTTGCATTACATTCCACATATAAACAAAGTGGTTACATAAAGATAGTATTCTTCATTCCCATCAATGGAAACATATTTAAAATAAAACATGGATTATTTGTTGACACTTCCCTGACACTATCATCATATCATGTACCTTTCCCTTGACGTGTGAAAAACATTTCAAAAAAACTTGGGATGAGCATAAAAAGCTCAGTAAGGGATATAAAAATATGGAAAGGAAACATGGGTACATATATACATAAGAATGAGATCATACTTTACCCATAAAACATATGGACATTAACATACCTCATCGAATCATGAATAAATCCTAGAAATCATAAGACATAAAGGTAACTTGAGGCATTCATAACATTCGTACGTAGGGAGTAACCCTCTTGGTTACATTTGGAATACCCATCAAAGTATATTTCCTAAATCTCTTCAAAGAAACCTTAACGTTTCACTCCTTCGCGTTACCCAATGCATTGGAGAGCTATATTAGGCTCACCCGCCCTTATTTTATCACGGAACCACCCGTCTTCATAATAATTCCCAATAACCTCAACATAATCGTATCACATAAAAAATGAATAAAAGAAAAATAACATTTCCACCTTTCAATCACAAGATATCAATACAACGCATTGATATGAAAACATTATGAAAACCATTTTCAATACGAAAATAAAATAAAACTAAAACATGGTATTTATTTTTCTTTTAAAAAGAAGGTATGGCTTCTAGGGGAAGCTGAAACTCAAATAACGGTCACGGCGGTGGAGAAGTCGTTGTCGCCGCATACATTCGACAAAAACATTCCCTTTTGTCGTTTAGTAAACGCTTCATATGAAAAAGATTCCTTTTTAATAAATGTAAAATTCAAAGGGGTTTATACAATGTATAAAAGAAGGTTGTGTATAAAACAAAATATGCCTCAATGAAAGGAGATTGAGACGAAGTCCCATACCTCGGGTCCGACTTGACTCGATCGTTCTTTAATGTCCGGAATAATAAACTTGAGTTAATTTCTATTTGCTTAAGAACTTTTTTCAAGTTCATTATTCCTTTTATATCACTTATTACCATGTCATGAACACTATGTAATTATTTAAGTTAATAACAACCATTTTAACGATCATTGGTTGTTGAGTCAAAAATAAACCCTTTATAATTACAAGTTTTTCATGTATACATTATTTCCAGAATGGTATTCATGATGTAGATATAATATATGTCATATATATCCAGTAAATTCATGCATTTATAATATTACATAATCATTTAGAGGTAAGAAAAGAAATGCACCGTTCATGGAGACGGTAAGCCGTACGTACGCATGAACGCTACTTTAATTTCTATTTCGTATTTTTATAGAATGGGATCATAATGATATAAAGGTATATTATAATTAAAGTATGATATCATATATAATATAATAGTTCCATCCTTTATACATCCCACATATGGTATTTAACGAATCAAATCACTTTGAGGGGGCGGTAGTCCGCACTTCCTTAAATGAAGATATCGCGTTTAACCATAATAGAAACCAAAAAGGTATGACCAAAAAGAAAAAAACAGAAGCTTAAGGAAAACATAAACATATTATATATCATATATAAATATAGTTACATCTTAATGTTTACCCTTGAAGGTGTTAAAAGAATGTTGAACAATCATCGTTTCGGGAGGCATAAATTCACCATCCAAGGAAACGGTATGTTCGTTAACCATTAGATGTTGGTGTGTGTAAGTGTAGCTCGAATCCTTATTATAAAAACATCCTAGTATATTGAGGATACTGTATGTGTTACAAAAGAAAAGAATAAAAAGATTTTAGGGGGATGGAAAAGCAAAATAAAACAAAAGGACTCAAAAGAAGACATTACCTTAAAATCGGGTAACTCCCTTTGGTTTGATCTCAAAGGCTTCCTTGGAAAGACTTCTGCCCAATGTGAGGCCTCATTGAGTAATAGAGGTAAGTTTATAGACAAAATGGTCATGGGTTGGCCGATCCAAAGGCTTTGGGAGTGTGGGTAAGGAGGTAGAGGTGGAGGCCTTTTATAAGAGAAGAGGAGGGGCACTCTTGGAAAGTAAAGATAAGTTACTTTATATTAAAAGGATTTTCGGATTCAAAAGGTCCCACATTGATATAATTCTAGGTTAAGGTGATAAGGGTTCTAAATACACTCATACAATTGGTTTTGGCCATGTGTAGGTTTTAGATTTTACATTATCTTTCCATTTTATTTAAATCATTAAATAATGAGGTCATCGCTGCATCATCATGATGTCATAAATAATTTAATTTATTTAATGTCTAAAAATTATAAAAAAAATACTATGATGTAGGAAATCCTTTTATATTTCTAATGAATATTTATAGTCAAAAATCAGACTTTTATAACCTCATATAAAAATTGTTTTAGTAACATAACTCATGTTTGTATCATTTTTACTTTAACATTAAATAAAAAGTTATTTATGTAATTTCCCAACCAAAGTGGCTCCATGGGGTCACCATGTTGACCCATGGCTTTTCTTGGTCGGCCATGACACATCCAATGAGGTTAGGACATGTGTCAAGCTCATCTCATACTATTAAAACATTATTTTTACCTTAAACTACACTAATTACCACTAATCGCGATTAAGAACTTAATTAGTTACTATTCACCAAAAAAATTATTTTAATCCCATTGAACCACATTTTAAATCTTAATGAAAACCATTTATATCGGATTTTTGAAATTCAAAACACAAAGATGGAAAATTTTCATTTAAACGAAAAATCAGTTTTTATAAGTACCACTTAGTGGTTTCACTATTCATTAAAAATTGATGTTTTTCTGAAAATTACAAAAAATTCACCCTAAGCTATATTTGATACTCCGAATTAAAAAATGAAGTCTATTTTACAAAATTCAAAACATATAAGTCACATTAATTAATTTAATAATTAATTCCCGCCATCATGACAAATAGCGGGTTTTTTTAAAACAATATCTATACAAAGATTGACACTAGTTTAAGTCCAATTTCAATGTGAAATTGATTCCAATGACCACCATTGGATTAAATGGTAAAAATATATTGTAATTTCACTTTAAAACCAATTCAAAAGATAATATAATCATATAAATAAATTAGATTAAAAATAGTTTTTGAATTAAAATACAACATTTTTCAATATTCATTAAAAAATGAACATTGTTAGAAAAATACCAAAAATTCACACAAAGTAAATTTTGATCTCCCAATCATAAATAATATGTTTATTTTGACAATTATAGATTATAAAATTGTCAAAATTTTGATTTAAAAAGGGTTTTCCATCAAAAGGCAGTAAAATAATCTTTTAAGAATATTAGTCTATTCCATGTATAAGATTGTATTTATTTTAATTTTAAGCCTCTAAAACACTATCTTAATCATTAATAAACATAGATAAAAATATCTATTATTAATTACTTACTTGGGATGTTACATCCTTCCCACTTTAGAAAATTGCGTCCTCGCAATTTATATACTTATCGAATAAATGGGGGTACTTATCCCTCATTGCATTTTCAGATTCCCATGTTGACTCTTCCATCATGTGGTTTTTCCACAAAACCTTTACCTGATTAATCACCTTATTTCGTAAAACTTTCTTCCTATGGTCAAGAATCTGGAATGGTTGTTCCTCATAATATAGGTTCTCTTCCAGCTGAACTACCTCTGGACTCAAAACATGAGATGGATCTGGCATATACTTTCTCAACATCGAAACGTGAAAAATATTGTGTACCTGAGATAAACTCGGAGGTAAAGCCACCCGGTATGCAACTGATCCAACTCTCTCCAGAATTTCTTATGGTCCAATAAACCTTGGACTCAGCTTTCCTTTCTTACCAAATCTCATCACACTTTTCCAAGGAGAAACCCTGAGAAAAACATGGTCACCTACCTCGAATGATAGATCCTTCCTCTGGTTATCCGCATAACTCCTCTGCCTGCTCTGAGCTGTTCTCATGTGCTTCTAAATCAGCTGAACTTTTTCGGCCATCTCTTCTACCAATTCTGGTCCCATCAACTTCCTTTCACCCATTTCATCCCAGAAAGCTGGAGTTCGACACTACATCCCATATAATGCCTGAAATGGTGCCATCTGTATACTGGAATGAAAACTGTTATTATATGAAAATTCAACCAAAGAAAGATGTTGGTACCAACTTCCCTAATAATCCATAGAACAAGAAAATATCATATCCTCCAAGGTCTAAATTGTTCGTTCTGATTGCCCATCTGATTGAGGATGAAAAGCTGTACTAAAATTTAATTTAGTACCCAACGACTTCTGAAGGCCTTTCCAAAAGTTAGAAGTGAAACTGGGATCATGATCAGATACAATGGAGAGGGGAACTCCATGTAACCTGACTATCTATTTAAGATACAAATGGAAAAGTTGATCTAGGGAAAAAGTATCTCATATATCAAGGAAATGATCAGATTTATTCAAGCGATCAACAATAACCCAGATTGCATTATTACCTCGAGATGTCTTCGGTAATCCCACATCAAAGTCCATGGATATATTCTCCCATTTCCACTCTGGCACTGGTAAAGGATGAAGCATCCCTTTCGGTAACTGCCGCTCTGCTTTAACCTGCTGACAAGTCAAACACTTCACAGTAAAATCAGCAATATCTCTTTTCATTCCATCCCACTAGTAATACTCCTGCATATCTCTACACATCTTAGTACTGCCAGGATGAACTGAATACAGAGAACTATGAGATTTACATAACAACTCTCTCTTCAACTGTGAATCACAAGACACACACAATATCTTCCCAAATCTTAAAACGCAATCATTATCAATGTTGAATTCAGGCAACTTGCCTTTCTGAACCAGCTCTACCTTTTTCTGTAACTCACTGTCTTGCTTCTGTGCTTGCTTGATTCTATCTGATAGAGATGATCTCACTGATACCTGAAACAAAACAGAAGAACTTCCTGCCCCCACAACTTCTATGACAAAGTTCATCAAATCCTTAACCAAAGTATCACGTTCCAAACGCAACATTTCTAATGAAGCATTACTTTTTCGACTCAAAGTATCAGCCACTTTATTTTCTTTTCCCGGATGGTAATGAATTGTACAATCATAATCCTTTATTAATTCTAGCCATCTCCTTTGTCTCATTTTCAATTCTTTCTTAGTGAATATATACTTTAAACTTTTGTGATCGATATATATTTCACACTTTACTCCATACAAATGATGCCTCCAAATTTTTAAAGCAAAAACAACAGCAGCTAATTCCAAATCATGTGTAGGGTAATTTACCTCATGAGTTCTCAACTATCGTGAAGCATAAGCAATTACCTGATCATTCTACATTAGGACGTAACCAAGTCCTTTCAATAAAGCATCACTGTATATAACAAACTCACCATTCCTGGAAGGTAGTGCCAAAACTGGAGCATTCACTAATCTTCTTTTCAATTACTGAAAACAATCATCACATTCTTTTGTCCAGATAAAATTAACACCATTTTGAGTTAGCTTAGTCATTGGACTAGACAACCGTGAAAAATTTCTAACAAACCTTCGGTAATAGCCTGCCAAACCAAGGAAGATACGAATCTCAGTCACATTTGTGGGTCTTGGCCAGTCTTCCACAACTTTTGTTTTTTGCAGGATCAACAGTTATCCCATCTTTAGAAACAATGTGACCAAGGAAAGAAATTTGTTGCAACCAAAACTCACACTTGCTAAATTTCCCATACAATTTATTTTCTTTTAAGGTTTGCAAGATAACCCTTAAATGTCTTTCATGCTCTTCATTACTTTTAGAAAACACCAAAATATCATCAATAAAAACCACCACAAACTTATCCAAGAACTCATGGAAAATTATATTCATTAATTCCAAGAATACAGCAGCTGCATTGGTTAGCCCCAAAGACATTACTACAAATTCATAGTGTCCATATCTTTTACGGAACGCGGTCTTCGGAACATATTCTTCCTTTACCTTCAGCTGATTGTACCCCGATCTCAAGTCAATCTTTGAAAAATACTGAGCTCCCTAGAGCTGATCAAACAAATCATCGATATGAGGCAAATGATATTTTTTCTTAACAGTGATATTATTCAACGCTCTATAATCAATTAAAATTCTCATTGAACCATCTTTCTTTTTAACAAACAAGACAGGAGCACCCCATGGTGATGTGCTAGGTCTAATGAAACCTTTCTCTAATAAATCTTCCAATTGCTCCTTCAACCCTAAAAGTTAAATTTGAGCCATTCGATAAGGGGGTTTTGAAATTGTCTTAGCATCAGGAACTAAGTCAACAGTAAATTCAACATCCCAATCTGGTATTATTCCAGGCAACTCATCATGAAAAATATCAGGATACTCATTTACCACTGGCACATCATTAATCTGAACAGTTCCTTTATTTTCAACTATGTGTGCAAGGTAATATTCATTTCCATCTTTTACAAGTTTCTCGGCCTCTTGATAAGTTATCAACAGTAAGGGTTCATTCTTGTACACAAACTAAAAGTCTTTCTGAAATGAAACTTCATTATCTCTACAGTCAATCTTAGCATGGTAAATAGAGAGCCAATCCATACCTAGGATAACATCACACTCTACTAGAGGTAGAACAACAAGGTTTGCAAGCAGGTTCTTTCCACAGATAAGGATAGGAATATTCTTATAAATTCTTTTTCCCTCAACATCCCCCCAGGTGTTTTTACCAAAAGTTCAAGAGTCATTTCTTGAGATGGTATTCCCATTTTACTAGAAAAGGTTTCAGAGATGAAAGAATGTGTAGACCCTAAATCAAACAACACACTGGCATAATCTGAAAAAACAAACAGAGTACCTGATACAACTCCATTTGATGGCCCGACATCTGTTGAAGTAGTTGCAAAGGATTTCACCACCCCTTTCTTCTTGTAGTCTAACTGATTCCCATCACTCAAGCTCTTTGTCAGACACTCATTTTCATAGTGACCCATCTCATTTCACTTAAAACATTTCACTAACTGTAAATCAAATTTGGTCTTACCTTCACCTTGATTATTTTTAGTGTAATCATGAGCCTTATGCCCCATCTTACTACATCAGTAGCACTTTCCAGAATTCAGAAGACATTCCCCAGCATGCCTTTTTCCACATTTATCACAAACTGGAAACTTAGTTTTCTTACCATCAGACTTTTTTGAAGAATTCTTACCTTTCTCCTGCCACCTCGGTCTCTTCTTCTGTTGCTTGTTATAGAACACTTGATCATTACCAAACTCCATTTCCACCTTCTCAGCACATCGAACAAGCTTTTCTTAACTTTTAAACTCATGAGAAGCTAATTCCCTTCGATATTTCGGCTTTAATCATGAGTAAAAACGATTGATTTTACTATCAAGGTCTCAGATAAAATTTGGAGCATACCTTGCCAATCGTGTAACGCCCCGACCCTAGTTGCCTAGAGTCGGTGCATTATTACATAACATTGGCATGATCACAAGAAAGATCAAATCTCGAAAGACCGATTGGTTTAGTAGCCTTGGAAACACTAGATATATTCATAAGTTTTACATTACATCATAAAATGAAAAACTACTACACCAACATAATGTTTCCACAGTCCACACTATAATCCCCTCATAATATCCCTGCAGGTCATTCATAACTTACATCTTCACTTCCTGGGAAAAATAAAACATAGAAAAGGGGTGAGCTCAAATGCCCAGTAAGGATAACAATACAGCGGAAACTTTCATCAATAAGAATAAACATTTAAGGCAATGTATAACTAAAACAAAAGCCTTTTAAACATGAACTTTCAACATGGTATGGCATAAATAAAATGAAATAATTCCATTTACTTATTCACATGGATATTCTACTAATCGAATAATCACATGAAAAAATCAATAACTACTTTCATAATGTTGGAATGCATAATGCCAGACTATCATAACCACATAGCCAAGGCCTCGTGCCAAGACTACAAATAAGATTTTGTCAAGGCCTTGTGCCAAGACACTAGTTTGTCTCATAAGACCTACCGATTCATCGAGGAGCTATAGCGGGCTCCACCCGTCACATATTAAGTCCAATGCATTCCCATATGAAAAGGTTTAAACATAACATAAACATTCGTATTAAAACTAGCATACGAAATGTCAATAATTTCACCATAAACTATGAATGGTATAAAAATAGCACATCCACAGTCAAACATATCACAAAACTTTCAATACAATATAGAAGCTTTGTATTACAATAAATCAACTTCAAATAAGCGTAAAATCCATCAAAGGATGTTGACATAGATGAAATCAAAATTCTTTTTAAAGAAATATCTCTTTTTATTTTGAAATCATTTAAGATCCATATAAAATAAAACATTTTCTTTGACAATATTCTTATAAGCTTGTAAGGGAAGTTTTGAAGATTTTATAACGGCGGAAATTAGCCGCACCCGCCGTATATAAAAAAAACATTCTTACCTTAATTCTGTCAAAAAGGTTAAAAAGGGACCTTGTTTTGAAAACGACGGAAAGATTCCTTTATAAACCACTTATAAAAGCCAAAAGGGTATAAATGACTTTAACTCATATTCTAGTAAGTAGTAAAAATGTTTTGAAATACATTTTTAAGAAACATGGATGTGGATGATAAAGAGATCCCAGTAGATTATTACATATAAACAACCTCGGATAATGAAGAGATTGTGAAATAACCCTTACCTTGTACTTTTACTTGGTTGGGGATGGTTAACCTCCTATATAATGGTGAAATAATTGTTATTAAATTATACAAGAATCATATACATTAATATGATATCATATATGATCTTTTAACATTGCTTTATTAATAATATCTTAGTATTATCGTCGTTTCAGGTGATAATCGATTCGTTCTTCTTAAATGTTTGGTTACGTAAGACATGTTTGTAATGGATATATTAAATCTTATTCATAATCATAATGATATTAACATTATTTTTAACCCTAAAATGAGAATAAGACTTGAATGGATACGATGGAGGATGGATCTCACCGCGTTCGTGGAGACGGTAGTCCGTACGTACGCACGAACGCTACTTCCATTTAATTTTTATTTTAAAAGAATTGAATCCAAATGATACATAGGTATATTACTATTCCAGTATAATATAATATTTTATATCCGTTACTTAAGTTCATTAACACCATCCTTTATACGTTCCATGTGTGGTATGAACGAGTCATATCATTTTTAGGGGGCGGTAGTCCGCACTTCCTCAAATGAAATTATCGTATGTATATACAACATGAAACGAATAATGGTATGAAATAAAATGGAACTACAGAAGATTATATATAAAATATATATCATTAATATCATATTTAATCACAGTTCCATCATAATGGCCACCATGAGAGGCGGTAAGATGTATTTGAACAATCATTGTTTCGTGAGGCGTTAGTTTTCCATCCACAGAAACATTATGTTCATCATCCATTAGATGGAGTTGTGTGTATGTGTAGTTTGAATCCTTCTTATAACAACATCCTAGTATATTGAGGATACTGGTGTTGTTACAAAAGAAAGGAAATAAAAAGAGTTTGGGGGTTGGAGAAGCAAAATAAATGAAAATAATTTAAGAGAAAACATTACCTTTAATTTAGGTAACTCACATTGGTTGGAACCAAAGGACTTCTTGAAATGCTTTCTGCCTAAGGGGAAGCTTCAAGGAGGAGGAGAGGGATGTGTGGAGCTTAGTTGGGCAGAGTTTGGACGAGCCAAGTGGCTTGAGAGGTGTGAGGAATGAGTAGAAGTGGTCTCCTTTTATAAGGGAGAAGAGGGGCTCTTTAGGAAAGAGTGAAAGTATTAATTTATAATATAATTATATTCGGTTTATAATGGTCCAAAAATCATTGAGGTCGAAGATAAGATGACTAATATTCTAAATAACATCAACCAATAAGAATTGGACAGGTTTTAGATAATATTTTAATCATTATAATCTTATTTATTTAAATGATTTATTAATGAGGTAAACATTGCATCATTATTGTGTCATTAATAATTTAAATTATTTGATGTCTAAAAATTATAAATAAAATATAATTATGTAGGAAATCATTTTAGCTTTCTAATGAATATTTATAATCGAAAATCCAACATGTATAACCCTATGTAAAAATTGTTCTTCTAAAAGATGTAAGCTTATGCCATTTTTATTTTTATTTTAACTTTATTAATATAAAGTGTCCCTACCACATACAAGTGGCTCCAAGGGGTCCCCAAATTGACCCAAGGATGCTCATGGTCGGGTATGTGTCCACCAATAAGGTTAGGACACGTTTTAGGGTAATTTTGTATTATTATAATATTATTTTTTAACCCTTATTTACCGGATTTACCCTTAACCATGGTAAATAAAATATTTACCACAGTAATTATTCAAAATGTCTAAAAATAAAAGTTACCTGTTTACACAATTTGGACATCCTGATTCCAAATATGGAATCCATTTTTCTAAATTCAAAACACAGAAGTGGCAGAAATTAATTTAAAATTAATTCCCGCTGTCAAAACAAAAAGCGTGTTTTTAAGAGGTAATAACTATCAAAAGATTGACACTTGTTTATGTTCGGTTTAATTGTAAAGTTATGTCCAACGACCAACATTATATTAAATGGTAAAAATATATTCTAAATATACTTTAAAACCACTAAAATTCACAATTTATCACTATTAATTATTTTGATTAAAAAAGTTGTTTTTAATTAAAATTTAGTAATTTTCACTATTCATCAAAATATAAAAGTTATCCGAAAAGTACCAAAATTTCACCCTAGGCTAATTTCGATATTCCGAATCCAAAAATGAAGTTCATTTTGAAATATAAAATATATATTATTTCAAAAAGTAGGTATTACTATTCATAACGGCTAATTTGATTGGTTACGGTGTGTTAGAACTCGGTGTTGCGTACAACACACGCTATCGCATTATTCGAAGGGAAACGTACCGTAGAAGCTTGGGGTGTTACATTCTCCCCTCCTTAAAATAATTGCATCCTCGCAATTTCTAGGGTATTACTGCATAAAAAGACTCGGGTGGTTCTTCATCATAAGTTCCTCGGGTTCCCACGTTGCCTCTTCCATCTTATGATTTCTCCACAAAACTTTTACCAGACACGTCGTCCGGTTTCTCAGTACTTGTTCTCTTGTATCAAGAATCTTGACGGTCTCTTCGCAATAAGACAGATCGGGTTCCAGTTCTAATTCCTCATAGGTGAGTACATGCGTCGGATCAGGCATGTATTTCCTCAATAGAGATACGTGGAACACATCGTGAACTTTGGAGAGACTTGGCGGCATTGCCAATCGGTAAGCTACAACCCCAATTCGTTCTAGAATTTCGAAAGGTCCGATGTACCTGGGACTCAATTTACCTTTCTTTCCAAAACGTATGACTCCCTTCCATGGAGATACCTTTAGGAAAACATGATCACCGACTTGAAATTCCAAATCCTTCCTTCGATTATCGGCATAGCTCTTCTGCCTACTTTGAGCTGCTTTGATGTGATTTTGGATTACTTTCACCTTTTCCACCGTTTCCTCCACCAGTTCTGGGCCTACAAGTTTTCTTTCACCAACGTCATCCCAACAAGTTGGTGTACGACATCTCTTTCCGTATAACGCTTCATATGGTGCCATCTGAATACTCGAATAGAAGCTATTGTTATAGGAAAATTCTACCAGTGGTAAATATTGATCCCACATACCCTGAAAGTCAAGTGAGAAAGATCTCAACATGTCTTCTAGGGTTTGAATAGTCCGTTCTGATTGTCCATCTGTTTGAGGGTGGTAAGCAGTGCTCAAATGAAGTTCAGTATCCAGGGATTTCTGAAGACTTTTCCAAAATCTTGAAGTAAAACGAGGATCACGATCAGAAACAATCGATAGGGGTACTCCATGAAGTCTCACAACTTCATTAATGTATAGTCTTGCTAGATGTTCCAGGGGTAGATCTTCTCTTATAGCAAGAAAATGTGCTGACTTGGTAAGACGATCAACAATAACCCATATTACATCGTTCCTTCTAGGAGTCTTTGGTAGCCCCATGACAAAGTCCATCATAATATTGTCCCATTTCCACTCCGGTATAGGAAGAGGTTGCATGACTCCTCCAAGCTGTTGCCTTCCAGCTTTCACTTGTTGACAAACCATACATCTTGACACAAAATCAGCAATCTCCCTCTTCATATTGTCCCACCAAAAATGTTCTTTCAAATCTCTATACATTTTGGTGCTCCCAGGGTGTATAGAGAAATTGGAACTATGAGCATCATCGAGCAATTCCCTTTTTAGATCAGGTATATTGGGAACACAAAGTCTCTTCCCGAATTTCAAAATTCCATCTTCATACACAAAGTCTCTCAATCTCCCATCATTCACAGCTTTAATCTTCTTTTGGAATTCTTCATCATCGGTCTGAGAACTCTTAATCCTTTCTATTAAAGATGGTTTGGCAACCATTTGAAAAAGCATTGATGTTTCACCTTCCCTGGTTATTCCCATGTCCATCTTCACTAGATCCACAAAAATTGGATCCCTTTCAATTCTCATATTGTTCAAAACTCCATGGTCTTTTCTACTCAAAGTATCTGCCACCTTGTTTGCCTTCCCTGGGTGGTAGTGTATCGTACAATCATAATCCTTGAGTAATTCAAGCCATCTCATTTGCCTCATGTTGAGTTCTTTTTGTGAGAAAATATACTTCAAACTCTTGTGATCAGTATAAATCTCACATTTTTCACCATAGAGGTAGTGCCTCCATATCTTCAAAGCAAAGATCACTGCTGCTAACTTGAGATCATGAGTAGGATAGTTTTGTTCATGAATTTTCAACTGTCGTGATGCATAGGCAATAACTCTATCATTCTGCATAAGGAAACAGCCAAGTCCTTTCTTCGATGCATCACTATAAATAACGAACCCATCATTCCCCGATGGTAGAGTCAATATAGGAGCATTGACTAATCTTCTCTTCAGTTCTTCGAAACATTCTTCACACTCTTTTGTCCAAACAAATTTAACCCCTTTACGTGTGAGCTTCGTTAATGGGTTATCCAATCGGGCAAAATTCTGGACGAAACGTCGATAATAACCTGCCAAACCAATAAAACTGCGTACCTCAGTTATACTCGTAGGTGCTGGCCATTCTTGGATTGCTTTGGTCTTAGAAGGATCAACAGAGATTCCATCTTTGGAGACAATATGGCCAAGAAAAGAAATCTCATGAAGCCAGAATTCACACTTGCTAAACTTCCCATATAATTCATGCCTCCTCAGAGTCTTCAAGATAATGCGCAAGTGATTTTCATGATCTTTGTAGGTTTTGGAGTATACCAGAATATCATCAATAAATACCACCACAAATTCATCGAGATACTCCTTGAAAACTCTATTCATCAGATCCATGAATACAGAGGGTGCATTAGTCAATCCAAACGGCATTACAGTAAACTCGTAATGCCCGTACCTGGTTCGAAATGCTGTCTTCGGAATGTCTTCCTTCTTCACACACAACTGATGGTATCCAGATCGAAGGTCAATCTTTGAGAAGTATTGAGCTCCATGCAGTTGGTCAAATAAATCATCAATACAAGGTAGGGGATACTTGTTCTTTATCGTTATGGCATTGATCTCCCTGTAGTCGATACATAACCTCATAGATCCATCTTTCTTTTTAACAAAAATAACAGGGGCTCCCCATGGAGAAACACTAGGGCGAATAAATCCCTTATTACTCAATTCCTCTAGTTGTTTCTTTAGTTCGACTAACTCTACAGTGGCCATTCTATAAGGGGTCTTCGATATAGGCCTTGATCCAGGAATCAAATCAATGGAAAACTCAACTTCTCGTTCTGAAGGATGTCCAGGTAAATCTTCTGGAAATACATCTACAAATTCTTTCACAACAGGTACATCCTCTATTTGAACATTCCTTTCCTCACCCGCAGTTATTTCATTCTCTTCCTCCCCAATAATTGAATTTAGTTGAGCTATTGAGGGTGGATCTAAATAAGAATTAGGTGGTGACGATTCTGCTCTAAAAATAAGGTGTTCCTTATCATTATCATCAAAAATCGTAACCTCTTTCTTCTTACAATAAATCTTCGCATCATAGTCCGAAAGCCAGTCCATACCGAGGATTATATCAAACTCAATCATAGGTATGACGATGAGATCAGCAGATAAAGAAAATTTATGTGCTCTAATGGGGACTGATTCACAAAACTTTGTTGCAACGATACTTCCCTTAGGAGTTTTAACTGACAACTCCCTTATTAAATCAAATTGGAAATATCTAATTTTCTTAGCAAACTGGGAAGATATGAAACAATGCGATGATCCAGAATCAAATAATGCATTTGCTAAACTTGAGGAAACCATTAAATTACCTGCCACCACGTCTTTCGGAGCTTCTACCTCAGCAGTAGTGATAGCATAAGCCTGGCCTTGATCCCTCAGCCTTTTCTGAGGTAAGTTCTCCTGACGCTTAGGGCATGCATTTTCATAATTCCCCATCTCCCTGCAATTGTAGCACTGAATGTTGGTAGCTTCCTTCTTCCCCTTGCAATCATGAGCTTGGTGGCCTTTTTCACCACACTTGTAACAGACTCCCATTCCCTTCAAGCAAGTACCAGGATGTTTCTTCCCGCATTTACCACAAGATGGATATTCAACCTTTCCCTTCTTCCCCTTATTTCCATTCCCAGATTGATCAGCAGGTCTCTTCTTCTCTTGCTTTGCTTTAAAGTCATAAGACTTAGAGAATTCCTTTTCAGTCTTGATAGCACATGAGACAATGTCTTCGTACGATGAAAAGGATTGTGAGACTAATTCTCGACGGAGAAATGGTTTTAACCCATCAATGAAATGATCAATCTTACTTCTTGGGTTGCGAATATAATCTCCATCATACCTCGCTAACCTTGTAAAGTTAGCCTCATACTTTGTGACATTCTCATCCTCCTTCTGTCTCAGACTCAGAAATTGCCTTTCCATATCTGCTCGATGGTCGCGAGGGAAGTATTTTTCTAAAAACAGATCTTTGAACTCCCTCCATTCCATATTTGATACTTCATCATCTTCCTTCATGTTCTGAATCAATGACCACCATTGATCAGCATCTCCAGTGAGGCGGTAAACTGCCATGATAACTTTTTCCCTTTCACTGCTCCCCAAAGCCTGAAATATTTTCCCTAGGGAAAATATCCATTGCTCAGCTACTAAGGTATTTGTATTCCCATTGAACGTTGGTGGTTGTTGCCTCATGAATCGATCTAACATTGATCCTCCACCCTGCGGATCAGGGTGCTCTATACGGGTAAGGTTATTATTCATAACCTGAGTAAGTTGTCCCAGTATGGTGATTAGCAGATCAGCACCAGTTGCATCACCAGCCCCACTATAATTATCTTGAGCAGGAGGGAAATCCCTACATGGAGTGCGTGCATTGATACGGTTTCCATTTCTTCCACTAGGCGCCATTTCTAAACAATGGCATAAACTAGATCAGTTTATGAATACATAATCCCATACTTATAAAACACTTAATAAATTGAACTATTTATGGATATAATCCATAATCATAAAAATGTTTTCTTTGAGGAAGTATATACTCATAAACCCTTCATAATGATTTGTAAAGAAAATGAGAGTTATCCTAAGCATATCCCCCGGGAGTGTCGTAACCAAGAGTGCAGCAAGGCCCGTTGTCGTGCACCAGTTCCCGTTCGAGTCTAGCTCAAAGCGGTGTTTTCGGGTTTTACCCCTAGGTACATCTGTGCCAGAGCCGCCTCTACCTGCTCGTATCCAGACAGGGATGTATTGCTCGGAAAACTCACAAAATCTCTACAATACCAAAATTCTAGGAAGTTATTCTATAATAATCCTCAAAGTTCATCTTAGGTATACGTGCTCTAATCAGAGTTTATCTAAATCTAGCTTCCAAGGTTTGTACTAAAATTCCTCTGATACCAACTGTAACGCCCCGACCCTAGTTGCCTAGAGTCGGTGCATTATTACATAACATTGGAATGATCACAAGAAAGATCAAATCTCGAAAGACCGATTGGTTTAGTAGCCTTGGAAACACTAGATATATTCATAAGTTTTACATTACATCATAAAATGAAAAACTACTACAACAACATAATGTTTCCACAGTCCACACTATAATCCCCTCATAATATCCCTGCAGGTCATTCATAACTTACATCTTCACTTCCTGGGAAAAATAAAACATAGAAAAGAGGTGAGCTCAAATGCCCAGTAAGGATAGCAATATAGCGGAAACTTTCATCAATAAGAATAAACATTTAAGGCAATGTATAACTAAAACAAAAGCCTTTTAAACATGAACTTTCAACATGGTATGGAATAAATAAAATGAAATAATGCCATTTACTTATTCACATGGATATTCTACTAATCGAATAATCACATGCAAAAATCAATAACCACTTTCATAATGTTGGAATGCATAATGCCAGACTATCATAACCACATAGCCAAGGCCTCGTGCCAAGACTACAAATAAGATTTTTTCAATGTCTTATGCCAAGACACTAGTTTGTCTCATGAGACCTACCGATGCATCGAGGAGCTATAGCGGGCTCCACCCGTCACATATTAAGTCCAATGCATTCCCATATGAAAAGGTTTAAACATAACATAAACATTCGTATTAAAACTAGCATACGAAATGTCAATAATTTCACCATAAACTATGAATGGTATAAAAATAGCACATCCACAGTCAAACATATCACAAAACTTTCAATACAATATAGAAGCTTTGTATTACAATAAATCAACTTCAAATAAGCGTAAAATCCATCAAAGGATGTTGACATAGATGAAATCAAAATTCTTTTTAAAGAAATATCTCTTTTTATTTTGAAATCATTTAAGATCCATATAAAATAAAACATTTTCTTTGACAATATTCTTATAAGCTTGTAAGGGAAGTTTTGAAGATTTTATAATGGCAGAAATTATCCGCACCCGCCGTATATAAAAAAAACATTCTTACCTTAATTCTGTCGAAAAGGTTAAAAAGGGACCTTGTTTTGAAAACGACGGAAAGATTCCTTTATAAACCACTTATAAAAGTCAAAAAGGGTATAAATGACTTTAACTCATATTCTAGTAAATAGTAAAAAAGTTTTGAAATACTTTTTTAAGAAACATGGATGTGGATGATAAAGAGATCCCAGTAGATTATTACATATAAACAACCTCGGATAATGAAGAGATTGTGAAATAACCCTTACCTTGTACTTTTCCTTGGTTGGGGTCGGTTAACCTCCTGTATAATGGTGAAATAATTGTTATTAAATTATACAAGAATCATATAAATTAATATGATATCATATATGATCTTTTAACATTGCTTTATTAATACTATCTTAGTATTATCGTCATTTCAGGTGATAATCGATTCGTTCTTCTTAAATGTTTGGTTACGTAAGACATGTTTGTAATGGATAGATTGAATTTTATTCATAATCAGAATGATATTAACATTATTTTTAACCCTAAAATGAGAATAAGACTTGAATGGATACGATGGAGGATGGATCTCACCGCGTTCGTGGAGACGGTAGTCCGTACGTACGCACGGACGCTACTTCCATTTAATTTTTATTTTAAAAGAATTGAATCCAAATGATACATAGGTATATTACTATTCCAGTATAATATAATATTTTATATATGTTACTTAAGTTCATTAACACCATCCTTTATACGTTCCATGTGTGGTATGAACGAGTCATATCATTTTAAGGGGGAGGTAGTCCGCACTTCCTCAAATGAAATTATCATATGTATATACAACATGAAACGAATAATGGTATGAAATAAAATGGAATTACAGAAGCTTATATATAAAATATATATCTTTAATATCATATTTAATTACAGTTCCATCATAATGGCCACCATGAGAGGTGGTAAGATGTATTTGAACAATCATCGTTTCGTGAGGCGTTAGTTTGCCATCCACAGAAACATTATGTTCATCATCCATTAGATGGAGTTGTGTGTATGTGTAGTTTGAATCCTTATTATAACCACATCCTAGTATATTGAGGATACTGGTGTTGTTACAAAAAAAAGGAAATAAAAAGAGTGTGGGGGTTGGAGAAGCAAAATAAATGAAAATAATTTAAGAGAAAACGTTACCTTTAATTTAGGTAACTCACTTTGGTTGGAACCAAAGGACTTCTTGAAATGCTTTCTGCCTAAGGGGAAGCTTCAAGGAGGAGGAGAGGGATGTGGGGAGCTTATTTGGGCAGATTTTGGACGAGCCAAGTGGCTTGAGAGGTGTGAGGAATGAGTAGAAGTGGTCTCCTTTTATAAGGGAGAAGAGGGGCTCTTTAGGAAAGAGTGAAAGTATTACTTTATAATATAATTATATTCGGTTTATAATGGTCCAAAAATCATTGAGGTCGAAGATACGATGACTAATATTCTAAATAACATCAACCAATAAGAATTGGACAGGTTTTAGATAATATTTTAATCATTATAATCTTATTTATTTAAATGATTTATTAATGAGGTAAACATTGCATCATTATTGTGTCATTAATAATTTAAATTATTTGATGTCTAAAAATTATAAATAAAATATCATTATGTAGGAAATCGTTTTAGCTTTCTAATGAATATTTATAATCGAAAATACAACATGTATAACCCTATGTAAAAATTGTTCTTCTAAAAGATGTAAGCTTATGCCATTATTATTTTTATTTTAACTTTATTAATATAAAGTGTCCCTACCACATACAAGTGGCTCCAAGGGGTCCCCAAATTGACCCAAGGATGCTCATGGTCGGGTATGTGTCCACCAATAAGGTTAGGACACGTTTTAGGGTAATTTTGTATTATTATAATATTATTTTTTAACCCTTATTTACCGGATTTACCCTTAACCATGGTAAATAAAATATTTACCACAGTAATTATTCAAAATGTCTAAAAATAAAAGTTACATATTTACACAATTTGGACATCCTGATTCCAAATATGGAATCCATTTTTCTAAATTCAAAACACAGAAGTGGCAGAAATTAATTTAAAATTAATTCCCGCTGTCAAAACAAAAAGCGTGTTTTTAAGAGGTAATAACTATCAAAAGATTGACACTTGTTTATGTTCGGTTTAATTGTAAAGTTATGTCCAACGACCAAAATTATATTAAATGGTAAAAATATATTCTAAATATACTTTAAAACCACTCAAATTCACAATTTATCACTATTAATTATTTTGATTAAAAAAGTTGTTTTTAATTAAAATTTAGTAATTTTCACTATTCATCAAAATATAAAAGTTATCCGAAAAGTACCAAAATTTCACCCTAGGCTAATTTCGATATTCCAAATCCAAAAATGAAGTTCATTTTGAAATATAAAATATATATGATTTCAAAAAGTAGGTATTACTATTCATAACGGCTAATTTGATTGGTTACGGTGTGTTAGAACTCGGTGTTGCGTACAACACACGCTATCGCATTATTCGAAGGGAAACGTACCGTAGAAGCTTGGGGTGTTACAAATCGAGTGAACCTTTCTTCATAGGTATCCACTGAGTCTTCCTCTTGCCTCAATTCCAAGAATTTCTTTTCCATCCTAAGTCGAATAGCCTTAGGAAAATACTTCTCAAGAAACATACCTTTGAATTCATCCCAGTCGAGAGCATCAATCTCATCAGCGTCCTTGATATTTTTAACCATCGACCACCACTGATCTGCTTCACCCTCCAAACGGTAAATTGTAAGACTAACCTTTTGATTGTCTGAACACCCCATGACATCAAAAATCTTCTCCAGTGATTTAATCCACCCTTCAACTAGCACATGGTCAGATGATCCTCTGAATGATGGGGGATGTTGCCTCATGAAATGTTCCACCCCTGACATGTTCCTCTGCGGTTGATCTAGCTGATCTCATGTATGGATACCACCACTATTTATCGCTTGAGTCAACTGCGCCATTACTGCAACAAACTGTTCAGTTCCAATTCCGACCATCTCAGGATGCTGATTCGGAAGGTTATTTCCTTCTGTATGTCTTCCTAGCACTGCTTCCCTGTTTCCTCTGTGGAAAACCATTCTGAACAAACATGTCTTAGATGGAGCAACATGGTAATCTTCAAATGCTATATCATTTAAAAAAATATTTTCAGATAATAATTTAATTTAATTCTAACTCCTAAAGTTATCTAAACTGACCTTTGATACCAACTATAAGGCCCCATCCTCAAACCTTACTTAATCTTGAGTTATTACACGATTACACATTGAGGATCTTTTCGGGTTTAGAGTTTTAGAGAATTAGATCATAAAACATGCATTACATTCCACATATAAACAAAGTGGTTACATAAAGATAGTATTCTTCATTCCCATCAATGGAAACATATTTAAAATAAAACATGGATTATTTCTTGACACTTCCTTGACACTATCATCATATCATTTACCTTTCCCTTGACCTGTGAAAAACATTTCAAAAAAACTTGGGATGAGCATAAAAAGCTCAGTAAGGGATATAAAAATATGGAAAGGAAACATGGGTACATATATACATAAGAATGAGATCATAATTTACCCATAAAACATATGCACTTTAACATACCTCATCAAATCATGAATAAATCATAGAAATAATAAGACATAAAGGTAACTTGAGGCATTCATAACATTCGTACGTAGGGAGTAACCCTCTTGGTTACGTTTGGAATACCCATCATAGTATATTCCCTAAATCTCTTCAGAGAAACCTTAACATTTCACTCCTTCACGTTACCCAATGCATTGGAGAGCTATATCGGGATCACCCGCCCTTAGTTTATCACGGAACCACCTATCTTCATAATAATTCCCAAGAACCTCAACATAATCGTATCACATAAAACATGAATAAATGAAACATAACATTTCCACCTTTCAATCACAATATATCAATACAAAACATTGATATAAAAACATTATGAAAACCATTTTCAATACCAAAATAAATGAAAATTAAAACATGGTATTTATTTTTCTTTTAAAAAGAAGGTATGGCTTGTAGAGGAAGCTGAAACTCAAATAATAGTCACGGCGGTAGAGAAGTCATTGTCGCCGCATACATACGAAAAAAACATTCCCTTTTGTCATTTAGTAAATGCTTCGTATAAAAAATATTCATTTTGAATAAACGTAAAAGTCAAAGGGGTTTATACAATGTATAAAAGAAGGTTGTGTATAAAACAAAATATTCCTCAATGAAAGGAGATTGAGGCGAAGTCCCATACCACGGGTCCGACTTGACTCGATCGTTTTTAATGTCCTGAATAATAAACTTGAGATAATTTCTACTTGCTTAAGAACCTTTTTCAAGTTCATTATTCCTTTTATATCACTTATTACCATGTCATGAACACTATGTAATTATTTTAGTTAATAACGGTCATTTTAACGATCATTGGTAGTTAAGTCAAAAATAAACCCTTTATAATTAGAATTTGTTCATGTATCCATTATATCCAGAATGGTATTAATGATGTATATATCATATATTTCATATATATCCAGTACATGCATGCATTTATAATATTACATAATCATTTAGAGGTAAGAAATGAAATGCACCGTTCATGGAGACGGTAAGCCGTACGTACACATGAACACTACTTTCATTTCTATTTCATATTTTTATAGAATGGAATCATAATGATATAAAGGTATATTATAATTCCATTATAATATCATATATAATATTATAGTTCCATACTTTATATATCCCACATATTGTATTTAACGAATCAAATCACTTTGAGGGGGCGGTAGTCGGCACTTCCTTAAATGAAGATATCGCGTTTACCCATAATAGAAACCATAAAGGTATGACAAAAAAGAAGAAAACGGAGGATTAAGGAAAAAATAAACATATTATATATCATATATAAATATAGTGACATATTAATGTCCACCCTTGAAGGTGTTAAAAGAATGTTGAACAATCATCGTTTCGGGAGGCATAAATTCACCATCCACGGAAACAGTATGTTCATTAACCATTAGATGTAGGTGTGTGTAAGTTTATCTCGAATCCTTATTATAAAAACATCCTAGTATATTGAGGGTACTGGATTTGTTACAAAAGAAAATAATAAAAATATTTTAGGGGTTTGGAGAAGCAAAATAAAACAAAGGGACTCAAAAGAAGACATTACCTTAAAATCGGGTAACTCCCTTTGGTTTGTGCTCAAAGGCTTCCTTGTGAAGACTTATGCACAAAGTGAGGCTTCAAAGAGTAAGAGAGGGAAGTGGAGAGACAAAATGGGCAGGTGTTGGCCGACACAAAGGCGTTGGGAGTGTGGGTAAGGAGGTAGAGGAGGGGCACTCTTGGAAAGTAAAGATAAGTTACTTTATTTTAAAAGGAGTTTCGGATTCAAAAGGTCCCACATTGATATAATTCGAGGATAAGGTGATAAGGGTTCTAAATCCACTCATCCAATTGGTTTTTTCCATGTGTAGGTTTTAGATTTTACATTATCTTTCCATTTTATTTAAATCGTTAAATAATGAGGTTATCGCTGCATCATCATGATGTCATAAATAATTTAATTTATTTAATGTCTAAAAATTATAATAAAACTACTATGATGCAGGAAATATTTTTATCTTTATAATTAATATTTATAGTCAAAAATCTGACTTGTATAACCACATATAAATTTTTTTTAGTAACATAACTCATGTTTGTGTCATTTTTACTTTAACATTAAATAAAAAGTTATTTATGACATTTCCCAACCAAAGTGGCTCCATGGGGTCCCCAAGTTGACCCATGGCTTTTATAGGTCGTCCATGACACATCCAATGAGGGTAAGACATGTGTCAAGCTCATATCATACTATTAAAACATTATTTTAACCTTAAACTACACTAATTACCACTAATCGCGATTAAGAACTTAATAAGTTACTATTCACCAAAAAATTATTTTAATCCCATTGAACCACATTTTACTTCTTAATGACAACCATATATGTCGGATTTTTGAAATTCAAAACACAAAGATGGAAAATTTTCATTTAAACGGAAAATTAGTTTTTATAAGTACCACTTAGGGGTTTCACTATTCATCAAAAATTGAAGTTTCTCAGAAAATTACCAAAAATTCACCCTAAGCTATATTTGATACTCCAAATTCAAAAATGAAGTCTATTTTACAAAATTCAAAACATATAATTCAAATTAATTAATTTAATAATTATTTCCCATTGTCATGATAAATAGCGGGTTTTTTTGAAACAATATCTATGAAAAGATTGACACTAGTTTAAGTCCAATTTCAAAGTGAAATTGATTCCAATGACCACCATTTAATTAAATGGTAAAAATATATTGTAATTTCACTTTAAAACCAATTCAAAAGATAATATAATCATATAAATAAATTATATTAAAAATAGTTTTTGAATTAAAATACAACATTTTACAATATTCATTAAAAAATGAACATTGTCAGAAAAATACCAAAAAATCACACAAAGTAAATTTTGATGTCCCAATCATAAATAATATGTTTATTTTGATAAATATAGATTATAAAATTGTCAAAAGTTTGATTTAAAAATGGTTTTCCATCAAAAGGCAGTAAAATAATCTTTTAAGAATATTAGTGTATTCCATGTATAAGATTGTATTTATTTTCATTTTAAGCCTCTAAAAAGATTTCTTAATCATTAATAAACATAGATAAAAATATATATTATTCATTACTTACTTGGGATGTTATAGATTCAATAAAACAATGGGAAAGAAAAAATATTCCCTATATCATAGTCATAGTGTATATCACGCCCCACAACAACCTATGATATAACCATAAATTTGATACCTAGTTATTTTCCTTTGTTTAAACCCTAGTGAATGTGTATGTTGAGATTTTAGCCTTTTAGTTACCTTAAAATAGAACCATAGGTATATTCTATAGGCTTGCTCTATTTTTAACAATGGCTTGGTGGTCAGATTTTGATATGAGTAATTTTTTTTATCATGACCTAGTGATAGGGTCGACTCTTTAGTTTTTTAATGGAGCTTGCCTGAGATAAGTAGCACCATTAATGAATAAAAACCTATTTAATGTTTTGAAATTATTCCTTTTGGTATCGTCTGTTTTTCATTGTCCTTATACAGACCCCTTGTTTAAAATAACTCCCTTATTTGAATAAGTGATCAAGTTTTTCATGGACTTTGATATGAGCATCAACATCATGCAATGCTTAGTTTTAGCTAGTTAGACATGCCTTGGGCATGGCCAACTACTTGTTTGGTCTCTTGACCCATTCATTTTCCTCATTGATAGGTGATTATATATTTAATCATCATGGTTAATAGTCATATGCGGAAATACAATGATAGATTAAATCTCTTGTATGTACCATCTAATGCATGAGTGGATATGGTGGATACCATATGGATAGTATAAAGGATGTGTTGCCTTACATTTGGAACCTCAGGGATTTTTTAACAATTTGGCAATTGCCACTTGGTAATTTTCCCAAATGTGGGGTGATCATTCCCAAGAAATTCTATTCAAAAAGCACTAACACATTCCTAGTATTCTTTATACAAGCCCAAAACAGTAATAAAAAAGGAAAACATAAGTCCTCTTATAAAACATTGTAACATCCCGGCGAGGATCACCTCTAAGACGATGGTCAAAATAGTGGGTCAATGTCTTCAATAACATATCCCAAAATACCAAAGGGTTCCGACTAGCAACAAGGGACTTGAGTGGGTTTATGGGGAGACTATTCCCTCATAAGATAAGTGTTTACCTTGTGGAAAATAATATATGAACATGTATAGGAAGAATAGAGAAAAGGAAGATAGCAGAAAAATAATATAAATGACCCAAAAAATATATAATAACTACAGAACTTTAATAGTCATAACAGACACCATGATGATATCAATGTATTATGATGAAGTAAATAAATAAAATTGAAGGGGTATGAGGTACAATAATATAATTCAAGCTAATAAGAATAAAAAAATACCAAAAAAATTCCACATGACATCTTGAGCATAAGATTGATTATATTCCCTCCAAGATCCATCAAAATAGCAAATAAATCAAGCATCAAAAGCAATATTTTTCCCTAAATCCATATATGTAAACTCAATTCTACTTGGGGACAAAATGATGCCCAAGAAGGGTGTGAGAAAAAATATCATTAGGCTGAGAACCATACTGGCTAGACTATCCCATTTCCAAATTTAGATAAAAAAAATTCTTTCATATATATAATAGATATGAGCAACATAAATAAATAAAAAATAACAATAAGCTTTTTTTGGTTACCAAGAGAACACCTATCACATACCATCAACTTCAGACTAATCCAAAGGTCTGAATTAGTTACTTAGTAAAGCATAATATATATATAGCAAGGACATGGTAATATTACATTCAAAATAATAGGTCATACCCCCAATATTTTTCTTTGTCTTGGGGTCAAATCCATATGTCAAAACCATGAACACTAAAGGCACAAGTGAAGTATCACAAACCATAAGGAAACTCTGGGTGGTATCAATAAAAACATCTCACACATTTATATTAAAATTAAAAAATTTATAGGTAGAGTTCGAGGTTGTATCAAAGGTATTGCTACAATACATCCAATTCCATAAGCCCATCCATGGTGGTCCTTTCAACAGTCCAGGAATCACCCACGGATGGAGACCATGATTTTGTCTTGGGTATCGCACATAATGATAGAGTATCAACCAAGGATTGGCATAACAATTTTTCCAACGGTTTGGTCCTTTGTTTCCCCATAGGAAATGGTATAACCCAATATTATAATAAAAATATCAGTTAAATCCTTTTCCTAGAAATCCTAAAACATCACTTTCCCGACACTTTGTGTTGTAACCTATTGAGCTTGAAGAGTCTAGTTATGGGTTCTTAATATTTGACCAATGTTCTCTCCCAAACCCATGTTTATATAAAACAACATAAGAAGAATATATAAATATATATTTCACAGAGTACCATTCATGACTGAAGCCATCTAATTAACCATTTAATTATATACGTACCAATTATTCAATCCCAACAGTCATTGATAATAATATTAACACAATTTTAAATTGAACTCACACTTACAAGTGAAACTAGAGGTAATCAAACTTAATAATTGTAAAAAAATACAATACTTATAAAAACAGTTATTTTGGAAATGGATTCAAGGAAAACCCAATCTATGTTTTGTGATTCATCCAAACAAAATTATTTAATTTAAAACATGAAACCAAATTATTTCACATTCACATGAAATTAATAATTTAAAGACTCAATGGAAAATTTAAAACAGGAAAATTATGTTGGAGCACCCAAAGGGATATCTGAAAACATGAAAACAACCTAAGAAGGGGGTTCACCCTAAAAAAGGTCACAAGAATCCAGGGAAATAATTTAACTAAATTAGTACACATTATTTGGGATTAAAAGGTAGGCACTGAAGAGAATTACAATAGTGTGAATTGAATGAATAAATGAAACAATGAGAAAGAATAAATATGCCCTACCTTATATTCATAGTATATCCAATGCCCTGCAATAACCTTTGATTTCACATAAAATTGATGAAATCTAAGGATTTAACAAAAAATAATACTTTAGGTCAAAACCCTCAATAGAATATCATGAGATAGAGAGTGAATGAGAAACTAAAAGATTGTTGGTGGCGAAGAATAGCCTTATTGAGAGGTTCACATCACTTTTGACAGCTTTCATAACGGACAAGTGACAGAGGTTCCATGGGCTTTAAAATGGGATAAGGGGTGGTGCACAACCTAGAAAGGATGGGGGAATGATGCCACATGAGATGATGGGGAAAGAATATGAGAAAAAAATAAAAACGATATAAATAAATAAGGAAAAACTAAATAAAAATAAAATAAAAATAAAAGGGAATGATAAAAGAAAATAATAAAAATAAAAATGGGATAATCCCATTTTTTTTATTTTCATTATTATCCTAACAAAATTTTATTTTATTAATTATTTTTCTTCATTTTCAATTTATTTTGATTTTTTTATTTATTTTTATTTATTTCATGGTTTTAATTACTTTTAACCTAAAACATTGTGCCAGGAATAGTGGATTATTCTCATAATTCAATTCAACCATGAAAAAATTTATTTTTTGCACGTGTACATACATAGATTTGTATTTATCATATATATTATTTTTCTTAAATTAATAGTATTAATAATATTTATTATTATTGTTATTATTAATTTTTTGTCATAATTATCATCATGAATAATTCAATCCAAACATTCATTAAAAGTGTGAAGTTAATAAATTAACCACGCAATAGCCTTTATGTGGGACAATTAGTAATATTTTATTTAACCCAACAATAAATATCAACCTATATATGTGTGTGTTATATAGACACACCCACACATATGTATATATATTTATGTACACCCACACCAGTAAATATATAAATATATATTTTATCCATTTATATATATACATTATATATATATAAACATCAATGTTTTGTCCCAATATAATTATAATAACAATAATTAAAATTATTATTCTTTAATACAACTCATCAATGACACCATTAACAAATTATAAACAACAACCATTAGAAAGGAATAACGGTTATTAAAATAATATTGATTTTTTGAATTGTATTTAATTATCATAATTAATAATATCAAAATTATTACATTTCCCACTTATTATTTACACCACAACACAATTTATTAATTGTGGAAGTATATTTTCATTTTTTTCTCTATGTAAATAATAATATTAATAATAAAATTATTTTTAATGTTATTTTTAACTGTCCAACAACATATTTATAAACCAGTTAAATTATTTTCAAGTGTGATTAAACCTAATGTTTGACACTCATAGAATTTATACCTTTCCTAGGGTAAACCACGTATTCTGGACCAAACTGTGGTCTCATATTTATCATAACATACACCATTTGTGAGAAAATTAATTGATTATTATATAAAAAAGTATTAACAATTTAATTAATAATAAAGAGTGTATTATCATGTGTGAGGTTTTTAAACACCTGACAAACATAAAACTTATTCTATTCCTAGGGTAAAAATAGTTTTTTTGATCTGACGGTGGTCTCAGATTTATCATACCATGCACCGATTGGGATTTATTTCATTTTTTTTGGAACAAATCACACATTCTTATGAATAAAATATATTTAATATTTTGTTTAATCAACATCGATGGTATATGGGTCTTATAATCGTATCCTCACTCACCATTTTACTCTAAAAATATTTAAATGAATATTTCAAAGTGTTAAAGAAGAATTTTACTCATTAGTAAAGTTATAATAGACACAAGTATAAAAAAATTAATACTTTCACAACATAATCGTTGTAATTTATTATCAATGTTGGGATTTTTTATCATTAAAAAATTATTATTTTATACGTTATATCTTAGTTAAAAAATGATTTTTTGATAAAATATCATTATTCACCTTTTATTCTATTCTTAGATGTACAAAATTAAAAGAGATCACTTAGAGTATTACAAGTGTTATTTAAAGATGAATGATATTGTGAAGTTTACCATAATATATTTTTCATTAAAACTTGTTGAATTCAAATAAATATTACCAAAATGAAAGCTTTATCCATTTATAAAGCTATACAAGAAATGAAAAATATATGCATTGATTTTATAGTGGGATTACCAAAAACATAATGAGGTAATAACATAATTCTATTTAATATTGATCAGATAACTAAATATACTCATTTACTTCCAATTAAAGATATTATGTATTTATATTATCTCTATTGAATATATTTCAAGATATAATTAGGTTATATAGAGTCCCTCTCCCCATTTTATCGGATTGGGATCCCATATTTATATATATTTTCTAGAAAGGCCATCATAAGTCATTGGGAACTATATTAAATTGTAGTACATCTTTTTATCATTAATATGATGAATAGTCCGAAAGAATTATTCAAACCATGGAACACATGATTCATTCATATTAAATGTATTATAAATGAATTTGGGATCAACATATTTAAATAAATGAATTTTATTATAGTATGCTTTTTCATTCTAGTCAATATATGGAACCTTTTGATGTGTCATATTAAAAGATGTTTCAGAATCCAACATGTCCTGTTGAAGTAGATAAAAGTACATTTTTTAGATCATATATGGTAGATGAAATGGATGAAATATAGAATACAATTTAGTTGTATTTGAGGATATCAGAGAGAATTCATAAATTTTATGTTAATAATCAGAGGAAAGATATTTTTTTAAAGTAGGTGATCCTGTTTTTTTGAAGTATCTCCATGGAAATGTTTAATTAATTTTGGTAAAATGGTAAATTTAATCCCATGGTTCGTTATACAGTATGAAATCTTGGATAGTGATAAAAATTGTACCTACTAAGTTTTCATGCCTCAACGTTTATCCCATATACAATAGATGTTTCATTTTTTATTATTAATAAAGTATGTTCTTAATGAAACTAATTTTTTGAGACATGAGGTAGTAGAGATTAAAGTGAAACATTATTATAAGGAATAGTACCTCCATATTCTTGATCATAGATAGTAGGTATTGTAGAATGAGGTGATCCATTGGGTTATGTTTTTATGTAAAATCATATGATTTAAGAACCAACATGGGAGTATAAAAATGTTGTGAACGAAAAATATCACCACTTTGTTAATTTAATGAAAAAAAATTGTGAGGGGATTTTTTAAAGAGGGAAAAATGTAATAAACCAAGTATGAAAATATTAAATTTAATACCTTATTAATATTAATTAATTAGATTTTATATATTCAATATAATAAGATTAAGTAATTTTTTAATAAAATAAAATTAGTTTTATTTAAAAGTTTAATTTATAAATTATAGAATTTGGATTTTAAAAATTAAAATTAATTTTCTAAATAAAAACATCAAAATTACATCAAGGTGAAATTGTAGTAATTATCTAAAAACGTTTCTTTTTCAATGAATAAAGAAAATATTGATTTTTTTTGTAAAATAATATTTTTTTTTAATTAAATAACATAATTTAGAAGATAAATTTTATATTAATGTAATTTAATTATTCATTAGTTTTAAATAATATAATTAATTACATAAGAATATTCCTTATACCTTATTTTGGTATAGGTTTATTTTTTGGTTTGAAAATTCATTTTTCTAAAAATTGGGATTTTATGGAATTTTTCATTTTAATATTTAATTAATTGAAACTACTTATATAAATTGAATCTTGAAAAATGGATTTCATTTCATTAATTTTTAGGTATAAACTTGTTAAAAATGTCCCTATTATTTGTTTTATAAATAGTAAGCGTATAAAATATTTTCCACTTCAGCAAGGGTAAACCAGTTAATTATTGTAAAAAATAAATCATAAAGACTAAAAATAACCCTAATACTTTACCTTAATATATTCAGTGAGTGGAGTTCATACATTTTCATCCAATATTCTAATATAATTCAATATTTTTCCAACTTTCTTTGAAAATGACAAACAATTATTTTAAGTAAATATGATGAATAACTGTTACTCTATTGATTTTAATATCAATTATATTTTTGATAGGGATAAATAAATATTATAGTAGGTTGTAAATATTAATTTTAATGATAAATTATTTCTTATCATGGTTATTTATTTTTAATTTATAGTGATTAATTAATCGTATCCAAGGTATACGTAATGACAACATATTGGTTGTGAAAGTAGTAGAGAAATTAAATTAAATGTTGTTCAAAACTATATATTTAATATTTTTTTATATTATATTATTTCAATATAACCCCATATTATCATGTGAGTGGAACAATTTGTAACCATTTTTTCATGAAAATTAATTTATAATAGTTTAATAGTTTAAATGATCCTAAGATTGCACCTCCCCTCACTTATAAAGGATAACCTATTCTCTTCACATTTTTAAACCATTTGAGAAATATATTTCAAACAATTACATATCAAATCTACCCCAAATTCACATCCCACATCCTTGAGTCCCTTTTTTAAGTATAAACCCATTATTGGAAGGATTTTATTGTAAACTATAAGAGGTTGTCCTAAGAATATCGATATTAATTTACTAAGCATCGTCGTTTTATTTTTTCTTATAACTCCTTAAAAGCATCTTCAACCATGATGAAGTATTAAAATTAGTTTATTCTATATACACACATGTTATTATGTTAATTAAATAAGTTATATCAATCTCACCTTCCATAAAAGGGGAAATGATATTGTTGTTTGTGTACATCGGACTACCGCCTCATAAATCAATATATTTCCTTTTTCATCACTACCTCTCATGAGTAGTTATAATGATAAATTTAATATTTATATAAGATATTAAATTTATATTTAACAATATATAAATAAAATATTTCATTTAATTTCATACCTTTTTATCAATTGAAAAATTATGATGTTGCATATGCGTACATTTGAATTTCCACCTCCATAAAGGGATATGGGTTTTTTCATGGCCACATATAATATATATTATATATATGTATATTTAATGAAATAATGTGATAATTATGATAAAATAATTATTCTATAAAGGTAAAATACTTTTTCACTTTTTCCATCATGGTCATTTAAAAATGGAAACGTTTGTTGTGCCTATGTATGGCCTACCTCCTCCATGATTATAACATTGATCATTTTTTATAATAATAATTCCTAGTCGGTTTTAAAGATATAATTTATGTTAAAAAATGATAATTATTTCCTAGGTAGTATTTTTTAGTTAATGAAATACTGACCTATTTTACCATAGTAAACCAACTGATGTTATTTTAGATATGTGAGCTGAATATCATTAAAATATCTAATGTGAACTTAGTTTATTATATAATTATATTTAATATTATAATAAATAAAATAATATTAATAATTTACATTAAAAATTATTTCTATAAATTAAATATTTGATATTAATTTAGTATCTATGAAGATAAATAATGCATGTGTTGAATAACACTCGATGTGAAGAGAATTTTACCTTAAAACCTAGTTTTATAATTTTCCATTTTTTTAAAACCATTTTCATCCATGGCCATATTATGAAAATTATTTTATCATTGAAATTATTTGTATGTAAATGAATTATAACATATATTTTATATCTAATATTTATTTTTTAAATTTTTTTATAAAGAATCAGTTTATGTATTTTATAACAAACATTTTGATATTCCTTTCCAAAGGGAAAATGTTCTATTTAAACATATAGGGCATCAAAAAAAATTTCCACTACCATAAATATTATATTATTTTTTGATTCATATAGACGATTTAATGTTTTCCCAAATGGAAGACCCCCATTCCATTATTATCTACGCATTTCAGTTTTGAAAAGTGATTTTTAAAAGAAAAAGTTATTTCAATATCCTAAAACATTTTTGGAAATGTGGTCAAAATATTTTATAATTCATTTTATGAAAAAAATGTGAAAAAATAAAATATTTTGTTCACAATGTGATAATTTATCATTATAAATGATGAATGGTGAGATCGATACAACTTATACAATGGGTGTTCCTAAAGAAATATAATGACATGTGATCCCAATACAACTTATACGATGGGTAAGAATGATATAAATTATAAAATAAATGAACCTAAAATACATCTCCAATGAATTGGGTTTTTTTATTTGTCACCATGGGTAGGAATTAGGGAGATATCCAAAGAGGTTTCTTCTATGGATTAGACGAGGCTAAAGTTATTTGTAGCACAAGTTATAACTAAAATGGTTTAAGATTCCAAAATGGTTTCTATTTTATTGTAGTGGATTTTAAAGGTTATATTAGTGAAAAAAGAGCATGTTTTCATGTGAATATGATTTATTTCATATTCTCAATGAGTATATTGATAAAGGTAAAAATATTTAGGCTTTTTTATGTTTCTTCACTAGACTAATGTATTTCTACCTTTTATGTCCCTTACTATGATTTTTTAGCCCATCCATATTTTTTAAAATGATTTCCATAGGGCTTAATGATGAGTAAGAATAAAAAATAATTCATGTATAAATTCTAGAATGCTTTTTAAAAAATTAAAATTCAGTTCATTTTAAAAGTTTAATATCATCAGAAAAATTGATATTATATTTAACGTTAAACATTGTAATAAATGGGATTATTATTTGGAATTATGACCTAATTCACTAAAATTATATATAATAAAGATAATATAAATGAAATAATAATAATTATAATACAAAGATACAAGATTATATAATGTATAAGTTTATGTCCTCATATTCAATTTCAATGAAAAATAAAGAAAAAATTGAAATAGGGGGAGAAGATACCGGAGTTTAATGAGGGATTTGTACCTCATGTTTTCACCAAAAATTGACCTGAATAAAACCCATTATAAGGTAGACCACATGAGAGAAAATGAGAAAGGCCTATTTTATTTGTGATTTGGAAGCAGAGTGGATTGGGCAATGAACCTCTAAATAATGAGGGGAAATTTTTTAATCCCCCCACCCTAAAAGGCGTAATGGCTAGCCATTGGCCAGTAGAAGTAGTTCTTTTTATAGCTATAAACCATCGTCTACCTAGTAAAACTATTTTAGTATTGGATTCATCAACAACTATAATACTCATGTAGATCATTAGAGAACTCTAAATGAGTACCAATCCTCTAACTAGATGTAAAATACCCTCCACAAGGTGTTTAAAGCCTTATAAATCAAATCCAAATCATAGTTCAAAAATTGAACTAGTGAGTTGTTTGAAAATATATTATATTGTTAAATTAGAACTCTTATATTGACACATGATTTTATAGAAATTATTTATGTTTTAAATATAATATTCTGAAAAATATTTAGAGAATATGTATATATAAGAAAATTAATTTTTTAATGGACTTAAAAACCATTATGGTAATATTTATAAAACCCCCTTATTACCTTTTAATAGATGAAACCCTTTTAATTAATGATCATGAAAAGGTATTGATAGTATCATAAGAATATATTTATTAATGATATTATATGTCAAAGTGGTATTATATAAACCATATAAATTAATTTAAGTGTGTCAGAAAAAACATATCTCAATAAAACATATTTTTTATGTGAAACCCTTACAAAATTTTTAATTATAGAATCAAAATACATTTAATAAAGTAAGATAATGTAATTTCTTGTGATTTTTACCAGATAAAATCCTACGGGAATTTGAATTTTCTGTATGGTGGATGGTTTATTTTTTCAACCGATCATTGGAATAAAATTTTCAGAGTTGGGACACTTCTAAGTGTTTTTTTAGAATTGATTGAAAGACCAATAGGTTCCACGTGTGTCTCATTGAGTTTTAAGAGCACTCATTCCTAGAAAACTCATGTTTAGGGTGGATAGGTAAGGTTGCATGGTTTGTGTGAAACTATGAAGCCCTTCAGTTTGTATCGTGAACCTTGTGCTGTGAAATAGTATATGTCGTAGGGTTTTCAAAAACCTTGTGCCTAAAACTAATGCTTATTTCCCTTTAAAAAGTGTGTTTTCACTGTTCATCGCATAGTTGGTCCATGGTTGGCTAAACTCTAGGGTTTAACTATGTGGTTGTGTAGTTTTTATATAGTGGGAGCTGCATGGTTGGCTCTTGGTTTGGGAAACCATGCATCCAAACCATATGACCCAATTGGAAGGTCAAATTTCAATTTTTTCCTTAATGAGGGAAAATCATTTATTCTACTTTTTTTATTCTCCCTCTAGCCACATGAATCTCTCCCTCCTCTCTCATGGGTTACTCCTTGTCTTATCCTAGAGATGAAGATATTTCCTTAATCCATTGTCATATTTGAGAAATGTTAGTTTATATGGATTCCACTTGGTAGGATCCTTATTCCTCTTCCTTTAATTCATTGTTTACCACCCCTATTTATGTGAAATTTTAGCACAATCTCATTTTCCCTAATTTTTTGGTGGATGTCTATTTCATCAATTTCTCTCAAACCAGACCAAATTAATCTTCCATATTAGATGTGTGAGTTTTCCATGGTATAATGTGGGTGGTATATATATTTACCCTTATGTTTATCAATATTATAAAATCCCTCCATGTGATTCATGAAAGACTTATATAGTGTTGTTTCAAATTTCAGTTTTATATTAATTACAGATCGTTAAAATTCCTTATGTGGTTATTAAACACCCTTGATATGGGGGAACATTATAAACTCAACCTGAATCAAACCATTAGTGTGGGTATGCATAGATTACTCTCTCAATTGTTGTCTTCCATTGTTTGAGACACCACTTTGGGTGCGATTTTATTCATATAAATAAATGTTATTCCAAGTTTTCCAAAACCACTGATGTAGGGGGTTTCTTTATGCCTTTTGATGAATCTAAATTGTTCACACTAAATGAAATTAATTGTTTTATTAAAATTTCATGGTTTATAATAAAACCCCCTTATTTAGGTGCATTGAGTTTTAACCCAAAATGCTATTCTTCTAGGCTCTTTTCTTTAGATTTGGTGAAATTTTTAGTAAATGGACCTTATTTTTTATAATTTAAATGGATAATGGGTTTGTCCATATTTTTATTATACATGGACTATGATGTGGATTTCTTATGTACATATCATACCACTTTCACATTAACTATGATAAGGCATGGTATTTTTTATTATCCTCTTAGAGTTTTAAATTTAAAAGGAACAAATTTATTTCTTACTCCTTGAGTGACACCCAGTTTCTTATTTAGGGAATGTCAAGGATAAGCTCATAAATTGATGTGGCTTCAAAAACCAGGGAAAATACAAATAATATCTTGCACGGGCTCATCATTGATTTTTCTTACCTCTATATTAGTCATCCTGGTTCCTAAGGGATCATCTGGGTATGGCATCGATGGAAAAAATGGTTACACCCTACCATGAGTGATACTCAAACCCCCTTTTGAGATAACTAGGAAAAAATCATAGGGGACTTAATTTAGATTAACATAAGAGTGACACATAGTATTCCATTAATGGACTCCAATGGATTGAATCCATTTAATTTTGGTAATATTCTATGCTAATTTTTTGATCCTCATGTTCCATTTTATGGATCACATTTTATGGACACAATATTTCATTTAAATTAATTCTAGAGATTCTTATTTAAAATTAACACAACATGCTATGAAATGAAATAAATGGGAGTGTCCTCCAAGACAAACCATGTGTCTTTGTTTGGTCCTTATTGACTATTTATGTTCTAATGACCCATTATTATTTTACATTTCAATTCACATAGGTTAAATATGGTTTGAAAATTCTATATTAGGCCATCTAGGTTTTCTTCAGGCAAAGGGTCTTGGACGGACCCGAGCATGACTTTGTTATTTACTCATTATGCATTGTAAATTTTATTTTAGGTATATTCACACTAATTATTTTAAATGGATAAACTATATTATGATTTAGACATTGTTGCTTGTAGAACACTTAGTATATCCCACACCCTGATCATGCCACCATTGCACTATAGTACCCAGGAAGATCATCATGTATGCAACTCTTTAATTTATTTCTTATGCTTTTATTCTTATAGTTGGTAGTTTGGAGCACAGGACTGAGTTGATACTCAATATGCTCTTGGATATATCCTTTTGGATTTTTTTTTCTTTTTTAGAATTTCACACACTTATTTTATTTCCTTCTTCTTGTACTTTTATCATCATTTAGAGACAAATACATCGTTATGTAATGGTGGAGGCCATCATTTTTATTTAGTTAATATTATCATTCTTATTATTTGTATTTATTTTCTTTCTCCTTTACCAATTAACTATTGATTTAACTCTGATATAACATCGTGTTACTCTAGTATTGATGTTATAGTATCCCTACCATACCACTATTAGACCCTCACTTCTAGTCAACAACCTCTAGCATATGGGGAGTTGCGCTTGTGTCTATGTGGAGACTGGTTTGGCTACCAGTTTTGTGGTTAATTGAGCCAGGACATTATAAAGTTCTATCAGTGGTCCTTTTTACATATTCATACTTTTTTGGGTTGGTATATAAGAGGCTAGGAATGTGTAGTTTCTTCGTAAATATTTTTTCCTATGCGTGATAGACCCACTTATGGGGAAATGTCTAAGTGGTCAAGGATGGGAATTTTTTCATGTTTTTTCTACTATAGTTGATTTTGATGTAACCATGAGTGATTAGATTACTTTCAACTAATTTCTGATTCATGAAATTTATAATATTTACCCTTTTCTAAGTATAGAGTATAGGAATCATTAGATTCATGATTATAGGCATGTAGTGATTCACATGCCAACATCTTCAATGCCATGTAGGTTACATTACTAGGTAGTTTTAAATTGATGATGTTCCTTGTGTTTTATTTTATTTCCTATTGTATGTTGTGTAGGGTTATTTTAGTATCATTTTTAGTATTCTTCTACTTATGTATTTGATTATCATGTTATTTCAATTTAAATTACTATTATTTTCTTATATATCATTTTTGGGTCTTTTTCCTACTTACATAGTATCCTATCTTGTTAAATTATCTTTCTTCTATGTGGAATTAGAATCTTTCCTTATATTCACTATCCTACATATCTATATTTAGTGCTATGTTTAGAATTTATAGTTTCTTATCATCCTTAGTTAATTAATAAATTTTCTTATTTTTAATTTCCATGCATCTATGCTTGTTTATCATGTGTGGATATATGCTGGTTGTGATTAAATGGGAGTCAATTTTCAATTTGTAAGGTGTATGGGTGATTTATAATTTTGAAATTGATGACCCTTGCTGATTAAACTTGTTTTATATTCATTATATACATTAATAATATTTTATAAATGTTAATGATGTTTAAATACTCTTTATTTATAAATAATTTGGTTTCATTTAAATGGGATCCAATTTGTCCCATTTGTATAGTGTATAGGCGCTTTATGAATTTTAAAAGGGTGACCAATATAATAAAACCATTTTAGATCCAGCATATATATTTTATTTATTTCATATAAATATTGAGTATATTAAATTTCATTTTTTATCATATTTAAAATTGCTTCATTTAGAATGGTGCTTCCTAGAACTAGTAAAGTGTTTAGGGGCTTTATACATTGAGGGAGGTAACCCTTAAAACCGAACCATCTATTATGAGACTTTTTATAGGAACTAAAATAAAGGTAAATGTTGTTATATTTTGACATTAAATATTTTGGTTTACTTATTAAGGCTTTTACCCCTTTTCCTAGGCTTAATGGACAGTATGTACATGTTCTAAAATGCATGACCCAATTTGGTCAGCAAGTGCATGCTGCTTATGAAATGAACCCGCAAAAGATTTTTTTAAAATATAAGTATTTTAAATATTTTGGTTTCTTTTTATTGAACCAAAAATGGCTTAACGGGACCCTTATAGTTTTCCATTTCGTTTCGTGTGCCTCAGTGAACAGCCCCATGGGGGTATTTTATTCAATATAAAGATGGTTATTTAAAGAGTCATATCTTAAGTGGAGTCTTACATGACAAGTACCTTATTAATTAATAATTTACCCTTTAATATTCTAGAGATATAATTTTATGAGTCCTTATAAATATATTATTAATGTTTAAATATGGGGATATAAAAAGGATGGCCTAATTATAACGTGATTTCAGTAAAATAAATTCCATTTTAAAAATGAAGTTAATATAGTTTACCTATTTTCCATATGTCTTTTCCAAATAAAGTACATTGCATAAGTGTTTTTTATAAAATATTATTGTGGTAAATTGATACATTGAAAATTTTAAATACATTTTATTTTGGTTAAATTCATTAATATGAAACTTTAATAAGTTTTATAATCCTTAAAGTTCGTGTAAGGGATGATTAATGCATTATTGAGTTTTTGACTAAAATGGAGCATGCGAATTTCACATAAGATTCATCATTCCTATGTATGATTCTAAATAATAGGACCATAAGACCAATAAACTCTCATAGAAATGACCTCATTTGGGTTCAATGCATTCCATTCAGTAAGGGGCTATCCCATTATAGGTAGTTCCCTAAAATCATTAGAACCATTTCTGGTTGCATCTCATCAATTTTTGTTGTGTGTCTCTATTCACATGTCTTCATCCTAGGTAGGACCCTTGTCCTTTAAATGTAACACCCTTTTCTTGATAGGATATTTTTCAATAAGTTTATCCTTGTTATAGGTGTTAGAATCATATAATTCTTGGGTTTAGTTGGTTATAGATGCATATGGATTTGTCATCTATTTAGTAGGGTGTGTGACCCTTCTTCTCCTTCCTTTTCAAGGTTGGATGATTTGGGAGATATTACACTTAATCTATAATCATATGAAGTGATACGACTCTAGTTTAATCCTCATTGTGAGCCATCAGATACTTTAATGCATATAACTGATAATAATATTGATAGTGTAAAAGATGTGACTTTTTCTTGTGTATGCCTTGAGATGTTGTGTTACGGTCATGGGTCATATCCGCAGTCGATTGAGCTGACTATCTGATGAAATCATACTCTTCCCAATGATCGGAATGGTGTATTTAAGAGTATTAAGGATTTTATGATGCTATTATGTTCTCTGGATTTAATACATACTTCAATGATGTAAGGGAACACGACTCGGAAAATAATCATCTGTATGTCTTAATGTGAATATAATTTTTCTCTATACAGTTGTTGGTTGACTATTAATTTTCAGTTTAACACTTCCTAAAATAATTTTATCCATGTTCAGGACCAAAATCTAGTGGTTAATAGAGTGTGTTTCTTTAGATGAGTCTTCTTTATTGATAGATCCATTCATTAAGGGAACTCCAATGGTGGGGAGCATCACATCCGTTCTAATTGAATATGTATGTCCATATAGATGGATCACATCCTTGAAAAACCATATGTAAATGGACGGTTCTATTTTTAATTCCCTTGGGACTGGAGATCCCTATTATGTGTTGTTTCTTATAATCCAATGTGATATTGAATGGATTTTTGGGTATGAAACCGTTATAAACATGATGCTTTTGGAAGGGACTTTGATGGTCGTGTTTAAGTATGACAGGAAGCCTTGTGTTGTAATTGATTTCGGTTTATTTTATGGAGATGTGTTAGTGGAATTATTCAAGCTTTTCTAATGAAGTTAAACTATATTGGTTTGACAGTCCTTCCCTTTTTCTTTGGGCAAGTTTGTATTTATTATGTACTCATAATTCCACCTTCATTATGAATAATGTGTCTCAAATCGTTTTTAGAGATCATTTGAATTCACTTAGTTTACTCTTGGCCTATATGCGACCATGTTCCTTATCTTGGTGTCATCAGTGTATATTGAGAGATAGTTTCTCTTACTCCATACTAATTTTTAAAAAAAAAAATTGGATTTTTGTGTGGATAATGTTATATTGAACTCTTGAAACATGGTTGTCCTTATAAGCATGGTTATTCGTGAGTGATAACTAGGATCCTAAGTAAGAATGCCTTTAACTAACTCGCATACACTAGATATTTTATCTGACATTATTTCCTTGGAAGATTCCTATTTTGGGTAAGTGAGTGTCCTCAAAAAATGGTTGTTTTTCCTTGTAAAAGAATATAACATATATGTGTTGGTGAATGTATTTCCTTGGATGAGCTCCTAGGACCCCCAGTTTGATCAGAAGGTTTCCCTGAACCATAGTTACCTATCAAAGTGATGTTTAAAAGGGTCTAAATCGTATTATAATAGAATAGGTTTGAACCTCTATCTATGCTGAGACATGATAGCTTAATGTGGGGTTTTGAATTGATATATCACTAGAAAATGGTTATGGGATTTCGAGAGTGTTCTTTGAGAAAATCCCATGTTACCATTATTTAAATTCTTTGGTTTATTTTTTTATATAGGTCATCTAAGCCATGATCTTTGGAAGGGTCGGACAGTGGTAGCTTTACCTACCTCCTTCTGGATTTATTTTAATAGAGGTTAGTTTAGACATTACCATTTGATCAAATCATGAGATGTTTCTCATGCCAAGAAAATCATTATGACTCAAAGGGAATGTTTTTAAAGGAAATTATGATCTTAAAGATAATTATATTTGTAATTGGACCACAAATACAAGAACCTTTAGTGGAAGAATTGTAGGCCAGTTGGCTAAAGGGTTGATGTGGAGATCATGTCGGTAATTTTAAGGTCTGGAGTAAGCTCTATCTCAATTAATAGTTTGAAAAAAACAAGGATTCGCTAGAGTATCTATAGCGTAAGGACCATATGTTATGACGATACTTAAAGGTATGTCAAGAATTTTGAAATCCAACATGTCCATTTCAATAAGACATCAGGTCCCAAGTAGTCTGATTAATGTTCTCTTCAGTTCCCCAAGAATTATCAGGTATAAAAAGTTCTAAGGATGGTAGATTGTAGAGTCTTGTGTTATTGGACCGGATATAATCCCAAGGGAATTTTTAATTTTTTCATTTAATTGAAGTTAAATTTTATGAAACAAGCATAAAAATGAAATTATTAGAGTTTATAAAATTAAAATTCAATTTTTGGTCACTGTTGAAGGCCTTAGAGATTTCGTGGGAGTCTTGTTGAGTTTCAATTGCATCAGGGCCTGAATAAACTCAGGTTTGGGGAGGACAAGTAATGCCACACAATTTGTTTGAAAATCTATGGACCTAAAGTGGAAGATGTGAACCTTGTGAAAGGAATCAATAGGTGGCACACAAGATATTCACATTCCTCTTAAACCGTGTGCCTAGACTGTATCCTTATTGTCATTTGGGTAGTGTGTCTGCACTGTTCATCACATGGTTGGCACACCGTTGGTTAAACTGTGTGGTATAACTATGAGGGTGTGTGGTTACTAAGTAGTGGGATATGCATGGTGGGTTCACAGTTCAGACAAATGTGCTTCAAAACTATGAGAACCATATTGGAGGGTGAAATCTCGATTTTAGCTTAATGATGATAAATCCCCTTTTCTCTTTTATTTCTTCTCTATCTAGCAGTGTGATGCTCTCCCTCCACTCTCATGGTTTTCACCACTTATCTACCTATGAATCAAGATATACCTTTCATATTTTTTTAGATTTGAGATTTTTTAGTCCCAATGGATTATTCTTGGAATCCTCCTCACACTTCTTACTTATTTATTCATTTATCACCCTTATCTCAACACTATTTTGGTGTCATCACATTTTCCCAATTATCAGGAAAAATGTATGTTTATTCGATTTCTCTCAATCCTGACTGGATCAGACCTTGCTATTGGATGTGTAATTCATCAATGGTATAAGGTAGGTGGTCTATAGATTTTTCATTATGTTTTTTGTTTCTATAAAATTCCATCGTGTTTCGTATACAAAAATTATCTGTTGTAAATTCAAATTTTAATTTTAGCTTAATTAAAGTCATATAGACTAGATTTTGTTGTGATTTAACCCAAATGGTATGGATTATGGTTATGACATCAACCAAATTCGCTTCTTCAGGGTGGGACAATATGGATTCCCTTCTTAATTTTTTTCTTATATTGTATGATTCACCCATTTGGTTGAGATTTAATTAATATAATGAACCATGATTCTTGTATTTCCAAGACCACCATTTTAGTTTTTCTCTTTGGCCCTGGGATGAATATCAATTGTTCAAAATAAATGAAAATAATAGTTCCAAAAACAATTTTACATTTTATAAAAAAAACCCCTCTGTTGTGTTGGGTTGTCTCTTAAACCAAAATGTTATGATTATGGGTAATTTTCTTGGGATTTGGTGACAAGTTTAGTAAATGGACCTTATTGTTTTGTATTTTAAATGTATAATGTTCTTGGATATCTCTTCTAGTATTCATGGATTGAGATATTTATTTCTTATATATAGAGCCTCCCATTTTAATCTAATTATGATAAGGAACGGTAATTTTACTTTCCATATTATTTTTTAAAATTACAAATTAATGAATATAATGATTATTCTTGTAGTGACACTTAGTTTCCTCTTGATAAGATAATGAGGATGGTCTCATGAGTTGATAGTGCTTTATATTCATAGGTGATACCTATTATATCTTGTACAAGCTCACCATGTGTGTTGCCTGCCTTCATATATGGGATTCTGGTTCCTAGGGGAGAACCCAAAGACATGCTCAGTGGAAAAAATTGGTTACACTATGCCAGGAGTGTTACTCAGACCCCCATTATGATATACAAGGGACAGACTAAGAAGGAAATTTTTTTTACATAAGTCGGGAGTGGCACTTGGTATTCCTTCAAAAGGCTCCCACTGATGGACTCCTTTTAGTTTTGGTAAATTGTTAAGCTACTAGTGCGATACTCATGTCCCTTTATAAGGTTTAACTTGGATGGGAGTATGATTCCACATAAATTAATTCTAGAGTTATATTTTAAAAATTAAATTCAGGATTCTAAAAAAGAAAGAAAAGGATATACCCACTAGGACAAACAACATGTATGGGTTTGGTAATTCTTGGTTGTTCAAATTATAATGACCCATTATTATTTTATTTTTATATTCACATAGGTGTTCTATGGTTCATACATTCCTTCATAGGTAGAAGAAAGTATGGTCAGGTTGGGAGACCTAGAGGGACCTAATACACACTTGGTTATTCATTTATTATGATTTACATCTTTGCTTTTGATGTATGTGTACATTGATTATTTTATATACACAAATTGGATTATGAATTATACACTGTTTGTGATGGCCTATAGATTATATATCATACCTTTCTCGGTCCCCCATTTCACTGGGGAACCTATGTATATCATCATGTTCATATGTACTTGGGTAATTTCTTGTGTTGTTATGCTTATAGCTAGGAGTTTGGAGGACATGACTGAGCTGGTAATAATGATGCTTATAGAGGTATCCATTGGGATTTTATTGATTTATTGTATTGAACATTATTGTTTTATTTCCTACTGCTTGTAACTGTAAAATAATTTGGACATGAATGACTAATTATACAATGGGATTAAACATATTTTATTTTCAGTCGATATTATTCTTCTGGTTCTATATCATTATTTTATTACTAATTTCATTGTATTTTATTTATTTACCTCTAATGTACAGTAGTGTTACTTTGGTCTGGATGGTATAGTCTTCCCATAATACCACCATTATATCCACATTGTTAATCAATAGCCTCTTTTATATGGGGATTCATGCTTGATTCCATGTGGCAACCGATCTGGCTACCATTTTAGTGGTCAGTCAGGCTAGGATGTTAGAGATAATATGATTCTATAAAACCAATGCTCTACATGAGTGAATATGTAAATTTAAATTCATGGTGTTTTAGGGAAACTATATAAATTAAATCATTATTCTCAACGAGAAAATTTTTACAATAAATTAAAATTGACACAATAAAAAATCAACTTTTATAATATTGGAATCAACTCCTCATGAAAGATTAAATTTCAAAAAGGAACTATATAATTCATAATCAAATAGTTATTCATTATATTATATTTTAAGATGTTTAATATAAACCATATAAAATTATTGAGTTTTATACTATGAAAACATGAATCAATGAAGCAGATTTGATATGGGAAAACCTTACATATATCATATCATTTAGATGATAATTAATCAATTGAGTGATTTGGAATATAAAATATAAATCCACATAAAAAAGTGGAAATAAAACATAAAATAGTAAGAGGTAACTTCAAAAACAATATTGGCATAACATAGTCGATGGAGAGGTGATACAACCTAATTCAAAGAAATTGAGTTTAAAATATCCATATTTTGAGCCTCAATATGATTCGTTTGACCTTTTTTGATATCCTACATTTGTTTTAGATTAAGGATTTTGAGTGAGAGGGTAATGGTCACACCACGATATTGACTACATGTGAATGTTTGATTATATAAGGATTTTAGCAGAGTTTTAATATAAAACCAAACAGAATTTTTGTTCTTTGAAAATTCTAAGGTGACCCCCTTTTAATAGGAAAAAATCAATGGCATTTTAAGGAGTTTTCAATCATTAGGGGTCATTAGTGGAATTTCACAAATGAAAAGTGAAACATACATGGATCATAATCACAATTATCGACACTTTCCGAAATAATTGAGTAATTAAATTATTTTTATTATTTTTTAATATTTTAATAAATATTCTTATATATTAAATTTTATTTATGTTCATATTCAGAACTATTCACAAAATTTTCCATTAAACATATAATGTTAAAAATTGAATTTAAATTAATACAAATAAATGTTCACTAATTCATTATTATTATCTTTAAAATTCCTTTCGTACCAAACTCATCTAAATAATATCATTCATTATGTTGATAAAATAGAAAAACCTTGATTTTTCACTGGTTTTTCATAAACATGGAGTTAAAATAGTGTAAGAATTTTAAACAATAATAATATTTATAAAAATTAAATATTAATTATAAAAATGGTTATAATTTATTTTCCATACATATTACATGAACACTATCATTTTTATCGAATTTTTTAAATGGAAAAGTGAAAATAAAGGCACATCATAGGGGCCTAAAGTATTGGAGACCCAAAGAATCATTCACAACAAACTTTAAGTCGATAGGAGGAAAGGAAACTAAATCTAGAAATAGGGAAACATTTTGATTTGGGGATGCTTGGGACACCAAGAAGACCGATACGTTATTCACCTCTCACCATGTGTCGGAGACCTTCTTATGAGCACCCGATATCTTTTAACACTTCTGAATGTGATAAACTATGTTCCAGGGGAATGTACCACTACCTGTTAATGCTTTGTAAAGTAGCAAAGATTTCGTCTCCACCACCATCAAGTTTATTTGTCTTTGCTCACATAAAACTAAACATGTAACCATAACCATGGCCTTGGCCAAAAAAAATCATTTCTTCCATAATAAGATAAGAAATATAAGTTAATGTACCCAATCTGATCCCTTATTACACCCGCTCCTCTCATCTCTCCCCCAGGAGTGACCCATTCGTATTGAGCATGACCCACTACTTAGAGGAAACCAACAAACCCAATGTCCTGGATCCCTCCTATCACTCTGATTATGCAGTCCTGAGATTAGAGGTCTTACTTAAGGATCTCCCTTGAATTCTGTACATAGATTGATCAAGTCCATCAATGTGTTATTGATTTTGAAGCGGATGCTAGTGCAGGAGCCACTAATGTTCTTGTGGCAGGCATCGTTCCTTTCTTTCCAGAAGGTCTAGCAGCCCGATGTCAGAATAACTGCTCGAACATTCCTTTAGAGACTTTGATCACCAACGCCACCAAACCATAGACTATAGAAGTCCTCTTATGGCCGGCCTTTGTCCTGTCATCCTGAAAATGTACTATTAACCTTCCAGATCCAGCTTTCCCATTCGCTCTCAAAAAAGAGATGTTCCACCGATTCATGTTTGTGTTTTTTGCTACACAAACATATAGAGGCCATGTTGACACCCATACATTGGATATTCACATCAGTAGGTTAACCATTATTCCTCACTCACCACACAAGAAATTTACACTTTGGGGCAATTCCATTGCACCACAAAATTTCCCTCCACGGGTCACCTGTGTTTTGGTCCCTTCTTGCGTGATTAAAATATTTGATGGAGAACTCACCAAATGTTGAAAAATTGAAGATAAGTCTGTCAGGTTCTTCGTTGAAAACGATATCCATGAAAACGTCTTGTTGTTCTTCATCGAGGATGCTCTGAATGAATCTGGGGTTATCACCTTCTTCTCTGAGCAAAATTTCCAGGGTGGTACATCCTGGGAACCACAACCTCCCCCCCCCCACAATCCTGAAGCCATAGATTAACATCAACTCTTCCCATGAGCCAACTTGAATGAGGTCATAGGGCCTCTGTGTGCGGATGGATCAATTTCTAAATCCTTGATGCCCGAGGCCTCTGCACTACCACCTCCAACCTGTATTTATCCTACATGGTCATGCCCCATAAATAACGACCTTCTATATCCTCTCAAGCAAGCTTGGCTTGCAACCCTTTCATTGTTGATGTGAAACTCCTAATTAAATATAATTAGGGGAGGGGGTCAAAAAATTTATTTATTTTAATGGGTTAGTGTAGAGTTTATTTAGAGAAATGGGGCTTTTTAGCGCCACTTGAAGTGGCGCTATAGTTTTTTTTGAATTTATTATATTTATTATATTATATTTAATATAATTAGATATCTATTATATTTATTATATTTATATTTATTTATTCAATATAATATTTAATTTATAATAAATATAAATATATAATTATCAAAAATTTATTATTATAAATATAAAAATTATAGTAAATATATAATTATAATAAATGTAATAAATATAACAGGAAATATTCATCACTGTATATTTTGATTATTATAGTTATATATTTATTATAATTATTATATTTATAATTATATTTTAATTATTATATATTCACTATAATATTAGAATTATTATAATTATAAATAGAGAATTATAATGAATTTATTATTATAAATATAATAATTATGATAAATATATAAAAATAATAAATATATAAATTTAGTAAAAACAAAAATATAATAATTATAAAATTATAAATATAATAAATACAAAAATATAATAATTATTGAATTATAATAAAAAAAACAAATGTAATAAATATAATAAATGTAGAAAATGTAATGATATATTTATGTATACATTATATATATTTTATTGCATTGTAAATATGAAATTCTATTTATATATAATGTATATATAATGTATATATAGATATATAATTATATAATGAAAATATATAATTCTATATATATACATTATATATTTTTTTACATTATAAATATATAATTACAATAAATATATGCATATAATAATTATTTATTTTTATTATATATTTATTATATTTAGAGTTATAATTAGATATTTATTATATTTGTAATTATAATTATATATTTATTATTGTTATATATTCATTATAATTATATAAATATTAATAGAATATATATATATATATATATATATATATTGTATACATAAAGATATAATAATTTGTAATAATCATATATTAATAATAAACAATTTGTAATTTAATTATTGACAATTAATTATTTATAATTAATTTACAATTATAATAACTTATAGTTATATTAATTTAAAATAAATTATAACTTCATTTACTATTATAATTAATTTACAAATATAAATATTTATAATTATAATAATTTTTCATAATTATATTTTAAATATATAACAAAGAGTTGAAAAAAAATAAATTTCATAAAAACTGTTAAAGAAAAATAATTTTTAAGCAATTAAAACCACCTATTTGAAACATAAAAATGATTCAAATATATGCTTTTGAAAGACTATAATAGATAAAGTATAACACCGATATCAATGAAAATTTAAACATTGATTAAACATAAAATAAATATTTGAAAAAAATGAACTTAATGAAAATTGTTGATGAAAAATAATTTATAAGCTTTCAAAACCAGCTATTTGAAACTTACAAATGTTTCATGTACGTCAATTTGAAAGACTATAAAACATAAATTATAGCACGGATATAAATGAAACATTAAATATTGATTAAACATATAATAAATATCTGAAAACAAAATGAATTTCATAAAAAATGTTGATGAAAAATAATTTACAAGCTTTCAAAACCACCAATTGAAACATACAAATGTTTCATGTACGTGAATTTAAAAGACAATAAAATTGAAACTATAACAAAAATATAAATGAAACATGAAAAATTGGTTAGAAATATAAAAAATAGTTGAAAAGAAAAGGAATTTAATCAAAAATCGTGATGAAAATTAATCTATAAGCTTTCAGAACCAGTAACATAAAACTTAAAAATGTTTCAAGTGCGAGACTTTGTAATACTATAAAACAAAAACTATAACATGGATCTAAATAAAGCTTTAAAAAATTATTAAACATATAAGAAATATTTGAAAACAAAAGTGATTTCATGAAAAATGTTGATAAAAAATAATTTATAATATTTCAAAACAATTAACCTAAAACATAAAAATGTTTGAAGTGGCCGACTTTGAAAGAGTATAAAATAGAAACTATAACACGGTTCTAATTAAAACATGAAAAATTAATTGGAAATATAAGATATAGTTGAAAAAAATGAATTTCATCAAAATGTTGTTGATGAATAATTTATAGGCTTTGAAAACTGCCAACCTGAAATTTAAAAATGTTTGAAGTACACAACATTGAAAGAATATAAAACAAAAACTATAAGACTCATATTAAATGAAACTTTAATCATTTTAAATAAAGTACAAATATCACATACTATAAGCTATAAATAATAGAATTAAATCATATAATATGGTTCAAAATATATATCATATAAGTAAATAAAACATGTTTTAATAGAAAAAATAGCAATGACCTCAGAAATGTGAGTTAATGATTAACTGTTCTGTCAATAGCAGAATATTATCTAAAAAGTTAACCAAGTCTTTTTTCACCCTCACTCGGAGGTTTACCATGACATCTGAAGAAATCAATGTCAATGGTCATAGAGATCCAACACATCCATGTTAGATATGTGGGTGCTAATTCGGTAGAAATGAATACAGGTTTTAACTATACATCATGGAATCTGAATAAATCAACATTGATGCCCCCCGGTACAACAACGTGGCCTCTAAATCTCACGTCCTCCCCGCGTCCGATGTATGTGTCGCTCTTGTGTCTAAGCAGTAGGATCCTCCACTTTTGGTGCATCTGGTTCCTCCTCATGATGCAGCATAGAGGGCTGACAAAAACCATGTGTGTATGACTAACCAAAATCATATGTAGATGACTACAAAAATCATGTGTGGAGACAGATGGTCCTGGGGCTCCTAAAAATGGTAGAGAGGGCATAATGAAGAAGTCCTCACTGGGAGAAGAGTGGGCTGCAACAAGCTGTGTCACCTGATCTATATTTTTGTCCATATTAGTCATCGGAGATGACAGATGTGGTATATAAGCATCACCCTACTGTGCAATCTCATCAATAAGCTGGGAATGATCATCTCTATATCGAGTTACCACATCTGTAGATGGCGCTCCCGGATATCTATCTCACCACCTATGCCCCTCCCGATGTAATCTTCTCTATCTTCCAACTGGCGGTAGTAGTGGCGGGGCATCGTCATCAGCAGGCATAGTAGGGACATCATCACCCTCTGGAGCTCCGGCTAGAGGGTATGGATCTGGATATTTCTATGGCTCCTCATCAAAAAAACTGTCTCGTATCATCAGGACATGGTCATAGAGAGCCAACACATCTCGATGAACTACGTCTCGTCTAATATATGCCTATTCCTAAGGTTGTGTGATTTGTGGAAGATGATCAATGTTGTCTGTCTGCAAATTAAATGACATTCTAATTAATACCACAAAAGAGTTAAACAAATATAATATACCTTAATAAACATACCATCTGTTGAATGCCAATCCCCTGACGTGTAAGATGCATGATGGTATGACATTGATACGAGTCTGCACAATCCCCCTAGGAAGATATTTGATACTGTGTTGTGGGATATCCATATCAAGAAATACCATAATGGGCACGCGCGTCCCACAACTCAATATGAGATACATGAAACTGTCGTCAGTCCGTCGACTGTCTACCTGTAAGAACAATAGAATGCAACCCATCAGGCTATCCCAGTGACATCAAGATATGTTTTATATAACTAAACTGGTGCATGACCTGCTCTAGCTGGTGCGACTCAATGATATGTAAGTGGATGAGTGGCACCATTATAGCATAACCTCCAATCATAGCGTTGTAGTACGGTGGACGTGACGCATAGACATAACCTGTATATGGAGTCCATGAAACCTGACATGTAAACTCAAAATGTAAGTGACATATTAAAAATATTTTTAGTATTATTACATTGAAATAACTTATCATAGTGATAACAAAACATATTTTTCTATAAAAAAGTATTGCATGACTTACATCAACTGGAACTAATGCATCGAATATCTGTTGAAAGTTGTGCACACTATGTCTTGGTGTGTGTGAATGCTTCTGAGACTGACTCCACCTGGTTAAAAAAGAGTAATATATAGTAAGATTATATATAAAAAAAACAAAATTACTAAATAAATCAAATTAATGAAGTAAACATACCATCATCCCCGAGGAAAATCCTAAAATAGCTCTGCTGCAAGTGGTGCGATAGCTCGAGGAACGATGCGTGGAAATTTCTATAAGGCCCACATTTGTACTAAAGCCATACAACCTGCAATCTGTTGTCTATCCACCTGACAACTGGTATAAAGGGATCTATACAGATGTGATAATACAGCAGATCCCCAACTGTATGTAGTTGTCTTATCAAGATCCTCAAGTAGTGGAAGGTACATCATGTGTACCAAAAGGGTGGAGTAGTCAACGCATAACATGCCTCCGAGCATTCTCAGAATATATGCACATGTGTGCCTAATAAGTGTCTCCTCATCTGATTCATTAGTAATGACAATGAAATGCTCATAAAGCCTTATCATGCACATTCGAGAACCCACAATGACACCTCGTACGCCAACGACATCAATGCCTAATAGTTGTTGTATGACGGTAGCCCAGTTTCCACTAGGGGCACCAATAACTACATGTCCATTGATGGTAAAACCAAGCATGTAGGCGATGTCCTTTAAATTAATGTTCATCTCCCCCTCCAAGGGATGAAAAGTGTGTGTCTCTGGCCGCCATATCTCAACCAATGCCACAATCAAATGATGATAAATAGTCTTGAAGTCACACATAACGACTCCATAAAATCCCGCACGTCTAAGGTATGGAGATATAGTTATCAGTGGCGCATCATGATGATAATTATGTGCTCTCCGAACAACAATTAGTCGAACATGTCTTCATGTCAACACAAGATGTGACACATGCGTCTCCTGGCCAGATAATAATGATTGCTCCATCTGATTGTACAAATTGTAATACATTAATTTCATGTTAGCCATCACATTTATCATTTAAGGTATTAAATTTATCATGTAATGTATGAAATAAGCATGTAATGAGTTAAATAATGTAATTTAGGATATGTTCAATATATAAAGGAATTTATGATATGTTCAACATTTAAAGTTGATGATATATTCCCTTTGAATGCTTTAAAAATTCAACGATGACATTTGATTTTGAAAGATGTTGACGTCACAATAATTGGCCAAAATTATTAAAAGAATTTATAATATGTTCAACATATAGTGTTTTGGATTGATTCTCCAAACTAATATGTCTATCAAATACTGATGATGTTAATATATGAAATATTATTTGTTGTATATTTTGGTTCATACATGTCAAAAATGACTCATGGATCAATTTCCTAAAGCATTTAAACATATTTCAAGTACATTTTTCTGCCTGAAAATGAGTGCACCCTTGCCTCTGAAACCTAAAATAGAGATTTGGCCTACTCGATATGCTCAGTCAGCATCGTTTAGAAGGAATATGGAAAAAAACATTGATCCTTGTATGGTTGAAATGAAAAAACATCCTCCTTCTGCATCGTAGCATTAGTCAACCCAGTAAAGAACCAACTGTCACATATTCACGTCCTCCGAATGAATATTTGAAAGTTGGATCTTCATCGAGTCGACTAAAGAGGGGAATTACCAATGTTGCAGAATGAATCAATGTTCTTTTGTGGAGAAACCCCATTCACGTGGTTGAAAAAGAGGGGAAAATTATTTAATAATTTTCAAGAATATCAATTATTTAGGTTCATCACTCTAATTAATACTTTTTAAGAAAAGGATGAGAGGGGAATAATGTTTGAAACAGGTTAATTTATCACCTTCTCCTCAAATGTAGCTTTGTTCTTACCTTTTTTTATCTATTCACACTTTATTTTCCTTGGATATTTGGATTTTTTAGGTGTAGGTTCATCACTCTTTTCATGTTGAACCTTGTTGTCTGGATTTCATTATTTGTCATTTTCTAGGCTAGTAGTCTCAAATTCTGTTATACCCTCAATTTATTCTTCAATAGTATTCACTCTAACTGATTCTCATATTCTATTAAATCCTCGATCTTAAATTTTATATATTTTAAAATTTCTTGTTATTTTTCTCAAACAAAAACCACTTATTTAAATGATGATGATATATTAATTATGAATGGTTTCAAAACCCATCGATGGAAAAATATTAATTACATGTACAGTGTGTTTACAGTAACTGATGGAGAACCAAAATCATTTTAACCATTAGATGATTTCCCTATGTGTCTAGGGAAACGTGTCTTCGTATAACCCTCTTGGTGGCATGTGCTGCACCTTCGTCTAGGTTCCTGTTCAGTAGGCCAATCCATCTCATTCTGAATACGAGTTCACTTTGGCCTCCCTTTAGGGAGAAGTCTACTTTTGTTCGGTAGAAGCATGGGTGTGTCATCAGAAAGGTGAAAATTATGATATTCTCTGATCGGCATCCATGAAGTATTGTAGCAAGAGTTTATATTGTCGAGTCGATAAACTAGATTAACAAACTGCTCCCAAGATACGTGTACGTAAGCCCAGGCTGAAATCACATGGCCACAAGGTTATTTCAATGCTTAGAACATTCCATGTTCATAGTAATGCTTCTCCAATAAAACAACTCGGATACGACCATTTCTGCAAGCCACAACATCATCGGGATCAGTGACCTCAAATAATTGCTCTGGACAATTAAATGGGGTGACACAATAAGTTGCAGCTTCCTAAATAACTATATCTAGATTGCGCTGGAAATAGTGTCCATATCGCATCCCTATGGTAAATCCCTCTTCTGCCTGCTTTCTTTGTTCCAGAAAATACTTTACACTACAATAGAAGGTCTCTACTACCAAACCTATAATTTAGATTTATGTCATTATACTAATAGTATTTTATAATTCTACTTTTCTGAGCAACATAAAATGAAATATTCATATTTACCTGTGATTGGTAATTTTCAAACGCCCTTGAAAACTCCATCAATTTATTCTATTAAGTTGGTCATCATATGACTATATCTTCTCCCATCATCATATGACAATGACCATTTCTGTTTTGGAATTTGTATCATGTAATCCTAAACTTCCAGATTAACTCTATGAATATCGTAAAGACGCTCCTCCATTCATTGTTGTTGAGGCTCATATGCTATCATACAAGAAATAATCTGAACATATTGGATCATAACTATGATGGGATTTTTTAATAGAAAAAAGGATATTCATACCAATTTTTAATATTTATTTCTTCATCAAATCATTCTTGAATCTATTTCATAAATTGCTAGCAAATTATCCAACACAGTATCAATGAGGGGCATGTAGTGGTCTCCATGAAAGTCCCTCAGACTATACTGCTTCCTTGATTGCACGGTGACGATCTAAGATAAGTTAAATCCCTTCCACACCCATAAGATACTCTCAATGACATGCCAGACACCAACTCCATGATGAGATGTTTTCATTCTCCACAATTGCAAATGCCAAAGGTAGAGGGGCTCTATTTCCATCTTGTGTGGCATCAATAAATAATGTTCTTGTATATTTTCCATACAAAAATGTGCCATCTATTTTTATAAACTTCTTGCAATGCCTAAAAGCCACCACACATGGTAAAATTTCCCAAAACAATCTATCAAAAACAACCATTGGCTGGTCAACTTGGTTGTATTGGTTATCATATTCAGTAGTATGTAATCGATAGATCACTTGATTGTTGTGGCGTAAAATCTCCCAAAGTTGTGGTAATACTCAATAATAATTGTCCCAATAACCGTACACATTTCACAATATCCTTTTATCGTGCTTCCCATGCCTTCCAGTAAGAGATATAATACCTAAAATGTTGTTTGATTCGCACCTTAACTAGAACAATAGGAACATCTTGGCATGCTATAATAATTTCAACAATAACTGATGAAAAAAAGTAAACATCTAATGAAGAGTGTTCATGTAACTAACATGGGTTCACACATGTCTGTGGAGTAAATCTTGTGATGTGCCAGCAGTAAAAAGTGTTATCAATTATAGCTCATAGACGCATTTGACAGTTTGAATCATATTTGTCACAACGGATCAAAAAATAAGATCTTTTTGACTCTTATACAACATAAGAGTAATGTATTTCAATTTGATATTATTTTATAACATTTTCGTAGTATATTTACTCTCATACTCTCTTCCAATATATAGAACACCTTCATTTGTCACTCGATTTATACCCCCAATGATCCCTGGAAATTTTGAAGTAGGAGTAATAACTGACCAATCGAATTCTGGCAAGCGATTCATGCCTTCCATCGACCAAGAACTCAATAGTGGGGAATGGTTCAACGGTCGGTAAAACCACACATGAGTACAAACTGACTATTATACTGCATGCGCTTCCTCTTCATTTTCTAAACTGTCATCATCCTCAAAATCATCGACCAACGCATCTACAGTAAGCGGGGGACTATCCATTTAAATTGTAGCCAAGGGAAGTGATCGTACCATTGTAGATGGAACTTCTTGATGTGTTCTAACAGGAGCATATGACATAGACTCATGATATTGTGATGACCCAGGTTCTAATGTTGATGGAACCTCCATTGTAGATATGGTCACATACAACTCCACCATTTGGTTGGGAGGTAGGAACATGACCATTGACAGTACGTATTCTCATTCTTCATCATAAGTTATTGGATAATCCACATGCCAAAACCTATCAACATGTTCTAGATTCCTGTATGTGATAGATTCTATCGCTTGGTTGCTCCTCTGTTTCAACTTTTGATGAACTTTCCTTTGAAGAGTTCCCAAAGTTGTACAGCCTTCAAGCATTACAATAGCTTCTGCTTGTATAGAATAACTATATCCTTGTTGTGTATCAATTATTTGTCTGTTGCAATAAATATAAGCAGCCATCTTTTTAATCTAAAATAAACCATCTTTATTAATCACATATGATCAAAGATTCAATTTATTTCCGCATGCTTCTAGAATTTATGTTGGAATTCTAGTCCCTCCACCAAATCAATATGTCCAAACCATATTGATGTGTAACTCTCTTTATAAAATCCACAAGTTTGTGTTATTTACCCAAAAATAGTAAGTCAAACATATTGATACTTATCCACATGCATCATATTCATGAGGTACATGAACACGTCATCTAAAATCACAGAGTTATATGAACTTGAAAAACTCAACATGAATAAGCTCATGCCAACAGATAACCAACCCCATTCACTTTCCTAGACAAGGAAAGCCTCCAGGAAAGTAGGTAGTCCAACCCAAATCCCCTCTATCTGGGGATACTATACTCAAGAATGCATTTCAGTTCATGAAATCTCTAACACTTGATATGTAAATAATATATTCAACTACTAAATTCATGTTCATAACTGCAATTACAAACTGAGGTCAAGATAGATGACAAACTAAACTCATTATCATACATAGACTATAATTCATATATATATTATATAAAAAATTAATAATATAACTTCTTTGCTAATTATTATAACTACTTCGCTAATTATTGGAACTAATTCGCTAATTATTATAACTACTTCGCTAATTACTGTAACTACTTCGCTTATTACAGTAACTACTTCACTAATCACTATAACTTCTTCACTAATTATACTTCATTAATTAACAAATTAGACTTCATTAACTACCTAATTAGACTTCTCCCTAATTATTTTTAATTAACTACCTAATTAAATTCCATTAACTACCAAAATAGATTTAATTAACAACCTAATTAGATTTAATTCACTACCTATTTAGAATTAATTAGTTAAGTAATTAGAATTAATTAGTCAACTATTTACAATTAAATACTTCACTAATTATACATAATTAGTTAACTACATAGAATTTATTAGTTAATTAATTAGAAATGATTAGTTAACTAATTAGAATTGACTAATTGACTAATTAACTAATTAAAATTCACTTATTACAATTAACTAATTATAATTAACTAATTATAATTAATCAATTACAATTAACTAATTACAATTAACTAATTACAATTAACTAATTACAATTAACTAATTACAATTAAAAATTAATTAACTAATTACAATTCATTAACTAATTCAAATTTATTGATTTATAAATTAAAATTAATTAATTTACTACTTAAAAATAATTAATTGACTAATTAGAATTAATTAATTGACTAATTATATATAATTATTTGACTAATTATAATTAATTAATTGACTAATTAGAATTCATTAATTGGCTATTTAGAATTCTTTAATTAACTAATTAGATCTAATTAGAATTTATTAATTTACTACTTACAATTAATTAATTTACTAATTATAATTAACTAATTAACTAATTATATTTAATTGCATGACTAATTATAATTTTTTAAATTGACTAATTATAATTAATTAATTTAATAATTATAATTAGTTAATTAACTAATTATAATTAATTTATTGAATAATTATAATTAACTATATACAATTAATTAGTTAATTACTTACAATTAATTAAGCAACTATTGTCTAATTAGAATGCATTAATTAACTAATTAAAATTCATTAATTAACTAATTAGAATGCATTATTTACCTAATTTTAATCCAATATTAAACTAATTAGAATTAATTAATTGACTAATTAGAATTAATTATTTGACTAATTATAATTAATTAATTGACTAATTATAATTAAATAATTGACTAATTAGAATTAATTAATTCACCAATTAGAAACTAATTAGAATTAATTAATTGACTAACTGACTAATTATAATTAAATAACTTACTAATTATAATTAATTAATTGGGTAGTTATAATTAATTAATTGACTAATTAGAAATAACTAGTTCACTAATTATAACTAATTAAAATTAATTAATTGACTAATTATAAATAATTAATTGACTAATTATAATTAATTAATTAACTAATTATAATTAACTAATTGATTAGTTAGAATTAATTAATTCACTAATTAGAATTAATTAACTGACTAATTAGAATTCATTAATTAACTAATTAGAACTAATTAGCATTAATTAATTTACTACTTACAAATAATTAATTGACTAATTATAGTTAATTAATTGACTATTTATAATTAATTAATTGACTAATTATAAATAATTAATTGACTAATTATAATTAATTAATTCAATAATTATAATTAATTAATTGACTAATTATAATTAATTAACTGACTAATTATAATTAATTAATTGACTAATTATTATTAATTAATTGAATAATTATAATTCATTAACTAACTAATTAGAATTAACTAATTATACATAATTAGGTACCTAATTATAATTACTTAATTAACTAAATTAAATTAAATAATTAACTACTTACAATTTATTATTTTTTAAACTAATTCTATAAACTAAACATATAAATTAATAAAAAATTTATAATCTAATTACATTAACTAAAAAATTAAATAAACAATTTAAAATATTCAAGAAATGTAAATGAAAACATACCTCAAATTTACAGAAAGGTCGGCGGCTGGACAACCATAAATTTATACTCCAGAATGAGAGAAAGGGAGGAGGTTTTGGGAAGGATGAAGGGAGAGTTGATGGATGAATGAGGAGGAGGGGTGATGGGGTTTTATAGGTGGGGATGGAGATCGGTGCCACTTAAAGTGGCACTGATCAGTGTAATGGTAAGGGATCGGTGCCACTTCAAGTGGCACTGATCAGTTACCCATAAAGGGATCAGCGCCACTTGAAGTAGTGTTGATGAATAGGGTCACAAATTCCGCCTAACTCCACTTCAAGTGGCGCTATGGTGTTTTTTCCCATTACTGCCTCTTGAAGTGGTGCTACGGTGCCCCATTTCCTAAATAAAAAAAATGGGGAACCCATTTTCATAAAAAAATGCCCCTGCCACCCAAATTTTCCTACAAAAATCCCTCCAATCCAGAATCGACAGTACAGCAAGAAAATAAAGACCCCGCCATTTGTGTAAAAGATATAAATTAAAAATGTCAAAAATAGATATCAAATTTCAAATTTAAAATTTTAGAATAATTTAATTATATAATAAATATATTATTTTGTATAAAAAAATATCTATAAAATTATATTTCATAATTATATCATAATAATATCATAATATTAATTGTATTTATAAAATTAGTATTTCAATAGTCATAAAAAAACATTCTTTTTATAATAATTCAAAAAAAATTACTTTGGATTATTTTGAAATGAAAATGTAAACAATTATGTCATTTTTTTAAAATACACATTTCTAAATTTATTAAATTTAAAATCTAAATGAAATTAAAAAAATATTATGAAATTGAGGTTGAATAAAAGAATGACCCTTAAAAATTAGCAATTTTAACCGCCTTTTATATAATTCTTATCATTATTTCACAGTCATTAATCAGTATATTTGTATAAGGTAAACTTTTCCACAAATATTTCATCAAGACTTTATTCATTTTCATACCTAGAAATCAAAAGATATGGTTATAATATTTATATTAAATGAAGAAATTCATAATAGTATATCAAAGTTTATTTACAATCGATATTTTCTGTTGTACATGATATCGAACATAATATTAATTTAAAGTAATGTAGACTAAAATATCAGGTTTTACACAATTTAATAGATACATAATTTATACAACTTGTACTATATTTTTTTTACAAATAAAAAAATTGGAATATTGATTTTAATATTTTGAATTTTGAATTTATTTATCGTAACTCTTTTAGGAAATCAGTTCTTGGAAAATTCAAGGTTGTTATCTTCTCTTATTATAGGAGGATATTTCAATTTTTTGAGAAATTCAGTGGTGATTATTATAATAATTATTTAATATAAATTATAGTGTGATGATAAATATATTTCATGTTTCATAGTTGAATAAATTCGAACTAGACCCACCTCATCTTATACTTTTTCATGATATATATTTGGATAAAAATTTATCTCCTATCAAGAATCATATATGTATCATTTTTTAGGGCCATGATACATATAAGAGAATATTATTCCACTAATTCAAAAAAATTTATAGTATGGTCATGTATAATTGGAATATTATTATCAAGAATTTGATATGATGTCCCAATGTATAGTGGTTTTCGTTAGATATTTTTTGTGAATCTGGATGGGGATGATAATCTTTATGGTTTATATTTTTTAACAACTCAATGGTTTGTCATGAATATATATATTTTTTATAATTTTAATATATATATATATATATATATATAATATTTTAGTTTAAATTCTAAACTTTTAGAAGGAAATGGGTAAGTGGGGGTGGAGATGTAAGTGTTTTTTCTCGAAAATAGGTGGTGATTACACTAGTGTAAGGATTTATACCTTAATATGTATGTCTAATATAAGTGATTATTTAATACCACAATTAGAATCATGGAAACTTTTAAATTTGGGCATCAGATCAAGAAGAACAAGGTTTTTATGTATTTTTTGAGATTAAATTGATCTTTTAGAAATGTTATAGGATTAAAAACTAATCAATTGATTTTGTTGAGAAAGATATGAAATTGGTAATACAATTTTCATTTAAAAGAACATTATAATAACAATGGTATCAAACTAAAATATTTTTTACATCCCAAGATATGTCTACTGGTTTGGTTAGTGGGGAAAATCCACTTAATATGATACTAAAAACATAATACCCAACCAGAGTCCTAGCGGAGGCCCTCTATAATTATTGTTTGGGATTTCATTATATATTTTATTAGTATAGGGTTATAATATTCTGATTGTGGGCCTATCTTATTGGATATAGAATAGGATTTTGGGAAGAAATTTTGGAAAGACATCCTCAATTTCTACTCCCCAATTATTCTTCTTTGATTGTCCCATGATCAAAAGCTGATGAAGAGTTATTTATCTTAGTAGATAAAGGTGATATGGTTCAACTACCGCCACATTATTTTCTTCATATTCTTTTCCTCTAATATTGTTGTGGATTATTCAGGATTTATGTTGTAATTATATTGTATCATTATGGAATTACATTGCTATAATTTGGTGTTTTTTTCATTATATACAGAATGATTTGGAAAGATGAATTCTCACTGCCGCATGTTTTTAGTTTAGGTAGGTCACCTAGTTAATTCATTAAGTAATTTAGTAAGATTTTGTTCTAATTGATTATCAATTAATGTTTAATGTTTTTTGGATTTTATAATAGTTATAAAAGGGGTCCATTATGATATCTTTTTATTTAGTTTTATGAGTTATTATAATTGAATTTCAAAAAAATTGAGTATTCAATGTTACAACCCATCACCCAGGGCCTCTGTTGTGACTGCCCCAAGTCTGCCTCCCAATGGTCTGGGGCTGGAAACTAGTGCCAAAGGAATTATCCCACAAGTGGGAGGAAATATCCTGAGTACATGTATGCAAGCACACACACATCCCCAGCCCATAATGCTGAAAAGTAAACATGCATGACACTAATACAACCACTGAGAGTAACATTAGAAAACTGAATGAAAAGGGTCCAAAATACAATCCTAACAATATACATGTACAAGATCCTAATGTCCATCTATGATAAATAATACCTGAAGGGTAGGTGAAGGGAGTTCCACCTGAAGCCGTAGAAGTAGGACATGTCTATAATATCTAACCGACACCTCCTGGTCCTAGGTCACCAGGGTCTTTGTTGAAGCATCTGTCATCTGCACAAGATATGACACGGGCGAGCAGAGCTCGTTCAGGGGTGATTAACACATTACTCGATAAGGATCCTAAAAAAATTAATACAAAAAATTAACATATGAACAAAATATACTACCAAAGAGGTACATGAAGTGTAGACCCTAAGAATTATAGTCGAAAGGGATTCACTAGATTCAGCTCAGACAGGTATAAACTAAAGTATGAAAAAAATGACTATGAGTTTTGAACACTAAACAACATATACTACTGAGGAACTCATTCTTGATGAGTCACTTAGGCTTGTTGGGGAACCTAGGACTGCTCATCACTTGGCCATGTTGGGGAACTTAGACCCGCTTTTCACTTAGGCCCACTGGGGCACGTAGACCCTCTCGTCACTTAGGCCTACTGGGGAACCTAGATTATCTCATCACATTGGCCTACCACGGAACCTAGGTCCACAAATCAAAGTCTTGTCATCAAATATAGTTGTAGTATTCCCTCCCATACCATGCTTGATTCTAGGAAAATATACTTCTCAAGCCACCAGTTATATCTCAACTTCCAAAAACCACCACATATAGTATATCAAAAGGACGACCTCGTCTCGATCATCCCAACGCTATAAACTAGTCATTAATGAGATGTGTAGGTTGGATATTATGAGCCTTTTGTAAAAATGGGCTAGTATGGTCCATGCGCGGTCCTGCCCAGTCAGACCGACCCGACCTGTTTTGGCCAAATCAAACTGATGCGGTCGGGTCTGGGTTGACCCGGTCTGTCCATGGCCAAGGGCCATGCTGATCAGACATGATAGACCTGGCCCATTGGGCCATGGGTCTAGCCTAATGACACAGTCACCACCCGGTTGGGATTGCACCAACGGGCTGGTTTTTTGCCAACCGAGATACTTAGTGGCTCGGCCCTCCCTTTCATCCCCACCTGCGCTAACGGGTCAGTTTTATCCAACCGGGATGCAGTGATTTTCATGTATGTCTGAGGATGCGGGCTGTATTGTTTCACATGGTGGTTGTCTATGGTCCAGCTAGACAACAAGACATGGCTCCCATCCATGTATGGTTGAGTAGCTGGCAGCCCCAATCTGCCACCCACAATGACTTCTGCTGGTTCCACCATGACCGGTCTTCGAAATGGTTTCCCTGACTACCACTATGGATATCCAAGTCATGTCCTTTCATCATCACTAAATCTTAAATATATGTGGCCCCTTCTTCCACTTTCGACCTTCCATGTCGGTGGTCGTTCACCTAGCGTCGTCGTCTCTCTCAGTCTCCTACCTAGGTTGATCCACTACTGCAGTCCTGGGTAGGCCACAGTTATTGTCACGTCACAAAGAATAGAATGGACTGGGTGGGGTAAAATAAAGTTCCAAGGACTCATAATGGATGGACCACAACATTTTCTGTGTCATTATGATTCATCCTTGTTTTGAGGTTTAAATAAGGATAATCAAAACGATAATCCAATATCCCTTAATTCCCTGCATGAGAATTCCCATTTCCAAAAAAAGACGACTGATCTACAGGTCAATCTATTAGTGTATTGACCAGCGTTCATCATTTATAAAGAATAATGGGGGAAGGGAGACCACACTGAAATCAAAACCCCTTACCCAGAGTCGGATCATTGGTCGATGAAGAATGGGGTTATTCCTTCATCATTCACCAATCCACAAATCACATCTATGGCGATATTATATATAAAGAAATGAAGGAAGGAAGTTGTTAGTCTTCACGGTTGGTCTGTTTTTTTCCCACACAATATCTCCAGAGGTTCAAATAAATCTCTCCAATTGTGCTATGATTCCCATACACAAGTTAGGATATTAATTGATGAAACATATTTCTACATTTCTGTTACATTGAGTCACCATGTCCTTACACTATTTCATTTTGGAAATGAAATTGTTGTCTCATTGATGCATCATAGAAAACATATTTTTGGGAAAAATAAACTCTTTTATGATTATTTTATTGTTCCATTAAACGCATTAAAATTAACTTTTTCCCTCAACCCGTGCCTATCAAGGTTAGGTCCTTCCTTGGGTAATATCGTTGTTCTGAACACAGTGGTTCCCTTATATGTTTTATCCAGGTACCTATTTAGATGATTCGAAAACCATGAATGTGCAGTATTTTAAAGAATCTAAAAAAAAGATTGAACATTTATTCTAGGATCACTGGGCCTCAAAATCATGTTCTATCTGAGTGCCTAGAATCAAAATAATCCCAAAAAAATTTTCAATGAGTTTACATGGAATTTCTGATACATTAAATTCTCCCCACCTTAGGGATTTTCATCCTTGAAAGCTATAACATGTCTCAAACAAAAAAATGGGGTTATTTTATGTGAACATGAGTCTCCCACACCTAGGTGTTGTTCTGGAGATTCCCATGCTGCCACCAAATGTGAACAATAGGAATCGACCACCTATTAAGGACCTGCTTCTGTCGATCATCGATCTCTATTGAGAACTCTTAAAACATTTCCCCATCGTTGACGCCCAGCTTTCCCAAGTCGATGATATGTTTTGGTTCATGCATGTACCTTCTCAACTGCGAAACATGAATGACATTATGAACCCAATGCATTTGGTGGGAAGATCTAGGTGTTACACCACCTCTCCAACTCTGCTTATAATCTAGAAAGGGATAATTAATCATGGATAAAACTTGTAACCCTTTATAAATTTCTTCAATTCCCATCGAGGATAGACCCTAAGGAACACATGGTATCCTATCTCAAACTCTAATGGCCTTTATCTCTTGTCATCGTAAGAATTTTTCCTTTTCTGTGCAGTCCTCATCCACTCCTAGATGATCTTCACCTTCACTGTGGTGGCCCGTACCAACTCTGTACCGATGAGTACAGACACCCCTGGGTGTGTACAACATAATGGTGATTTTCAGGGTCACCCATAATGTTCCTATGATGGCTCTATACTAATGGAGGAGTGGTAGTTGTTATTGTTGTATGCAAACTCCACCTGTGGTAGACGGTCCTCCCAACTGTCACAAAAGTCCAAGATGCAAGCATAAATCATATCCTCAAAAACCTGGATAGTCCCCTCTGTCTAGCCATCTTTCTAGGGTGAAATGCCATGCCCAAATGTAGTTGAGTCTCGAATGACTCATGTAGTCCCTTCTACATTTGGGACGTGAAGCGAGCATCACAGTCTGAAAAAATCATCAACGGAACCCCATGATGTCGAACTATCTCTTGAACGTAGAGGCATCCCAATCTCTCTATGGAACCCTAGTCATAGATGGGTAGGAAGTTGGCAGACATGGTGAGTTAGTAAACAATAACCCATATGGTATCATGTCCCCTAGACATGTGTGGTAAACCTATCATGAATTCCATCGCTATAGCATCCCATTTCCACTTGGGTAAATCGATTGGTCATGCCAAACCTTCTGGAACATGATGCTTTTCCTTCACATATTGACATGTGAGGTGTCGGGAAACAAACTTCTCTACTACCTTCTTCATCTTCGACAACTAGTAATAACATATAAGATCTGGGTACATCTTTTCCACTCCTAGATGAACTTCCAAGGGGGAGGTGTTGAACTCCCTCAGAAACTCTTCTTAGAACATCATTGGTATGACAATGCGGCTTCGAAAAAGGGCGATGTGCTCCCCAACTATCAAATATTCATCAAGGGCCTACCATGTGGATTACCGATCACTTCAGGCATCATAGTTCACATCCCCATGATGTGCCTTCCTAACACACTGCAAGAGTGAGGGATTGATTACCATTGACTAAAGTTAAGCTACTCTATCACCATCTACGAATAATATCTCTATCATGTCTAACTGTTTTGACACCTCACTCAAATATTTAAACCCGGTTCATCTATTCAGCACGTCTCCCACCACGTTCCCTTTCCCAGGAGTATAGACTATCTTGATGTCATAGTCCTGAAAGAACACTAGCCACCGACATTGTCTCATTTTCATTCTTTCTAGGAGAAGATATAACTAATAGTTTTATGGTCAGAGTAGATGGTAAACCTCTCACTCATCAAGTAGTGTCGCCACATCTTCCAAGAAAAGACCACTACTACTAGCTCAAGATAATTGGGCGTGTAGTTCTGCTCATGTTGCGTCAATTATCACAAACCATATGCAATCACCACCTTATCCTACATCAAGACACATCCCAGTCACGTCCTTGATGCATCGTAGAACAATACATGCCCCACACCATCTTCTATCAGTCTCAAGATAGGGGTGTTTTTCAGTCTCTACGTCAACTCCTGGAAACTCTACTAGAAATTCTTCATCCACACGAAGGGATTTCCCTTCTATCTAAAATTTTATAAATTTACTTCTATCCTAGGAAAGTCTTTGAGTAACCTCCAGTAGTATCCAATCAAACCCAAGAAACATTGCACCATAGTTATGCTCCTGGGGGCTCCTAAGAAAGCATTGGCTCTATCTTCGTCGGGTCCACTGCAAGTTCATCCTCCAAAATGATGTGACCCAGATTGAGGACCTCCTGAATCCTGAATTGAAACATCAAGAGATTTCCACAAATATGGTGCTCTTGGAACATATTTGGGACTATCCCCAGGTGTGTCATGTTCTCCTCCTCTGATGTCAAGTACACAAGGATAATGAATACCAAGATGAACAGGTCAAGGTAAGGATGTAATAACTGTTTTATGAGTCCCATGAACACTACTAGGGCATTGGTCACACCTAATGGAATTACCAGTAACTCATAGTGTCTATACCAATAACTAAAGGTTGTATTTGGTACATCCTACTACTGGAAATAGTATATTTCCCAACAGTTCAGAACCGTTGGGATAGGCTTCAGAACCGTTGGTATATCTTATACCAACGGTTCTGCCAACTATAGGGAAGTAAGGCGTTGGGAAAAAGTTTTCCCAACAGTTTATGTAGAACTGTTGGGATAGGTTAGTTACATTAACCTATACCAACGGTTTGGTTCAACCATTGGTATAATTTTTTCCAATGGTTCAACTAAACCGTTAGTAAAACCTCTTCTAGGAACCTTTTCCAACGGTTTTGTAAACCGTTCGAAAAGGGTTTTTACCAACGGTTCTCATAGAACTGTTGGTAAAAACATCCAACAAAATTTATGCCCACGGTTTGAAACCATTGGCATAGGCTATGTTGTGAAAATTGCACAGCAGCCTATAATTTGCACAGCAGGGTCTGCAATCCCATTCCTACATGCTGTAATTATGTCCGTTGTGCTGTAATTATCCATTCCCTCTCCTTTCCAATTATTTAACATATAATTCATACACATTTAACATTGCACCCTAGAACTATACACATCCATAATTAAATCATAATTCATAATGTAATTATAAAAATACATAATTGATTTATAATTCAATTTAAATATTAGATGACAATTATATGTTGAATTCGGAATTCAATTCATAATTGTATAAATAAATAGTTTAATTATCAATTATCAATAAAATACATGAAAAACTGAATAAGTAATTATATGTGTTATACTAAACTAAGAATACATACAAGTGGTTTTTACTAAAAATGATGTCCATTTTAAACATTATACATACACTCAGAGTGATACCGTCCACAACGTGTCTTGGATTGGGGCAAGGTTGACTCGTACATGTCACATAGGACTCATGGATCGTTTTCCTAATGTATCTAACATATTTTGAAAGCATTTGGTCACTCACAAAAGAGAGACACTTTGAGTGGTTCTAGCCACCCCATGTCTTTTATTGAGGTGGGATTGACTCGTCCATGTCACACATGACCTATGGATCATTATCCTAAAGTTTCAATAGAATCCGAATGCGTTTGGTCAGTTTTTCGTATGCCAGTTTTACTTTTCACTTAAAATGTTGACTATTTCAAATAAAACTGAGACACATCGAGTTGTGCTGGAAACACCACGCCTCAGATATAGTCTTATTTTACTCGTACACATCACATATGACTCATGGATCAATTTACTAATGTTTGAATGGAATCCGAATGCTTTTGGTTGGTTTTCTGTATGTTATTTGTTGGTTTCACTTAATATGATGTCCATTTTAAACAAAAGAGTGAAACTTTGAGTGGTGTCGGCAACACTACCCCTCAGATTGAGGCAGGGTTGACTCGGACATGTCACAAATGACACATGGATCATTTTACTAAATTTTCAACAGAATGCGAATGTGTTTGGTCAGTTTTCTGTATGTCATTTGTTGTTTTCACTTAAAATGGTGTCCATTTTAAACAAAAGAGAGACACTTTGAGTGGTTTCAGCTACACCGTGCCTCATATTGTGTCCGAATTGACTCTTACATGTCAAATATGACCCATGGATCATTTTCCTAAAGTTTCAATGGAATCCGAATGTGTTTGGTTAGTTTTCTGTATGTCAGTTGTTGTTTTCACTTAAAATGAAGTCATTTTGAAACAAAAGAGAGACACATTGAGTGGTGCCGGCCACACCACGGTTCAGATTGAGGCGGGGTTGACTCGTTCATGTCACATATAACCCATGGATATTTTTCCTAGAGAATCAACACATTCTGAATGCGTTTGGTTGGTTTTCTGTATGTTAGTTGTTTTTTTCACTTAAAATCACGTTCATTTTAAACAAAAGAGACACAGTTTGGGTTCTACCGGCCACACCATGCCTTATATTGAGGTGGGGTTGACTCTTACATGTCAAATATGACCCATGGATCATTTTCCTAATGTTTTAATAGGATCTGAATGCGTTTGGTCAGTTTTTCGTATGTCAGCTGTTATTTTCACATAAAATGATGTCCTTTTGAAACAAAAGAGAGACACTTTGAGTGGTGCTAGCCACATCGGTCCTCATATTGACACGAGGTTGACTCATACACATCAAATATGACTCAAGGATCATTTTTCTAGAGAATAAACACATTCCAAATGTGTTTGGTCGGTTTTCCATTTGTCAGTTGTTCTTTTCAGTTAAAATCTCATCCATTTTAAACAAAAAAGACACAGTTAGGGTGATACTGGCCACACCGTGCCTTGAATTGATGTGGGGTTGAATCATACATGTCAAAAATATCCCATGGATCGTTTTTCTAACGTGTCAGTGGAAACTGAATGTGTTTGGTCAGTTTTCCGTATGTCAGTTGTGGTTTTCACTTAAAATGATGTCCTTTTGAAACAAAAGAGAGTCACTTTGAGTTGTGCCGGCCACACCGGGCCTCATATTGAGGCAAGGTTTACTTTTACACATCACATACGACCCATGGATCGTTTTCCTAGAGCATTAACACATTCCGAATGCGTTTGGTCAGTTTTCTGTATGTCAGTTGTTCTTTTCACTTAAAAGCATGTCCATTTTAAACAAAATAGACACAATTAGGGTGTTACCGGCCACATGGTGACTCAGATTGATGCAGGGATGACTCGTACACATCACATATGACCCATGGATTGTTTTCCTAAATTTTTTATTTAATCCGAATGTGTTTGGTTGGTTTTCCGTATGTCAGTTGTAGTTTTTACTTAAAATGAAGTCCTTTTGAAACAAAAGAGAGACACTTTGAGTGGTTTCAGCCACACCGGGCCTCGTATTGAGGCGGGGTTGACATATACACGTCACATATGACCCATGGATCGTTTTTCTAGAGCATCAACACATTACGAATGCGTTTGGTTGGTTTTTCGTACGTCAGTTGTTCTTTTCACTTAAAATCCCATCTATTTTAATCAAAAGAGACATAGTTAGGGTGCTACCGGCCACACCATGCCTCATGTTGATGCGGGGTTGAGTCATACATGTCACATATGACCCATGGATTTTTTCCCTAATGTTATAACATAATATGAATGCGTTTCGTCAGTTTCACATATGTCAGTTGTTGTTTCCACTTAAAATGAAGTCCTTTTGAAACAAAAGAGAGACACTTCGAGTCGTGCCAGCCACACTGGGCCTTGGATTGAGGTGGGGTTGACTCGTACACATCAAATATGACCCATTGATCGTTTTACTAGATCATCAACACATTCCGAATGCATTTGGTTAGTTTTCCATATGTCAGTTGTTCTTTTCACTAAAAATCACATCCATTTTAAACAAAAGAGACATAGTTAGGGTGCTACCGGCCACACCATGCCTCGGATTGATTCAGGGTTAACTCATACATTTCAAAAATTTCCCATGGATCATTTTAATAATGTATCAACAGAATCTGAATGGGTTTGGTCGGTTTTCCATATGTCAGTTGTTGTTTTCACTTAAAATGATGACCTTTTGAAAGAAAAGAGAGACACTTTGAGTGGTGTCAGCCACACTGGGCCTCGTATTGAGGCGAGGTTGACTCGTACATGTCACATATGACCTATGGATCGTTTTCCTATAGAATCAACACATTATGAATAAGTTCGGTAAGTTTTACATATGTTAGTTGTTATTTTCACTTAGAATGCCATCCATTTTAATCAAAAGAGACACAGTTAGAGTGCTACCGGCCACACGGTGCCTCAGATTCATGAGGGGTTGACTTGTACATGTCAAAAACGTCCCATGGATCGTTTTAATAAAGTTTAAATGGAATTCGAATGTTTTTGGTCAGTTTTCCCTATGTTATTTGTTGTTTTCACTTAAAATGATGTCCTTTTGAAACAAAAGAGAGACACTTTGAGTGGTGACGGACACACCGGGCCTCGAATTGATGTGGGGTTGACTCGTACACATCATATATGACCCATGGATCGTTTTCCTAAAGCATCAACTCATTCTGAATGTGTTTGGTCAGTTTTCCATATGTCAGTTGTTCTTTTCACTTATAGTCGTGTCCATTTTAAACAAAACAAACATAGTTTGGGTGCTACTGGCCAAACTGTGCCTCAGATTGAGGTGGGGTTGACTCTTACACATCACATATGACCCATGGATCGTTTTCTTAAAGTTTAAATTGAATCTGAATGTGTTTAGTTAGTTTTCCATATGAAAGTTGTTGTTTTCACTTAAATTGATGTCCTTTTGAAACAAAAGAGAGACACTTAGAGTTATCCCAACCACACCGCGACTCAGATTGAGCCGAGGTTTACTCATACATGTCACATATGACCCATGGATCGTTGTGATAAATTATCAAGACAATTTGAATGTGTTTGTTCAGTTTTCTTTATGTCAGTTGTTCTTTTCACTTGAAATCCCATCCATTTTAAACAAAAGAGACACAGTTAGAGTGCTACCGGCCACACCGTGCCTCAGATTTAGATAGGGTTGACTCGTACACATCACAAATGACCCTTTGATCATTTTACTAAAGTATCTACACAATTCTAGTAGCCCTCACCTAGAAACCAATACATACATCCTGGAATTTCAAATCCAAATTCCATGAGCATAACCAGTCCGTCCATGAGTCCTTAACAAGTAACCCATGTCTTATCCTAACAATTGAAAAGTAAAGCAAATCAAAAAATCCACAATTCACATAACATGGAGAATGCACAAAAAGGCTCTGTATTCAAATTAAAGCATATCATCACATGCATTTGATGAGACTGAGCTAATAATCTTACCAAGACATTCATATAATTCAAGACATACAAAAATGGTATAATCCTAAATAACATTGCTTGATCAGAGAAATAAAAAAAGGCATGTGAAATCAAGGAGTAGGGTGAGGGGGCTGTCTGGGGGTCCAGGGAGGATGGTTTTGGGGATGTTCGGGGGGCTATCTGGGGGGGTTGTCCGGGGGTGTCTGGGGCGTTGTCCACGGACCAAGGAGGAGGGGGGTTGTCTGGGGGCTGTCTGGGGGGCTATCCCGTGTCCAACGAGGATGGTGGGGGGTTTTCCAGGGTCCAGGAAGGAGGGGGCTGTCCAAGGAGTTCCCAAACACAAAAAAACTCTATAAACATGTTCAAGACACACCGCAACCACTAAAAGACATCAACATCCATGAAAACAGACAATATATAAAAATAAATCAACTCCAATACTATACTACGGTTCTAGATAAAACCAACAACTAGAATAGATTAAACATAAAATATCATTAATATTAGTAAAAAATTTAACGGATCAACTTGTACCACATCACCATCACTATCATCATCACCCTCGTCCATGTCCTCTCCCTCCTCAACACCCTCCTCCTCGCCCTCCTCCTCACCCTCGCTATCCTCCTCACTCTCCTCCTCTCCCTCCTCTTCCGAATCAGACTCCTCGCCATCATCATCGTCATGCTGTACATCATCTTGACAACCACTAGAACGGCCACCTGGTGCACTACATATAGAACGTATCAACTATATATATTCTTCAAAACCTAGGGTGGCCTTTAGTGGAAGTGTTGGACATAGAACTTCAATAAATTTCATTAATGCACTGTTTTACCTAGAAGACTATTTTGTCATCTCTTTGGCCCTTTTTTCAGACTGTTATGCATGTGCCCTAACTTGTTGCATCTTGGTGGCACTACAACTCGTACCTGAGGAGGAACAATATCTCGTTGAGGCTATCCTAGGTCGGTAGCGTACTCTGCCAGGATGCTCCTCTCCCAACACCTAATGTAAGTGATTAGTTGGACCAAAATTGTCTAGTTCTTGGGCATCAAGGGCCTCTATTGAAACCTATTACAAATATAAATATATTATTAAGTTAAAAAATAGATATTAAAATATAAAATCAACATATTAAAACTTACAATCTGCTGGTGAGTCGCTTCATTGATGGCACTTCCATCCTTTTTCTGTCCACTCGAGCAAAATAGTTTTGCTCGAGGCACACGTCCTTCAATATTCTGTATTTTCCTCAATGATGACATTGAAGACTAAAGTTATATGAAAAATTTATAAAATGATTAAATAATTGAGGAAACAAAAGAAACTCTATGTCGTAAAGAAAAATTATAAAAAAATTCATACCTGCTTCCTCTCATGATCTAGAATCATAGTATGTCCTAGTGTGTGGAGGTATTTTTTTGCATCAATGTTTTTTATTTTTTTTCAAATGATTCATAAGTAAAATTAAATAATTCAAAAGATATTATTAATTAAAAACATTAAAGTTATTATTTAAATACCTCAAATGTAATTAATACCTTAAACTGGGTAGTTTTCCATTGAGTAATCATCCGACGATACTGCTCTGCAGAACAATCATCCACGATTGGTACCGCCTCTAACTTATTGCCAACTCTAGCATGCTAGGCAATATAAAACTCATGCTTGTAGGATCTCAAAAGCTCACCTAAATTCTTTAGACATTCCGGTCGTGCACCCTCACCATCGGGAAAGTTAACTCAAAGCTGACATCAAAATATTAATTCATATAAATAAAAAAATAATTCATGGAATTAAATACAACATATTTTTTTACTCATATCTCTACCCATGCTCTATCCTTGACCTCATGTGGGAAATTCCTCCATGATAGCGGGCTGACGGGAATGATGTCGGAGTATTTGGAAAGCGTCACCAAAAAACTCCGACATTGCTGCCCTATTTTCTCAACCATTTGGTTGTCTTCATTGTAATCCACCATAACCTGTGTGCGGAAAATCCACACTACACGCATGTGTGTACGCCCCTGCCCACACCTTCTGTAATTAGATGTATCGGTCATGAAATAAACACAAATATTTTATCAAAATATGTTATAATGAAAATAAATATTGCTATAAATTTTTTTAGGGTTCTATAAATATATCTGCGCCAGTCTGATCGTTGAGTGTCACTGGATCCACAGAAAAAGATGGAAAACCCTGTAGTGGAATAGGATTTGAAGACGATGGAATATAGAAGCCGAGAGATAAAAAATTAGAAGGAAAAGAAGATGGGATAGCTATATGACTGGATTCTGATTGGGGAGTGGGAATCATCATTGGATATGAAAAAGATGGGCCAGAAGATGAAAAAGGTGGCAAAAACTTGGGTGGCCTAAATATCCTGTGTGTCCCTAACGAGACACTGGGATCAGAATGTGGGAAGGATGACATGTCAGTGGGAGGGGAATGGTTTAGTCGGGTACGCGAAGCTGCTCGTCCACCTCTGGTATGAACCCTCCTCATACAACCGGCCTGAGTACTAGGACTAGTACTAGGCTCCTCGTTGAATAACTGTCGACGTATTGGTTGATCCTACAAAAATGTTTACAAAAAAATTAATCACATGACATTATATATTCTTTAAATATATATATTTAAAATAAAGTACTCACTGTAGGCACTAATGGTGGAATGCCCATCTCTGTCATTCAAGGACTGTTCTCCATCATTTTTTTCCTTCGTCTCTCTTCAATTGGCTGCATTTCCTGCTTTTGAAAACAAATAAGTAATTAATTAGAAAAAGGAAACTAATTATAGAGAGTTTATATTTATGAGCTTCATCCACCTACACACCCTCCCCACCCCACATGGATAGCCCTACTCCCACCCCATATGGACAACCCAGCCCCCCCCCCCCCCCACTTGGAACTGTACCCCCACCCCAGTTGGATATCACTACCCCCACCCCACTTGGACAACCCAGCCCCCCCCCCCACCCCACTTGGACAGCCCCACCCCACCCCACTAGAAAAACCCATCCCCCCACCCCCACCCCACTTGGACAGCCCTACCCCCACCCCACTTGGACAACCCAGCCCTCCCCCCCCTCCCCCACCCCACTTGGACAGCCCTACCCCCACCTCACATGGAAATCCCTACCCCCACCCCACTTGGACAACCCAGCCCCCCCCCCCACCCCACTTGGACAGCCCTACCCCCACCCCACTTGGACATCCCTGCCCCCCCCCCACCCCACTTGGACAACCCTACCCCCACCCCACCCACCCCACTTGGACAACCCTACCCCACCCCACATGGACAACCCAGTCCCCCCCCCCCACATGGACAGCCCTACCCCCACCCCACTTGGACAACCCAGCCCCCCCCCCCACCCCACTTGGACAGCCCTACCCCCACCCCACTTGGAAATCCCTACCCCCCACCCCACTTGGACAACCCACCCCCCCCCCCCCCCCTCCAACCCCACTTGGACATCCCTACCCCCACCCCACTTGGACATCTCTACCCCCCCCCCCCCCCCCCATCCCACATGGACGTCCCTACCCCCACCCCACTTGGACAACCCCCCCCCCCCCACACTTGGACAACCCTACCCCCACCCCACTTGGACAACCCTACCCCCACCCCACATGGACAACCCAGCCCCCCCCCCCCCCACATGGACATCCCTACCCCCACCCCACATGGACAACCTAGACCCCCCCCCCCCCCCAACCCCACATGGACAACCTAGCCCCCCCTCCCAACCCCACTTGGACAGTCCTGCCCCCTCCCCACTTGGAAACCCCCCCCCCCCCCCCACCTGGAAAGCCCTACTATCACCCCACTTGGACAATCCATCCCCCCCACCCTAGCTAGACAACCCCTCCCCCACCCCACCTATACACCCTCCCAGCCCACTTGGACAACCCTAGCCGGACACCCTCCCCCACCCCACCTGCACACCCTCCCCCACCCCAAATAGCCTGACCCCCACCCCATTTGGACAACCCAGCACCCTCCCCCACCCTACCTAGACAGCCCCTCCCCCACCCCACTTGGATAGCCTTCGACATCCTCCCCCACCCCATCTGCACACACTCCCCCACCCCAAATTGAAACAAAAATTCATTCAAATCAAAATCTAGTTTTCAAATAAACTAATGTCCACCAAAAGTACCATATCACCCCACTAAAAAAACCCTTTACCATGTTTGAACTGCAGAAAAAAAAACATAAAACATATCCAAGGGTTTCATAGACTGCAACCCTTATTTAGCCTAAATAAAAACATCAAACACCAAAAAAAGAAGAATAATTCTAAAAGTAAGGTAACACTTACTAATTTGAAGTGTGAAATAAAATTTTTTTTGATTAATGATGGATCTTGGATAGAAGGAGTCTCGTGGATGAGAAGAATTCAAGAGGAGCTCGATTAGGGTCTGTCTGCAATCGGGCGGAGTGGGGGCTCGGGTGTTCTGTATTTGGGGGAAATCATTCCCAACTGTTATTAAAAACCATTGTAAAATAGTTTATTTACCAACAATTTTGTTTAACCTTTGGTATATGTTAAATAAAATCACGATTTCCCAACAGTTTTCCAAACCGTTGGGAAAACTTAAATTATTATATACATTTTCAACGGTTTGAACAAACTATTTGAAAAGGTTACATTCTATACACTATACCAATGGTTTCTTTAAACCATTGGTATACTACCATTGGTAAAACTCTATATTCTTTTAGTGTCCTCATCCCGTTTAATAAGATGATGATATTCAGACTAGGTTTCTATCTTTTGAAACCACATTTCTCCCTTCAGTTGGTCGAAAAGGTCATTAATTCTTTGTAGTGGGTATTTGTTCTTTATGGTCACCTGATTTAGGCACCGATATACGGTACATAGTATCAAGATCTCATCTATATATTAAGCTAATAGAACTATGGCCACCAAAGTGAAAAAAACTTCCTTATGAAGCCATTTCTCTACAGGTCCTTAAGTTGTACCCCCCAACTCACAAAGCTCTGTGGGATCCATTTGATATTATATCATGGATATCAGTGTCATCATAGGGTATAGGTCAATGTAGAAGTCAACTTCCCTAGGAGGAGGTAATCCCAAAACATCCTCAAGAAATATTTCCTCATACAAATCCACCACTATAGGAAATTGAGGACTCCTCTCATCCACCACATCGAGGGTAAGGATATCCAACTAGTGACTGATTGGATGCACCCTCCCCCGAGTAAGTCTTTCATGTGCTAAAAGAATTCCCTTTTAGCTGGTAAAGTTGATCCTAGTCCCATCCCTTTGGAAACACTACACTCTACGCCTAAAATAGTCAATCTCATCATTGACTCTGGATAACTAGTCCATACCAAGAATGGCATTGTATGGCCATGACACAACTACTAGGAGATCTCCAGAGAAATTATAGCATCCAATAGTAGGCTCGCACTTCCAGCACCAGTGTGTTATGGTCCAGTCCCCTCCTGTAGGAGTCTCTAATGATATTGATCAACCAAATGGTTGTACGAGAATACCTATGCTTCAAATAAGGTCTATGGAAAGGAATTAGTGATAGGAAACTATGTCTATAAGATATATTGATAAGGAGGATAAGACACAGATTTTACCTCTAATAATATTTAGACCTATAGGATCATAGGCCTCTATCATCTGAAGTCAGGTATGCCCCTATCCACCTACTCCCAAAGAATGTGGTGGACCACCTAGGGTTGGTGGTGGTAGTACCTCAAACCTCTTCCCACCACCAACTACTCTTCATGTTTCCCTATCACATTCACCTCACCACAGATAGCCCTACTTGATCATTTTCCTATGCCTTGGTGGTCCCTTGACTGTCTGTTGATCTTCTACATGGAAATTCATGCAGTCATGAGCTATGTGTCTTTTCCTTCCTCATGAGGAGCACACCCTACTCCTCTACAGACTCCCTCTAACCTAGGATGCTCGTACTATAAACCCATGTGTCCTAGGGTTATCTCTATAATGGTTTGACCAGATTGGGTCCCCACGTCTGCTACCTGCTACCCACCACTGAAGACTCTATTTCATGGTGTCTACTGGTAGTTCATGCTACTCACTCTCGCTCCGCCAGGAATATCTCTATGAGAAGTGGTCGCTCTAACAACCCAACCTGGGTAGGGATTATATGTGATACCAAGGACGCCCTGATCTCCCAGTGCAGTCCTTGATCAAAGGCTCGAGCCCTGAAGAATGGGTCTCTCCCCATGTCTATAGATTAGTGAGAAATCTTGGTGAATCGCATTGAGTACTCTGTTACCATCATGCTACCCTATTGTAGGTTTGGTAGCTCTTGGATGCGTACTAAGCATAAATTCATCAGAAATAATTTCCCCTTGATGAGGCGCTCAAAATCATTCCATGTGAGGGTCAAATTGCCATTTTTCAGGATCTTCAAGAACCACCATCTCCCACATATAGCCTAGAATAAGGCATCCAGCTAAGATTGCTACTGGTTCGGGTGTTTTCCTCACAAGTAGGAAGACATGGGTTACTGCCTCCAGCCAATCCTCACCTATCTGTGGGTCATTCTCACCCAAAAACCTGAGAGGTATCTGCTTCTGGAACTCATGTAAGGCATTGAGCCTGAATGTATCCTTTATTGGTAATGTTGGTAGGAATTGATTACAGATGGGTGGTGGTAGCACTGGTGCACCACCCAGTGGGGCCATATATATTATTGTTTTGTACACTAATACATCATTTCTAGGCATACTATCCTAATGGTCTTCCACTAGAATCCAGGATTGATTTCTGTGTGGAGACGTCCTAAAATAGATCACGATGAACCACATTAAATATATTATACCTAGTGATCTGAGTATGACTCACGATGGACACAAGAACACTCTCTATTCCTATATGATGAATTCATCCATTGTTTTCATGTAACAAGTCTAAAAAAAGAATTTAGGGTCCTGTTTTATGGATACGTTGGCCACTGCACCAAAACTGGACTCCCCGAGTGTGGAAGCTGAACTTGAAACATTCAACATTTTTTCCCAAACAAAGCCAATGAACCTCATTCTTTAAGGAAGAACTGATACCTTCAGATACCACTCTGTCATGACTCATCCCTTGGGGCCCATTTCTTGACTACCACAAGCCTATCTCCAAGTGGTCAGGGGATGGAGACTAGCACCAAAGGAATTATCCAACAAGTGGGAGGCATTTTCCTGAGTACCTATACTCACGCACATACACATCCCCATCCCACAATACTTAAAAGTAAACATGCATTCCACTAAGACCACCACTAAGAGTATCCATAGAAAACTGAAAGTATAGGGGCCATAGTAAAACCCCAACACAAGAAAAGTATATTCTCTTGAAGTTAGTATGTGGTAAACCCTACTATAAGTGTAGGTGAAGGGGGTGCCACCTGAATCCATAGAAGTACATCTCTTCTGTCGGAATATCATGAGGCACCACTTAGTCCTAGACCACAAAGATATTTATCACGGATTTTTTCATCTTCATGAGACACCACATGTGTAGGAAGAGCCTGTGCATGGGTAAGTAACAAAATACTTAGTAAGATCCCAAAAAAAAAGGCAATACCACAAAGGAAAGTACGCAAAAAGTAGAATACCAAATAGGTACCTGGAGTGTATCCCCTAATAATTATAGTTAGGATAGAGTCACTAGATTCATCTCAAATAGAAATAAACTATATAATGAAAAGCAAGTCTATAATTCAAAAAAATTGAACCCCTTGTATTGTTGAGGAACTCATTCCTGATGAGTCACTTAGTCATGTTGGGGCACCTAGACCCTCCCGTCACATAGGCCTACTGGGGAACCCCGACCCACCAGTCACATGGGCATGTTGGGGAACCTAGACCCTCCCGTCACATAGGACTGCTAGGGATCCTAGAACTGCTCGTCACTTAGGCATGTTTTCACACCTAGACCAACTCTTCACAGTCCTTTTGTCATAGCCTAAAATTGGATTACCTCATGTACTGTTCTTGATTTAGATAGAATCTACTACTCAAGACATTTGTCGTATCTCAACATCCACTAAAAACCACTTAATGTATATGAAAAATATTTTCTTTTTCGCAAGGCTCCCACGCTACAAACTACTCATCAATCTGATGTGCAGTTTGGATGTTATGAGACTTTTTTAAAAATGGGTTGGTTAGGTCTGGGCCTGGTCTGAACCAGTCTGACCAACACCACCCGATCTTCCCGAACTGTTTTGGTCGATCTAAGGTGTCATAGTCAGGTCTGGACTGACTCAGTGTAGCCTGGACTAAGTGTTAGGGAAATTTTTCTTAATGGACCAGACTCGTTTGGTCATGGGTGTAGCCCTCCAGACCGCCCAGTGGCCCGGTAATCATCTGTCCCAGCCCACGTTACGATCCAGTTTTTGCTCAGTGGGCTCATTCTATCCATCCAAGATAGGGTGACTACCACGTTAGTCTGAGCTCGTAGGTTGCTATGTATCCACCATGCTTCTTTGTCACAGGGTCCTACTATGATCCTGCTGGACCATGGTTCTTTACTACATGATGTAGTTCCCAGCTATATCTAGACAATATTCCTACCAGGGGCCCTGATCCCCCACCCACGGTGGCTACCGTGAGTTCCACCAAAGAGGCCTTTCATCTCCACCACAACCCACTTGGTCAGGGCCTCTTCCACCACAGTTGGCCTTCTATATTGGTGTTCCTTCACCCGGAGCCGTCATCCCCCTCAGCCTCCTACTAGGGTGGTTGCACCACTGTGGTCCTACTAGGTCCACGGTTTGTATCACATCATGAATAATGGAAACAAGTGGACGATGTAGAAGAACTTGAAAAGAACACACAATGGAAGGACCATGACTTTTTTTTGTGATGGAATTATTTTCATTATTATGAGGTTTATCAAAGGATAATCAAAACCTGAATCTAACTTGCCTTAATTCCGTGAATGAAAATTCTAATTTCCTGGAAAGAAGACTGATTTGTGGGTCAATATGTTACTGGATTGAACCATGTTCATCATTTATAATGAAGAATGGGGGAAGGGACACCACACAGAAATCAAGACCCCTTACCAATATTTGGATCATTAATCGGTGAAGAATGTGGTTCTTCCATCATCATTCACCGATCCATAAATCTCGTCGATAACGAGTTCCTTAAAAGGGAAAAGAAAAAAGGTGTTCATCGTCACAAGTAGTTAATTATTTTCCCAGGAAATATCTCTAGAGGTTTAGAACAGTCTCCATAATCATGCTCTAATTCTTGTACCCAAGTTAGGTTATTAATTGATGAAATTCATTTCAGTGTTTCTGTTATTCTATGTCCTCACGTTGTTCTTCTATTTCATTTACAAAATGAAATATTTTTCTCATTACATTGTTTTAGGGAAAATACTTTTTAATAAAATTAACACTTTTATGTTTATTTTATTTTTCATTTAAATAAATGTAAATTAAATTTTCCCCTCAACCCACACCGGTTCAGGTTTTGTCCTTCCTTTGGTAAATTTGTCATTTTAAACACAATGGTGCCCTCATATTTTGAATCTAGAACCCATTTTGAAGTTTAAAAAACAGCACGCACACACTATTTTAAACAAACAAACAAGTTTGGACATTTATTCTGGGCTAATCAGGCCTTAGAATCATGTAACTTTTTAGTTCCTAGTCTCCAAATTATCCCATAATGTTTTCAAAAAAAATTAAATTGAATTTCAATAATTTTACAATCTATATTCAGGATAAATATGAAGTGTAATATAAAATAGTTTGATGATTAATTTACGGTTCATTTTATATAATATAGGTTCTCATGGTGTTGAGGAATGAATTTACGATCATGGATTTCTGGATGGGAATATTAATATGGTATAAAAACATAAAAAATATATTAATGTAAATAGTTTTGTTATTTTATGATCATGGGTCATTAATTATTATTGTGAAAGTGGTTAGAGGATTTTATATGACCCCACTACATGAATGGGATGGGTTTGTTTCAGCACAATAGACAACATAAATCCTATAACATGTTAAACTATTCCTCAGTGGAATATTTGTTGAATGAGAGTTGGTGGTGTAGTGACGTGACCCTTATAGCCTGAAGTCGGTGCATTATTTTATTAACTTTTCATGATTAAAAGTAGTCAAATATAAAAGGTATGACTATTTTAGTATTCTTGTAAAAACAAGATACATTCATGGATCCCATTTTACATTGGGAAAACAAAACATAACATAATACATTACAAAAGCTAATAAACTGCATCGATGAAAAGTCAATAAATAATCCCTTATTCATAACCTGTGGAAGGAAATCAAATGAAAAGGGGGGAGATCACATTATTTATAAGGGTTACATATTGTGGAAGAATGAATCCAAAATAAGTGAATCATAATCAATTTTACATAATCAATATGGCATGGTGAATAATTGAAAACCAAAAATCATAAATAAACTGAAAAATATAATGCATCCATAGATTTTTTCATAGTGAAAAACTAATGGAAAGTAATAAATATATAATGAATAAAGGGAAAATTTATTATTTGGGAATCATATATCTAGAACATGAACCATAATACTATCAAGATGGTTTATGTATGTGGGTAGATACCCATATGATTCTGTTTTGGAAATAAACTCGAAGTTTTGTCGCCAATTATTTTTTCTCATAAGACATGTCAATGAATCGAGGGGATGTAGTGGGCCCCACCCATCACTATAAGTCCAAATAATTATTTATATAAGTATTTAATACAAGAACAATATTACTTTTCAATGTCCATATTTCGTAGAGGATACAGATTCATCACAGCATTCAAAATAACCACCACAAGTAAAATGGTATAAATCTCAGACAATAGTCATATACATGAAATAAAAATATGGATATATAATATAATTAAAATTTCAAATGTAAAATTATATCAAAGGGTCAATAGATACACCACATAAGAATGATTAGATGCACAATACAATGTAAATATCAATGAAGATAAAATTGAGCCAGAGTCCATTATCAATCAAATTGTATGACCAAAAATTAATAATCATTAAATGAATCATTGAATAACATGAATATAATTATAATCATGATATTATATATCAAAGGGATGTAAACATACACCACATTCAATAAATAATTTCAGAACAATGTAAATCTCACAAAAATAAAAGTGAGATGATAAAACCTTTACCTTATGCCCGAATGTATTCTACACTTGACCTTAATGTCATAAATAATAAAATTAGATTAATTCATTACATATTACAGAACCTAATATACATGTAATTCATTTATTATATCTTCATCAATTTCATTAATGTCCTTTTTTATGGTTTAAGATATTCCATTTCATCATTTAGCAGTGCACGTTTTCAGATTTTTTATGATCTTTTTTCTTGTATAAGAGTATGGATGTTCGTGGAATATGGGAATTTAAAATGATAATTGAAGTTATTATTTGTTAATGATCATCTAAAAGGATAAATGATCATAGAAATACTTTGATTATTTTGGGATAGTATTAATCATTATATAATATTTTAATGATGAATTCTTTTATTATTTTCATGGTTTTTTTATAACCACGAACTTAATTTGTTTTTTAATTAAATTTCATGTGTACAAAATGATTCCAGAACATTAAATATGAAGTATTTCCTATATTATTATCTACATAAACCATAAAAATTGTCCATTACTAGAATTTTTTATTGTAATATAAATTGAATACCTTTGGTCCTTGAATGTGATAAATTAAAACATCTCAGAATGTGTTTTAATTTTTAGTATAAGTGGTGGAGAAAAGAGAGATGATAAAATTTTCCATTAAAATAATAAAATTATAGTACATTTATGGTAATATAATTATCACATCATTTTCATGAGTAGAGTCTAGGTGAGAGAAACAATATAATGGAACTTGTAAAAGAAATTGAAAGGAAATGGAAGAGAGTTTTACCTCTTCAGTACTCCTCCTTGAGAATCTCATTAAGGCCTCTTTTGGGGTTTTTTGAGACCCATAGGCATTGGATGTGGGGGAGGGAATTATAAGTGTATTTGGTAGAAAATAGTCAAGCCTCAAATCTTGAGTGGTTTGAGATTAAGAGGGGTGACTGGTGGTTTTTATAGTGGAGTAGATTAGGGGTTTTCGTTATTTTAATCATTAGTGATAGCCTCACAGCGTGTCATTAATTCCCTGTGATGTTATGAAAAAATAAATTTATAAAACCCAAAATATGACACTCAATTAATTTAAATGTACTATTTTTAATGTTCATGTTTCGAACCCATAAAGATAGATAATATGTTCTAAATTAATAAGGATATTGAAATTGATGTTTTTTAATTTGATTAGAGAAAAGATGAATAATTGTAGGGTTTGGGTGGTGAATTCAAGAGAGAGAGGCATGGCGGGTTAAGTCATTTCTAGGGAAATGTGCTAAGGATTTACATAATAGTGTCTTTATTTAGTTTTGGTGTTGGAATTGGTTCAGTAAGGATCCTTGGTCTTGGTATCCTGTACTTGTCATATGATCACACTTTATGAATGGTCATCTATTTAGTGCAATCACATAAATATGTGACCTGAAACCCTGTTTAAACATAACCGACATAGATTTCATAATGGTTATACAAAAACTATTCTGATTAATTGATGTAATAAAAAGATAACCTTCAAAACATAGTAATGGTCATAAAATATGAAAAGAAAGTTATTTTGAATTGAATAAAAAGTTTACATCAATCCAAAACATGAATAGAATGTCCAAAAATAATCCCTATCATCACATCCCGCCACATATCACATATCCTAGCACTAAAAGGACTACTCACTCATTATATAGGTGTGCATTTTGGATACCCGAGGAGGAATGGTACTGAAGAGAGTCTACAGATATCCGGTGGTTGTTCCTTATTGTCACTTGTCCTTCATCGGTTCCATAGTGCTTTTAAATATATGCTCAAGTTCCTATTTATAAGAAAACTCATCCAAAACCCATGGGTCAGGGAACTTTTTTTTCTCTATGCATCGACACCTGCACGATGCATACCTGAGGTACACACTGTGTACTTTAGATCTGATTTTCCCTCTGCCGTATTTAATCCATGGAAACTTCGTGCGTTGGATTGATTGTCATCATGTTATGTACTAGTGGTACATGATGTGTATTTGAAGTTCACAGTATGTTTTGTTGCCATAACTTGTTCTATATGGTCTGTTTCACTTGAAATGGTCACGACGTGTTCTTTTTTTATTCATACATTCTTCATTTCCTTCTATAAAACACAAAAAATTTAATTTTCTCAAAACATGGTAATATTTATCATTTAAATACACATATCGTCAGATTATAATAATCTAAAATATATACATTAAATAAATGTATCAATTAGTTTAGTATTTTTTTCTCAAGACTATGAATAGAATTAATTCTTATAAAAAAATTAATAATTGTATATGAGTGCTAAACAATGGCCATTTACATTATCCATTACTCAATCATGATGTTGAAATTAATTTATTTAGCATATTTTATAAATTATCAAATTTCACTATTCACAAAAAAAAATCTAGTATTTTTGAACAAACAAATATAAACCCTAAACATTTTTCGACGTGGAAAATCAATAAATGAAATCTATTTTATGAAATTAATTTTCTAAATATGGGAACATTAATTTTTTATTAAAATCATCATTTAATCAAAAAATACTAATTTCAAAATTATATCCAATCTTATGTCACTTTGAAAAATTAACTAAGGTCTCATTAAATTATCCTAAAATCATAGGGAAAGAAAATGTTTATTTAGGAATACATTTTTTAAAAATTAATTATCTTTTAAATAATTTTATTAAATTTAATGTTGTAATTAAATATTTATCACTCACAAATACATTGACACTTAATTAAAATATTAACCATTATTTTTAGGGTTCCTATATTTTATTTATACTTTCATAGGTAATGATTCCATTAATAAGGGTCATAATACTATTCATAAGGGTAAGTTACTATTCATAAGTGTAAGTTACTATTCATAAGGGTAAGTTACTATTCACCAAAAATTTAGTTGATTCTATTAGACTCCAAAAATCACCCTGATCACAGCTGTGAATGTTTTTTTTTTGGAAATTCAAATCATAAAAGAGGAAAAATCATTTTTAACATCTAGATTATAAATAACAAAGTGTTGTTTCAAAGAGATTCAGTATTGTGTTGATATAAGCTATCTAATAAATTGAAATTACATAGAAGAATCATAAAATAAAATATTAGTGTAATATCTTCATTCCACGTTCATAAATTTCTTCCTCAAAATTTTTCATGTATAAATACATCTAAAAAGATGTGGGTGGTTCTTCTTCATACAATCCTCAGGTTCCCAGGTTTCTTCCTCCATTTTATGGTTTCTCCAATTAACCTTTACTAGTCGAGTCATCGAATTTCTCAATACCTACTCTCTTTTGTCAAGAATATCGATAGGCTATTCACAGTAAGACAAGTCAGGTTCCATTTCTATTTCCTCATAGATTAATACATGCATTGGGTTTGACAAGTACGTTTTCTAAAAATTACTCATGGAACACATCAGGTTCCTTGGAGAGACTTGGCGGCATCGCTAAACAGTCATCTACTTCTCCAATTCTAACTAGAATTTAAAATGGTATGATGTAATTGGGGCTCAATTTCTATTTCTTACTAAACCTTAGGACACCCTTCAAAGGAGATACTTTCAGAAAGACATGATCTCCCACTTGAAATTTCAAATCCATTCTACGGTTTTCAGAAATAATATTTTTTCTACATTGGGCTGTATTAATATGGTCATGAATTTTTTACATTTCTCGGTGTCGCCTCAATATGTTTTGGGCTTATAATTTTCCTTTCTCTAACTTTATCCCAACGAGTTTGAGTTTGACACCTCTTTCCATATAATGCTTCATATAGTGCCATTTGAATTCTAGAATGGAAACTATTATTATAGTAAAATTCTACCAAAGATAATTATTGATCCCACATTCATAGAAAGTCAAGAGATCATGATTTCATCATGTTTTTAGTGTTTGAATAGTCCTTTTAGACTATCAATCATTTTTGGAGTGATAAGAAGTACTGATATGAATCTTGGAATCAAAAGCCTTCTCGAGACGTTTATAGAATTTTGATGTAAATTAGGGATCTTGATCGGGCACAATCAATAGAGGTGCACCATTAAGTCTCACAACTTCATTAATATAAAGTCTTTCTAGGTGCTCAAGTGGTAAATACTCTCTTATATCAAAGAAATATGTTGATTTTGTAATATGATCAACAATTACCCATATTTCATCATTCCTTCTAAGTTCCCTTGGTAGTCCTGTGACAATGTCCATTGTAATGTCATCCAACTTCCACATAGTAATAAGTAGAGGTTTAATGACTCCTCTATGATGTTTTCTCTCACCCTTCACATGTAGACAAACTATACACCTTGACACATAGTCATCAATTTCTCACTTCATGTTATACCACAAAAAATGTTCCTTTAAATCTCTATAAATCTTGGTGATACCAGGGTGTAAAGCGAAATTATAGCTTTTAGAATCATCTAATAGTTCCCTTTTTAGCTCAGGTATTGATGGAATACATAAACTCCTTCCAAATTTTAGAACTCTATCCACATACATGAAGTCTTTCAATCTTCCATCTTTAACAGATTCAATTTTTTTTTATTCTCATCATTAGATTGAGATCTTTTTACCTTCTATAGTAAATATTCATTAGCAATCATTTGAAAAATGAATGATGTTTCCCCTTACTTAAGAACTCACATATATATATTTACTAAATCCATTAATATAAGATATCTCTCAATCCTCCTTTGGATCAAAATTCCTTGATCATTTCTCCTTAATGTATCTACCAACTTATTTTCCTATCATGGGTGGTAGTGTATTGAATAAACATAATCTATATATGACTCAAACCATTTTAATTGATTCATATTGAATTCTTTATGTGTAAAAAAATATTTTGAACTCTTTTTATTTATATATACTATATTTATTTAACCATAGAGATAATGTCTCCATATTTTTAGAGAAAAGATTACAGTTTCTATCTCGATATCCCAAGTAAGACAATTTTTATAATGAGTATTCATCTGCCTTAATACAAAATAAGTAACTTTAACATTTTTCATAAGGACACAACCCATTCCAATTTTTGATGCATCATTATATATCGCAAATCCATCATTTCTATATGGAAGATTAAAAATTGGATCATTAACCAATATTCAATTTAATTATTCAAATCATTTTGTACATTATTTTTTCAAAAAACACTTAACCCCTTTATATGTGAGCTTTGTTTGTTGGATAGCCAATAAAGAAAAATTTTAAATGAAAAACTTATAGTAACATGCTTATCCAATAAAAACAGGCACCTGAACTATGTTCATTGGCATGGGTCATTCTTGGATTACATTTTTCTTAATAGGATCAGCTAGGATTCCATCCTTAAGGAAAATGTATCCATGAAGAGAAACTAATTGAAGCCAAAATTTAAACTTTCTAAAATTTCAATATAATTCATTTCTTCTAAGAGTTTTCAAAATTATTCGCAGGTGATTCTAATGGTCTTAATATATTTTGGAGCATACAAATATGGGTTTTTCAACAATTCTCAGATAAAGGTAAATTCTTCATTCCCTCATTCAAATATTCACCTTTTCCATGACTATCATAATACATATTCTTATATTTGTTTCCCTTGAACAAATTGGATATAGAAAATTCCTTCTCTTTTTTGATGGAACATAGTACAATTTCATCATATGATGACAATGTTTTAGAAGCTAGTTCAATTTGAAGACATGGATTATGACCTTCAAAAAAATGGTCAATACTCTCTTCCAAATCACGTATGTAATCTATATCATACCTCACTAGTCTTCTGAAAGTAGCATCATTCCCTATAACACTCTCTTCTTCCCTTTGTTTCATGGTAAGAAATTTTTTCTTCATTTAAATCCATTTCTCATGAGGGAAATATTTTTCAAAGAATACTTCCTTAAAATTACTCCATTCAATATCTTCTATTTTATCTTGATTCATGATACTCTGGATCAAGGACCACCATTATTCAGAATTACCCTTCAGATAATATACTTCCAGTACTACATTTTCATTTTCATTACATATTTATTCCAAAAATACCTTTTCAAGGGACTTGATCCACTCCTCAGCTATCACTGGATTTGTAGTCCTACTAAAATATAGGGTCTTATGCTATGTGAAATGACCACACATAGGTCTATTATGTTTATTCATCACAACAAGAGTATGGTTCCCTGATATGGTTATGATCTTCTCAAATCCAACACTAACTATTCTGACTTTCAGAGTAGGAAAATCCAAACATTATCTAACACATTGATTATCTTTATTCTATTATGATCCATCACTAAAAAATTACATACACTAAATTATGTCATAAGGCATAATTTCATACTAGAAAACACCTAACATAATTGGAAAATTTATTCCCAACTAATCTTTAAATCATAAACGTGGTTTTTTTACATTTGAATCCTTCATAATGGTTTGTAAAGAAAATTTAAATTATCCTAAGAATATCCTCCTATATTTTCAAACTATGTGTGCAATAAGGCTTGTTTTTGTGTACTATGATACCTTGGGTCAATCCAGAAACACCTTTTCAGAGTTGTTACTCCTAGGAACATTTATTCCATAACCACATCGACATGTAATATCAAGATAGAGATGTATTTTCTAGGAAGATAGACATAATATCTACCTTACCAAAATTCTATGATGTTACATTATGCTTATCCTCAATGTCTATCTTAGGGTAATTTTCCATAAGCAATTTTTTCTAAATCCAACTCTCAAGGCTTCTACTAAATTTCTTACGATTCCAAATTTAATGCCACAACCCCTATAGCCTGGAGCTGGTGAGTTATTTTATTAAAATGGAATCATTACAAGGAAAAAAATCCTGAATCACAGAATAGTTTTGTATTCTTAGAGAAACTAGATACATACATGGGTCCCATTTTACAATTTAAAAAGAAAACAAAACATAATATATAACAAAATCTAATAAATTTAATCCATGAAAACTCAATAAATGATCCCATATTAATTACATCCTGAAGGAAAAAAATGAAAGGGTTGATCTCAAATTCTCATTAATGGTTACATCTAGTTGAATAATGAATAAAAATAAGAGAATCATAATCAATTTTACATAATCAATGTGGAATGGTGAATAATGGAAAAACACAGGCCATCAATAAACTGAGAGTGATAATGCATCCATATATTTTTTCCAAGTTAAAACCTCATGGAAATTAATAAATTTATAATGAATAAAAATTATGCTTATTATTTGGATGTCAGGTATTGGTAACATGAACCATAATCCTGTCAAGAAGGTTTAAGTTTGTGGGTAGATACATGTCTGATTCAATTTTGGAGACAAACTCAAAGGGGCTTTCACCAACTATTTTGTCTCATGAGACCTTTAGATGCATAGAGGGGATATAGAGGGACCCTCCCATAACTTCAAGTCCAAATAATTCTTTATACAATGATTTAATACAAGAACAATATGCCTTTTCAATATCCATATTGAATAGAGGATACAGATTCATCATAACATTCAAAATAACATTGATTGTAAAATGGTATACAGCTTAGACAATAGTCATATCCATGAAAAAATAATAAGGATATATAATATAATTACAATTTCAAATGAGAAATTATCTCAAAGGGGAAGTATATGCACCACATATGAATGATTAGGTGTACAATACAATGTAAATATCAATGAAATGTAAATTGAGACAAATTCCCGTATTAATAAAATCATATGACCAAAAAAAAATAATCATAAAAACAATCATTTAATAACATGAATATAAATATAATAGTGATATCATATGTCAAATTATATTACACATACACCACATATAGGAAATAAGTGGAAAATAATGGAAATCTCATTGAAATAAAAGTGAGATGGGAAACTCCTTATCTTAAGCCTAAATGTATTCTTCAATTTATCATAATGTTCTGAATAATAAAATTGGATTCATTAATTATGAACTCCAGAACCATATATACATGTAATTTATTTATTATAACTTCATTAAGTACATTTATTTTCGTTTTGGATGGGTTAGGATATTCCATTTCATCGTTTGGGAGTGCAAGTTTTCCTAGTTTTAATGATCATTTTTCTTGTATAAGAGTTTGGAAGTTCATATAAAATATAAATTGAAAACTATAATTGAAGTTATGATTTGTTAATTATCATCCAAAATTTTAAATTATCATTTAAATCCTTTCGTTATTTTGCGAGAGGATGAATCATTATATGAAATTTTGATGATAAACACGTGGACTATTTTGATGGTTTTTTAGTCACCACGAACTCATTTTGTTTTTTAATTAAATACCATTTGTAAAATTGATTCTAGAACATTAAATTTGTAATATTACATATATTATGATATTTTTCAACTATAAAAATGGTTTCATGACCATAATTGAAAATTATAATATAAGTTGAAAACTTTTCATCCTTGAATGTGTTAAATTAACACATATGGGACAATGATTTCATTTTTAGTATAAGAGAAGGGGGAAAGATGGAAGATGATGAAATATTACATTAGAATAATAGAATTAAATTACATTTAAGTTATTGTAATTATCATATCATTTGGATCATAGTAGGTGAGAATAGTGAAACAAAATAATGGAACAAGTAAACTAACATGAAAGGAAAAGGAAGAGATGTTTACCTATTGAGTACTCCTTGAAAATTTCATTAAGACCATTGTTTTTGGCCTTTTGGTGAGACTATATGTTCTTGGATGTAGGGTATGTCTTGGGAAGTGTATGATTTATAAATTATTCAAAACACAAATCTTGTGTGGTGTGTGAGGAAGAGGGGGTGAGTGGTGGTTTATATAGTGGAGGAGAGGAGGGTTTTCATTATTTTAATCATTAGTAAATAATTTTGGATCAATATTATGAATAGTATTTTATTCTTGTGAAAAACAAACAGTATTAAGTTCATGTGATCCCTATCCAATTTCTATTTACATCATCCATGACTCAATCATGATGTATAAATTTATTTATTTAGCATATTTCTTAAATTATCAAATTTCACTACTCACCAAAAATTCATGTATTACAAAAAATATAGAAAAAATTCACCCTAACAATTTTTTCACTTGTAGAATCTAAAAATAAACTCCATTTTATGAAATTAATTTTATAAATATGTTAAATTTAATTTTAAATTAAAATTATAATTTTATCAAAAAATGCCAATTTAAAAATTATAACTAATTTTATGTCACTTTGAAAAATTAACTAAGGTCTCACTAAATTTTACTAAAATCATAGGGAAGGAAATTATTTATTTATGAAAAGATTTTATGAAAATTAATTATCTTTTAAATCATTTTATTAATTATAATATTTTAATTAAATATTTATTACTCACAAAAATACGAACACTTAATTAAAATATTCACCTTCATTTATAAGGTGCCTAGATATTATTTATACTTTCATGGGTAAGGTTAACATACATAAGGAATATATTACAATTCACAAGGGTAAGATGATTTCATAAGGGTAAGTTACTATTTATAAGGGTAAGTTACTACTCACCAAAAATTTAGTTGATTCTATTAGACTCCAAAAATCCCCTTGATCGCAACCATGTATGTCCGTTTTTCGAAATTAAAATCAAAGAAGTGGAAACATTTTGTTTAACGACTATGTCATAGATTAAAAAAAATTCAAAAAGACTTAGTGTTGTGTGAATATAATCTATCTAATGAATTGGAATTATTAATAAGAAAAATACCATAAAATATATGGGTGTTATAAGTGGTCTATCTTCTGGATTATATGGTGGTGGGACTTGGAAATGTTTATAATTTTAAAATAAAAATGATAAAGAAATTAAAATAAAAACCTAAAGGAAGTATATTTTGAAATGATATTTCTAATAGAATGGTTTTGGAATGATAGTTCAAAAATTGTGATATTTCTTCAAGTGGTTTTCACTAGGATTTTGTTATTGGATATTAGAATGTAAATTTGATAATTGATTCCCATTTTTATTATTTCTAAAAGGTGTATTTTATCATATTTAAATTGAGGGTAATGAGGATTTAATTTGATATTATTTTCCATATGATTGAGTACATGTGAATGTTGTTTTTTTCTAAATCATGTGAAGCTATGTGCTCTATTTTGTTTTATCCTATTATGTTGTATCTTATTTCATTTTTCTTCATAATAAAATATCAACCATAGTCGAGACTATCTTTTGGGTGGTGGGATAGTAATATTGGGTAATGATTCCAATTACATTTCATTTTTATATATATTTATATATACCTTTAAATACCCTTCAGTATTATATAGATTGTTTGAATATTTGGTCACTATGGATTATTGTAGTGATTTTCAATATTATTGAGGTTTTTATCGAGTTATCATAAGATAGTAGTGACTATGCTATAGGGTGGCCCTTGTGATTGGTGTGAGATAGTCGTATTGATTGGGTGATGGGGGAGACCATCCACAATCATACATTGGATAGTTATTGATATTCATGATGAGGAATTGTAATCCATATTTCCTTTTAAATTTCCCTTTAAATTGACCTTAATGATGGGGTTCGGAGATAATACCACTGATATTTCAATTGATTGGTAAGGATGAATTCATATGTAGTAGTCCAAGAATTGTGATTATCATTCCTATTAAAATGTTATGGGATCAATAATAGATTCAATTACCTCCATAATAATATTTATATAATGATAGTGGTTTTTTCATAAGTGATGTTGGATTATACTAGTAGGAGACAGAGTGACTTGGACTATAACATGGGAGGAAATGATTCTCATACAGTCAAATTCTATAATAATAAATGAACCTGTAATGGATGATATCAACGATGGAATAAGTGTCCTAGATTTATATTTATGATCATTACTACATTCACATGAATTTCATGTGCTCAGTTTGTTTACCCAGTTGAGATTTATAATAACAATAACTTTCCTCACTCTTTCAATTTTCTGAATGAGTCATGAAGGCTAACGATTCTCTAGGATAGATATGGGGGAGGGTTATTTGGAGGTACTTTATTTAACTTCTGTATATTATATCTATAACCTCCAATGTTTCTCCTATGGTATGAATAATGATAAGTCACACACAGGATGATGATTATACTAATATAAAATCTTTGTGATTAGTTTATACCATTAGTATTTTTCATTCATGTAGTGAATGCATTCCCCTATAAAAACTTGTGATATTTGACATAGATTCATAGTTTCTCTACAAGTAGTGTATCAATTATCTCTAATGAGTACATATGGGATAATATAGGGTAGGGCATTGAACATAGGATTGTTATTTTATATGATTGGACCCCTTTTCTTATTTTAACATATTGTTTTATCATGGTGTTATGAATTATAATATTTTTTTCAGAGCCTCATTAACATCCACATTATCCATTAAAATTTTTGGATTTAAATTGATAGTTCAACCATGTAGATTTAGAGTTTTTATTCTTGATACAATAATTATTTTTTACAAAATTTAATGTTTTATTATTTATATGAAATGAGAGGTCGAATGGATTAGGTAGACTTAGATGGGTGAGTCATTTTTTATATAAGTGAGACCACTTTATGATAGTTTATTACGAGATTAGAGTAACCTATTGGTATACATCTTTCAAAAAATATTGTTTATAAGAAATTTATTATAGGTATATGGATCCCAACATGAGTTGGTTAGCTTGTTTTATTAATTAGGTTGTGTGTATTTTCTTTACATTGATTTCACATATGATATGATTTTTAGGGTCACACATTGGTTATGATTCTAGGAGGGTTGAATTACACTAATTAAAAACATCAAATTGTATTCATTTGTCATGTTTAGTGTCAATAATTATTTTATGTTATTGAAATCACACCTACCAAAATATACCACATGGGATTTGGTGTAGATTTTTAGAACTTATGTTTCGTGGTCCTTATAAGTATTTTCATAGAACTTGAGTTATGGAAAAGGATGAGTATATATTTAGAGGAATGGATTCTGGATAATATTGGAGAGTGAATTGTATTATAGTACATTCTACTTTATTTATTTTTATAAGATACATATTTAATGATAGTGGTGTCTTCATATATTTTTAATAATTCATGATGTATATTTATAAAGGATTATAAAAATTTATTATATTTTATACTTATCTTTTAGAAAAAGTTTCTTATATAATATCGATAATTAGATTCCCTCTTCGATCAATATTTCTATCAATAGGTTTCAGGAATGTTATATGGATCAGTCAAATTGAATTTTGATAAACTAGGCATGAACCTTTCTGATTTTATTTAATGGAATAACCTCCTTATGAATTATTCATAACCACTCAACTAGATGGAATCATCTAAAAATATTGTATGAAGGGATTGAAGTTAGATAGATGCCAGGTCTAGAAACCTTTTGGGTAAACCATCCTGATGAGTTATATATTTATTTTTTATAATATTTCTAGGTTAAAACATTTTCTTTAATGTTATTATAATATGTTAGTACATGGGAAGAAGACCATGAAAATTCATGAAAATATATATATGGTTGAAATCCATTTTTCTAGAGGATATTTTGTATCATGAGTATGCACTATAGGTTATGATAGATTTTTATTTTGAAATTCATATCTTGGAAGGACTCGAAATGTGTTATAGAACTAAATTGGGATCCAATTTAATTTTTTATACATTATTTTTCTGGAATTCATAGGGAATGATTCACTCACATAACATGGTTGTTTTATGATACACTACCTTGATACATTCTATTACTTCATAAATAAAAGTATTAATTAGATAGATGATTTTCAAAAAAGATTATTAGTGTTGAATTTATTAATTTTGATCAAAAGGATCTCATTATTCTGTTATTCTTTAATGTTTGGCTTTTTTGACATTTATTGAGTAATAGTTTATGATTGTTTTCTATTTTTGATAAAAACCCATTTAATGGAAAGTTGACAAGTATGGTAACATTTTTATGAATACAAATATTTTTTAAGGTAACATAAAAATGGTTCTAAGATCACATAATTTTGGAATAGTGTGTGTTTTTGGAGAAAAAAGTATTTTTCAAAGATTTTTTTTTATGATTTCAAAACATGTATAAAATTTTTTAATGGGACAATTTTTTTCTTAAAATGACATAAATGGATTTTTTATTTTTAATTTTAATAAATTGATATAATTAATGAAAATTATTTTTTTAATTTAATTTTATAATGTTATTGAATAGAGAATTTTATTTTAATATAAATATCGATAATATCATAGATTTCAAATTTATTGGAAATGATAAAATCCTTTATGTTTTAATGGTGTTTTGATACAAATTTGGTGAGTATGGAGTGTGTAAAATAATTGGAGTATATTTTGAATAATAAGAAACTAATTTTATATAATTGGGGTTTTCTAGTTTCTTATTTTGTATATTTGGAGTGGCCATAGAATTCAAATTTGTATGCTTTTAGATTTTATGAAATGATTCATTTGAGGAACCCACATGATTTTTTCCTTATATAGTGGTGTTTTGCAAAAGAAACTTTAATCCAAATATGTGAATTGATTTTTTCATTTTTTAGTCCATTTTAGGTCAATATTAATAATAATATTTATATGGTGGGGAGAATAATTTGATTGAATTTTCATTTATAAATTTTTTATTATGGTAGGGAGTACCATAACACTATGTATGGTTTAATTGTATGTTTATTTTCATAAATTGGTGGAATACCCTATCTTGATTTTTATATTATGCATATCAATGAAGTGATTTGGTGATCAATATCATAATGTAAGAGAGAGTATTTATGTTGTTTTTATAAAATAATACTAGTGATGTGTTAAAATTTTTAGATAGATTAATGGAAATATTAGTGATAATGTACTTTTATTTTTTTAATAACGTTCTTTATTTTTTACAGTCACAAAAAATATTTTGTTTAAGATTATAATATAGTGAGTCATCAAATAATTAACTACTAGTATAGGTTCAGATATGTTGAAACATAAAGGAATATTCATCTTGAGGTTAAAAAGAATTACGTTAATGAGTTTGTAAGGACCCACACCCTCACATTCTAGTGTAATTGAATGAAGGTGAAATTACTTTTGAATTGTTGTGATGTTGAATTTTAAATTTTGATAACATATGAGTAGTGAGGTGAATTTTATAAAAAACAATTGAGCTTATAATGATGTTTTGGAAATGGATCAGGTCACATAGAAACCTAGTGAAAGGAATAATTGTATGGGATATGTGACTGAGACTCAGTAGTTCCCAATAGAGCCGATTAAAAACATGGTGATAGAGAATTATATTTCCAGTTCTCTTGGAAATTGTGTAGCTCCATTGTATTTTCCTCCAAGAACTACGCACTCCCTAGAGTCCTAGTGGAGGCCCACTGAGATTATATCATGGTTTTCCCTCCAATTTTCTTAGGGTAGGATAATAATATTATGGTAAACCTGGTAATTTATTGTAATTGGAAATGGATTGGAGAGTACTTTTTTGATCATCACCCTTATTTATCTACGTTTTTATTCTATTTTAATGCTACTTTTTTAGAGTTTGATTTAGTAGAATTATCATCTATAATTGAGGTGAGTTGGTCTCTCCCATCCCTATTTATTATTATTATTATTTTTTATTCCTCAATTATTATTATATTTCCAACTAGGTAATTAAGTTTTTATTTAATTTTATTTTTATTTAATAACTTCATGGTGATTAAAATTTCATGTGTGGTCTATAGACCAGTTTTGAGAAGGATCAATTGTAATTTTTTCACATTATTTTGGTTAAATAAATTCATCATGTTAATTTATTTAGATAATTTAGTGAAATTGTGTTAAATTTACGTTCAATTTAGGTATAATATTTTAGTATTTTTATTATATTAATAAAGAGGGTATGTTGCGGTTCATATGGTTTTAATTACATTATATTATGTTACAAGGTTGATTCATGGTAGCTAACTAGATTTAATAAATTTATAAACTTTATTATTAGATTCTATATTGATTAATTAAGGGGTGATTTTTAATCAGATATATTCATATGATATCAAGGAATGCTGATATAATCTTAGGATACTAATTAGACATGTGAATGAGGTTACTCTCATTCATAGATTGAGAATATTTGTCACATGGGTAATTTTAAATATTTTTGTTTTTTATTAGTACTGTTAACATATTTTAATGTCATTTTATGATAGATTCCCATTTATAGGACAGACTGGTTTCAGCATAATAGTCCATACACACCATATATATTTCTAAATGTGTCATTAGTGGTGCATTGGATGAATGACTGTATGTGACTAATAAGTGTATTTCATGCATACATTTTACTATAAATTAATATATTATTTTATCAAGTTAGTTGATTTTTTTCCAAATGTTAGAAAATTTAACATGTTTGGTGGTTTGTTCTAGGATACACAAAATTTTCTAAAAAGAAATGAAAAGGGTGAATAATGGAGAAAATGAAACTTCATGTCGTTCACTTCACTCGTGGAGAAACACTAGGTTTTTTAGGGTGTTTGGAGATGTAAAATGAAGAAACACTAATATTAAACATGCAAATATATTACACATCTTGGATTGTTTAAGAGAAGTTGATGCCTCCAGAAGTTTTTTTGACATGCATACATGATGTGAAACACTATTACCCATCATGTAAGTACATTACATAACATGGCTCTTTTCGCGATAAGATTTTGGAGAAGAAATAAGACAATATTTATTGGAAATTAATATTTAAGGATTACATTTCCTGAGTCCCAGTTACCAAATCATGACATCAGTCAATAGTCAGAATCCATATATGACATTCCCGTGATATTCATGTAGATTTTGGAAAAAGATTATCAGGATTACATGATGTGTAGCCCTATTACACATTGTGTAATGGGTTGGAAAAATCCTATTTAGTGCTGATAAATATAGAAGCTATTATTAGTGAAAATATATTTTTATTTAGATATAACATGGAGAGAGAAGATTCATTGTTCATTCCCTCCTCAAGTCGTCTCTATTTTCATTATGTATTTATTTTATTTTTCTCATACCCTTTAAACCTCTCATCGATAGGATGAGGGAGTAAATTCACCATATGATAGGGTGATGTAACCCAAGGGTGAAGGCACCATTGGATTGATTTATTTTATTCAGAATTATGGTTTGTATAATTTCATTAATTAATTTCCAATCCCATTCACTTTATTTAATCATGACTATTGATAATTTAATTAAAAATGAATATTAAAATTGTGAAGCTGAAAACCCTAAAGAAGGCATGGCCATTGATGGATTTAGGGGAAGTCATTTTTAAATATAGTATCAGGACAAACTTAATTCATAAAAATAATAAACTATCAGACTAAGGGAAATAGGATATTATCACGTTGAGGAGGAGATATCATGACCATTAGATCTACCTCATCTGGACTCTAACTCCGATCAGGAATTAATAAATATATTCTAAATTCCAATTTTACATGACCCCTAATATTACATTACCCCGACATTATTTCAAATATGTCATAAAAAATCAATAAATCTGCTTCATTTTAAATTTTCTTTCCAAAAATCATATAAAATTAGTCTTATCTCACCTTTTTCATCGATTTAATGAAGTTAAATATTTTGAAATAATAATTAATCTAAATTCACCATCTCTGTGGGTTTGATCCCTAACATTCCTAATACGACATTTTTTATTAATCAAGTAGAAAATTTTGAGTTTTATAAATTTGTTCATACACAACATCATACATAATTAATGAAGCTAGACATGGCTATTAGTGAAACATTTTAAGAATTAATGGGGGTTTTTATTTCAATTGAAATGAATTTATATGAGAAAAAAATTATTTTAAAATCCAATTTAAAGGACGTGGAATTTGAAATGGAATTTGAAATGGAATTTCTAATAAAACTAGTTGTTTATGGGAATGGATTTGAAATTTTATTTCAAAACAAAGTGATATTTTCCAAAAGGGGTTTTACATGGTTTTTTACAAGTTCCATGAGTGAGTAATAATGACATTGATTTTCCTTTATTAATTAATTTAATATTTTGTTAAAAAAATTAAACTATTTTTGTATTTAAAATAATGATAGTGTAATAAAAATATGTAATACCATCCATTATATGATGTATTTATTAAATTGGGTTAATATACTAAGTAAGTTTTTTTGGAGTTTTTTATATGAACCATGGGAAACCGTTCAAGATGTGTTCATGCCTCTTGAATAATTAATTACACCAAATTCATTTAGTAATAATATATGTTTGGTGATACTTTTAAGGAGTTATCAAACATTGGTTGTGATTAGGGTATAGGACGACTATTGAGTTTGGTGTGTGATACTAATATTGATTGAGTGATTAGAATGACCATTCATCAGAACCCAATTGGAAATTTTTTATATTATTGATTAGAAATTGTGATTAATAATTCATTATATAATTTCATATTGATTGACTTTATTCATTGACAAAACAGCATTCATTAGGAATAACATTTATATTGACCCAAAGCTCTAGAATAATTTTTGGATTTTTCTTCTTCACATTCGTCGATGTTAAAAAATGTGAAATGTAGCTGAATGTGTTCGTGTGGTGTTATGAAGAGAACATGGGTAATGATTTTGAGGTAATATAATGGGTTAACTAATGTTGAACCATTGGTAATACACTTATTAGGTATGTTCATGTAACGTAAATAATCGAGTAAGACCTCAGTGCATATACATGTTTGCTGGTGCTATAGGAAGAACAGTAGAAAAATTGGGGTGATGATGCCCCCTCTACTATGAAACAACATGGTAAATCATGGATAAATGAATATTTTTAGGGTGTATTAAGTTGTAAGGTTTTTAGTCTATCATATTTAAAATAGGGGGTTTATATCAAGGGTTTCTCTAGTCTAACTCTATTTAAAAGGGGAGGGTATGAATAAAAAATTGAATATGAGGGTATTTAGGTGGGAAATAATACATTTAATGTTTTGATTCATAGAAAAGGATGGATTTATGTGAACCATCCACATTGTAAGTAATATAATTAGTATAAATCAAAAAATTATACTAATAGGTTGTAAGATCCTATATTTCTCCGTAAGGTATGTTTTAATTACATTTCAGTTTAGGACTATTATTTTAGATAATTAAGTTCTCTTCAAAGTCCTTGAGGAGGATTAGGGGTGTTCTAGGGGTTCTGGACACTGAGAAAAGGGGGAAAATGAGTTTTCTAGGCTAGATTCATGGTCTGACCATGTATAGTGCTAATTGGGTGGGCAGCCTAGGGAAATTGTGCTAGAGGTATATTTTCAGACAATATCCTCTGCACAGTTTCTTCACAGTTTGGAAAAATGTGTGAGGAAACTATGTGAAGGGGCTCTTTTGGGATAGAAGAATTTGTATGATTTGTGCATAGTTTGGGAAACTGTGCAGGTAAACCTTGAAACCCAAAAACCATTAAAAAATTTAAAAATTCCACTATAAGATTTTATAACCCACTCAGGATTTTCATCCTCATCTCTTGCAACCCTAGGAATGAACCAAAGGGGCCAAGATCTCCCAAGGATAAATCTATTTTGATTCTAAGTTGTTTAGAGCGTCGTTGATGTACACCTATCGTATGGTGTGGAAAATTTTTTTATATTCACTATGTGTAGTCTGGTGATTAAACCTAGGAATTCTCACAAATAGAAGTGCACACAAAATAGTTTTCCAGTTTTAAATGAGGGTAAAAATGGAGTGTTTTTATAATAAATTAATAATGAAATTAATGAAATGAAACTTGAAATTAAAAGGATTAGAAACTATGATATTAAATGGGTGATTATTTTGGGGTCGGTTTCCCAATTGTAATGTTATCCTTGTTCAATTTAATTCATATATTTTTTTCTATATTGATTAAAGTGAGTTTTCACAATCATTTCCTCTCACTTCCTTGATGAAATTGTGATGGTGACAAAAAACCTTATGAAGATCTCAGTTTGGTCAAATATCCTTCCACATGAAAAAGTGTTGTATTTAATATCCTCAATTGACTTGGGAAATACACGATGGGGTCTTGTTTATCCCAAAAAATCAAGAACTTCCACTACCTCATTTACAAGTACTGACGATCATCGAGTACTTCACCACTAATCCCTGGTCTATTCCATCTTATATAACCCAGAAACTAGTGTAGGGAGATAATGAGAATTTTGAAAAGGAAAAATCAATAACGTAATTAAAATTCAAGAACAATCGCACATGATAATAAAAAATGATATATGAAATTGAAAAATACTTTAAAGAAAATGGAAATTTCATTCAATTACATCCAATAACTCAAGCATTACAAAATAGATAGCCAACCCTTCCACAATCACTCATATTTTTTACCCCACCATGGTAAGGGTAATCGAGATGATTAGGGAAGAAGAAGGAATTACAAACCTATGGAAAATAGAACAAATAAAGGAGAGAAATATGAAATTCTCTCCTCATTGGCGTCCTAGAAGGAATGGGATGTAATGAGATGATTTGAGAGGGAGGATCTTCCCTCATTTTATATCCAGAATCTTTCTCCAAAATTTTGATGGATTGTATCACCATTAAATAAAATATTAATGCATTTAGCCCTTCTTTATTATTTTTCATTATTATCTTCGTTGTTTCCCCTCAAATTTTTAGCATATTTTGACATGTATTATGAGTGTTATGCTCATTTTACTCTAACAATTTATTCTGTCAAGTCGGACTCTCTATATCGCAAAACTCTGAATTATAATGATTAAATGGCCATTAAAACGACCAATTTTTGTGGCCTATACTTTATAAAAGATGTTCCAAAATATCTTGATCATCTATACACAGAATGTCACAACAATTGGGCCCATCATGAATGGGTTATGGATCCCACACCAAAACTCGACAGATCTATAAACAGTTTTCACAATCCATCTTGTGAGCTTCCTTGGAGCTTGTATATGGTTGATTCAGATTTTGGTAAAGAAGGATGAAATAAAGAACTGGATGTTTAGAATCTGTAAAAGAATGAATATTTTAATTTTTATTTGTTTAGAAATTGTTTTGACCAAAATAAAGATATAATTTAAAATAGTAAAAAATCCAAAATGGTTTGTTTTTACTATTATGATCAAAATATCACCAATATCATAAAATGTGGAAAATTATAATACGGTAACAATTTGGTGGGATTTAAAAAAATGATATTCAAAATAAATTAACTGAAAATATTTTCTCTATCAATTCCCCCACACTTAGCACATGGACTCCTAGACAAGTAAACAACTAAATAAAATCAAATCAAATCCAAAACACATACCCAAGAGATCTACCAAATCCAAACAAATAAAAAAAAATATCAAGCCTCATCAAAAAAATTTATTTCAAGTTCTCCATTTTTGATTATTTAATATATTTACACTTCATTTCTTATCCCATGCACACCAAACACCTACCTCTCATGAATTTTCTCTCATGTCACAATTGTTCAACAAGGATTTTCTCATCCAAACTCAGGCAAGAGTCACCATAAGATTGATAAATTCATACATATCCACCCGATGGGATTTAAGGACATGTGTTTCCCATTAGTAATTTTTAGGATTGTTCTATGGATTTCAGTTGGTAGGATTTAGATGTTAAAAATTCTGAGGTAGAAAAAGGAGGGCTTGGATTTTTTTTGAAGAAAAATTTTATGATTTTAATATTTACTCAAGTGTGGTGTCCATATCTTCCCATTTGTAGAAAATAGGCTCTATAACACTTAAAACACAAGGAATTATCTTTCCATTTAGCATTTTACAAGAAAAAATTTCTTCTCAAGCATAGTTTTTTTCATGAAAACTCCAGATAGGCACAACTTTCTTTTTAAATTGGAAACTCCAGAAAGGTACAAAATATTTTATCCTAAATGATATAGAAAAGGCACATATTTTAACAAAATAAAATAATCAATAGAAACATAAGCTCTTCAACATTTTATATTCCTCCCAATGTATTACCAAAAGAGGTAGTACACCACAAGATATCTTCCCCCACACTTGACTTCAACTAGATCATGCAATTCATTTCAATAGTAGGTTGGATAAAGAAAATTCAATTTTAATGAGGCTAACCTAATAGGTTATTCATGGATTCAATGGGCTACAAGGATTAATGTATAAGGTAGGCCATAATAAAAAAGTATTATTTTGAAAAGGGGGCTTAAAATCAAATAAATACCTCAATCATTTAAAACACAAGTTCCTCAAACCCTCAAGTTTTAAAAGGAATAAATAAAATTCTAGTTAAATCAAGCATTGTTTGGTTCTCTCAATAAATTAGGTGAAAGTAAAGAATGTGAAAAAATGGTAATGAGTCATCACAAAAAAGTGATTTCAAAAATAAAGACAGTGAGATGTGGCATGGGATTTATAAATTATTGTACTTTTCAGAAATTCCAAAATATTTGAACTTGAAACAAAGTCATTTTAGCATTAATTCAAGCTCAATTTCATGGAATATATAGCTTCACTCATTAACATGGGTTTTAAAACTGAAAATGATAATCATTTTAGCTCAAAAGTTTTGACAACACACTAAATTTTAAAAATAAACACACAAATATCTGAAAAACAAATTTTGTTTATGAAAATAGAAAAACCAAACATAAAATCAAAATCCTAAACTACAAAGGTTCCCTCCCCCACAAATAAATGATGCAGTTCCCTTAATGAATTAAAATATATTAAACGTGTAAGAATATTTTAAAATGAATCATAATAAGAATGAAAGTGTAAAATAGCGGTATGACCTAACTTATTGGTAATGTAATGTTGACTTAGGGTCCTAAGTGTTTCTCTTTGAAAACATAAAAAAAGATAAAAAGATAACATAAGAAATTTGTAAAAAGAAAGGAAAATATAATTTGAATAAGAAAAGAATGATAAATCATTGTTTAATCCCACAAGTGGGCCCTAGATTTTGACTTCCTATAGAGGGGTAGTTCTAATCAGTTATCCCCAATCTAATGGTGGGTGAGGTTTCTTGCTCATGAATGAAAAAAAAAATTTCCCAACATGAACTTGTTCATTTTTGTTGATGAATCCATGGATATAACATACCATGTCCACCCCACTATAATGAGATATAACATTCATTGTGGGGTAAGGATAATGAATGAGTCCTCCTCTTTTTTGGTTTCCGATTTCACAACATCTTCATTAATCTTCTATGGTTACTGAAGGTATAATATATCAGTGGAAAACATAAAGGGGAGGTCATATTAAAATTATATTTGAATAAAATTAATGCAATAAGTGTCAATATAAAATTCTTCCCTTTCAATGGCAACAACTTTTGTCTCATTTTCCTCAAGAAAATCCACTTTGATCTCCTCTTGAACACCCTCTAATAAATGTTCAACAATTTCGAGGAGCTCCATATGTTCCTCTTCAAATGATTCTTATTTTTCATCATCTTCCTTTAATGAAATACATGTGTTGGACGAATCTAAAAAATTAAAAAAAAGGAGAGGTAATACTCAATTCTGTTTAAACAAAATCAAAAGATAATGAGTTCATGAAAATATTATCTCCCTGAGTTTTTTCATCTTCAATATCTTCTTCATTGGACAACACCTATTGGCGTTGAGTAGTAGCAGGTAGAGGCTGGTAGTCTGTCTCTACTATATCTTGGATCTCAATAGAAAAATTAGCCATGACTAAGGGGGGTCTTCATGGACCTTGAAAACATCATAAGATAATTAAAAGTATTGTGAGAACTCAATTACATTTTGTGCCATCACTTCAAAAAAATTCTTTGTCCATTGTAACACCCGATATTTTTATGAGAAATATTTTGTTTTTATGTTATATACATCATCAAAGGAATATTTCACTACACACAACACTAGTTTGGTTTTCTTTATACGCAACTGCGGCCTTCCTCGATAGCTTGTGTTGTACGCAATACCAAGTTTCACTAAACAATGATATGCTATTAAAATATTAATAAAACTAGCGGTAATGAATAGTAATACCCACTTTTTGAAATTTTTTAAATTTTATCTTTCAAAATGGACTTCATTTTTTGATTCGGAGTATCGAAATTAGCATAGGGTGAAATATTGGTATTTTTCTGAAAACATTCAATTTTTGATGAATAGTGAAAAAAGTGGGTTACTGTTTAAAAACTGGCTTTTATTTAATTAATTATTTATTTTATTTAAATTTATTTTAGGTCAACACCTATATAAGATCAATTTAATTCATTGGAGTCATTTTATAATAATTTTAGATATATAAAAATATTATTGATCTTTTCACCGTCTTTTACCCACCTCCTAGGAGAATATGAAAATTTACATAAAACATAATTTTACCACTTCTATGAGTGGAATTTAGAAAATTCGAGAGACACGGTTAATATTAAGGACTAAAATTTGGTTCAATGAGATGAAAATAATTTTTGGTGACTAGTAACTTTTTACTTTTTTTAACAATTGTTAAAAGTAAATAGGGTAATTAAGGGTAAAAATGATATTATTATTACCCTAACACATGTCCTAATTCTATTGGATAAGTTTAATTCCACCAAAAACAACCTTAGGAATTAATTATGACCATTTAGGCCCACTTTGATTAGATTAGGACATTTAGTATTATTTTATTTAAAGAATAGTTAAAATAGTTAAAATCAATGTTTAAAAACTAAAACATTTTTAATATAGGTTTATACATAAGAGAAATTGGACTATAAATATTCATTAGAAAGATAATAGGATTTCCTACATAATTCTATTTTATTTATAATTTTTAGACATTACTTAATTTAATTTATTTATGACACAATGATGATGCAATAATTATATTATTATTGAAATATTGACATAATTGATGTTATAAATACCCAAATAAATGTAATTTGAGACTTTTTATTAATTACACTAATCTTATAGGTTAATATTACACGTTAGTATTGATTTAATTTAACTTTGTTTGAACTAATCATTCTGTTATGATTTTCACAAAAATCAATTTCCAAATAGTGTCAAAATTGACATAAAATAGTTTTTAAAACAAATATTATATTATTAATTTTTATTTTATTCCTAAAAATCTAAGGTTCGGCCAAATTACTTAGATAAGGTTATATATATTAATAATAAACAACTTGGGGTTCTTTTGTCTTGTTATAGCAAGTTTATTAACCTTATAGTGTAAGAAAACAAGAAGACACGGTAAAAGTAAAATTATTTAACTTAAAGTAGAATCCAAATGATAAGGTAAAAATAGAAACATAAACTTGTCTTAATTCTATGGAATGGGAGGATTTAGACCCATCCTTACCTTATCATATAAATAAATCAATTTGGAGCTATTAAAAACCGAATATGACTTTATAATAAAATAATAGTTTTAGTTTTTCCAAAGGTGCCCCTCTCCTCACTTATAAAAGGGAACCTCCTCCCTCTCTTCCTCACACCACATTGAGCCTTCAAGTTCGTCAAACCCATGACAATTTCTCTTCTCCACTACCCTAGAAACATTATAGAGGTCTTGGTATTCTTTAAATACCATTTTTAGTTCCCTAAGAGGAGGTTAAGAAGAGGGGATTCAAAGAAGAGGTAATGCTTGTTACCGATTTTTTCAACTTTATTTCTTCTTCTACTTGTTCTTATTTAGTTATTTCATCATGAAGTAATAACATAAGTATCACTAATATAATGATATTTTATTATAAGTATGAAACAAATCTATTTCACCATCTATCCATCCTATGGAAAACAAAATCACCACGCGTGCATACGTACGGAATACCGTCTCCACACCGTGGTGTAATCTATTTTCCACCACCACCTTACTTGGATGGGTATAATGATGTAAATAATAATTATATATGATTATTTTAAAGTTATATTGTTTCTTAAACAGTATAAATACACTCCAATACACTTCTATGATCATGGGAATGATATCATCGCTCGTGCGTACGTACAGAATACAGTCTCCACGATGTGATGCGACTCATTCTACATAATCTTCATTGCATAATGATTATATAAATGAATTGAATGAATAAATATGATATATATTACACTAATAAAATTCTGTAAATGAGGTATCTATATCCTAAAAATAAGAATAATAATTTATTTGACAAAACACGCAGAAGAGCAAAAAGTAATAAACACCCGAATAACAAGTAGCAATGAAATATTACTAATAAGAAGCTAAGAATATGACCATATATGATATCATAACTAGGATTATGATTCTAGAATAAGTTAATGACATTATTTAAATCATTATACAGGAGGTTCGGACACTTACAAAGCAAATCAGACCTAAGGTAAGGGAAAATCTCTCAATCTCAATTTTTATCCGAGATTGTTTATACTTCAGAATTTATTGGGGAATATTTATCATCCACATACATTTTTCCTCAATATGTAATATTATTTATGTCCTCCTACAATTTTTTAATTCCAATTTTACCCTTCGGTGAGTTTTTAGTAAAATATATGAAAGGAATATTTTGTCATTTTTCGTACGAGGTACTTTTTGACTTTTCGGGCCAAAGTACGAGAAGAATTTTTTTTAACTTAAATGGTATGAATGGATTTTTAGAACATTATTTCCATGAAGCTTCCTTTACAAGTTTTCATGTTTATTTTTAATCGACTTTTTTTTGTTTAAAATTGTATAACATTTTAAGAAAGGAAAAAAAATTTGAAGTAGAAAGGATATTTTCCTAAAGAATGGAGTTCAAGTGTTTTATCAAAATTATTTTCCATATAAGATAATATAGGGTGATGTTTCTATACCTATTTTTACATTGATTTGATTATTTTATGATGTAATTATTTTTATGGTATCCTTTTATCTTATATGGATTATTTTATGATGGCATGATGTTTATGAATACCATTTTTATTACATGTGTTTTGCTATGATGTATGATTTATAATCTTGTGGCGCACATAATAATGGTATAATTATGAGATTGGTGGGACCTATATCTCCCTCCAATTCATTGGGTAAAGATTTATTTCTCATGAGATAGACATGACTGGAACTGCAGGTTAATCCGGTTCAGTGAAATAGGACTGAAATGAGGAGTGAACTCGGTTCATAAATGGACATTTTCCACTAAGATAGTCTTGGAAATGAGTCTTGACTACTAAGAAATGATTCTCTATGATTATGTGTGTATTCTATAAAGTTTCATGTTTTAAGTTATGATTATTGGGATTACATTTCACTACTATGATTTATCCCATGTTATGAAATTATGATCTCTTTTGGAGGTTAAGATTTCCAAAATGTTATGTTTTTATGAATATGATGTGATTGATATTTCTTTTTTTTACCCTTACTGAGCATTTGAGCTCACCCTTTTGTATGTTTTCTTTCCCCAGGTCTGGAAGAAGGTTATTTGGTAGGATATTCCAAAAGGGACTCTAGATATTATGAAATAAATGGGAGGCAATATAGATGCTTTATGAACCATTTGTTTATGTTTCCCAGTTTCTAAAGTCACTATACCTATACGGTCCTTTCATGGTTTTGTTATATGTTGTAATAAGTGTGATTCAATTTTGAATCAATAATAATGTATGTAAAGTATGGGTCGTTATAGTTGGTATCAGAGGAAAGGTATAGTCAACCTTTGGAAACTATGATGTGAAAGCCTTAGTAAGAACCATAAGGGTATGTCTAAGCACAGAACACAATATTAGTGTTTTAGAAATGGCCATGAACAACTTATGATAAGACCTTAAGTGTAAAATTTTATTCTTGATTATGTAGGTTTCCAATTATAATTATTGTTGCTCACACTATTCTTCTTGGTTTTAGTCAATGGCTGGAACCTGAAGGAACCATGTTAACGCGAAATGCGACGAGCAATGAAATGATTGTCCCCCTGAGCAACCAAACATTATGGGAGATGGAATGCAAAATCTTGAAGCCATGCTCACACAACTTTATCAAGATATAAATCATGCAGGACTTCCAAACGAGAAAAGGAAGGAGCAAAATTCTGTTGAATCCTTCATGAGGCAACGACTACCCTCATTCAGCGGGTCTACTGATCCATTAGTGGCTGAACAATGGATCAGTACTACTAAAAAGTTATTTTCAGTTCTTCAATGTTCTGAACATGATAAATTCATCTTACTAGTATATCGTTTGGAAGGTGAAGCTAATCAATGGTGGAATATTATCAAGAATACGAGGACAAAAGATGAAATTGAGTCCATGGAATGGGATGAGTTCAAGAACTTATTTTTCAATAAGTACTTCCCTCGTATTCTTAGAACAAATATGGAGAAGGAGTTTCTTGAACTAAAGAAAAATGATGATGAATCTGTTGGTACCTACGAAGAAAATTTTACAAGACATGAAAGGTACGCTTCTGGAATTATTATCCAACCTGAGAGTAAGATTGATCGATTATTTAGTGGCTTAAAACCAAGTCTTCGATGGGTGTTTTCCATAAGGGACTTCAATAGCTACGAGGAAATAATTCGATTTGCTCTCAAGGTTGAGATGGAGATTGGAGTAACCCATCAGTCATATGGGTTTGATAAGAAGATGAAAATGGAATTCAAAGGAAAATATAAAGAGCACACTGAAAAGAAGATGAGTTTTCCCTTATTCTCAATGTGTGGAAAGAATCATGGAGGGAGTTGTCTTAAAGGGAAAAGTAAATGTTTCAAATGTGTAAAATAAGGTCATCAGGCATTTGAATGCCGCAATGATGGGAAGAAAATGTCTATTGATGTGAACATAGAAAAGGCTACACAGGGTGCACCTCCTACACATCAATGTTAGAAGTGCAAAGAAATGGGGCATTATGCTAATCAATTCCCTAATCCAAGGGTTGTTGATGATGATCGACGTCAACATTATCTTAAGGCAAATGACAAAGGAAAGTCACATGAAATTTCTATCAGCGATGTGGAGTATGAGAACGAAGTGGTGAAAGGTACACATACCATCCACTCTAAAGTAGAAATTGTTTTATTTGATTCTGGATCGACCCACTCTTTTATTTCAAAAGAATTTTCTAAGCGTATTGCCATATTACCTCAACAATTTGATGTTGAGTTAGCCGTGACAACCCTTAATGGAACAACAGTCGCATCAAAAGTTTATAATTCTTCTCCGATTGAAGTTTGTGGGAAAGTGCTTCCTGAAAATCTTGTGATCCTTCCTACAGTGAAATTTTATGTGATTCTTGGCATGGATTGGATTTCTTTATATCGATCTCATATCAATTTACAAAGAAGGGAAGTCACATTTCATATTCCAGATCAATCTATGATCGGCTATCGATGCAAGGATGAACATAAACGTCCAGTGGAAATTTCTTCCATCTTATGGGTCTTGATTCCACAAAATAAAGGTTATTTATCTCAAATTGTTGGAGGGAAACTCATGATTAAGAATATTCCCATTGCACAAGAGTTTGATGATGCCTTTCCAGAGGAATTTCCAGGTCTTCCACCAAATCGTGAAGTTGAGTTTTCAATATATCTCGTACCCGGTGCTTTGCCTATTTCAAATACACCTTATAGAGTGGCTCCAATTGAGTTGTAGAAATTAATGAAGCAAATCCAAGAGAATATTTATAAGGGATTCATACACCCTAGTGCGTCACCTTAGGGAGCACCTGTTCTGTTTGTAAAGAAGAGAGATCGATCAATGAGACTCTGCATTGATTATCGAGAACTTAACAAGATCACTATCAAGAAAAAATATCCTCTCCCATGCATTGATGACTTATTTGACCAACTACGCAGAGATCAATACTTTTCCATGATTGATATTAGTTTAGGGTATCATCAATTAAGGCTCAAAAGGGAGGATATACCAAAGACAGATTTCTGTACAAGTTATGGACACTTTGAATTTATAGTGATGCCATTTGGTTTTACTAATTCCCCTGCTATCTTCATGGATCTGATGAATATAGTCTTTAGAGACTATCTTGATCATTTTGTGGTAGTCTTTATAGAATATATTCTTTTCTATTCAAAGAGCAAGGAAGAACATGAATATCACTTGAGAATTGTATTGAAGACCCTGAGAAAGGAGATACTTTATACAAAATTTACCAAGTGTTAATTTTGGCTTCAAAAAGTTGCATGTTTGGGTCATATAATCTCAAAATAGGGGATATCTGTGGATCCAGCAAAAATAGAGGTTATCGAAAGATGGCCGAGACCAATAAGAGTAACTGAGATCCGAGGATTTCTTGGTATGGCTAGATATTATCGACGTTTTGTGAATGATTTTTCACGATTATCTAATCCACTCACCAGGTTGACTCAAAAAGGAGTTAATTTCATGTGGACGGAGGAATGTGAAGAGAATTTCAAGGAGTTGAAAAGAAGGTTATCCATTGCACCTGTACTCACACTTTTTTATAGTGGAGAAAGGTTTGTGATCTACAGTGATACATCCAAGAAGGGGCTAGGGTGTGTTCTTATGAAAAACTATATGGTGATATCTTATGCCTCATGACAGTTAAAAATCCATGAGAAAAATTGCACAACTCATGATTTGGAGTTAGCTGCGGTAATCTTTGCATTAATGATTTGGAGGCATTATCTTTATGGTGAAATGTGTGATATTTATACTGATCATAAAAGTTTAAAGTATATTTTCACACAAAAAGAGATGAATATTCACCAAAGAATATGGTTGGAGTTGATTAAAGATTACGAATTCTCAATTCATTACCACCCAGGGAAATCAAACAATGTGGAAGATGCATTAAGTTGACAAGACCATGCTAGTTTATCCATGATGAGGATCACAAAAGATCCAATAATTATGGATTTACAAAGGATGGATCTTGGAATTATAATGGAAGGGGATAAATCTTATCTTTCTCAAATGAATGTTCAACCATCTATACATGTGAAGATAAAAGAGGAACAGAAAGAAGATGTAGAGTTACAAAAGAAGGTGAGCAATTTTCCTGAATTAAACCTTGATTGTGATGGGATAATATGGTTGAGGAATCGAGATTGTGTTCCTCCCATCCCAGAATTAAAGAAGGAGCTGCTGGATGAGGCTCATAGTTCTTCATTCTATATCCATCCTGGAAGCATGAAGATGTATAGGGGCTTGAACGAGTACTTCTGGTGGGATGGCATGAAAAGAGATGTTGTTGAATATTTCTCTCGATGCATGGTTTGTCTGCAAGATAAAGCTGAGAGACAGAAGTCTAAGGGGATGTTACAACCATTACCCATACCCGAACGTAAATGGGAAAACATCACTCTGGACTTTGTCACTGGACTTCCTAAAATATCCAAAGGCAATAATGCTATCTGGGACATAGTTGATCGTCTTACAAAGTCAGCACTCTTCATTTCTATTAGAGAAGATTTATCTCTGGATCAGCTTGCCAGGATATATGTAAAAGAAGTGGTAAGATTTCATGGAGTACCACTTTCCATTATATCTGATTGGGATCCAAAGTTTACCTCAAAGTTCTAGGGAATTCTTCAGCATACTCTGGATACAGAGTTGAGTTTCAGCACTACTTATCATCATCAGACAGATGGTCAGTCTGAGGGAGCAATTCAAACTCTAGAAGATATGTTAAGATCTTGCTCTATATATTTAATAGGTGGTTGGGATCAACATCTACCATTAGTTGAATTTTCTAATAATAATATATTTCACTCCAATATTCAGATGGCTCCTTATGAAGCTCTATATGGAAAGAAATGCCGAACTCCAACTTGATGGGATGAAGTTGGGGAAAGAAATCTATTAGGACCTGATCTTGTTGATGAGATGGCATAAAATGTCATATCTATTCAAAAACACGTTATAGAAGCTCAGAGTCGATAAAAAATTTATGCCAATAATCGAAGAAAAGACCTAGAGTTTGATGTGGGTGATAAAGTGTTCTTACAAATATCTCCTTTGAAGAGAGTAATGAGATTTGGAAAGAAGGGAAAGCTGAGCTCTAGGTATATCGGTCCATTAAAATTACTAGATCGTGTTAGGAAGGTAGCTTACCGATTGGCGCTTCCACCGAATCTCTCTCAAGTTAATGATGTGTTCCAAGTATCTCTCCTGAGAAAGTACATACCCGATCCTTCACATGTACTCAACTCAGAAGTTGTACCGCTGGAGCAAGATCTTTCTTATGAAGAACAGCCGATAGAGATTCTAGATCGTAGTGAAAAAGTCCTACGGAACAAGACCACTCTCTTGGTGAAAGTTTTATGGAGGAACCACCAATTAGAATAAGCTACATGGGAGCTTGAGGATATGATGAGAGAGAGGTATCCTCATCTGTTTGTTACCAAGTGATGAATTTTGAGGGAGAAATTCATTTTAAGGGGGGTAGAATGTAACACCCCATATTTTTATGAGAAATATTTTGTTTTTATGTTATATACATCATCAAAATAATCTTTCACTACACACAACACTAGCTTGGATTTCTTTATATGCAATTGTGGCGGACCTCGATAGCTTGCATTGTACGCAATACCGAGTTTCACTAAACAACGATATACTATTAAAATATTATAAAAACTAGCCATTAAGAATAGTAATACCCACTTTTTAAAATTTTTTAAATTTTATCTTTCAAAATGGACTTAATTTTTGGATTCGGAGTATCAAAATTTGCCTAGGGAAACATTTTGGTATTTTTCTGAAAACTTTCAATTTTTGATGAATAGTGAAAACACTGGGTTAATATTCAAAAACCCACTTTTTATTTAATTAATTATTTATTTTATTTAATTTTATTTTAGTTCATCACCTATATATGTTCAATATAATTTATTGGAGTCATTTTAGAATAATTTTAGATATATAAATATTTTATTGAACTTTTCACCCTCTTTTACCTACATCCTAGGAGAATTTGAAAGTTTACATAAAACTTAATTTTACTGCTTCTGTGAGTGAAATTTCTAAAATCCAAGAGACATGGTTAATACAAAGACTAAAATGTGGTTCAATGAGATGAAAATAACTTTTTTTGAATAGTAACTTATTACTTTTTTTTACCACGGTTAAAATTAAATTAGGTAATTAAGGGTAAAATTGATATTATTATTACCCTAACACATGTCCTAATTCTATTTCATAAGTTTAATTCAACCAAAAACAACATTTGGAATAAAATATGACCATTTAGGCCCACTTGGATTAGATTAGGACATTTAGTATTATATTATTTAAAGAATTGTTAAAATAGTTAAAATCAATGTATAATAACTAAAACATTTCTAATATAGGGTTATACATAAGATAAATTCGACTATAAATATTCATTATAAATTTAAAAAGATTTTCTACATAATCGTATTTTATTTATAATTTTTAGACATTACTTAATTTAATTTATTTATTACACAATGATGTTGCAGTAATTATCTTATAAATGAAATGTTGACATAATTGATGTTATAAATACCCCAATAAATGTAATTTCAGACTTTTTATGCATTACACTAATTTTATAGGTTAATATGACATGTTAGTATTTATTTTATTAAATTATTTATAACTAATCATTCTGTTATGATTTTTACAAAAATCAATTACCAAATAGTATCAAAATCGACATAAAACGGTTTTTAAAAAAATATTATATTATTAATTGTTATTTTATTCCTAAAAATCTATGGTTCGGCAAAATGACTTAGATAAGGTTATATATATTATTAATAAACAACTTGGGGTTATTTTGGCTTGTTATAGTAAGTTTATTAACCTTATAGTGTAAGAAAACAAGAAGACACAGTAAAAGTAAAATTATATTACTTAAAGTTAAATCTAAATGATAAGGTTCAAATAGAAACATAAACTTGTCTAAATTCTATTGGATGAGAGGATTTAGACCCATCCCCACCTTAGATTCGTAATAAATCAATTTGGAGCTATTAAAAACTGAATATGACTTTATAATAAATAATATTTTTAGTTTTTCCTAAGGTGCCCCTCTCCTCCCTTATAAAAGGGAACCTCCTCCCTCTCTTCCTCACACCACTTTGAGCCTTCAAGCTCGGCCAAACCCTGCCAATTTCCCTTCTCCACTTCCCTATAAATATCCTAGAGGTCCTGGTTATCTTCAAGTACCCTATTTAGTGCCCTAATATGAGGTTAAGAAGAGGCGCTTCAAAGAAGAGGTAATGTCTGTTACCGATTCTTTCAACATTATTTCTTCTTATAATTATTATTATTTATTTGTTATATTATGAAGTAATAAAATTAGCATCACTCATATACTGATATGTTATTATAAGTAACAAACAACCTTATTTCACCATATATCCATCCTACAGAAAATAAAATCACTGCGTGTGCGTACATACGGAATACCGTCTCCATGCCGTGGTGTAATCTATTTTCCACCACCACCTTAATTGGATGGGTATAATGGTGTAAATAATAACAATATATGATTATTTTAAATTGATATTGATTCTGAAATTGTATACATACACTCCAATACAATTCCATGATCATGGGAACGATATCATCACTTGTGCGTACGTACAGAATACCGTCTCCACGATGTGATGCGACTCCTTTTACATGATCTTCATTGCATAATGTTTATTTAAATGAATTTAATGAATAAATATGATATATATAACACTAATACCATTCTGTAAATTAGGTATTTATAACCTAAAACAAATAATTAGAATTTAATCGACAAAACATGCATAAGAACAAAAAGTAATAAACACCCGAATAACAAGTAGCAATGAAATATTACTAATAATAAGCAAATAATATGACCATATATGACATCATAACAATGATTATGATTCTAGAATAATTCAATGACATTATTTAAATCATTATACAGGATGTTCAGACACTTACGAAGAAAATCTAACCTAAGTTAAGGGAAAATCACGCAATCTCAATTTTTATCCGAGATTGTTTATAAATCAGAATTTACTGGGGAATATTTATAATTCACATCCATGTTTCCTCAATATTTAATATTATTTATATCCTCCTACAATTTTTTAAGTCCAATTTTACACTTCGGTGAGTTTTTAGTAAAAGATATGAAAGGAATATTTTGTCGTTTTTCGTACGAGTACTTTTTGACTTTTCCTACCAAAGTACGAAAATAATGTTTTTTACCTTATACGGTATGAATGTATTTTTAGAACATTATTTAAATGAATCTTCCTTTACATATTTTCAATTTTATTTTTAATTGGATTCATTTTGTTTAAAATTGTATGAAATTTTAAGAAAGGAAAAATGTTTTTGAATTAGAAAGGATATTTTCCCCAAGAATGGAGTTCAAGTGTTTTATCCGAATTATTTTCCATATAAGATAATATAGGGTTATGTTTATATCCCTATTTTTGCATTGATTTGATTATGTTATGATGGAATTATTTTTATGATTTCCTTTTATCTTATATAGATTATGTTATGATGGCATGATGTTTATGAATCCCATTTTTATTACATGGGTTATGCTATGATGGATGATTTATGATCTTGTGGCACACATAAGAATGGTATCATTATGAGATGATTGGGACCTATATCTCCCTTCAATTCATTGGGTAAATATTTATATCTCATGAGATAGACATGGTTGGAACGGCTGGTTAATTCAGTTCAGTGAAACAGGACTGAAACGAGGAGTGAACTCGCTTCAGAAATGGACATTGTCCACTAAGATAGTCTTCGAAATGAGTCTTGACTACTAAAAAATGATTCTACATTATTATGTGTGTACAAAAAAAAGTTTCATGTTTTAATTTTTGATTATTTGGATTACATTTCACTACTATGATTTATCCCATGTTATGAAATTATGGTCTCTTTTGCAGGTTAAGATTTCCAAAATGTTATGTTCTTATGAATATGATGTGATTGATATTTCTTTTGTTTACCATTACTGAGCACTTGAGCTCACCCTTTTGTATGTTTTCTTTACCCAAGTCAGGAATAAGGTTATTAAGTAGGATATTCCAAAAGGGACTCTAGATATGATGAAATAAATGGGAGGCAATGTAGATGGTTTATGAACCAGTTGCTTATGTTTCACAGTTTCTAAAGACACTATACCTATACGGTCCTTTCATGGTTTTTTATATGTTGTAATAAGTGTGCGTAAATTTTGAATCAATAATAATGTATGTAATGTATGGGTCGTTATATCCATGTCCTCCCTTAGTCCATATATTAATTCATTGAATGTTTTCCCCTCATTATTTTTTTCCAAAATATCCTCACCTCTCTAATAATAGAAGAAACACCATCCTCCATAGAAAATTTTGACACAATAATTGGTTCATTTATTGGTGGGTGATTGTTCCACAAATTAAAAAAAAAATTTGTAAACAACATGGAAAAATTGTTTTTTGTTCTTTTTTATTTGAAAAGAGTTAAATATTTATAATTAGGTTATGGCTCTGCCTCTCTGGTAATGGTGCCAAGTTTGACGCATGCTTTTCATAGGGCATGGTAAAATATTTTTTATATTCCCTATGTGTAGTCTAGTGATTAACCCTAGGATGTCTCCCGACGATTATTGGACACAAAATAGATTTTTACTTTTAAATGGGTGCAAAAAAATTTTGTGTTTTTAGAATAAATTAAAAATAAAATTATTAAAAGGAAATTTGAAATTCAAAGGATAAAAAAATTTGATATGAAATGGGTGATTAGGTCAGCGTCTGTTTCCCAATTATAATTCTATCCTTGTTCAATTTAATTAAAATCTCTTCTTCTAAGTTGATTAAAGTGAGTTCTCACAATATTTCTCACTTGCTTACTTTGTGAGATTGTAATGGTGAGAGAAAACCTAACCAAGATATTAGTTTGGTCAACTCTCCTTCCATATGAAAAATAGTGGTATTTAATATCCTCAATTGACCTGGGCAATACCTAATCGGGTCTTGTTTATCCCAAACAATCAAGAACATCCACTACCATGTTTACGCGTACTGATTATCATTGATTACCTCACCACTAATCCCTTGTCTATTCCATCATATATAAACCAGAAATCCGTCGAGGAAGATAATGATTACATTACCCGGGAAAATATCTCTAACAGAATTAAAATTCATGAACAATCGCACATGATAATAAACTCTTATATATAAAAATAAAAACACCATTGAAAAATAAATAAATTTCATTCAATTACATCCAAGAACTCAACCATTACAAAATAGATAACCAGCCCTTCCCAAATCACTAAAAATACTTACCCCACCATGGTAAGACTAATTGAGATTAATGGGAAAGAATAAAGCATTAAAAATCTAAAAAAAATAAATGAAATAAAATAGAGAAATATTAAATGTTCACCTCCTTGGTGTCCCAGAAGGAATGGGATGGAATGCGTTGATTTGAGAGGGAGGAGCTCCCCTCCTTTTTTATCCATAAATTTTCCAATGTCAGTTGACGTGTTGTAGCCCCAATAAATGAAATTTGTACACATTGAACCCTTTTTTAATGTTTTTCATAATTATCTTTGACGTTTCCCCTCAAAATATCAGCGTATTTGGACAAGTATTCTGAGAGTTACTCCCATTTTACTCTGACAATTTATTCTGTCCAGTCAGAATCTCCAAATTGAAAACACCTAGATTATAATGCTTTAATTAATATTAAAACAACCAATTAACATGGCCTTACCTTCATAAATTTTTTTCAAAAACGTCTTGGGAATCTATACACTGATGTTCATTGCAATTAGACCCACCATGAATGAGTTATGGACCCCACACAAAAACTCAGCAGATCTGTAAATAGTTTTCATGGTCTAATATGTGATATTTTTTGAGCTTTCATATGGTCTATTCAAATTTTGGTAAATAATGATGAAATGGACCCCTAGATGGTAAGAATCTGTAAAAGAAATAATATATCAATTTTTATTACTTTATAAATTTTTATGGATAAAATACAGAAATAATTTAAAAAAGTTAAAAATCCAAGATGGTGCATTTTTACTATTAAGCTCAAAATATCACCAATATCCTAAAATGTAGCAATTTATCATTAGATAAAACTTTGGTGGGATTTAAAACAATGATATTCAAAAATAAATTAATTTAAAATATTTACTCTATTAGCCATCAGTTGAGGATTGAAGATCCAGGTAAAGATAATCTACCTCTTGCCTTTCTTTTTCTTTTTGGGTTTCTATTTCATTCCCCTCTCTATATGAAGCTCTCAAACCCTACATTTTCCATGAGTTTTAGGGAAAATAATCATGTTTTAGTTGAATTAATATATAAGGATTTTATTGGGAGTGTGTTCCCTAATAGATTCAAGGTAGGTTGTCTAAAAGTTATATCCATTGGGTTTTGTGTTGATTTGTGCTTGTAGGGTATATTTTCTAGACCTCTTCTGAAGAGTTCTTGGTGACTTTGAAATGATTTTGTTTATTGGTGTCTAAATTTTTAATTGAACCCCACTAGATCCCCATGGGATGCATAGAGGATGAATCGACCAATTTTGGGCAACCTGAGGGGTGTGCTGATATTTCCCTGGACCTAGAGTTAGCTAAGTAAGTGTTGATTGTTATGAAAGAATGTAGAGCTCTTGATGATTATGTTAGTAGGATTATAGAAAATTCAATTGGTTCCTATTAATAGAACTAGGTCTGGTAATCACCTAATAGGTTGTTTGGTTGGCACAAAAAAGGGTTAAATGGATAAATGGGAAAATTCAAGGGAATTAGCTTTATACTTGAATATGCTTAGTGAGATTGGAATGAAAAATGTGAATGGGGGTAAAAGGGGTTAGTTAACATGAATAATGAAAGTGTTAATGTATTGATGAAAACATAATTTTCCAATTTTTTGAGATTATTCTTATGTTTTAAATGATGTTGGCTATATTGTTGTGATATGGTGTTTTGTGGTGAATGATAAATAAGCATGTGCATATTGCTTAGATGAGTGGGGTATTGACTTGTGGTTTTACATCCACGGGTTGAGTTGGACTGAGGTTAGAGCTCCTCCATTGAATTAATGGGTTAGGGAAGGGTACATAGTTCTATTCACCTAATGGTTTCATTCCACTCGGAGTGAGGATTTGAGGTGAGGATATTGGGAATTGTGGTGATATTATTCCTAGTGAGATAGGACATGTTTAATTCTCACATGTTTAAAATGTTGATCGTTCCTAATCTATTGAACACATTAAAAGGGTGACATGATAAATGAAATGTCTTAGTAATAAACAAGGTTTAATTGGTAGGTAAACATAAATTAATATAAATAAAGATATCATATTGAACTTTTTACCTTAAGTTGCCTTTATTTATGTTTTGCATGCACTATCTACCTTGATGTTTATTATTTAGACACTTTTGGTTTTGTCCTACTGATTTATACTCACACCCTTCTCAGGCCACCATTGGGTACCTGAGCATATTTCATGCTTAAAGGTGAGGAAAATGGAAAGGGCCCTATGCTAGGGAGATGAGTTATATATGGGACATGTTTGGTAATGTTCGAGACTTGGATCCTGGACCATTTTGAGGATTCTACTATTTTCATTAATTTGGGTATTTTCACATGACACTATAGTATGGGAGGAAATATTTATTGTTGTTTATGGTTGTACCCAGTTTTTGGAATTGTTTATTATGCATGTTATTGATTGTTGTCTTATGTCTCCACCATTTCAATTATTATATGTTGTGGATTACTCTAGTATTTAGGGTATAGTCACCCCACTTAACCTATTAGACCCTCTCTAGTAGTCAGAAAACTTGAGCATACAGGGAATTTGGCTTGAGGTCATGTAACTACCCAGCTCGGAGCACCATCTTAGTGGCTCTAAGGTCGGGGATGTTACAAAGTGGTATTAGAGGAGTTGTTTTCCCTTTCATACTATTTGGGTATGGTAGACCAAATATTAGGAATTTTTTTGGCCTTGGTAATGAGATCGTTCTTGGGAGTAGCTAACCCACGTATGGGGGAAACCCAAGTCACCCTGGAGGGGATTATTGTTCTAGTTGTGTGTTACATTTGATGATATTTCACCATTGGGTGATGCACTTGTTGTTTGATTTCACGTTTTTTGATAGTTCTCTCGTGGTTGGAAAGGTATGAGGTTTTGTATTCATGCATCATTTTAGGAACCTATGTAGGAATTGACATGCATCATGATATGCACACACACAGTATAATTGTGTTGGATGTAAAGGTTATGATGCATATGTTCTCTTAAAAGTAATGAATTATGCCTAATAAGATGGTATGAATGAGTAAAAAAGGGGAAGTGGAAATTTCAAGTAGTAATTTGAAAATTGTCTTGATAAAGATGTAAAAGTGGAATAATTTATTATAAGGGTAAATTGCAATATGAAAATGGTTCAATGAGAGTAAAAGATAAGGCTCGTGACCATGATATTTAGATACCGTGTTGACCATAGACTTAAAGAGATGGATGAGGGTAGTGACCTAGTCACGAGTAGGATCCTTTGGGTAGTGTATGCGAACCATTTTGGTTATTACAAGTGAATATCCTATCTATATCTTTTCATTCTCATAAAATCATTATGGTTGAATTCTAAATTTCATGTTTGTAATTGTAGATAAATTTTACCTTGAAGATGTGTGTTGTTTTGGAGACATGAGAACATTGCAAAGAATGATCCTCCAGGTCTTCTGTTTTCAGTGTGGCGGGACGGGGCACATGCGTGACCAGTGTCCCCACCCACCAGTTGAGTGCAGAGTGTGCGGCAAGATAAGATAGATTCAGAGATTCTACAAGAACCCATAGCAGCCTAGGAATGATAGATGTTAGAGGCAGATGTCGAGTGTAGGCAGGGGGTCGGTTACCCCATATCATGAATGTAGTTGGAGCTCCACAGGCCATACTAGTAGTGGTGGTGGATGTAGAGCTCCGGGGTAAAATCAACCATACCAATACAGCCATGTAGTGTAGGGTACTCAGGCTAGGGTCCAATGTAAAGGGTCAGGTCATCTCCATGCAGTTCAGGCTACACATGAGGGTGGTGGGTTAGGGTCATCTTCTATTTGAGGTATGATTCTTGTAGATTCCACATTTTCTAGTGCTTTATTTAATATAGTTACTACACATTCCTTCATTTATACTCATCCTATAGTTGTGTTGGGCCTAACCGTAGAGATTTAATGTCGGTTAATGACTCTTGATACTCTGCTAGGGGTGTGATTCGAGGACATTAGGAAGTGTAAGGGTTATTCTCTAGTGGTTGGTGGGTATCATTTTTTGTGGGATCTGTTTTTCCTATATACGTCAGGTGTTGACCTAATCTTGGGAATGGATTGGTTGGTGTCATATCAATTACATATCAACTGTTACTGATGTCGTGTAACATTCAGATATCTCGATAGGAGCACTAATGTCCTTCATGGTGAGGAGGATACTCAAGCGGACCGTGCATGACTGATATGCCGTCATATGGGGGAGCTCACAGCCCAAGCGGTATGCCTTATGATAGATGATGGGGAAATATGACTTTTAATATTCCCTTTTGTTGTTGCCTTTTTTTAGGACGTGTTTCCTGAGGACTTCTTGAGGTTACCACCAGAGAGAGATGTTGAGTTTATGATAGAATATTCTCTACGAGCAGAGCTCGTTTCCATTCCACATTACCGAATGGCACTAGAAGAACTCTATGAACTGAAAGTTCAGTTAGTGGAATTGGAATGTAACTGGTTTATACGCCTTAGTACATCACCTTAGGGATATCTTATTCTGTTTTCTATAAAGGCTGATAGATCATTGAGAATGTGTGTTGATTATAGGATGTTGAACGAGATGAAAGTTTAGAACTAATTCCTTCTTCCTAAAATTGATGACCTCTTTGATCAGCTCAGATGTGCCTCAGTGATTTCCTGAATTGATTTGAGATCGGGGTACCATCAGTTGAGGGTGAAACCTTCTAACATACCCCAAAAGACTTTTTGAAGTAGGTATAGGTTGTATGAATTCCTGGTAATGTTTTTTGGTTTAACCAATGCACTAGCTATGACAACCCTTCTTTTATTAAAAACATAAACATGTTTTATTTCATAAACTATTCACTTGATACAACATGGAATATCGAGAGGTATAGTCACTTTGGGGATTAGTATCATTACATAAAAACATAAAACATGAAATGGAACGTCTTTATTAAAAACATATTTTACATGACCATTACATTCCCTCGTACTTAGCATTGCATGGGATAACCTGAGGACATGCATAAGAAAAATGGTGAGCTATAAAGCCCAGTAAGGGAATAAACATGTAATACATGAGGAGTACAATACATGTTAGACAATAGGAATATCAATAGAGCATAAGATAAACATGAACATAATGGTATTATAAAATCATGATAATCATAACATGGAAATGTGGCAACAACACTTAACATGGAATTAGCATGAGCCAAGGCTCATTGCACATGGAGCATGAGTAAATTCTAATTGCACATGAAGCACTATTAAAACCTCGTTGCACTTGAATTAGTATGATTCAACACTCATTTCACATGATGTAGCATGATACTATACTTTACCCAATGCATTGGAGCGCTATAAGGGTGCACCCTTCTTAAACATTTCATTTCATGTATAAGTGTGCCACATTGATCATTAAACATGTATTCATTAAACATAGTCATTTATTCCACGATAAAGGAATGTGGAATTCATATATGGAACTTTATAATCAATAATTAAATGTGCATAAAGGTGAATACCCTTGATGGAGAAATGGGCATGGTATTCACTACACAAAGGCATTGGCTTAGAAAATCGGTGCAATTTCGGCAGCGTAACGGCGTGACATAAGAAATCATAAAAATGGTTGATTAGAGAGAAATGGGTGTCTCATCATATTTACATGAAATGGAATGTAAGGGGGTCATATAGATATATTCCCAAAAAAATTGTAATTAAAATTAGATTCAGGATACAAAAGTATTGCTTGAATGTAAATGAAGAGAGAGAAGTTCCTTTCGAAATTTCGGCATAGTAACAGGTGTACATGGGAGGCATTTAATGAGAGATAAAGGGGTATCCCATCATTCAAACAATAAGAGGAAAGTATGGGGAGGTTAAAAACCATACCCCATCATTTATAATTGAAATTAATAGGGCATAACAATATTAATAAAATTGGACAAAAAAGGTGAAAGGATGAAAAAACCCTTACTTTGAAGTGTGCTTCCAAGGCTTGAGAGAGGCTTGAGAGAGGCTTCATGGGAGCTTGGGGAACCTCAAGAGGATTCTAAAGAGAGTATGGCAGATGTTGGATGAACTCAAAAGGCTTTGAGTGAGGAGGAAGTGGGAGCTTGGTGGGTTTATATAGGAAAGGTGAGTGAATTCTTTATTATTTAGGTTTGGGACCCCTTACATTAAACTAATCCAAACCACAAATCATCTCATGGTTTTTACCCATGGTTTCTGACAAAGGGAAGAGGAACAAAATATTTTATAAGGCCAAAGTCTGAACTTCTTAAAATAGTGGGGTTTCTTATGTGGAGGTCAGTCACACTCCCATGGAAAATAATTTAAAAAGACAAGATGTTTAATAAGTCTTGAGGGGTCCATTAATGCTTTGAAAAGTAAGTCAAAAAAACCCAAAATCACATTATTTTAATTTTAAAAAATATATTGTCCGAACATAAAGGTTATATTATTTTATTACATCACTATTAGGTCATTATGATGTCATAAAACACTATGTATTTAAACTGTATTTAATTTTTACCCAAAACTTTGACTGTCTCAGAAAATTGTGAAAAATTCACCGTTGGATAATTTAGACATCTTGATTCCATAAATAACACTTATTTTATCTAAATAATTTTCTAAATATGTTAATTTTCACTTTTAAAATAAAAACTGACATTTATTGAAAATTCACGAGTTTTGACAAAAATGTCTTTCAAACCTTAATAAAAATTACAATTTCATTCATAAAATTATAAGATTATGTATATTTAATAAATCATAATTTAATAATAATAATAATATTTTATTAAAATATTATTTAATTCAAAAACCCCTTAATTTAATAAAATAGAATTCTTAATTAAATAATAACTAAAAACACTATTTGTACATTAAAAACTATTTACAATGTATCAATAATGACAAGAAAGAATATTCATTATTATATAAAAATATTGTAGATGAACATATTACTAGATATTTGTTACATAACACCTTAAAATAGTTGCATAAGACCTAAGGGTAAGGTGTGTGATGGTGACAGACTCTTGGGGTGGCTCAGATAACATTGCTCGAGTGGTAATCTCTATCAACATCCACTTTTCCCGTAGAAGGTGTCGTTCGAGCTTGACATGATGAAGCTCGGCTTGGGCTTGGTCAAGAGAGAGGCCCAAATATGCCACCTCTTTTCCGAGATCTGAAAAATGGGCTTCGTATGGAGTAATTTTACTTGATGAGGCCATCGCTTCCTTTTTGTGAGTAAATTGGATTTGTTAGGGCCATGTATTTATAATAATCATGTGGTCACTGTTCAACGGCTATAAAAGCAACGATCACAATTCTTAACATAAAACCAAATAAGTTGACATTTAATTAGATCAAGCGGAATTTCCATTAATGAAACTTTGGGTCTTTACAATATTCCCCCATTAAGAAATTTCTCCCTTAAAATTTCCTTTTCCCACACTAAAACAGATGTGGGTAACTCAACTTCATCATTTCCTCTAATTCCCAAGTCGCTTATTCAAACTCGTGGTTTCGCCAGAACACCTTGACGAGGGGAATTGTCTTATTTCGTAGAACTTTTTCTCTATGATCTAAGATCTTCACTAGTTTCTCCTCATAAGAAATATCATCCTCCAACTCTACCACCTCATAAGAGAGTACATGTGAAGGGTCTGGTATGTACTTCCTTAAGAGGGATACTTGAAAGACATCATGTACTATGGCCATAGTAGGTGGAAGTGATAGTCGATAGGCCATAGCCCCAACACGATCAGGAATCTCAATGGGGCCGATGTACCTTGGACTTACCTTCCCTTTCTTTCCAAACCTCATGACCTTCTTCCATGGAGATATGCGTAGAAAAACCATTTCTCTAACTTTAAACTCATGGCCTCGTCGGCAGTTATCTGCATAACACTTTTGTCGACTCTGGGCTGCCTTAATATTTTGTTGAATGGTTTTCACCCTCTCCACCATTTATTCGACCATTTCTGGTCCAAGTAGCTTACGTTCAACGACTTAATCCCAACATGTCGGTGTTCTGCACCTTTTTCAATACATGGCTTCATAAGGTTCCATCCGGATACTCGAGTGGATACTGTTATTATAAGAGAACTGAACCAGAGGAAGATGTCAATCCCATCCTCCTTGAAATTCCATTGAGCATACTCTCAACATGTCCTCAAGTGTTTGGATAGTCCACTCGGATTGTCCATCAGTTTGAGGATGATAGGCCATACTGAAGTTCAGTTCAGTATCCATAGCATGTTGAAGACTCTTCCAAAACATAGAGGTGAATCTTGGATCTCGGTCAGATACAATAGATAATGGTACTCCATGCAGCCTTACCACTTCCCTGATATATATCTGTGCCAGTTAATCCATTGAAGAATCTTCCCGAATAGCAATGAAGTTTGTAATCATCGTAAGACGATCCACCACAACCCAGATTGTGTTGTTTCCTTTGAATGTCTTCGGAAGTCTAGTGGAAAAGTCCATGGTGATGTTCTCCCATTTCCATTCGGGTATGGGCAATGGTTGCATCATCCCCTTAGACTTCTTCCTCTCTTCATTCACTTGCTGGCACACCAGGCACTTTTATTTATATTTAGCGATCTCTTTCTTCATATTATCCCACCAAAACTTTTCTCGGAGATCTCGATACATCTTTGTGCCCCCTGGGTGAATAGAGAAATTTGAACTATGTGCATCATCCAAAAGTTCCTTCTTCGTCTCCGGACATGACGAAACACATAGTCTTTTCCCAAATCGCACAATTCCTTCTTCATTAACATTAAACTCTGTGGATTTCCCTTTAACTATAGCTTCCACTTTTTCTTGATTTCCCACATCATCCTTTTGAACATCCTTTAACCTTTCCAAAAGATACGGTTGAGCAATCATTTGTGAAAGGATTGATGATGTTCCCTTATTTATGACTCCCATGTCCATCTTCATCAAGTCTAAGAAGATTGGATCCTTCTCAATTTTCATCATTGATAGAATCATTGGGTCCTTTCTACTTAGGCCATCTGCCACCTTTTTCATATTCCCAGGGTGGTAATGTATTGAACAGTCATAATCCATGAAGATATCTATCTATATTCTCTGGCACATATTAAGCTCTTTCTATGTGAATATATATTTATGACTCTTGTGGTCAGTATATATCTCACATTTCTCCCCATAGAGATAATGCCGCCAGATTTTCAAGGCAGAGATCACCGACGCCAACTCCAGATCATGTGTTGGATAGTTTTTCTCATGGATTTTCAACTATCTTGAGGCATAGGATATCACTTTATCATTTTTCTTCAGCACACAGCCTAATCCCTTCTTCGAAGCATCACTGAATATCACAAAATGTTCCCCACTTGTGGGTAAAATGAGCACAGGCGTAGTGATAAGCCTCCTTTTCAACTCCTTAAAGCTTTCTTCGCATTCATCACTCCAAGAAAACTTTACTCCCTTTAAAGTTAGCATGGTAAGAGGGTTGGAAAATCGTGATAAATTTCTCACAAATCGTCGATAATATCCAGCTAAACCCAAGAAGCTACGGATATCCATTACAGTTGTTGGCCTCAACCATCCCTCAATTGTATCTGTTTTAGAGGGATCCACAGATATCTCATTGCTTATGATCATATGTCCCAATAATGAGACCTCCTTCAACCAGAACTCACACTTGTTGTACTTTTCATAGAGCATCTCTGTGCGCAAAGTCTCTAGTATAGTTCTTAAATTCTCATCATGATCCTCCTTTGTTATAGAGTATATTAGAATATCATCTATAAAGACTACCACAAATTTCTCAAGTTAATATCTAAATACTCTATTCGTCAAGTCCATAAAAATTTATGGAGAATTTGTGAGTCTGAAAGGCATTACTATGAATTCATAGTGCCCGTATCTTGTACGAAAAGCAGTCTTGGGGACATCTTCCTTCTTTTCCCTTACTTGATAATATCCCGACCGCAAATCTACCTTGAACAAGTATTCTGCTCCATGCAGCTGATCGAATAAGTCATCGATCCGTGGCAGATGATACTTGTTCATTATTGTGATTTTGTTATGCTCAAAATAATCGATGCAAAGGAGCATTGACCCATCCTTCTTCTTGATGAAGAGGACTGGTGCACCCCATGGTGAAGCACTTGGGCATATAAACCCTTTATCTAGATTCTCTTATAGTTGTTTCTTCTGCTCTTCAAGATCCATGACAACCATTCTATATGGAGTCTTGGATATTGGTAGAGCCCCTGGTATAAGTTCAATTGAGAATTCAACATCTCTTCTAGGAGGAAGACCAGGCAGTTCCTCAGGAAACACTTCAGCAAATTCCAACAAAATAGGCATTTCTTCAAGGATGGTGTCTTCCTTGGACTCAATCGTCTGATCCAGATATGCATTATCATAGGTAAGTAATATCCATTCTTGAGATGATGGAGCTAAAATAGATTCATCTTCCTCCTTACACTTGTAAAGAATCGGGGGTCGATTCTCCATATGGAATGTGATTTCCCTTTCCTGACAATTTATGTTGGCTCTATATAAGGAAAGCCAACCCATGCCAAGAATTGCCTCAAATTTCACCAGCGGGGGTATGATGAGGTTTGTCAGGAAGTTAAATCCACATATTATAACAGGGGAGGACTTATATTCATGGGAGGCAATGATTTCCCCATTTGTTGTAACACCCCGATATTTTATGAAAAATATTATTTTTAATTTTATTGATGTCTTGTGTTGTACGATACACTAAAAGGAGCTCGCACTACACGCATCCCTGACATGGCTTGCATTACATGCAATTGTGACCTTCCACGATATCGTGTGTTGTACGCAATACCGAGTTTCACTAAACAACGATATGTTATATAAACAGAACGTTATGAATAGTAATACCCACTTTTTGAAATTTTATAAATTTTATCTTTTGAAATGGACTTCATTTTTGAATTTGGAATATCAAAATCAGCCTATGGTAAATTTTTGGTATTTTTCTGAAAACATTCTATTTTTGATGAATAGTGAAAACACTAGGTTACTATTTAAAAACAGACTTTTTATTTAAATAATTATTTATTTTATGTAAATTCATTTTATGTCAAAATTGATACATAATACCTATATAAGTTCAATGTAATTAATTGGAGTCATTTTATAATAATTTTAGATATATAAAAATTTTATTGAACTTTTCACCGCCTTTTACCCACCTCCTAGGAGAATTTGCAAATTTACATAAAACTTAATTTTACCGCTTCTGTGAGTGAAATTTCTAAAATCCGAGAGACATGGTTAATATCAAGGAGTAAATTGTGGTTCAATAAGATAAAAATAATTTCTGATGAGTAGTAAGTTTTTATTTTTATTATCCACTGTTAAAAGTAAATAGGGTAATTAAGGGTAAAAATGAAATTACTATTACCCTAACACATGTCATAATTCTATTGGATAAGTGTAATTCGACCAAAAACAACCTTAGGAATAAAATATTACCCTTTAGTTGCACTTACATTAGATTAGGACATTTATTATTATTTTATTTAAAGAATAATTAAAATAGTTAAAATCATAGTTTAATAACTAAAACATTTTAAATATAGGGTTATACATAAGATAAATTCGACTATAATTATTCATTAGAAATATAAAATGTTATCCTATATAATGGTCTTTTATTTATAATTTTTAGACATTAAATAATTTAATTAATTAATGATACAATGATGATGCAGTAATTACCTTATTAATGAAATGTTAACATAATTGATGTTATAAATACACATATAAATGTAATTTTAGAATTTTTATGAATTAAACTAACTTCCTAGGTTAATATGACATGTTATTATTGATTTAATTAACTTTTTTCGAAGTAATCATGCTGTTATTATTTTCAAAAAAATCAAGTACAAAATAGTGTAAAAATTGACATAAAGTAGTTTTTAAAACAAAGATTATAATATTAATTTTTATTTTATTCCTAAAAATATAAGGTTCTTCCCAATGAATTAGATAAGGATATATATATATTAATAATGAACCACTTTGGGTTCTTTTGGCCTGTTATAGTAATTTTATTAACCATATAGTGTAAGAAAACAAAAATACACAGTAAAAGTTAAATTATTTAACTTAGAGTTAAATCTAAATGAAAATGATAAAATAGTAACCTAAACTTGTCCAAAATCTATTCGTTGAGAGGAGTTCGACCCATCCCCACCATAGCTTTGAAATAAATCAATTTGGAGCTATTAAAAACCGAATATGACTTTATTATAAAATAATAATTTATGTTTTCCTAAGGTGCCCCTCTCCTCCCTTATAAAAGGGCACCCCTTCCCTCTTCTCTTCACACCCTTTTGAGCCTTGAAGCTCAGCCAACCCCTGACAATTCCTCTTCCCAATAATAATAATGTAATTATTATGGTGAAATATTGTATTCACCATATCTCCCTCATATAGTGATGGAATGAAAAACCATCTGTGACATTGTAATCCAGAAATTATGTAAGATGTTTCAAGAGTAGTTTTGGGTATTTAATTCGGACACATGTCTCATGCCAACAAAGAATAGTTTGTGTGTTATGTGGGGGAAATGTTACTTTTTCACCGAGTGTCTGGTTTGGGAAAGTGAATAACCTATCCTAAGAATTTTCCCATGAGGATCACAATGGTGTTATCATTTTGGTCATGTAAGTCCATTTGAAGAGGCATATTCATGGAATTAATTTTTTTTTATTTGGACTGATGTTGTGCCTCATGCGTTCATCCAGATTTTGATTGAGACATGTCATTTAGTACCTTTACACACCATGTCGAACTACATGGTTAGGATTCCATTTATAATCTGATTAGTGGAGTTGGACCACATGCCATGTGGGTCCCCACACACGCTATTTAACCCTTGTTTATTTTTTATCAAACTTCGAGGTTCGGTATCTCCTCTTTTTTAAATCAAATTTTTAAATGATTATAGCCTATACTGAGTTTTTTTTCATGTATAAAATGATGGTTCCTTTCATTATGAAATTTGATTTATGATATGAAATGTTCTTTTCACGATGCATTCCATTATCGATAATGGATGTGATTAAGAATGATCTCCACTAACATTCTGAGTAGACCCTCCAGTAGAGACTATTTAGAGGAGTCATCAACAGATACTGATTTCACCCTCTCACATCACTGGGGATTGGCATCTTCGACCAATATCAAGTTGACCCTTCATTAGAGACTATGTAGTGTCATCCTCGATAGATACTGAGATGACCCTCCAGCAACGCTAGGTAGTGGCATCCTCTACTGATATGAAGATGACCTTCCATCAATGTTAGATAGTGTAATCTTTGAAAAATATTGAGTTAACCCCCCATAAGATATTGGGTAGTGGATTGATCAAAGGATACAGAGTTGACCCTCCAGCATCTCTGGGCAGTGGCATCCTTAATGGATACCGAGTTTACCCTTCAGCATAGTTGGGTGTGGAATCCTCTATAAATACTAAGTGGTACCCTCCAATTGAACTAGGAAGTGGGTCCTCAATGCTTTCCAAGTGGTATCCTCTATCTAGGATTAAAAATGGGTCTGTTACACCTTTTGATTTCTACCCTACAGTGGGGATGGGAAAAAAGTCCTTAATTCTTTCTGAGTGGTACCCTCCAGCTAAGATGGGATGTGAGTCATCGATACCATCAAACCAATACCATCCTCTTATAATAGGGAATGATACATCCACTTCATGTTTTTGCCTTGGTTTTTTGGCATAGTGGAAAGGTGTCATTAGACTTATACGGTTTCTTATGGGAAGAAACATCATATGATGGGAATCATTGATGGTCTTTTGGAATTGTTGGAGAATCTTCTTCTTCGATTGATTTGTGGGATGGAGATCTCCTTACTATCTTTTTCTGGGATTATTTGACTAATTATATATATCTATAATTATTCTATATCGACACCATGTATTTTTTACATTCTCTTTCCAAGAGATTCAATGACATGAAAGGTATGCCACATGCTTTTTGTTTTTAGATTTTCGTCATTGGATGAGTCTACGCTACTTATATAGGTTTTGAAGACTCGATTAGTAGTTAATTTATAAACCATGTCAAGAACCATGTGTTTGGATGATGACACCTTCACTTTCTTTTGTGTTGAGCTTCACTCTTTCAGATTACCGTGTGTTATCTTCTCTTTCCTTATATTGCATATTTTACTTATCCCCCTTCATCATTAGGGAAATCCTACTGGGAAAGTTTATACTTACCCCTACATGTGATTTTTCCACACATGTCATGTTTTATGAAGACGGCCAATAGGTCAAGAATGAATATAGGTGAGTTTAGGGTTACTAGGTTCTTGAACTGCATATGGTCATTGTAGGTTGGGATTCTAGTGCTGGGATCTCTTTCAGTTGTTTACTTTTTCAGTTTTCTATCACGTTGAGACAAATTTATAGTTGGGAATGAATTTTTTCCCTTTACATTTCAGTTTACACTACAGTACATTGGTTTTATATAGAGGTTCATGAAATCTTGTTTTACTTTATATAATTGTTGCATCATTTATTCTTTTCCCCTTCACATTGTCATTGAGATGGTTTTTTGTGTTTATAAGTACAGAGGTAAACGTGTCCACTAGTTAGTTAGGACTTTGGTGCTTGTTTCCACCCCATAGCTTATGGAGGATGGCTTTGGATTGTTTTGGATCGATCCCCAACATGGGTCGGGTCATAGTAGATTTGTATCATAGAATGTTTATTTCATGGGATATTGTTCAGATGTATCACAATAAGAGGATTGGTTTGGTTTATAGAAATAGTTTTAATGTGTCTCAAGTGTAGATATAAGGCTAGGGATTCCAGTGATGATGGGTGGATGATGTATCAATTCACAAGGACCTTGACTATCTTCTTGTTGACTCAACATGAAGAGAAATTTGTTGTAGGGATAAATGTTACATGCATCATATAGGATTGATTCATTGATTGTCCATATTAATTCAGCTCCCCATTTTTATTGTAATATTTATATATATTATCATTTGGCTATAGTACAACATGATTTATTTGGATATGGCTAGGCGAAGATATCCCGATTAGTTATTGACTATTGAATCATGACAATGATCCAATGACTGATGAGGCCACAGTTTAGGGTCTATCCTGTGAGATATTTTCATCCATGTGGGTAGGTATCATCATACCACATGTTGAGTGGTAGTTTGTACCAGCATAGTGGGATGGGTATTTTCTTATTCTTAGCATGCCCTAGGGGATCCAGTACTAGAGTCTGTTGGGGTTTCATCATGAGCGAAATTCCCAAATAGTATAGGATTGGCAAGAGTTGGTGATATTAGTTTTTAAACCTATGAAGATCCTAACCAATCATAAGGTTTCACTCAAAACCACTACTATTCATAGAGTAGGAGTATTTCCATTGGTATTGGCATATGACACATTTCTACTGAGTGTGAATTATAGTTTAAAAAATACAGATATCATCAAGGTATCATGTAGATATAGACTCCCCTTTTAGGTGGTTGAGGTCAACATAAATCCTATGACTTGGTTATCATAGTCAGTTAGGACCCCCTTTGATTATGGTCTTCATGGTAGAACCAATTTATGGTAATGTTGGGCTTCAGTAGATTAATTTAATAGAGATTGTTTATCATGTAATCATACATTCAAGAATGAGGGACACTTCCCAAATAGTGACACATCATTGTGGACCAATTTAAAACAGTGATTCCATTTTAGTTCCACCCAAAGTAGATTATATCAAGTTTTGGTGGATGTGTCCCTCTGACTTATGTATTTAGTTTCAGGTGTTGTGTTTTTGTTTCTAAATAGTGGTCCTGACAATACCCATTTGAGAATTGGGGAAGCATTTTGTTGTTCATTAGTACCCTTGTGCAATTGGAATCTGTTTGTATGAAATATTCTTGAGGAATACATGACACAGTTTGATATATAATTGAAATCATGTGGAAGAGGGACACATTCCCCACCCAGATGCATTTTTGTGGTGTGACAAAAAATGTGTGGGAGAGTTATAACCTCCCAAGGAAAACAATCTCAATGTTTGGATAATGAGTTCCATGTACATGTGCATTTAGGATGAGGTTATGCAATGGAGTTTCTGAGAAAAACCTATATTTGATAGTGGAGTTTTTTGTTGATCCTTTTTTCTTAGGATCCGACTAGTGGGTGTGACAGAGTTTCTGGTTATAGGTTACTCTCATTTCAAGTGAGTCAAAGACTCAAGGGGTATTCTCCATGCTTTTTGTGTCTATCTTCACCTGGTTGGATGAGTCTACTCACCTAACTTTTTTTAGTACCCTTGTATGCTTGAAGTCATCCATGATGCAGTAGAAGAAAGTTATCACATACAAGTCGAGGTAGTTGAGACCCCATGAATAGAAGCACACATATCACTACCTATCTAGCCAAGAAATATCTATTAGTAAATGTTCTCAAAATGGTAGTGACTCAACATCCTCAATGTGAATACTACCACTACCAACACTATTTTGGACACCATGAATAGAATCACACTAATCACTACAATGAGTTAGAAGTGGTTGTCTTCACATTGAGGCTGTTGAGGCCCTAACATTTGGGGGACATCAACTGGGTGATAATTCTTGGACATATATCCTTAATATTTTCACCTGATATATTTTTTGAAGAATAGAATCACATCATCCCTTTTTAGGTGTGAATAGTGATTTTTGTTATGTTATGAGAGGAGGTGATGGGGGATCTTCACAGTTCGCATTTGGTTATACATCCCTATATTGGGAATATGAATGAAAAATCCAGATGTGGGTTCAATATCCTCACCTTTTTTCTCAGTTGTGCTTTTGGGGATGAATGGAATTTAAGAATGGAATAATGTAGAGATATTGGTTTTCCAGTGTAATAATTTGGAAAATTCCTATGAATTTTTTTTGGATCTAGGCATTGAGACACGTGTGATTCTGATTCATAGTGAACTCATATTAAATTATATAAAAATATTAAATATAATTTTATACTAGAACCATGTTTTCCTAAAAAATGGAATATCTCGTAAATGGAGTTTGAGATCGGCAATATGAAATCACAATTAATTCTAAAATGTGGTGTTTACCCTAATTGCAAACTAAGGTTGGTTGGTGTGGGACATTCAGATGGGACAGTTGTTGGTGTGTTCATTAGATAAATTAAAATAAATTTATTTTTTATAACCCTAACCAAAAATAACTCATATAAGGAGACTTTGATCATAAATTTGGGAACACTGTTGAGTTCATATTTTGGTTTTTACCCTTGTTTCATCCTATAGTTTTCTAGAATAAGATTTATAGTGAAGGCATCTATTAGGTGGTGTGTCTAATAAAAATAAAATGTTTATTTATTGTTTTTTGAATTAAGTAACCTAAACAATTTTCCTCTATAAACAATCTACTCTGGAAAATATCCACGGTTAGCCGCATAACATTTGGATTGTTTATAGAATCTTTCACCCCTTCTTCAATGGAAGATTGTGTTCAGATGACGATCAGTGATCAGATCGAGGTTAATTGAGAGAAATATTACACATTCGATCATCTCCATTACTTAAAAATGTGTTCTTCACCAATGATCAATCAATAATCGAGGTTAGACACATTATCTGTGGTTTTTAACTCTTATAATTAAAAAATTAATCATGATGAATTATCTCTCTTTGATCTATATTAATTTGAAAATTTTCATGAGATTGTGTAGTTGAAATATATTATTCTTTAAATGTATTTCTTGTACATGTCATGTTTCTATCCTGTGTTTCAATCCTATGTAATAGTTGGACAATAATGCTTGAACAACGATGTTTGTCACTTTTTATTGGTTCTTTTCTCCCATTATTCTTCGTGTTCATCACTATTATACCACATGGTCATGATTTGACATTGCCTGGGTGGTTTCGAGTGAAATCATACCCCTAGATTCGTTATGGTGGCACAAATGGTATGAAGATTGACAATTTGAGGATGGTTTGATAAAAGAACAGGATTGTGTATGGTTAATGGATTAGTTTGGTACTATGGTCATGGTATTTTTGATCAAAGGTGGTTCAGGATTGGATAAGTGATCCATGTTTTCTTAGTTTAAGTGCGGTGATGACATGTGGTGTGATGAAATTAGCTCTGGGTAGTGGTCATGCAAAGGGTCTCAGGGTGGGGGCAGCTCGGCGTGGATGTGACAGTCAAATGCCTGATGAGGTGGTTGGTGATTCTCTACGTGGTGAGCATTAAATTACATTATTATTGTTAATGGTGATGATTTTATAATTTTTAAATGTGTATTTTCAATTATTCTTATAAAAAATAATAAAATTAATGGTGGCATAAAAGTGTGATTATATAATAAAATTTAAATGAGATTTAAATTTTGAAATATTGGATAATAAAATTTAAATGTGATTTTTTTTCTAATTTAAAATTTATTAATGATGGAGTGTTTTGTGTCCAAGGGGGTGGAACAACTAGTTGATCCTGAAAAGGGTCAAGTGTGGACCTTATTTTTTGTTCTAATAATAATAACACTATTATTATTATAATATTGATTATTTTGTTTTATAAAATTAAATGTTAAGAGGTAATTGGGTGCATTTAAGGAAAATGAGGATAAAATACCACAACATTGAGCATGGGAACCCTGTATAGAAAAAGGGCTAAAAATAATAATATAAAATAATATTATTATTACTTTTGTTGTCAAAACATTGTATCAGATATAAATTCTCCATTTATTATCTAGATTACAAATCATCTGCAACAACACAATCTTAAAATTGATATGGTCATTTTAAGGTCAATTTTGGATTCTTTTTTTAGATTCGTGCCTTGAGTCAATGAAACGCCCAATAAAAATAAATTTTTTTTTATTACAAAATCTTCTATCCAACATATCTCCATCATACAATGTTAGGATAATGGAACATCTGTGATACTAAAAATGTAAAATTAAGGTGTATGTTTCTATAATTTTTTGGGGTACATAATTTTGACTTGTGGATTGGGCCCATGAAGCACCATTCATGCGTTATGTGGTGAAATATAATTTGCTCACCAGGTGCCAGATTTAGGAAAGTCAATATCCTATCCCGAGTATTTTTTCACGAGGTTCACAATTGTGTGATTATTTTGGATATCTGGGGCTATTTGTAGAGTAATATTATTGAAACAATATTTTTTTACCTTTAGACCGATGATGAGACGCGTGCATTCGTCGGTATTTTAGCTGAGACACATTGTGTGGTGCTCTTACAGACTCTATGGAACTATATGTGTAGTTCTCTATGTACTAGCTAGGTGGTGGAGCTGGAACACATGATGTGTGGGTCCCCTCACATGTTTTATACCCCTTGTTTCCTTTTGAGGAAATTTTAATGTTATGTTCTTCATTTTTTGAACTCAGATTTTGTCATGTGAGTAGCCTTTTCTAACTTTTTTTATTGTAGAACATGATGGTACTCTCCATTTTTAATTTAAATATACTATGTGAAAATTTCTAGGCATGATTCCAAGAGAGGTAATTATTGGAGATTATAGTGATCACACATGATCACTACTGACTTGCCATGTTGGCCATTCAGAATAGACTGTGTAGTGGAGTCATCGAGGGATACCGAGTTGACCCTCCTACAAAGACTGGTAAATGACATCCTTAATGAATACCGTGTTGACCCTTTATTATCATTGGTTATTGGAATCCTTAATGAAAAACATGTTGACCCTCCAACATAGATATGTGTTGGCGTCCTTGATATATAATGAGTTTATCCTTCAGTAGAGGCTGGGTAGTCGCATCCTCGATAGATACCGAGTTGACCCTCAAGCATAGCTAGGAAGTGGAGTCCTTGACGGATTCTAATTTGACCCTAATGTTTTTATGGGTTATGTAATACTCTATGGATACCAACTTGTACCCTCTAATTTAGATGGGAAAAGTGTCCTCGATGCCTTCTGAATGGTACCCTCCATCTGGCCTGGGCATTGGGACCTAGACGTCTTCCAAGTGGTACCCTCCAGCCGCGCTAGGCTGTGGGTCCTTCATGCCTACAAAATAATACCCTACAGCTGGGATGGTATTGGGTCCTCAATGCTATTAGAGTATTACTATCCTATTGTACCATGTAATAGGTCCTTGACTTCTATTTTGTGCACCCTCGGTTATGTGTTATAGTGAAGGGTCATGGTTAGACTTGTACGATTACTTCTAGGTAGGCATGTGAGATGATGGGAATCATTGTTGGACATTTGGAACTATTTTATACTCTTCTTCTTGGGCCAAACAATGAGATGGAGATCCCCTAACTCTCTTTATTGGGATTCATTGACTGATAATATATATATATCCTTCTTCTATATCAATACATTGAATTTGGACACTCTCCTTCCCAGAGAGAAGAAGATGCATGGGGAATGCCACATGATTTCCATGATTATATTCTTGTTGTTTCATGAGTATACTCACTTAATATATGTGGTGAAGACATGATGATTAGTTATTCTACTCACTATATAAATCTCCTTATGTTTAGATGATGCTAACTTCTCTATCTTTTGGTTTGATATGTACTCTTTCACTATACCTTGTGATATCTAATGTGTTTATCTTCTATTGTATGTCTTACTAATCCCCCTTCAGCTTTCGGGGTGTCCTACTAGGAATTTTTACACTCGTCCCGACATAGTCCTTTCCCATACATGTCATGTCTTATGAAAATGACATATATATTGATCAGGACTATAGAGGAGATTAGGGATACTAGGTGCTTGGACCTTGTTTGGTGGTCATAGCTTGGGATTCATGAGTTGTGATATCTTACAACTATTTACTTTTCTCATGTTATTATAGGTTAGGAAACATTTCTGATTGGGCATCTATTTTCCCCTTTACATTTTATTTTACTCTACTAAAACTTTGTATTATCTGAAGGTTCATGCATGATTTTTTTACTTTATTTCAGTGTTACATATTTTATTCTTTCCCTATGAAATTTTTCATCAAGATAGATATATTGTGTGTATATGTATATAAGAAAAGGAGTCCCTGAGTTAGTTATGATTTTAGTTCTTTTTTCCACCCCTAGCCTATAGTGGTGGGATTAGGATAGTTACATCTTGACCCTTAGCTTGGGTCAGGTCATGACACATATCATTGTTCTAACCAATTTTATTCTTTACATATTCATTATCAATGGTGAAGTTCCCTTTGGTTGAGGTTATATTTTTTTACATTAGTTTTTTTTCCTGGTCATTGTAATTAAGAAATATAGATGTTGTGGGTGATTGATTGTGTATCCTTTTAGAGGAAGTGAATTTGATACATATACTCTAATGGGTAAATATTTGAGGAATTGTTTATGAATATTGTGGTGGATAACTTCTATGTGAAGGATATTACATGTGAATAATATTGATTTGTTCATAAATTCAAATACAAATACTATGTGAGCACTAAATTATTTCCAAAGTCATTTACATGAGTAGAGGAGTTCAAATATGTAGTAGATGTTTTGGATATTGAATATTTAATGGGATGTTCATACTGTTGTTATTGAAAATATTTAAACTTTTTCATAGTTATTATTAGAGATAGATGATGTTTTAGAAAAATTATTTGGAGTTAAAATCATTTTAGTTAAAAACAATAGTATGACAATATCATTGATAATGTTTTGATATGATTTGAGATAGAATATTTCTAATTAGTGGTATCCTAGAGTCTTTTGAAAAAAATCTCTAATTTCATGTTCAATGATTGAAAATTAGATAAGTCATGAAATCATAAGCATAACACCAAGATATTTTAAAAATAATAAAGTTATATTTGATAGAATACCGACATGTAAAACTGATTTTCTTATGATTTATCTTTAGGTGATCTCATTACCACTCATATTATAGGGTGACCAAGATAACATCATGTGAGCTTGTTATAACTTATATGATGGGGTGTCCCGGATAGAGTTGAGTGATCCAGTTACCGTATAAATGATGTGGAAGCCTAGATAGAGTTGGGTGATCCCATTATTGTAGGACCCCTAGACACCCTGAGAGGGGAGGGGTGAATCAGGGTGTCAACTTTTTCTTTTAATGTTATGGATCTTGCTCCCACGTTGTTAGAAACTTGTTAAACCTATATGATGGATATGAATAGAAAGCAAGCATTCACAAGTAGAGATATGACACAACACATTTTACTTGGTTCACCACTAAGGGCTATGTCCAAGGGGCATACGCCGACACGTTGTCGGTCTTACCAAATTCCACTAAACTTCACTAGCTGTCGATTACAATGGTTTAGGTACAATAAATCTATCCCAGGGTCAATGACTTTATAAAAGATTTAGAGAAAGCTCACAACGTCCCTCGGGTCACTCCCGTTGACTCCACCTGTCTCACTGCACTTGGTGAAGTCACACACATTTTATAGAAATGATGGTCTCTTTAATAGATTTGCATTGAAGTCTTTTTATCTACTTAGCATGAGATTTTCCTTGCATCAAAGTCCAGAATTGATGCACTAGAACTCACAGAATCACTGAACCAGATAACCAGAACATGCAGACAAGCTTCACTGACAATTGCGCACAACACCAACCCATTGCGCACAAAACCTTCCTATTGCGCGAAAATTTTTCTTTTCACGCGTAAAAATATTTCATGAAATCACACTCTTTTTCACACAGCTGAATCTTTTACGCGCAACCCCAATTTTTATGTGCAACTTATCCTTTTCCACACATCCTGGAATTTTCCGGGAAATCCAGAATATTTTGCGCAAGCCCCTTTTCACGATCCTTTTTCACGCATCAGACCTCAGATCTTCTCTAAGTCTTCAACCATACGAAATGAGGGGGGTCACCACTTATTTATATTCATATGAGACCCATGTGCACAAAATCTCCTTTGGCATAAAAACCTCTCATCTGGAATGTAATTTTTCACGCAGTTATCGTTTTCCACACACCTCTCCAGATATTTCGCGCATCCCATGCCTTTTCCATTTTTTTTGACATTTTGATTCTGAAAGAATATTTGCGCGAAAAACTTCACTCCGCTATTTCACGCACCATGCTGTTTTTCACGCCCAACTCAAGAATTTTGTGCACAACCCTTATTTTACTTGCACCACTTCCTCTTTGTGCGCACCTCCTTTTGTAGACAATCCATGTCTTCATTTTCCAATTTTGAGGCCCAAAAAAATTGGCAAACACTGGGAAACAGCGCCACCTTTAATACTGTTATCTTCTTGAACTGTATGAACACATTGCTGGCACACATTCTGAACTTCCACTGAGGATTGACAACAAAAACAAACCAAACTCCAATTCCTGCATAGAAAATCCATGGTTCCAACAATATCCCCCTTTGGGTTTTTGGAAATCAGAAAAAAAATTTGAAAGATCACCATCCCCATGCAATACAAAAATGCAAGGATCAACTCAGCCAACACTCTAAGTCTACGTGAGCAATGCTTGGTGTATAAAACAGGAGAGGAATCTTGAATTAGATTCCCGTGTTTTGGAATTCTCAATGATTCCCAAGAAAGTTTCTTACAGTTTCACAGAAGCATTACATGTCCAATGAATTCCTTCTCATCCTATCACCGACACAGAATTCTCATCGTGTTACAGAAGAATTACATGTCCACTGACAATACTAAATTTATTCCTTTCACCCCCATTGTCAATAAACCCAAAAACCGGTAATTTGTTCATTTTTCAGCTCAACCAATACTTCTCCTAGATAGTATCTCCCCCACAAACATGCATCACATCCATAAATAGATAAAAACAGTTAAAATAATCAGGGAGAGCGGAAATTTGTATCCTCCTTATGCACTTGGATGTGGCTGAACACAGAGGTTCAACCGATGCTTCTCAAACACAGCCGCGGACAATGGCTTGGTCAGGATATCAGCTACTTGCTCATCAGTTCCAACATGATCCATTTTAATCACACATTGCTCAACTTTTTCTTTGATAAAGTGATACCGGATTTCAATATGTTTTGTACGAAAATGCTGAATAGGATTCTTCGTAAGATAAATTGCACTATTATTATCACAGTAAATCACCATTGGTTTTTTACCACATAACCAATATATGTCAATTGTTTCTTCATCCATAACAGTTTAGTGCATGCCTTTGTAGCAGATATATACTCAACTTTAGCTGTACTAAGATAAGTACTTTCTTGTTTCTTGCTCAACCAGCCAACAAATTTATTTCCAATATAGAATGCTCCACCACTAGTGGAATTTCTGTCAACTATATCTCCAGCCCAGTCAGCATTAGAAAACACCGATAATTCATTGTCCCTACCTGTAGAAAAGTATACCCCAAAGTTATGAGTACCTTGAATGTACCTCATGATTCTTTTTACTGCCGCCATATGTTCCTCCTTTGGATTACTCTGAAATCGGGCTGCAAGACATGTGGAAAAGACAATATCTGGCCATGTCGTTGTTAGGTACAGTAAGCTTCCAATGATCCTTCTGTACATGCTGGGATCTACAGAAGTACCATCCTTATGCTTTCCAAGTTTAGTTCCAACTGCAATCGGAGTTGACATTGGTTTGGAGTCTTGCATATTAAACTTCTTCAGTAGCTCTCTTGCATACTTTTCCTAAGAAATGAAAGTGTAATCCTTCTTTTGAATCACATGCAGCCCCAAGAAATATGTGAGCTCCCCAATCATAGACATTTCAAATTCTGATTTCTTATGATTGGCAAATTCATCCACTGATTTCTACTTGCTTCCACCAAATATGATATCATCAACGTAGACAAGAACCATGAATTGATATTTTGGAGAATTCTTCACATATAGATTGTGATCTACTCCTCCTCTTTTCAATTCCATTTTCTTGAGATAAAAATCCAGCCAAGAGTACCACCCCCATGGTGCCTTCTTCAAATCATATAGAGCTTTCTTCAGTTTACATACCTTTGTTTCATTAGTTCCAAGAACAAAACCCACTGGTTGTTCAATGTACAATTCTTCTTCGAGTACACCATTTAGGAATGCTATCTTTACATCCATTTTATATACATTATATACTCTTTGGAGTGTCATGGAAAGGAACAACCTGATTGACTCCAGTCTAGACACTGGAGCAAAGGTTTCTTCAACATCAACACCTTCAATATAGGAATATCTCTTAAAACCCAGTCATGCCTTGTTTCTGATAACACATCCATGCTCATCAAAATTGATATTGAAGATCCATTTTTTACCAATCACATTGTGACCTTCGGGTCTCTGGAAAAGATCCCATGTCTGATTCTTGTCAACCTGATCTAACTCTTTATTCATGGATTTCACCCATGATTCATCCTTTGCAGCTTCTTCGAATGAAGATGGCTCCACAACTGACAGAAATGAAAACTGCATATTATTCCTCATCCTCCTTGTTTGTGTGGGTGCACTCCTATCACCAATTATGTTAGATGGATCAATCTCTTCTCTACGATTTCTCCTCTGTGGTTCAGCTACATTCTATCCAGCCCCAGTTTCTTCTTCAGATTCTTTTTCTGATTCAACATCATGTTGTGACTATTGAGTGTTTTGTACAGCTTCCTCTATTTTAGTATTTATATTTTCTCTACATTCACATTCTTCCTCACTCTCTATCACATCAGCATATGACGTACCTGAAGCACTTGTGTTTTTCTCTTCAATTATCTTAACATCACTGCTTACAACAATCCTTCCTAATCACTTGTTGAAACACTTTTAGGCTTTGCTGTTCATTGGATACCCAAGAAAAAAATCCATCATCAGCATTGTCACCAAACTTCCCTTGATTTCCTTCTTTATTCCGAATGAAACATTTACTTCCGAACACATGAAAGTATTTCAATGAAGGCTTCCTTCCATGCCACAATTCATATGGTGTCTTTGTTTCTCCCATATAAAGCCCTTTTTGATTCTGAATGTGCACTACAGCTTCAACTGCTTCCTTCCAGTAATGGTGAGAGATACCACTCTCGATCAGCATAGTCCTAGCCATATTGTTGGTCTGCGCTTCCAATGCTCAACAACTCCATTTTGTTGTGTAGTTCTCACAGTAGCTACCTCATGCTGTATTCCATGTTTTTCTATGTAATTTTAAAATTCAATGGACGTGTATTCTCCTCCATTCTTAGATCGCATGACTTTTATTGTTCGTCCTGTATCATTCTCGGCAATCTGGCGAGAACTTTTCATGCAATCAAGAACTTGTCGCTTCCTAGGAATCATCATTACACAAGGCGTTCTACTATAATCATCAATGAAAAGGACAAAGTACCTTTCTCCATGGGTTCCAGCAACATTTATTGGGCCACATATGTCTGTATGGATGAGATCAAGAAGATGTGATTCCCTTTTCTTATTTGGCTGATATGAACTACAGACCAGCTTACCACGAATACAAGCATCACAAGCCTTTTCCCGTTCACGCTTTAGAATGGGAATCCATGACTATCTTCAACTTAGATATCTTTTCCATGTCTTTTTGGTTAATGTGCCTCAGCCTTCGATGCCACAAATTGTTTTCTTCTTCAACAGACAAATATCAGGAGTTTACTTTGTTGTCAACCTGATATAAGTTCCCATCTGTTCTACAACCTTCCATAAGAGAATTCCCTATTTTTTCCTTTATAGTGAAGCCTTTATGATTGAAGGTTACTATGATCCCTGAGTCACATAGTTGACTTACACTGAGGAGATTGTGGCGTAGACTGCCCACATAAAGAACTTCAGTCTTCTTCAGCTCTCCATTGGCAAGAGCAGTATTCCCACTGCCTTTAATCTTCAAAGAACCAACATTACCAAACCGTATTGTTCCATCAACCTTCTTTTCAATTTTCTTAAAAAGTTCATCATTTCCCGTCAAATGGGAAGAGCATCCACTATCAAGGATCCAGGTGCTGCTGCTCTTTGTAGCTTTGAGGGATACTTCTACAAGATTGAATTTCTCGATCTTATTCTTTTCTTTCTATGAGATATTGGTTTGAGTATATGATACTGATAGTCTTTTAATACTTTCTTCCACATAATCTGATTCGTCATACCCATAACCTTCTTCGAGAGGGGAAAACTGTTTTTGAGAACAACACCATCAGGAGGATTAAAATTGGCATGTATTTGAGTGTTGTATGAATTTCTCCTATCGTACCTCTGCCTGCAATACATAGCTTTATGGCCAAAGTTAAAAAAATTAAAACAATAACCATAGAAGCTATTTCATCTATAAGATGATGGATATGAGAACGGTCTCCTTTGTTGACTTCCCAAATCTTCACCATTCAAGTAGCTCCTTGCCTCTTCGCAGTATGACATGGTATGGCCCAGATGACCACAGAACTAACATTTCATGAGAGGAAATATATTTTCACTTGAATTTATCCTCATGCTTTATTCCTTGGGAGAATGGATTCACTGCCTGTCATTTTTGAATGTTTGAGGATAATTTTCAGTTCTCCTTTTATTTTGGATTTGGGGTTTCTTTTTTAGAACATCAGGAAATGTTTCAACATGTCAAACTTTCATCTTTTATTTCTTTTAGATCTCCTTACTTCCAGCAGTTGATGTCTCGGCTTCATAGCCAATTCCACTCTTTCCCATGAAAGTGGGTCTTTGATCACTCAATATTTTTCCAACCCCATCTGAACCACTCTTGGCACTTGCTAGTAATTCTGCATATGATAATCTTCCAAACTATATTTTCTTCCTTGGTTCTTTTGAAATTGATTCAGTCTCATGTTTTCTCTTAAGTGTAACAACTTCTTCCTCAAGACCCTGAACGGCCTTAGATTTTTCTTCTAGTCTAGAGGTGAGGTCATTGATGACCTTTTCCTGCTCTTCAATTATCAACTTCATATCCACTACATCATCATTTCTCTCAATAATTTTAGACTGAACATCTACAAATTCTTCCAGTCGTTCAATCTCAGATTCAAGTTGATCAACATATTCAGTTGATTCTTCTACCATTGATTTCCACTTATTGCAACTATTACATTTAATCGTAAGCTTGATAATTGTATCCTTATGTTGCATCTCGGGATCTGCACTAGTTTTTAACTGATTTTCTCAATCAGTATCTTCTGAATTTTCAACGATGGCCGTCATGGAAGCATGTTTCCCAGTTTTGAATTCTGGTTCTTCTTCATCACAGAATTCATTATCATCTTCTTCCTCTTCAAATACAAAACTATTCTTCAAAAAATTAGTTTCTAGATTTGAAGTCTCCTTTCTTGAAAAACCTTTTCTATGGCTTCTCAATGTTTTTAGCATCGCTATCATCATCATTGATCTTTCTTAAGCACTGAGAAGCAATGCTCTCGACTTTGCCACAACGAAAGAAAGCTAGAGGCAACTTCCCTTTGAATTTCCCTTTTCCCTTCTGGAACTTCTTGGAAATGAGAGAAAGAATTTATTTTTCCTCATCGTCTTTACCACTACTATCTTTTGAGACAATCAGTTTCTCCATTGATTTGAACACCATCTCCTTGCTTACACGTGTAGAAGCATCTTCTAGTTTGACTCTCATTTCATATGCCACCATGCTGGTCAACAAATCATCCAAAGATAGTTTAGAAAGAACTCTTTCCTTGAGGGCTAACACATTTTCATTGTATAGGGGTGGTAGTCTTCTCAGTATTTTCTTCACAATGTCAATGTCTCTGATTTCTTTTCCAAGGCCCCGAATTGCTCCAACCACTTCAGTAATTAGACTGAAGGAGTATGAATTCTCATTAGGATGCATATTCAAATCCTCAAATCTATTTTGTATAACTTGTAGTCTCTCTTCTTTCACTTTACTATCTCCTTCATAAATATTTTAAAGTTTATCCCACATAGACTTTGCTGAGTTGCAACTCCTCACTTTTAGATAGATCTGATCAGAAAGTGTTGCGGTGAGAGCATTTTGTGCTTTAGTATCTGCATCCGGAATTTTCCTATTTGTATCAGTCATAGCCATCCCTGTTGGATCAGAAACATTAATACCTTGCATAGTGCAAAACAGAACTTCCATTCCAAGGGATCTTAGATGAGACCTCATTCTGTTCTTCCAGATCTGTAAATTACTTCCATCGAAGAGAGTGACTCCCCTGACATTGATTGCATTGTCCATGATGACAAAGGACAAATTCAACAGCAGTAACCTCCCTCTGATACCACTTGTAGGACCCCGAGACACCCTGAGAGGGGAGGGGTGAATCAGGGTGTCAACTTTTTCTTTTAATGTTATGGATCTTTTTCCCATGTTGGTAGAAACTTGTGAAACCTGTATGATGGATATGAACAGAAAGAAAGCTTTCACAAGTAGAGAGATGACACAACACTTTTTACTTGGTTCACCACTAAGGGCTACATCAAAGGAGCATACTCAGACAAGTTTTCAGTCATACCAAATTCCACTAAACTTCACTAGCTATGGATTAAAAATGTTTGGGTACAGTCACTCTGTCCCAGGCTCACTACCTTTACAAAAGATTTAGGGAAATCTTACAACGTCCCTTGGGTCACTCCCCTTGACTCCCCCTGGCTCACTTCTCTTGGTGAAGTCACACGCAGTTTATAGACATGAAGGTCTCTTCAATATATTTGCATTGAAGTCTTTGTCTCTACATAGCACGAGACTCTGCTTGCATCAAAGTCCAGAATTGATGCACTAGAACTCACAAAATCACTGAACTGGATAACCGGAACGTGAATAAAATCTTCATTGACAATTTCACACAACACCAACCCTTTGCGCACAAAACCTTCCTATTGCACGCAAAGTTTTCTTTTCACGCGTAAAAATATTTTGTGCAATCACACCCTTTTTTTCACAGCTGAATCTTTTACGCGCAACCCCAATTTTTACGCGCAACTTATCCTTTTCCACACATCTTGAAATCTTCCGCGCAATCCAGAATATTTCATGCAAGCCCCTTTTCGTGATCCTTTTTCGTGCATCAGACCTCAGATCTTCTCTATGTCTTCAACCATACGAAATGAGTGGGGTGACCTCTTATTTATAGTCATCTAAGACCCCCGCGCGCAAAATCTCATTTGGCACGAAAACCTCTAATCTGGCGCGTAATTTTTTCGCGTAGGTATCGTTTTCCGCGCACCTCCCCAGATATTTGGCATAGCCCATGCTTTTCCATTTTTCGAAATTTTGATTATGAAACAATATTTACATGAAAAACTTCACTCCTCTATTTCGCTCACCATGCTATTTTTCGCGCCCAACTCAAGAATTTCTCCCACAACCCTTATTTTTCGTGCACCACTTCCTCTTTGTGCGTACCTTCTTTTATAGACAATCCATGCCTTCATTTTCCGATTTTGGGGCCCAAACAAATTGGCAAACATTGGGAAACATTGCCACCTTCAATACTGTTGTCTGTATGAACTGTATTAATAGTTTGCTGGCACACATTCTGTACTTCCACTGAGAATTGAAAACAAACAAAAACCAAACTCCAATTCCTGCATAGAACAGCCATAGTTCCACCAATTATGTCTTATTTGATTGGTGATCCAAGATAGAGCTCCAATTCATTAGGTAATGATTATGTTATCTAGAAATTATATTTGAAGTCGGTCGTATAGTTACTCCAATTATAAGGGTTTTGTATGGATTCTATAATTGTTCTATGATGATGAAATCACAATATACCAATACATTGTATTTATACATTCCATGGTTTAGTAATGTTTCCTTTGATCAGTATTGATATCATGTTACTAATGATTATTGATTATGATGAATGATACCCTTTCAATTAGTTCACATTTTATTATCCTAGTATTGTTGGGTATGAGTTATTTTGTTATTCTATCATGCACTCAGATTATGTCAACATACTCGTATGAACTTTTTATTCTCATTGATGATGTTAAATTACTAATTCATATGTTTAACATTACTAAGAATTTGAGATCACCCTTATTATGTTTCTTTTTCCCATATTATAAATAATGAGGTTGAAAAAATTATGTCTAGAAGTGATTATATATATATGTGACACAAAATTAATGTGAAATTAGAAAATCTAGTTTAAGTGGGAGAAATTATCATTTGAAAACATGGGTATGAGTTCTGTAGTATTTTTTTCATTATCTAAAACTCAAGACCTAAAATGGACTCAATTATTTAACTGGTCAAATTTTCCATTTTCATGAATTAAGTATTGGATGGAAAAATATGAGTCATATTTAGCAGCATCAAATATAGAAATGTGGAGTTTATGATTTCAGCAATGGATCTGGGAGTGCGGGTTCTAGGATACTATAATTGGTATAATACAATAGTTTAGATAACTTTTGAAATTAAGATGTTTTAATATGAGGTTATCTTAAGAGTATGGATTCCATCATAGGTCTATTATAATAATTATGATCATATTTTAAACGTACTAAACACCACTTTGAGGTTTTATGTAATGATATCTTAAAGTGATTAATGAAATTTTATGTGACATTTCAAATGTTTTATTTATTTTTAATTATATGGTTAAATATGAATTATGATTTTAATTTTGTTGAAATTATGATTAAGGTTTGGATAATATTTATGGTTGATATAATATTGGATATTAACAACACATGTTTTATCACATAGATAACTTTAGGATTAACAAGTTATTTTGTGACTATGTGACTAATTAGAAGATCTCTGTATTTTTTCCATGAAACATGAATTATATTAGATGACCATTTAGTTTTTAATAATCATTATTTTTGAGGTTATTAATGTTATTTTGGATATATCATTTTGTAATTGTTTAGTTTAAATAATGGGTATTACTTTTGAACATTGAAGATTATTGTATCATATGATGGTTTACTCATTTTGGAAATTATATTAACATGTGATATCATTTTTTGTTATGTTTAATTTATGAATACATGAGGAATATCTTGTTATTATTTTAGAGATTATGCGATCATTTAATAGCTTATTTTAGTGCTTTAGGAATTAAAAAAATTCATGTTGAATACACATAATTGGTGAAAAAGATGATATTGTGGTGAAATATTGTTAAATGATGAAATTATACTAATCAAGTAAGTACTTTTCTATATTATCTTACTCTTGGTGGAAATATAATTTCTAAACTCTAGAAAATGTATCAAAAAAATTGATATCTTATTACCATCATCTCAAATGATATTAATGACCTTTTTAACACCTCTTCAATTTATGGTTTTGTGATTGTTAAAACTATCTTGATCAAAATCATTGTATTGATCGATGATCTATGTCACTCTATATCATTATTTGGGCTTTACATTTTTATTCCATGTCCAAATCATCACTTCCCATATAAGTTATCCTATTTAGAAACCTGGTATATTTTATTTAATATGACCCTCATACTTCCATTTCACATTTATCATGAATATTTTTTCTGAAAAAAAAATTAATGTTGGTTAAAATAATTATTTTCAAATTTCTAGAAATCGATTACAGAGTTAATGTTCAAATTATGAAGATGTAATCAATTAAAGGGGGGTATAACAACCTGATATTTTGGAAGAGTAAAATTATATTTGATAGCGTAAAGAAACATAACACTTAATTTATATTTCATTACATGAAACACTGTATTCAAATTGAGTTACATGAAACCCTCAATTTAGCTTGCATTGGATGTAACCCAGTGATTTTTATGTTTGATAGCGTATTCAACACACAACACTGAACTTAAATGACCCATGATATATATTACCATTATAACATAGATATTAAATTAGAGGGTATGAATTATAATAACTAATTTATGAAATATATATATATCTTAAGGAATATAAATTATTGATATATTTTTAGTAAATAATCAAACAATTTTTTGTCAAATGATTTTATTCTTCATAAATATATTTTATAAAAAACGAATTTAATTTATTTTAATGAATAGAATGTTGTGAATAATTTTTTGAATGTTTAAAAGTTTTTTCTATAACATAAATAGCATTTATTTAATCAGTATATAAAAATTTACTTTTGGTGAAAATTCAGGATTTTTTTTGAATATATTGATTTTTCAACAAATAGTGAAAAGTTCCAACTTTTGTATAAAGTCTTTCCTTTTCAAAAAATTTATTAATTTAGAATTACCAATAAGTTTTGAATATTTTTTAAGGTAAAAAAAGTATTATTTAGTCCTTTTCAATCCACCTAATTTTATTTAGTGAAATTTATATTTTTTTTTATTATAAGCTTGTGTGTCTGTCTAAGAACAGGTTTTTCTAAAGACTATTTTAATATGCATATTGTTTCTCCATTTTATTTATTTAAAATAATATCTAGTATTAGATTAAATTTCAATAATATATTTCAATAAAAAATAATTTAGTTTTAAAAAATTATTATTATTATTCATAGTTAAAATATTGGACAATATTGTTCTAAAAATGTATATTCCTTCAAAACCTATCATCTCGCCATTTATGAAGGAGTAATATTAAATTAAAATATTCCAATTATATGAATAAAATTTGTAAAAATGGATTCCATATTTTTAGTCAGAATATCTTATACTTTTTAATAATTTTAAATTACTTTTTTAGCATAATTATTTATGAAAACTGTTAAAATTAGTCATAATGATTAAAGTAAAAATGAGTTTACTGTGAGATTAGACATTAAAATTAAGGGGAAAATAAACTATAAAATTTTAGAACACCCATTTTCTAGACTTATTTCAACATTATACATTCTAGGTTCAATAACTTTTCATTATCGTGTCCCTTTGACATGAAAAATCGTTGATTGAAATCACTAATTCAAAAAAAAACTATTACGTGTTCCACTCACCTCACTTAATAATGCCACCTCCTATCAACTAATATTCACACATTACGACCTATATGGTTCAGCCAATAACTACACAAATAAATTATAAAATTCCCTCATCTAATCAAAGATGAAATAATTTGGTCATAAATCTAATACATGAAGGCATTTGTTGTAAACCAAAATGAGTAACCGAAAAAAAGAGGTTACGTTCATCAACTAGCATTTTTTGTTTATTTAATTATATACTGAATTCAATTATTCCTATTACATGATGATAAAATAAACATATTATATTAAATATATAAATATATTTTATACTAAGGGTAAAACCTACAACAAAACACATTTCTATCGAATGAGTTATGAAATCATCATTCATGTGTAAAGCAGACTACCACCTCGCAAAATGATGTCATTGATTTTTCAATTACCAAATCACACTGTCAATATAATGATGGATATAAAGATTATATAAAATATTTATGACATTATTTTACCTCTGTAATCATTATTTAATATATAACCTTTCATTTTCTATTCCTTATGTAATAAGATAGCGTTTCTCATGTGTATTATGGACCACCACTTCCTAAATCAATGTGATTCATTTTTTACTAATGTGTTACCTCAGAAGTAATATGGGTGACTATAATAAATATGTGTGATATTCATGAAATATGTATGATATCCATGAAATATTTTTCATTCTATAAATATAATATATTTTATTCTTTTTTACTATTCACACACTGAAAAAAATGATAATGTCATTCATGGAGCTTTGGATTACTGCATCCACAAAGTGATGTGATGCAATTTTCCATCACCACATCAAACTTATTATATATATAAGTTTATATATTTAAATAATATGGTATTTATTAAATTCTTATCATTATCTAAATATAAAATATTACTTAACTTCTTTCTACAGTGATCATTGAAAATGTAAATGTTATCCATGTGTATGTATGACCTACCGTCTCCATGATCATAACATTAGTTCATTTTTCATTACCAAAATTCATGATTGGATATAAAAGTAAAATTCATATAAAAATATGAAAATAATTTAATGATTATTATTCTATAGATTTTTATACTATATAACATGAATAAGAAATGGATCTTTCATGATATATCATGGAAAATAAAATAAGTTAATTAACATAAGAAAGAATGAAAATAATGAATGATTGTTAACAAATGGTTCATACAATATAATAAAATGATTATATATGATATTATAAATATTAATATGGTTATTTTATAAATTAAAAACATTTTTAAAACCAATATACATGATGTTAAAGGATGTTCACTCAAAAGGAATCACATGGCAAGGGTTCTCTTATCCCACTTTTTTTTGTGACATGTTTTCTATTTTCACCAAATATTTTTGTTGTGAGGTGTATGTAAATTACATGAATTTATTTTATGATTCTTTAAATGAAATTTATTTTTTTACATATCCATTTTTTCTCTATTTTGTGGAGTTTATGGTTTCAATGTGACCAATATGGTAATGTATTTTTTGATATGTACACTCTTTTACACACTTATCTTCTTCTATGAGGTGTATATACTCCCTATTTAACATGTTATATCATGAAAATTTTTATATTCATTATATTCCATGTTTAATTAAATTATATTATTTCCTATGGATTATGATTCAATATTACCAATGTCGAAAGAGTTTTACATTACAATCTAATCATTTAGTGAGATTGTTTGTGATTGTCTCCCTAATGATGAAATATTATGAGCTAACTCAAAATTATTTTCATGAATTTTTCTATCCTTGGGATATTTAACTAGAATAAATTTTTCCCATTAATTTTACTATTTTAATGTACTCATGAGTCTTTAATAATGTTCTTTTATAAACTCATCTCTTCAGTCGAAATTGTTTTTCTTCCAAAACCTTGTTTTCTTAAAATGTTTTCCAAAATGATTTAAAAAGTTTTTATCAAATAAAAATTAATATATTTATCAATAAATTATTTAAATTATTTTTGAAATAATTATATATAATATTTTTTGCTTATTTTCAGGTAAAATTATTTTCAAAATTATTTTTTGTTTTAAAAAGTGATTTTCAAAATGAAAATGGTATTTTACTCAATATTTATTTAATGATATTTTAATTGTATTTAAATTCATCAAAATAAAAAACCATTGTTTTTAATTATGATCCAATGGGGATATTTTTAAATCATATCATCACAACTATTTATTTATATAAATTAATATTTTTACAAAGAGATTATTATGGAACACTTTTATTTTCAATGTGTTAATCATTTTTCAATGATATTGTTATGGAATGAATTTATTGTCTATGGTTTAATCATGTTTCAATTATATTATTACGAAACATGTATATTCTACATAGGATCACCATGTTTTGAAGAGATTTTTTGGGAACCCATTTCTTTTCCATTAGTCAGCAATGTTTCAAAGAGATTAAAATTAAACCCATTTATTTTCTTTGAGTTAATCAAGTTTTCAAAAGAATAATGATTGTTTCTATGAATTTTTTATTAAATTAAATAATTATAATTTTTTTAAGGTTTATATAACTTATATATTATAGGGTTTCCTATATATCATTGGGTGATCCTATTACAACTCGAACAATGGGGTGGCCCTGATAGCATAAGGTGATCCAATTATAGAAAATATGATAGCATGGTTTAGATAGAACTGGGTGAGACTGTTATAGATTACCTGGTGGGGAAGATCATATGGCACTGTTTGAGCCCATTATTTCTTATATGATGGTTATTCCCATATATAGCTCCAATGCACCAGGTAATAATTATTTTCTATAGAGATTTGGATTTTATGTTAATCGAATAGTTATTTCCATTCTAAGGGTTTCGAAAGGATTTCGTAAGTGTTCTATTCAGATGATGTAATAGGATATCAATATGTTTTATCTATGCTTTCCATGGGTATATAATGTTTTATTTGGTCAATATTGGTATCACATATCTCATGATTATTGATTTAGACAACTCTTTCCTTTTCCTTATTTTCACATTTGATTATCCATGAAATGATGAGTATGAGTTATTTTATGATTTTATCATGCACTATAATTATGTCATCATACCCTAATTCAATTATTTTTCCCATTAATGACATTTAATTTCTAATTCTTATGTTTACCCTTACTATGCATTTAATATCATCCTTCTTATGTTTTCTTTTTCTAGGTTATAAATAATGAGGTTGAATGAATTAGTTATAGAATAGATTTCATAAGGATGATGATTATACATTAATTTGAAGTAAGAAAATTGTTTTTATGTGGAAGATAAAATAATTTTAATACATGTGTATTGTTTACCTAGGATTTTTTCCTAATTATCTAAAAATATAAACCTAAAAGGTCCTCAAGAATGTAAGTGATCCATTTTATCCTTTTTATATTGTAAGGATTAGGTTGAAAATATAGGCCAAAATTATCGATATAAAATATAAAAAAATAAAGAATAAAATTTTAACATAGGATATTGGAGTGTGTGTTCTAGTATATTATAATTAGAATTTTTGATTCCTTATTAATTATAGTGTTTCTGAATGAATTTCACAACTTGTGTGTTACATCACATTGAACATTTTATTTAAGGTGTTAACTATATGAATTAATCAATAAGAATTTTATTGTATAACAACATAGAAGATCATTATAAAATAGTGTATGACATTGTTAATGATGGTATGAATTTACCGAGAATCATATGTAGCATCCTCATTTTCAAGAAATACTCATATATACAGTTCTAAAATATTATAAGTTGATAGATGGGGAGAATTATAACACTATAAGTTTATAAATGATCATGAATCCCTCTTTTATTTATAAATTATAAGTCTTTTAGTTAAAATTTTAAAATATTCAAATTAATTTCATCCCTTATAAAATTCATCGGTTTTATATAAAGTTAACTGCATTATAATCTTACACAAAGAGGTTTTTTGGAGATGGTTAAGGGTTACTTATGATTTACAAAAGTTGTGTAAGGGTACAATGGGGTTCCAATTGGATTTTTACAGCTAATCTAATATTTCATAAGGGTATATAAGGATAACCTCTATTTATATAGGTTGTTTATGGGTATGGTTTGAATAGGATAAATGTACCATATACACTGTATAAATTAAATCAGTATTATTCATTCCATAAGTAAAGGTAACCTTTTTTTCAAAGGATTACGTAAGGGTAAAATTGGTCACTGTGTAAGGGTATGATGTTTTTTTATTTTCTTCACAAAGGTAATAATAGGATTCCAAGGGTTTTGTAGGGGTATTAATGGTCTCCAAAAGGCTCAGTTGAGAAACTCTCTCCTTTTTTAAATGTAACCCCATGTAGCATAAGTGTAATTGGAGTTATTCTAATCTTATGTAAGGTTAAATTAACCCATATATAAGGGTAAAAATATTGTTTCCCAAGGTGTGTAAGGTTAGGATTGAGTTTCATAAGGGTAACTCCTACACCATTATTGTAGGGACTCAATCACAAGCAATGCATATTATACTGTTTTCGAAAAAGAAATCACTTTTTTAAAATTCTGAGGCTATATTGAATTTATAGTTTTATATAATTTGGAAAAAAATATTAAAAATTATACTCATAAATTACAAGTGGACACTTATAATCAGTATCAATTTTTTATAAAATCAAATATTTAACTGTAAAAGAAGGTTTTACTTCATGATAAATCATTACAATTGTAATTTTGTCCTCATCCTTCTACTAATAATATTTAAACCTTGTGAAATCTTCGAAAAAATGTGGTATGATAAGAAAAAGATCACTAATTGATATTAATAGAATGAAAACAATTAGCCTAGTAGAAAACATGAAAATCAATAATATTCTTATCTTTCTTGCATTATTCATTGATATAATGAAATTAATCATTTTTAATGAGAAACATACACATTTTTCACTAATAAATATTTTAAAACCCATAGAACACATAAACAAAACATATTGGAAACTCGAAGCATCATTGGAGTAACAACCATAGATACTCATGGAATACCTTCACATTAAACTTCCTAATATTACCTTATATTAACAATAACAACTAATTATGATTAACCATCACAATTACTCTTTGAATAACCATTAATGTATATTCTTATTATTTTCCATGGGAAACCAAATCAGGTAAATACATCTAATATTTGTAATAACCATATAGTGGACTTAAATCTCAAGAGTACCTAATGTATTTGGGATTATAAAAAACCACTCATCCTTTTTTTATCATAGAATCACTCATTATTGGTTAATAATAGAATCAATCTCCCTTGTTTTACCATGGAACCACCCATTATTGACTTAAAATGTAACCAACAATTACTGGTTAATAATTTAGCATCCCTTCAAAATAAAAAATTCCAAATAACCATAAAATAATAATAAAACATTTATTCTTTTACAATAAAAATATTAGTATAGAAAATAGCCTTTTCATTTTCAAATCAGGCATTTTTAGAAAAATCGAACAGATACAAAGGAAAAAAATTTTGTGAAAATAAACATGTTAAATTTTAAAGTAATATTCAAATAATAAAAGAATCTTGATATTGGGAAAATATGATCATGTCATCAAGGTTAAAAGAACATTCCTTCTATATTTTTATCGAAAAATTTAAAAAGTAACTCATTTGAATAATGAAAAAAGGACTTTTGATATACTATTTTGAATACTGTAATATATAGCTAAAATCACATTATAAAATCATAGAAATAATAATAAAAATCATCTCTAAAATATTTTTAGAAAATAATCAATTTAATATAGAATAAATAATAATTTTTACGGGAAACATTAAAATATGGTTTTTAAAAGAATGTTTATTACCATGACTCTTACTGGCCATAAAAATTATTTATATACCTAAATAATAAAAATAAGATTAATTATGAATTTCAATAACCATTTTCATGTTTATTATTCCTTTATATAACTTATTATCATGTAATATATAATTATTTAAAAATTTAAGTTCACATCGTATATTTTGATGATATTCCATTTATAAGTCCTGAATAACATCATTAGGTTAATTGTGGTCTATGAGATCATAATTTAATAATATATAGAATAATATTATTGAAACAATTATAATTTTTATAAATTAATTATACTTTTTAATCCTATAATTTAATATGGTTTTGAAAAAATAACTATAGTATAGAAATTGAGATGGTTGGTTGTATGTACCATGAGTAACATTTCCATTTTTCAAAAATAATTATGGATGGATGGTATGTATTATTTTAACTTATATATTGATATTAATGTCAAATAATTTTATTATTTCTTTAAATATAATTATATATATAATTCTTGTGATGTGTTGATGAAAAATGAATCACAACACTTCATGGTGGTGGGAGTCCATAGGTACACATTAAAGACATTATTTTTCTATACATGGAAAGGTAAAAAAGTAAATGATATATTTTATTTCAATAATGATAAATATTTCACTAATGTATTTTATTACTAAAATAATACAACTATAATGAAAAGGCGTAGGCCCAGGAAAAATGCCCAGTCCTCCAAATTTATTAAATAAAAAAATAGCACAAGTACAACCGATACAACATGTCCAACAAAGTCAAAATGGATCATATTCCTCACTATTTTTAACATCTGAAGCCACCTCAGGATCAGCTGATTCCCACTCAGATTTTGAATTATAGGAATTGAGCATTTTGACGTACTGCTCCTGTAGTCGCAGTTGCTCTGAAGTCAATGGCTCCCTGGACAAATGCATGTTGAGCCGCCCCCACTTCAGATCCATCTCATTCCATTTCGAATCCTTGAAAGAGGATCTAGTAGACACAGTCTTTGGCATGTTAGAGTAATCCTTTCATGGATTCCTCTTTGGTGGATCAGTGAACGTCCCCACATTTGAACTTCCATTCTTCCTCCCATTCTTGAGTATATCACTATAAGATGTCTTGACAAGGTTATTAGGAGAATTTTCTCTATTCTCTTCAGATACTACTGTAATTATTTGAGGTACTCTATAAATATATATAATAATGTATTTTCCAACTTAATGTTTATTAATTGTGAAAGAATGAGAATAATATGATCCCTTTTATATGAGAGGATAGCGGAACTCCTGACACTTCTCAGAATATTTAATTTATATAAAATAATTTCTGATTAAAAATGGCTCAATAGTGAGTTATTTCTAAGATAATATGATTAGGGGTCTAAATAGACTCATAAAATAAAAATTATATAACTTTTCACCATATTTATTCCCTTATAATTTTGTTTAACCCTTATTTAATCCCATTTAACTCTTACCATGATAACATGGATTTTTACAATTTAAGTTTTATTATAGTTATTATAAAATGAAATATGGTCCATACATATGCCATATATTATATTTTAACCATATACTAATCTATTTTCCAAATGTAATATTTTTGAAGAAATCTATATCATTAAATAAAATTGTATTTATTATACAATATCAATAATATCATGTTCTAACTATTCATTACTTTGACTTTAACAATATCAAGTTATCACTTATAATTTAAAAAATATATATTTTATTATATATATAACATGTAGTAGTAATCTATAAAATTATTGTATTTCATTAATTTTCTAAAATTACATTTATCGTAATATTTTTAGTATCATTTATTTTATTTTTTTCTTTAATTAAATAATAACTCTATTAGTATTTATGAAAGTGTTTAAGGTAATTATTTATTTATTAAAATTTAAAAAATAAATTACAATGATGAATATAAATATATTATATATAAAAATACTATATATATTCTAAAAATTATTCTGGATAATCCATATTAAAAACATAACACTTATTAAAAAAATTGTGTTCCATGTTTGCCAAAGAGCATGTACCCATTTGGTAAAAGGCTCCTTCTTGGCATCGAAAAGGCATAGGATCAATTCTATGTAGGGATGAAATTCATGGGTTACTGTATCAGGGCACTATACCAATACTGTAGCATCGGTGGATGGTAGCCATGATATCACTATATTGGTGGAGCTATTGTAGTGGGAAATGTAGTAGGGGTGGTACTGTAGTAGGTATTGTACCAACCCAAGTACTGTAGCAGTACTATTCACTAAAGGGCCCTTTGGGCCAAAAAATTGACATTCATTCCTATGGTCCTTCATTCTATGTAGTGGGTCTCCCTCTACCTTTTCAAAAGAGATATTTACTTTTGTTTAATAATAAAATGAGGCTTCGACCCCAACCTTTAAAAAAAGAGTGTAACATGTTTGACTTTCCGTTAAATAAAATACTATAGAGGACATAATCATACCCAAGTGGCCCCAAAAGGTCATAAATTAGACCCTTTTATAGTTATGATATTGATAAACTCATAAATAAATATTTTGGTAAGTGTTTGTGTCATTTTATGGTTGTTATCATTTTATTTATAACCTAAGTTACCTGATTTTCCATTTACCATGATAACTAAAATTACAATGGTTACTATTAATATTAACCAATAAAGGGACCTATTTAATAATATTTGACACACTGATTCCAGAATTGTAATAAATTTTTCAAAATTCAAAACATATATGTTGAATAATTTAATTTAAATTTAAATCGACAAAAAACAATGAAAACATTTTTTTAATAACAATACCTTTTTAAATATTAAATGCGTTCTTACTAAATTATAGTATAAAATAAATTTCAAAAACTATAATAATATTATTTTAAATAAAAAGGAACTAATTAAAATTTCAAATTAATCCAATACATAATTTTACCTTCTAACTACATTAAAATTAAATGTAGTTTTCAATTAAAATTAGTATTTTTAACAATGCAATGAAAAAACCAATATTTTCACAAAATTCACACAAAAAAACATCCTAAGAAAATTTTCACTTGATGAATCTTAAAAAGGAAATTCTATTTTTCTAATAATACTTTTATAACATATGGAAAATATAATATTCACTCATTAAAATAAGAAAAACACATATTTTAAGAAAACATATTTTTTGTAAAAAATAAAAATACATTCATATTGAGTTCTACCTTTATATTTATTTCAAAAATTATTTATTCCAATTCATGCCTAATAATTTAATGGCTATATTATATTGGTAAAATTTTAATTATAGTATTTATTTGTTTAACTTGATATGGTGTATCATGTATGCTATCAAACATAATGTTTCCTTTTGAAAAATCAGGATGTTACATTCTTCCCACCTTTTGGAAAGTTCATCCTTCAATTCTTTAGCTCCAGCATGGTAAAAAGGTTTTGTACATTCAAAAGACCATTATTTAAATTTCACATCATAAACATTATTAACAAAACAACCACATGATAAGAGAGAAAATAATGTTTAAATGTCGCCTGAGATAATATATTCTATGTTTCCATGAAAATAAAATGGATATGTAATAGATAAATAATTACAAAGTAGTGATAGAGAGTGATAGGGAACATGGTATTGTTAATGTTAACCATCAAAAAATCCTAAATCTATGATGGGTTAAAACTCTATTGATTTTTTGGTAAAAACAATTATACAGATAAATTTTTTATTTCATGATCCTTTTATTATAAATGAGGAATTTCATTTCCATAAACACTAATAACACAGGGAAATATAATTTTTTGACACATATAATATCATCCATTAATCAATTTCCACCAAAATATTGTATTTTTCTCTAATATATGAGTATTCAAGATTATTTTTTCTACCCAAGGCATCAAAATCACCTTCTAAAGATCACATAATCCACCAAAGAATTAATATCTTTTCCTCGTATCATAAATAATATACCAATACAAAACAAATAGTACAACATAAGACAATTAAACAAAATTGATAAACCTTTATATGCTGAAAAAATATGTTATTCTCTAAAATTCAACAATAATAACCAATGTTCAACCAAGATAATTAAATAAATAACTACCCTTAAAATTCATTATAAATAATCAAGACTTCGATTGAAACCCTACAATTAGAAGTATTTGATCACATAGTCTTATATGATAATTTAAATATCTATCTTCAAATTACATCAATGACTCTTAAAGTATCACACCAAAATTTAATTTCCCTAATAAGATAATCTTCCTGATATACAAACCATTTCCATAAATCACCTAAATCATCATAAATACACATTATGATCATATATGCCTCCCAAATATAATTGAACCTTTATTTCACAAATAATATACCATAGTTTTATATATGGATCCTAGAATAATTGTGATGTTCTTACAAAATAATTTTATTCCCTTAATCACCAAATAAATTAATGATTACACAAATATTCCAAAAAATTAACATAACATTCATATGTCATGTATTTTAACATAGTAAAACAATTTCAAACTAACTAGGACATCATGTAGACCTGTGGTTTGAGGTGCACCCTTTTTCCCCTTTTATTGTGGGTTCAATCCTGACGACCATTCTAGACATGATGGCGTGTCACAAATCCAACGAATTTTCCTTTTCAAAAAACTATATTATCATAATCCTTATAAAATTTAATAATTGTGAGATTCATATACAAAAATAACAATAATATAATTAATATTAAAGAAATATTTTAACCACAAAGGTTATCTCATAGCTTTCATTTTGCGTCCGAGAATATAGTAACTTCTAATTACCTCAAAAATAATTGTCTCATAAAATATCATTAGTCATCTTAAAATTTCATAACTTAAATCCTCGAAAATGGTTTTTAATACATTTAAAGTATGTTCAACCATAAAATTATAAACTTTTGATAGTATCTATCACTCATAAGTTAACCACTCATGAAAACATCATATCCTCCAAAGTTATCTAAACCCTCCACTAAAATCAACTATAAGGACCGAGACTTAAGCATTACATATTCTAGAGTTTTTGAACTATAAATAACATTCTTATATTTTAATGGTTCTTTTCAGTTTAGAGTTATGGTGATTTTAGGGAAACTCTTACAATGTAAACCCATACATTACAAGTGGAAAAGTATACTCAGTATCCATTTTCCTCCAAAAAACTTATTAACATAAAAAATGGTTTATTTTCATTATAAATATACATAATATTGATCTTGACCTCATCCATATCTTTAATCTTCTTTAAACATTATAAAAAATTTAAAAAAACATTGGGTGATCACAAAAAACATATTAATATACATAAAAATGAAATAAACCCAATAGTCTACTGAAAACATGAAAAACCATAATAAACTAACCTTTATCACATTATTCATTGAAATTATGGAATTAATTATTTATATATGGAAAAAATAATCATTTTTCTCAAATAAAACTTTTAAAATCCATAGCAGGTATAGATAAAACATGTTTGAAGATTGGGGAATCATTGGAGTAACCACTACAACTACCCATGGATGAACTTCCCGATTGTGATATTCTAGACCTGGATGCCACTTTGGGGGCCCGAAGATAGGTGGGACACATGGCCTCAAGAATATCTCTCTAAATTTCATAGGATGCAAACTTGAAGAAAGGTCCTATGGTGTGTCTATGGGGAGACTATTCCCTTATTACAAAAGTGTAGCACAATAGGTAAATATGAACTAAGGTAAATAGCATAAGCAATACTATTATACAGAAGTAATAGTAGAAAATATTGAAAAAAATAACAGTAAATAAAATAAATGGAATAACATTCAAGCATACAATGATCATATGTCATGTATCTAGATAACCTTGAAATAATGGAGATATGAAAGCATGAATAACATAGTCCACAAATGTATAAAAAAATCAGAAGACTATTCCAAGAAACCAAAGATATGTCTTAGTCATATTCTATCAATATCCATACAAAACATAATGAAATCAAGTGTTTGAAGCCATATGCTTCCCATTATCATCATCTTCATTCATGTAATCTACTCTGGGTACCAAACGGGACCCATATACAGTGTGAGATAAATATTAGTTTTCCACCACCAATGGTTTCTATAAAATTAGGCCTATGTAATGGAAATGTAATAGTCTGTAAAAATTTATATATAAAGTAAATAATCATTATGAAACTAAATACCCAATTACCAGCTTCATCCCTCAGTTGGCATCTGAATATAACTAGTCCATTGATTTATTTTTACCAGTTTATAGATGATTCACATCTTAAAAATTGACAAGGATCCGAGTACTGACAAGGTGACCAATATTAACATTTAATAATGAAGTTCCAAGGTAATAGACATGGCAATGTATACCTTATGGTTCTCCAACTCAGTAATAATTGTAGCTAGTTTAAGGGAAAGAGTGTAATCCAAAGATCATATTTCAGGGCATTCAACATTAAGAAGCCTATCGAATCTAAGGTGATTGTACAATGTAAAATCGGTCTAAGCAGAGATAGGTCCCTATGGGTTGTAACCATGGAACCTAATTTTCAATTCTAGATCCAAGGAGTGTATCCAAGGCATCCTTTAATACTATGTGAGGGATCATATGGTGTCATAATAGGCATACAATAATAGAAAAGGATTGGGATCTTGGTGGGTCTCAACATAAGAATTTTGTATCATTGAATCAAAATGGGGTTCCTGAGTTCTCACGGCATTCCCTGATAAGAATACAAGGTGTTCTTAATTTAGGCCACTCCTGTTTAATTATGCAGTCATGTAATATTTCATTTGGTTAAAACTTTTCCTTTTTTAGTGTGATAAGGTCAAGTAGCATGTAACCTTTTAATGAATCCAAAATTAATTAATAAGTCCATTTGGTTCAAGACATTACTTTCATTAGTGTGAAAAGGCCAAGTATCATGAAACATTAATTAATTCCATTTAATGAATATACAATAATTAAGGGTCAATCCTATAGCTTCCATTAATGTGGTAAGGGGTGCAATAGACATGAAACCTATATTTTATTCACATTTAATATAGTCATGTCATATACTTAGTATACTTCCCAATTTATATTCAACATTTAACTATCAATTGGATGTACATACCTTATGAGGTTCAATTAGAAGTGACAAGGTACTTTCCATTCACCATTACATGATACAACAAGCTTTTATGATAAGGAGGCTTACCATTAGTGTGTTCAAGCTTGAGCAAATCCAAACAATGGCTCAAAAATGTCTAAATACTAAAAAATCAATTATGGAAAATCATTATACATGGGATGGATGGTGTTTTGGGTGTAACCACAAAAAAATAATCACAAATATTTAAAGATAATACTCATATAGTTCTAATGATTATAAGCATGACATATAAATTCAAAAAATGACACTCTATGAAATTTGTGCCCCCCACCCAATAATTCCAAAATCAATGAACTTCATGGATGGGTTATAACCCAACCACCTTATGGTTCTATGATCCTAATCCAATAATATCAGCCTGTAATTCATCTTAGAATAGAGTATATCTAATAAAAAGGGAAAAATCCTCACACCTCAATAACTAGGTCGAGAGAAAGAGAGGATAAGAAAAGCTAAAACAAACTTGATTACTTACCATTGTGTGTCCAACATGATGAATAGAAGCTCAATTGGATCCCAAAATTAGAAGAACTTGTAATCCCTACCTTATTCTTTCAAATAGATCCAAATGGAATGAAAAATATATCAATCCCACATAAACTCAGATTAGGAGGAAGGAGGAGGATTAATTAGATCATTAAGGAAAAAATGGCAATTTTACACATAAATTAGCCTATGCACAGTCTGGCCATACAGTTTTCCAAACTCTATTCCGACCACACATGGGTACTGGGGAAAAAGGGCACTTTCATTGTTAGGTTGAACAATTAGGAAAACCTTGCACCAACTATGTGGAAAGGCATTGTATAAAAAGTCACCATCTGAATGGTTTTCCATAACTATGTGGCCTTCCCACACAGTTTTCTCTAAACTATGTTTCCAACATGTTTTCCCAAAAATAAGGGATTTGGGCACAAAAATATCCCCATAAACCCTTGGGTACTTTAATAACCCATTAAGAATCCATATTAGGCCCAAAATAAATAATTAGGCCTAAATTTGAAGGATCCATACCTGAGTGAAAACTGGGGTCTTACAGTCTTCCCCCCTTAAAAGAATTTATCCCTGATTTCACCTTCTAATGATGTAGAAACAATGTATTTGAATAGTTTTGGCCACTAAGCACGTATATCAGCCTCCTACACCCATGTCTCAGCAAACATGTTGCCATGCTACCATAGCACCCACACATGAGGGACAGACTGACCTCAGAAAACATTCATGATTCGGTCAACAGTTTTTATTAGATACTCCTCAATGATAGCATCAGCATCTAACTCAACTTCCTCAAGATCAATGGTATGAGATAGTTCAACATGATATTGGTTAATCTGTGAGACATGGAAGATTTCCTAAATAGAATGGAACCTCTGAGGTAGTAGAAACTATTAGGCTACCATCCCAACTACTTCTAGGATCTCAAACGGACCTATGTAACACGGCGAAAAATTCCCTTACTTCTATAACTGTCTATGCCCCAACCTAGACGATACCCAAAGAAAAACATAATCCCCGACCTCGAACTATTGAGCTCGTTGATGATGATTGGCATAAGATTTTTTTTCTAGACTGGGCAGTAGTCATATACATTCTGATTAGCTAAACCTACTCTTAAGTCTCCTGAATGAGACTAAAACCTAGTAGGTATACATCACCTACCAATATCAAACACATAAGTGAATAGCACGAACTACCATATAAGGTCCCAAAATGAGTTATTTGAATTATCTCCTGGAAATGGTTATTATAAGAGAACTGAAGAAGAGGGATATGAGTTTCCTCAAAACCACTAAAGTGATGGACATGTGATCTAGGAAAATCCTTTAGAACATGTATTTCTTATTTCGAATTTCCTCTAGTATGATGGTGAAAATCTATTCTTGGAATCACCTATGTTTTCATACCCTTTTACAATCCCCACAAAAAAAGTGATGTGAAACAAGCATCTCTTTCTAAAATGATAGTATGATGAACCCACTGTATTTGTATGATCTCACGAATATATATTTTCCCCATATCATCAACTGAGAATTTATCCCAAATAGGAATGAATTAGGATACTTTCATCGGTCTTTCAATGACAACCCATACTGCATCCCTTTCTCTAGGAGACCTTGTTAAATTGATTAAAAAATATATGGAAACATCTTCCAATTTCTAGTCCTGTAATAGAAGTAGAAGTATCAATCCAATAGGTCTCTAGTGCTCCTCCTTCACCTACTGATTGGCCGAACACCTATTGATAAATCTTTTTATCAGAAATTTCATCCTAGGCCACCAATACTTTCACCGCATGTCTCGATACAACTTTGAGGTGTCTGAATTAACTACCCACTAAGAATCATGGAACTCATTCATCCACTCTTATATAATGTTTTTAAATACCCAGACATGTCCATTAATACGCAGGATGTCTTCTTGGTCCACATTCCAATCCAGAGGTAGGTTATACCATGATATTCTCTCACGAAGCACTAAGCATTCAGGGTGTAAAAATTTTCTACTCTTTACCTTTTCAAGATGGGAAGTGGTAACTTCTAAATATGAGAGAGAATATTGATCATTACTATCATTAAACTCTATGTTCAGCTTAGAGAAGAGGTCGATTAATTTTTATTCATCACTAGCTTCTCGTACTGCTTATGCCTTTGTTTTTTAACTCGGTTCATCTGCAACCATATTTCCCTTCCCATGTGTTTAAGAAACCTCAAAATAAATGGATTGATGATATTCAACCCATAGCCCTTTTCTGATGAACAATTAATGTTGGGTAATGATATACTTGAGGACCTTGTGTTTTGTGTACACAAAAAACTGATCACCTAACAGATTGTGTCTCGAGAAACATGAGGAATGAAAAACTACTACTAGATCAAGGTCATGTGTTGGGATGTTTCTCTCAGGCATCCTCAACATACAAGATCCATACAAAACTACTCTCTCATCCTTCATTAATATTTCTCCTAGGATGATTCCTGATGTATGACAGAAGACGGTATAATATACACCTAGCTTAGGAAGAAATAGAATAGGTGCTGATACAGTCCTCCCATTCAGCTCCTAAAAGACATTCTCACATTTTTCTGAACAAATGAACTTAATACCCTTCATTTTAAGGCCAGTAAGATGTGAATAATGATTTTATAAATCATATATAAAATGTATGTAATATCCATCCATCCCCAAGAAACTCTTTATATAAAACACCTTACTGGGATACTTCTAGAAATCTACAACACTATCCTTTTTTGGGTTAATAGATACACTTGATTATGAGATAAAATGACCTAATAGGTGACCTTTTATGATCAAGAAGTGGCACCTAGAAATTTTTCCATAATGATGATTCTCTCTCAGTGTACATAAAATAATATCAAGGTGCTTGGCATGGTCGCTATGAGTGTGAGAATGCTCCATGATGAAATCCACAAAGACCATGACAAAAGAATCAAAATAGGGGTGGAACACTCTATTTGTTAAAGCCATGATAATAGTGGGACCTTATTAAGAACAAATGGCATAACAAGGTACTCATACAAACCATACCTATTACAGAATGATGTACGTGGTTTGTCTGATGGCCTAACATCCACCTAATGATAACCTGACCATAGATCGATCATAATAGAGACCCTAGATCCCTGAAGCTAGTCAAAGAGATCATATATTTAAGGAAGTGGATATTGGTTCATGACTAAAATATAGTCTAACCTTCTATAATCCATGCATAGATGTATGTATCCATCCACCTTCTTTGAAATAATCATGGAATACCCTCAGGAGGATGTACTAGGCCTTATAAAACCTTTGGACTCCAAATCCTTTAACTACTTCTTGCCCTCTTGATGCTCTGTGGGTGTCATCCTATATGGAGGAATGAATACTAGAGATAACACTAGAAAAATATTAATTGTATACTCTACATCTTTCTCTATAGAAAATTCATAAAATTCATTGGGAAAGATATCCCTAAAATGATCCAATGTTGGAGGGAAATAAACTTTGTGTGGAACCCAATCCTCCATGAAGATATTTTCAATATATGTAGTCACTCCACCTAGCCCATGATTCTCTAGTTCAGATCTACCAGCCTTGACATTCCACTCACCCATATGTAGATAACTTCTACCCTCTAGAATCGTAAACTATACCCTATGATGATACCAGTCTACAAAATAATGACACGGAATCGAAAAATTCACCGCAAGAATAACATTGAAGCCTGTAATCTAGAGAACAAAGTGGTTCCATAAGAAATGGTAATTTTCTACCTCAAGGGGACAATCCTTACACTAGCATCTACCCTCAGTTCATACCCCTATTGGCATATGTAGGATCATTACACCATAATAATATTGTATCTCTCATCCAAGACATTCCACAATAGATATATAGATCAAATAGGTCAAAGCACCTATAAAAAATAAAGAAGATACTATAGTAGATTCCACAATAATAATACCTTATATTGTAGATTGTCTCCTAGCCTGATCGTCAGGTATTGGATGTAGTGAATGAATCTGACCTGTTCCACAACCATGTGAAACAAATATAATACCAAGATCATAACTACTATGTTGGTGCTTTTGGTGATCAAGGTTCTAGATTAAATGACCACAACCACCTCCTTGTCCATTCCTATTAGGGTTTTTCCAACATCCCACCTGGCATGGTGTAAAACAACCCACATCTAAAGGTGGGTCTGGTGTGGATCCTTTTTTACTCAAAGCATGTGAAAAGGTCATATAGAACCTTTGAATATTTCCCATATGTCTACAAACCCAGGACTCCATTGGGTCTTTATCATAATGAGGCTTATGGTTCCCTCATCATCCATAGTGATAAATCACTAAAGAAATATAAAAATTTAAAATCTTTTATTCTCTAATTGATGAGAATACTTGAGTGAATTTTTCCTACCATCAGAAGAACTACTAGCCAGATGCTACACTAGTCCTCTATGCTTGGTACAATTTCTATCCCTCAGGTTACACTGAGTGATAATATCCTGATTTAATTTTTTAAAAAAAGTTATGTTGGTGAATGAAATTCACCTACGTACAGATGGCATACTGGATCTCATCCTAGAAATACCTAGCATGTGAAACCTGGTGAAAAGCATTTTAACTCTTTGAAACACGATGAATATATCATCAATGATAGATAAACCAACTAAATATGCATGAACACTCTTGATCTATCATCTCTTAGCATTTCAGGAATGAACTTATCATAAAAGTAAATCTGTAAATGAAACCATAACATGCCCTGATGTCAACCAGCCTAGGTAATCACATCCTAATAATGCTTGGCCAAATCCCGAAGAATAAATGTGGCATGATTTACCCTCTACTCTGGATGTGTCTCAAGATGCTCAAAGATATATAGGGTGGATTCTAATAAAGACTCATCATACTATAGACAACTATCCATTGAGAAATTATGAGGTTGTTGCCATTGGAATTCATGAGGCAGATCATCCATCCTAAGTGAGATCCATGGAGCACCATGCATGGACTGCATCAGACATAGAAAACTATCACGTACTTGGGAATCAGTGACTAGATCATGTACAACTTGTGGTGCATCAAGTGGAACTACTATAGGAAAGACTGAAGGCTAAGGTCCCCCCATGTCTATAGAATAGTCATCTCCAACCTCCTGGCCTTTCATATGAGGACTTCATGGATGCATTGATCAAAAATTTCCAAGTGCACGCCTAAAAAAAGATTATAATAATATAGATAGCATCACTAGTGGAATCCAAACAAGTGAAAACTCACTACCCATGGTATACTTCCCCAACTACCCACTTAGATGGTCAGATATCGGTAATTTCTCAAGTATAAGTTTTATTTATTTACATTTAATTACTAGGTTCACTCCATAAACATTCATAAACATGATAAGGATGGATAAGGATGTGAAACAAATTTATTTTGGATGTCATGATTCCCTTTATAATGGATAGGAATTCACAGTGAAACTGTACCCACACACCTTATCATGAGAAAGGACACCCATTTATTTATATTGTAATGGCTCGACTCGATAAATTACTCATCCCAGCCCATGAGGTCTCATGTACCTCATCAAAGGAGACAAGAAAACACTCCATTTTGACTAACAATAATACTAGCATAAGTTATCGACCACAACAGCACTCAACAATCACAAGCATATCAAGAAATGAAAAGAAGTGAAATGAACCTATATGGAATGGAAAAATGTATGGAATGTGAATTCTAGGTGCCTATATGATGAATGTAACAATTCTTTATTACCCTCATCTCATTGGTCCATGGATAATATAGAATCTCAATACAAATAGTTATCAATAACACCACACATCATGTGCATCAACCAATGGTGAAATAATGTCAACTGTAATAGAAAAAATATAATAACAATTATATATTGGGTAACTTGGATTTTACCCTGATCCTAGGTTCGAGACTCCCTAGCATAGATTATGAAAAATTCTTAACATGTTCTTAATATAAAATATATTGTCTCCAAATAGTAAATCAATAATTTAAAAAACTTCTTTAATACCACTTTGTGAGGTCCTAGACCCAGAAGCCCCTTTGGCTACCCCGAGATCGGTGGACCACATGGCCTCAAACGCAACTCCCTAAATTCTAGAGGCTTCCGACTAGATTCGAGGGCCTAGGGTGTATCTGTTGGGAGACTATTCCCTAATTACAAAAGTTTTTCATAGTGGATATATATTTACAAAGGTAAATATTGGAATAAATAAATGTAAAGAGAATGAACAATGGAAAATAGAGATAATAGCAACAATAACTGAAATAAATGGAATAACATACAATAATAGAACGATGATATATCTTGTATCTACACAAGCTGGAAAACATAGAGACACGACAACAGGAACAACATTATCCACATAAGTATAACAGAATTCCAAATATTATACTAAGAACCTCGAGCTTCGGATCAGTCATATTCTATCAAGATCCATCCTAAATAGAAAGAAATCAATTATTCGAAGCCATATTCATCCTTTTATTAACTCCTCCATTATTGTAGTATACTTTAGGTACCAAATGGAACCCAGAGAGGGTGTGAGATAAATTCGAGTGGGACACCAATAATGGTGTCTATAGAATCTAGCTCATGTAATGGAAATGTAACAGTGTGAAAGAATTCATATATAATGTAAAGTAACACAATTTAACTAAATACCAATGTACCTACTTCATCTATCAGCTTGTGTCTGAATGTAACTAGTCAATTAATTTATTTATACCAGTTTATAAATGAGTCACACGCTATAAATAGTGATGATTCTATGTTGTGACAAGGAAAACTATAATTAAATTCAATAATGAAGTTCTAAGGTCATAACAAAGGCAACGTAGTCTTCAAGGGTAACCAACTCCATAATAACTGTAGTATGGATAAGGGTTGAGTGTAATAAAAGGATCATGTTCCAAGGCATTCCACAATTATAATCCTGCCAAATCTAAGGTGATCTTCTAAGGTAAAATGAAGCTAAGCAGAGACCTGGCCATATGGGCTGTAACAATGGCACCTACTTGTCAATGATGGATCCAAGGAGTTTATTTAAGGAATCCTTTAATACTATGTGAAGGATCCTATAGTGACATACCGGGAATCTAATAATAGATAATCATTGGGATCGTGATCAGTCTCTACCTAAGAATGTTGTATCCTTGAATCAGAATGGGGTTCCCAATTACTCCTGGAATTCCAAAACAAAAATCCAAGGAGGGCTCGAGTAAGAACACACCTATTTATTTATGATGTCATGTAATATTTCATTTTTTTCTAGACTTGAATTTAATTAGTGTTATCAGTTCATGTAGCAAGAAAACTTTTAAACAATTCATAATATATCAATATGTCCATTTGGCTCAATCATTTCCTTTCATTAGTGTCATAAGTCCTAATATCATGAATCCTTTATTAAGTCTATTTAAGGCATATTTTATAATTAAGGTTCATTCTTATACCTTCCATTAAGGTGGTAAGATGTTTTATGGACATGAAACCTATATTTCATTCACATTTAATATGGTCAATTCATATACTAGAGTGCTTTCCAATTTCCCATTACCAATTAATTATCAATTTGATGCACTTACCTTAGGAAGATCAAGTCCAAGTGACATTGTTCTTTATATTCCCCATTACATGATACAATTATAATTTATGATAAGTAGGCCTAACAATAGTGTGTTCACGCTCGATCACATCCGAACAATGCCTCAAAATTTCCAAAACACTAAAATCACAATTATGGAAAATCATTCTACATGGGATTGATGGAGATGTAGGTGTAACCACCAACAAATAATCACATATATGGAATTAGAATAATAATATGCTTATAGTGATTATATAAATGGCATATAAATTAAATAAATGGCACCAAATGAAATCGTTGGACCCAACATGACATTTCCAAAATCAAGGAACTTTAGGGATGACTTATAGACCACCCACATTAGGGTTATACATTCCTTCTCCTCTGATATCATTCTCTAATTCAGCTCGGAACGAAGTAGATATAGGAAAAAGGGGGAAATTATCACACATAAATAACTAGGTTTAGAGTAGGAGAGGTGAATAATGGCTAAAATAGACTTGATTACTTATTGTTATGCATCCAACATGACAAACGGTAGCTCGATCGGATATTGGATGAAAAAGATAATTAAATCCCAACCTTAATCCTTCCATGATATCAAAAAATAATGAAAAATAGTTAAATCTTTTATAAAATCATATTAAGAGGAAGGATGAGTCTTAGTTAGATCATTAAGATAAAACTGGTCATTTTACCCACAAATTAGCATGTGAATGGATTGGAAATGCGGTTTTCCAAACTGTGTGCCAACCATGCATGGGTACCAGGGAATGGAAGGGCACTTTCATGGTTAGGTCACATGATTACAGAAACCATGTCTCGACTGTGCACTAAGGCTCTATCCAAAAAGGCCCTGTCTACATGGTTTGTTATAACCATGCTGCCTTCTCGCATAGTTTTCTCTAAACTGTGTGCTAGTAATATTTTATAAAAAAGATGGGTTCTAGGATTTAAACAGGTCCCTAAATCCCTTGGGACCTGGACTAACCCATTAGTCATCCATATTAGTCCCAAAATAAATAATTAGCCTAAAATTTAAGGGATTCATACCTGAGTGAAAACAAGGTTCTTACAAAGGTTAAATTAAAAACACTAACTTTAAGTAAATAGGGGTGGACATCGAATTTTCAAAGAACTCATGAAACAATCAAAACTACTCACATTTTCAGATTAAAATAATCAAATAATAATTTATAAATTTATAATAAATGATTATAATTATTTAGTATATATGCTAGTATGTATTTAAAAGGTTATCAAATATTTTATCGAGAAATTAATCTTCATTATATAAAAGGTTAAAGACCATTCATGGAAGTATAGAGTTAAGGAAAGGGTTTCATCTCAAATATCATTCATTAAGCCATTTTTTCCAATATCTAAGTATTTTTTATATGTTTTATATTTTACGATCCAAAAATTATAATATATGATTAACTCTAAATAATTCAATTTGTAAGATAGCATTTTATGCATGCAACACCAAACAAAAATTGAACTGTAACAAATTTTGATAAAACATAAACGATTAATTATAATAATTTAAAAAATATCAATTGAATTTTATAGAATAAATAGGTGTAAACTATTTATTTATTATATTTATTTAAATAATGAAAGATAATTTTTATATGGATGAACTATAATTAGTTTATAAAAAATTACTAATAAAATCATTTTTCTAGATTGTATTTTTTATATAAAAATGTATTTTTGATATATGAATATATATTTCAAGAAAAATATGATTAATTATAAATTATTTATTTGTTAATGATTATAAAAGTCTAATTTACTTTGTAAATAATATGAAATAACAATAAGAATATTAAATATTTTAAAATTTCATTCTCCAATTAAAATAGTTCCCCAATTATATTCTATAATTTTATACAAAAATTGAATATGTAAATTTTAGAATATTGAATTATAAAAATGATCTATATTTTTCAATCCAACTTATCAAATTTGGATTAGTATTTTTTTATATTATTTATCTTAAAAGGTCAGTTTTTAGTTGAAAAATACAATTTTCAAGAAACTTTTAATTTGTATGAATTTACGTTAATATAAGAATGACCTTTAAATTTATAAAAACATTTATGTTGTAAAATATGAATTAGAGGAATAATATTATTCATTTTAAAATATTCTTTAAACTAGAAATCACTCCAAAAAGGGTTAGTTGAGTACTGGATCATTCATCACTCAGATTCACGTTGAGTGGGACTAATACTACACACCTGGTGAGATACTCAACAGGTATATTCTTTGGCTAATGTAATTGTCATTAAAATTAATTATGAATGACTTAATAGTGATGTTAAATATTTTGGTTATAGAACCTACTAGAAAAATAACCATGGATAACCAAGGATTTAATAAGAAGTCACATTGGTTTATCTAAAAGAATTATATTATAAATATAATGGTATCTGAAGGGAAGACGTATTCCTATTGTTGTTTTCATATTCATATTTTTGATTCTATCAAATCCATTTTATTTTTAATATTTGGTTGATACATGATCATGAAAATAAAGTTGAGAAGGATATATAACAAGAAACTACAATGTATTATATTCAAATTAGGGATAATTTTTTATAAGGATTCCACTTTTACTTTATGCATATTATGAAGAAAAAAATGTTTTCAAGTATTACATATAGAAGTGAGGTTTATATAAAAATATAAATTAACTCAATATACACTTATCTATATTAGTTATTGAACTGAAATTTATCAATGAAATTTTTGTATATTTAATGTGTTGTTGTTGATAATTTAAGACATATAACTTTCACACTTACGTAGTTTTTCATTAGAAGGCTTAAAATATATACTAAGTAGAATTAATAACCCTAAAAAGTGATTTTATATTAATCTAATATTTTGGGGATAACTATTGTAGAACACCAGATTGAGGTATGGATAAATCTTAAATTTAATATGCATGAAAAATTTGGATGATAGGGGGTTTATAAATTTTGAATATGTAAGTTAGGTAGTAACTTATTAACATGGGATTGATAATTTATTGTTTTTAATAGATGTTCATATGATTTTAGGTATTATAATATATAGCTAATAAGTGTGTAATATTATTAAATATTTGTAAAACCCATTTGAGGGCTAAAAATAGAGCTAATTTTTAGAGGAATATATATATTCATTGTGGTTTTCTTAAATAAAGATTTTAATGGCCTTGGAAAACTTATAAAATTTAATTTATATAATTACGGTATATACATGATTTTTTTTATCATTATAATACTGAGTAATTTTTTTGGTGGAAGGAGAATTTAGAATGTGAGATCCTATATTTCTATGATATAGGAAACTAGACTTCTCATACATGGATATTACATATTTTTATATGAATATTCATTATATTACACAAACACACACCTGATGACCATAATAGTTTAGTGTTTTTGGATACTAGGTACACAATAGTCTAATTTTTTGAAATATATTCAACATATCATATCAATAACATCCCCATTATTACTCATCAGATATATTCCCTGCTAAAAACTATTATTCATAACCTTGGGAAAAGAAACATAATAAAGAATGATGTTAAATGATTAGCTAGGGTAAACAGGGGAGATACGTCAGTTTCACATGAACAAAAGGGTATGAAAACATGATCATAACATATGTAAACCATACCCTTCATATAAAAGATAAGAATTTTGAGTCTTGTCATAATTTATGTAATTTAATAAAACATGAATCATAAGTAAATCAAATAACATGGGCCATGAGATCATAAATTTTACATAATTAATAGAATTATAGAATAAATATAAGTATAGAAAATCATTTCTATAGTAGTCAAGGACCACTTTCAAGGATATCATTATGTAATGGGTTCACTCTACAAACTATAATAGTTGTTAAAGATCACTCCCAATTCCATAATTGCACACAAAGTTCCTAATTGAACCAGGTTCACTACCCATTCTAGTCCTGTATTTATCATTATATACAAATCTTCACACAATAAATTTGAATGATATATTCTTCCCTCTAATAAAACAATTAAAATCCTATATATGTTTTAAAAAATATCATTAAACATTCATCATATTATAACACATGAAATTTAAAGTGTTTCATGAACATTTCAATATATCATAACCTGTGGAAAACAAACATGTTTCATAATCATTTCTTAATTTTATCACATCATAACCCATGGAAAAAGAATCAAGTTTAATAATAAATGGGTTTTTTAAAGACATTTTCAACATAATCCATTTAGAAAATATTAATAATGGTATCCTTGGTTCATATTCACAAAAAATCATAAGTTACATCAATTGAAGTCACCATAGATAGAGAAATGTTTTGAAAGATAAATCACTAGAAATGTTTTTTTAGGAAAATATATTTTATTTGAAAATAAATTATTGAAAATTAAAAATATTACAATAATAATTTTATTTTAAAATAAATTTTAAAAACTTATAAATTAATATTTAAAAAAACAAATTAAATCATTTCATGAAGAAAATAAACATTTCATATTGAAAAACACTTTTTAAAACATAAATCATTTTCAAAAATAATTTTCATTGAAAATAACCACAAAACGTATAAATCAAACTTAAAATCAAATAATTTTCATAATGATGGTAAATTTAATTCATGTCATATATGTTAAAATAATTATTCGTTTAAAATTTTGGGAAAACTCCAAATGAAAAATATTTCAAAAAATGATAAGAATACTATTTTCAAAAAAAAATTGTAAAAAAATGGGTAAAAATATCAATAATACATAATTTGAAAAAAGTTAAAAAAATGAAACCATTTTTTGAAAAAAATATATTTTAAAAGAAAAATGTTTTTCGACCAATGAGAGGAATAAAGATGATTTTTCATATAAATATTATAATGAACTGATGAGTTCATACATAGAGGGAAATTTTTTAAAAACATGTATTCCACAGAAATAAATAGAATAGAATAATTTTCTAGTTTTTTTTATATATATATCATAATATTTCATCATTTTAATAATATTTATACAAAAATCCTGATAAAATGTGAGATTGTAACATAAAACTCTTACCACTTTGATAACTTCATATCATAATCCCCATAAATGATTAAATATAATAAAATATATAATATAATTAAAATAATTATCTTAATTTATAACATTTCAATGGGGTAGTATATACACCTGGTATAATAATAAAATTTTATAAAAAGACATATGTCTCAAAGAAGGCAAATTCTCACAAAAATCACTAACTGTTGTGGTATCTTTTTATTCGTAAACACAATGAAAGAGATATCCTAAGATGGATATGTAAATACAAATAATTTTAAGGAAAATAACCCTAAAATATATTAATATTTTGTGTACACAACACATTAAATAAATATGCAGTGAATATGATATATGTATCGTAGAAGTAAAAATTGAGACATAAATTCCTTACGAATTTTGAAATATCTATGTCAAGACCCAATGAAGGAGATAACCTCATCTCTGTTTTTAAATCCAAATAATTTTCATGAAATAAATCTTAAATTTCACTCATGGTAAGTATATACACACAAAAAACAATAAGTGGTGAATATGGAATGTATATTTGACAAATAAAGATGAGATGAGAAAACCCTAAGCGTAAGTATGGAATTCCATCATATACATTGGAAATTACTATATAATAAATATAAGTTAATTATAAATCCAAAATATAACCATAATTTAGTATATCATGTGGTATATTATTTTCTAATGACATTTTATTACCCATTTACTAACATTACCTTCTCGAAGTCGTGTTTCAAGAAATAACTGCTTTGTTTTTCATGTATGTTTTGATTTGTTACTTTAGGTCCTCCTAAATTAATTATGGTTTCCTAATCTAAATATTAATAGTAATGAAATAATTATCAAATTTATACCTAAATTATACCTTTAATACCATTCATGGAATATGGTTTATTGAAATCTAGTATGTTATGATCCGGGAGAGGGTAGGTCATACATATGCATGAGTAATGTTTCTATTTTTCAATGATCATTATGGAATTTAATTAGCAATATATTTTCTTAAATAATTATAATTATATCATTATTAAAATTTTATTACTTGAAAGTTACTTATACATATCATCCATGTTGTGTGGTGATGAAAAGATAGAGCCATGTTTCTTCATGAAGGCGTTAGTCCACACGTACACAAATGACATTATCATCATTCAGTGAGTGAAAATGTAAGAAATAAGAGGAAATATTATTATTTTAGGATGATAAATAATTAACTAATATCATTATTATATCATTTATATTATTTATTTTCATTAACATTATACTTATTGCCTTCCATTAAAATCATTAACGAAAACAACATTACTTTGTGAGGTGGTACTCGACCACACACACGAGCAATGTTATCTTATCACATGCATAACATAAAGTAAGAACACATAAATATGATATACTGACTCTATTTTTATAATTTTTTATAAATATCATATATATAATTTATATCTCTCTAGATAAATAACACTGTGGGGATAATGGAAAAAATGAATGATATTTATTCATGGGGAAGTAGTTCACAGTACACATAAACAATGATTTCCTAACCCATTTGATGAATATGGTGATAGTTGTAGGTGATTTAATTAAAAATAAAAATATAAAATTCTATTGAATATACTAACTCTATTATATCTGAATCAATTAATAATAAATGAATTATTTGGAGGAAGATAAAAAATAAAAATGCTCGTTTATAACAGTACCTATTCTATTGGTAACCTCATTTGGTTTTCACCGAAGACTTTGTAAGTTTACTTTAATACGAAAATAAGGCTTCTATGATAATACTAGTGTTTTTTTGAAGTTAATTTTTAATCATTTTTAAACCCCAAATGGTTTTAAGGTGTGAATAATAGAGGAGATGGGGTGACCTTTTATAAGTGAGGTGAGTGGTATAATTATAATTTTTTGAAAGGAAATATATTACTTTGTGTTTTTATCATTGAAAAAGGATCTAAAATATATTATTCCCAATAAATATACAATATATGATCCACATATGGCCATAATATATATTTTATTCATGTTTTTATATCATTTTAACCCTTCTCTTTTTGGTTTAACACCATAGTAAACCCATTTTTAGATATATTATAGTAATTAGTTTTTATAGTTTCAACTATTATTTTTGGAATAAAATTATGTTGAAAATATTCAATAAAATAAATTATTCGTATTCCAAATATTTAGTTCATTTTTCCAAATTAAATTTATATATGTGAAAAATATTAATCTAAAATTATTCTCATAGACACTCGGAGAAATTGGATTTTCAAAGAAAAAATGATCTAATGTTTTTTGATTTGTTATATCAAATTTTACTATTAAATTAATTAAAATGACCAAAAATGAAATAATATATTTATAATTGAACTAATATTTCTTTCGAAGCAATGTAATATATAATTTATGTTTATAAATAACACTAATGAAAATGTATTATTCAATTAACATTTTGTATTTTCGCTATTTATCGAGAAATTTAATCTTTTTAGATGAGTAAAATAATTCCACATAATATAATTTTGATATTATTATTTCAAAAATTGTGTATTTTTTTCTAAAATTAGATAAACATAAATTTAAAACAATACCGACAAACTTGATGAAAAAACGGGTTTTCAGGATGTGTTCTTTATTCCAGAAAAAGTTGATTTTGTATTAACTCTATGTGTAATAATAATAATTCTAGGAATATAAATTAAAATATATTGATATAAAATATAACAATTTCAATTGAAATATTCCACATTAAATTTTATTTAAATTAATTAAAATGGGGATAAATTAGTTTCTTTAAAATAATTTTCAAAAAAAATCATGTTTTTACCCAAAGTAAACTTACACTAAAACATAATATAAATTTGGTCAAATATTAATTATGTTGATTAAATATTGAAAATAATAACTAATTTAGTTCAAAAAAATTGGAATTTAAATTAATTAATTTATTGGAAATAAATGATTGCTATTAATATTTGTAGTTTCACTATTCATTAAAAAATCAATATTTTTCCAAAAAATACCAAAATTTCACCATAAAATAATATTTATATAATGATTTAAATAAAGATTTTATTTTTATCATATAAATTTCCTAATGCCTCTAGTAATTAATTATAATATTTTTTAATAAAAATAAGAAAAACCATTTTTGAAGAAAATAAATATTTGAAAAAATACAATTACATTAGTAAAAATTGATTGATTATTCAATAAGAATTTATAAATAAATTTATATTGAGTATGAAATTTTTATATATATTTATTAAATTGGTTAATATTATTCATACCCAAAAACTAAATGGAGACATTTTTATAAAGTTATTTCATGGTTTGATGAAGCTCGGGGATACATGTCATTAAAACTATTAAAGAAACACTTTCTTCCATATAACAAAAAACCTATAAAAATTTTAACTAATTGAAAAAAATATTCCATAAAATATTTTGTTTTCTCATTCTACCCCCCCCCCATAAAATTCATATTCCTCTAAAAATTCATCATGTTGATAAAAGGTTTACCATTTGAAAATATATTCATAGAAACTCACATTGTACAAAACAATAATAAAACATCCCTTAAAAATGGAAATTTGGAGACATAATGGTTACCTAAACTAACTCATAACAAGTTTTCCACAAAAAAAGGAAATTGTACAGAAGGGAATATTTTTACATGGAAGAAAACTGTAAAAAATTATATAGAGTGATATAAATCATCGACCATAATAAAGTGGGTGATATGTAAAAGTTTAATGACCAAACAACCATAAAGCAAAGTGGCATGAAAATGATCATTGATTTTATCACATATAATGATAGTAGGAAAAAATATATTTCAAGGTAATTTTACCAATGTTGAAGTATTTTCATTAAAATATATACTTACTAGATTTCATTCCATTTAAAAATCACAATCTGACCTATTTGATCTGCCTAGATAAATTTCCACTTCATCTCATACTCTAATAAATAAAGGTGAATTTGATGTTTCAGAAGCACTAATGGATCATAAGATCCATAAATATAATGATAATTCATTCTATCTACCATTATTAATCATCAGAAAAAAATTGTTATGACATGTCATCCAATATGCATAAATCTTTATATGGTGAATTATTACTATTAGAACCTGGTTGTTTATTAAGATATGGAAACTTTTAATTTCCATAAATTCTCAATTTAAATGATTATTTATAGCCTATTGTGAATTTTTATTGTGGTTATGGAGGTATTAGGGGTTTCTAGGGCTTGTTAGGATCATGGAACCCAACATTTGGGGTGAAAAAGGCCTGTAACACGGTTAGTATAAACTGTGCTAGACATGACACAAAATTACATCTAATTGTATAAGGGTGAATAGAGGAATCTCAAATCCACATGAATTGATAAACCATGTGATTTTGGGACCATGGTCTTGTGAAAAATTATAGACTTTTAAAAGTGTATTTTTTCATGGTTTTAACATAGTAAGTCAAATCGTGTGCACTAACCATGTGAGTGGCCATTTCCAAAATTAGTACACACACAGTTGGCACACAGTTTGGGAAACCATGTGACCAAACAATGAAACCTAGGTATTTTGGTGAATTTTCCAGTTTTTTATCATTTAATCCTTTATTTAAATCCTAATTTTTATTCTCTTCTGGATTCATAGCCCAAATATTTGAGATCTCATTTTGATTCCTAAACTTGGAATCAGAGGATATTATCTATTTAATCAAGGTATCGAAATCCATCAGTAGCATTAGATCTATCTAGAAATGATCCCATTTACTTTTGTTCCATTCATTATTCTTCTTCGTATTGGATTCACTATTTTATAGAAAGATAATTTGCCCTATTTTTAGGTTCTTTGTTTATTATTAGATTTCCTTATGATATGAGTTGAATCAGGAGATAATCCTAAAAACAGTACTTTAGTATCGACCATTGGTATGCGGTATCATTATTTTACATCAATGTCAAAGTATTTATCTTTCTTTCGATTTCTTGTGTGCCTAATTATTACAGAAACCCTCTTCAAATGGAGTTTAATTGTCGATTTTAATTGATATATATGACCTATATAATTAATAGAATCCATATATAAATGAATATAGGATAAGATACCTGAATTGGAAAAAACCATTCGGTGTCTTGTTTGGCTAAATTAGACATCCATTAATGGGTTTTGAATTTGGAAACCTTTATGGTGTGCTCTCTCCCCTTTCCATGGGATGTTAAATGATGAATTGATAATTTAAATTTGAATTATTATATGAATTTTAAATTTAATTTATATGGAAATGGGAATAAAATCCATGTCCCTATAGTCTTTCCCTGTATTTGGTTGATTAAGCATGATATAACCCTTACAATGAAATTCCCTTGGAACATAAAAAAGATAGAAATACTTATAATATTATATAGTTCCTCTATCCACCTTTTGAGGTGAGATTGAGTTTAATTGATCACGTTGATGACCATAAAATAATTAATTGATAGTGATTTAATACTTATATTCCTTGAGTGACACATGAGTTAATATATTAATGTCATGGATGGAATCATTTGGATTATTCTTTGCTTACAGCCAAGTGGTACTTGGACTCCCTAGTGGACATCCAAGGATGGACTCATGGGGGATGAATATTACACATATAGTGGTACTTGGGTTCCTTATGGATTGAAAGGATAGACTAATAGGGTAGTTAATCATGTGTTCCATGGCTGATACTTGGTCTCCCTTAGTGGACCACCAAGGATATACTCAAATGAAAATAATTTACCAAACCCTTAATGATACTAGGATCCCTATGAGGAATTTATAGGATAATATTGATGGTTCTTGGTTCATAATTTTCCTAGAGTGATACCTGGATTTGAAATTATTAATTCTAAGGATGGGATCAAGTTGTTAAACAATTAATTAATGGAATTGTTTATATGATGCGTATTCCAAAAAAAGATCAATCTTGTATTCATAATTTGTATAATACTATAATGATTGCCTGGTTAGGCATCATTGATTACTTATATTTATGGGGGATTATGGGATACCTAAAAGGTCCCAATATAGACTCTTTACAAGAGATTAATTAATTAATTGGACATAATTCATAAATAACAAAGGGTTGACTATTTATTTAGAGAAATACCAGCTATGCCAATGTACGTAGTAGAGGATGGGTTTCCATGGGAAACCATACCTTTATTGTTGGTTTACTTTTAGAAATTCCTCAACATGTACTATTATTGCTTGCACACCTCCATTACTATACTCACAAATAGATTATATCATGTTTTCTTTAGGTCATTTTAACAACTGAGATGAACATTTCAATAAATTTATATCATGGATGGGTAAAAAAACTTAATTAAGAGAAATATTAGAATTTATTTACTAAATAATGTTTTATATTTCTCCTGAATTGTAATATATGAAATTACACTCAATATAAATATACCACCTCTATTCTCTTAGATATATTAGAAACACCTCATCAACAATTTAATTTTACCGAATCACAATCTTATTGAATGAAATTGGAACATTTTAAATTATTATAAATCATTTATTTATTTACATTGTATAATATAATTATAATGATCATACAATAAATAAATAGGGATGGAAATCAAATTTTCAATGAAATAATAAATCTATCTAAACTACTAACAACTGATGATGAAAATAATCTTGAAATAATCAATCAATTTATAATAAATTATTATAATTATTGATTATATAAGTTAGTACGTATAGAAAAGGTTCTTAAATAGTTTATTAAGAAATTAATATTTACTATATAAAAGGTTAAAGAACATTCATGGAAGTGGAGAGTTTAGGTAAGGGTTTAATCTCAAATATCCTTCCTTATGCCATGTTTTTCAATATCCATGTATTTTTTTATATATTATATATTTTACCACCCCAAAATTATAATATATGACTACCTCAAAATAACATAATTTGTTTGATAGATTTTTTTAAACGCAACACCAAGCATAAATAGAACCACAACATATTTTGATAAAACATAAATGATTAATTATGCCAATTTAAAAATTATCTATTGAATTTTCATGAATAAATAGGTGTAAATGATTTATTAATTATATTTATATATATAATGAAGGATAATTTTAATAATAATGTTGTTTAAATAGTTTAAAAAAATGACTAATAATATCATTTTTTAAGAAATGTATTTTTCAATAAAAATGTCTTTTTTGATATATGAATTTATTTTTAAAGAAAAATATGATTAATTATAATTTTTTTTAATAATTGAAAAGGACCAATTTCTCTGTTAAATAATACAAAATAAGAATAAAATTATTTAATATTTGAAAATTTCATTCTCCAATTAAAATAGTTCTTTAATTATATTCTATGATTTTATAAAAAAACTAAATATGTAAATTTTGTAACATGAAATTAATAAAAATGATCTTTATTTTTGAATTCATAATATCAAAATTTTCTTATTATGTATTTTATTATTTCTCTTAAAAGGTCGGTTTTTATTCAAAAATCCAATTTTCAATAAACTTTTAATTTCTATGTATTTTTATTTATATAAGAATGACCTATAAATTTATAAAAACTTTTAAGAAGTAAAATATGAATTTGAGGAATAATATTATTAATTTTCAAATATTCTTTAAACCTATAAATTCTATTTTAAAATTTTGTTTAAATAATTAAATGGTTACTTAAATATGAACAACTATATTTTGTATCTTATTTGAATAATTTATTTTCAGTGGAGATGTGGTTTTTTATTTCCATTAAATAGAAAAAAACTTTATCTTTAATAATTTAATAAATTTATGTCATTATGTTTATTATCCAAAATAATTTTACCTTACATATAAATTTAGATCATAAAACATTATTTCTCATGAAAACTATTTTTATGTGATTAAGGGTTTTTATTTAAAATAATATTTTCAAACTATTAGATATTTTATTTGTTAAAATTTATTTATCATAAAAATTAGATTTATCAAATTTGGTGAAAAATGTTAATATTCATTTTTTTCATTAAAAATAACTCATTTAGTTTAATAATTAATTACTAAGGTAAAGGTATGATAGGGAATAAGGAAAACGGTTTAAACAAAAAGTCATAATGTACACAAAGATTTCTCAAAAGTAGTGTTTGAGGTGAGTTTCTACCCAAAATAATTTTAATCTCCACTTTTATCCATTTTTATCAATTAAAATATGATTATTAACCTCATATTATCGAATATATATGGGTTACCCCTTATACTACACATTAAAACACTAATAAAAGGGTAACATATTCACCACGTAAAGATACACCTCTCATTAAAATTAATCCCTATAAATCTTCCAATATGATCCTCATAGAACCCAATCCCATTATCATTATTTTATTATCCCCATTAGTTAGAATAATCCATTAATTTACCAGGAGACTTTAAAGTAAAATTCAAGTCCCTTACCTAAGTATTATCAACTACTACGTTTTTCACATTAATTATAATCATTAAAAAAAATTATATACAAAAAATATAATTATATTAGTTTCTTTTATATACTATAGTGTCACTATATTAAGGGTATTATTATTTTTATTCATTTACCACATCCACTAAGAAAACAATAACCATTAGGTATGTGTTGGGAGGACTATCCCCTCCAGGATGTAACATGTTTTTTTCCTTAACTACCATATCAGGATTGATATAAGGATGGTGTTATAGTATAAATATAATTTTTATAATATCATAGGTTTTTTTATTATAAATTATGGAAATTGTTTATGATATGAACAACAATTGATCATTGTTAATTTAATCATTTAAAATATATATATAAAGATGGGAATCTTTTTTTAAAATTGTGTAATGTTTTCTCATCCATTATGTCCTCATCTAAAATATTAATATTATAACTTATCAAGATAATAAAATATATCATAATGATTCAAGAATAATGATATTATAACAAAACCACCTCATAATATTTAATTAAATTAGTGTATGTTCGTATTAGGGTCAGTTTGACCACCTATTTGAACACTACTATGGATTTATATCATGACAGAATATGGGAACATAATTACTGGTATAATCTTATAAAATTTTAGAAATAATTCAATTTATTTTTTGATGATTTTATATTAATTTATAACTCAATAATTAATAAGACCCCAGTCGATTATCAAGAATCACTGTAATATGATTATTATCTCTTTCATCTTCAAGCATGAAGACAAAAATGATCATTAATAAAATCTGAAATTTCAAAAATAATTTTAAATAATCCATAACATTTACATTAATTATTTATTAGTGATTAAATTTTAAATAAAAATAATCATGGACACTACTATTATGAAACGAGTGCAAATGATAAAAAAGAAACACCCATTGTAGAAAATTTAAATAATTTATATAAATAATGACTATTAGAAAAAAAGTATAAATGAAATATTAATTTGATTAAGGTTACACATTATGTCAATAAGATATATAATATTTTCATATAGGAGATTAAAGTACGCTCATGTAATTTAGGTAAAGTGGTAAGGCTTTTATTTTCAAATTCCTACTCTTATGAAATTTTTGGTTTTCTAAACCTATTTTCATTTATGTTTTTCATATAATGGAAATATGAGATATCATGTCATAAATTATATATCTATATTGTTATATTATGTCTAATTAAAATCCTACTCTTTCAATGGTGTTTTTTGTAGTTTTACTCAAACCACAAGGGTTTTCTTGGTCTCAATTCGTATTTTTTGTTACATAATCAATTTAGTGAAACATGTCTTCTTTATGGGGTGTATTCAATTCCCATGGATATATTTTTATAATACTAGTTTTCTTCAATGATATTTAATATCCAAATCATGTCTTGTTTATTCATGTGGCTAATGATTCAGTTATTTTCCCAATATTATATATTTTTGGAAACTCAAATATTCTTTTTTAAGTTATAGATTTTTAACTCTTCCATTATTCTTCCATTATTAGGTTATCCCACACTAATATTTTATCATATGGTATTTTATAATTCTATTTTTTAGAAAAAAATAAATACAATAAATGTTTTATTACTCTTTTTTCAATGTTTTTTTAAAACAAAGGTATTATTCAAAATATAAAAAAGAGATTTTCCTCTCACATTCATAAATTTTTTCTTCGACTACCAGTTTCAAAAAAATATAAGTATATATTTCCAAGGAAAAATTATTTATAATTATTTTAAAAACTAATTATATTAGAATACATGTAAATTCACCTTTTAAAAAAATAATTTTTAAAGTGACTTGTAATTTTATATATATGTAAATATTATTTCTACTTCTAAATTCTCTTTTATGTTTTCAATTCCATTTTTTAAAACTATTTTATATAATAGGGTTTAGGTTTCACTATTTACACTCTATTATATATTTATATTTTCGGGAAATGAACTCATGTAATGAAAAAAAATACAATTCTCTATCCCTTATTTGGTATTATCGTTCAAGAATTGTTTGGCGAGGATGTTTTCCATCAATGGTAAAATCATTTTAGTATTCTATTGTTATGTAAATAATACGTTCTTTTAAAAACATCAAACTTTTTTCTTTGGATGAATTATGATTATGTTATTAAATTATTGAACTTTTGATATACTTATTACTATATACTATGTGAACATCCCATTTTAATATAATTCAGATTGGATGGTGTTCACCAAGAAAGATTGTTGTAATATTTTTATGGGGTTATTATTGTAATTTAATATGTTGTTATTTTAAAATAGATTATTATTAAAATTATGAAAATGTATTGTATATCCTTCCACTAGTTTTTTCATGATGGGTTATGTTAATATTATTCCTTTTATTTTTTTATAGGTTAGGGCTGAAGCCTCATTTTGTTATTTAATGAAAAGACCTCTTTAGACTAGGTAGAGGGAGACCCATTACATAGCCTAAAGGCCTAAGGCCATGTGTCCTGAATACTAAGCTTGAAATCCCTTTTTTTTCCCAAATGACCCATTGGTGAATATTTCTGCTACAGTACCTAGGCTGCTACAGTGCCTGTTGTAGTACCGCCACCACTACAGTTCCTGCTAGAGTTCCTCCTCCAATCTAGTGTTACTGCCACTATAGTTCTAGCACTACTATAGTACTGCTACAGTACCCTGTTATAGTGCTGATACAGTACCCTCGGAAATTAGTCCCTGCCCGGATTTGATCATGGGTCATTTGGATGCCAAGAAGAATCTTGTACCACTAGGGTACACGCTCATTGGAAAATTATAGGCATTATTTGTGATTATTAACTTCTAAAAAAGGTTTATTATTAATTTCATTTTCATATTTATCATTATATGGATAGCCATGTTTTATTGAGTAAGTGGTTCCTCAATCAATTATATGATATTTCTTGGAGACTCCTATGGTGAATATAATAAACATAATCAAAAGATATGTGGGGTAGTAAATTACATAGCCCCTAGATTCATCAATATGTCTTATGAAATAAAATAGGTTTTGGTATTTTGTTTATTCATGTCCAATTTAATAAAAAGTCTTTACTATCGTATCCATGATAAGTAATGTTTATTGGTAAAAGGCATTGAAAATAAATTCTTGATGTCTGAAATTATACATTTTATTCAAATTCGTATTATTGATATCCATGTTTCTATTTATTATTATCAATATGGTATAATCCAGTTTTAAATTGAATACTTATTTATGTTGTTTAACCATTACATCCATGTTATTTAATCCATGTTTATTCCATGATGGAATCAATCATACTTTCCATAACAAATAATTTTATCTCACATATTTATTATGTTTTCATTCACTAGGTTTTAAAAAATGTAACACTCATGACATTTTTATAAGGATAAAACATATAAAAGTATTTATTGGAGAAATTAATGTCTCATTGTATAATAAGTATTTTCATATGTAATGGGAATGTTATTCATTTGATAAAATCAATATGGATTTTTTTTTCCAAATTCTTGAAATATCTAAACCAAAAAAATTATTTTTATGAAGAGATTATATAATATTTTTGATATAGATATTATAGAAGGATATATCAATGATTTTGTATATAGTATCTAAGTGAGTATATAAGTATGTTTTTATAAGAACCAGATCCTAGGGTATAGGTCTGAGGCATCATAGTTGGTATCAAATGAAATATTTATATGAATTTAATGACTAGAACGTTGGTTATAGATAATTTAATGGTTTATAGGTTATGGTTGATCATAAAAGATAAGTGATTGGGATAAGTATAAGATTTAATGTTATGTAAATAATAAACATTTTATTTTAGGACTAGGATAAGAAAAATTTTACATAAAATTAATGAAATAATTATAATAATTGGATAACATCCTAATGTTTCGGGAAAAAATATTCTATATATTTTAATGTAAATAGATCTCTATCCAAATACTAGTAATTAAATACTTATGTTCTACATATGTAAATTCGTGTAATAACCCAAAAATGATTCTTTGAGTACTAGATTAATCAACACTTGGATTCATATTGAGGTGGACTAAGACTACAGACCTAGTGATATACTCACTCACTACAACAAAACCGCCATTTAGCGGCGGTTTAAAAAAACCACCGTGAACCAATTTTTTTTATCAGTCCTGACCCTTCCCCCTCCTCTTTCTCGACCGCTCTATCCCCCGCTTCCCTCATAACCCCGGCCTCCGGTGACCCCGGGCCCCTGCGACCCCGGCTTCCCCGCGACCACGACGACCCCGCGACCCAGGCCACCCTGCGACCTCGGTGACCCCGGCCCCCAGTGACCCTGCGACCTCGGCGACCCTGCTTCCCCGGCTACTTATACGAACCCTAGGGTTTTATTTCTAAGTTTTTTCTTGTTCTGATATTAGTTATTTCTTTATTATTATTGTTTCTTATAATAAATTGTAATGAATCGATTTGTTTTAAATATTTCCATCCATTAAATTTAAAGCATTATTTGTTTTTAATATCCTATGAAATTTCATAACTATTTATATTATCATTAAATTTTTAATGGTTAATGAAATGACGGAATCCAGTTGCGGAATCATTGGTGAGACTATATTGGGATATTAGATAACACCCCACCTATGACTTATAGTTTTTTTAGAATGTCTTCTTATAAGTTCAAGTAGGGGTAATGAGCCACATGGTGGTAGTTGTTGTCATTAATTAAGGCTTAGAGGGTTGTTTCTATTGGTAAATGGGAAGTTAGTACTATTTTTAGGCAAATATTTATAGTAAATTGGGTTTTCATACCCATTTGACATCAGACACAATTAATTTTAGGTTGTTTTATTTTGTATGCATACTGACTTGTTTATCTGATTCCATAATTATTTGGAAAAAATTTGTTCCAAATGTCATTTTTGTGATGTTTGGTGCTAATTGATAACTTGTGTGGATCGAGAATACCCTTTTGACTATGTGAGGACCAACTCAGTTATCAGTTTAAAGGGTTATACAAGTTGGTTCATGACATAATGTATTGTACAGATCATATATGTAATTAAGAGATCATGATTTGATATTTATTTAGATGTCTTAATCCATATCCTAACGAGGATTAGTTTCCAATTATTTTCAATATATAATGAAATAGTATTACTTTTCATCAAATCATAAAATAAATTTTCATGATCTTATCACTTTATGGTAAATCAAGATACCAAGAGGACCTAAGAGAACCATTAAAAAGAAAAATCATAACCAAAGAATAAGGTGATAAAATAACTTCAATGAATAAAAAATTATAGATAGTAACATTTCATAAAATTCATGAAGGGCATGTTATTTTTTACAAGTGTGGAGATAATGGTCATTAAAATAATGAATTAAAGGGGAGGAAATAAGTCAAACATGTCTAGTTATTAATTACTTAATTTTTTTGAATCAACTTCTTCAACTTAAAATCCCTTTGAATATTCAACATTTTCTGAAACTTCACCTTGTTGTTTCATAAAAATATATTCATCGTCATCACTTATGAAACATTCTTATTTTTGATAGTTCAAATTAATTTTGTGTTCCATCACTTTCACATGAACAGAGTCAACAATATTTCCTATTTTTTTATAACATTGATATTCTCTTACATTTGGTGGATAACCTTGGAAGATATAATCTGCACCATTTCTTTCTAACATGCCTATATTTTCACCTTTAACTTTTATTTCAAAAGTGCTTCCAAAAACTCTTATATAATTCAATCATCTAAATTTCTTGTAATAAACCTCATATAATGACATATTAGAGTCTATCCTATAATGAAAATGATTTTAATATAAACCATTTATCCAATGGATTGTCTCTGGAAATAATGATATGTGTCATGCTCTAATGACATAGTTTGAGTCAGCTCGTCAAGCACTCTATTCTATAATTTAGTCACAAAATTCATTATGTTTTTTTGATGAACTTATTTAATAGGGTATAACAAGTTTCTTATAGGCTTCAAATATTCCAATGGTATACTCAACACAATTATATGTTAAAATATTCTTTAAAGAGTAACCACCCTTCTCCTTCTTAGCCTTCGAGTTCGGCATTCCCGAAGTTGCTCTCCTATGACAGACCGATGAGGTATGTCCCATCCACTTGCAAATGGAGTAGAAATTCATCCAATTCTCATAAACAACCTTCTTTTTTCACATGTACTCATCACCTATGGTAATCCATATAAACATGAACGACAGTCGAGACACATCCAATTCAACACATATTCAGGGGTTAACAGGATGACACACAGCCGCAGTACGATTATCAGAACAAAGAAACCTTCCTATCAAATTACCAATCAACTGAAGAATAGCAGGGTTTTGAAAAGAAGCATAAGTTTAGGTAAACTGACCCAAACTACCATTGACATAGAATCACGCTTCATATGAAGATCGAAAGTCCAGTGAAGGAGAATGAATCTCATCCCGTTGAAGTTTCATAGCACCCTGGACCATGCCTCAATGTGGTAAACCTCCGATTCAAAGAAAATCATAATCTGGCGGCTATCAAGCAAACCAACCACCGCCCGTTCCTGCAGATCCCATGAACTAAATACGAACCTGTCAAAAGCATCAACGGAAGGTCGCCTAAGCTTGAATCGAGAAACCAGCATGAGGTTCAGAAGTGCCGAAGACTCCAAGAACTCCGAGTTCATGATTTTAAGGTTAGGGTAACCATCAAGGAGTTCTGGTGCTTTAGGGAAACCGAAACATTTGGAAAAAGGGTACTGAAATATTATTTATTTTTAGGAATTTTTTGATCAATAAGCTTACATGATCCTTGATTTATCATATTATTGAGAGTTGTCATGAGTTGGATGGATTTCTTGTTCAATTCCTTCAATTATGATCTATGAGTGGTGAGAGTGGTATATTGACTATTTTGAGCATTAATTACTTGTCTTAGCATGTCTTTCTGGGAAGGCTCTTGTAATTTTCCATAATGGTAGCTTTTATAAGGTTTTAAATTTTATCTTTGGAATGGAGCGGTTTTGAAGGACTGTTGATAAGTATGTTGGAATATTTTTTTTAATGGTGGCCTCTGTTGTTGTTGGTTAACATCTACAAATTGTTTGGAGGAAAAATATTTTCATCCATATTTTCTAATTGGTTGGTTCTAGAGTTTCCATCAGGGGCTCATCTTTATTATATTATGTTTTTGTAATGTTACACTATCTTATATATTAATATCTTTCTCTATTTAGTTGTAACTATGTGTTTTAATTATTTTTATTACTATGTAGGCACATTGTGATATACATTGATAAAAGATGGATCACATTATCGAGGGACACACCTCAGTATGTTAAGGGTTTGAGTGAGTTTTTAGATTTTTAAATTTCTAATCGATCTGTTGAAGGGAGAATAAAATGTCCATGTCCTAAATGTAAATTTAGAACATGGTTGAAGAGATATGAGTTTTATGAACATTTATTACTAAAGCAATTCCCTGGTCAATATTTTTGTTGGATTTGGCATGGAGAATCAAATGTTACAGAAATATTGAGCACTGATGTTAATCCATAGAATGAGGTCCCAAGATCATCAACAATGGAAAATGAAATGCAAAACCTCATTAATGATGCATTCGGCACTGCAAGACCCCACTATCAGCGTCAAAACATTTTAGAACGACCAAGAGAGGGTTCTACAAATTGCAACATGAAAAGTGATGTTTTGGAGACATTAACACAGGCAGATCAAGATTGTAACATATCATTGGATCCTCTTATTGATTCTATGGAGCCAAATATAAGAGAAAACTTCACTGAGGAAAATGTGTTTCATGATTTAGTTGACGATGGAAATCAAGAAGTGTATAGTGGGTGTTTGAAATATTCAAAGATTTCATTTCTACTGAAGTTGTACTATATCAAATGTCTATGAGGAATTACAAATAAGGAAATTTCCATGATATTGAAATTGATTCGTGATTCATTTCCTGAAGAAAAAATCCCATAATCTTTTTATGATATGAAAAAAGTTGTTAACAATCTTGGTCTGAGTTATACAAAAATACATGTGTGTCCTAATGATTGTATTCTTTTTTGGGGAGAGGATTCAAGTAGGCAGAATTGCAAGAAATTTTATTCTTCTAGATGGTAGGAAAAGGGTGATATTGGAAGTCTGAATGAACATAATTTTATGGAGAAGAAGAAAAGGAACACACTTGCAAAGGTTTTGCGTTACTTTCCTTTGATGCCTCGATTGCAAAGATTATTCATGTCATCAAAAACCACTGAATACATGAAGTGGAATTCTGTAGATAATAACAATGATGGGTTAATGACAAATCCACGAGATTCTAAATCATGGAAGACATTTGATTCATTACATCTCGATTTCTCAGCTGATCCTAGTAATGTTCAATTGGGATTGGATGCCGATGGATTCAACCCATTTGGGACTTTGAGTACCAGTTATAGCATTTTTCTAGTTGTTTTGATCCCTTATAATCTGTCTCCTTGGATGTGTATGAAAAAAACATCTTTTATCATTTCAATGATTATTCCTGGAAAACAAATGCCTAGAAATGATATTGATGTATACTTGTAGCCTTTGATTAACGAATTGCAGGAGTTATGGAGCAATGATGTTGAGACGTTTGATGCTTCTTCTAAAACAATGTTCAAAATGAATGTTGCTTTAATGTGGAAAATTAGTGACTTCCCTGGGCTTAAGAATTTATCTGGTTAGAACACTCAAATGGGTTTGGCTTATCCCATTTTTAACTTTGATTTTGAGACCAAACGGCTACCTCACAGTAGAAAATGTTACTTCTTGTGTCATCAAATATTTCTCGATGCATCTCATAGATTTCGGCAGAACAGATCAAAATTTAATGGTTTGATTGATCATAGACCACCTCCAAAGTTGTTAACTGGTTCTGAAATATTGACACAGCTTGAAAATGTTGAAATAGAATTTTGGAAGGTTCACCATTTGAATGAGAGAAGAAAATAGGTCTGAAGTGCATCGTTAAGCGAAACTGGAACGCAACAATGGAAGAAAAAAAGTATATTCTTTAAACATCCGAATTGGGAATTTAATTTGTTGCGGCATAATCTTGATGTGATACATATTGAGAAGAATTTCTGTGAAAATTTGATATTCACATTGTTTAATGAGCATGGAAAGTTGAAGGATAATCTCAATGCTCACAAATACTTACAAGCAATGAACATAAAACGCGATCTCTGGCCATATGAGAATGAAAAGTATCCTTTGGCAATTATTTCAATGAAAAATAGGGATAAAGATTCATTCCTTAGAATGTTAATGAATTTTAAGGTATCTGATGGGTATTCAAGTAACATCTTGAGGTGTGTTGACTTGAAGAATCATAAGTTACATGGATTGAAAAGTCGCGATTCACATATTTTGTTACAGTAGTTACTACCATTGGCATTGTGTACATTATTTCCTGAAAAAAATTACTACTGTGGTACTCCAGTTCTGCCCATTTTTCAGACAACTATGTGAGAAATATCTACATCCATTTCAGCTTGACAACCTCCATTAGTGGTTTGTATTGACCCTTTGTGCAATGGAGATGATCTTTCCTCCATCGTTTTTTACTGTAATGATGCATTTAACTTTGCATTTGGTTTAAGAAGCTAAATTAGGAGGCCCCGTTCATTATCGATGGATGTATCCAATTGAGAAGTACTTTATTTATATTTTTTCCAGTTAAGTAGACAATTTTTGGTACTTAATTAAATGAATAATTATGTTTATTTTATTTCACAGATATCTTGGGCATTTGAAATCATATATGAGAAATAAAGCTCAACCAGAAGGCTCTATTGCTGAAGGCTATTTGGATGACGAGTGTCTGACCTTTTGTTCTTGATACATGGATGATATTGAGACAAGATTTAATCAAGTTGGACGTGTTGATGACACATCAAATCAATCTCAAATACATCAAATATCCAAAATATTTCCTACTATTGGCCGATCTGTTGGGAGGACCTCAAATATGACATTGACTGAATTGGAATTATTACAGGCACATAGATATGTGTTGTTGAATAGTGAAATTGCAGATCCATTTATTGAATAATTGAGGATACAAACAAGGAGACGAATGAGAGGTCGAACACGAAATGAGAAAGATATAACGAAAGCTGTTAATAAAGAGCTTGTAAAATGGTTTGCACGACGTGTAAGTTGATAAATATTGAAATAAATACGAATATTAGTTTGACACATACATTTTGTAAATATAATAAAGTATATTTCTTTTTTTATATCATGAATACTGATACTCGAGAAGAGGTGTCATAAGAATTGAATTTTCTTGCTAGAGGTCCTCTAAAACACGTTTGAAATTTCGACGCTTATAATGTGAATGGCTTTAGATTTCGTACAGTCGATCGAGAAGTGGGTCTAAAAACACAGAATAGTGGTATATTTATATTTTCTGAAGTGGAATACTATAGAAAGTTGAATGATATTATTGAATTATACTACCACATACATTTTTCGATTGTTTTATTCAAATGAAAATGGGTCGATTTTATCAAAGGTGTTAAAAGAGATTCCTTGCAATTTACTTCTATGAACTTCTCTCGCTTGATGGATGTTGGTGATCGTGAACTGCATGATCCATATATCTTAGTATCCCAAGAAAAAATGGTATATTACATGGATTATGTTGCCGATTAAGGATGGAGTGTAGTTGTTCACGTAATACAAAGAGATTTGTATGATATGGGTGATGAAGTGGAAAATTTGACCTCTGAAATTGAAGTTAATCAGTAACAAGAAGCAAGATTATATGTCCATCATGATATTTAAAATATTAGTCTAGCAATGATGAATTAAGTGGATGAAGTAATGGATCAATAAACCGACCTGATTGAAGGGGAAAATGATTGTATGTACAATTATTTATTTATTCAGCAACCACTTATTTCATTTCTACAGTCATTCATTGTCATTGTTATATATATTTTTTCTGTTAGTACTGCGCATCTATTATCATTTTTAATTTTTTTCTGCATATTTTTTTTTGAAATATATATTCTGAACTTAATTTTATTTTATTAAATGACAGGAATGCCATGGAAGAAGCGGTATTCTATTCCATCTAGTTCCAAGGCAGATGAAGATCCATCTAGCTCCCTCCCCACGACATTTGAGGCACCAGCTGCCTAAACTCCTGCACCATCTCCCCCTGCACCATCTGTCACACCATCATTGGATGTCCCATTTGAGGGTGAGTCGTCGACTCCCCCTTCAGGAGCCTCAGCATTGGGGCAGCAACACGCCTATTCCAGTTCATCATGGGCGTACAGAATTGTAATGTCCTCAATTTATAAAATTCACCCTATAAAAGTAATTTTCACTCTCTTATGTGAGACTAAGAATATGGATATGTTTTGGAATACATAAGGTTTTCCCAAGGTCACTTAGTATATGTAAAGATAATTTAAAAAACATAATATTTAGAAAATGGTAAAGTGTAGGGACATGTAAAAGTTACTCTTGGTTACCCAATGTTATATAAACATTACTATCATTGTCAAATATTTATGCTTAATATTAAGAATTTGGTACATAATAGTCATCCACTTATTCTAAAAAATTTATTATGTCTTGATCTACTGTATTATATATAGAAGTCCACATGGGAATTCATAATGGTTAAAATATATAATATGCAAAGTTCATGCAGATACATAATGATAATCTATAAGGGATACAAACATTGTGAAAAAGATAGATGATATTCAAGATTCTTCTTTGAGGATATGTATATGTTAAGAGTCTTTCAAAAAAAATTATGCCACATGGTTTTTCAAAAATTTTGAAAATAATGGCAGGATAGTCATTTTGGGTGTCTTAAGTTAGAAATTTTCTTCTAGATTATTCAACATCGAGATGTACGATCAAGTAAAGGCTTAAATACTCTTCTCATCCACTTTCCTCCTTAAACAACTTTGATTTTTGGTGAATAATTATGGTTTGTTTCATCATTTATGTTAAAATTATTTTCTAATTCTATGGTACTTATTTTATTTCATATTCCATTGACTGTAATATCACTAAATAAGGGTATGATATAAATTCCACTAAACCATGAAGGAATTGAGTCGATGTAATTGGTGTTTCGTTTTACTTGTTTAAAGAAGATTCAAAGAGGAAATTTTCAAAATTATATGTGGGGTTTATAGATCTATGAAACTTCTTGAGTTATTTGTTATTCTTTAATGATGTGGGTGAAATTTATGGGTATGACAGAGTAAGGAATTATTTATTTGTATACTAGATATTTGGATGCATATTAAAGCTTTTGTGAACCATTTTTCTCTAGAATTTATGTTTTGGGGGATCATTGGTAAGTAATTATTTGGTTTTATAGAGTAGGATCTATTACCCCTAGTTAGGATATATGACTTGTATTATGGGGTTAGATATATTCCACTTTCTGATTTTGATATGTTAATGGTATTATCTGTGTAGATATGAAAATATATGGTATTTCTGTTTTGATTTCTCTTTCAGGATAGTGGTGTAGCGGAAGCAAAAAAGTTTTTTTTTGGGCTACATTTAGCCGCAGTTTAAACCGCGGCCAAAAGTACATTGGCGGAGGATAAAATCGCCGCTAAGCGTTGAAAACTTCCGCCAAACGTAAAAAAAAATATGTTTAGCGGTGGTTTTAACCGCCGCTACATGGTTTCACCCGAGGGTATCATTTTGCGGCGGTTTTCCTGAGTTCATCGGCAGTTTTACGAGCCCTGGATTTCGGTTTATTCACAGTGGTTATAACCACCACGAATAAACCGAAATCTAGGGCTCGTAAAAACCACTGCTGAACTCCAGAAAACTTCCGCGAAATGAGGCATCTACGACCCTTTCTAGAAACCGCCTCGAACCGGAAATAACCACCGCTAAGCGGCGGTTCTCTTGTAGTGACTGGGTATATTCTTTGTTTAATGGAATTCTCATTAAAACCCATTATGAATGACTTAATAGTGAAGGTAACTCCTAAATTTATAGAACCTAATAGAAAAATAACTATGGATAACCAATGATTAAAAGTCTCATTGGTTTATCTGAAAGAATTATAATCTAAATATGAAGGTATTAGAAGGGAATACATATTCCTATTGATGTTTTCATATTCATATTTATGATTATATAATATCTATTTTGTTTTTAGTTTTTGGTTGATACATGATCATGAAATTTAATTAGAGAAGGATATATTCCAAGAAACTACAATGTATTATATTCAAATTAGGGATAATTTTTATAAGGTTTGGACTTTTACTTTATCCTTATTACAGTGAACAAAAAAGTTTTCTAGTATTACATATAGTAGTGAGGTTTATATGATAATATAAACTAATTCATTATACTCTAATATATTTTAGATAGTGAACTGATATTTATCGATAAAATTTATGTATATTCAATGTGTTATTATTGATAATTTAAGACATATAACTTTCACACTTATGTATTTTTTCATTTGAAGACTGAAATCATATGTTAAATGGAATTAATAGCCATAAAAGGTGAATTTATATTAAATTTATTTATATGGGATAACTATTGTAGAACATAAGATTGAGGTATGGATAATGCTTAAATTTAATATGCACAAAAAATTGGGATGATAGGGGCTGTCTAGATTTTGATTAAGTAAGTTAGATAGTAATTGATTAACATGGGATTGATAATTTATTTATAATTTTTTAATATAATTTCATCTCATTTTTTGGATTAAGATATATGTGGAATAAGTGTGTGATTTTATGAACTATTTCTTAAAGCCATTTTAAGGTTAAATTTAAAGATATTTTTTAGGAATATATATATTTATTATAGTTTTCTAACATAGAGATTAAAATGGTCTTGGAAATGTTTTGTTATTGATTTTATATGATTAGTGTATATAAATATATGCTTAAATGATTATAATACTGATTTTTTTTTTATGAATGATAAGTTAGATTATGAGATCATAGATTTATATGATATAGAAAACTAGACTTCTCATACATTGATTTTATATATTTGTATATGAAGATTCATTACATTACACAAACACACACCTGAGGACCATTATATTTTAGTGTTTTTGGATACTAGGTACATAATAGTCTAATTTTGGAAAATATCCTCATCATATCAAATAAACATATTCTCCCTTAGTACTATTCAAAAACATTCCCTACTAAAAACCATTATTCATAACCTTGGGAAAAGAAACACAAGAAATCATGATCTCAAATGATCAGTAAGGGTAAACATGGGAGATACATCAGTATAACATGAAAATAAGGATATAAGAACATGATCATAACATATGGAACCCATGCCCTTATTATTAAAGAAAATAATATTGAGTCATGGCATAAAATATGTAATTTAATAAGAAATTAATCATAAGTAAATCGAATAATATAAGCCATGAGATCATAAAATTAGCATAATTATTAGAATTTTGGCATACACATTAGTATAGAAAATCATTTTCAAAGTAACAAAGGATCACTTTCAAGGATATAACTGTGTAATGGGTTGAATCCTAAAACTATAATACTTGTTAAGTCTCACTACCAAGTCCATAATTGCACACAAAGTTCTTTATTGAACCAAGTTCACTTCCATTTATAGTCCTATATTTATCATGATATATAAATCATCACCCAATACATTTGAAAGAGATATTTTTTCTACAAAAATAATAATTAAAATAATATATATGTTTTAAAAAATATCAATAAGCATTATCATATTTTAACCAAATAAATTAAATATGATTCATGAACATTTAAACATATCATAACCTATGGAAAACACACATTTTTAGTAATCATTTCATGATTTCATCACAGCATAACACATGGAAAAAGAATCAAGTTTCATAATAAATGTGTTTTAAAAAAAAAATTCAATAGAAACAATTTTTAAAATATTAATAATGATATCCTTTGTTCATATTCATATAAAATCGTAATTTACATCAAAGGATGTCATTATAGATAGAGAACGATTTTAAAAGATAAATCACATGAAATGTTTTTTGGAGGAAAATATATTTTACTTCAAAATAAATTTTTCAAAAAATGAAAATATTCCATTAATCCCATTCTTTTAAAATAAAATTAAAAAACATATAAAATAATATTTAAAAATATCAATTAAATAATTCCATGAAGAAAATAACCATTTTACATTGAAACCACTTTTTAAAACATAAATCATTTTCAAAATAATTTTCATTGAAAATAACCTTGAAAACATATAAATAAATCTTAAAATCGCAAAATTTTCATAACAATGGGATATTTCAATCATGTCATACATGTTAAAACAAGGATTCAATTAAAATTTTGTGTAAAATCCAGATAAAAAATGTTTCGGAAAATGATAACAGTAATACTTTAAATTTTTTTTGTAAAAATAAAAAAATGGGTAAAATATCACTAATACATAATTTTAGGAAAGTTAAAATAATTGAAACCATTTTTAGAAAATAAAATTACAAGAAAACTTTTTTTCAACAAAAGAAAGGAATAAATATGATTTTTTATATAAATGGTATTTTGAACTCATGAGTACATATAGACAGGGAAATTTAGTAGAAACAAGTATTCTACTGGAATAACCATAATATAATAATTTTTAGGTCTTTCTCATGATATATATAATTATATTTAATCATTTTTAGAATAATCATAAACAATCATGGTAAATGATGAGATTGTAACATAAAACTCTTACCACTTTGGTAACATTGGATAATAATCCTCATGAATGATTAAATATAAATAAAATCAATAATATATTTAAAATAAGTATAAAAATTTATATAACATGTCAATGGGTTAGTATATTCACCTCATATAATAAGATAGGTGTATAAAAAGACATATGTATCAAAGAAGGAAAATTCAGTCAAAAATCACTTTCCACTTTGGTATCTTTTGAACTATAAAACCCATGAAATAGAGATCCCAGAATAGATATGTAAAGAAAAATAATTTTTAGGATAATAATCCTAAAGTACATTAATTTTTATTTTACACACCACATAAAATAAATAGGAAGTGAATATGGTATGTGTCTCGTAGAAGAAAAAAGTGAGACAGAATTCCTTATGAATTTGGTAATCTCTAGATCAAGACCCCATGAAAGAGATAACATCATATGTATTTTTAAATACAAATAATTTTCATGAAATAACTTATATATTTAATTCATGGTGAGTATATACAGGTAAAAAATAATAATTGGTGAATATGGAATATATATCATATAAATAAAAGTGAGACGAGAAAACAATAAGCTTAAGTCTAGAATTCCATCATATACATTAGAAATTACTATATAATAAATATAATATAATTATAAATCAGGAAAATAACCATAATTTAATATATCATACCATATATTATTTTCTTATGACCTTTTATTACCCATTTACTAACAATTCCATGTTAAATTCATGTTTTTGGAAATAACAACTTTTATTCATGTATGTTTTTATTTGTTACTTTCAGTCCTCCTAAATTCATCTTGGATTCATAATATAAAGATTAATAAGAATGAAATAATCATAATATTTATACATAAATATTAATTTTAATACCACCCATGAAATATGGTTTATAGAAATGAAGTACACTACGATTAGGGGAAGGAAGGTTGTACGTGTGCATGAGTAAAGTTTCCATTTTTCAATGATCATTATGGAATAGAGTACAGTAATATATTTTCATAAATAATTATAATAATATCAAAAATAAAATTTTAGTACTTAAAATTTACTTATACATATCATCCATGTGTTGTGGTTATGAAAATATAGAGTCACATTGCTTCATGAAGGCGTTAGTCCACACATACACGAACGACATTATCATCATTCAGTGAGTGAAAATGTAGGAAATAAAAGGATATATTATACTTTTAAGATGATAAATATTTCACTAATATCATTATTATTTCATTTATATAATTTATTTTCATTAAATATATACTTATTACCTTCCATTAAATGCATTAATGAAAACAAAATACATTACTTTGTGAGGTGGTAGTCCACCGTACACACAAGCGACATTATCTTATCCCATGCAGAATGTAAAGTAAAAAACATAAATATTATATATTGATTCCATTTTTATTATTAGGTTATAAATATCATATATATAATTTAAATCTCTCTATATTTAAAGCAGTATGTGGGGTAATGAAAAAAATGAATGATATCTATTTGTGGGGAAGTAGTTCACGGTACACATGAATGATGATTTTGTAGCCCATCTGATGAATTTGGTGGTGGATGTAGGTAATTTAATTAAAACTAATAACATAAAATAATTTCAAATATACTAATTTTTTTATATCATAATTAATTAATAAAAAATGAAGGATGTGGAGGAAGAAATAAAATAAAAATGCTCATTGAAAACATTACATCATCTGCGGGTAACCTCCTTTGTTTTCCCCAAAGACATCCTGAGATTATTTTAATCCAAAAAAAAGCTTATAAGATAATCTTTGGGATTTGTTTAAGTTAATTATCAATTATGTTCAAACCAAAATTTTTTCTAAAGTGTGAACAAGAGAGGAGATGGGGTGACCTTTTATAAGTGAGGTGAGTGGAACAATTGTAATTTTTTGAAATGAAATATTGTACATGCATTTTTATCTTTCCAAAAAGATATAAAAAGATTATTTAAAATACATAGAAAATATAAGGTCAAAATATGGCCATATAATGTTTTTTATACATGTTTTTAGATCATTTTTAACCCTTCTGTTTTTAGTTTAACCCCATAGTAATCCCATTTTTACATTAACTGTAGTAATTAATTTTTATAGTTCTAACTATTCATTTTGGAAAGAAACTATGTTGAACTTATTAGATAAAATATATTATTTTGATTCCAAATATGGAATTAATTTTTATAAATGAAATTCATATGGGTTCAAAATTTTAATCTAAACGTAATCTTGTAGATAAGATGAGAAATATGGTTTTCAAAGAAAAAATGTTCCATAATTTTTTAATGTTTTTATATTCAATTTCAGATGAAATTAATTAAAATGAACAAAAATTGATTAATATATATATTTAATTGAATTAATTTTTCTTTCAAACTAATTTAATATATAATTTATTTTTATAAATGACTATAATAAAAAGCTATTTTTCCATTATAATTCTGTATTTTCGCTATTCATAAAAAATTTAATCTTTTTAGAAGATTTTCAAAAATTCACCATAATATCATTTAGAATTTTTATTTCAAAAATGAATATTACGTTTTTAGTTTTTTTATAAAATTGTAAAAACATAAATTTAAAACCAAACACATAGACTTGATGAAAAAAATGTTTTCGTGATGTGTACTTTATTCTAGAAAAATTTTATTTTTATTAACTCTATTTGTAATATTAATAATTCTATGAATATAAATTAAAAAATATTGATATAATATATATAAATTTATATTAAAATATTCCACATTATATATTACTTAATTTAATTAGAATGGAGAAAAATTTTGTACTTTAAAACTATTTTCTGGAAAAAAACATTTTTTAACCCTATGAAAACTTGTACTAAAATATAATCTAAATGTTGTTAAAAATTAATTACAATTACTAAATACTATAAATAAAAATTATTTTACTTTAAAACATAATTTATAATATAAATTAATTAATTTATTGGAAATAAATAATTGTTGTAAAAAATATGTATTTTCACTATTCACTAAAAAACAAAATTTCCAAAAAAAATACCAAAATTTCACCAGAAATTAATTTTGATATGATGATTTCAAAAATTAAGATAATTTTATAAAACAAATTTTCTAAATCCTCAATTAATTATGATATTGTTTTCAAAAAAATAAATAAAAATCATTTTTGAATAATATAAATATTTGAAAAAAATATATAATTACTTTACTAAAAATTGATTGATTATTTACTAATAATTTATAAACAAATTTTTATTGAGTAATAAATTTAAATGAATATTTGTTAAATTTGATTAATACTATTCATAGCCACCTACTAAATGGACAGGTTATTATAAAATTATTTCATGTTTTGATGAAGCCCGGGGTTATGTGTCATTCAAACTATCAAAGAAACTCGCTCTTCTGTATAACACAAAACATGTAAAGATTTAAATTATTTTCAAAATAATTCATAAAATATTGGGATATTTTATTCTACCCCCCCCCCCCATAAAATTAATTTTCTTATCAGAATTATTTCTAGTGATGAATGGTTTAAAATTTTAAAATACATTTATAGAAACTCACATTGTATAAAATAATAATAAAACATCCCATAAAAAGGGAAAGTTGGAGACATAATAGTTACCTAGAGTAACTCATAACTAAGTTTCTACATTAAATAACACTAGATATATAAGACTATTTTGACATGGATGAAAACAATAAATAATTTTATAGAGTTATATAGATCATAAATCATAAGAAAATTGGGTTATCTAGAGAAAGTTAATGACGACAAAACCATAAACCAAAGTGGAATGAAAATAATTATTTATTTTATCAAAAATTATAATAATAATAATAAAATTATTTCAAGATAATTTTCTTAATGTTTAGGTAATTTTATTAAAATATATACTTAATTGATTTCATTCCATTTAATACACATAGTCTCACATATTGGTTGTGCCAAGATAAATTTCAACTTCATCTATTTCTCTAATAAATAAAGGTGAATTTGATGTTCCTGAATCACTAATGAATCATAATATCTATTAATATAATGATAATTCATTCCTTCTATTTTTAGTAATCATCACAACAAAATGGTTAGAACATGTTATCAAATATATATAAATCTTCATATGGGGAAGTATTACTATAAGAACCTGATTCATTATTAAGATATATAATCTTTTAATTTCCATCAATACTTAATTTAAATGATTATTTACAGCCTATTTTAAATTTCTATTGAGGTTATAGAGGTATTATGGGTTTTCGAGTCTTGTTCAAAGTCTAGAACCCAACTTTTGGGTTGAAAAAAGCCTGACACACGGTTAGTAAAAACCATGAGGGACATGCCGCATGATTACATCTAACTGTGCAAGGATGAATAGTGGAATCTTGGATCCACATGATTTGATAAACCATGTAATTTGGGGTTCAAGGTCTTGTGAAAAACAATAGACCTTTGATAGTGTAGTTTTTCACAATTTTCACATGGTTAGTCAAATCATGTGCACTAATCGTGTGAGTTTCCCCTTCCTACATTAGCGCCACACGGTTGGCACACAGTTTGGCCAACCATGTGACCAAACCTTTTAACCTAGTTATTTTTTTTAATTTACCATATTACCCTCATTTAACCCTTTATTTAAATCCTATTTTCTATTTTCCTCTCGATTCAAATCCCTAAGCTTTAAGAGCTCATATTCATGCCTAATCTATGAATCAAAAGATATTCTTTATTAGAGCATCGTATCAATATCCATCAGAAGGATTAGATAAATCTAGAAAGGATCTCATTTCCTTTTGTACCATTCCTCATTCTTCTTCATAATGGCTTCACTATTTAGGTGAAAGCTAATATTCCATGTTTTGAGGTTCTTTGTTCATTCATATATTTCCTCCTAATATGAGTTGAATCAAGAGTTGGTACTAGAAGAGTAATTCATTTTGAACTTTTGGTAGGTGTTGTTATTCTTTTACTTCAATTTCAAAGTATTTATATATATTCCGATTTGTTGTGTGCCCAAATATTAGAGAAACTCCCTTGAAATGGATTTTAATCGTTGATTTGAATTGATAGGTCTGACCAATGTAATTAATGGAATTTATATATAAATGAATAGAAGATAAGAATCATGAATTTTTAAAAACCATTTAGGGTGTTTTTTAGTTAAATTAGACCACCATGGGTGGATTTTGAATTTGGATACCTTTACGGTGTACCTTTTTCCCCTTTCCATGGGATGTTAAAAGATGAAATGATAATTGTAATTTGATTTATAATTTGAATTTTTAATTGAATTGATATGGAAAAGGGAATAAAATCCATTTCCTTAGACTCTTTCCATGTATTTAGTTGATTAAGAATCAGATGAGCCTTATAATGAAATCCCCATGGAAGATAAATAAGATACTAAGCCTTCTAAGATTATCCAGTTCCTTGATCCTTTATTTGAGGTGATATTGAAATGAATTGGTCATGTTGATGACCATAAAATAATTAATTGATAGTGATTTCATACTTATATTAATTGGGTGACACCTGAGTTCATATATTAATTCCATGTATGGACTCATTTGGATTCTACCTTGCTTACGCCTAAGTGGCACATGGACTCCCTAATGGGAATCTAAGGATGAACTCATGGGGGATGACTATTACACGTAGAGTGGAACTTGGATTCCTTTTAGATTAAAAGGATAGGCTCAGAGGTTAGTTGATCATGTGTACCATGGCTAATACTTGGTCTCCCTTAGTGGACCACTAAGGATGGACTTGAATGGAAATAATTTTTTACAACACCCAGAAAGATACTAGGATCCCTATGAGGAATTCCTAGGATAAGATTGTAAGGTTCTTTTTTCATAATGTTCTTGGAGCAATACCTTGATTATAAATTAGTAATTCCAAGTATGGGATTAGTTTCTTAAACTGTTAATTAGGGAATGATTTATATGATGTGTATTCAAAAAAATACTAATAATGGATTTAGAATTTGTATTATACTATAATTATGGACCCGTTAGGAAACCTAGATCACGTATCCTTATGGGCGATGATGGGCTACATGAATAGTCCAAATACAGACTCTTTATAAGAGATTAATTAATTAAATGGGCATGATTCATAACAAAGAAAGGATTAACTATTTATTAAGAGAAATACTAGCTAGGATAATGTATACTGTAGGGGTCGGGTGTCCATGGGAAACCATACCTTTATGGGCAGTTTATATTTAGTACTTCCTTAACATGTAATATTATTTCCTGCACACTATCATTATTATATATTCATATACATGGTGGATCTAGACCTTTGGGTGGTTTCCTACTGGTATTGTATCTCATTCCTTGTTCCGACCGCCGATGGTACCCAAAAAGATAATATTATTATAGGTATGGATAATGGAATGTACCATGCTATAGGTTCTTGATTTCTATATAGGAACGGGGGAGCACCATATTGAGATGAGCCTCATAATTCTATAATAATTTTTTTACCTTTTGGTATTTAAAAAAAGTACCATACTGATGCGTGTGTACCTTTTTTGTAGAAAAATGACATATATCATCATCTTCTATATACAAAATTCCTTTATCGTATTGTTTGTTTATATCTATTAATTTTATTCATCTATTGTCTGACTGATTAACATATTCTTATACATATCAATTATTGTATATCAATTATGGTGCACTATGGTTATGATGGAATAGTCTCCCCATCTACACACCCTAGTCCCTCTCTTCTAGTCGGTGACCTCAAGTGTTTCAGGAGATGTGCTTGAGGCTCTGTGGCCAACTAGGCTCTGGGAACCTTCAGTGACATCTAGGTTGGGGAAGTTAAAATTTGTTATCAAAGGATAATTTTCTTTTCTTACCATAATATTTAGAAACAATATATAGGGATAGGAATAAAAGTGAATTTGGTGATGAGTTGTTCCTTAGAGTAGCTAACCACATGCAAGAAAAAGGAAACTTTCCTCGTATGAAATATCTATTTTGTGGATTTTTTCTATTACAGTAGATTTGATACCACCATTGTGTGATAAAATTAAATTATTATGTTATTATGGATATGAATTTGCGTTCTATTTTTTTCAACCTATTGAGATGAGGGTATTCCATCTCATTCATCGTTTTATAATCTTTTTATAAATCACATTCCATGAGTTATAATGTGACATATAGGATGAATTGCCTAATTGATTATTGTAGTTATATGTGCCATGATTAATAAACCTGCTATGTGGTAGATATTATTTAGGTAATTTTAAAACATGTTTGGAACTCAGAGTGCATGTCATAACATAACAGATGTTTTTCTTATTAAGATTGAGTAGACACCATAAGAAGCCAATTGTGGCACGTTGAGTCGTAGACCATGAGTTGCATGGACAAGAACTTGTTATGGTATAGATTAGGTGGATACCAATTTTTTTCATGAGGATTATGGGAATTTATGTATAGAATATGGTTAACCATTTCGTTCAACCATTTTAAATGATTTTTATATGATTAAAATTAATTTGATAATGGTAAAGAAACTGAAATATTTGGTAGTAGAGAACTTGACCCAGACCTGACATTAGTAGTGGGTGGTAGATAGTATCTCTTTCTATTATATTTTACTTTTACATCACCCATTCCTAACTCAAGAAGTAGTAATGTGGGTGTGTTTTTATATAGGAAGGATTGTACCTATCATATTTCTACATCCGCACTTTGAGTTGAAAACATTGATAATTTTATTTTCTGATGCGTCTCTTTGGCATCAAAGATACATGATACCACGACGACCTATAGTCGTCTTCTAAGAGAGTGGTAGCAAAAACACTCCAGAGGTGTTTTCCCATCGTATAATAGGGGATAGTTTTTTATTTCCTATTATAGCACTAGTAGTTGTACAATACATAAATTTTAAGGCATAGTTTCATGATAGATTTATGTGTTTTATGCAGACTACTAAGAGAGTATCACGACCTTCCTCGACTATGGAATAGTTAATGTGTGAGTTCCAATAGAAACATAATCACACTTTTTTTAGGGATGGAGAACAACAAGATAATGATTCATGGGTATAGTCAATGTAATCTATCATTGAGAATCTAGAAACACCTCTTAAGAGGATGCTAAAGCTCACTACTTATATACCGGTTGATTCCTCCTAGAGAAGGTGGGATGCCATTACTCAGACGAATTGTTGTTAGGATATGGATTGGGGGATTTTAATATAGAATTTTATGATTTCATATATCATACCATATTGGGGACTAATATATCATGTATGTTCATGCACTTGGACTAGGGAACGTTATCAATAATCGATTATCTAAGACATTTTACATTTCTCTAATTATTCACACCTATTATGATGGATATTGAGTTATATAATTCCAATAAATTCAAGGATGGTCTCAGTTATGACATAATATTTTAAGAGAATATATTTTAGATAACTACCATTTTTAGAATAGTGAATTAGAAATATATCATTGAGTGTACCCTGAGAGAGGGGGTAGTGCGAGCTAGGGTCGTTTATTATCTAGATCTATGACTACATTGACTGGTAGTAGAAATAATTTTATAGAGCTTCCATATAGCAATATTAGTAGCTAGACAGCATACATAGGTAGCTAGGACAGGTTCCACCAGTGCAGTAGACTACGACATATGAGGCCTTAGTACATGAGAGACCTAGTTGAGTGGTGATATTTCGGAAAGATGGGCCACCTACAATGCTTTTGAATAACATTTCCTATGGAAGAGAGTGATAGATGGTCTACACCAACCCCACATGCATGAGTGGGGTCTGAAAATTCTTTTATATTAGGGAGTTGGAGTACATATGAATGATAAGGTAAAGGAGGTGGTTATAGTCATGGTAGTCAGACACCGTATTTGTAATTAAAACAGATTAAATCTAATCAGGGTATCCTGGTTGTATCATAGGGCCATGGATCAGACAAGATATATGTACTGTAATAAACCCTAGTGAAACAAAATCCCATGCATAATACTTTGAGAGGTACTATATCGGTAGTCTCTAGTTTAGAATATGTTCTTTTAGATATAGTGGATTCTCATATATTTGTATTTTCTCCTGTTGTGGTGAACCTGTAGTTCAATTTTTAGTGTTTTCATGGATTTAGTATTCTTGAAACCCTATTATGGATTAGAATATAGGATTTATGTTAGTGTTGGGCATTCTACCATGAGATTGGTGGGTGTCACATCATATGGGACCTATTTTTCCTAGAGATGATAAGTTTTGACATCATTATTTGGATGGAATTGTTGGAACCCTTTTATGATTAAGTTGATTTCTATCACCAATGGGTGACTTCTACATCACCAGAGTGTAGAGGGTTAATTTACAATGGTGAATGGGTTGTTCAAAAGACCTAAGTTGTACCTGAGCATCGTGTTCTAGGAAGGATTACTAAACATATTGTGAGTTTATATCTAAACGATTAAGGAACACATATGTATGTTTTCCTTTTATAAACTCATCATTTAAGTGAGGTTTTTATGGAGGTATTTTTTGGATTACCTCTATTGTGAGAGGTAGTGTTCTCTATCAAGATAAATCCATATAGTTCACCAGTATCCATTCCTCTATGCAGGATAACTACTACTAAGATGTAGGAGATTAAAAGTTTTCTAGATGATTTATAGTCATAGTGTTTTATTCAACCTAGTACTTCTATATGTGTATCACAAGTCCTTTATTGAAAATGTCATACAAAACCCTTAGGAAATGTTTGGATTACCATAAATTGAACCAAATTGTGGTCAAGAACTAGTATCCTCTTTCGTGGATAGTTGATCTATTTGATCAATTCAGAGGAACCCGAGTATTATTAAAAATTATTTTGAGATCTAGTAATCATCCAGTGTGTGTTAGACCATAAAACATAACTTGTACAAAATTTCATAGCAGATATAGTCTATACAAGTATTTGGTTATGTAGTTCAGTCTTATGAAAGTAGAAAAAGTTTTTGTTGAACAGATGGACCAAGTATTCCATACTTATGTAGATTTGTTTTTAGTGGTTATGAAGGATGTCATCTGGGTGTATTCTCACAATAAACATGGACATGAAAAACATCTTGAGGTCATTTTTAATACACTAATATAGAATCAGTTATATTTTATTCTCACAAAGTGCATCTTCTAGATGGATCAAATTTACTTCCATGGTCACAGAATCTCAAAGACAAAAGTATCTATCAACCTAGATAAAGTCTTAACTAAAGTTTCTTATGAGTATCCCATGAACTTATTTGAGGTATATAGGTTCTTAGGGATAGCTAGTTATTATAAGAATTCCAAACAAAAATTCTCATCCCTAGAATCACCGCTTAAAGGCTAGACGATGAAGGGTGTGATGTTTTTATGGCCAGATGCACACAATTATTCCATTTGGGAGTTAAAAGGTATATTAAAATCAGTACATTTTTTAATTTTCTATATCCATGAAGGATTTACACTTTTTACTGTGATACATCATGTATCAGGTAAGAAGTCTTCTTTATATAGGGAGATAGAGTCGTGGCATACGAGCCTTGGTATTTGATACCACACGAGAGTAATTACCAAAAACGTGATATTATGTTAGCTTTAGGTGTTACACATTGCACTGTTGGAGACATTAAATACATGGAGAGAATTTTTTGGTGTACATAGACCAAAAAATCTATAAGTATAAATTTACATTGTTTGATCTAAATATAATGTAGAAAAGGTGGGATGAATACCTAAAGTATTTCAATATCGAGCTTTCCAACATGCTTGGTAAGGGAAATGTTGTGGTCGATGTACTAAGTAGGAGTATTTATATATAGGTAGTTCAGTAGGCTATTAGATAGTGGTAGCTTATGGATTTGTTCTAGGAGATGCACTTGGAGGTGCAAAAAAGTTAATGGAAAAATTTTCTATCATCCTTAACTATAACATCTATCCTTCTAGATTGAGTAAGGATGAGTAATATATTGAATTCTTGGGGATTAGTAATATAGGAGAGTGTAGAAGGTGAGTAACCTCTTCCTAATTGGACCGTATGTGAGGATTAAATTTTATGTACACATGGTCACATATGGGTTTTAGAGGACATGCATGACGAGCTCATGCAACACTTTCATGCTTCATCTTGGGAAGTGCACCCCAGTGTCACCAAAATGTATCAGCATTTACAATGAAAATACTAGTGGTTGAGTATGAAAAGAGATACAGATGGTTTTTCCATGAGATGTTCCACCTAGCAGCATGTGAAGGGGGAACACTAGTGACCAGTCTGACTATTACAATAGCTTACCATTCTTGAGTTGAAATGGACAGACGTCGCGATGGAAGTTGTTGCAGGTTTATAGTGGTCAACTCGAGGTAATTATGCTATTTGGGTTACTGTTGACATGCTCACAAAGTTCTTCCGTTTCCTACTAATCAAAGAGACTATTTTAGTATATGATCTTGGGAGGTTGTATATTTACGATACGGTTTGACTTCAAGGGGTCCCCCATAAAGTTGTTTCAGATAGGGATGACTAGTTTAATTAGTATTAATGGAAAGGGATTTAAAGTGAGTTAGGTAAAAAGAAACTTATGAGCACAAAATTCCACCCTCAGATCGATGGCCAATCATAATTCAAGAAACAAGTGCATGAGGACATGTTGCATGCATGTCCTAGATTTTGGGGGATCTTGGGAGAGGCACATGCCCCTAGTTGAATTCTCCTATAATAATAGATTTTTGGATACTATACATATGGTTATTTATTATGATTTATATGGTAGGCCAAGTCGATCATCCATGTGATGGTAAGAGGTAGGAGAGGCAGCTATGCTTGGACCTCGTCTCATTCTGGAGACCACAAAATAGGTTCTATTAATTTTGGAGAAGAAGGACACTGCGTAGTCTCAATATAAATCATAAAATGATCACGCCAAACAACCTATATAGTTAAAGTTTTGGGATCAGGTATTTTTATATGTCTCACCAAGTTTGATATTCATGGGGATTAGGAGACAGGGTAAACTTTCATCGTGATATATCAGACCATTTTGAGATTCTGGAGAGAGTCAGGCTAGTAAACTATCAGTTATAGTTACCTCAGTGGTATCAAACCATACATGACCTATTCTAGGTATCCTAGATGATCCATAATCATTTAGACATGTCTCATTATTTTCATCTTGAGGAGGTTTAGTTAGAGGAAGATGCATCCTTTGAGGAGAATCCGATATATATTATGGATCATAGGATGAAGGTTCTCTAGGGTCGGTCATTTACACTAGTGTGGGAGTTATGTAAGAAAAACCAAGTAAAGGGAAATACCTTGGATCTAGAGGATTATATATAATCACAATTTCTATAGTTGTTCACATATTATGCTTCACCACCCTTGGAAGGGAAATTTGGGTATGGATTTCTTTAAGGGGGATGTTTGTAAGAAGACAGTTCATTCTAAAGGTTTTATTTAAAATATTTATTAGTGTAATTTCTTATTTATGTCTTAATGTGAATTACCTTTGATTTTATAGAGTAATCAGGGTGTTTGCGACTGTAATGTGTAAAGAACCCATCTTTTGTGGTGAAACCGGCCCGGTGCACTATCAATGGAAACCGTAGGGGGAAGGCCCTACAATTACATCTAACTATGTGAGGTAGTACAATGGGAAGACACCAGCCACACAATTTAAAAAACAATGCGATTTGGGATGGAAAATGATTTAAAAAAAAATTCGACTTTATACATATGATTTTTTTCATGGTTTTCACATAGTTAGTCAAAATTTTCATACTAAACATGCGAGTTACCCATTCCTGCAGTAGTGGGTGCACAATTGGTGCACTGTTTCTCCAACCAAGTGTCACAGAAATGTTACCCATGTATTGTGGTGAATATATAATTTTTACCTCATTTAATAATTTATTTAAACCCAAATTTCTATTCTCATCCTATTGCAAATACATGAGCTTTTAGATCTCATTTTGATTCCTAAACTTGGAATTGAAGGACATTCTCTGTAAAAAATCAGAATAAATATCCATCAAAATAATTAGATCCAAGTCTATAATACATCAATTAATTTTGTTCATTTCTTCATTTTTTGAATTAGATACACAATATAGGTGTAATATAACATTCCCTACTTCCAAGTTCATCACCTATTCATTGATTTTCTCCTGATCTAGGTTGAATTAGGAGCTGATACTGGATAATAACTCCACTACGAACCTACGGTAGGTGGTTCCATGTTTTTTAATAAATTTTAAAGTATTTATATATATATTATATTATACCACATTCCCAATTATATAAGGGAATACCTTGAAATGAAATGTAATGCTTGATTTGAATGGATATGCCTAACCTATGTAATTAAATGACCCCTTTGATAAATTAATGGAGGTTAAGAAACCTTAATTGGAATCACCCCTAGGGTGTTTATTTTATTTAAATTCCACCAACATGGGTGTCTTTTGAATTTGTATATTTTTAGGGTGTGCCTTTCCCCCCTTTCAATTGGATGTTAAAAGATGGATTGAAAATTGTAATTTGAATTGTAATATAAATTGTAAATTGAATTGATTATGAAAAATGGTATAAACACCATGTCCCTAGAATTTTTCCCTGTATGTGGTTGATTATGTAAGAGATTCCCCTTGTAAAGAATTTCCAATGTGATATAAACAAGAGGATAAGTCTTCAATGCTTAGCCTATTCCTTGAGCCACATTTTGAGGTGAGATTTAATTGAATTAATCATAATGATGACCTTGACATAATTAAATGATATTAGTTTAATTCTTATTTTCCTTGGGTGACACATGGGTTCATATAAGAATTAAATGGATGGAATCATTTGGATTCTAACTTACTTACACCTGAGTTAGACTTTGACACCCTAGTGGACTACCAAGGACATACTCATGGGGGATCACTATTACACACTAAGTGATTCTTAGATTCCGTATGGATTTGAAAGGATAGATTAAGAGGGTAGTTGAATATATATTCCATGGGTGATACATAAGATCACTTAGTGGACCACCAAGGATGGACTCGAATGGATATGATCTTATACAACACACAGACTTATACTAGGATTCCAATGAGAAATTCCTTGGACAGGATTATAAGGTTCTTTGTTTATAATGTTCTTGTAGCGATACATAGATTACAAATTATGAATGCCACGGATGATATTAGATTATTAAATGGTTTATTAATTTAATAGTTTATATGACGTGAATTTTACACCAATGCTCAATCTTTGGTTTGTTATTTGTCTTATATTATAATGATTGCCTAGTTTGGAATCCTAGATCACTTATCCTTAGAGGGGACCCTGGGCTACATGACAAGTCCTGAGACTTAGTCTTTAAAATATATTAATTAATTAAATGGACATACATAATAAATTAGATAGGGTTGACTATTTATTTAGAGACATACCAGCTAGGATAAAGAAGGTAAAAAAGGATGGGATTCCATGGGAACTCAAACCCCTATAGGTTGTTTACATCCAGATCTTTCTTAACATGAACTATTATTTCCCAAAAACTTTTATTATTATATACTCATTGAATGGATGGCACAAGACCATTGTTTGGTTGCCTTTTGGGATTGTATCTCACAACCTTTTTCAGGCTACCAATGGTACCAAAAAAGACTATATGATTATAGGTATGGGTAAGGGAATGATCCCTACTATAGGTTCTTGATTTCTTCTTAGGAGAAGAGAGCCATGGGACCAAGTAGAATATTGTGATGCCAGCTGTATATTTTTTGACATTTTGGTATATGAAAATTGTACTATACTGACACCATGTAGGGCTTCTTTATATATTTTTAAAAATCATGTCATGTATAATAATCTTTATTACATGGGATTTCATTCTCATATTGATTGTTTATATCTATTACTCATTTTCATCAATTTTCTGATTTATTTACTACTTCTTTTACATATCTATAATTCTATATCCAATGTTCTAAAATTCGGTGATGATGTCATGGTCTCACCACAAACACACCCTAAGACCTCTCCACTAGTTGGAAGCCTCTGGAATTTGGGGAGATGCTCTTGAGGCCACGGGGCCAACTAGACTCGAGATAACTTCCATGGAATCTGGGTTCAGGATGTTACGATTACATTAATATATAAAGCACTATCCAAAGCTCAACTTAAACCATTATATAATTTTTATCCTTATTACCCTTCAAAAATTATATATTTATAAATAAGGTTATTATGTTTCCTAAAATAAACATAACATTTAAACCCCAAATATCATAATGTTTATCTTGACTGTCACATGCCAAACACATGAATACCTTCATCATATATTCCCTTGAAACGTGATATTCACCAAAATTACCATAAAACCTTATTTGAAACATTCATTATTTCTCATTAATTTATGAAAAAACATATTATTAGATTTATACGTTAAATCTAAAAATGTTTTATATTCTATTAATGATAGCATAAAACACTTTTTAAGAAAATTAATAATTTTTTCCAATGTCATCAATACTATCTAATTTACTTTATTGATATCTGATAACTATTTTTCACAACATCATTGTCTCAACATATGGAACGTATTATGGGTTATCCTCCATTAATAATGATTTTTACATAAGTTATTACCTTTCCATTAAATCAAATTTCTAGGTTATCAGTACCATTCAACATATTATTGAAAATCCTTAATAAAAAATCTACAAAAAATCCTTAAATATATTTTGATTCATATAAAATAAATCTATAACACAAATATATAAACAATTAAATTATTCCACCTTATCCTTATTTAATTACCTAGTATTAATCATCTAATTCCTAAATAACTATCTCCTTTGAGAAGTCATTTGTAGTCTATTTATCATCAGCAATATAGTTGTTACATGTTCAACCTTTCTTATTTCATTTCGGATATTTCCCCCTAGATATTTATTTACATATTTACTATACATTATACATTTAAAACAATTAATAGTTTCTTATATCTTAGGGAGACCATTATTCTCATCCATTGTGTTAATAACACTTTTCATATTTCAAATATAGATAATTTCTATGTGTTCTTTCATTATACACCCAAAACATATTCTCACCCCTTTGGTACATTCCGTTGACTAATTACATTTACATTATAAACATAGAAAAATCTCTATATTCGCTCCTCAGTGGACTTTGCCACCTTAGCTCTCAACAAAATATGCCCTTTTCTTCTTTGGTGAGTCTAAGAGTTGATTAATGTGCCAATTGATAATCATGTATCATGATAAATTATTAAGCATAATCACAACATATTTTAATCCATTAATACTCCAATTTGGATGTTCATTAGTAAATTTTCAATAAAATTCAATGTTAACTCAATTCCTTTTGGTTCCCACCATTGACTAAACCAAAAAGAATAGTGTAATAACAGATATTCATAATGGGAAACCAAATAATCTTGAAAATGACTTATAGAATGTCTAAATAATGAAACCGTATTTTTAATCTATGTCACCTTTGGTTTTTCCAAGGCCATTCATAGTCATCATCTAATTAAATACTTCATTATAAATGTTAATAAAATGGTTTATTTCCAACCCATATCCCAAGGGAGTGTCAAAATAGGTGTGCTGAAAGGCTCACTATCATGAACTATGTGATCAAGTTGAGATCAATGAAATAATTTTTATGTTATTACCTATAGGTACCTATATTATAGATCCACATAAACATGTATTATCTATACATGGATGAAATTTCTTAGAATCTACTAACTTTATCCTTTACCAAAATTCCAATACATTTTCCTACACTTTGACTCATAATTAGACACATCCTTAGAGATATCCCAAAAAATATCACTATAAATATCCTTATGGATATACTTAACGTTTTCCCAACCTAATTTCCAAAGGATAACTAAATATATCCTCTGAAACAAAATATATATACCAAATATTCTCATATATGGATATTATATCATTTTAGATGAATATTTATTAAATTATATTGACACATTCTTGAGACCGGTAATAGTTCGGGGTATTTGGAAAATTGGAACACAATATTCTAATTTTTTGACATGTCTTAAGCATATCCCATAATACACTTATACAATGTTACTATTCCCAAGAATAACCTGTTTAAAACTTTTCTCCATAACTTTGGGAAATAAAACATAAGAAAGTGTGAGCTCAAATTCTTAGTAAGGGAAATCAAGGGAGATACATATGAAAAAAATTAACATAAGTGTATGAGAAGATAGGAATAGTTTATGAAAACCATACCATACATATCAAAGATCATAATCTTGAGTCATAGAATAATGGTTGGTAATTCATAGCAAATTATTCATAATGAAATCAAGGAACCTAATCCATGAGATCATAAAATAAGGATAATACAAAAAAGTTTGGCATATAAAAAAGTACATAAAATAATTTCCATAGTAATAAATGATCACCTCAAATTATGTCATACGTTAATGGGTTCACTCCCCAAACCATCATAGTAGTCAATGTTCACTTCTAAGAGAATAGTATCAGAAAATGTTCCTTACTGAACAGGGTTCACTAACCATTCTTGTCTTATACATATATATCTTGAGATATAAATCTTTTCTTAATTAATTGGAAAGAGTAATAGGTCCCAAAATTCACATAATGAAAATCATACATTTTTGTGCCATAAGATCATAAAAAACTCATCATATCATAACCCATGAATTTAAATGGGTTTCATAAACATTTCATCCTATCATTACCAGTAAAAAGATATATGTCTCCTAATAATTTAATCACTTAATCATAGAATAACCCATGGTAAAAAAGGATGTTCTATAATAAATGGGTTTTTAAACATATATTCTTTATAAACCACTGAAAAATAATAATAATGGTATCCTTGGTTCATATCCAAATAAAATCATAGAGCACATAAAATTATTTCATCATAGATGAATAATGATTTTGAATGATAAATCACTAAGAATGATTATTGAGGAAGATAATTCTTCTTTGAAAATAACATTTTTTTAAAAATATATTTCGGAAATCAATTTCGTTGAAAATAAATTTTACATACCTATAAATGATCTTTTAAAATCATTTAAAACATTTCTTGAGGAAAATCACTTTTTTAATTTGAAAAAAAACCTGTTAAAACATAAAACAATTTAAAAATAATTTTTCTTGAGAATTACATTGATAACATAAAATATAATATTCACATAAATTAAAGTTCATGTTGATGGTAAATTTCATTCATTATGTACATATTTTAAAAAAATATTTGTTTCATAGTTTTAGTAAAAGATTACGAAGAATTGTTTTGGAAAATGACATGATCATTCCTTTCGTATAATTTTGTAAAAAGTAAAACATGGGTAAAAATTTATCTAATCATTAATAATTATATTATTAAAAAAAATTGGTAATATTTTTAGTAATCATTGTTTTATATATAAATTTTTTTATGACCGGAGAGGAGAATGAAGATGATTTTTTATAGAAATATAATTTTTAACTCATGACAACATAAATAGATGAAAATTAATGAAAAATTTTATTATAATGAAAAAACTATAGAAGATTAAAATTCATGAGTATATTAAGAAATATATAATATGATTTCATCATAGGAAGAAAAATATTAAATTATCCAAATAAATTATTTGACTATAACAGAAAACTCTTACCACATTATTAACTATTAATCACAATTCCCATGAACTAATATGATTAAATGAAATATATAATAACATTATAATAATTATATTCATTAAAAACATGTAAAATGGGTCTTATATAAACTTTTTAGAAGTATATAGGTGCATAATAGAACATATATTGCAATAAAGAAAAATTGAGAGAACAATTCCTTACTGTTTTGGATACCTTTGAACCAAAAACACCATGAAATTGAGAAACTAAAATTGATATTTAAATCCTAATAATTTTTTGTATAATAATTATAAAATACATTAAATGGAACGATTCTCACCATATAGAATAAATAAGTGGTGAATATGGAATGTGTCTCAAAGAATTAAAAAAGTGAGATGGAAATCCCATACGAATTTGGTAATCTCTATATTATGAACCCGTTAAAGAGATAACCACATGTGTATATTTAAATCCAAATAATTTTCTTGAAATGAGTCATAAAATAAATTCATGTTCAGTGCATACACCAAAAAATTATAATAAGTGGTTAATGTGGACTATATCTCATTGAAATAAAATTGTGGTGATAAAACCCTTACCATAGGTCTCGACTTCCTTTGTACATGTTTGAATATCCTTAATAATAAATATATTTTTATTATAAATCAATTTAACAACCATAATTATATATATATATATATATATTATCAAATATTATTTTTATGACCTTTTATTACCATTTTTCTAACAATTCCATGTTAATGTCATGTTTTCCACAATAAGTACTTTTTCATGTATGAATTTATTTGTTACTTTTCGTACTCATAAATTTATCATATTTAAATAAAATATATAATAATAATAATAAAATAATTATAATATTTAAGCATTAATTATAATTTTATTACTAATCATTAATGATAATATAGATAAATTGTGTATGTTTCTATCATAGAGATGGTATGTCGTACATACGCATGAGTAACATTTCCATTTTTCAATGATCATTACAAATAAGAGGTAAGTAAAGATGTATATTTACATAATTATTATAATATCATAAATAACACAATATTTTTTAGATATACTTATACATATAATCCATGTGGTGTATTTATTAAAAGAGGGATTCACATCGCTTCATGAAGGCGGTATTCCACACCTACGCGAACAACATTACCATCATTTAGTGAGTAAAAACATAAGAAAGAAAATGCCATATTAAATTTTCATAATGATAAATATGTAATTAAGATGATAATTATGTAATTTATGTAACATATTTTCATTAAATTTTACTTATTACCTTACATGTAATGCAATAGTGAAAAAGAATCACATTGTTTTGTGAGGTGGTAGTCCACGAGATACACAAGTTATGTTATTGAATCCCAATGAAAATTTAATGTAAAAAAATTATAAATTATATAATGACTAAATAAGTATAAATTTGATATAAATATTATATATATACTTTATATCCATCTTCATAACCAACCATGAGTTGTGGTATTTGAAAAACAAATGTCATCAGCTTGCGACATAGGTTTTCCTTCATATACACGAATGATGATTTCATAAAACAATTAATAGATTTGGGGATGGTTTTGAATCATTACATTTTCATTAAAATTTCTCATTATATGCAAGATAATTATTTTTTTATATAAAAATAGACTAAAAATAATTGAATATGGTGGAGGATGAAATAAAATAAAAATGATCATTGAAAAATGTTACCTCCTCTTCGGGTAACCTCCTAATGTTTTGAAAAAATTCTTTCATGTATCAAATATCTATAAAAAATAAGGATTATAACATTAATTTAATAATTTTGGGAAGTTATTTTGGAATGGATTGGATGAAAAAGTTTTTTATGGTCTGAATAATAGGTGAGATCCCGTGGCCTTTTATAAGTGACGTGAGTGGCACACCTGTAAGTTTTTTAAATGAAAAGTTGTACCCTCATTTTACTCATGAATAATGTAATATCCCAAACATTACTGGGGATGTATCAAGAACGTTTTTAGGAACCCATTTACTTGGTATGCGTATAACTTGTTTGTGATTTTCTTCGGGGTTGTTTAAGGTGAAAATTAAAAATTTTAGAAGAAGAAGTGTTAGTGAACAGTTGATGCATGGTTTTCCCAAACCATGTTCCTACCCCCAAAAAACCATGAAAAACATAAATAGGTGATTTTCATGATTGTATCTTGGTTTTTCAAAAAAAATCCATAATATTAGTAACCATGTGTCCCCTAGGAGAGGTTAACGGTTTCGAAAACCATGCACCCCAGCCTAGGAATCCATCCGCAAAATGTTTAATCCACCAAAAAAATATTTAAAATTCACAAGACCCATGATATTAACCAAAATTTGACCTTTCTTAGACCTAATATTTTCCATTCATTTTTGAGGTCTCTAAGATGTATCTATATGTCTCGTGAACTCTATTAATGGTGAATTGAAGATCTGGTTGATGGATTTACACCTCTTCCAATATTTAATATCTTCCTGATTGGATTTATATCTCTCCCATATCTCTTTATATATGAAGATGAATATTATATACTTTATTGGAGTTGAGTTTAAATTTTCATTTTGATTGATGTTAATCAGTTTTATATTGATCAAGGTTTTGGTTCTGGATCTAATTATTCATTGTGAAAGTGACAGTTCGATTTCACTCTGTGGATTTTCCATAGGGCGGACATCTGTCAAAGATCTTGAGGTAGGTGATCTTTTTATCAATTACTAAATTATTAATTTAAATCATGTATATATAATTGGAAAATTTCAATTTAACATTTTTCAATTTCATCTTGATTTGGAATAATTGATGTTTTTAGTTAATTAATTAATGTGTTATAGAATTTATGGGTCTTTGGAATTGATTGATTAATGGGAATATGAAAATGATTAATTGATGGGATTCTAGAATTAGTAACTAAATTAATTTTTAATTTATTGATAAATGGATTGTTTGGTATAATGTTTAAAAATGGTAAAATGGTGAATTTTTCATATTATTCATTTTGATTAGTGTGATAAACCATGAATGTTTTATAAATTAAGATGTTACATCATGAGTTGAATAATTAATAATGGGATTTCTGATTATTAATATTTATATATTGATATTTGTGATGTTTGTGATATATCTAATATTGTGATATACGTGATAAACTTGTGTGGGATAAGGAATGATGCTTCAAATGCCTATATTTGATAACTATGAGTGTGGGAAAAATACTGGTGATTCAAAAGCCCATTCGTGATAATAATGTGGTGTTAGAAAGGTAATGATGCTTCAAAATCCCATAGGGTGCTAGACATGATGTTCTAGACCTAAAATATTAGAATTAGGCTATGATTACAATTATTTATGATACAAATGGAAATTAAAAGGACAGTGGAAGACCATGTTGAAATGAATTGTGATTCCCTTTGTGATATGTTTCAAACTCTGGCATGAGCCAAATTAGGTATGATGGTTCATGTGTTATCATGAACCCACGTAATTTATGTGGTTAATTAATGAATAATTAAATGTGATATCTACTAATTTTATTTTACGTTATTATTTATAAAACTAAATAAAATTTTATATATTGGATATTGTTTTAAATGTTGTCGGTGGTGGCCTAATGAGTTTTACTTACACTGTAATCAACCTTCATGACAAGTACCCAAATAGACATCATGTTTTTAGGATAAGATAAGTGCAATATCACTATATTAGATGGATGAGTTAGGATGGAGCATGTGTGAGGGATCAAAAAATGTTTTTGGGACCCTCTTGGGAGTTATTAGTGTCTCTTTATATTGGGTTTTTCATATGGTCACATAAAACATATTTGGAAATAAATATTTATTGCTTTTGTTTGGATATTGGTTCTCTGTTTTGAATTATCATTTTCTACCAGTTTTTCTTTGTTATGTAATTATTATGGTTATTGCTTTTATACTTTTGTTATTGTTTATTTGTTTTATCTGTTTTACTTCTTTTATTGAGAGGGTATAGTCTCCCATGTTATATATAATGACCCCCACTACTAGTTGGAAGCTTATGGCTTATAGGGAGGCAAGACTAAGGTCATGTGACCATCCGCCTTAGGAAACTGGTGTTGGGCACCCATTTTGGGACATTTCAAAGTGGTATCAAAGGAAAGTTTTCATTTTCATTTATTTTATCTTATTACTTGGGAAAATTATGCATGATGTTAGGATGATTAATTCCATGGTTAAGAGATCATTTATTATAGTAGCCAACCCATGTACAGGGGTAGAACTAGGTACCTGTAGTGGGATTTATGTTATTGATGTTTTATATTTGAATTGAATGTTATTTCACCTCGATTCATGAACTTTTTTTATGATTATATTATTTTATAATATTATTTCATCTTGATCTAGAATGGTAGAAGAGTTGAGTAAGCATGCATAATTTTAGGCACTCATGATTTTTATGTGACATGGATCGTTTTAGGCATGCATGAAAAAAATTTTTTTGGGTAAGTTTTTGAAATGAAAATTATTTTCTTTAATTGTTTCATTTAAATGAAAATGGTTCCTAATATGGAATTGAAAATTGTAAATGATGCAAGATGTAATAATTTTAATGTGATAAATGTGTCTCTACTAAGAAACGTGAATTTTGAAGATGTGTTTACCCTTTTTTATCCATGACCTAGATATGGGATAGTAGAGGGTAGTGATAAGTCATCTGTTTTGACTGTGTGGTGGTGTATATGGGATGACATATAATTGATTTTGGTGAATCCATCTAACATAATTGTGATAATGTTTTTTCATTTTTCCTGAGACTTGTGTTTGTAATTTTATAGATGTGATTTAGTGATGATAATTGTTAATATGAAAGTATGAGGACATGGCTAGAAATGTGCTTCTAGGGGTGGAACATGTGGCTCAGATAGTTTCTAGTGAGGAATTCGGATAATAGTTTTGTGAGAGGTTTTCTCATATTATTTAGTTCATAGAAAGAGACCCAGGGTGAGTTGTGAAATGTACGCCTGACTTGAAACATGACTTCCATTTGGTGCACCCTATGAATTTCATAGGAGAGGGTGGACCTAAGGAATCTAATATCTGGGTTGAGTCTATACAAACAAATCCTGAAAAAATAGATAATCCTATTGAGAAAATATTCAAATTGACTATTTATATGTTATGTGTTTAGGAAAATTTTTGGTGGGACATTTAGATTGAGGATGAAAAACTAGAGAAAACATAGTGTAATGACATTCAAGAGAAGTTCATAGAGCACTTTTACCATTAAACTCTCAGGAAGGAGAGGAAATAATAATTCATGAGTCTATTCCATGGGAGTATTTCTGTAATGGAAAATGATGGATAGTTTACTGATTCACAATCCATTGCTCCATGATTTTCATGGGATGAGGATACTCTAGAGAAATGTTTTTAGGATGGGATTAAATGAATAATTAAGTCATAAGTTAATATATTTCTACTAAAATTTTTTTTTCGAAGTTGTAGATTAGGCTCTTGTACCTAATGGGAACCTAAAGGAGGATTCCATTGGAATGAATGAATTATATTCTCGATGACCAAAAGATACATCTTCTGAGAGTAGGAAGTTTCACTTAGAGAATGTTAACTAGGGATATAGGAAGAAAAGTGGTTGGGTGTAATGGATAATTACTCAAGAAATTGCCTGAGTGATCTTCAACCAGTTCGGTATGACATATCACATTTGTAGAAAGTACCCCGACCTCCAGTAGAATGTTAAGATTTCAATGGGATGAAAAATTTATAATGTTTTGGTAAGATACCATGCCATATTAGTAATGATGGAGGATCTAGGAGTAATCATAGTAATTGAATTGGGTTTTCTACCCCATAATAGTCTATAATTTGGAGTTCTGGAGGTCATTCTATCCAAGAAAATGTATGAAGTACTTCTGGAAAAGGGTGTCTATATCAATATAGTGGTGTATCTTAGGGAACTCATAATGAATCATATGTAAGAGGTAATATTATTATATATTTTGTGATTTATAGTGACTTATTTGATATTGGTCCTTCATATTTTTTTATATCTTCAAAATTTGTGAATGTGTTAGGTCTGATGGTAAATTTTGTGAGTAGGGTTATGATGATTGATAAACCATTGGTGGTATGGTTAAGAGACATATATTTTTTAAATAGGTCTTTTCTTGAGGTTCGTGAGTATTATTTTCTATGGGATCTTAATATCCATAATATTTTAGGATTTGAAGTGATTTTGGGTATGGACTGGTTGGTAGTGTATCAAGCCCATATATATTGCTACCACAGGTGAGTGACCTCAAGTCTTATAAGGGTGATAATTATGTTCATCATGGGGAGTAGTAAATCAAGGAAACTATATAGTTCTAGTTCATCAACAACTGGGATAGCTCACCACCCAGGTCGTAAGCCTTTTGTTGGATGATGGTGGTATAAAGTGGGATATCTTCCCACCTATAGTACATTGGTTCTATGATGTGTTTACTATATAATTACCGTGGATACCACCTAATATAGGTGTGGAATTTTCAATTGAACTCATTCCTAGAGCTATTCCATTTTCCATTCCACAATATATATCATCCCCAACAGAGATTCAGGAGCTGTAGACTCAACAAAAAGGGTTGATGGATAAGGGATTTATCCATCTAAGTACGTCACCTTGGGTTTCCATAGTCTTGTTTGAAAATATTATTGATGACACCTTGAATTTATGTGTTGATTATTGGAAACAAAACTAGTTAATAGTGAAGAACTGATATCCTCTTCCTCTTATCGACAATCTCTTTGACCAACTATGTAGAGATTTTATTTTCTCAAACATTGAATTGAGATCAAGGCATCATCAACTGAGATTTCATCCATATTATACACCATTAAAATATTTTAGAATCATGTATGGCCTCTATGAGTTTATCATGATGTCGTTCAGGTTGAAAATGATCTTACTGTGTATATGGCCCAAATAAACCAAATATTCTACCCATACCAGGATTAGTTTTTGGTTGTTTTTAAATATATTTTTTTAATCCATGAATCATGATTATCATTCCCTATATTGTAACATCATCTTGAGTACACTAAGAGAGTATTGGCTATATGCCAATATTTCTAAGTTCTAGTTCTAGACTGATTAGGTACATTAATTAGGTCACATCATCTCATAGTGAGGTGTGTTAGGGAACCCAAATAAGGTGAATGTAGTGGTTTCTTGGGGGAAACTCGAGAATTTTTTTGACATATGTATCTTTCTAGGGATAGAGGGCTACTAACTGAGGTTCATACATGACTTTTCAAAATTGGTAGCACCGCATTTGGGCATGAAACAGAAGGGAATTATTTTTGAGTGCTTTGGATCATGTGAGAATTATTTCCATGAGTGGAAGAAACATTTGACTAATGAACTAATATTGATCTAACCCAACCTATATGTAGACTATTAATTGTTTTGTGAATCATCTATGATTAGAATTAGAGCAGTGTTGATTTTGGGGGTTTTATTTGTGACGTATGGGTCACGAAAGGTGGGTGCATGTGAATGTAAATACCCTACGCATGACCTTGAGTTAGGGGAAGTGTTTTGTTCCTTTATGTGTGGGAAAATTATTTGTTGGTAAAAAAATTTATTGTGTATACAGACCACAAGATCATAAATTACATATTATTTGAAATGAGGTTTGAATCTCTTCCAGTGGAGATGGGTAGATTGTGTGCATTTATTTTATTTTAATCTAGAATATAAACTCGGTAAGGGAAACAATGTTATTGACTTTTTTGAGTAAGAAAAATTAGAATCTGGTGTTTTATGAGTCTATTTCTAAGTGGAATGTGATGACTATGATGGAAGGGATTAATATTATGGTACAAGAGGGATAGAATAAGATAACACTTTTATCTGTGTTAGTGGATTCCAAAAATTTGATCTAGATTAGGGATACATAGTATGTGGATCTTTAGTTTATATAATTTAGATAAATCTGTGAAGGTGTGGAGTGACATAATGATTAGACAATAGATGATTATGAGATCATCTATCATTATGGACATGCAGTTTTTCCTAAAATTATGAGGTATGAGATAATGTGTGAATATCATGCCCTGAAGTAGGTGGTTCCATGGGTTTGAACAAAATGTATCCTGACCTAAAAAAATAGTATTGTTGGATGTAGAATAAAATGTATATTGTAAGGTTTTTGACACAATGCTACACCTTTTAATATGTGAAGGCCTAATATCAACAACCTGTTGGTTTACAAAAACTATTTCTCATTGCTGAATGGAAGTGGGATGATGTCTCTAGGGATTTTGTGGTGGGTCTTCCAAGGATTCCTCATAATAATGATGCTATTTGGGTGATAATATATCAACTGATAAAAGTATCACATTTATTTCTTATCAAGGAGATGTTCTCAATATATCTATTAGAGAATTGTACATTTGGGAGATAGTCCTTCTGCATGGTGTGTCATGGATTATAGTTTCATATCATGAATCACATTTCACATAGCCCATCTAGAATGGTTTGTAGAGGAACTTAGTAAATAGTTATATCTGATTTCATCTTTAAACCCCTGGATATATTGGAAGTTGGAACATACTACATAGGTTTTAGAGGAAAATCTACAAACATGTATACTTAACTTTTGTGGGTCTTAGTAGAAGCACTTGGCACTCGATGAGTTCACTTATAATAATAGTTACCATGATCCTATTAATATGGACCATATTAGGTTTTTTATGGTTGTCCCAATATATCACATCTATGTTAGATGGAGGAAGGTGAGTTAGAGTTGTTTGGAGCGAGTCTCGTGCAAGATAATCATGCTAGTTTCAATTGATTCAGAAAGATATGTATATGGATCATAGTATGAAGAAGTTGTATACATATAGATATTAAAAATACCTTGAGTTTATGGTAAGTGATAATGTATTACTTTTTGTGTCACCAAGATTAGGTCACTATTGGATTAATAGGTAAGAAATATATGTGCACAGGTTTTTCAGATCTTTTGAGATCTTGGAGAAAATCGGGCTGGTGGCATACAAATTGGATCTCCCATAGAGAAAACGTTATATGGATGACTTTTTCATGTGTCACAACTTTATAGGTACCAGCTCTACCCTTATCATGTCAATCATTTGGATGGTGTTGATCTTGAGACTAATGTGCCCTTTGAGGAGCATCAAATAGGTATATTAGATTGCAATGAGAAAGTGTTTAGGGGAAAGACCATGCTGATAGTTTGAGTATTGTGGTAGAATGGACATGTTATGAATGAAATATGGGAGAAAGAATAAGATATTCTTCCTGGTGACCTGAAATTTTTTACTTCATAATCTTTTACATGCTTGGGAGTACGTCTCAAAGACGAGATGTTAAAAGGTGGGGAGATTATAAGATCCATACCTTTCCTAGAGATGTCTCAAGATCATTTTAAGGTACTATATTACCATTATTTGAGTATAAAATCTTTTCGTTTTTTTCAGGGTTGTTTTGAGTGAAAATTGAGAATTTTGTAAGAAGAAGGGGTGGTGCACAATTGTTGCACGGTTTTCCCAAACTATGCGGGTACAACCAACAAACAGTGTAAACCCAACAGAAGGGATTTGTATGGTTGGAACATGGTTTTTAAAACCATGAACCATCTTAGTAGTAACCATGTGACCCCTAATAGAGGTTTGTTATTATGGAATAGAATATTATAAATCATATGACCCTACTCAGGAAACTACATGCACTGATTTCAACCCACCAGAAATTTTATTTTAAATTTTTGATGCCCCTCGTTATTAACCCCTATTCGACCCAACTGAAACATAATGCTTTTACTTAATTTTTTGAGATCAGCCAAATGGATTACTATGTCTCATGAACTCCATTCATGATGAATCAAAGATCTGATTAATGGATTTTCACCTCTTCAAGTTTGTAATCTCTTCCACTTTGGATTTTTCTATCTCTCATCATCATTTCCAAATGAAGAGGAATGTTTTATCCTCTACTGGTGATGGGTATAGATCTAGAGGTCGACAGATATTAATCTATTTGATCTTGATATAGGTTTTTTTTCTACATCTCATTATTCTTTTTCAAATTGATCATTTCGTTTAAATTTGTGGATTTTTCGTAGGGTGAACATCCTTCTATGATCATCAAGTTTGTGGTATATTTATAAATCCCCCATGTCTTGATTTCAAGAATGTGAATGTAATTGTAAAATTTCTATTACACATATATGAATTTCAATTTTTATTGGATCCATTAATTTTTTAATTAATTAATTAATGTGTTAGGGAATTGATGGGGTTTTGGAATTTTCTGATTAATGGGATTTGGAGAATTGTCAGTTGATGGGATTTGGTACTTGGTAAATAACGGTGTGTGCAATTCACTGATTAATTGATTATATGTTTAAATGTTGAATAATGGTGAAATAGTGAATTTTTCATATTATTCCATGTGATAAGGGATAAAATGTGAATTTTTTATTAATTGAGATTGTGGATCATAATAAGAGGGTTAATGATTTTTAATCATGATATATCTGATATATGTGATTTTTATGATATATGTGATAAATGTGTGTGGGACAATGACTAAAGCTTCCAAAGACCATATGTGATAATTATGAGTTTGGGACATGGCTTGATGCTTCAAAATCCCATATTTGATAATAATGAGGTGTGGGATAGGATTAATTCTTCAAAAACACATGGGTTTCTAGACATGATGTTCTAGGCCCAAAATTATGTCATTGAACAATGATTTCAAGTTATCATGATATGAATTAAAAATAAATAGGTAACAGATTCCCTAGTTATAATGAATTGTGATTTCTTAAGTGATGTGGTTTTGACTCTAGTATGGGCCAAATCAAGTATTTATTGTTCATATTTCATCATGAACCTGGGTAATTTATATGGTTAATTAAACTAAAATGAAATGTGATCCCCGTTTATTTTATTGTAATTTTATCTTTATAAAAGTTCATAAATTATTATAAACTAGATATTGTTTTAGACACCGCTGGTGATGTCCTAAAAATTTGTAATCACACCCTACATGGGTTTCTTGATTAGTACCCAAATAGAAATCATGTTTGAAGGAAAAAATAATGGATATAGCCCTATGTCAGATGTATATGTTTGGATGGGGCGTGGATAAGGTATGTGAACACGGTGTTGGTAACCACTTATGTGTTTTCATTATGTCATTATATTTTTTTCATATTTAAACATAACACATATATGGAATGACTTGTCTACTAATTTATTTTGGATAATATTTCTCTATTTTGGTTTATCTTGTGATATTATTTTTCTTGGTTATTAGAGTATTCTGGTCATTGGTTCTATCATTTGGTTACTGTTTATTTATTTCCACTCATATAATAATTTGAATAGGGTATATTATCCCAATTATATATATATATATAACCTTGTTTCTAGTTGGTAGACTACAGTGTAATGGGAGGTGTGCCTGAGGTCATGTGTCCAACCGGCTCATGGCACTGGTGTGTGGTATCCATCATGACGTAACACCAAAAGGATCTAATATGGATTATTCTTGATACTTACACATTTTTTGTTAAATATATGCCCATAAAACATATTTTTTACAATTTTATGTTTACTTTAACCCTTATATTTTTAGTTTAACCCATGTTAAACACATTACTACCGTAAAGGTGATATTAAAATTTTTACTATTTTTACTATTCATTTTGGTAAAAAAATTAAGTTCAAATTATAAGATAATATAAATTATGATCATTCCAAATATTTGAAATATATTTCTAAATTCAATTCAAAGAGGTTAAAAAATAAATTTAAAATTAATACCATAAACGTGATAAGAAATCATATTTTCAAAGAGAAAATATTCAAATGTTAATAATCTTTTTTTATCCAATGTCAAAATAAAATTGATTAATATATCATAAATTGGATTTATAGATATATAATATAATAAATATCACTTTAATAATAATTTCAAAAAAATATTATATTTAAGTTAATTTAAACGAAAAGGATGTTTCCAATTAAAATCTAGTATGTTAAATATTCATACAAAATTAATCATTTCAAAATTGAAAAAAAAGAAATGATCACAAAATTTTGAAAAAATGATTTAAAAAATATAGTTCATTTTTTTAAATAAAATTTATAAGTGTAAAAAAAATTCAAAATAACACCAACCTACATGATGAATAAGAGGGTTTTCAAGAAGTGTATTGTTTCTAGCATAAGACGATTATATATTAAATCCATGTCTAATAAAAATTATTTCAAGAATATAAATAAATATTTATTGGTATATAATGTATATATTTAATTTAAAATAATCCTAATTATTAATTGTTTTAATTAATTAACACAGATAAACAGTATTTACTTTACAAAGGTTTTCTGAAGAAAAAGGCCTTTTTTTAAACCTAAAAATAAACTTATACTAAAATCCAATATAAATTTGATTCAAAAGTTGTTAATTTTGTTAAATATTAATAATTATTAATTATTTTAATTTAAAAAGTAATTTAAATATAAATTACTTAATTTATTGATATGAAATGATAGTTGTACAAAAATCAGTATTTTTCTCTAATCACTGAAAAAACATTATTTTCCAACAAACCCCCAAAATTTCACTATAACGTATTTTGGATATTATGATTTAAAAATTAACTTAATTTTATCATTTAAATTTTCTTAAGTACCTATGAATTAATTATAATTTTATTTTCATAAAAATCCATGAAAATAAGTTTTTAAGAAAAGATATTGTTTAAGAATGTAATTACATTAATAAAAATTCATTGATTATTTTCTAATAAATTATAAATAAATTTATATTGAGTATGATATTTTAATGTATATTTCATATTCTAGGTATTAATATTCATACCCGCCTACTTAACAGCTTGGTTATAATATTATTATTTCGTGGTTCACAGAAGCTCGGTGCCACGTGTCATGTAAGTTACTGAAGAAGTTCGTTATTATGTCTAAGCCAAGGTATATAAAAATTTAAATTAATTTCAAAAAAATCATACAATCTTAGAATTTTACAAATTATTATTGGTTTAGTAATATTTTAAAAAATCTCTTGGTAATTTAGAATCACTATTTTATGGAATAGGTTAATATGTATAATAGGACCCAACTCAATGTATCCTTGGTTGAACCAAAGATATTATATGTTAAACAGAGGTAGTGGTAAATTCTAATAGAGTGGAAATTAATTTTATCAGACTCACAAGCGTACAGTAAGGAGAGAAGATACAAAAAATCATTTCATCAATTTCAAGAGAGTTGGGAATTATGTGAATCAATGTCCTAATATAAGTGTTAAATATAGAGATAGTAACCAATAACCAGGTGAAGAAGTAAAATATGAGAAACTACTACAAATGAATCAGATAGTGAGTTTTATGTTTAAATATTCTAGAGTCTTATGAAATGTATGTTTTCACTAACTACTAGATATTGGGTTATAAAAAACCCATATTGGTATGATTATCATATTAATAATTTTCTGGGTATGAGTGAAGTTATACCTTATAGATCAAGATAAAAAAAACCATAGTATAATTCTATGTTAAATTTGGATTGTTTTATCTCTATTTATAAATATTATTTTACATCTCAAATAAACACATGACAATATAATAGTGTATAGTTAATTATGAATTACCTATTGAAGTTAATCTAATCTTATTATTGAAATTACAAGGATATAATTAATTTTATGGGGGATATTGTAACACACCAAAATTAGATTATAATTACCTTTAAGTAAGTTAATTCGGCTGATAGTGTGCTCCACATGAAACACTAAACTTTAATGGGAAAATTATAAAATTTAAAAAATATAAATGCTTAAGTATAACCATTGGAAAAACTAGTTGTTGAATTAAAATCAATAAATAAGAGTAACCAATTCGTCTATTATTAGTCTGTAAAAAATAAATTCTACTTTTAATATGAATAAAATTTAACTACATTAAAAAAATAACTAAAAAAATCATTTATTGTTTTGAAATATATTTTTCTAAATAAATGAATTTTATTTGATATACATTTTTATTTCAATAAAAATAGTAGTAATAATAAATTATGCTTGACATTAATAATTGGTTAGCACTAATTTAGTTTATAAATAATATTAAAATAAGGGTAATGAGAGTTAATATTCAAAAATGTGATTTTAAAATTAAAATGGCCTTTCAGTTATATTTACAGACTTTTCAAAAAAACTAAATTTATAAATCGTGTAATGTTAAATTGATAAAAAATAAATTATTGTATTATTTCTTCATATCAATATTGATTAAGTGTGAATTTTAATGTTTTTTCTATAAATTTTGGTTTTCAAATGAAAAATATGATTTTCTGGAAACATGAAATTTGTATGACTTTACCGTTATATAAGAATGATAAATAAATTTATAAGTATTTTTGTGAAGTATAATATAATTTTTAAAAATATAATTATTCATTTTATAAAATTCAATAAAATTTTAAAGCTAATGAAATTCATTTTATTAACTATTTAAAATGTTTCTTTAACATAAAAATTATTTCCATTCATTTTATTGAAAATATTATTTTCAAGGAAGATTCATTTATTGATTTCCTTGAAAGACACGTACTAATTAATTCTATTATAATAAAGAATATTTATTTTCTTTAAAATTACTATCCATGAAAAGTTCAACTTATATATAAATTTAATGCTTAAAAATTTTATTTCCTAAAACACATTTATATGTGATTAAGTGTATTTATTTTAAAATATACTTTTAAAACCAATTGAAATATTTTTAGATAAAGATATTTTGAAATTTTAAATTAAAATTACAATATTAGGTGAAATGTAAAATCTTAATATTTTTCATGAAAATTAATTATACTAGTTTAAAATTAATTACAAAGTTGTAATTATGATAGGGTAAAATGAAAAAAGTTAAAACAAAAAATCCATAAGACATTAAATTTTGTCTCAAAAAGAATTTTTAAATATTATTTTTTACCCACCCTAATTTTACTCTCCACTTTTTCCATATTTTTTATTTGAAATTTGAATAGAAACATTATATAATTGAAAAGGCATGGGATACTCCCAAAACTACCCATTCTTAAAATTATAAAATTGCATCATCTTAAACACTTAAAGACACACCTCTAATTCTAATTTTTCCATCGAAATATTTAAAGTAGTTTTTCCTAGAATCCAACAATATATTATAAACTTTATGGTCACCATTATTTAACATACGTTTTCATTTACAAGGAAACTTCCATGGAAGATTCAATTCATTTACATGATAATTATCAACTAAATAGTTCATCTCCTTAATTAGTTTCATTAAAATTTAGTATATAAAATTTATTATAATAATATTTGTATCGTTTATACACTTTATTGTTACAATATTAGGGGTATTGTCATTTTTTTATTCATATACTTTATCCACTATGAAAAAAATCATTATTCATGTGTTCGGAAAACATCCTTATCTATAATGTAACATGTTTAATTTTCCATCACATCATTAAAATGATGGATATAATTATGGAGAGCTACTATCATGTTGGAGATGCTAGGGAGGGGCAGTTCCTTATAGATGGTCTGGTTGAATTCCCTAAGAGCTTCAGGTCATGTAATCTCCTAAGCCTACGGGCTATGTAATCTCTAAACATATGGGCCTTGTAAGTGTTCCCCCTAATCCCTTGAAAGGTTTGTTATCAAAAATCAATAAAAATGAAGGCCTTCGGGCCATTCGATAAATTAGTTATCATATAAAACATATTATCTAACAATTATTAATATTAATTTAATTATATAAAATAGATGTACTAAGATGATACTCATTTTTTCAAATTGGTTAATTTTTGCACATTCATTTATGATTCTAATAAATCCTTTAAATTATTATTTATCACACTAAAAAAGACTAAATAATATCATTATTCTTATGTAATAATTATATTATATTGAACCGCCTAGTTATTAATCATTAAATCTGGGTATGTTCATGTTTGTGTTAGTTTGACTACCAAAGTGAACAATAATTTGAGTTTATATCATGATTTACTATGGGTACATAATTATTGGTATATTATGATATAAATGTGTAAATAATGATTTTTCTATTCTGAATATTTTACATAAATATAAAATTTATTAATTAATAAAACACACCTTAATCATCAAGAATCACTGAAACATGTTTGTTTTTAATTTTTTTTGAGGATAGAGAATAAATCACACATGAAAGAAATTTGAAAAAATAATAAATAATTATAAATTAGACCAAATAGTAAATTAAATTAACTATTAATTATAAAAATTTAGATAATTATAAATATGGATAGTTATATTATAAAACCTTTACAAATGACCAAATCTATAAAAATATGATATAGAAAATCAGAAGGATTCATATAGAGAATAACTATTTATGAATAGTATAAATGAAATAAGGATATGAATTTTTTTCAAATAATTTATTAATATATCTTTGTATTTTATACATGTTTTTATATTAAATTCATGAAATTCCGGAAAATCGGTAAGGGTTATCATATAAAAATTTTCTTATTGGGACCTATTTGGTATTGTGAACAAAATTTCATTAATTTGGTGTATAAATTTAATATATGAGATATAGTATCATGAATTATATTTTAATCATGGAATTTTATGTTTAATTACAATAACTATCTTTTCCAAGGTTTTTATTGAAGTGTTACTCAAGCTGTAATGATTTTCTTGGTCTCAATTCCAATTCTTAGATACATAATAAATGTTCTTCATAATGTTTCCTTTCCAATGTTTTTTAACCTCATGTAGAAATATATTCATCATACTCTTTAAATTTCATTTTATTTAACATCCAAATAATGTTCCCTTATTTTAGTGGTTATTGATTCATTTTTTCCCCAGTAGTAAAGATTTTTGGTAACTCAAATCTCCTTCTTTAGGTTATAAGGTATTTCTGTGAACAGTACTCTTCCATTATTTGGTTATACAACCCTAATATTTTATTATATGGTATTTTATAATCCTATTTATGATAACATAATTTTAAAAAATAATAACTGCTTTAAGTTTTTTGTTTTTGAACAAATGCATTTTCAGAATATTCAAAAAGAGTTTTCTTTTCTATTTCATATTGTTTTCCCACATAATTTGTACAAAATAAATTTCCGGTCATTTTAAGACCATATTACTAAAATTTATTTTTAATAGTAATTTTTTTAATTTTTTTTTAACTTCACATTTGGAAAAAAAATTGGATGTGACCTGTAACTTTATCTTTCATGTTAATATTAAAAGTGATTTTCTAAATGATCAGGTAAGTTCTCAATTTAATTTCACATTAAATTTTAAAATTAATTTACCCCAAAGAGTTTATGTTTATATATTTAGACTATTATATATTGTTATCTATTTGTGAAATAAGATCAATTAACCAAAAAAATAGAATTATTGATCCCCTATTTTTTAGTATCCTTCTAATATTCTTTTATAAGGATGTCTTTTAACTATGTAAAAATACATCTACGATTCAATTGTTACATAAGAAATATGTACTTTTGAAATCGACCGCCTTATTTTAATTGATGTATTATGATAATTTTAATAAGTTATTAGCCTATCCATATACTCATTGATCTATATAGTGAAAACATCATATTTTTACATAATTTGGATTTGATGATGTTCACCTACAGATGTTGTTATTTTTTAATAAGGGTAAAACTATTAGAATTCATTATGTTTGTATATCAATGAATATGATTATTGCAATGTTGATAATGTATTTTTTATCCATCATCCTTCTTATTTAGGATGGGTTATGATCATGTTACACCATTTATTATCATGGGGAACATTATTTACATATTAATCATTATTGGCTACTGATTCTAGATGATTATATATTTTATTTCTACATTTCTCAGAATATAGAAAACTATGTTTTATTGAGTAATTATTTCCTTAGGGAATGTTATTCAAGGTCTTAATGGATCTTATAGTGAATAAACTATACATTATGAGCTTATAGGTGAGTCAAATAATTATAAACCCCCTCGATGCGTTAATAGGTCCCATGAGAAAAAAATGTTTGTGTATTTGGTGTATTACTTATTAATTAATAATGATTTATGGAATGTGTTATGGATTACTCATAATGTGACTTTTCCTAAGGTCATAATAAAAGGTTTTTTTAAGTTTGATATTTTTCATCCCATCAGTATGAGATCAATATTATTGATATCTATATATTCATTTATTATCATGGATATAACATTCTTCTTCTTTCAAGTTGATTATAGGTTTAGTTTGTTCATATATTTCTCAAATATTATGTATTCCATGTTAATTCCATGATGACTTTTTTTATATGTTTCCCTTAATAAGAATTTCAGATTATTCCTTTTTTATGATTGCATTGCATTTTTTATGAAAAAATGTAGTACACATGAAATGTTTAGAAAGTTAAAATGTGTGAAAAAATTTACAATAAGTTCAAGACTCAATATGGATTAATTAGTTTTTATGTAATGGAAATTTTGTCCATTTCATACAAAAAATTGGATGTATTAGTTTGTATTTTCTCTAAATTCTCCAAATATTTAAAACTAAAATGATCCCTTGGATATAAGAGATTCAATAATATTATTTACTTTTAATCTAATGATGTGTATATCCATGAATTTTATTTAGGTATCATAGTGAGTATATCAGTATGTATTTATGATCCCCATATTTAAGAGTGTAGATCTAGTGAATCACATGTACTCATCTCATTTGATTTATTATGTTGAGACTATGTTGAATTTTTTTTCAATCAATCAATATACATATAAATTAGTGATTCTTGGAGAATTGTCACTTATACACTAGATGGAATTTTATTTCATTGTTGAGAAATTTTCCATTACAAATATGACAATTTTTGAAGTGATATTATGTTTTAATAATTGTTTCATTGTTTACACATTATTTATTTCAAGATGAAGAAGAATATTTCAATGAAAAATATTTATAATTTCATGCAGATGATTTGATTAATGTCCATGAAAAAATATTATCATATATATTTTTCATGATAATTTTTTAAAGAAGAAAATAACTTTAAGAAGAAAATGAAATTATATTTTCATAATGAAGGCATATTAGAAATTATTGTATTGAAATATGTGAGATAATTAGCTTAAATAATTTATTATTGAATAACATTTGGAATTCAATATTATATATAGACTAATTTAGTGTATTTAAATGTTATTATATAAAAAATATGGGTCCAACCCTTTGATATACGTTGTCCAAATCAACCCCACACATGTAAAAGGATGACCTCAACCACGTGGGGGAATTAGCCCATATATCCCACATGGTGGCAAAGGGTCAGGCCAGTGTATAAAGAACATGGTAAATCATACCAACATTGAGTACATGTGATAAGTGGTAGTGGCACCATGTAAGAAGTAATTGGGGTGGTGATAGAAGCCATGAGTAGGTCCCATTGGGGTTTTGGGAGTGGACCCTGATACATGCTTTTGTTGAGCTGATGAAACCCATTGAGTAATAAACTATATTCTCACCCAAATAAGAATTTTATGTGATAAAAAATGGTGTGGTTATTTTTACCAAATTTAAAAGGTTATGGAAATTTATATTCCATATAATTTGGCTAATATGAGCTGCCTGGTTGATGGAGTTGTGTCACCTTCATCCTCAACCACCCGAGGAACTTCTTATCATATAGATCATCCCCCATTGATAGGTGACGATGATTTTTAATTTATCCCTATGACCAAATAGATGACCAAGGATTCATTAAATAATTCGTATGTGATGTCTTGATATCTAGGAGAGATCCAAGAACACATTTCACCAGATATCCATGCACTGTTGTGCTAGAACAAATTGATCATGGTGCATGATAAAGGTCTAATGAAACAGATCCTATGAATGATGTTAATGCATGATAATTCATGTGGTATGATAATGATAACATATTCATGGAGTTTTTATTTCATGAATATAATTTTAATGAATATGTTGTGTGAATGAACTTCATCCTACGGGTTTTAAAGGTAATGGACATGAGTCTCTCAGGTTTTCTAGATTCAAACATGCATACATAGTGTCTAACTACATTGGTTTCAAACTAAATAAAGAAATAATTATCCAAACCCATGTGTATTTTGGGGGAATTAATATGAATTTGTGAGTATAGGGTGATCTATGGGTTGTTTTTTATCCTCATGAAGAATAATTGAATACCCATATCTTTTGCATATTCGAAAGTATGAAGCCTGGATGCCACCAAGAATGAAAGAATTGAATATTTTACATGAGAAAAAATAAAAAATACATTCAAGTGTTTAAAATATGATAAATATAATACCCAAAAATTATGGGATATTCAAAATGAGTAATATAAACCCCATTGTGTTTGGGTTATTTAAAGTGATCATAATATATAATACATCTAACATTCGGGTATGTATACCTAAAGTAGTAATGGATGTTTTTATTCATAAACACATTTAAATGAGGATTTAAATGATAAATTTAAATCATGTAATTTTTTGATACCCCATGAACTATATTTTTTTATAAATATATTCATGTAGTAGTTTATAAATGGTTCATAAAATTGAATGATAATTTTAAAAGTCATTGCATCCATGTACAAGAAGAATTTTGAGAGTCAGCTAGAGTAGGGTAATTTATAAAAAAGGTGATACATGAAACTATGAATGTGAAGAATATAATTAGGATCATTCATTATATGAAAGTATTTTCTAGGGAAAAATATTATTCATGACATCTATGGAAGACCATGAAGAATTGTACTCAAGAAATGGGGAACCCATCTTTCTTGTGAATGAACACTATATCTGTAAAGAATATCATTTCATCTTTGGATGAACATTGGAGAGGATGATTGTAGTTGGGTGTCTAACTGGATACTGGAGGCTTGTGATTGGGTTTTCTAACTAATCTGAGAGGATGAGAAATTAGGGTGTCTAACCAATTGTTGAGATATTTCTATTGTGGTTTCAAACCAAATGTGGATAAATTATAATTAGGGTGTGTACCCAATTTGGTAATGACGGAGACTTTTATTTATGAACATTTTAAAAACCACATGCTTCCCTGAATTTTTTTACTACTTCACATGAGGTGAGTTTGAGATCTTCTATTGAGTGTTTTGATAATTTTAATGATTTTTAAAGGTTTAATTTTAAATGAGATAAAGTTCATAAAATGAGGGTACCACTGATTTACCCCCTCTTAGTGGAAGTTAAGAAATCCTATGTATCTACATATTATATTATTATTCTAAAAATATTCATGGTATTTAATGGTCCATTAAATTTTTTCTCATTCAAGATATTTTATATCATATTTTTAAAAAATATCAGTGGGGTTCTCATCTCAAATTTTATTCCTTGAGAATTATACAATATCAACCACATATTTAATTTTTTTTGTGCATGTAAATCCCATGGATGTATTTATACTACAACATTAATGTGACTGAAAAATTATTATATATCCATCACAAGTACCATCATTAAAGGTATTCTGGTCTAAGAGTTACTGATGTCATAATTAGTTTTCCTAACTCAATTTGTCTTCTTGATTCATAATGATTCCTATTTAACTACAGATTTACATGATTGTTTTGTTTTATCCTATTATGATATTATATTTTCATTAATTTATCTTTTCTGGGTAATAACACTATTAGTTTTTTTCTTCATTAAATTTATGTATGTTTAGAATAATTCATATTCTATAAAAACGAGAACTTCTTCCTATATGTATATATTAACACATCACATAAATGGTATATTTTGTTATATTTAATTGATAATATGTTTTATATATTGATATATTCAAACTCCAAATTAACTATTTTTAAATGGATGTTTTTTCACTCTTTTTACAATGTGAGTTTCAAAAAATGTTTTTTAAAAATACTGTTAAATTATTTTCCTTCTACAACTATATGTTTTATCTTCCACCCCACAATTCCATTGAAAATAATTATAGATTTTTCAAATTTTCATTACTAAATAATCATTTTATATATAAATATTTTCAAAACATTTCCCTTTACAATTTTTTAAAATGACTATTGGATGTGACCTATGGCCTAATCTGTTATGGCAATGGTCAAAAAAAATTAAAAACTCTTTTTACATTTTATTATATTTTTGTATATTATTGATTGTAGTTTTTTAAAATCTATTTTAATTTAATTTTGGAATAATTTTTAATTTCCATAATAACTTTTCGAACTAATGTTTTAACATTTTTTAGACCATTACTTTTAAAAAAAACTTACCATATTTTATTTTTTTCCATTTGAACACATTCTTTTTCCATCATAGGAATTATTATTCACAAAGCATCCTTTTGATGTACTGGATTTGTTTTCAAAATACATTGATTATTTATCATTTTCAATTGAAAATGAATAATATTATTTTTTTAACAAATTTAAAATGGTTATTTTGAATAAGGAATTATCCATTATTTTAATTGATTTTAAAGGACTCTGTTTTAAGAACTATGTATATGGTGATTTTTATGAATTCTAAAAGATTTTTTTTGAATCAAATTTGATTTATAATAATTATTTTTTCTGAAATCCACATTTATTTGAAATGATGGTACATTAAATTTTTTTATCAAACTCAATATGTATCATTTTAATAAAAACATTTTTAGTTAGTTTACAAGAATTTAAAAATGGGATATTTCATTTAATTTCTCAAAACTAAAGTATTTAGTAATATTAAGAATGGTGTTTTTAATCCATGTAAACAACAACTGATATTGCTTACATTACCCTTATATATTTTCATATGATAAAATCCACCTTATTTATTTTTAAGGATTATGATGTGTTATATTGATGTTTTCATAAAATACATCTCTTTTATATGGGTTAATTAAGTGATGTATGAAATATAAAAGTTTTATTATTCTCCAATAAAATATATGCATAGTTTCTCTTTACCTGATGGGTGGTCTATATATATCCCTCCAATTAATTATGTATTTTTCAATATATAATGTGATAATTATCTAAATCAAGTTTAAATTATCCCTTTACTATAAAAATCTGGAAGTATTTCCCACTCCATTTTGTTATGGGAATAAAGAGATAATGTTATTTATATTATTATTAGGGGGTTATATAGTGATTCTTACTACAATATGTTTATGGGAATAAGGTGTTGATAATGACTCAACAATGATATAAGAATCAGGTGGTGATTTCTACACCACAAAGTTATGGGAAATGGTTAATGATTCCAGCTTCTCTATTTTATTATCTTAATGCCAATGATTATACCAAATTATTGTATTTTCCATCATACACATGTTATGTTGTCTTATTTCATATATTACAATTAGATACATGATTTATGTCTTATGGTCCAGAATTATTTTGGGGTTTCCTCCTATTTTTATATTCGTGGACGTTGATTATGATCACATACTCACACACTTATCTTGTGATCACTTATGAAATTGAATTATTATGTAACATATTTACCAATACTGGGGATCTAGGATTACCCCTTTATTATGTTTCTATTTCATAGGTTATAAAGATTCATATAACTTATGAGGATTCTAAAAAAGAGTCCAGAGTTTTCAATTATAATGAAATGTTCAAAAGTATTGTAAAATAAGTTTCTTATGTAGGAGATCCTCAATGGGGTTAATGTTTCACTTAATTAGATTATCATATTATTGTGAGATGTAAGATTTAAAATATGAAAATAATGTGTAATATATGAATGTTAATATAGGTAACTACCACATGTTATCAAATCTATTTTTTAAAGTATGTGTTTTAACAAATGTCCTAGGAGTGTGGGATTGGGATTCCTTGGTTTATGTAAGAGAAGAGATAAGTTATTTGTAGGAATTATATTTTTTATTTTTGGGGATTAGGTTGAGAGAACATTATTGAAAATCCTATAGATATGTCTATGTATATTATATTATATTTAAATTTTATTAAAATAGAGATTTAGATGTTTCCTTTAAAGTAAATAATTGTTTGGATACAAACAAGTTAATGGATGTACTATCATAGATGTACCTTGGGGTAGTAATTTTAAAAAGGCTAAATGGGTATTAAATCAATATTGACCTAGTTCATGATAAATAATACAAACTAAAAACATCATTTAAAACTCTTAGAGGATGTTATTTGGTCATTAATATAATCATTATAATTTATAGAGACATATTAAAATGAAATTTTTGGATGCAATAAATAACTAGTTTGGTTAGAAAACCTAAAAAGAAATTTACCCTAGACCGTCTCTGTTATATTGAAGGAGTGATAGGTTGATCTAATAATATTATAGTTTAAAATATATCATCATTGTTTGAAATTATGGTTTAATTAATGAAGATATATTGGGATTGAGTTTACATATTCATAATTCATTAAAATAGATTTTATTAGATACTATCACAACCATTTGGTTTTACTGTTTAGTTGGAAATATGATCATGAAAATGAAGCAGAAAAAGGATTGTCCACAAAAACTCTTATAAAAACTATGGACGAATATTCTCTAAAAAATTCTGATATAAAGGAAAATATCAACACATTCTTATTATGAGGGAAATAATTAGTCTACTATTTTTTTAAAATAATGAGGTAAAAATATGATTATAAAATATATCTTCAAATTATTGTAGATCCCTTATATTATTTCCGTATTGAAATATATTTAAAATTATGTGAACAAAAATTATTTTAGGGAGAAAATGTAATATCGTAAATTTTATTAATATATTTTCTTTTAATAAAATTATATTTTGAATTACATCCTTCATATAAAACACTAAACTTAAATGAAAAGAAATACATTTGATAAAGATAAAATTTAATGTATTAAATGTGACCATTGTAACATAGTTATTGAAATTATAGTGTAACGACCCAGGTATTTATAGAATAATACTTTTTGATTTCTATTATTAATTATTAATAAGATTTTAATTTTATGTTACATTGGAAGCTTTGTCTGATACCATACTCAACACGCAACAACATATTTCTCCAAAATCTTACATTTCATGCAACGTTGAGTTATACCAAATAATAATATAATAATATTATTAATTTAAATGGTGGTTAACGCCTAGTTGTTGAATTATAGAGATGAATAAAAATAACTAAAATATGATTATACATGTTTTTTAAAGGGTCTTTACATTTATCTAATAAATTTTAGAGGCTTAAAATTAGAATGAATACAATTTTAAGCATGAAATACTCTAATATTCTTTAAAAGGTCGTTTTACCATATTTTTATAGAGAACCCTTTTTAAATATATTTTTGCCACTTTTATTTGATATTTTTGAAAAATAAATTCTTCTTTATAACCGGGATGTCAAAATTTACTTTGGGTAAATTTTTTGTATTTTTCTGATAATGTTCAGTTTTTAATGAATAATGAAAAATATCGCATTTTAATTCAAAACTGTCTTTTCATCTAATGTATTTATATATTTATATTGTTATTTTAATTGGTTATAAAGTTTAATTAAATTATATTTTTACAAATTAATCCAATTTTGGCCATTGGAAGTAATTTCACTATGAAATTGCACATAAACAAGTGTCAATCTTTTGATAGTTATTATTTCTTAAAAACACGCTTTTTTGTTTTGACAACGGTAATTAATTTTAAATTAATTTCTGCCACTTTTTTTAAAAAAACATTAGAAAAATTTATTGCATATTTGGAATCAGTAGGTCCAAATTGTGTAAATATGTAACTTTTGTTTTTATAAATTATGAATATTTACTTCAGAAAATATTTTATTTACCATGGTTAAAGGATAAATCTGGTTAATAAGGGTAAAAAATAATATTATAATAATAGTAAATTACCTTTAAAATTGTTCTAACCCTATTGTATGACATATATCCGACTAATGGAATCCTTGGGAGGATTTTGGGACCCCATGGAGCCACTTAAAAGTGATAATGACCCATTATATTAATTAATTTGTAGTAAAGACAAAAATGACATAAACATATATATTTTAGTAAATAAATTTTTAAATGAGGTTATATAAGTTAAATTTTAGACTATAAACCTTAATTTGAAATATAAAACTATTTCCTACATCATTTTATTTTATTTATAATTTTTTAGGCTTCAAATAAATAAAATTATTTATGACAAAATGATGATGCAGTGATTAAATTATTAATGAATGATTTGAAAAAATAAGATTATAAAATTTAAAAAAATATTCAAAACCAGTCCAATTCTAATTGGATGATTTTATTTCTAACATGAGTCATCTTAGTTTATAATTTAATTAGTTTTGTAACTTTTTAAAATGGAAATAATTTTATAAAAAATAATACTTTCAAACCTTCCTAAAGAGCCCCTCCACCCCTTATAAAAAGCCATCACCTCTAACCCATTACTCACACCTCTCAAGCCCCTTGGTTCGTCCAAAAAATGCCTAAATAAGTATACAACATTTTTATATTCCTTCTATAATCCTTACTCTATGATTCAGGCACTTCAAGAAAGCCTTTTGGTTCAAACAAAAGAGAGTTACCTGATTTAAAGGTAATGTATTCCCTCGAGTTCTATTCTTTTATTTTACTTCTCCACTCCCTATTCTCTTCTTATTATTTGTTCACATAAAAACACCAGTATCCTAAATATACTAGGTTTTTTTATGAGATTTATTCTTACTACACATACACACACCTTCATCTAATGGGTATAGAACATATTGTTTCTGTGGATGACGAACTAGTGCCTCACGAAATGATGATTGTTCAATTTTCTCCTAACACATCTTATGGTATTAATTATGATAGAAATATAATTATACATGATTTTTATTATTTTTATTATATCTATATGTTTCTTTATTTTTCATTTACAACATTATTTTAGGCTTTCCATAACGTGTAAATATGATAATTTCATTTGAGGAAGTGCGGACTACCACCCCCTCAAAGTGATATGACTCATTCATGCAATACATGGAACGTATAAACAATTGAATTTAAGAAAATATGTAAAATATATAACATATATATAATACTTTAATTATAATATACCTATGTATCATTTATTTTTCATTCCTTTAAAAATTAAAAATAAATGAAAACATAGTTCATGTGTACGTATGGCTTATCTTCTCCATGAATAGTGAATTCTATTTATTATGTCCAAATGTTATGGACTATTATAAATACATATATACTGGATATATATGATATAAATTATATCTAAATAACCAATATTATTATGGATGTAATATAATTTTGACTATATGGATAATTTGAAATTATAACAAATTCATTTTTTTTAATCAAGTTCTTAACATCGAAAAAATGTCTGATATAAACTCAAATAATTAAAACTTGTTATAGAAAGGTAATAAGTGACATAAAAGGAATAATAAACATTAAAAAAGATTTGAATCAAGTATAAATTGACTTATGTTTATTATTGAGGATGAACAAGGAACAAACGAGTCAAGTTGGACATGAGGTGAGGGGTTTTCATCTCATTTTTTATTCCTGTGAGATTCATGCTATATTTTCTAATATTTCATTTTTTGTGGGGTATGTACAGCCCATTATTGTATTCATTATGTAATATAATTTAATTAATTTTTATTTACATCTTCATTTTATGGTCCTTATTTCATGTGGTGTATGTTTCATAAGTTTTCAAATTAGTAAGGGAACATTTTACCCTCCACTTCTAGTCGAAGAATTATTTTATGTTATGTATTTAAATGTCAATTATCGAATTTGGGGATATGTTCTTTTATATCATTATTGATATAAATTTTATTTCTATGTGACTATAGGATTTTTTCTCTCTAATCAACTCATTTAATGAATTTTTAAGTTATGCCGTTAGGCTGTCAAATTTCTATAAGATAACTTCTTAACCCAATTTCCATTCTTTGGGTTGATATTCTACTACATTGTTATGTCATACAATGAATATGTGTTAATGACCTATGATTATTTTAGACTTAATATCGACTTATATAGGGTGTATTTATATTTTTCACACATAATTATTTCATTGATTTATCCTTAATCTAATGCTACAATCTTTGTAAGGTACTTCGTCTCAATATCCTTTCATTGAGGAATATTTTTTTTCTACATGAATTTATTTTATACTGTTTATAAAACTCATTTACTTTCTAAAGGTAATATTTTTCTTTGTAGAGTTTTACTAAATGAAAAAGGGAATGATTATTTTTAACTTATGTGATGACAATGACATTTCCACCACCACGCGTATTATTTTATCATTGGCTTCCTTAAAAAGCCATAATGTTTTTAAAATGAAAATAAATACCGCATACAATATTTACGTATTTTGGTATTGAAAATGGATTTTATAATATATTGATTATATAAATATATTTGAATTTTATTTTGTGATTTCACTGTGGAAATTTTATCTTTCATTTATGCTTGTGCATGTGTTATGATTATGTTATGTTTCTTAGTCATTGTTTACATATACGGGTGGTTTCGTGATAAACCTAGGGTGGGTGAACCCAAGATAGCACTCCAATGCATTGGGTAACATGACGGAGGTAAACGTTAATCTTTCTACTTAGAGATTTAGGGAATATGTTGTGATGGGTATTCCAAATGTAACTCCCTTTGTAGCTGTAAAAGCTACAATGTAAGTATGTTATGTATGTCATAAGTTACCTTTATGATTCATGATTTCTTTGTGTTATTCATAAATCTTATGATTTCATGAGATATGTTAAAGATATTATGTTTTGTAAATATTGAAAGACTAATGTTTTCTTTCTTTATTTTATAACCCTTACTGAGCTTTTTATGCTCGTCCCAAGTTTTAGAAATGTTTTTCACATGACATAAAGATGAATAGAGTCAAAGATGGGATCAAGGAAAAGTCATGTTTTCTAAAACATGCAACTAGACAAGTCTCTTTTTTTAAGAGTTTTTATTTTATGAAAAAAATGGAAACAGAGTAGAAGAGTAAACTTTGTAATTTTTGATATTTAATTTAATAGTTATGTCCAAATTATATAAAATGTTAAACCTAAAAAATCCTCAATGTGAATTCTTGACATAACTCAAGATTATGAAATGTTCAAGGTTGGGTCCTTATAGTTGGTATCAGAGGTTGGTTTAGACAACTTTTGGGATTATGAGTCTTTTTTAAACACATGGTTAGTCCCTATGTCTATTATTTAAGTTAAATACTTATTTTATAACCTTTTCAGATCAAGAAAATTTGGTTACAAATTGAAGGAGGAAGATCTCATACAACTTTCCTATCTCTTCTTGATGACATGCTTGCAATAATTATTTCAAAGTCAAGTTCATATGATTGTGAAACGTTTTCTAGCATACAACTCACATGAAATCAGTTGTTTTAGATATAAAACATCTCCATGATACCTTGATATCATCGTGGATCATGGGTGGTATTTAATAAAATCTGATCTTCATAATATTATCATATTTTAAAGAAAGTTAAATATTATCCTGGAATTTTCAAATATTTTACCTTATCATAAAATTTTTAAGCATATTATGATTTTGGAAAAGGTGATAATGAAGGGAACACTTGCGCAACCTATTTATATTTTCTTTTAAAATATAGACTCTTAGAAAATAATTATGGTATTTTAAAAGGACCGTTTATTAAAAGTTTCAACTCAAACTCGGTTCTACTATTTTATAAAAATCATGTTTTATCATATGTTTTGAAATTATATGTCATACATGAATATTTTCCGAAACTATTTTTCTACGAACACCAATATGACCCAAGTTGTAGAAGGTGTATTTAGATAAAGGAAGAAAATTATTTTGAAGGATCCCTAAATCATTTTTTCAATTCATGGAACTTATACCTATGTGAAAAATAGGATCATAAAACCATATGGACACTATGATCAAGGTATGTTGTTCTTTCAATAGGGAATAGTTTTAAATTATTATATAGAGGTGAAAAAAATAAAAATAAATAAGATGTCGAGGTATTAATGTATTGGGATGAAAATGAAAGGTTTAAGAAAACCTTTGATGTTAAAACATGTTATGGTTATTTTTGAATTTTATAAAAAGGACAACCTATAATTTGGGTGACAACCCATTGCGTCTGGCAAGGCCATAGGAATCAAACCCACAACTGAAGGGAGACAATGGTGCATCGCCTACCACTGGCCTACATGAAGTCCCTAGTTAGTATGACTTATTATTTTTAGTTAAATGATTTTATGAATCCAGAATAAGTTAATTTTAGGAACTTATCTTTTGCCAAATTTTTATCCTTAATATAGGAAACTGATTTGGTGATTAAGTGATAAGGGTTATTTTGGGATATGTTCTCTCTTTTGGGGAAAAATAGATGCTTAATGGAAATAAAATACTATGGGATCTCATTCTTGGAGTAATGGTTGAAATTTTATTTTGTAAGAATCTATGTTTTTATTGTAGACATATGGCAATTTGGGTTATTTATGGAAATCATTAACCTATAATAGAGAATATGTGATTAGGTTAATTACACTTAAGTATGAGACTTTAAGAGTAGTTTATGTTATTTGGAGATAAATGTTAAGATTTATCATATAAGACTATGTGATTAAATTCTTCTAATTTTTGGGTTCTAGTCTTAGTTAGGATTATATTGAATAATTTTAAGCACAATTGTGTATTTAATGGTCTTTGTTGAACTTTGGGTAAAGTTTTTTGAATTTTGGAGATTAAGAGTAGTATTTCTTTTTATAAAATATTATCCTTTTTGGGGATTATCTGATCTCATAATAACCATTTTTTTGGCTGATGTCCAAATAACGGTGAAATATATTGTCCAACTTTTGTGTATTATTCGATACTCTAGATGTTCAGTCTACGGATTTTTATGTGAAGAAGTCATTTTGAATACTCATTTTTTGGATAAAATATGAGTATGTGGTAGGAATTAATAAAGGATGAAAGTCTATATGAAAAGTAAGTATGATTCCTTATGTTTTTAGTTAAGATCATAAATAAATTCCTCATCTTTATAAAAAGTAACTTAAAATAAAAATGTTGTGTGTTAACTTTTCCTAGAAGGGAATTAAACACTATTTTACCCATCACAAGTTTGTGATTTTATGGTGGTTAACGTTTCCTAATCAAGTTTTCTATCACACTCTATCAGAACATGATGGTTAGATTCTCTTCTATATCCATGTTTTCCAACATTTAATCCTAGTATGGTTTATCTCAGGTGAATTTTATACTTCTATTAATTTCTTTTAATGTGATATTTTTATTGACTCTGTATTTGATGTGGAACTTTCAATTATGTTTTCCAGCCCAATTATAAAATTATGAGGACGCAATTCCCAAAAGGGGGGAAAGATGTAACACCCTAGGTATTTATTGAATAATTCTTTTTTGATTTCTATTAATATTTATGAATAAGATATTAATTTTTGTTAGAGGTTGTACTTTTTCCGGTACCATACCTAACAAGAAACAACAGATTTATCTGAAATATTACATTGTACACAACGTTGAGTTATACCAAAAAATAATATAATATTAATATTAATTTAAATAGTAATTAACACCTAGCCATTGTATTGGCAGGAATGAATAAAAATAACTACAATATGATTATACATGTTTGTTAAATTTCTCTCCATTTATCCAATAAATTATAGTGGCTTAGAATGAGAATGAATCCATTTTTAAGCATGAAATACTCTAATATTCTTTAAAAGGTTTTTTTACTGCCTTTTGATGGAGAACCATTTTTAAATATAGTTTTTTCCACTTTTATATTTTATATTTGAAAAAATAATATTTTTCTTTAGAATTAGGACATCAAAATTTATTTGGGTAAATTTTTTGTATTTTTCAGATAAAGTTCGTTTTAAAATGAATAGTGAAAAATACCTTATTTTAATTCAAAAATTCATTTTCATATAATTTATTTATATATTTAGATTATACTTTTAATTTTTTTAAAAGTTTAATTAGATTATATTTTTACCAATTAATCCAATTTTGGTCATTATAAATAATTTCACTTTGAAATTGGACATAAACAAGTGTCAATCTTTTGATAGTTATTATTTCATAAAAACAAGCTTTTTGTTTTAACAACGGGAATTAGTATTAAATTACACTTTTCCACTTATATGTTTTGAATTTGGAAAAATGGATTCCACATTTTAAATTATGAGTTACAAATTGGGTAAATAGGTAACTTTAATTTTTTATAAATTATAAATAATTACGTCAGTAAATATTTTATTTACCATTGTTAAATGGTAAAACTGGTGAATAAGGGAAAAAATAAAATAATAATAATAGTAAATTACACTTACCTTTTTCATAGCCCTATTGGATGAGATATGGCCAACTAAGTCCATCCTTGGGTCTATTTGGGGACCCCATGGAGCCACTTAGGAGTGATAATGATACTTTATATTAATTATTTTAACGTAAAGACAAAAATGACTTAAACATATATCTTTTAGTAAATAAATTTTTACATAGGGTAATATAAATTATTTCTTATAGTATAAATATTAATTTGAAATATAAAAATATCTCCTACATCATGGTATTTTATTTATTATTTTTAGACATCAAATAAATAAAATTATTTATGACACAATGATGATGTAGTGATTACCTTATTAATGAATGATTTAAATAAATATGATTATAAAATTTAAAAAACAAACAAAACCTGTAAAATTATTATTGGATGATTTTATTCATCTTATATTTTAATTTAATGTGTTTTGGAACTTTTGAAACCAAAAATAAGTTTATAATAAAATAATACTTTCAAAACATCCTAAAGAGCCCCTCCTCCCCCTTATAAAATCCATCAACTCTAACCCATTAATCACACCTCTGAAGCCTCTTGGATCATCCAAAATCTTCCTAAATAATCTCCAAACATCCCTATATTACTCTTATAAACCTTCCCTTAGTAATAAGGCACTTCATGAAATCCTTTTGGTTCAAACAAAAAGGAGTTACCCGATTTAAAGGTAATGTCTTCCCTTAAGTTCTATTTTTTATTTTACTTCTCCACTCCCTATGCTATTCTTAATAATTGTTTACATAAAAGAAAAATAATCCTCGATATAATAGGTTTTTTTATGATAATTATTTTAACTACACCAACAAAAACCTCTATCTAATGGGTATAGAACATACTATTTCCGTGGACGGCGAACAGCTGCCTCACGAAACGATGATTGTTCAATCTTCTCCTAACACCTCTAATGGTGTCCATTATGATGGAACTTTAATTATATATGATATTTAGTCTATCAATATTATTATGTATTTTTCATTTACAGCATGCCTTAATGCTTTCCATAACGCCTAAATATGATAATTTCGTTTGAGAAAGTGGAGACTACCGCCCCCTCAAAGTGATATGACTCGTTCATGCTATTCATGGAACGCATAAAGGATGGATTTTATGAAATTATGTAACATATATAACATATATATTATAATTTAATTATAATATACCTATGTATAATTTATTTTTAATTCCTCTAAAAATGAAAATGAAATGAAAGTAGTATTCATGCGTACGTACGTCTTACAGTCTCCTTGAACTATGAATTCCATTTATTATGTCCAAATGTTATAGACTATTATAAATAATTATATACAGGATATATATGATATCTAAATAATGAATCTCATTATTTATATAATTTACTTTTGACCACAAGGACAATTTTTAATTATAATAAATTCATTTTTTACTCAAGTTCCAAACATCCACAAAATGTCTAATATGAACTCAAATAATTAAAAAAAATTATAGCAAGGTAATTAGTGATATAAAAAGAATAATAAACATGGAAAATTTTATGAATTAATTATAAATTAACTTAAGTTTATTATTTCGGAAGAACAAGGAACAAACACGTCAAGTTGGACATGAGGTAAGGGGTTTTCATCTCACTTTTTATTCTTGTGAGATTCATGATACATTTTCCAATATTTCATTTCTTGTGGTGTATTTACTTCACATGATTGTATTAATTGTGTAATATAAATTAATATATTGGTATTTACATCTTCATTTTATGGTCCTTATTTCATGTATTGTGTGTTTCATAAGTTACCAAATCGGTAAGGGACCATTTCACCCTCCTCTTCTAGTCGAAGACTTCTTTTATGTTATGTATTTTGAATTTTAATTAAAAAATATTGGGATATGTTCTTATGTATTAATATTACTGTAAAGTTTATTTCCATGTGATTAGAGATCCTTTTCTCTCTCATCAACTAATTTTATGAATTTTTAAGTGACACTGTTAGGCTGTCAGATTTCTGTAAGAGAACTTCTTAACCCAATTTCCATTATTTGGGTTGATCTTCTACTTCATTATTATGTAATTATATAAATATGTGTGAATGTCCTCTGATTTTTTTACACTTAACATCCACTAATATTGGGTGTATTTATATTTTTCACACATAATTATGTCATTGATTTATCTTTAATCTAATGGTATAATCTTGTTAAGGGACTTCGTCTCAATCTCATTTCATTGAGGCATATTTTTATTTCTACATGAATTTATTTTATACAGTGTATAAACCCCTTTGAGATTTCAAAAGGGAATATTTTTCTACGTATCTTTTTACTCAACGACAAAGGGAATGTTTGTTTTTAGCATACGTGGTGAAAAAGACCTTTCCGTCGACGTGAGTATTATTTGATCTTTGGCTTCCTTAATAACATGTAATGTTTTTAAAAGAAAAATATATACCATTACTATTTTTACATATTTTGGTATTGGAAATGGTTTTTATAATGTATTTATTAATTTAATGTATTTAAATGTTATATTGTGATTGCAATGTGGAAATGTTATCTTTTCTTTTTGCATGTTCATGTGTTAGGATTATGTTATGGTTCTTAGAAATTCTTTATATATACGGGTGGTTTTTTGATAAACCTAGGGCGGGTGAGTCTGAGATAGCACACCAATGCATTGGTTAACATGATAGAGGTAAACGTTAATGTTTCTTCTAAGATATTTGGGGAATATACTATGATGGGTATTCTAAACGTAACTCCATATGTAGCTGTGAAAGCTACAATGTAAGTATGTTATGTATGCCATAAGTTACCTTCAAGATTTATGATTTTGGTGTTTTATTCATAAATCTTATGATTTCATGAGATATGTTAAAGAGATTATGTTTTGTATGTATTCATGGACTAATGTTTTTTTTATTTATTTTATAACTCTTACTAAGCTTTTTATACTCATCCCAAATTTTTGAAACATTTTTCACATGACATAAAGATGAATAGGGTCAAGGATGGGATCAAGAAAAAGTGATGTTGTCTAAAACATGGAACTATACATGATTCTTTTTTTAAGAGTTTTTTATTTTATGAAAAATTGGAAACTAAGTATATCTGTCTAATTTTTTAATTTTTGAAATGTAAGGTAATAGTTATGTCCTAATTCTCCATAACTCTAAACCTGAAAAGATCCACAATGTGAATTATTGACTTAACTCAAGATTATGTAATGATTAAGATCAGGTTCTTATATATTGATATTAATGTATGTAAATTCATATATATATATATATGAATATAATAGAGAACTATTTAATAACAATGAATTTAAAAGACTAAATTAATGTAGCTTAATAAATAATAACATGATTTTATTCTTACAAATGTATTTTCCAAAAAAATCTTATTTAAGAGTTGTGTATTTTTATGTTAAGAAAATAACCTATTTTATTTCAATTATGATAATATATATTTTTTATAGGAAAACTTTTTTCTGAAAAAATAAATTAGTAATTAATATGAAATAAAAATGAAAACAAATTATATTTGTAAAAAAGTCATTTTTATATAAAATCTGTTCTTCATTATATTTTATGCTTATATTTAAAAGATAAAATTAATAAATTTTAGAATTTAAATTTCTAAAAATTAACTTCTTTTTTGGATCTTAATTTCAACATTAACTTAGGATTAAATGTTTTGGCTTTTTTTAAAAAAAATATTTTATGTGAATAATGAAAAATCTATAGTTTTTCTACTACCATGAATTTTTTCATATCATTTTAATATAAACATGAAATGAAAATTTATAAAACAAAATCCCAAATGAAATTATAATATATTTAATTAAATTATGAATTTATAATTTTATGAATCTTTTATAAACTCAGGAATAACATTTTGGAACCTAATTAATATTTTATATAAAAATTTCTTTTAATGTGTTATACATTTATAGTAATAAAATAAATTTTTTTATCAATTTTTGAAATTTCCTACAATTATATGGACTTCCTATTTAAGAAAAATAGTATCCAAAATATATTATAAAATTTATATTATATTATTTTATAATTTATGTTATTGAGGATTAAAAAAAGAGTTACAATCAAAAAAGTTAATTTTGGTAAAAATATAAAAAAATGAGAAATAAAAAAAAATAAAAATATCTCCAAATGATTGTATTATAATATTATACATTTATACTAATCCCCAATTAATTATTTCTATATTTTGGCTCCACTTCTTTCAAAATAGTGACATGTCCTTTTATATTATTACAAAAATTCCACTCTCCTCACTAAAAAATGAGAGTTTCACCACCCCATGTACATACACTATAATATTTAAATTCCTATTGAGAAACTAAAATATCCCATTCCCCTAGATACCTATAAAATATTTTTATTCCCCTTTATCCATGTAATATCCTTAAATCATCCCTTTTCAATTGGTATACTAAGAGACATTTATAACTCTCAATTTGAGTACTAGTCACTTCTTATCATTTTTTCATTCTCTACCATTCCACTCAAAAAATATTGTTTAATTTTATAATATAATTAAATCATTATTAATATTATGTTGATTTTATAACTATTATCAACCCTTTCCCCTACCGTAGAGAAAGGATAACATCAATCATTCACACGTGAAGAATACCACCTCCACAAAGTAATGCATTTTCATTTTCATAACCACCATATGTGGTTGAAATTAAAAGAGTATTTAATAAACTATTATGATATTTATATAATATATATGTTTATAAAAAATAAACCCATTTTCTAAATTTCCCTAGTTCTGTAGAAAATGAATATGCGGTCTGATTGTATGTGTGGACTACAGCCTCCATGGAATGACGTAATACTTTTTTGGTAACCACTCTATATAGATGATTATAATAATTCATATATGAAATTATTTTATTTATAAAATGATTTAGATTATGGATATATAATTTTTTAAATTTATAAATTATATTAACAATAAGATATCACAGTAAAATTATTCAACTAAATCGAGCATGTCTAGTATAAAAATTGATTCATTCATTCTTTGTAATAACAAAATTTTTATCCATATTCTTCCTTAAACTCATAAAAATTATCATTAAGAACCTTATTAAAATCCAAATAATTTCAATATAAATATATAATAACTATATTATAACAAAATAATCACATTCATAACAATACACACATGGATTATAACATGTTCTTATTTGTGTCGGTTTAACCACCTACATGATCAATGCTATAAATTTTTATCATGGATGAATGTGAAAAATAATAACTATTATAATTATACATATATGAGTAAATAATTTTTGGTTTATGTCTCTCATAAATTTATTTTATTATTTAAAATAATTTTAAAAAATCCCTTTTATTTATTAAGAATTAACAGACAAGATCATCAATAATTTCATCTTCTTGAATCATAAATAAAAATATAATTGAATAAAATTAAAAAAATATAAATATTTACAAATAATAAATTCATGTAATTATTATAATATAGTATTAATTATATCAGTATAAAATATGGGGATCGATATAAATAATTTAAAGAACTCATGAAAAAATCATAACCACTAACTTCTAAGGATGGAAATAAACTATAAGTAATTAATAAATGTATAAAAAATAAATATAATTAAAGATGAAATATGTTAGTAGATATGAATATGGTTCTAAAATAGGATATTGGTTTGTTTATGTTTATTATAGAGTTCTAACACCACAAACTAGAAATTTATGCCTAAATAATTGTTCGGTACATTACCTCTGGTATTCTACCTCATATGACAGAGGTTTATAACAAATGGTGAGGGTAAAAATATATAATTTTGGGAGAATATACCTTCTGGTTAGATAGAAATAACAAAAAAATAAATAAGATAACTCAAATACATCTCATAGCACTATAAGTATCATCATGATATTATACAAGCACTAAAAAACATTGAAATTTCCATGATGATACTTTGAACTTTCAAGAGTCAAATATATAAAAATCTATATATTATAGGTATAAAGATGATAAAAATAGAAAATAAGAAAAACTAAAAAAATTACAAAATTTTATCATGCTCCACCTTAACACCCAGTCCCAAAGATCCAACCCATCCAAAGATCAAGCATGTGGTATCAAAAGCTTTCCATTTTATGGACCAATAATAATGAAGTCTACTCATGTACCAAATGGAATCTAGAGAATAATGAGAATACAAATTAGTATGTAAATTCCAATGTAGTCCATAAATAAATTCAATATATAAGTATTTTCCTCTATAAATCTATAATTTAACAATTTAATAATTTAATTTTCAATGGTAAATAAGTAAATAAAATAAACCCACCATCGATCATTAGGTCCAAGAACATGATTTACCATACTATGATTTTATGATTTTCAGGTTTCTCTGAGCACATGATGGGAAAATTTCCATCCATAATACAAAGACCATACTTACAGTTTCTATCAAGGTTATCATAGACCACATCCATTATGTGTTTTTCAGGCCAACATAAGGTTGCATGAACCACCCCTCACAAGTGTTTTCTAAAAAAAGACAGTATCACTAACAACCCCATAGGGGTATTTTACCAAAAAACATAATTAGTGTAGGCCCACAATTTTTTCACACCAATACAAGTATCATGGGCCACCCCCAATGGGTTTTTTCTCAACCAATTCAAGTATCATAGACCACAAACTGCAAGTGTTTTTCATCCCAAGTATAAGACATGATACCCATTCCACAATGTTTTCACATTACCAATTTAAAAAAACAACTCATGATTCTATATATATATATACATATATCTCAATTTATAAAAATACTTTTAAAAAATCATAAAAAAATCACCCATCCAATTAAAAATCCATTTTTAATTACCCATTTCAAATTTCTCTTTGGAGATCATTTCAAGAAATTCTATTCCCAAAATAATAAATCCATATACCATTTCAATTATCATTTCCATAGTCACTCAATGAAGTGATTATTTTAGTATGAGGTAATACCATGGTGTCATATTTCCATTTGAAAATTCTAAATTTATAGAGTTTAATTTACTAGGAAAAAATTCTATTAGGAGCTAAATTAAAAATTTTGATCACACATAGAAATTATGCATAGAGCATGACAGAAAAATTGAAATGAAGGATGAAAAAATGTATAAAATAGGGACCACCTATATTAATATAAGAGTAAACCACATGAACAAAACCATTCTTTAAATTGAACTAGAAGGGGAGTAAATGACGTAGCTGATAAAATCCTTGAAAATAAGACATGATAGAATTAAAGAGTGAGAACTCACTAGTTTTAAAAATACCTAAATAAATGAGGGTTATAATTGTTGGATACATACCTTAATATTTAAATCACCCCAAATTAATCTTAAAACATAGGATAAATTAAACAGAATCACCATTATAAAAGAGGAGGTGGTTGGAAGATCAACAAAGGCTCTAATGTGTAAATGTTGGAGAAGAATTTATGGAAAGTATTAAGGTTGACAAATATGGTAAAAGGCCAATTTGAACCTACGTAAAAATATATATAGAGAAAAAAAATTCTAGATGGGTAAAAATTTATAGAATTTTTGACTCTAGTAGGCATTAGAATTATAAGAAGACAAATTTCAATATGGTAGTTTAGAATGTACAAGCTGTGGGAAAAAAAACTCCTTGGTTTCATGAACTGAACTCCTCTCAGCCCAACAAATACATTTAAGACCCCCATACCTATATAACCTTCTCTTTATTGAAAAAAAAAATTAAGGAGTTTTAAAAAATAAGGGGTCTATATATGAGTGGAATGGAATGGTTTTATAACCACTCTACTATATCTTAACTTTTCCTCAATCTGAACTCCTGATTTTCAATAAATATCATCTTATAAATACTCCGAACATTGGGACTGAACATAAAACTCACATTCTGAATTATCCTTCTAATTATATCCTTACTACCATTGTATCAATACCATAGGTAAAATATTTCCAAATAGGGTTCTCAGTCCCTGATCTATGATGCCAACTATTATATCCTCTAAATAAGAATCAAACCCTAGCTTGATATCCTCAATATTAATTACATATAATGGGTCTAGATGATATAATCAAAGCTGGGATACAAGGAAATCATATTGTATCTAAAAATAAATTAATTGAATATAAAAATTGTATTCTGTGATACTAATCCACTTCATCACCTTAAGGGGACCTAAAACCCATGTCACCAACATCCCTTTTTTCTATAACCTCCATTCCCCAATCCTTAGTGACACACATAACAAGACTTTTTCACCCTCCTAAAACACCAAGTGAAAACTTCTTTGACACCATGGGGCCTATATATACTCTATTTGGATTCCAACCACTTACTGGTCAACTGGACCTATTCTATGGTCCCCTGCATGACACACTAACCATGTATGGTAGATTCTACAGCTTACATCCACCATAAAGAAAATTGGAATGGATTACCATATAAAGACTCAAATATATCCCTTCAGGTCCATGAAATATAGATATTTTGATATATTAATTTCACCAAGTCTAGCTGAATCTCCCATGAGTTACTCTATTGAGGACACATGCTCATATTATGTCCTCGAGCACTTTTATCGTACACTCAGATGAAGCATCCATATATGGTCGATAGGCAGTTCTCTGATGAATCTAAGTTCCCAAATCCTTCTAGAAACATTGTGAAATTATTAACATCAAATACTAATACATATTAGGGATGATAATCCAAGTAAACTCATCCAATAACACCACCTCAAAGGCACATGATTTTTCAGGTTCATCCACTAAATAAGCCTTCTTAAGTGATAATCAATGGAATAATTTCATAATATGATCAATGATAACCCAAACAACATCATGAAGATGATTTATCCTTAGTTAACCTATCATAATCTCCATCATGACATCATCCTACTTCTATTATGTTATCAGTAAATATTGAATAATACTTGCAGGTTACTAGTGCTTGAACTTCACTAGTTGATAGGTGGAGATCCATTAAATGAACCATAATATGTCCTTATTCATCCCAATAATTCAATACTATCAACACACATATTGATACAACATGGTCATACATTTATGAATAATACACTTTGAGTAAGGGAAGATCTTCATTAGCTCCTCATGTTTTTCGATCGAAATTTTAACATAAACACTAAAAAGGAATCTCGTCAAAACCCTAGGGCCAATAAATGGTGTATCCCCACCATACATAGTCTATCTCATCAATATGAAATTATAATTAGGGATTTGACTTTTCTTCACCCTATCATGAAGTGTGGAGGTAATTGATAGGGAATCCAATGTGTTTTCCTGGTTATTACTATATATCTAAACACAATTTAGTGAACAGTGTCATCACATGCCAATCATAGCTAAAATCCAATACTATTTGGGTTTGAGTTTTCCTAATCCAGGAATCAAAGATTATTTCCCCCTTCCTAGGGGTATAATAATTTTCAATGTGAAAGTATTTTATATATTAACCGAACTACCCTTCATTAGATTCTGGTCACACTTGGAAAAGAGGTATTTTAATATTTTATGATCTGTGTAAACCAAAAAACTCTCCACCATGAAGTATTATCTCGTACAACTCATAGAATATAAAATTGTGTCCCATCACAAAAACATGGGTTGGGTAGTTCTTATCATAGTGCCTCACCTATATAGATCCATTAGCAACCATTTTCCCATCCTACATAACCATAACCCCAATCCAACACCAAAAGCATCACAATGTAATTTAAACCCCAAACTAGGCTAAGGTAAGTTTTCTATTAGTAGAGATGTAAAATTACTCATTATATCCCCAATGGATACCTCACAAGTATCAGACCACTTAACCCATATCCCTTTCTTCATCAGGCCTGTCAATGAAGAAACCAAGTCAGAGAAAAAATTAATCAACCTACTATAATTTCCCGTCAACATGATGAAGCTACAATACAAAAATACATTCTTCAGTCTCACCCAAATAATCATGGTTTCCAACTACTATATGTACACATATACTCTGACCTCTATTATGACATGGACCAAGAAGTAATATTTATTCAATCGAACTTGACACTTTGGTATTTTTTTGTACAATTTTTTTCCTTAATGTTCACTCATAAATATCTCCAAATATCCACTATATTTTTTACATGACCAAGAGTATACAAAAATATCATATATGAACCTGAAGAAAAATGATTCCGTGTATGGACAGAACACACTATTAATTAAATACTTAGATAATTATACAATATTTTTGTACAAGAATGGCATGATGAGGTACTCGTAAATACCTTGCCTTCTCTAAAATGTATTGAATGGTACAATAGATTGACACACCTGGATTTGGTAGTATCCCGAATATATATAAGTCATTGATAAATCCATATAAAACTTTGTTTGGTCAAATAAATAGTCGATGCTAGGGAACAAATATTGGTTCTTAATTGTTGTCTACTTAAAATTTTTCTTTTCACATTCAATCTCAATGATTCATTTTCCTTATCAGAGAAAATAACTAAGGATCTATAAGGGTATGTTTTCATATGGACAACTAACTTTTTTACTAAATTTTCTATGTGATATTTAAATTCCAATTTGTATTTCAGTGTCATCTGATAAGGTGGGATTAAAATAGTATCATTACTCCTCATGAGCTCAATTTTGAACTAAATTCCACAATCGGGTGGCAATTAAAAAAAATCATTAGGTAAAACAACATGGTACCAATAAATAATGATTGGGAATACTGCCTACACATCTCTCCCTTATCCAAAAAGAGGCTAGAAATCTAGGCTTGAATCCCACCTAGTCATTGATTGTCTAGTTATGAATAAGCTTCTTGGATGTCACACTCAAAAACATATTCAATTCTTTCACCCTCATGAAAAGATAATTTCATAAATCAATGATAAATATCAAATTTCAAATTATAATAAAAAATTAAATCCTTATAAATAATCACATCGGAACTTCTTATATCCATTAAAATTAAATCCCAAAGGAAATGGCAACATCCAATAACTTGGACAAATATACACAATTACATATCCTTTTTTACTCATACATATGGGTGTGTCAATTAGTAACACTCTATAAGGGTACTCTACAGCTAAACCTAAATCTCTCATAACCCAAGTAGAAACATAGGAATGTGATACTATTGTATCAAAAAGGGAAAAATAAAGAGTCAATGTTAATAAAATACTACCTCATACAGTAAATAAACCTACATAATAACCCATAATAGTATTCTAAACATCATGTAACTTGATATTACTACATCCCTATAGTCTATTATGATTTCCCTATGTCATAATCCCAAAGTAAAATCAACACAATTCCCCATGTCCATGACTAGAGTTTGAATGACTAGTGGACTCCAAACTACCAATCTACTAAGTTGTGGTAGTCTAAGACATTAAGAACTGAGTGAGTCTGAAACACCTACCTATGCGAATAAGTTTTACAACCACAAAAAGTTATATAGGTGACAAATTCTCCAATACTGATAACACTATCATGGAAGATGATTACACCATAGTCTTTTATGACCCAACCCCTTCACTGATTGCACAAGATCTCATTGTACCCTCTTAGAAAAGGTATGATTAACTACTCTGATGAGCCAAACTACCACCACCCTAGTGTGACTCTTTTGACCAAAATTTATAGCTAACATAAGAGCCACCACAACTTCCACCCATTAAAGAAAACTAACTGACACCACATCCCTCACTAAATTTACCCTAACTGATCCAGGATTAGTTTGAAATTTCAAAACACAATTACATCTAGAAAACATTTTATTGTACCCTTATTTTGTACCACATAAACTCTATGAGGTTCCTAGATCTTGTTATCTAATATACATCCAATGTGGGATAAAAAACCCAACGATATGTGAAATGAGAGTAAAAATATAAAACTATCATGATTCACTTTTTTCAACTATATATACACACTATCCCACTCTAAATAGAAGGTATTATGAAATAACTAACAAATGAAATGGTTCTAAAAGTATATTCATGTCCTCATAACATGCATTTCATCCTGGAAAAGAAAACATCCCACTATAGTATGGAATATCTATGAAACATGTATGTGGAAAACATAACCCTCTTTTCCAAATTATTATCTATGTTTTCAGGAATAGTCCAGATAGACTCTATACATATCTCATCAGCCACTGGACCACCCATACCCATGGATAATAGAGGTGTTGTCATTAGAACTCATGGGTATGTTTTGACATTGAAGAAGCTTCCTAAGAAACTTCATTCACTATCTACTGAAATATATGTATAAAACTCTTTCAAATTTTATCATCCATAGATTTACCCTAAACTACAAGATCCTCTATCCCACCAGTAAGTAAGAAATTATCACCCTCACCCTCTTGGTGTGGGGCCTTATCCCTCTAATGAATAATATCTCTATAATTCCAATAATAATTCATTAGAGTAAGATATCATGGTAACTATAAAAACTCAAATAAAACAGGATAGGTAAAATATCCCATGAACCTTTATATATAGTCCGTAAGGACTCATAAAACCAGAAATTCTATAGCTCTTTCTACTTCTCAATTTTCTAAATCACCCATTTCTATAGGATACCACAACATAACTTCTCCAATATTAATTTTAAAGAGTAAAATCTCTTAAGTCTTTATATTCTCAAGGTTTGGTTTGATTAGGATTTATTCATAATATATGTGGGAAAACACCTAAAAGGTTTCTTAAAGACACTTAATTTTAACAAAAAATGATATCTAATAGTCTGGTTATATATAAATTTTTATCACGTTACCATTCAAGGAATTTTCCAAGTAAGACCCCACCATATATTTTTATTGAAAAACACCATATAAGAGGAATATAAAACATTAAATGGTAAATCTGCTTATATTTATGGGCATATAAATATATTTTTATGTATATAATTTAGTCACAAAAAATTAACAAATGAATGTAAAGACATATTTTCCAAACCACATGCATGGATAATCACACAAACATTCTTTCAAAACCTACCCAGAAGATTAAATCCATAGAAATCAAAAATAATGAAAACCATGGTCACCGCTCAAGGTGAATGTCAATAAAACATATAGAAACAAATTATAACAACACTCATATCCCTAGAGACTTGGATTTCTTTCTTATACATGTCTCAACTACTCCAAAGAATGAGTTTATTTTCATGGATCATGTATGCTATTATTAAGTCTACCAACCTAAATTATAATGAAAAAGAAAACCTCTAATATAACTTTTTAACATTATTCTACCCCAACACAATAATAAATTACCAAATAAGAAATCACTACTAAACCTCATATACAATTTCCTATATACTAGAGTTTCATAACTAGCGGTGAGTTTCCAATAAATTTCACTAGGGTGTTGGTCATAGTGAAATAACAGTGAGTAATAAGGTAAATGATAGCCATAAAATAACACCATAAAAACATAAAGATATTAGAAAATAACTAAAAATAAAATAGAAATATCAACATGATACTACAAGTTATTCAACAGTCATACATGTCAACCGAAATTTAAAATAGGTACAGTTGTGAAAATGTGGGAAAAGACCCAGAAAATAGTACACTAAAAGGTTGCAATATCTTTAGTCTGACAAATTGACCCAAAGATCCAACCAATAAAGGAATCAACCATATGTTATAATTTACTTTCCAATTTCTCTAACTATAATCATGAAGTATAATGGGGTATAAGTAAATGGCCAAATATAGGTTGGAGTACAACATAGTAGGACACCAATAATAGTTTCCCTAAATTTATACAATCTATAAGGAAATATATATATATATATATATATATTATATTATTAAAAATTTAAAGAATTTAATTTTTAAAGGAAAATAAATATATATAAGAAAATAATAGTAAAACCTTGTGGTTATGATCTCGATCTACCATACCTATTAAGGAATGTGATTGGGATTCTATGAGAATGTCATGAAGACTATGCCATCTATAATAACATGACCACCTTTTTAGGGGTTTTCAATTTTATCACTGACCACCCCCTTCTAGATTTTTCCCAGCTAAGACACAATGGTAGAAAGTTCCCCTCATGGGTGTTTTTTAAATAGATCTAGTATCACAGACGACTCCTATATGTGTTTTCCCATCCAACACTTGCAACAGACACCACCCTACTATTCGGTTTGTCATCGCCAATACAGGTAGTAGGGAGAACCCTGTATGGTTTTCTTCTCATGTAATACAAGTATTATAAACTATTTCTTATGTTTGTTTTCTTATCCAATCATAATCTATATTAAACATTCCAAAAGTTTATATCTTTATCTATTTAGTGAAAAAAATAAACAATACTATATATATCAGTTTTAAAAAAATACACTTCAAAAGAAAAATAATATAAAACCACTTCACATTTCCATTTATGAAACTATTTCCAGTTACCTATTTTGAATTTCCATTTGTAAATTATTTCAAAAATATTCTTTTGTAAAATACAAATTCTATATACCATTTCAAATATCATTTATATAGTCAATCTATAAGTGTGTTAGTTTATTGAAAGGTAAACCATTGGATTCATCCTTCTATTTTTAAATTCACATTTTATATAGGGTAAAAATAATTTTAAACATGTTATTAATCTTTGCACTGTAATTTTTGGTTATACAGTGATATCATGCATTCCACATAGTGTAACACAGGAAAAAAATAAGTAACTAAAGAAAAAACAAAAGGAACCCCTAACATAGTCTAATTGGAACAAAAATAAAAAAAAAGTTATTATACTATGGGGTGGAGATAATAATGTAGCAGAAAAAATATTCAAAAATATGACATAATAAATTTTAAAAAATAGAACTCCCATGGTGTTAGGAAAAAATCTCTCAAGCTATCATTGAATCATTCTTGAGGTGATTTTGTTTGTTGTTAAAGCAGGCCTCCATATTGTGTTTGTTGAAAAAACAGACCATGATGTACAAATTTGATGGAAAAGGGGGTTTACATGGTGAATTGTCAATTTGAATAAATTTTGTCAACAATACATGATTTATTTAAGAACCTCGACAATGGAATGGATGATATGGAGGTGGTACAAAAAGAGACGATACAAGGTGGCGTCATTTTCCAGAGTTTTCCAAATCATTGGGCCTCAAAATTGACAAATGGAGAAAAGTGTTTTGAAAAATGGACAAGGTAACCAGTGTCTTAGAGGCTTTGAAACTTGAACACCATATTTTTTTTAATATCAAAACATCGAAATATGGAAAAAGAAAGATGGTCGCCCATGTTTTAGTCTGGGCGTGCAAGGTGACTAGGGAGACAGAGACTAGGGCAGCTGGACTTGCATGTCGGTGCTCAGGGAACCCCAAATTCCTATATATAGAGGGATATCCCTCCTCATTTTTAAATAATATAAAAAATTAGAGAAAATTAGAGTGAAAATTAGAGCTCTAGTTGTGCATGTGATTTGGGCGCTTAAGTGGTGGTGTGGGCGCACAAATATAAGGTTATTCAAAAGTTGTGCTCCATTTGATAGTTGTGAGTAAATATTGGTTTGGGTGTAAAAGGGTGTGAGTTGCACATGTTTTGAGTTATTGAATGGAGTTTCATGCAAGTGGTTAGGTGACCCTTACACACCAGGCGTATAGAAGGGTGTCGGTTTTTAGTTGTGTGCCAATATTTCTTTGGGCAAAAAGGGTGTGAGTCGTACATGTTTTGAGTTGATGAAGGGTGTGTCATGAAAGTAGTGTGGGGAAACATTCATGTTAGGTATAGAGAAGTGCTCCAGTAATTCTAGGGTTTCTAGAAGGTTGGAGTATTTCCTAGTACAACCACGGTAAAGTTTTATTCATTACTATATGAAAGTGGAACTTCAATAGAGCATCTACATATAAGGAAAGATGCAATAATTTGTGATAATGAAGGGAACTACAATTCCATAAACAATGTTTGGATCCTTTATAGAGTAGTGAGAAATGGAAGAGGAAGAAGGTGATCCTCTCTATCATCACTAATCTAGAGATAGAAATAGGGAGTGACCCTTGGGAAAGAAGTGTGTTGACCCTAAACTTTGTAAAAGAAGTGAGCATGGGCCTAGAAGTGATCTAGCCCGAACATTGTAAATTGGAAGTGAGATTTAGTGGATTTGGAATAGTGTCACATCACCATTGTATACTTCTTGGATGTAGCCTAGAGAGGGTTAACCAAGTAAAAATATATGTGTATGCCTTAATGCTTTTTTTCATTGCATCCAAAGCATCATTCTCAGATAAATAAAGAAAGAATGAGATAAATTTAAACAACATAATAGAAAAAAGTGACCCTTTTAATATAGAGGTCCTGATCTAGTGGGGCAGAAATAAATTTGCAATAGAATATCCATACCCTGATTCACCCCCCCCCCCCCCCCTCAGGGTATCAAGGCCCCTTTTTGTCCAAACACATGGAAATATATGACTTGAAGAAATTAGGGAAGAGGATTTAGAGAAATACGTCAACAATTAAATTTCCTCAAATGGAAATTGAAATGGGGGATAAATGAAATGGATTCACTATGGTATATGTAAAGGGTATGAGATCTCAATGGAGGGGTTGTTGTGGAAATGGAGAAGAAAAAAATCATATAACATTTAAGGGAAAATGAAGTTAAAATACCTATTTTACCCATTAAAAATCTTTTCAAAACCATAATCTACTATTTGGGTAACACCACGATGCTGATGTGATTCTAGTTTATCATTAGATATATGGTAATACCACTGGCCAATTGGTGTAACTATATCCCCTTGGATGCATGCCCCTACCTCCACCTAAGCCTCTCAAAAGCCTTCATGACCCCTCAAACCAACTTATACATCCATTTAAATAAATAGTTATTATTTTTTAAAAAACATTAATGGGTATGTATCTAAATGGATGGGTGGGAATTTATATTTATTATGAAATATGAGAGATTTTTGTCATATAATTCAAGATTCAATGTAAGGGTTTCATGTCAAATTTATTTCATTGATACATTTTTTGTATTATGAACCTATTTTTGTTTATATGGTGTATATGTTGACTCCATGAACTATCATACAATGTTTTTGAATTTATTAATGGTATTTAAAAATTCATTTCAATTTTCACATTCATGATATTTTCAATAAAATGTTATTAAATAATTAAAGAGTTTATAGTCTCAATTTGTGTTCTTTGAAACTAATTCCATATACACATCTTATTTAATGTTTTATGGAGTATATACTACCAATTAAATTATTTCTATCATAATTTTAATGAGTATAGAATTATTATTGATCCATCACATGTACTATCACCCAAAGAGTTTCATATCAAGGGTTGTTAAATAATTAATGGCTTTTCATGGCTCAACTTATTTTATTAAGTAATAATGATTCCACATTCACTGTAGGATTATAAGATTATTTTCTTCTATCCTATAATGATATTATATTTCCTTCTATTATTAATTTTTTGAAGTTATATTAATGGATTTATATCTTCATAAAATATGATTATGTTATTAATAATTCCCATTATCCCTAAATTAAAAATTTCCCCTCCATGTGTATATTCACTCTTCACATCAATATTCAACTTTATTATTTTAAAATCCAAATATAATTTTTTTTATAGTGATAGTGAAATTTAACTTTAATTTCATGAAAAAAATGATTTATAACTTTTTTTTATTTTTGTTTTCAATAAATGTATTTTAATAATATTGTAAAAGGTATTTACTTTAATAATACTAAATTTTATCTTCCACTCCACATTTTATAAAAAACATATTTATTTTTCAAGTTTCATTTATTTAATATTCATATTGAAACTAATATTTTTCACTTAAAATTGTTTTCAAATTACATTTGAATGTGTCAGGTAACTTTTTCATTTACGACTATAGTTAAAAAAATTCTAAATACACTTTTATAGTTTTGTGTCTTTGATACACATCTATTTGAATGTGATTGTTAAACTTTTATTATGAAATAATTTTCAATTCAATTAGAATTTATATATAAAAATTGAAGATATTGTTTTAACATATTCTAAACATTTCTTTTTTTTACAAATTATCCCTTTTTAATGCTTTCCATGTGAAACTAATCTTTTATAATTGTGGGGTTTGTTATTTACCAATATTCCACTCCTTGTTTTAGAATATCTTTTCAAATTATTTTGAAAAATAATGATTTTTAAAAGAAAATGTAATATTTTTATGCATTAAAAAGTAAAAAATTCATTTAAAAAATAATTCATGATTCTTGAATTTTTTTAAAGGATTCTGTTATTTTTAAAAATAATATTTCAATATTTTTTATGTATTCATCATTCATTTTTTTTAATATTTATTTATTTTATAAAATTTATTTGATGAAAACAAATATTGGTTTTAAAGGGTAATTTACAAAAATATTTATCCAACTCAATGTATTTCTCTTTAAGGAAAACTTTTTTAATGAGTTTTCAAGCATTTGAAAAAGTTATTATTTCAACATATTTTTCAAATTGAACAATGAAATAGTATAAAAAAAATTTTATATTAATGTCAAAATCACTTATCATTACTTATGTCAAAATTCAATATGTCCTTATGATACCATACACCTTATTTCTGGGTTAAATTATGAAATTTTTTATTGAATATTTAATGAAATCATGCTCTTTACAATGGTTAGATAAAGTGATGATTGAAATAGGAATTTTTTAGGTTCTCCTGGAATGAATACATATATTTTATCATTATGTGATGGGTGGGAGATATAAATTTGTCCAATGAATTGGGTAATTTTTTATAAATCATTTTTCAAATTTGGGAATCAATTGTTGATGCTTTCTCCACTATGGGAATTAAGAATATATACATAGGCCACTATGTTATGGGAATCTTGTAGTGATAATTTATCAACTATTTTTATAGAAATAAAGTTATGATGAGTAGCCCACTATGTTTATGGGAATCATGTAATACTTCATCTTCTATGATGTTATTGGAATTTGGTATTGATTTATTCTCCATAAAATTATAGTTAATGGGTATTGATTTTTGTTTAAATATTTTTTTATTAGTACACCTATCTATATGATAAATTCCTATATTTTTCATTGTAATCATTTTATATTGGATTATTTTTAATTTTTTTATCAGATGCATGATTTTTACCTTATGATCCAAATTTATTTAGGTATGACCTTATAATGATATTATATTGGATATTGATTATTTTAGTGACTCAGGTTTGGCCCTATCAAATGTAGGAATATTCCTATGAATAATTCTAGATCTAGGCGCGGAGACTGCCTGTGATTCTATGGCCCGGTGTGCCTAGAATAAAATTTATAAAAATATTAAGTATTTCTATACAATTCATGTGGTGGGAAATATTTATCTATAAACTAGTATCTTAGATTAGAAATATGAGGGAATTTTTGTGTCAGGAGCATGTCATTTACCCTAGGAGAGGTATAAGTTTTGTTGTCACGGGCGTTCTATAGAAAAAGTTATCGAGGAAATTTATGTAAATAAATTAACTTAATTCATTTTCGATTTCAGCTCAAATATCTTCTAAATAGATTCTCATATCAAATTTATGATACCTCTATTGAGTTCAGAATGTCATTTTTAACCTAGTAATGAAATAAAGTTTTTAGTGCTGGGTCTTTTGGATGAAGACATGTTGACGGGAGGTTAATTGGGGGAAATGATTTAATTTTAAATAAATAAATAAATCATCCCCCTACCATTTTCTCTTGTATGATTTAAGAACTCCCCTCCTCCTTCCTCCTTTACAGACAAACCACCGAGAGTCCAAATTGACGAATCAAGTAACTATCAGTCCCAGATCTTGATAGCAGATGTACCTGGATCATGTAGCAGTAGCTCCAGAGCACAGATATGGCCTTGAAGAATCGGAACTTCACCTTGTGCACGGAGGATTAGATTTTTACTCCCAATTCCTTATTAATTCATCATTTTTTGTGAATCTTCATCTTAGAGATGAACTTCTCATCCCAAGATTTCCAAAATATGTCTTGGATATGTATTTGGACCACTAGAGTGCTCTCGTTGGTCCACGAAAGGTCTTGAAGTGGATTTTGACATGATGTGGTGGTTTTTTCTGAGGAGTTCATAATGAAGATGTAGCACAGATGTTTTTGGAGTGGCGGTGGCTCTGGAAGGGTTCTGCGGTGGATCCAGTAGGGCAGCGTGGTGGAGGGCGTATCGGCGTTCCGGTGACGACGATCGGTCTATCTACTTTTGGTTTGGGGGTTCGTTAAACCTCAGTGACTTGAAATATGAGGGGGTTGTGATTCACATGTCATCTATGGTGAAGTGACCCTTCCATTGAGACTAACCCTTTTATCATGGTTATAAAATTTTATGATTTTTGTTTTTGTCCTATGGCCACAAAATGATGAAATAATAATAATATTTTTTTATTATTCAAATTTGACCCGCCATATATTCTACACAGAACGTCTGATTGATGTGACATCAATGGAATTGTGACCCTGATGTTAAGGTTTATTTTTAAAGATAAATTTCAGGTTCTTAAACAAAAATCAGGGTGTGGGCCCCATGAGGGTTTTTTTGGGGAATTTAAGGTGAAACATGACTTTTTCACCGTGTGTCTGTTTTGGACAAATAAGTAGTCGAACTTGTGCATTTTTCTAAGGGGATAAAAATGGTGAGATGCATTCAATGTTATATAGGATCTAATCATGGGCCACATGAAGACCCATTCGGGCTTGTTGAGGTGAATAATATCATTTTCACCGGTTTTCTATTTTGTGTGAGTAAATAGTTGATCCTATATGTTTTTCTGCATATAACAGTATGGTGGTCTTTGTTATGGATTGTGTGATATGAGGTGTTTTAATTGATCAAGATTCTTATGTAGTAGTTCTATAATGATGTTGGGGATTCGTGGTTCATGAAGAGAGATGCTAGGTCAGGTACTCCCATGTGGCACCAGGGCACTTGTTTCCCTTACCTATATGCTTAGGTTGAGTTGGGACTCCCCATGCTATGAGAATAGTTTTTTTACCTTTGGTATATTCCTTCAGGGTTGTTAATCCCCTAAAGGAATAGGGTTCTGCTTCCTTATGAGGTTCATGCAGTTGGACTGCTCCCATGATGTGATAGGGTGCATGATCTCCAATATCGTAGGATGGTAGTGTCAGTACTCCGTTATAGTACTAGGCTGCGAGTTCTATAGCCTATGTGTGGTGCTCCCCTAATATGGTTTCGGTCTCATATAACTTGAAGGGGTGTTCCCCTGCCATGGGTGAGGGCTCAGGTCCCTCATTGTGGTGTTCCCCTACTGTGGGTGCAAGCTCACGTGTCTCGTAGTGGTGCTCCCCTACCATGGGTGTGAGATCACATCTTCTAGATTGTTTCTCCCCTATTGTGTTAAGGTGAGGGCTCACATTTCTTAGGGTGATACTCCTATGGTATACTAGGGCATGGGTTCAAGACTACAGAGTGGTGCTCCCCCTTTCATGGGTTGTAGTCGGGAGTAAGCCCCCATTAGTTTTTCATGATTCCTAGTTTGAAGTTAGTGCTCCCTCGACCTACTGTGGTGCAAGCCCCTCCATATAGGAGCAAAAAGGGTTTCACAGGTTGGTTTAAGAGCTAATACTCCCTTGACTGCAGGTAAGTGGTGTGGATCAGGACTCTCCATAGTTCTTATGACCATTTTTAGGGCGTGGTTCACCGAGTGACATCTTACATGACATTGCCTATCGAGTTTTCCCTCGTGGATAGGTATCATGAGGGTTGGTTGGGTTTTGTCGTCCTTTCGTTTTACTAATGGAGTTTCATCTCTCAATTGAGTTCCATCTCGGATGGTGAAGTTGGCTTATTGAATTTGAGCTCTGGATGCTTACCCCTTTCATTTTGTGAGCTACCAGGGATGGCATTGCTCTAGATACTATCTATAGGGCCATTACCTTGTGAGATCATTGTGAGTGTTGTGTTTGAACCTTGAGTTGTTCATTATGGACAGTCTATGGTCAGGACCATGATACTTTGTGATGGTGTTGAGTATATCTTGGTGTGTTTTGGGAGTCCTGTGGTATGTGTCATTTTGTTGACATGCCAAGGACATCGAACTGACTAGTCATGCATTTCCATTGATGTTATTGAGATGTAGCTTCCCTCTTATTTGGGTTCACTTAGGCTGAGTTGAGCTAACTGATTCCTATTAGTTTCTCCATTTTTGGTTTGGGATTTTGGGGATCCTACTAATTTTCTTATACTCACCCTTATGGGGGATTTTCTCGCACATGTCTTGTGTCTTATGCAGACCACAGGTCCATCGACAGATTCCCAGTTGGACCCGTAGTAGGAAGAGCATAATAGTGAGACTGACCAGGTTTTTCCCCAGAGTTTGTCCTTGGTGATTACCAGTGGGTGTTTAACAGTGATCCCCTCCTTTAGAGAAAGTTGGAGGCTATTTTAGTTTTCTTTTAGTGGGACCTATTTTTGAACTTTTTTTACTTCTGTTGTACTCTGGTTTGGGATAGATGTATGAATGAATTTTAGTTTTTATTTTTTGTATATTTCTCTACACTATTTCATGGAGGTGTATGTGGTTGCGTGAATGCATGTACTTTAGGTTAAGGACTCCTTGTGTGTGATATCCTACTCACCACTAGATTTAATCCTCTTGCCTATGGGGGAAGGCTTGGGGAGTTGTGGCTTAAGCCTCGTTGGGTCGGGTCACGACATAGTGGTATCAGAGGAGGTTCCACCTTGGGAAACTCAAAGCGCGGCTGGTCTAGCCGTGATCTTGGTTTGGGTTGCATAGTTTCTGTGTTAGGATATTTCATGTTCGGCATTCAATCCAGGGCCACTAGTATTGGTATAGGAGGCCAATGCATCCATACAAAAGGACTTTGATAACCTACCTTTCGACTCAGTATATTAGGGCACTGGTTGTAGGGGAATAATTGTACATTCATCATATATGACTAGGTTTTGGTTTTTTCCTATCCTTATTGAGTCATATCCCCATACATACGCTCTGGTCATGGTGCATCTTGAATTGTTTCAAGAAGTTTCCATGGTGGAAGACATCGATGGTCCCATATATGTGTTTGGTGTATGTCCTGATGAGTGACGAGGTTACCTTGCAGGGGCCTGTTCACAAGGCATGTTCTCTTACAGTTGTAATGTTGGTTGAGCCACCACCCATCATGTAGTGCGTAGACCTACCTATGAGGGTTTGAGTGGATGAAGACCATCAGGTCGAGTCATGTATGAGTCTATTAGTGTCAGTTTTGTTCAATGTATCTTTGAATACACAAGGAAGAGGGATCCTTCCCCCATGGTGATGTGTTTTTGTGACGCGATGAAAAACTATGCAGGTGAGTCATGCTACCCAAAGTGGACAGTAACGAGGTGTGTTGGTTGAGTCCATTTGACTTGTGTACATGATGATTTTCATCATGTTGGTAGTCGAGGGCCCAGGAACACCTAGTGTGACTATCTTGGTAGACCTTTGTTTTGTGTTGGTACCCTCAAGTGATTGGTGTCAGCTTGTACGCAGGACACTTGAGGATGTTTTGGTGTATTTTGATTTGTCTTAAAATTCTTATTAAGGATGGACACTTCCCCAACAAAGATGTGTCCTTGAGGCACAATCCAGAACCATGTTTGCGAGTCAATGTCACCCAAAGTGGATAGTGTCGAGTTGTAGTGGATGAGTTCCTTCATCCTGTGAGTTTGAGGTCAGATCTATGTGCTGGAAGTGGTTTCGTAAGGGCTCGTAAGACCCAGTGTGTATTCTTGGGAAAACTTTTTTTTTCTCCTTATGGTGGAGACATTTTACTTCAGGTTTTTTTTCTCTTATTGGTGCATGTTTTCTATAGCACAAGAACCATTGGTGACCTTTCTGGTGTGGGAGTCCCATTGGAGAGCTCAGGTCCTTTCCATTGTTTCCTAGTATTTTGATTTTTGGGGAAAAAATCCTTAAGGTGGGGAGTAGGTAGGGATTTGTGTTTTTTCCTATCATATATAGGAATATTTCTAAGAATAATTCTAGAGCTAGTCGTGGAGATGACGTGCGATTCTGTGGGTGGGTGTGTTCGGAATAATATTTATAAATTTTTTTTTATTTTTTTACTTTTCTCATAGAGTAAATTAGTTAACACCCAACATGTATCTATCATTATAAATACAAGGAAATAGCTGCATCTGGAATGTGTTATTTACCCAAGGTGAGGCATAAGTTTTTTCAGCACTAGCCTACTGTAGATAAAGTTATCGAGGGAATTTCCTTAAAGAAATTAAATTAATTTATTTTGAATGTTGGATCAAATAAAATCTTAACAAAGTCTTTAATAAAATTTATAAGGTTGAGGTTGATTTCATAACACCATTTTTACCCTAGGGATGATATAATGTTGTATGTGTTGAGTGTTTTGGATGAAGGCGTGTTGACAGGGAGTTAGGTGGGGGGATGATTTAACTTAAAATTCATAAATCAATCATCCTCCCCCTCCCTTCTCCCCTTGTATGCTGGAGGTGACCCTATCCTTCTTCCTACATTATGGACGAACCACTCAGAGCCCAAATAGACAAAAAAAGTGTCGTTGATCCCAGATATTGATGGTGGACGCTCCCAAATCATACAGCAGTTGCTCCAGAGTGCGAATCTAGCCATAAATCATCGGTGTTTCACCCTGTGGTAAGAGGATTTCATTTATTTTCCTCCTTATCCGCATTTTTCTGCATAATTTTTGTCTGAATAATCACTATATAGATGAAGATCACATTATGATCCTTCTAAAACATGTCTCATATTTGTTTGTGGACCACATGAGTGTTCTCGGCCGTCCATGGAAGGTTTGGCAGTGAATTCTGGTGTAGCTTGGTGGTTTCCAGCGTGACGTAGCTTAGGAAGAGGCAGAGAAGTGGTTTCTAGTGACTTGGTTTCTATGGAAGGGCAGCGCGGTGTCTCTTTTATGGCATCGTAGTGGATGGTCTACTGGATGGGGTGGACTAGCGGTCCGGTGGTGGTGGCTTGTCCAGTCAGTTTTGGTCAAAGGGTTCGTTAAACCCCCGTAACATGAAATATGAGGGTCCAATTCACATGCCTCAATTAGTGATGAAACCCTTACATCAAGACAAAACCTTTTAGCATGATTCAAAAAATTTATGATATGGGTTTGTGGCCTAGGGCCACAAAACGATGAAATAATAATAATATTTTATTATTATTCAACTTCAACCCGCCAAAACATCTGCACAGTGTGTCTGATTGATGTGTCATCAATGGAATTTTGACCTTGATGGTAAGGAATAAGTTTCAAGATAAATTTTGGGTGCATAAATTGAAATCAGACTATGGGCCCCACGGGGTCTATTTTGGGGTGTTTACAGTAAAACGTGACTTTTTCACCAGGTATTCGTTTTGGATGAATAAGTAGTCAATCCCATGAGTTTTGTTTAGGCAATCAAAATGGAATGATCCATTTGATGTGATCCAAGATTAAGGTATAGGCCCCAAGAAGAATCATTTGGGTTTTTTGTAGTGAATAGTACCCTTTTCACTATTTTTTCATTTTGGGCGAGTAAATATTCCATCCTATGTGATTTTTCTCATATAACGCGATAGTGGCATCTATTACAAATTACGAGATAAAATATGGATTGAATTGATCTTGAATATTGAAGAGTGGTTCTAGGATATGTTTGGAGATTTTTGGATCGTTAAAAGAGACATTGGGTAAGGTACTCCCCTATGGAACCAAGGCACAGGTTTCCCTTACCTCTCTACATAGGTTGGGATGGGACTCCCCACATGGTAGGCATAGTTTTGTTACCTTTCAGTAGTTTCTATCAGGGTTGTTACTCCCCTTATGGACTAGGGTGTGGGTTCTACATAACTTTTGTGCAATTGGATAGCTCCCCTTCTGTGACAGGGCGCGGTCTCTCCAATCCCGTTGGATGGTAGAGTCAATACATCCCTATTGTATCAGGGTCCAAGTCCTCTATCCTTAGTGTGGTGCTCCCCTACTATGGGTTTGGGTTCACGTTACTTGCAGTTATTCTCCCTAATTGTGGGGGTCGTATCACGTTTCTAAGTGTGGTTCTCCCTATGGTGGGTTCGGTTTCATGTCTCTCATAGTGGAGCTCCCCTACTATGGGTGCACTCTCACATCTTCTAGAGTGTTACTCCCCTATCATGTTAAGGTGTGGGATCATGTTTCATAGTGTGGTACTCCCATAAAGTACAAGGGAGTGGGTTCACGCCTACAGAGTGGTATCCCCTATTTGTGAGTTTCAATGGAGAGAGGCCCCCCTCAACATGTTAAATGTGATTTGTGGTTAGGATTTAGGGCTCCCTCAATGTACTGAGGTGAAATACCCTCTAGATAAGAGCAGTAGAGGTTTCATGAGTTTTTTATGAGCTATTACTCTATCGACTATAGGGTAATTGCAAGAAGTAGTACTCCCGCACAGTTCTTCCAACCCTTCCTTGGAAATGGGTCACTGAGTTCATTTTTCTGTGATGTTATCCATCGAGCGTTCCCTTATGAATAAGTATCACAATGGTCAATTGGGATGTATTTTCTATTAGTTTTACTAATGGAGTGGAATCTCTTGGTTTATTTTCATCTTGGATTGTGGGGTTGGATTATCTTTTTCGAGCTCTCTATCATTTATAATTTTGTTTTGTGATAAATTGGGGATGGTTTCTCTCTTAATATTGTATATGTGGTTGTAACCTCATGATATCGTTGTGAGTGTTGTGTTGGAACATAGATTTGTTCACCATGGACAGCCTATGATTGGGACCATGGGACTTGGTGATGGTGCTAAGTATATCTGGGTGTGTTATGGGAGTCTTGTGGTATGTTTTATTTTGTTGAAATTCCAGGAACATTGATCTAACTAGTTGGGTATCGTCGTGTATGGTCTCGAGATAGGGATTCTCTCTCGTTTGTTTTCCCTCAGGATCGTTTGAGCTAACTAATTCCAATCAGATTATCCCTTTTTTGTATGTTAGGGCACCTATTGGGTATTCTTATACTCACCCTTGTACGTGATTTTCCCACACATGTATTGTGTCTTGTACAGACCAGAGGTCCTTATATAGAGTCCCAGTAGGACCCAGAGTAGGTGGACTGTAGTAGCTAGACTGACCAGTGTTTTCGCTGGAGTTTGTCCGTGGAGCCTACCAGCAGGTGTTTGACAATGATCCCCTCCTTTAAATCAGGTTGGAAGATTTTTTATATTTCTTTTGTTGGCCCTTATTTTGGACATTTTTTGTACTTCTATTATAATCTTGATTGGGATAGATGTATGCAAGCATTTTAGTTTTCATATTTTCTATATATCTCTACATTGTTTTGTGGAGTTGTATGTGGGTGCTTCCATACAGGTACCTTAGTTAAATGCATCCTTTTGTGTGATAGACTACTAGGAACTAGATTCCATCCCCTAGACATTAGAGATGGGGTTGGGGAGTGGCGGCTTGATCCCTAATTGGGTCAGGTCATGAAAATTATGCTCTAATTTACACTTTATTAATTTATGATCAAATATGATCATCAATTATTATCTCCCTTGGTTTCCCTCATTGAGAATGTGAGATGAACACTTTCATATTTTTCTATTCTATGGGTTATATAGAAGAGTATTATTAATTAGGATTCTAAAAAGGTGTCATTTATATTTTTATTGTGGAAAAATATTCACATGTAATATAAAATAAGTTTCTTATTTATCTAATCTTAAAAGATAATAAACCTGGGATTATTTTCATTTTGAGACTATTTTGAAATGAAATATCTGAAATAGAAGAATAATGTGTAATATAGAAAATTTTATCTTTTTAAATATTACATGGTATTAAATCTGATTTGAAAAGTATGTTTTTTTATTATTGGACCTATGATTGTGGTTATAAGTCACCTCAGCTTCAGTAAATTGAGATAATGACTATTATCAACAAATGTGAATAAAATTATGGCAAGAGACCATGAATCCTCGAGATAAATTAAAAAAATATTGTAATAGCCAAGAAAGATTGTATGGGTATTGAATAAAATAATGAAAGGAACTATATATCGATATTTTATAAACAAATTTTATATAATTAATAATTATAAAGAAATAAAATAAGAGAAAAAACACCCTTTTAAGGATATTCATGTACTAAGTAATAAAACTAAATTTTTCTTATATGTTATAACCAAGAAAGATTTTATGAAACTTAATTATTCAGTGTGTAATTTCTAGTAAATGAAACATTGGCATGTACTCTCAATTTTTTAATGGAGAGAGAACCATGAAGAAATTTTTTATAGAGAATCTTAGATCTATCTTATGAAAAAGGAAAATTTTCATATTCAATTATAAAAAAATTAATTTCATTGAATTAAATATCTTATAATAAAATAGATCATTATTTATTGTTATAGATACATACTAATACATATTATTGATCTATATAAGAAGGGAGGAAAGAATATATGATCTGTCTTGTGTGATTCTTCTTTGAAGACTAAGGAATGAAGTGTAAAGATCACGTCACTTTTTTATTATAGTATAGGATTTATTTACAATATTAATATTGATAACCACTCAACTATGTAATATGGTTATAGTGGGTTAAGATGAAAATAGAACACACTATACATATAATTAACTTAAATATATCATTCTAGAACTTATTTATCAATGAGAGTCGAACATAATAAGAATTATGTTTCGCACATTATGGGGTGAACTTATAATAATAACTCATGAATTACATTTATGGTTTGTTTTCACCATTTTTTATATTGGTTGTGTGAATAAAATATGATCATATTTAGTCTTAAATAAATGTGGATATTCTAAATAAAAAATTTATGGAAAATGTTTAAAATGAACAAAAAAATTTAGGTAAAATTTTCACACCTAAAACAGCAAAAATTACATAGTTTTGTCCTCATGATACTACAGGGACAAAAAATTGGTATCAAGGTCTAGTTTCCCTCTAAGTTAACATATAATTATATCATAATTATTTGAATACACAAGGTTCTCAATCATATTATATAGAAATTTCACAACTCATTTATTTTTACCTTATATCCTTATAATGAATATTATAAGAGAACATAGAAGAACCTAAAATGGAAGAAGTATTTTATATTCCTATTAAGATAGATCATTATGTTTTAGAAAACACATAGAAAACTAGTAAGAAGAATGATATGGTGAAACATATATAGATTTCATGAAAGGAAGATGAATATACACTAGATTATATTGTTCAGAGTGATAAATTCTATGGTGAATATGTTTAGTGTAGTTCCTGTATGGGTATAAGTATAAGCTATGATGAAGTTACATTTAACGTCTCGCTTAATTCATTTTATTTTTAAGTGATGCGTTACCTGAAAAATTATCCCTTTAATTTGGATGCATACATATTATAATACATCAAGAGACATCAATGTGAAAATTAAAAGCTGGGAAGGGAAGTAGTTTCCAGGGAAAAAGAATTAATAATAAATATGGGTTTTTATGAAACTCTTATAGAGTTTGTGAAAATTAAAGAAGAAATTATTATTATATGCAATGAATGATTCTCACATGATAAGAAAAAATTAAAAATCTCATTATGTGGAAATTATGTATTTGGAAATATTTATAAGGATGTGTTCCATTTATAAGAAAAATTTCATCAACTCTCTAATAAATTAAAAGATGTTCATTGGGATTTTAGGGATAAAATGGAAAAAGAGGTAGATAACTATTTTAAATATATAAATTAAATTCATGATATTAAAATTAAAAATATAATAAAGTAAAGGGAAAGATATTTTTCCCAATTATAGATAAAATGTATATTACTAGTTTGATGTGTTTGTAGATTGATATAAAGATGATAAATATGAATTCTAAACAATTTGTATCTTCCTAATAATTTTAGTTGATGATTTATTCCACATAATCCATTGAATTAATTTTTTCATCAAATAATAATAAAAGTGATGAAAAATGATTTAAATCCTCTCTATAAGCATCTGCAAAAAATGATACATGGAATTATCCCACTACCTAGTTAAATCAGTTATAATGGACTGTGTTTTTTTCTTAAAATATCAGACCAAATTCAAATAAAAAAGTAAAAATGTTGAAGAGTATACAGTTTTAAACACCAACCAAGACATCAAGGGTGAATGTGATCAAATCAAAGAAATGTTTCATAAAACATTAGCTGAAAATATGGGGTTCAATCATCCGTACAACAAGTATGTTAATTTATATAGATTATATTTTCTGGATAAAGAAAGTGATTTATGGGGATATGTTGGTAATAATGGATGTTTAGGAACTGGGATATTGATTATTGGAATAATATTTCAACTTTTGAGGACTCTATAATCTATATATTAAAGGGTAATGAATCTAAAACAAGAGAAACATATCTTAATAAATTGAAATTTAATGAATGTTAAGAAACTGTCTTGGATAATAGATTTAAATCACTTGGAAATTTCTATTAGTTATGAAAGATATGTTGTCAATACTATGGTGAATACTCTTTCAAACCAACCATGTATTACCAACTAGATAAAAAAATGGGTCCCCATAAACTATTAATCAGAGAAGTGAGTCTACCATATGAAAAAAGAAAATGAAGAAATCTAAAAAAATCCTAGGAAGATAGTGGAGATTTCTCAGAATGTTATGAAACCTGTAGGGAAGAGATTATTGTATTGTGGAATGATTGGGAAAATCATTGACTATTGTAAAATATCAATAAATATCAATATTAATGGCTGTAAAAAATAATGAAAAATATATTTCATCCAAGATAGTGGCCCTAGGATTATATTAGTGGTTGAAAATCCATGTCAATTAGTTTAAAAGAATCCCAATAATTGAAATATAATAGTTGATGAATGTGTGTGTGGTAGGATAATAGTGTCTAGATAACATACTAATAAATGAATCATTATTTTTCCTTGTCAATTGGAAAAAAGGGAAAGAACCTATTTATACTAGCAGAGAGAAAAATAACTATGTGGAAACAGTCCACAAAAAAGATTAAGCTTGCCTTTGTAAAGAAATCATTCCTTAAATTATTATTAGACTAGTTGGAAACCACTAAGAAGATTGGGAAATAGGAAAAAATGAAAATTTTCAACTTTAAATATTTATAAAATCTAAAATAGCTAAGGAAAAAGTTAAAATTTTATTGAAAAAGTGATATACAATAATAAAAAAAATTTCAAAAATAATGATTCAGGTACTTACAAAGAGGTTAAGAAATGTTCAAACTTCAGAGAATGACGACTCTGGGTTAATAAATTTATCTTATCCTGGTTTCTAAAATTGATTTTCTACTTAAATATTCACATTATTTCCCAGTATATTTCATTTGTGTTCCAAAGTATTGGATACAATGTGTATAAGTTTTGAGTGAAATCTTTTTGGGCATCATTCAAAATATGTAAAGCTATTAAAGATTCATCATTTCATTTGAATATGGAATTATGGATAGCCCCTTAAATAATTTGATACTAAGGTATTATATTCTATTATCCCATACTATTTTCAAATACATTTATTATTCTTATCAACGTGTGGTGATTTTCAAACAAAATAGGGAATAAATAAATTTCACATCAATTTTTTGGATGTGTGTGTTAATGTGAGTTATGTTTCTTAAAATTTACTAAAATATAATTAGATAAATACAGAGAAATAAGAATCAAATGTGAGATCAAATTATGATTATGTTATGAATATATTTGTTTCATTGATTATTCACTCTTATTTTTAAAAAGGGGTTATCCCATTTAAACTTTGATTTGATTAGATGATGCCTCATTACTAAGAGCACTATGTGGTGAATGCCTTATGTCATGGTATTTATTGAACATAATTATATTGGATGAAAATAATTTTAGATGACAAGTATTCATAATATTAAAATTAAAATGTTAGCCTGACCTACCATATAAATTAATGTGTGGATAACTTTCCTCTACTTTATATTTATTATAAATTAATAATAGAATAATTAAATTAATTATTAGAGAAAATTTTGAATTGAAAACAAATCCAAATGGATACATTAAAGTTTCTTGTGTTTATGTTTTATTTTTTTCAATTATGTTTGTTTCCATGGTCAATTTAATTATATAAATGGGAAGATATGGGTGATAAATTGATTATCCTACTAGAAAGAGTGATATTAGTTTTCATTATATGATTGGTAATGATAAGAAGAATATTTTACACATCTAATGTTTTTTTTTATTGTGGTTATTAGTTATAGTGATTCTTTAGTTGTTCTCCATGCAAATAGAAAATACCAAGTGATGTACAAAGTAATCTATAAAAAATTTGTGTGGAGTGGAAAGTTATAAAAACTTATTAAAGTTTCTCACAATTCAATTTATAACATGAAACTTATACAATTTTCATTAAAATTATTTCAATAGGATCTATGTATTATAGAGGGATAGTTGAAGTCAGAGGAACCATCCTAGGAAATATTAGAATCTTAATTTCCAATATTAATCTGAAATATTCTTTAGTGAAGTTTTTCAAAGGCTAGCATTGAATTTTAAGTATCATAGATTCATTCAAATAATCTAGAATTTCAACTAAAAATATATAAAATTTTCTATGTCATGAAATCATAACACATTGATAAAATCATAAGACATTCAATTTTTTATATTTGTTTAGTGGTTGGATCATCGTATTAATTTGTGTATTAGAATTCAGGTGATGGGTTTCTTCCACTAGAAATAAGAAAACATAACTATGTGACTTTAGTGTTGACTATTAAACTTTAATATATTACTTTCTAGAGATTGGTTGACTTTGTCAACTATCAGACTCAATTGTACAACTTTTAAATAGATAATATGAATCTTTTAAATGAATTTCATTGAAAATGTACTTTTTTATATCTAATGACTAAAATGTATAAATTTGATTAATATGGTGTACATTTTGGGAAAATTAATGATCCTTGATGACTTACCAAGTCATATTAAATTGATTTTTATCTATTTATATGACTCAAATGAAAATAAAATTCCTTTGATAAGTCATATAAAATGGAAACTATATGAATTTAAATTCATATAAATAAGTGAATGAAATAATAAAAATCATAGGAATTATTACTTAGATAATTTTAGTGTTCCTATTGGGTAAAAAATATAGTTTCCATCTTTTATAATCTAAATAGGAAATCAAAAATTGTCAGATGACTGGGAAAATATTTAATTAAAAAAAATATTTTGAATTAATCCATGAAACTATCCCTTTTTGAGAATGCATAAATCAGATCAAGATAATAAAATTGAGTGGATGAGACACTTGATAATAAAAAATGAAACTTCTTAGGGTTTCAGTAATAATATAGATGAATCTACATTGTTTATTAACTTGTGGACTAAAGAATATATCAAGGTAATTAGATAAGAGATGAGTGAAGAAGAAAATTCCAACTTAATATTTGTGCATAAACACTCATTTTGAAATTTGTATTATATTTATGGCAAGTTATCATACCACAGAAAGATATTTCCACCCAACAACATATTATGTTCAGGATTTTTAGATAATCATGGAGGTTGATATGAGGATTTTATATATGGTATATTATTAGAGATGAAAAAACATAATCCAAATAAAGAAAAATGTTTTATTTATTTATCCTTCTGAGATTAATTAAATAAGTTTATTTATGTAATATCCTATAAGTTTAAAAAGTAAATCATGGGTGGAAAAATTATGTAATTTTTATTTTTTATAAGTGTGAATTTACTCCATATATTTCATTTGTAAATATTAAAAAATCTAAAAAAAATTAATACATTTTCATATATAGATGTGCATGAGAATATTGAGAAGAAGAAAATGACAAGAAAAATAATTATACACTACTTAAATGTTTATTAAAACAATGAGTGTTCTAAGAGAAATAGTTATCTCTTGATTAAAGAAGGAGGTTTTGAGTTAACTAAGAGAACTAAACCTCTTGATAAAGGTGATGAAATTTATTTATAGAGGCAAAGCTTCCTCTTAAATAAGAAAATAATATTATATATGAGAATAAATAATATATTGGTTTTAAATAAAATAATGAGAGTAAGTATAGAGCCATAAATTCTATTTTTATCTTATCTTAAAACACTGAAGAAGAAAAGGGAAGTTGAAAATGGGAATCATGATACCTATAAGGATTTGTGTGTGAGGTACAAGAGTAAGGTCATGTTTTTTTATTCTATAACTAGTAAAATTTATATGTAATTTTTTTATTCATGGTTTAAAGTATAGGTAGATATATTTAGGTTGTATTCATGATTTCTAAGTTAAAAGAGACAAAAAGAACATTTCTATGGAGATCCTATAAGGGGCACAGTGAAAAAAGGATGATTTGTATAAATTGTTATTAATGAAATGATGATGCTTGAATTCACTATGTTTTGTGGAGGTGGATCAATATTTATTATTATAGATACATCCATGTATAATCTATTGATTAATTTTAAAATTATGTAAGGATGTTCAGATCTAGCTAGTGTGATACCAATGTGATGATTTTTAGGTTTAGTATAAATATCCCTTCAATTTTGTAATATTGTGGAGTATATTTATATGTGTGGTATTTAGAACCACTCACCTATATAATATGTTGATATTAGGATTAGATAAACATACCCCACACTCCACTTGTAATTGGAAACACTATTTTCTTGGAAAATCCATGTATCAATTATATGTGAGCACGAAAAAGAGAAGGTTGTATAAATTTTGGTCAAAACGTATAAGAATAATGATTGATATACTTTCCTATATTATTTTCTTATAAGGGGTGGATGTGGTTTGTATGAAAAAAATAAGATTATATTATTTTTTCACTAATCATATTAGTTTTAAGGACCAAATCGGTATAATTTTTTAAATAAAAAAATTTTCTTAGATAAATTATTTCACTCATGATCCACCCCTACCCTTCTTTTGTTTATTTTTTCAAACTTACAAGGACATAAAAGTGGCATGATTCTCATGGTAGATTTGGATTATGATAATTTCAGTTTTATTGAATTTTTAAAATTTGGTTCTATTACTTTTAACTTTTTAAAATTTTGTTTCATTTAGATATCATGTAATGTATTTAATTTGGTGTTTTAATTTTTTACATTACTAAAATAAATTAATGAGAATTTTATATCAATGTTGTGTGTAATAAATTTTTTCATTTATTTAATTGTATAATTACCACTATAAGTTTAATATGTAACTTTCTACCACCTTAGAGAAATTTTACTCTCAAAATTTAATTACATGCATTAAAAATATAATGATACATATGCCTTTCTACATATTTACGTTCCCAAAAAAATTATATAAACATATGATTTTATAGTATAACATTAAATATGTGGGTGTTCTAGTTTCATAAAAAATTACATCCATGATATATGATGAATACCAATTGTTCCTCATATGAGAGACCATATTCTAATTACAACACTTCTGAATTCAGTAAATGGGATGATTCTGGTACATACATCCTCAAAAGTAATACATGGAACACATTTTTCTCTAGTGAGATGTTTGGTAGAATAACTATGTGATAAGATACATATATACTCAATGAATAATCTAAAAGTAATTGGTGTATCTTAGGTTAAACTGTCCCTTATTATCTAATCAAATAACCCTATTATAACAAAATATTAAAATGAATACTTTTTCAAAAATTTAGAACTACAATAATTATTAACAATTTTCATTATACCAATTATTTAAAACTTATGATACAATAACATATTGATAAATTATTTTTACCATATCTATAGTTTCTTGAACAAGATAAAGTCCTAACATTTTTCTCTATAAAACTTCATCCAATAATATCAGATTTTTGAATCACTTTCTATATTAAACCTCATCTGATTACAATTCGATGATAGATTAGAAACTATTATTGTATGATAATTTGACCCATGGAATATGTTTATTGTAAAATTCTTTTGAAACAAATTAACCAATATAATAGAATATAATCCATGGTAAAAATTATTTTATAGATTGACCATAAGTTTGAGGATGATAATTCATCATTGTTTTAGCTTTGTATCCAATTAATTTTGGTAAAATCTCCAATCCATTTATGTGAACCATGAATCGTGATCTGATACAATTGAAATTGCTACTTAATGATATCATAACCCTTTCTTTATGTATATCATTTATCATTGATCAAGTGAGAAATATTCTTGAATACAAATGATGTATTCTAAATTCATACATTGATTAACCAAAAACCAAATCAAATTATAGCCTTAAAAGTATCTGGAAGACTCATAATGAAATCCCTAGTGATGCTCTCTAATTTCTATTCCAATCTTTTTAATTGATGCATCATTCCCATATATATTTATTGTCCATGTAATGTTTTTAGAAAAAAAATAATTGTGTTATTCCTTCTACAATCTTTCTCTTAACTTTTTATTTCTTGAAGTGTTTATTATGATCATTTTACAATTTTTATTTCCTTTGTGAATAAAGAACAATGATCTATATGCATCATCCAGATGCTCCTTCTTGAATTTTGGTTTTAAAGAGACATATATTTGTTTTATTAAAACTCTATCATTTTCAATGTTGAAATATAGAATACTATTAACCATACACTATATATATATATCTTATACATACAACACCTTGATCCATCATGAATTCATGGTTGTGAAATCATTTGATATTAATAAGATTTCAACCCTTCCTTTATGATTTCTAGGAATAGAAATTTAAAATCACTGAGTGTTAGGTCTCTTTCAATCCACATAATTTATAAATTTGTGTGAAGATTTCCACATAGATAATAAACCACCATGATTTCATATAACAGATGGTAATTCATTGAGCAATCATATGCATTTGTCAATTAGAACCATCTCCTTTTTATCATGTTCGACTCATTTAGTGTGAAAATTTAATTCAAGGCATTGTGATCTATATATATATATATATCACTGATTTTACCAAAGATACAATTCCAAGATATATTTAATTAAAAGGTATTGTCTCCAACTACAAGTCATAAGTTGGGTAATTATTCTCAATGGTATTTAATTGATGTGAGCCTTAATCTATCACCTTTTTGTTTTTCATAAAGAAACTTATCGGGCCTTTCATTAAGGCATCAGTATATATCTAAAAACCTTAACTACTATAAGGTGGTGTATGTACTATAGTACCTCACCCTCCTAGATGTGTATTAATGATTACAAACACCATTTGGGGTCGTAAACATTTTAGTTGAGGGTAATGTAAATAATTATGTTTTAGAATGAAAATAGTTTGTATGTGGGGTAAAAAGGGGATTCAAATTTAATGTAGATGACCCGGAGAGGATACCACAAATTATATTACCACAAAAACCTCAATGGAGTGTCACTAGATAGCCTATGGAACTAGACTGAGCCACCATCCCTACATGTAGATCATTGATTACCCGGTGGAGCATACTAGACAGTCTGTTAGATCTAGAGAGAACTGTTTTATTGTAGGTAACTTATTGCTAGCCTGGAACATCCTAGTTGACTTTTTAGTAGCCAAGAATCCTATAGAAATCCAATAAGCAAGTTGATGGCATTATATGGCTAGCTTGTGGTAATGAGAAAGTAAGTAAAATGCACATTTATTATGGTACTTAATAGATCTGTTGACCACATTACACCTATAAATAGATCCTTATACCATTATATGTTTTAAATAACAACCATGGGATACATGGATTGATATAATTGTAAAATTAAATTTACATTTTTATCCATTTTTATGGACAATGAGAATCAACTATATAATTTATTTTTCATGATATCCACTTGTATGTATTTTGTCTACTAATTTTAACTCTAATCCTTCATACTATCATTCTTCAAATATAAAATTATCTATAATTATATTGAATTGATATATTTTCATCAAAGTGCAAGATAATAACAAAATCACTTATCTCTCCCAATCTCGTTTAAGGTTCATTGTAAAAAACTATGATTAGGGATTCTTTCATTAGGTTTTTAGGAAAACATCTATGACTAATTTATTTTTTCCAGCATCATAGATACTAATAAATTCTTAGTTTGTGTCATATTTTCGTTTTATGTCTACTGTTAAAGACTTGGTCTCTATATTCATAAGTCTTGGTGATATTGGGGTGGTAGATGTAGGGTCTCATTATTTATCTATTTTTTTAACTTCTTTTCCATATTTTTTGAATTTTAATTTCTTTAATTTATACATATTTTACTAAATAATATCAATCATTAAATTTATAAATCAATAATCAAATATTTCATCAAATAAATTTCATTACTTATATAAATCAATATCTCTCTTAATTAATTTTTATTATCTATGATTAATATTTTTTTTCAAAACTCTTGTCAATTACATTGAGATTACCTTGATTATTATATTATATCTCTCAATTTCATAATTTTATCACATCAGTTGGTTAATATTTTTTTAAAAATAGATTCAATCCACCACTTTTCAATATATTTTGACCAATAATTGGTATCAGTGGATTTCTTCATTCCAAAAAAATTATAAATTTTTTTCAAAACATTTTTAATATCTTGTTTTAAAAAAAATTAGGATCAAATTCAAGAAAAAATATTTAAAAAAAATGGATTTGACATATTACACACAAGGTTATCCCAAAGGATACCCAATGGGTTGTTACTATTTCCTTGATTTAATGGAATATAGTTATTATAAAAATCACATGTCTAAGTTATTGTTTTTCTAAAAATAGTCACGGACGATTATACACCCACAAAAGAAGTATCAGTAAAATTTAATCCTAATGAAATTTCCATGTTTTGACTAGATAAGAAAGAAAAAATTATCACCATTGTGTTTTATATTGAAATTAAATCAATCATTAATCCAATTGTAAAATTCCCCATGAAATTTTGGAATTACATAAATTTACTCAGGAAGGAACTAATAATGTTAAAAAAACAAAACATCACATGTATAGAAAAGATTTTTAATTTTTTATTATGAATTATAGTGAATATCTTTCAAATATGATTACTCACTTCACTGAAATTTTCAATGATATAAAATCTCATGGTGATGATATTTCTATATAAATTCTTGTGAATAAGATAAATTGGGTTTTTTCCAAGTTCATGGAATCCCTAAGTAATAAAAATTTAACAACCAACTGAGATTAAATAATTCTAGTTGAAGAACTTATTTGATCTACAATGAGTTATGAGATCACAATGAAGTGATAATCTTAATATAAATAAAGTAAATGAAGGAAAAAAATATATTTTATTTTAAATAAATCTATAATGAAGCTTTTAGAAATGAAATTATGATAGAATAACAATCCAACAAAGTAAATAAATCCATCACAATGAATAAATTCATTAATTGTGATAAAAAATAGAATAAATGGTAAGAAGGTGAGGTAAATTCTCATCCTTAAAAAAAAAGGGACTCATGAATCCTAACTACCCATTGATTAAAAAATAGATGAATTAACGTAATAAAGACCTTGAAGTTTCTACATAGAGGGTATGGGATTACTCTCTCTCCTTCTCTCACTCAAGTGGTTTATGTTCCAAATGACTCTTGGGTGAAATTGATGTATGTGAAGAAGTTAATTCTCCAACTTATTTGACACCTTATTCTTCTATATATTATTTTTCTTCATTTTTATTCAATTATCAATAATAAGCATATAGATGTTTTGAACATACTTCAGTTTTTAAATTAATAAAAAATAATTATATAATCAAGTATTTTTGGAAAAGAACCAACATTTTAAATAAAATGATGATTTTTCATTGAAATCAAAAGAGAAACCCAATGTAGAGAAACTTGAATTAACTATTATGGATATTAGAAATTCTATAGATTAAATTCAACCAATTTGAGGGAAATTTAAATAATATTCTTGTCACTTAGAGACATGTAAAAAAAATAATTTCTGTTTTTGGCTTAAAATTTAATAAATATCCTAAAAATAATAATAATTTGGTAAAAAGATTCTCAAAATAAATTTTGACATTATTTTTGAAAACAAATTATATTGTTTATTTATATAATTATAAAAATACTCATTATGGTAGGCCTAATACATTTCATCTATTGTGTAATATTTTATTAAGAATTATTATTGAAAATTATATGTTAAAAATATTTGGATTACAAAATATATTTTTATAGCATGATTTGATTAAAATTTAGGGTAACAAATTTTTTAATTTCATGACAGTTTTCATGGAAAATTGTCTCAAGATAACATCCTAAGGAACTAAATGGAACATAGATATCATATTCTTGAGACACATGTGTGGTGACTACTCTGAGATCAATCATCTTAAAAATATCGATGGGGGAACATATCATTTTGTGATAATATATGGAGTGATATCATTAACATATGTACTATTTGTTTTTAAACTATTTCTATTAAAAAATAATTATTAATTATTATGAGTTTAACACATAATTTTTTAAGTATTGTTAAATTATGTGATATTATTGTTAATGTATTTTTTGAAAACTATCTTTGTAATTTTTTGATTTCAATGGAAACCATTTATTTCTATCTTCTCATTTTCAAAATGTGTATTTTATTTATTTTAAATATATTTCAAGTGAAAATGTTAAATGTTTAAGTGAACAAGATGTAAGATATGAATTTGAAATATGTTCCATGGTCTTTGTAGAAAAAAAATATTTTCATAATCAACTGAAATCATCTAGTAAAAGATTTACCTAAATTGAATTTGAATATTAACATTGTTTGTGAACATTTCCAACATTGTAAGGAACACAAAAAAACATTTAAATCTAAAACGCCAGTACCAACCTCAATAGACATATTCACCACAAAATTTTTTGGACCAACCCAATTTCCATGTATAGGAGGATAATCATACACATTTTTAATTATTGGTGATTATACAATATTTTTATGGGTTAATTTCCTATATCATAAAAATCAATCATGTAAAGACTTTATTAAATATTCCATGAAGGAAAAAATTAAAAAACACTACATGATATTATCCATTTGTAGTAATGTTAGGGGATAGTATTATAATAAATATTTTGATGATATTTTTACATCATAAGGTTAAAATAATTTTTTTCTACACCATAGAATCTACAAAAAATTGGTGTGTTGAGAGATGGAGTCAAAATATTCAAGAAATTTCTAGAAATATACTAAATATTTTAAAACTCTTGTAATATTTCTATCCCAAGGAAATTAATACTATTTTTTAAACTATTAAATATATTTTAATAAAACCCTTCCTCAAAAAACTCCAAAGAGTTTTGGCACAAAATTTTTCTATAGTTGGATTTTTTTTTAATACATATGAATTTAGATTCTATATTTTTTACACTAGATGCCACCTAGGAAATTTTGAACCCATTTGGATAAAGGTATTTTAATTGGGTAATCGAACTCAATTAATGAAAACAAAGACTTCAATAAAAGGATTAATACATTATAAGAATAAATTCAGAACAATTTTAATGAAAATTTATATGAAACTCATCCCCAATTTATTGATGTTTAGGTTATCCTATTAAATTTAACGTTAAATAATCTACTTATTTATAATTAAATTTAGGTTGTAGAATAAAAACATTTAAACCATTACCCAATACATGGATAAAATCTAAATATTATCCATTAAGAAATATTATCAGTAATTTGGAATCCATTACTTGTTCAATGAGTATAGTTTTAAATAAGGTTGAACGTTGTGATTTAGTTTCACTTCCAAGAAACCTAAATATTAATGATTCCATTAATGATTAATATGGGGAACAAATAATGGAAGATGATTTAAAAAACATAAGGAATGATGTATGGAATCTCATTAAAAGACCTAGTAATCACCATTTATTGGTACTAAATGGGTGTATAGAAATAAAATAAATGGGAAAGGTGACATGAATCATAAAAAGATAGAAATACAGTAAAAGTCCCAAATCATTAAGAAGGTATTTATTATGGATAAAACTTTTCACCTCCTAATGGTATTGAATCCATTAGAATAATATTAACATTTACCACTCATTTTAATTTTATGTTTTTTCAAATGTTTGTTAAAATTTCTTTATTAACCTATTTTTTTAATATTTTTGCTGAATATCCAATCTGTTTTGAATATTAAAGCATGGAAATCATTATTTTATTCTTCTTAAGGATCATTATTATTTAAATAAATCCCATCATTCTTGATATAGATGGTTTATTAAATTTATTTTAAAAATTGATTTTAAATTTACAATATCCAATTCTGATTTGTTTTTAAAATATATTTCAAATGATTTATTAATAGTTCAAATTTATTTTTATAGTTTTATTTTTGTTTTTATTGAAGAATACATTTGTAATTAATTTTCTTATTTGAATTGAAAATAATTTTAAATGTGTTGTATGGGGGGAAATATTTTTTTCATTGGTTTTAAAAATTCATAAAATAAAGGAAAAAATTCCTCATTAAAATAAAATAAAATAATGAACTTTTAAAACATTTTCACAAGGATCAATTATAGAAATTAAGAACAATAATAATTAAATCACCAAATCTTAAAATGGTTAAAGCTATAAAACTAGTTGATAACAAGAATTATAGTGGTATGTTTGGGAGTCTTCTTTACTATACTATAAACTGGAAAAAATCCTATTTTTTTATTACTCTATGGGTATTTTTAATTAAATCTTAATAAATAACATTTTAATACTCTTAAAATAAGTTTCCTAAAATTATAATGGTCTAAAAATATTTTTTTTATTTGAAATAGACCTCTCATGAACTTATTATTTTATATTATAAATATTTTCAGGGATTCTAACTATATAAAAATCTACAAGATTGACTTATCAACATCTTGTAAAATATCTTATCACATAGAATAGTAAGAAGTAATGCTTTATTTCTAAACCTATGGACAAAAAATAATATATAAATTCTGGTATTTTTTCCTTTTTATTTGGATGAAACAAACTCCTCTAGATTTTATGGTAAATTACTATCACGAAACTACTAATTATGATGACACTAGTTCCATTAGTATTTCTAGAAATAATATTAAATACTCTGAAAAAAATAACATTGATTATAGACACCAATTTTTTTAGGTATCAGATCTAAGAAGTTTATATATTAGATGATCTAATTAACACAAATAATCAATTAGAGAATATTTTTACCAATCCTCTTACTTTAGATCATTTTTAATTTATTAATGTTTAGTTTAGTATGATATGATTGTGACACTTATTATGTAATTGTTAAATGTTGAGATCATTAAAAAATATGACTATTTTAATATCTTGAATATTTATTTTTATATATCTTAATATTTTAAAATTTTTCTAACCATTAATTTTGTTAAAGTAACGTGAGTGTAATCATACTAGAAAATCAATTTTTATCGATACAAAAAAGTGGTTATGGTTCTGGAATAGATAAACATAGATTTTATGAACTCAAAATGGATAGTTGTATTTTTAATCTATTCTTAATCCTTGGAACAATTAGTGACCTTTTCTTTACACCTGGTTTAGAACTACCAATGGATATGCATTGGATAATTAACACAACATTTATAAACCATAATGAGGGGTTATAAATGTTTTCTCGATCCTAAAATTATTATTATTTTATATATATATATCTTTAATTTCATTGTTTCATCAAACCCTATATTTTTAATACATCAATTAAGGGGGATATTATCATGTTAATTATGAAATGTATCTAGGGGATACAACCTAGTTCAATTTCATTTTTATTCTTATAAATTTTATTAAATAATGTCATATTTAAATATTGAGAATATTCGTTACCTCCCTTCTTCTAAAACATTGAAATTTGATATAGAATTTTATTTTATTTTGATAATTTTTATATTTTGGAAAATTGAAATATTTTAATTTTTAAAAATCATTTTAATATTATAAATGTTATTATAATTTTTTTGTATCTCTTGATGGATCATTTAAGATTTATAACATAATTTTCTTTTATTTTTTATTTTCTCTGCAACTATTTATGTTAATTTTGATAATCATAATATGGGACATTGAATTAATTTTAATTTAAATTGATTCCTAAATTTACGGTTTCATTGTGATATTTACATTTTTCATTATTTTACACTCTTTTGAATTCAGTGGACAAATGGAAAAATTTTCAGTAATGGAACATTATGATTTTATTGTTTTATTTATTTATTTTTTAATTTTTTAAATATATATTATTTTTAATTTTCATTATGTTCAATCTTTTAAAACATTTTTTTAATACATTGATTATTTAAATTTTTTATCATATCTTTTTAATTTCATTTTGAAATATTGAAATTATATTTTTAATTTTTCTTATAGTATTCGTTGTGTTTTTAATTATAATAAAGGAGATATTGTAATACAACCCTCTATTATATGTTTTTTAATGATCATAAATATATTTTGGTGTTCTAATATTTTCAATTGAGATTTATTTTTGTTTTTTTTTTATTGAACAAGAAGATAATATTTCAATAGAAAAAAACATAAAAATTAATAAAAAATCTTAGAGAGGATCCCACATGATAAATTACAATTGATTACCCAGTAAAGTGGAACCAAATATCTAGTTACACTGGATGAAGCTTCCAAGGCATATAGAAGCTCACAGGCTTCCCGGTGGATATCAACAACCACCTAATGAGATATAGAAAGAATAGGTTTATTGATAGAAGCTCACTGGCTACCTGATGAAATCTAGAAGCTACCTAGTAGAGTTTGTAGCATCCATGGATCTTATAGTAATCCCACAAACTATCTAGTAGAAGTGGACGGCTAGCTGATATGTCCATGTAATCAATCCATAGTTGAAGCTAATTATAATATAAAACAGTTCCATTAACCCCATTATGGGAGGATTAGAATGATTAAATTGTAAACTACAAATAATTTCTTTAATATATAGAAACTTAAAATTATCATCAGCTACAAAATTATATCCCCTTGAGATCCCTTTGAATTTTATTATTTTACCCAATTGATCTCCTATATTTTTATCTCCGTCTCATTCTATATATTATAAATTCTCTAAATGTCTTCATAATTGAGTTATTTTTATCAATGTTTTTTCCCTAAAAAAGTCTCCTTTTCTCTCTCACATTCTAGGTTCCAAGTATACAATTCATCTAAGGATTATTTCTTCGAGTTCTTGTTAAACCACTCAAACTAAGTTTTTTTTCATTGAAATAGTGAATGGGTTGTATGATTTTCAATTTTCATGTATACCACTAATTTCAAGGTCTATATATTCATAAGTCCATAATACAATGGGATTGGAGATGTAGTCGATCATAATTTATATATTGTTGAACTTTCTTGAAAAATTTTGTTCCCTGTTTTTATTTACATTAAACACATTTTAATTTTTAATTTCATTATTTCTATTAGCCCATAAATATATTAATATTTCATCATATCAATCGCCTAAAATTTATAAATTAATATATCTTATAGTTAATTTATTATTTCTGAGACACTTGTTCATTTGTATTTTAAAATTATTATCAATTTCATTATGCTTACTTAAATTAATTTATTTTATTTCGTAATTTCAAATTTGTGTTAAATATATTATTTTAAATATTTTTAAAGAAAAATCAACCCCCTCTTAACATTTTAAATTGACTAAAAAGTAAATGTGAAATGTGAACTCTCTTCTTAATATTCTTGAAGTTATCTTCTCATTCATTTATCTAGTGGAACTTGGTCCCCTTCCACGTCAACATGGGTAGTGGACGCATAAATAGTGGTGTATTTCTCAAAATATAGGGATAAAATTTGAATAATCATATAAAAGTTGGAAAATATGTTAGAGATTCTGGTCTATACCAGTCTCAAATAACATATGTGTTTGAGGTATCCATAAATATACCCTCTCTTTTGATTAAACTACCCAAGAAAGATATATTTTTTATCCAAAATTAACACTTGATGAAATTTCAGTACCGTATCTACCTTTATAAGGTATTTATAACAACCCGAAAATTCTCTGCATGCTCGTCTTTGATTATATAATATACAAATTAACCTCATCTATAAAGGGTAATAGAAATTGATTAATGTAATATCTAATGAATATATTCATATGATCCATAAAGATAACTTGTGTATTTATAAGTGCATATATAATCATAATGAATTCATAATGTTTATATCTTTTTTGAAATGTTATCTTGGTTATATCATACCCTATTAAACTAAGTTTATGATGCCCTAATTAAATATTAACCTTATAGAAGTACCGAACCTAACAAATTTTATTAAAAAGCCATCAATACATGGTTGAGGAAATTTCTTCTTGACTATTATCATATTATGTTTATGATAATCAATGTTCAGATGCATTGGCCCATAATTCTTCATAATAAAAAGTAAAAGTGCACCCCTTGGAGAAGAACATGGGTCTAGGAAACCAATGTCTATATTCATTTATATATTCTTATTCAATACATCAAATTTAATTTGTTCCATTCTATTTTGACTCTTTGAAAAAGGAATATAATTGTGAATATGATCAATTGAAAACATAACATCTTATTCTGTTGGAAGACCAGAAATTTCTTGGAGAAATACATAAATATAAAAGATAGTTAATCCCTGCCCTATATAAAATCAAATTCTATCAAGGTAAGAAGAATAATATCTATTGAATGTTTCTTACATCAAATCATGATGGGAGAATAGTTATATACCTTTGATGAAATCATCTCACCATAATTTTTTTATTCAATAATTTAATATCTAATGTTTGATGTGGTGAATCATTAATATTGGGAATCTTTCATTACATTAATGAATATGAAGAACTAAAATTAATTTGAATATTCCCAAATAAAGAGTGGGGGATAAATTTAACTTTCAACACATCATTATTATGATCCACTTTAGTAGTGGTTATTTCATAGGCTACTACCTATTCCCTGGTTCTTCAAGGTTTTATATTTTTATTATCCCCCATACCCATTATATTAGGGAATTCAATTTAATAATTCCCAAACTCGTTATATTTTATGTATATAATTTTTAGAGGTGAATTAGGTTGTACTTTATTCCCTTTCATTTTATTTAATGTAATTTCCACCTCTCTTTGATAATCATGAGCTTCGTAAATAGTCATTCCACAAATGAAAAGTTTTTTGGTACATTTAAAGAAATTTCATGGGTCATTACATCCATATTTTTTCATATTTGTGGGTGAAAATTCATTCCTCCATGTGATTTATCACTAGTGTTTCCCTAAAACTTTATTTTTCTTTTCTTTCCTCTACATTAAAGAGAAAAATAAGACACTATGATTTCCATTTCTACTATAAGTGAACAATAAAAAACGTCTTCTTGACTACAAAAGTTCTATGTGGATAATTTATTTTGAAGACATGGTTTTCAGATACTATAGAAATGACTGAACATTATTTAATGGTCAATAATAAAAATACAATAATTTCATTTGGTTCTTATGAGGTTTTATTCTTGTGTACCAATTGATTCATAAACATTTATTTTTTTATCATGGAGTTTTCCCTATTTTTTATGGTGAATAATTTGAGTAATATACTTTTTTATTTATAATTTATTGAACCTGTATTATTTCGTATAATTTACTTATTACTTTTTTAATTATATTTTTTTACAAATTTCACCATTGGTATTCTTCAAATTTTAATTCATAAGTATCTATGATTGATTTTCATATAATGATCATATAAAAATATAAGATATCTTTTTTGTCAAGTTAATTCATTACACCATAATTGTTGGATTATATGACTACCAAAATAGTGGTGGTTAATGAGGGAATAAGTACATGATATTGTGTTTCTCCTTCTTTAGTACGTTAGGGATCTCAATATGATCTTGTTAATTGATCACGTCTTGAGATGGAATTTTATTTATTTTTTTACTACATCTCCTACCCCATTAATTTTCCCATTACTTAAGTCAATGTATTTTCAATCACAACCATAATTAACTCAATTCCTCGAAGTTTCATCCTTTTATTAAAACTAAAAGGATTAATGTGATTAAAATAAATAATATATTATGTTATTACCCAACCCAAATGAGCCTCAATACTTAAATACCCTAAGCCTTCTTGAATAGGCTAGGGGATACCAACAAGTACCGAAAGGCTTAACTAGTATGGGAGGACTTTGCCTAATGTAATCGTACACTCTCACCCAACCATGTAAATTCATCTATGAATAGAAATAAAGAAAAATATATAAGATTTCAAGAATAATATAGGGAATTAAAACCTCTAGGAAATACAAAACAGTACGAAAGTATAATTTGATATGTAATGTGGAAAAATAGACTCCCAATGAGAATGATGTCACATCCTAAAAAAACTAGAAAAGTAATATGTTAAGTGATATCAACTCTAGATCTCAAAGCCTTAAACATCGTACATGGTATAATGCACTAGAGAATCCCTATGATCCTATGTAATCCTTTTTGACTAGTCCATCTTCAACATGAAACATGACACTTGCGGGAAATCCCATGAATGGGTTAGCATATAAATACCTAGTAGGATGACCCAAAATAGAAAGGGGATAAGTAAGATATATGATTGGAAAATAGATAGCTCAACCCATATAAAGATAGTAACAAAACCCACAATCATGGATACAAATATATATATATATATATGATCATCAAAAGAGTCTCAAATGAGAGATAAAGGGTATCTCCATCTCAAATCTAGGCCCAAGAAAGAGTAACATCATTTCTAAGAGGTAGATCAATGATGAATTACATCATGCACATCTTTCCAACAAAACGTCCATTTCAATGTACACCTCGTCACTATGATACATATTCAAGGGGATAATATATATAGGTTTTGGGACCCATGTTATGGTATGACAATATTATGCTACTCAATAGATAGAGGACCCATGAACTGACTTAGAATGAGGGCGCCACTATAGTAGTCGATAGAGGACCCATACACATTCTAAGAGTAGGTTTCCACTCTAGTCGGTGAGAAACATATCCTAATACTGTAGTAGGGTTCCATAAGGATAGAAAATAGAGTAATCATGAAATTCCTAGTATAAGAGTTACACTCTAACGGTTGAGGATCGATATCATGGTACAACAAGAGGGTTTCACTCAGATAGCAGATAGATAAACCATACCCTCCTAGCTAGAGGGTTCCACTCAAGTGGATGAGGACCCATACCCTAATACCACAGGTGGGTCCCACTCAGATATAATATAGAGGACCCATACACTACCCAGCAGAATTGTGGCACTCTAATGTTCTAGGAACCATACCCTGATACTTTACGAGGGTGCCACTTAGATATCAGATAGATGACTCATGCCCTTCCTATTAGGAGGGTGTCACTCTATTGGTAGATAGATGACCCATTTCTTACCGATAAAGTGGGTTCCACTCCAATAATATATAGAGGTCCCATTCCCTACCTAGCAGAAGGGTGATACTATAATTTCACTGATTATCCTTCCCAATCACTGCCATTTTTTAACATATCCTAATGAAGAATCATGCTCAGACTATCTCATATCATATCTCAAAATTGACTACATTTTACACCATCACATTCTACATGGGAAAATATTCAGGATAGGCTACTCACGAGGGAAAAACTATGTCAAAACAAAGGATATATGAGAGATATATAAGTTTCCTTAAAAATGAAGTAGGGGTACACAGAATGTTAGGGGACCCACAAAGGATGTGGTCCTACCCTACTATATGGAATAGTCTCTTCTAGTACATGGATATCTTCCCATGTAGCAACAAAAGCGATGAGAATTTACAACACGACATACATCATCCACAACGGGTCCTATTTGTGACCATGGATGTGTCTGTGTAATCTTTTTGTGCCTTTGTACTCTAATACATGGCATGTAATCCCACATGGGGTCCTTCTCATGTGCTTTTGTCACAGGTCTTGTCTACCTAGGGAGGGTAACATGGTGTGTGATTCTATATGTTTCCAAAACTTTAACACCAAAACCATAAGGATATGACACGACATGTGTTCACCATGTTACATGCCATGTATCATGGTTTTTCATATAAATATAGATCTACTTAAAAGATTCCCGATCTGACAATTCCTCTTCTGAAAACCGCCTAGTGCACCTCTGAATTCAAAGGGGGAAGGCTATATTATTCATTTACTTCCATACAGTGGCTATAAATCGGACTTATTTCAATCCTTCCAATGACCATACACACCTCATATTTCTCATATTCCTCACCATCTATGTATGAGATCATATATTCTTGTAGTAATCATCTATAACCCAACAATCATCCTATATCCATCCTTTATTCATTAATCCATTACTCAAATGTGAATATTCAGGGAATTTGAGGGTTCAATCAAGCTCAATCATAATCAAAAATGTCATACGATGGCCTTATAGGGTAATAGTGAAGAACACGATGAATGAATGGGAGAAAGGAAAAATAAAAAAGGTGAAATAATCTTTGGCCATGTTTTTATGGCCAACGAATTCAAACTAAGGAGGATTGGGTGAGAAACCTGGCATAAATGATATATAACCAAATGAAAATTAGTACTGGGGAACATGTAAAGGTTTATAACACATGTAGATCAAATTCATGGATATGATCATGATCAATATTTTAATCAAATGGGGATGAAAGCAAAAAAATGAGTCACAACTCAATTCAGATCATTTTTTTATGAATAAAATTCTCTCTAATGAAGGAGATAAGTCTTTTCATTCAATGAACCTCAACTCGCCTGGATCTAGAGGCCTGTTGTCTTATGATCTCAATTCAACAATGGTTGTTAGAAGAAAACTCATCTCAATGTTCTTAGGGTTATGCAGCTAACCATGGAGATCCTCCATGAATATGATTTTATAGATGAGGCTAGGTTAAGATCATTTAAAAACATAATTAAATTTATTTAATTATTTTAATTAAACCCACTCACCAACTACTTCTATATCTAAACATCCCACTCTGACCCATTTTATGTCACAACTAGGGAAAACCTCGTGTTCTTATTCAACCATGGTATCCAATTTTTTTCTAAGACTCCATTTCAGATATATACCATTTTCTTTAATAAAATATATGTTTGTGATAAAAATATATTTAATATTTTTTGTAAAATAATTCTGGGCATTCTGAGCCAAAAAATCACATATCATGTCAATTCCTGGATCCAAAATATTTCTAGATATATTTTAATGTTTTATAAGTTAAACTCAGGATCTCTCAATTATTCCTTACTTCAATATTTTCATCGCTAAAAAAATAAAATTAAAAATATCAGGATACAAAGTTATAATCTGGCTCTCCCACTCCCAAGATCTCTCATGCATGGTCCTGTGATGTCATTGAACACAAAAAAGTGGATGTGTCATCTATTATAGGTATTTTCCTCTTGATCTTTTCTCTCTATTGGTGCTCTGAAAAAGTGGCTTCATCCTTAATGTCTTGATCGCCCCAGTAAATAATGTGCATGGGATGACATATGTATTTCTTCAACTACAACAAATTAATGGTGTTGAGAACCCACTCCAACTATGGGGTTTGGGAGTGGTGGTAATCAAAATCATCATCCCTCTACAAAATCTCAAATATCATAATGTACCTCAATGATAGCTTGAATCCTTGAGAGAATCTCCACAACACTCATCATGAGGAGTCTCTAAGGAAAATATGGTTTCCTAGCTCGAAAAATAAAGGCTTACATTGTACATCTGTATAATAATTATACCTACTCAAATTTTTCCTCATCTACTCCCTGATTTCCTAGACCTTCTTTATCATAGCCTACACCATCTCTACCACAAAAAGTGATGCCTTGCCAAATTCATTCTAGCATTAGGGTGGCCTGATGGGTCTCATATATTGTTTATAAAAAGGTTCTATACTAATAGTAGTTTAGTAGAAATTATTATATTAAAACATTACCAATGGCATGTGAGCCTCCCAAATTTTACAAAATTCTAACATGAAAGTCCTCGGAATATCCTTTCACACCTGCATAGCTTACTTAGTATTCCCATATTTTTGGGGTTGGAAGGTTGTACTCATCCTCATCTGGGTTCCAAATTCCTCCTTTAGGCCTCTCCAAAATCATGATGTGAACCACAAATCATGATCAAAGATAATAGTTTAGGGAACCCCATGAATGAAAACAATCTCCCATATGTAAAAAATCAATAAAATTTCTACCAAAAGATGATCCCTGATGAAAAGAATGTGAATCGACATCATGAATTGACCAAGTATCACCCAGAAGGCATAATAGAAACTCACTATATATGGAATTCCTATCATAAATTAAATGTATATGTCATCCCATTTCCACTCTGAGATCCCAAGGGGATTCAAAAAACCTATTGGAACCAGGTGCTTAGCCTTCAACTACTGACTGGTGATGCACCGAGAGATATATTTAACCACACTATACCCTATGCCATCCCACTAAAACAAACAATGAAGTTAAATGAATATATTATCCACACCAAGATATAGAGCCAAAGTATATGTGTAAAAATATCTTATCACATGCTCTTGCATCATGATTGGGACCACCATCTATCCCTAGAAATGGATTATGTGATTCCCTACTTCAAAAATTCCATTTGGAAAATCTCCGAAGGATATCTGGTCATGTAAGACCTCATAGTTGATGCCTCCCAACTATGACATTATTAGACACTAGATGAGTGTAGTATTCAATACTATTTACTGAAAAAAAGTTATACCCTCCTTGTAAATAAGGTTTAGCTGTAAGGAATCTAATTTCTCTGACACCTATTGCACCAGTGATCTTGGAACTTCCTATTTAAGGAATATTCCACCACATTTACCTTCCCCCAGAGTATACACAATCATAATTTTGTTGTCCTGTAGTAACTCCAACAAACACCTCTTCCTCAAGTTTACATCTCTCTACATGAATACATACTTAAAACACTAATGGTTTGAGTAAATAACAGATCACTATCCCAAAATATATTCCCTCCACATCCATGAAGAGAATACTACTTTTTCAGCTCTAGGAAATGTGTCATGTAGTTCTACTCATGGGGTCTCAACTACCTCAACCCATATGTGATAAGTTCTAGTCTTTTCATTAACATATAGTCGATCACATATCATGAGGGATCCTAATAAACTACTAAATCTACACACTCCATTGTTAGTCCCAAAATAGGAGAACTCTTCAGCCTCATTATTAACTCCTCGAATGCTCACTATCACTGCTCAGATCAGATAAATGGATTAACATTACATGTTATGGAAGTCAAAGAGTATGAAATCCTAGGTAAGTATTCCACAAACCTATTTTAGTACCCCAATAAGAGAAGGAAACTAAGAACCTGTGACTTTCTCATGGGTGGATTTTAATCCATCAATACATCGATCTTCTTCAGGTCCGTCGCTAATAAATTCTCATAAATGACATGGAATATAAAATGAACCTCATGGATCCAAAACTAAAACATTGAGAACATTCCATTAACCTAATTATCATAAAGAAAATCTAGGACCATCCTCATGTTATTTTAATGCTCCTCCTCTGATGCAATGTATATGAGTATGTCATTAAAAAAGACAACCATAAAATGGTCCAAGTACAACTAAAATATCTAGTTTATTAAATTCATACAAACAGTGGGCACATTCCCCCCACCAAAAGAATCACCAGGAACTCATACTGTTCATAGTGATATCAGAATGCCAGTTTCAGAATATCAGCCCCAGAAACTCTCAAGTGGTGGAAGTTGGACTGGATATCGATCATTGAGAACCATCCCACACATCACAATTGATAAAAATATGTCTTCGATCTTTAACAAAGGGTAGTTTTTCTTTACTTTTTCCCATTTAAGGTTATTTTTTCCACACAAATCCACAATTTTGTATCCTCATTTTTCACAAACAACACCAGAGGTGCCCTAGGGGACACACTAGGTATGATAAAAAAATTATCTCACAGTTCCTCTAATTGAAAATATATCTCTCGAATCATGGTAGGGTTTATATGATATGTAGTAGAATATATTGAAGTAGTATGAGGGTGAAATTATATACAAAATTTTATCCCCTTCCTTTTAGGTAGTCTCACAAAGTTATTGAGGAATACGTCCAAAAAATCTTCTATTATTGAAGGAATCTAGATTTTTGAATATCCTTATACTATAATTGATACACTCTCAAACTAATGGGGAATGGTATGTAGAATACTACTTTCAAAACCCACTTTCCTTTCCATGACATATCTCTCTCCCAAAAGGATAATATCTTCCCATAAGTACCAAGGAATCTAACTCGTTTATAATGAAATTAAATCTCAACTCAGACCACGGACACCCTATCCATACCCAAGATGATGTCATAAGGTTATATTATGATAATAAAAATGTCCCACAAGAAAGTCTTTCCATCAATAAATATCTATCTCTATCATTAGATAAAATAAATAGAATAAGTGTTCGCCGTAGGAACGTGAAGATGAAGTTATTCTGCTAAATCATCAATTAGGATCTCTAGATCTCACACCAAGAGTAAATAGATTAATGAATGATGTTAAATTTGTATACTAATACTAAATCAAGAGTAAAAATAACACACATAATACCTCTAATCATCTCATGTTCCACTGGGTCATACACATCTATAACTAACACTTATCAATGGCCCTGACCATTAGCTCCTTAAGCCAAATATGGCCCACCAGATTGTGGTGGTGGAAAAATCTCATTATGTCATCCTCTACCTACAACACCATATAATAGAGCCCATTATTATCTTATACTAGATCCACCTCCCTAATTACCTTCCCTTCCCTCTCCTACGAGATCCATGATCATAGAGCTGCCTCTACCATGGTGGTCTATCTACTATCTTATTTCCCTATTCATCACTTTGGGTTTGGAAATAACCTACCGTTTGATATCCCACATCACATGCATAGGACCGACCCTGTATGAGATTCATTGGTCCTCTACACTATCCCTGAACACCTTCCTGAGTATAATCCAAGGAAGATATCCTATATTGAGATCCTATCGACTATCACATTCTATCTATTTCAGATGAGACATACCTATAACGACCACTTCCATCTCTAAATTCTTGAAATCCCTCTAAATAGAAGCCCTAATGTACCATAATCTACCCCAGTGCCTTGGTATTAGTGGCTATTCACAAGGCTACTTCATTGGCATGGATATCACTATAGAAACTCTACTCAAAATTTCTCAGCCGTAATTAGCCAACCTAAATCATTTTGAGGGAGGAATGTGTAAGGCCTATGAACCTCGCATCATACTCTTAAACTATCATCTCTACCTAAAGAAACTCAAAAAAACCATTGAACCTAAACATATTGCAAGCATGAATGGTAGTAGTACTCATGAAATATCTACTAGTAGTTAGGAAATGAGAGTGTCAACTAATCATGGATCTGTGTAACTATACACTACCAGCTCCCAAAAACTCCTTGGAAAAAACTTGCTTCAAGTAAAAAAACAATATCATTGTGTTTCCATATAATCATGAAAACATGGATAAAAAAATCTAGCCAACCCTCCACCACTTGGGGATCTAAATCACCATGTAACCTTAGTGGACTCTTGCATTGGAACTCCTGAAGTGTGCTAAGACTACATGAATCCTCATCCTACTCTGCTATTGTTATATACTACTCGACGGGTGGGGATTCTGAAACTTGTGACCTTTGAGGAAGAACCTAGAGTGATGGCCCCAGAACTAAGACTTCATCACTCATCAGATCATTTTCACGATATATAATTTGAATCCTGGCTAACTATATTCATGGAGGTATCTTGAAAATTCAACAAAATGTACCATGGTCATTTGGGAATATATATATAAATGGGGAGATGACTCAAGATGTATACTCAAAGACTCAATCCTATATAATGGATGTACCATTGATCTCTACAACCACTTTCTTTGTATACTGAGATTCCAAGAAGGTGGGAATATTTTTGATGAATGGATACACTGGTCGATTCACTAAAAATGTGTTCCCCAGTCTAAATGCTATACTCAAGACATTTTGAAAATATTTTCATAAATCCCAATCAAATCCTCATAACGGGAAAACTCCAAAAACCGTCTCAATTAATGAACAACCTATGATACCAATCTATCATGACTCCAAAAATAGGGATCCAGCCACAACTACCCCAGTCCCACCTCCATATGAAGGGGCTGGTGACAAGTGACCAAAGGCATAACTAGTATATGTGGAATTTTCTAATGTATTGGTATGAGCACACTTGGCAATATCAATGAATAAATTATAGTGAAATAAAGAAAAATAAAAAATATATAGATAATAAAACATTCATGTGAATCCTATAGGGAATAAAAAAGAGTATTCTAGTGTAATTAGAAATGTTAAGGTGAAAAATAAACACCCAACTTGAAAGATGTCATAACCTAACAATACTATAAAAGTAATATACTGAGAGAGCCCAACATCAAATCTCGAAGCCCCAATAACCGTCCAAGTTCTAATACACTAGTGTATCCTTATGATCCTCTTTAATCACCACGTATCTGACCACATTCTACATAAGATAAGACATATGCAGGATGATCCCATTCAGGGGTGAGTATATACATACCATGTGGGATTACCTAAAATTTGAATGGGAGAAGTAAGAGACATGATAGGAAAATAGATAACACAACCCATAGTAAGATAATAACAAAACCCAAAAACATGGATACAGATATATATATATATATATACTAAACAAAATAATCCAAAATAAGACAGAAAGGGGATCTCTATATCACATCCCATCCTAGGAAAGAGTTCTAATGGTTCCAAGATATCCATAAGTGATTCCCTCAATCTCATGTGTTTATCCAAAGAAACATATTATTCAATCCAAACCCCTCTAATATGTCTCGCAATCAAGGGGCCACAATATTTAGGTAGAGGAGTCCTTACCTGGTATGACCAGAGGGTTCCACTGAATAGATAAAGGAATTATTCCCTAACTCTATAATAGGGTTCCTATATTATAGTCAATAGATGACCCATACCCTACCAAGAAATAGGGTTCAACTCTAGTGGTTGAGGACCCATACCCTGATACCGCAAGAGGGAACCACTCAAATATGAGATTGATGACTCATCCTCTGCCCAGTAATAGAGTTCCAATCTAATGGTTGAGGATGCATACCCTAATACTGCATGAGGTTTCAACTTAGATAGAAGATAAAGGACCCATACCCTACTCATCAAGAGGGTACCACTCTAGTGGTCAAGGATACATACCTAGATACCATATGAGGGTTTCACATAGATATCAGATATAGGACCCATACCCTTCCTAGCATGAGGGTTCCAATCTAGTGGTTGGGGATACATACCATGATACCACATGAGGGTGCCACATGAATAGAAGATAGAGGACCCATGCCTTACCTAGCAGGGGGTTCCACTCTAGTGCTAGATAGGGGATCTATCCCCTACCCAGTAGGAGGGTTCCACTCTAATAATCGATATAAGACTCATGCCATGAATAACATGAGGGTCAAACCCTAATCTCTTTGATGGTACTAATAGATCACTCTCATTATTGAGCATATCCTAAAGAAGAATCACACCCATAACATATAGTATCGTATCTAAAAATATACTATGAAGTCCACCATTATGTTCTATATAGAAATACACTTAGAATAAGATACTTGTGGCCAAAAATATGACTCATAATGAATGATATATGAGATATTTATGTTTCACCAAAAATAAATAGAGGATACATAACTTGTAGGGGGACACACATGACATGTGGTCCCACCCTTCTACCTAGCCATGTTGCCACCAGTACGTGAATCCATGCCTATGTATCCATGCACAATGTGCTTCATCAACACAGCATCCTACACGTGCTCCTGTAAATGTTTGGGAATTCCTGATCTAGATTATCCTATGAAAAAACCTACTTAGTTCGTTCTAGAAATCATAAGCGGAAGGATCTATTTGTTGTTTTTGGATATCCTGAGGTCAGAAATCAGACTTCGGTTGATCATTCCAACACCCATATTTACCTCATGCATATCACATGCCACACCATATCTATTTCATAGTCCATTTCAAAGAAGAAATATTCCACATTGAAAATCATCCCAAATTCATCCCTGATTGGTCAATCCATTCATCACACATGAATCTTCCAAAAATTAGAGGGTTCAATCGATCTCGATCCTCCTCGATAATGTCGAACCATGGCCCCATAGGCCAATGATCAAGAACATGAAGAAATATTAAGATAAAGGTAATACAAAAAAATTTCAACAATAATTCGGGAAACATTCATGGATAATAAATAAAATTAGATAATATTGTGTGAGAAACAATACTCAAAGGATATATAATCAATTGAAAATTGCTACACAAAACCATATGAAAAGGTTCATGACACACATATATCAAAGACATGTAGATGATAATTCTCAATGACTTAATACAATGTGAAAGAATCAGAAAATAGTGAGTCCTACCTCGATTCATATCATTTTTTGATGGAGAATACACACAAGAATGAAGGATAAAAGTTGTTGTGTTTGTTTTGCATAAATTCTCATGGATTTGGAGGCTCATTGTCATCTAATCATGATTTAGAAAAATAGGGTGGAAAGAAACTCCTCTCAATGGTCCTTGGATTATATGTCTAACCTTTGTGATACTCCATAAAAATGATTTTATAGAAGAGGGTGTGTTAAGGTAATTGAATAAATTCATTAAAACTATAAATTTATCTTAATTAAACACACCCTCCAATGACCAATTTATTTGAATGTCCCTCAACAACCCATTTTAGGTCATACCAATGTTAAACCATGGATTTCAGATTCAACCATGGTCTTATATTTTTTATTTCGGACTATATTTATTAGAAAAACCATTTTCATTATGAATCCATTCATGTGTGATTTAAAATATATTTAAAAAATTTATAAAAAAGTATATGGCCACACCAGGTATCATAATCATGTGATGTCTCAATTTCTGGCTCTAAAAATATTTCTAGATATATTTCAAATCCATAAAAAGAAAAAACAGCATATCTAAATATTAAGAGAAAAATTTTAATCAGTCATATGAAAAGTAAACCTCATTATGTCTTACTTCATGCCACCTTCATTTAAAATTATTAGGTTTTTAATTTAATATAGGATTATTTAGGTTAGGTTCCCATATACTTATTAAGATTATCCCTAAAATAAATAAATCTTTCCCTTATACCAACAGAGATAAAATGAATATAGAATACATGTATTTTCCATTATTTCAACAATCTAAACATTTAATCACATAAATGAACATTAAATACCTGAAGAAAAAAAGTTTTATTATCTTCAGATATAAACAACATAAAGAATTTATTTCTCATTATTCGAACAATATATTCTACAAATTCTATACACATGTCTTTCTCTTAGACATATTTCATCATATTGATTCTTAGGGAGATCAAAAAATACAAGAAGAAGTCAGTTAAAATAATCGGTAAGGGAAAAACCTATCACTGATTCCTAGAATATTGGAAAATTATCATGTTAGAAAACATGAACATGTATGAAATACCTGATTACAAAGAACATTGAATCATATTAGCCATCCAATAGAAAGTAATTAAAGACACATAATCTCAAATGTTTCAACATAAAATCATTTCATGTACCATAAAATAATAAAGTTAAAACATGGATCAATAATCATGATCCATGGAAAATAACATAGGCATGTGCCCTAAGCATAAGTATAGGAAATCATATAATTGTGAACATACTTGAATAAAATCATGTTCCGAAATAAATTTTTGATTATAGCTAAGTAAAATCATGTAAATGCATAATGATTTTATCATAGACAACCATAATCAATTATATGTATAATTTTTTGAACATAGATAACCACAATGATTTCCATTACCAATGTCTTTATCTCATGAGATACAAAGCTTTACCTAATGAATGAGAGGGATATGTCAAACCAAGATACTACATAATGTTAAACCATACATATTTACCCCACATGAAATCTAATATACATATTAACATGAAAAATCCATGGAAATAATATAGGATACATAACTTTCCAAAATGTATTATCATAAAATGAATTCCAGAATTTGATTAGTGGATACAAAAAAAGCCAATTACCTAAAAAAATCATATCTTAAATGAAGAAAATTGTGTAATAAATAGTATGGATGTTGATGAGAAAGATAAAATATAAAGGATGGTATTATTCCTAAAATTTAAAAAATTTTATGAAGAAAGTAATTCTTCCAAGAATAGTTTTAAAAGAAAAATGTAACATCATGTCCCTTCCTTATTGGCTTGATAAAGAGGTGAGATGCTACTTGGCCTTATATGATGTTCCCAAGGCTCCAAAGGACAAAAATAAATGTAGTTGGATTCAAGATAAATCGGGGAATGATTTTACCTTATAATTAAACCAACCAATCAAAACTATATGATACATTTCAATAAGGTAAACCATAATAACACAATACCAACAGATAACTAAATAACTAACTCTTCCATAACAAATCCCAAAAACAATATAACTAAATCAAAATAGTCTCAGTATTAGAGTACCAAGTGGAAGACTCAATAAAAATACCCAAAGGAAACCATGAAATGCTCCACTACTTCTCACTAATCTCCATGCTCCAAGCAACACAATACAACCCAAGAATCACAATGAACTACTACAAAATGAAATGCTTTAGATTTTCCTATGTCTCGGAAAATGACATCTACAAAAGCAGCACAGTGAAAAAGTAGGGGGTGAGTAAATATACATAGTAGGTTTTCCACAAATGACTTCTCTACACATTACACTAGGATAAAACTATTATCACTTTTATATAAAACACTTTATATAAATCATTAAATAGTGGAACAATTTCAAGAAGACAAACATGCCCTTACTAAGCCATTTTTACCCAAATCCCAATAACATAAGGGAATCTCAAAAAAATACCGTATTCCAGTTATGATCACATATGATCACAAAAATTTAGACCTTTCATAACAATATACTAACAAAGAAAAACTATAGGGTTTCACATATCCAAACCAATAAACAATCATAGTGGAACTTCCCGCAAAATTTTGTTACTACTTTCTAAACCTAGTGGAAATTCACACTCACTTATCCTTGATTGTATAACATCTATAAACTATCCATTCCCTTATTATAGTGGTACTCCCCACCCACTTCTCATAATCCCAACACTACATCAAATGTTCTTGTAAATAAACAAGCATATAGAACACCAAGACCACAACATTATATAAACAACTATTTCATAACCAAACAATCCATTAGAACATCATCCATGCTACAATAAGTCTCAATAAGAATATACCATTTTATTGAAACCATTTCAACAAAACCTTTTCATAAATAAACCCAATAATCCCATTTTAAAATCATCATGTTAAAATTTAATAGCAAAGAACCTTTCACGGCAATGACCTATTTTCCTCAAAATCCACACTTTTTCAAAACAATTAGTTTCTAACAAGATTTTCACACCATAATCACAATTAATTGAAACAAAAAAAAATTAATAGAAAACAAGGATAGTAGTTATAGAAAAGTGGAGTTTAAAGAGAATCCACATAACTTAGGGTTTCAATGAAATCAACCCGTCGCACAACCACACACTAAATCTGGGTAAAACATCCACAAAATCATCTAAGATCCCCTTCCATGTAATCAACAAGCCCAAAACTAATAAATTTAGGAAACAATACCCAATATCTACACACAATGGGTGTAGATATAGAAAACCAGGAGAGACAGAGAACTAGATCTAAGGAAAACGAAGAAACAATCAAGAGTGGATACTTATTGGAGAAGAAACACCTTCAATGCAGCTTGAAAACCCTTCAAATGACTCCTAGAATGAGGGGGAGAGCCCTATAACCCTTGAGAACCAAGAATCCATAGTGAGGCTCAATTGGGTAGAATAATGGAGGGTTTAGTAAAAATCTTCAGTGGACCTGATTTTAAAAACTCACTTTTTAATTTCCACACATGGATAGCTTGCACAGTTCGGAAAACCATGAACTAACTCTGAACAGGCTACTGCCTCAACATAGATCTCGTATGACCTCCTTACATGGTTAGAAATTCCATGCGCAGACCATGTGGAGCCAATTGTCCCATGTTTCATGGTTTTCTGGGTTTGTTACAAAGTTTCCCCTAACCGTGCTCAAACCGTGAAGCCCCGGAAAAGCTTCCAAATATTCCCAAGACCATCCCAAATTCTCAAAAACATTACCCAATTCCTTTAACCACATAAAAATTCATAAACATGGGCTAAATACCTCAAACTATGGTTACTAAATTATCCCCACAATTGGAAATTCTGTCCTAAAAAAGTAGATAACCATCGCTTTACTGAAAGAACTAGATCCATTGCTCGACCATCTCTTTCTCCCACTCCCAAGACTCACATCGAAAATGACCATGCTGCCACAAAACCAAAACTATATCGATGATTTTACCACCCAATACAATATTTTTTCTATCCACAATCATCATTGGAACGTGCACCAATTATGCATCCACCTCTATCTCAACATGATCCCCTGAAATAACATGGTCAGGATCCCACTGATACTTCTTCAATTAAAAAACGTGGAACACATTATGCACTGCACTATACCGCATTGGAAAAGCCAATCGATAAACCACATATCCAACCTTATCATGTATATCAAAAGGCTCAGTATTCCTTGGATATTACTTTCCATGCTTCCCAAATTGAAGATGTAAAATCCTAAGAGATATTCTCAATAACACATGATCATCCACCTCAAACAAAAATGAGTATCGATAATGATATGCATATGATTTTTTATTACTCTGAGCTGCCTCCGTTCTCTTCCTGATCAACTTGTTCTTCTCTGTCGTCTCTTGGACAAGGCATTATCCCACTATCGATGTTTCACCTATTCTCTCCCAACAAAGTGGAGAACGACATGAATTCCCATACAATGATTCAAACTAAGCCATCTGTATGGAGACATGATAATTATTATTCTATAAGAACTGCACCAACAGAAAGGGCTCCCCCTATGAGCCACCAAAATCCACCACACAATCCTATACTATATCTTCCAATGTTTTTATCGCCCTCTTAGATTATCCATCCATCTAAGGATAATATGTTGTACTCAACATCAACATGGTCCCAAGGGCTTGCTACAAGGATTTCCAAAAATGAGGTGTGAACCTCATATCTCTATCTTATAAAATCAAAACAAGTACACTGTACCTCTTTACCACTTCAAGGATATATATTTTGGATAGATCCTTCACTGTATGAGATTCACAAATAGGGATCAAATGCGTTGACTTTTTGATCTGATCCACTATCACCCATATGACATCGTGCATTGTGACCATTCTCGGGATACCTGTAAAAAATTCCATCGCTATCTTATCCCACTTTTAGATAGGGATAGGTAAATATTGAAACATACCTGTCAACCACTAACAATCTTCCTTGACTTGCTAATAAGTCATAAATCATGATACATACTCAGCCATTTTCTTTTTAATACCATCCCACCAAAATTGCACATTAAACACTTTATAAATTTTCTAAATTCCAATTTAGAAAACCCACTTAGAATGATGATAGACCTCAGAATTTATTCCAAAAACCCCACTTGTATAACAATATTATTTTAAAAACACAAATCTATATTCTCATTTAGTTCCCAGTCCTCAATGGCTCCCCACCAATGAGTTTCAACCACATCTCTAAACACTCAAATTAGACATTTGTGCCTCTTTAACCAATCCAACCAAGTCAGGAATCAATGAAACTAAAAATTAAACCTATCTATCACCCCAATCCTCACATTCTAACCACATTTCGGCTATAACCGACAAAAACTTCCACTAATCTAATTTTTTTTTCACCACCTGAGCATATGAAATCCTACATAATTCATCCACCACCAAATTTACTATACTTGGTGTGTACATAAAGTAAAAGTCCAATATCTAGAGATACTAAATCCATCTCCATTTCCTCATGCTCAAATCTCTCTTTGAGAAAATATGATTTAAACTCTAATGATTGTTAAAAACCATGAATTTCTAACAGAATATTTAATGAAGCCACATTTTTAAAATCATTATTCACTACCTCCAACTCCAAATAATGTGTTTGGTAGTTCTTCTCATGAATCTTCAACTTTCATGATCCATACACCACCACATGACCCCCTTGCTTGAGAAAAACCCCAATATTGATCTCGATGTGCCACAATACACCACGTACCCTTTCCCTAGTTTTGGAAAAAAAACAAGATTGGTGCTGATGTAAGATAACCCTTAAGCTCGTCAAAAGATTTTTGACACTGAACATTCAATTGAAATGGAACATTATTCCTTATCAAAGAAATCATTGACGAGGCCAATCATGAGAAATCACGAACCAAACATCGATAATAGCTAGCTATAGAAAAGAAACTCCTTATCTCAAAAATTTTATTTCACAGTTGACATGATATAACAGCCTCTATATTTTCCAGATCAACTGAAACACCCTTCTTGGAAATCACATTGCCAATAAAATGAACTTCTTATATCCATAAATCACACATAAAAAAAAATTCATACAATTATTGATCTTTCAAGATCCCCATCACTATCTCTATGTGTTTCTCATTATCCTTCCTTGTACATGAATACACCAGTATATCATCAACGAATACCACCTTGAAAGAATCCAAATATCTCTTAAATATCTGATTCATCAATTACATGAACACCGCTGGTGCATTCGTCAGACCAAAGGGCATAACCACATACTCATAATGGACATATCTACTCCTGAAGTCTATTTTAAGAATATCCTCCTTTCACACCAACAATTGATGATATCCTGATCGCAAGTCGATCTTAGAGAACCATTGATCTCCCCTCAACTGATCAAATAAATAATTAATTTGTGGAAGTGGATATTGGTTCATTATCATAAATTGATTAATCATATGATAATAAACACACAACTAAATTGTTCCATACACCTTTTTAACAAATAGTACTGGCACTAGCTATGGAGACATGCTAGGCTAGATGAACCATTTATTTTCAAACTCCTCCAACTGCACTTTCAATTCCCTCAATTCTGATGGTTCCATTTGGTAATATGGAGTGAGATATGACTGGTCCCTGGAAGGAGATAAATTTTAACTACACTTCTCTCATGGGTGGAAACCCTAAGAATTATTCAATAAATATATCCTAAAACCGATCCTCAAGTTCTGTAAAAAGTCAATTTAAAAATCCTTCCATTTCGTCCAATGATAATTCTGCTAACTAATACGAGATCATTCCAACAGTTGGTACCAACAAGCATGTTGCACCCATATTTTCATTATTCTCTCCTCAGAAAAGATTTTTGAGGCCATCCCCCATCATGAAACTAATTGTTTTCACATTCTTGTCGATGTGGTCCTTAAACACTTCCCACCAATCTATTCCTAGGATTATATCATGGGAATTAATCTCAAGCACTGAAAAAATCCCACATTAACTCAACCCCATCCACAACTATACAACATGATCTACATAGGAAGTCTCGATACTCTCTTTGACCCAGATGAGTTTGATGTTTTAAATCTAAAGGCACCATTTCCATAGTTAAATCCATATAATCAATGATAAAAGAAATAATGAAAGAATGGGATGCACCTGTATCAAACAACACTTACATCAAGGTATAATTTAAAAGAACCTTACCTTACATCATAGATAGTCTTGATTGTTTATACATCAGAAAATACTTATCTCCAAATAGTCTCTTGGCTGACACAATCTACTCTTTATTTTCCTGATGAACATTCATGGTATTTCTTGAATCACCATGAGTAACTTTACATTATTGGAAAGGGGTATGTTGTTGTGCCCACCCTATCGAGGCATACGATGCATGCGACCTTGGAGGAGTGTCACGAACACCTAACCTCAAATAATTACGAAAATACCATTGAAGACGCCATATTTACGTACATATATGACATTCTCAGGGTTGTGACAGACAATCCCACTTAATGTGACTCATAGAGCCACACAGAAAACATCGGGTCTTAATCAGAGGCATTAGAGGAAGATTCACCAATCCTATCATCGTATTCTGAGTCATACTCCCAACCTATAAATAAATTCCCATCTTCTTATTGAACCCAGTGTTAGTGTTACCACTATTCCTTATGGTTACCAACATGATTCCCCCACCTGTAGCCCTAAATATATCTTATTTAGATACTGTTGATCTATTCACCATTTCCATATAATCATATATATATATATATATATAACTGCTATATTAGAATGCATGTTCATCCCCAAGCAATCATCAAAAATTCATTCCTTCAATAATGTACTACTTTCCACCTCGGGTAAAAATCAATCCATGTTCATAAAGTTATATTCATATTCCATTATTTATAGGTTCTCTTTCCTCATCTTAAAGAAATACGTTGTGTGATGAATTGTGAACGTATGAGGGTAGAATTATTTGTTAAAAAAATACTCAAAACCATCCCATGAAATCCCTTGGTCAGTTCCAGCTTGGACCATTAACTCCCACCACTGAAGGGAAAGATCTTCCAAAATGTACGTGGATAACTTCACATTCAGCCCTACCAATGTTCCCATTAATTCATTGATCATATTCATTATGTTCAACCACATTTCTACCCTTTCTATATTTTAACCACCCATGAAGGTGGGTTGATTATTATTTTGAAAATGAACTACATAATCCACATTCTTTGGATCATCTGCTTCATTCCCACATTCCAGACCCTGGAAAGCTAACACTATACTCTACACTAGCTATGGGTTCACTTGGGGCTTAGGTGAAACCACATTTTCAACTGCCTTCTCTAGTGGGTCTCTACAACTTCTACCCAGTTCCATTTACATTAATACAAAATAAACCATATGTTTCACACCATTAACAAGAAAATTATTGAAATTTCATATTCAATTACATTGAAACTATCACAACCAGGATTTCCAAAATTTCACATTTCACATGTGGCACCATTTTTGAAAAATCCACCTTGTTTTTGAAAATTGGCACATTTTAAATATATGACAACTGTCCACATTTGAAATCCACACATTTGAAAATAATTTTGATATTTTTTACAAATCAACATAGTCATAACACAATATAAATCATTTTACCTAATGAAATATTCATCATAGTGGGAATACATTTATAGCATGCATGTCATCCCCATCTAATTGGCTACACTCATGATAATGAGATCTCAAATTCCTATAAGTGTCTCTGAAACACTTATGTGCCCAACCCCCTAATAACTTGAAGTTCATCATAAAGTTTTAGCTACATCCTTTTATGATATACATTTCATGTTCTTAAAATCCTACTCCTTGCTACCATCCCAACTCAAGGAATATACCAAGAATGAATGTCAACACCAAGAACAACAATCGATGTCAAAGGACTAAACAATTACTTTCAATTGAAATTCAAGGACCGAACAAATAGATACCACTTGTAATGTCTCACCCCTTCCTTATTGGATTGAGAAGGTTTTGGGATATTACTTGTCCTTTGGAGACATTCCCAAGGTACCAAATGTTGGAAATAAATGTTGAGGGCTTCATGATCAATTGGGGAATGATCTTCCCTTAGAATAAAACTTACAAACCAAAACTAAATGATGAATTTCAACAAGGTATAAAATAATAACATATTACCAAGAGGCAACTAAAAAAACAACTCTTCAATAAAAAATCCAAAAACAATATAACTAAATCATAGTAGTCTCAGTATCAAAGTACCAAGAGGAAGACTCAACATCAATACCCAAAGGAAATCATGAAACACTCCACTGAATCTCACCTAGCTCTATGCTCCAAACACCACAATACCACCCAAGTATCATGATGAACTGCTAGAAAAATGATATGATATACCTTTTCATGTGTCCTGAAAAATGATATCTGCAAAAACACCAATGTTCCAGAGTAGGGGGTGAGTAAAAATACTCAGTAGATTTTAACCAAATGAATTCCTTACACACTTCACTAGGATAAAACTATTATCATATTTATATAAAATAGATTATATAAAAAGTTAATTATTGGAACAATTTCAATAATCCAAACACAACCTTACTAAGCCATTTTCACCCAAATCACCACAATACAAGGTTAGGTAAACAACCATACCATAATTCATTTATGATCACATATAAAAAACAATGTTTCTATCTTGCATAATAACACACAAACAAATAATAACTATAGGATTTCACATATCCAAACTGGTAAAAATCACTGTGAAACTTCCCATCCAAGCCAGTTAATACTTTCTAAACCTAGTGGTACTTCACACGCACTTATCCTTAATGGTGTCTCATATATCTAATATCCAAACCCTTTTTATAATGGTACTTCCATCCCACTTCTCATCATCCCAACACTACATCAAATGTTCATGCCAATAAACAAGCATATAGAACACCAAGGCCACAACATTATGAAAATAACTATTTCATAACCAAAAAATAACTTAGAACAAAATCCATGCCACAATATGTTTCTATAAAGAAACCCCATTTTATTGAAACCATTTTCACAAACCATTTTCATAAATCAACACAAGTAACCCTTTTAAAATAAACATTTTAAAATCTAACAATAAAGAACCTTTAATTATAATGAACCATTTTTTCAAAAATGCACACTTTATCACAAAATGAGTTTCCAACAAGATTTTCACATCATAATAAAAATTATGTTAAAAAATATTAAGTGAAACTGGGATTCATGTTCTAGAAAAGTAGAATCAAGAGAGAATCCTCCTACATTATGGTTTCGGAAAAATCAACCCACTACACAACCGCACACTAAATCCGGGTAAAATGTCCTCATAACCACCTTAGATACCCTTCCCAATCATCAAAAATCACAAAACACAACACTTTAAGAAAGAAAACACTTATATCTACACATTATGGGTTAGATCTAAAAAAATGGGAGAGATAGGGAACTAGATCTATGGAAAACCAAGTAATAATCAAGAGTGGAGACTTAACAGAGAAGAATCATGTTCACCACACCGTGAAACAAATTCGAATCGCATTCACAATGATTGGGAGATCTCCTCTAACCCTTGATAACCAAGAATAATGAGTGAGGTTCTAGTGGTAGGAAGAATGGAGGGTTTAGGGAAAATCTCAAGTGGTCTCAATTTCAAAAAATCACTATTTATTGTTTCACACGGTTAGCTCGCACAGTTAGGAAAACTATATGCTAAACATGAACATTATACTACCTCAAAAGAGATCTAAAATGGCCTCTTTACATGGTTAGACAAACTATGCACTAACCGTGCAAATCCTACTGTCACATTTTCAACAGTTACCTAGGTTTGCTACATGGTTTCCCCTAACCGTGCTCAAACTGTACAGCCCCAGAAAAGCTTACAAGCATTCCCAAAATCATCCCAAACTCTCCCAAACATTACACAACCACTTTAATCACATAAAAATTCATAAAAAAGTCTTACACACACACCAATCCATTTTTTTTTGATTTTTTTGAAAATCCACTTTAACAGAAAGTGGAAACCCACAGAACCATTCCTCCATCATCAACACATATCCTCATAAAACACCAATTACATAGAAAAATTTTAAAATAAAAAACACAACCATTCACCGCATTTTCAGATGCAATCGGTTTCAAAATTAAAATGATACCAACATGAAAAACCTACATAGACTCAACAATACCACCACTAAAAGAACCATTTCAAAATTTGAATATCAAGAAGTTGTAAACCATCATCTCGCCACTATCATCATCACTTCAAGATGCACAAATTGACACTGAAACCATCAGATCGATGTACCACCACAAACCCCACGTCATCACTGATAACACTAACGTTGTCACCGTAGACTACCACTGGAATTTCTGTTGAATGGGATCATCAGAGACCATAATCATCATGGAGTAGTCACCATCATCGCAACTAAGAAGAAACCCATCGTCAACATCTAAAACAAATTCAAACAACAAATTGGAAAACCACTGAACAAGCATCAAATTAATCATCCATTGGGAAGAATCATACAAACCTTCACTAATATAATGTGGATGAAAACTGAAAAATCAAAGACAACGTCAAAGATATCTCACTAAGAATATTGACTATTGTCAAACTACACATCCCAAAACCCTATTGTAACCCCACTATATCTTACCAGGATATGTGGTACAACCAACCCAAACAAGAACGTCTTATAATAGAATTCATTAATAAGAACATATTACTATATATATATAATAAATTCCTTATTGAAGAATGAATGTTTTAAAATCATGTTATTAATGTGATAAATTAGATTGAATAACATGTGGTTAAAAAGTTAAATAAAAATTATTATGTATAGGATAAGAATTATATTGAAGATGTGAATCTTCTCTAAAAGTGACTCTAGGGTGTGAAGGATTTGAGACACCTATAGCCAATGGTTAAAAAAGTAGATTGAATTCATAGGGATTGAATTTAGGTACGTATTCAAGTGTAAATTTAAGGATAATATTTATTCAATGTTGGTAGGGGAGGGGTCTATTTGTAGCTGTGTATGAGTGGAATTTTTTAGAATACCCATTCCTTAATAAATAAGGAATGTAATTTCTCATGGAAAATGGATAAAAATTCTGTCAATAATATATATAGTGTAATTTGAGGTCTATATTTTACATATAAAAACATTTTTTAGTATTATTTTCTTATTTTAGGACTTTTAACCTTAATTTAACCATTTTACAACATTTTACCTTTACCATGATGCCTCAATTATTTCCTCGATGACTTATTTTTTTTCTCTAAAAAAATGAAATTATTACATAATATGAACACTGTTATTCCTATTATGAATTCCATTTTATTGGATTTAATTTCTAGATGTTTTGAAAATAAATTTTTACATAATTACACATGAAAAAAAATGTCAATCTTTTATAAAATGAATGTATTCCTACTAACTAAAAGAAAATTAACTTTTGATGAATTTTAATTTTTTTATTAATAATATTAGTATATTTAAGTAGAATAATTGTTTATTTGTGTTTATATAAATTTATAATGATAAAAAATTATTACATAAAAAAATTATTTGAAAAATATAATTTTTTTACATTAAATAATTTTATTATGATTTCTTTGAATGTTATTATTTATTTTTTAAAGCAATAAATTATTTTATAAAAAAATAATAAAAAATTTATTTAATTAAATTAATTCATTAAAAGTAAATTTTATAAAAAAAATAAAATATTAAAATTAATGTAATAATGAATTAATATATTTCATTTATTTCATTTATTTCTTTATTATTAAATTTTTATACAATCTTAACATATACTAAAAAACACCTCAACACCTCAGCATTAAACCGTAGGGTAACATATATAATGGAGGATGTTGTGTGTGGGGATTTTGATAACATAGATATCATTGGGTTTTCAATGTGGTTTAACTTCTCCTCTAGAATATTTATCTCAAGACATAGTTTTTGGAATTTAGCTACAACTTGGTCTAGGAAAACCCTAGTAATGTTACATGCTTTACAAGATCCACAAAATGAGCCTCATAAGAAAAACGACATCTTATTTATTCCATAATTTTCTTTTCTACATAGATTTTAGAATGTGATTATTTATTTTTATACACTCTAATTAAATGAATATGTTATAAGTGTTATATTTTTATTGAATACATCATCTAATATAGAGAAACCTTTTATCGTTAAATTGTCTTATCTCTAATAATGATTTAAATGACCATATAATCCCAATGACCACATATTACCAACAACCATATAATCCCAAGGATGATATATATAATAATGATGTTTCATTCCTATATATAATCCTATATAATTCACGAAAATAATTATTCTCTTCCACTAATTTTAATTATAAATATGTTTATCATCTTTCTAACTTGTTTTATTCTTTTTATAGTTATTATCAAAGTATAATCCTTAAAACATATTGAGATGAAAAAAAATTTTATCTTATTTTATATTTATCCCTTCTATATTTTTTATAAATTTGATTTAATTATTAATCTTTTAATGTCTATAATTTTTTAATTTAATATTTTATAATAATGAAATAAATAAATGTTCATTTTACTACACTATTGTTTTACAAAAAGTTATCATATAATTAAAGGGAATTTTATCATGATAAGTTTATGGTGTAAAAAATAATAAATTGAAGATATTGATTCTTGGGGATATGAAATATTTTTTAGGTATACAAAATTCTCAATATAAGGATGATATTTTCCTTTATCAAGATATGTATGAAAAAAATGTTAGAATAAGTTATATATGGAGGATTCAAAGTAGGTTTCTACCTAATTTTAGTGGGAAGGAAGCTATCAACATATAAATAAGGAAAATAGTTTGATATATGAGTGTTAAAATAAGTATATATTCTTTAATCAGATAGAATAATTTGTGATCGTATTTAGTGTATGTCTAGTCATTTTTAGGACATTTAAATGTACACCAAAATATTCATATATTTTTTCTAAAAATTGGATTCATATATATATTAAATAAATATTTTATTATGGGTGGAATAACAAATTTAATACCTTATCATTTTAGATATGGATATACATATTGGGAAAGAAATTTCAATGGTACAAAATAAAAATCAAGTGGTGTTTTTGTTATTGAAAAAATGTGAATGACATACCACATAAAGAAGAATAATACGGTGACCTTAAGAACTATTTATGAATTATATGTTTCTCCAAATCAAGAAAAAACTAAATTTATATATATAAAGACTCGATCGAATGATCTCAAGGTGGAATTAAAGTGTCCACAATTTATGAGGTGAAATGATCAATGTTCAATAAATATATATCAAGAAATTAGTTTTAGTATTTTATATCTAAGAAAATTGATATAAGTTATCACCTTATCATAAGTTCTATAGAGAAAAGAGAAATAAAGCTATATTATCTCCCAATTATAGAGAAAGTAGATGATGTGTTCACCAAACTTGTGTTGAATGGTTCTTTTAAAAAACGAGTTTAATTATTCGATTTGATCATTAATATATTCCTAGACATTGTATAGTGATTCCTTACCCTCTCTCATTTGTTAATTGGATATTTATTTTCCATTTCTAAGAAAGAAATACATAAAACTTTCTCATCGAGAGAAATGAAACATCAAACCATTTATGTCAGATTAATTTATTCATTTCACTATATATTTGGGTAAAGTATTCAAATTGGGTATAATTAAAAAATGGGACAAATTGATATTTATATATTTATACTAATTTATGACATATATCATATTTAGGTTCAATATATATTTATAGGGAGTTTGGAAGGTTGGAAGCTCTGAATTTAAAAATATGTATATGTGTTTTTATAAAGTGTGTAACCTATTCATAAAATATTATTGAACATTTTTATAGGATGTTTGTATTTTGAATATGGATGAAAGTTTTTTATAGTGGGTATTTTTATTTGGTTTTGATTTATCATAAATGGTAGATTATAAATTTTTATTCATATTCATTGATTCATAAAAACCATTCTCACATATGGTTAAAGCTATTGGATATTGATCCATTTCTTAGTTGAAATAGTGAATTATGTCATATGGATGAAATATAATTATATTTTTTATGGTTTAAAAATACAATGGGAAATAATGTTTATACTAATAATGATATAGGAGGTCATTAAAGTTTATAAATTGTGGAAATATTGAGGAAACCCGAAGAAGAGTTGTTTCTCAATGGAGGATATTGTTGAAGTGAAGATGAAGTGGATATGATTTTAGGCATTGGATCTTGAATTTTATTTTCATAAAATTATTTATAATGTGAATTAAGTTAATATCCATTTATTCATGTATTTTCCAAAGATATGAATTTCATTCCGATGTTTTGGATTTATTTTAAGTGATTGTAACTATATTGGTGGGATTGAGAGATTTTTTTGAATTATAGGTTGCCTCACTATGTCATGGGTAGTATAAAAATGAGTGTTGTTTTAGGACTAGGAAAGAGTATGGATAGACTTTTTAGGAAATTAATATTTTTTTTATATGTCTTATGTAAGAACCCCTAAGTATGTCATGATATAATGGATAACACATAAAACTAGAGAATAATATCATAGATTATTTGGAAACAATTGTTTTATATGATGTTTTATATGATAAAATTAAAACATAAAATGAATATAAATATTATTCCATGATTTATGTGTGTGGTCTATGCTTTAAATGGATGGTTATAAGAGAAAAACGTTTATTATTGTGAACTGAATTGTCTTTTGAGGATGTGGCGCAATTGGTTATATATGTGTAGCATCCCATGTAATTATAGAATAAGACTTTTTAATATCTATAAATATTTATTACGTTGATATAAATTTTACTTTAAAGAGGAAAATGTTTCAGATAGCATGCCTCACATGTAACAATGGGTTTTTTTAAAATCTTACATTTCACAAAAATTGTGTTATACCACAAAATAATAAATTATCAATATTATTATCTTAAATAGTAGTTAATTCCTATAAATTTAATTAGGGATGTAATGCCCCGACCCTAGTTACCCAGAGTCGGTGCACTATTAAATAATATTGGCATGATCACAAAAGATCAAGCCTCGAAAGACCGATTAGTTTAGTAGCCTTGGAAACACTAGATATATTCATAAGTCCTAAATTACATCATAAAGTGAAAAAAAAACAACAACAACATATTTTCTTCATATCCCCTCATACTATCCCTGCAGGTCATTCATAAAATACTTCTTCATATCCTAGGAAAAATTAAAACATTGAAATGGGTGAGCTGAGATGCTCAGTAAGGATAAAAATATAGCAGAAACTTTCATAAATAAGCATAAACATTTAAGACAATGTATTACTAAAACAAAATTCTTTTAAACCTGAACTTCAGTATAATATGGAAAATATAAAATTAAATAATTCCATTTACTTATTCACATGGATATTCTACTAGTTGAATAATCAAATGCAATATCAATAACCACTTTCATAATTATGGAATGCATAATTCCATACTATCATAACCACATAGTCAAGGCCTTGTGCCAAGACTACAAATAAGATTTTGTCAGGGCCTTGTGCCAAGATAGTAGTTTGTATCAGGATACCTACTGATGCATCAAGGAGCTATAGCGGGCTCCACCCGTCACTTACTAAGTCCAATGCATTCCTTATATGAAAAGGATTAAACATATCATAAACAATCTATTAAAACTACCATACGAAATGTAAATACATTATCCACAAGCCATGAATGGTATAAAATTAACATATCCACAGTCAAACATATCACAAAACATTCAATACAATACAAAAGTTTTGTATCATAATAAATCAATTTCAAATAAACTTAGAATCCATCAAAGGATGTTGGCATTAATGAAATCAAAATCTTTTTTTAGAGAAATATCTCTTTCTATTTTGAAATCATTTAAGAGTAAACTAATTAAAAAGAAAACATTAATTTTAAAAATATTCTTATAAGATTATAAGAGAATCTTAGATGATGTTATAATGACGGAAAATAGCTGCACCCACTGTATAAGTTAAAAAACATTCTTACCTTAAATTTGTCAAAAAGGTCAAAAAGTACCTTGTTTGGAAAATGACGGAAGGATTCCTTTCAAAAACGTATAAGGTCAAATAAGGGTATAAATGACTTTAACACATTTTCCAATAAATAATAAAGATGTTTTGAAAGACATTTTTAAGAAACATGGATGTGGATGATAAAGAGGTCCCATTAGATAATTACATATAAACAACCTTGAATAATGAAGATGTTGTAGAATTAACCCTTACCTCGTGTCCGACTTGACTCGATCATTCATTAATCACCTGAACAATAAACTAGAGTTAATTTCTACTTGATTAAGTATCTTTTTCAAGTTCATTATTCTTTTTATATCACTTATTACCATGTTATGAACATTATGTAATTATTAAAGTTAATAACAGTCGTTTTATCAATCTTTGGTACTTGAGTCAAAAATAAACTTCTTATAATTACAAGTTGTTCATGTGGTAAAATATCCATTATATCCAGAATTATATTCATGATTTAGATATCGTATTTATCATATATATCCAGTATATACATGAATTTATAATATTACATAACATTTAGAGGTAAGAAATGAAATGCACTGTTCATGGATACAGTAAGTCGTACGTACGCATGAACACTACTTTCATTTCTATTTAATATTTAATGGAATTAAATCATAATGATATAAAGGTATATTATAATTCCAATATGGTATATAATATCATTTAACTCCTTCCATTATACGTCTCACATATGGCATTAACGATTCAAATCACTTTGAGGGGGCGGTATTCCGCACTTCCGGAAATGAAATTGTCGTGTTTACCCATAATGGAAACCATAAAGGTATGCCATAAATAAAAATACAGAAGCATAAGGAAAAAATAAACATAATATATATAATATATAAATATAGTTACATCTTAATGGCCACCATGAAATGTGTTAGAAGAAGATTGAACAATCATTGTTTCTTGAGGCAGTAATTCGCCACTCACAGAAACAGTATGTTATTTAACCATCAGACGGAGGTGTGTTTAAGTGAAAATCAAATCCTTCTCATAAAAACATTATATTATATTTAATATGCTGGTGTTGTTACAAAATATAGGAATAAAAAGAGTTTTTGGGGTTGGAGAAGCAAAATAATACAAAACAACATAAGAGAAGACATTACCTTTAAATCGGGTAACTCCCCTTGGTTTGAACCAAAATGGTTTCTTGAAAAGCTTTATGCCTAAGGTAAGGCTTCTATGATGAATATAGGAAAGTTAATAGGGTATTTGGTCAGGGTTTGGTCGAGAAAAAGGGATTTGAAGGTGTGAATAAGTTGGTAGAGGTGGGGGCCTTTTATAAGAGGATAGGAGGGGCTCTTTTGGAAAGATTGAAATGATACTTTATTCTAAAATGAGTTTCGGATTTTAAAGGTCCCAAAATGATATATTTAAAGGATAATATGATAATGGTTAGAAATACACCAATCTAATTGGTTTTTTACAAGTGTATGTATTATATTTTACAGTATATTTTTATTTTATTTAAATTGTTCATTAATGAGGTAATCACTGCATCGTCATAGTGTCATAAATAAATTAATTTATTTAATTTATAAAAATTAAAAAAACCCATGATGTAGAAAAGATTTTTAGATTTCAGATGAATATTTATAGTCTAATATATAATCTATATAGATACAACTAAAATTGTTTTACTAGGGTGATACATACTTTTTTTATATTTTCCTTTCTTTAAAAATAAAAAGATAAAATGTCACTATCACACTAAAGTGATTCCATGGGGTCCCAAAGTTTGGAACAAGGAATCCCATGGTCAAACATGACACAACCAGTAGCATTAAGACACATGTTGGGGTCATTTTATATTATAATGATATTATTTCATTACCCTTAACTACCTGATTACTAATTAATCATGATAATTAAAGATAATTGTCATCGTTACTATTCATAATGTCCAAAAACAAAAGAGTCTTAATTAAATAATTTGGACCTTATGATTCCAAATATGGAATCCATTTTACCAAATTCTAAACAAAGAAATTGCAGTAATTAATTTAAAAATTATTCTCGCTGTCAAAAACAAATAGCGTGTTTTTAAGAAATAATATCTATCAAAATATTGACAATTGTTTATGTCCAATTTCAAAGTGAAATTAATTATAATGACCACCATTGGATGAAATGGTAAAAATATATTATATTTATAATTTAAAACCACTCAATAGTATAATATATCACTATAAATTATTTTTATTTAAAAAGTCGTTTTTAAGTATTTTTCACTATTCATCGAAAATTGGATGTTCTTAGAAAAATACCAATTATTCAAATTAGGAAAATTTCGATATTACAAATCCAAAAATGAAGTCCATTTTAAAATATAAAATTCAAAAATTGGGTATTACTATTCATAATGGTTACTTTTATTGGTCGTGGTGTGTTAGAATCTCGAACTTGTATACAATGCAAGCTATTGCCTTATTGAAAGAGAAACGTACCGTGGAAGCTTGGGGTGTTACAAGGGAGAATGAAAATAACTAAATATATTGAGTTTACACATGTTTATTAAATTTTTTTAATTTCCTTTGATAAATTTTATGGTCTTAAAATAAGAATAGATCCAATTTTAAGCATAAAAAGCTCTAAAATTTTTAAAAGGTAGTTTTACCGCTTCTTGATCGAAAATAATTTTCAATTATAAATTTTGAAAATTAAAAAAAATATATGAAAATTAAAACTTTTTTTTGGATATGGGACTTAAGAAATTACTTTGGTTGAATTTTTGGTAGTTTTCTAATACTGTTAATTTTTTAGTGAATAAAAAAAAATGCATTTTAATTCAAAATTGCTTGTTCATTTGATTTTTATTATATAGTTATGGTTTTATTTTAACTAGTTTTAAATTATAATTAAATAAAATTTTCATAATTTATCAAATATAGGTCATTGGAATCAATTTCAAATTGAAATTCGATATAAAAAATTTGTGAACTTTTTAACGTTTTTACTTTAAAAACCAGTTTCCTCAATCCGTCAATGGAATTAATTTTTTAAATTATTTTCAGTCGCTTTTATGAATTGAATTTTCAATAATGTACATACATGGTTGTAATAGTTGTGAAAATTATTATCTAATAGGATGAAAATAATTTTTTTATAAATAGTAACTTTAGTATTATATTTACAACAGTGAAAGATAAATCGGGTAATGAAAGGTAAAAATAATATTATAATAGTATAAAACTGCCCTAAAACTTTTCCAAATATTATTAGATAAGTTATGGCCGACCAAGAAAATACTTGGCCCAAAATTGTGGCCTTTGGAAGCCACTTGGGTGTGATTATTATATTAATAACATTTTATTTAAATTAAAAACAAAGATGTCATAAACATGTCTCTTATTAATAAAAAAAATTAATATGGGTTATTATATATGATATATTCAACTATAAATAATAATTATAAATATAAAAATAATACCTAAATAATTATAATTTATTTATAATTTTTGGACATTAAATAATTATATTTAATTATGACTGAATAGTGATGTAGTAAGAGATTTATGAATGAAATAATCAAATAATTAATATTAATAATATTAAAATAAATATAAATTTAATTATTTGATGCCATAAAATAAATTAATGGATGTCTTAGACGTGTTATTAATTATTGAGCCTAGTTTTTTTAGGATTAAAGTTTTTATTATTTTTTACAAAGTCGTGTAATGAATAGTGTTAAAATTGATGTGATACGTATTTTAAAATATATAATATTTAGTTAAATGAAATAAAATTTCTAAAAAATAAATGATTTGGCCAAATAGTTTTCTTATGTCACATAATTTCATTAATGACTCATTAATTGGTATTTTAACATGTCATGGTAGTTATTTTAGCTCTCAAATTGAAAATTACTTAATAAAATAGTAAGAGTTAAAAGGATTAAAACATAATTATAAAGATTAAAAAATATCCAAAACTTTTATAATTTTAATTGAATGGATGTATTTTATCCAATAGATATATTATATTATAACTAAATCATTTTTGAACAATTTAAAATATAAAATGAATTTATTTTAATTTACTAGTTTTAATCATTTTAAGAGTGCTCCTCCCATCTCCAATAAAAAGGCATTCTTCTTATCTATTCCTTACATTTAGAAAACTTTTTGGTTCGGCCATGATCTATCTAAAACACTTCCTATAATTCCGCCTCACATTTTTTAGACTAAATTTAGGAAGAACACCCTTCATAGTGGTGTTAGTATATTAGGAAAGGTGATCATATAAAGGAAAGGCATTGTTTTTATTTAAATTTTTCTGTTTTTTTCTTTTTCAACATCCCTTAAATATCCTTCATAAATGAAGAACTAATAACTCCAGTATCTTAAATATACCAAGAATTAATTATGTTAATATCATCACCTAAATCTATCTCTAATTTCAACAAATGAGAAATGAACATTTTGTTCATGTGTACGGAGGACTACCGTCTCATGAAACGATATAGTTCTTTTTTCATTACCATATCCTAAGACTGATCATAATCATATAATTAATGATTATATATTATTTTTATTTCATATTTACCATTATAAGGGAATAATATATCAGTTATGTTCTTACTTTCTATGCACATAAAATTTATAATGTTGTTTGCATGTACGTTTGAACTATCATCTCCACGAAGCGATATGAATCAATTTTATTCAGCATGTAATTTGTATGGTATTTATAAGTATATTTAAATGATTATTATTATGATAATAATACAATGATAATTATGAAATTATGAAATAATAATTACATTACATCCACTATGATCAATGAAAAATATAAATATTATTCATGCATACTTACAACCTACCATATTTGTGATTATAACATTGTTCATTTTTTATACCATAAATAAATGATTTTATTTAAAAGTATAATTGATTTAAAAAAGTTATTATTATTCCATGAATATTTTTTTGGATATGATGGACTTATGACCACATTGGAAAATTTACATCATACTCTGTTTATATTTTAACTCAATTAACGAATATTGACAGAACATCCGATGTGATCTTAAATAATTAAGTAATTATTATAACATTATAAATTAGTGATATAAAGGGAATAATAAACATTAAAAATGTTTCTCAAGAAATTATAAATTAACCTAATTTTATTATTAATGAATATAAAGAAAGTTTGAAGTGAGTCAGACTCGAGGTGAGAGACTTCGTCTTAATCTCCTTTCATTGAGGCATACTTTGTTGTTATACACCAATTTCATTTGTATGGTGTATAATAAACCCATTTTACTAATAATTTCATTAAAAGGTTTTTAAAATGAATCTTTTTATATGAATCATTTTACTAAAATAATAAAGGTTTTTTTGTATGTGGTGATAATGACTTTTCTACCACTATGGCCATTATTGGATATTTGGCTTCCTTTATAAGCTGTAATGTTTTTAAGAAAAAAATAAATACTTGATTCCCTTTTCATGTAGTTTTTTCATTTAAAATGATCATGAGAATGGATTGATTATATAAATACCTAGATATGATATCTTATGAATGAAATGTGGAAATGTTAGTTTTCCTTTATGTATATTTTATGTGTTGTGATTTTGTTTTGTTTATTGGTAATTTTTTCTTTATACGAGTGGTTCCATGATAAATCGATGGTAGGAGAGCCCGTGATAGCTCTCTAATTCATTGGGAAATGAGACTGAGTTAAAAAATTGGTTTTCTCGTAATAGGTTTAGGGAATATACTATGATGGGTATTCGAAATGTAACCATGAATGATAATATCTATGTAACTATGAGAGCTACAATGTATATATCATATGCATAATGAACCGAATCTGGTCGCCATTATAACCGGCTCCCAACATGGTCCATGAAAAGTCCCAAAGGGTGTTCCTGATTCCCATGGGCTGGCACAAGTGCTCGGGTATCATAAACTAAAAATTGGGAATTATTTACCTGAGTTTATAAACATAAAACAACCAGCAAATCCAATAAAACAAATGTCAATTTTTCAAACCAAAACATATTTTAATAAATTTCATAATTGAATTACACAATTTAAAACAATTTTTATAGACAATTACAATGGTACAAAGACAAAAAGGATAGCCCAAGAACCTCCTCATGGAAAGAGGCGCCGCCCTCAATCCATCTTCACAACATTACATCACAAAGGACTGTCAGAACCTGAACCATTGGCACAAAAGTTGTACCCAAACCTATGACAAAAAAATAAACTAGTATACTTACACTCGATGGTGTAAGTAGGGTGTGAGATGAATCTCAGTAGGATTACACCACTAAAGGATACCATCTGATAAACATTAAAATATGAAAAGATTGCAAGTTTTCATAAACATGAAGGGAAAATACAAATTTTAAAGAGATGAAACTTTAAACAAAAATAGTTTTCAAGTGAGATATTTTAAAAGAAATCAACACTTACCAATAGAATGCCAAAGGTACTGAATTTTCTAGAAAAATATACAATATGATGATGATAATAATAAAGTGTCTTATGAGAACAAGAAATGGTAAAACCCCTTAGGCACTAGCTTGTTGTGGGTCCTAGGTACCCTGTATCTTGGTGAAAATAACTAAGAAATATCTTTTATCGTGTACATGATCCACTAGTAGGGGTCATACCCATAACCTAGTGGTCCCCAACATCATTATCATCATCATCATAGTTTATTTAGTGCTTTCATCATCAAACTTGCTACAAGAAACTAGAGCCAAACCCTATGGGATCACTAGAAAACTAGTACATGTCCCCCCACCTAGATACTTAGGTTTCCCTTTTGGGAAAAAAGGTCCACATTTTAAAAATATCATTTTAACAGGAAGATGAATTTTCCAAACAAAGAAAAAAACAAAATCCCACACTTACAAGTCACATAATACACTTTTCACCTTTAAAATCATTTTATCAACACACTCACACAAAATAGCCCACAAACATGTTTTGTGCCTTTCTTCCAATTCAATAAAACAATTAACCAATTTATAAAACATTCTAAAAATGATTGAAATCTTAATTCACTTCTTTACCTTTAAAAACCCCATCTTGATTTAATACAATCACCAAAATAGTACATGTTTATCATTTTCCCACATTGTTCAACTCACTAAATCATTTTCAATTTTCATAAGACAAACCCATGGGGTATAACCATTTTTTCACACAAAACTCATTTCAAAAGCCTCTTTCAAGGCCAAAATCACACCAATACTAAAAAACTGAATTTTCATCCATAAAAACATTTATTGAACCACTCTCAAGTGCTATAAAAATTACCTCAAAGAATACCACCAAAGATACAAATGAAAAACGCACATTTTAAAACAAATATGGAACATTGAAATTAAATGCATAATCAACACTAACAAAAATGGTTCTCGCATCAAACATAATGTAAAAATAACATGATAAAAATATAAATGAGGCACATCTAGCTCATCTTAGGATTCTTACACATGAAACCACCTACCTTTTGTATCGAAACCCTCAAATCTTGGTGAGAAACATCAACTGCACCACCTCGGCATCATAAGGAAGTGAAAAGTAACTTAAATCCTAAAGATTAGACCAAAAAGAAACCAAATCAAACCCTAGGTATGAACCCTAACATTTGGATATTTTATAACAACATGAAAGAGGGAGGAAACACTAAGGAGATGGAAGAAATTGAAGAGAGAAACACTTACTTGAAGAAGTATTGAATAAAACGACCCAAATACACTAGCAGATGAATGTACAAACAACCAAAAACTCTAGTGAGGTTTGAATAAGGCTGAGGAGGTCATGTAGGAACTATAATGGGGGAAGAGAGTAAAAATTGAAGGAGTTATGAAATAAACAATTTACCTCTTCAAATCTAAGATATTTGAGAAATCCATAGATGTTTCACCCAAATTCACATGGAATATGAGTTCCAAAGAGGGGTTGGAGAGCATATGAGCATGCCTTGGGTAAGTGGACTCAGGTGAGTGTTGGAATCACTGAAAAATATTAAAAATTGAATGAGATATTAAAGAATAAAAAAATTAAAGTAGGAAATGGGCTTTTAGGATGGCTCAATACCTTAATAAAAAACCCAAATCCATTATTTTAATGGATTCCTATGAGATCCAAATAGATATGGTGGTTTTAATATACCAGGGGATTCCAATTGGAAAGTGTAATGGGTGTAAAATTTTGAAAAATGAAAGTGTTATAAAATAAACAATATTGGTTTTTAAATATGGAAATGGGCTCATGGTTTGTCCCAAATCATGAAAACCTTCCCTTTCCTTCAAAAATGTATGGGAAACCCCAAAAACATTGAAATAATGGAAATTAAAGGAAAAGAAATACCTTTTCAAGAATCCATAAATGCAATAATTCTCCCCACCATAAATCTTTCTACCCTCAGAAAGCCACAACAAGACCAAAAGCAAAAAACCAAGCCCAACAGAAAGGCTAAAATGGAATCCTTTTCCAAGCTTCACCCCCAAGGACAAAACACCTCTGGTGGTCAATTAAGGAAGGAATACTCTCAAAAAAAACATACACCACTTTCCTGAAACAATCAAGCACATTCAGCCTTTATCCTAAAAGAAAACTCCTCAAACACTATCCAAACATGACTCAAGCAATTTACCCAAAAGAATAACAACATCGAACAAGGTAACACATAATTTACATTAACTAAATCATTGGGTTCTCTCCAATCACAAAATCTACCCAAGGAAGATGTAATTAGTTAGATTGCTCCAAATGAGACAACCTATTACCAAGACAAGACCAAGGGAAAATATGATTTACTAGTATGGGGCGACACAAATGGGCTCTCCGCCATAAGAGACAACTTAACTTTTTCATGATACTGAGTCAAGACACCAACAAGGGGATGACCGAATGGACTCCCCAGTAAAAGTGGTATATTTCTATTACACTTTTTTAAAATAACATTCATGAGACTTATAGTGGGTATCCTCACCACAAGAACTAACCATCTTAACTGGCCAGCACGATCTATCACAAAATGACCCCAAAATTTAAAGAGTTTGGATGGTCACACGGTTAGTCAGCATGGTTTGGGAAACCATGCACTAACCATGGGGATACTTCTATTTTCATGGTTTTCTGGGGAATGGTTACTACTAACCATGTGCTCAACCTGTTAAGCCAAATTTCAAACCTTTCTCCAAATATTGATGGAAACAAAAGGGGGAAGGAATGACATTGGGCGATAACATGGACACAAGGTCCTCCCACATATTTTTATCGAATGGGAAGAAAAAAAGAAAGATGAAGAGACCATGGGTTTAAACTATTCTCATCCTTCATACTGAGGATATGAATTTTTATAAGGGTTTTAATGACCCTAGGATTTCTCCTGACTACGTGCTTTCTTCACTCTAGAACCTATGCCGAGAGCTCAAATGATTGCAGCATCTTTGGCCTCGCATTTAGGATTTGTAAACACCCGAATGGAAATTATTCTTATGGTGCTATAAAAAACTACACTAAAATCCCATATGGGTTCACCAAGACATAACATACTCCAAAACTCACTTTACCAAAACCTGAAATTTTTTTGAAACAATGGAATAGAATATGCACACATATCACCCCTTATTTCTTCGGATGAGAAATGTAAATAGAAAAGGATATATTGAAACACCTTCCTCTCAAAAATGGTTGTCAAGATTTCCCAAAATAAGACACACATATGACAAAACAAAGACTCACAAAAGATTATACAACTTCCCTTTTATAGTCAAACAATAACATGACATCAGAAGGCATCACCGAACATGACCATAGCGACTGATAGAAACAATACATTAACCTAGACTTTTTGCAATGTACCCAAAAAACACAATTATATAAAGTGGTCATAATAGCTTCTCTTGACCGGATTTCTCACACTAGTGGTTTAACATAAACCCATGCTTTGAAGAGATTGCAAAGGACCCAAAGGCCCTATTAGATACCATCCACACTAACAACCCCAGACCACTTCCACCTTCGACGAATCAGGTAACATTAGAAACTAATGCCCCTTTCAACCTTCTGAGAGCACCCTACCACTACATGAGGATCCAAAAAACGAAGAAATAAAATGGTTTAAACTAAATATCTAATGCTCGAGAAAAGATTACTTATATTGATCAACTGGAGGATCTTCCAATGGTGAAACAATCCTGGCTGCACTTCATTCGTGCATTAACTCTTAGTGGGGGCTTACCTTATCAAAGGAGAGAACCCAAGGACCCAACCAAGCTAGTCCATTGGTCAAAACGTGCAACAAAATCGAACTGAATAGATGAGGGGAACAACCATAAAGGCTTCCCAAAACATTTCCCATAAGTAGACCATGAACCACTCCTTCAACCCAACGTAACAAAGAAACAAAAAACCCAAAACACCGTTCAAATAAGAGGGTTTCTTGGAATCAAAACATTCCAAATCAACAACCTTTACAAAAACACATAAAACACACCAACCCAAACCAGTTATCAATACAAAAAATGTTCCTTTAAAGTCATATCATTAAAAATAAAAGGATTCAGTGGTGAGTGTATCAACCAACAGTACCCCATTGGCCTCAAACATGCATGTTTCCATGACACAGTGGGCACCCTCCTCATATCCATCTTGAGACTCATCCATGTGTTCCATTAACCAACCATCATCCCATATAACCCCATGCATGTGTTTTATCACGGAAATACTAAAGTTCAAAACAAAAAATCTTTCCACTTTTCAAAACTGACATAGTCAACCAATACTTACTTTTCCTCAAGACCATAACCACGAAATCAAACCCAATTAACAACTTACAAAACTTTTTAGAAAGGAACAATCATTCAAATGAATACTCACTTTCAAGCTATGCACATCAATTTCAAAACATTTTACCCCATTTCAAAACAATCCCATTTTTATGAAAACTCCCTTTCATCAACCCCCATTCCCTTGAAAACTCATCTCTTATTGTTTAAAACAATGTTCCAATGATTCATAAAACTTTTCAAAAGATCTATAGTTACCAAATAAAAAACCATTTCCAAACTCCACACATGACCTCCAAATCATTCCATCCCATTAAAACACATTTCAATAGTTTAAAAAATTATATTGTAAATACTTTTTCAAAACTAACTTTAACATAATTTCCTACTTTCAAAAGAGGTGTAAACACACCATTTTCCCATTCAAAACAATTCTAAAAATTCAGTTCCACCATTTCAAAAATCAAAACCTTCCATATTTATTAGAAGATAATTTCATAAAAAAATTAAGATTCTTTAAACCACATCATTTTTTTTAAAACCAGACTTCCAAGATCCCAAACCTCAAGTACACAGGACAGTGTGAGAGGAAACTAGTTTTGGTGGGTGACTTGGACATATGGTTGGAAAACATACGCTAATCACATCACCATCATAGAGAGTTTTCTAGGGAAATATCCCCAGATCCATATGGCTTTACAGGCCCTGAAATATCACTGAGACAATTAACCCAACTCTCTTTTAGTTTCCACTACTCATCTTCAAAGCAAGAAAATCAAATGATTTAGATAAAACCTAACTTCCTGATGCGACTTGAATCATGTCATGAGGTGTGATGTCCAGAAACACTACCCATAACTAGAATGTTAAGTCCAAATAGTCCTAGCTCTAGACTATCCTAACTCTTCCCAAATAACATGACCCAAAGAGAGTGAACCTCCTCTGATACCATTTTGTCATAAACCAAATCCAGTCGCCAACAAAAACTGGCACCCGACATGGTCAACGACAAGGCCTAAAGGGAGTTCCTGATCCCCATGGGCTGGAACAAGTTTCTGGGAATCATAAACTAGAAATTTGGAACAATTTATTCTAGTTTATAAAAATAAAACAACAAACTAATACAATAAATCAAATATGGATTTTTCAAACCAAAACATCTTTTACTAAATTCAATAATTGAATTGGCCAATTTAAAACATTATTTAAAGACTATTACAAAGGAATAAAACCAAAAAGTAAAGACCATGAACCTCTTCATGGAAAGAGGCATTTCCCTCAATCCATCTCCACAAAACTGCATCGCGAAGGACCGCTAGATCCCGAACCATTCGCACAAAAGATGTACCCAAACCTGCGATAAAAAAACCAAGTCTACTTACACCCAAAGGTGTAAGTTGGGTTTGATCCAAATCCCAGTAAGATTCCACCACTAAATGATTATATGTGATAAAAATTCAAATATGAAAATCTTGCAGGTTTTCATAAACATGAAGTGATGATAAGAATTTTAAATAGATGAAACTTTAAACAAAAATAATTTTCAAATGGGCTATTTTAAAATAAATAAACACTTCCAAATAGAATTCCAAATGTAATTAATTTTCTATCCAAACATACCCTACACCATCAATAAACATAAATTATCTTATGAGCACAAGCAACGGGAAAAACCCATGAGCACTAGCTCACTGTGGGTCCTTGGTACCTCGTATCTCAGTGAAAGTTAGCAAAAAATATTCGTTCTTGTGCACACGATTCACTAGTAGTGATCACAACCATAACCTAGTGGTTTCCCTACATAATCATTATCAACATCATAATTTAGTTGGTGTTTTCATCATTAAACATCCTATATGAAACTAGATCCAAACCCCACAGGATCACTAGCGTACTAGTACACGTCGATCCACCAAGATACCTAGGTTTCTCTTTTGTGCTCAAAAAAGTTCCAAATTTTAAAAATACCATTTGTACAGGAAGATGCCTTTTAAAAAACAAAAAAACATAACAAATAGCCCACACATACATGTCACATAATAACCTTTTCAACTTAAAAATCATTTTATCATCATACTCACATGAAATAGCCCACAAACATGTTTCACGCATTTTTTTCAATTCAATAAAACACTTCAGCAATTTATAAAACATTCTAAAAATGATGGAAATCATAATTCACGTCTTTACAATTAAAAAACCCATATTGAGTGAATATAATAACCAAAATAGAACATGTACATCATCTTTCCACTTTGTTTAACTCACTAAATCATTTTAATTTTTCATCAGAAAAACCCAAGGGGTATAACCATGTTTTTCACACAAAACCCATTTTAAAACCCTCTTTTAAGGCCAAAATCACACCAATACCAATCCAAAATAAGATTTTAAGCCCTAGAAACATTTATTAATCCACTCTCAGGTGCTATAAAAATTACCTCAAATAATACCACCAAAGATACACATGAAAACACACCTTTTCGAAAAAAAATATGAAACATTGAAATTAAACGCATAATCACCAAGACAAAAAATGGTTCTCACACCGGACATAATGTAAGTAGAAAATGATAAAAATATATATGAAGAAAATCTAACTCATCTTAGGATTCTTACACATGAAACCACTTACCTTTTGTGTCGATACCCTCAAATCTTGGTGGGAAACATCAACCGCACCACTGCCGCACCACAAGGAAATGAAAAACAACCTAAAACCTCAATATTAGACTAGAAAGACACCAAATAAAACCCTAAGTATAAACCCTAACTTCTGTAAATTTTTTAACTTCATGAAAGTGTGAGGAAACCCTAAGGGTAAGGAAGGAAATGAAGAGAGAAACATGTACTTGAAGAAATATTGAATAAAATGACACAAATACACCAGTATCTGAATTTCAAAAAATAAAAAAATGAAATTGAGGTTCGAATAAGGTTGAGGAGGTCATGTATGAACTATAATGGGGGTAAATATTAAATATTGAGGTATTTATGAAAGAAAAAATTTAACTCTTCAAGTATGGTATATTTGAGAAATATAGAGAAGTTTTGCCCAAATTTGTGATGCATATGGGTTCCAAAGAGGGGAGGAGAGAATGGGAGCGTGCATTGGTTACATAGACTCGGGTGAGAGTTGGAATCACAAAAAAAACATTTAAATTTGAATGATATATTCAAGAAAAAAAATTAAATAGGATTTGGGATTTAGGGATAATCCAATACCTTAATAAAAAACCCAAATCCATCATGATTATGGATTCTTATGTGGTACAAATAGATATGGTGGTTTTAATATACCAAGGTATGCCAATTGGGAAGTGTAATGTGTGTAAAATGTTGAAAAATTAAAGAGTTATAAAAGAAAAAAAATTGGTTTTTATATCTCGAAATGGGCTCACAGTTTGGCCCAAATCTTGAAAACTCACCCTTTGCTTCAAAAATGTTTGACAAACCCCCACAACAAAGAAAGAATGGAAATTAAATGAAAACATACCTTTAAACGAGGTTTTGGATGTGACAATATGGATTCAACAAGATACCTTTATTATTTATGATTAATAATAAGTTTTTCAGTAATCATATGATTTTATGAGTTTTGTTAAATAACTTATGATTTATGGGTGAAAAGTATGGTTTTTTGAAAATGTTTTCATGAGTTTAAAATATTCATGGAATAAAAGTTTCATTCCTTATTTTTTATCCCTTACATATCTTTTTATGCATTTCTCATGTTTTTGAAATGAATTCCATAGGGTATAAGAATGGGTAAGAGAAATCAAGAAGTCAATATGAAAATTATAATGATTTATATTAAAAGAAAAAAAAATTTACAAAGAGTTTTATCTTATGAAAAAATATATTCTGAGTAGAAGTTTCAACTTTGTAATATTTCAGTTGTAATGTAATATTTATGGCCTAATTATTTAAAACTATAAACCTGAAAATATCCTAAATGTGAATTCTTTACTTAATTCAAGATTATGTAACATTTAAGGACAAGGAATTATAGTTGATATCATAGGATTGTTTGGATAACTTTAGAGGGTAGTATATTGTTAATAGATTATCCATAAATGATTTTTTATTTATGATAAAATTGAAGTGATATAGCATTTTGAGATTACGATGTCATTTCATCAAAGATGTTCCTATTCTGAATTGTTTTTCATTGAGGAAATAGGTCAACTATGTTGAGATGAAATCCAGAGGAAAACAACCTTCAAAATTAGCAACCCGAGATGGTTATAATTAAAATTGAACAATTTGATGTAGTGATGGCATAGTTGACTTAGGATATAATTTTCAGTTGTATCCATATACGGGATCATCCAGATCAACCACATAGGAACATGTCAGTATTGGATAATTTCAAGAGGCAACATCCCCCCATTATTCATAGTATCATCTAACCTCTTTCTAGCCTAATGGTTGATTAAAGAAATGGAAAATATTTTTTATGTAATGGGGTGTTCATACAATCAAAATCATTGTATTGTTTTACCATTCTAAATGTGAAGATGATCAATGGTGGTAGATGGTTATGAATATCAGGGAGAGTGAAGATATTGATGCTCCTGATTGGGATGAATTAAAATATATATTTCTAAACAAATATTTTTCTAAGGAGGTTCCACTTGTAATGGAAACAAATTATTTTAATTGATGAAAGATGAAGACTTGGTGGTCGGTTATGGAGATAAATTCACTTAAATGGAAAGTTATGTTCAAATTTTATCGAGGATCTTATTAGTAAAATAATCCATTTTTACTTAGGAGTAAATATAATGTATTGAAGGTTTTTGGCTTCTCGTGAGTTCAAAATTGATGACAAAATATTTTGATTTATGGAGAATGTTGAAATGTTGTTTGTCAATGATCACATGTTCTTAATAAACTAGTAGGAAAATAGGTAGTGGTGGTATGATGAAAGGAATAGTTCATAAAATAAGTCTAATGGTAAGAAATTATGTTTATATTTTGTGAGAATCATGGTAAAAACACACTAGTGAATGCCTTCTAAATTCTGGTAAGTTCTTTTGATGTGATAAAATGAAATATATAGCTTGTAAATACACTAAAAAAGATCAAGGTAATTATAATAAAAAATATAATATACAATAAATAAAAAGTTATAAATGTAATGAGATGGGTCATTATGAAAACGAGTATCTGATGAATAATTTGAATGATGGGAAGCAACAAGACTATAAGAAGAAACTTGTGGTGGAATCCTTTGCAACTAATTCAGTAGATGTTAGGCCATAAAATGAATTTATTTTAGGTACATTTTTGCTATATTCATGTTATTTCAGTGGGTTTTTTGATTCGGGGTCAACATATTCTTTAATTTCTAAGAAAGTTTCTAGTAAATTGGATATTCCACTTCAAGAAATGAATTATGATATTTTTTTAAAAACACCTAGTGGAAATGTTGAGGAAAAAATAAATTATTAGAATCTTTTTATCCATGTATATGGATGGAAATTACTTGAAAACCTTTTCGTTTTTCCTCTAGTATATTTTGATGTTATCTTGGGTATGGATTGGATTTTGATTTACCATTATATGATTGAATGTAGATCTAAAGAAGTTTCTTTTCATAAAGTGTTTCATTTTGTGAACAAGAATGAACTCTTAACATTAATAACTTATTAGGAAGCTGAGAAACTATTAAAAAATATAAATTAATTCTATATTTCACACATTGTTGAAAAAAATAACCATTTAGATTAATGATGTATCATTGGTAAATGTGTATCATGATGTTTTCATGATGAGTTTCCTAGTATTATACCTGACAGGAAGTTGAATTTGATATTTTCTTATTTTCTGATACTATGAAAGTTTCAAAACCCCCTACTGAATGGCTCAAATTGAACTTTTAGAGTTGAAGAATAAATTACAGGATTTATTAGATAAAGTTTTCATTTGACCTAGCACATCACCATGGGGTGACCCTTTCATTTCTGTTAAAAATAAAGATGGTTTAATGCGGACATGTAGTTATTATAGAAACTTGAATAATATCATTATTATGAAATTGTATCATTTTCTCATGTCAAGGATTTGTTTGATCATCTCCAGGGATTAAAATAACTTTTTTGAATGTTGACTTGTGTTCAGGGTACCATCATATGAAATTAAAGGAAAAATACATCCTGAAGACTTCATTTCATACTAGATATGGTCATTATTAATTTTCAGTTATTCTTTTTGGGTAAACCAATTCACCTACTTTATTCATGGATCTTATTAATAGAATATTCTGTGAGTTTGTGGATAAGTTTTTGGTTACTTTTATTAATGAAATTTTGTTTATTTTTCTAAAAGATAATTGGATTATGAAATTCAACTTAGGGTTGATTTGAAAACCTTAAATAAAAACAAACTGTATGGTAAATTCATAAAGTATTAATTTTGGTTGTAACAAATTTATTTCCATGGTCACGTTGTTTATAAAGATTTCATAACTATTGATCCTACTACAACAAAGGTTGTTGAAGAATGGCCAAGGCCCACAAATATAACCAATATTTTTATTTTTCTTAGTTTATTAGGATATTACTAGATGTTTGTTGAAAATATTTTATAGTTATCTATACCACTGACTAATTGTACTCGAAAAGGTATTAAGTTCATATAGAAAAAATAATGCGATTAATGCTTTCAAGAATTGAAAAGAATATTAGTTAATGCTCTAATTTTGTAAATTCCTTCCAGAAATGTTTATTTTGATATATATAGTGATGTTTCATGGAAAGGACATGGTTGTGTCCTATTGCAAAATGATCAGTTAATTTCTTATGCTTCACGTCAGTTGAAAACTCATGAGTTAAATTACTATACACATGATTTCTAATTATCTTATATTTTTCTGCATTAATAATTTTGAGTAATCATTTATATGGAGTAAAATATGTAATATATACTGACCATAAAATTTTTAATTATATATTCACTCATAAATAATTGAATATGACATAGATAATATTGTTCGAACTAATCATGGATTATGATTACATGATTCATTACCATCCTGGAAAAGAAAACCAATTGGCTGAGGCTTTGAGTTAAAAATGTAATTCAAAATTAACCCTGTTATAATTGGAAAGTGATCATTTAATTAATGATTTTATAAAATTTGGTATTGAAGTTATTGGTGTGGGAAATTACCCTGTTTTGATTCTGGTTTCAGTGAAATATTCTCTATCATGCAGAATTGAGGAAACACCGAAGGAAGATAGTGAATTGTAGAAAAAGATAGAATTTTTTCTAAATGGTATGTTGTCTAAATTTCACAATGATATATATTGTGTTTTGATATTTTAGAAGAGCTTATGTGTGCCTTTTGATTCAAAATTGTAGAAATATTTGTTATGTGAAGCTCATAGTTCTCCATTTTCAGTTCATCCTAGTAGTACTTTGATGTATAGAGACTATTGAGAATATTACTAGTTGGATGTAATGAAAAGATATACAGTTGAATTTACTGTGAAGTGTTTGACTTTCCATCAGGTTAAAGAAGAACTAATGTTGGAAAAGGGGATTCTTTATCCTTTTCCAATACCATAGTGGAAATGGGAAAATATATCCATGTATTTCATAGTAGGATTACCAAATACTTCTCGAGGTGACAATATAACTTGAGTTATTGTTTATAGATTGACTAAACATGACCATTTTAATCCAATTCGAGATACATTGTATCTATAAACTTTATCAATTATATCCTAAAGAGACAGTGAGGTTACATGGATTTCCTCTGTCTATTTTATATGATTTTGATCTCAGATTCACTTATAACTTTTGGAAATTCCATCAAAACTCATTGGGAGATAAATTAAATTTTAGTATAGATTTTTATATTCAATCTGATGGGTTATCAGAATGAATAATTCATACCTTAGAGGATATTCTATATGCTTGTTCAATGGATTACCAAGGAAGTTAAGATCAACACCTGTCTTTGTTTGATTATTCTTATAATAATGGTTTTCATTCTAGTATAAAAATAGTGCCATTTGAGGCATTATATAGAAAGAGGTGTTGAACTCTCACTTTTTAGGATGATTCCATAGAAAGAAAAATGATGGGACTAGAATTGGTAAAAGAGATGGCTAAAAATGTTCCATTGATTCAGAAACACATGAGGACATCTCAGAGTAGGTAGAAAATTTATGTGGATAACCAGATGAAAGATCATTTTTCAAGGTAGGTGATCATGTCTTTCTCAAAGTTCCTCCATGGAAATGTGTGATGTATTTTGGTAAAAGGGGAAGCTGATTCCGTGGTTAATTGGACCCTTTGAAATCTTAGATATGGTTGGATTGGTTGACTAATGAGTGGATTTACCTCTTATTTTATCCCAGTTAAACAATGTTTTTAATTTTTTAATGTTATGAAATTATATGTCAGATCCATCTCATGTTTTTATTCAACAATTAGTTTAGTTGGAAGATAATATTTATTATGAGGAACAACCAATCCAGATTCTTGACCGTATAGATAAATTATTGCAAAATAAGGTGATTCATTAGGTTAATGTTTTATAGAGAACCCATATAGTCAAAGAGGAAACATGGGAATCTGAAAAATCTATGAGGGAGAAATATCGCCACTAATTTGATAAGTGAATAAAATTTTTGTAATGCAATTTACAAAATGGGGAAAGGATGTAACATCCCAAGTAATTATAGAATAATAAATTTTCATATCTATTAATATATATGAATTTTATATTCATTTTACTTTAAACAGGGTTCTTTTTCTGATAGCGTACGTGACACGCAACAATAGGTTTCTCTGAAATCATACATTGCACATAGGACTGAGTTATACAAAAAATAATACATTATTAATATTATTATTTAAAATGGTAGCTAACGCCTTGCCATTGTATTTGAGGGAATGAAAATAAGTAACTATAATATGTTTACACATGTTTGGTAAATCTTTTTACATTTTACCAATAAATTTTATGGGCTTAAAGTAAAAATAAATCAAATTGTAGTCATAAAAAGCTCTAAAAGTTTTAAAAGGTAGTTTTATCACCTATTGTAGAAAACCCATTTTAATTATAAAATTAGATAGTATTATAAATTTTATATGACAAATTAATCTTCTTCTTTTGAATTGGGGCATAAAAATTTACTTTGGTTTAATTTTTGTAGTTTTTCTGATAATATTCAATTTTTAATGAATAGTGAAAAATACTGAATTTTAATTCAAAACCATTTTTTCATCTGATTTATTTGAATATTTAGGTTACCATTTTAATGGGTTTGAAAGTATAATTAAATAAATTTTTTATAATTTATTACAATGTAGTTCATTGTAATCACTTTTCAATTTAAATTGGAAATAAAAACTTTGTCAACTTTTAAATGTTTTTACTTTAAAAATTAGTTTCCACAATCCGTCAATGGGATTAATTTTTTAAAATAATTTAATCACTTATGTGAATTGAATTTTCCAAAATGGAAATATATGGTTTTAATCAGTATGAATAATTTAAACTAATTGGATTGAAATAAGTTTTGCTGAATAGTAACTTTAGTATTTTATTTACCACAGTTAAAGGTAAATTAGGTAATTAAATGTAAAAATAATATTATAATAATATATAACTACTAAAAAACATACTAAAATATTATTTAATGGGTTATTTTCAACAAAAAAATATATGTTCTGAAATTGTCTCCTTTAGAAGCTAATTGGGTGTGATTATGAAATTAATAACATTTTATTTTAAGTAAAAACAAAGATATCATAAACATGTCTCTTATTAATAAAACAATTGTAATATTTGGTTCTATAAGTGATAGATTTGACTAAAAATTATATGTAGAAATATAAAATTATTACCTAAATCATGATAATTTATTTATAATTTTTGTACACTAAATAATTAAATTTAATTAAGACACAATAGTGATTTAGTAATAGATTTATTAAAGTAATAATCAAATAAATGATATTAATAATATTAAAATAAATATAAATTGAAAAATTTTATGTCATCCAAAAATTTTATGTATGAATTACAAATTTTATTTATGAGTTAGACTAGTTTTTTCTAAGTAATCAAGTTGTTATAATTTTTTTAAAGGTCAAGTAATCAATAGAGCCAAAATTGACATAATACATATTTTCAAATATGAAATATTTAATTAAATAAATTAAAATTTACAAAAAAAATACAAGATTCTTCTAGATAGTTTTGGATAGTATATATATTTCATTAATGACTCGTTCAATTATCTTTTGACATGTTATGGTAATTATTTTTTGTATCAAACTGTAAGTTACATAATAAAACTGTTTGAGATAAAATGGTTAAAACATAAAGATAAGGATTAAAAAATATCCAAAACCTATCTATTTTTTATTGTATGAACGGATTTTGACCCATCCTCAACCTTTATTCTAACACAATCGACTTGGACCAATTTTTAACAGAAAATTAATTTAATTTAATTTAACACTTTTAATAAAATCAAGAGTGATTCTCCCCTCTCCTATAAAAATTCACTCTTTTTCTCTATTCCTTACACTAAAAAAAACATTTTGGTTTAGAAATTATCTTATGAAAACCCATAATATAATCTCTCCCCACATTATTGAGATATTGTTTTAGTAAAAACACCCTTATTTGAGGTTTTATGGTGTTAAGAAACCCGATCATCCAAAGGAAAGGTAATGTTTTTATTTAAGTGTTTCTATTTTATTTATTCTTCCACTTCCATTAAATAACATTTATCCATTTTTAAATAAAAAATATATTATCATAAATATACTAATACTTTATTATATTAATATAATCACAAAACAATATCCAATTTCAAAAAATAGGAAATGAACGTTTTGTTCGTCTGTACGGTAGGCTACTGCCTCACAAACTAATATAGTTCATTTTCCTTAATTGTCTCTCAAGACTGGTAATAATAATGGAATTAATGTTTATATATTATCTTCATTAAATATTTATCATTATAATAGAATAAAATACCAATTATATTCTTACTATACATGCACATAAAAATGATAACGTTGTTCGTGCGTACGTGTGAACTATCAACTCCATGAAGCGATGTGAATCGTCTTTATTCAACACATCACTTATATAAAATTTATAAGTATATTTAAATTATTATTTAGATTTTAATAATATTAAAATAGTTATCTAAATATAAAAATATAATTACCTTATTACCATATTAATCAATAAAAAATGGAAACGTTACTCATACGTATATATGGACTACTGTCTTAATGATTTTAACGTTGTCCATTGTTCATACCATAAATAAATGGTTTGATTTAGAAGTATAATTTATGTATAAAATTTATTATTATGTCCTAAATATTATTCTAGATATGATTTATTTATGGAAAAATGGACAATTTACAGCATACCAAGTTCATTTTTTACTAAATTACCAAATATTGACAAAATATCCGTAATGAATTTAAATAATTAAGTAATTGTTATAAAATTATAAATAAGTGATATAAAGGGAATAATAAACATAATAAAAGGTTATAAAGAGATTATAAATTAAACTAATTTTATTATTCAGGAATATAAAGAATGTATAAGATGAGTCAGACTTGAGGTAATGGGATTCATCTCAATCTCGTTTCATTGAGGCATATTTTGATGTTATGCACCACCTTCTTTTATACAGTGTATAATCAACCCCTATAACTTTTAATTTCTCTTAGTGTTTTTCAAAAGGAATATTTTTATATGAATCATTTTACTAAATTAAAAAATCTATGTTTTTTAATATATATAGTGATAGTGACTTTTCTGCCACCATAACCACTATTTGATATAGGGAATCCTTTACTAGCCATAATGTTTTTTAAAAGAATAATAAATATCATATTCCCTTTTTATATATTTGGGTATTGATTTTTTTTTATAATTGATTTATTATATCAATTTCTTGAGATGATATCTTGTGAATGAAATGCAAAAATGTTATTTTTCCATTATGTATGATTTATGTGTTGTTCCTATGTTTTGGTTTTTGGGAATTTCTTATGTATACGAGTGGTTTCATAATAAACCTAGGGAAGGATACCCTTTTATTTATCTCTAATGAGTTGGTAATGAGGTTGAGTTAATTGATTAGGTTTCTTCTTATAGATTTAGGGAATATACTTTGATGGTTATTCCAAATGTTACCATGAAGGTTACTCCCTATGCATTTCTGAAAGATAAAATGTAAGTATGATATGTATACAACAAGTTACCTTTATGATTTTTGATTTAAAATAAGTTTTTCAAGAATATTATTATAACAAGAGGTATGTTAAATAACTTATGGTTTATTCATGAAAGTTATGCTTTTGGGAAAACAATCATTCTTTTAAAATATTCCTGGATGAATGGTTTCATTCATTATTTTATATCCCTTACTGAGTTTTTCTATCTCATCACACGATTTTAAAATGTTTTCCAAAGGGTATAAGGATGTAGAAGATAAATTAATATGTTAAGTTTAATTTTATGAATATTTCTTTGAAGGAAAAAATAAATCATTCTCTAATGAGTTTTATACAGTCAAAAATTGGTTGTGAGTAGAATTATCTACATTGTAATATTTGAGTTGTTATGTAATATTTAGGACTAATTCTATAATACTCTAAACCTGAAAGGACCATCAATGAGAAATCTTTACATAACTCAAGACTATGTACCATTTAAGGTTGGGGTCTTATAACATGTGACTACTCAAACACAATATCATGGTCCAAAAATTATAATACTGTGCATAAAAAGGTTCTTAAATGATTAATTGGCTCAAAATGAACCAAGAATAGTTCAATGAAAGATAATATTTTGAATTGGAATGTTGAAATTAATATTTGGATGAATATGAAGATGACTGGTTTCAGTGGAATTGTAGATAATTATAGAGAATTAGAGTAGTAAGAGATATTTTTTAGTGGGTATATATTGAGGACAAAGAGTATGAGAAAAAGAGAGTGAGGGGAAGTGGTAAAATAGAAAGAGGACTGAACATAATAATAACCTAATGGAGATCTAATTTTAGTTAATATTGTCATGTTATTACTACTATAGATTATTTATATTGTTTTATGTGGTAGAAATTTAAATTATCTAGAATGCACGTTATGTATCATGAGATTAAGTATAAACACTACTCATTTTATCTACCATGTTGATATTTTCATATTGTATGATTAAAAGTTTTACTAGATCACTCCAAGGATTTGGCTATTAATTTTTATTGGATATCCATTTAAATATATATTATGTTTGTTGTGTTTATGTGTTGACATGTGTATGGTTCTTGAAAAAATATTCTCATTTACATTAATCAGTGTTGATGGTTTTTTGAAGGTGAAATAAAAAAACTGAATTCATTGATTCACTCATCCACTTGATGAACTCTCACTATTCTTGTTTGTACTTACTAGTAACCACAAGATCGAGCATTATGTGGTCAGTGGAGTCACATAGATTGGATACCTAAGGGTAACAATTCTATAACCAAACTATTTTTAATAATTGTAATTTATTTAATTGTGATATCTTCTTATTTTCAAATATAAACCTCCTTTCTCTTTCTAGATGTAGGTATCTTAAGATTTATTCTCTCCAAAAAAACATTCAATTATGTCTAACATTAACTTTTGACATATCATTAATTTGTTAAAATAGTTATGACATGAGATTAGTGTTGTACGTATGTAGTATGAGATATATTTTCTCTATGGTATTTTATGAATGTAGAAAAAATACTTATATAATCTAATTAATTATATTTCACCTATTTTGATGAAAATATTTTCATTTTCATTGTTATTTATTAATAATTGAATTTATTTAATTGATATATGTTATTTAGAAATAAGGTTGTGAAATATTATGATATTGTTTTTTATACTAATTAGAAGTAAATTAAATGAATTAACCATATCTAATCAACTTTTGGTATTTATATTAAATTAATTTTGTCATTGGAATAAATTTGACTATTTATGAATTTAAGTGATAATAAATAAGAGGAATATTAAAAAGGTATTATTGATGATAAAAATAATGTGTTTTTTTGTGGACATTAGGGGATTTTTAGTACAATACTTTTGGATAGAATCATTTAAGTATATTTTTAATTTAATGTAATGCTTTCTAATTTTATGAAATATAATGACAATTTATTAATGTAAAAATATACATTATGACATATTAACATGGTATGGAAAATCTATTTTAAACTTACAATGTATGTTTTTTAATGTGCATCACGTGTAATTGACTTATATATTTTTATATTTGGTTTTTATTAAATAAGGAAGGGATTCTAGAGGGAAATTATTATTTTCATAGGATCTTTTTGGAGGGGTTTTCATACTAAAAATTGTGTAATGTTTTAGTATCTATGTAATGTTATTTACATGTTATTAATTAATTTTATAATACTTAGTTTTTTCTATGGGATAATTAAATGGTAAAATAAATTTTACAGTGATATTTTAGTTTTTTTAAATATGGTTTGAGGTGATATTTAATGAGATAATAAAGAGGAACCTACTTAATAAGAATATATAATATATTTCAATCTGTATGTATGGTATGTACACTAAAATTTTTTGATATATTGAATAGGTTAATAATTATTTGATTTATAGAATTTAGTGGTATAGATTGTGATAATGTGATATATTATTTTTTTGATGAAGATTTCATGATATTGGCTAATATATTGGGAAACTATTATTTATGATATGATGTGGTGTGATCCAAGGGATTATATATACCACGACATGTAAATTTATATGTTCATTATAGGGATACAATGGGATCCATGTTTTTGTAATGAATAATATATGTGTTATGTTTTTCAAAAGTATTTGATATATTCCATGTTTTCAGAAATGAAACTATATAGTACATGTGTTTGGAAGGAATAACATATGATCCATGTGTTTGTCTCTTTGATACCTTGAATGGAATATGACATTTTTCATTGTAGGGATATATAGTATTTTGGTAGTTAGGTTACAACTGTAGTTTCTTTTTTCCATGCTATTTATTATATTATAAAATGGATAAATAGAATTACACCACTCACATGAAAGCATGTTAAACATAGTATGAGGTATGAGGTCACTATGGATTATACTATGATATTTTTTCATACCATATGCAAACATATATCTATTACACTCTTATTTTATCTAGGATTATACATGAAATTTTATGTGGCCTTTTATGTTGAGATATGTGGTCTTATGATTTCATGGATATATTTTACTTCTGATTTAGGATTTTTTTTCAAAAGTGTTCATTTTTATTTTATTATAGGTTATTTAAATTGTATTGTTTTGCAATATTTTTTTATAGTTATAGTAGTACTTTTTTCGGATGTATATTTTAATTGAAAATAATTTAGATATTATTCTATAGTGGTTATATTTATGTCTTTTATGTTATTTATCATTGTATATAACTTCGCAGTTTATTATTTATATTGTAATTCATGAATTAATAGTTGTTAATTTACTCCCAATGTGATAAATTTAGACCCAAGACTCTTGTATATTACATTTGGTGATAAGATAAAACACTTAATCCCAAATGATATCTCTTATAGGTAACATGGTTGGGTAATGGAGGGACGTTAATCCCACCATATAGTTTTAAGTTGTGTTTTTATAGAGGATGGTACATTCAGAACACAACTTAAATTGAAATAGTATCATCTTTTACACTCATATCTCATTCCATAACCATGATCGCTTCCTATTCCATGGCCAAATTATCTAATAAAATGTGATTATTAATTATATCATTGAAAATATATAGAATTATTACTTCACACTATTAATAATCAAGATACTCCAATATTACATAGAATTATTAACACTTTTGATAATCAAAACACATTTTACAACTATAAAATATAAATACCCTCGATAATCAAAATAATATTTTTATTACCTAGATTTTTTAACATCATGTATAATCAAACCCCACTTGAAATTATAATAAATTATTATTAACATTAACATTCATATAAATCACGTGATTACCATGAAATTTTAGCACCATTGATAATCACAACACAATTGTGAATACCTAAAATAATATATTCTATCTACCCTTTAACTAATCATAATATTATTTATGCATCTATATCTATATATTTATATGAGAAATCAAAATATATGTTAACCCAATATTTCAATGTTCCGCATGAGAAAAAAAATCATCAATTTTATTATTTCAATGAATTAGTTAGGATAATAATACCCCAATTACATTCTATTATGCATCCCATCAATTATATTAATTAACAACATCTATTACTATAACATAAATTCTTCATCATTTTCTACATTCATGACCTTATATATTAACCAAATTTTTAGTCTCAATTTGAGAATAACCTTTTAATGACTTTAAAACTTATCTTAAATATAATTTCATACCAACAAATGTGGTTCCACAATATACATTCCATTACTAATAAAATATGAAGAAGAAATAGTGGGTGACATGATAGGCATGATAAATTCATAATGAACCATCCGAAATTTGGAATGACACTATTAAAATTTACATGACTCTCAGGAAAGCTATCAAATAAAATTTTATGTTTTTACATTAAGTAGAATGGTCTCCATTGCATATAGAATAATCATTGTACATTATGTTTTTTATAATCTGAAGAAGTATCATCATAAATAGTGTCTTAGAATGTGAAATTTCCCCTATTATATTTTTTATGAACCTATTCCAAAATAAATTGTCGTGGATTTAAATCCAATTTTTGAAAAACTTCTGTTTATTCAAAAACTTCTTCAAAAACCCATCATGGGTTTATCAAAATTTATAATAGTTAAATATAATGAAATTTCCTCCATTCTATTCTTCATAAAAACATTAGCCCATAAAAATCACACCATTAAAAAATATAAAACACTGCATCTATTTATTTAATCTCACATCCAATTAATCATTGTTATCCTAATCTTATATATCAATATTTTCAATAATTATTTTACCAATCCTATTTTATCTAATTTTAATTTATTATTTCAAAAATTAATATTTTAAAATAATTTTAAAATGGAAAATATTTTCCATGTAATGGATTGATAATAAAAATTTCTAATCTTCTGTATATTATATTTATCAATATTCAAAAAATAATTAACATATTTTTTATCGATATTCGACATCTCTATATAGACACTCTTAACCATTAAACCACAAATAATAATGATAAAATCATATACATATATATATAATATAATGATATAGATTCACCTACCTCAACCCTATGATAATAATTGTCTTCCATACTCCAATATACTATCTCATTATTCTTCATCCATCAACTAAATTTTCACACTCTATGGTTCTACCAGTAATAATAATTAAAATAATATATGATGATCAAAAAAATTTATTCATAATAATTATTTGTTTTTACCTAAATTTTTTTTCTCTAACATTGGTTTTCCCCATAATAATTAAATATAATGGTATTATAATCATTAAAACTCTTTTTTAAATTCAATAAATGAATTCATATATTTATAATTAAAACTTATCAAAATATATATTTTTTATATCACTATTTAACCAAGTAAATCCTCCATTTTTTGTCTATATTACTATTTCTTCCATGTATATATAATATAGTAACATTTATTTTTTCTAATTAAAAAATAAATTAAAATAGTAAATAATTAAAGGTATAATTATTTGCTAAAAAATATATCCAATTAAATCCTTTCTAAATATAAACCTTATCGTAAGCAGTATATAATAAACTTAAGGATTATTTAAGAATATTATTTTGATTCCTCAAAAAATTCGATTTTTTCCCTTACAATTTGAAAAAGATAAAATATCCTCAATCATATTAATAAATTTGAAGAAAAAACCATGCATATATATGAAGATTTTGGAATCCTTTTATGATATTTATTATAGGTTTATTGATATTATCAACACCAATATTTCAGGTTTACAAAACATTAAACAAAAGAATAAAAATTTTATATTGTTGAAAATATTACAAGAAAAGTGGAAAAACACAAAATATTTTATGTGGGATTCATATGTAATTTCTAATTTAAATGTTATTATATCATGATTAGAATTTATAATATAAAAATATAATTTAAATCAAGTAAACATGAGGATAAGGGACCCAAAAGGAAAACTACCACATTTAGGACCTCTAAAAATAAAGAAACCTATATGTAAACATAATAATAGTTTAATTGATATTGTTAATTATAAAGTTTTATTTTATTTATACAAGTTATTTATAACCCTATATTAAATGAATATAACATTTAAATATTAAAAAAGTTAATGGAAAATTAAAAAATAATGGAGATTCAAAGAAGGATAGAGAATCTACAAATAAAATTTATTATTAATGAAAAAGAAATTGATAAATTATATCTAGATAACCCATAATAAATTAACATATGATATAAAATAAAATGAATTTTACAAAAAAAATTAAGGAAACTAAAAAGAGTTAATTAGAGGGTATTTTATGGAATTTTACCCCTATCATATGTTTGGAACAAAATGGAAAAAATGATATATTCTTAATGGATTCATCCTTTGAGGTAAAATTATATTTTATTTAATTTGCCTATCATATTAATAATTAATATATTTTTTATATTACATTACAATGTTTGAAGAATCAAGATAGTTACTGGATTATAATACAAAAGTTTTAAAAAAATCACATTTTTGAGAGTGAAGGAGAAGGATGTTATGTTAGATGAAAAATCACGAAAAAAACTTTGGAATTTAAAAGTAATATTTTAAGAATTGATAAAAAAAATTATAAAATTCTACTACAAATTCACTGAATTTAGAGAAACATTTAACACTATTCAGGATTCTTAGTGACAAGGTTAATAAAAAGAACTCTAATATAAAAAATATTACTATGGGAAGTTCTTTTGGAATAATTTCATTCATATTTCTAAATAAAGAAATATTACTAAATCTATCATCTCTAAAATAGATGGGACTCTAGTTCATGGATCCCATTAATAAAAGAAGAGTATCTATAGATTTTATTAACCTAATAGGGTCTTATTTTATGATTATTTGTTATTTTATTTATGATATTATTTTTAAATTTATTTCGGCAGGGAAGGTTTGGATTTCTTGCTATTATGGACAAAAATGAATTTTGGTACAAAAAATTTCAATGATCTATTTTTTAAAATCTTCCTTTTATATAAATAAAAATAAAATCATATATAATTTGGATGATTTTATTCCTAGTGAAAAAATAAATTCAAATGAATTGTGAAAGATGATGGTTTTTATGTTTTATTTGGTTACAATATAAGTGAAAATAATACTAATCATGGAAGAGATTGTATTTATGACTCAATTATTATTTCCATTGTTTTATTTTATAATATATTGAAATATAAAACTAATATTATTTAGTTTTCTATTCATAAATATTACGATAAATTTTGGAATGATTCATGTAATATCTATAATGAAAACATGATTTATAATTTATTATCAAGAGAAATAAAAATATATTTATATTTTATTTGAAATATAATATTTCCTTAAATGATTGATATTTGGGTGATTTTCATAAAGAATCATAGATCTTACATGTTATACTTGAAAAATATAGTGTTTAATACTGTAGAATGTTAATCATGAATGAGTTAAATAAAGATCATCTAATGCTATATTTCTCAAAATATAGATTCTATAATTCATGTTGAAATGTTATAAAAAAATTATTTCATGTCAATGAAATGTTTTTTAACATCTTAACTATTAAATTTCATTCAATTTTTTTTATCATTTGTATTGTTTTGTCTATATGGTATATTTATATTGAATTTTCAAGATACACGTTGGTATGTTTTCATTCCCATAAAAGTGATCCATATGCTTTAATTAATAAATTTGAAATCATTGTTATAATAGATTGTTTACTTTCATTTATAAAATTGAGTAGTTTCCAATTCCACGAGTTTTAGAATCAATATATTGATTATATTTGATCACAACATAACCACATTATTAATATCTCTATGAAAAACCACATCAATTTAATTGGATTTTTAAAATGAGAAATATAACTATTCAAGGGATATAATAAACCATAATTAATATGTATGAGTATGATATTAATTTATTTTTCTAAGTATTTAAGTATAAATTTTATCATAATCAATACATCTCTAATTACCTTTAGTGGCATTAAGTATATCTTAGTGAAAGCTTCCACTCAAGTGACTAGTGTTTCGATCACTGAAATAATGGCCTTCCTCCCCCCATATTTTAATGGTTTACCTCATTATAGACATAGGTTTCATACCTATGTTGTGGAACAATCCCATTTTGGGGGATAGTTAATAAACATTGTACCATCTATCATCCCCCTTTAACGGAATTCTGGACCTCCATCATCTCATTTACATGATCCAATAATATCCTTGATAGAAGTCCCTATTGAAACGTATAAATTATCTTTAGTAATTTTAAACTATTCCCTTTCAAGAATGAAACATACTTCATGTCTGACTTTAACATCTTATTCCTTCTGCTTCGGTACCCTATGCAGTGAGATTACTTGGATTCTATTTTTTATGTAATGGTAATTCGGTGCCACTACCTTATTATTATATCTAAAGAAAATCATTATCTTTTTTTCTATTATCATGTCACTAGTTTATGTATGACTCCCCATACCATTTTATATAGTTTTGGTTCTCTTTAGGTGTATATTTATCCTTAGTCTGAAATGGATGTTGAGTGTTTGTATTTTTGGATTCTATTTCCATCGTCTCGGTGACAAGATTAGATAAAAAAATTTGACGATATTTTCATCTTCTTGGTAGTTTCAAGTACTTTTAGTAAATTAAAACCTTCACCTATTCCCCTTAATACTAAGTTCTCAAAACATGATATCATCTTGGTCAATCTTGAAATTGTATTCAGCAGTTTGGGATTGTGATGTTTGTTATTGTAGAGGCAGTACGTGACAATGCACTTTGTGAATTGGGTAGTAGTGTATGATATTACTATTAAAATCTCTCTTGTATTCCTAGGATAATTTTATTAACTCCCCATAATTAAATCATACCTATATAATTGGTGGTTTTTTCAATCTTCAGTGTTGGAGGGATTCTTTTATAGCATCATGTTAGTGTTAGCCTAGTTGTTGGGTTTTAACACACTAGTCTTAGGTAGTGATGGACTTAGTTCAGGGTAATATTCTTGGTGGATCAATTCATCCTTGTATTATTCACCATAATGGATAATAATTTCAATGTATTTGATCATTTTTTTAAAGTTATTGTAGTTATATTATTCTTTTTCTCTTATAGTGCAGACATGGTTGGTGGTAACTGATTAGCTCAAGCATCTCTGGGCCAAACTGTGTAGTGATCAATTATATATGTTGGTTACCTCCCCACTTTTTATCATCATTTTTGTCCATTTATTTTACTCTAAACATGTAAATGTTCTTTATCAACCCCAATATATAATATTATAAAATAAAAAATGAATCTATTATAAAAAATAATATGGCTATAATTAGACCAATTTTATTGAAAAATTATTATCCATTATAGAATCATATAATTACTAGGTTAAATTATTTCATATTATTTAGATATAGTGTGTCAATTAATAATATAAAAAAAATTCATCAAAGTTATATAAATTCATTTTCTTTTGTTTTTTAGTTATTATTAAATTATAAAGAGTTTTCAATAAAATATTCAATGTTGTAAGATAATATATTAATGAAATATTTCACAAGATAGATCCAAATTATCCTTAAACCCCTTCATAATACTTTAAATATGTTATTTCATAATTTAATATCAATAAACCACCCAATATTAATGAAAAATCCATGTATTTACTAGAAAAATAATATGGATGATGAAAAATCCAAATCAATGACCCTAAGTTTCACTTCCCACAACTAGATATATCAGTACCCAAAACCATTCTAACCTTAATAATTCATCCATTGTATTTAATTATAGGGTATCTTGATGAGGAGTCTCAAACTAGATCTTCATTGTAGAATGAGACTAAACATTTAGCAAACATAGAAAAACAATAATCCAAAAACATTATCAAATTAATTTAAAAACATGGTGGTATCTATGAAATATGAGTTGAAATAGTTAAAAAGTAATAATTTCTAAAATGTAGATGAAAAATATATTGAATTCCTAAATATTTGTAATATTTGGGTTCTTCAAAAAAACTTTGGATGATTTCAATAATATTATAAGAAATAATGTTAGAATGGTTGCATGATGTTATAATAAATTTGGATGTATTGTTCGTGATTAAATATTTTTACTAGTTTAAATATTTGAATACTTTGTAAAATTTATTTCCAATATTTCTCCTCAAAATTTAAAAATTTATTACATTTATGTTAATAATTCCTTTTAAAATGGATTCCCAATTAAGAATTTATTTATTCAGAAACCCTTGGCTTTCAAAATCATATATTTTCAAAATATTTTTTAAAAAACAATTAATCATTAAATGGAATTATTATTTTTCATAGAGTTTTATATTATAGGGCTAAATCACTTATTTTATAATTTCTTTCACTAAACATCAATATAGTACAACTCTATCTTTGAAAATAACATTCAAATATATATATATATTTCAAATATATGTTCATGTTATTATTTTTAGTTATAAGAAAAACCATATGTCTCAAAAAAATTCATAGCCTATATAAAATGAATTTAAAATAATTTTTATAGAAGAATTTAAATTTCACCCTCATTTTTAGATTTATCAACATAAATATGTTATATTTTACATAAAATAAAATACTAAAAATTATATTTTAAAGTTTTCTAGAATGGATAGAAGTCATGTAAGTAATAATCCTATGAATAATGACTATAAAAATGACTTGGATGAAACTGGTAAACTATATTACTTATAAAATTATAAATATGTAATTATATTTATATTTTACCTAAATACTAAAAAACCAAACATTATGTTTTCTATATAATTTTTTCTAGATTTAATGGAAGAAAATGAATCCAAATTATGTACGTTTCAAATAATATTTAAATACATTATTTGTACATTGAATAATATATTATTTTACTTTAAAATTATATTCATTTGACTGAGTTACCTATTGTAATGTGGATTATGTTGGATATAAATTATATTGAATGAAATGTTATCGAAAAAGTTTCTTTTTTTAAACTCTTCATTATCATAGTTCATTAAAAAGATTAATTATATTACATTTCATACTACTAAAGGTGAATAAATATCTTTTAATAGTATATTTATTTGAATTTTATTTAAAAAATAGATTTTAAAAATATTAATATAAATATGGTCATAACGTTATAAATGTTAAAATATATGTTCTATTAACATTTATATGAATCTATTTCCATACTCAAATACATATCCAACTGGGATAGTGTTTTAATTTTTTATAGATAACTATGAAAAAATTTAGTTTCATTATTGAATATACTCAAACAAAGTTTCAACTTACTGATGTTTTTTAAATAATTTGACCATTTTTAAGATTAATTAAATCATACATGAACAAGATTTTATTTTTTATTTTTTAGGGTTTAAATTATTATTTATCTAATATAGTAATTTATATATTCTATATATTTTTTATTACATAGTTCCTTAACGATATCATGTGTTATGACTCATGGTCACATGGAGATACCATGAAAATAAAAAAATTGGTTATAACCATATTATAATAAGGTCATTAAAAAAATTACTTCTTATTGTCATATGTATTTGAGGTTGATATTTTTATTCTCATACCTCTTAAATTATTTTTCTATTGCTATCAGGAAACAAATGTATTATTTTAATCCATACTTTTGAACTGATAAAACACCTAATACAATTTCAAAAAACTCTCTCAATATCTCTCTATGTATCTCTCTCCCCTCATTTTTCATCAAACTAAAGAATTATTAAAAAAATAAACTATGGAGGAAAGTAATATGATGATATATTAGAACTATGTTTTAAGAAAGCCTCTTATAAGTGTTTTGGATTCAAAAAGAGTGTAAAATCTACTCTAAAAGGAACAACCAATTGAGTTTCCAAAAACTCAAAACATAAATTAGATCAATATAATTGTAATTATTTGATTAAAAATATTAAAAGTGTAAGGAAATTCAAATATGATAAATAGAATGGTATATTAACCTCATATAGTAAAAGTTATTTTTATTATAAATTATAATCTATAAAAAATCTATATAATGTTAACAAAAAAAATTAATGGTAATAATTTCAAGAATAAATCAAAGAAATTGGAATAATCCCTAATAATTACCTCATCCAAGGACCAACAATACTTTATCAATCTATTATTACTTATTTATAAGTTTTTATTACTAGAATGTCTTTATTTCAATTAGGTAATAGTGATATCTCTAAAATAACTTTGTGATTGGATCCAAATGTGGTAAAATTTTTTGTAAATATCTTTTAAAATTATATTTTCAGGAAGGGTGATTTATCTACTATATAACGTTAACATGTTTATTTTTCATATTTTAGGTGGAATGGTAGAAAAACCAGTCTAATAAAAAATTTACATTGAGGAATATGGTAATATTAAATAATTAAACTAATAAAATTACACATCCATAAACTATATTAATTTAAATAAAACATGAAACAAATGGATTGATCGGTAGATAAGAACTCTATAATGAACCAGATCGAGTCAATATGACAAGTCTCCCAATAAGTTCTTTCTCGATGTGAGGTACAACAAATAAACCCAAGTCTCGTGTTTGAAGAAGAATTAATAGAGTAAAAAATAGAGGAAACATATAATACCACATGACATACAAATTCATTAAAAATGTAAAAGTATGAAAATAACCCAATAAATATTAAAATTAGTCTCTTTGTGACCATAATTCACCATGTGGCCATCCCACTATAAAGGCGTTGACAACAAAGAGAAGATGGTGAACTACATGACTCCATTCCCTTTACCTAAGTCCTACCAAACCACATCTATAAACACCTAAATGATAAAAGTGTGGTGTGAGCATAAAACCAATTTTTATTTCACTAAATAATATATAAAATTTATATTCACATGAAAAATTCAAACTCTATATTTAAAACAAAACTAGTTTATAAATCATTTATGAAAGATAAACATTTTCAAAACAACAATATTTTTTTGATAACATCATTTCAAATTCACATAAATAAATAATCTAAAAATTACATGTGAGAAAAAATAATTACATGAGAAAACCAACCAAGGATACACCATAATAAAATAAGGAGAAACAATTCATCTGTGAAATATATCATCATATGTAAAAGTAAAAATAAATGATAGATCACACCATTTGGGATTATCTTATGGGAATATGTACTCGGACATATATAGAAAACTCGTATCCTGACATCATGTGAATCCAACCAACATTGACTTATGTCACAAAGTCGTTCAATATCAAGCCTCTAGTGGTATAACACACTAAGAGTGACAAGTCCATTTCTCAATAAATCCAAGGTTCCCAAAGTCCTATGTTTTAAGAAAACATTCCAAAATAATTATCATTATTTATGAAACTTTTTCATAGAAAATAGTTATCATATCCTTTCTATTAAATCCATTTTTATAATCAAAACCACCTTTAAGTAATGTCCATGTTTACAAAAAAAATTAACAAAGAAAACCCCTTTAAAAATATAGATTTCATAAAACAATACCACCATGATATAAAATTAATCATTTAAATAATACAAACCAATCTAATTTTACAATAACATCAATAAATTCATGAATTACAACCCTCTTATAAAGAATCGTACCTCAAGAATAGAGAGATACCACTATTAATTGATCCCCCAATACCTGGGGTAGAACTTTATCAAAAAGGGAATTCAAGGCCTTTGAAAATATAAATTAGATTCCAAAATCTTATGATTTAAAATTATAAGAATAGGTGACTGAGTGGGTGTTCTATGTATTTATAGGTAGTCTATAAAATAGAATACCATGATGCAGCCTCCCATACCACACTACAAAAATGGCTGAAAATGGTAGGAAAACGGTGTAATGTAAAATACCACTTTTAGCCTTCCTCGTAAAACTGAATCCAAGAAACACATGAAAATCCCTATAATAGATCCTATAAACCTAAGGAGGGGATATGGTTAAACAAAAAAGATACATTTCATATAACCTAAAACCCTTGAATGGAGACTATATTGAAGTCAAGATCCATGCCTCATGGGTTCCAAATTTGAAAGTTTTGACCAAATTCCTCCCTAAGGACTGTATGTTATAGCCACCCTCTCCATGACATAACGCTCAACCATCAATCACTTTAACCAATATCCATGTTATAGCTATGTAAAATTTGGATGTTGGTCCAAAATAACTCCTCATGGTATCTTACTCTAATATAAGCTTGTCTATAATACATCATGCATATCCATGATAGAGTAGTTTCCTTCCATGGTCAATCCCTCAATATAATTCTATGTTACATCCAAATGAAATACAATATTTTCCACTCCACCTCCTAGAAACCTCTAAAACAACCCCAAGGATAAATGAAGCTCAATATAAGGTATACCTGTGACATGGAGGTTGTTACAGTTCCCCCCACCATAAATGGTTTATACCCTAGAATGTGATCATGATTATAGACATGTAAAGAGAGAAGGGAGATGTTACCTCACCAATGATTCTCACTCCCATGTATAATGGCTATCCCATCTGCACTACCATAGTACATGGAATAAAGGAATATGTTTTTTGTATAATACCTTAACCTGGTGATCCATAACACTGGTTTCTCAACCATAGTGGTGTTAGGTTCAAGATCAAAATATTCCCATTAAATCACATTAAAATAGTATATTTGATACATCCTTAGCTGGTAAACCTGAAACACATTGTGAATAAATATCAATTGATATTAAATGTCCAACAAATATGCCACCCTTCCAATTTATTCAATGATCTCAATGGTTCTAAAAAACCATGGTTCAAAATTACAATTCGTATCCAACTGATGGTGTCCCAATCAAGGTAAAACTCAAAGAAAGAACCAATTAACAAACTCAAACTCTATTATCTAATGATGAAATTTTACATAGGATTTGTAATGAATCTATTCCATGACCAATCTCCTCAAAATAAACTACACTTTTTGTAATACCCTGAGTTTTTATGGACCTTTTTAAAAAAAAAATTTCATTGATATATTTCATTACACTAATTCAAACATTCCTTTCACATGAAACCAACTTATCTTACATTACATGCAACACCAAATTGGTTTACGTTGTATGAAACACCGACTTAACACATGATACATGAAACACCTACTTGGAGTACTTAACATAAAACACCTACTTGTCTTACATAACACGCAACACTAACTAGGTGTACGATGCAGATAATAATGACTTGGTGTACCTTACACGCAACATTGAGTTTCTGTGAAGCATCATTTTAATGTTATAATTATTTAAAATAGATGATTACAACCTAGAAATTAAAATTAGTAATATTAATAGTAACAAAGACTTTTTAAATATTGGTTTTAATGGTTTTATATATATATAACATATTCATAATGAAAGATATAATTTCTGGTAAAGTCCTTATATGTTTAAAAATATTATTTTCTCAAATGAGCCACATTTAATGTTCATCTATGAAAAATAATAAAATTAATTTTATAGAAATTTAGAATTTAAATTTGATAAAATAAATATAATTTTTATATTTATAATGTTGAAATTATCTTAGGGGTATTTTTTAGGATTTATCTAAGAAACTTCATTTTTGAATGAATAGTGAAAAATACCTTATTTTAATTCAAAACTACCTTTTCAGGTACTTTATTTATAAGGTCAAATTATATTACAATTTTGTTTAAAATATTAATTAGATAATAATTTTATCAATTATTCCAATTGAGATCATTGTGATCAATTTCACTTTGAACTTGGCTATGAAAAACATAGACACATTTGAATTTTTTACTTTAAAAACCCACATTGTTGACCCGACTATGGGATAAATTTTAAATTAATTTATGCCACATCGATGATTGGAATTTGAAAATTTCGATTTCATATTTTTAATCAAAATAATTCATAATTTATAATTATGTGAATTTAATTTTTGAACAAAATTATAAGCAAAAATAATAAAAAATAATTACAACCATTATAGTAAAATTAATTTTAATAAGGGACTAAACATTATTATTAAGGGAAACAATGACCTATAAAATTATCCAAGAACCATTTTATGTCCATATTTAGACCTTATACTCCCTTTTAATTAATTTTTTCCACTATTGGATCAACATGACATTGAAAAAATGTGGCTGGACTTAATTTTCTGAAAATTTACAAGAGTGCCACTCCACCACTATAAAATGGCCTACTCTATTCCCACTTCCTCATACCTCTAAAGACAAATACATTCAACCAAAATCTGATCAAATATCTCCCCAAAATATTTCACTTAATCTTATAAGGCTCACAAGGGTAGAAAGAAATCCATGGAATCCGTTTCGCACAAGCCAAAGAGAGTTACCTGATTGAGAGGTAATGTCTTCTCTCAATATCCTTTCTTTTATTTTCATTATCCACTTCCTCCACTCTAATTATTCAATGATTTCATTAAAACAACAGTATCATAAATATACTAGTATTTTTTTATTATAAGGGTTATACCTACACTAATGCACACATCTATATAATGGGTAACAAACATATTGTTTATGTGCATGGTGAACTACCGCCTCACTAAATGATGATTGTTCATTTTTTATTTACCACCTATCACGGTTGAAATTATTATGAACAATATATTTATATATTTCTTATATTATATTTATTATGTCTTTAAACTTCTTTTTTACTTTTAAAATAATTATATTTTTATATTCCATTTGGTGTAAATATGATAATTTCGTTTGAGTAAGTGTGGACTACCGCCCCCTCAAAGCGATGTGTTTCATTCACACACTATGTGGAATTTATTAAGGATGGGTTTCATGAATTTAAATGATATATATAAAATTAAAACACTACTATAATAATATTATATACTTTTGTACATATATTTCATTTTCTTTCTTTCATTCAATACAACAATAAGAACATAATCATCATTCATGTGTAAGCACGACTTACCTTCTCCATGAACGGTGTATTCCATTTTGTACATCTATATTATATATATTATTAAAATAAAAATATAATTAGAACCAAATATATAACAAATTAAGACACATGTGAAAAACAAATAAGATATTTCCCGAAGTGAAACCCTAACATAGAATTGTAAACAAGAGGGAAATATAAATTCATAATAAATCCATGTGTTATATTAGATATAAGAATATTATTCGGTAAAATATATATCATAAACATACATTTATTATACAGGAATATTTTATTAGTATGAATAGTTTAAATATATAAGGTAACAGGATTTCATCTTACTTTTTATTTCAATGTGATATATGCTTTATTCACAACCCATTCATTTTGTGTGGTGTGTATACTTCATAAAGATGTATTTTCAATGACTCTTATACATAATTTTATAGTTATTTTTTTATCTATTATTTGAACTTTGTTTCATGGGATTATTGTTTCAAAATTTACCAAATCAATAATATACTTTTGTCTCAAAATGAATTCTTTGAGACACATGTTTTTTTATACACATGCATTGTTTTTTTGAGGTGTATATACTTCCATTTTCCCTATTATATCATTAATATACTTATTTTCATGATATTTTATGCTTATTGTAAATTCATTTTTTTACATGGATATTAGGATCCAAATTTACCAAATGGTAAGTGTTATTGATCAATATCTTCATTTCTCAAGATTATTTATTATTATGATTTCATTCATGAAATATTAGGATTCATATCCCAAGAAAACTCAGGAGTTATATTGTACACTATTTATTCAATTTATCTCCATGTATTTGTACCATTTTCCACTATTTGGTACATAAAATAATTAAGAAATTTTTTTAAGAAAAAACAAATTCTATTTCTCTCTTCAGTCAGAAATTGGTTTTATTCAAAAACCATGTTTTCAAAATTGTTTTAAAATGATCCTCAAAAATCATTTGAAAGGAAAAATGATTTTAAAAATGTTTTATGGTTTTAAAATTTTCCTTTATATGTTTTTAAATAAATTTTCAAATATAACGTTTTTTTAAAATGCTTTATGTTTTAAAAGTAATTTTCAATGCAGAAATAATATTTCCTGAAGAAATGTTTTTAAAATATCTTTCAAAATTATTTCTCATCTATGATAAAATATGTTTGTGCTACTCGTGAATTTATAGGGAAATTATTAAAGGTTTCCATTAATATTATTTCTCTTAATGTATTGTTTTTTGATTTCATGATGTTTATGAAACTCATTTCTCTTTCATATGTTATATTATTTTGAACCCTACTTCTTTTTGTGGGTTATTTTTTTGATGAAATGATTTTGAATCCTATATTTTTTTCATATTTTTTTATATGATTACGTGTTCATAATCCCCATTTCATTTCATGGGTTATGATATTATTTTTTATGATCTTTTGGAACTTGTTTGTATGATTTTATTATGAGATGGGTGCGACCTATATCTTCATCCAATGCATGGGGTAAAGATTTATATCTCATGAGATAGACTAAGATGGTATTGGGAATAAACCTTTAATTCTAAGATATCCATGGGATTGAAACATGAATACTAAGATAGTATGATGAGTGAACACATTATACTAATATGTCCATGGGATTTAACCATGTCTACAAATATGGAAAGGGTAGTAAACCCATACTACCAATATTATCCTTGAAACGAGGCCTTCGGTAATATAAAAATAATATTATACGATTATGTGTGACAAAATCACATTTTTATTCATATGTTATGAATTCATGGATTGTGCTTTACATTTTTTTATGATTCATTTCTTCTGAACTACCAAACCTTTTATCATGTTTTATGCATATGATCTTTGATATGCAGGGTGTGATATTCTATTTTCATGATCATATTCTCATACCCTTATGCTCATGATTATGATTACACATATCCCTTGTTTACCGTTTATGGGAATTTCATATCACCCCATTTTATGATTACTTTCCCCCAGGATATATATATATGTATTATTTTTTATGTGTCTATGTAGGGTACCAATAATGAAGATCCTAGTGGGAGATGATGTAGGTCATTTTTATACTTGTTTTTTTGTTTCCATGATACCAAATACACTAGATTAATAAAAAAATTATTCTATTTTTATAATGTTTTAAGTATTATTAAAATGTTATGTAATGTTAACATTTAAAAGGAGTGGTTCTCTGTTCCCTTTTCATCCTCTCTTGAACAAGGCTCAACCCAACTATCGATCGATCTCCCAACTCTTCCTAGAACAAGTTAAATCTACATGGCCTCCCACACAATGATTTGAAGGGTTCCATATTAATTGAATCATGATGAATATTTTTATTGGAAACTACAACCATAGGAAATTATTTTTCTAAAGAGCCACTAAAATTAAGCATGCAAGATCATAGAATATCCTCAATATCCTGGATAGCTCGCACCTACTTCTAATTTTTCTGAGGATCATATACCAATCTTAATTTTAACTGGGAACCCATTTCCTCTTAAGAAATATTCTAAAACCTATATTTCAATCATGGATAACTATCAATAACAACTTTATAAATAACCTCATGAAGTCTCACAACCAATCTTGCATAAAATTGTTCAATCTTATTGTCCTTCTTCATCAAATTGATTGGAAGGAAATGAGATTATTTTTAAATAAATGAATTACCATGCAAATAATATCCCTACCAGTAGGATTATGTGGTAAACCAATGAATAATTCCATGGAAATCACAACCCACTTCCACTCAAGAATGGGAAAGGATCAGTAGAAACCATTAGGTCTCTATTTATCGAAATTTATTTTCTATCAATCCAGACACTATGACATGAAGTCTACAATCGAATGTCTCATCCATCGCCATCAATAAAGATGTATCAAGTGATGATACATATTGGTGGACCCATGGTGTATTTACCATCAAGGCTAGTTTCTATCTTCAATCAATTCATATCATAGAGATATAAGAACAACCAACTTTCACTGTAAACAGAAAATAAAAATGGGAGACCAAGACCAATCACTTGAGGCCTCCCCACCATTTAGGATTTTACTAAACTATTGTAATTAAAAGTATATTACTTCATCAAGTTAAACCCGCTCATAAAATGATCAGTCAGTCTTTACCAAGGTAAATACTACCTACCCAACAACCTCTTCCACTACCAAGATCACCTTAGTGAAAAAACTCATTAGATATCATTTCCCCATAAATTCTTTCAATGCTTGAGTTGGTAATTTTCTTCTTAGAACATTTGGGAACACATTACCATTCCCATGAGTAAAGGCTATACCAAAATAAATATAATAAATATAATAAAAAAATAATATTTTTCATAAGTTTATATCCAATTGAGAAAAAATATACTATAGGATTTTAGGCATCAAATATACCATAAATTGGTCCCCAATGACATAGGTATGTCATTTTTTCTGTTCATTCATTAATGATTAAAACTTGTGATCATGGGTAGGGTAGTTCCCCTTATGGGATCCTAATTAAAGAGATATATATCCCACCATTGTTTTGCATGAATCAAGGCATACCCCAATCCAATATCATAATAATCACATAAAACATCATAACCTGAACTCGGTTCCAGAATAATAAAAACTAGAGCTGAATTCAACTGTACATTGAGTTTATTTTCAAAGTATATCATAAAATTTTGATTATATTCAAAACTAATACCCTTCTAGGTCAAATATATCATTGAAGATGAAATATTAGAGAATTTCTAAAAAAAATTGCCTGTAAGAACCAGCCAAACCAAATAATCTCTGGATCTCAAACACATTTATGGGAAGCTCCCATGAAATTACAACCTATATCTTTTTTGATCAAATAATATTCCTCTCTAAAATATAACATGCCCTAGAAACATCACTTCTTGGATAAAAATTCACATTTTTAAATATTTCATTATAAGTAATGTTCTATCAAGGTTCTATAGAGGATATCAAAATATCTATGTGCTCTTCCTATGACTTAGAGTATACCAAAATATTATAGAAAATAAATACAATTAAAGAGATTAAGAGCCTATTTATGAATTTTTTTCATTAGTTCCACAAATACTAAAAAGGTATTAGTGAGATATAATGGCATCATAAAAAACATGAAATTCTCATATCATATCTTAAATTATGTATTATGTATATGATCTACTAAAACTCTTTACTAGTGGTACCCTGACTGAAGGACAACCATTAACCAACTATCCCCTTTATGTTAATCATAGAAATATTCTATTCTAGGTGTAAAATATCTTATTTTTTCATTTATTATTTTTCAATATTATATAGATTACATTCAGATCCAGGAAAATAGATGGAATGAGATTCTAGGGACCAGTGTTCCCTGAATTAATTTTTTAAATATATAAATATATTAATATCATGTGTGTTTATTGTTTCTAAATAAGTGGAATAAAATCCAAGTGGGGTCCTGATCATAAATACAAGGTAACCATTGAGTTAAAATGTTTCTTTTACCCTAGGTACAATATAACATTTGTCTACATTGGTAATTTTTTAAGTCATTTTTGTGGGCACAAAATTAATAAAATTTATTATATAAAAATATTTTATTTTATTTGACACAATGACCTTATTACCTATTTAATCATCATTATGCCTCAACCATAGGGTTATCTACATAAATTAATGATTGAGAGGAGTAGTTGGAGAGGATTATTTAGGGGATTTCTTGAAGATGATGTCAGATCAAATCTAATTGAGGATCGTGTGCCAAAGTACTTTTTGGTTCTCTCCAAAGATGGAAACACAAAATCATTCATTTTTATCCTTCAACACAAACTACATATAGTACATTTGATATTTTTCATCCGATTAATTATCATGTGTCAAATGCAGATCAATTCCATGAATAAGAATTGATTCTTGCAACGATGGTTTATTTACATATGTTTGATTAAATTGATCATTGATTATTTCCTCTTCATTTTTCTAAATCTATGACAATAGAACAAGGAATAAATAAATAAGTCTGAGTTTTGTTCCTTACATGTTGTGGTTTTTTGATTTCTCCCTTGTTTCATTGTGTTTTCATAATTGTTGTCTCTTGTGGCCAATGGTTTGATGAATACCTATATTTTACCATTTCATAACCTTTTATCGGCATAATGGATCAATACAAAAAGTGTGGTTTGTGATTGAGGGTGTGATGGAGGTGAGATTACGATGGAGGATAATCATAGGAGGATCAAAATGGATTGTAAATTCTTGTTCATCTTGGATTCAATGGTGTACCTATGGATAGTGTGTGTGGGCATTTCCTGATAGGATTCAAAGACAAAACATGATATATAGAGATAGGAATGTTATTCAAACTTAGATATATGATTTTTCAAAATTTTAAGTAGGTAAGATTATATATAGGGTGATGCAGAGGAGGAATCAGTTGGACCTTAAAATATTTGGAAACACAACATGTAATCTAGAATCACACATCATGTGGTATCCCCTTGCTGCTATTTTAGGGTTTCCACCATAGTAAAATATCACACATATTTTGACTCATTATAGGTGGCTCTATGTGTAACTCATAGCTTACATGAGAATGGGAATGCCAAAGTAAACAGACACATCCGTAGTATATAGACATAGTTTGGTGTACATGGCCATGGCCAGGAGACATGGACAGATTTTCAGCTGATCTCTAAAAGTAATGAAAGTTTCCTACACATAATGTTTATGAAGATTTATATGTCGTGTGATCTAGAACCACATAGACATATCATTGATTGTCAAGACAGAATGTGTACCCCTGGTACATGTCATGTATCCCCCTATAAGGGTATTTAGAGCCCTTCTTTTCCTTTGTTTAGACTAGTATAAATTTATCATGTTCCCATGTTTCATCCTTTATAGGGTACTATGCTGAATTACATCCACGTATCTATATTGTGATACCCTCTATAGGATGTGTCTCGCAAAAATTCTACAGTGTCCCTCATTAAAAATGGATTTTGATCCTCTATCATTTCTCATTATACTCTAGGAAGAATTTGTGGAATCATCATGTCATCTATGTGTGGGGAATTGATCCTCCATCTTCTAGGTCATTTAGTAGCTTTTTTGGTATCATTATTATACAATCCCCTTAATAGAGTGTTGATCTATATTGGGTTTTTTGTGTTCCCTGATTTTTCTGGTTTTTATTGATAATATGAGTATCAGGGTCTTTTATGGCTAGTGATATTTCATGGATGGGGTCCAATAATTATGACCTCTTTGATGAGTGACTATGATGATATCATGGCTCATGGAGTGGGTTATCTTGGAATAAGCATTGCTTCAAGTAGAATCCTTTGGATGGAAGTATTGTTATGACCGCTTAGAGGCATGGCGTTCTTCTTGAGTATATATGGGGTTTTTATTCCATTGACTTATATATCATTTTTATGATATTATTATTCTATATGTTTCATTGTTAGTGTTTTTTATGTGTCCTACTGAGTATTATTATACTCACCCCTTCATGGGATCTTCCTACACATGTCGTTTTGTATATAGAAAATTCCATTTTTGACATTTTCCTAGGAGGACAGGGATCCTATGGATCATATATTAAGCTACATGTAATGTGTTTTTTATATTTGGTTATATTTTATAGTATTTATATCCTTTTTGGAAGGTTATAGTATCTTTAGTTTTTTTTGGACTTGTATTTTACCCCATTATTACTTTTAGTATGTTGCTTTTATACTATGATTTTGGGGTTATAAATGTATGCATGCATTGGTTTTAGTTGTTTGAAATTTCATAATTTTTATGGGATTGGATATGTGTGTGTGTGTGTGGGTACATTAGGATAATTCCTCCCATGTGTGTGGTATATGTACTCGGCTCTAGTCTCTATCCCCTAGCCTTTTGGAGGAAGTCTTGGGGTAGTCTTGGTTCAAACCCAATTGGGCTAGGTCATGATAGAGTGGTATCAGGGAAGGATCTAACTTAATAATAGAGTCTGTGATATTATTTAGGGTTTAATGATAAAAATTTTAAGTGTTTTGAGTTCGTATTTCTTTCTAGGGACTCCAGTGTTGGTGAAACAGCCAATGTAATCGTACACTAGAACTTTGATCACCTGCCTCTTGATTTATAAAATGTAGAAATAATTTGTAGGGAAAATATTGGTATATTCGTAATATAGTTATGGCTTTGGGTTTCCACATCCTTCTTGTGTAATATTCTAAAATATACTCTATGATTATGGTATATAATTTTTATTTTAGGATTCCTCCATGAAGACAACTAGCCAGGATTCTACTACATGATCATGAGGACGATATGCTGACTGAAGAGGCTTCACTACAAAGTAATTTTCTAGAGATTGTACCTCTGGGAGGTTTAACATCTATAAAAACCCATTGAGTAATAGATAGTGCATGAAGTACCATCTGAGGATACATGTAGGATGAGTTCACTATATGAGATTCATAGGTACATACCTCCCAAGTATTGGGGTGATCCAAACCCCCCAAATGGATAAAGACTATCTTGAGGTAGTCCCTGGGGTTTTACACCTTATTAGTATTCATATAGATCAGATGGAGGTCCTCATATAAATTATTCTGCAATGATCTACCAGGTGATGGTGGAGTCTGGTGACTCAGTCACATGATGATACAACTCTCTCCTAGTCAAACTTTGACTGTATCTTCCGGTAGTTGTTTAATCTATCCATAATGCAATCACTGCACATCCAAGAGTTCTAAATATTTCATAGGGCAGTATGACCATGGTGGAGCATTCATAGAGGTTTATTGATCTCTTGTAGCACTCCATAGAGATGGTGTGAAATTATTTCTTCATAGATTTTACATTTTATTTGGGATTATACAAGGATATTAGGGATTCAGTGATATCTATCTACATCCCCACATATTCAAGAGTGATTGAGTGGGGATTAATAATGGAGAGATTCCTGGAAGACCAGGCACTGATAGTGGGTGTGGGTAGTTGGAACCCATGAGATGAGACATTGGTATCAGGTATTCGATGATAGTCATAGGGATCTAGAAATTCCATATGTTTAAAAATCTAGTCCCATGGTAAGGTATTAGTGGTGAAGAGTTCTTATAATAGATTGAGTTAGCCAATGGAGAGGCGATGATTCTCTTATGATGGTTGGGGACACCTTGTATATGATTTCATGAACCATCGTATAGATAATATGGAGATGGTCAACGGATTAATGAGATAGAGACATAGGAAGGAGCATGGAGATATATGGGGTAACATACATGGAAGAGGTTCTGGTAAAGTAGCTTGATGTTTTCATAGGATTTAACCTATTACCACCACCCTCGCCATAGGTGGTCCACACTAGGATTCAGAAGTTAGTGGTGAGGGATGAGGATAACTGTAGGCTATGAATGACTATGACCTCAAGGCACCAGGGATGATATGAGGTATGATCAGTGTCTTTTATACCTTATTTTTAGTATTTATAGACAAAAGTTTGATTCATTCATTTCTTTCCACTTCTTTGGTTCAGGACTCGGAGTTTTCATTTGATTCTTTGGATCAACCCTTGTTCTTAGAGATTAAAAGAGGAGGAAACTCGTGGATTGAACACTTCTTCTAACAACATGATCTAATGCATGGAGGTGACAACTTTATAAGGAATATCTTTATAGACATGATGATTGCTTATGATGCCTTCTTTTGTATGGAATGGATATCTATTTCTCATTCCCAAATTGAATATTTTTGGATGAGGATGTTGTGTTTATATAGTGATGGGATGAGGTTTTACATTTTGGGTGAGAAGAAAACCATGGAAGGGTTGCATGGGATTAGGAATAGGAGATTGAAGTCGATTACTAACCAATTGGTTAGCATGAATCCTTGAGAAGTGGATTATATGGGCTATATGTTCCCTATGGTGGTGGTGGAGTGTGAGGATGTCTTTTCTAAGGACATTCCAATATTAAATTCCTACTGTGATCTGGAATTCTTCATTGAACTATGCCAAAGGATGGCCCTAAAATCTTCACCAGCAAATTGAATGGATCATATAGAGCTTCATGAGCTGAGGGTGCAGTTGGAGGACTTGTAGGAGATGAGTTTTTTGAGTCCCATTAGTTCTTCTAGGGAAACCCCAGTATTGTTCAGGAAGAAGGAAAATGAGAAAATGATGATTTTACGGATTACCATCTTTTTAACCGGATTTCTATAAAGAATAAGTATCCATTATTGGGGATCAAATTCCCATTCAATTATATGAGAGGGGTGTGATGGTTCTTGAAGATTGGCCTTGTATCAGGATATCACTTATTATAATTATGGAATGGGGATATATTGAACACAACATTCAGACATCGTTGTGATAACTATGTGTACATGGTCATTCCCTTCATGTTATAACCACCTGAGTAGTGTTCATATGACTCATGAATATAATCGTTCATCATTTCATTGATAGATTTTTGGTTGACTTCATCAATGATATATTAAATTATTTTTATCTTAAAAGGATCACATGAGACACTTGATGATGGTCTCGGACACAATCTGAGAGCAATAGCTTTATGGGATTATATCAAAGTGTTAGTTCTGGATTTGATAGGGTCAGTTATTTGGACACTTCATCTCAATGGTAGGACTAGAAGTAGATTTAGACAATTATGGGGTAGTTATAGCTTGGGAGCCACCCTAGCGTGTTATATAGGTTTGTAGTTTCCATAGGTTGGAAAGGTACTATTAGAGGTTTGTACCCAATTTCCCCTAAGTGTAATCATCCTTCAAAACATTGACTTGAAAGGGGTAGTATATCATGTAAACAAAAATGTGCTAACAGTGTTTTCTGGTGTTGAGGAAAAGGTTGAAAAGAGATCCCATCTTGAGATTCATAGAAGTGGGTGTCATTTAATTAGTGTTCTCTAATTACATATGGAAAGGACTTGTATTCATATGATTTAGAAGTAAAAAGTGATTAACTATGGGTCTAGTAAGGTGAGACCACGAAGTATAATTATATGACCCATGATCATGAGCCAGAAGCAGTAGTCTTCACACTAAAGATATAAAGTCACTACCTTATGGGTTAGTTATTTATCATCTACTCTAACCAAAAGAGTCTGAAGTATGAATTCTCTCATAAGGATCTTAACTTGAGATAGAGCTGATGGATATAGTTCATCTAGGACCAGGATTTTGAAATTTTCTATAATCCTTGTAAAGGAAACATGGTGAAATATAATCTCAGTAGAAGACCTTGATCTAAGTTATTGGTCAACTTTTCAAAGAAGTTATCCACATTGTATTTTTCCTTAATAGACAAGGATAGATCATCATATATCCAGTCAATGGTTGTTACCCCATCTCTATTGAATCATGTTAGGGAATCTCATCATATAGATACCAACTATGAGAACTTACATACTCATATATCCATTATACATGAAATTGATGAATATTATAGATATGGGGAGCACATTTTCCATTTTAGAGGATTGAATATGGTACCATTGATGTTTTGGGTGTATGTGATGAAGGAGTTTCATACATCCCCTTTGGCAGGACATCCAAGAGTGTAAAAGATGTACCAAGACCTTTGATGTCAATTTTGGGGGCCAAGAATATGTATTTTTGTTTTGAAGTTTGTCTCTAGATGGCTCACTTTTCAGCCAGTGAATGCTGAGAACCATGTCACAGAGGGTTTAGTTTAACCCCTTGATATGCTAGATTAGAAGTGGGATGGGATATCTCTATACTTAATGGAAGTTTTATCACGTAAGTCTAATGGAAAAATATTCCATCTGGGTGATCGTAGAATGACTCACCAATTTGCCCCACTTCTAAAAAATTCTAGAGAAGAGTAAAGTAGAGATATTTGGACACTTTTACATGATGGAAATAGCTTGGCTCTATGGAGTTCCCTTGAAATCCATTTCAGACTATGATTTTATCTTCACGTTGTGATTATAGATAGGATTGTATGAGTCCTTTGGGACTCAGTTGCATTTGAGCATGGAATTTCATCCCCAGACTAATATCCAGACTGAGTGGACCATTTAGGTGTTGGAGGTCATTATAAAAGATCTCATGTTAGATTTTGGATGTAGTTGGGAGGATCACTTACCCTTGGTGGATTTTTTATACAAACAAAACTCCCAATCCCCCATTGTTATGGAACTATTTGAGGGTTTTTATGGGAAACCTTGTAGGTCATCACATTGTTAGACTAATCCAGGTGATTCAAGAATCAGAGACACCATGTTTGTGTGAGTTAGTAAATATAAGGTTTAAATCATTTAGTATTAGATGAATACTTCACAGAGCAATCTTAATTATAATGTAGACCAATGATATAGACCTATAGATTTCGAGGTGGGAGACCATGTATTCCCGAGGGTATCACTAAAACATGAATTATGGAAATTTGGCCAGACCAGAAATCTATATATGAGATTTATAGGCCCTTTCTTGGTTCTATTTATAGTTGTTCAGGTGGCATAAAAATTAACTCTACTACCTCAGTTATATTGGATACATTACATCTTCTACATTTCGCAGGTGTGGAGTCATGTACATGACTCATCACATGTTACTAACTGGGGTGAGTTTTACATCTTGGACGGATATAAATTTCATAATTACATATTGAAGATTTATGATTTCAAACATATGATCCTTATTGGGAGATTGATTCCCTTACTATGTGTCTGGTGGTAGCACATGAATCTTCTAGAGAGCACCTAGGAGTGGGAGACCTATATGCGAACCCAATACCCTCACCTTTTTTGTAGTTTTTTCTCTTTTATGGATGAAAATTCCTAAGGTGGGGTGAATTTAATGACTTTTATTTTATCATGTATTAATTTATAATGTTATATCAGTTATTTTTAGAACCATGCACTGATACAACATGAGATTTCAATGCCCGATGTTCTTGAAATTAGGTTTTGAAATATGTAAAATATATTAATATCATGCACATATATTTTTATTGAAAAAGGGTAATAACATCAGAACAAGTTCCCAAGTCTGAAACATAAGGGAACCATTGTGTTCGAAATGTGGGTATTACCCAAGTCATGAAATATCCTTTACTGGGGTTGGGAATTTGTGGAAAAGTTATTTTGGGTGAGAAATTAATTAATTTATTTCTTTTAATTTAATTTAATTGATGTAATGACACGATTCATCTATTTTAACACAGGTATTCATTAACCCCAATTTTATTCCTAAAACCTAGGGATTGAGATGATCCATTAGAGAGAAGAAAATATAGAATAATTGGCAGGAGACATCAGATCATATCAAATCAAGGATTGTGCACCAATAGATTTGTCGGATCTCACACATGATGGAAATGAAAAAAAAAATTCGTTGTTAGTGATCAATACAAACTCTATGTAGGATGTTTGAAATATTATGTTCATCGTGATTCTTATCTCATGTCAAATGCGGATCTATTCCATGAAAAAGAATTGATGCATGCATCGACCATTGATTTACATATGGTTGACTAAATTTTTGTCTGATTTTTTCTTCTTCATTAATCAACATTTATGATATGAATTGAGGTCAAAATAAAAAAGGCTAAGGTTCATTACTAAAATCTTGTGGTTTATGGATTTATCCCCAATTATTCTCACTCTCATCATCGATATTTCCTTTGTACAATGGTTTGACGAATACCTAATATTTTATCATTATCTGAAAACTATTCACCGTGAAGGATAAATACTATATGTGTGGTTCCTGATTGAGTGTGATATATATTAGTGATAATGATAAAGGAAGATAAAAGTAAAATTATAATGGATTGGTGATTCTCATTCATCTCAGATTCGATAGTGCAATATTGGATGGAATGTGTGGGTGTTTCTTAAAAAGATTTAAAGCTCGGAATCTCAATATCTAGTGATGATAAGGTCAGATGACTCCACATATATGATTTCATATTGATTTAGGTTTCATCAATGACATGAAGGGGGGCCAGTGGGATCTAGAAATCTGGGGTTACACGACATGTAATCAAAAATCACATGTCCTTTAGGATCCACTAGATGCAGTGCTAGGGTTTCCACCATAGTTTAAAATCACACATTGTGACCGTTTCACACACCATGTGATTCATTATAGGTATCTTCTAATATAACTCAGAAGTTATATACTCATGGGTAGAACAAAGTACATAGAAACATCCAGAGTACAAAGACATGGTCCATTATACATGGGAATGTCCAGGGGGTATGGGTAGTGTTCTGACTGATTTATGCACACCATGTATTATTCATACATTCCATGTATATATATATTTACATTTCATATAATGTAGTACCACAATAAAATCAGGGTTTGGTTGGACATTCCATTTACCCCCAGTACACTCTGTGTAACCATGTTTGAGGGTGTTTTAGAGCCCTTTATTTCTTCAGTTTAGAACAGTATTGGTTGATAGTGTTCCCTTGGTATATCCCCTTGATGGTAGAGTGTGAAATTAGGTCCACATATTTGGATTTTGATCTCCTATAGAGGATGAGTCTTAGATAGAGTGTTCAGTTTCCCTCCATGATATAGAATTGTGATCCTCTATCATTTCTTCTTATACATAAGTTAGAGTTTGTAAAATTTTCATTCCCTTCATGCATAGGGTGTTGATCCTCCAACTAGAAGACCATTTTTTATGGTTTTTTGTATCATTGTAATATAATCCCTTGTATAGTGGGTTGATTTAGATTGGGTTTGTGGTGTCTCAAAGCAATCCCGGGTTTGATCCCATATCTGAGTATTAGAGTCTTATGAGACTAGTAACCTATAATGGGTAGGGGGAAATATTATGTCTTCTAGGATGAGTGTCTCTAGTAAAAGAATGGATTAGGGAGTGGGTTCTCCAGGAATGATAATTTCATAGAGAAGAATCATATAGTTGGAAATTTGGTTGTAATTTTTGGGAGGCGTGATATCAATCATGACTATATCTGGGTGTTTTTATTCCATTGATTCTTATGTAATTATTATGAGATGACCATTCTTGATGATTTCTGTTTAGTTTTATTTTGGTTTTCCTACTAGGAATTATTACACTCACCCCTGCGTGGGAACATACCACATGTTTCATTTCTTATACCGATGTCGATGCTTTTGACAGTGTCTTAGGATGACAGGAAGCTAGTGGAGCATAACTTGATCTAGGTGGATTGATGTTCTTTTCAAGAGGTTATTTGATAGTATTATTCAAATTATTAGTAGGTTGGACTCTCAACATTGTTGGTTGGGCCTTTATTTTCCCCCTTTATCACATTTAGTAATTATTTCCATACTCTAAATATGGGATCATAGATGTATGTATACATTGGTTTCAATTGTTTTATATTTAAGCATTTTATGGGCTTGGACGTGTGTGTGTGTGTGTCGGTAAATTATGATAATACCTCCCATGTGTGTGATATTCCTACTCAGAACTGGTTTCCATCACTTGGTCTATTGGAGGAATGCTTAGGGTAGTCATGGTTCGAGCCCCATTGGGTTGGGTTATGATATTTGGAAAGGTATGTGTGTTCATAATGGTCACCTGATTTTGCTTTTAGAAACCAATACAATATTTGAGGATCCCATATTCCTTCTTATAAAAAAGGACTAGTGAATCCTAAGGTAACATAGTAGGATAATTTAATCCCATGGACCCTTCATCTAAAATAAGAACATTAAATTCCATCATCTTGAAAGGTTCCATGCGATAATATGAAATCGAAATTGGTGTCATTCATGGGAGAAGGCCAATAGATAACTCAATATCCCTATATGGTGATAACCCATAAAAATAATTAGGAGAGACTTCAATATATTCACCCACCACTACAGGAAGTTGACTTATTAGGAGAGATCAAACAACATCAAAGAACATCTCTGAAAATTATCTTGAAACTATTCTGGTATACGAAACATCATTCCTTTCCCTCCCAAATCTAGAATCCCACACATTATAAAAGACATGAGAGACCCCAAGAGAATATAAAAACTATACTCGATGATCATTATATTTTATTTTTTTAATAAACTCAAGTCATCCAATATGTGAAAATAATTAGGTCATAGATATCATGATCAAAAACTAAGAAATCACACACCACTTCAAAGTTGTCTATCGTTACCCAACACATTAAAAATTTTAATCATTGTTCTAGACTATTTAACAAAGGCATGTAAAGATCCAATGATAATGACATAAATTATAAATAAATCCATATATATCAATTAAATTTGATGATATAAAATAATGAGTAGCACTTATATCAAATAAATATATAACTATTGAGGATAAAATAACCAATGTACCTCTAATAGTAATCATTCATGCCTCATATTCCTTTGGTACATACTCTAATGTACATATAAATCTAATATCAACTCCTCCCTCAACATTATTTGCCACATGAGTATCCCCTTGGCATGAGGATAGGATCACTACATCTTTAAGAATCATAATGAACCCAAAATACCTTTGTGAGAGTGGATCTAGCCTTACTACCTTGGGGAATCCTTTTGTAAAAACATATAAGGTAACTAGAAAGTCAAAAAAGATGAAAATTTTGTGGTGATTCCATAAATTTAGTCATGAATTGACTAGGTCTTCCATACAATTAGAAAACAACCTTCTTCTTCTCTACAAAATCCATAGAAACTTATCTCAAAAAAATTGAACCTCATTAGGTTTCCTTTTCTGGTATAAAGATGCACCATATCTAACCACTGTAGAAATAAAAGATACGCTGAGATTTATCTTCCCTTCTATGTATTCCACATCCTTTTCATCCTTTTCTACCACATCAAAAAAATTGAAGGAATTAGAAATTCAACATCGATTGAATATGGGCCCTTAGACCTTTATCAAACCTATAAGATTTTAGGAAATCATTGTTAACACGCCCAGGTTCTAGGTACCCCAACTCAAAAAAAAACAACTGTAATAATCAAAAATGGAACACTGTTACTGTTATAAGGTCATAAATCCCCATGTATTCTCCACATGAAACTTTTCTTGACAAAACAATTGTTTGAATATTTTACTGAAATATTTCCATGTATAGTCATTTTCAGAACTTATCTTGCATGATATATTCCCACCATATTATTCACAGTTCATGAATTATATATGTCATTAAACCCAACATAGATTCCTCATGAGTGTATAAGAAATTAAGGATACATTGAATCTTTTAAATTCATTCCTCAGATTACTAGGGTCCTTTATCACCATGGAGATATGTGGATTTTATGAAGTAAATTTTATTCCATGATACAATTCTCATCCCTGGTGACAAATTGCCACCAGATCTAGAGTTTGAATAGTGTGAATTACATCTTCCACTGAAAAATGTTCACTAAGGATTATCGTATGGGATATATCATGAAACATACTCACTTAGATTCAGAGGAAATGTTCTATAAGGAGTTTTCTAATAAAGATAATACAATAACCAATCCGCCTACAAAAAAAATCAAGAATCATAAGACTGCATTAAAGAACACATATCTATTCCTTTAGAAAATATTTTAAGGAAATTATGTAATTTAAAAATGAATATATAACACTATAAAAAGGAAAAGGTCCATCAAAATAATCCTCTAATCTAATTTATTCAAGTAACCACAAACACCAAGTCTCAATATTGGAAAAATCTCTAACCCCTCATGGTAACTTGAGTTCAGACATGGAAGTGAGCTATCTAGACACCCTTGTTCACTCTTTACCCAAATTCTGAAGATCATAACTCCTCTATACAAAAGCCTATATATAAAACATAGGTATTTTCATGACACTTCAGGCTAGGAAATATCTCTGATACCATTCTATATAGAATAATCCCACGTCTGCTAGAAAAGTCTCTAAAGATGGTTCACTACAAGTTAAGGCATAAAAAAACACATGTCTCATGTATGATGATGAATAACAGTTTATAATTTAAAATAAAATGATAAAAATATGAGTAATAAAAGATAAATAAAAATTTTGAAACATGAAACCAATAATGAATAGACTAAAAATAATATCTATGTGATCATCTATCATCATAAATCCATCCTACAATGAAGGATATTAAAACCAAGAGAAGAAATTGAATTACATGATACCCTTCACATTACCTAAGTCCTATAAAACCACATTTATAAACACCAAAGGAAAAAATAATGAATTGGTAATAATGCCCAGTACTATTTCAAAAATGAATATATAAAAATTCTAATTCCATGGAAATGGTATCTATATCTTTAAATAAAAACCAATTTATAAAAAAATTATAAAATAAAAAAAAATTATGAAGCATCCATTTGTTTTTCATAAAATAATTTCATATTAATATAAAAATTAATATGGAAATTATATGTGATAAATCATATGTACAAGATAAAACTAACATGGATACATCGTTAAACAAACATTTAAACAAAATCAACCATGAAATATACCATAATATAATAAATTGATCAAAACCAACCATGAGATATACTATATTATATAAAACCAAGAATAAATAGAAAAGAACACCATTTGGACTCTAACATATGGGAAATCAGAGTTGAACAGATAAATAAAACACTAATATTATAATCACATGAATCCAACAAATATTGAGTTCTATCACATAGTGTATCAATATCAAGCCACTAGTGGTATAACACACACTAATAGTAAAAAATCCATTTCGAAATGTACCATGGGTTCCTAATATGATAACTTTTCCAAATTCATTTGAAAACATTTTTCACTATTTCTAAAACCTTTTCCCAGATATGAATCACCTCTTCCATGCTAAAAAATCCATTTTTTAAATAAAAGAATCCTTTAAGTAATTTAAAAGTGTTCACAAATCGATTTTCAAAACATATCCCCTTTAAAAACATAGATTTTTTATGAAATAAAACAATGAAATCAAATCCATAATTTACATAAATTCATGAATCAAAACCTTTATATAGGAAAACCTAACTCATGAATAGATATAAATAATCAGGAATTGATCTCCCAAATCCCGGGGTGATCCTAATCTAAACAAGGATTCAAGGCCTTAGAAATCCCTTATCGAGGGATTGAGGTTCGAGAGAAAAATTTGGAGGAAGAAGTAATTTGGAAGGTGTTTCCATTATTTATTGGCAGTCTACAAAATAGTTGATAATAGTGCAGCCTCATAGAAAATGTTTTAGATATGGCTAACATATGGTGCATTGTGATGCAAAAAAAAGGACCATAAATTTTTATTATTTTCAAAAACAATTCTCAGGAATGTAGATTCTTCCAATGTGTAAATTCAATATGCCTAGAGAGGGCCTATAGGGCTTCAAAAAATACCATTTCATAGAACCTAGAAACCCTAAATGGAGACTACACCTTAGCCGATCTCCACGCCATAGGGGTTCCAAATTTGGAAGAAGCATCCAAATTCCTCCCTGAGACCCTTGCACTGTAACTACCCTCTACACGTCGTAGATCTCAATCAACTTATGTTGAAACCTACCTCTATGTTGTATCTATTGAAAATATGGAAGTATCTCTAAAATCACTCCTCCTAGGACACTATCTTGCAACCAAGTTTTCCACACTATAGCAAGCATATCCACATCTTAGTAGCTTCCTTACATTGAATAGACTATATTGAACTCCAGGTTACCACCATTGGAAATAATAATATTTCTGACCCATATTCTAAAAAACCTCATAAACTACACTAATGATAATCCAATCTCAAACTAAATCATACATGAGTCTTAGAGGGTCAAACAAAACTTTTTATAAATTATCACATAGAAACTATGTTTTATTAAAAATTTGATGTCAAATTATAGTTTGCTGTTACCCTTGGATAAAAATGTGTGTTGTGGTTGATGATAAATATTACATAAAATATATTCCGGTTATCCATCCTAAACCTCCTATAGTGATGAATGATTCTAGACATGAATCAAAAGATCAGATCAATAATAATGATAATATTTTACCAAAATTATCTTCATTATAAGAGTTTGAAATACATCTACGTAAAGAATAAGAATAAATCCAATTAGATGAGGAAGATGATCCTTTTATGGTTTTTATATTACACATTATATATGTATTGAAGATAAAAACAATGAAATGTTTGATGATCCTTTAACATAATTATGGGAAAAACATTACAAAGGATCATGATTTAGTTAAAATAGATCAATTATATATTATAAATATATATATATTGTGAGAGGGGAACTCTATCATACATTCTCTTTCATTTCTCTACAAAATAACTAGTTTGACAAGTTATCCAATTCATGTATGTCTTGTTATGTATATTGTATTAGATTATGATAAAGTGTATATAATTAATATTAAATTATTTGTTTTATAATTTAATATAATGCAAGAAATTGTCCTAAAAGGGATGAATATGGAGATTATATCTATTAATTATATTTCGTAGGATATATAATTGAATTTTATAAATTTATTTTAGTTATACTAATAGATAAATAATAATGTGGGCTATCTTGAATCCATATATTGATGAGAAAATTGGACATACTGAATAAATTATTTAGTAATATATTATTATAAAACAAGTTCATTTTTTAAAACCATAGGTAGTTGAAATATATCACATGATTAAAACTAAATAGCATTAATAACGTTATCAAAAATGGGATTTAATCATATGGTAACAATGATAGATAATATAGATTTGGTTTTCTCCTATAATTATGATGATGATATAGTGAATAAAAATTATATTGTAGTGGATAATACAAAAAATCAACAATTCAAACCAAATCTATCACACAAGATAATTTTGTATATTTCTAGAATAATATATTTAGATTTAGGAAATTTCTTATTCAATGATTTAATGATATCATCAAAAAATGGAAGGAAAGTTATTTTTAAGATTATAGAATCTATTATTCTATTTCTACAACTAGAATTTATTTGAAAGTTTCACTTTATTAGCAATTTATTGGTTGAAAAAAATAAGGTTCAATGAAATGATAAGGAATATATCTCCCAAATTTAATTAATTTAAAATGGTAAAACTAACTTACCAAAAGGACTTGAAAAAATCTATTACTCATTCACTAAGAGAATAAAATTTAAATTTTTATTCACATGTGACTTATTTTGATTATGAATTGATAAAGAAAATTTTTCCCTAAAATAATGGTTTAAAATAATTAATTTTTTCATACTATATTGTAAGATGAAATTACAATTGATGTTAATCTCTAGAGACAACAAATTTCATAAGTTATGGCTAAGAATACAATTATAAATTTCATCAAATTCTATTTCTATAGTACATTTATGGAATAAATAATTTCCATGAATTTTTATATTTTAAAATATATTTTTTATGATATTAAAAACAACAAAAAACTAATTCTTAATTTTTTAAAATATTTTTAGAAATTATTAATATTATTTTAAACTAAAATTTTATCTATATCGAATAGATGAAAAAATATGTACATGATATGAGGTCTAAATTTTATAATATTATTGATATAAAAAATAAGTTTAGTAGATTTATCAAATATTTCAAATATCCAAAGGTTGCCTATAAATTTATGTATACTGTCACCTAGATGAATCAATTAGTAATTGTTTGGGAGAAATTTACTAAATATAAGAAATATTTTGAGTTGATAAATATTAAAGCAGATATCTATGCTTATAACTACTTTATGTCCTCAAATTAGTTTTTATAAGATGACATAATATAAAAATTGGGTCCCTTTTTTATAATTTTTCCTCACATCACCCAACCTTAATATTACTTATACATTCAAACATAGATCCTATAAAAATAGTAGTTTTTTCATAGTTATCATTAGAATATATCTCTCTACTAATGGGAATAATTTTTTATAAGATAAATATCCAACTTATGGTTCGGATATTGATAAGTAATAAAATATATTTTTATTTATTTATTTATTATTTTATTATTATTTTATTATTATTTATTTTATATATGATTGTTAATTTTAGTGTCATTTATAAGTACAATTAATCAAAATCTATTTTAAAATTTATTTTATTTTTCCTCAATATTATAATCCTTTATACTAATTATTTTATATTCTTCATATCATTATTCAATAATTTTTTTGTTTAACTTTTTATTTTGATACATATTATTCATATGTAAATAAATTCTTTTCATGTATTGTTAATATTTTAAAATTTCATATGAAAATTATCATTATTAAATTATTATATTTTTATATTTAATATCTTTTTAAGCTCACAAATATGGATAAACTTTTCATCATATTTTTTAATGATTTTATATGGTGATAAAGAAAATATTTCATTATCATGGCTTGAAATATCATGATTTTTGGTATAAAAGGGGTATATTGTAGTCCAGGTCTATATATTCCTTGTTTTAGTATTCACAATCATGTTTATTAAATTTCTATTACATTTATTTATGTAATGGATAAATTTATTATATTCAATCTCAACTTTGTCTTTTTTTATAAAAGTGACTTTGGAGACGGTGGTGATTAATGAACCCTCGTGAAGGGAAGAGACAAAGGGGTACTTGTGAAGAACTAAATTAAGAATTTTTCAATATAATATTGATGTTTACTCTATGTTCTACAGAACACTTTAAAAATTACTCTACCAGAAATATTTTATTTTAAATAACTATCAACTTTTAAATCTTTCTATAAATTATTTTGTTTGATGATCACTCATGAGTTTTACACATGGATTCATGTGGTATTTTTTGTTGAAATACTCCATGATTGATAAAATTAATTATTATAGGTAATGATAATATAATTGAATAATAAAATTGTGAGAATTTAAAATCCACATCATGGTGTTCTTTGAAAAATATCATGGTATTTTTGGTGGAAAAAACTTTTAAATACCATAATAAATGTGACCATTTTAGTTTTTAGGGACACCTATAGGTCTAGTAGGTGGGTATGTGATTTATAATCGTGTTTTGGTTCTATCCACGATATAATGGTATAAGGAGTAAACATTTATAATTTATTTGATTATAGTTTCTATAGAATTAAAGGTTCATGTTTCAGGATCACTATGAGGAGTGAAACCAAAATGTTATATAGAAATACTATCATGATTAAGGTATAAATGGGAAACTCTATGTTCATGGTTTTTATAGGATGTTAATAAATGTTTATCACATTGAAACCATATCACTGGAATTTCTCACTATTACATGGAATACGTCAATGATATAATCAAGTAGTGAAAACAAACTCTAAAATATGGGGATAGATTTTGATATGTACCCATTGTTTTTTGATCAATTAGGACTAAGAAAACCATGCCATGGTGGATGTCAACATTCTATGGTTTCTTTGACATTTACCTAAAAATGGTGACTCATTTAGATATATGTCATGATACTTTGAGATATATACCCAATCATTCCAAGGAATATTCCATAAGGGAATTTTCTGGTTTTGAAGATAAGACATAGAGGGATCAATTGATCCATCATTGGAGGGACATGAAAAGGATTATAACATATTAATGTATCTTATTGAAACTTATTATTTATCAATTATGTATTTAATCTTATAACCATATTATTCCTTTATTTTAATATCTCTAATATTTTATGATATATGTTTCTTTAAATGATTTTAATTTTATTGAAATCTTTCTTTAAACACAACAATGAGTTTAAACAAAATGTTATATAATTTTAATATATTATTATTTATTGTGAAAGTTATCGCCTAGCCATTTTATTTCAGGGTATAAATAATAATAACAAAATTATGAGAAAAATTACAAATTATTTTATTAGTTTCAAATAGGTTATAAATTAAAATAAAATCATTTGATGGTAAAAGTGATGTTTTTCTAAAACAGCCTTTTTATGCACAAAATGTGTTTTTATCATGATAAATAAAATAAACACCTATTAATGGATGATTATAATTAAATATTAAGATAATATATTTACTCAAATATTTTAGCATCTATCTAATATTTTTTAAATGGAAGATAATAAAGGTAAACTAATTTTTTTGTTTAAAAATGGATATTTCTAAAAACATATATATTGGGTGTTGAAAATTTATTATAAAAGAAATTTCTTAAAATTGTAAAAATTGAATCATGTAAAATGGATAAAAAATATATCAAAATAGTTATTAAAATTTAATATGTAAAAATTAAACTTTCCATAATAAAGTTTTATTATGGTAAAAAATTTATTACCATGGCAAGGGTAAAAAGGGTTAAGGGGGGTTAACTTAAGAGATAAGGTTTAAAATATCACAAATAATATACTTAGATTTCATTGGTTGAAGTTATTTTAGCCATATAATTTTTATATTTGAAAATTTGAAATTTTTGAACCACCTGAATTTAGTAAGACATTATTATATTTTAATCTGTTGAAATATTCCATATTTGTCTTCTCCATCCCTTATAAAAGAACACCACATCCTCTCTCTTCCTCACAATTCATAAGACTTATATCTCATCCAATACCTACCCAAATAACTTTTTAACATACCTCCACATGACTTATATTTCCTATTTTTCTCATAATTCCATTATTTTAGGGTATAAGGTGTAAGCCAGAGGAGGTTTCTCAATGATGCAGAAAAACTCTTAACCATGTACATTCAATTATATTTATTGTTCCACCTTATCTAATAAAATTATTTGTATATTCAAATTATGAATCTATAATAATGAATATATTGATATTTTATCATTATTATTTTATAATAATTTTCCATTTCATTTCCATAAAATCATAAATGAATGTATCGCTCATGTGTACATGTTGACCACCACCTCCATGTAGTGATATGATTCATTTCCCATCACCCCAAAAAATGGATATTTATAATGATAGATTTATTTTTTATATATGATATTTTTGAAATAATTATGTATTTTTAATTAAATGACATTATATACCTTCTTACCTTCACAACCGTTAGAAAATTATTACATGTCTTGTGTGTATGTGTGGACTACCACCACCTCGAAGTAGTGTGATTCATTTTTCATCATAAAATTATATGAATAATTATTAAAGTATATATAATAAAAAAATTAACATTATTACATTATAATGATTATATAAAATATGAATCCATGACCTTAGTGAAAGTTCAAAAAACATCGAATAGAAATGTGTATAGAAAACCGAACAACTTTCACACAATGATCATTTTAAGAAATAAAATATTTATAATAGGATGATTGGAAAGTGTAGAGGAATGATAAATATAATTTTATTATTAATATTTTTCATTAATATATGTTTATACTAAAAATAAATTCATTATATTGGATATTGTAATGAGTATGAAGAAAGATAATACTTGAAGAAAATGATTAGTTACAATGTCATTTATTTTCGGTATTTTCAATGCTAAATTTCTACTGATGGAAAATATTTAAATATTATTACATAAACCCATTATTTTCTCTAATAATATGGTTAATTAAATAATTTTTATTTTTTAGTAACATTTCCTCTCTTTTTTACTTAAAATGATTTTAAAAATGTTTTTAATGAAAATATGACCCCATTTTCTCTTTGTACATCTAATTTTTCTTCCATTTCAATGCTCTAAAAAATTGATTTATAGAATTTTTTACCCATACACAAATTTTTTTAAAAATATCATTTTCATTTAATTTTAATTAATTTATTACATTTTAAAACGAATCTCTTTACTGAATTTTTCTCTAAATAAGTGATTTTTTGACTTTTTACAAAAGTAAGAAAGGAATTTTCTCTTGAAACATATACTGTATGAACATATTTTCACACCATCATTAACATTAATTAATATAAAGTTTTAATTACATGTTTCCATGTTTATTTTCAAAGAAAATAGTTTTCTTCATATTCTGGGAATTTTGGTTAAATTGTTATCAAATGAAATGGATATTTTTCTCATATTTTCATTGAATGGTTTAAATGTTCTTTTGAAGTAATTTTTCATCTATGTCAAAATCCTTAAAGTATTTTTATGATTAAATGGGTATATGATCTTATAATACCCTCCACTTTATTTTTATAGATAATTCAAGATTATGATGATTTAACAATGATTCAATGAATCATGTTTCATTCCTATAGGTTAATTCTATTCTGATGAAACCATTATGAAACCCATTTCATTTATATGTGTTATGATATAATGAAATGATGAAATTTTTTTAAAACTCATTCCCATTGCATGGGTTATTATATAATTATATGGTGATATGATGATTGTTTTATTATCTTATGGCTCACATATATACGGTTTCAATTATGTGATAGGTGGTACCTGAATTATATTTTCCTCCAATACGTTGGGTAAATATAGATATTTAATGAGATAATGAGGACTAGAATGAGGAGTGAACCTATTTCATTTAGAGAATATGTGCAATAATATAGTATTGGTATTGGACCATAACTACAGAAATGATAGAATGGGGAGTGAACCCAATCCACTTTGATAGTCTTGGGAGTCACCCTTGATAAAGAAAATGATTTTCTATGCTTATGTATATTCCATAAACTTATCATATTTTTATGATATGTTCTCATGGATCCTAATTGATTATAGTTTATTCCACACAATTATAAATTATTTATTTTTTGTGATAATGATTTATTCTATGATTTATGATTAATGATATTTGAATTATTGGTTATGATTATCATATGTTAAGATCATTGCCTCATTCCATTACTCATATATCATGATAAATTATGATCATTTATTGATATCCCCATGTTTACCCATAAAAAAAATTTATCACACCCTTTAGTATGTTTCCTTTCTAAAATTAATAAAAAAAGGTTTTACGTAGGGTATGTATAAGAAGTTTATTGTGTGAGAATGTCTTTATGGGAGATATTCATGATATTTCATGAAATAAGATAGTTGTGTATATAATATCAAAAGACACCATACCTTTTTGGTTTTGTGGGAATGTATTTTTGTGAAATGTATTTAATATTAATCTATAATGATGTTATATATTTATATATTCTAAGGCTTCCTATTTATTCATCTATTATTTATGGATAATAATAAAAGGATGTGTAAGGAGGTACTATATCTAATTAAAACTATGGGCATAGCCTTCCAATAAAAATATGTGTTAAACCTTATAAAAATATTTGGTACCATGTGTTATTTATTTACATATCACATTATCCTTAGTATCATATATATTAGACTCTAACTGGCATGAGATATCTAGTAATATTTAAATGAATATATTTATTTCAGTCACACTAATTCAATTACCTTCCAGAGTTTCCAGCATTTAACTCTTGGGGTGTATCATTTAGTGTGTGGTAAATGGTTTATTATAAAGGATTTGAGTTTTTCAATATTTTTTATATTTTTTGATTGATATATTTTATGTATTCTTTTGATTTTTTCTTTAATAATGGTCTTATAATATACTATTTAAATGGATTTCACTTATGGAAGAAGACGATGGTTTAATGTTTTTTATCACTTGGTATAATTTTTTTTAAAGTAACCAAGGTATTAAAATATTTACAATTCATGAGAATAAGAATATTTAATATTACTGGTGTGTGTATAATGAAATAAACTCTTCCCTATCTAATAAAGTGTTGATAGGAGTCATTTCTTTAAAAAAAATGAATTCTATATGGATATAGTGTTATTATAATCATGAAACAGAAAATAAAATCTTATAGTAACATTTATAAACATTACATAATAAATTTTTGGATATTTGGATGGATTTAGATGAATCTTTATATGAGTTATTTATTCAAGTAAAAAATATTTTCATCTAGATAAAAAGTTACTAATAAATTCATTTACTATTAGAAATAAATTTATGGTAATTCTATTAGAAATATAAAAAGGATAACCCATTTTGTTAGATGATTAATATTTGTATTAGTTTAAAAATTGACATCATCAATGATATATTGATACCCTATGAGATTAAAATTTATCCATCCATAATGAATATGAGAAAATATTAAAATTAATAATCATTATAAGGAATAAAAATATCAAATATAATTAACTAAAAATTTATCATAATGTGGAGTGGGAAGGTGAAGACTATTCCTTGAACTCTAACAAGTTAAAATCAAATTTATCTAAACGAATAAAATGATAAAATTATAATAACAATGGAAAAAAACCCTTTGTGTTATTTAATTGTTGAAAAATATGATAATTTCAAACTAGTTTCCCAAATATGTTTCGAAATGAAGATGAATAAAATCAATCAAAAATCTCATCAAGGATAAAAATGGTGCAAAAGTGTTGATTTAGATAAAATATATCAAATAAAAATTTCAATTTAAATATATTGAGGAAGATAGATTTTATACAAAAATGATATGTTATATTATGTTATGGAGAGTGGGTGAGATATTAATTATTTAGAGGTTAAATTTTTCCAAGATTTCATTACCCAATCAATACATTCCAATAAACCCTCTTCTAAATTACGAGGAAGTATAAATGTGGATTTCCAAGATGATAAATCACCAAAATATTTATAATTGAAAATATATGTCATTTTTTCCTTTAATGAAAAGAATATTATAGAACATGAAAAAGAAACATTGTAGAAGGTTAATGATTCATTAATAAAGTTACTTCATGCATCAAATGGTAAAGAAAAATTTTAGAATAAAGTACTATTTCTTGGTAAAATTTGTGATTTCACTAGCACTAATGAGTAACATATAAGATACATGTTATCCTTATAATAAATTTGGTTTCTAATATGTGAATTTTAAATTTCTCTATGAAATATTGTTTTATGATTGGAGTTCAATTATGAAATTTCAGTATGAGTTAAAAAAATTAATTTTGGAGATCTAAGAACCTTCCAAAATAGAGATGAATACATTTTGGCTACCAAAAAAATATAATATCTTTTGAATTGGTTGAAAAAGTTCCTCTTAAAAACCTAAATAGTGTAATAATATCATAGAAACTAAAAAAATGGGAAATGTGATTTTAACATTAATAAATATCGATGGAATATCCATTATTACTTAGAGTATTGGTGTATAAATCCACTAAATTAGTGTGGTTTTAAAGAAATATGTTATGGAGATGAATAATGGAAAATAAAAGGGGAAAGTTATAAATTATATATATATTAATAACTTAAAGAAACATTTTATATATAAAACTATAATAAATCTCAATGAGTAAATTTAGAGTAGAAATATTTACATGCAATAACATGATTTTGTTTTAGAGAAAGAAGCTGGCATTTTTGTGTATATGAAAAAAATCATATGTTTATTAGTAAAATAATTAATCTCTAAGTCAAAGAGTTTCCATGATTTTAGTGAGATATAATATGAATACATGAGTAGAAAATAGATATATAATCTATGATATAAGGTAAAATTAAATAACTCTTTTGATACTCTGATGAAAACTTGTCATGGGTTTGTTGAAATAGGATATATTATAAAACATATCCAATAATGATATCAAAGTAACTAAAAATAATTTAAAATATGAATCTATTTAGATTATTATTGATCAATAAAATGAAACGGTAGTAGTGTTTGTGTACAATACTTTGAAATGAGAGGAACCTTAGATCTTGGATAGTGGTCTCTCATTATAAAAATTTAAAAAAAAAACATTTTTAAATATATTCAAAGATATAATGCTTGATCATTCTCTTTTAAAAATAATGGTTTTTTTATTTTGTGTTATTTAAATCAATTAGAGATAATTTTTTAGCTATTAAAGGGAAAGTATTTTTATAATTCCTTCACTTTGTGACAGTTATAATGATGTGATTTATCAAAAATCAAGGATATGTTGTTAGGATAATTAAATAATAAATAATAATTATTAATGTATATTAGATATAAATCAATATATTTTAAATTTTCAATAATCAAAATAATTTCATTCGAAGTATGAAGGAATAGAACAAGCTATTATATAGGCGAATTATAATTTAGGTTGAAATAACATGAGAAATATTAGTAAATATAATGAATTTAATAATATTAAAACATTTAATTGGGAGAGGATAATTTATTCTTATGTGTATATCAAAAGAATGATAGAAATGAATATTCAAAACATTTTTTATATCAAAATCAGAAAGTAAGTTTAATTGATATTTAGATGTGTATGGTCTGATGAGATTTATGTAAACCAAAACATATAGGTATTTTATTACATTTTTTTAATGATTTTACTCATAAGATTCAAATTTTTAATATAGGTTAAGTCACAAGTTATAAACATGTTTACGAATTTTCAATGATATGATCAAAATTGAATAGTCTAGGTTATCAAAATGTTTTTATATGGTAATGGATATAAATAAAAAATGATATTTCAAGTAATATCTTGAGAATATTAGATTAATGAATAAACATATCACTCATTACACTCCCTAAAAAAGTTTAGTGGAATGTAGGAACCAATTATTGGTTAACATGGGGAGAGCCTTATTTTAAAAAAATGGATCCTCAATGTTCAATTTGAGAACATACCTAATAATGGCTATTTATATTCTCAATCAGTTCTTACTTTTTCGAAATTCTATCTTCAATCATTATGAGATGTATATAGGGACCAGTACAATATTTATGACTAATAATGTGTTAAATAACTCTTGATACATCAATATTAATGGTTAAATTTTTAAAATTTTGATGAGTGAGTAGAAGATGATATATTTAATGTATATACCCTTAGTGGATGGATTTATTGGTTTTATAATGAGAATTTGTAAAAAATTATTGATAGATATTATGTTATAGTAATAGAACATCATGCTATATCAAGAATACCATGTCATGTGAATGATATTATTTAAGAATATTATGGAGATTATGTGTATTAGTAGTGTACAAACTCAATCGGAAAAAAAATTTAAAAATACACAAACCATTTTTGAACATTCCAGTAAAGATAAAGGAATAAATCAAAGTGTACCAATGTTTTCCAGAAATTTAAAACATGTAGATCATAAAAAAAATCAAGATAGTATATGATGATTTTAAATGAAATAACTTTTATAAATTTAAATCATATTATCCAGATTTTATAGGTTGAAACTAATAGTGTTGAATAAGTCTTACAACACGACGATTGGATAGAAGATATAGAGGAATAGGTAAATTTTATGTTAAAGAATGAAACATAGGAAATATTGTTATATATCCTAGAAAATAATGTAATTATATGAAATAGAAGTTTCAAAATAGTTTTAATTTTAAAGTATAAGTATTACAAAGGAAATCTCTTCTAGTTAAAAAATGTTACTCAAAAATTAAATGCATAGATTTTTATACTACATTTTCTCTACTCACAAGTCTTGAAATGATTCAATATTTTCCTTCAATATATGATAAATGAAACTAAAATATATTTAAAAATAATGTGAAACAATTTTTCTTGAATAAGTATCATTGTTAAGTGGCTTAAATTGAATAAAAATATGGTTTTATTCTTAATAGTGATGTTTCAAAATTATATTAGATAATGAAAGAACATTATGTTCCTAAACATGTTTCCACAGAATTCAATTTTAATTTTTTAAGTAGCTCAAAGTGGACAAATTTTAGGAAAATAAATGTGTATAAAAATATTTATTTAATAGAAGATAATAAAAATACATTATTATGTTTCAGTATATTTGTTGTAACAACTTATTAATTTCTAGGTCATTGTGTTTTAGAGAAGTATAAATTCATGATCTTTTGTGGGGATTATTTAGGATTCATATCAAAAATATAAGACTTTTAATATATCAAGAAGGTGTTTTTAGATGGTTAATGAGTCCTGGTAGGGTGTTATTGTTTTCAATTAAGTAGTGGGGAATTTTAAAGGTATTCTTATAGATTAAATTTATGATACAAGATACCACCATGGTGCGTACATGTGGGAAAATTAGTAATTGCATGAGGTCGGGGAGGCCATGACATAGGTCTTTCTATGGAGGGTACCCAAGAATATAAGCCTTGTGAAAACACAAGAGGGTCCATACCATATATAGTGATGAACCATTTAAATGTTTTTCAAAGTGGATAGGTACATGACATAATCCAATGGCTACACCATGGTGGTGTCTACAAATATGTGAATATTTTTAGGGAGATTAGAAGTCCATGGAATATCCTTGAATTATATGAAATTATAAAGAGATAAAAAATGTTGTGTTGACCATTTAATTTGATGAATTATACACCATATTTAGGAGGGTACACTTTTTGTGGCCTTGGTTGGTGGAGGTTTTGGAGTAGCCTAGATGCTACATTGTAGAGGGGAGGAGGAGGGCTTCGGGGTGGCCCTGCCTCTAAGAGGCTAGATACATTGTGGAAAAGAATGTACCGCCATAGTGTGGCCTAGTGAGGATGATATCAAAAAACCCCATATGGTTTAATTATAGGAGGTATCCCTTGGGTGTATACCCCAAGTAGGGATACAACATGAAGCCATGCTTTATGTTACTGTGAGGATCTTGCATTATAGTCCTTAGGGCCATGCCTTAAAAAATTTCACAACTTGTTTTTCCCCTGGGGGGAAGATTGGTAATTTAGAATTCTAATACATCGTGTATTATGATAATGAGTCTCATGTGATCAGTCTACTCATATTTTAATCCCTTCATTTTTTATCTCTTTAATACCCCATGCTAGGGGGTGGGTTTTTTTGTGTGTTATATTTGTGATCTTATGTAATATTCTCCATTTCTAGCTATTTTCTTGACTCACGTTATAGATATCTAATTTTGTTATTATTTTTTTAGGGATTCGATGATGATTTCACTAGAGCATGTTAAAATATTCTAAATTCTATGGTTCATTTTCTCAGAATAACTAGATAAGTACCTAAGAGGACGGACACATGAGGTTCCATGTAGTTTTTATGAAATGGGAATTCTTTATGAGTTTTTAGTAGATTATTCCTATTTAGTTTAAAATAAATAATTTTTATTAATTATTTTTAATTAATTAATTATGATTCATAGAAAAAGATAGGATTATAGATGGCAGTAAGAGATTTGATGAGGCATTGATGGGCATGGCCAAGGGTTTATAGAACAAGTATTAGGTGGTATCACCTTAACGGTGGTAGGCAGTCAATTTAATAAAATGTAATATGCATTTTTATTCCTGATTTCATACTTTAATCGTGTTTAATGGGATTGTTAATGGGAATGATTAATCTATAGGGACTTGGGTTGGAGATATATGGTAGTGTTTTAACTCTTTTACTCGGGACAACTACTCTTAAGAACTTTAAGTGTTCTAGGATCACCCGTCAACTATGTCACAAATTGAAGAGGGTGTTGAAATAGTTTATTAGAGATATTAGGTGGGTCTATATGTGTGATATGATACATTGGTTTCATAGGTCAGTTCACCTTGGTATATTTATATGGTAAAGAGTCTTTGCCTTAGTGGAGATGGGTATGACAATATTTATCTCACACTTTGTGAGTGATTCCCATCTATGGGTAGATTATGTCTTGGAATGTTATGTGAGTAGAATGAGTCTTTGAAGCATGATTGTTTTAATAGATATGCATTTTTTCTATATATTTGTTGAGTGGTCTCCCATTTGAGATTTTATATGGGAAACATCTATGGGTTAGGGAAACTATTCAAGACATGGAATTTGGTTTGTAATGTGACATAGATCATGTTAACATTGGATGGTCCATGGGTAGTGAGACTATGAGTATTGAGTATTTATGATGGGTTTTTAATGTGCCTTGAGGTATGGTTTAATGAGCCTTTAGGACATGGTGTCATTAAAGGGTGAAAAACATTATATGGTATCAGTGATCATAGATTGTGATGGGTATAGTGGACCTAGTGGATTACCAATTTGGTGAGGTGAGATATGTTTTTTATAAGGGGATAGGTATGAGTGACTAGTTCCTAATGGTGATCTAGTGAGATCAATAATGGGTTTATTTTACTCTTTTTTATTACATGAATGTGATTTATTGTATGATTATGATAGGAAACAAAACTAATGAGATATAGTATATTGATTCCTTTCCCTAACATGAGTTATATAGAACTTGATAGACTATCATGGGTGAGATAGAGTCATTGTATTCTTTATTTAGGGACCTTCATTGTGTAAATTTGGGTCTATTATTGGAACATTCCTTTAATAGTCTCGGTTCATCAGATTGGACTGCCTCGAGTAAGAAAGGTGGGTCATGACATAATCCGATACATGGATGATGGACCCTATATTATGTAATTTGGTAGTAGGTTGTGTTTTGGATGCATGATTTTACCCTGTTCCATTGGGTAATGGGTAGTGGACATGGACATTTCATTACCCTAATTATTCAGGTGTGGGCTAGGGTACAATATGGGTTTGATAGAATCAGTCTGTGAGTTGGATTCCCCCATTTCATTGAATTCAGTATTATTAAGTTTCATAGTGTCCGAGTAAGTATAAAGTGACCCAACACATAGGGATTCTTGGTGTCCTGAAAGCACAATACATCCAAAAACTTGTGTGAAATGTTTGTATTGATCTTGAATATATATATATATATTGGTGTAAACTAGAAAAAAAAAAGTGATACCCAATAAATATGTATTTCCCACACACAACATGGGGACTCTAGTGTGTGTACATACCTTATGTCAACATTTTGTTTGATCATGGGATGCATATATGACTGGGATAGTGTAGTTCAATGGGACTTGTATACGGGGTTGTGATGAGTCCTGGTGATGGTAGTATAGATAGTTTTCATGTTTTTTTATTCTATTTATTTTATATATGGGGTCATCTTAGTGGGTGGCCAATGTACATTTTTATGACCATGGGTTTATATGACAACCTTATATTTTGATATATCATTTTGATTATTAATTTATGCACACTATGATTATATGTTTTTATTCTTTTTAAATATTCTTACACTATTAAAATACTCTAATTATTGGGAATAGACTACCTATTTTTTAGATCAGGACCTCACTATTAGTTAGAATCCTCTAGTGTATGGGTAGTTATGTTTGATTCCATATGGTATTTAGGCTCAAACATGTTTTCTATGTCGGGGAATTACAAATCAGTATCATAGATTTTGTTTCGTCATACTATTTGGGTTGATGGTAAGCTGATAATTTTGTAATGCATGAATACTTGCAATGAACCATAGAGTAGGGGGTGTCATGAACACCTTTCCTAGGGAAATTTCTATTTTCTAGATTTGTGGTATTTTTTTTCTTTATTTCCACTATAATAATTGATATTTTTATTAAATATGATTTGTTATTGGTGGTTGTTATTTATGGGTTTTCCTCTTTGATCATTGGAAATATACCCATGTACATGTATCATATTTAGAATATATGACTTACATGACATATGTATGTGTATGTGATTATTATTGATGAGAGGTTCAATTATTTAAAGTGCCGAAAAAATTTTGTTTGAAAATTTTCCATTGAAATATTTTCTAGAAATCCACTCAACGGACCACAATATAATTTATTTATTGATAGGTTTTGACAGTAGAAAAATGAAGTTATGGATAAAATTATAGTAATTTGAAGTCAATTTGACTGGTCATAGATCCCAAATGGAGTTATGGATCAAAAGTAATAGTCGTTTGAAGTCAAGATGAAAAAATGGTTTGTTGTGGTCCCATTCATTGGTGTCTGATTAGGGATGTCCCATTCATGGAAGTATTATTGTAAAGGTCTTGTCTTGGTGTTACAGTTTCAGAGTTTGTATTTATTGTGGTCCATTTATGAAGGTCCCATTTCTGGAGGTCATGTTACGTAGGATCAGGAGTAGAGGTCTGGTTATAGAGGTCTCATTCGTGAATGTCCAGTTTGGGTATATTTAATGGAAACCTTCATGAAGAATAATTATGTATTCATGGAGCTCTATTAAATCACCTGTTTAGCTTTTAATGTAACCTTCACAAAACACCATTTGGGGTTTTGGACCCGTTTCAAATCACAAAGATCATAAATCTTCATGAAGGACTCAATCCATTGTGAAACTCGCGCCCTATAAATTGCTCCCACATTCCTTCATTAATGAGGAGGAGATGCCAAAAAAACATCATTCTATCAATTTGGGAATCCCCAAGGATTTTTGAGACCCTTATCCATGAGGACCCTAGGCTTTATGAGACACTCTTCTGTGAGTCCCATGGTCTTCGCAAGTCCATTCTCTATAAGTCTCATAGGTTTCATTAGACATTGTTCTTCAAGGTCCCTAGGATTTTTGAGACCTAACATTGCAAGTCCCCTAGTACTCCTAATACACTTTTATATGATACCCCACAACTTCATGAGATCCTCCTTTGTGAGGCCCCTAGATATTCAAGACACTACTCCACAAGGCTCCTGGGCTTCATGAGACCCTCTTTTGTGTGGCCCCTAGGCTTTATGAGATGTTTCTCCACATGAACCCTAGGATTTACAACACCCTCCTTCACAATGACCCTAGCCTTTGTGATAAAATACTCCATTAGTCCCTTAGGATTCATGAGAACCTCCCTCATGAAGGCCCATCCTTCGAGCCCACTGGTCCTTACCAAGAGGTTCGTGTCCCCACACCCATTATTAGGATCAATGGAAGGATCTAGTCTTGGAAATCCCCCTACATCATTCTACACCATCACTAAACCCCATCAAAAATGGAGTGTCTCACCACAAAATTTTCAGGCTCAGTCAAGGGAATTTTTGGTTTCACCCTATGCAACCCCAAAATACACCCCTAAAGTACCATGAATACAGATACTCCTCTACACTCCCTTAAATTCAGAGAATAAACCTATTCTTCTTAGTCCCTTTCTCATGTCACGAGTTGATATTATCCTCTTGGATTCCTTAAATCTATTTTTTTAAACATTTCTCATGAACCTCTTTAAAACCTATCTCCTAACTCGCATATCTATTCCAACTAGAATGGGTTTCCTTTATGTAAGTCCCTTGCTATCTATTTCTAGACATCGTCCACCTGGTATTCCTCACTACATGAGGTTAAACTGTACTATACCCTATATAAAAAAAAGGATACCTCTTTTGAAACACAATATATGCCTTATACATAAAACATAATATGACTCATTCCATGATCATGAGATGATCACTAAATAATGAACATGGGCCTCCTCCTCAGGTGTAATCCCAAAATTACATCCATATCCCCATCAACGGGTCGAGATTCCACCATGGTCTAATGTGAGGATGATGGATAGGAAGCTCAATTAATAATCACCACACACCATATCATTTTACATGATGTAAAACTATAATATTACCTAATTCAATGGACATGGTATTCCCTCATGACATGATAAGAGGAAGACATAATGGGTAGCTCATTAAATAATCCCCACACATTATGTCCTTCCACATGATGTGAAATTGTAATATTACCCTATTCAATGAACATGGTATGTAACATACTTCCCCTCCTCAATGTATTGAGAATAGATAGGTGTGCTACTAGGCCTTAGGTTCCATCCCCAAGACAACAAATTTTGGTAATAAATACGAAGGGATTCCTTAAAAAAATTTGGAATGACTTTTCCTTTGAAAATAAAATATCTCAACAAAGATAAAAATAACCAAAATACCACTATATGATGTATGAGTACAAAAAATAAAAAGACCATACAAAACAAAACCAAAAAGAAACTATCTAATTACAATGTGGAAACCATTGTTAACAAAACTGAAAGAAACCAAACACGTCCAACTGCCACTCAAAATATGCTTCATGGTCCAACTCAATAAGAAATTCCCAATGTATAATGATTCATCTCTAAAGAACTAGTATATATTTCCTTTACATGTTTCTTGGTATACAACATCTATAAACTCACTAAAGTTCCTAAGTAGGGGGTGAGTATAAAACACTGTATGATTTACCCAATGACATCCAAACTCATTCCACTAGGATAAAACAAGTCATCAAAATTTATATTAAATAATTTATTTAAAATAATTTAAAAGAGAAAATTTAAAATCAAGTAGTTGATATCAAAACCAAAAAAAATAAAAAAAACTATTTGGTAAACCTAAAACATTTTTCTCAAATCTAATTTGAATATCAATAACATGATTTCCACAAAACCACACATGCGTTCCCCTATGATAGTTCCATACCCATAAGTGGTCTCTTGTCAATTTACCAATATGTGACAATGTAACCATTACCAAGAACCCCAATGGAAGACACTCTATTCATTGGGTCATGTCAATGAAAATGAACTCATGACAACCATTTATGAAAAAAAACACTTTTCAAATCATGCCAATACATTCTAATAAAACATTTCATTTAATGAAAAAATGCAACAGACATTTTACATGCATCAAAACCAAACAATAATTATAAAACCATTATTTCAAAATCATAAACCAATTTCTCTTTCCACAAAGAAACCAACTTCCAAAATTTTACAAAAACCATCACTAAAGATGTTTTCCATCATAAATTACACATAAATTTCAAAAAATCAAGAACTTAAATAAAATTTAAACCAATTCTCTTGATTATGATTAATAGGAGTCGAAAGTGAAGCCATGTGCCTCTCAAAATTAGGTGAAAGTGAATAACGACACCAAAATTCCAAAACCTGGAAAGAAACTACTAAAAATTCCCTTAGATATTATTACCTACCATAAAAACAATTGTATTTCATCTTTAATGACATCACACAATGTGGATTTACTCACAAAAAACTAAACACATGATTCAAATAGAGGGAAGAAGAATAAAATTATAGAAAAAAATGAAAAATGGTCACTTTCCAATTAAATTTGGCCTTTAACACACCTATATTTTCCAAGGAATCACACATGGGGTCAAAATGATTTGTCTAATTATCCTTAGGAGGGAAATTAATTTGGTTTAATACCTTTTTAGGTGAAAAAGAGGGTCTTAGGGGGTAAATTGGATTAGATACATAAATTTCGGTTTTAATTTTTAATGGTGAATTGTTAGGGTGAATGGTTAGAAAAATTGTTTGAAAAATTTGCATGAGCCACTACCACTAAACACACCTCACACCATTTGAAAAATTGTGTTCCTACCATGATTTCCCACTTTTTCCATCATTGAGTAGTGTATCTTGGGAATTAATATTGTTTTAAAAAATTGTGTGTTTGGTTGTGCGCCTACCTAGTCCCCACTTTTTCAATTGCATTTTTTTGGGAGTTGTTTCATGGTTTTTACTAATTGTTCTCAAACACATCACCTCTATAAAATATCCATTAACATGCCAAAACTCTTCCAAACCTCATGAAACATTACCCAATCACTTTATAAAAAAAAATACATAAATAAAGGTTCTTGTACCTAAAAACTTTGGTTGCTAAATTCTCACCACCATTAGTCTTTCCATCCCCAAAAATTTGAAAATCAAAATGGGCCAAAAAGAGTTTGGGACATTTCTTGACCATTTAATTCACACACACCATCAGTTTTTCTATTAGTCAACCATATTTCCATAAATCCTACACTAGATCAATTCTTTTCCCATGAAATACTTTCTCTTTCCTATCCAAAATTATCACTAGAACATGAAACATCATTGAATTAGGATCAATTTCAACATGATCCTGTGAAATCACATGGAAAAACATAGGTTAATACTTCTTCAATTGAGATTCATAAAGCACATTATGCATCAAATTTAATCTTTTGTGAAAATCCAACTGTTATACCTCCTCACCAAACTATTTGAATATCTTAAATGGGAATATGTATTGAGGAGATAACATTCCCTAATTCTTAAAATAACGATCCCAATCTTTAGAGAGATTCTAAATAACACATGATCACTAACCATGAATAAAAATGGACATAAAATATGATCCAAATACAATTTCGGATGACTCTGAGCCATCTCCATTCACTTCAGGATCAACTAAATGTTCTCCCTTTTCTATTTCACATGGTTTGGTCCAACTAATGAAGTCTCGCATTTTCCTCACAACAAAGTGGAGAATGAAAATGGTACTTATACAATACTTCAAAAGGTACCATATGTATAAGATCAACTGTTTTTGTATGAGAACCCCACTACGGGTAAGTGCTCTTCCCATGAGCCAAAAAAATCCATTAGAAAATTCCTAAACATTTCTCCTACTATTTTAATCATCCTTTCATATTTCCCATGTATTGACTCAGATTTTCCAGGTATTATTTTTGGGTATTGTATGGATTCTTTTCAAGACATGGCCCTAATATGGCATGTGATTCTGAGGCCCTTTGTTACCATAATAAATGTTTGAACTATATTAAATATATTAAATAACACACACTTGCAGTTTTCTTGAAAAAGTGGAATAAATACTAAAATGGGGCCCAGATAAAAAAAAATTAGGGTATTATTGAGTTCAGAACATTAGGTTTACCCTAGGTGAGATGTTACATTGGTCAGAAGAAGTTGTTCGTAAAAAATTTTACATGGTTGTAAAATGAATAAAATAAATAATTATTTTATTTTAATTTAATTTTTTGATCCAAAAACCTAATATCTTATTTAAATAAATGGTTATAGGTAATTCCTATGTTTTTCCACTAAAACCTAGAGATCCAAAGAACCATTGTAGATCTGTTAATGGAGATTCCATTGGTGGGTGATGGTCGAATCAGAGATTGATGATCGGTGCAAGATAGAATCAAAGGAATTCACTAATTATCAGGGTGTGGTTATATTATTCATCGTATATAGATAAAAATCAAGGATGGAAATTGTTTGATATAACTTCTTTCCCCATTTATGGTTTCTATAAAGAACGCGAATCAATTGAAAAATGGAATGATTTTCGGATCATGTGTATTACAATATGGGTTATCTACCATATTATTTTGGGAGAAATTATTTCTGTATTTTTATTATCTCTTAATTTTTCATTTTACCAGCAATTACTTGAGTTCATCATGAACATTGACCAAGGTATGTTCCTCATGATTTGTCCTTACACTTTTCTCCCTCGATTTCTTTATTCATCATAGGCCTTCTTCATTGGAATATGGTTCAACACATCTCAATGAATTGATCATTGTGCACTCATTGCTTCATTAAAAAATCTGATATTTTAGATCACAACTTGAAAAACACGATTGTGGAGTGATGTCAAAGATAGAAGGATATCAGATGATGTTGGAACCTTATTTTAAAGTTCATTGGTTCACAATGAAGAACTTCATTCAAGGGAATTTTCTTAATAAATTAAAGTGTTGGGACACGTTAATGATTAATGGTGTGACTAATTAAGACTTGATTTATTATTTTCCAGTAAGACGATTTCAATATTAATGGTCATAGGAATGGTTGAGGATGCAAAAACTGGATCTAAGAATATGGAAAATTCCATGATATATGATGTGTAACTTGGAGCCGCACACCATGTGGGACCCTCTTATAGGTAGCTTGGGTTTTAGGGAAATCTTCATGTCACACAACATGTGACCCTATCACATGGAATTTGAACTCTTTCTGGTGGCTTTGTATGTACCTTGGAGGGTACACAGACACGAGTAGGAATACATGGGCATGGGGAAACCAGGTACTCCCACATGGACACTACATAAGAAAATTTACATGGGAAAACCCATGTACTTTTACATGGGAAGAGTACATGGGAAACCATATACCATGTACTTTTACATAGACACAAACACCGGACATAGGATAGTTACATGGAAAGGAACCAGGGTCAAGGGACACGACATGTAACCCTACTACATGTCTTTTACTTTAATAAAGTTAGAATGGAGCCCTTTTAATTTGTATCTTTTACAAGTTTCATTAGGTTTTGTTCCCCATATCCATTCCCTAAGGGTTAGTATGTTATCTCCTCATAATCCCAGGACAATGATCCCTTCAGCAAGACCTCTTGGATGAAGTTATTAGAATTCTTCTATCAGACCCAAAGTGAGATTCTTTATTCATATTTTTTCCCTAGGTGTAGTTCTCGGAATCATAATCCCCAAAACTAAATGGGAACCAATCTTCTACATAGAGAGTTAATATATATTTATTGGTTGGTATACACCATGGAATTGGGTTTGATCCTCATCTATGTATCATATCTCTTTATACCTTCAGTGTGTACTTCCTATACTGAGACACGAAAATATTTACCTCTTGAACGGATGTCATCAGTGTTATAAGTCTCAAGAGTGTATTATCCAGGATGAATAATATGAGGAACCATCTTTCTAGAGTCCTAGTTTTTCATTATAGTTTTGAATTACATTTAGGTTGTGTGTATTTTTTTAGTATATCTGGATATTCTTGTTATATGTGTTATAGACATAAACATGTGTAGAGATTACTTTATTCTTTTGGTTTATGCTTTTTAGTTTTGGGTTATCCTACTAGGTATTTTTTTACTTAGGCCTGTATGGGAGTTTCCCACACATTTCATATCATATACAGACGATTGACCTTTTGATAGGGTCCTAGATGGACCAAGACCACACAGTGCATAGAGAGACTGAAAATACCAGGGTGTATTATTGTTGTATCTTGATAGTATTCTCCAATTTTACTTTCAAGTTGGGATTATTTTTAGACTCTTTGTGTTGGGATTTTATTTGGCCCTATTTACTTCTGGTAACTTCATTTCTTACTCTAGTTTTGGGTATTAGATATATGCATTCATGGTTGTGCATTTTCTTTTAAAATTTTATAATTTTTATGGTCATGGTTATGTGTGTGTCTGTACAGGTACTTTGGATAAGGCCTCCCATGTTATTTATATGCTTACTCGTCGCTATTTTATATCCCCTGGACTATTGGAGGTGGGATTGGGGAGTCACATCAGGGGCCCCATTGGGATGAATCAAGAAAGAGTGGTATTATAGGAGTTAGTTCTCCCTTAGGACCAGAGTCTATGAGATTGGTTTGGGGGAAACGGTGTTAAGTGATTTGATTTTAGCTTTAATTCTAGGGACTATAGTGTTAGTGTGACAACTAACATATACATACACCATGACTCAGATTACCTACTTTTCAAATTGGTAGATGAGAACACTAGTTATAGGGAAAACGGTACATGCATCATATAAGAATGTGTTATGGTTTCCTTATCCTTCTTGATTCATCTCTAAAGACATACACATTTACCTTGGGAAATATTTTTATTTTAGGATACCTCTGTGATGTATTCCATCTAGGATTCGATATCATGATCATGAGGATGATCCCATCAGTGATGAGGCATAGATACGGGGACTAGTTCTAGATGTGCTACCTCCAGATGGTGCACCAGCTATACCACCACTAGGAGTGCAGCATATGGTACCCGCAGTACCAGAAGATGAGGTGTGCAAGTTGAGTTCACTTCATGAGTTTTAGTGATAGTAACCCATTAGGTTCTGAGGTGGTCCTAATGCACAGGTGGATGAGGACAGGCTAGAGGTGGTGACCCATGTTTTATATCTTTTCATGTCACCATCAAATCATATGGAGTTCCTAGAATAAAACCTTCTCCATGTCCTAGTGGGATAATTATGGGGGTTAGTGAACTAGTATTATGAAGAGGTGACTCTATCCTGTTTATCATTTGAGTGTATCTTTGGAGAGGATATATCTCCATCTACATTAAGGGTTGTACGAATATAAGAGGTTCTTTATCTCTATCAGGGTAGCATAATAGTAGTTGAGTATTTATTAAGGTTTAGAAACCTCTCCATATACTTGATGGATATGGTTTCATACCAGTTCATCAGGTCATGGACCGTTGAGTGAGGTATTTTTAGTGAAATCCAAGCCAGTATCATCCTTATGTTCATTCCTACCTATTATAGGGTGATATAGAGAGGATTTTTTGAGATTTTCTAAGGTTAGTAGACATAGATAGTGGTTTCTGGTTCCGGTAATACAGGAGTAGAGACCTCAGAAGCAAGGAGATGATGTCAGTCACAGGGACCTAGATGTGTGAAATGTTTCAAGAGGAGTTGCCAAGATAGATATTCTACGGTTCATGTCTCACGATATGGTTCCATTCATTCTAGGGAGATGCGGTTCTACTCATGTGATGTCTTTGGTCATCTTGCATGAGATTGTCTAACCCACCATATGGAAAACATAAAGATCATAAATGGCTACCAATGAAGATATAACGGAAGGTGTATATAGGTCTGTAGGGAAGAGGATGTGGAAGTGGAGTAGGAAGAGTAGAATTAGGTGTTAGAAACATTTACTTGATACTATCATCAACCACAAGTAGTCTATATTATGCTTATGGAAATAGAGGAAGAGGGAGGGGACAACTATAGGTAGCCAATGTTTATGACCCAATTTCTCTAGGAATGATATGAGGTAAGATATGTGTTTCTTATACCTTAGATGCAGTATTGATATACATAGCTTTAAGTCATTACATTATTTCCACATATATTTTTTGATAATTATAAGTTCTAGTTGATCCCCCGGCTCAACCCTTATGCTTAGTGACTCATACTAGAGATAACCTAGTGATCACACACATGTTCTGATGATGTGACCATAATCTCGAAGGAAAGCGTTTCTATTGAGATATATTTGTATCAGTGATGAGGTCTTATGACATCATCATTGGAATGGGATAGTTATCTATAGTTCATGCTTAGATTGTGTTTTTTTATTAAGATGTGGTGTGTCCATAGTGATAGAACTAGGTACTCCTATTTGGTGAAAAGTAATCTAAGGTAGTTTCATATGGACTCATGCATTGGAGGGTGAATCCGATTGCTAATCAATTGGCTATCTTGACCCTTGGTGTAGTTGATATTATGAGTTCTAATTTTACAGTAGTGGTGGAAGAGTATAGGGATGTCTTCTCTGAGGGTGTTCTAGGTTTACCTCCCCACTAAGAGATATATTTCTGCATTAATATACTCCATGATATAGAATTTATATCTATTATAGAATATTGGAAGGCACCCTTAGATCATCCTGAGCTGAGGATGTAGTTGGGGTACTTGAATAGAAAGGAATTTGTTAGAACCAATTTTTCACTTTGGGTAGCCCCGGTTTTTTTCTCCAAGAAGGAAGATGGGAGATTGAGGTTTTTCATGGACTACCAGTGCCAGAACAAGGTGATCATAAAGAACATATATCCACTATGGAGGATCAATGACCTCTTTGGTTAGTTGAGAGGGGAATGGTGGTTTTAAATGGATGAACTTATATCTGGATATCATTGGTTGAATGTACAGGATGAGGATATAACAAAGAAAGAATTTAGATGTCACTACAGTCACTCTGGGTACTTGGTGATCCCTTTGGTGTGACGAACACCACATCAGTGTTCATGGGACTCATGAATGGAGTTTTTTAGCCTTTGTTGGACAAGTTCAAGGTTCACTTCATCAATGATATTCTTTTTTACTTATATTTCGATAAAGAGAATGTGAGACACTTGAGCATGGTTCTGGATGTATTATAATATCACTAAATTTATGGGAAGCTCTCAATGTTCTAGACCTAGATTTAGGATATCCAATTTCTAGGACACATTATCTTATCATATTTAGTGGTAAGGGAAATAGCCTAGTTCAATACAATATTATCTTGGGATCCACCCAAGATCATAAAATAGGTGAGAAGGTTGATTTGGTTCGCATGAAATTACCATAGATTCATACCTAAATTCTCTAAGATACCAGCACCCATAACATCTTTGACCTAAAAGGGGATTCCTTTTTGTGGATAGAAAGATGCAAGTAAGATATCTAGTAGTTGAGGTAGAGTTTTAAGAGCACTCCCATCATGATATTTTCATAGGATGGTGTCAAGTGCATAGTGTTTTGAGATTCATCAGGAACCAGACTTGATTATTTTCTAATGAAGAGGAAGTTGGTTATTTCCTATGGTTCATGTTAGCTGAGACCACATGAATAGAACATTAAGACCCAGTATCATTAGTTAAAAATGGTGGTCTTCACACTAAATATGTGTCTAAACTACTTAGTAGGTGAGTGGTTTGTTGAATATTTTGATCACAAGAGTATCAAGTATATATTTTCTCAGAAGGATCATAACTTGAGATAGATATGTTGGATTGAGTTCCTCTAGAATTATGATTTTGAAATTATCTATAATCTTGATAAGGGGAACATGGTAGAAGATTCACTAAATAATTGATCTTGTTTACAGTTACTAAAAAAGGTGTCATATTAGTTTGTATCATTACATATATCCTTTATGAATGGAGATGGAGAAAATTACCTCCAATCGAAGGTTGTTACCCCTCCACTCTTACTGTGATTCATAGAGAAACAGCTTGGGGATACTGATTGTGAGACCCCACGTACTCAAATATCCATTGGACATGTTAATGATGGATTTTCTAAAGGTGGGGATCATGTAATTATTTTTATAGAATTCATGATGGTACCAGTTACATTATAGGGGGAGGTTATGACATATTTACAAACATCTCTTTTAATAGTACATTAATCTATGGAAAATATGTACTGAGACCTCTGATGTCATTTTTGGTGGAAAGGGATGAAGAAGTGTGTTTTATAGTTTGTCTCTCAATGCCTTACTTGTCAATAAGTGTAGGGCGAGCACCCAGTTCCAACAGGTTTAGCTCAAACCCTTGAGGTTCCATAGTAGAAGTGGAAAGAGATATCCATAAACATTATGATGTTCTTACCACATATGTCTAGGGGACATGATTCCATATGGGTGATCATAGTCCAACTCACTAAGTCATCCCACTTCTTAGATATCTGGGAGAATGTTTCATTAGAGATATTAAGATACCTCTACGTGCAGGAGATATTCTGACTCCATGGAGTTGAATTTCTAATCACGATGTTCGCTTCATATCCGGATTGTGGAAGGGATTATATGAGGAATTTGGGACTCAGTTACACTTGAGCATGTCATTCCACCCCCAAATTGATATTTAAATAATAAGAATCATTTATGTATTAGAGAAAAAATTTAGAGCTTGTGTGTGGGACATTGGATGTACATGAGAAGATTTCATACCACTGGTGGAGTTTGATTAAAACAATATCTATCACTCCACCATTATTATGGAACTATGTGAGGCTTTTTATGGGAGACCCTACATGTCACCACTTTTTGGGACTGGCACTGGAGAGTTGGAACTCATGATACTAGAGTTGGTGCGAGAAACTACTAAAAGGTCCAGATCATTTAGGAGTGGATGAAGACTGCATAGATCCATTAGAAGTATTATGCAGAAAAATGATGCAGGCCTTTGGAGTTATAGGAGGGAGATCATGTGTTCTTATGAGTTTAACCTTGATGTGGATTATAGATATTTGTTAAGGTAAGCAAGTTATCTTCAAGATTCCTTATCCCTTTCCATATACTGTGTAGAGTCGGTGTGGTGGTGTATCGCTTAACTCTGCATCCACAATTAAAATGGGTACATGAAGTCTTCAATATGTCATGGATGAGGGGATATGTGCATGACCCATAGCACATTATCAATAGGTAATAGATGGAAATTGAGGATAAAGGTACCTTTGTTGAGTTTTCAGTAGAGATTGAGGTTTAGTGGAGGGTATCCTTGATGGGAGAGTGATTCCTTTAGTGTGTGTCTAGTGGAAGAACAAGAATATTTATGAGAGAAAATGGGAGTTGGAGGCTTAGATGTGTGCTCAGTAACCACATCTCCTTGTGTAACCCTTATTTTGTCCTTTTAGGATTTAAATCCCTATGATGGGGAGTATTTAATGACTCATGTTTTCTATGCATTATATTTGGATATTATAAAGATTATTTTCAAGACTAGGTGATGGGACGGTGTGCAATTATGAGGACAGGTGTTCCTGGATTAAATGTTTGAAATATATTAAATATATTAAATAGAAAACATGAACACTTTTCCTGAAAAAGTTAAATAAATTATAAATGGGGTCCAAATAAAAAATATGATGACGCTATTGATTTCGAAACACTGGGTTTACCAAAGGTGTGACATAACCATCAGTGTAGGGTGTTTGCAGAAAAGTCATCGCAGGTGTAAAATGAATAAAATAATTAATTATTTATTTTATTTTATTTTATTCCATTGAAGCAGTGAACTAATCTCTTCTTCAAATAAATAATTATGGGTAATTCCATGTTTTATCATCTAAAACCTATAGATATAAAGAATCTTTGGAGATCCATCAAAGGAGATTCTATTGGTGAATCATAACTAAATAGAATATTAGCAATCAGTGGGAGACATAATGAAAGGATCTCGCCAATGATCATGAAAAAACTACATTATTCACCAAACAATTAATCCAAATCAAGGCAGGTCATTGTTGTATTAGACTCCTTTCACCATTTATAGTTTCTATGATTAATGTGAATCAACTATCCAACAAATTTATTTTTGGATTGTATTTATTATGGGATGGGTTATTTATAGGATAATTTTGGGATAATTTATTTATGGATGTTTATTATCTCTTAGTTTATTATTCTAAATGCAAAAAATTGAGGTTTACATGAACATATACCAAGGTATGTTCTACATGATTGTTAATTTTTGTTTCCCCCTAATTTCTTTGTTCATCGTGGGCATTCTTTGTTAGCATGTAGTTCAACACATCCCAAGGAATCAATCATTTAACACTCATTTCTTGGCGCAATGATATGATATTATAAATCTCAGCTCATTAAGACACAAATTTAGTGTGAAGTCATAGACAATAGAGGATCAGATTTTGTAGGTACCCATTTTTAATGTTCTTAAGTGTGTAATGAATAACACCATTTAAATGCATTTTCCGAGCAAATCGAAGGGATAGAACGTGTAAATCAATGATTTTTTTACTCATCGGGACATGATTCATGATTTTATGATGATTTGATCACTGTATTGAATGTTGTAGGAATGATTGAGGATGTGTGAACTAGATTTATGAATCTTGAAAAATCATTAATACACAACATGTAACTTGAGGCCACACTCTATGTGGCCCCCTCCTAGAAAAATCTAGGGTTTTAGAGAAGGTTATGTATAATATGGTGTGTGGCCCTACCACATGACATGTGACCCTATCACATGATGTGTGAACTCTCCCCTATGGATCAGTGTCTACCATGGGGGTGCATGAAAATAAGAGGGAGTAAATGGGAATGGATACTCTGTGTACACCCACACAGACACGGCCTGAGAAAATGTACACTGGCTAACCCATGTACTGTTACCTTGGCATAGTACATGGGAAAACTTCTCACCATGTATTATTACATGGTCATTGACACCAAATATGGGCCAATAATAGAGTTATGACCAAGGGTCAAGGGACAGATTTTGTAAGCCCACTACATGTCATGTACCTTCTTAAAGTTTGATTAGAGACTATGTCCCATGTATCTTGTATGAGTTTAATTAGGGTGTGTTCTTCATATCCATTCACTGAGTATCATTATATAATCTCATCTTACTCCTAGGACAATGATCCATTCATCATGAATTCTTGGATAGAGTTTTTGGAATCTTTCTGTGAGGCCCAAAGTGGGATCCTTTATTCATAGACATGCCCTATATTGAGTTCTACATATCATCACGACCAGAACTACATGGGTGTTGATACTATACTTAGTATTTTAATCTAGATTGAGTTGTTGGTATACCCCATGTCCATGGGTGTGATCTTTTTCTATGTTCTTATCTCTTCATACCTTCAGTTTGTACTTCCTATGATGAGACCTAATGATCCTTACCTCTCGGATGGACATCATCAGTGTTATTGGACTCAGGAGTTTGTTCTTCCATATGAATGTTATGTGTAACCTTCAATTCAGTGTCATTGGATGGAATTATGATTGTGACATACCATTAGATTTTGTGTCTTTGTTGAGTATATCTGTATATTCTTGTTATATGTGTTGTATACATATACCTATCTAGAGATGAATGTATTCTTTTGTTGTATGTTTTTTGGTTTTAAGGGGTCCTAATAGGTATTTTTATACACACCCATGCAAGTTCTTTTCATGCATGTCTCATGTCTTGTGTAAATGATCAACCTTGGATGGGGTCCCAGACATACCATGATCAAAAGGTGCTTAGTGAGACCAAACAAACTGAGGTGTGTTCTTGAGGTATCTTGACAATAGTCTCTAGTTTTACTTTTAGGTTGGATTTGTTTTTTGACTTTTTCATGGGATTTAATTTTTCCATGTTTACTTTCCTTTATTTTCCATCTTACTCTGGTTGTGGGTTTTTGATTTATATAGGTGTTGTTGTTTAGATGGTATTATATTTTTGTGTTTATATGGGCTTGGAGATGTGTTTGTGTATAGGTACTTAGGTTAAGTCCTCCCATTTAGCTATATGCCTACTCGGTGCTAGTCAACATCCCATGGCTTGTTGGAAGCAGGCTTAGGGAGTCATGACATGGGCCCCATTAGGACGAGTTGGGACATACCATCCTTTTATGGATGATAAGTTATTCTCATAGTTTTATAAGACCCATGGTCTTGCAATAAGGATTACTAAAATTATGACATAAACCTGAGATCATGGTATGATACTATCGAAACATGAACACTATGCCTCTTTACCACTTTATGGATTTAGTTTTTGGACATGTTTTCCACCATATGAGATTCATGAATATGGATGAAATGAGGTGAATTTTTTAGTTGACCCACTATCAGACATATGGAATTGTGTTTTTGAACAATCATTGGTAGACCTGTTATAAAATACATATCTATATGCTCCTATTTCCACATTGGTATCTATAAAGAAAAAAATATACCCATTGTCCAGTGGTTCTATACATTAACCTACTGACAGGTGATACATCTCATAAAAAAACTCAACCACTTTTCTTTTTATTCTATCCCACCAAAATTGTGCTTTAATTTCATATACATCTTTTTTCCTGGATGAACATCCCATTTTGAATGGTGGTAATCCTGTATATGATGTTATGGAGAATCCAAATGTACAAAAATCTGATCTCAATCCCATAAAACTGATTTTGTCAAGATTCCAACCCTCAATGGTCTACCCGCCATTGAGTTATTACCTCATATGAACACATTAATATTTATGTATATGTCTATTTAACCTTCTAAAACAAATTTAAGAAAAAAATACAGTATAATGAAAACTAAATCACTACCTCAATCATCACAATACAAGTGTATGTAAGTTATCACTAACATCATCTTCCATTGATTTAAATCTTGTTTCTCCAACTGATTATACAACTTCTTTCTTAATGAATATTCCATTGAATTTCCATTAATAGGTGTATATATAAATTAAAATTGAAACATTTAATGTTTTTCATCTATATTATTTTTTTGTGATTAAAAAATATTTGTGAGAAAATGTGTTTCGAGCTCTTATGATCCATAAACACCATGAATTTCTCACCAAAAAGATAATGATGTCATGTATTCAAATAATGGTTCACTATAGATAATTATGAATCATGCATTGGGTATTTTTATCATGAAAATGTAGCTGTTTTGAGCCATAAGTAATGACATGATCTCGCTTCATGATAATACACCCCGATATAGATCCCAAAGCATCACAATACACCATATATCTTTGTCCTGATTTTGAAAATATCAAGATCTGTGTAGGTGTAAGGTGAACATTAATATCTTGAAAAGACTTCTAATATACACAATTCCATTGGAATGGAATATTTTTCCTTTTCAAGGATATAATTGGTGAATCTATTCATGAAATGTCATGAATATATATTCGGTAATAACAATCTAGGCCAAGGAAACTATGTATCTTAAATATTTTATTTGGTAGTTGACAATAAATCACAGCCTCTATATTTTCTAGATCCATAGAAACACCATTTTTAGAGATTATATAGCCCAGTAAATTTACCTCTTGTATCAAAAAATCACACTTTGATTGTCTAGCATACAGATAATGAACCTCCAAAATAAAAAAACATTATCACCAAGTGATTCTCATGATGTGACTTTTTCCTTGAGTATACCAATATTTCATCCATATACACCACCAGAAAAGAATAGAGATACCTTTAAAATATTTGATTTGTCAATTTGATAAAGATATGTGGTATATTTTTAAGTCCAAAATCCATAACCACATACTCTTAATTGCCATATCTGCTCTGGAATGTTGTCTTCAGAATATCCTCTCTCCGAACCCACAACTGGTGATATCCTGAATACGAGTAACTTTTAGAGAACCACTAGTCTCATCTCAATTGATCAAATATATCACCTATTTATGGAATATGATACCAATTCTTTATCATAACTTTATTAAGCTTATGATAATCCAAATAAATCCAAATATTCTAATCCACCTTTTTCAAAAACAAAACTGGTGTTATTGATGGATATATACTAGGATGAGTGAACACTTTTCATTCCAACTCATCAAATTTTACATTAAATTTCATTCATTATGTTTGTTCCATTTAATAATATAGAATTGAGATAGGATTGATCCTTGGTAAGGGAACAATTTTAAAAACCACTTCTCTTTTGGGGGGAAACCCTAAGAAATATTTAGGAAAAACATTCTGAAACTAATCCACAATTATTTTGAAACCACTATTCCTGATCTCATCCATAAATTCCAAGTTCAAAGCTTACAACTGATATGAGATTGTTCTTACTACTGGTTCCAACAATCCTATTGCACCTACTAATTCATTATAGTCTCCACTAAATAGATTCAATATGCCAACATGAGTTTAAAAATTAACCCTTTGATTATAACAATCGATGTGATCTTTGAACACTGACAACCAATCCATAACTAGTATTAACTCATAGAAATTCACTTCAAGAAAAGAGAAATCCCAAATCAATTAACCACCATCAATAGTTATAGAGAATGATTTTGACATAATGGAATGACATTCTCTTTCTCCAAGAGGAGTTTGATGTTTGAAAACATAAGGAATTATCTCAACATTAAAAAACAAAAGATCAACAGCACAGAAATCATAAATGAATGAGATTCACCTATACCAAAAAAATAATGTATAATGGAAAATTTCAAAAGATTCATACATATCACCATCAATGTTTTAGATTAGTCAGCAAGATCATTTTCTTAACTACATATAATTTCTTACACACTGCACTTTGGAATTTATTACTATGTTGATGTTTTATTGGTTGAGGGGTCATATTATTTCTAAAATCACCATGGGTTTCTCATTTCTACTGATGAGAGTTATTTTTATTCACTCATCCCATCAAATAATACAACGTCGATTGAATATGATATGTATCCCTAAAACATGACCTTATAGAACTGTAGAAAAATCACTGAAGATGTCACATATGGTTAAAATTTTGACATACTCTAGGTGTTGTTGTACAATCCTATTTCATAATCCCAAAAGAACAACAATAAAAGACTATAGTTTTACTCTCTAGTTTGGGAGGAAGGTTCATCGATCCTGTTATCAAATTCTGAGTCATACCATCACCTTGGAAATACAAGTACCTCCTTTCCTTATTCCTAGAATTATAGTTCCCACCATTTCATATTCATAGAAACATGCTTCCTCCACAAGTATTACACACTTTCAACAACATCCAGTGAAAGGAAAACTAAATTCATAAATTTATCCACATATTCTATCACTGAGAGATTATACTACTTCAAGCTAAAAAATTCCATTTTTAAAAGAAATTATGAACCTGTGAGGATATAATTATTTTTAAAAAATCTTCAAATTCCTCCCATTCCATGCCTTGGTCCAACATAGTTTAAACTACTAAATCAAACCTCTAGCATGCTAGATCCTCCAGTATATATGTTTACAACATCACTTTAAACTATGCTGGTGTGCCAAGGAAATTTATGATTCAATTCATTATATTTATCCACAAAAATACTCTTTACGGTTCCAAATTACCCCAAAGGATGGTGGGATTCTACTTTTGGAACTGAATGTAATGATCATAATTTCTTGAATCTCCTATATTCCCCTTATACATGTCCTTTAAATTTAGTAAAATACTCTGAACTAGTAGTTGGATCATCTATGGCTCAGGTGAAACCACATTCTCAGTAGCCTCTATGGGTCTTTTGCTACGGTCCCTTCACAACAACATTGTCAATAACTAAAAAACTCTATTTAGTCTCACTCTATATAAACTGAAGTCATAAAAATTTTGAATTTTCTACATAATCCATATCACAAAAAGGAATTTAAAAATTTTAAAAATTCATCTTTCAAAATATTTTTTGAAATTCCACCATGATTTTTGAAAATCAAACCATTTTCAACTATTTTCAAAAATCAACACATTTTCACCAAATCATAAATCATTACTCAAAATGGATTATTTTATCCTAGTGGAACATCATTACTATCAATTCATATTATTCAATTACCATCAAAAAAATCCATGAAGATGAGGTTAAAACTTATATAGGTGTCATGAAACACCCATTTACCAAAAATCCATTATAACTTTTAGTTCAACAATAATATTTTAGCTACACCTATTGATGCTCTACATTTCACATTCAGAAAATCCTACTCCTTTATAGCATCCCAAGAGACATACTGATATTAATTTCATTTCAAGGATCATAAAATTTTATACCATTTTTTACCAAAATAAAATATGGGATGGCCATGACTGATACCATTTGTAACATCATTCCCCTCCTCATTAGCTTGATAATTTATGGTTTTGATACTAGGCCTTAGGTGAAGAGGTTCCCCCCCACCCCCACCCTCCCCCCACCCCAAGAACTTCACATCAATTTCATATTAATTTCAATAAATTTAATTAATTTAAAACCAATCTTTCAAGTTTTAATCAAGTGAATTTGAGAGTGAAGACACCTACCTCTCAAACATAAGTGAATGTGAATAATGAAAAAAAATCAAAAACCTGCTTTAGACCTCCTAAAAATGTCCTTAGATTATGGTCCCTATCATCAAAACAATCATATATCATCATGATTATCATCCCAAAATTTTTATTTATCCCCAACAGTATAAATTCATGATTCCTATAGATGGAATAAGAATAAAACTATGAAAAAAATTAAGAACAGTCACTTACCAAAAAATATAGCCTCTAACATAATTATATTCACCTAGGTATCACTCCCAGATCAAAAGGAATGGTGTATAAAACCATGGGAGGGAGAAGAATTTCTTTTATAACCTTTTTATGGGAAAAATAGTGGCTTAGGTGGTAAATCAAATTAGTTTCATGAGTTTCATATATAATTTTTTACAATTCATCATTAGGGTTCATGGTTAGGAAAACTGTCCGATAAATCTGCACAATCCACTGCCTCCAAACACACATCGCATGGTAAGCTCACATGGTTTGACAAACCGTGTGCCAACCATGCTATTTCTCAATGTTTGTCCTTGCACTATTTCTCCTAAAAATTCATACAGTTTGGCTGAAATGTTTTCTTAACTATGTGCTAACCCTATGCCCAATGTTTTAGTTGCAAGGTTTTCTAGGAAGTTTTGTATGGTTTCTATTAATCGTTCTCAAACCATGAACCTCGATAAAAACTTCAAAAAAATGAAAAAACACATTGAAACTCATGAAACATTTACCAATCACATTATATAATTAAAATACATAAATAAAGAGTTATTTACCAGAAACCAGGAGGTGCTACATGGGATTCCCTCATTACTTGGAATGAAGAATGCATAATGGGAAGCTCAATGCATAAACTCCCACATAGAACATCCCTCCACATGATGTTAAATATTAACAATACCCCATAAAGTTTATACATTATTACCTCATGACCAATCATGAAGAATAAAGGAAAGGAATCATTAATACATAAGCCCCATGTATTGCATCCGTACCACATGATGTTAAACTTCATGGATCAGTCATGTCATATAAACTTACACTATAGCATAAAACTACATGGGTTTTGATCCCTATCTTTTAAATAGGGTATGTTGAATACCACCCAAAGGTTCAATCCTAATAATGGTAAAATCATGTGTAAAATCATCCCTCCTAGGGACACACCTCTCAAATCCACCTCAAGGGGCATTATAATCCATTAATCCAGGTGTGATATATCCTCTCCTAAGGATGCACCTCCAGATATACCTCATGGGAAGTTATGATCCATCTATACATGTGTTATATGAACCCTACTAGGGAAGAACTCCTAGATATTTCTTAAGGGGAATTACGATCCATCAACCAATGTGTGCCATATTCCCTCCAATGGATGCACCTCTGAATCTACCACAAGGAGAATTTTGATCCATCAAATTAAGTGTAACATCTTCTATTCTAGGGATGCACCTTCAGATATGCCTAAAGGGGTGTTCTAATCTATCAATATAGGTGCGACATCTTCCATTCTAGGGATACACATCTAGATCTTCTATAAGGTTTCTTCTGATCCATCAACCTATTTGTGACATCTTCCCTCTTAGGAAACACCTTCGGATCAACCACTATGGGGAGTTTTGATTATTAAGATATTCCTCCATGTGGAATTCTAATCCATTGTTAAAATCATGTGTGACATCTTCACTTCTAGAGATGTACATATCAGATCTTCATCAATGGTCATTTTTATCCATCATCCTATGTGTGACATCTTCCCTCTTAGGGAAACACCTCCAGATATGCCTTAAGGGTAATTCATATCATTAAAATCAAATATAAAATATTCCCTCCTAGTAACTAACCTCTGGATTAGAAACAAGGGGTGTTATAATCCATAAACTCAAGTGTGACATCATCCCTCATAGGGATACACCTCCATATCTAACTCAAGGGGTGTTCTAATCCATCAACTCAGGTCTGACATCCTCTCTCATATGGATACACCTCTGGATCCTCCTTAAGGGTGGTGTTGGTCCATCAACCTAAGTGTGACATATTACCTCATAGGGATGAACCTCTAGATCCACCTCAAGGGGTGTTCTAAACCATCACCCCAACTATATAATATTCTCTCCTAGAGATACACCTTCATACTAGCCTCTATGATGAATTTTGGTCCTTTAGATATTCCTCCATGGGGCATTCTGATCCATCAGTAAATTCATGTGTGACACCTTCCCTCATAGGACCATACTTACATGATCCATCCCCATAAGAAATTAAATATGTGACACATTATTTATAAAAAGAAATTAAATCCCTGACCAATTAATCCCTATAAGACATTAAATTTGAAAATATTTTATCCCCATAGGACATTAATTATGTGACTCACCTATCCCTACAAGACATTAAACATCCTCCCAACCTATCCCCAAAAGAAATTAACCATGTATATGTTTCCACAAGATGTTAAACCCATTCCAAACACATATCATGAAGATAATAAACCCATTCCCCATTATCTCTCAACATGATGTTTTGATTCATCTCTACAAGACATAGAACTTGTGACCTGGTCAATAATAATGACCCCCACACGATAAATGTGGGATGTATAAGGTAAAAATAATTGGAAGTCTTACACCCCTCACCTCAAATTCCTCATGGCTGAAATAGAATTCCTTAGGTTCTATTAATAATATGCCTTATATGTGATTCCTTTGAATTCAAAAGTTAAAGACCACCCTTAGTGTTAATTACTTTTGTATTGACATATAATACCTTAGGTTTCATGCCTAAGATGCATTATATGAAATTCCCTCGAAAAGAGGAAGTCTATGTAGGTTCATAACACACACAGTGTTTAAAGATTTCCACACAGGTCTGACATCAATATCCACTCTAACAAAAATATTGGTGCCCCATTGATACAGAAGTAGTGTAATGAATTGATTTATACATTGAGATGGCACCGAGAATTAGTTATATAGATAAGACATAATCTTTGAGGGAGAATCAGACAAGTAAATGAGCTATAGGGAGGAATCCATAGAAGGAGAAACCAATATCCAATCCTCATATTCTGATCAAGGATCCAACATCACTAAAAATGGTGGTGGAGGTTTCCCACCTATGTAAAGCGTTAACATGGGGTGATAAAAACACATTACTATTATGATACAAGAACCAACTGTAAAAGTGTCAGAAACAACAGGTCATATAGATACCGATGTGTGAGGTTCTTCAAGGATTACAATATAGTCTCATTATAAAGTGATTTATGGATACCCATCATGGGTTAGAAGAGGTATCAAATTCTAGACACATGGTATTAGGATCAATAAGGGATTCCTTAAGTATGAGGTTCAGTTACTAAAAGTGTCAATAATAACCTATATGGGTTTTCCCCATATAGCTTCTTGGTTAAATTTAACCAATCCAAACTAGGTAATTATGTTGGTAAATCTTGTGATTTTTGAGGATAGGTAGTAATTTCCTTTGTATTTATGGTGTGAATCACTTGAATCATTTTATATATACATGCTCTTTTTTGAGGCATGGAACAGTTGAATGAATACCCCTATTTTTATTCAAGCATTTTTTATGATGAGTTGGGAGAATGGCTAGTTGATCATTATTTTGAAAAAAAGACCATGTGGTTGTTGGTAATGTGATTATTCATGGAATGATCGATATTACATAGGTTTTTATATACGGTTAATCTAGTTGATGACCATATTCGATGGTTTATGTGTGTGATCCTAGGTTGGATGTTGTGTGTGTCATGGGGGCATGGGATTTGTTGCAACTAGGTGTATGGGAGCATATTCCATTGAATTCAGATTAGATTATGGTAAATATATTATAGGGACATATTAGAGGTTCTTCATGTATCACTATCCCTTGGATAGATAAGAGTGAGTGTATGTATGCATTTTTAGTGAAAATACACAGTGTGTAATGGGGGTGCACACTTTTTTTGTGTAATTCCTATTTGGATTATAGATTGGTTAATGGGTTTTTTTTTGGCCTGTTGATAATTTTTCATTTTTTTTATCAAACCAAGTAGTAATAAAAATTTAGTGTGGTTGTGATATGTATTTGATCATGATGTCTTAGAATTTTTTACCTTTTTTAGAGGTTGACCATATGGGGGAGTGTTGTTGGGACTTGTTTGGTTAGACACTAGAAGATTAGTGTAAGGGATGTCTCATGTCGTAAAGGGAATTATTGGATATTAGAAGATGTATTTCATAATATTATGTGTATTGGTTTTAGTTTTTCAATCATACTGTAACTTGGGTGTGTGTGGTATAGTCATATCTAGTCATTTCGTGTGGTAATGGATAGAGAATGGGCTATAGAGTTTGGGTGTTTGGTTTAGAAAAGAATAAATAATGATAATCCAATAGTGGCGAGCATGGAATTGGTTTTTGGTGTATGATCCTTATGTATAAAGGTTCATTGAGGTTGTGATATCAATTAGTAAATAGTTGGGGTAACACCATGATATTAATTTCTAGTGATATCGTACTTTATCTAGTTCCTTGGTAACTATGAGATTCAATGTTCAGATATAGTGTAGGTAGGAGTTGGGGCATCAAAATAGGGATTGAGTGGAGTTGGTTTGATCCAAGGTTGTGTCATATTATAGTTTCTCTGCTGAATGGGGTTAGATAAATACATGATGAGCATTATCTTAGGGATATTTCTATGGAATTACACTGGACTCTACTTTGGACTTTAGTTTGAGTGTTTGGATAGTCTGGGGAAACCTTTTGTTTTTAAGACATCATAGTTAGGAAAGGCAGTGTTTTGAAGTGATTTCAAGGGAAAATGATAATTTTTTATTGAAGTATGTAAGAGGAGGTTCAACCGATGTTATGGGATTGAATCAGATGTGGTGGTGTTGAAACTACAAAGAGTGCGTCATTAGACTAATGGAAAACATTTTTGGTAGGTGATTCCTATAGTGGAGAGCATCATGGAATGAAATCATACATCATGATTGTATTATTATATTTTGGAGAACAATAATATTCATAATGAATTAGTTGAAGATATTATGATTTGTTAAAATACATGGGTGTAGGTACTGTTTTTTTTGGAACATGATGTTGGCAGTAAGTGGATGGATCGACTTCTTATGAGTAGTTTTCTAGGTGTTTTTTGTTTCACAACAGATGCACATTTAGTGTTTATAAACTAAACACAATGATTAGTATAAATTTATAACCATATAATGTTAATATATTGATTACTATAACTATGATGGATTAGTGATCAGAAGTATTATGTTTGTGTTATTGAAACCCCCCATGGATTTTTGGGTCATTGTCTTTTTGTTATATTTTAAATCTTTTTGGAGAATGTTTAGTTCAATAAAAATGGATTCTGATCAACTATTAAAGAATTTAAACCTATCATGGAGTTTTTTTTGGATGAGGAAAGAGATAAAGTTTGGTTTTTAAGCGTTCAAGTAAGAATAAGATGATGGTTAAGGTTTCCCTGGAGTTGGAATTTCATATTCAAGTAGCCACCACAATGCACCCTTGAGGGCTATACCAAAATGTATTAAGCCCATTAAATCTATAAAATAAATTAGGTTGTTGAGGGATCCCAATGGTGGATTTATTTTGGTGTATCTCTAGTGTCCATGCCACAGATGTAGTGGGATTTTTTTTATTTTTCCCAAAAAGGATAGGGCCATGATGTATCCCAAGGGTAGCATCACAGTGGTTTCTATATACCTGATTGCATAGTTATTGGGGGGTGAAGTCCATAATGTATACCAAGGGTCATGTCCTAGTGTTTTATACATACATGTCTTTCTGGTGTCGAGGGGGTAATTAGATGATACAGAGGAGAAGTATGCATCATAGGGGACATAAATAGGGGGTGTAGGGTTGGCCCTACCATTTACTTCATTCTACACCGAAACTAAGAGGTCACAGTGCAGTATGGCTTTGGTCAGAGAGGGATACAACATAGAATTAAAATTATTCTCTCTGTGAGAGAATTATATTTTTTGTGTGTTATTTCCTCATGGTGGATAGAAACTCCACAGTCGAGGAGGTTTCATTATAGTGAGACAAAGAAAGAGGTTATTTTAAAAACTCGGTGGATTTAAAATTTGAATGGAACCCTTAGTGGGTTTCCCTGAGAATGGATACAACATCAATCCCTAGTACACACTGTATCCACACACTAACACTATATTCCAAGGGGACATTATATAGAAATTGTTTCATTACATTTGTTATTACTATATTAAGAATAGTTATTTACATGTTTTACCCCATTTGTTTTAGGGCACATGGGCTCATGTAGGCAGCCATCGATGGATACTCTCAACATTTATTCCACTTAAACCCCCATGTTTCTAGATAGTTTTTTGTGTGTTCCAATATATATATTAGGTAATATTACCCATTTATTACTCAATTATTTCCTCTCATTGAAGAAATTTCTTTTTATATCAATTTTCTCAAGGGATTCATTGAAAATTTCACCATATTTTGGTAAAATCATACTAATTAAACGATCATTCTCCCAGAATGGCTAGAGGAGGACCTCAGATGATGAGCGCATGATGTTACATCCATTTTTGGTTTGAAAGTGATGTTTGGTGAGTTTTTAGTGGATTATACATATTTTAAATAAATTAGATACTTAATTATAAAATTTTATAATTAATTATTCTTTTACATTACTTGAGATTGGAGTTGAGGTGGTGGTACAATCTTGGATGAAGAATGTAAGGGTTTGTGTGAGGGTTTGTAGATATTATTTTTCGTGTAAACTTCTTGAAAGGGGTGGGAGGTCCCTTTAATAAAATATAATATTATTTTTTATACATTATTTCTTACATAAAGTTTGTTTTAAGGGTTTTAGTTTGGCAATTATAGATCAAGAGGGCCTTGGGAGGTAGATATAGGGTGGAGTTCATCCTACTGATCCCAAGACAAGTAATCCTTAACACTTTTAGTATTGTGGGATCGAGCGATGACTATGTCACCAAGTTAAGAGGTGTAAGTTGAGTTTTTGAGATACCTAAAGTGGGTATTAGGGTATGATATGTGTTATATTATTATAGGTTGGTACTCCAATTTCTACCTAGTGGTGATGGTTGCATGACTGTTAATTTCACATGTGTGAGTGACACCATTTTATGGGTGTAATGAGGCTTTGAATATTATATAAATAGGATGAGTCCCTTAGGACATGATGTTTCTTGTAATGAACCTAACTCCAATATCCCAAAGCTTTTGTCTTACTTTATTACATTGGAATAATATACCATGAATCTCATCTTGAAAGACCGAATAGTTTAGTATTCTTAGTAAACTAGAATCACATTTGAGTCATTAGTTACATTTGAATATACAAATTACAACATAATTTTTTTCAAGAATATCATTATTATATATAATATATCCCTTCATATAAATCATAGTATACATCATGTATTCCTAATAAATGAAAAAAATAATGGTGAGCTCAAATGATCAGTAAGGGTTAAGTACAATGGAAGCTATCATGAATCCATTAGCATAATCAACATGGGATGGAAAATAACTGAACAGAAATGAAATGTAAACATCTAAAATATCATGATATGTTAAGGAATGATTAATATGAAAAGTTAAATAAATGAAATCACTTCTCATTTTATCAATAAATTGAAAATAGAATGTGTCAATAGATAATATCATGGAGAAAACATCATAGATAATAAGATAATTGAATTCTTAATAAAGTAAATTCTTAATTATTGTATGGAATGTATTAGGAACATGATACCTCTAATATACAAATATATCATTAATAATGTTTAAAACTACTGGGTAAAACCCTAATGATTTGTCCAACTAGTTTGCCTCATGAGACTTATCGATTCACTAAGGGATATCTATAATCAGACCTCCACCTAGTTGTTTATGTTTTATGTTGTGTGTCAAATACTCTATCAAATAAAATATTTTTATTTTATAATTTTGTGGTGTTACACCATAAATAAATTTTTTACATAGAATTTTTAGTTTATCTAGTTAATCAAGGGTTTTATATTAAAAAATTATTTTATTGAAATACCTCATCATGAAAGGGTTAATAAAATGTCCTCTTAATAAGAGAGAAAGGGAAGTACAATGGTCATACAGAATAACACACAACTAGTTTTCTATGTAAGATAAAATTAGAAGAAAGTGAATATATGGAAATGGAAGAAAATTATAAATAATTATAGAGAATGATAGTGTCCAAAAATTAGAAAAAAAAAGTGAGTGATCAATGGAATGTTAAAGACCTCAAAAAAAGAAATCTATGATAATTTAAAAGACATTTTAATTCATCTAATAGTTAGCTAACATGATAACATTTTTATTTCAACATCCTTTTCCTAAAGTAGAGTAATAATTTTTACTATCTAATAATATAATAAAATAAACTTACTTGATAAGTTTCTATTTTATAATCACAAATTCATATTTTGGTTCTTCTTCGATCAATTTTTAATGCAACACTTACTCTGAGGAATGAATATCCAAAAGAAATTGTTCTTGAAGCACTATAATTTACTTTTAACTGATCATAATATTTATAATAGAATTATAAGTCATTTTTTTGATATCTATTTATTATTATAAAAAAAATTAGCACAGGCTATCAAAAATTCATAAATCACTATATGGTGAAGTAATACATTAATCTCTATAACAACATTCAATGTTAATATTAAAACATTTATTAAATGGTTAACCAAATGAAACATCCAAAATATTATTATCCAATACTTTAGAACTATGGTCACTCAATTTCCACAATGAAATTATCATTAATTCCCCAAATGATATAAACTACCTCTTAATCATTATATACCAAACATGTGAATGCCTTCATTATTTATTTTCTTCAAACCTGGTAATAACCCTAATTGACACAAAACCTTATTGAAAACATGAAATCTTCATTATTACTTATTTTAATCATATACTATTTTATATATTCATTAAATATAAATATGTTGTAAACTCTATTAATGATAGTATAAACCACTTGGTAAAAAATCATTATTCGGTCCCAAGGTAGTCAGTACTATCCAACTTACAATATACATATCAATCATATCTTTATACCACCATCATTTTCTCTATATCAAAATAATATTAAGGGTAATATTTACCTCAATAATTTTTTTCCATGAATTTTGACTTCCCACAGAAACATTTTTTTCATCAGTATTTTTCAACATACACTTTCAAATCCTTAATGAAAAATTATTGTAGTACAATCCCTATACATTTCAAAATTATTATAACCAGGTATCATTGATAAAATACTCAAATGAAATAATTATTGAATCCAAATATAAGAAAATTAGACATTCCACTTGTACTCTCCATAAAATGATGTATTTCTAGGAAAATCGCAGAATTTATACCTTACCAAAACATTAGGATGTTCTTATATACTTATTATCAATGTATATAATAATGTTATGATCTGTAATCTATTTTTTACTAATTATAATTCCCATGGTTTCTACTAAGGTTCCTCTAATACGAACTACAATGACCTCAACCCCAGTAACCCAGATCCGGTGTCTTACTTTATTTTATTGGCATAAGACATAATGAATTTCATCCAAAAGGACCTAATAATTTAGTAGTCTTGGTAAACTAGATAGACACTTGATTCTTGCATTACAATTTAAAATATCAATTATTACATAAATTTTTATAATAACATTATTATATCAAGTGTATCCTTCCATATAAATCATAGTACACTTCATGGATTCCTGTGAAAAGAAACCAAATAATGGTGATTTGAAATACTCTATAAGGGTTATGTACAACATAATAAATCATGAACCAATGAGAATAATCCATTTGGAAAGTTAAAAAACTAAACAAAAAATCCATCTAAACAAATTTAATATCATGATAAGATAAGGAATAATAAATATATAAAGTTAAGAAACTTAAAACACATTCCATTTAATCAATAAAGTGATTATCAAATGAATCCAATGATAATATCATGGTAAAAATATCATGGGTAATAATATAAATGAATTATCAATGAAGCAAACACTTAATTGTTGGATTTCACATCTTCCTAATGTGATACCTATACCATAAAGATCTATCCTCGAGATAGTTTAAAACATCTGGGTAAAATCACATCTGATTTGGCCAACTGTTTTTTCTCATGAGACCTTTCAATGCATCAATGAGCTATCTATAACTGGGATCCACACATATATGTATGTCAAAATAATTCCTCATATATTGAATAATTGATTTAATTTATTAAAAAATATATTTATAATCTAATATTCATATTGATTAAAATATATTGATTTTTCAATATTCCCCTAATTAATTAAACAATTGTAAAAGTAAACATCATAGGTAAAAATGATATACTCTTTAGAAAATAATATTACCTTTTTTATGATAATAATGATATTTAAGTTAATTTAATTTATAATGAAAAATTATTACATAAACATGAATTTTTTAAGAGAATTTTAACAATAAAAAAATAATTTATGGAAGTGAAATAAGAAATTAAATAAAGACATTCATGGAAGAACGTTATCTCTCTTCAAAGTAACCTTCATAGTATTAAACAAAAAACATTAAAAGGATGAATTTATGACCATACTAAGATTTATAAGATTATATGAGAGAATGTTTTATGTTATTTGGGTAGGTATTGGCTGAAAAAAAGGCATTTTTAGGTGTGAATAATACTCTTTAGGGGTGGCCTATTATATGTGATGTGGCTGGCACAGTTGTAATTTTCAAAAAAATAAAATATGTGCCCATGTTTTTCATATGAAAAAAGGTATATATTGGATTATTATAGATCCCTATACATGATATGGTAGAAATATATCTAAAAAATAGATTTTAGACAAGTTTTTCTCTATCATTTTAACCCTTACCTTTTTAGTTTAACTCATAGAAAATCATTTTTTACCTTAACTATAGTAAAAAACATTTACTACTTTCACTATTAATTTTGTTAACTTCATTTTAAATTATTAATTAATATAAATTAGTATAATTAAAAATATTTAATCTATTTTTACAAATTCAATTCATATAAGTGATAAAATTTAATTTAATATTACTCCCACAGACGTGATGAGAATGCGGGTTTTTAAGGAGAAAATGTTCAAAAGTTTAAACAGTTTTTATATTAAAATTCAATATAAAAATGATTAAAATGACATAAATTTTCATAAAAAAATATATAATTTAACAAATTTTTTATTAAAACCAATTCAAAATATAATTGAACATTATAAATAATTTAAATGGAATGGCAGTTTTTTATTAAAATTAGTTTTTTTACTATTCAATGAAAAATGAAATATTTTAAAAAAATACAAATAATTAACCATAAGATAGTTTTTATTTTCATAATTCAAAAGTTAATTTTATTTTTACAAAAAAATATTTAAGTGGTACAAAATAATTATAAATTATGTGCACAAAGTGTGACCAAACCATCTTTTAAAAAATGGTTTTTAGAAAACATTTCCTCTTATTTTAAATAATTATTATTTTATTTATAATCAATATATAACTATAATATTCAAAATATAGTTTTTAATATTCATACTAATAAATTTAAAATCTAGTTTATAACATTATGTTATTTTAGAGTTTATTTATACTCAGGGTTACGTGTTTTGTATGTTATTAAAGAGATTAAATTTAAAGAAATATATTTCATGTGTTTGTTAGGATGGTTGTTGAGATTCACATACTCTATCGAATAAAAAGTTCTAATTTTATAATTTTAGGGTGTTTTATGTATTATAGAGAGAGTTTTGCTTCATGTAATGAGTATAGAGGTCTATCTTGGGTGATGTGAGATGGGACCCAAGTGTGGGTCAAGGGAACTATTCGAGACAAAGTCTCTAGTTTCAAATGTGACTTAGAGAATGATAACACGAGATTGTCTTTAGGTAGTGTGGATATGAGTGTTGAGCATTTTTTATGGGGATAGATTGGGTATTGTGGTCTGAGTCGGTAGATTCTTTAGTTTGTGGTGTCATTTTGGGGTTTCGGGTGCGATTTAGTATTAATTAGATGAGATAGTGATGAGTCTGGAGGACCTAGTGGATTTATTGTTTAGTGTGGTGTGATATGGTTTGAGATATAGGATAGGTTCAAGATAATAACACCCTATTTCGATATGGTGAGTTGTGGGATGGGTTGTAGAGCCTGTTTTTTATTTTTTTCATATTTTTTGTTCTGTTATTCTGATAAGAGGTGGACTTGATATGGGAGAGGATTCTGAGGCATGTTTACTACATGATTGAGATGTAACTATTTGGACTGACATGGGTGAGATAAAGTCATCATATGCATGAATTGTGAAATTTAATTGATTAGGCATGGGTTATGGTATTGTACATTTCCTTAAATAGTATTAGGTCATGGCAGTGGACCACCTCAAGTGAGAAGTCTGAGTCATGACTTGATGCGAGACATGGACGATAGACTCTATATAAGGACACATCTCTAAACATTACATGATACTAAATTTTTATTTAATAATTAATTTTAATATATTTTCAAGGATATTAAAGGTTTATATTTTTGTATATTTATGACTTAAATATTAGATAATAAACCCATATATTTTAAGAGTACAATTCTACTTAGTATCCATTTTTTCTCACAATATAATACTCTTAAAATGAAAGATGTTTTATTTTAATTATAAATATTCATGATATTCAACTTGACTAGTTCGTTGTTCCAATCCATCTTTAAATATTGTGAAAAACATTTTAAAAATATGGAATGATCACAAAAATATATGTAAGTTAGACAAAAAGAATAAATCCATTAGTTTAGTGAAAAAATGAAAACCCATAAAACAATTATAATTCTCACCATATTCTTTAATAATACAAAATAAATAATTTATATAAAAAAAATAAACTTTTTCTAAAATAAAACTTTTAAAATCACAGAAAGAAAATAGAGACTTATTTTAGGAAACATAGAGTATAATGTTCATAACTTTTTTTAAACACTTGTCAAAAATAACTGGATCCCAGATAAATCCATAGGATAAACCACACTATTTATCTATCTTCTTATTTCCTTTCAAGGAAATTAACATTACCCAATGCAATAGATTATTATAATGGGACACATCCTTCATATAATCTATATCAGTAATAGCCATCTTCATGACCTATAATTGGTTTTAACCCATCATATAATCTTTATTAGGATCTTCTATTATAATATATAATTCTATAGTGCCATATAATGCATAAAAATTTAATTATTTAAACATTTAATCATATAAACATTTAAAAACTCTTAATTCTGTATGAAAAAAAAACATTTGGATATTAAAAACCTCATTTCTTTTCAAAATCCATTTTTAAAACTAAAATTCACAAAATTAATAGAAATAGGATTTTTAATTGAATAAAACTTGAAATATTATAACAGAATTTAAAAACCAAATAATGGTTATAGTAGTGGGACAGGTCATTGTCACTGTATACTAAAAAATATAACATTCATTCTATCTTTTGTAAATAAATCCAAAACATACTATAAAAAGATTACATATAAAAACCATTGAAACAAAGTAAAAATAGACATAAAATTTCCGTAATAATTATTTTATGTACATATAAATACATCGAAAAAAATTAACAATATGTACATGGAATAAAATTATTTTGAAGGGATACATTAAATAATTAATCTTAAAAGAAAGAACCTTAACTTGGGTTTGACTCATTATGTATGTTTTTTAACTTCTAGAATATAAAAATTGTGTTAATTATTTACTATATTAATAACCATTTTAAATTTTATTATTCCCTTAATTTTATTTAATACCATTTTATATAAAATTACTTAATCAATTTAGTTCAGGTCAGATGTTTTGATGATATTCGGTTCGTACGTCCAAACTGACTTTAATAGGTTGACTATGGTCAAAGAGGTCATTATTCTATCATATATAGAATAATAAACATTAAATAATTATAATTTTTATAAAAATTATAATTTTAAAACCATCCTTGAAATATTTTTATGAAAAATAAACTATTTTACAATATTGGAGACGGTAGTTCATACTTATGCATGAGTAACATTTCCATTTTACAATGATCAATATTGAAAGATGGTAAGTAATATTTTATCTATAAAAAATTATCATTATATAATTAATGAAATATAAATTTTTAAAATACACTTATATATACCATCCATTTAATGTGGTTATGAAAAAAAATCGCATCGCTCCGTGGAGGTGGTTGTCCAGAAGTATGCACAACGACCATATAATTTCTCAATGAATGAAAATTATAAGAAAAAATGTGATGGATTTTGTTTTTATAATGATAAATATTTCATAAATATAATATGTATAAATTTAATTGATGTTTTTTACCATCCTTATGAGGTGGTGATGGAAAATTAATTACAATGGTTTGAGAGAAAGTCATCCTCTATACACACAAATGATGGTTTTGTTTACCATTTGATTGAATATGAGATGGGTATATGTTAAGACATTAAAATAATAAAATATAAGTATATGTAAGTTAATGGTTATATTTTTTCATCATTTTTTGGATGAACTTTTAAGGAGTTATAAGAAAAAATAAAACGAAAACACTTGATTAAGATCTATATCAGTTTTTCACACGACCTCTTAATGTTGACACCATAAGCATTCATAGATTGATTTTTTGATAAAAACAAGGCCTTTAATACATGGTTAGGGATTTTAATAATGTATTTGGGTAGGTAATTTCCTATGAAACGTGGTTTTTATTTATGATTAAAATAGGAAAGGTGCTTCCCTTTTATAAGTGAGAAGAGGGGAACTCATTGTAAAAATATTTAACAAAACATCCAATTGAAAAGAAGGAATGTAAATACAAAGGTTATCTGGAATAACACATAATTGTGATTAAAAATTAGAAAATATAGGTGTGAAGTGAAAATATGAATATGGAATAAAATCATAATGTGTAAATAATTATGGATTTTTACAATGATCAACGGTCAGAAGAAATTGAATGATTGTGATAAAGTTAACAACCACAACTACAAAATCCAAAGAGTTGTGAAAATGACCATCAATTCATCAGAAATGAAAGTAATATGAAATTTTTTAATAATATCCCATTATTAGAGTTGAGTAATTCCTTTATCATATAGATGAATAACATATGGAATTATAATTATTTAATAATTTTAATTTCATAATTTAATATATTTCCACTACAATATCATATTTTTTACTAAATGATGAGTATTTTATATGATTTTTATATGCATGAAGCACTAAAATCAACTTCCTTAAAATCATCTACTTCCAAAAAAGGATAATAATATATTTATACTTTCTATAGATATTTACCAAAACCAAAATCATTATCCCAAGTTAAGATAATTTCCAAAATTAATAACCACTATATGATTAAATAAAACATTAATCACCAAAACAACAACTATAACACCAAAAGTTATACATATATCATTCAAAAAATAACTAACATTAAAATTAGTTAAAATATTCCAGACTAATATAGAAACCTACAAAAATGATTGTGGTTTCCATTTATTACAAGATTCATTTAACGTTTATCTCCCATTAAAATTAATCACACATGACGTTATATACCAAAAATTTGTATACCATAGTCATATAATCATTGACATATGCTAATAATTTCTATAAATAAATGGAACCTCTCTAAGGCCACCTTAAAATAATATACTCTTCCAAAATAAAATTAAACTGTTAATCCTTAAATAAAATCACATAAGATTTTTTTTATATTAGTCATATAAGGTTTCCAAAATAGTGACCTTCTTCCAAAATAACATTAATCCCCTAATTCTAAAATCACATTTCAATCCCAAGGTTATCTCTATAATGAAACATAGGTTCCCAAAACCATATATATTTTTATTTTTTAAACAATTTGATAAATAAATAAATTTTATACTAACCAAGACATAAAATAGGGAAGTGGTAGGTGTTACCCCCTTTTCACCCTTCAGTTGTGGGTACATGTTGTGCATCCTAGCATATTGTGACAAGTGTACTAAAATAATATTAATATAATTCTTATAATTCCCCTATAAATATGATGTATGGTTCAGACCTATTTTTGGTAATGGAAAAAAATTAATTACCCAATTATAATATATTTACTTATCCCTTAGGTTTGTATCTAAAAGAGGAGTTCTCACAAAATGGGTTTTTTAGCATTTATGATTTTTTATAAGGATGTTTTTTAATTCACAATGGGAAATTGAGAGTAGGGAGACTTAATTTATGTTATTTTTAAATAGTTGAGAATGATGGTGATAAGAGAGGTTTTTTCTAGACATAATGAAATGATATCACATGTGTGTGGGTGATGGTCACAATATTCTTATCTGAACTCTGGGGTTAGTCTAACCTTATTCTTATATGTGTGGGTGTTTCAGTGGTTCCCCGTGATTAATTAGGGATATCATTGGTCAAGATTTTTTTTTCGTCCTACAAATGGTACCCTTTATAATCCTCTACACATACTGATGATCATTAAGAACTCACAATATAACCCTAATATGTTCAATTGTATATATAGAAGGATTGTTTTGTGGGATAAATTTATCATCAACCAAAGAAATTAAAATAAATATATTCAAAACCTAACCCAATCAAATTCTAAATTTAATACTATAAATACTAATTGAGAATAAATATAAGTATAAGGAATTGAATATTGTTTAGTTTATTATACAAACTCAAGCATCAAAAAATAGGTCAATACCCCACCCCCCCCCCATTCCCTATCACAAAAAAACTACCCCTCTATGGATGTGGAATTTGAGTTGATTTTGGAGAAGGTATACATCAAAACCACAAAATAAATGAAAAATAAAGAAGGTAAATAAATATACAATAGTTCATCATCCATAACTTCCCCTTTCCAAGTGATTTTATATCATTCCCCCTAGTCCTATTATTTAAATTAATTTAAGAAACCTATAGATTTCATAAATGTAGTGATGAATGGATTTAGTTCAATCCGAGGATGCTTGGAGGGTCATGATCAATAAATTGTTTGTTCGCTGTTAATTTCTATCAAAACATCCAATTTTGATCTGTTCATGACTTAAAACATAATGAAAAATGTTCATGACTTATAATTTATGGGGGATAAACTTCTCACAACATATATTCACATTCTAAAATCCTTCACATTTCACATTTTGAATTATTTTTATGCTCTGAATTGGTGTTTTCCAGCTAGTAATGCACAATTTCATTTAGGTTTTTTAGTTTTGAGCCTTGGAAGTAGTACATAACGTGTCCTTGGATTTGCTGCAACATCAATATAGCTTCATAAATTTGGGTTAGTTCGATAACGCTTCACGATGCTGTGAAATGTGTCTTCAACCTTCCTATTTCAATATTTTTGTTCATTTTCCAAAAAATTATGGTATCCAGAAATAAATCATAAAATAATTAAAATACAATAAATAATAATCATTTAACATTCATAAAAAAATATTTATATTAAAATAATTAGGAAATTTTTTTTCTATAAATGAACAACCTAAAAAATAACACAAATCAACAATGACCATATAAACCTAAAATAGTATCAATACCTTTAAACTGATGTCACCAAAATGAATAAAAAATTATTTCTCAAATAAATTTTTACATGTTATACTTTTGGGTCTCATATACCTCAAAAATATTTTAAAAAACAATAAATTTATCCAAAATTACTTTGGTCACATAAAATATAAAAACATTATTAATTAATTTAAACTTATGACCATCCTTAAATCTACCACTACATCATAAGTCATGAATCCTTATATGTAGACATGATAATCATTAAATGTTCTTAATGACCCATTAACCATTATTTTCCATTTTATTTATTAATAATTACTTTCTATAAAACATAATATGAATAATTTCCTACAATTCAACAATATCAAAACCTAATCTATGATATAATACATACCTTTTTTATGTCATTTTTCTTCAAATTCTACTATAATGGAATTAGCCATTACAAACATTAATCTGTATGAAGTTTTGGAACCTATTGTAGATCCTTCCCCCAGAGAAATAGATTTTCAAAATACACATTCTCCCAAAATATACAACATTAAATTAATACATTTGGAATAAAGTTATTCCCCCTTATGAAATTAGCTTATCACTACCTTTTCAATGACATATTATTACTTTATTCTCACATTTATGGTATAGAAAACATATGTATTTTATTTTAAGATATTTTCCTAGGAAATTCTTCCCGTATTATTGACATGTAGGTCGTTTAATATTTATACCTTTATGATCACTATCACTATAACATTCATGGAGATTCATTTATATCTTATATGATGAGTTAGTAAACTATTCTAGGTTCAAGTAGTTAATCATAACTTGTGATAGCTGGTAAAGAATAACCAGAAGTGTTGTCACTAAAACTCCCATTCCATTTATTTTCTTATTCATTCAACCAAAAAATCTTCCATTACATCAATTATTAATCAGTTATTTCTAGATTTATACATTTTATAAAACCAAAACTTTTACTATGTGTATCTCAAAAAAATCATGATATACCATATTATAATTATTATAAAAACAAATATATCCTTCACCAATAAATATTTAATTATTTTAATTTATACAAAATATCTATAATTTTCCCTAACATGCTAAAATTTTTTGTTATAGAATACTTTCCTCTTATAATCAAATAACATCATAACTTATAAAATTTTCTAAACATTTTCTCTGATACCGACAATAAGGACCCAGCCTTAAACATTACATGATCCTAGATTTTTATTTATGAATTCATTTTATTACATTCCTAAGGATCATTACGGTTTATTGTTTTAGAAAATTTGTTCATAACTCACACATAATAAACGCATACACTATATGTGGACACTTTTATTCAGTATCTATTTTTTACACAATACAACACTTTTAAAATGAAATACATTTTCTATTGAAGAAAAAAATTCATGACTTTTAACTTGACATCTTTATTGTTCTTACCCATACATAAACACCATGAATTTTTTTTTAAGAACATGGGATGAGCACAAAATACTCAGTAATGGACATAAAAAATAATAATTCCATCAGTTTTGTTAAAAATATGAAAACCCAAAAAATAATTACCATTATCAGCATATTCATTTAAATTATAAAACAAATAATTTCAATAAAAAATAAACACACATGTGTCTTACATAAAACATTAAAAATCATAGTAATGAAATAGAAACCCATTTTAGGAAACATATTCAAAAATAGTTTTAAATATATGTCAATTTGGAGCCCAATTACATACATTATAAAAACCACACTAGTTAACTCCCTCCTTTTTCCTTTGAGGATATGGAATATTTCCCAATTCATTAGAGAGCTATGATGGGGATCAATATTCATAAAAATTTATTAGTATCACATGTCTTTATGAGCTATAACAAGGATATAAATATTATACTAGTTCTATCAGGCTCAACTATTCTCATTTGTAATTCTCAATTACCATATCATGAATAAAACATTTAATTCATGATACTTTTTAACATAAAACCTTTAAAAACTATTTTGAAATGAAATCATCAAGGTCATAAATTTTTTTATTATTTTAGATAATCCCCCTTTAATGGTTTAGGGGGAACCTTTACATAGGACATATCCCAATGAGGCTATTTGGCCTCTTACATTTCCCAAAGGGCCCCAAAGATCACCGCAAGAGCAGACCCACCCATCATATATATATATATATATTCAAACTCAAAAAAATTTCAAGGATGCATAGCTATAAATGCCTCATGCAGAGTGCATGGTGCATGGTCCCAATGTAAAATTATATACCCTTTCATTCTTTCCAAATATAGAAGCCCTGTGAATATGTAAGAGTTATCTATCCTTTGAAAAAGACTTTTGAACCCATATGAAAAATAAAGTCATATATTGATGTACCCTTTCATTAAAAACAACATTTTCAAAATTAAAATACCCAAAAAGAATAAAAATATGGGTGTTCTTTAAAGAAAAAAAATGATATATTATTAAGTAATCAAAAAAATTAAATAACAATTACGATGGTGGGAAAATTTATTTTTTCCATATATGATAAAGTAGAACATTTACTTTTTCTTCTATAAAGAAATTCAAAACATTACATAATGTAATTAATTTTAAAAAAAATGAAATAAATTCAAAGAAGTCATATAATTTCAATTATAATTTTCTTATGTCCATGTAAATTCATATATTAAAATTTTAAGAATATATAAATAGAAGATAAAGAGTTGGAAGGGGGAATTTAAAAATATTTGGAAAACAAATTCCCTTACCTTGAGTATAACTCATCACATATGTTCTTTATAATCATAAATAAAAAACTATTAATTATTTATTTTATTAATATAATTTTTAATGTTTATTATTCTATTTATTTTATTTAATACAATCTTATATTTAATTACATAATCAATTAATTTCACATCAGATGTTTTGACGATATTCGGCACATATGTCCAAAACTGATTTCAATATGATGACATTGGTCAAATAGGTCATTATTCCATAATATTCAAAATAATAATAATAAAATAAATATCAATTTTGTATGTCAATTACAATATTAAAACTATTCATTAATTATGGTTATTAATAATGAACTATGTTATAATCATAGAGATGGTAGGTCATACGTATGAATGAGCAACGTTTTAATTTTTCAATGATCATTTTGGAAAGATGGTAAGAATTATTTTAGATTTTAAAAATTATAATTATATCATTAATAAAATATTATTTCATTAAATAGAATTATATTTACCATCCATGTGATGTGGCTTTGAAAAAAATCACATCGCTTTATAGATGTGGTAGTCCCCACATATGCACAAATGATGTAATCATTTTTTAGTGAATGGAATGTAAAGAATATAACAGATATATTATCTTTAAAGATTGATAAATATTTCATGAATATTAAATATATGTACATTGAATAATTCATTACAACTATCCATAATAGGAGGTTATGGAAAATAATTTACATTGTTTCGCTAGGTGGTAGTCCTTCATACACATGAATGATGGTTTTATTTACTATTAGATATAAGAGGATATGGAATTAGGTTATTAAATTAACATAAAAACATGTCAATATTTGTAAGATACATTTGTTATTATTTAATAATTTTTTAATAATATTTTAATGAGATAAAATAAGAAATAAAATTAAAACTCTTGATTTGATCCATATCGTTTTTTCAGACAACCTCTTGAGGTATACACCAAAAAATTTCATAGATTGTTTTTTTGATCAAACAAAGGACACTAGAAACATTTTCAAGATGTATGGAATGTATTATTGGAGCAATTTACTAAAAAAATATTCAATTATGAATAAAAGAGGATATTATGTGACAATTTATAAGATGGGTAGGGTAACTCATGGAATTTAAAAAGGGATTAAATTAATATAAATTAATTTTTATGTTCATACTGCTCTAAATTGATGAGATTCGATGATAAGATGATTTTGACTCAAAATATTCTAATCCAATAAATATTGGATAAGTTTATATGATTTTTTCACCATTATCATTTTATTATTTATTGTGTTAACCCATTTCGACAATTACCAAGGTATTAATTATTTTACTCTATACTAATCAAGTAATTAACTATAAAAGGACAATTTGACCGTAAATGAGCCATAGTTTATATTTTAAGACATATCATAATCATATTTAAAGACATAGGATTTTTTGTGTTTTAAATCATTTAGAAAAATATTATTTATTATAAGATAACAATAATCTCAATTTTTGAACTATTCTTTTAATGTGACATTTAAAACTACAACACAATAATGGATTTAGATTCTAATTAACTCAAACTTCTATATTTTGTAAAAAAATTTCTAAAAACTCATTAAACTCAATAATTAACTGAAATCATATTTCCTTTAATAAATTTAAAATAATTTTTTTACTTTTTAATAATATTTATAACCAATCATACCTTATTTTTAACCTTATGTAAAAAATTTAAATCTAATAAAAAAATGAAAATGACATTTTTGATATTTCATTAAATAAAATATTATAAAGGTTATAATCATATCCATATAGAAAAAAGTCATATATTCATAATTTAAATGATTATGGAAAAAATATACTCCTCAAATAAAATTAATTCAACTATTTAGGTCACTTTCTAGTCCTTATCAAAAAATATCTAAATTTAATTAACTCATTTTACTTGTACCATGAAAACAATATTTACTATGATTACTATACATAATGACTAAAAATAAAAGTGACATATTTATTAAATTTGTACCTCTTGATTCCAAATATAGTATCCATTATTAAAGATTAAAAATATATAATTAGTACAAATTAATTTTAAGTTGAACCCAAAAAACATGAGGAAAATGGTTTTTTAGAAAATTGCCTTTTAATTAAAAAAAACGTTTTATTACTAAATTCTAGTATATAATTAATTTAAAATACTATAATTGGATTGTGTTTTATAAAAAGTAACTAATATAATTTTATAAATAATTTAAAAATATTTTTTACTTTATAAGCATATAAAAATAATTTTTTTCAATAAAATCTGTATTTTTCATTATTCATTGAATAATAAAACTTCTCAAAAAAATCAAAAAAAATCACCATAAGATTATTTTTATATTCTAATTTCAAAAACTATATCACTTCTATCGAATAAAATTTATAAAATATTTAGAAATTAATTATAATATTTTCTTACAATAGAAAATAAATGTAATTTCTGAATAAAAATGTATTATTGAAAAACAAAATGTATTCTCTAAAAATTGTGTACTTATTTTTTAATAATTAATCAATACATTTATATTTATTAATAATTAATATATATTTCATAATTTTGTTATACATATTTATACCTTTCAATTCAATGGATAGGTTATAACGATCATATTTAAAAAATAACAAAATTTTACAGTTCATTTATGCTTGGCGTTACTTATTTTATACACTATCTAACATATTCATCCTTTAAAAATCATGGGATATTACACTTTAATTTCATCAATAATGTAGTGGTTACGGTTTTTGACATATTATTGTATCATTTTTCTTTGGGTAGTAGTTTTTGGACTTGGATGATGACTACCCTAAGTCTTTGTGTATAAGATTGGTTATAATATGGGTTTAATAGAAAGAAGTGATGAGGTCGATTTAGATATAGTGCCAAAGTAGGTATGATTAGGTGTATTGCAGTCTAAGTTATCACATAAAGTCTTGACCCATATTGAGTCCTGGTGGATTCCTTGATATATAATGTCGACATGATTTTTTGACATGATTATTTTCCTTATAAATACATGTATATGTTGTTGTATTCTAGGGGATTCTGATTAGACCCCAATAAGATGTATTTCTCACAACCTACATGGGAATAATTCTGAACCTGGATACCACATGTTTTATTTCTATTTTAGAATAGTATGTTCAATGGACCAGGCTAGTTTAGATCGATGAGATTTGGAGACTAGGTTGTGATGAGGCCCCGAGATGGTCACAGGTCCTTTGAGTATGTTTCTTTTTTTAATTTTTTATATGGGGTTTGAATTTTAGGCCACAAGTTTTAGGTTTTATTACCATAGGTCTATATTACAACATTACATTTATATATATAATATTTATTATTTATTTATGAGTACTCTAGTTATATGTTTTGGATGTTTCGGCTATTTTTTTGTTGTTGTGTGACTCTAATTTGAAGGGATATTATCCCTATCATAGGGATTATTATCTCTTTTCTAACCAGAATCCTCTATCATATGGGGGCGGGTTCTTAAGGCCCCATATAACTCAAGCTCATACGATTGTTCTTAGTTTGGGTATCACAATGAAGGAATTATTTTTTTCTATAATAAATTGAATAATTGTGATAAATTTTATATAAAAACAAAAAATATATATATTGAAATGAAAATGATCATTGGAATGGTATTTTCTTAATTTTAATTTTAAAATATATTAGTTTACACTTTTATATCATAATAATAGTATTTTTCTCAATTGAAAAAATTATTAATGAATAATTGAGAAATAATTTACTCCAATTTAACTTGGAAGTAAATTTTCACTAGTTTAATATGGATAGAGTGTGGATCAAAATGAGTTGTAAAGGATTATTAGAAATTTAATTTAGTTGATATCATCTAGAACACATATTGAATTTCCCAATCTAATTGAAGTAATAATTATTTTTTAATTGTTCTTAATGTAATTTTATTCTTAAAAATAAATGTCACATGGTTACAGTGATTGAAATATGAGGTTCTCTCATTTAATTGTTCTTGAGAATTATCATCAAGGTGGAAAAGATGTTTTGATTGGAAGATTTGCATCAGATTAACATTTAATTGTGATGATTACATAGATGGTTTTTAGTTCATAAAAACTTGTTTCATTGGTTATTTGAGTTTGACATAAAGGTTTAAAACATTAGGAAGAGTTAAAGAATTGTATTTTATGATTAAATTTTAAAAAAAAGAGCAGAAAATGTTATTATGGAGAATATTAGATTTCATGAGTTTCTTAATATGAATATGTTTTTCATGTTTTTTGAGTAAAACTTTATATTGGATCTTTTATAAAAAAAAGTCTTATATACCATCCAAGTCAAATATTAGGGGATCCAAGTGCCCCACTGCTAAGGTGGGCACTAGAATCGACCCCAACCTAGCCTACCAATAGGGCTACGTCAAGGGACTGCAAGAAAAGAGCGCACCACAAAAGTGCATGGTGAATTGGTGACCACTTTATGGGGAAACACTATGGTGAAGTTATTTTCCATCATGGGGATGTTCCTATAGTATATTAGACCATTTAGTATCCAATATGGGAATTGGAGGATGAGGCTTGTATTATATAAGAAATTTCATCTCCTTCTTGTTTCGATGTGGGATCGACCTGGTTATTATTCATATACCTTTAAATACATCAAAATAGGATTTCTCCCTGATATTTTCATTATGGGATATTCGATCATGGTGCTAAGCCCATATCCATCCTCAATCTCTCTAATATTTCAGTGCGTCGGTATTTCTATGCAGCAACATTGATGTAATATTGAACCATGGATTTCAAGATCCTTTTGAGTATTCTGATTATTCCTTGGTGGTTGAAATCATAATGTAACTTCATTTTCTCAATATTACGATGAATAAACCAAGGACTTGTGGTGTGAAGAAGATTTATGTTTTCGTTACTGTGCTCTTCCATTGTTGTGAAACCAATGTGATTTTCTTGAAGAATGTCATATCTACACATTTATAAAAGGATATATAAGGTTGTAGTTTTCTGTGTCAATAATGTTGACCAGAATCTCTCTTTTCTAGAGAAATAGAGAATCTTGATCTCTCTTGTTCATGAAAGATTAATGATTTGTGTAGCTTTTTTCATGAAGGAGAAGAAGTTCATTATTGTTTGACCTGTTCTTAGCACATTAGGATAGGTTTGTGATGGAACCAATGTGTCATGAAGACTATTGGGATAGCGTGTTATGTGCCTCACTAGTATTTGTGAATCACCAAATAAACTGTACTTTCTTGTCTTATGTGAAGAAGGTTCTAGTGTATTATTTAAAAGTATAAAGTGGATAGTGAGATTTACACATTTTTGAGTGATTAATTCCCCATATAAAACTATTTTTTTCATACTATGCATACAAATTGAATTGTGCACAAAATAATAAGGGTGTTATATTGTCACGTTTAATGAAATAGAATGCTCAAGGATGAAGGTCGGTGAAAAAATAGTTTTTGAAAAGGAAAATGCATGTATTTAGTCTCTTTCATATGTTAGTATAAGAAAAAATATGAAAATTACACATATTGTAAGGATAAAGTGAGGCTGTGTGTGTATAATTGCATAATTACATTGAGATATAGAAAGTGGGTGTGCTAAGAAGAAGCATCTTTATGTGTGGATATATGCATCGATGCATAAGTATTTGAGAATAAATTCATGATCACATGCAAGTGAAACTGTATAAAAAGGTAGTGTAGTGAGTTGTATGAAATATTCACATATGATCTAAGTATAGTGGGAAAATATGAAATGTTTTGTGAGAAAGTATGATAGTTAATTAGAAGATTATAAAGAGTGGACTTGAAGAAGAATAAGGCCTAAAGATCATTGCATTATAAGTCAGTTGAAGTTCAAGACCTATTCACAAGAATTATTCACTGAAGAATTGGCCACATAATAATATAAATATTATGATCTCTTTGGAAGATAGCTCATATGGTGGGTGTCAGCATAAAGAACACCGGTGGGATACCACTCTAAATATCTCATTGGGAGATGGTCCATAGTAATCAGTTGTGGTCAGTCCTTACAAGAGTTTGTTTTTTAGGCATTTCGAGATATTTTCTGTACTTATAATCACATTGGTTATTTATAATAGAGAATATGTGTCTCAAATTATCCCGAACATAGAAATTGTGTATTCACCCACATTGGGGGAGAACCTTGTAAAAATCTATGTGTTCTTTTTCAGTATTTTTAGTTTTCTTTATATGGGATAAGTGGGACTCTAAATAACAAGGGATCAAAATCTTAAATGGTTAAAAAGGTTGATTTGAAAAAAATTATAAATGTACATCACTAAATCACCCCCCCCCCTCTCTGTGATATATCTGATCCTTGACTCTTTAAGTTGTATCAGAGTACCAGGATCCCTCTATAAGGACACAATATTTACTAAATATATAATTATGGAGAGTTTGAATTCACTCAACTATAGAGGGGTTACTTTCTTTGATGGAAAGAACTATTATGGATGGAAGAATCTACTACTTACATATTTTCTTTCATAAGGACTTGAAGTTTGCGTTGTTATAATAGTTTGTTTTATACTATGATAATAATATTCTCCCATAAAACATGATGATAATATAAATATTAAAGTACATGGGAAATCCAAAAAGGCTAATTTTTTATCCCTTTCTAACAAAGTGTTCACTAAATCGATTGGATTAAAAATAGCCAAGGAGATGTGGGGTTGACTATTGAATATGTATAAAGGGAATATGAAGATCAAAGAATCCAAATGTCGGAACTGGATATCTATGTTAAAATATATTTGAATGGTTGATGATGATATTTTTGGTTACTAATTTATGAGGGTGAATGAGAATGTAAGTCGTATTAGCGTTTTAGAAGATACTTGGGAAGATTCATCAGTTCATAAAAAATTGAGGCATCATTTTCCTGATAGATTTGATCCAAATATTTCTTCCTTGGAAGAAGTTGGAGAATTATCTATTTATGAACTACATAATACACTTCTAAATTATTAGATGAGATATACTCCTCTTTTAAAAAACAAATCTAAGAAGGAAATTGATTTCAATGCAATGAAAAGTTTCAAGATGAAGGAACATAATGACGAACCATTCTCAAATTATTATGAGGATAAGGTAACAGACATTGATTATAAGAGATTCATGACCGTTATATCTTAAAATTTCAGTATAGGAAGAGGGAAATTTAAATTCATTAATCCATTAAATTTTCTTAATCACTACTATAAAACGTGCCTTTAACAGCGCTGAAATTTATCAGCGCTAATAAATGGCCTAAAAATCCATCTTTATCAGCGCTAAAATAAGTGATGATAAAGTAGGACCTTTATCAACCATAAATAAAAGAAATGATAAATGGAACACTTTATTAGCAATTTTATTTTTAGCACTGATAAAAAATACCCTTTAAAAGCACTAAAAATAAACCACTAATAAAGGTCCACAATAAAATGATATAATTAAACAAATAAAATTATATTTTTTTAATAATTTCATTAATTAAATAATTATTGTTAAAAATTAATAAATAGAATACACATATATATAAATTTTAAAAATTAATAAATGGTATATATTAAATACATTGATATATAAAATGAATAAAATGAAATATCTAAACAAATAAAAATTTAAAATTAGTAAGTTAAGAAAAATATTAAACATTTTATTAATTAAATGATTATTGATAAAAATGATAAAATTTAATATACATATATATAAATTATAAATATTTATAAATAGTATATACTAAATGTATATACATATTTGAATATATAATTAAACAAAAAAAATTAACAATGAATAAATAAAAAAATTATTTAAAAATGTATTAATGAAAATTTTATTACTAAAATGAATAAGTATAATATATATATATATATATATATATATATATATATATATTAATTATAAATAATAATAATATATATTTATTATAAATATATGTCAAATTAAAAAATGTTAATTAAAAACATATTAATTTCTTATTCATTTTTAATGTTCTTTGATTTTTCAATTTAACATATATCAAATTTCATGTGTTACATTTATTTCACATAAATGTGTGTGTGTGTAATTAATGTAGGTTTATATAAAAATATGTAGACAAATATATTTACAAAATTTATAGAAACAAATACACCTAATATTTATGTAATTTATTCAAATTTTAATATATTTTATAATTTCATAATAACATGATGCATTTAATTTATTATGTTTTAAATCAATAAAAAATAGTATTACTGTTTGGGCATTCATTTTTAATATTTTTTTATTTTTTATTTCATTTTTGAATTTGATTCTTTTCAATTATTTATTTATATATATTTATTTACCATGTTTTAGTATTTTCAATATGTATTCATCTTACTTCAATATATTTATATCAATATATTTTAACAATTTATATTTAATTAATAAAACTTATAATTTTTTTAATATTTTTAAAGTGTACTCATTTTGAATTATTCAATTTCATTCATTTTTAAAATGCATATATTTAAGATTATATATCCACTAATACTGTTAAAAATATATTTTTAAATAAATATTTATAAATATATATATTTATAAATATATATTTACTATATTAATAAATTTATATATTTATAATTATTATAAATAATTAATTTTTTTTAAATAAGTATATATATAATTATAAATAAATAACTATATATATTGAATAATTGTAAAATTATAATAAATTTAATTAAATAAATCCTTTAATAGTGCTAAAAAACAATGATAAAGATCCATTATTATCAGTGCTAAAAATCACTAATAAAAAGAATCTTTATCGCCTCTAAAATATAAGTGCTTATAAAGACCTTTTCTATTAGTGCTTTCTTAGTGTTGATAAATCTCAAGATTTGTCAATTCTTTTTTAGCACTGATAAATATCCCTTTTATCGGCATTTATCAATTTGATGCTGATAAAAGGTATATTTATCGTCACTTTTTTCAAATCTCTTTTAAAAAATTTCTTGATCTATTTAAAAAACCCTAATCGGTACTCAGTCAGTCATGATTCTCAAGCTCTTGCTGAACTCCTCTACTATTGGTGCGGCTCCTATATGTTCCCTCAGACAAATCAAGGCTAGAATCCAATGTATTTTATTTTCTACTTTTCCTCTATCGTTGTTTGATCTTTTGGATTCTGTTTTTTTTTCTATTTTGTGTTGTTCTTAACCATGATAAACTCTGCATCTAATCTCCTCACCACTACTGATGCAACTTTTCTATGTTCATGTAAGGATCATAAAGATGTACCATGATATTAGTCACCAATTTTTGTTGATTTTAATGATGAAATAAATCATATTATTCCTCTCTAAATTTTTAACCTATAATTCGGTGAAGGAAAAATTAAAAAAACCCAATAAGTACTATTTAAATAATTTCTTTTCATATTAAGAAGTGGGATGAAATCATGATGTATTTCTTAACCAATTTTTCATGATCAACTAAATAAAAATATATAGTGTGGGTTATAGTGGATCACCCAACTAAGATGAAAAATTTATTACAAATAGAATAGGCTTTCTTAGTTGATGAACTCGATTAATTATATGTCAAAGAGATAATAATGCTTCTTTGTGTCCCATTTAGTTCTATATCAGATAGGGATAAGATTATTTTATCTTTTTTATAGTAAGGTTATTAATTTTCAATGAGTTTATAGGTGAAATTTTATACTTCTATTATTCAACAGACTAATGGTCATTCTAATCAGACAATATTAATATTAGAGGATATTCTTTTAGCCTTAATTCTGGACTTTAGTGACTCTTGGAAGGATTAACTTTCCATGGTGGAATTGTCTTATAAAAATAGTTATCAACAACTTATCTAGATATACTTGTATGAAGAATTATAATAAATACATTTTAACTCTCCTTTATGTTGGATAAATATAGAATAATCTCCTATAAATAGCCATAGTCTTGTATAAGAAATAATAGACCAGGTGATGTTAATTCAAAAACATTTTGAAACTAATCAAATTCAACCAATGTCCTAAATTAACCACTAGATATTACCCTTGTAATTTAATGCTAATTATCATGTAATTATTTATGTTTCATTGATATTGTTTCAATAATGAATTATAAATAAGAGAAAATTAACCTTGAAATACATAAAACCATTTAAAAATATTGAAAAAGTATAAGAAATTACATAACATCTAGCTTACACATATGAAAACCAAATGGTTGAATCTTTTATAATAAAAAATCTAGTTTAATCTTATTAAGAATTAAATTATTAAGGATTTATAAGGTTTTAAATTCCCCAACCAATCTAATCATGTAATTTCCTTTAATGTTGGTATCATAGACTCATTTTTGGATGTATTTTGTGTTAAATGGGAGTTAAAATAGGGGTTAGAGGATTTTATAGGAGAGAGTGGTGAAGAGATAGAGGTACCCTTATGTGGTAGGCACTGAGTACCTAATGGAATGGAACTAGGTTCTCATTGATAGTCTAGTGTAATTACATCCACTATTAACACAACCAAGAACCCATTGGCCTTGTATTATGTATATGGTGTTACTTTATATATTTGATTAGTAATGGGCGTTTTGATCTTTTAAATCATATTATACTCATATACTAAGTAAACTATGGCCCAATACCATGTCGTTAGGTTAAGCACGACTACTAATTCCTTGTTCTGGTGGTTTAACATGAATTATGTCTTATTTTGGTATCAGTTGTTGTGAATATTCTTTTAAAATGAAAACAATTTTGAAAATTAAAATGATTTCTTTAAAATGTTATCAGATTGTAAAAAAATGTGTTTTAAAGGAAACAATTTTGGATTAAAAATTTGGTAAATTATTGGGGTTGATAATAAAGTGGTAAGTGTGACCCTAGGTAATCATCTTGAGTATTTTCATATGTGTGGGTATATAAAGAATTGATTCAGAACCAGATTTTATGATTTTTGTGTTATTCAAGATATGTTTCCAGGAAAGGTCCCCAAATTTTCTAGTGAGTCTCACACCATTTATAGTTCTCCTCATTTTTTTCCCATCTTTTATGGAAATTGATTTTTGTTAGAGGTAGTGAATTGGCTTGATGTAGTTTATAATGTCTTTAGAGTGTTGGGAACTCCCAAAGATGTTATATTCCGTGTGGTTTTGGTCTTCTTGGGGGTCCATCTTTAGAATAATGGGAGTTGTTTGCTCACCAATAATGCAAGTTGGTATTACGTGGGATGTTTTTAATTCCATCTTTATAAGATGTTTTATACCTGAGGAGGAGGACACAAAGTAAATGGAATATCTCATGAGTGTCTAGCAAGGTTAGCAGATAATGAAGGCTTATGTTGAACACTTCAAATAACTGGTTTTCTTTTCTTTAGAGGTCAGGTCACAGGATCTGTTGAAAGCTTCTCTTTTTATTAGATGTCTTCATCCAATGATCAAGAATCATGTCCTCTTCTCCAAGGATATCCATTTTGAGAAGTTGGTGGAGGAAGTTTTTTTGGATGGGTTGTTTTTAATGAATCATGCAACACATTGGCTCATTTTTTGTCTCCCGTGTTGGGGTGAAGACATCATATTTTTCTCAATTTTTTGTGGCTATTTTCAGTTCATATTTCATTATAAAATTCTGATGAAATTATCCTTTCGTAGTTCAAATGGTTTTGTTTTTTTAATGTGAACATTTAAATGGATATCTATTCATGAATTAGTTACCCTATTTCTATCGTGCCTATTTGGAGATGTCTATTTTGGTGGAAATCACTCTTTGTTCCTTTTTTCCAAGTTAATTGTTCAGTTCAAGATATTTTGTTTTTTATTAAAAAAAATGATATTGTTTTATATTATTGTAAAAATAGGTATGTGGAGGCATTTAATTCATTCACACTTAGATAGATGATCCATAAGTCATTTGAGATGTGTAAAAATCATCCCTACCTCAATTAGACGCACAATGTGGATGCTATAAATCAATGTGCCATGCCTTTTCAAGAATAAGATGCACCTAAAAACTGAACAAACACATTCATATTTCTTTGATTATTTAGTATAATTATCCATATGTGATTTGAGATGTGCATGAATCATCCACACCTCAATCTGATACACGGTGTGACTGATATGACTTCAAGTGCATGTTTTTATTTGGAATTCACATCAATTTTAGTAAAAATGCCAAATTACCTACTCAAAATTGAGAATTTGGATTCATATTGTTTAAATACTTTAGGAAAACAATCTAAAAGTCATTTGAGATGTTTTGGAATCAACTTCACCTCAATCTGATGCATGGTCTGACCAGTATGACTTTAAGTGCGTCTTTTTATTTAAAATTGACATCAATTTTAACAAAATTAACACTTTATGTTAATTTATTTCCTTATATTATTACTAACATAATAATTTTTTTCTTATACAGGTGTATTATTTTTCTCTAGTAGGGGTGGCATGTTCGGTAATAGCATGAGTTGAGTCGGGATTAAAAGAAAAAGGAACATTTCTATTTTTGAATGTGTGTAAGAAATTGTATTTAGGTGATTGTAAAAAATCAATGTTTTAAATTTATATAATATAGTGTTTTTTATAGTTGTGTTTTAAGTTTCATTTCATTTAAATCACATATTCGTACTTTGTTTCTAGTATCTAGTGTGTTTATAGTATTGCAGTGTGCTATTACAACACACAGCAGAATGGCCCTTTATCATTGCTTTTAAAAGAACTGATAAACATATACTTTATCAGCACTAAAGTACTGATTAATGTTTCCTTATATGCACAAAATTAATGTACCAATAAATTAAACCTTTATTATCACTTTTTCAGTGTTGATAAAAGACCATGACTTTTAACCTCACTCATGTAGTCATTGCTTTTCTAGAACTGAAAAAGGTCATTTCTAGTGATGTTAAAGGCTTATTTTGTAGTAGTGAATTGTGTTCAAATTATAAATTTTGCAATTTATTCTCCAAAGAAAGATTATAATTATTCTAAGAGTGATGTTGAATAATATTAAATTGAAATAAGATTATAAAAACCAAGAAAGGGTGACAGTGGAATGAATAAAATGTTCTTAAAGAAGTATAAGAAAAATATGATGAGTAGGAGAGTAGATGAAGACTCTTTATAATGAACTGATTAAAAACATTGAGTTTTAACTAGAAATTATAAAACCTTTATAGTAAAATTTATGAGGATGGTTGATTCTTCAATAAGTGACAAAGAGGATGAAAAGAGCTATCATGAGTATAAACTGAGATATAAAATTATGGTATGTCTTTATGAGAACACTCTAATCCATAAAAGAGTAAAACAGATGGAGAAATAAAAAATAAATGAAAGTATTAAGTATAATTCTCTTACTGAAGAGATCAAAACTTCAAAGATAAAATGTTTAGAACAAGAAAAATTTTGAAAGACCTTAATGAAAAACTATATGAAAATTAAGAAAAACTGGGTGAGAAATAGTCAACATGTATTAAAGTAGAAGGTACCTTGAAAATGATAAAAGATGATTTGGATAAATTAATTTATGTTCAAGATGAATCATTCAAAGATAATATTAATAGCATTCCAAAGATTAAAAAAATTATTTCTTATTTTACCAGTGATATTAATCTATTTCATCTAGTGGTGAAGGTTCTAACATTTAATCTAGAATAATATGTATTGATGATTATAGAATGGACTTATGTATGTTGGGAAATAAATTTTCTCCAGTACTGAGTAAAAATAATGGATGGAGTGTATCCAGACAACAATAATATTAACACCAAATTTCATTTCAGATTATATAAGATATATTTTAATAGGTTATTACTAGTGTTGTGGTAAATTTTGTAAAAATCATATAACTTATGCAATAATATGTCACACCCTCATATATTGATTATATCAAGGAAAGAAATTTTGAAAAGAAAAAAATAAGTAGTTCCCTCATTATTTCTTAATTTTTATGTGTTTTTAACATACAATGTAGGGAATTAAAGGAGTTATTTGAGGTTGTCACTTTTGGATAGCTTGATGATATTATTATTTCTGGAGTATATTGACTTTTATGAAATATAATAAAAATGTGAATCCCTTAAGGGTATAAATCTTGATAATGAAGATGAAATTGTTTTTATAGATTCAGAAAATTAAAGGTCAAGGTATATAAATCACACTTTTATACCTTATTCTTAATTGTATTATCTTATCAATTAAGGGGGAGCGGCTGGTTGATGAAAAAAACTTATGGGGTGTTTTCTCATTTTCATTTTAACTTTTTTATGTGTTTGTTAAAGTGTGTGAATGATTTAACATTTCATTAATAAATTTGATTATTTATTATAACTTTAATGAGACTTGAGATATTATGAGAATTATTTTACATACATTTCATTTTAAATATATCTTAGATAATCTTGGTTATATATCTCTTAGTTTCTACACTGGGTTATCCCATGTTGACTTAGAGTTTATTAACAAAAAGATCATTTCAAAAAAAACTATGTGAGATTATTTGTCTCATTGAACTGATCATGTAATTTTCATATAATTGAGATGGTAATGTTTTCAAAAATATTTTGGTGAGAAGCACTACCCACTAATATATATGGTTTTATTTTCAAGTAAGGGGGATAATAAAACTCTAACTTTAAAAGTGAAATGGGTATTGACAAAAAATAGATAGGGTGAGATTAAATATCCCAGTATAATTTATGTAATAAATGTTTCATAATTGTTTTCAATGTGTTTTCATGCATAAAAGAAACTTTATTGGTGTTATAGTGATTAAAGTATGAGGTTCTTCCATTGAATTGTTCTTGAGAATTATCTATAGGTTGGAAAAGATGTTTTGAATAGAAGAGTTGTGTCAGATGAACATTTAAATTTAATGATGATAGAGCTAGTTTGTAGTTCATAAAAACATGTTTCATTTCTTATTTTCATTTGACATAAATTTTTACAACATTGTGAAGAGTTAAAGAACTAGAGTTTGTGATTGAATTTCAAAAAAGGTAAGAAAGGATAATTGTGGTGAATGTTGGATTTCATGAGTTTCTTAATATGACTAGGTTTGGTATGTTATTGAGTAACACTTTGTATCAGATATTTGATAAAAAAATATTTCCTATATCCAAGAAAATCCAACTAGTAGGAGATATAGGTGCACCACTAAAAAGGTGGTCACTAGGATAAACCCTATCCTAGCCATCCAATTGGGCTTCCCTGAGGGAGATACAGCAAGGAGTGTTCCACATAGCTGCATGGGTGTAGTGGAGAATTTTGTGTAAGGAGGCACCACAGCAAAGGTGGTTATTGGAATGGGGCAGTGCCAATGGTTTATCAGAGTGTTCATTAAACAATTTGGGAAGTTGGGGATGTGTATTGTATTATAATGGAGAGAAAAACATTATCCTCCTAAGATGCGAGATTGACTAGGTTATGGTTCCTCTACCTTTAAAAATGTATAAATATGAATGGTTATCGATCAATTTATTCTAGAATAATTGGTCATGGAACTGACCTCATCTCCTACCTTAGGATCTATGGGAGTCATGTGCATTAGGATATCCATGTATCAACGTCGATGGAAGATCGAATTGTGACTTCTGAGCTCATTTTGAGTATTTTGGTGATTCCTTTGTGATCGAAATCATAATGAAACTTCATTTTCATAATATTATGATGAAAAAACTAATGTTTTACAGTGTGTAAAATATTTATATTTCAGTGATGGTGTTCTTCTATTATCATGATACTAATGAGATGCACTTGAAGCAATTTTGTGATACAAATATATAAAACTATATACATAGTCAAATTGTAGTATGTTCATAATTTTTGTGAGAAGCTATTATATCTGGAGAAATAGAGAATTGTGAGCTCTCTGGTTCATAAAAGTGAAAGTTTCCATGCATCTATTATTTACATGAAGGAGAATAAGTCCTTGATTCTTCAACTTGTTCTTATCACGCTCAAAAATATTTGAAAATGAACTGATATATCACAAATCCTGTTAGGATATTGTGTTTTGTGCATCCCGAGTTTGTGTGAATAACTAAGAACCCATGCTTGTTTGTCTTCCATGAACAAGGTTTCATTCCATGATTTAAGAAATATAAAGTGGGCAGTGATATTTACACATTCATGAGTGATGAACTATGCATGTAAAACGTTGTGTGTGCATACGATACATAAAAAGTGAGTTATGCACAAAATACTAAGGGTGTTATACTATTGAGCGCAAAGGAATAGCATGCTCAATGTAAAATGGAAGTGAACATAAAATTTTGTGAAAAATATGATGGATATATGCTTGCTATTTCATAAGTAATTATAACAGGAAGTGTGAAAGTTACACATATAGTAATGATAAAGTGAGGCAATGTCTGTATGCCAGCATAATTCCATTGAGAAATAAAAAGTGGGTGTGATGAGAATAAAGAAGTGTATGTGTGGATACATGTGTGGATGAATAAGTATTTGAGATTACATGAATGATCTCATGAAATTGAAACCATATGAAAAGGTAGTGTAGTGAGTTTCATGTAATATGAATGTATGATCTATTCACACTGAGAACACTGTAAAAAGTTTTGGTAGCAAGGACAGTAGTTAATAATAATATTATACTAAGTGGACTATAAGCAAAAAATGGCCACCAAACCACTACATCAAAATTCAGTGGAGTTTGAAGACCTATTCACAAGAGTTATTCATCAAAAAAATAGTGGGATTCTAGTATAAATATCATGATATCTTTGGGAGATAACTGAAATAGAGGTAGTTAGCATAAATAACACTGGTGGGATGCATGTATTAAGATCCTGTTAGGAGACATTCTACATTAATAAGTTATGATCATGCAATATAGTTGTTTTTCTATGATGAATTTTGGGAGATTGTATGTACTTGTAATCACATTTCTTTTTTCTAGTAGAGAATATATGTATTCTATTATCCCAAAAATTTCAAGGAGGTAGTCACCTACATTAGGTTTGAACCTTTTAAAAATCTGTGTGTGTGTGTGTGTGTGTGATTAATTATTTTCAGTTGTTTTCATAATGGATAAGTGAGACTCTAAAGAACAATGGATAAAAATATTAATCGGTTAAAGGAAATAAATTATAAAAGTACATCAATGATTCACCCCCTCCCCCTCTCAATGATATATCAGAACCCAGACTCTTCACATATTACACTAACCACTACAAATTATGTATAATTCAAAAGAGACTATAAGAAATCAAATCATATGATAGTAAAGATCATCTTGTTATACATCATAGGGGGTGGAATATATAGGATAATCTAAGACATATATTTATATATTCATATTTCTTCTGATTTATATTGTTTATATGATATTGGAGAATAAAAAACAACTTTTTTAGTGCATTATTTATTAGAGGAGGATGAATTAGAATGAACCATAAGAAGAAAAACACAGTCATGTAAAGAAAAATGGAAGTTGAGTGTATTTTACATCACCATATATAACCCAATTTATTTAAATTAATCCATAACTCAAGGGACTATGTGTAGAAGTCACATAACCATTGATGATTGGTTGTGAGAATCAAAGTGAAATTAATTTATCAATGAATTCAATAAATCATTCATGGTCAAAGAATACTAACATTAAGAATAAATTAATCTTCGGTAAAGTAGAAAATGAAGATATTAAATTTTAGTTATTTTCAAAAACTGAGAAAGTAGAAAACATAATGAAGGACCAACTTATTAAGGATGTCACCAAAACTAGAGAGTGATTTTGTGGGTAAATTCTCTCCAAAATATAAATCATTTTGTTGATTTATTTTCCTTCATTAATTTCATATAATTTTTTTAGAACGAGGAAGATTTTTTTAGAGATATTATTATAATGGGAGAAATACACTTATCATTTGGTGAGATAATAAATATAGAAAACATTATATGTGTTAGGGGATACATGACGATATTGGATGCTAAAATTTTATTTGTAAATTTTTAAGATAAAATATTTTTCAAGATTTCAATAAATACAAATAGGGATTTATGATCCATTAGGGATGGAGAAATTGGATATGCTATATGAAATTAAGAGATTAATTTGGAGTTATAAAGACACTAATTAGTACTTGATATATATATTATTGATCTTCAAACTGAGGGCTACATTACAATAAAAATACTATTCTATATGATTTTTTGATGTTTATGTAACTCTAAAATTGTATGATCTTCCAATGAAAATTTTATTTAGATGATCAACCAAGAGATTCACAATTGTAGTGGAGGATATTTCAAAAGGTTCTTTATATTTTGTGGGAGATGGATGTGGTTTTGTTCTCATATGATTTTAGGCTAATTTCTTATCATTTTTTTTACTCAATTGTTTCTTATAATTCTATATTATTATTATTTTACATTGTATATTTTTCTAGGGTTTCATACCCTCCTTAGAAGACTATCATAGCACTCATTTAATACTAAATTTTCTTTCATTGTTATTAATGATATCTTATATGGGTTTATTTTTTCATGGTCATTTCCCTATTTTTATTACCCTAGTTTTAGGGTTCACTACACTTCTTGGTAACTGGTATAATATTGATGGATCTGATCATCTTCTTATTCCTATTATTATATCACCATTTAATTTGAGTTTAGTTCTAGGATATTCATGGCTCGACTATGCCTGTTGTCTTTATATACTTATTGGAATCCTTCTATGGTTACTCAAATACTTTTAATGTAATTAATATAGACTTTTTTTCACTATTTCATTAGGTGTGGTTTATGATGGATCTAAATTCATGTGATTCACTTTATTTATCTCATTTATGGTGTGATCTTATGTTAGTGTCCTCAATAATCATTGATTCAATGTTTTTTTTATTTTTGATGTAGATGGTGTTTTCTATGGAGGCCGAAATGATGGTTGCTCCTAAAATTAGAGAACATATAAGTGTTTTTCCAAAATATATAAAACAAGTGGTGAAGAACCTTGATAATGAAATCACATTATACTAGTGGTGAAAATGTAACACCCAGGTTTTGTAGGAAGCATATTCTTTCCATAAACTATATATTTTTAATTTTAATTTATTTAATTTCATATTTTTTCAATGGAGTAAATATTTATTAAGAAATAAGTCATATAATATTAGAATTAAACAAAAAACAAATTATTAATGTAATGGACCGGACCTCTCTGATCCATTACTTTGTGATAATATGGTGTTTGAGTTGTTCCGGGAGGTCAAGGTGACTTATCCCCAGTAATAATTTTTCCAAATTTCCAATCCTGTGAACAATTCCATCAGTGAACAGTTCTATCGGTAACCCTTATCGGTAACCTCTATCGATAACCCATAATGGTAGGTGAACAGTGTTCTATCGGTGATGATTTAGTGAACAGTGTTCTATTGGTGAGGATTTAGTGAACAGTGTTCTATCAGTGAGGATTTAGCGAACAGTGTTCTATCAATGAGGATTTAGTGAACAGTGTTCTATCAGTGAGGATTTAGTGAACAGTGTTCTATCGGTGAGGATTCAATGAACAGTGTTCTATCAGTGAGGAATCATTGAACAGTGTTCTATTAGTGAGGTTTAGTGAACAGTGTTCTATCGGTGAGCTTTAGTGAATAGTGTTTCTATCGGTGAGGTTTACTGAACAGTGTTTCTATCAGTGAGGTTTAGTGAACAGTGTTTTTATTAGTGAGGTTGAGTGAACAGTGTTTCTATCGGTGAGGTTCATTGAATAGTGTTTCTATCGGTGAGGTTTAATGAACAATGTTTCTATCAGTGAGGTTCAGTGAATAGTGTTTCTATCGGTGAGGTCTATCGGTAACCTTTATTGGTAGGTGTATAGTGTTTCCAAAACGGTAGGTGTACAGTGTTTCCAGAATGGTGATGTCTATCGGTAACCTATAACGGTGAGGTCTATTGGTAACCTCTAACGGTGAGGTCTATCAGTAACCTCTAACTGTGAGGTCTATGGTAACCTCTAATGGTGAGTTCTCTCTGTAACCTCTAACTGTGAGGTCTATTGGTAAACTCTAACAGTGAGTTCTAACAGTGACCTTTTCTTTTCTTTTCCAAATTTTGAGTATGTGAACAGTGTTTCCAGCTTCCTACAGTTTCGTCCCTTTGACGTTTCCTTTGATGTAAAATACATTTAAACCCTTATTTTAATGACTCCTATGGCCGATTAAAAGATAATAAATCCTATATTAATTATTCATATAGCTCGGTATGTTTTTTATTGGTCAACCCGATTGGGTTAATGCGATCAGCTTTTAATGGGGAATTAAGTATATCTTAAACCGTCACCCCATTAAATCTTCAAAAGGGACAAGATATCATCCTCACTTGTTCTTCCTCTTTGTTCTTGGCTATAAGACGCTAGAACCTTTCAATCCTTCTTGTAGGAGTTACACAATCAAACATTACTCCTCAGATTGGTTCCACTCTGTTTTGATGCAACCGAGCTGTATCGGTCAATCATTGATATAAGGTTTGTTTTATCATCATTCCTTTGGGGATCATCTTCTCCTGTTTCTCCTTTCCATATTATATAATGTAATCTCTATGCTTCTAATGAGGTTTTTCTTGGGGTTTGGTTGGTGTTGTCATACCGTGGCATCCTCAGGTGAATGCAGTTGTCACGAGAGGAGGATAATGGCCCATTGTTTGGTTAAAGAACGTCAAGAATTGTTTGAGGTAGGGGATTCATTGCTTCTCTTTATTTTACATGAAAATGTATTGTTAGAATGTTTAATCCCACTGTAAGACAACGGAATTGACATAATAAATATTTTAACCGGATAAATAAATTGATATCGATCGTATGTTATTGCCTCTTGTTTTTCTAGATAGTGTGATATCTATGCTTTCTTTGCTTAGCTATTTTTTCTTGATGGAAATTGTTAATGAACATAAACCAAGATTAATTGATAATTGTTTGGATAAAGATAAAGAGGCATGTAAACAAATCTGGTTCTTGTTGTAATTTTGATGATAATCAAATTGGTGCAGTAAGCATGTTCATTTATTTGTGATAGCTTACTGATTAGGATTCCTGAATTTGGAACCTATGAATAGAAAATCTATTAATTCAATATGGATTAAGGAACTGATTGTTTGATAATTCCTTATAGGGTTCTGAGTTACCCTCTTTATTGTTAAAGGGCCAAGAGCCCAATTGATGTGATATTTTTTTCCTACTGCTTGTGTTGTGACGTGATCCTGGATGGGTGTTGTGATATGTGGGGGCATAGAGGCTTTTGAATGTGGCAGAAGATGATTCCTAGAGTGACGAGATGCATCGGTTTATGAATTTTGGTGTTGGGGAGGACAATAAGGATGCTGGAATTGGATGGATGTGATTTTTGGATGCTTGGTAATTTTGATTGTTTGTTTATCTGCTTTACTTTTCCCCACTGCTCAAGGCAGCTGGTCTTACTTACCCTTCTTCCGAAAGAGGCGAATACATGTAGGGTATTCCATGTGCTTTACGTGTTTAGCTTCTCAAAGAAGTATGGGTATATGCTCTTGCTATAAGAGGAAAAGACTAACGGGTAGTACATCTACTCACCGTGTTGAGCCCCCTTGTCTTTAGTAACATATATTATTCTTCTGGAATGCTTTTGAATGTGGGAAACTAATTCTATAATGAATAATTGAATAAATGGTGTTAACCCATGGTGATGGAGATGCTGGAACATAATGATGAGGTTGTAAATTTGAAGGAACAATTGACTTTGGGTGTGATGCTAATGAAATTTAATGTGGAATTGTTCATGGTTAATTAGTGTTTAAATAATTAATTAACGTACAATGGAACTCATAAAAAGGGAATGAAGTAATCTAATAAAGATATTTAAAGGGTTGTGTGCTTATAGGATACCAAGTCTTCGAAGTAACAGCCCGGAGTTTGAGAGACGTTAGCTGTAGTTGTGTCTAATACTAGTTAATGCCCATAGTGTGGTTGTGAGATATAATATATCTTGTAATTTTTGTGTTTCTATACACTACTCCACCCTGTCAGTACGGGAAACTGACACCCTAGGGATTCTGAGCCCTGGGGGGTGTTTTCCCCAACATTCTGGTGGGAGGATGGATGGTTGACTACCCCCTTTGACCCTGATCTCTTCTCTTGGTAGTTACTGGTGCTGGTAGTCACATTGGTTAGTTTTCCACATATATGTGTGTAGAGGTCTGTAATGGATTGTGGTTATTCACACGCATTTATTCTTGATATATTTTTCTATGTACTACTATAGGTGTAACATGTAAAGGTTGTAATGGAATGAGGATCCTTACTCGGTGTATGGGCTGTAATGTCTTGAGGTATAATACCCAATGTATGATACATGTTATATGAGTCATGGTGGCTCCCAGAAACTACCTGGTTACTTTGGTGTGTGGACGTGGTGGTTTTATTGCACGAGGTTCATATTTTGGTGCTTCGCCCAGGTGTCTGCGGACAAGCTTTTTTGGAGATAGATTCTCAAGACATGAGACATTGGGGAAAAGTGGAAAACCAGTGGGGAAGTATTAGCAGGGTACCCTTGATATTCTTTATTATATGATATATTCTTGTATGCGTTACTTGGTGAGAGTAGCCATGGTGTGGTTGGGAACTTATTATACCTGTTTAGGTGATGATTTAGTTTTACTTGTTGTTCATTGTGCTTTAGCATGATTTCTTTACATTGCATGAGAGGCTTCAGGAAGGATACTACTGATTATACTGTTATACTCACCCTATATATATATATAAACTTTTTTTCATGTCACTTGGAGCAAGTTGGAGATCAGGCTGGTGTTTACTATCTTATGGTTGTAGGAGTTGTTCAGGCCTGTGGTTGATACTGTTTTTACTTTCTTTTGGGTACTTGCAGTTTTTCCCCTTTCAGTTATAGCTCTTTTGCATGGCATTACATATGGGCACATGGGTTTGTTTTATATTTCAGTTCTGAGTTAGAGTTGGTTGGTGTATATCTTATCTCTATCTTCTGCATGTGTTCTCTTATAGGGCAATGCCTCCCATTTGTGTGTTTATTATACCCTCGGTGATAGTCACCAACCCAGGGCCTACTGGAGGTGGGACTCGGGGGGTCATTATCTCCCTTTTCACATTGCCGACCAAGGATGGGTACACTTTGTGGGGAGGGGGTCGTGATAGAGTGGTATCAAAGGTCTGGTTGAGGGATAGGATGGAGTTTGGAGTTAGGCACAGGTGAGGTTGCATGGGTTGGTAGGGAAATTTTGTCATTCATGTTTATCAAGTGAGGTAAACACTAGAGACCGGCTGAGACATAGGCGTTTAGGGCCCCCTATGATATGATGTACGGACATTTAAGTTTACAATGGCTACTAAACAAGGTGATACTAGTTACAGGGTAGAGACCTAGGAAAGCATCATGCATCATTCTTCTTTGTGTCTGTGCTTGAATGGTTATAACTATGGATAATTTAACCAAAAATGAATTAAAGAAAACAATTAATTAATTAATGTTGAGTCTTCTATATTCCAGGTTTAGGAACTATAATGGTTTTTATTTTACAGGTACGGCTCCATGATGACATCCTCATCAGGTTTGTGTAGAAAATTTCTTATAGGTTGTTCCAGAAGATTTCTGCAGGGAAGAGGTTGACAATGATGACACTTGGAGAAAGTCACTCTGAGAGTTTCAGTACTAGAGTCTGCAGAAGTACGAGGGCTCTGTTTCAGATGCAGTCACAGAAGACTAGTTAGAGGAGGTCGAGATCGGCTTTATTTTTATTCATGCTCGTAAGTAGCACTGGGTGTCCTTGGTTGTGACAATGCTGCATGGAGTAGCGAGGCAGTGGTTGTTCTTGTTCCTCAGGGATCCTGAGGAGTCAGCGGTCTCATGGGAGGAGTTCCGAGATAGGTTTAGAGTCGAGTTTCTTTCTTCTACTGCGAAGGCGTCTAGTCGCCAGGAGCTTCTTACCCTTCGACAGGGGAGCTCCAGTGTTCGAGATTTTGGAATCCGTTTCAGGAACCTTTAACGATATGCTTCGGACCTATTGCTAGATGAAGAGGCCAGGGCGAGACATTTCGAGGAGGCTTTGCGTCCAGAGATCCAGCGCCAGGTCACCCCATTTATGCTGAAAACATATCTTGAGGTACTGGTGAGAGAAGAGGTTGTTGATAGGACTTTGTACAAGACCAGATCACCACGAGAGGGTAATTGGAATTATTTCTCACAAAGAAGAGCTGTGGTCCGGGGTTCTCGGTTTTCAGGGCAGAAGAGTTTTTGTTCAGCCGGGGGTAGGTCCCAGCCCTTCACATCTCGTTTCTCTAGAGGCAGCAACTCTCAGGCCTATTCCAAGGGATCAAGCGCTTTTTTTTCTTGTGGTGGTTGTGGTCATCAGCAAGGGGGGTTCCTGACATTTCAAAGCGATCATCATGCACCAGGCACTATGCTCCAGGTTCCTCCGTTGAGGAAGTTCCAGCCGAGGCAGCAGCAGCCAATTACACCAGCTTTAGATCAGCAGAGAGTAGATGGGGCAGGAAGATGACAGCCCAATGACACACCCCATCCTCAGAGAGCAGAGTGCGGCCATGGTGGTGGTCATCATCAGGGTCAGAGAGGCTGTGGAGGAGTTCGTGGTCAGCTTCATGCTCTAGCGTTTCCAGCTTTAGGTGAGCCAGACGTCATTCAAGGTACCCTTTTCTTGTTTTATACCTTGGTGTATTCCTTATTTGATTATGGATCCACACACTCCTTCATATCACCTACCATTGTCCATGCATTGGGACTTGAGTTAGAGAGGCTTCCAGTGCCCTTAGCGTTGACCACGCCAGTTAGAGGTCGAGTTGACCTGTTTGAAGTATGTAGAGACTGTGAGCTAGTGTTGGGGCAACACTGATCTTGGGGATATTTCCTATGTTTACGAATACAACCATATGATGTTATCCTCATCACGGATTGGTTTTATTCAGTGAAGGATATCTTGGATTTCTTCAAGAAGATGGTCATTTTCATTGGTGTAGATGGAGATAAAGTGGTGTTCGTTGGTGAGCGAGATCCTCAGATGGGTCATAGGTGCTTTCTATCCTTATCATCTATGATGGATGAGATGATGCTGAGTTCTTCAGAGGTTCAGCAGTTTCCATTTCCTAGGGTTGTAGAGGAGTACCTTGATGTCTTTCCAGAAGAGGTTTAGCATTACCCCCTCAACGATAGATCGAGTTTGGGATTGAGCTATAGAAAGGAGTGTATCTTATCTCTATGTCTTCATATAGTATAGAACCTTATGAGTTATGAGAGCTACGTATATATCTTGATGGTCTGTTACAGTGTGGTTTTGTTTGTCTGTGTGTGTCACCATGGGGTGCACCAGTTTTGTTTGTGAAGAAGGATGACGGCAGTTTGTGGTTGTGTGTCGATTATCATCACTTAAACAAAGTGACAATAAAGAATCGCTATCCTCTTCCATGGATTGATGACTTATTAGATCAAATTAAGGGTGAAAGTTGGTTCTCAAAGACAAACTTGCGGTCAGGATATCATCAGATGCGTGTGAAGGATGAGGATATCCTGAAGACTGCTTTTCGTTGTCATCATGGGCATTATGAGTTTGTTGTAGTGCCATTTGGTGTGACGAATGTTGCAGTTGTATTCATGGGATTGATGATTGTTGTGTTTTGTGAGTTCCTGGACAAGTTCATGGTATTTTTCATCGATGAAATCCTTGTGTACTCCACATCTGAATAGGATCATGCAGACCATCTACAAGACGTTTTGGGAGTTCTTCATCGACATCAGCTATTCAGGAAGTTTTCGAAGTGTGAGTTTTGGGCTCTAGAAGTCTGTTTTTTGGGGAATGTTGTGTCCCAATAGGGAGTAATTGGGGATCCATCTAAGATAGAAGCAGTTATGTATTGGGCATCCCCAAAGACATTGTCAGAGGTGTGAAGTTTCCTTGGTCTCGCAGGCTACTAAAGGAGGTTTGTAGACAATTTCTCACGAGTTGCGACTCTGCTGACAGATTTGAAAAGGAAGGATCAGGCCTTCATATGGACTAATCAGTTTCAGGAAGCTTTTGAGTATCTAAAAGAGAAGTTAGTAAGTTCTCCAGTCCTTAGTCTTCTAGCTGAGGGAGTTCAGTTTGATGTTTTCTGTGATGCTTCACATCTCGGGTTAGGTTGTGTTATCATGTAGCAGAGGTCAGTTTTTTCTTATGGGTCTCGGCAGTTGCATCCCCATGAACGCAACTATGCCACCCATGATCTTGAGTTGGAAGTCGTGGTGTTTTCTATGAAATTGTGAATACATTACCTCATTGGTGAGCACTTTGTGGTTTTCACTGATTATAAGAGTTTGAGGTATGTTTTCTCCCAACGTGACTTGAACTTACGATAGCATCGGTGGATGGAGTTCTTACAGGAATATGACTTCGAAATATTGTATACACCTGGAAAACGGAATGTTATAGCTGATGCACTGAGCCGAAGGTCACGTAGTGATGTTGTGCTTGAATACAGTGATTCCTAGAGAGTAATGGAAGAACTGTCAACATTGCATCTTGATATGGGAGAAGTTGGTGGTAGAGGTTGTCTTTTTCAGATGGCAGTATAGTCATCCCTGGTGTAGAAGGTGGAAGAGTCCTAGTTGGGAGATCTAGAGGTGGAGGTTTGGAGAGACTGAGTTGTTTGTGGTGAGGCCCCTGATGGTTGGACTGGGGATAAAGAACACCGAGTGTTGTATCACGGAAGGCTTTTTGTTCCTTTGACGATGCGTGAGATGGTTCTTAAAGAGTTTCATAGTTCGCCTTTAGTGGTGTATCCAGGTGTGAAAAAGATGTACTGATCCTTGAGGAGCCAGTTTTGGTGGCCTGGGTTGAAGTGTGCGGTTGCGGAGTTTGTGTCTCGATGTTTAGTCTGCCAGAAGGTGAAGGCTGAACACCGTGTTCCTGGTGGTCTTCTCCAGCCATTAGAGATTCCTCAGTGGAAGTGGGAGGACATCTTAATGGACTTTGTTACTGGTTTACCTCAAGCTCCAGGAGGACATGATGTTATTTGGGTTTTAGTGGATCGTTAAACAAAATCGTCCCACTTTATATCAATCTTAGGAGTCAATCTCAGTGGAAGTTTTGTCGAGGCAGTATCTAGAGGAGGTGGTGAGACTTCATGGAGTCCCTAGGATAATAATTTCAGGTCGAGATCCTCGTTTTACCTCTAGGGTGTGGAGAGGTCACCAACATGTTTTCGGTTCTCAAATATTCCATAGCACTACTTTTCATCCTCAAATGGATGGTCAGACAGAGTGAACCATCCAGACTCTTGAAGACATGTTACGCTCTTGTGTTCTTGATTTTTGAGGCTCATGGATAAGTCACTTACCCTTGGTGGAGTTCGCTTACAACAATAGTTTTCACCCCACCATCCGTATGGAACCTCTTGAAGCCTTGTATGGTCAACCATGTCGTTCTCTGTTGTGTTGGACTGGGGTCGGAGAGTTAGAAATTCTCAGACTGGAACTAGGTTAGAATACAACAGAGATGGTTCAGGTGATTCGTGATAGGATGAAGGCAGCACAAGATCACCAGAAATCATATGTTGATCAAAGAAGGGGGACCTTAGAGTTTAATGTTAGGGATCATTTGTTCTTAAATGTGACTCCTCATTGTGGGAAGCAAAGGTTTGGTCATGGAAGTAAGATTTCTCTCCAGTTTGTTGGGACATTCGAGGTGTTAGCTCATGTTGGAGCTCTGGCATATCGAGTATCACTTCCCCCCCCCCCCAGATGAGTCGGATACATGATGTGTTCCAGATATCACAGCTCTGTCGTTATCTTCATGATGACTCTCACATCATTGATTGGGGAGAGATCTATGTTGATGATGATGCAACCTTTGAGGAGCGACCTGTGGAGATCCAAGACCTCAAGGATAAGGTGTTGCACGGGATTTCTATCCCCTTAGTTTGTGTCTTGTGGCGACACGGTGGAATGGAGGATAGTACCTAGGAACGTGAGTCACAGATACGTGCTCAGTACCCTGAGTTGTTTGATGTTTAACTATTTTCATGTAAGAATGTTGTTCCATTTGTGATTAGACCTTTCATATTTTATTTATGAATTTTTTTGTTGCTTTTGTGTCTTGCCCTCTTTTGATAGGTATCTCAATGGGTGGTTGTTCGGACCCCGTTATTTTTTTTTTGGTCTCTTTAGGTTGGTTTTGAATTCTTGAGGACGATAATGTTTTGAGAGGTATCTGATGTAATGTCCCGAACATCTCCGGTCCATTACTTTTTGATAATATGGTGTTTGAGGTGTTCTGGGAGGTCAATGTGACTTATCCCCAGTAATAATTTTTCTAAATTTCCAATTTTGTGAATAGATCCATCAGTGAACAGTTCTATCGGTAACCCCTATCGGTAACCTCTATCAGTAACCCATAATGGTAGGTGAAGAGAGTTCTATCGGTGAGGATTTAATGAATAGTGTTCTATCGGTGATGATTTAGTGAACAATGTTATATCAGTGAGGATTTAGTGAACAGTGTTCTATTAGTGGGGATTTATTGAACAGTGTTATATCAGTGAGGATTTAGTGAACAGTGTTCTATTGGTGCGGATTCAGTGAACAATGTTTTATCAGTGAGGATTCAGTGAACAGTGTTCTATCGGTGAGGATTCAGTTAACAGTGTTCTATCGGTGAGGTTTAGTGAACAATGTTCTATCAATGAGGTTTAGTGAATAGTGTTTCTATCAGTGAGGTTTAGTTAACAGTGTTTCTATCGGTGAGGTTTAGTGAATAGTGTTTCTATCGGTGAGGTTTAGTGAACAGTGTTTCTATCGTTGAGGTTCAGTGAACAGTGTTTCTATCGGTGAGGTTCAGTGAATAGTTTTTCTATCAATGAGGTTCAGTGAATCGTATTTCTATTGGTGAGGTTTATTGAACAGTGTTTCTATCAGTGAGGTTCAGTGAATAGTGTTTCTATCGGTGAGGTTTTGTGAATAGTGTTTTTATTGGTGAGGTTCAATAAATAGTGTTTCTATCAGTGAGTTTCAGTGAACAATGTTTCTATCTATGAGGTTTAGTGAACATTGTTTCTGTTGGTGAGGTCTATCTGTAACCTCTCTCGGTAGGTGTATAGTGTTTCCAGAACAGTCGGTGTACAGTGTTTCTAGAATGGTGAGGTTTATCGGTAACCCCTAATGGTGAGGTCTATCGGTAACCTCTAATGGTGAGGTCTATGGGTAACCTCTAACGGTGAGGTCTATGGTAACCTCTAATGGTAAGATCTATCGGTAACCTCTAATGTTGAGGTCTATCGGTAACCTCTAACGGTGAGGTCTAACAGGGACCTTTTCTTTCCTTTACCAAATTTTGAGTATGTGAACAGTGTTTCCAGCTTCCTATAGTTTCACCCCTTTGACGTTTCCTTTGACTTAAAATACATTTAAAGCCTTATTTTAAGTACTCTAAAGGCTGATTCAAAGGCCATAAATCCTATATTAATTATTCCTATATCTCGGGATGTTTTTACTTAGTCAAACCGTGTGGGTTAATGCGATCTACTTTTAATAGGGAATTAAGCATATCTTAAACTTTCACCCCATTAAATCTTCAAAAGGGACAAGATATCATTCTCTCTTGTTCTTCCTATTTATTCTCATCTATGAGATATTAAAACCTTTCAATCCTTCCCATAGGAGTTACACAATTAAACTTTACTCCAAGGATTGGTTCCGCTTTGTTTTGTTGCAACCGAGATATATCGATCAATCTTTGATATAAGGTATGTTTTATCTTCATTCCTTTGGGGATCATCTTCTCCTATTTCTCCTTTCCATATTATAGCATGTAATCTCCATGCTTCTAATGGGGTTTTTCTTGGGGTTTGGTTGGTTTTTTTTACCATGGAATCCTCGGGTGGATGCAGTTGTCATAAGAGGAGGATTGTGACCCATTGTGTGGTTAAAGAACATCAAGAATTGTTTGAGGTAAGGGATTCGTTTCTTCTCATTATTTTACATGAAACTATATTGTTATCATGTTTAATACCACTAGAAGAAAATGGAATTTACATAATAAATACTTTAACTTGATAAATAAATTGATATCGATCATATGTTATTGCTTCTTGTTTTCTAGATAGTTTGATATCTATGCTTTCTTTTCTTAACTGTTTGTTCTTGATGGAAATCGGTAAAGAACGTAAACCGGGATTAATTGATAATTGTTTCAATAAAGATAAAGAGGCATGTAAACAAATCTAGTTCTTTTTGTAATTTTGATGATAATAAAATTGGTACATTAAGCATGTAAATTTATTTGTGATAGCTTACTGATTAGGTTTCCGGAATTTGGAACCTATGAATAGAAAATCTGTTAATTCAATATGGATTAACGAACTGATTGTTTGATAATTCCTTATAGGGTTCTGAGTTACCCTCTTGATTGTTAAAGTTCTAAGATCCCAATTGATGTGATGTTTGTTTTTCCTGTTTCTTGTGTTGTGACGTGATCCTGGATGGGTGTTGTTATATGTGGGGGCATAAAGGCTTTTGGTTATGGCAGTAGATGACACCTAGAGTGGCGAGATGCATCGGTTTATGCATGTGGTTGTCGGGGAGGACACCAGGGATGATGTAATGGGATGGATGTGATTGTTGGATGCTTGGTAATTTTGATTGGTTGTTTATATACTTTAATTTTCCCCATTTCTCAAGGAAGCTGGTCTTACTTACCCTTGTTCTAGAAGAGGTGAAGACACGCAAGGTATGCCACATGCTTTACGTGTTTAGATTATCAAGGAAGGATGGTTATATGCTCTTTCTATAAGTGGCAAAGACTCAACGGGTAGTACATCTACTCACCGTGTTGATCCCCCTTGTGTTTAGTAGCATATAATGTTTTACTAGAATTCCTGGGAATGTGGGAAAGTAATTCTATAATGAATAATTGAATAAATGGTGTTAACCCATGGGGATGGAGATACTAGAACATAATGATGAGGTTGTAATTTTGAAGGAACAATTGACTTTGGGTGTGATGCTAATGAAATTTAATGTGGAATTGTTCATGGTTAATTAATGGTTAAAGAATTAATTAACGTACAGTGGAACTGATAAAAAGGGAATGAAGTAATCTAATAAATCTCTTTAAATGGTTGTGTTCTTATAGGATACCTAGTCTTAGAAGTAGCATCCAGGAGTCTGAGATACGTTAGCTATAGTTGTGTCTAAGACTAGGTAATGTCCATATTGTGGTTGTGAGATATAGTATATCATGTACTTTTTGTGTTTCTATACACTACTCCACCGTGTCAGTAAGGGAAACTAACACCCCAGGGATTCTGAGCCCTGGGGGGTATTTTCCCTAACATTTTGATGGGAGGATGGATGGCTGACTACCCCCTTTGGCCCCACTCTCTTCTCTTGGTAGTTACTGGTGCTGCCAGGCACATTGGCTAGTTTTCCCCATATATGTGTGTAGAGGGCTATAATGGCTTGTGGTTATTCACTCATATATATTCTATATATAGTTTTCTATGTAATACTATAGTTGTAACCTGTATAGGCTGTGATGGGTTGAGGATCCTTACTCGGTGTATGGGCTGTAATGGCTTGAGTTATAATACCCGACGTATGATACACATTATGCGAGCTATGGTGGCTTCCAGAAACTACCTGGTTACTTTGGTGTGTGCATGTGGTGCTTTTGTTGCATAAGGAGCATATTGTGGTGCTTCGCCCAGGTGTCTGCGGGAAATCCTTTTTGGAGAGAGATGCTCAGGATGTGCGACGTTGGGGAAAATCAGCAAACCAGTGGGGAAGTAGTAGCGGGGTACCCTTGATATTATTTATTATATGATATATTCTTTTATGCGTTACTTGGTGAGAGTAGCGATGGTGAGGTTGGGAACTTAGTATACCTGTTTAGGTTATGAGTTAGTTTCACTTGTTGTTCACTATGCTTTTGCATGCTTTCTTTACTTTTCACGAGAGTCTTCGGGAAGGATCCTACTGAGTATACTGTTATAATCAACCTATGTATATATAAACTATTTTTCTGGTCACTTGGAGCAGGATGGAGATCAGGCTGGTGTTTACTAGCTTGTGATTGTAGGAGTTGTTTGGGGTTGTGGTTGCTACTGTTTTTACTTTTTTCTGGGTACTTGCAGTTTTTCCCCTTTCAGTTGTAGTTCTTTTTCATGGAATTACATATGTGCACTTGGGTTTCTTTTATATTTCAGTTCTGAGTTGGAGTTGGTTGGTTTCTATCTTATCTCTCTCTTCTGCATGTGTTCTCTTAGAGGGTAATGCCTCCCATTTGGGTGTTTATTATACCCTCGGGGCTAGTCTTCAACCTGGGGCCTACTGGAGATAGGATTCGGGGTTCATTATCTCTCTTTTCACATTGCCAACCCTGGAGGGGTACACTGTGTGGGGAGGGGGTCATGTCAATTAAAACATGGTAAAATATTAAAAAAAATCACATCAACCTAATTATTACACCCCATAGATTACAACCCACCATATATTGTTACATCTATTAAAAGTGCATAGACCAAAAATGGAACATAAATAGAAAACAATAAAATCATCAACACTGGGAGATCTCTTGTATCTTATTCACCCTTCATGATCACTATGATCCAAGGAAAACATGTTATGTGAAGAACATTGTGATAATTGAAATCATATAGTGATATCTAAAATAAAAACAACGGAAATGAGATGTGAGACTTACATAGAGTTAATAGATTGACTGAGTTTGGTAAGGCTTTGTATAGGGAAAAAATCTTGAGGTTGTAAATATATTCATTATAAATGTGGTATTTGGATATAAATGTATCAAATAGGTATATTTATGTTCTATATTTTTGGTAGTAAATTTAAAATAATACAATTCATTAATAATAAGTAATGAAATAAAAATATAATATTAAAATATTATAAACAAATTTATATTATGTGTTTTGTATTATTGTAATACCCTGACCCCAGTTATCCAGAGTCGGAGCATTATTACATAACATTGGCATAATCACAAAATATCAAGTCTCGAAAGACTGATTATTTTAGTAGCCTTAGAATCACTAGATACGTTCATAATGTTTACATTACATCATAAAGTGAAAACTACTACAACAACATCTTGTCTTCATATCCCCTCATACTATCCCTACAGGTCATTCATAAATTACTTCTTCACATCCTAGGAAAAATAAAACATTGAAAAGGGTGATCTCAGATGCTCAGTAAGGATAACAATATACAGAAACCTTCATAAATAAGCTTAAACATTTAAGGAAGTGTATAACTAAAACAAAAGCCTTTTAAACTTGAACTTCAGCATAATATGGCAAAGATAAAATGAAATAATGCCATTTAAATATTCACGTGGATATTCTACTAGTCGAATAATTTATGTGTCAAGGCCTCGTGCCAAGACCTAAGGGATAACTGTAACCAGAACCCAACCCGGAGAGCCTCTGTAACCGGACTCCAAGCCGGAGTGCCTCTAATAACCGGACACCAACCCAGAGTGCCTCTAATAACCGGACACCAACCTGGAGTGCCTCTAATAACCGGACACCAACCCGGAGTGCCTCTAATAACCGGACACCAACCCGGAGGGTCTGCTGTTACTGGACCCCAACCTAGAGGGCTTACTGTTACCAGTCCCCAACCCAGAACATACTAGTCCAAAACATTAATCTTAATAAAAGGATGAAATATAACATAAACATTCGTATTAAAACTAGCATACTAAATACCAAAACATTAATCATAAACCATTAATGACATAAAAATAACTCATCCATAGTTAAACATATCACAAAAACTAACATACAATATGGATGATTTGTATCATAATAAATCAACTCCAAATAAGTGTTAAATTTATCAAAGGATGTTGAAATAGATAAAATCAAAACTATTTGAGATAAATATCTCTTTTTTGAAATCATTTAAAAGTAACATAATTATAAAATAAAACATTTACTTTGAAAATATCCTTATTAGCTTGTAAGGGAAGCTTTGAAGATTTTATAACATCATAAAATATCTGCACCCGCCGTATAAGTTAAAAAATACATTCTTACCTTAACTCTATCGAAAAGGTTAAAAAGGACCTTGTTTGGAAAATAACGGAAAGATTCCTTTATAAACTTCTTATAAAAAGTCAACAAGGGTAAAAATGAATTTTACCCATAGTTTGTAAAATAGTAAGAATGGTTTGAAATACATTTTTAAGAAACATGGATGTGAATGATAAAGTGGTCCCAGTAGATAATTACGTATAAACAACCTCTGAAAATGAAGAGATTGTGAAATAAACCCTTACCTTGTACTTTTCCTTGGTTGGGGGTAGGTTAACCTCCTCCTCCTTGGGTTCTTCCTTTTGATTTGATCAAAAAGTCTCCTTAGGTTAGCCTTCTAACTAAAGTAAGGCCTCTAGTATGAATGGAGGATAATTGAGAGGGTATTTCGGTAGAGGTTGGCCGAACCAAAAGGCTCTAAAGGTGTGAAGAATTGGTTAGAAGTGGTGTCCTTTTATAAGGGGTAGGAGGGGCTATTTAGGAAAAACTTAAACTATTATTTTATAATAAATTCATATTCGCTTTCTAATGGATCCAAATTAGATTATTCATAGTCTAAGGTTGGTATGGGTCTAAATCCTTTCAACCAATAGATTTTAGACAGGTTTGGGTCATTATATTAACCTTATCTTTTAGTTTTAACTCTTAGTTAACTAGTTTGACATTTACCATGTCACTTTGTATTTTTATATTATATAGTTAATAAACATAATATATACATTCAAGAGACCCCCAAGTGGTCCATTAATGATACACCTATCATGATATAATTCCTTTGGACGAACCTTATATTTTTATGTATAGAATATCAATTAATAATATAATATTTGTTTTAAAAACTCTTTTATGTCAATTTTGACACTATTGGGTATTTTGTTTTTGATAATTTTATAACATCATTATTACTTCGAAAAAAATTTATATAACTAGTCCTAATATGAAATATTAACCTATAAAATTAGTTGAATTCATAAAAAGTCTCAAATTACATTTATTTTGATATTTATAATTTCAATTATTTTAATATTTCATTAATTAGGTAATTACCGCATCACCATTGTGTCATAAATAAATTAAATTATATAATGTCTAAAAATTATAAATAAAATACCATTATGTATGAAATCTTTTTATCTTTCTAATGAATATTTACAATAGAATTTATCTTATTTATAACCCTATATTAAAAAAATTTTAGTAATAAAACTTTTATTTTAACCCTTTTAACTCTTCTTTGAATTAAATAATAATTAATGTCCTAATCTAATCCAAGTGGACCTAAATGATAATATTTTATTCCTAAGATTATTTTTGGTCTAGATAAACTTTTTAAATAGAATTAGGACATGGGTTAGCATAATATTAATATCATTTTTAACCTTAATTACCCTATTTACTTTTAACCATGGTAAATAAAATAAAAAGCTATTATTCACCAAAAATTATTTTCATCTCATTGAACCACATTTTACTGTTTGATATTAATTCTGTCTCTCTGATTTTTGAAATTCCACTCATAGAAGCGGTAAAATTATGTTTTATGTGAATTTCGAAATTCTCCTAGGAGGTGGGTAAAAGACGGTGAAAAGTTCAATAAAAATTTTATATATCTAAAATTATTCTAAACTAACTACAATGAATTAAATTGAACATATATAGGTATTATGTATATATTTTGACCTTAATTATATTTAAATAAAATAAATAATTATTTATATAAAAATTTGGTTTTAACCTTTAACTCAGTGTTTTTTCACTATTCATCAAAAATTGAAAGTTTTCAGAAAAATACCAAAATTTCACCTTAGGCTAATTTTGATATTCTAAATCCAAAAATGAAGTCCATTTTGAAAGATAAAATTTATAAAATTTCATAAATTGGGTATTACTATTCATAATGGCTAGTTTGATTGGTTGTGGTGTGTGTTAGAACTCGAAGTCGCGTACAACACACGCTAATGTATTATTCAAAGGGAAACATACCATGGAATCTTGGGGTGTTACATTCTCCCCTCCTTCAATAAATTTCGTCCTCGCAATTTGAAATTGTTCTTTGAAAATAAAATATTGAAAATAGAAAATACCATTATGGAAAACCCACATCAGGAATAAGGTTAATATAATTTAGTCTTAATAAGAGGGAAAGGGAAATGAAAAAGTCACCACCAAATTATGATCTCGATTAAGAGATAATTGGTGGAAATTAGAGACACATAATTGGAGGAAAAACATAAATATTTATAGGGAGTGATTGAGGTCATCAATCACAAACAAGTTTAAAATCGAGGGCCTCAAAGCCTTCAATCTATGGTGATTTAAAATATTATTAGTTTAAAAAAACATAAGGTATTAGGATAACACATTTTTTGTTTTAATATCCCTTTCCTAAAGATTAAGAATTAATTTATTCATAGAATAAGAGAGAGGTATATATATATATACTTGAAAAGTATAGTTTCAACCATAAACTAATTTCTACCACAAACTCATCTTTCACTCAAAAAGATAATAGAACTAAAAAATATTATATTTATCCTAATCGTACAAGGTTCCAAATATTAACACAAACCATTTAGATTAGGAAAACTATTTTTTAATAACCAGGGACTTTCTGTAGGCTAGTGGTAGGTAATAAAGGCATGTCGCACTATGGTAGTGTGTTCGATTCCTGCAGCTTTGTCCGATGCGATGGGTTTTCCCCCGACCTGCAAGTTGTCCTTTTCCTAAAACTATAGTATTATAATATTACAAAAATAATCTTAAGAAAAGTTTTAACCTTAAGCCATACTATCCAAAGTTCAACATAATCCATTCCAACCTTTATAGTTATCCAAAATACTTCTATCCAAATTCTCTCTCTTAAAGGTTTCAAAATTCTAAAATCAATTGTAACATCAGATTCCCCAAACAATGAAATGATTCTTATTGTCACATACTAAAATTATGATTACCTTCATCATATTAAAACCTTATTGAAAACAACAAGAACTGCAGTACAATTCTTATATATATCACATTATTCTTACAACCAGAATATAATCCTTGAGTCCAAAAACACAAATACATTAATTATTCAACTTCATCTGTAGTAACAACATAAGCTTGGACTTGCTCTCTTGGCCTTTTTCAGGTAAGTTTCCTTGGCGCTTAGGGAATTCATTTGCATAATTCCCTATTTCTCTACAATTGTAGCATTCAACATTGATAGCCTCTTTCTTTCAATTGCAATCACGAGTCTGGTGACCTTTTTCTCAACATTTTTAACAAACTCTCATTCCTTTTAGGCATGTACCAGGGTGTTTCTTACCATAATTATCACATAATGGAAAATCCTTCTTTCCCTTTTTCCCTTTATCTATCTCTTGCTCCACCGTTATCTTCTTCTCTTGCTTTACTTTGTTGTCATAAGACTTAGAGAATTCCTTTTCTATCATGATAGCACACGAGACAATATCTTCATATGATGAGAAGGATTTTGATACTAAAGCTTGATGGAGAAATGGTTTTAAACCATCAAAGAAATGATCAATATTACTTCTTGGGTTACATATATAATCTGCAGCATTCCTCACTAACTTTGTAAAGTTAGACTCATAATTTTCAACATTCTCTTCCTCCTTTTGCCTCAGACTCAGAAATTGTCTTTCCATATCTGCTTGATGGTCACGAGGAAAGTATTTTTCTATGAAAATCTCTTTGAACTCTCTCCATTACATATTTGATAATTCATCATCTTCCTCTGTGTTTTGTATCAATGACCACCATTGATCAGCATCTCCAATGAGGCGATAAACTTCCATGATAACTTTCTCCCTTTCACTACTCCCCAAAGCCTGAAATATTTTTCCTAGGGAACTTATCCATTGCTCAGCTACCAATGAATTTGTACTCCCATTGAACATTGGTGGTTTTTGCCTCAAGAAATGATCTAAAATTGATCCTCCACGCTGTGGATTAGGGTGCTCCATATGGGTAAGGTTATTATTCATAACCTGAGTGAGTTGTCCTAGTATGGTGATTAGATGATCCACACCAGGTTCATCACCAGCTCCACTATAATTATCTTGAACAGGATATAAATCCCTACATGGAGTGTGTGTATTAATACGGTTTTCATTTCTTCCACTAGGCACCATTTCTAAACAATGGAATAAACTAGATCAGTTTATGAATCAAAATACATAATTCCATACTTGTAAAATACTTAACATAAATTGAACTATTTATGGATATAATTCGTAATCATAAAAATGTTTTCTTTGAGGAAGTATATACTCATAAACCCTTCATAATGTTTTGTAAAGAAATTGAGAATTATCCTAAACATATCCCCCGGGAGTGTCGTAACCAAGAGTGCAGCAAAGCCTGTTGTCATGCACCAATTCTCGTTCAAGTCTAGTTCAAAGTGGTGTTTTCGAGTTTTACCCCTAGGTACATCTGTGCCAGAGCCGCCTCTACCTGCTCATATCCAGATAGGGAAGTATTGCTTGGAAAACTCACAAAATATCTACAATACCAAAATTCTAGGAAGTTCTTCTATACTAATCCTCAAAGTCTATATTAGGTCTATGTGCTCTAATCAGATTTTACCTAAATCTAGTTTCCAAGGTTTGTACTAAACTTCCTCTAATGCCAAGTATAATGCCCCAAACCTAATTACCCAGATTTGGTGCATTATTACATAACATTGGAATGATCACAAAAGATCAAGTCTCGAAATACCGATTGGTTTAGTAGCCTTGGAATCACTAGATACATTCATAAAGTTTACATTACATCATAAAGTGAAAAATACTCCAACAACATCTTGTATTCATATCCCCTCATACTATCCCTGCAGGTCATTCATAAATTACTTCTTCACATCCTGGGAAAAATAAAACATTGAAAGGGGTGAGCTAAGATGCTCAGTAAGGATAACAATATAGCAGAAACATTCATAAATAAGCTTAAACATTTAAGGCAATGTATAACTAAAAAAAGCCTTTTAAACTTGAACTTTACCATAATATAGAAAAGATAAAATGAAATAATGCCACTTACTTATTCACATCGATATTCTACTAGTCGAATAATCACATGCAATATCAATAACCACTTTCATAATGATGGAATGCATAATGCCGAACTTTAATTTCTGTGTCACGGCCTCATGCCAAGACCTAAGGGCTAACTGTAACTGGAACCCAGCCCGGAGAGCCTCTGTAACTGTACTCCATCCCGGAGAGCCTTTGTAACCGGACTCCAACCCAGAGTGCCTCTAATAACAGGACACCAACCCGGAGTGCCTCTAATAACTGGACACAAACCCAGAGTGCCTCTAATAACCGGACACCATCCCAGAGTGCCTCTAATAACCGGACACCAAACTGGAGGGTCTGCTATAACTAGACCCCAACCCGGAGGGCATACTTTTACCAGTCCCCAACCCAGAACAAACTATTCCAACACATTCATATTAAGAAGATAATGAAATATAACATAAACATTCATATTAAAACTAGCATACGAAATGACAAAACATTATTCATAAACCATTAAGGACATAAAAATAACTCATCCATAGTAAAACATATCACAAAACCTTACATACAATATGGATTATTTGTATCACAATAAATCAACTTCAAATAAGTGTAAAATTTATCAAAGGATGTTGAAATAGATGAAATCAAAACTATTTGAGAGAAATATCTCTTTTTTGAAATCATTTAAAAGTAACATAATTATAAAATAAAACATTTCCTTTGAAAATATCCTTATTAGCTTGTAAGGGAAGATTTGAAGATTTTATGACGGTGGAAAATAGCCGCACCTTTCGTATAAGTTAAAAAATACATTCTTACCTTAACTCTGTCGAAAAGATTAAAGAAGACCTTGTTTGGAAAACGAAGGAAATATTCCTTTATAAACTTCTTATAAAAAGTTAACAAGGATAAAAATGACTTTAACCCATAGTCTGTAAAATAGTAAGAATGATTTGAAATACATTTTTAAGAAACATGGATGTAAATGATAAAGAGGTCCTGGTAGATAATTGTGTATAAACAACCACGGATAATGAAGAGATTGTGAAATAAACTCTTACCTTGTGCTTTTCCTTGGTTGGGGGTAGGTTAACCTCCTCTTCCTCGGGTTCTTCCTTTTGATTTGATCAAGAGGGCTCCATAGGTTGGATTTATGACTAAAGGAAGGCCTCTAGGATGAAGGGAGGATATTTGAGAGGGTATTTGGGAAGTGGTTGGCAGAACCGAAAGGCTTTGAAGGTGTGAATAATTGGTTAGAAGTGGTGTCCTTTTATAAGGGGGGGCTCTTTAGGAAAAACTTAAAGTATTATTTTATAATAAATTCATATTCGGTTTCTAATGGATCAAAGTGGATTATTCAAAGTCTAAGGTGGGGATGGGTCTAAATCCTTTCAACCAATAGATTTTAGACAGGTTTGGGTCATTATATTAACATTATCTTTTAGTTTTAACTCTTAGTTAATTAGTTTGACATTTACCATGTCACTTTGTATTTTTATATTATATAGTTAATAAACTTACTATATACATCCAATCGACCACTAAGTGGTCCATTAATGATACACCTATCATGATATTAGTTCTTTTGGCCAAAACTTAGATTTTTAGGAATATAATATCAATTAATAATATAATATTTGTTTTAAAAACTCTTTTATGTCAATTTTGACACTATTGGGTATTTTGTATTTGATAATTTCATAACAGCATTATTACTGCGAAAAAAATTTATATAAACAATACTAATATGTCATATTAACCTATAAAATTAGTGTAATTCATAAAAAGTCTCAAATTACATTTATTTTGATATTTATAATATCAATTATTTTAATATTTCATTAATTAGGTAATTACTGCAACACCATTGTGTCATAAATAATTTAAATTATTTAATGTCTAAAATTTATAAATAAAATACCATTATGTAGGAAATATTTTTATCTTTCTAATGAATATTTACAATTGAATTTATCTTATGTATAACCCAATATTAAAAAAATAGTAATTAAACTTTGATTTTAACTCTTTTAACTTTTCGTTGAATTAAATAATAATTAATATCCTAATCTAATCCAAGTGGACCTAAATGATAATATTTTATTCCTAAGGTTGTTTTTGGTCGAGGTACACTTGTCCAATAGAATTATGACATGTGTTAGGGTAATATTAATATCATTTTTACCCTTAATTACCCTATTTACTTTTAACCGTGGTAAATAAAAGTAAAAAGTTACTATTCACCAAAAATTATTTTCATCTTATTGAACCACATTTTACTCCTTGATATTAACTGTGTCTCTCGGATTTTTGAAATTCCACTCACAGAAGCGGTAAAATTAAGTTTTATGTGAATTTTGAAATTGTCCTAGGAGGTGGGTAAAAGACGGTGAAAAGTTCAATAAAATTTTTATATATCTGAAATTATTCTAAACTAACTCTAATGAATTACATTGAACTTATATAGTTATTATGTATCTATTTTGACCTTAATTAAATTTAAATAAAATAAATAATTGTTTAAATAAAAATTCAGTTTTAAACTATAACTCAGTGTTTTTTAACTATTCATTAAAAATTGAAAGTTTTTGGAAAAATATCAAACTTTCACCCTTGGATAATTTCGATATTCCGAATCCAAAAATGAAGTACATTTTGAAAGATAAAATTAATAAAATTTCAAAAAAGTGGGTATTACTATTCATAATGGCTAGTTTGATTGGTTGTGGTGTGTGTTAGAACTCGAAGTTGCGTACAACACACGCTACTTTATTATTCAAATGGAAACGTACCGTGGAAGCTTGGGGTGTTACAATTATCATTAATATTAATGTTCTTAGTGTATAACATGATTTATTTATAAAATTCATTGAAATATTATAATAATAATGGATTAGTAAATTAACTTTTTTAGAATATAAATAATCAATTTTAGTGGTATTTGGTGATGATTATTTAACATACAAGTAATATTTTCAAAATAAGTTACTTTTTATGTACATATAACGAATATTAAATCTAGAATTATTTTTAAAAAAATATATTTATAATAATTTCAAAATAAATAAATTAACAACCAAAAAAATATTATTATGAATATAGTAATGATAAATCCATTTTTCCATACAAATGTATTTTTATAAAAAAAATCCATTTTATTTATTATTCATTTTTATTTTAAGAAAATAAATATATCATTAAAAAAATATAAATTTTTCATATAAATAATATATTAACACTAAATTAATTAATATTTGATGGTAAATAAAAATAATAATAATTTATATATAGAAATACATTTTTTATTAAACACAAGTTTTCATTATATTTTATATTTATAATTAAATATTAAATTAATAAATTGTAGAATATGAATTTGAAAAAATGAGTTTTATTTTTTGATTTATCATTTCAATATTACTTTATGATTAATGTTTGATATTTTTTTAAATATTATATCTCTTTCTAAATAGTGAAAAATTCTATTTTTAGTAATATCATAAAGTTTTTGAATTTATCATGATCTCAGAATGAATAAAAAATTTATAATACATTTATAATGAGCATGAATTTATATACATAATTATAATATTCATTTAAAAGAAACTATATTTAATTCAAAATCCTCATGTTTAACACTTCGAAACATTAGTAATCGTTTTTTCTAATAAAACAGAGTTTTTAATAAATTTTTTTAATTATTATATCACTATCTAGGAATCCATTTTATGTTTATTTATAATATATATATAAATATTATTTTTTAAATAATACAATTACCAAATTCATGTAAATCACCAACATGGATAATTTTATCCTAAACATTATTTTTATGCTAAAAATACTCTTTTCATGAAAATAGTTCTTACACGTTATGTGCATCAATTATAAAATAAATATTTATCACCAATTGATATTTTATTTGAAAAAATTAATCAATATATTGAATAATTATGACAAAATTTGGTTTTAAGGCCCATTTCATTTTTATGCGTTATAAGTTAATTACATAGGTAAAAACTAGTTACCACAGTTGAAACCCAAACTAGAACAAGTAAAATTTATAAGAGTAAAAGTTATAAAAACAAGTGTGAAAAATTATAGTGGCTTAATTTACCTTAACTATTACCCACATCATTATTTTCCATTATTGGATTAACATGATCTTTCAATAGTTACATTAACATCTATATTATTATAAAAAAACTATTATATCTTACAAAATGAGTTATAACCACCCCACTTCTCTTTACAAACCAAGATATTGGTATTCATCAAATATTTTCCCAAATAACTACCCAAAACATATAACCACATCATATATATTTAGTTATTTGGAAGATACCACCTCTTAAAGCCTTAATTCAATTTTAAATAGAGCTCATCCAAAGAGAAAGGAAAAATTTTAATTACACCTTTTTATTTTTTCCTTATTTTTAATATTATGAATCTTTAGAATTTAATATAACCAATTTGAAATAAATACATTAGTATGATAAGCACACTAATATTTTTAATGTTTATGATATAACTATTTCTTACCTTCCTCCTAGACATTTAAAAAACGAATATGTTAGGTATGTTATGTGTGGACTACCACCACTATAAAAATGATGCATTTTTTCATATATTATTTTATTATTTATCAAAATATCTTAAAATATAATTCCAAAACTCCAAAAACATCAAAATATAATCATCATTATTCTATAATAATGATATTTTTCCAAAATAATGACTTTTTTAACCATACTCATTTATAGATTATAGATTTTTCTTATTTTCTTCGGTTTAGTTATATAAATTTTTTTAATGGATGACTATGAGAACATAAAAACTTGTGTTATTAAAAACTAATGATAAAATAAGGATTGTTTATAGGAAATGTTATAGTAATATTAAATTTATTTTTATTGTACCACCCTTTTATTCATTATAAAATACTGAAAAAAACTCATCACCAAATATATATTCACAAATAAAAATTAGAATACATATGAAATTAAATTAGAACATTATAAATCATATATTACTTCAGATATAATGATCAAGAAAATGAAATTTGAATCTATAAATTAAAATTGGCACCACCATTATGAAAATAGTACTAAATAAACTATCGAAGGTAATAACATCTAAAAATGAAAAAAAATAACTAATATATATTTAATAAATTAAAATAAATTTAGTTTATAGAAGTTTATATCTTTGGATTTGGTTACTAAATTTTTGATTAAGATATTTATTTTTTTATACAATTGGTTTAAACATATTCAGCTTAACTGAGATAATGGTAAGTGTTTTTTGCATCTCAATTTTTCTTTTTTATAATTTGATGTGTATTCACCAATTTTTTTTTGTATATATATTGGCCATTTATTTTATATATCATATTTTTTTGTGAATTATAATTTATTTAATAATAAATATCATCTTCTATTTTCCATCTATTTTCAATTCAAATGACTACAATGTTGTACTACTGTTTTGTCTTAGTTTGCACTATTTGACACATGTTTTGTTTTATGCTTATAATTTATTTTAAATGGTGACTATATTTAATCATATATTTAAAATATCATGAATTATATTTTATTTTTTTATTCAAAGTTTAATTTCAATATCTCTTTTTAAAATTGTTTCTATTAAAAATTTTCTTAATCCTTGATAGGTTTTCTTAACAAAACTATTTTTCTTGACTCATAATTATTTATCTTTGACTAAGGTTTTACAAGATGGTTTTATTATTTTATATGATGACATTATTATTTCATTACTATTTATTTCATAGGTAGTGAATTTTATTGATAACTTCATCCATAAAATTTTATAATGTTAATAATGATTATCAATCTCTATAAATGAGCTCTTTTTCTTCAATTTCAATTTTCTCTCTTCCAAATAATGTTCTCCTTTATTATTTTGAAATAAAAATATTTTTTACTTATAATGATGTTAACATTTATATTTACCTAATTTTAGATATATTAATTATCAATCTCATTATAATTTGGTTTTAAAAAATTTTATTTTCAAATCATTTAAAAGGATTTCACATTCAAGTACATATTTTAATTTTCCACTCAACATTTCATATAGAAAACCATTATGTTTTTTTCAAGGATCTATTATTTTTATTTAAAATAATTTTTTTACTTGTGTACTTATTCAATATTATTTTTGAAAGTAAATCATAATTTCTTCTCTTTATGATAATGTTTTGAAGTGTTTATAAGCGCTATTTTTAATGGTTTCTATTGCAGTTTCCTATTTAAAAATTTTAAATTCTATGAAGTTATATTTTATGATCCACCACATAAGTTCCTATATTCAATAATTAATTTCGATAATTTAATGTAGTTATAATTCAATCTAATCATATATTTTTGTTTATGTGACACAATTTGAAATAATATGAAACCCATTTTATTTTCTAGGGATCTTTATTATTTTATGAATAATTGATTTCAAAACGAATATATATGTATGGTTGATGACTGGTTGGGTTCTATATATCCATTTAATTAATTTTTTTGGAATTTATAACTAATTAGGTAAGTATTGTAGGCCATGATTGATATGATAACAAATTAAGGGCAAGTAAATTTCTAGATATACTCAAAAAATAAGGGGTGGGACTTCTTGAAAATACTCAAAATATAATGGTTAATTATGTTTAGTTTGTGAGAAAAATCATTTTTATACTATGTTTCAAGGGAATATTACATTTCCATGAAATGTTTTTGTGATTATGGTCAATGGATCATGTTTATAATCTCATGATTCCTTGCCCCTTTTCTATAATTTTTTTATTTTTAATTGATATTTCATGTCCTTCTATTGCAAATTATAGAAAATTATTATTATTCCATACTATTTTTAATAATATATTTATCCCCTTATCATGTTTATCATATGTATATGATCTAACCATTGATGACAAATTGAAACATTTTCCCTTGCATAGTGTTTGAGATCATCTATTTATTATTTTTCCATTGTATGGGTTATAAAGATAAGTATAACTTATGATAATTATGTAAGGGAGTCCAATATGGTTGTATTATGGAGAAATATTCACATGGGATTTAAAATATGTTTCTTATATATATAGTTATCAAAGACACTAAACCTTATGTTCATGGTACTGTTCAATTACTGTGAGATGTAATTTTTAAATTTTTTAAATGTTGTAAAATAAATATATGTTTATCTTAGGTCATCACACTTTGTATCAAATCATGTATTTAATTAAAATATTTTTTAACAAAAAATCTTTGTGTATGTGTAGAGATCCAAAATTCTCATATATAGATATCAAATCTTAATAGAAAATTATTCATTGCATTTAAAAAATACCCACCCAAAGACCGTAATAGTTTAGTGCCTTTGGAGGCTGTGTACACAATCTTGTTATTTAGTGAAATATCTTAAATATATTCCATATATTTCCTCCCAATTTTTACACTTTTAAAACATACCCTACATAAAACCATTCTTCATATACTGGGATAGTAAATATAAGATAGTATGATCTTGGATGCTGAGTAAGGGTAAACATAGAATGAGAATACAAGTATGATAACATGAGAATACTATATGCAAACCATAACCAACATTCCAATGATCAAAATATTGTGTCATGGAATAAATATTGGAATTTCATAAGACCTAAATCATAATGAAATCAAAGATCATGGTCTGAGAGAACATAAGATTGGTATAAGACATAAATTTATCGAATAAATATATTCTTATAACATTATAAACATTACTAAATAAAAAATGTTCACTCATTAAGATAATGGAATTAAATTAGTCCCTATAATAAAATTATGAACATATCTATAGGTTTATTCATAACATTGTGGTCATGAAATATAGGTCCATACATAACACTATGAATATGTAATCAGGTTCATGCATTAAATTGTGGACATGTCATTAGTTCAACACATTATATTGTGAACATATAATATTGTTCACACATAGAATATTTATTCATGAGCTACCCATATTTATCCAATTTATTTGGGTAGATATTGGCTACACACTTACATAAATCATATATATTTTTTCAACAGGATCACAAAATAGTCATCATAATAGAACCTGTGAAAAGGGGTCTAGTTCCATAAATATTTCATTATAGTATAACACTTGGAAAGAAATGGGTTTCAAAAACATATTTTTATAATAATAATAACCATAAAAATAAATAAATAATTTGGTATCATTGTATAAAATCCACAATAATTCTTAAGTAACATCAAATGACTTCATATTAGATAAAAAATGATTTTGAAAAAAAAATCACTTAGAATAGTTATTAAAGAAAAACTCATTTCCACTTTAAAAAAATGTTTAAAACATAAAAAAATTAAAATAATTTTACTTTAAAATAACCTTATAAACATATAATGTATTATTTAAAAAAAAATAGTGTTCATGACAGCATAAAATTTCATACACTATAAAACAAAGATTTCATTCACATTTTTGGTAAAATCTAAATGGTCATTGTTTTGAAAATTACATAAGGATTCCTTTAAAAAAATTAAATAATTAAATAATGTGTAAAATTTATTTAATAAATCCTTTGTATATTTTTAAAACCATTTTAAACATTTTTCAAAAACATGGATATGAAAGAAAAAAGGTTTTCAACCGAAGAGAGAAATAAAGTCAATTTTACAGAAAAGTTTTTTTTTTTGAACCCATGAATACATAAAGGGAGGTAAATGTAGGTATAAAATGTAATTTCATGACATTACCAGAGGATTGGAAAAATCATGAGTTTACCAGGAGGTTGAATATAATATTTAATCATCATATGTATAGAAATTAACAATCTTGATAGATAATGAGATTATATCGTGGTCCACTTACCACTTTGGTAAATTTGAATTGTATTCCCTATGAATGAGTGATCCTAAAATAGTTATTTAAATCCAAAAAAATCAGAAAATTCATAATTAATTATATTCATGGGATTTATATACAACACATAAAATAAAAATTTACTGAATGTGGAATATGTATTCCAAAAGTTAAAAGTGAGACGAAAATCCATTACCTTAAGTTTCAAATTCATTCGTACACTTTAGAAACTCCTGTATAATAAATATATGTTTATTATTAATATTTTACATATTGGTAATTATATAAATCAAACCTTATATGATTTACTTATAACCTTTTATTACTTGTTTATTAACAATTCATTGTTAAAATCACATCATGGTTAATAAATTCTTCGTTTTTCATATAAATTGTGATTTTTTATTTTTGGTCCTATTACTTTTATCATTGTTTAAACATATACATAATATTAAAAATGATATAATATATATATATATATATATTCATTATATATTAATTTATAGCAATCCATAAAAGTTATTTATACAAAATGAGATACATTGTTCATGGGGATGGAAGGCCATATGTACTCATGAATGAGGTATCCATTTTCTCAAAGGATTGAAAGAAAGAAGGGTAAATAATATATTAACATTAAAAAAATTAATTTCATAACTATAACATATTTATATTTCATCATATATTTATTACCTCCCTTTAAATCATACTTGAAGAACAAATCACATTGCTTTGTGAGGCGGTAGTCCTCCATCCACATGAACAGTGTTATTGTATCCCCCATAAAATGTAAAGTAAGAAGATATATTTGATATAATAATTTAAAATTGTATTTATACTCAAAATATAATTCATATTAATTATCTTAATAATCGTACACATACATGGTAGGTGTTGATGTAAAAAGAGTCACATTGGTTCACATGTCGGTAGTCCACCGTACACCTGAATAACATTATCATTTACCATTTGAGGTAAGAGGAGATAGATGTAGGTCATGAAAATAAAATAGTAAAAAATAATTATATTTAATGTAATTATTTTATTATATTATCATCTATTAATATTAATTTATAGAGACAGATGAAAAAATAAAATAAAACTGCTCATTGAAGTATGTTACATATTCAATAGGTATCCTCCTCAGGTTTTCACAAAAAGACACACTTAGTTGTATTTATGATCAAAATAAGGATTATAGAATTAGAATAGGGAATTATAGAAGCTATTTGGGATGTTATTTTTTTGAAACAAATAGTTTTTGATGTGTGAAGAGGAGAAGACAGGGGGGGCCTTTTATAAGCGAGGTGACTAGCACACTTGGGATTTTTGAAAATAAATAAGTGCACCCACATTTTTTTCATTAAAAAGGGATCCAAAATGGACCATTGTAGAACCTATAAGATTTAAATTCTAAATATTTATATAAAATATGTTTTAAATAGTTTTATTTATTATTTTACCTCAAGTGTTTATAGTTTAACCCCCTAGTAATCCCATTTTCACCTTAACTGCAGTAATTATTTTTTATTGATTTTACTATTATTAATCGTCAAAAATTAAGTTGAAACTATTATAAAATATAAATTACACTTATTATAAATATTTTATCCATTATTCAAACTTTAATTCCTATAATTACCATAATTTTATTTAAAATTTAACCCACAGATGTGATGAGAAAGCAGTTTTTGAAATAGAAAATTATCATAAGTATATAATGATTTAATATCACAATTCCTTATGAAATTTATTCCACTAAAATAAATGGGATTAATAAATATATAATTGGAAAAATTTTACTTTTTAAACCCTATTAAAATAATTTTTATGTTTTTAAAATTTCTAAATGAAAAGAAAATTCTTAATAAAAACAATTATTTTCACTATTAATTGAAATTTTTATATTTTCATGAAAACCACACCAACATAATTTTGACATGAATATTTCATAAAATATATTTATTTTATCAAATAAATTTAAATAAATTGGTAAATTTTAATTTTTTTATTTCTTCCCTTAATTTAAGTAAAATATTTTTTAGAAGATATTATTTTTGAATCATATAATGTCTTTTCTAAAAATTTTGTAATTTTTGTCTAAATTTTTTCTATATTTAAAAACATTATACTTAATATTTAAAAATAAGTTATCAATATTTATATAGATATGTTTAATTTATAGGTTATAGTGGTCATGTTTAAATATATTATAGTTTGTTAAAACATAGCGTCACATGTAACAAAAGGTAAAGTTAGTGTTTCATACAACACAATATATTAATGAAATGTAATTTATTTGAAATGTAATAATTCAAAAAAAACGCATGGTGTTACATTATACCCCCTTAATATGAATTTAACCTTTTAATTTTTTTCACTCTGATATAAACCAATGAAGATACTTATGCCTCATCATTTCCTCATGTTCCTATATAGCTTCTTCAGTCTGGTGGTTTCACAACAAAACTTTGACTAGGGCATTGGTCTTGTTTCATAGAAGTTTATTTGTGTGATACATATCCTCCATCAATTGTTCCTCATATAAAATATCATTATCTAGTGTTATGACCTCTATTTTATAATATGTGATAGATCAGGTATATACTTCATCAGGAGAGATACATTGAACACATAATGAACTTGAAAGAGGTTTGATGGAAGCACCAACTAATAGGATACCATCCTCAGATGATAAAAAATTTAAAGTGTTCAATATTCATCGGGATTATTTTACATTTCATCCTAAATCTCGTAAACTTATTTCATGTATAAATTCATATAAACACCTTGTCACTAACTTATAATTCCAGATCATATTGAAGGTTTTTAGCATTGATTTTATATCGATATTATGTCACCCTTATGTGTTGATGAATATAGTTAGCCTTATCTATCATTTCATTAGATATCTCAAGCCCCATAGATTTATCTCTCCAATAATATCCATTAATATTGGATTTCTACACCTATTTTAGTAAGGTAATTTATAAGGATCCATCTAAATTCTTGAGTGCAAGATATTTTTGTACAAAATCTAAAATAGAAGAAGGTGTCAATCCTAACAACCTTAGAAATACAGAGATAAATACCTCAACATATCATCAAGTATTTTAATAGTTCTATGAGACTGAATATATATTTGAGGGTGATATATAGTGATAAAACTCAACTCTGTATCAAGAGATTTTTTTATAATTTTCCAAAACATCATAGAAAATCTCAAAAAGAAACAAGACACAGTGGAATTTAGTGCTCCAAATAATCTTACCATGTCTATAAAGTATATCCTTGATAGATGGTCATGATATAAATATTATTTGATGGTGATTAAGTGTGTTGATTCTGTTAGGATATCGACTATAACCCATATATAATTATTCCCTTTATCTATTTGTGGTAGTAAGATGACAAAATCCATGCTAATGTTTCTAATTTAAATTCTTGTTTGTGAAATGGATGTAACATCCCCTTAGACTTTTTCCTCTAAGAATAAATTTTCTGGCATACCATACATTGAGATACAAACTTTTTGATATTTATCATAATGTCATCCAACCATAAATACTCTTTAAAATCTTTTAACATCAGTATACTTCCAGTATGAATAGATAATGAAGAACCATGATCTTTCTTAAAGAACTCCTTCTTTAAATATGGTTTTGATAGAACACACGCACTCTTTCTATACCTTATTATTCAATAATGATCAATGTTAAATATTCAAACATTTTTTACCTTATTTTTTAGCTCTAAATATTCCTTTTTTTCCTCTTTAATCATTACATTGATAGTTAGTTGAACATTCAATTGAGTAAGATATGGTTTCTCACCTTCCTTATTTATTTCCAGATCTATCCTTTACAAATACAGAAATTTTGGATCTTTTTTATCCTCCACCTAGATAAACTAGCATGATCCTTTAAACACAAATCATCATACTCCTTGTTTAATTTTCTATGGTGGTAATTTATTGAGCATTTATAATATTTAATTAACTCTAACAATATTATATGGTGCATATTCAACTCATTCTTAGTTAATAAATCCGTAAAAAAAATTCATTTTAATTTTCTCCATAAAGATAATACCTCCATATCCTTAATGAAAAAAATCACCATAGCTAACTTGAAATCATGATATGGGTAATTTTTCTCATGAACCTTCAACTATCATGAGTTATAAGCTATAGCCATGTTATTCTACAAAATAAAGGATCACAATCCCTTCTTGGATGCATCATTATAGATTGAAAAGCCTTCTTTACTATAGGGTAATGTAATAATAGGTGGGCTAAATAATCTTCTCTTTAGTTCCTTGAACTTTTCCTCAAATTCATCTATCCATAAGAACATGGGGTGCGTTCAAGTTTTCTTGGTGAGTGTATTAGATATTCATTGGAAATTATCCACAAATGATCAATAATATCTAGATAAACCAAGAAAACAACAGTTCTCAGTTACTGTGGTTTGTCTGGGATAACGATCAGTAACTTCTATCATTGGTGTATCCATCAATATATCATCTCTTGAGATTATATAACTTAAAAAATGAATCCTTTTTTAGCAAAAATTGACACTTTTAAAAAATTTCATACAATTTATCCTTAGGGTCTTTAGTAAAATTATCAAGTGATATTCATTATCTTATTTTCTATTACAATAAATTGTAATATAATATATAAATGCTACCAAAAAAATGATTAAAGTGCTCTCTAAAGGAATTATTAATTAAATTAATAATGATAGATATTTCATTTATAAGACCAAATAGAACCATTATATACTCATAGTGTCTATACCTTATATAGAATGCTATCATGTGTATATCCTCCATCTTAACCCTCAATTTATGATATCCAGCATGAAGGTTAATCATGGAAATGTTTTAAGCTCCACATTGTTGATAAAATAATTCATCGATATGGGGTAGATGATACTTGTTCCTAATAATGATTGTATTCAACTCTTGATAATCAATTTAGAGTTTCAATTATCCATATTTATTTTTATCAAATAGAATATGTGAACCTAAAGGTTACACACTTGGCCTAATGAATCCATTTCCAATGTTCTCCTAGAGTTTCATCTTCAATTATTGAAAATAAATTAGGACCATTTTATATGTATTTGTTAAAATAGTGATTGAACGAGGTATAAGTTATATTGAAACTTGACATCACATTTCAGTGGAAGATTAGGAAACTATTATACAAGACATCAAGAAACTCCCACACAATAGGTATATCATCAATGTTTAGAATCTACCCAATCATATGAGATAAATTCCATATTTTAATAAGAATAGAAACATATATAACAGATTTATTATCATCTTATTGATATATTATAATAGGTTGGTTTGAAATTTTAAATGTGACTTCCCTTCCTTGAAAATTAATTTGGTATTTAAATAGAGAAATCTAATCCATTGTTAAGATAAAATAAAATTCTACCAAATGAATAATGATAAGATTTATAGGAGGTACATTATCATAAACTTCAATGAGTGAGGAATCATATACTTCTGATGAAATCATTATACCATTAGGGGTATTAATTTATAATTATATATCCAATCATCTTGGTGGCATCATCATACCCTTATAAAATTCATTAAATATGAAATAATTGTAAGATCCAATGTTAAATAATACATTAGTAGTTCCAAAGTGGATGATAAGTGAACCTTTCACCATGTTTTAATCACACCTCCCATAAAAAATTGTGATCACGATATATTTCCATTTGTATCTCAACATAATATATTATTGGTATTTATCACCATTATTAACCTAATGATTTGAGAACTGGGAAGAATAATGTCCATACTCCTTTCATTTGAAACACTAGACTATGGGTTGTGCATTCTGTTGAACTCTCTCTCTATTCATTTCATTTACAAGATTCTTCACACTGCTTCTATATTTTTTTCTCAATGTACAGCTTCCCACAAATGAAATACCTTATTGGTCCTCTTATGAACTTACCTAAGTGATCCTTCCCGCAGTTTTGGATGGTCAGAGTTTGAAACATTTTTCTCCTTCCATGTGACATATCATTTTAAATTCCATGGAAACACATGATACTTTTATTATCATTACAACAAATTGGGTTTCTAGATTTTATTTCCACTTTTATTTTGCAATGAATGATTTATTCATAGCTTCTAAAGTCCCTTATGGATAAATTTTTTTAAAGATTTGGTTTTAATCCATTAAAGAATCTATAAACCTTAATTTCAAGATGAATGATAATACCATAAGAGTACCTCATAAGTCTTCTAAAATTATCTTCAAAGGTACCAAAAAATTCATCATCCTTATTCTTAACCTCAAGGAATTACTTCTCTATTTTTATATGAATAATATAAGCAAACCAATTATTGAAAAATAATCTCTTGATATCATCCCACATCATTGAGTCAATTTATTCATGTGACCTTGTATTATTAATAAGAGTACACCATTGACACACCTCACCTTCCAAATGATATAAAAAATTACAATTTCATGATCTAGACACTAGAGAATAAAAAATACATTTTTAGTGGTACTGATCCATTTTCGACAAACAAGTTGATCAGCTAAACAACTAAAATAAGGGGGATGTTGAGTCATGAAGGACTAAAAAAACATTTTTCCATCCCGTGATTGTTTATATTCTTAGAATGATTAATTTTTTGATAAAGTTGAGTGATCATGGTAATGACACTTTTTCATTCCAACTCCCATTAATTTTTGTTTACCAGGAGGATAATCATTTCATTTTCTGTCACACTCGATATTAACACGGTTTCTTTGGGTTCCATCCATTGACTGAAACCAAAAAACATAGTATAAGAAATTATAATAATAGTGGGGAACAAGTAACCATGAAAAAATTAACTTAATATATGTATAAATAATGATAACTTCTTTTTTATTCAAGGACACCATAGTTTTATCCTTGGTCATTCATAGTGACCATCTATTAACATTCATCATGATGGTTTATAAAGAGTTTGATAATTTCTAAAACATATCCCCCAATAGTGTCAAGATAGGGGTGCAGTAAGGATTGTTGTTGTACAAAAAGTGTTGATCAAGTCAATCTCAATGTTCCCTTTTATAATTATAACCCTGAGTTACATATGTTCCAGATCCATATCCACTTTTAGTATCTATATTGGGATGTGATTTCTTGGAAAAAAACAATAAATCTATTCCCAAATTTCTAGTATATTTTTTATAAATTAACCCATCCTTAGACAAATTCTTAGTGATATTACTAATTTTTTCTCATCCTAGTTTTTAAATTTTAACTAAAAAATTCCTCTAATACCATCTTTAGAGACCCAAAACATCTCATACATAGATATCACATCTTAATAGATGAATATTTATTACATTTCACAAATACATTCCCAAGGATCAAAATGGTTTGGTTCCATTAGAGACTACATAAAAAATATTATTATTTAATGAAATATCTTCAACATATCTATATCATACCAAGATTTTAAGAAATAAACACAGCGTATAATATCATATATGACACACCACATCAAGCTTAAATGAACACTTCAATATTAATATTTAATTTTTATCATTATAACCTATCTATTATAATGGAGGGTATAAATATGATTAATTGAATTATTAAATATGGTTTAAACCTATTTATATAATAAATAATTTGGTGACCCATTATTTATAAATTAAAAAATATCCCTTTTGAAAATAAAAGGATCACTTTTTCTAAAAAACTTTTTAAATTCTCACAAGTGTGTTTTAGACCAATAAAATAAAAAATAACAATTTTTGGATTATATTAATGATATATATATATATATATGTAATTTATTAAATATAATTTTTAACATTCATACTATTTTTTTTTGTACATGATATAATAAAAAATCCAATATTAGGCATAAAAGATTTATTTTTATAAAATAGTAGTTTTGCTGCCTTTTGATAGCACAATTGTTTTAAATATAGTTTTCATAAATTTATAAATTATATTTTAAAAAATAAACTACTTTATTTAAATATAAATATCAAAATTTACTATGGTTGATTTTTTAGTTTTTTCTGATAAGTGTCATGTTTTGATGAATATTTAAAAATACTTAATTCTAATTGAAAAAAAAAATACTTTTCATATAAATAATTTATAGTGTTAAATTATTTATTTTTATTCATTTTAAAGTATAATATGATCAATTTTATATCATTTAATAAAATTTAAGTCATTTTAATCAATTACACTTTGAATTTGAATATAAAAACATTTAAATATTTTGAAAATTTTCTCTTTAAAAACTCGTCTTCTTATTCAGTCAATGGGATTAATTTTAAATTAAATTGATAAAAATATGTGTTTTGAATTTTGAAAAATTTATTCGATATTTTGAATCATAAGGTTCAAATTTATTAAAGATATCCCTTTTATTTTCTGGAAAATATGTATAGTAACTTTAATAATTTTTATTACCACATTTAAGGGTAAATTAGTTAATTAACGGTAAATATAACATTATAAATGTTATAAAATTACTCTAAAAAATTTGAATTTTTTATGATTTTTTTTAAGAAAAATCATAATTTTTATGATTTTGTGTCCTCTTGGAGATATTATTATTACTTTAATCCCTTTATAGTATTTTATTTTAAATAAAATTCAAAGTTGTCATAATTATGTTTTAATAATTGTATGATTTTTAATATAGGGATATTTATAATATATATTTAACTATATATATAAATTTGAAAGATAATAGATTTATCAACATCATTGAAATTTATTTATAATTTTTACTGATAAAATAACTAACTTAAATTTGGACATGATAATGATATAGTAATTTTTTAATTAATGGAAATATCAAATAAATGGTATTAAAAATATTAAAATAAAAATAATTTGAAATAATTATTTCCATATAAGAATTTTATATATTAATTTGACATTTTATTGATGTTTTATAAAAATTGGTTCAAATTTATACTATTGTTAAGATATTTTTAAAAAAATCATATAATGAATAGTTAAAAAAATGACATTAATGACATTTTTAAATAAATAATATTTTATAAATGATATAAATTTTCTAGAAAATATAAAATTATAAAAAAAATATTAATATAAAGTTGAAAATTTAATCAATGATCTATTTTTTGTTATTTTAAAATTTCATAGTATCTATATTAACCCTTAAATATTAAAAAACCATGTCGTCAAAGTAATAGTTAATGGGGTTAATGAAGGGTTAAATCCAAAAACATAAGGATTGACAAATAATCAAAAAAAAATTATAAATATAATTGGATGAATTTATTTCTACCCATAATTATCCTATATTATAAATAAATAATTTTGTATCCATTTTTAATAGAAACATAATTTATATGAATTTAATATTTTGAAAAATTCCAAGAGTTCCCCTCCCCTCTCTTATAAAGGGGAACATATTCTCTTCTTCTCTTCAAACATAAAAACCTATTTGGTTTGTCCAATATCTACCCAAACCCATTACTATAGTCCCTATATAAATTTATATCTCTTATTTTAGTCATGACACCATCTTTAGTGGTCATAAGGTGTTAAGAAAAGGAGATAGTCTAAATAAAATGTATCATTTTTAATCAAGTATTTCTATTTTATTTATTCTTACACTTCCTTAAATATTATTCAAACATTATGAAATAATAAATCCATTATACTCAATAAAATAATATGATATTATGATAATATCATCACCTAACCCATTTCCACTTCTATCATATGGGAAAATAATTAATTTTTCATGTGTATGATAGACTACCACATCGTGAACTGACATAATTTGTTTTCTGTCAACGTCTCTCAAGACTATTTATAATTATGGAATAATTATTTATATATTATATTCATGACATATTTATAATTATGAAATAATATTATATTATTTACATTCTTATCTTTCCATGCACATAAAAATGAAAGCATCGTTCGTGTGTACCTGTGAATTATCACCTCTGTGAAGCAATGTGATTCATTTTTAATCACCACATCGCATGGATTGTATATATAAGTATATTTCAATATTCAATATTATATTAATGATATTATGATAATTTTTTTCATATAAAGTAATACTTAAATTCTTAACATAATGATCATAGAAAAATGGAAAGGTTACTCATGTGTATGTATGACTTACCATATCTATGATTGTAACATAGTTCACTTTTCATATCTATATTTAATGGATGTATTTAAAAGTAAAATTGATGTAAAAATGTGATTATTTATTCATGAATATTATTTTGGAGATGATGGAATAGTTACCACATTGAGTATTGACATCATGCGAAATTAATTTTGGACTCAAGTACTAAATATCATCAAAACGTCTAACATGAACTTAAATAATTAAGTAATTTTTATAACATGATAATAAGTAATGTAAAAGGAATAATAAAATTTAAAAGGGTTTTAAATAAATTAAATAATTAACCTATGTTTATTATTTAGTAAGGTAAATATTTTATGTGATGATTCAAACTCATAGTAAGGGACTTCATCTCAATTTTCTTTCATTAAGGTATATTTATGATGTTATACACCTATATTATTTTATAAGGGGTATATCACTCTAATTTGACAATATATATCATAAATGTATTTATATTCATGATATTTAATTTTTTTAAATGTTACTCTTTATTTTGGCATAAAATTAGACTCATTACAAAGTAGTAAAGGAATTATTAACCCAATTTCCATTCTTTGGGTTAAACTCTTACTTCTTGATTATGTAATGTTAAGCTTGTGTTTTAATTGAGTGTTGAATATATTATGTTTTATTTTCATTTTTTTATGTGTATTTATAGAGGATACACATAATAAATTCATTTTATTAATTCTCACTTCATTGGTATGATATTTTTAAGTGACTTTTTAACTAAAAACATTGTTTATAATGTTTTAAATATTTATTCTTCTAAATGTTTCTCTTTTATGCCCATGTTTTCAAAATATTTTTTATGAATGAATTTATATATATGTGAATTTTTTAAATTTTAAATTTTATAATTTTTCATAAATTTTCCAAAAAGGGATCTTTTTCAGGTTTTATGTTTGGGGATTTCTTTTAAAAGACTCTTTTTATATCACTCTTTAAACAATTTTTTAAAAAAACTAAAAAGGGATGTTTTTTAACATAGAAATCATGAATGAGATTTACTGATTTCATGTCACTTTAATGTTTTGATTCTTACCGTACAAGTTTACAATTTTATTTTAAAATAAATTGTTTTCATTTATGAGTGCGTAACATTATAAAAAATGAAAAGTGATTTCAAAGTGGAAAAGTTATTTTTTAAATTTATGCATGATTTATGTGTTATGATTATGTTATGGTTATTAGGAATTAATAATGAGTACATGTAATTTTGTGATAAACTCAAGGAGAGTGAGCCCATTATATCTCTCTAATTCATTGGGTAATGAGATAGAGTTAACTGGTAGGGTTTCTCCTAAGAGATTAAAGGAATATACTACGGTGGATATTTCAAATGTAACACTGATGGTTTCCCCCTATGTAGCTGAGAGAGATATAGTATATATAGTATTGATTTGGAAAATTATTTACCAAGTAACAAAATTATTTCTTATATGATTTACTATGAGTTTTTATTAAAATAGTATGATTTTAAAAAGGTAAGTTAATGATCTTTTTGAAAATAAGATCACTTTTTAAAGGTAAAAATGATTGTTTTTATGAAATTTTATTTATGATTGTTTAATAGACTAAGAATTTCCTTTATTTTATGTCCCTTACTGAGATTTTTGTATCATCCCATGTATTAAAATGTTTTTAACCTGATTTAAGGGAGAATAGATACAATGATGATATCAATGGTATAATTGTGATGATTTTTCATGAAGATAGACTATGTTTTATTTTAAAAGGTGTTTTGGGGGTGTGATTGATACTGATTACAATTGTCCACATATAATGTATGGGTTTACATTATAATATTTTTTCCTGATTCTATAAAACTATAAACAGAAAAGATCCTCAAATATTAATTCTAGTTCAAAAACACTAGGTTATGTAATTTATATGGTCAGGTCCTTTTAGTTGGTATCAATGGGTGGTTTAGACAACTTTAGGTATTATGAATTTTTGTTAAATATAGGTTTAGTTTCTATTAAGATTATTTTAGTTAAATCCTTGTTCTATAAATTTTTCAAATTGAAGAAATTTAGTTACAAAATTAAGGAGGGGGATCTCAAACAACATTTTTATCTTTTCCTGATGACTTTCATCCAATAATTATTTCAAATTCATGTCCTTATGATTCTGAATTTTATTCTAAAATACAACTCTCTTTCAAAAAGTTGTATTAAGTATTAGACACCACCTCTATACCAAAGTACCACCGTACATCATGAGTTGTTTTTAATCCAATCTTATTTTTTAAACATTATCATATTTTCAAAAAATGTAAATAATAACAAGGAATTTTTAAATATTTTAACTTATCACAAGATTTTGAAGAATATTATGATTTTAATAATTCTTCCAAAGAAAAATACCCTTGCATAGAAAATTTATATTTGATTACAACTAAAATTATTTTAGGACATACTTAAAATATTTTAAAAGGACCCTTGATTAAAATTTTCAAAAAAAACTTTTTCTGAATGTTTTATAAAAATAATGTTATTTTAATTTTTTTGAAATTATATATCAAAGAGAAATATTTTCCAAAAATATTTCTATTCCAACTCCCATACAACCCAGGTTTTACAAGAAATCTTTCGAAAAAGGAAGTAAGGGACTTTGAAGAAGATATAAATTAGTGTTGCAATGCTTGTACCTTATATATACATTAACAAAATGACAACGAAGTCAAGTGGATACCATTATCAGCTTATAAAATTCCTTCTACTTAGTATAGTTTTATTAAATCAAAGGGAGTTAAAATTTCAAATTTCATGATATAATAGTACTTATGAATTAAGAGGTTGAAGTGATTATTGGTTGAGATGAAAATGAGAGGTATAAGATAACCTTTGAGGTTAAAACATTTTTTGGTTATTTTTGGGGATTTTATTATATTTTGGGAGTGTTATAATAATTATATACTTTTAAAAAAAGGAAAAATCACAGGTTGGGTGACAACACGTCACATTTTAAAATTCTAGGGGAATCAAAACCACCATATAAGGGAGACAAGGGAGTATCACTTACCACTGACCTATGTGAAACCTCAGTTAGTAAGAATTTTTCTTTTTAGTTCAACTATTTGATATATAAAGAATAAGTTGGTTTTTGTAACATATGTTTTATTGAATAGATAGCATTGGGATTGGAAAATGATTTGATGATTAAGTGATAAATGTTATTTCAAAATATTTATTAGTATTTTGGGTTATTTATATGTTTAAGTTAAATAGAATATTATAATATTTTATGGGAGAAATAAATATTGAATTATATTTTATAATAAAATATAATTTTATGGTTATTTAGGTTATTTATGGAAATGGATTGTAAAATTTGAGATTTTGTGGTTTAGGAAATTATATTTTTGGTATGGGATATTAAGAGTGATTGATGTTATTTGGAGATAAATGTTAAATTTATCTTGGAATATTATGTGATAAAATCCTTTTTGGTTTTTAATCTTAGTTGTAATATTTTTAAGGAATTTTAAAGAGAGTTTTTTATTAAATGGTCTATTTTGAACTCTGGGTATTAATGTTGAATTTTGGAGATTGAATTAGTTATTCATCATATAAAGTTTTATTATTTTTAAATAGTTATATTATCTTATCCTAACAATTTTGGTATTATTTAATGTTTTAAAACATGAGAAATGGATATTTAATATTTTTTGGATTATGTGATTCTTTATAAGTTGATTTTAGTGCTTTTGGAATGAAAAATTCATCTTGAATACTCATCGTTTAGAGAAAAATGATTTTGTTATAGAAATTGATTGAAAGGTGAAAGTATACATATAAAGTTATTATATTTTATTATGTTATTAGTACATGTGGTAATATAATTCCTAAAATATATTAAAAGGATATTAAACAAATGTTACATATTTACATTTATTACTAATAATTCAACGGCCTTTTAAATCATCATAAATGTATGGTTTTGTGATGGTTAACTTTATAATGACCATGTTATATATAACCCTCAATCGAAAATTGATATTTTTCTCTATTTCTTGCATGTGTTTTCCTATATGTTACCCTATTATGTGTTATCTTAGGTGACCTTCATACTTCCCTTTATTTCTTTTAAAGTGGTTGTTTTAATAATGCTTTTTTTCGATATGGGATTTCAATAATGATATTTTGAATAGGTGAACCCTAGTTACCATACCCGAGTTCAATTTGTGAGGATAAAATTTATTAAATGGGGGACAATGTAAATATCAAATATTTTATGAATTAAACACTACATTTGATAGCGTACATGATACGCCACATTGAGTTTAAAAGAACAACTAAATAATATTATTTAAATATTACCTTTAAAACATAGATATTAGAATGGATAGTATGAAAAGGATTAAATAAATTATGAAATGTGTTTTACACAAGTATATATAAATAATTCTTTGGTAAAGAATTTTTTATAAATGAAAATAAATACCTTTTGAAAATAAAATAAAATCATTTTATAAAAAACATTAAAAATACCCACAAGTGTGTATTAAACCAATAAAATAAAAAAATCAAAAAATTTATATTATATTAATTAAATATATATATATATAATATTTAATATAATTTTTAACATTCATCCCATGTGTTTTATACATATGTCATAAGAAAAAATCCAATTTTAGGCATAAAAGATGTATTTTAGTAAAAAGGTAGTTTTTTTCACCTTTTGTTGGATAACTTGTTTTAAATATAGTTTTTTCCACTTTTCTAAATTATATTTCAAAATATAAACATATTATTTGAAATATTAATATCAATATTTACATTAGTTTAATTTTTGTATTTTTATGATAATTTCCATATATTGATGAATGGTAACAATACAGAATATTAATTGAGAAAAACATTTCATCTAAATAATTTATAATATTAAATTATATATTTTATAGGTTTAAAAGTAAAATTAGATAAACTTTATAACCTTTAGTCCAATTTAGGTCATTATAATCAATTTCACTTTGAATTTGGATATGAAAACATTTCAATATTTTGAATGTTTTAACATATAAAACCGATTTTCTTATTCTATCAATGAGATTAATTTTAAATTAATTTTATCCAATTATGTGTTTTTAATTTTGAAAAATAGATACTTTATTTGAAATTATAAATTAAAATTTATTAAATAGGTCCCTTTAATTTTTTTATAATATGGATAGTAACTGTTGTAAATTTTATTACCACGGTTAAGGGAAAATCGGGTAGTTAAGGGTTAAAAAATATTATAAATATAATAAAAAAATCAAAAAAATATTTTAATTTTATTGGATGAGTTATTTTCAACCATAATTATACTTGGGACTATTTTATGACCTCATGGAGCCTTTTGGATGACTTTAATCCCTTAATAGTATTTTATTTTAAAGAAAAGTCAAAGATGTCATACTAATGTTTTAATAACTATAAGTTTTTTAATATAGGGCTAAATAGAAGACATATTTGAAAAAAAATAGTAAATTTAATGATAAAATATTTATCTAAATCATGTTAACTTATTTATTATTTTTAAGTGATTAAATAATTACCTCAAAAACTAACATAATGATGATGCATCAATTGTTTAATTAATGGAAATATCAAATAAATTATATTAAAAATATAAAAATAAAAATAATTTGAAATAATTAAGTTCAAAGAAATATTTTATTGATTAATTTAAAATTTTAGTGATGTTTTATAATAATTTATTCTAATTTATCTTGTTTTTATTGTCTTCTTAAAAAAATCAGTATTGAATATTGTCAAAATTGACATTAATGATATTTTAAAATAAATAATTTTTTATTAAATGTTTTAAATTTTATAAAAAGTATAAAATTATTCCAAATGATTGGAATAAGGTTTAAAATTTCATAAATGATCAATTTTTTGTTATTTATTAATTTTATAGAAACTATATTAACCATTGGAGAGTAAAAAAACCATGTTGTCATGATAAGAGTTAAAGGGTTTAAAAGGGTTAAAGCCAAAAGATTAGGATTAAAAAATAATAAAAAACTTATATAAATTTAACTGGATGGATTTCTTTAGACCAATAATCATCCTATATTCTAAATAAATCAGTTTTTATCAATTTTTAATTTAAAATTAAATTATATTAATTTAATATCATGAAACATTCCAAGTGTGCCCCTACCCTCTCATATAAAAGAAATCCTCTTATTCTATTATTTTCACACATAAAAACTATTTTTTAGGCCATTTTTTTTAAAATACATTATTATAATCCCTAACCACATTATATAACTCTTATTTTAGTAATAAGACTATCCTTAGTCGTCTTAAGGTGTTAATAAATAGAGATTATCTGAAGAAAGTGTTTCATTTCTAATCAAGTATTTTTGTTTTATTTCTTCTTAGACTTACATAAATATTCTTAAACCATTATTAAATAATTAATATATTATCATAATTATATTTATATTCTATTATTTAAATATAACCACCAAAACCCATCTCCACTTTCATCAAATGGTAAAATAATAAAATGTTCGTATGTACGGTAGACTACCCACTCGAGAACCTATATAATTAATTTTCCTTCATTGTCTCTCAAGACTATTTATAATGATGTAATTAATGGTTATATATGATATTCATGAAATATTTATCATTTTTAAATAATATTATTTCATTAATTTTATTATCTTTCCATTCATATAAAAATGATAACGGTGTTCGTGTGTACATGTGAACTATCAAGTCCATAAAGCGGTGACTCTTTTTTCATCACCAGATCACATGGATGATATATATATATATAAGAATATTTAAATTATTAATATGATATTAATTACATTATTATCATTCTATAATGATATAATAATACTTACCTTATTTCCATAATGATCATTGAAAAAATTAAAACATTACTCTTGCGTACGTACGGCTTACCGTCTCCATGATTGTAACATAGTTCATTTTTCATATCAGTATGTAATGTATGTATTTAAAAGAATATTTTATTTAAAAAATTGGTTATTATTCCATTAATATTATTCTGTAGATGATGGACTGAGGACTACTTTGACTATTTACATCATACCAAATTCATTTTGGACTTAAGTACTGAATATCTTCAAAACATCTGACATGGACATAAATTATTAATTAATTGTTATAAAATGATAATAAGTAATGTAAAAGTAATAATAAACTTTATAAAGGTTATCAAGATAATAAATTATGATCCTTTGTTTATTATTTATGATGACAAAGATTGTACGTGGGGAGTCGAACTCAAAGTAAGGGACTTCGCATCAATTTTCTTTTGTTGAGGCATGTTTTTTACATTATACACCTATATTATTTTATAAGATATATTTAAATATACTTTTATAAGATATATAATTAAATTATTTATTATCATGATATTTAATGTTTTTTTATAATTTTACTCTTTTATTGGGCATACAACTCGACAGATTACAAAGTATTAAGGGAATTCTTAACCCAATTTCTATTCTTTGTGTTAAACTTATACTTCTAGATTATGTCATACAAAGATTATATGTGAAATGACTTTTTAATATATTATGTTTTATTTCCATTTGTTTTATGTGGATTTACATTGGATACACAAAATCAATTATTTTTATTAATGATCAATTCAATGATATTATATTTATAAGGGACTTTTTAACTAAAAACCCCATTTTAAATGTTTTAAATGTTCATTCTTATAAATACTTCTCTTTCATTTTACAAGTTTTAAAAATTGTTTTTAGAAATTAATTCATATAGACATGAATGTTTTAAATTTTTTATTTTTTATTTTTTCATAATTGTTTCAAAATGGTAACTTTTTTAGGTTTTATGTTAGGTAATTTTTAAAAAAAATCTTTTAAAGTTACTCTTTAAACTATTTATATAAACACCAAAAGGAATGTTTTTTATTATATACAACATGAATGGAATTTCATGATTTAATGTCTCTTTAATTTTTTTATGATTCCTTTACCAATTTATAATTTTATTTTAAAATAATTTTTTTCTAGTTATGTGTATACAATTTTATAAAAATGAAAAGTAATATCAAATTGGAAGAGTTATTTTTATTTTATGCATGATTTATGAGTTATTCTTATGTTTTGTTTCATGGGAATTATTTATGATTATAATTGGTTCTATGAAAAATTGAGTGTATTTGAGCCTGTTATAACTCTCCAATGCATTGTGTAATGAGACGGAGTTAACTGATAGGGTTTATCCTAAGAGATTAAGGGAATATACAGTGGTGGTTATTCAAAATGTAATTATGATGGTTACACCCTGTGTAGCTACTAGAGTTAGAGTATATTTATGAGTGATGTGGAAAATGATTTCCTAAGTTACCTAATTTTATCTTATATTCTTTCTTATGAATTTTTATGAAATTAAATTCATTTTCAAAAGATAATATAATTATCTATTGGAAATGGTGATTCCATTTTTGAGGAAAGAATGTATATTTTTAAGAAAATGTTTTTATGAGTTTTAAATAGACTAAAAGCTTCCTTTATTTTATGTCCCTTACTAAGATTTATTTCTCATCCCATATTTTAAAAAAAACATAGGATTTAAGGTAGAATAGAGACGAGGATATGATCAATGGGATAATTGTGATGATTTTTCATAAATAGAAACCATTTTTTATTTTAAAAGGGTTTAATTTGGCAGAAAATAGATATTAAGTATAAGTTTCCACTTACAATGTATGGGTTTTATTTGTATGATTTTCTCTTAATTATCTAAAACTCTAAACTAAAAATATCCTTGAATGTGAATTCTAGTTCAAAAACACTAAAATATGCAATGTATAAGTTCGAGTCCTTAAAATCTCCTATAATGATCATCTTGTTTTGTACCCTTAGAAAACATACCCAATTTGAAAGCATTATTTATAAACTTTGATATAAACATAAAAAGGGTGAGCTCATATGATCAGTAGGGAAAACATGGGAAATACTTAAACATAATGTGCATATAATGGTATGAGAACATTATAATAACATATGAAAACCATACCCTAGATATCAAAGATCAAAATCATGTTTCATGGAATAAATATTTATATTCAATAAGACATGAATCATAATAGAATCAAAGTACATGAGTTATATGGACATAAAATTGGAATAATTCATAGATTTTTGGCATACGCGTAATATTATAGCATTGTGTATATGTATAAATAGACACAGGTTCACTCATTAAGTTAAGGAAATGAAATTAGGGATCACATAAACTTATTGACATGAAACCAGGTCTATGTATAACCTTTTGGAAGAGACTTATACACTTTAGATGATCTTATATCCCCATCCTCCAGCTTTGATCTATTGGGACTGATGGTTGTTGGTTGATTATTACTGATGATTTCATCCTCTTTTCCTCATGGTTTTATGTGGTTTTTCTTGGGAAATCATTCTGGTGATGTTTTTTTGGTTTGGGGAGTGATTTATGCTACATTTTTATGTTATTTGTGTGTATTGTAGGTTGATTTGTGGTTTATCATGGAATGATTGTGGTTTACGGTTGTTCATTTGTTTCACTGTGGTGATTAGTGAGTCTAGAAAGTTTCTTTGAGGTAAGGAATACATTATTTCACTTTTTTTATATCATGAGGGAGGGGTTTACTCTTGTTTATCTATAGGATGAGCCTGTAATGGGTGTCAATGAGCTAGGGTTCCCCTGTCGCCACCATTTCTCCTCCACCTCAGGTATGTTGCAGCTCCTACTTAGCACTTCTCCATATCATGGTAGTGGTGTGAGGTTCCTCCTTCAGCGATGACTCATGGGATCCTTTATATCTTCAACCTCTTCGTTGATGGCCTTTTCTCACCCCATCCCCCTCGGTCTGGCTTGGGCTTTATTGGTGGTGCAATACAGGTCCAGCGGCGGAGCTCCATCTACGGCCTAGGGGTTAGAGCCATCCCAATGTCAGCTATGAGTGTGTTGTCTGGGTTTTCAGGGTTTTTGAGGCAGTCCTGAAAGAAGCGACGAGAAATAGATTTTACTTTCTGTTGTGGTTCCTTCTGGCAAGATTCAATTTTTAAGAGGTATGAATCTGTGATTTTGTTTGTGGCGGGTAAGGATTTTTTTTTTGGACTTGTTGTCTATGCGATTGGACGTGATCACGATATTGTTCTATAAACTGTTTTGGCATTTGTTTGGTTTGGTATGGATTTCTCCGACGATGTGGCGGTGGCGTAGTTCGATGTGGCGACGGTGATTGATCTTGATCCCGAAGGTGATGAGTGTCTTGGGGAAGGTGAAGGTGTCTCTAATGAACTGGAATCCAAATTGAGTAGCATATATGATTTGGAGGATGAATGATGATTCTACTTACCACTTTTTGCTTCTATTTTTTCTTTTGAATTTTGTTGGTTGATATGAGTGGGAACTTGTTAAGTATAGCTGGGGCGCAGGATCTGGCTCTGACACTATTTTGGAATTTCTTATTTTCAGTGAGTGGAAGTAAGGATTTTGTGCAGGTGGCACTACAGTCTATGGATCTTGGGGAAAGAAAATTTGTTAAGATATATGACTTCTTCGGAAGAGGTTCAGAGTAGAAAGCTTTTACGGTCCATTTCTATTTAGATTTGGAAGTTTGAGAGGGTATGGAATTTTCCATCGGTACCAGGCCCGTGCAATCTTGCATGGGATAGCTAGTTGAGCAGCAATGTGATGGTGAAAGATGGTCTTATTGTGTTTGATTCTGGTGAGGAGTTCTCGCTGTATTGAATATGGTTGTTTTTTCCTTGGGGTCTTGGATTTTTGGGGATTTTTGTAATGTTTTAAGTCTTTGAAGTCATTTTGGGTTCCCCCTCACCCTTAAAAGGGGGTCTATTCTAATAAAAAAATTAGTTTTTAGTTATATTATTTTGATATGATGGATTAAATATGCTTGATGCCCCGCTGAAAATTGTGGATTTTACGGGGATTTTTTGCATTGGATGATGCTTTCTATGATTTCTGTGTCTATTTTTATTATTGTGATATCACCCAAAAATGGAAATTTTATAAACAATTATATTTGGAAAATGAAATGGTTTCCCCATGACTATAAATTGTGTGATAACATGCCTAAAATAAAGTAAAATGTGATAAAATACCTTTTAAATATGTAAAATGATATTTGATGTGTTTTTAGTTGTGGTAATGTTTGTGGGGAAATGATGTTTGGTTGAGATGTGATGTGTGGATGATGAGTGATATGTAGTTATGATTTTAGGGATATGAGGTTTTTGTTGTTTTTTCATGCTTTTGGGATGGTGAGGTGGTGATTATTTTGTTCTTTTAGGTGGTGATGTAACGACCCGAAATTTTTAAATAAATTTTGTTTCCTAATTTTATGTGTTATTGTTATACTCAACAAAAAATTTTTATTTGATAAACATGATTATAATTAAAATGAGATCAGTGGGTTTTGACTATTATATAACCATCGGCCGACATGACCGCTGTGAACAAAATGTTTTGATTATTGTTTCTAAATATAAGTAATCTTGGTTAATTATTATAGAAAGAAGATTCGATGGCCTCACCTAGTAGTCTTGGACGGATCGAAGCCCATCTAACAGAGCTTGGGAAGGAGGTAGCACCACTGGGCTTTGCTCTGGATCAAATCCAATCCGAACTTCATCATGTGAAGTTGGAACGAAATCGCCTTCGTGAGAAGTTCAAACTGATATAAATTACTACTCGGGCAATGTTGACTGAACCGTCCCAAGCTTCTATCACCCTAGAACACCTTACTCTTAGGTCCTATGCTGGTATTATAAGGGGTTATGTAACGAGACCGTAACTACCTTGTGTAATCCTTGTTTTAAATAAAAAATGGGATTTCTTCTTATGATGAAGTTTATGAATTTTGAAATGACCGGATAAATATAGTATGCATATTTTTGATGAATTTTAGAAAAAGGATATTTTAAATATGTTTATGTAAACCCTAAATAATTAAAAATGTGTAATGATTTTCAAAAAATGGTCTTCTGCAATTATGTTCATTACTAAATTTAGAGTCTAATAAGATCAACTTGATTTTTGATGAATAGTAAATTATGAATAGTGATTTTATGATTAGGATTAGTAATATGACCAAATGGATTAGTAATCTCACTTAAAGAAAGTTTTAAAATAATCTAAGCACCTTGATTTAAGTAATGTGATTCAATAAAATCGTTAAATAACGGTTTCATTAATTATTATTCAAGTATTAGTTTTTTCGGGTGAATAGTGTTTTTTAATTAAAAATTTAATTAAAAATAATTAGAAAATTATTTTTATAAAAATGACTTTATTTTTGAACTCAGAGCATCGATATTATGTTATGATAATTTTTGGGGTTTTTTCTGAAAAAATGAATTTTCGATGAATAGTGTTTTTATTTAAAAATTAAATTAAAAATATTTAGAAAATTATTTTTATAAAATGGATTTCATTTTTGAAATCAGAGAATTGATATTTGGTTAATGTGAAATTTTGGGATTTTTCTGAGAAAGTTGAATTTTCAGTGAATAGTAAAAATACAGTTTTAGGGTTTCGGTATGTTTAATGACATCATAACGGTGTCATGATGATGTCATGAGATCTTTTGAGGGTTGGCCAGCCAAGGGTGATGAATTATTGTTTTGGGGGCCCCATGTGGCCTAACTCCATGATAAATGACAAGGGAGAGCACATGGGTTTGAGAAAAGCACATGTGAGGTGTCCCTTGGCCATTAATGCCTTGTCCCCTCACTTTCCCTATAAATACCAAGCCCTCCTCTCATCCATTCGACTCCCCACTCATTCCCAACGAATTTCTGGTCTCATTACCTCCCAAGGAGTCCTCCCAAGGTGCCCCCAAGCCCTCAAGGTCCCAACCTTTGAGGTTTAAGAGTTACATTTTAAGGTAAGGGATCTGACCTCTCTCTTTCTTTTCAAGTAATCTCTTTTATGTCTTTTCTTTTATACTCCATATTCTTATGTTGGAGGATGTTCTTTTATATTCATCCTACTTCCTATTTCATGTTCATATGATGAGATACCCCCCCCCCCCCTTGCTCTCATCAATTCGTTTTAAGAATGTTTAAGTGGCGCCGTTAGGCTGCCGAATTTTTAAGGGATTCTTTCACCTTCCTCGTTTTCAAGTTCTATTTTCATTCAAGTATTTCATGTTACTTTTTATTATGTTGGGGTATGATCTCTAAATTATCATACTGATCTTTTATGATCATATGATGAGAGACCCCATTTGATCGCTTCAATTCAGTATTTTGATGTTTTAAGTGGCGCCGTTAGGCTGCCGAATTTTTAAGTGGTTCTTCACCCTTCTCGTTTTGAAGTTCTACTTTCATGTCAATTATTTCAAGTTACTTTTTGTTATGTTGGGTTATGATCTCTATATCTATCATACTGGACTCTTTTGTTCATATGATGAGAGAACCCATTTGATCACATCAACTTAGTATTTTGAAGTTTTAAGTGGCGCCGTTAGGCTGCCGAATTTTTAAGTGGTTCTTCACCCTTCTAGTTTTGAAGTTCTACTTTAATGTCAATTCTTTCAAGTTCCTTTTTGTTATGTTGGGGTATGATCTCTATATCTATCATACTGGACTCTTATGTTCATATGATGAGAGAACCCATTTGATCACATCAACTCAGTATTTTGAAGTTTTAAGTGGCGTCGTTAGGCTGCCGAATTTTTAAGTGGTTCTTCACCCTTCTCGTTTTGAAGTTCTACTTTAATGTCAATTCTTTCAAGTTACTTTTTGTTATTTTGGGGTATGATCTCTATATCTATCATACTGGACTCTTATGTTCATATGATTAGAGACCCCATTTGATCTCTTCAATTCAGTATTTTGAAGTTTTAAGTGGCGCCGTTAGGCTGCCGAATTTTTAAGTGGTTCTTCACCCTTCTCGTTTTGAAGTTCTACTTTCTTGTCAATTCTTTCAAGTTACTTTTTGTTATGTTGGGGCATTATCTCTATATATATCATACTTAAATCTTATTTTCACATGATGAGAGACCCTATTTGATCTTTTCAAATCATTTTTTTTGAAGTTTAAGTAACGCCGTTAGGCTGCCGAACTTTCATTAGAGAAATCTAATTTTTGTCTTCCTTCCATGTTTTTAATTTCAAATGGTATGTCCTTGAAATTTAATTACCATGATTATGTATCCTTCTTATTCTGTCCATCTACTATTTTATGGGTCATTTATGAATGTTTGACCCATTTTACCTCTCTTTTTAATGTCTTCTAAAACCTCGTAACATAGCCATTATGCTGCAGAATTTCCGTCTCAAAATGTCTCTCTCTTTTTCTAAAGTTCTTTTATATTTTTAAGTGAATACTCAAAGCTATTTATTCTAAAGGGGTATTCACATATATACCAAAATGTTCTATTTTAAATTCTGGGATTTACATACATGAGACCCACCTTCCTTTTCTGTGGGGTTTAAAGTGATGTAAAGATCATGTCTTTAAAGCAGTTTTTAAAACGTTATGATTATGAAATGAAACCCATTTATTTTATGCTATATGGGTTATTTATGAAATGTTTGATGATTATATATGTGGCTCACATTATAATAAAGGAAAATTTAAGGGTGCGCCCTGATAGCGCTCCAATGCATTGGGTAATGATGTAACCACTAGAGATTACAATTTTCACGATACCTTGGTGAATAACCTTGGTAATTTTAAAATGACACCTTGGGGGTGGACCTTGGTGATATGTTCATGATTGTCTATGTTAAATGATGTAGCCACATCTTCAAGTTATGAAAAAGTTTTATTTTTATTATGATATGCCTCATGATTTCATTTTCATGCATTAAAGTTCTTTTCATGACTTTATTGATGTATCTCAAGTTCATATGTAAAATGTTTCACTTGTTTCCCTTGTTGGGCCTTCTGCTCACCCTTCCTTTTATGTATGTCCCCAGGTTATGAGATGCAGTAATGAGCCTAGGGTGAACATGAGGAGAAGCCTTTCAAGTGGTTAAGAAGAATGTTTTTTTTGTTTCATGTTTTATGTTCCTTGTTTCCAAGACACTAAACCTTAAAGATCCTCAGTTCCATGTAATGGAATGAAAAGTTATGTTATAAAAATACGGGATGCTATAGTTGGTATCAAAGGATGGTTTAGTTATTTGTGGAAATTAGGATATGAAAACTCTAGGAGGAACCCTATAGAAAAGTTTAATATAGGAAATCTTCCTGGTATTTTGGTGAGTATTGAGTAAGGGGTTGCCAAGCAAATACATCCCTGTCTGGATACGAGCAGGTAGAGGTGGCTCTGGCACAGATGTACATAGGGGTAAAACCCGAAAACACCACTTTGATCTAGACTCGAACGGGAACTGGTACACGACAACAGGCCTTGCTGCACTCTTGGTTACGACACTCCCGGGGGATATGCTTTGGTAAATTCATAAGCTTGGTATGAACCATTGTTAAAGGAACAAAGATAAAATAAAATAAAGGTTCACATAAGCATATATGATCATTCATAACCTAGATGGGAACCTAGGAGATCACAAGTTAGGGTATACCTTTCATATACAAGTTATCCTTATATGCTTTCAGTTCCTTTTCATGATTATTAGCTAAGTACTTAAGCCCCTAATTATGCTTTCTCTTCTTAGTTAATGGTGGGAAATGGGAGAACATGTTCTTACAACCAATGTGATAGGAAATGCGACGATTTTCGTATTAATATGACAGGGATGATTAGGGGATTAAAATATGATTATTATTTTGGAAGACGTTCATTATTTTGGGAACCATATTTGATCGAGGTAAATAGATTACTATGGTATTTTCATTGAGGAGTAAGGTTGACTTATATTTTGAAGAATCGATGAATTTAAGGTGAACTTATAGTAATTTAGGTTACTTATGGGAATGACTAACCTATCTTGGGTAAAATATGTTTAGGTTAGCTACTTTTTTATAAGATGTTAGGAGTGGTTGATGTTGTCTGGAGATGAACAATGAAGTTGTTTTGGAAGACTATGTTATCAAATCCTTATTGTATTTGGGTTTCAATCTTAGTTTGGTTTGTTTTGAGGAATTTTAAGGACCATTATTTATGGAATGGTCTATGATGAACTTTGGGTAGTACCATGGAACTTTGATGATTTAAAATTAGTTTCCATTCCTATGGGATTCTTTCTTTTTGAAGAGTTGTTTTACCTTAACCTTTCTGTTTTTGGGATAATGTTTAAAGATAGAAGAAATAGATAGTTAATCTTTTGTAGATTATGTGATTCTATAGAAGATGATTCTTGTGATTTTATGAGACCAAGTGTTTTTGAATTCTCATCATTTGGAGAAAAGATTAGTGTTGGTAGGGACTTGTTAAAGGATGAAACTCTACTTGAAGGTAGGTATATTTTCTTATGTTTTTGTTCTATGTAGTAAATGAAATCCTCAAAATTGTGAAAAGAAACGTAAAACAAAAATGTTGTTGGTTTACGTTTCCTACTAGGTAATCAAAGACCGTTTACACACATCATAAGTTTGGGATTTTCTCATGGTTAACTTTCTCCTAATCATGTTCTCTATCACTCTCCCTCAGAACTTGACCCTTTGTTTTCTCCTCCATGTCCATGTTTTCCTACATGGAACCCTAGTGTGGGTTAACTCGGGTGACCTTTGTACTTCCCTTTCTTTATTTTAAAGTAATAGTTTTACTGACTCCTTTTCCGATGTGGGACATTCAATGAAATTTCAAAACCCAATTTTAAAATTGCGAGGACGCAATTTCTTAAGGGGGGAAGATTGTAACGACCCGAAATTTTTAAATAAATTTTGTTTCCTAATTTTATGTGTTATTGTTATACTCAACAAAAATGTTTTATTTGATAAACATGATTATAATTAAAATGAGATCAGTGGGTTTTGACTATTATATAACCATCGGCCAACATGACCACTGTGAACAAAATGTTTTGATTATTGTTTCTAAATATAAGTAATCTTGGTTAATTATTATAGAAAGAAGATTCGATGGCCTCACCTAGTAGTCTTGGACGGATCGAAGCCCATCTAACAGAGCTTGGGAAGGAGGTAGCACCACTGGGCTTTGCTCTGGATCAAATCCAAGCCGAACTTCATCATGTGAAGTTGGAACGAAATCGCCTTCGTGAGAAGTTCAAACTGATAGAAATTACTACTCGGGCAATGTTGACTGAGCCGCCCCAAGCTTCTATCACCCTAGAACACCTTACTCTTAGGTCCTATGCTGGTATTATAAGGGGTTATGTAACGAGACCGTAACTACCTTGTGTAATCCTTGTTTTAAATAAAAATTGGGATTTCTTCTTATGATGAAGTTTATGAATTTTGAAATGACCGGATAAATATAGTATGCATATTTTTGATGAATTTTAGAAAAAGGATATTTTAAATATGTTTATGTAAACCCTAAATAATTAAAAATGTGTAATGATTTTCAAAAAATGGTCTTCTGCAATTATGTTCAGTACTAAATTTAGAGTCTAATAAGATCAACTTGATTTTTGATGAATAGTAAATTATGAATAGTGATTTTATGATTAGGATTAGTAATATGACCAAATGGATTAGTAATCTCACTTAAAGAAAGTTTTAAAATAATATAGGCACCTTGATTTAAGTAATGTGATTCAATAAAATCGTTAAATAACGGTTTCATTAATTATTATTCAAGTATTAGTTTTTTCGGGTGAATAGTGTTTTTTAATTAAAAATTTAATTAAAAATAATTAGAAAATTATTTTTATAAAAATGACTTTATTTTTGAACTCAGAGCATCGATATTATGTTATGATAATTTTTGGGGTTTTTTCTGAAAAAATGAATTTTCGATGAATAGTGTTTTTATTTAAAAATTAAATTAAAAATATTTAGAAAATTATTTTTATAAAATGGATTTCATTTTTGAAATCAGATCATTGATATTTGGTTAATGTGAAATTTTGGGATTTTTCTGAGAAAGTTGAATTTTCAGTGAATAGTAAAAATACAGTTTTAGGGTTTCGGTATGTTTAATGACATCATAACGGTGTCATGATGATGTCATTAGATCTTTTGAGGGTTGTCCGGCCAAGGGTGATTAATTATTGTTTTGGGGGCCCCATGTGGCCTAACTCCATGATAAATGACAAGGGAGAGCACATGGGTTTGAGAAAAGCACATGTGAGGTGTCCCTTGGCCATTAATGCCTTGTCCCCTCACTTTCCCTATAAATACCAAGCCCTCCTCTCATCCATTCGACTCCCCACTCATTCCCAACGAATTTATGGTCTCATTACCTCCCAAGGAGTCCTCCCAAGGTTCCCCCAAGCCCTCAAGGTCCCAACCTTTGAGGTTTAAGAGTTACATTTTAAGGTAAGGGATCCGACCTCTCTCTTTCTTTTCAAGTAATCTCTTTTATGTCTTTTCTTTTATACTCCATATTATTATGTTGGATGATGTTCTTTTATATTCATCCTACTGCCTATTTCATGTTCATATGATGAGAGACCCCCCCCCCCTTGCTCTCATCAATTCATTTTAAGAATGTTTAAGTGGCGTCGTTAGGCTGCCGAATTTTTAAGGGATTCTTTCACCTTCCTCGTTTTCAAGTTCTATTTTCATTCAAGTCTTTCATGTTCCTTTTTATTATGTTGGGGTATGATCTCTAAATTATCATACTGATCTTTTATGATCATATGATGAGAGACCCCATTTGATCGCTTCAATTCAGTATTTTGATGTTTTAAGTGGCGCCGTTAGGCTGCCGAATTTTTAAGTGGTTCTTCACCCTTCTCGTTTTGAAGTTCTACTTTCATGTCAATTATTTCAAGTTACTTTTTGTTATGTTGGGGTATGATATATATATCTATCATACTTTACTCTTATGTTAATATGATGAGAGAACCCATTTGATCACATCAACTCAGTATTTTGAAGTTTTAAGTGGCGCCGTTAGGCTGCCGAATTTTTAAGTGGTTCTTCACCCTTCTCGTTTTGAAGTTCTATTTTAATGTCAATTCTTTCAAGTTCCATTTTGTTATGTTGGGGTATGATCTCTATATCTATCATACTGGACTCTTATGTTCATATGATGAGTGAACCCATTTGATCACATCAACTCAGTATTTTGAAGTTTTAAGTGGCGCCGTTAGGCTGCCGAATTTTTAAGTGGTTCTTCACCCTTCTCGTTTTGAAGTTCTACTTTAATGTCAATTCTTTCAAGTTCCTTTTTGTTATGTTGGGGTATGATCTCTATATCTATCATACTGGACTCTTATGTTCATATGATTAGAGACCCCATTTTATCTCTTCAATTCAGTATTTTGAAGTTTTAAGTGGCGCCGTTAGGCTGCCGAATTTTTAAGTGGTTCTTCACCTTTCTCGTTTTGAAGTTCTACTTTCTTGTCAATTCTTTCAAGTTACTTTTTGTTATGTTGGGGAATTATCTCTATATATATAATACTTAACTCTTATGTTCACATGATTAGAGACCCTATTTGATCTTTTCAAATCATTTTTGTTGAAGTTTAAGTAACGCCGTTAGGCTGCCGAACTTTCATTAGAGAAATCTAATTTTTGTCTTCCTTCCATGTTTTTAATTTCAAATGGTATTTCCTTGAAATTTAATTACCATGATTATGTATCCTTCTTATTCTGTCCATCTACTATTTTATGGGTCATTTATGAATGTTTGACCCATTTTACCTCTCTTTTTAATGTCTTCTAAAACCTCGTAACATAGCCGTTATGCTGCAGAATTTCCGTCTCAAAATGTCTCTCTCTTTTTCTAAAGTTATTTTATATTTTTAAGTGAATACTCAAAGATCTTTCTTCTAAAGGGGTATTCACATATATACCAAAATGTTCTATTTTAAATTCTGGGATTTACATACATGAGACCCACCTTCCTTTTCTGTGGGGTTTAAAGTGATGTAAAGATCATGTCTTTAAAGCAATTTTTAAAACATTATGATTATGAAATGAAACCCATTTATTTTATGCTATATGGGTTATTTATGAAATTTTTGATGATGATATATGTGGCTCACATTATAATAAAGGAAAATTTAAGGGTGCACCCTGATAGCGCTCCAATGCATTGGGTAATGATGTAACCACTAGAGATTACAATTTTCACGATACCTTGGTGAATAACCTTGGTAATTTTAAAATGACACCTTGGGGGTGGACCTTGGTGATATGTTCATGATTGTCTATGTTAAATGATGTAGCCACATCTTCAAGTTATGAAAAAGTTTTATTTTTATTATGATATGCCTCATGATTTCATTTTCATGCATTAAAGTTCTTTTCATGACTTTATTGATGTATCTCAAGTTCATATGTAAAATGTTTCACTTGTTTCCCTTGATGGGCCTTCTGCTCACCCTTCCTTTTATGTATGTCCCCAGGTTATGAGATGCAGTAATGAGCCTAGGGTGAACATGAGGAGAAGCCTTTCAAGTGTTTAAGAAGAATGTTTTTTTTTTGTTTCATGTTTTATGTTCCTTGTTTCCAAGACACTAAACCTTAAAGATCCTCAGTTCCGTGTAATGGAATGAAAAGTTATGTTATAAAAAGACGGGATGCTATAGGTGAGGTGGTGGTTGTTTGTCCATGATTTTGGGGTGGCGAGGGGGTGGTTGTTTGCCCATGATTCTGGGGTGGTGAGGTGCTGGATGTTTGGAAGTTCTTTATGTAGGCAAGGAGATGGTATGATAGAGATTATGGGATGCTTGTGATGTGTGGTTTCATTATGCTAGATACCTAGGTAGTGTTGTAATAACTTGTTTAATAACAACTAAAGTATCTATAGATTGGTTTAGATAATGGTATTTAAATTATCAATGAAAAAATAAATTATGGGATATGTGGTCAAATTTGTATGATTATTCATAATTAAATAAATGGGATGGATAATGGGTTTGGTTGGTGGTGTCATGCGACTTGTGTTTTGTGTAGTGTTATGAATATAGAGGTGAAAACAAAAGTGTTGATGTTATGAGTTGGTTTTTTTATTATTATAAACTTATAGGTTATGATTATATGTGGATATATATATATATATATATACATCCACATTCCTTTTGTTTTCTATAAGCACCCCACCTATGTCAAGAACTACATTTTGACACCCATGTATTCACATAAGAGGTGTTGTACCCAACATCCCGGTCTTGAGGATGTATGGATGGCTACCTTATCTTCCCCAATATCTCTTACAGGTGAGTATATATGCATATTATGTGATGTAGTAAAGAATTTTTTCTGCACTAGGTGATGTACTGGATGTTTTCAGGTGAGATTCTATGATCTTACTATAGGGAAGTGGCCCATCTATTTTCAGGAGAGATGTCCTGACCATTTTATGTGGAAGTGGACCAGATGTTTTCAAGAAGGATTTGATATGTCCTTACTTTAGGGTGGCTTATGGTGGGGCTCATTCATGGTATAAGGATGGAATGGGGTTTATATCATTCATGTTCATGATACCCTATTACTCTGGTTATGGTTATGATGTGATGGACCAGGTGTATGTGGGTGAGATGAGATGTTACCATGTTCTGGGATAGTGGATGAGGTTTCTGTGGGCATTTTGTGATGTGATCGTGTTTTTGGGTGGTGTTATATGTTATTTCATAGATATGGTAGTTCCAGGATATACAGCCTAGGGTTTTGAGAGCAGAATACCATAGATAAAGTGGTGTGAGGTACCCTTTATCGACATGATTCTTATTATGTTGCTATACTTGGATTTTTTTATTGTTTGATCATGCATTGTTGAGGTTGGGATGGATAGTGGACATGTTTACTTATTGTTAGTTCTGTTTTTTTTTCTCAAAGTTTCATTAGTATTATACTTTCACATGTGCATGAGGGACTTGGGTTTTCCTACTAAGTATACTTGTACGCTCACCCTACACATATAAATTTATTTTATGGTTTCTAGGAGGACTACATAGACCATGCTTGACATTACTATCTTTGATTATTAGAAATTTATTATGTCGATACATTATCTTTTCTTTTGGGTATATACATTTACATAATTTTATCTGTATCAGTTTTATTTATACATTCATGTGGGATGATTTTTCTTCTTTTGTATTATGTCATGGATTTTCTTGTGAATGATTCATCTTATCTCCTGATATTATATTATTATAGAGGGAAATTCCTATCATTTCATGATATTTTTATACTCTTAGTGATATCCACCAACCCAAGGCCTACTGGAGGTGGGACATAGGGGTCATTATATTTCTCCCCTCATTGCAGTATATTTAGAGGGTGGGGGTCCTGATAGTGTGGTATATTAGTTAGTGGTTGAGATATACGATGGAGATTGTAGTTAGGCATAGTTATGATTGTATGTCTTGGTAGGAAAATAGTTCCAAATGACAATGGTGCATAACATTGTCTGAGGATACCATCTAGGACACTATATATTATGATGCCCTATGATCTAGTGGATGGACTCTCAGATTATGGAATAACCAAGTTAGGTGGGCCTATTTTCTAGGTAGAGAAATAGTATATGTGCATAAATCATTATTCCTTGCATTTCGATTTGATTTAGGTTATTTTTATATTGTAAAGATGAATAAACTGAATTAAAATGAATTTAATAAATTTAATACTCTTTGTCATAGGTAATTCTTTTTTTCTTTTTGGATATGTCTCTTGTTCATCCACTGCATGTCGATTAGGAATTCAAGGTTTATAAGAATAATCTAATAGATTATTGAAGGTTTGATCCAATTGAAGAGGATGATTAGTGTATGTGGACGTTGCGCCATTTATTGCATCATGATTTGGGGAAGTGTAGAGGAATTGTTTTGGATATAGAGATATATTAGTGTCTATAGGATATCAAGATCAGTTTCATTTTGATCTGGTTCCAGTGGGATATTGGGTCCCATTGGTAGTAAGTTAGATGTGTGGTGATGCATGTCAATGGTAGTCATGTATCTGGGAGAGTAGAAGGTTACAGATGTTTTATTGTTCAACATTCATAATGTGTTTTTTGAATATTTCCTTTTACAGATAATGAAGGTAGTGCAGTGGAAAGAAATGTTTTCTCTTTAGTAGGGAATCATTTCATTGTATGAGTTTGGAATAATTTTCAAGGACCTTATATACTTCACCCATATCATTTTCCATAAGAGAAGTATCATGTGGGATGACGTGAGGAGGTACTTTCTCCTTCAATCTAGTATGTTCCCACTACTTTTATGTATCTAATGTATCTAGAGGTTCAAAAGAAAGTGGATGTGATCTAGTGGATACACCCATAAGGGGGTTTATCATGAGATTTGAATTAGTAGGGTTACCTAAGGATCAAGGTTATTAGTGGAAGGTCTCAGGAACCAGGACCATCAAGGTATCGACCAGTGGAGAGTTGACCTCAAAAGTTTCCCTTTCATCCTTCTTGTAGTATTGGTTTCCATGATTTACCTCACGAAATTATGATAGTGTTTTTGGTTGTGGGTTTAATATCTGTCACTGGAACTAGTTCCCAAGGTTTCTTTGAGTTAGGTTTGGTAGAGGTGGACAAGTTCAGTGCTAGCTTCAGTAGTAGTTTTCAGTTTGATCATTTTAGTAATATGGGAAGTGGGGTTATGATCCTAAAAGGGTAAATAGAGAAGGAATAGGTTGGTATCAAGATGTTCCTCATGTTCATGGACCTCAACCAAAGCATGATCGTAGAGTTGTACATCAATAGATAGGGAGAGGAGCTGGGCATGGTCAGTTGCACATAGTAGAGATGGCGGTACCAAAGGGTCCATGGATCATTAGAGGTACGATAAGTTTGCTTTGTATCCTTTTTTGTACATTATTGGATTCAAGACCCTCACCCACCTTTCTTTCACCCACTCTAGTATATTCTAAGTGACTAGGTGTAGGGAGGATTACTATTCTCCTAGTGTTGAAAATTCCATTTGAAGGTGAAACCATCTTATTAAATGTGTGTTGGCGGTGTATACTAGTGATGGGGTCACACCAATACCATAGGGATATTTTCTTATTATAGATGAATCCATAAAATTTCATACTTGGTATCAATTAATTATATTTTATGGGTTCTTTTATCGAATTCTTAAAGAGGAAATTCATTTTCATAGATGTGGATGGATAGTGTTTGGTTTTCATCAACAAGTGGGTTTGTTAGGTGGGAAGTTTGTGTGTAGAGCCCCTTATTTTATTTTTGGATGAATTGATGGTGTAATCAGTTTATGATAGGAGAGTGAGGTCTCAGTTTTATGGAGGAGGTCTAGGATGTTTTACCAAATGGGTTTATAATGCTACCTCCTAAATGTGATATTGAGTTCAAGATAGAATTACATACTAGTGTTTCTCCAATTTATGTGGATCCTTATCAGATGACACCTTATGAGTTGTGGGAGTTGATGATTCAGATTTATGATCTGATACAAGAGTGTTTTATCTAGACCAGTGTGTCATTATGGGGTGCTCCCATGTTATTTACTAATAATTTGGATGGAATCCTGAGCTTGTGTATATATTTCGAAATGTTGAATTAGGTGATGGTCAAGAACTTTTTCCCACTTAGAGGATAGATGATCTCTTTGACCAACCAATAGGGGTGAGTTGTTTTTCAAAGATTGATCTACAGTTTGGATATCACTAGTTGTGGGTGATGGAGGGATATATCCCAAAGTCTACCTTTAGATGTTGGTATGGGAACTTTGAGAATTTAGTCCTGGCATTCAGTGTTTCTAATGCACCATCCATGTTCATGGGTCTTATGAACTCTATTTTCTTTGATTTCCTAGACTGGTTCATTGTTGTTTTCATTGATGATATATTTGTCTACTCAAGGTCATAGGAGGATCATGTCAAGCATCTCATAGTTGTTTTACACATCCTTTGACACCACTATCATTATGGGAAGTTTTGAAATTATGAGTTCTATATGGGAGAGGAGTGTTTCCCTATACATGTGGTGTCTCAGTAGGATGTGTTCATAGAACCTTTGAAGGTCGAAGTAGTTCTTTCTTGGGTAGTAACAAATAATTTTGTGGAGGTTCTTTGTTTTCTTAGCCTTGTAGGATATTATCAAATATTTATACTCTATTTATCTTAATTTGAATCCCTATTTACAATGATGATCAGGGAGGACTCAGAATTTGTGTGGACTAATCAATTTTAAGAAGTGTTTGGTTACCTAAAGGGGAAGTTGATCAGTGCTCCATTTCTTCATTTTCCTGAGGTGGGTTTGATGTTTTAGGTGTTTTGTAATGCTTTTTATATGGAATTGGGATACATGTTGATGTAGTAAAGGGAAGTGATCCCTTATAGGTCTATGAATTTTCATCCCCATGAGAATAACTATGACACCATTGATATGGATCTAGAATAGTTTGTGTTTACGTTGAACTTGTGGTTGTATTACCTCATTTTGCATCACTTTTTTGTCTTTATGGATCAAAAGAGTTTGAGGTATATATTTTCTCAGCATGATCTAAATTTACATCAGCGGATGTGGATAGAGTTTCTTTAAGATTATTATTTTGATATCTCCTACAACATGAGAAAATGGAATATTATTACTAATATTTTTATCAGGAATTTAGTAAAGGATGTTGTTCATGAGTCAGGGGATGTGTGAAGAGATTTGGTGGATTTAGAATCCTTATACATAGATGAAAATGTGTATGGTGGTAGAGGTTGTTTTCTGGATGATGTTTTGGTCTTCTCTATTTCTAAAGGTGGATGTGTCTTATTGGGGAGAATAAGAGGGAGAGGTGATGTGAAATTGTGTTGGCCATGGTGATGCTCCATAGTGATTTTCAGAGGATTGTTGGAACTAGAATTTTTTTATGGGAGGTGGTTTTTTCTAGTGGTAATGTGAGAGGGTTTTCTCTGTGAGTTTTATAGATCACATTTTTTAGTACACCTAGGAGTCTCCAAGATGTATCGTGGTTTTAGGATGTAGTTTTGGTTTCTCGGGATGAAAAGTGGTGTGGATGAGTTTGTGGTGAAGTGTTTTTATTTAAAACAAGTAATGGTTGATTAGTGAGTTCTTGGAGGTTTTTTACATCCTTTGGATGATACCTAGTTGAAATGAGATTTCATATTAATGTATTTCATCACAGGGTTACCCTAATCTTAGGGAGGCTGTGATGTTATCTGGGTAATCATGGCTCAGTTGACAAAATCAGCCCAAGTCATAGCGGTCATATATTTAGCCATAGTGGATGATTTGGATAAGAGGTATGTTGATGAGGTGGTGAGGTTTCATGGAGTTATAAGGTCCATTTTCTCTGATCAGGATGCATATTATACCTCATCAGTATGGAGTGGATTATGGAATGTATTTGGAATTGAGTTACGCCACAACACTACTTTCCATCCTCAGATAGATGAATAGATAGAGTGGACTATCCAGACGATAATGGGTATGTTTTGGGTACCTGTATTAGACTTTGGTGGATCATGGGTACAACATCGGCCTTTGGTAGAGTTTTCATACAATAATAGCTATCGGACATCCATGGGAATGGCCCCATTTGAGTCATTTTATACATGACATTTTTATTATTTGTTTTGATGGATGGAGGTTGGCGAGGTAGCTATTCTTGGATGCAATGTGGTGTTGATCATAATAGAGAAGGTTTAGTTTTTTCGTGAGAGGATGAAAGAACTATAGGACTAGAAGATTAAGTTTTCCAATATTAGGAGTATGAACTTGTAGTTTTAGGATGGGAACCACAAGTTCTTGAAGGTTTTTTCTTGATGAGGGAAGAATATGTTTAGAAGGAGAAGTAAGCTTTCTCCAAAGTTTGTTGGGCCATTTGATGTGTTGTGGAATGTTGGTAACGTGTTGTATAGATTTTCATTTCCACCACTAATAAATAGAATACTTTATGTATTCCACGTCTATGAGATTCTTTGGTGTCTCCATGATGAATCTCATGTCACTGACTAAGGATATTTGGATATTGAGTATGATGCAAAGTTCATGGAGAAGCCAATAATGATCTAGGGTCAATAAGAGAAGAAACTACATCAATGAATCGTTCCTTTTTTTAGTATTCTATGAAGGCATGGTGGCTTGGAAGAGATTAATTGGGAGTGAGAGATGCATATTCAATCCTAGTACCTATATTTGTTTTAATTTTTCTTCATAATTTTTTTAATTTTTTGTGATGTTTGGATCTTCTTGTTTTATGAGATGTGTTGTTTCCCTTGATGTATTATTTTTTATAAACTTTATACATATTAAAATGAGAGGACCTGATTCCAAAAAATTATGCATTATACTACTATGTGATTAATCCTTTGTTGGTGATTTAGTTATACCCAGAGAAAATAGTATCTTGATATAGAATATAGAATTCCTTTATTCATATGTTTGGGGTAGTGTAGTTTGATGTTTTTTATGGTTGTTGGATTGAGATGTGAGGAGGTTTATATGGTTTTTTCTTAGTTTGGTTGTGTTATAGGGGTCATTTTTCTATGTGTGGTGGTGATTTTGTTGGAGGTTTTTTATAGAAATTTGATTTTTCATGTCTGGATGGTGGTACCATTAGAGGTATAATGAGAACCTTAAGAGGTATCATGTGGGTTGCTTGTTTGAGACCATTTTATTCTAGGATTGGTTTTAGATTCTCAAGGGTGAGAATCATTTTAGATTTATCCTATGTAATAGTCCATTCCTTCTCGATATGTTGCTTTTTTTGTTTTGGTGGTTGGAGGTCTTAAGAGGAGGTTCCAAGAGTTTTCAATGGAGGCTGGAGTAACAAAAAATCTGGTGTTGGTGTTGGGAAAAAATCCCCCAAGGCACCATTGATGTATTTTTTAAGAGATTCTGTTTGTTGAGAAAGTGAGACTTGATTTTTTGTTTTTTAAAAAGGGGGAATCATTGGTGATATTTCGGGTTTAAGAGATGTTGTTAAAAATCAATCATCGATAAAAGAACCTAGACAAAGGAATGGATGATCTGGAGGTGGTATAAAAAGAGCTGATACAAGGTGGCACCATTTTCCAGTGTTTGCCAAATTTTTGGGCCTGAAAATTAGAAAATAAAGATATGTGTTTTTGGAAAAGTAAGGTGCGTGAAATAGAATAATGGAGTTTTTCACATAAGTGGGGTTTCGAGATCATAAGCTCGAAAATTGGCAAAGGCATGAGGTGCATGAAATATTGGAGTAGTGCCTGAAATACGGTGTTGTGTGGAAGATGTGTTTTTCATGATCGGAGAGGATTACGTGCTCAAGTATGTTTTTTCATGCAGGGGTCAATTTTTCTTATAAATATGAGGTGACCTCCTCATTCGAAGCAGCTCAAGACTTAGAGAAGATCCAGGATTTGATGCACGTAAAAAATACCCGAAGTGAGTTGCGCGAAAAATTTTATTCTGCGCATAAAAATTGATGTTGCGCGTAAAAGTTAACATTGCGTGCAAAATAAAGGTTTTTCATAATTATTGAGGTTGCGTGAGAAGTGTAGTTGGGCTTGTATTCAAAAAGATATATTTTTCCTGCAAGTCAAGGAAATTACATGCAAGGCGCGGTAAGGGCTGTGCATAAAATTTGAGGTTTCCCAATTTAATTATGTGGTAAAGTGGTATTCATCTATGGATAAAAGTAAAACTTAATTAGATCATCTACATATAGTTGAGGATTTAGGTATTAATTCAATTTAAGAGACCTATAAGTCTATAAACTGTGAGTGGATCTTCTGAAGAAGTGGTGAGCTCACTTCAATTGAGAGAGCAGTGAGATTTCATATTGTAATTGGTTGTAAACCAGAAGGGACATTGAATCTTCTTTGAAAATTGTAAATAGTAGTGCTCTTATAGTGTATTTGGTACATCGGCACATTGTCAGTGTATGCTCCTTGGATGCAGCTCGGTGAGGGTGAACCAAGTAAAAATTGTTGTGTCATGTGCATGATTTAATTTCTGTTTATAATTTGCTACGGGAAAGAGAGAGAAGCGAGTTTTTTCTAACAAAAAAACAATATCAAAAGGGGAATTTTTTTAAATTTTTCATACCCTGATTCACCCCCCCCCCCTCATGGTATCTAGCCTAGTAGACCAAATAGTTTTAATTTCACATAATATATTATTTAGAATATTTGTAATGGTGGTTCATGGATTGGGTGGATGGATAGTTCATATATTTAAATCGGGTATATGGAGAACTTATGAGATGAAGTACACATCTATAAGTTTAATTCATGACATTTATTAAATAAAGACTAAAGGAAACATTATTTATAGAAAAAGTTGAAATTTTAGGAAACCCATGGATTACACACCATGTAATGTTTACACGATGTGAAATTGGTGGATTCAAGATAATTTTATAACCCTTATGGACAAATATAATTTCATTATCATGCTCCCTCCCTCTCTTTTTTTGTAGATCCCTAGGTTCCAAGTGAGTAAATTATGGCCCCCACCATCCTACTTTGATCAGTTGGTTCTGGTGGTTGTTGGTTAATGATCCAAGGTTAGTGATTTCCCTTTTCCCTATGGTTTTATCGTGTTCTTTCTTGGTGATTCATTATGGATATGCTGTTTTAATTTATGTTATTATTTTGGTTGTATTATGATGATCTTTGGGTGTAGTATAGGATGATTTTTTGTTTCTCATGTTGTGGTTGTGTTTTACAGGCATTTATTCTTCTCCATATGGTGCACAGTGAGTCATAAATCAAATTTGAGGTAGGGAATCCCTTGTTTATCTTTACTGTGTATCATCCGTGAGGGTTTTACTCTTTTTTATCCATGGAAGGTGGCTATTTTGGATTACTTAATGATAAATAATTGGCTATTTTAAATTTATTTGTGAAATTTAAAATTATTCACATTCTTTTACAACATTGGTATTATTGTGATATGATGAATTGTATAGTCTTGATGCCCCACTAAAAAATATGGTTGTTTGGGTCTTTATTTACACTGGATCATATGTTATGTGATTTGTATTCCTATTGTGATTGTTTTGACATCACCCAAAAATGGAAATTGGATACCAATTATATTTTGTTAATGAAATAGTTTCCCTAGGATTTGGGATGGTATGATAACAACCCTAAAATAAAGTGAAATGTGATAAAATAACCTTTGTCAAATCTGTAGAATTATCTTTAATGTTTGGTGATGTGTATATGTGCTTGTGGGGTAGTGATATGTGGCTTTGATGTAGTGTGGGGGTGATGGGTGAGATGTGGTGTACTTTTGGGTTGTGATGTAGTAGCTGATTGGTCATGATTTTTTGGTAGCAAGGTGGTGTTTGTTTGGTCATGCATTTAGAATGGTGAGGTATTGGTTGTTTGGTAACGCTTTTGGGTAGCGATGTGGTGTTTGTTTGGTTTTTCTTTAGGGGTGGTGAGGTGGTTGTTGTTTTTAATGGTTTTGGAGTGGCAAGGTAATGGAGTGATAGAGATGAAGGGATGATTTCTATGTGTGTTGTTATTGTGATAGATTCCCAGATAGTGATGGAATAAATTATTTAATAATGATTGAAATGGATGGGGTTTTGTTTGGTTAATGGGATGGAAATGATTAATGAGAATATAAATGATAGGCTTTATGCTTAAATGTGTATGATTCTTAATAATTAAATAAAGGGGTAGGAAATGGTTCTGGTAGGTGGTGTGATGTGGTTTGTGGTTTGTTTGGTGTTACGAATTTAGTGGTTGAAGAAAATTGTGGGGATGTTGTGATTTGGATAGATTTTGGTTGTGAATCAATAGGTTGGGCTTGTTTATGGTTATATATATACTGGTACATCCCCTAGTATTTCTATATTCATCCCACATGCATTGAGAAATATGCACTAACACCCATATATTCATAGGGGGTGTTTCCCCAAACATCCCAGTATTTAGGAAGGATGATTAGTTTCCTGCTCTTCCTCTCTCTACCTCTCTTCAAAGTGGTTATATTTTCATAGGCTATGATAAATGGAGGTCTTTTAGTAGACAAGGTTATGACCCATGTATTTTTATACAACATGTTATGACCTTGTTGTGGGGTGGTGGACCAAGTTTTTTTGAGAGATATGTGATTAATGTGATGTGTGGTGGAGGCCCCAGTGTTTTTGGGTGAGATTTTATTGTACTGGCTCGATGCCCCCACTGAAAATTATGGTTGTTGGGGTTTTTTTGCACTGGATGATATGTTTTGTTACTATTATGTCTATTTTTACTGTTATTATATCACCCAAAAATAGAAATTATGTAACCCCTTATATTTTTTCAATGAAATAGTTTCCATTAGATTATGACTTGTGTAATAACACCCCTAAAGTAAAGTGAAATGTGATAAAATCCCCTTTGTTAAATCTGTAAAATGAACTTTTATGTGTTGTGATGTGTGTTCATCCTTATAGGAAGGTGATGTGTGGTTATTATGTGATGTGGGTATGATGGGTGAGGTGTGTATGTGCTTTTGGGGGTTCAGTTGGTGGTCGTTTGGCCATGATTTTGGGGCAGATAGGTGGTGGTTTTTTTATTTTGATTTTAGGGTGGGGAGGTGGTGGTTGTTTGGCCATGATTTTGGGGTAGCAATGTGGTTTTTGTTTGGACAAGTTTTTTGAGAGATGAGGTGGTGGTTTTTTATAAGTTCTTTAGGGGTGTTGAGGTGATGGTGTGATGGAGATGATGGTCAACTTGTGAAGTGTGGTTCCGTTGTGCTAGATACTCGGGTAGTGATGGAATAACATGTTTAATAATAAATGAAATGGATGGGTTTTAGTTTGGTTAATGGGATGGATATTATTAATGAACAAATAAATTTTGGTTTGTGAGGTTAAATGTGGATGATGGTTAATAATGAATCATATGGGTTGGATAATGGGTTTGGTTTGTGGTTTGATGTGGCCTATGGTTTGTGTGGTGTTATGCATTTAGAGGTGGAAACAAAAGTGGTGATGTTGTGAGTTGGTTTGTGTTTTTTCATAAATTCATAGGTTTGGATTGTGTGTGCATATATATACATGTACATTCCTTGTGATTTCTATATGCACTATACAAACATCGAGTACTACATGTCGACACCCATACATTCATGTGGGATGTGTTTTCCCAACATCTTGGTGTTGAGGATGGATGGATGGATACCTTCTCTTTCTCTCTCTCTCTCTCTCTTCCAAGTGATTAGATATGAAAAATATGTGATAGTTAAAGCTATGTTAGTTAACTAGGTGATGGAACATGTGTTTTTAGGTGATATGTGATGATCGTACAATGGGTCAGTGGCCTAGGTTTTTTCAGGCAATATGTAATGATTGTGCTATGGGGTGGTGGCCCAGGTTTTTTTAGGTGAGATGTGATATGTCCATGATGTATGGAAGATTATAGTTGGGGTCGTTTAGGGTAGGAGGAGGGAATGAGGTTTATATACATCATGATCCTAATACCCTGCGACTCTAGTTATGTTTGTGGTGTCATGGACCAGGTGTCTGTGGGCGAGATTAGATGTGATCGTGATGTGGATCTGTGTCATGGGTGTCTATAGGGATGGTGTAATGTGACCATATTGTTTGGTGGTGGTATATGTTATTCAGAATATATGGGAGCACCAGGACATGTGATGTTGGGTGTGAGAGTAAAAAATCAGCGAGAAAGAGGTGTGTGGTACCCTTTTTCATTATGCTTCTTATTGTGTTACTGTAATTGGTTCTCTTTATTTGGTTATCATGGCTCAATGTAGTTGGGATGGATAGTTGACATGTGTATGTGTTGTTGGTTATATTGTTTTCTCATGGATGAATTAGTATGATTCTTTCACATGTGCATGGGAGACTTGGGATTTCCTAATGAGTTTACTTATATGCTCATCCTATGTATATAAACTAATTTTAAGGTCTCTGGGAGGACTATGTGGGTTGTGTCTAAAATTACCAGCTCATATCTTTTGATATATTTTCTGTGACTACTTTAGATTTGATTTTGGGTATTTACTTCTGGAGACCTTTATTTGTATCGTTTTTTTATACATTCTTATTGGATGGTTTTGGTACTTTTCATATTATTTCAAGAAATTTCTTATGGATGATTCATCTTATCTCTAGATTTTATATTATTATAGAGAGTAATGACTCTAATTTCATGATATTTTTATACCCTCGGTGCTAGTGACCAAGCCATGGCTAATTAGAGGAGGGACTTGAGGGTCATTATCTCTCTCCCACCATTGCAATGTCTTTGGAGAGAGGGGCAGTGATAATTTATACTGGGCAATTTAACATTTTGGTTATAACATTTTAATATATCATGGTTCATATAGAGTCAAGGTTGTGTCTAAGGAAAATTATCGAACACATATATTTTACTTACAAAAAAAATTAAATTCTAAAATATCAGGGTGTTAAATACTCCCCCATTAAATAAATGTCACCTAAAATATTTGTATCTCATTAATAAAAGGATAAAAATTTTAAAATATCTTTTCTGAAAACCCACATCATCTAAAGGAATAATGAAACCTCCTTTTAAAAATATAAGTAATAAATATAAAGGTTACTTTAAAAAATTCATAATTAGGTTCCTACATAACTAGAACATCTGGGAGAAGTGTAAATATGGACATGGAGAAGAATTATAATGTCCAAGGAATAACATAGAGTGATAGAAAACATTTTCATGACAATGATAAGAGGAAAAAACCCTAAATCAGTGGGGGGGAACAAGACAATCAACTCCTCAAAAAAATTAAAAATGAAAACATTTTAATTTTCAAGAATATTTTCCTAGAGTTGTGGAATTATTTTACCCTTGAATTTAAAAAAAATAAACTTACATTATTTCAAAAAATCCATAAATTTAATTTAATATTTTTTTTAATAATATTTCACAATATTCAAATGATGAACAAACAATAGGAATTTTTAATGCATGGAGCACTAAAATTAACTTTTAATAGATCATAAGATACATATAAAATTAAGATTAATTCTTTTTGTATCTAGATATTTACCAAAAACAAAATCATTTTCACAATTTATCCAATATGGATAAATATTAATATTATGGATTACTGTGTTAATCTCTAAAACCTCAACAACAACACCCAAAGGTCAACAAAAACATTCCATAAATAGTTAACCTTAAGACTCCCCCAAAATATATATGACCAGACATGAAAACCAAAAATTAAAACAAAAATTATGAATGATCAAAAATTAAGATAACTTTAATCCCCATAAAATATAATATAGCTCATAATTTCACATACTAAACTAGTTAATACCATGATCATATATTTTCCTAAAACATTTCAATGAAATGAATCACTAGAAAATATAAATGAAAATATATATTATTAAAAAATATTTATCTCTATCCTTAATCCCTAAATAAAATCATAGATTATAAAATATATTCCATAAATCCAAAAATGTAATAAAATCATTAATGAAAACATATGTCGCTTTTACATCAAATCACCAATAAATTTCAAGGTCAATAATACCATCCAAATTACTTTATTAGTATCAATAAATTATTTATCCCATCTAAATATTATTATCATAACCTTATGATCATATTAAATGTTATTTATCCTTCAATAATCAGTTTTCCAAAAATATCACCTCACAATGAAATCAATTTTCTAGTTTATCAGTACCATTGAACATATGCTTCGAAATAATTAAAGAAATACTACCACCGAAAAAATCCCAGATGTTCCATGATTATTTTTACCATAATATCATTGATATAAAAATTATATTACATAATTCTTAAATCCAAATACATAAATGCTTTAATCATATAAATTCCATAAAAATAATTAATCAGGATTCTTCATCATATTAATTAATACTTCCTTCCTAAAATTTGAAAAAAGAATAATTTATTAATATTTATCAACATCAATTTAATCATGATTATTACTTTTCATATAAGTAATACTGTTAATATAACTCATAAAATTCACATTTCATTCGTAGTCTATTCATCATAAATAGTAAAACCATTACTCATACAACCTTAATAATTCTCTTCTTAAGAAATCCCCCTATGAAATCAATTTTCATAATACCAATATTTTCAACATTTAAAAAAAATCAACCATATATAACACCTTACAAAACCATTATTCACATCTATTGTATTAACCAAACTTTACATATTTCCATGGAAATTACTTTCTTTAATACCATCTTTTCCACACCCAAAAAACCTACCCGCTCCATTGATATATTTCATCGGGTTCTTCTTCATGAATTCTTGACATGTAATAAGCTAAATATTCTTTTCTCCATGATCTTCAAGAAACTCCATCTTTCAATTACTTGGATCATCTAGAAATAAACTAAGGTTCGGGTTGTTTATCATATAATGAGATATCTTTTCAAGAATATTCCCAAACATTCACATTCCTTCCACCTAATTTATTTACTCATAAGTATTTTCATTAGATTTTCCATCACATTCAGTATCAAAAAAAATTCCTTCTAACTCCTTCCATTTAATGAAAACAAAAATTATATTTTGATAAACAATAATCATATGGGAAATAATATGAACATTAAAATCATTAACATTATGTCAAAATAATGACACATTATTTTTAACCTATGACTCCATAGGTTTAACCTAGGTCATCCATGCTCATTATCTATCTAAATACTTAATATAAAGGTTTATGAATAAAAAAATCATTAACCTATGAATATCCTTAAAGAGTGTCAAACAATATGTGTAGTAAGAGTCTATTCACTATGCCCCAAAAGGATGGTGAAGATATACTCAACCTACTCTTTATGGGGTTATTACCCCTAGGTAGATCTGTTCCAAAACTATATATATAATGCCCCAACCTTAAACCTTACTTAATATTGAATTAAATGAATAATTCACATTGAGGACCTTTTCAGGTTTAGAGTTTTAGAGAATTAGTACATAACTATTACATCTCAAAAGATTACAAAGTAGAAACTTTTACTAAGTTTCCATAAAATAAAAACTCTTAAAAATAAACATGTCTAGTTCCATATTTTAGGTAGAATGACTTTCCCTTGATCCCATCCTTGACCCTATTCCACATTATGTCCTGTGAAAAACATTTCAAAAACTTGGGATGAGCATAAAAAGCTTAGTAAGGGATACACAAAGAATGAAAACTATTAGTTTTTCAAAACAACAAGTAAACCATGTATACTTTATCAAAGTAATACTTTTCACCTTTTCGAAGTAGTAAAAACTCTTCACTGAATAAAAGTTCATTACTAACCCTTCCGTAACCAAAGGATTACCATAAAACCCATATAAAGATCACATAACATATAAAGGTAACTTGGGACATAAACATACATAAGTGGAATAACCATACGGTCGACTTCCACACATACTTAATGGAATAGCCATACGACCGACTTCCACACATACTTAATGGAATAGCCATACGGCCAACTTCCATACCCAATGCATTGGAGGTTATAACGTAACCACACGTCCTGGTATTCACGGCACCACCCGTCATATGGTTTATCACATAACCACCCGTAAAATGTCCAAGTACCATTATAAAATTATAACACATAAAACCAATATAAAGGAATGATAACATTTCCACATTTCAATCACAATATATCATTTAAATATATTGAAAAAATAGAATCCTTTATCAAAACCATTTTCAATACCAAAATACATAGAAGAGTATATGGTATTTATTTTATTTTAAAAACATTACGGCTTGTTGAGGAAGCCAAAGATCAAATAATACTCGTGGCGGCGGAAAAGGTCATTGTCACCGCGTATGTTAAAAGAAACATTCCTTTTTGTCGTTTAGTAAAACGCTTCATAGAAAAATATTCCTTTTGTATAAAAAGTCAAAGGGTTTTATACACCGTATAAGATAAAGTCGTGTGTAAAACCAAATATGCTTCAATAAAAGGAGATTGAGACGAAGTCCCTTACAAAGTCGGTATCCTTAGATTAAGGATAAATCAATTACATGATTATGTGTGACAAATACGAATACACAAAATATAAGTGGATATTAAGTGTAAAACAATCAGAGGTCATTCACACATAATCATGGAAAAACAAAACCAATGACATAGATATTTAACTCAATGAAATGATATTGAGTTATGATTTCCGATACAAGTGCGTCTAAATGACATAAGAATTTATCAATGAGATGATTATGTGTAGAAATAGTATATCCAAAAAAAGGTTTGTGGAAACTACAAAATAGAGATTCCACACATAATCTTGTCATAATAAAATCAATAATTAGAGGTTTAACCCAAAGAATTGAAAGTGGGTTAAGAAGTTCCCTTACAGAAATTCGACAGCCTAACGGCGTCACTTCAAAACTCATAAAATGAGTTGATGAGAGATAAAAAGGGTATCTCATCAGTTAGAAATTTACATTAATAAGTATATAGAAGAACATATCCCAACATAATAGTATGTGAATTAAAATACATAACAAAATAAGTCTTTTAAAGAGAGGAGGGTGAAAGTTTCCATTACCGACTTGGGTAACTTTCGAAACGTACACCCCATTGAAGAAGGGTCATACAATGAATATGTAAGTACTCATAAATGAAATTATATTACACAAAGAGCATAATAATGGGCAGTAAATACACCACTCAAAGGAAATTGTGGAAAATTTAGCATAAATCTCACGGGAATAAAAGTGAGATGAAAAATCCCTTACAAAAACTCGGCAGCCTAACGGCGCCACTTAAAACTTACAAAAATGGATTGATGAGATCAAATAGATTATCTCATCATATTACAATAAAATTTACAGCAAGAGGAATATAAAATAACATCCCCCATCAAGACAAAGAGTATCTTAAAAGAAGTGACATGAATGAGAGTACTTAAAAAAAAGAGAGGTTAGATCTCTTATGAAAATTCGGCAGCCTAACGGCGCCACTCAAAACTTCCAAAATGGATTGATGAGAGAAAATAGTGTCTCTCACCATATGAACATAAAAATTACAGTAGTATTAACATAAAATAACATCCCAATCATAATAAATATGATCTTAAAAGGAATGACATAAAAGAGTGTACTTAAAAAGAAAGAGAGGAGTAGGATCCCTTACCTCAAGTCCAACATGTCTTGTTCGTTTCTTTATATTCCTGAATAATAAACTTTGGTCAATTTATAATTTCATAAGGACGTCATATAAAGATTATTATTCAGTTCATATCACATATTTTAATGTTATAATAATTGGTTAATAATATGAGTTCATATCAGATGTTTTTGTCGATGTTTGGTACATGAGTCAAAAATTGAACTTGTTGGAAGATAATTTTCCATGTAGTTTTAGGTAAATCATATCCAGAATAGTATTTATGTTTTAAATATCATATATATTCAGTATTTATTCATTTTATACTATTCAATAGTATTTGGAGTTAAAAAATTAAAAGCATCGTTCATGGAGACGGTAGGTCGTACGTACGCATGAACGCTACTTTCATTTTTTTGTCATATTAATGGAATTAAAACAAAATGAGATATATATATATATATGTTATAATTACAGAATGATATCCATAATTTATATGTAATATATTACATATATATCCATTATATATATGTACTTATAATAGTACATAACATTTTGAGATAAGAAATGAAATGTACCGTTCATGGAGACGGTAAGTCGTACGTACGCATGAATGCTACTTCCATTTCTAATTCATATTTAATGGAATTAAAACATAATGATACATAATATTATTTTAATTTCAGTATGTTATCATATATAATATCATTTAAATATATCCTTTATACGTACCACATATGGTATTAACGAATCAAATCACTTTGAGGGGGCGGTAGTCCACACTTCCTTAAATGAAGATATCGCGTTTACCCATAATGGAAACCATAAAGGTATGCCATAAATGAAAAATAAAGAAGCTTAAGTAAAACATAAACATATTAGATATCATATATAAATATAGTGTCATCTTAATGGCCACCTTTGAAGGTGTTAGAAGAATGTTGAACAATCATCGTTTCGGGAGGCAGAAATTCGCCATCCACGGAAACAGTATGTTCTTTAACCATTAGATGTAGGTGTGTGTAAGTGTATATCGAATAATTCTTATAACAAAATCCTATTATATTTAATATATTGTATTTGTTACAAAATAAATTAATAAAAAGAGTTTAGGGGGTTGGAGAAGAAAAATAAAACAAAAGGACACAAGTGAAGACATTACCTTAAAATCGGGTAACTCCCTTTGATTTGAGCTCAAAGGCTTCCTTGGGAAGACTTCTGCCCAAAGTGGGGCTTAAAAAAGTTATATAGGGATGTGGAAAGACAAAATGGGTAGGGTTTGGCCGATCCAAAGGCTTTGGAAGTGTGGGTAAGGAGGTAGAGGTGGGGGCCTTTTATTCAAGGAGAGGAGGGGCACTCTTGTAAAGTTACAAAATGTTACTTTATTTTCAAAAGCGTTTCGGATTTTAAAGGTCCCACATTGATTTGTTTTTAGGATAAGGTGATAAGGGTTTAAAATCACCACATACAATAGGTTTTGGACATGTTTAGGTCTTAGATTTTACATTATCTTTCTATTTTATTTAAATCGTTAAATAATGAGGTCATCGCTGCATCATCATGATGTCATAAATAATTTAATTTATTTAATGTCTAAAAATTATAAACAAAATACTATGATGTATGAAACCTTTTTATCTTTCCAATGACTATTTATAGTCAAAAATCTTTCTTGTATAACCCCATGTAAAAATCGTTTTAGTAAAACATCTCATGTTTGTGTCATTTTTACTTTAACATTAAATAAAAAGGTATTTATGTAATTTTCCAACCAAAGTGGCTCCATGAGGTCCCCAAGTTGACCCATGGATTGTCTTGGTCGTCCATAACTCATCCAATGAGGGTAGGACATGTTTCTAGGTCATTTCATAATATTAAAACATTATTTTTACCTTAAACTACATTAATTACCTCTAATCGCGATTAAAAACTTAAAAGTTACTATTCACCGAAAAATATTTTAATTCCATTGAACCACATTTTACTTATTAATAACAACCATGTATATCGGATTTTTGAAATTCAAAACACAGAGGTGGTAAAATTTCATTTAAACGGAAAAATCAGTTTTTCATAAGTACCACTTAGTGGTTTCACTATTCATCAAAAATTGAAGTTTTTCAGAAAAAATACCAAAACTTCACCCTAAGCTATATTTGATATTCCGAATTCAAAAATGAAGTCTATTTTACAAAATTCAAAACATATAAGTTTCATTAATTAATTTACTAATTAATTCCCGTTGTCAGAGCAAATAGCGTGTTTTTATGAAACAATAAGTATTAAAAGATTGACACTAGTTTAAGTCTGATTTCAAAGTGAAATTAATTCCAATGACCACTATTGGATTAAATGGTAAAAATATATTCTAATTTTTCTTTAAAAACAATTCAAAAGATAATCTAATCATATAAATAAATTATATTAAAAAGAGGTTTTGAATTAAAATACAACATTTTTCACTATTCATTAAAAAATGAACTTTTTCGGAATGATACCAAAAATTTACAAAAACTAAATTTTGATGTCTCAATTATAAAGAAGAATTTTATTTTGTCAAATATAACACATAAAATTGTTAAAAAGTGGAATTAAAAGAGGTTCTCCATCCAAAGGCGGTTAATCGACCTTTTATTGAATATTAGAATGTTTATGCTTAAAAATTGGATTCATTCGCATTTTTAATCCTCTAACATTTATTGTAAAGAGTAAAAATATTTGACAAACATATATAATCATTTTTTAGTTAGTTATGTTCATTCTCGCCATTAAAACGGCTAGGCATTAACTACCATTTAAAATAATATTATTTTATTATTAGAGTGCAACGTAAGATTCCCAAAAAACTCGTTGTTGCGTATTGGGTACACCATCGAGCATAGAATCTTCTTTAAAGTAATATTAATATTTTTTCACAAATATGGATAAATATAAAAATGTCATATTCATTATTTACCTGGGGTGTTACATCCTTCCCCCCTTTTGGGAATTGTGTCCTCGCAATTTTAAAATTGGGCTCGGAAACATCCTTGAAAGTCCCACATCGGAACAAGAGTCGGTAAAACAATCACTTTAAAAGAATGGGAGAGAAGTAAAAATGTCACCCGAGTTAACCCATACTAGGATTACAAGTATGAAAATATGGATATGGAGGAGAAAACAAAGGGTCATGTTCTGATGGAGAGTGATAGTAAACATGTCTAGGAGAAAGTTAACCACAAGAAAATCACAAACTTGTGATGGGTTAAACGGTATTCGATTCCCCAATAGGAAAAGTTAACAGAAAACATTTTTGTTTTAAGTTACTCTTCATTGAGGAATTTATTTTTTTGAGCTTAACTAAATCATGATGAAACATACTTACTTGTCACGTAGACTTTCAACTTTTACTAGATTCCTTAATCAAACTCATATTTTCTCCAAAAGGTGAGTTTTTAGGAAGACTTGTTCGCATTAAGAGTACTATAATCAACTTCCTGAGAATCACCTAATCCAAAAAAGAGAACTATATACTTTCCATCTCTTTAGACCTTAACCAAAACCAAAACCAAAACCAAAAATGTTAGTACAAGATCAGATAATCCAGAAAAGGATAACCCTTTATAAAAAGAAAATCTATTCTTAATCTCCTAAATTTGTCCAACAAAACCCAAAGTTCAACGAGGACCATTAGATAAACAATTAGTCCATAAAATTCTTCAAAGTAAACCAAAATAAGATTGAAACCCAAATATTTGAAGGATTTAGTCACATAGTCTTCCAAGTTAAATCGTAACATTTATCTCGAAACAACATCAGTTGCTCTTAAAGTCTCGTATTTAAAATTAATTAACCTAATCACATATCCTCCATGATAGGTTAATAAATTTCCATAGATAACCCAAAATAAACATACTATTTATTCCTAAAATCATCTAACTAAAAAGAATCAGTCAAACTAACCAGGGACTTCACGTAGTCCAGTGGTAGGCGATAAATACCAGTCGCACTTTGGTTGTGGGTTCGATTCCCACACCTTTGTCTGATGCGACGAGTTGTCACACAGTCTGCGTGTTGTCCTTTTTCCAAAACTACATAATTCATAAAACATTCCCCAAAACGAGATAAAATCTTCAAAAATAATCATAACATATTTTAACCTCAATTTTATCTCATGCGTTTCATTTTCCATCATAACATATAATAACCCATAATTACCTCAAAAGTAAGGATCATATAAACTCTAATGGTTACCTTTATAATTATTACCTGAACTTCCACATCGATTGGTCATCTTGTACATGATGCATTACAGATCATACCAAGGTTCAAGTGGTTGATCATGACTCCTTGATAGTTGGTTTAGAACAACCACGAGTGTCCTCATTGAATCCCCCATTTTATCTAGTATCTTTATCAGAGAACCACCACAGTTTCCTTCAAACCTGTTGTCTCTTTGGTGTCTGCTAGATCCATCCATTCACTAAAAACAAAAATGTCAGTGTGAGTATATCAACAAAACCATCATGTAATAATGAGGAAGATAAACACTAATATATACTTACTCATTCACTTTATCTAAAACTAGGACTCTTTCTAAAATCCTAACCATTATGGTAATGTCACTTATGCTTAGAGGATACCCTAACCTCTAAAGTTATCTAAACTGGCCTCTGATACCAACTATAAGGCCCCAGCCTTAAACCTTACTTAATATTGAATTAAATGAATAATTCACATTGAGGACCTTTTTAGGTTTAGAGTTTTAGAGAATTAGGACACAACTATTACATCTCAAAAGATTACAAAGTAGAAACTTTTACTAAGTTTCCATAAAATAAAAACTCTTAAAAAGAAACATGTCTAGTTCCATGTATTAAGTAGCATGACTTTCCCTTGATCCCATCCTTGACCCTATTCCACATTAAGTCCTGTGAAAAACATTTCAGAAACTTGGGATGAGAATAAAAAGCTCAGTAAGGGATACACAAAGAATGAAAACGGTTAGTTTTTCAAAACAACAAGTAAAACATGTATACTTTATCAAAGTAATACTTTTCACCTTTTCGAAGTAGTAAAAACTCTTCAATTAATAAAAGTTCATTACTTACCCTTCCATAACCAAAATATTACCGTAAAACCCATATAAAGATCACATAACATATAAAGGTAACTTGGGACATAAACATACTTAAGTGGAATAACCATACGGTCGACTTCCACACATACTTAATGGAATAGCCATACGGCCGACTTCCACACATACTTAATGGAATAGCCATACGGACAACTTCCATACCCAATGCATTGGAGGTTATAACGTAACCACCCATCCTGGTATTCACGGCACCACCTGTCATATGGTTTATCACGTAACCACCCATAAAATGTCCAAGTACCATTATAAAATTATAACACATAAAACCAATAAAAAGGAATGATAAAATTTCCACATTTCAATCACAATATATCATTTAAATATATTGTCACCGCGTACGTTAAAATAAACATTCCATTTTGTTGTTTAGTAAAACGCTTCGTAGAAAAAGATTCCTTTTGTATAAAAAGTCAAAGGGGTTTATACACCGTATAAGAGAAAGTCATGTGTAAAACACAATATGCCTCAATGAAAGGAGATTGAGACGAAGTCCCTTACAAAGTCGGTATCCTTAGATTAAGGATAAATCAATTACATGATTATGTGTGACAAATACGAATACACAAAATATAAGTGGATATTAAGTGTAAAATAATCAGAGGTCATTCACACATAATCATGGAAAAACCAAACCAATGACATAGATATTTAACTCAATGAAATGAGATTGAGTTATGATTTCCGATACAAGTTCCTCTAAATGACATAAGAATTTATCAATGAGATGATTATGTGTAGAAATAGTATATCCACACAAAGGTTTGTGGAAACTACAACATAGAGATTCCACACATAATCTTGTCATAATAAAATCAAGAATTAGAGGTTTAACTCAAAGAATTGAAAGTGGGTTAAGAAGTTCCCTTATAGAAATTCGACAGCCTAACGGCGTCACTTCAAAACTCATAAAATGAGTTTATGAGAGATAAAAAGGGTATCTCATCAGTTGGACATAAAATTTACATTAATAAGGATATAGAAGAACATATCCCAACATAATAGTATGTGAATTAAAAGACATAACAAAATAAGTCTTTTAAAGAGAGGAGGGTGAAAGGTTCCCTTACCGACTTGGGTAACTTTCGAAACGTACACCCCATTGAAGAAGGGTCATACAATGAATATGTAAGTACCCATAAATGAAATTATATTACACAAAGAGTATAATAATGGGAAATAAATACACCACTCAAAGGAAATTGTGGCAAATTTAGCATAAATCTCACGAGAATAAAAGTGAGATGAAAAATCCCTTACGAAAACTCGGCAGCCTAACGGCGCCACTTAAAACTTACAAAAATGGATTGATGAGATCAAATAGAGTATCTCATCATATTATAATAAAATGTACAGCAATAGGAATATAAAATAACATCCCCCATCAAGACAAATATGAGCTTCAAAGAAGTGACATGAATGAGAGTACTTGAAAAAAGAGAGAGGTTAGATCTCTTACGAAAATTCAGCAGCCTAACGGCGCCCCTCAAAACTTCCAAAATGGATTGATGAGAGAAAATAGGGTATCTCACCAGATGAACATAAAACTTAAAGTAGGATTAATATAAAATAACATCCCAGTCATAATAAAGATTATCTTAAAAGGAATGACATAAAAGAGTGTACTTAAAAAGAAAGAGAGGAGTAGGATCCCTTACCTCAAGTCCAACTTGTCTTGTTCGTTTCTTTATATTCCTGAATAATAAACTTTGGTCAATTTATAATTTCTTAAGGAACTCCTATAAAGATTATTATTCAGTTCATATCACATATTTTAATGTTATAATAATGGGTTAATAATATGAGTTCATATCAGACATTTTTGTCGATGTTTGGTACATGAGTCAAAAATTGAACTTGTTGGAAAATAATTTTCCATGTAGTTTTAGGTAAATCGTATCCAGAATAGTATTGATGTTTTAAATATCATATATATCCAGTATTTATTCATTTTATACTATTCAATAGCATTTGGAGTTAAAAAATTAAAAGCACCGTTCATGGAGACGGTAGGCCGTACGTACGCATGAACGCTACTTTCATTTTTTTGTCATATTAATGGAATTAAAACAAAATGAGATATATATATATATATATATGTTATAATTCCAAAATGATATCCATAATTTATATGTAATATATTACATATATATCCATTATATATATGTACTTATAATAGTACATAACATTTTGAGATAAGAAATGAAATGTACCGTTCATGGAGACGGTAAGCCGTACGTACGCATGAATGCTACTTCCATTTCTATTTCATATTTAATGGAATTAAAACATAATTATACATAATAGTATTTTAATTTCAGTATGGTATCATATATAATATCATTTAAATATATCCTTTATACGTACCACATATGGTATTAACGAATCAAATCACTTTGAGGGGGAGGTAGTCCGCACTTCCTTAAATGAAGATATCGCGTTTACCCATAATGGAAATCATAAAGGTATGTCATAAATGAAAAATACAGAAGATTAAGTAAAACATAAACATATTAGATATCATATATAAATATAGTATCATCTTAATGGCCATCTTTGAAGGTGTTAGAAGAATGTTGAACAATCATCGTTTCGGGAGGCAGAAATTCGCCATCCACGGAAACAGTATGTTCTATAACCATTATATGTAGGTGTGTGTAAGTGTAGCTCGAATCCTTCTTATAAAAACATCCTAGTATATTGAAGATACTGGATTTGTTACAAAATAAATGAATAAAAAGAGTTTAGGGGGTTGGAGAAGAAAATTAAAACAAAAGGACACAAGTGAAGACATTACCTTAAAATCGGGTAACTTCCTTTGGTTTGAGCTCAAAGGCTTCCTTGGGAAGACTTCTTCCCAAAGTGAGGCTTCAAGGAGTTAGATAGGGATGTCGAGAGACAAAATGGGCAGGGTTTGGCCGAGCCAAAGTCTTTGGAAGTGTGGTTAAGGAGGTAGAGGTGGGGGCCTTTTATAAGAGGAGAGGACGGGCACTCTTGAAAAGTTACAAAATGTTACTTTATTTTCAAAAGAGTTTCGGATTTTAAAGGTCCCACATTGATTTGTTTCTAGGATAAGGTGATAAGGGTTTTAAATCCCCACATCCAATAGGGTTTTTACATGTGTAGGTCTTATATTTTACATTATCTTTTCATTTTATTTAAATCGTTAAATAATGAGGTCATCGCTGCATCATCATGATGTCATAAATAATTTAATTTATTTAATGTATAAAAATTATAAACAAAATAATATGATTTAGGAAACCTTGTTATATTTCTAATGACTATTTATAGTCAAAAATCTGAATTGTATAACCCCATGTAAAAATTGTTTTAGTAAAACATTTCATGTTTGTGTCATTTTTACTTTAACATTAAATAAAAAGGTATTTATGTCATTTTCCAACCAAAGTGGCTCCATGGGGTCCCCATGTTGACCCATGGATTGTATTGGTCGGCCATGACTCATCCAATGAGGGTAGGACATGTTTCTAGGTCATTTCATATTATTAAAACATTACTTTTACCTTAAACTACACTAATTACCTCTAATCACGATTAAAAACATAAAAGTTACTATTCACCAAAAAAATATTTTAATTCCATTGAACCACATTTTACTTCTTAATGACAACCATGTATGTCAGATTTTTTAAATTCAAAACACAGATGTGGTAAAATTTCATTTAAACGGAAAAATCATTTTTTCATAAGTACCACTTAGTGGTTTCACTATTCATCAAAAATTGAAGTTTTTCAGAAAAATACCAAAACTTCACCCTAAGCTATATTTGATATTCCGAATTCAAAAATTAAGTCTATTTTACAAAATTCAAAACATATAATTTGCATTAATTAATTTAATAATTAATTCCCATTGTCAGAGCAAATAGCGTGTTTTTATGAAACAATAAGTATCAAAAGATTGACACTAGTTTAAGTCCGATTTCAAAGTGAAATTAATTCCAATGACCACTATTGGATTAAATGGTAAAAATATATTCTAATTTTACTTTAAAAACAATTCAAAAGATAATCTAATCATATAAATAAATTAGATTAAAAAGAGGTTTTGAATTAAAATACAACATTTTTCACTATTCATTAAAAAATGAACTTTTTCGGAATGATACCAAAAATTTACACAAAGTAAATTTTGATGTCTAGATTCTAAAGAAGAATTTTATTTTGTCAAATATAACACATAAAATTTTTAAAAAGTGGATTTAAAAGAGGTTCTCCATCCAAAGGCGGTTAATCGACCTTTTAATGAATATTAGAATATTTATGCTTAAAAATTGGATTCATTCGCATTTTTAATCCTCTAACATTTATTGTAAAGAGTAAAAATATTTGACAAACATATATAATCATTTTTTAGTTAGTTCTGTTCATTCACGCCATTACAACGGCTAGGCGTTAACTACCATTTAAAATAATATTATTTTGTTATTAGAGTGCAACGTAAGATTCCCAAGAAACTCATTGTTGTGTATTGGGTACGCCATCGAGCATAGCATCCCCTTTATAGTAATATTAATATTTTTTTCACAAATATGGATAAATATATAAATTTCATATTCTTTATTTACCTGGGGTGTTACAATATATACTTGTAGTATCCACACATGGATGTATTTTTAGGAAAACAACATGATATCTGACTTACCAAAACCTTGGGATGTTATACTATACTCATGATTATCAAATGTTTATAACTATATTTTCCTCATCTTAGTTTCCAATATTTACTATAACTTTCTTTGATACCAACTATAGTGACCCACAATTTTCATTAATTAAAATTACCTTATTTTAGATAAATATTCAATGAATTTCACAATAATACACACCTGAGGACTATTGAGGTTTGGTGTCATTGAAAACATGGATATAAGAAAAATTGGTATATAAAATTAATGCATCATTTTTCATGTAGTTCTCCGCAAATAGAACCCTTCTTATAAATAACATACATAAAACCTTTCTCCATAAAAAGGGGAAGGGAAACATAAGAATGAGTGAGATTTGGTTCTCAGTAAGGGTAAACATAAGAAATATCAATAAATTATCATAACTAATTATAATATAATAATTAGGTTATGATAACATAAGCTAAAAGTTATAAAATCATACCCATGAATTTATATATCATAATCATGAAACATGGAATTATGTTTTATCAAAAAAAATGAAAAATATATAAGAGTGAAGAATAATCATTAATCATTAATGATCTATGAAAACATACCATAATCATAAGGCATAAGTTTTTAGAAAATGCATATGCATATAAAATCATTCCCTTGGTCAAGGATCACTTCCAATACAATCATAGTGGATTGGGTTCACTCTCTATTCAATACTTTCTATAGTCATGGTTCACTCCCTAGACTATCATAGTGGAATAGATTCACTCCCTAGTCCATCATTTCTTTAGTCAAGGTTCACTCCCAAGACTCTATTATTAGAAAAAGTATGTTACTGAACATGGTTCCCCCACATTCAAGTCCTTATTTCCTCATCATATATCCTTATTTACCCAATTAATTGGAAGACAATATAATTTTTTCCCACCCATCACATAATTAAAAACAAATATATGTTTTTCACATGACCATAAAACATTCATCACATTATCATATCACAACTCATGGATGGAATAAAAGTTTCATAAAAATTTTATCATCATTATAATAAACTATACAGATAAATAATAAAGTTGGTAAAATCGGTTCATATCCCCATTAAATAAAAAGAAATAGTAAGGGATGATTTTATAGATAAAAATTCATTTAAAAGATCGGTAGAATATTTCTTGGGGAAAATGACTTTTCCATTAGAAATCACTTATTTAGAATATAATTTTTTTAAAAAAAATATTAACAAAAATTTTTATTTTAATTTTTAAAAGGAAAATTATAAATGAAGATTTAAATATAAGAGTTTTAATTATGGTTGGAAATTCATTCATGTGGTGTATGTTAAAATAAAAAATCCATTCACATTTTTCATAAAAAGTCAAAAATAACACATTCAGAAAATGATAAGAGGGTTCCCTTTAATAATTTAAAATGAAAAATCAAATAAATTATGTTATGAAATTAAATAACACTTTTAGAATATTAAAAACAATCTTGACAATTTTTTAAAGAAAATATAGACATAGAGAAATGGATTTCCCAACTGAAGAGATAGATGAAGTGAAATTTCCTTTAATTTTTTTTTTTGTGTAATTAAAGAGATAAAATAAAAGGAAAACAAATAATATCTAGAAAAAAACTATATGAAAATAAAATACATAATATTTGGAGAGATATATCATAAAATTTAACCGTTATAAATTTAAGCATAAACAGTCTTGATAAAAATGATACTATAACATAAAACCATTTTTTGTTTTTGTAATCCTTGAATCTAATATAATTATATTATAGAAAATAATATGGATAATTTAATTCCATTATTTTAATAATATATTTAGAAAAATTCTATTTCTAGGTAGTATATACTTGATAGAGATAAAAACTTGGTGCATAACATTAAAACATATCTCAACAAAGAGAAACTATGATGAAAAACCCATATATTATATCTAAATTGATTCGTAATCCTATATCCTCCTATAAAAACATTTTATATTTATTATAATATATTAAAATATTAATATTAATTTATATAATATCATATATGATCCAATTATATCATTTTTAGACCCATTTGTTAACAATTCTATATTAAAGCTGTCATTTTTTGGTGTTAATAGCTTTATTTTTAATATATGTTCTATTTTGGAATTTATGCTTCAAAAACATAGATCATGGTTACATTATATATATAATTTTAATCATATTATTAATATAATATATATTCATAATATATATAATTTTAACCATTCATACAATGTGGTGATGAATAATTAATTACGTAACTGCTTGGAGACGGTAGTTCTACTTACACATGATAATGTTTTCATTTTTCTATGGATGGAATAAAAGAATTTAAAAATATAATTCACCATTAATTAATCGTTATTATATCATAAATATTATATATTTTCATTAAATATATAATTTTACCATCCATGTAAATCCAGAATGAGAAACAAATCACATCGCTTCGTGGAGGTGGTAGTCCCCACGTATGCATGGGAGATGTTATCCTTTACCGATTGATTTGAAGATGTAAATTTATATATGATATGATAATTATAAAATAATAATAATTTTATAAATATAATATATAAACATTAAATTTATCATAATAATCATTAATAAAATATTGTGATGTTAAATTAATTGTATCATTATGTGGAGGCGGTAGTCCGCACCTATGCATGAACGATACTTTCATCTACCATTAGATTGAGAAGAGGTGGTAAATAGATGTGAAATAAGAATAAAAAAATTATTTTATTTATGATATTGGTTCATAATATTTTTATGGATATAAAAATATTATAGGAGTTATAAGAAGAAATAAAATTGGAATATCTTAGTTAAGTAAAATACCTCTTCTTTGAGAGACCCCCTTTGGCTTACTCCTTAAGACTTGAAGAATTAGTCATATGAGAAGAATATAATAATTATGATGAAGGGAAGGATTCTAGGAAGTATTATTAGTAGTTTTTTCTGAGATAGAATGTTCAAATAGTGTTAATAAGGGAGTTTCATAGGTTCCCTTTTTAAGTTAATGGAGGGATATACAAAGAATTTCAAAAAATATTTCAATGATTTGTGGTCACATCTATGGGAAATTAGATCCCAATGGACACAAATTAAAATTTCAGATAATATAACGTTTTAATATCATTAAAAAATAATAATTTTAATTTTTTTTGTTACAATCTTACTCATATCTCATAGTTTAACCACTGGTAAACATGTTTTAACCTTAACAACGACAACAAAATTTTACCTTTTTGACAATTCACTGTGAAAATATTTTTTTAAACCTATAAAATTATATTATTTATCATGATTATAAATATGGGATCCATTTTACTATATTAAATTTCTATAATTGTAATAATTTGACTTTATTTAAGTGTGCAAACTGCAACAAAAACTTGTTTTCAAAAAATTAGTATTTAAGAATAAAACATAATTTTATTTCATTCATTTCCTTGTAAAAACCATAAAATGAATATTAAAATATTATATTGAATATATAATCTATATATTTCTTTAAAATCATAATTAAATAGTTAATAAATTAATTTATTAATATAAAAACACATTATATGCCTAAAAATAGTTTTTTAGAAACATGTTTTTTTAAGCCCAAAAATTAACTTATACCAAAATAAATTATTTTTAAAACATGTATAAAAATAATTATATTATGTATAATTAAATGATACATAGCTAAATTTAATATCAAATTTAAAACATGATGTGAAATTTACTTGAAAATAAATTAATTTTTTTACAAAAATTGTAGTTTTCATTATTCACTAGTAAATAAATATTTTTTGAAAAAAAATCACTCTAGGATTCACAAGATGACTTTAAATTGATATTTATTCCATTAAATAATGTTTTAAAATTTAATTTTAAATTTTTCATGTAAAAATTATAAAAAACCCATCTTTGAATAAAACATTTTTTTGAAGTATAAAATGAATTTACTAAAAATTTAGTACTTATTTATTATATATTAATAAATAAATTTTAATCAATAAAATCATTGATAGATATTTTTCAAAAAAAATATTACTATTCATACCTTTAAATTTAATGGTTAGGTTATAATGGTTTACTATATCATATGTCTTATACACTTAGATTTTTGTGTCGATCAAGATAATGAACACTAACATTTTAGTTAAAGAAAAATATATTCTAAAATAATAGGGTGTTATAGGATTATTAATGAATAGGAAATTGGGAAGATGTTTTATGGGTAGTTTTTGGTTAGTTTTTTTGTTTTTTTCTTATAGGTGGAATAATTTGATGTTTTGTTATATTGATTGTATGGTGATGAGTTTTTGTTGTAAAGGTGTTGTTAATAAGTGTACCCCATTTGAGGATTATGGGTTAATATATTTCAATTTTTTTATATTTTATTTCTTAATCATTACCAACCAGGTATATTAATGTGACTAAGACATAGATGTGGTCTTGGTTTTTGGTTATATACCAAACATGTAAGATATATCTAAAATATATGATTGACTACTACACCTTTCTCAATATCTCTTATACATATATTGTTGAAATGATATGTTTATGTGGTAGTGATATGGTAATACGATGGTGAAGTGGAATGGGTACATGTTTATGTGGTGATAATTTAGTATAAGGTTACACTACATAGTATGAGGATGTATTTTTACAATTGTGAATGTGATGTGGTATGTATTTGATACATAAGGATACATAAGTGATGAGTGATCCTAGATAATTACTATTAGAATGTGGGGTGAGTAGATCAGTTGGGAATTTGGTTCATGGTACCTTCATGATATATTTTTATGCCTAATATAATACATTATTATTATATTACATAACATGTATATGGTTTTGTTTAATGTCCCTTAGTGATGTTGGGATATTGGTTGAATTAGAAAAGATAATGAGTAAATTTCACTATTTTTAACTCATAAGTTAGTATTCTTATTTTAAATTACCACATGTGTTTATATAGAGAAACCAATTAAGTATATGTCTATGGAAACATCTAATTTAATATATTATTTTTATATATTTACCTGCTAGAGTTTCAAATTGGGTTATACCTTACAAGTTCATAGAGTTGTAATTAGTTTAAATTTGTACAGATGTTACCATAGGAGTTGTTCTTTAGTATTTATTTTAGAGTATAATTAAATATATATATAAATTTATATTCAATTTTTTAGGATTATTGTTTTTATTAATCTCATGGTGTTTATATTTATTACTAGAATATTATTTTCATTATAATGGCTCATGAGGGTAATGCCTCTGACACGTTTATTTTATCCCCTTAGTGTTATTTGGAATCCCATAACATATCAAAGTGGAATTTAAGGGCCACTTATATCATAATTATAATAAACAGAGGGATTTTAATAGTGATATTTGGTGATACAGTGGTATGAGAGCATTGGTTAATAGATAAGATAGAGTTTGAAGTTAATAATTGGTAAGGACTACTTTAGTTTTGTATAGTAATAATAACATTTCTGAATATTATGTATTGTCTGGAAGGGATACCAGTTAGGATGTTGATAGGGACCCTATGATATAATGAAATAACATTGTTCCTATTAAGTATAATAAAGTGAGATTATGTTAATTTCTTGTTGGAGTCCTTTTTGTGGTAAAATAATCAATCATTTGTCAAATATTTTTTATTTTGGTATACTATCTATGAAATTAAAAAATAAATTTAGATAAGAATATTAAAAAATTACATATACCATGATTATAAGTTGTCATTTATATTTATTGATAATGTTGGTGGTCATCAACCTCATTTTATTTTAGTCAGTGAGGTTCATTTGGATATTCTATTGGATAGTAGTTTGGATGATTCTTAGAACATTGATTCATAAAGGAAGAACTTGTGTGAGTTTCAATACTAAAGCTTTATGATACACACACACACACACATATATATATATATATGGTTTCAGTCTGTAATAGGTATACGAAGAGATAGTAAGGCGATATAAAAAAAAATTTATGATAATTTAATAATGGAATTAGATTCTATTGGAGGTCTTTAGGTTTTGAAGAATGAGTTGGACATAGTGGACCCTCTATTTTTATGAGCATTTGTTTTTGGAGGTGATGTAGGAGAATATTATGGAAAAATTTTTGTTGATTACTTATCATTGATGCCTAAGGATATATAGAGATTATAGTTTTTCATTCATTATTTGGGGATCCTAAGTGTGTGGGGGATTAGAGTTTGGTTCATGGATGTTATCCATTCCACAACTGATCCTTTTCCAAATTATTATACAAGAGAGACACCTTATAAGGAGTATTTTAATATATAAATCTAGTGTTATTCCACCCCTTTTATGAGGATGACATATTTCGTGGTGCTGAAAAAGGTTGAGGTATCAAGAAAAAAATTATTTTAGATAATTTATTATTGATGAGGATTACTTTAAAACATCAATAAGAGTGGATCCATGGATATGATCTCTCATTTATCCAATAATTCACGGTTTCCACTAGTGGGGAGTTATTCTCAATGTTTTTTCTTTATTTATTTAGGACTAGTAGTTCTCATACATCCACTAGGATAAAAAATGTATTTTTTTTTTCTTTTTTTGTTTGAAATTTTTTTTATTTGATTAACCTTCCATGGTTGTCAGTGTGGAATGTATGATTTTTTCAAAATGAATCCCCAATAGAAGTTAATTTCTTGTCCTTATCAAAATTTTATTCCATAAGGGTTTGTACCATATATGAGAAATATATTAGATAGATGATATCATTAAGATATTCCACACCATTAGGGACCTCAACCATTTCTTAGATGATGTGGTGGAACCCATTAGAGTTTGTGAGTTATGGTAGCCGAGAAAAGATTATTACATGTCATAAAGTTTCCAACATTAGGTGGGACAATCATTGTTTGAGGTACCAATTAGGTCTTATATACCTCATCATATGATTTATTTTATTTTATATATTTACACTAATTTTGTATTCCTACTTTATTCCATGTTTTTATAATTACGATGGATATGATTTCCATGACCTTGGTATTAAATACACAAGTTATAAGATAATATATTTTGGTATAGTTTTTCCATGGGAGTGATATAATAGTGGGGAACCATTACCTAGATATAGAGTTTTTATTATTGCAGATACAGTCATATGATTCAATTATTTCCATTTATTTTTTATAATTTGTATATGTTGTTATTTATTGTGATTAGATGAGAGTAAATTCTTATGATATGGAAGGATAAAATGTTATTTTTAAGAGTGATCATTAGATGGATTGGTTATTTTTGAAAACTCATTAGTATTAATTATCAGGATTTTTGTTAAGTTTAAAATAAACATGGGTGGAAATTTTTCTTAGAGGCTTTGGGATTTTTTTCATATGTTTTCACTAAAGAGGATATGTCACAACCCCTATAAATGACAATGATATTGTGATATTGTTCCAACCTAGTGTATTCCAAATTAATTTATCTCCTTATCGAATAACTCATTCGTAGTTGTGTTAGTTTTAGATTCAGATCAATTATATATTCTAGACTAGTTTTATCTAGAATATTTTTCCTCCTTAGTGTTCTCTTGTGTTATTTTTTATGAAAGTAGATAGTGGTTTGTAGCTGTGCATCAATGTTCATTACCCAAACCAAGTGACATTGAAAATTTATATCCCTATTAAAAATTAATTACTTATTTTATCTATTTAAGGGATCAATTTATTTCTCAATGATTGAATTATTTTCTTGGTATCATCAAATCTAGGTGGAGGAAGAGGATATTCTAAAATCTATTTTTGGGGTCACTATAGACACATTGAGTACATGGTAATTCTTTTCTAAGTTACCAATTAAAAAAATATTTCCATTATAATGATAAAATTGGTGTTTTTATGTTCTTGGATTATTTTATGGTTTTCTTCATCGATCATAACTTGGTTTATTCAAGATAAAGGAAAGATCATATTGATAATTTTTAGGAAATTTTTGAAATCCTTTAATTATCATAGTTGTATAGAAAGTTAGGCATAAGTTCCATTTAATAATACATGTAATATATCATAAATTTGTGGTGTTAAATCCTAAAATATTAAGGAATTTGATTCATGGTTATCCAAGGAAAACATTGTGGAGTTGGTATTTTCTTTAGTTTTTATTCTATTATTATAAGATCAGGTTCTATTTATCTCATATCATGATACCTTTGACTAATTTTTCTATGAATTTTTATTCATTAATATGAATATTTTTCTGTTTGGGGAATTCTAGTACATAAAGTATAATTCAATTATTAATCCTATCATTTATTTTCTAGATGAGTCAGTCATGATTAAGGTATTTTATGAAACTTCTCATCGTGGTTTAGGGTGTTTTTTGATTTATGATAGTTCATTAATCTTATATGGGTCTTATTAGTCACATCCCTATGTAGTTATTATACCTAAAACAATATCAAGATTATTATGGTAATATTTTCTCTAAATATGTAGAGGTATTATTATAAGGACCTGGCCTTAAAAAATTACTTAATATTGAGTTAAATCAAGAATTAACATTGAGGATCTTTTCAGGTTTAGATTTTTAGAGAATTAGGCAATAAATTTTACATTACATCTCAAAAATTACAAAAAAGACACTTCTACTTTATCCAATGTTTCACAAAAATAAAACTCCTTAAATAAAACAAGAGTTATTTTCTTGATATAAATATTCTTGAATACTTCCTTTCTCTTACCCTTCCTTATACCCTATGAAAAACATTTCAAAAACTTGGGATGAGCATAAAAAGCTCAGTAAGGGTTATAAAATAAGGAAAGAAAACATTATCCCATAAATAAAAATCTATGAAACAATAGTTTTCATCATAACATACCTCATGAAATCATAAAATTTATGAATAACACACAGAAATCATAAATCATAAAGGAAACTTATGGAATTCATAACATACTTACATTATAGCTATCACAGCTACATAGGGAGTCACATTTGGAATACCCATCACAGTATATTCCCTAAATCTCTTAGGAGAAACATTAACATTTACCTCCGTCATGTTACCCAATGCATTAGAGAGCTATCTCAGGCTCACCCATCCTAATTTTATCACGGAACCACTTGTATACGTAAATAATTCTCAATTACCATAACATATTCATAACACATAATACAAGCATAAATGAAATATAACATTTCCACATTCCAATCACAATATATCAAATCAAGATATTGAAATAAACAATGCTTTATCAAATCATTTTCAAAACCATTTAAAACATTTAATAAAGAGTTTTTTTGAATCAAAGTGTCTCATACCACTTTGAAGCTTTTAAAGGAATTATATTTTTAAAACATTAATTTCTATATAAATAAATAATAAAAACCATTTTGAAAACTTGGACATTAGTGAGAAAGATTTACAAGAATAAATATTTAAAACAATATTTTAGTTAAAGATTTATTAAACCAACGAGATATGCTTGAATAAAAATAATTGAGGAATAAAATTAAATAAAAACTTTATAATATCATGAGAATAAATTGATTCATGATATAATATTCCAAAGGAAGGTATATACACTGTATAAAATGGAATTGGTGCATAACGACGATGAAGTCTCAAAGGAATGTAAATTGAGATGAATTCCCTTATAAAAACGGAATCCTTAGATTAAGGATAAATTAATTACATATTAATGTGTGAAAAATATAAATACACTAAATATGATTGGATATTCAGTTTAAATCAATCATAGGAAATTCACACATGTTCTTTTTAATACAAAACCAATGACATGGATGTTTAAATCAATGAATGGAAATTGAGTTAAAATTACTCTTATCAAGTTCATATCAATAACTTGAGAATTTATCAATGAAGTGATTATGTGTATCAAAAGTATATCCACACAAAGAGAAGTATAAATTACGACATAAATAAATAAATAGTGATTTCACACATAATCATAGCATTACATAATTAAGAATTAGAAGATTAACCCATGGAATAGAAATTGGGTTAAAAGGTTCCCTTACCGATTTGGTGACTTACGAAACATACAACACATGAAATAAGGATCATAAAATGAAGATTTAAATACCCATAATTTTTTTTATATTACACAATTAATACAATATTTGGTGGTTCATACACACACAAAAGGAAATAGTGGCAAATATGAATCTCACGGGAATAAAAAGCGAGATGAAAATCTCTTACCACGTTGTAATCAATCGAGTCATTTGAAAAAATATTAATAACCACAGAATGATTCACAGAATAACATTAATATAAAGAGTATAATGATAATATATATCAAATTACAGTACTCAATACACCACATTCCATAAATTAGTGGTGACCGATGGAAATCTCATGGAATTAGAAGTGAGATAAGAAACCCCTTACCTCGTGTCCGACTTGACTTGTTTGTTCCTTGTTCTTCTTGAATAGTAAACTAAAGTTAATTTATACTTTCTTAATAACCTTTTTCAAGTTTAATATTATTTTTATATCACTTATTACCATGTTATAAACATTATGCAATCATTTAAGTTAATAATGGTCATTTGGTCGATATTTGGTACTTGAGTCAAAAATGGACTTCTTATAATTACATGTTGTCCTTGTGGTCAATATTACATTATCTCCAGAATTATATTAATGATTCAGATATCATATATATCATATATATCCATTATATATATGTATTTATAATATTACATAACATTTAGAGGTAAGAAATGAAATGCACTGTTCATGAAGACGGTAGGTCGTACGTACGCATGAATGCCACTTTAATTCCTATTTTGAACTTTAATGGGATTAAAACATAATTATACATAGTTATATTATAATTCTAGTATAATATCATATATAATATTATTAAATCCATCCTTTATATGTCCCAAATATGGTATTAACAAGTCATATCACTTTGAGGGGGCGGTAGTCCGCACTTCCTCAAATAAAATTATCGTGTTTACCCATAATGGAAACCATAAAGGTATGCTATAAATGAAAAATACAGAAGCATAAATAAAACATAAACATAATATATATATCATATATAAATATAGTGACATAATAAGGTCCACCATGAGAGGTGGTAGGAGATAATCGAACAATCATCGTTTCGTGAGGTGTTAGTTTGTCGTCCACAGAAACAGTATGTTCTTCACCCATTAGATGGAGGTGTGTGTAAGTTTAGTTCAAATACTTATCATAAAAACATCATAATATATTTAGGATACTGTTTTTGTTATAAAATAAACTAATAAAAAGAGTTTAGGGGTTGGAGAATTAAAATAAAAATAAAAGAAGTTAAGAGGAACTGTTACCTTTAATTTGGGTAACTCCCTTTGGTTTGAACCAAAAGGACTTCTTGAAGTTTCTTCTGCATAAGTTAAGGTTTCTATGAGGAGTAGAGGGATCTTGAGAGCTTATTTTGGAAGGTTTTGGATGAGCCAAGGGGCTTCAGAGGTGTGAGGAATGAGTAATAAGTGAGGGCTTTTTATAAGGGGGGGAGGGGTTCTTTAGAAATGTGTGAAAATATTATTTTATTATATAATGATATTTGGTTTCTAAAGGTCCAAAACTAATTACGGTAAAATATAAGATGACTCATGGTCGAATTAAAATCATCCAATAAGAATTGGACCGGTTTTGGATGTGATTTTAATATTTATAATCTTATTTATTTAAATCATTTATTTATGAGGTAAATACTGCATCATTATTGTGTCATAAATAATTTAATTTATTTGATGTCTAAAAATTATAAAAAAAATACCATGATATTGGAAATATTTTTATATTTCCAAATAATATTTATATTTAAAAATATATCTTATATAACCCCATGTAAAAATTAATTTACAAAAAGATATTTGTTTATGTCATTTTTGCCTTTACATTAAATTAATTAATCTAAAGTGTAATTATCACTCTTAAGTGGCTCCATGGGGTCCCAAAATCGACCCAAAGATGGCCATGGTCGGCCATGACTCATTAAATAAGGTTAGGACAAGTTTTAAGGTAATTTTTCATTATTATTATATTCTTTTTACCTTGAATTAATCTATTTACCTTTAATCATGGTAAATAAAAGTCAAAATTTACTATTCACCAAAAATTATTTTCATCTTATCGAACCACATTTTACATACTAATAACAACCATGTATGTCGGTTTTTTTAAATTAATTTCACAAAAGTGGTAAAATTTCATTTAAATGAAAAGTTCATTTTTTAACTACTACTAAGTGGTTTCACTATTCATCAAAAATTGAAGTTTTTTAGAAAAATATCAAAAATTAATCCTAAGATATATTTGATATTCCGAAATCAAAAATGATGTCTATTTTACCAAATTCAAAACATAGAAGTCGCATTAATTAATTTAAAATTAATTCTCGTTGTCAAAACAAATAGCATGTTTTTAAGAAACAATAACTATCAAAGGATTGATACTTTTTATGTCCAATTTTAAAGTGAAATTAATTACAATGAACAAAATTGAATTAAATGGTAAAAATATATTCTAATTACACTTTAAAATAAATTAAAAAGATAATATAAATATATAAATAAATTAGATTAAAAGGCACTTTTGAATTAAAATGCAGTATTTTTCACTATTAATCAAAAAATGAACTTTATCAGAAAAATACCACAAAATTACCCAAAGTAAATTTTGGTGTCCCAATTCTAAATAATAATTTTATTTGGTCACATATAACATATAAAAGTGACCAAAACAAGATTTAATGAGGGTTCTTCCTCAAAAGGCAGTAAATCAACCTTTTTGTGAATATTAGAGTATCTATGCTTAAAATTAGATAAATTTACATTTTAAGCCTCTAAAATTTATTGGATAAATGTAAAAACATTTAACAAACATGTATAATAATATTTTAGTTAGTTTTATTCATTCCCTCCAATACAACGGCTAGGTGTTAACTACCTTTAAAATAATATTATTGTATTATTAGTGTGCAACGTAAGATTTCAAAGAAACTCGTTGTTGCGTATTGGGTATGCCATCGAGCATATCAAACCCTTTAAAGTAAAATTAATATTTAATTCAAAAATATTAATAAATATAAAAACTTTATATTTTTTATTTACCTAGGATGTTACAATTATCTTATCAACACACACTTTATAGTCAACACATATCATAGGTACCTCTAATATATCTTCAAAACGTGGGATTTAAATTTATTTTAGTAAAAATGGATGGAGTTCTTAAAAATGTATGAAATTGAGATCTCCTACACATATGGGATGATTAATATCATGGATGATGATTTATTTAATAAGTTAAAATTTATTTATCATTATAAGGCTAGAGATAATTGAAGGATGAAGGAGGAGAATGCATTTATTTATCTGGATATAGAAAATATTAGTTTTTAGCTTACCTATATCAAATTAAAGTGATATTTTTATTGTCTTTGTTTATGGTGGAGTATTAGATATGATATTATATGGATGATGTGTAGGGATATTTAGTTATAAATGGATATTCTCATCGGGTATTGTTAAATATTTATCAACATCATGTGGTGTTTTGAGGAGTCATGATCATTCCATAATTGATGCAAGACATAGTGATTCAAGAATTTCTTATCTCACATATAATAGTATATCCTACCATATATAATATATTTCTGGATTTAAAATATCCATTATAGTATAACAGGATAAATAGTTATATTATTGAGTTTATGTATTCTTTTTTTCACTTAGTGGGAGAAATTTGAGTACAGAGTTTCAGTTGGACTTTTACAGCCAATGAATGTTTGTCAGAAGAAGTAAGAGTACTTATTAGTGAAGTTTGCTTTCAATTATTCTCAAGTGTTTATTGGATATGAATACATTTTAGGTATTTATGGATCATCTATAAAAGTTATATTAGTTCTTAGTGATAAAGTATTTGAGTGTTGTGGATGTATTGGGAAGGGTTTTTGTGATCCTATTAGTTAGACTTCATGGGTTTTTAAGGGTGTCCATTTTTATTGGGATCATTTTTTACCTTGGGGATTTATAAGTGTTTATAAAATGTTTTTTTCTTTAATTTATTAATCAATATTTCATACTCATATATAAGGTTTTATAGAGAGACCGATGTTGACATTGGAAGACATGTTGCAACTATATCATCTTCATTTCAGAGGTTCTTCAATGTGAATTTATATATTATTTATTTCACCACACCTTAAATTATTCTTATCACATTATTATTTAATAACACAAATATCATAAATATAATTATATGTTATAATTTCTATAACGTCCCCGACTAGTAATCCACTAAACCGGTGCTTCGAGTCGGGTGGTTACATGACCTTAAGCGCTGCTCCTCGTACGCCAAAGGCTGCCGAATAGCAGTGGGGGTCTATGTAGTCAAGTGGGGAGACTATACCCCCTTTTTATCAGAGTATTACACAATAGAAATATACCAATAGCATAAACAATAATCAATAAACAAGTAACCTATATAACAACCAATTCCAAACAATAAATATGCCATTCTATACTACAAGTGCACAGGTGGACAAAACCACAAAATAAAGACAACGGCTAAAATCCCCAAAATGGTCCCGACTCTGAGTCCGGATCCTCCACCAAGTGCTACCCATGTCCACTCACAATCTAGAAAGGACCTTTTCCCTTCTCCTGACCTACAAACATGGAGTCTGCTCGGGTACCCAACGGAGGCCCGAGCAGGGTGTGAGTACAACTCAGTAGGCCACCACCAACGGTGTCTACAAAATATCCAGTCTAAACAGATAGTGCATGCAAGGGAATGTGAATGATAATTTCCAAGTAATTATCTAAGGTACCATTATCCAGTTTAGAGCCAATCCAATGACACTTCCATTACTATTCATTACACACCCATTATCATCATTTACTATTTCATCACATTTCCATGGGTTAATCACATACACTATGTTACATGGGTCTAAGGACAACAATCATATGAAAGAGGGTAAAAACATCATTGTCCTATCACACTAGGAAAAACCCCTCATAGCAACCATAACCTCACCTCGAAGCCTCAGTTCGGGTGGATGCAACCGTTAGGAGAATATACCCTCAGTCCCCTTTCCTAACCCGTGCATTTAGGGTGGATTTTAGAACCTCAATCTTCACTCAACCCATGGGCGTAGATCCTCAAGTCATACCCCACTCTACGAATCCATGTGCACATGGTTATATATAAGTAACCAACAAACATCCAAACCATTTCCCTTTGTCAAACACTATTCACCACAACTCACATGGGAAACCACATCATGCCTTAACCCATTAACACATTACCATGTCACATCATTTAACCATTCACCCAATTCCCATGTGTTATGCCTATCTCACTAAGAATTCAATATTAAACCCATAATCTATCCTATTATGGTCTTTAATCCATTTACACATTAACCCATTTAACCCATTCATCATTCCCATGAATCAATCATTTAACCCATTCCACTTTAACCCATAGGTTATCTCCAAGTCTATGTGCATCACCTAACTTCTATTCCAAGTTCAACCAATCATGCCAACACATTTATCAAGGGCTCTACAATTCATTAAAACAAGGTCACTTGTTTAATATCAATCCCTAAATCCTAGAAATGCCAGCGCATCCCATGGATGGCCCCAATTAGGTCAAGTCTATCCCAACACATCCCATGAGGATCGTGAGGGTTCCTATTTTCCATTTTAAACACCATTATTACCAAACATGCCAAGTTTATCCAAAACATAACCAAAGTAAAGAAATAACTCAACTAAACATGCACAAATATCCAAATAACTATGGAATATCACTTGTAGACCACCTACCTTGAAACCACGGTTGAATGCACTCTCAATCGAGTCCTTAGACCTCGATCCGACCAACCTTTGGAGCTTCAACCCGGAGCTTCGATCTGAAACCAATGGAACCAAAAATGCCTTAGAATTGAAGGAGAACCATCCTTGGGAAGCTTTGGTTGGCCAAGTTCGTCGCTGGGGTTGAGAAGGGATGAAATAAGAAAAATCCTGAGTTGGGGTTCAAAAGCCCAGAATGGAAAACTTGTAATTTTTTCCAACTTTAAGTGGTCGCACGGTTTGTCCACACGGTTTGGAAAACCATGTGCAAACTGTGCGCATGCCACTGCCCAGAGGAGGAGGGGTCGCACGACTTATCTGCATGGTTTGGAAAACCGTGCGCAAACCGTGTGCATGCTTCTCCCTGTAGGAGGAAGGGTCGCACAGTTTAGACTGGGCAGGCCGCACGGTTTACCTGACCGTGCGCAGGCAGTGCGCCTTGGCCTGTCTTGCCCATATTTCCTTTCTTCTATTCCCTGGGCCCCCGGAACACCCCCAAGGCCTCTCACACTTTCATGAAACATTTCAAATCCCCAAAAACAAAGGGTTCATCACAAAACACAATAAAAACATACCTTTCAAAAAACCAGGATCTTAAATCTCCCCACCTTATAATGGCTCGTCCTCGAGCTGAGTTTCCAAGCCTCGTTGATCCACCGAAGAGAAGAGTCCGGGCCACTAAGCCCGCATATCCGATTCTCACTCCCAAGTTTCTTCCTGAACTTTCCCATGATGCCATAGTACTCGCACTAATGGCACAACCTTGCCTCGCAAGACCTTTTCACTATGATCCACCACACGAACCAGATGCTCCTCAAAGGATGCATCATCCTCAAGCTCCACATCCTCAATATCAACCATGTGAGATGGGTCAGGGTGATACCATCAAAGATGCGACACAAGAAACACATCATGCATCCCACCATACCGTTTTGGAAGAGCCAATCAGTATACCACTAGCCTGATCCTCTCCACAATCTCAAAAGGTCCCACATACCTGGGCGCCAACTTACCCTACTTTCGAATCCGTCGATGACCCAACCTTGGTGACACCTGAAGGAACACTTTATCACCCACCTCAATCTCAAGAGGTCTACGCCTCCGATCTACATATGAATTCTACCTACTCTGAGTCGTATCCATCCTCTTCTTGATCAACTTAACTCTCTCTAAATTCTCCTACACGATACTTGGCCCCAACCACTCGGATTCACTAGCCTCTAGCCAACACAACGGAGATCTACATAGTCTCCCATAAAGCACCTAAAACGGTGCCATCTGAATCGTAGCCTGAAAACTGTTGTTGTAGGAAAACTCAACTAACGATAGGTGTCTCTCTCAAGAACCACCAAAGTCTAAGACACAAGCTCTTAACATGTCTTCCAACACTTGGATCGTACGCTCTAACTGCCCGTCCGTCTGCGGGTGGAAATCCATACTCAAAAACACCTGCGCACCAAGTGCCTTCTGCAACCCTTTCTAGTAATGCGATGTGAAATGCATATCTCGGTCTGAAACTATGGTCTACAGCACACCATGCAACCGCACTATTTCCCGAACATACAGCTCACCCAACTGGTCAACTATAAGGGTCTCCTGAATCGGTAAGAAATGAGCCAATTTTGTTAACCGATCCATAACCACCCATATTGAATCATTCTTCTATGGCGTCCTCGGAAGATCCATGACAAAATCCATTTTCACATCATCCCACTTCCATTCTGAAATGGGAAATGAATGCAACAAACCACCTGGGCATTGATGCTCGGCTTTCACCTGCTGATAGGTAAGGCACCATGCCACAAAGCCCGCAACTTCCTTCTTCATCCCAGGCCACCAAAACTACCTTCGGAGATCACGGTACATCTTGGTCAAACCAAGATGCACTACCCACTTTGATGCATGGAACACACACATCAATTCTTCCCACATACACTCTAGCACAACCACACGATCACGAATACAAACAACTCAGTCCCCACCGACGGCCCAACCAGAAGGTAGCTCCCCACCTTTAAGCTTTTACTTCATGATCAAACACTCAGGATCATCAATATGACCTTCTTTAACTCAACTTAAAAGTGTCGACACCATCGTTAAGGAAGCAAGAGTGACCTGACCATTCTCTTCCTGCACCTCCAGGTGCATCTCTGCAAACAAAGCCATCACCTTCCACTCAGTAATGGATTCTTGAACCACTTGATTCTGAACCTTCCTGCTCAGAGCATCATCAACAATGTTTCCATTTCCTGGTGTGTACACCAACTCAAGGTCAAAAGACTGAAGGTATTCAACCCATCTTCGTTGCCGAAGATTCAGATCCCACTGTGAGAAGATGTACTTTAAACTCTTATAGTCGGTAAACACGGTAAACCGTTCTCTCAATAGATAGTGCCTCTAGCACTTCAAGGTGTACACTACTACAGCCAACTCAAGGTCATCAGTGGGATAATTCCACCCATGGGTCTCAAATTCCTTGACCCGTAAGCCACCACTCGCTCATCTTGCATCAACATAGACCCAAGTCCGATTCTGGACGCATCACAGAACATGATGTACTTCTTACCTAGCTTAGGTAAGATCAAGATAGGTGCGGTCGTCAGCCGCTTCATCAACTCTTAAAAGGCATTCTCACAAACCTCAGACCATTTGAACCTGATTCCCTTCTTGGTCAAGCCCGAAAGTGGTGCTGCCAAGCGAGGGAAATCCTAAATGAACCTTCAGAAATACCCGGCCAAACCCAGAAAACTCTGAACATCAGAAATGCTCTTGGGATGCTCCCAAGATACAACTGCCTGCACTTTCTTTGGATCCACTGACACACCTTCCTCCGAGATGAGGTGACCCATAAAATGTACCTCACCTATCCAGAATTGACACTTGGATAGATTGGCATATAGTCGGTGCTCTCATAGCGTACCCAAGATGATGTCAAGATGTTGGGCATGATCATCATGAGTTTTTTAGTACACTAAGATATCATCTACAAATACAACCACAAACCAATATAGATAGGGATGAAAGATCTGGTTCATCAAAGCCATAAATATTTTTGGTGCATTGGTCAACCCAAAAGGCATTACCACAATATCAAACAACCTGTATCGACTCCGGAAAGTTGTCCGCGGTATGTCGGAAGACCTCACCCTCAACTGGTGATAACCCGACCTCAGATAAATCTTAGAAAACACCGATGCACCCCTCAACTGATCAAATAGGTCATCAATTATAGGAAGAGGGTACCGATTTTTCACCGTTATCTGATTCAACTTTTGATAGTCAACACATAGCCTTAACGACCCATCGGCCTTCTTTGCAAAAAGAACGGGATATCCCCAAGGAGACGTACTAGTATGGATAAACCCCTTACACTCCAACTCCTCAAGATGAACCATCAGTTCTTGGAGTTCTGTTGGTGCCATTCGGTATGGCGGAATAGAAACTTGCTCCGCTCCCGGCAACAACTCGATCGTGAACTCAACATCCCTCTCAGGGGGTAACCCTGAGAAATCCTCAGGAAACACATCCTGAAACTGATCCACCATAGAATGGAAATTAGTTTTTTCCCCTCCCTCATCATCATCAAGCATGAGACATGCCACTTGAGCCGCGAGTCCACTCATTTGTTGACAAAACGGCCCTGCACGCCCTGCTCGAATATCCCATTCACCACGGTGGGCATAAGCATCACCATCAAGCGACCTAAACAATAATCTGCAATGATAACAGTCTATGTGCACCCGATACAACACCAACCAATACATTCCCAGGATTAGTTCAAACCCTAACATCTCGAGAATAAACAAGTCCCACAAAAAATGATACCCACCAACTTCCAAGGCACATCCCTTTCACTACATGATATCCTCAACCTGCACCCCCAACGGAGTGTCAATTGACATCACCCCACACACCCCCTCCACAGGTAAACCTAGTGCTACAACAATTTGAGAAGAGATAAAAGAGTGTGTGGCACCTGTGTCAAACAATGCACTAGAAAAAGTAGAAGCTGCAAGGATCGTACGTCGAACAGTCGACGGTGCATCCTCGCCATCACCAGGCACAAACTGAACTGCCTGAAGCTGACTTGCCCCTCTACCCTAGGCTCCAGCCTGAACTCCCTGTGCTGCACTGCCCTGCTGGCATGAGCGATCCCTCCCTGGAGTTACACGTCCACCACCTCTGCCAGTACGGCTCGTGGAGCTCCAACTGCCTGCCTGATACAGGGCAACTAATCCCCTTCCCATATCCGGTACCTTCCTTCTACCATCATACTCACCCACCTGCTGAGGTTTCCTGCAGAACTTCTACACATGTCCCATCCGGCCGTACGAACGGCACTCGACTAGATGTCGAGGACATTGACCATGCATATGCCCCGGACTACCACACTGATAGCAGAACACCTAATTTCCACTCTGAGAGGATGACCTTCTCTTCCATCCACTTTTCACACTTCCTCCATGTTGTGAACTCTCATGGCGTCACTTCCAACCTTCAGTAGCTGCACCGCTCGTCTGTCCCACTGGCACCCCAAACCCACTACCCGAATCTCCCTTCAGGTTTCCTTCCGAGATCAGTGCCTAATCTACTACCTCTGTGAACCTCTTCAAGCGGAAGATGTTTACTTGAGACCTGATCTCATGTCTTAGCCCATCCTGGAAACACCTTTCTACTGCTGCCTCATCCCCTACTAACATTGGGACGAATCTTCTCAAATCAGTGAAGCGACTAGCATAGTCCATCACCAATAGCGATCCCTGAGTCAGGCTCATAAACTCTGCAGCCTGCTTCTGTCTCAAGGTCTCTAGGTAGAAATGCTCTAGAAACTTTTCCTGAAAAACCTTCAACGACATTCCCTCAACCTGCTCAATTTGAGCCTGAATGTCCCACCAATGCCTAGCCTGGCCCCACAACATATAAGCGGCCAGCTTTACTTGATTTTCAATGGGGGTCTCTAGATGGTCCAGTATCATCTGGATAGACTCTAACCAGAACTCCTCTACCTTTGGCATACCCTCTCCAGTGAAATTCGGAGGGTGATGCAGCTAGAACTCCCTGGTCAAATCAAACATACTCGGTGCAACCTGCCCTGGGTCCCGACCCATCATCTGCATAAGGCGAGTCAGGTTCTCTCGGAACTGGTCTTCTCTACCTTCATTTATTGCCACATTTTCTTTCTCCTCTTCTGGAGGAGTGTTATTAGAAACACCCTACTGTTTCCCAACTGGTAACCTATGTTTTGGTGGCATTTCTCTATAATTCCAAGCACTATATTTAGCACGCATACCATAAACTTTCATGACTCCACCAAAATCTCTCCACTAGCTACAACAACCCACTTTTCATATGATAACCCAACAACATTTTCAAACTTGTTTCAAACCCTATTACTCCATTAAATATCATTTACCCACTTGTTTTATTTCATTCTTCTCATTATTTCTTGGTTTCATGAAATGCATGATGCACCCTACTTTCCTACCTCACACACCCACCCCGTGCATGTGCATAACACAATGCATGCCACCTATCTCCCTAGGTGCCTACAATGATGCATGAATGAAAATCCTCGTGTTGTTAATGCCACGATCCAAACGTCATAAAATAATCACATCAAACCACATGTGCATCACCCAACGGTAAAATATCATCAACTATAACATCACACAATCAAGAACATCATTTCCCACCCAGGGTGACTTGCATTTTTCCCCGTACATGGGTTAGCTACTCCCAAGAATGAGCTCATTACCAAGGCCCGACATGTCTTAACCCTTGGATACCAATCCCAAATAACAAGACCTCAGAGAAGAAGAATATAACCTCATTCCCCTTTTATAACCCATGCATTTAGGGTGGAGTTTAGAACATCAGTCTTCACTCGACCCGTGGGCGTAAATCCTCAAGTCATACCCCACTCTACGAAGCCATGTGCACATGCTTATATATAAGTAACCATCAACCATCCAAATCATTGCCCTTCGGAAAACACTATTCACCCCAACCCACATGGGAAACCACATCATGCCTTAACCCATTAACACATTACCATGTCACATTATTTAACCATTCACCTAATTCCCATGTGTTATGCCTATCTCACTAAGCATTCAAAATTAAACCCATAAACTATCCCATTATGGTCTTTAATTTGTTTACACATTAACCCATTTAACCCAGTCATCATTCCCATGAATCAATCATTTAACCCATTCCACTTTAACCCATAGGTTATCACCAAGTCTAGGTGCATCACCTAACTTCTATTCCAAGTTCAACCAATCATGCCAACACGTTTATTAAGGGCTCTACAATTCATTACAACAAGGTCGCTTGTTTAATATCAATCCCTAAATCTGGGAAATGTCGGCACATCACATGGATGGACCCAATTAGGTCAAGTCTATCCTAACACATCCCACGGGGATCGTGAGGGTTCCCATTTTCCATTTTAAACACCATTATTACCAAACATTCCAAGGTTATCCAAAACATAACCAAAGGAAAGCAAAAACTCAACTAAACATGCACAAATACCCAAATAATTATGGGATATCACTTTTAGACCACCTTCCTCAAAACCGCGGTTGAATGCACTCTCAATCGAGTCATTAGACCTCAATCCGACCAACCGTTGGAGCTTTAACTCGGAGCTTCGATCTACAACCAACGGCACCAAAAATGCCTTAGAATCGAAGGAGAACCACCCTTGGGAAGCTTGGGTCAGCCAAGTTCGTCGCTGGGGTTCAGAGGGGATGAAATGATGAAAGTTCTGAGTTGGGGTTTGAAAGCCCAGAGTGGAAAACTTGTAATTTTTCCCAAATTTAAGTGGTCGTACGGTTTTTCCGCATGGTTTGGAAAACCGTGCGCAAACCGTGCGCATGCCACTGCCCGGAGGAGGAGGGGTCGCACGATTTAACTGCACGGTTTGGAAAACCATGCGCAAACCGTGCCCATGATTCTATCCGGAGGAGGAAGGGTCACATGGTTTATCTTGGGCAGACCGCACGGTTTACCTGACCATGTGCAGGCCATCCGCCCTAGCCTATCTTTCCCATATTTCCTTTCTTCTGTTCCCTGAGCCCCCAGAACACCCCCAAGGCCTCTCACACTTTCAGGAAACATTTCAAATCCCCAAAAACAAAGTGTTCAACCCAAAACACAATAAAAACATACCTATCCAAAAACCAGGATCTTACAATTTTAGTTTTATCCATACACCTACACACACTTTCATCAAATTGGTAATGAAATTACCATTCGTGAACTGCGAACTACCTCCTCGCGAAACAATGTAATTTATTTTTCCATTACCACCTCTAATGGTTGGTAATTATAATGGAAAAATATTTTTATATTATATATATTATTTTTAATATTTCTTAATACTTATAGAATTTTTATATAACACATGTGTTTATGATTTCTATTTTCTGTAAATATGATAACATTGTTTTTTGACGTGTGGACTATCGCCTGCTCAAGGAGATGTGATACATTCACACATTACATAGAATGTATTTAGGATGGTTTTAATTAAAAATATTTTAAATACATAAAATCTATATTATATTTTTCAAATAATTATTTTTTTATAACTACAATGTATCATTTTATTTGTTACCCTTTCACAGACTGAAAAAGTGATAACGTGGTTTGTGGATGTGTGGACTACTAACTCCTTAACGCGATGTGATTCCTTTTACATAAAGAATAATTCTATATATAACTATATATTATTAAATAATATGGTATTTATGATATAATTATCATTATAGAAAGATAAATTTTACTTACCTTCTTTCGATAATGATCATTGAAAAATGAGAATGTTACTCAAGTGTACGTATGACATACTGTCTCCATGATTGTAATGTTGGTTCATTTGTCATAACCATCTGTCATGATTGGTTTTAAAAGTATAATTGTTGTATAAATATTATAATTATTTAATGATTATTATTCTGTATATATTTATATAATAACCCATATAACCATAATTAAACTACCAAATCCATTTTTGACACAAAACCCAAATATGGTCAAAACACCAAACGTAAACTTAATTGTTTAAGTAGTTGTTTTAAAAAATTATTATAAGGGAAAAAATAAATAATAAACTTTTAAAACTATCCAAATAAAAGTAAATAATTTATATAGGTTTTTTATTCAGTAAGATAGAGTACAAGCATGACAAATTGGACACAAGTTAATGGATTCTTGTCTCACTTTTACTTTTGTGAGACATACATTATAATCTACACTTATTTATTTTGTGTGGTGTATATAATTCCCATTTTGATTTATTATATCATGAATTCTTTTCTATTAATTTTGTTTAAATTTTTCGTTTTATTATTATTACATTTGGGCATTCTGATTCAGATGTTAATATAGTTGTAAAGGGTTTCATCTCAATTTATATTACATTGAGACTTAACTTTTATTATGAACTTAGTTTATTTTATATGGTGTATCTAATGACCTATGAATTTTTAGGTGATGATTTTCATTTATTTTAGGATATTAAATTTTTTAGTTGATGTTATTCTTTCATATATCTCAAGATTTAAAAGTTACTCAAGTACTAATGGATTTTTATCTCACTTTTACATTTGTGAGATAAATATAATATTCACCAATTAATTAGTTTTTGTGGTGTATCTACTACCATTTTCACATGTTATATAATTAATTATTTTAGCTTCATGGTATTTAAATTTTTCATTAAATTATTATTCTTTCATTGGTTTTATGGTTTCAATGCTACCAAAGTAATAATGGATTGTTGTCCAAATTTTCTTTCTTTGTGAGGTTTTTTATTTTATAAACCTTCATTATTTTATAAGGTTTATATACTATCTATCTGAAATTTTATATAATTAATATCATAATATTATAAGTTTCATTTAATTTTATTCTTTCATAGGTATAATGATTCAAATGTTATTATGTGGTATGGGACACTTTGGAAGGTTTAACGATTATTTTCCTCAGGAATGTTCATAGTAATATTTTAAGGTCATTTCTATTCATCAATGTCAAAAACCATTGTTGTTACTTATCCTCCACTGGGGATATTTTTTATTGATAATATCCTTATTAATTCTTTGGATATATTATGTTTGTTTCAAGGATATTTTTTTAAACCCCATTTATTTTCCACGGGTTAATCATGTTTTCAAATAGATTATTTTGAAACCCATTTCTTTTCCATGGGTAAATCATGTTTTCAAAGAAATTTTATTGAAAAACATTTAATTTCCATGGTTTAATAGTGTTTCAAATATATTTATTTGGAACCAATTTATTTTATATGGGTTAATCATGGTTCAAAAAGATTTTTATAAAACCCATTTGTTTTCCATAGGTGGATTATGTCCTAAAGAGATTTTTATGGAACTAGTTTCTTATTCATGGTTTAATTGTTTTTCAAATATATTGTTATTGAACCCATTTCTTTTACATGGTTTAATCATGTTTTAAATATATTTTTATTGAACCCATTTCTTTTCCACAGGATAATCATGTTCTAAATAGATTGTTATAGTACTCAGTTCTATTCCATGGGTTAATAATGTTTCAAAGAGATTTTTATTAAACCCATTTATTTTCCACAAATTAATAATTTTGTGAAAGGGGTTGTTGTTTTATAAATTATTTAATGTGTGATGATTTTTCAATGGTAATTCGTAATTTGATAAGTGGATTTGTGATAAATAAATGGTGGGTGGTTCCGAGATAGACCAAGGATGTTTGGGTCTGTGATTTCACTCCAATGCATTGGGAATGAAAGTCGGTCATATGGATATTCAATTTATAAGAGTTGCATTTTTTGAAGTTGACTGCATGGTTATTCCATTTATAAGAGTGAAAAGTAAAATCATTTCCCAATATACATTTATGTGTTTCTTAATTCTTGATATAGGTTTATAATTTTTCCAATTATCGAGATTGATATCATATGGCTCGTGATCATTGATTCTGAGGACTCTTTACTTTACTATGTTTTCATATTTGATGATCCATATATTGATGGTTATGGTTTATTTTATGATTTTCTCATGTAATTTGATTACTTCATTAAACCTTTATACACTCTTATGATCATTGATGAAATTTAATTTTTAATTTTTATGTTTACCCTTTCTGAGTGTTTGATCTCACCCTTCTTATGTTTCCTTTTCCCTAGGTTTTAAAGAATGATATTGAAAAATTTATATCTATAAATGATTTCAAAAGGATTAATTTGTTGAATTATTTTGAAATAAGAAAAGATGTGAAAAACATGATATGTTTTTCAACATTATGAATATGTTGTTTATAATTCCATGTTGAGGTGAATTTATTATATATGATTTTCCCCTAATTCGCTAAAAAATAAAACCTAAAAGGACCTCTATTATTTAAGTGATCCATTTTTTCCTTTTGATGTTTTAAGGTTTAGATGAAAATTTTAGTTCACAATTATCAGTATCAAAGCCTATAATATAATGTTTTGGATTTCAACATAGCATCAAGGAGTGTGGTTTCTTAGTTGTTATAGTTGATATCAAAGGTTTGTTTAGATAACTTTAAATATTATGATTTTTTTTATAAGAGGTTATATTAAGTGTTATGGGTACCATCAAAAGACTATAAGATTAAGTTTGATAATTTTTTTAATGTTTTAGAAACCTCATTTAAGTGTTTTAATTTGTAAAAATATTGAGTTTATTAATGACATTTTTGGATACATTTCTTTGTGTTAAGATCATCAAAAACCCTATGATAAACATGAAGTTTTTTTAAGGTGGATAAATTTTTCAAGATTAAAGAAAAAGGTGGTACAACCCGTATGATCAGTGACAACCCATCACATCCGGCTAGGTGGTGATTCCTAAACCTATGACTGAAGGATGATATGGGTTTCACACACTACCAATCTTCTATGTGATATCTGGGTTAGTATGAAAAATTTTATAGGTTAACATTAATTTTATTTCTTAAACATATGAGATTTTATTTGAGGAATAGTGGTAGATTTATCTTGGTATAATATATGATCAAATCCTTATAATCATAGGTTTCAAAAATAGTTAGGAAATTTTTGAATAATTTTTAGGGTAGTCATTTATTGAATAGTTTAGTTTGAACTCTCGGTATTTCATTAGCATTTTGAATTATAGTGTATCATTTTATGGTTTACTCATTTTCAGAATTACTTAAACATTTTTTTGACTATTTTTGTTTTTGTTAATGTCTAAAGAGAGGTGGAATAACTTGATTATCCCTTTTGCAATTATGTGGTCTTTAAATGTTGATTTTAGTTTTCTTAGAATTAAACATTCAAATATAATACTCATCTTATAGAGAAAAATATAATATTTTAGTGGAAATTTATTAAAGGATGAAATATACACATCAAGTAAGTAGATTTTCCTTTCTTTTATCTTGGTCTATATGGTAAGATAATTTTTTTAACTCTAAGAAAATGATCTTGAAACAAAATTATTATCTTTATACCTTCAATTATAATGAATTAATACGCTTTTTTATCATCACATATTTATTTTTATAAGTCCCTTCAAATTCCATTGATCATTCTATTTTTTATGATCAATAACCTAAATCCCTCTCTATAATTATTTACGCTTTTCCTCCATTCACACTTATGTTCCTCCTATGTTAAATCCTAGTTATGCATAACATTTGGTTACCTTTATGTTTCCCACATTATCTTTATAATGGGATTTTTTTTGTTAGACCTTTTTATGATGTGGGTGTCAATAAATTAATTATAAAAATGTTAATTCTTGGATAACCAAGAATAATTTCAAGTAATAAATTCAGTTTAAGGGGGGTAGGATGTAACACACAGAGATTTTATGAAATATATTCTTTCTAAGTAATTTAAAGTACCTAATATAATGTGTTACATGAAACAAATTGTTTATCTTTAATAACACACAACACTATGTTTATCTTGTGTTACATGCAACATCAAGTCACTTTGATGACTTATGTTAAACAAAAGATTGGGTCTTACTGAAAAACAATACAATGTTAATATTATTTACTTAACATAATAGTTATCACCTAGCTATTGGAATGAATTAATATGATTAAAAAAATTATGAAATCATAGTTTACACGTTTTTATAAAATGAATTCATTAGTTACCAATTAATTATAAATGAAAATAAAGACAAATTGAATATAGAGGAAGTTTTTTTATGAAAACAAAACTATTTTTTATGACCAGAATGACATTTTTTATTAATAAATTAAATTAATCACTATTAGTGAAATATATTATTTAAATTTATATTTTTTATATTTAATAAAATATTTATAAATTCATCCAATAGTTTTGATAGGTTTAAGATATGAATCAATTCAAAGTTAAGTATAAAAAACTGTATATTTTAAAAAGACGGTTTTTTCACCTTTTAATGGAATACCTATTTTAAATAAATTATTTTTACACTTTTATAATTTTTATATTAAAAAAATAATTTTTTAATGATAAATATCAAAATTTACTTTGGGTGTATTTTTTAATTTTTCTAATTACTTTTCTATTTTAATGAATAGTAAATAGTACTGAATTTTAATTGAAAACTGATTATTCATATGAATAATTTATATAGTAAAATTATGTTTTTAATTTGTTTAAAATTATAATTAGATCAATTTCATATCATTATAATAAATTTATTTCAGTTTAATCAACTTGACATTGAATTTAAATATTAAAACTTCACAGCCATTTGAACATTCTTACTTTAAAAACTCACATTGTCTTCCCTCTGTGAAATTAATTTTAAATAAATTTCTGCCACTTATATTATTATAATTTTTAAAAATAGTTTCCAAATTTGTAATAATTGTAAAATATAATTTATAATAAGGTAAAATTATTTTTTTACCAACATTATTACTGAAATTATTTATAATTAATTATAGTGATTAAGGGAAAATGAGCTTAATTAATGACTAAACGTTGAAAAGGTGTAAGAATAACCCCAAAATTGTATATAAATTTTTTATGGATATATTAGAACCATTAAACCTATAAATATCTATAATGATCAATTTTTTACCCTTGGGGGATAAGTAAAATGTAGAGATCACTCAAATATTTTCAAGAATACCCAATGTGTCCTTTTTTCACTTATAAAATGCCTCCTCTCATACTAAATTGTTCACAAATATAAATCCATTTGGATCATCCAGAATATATCTAAATAATCTACCCACATTTTTCCACACACCCTGTATTCCTAAATTTTTAGAATAAATCCATCAAAGGAGTCCCTTTGGTGAAAACCAAATAAAGTGACCCAAAAAAGAGGTAACATTATTCCATGTGCATTTATGATTTTTTTCATTATAAACTACTTAAATTATTATTATTACATGATTATATAATATAATAACTATCATAAATATACTAATTTTTTTATGTTAAGGTTTTTAACTACACTGACACATGCTTCCAACAAATGGGTAACGAAATTATCATTCGTGTATAGCGAACTATCGCCTCGCGAAACTATGTCATTTGTTTTTTCTTCACCACCTCTCATGGTTGGGAATTCAGATGGATACACTATTTTTATATGATATTTATGATATTTATGCTTTATTAATCCTTCTTTAATTTTTATATAAAACATAACTTCATTCTTTACATTTTGTGTAAATACAATAACATCTTTTGTGCACATATGGACTACCACCTCCTCAAAGCGATGTGATATGTTCAAAAATTACATGGAATGTATTAATAATGGGTTTCATTAAAAATATATGACATACATAACATATATATGATATTAATTAAATAATTACATTTCTAGAAATATAATATTTCACCTTCTTTATTACTCTTTCACAGACTAAAAAAGTGATAACGTCGTTTGTGGACACGTGGATTATCACCTCTTTGATATAATGTGCTTACTTTTACATCACAATAATTATATATACAAGTATATATTATTATATAATATGTTATTTATGATATAATGATCACTTTTCAAAGTTAAATGTTACTTACCTTATTTCCATAATAAGAATTGAAAAATGAGAACGTTTCCCATGCTTATGTACGGTCTACCATCTCCATGATTGTAATGTTGGTTAATTTTTCATTACCATCATTAATGATGGGTTTTAAAAGTGTAATTTTTTTATAAATATGAAAATTATTTCTTTATTATTTTTCTTTAAATGTTTATATAATTACCCCTTGGACCATATTTTACCTACCGATGTTGTTTTTGATACATAAACTGAATATGGTCAAAACACCCGACATAAACTTAATTGTTTAAGAAGATGTTTAAAAAAATATAAGTGAAATAAAAGTAATATTAAAATTTTTAAAGGCTCTAAAATAGTATAAATTAGACATAATTTTATTATTCAGGAATATTGAGGATAAGAAGGACAAATCAGACTCAAGGTAATGGATTCTTGTCTCTCTTTTACTTTTATGAGGCATATGTCATAATCACCACTTATTTATTTATTGTGGTGTATCTAATACCAATTTCAACATATAATATCATGAATTAATTTTTCTTTGAGTATCTAAATGATTCATTTTATTATTTTTAATTTTGGGGTTTTTGATACAGATGTTACTACAATTGTAAGGGGTTTCATCTCAATTTACATTCCATTGAGTCATAATAGTTATTATGCTCCTAGTTAATTTTATTTGGTGAATATGCTAACCTATGACTTGTTATATCATAATTTTAATTTATTTCATGATATTAAATGTTTCAATTTATGTTATTATTTTATGGATCTCATGATTCAAAAGTTAGTCGAGTAATAAGGGATTTTCTTTAGCTTTTAACATCTATGAGATAAATGTCATATTCACCACTTACTTATTTAGTGTGGTGTATTTAGTGAGATTTTTGATATATTATATCATGAATTATTTTACATTCATGGTTTTAAAATTTTTAATTTAATGATTAATCATTCATGGGGTTTTACGTTTTAATGTTACCAATGAAATAATGGATTTTTGTCACAATTTTCCTTTTTTGTGATGTTTGTTATTTTATACACATGTATTATTTTATAAGGTGTATATAATGACTCTTTGAAATGTTATATAATAAATATACTTATATAATAAGTTTCATTTAATGTTATTCCACCATGGGATTAATGATTCAAATGATTCAAAGTGGTATGGTATGCTTTTGAATGCATAAAGATTATTTTCCTCAAGAATGTTTTCAATGATCATTTAAGGTCATTTCCATTCATAAATTTCAACAACCCTTATTGTTATTTATCCTAAAATGGGAATATTTTTTATTGATATGATGATAATTCATTATTTTGATGAATTATGTTTTCTCCAATGATATTTTTTTTAAACTAATTTATTTTCCATGTGTTAATCATGTTCTCAAAGAGATCATTTTGAAACCCATTAATTTTCAATGGGTTAATAATGTCTTCAAAAATATTGATTTGAGAACCATTTATTATCCATGGTTTATTCATGTTTCAAAGAGAATATTTTGAAACCCATTTATTTTTTATGGTTTAATCATGTTTCAAAGATATTTTTATGAAACCTTGTTCTTTTATATTGGTTGATTATGTTCTAAAGAGATTGTTATAGACCCATTTATTTTCCATTGGTTAGTCATATCTCAAAGAGATTTTTACTGAACCCATTTCTTTTCCATGGGTTGATAATGTTCTAAATATATTTTTATTTAACACATTTCCTTTTCATGGGTTAATCATGTTCTAAATAGATTTTTATGGTACTCATTTATTTTTCATGGGTTAATTAGGTTTCGAAGTGATTATTATTTAAACTTTTTATTTTTAATGGGTTGATCAAGTTATGAAATGGGTTATTGGTTTATTGAATCTTTTATATGTGATTATTTTTCAATGGTATTTGAAAATTTGATAAGTGGTTACGTCATATACCAATGATTGGTGGTTTCATGATAGAACAAGGATAGGTAGATCCATGATATCCCTCCAATACATTGGGTATGGAAGTTTGTTATATGGATATTTCATTTGTAAGAGTGAAATGTATAGAATTTTACCACATGGTTATTACATTTAAAAGAGTTAAAAGTAAAATTATATCCCAATATAACTTTAAGTGTTTCTTTATGATTGTTATTGGTTTATAATATTTCTAATGATCAGGATTGATATCACATGGTTCCTGATTATTTATTCTAAATACTCTTTTATTTTCAATTTTTTTCATATTTTATGGTCCATTTATTGATGGGTATTATTTATTTTATCATTCCCTCGTGCACTTTGATTATTTTATTATACCCTTATTAACTCTTACACTCGTTGATGAAATTTAATTGTTAATGATTATGTTTACCCTTATTGAGAGTTTGAGCTCACTCTTATTATGTTTCCTTTTCTACTGGTTTTAAAGAATTATGTTGAACAAATTTTTTCATTAATGATTTCACAAGGATGATGTTGATGACTTATTTAGAAATATGAAAAAAAATTGGAATAATAAGATATGACTTTAATTCTTATAAACCATTTTATTATGAGTCCATATTGATGTGAATTATTTGTGTAGAATTTTTTATTAATTATATAAAACTCTAAAACTAAATGTTCCTCTAGTATTTAAGTGATAAATGTTTTCATTTTGATGTTTTAAGGTTTATATGAAAATTTTGGGTTAAAATTATCAGCATCAAATCTAGGAATGTAAAGTTATGGATTTCAATACAGGATATAGGAGTGTATTTTCTAGGATGTTATAGTGAGAGTCACAAAAGAGAACATAGAATCTATAGTTTTTTATTTTGGTTTCAAATATTGATATTGTGAATGATTTTTTACTGATATGAATGATTTTTTCTCTCCCATTTTTTTGTTGTTTTTTTATGAAGAAATTCCTATTAGAGTGGTCTCTCATGTGTTTCTTGTTTTTTTGGAATTATTTTATTTTTATATGGTTTTTATTTGATTTTCAAGGATGAGATTAATTTGGAAAATACCTAATATAGTGTCACATATTTTCCTTGATGTCTACATTGTGTTTATTTGATCTTGTAGTTAATGGAAGAAATTTTATAAACTATGATATAGGTTTTTTTGTCTTTGAAGTGAAACATGACATAGTTAAGACCTCATTATATCATGGCCAAGATTATATTGTTATCACACAAGAATGATACTCTGATTTGGAGTGGATATGATCATATTATTCCAATTAAACATCTCTCCTCAAAAGAATATATTTTATAGTTATTTGAAACCATTTTCTCCACTATAAAATGAATATCTTAGAATAAATTTCTAAATAGGGATATGGATAATTTTAATTGATTTAATAACTTGTTGATATGTATAAAGAGTAAACAATTGTAAATATATAGAAATATAAAATTATTTAAAATAATATAGATTTTTTCTATAAATTTATAGTGGATTCACTATACATATTGGATTAAAACTATCATAAATGTATAAAAACTTTCCACTCTCATCCATAAAAGAGAATTCACTTCTCATTTAGGTGAAAAATAATTCATGATCATTCATTAACCTATAACACAATATTACACCATGATATGTGTATAAATATACACCATCATTATCAATATAATTAACATTATGAATATTCTATAAGAATGAATCCCTTAGAACACATCTTGATCTCTCTTCCCAACACTCTCTCTTTGGGAATTTCACTTATTCATCTCCATTATATGAGTGAATATATCTCTCTAATATCAAAATAGAATCTATAAATTTCCCTTAAATAGAATTTTAATGTTTCCTATATTATCATGGTAAATATTTCCATTAATAATCCTACAATATGACTCAAAAAATTCCCAATTTTAATAATAACATATATCCATAAATATATTAAACATGAATTAGATATTTATGATTCAAATTGTTCCACTGTGACACAAAAAGATTCACTATGATATCATGATGTAGATTTTATATCCAACACTCATAGACCATAAATATCAACATTTTTAATATTAATTATCCCATAAAAATCATAATTTTAAAATTAAAATTTGGGTATCAACATGACATGATGTTACACCGAACATTGCATAGTTTACTTTAAACTCTCTTCCAATAAAATAGTTTCCCCTGTGGAATTCTCTGTGGTTTTAGAATCATTTCTAATACATAAAAAATATTCATAAATGGATTCTACAATGGCATGACCAATCTCCAAGATCCAAATTTCACTTGAGTATTTTTTAAAACCATGATTCACATAATTACTCTTTCTACCATCCCCATGGATCATAAGATATTTTCAAAAATCTATTATGATCCCAAAACCTCTCACCATGATCGGATTTCCTATTTTATAATCTACATTAGTGACACACCTAATTTATAATATCCATACGATTTTGATTCATTCATAATAACAACTGATAACATTCCATTACTAACTCTATGACATAAACTTATATATCATGTTCAAAAATGATATTCAATAATAAATGAGAATATTTTATGAAATATCTCAACTTAGATTCCCCTTTTTCAGTAATTTTGTGATATACTCATGAAAAATTTATAGTATGCATGTTATTTACATAGTTATGGTTAGTACCACATGATTTCCACCACTTAATCATTTTATAGATTAGTTTATCAATCCAAACATCAACCATCATCACTACAGATATCCTATATGTTTTTCAAACTCAAAATAACAAGTCTCTATCAATATAATGAGTATTATAGATAATTTTATAGTATATTTATCCATACACACAACCTAAAAATGCATGTGATTATTTTATTTAATATATTATAGTGTTTATATGTCCATTTTAATGTCAAAATTTATATAAAATACCTTATTTGAAATATGAAGGAGGAAAATTCATATTTTTATTTGTGTTCTATGAAATTAAGATGTTTTCTTAATAGTGCACCAATGCCTTTATATGGGTTTTTTTGGAAGATTTTAGGAAAATAATATAGTTTTATATTTTTCACATTGGGGATGTTTTATGGTTTAAAGGAATTATAAAAAGGAAGAAATTGTGGTTTCAGGTAGATATTCTCTTTTTTGGTTAAAAATATTTTTATATGAGAAATAACCAACAAAATTTAATTAGGATATTCATTTTTAAGGCCATGGATTTTAGATTTTTTATGATAAATATAAAATGTGATATGGTTTAGTATTTCTATACTTAGTCATCATATTTTTTTTATTATAAATTAGGATATCTATCCTAATTATTTATATTCCTTTTATTCCCATAAACACAATCCATATCTGGTGGTTCTTCCTGGAAATATATATTCCCTTGGTCGATCTGTAAGCCCATGTATTTTGGAAATTAATTTCATGAAATGTATATTTTATTCTCAAACTTTCCATCAATTCCTTATTATTTTTTTATTATCAATGAGGTTCTAGTAGTGTTGTTTTATGGTTTTTTTAGAATATGGATGAATGGTTGAGAGATGATTTATTTTTCACATATTTGGTGAGAGTTCATTGTGAGATTGTGGACTGTAATTATCAATTATTAAAATCTTAATGAATCTGTATTTTTTATATTATTTTGATGTAGGTGATTGAGATTATGTCTATTTTATTTAAGTTATAATGTGGATTTACCGGTACATTATTTTATTTCAGTTAATATTTTTAATTGGAATAACAAAGATATAAATTTTCTTTAAATTAAATGAAATAATAGGGTTGGAATGAATATGTTTTTGATATATTATTTTTCATTAATATGTTTTTATTTTGTTGATTGATATGTTAATAAGATATATTTGATTTAAATTTTTTATCATTAATGATGTGAAAATTTTATCTATCATGGTTAAATAAAATAATAATACTAACAAAGAAAAAAGAATAGAAAACAAGAATTTATTGATTAATATTTATTTTTTAAACATAAATTTATGAGTTAGAAAAGAAAATATGAATAAATAATTTTGTTTGAAACTATGGAAGTTATATTATATTATTTTTGTGGTAAGGGTAGTTGATTTTGGGTTATTTTATTCTTTTTGTTTAGAGATGTTCATTATGGGATATTTTTTTGATAATATGATGGTATAATATGATTGGTATGGTTAATATGTTGTATTTTTCAATTTTTGTATATAATTAAATAATGATATGGTAGAATATTATAATATTATAATGACTATGTTGAATGGGAATAGTGTGTGTTAAAATAAGTAATTTATTTAATATAATGAAATTTAATTGATATAATTATCATTAATTAATTTACTCATATAAATTATTAAAGCAATAAATAGTTATTGAAGGCTCTGGGGTGTAGTGGAAGAGGTTAGACCCTTATCTAATAATGGTTTTTCATCAAATCCTTCATATTTCTCCTCAGAAATGGATGAAATAAAAAATCTGAAATCCTTGAGATGGGATCATCACATATAATTTAAAATTAATTTGATTCAAGATTAATAACTTCCAATTTGTATAATTCTTTCTTCATCGATTATTTGGATGAGTAAACTTGCCAAATTTTCATTACATCAAATGAATAAAGGGTAAATTACCACAAGCCTTGATTTATAGATGTTCCATGAACCTCCCATAATTATCATATAAATCATTGGGTGATAACATGGATGATTATATAACATGTTTCAATCCTTTTTTTATCTAAAAATAATCCTCCAAGATTATATTTAAATATTATGGTTTCCTCTAGACTCAAGGGGGTAATGGTGGAGGATCAATCTCCATTCTTGATAAAATTATAGTAGAATAGATATCTAAGGATTATTATGCTAATATCTAGACATCATTGTGCACTAAAACATAAAGGATTACCTAGGATTATAAAATGAAAAACTATGTATTTGTAGACATGGGTTATATAATAAATAATTTCACATGGGCCTATATAATTCTCATATTCCCTAATGAAACCCTTGTCTAGATATTAATCATATTAATATTATTTACTTGACTTTCACTATACTCATGAAAAAATAGATATTATTTCCTTGAATAAATATATTAAAAGTTTCTCACATGATATTTATTATATCATTTCACATTGGACCATTAATCTTGTTCTATAATTCCTCTTTAATATTTATCACTATCTAATTAATTTCTATCTATATAACTAAATAAATGTCACAAAATTATTTTTAGATAAATAAATAAATATTATATTCACTAAACTAGTGAATAATTATTTATTAAATATTCATGTCACCAAATAAGTAAACAATTATTTCCTTTTGAATACACTGGAGAAAATAAATTTTCTATATTAAAGTAATTTAATAAACTTATACCTTGGGAACAAATATTTATTTAATATTTAAATCACATAATATTATCTCAAATAATCATTGATTGGATATATTTTATCCACCAAACATGAATAATTACTAAAAGATGAATGATAATAACATTTATGCTACATGATAAATTCATATTGAACTTAATTGTGGTTGTTGATACACTTAGTTTGATGCACTCCAAGATTTTTTTAAGTTCCATTTAGATACATAGCTGAAAGTCAAGGGCTAGAATCAAAAAATACATTAAGGCTCCCATATAGAAAGAATTTAATGTTGTGATGACATAAAAGATCATATAAATTCACATTGTGTAATATAGTCTCTTTTTCACAATATCTATAATCGTGAAGGTTATGTAAATGTGTCATCAACCTATGTGTTTCAAGTCCCTTTATTTTACTTATCATAAATTAACATTCCAATAGAACATAGTGGCAATTAATTTAATTAATCCATTATTTTCCCATCAAAGGGATTGATATATCAACATTAATTAATGAAAAATAGATAAAAAAACTTTCTTTAATTATTAATTAATTCAGTATCACTCATGATGCACCCAACATATCCCACCTCGTAATGAGCATATGACAACATGGTATCTTTCAATTCATCAATGTGTGTTATATAAATTAATATCAACCATAAAGTATAAGGACGATTATAAATATAGATATAAATATAGGAACATCCAATGATACATATAAATGTGGATTTACTAATGGAGGTTCAGGTTTTCATAATTTTATTCTCTAAAAATTACTAAGGGTGTACACCATGAAAAATTTTCTCATTGTCCTATGAGTCCCCATATCAGGTATCCCATATCATTTGTTTCCAATCAAATGATATCATCCTTATATAGAACATATATTTAATAATATTTTTAGTAAAAATCATTGTTCTCATCATAACTTAGAACTTCTTTCTCCATTTAGTATGACAATACCCTTAGAAAATTATCATATAGATGTCATAAAGAAGAACAATCATCATTTGATAAGATATAAATTAATATTAAATTTTATTAATATTCTTGTAATTAATTATAGTTGGTAATAGGTAATTAATTAAAATGGACTCCCAATTAGACTATGATAAATTCTAAAAACATAATCAGTTAGAATCGCATGATAAACAGGCTTCTTTTGAGATATGGGTATATTTTTTCCACCATGCTACCTGTGTATTTTTTTCTTACTTTTACCTAATTTCTCTAAGAAAATATCTAATGAGAAAACAACATCAATTTTATATATTTTTACTAATGTCATCCTTGACATATTGGAAAATATCATACTTAAAATTCAACATGTTTGGATTGAATTTTTTAAATCTGGGTAGTATTGAAATATCTAGAACAAAAAAAATAATATTTCTTATTATTATGCATCCGAAACCACAATGTACTCAGTTTAGTTGAAACTACTAGATATAGTATTCTTTATCCATTGAATATTATCTTAACCTAACTATGATACTATATAAAACTGAGTTAAATAATACTAGTTTTATATATCCACTAATCTAGTTTTCCAATTTCTCCGTTTACTAGGGACTCATCTAGTATTTCTTCCATAAGAACTGCTAAATAGTTCTAACTACCAGATAATGGTATTCTCCTAGTATCATTTTATATTTGTATTCTATTCTTTATTCATATTCAATATAAAACCTTTTTACATGTCATGTGTTGTAAGATAGATTTTCAAAGTACTCTTATTCAGATATAGTCTATATCTCACAAAAATGACATGTGACACTGGAGAAATTTAATATTTATTATTCCATATTGTATTTTTCAATACAATTTAAACTATATACTATGAATTATATTAATAATACCACTGATCAAAACTACTATATCATGAACCCTAGTGATTGGGTTTCTATATAATACATTTTTTGGATAAATTAATTAATATTATATAATAATAGGACTAATCATATGTTATCTATATGTTATTAAACATTCCATTATTGGAAAAATGTATCACTCTCACTAACAAATTATAGAAACAATGAAACATTTAATTTCAGGGGAATAAACTATGATCAATGTACTTGTTTTGATCCATAACTGAATTCTTGAAACTTGAAATCCATTTTTTCATTGGTGTAACCTACATTTCTCATCATGTTATACAAACATATTACATATAGTTACCATTATGGCAGGTGGATGTGACATATGATTCATAATATGATGGTCATAGTATCTATGATAAGTATAATTAAAATGGATTTAAGCATGATGAATTTTTGTAACTAGTCAAGCCTTATTTGTACCAATCTTATACCATCAATGTTTAGTTTCTATTGAATACCCACCAATAGAATTATATCAACCACCAAATTATAGAATAAATTTTGGTACATGGATCCAAATTTTTAATTTCAAAGAACTTGTCAATCATATATAGTTATAACATAATATTATCTATAGTTTTTATTATTGTTATAAAATAAAATATCACCCACTGTATTTACTATAAAACAACCACTATGGTTTTAAAAATCTTATATCATGTGATCTTCTGAAAAAATTACTCCCACAATAAATTATGGTGTTTAATGTTCTTATTTTAACTTGTGTATCTAAGGACAAGATTTTACAGAATCCTTTCTTACTCTTTCTATATAAAAACTTCAAGTACTTCAAATATATAAATAAAATCGGTATGATTAATACCTTTTCTATATTAGGGATCTTAATATCCTTATTCATAATAAGATCATTAATTGAGATGAAACTTGTGATTTCAGAATATACATTTAAATATTTCACCACATTTATATATAGATCCCATCAAAAACAAATTAGGCTATTACATAATGGATTTCCATTATATCAAAACATTATAAGATATCTATTATTCAATATCAAGGTAATATGGTTAGCTATTATGTTGATGTTTTCAAAAACATATTTGGAAAAGAATCATGAAAGACGCCAATAAATATATATATGATAACTCATCAATTTAACCTTATACTTAGATATGAATAAGGTTGTGTGAGTTTAGGATGATCCTCACTCTATATTAAAATATATATGAATAGTTGGTTAAGATGTACTTCAACATACCATCTTGGAGGATCCTATATCCTTTAATAAGTTGATTTATTATTCAACTTATCATTCCTAATATTTCATAAGTAATCCCACATTATACATAAATTTTACTCTAGATTCTCATTAGAATAGTCTATATAATCTAGATAACCTAACTCTAAAAGCTTTGGGGATTTCTTTTTTATCCATAGGATTCTCTTTCTAGAACATCAGTATGTCATATACCATATATTTTTACCTCCTAAGAGTCTAAACATAAAACCAGATATATGCATCAATATTTATTGTTTTATATCACTAGGAATTGTCTTTAAACAACTGGGTAAGAATATTATAATTATTTATTTATTTATTACTAATGTTGAATTTTTAGGATTCATTTTTACGGAACTAATGATAAATTTTATTTTACCATGATCAAATTAATTTCAAATGAAACAATGTCACATTTTGGGAAATAGAATACTTAGTGAAATTTTTGGTGACACTAAAAAACTAAAAATTGAACTAAAATAAATCCACCTATAAATAATAAGTTAAGTGTTTCTCATTGTTCACATTATAATCACGCTATCTAAAATATTTTAAAAATATTTTACTTTTAAAGTCCTATGTTTCTCGCTACTGATAGAAAAATAACACTTTCTAATCCACTGGTAGAACACATCTTTTATCTTGTAAAGTTTTATGGGATTATCATTAATAATGTAAGAATAACACTTTCTCAGCCACTTGAATAATACACCTTTCTTATTTGGTTACTATTATAAAATAAAATATATTAAATAACCATTAAATGATAAGGAAACATTACATAATATGATGAATATATTCTCAAATTATATTCCACTAATTTCTTCTTCTTTAACTCATTATAGTTTCTTTTCAATTTACATTATAGTTGATATGGGAATAAAATAGCCTTTGGTTCACCACACTACCTATAATCCTTTTTCACTAAAATAAATTTTATAATAAGAATTTACTATATAATAGTAATTGTATTTTCATCATTTCCGTATATGTTTTTAATCATAAGGGTTGTGGAACTGAGTTCCCTACAACTCTAATTTACTAGGTGAAGATTTTTCAAAATATTCATGATATATTCATTCATATTATTCAACTCATAAGATAGATAAATAAAACCAAGAAGGTATAAATGATTTTATGAGATTAATAGATAACTTATTACCCATATAAAATCCTAAAAATTTATAATAGATCAATGGAATTCATTATATTAATGAAAATATAAATTTTTATATACAATCTTATAGCTTACAATATTATTGTGTAGTGTCTATATCATTTATCTAAAGCCTCACTTTCTCTTAATCAATACATAATAAATGAGATATCATGGTTTATAAATTTTTTTCCTTATTTTTAATTATATATTATCTAGATAAAACAGATATATTGGAGAAAAAAACAATTGTAGAATCCATTTATACCTCATGTAGGCATCATTCTCCCCTTCACTTTTTATATGATGTGGATCAACATGTATAAGGAATTACAACACATAGTACAAATATTTTACTTGTAGTTTATTTTATGAAACAACTTCACAACCCATGGAATTATATTTCAATAAGAACATGGTATGTTTTATGAAGTATCATAATGTTACGAAGAATTTTATTTGTGTAATCAAAATTAATTAAAATAATATTTTAATTTTCATCTTTATTAATAAAATATATATTGTAATAAATTCTATTTATTATTTTACCATTATTCTAGAAAAATATAATATTCCCCACTATTAGTTTGATAATATCTTTTCACATGAATATTCTAGTGGAAAATATCAGTAATCCCCTTCTTTTAAACAAAACATTGGCTTGATAATCGACTTGATGATATTTTTGTTGGCATAACTTCGCAACTTCATTAACTTGAATCTCCTTGATCCTTTGAGTGGAATCCCAAATTATGAAATCCAGGATATGGATTTCTTTAAAAATTTACTATTATTTTCACTATATATTATGGAGGAAATCAAATCTTAATGTTAACTATGTTAATTAGACACAAAACTCATTATATAAATTCCCTAAGAATTTAAATCACCCTAATGGTGGTTGGTCAAACACTTTTAACTATGGTTAAATTTCTAACCATGTAGTGGAAGCCTATACTGAGTTAATATTTAGATTAATGTATTTTAATATGTATGCATAAATTTATCATTTTATCTTTTTTAAAATATTTTTAATATTATGTGAATTTTACGTATGTGAGTAACCATGTATAGATAAAATTTACACATAATCCAATTTATTTTAATTTCATATTGCATGCTAGATAATTCATTTATTAAGTGATAGTGATAAATAATCCTAAATATTTAACCATTAAACTAAAAGATATCAAATTGTAAATATAGAATAATCCTGAACTTGTCTAATGATTAGTTTATACAGTAATTGATAAAATGAATCTTGACATGGGGGAAAATCCTTGAATCGTAACTTGTTTCGATATGGAGTAATTGACCTGAATTTCAATGTACCTCCTATATATGATTCTCCACAACTCCAAAAATGAACCTTGTCCACTCACATAATATCTCTATATAATACATAATATTTCCCTCAAAAGTATGTTTGGGGGACCAAAGGATTAGTTATGGGGTTTTATAAAAAATAACCCATGGTTACACATTCCCTTACAAACTAGAGGAGGGAATGAATCACATTCCATCATTTAGCTTAATAAAACTATTATAACAAAACTCATATAATAATAATTAAATTTAATGAAATCATGCACATAAATTATTTAGTCTAAGATCATGACCATCAACACATGAAATGAATTCATATTTTTACACTAGATATCATTCACATAAATTTGATAATTTATTAATATAAAATCACCTATAATTAATTCAATTTATTATTTTATTTATTTATTTATTTATTTTATCATTTCCAAAAATTCTTTTAAATTCTATTATTTCAAATTAAACAAATTGTTTTTATTTAAAAAAATAAGTACACCGTGTGTACGTAGAGTAAACTCCATATATAACCAACTTCTTAATTTTTAGTCATCTAATAAATACTCACATAGAATGTTGGCATACATGGTAACTCACATAGTTAAGAAGTATGAAATTCTGTATATCATAACATTATATAAAAAGGTATAATTTATGATAATTTGACACATATTAACCCATACCTAGTATACTACTTTAAATTCCTATAGTAAATACATTGTAGATTATAGTGAATTGGTTGTGTGAAATTAATTATGAATTTAAATATTTTTAATACCCTGTTATATAATATCATGCCAACTTCTAGCTATAAAGAGTTTTTTAGTTATAAATGTTATTATATTTATTAGTGTATTATTATAGGGAACGTACTTGTAATCTACATTCCATCTATATTGTAATTTTTGTCTCTATGCCATATGATCTGGTAGTTGGGTGTGTACATCTTATGGGAATTAATGAGTTACATGATGTGTATATGAGCTGCACAACATGTAAAATCATTAATTATTGGTTGAAAAACTTTAATTAATTGTGCTTCATATGAAATATATGTTTCAAACAATGTTTACATGAATATTTCTAAGAAAACCTTATAGGACCACAAGATGTGTAACCAAGTTACACGGTATGTCGTCCCTAAAGATGGGTGCCAGTATAGTTGGCCAACACATGGTGTATTAATTAATTAACATGCAGATTCTTTTGTTATAGTTATTTTATCCCATGAATAATCTAGATATGGTGAACCTCATTACACAATATGTACTTTTCAGATACATGTTTCATAACTATGCCATCCATCCAAAACCCATAACACCTCTTGATGAAACCTCTTGTCATTGTTCATTTTTCCTTCATGTGTTATGGATCATATGATGGTGAATGAACATGTAATATCAACTATTTCATTAAAATAATGAATCAATAACAATGAAATAATTACATAAAACATGTATATCATTTTACTATTAACAAATAATTATAAATTTTTATCTGATGACTCTAATACCACTTAAAAATTCTAAAGAATAATAGAATTGTCTAGGCCCTTTCCAAACAATGTATTTTTATAAACTCATTCAGATTTTTTCACAAAACAATAAGAAATAGGAACCCCTAAATCCGTAATACAAGATTATAACATATTATTTTTAATTAAGATGATTCAATATTAATAATTATCACTTGATTTAATTCTTTCATTCTGGATTATTCGGTTGAGAGATTTTGTATCGTCATAATTTTGTTTGATGAATCAAGGGTATATTCCTTATATAAATGATCTACATGTGTTCAAAAAAACCATCAATAATAATTGTAGAATTGTCTAAGTGATATCATTAATGATTATAGAACATATATTAATCATTATTGATTGAAAAAGAATCATTGAGAAGAGAATTAATTACTATAGTAATCTATATATTTGCGAAGGTAATAGTGGAGGATGAATCGTTATTAATTAGATAATTATAAGAGAATATAACTCTTTTTCTTGAGGAAAGTCTCTCTATAGATTATTTTCAAAAATTATGTCTAGGTATAATAAGGATAGAAAAGTACATAACCATGTATTTACAAACCTAGTATTAAAGAAAAAATAATTACACATAGTCCCTTATTATTCCCCTAATACCCAACAAACCCTATGTCTAAATAATAATCATATTATTATTATTTAATTAACATGTTCTAAACTTATATATAAATATATATTATTTCATTGAATGAATAAATCAATATTTACTCAAATAATATTTAATAATTCTTTTCTCATCGGACCATTAATATCGGTCTTATAGTCCTTATAAATATTAATCAAATTCTAAGTAATTTCTATTTTTTGAAATAAATCAATGTAACTACATTGGTTGTTGAAAATTTATTAAATATTATATTCAAAAAACTAATGGATAAATATTTATTCAATATACATGTAACAAAATGAATAAATTTGTGTTTTCTTGAAAATATACTAGAGATACATAAATATTATATATTCATGTGATTGAATAAAAAAATTCCTAGAAAATAAATATTCATTTAACACTCAACTCACATAGTATTATCTCAAATAATTGGTGAATGAATATATTTGACCATTCATTCATGAATAATTATTAAACCATATATGATGTTATTATCTATTCAACATGTTAAATTGATATCAAATTTAACTAAGGTTCTGGATACACTTAGGGTGTAACCCTTTAGGCCTATTTCTTAGTGTAATTAGACTACACCACATAAATTATGAGGTTCTAATATATTAATAGGAAAATACTCCATTGTATAATATAGTTAATTTCATAATGAAATAAAACCACATATGAATGAAAACTATGTGATATGATCTCATTGACATGATATCACCAATCAAGAAGGTTACATGATTGTTTCATCAAACAATGCTCTTGATGTCGCTTTTTTTTCTTTTCATAAATGTATATTCCTATAGAATAAAATTTCCATGGATTTAAATATGAATTTACATTCCATTTAAAGGCCCTAAGATATCAAATTACATTAATGATTAGAATGGAAAAACTACTTATCATATTATTCATTAATGAAATGTCACTCAGAATGCAACCAATGTATCCTATATCATCACAATAATATGTCATCATGGTTTTTATAAATAAATCATAGTAAAGAGAATTACTCATGTGCATAGATAATTCCATCCAGTGACAATTATAAATGTTTATTTCAAACTTGTTGTCCATTTTATCATAATTTCATGCTCTAAAATTATCAAGAGCGTACACCATAACATTATATCTCAAAGTCTTATGAGTCTCCACTCCTGATAGAAAATATAATTTGTGTCCCATAAAAAGATATCATCAGGCTATAGAACATATATTTAATAATACTATCACAAAAAAAATCTAACTTCTTCATGATATTAGAGAACTTTTATTACCCTTCAATGAGATATATATCCTTAATATATCATCACGTATATTTCACAAAAAATAATAATCATAATGTGAAAAGATATAAATTTATATTAAAAAAATTATACTTTTTTAATAATATATGTTTTAGTTCTAAGGATATAGCTCCAAAAATTATATAAATTATGAGTTTTCGGAAACAATGTTTATAACGAATTAATGTTGTTAATTAAAAAATTAATGTCACATTGGTAATAAAACATGAAATATAAAGAATTTTTTTAAGCTATTTTTTTATTTTTTAAGGTGATTTTTTTTGTTATTGAAGGAGGTATAAGTTAATTTTGTGTCATTATAGATGTTTTTATGGGCTACGATTATAATGTTTTAGTTATAAAGTGGACCCTATTCCTAAATTCTATTTTACTATATATCCTTTGTTTATTATTATATTTCCTTTCCACTAACAACAAAGTAAAGTTATATAAAAAATACCCATATGAGGTTTTGGGTTCTTGGTGTGTCTGTAAAATCTTGTATTTGGATGATACATGTAATTGAGAACAACCTCTCCCACTCTCTCTTTCAGATTTATTGAAATAATGATTTTGGTATGTCATAGTAATTTGGTTATGTGGTAGTTATGGGATGATGTTATAGAGATGTAGTTATCAAGTGATAATTAAATATGATGTTTTTTATTTTTATCTAAGGCTTTAATTGTATTTTTATTTGTTTTTTATATATATTTATATATTTAAGCAATGTGAGTTCCCAAACACTTACTACGAGGATGAGATATGGGTAAATATATCAGTGGGTATGTAGGTGAGAGGTACCTTCATGATAAAATTTCAATATTATTTTAACACCCCAAGAATATATGATAAATATATTTTATATAAATATAACCTCTTTTATAACTTCTGATACATGAATCCTTGATATTTTAAAATAACATTATGTTTGATAGCGTATAGAACACACAACACTGATATTAGATGACCCGTGAAATATATTATTTAAATATGATCTTTATAACATAGCTATTAAAAATTGGGTATGAATAAAAAGACTAAATTATGAAAATTATATGTTTAACACATGTATAAAATATATTCATTAGTTATCAATTGATTTGAAATAAAAAATCATTTGAAATTCGAAGAAATATATTACTAAAAAACTATTTTTTTTGGACACGGTGTGTTTTTAGATTAATAAATTAAATTGTTCACTATATTTAAATGATTTTAATAAAATTTATATATTATATATCTAATAAAATGTATTATCACTCATTTTCTATTTTTTCTAATGATGAGATGATAATAAAACTAGTTTTTTTCTTAAGAAATATATTTTTCTAAAAAGTGGTTTCATCCCGCATATCAAGATTATTTTAAAATTAATATTTTATGATTATAGAAAATTTATTTTCAAAAATAAAATTAATTTTTTAAATCATTCTAAAAAAATTCTTAGAGTGATTTTTTGAGAATTTTATGTAAAGGTTAGTATTTCAATTAATAGAAAAAATACTCATTTTTATTAAAAACATCCTTTTCTTTTAAATAATTTAAAAATTAACACTTTATTTAATATTGATTTAAATTTAAAATTATTTAAAAAATTATACTTAATTCAATTTAGGTCACTAGAATTAATTATATGTTTAATTTTAATATAAAAACATTTATTACTTATGAAAAAATTTCCTTTATAAAATTTCTTTTTCATTGCGTCAGCATGTTTGACTTGAATTAAATTATTCCACTTATGTGATGATAATTTTAAAAAATTGATTCCATAATTTTAATCAAAATAATTAATATTATATAATAATTTCAACTTATTTTTTGGTTATAATGAATGTTAAAAATAGTAAAAATTAATTACCACGATTAAGGGTAAAGCAGATTTTCTTGGTGTTTAAACTAAGAAAATAGGGATTAAAATGAGATAAAAATGTGTACAATTCATATTTTATTTCATTATTTAGATTTTATGACATATAAAATTATATATATAAACATATTAAATCCTTTTGGAATGTAAAAAATGAAGCTGTAATTTATTCTTTTCAAAAATTCCAGGTGTTTCCTCTACCTCACTTATAAAACTACACCCTCTCTCATGTCCTCTAAATACATCCAAATCCCTTTAGTTTGGATAATACATAAACTAATAACTTACTATAATTCTTCCCAAGTAACTATATTCATTTTTTTTATCATAAAAACATCCTAGTATAGATTTAGGCATAAACCCAAAGAGGTTTTTCGAAGAAGAGGTATTGTTTATAACCATGCATTTTCATTTAATTCCTTCCATTAATTTCTTCATTATATATAAAAAATTATAAAATAATGTCACAAGTAAATAAAATATAATGATATATTATTATGATAATATTATTACCTATATTTATCTCCTCTTCCATCAAATGGGAAACTAAATCATCAATCGTTTGTACGATGGACTACAACATCGCAAGCCGATGTAATTCTTTTTCCATCACCACCTCTCACGACTGGATAAATGATATATTTAATGCATATATATATATGTATATATATGTATATTATTTATTTTATAATTAAACTTATGTAATTATAATATCACATCGACCTTCTTACCTTCTAATCTATTGGGAAACGATGACATTGTTCTTATGTATGTGTGGATTACCGCCTCCATGAAGTGATATGAAATATTTTTCATTTTATTTTTATATGGATGGTAATAAGGATATATTTAATGAATATGTTTGATATATATTATTTATTAATTATTTTGTGAAGTTGAAATATTATTTACCTTTTTTTAATTTCATCAGTAAAAAAATGAAGACAATGTTTATGAAAATGTACAACCTGCCATCTTCATGAACAGTGTAACTCATTTTTCTACCGCTAACTTTCATGTAATACTATGAATATTTACATAATGAATATATATTATATTTATATCCTGTTTAACATTATGGATACGTTGCAACAATGGTAAAAGTGCAAGGATTGAAACTATCTTACCAAACATATGTGATAAACAAAGCTATGATCTCTTAGAATAGTGTTTTAATAAAGAATTATTAAAAAACGGTTGATAAGATGTTATAATAAAATAATATCTGGTATGATATATATATATATATATATTATGTTTATTTAATATAAGTATAATAAATCTATATTTTTTAGACCTAATGTTCGGATACAAATGAAAGAAATTGGACCTGAGGTATGGCCTTCTTGTAACACTTTTACAGATGTGAGACATATTTCATATTCTCCACTTAATTATTTTTTGTAGTGCATATAATACACCTTTTATATGTTATATAATGAATCTATTTATCTTAATTATTTTTAATTTTTTCCTTGATGTTATTTCTTTCATCAGGGTTATGATTCCAAATTAACCAAAGTCGTAAGGGTTTATTTAACAATATCATCATTATTAGGGATTGTTAATGTTTAAATTTAAATTGAAGGAAATTATTTGATCATTTTATAATTATAATATTTATTTTTATTTTTATCTTTTTATTTTATACTTTTTCAAATAATTGTACTATTTTCTTCTCTTTGGTAGTGAAAAAGGTTGATAATTTTTTAAACAAAATCATATTTAATTCACTCTTTGGTAAAAAATACATTTTCTTCCATTAGAATATTTTTTTAAAAAAATATAAAATGTTTTTAATATTCTCCTATGACTGTTTAAATTAATTTTTACACATCAGTTTATTTTTAATAAATTTTTTCAATAGAATCATCCCATAAATTTCCATAAACCGTACTCTTTGACTTTTCATATAAAAATTTGAATAGTATATTGGTTTTTACACACTTGGAATGAATAGAACATTCTCATCATCCTGACCACTCATATAATTAAATATTACTTTACAATTTTCGAGGATTTTTTTCAATGATTTTTTTTTAATATTCTTGAAAATTTCATCTTTTAAAGTTTTATTTCAAAATGAAAAGGGTATTTTTTTGAGTATTGTGTTTAATGATCTCTTTATGGTATTATTATTCATCATAAAAAATCATTTTTATACTTATTCTCTATAGGGGATATGTTTTAATGATATAATACATATTATTTATCTTGATGATTTATTATTAGTTTGATTGGGTTGTACTATTTTGTTTCCTTTCACTATATTACTATGGATGGTTTATGATTATGTTTATTGATTGGGGAAATTATTAATATTTCATATTCTAGTTTTTCAGTATGATAGGTTTCATTGATTATGAATCAAAACTTTCATATGATGACTGACTGAAAATGCATTTTTTTATCTACGAAAGATCACTTTATCCTAAGTGAGAACCAACCAAGCCAAATCCGAACCAAAAAACAAGCAAAAAAAGAGGTCGGTCAAGGATCCAAACCCAGTAAATGATTCACCAAAAAACCAACATTCCATGCACATCCTTGTGCTACCCTACCCTACACCTGCATCACTCGTCAATCATCATTCCTCAAGACACTCCACCTCGATCGCTGACACCTTTCTGGATGAGATCACATCAGAGCCAGCCACCGTAAACCATCGTCGTTGAGGCCTATTGTTCCCTACATAGAACCCACTTTATTATCATCTTAGAACTGTATACCAGATCCACGCCATAGAAGGTGGTCTCTAGAAGCCACCATTGAACCATCAAAAAACCACAACCAGAAAACAACCAAGAAAAACAAAACCTGCAAGGGAACACTGCATTCCTGAGTATTCTTGAGGATTCCCTCTACGAACTCATATTGACTCATGAGGAAGGATATGAACCTAGGGGAAAAAGAAAAATAAAGACAAACAAAAATATAGAACAAGTGGGAAGGATCGAGTGAGGAATGGGAAAAGGGACCCCGCCGGTACTGAGCATTCTGGAGATCGCCATTTGCGACCATGTAATGACACAGGAAGAGGTGAAAGTCCTACCGAGTTCTGACTCCAGTGAATCCAACAATCTAAGACCCCAACTACAGCCATCGAACACTCCCAGAAAGATCTATAGAACTCTCATCATGAAGGTACCAGATCTTCATGGAATCCTGGAGGAGGAAACGTAGAGGGATAAAAATGGGGGAACCAAAAGCCATCACAACTGGGAGAGAAAGGGGAGGGAGAAAAAGCGACAGAGGAAACAATAATCCGCCGAGGGGACTCTCGTTGCGCAGCACCCATTACAGGCTCGTCTAAGTATTCTTTTCCCCTTTCATATGATGAATACATTAGACTTTGTAAGTGATAGGTGGGTCCCGCTAAAACACCTTGATGCATTGGTAGGCCTCATGAGACAAACTAGCTTGTGAATTTGGTTACAAACTTACCCATTTATGTATGATGTCATCACATAAGGCATTAACAATATGTTTATAATGTCCATAATTATATATTTCATTGTTATGAGATTAATTATTAATTTTAATATTATTATTTTATTGGTTTGAATATCCAGGGGTATGTTTCAAGCTCATTTGATTAGTTATATGTAATTATTTTGATATTAATTTATTCCTTCCATGTTATTCTTCAGGTTCAAGTTGTTGATTAAATGGTAGGTTTTTCAGTTATTTACCTTTATATATTGAATATGCATTATTTTTTTCTAATATATTCCATTTTACACATAGAATTACTAGGAATTATATATCACACCTTTCTTCTCTTTTCTTTCCCATGGGAAGCTAGAAAGTATATTATGATTGATATAAAGGGATATTCAATATTGGTTTTCTCAAAGAAAATTTTATGTTTAAATTCATGTTTTCAAATGTAATATCGGTTTTAATTATATACCTAGTTTTTTAATACTAATAAACTATTAGGTACTTTCAGATGTGATTTATTGTATCTATCACCAATTTAAAAAAGTAACCATCGACTCTGGGATCCTAGGGTTAATGAATTTACAATTAGTATCCAAGAAAGGTTAGTATAAGACTTGGGAAGTAGATCTAAGAAAACAAAGATTAGAGAACATAAACCTATGATTAACTTTGAGGATAATTCTAAGTATAGGATAACATATTAAAGTTTCATTAAGGTAAATATTATGTGGTTTTACTAGATATACATCCCTTTATGGATTCTCCAAATGGATGTGGAACTATCATAGTTATACCTATGTGTAATAACTCTAAAAATGGTGCACTAGTATTTGAATTGATTGTAACCTAGTGCATGAAAAGGGGCCTTTATTCACTCCTGGTTTGACACTCTTAGAGGATATAATTAGGTTAATATGCATTTTCTTTATAAACCATTATGTAGGATTTGAAAATATTATTATTATTTTAAAACATTCCCAAAGAAACCCAGTTTATGAGTATGATATTAGAAATACATATATTTTTTAATTTATGTTAATTGCTTCACTAGTTTGTAAATTATACATTACAATTCATAATGTTATGATTTAATCTAGTATATTATATTATTTATAAATGGATCATATAGGGAAATGGATATCATATCAATTCACATAATACAAATAGAGATTTCCCTACTATGAAAGATGAAGAAGCTAGAGATAGAACTATAGTTAGAGCTACTCAACATATTACTATATTGGTGGCATCTAACTCAGATATATCTTATAACCTTGGATGTATAGAGTATCCTTCTAATAAATAGTGTGGGGTAACATTGCTATATTTCTTTATACCTTAAAAACCTGCATATTTTAATGGGACTAAAAACCCATTAGTAGCATATTAATGGATAAGTTCCTTAGACAATAAATTTCTCACATTATTAAGTAATGAAAGGTATAAGGTTTTTTGGAAGTTTATTATATCTTAGAGGATAAGGACCAGTGGTGGTCATTGATTCAAAACATAAATGGTGAAGAAGAAATATAAATCATGGATGGAAGGATTTTAAGTTACCCTTTTTATAAAAATATTTCTCTCATAAGAAATAAGAGGACATTGAGAGAGAATTGTTGAGTCTAAGACAAAATGAAAAGGAAAATGTTTTAAAATATCAATATTACATTAAAATGTTAAAATTCATGTTTAAGACAACCTAAATAATACAAAGTGTAATATTGCCAATTTTTATGATTTGTTAAACCCAATACATTGAATAGAACTAGTCCCCCAAACATTCTCATTATACGAGGATATAGTATCATGTGCTATAAATATATAGAAATAATTATCCCATTCTTATAGATATGAAGAGAAGAATTAAAATAATTGAAGGGTGGAACAAAAAATGGATAAGGGGAAGAAGGTAAAGAATAATTTTCCCACATGTTATAATTATGGAAAGAATCACCCGAGTACTTTCATAAATGGGATGGAAGTTTTCATCAAGTATGGAGAGAAAATATATCAGGTGAATGATTTCAAGGGTGAGAAAGAAAAAATTAATGTTAAATGTTTCAACATTAAGGATATGGGGAACTATTAAAACTAATGACCCATGATTCAAGGGAATATAACTCAAAATAAGATAAAGGATCAAGTTAAAGCTTATACTATTAATACAAATAAATTGAAATAAAGTACATGTGTATTTAGATTCAAGAATTATGTTATAGAACTATTTTATCAATGATATTTTGTTTATAAGAATCATGAAACCTATAAGGAATGTACGTAATGAGTTTTCCTATAAGGATTTGAAAACATATGTTGGATAGTAATGATGACCAAGTAATTTTATTAAATGGAAAGTTTATATTTCTAGAAAATACATTATTTAGGGAATATTACCCATAATATGATCCCAATGTTTAGATAATAATGGTAAAGATATTTTTATGAGATAGTGTTGGTGACCTTGAAATTAGTTATTTATTTAATGTTTTATGTCATCATTGTAGGAGTTTACTATATTTTTTGAATTATAAAATATATTTGATAATATGATATTTTATTTATGGAATAATGAGATTTTTAATTTTTTAAATCATGCATGTTTTCATTATTTTTTATAGTGATCAAGGTATTCACATAATGTGTATGTGAAATTAAGAGATAATTTAAATTTTTTTTGGAATCTAATGTGAATATGATTTTATAAATATAGTGACCTTACTTATAAATTTTTGGAATTTGAATTTGGCCAGATGCATTTTAGAGGAGTCTTAAGGTTATCTATTTATTGAATAGATGAAGTATAAATTTGATTATACTATTTAAGTTTTATAGATTATTGTTTTATATTAGATAATTGGTGCTAACCATTTTGGTTTCAATAAATATTGATAGATATACAAAAAAACTTTTCACTGTTTTATGGATCTTATGATCTCTTTGAGGTTAATTTTAGTGCTTCATGCATAAATATTTATCTTGTATATTCATTTCAGGGAGCAAGTGATGAATTTGAATTTGATCAAAGCACAACCAAAAAATGAAATTTTACTTATGAAATAAAACTATATCAATTAAGAATATTTTCTTGTGTTATCAATCTTTATAGTAAAATAATCCATCAACATTAGAAAAATGATCTTAAAATAAAAAAAATTACCCATTTAACTTAATTTTTGATGAATTAAGTGGTCTTTTAACACCTAATTGGTTTATGGTTTTGTGGTTGTTAAATTTATATTTATCATTATTTTTCTTTTGATCAGTTATATCTATCAATCTCTATAATTATTAACAGTTTTCTTATATATCCCACTAATTTTTTTCAAATAAGAAACCCAGTCATATGTGATTATATATTACCATCACATTTCTATTTCCCACTTTATTAGAGGAATTTATATTAACCCTTGTATGATGTGGGTTTTCTACAAAAAGAATTTTCAAATATAAACCCCTTGTTTTCCAAGAGAAACTTCAAATTATGAAGATATAATTTATTGAATGAGGGAATAATGTAAAAACCAGAGACATTACAATATTTTATTTTCATTAAATATAACCACTTTTAAATATTCTGATACATGTAACCCCAATGTATTCAAAAAATAACAGTTTGTTTGATAGTATATTTGACATGAAACACCAAGTGTAAATGACCCGTGAAATATATTATTTAAATATGACTACTATAAACTAACTACAAAAATGTTGGGTATTAATAGAAATAAATAAATAATGAAAATTATATGTTTTAAACTTGTATAAAAAAAATTCATTATTTATCAATCAATTTGAAGTAAAAATAAAAACCATTTGAATATAAAATAAATATTTTTCAAAAAAAATTATTTGTATCCATATAGTGTGTTTTTATCTTAATAAATTAAATTAGAAACTATTTATGAATTATTTTAACAAAATTTATATATTATATATTCAATAAAAAAATTATCATTATTCTCATATTTTTTCTATGTATGAGATAAGAATAAAACCAGTTTTATATTTAAAAGGTATTTATCTAAATAATAGGTTTGTCACATTTTTCATATTTATATTAAAATAAATTTTTAACAATTTTAGAAAATTTATTTGAAAAAATTAAATTAATTTTTAAAATCATCATGAATAAATTATCTTAGTATAATATTTTGATAATTTTTGAAAAATAGTAATTTTTTAATGAATAGTGAAATAATAATGATTTTTATTTACAAATGCCTTTTCGTTTGAAGAATTTAAAAGGTTTAATTTTGTTTAAAAATAATTAAAATTAAAATTAGTTCAATTATATAATAATTAATCCAATTTATTACATTTGAATCAATTATATGGTAAATTTTAATATAAACATTTGTGTTACATATGAAAACTTTTCCTTCGAAAAACTATTTTTTTCATCGCATTTGCGGGTTTAACATTAAATTAAATTATAAAAAAAATATGTAAATCTATTTTGTAAAAATGAATTCCATATTTTTTATCTGAATAATTAATATTATATAATAATTTTAACTTAATGTTTTCATGACAAATATAAAAATAGTAAAATTAAACTCTCATATTAATGTTAAAACTGATTTATCAGGGGTTAAACTGGGAAGATAAGGGTTAAAATGACTTAACACTTATCTAATTATTATTATATTGGTATTTTTAGACATTATATCATATAATTTTCAATAATTATCTATTTTTGGTTATTTTTTAATGTGAAATTTTTGGGTATAATTTATACTTTTCAAGAATTCCAAGTGTGTCATCTCCACCACATATAAAAGGGAACTCTCTATCCTCTCCCCTTCACACATATAAATCAATTTGGTTTATAAAATAACAAGAAAAATACCTTAATTACATACCTAGAAAAATCCTAGAGTAATTTTTTATCATAAAACTATTCTTGTAAAACCTTATATATAAAACTATAGAGGTTGTCTGAAAAAGAGGTGTAGTTCTTAACCATATGTTTTCATTTTAACTCCTTAAAATATCTATAAAATTTTATAAAATAATAGAAAAAAATAACTCTCATATATTGAGGTATTATTAAATTATTATAATGACTTATATCCATGTCCTCTTCCATCAAATGGGAAATAGAATTGTTTATCATGTGTACAACGGACAATCGTCTCGCAAGACGATGTAATTCATTTTCCATCACCACCTCTCATAACTAGATATAATTATATATTTAAGTTATATATATTATATTTATGTCATAATTAAACTTATATAATTAAAATATCACATCTACCTTTATAATTTCCAATCTTTTGGGAAACAATAACATCACTCGTGTGTACGTGTGAACTATCGCCTCCATGAAGCGATGTGAAACATTTTAACTTTTATTTTAAAATAGATGGTAATAATAATATATTTAATGAATATATATAAAATATATGATGTATTAATAATTTTTTAATGTTTAAATATAATTTACCTTTATTTCATTTTATCCATCAAAAATAAAAAAACAAAAACATCATTCATGCATACGTACGACCTACCATCACTGTGAATGGTGTAACTTATTTTTCAACGAATAATTTTCATGGAATATTCTGAATACTTATATAATGAATATATTTTATACTTATATAAATGGTTACATTATGTATATTATGTAACCATGATTAAATTACAAGGACCAGAACTACTGAACCGAAACATACCTAACAAGCGAAGTAGTTATCACCATAAATAGTGTTTTTAATAATAAACTATTAATAAAATGATGATAAAAAGTTATATGAAAATATTATATGGTATGATATATATATATATATGATTATAGTTATTTAATATGTTTATAATATATATATATATTATAAATTATTTTCAATCATGTATGAAGGAAATCGAACCTAAGGTAAGGGTTTCTAGTATCACTTCTACTTCTCTAATACATATTCTATATTCACATCTTATTTATTGTGTTTAGTTTATAAACTAAAACATTATTGTTTTATATATTTAATATATTTATATTAATGGTATTTAATTTTTCCTTTAAAGTTATTTCTTTCTCGGGGGATATGATTAAAAACTTACCAATGTAGTATGAGTTCATTCCACAATCTCATCATTATCCAGGATTTTTTATACTTAAATTTAAATTGAAGGAAATTATTTAATCATTTCCTAATAAACATATTTAATTATATTATTTATGGTTTATTCATGATCCTTTCAATAAATATTACAATTTTACTCTCTTTGGTAATTAAATTTTTTGCGAATTTTTTTTATAAAATCCAACATTATTTCCCTCTTTAATCAAAAAAACATTTTCTTATAAAGCTATGTTTTCTAAAAAAAATTAAAAAAATGGATTTAATAATATCCTATTATTTTTTAAAATAATTTTTACACATTATTAGGTATTTAATAAAATTTTTAAAAGGAATATTCCTATCATTTTCCAAACAAGTTACTCTTTGACTTTTCCTTCAACAATGTGAAAAGAATATTTGTTTTAACATACTCGACATGAATGGAAAATTATCATAATTATTACCAATAATTTATTTGATAGGATATGATTTAATTCTCGGAATGTACTAGTTAGTTCCCTTACAGGTTGTTTTCAATTGCTATCATCATAGGGTGAGTTTCACATCACAAGGGGTGGTTTGTTCTTACATAAGGTTGAATGGGATGTACAGGAAAGTAGAGCAGGACCCAAGTATCATGGGTTGGGAGGAGTTACATCCCATATTTCTAGTCTATATCAAGATGACTAGGGGAATTCACAATTATACTTTCCCCCAATGGTGGATTGTTTTATGGATGTCTTTCCTGTGGACTTTTTAGGTTTTCCTCTGAAGAGAGAGGTGGAATTTTCTGTTGAGCTTGTGTCAAGAGCAGTGATTCTTTTTTTATAGGTTGGTTATATCAGAGTTACAGGATCTCAAGAAGAAGTAAAAGGATTTATAGGTTAAGGGTTTCATCCGAACCAGCACTTCTCCTTGGGGTTCTCATATCCTATTTGCGAAGAAGACGTATGGTACTCTCAGACATTGTGTGGATTATCGGAAGTTGAACCAGTTTACGGTCAAGAACTGATATCCCTTACCAAGTATTGATGATCTATTTGATCATCTTTGAGGATTCTGGGTGTTCTTAAAGATCGAATTGAGATCTAGTTATCATTAGTTGCACATTAGACCATCAAATATACCTCTTAAATCCTTTCGGAGCAGGTATGGCCTATATGAGTATATGGTTATGTTGTACGGTCTCACAAATACACCTATAGTTTTCATGGAATTGATGAATTGAGTATTCCATCCATACTTGGATTCTTTCATGGTAGTATTTGTGGACGATATCTTGGTGTACTCTCACACTCGACACAACCATGCTACACACCTTGAGATCGTTTTGAGTACACTAAGAGAGCATCAGTTATTTATTAAGCTCTCAAAATGTCACTTTTGGATGGACCAAATTCACTTATTGGGTCATGTTATCTCAGATACAAGAGTATTAGTAGACCCAGATAAAGTGAGAGAAGTAGTTTCCTGGGAGAACCCGAAGAAAGTATTTGAAGTACAGAGTTTTCTAGGGATGGTTGGTTACTACATATCTTTTATACAAGACTTTTCACACTTAGAAGTTCCATTAATGGGACTGACTAAGAAAGGTGTGAAGTAACTGTGGACAGATTCCTGCAATTCATCCTTTTAGGAGCTGAAAGGGAGGTTTACTTCAGCACTGATATTAGTTTTTTCAGATCCGTGAAAGATATATACTATTTACTGTGATGCATCAAGTGTCAGGTTGGGAGAAGTAATAATGCAGAGGGAAGGATTTGTTGCGTATGGGTCTCAGAAGTTGAGGCCACATGAGAGGAATTACCCAACGCATGATCTCGAGTTGGGTGCAATTGTTCATGCTTTACACTGTTGGAGACATTATCTTTTGGGATATAATTTTTTGGTTTTCATTGACCACAAAAGTCTCAAGTACAACTTCACTCAGTGAGATCTGAATTTGAGATAGTGAAGGTGGGTTGAGTACCTTTAATCCTTTGGCTTTGATCTTGCCTATACGTTGGGGAAAGTAAATATGGTGGCAGATGTGTTGAGCAGGAGGACTCAGATACAGGCAATTCAGGAGGCTAGTAGTGATTGGAAGCTTATGGCTCTATTCTCCGAGATGCACTTGGAGGTTCACGGCAGATAGGGGAAGAATTTTCTTTCTTTTGTAGTTGTTACCCCTACTCTACTTGATTGAGTGATAATGAGGTAGCTATTAGATTCTAAAGTCTTGGCTCTACGGGAGAGTGTGTCGTGAGAGGACCCTATTCCTAGATGGACTATAGGCAAGGATGAGATCTTGCACTTTCATGGGCCTGTATGGGTGTCAGTAGACATATGCGAGGAGCTGATATGGGATTTTCATTCTTCAGTTTGGGAAATTCATCCTGATATCACCAAGATGTATCAAGATATACATCGTCAATATTGGTGGCCAGGAATGAAGAGAGATATTGCTGGTTTTGTGATGAGGTTCTCTACATGTCAGTAGGTGAAGGTGGATCATCAACGACCAGCAGGGCTTTGGAAACAATTACCTATTCCCGAGTGGAAGTGGAATGATTTTGCGATGGACTAAATTATATAGTTACCAAGGTCTCCTCGAGGGAACGATACAGTTTGGGTGGTCATTGAAAGACTCACAAAGGTTTTACACTTCTTACCGATCAAGGAGACCTTCAGTGTTGATGAGCTGGGAAGGTTGTACATCTGGGAGATGGTACGTCTACATGGGGTTCCGCACTCCATTATTTCAGATAGGGATGCATGTTTTACTTCTTGATTATGGCAGGGACTACAGAGATATTTTGGTATATAGGTACTTTTGAGCACAACTTACCATTCCAAGATAGATGGTCAGTCTGAGAATATGATTTAGTTGCTAGAGGACATTCTTTGAGCATGCGTCCTAGAATTTGGAGGTTCTTTGGAGAAGAACATACCTCTGTTGAAGTTTTTATACAATAATATTTTTCAATAAACTATTAAGATGGCCCCTTATGAGGCTTTGTACGGTAGAACATGCTGATCACCTCTATGTTGGCTGGAAGAAGGAGACGTAGCTATGTTGGGACCTCATATTGTCCAGGAGACCATAGAGAAGATAGAGTTTATTCAGAAGAGGATGGATATTGTACAGTCACGACATAATTCTTATGTTGGTCGATGGAGACGACCAATAGAGTTCGAGGTGAGAGATTAGGTTTTCCTACATGTCACACAGAAGTTGGGAAACAGGAGGATTAGGAGACAAGTCAATCTCTCACTGAGATATGTTGGACTATTTGAGGTTTTGGAGAGAGTCAGGCTAGTTGCCTATCGGTTTCAGTTACCTCAGAGGTATCCGTATATGCACGACATCTTCCACATTTCTTAGATATGGCGTTACTTCTCAGACTCTTCTCATGTTTTTCAACCCGAGGAGGTTGAGTTGGTGGTGGAAACATCATTTGAAGAGCATCCAATCCATATTATTGATCGAATCGTGAAGGTTCTCCATGTTTGGTTTATTCATCTGGTATCAGTTCTATGGTATCATGGACGAGTACAAGACGAGACTTGGGAGAGAGAGACCAATGTATGATTGTAGTGTCCAGAGCTTTTCTGGGATTCTTCTTCTTCTTTTCTACCTTCTTAGGGAAATTCAGAGATGAATTTATTTAAGGGGGAAATTTTGTAAGAACCTGGATCTTTCTTTTAGGTATGGATCATGTTTTCTTGGTGTTTTGAGAAAAAAGAGGAGTTTCTAGAAATTTAAGGAGTACACACCATGTACTTATAAGTACACGCCGTGTAACCAGTTTCCACTGGTATCCGTGTACTGGTCATATAACGGCCGAGTACGTGGCCATGTGGGGTGACCTGGAGACCGCCTAAAGTGGAGGCCAGTTAAGGCATGTACACAGTGTGTACATTAAATGAACATGATGTGTACTTTTCCTTTTATTTGATATATTGGACCAGGGTCGCGTATAATTGGCAGAAATGCCTTCTTCTTGACTCGTCTCATCCAGGAGTGACTGTAGGGCGCGATTCTTATCCAAGCCTCTGATCGACCACCCGCTCTCTAAATCAACCAATGTCTATTGCATTGGAATTACCACGGTGAGTTATTCATTTTTCTACAGCCTGATTTCTTGATTTCTCATCTTTAATGAGATATCCTTGGTTGAACATTTTATACATTTTTGTAGATCAGCATCGTTCTAGGCCTATTCAAGGGTCGACGTCAGAGTATATCGATCGTACAATGCCTAGGTAGGTGGTTTGTGCCTTTATGTATTTATTATTTGAATTTTATGTGCAAAAGTTCCCAATACCATAGATTTTGGTATTGCATGTTTGGGGATTTTAACCATGTTGGTGCCTGCTATGTTTTTTTGCTTGAGTTAGGTCTCTTGTTTGTGAATAGGGTTATTTTTCCATGCTATGGAGGTGTTTTCCCATATTTTTTTTGGTATTGACCATTTGGTATAGTTTTTCTTGTTAGGATGCTTGTTTTCCATGCCTAGTGTTGTTAAGATAGAGTGATTTATCTAATGTTGTGATATTCTTTGTAGTTTTTTAGCCAAGTATTACTTTTAGGTTTACTTTGGCTGCTGAACATCATGTTTGCATGATTGATTTATACAGAGATGTGGGAACCTGGTGTAGTGAGACCATAGGGGGAATTGACATTGAGGGATTCCCTATAGTGTCTATTATTCTTTATCACGCTGCGAGACCATAGGGGGGATTGATGTTGAGTGCTCCCTGAGAGTGTCTATAGTTACCATTATGAGTCAACAGGGGGAATTGATGTTGAGTGATTCCTCAGAGTGTTTGTATTTTATTGTTAAAATAATATAGGGTGAATTTATGGTGTGTTCTTCCTCAGAGAGTTTCTTTTCATGAGATCATAGGTATAATTGATGTTGACTTCTTCCTTAGAGTGTATGTAGTTTATCATTAAAAGACTATAGAGGGAATCGATGGTGATTTCTTCCTCATAGAGTCTTTATTTTCATCATACCAAAGTTTTTAGACTGTGTGAGCTTACCCAAGAGGTTGTGATATCCTTGTGTAAGTTGAACCATGGGGGTTAAGATGTGAGAACTTACCCAGAGGGTTACTTGAGATTGATTGGTTGAACCACAGGGAATAGTTTGTGAGAACTTCCCCGGGGGTTGTTTGTTATGTTTGATTGAATAATTGATGAATGTAAATGAATGTAATTGGAAATTGTAAGATTGTTTACTTTTGTGTACTTCCTTGTTTATTGATTCATTTTTCTTATTGTCTTCCATATATATTCACTGACTGTTAGGCATTAATCTTTGGGTGGTTGCCTACTTGGGTTCGTCTCATACCATATTTGGGTTATGCTTTTGGTCCCAAAAAAATTATATTGTTGCAGTAATTGATAAGGGCAAGCGCCCTTCTACCATAGGTACTTGACTAATGTGGAGCTGGGGAGCATGGGACCAAGCTATGTCTTGTGATTCTATTGGAGTTGTTTACTTTTTTTTCGTTTGTACTTTGGTTTAGTACTATATTTTAGCATTATGACTTGTTTGGATGCTTTCCTAGATACTTGTGACATGCGTCATTATTGATATATATATATACAAATTCTATAGTTGTTTATTTACTTTCAGTCTTCTACTACTTATTTTTATATGGTATTATTATTGCTTATTCTACTATTATCTATTTATTTACATTTCATTACTCTTCCAATGAGGTCATAGTTTCCCCAATATCACACCCAAGGACCTCACTGCTAGTCGATAGCCACTAGAATTTAGGGAAATGTGCTTGAGGCCATCTGACCAACCGGGTACGGGGCACCTCTGGGTGGCACATGGAACCGAGACGTAATATATAAATATTCAAATAAATCAGTGATGAAAATAAATTACATCACTATGTGGAGATGGAAGTGCCTACGTACTCCTGAGTGATGATTCCATTTTTCAATGGATGAAATGAAAGAAAGTTAAATTTTAATTCAACCTTAAAAATAATTATTATAATATAAATATAATTTATAAACATTAATTTTATCATAATAACCAACCATGAATGATGGTGATGGAAAATTAATAGCATCATTATGTGGAGGAGGTAGTCCACACGTATGCATGAGCTATACTTTCATCTACTATTTTATTTAGATTAGGTGGTAAATGGTTGTTATATAACCATACTAACATATAAGTGTATGTATGATACTATATTTATCGTTTTTTTATGGATACAAATTTTTTTGGGAAGGTATTATAATTGATATAATTGAAATATCTTGGTTAATATTTATACCTCTTATTTGAGAGGCCACCTTTTCCGTACAACCTAAGATTTGAAGGTTTGATCTTAGGAGTATAACATATGATATAGTATTAAAAAATTATTCTATGAAGGTTTCTAATTACATATTTTTTTTATATAAATGGACCAAATGGTGTGAATAAGTGAGGATATGTGGGGTCTTTTTATAAGTGAAGTGATGGACACAAATGGAATTTTAATAAATATTTCAATAATATAAAGTCACTTTCATTGGAAAATGGATCTAAATGTCCATGGGATCAAATTTAAGATAAAATAATGTTTAAATATCTGAAAAAATAATAATTTTATATTTTTTTAGTAATAATACCTTTATCTCAGGGTTTACCCCCAGTAAACCCCTTTTATCCTTTACCGTGGCAATAAAATTTTATTGTTTTTAATATTCACTATGACAAAATAATAATTTTCCCCTTAAAATTATCTTAATTATGATGATTAAAAATATTTAATATGTTTTACTAGATTGAATTTATATAAGTGGGATAATTTAATTTTAAATAAATATGCAACACACAATGAAAATTCATTTTAGAGAAATGAATCTTTAGACATCAAACATAATTTAGTTAAATTAATTTCCATGGAAGAACTATAAATGAAAAGTTAAAATATATTATTCAATATATAATATATTAATTTCATTAAATACATTTATCAATAGAGAATAATTTAATCTATTAACATAACTAGATATTTTTTGCAAAAAAACGTTTTTAAAAAAAATATTTTAATACCTAAAATGAACTTATGAAAAAATAAATTATAATGATTATTATTATGTAATTAAATATATTATTTATAATTAAAGGATACCTAAATTAATTTAATATAAAATTTAAAATATTATATGACTTTTACTTGAAAATATGTCAATGTTTTGACAAAAAGTGGTATTTTCACTATTCACTAAAAATAAATATTTATAGAAAAATCAAAAAAAAACTTAACATTAGATAATTTAGAACTGATTATTTAAAAAATTGTTAATAACATCAAATAAAATTTCTAAAAAAATTAGAAATTAATTATCATGATTTTATGAAGAAAAACTGAAAAAAATCATTTTTAAAGAAAACATAATTTTGAATCAAAAAATGACATTACTAAAAATTGAGTACTTATTTGTTATGCCTTGATCAGTAAATTTTCATTATTAAAAATTATTATTCATATTTTACATAATGTGATTATTACTATTCATACATTCTTATTTAATATATTTTTTATAAAGTTTTACTATATCACGGTTCATATAGAATTCAAGTTTCATGTAAGGTATGTTATCGAATACTTTAAGTTTACTTCAAAGGAAATATATATAAAATTTAGATGTGTTAAACTTTAATCCTAAACTTGTAAAAATACTATTTTCTCTATTTATTTTCGTTATATTCATTCCATGTGGTATGATTTCTTATTTAGGTTTAAAATATATCCAATTTTTGAAATTAGCAATATTGGTTCATAGTTAAAGGGAGTTAATGATTCAAAGAAAATTTGGTGATTTCCAATAAATTAGTCAACAATAGAATCACCCCCCCCCCCACACACACACACACACACCTAACTTAGGTGTATTCACTAATACTTAATGTAATTTCTATATCTTAAAAATATAAAATTATTTTATAATATTTTAATTTTAAATATGAGTATTTTTTAATTTGATTAGCATGTTGTATACCTTCCATTTCTCTTGATTTGTGACAAAAAAATATAAGGTATCCAAAGGTCTTCCAAAAAAATATTTATCACTAAATTGAATCATTATTAATCCCAAAATAATCCAATGAGTCCTAAAGTCTAGATATAGATGTATGTTTCAACCCACTTTAGGAGAAACCTATAACATCAAGGAAAGAGTCTGAAGGCCCAGAAAGTTGATCCCAGGGCTCACTATGAGAGAGTCATGCATAATTGAATACTCATACATTCTCATCAACAATTACATTTATCCAATAATGTTTCCATCCTCATTAGATCCATTCTATCTAATAAAAATGAATTTTTTTCAATGCACAAACCCCAAAATGCACACTTATGTTCATTAAAGAGGCCAACACACATTTGATACATATACACCCACTCTTCCATGAAATAAAAGAAGTCGAAGAACCTTAAACAAGGATAGTGAGGATTCAAAACCATGGATTCATACTGAAAATGAAAATATTTTCAACTAACTGTACTTTATGATTTACTTAGACAAATAATTTTATTAATAAATATTTATTTATTTACTACATTTTTTCCAAATATTTATAAATTATAATAATTTTATAAAATATAATATTTGTTAAAATATTTACCTCAATGCTGATTTAAACTAGAATGGTTATGATATCATTATTGGAATTCATTGTCTATTTTATTTACAAGTATCTAATTAGAAATGATAAAGTAATTCAACACCAAATATCATTTGGAATGTCAAACCCTTTATTTAAATTAAAACCTTATCTCAAATAATATGATAAATTTCATATAAAAATAACTGTTATTTATTCATCATTTATCTTTTTGTTTTTGTAGGATAGTATAATTTAAATTATGAAGGGGGAATTGATAGGGATATTCATTATTTCAAATTTTTATCATTTGATTATCCTACATGGAACTCTTTTATATGATCCTCACATAAAATAATTTTCATTGTTAATTATTTGATTCTATTAAACATGTTTACATAGTCAAGGATAATGATTTATCCATTTCACTTTTAATATTTTTGAATAAATTACAAAAACCCATTTTTTAAAAAAATATTATAGAATAAACTAAAACTAATTATTTATTATTTATTTCCATAAAAATATTAAATATATAAATATAGAGAGGTGTTAATAACATTATTTTTATAATTATATATATATATATTAAATAAATTATATTTTTTAAATATAAATATTTTTAAAAAGTTCTTTTGATTAAATATTTTAATCAGATAAAGGCTATTAATATATCCAAAAATTTTGGATAAAAAAGTTCATCATTTTAATATAAAATTTCAATGATTAATCTTAAAAATTTATATTATTAGTATGAATTTTGAATCTAATTTCAAATGATCCAACCATAATATATATGCATATAATTTCATCATAAATTAATATTCATTATGTCCCAAAAAAATCACACCTTAGAACCTGTATCTTTAGTGTCTTTAGATACTTATTGCATAAAAAAATATTTTATAAATAGTATTCAACACCTCACATAAATAATCATCACACATTATACCATAATAGAAATGTTACACATAATACTACTATTCATTTCTTTGGGAACAAAAATATATGAGAAGGATGAGCTTAAAAACATAGTAAGAGTAAGTATAATATATAAAAAGTGAAGATCGTAAGTGAAAATAATATAAACATGTGGATATGAGAAAAAAATAAAGGTTATTGAATATAAAAATAGAAAATAATTCTTAATGAAACATAGATCATAAATCATGAGTCATATCATTATAATTTTTCTATAACATAAGGAATGAGTCATATGACTATGGGAATAGAAGTTTATAATCATATTACATGAAAACATAACATTGAAATGATAGATAACATATAGATATAGAATAATAATATGGAGTATACAAACGCTTCATAAACCAACTAGGGTCATCCCTGAACTGAACACACGAGATAAACCAATGTAAGTCCCAAGGGTTTTCATGATCCCCACTGCAGGTGATAATTTCCTAGGTGTCAATAAATACTATTGAGAAAAAATTAGCCCATAATTTACTGAGAAAAAACAGTTGACATATAATAAATAATAACAATATTCCATTAAAATTTCAGAAAATTAAAGTCAAAGAGTACAAGGAAAATACATGTTCTAAACCACAACTAGTAAATCAAAGTAACCTAGATTGGTTAGCAACCCATCTCCATGTGATATAATGAGAAAATCCACCATTTACCCACCAAAATCCTACACCCCAATAAAAAATATACCTATCACCATAATGTGGCACATTTACTTTAATTATAACAAACAAAAAATGATATACATACACCCAATGTTGTGTGTATGTTGTGAGAAAAACAAGCCTAGTAGGGTCCCATAAAGTGTTCCCTAAGAAATATTTATTATTTTTTCCCTCATTTAAATAAATAAAATACATAATATATATCATGTTATAGTTTAGAAAAAAAATATAAATTGACACTTTAATATCGATTTATAAAATATTATCAAATATATATACTTTTTCCACATTATTTATAAATAACCATTTCAAAAAAATAAATATGGAAACTGGTCCCTGGGATAAATTAGGTATGGGTTATAAAGGGCCCTCACACCTCAATAGTCAAATTACTAAGCGTAAAAAATTCATATAACATTATCCTAGGGATAGAAGAACACTCCAACTAGTTAACCACCAATCAGAATAATGATTAGTTAGACTTATAGTGTATTTACACACTAGGTACCTATAAACCATTATAGCTTACTCCTAAAAATCTATCACCATCTTAAATACCCTAGGTTCTCATTATCAGAGTCCACAATTGGAGGTTTTTAATATCACAAATTACCCACACTTAGAGGCTTTCACTTTAATGGTTCAAATCATTTTAATGGCATATCACATGTTAATAATAAAACTATCTAAATTTAGAAAATAAACATTTCTTAAATTCCAATTATATTTTAAATAAAAAATGTGAAATTCATTTTATTAAATAATCTAAAACTATCATAGTTAAATAATCATAAATAATCATATTTAAAAATATAGAAATATCAATTTTAAATGGGTATTCATGCATGGTTATGAAAAGAGTATTTTCATGAAACAACTCATCACAAACACTTAGTGTTTTCATAAATGAATAGTATTCACATGCCAAGAGGGATAAAGGCTCATGAAGAGAAAATTAGAGTCCTAAGCCATGAAACCCATATTAATAAACTTGGATTCAATGAATTATAGATCAATAGAGACAATAAAAACCACTTACCACAATAATTATTGAATAAGCACATCAAGATCTATGTAGATTTGGTATCTACCTTCCTCTATCAGAATAGATTGATAATAAAACCCATTATATCAATAAAAAACCCATAGATCCAACAATAATGACCCTTATCAATGGTTAGAGTCAATAAAAATAGAGGAGATTAAAATGAATGGATATGAACAATAATGAAAGATTTATTACCCCAAGTTCCTAAATTAAACTCCATGAGACCCATTATAATCGCCCTCTTATAGAGTTTTGACCTCAAAAATCTCAATTTGATTCCCCTAGACTTGAAATACTGGGAAATTGGTGGAAGAATGAGACCAAAGGGAGATTCTAAGGTTAAAAAAATAATTATTCATATTAATTATTTTATATTGAATGGTTTAGAAAAATGATTTAACAAACCATGTTCCAACCATCCATACATTTATATCATTTAAGATATCCCCATGGGTTACTAAGATGGTTTATCTAACATTATTTCAACCATGTTAAATTCCATTAATTCCCCAACACATATAATATATCTTTCCCTTAAAAAATCATGAGTCAAAATCAGTGGTATAAATTAAATATCATGTTCAAAAAAATGCAACAAATAATTAATTTTAAAACTGATTTTCCCTTATGAATTATTTTAATTAAAAAGTATTATTTCCCTTTAAAATTAAATTTATTCAGTGAAAAATTAGTTATCCTTTTTTAAAAATGTTTATAAATAAAAAAAAGTGAATTTAACAAAATTAAATTTAATTCAAATTGGAATTCAAAACTTCTCTTTGCCTCTAGGTGAAAAGACTCATATACTTTAAGGGTTCATAAATATACACATCATTGGATGGGGTGGAAAGAAAATTTATTGATGAAATAAATAACTCATCCAATAATTGATTAATAAAGAATAAAATAATAGGTAATTAAATAAGGATTTCTATTTTTATTTCATAAACTATCTAGATGAATATCTTATGAGTTAAATTCAAATTAAAAGGTTCAAAAACCAATAATAGTTAAATAACATTCTCCAAAAAAATTACTAGAACCTATTTATTCAAGAGGGAAAGAAAAAAATTTACCCAATTAAATCCATAAGGTAATTAAAAATTAATCTCTTCAAAATTTACATAATAACAATCAAACTTGAGAAAATTTATCACCCACTAAAGATGTAAAAGTGAAACTTAAAAACTCGTAATTTTTTTTTAAAAAAATAAAATTGCTTTTTGATGGTTTTACATTTGAACACAACTAATAATATTTAATGACCATTTATCCCACACATAAAACTAAAAAAAATTCCCAATGATGAACTAAATGTGGAAGAACATTTTAGAAAATTAAAATTCAAAAATATTTTCAATTTAGTGGTGAAAGAATCATGTTTAAGGTCATAATAAAGTTTAAAATTTATTTTCTACTCAAAATCAAAAATCATAAAATTAAAATCATGCACAAAAATAATGAATAGTTACTACATAAAAAACACTAATACATATTTAATGTTCTCAAATTGGATTCATATTATCGTTTTAAGTGAAAAATATTTGTTTAACATACAATTTAAATGGGTTTTTACCCAAAAAATCATCACAAGTAATTATAAAAAAAAGTATAAATCATCATATAAAAATAAATAATTTCACCTTCCTAAACCACTTAAAATCCAACTTTCAACAATTTATTTAATCTAAAAAAATAAGAAGTAGATTTTATTATTTAAGAATAAAAGGTGGACCATTATAACTAAAAAAAACCCTTGATATAGAAGCTATATTCAATAGAGATCATTGTCAAAAATCTCCCTTATTTTATAATTTAGTAATTATCTAGAATTTCCCATATTAAACTTCTTACAAATTCCAAAGTTCAAGAATTTAATTGAAGAATTTGAAGTAAAAAAAACAATATTAAATAGGAGTGAATGTTTGATAAAGGTTGGTTCAAATTTATTTTAGAATGTTTCTTCTATTGATATTTTAAAATCATTAATGATATACATATAAAGGATGTAAAATTATGCTCACTAGGCAACTTACAAGATAGAAATTAAAAATTACATACAACTATTATATGTTTAAAGAACAAAATATTTATTAATAATTCTAATTAATGTGTCATGTTTAAATAATGACTTAGCATTATCACGTTTTAGAGTAGCAAAAAAATTATCCCCTCACAATTACATTAAAGAATATAATAAGAATTTAAGGTCTTAATAATATAAGGGTGAAAGGAAACATCCTAGGATATCCAAAGGTTTGGAATGAGTTTTTAATATAGGTTACCAAATGGTGGAATGCAGCTTCACTTATTTTTGACAAAGAATAAAAAAAACATTTATAAAATATAAAAAAATAAAAATAAAGAAACCATATAATATTGGGTTTAACCCACCATGAGGTTCTGTATTTTGATTGTCTATAGCTATATATCCTTTGGTACAGCCCCAATTAGATGGTGGATGTTGATTCTTTCTCAAGAACCACCACAAGTTATTTTCCCCAGCTTTAGTGCCTAGAAAATTAAATAGTTTTGTAAATAACCCATTTTCAGCTCCCTTTATTTCACCTACCAAAGAATTATAACATTTGAGGAGTGGTGAAGGGGGAAATATATTGGGGTACTTCCCCTATTCTTTAACTAGGGAAGTGATGTGTATGGATTGTTACAATTAATTTCTTGGATGTGATTTTTATTCATATTCAATATCCTCTAAAACTTCATTGTTGAAAATCACATATGTATCAATATGAACTTTTTCACAAGAGTGAATATCCTAAACCTTTACTTTATCTTAAAACACTCCTAAACATAGATTGACAATTGGATGTGGGATTTTTTTCATGATCCTCATTAGGTGCAGTAACAGCCTTCTCAATTCCCTACAAGAAATCATGAAGTTCATATGACTTTATAGAACTAGAATATGGATTATAATCATCAATATCAGTTATATTTAACACATAATAAAATTAAAAGACAACATATCCATAAAACAAAAACTTCCTAAATTTGGCCACCTTTCTATTCTTCATTGATAGATGATGCTCCTGGTAGTGTTACTAAGTTATGGGTGGGGTATTCAGCCACATTTGAACTCTCCCAAAAATAAACCAATTCATTTTTTATATCTTACATGCAATAAGAGGGTGTATCTTGACTTGATTTATCCAATAAAAATGTGAAAAAATAATTATAAAAGTGAGTATAATTTAAATAATCAAAATTAAAAACCAAATGAAAGCTATTATTTTGAAGTATATCTAGCTTATTTAAATTATTATTCACCCTCCTCATGTTATACCTCAAAAAATCACCAATTTTAGATCTTAAAATTATATCTTATATTCTAAGGGATTGTAAAAATAAAAAATTGGAATCTCCAACTCCCAGTTAACTCTATTACATTGATTATATTTTTACTCATTTCCTTTACATAGACTTTTTCAATTGGTCACTAGAGTGATTCCTTAATTTTTTACCATCATGATCTAAATTAGTAGCTTCAAATATATTCATTAAACTCTATAAATATAAAATTTTATTATAGAAGGCACCTTGAAATTTTTTACATGTTTTAATTTTAGAATCCTTCCAAATCATTTGTAATCTCTTACACCAAAGTGTATTTTAGCAGTGAAAATATTTCAATAATTTGTGAGCCCATCTCTATTAATATAAATTATTAAAGGAATGTGAATGATCTCTAAGATAGGAATTACTCCTTAGCAATGGTCTCAAAATTTTATATTCTATAATTTGTGACATCAAATATACATTTATATTTTCTTTAGATATAGAACTATTTCTAATCTAGGGTTCAGTCTCAAAGAAGTGGTGTAATTATCCAAGTGATTTATCAAAAGTAGTTTTATATTTTTTTATTATTTAAAAAGATATAAAAGAAAATTTGTGTATAATATTTGAAGGATTTTAAATGGTGATGATGAATAAATGAAAAGAAATAAGATAAAATAAGTGAAATAGAAACAAGATAAAGGAAAGAAAGTTAGTGAGAAAGAAAAATAGAACACAAATGACCCACTCTTTATTTTATATCACCAATCTATAATATTTTATTGAAAACACATAACCTCAGTCCATTTTTTATCAATTTCTCAACACAAACATCTCACACTTCTAAAATATTGAATTATCATTCATGAAATGTATTTCTATACATGTTATCTCTCTTAATTTTGAAAGTATTCACAAGGTCAAACCACTTTTGTACAGAACATATTACATTGAAAAATGATCATTAAAAGATCATAAGAACACATGACATCACTGAATTTACTTTTTCAAATGAATCTGGGAAGAAGGGGAAAAGGATAAAGAATACTAAAGTAGAAAATTGTTCCTAAAAATGAGGGTGGAATTGATACTCCTCCATTTATGTTTGAAATATTCCAAAAGCAGAGTAAATGTCAACAGTCAAACTGAAAATTTGATCTCCTTGAAGCATATAAGCTTCACATTCAAGAACTAATCCACAGATTATCCCCGCATTTCTATAGGTCAGATATCACCAAAATAAAGAGAGATAAAAATAAAATATATTTTATAAAATATAATTACAAAAGAGGGATAATATACAAGTGAAAAGAACTAAATGCAGTTTTTTAACATATTGTTTAATCCCCTATCAAAAACCACAACTAAAATTTAAAATTAAAAAAAGTATTTCCAAAAAATACTAACAATAAGAACACTCCACAAGCCAGCTTAAACTATTTTTTATCCTCTCTATGTGACATGATATAACTTCTCCTAAAATTTTCACATCCTCTAAGTATGGTGGTGTTGGATCCAGGATGAAATTATTACATTCTAATGATCACATGTCAATAAAAGCCCAAACTTTAACAAGAACTATGAAAATTATAACTGGAATATGTCCACTATGATTTTATTCTTGTATTAACTCTCAAAGATTTTTTTTTTTTGAATTCTTGGTGCGTAATAAACAATTGAAATTGATTAGAAACAATGGATTTATCAAATTCCCCCATAATATTTTTCACTGATTATAGTGAACATAGAGTAATGTGTAAAACCATCTAAAACAACAAAATCATCTATTAGACTAGCTCATCACCAATTCGACTCTCATAGACCTATATGTTCTGGAAAAATATGGGCCTTAATTGAAAAAATATTGAATGAATTGACAACATTTTAGGAAATTATTATAATAATTTAACAAACACCTTCCAAGAATCACAAAAAATTTAAATATCTAAATCAAGGGGAATAGTTGAATCCCCTAGGTTTGTCCTATTTGGTCTACCAACATGGGAAAACACAAGAATAAAACTTGGTCAATTCCATATTTAGCTACCAAAACCCTTCATACCCAAGAAAATAACTTTATGGTGTATAAAATTAGTGGTAATTAAACATTCATAATCCTGATGCTCGATCAAGAAACATTAACCATTATATAATTTATAGTTCTGGTTTGACGTTATCAGCATTTTCATTATTGGTCAACATGATCTATTAGTCTTGGTACAATTTTCAATTAATCGATGTTGGTTCCATCGATCAGAAAAAAAAATCAACCAATGATCATCATTGGAGAAACATCATCCCTAAATAATTGAGCTTTAATATTATTGATTTCAGTTGTTAACGGTCATTAGATCATCGAACTAAGGTAGTGTCAATTATCAATCAGGCTTCAGTACTATAACATGGTGGTGATCATTCCTCATTATCGACTACTTCATAACAACTCATTGTGACCTTTCCCATATTCAATCTAAAAGGATTCATCATTATCATGTATGAAACCATCATTGAAATACTATTTAAAAAATGCCATACATCTTTAAAAGCCTTCATTTTGGTTTTCTCATGGAACAAACTCCCCACTATCGATCTCTAAATATTCAGAATCAACTAGATCTCCATTTACAAATCATAATTCATTTTCTTCATTAATTATTGGCCACAATTTCATTAAATCTCAAAATATTATGTCCACAGAAGGAAAAGTATTAGTCATGCTAGGATCCTCCTTCAACGTTTATTCCCTACCTTCAAATTCCATATCCCATTAAATATTTCAAAGAGAAATTATCTAATGTGGATTATATGAATTATTTTATGATGAGGGCTAACGTATGATAATTTCAATTACACAGATAATCGTTATTTTATGAAAATGGTTTATAAATATCTAAGACATCCAAAATTATCTTACGCTGCTTCTACTTCCAAATAAAACATAAATACCAAAGTAATTTTGAAGATAATATAATTCAAATTAAAATTATATTAAAACTAAAAATCAAAATTCAAAATTCAATAGACATTAAAATGATAAATTAAAATAAATAATAAAATGAAAATAATTTAAATTTTAACAAAAATAAATAAATGAAACAAAAAAATTAATTAGTTACAAAGATTAAATTATAACACATAAAGTTAAAATTTAAAAAAAAGTATAGAAAAATAAAAAAAATAAAGCATGACATGCTTTCTTTATTCACACATTAAATGAAACATTTTAATCACAATAACAAATAATTTACTAATTAATATAAAATAAATATAAACACTAAAATAAACCACTTAAATACATATTTTAGCATTAAATATATAATAAAAACATTTAAAATGACATGAAAAAATCTATGAAATATAGGACACATCAGTCCCAAACCACCACAAGTCACATGTTTTCATGCAAGTGTCTTCATCCTAATAGTTTTCCAACCATGTGCATTACCTAAAAAATATAAAACCAAAAAACACCAAGAACAGTATGATAACAATTTGAGAAAAATTATATCGAAAATGAATGAATATTAATACATGAAAGTGACATCAGGATGTGACAATTATCCCCAATATATCACTTTATTTTTCCAAAAATCCTTATTAATGAAGGATAATGCATGATAAGATGATTCCACTATTCCCTCAACATCAATTCTCATTCCCACATCTTGTGAGAATCTATTCCATGCTTACATAAAATATTAACTAACAAAATTGACATCTCATGCAAAATATTCTCATAAGAATCAACCACTTAAAATGATCAATTGATTATTGACATATCTGAATCTAAATCAATATCATAATAGTTAAAAATATGGTAGGAATCGTGATAATTCTTATAAAGATATGACACATAAAAATAATCATGGATAGAAGTCAACTAAGATGAAAACTTTGACCGATAATCCACTTTTCCGACCAACTTAGTGATATATAAAGGTCCCACTCTCTAGAAGCTAATTTCCCTTACTTTCCCAGATAACAATTACCCAAGAGAGTTGAAACTTTCAAAAACACCCTATGAGCTACCAAAAATTCAAAATTATAGTTCTATATCCATATAATATTTATGCCAACTCTGATTTGTCTCCAGTCATTGATGACTTATCAAAATTTTCAAAGTTGTCTCCTAAACAATGATTGTTTCCACAAGAGAAATTTCACCCACCTCAAACCAAAAAAAAGAGGTGATACACATAGTTATATATATATATATATACATAAAGGATTCCATTATGATGGGAAGCTACTTATGTTTTCTATAAGTGATCTAAAAAGGTCCCAGATAGCTATTCCACAATCCTATGAAGACCATAATGTAATCTCAAATCATTGATAACTTTGTCTGCCTTTATATTTGAGGATGGTAATTTGTGGTCAAATTAAATTGAGAACTTATCACTTCCTAGATGAAATTGAAAATTTTATAGGTAAACTAGGGGTACCTATCCAAAATAATAGCATATGGAACCCCATGAAACCTCATGATATGTTGAAAGTTAAGATTTCCTAAATCTATTACCTTGGTGGTGCCTCAAATCACAATGAAATGAGACAACTTGGTTAGTTGATCAATCATCATAGATATGTAAGTATTCCTTTTTTGGAGTCTATGGTATCATTAAAATGTGATTCATATACACCTCATCCCATTTTCAAATGGTTACCATGATATGTTAAAGCAAGCGTGAAGGATTTTTCTATTTAGACTTAATCTGTTTACAAGTATAGCAATAAGACACAAATGAATCTTTGTAAAATTTAAAACATTGACACAAAAACCAATGCATCATGTCATAGTACATCATCATTGTACCAGGATGAATAACCCAATGAGAATAATGAAAATTTTATATCATATTCTTCCTCCCTAGTGAAGGAATGAAATACTAATTTCTGATATAAATAAAGACTTACATAGAGAAAGATCACTAAAAATGGTCTCCAATCTATATAAAGAGTTTATAATACACTTGAACTCTTTTTTCATGTTATTTATTTATAAAAAACTTCAAATGGATGACATTATTTGAGAACTTTAATGAATAATACCACTCTATTCATTTATCACATCAAGGTTCATTTTGTTCAAGTGTTTCATGAGGTTTCACTCATCTTTTCACTGTTTAACTTCTTAATAATGTAACATTATACATAGATATTCTGAAAAAACATTAGCATTTCCCATCATATAGGTGATATCAAAGTTGAAATATTCAATATATTCTACTCATCCCCTCTAAGGTTTAGGTCCTTCTAAGAAAATATGTAACTCAGAGATTTTTTTTTAGAATAAATTGTGAGCCTTTCCCCAAAGAGGTAATGTCTCCAACTCTTGATTTCATTCTCAATTACTATAATTTCTAAATTATGGGTTATATAATTCATCACATGTGTTTCTATATGATAAGATTCATATGCCACAACATGATTTTCTATCATAAGAACACAACCCAAACAAAAACCTAAAGAATTAAAAAAACACCACACATCCCTCTCATACATATATTAAAATAAAAATAGGTTTTTACTTTAAAAATTTATTTAATTCATAAAATAATGTTTGTAACTTTCAATACCATATGAATTTTACCATTTTCCTGCTAAGATCAACCAATAGAGATGAAATATTTGATAATTCCATCACAAACCAATAATAATGTCACATACATGACTTATTTTAATGTTCAATTCAATTTAATTTCCATTCATGCTTTGTTTTGAGGGTTTCCCAAGCATTTATGGAGGAATGGGGGAGTTTTTATGAGTTGGGCCAAACCGTGAGCCCAATTCCAGATTTAAAAATAAATTTTGATTCCTCTATAACTTCTTCATTTTTAAACATTTTTCATCCATTCCAATTCCAAGTTGTCATAACCTAACATATTAACACCACCATATTTATTTGGACCATTTATAAATCCATAATCATGGTGGATATGGGTTTTTATTTAAGGAATTGGGCCTGCCCGAAAGCCCATTTTCTGCATTAAAAATAAATTTTAATTCTTTAATATCTCCTTCACTATTTGCGTTTTTTTGGTGATTCCAACTCACAACCGAGACCACGTACCTAAGGAGTTCCCCCATTCCCTCCTACCACAATTTGGAGCTCGATAGAATCTCGAAAATGGTCAAAACTTATCTGGATTTCAGAAATAGTCCATATTTGGAGAGGTAAATTGATCCTTTAATAACTTCTTCTATTTTTACTTGTTTTGCCCCATTCCAGTCCCTAAAATATCTCCTAACCTTTTTTTGAACATCCCATGAATGGTTGGATGTTTTAAAATTCATATGCTGGTGGATTTTGAGTCGTTTTCTTCAAGATTATTTTGGGTATGTGTTTCTCTCTTCAATTCCTTCCTTCTCTTTAGGGTTTCCTCCCACTTTCATAAATTTATAGAGTGTCCAGATGTTAGGGTTTATACCTAGGGTTTTATTTGGGGTATTTGTGGTGAAATATTATGGTTTAGGGTTTTTTTTCACATCCTTGTGGTGCGGAGGAGGTGCGGTTGAGGTTTCGCACCAAGATTCAAGGGTTTTGACTCAAAAGGTAGGTGGTTCCATGTGTAAACAATTAGTGATGAGTTAACTTGTTGTATTTAACCATTTTTCATATTCCTCATATGTTGGGTGTGGTGCGAAAACTGTTTATGATTGATTTGGTAATGTGTTAAATTTTATAGTTGCTTTTTAACATGAAATTCGGTGTTTTCATGTGTAACTCATGGGGTTTTATTTGGGTGTGGTTTATAACTTATGAAATTGGTTCATTAAATCTTGTTTGGCCTTCAAATTATGGTTTGGTAATTTACTAGTGTCATGTGGTTCTAAAAATAAGGGTTTTGAATATGTTTGATGTGCAAAACATTGTTATACATCTTTAGGTCATCTTAGGAAAATGTGTGTTTTCATTTGTATCTTTTGTGGAATTATTCAAGGTTATTTTATAACACTTGAATGTGTTTTTATAAATGTATCTAGTACTTCCAATTATATTTTTGATAGGAATTGGTATGGTTTTGGTCTTAAATGGGGGTTTTGAAATGGGTTTTGTGTGCAAGACATAGTTACACCCCTTGAGTTGTTTTTTTGAAAATTGTGAATGTTTTGTTTGGTTAAAAAAAGTGGATAAAAGAGTTTATATGTACTGTTTGGGGGGTGTGATCACCTAATATGAGTTTTTTAAAGGTATGGTGGTTATTTAATATTTAAAATATTTTTTTTAGAATGTTTTATAAAGTGCTGAAATGTTTTAGAAAATGGGAAGAGAGCTGCAAAACATGGTTGTGGGCTGTTTTGTGTGAGTGTGTTGTGAAAATTGAATTTTGTTGATTAAAGTGGTATTATATGTTATTTGAGTGGGATTTTATGTGAGTTACAATGTCTTGGAATGGTTTATAAAAATGGTTTAAAGGATTTATGGAAGTGTCCATGTAATGTGAAGAGTGTTGTGGGCTATTTTTGTATGAGTTGGATTTCAAAATCAATTTGAATGAAAAGTGTACTTTTGTGACTTGTGTGGTATACATGTGGGATGTTTGGTGAATTTTTGATATGGAAATTATATTTTCATGTGCAAAGTATATATCTTGACTTGTTGAACTTGTTTGAGCACAAAGGGAAAACCCGGGTATCTTGGTGGGTGGACGTGTACTAGTATGCTAGTGAATCTGTGAGGTTTGGCCTCAGTTTCACTTAGCAAGATTGATTCTTACAACTCTTACTAAACTATGATGATGATTATTGGGGACCACTAGGTTATGGGTATGTTCCCTACTAGTGTCTTGTGCACGAGAATGGATATTTGTGATGGTTACTCTCACCGAGATACGAGGTACCTGGGACCCACAGCTAGCTAGTGCCTAGGGGTTATTTCCCATTGCTTTTGCTCACTGGATACTTTGTTCTTACCTTCGGTATACAGTATGAGAGGCCGGAAAATTCATTAGATATGGTATTTATTTTAAATTTTTTTATTCTTTAAATTAGCCCACCTAAAAACTATTTTTATTTAATGTTGCATCTTTTAGAAATTTTAACTAGCATCTCATGTCTTTGAAAAATTGCATGCTTTTTTCCATTAAATGTTTATCACATGGAATATATTAGTGGTGGTATACTATTGGGAATTGGATCACACCCTACTTAAACCCTTGGGTGTAAGTAGACTTGGTTAGTTTTGTTGTCGCAGGTTGGGTACAGTTTTTTTTGTTCCAGTGGTTCGGGTTTCTAGCAGGTCCTTGGTAGTGAAGTCTTGTGGAGATAGCATAAGGGTGGTGCCCCATGACATAAGGGTTCTTGGGCTGTCCTTATTTGTTTTTTTTTACTTTGTAATGGTCTTTAAATGTAGTCTTAACTTATGTAATTCAGTTCTGAAATTTTGTAAAAGATGGTTTTAGTTGAAAAATCCAGATTTGTTTTATTGAGTTTTTTTGTTGTTTAATGTTTATAAAATCGGGTAAATCATTCCCAATTATCATTATATGATACCCGGGCACTTGTTCCAGACCATGGGGATCGGGAACGACCTTTGAGCCTTGTCACGGGCTGGGTTTGGTGTCGATTTTGGCGGCGACCAGATTTGGTTCGTGACAAAATGGTAACAAAGGGGGTTCAGGTTAACTCTTTGAGTCATGTTATTTGGGGAAGAGTCAGGATATTCTGGAGTTAAGTTTGTTGGGACATGGAATTCCTGTTAAGGGCAGTGTGCCTGATCACCACACCTCATAATGGGATTCATGTTTCCCGGAGAATTTGGGATTTATTTAAGTCCTTTGGTTTTCTTGGTTCGATGATGATTAGGGGAAATGAAAAGAGAGTTGGGTTAATGGTCCTAGTGAGCTCGCAGGGCCTGGAAATCCATTTTTAGCCAAGGATATTCCCTAGAACACTCTCTGTGACAGCGAAGTGATTGGAGTATGGATGCCAACCATATTCCCAAATCACCCACTGAAACTAGTTTCCTCTCACATTGTTTTGTTCTTAGGTTTTGAAATCTTGGCACTTTGGTTTTAAGAAGTGTAATGTTTTTGTGAAATGGTTTTCAAATAAAGAGGGAATGGTTTGATTTATAAAATGGTGGAACTGAATTTTTAGAATTTTTTTGAAATGGAAAATGGTGTGCTAACACCTCTTTTGGAAGCAGGAACTATATTGAAGTTGGTTTTGAAAAGTGTTTCCAATAGAGTTTTCTAAACAATCAAAGGGTGTTTTAATGGGATGAGATGTTTTGAAATTGATGTGAATATCTTTAAAGTGAGTTATTTTCTAAATGGTTGTGTCTTTATGAAAATTTTTGTAATATGTGATTTGGGATTTTGATCTCGTGGTTAGCGGTTTTAAGAAAAAGGATGTTTTGGTTTATCATTTTGGTTTTGAAAGGTGGAAAGAATTTTTGTTTTAACCTTTGGTATTTTCATGAGCAACCACATGCATGGGGTTATATGGGAAGATGGATGGTGGATGACATGACTAGATGAGTGACAGGATGGATATGAGGAGGGTGCCCGGTGTGGCACAGAAACATGCATGTGTAAGGCCCATGGGGTACCATTAGTGGATGCGCTAACTGTTGAACCCTTTTTTCAAAGAAAGGGTTTTAAAGAGAAACATAATGTCTTGATTAATTGTTTGAGATGGTTTATATTATGTGTTTTTGGAAAAAATTTGATGTTGTGGGATGTTTTGAGTCCAAGAACTCCTCCTGTTCAAGCTGTGTTTTGAGTTTGTGTTTGGTTGATAAGCTGGGTAGAAGGACCGGTTAGTAGTCTTCTCTAAGATATGTTTCGGGACACCTTTTTGGTGGATCCCTTCATGTGTTTGGATCCTTTTTGTGGAACTTTTTGACCAATTGACCAGCTTGGTTGGGTCTTTATGTTTGCTTGTTGGATAAGGTATTCCCCCATTAAGGGTTAATGCATAACTGAAGTGCAACCCAGATTATTTTTTCATTCTAAAATCCTCTAGTTGATCAAAATAAGGAATTTTTTTTCTCAAGATATGTAGATTGAGTCTACACCCATTCCTTTCTTTGATTTTTAGATCCTCTTTTAATGAGAGAGTGCTCATGGAAGGTTGAAAGATACCTTAGTTTCTTAAGTTTCATGATTCGTTGATGGTGGATGTGGTCTACGGTTGTTAGTGTGGATGAGTGTCTCGATGGTGTCTAAGAGGGCCTTTGAGTTCTTCAAAGTTTCTATGAATCATGAGTTCATGTTAAACCACCGGTGTGGGAAATATTGTCATGATAGGATATTGTAGCCACTTTCTAGAATTGTGTGTTGTTTGGGGATGTCGTATAAGGTCCCTCTCTATTCATTGTTTATATCAGTCGCAATGGTCATGTTTGGTGATGCCTTATGATGTCATGTGCTCGATTGGCTATATAGGTGAAAGACCTGAAATCCTTTGAGAGTCTCTGTTATCTTGGGTGAATGTATCCCTTGGAAAAACTTCAAAATATTCCATTTTAGAGGAAGGTGAGTTTAAGTGTTCTTTACTTCTATTGTTTCTCACCCGAACAAACAAGGATTGTTGTGTGTGCATTTTCTAAGCCCTTGTTTCAGTGAAACATCGGGTTAGGGTAATGTGATTTTGGAATGTTTTATGTCATGGAAAATATATCAGGGATTGCGGTGTAGTTATTGGTTGCATCGAAAGAATAATTATCATCCAAGGGGTTTCCAAATCCCAACTGCGAGGCCGAAGATGCTTCAATCATTTGAGCTCCAGCCATAGGTCTCGGAGAGAAGCTGGCTCGTAGTCAGGGGAAATACCAGGGTCGTTTAAACCCTTGTATAATGTAATATCTTCATCATTAAAGATAGGAAGATTTTAAACCGATGGTTTCATTATCTTTTCTCTTTTGTTCCCGTTCAGTGGAAATAGGTGGAGGGTCTTGTACCCATGACTTCACGTAATGTCATTCCCTCCCACTTTGGTTTCTATGGAGTCATTAGAGAAAAGTTGGAAATTTGGATAGAAATACTGAGGACACAGTTTGTGCACGATTAGTAGTGACCGTGTTCTAGGAAGAAATGCAGAAAGAATGATCGGCACAGCTAGTGCACGGTTTCCCAAACGTGCAGACTAACCCTATGCCCTTCCCAAATCTTAAAAAAAAATTGGGCCTGTCTGTGTCGGCCCATGCTGGTCAGTTAAGATGGTTAGTTAGTATGGTGGGGAGACCCACTATGATTCTCATGTACATTCCTTCAAAAAACATTGAATGGAATTCTACCCTTTGTACTAAGGAGTCCGTTTAGGCCTCCCCTGTTAGTGTTCTGATTCTGTCTCAGAAAAATATAGGTTGTCTCTTTTGGCGGGGAGCCTATTTGTGTCCACCCCGTACCAATAACTCAGATTTATCTATGGTCTTGGCTTGGTAGTAGGTAGTTTTATTCAGAACTATCTATCTACCAACATATTCCTTGAGTAAACATTGGGATTGGAGAGTGACCAATGGTTTAGTTAAAGGTAAGTGTATCCTTGTTCGATGTTGTTGTTCGTTTGAGTGAATTGCTTGAGTCTTGTTCAGATAGTGTTTGAGGAGTTTTCTTTTGGGATAAAGTATGAATTTGATTGATAATTTCAGGAAATTGGTGTATGTTTTGGTTGCGAGAGTAATCCATAATTGATCACTGGAGGTGTTTTGGCCTTTGGGGGTGAAACCTGGCAAGGGAGTACCTCTTGGTTACTCAGTTGGGTTTGGTTGTTGCTTTGGCCTTGATGTGACTTTCCGGGAAAGAAAGTTTTCATGGTGGGGAGAATTGTCACATAAATGACTTATTTTAATGTTAAATTCAATTTAATTTCCATTCATTCTTTGTTTTTAGGGTTTCCCAAGCATTTATGGAGGAATGGGGGAGTTTTTATGAATTGGGCCAAACCGTGAGCTCAATTCCAGATTTAAAAATAAATTTTGATTCCTCTATAACTTCTTCATTTTTCAACATTTTTCATCAATTCCAATTCCTAGTTTTCATCCCCTGAAATATTAACACCACCATATTTATTTCGACCATTTATAAATCCATAATCATGGTGGATATGGGTTTTTATTTAAGGAATTGGGCCTGCCCGAAATCCCATTTTCTGCATTAAAAATAAATTTAAATTATTTACTATCTCATTCACTATTTTCGTTTTTTTGGTGATTCCAACTCAAACCCGAGCCCACTTTCCTAAGGCGCGCCCCCATTCCCTCCTCCCACAATTTGGAGCTCGATAGAATCGCGAAAATGGTCGAAACTTCTCTGGATTTCCGAAATCGTCCATATTTGGAGAGGTAAATTGATCATTTAATAACATCTTCTATTTTTACTCTTTTTGCCCCATTCCAGTCCCTAAAATATCTCCTAACCTTTGTTCGAACATCCCATGAATGGTTGGATGTTTTCAAATTCAGATGCTGGTGGATTTTGAGTCGTTTTCGTCAAAATTATTTTGGGTATGTGTTTCTCTCTTCAATTCCTTCTTTCTCTTTAGGGTTTCCTCCCACTTTCATAAATTTATAGAGTGTCCAGATGTTAGGTTTTATACCTAGGGTTTCATTTGGGGTATTTTTGGTGAAATATTATGGTTTAGGGTTTGTTTTAACATCCTTCTGGTGCGGTGGAGGTGCGGTTGAGGTTTCGCACCAAGATTCAAGGGTTTTGACTCAAAAGGTAGGTGGTTCCATGTGTAAACAATTAGTGATTAGTTAGCTTGCTGTATTTAACCATTTTTCAAATTCCTCATGTGTTGGGTGTGGTGTGAAAACTGTTTATGATTGATTTGGTAATGTGTTAAATTTTATAGTCGCTTTTTAACATGAAATTCGGTGTTTTCATGTGTAACTCATGGGGTTTTATTTGGGTGTGGTTTATAACTTATGAAATTGGTTCATTAAATCTTGTTTGGCCTTCCAATTATGTTTTGGTAATTTACTAGTGTCATGTGGTTCTAAAAATAAGGTTTTTGAATAAGTTTGATGTGTAAAACATTGATATACTTCTTGAGGTCATTTTAGGAAAATGTGTGTTTTCATTTGTATCTTTTGTGGTATTATTAAAGGTTATTTTATAACACTTGAATGTGTTTTTATAAATGTATCTTGGACTTCCAATTATATTTTTGATAGGAATTGGTACGTTTTTTGTCTTAAATGTGGGTTTTGAAATGGGTTTTGTGTGCAAGACATAGTTACACGCATTGAGTTGTTTTTTTGAAAATTGTGAATGTTTTGTTTGGTTAAACAAAGTGGATAAAAGAGTGTATATGTACTGTTTGGGGGGTGTGATCACCTAATATGAGTTTTTGAAAGGTATGGTGGTTATTTAAGATTTCAAATATTTTTTTAGAATGTTTTATAAAGTGCTGAAATGTTTTAGAAAATGGGAAGAGAGCTGCAAAACATGGTTGTGGGCTGTTTTGTGTGAGTGTGTTGTGAAAATTGAATTTTGTTGATGAAAGTGGTATTATATGTTATTTGAGTGGGCTGTTATGTGAGTTATAATGTCTTGGAATGGTTTATAAAAATGGTTTAAGGGATTTGTGGAAGTGTCCATGTAATGTGAAGAGTGTTGTGGGATATTTTTGTATGAGTTGGATTTCAAAATCAATTTGAATGAAAAGTGTACTTTTATGACTTATGTGGAATACATGTGGGATTTTTGGTAAATTTTTGATATGGAAATTATATTTTCATGTGCAAAGTATATATCTTGACTTGTTGAACTTGTTTGAGCACAAAGGGAAAACCTGGGTATCTAGGTGGGTGGACGTGTACTAGTATGCTAGTGAATCTGTGAGGTTTGGCCTCAGTTTCACTTAGCAAGATTGACACTTACAACTCTAACTAAACTATGATGATGATTATTGGGGACCACTAGGTTATGGGTATGTTCCCTACTAGTGTCTCGTGCACGAGAATGGATATTTGTGATGGTTACTCTCACCGAGATATGAGGTACCTGGGACCCACAGCTAGCTAGTGCCTAGGGGTTATTTCCCATTGCTTTTGCTCACTGGATACATTGTTCTTACCATCGGTATACGGTATGAGAGGCTGGAAAATTCAATATCTATGGTATTTATTTTAAATGTTTTTATTCTTTAAATTATCCCACCTAAAAACTGTTTTTATTTAATGTTGCATCTTTTAGAAATTTTAACTAGCATCTCATGTCTTTGAAAAATCGCATGCTTTTCGCCATTAAATGTTTATCACATAGAATCTATTAGTGGTGGTATCCTATTGGGATTTGGATCACACCCTACTTAAACCCTTGGGTGTAAGTAGACTTGGTTATTTTTGTTGTCCCAGGTTGGGTACAGTTTTTTTTGTTCCAGTGGTTCGGGTTTCTAGCAGGTCCTTGGTAGTGAAGTCTTGTGGAGATAGCATAAGGGTGGTGCCCCTTGACATAAGGGTTATTGGGCTGTCCTTATTTGTTTTTTTACCTTTTTAATGGTCTTTAAATGTAGTTTTAACTTATGTAATTCAGTTCTGAAATTTTTTAAAAGATGGTTTTAGTTGAAAAATCCAGATTTGTTTTATTGAGTTTTTTTGTTGATTAATGTTTATAAAATCGGGTAAATCGTTCCCAATTATCATTATATGATACCCGGTCACTTTTGCCAGACCTTGGGGATCGGGAACTCCCTTTGAGCCTTGTCACGGGCTGGGTTTGGTGTCGATTTTGGCGGCGACCAGATTTGGTTCGTGACAAAATGGTATCAAAGGGGGTTCAGGTTAACTCTTTGAGTCATGTTATTTGGGGAAGAGTCAGGATATTCTGGAGTTAGGTTTGTTGGGACATGGAATTCCTGTTATGGGCAGTGTGCCTGATCACCAAACCTCATAATGGGATTCATGTTTCCAGGAGAAGTCGGGATTTATTTAAGTCCTTTGGTTTTCGTGGTTCGATGATGATTAGGGGAAATGAAAAGAGAGTTGAGTTAATGGTCCTAGTGAGCTCGCAGGGCCTGGAAAGCCATGTGGAGCCAAGGATATTCCCTAGAACACTCTATGTGACAGTGAAGTGATTGGAGTATGGATGCCAACCATATTCCCAAATCACCCACTGAAACTAGTTTCCTCTCACATTATTTTGTTCTTAGGTTTTGAAATCTTGGCACTTTGGTTTTAATGAGTGTAATGTTTTTGTGAAATGGTTTTCAAATATAGAGGGAATGGTTTGATTTATAAAATGGTGGAACTGAATTTTTAGAATTTTTTTGAAATGGAAAATGGTGTGCTAACACCTCTTTTGGAAGCAGGAACTATATTGAAGTTGGTTTTGAAAAGTGTTTCCAATAGAGTTTTCTAAACAATCAAAGGGTGTTTTAATGGGATGAGATGTTTTGAAATTGATGTGAATATCTTGAAAGTGGGTTATTTTCTAAATGTTTGTGTCTTTATGAAAAGTTTTTTAAGATGTGTTTTGGGATTTTGATCTCGTGGTTAGCGGTTTTAAGAAAAATGATGTTTTGGTTTATCATTTTGGTTTTGAAAAGTGGAAAGAATTTTTGTTTTAACCTTTGTTATTTTCATAAGCAACCACATGCATGGGGTTATATGGGAAGATGGATGGTGGATGACATGGCTAGATGAGTGATAGGATGGATATGAGGAGGGTGCCCGGTGTGGCACAGAAACATGCATGTGTAAGGCCCATGGGGTACTATTGGTGGATGCGCTAACCGCTGAACCCTTTTTTTCAAAGAAAGGTTTTTAAAGAGAAACATAATGTCTTGATGAATTGTTTGAGATGGTTTATATTATGTGTTTTTGTAAAAATGTTGATGTTGTCGGATGTTTTGAGTCCAAGAACCCCTCTTGTTCGAACTGTGTTTTGAGTTTGTGTTTGGTCGATAAGCTGGGTAGAAGGACCAGTTAGTAGTCTCCTCTAAGATATGTTTCGGGACACCTTATGGTGGATCCCTTCATGTGTTTGGATCTGGTTTTTGGCACTTTTTGACCAATGGACCAGCTTGGTTGGGTCTTTATGTTCGCTTGTTGGATAAGGTATTCCCCCATTAAGGGTTAATGCATAACTGAATTGCAACCCAGATTATTTTTCCATTCGAAAATCCTCGAGTTGATCAATATAAGGAATTTTTTTTTTCTCGAGATATGTATATTGAGTCTACACCCATTCCTTTCTTTTATTTTTAGATCCTCTTTTAATGAGAGAGTGCTCATGGAAGGTTGAAAGATACCTTAGTTTCTTAAGTTTCCTGATTCGTTGATGGTGGATGTGGTCTACGGTTGTTAGTGTGGATGAGTGTCTCGATGGTGTCTAAGAGGGCCTTTGGGTTCTTCAAAGTTTCTATGAAGCATGAGTTCATGTTAAACCACCGGTGTGGGAAATATTGTCATGATAGGATATTGTAGCCACTTTCTATAATTGTGTGTTGTTTGGGGAAGTCGTATAACGTCCCTCTCCATTCATTGTTTATATCAGTCGCAATGGTCATGTTCGGTGATGCCTTATGAGGTCATGTGCTTGATTGACCATATAGGTGAAAGACTTGAAATCCTTTGAGAGTCCCTGTTATGTTGGGTGAATGTATCCCTTGGAAAAACTTCAAAATATTCCATTTTAGAGGAAGGTGAGTTTAGGTGTTCTTTACTTCTATTGTTTCTCACCCGAACAAACAAGGATTGTTTTGTGTGAATTTTCTAAGCCCTTGTTTTAGTGAAACATCGGGTTAGGGTAATGTGATTTTGGAATGTGTTATGTCATGGAAAACATATCAGGGATTGCGGTGTAGTTATTGGTTGCATCGAAAGAATAATTATCATCCAAGGGGTTTCCAAAGCCCAACTGTGAGGCCGAAGATGCTACAATCATTTGAGCTCCAACCATAGGTCTCGGAGAGAAGTTGGCTCATAGTCAGGGGAAATCCCAGGGTCGTTTAAACCCTTGTACAATGTCCTATCTTCATCATTAAAGATAGGAAGATTTTAAATGGTTGGTGTCATTATATTTTCTCTTTTGTTCCCGTTTGGTGGAAATTGGTGGAGGGCCTTGTACCCATGACTTCACGTAATGTCATTCCCTCCCACTTTGGTTTCCATGGAGTCATTAGATAATGGTTGGAAATTTGGATAGAAATACCGAGGACACGGTTTGTGCACGATTAGTAGTGACCGTGTTCTAGGAAGCAATGCAGAAAGAATGATCTGCACAGCTAGTGCACGGTTTCCCAAACGTGCAGACTAACCCTATGCCCTTCCCAAATCTTAAAAAAAATGGGCCTATCTGTGTCGGCCCATGCTGGTCAGTTAAGATGGTTAGTTATTATGGTGGGGAGACCCACTATGATTCTCATGTACATTCCTTCAAAAAACATTGAATATAATTATACCCTATGTACTAAGGAGTCCATTTAGGCCTCCCCTGTTAGTGTTCTGATTCTGTCTCAGAAAAATATAGGTTGTCTCTTTTGGCGGGGAGCCTATTTGTGTCCATCCCACACCAATAAATCAGATTTATCCATGGTATTGGCTTGGTAGTAGGTATTTTTATTCAGAACTATCTAGCTACCAACATATTCCTTGAGTAAACATTGGGATTCGAGAGTGACCAATGGTTTAGTTAAAGGTAAGTGTATCCTTGTTCGATGTTGTTGTTCGTTTGAGTGAATTGCTTGAGTCTTGTTCGGATAGTGTTTGAGGAGTTTTATTTTGGGATAAAGTATGAATTTGATTGAGAATTTCAGGAAATTGGTGTATGTTTTGGTTGCGAGAGTAATCCTTAATTGATCACGGGATGTGTTTTGGCCTTTGGGGGTGAAACCTGGCAAGAGAGTACCTCTTGGTTACTCAGTTGGGTTTGGTTGTTTCTTTGGCCTTGATGTGGCTTTCCGGGGCGGAAAGTTTTCATGGTGGGGAGAATTGTCAGATACATGAATTATTTTATTGTTAAATTCAATTTAATTTCCATTCATGCTTTGTTTTGAGGGTTTCCCAAGCATTTATGGAGGAATGGGGGAGTTTTTATGAATTGGGCCAAACCGTGAGCCCAATTCCAGATTTAAAAATAAATTTTGATTCCTCTATAACTTCTTCATTTTTCAACATTTTTCATCAGTTCTAATTCCTAGTTGTCATCCCCTGACATATTAACACCACCATATTTATTTTGACCATTTATAAATCCATAATCATGGTTGATATGGGTTTTTATTTAAGGAATTGGGCCTGCCCGAAAGCCAATTTTCTGCATTAAAAATAAATTTTAATTCTTTAATATCTCCTTCACTATTTGCGTTTTGTCGGTGATTCCAACTCACACCCGAGGCCACTTACCTACGGAGTTCCCCCATTCCCTCCTCCCACAATTTGGAGCTCGATAGAATCGCGAAAATTGTCAAAACTTATATGGATTTCAGAAATCGTCCAGATTTGGAGAGGTAAATTGATCCTTTAATAAATTCTTCGATTTTTACTCTTTTTGCCCCATTCCAGTACCTAAAATATCTCCTAACCTTTTTTCGAACATCACATGAATGGTTGGATGTTTTCAAATTCAAATACTGGTGTATTTTGAGTCATTTTCTTCAAGATTATTTTGGGTATGTGTTTCTCTCTTCAATTCCTTCCTTCTCTTTAGGGTTTCCTCCCACTTTCATAAATTTATAGAGTGTCCAGATATTAGGGTTTATACCTAGGGTTTTATTTGGGGTATTTTTGGTGAAATATTATGGTTTAGGGTTTGTTTTCACATCCTTGTGGTGCGGCGGAGGTGCGGTTGAGGTTTCGCACCAAGATTCAAGGGTTTGGACTCAAAAGGTAGGTGGTTCCATGTGTAAACAATTAGTGATGAGTTAGCTTGCTGTATTTAACCATTTTTCACATTACTCATATGTTGGGTGTGGTGCAAAAACTGTTTATGATTGATTTGGTAATGTGTTAAATTTTATAGTCGCTTTTTAACATGAAATTTGGTGTTTTCATGTGTAACTCATGGGGTTTTATTTGGGTGTGGTTTATAACTTATGAAATTGGTTCATTAAATCTTCTTTGGACTTCCAATTCTGGTTTGGTAATTTACTAGTGTCATGTGGTTCTAAAAATAAGGCTTTTGAATAGGTTTGATGTGTAAAACATTGTTATACTTCTTGAGATAATTTTAGGAAAATGTGTGTTTTCATTTGTATCTTTTGTGGTATCATTAAAGGTTATTTTATAACACTTGAATGTGTTTTTATAAATGTATCTAGGAATTCCAATTATATTTTTGATAGTAATTGTTATGGTTTTGGTCTTAAATGGGGGTTTTGAAATGGGTTTTGTGTGCAAGACATAGTTACACCCCTTGAGTTGTTTTTTTGAAAATTGTGAATGTTTTGTTTGGTTAAACAAAGTGGATAAAAGAGTGTATATGTACTGTTTGGGGGGTTTTATCACCTAATATGAGTTTTTAAAAGGTATGGTGGTTATTTAAGATTTCAAATATTTTTTTAGAATGTTTTATAAAGTGCTGAAATGTTTTAGAAAATGGGAAGAGATCTGCAAAACATGGTTGTGGGCTGTTTTGTGTGAGTGTGTTGTGAAAATTGAATTTTGTTGATGAAAGTGGTATTATATGTTATTTGAGTGGTCTGTTATGTGAGTTATAATGTCTTGGAATGGTTTATAAAAATGGTTTAAGGGATTTGTGGAAGTGTCCATGTAATGTGAAGAGTGTTGTGGGCTATTTTTGTATGAGTTGGATTTCAAAATCAATTTGAATGAAAAGTGTACTTTTGTGACTTGTGTGGTATACATGTGGGATGTTTGGTGAATTTTTGATATGAAAATTATATTTTCATGTGCAAAGTATATATCTTGACTTGTTGAACTTGTTTGAGCACAAAGGGAAAACCCGGGTATCTAGGTGGGTGGACGTGTACTAGTATGCTAGTGAATCTGTGAGGTTTGGCCTCAGTTTCACTTAGAAATATTGACGCTTACAACTCTAACTAAACTATGATGATGATGATTGGGGACCACTAGGTTATGGGTATGTTCCCTACTAGTGGCTCGTGCACGAGAATGGATATTTGTGATGGTTACTCTCACCGAGATACGAGGTACCTGGGACCCACAGCTAGCTAGTGCCTAGGGGTTATTTCCCATTGCTTGTGCTCACTGGAAACTTTTTTCTTACCGTCGGTATACGGTATGAGAGGCTGGAAAATTAAGTAGCTATGGTATTTATTTTAAATGTTTTTATTCTTCAAATTACCCACCTAAAAACTATTTTTATTTAATGTTGCATCTTTTATAAATTTTAACTAGCATCTCATGTCTTTGAAAATTTGCATGCTTTTCGTCATTAAATGTTTATCACATGGAATCTATTAGTGGTCGTATCCTATTGGGCTTTGTCTCACGCCCTACTTACACCCTTGGGTGTAAGTAGACTTGGTTATTTTTGTTGTCGTAGGTTGGGTACAGTTTTTTTTGTTCCAGTGGTTCGGGTTTCTAACAGGCCATTGGTAGTGAAGTCTTGTGGAGATAGCATAAGGGTGGTGCCCCTTGACATAATGGTTCCTGGGCTATCCTTATTTGTTTTTTTACCTTTGTAATGGTCTTTAAATGTAGTTTTAACTTATGTAATTTAGTTATGAAATTTTGTAAAAGATGGTTTTAGTTGAAAAATCCAGATTTGTTTTATTGAGTTTTTTTGTTGTTTAATGTTTATAAAATCAGGTAAATCGTTCCCAATTATTATTATATGATACCCGGGCACTTGTTCCAGCCCTTGGGGATCGGGAACGCCCTTCGGGCCTTGTCACGGGCTGGGTTTGGTGTCGATTTTGGCGGCGACCAGATTTGGTTCGTGACAAAATGGTATCAAAGGGGGTTCAGGTTAACTCTTTGAGTCATGTTATTTGGGGAAGAGTCAGGATATTCTGAAGTTAGGTTTTTTGGGACATGGAATTCTTGTTATGGGAAGTGTGCCTGATCACCACGCCTCATAATGGGATTCATGTTTCCAGGAGAAGTCGGGATTTATTTAAGTCCTTTGGTTTTCTTGGTTCGATGATGATTAGGGGAAATGAAAAGAGAGTTGGGTTAATGGTCCTAGTGAGCTCGCAGGGCCTAGCAAACCATGTGGAGCCAAGGATATTCCCGAGAACACTCTCTGTGATAGTGAAGTGATTGGAGTATGGATGCCAAACATATTCCCAAATCACCCACTGAAACTAGTTTCCTCTCACATTGTTTTGTTCTTAGGTTTTGAAATCTTGGCACTTTGGTTTTAAGGAGTGTAATTTTTTTGTGAAATGGTTTTCAAATAAAGAGGGAATGGTTTGATTTATAAAACGGTGGAACTGAATTTTTAGAATTTTTTTGAAATGGAAAATGGTGTGCTAACACCTCTTTTGGAAGCAGGAACTATATTGAAGTTGGTTTTGAAAAGTGTTTCCAATAGAGTTTTCTAAACAATCAAAGGGTGTTTTAATGGGATGAGATGTTTTGAAATTGATGTGAATATCTTGAAAGTGAGTTATTTTCTAAATTTTTGTGTCTTTATGAAAAGTTTTTTAAGATGTGATTTGGGATTTTGATCTCGTGGTTAGCGGTTTTAAGAAAAAGGATGTTTTGGTTTATCATTTTGGTTTTGAAAAGTGGAAAGAATTTTTGTTTTAACCTTTGGTATTTTCATGAGCAACCACATGCACGGGGTTATATGGGAAGATGGATGGTGGATGACATGACTAGATGAGTGACAGGATGGATATGAGGAGGGTGCCCGGTGTGGCACAGAAACATGCATGTGTAAGGCCCATGGGGTACCATTGGTGGATGCGCTAACCGCTGAACCCTTTTTTTCAAAGAAAGGTTTTTAAAGAGAAACATAATGTCTTGATGAATTGTTTGAGATGGTTTATATTATGTGTTTTTGGAAAAATGTTGATGTTGTGGGATGTTTTGAGTCCAAGAACCCCTCCTGTTCGAACTGTGTTTTGAGTTTTTGTTTGGTAGATAAGCTAGGTAGAAGGACCGGTTAGTAGTCTCCTCTAAGATATGTTTCGGGACACCTTTATGGTGGATCCCTTCATGTGTTTGGATTCAGTTTTTGGAACTTTTTGACCAATGTACCAGCTTGGTTGGGTCTATATGTTCACTTTTTGGATAAGGTATTCCCCCATTAAGGGTTAATGCATAACTGAAGTGCAACCCAGATTATTTTTCCATTCGAAAATCCTCCAGTTGATCAATATAAGGAATATTTTTTTTCTCAAGATATGTAGATTGAGTCTACACCCATTCCTTTATTTGATTTTTAGATCCTATTTTAATGAGATAGTTCTCATGGAAGGTTGAAAGATACCTTAGTTTCTTAAGTTTCCTAATTCGTTGATGGTGGATGTGGTCTACGGTTGTTAGTGTGGATGAGTGTCTCGATGGTTTCTAAGAGGGCCTTTGGGTTCTTTAAAGTTTCTATGAAGCATGAGTTCATGTTAAACCACCGGTGTGGGAAATATTGTCATGATAGGATATTGTAGCCACTTTCTAGAATTGTGTGTTGTTTGGGGATGTTGTATAAGGTCCCTCTCCATTCATTGTTTATATCAGTCGCAATGGTCATGTTCGGTGATGCCTTATGATGTCATGTGCTCGATTGACCATATAGGTGAAAGGCCTGAAATACTTTGAGAGTCCCTGTTATGTTGGGTGAATGTATCCCTTGGAAAAACTCCAAAATATTCCATTTTAGAGGAAGGTGATTTTAGGTGTTCTTTACTTCTATTGTTTCTCACCTAAACAAACAAGGATTGTTGTGTGTGCATTTTATAAGCCCTTGTTTCAGTGAAACATCATGTTAGGGTAATGTGATTTTGGAATGTGTTATGTCATGGAAAACATATCAGGGATTGTGGTGTAGTTATTGGTTGCATCGAAAGAATAATTATCATCCAAGTGGTTTCCAAAGCCCAACTGCGAGGTCGAAGATGCTTCAATCATTTGAGCTCCAGCCATAGGTCTCAGAGAGAAGCTGGCTCGTAGTCAGGGGAAATCCCTGGGTCGTTTAAACCCTTGTACAATGTCCTATCTTCATCATTAAAGATAGGAAGATTTTAAACCGTTGGTGTCATTATCTTTTCTCTTTTTTTTCTCGTTCGGTGGAAATAGGTGGAGGGCCTTGTACCCATGACTTCACGTAATGTCATTCCCTCCCACTTTGGTTTCCATGGAGTCATTAGAGAATGGTTGGAAATTGGGATAGAAATACTGAGAACACGGTTTGTGCACGATTAGTAGTGACCGTGTTCCAGGAAGCAATGCAGAAAGAATGATCTGCACAGCTAGTGCACAGTTTCCCAAACGTGCAGACTAACCCTATGCCCTTCCCAAATCTTAAAAAAAAATTGGGCCTGTCTGTGTCGGCCCATGCTGGTTAGTTAAGATGGTTAGTTATTATGGTGGGGAGACCCACTATGATTCTCATTTACATTCCTTCAAAAAACATTGAATGGAATTCTACCCTTTGTACTAAGGAGTCCATTTAGGCCTCCCCTGTTAGTGTTCTGATTCTGTCTCAGAAATATATAGGTTGTCTCTTTTGGCGGGGAGCCTATTTGTGTCCACCTCGTACCAATAAATCAGATTTATCCATGGTCTTGTCTTGGTAGTAGATAGTTTTATTCATAACTATCTATATAACAACATATTCCTTGAGTAAACGTTGGGATTGGAGAGTGACCAATGGTTTAGTTAAAGGTAAGTGTATCCTTGTTCGATGTTGTTGTTCGTTTGAGTGAATTGCTTGAGTCTTGTTCGGATAGTGTTTGAGGAGTTTTCTTTTGGGATAAAGTATGAATTTGATTGGGAATTTCAGGAAATTGGTGTATGTTTTGGTTGCGAGATTAATCCTTAATTGATCACTGGAGTTGTTTTGGCCTTTGGGGGTGAAACCTGGCAAGGGAGTACCTCTTGGTTACTCAGTTGGGTTTGGTTGTTGCTTTGGCATTGATGTGACTTTCTGGGGCGGAAAGTTTTCATGGTGGGGAGAATTGTCACATAAATGACTTATTTTAATGTTAAATTCAATTTAATTTCCATTCATTCTTTGTTTTGAGGGTTTCCTAAGCATTTATGGAGGAATGTGGGAGTTTTTATGAATTGGGCCAAACCGTGAGCCCAATTCCAGATTTAAAAATAAATTTTGATTCCTCTATAACTTCTTCATTTTTCAACATTTTTCATCCATTACAATTCCTAGTTTTCATAACCTGACATATTAACACCACCATATTTATTTGGACCATTTATAAATCCATAATCATGGTGGATATGGGTTTTTATTTAAGGAATTGGGTCTGCCCGAAATCCCATTTTCTGCATTAAAAATAAATTGTAATTCTTTAATATCTCCTTCACTATTTGCATTTTTTCAGTGATTCCAACTCACACCCGAGCCCACTTACCTAAGTCGTGCCCCAATTCCCTCCTCCCACAATTTGGAGCTCGATAGAATCACTAAAATGGTCGAAACGTCTCTGGATTTTAGAAATCGTCCAGAATTGGAGAGGTAAATTGATCCTTTAATAACTTCTTCTATTTTTACTCTTTTTTCCCCATTCTAGTCCCTAAAAGATATCCTAAACTTTGTTCGAGCATCCCATGAATTTTTGTATGTTTTCAAATTCATATGATGGTGTATTTTGAGTCGTTTTCTTCAAGATTATTTTGGGTATGTGTTTCTCTCTTCAATTCCTTCCTTCTCTTTAGGGTTTCCTCCCACTTTCATAAATTTATAGAGTGTCCAGATGTTAGGGTTTATACCTAGGGTTTGATTTGGGGTATTTTTGGTGAAATATTATGGTTTCGGGTTTGTTTTTACATCCTTGTGGTGCGGCAGAGGTGCGGTTGAGGTTTCGCACCAAGATTCAAGGGTTTTGACTCAAAAGGTAGGTGGTTCCATGTGTAAACAATTAGTGATGAGTTAGCTTGCTGTATTTAACCATTTTTAATATTACTCATATGTTGGGTGTGGTGTGAAAACTGTTTATGATTGATTTGGTAATGTGTTAAATTTTATAGTCGCTTTTTAACATGAAATTCGGTGTTTTCATGTGTAACTCATGGGGTTTTATTTGGGTGTGGTTTATAACTTATGAAATTGGTTAATTAAATATTGTTTGGACTTCCAATTCTTGTTTGGTAATTTACTAGTGTCATGTGGTTCTAAAAATAAGGGTTTTGAATAGGTTTTATGTGTAAAACATTGTTATACTTCTTGAGGTCATTTTAGAAAAATGTGTGTTTTCATTTGTATCTTTTGTGGTATTATTCAAGGTTATTTTATAACACTTGAATGTGTTTTTATAAATGTATCTAGGACTTCAAATTATATTTTTGATAGGAATTGGTATGGTTTTGGTCTTAAATGGGGGTTTTGAAATGGGTTTTGTGTGCAAGACATAGTTACACCCCTTGAGTTGTTTTTTTGAAAATTGTGAATGTTTTGTTTGGTTAAAAAAAGTGGATAAAAGAGTGTATATGTACTGTTTGGGGGGTGTGATCACCTAATATGAGTTTTTTAAAGGTATGGTGGTTATTTAAGATTTCAAATATTTTTTTTATAATGTTTTATAAATTGCTGAAATGTTTTAGAAAATGGGAAGAGAGCTGCAAAACATGGTTGTGGGCTGTTTTCTGTGAGTGTGTTGTGAAAATTGAATTTTGTTGATGAAAGTGGTATTATATGTTATTTTAGTGGGCTGTTATGTGAGTTATAATGTCTTGTAATGGTTTATAAAAATGGTTTAAAGGATTTGTGGAAGTGTCCATGTAATGTGAAGAGTGTTGTGGGCTATTTTTGTATGAGTTGGATTTCAAAATCAATTTGAATGAAAAGTGTACTTTTGTGACTTGTGTGGTATACATGTGGAATTTTTGGTGAATTTTTTATATGGAAATTATATTTTCAAGTGCAAAGTATATATCTTGACTTGTTGAACTTGTTTGAGCACAAAGGGAAATCCCGGGTATCTAGGTGGGTGGACGTGTACTAGTATGCTAGTGAATCTGTGAGGTTTGCCCTCAGTTTCACTTAGAAAGATTGACGCTTACAACTCTAACTAAACTATGATGATGATTATTGGGGACCACTAGGTTATGGGTATGTTCCCTACTGGTGGATCGTGCACGAGAATGGATATTTGTGATGGTTACTCTCACCGAGATACGAGGTACCTGGGACCCACAGCTAGCTAGTGCCTAGGGGTTATTTCCCATTGCTTGTGCTCACTGGATACTTTGTTCTTACCGTCGGTATACGGTATGAGAGGCTGGAAAATTCAGTAGCTATGGTATTTATTTTAAATGTTTTTATTCTTTAAATTAGCCCACCTAAAAACTCTTTTTATTTAATGTTGCATCTTTTAGAAATTTTAACTAGCATCTCATGTCTTTGAAAAATTGCATGCTTTTTGCCATTAAATGTTTATCACATGGAATCTATTAGTGGTTGTATACTATTGGGATTTGGCTCACACCTTACTTACACCCTTGGGTGTAAGTAGACTTGGTTTTTTTTGTCGCAGGTTGGGTACAGTTTTTTTTGTTCCAGTGGTTCGGGTTTCTAGCAGGTCCTTGGTAGTGAAGTCTTGTGGAGATAGCATAAGGGTGGTTCCCCTTGACATAAGGGTTCTTGGGATGTCCTTATTTGTTTTTTTTTTACCTTTGTAATGGCCTTTAAATGTAGTTTTAACTTATGTAATTCAGTTCTGAAATTTTGTAAAAGATGGTTTTAGTTGAAAAATCCAGATTTGTTTTATTGAGTTTTTTTTATTGTTTAATGTTTATAAAATCGGGTAAATCGTTCCCAATTATCATTATATGATACCCGGGCACTAGTGCCAGCCCGTGGGGATCGGGAACGCCCTTCGGGCCTTGTCACGGGCTGGGTTTGGTGTCGATTTTGGCGGTGACCAGATTTGGTTCGTGACAAATAATATCCATAAAAATGCAATAATTTTTAACTCTCAATGATATTTTGTGGCTCATCCAATGAAAAGTAATTTTTACCTTATAAAGATCAAATAATATGTAATTTTACAAACCCACATATAATAATAACTTAACTACTCTAATCTAGAAATTATAATTTAATAACATAGCATAAAGTAGGTAATCCCTCAAGAAATCATGAATGGATTTTATATGATTCTCATGGTATTATTTGTCTCTCTACTAAACCATAATTCCATCCATGAATATAATGATAATTTAATCAATATAGAGGTGGATATTTTAATTAATCAATACCATGAAAATATAAAGATCTATAGTCATACCAAATTTTATCACTAGATATTCATTGTTATCAAATATTCTTCGATAGGAAGTCTTTGAAATATCTAAATCCTTAACTCTGAACTAGTGATATCTAGACCAAGGGTTAATTTTCAATAGCCACATTTATCAATTTTATTGATAAAATAATTCATTAATATAGGAAAAGGATGAAAATTCTAAATCATTATGTAATTAATCTCTTGATAATTGACAGACCAACAGAGAGCCCCATAATTCTTTTTGGAGAAAAGAACAGGGGCTCCCCAAAGTGATACACTAGGATGAATGAAACCTTTAGCTTAAAAATCATCCAAAAAAACATTAATTCCTTTAATTACTCCTGATAAATATGGTATAAAGGAATAAATATCTGTTTATTTTCTAGTACTAAATTGATCAAAACCTCATTTTCCCTCTCCCTAGAAAGACCAGAATAATCATGTGGAAAAACATTAGAAAACTCTATAACCACCAAAGGAATATACCATCCCATAAGTTCACTACTAATTTAAACTAAAAATTAAGAAATAAATATTCCATGTTTCTAAAATATAGATCATGATCAACTATATATCATATCCAACTCTCCCCAAAATATTTTGTAGTTCTCATCAAATTAAGTAAAGAACACCAAATAATGTTAGTAATAAATCTCTGCTAAATTGGAAACTTAGTGATCCATACTAAAGATGTAATAAATTAAATATAAGTTTAGAACCATAAAATCCAAAACTATCATTACATCAGATAAAAAAATATGAGGGACATCAAAAACCATTCTCCTTCATTTTGAGGAACATATTCATCTTCATAACAAAGTGTAAGAATTATTTAGGATTTTTTAATTGATTCATGAAGTGGGTTCATTTATAGTAATGATAGGCACTAATATCAAATAAATAAGTTTTTAAATACAAATAAATAATTATAGTACCTCTAATAGTTTCTAGGATATCATTAATTTCTATCTTAGATTCTTCCAATATGTGTGAATTCTTTATTATAGAATCATATGGAAGAAACCCAATAGTATTTATAGTGACTAATAATAATAAATAAGATTTAGGTTCTTGAAAGAATTTACCATAATGTAGAGAATAATGAGAATGAAATATAATTGGAAGTGGCCTCAGGGTACATATGAGTTATATATTTTAGGAGGAAAAAGGATAGTACATTCATGTTCCTTGTATTAAAACACTAATATCAATTCAATGTTCCACTACTAATTAGTAGAGAAAGTGTGGTATAAGTCATATACTGGTATCCACTACATCTTTCCTTATAAACCTCATTCCAATTATTCTTCTTTCTAGTGGAGTAATAAAAAATACCATTGGGAAGAAGAGGAATCCCAATTAAACCTGGCCTTATTTCTAGGAAAATAATTATCATCATACCTATTGTAACCACTTTATCAAAGGTGGTAACCTTCAGTATAAAAACATTAGATAAAATTTTTAGTCATAGGACAATATAAAACCTCAAATCCTTAAAATTATCACTAGATACAATCACAAGAGAGAAAAAAACTAGTTTGGTAAATTGGTTGACATTTTCCATTACATTCTTATATGATTTTTGAAGGGATCTTGACCTTATCCTATCTTTAAAAAATGAAGTCTATTTTTGGTAACAATCGGGTGTCCTGAGTAAGGTTTGAGTAAAACTAAGTAGGCCACCACCAATTATTTCTAAATAAATATCCAATCTATAATAGTGTATATAGTTGTATAAATAATAAATAACAAATTAAAAAAGTAAATAGGATTCACATTTATTATTCTTTAATTAACCACATAGGCCCCTAGGTTCACAGTGACACCCAAAACAATCATACCAATATCAACCCATGTCAAATTCCGAACCAATACCATAGGGATACAAAAATTCATTCTTTAATGGGATTTAATTATTCATTTAATTCCAATCCTATTTCTAGTAACATGGAGAATCAGTCTAGGTACCAATTCATATACATGAAATGGGGGCCTATAGAAGAAGTCTATCACCCCATGGGTATTTAGAGTAGTAGTATTTAACCAAAAACTGATTGGTATATCACATATATCACTAATTCACATGCATGAAATGGGTTCCTATAGAATTATTTTGGCACCCCATGGGTATTTGGAGTAGTATTTCCCTACCTAAAACTCATTGATCAATCATTCACAAATATCACATATATATATATATATGTGTGTGTGTGTGTATTAAGGTTCAACATCATTAACCTTATTACCAATAATTCACATCATAGATCCTCATTTCATTTATCAATAATATTCATGATTATTTACTTTAATCACAAGATATAACATGAATAATTCCCCATTAATTCATTTATCATTAATAATTACACAACTCATTAACCCTTCAATGTTAATCCTTATATCCCTTTAAATCCCATTTTCAAACATGAAATAACGATTTAGTTCAATTTCACAAACCCCAAATTTCCCTTATACATTCTATTTATCATTATTTCAAGGTAATTAGAGCACCCCATACATTTCCACCATACCTAGTCTTATAATATGAAACGGTTCCAATGTGGTCCGTGAAGGGTCTCACAATTTCATGGAATTAAATTCACATTTTAAATTTAAAATAATTTACAAAATGTAGAAAAGAGGTGGAACAATTACATAATAATTAATATAATAAATTCATTTGGGAATATCTATTATACCACCTATCTTAATATCATTGGTGAATTCTCACCAAACCCCATCCCTCGATTTGATGTAGAGCGGTCGAATTCACAACGGTGGAGGAGATCTGGGATCAAAACCTAGGATAAAGATCCAATGAAACAATATACATTAAAATATAGATGTAAACCATCAAATCTGGAAGAATTTACATCTCTTCAAATGAGAATAATGATGAGAGAGAGAGATAGGAACCCAAACAAGGAAGAGATCACATACTAGAGAGGATTCGATTGTTCCATAGGATCTGTGATTCAAAAGGTAAGTGGTTTGAGGAGCCTTGGAATCCTATCATGATATTATGAGAGTAAAAGAAATCATATTAGTCTGAGAGTGAGTGATTAGGGATATATACTGGGTTTCAGGGCATTAAATAACTGCATGTATGGTTTCCTGGATAGATCACATGGTTAGACAGATCATACACCCTAACCATGAATCCATACTATCTAGGGTGCATGAATTATCCTAGGTATTTGAATGGTTTGCCAAAGTATGCACCAACTATGAAAACACCCTCTATCCAAGGGTGTGTGGTTTGGGGATAGTGGCCACACGATTTGGTCAAACTGTGTTCCCCCTTCCTATGGCTCAAAATGGGGTGCATGGTTTCATAAGAAAAACCGTACGATTTATCCTAAATGTGAATCAACTATTCATAGCCCCATGGGATTATAAAATTCTAAAAATTTACCATAAATAGACCTAAAGCAAGACACAACCATGTTATGATCAAAAAGTGGGTAATAGAATACATTAAAGAATGTACAAAACATATCCATGAAGGTCATGATCTTATACACATAATACTTCACTTCATTTCATAGGGAATGGAAGCATAAGAAAATTATGAGCTTGGATTCGCAATAAAGGTAAATATAAAAGAAAAAAATTGAAGATATTTAGTTAGTATAAGATGAACATGTGGATATGAGAACAGAACCAAGGTGAATGAAATTAATAAATGAAAATCATACCTAATAAAATATAAAAAAATCATGATCCATGATATATATTTTTTGTAATAAAAAATAAATGGGTCATAGGTGTAACATAAAAGATTACAGAAATAAAAATATGACAATTATATTATATTAGTAGAACAAAATATAAGATTTCCCACAATATCAGATATCTTAGTTGTAATGGAATACTAGATACATATATACATTGCGCTTTAAACATTAGATACAATATGAACAAATTGTGAGAAAACTATTATACCTTTGTTCATTTCCCTAAAAATTACACATATTACTCATATATATTTCCTAGGGAAAGGAATGGAAATTAGTGAGAGATTATATATTCAGAAATGGGTAGCATACAGTGCAATCTTACCTGACATAAACATTTCATAAGTCATTTTGACAGAATAAATTAACAACATGAATCCAAAGTCAACTTGAACTGAGTGAATACTATATCCATGATAATAAATGAAAATATGGATAATCATAATCATTAATCTTATACTAATAGAATGAATAATACCATACATTAGAAACAAAATTCAATTTCATATTACAATACAAAGATACTAATCTAATTAGGGGAAGAGGTATACTCTAAAATGAAACTGGTTTTGTCTAATGAGATCTATTGATGCTTCGATGAGATATATAATTCTAGTCCCATATCATTACCTGGTTATTTACAATTATCCACCATAAGATTCATCAAGACATTATATACCAAACCCTAAGGAAACTCTTATAGACTAAAATTTTTATATCCATATATTGAGAAATACGGACATCAAATACTTCACCATAAAATAGAATAATATTCATGTCTTGGAGAAAATACCTTAATAAACTTGGAAGTTGTGGGTGTCATCAATGTAATAGGTAGTGTAATTTTTAAATATAAAAAGGTTTTATGGATCCTTCAATGATTTAGTTTATCCATAGAAGATATCATTTGGGTTCAACAGTTTTCTTTGGTAAGAGACCAATGAAATGGTAGGAAAAGTCCTTCATTATGGTTCATTAAGAGTGTGTGAATATTAAAAAGAATATAAATCAAGATTTTCATGTTAGTTTTTTATTATTATTCCAATTCATTGTGAATCTAGGTGATGATTGGTTCATTTATCAACAAACCCTTTTATAAGTGGTGATAATGGAATTTTTGTACATATTTCAACTTAATATAAATAGAGAACATGATGAACATGTCAAGTGGATAAAAATAGTAAATAATGTATTGAAGAATATATAATGTAGAGAAAAACCTCATCCACACAATTTTAGACATTTTTTTATCAAGTTTCAATCCATTTAACCCTTGACTTATTAATTTTACCATTTTAGCTTTTATCGTGGTAATTGGTTTCTACCTAAGATAAAATATTCATTAAGCCTAACACTAAAGTTATCCTTATTAGATAATTTAAACCAATAGATGATAAATTTTAAATCCATTTTTTGATTCAATTTCTAGATTTTTTATAAATTAATTTAAATATAAAAAATGTATAATATATTGAACAATTTTTGAGAAAAAAATATTACTTGAATTCCAAAATAACAATTATTAATTTGTAAACTATAATGAATATTTTAAAATGTATAATGTGAATTAAAAAATAAATAATTTTCCAAGGAAAGGATTTATTAAATATATTATATACTAATAATGACATAAATGTTTCAAAATTACTAAAACCAGTATTTTTCACTATTCACCTAAAATTTTATTTTTCTTAGAAAATTCCCAAAAAAATAATCTTAAGGTAAAATCATTATGAATAATACAAAAATGAAGATTATTTTTTAAAAATAATATTTTAATATTAATAAATTAATATTCTAATATACTTATGAATGAAGGTTCTTTAGAGTACTCATTGCATCTAAGTCCAGAATATATTGTTTTTCTACTACAATAGGGTCTCAGGTATTACTCCCCCCACTTAAAAATCTTCATCCTCTAAATTGGGGGTATATATGAACTTTTGAAAAAAATTGGATATACCTTCCTCAAATCTTCTTCAAGCCCCCAGGTTACCTCTTCTAGTTTGTGATTTCTGTAATGTATTGTTAACAATTGAGTTGTATAATTATGTAATTATTTATAATTATTATCATGAATCTGGAAATGTTATTAATTATAATAAAATTCATGATAAAAATTTATTATCTCATATGTGACACATTAATTGTATATATCATGTATTTCCATAGTAATTAAACATGGAAGACATCATGTAATTTAGAATGGTTAGGTAGTATAGCCAATTGATAATATGAAACCCCCAAATATTTCTAGTTTTTAAAAATACCTAATGTACCTAAGTAAAAAATTCCCTTTTTTACCAAATATTACAACCACATTCTATGTTGGAACCTTCTAGAATATAAGATTTCCAACCTAAAATTCCAATTCTTTACTAAAATTATCAATATATCACTTTTGTCTATTTTTGGTTGCATTAAAGTGATCCAAATTATTTCACACTTTAGAAGTTGTCTCATCTATAATCTCTATGAAAACTATATTTCTATCTCCAAATTCATCCCAATAGTTTAGTGTATGAAACCTATTCAAATACTATGCTTTTTATGGTTCCATTTGTATTATTTAATTGAATATATTAATTTATGAACATTCTACCAAAGGTATATATTGATCATGTATGGCTTGGAAATCAAGAGATCATGATCTCAACATGTATTAAAAAGTATTGATAGTACTTTAAAAATGTCCATTAGACTAGGGTATATTGGTAGTTCTTAAATATATATAAGTGATGAGATCCCCATGAAGACACTTCCATAATTTCTATTTGAAATAAGTTTCATGGTTAGATACAATTTATAGATGTATCTCATAAAGCCATATGATTTCATTGATATAGAGATGAGTAAGGCACTTAAGTTGTACATCCTCTCAGATCACTAAGAAATGAGCATATATAGTAATATGATTAATAATGACTGATATATAATCATTCTCCCTTGAATTCATTGGGATTATGGTGAAAATTCCATTATAATATTTCCCCACTTCAATATAGGTATAGGTATATGTGAAATGAATCCCTTAGGATTTTGTCTTTTATCCTCCACCTACTTGAATAATATGAATATATAAATATAGTAATCAATTTACCACATCATGTCATCCCACTGGAAATGTTCTATTAAATCCATGTACATATTTGTGTCACTAGAGTGTATGTATAAATTTGAGCAATGTGATTCATCTAGAAGTTCCCTCTTCAATTTTGGTATAGATGGAACACATAACCTCTTCACAAACATCAACACTCTATCAATATAGATTAATTTTGTCATTTTATCATAATTCACTGCTTTAATATTCCTTTTCAAGTTATCATTATCCTACTGGGACTTCTTTATTTTTTATAGTATGGATGGTTTTTGTAATTTTAGTAAAAAGAATAGATGGATCCCCTTACCTAACCATATCCATATTTATTTGTACTAGATATTTATTTACAGGATTATTGTTAATCATCATCATGGCCAGAACTCAATGGCCCCACTATCTCAATTAATTAATCACCATTTATTCCTTCTCAAGGTGGTAGTGTTCTAATAATGCATAGTCCTTGAGTATTTGAAAATATATTCATTTATTAATATTGATATCCTTCTGAGTGAAGATATAATTCATGCTATTATGGTCAATATAAATATCATATCTTTCACCACAGAGGTAGTTTAATTATATTTTCATAAATAATTATTATGATTTAAAGCTCTAGTTCATGAGTTAGATAGTTCTGTAAATGTATTTTCAATTGAATTGATACTTATCCAATGACTAAATCATTCTCCATAACAACACAACAATGTATTTTATTGATTTATCACTATATATTAAAAATCCTTCCTTAAATGATAGTAGATTTAATACTAGTGCATTAATAAATATCATCTTCATATTTTAAATAATTTTTTCACATTCAATTGGACATTTGAATTTAACCTCTTTACATGTTATGTTTCTTAATGGGATGGCCAAATAAGAAAAATCTTGAACAAACAAAAGACAGTAACATACTTGACCTTGGAAAATTCAAATCTCAGTTATGTGTGTCAGTGTATTACATTATTTGACTATCCTTATCATTGGGGTTAATATAAATCCAATCCTTAGAGATATTTTAGAAACAAAAGAAAATTCATTGAGCCAAAGTTCACACTTTCTATACATCTAATATATTAAAAAATTTATGAGGGTCTCTAGAATAATTTGAATATGAATTTTATGCTCTCTATAGCACTTAGAGTATATCAGGATATCATTAGTGAATTCTAGTATAAATTTATCAATATAATCCTTGAATAATCTATTATTCATATAAATTAATATAGAAGGTTCATTAGTCCATCCAAAATTCATTGCCATAAACTCAAAATTTTCATACCTTGTTCAAAATGTTTTCTTTTCTATATTATTCTTCTTTGCCCTTATATAGTGATAACAAAATCGATAAGGATATTTGAAAAGTAATGGGATCCTTGAAGTTGATCAAATAAGTAATGATTGAATACTAATGGGTATAAATTCTTTATGGAGATGATGTCGATCTCCCTATAATCAATACACAATCTCATGGACACATACTTATTTTTCACAAATGAAATAGGGGATCCCCATAGTAAAACACTAGGGTGTATAAATCACTTATCACTAAACTAATTATGTTATTTCATCAATTCCATAAACTACACTACTACTATTTTGTAATAAGTTTTATATATTTTCCTTACATCAAGAATGAGTGTAACGGAGAACTCAACTTCACGATCTGGTGAATTAATAGGTAATTATTCTGTCAAAAAAAGAAATGAATTTTTATACCACTAGAGAATCCTATATTATTAGGATATCTTAATTATTCATAGGTTTCACTTGATCATCCTATTTACCCAAAATTTAAAAAAGGAGATCTACTAGGTAGGAATACATACATGATTTAGTTGATAAAATTTTCCCTATAAAGATAAGATATTCCACTTCACCTTTAAAAAACATAATCTCATACTCTTGAAAATAATTTTTTTCATTATACATTGAAATTTAATCCTTAATCAATAATAAATCAAAGAAAACCATAGGTATGATAGCCAAATTATAAAATCTGGTATTCCCACGCTTCATAATTAGAACTTCCTGATAAATATTTATTTCAATAAGACTCCCACCTAGAGTCTTAATTGATAACTACCTTACCAGGGTAGTAAGGAAGTATTTAATGTTTTTTTTTCGAAAACATATAAGATATAAAAGATTATGATGATACATAATCAAATAAAACATTATATAACATTTATTAAATGATCAAAGTACCTTCCAATACATTATTAGGATGTTCAACATCAGTTTTGGTAATCACATAAGATTTTCCTTTCCCTATTTCCCTTTTCTAAGGAAAATTTCCTTGATATTTGAGGAATTCGTTTATATAGTACCCCTTATCCCTATAGTTCAAGAATGTATCATAAATATATTCTTCTTTTCCCTTATAATGGTAAGCTTCATGGCCTTTTTATTTACTCATGAAACAAACTCATGTTACATTCCTACAAGACTCATGGTGTTTCTTCCAACATTTGTAATGATTTGGAATACTACAAAGACTTTTTCATTTTAGGTAATATAGTGGTTTTAAAGAAGTTTCATAAAATTTAAAAGTTTTTATAAAATTATTTTGTGAATTATTAAGAGGTTTTTAAATTGTTTCTCAAATTATAAAAGAAATTTCAAAGCATTAACATGATTTTAATTCCTTTTTAAATTATAGAATTTAATTTGGAAGTTTTAAAAAGTAATTATAATGTTTTAGAAGTGTTTTTAGGATTTTTAAAGTGGAAATAAATACTTTTCATAGTTTATTATATGTTTTTGTATATGGGAATTAAGAATTTTTAAGATTATTCTTACTCGTACACATGACCATGTTTCTATGTAATGTTAAATCTTGTTTTTAAAAGGATTTGTAAGGTTATTTTGTGATTTCCATGAGTTATGGTAGGGTATCCAAGATTTTATGAGGATATGTAAGGGTAAGTGGTGCTCTTACTTATGTTATTAATGTTATAGATGATTTTTCAAATATTTCATATAGGTAATCTACTTTTCAATGGATACATAAATGTAACCCTAATTTTTCAAATGTTATATAAGGGTGTGTGGAAAAAATTTAATAGTTACATAAAGGAAATCATGGTCTTCATAATTCTATATAAAGGTTTCCAAATTTTCATTTGAATTTCATCAAAAAATTGAAAAACCTTTACTCAGACACCCCCTTCTATGTAAGGGTAACTACTATACCCAAATTTTATATTTCATCTTCCCAACTCAACCCATAGAATTTTTTTGTGTTTTTTAATGTCTAAAATCATGGTAATAAATGATTTCAACTTGTTTAAACATAAATCTAATATTTTTAGATGATTGGATAAATCATTAATTAATTTTTTATTTAAAACCTAATTAAATAAAGGTTTAATTGAATGGTTTAGTGATACATTATCTCTATATTCTGTAAACATGGTCTTATATTATTTTAAAAATATATGAACCACTACCTTGAATTTACTTCAACTATATATCATCTAAATGACCTAAAATACCTTCAATATAGCCCATAGTGTTTTTAAAATTTGTTCGAACCCCTGATTTTGGATTCTAGATTTTTGTGAAGTATCATCTCTCTCATTTATCCTTTATATGCAACACGAGTACAGTACCATTACAGGGTAGGAGATCTGAGTTCTCCCATTATTTTATATTCATATATTATATTAACAAGTTCTTATTTTTCTTTGTTTGGATGTTATGAGTTGTATAATAAGGAATTTTATTGTAAAAAATATAAAATTAATGTGAATGGAGTGTTTCACATGTATTTTACCTGATTTCATCATGTTTCATATTATTTTTTCCCTAGAAAATTTTATCACATGCATAAAGAATTATTATTCTTATTATATCATGATGTGTTAATAAATATAATCAATATATTTTCATATAAAGATAAATTTTTTTTAAAATCAAGATAATTAATATATTTTTTCATTAAAATTGAGTTTTCACATGCTTTTGCTTTTTTATATTGTTTAAAGGATTATCCATGTTTGATTCCTTCTTCAAAATAATTGTTTCCAGGAACCGTTTTTCTATTGTTATTATGGATTATGATCATATTGATGTGGTTATTTGACTAATAATTACATTCATAAATAGTGTTAATCACTTTTATATGGTTAAGGTAATGATTTCCCATTTATATCTTTTATTATGTTATAATACACCATGCTAAAGATAATGTAATGTCATTAAATCCCATAAACTGGATCATGATGGATTTGTAAGTTATAGTGTGTTGTTATGTGTTGATATGGGGTGATGTGAAATGATTTTGTTTTTATTACTATGATATGGTTGGATTGTGGTGATGACTAATCTTATGTTGTGTTGTGATGATTGTTATTTTGGGGAATGAAATAAATGAATGGTAAATAGCATAATAATGTTTAATTTAATATGAAAATATGATTAATTAATATAAAAAAATTTGGTATTTTATGTTATTAATTAATTATTATGAAATTTTTGTATGGTTATTTCATTAAATGAATGGAAATATAAATTAATGAGTTGTATGATATGGAATGTCTTACTAAATGGGAGTTAGTGAAAATACGATAATTCTAGAAATTGTAAAATTGTAATGAGTGGGATTTTTGTGTATTTTTTGTGGAAGTTTTGTAATGTGATAAATTAGTTTCAGAACAAAATTTTACACATGGTATTGTTGATATAGAGGTTTTGGTGGTTTTGGTGGTAATAACAAAATATTTTATGTTATATTTATCTTTAAATAAATTTTTTTATATCATCCTTTACATGAAAAAAAATTAAAAACCATGAAAACCTATTGAAATATTATTACATGAAAATTATATCATTGTTTAATTCATAATGTAAATATTTTCATAGGTTCAAATTTTTTAATTTTTCAGAAAAGATTAAATTTTTAGTAAATAGTGAAAAAATACTAATTTTTTTAAAACCATCAATTATTTTAGTTGAAAATACCCATAATTAATTGAACATATTTCTAAATTAACATAGGAATTATTTAGTTATATATAATATAATTAATTACATTTTAATCGTTATTATAATATATTTTGGTATATGTTCCTTTTTGGAATTAAAAATACACTTTTCCAAAAAAATTGTTTTCTCTTTTTTTATCCATAATTAATTTATGAAACATCTTTAAATTTAATTTGATAAAAATTATTCCATGTTATGTGGTTTAAATTTCGTAAATAGGTCTCTTTTATTATTGTTCGTTATGAATAGAAATCATGGTGAAAATTTGTTACCTTGGTAAGGTTTAAACTGGTAAAAAATGGTTAAAACATTAGGAGAATGCTCTAAAATTTCACAAACATTTTCATTTATCCAAATAGATGAATATATTTCATCCATTCCATTGAATTATTGAAAATTTATCCACCAAGTTCCCTTTTTCATTGATATTTACCTTTATATCACTAAAGAAAAGAATAAAAACAAAATGGAACACTCTTGACTTGAAAATCTCTAATATTTTTCCATAAGGTTAAAAGGAGGTTATGTTTGGATTTAAATATTAATTTAAATGATTAATTTAATTTATTTTTATTTTATTTTATTTTTAAATTTTATATATTAAATAGTTACCATAAATATTTACACAACACCGTCATATTATTTATTCAATTAAAAGAAAAATAAAATAAATTATTTTAAAATTTTTAAATGTAATAAAAATTGGATTAATTATTGTGTTCCAATAATTTTATATATTAATATATTGTATTAGGGATGTTTTAAATGATTAAATTCATATTCCTTCTTCTTCTAGATGTATTTTAAGTGAAATTAAATGAATAAAGTTAAAAATGATATTAATAATATTTTATAAAAATAATATTTTGTTATTTAAAAATCATAAAAATATTTCAAAAGGACATGGTATATAAGATATTATTTATAATCTCATACCTTTTTCATTTTTGAAGAAATGATTACCTTATATTTAAAATTATAACCATTTATGATTGAAAAAGTTGTTAATGAAGTTAAGGATAAAATCATTTAACGAAGAGGTTAAAAAAATTTAAGGCTTAAAATATGATATAAAACTATTAAAAAAATATTAATTTATGGGATTTAAACCATATCCTATATTATATTTAACATTATATACATATGGTTTCACTTTCACTTGAAAATGAGTTTATTATTTTTAAATATTTTTATTAATTATATGTGTGTCCTTTAGTTTAGTATAAAAAGAAACTACCTATCCTCTATTTTGTACACCATATAGAGTTAATTAGCTCTAAAAAACCCTAATAAGACTCTTCCTAACATCCTTATACAAGTTTTTGAGGTTATGGTCTTCCCAAAAGACAAACTCTAGGTTTCTTGAGTGGGTATCTAAAGGATCTCTTTCGATAAGATGTAATCTCCTTTACTGATACTTTAAAATTTCCTCCTTCTTATACTTCCTATAAATATGTTATAACCATCCTAAAATAATAAATCTAGTGTTATTAATATAATTATATGTTATTATGAGTATATTAAAACCATTTTTCATCTCTTTTTCATCCAAAGAAAAGGGAAAATTTCACTTGTGCATACATATGACTTACCATCTACACAAAGTGATGTAATTCGTTGTTTATAACCACTTTAATTGGATGGTTATAAGTATTGAAATAATAAATATATAATATATATGTGATATAATAATTATTCTATAAATATTAATTCTTATTTATCATTCTTCTTTCCGTCCATTGAAAAGTGAAAACAATGTTCATGTGTGTGTACGGTCTTCTGTCTCTATAAACAGTGTAATTAATTTTTCAATCTCCAGAATTTATAGATAAATATAAATACATATAATGAATATATATTATATTTATATCATTATTAAAATTCTTAATATTATGGAAGCATAATAAAATTACAAGTTCCAAAACTACCGAACCAAAATTCTTTTACATAACGAAGCAGTTAACACCCACAACAATGATAGTAATAAAATATATCCAAAAAATGGGTTATGAAATGTTATAAATGGATAATATATAATATTATAGATTTTATATAGTTCTTGTATGAATTTATAATAAATATAAATTTATTATACATTTGGTTAAAATCACTATCTAGGCATGTTAAACATTAGGTAAGGGATTTTGGGTCAATTTCCACTCCATTGAGACATGTTTGGTATTATGAACATATTTATTTTTTTAGTGTATAAAATATGAATTTTATGTATTTAACATGAATATATATTTATTATATATTATTAATGTTTCAATTCAAGTTTACTATTTTAAATATTTATACTTCAAAATTTACCTAAGAGATAAGAATTTATTTTACACTCTATTTTTTAGATAGCCCTTACTTTCATTGATGGAATCATATAATCTATCAAAAACTAAATATATTTTCTTTTCCTTGAGATATTTAATGAGTTTAAATATTTTACACTCTCTTTATAACATTAATCAAGTAAAAAAATTTAAAATAAAAAATGATTTTATTTCTCTTATTGATTAGGAATATTTTTCTTCTATGTCCATATTTTTCTAAAAAATTGAAAAATTCATTTTTATTTACTCAAATGATTTATTAATTAGATTTTATATTATCCTTGAATTTTTAAAAAGTATTAAATGTATATTTATAATTTTTTCCAAAAGGTTCATTTTTTAATTTCTTGAAAAAATTCAAAAGGATTGTTTTTTTAACGTATATGCCTTTAACATAATTTCTCTCCACCAATACTATTTTACACTATTTATCTTATTCTTCAAATTTTTAATGGATTAAAAAAGAAAAAACATTATTGAAATATTATGTTTTTTTTTCTTCATTTTTCATTAATTATCCAAAGTAAATTATTTTATTAAAAACTATATATTTTCAATGAATTGATGGTCATCCTTTATTTCTTATTAATTATTTGGATGTTAACTTTATCTTAAAACATTCCCTTTCTTGTGATCATTTTTAATTGAAAATAAAATTTCTCTTAAATATCAATATTCTATGTATCATTAATATTTTAATTTCTTAAATCATATAACATTTTTATATATGGTGTTTTACTATGAAATTTTTTTAATTGACTAGAGAAATATTAATATTTGGTATTCTTTACTCAATATGGATATTTGTTTTTTTAATGTTTAATTTAGAGCCAATATTTTTTATGAATGAAAACCCACTTTTTTAACTAGGTAGATAGAGACCCATTACATATCTCATAATACCAAGTCTATGTGGCCCATGAACATGAATTGAAGGTCCTAGGGATTGAAATACCTAATTTTGAGCCCAAAAGAACATTTTTTCCTAAAAGCCCCTCCAATAAATAGTACTGTTATAGTACCCTTTCTAATATAATGGCTTCTTTAGTACTACTGCCACTATATTATGTGCTATATTACCCTCCACTGTGATAGTTTCACCACTGATATAGTGATTTTACAATACCTTGGGAAATCATCCCTACTCAGTTTTGAACCTGGGTCATTTGGATGCAGGCTTATGAGGTTTACCACTCAGGCAACACCCCAATTACAATAATATGGATATTTGATAACATGAAATATAGTTTAGGAATTAATTTTTTGTTAAATATATTAAGGAATTCATTATGCGTGTAGTAATCAGTGGGTCCTAGTTATATAAATCCCTTTGTTTCATTGATATGTCTCATGAGACAAATGGGTTGGAAAAAATTAATAAATGCATTTTTGGTACATCCCTACACATTAATTAAACTGTCTTGGAATAAGTAATTATTGAAAAACATATCATAATGTATGAGATCATTAATTCCCATATTAAATATTTCAATCATTGAAAATTCAGTTATTATTATCCATGATATTATTACGTTGATATTAACCATGATTGTAATTTTTCTGGGGTTAATAATTAAATAGAAATTGTTTTCTATTATATACCTTGCTATATTGATTATTCATTATTTACTCATGATAGATTCCTCTATACATGAATCATATGAATTTTCTAAGCTCACCCTTTTTTCCTTCCCTGGGATATAAAGAATAATATTATGAATAATATCAAGGATGCATAAATGTTTCTTATTCTATGTATTTAAAATTTCTTACATAATATGGTAATCATTTATGTATCTTTTTCATCAACACTACTAAACTGATCGATCATTCAATATGAGATCATGTGTATATTATGTTAATGTAATAAAGTAGACAATATCTCTAGTTATTGGAGTTTTAGTTTCTATAGTTGGTTTTAGAGTAAGTTTAGTATATTCCTTGGGAACTATATTTTAATTAAAAATTGATACCATGGGAATTATGATAGTCCCTTAGAGTATTTTAGAACTTTTAAAATTGTTTTGAATTTTATTTTTTAGCTCAATATTCATGATGATTATGATTCAACTCTATGTGTTTTGTTATATAGTGATGGAACCTAATGAAATAAAAGGAAACAACACATATAGACAATATAGGGATTTCACCACTAAGAAAGCCAATATAGATGGTACTGGAAATGAAAAGATCGTGTTCATATTAGGGTAGATGAATTAGGTTATAATTAATAACCTTTCCTATATAGAAAAACTTATTATTTTGTAGTGTGATTCATCTATGTTGGATAACTTCCTGGGGAAGAATCCTACATCATTTGGTGGAACTACCAATCCATTAGTAGTTAACAATTGAATAGGTCCATTGAAAAGATATTCCTTGTTTTAAGATATAACGAAATTGAAAAGGTTATTCTAGAAGTGTTTTATTTGAGAGAATATTCTAATCAATAGTGTTCATTGATCCAGAACACTAAATAGGATAAAGAAATAGAAAGCACCGAATATATAAATTTTAAGGTGATATTATTAAATAAATACTTTCCTTGAGAACATTGAGATAAAATGGAGAGTAATTTCCTCATTTTAATAATGATGGAAGAAGAAAGTATTTTATTCCAGATCTATGTTCAGTATCCTCTCCCTCATGTACCCTTTCTGTGTAGCATGATTCTCGTTTCGTTACCAGGTAATGGATCCAAGTTCTATATTTATTTTATTTCCATATATAATATTAACATACTATTTTATTCCTTTTGGGGGGATAGTATGGGTTGAAATAATAAGATAATTAATTGGATCAAATCTGAAATGTAAGGGGATGGGGATTTCTTCCTTTATTTTACCTGGTTTCTTCATGTTGCAAATTATTATTTCACTCAAAAATATTATATCATGCATAAATAATTACTATTCTTATTTTCTCGTGATATTTTATCTATATAATAATAATAATAATATCCTATAAAGAGAAATTAATTATCATATGAATATAATTAATATTTTTTTATGAAAAGGGATTTCTTGTATTCTTTTACTTATTTTTTTATATTTTTCAACCTCTTATACATATTTGTTTCTTTAGTGAGAATAACATTTTTTAGGGTACTTGTTTTCACTATGATTTTTTTGTATTATGAGACCCTTTATGTAGTTTTTTGATTAATGTCACGATGTATAAAAAAGGAAAATAACTTATATATGGTTAATGAACTGATTTCTTATGGAGAATTGAAATTTTATGATAATAACTCATGCTAAAAATTATATAATTTTATAAAATATCTTAAAAAGTATTTTGATATATGTATAAGGTGATGTGTGTTATTATGTGTTGATATGGGATATTGTGTTGTGGTTTTGATGCGTGGTTTTTTCTGTGATATGGTTGTATTGTGGTGATGGTTTGGCTGATATTGGGTTGTGATGATTTCCAATTTGGGGATGAAAATTAATAAATTATAAAAGGTATAATGATATATAATTTGAATAGGTATATATTATTAATTAATGTTGTAATTATTGGTATTTTATGTAGTTAATTTAGTGCTATGAAATTGATGTTTGATAATAGTATTAAATGAATTGAAAGAAAAACGAATGATTTTTATGAAATGGAAAGGCTTGGTAAATGGGAGTTAGTAAAATATAACAATTATATAAATGGTGAAATTTTTTATTTAAGTGGTATTTTTGTGTCTTGTTCTTGGTGGTTTTTTCTGTGATGAATTATTTATGCAAGTGAAGTTGATGCATGATAGTGGTGATGAAATAGTTGTGGAGGTTTTTGTTATGTGATCCCATAGGTTGGGAATGTGTATAACTATCATATATATTGTATTTTACTTATGATTTCTAGAAAAACCACAACTAATTCATGTTTTTACATTAACACTGTGATTTAATGGGGGTGTTTTACCTAACATCTAGATAGTGGGGAATGAATGTCTAGATAACCCCTACTCTCCACTCTTTCCTACAGACAAGGAGTATATGCATGTGTTGTGATATATAGAAGTCAAAAGTTCACTAGAGGTGATTATTTGTGATATTATAATGTGGTTCATGGTGTTTTCATGCATGGTAAGTGGAGTGTATGAGGTTTATGTCTTTCCTGATAATGATACCATACTAACTTTGTTATGGAAGTGGTTGTGAGAGGTTGTGGATGTAATGACTAGTTTCACATTGGGTGCTTGGTATGTTGTTGTTTCCTAGGTTTCTTTAAGATGGATGTGATAACCACATGCATGTGGGGTGATTGGAATGATGTAGATTCCCAGGTTTCCATAATGAGGATTCTATGGAAGGGATGTGAGTTATCGGACATAAAATGTTTTGGTATGAGAGAATAAACTTAGTGGTGAATTGGTGGGGTTAAAATTTTATTGATATGTTTCTTCTTATCATATTATACTTGGATGTGTTTTTGGTGAGTGAGCCTTAGTTATGTTAGGAGTTAGTTGACCTGGTATGTTATTTTTTATTCTATTATTTGTTCACTATGGAATTAGTATGGTCTTCCCAAATTTTCTCGAGAGTCTTTGGGTATGATCCTATATAGTATAAATTTTATTCTCACACTATATATATATAAACTATATTTTAGGATTCCATGAGTAATTCAAAGATAGATCTAGACATTACTATATTTTATATTGGAGTTTTTTTTGAGTCGCTATCATGGGACTTGTCTTTTTGTTTCACTTGGATACTTTTGTTGTACTTGTTAATTTTTTACATCAATTATGGGATGGTTTGGTTTCCTTTATTTTATATTATGTTTTGGATATATTTGGTGGTTGATATCATATATAGTAATTATACTTTTTCTATTGAGTATAACGTTGTCCATATTTGTGATATTCATTATACCCTTGGTGTTAGTCATCAACTCAGGGCCTACTAGAGGCTGCACTCGGGGATAATTATCCCTTTTTTTCATTTTCATCATAGTATGAGTGAAATTGGAGGGAGTTGTTCATGAAAATTGTTATCACATGTGGGAAATACAATCCTTTCTTTTCTTCCCCTATCATTATTTTTCTTCCCATGATGCTCATTTGTCCTTTCTTCTCAAGAATTACCTTGAATTCATATGTCTTAAAGAACTTATTTTCTATCCTAATGCTTCATGAGACTATATAATCATATGATTAAAAGTTTTAAGTAACAAACACCCTTCAAAGGATAGATTTTAACCCATAAAAAAATTATAAATCTTGTTTTTTATCTAAATAAATAGTATACAGTGTTCTGATTTAACCTTGTAAAGTAATCATCAAATTCAAAAACATTTTCCTCATCCTTTTTTCTCATATTGAGGAATTTCCTTTCTTATTTCACTCTCTTTTAATTAGGTGTATATTATTCCTATAATATCTCCATAAATATTCCTCAATCTATTAACAAGACCTCATCTTTATATTTAGAGTTTTGAATTAGTGACCACCATTGATTTGCATATCCCTTCAGAAGATAAACTTTCATTATGTATTTTTTTCTTTTAAATATTTCTCATAGTGATAAAGATATTATCTAGGGACATGATCCATTATTCAGTTAAAAATGGATGAATATTTCCACTAAATATTGTAGCTTCTTATCACATGAATATGTCCTATATAGTTACACTATATTTTGGATTAATAGGTTTCTTTATGTAGATAATATTATTTTTTCTTAACCTAGGTAAAATTCTAAAATATGGTTATGAAATTATTAGCCTTATATCTAGCTTTATTAACTTTTTCATGGTGAATATCCCTATATTTACTATGATTATTGATAAATTTATCATTCCTCGTGTTAGTAGATATCTTTCTAAAATGGAATAGACATAATTATCTCATAAAATTGAATTGTAAAATACAATTCCTATTATTATTTATTGAGTGTTCCATATAAAATCTTGAGGATTTTTCATAGAACATTTTCTATATAACATTATTTTTATAAATCTATTCTCCACAGTTCCTACCAAACATTCCATCAACACTAACTATAACATACTAGACTCCAGAAACCCGGAGATGGTAATGTTATTACATTATTAGTAAATGATACAAGAGTCTGTTTAGGTTTAAATAGATTAGTATTCTTGGAAGAATAAATACATACATACATTACATTTTAATCATGAGATACATTATGAACACATTGTGAGAAAATTATTAACCATTCCATAATATCCCTAATAATTACACATAGTCCTCCTTTAGGTTTCTTAGAGAAAGTAAAATAGATAAGGGTGATCTTAGATTCTTGTTAAGGAGTAACATACTATAGAAACTTGTTGTACCTCTCGTACCCCTCTTGGTTTAATTTTCATGATCACAATCACTCTCTTATTTATCTAATCTTTTTTTAAGTGTTTTTGGATGATAGGCATGATTTTAGGTTGCCAATGAATTAGGGCCAAGAAGGCAAGAAAGCCAAAGTGGACTGATTTCAGTCCTACCGGCCAACCGGTGGAAGACCACCGGCCAGCCGATGGAGGCCTGGACAGAAGGCATCCCTCTGTCCAGACCACCGGCCAACCGATGTCCCACCACCGGCCAGCCGGTGGAACCCAGACAGAATAGTGTCAGCCACTGCCTCAGCACCGGCCAACTGGTGGCCTCCTCACCGGCCAGCCGGTGGTGCCTGAGCCCGAGCCCTCTCCCTTTTTCAAAGCACCGGCCAACCGGTGGCCAAGCACCGGTCAGCCGGTGGAGCCAGTCAAACTAGCCGTTGGGCTTTGACCAGGCTTGTCCACTTGACTCCCAACGGCTCCGAAGGCCTCTCCAATGGCTCCGAAGACCCCCAAAGGCCACTTGAGGGTTCCCCCTCTATAAATAAAGGACTAGGAAGCCCCGGAAACTCAAGGAAGCCCACGGACACATTTTTGATCATTTGGCGAACCTCCGGCGCATTCCCTCAAGGAACCCCCAATTGCTCCAACACATTTCCACATCCAAGGAGCACCACCATAGAAGCTTGGGAGCACTCTTCATCAACTCCATCAATCCTTTGGCGCCCAAGGCTTCTCCTCTTACGGTTTTTCATTATTTATCATTTTGAGCATCAATTTGGGTTTGTGCCTACAAACCTCTCTTTCTCTCATCTCCCTTTCATTTGGGTTTTCACACCACCTTCAAGGTGTGAAGAGGTTAGTCAAGCCTTCCCTTTAAAAGGCTTGTGTCATAGGTGAGCTAGCCTTCACCTGTAAGAAGGCTAGTGGGTTCTTGCTCAACCAATAAAATCAAGCTGTAATAGGTTCTAGACTAACCTTAAAGTCTAGTGGGTTTCTTGCTAAAACCATTAAAAAGAAAGCGGTAGTAAATCTCTCAACGGTTGAGTTGGGAGCGGATACGTAGGCTTGGGTTTAAGCCGAACTCCGTTATCAAGTTGCGTGTCTTGCCTCTTTTATTTCCGCTGCACTTTTACTTTGATTTTAAATTGTTAATTAATTTTTAAAAGGCAATTCACCCCCCCTCTTGCCATCACTTCTCCGCCCAACAATTGGTATCAGAGGCAAAATATGAGTAATACCGTAACCGGTTTCAAATTTAAGATCCATTGTGATGGCTTCAACTTCTTTCGCCTCCGAAGGCTATTCTTTGGGTTGTGCTCCATTTTTTGATGGAACCGACTATACCTATTGGAAAACCCGAATGACTACTTTTCTTAGAAGTATAGGTTATCCTTTTTATAAAATTGTCATGCATGGTTATTCTCTTTCTTCTCCCGATGAATCCAAATGGACTCAAGCCGATATTAAAAATTTTGAGCTTGATGGCAAAGCCATGAACGCTCTACATTGCGGCCTTGATCATAATGAGTTCAATCGAGTTTCCACATGCACCTCATCACATGAAATCTGGAAACTATTGGAGGTTACCCATGAGGGGACCAACAAAGTCAAGGATACTCGATTGGATATGTTCCGTCAAGATTTTGAGTCTTTCACCATGCACCCACATGAATCAATTTCTGAAATGTTTACATGTTTTAATGATGTTTGCAATGGGAGAAAGTCCCTTGGTGATGATGTGTCTGCAGAAACGATGGTCAAGAAGATCCTTTGGATCCTACCAAGCTCATGGGCACCGAAAGTCACGGCAATTCAAGAAGCAAAAGTCATCAAGAACATGCCGGTCGAAGAGCTCATCGGATCCCTCATGACCTACGAGATCACCATGAGGAGGCAAGCTGAAAAGGAAGGCAAACCGATCAAAGTTCCAAAGAACATCGCCTTCAAAGTTCAAAAAGAAGAAATCTCCTCCTCCTCATCATCTTCCTCTTTAAGCGGCGATTCAGAAATGGAGAATCTTGCCCGCAAAATGCACAACTTCATGAAGAAGCACAAGAAGAAGAAATCCCGCAAGTCTCGAAAGGAAAAACACGATGAAAAATCTGAGCCTGAGGTAACATGTTACGGGTGTGGTAAGAAAGGCCATTACAATCCCGATTGTCCACTCAACAAGAAAAAGGCCAAGCAAAAGGAAAAGAAGAAGGATTTCAAGGACACATGGAGTGATAGCTCCACATCCTCCTCCTCCTCCTCCTCAAGCGATAACGGTAAAAAATGCCTAATGGCATTTCATGAGGTAACCTCTTCCGACTCCTCATCCTCTTGTTCTTCAAATTAATTTAATCATTTATCTTATGAGGATCTCCAATATGCGAGAGATCAATTGGAGGAAGATTTTCACGAACTTTCTTCCAAATTTGTTACTTTAAAAAAGAATTTCAAAAAACTCTCTTCCGAAAAGGAACAACTTCTCAAAGAAAAGGAGGAGTTGTCCCTCAAAGTCCAAAACCTTCCCGATATTGATTCTATGGAATCAACAATCAAAGATTTAAGGGAATCTCTTGCCAAGTTCACCCAAGGTGAACAAAATTTGACCAAATTTCTTGGTTCCCAACGCATATCTGGAACCACCCAAGGGCTTGGATATTCCAAGCAAGCTTCCTCTTCCCATGCTCTAACTATTTTTGTAAGGGAGAGCTCCCAATATAAATTTTGCAACTATTGTAAAAAACCCGGGCACTTAATTTATGAGTGCGATTGCAAAAATGCCCGGTATGGAAGGCCCAAAACTTTTTTCTTTAATGATGAATTTTATAGTAGAAGACCCGCCACTAGACAAGTATGGATTGAAAAATCCCTTTTAGCGAGTCTCACCGGACCAAAATTTGTCTCGGTTTCAAAAACCACTCCTCGGTGATTTGTTGTTTTTTATTTAGGGGGAGTTAGGATCGTTTAAGCCTTTTTACTTTTTTCAAAACTTTCAATTCAAATTTCAATTCAAAACTTTCAATTAAAATTTCAATTCAAAACTTTCAATTCAAAATTTCAATTGATTTAAAACTCTATCTTGTTTTTCAAACCTTTCCCTCAATCAAGTTTTATGCCCCGTGCTATTTTGATAATCACAAAGGGGGAGAAATTCTTGGTTGATTGGGGGAGAAATCTTTCTCTCATGATTTACTTTACTTTGCTTTATCCTTTAAAGCATGCCTTTCATTTCATTTTTACATTGTTTGTTTTGGTGATTGTGATCATCAAAATAGGGGGAGATTGTTGTACCTCTCGTACCCCTCGTGGTTTAATTTTCATGATCACAATCACTCTCTTATTTATCTAATCTTGTTTTAAGTGTTTTTGGATGATAGGCATGATTTCAGGTTGCCAAGGAATTAGGTCCAAGAAGGCAAGAAAGCCAAAGTGGACTGATTTCAGTCCTACCGGCCAACCGGTGGAAGACCACCGGCCAGCCGATGGAGGCCTGGACAGAAGGCATCCCTCTGTCCAGACCACCGGCCAACCGGTGTCCCACCACCGGCCAGCAGGTGGAACCCAGACAGAATAGTGTTAGCCACTGCCTCAGCACCGGCCAACCGGTGGCCTCCTCACCGGCCAGCCGGTGGTGCCTGAGCCCGAGCCCTCTCCCTTTTTCAAAGCACCGGCCAACCGGTGGCCAAGCACCGGTCAGCCGGTGGAGCCAGTCAAACTAGCCGTTGGGCTTTGACCAGGCTTGTCCACTTGACTCCCAACGGCTCCGAAGGCCTCTCCAACGGCTCCGAAGACCCCCAAAGGACATTTGAGGGTTCCCCCTCTATAAATAAAGGACTAGGAAGCCCCGGAAACTCAAGGAAGCCCACGGACACATTTTTGATCATTTGGCGAACCTCCGGCGCATTCCCTCAAGGAACCCCCAATTGCTCCAACACATTTCCACATCCAAGGAGCACCACCATAGAAGCTTGGGAGTGCTCTTCATCAACTCCATCAATCCTTTGGCGCCCAAGGCTTCTCCTCTTACGGTTTTTCATTATTTATCATTTTGAGCATCAATTTGGGTTTGTACCTACAAACCCCTCTTTCTCTCATCTCCCTTTCATTTGGGTTTTCACACCACCTTCAAGGTGTGAAGAGGTTAGTCAAGCCTTCCCTTTAAAAGGCTTGTGTCATAGGTGAGCTAGCCTTCACCTGTAAGAAGGCTAGTGGGTTCTTGCTCAACCAATAAAAGCAAGTTGTAATAGGTTCTAGACTAACCTTAAAGTCTAGTGGGTTTCTTGCTAAAACCATTAAAAAGCAAGCGGTAGTAAATCTCTCAACGGTTGAGTTGGGAGCGGAGACGTAGGCTTGGGTTTAAGCCGAACTCCGTTATCAAGTTGCGTGTCTTTCCTCTTTTATTTCCGCTGCACTTTTACTTTGATTTTAAATTGTTAATTAATTTTTAAAAGGCAATTCACCCCCCTCTTTCCATCACTTCTCCGCCCAACAAAACTTACACAACATAAACATGGAATATGTAATATGGAAATAACAAATATACAACATGAAGCCACAATCAACTTAAAATGAGGGAATACTATATCCATTAAAATAAATCAAATCATGAATAATAATAATCATTGATCTTATACTAATGGAATGCATAATGTCAAACATCAAAACTTCTTATCATGGAATTTTTTCTAGACCCTTATCTTGTTATATGAATAGGTATATATCAAAACACAAGTTGTTTTTTCTCATGATAATCAACAATAAATATAGAGAATATATTTTTCTAGGCCCCACCCATAACCTTATTATGTCCAATGAAATCACCATAAGATTAATCATGACCTTACATATCATTCCCTAACAAACATCTTATAAAATAAAACATAGCTATATGTATATTGGGAAATATATACATAAAATAATTCTCTTATAAAAGAATCATGTGTATGACTAGTATAATATCCATTAATCAATTTATAATTCATGGGGTATCATTATAGTAATAATCAGAACCCTTATTAAAGAAATATAGGGGCAAGGGAAACTTCAATGTATTGGGTAATCCAAGAAAGATAGAATTTTTGTTCAATTATTTACATTGGTAAGGGACTAAGGGAATGGTTGGAAAAATCCTTTATATTAGTTCATTGAAGTCATGTATATTATAATTAATATTCCTCGAGAGTGTCTCATCAGGTGTTCAATCATAGGACCACTCATTTTGTATTAGGTTGATTGATCAGTAAATTCTCAACCAATACATTTATAGGTGATTAACCCTAGGTTCTTCTGAGCTACAATTGCATCTACATTCTATTTTCATAATAGTGATGTATTTTTTATGAAATTACACACATTTTTACATTAGAAAAATGTAGGTTGTTTTTTCACCATTGAAAAGATTTACTTTTGAAATGGTTTGGGTAACACTTGAATCAAAATAATATGACAGATTGATAAAAATATGAACTTATATATCTATTAAATTTCCTAAGTAATACATAAAAAAAATTATCCATGGAAATATATGTTTCATGAACTATCCTGATTTTCCATCCAACATGACACCAGACTTAGACCATTGCATGGCCTGAAGGTAATTCTTGATCTCTATAAGTTGAAAACTAGTTTCTGGGAATCAAATAAATCCCTGGGGAATTTTTTACTCATGAGAATGATAACCAACCACAATATATGGTTTACATGACATCATAATCAACATCCATGAAAAATTATACCAAGGAGTGTACATGATCGAAGATTAAGATACATTTAAATTTATAAAAAAGAACCAAAAAATAGGGACGGGAACAAACTATATAAACAAGATCCTCCATGTGAAATAAGGGTCATAACCCACCATGAAATTACCACCACCACCTTCAAAAAAGAAGCTACAAATAATAGAAAACTCCACTACCTCCATGGAATACCTTTCCTTTACCTAATTTAGACAAAACAATGTCTACATATACCCAATGGTGTATATATGTTCTGAGATCACTCACCTAGTATAATACCACCAGTTTTTCCATGCATATCCATTATAATAAAATAAAAAGTTTAGGGGTTCAAAAGATATATAAATAAATAGTTTGAAAAAAAAATTAGATTTAAAAGAAAATGAAAAATGTTGGAAAAGTGGAAAAAAGAGAAAATATAAGATAAGTACTATGGGAAACCTCTAAGTAGCTTGGTTAGTGGGGAATAAGTACATCATATCTTAGTAATCGAACATATTCCCTCCCTTCATGATCCATTGGATGGGACACACCCAAGGTCCAATGGTAATTACTCATGTTACATCATTTAGTTAGTATTGTATTATATTCTTACTATGGAGACTCTGACCAAGACTCTGGAAGCTCACCTTAATACTAGTCATATCCTACCCACCTAGGTACCCAAGGATACTAAGGTATATATTTTATTTCATAAGCTAAACCAATCCCCTATTAACACAACCCATTTACATCATTATCCAAGTATACTATTTCATATAATTTTTAAACAAGGGATTAAACAATTATAAAGATTTATGCACACTAACACCATTGAATACAACCATTTGAACACCCAAAAAAATTAGAAATATTAAAAATTAGGCCAAGAACCTTTAAAACATAAAATAATGACACATAAAGGAACCAAATACCTTTCTTCTAGAAATTACAACTTACTAGTTGGAAAGAACAAGACAATATAAAATGAGTTCCTGTAGAAACATGAACACGCCATAATCCTCAAAACTCATACCAAGAAAAGTTATTAAACCATCCATAGGTCACCATAACTGTTTAAGAATAGAAATCTCAATAAATAATGTGTAAAAGAGAAAGATAATAACAGTGGTGGGACTTTTTTAGAGGAATCTTGAAGAAGAAATCTTTAATCACCCAAGAATTTGAGCTAAGATGGAGTAGAGAAGAGAGGTAGGTGAACCTAGGGATATGTAAATAAAATGGGAGAAATGAGGAGTGTATAATGGTTAAAATTGAGGAGGGGTAAATTTGAAATTTTAAAATATTTAATGATCTAAAAGGTAGTACAGTTTGGTAGTAAGGTCTTCTAGACTATACCCCAATAGTATAGTGCCTTTGTCCAAGAGGGAAGGGTTGTCACACAGTTTATGATTCTGGGTTAATGGTCTTTCCCCTATATTTTCAACCCTGATAGTCCCATATTCAAGTGGTATAATGTTTTCATAGGCAAGCACGTGATTTTTTCTAACTTTTTTCCAACCATGCACCACACACTGTTTTCCAAAAAACCACCATTTCTCTTGGAAAATAGTAGGAAAATATATAAAACAAAAGTAATACAAAAAATAAATGAATTATAACTAGAAATAACACCATGGGTGGGAAAATTATCCCCACCAAGAAAACATTCTTCCCTCAAAAATCCAAGTTTCAACCTAATCAAAGAATATGTTAGGATATTTCTTTTCTACCCAAGACTTCTAATCCCATGTCACATTTTCATCATTCTCATGTTTCTATAGGACACAAAATAACAAAATATATTAACCATGAAGAACATTTACATTTGAATCCACATTCCATACTAGTTTCTTGGTCACTGATAGATCATATTTTAACTCAATCCTTTCCCATTTCAACACATGAGAAGGATTTGGATTATAATTTTTAAATTGAAAGAAGTGTAAAATTTCATAAATCAATTTCAACTAAAAAGTTAACGCCGAGAGATATTACACCTTAGTGATCCTCTTTGTAATCTCAAAAAGTTTGAAATAACTTGGAATAAGATTCCTCTACATGCCAATATAACGGTAACCTAAACGCAGTGTAACTTTTAGAAACACTTAGTAACCCACTAGAAATTTCAAGTCTTGACATGGATGATCGACATAGGACTTATAAAGAATATGAGCTATCAAAATGTTCTTCCAAATTATCTAAAACATACCTGTTGTCTCTATCACCAATCTTGGACTTATCAAGGAAGCCTCACACACTTTCATCCAGCATAGAGGAGACCGACACAACCAACCATAAAGCACTATTATGGTAGACTTCTTAATCAAGTATTGGTAACTATAGTTATAATAAAATTATAACAATCCAAGATGGTTCTCCCAAAATCCTCTAAAATCCAACACATTTTCACGAATCATATCTTCTTGAATTTATTTTTCTCACTTTATCTAACAACCCATTTGATGATGGAATGTCATGATCTATTTGACTTGTGACCCCATCAACTTTTTAAGTCCTTCCCAAAACTGATAGGTAAAACTTGGTTCCCAATTATAGACAAGAATCCAAAGCTGGATGCTTCCCTTTGTCCCTACCTACATTCATGAAGTCTACTTGGGTACCAAATAGTGCCCTAAATAGGGTGTGAGATATACTCATTATTACACCACCAATAGTGTCTATTATGATGTATATAGTATATATAAAATAGAAATGTACATATATAACAATATAAAGTAGAAATATAAACTATAAACGATTAAGATTTGGATATTAAAGGACACCAAAATAACAATAACTTATTCAACCTAAACAAGGATACCTCAACACATGTTACCTTGTATATATATGTATAAATACATGCTCATATATATATATGTGTGTGTGTGTGTGTGTGTGTGTGTGTGTTTATAGAGATATGTATGTATATATAAACACTATATGCATAGTGACACATATAACCATATATATGGATAGTAATATAAACCAGGACCTATGGTGTCACTCAGGCATCCATGCATATTCATAAGAGTGTCATAGAGTATTATGGGATTCTATGCCCGAGCATCATTAATCATAAGGGATGTCATGAACAAGTATCGCATATAATAGGGGACGTCATGACCAATTACTGTATTTAAAAGATTCTCTAAGACTTGGTATCATGAATCATAATGGACTTCATGCCCAAGTATCACAAATAATATGGGACACCATCTCAATGTATCACAACTAATAAGGGACACCATGCCCAAGGATCATATATAAGTACAATTGATAATCATTATTTAATATAATCCAAGAGGTGGTTTCCAACCATTCCACATTTCATTTAGTTAAAGGCATAATCCACATTGTATATAAGTTTCACGTGACATGGTTGTACCATTCACTTCCATTTAATTTAATATTTCCATACCATTTATGAGTAAATACATGACCACTTAAAATGTGGTTTGGTCACATAATAATTTAATAAGTCAAAGGGAATTTCATAATGACACCTCAAGAGGTGGGACTAGTGTAAGGGGACAACCTCCATTAAGGAAACGATTGTATTACCACATTTATAACATTTTTAATAAATTAATTTTTTATAATTCATTTTTTTAAAGAAATGGATGGAAAGTGAATCATGAAAATCATGACGTGTGATATAAAATAACTAGGACTTAAGGGAAAACACTATACCACCAACATTATGAAGGTAGATGAATCCTCATTCGGTGTCATATTTAGATTCGAAGTAAAATGGAAGAATAATAACCAACCTCAACAAAATGTTTACATCACATCATAATAAAAACCTATTATAAACTATATAAAGGAAAGTACAAGATCCAAGTTTAACATACATTTTCATTTATAGCTAAGAACCAAAATAAAACAAGAAGGTGAGGGTCCATCTATATAATCATATCCTCCTACTGACATGAGATTCAATACCCACTATGACACCACTATCAAAAACTTCTAAAAATACTATTCTAATGAGATAAACTATATATACCTCCATGGAATGCCTTACCTTTACCTATGTTAGATGAAACAAGTTATGCATACACCCAAGGGTGTATGTAGGGTTTAATATCACTTTCCTAGTAGGATCTAACCAAATGTTCCATGCATATCCATTATAAGATAATTAAAAGTGTGGTTTTTAAAAAAAGAGATAAAAAATAGTATGAAAACGTGTTTTATATTTTAAAAAAATGAAAAATGTTGGAAAAATAGAAACAAGAGAAAATGTGAGATAATAATTATGGGAAGCCTCTAAGTAACTAGGTTAGTGGGGACCAAGTACATCGTATCTCAATGATCAAAAATATTATATCTAATTCATGGGTCATTGGATTGGATGCACCCAAGTTCCAATTTAAATAAAAAATGTCACGTCATTTATTTAGTGTTTCTTCATAATCCTACTACATAAACCCAGTCTAGGAACCTTCCATCTCACCAAGATACCAGTCCTATCTTACTCTCCTAGGTACCCAAGGGTCTCAAATTTTTTATTTTATTTCACTATCCAAACCAATCCCCTCTTACCACAATTTATTTCCATCACTAACCAATAATACTATTTTTAAGCATTTTTAAAAGGGGGATTAAACATTTTTAAAGATTTACACACACTACCACACTTAAAAAACCCATGTTAACACCCAACACAATTTAGGAAAACATTATAAATTAGGGAAATAATATTTACATCATAAAATGGTGACACAACACTGAATAACCTACCTTTCTTCTTGAAATCACCATCGAATAGTTATAAACCACAATCTAATTTGAAAGGAGGTCCTATGAAATTAATAAAACACTATGAACAAAAAAACTCAGACTAAAAAAAATTGTTATTAAACCCACTATAGGTCACCATAACCACTGAATAAGAGGAAACCTAATAAATAAAGGAAGAGATACCAAGAGGATAAGAGATGAGGGACATACTTGGAAGAATATTAAATAACCAATATTGTATCATCTAAGGATTTAAGCCAAGAGGGGGTATATAAGATAATTATGTGATCCTAGGGATATAGAAATAGAATGGGGTAAATTTTTTGTGTATGAGGGTTAAAATCAAAGAAGGAAAAAGTTGTAATTTCAAAAAAAAAATGCAGGTTTCATGGTTTGGTCGAAAGGCCTGGAAGACCGTGTGATAACCATGTGATGATTCTATCCAAGTGGTAGTGGTGGTTAAAATATTTATATCCCTTTGAAAATGGTTTTTTTATATCCTATTACCTTGAAAAATCACTTTCAATTGGTGCACAATTTTTATAGTCTGGTGCATGGTTTCTATTAACCATGAACCAACCATTTGCCACCCAATATTCACGAAAAAACGGACATTTCCCTTGTAAAACACTATACAAATATGTATAAAAATGGTAATACCATAAATAAATTATTTATACCTTTAAATAATACCACAGGTGTGATATTATGTACCACAAAAAATAAAATAGGTGGTTATTATGACATGAGTCCCAAATAATGAAGACTGAGATAGAAAATACCCACTTATGGATTTGGTAGAAATTAAATCTCAACATCTTGTAATAATGATATTGAATATAATATTAAAATATAATTAATAAAATAATTTTAGAATATAAAATCTCAAATAGATGTTATATACACCACATAAATTAAATAAGGTTCATAACATAAATCTTGTCTCAAAGAGTGGAATTTAAGACAAAAAATCCTTACCTCTTTTCCTAACTTCCATGAATGTACTTCAACCTCGTATATAATAAACATATATAACATAATAACTTAATTTATAATCATTATAGTATCCATTTTAATCAATACTCTTCACAAATACTCATTTTCTATATGAATTCTTCTAATTATATACATCAATGTTTGTAGACATCATAATTTGTACTAGTTTCATTATAATGGTGTTCATATTCATTATTATTCAAAAATAAATTTTTAAAATGAAATTAAATATAATATTAGGGATTATTTATAATAATTTATTTTGTTTCTAATTCCCTTTATAATTGTTTTATACCTTATCCTTGAAAATGAATTCGATAATAAGCATGTTTTGGTGATCTTTTATGAACATTGGGTGTTTCCTTAATTGATAAATTAGATACTAATATAATATATAAATAACCAAAAACACATAATTATATACACATTTATATAATATTATACCAATAAATATGTTCAAAAATTCTTTCATGTTATAAATTCAAATTATTGTTTTAGTAGATGGTTAAACGGACTCAAACATGAACATAACATGATTTAATGAATGATTATCCAATGGTTTTTTTTTATATCATTATAAAAGAATTATAATTATCTTATTTAATTTTTATTAATGAGGTATAATTTTATTTCAATTAATTGTAAGAATAAGTGATGGATTTGAAAAAAATTATATTATTTGAATAAAATATTATCTTATTAAAATGCTTATTTTAAATGAATAAATTAAAGATGATCATTTATTGATCATATCATTAATATTTTATTTAAATTTTATTAATATAACCTTTATTATATTATAAATATAATATTTATCGTTTAATATCATCCTTATATCCATATTTTTATTGTTGTAGAGGAAAACAAGACAAGTTACGTCGTGCAAGCGGTAGTCTTCACAATATCGAAACAACAGTATTATTTTTATTAATAGACTAGGTTGTATGAATAAAATTAGAAAATAACATAAATATAGTAAAATTAAAATATATAAATGATACTAATATCATTATATTATTGTGTATATAATAAATTTTAATGAAAATAATTATGTGTCAATGTTATGTAGTTTATAATACTTATGTTGGGGACTTGAATTTTCCTTAGAAGTATCCTTGGAAATAAAGGTCTTATAATAACTAATTCTCACCAGAGAATTATCACAATGGAATATTATTCTATTTAATGAAAAAAAATCAATAGGAAACTAAATTTTTAGGAGTTCCTTGAATGAGCAGTGAAGGGAACCTTTTATAAGTACTAAGAATGGCATTTTTTAAAATATTTCAACTTAAAATAAAGATACAACAAGTTAAAAATTTATAGAGGCTGAAAAAATAATAAATAATCAAGTTTATAAGAGATAATATTGATCCAAAACTCATTGAATCAACTGTAGATGTTAATTTAACATGTCTCAAGCCCTTTACCCCTTGAATTTTTAATTTTACCATTTTATCTTTTACCACGCTAACTAGTTTTTACCTAAGATGAATATATCTATATGCTTAAAAATAAAGTTATACCTAATAGATAATTTTGACCTTTATATTCTAAATTTTTAATCCATTTTTTCAGATTCAATTTCAACAAATTTTAAAAATTAATTTTAATATAACAAATGAATAATATATTATAAAAAATTTTATAAAAATATTAATTAAGTTCCAAAATAAAATCATTGGTCTGTAAACTATAATTAATATTTTAAAATGTATAAAATAAATTATAAAATACATATTTTTTAAATTAAATGGTTTAATAAATTACTTTTATACAAATAATGGTTTAAAATTCATAGTATTAGTAAAATTGGTATATTAAAATACTAACTTAAAAAATTTAGAAAAATACTAAAAATTAATATTAATATAATATCATTATGAAGAATTCAAAAATTAAGTTTATTTTGAAAAAATAAAATTCTAAAATTAATCAATTAAAATTTTAAATATACTTATTAATAAAGTCTCTTTAGAGTGTGAATTTTGTGATAGTTTAGGATATAGTGTTTACATACTATAGTAAGGCCCATATCATTACAATAATAGTATGAAAACGTGAGTCTAAAATAATGATCCATGAAAATATATCATTATAATGTTTCATAACAAATAGATAAGTAATAATAATGTGACATATACATAAAATAAGAAATCATTTATTATGTAATGGATCATAGCCATGATCATCACTACATCATAGACAGATCCCTGTAGTAGATTTGGTCCACTCCTCAGGCCTTAACATGTTAGGTGATGATATAAAAGGATTTATTGAATGTAGTGTAAGGATATATATTTTTTGGACCACTCATCACAAAATAGGAAGAGTATTATACAATATTTATTTTAGTTAATATTTTTTTACATTTCATACCTTGACATATAAAGCATTACCAAAAGAAATAGAGGGATATATATGTTTAGGCCCACTCGTCACATATTTTAAAACCATACTTATCTGTGATATATAAAAACATTCATAATTTATTCATATCATAAATAACCTGTGAGAAAGAAATATATATCAAGAAAATTTTCCAAGAACATATTTCATCCAAATAAATAAGTTTGATGGTTTCATTAAGGTATATCCTCAGTGGAGCATAAGATGCATCAAATGAATAATGAAAACATGGAAATGAAACATTGAGAAAAAAATAAAGAAATCAACTAGATAAATTGATTGTATATAAAGTTATAAAAAATTTATTTAAAAAATATTTTAAATAAAGTCAATGTCAAAAAAAATAGAAAATTAAAAAAATGGGATAGGGAAATCTATACATTCATAAGAAATATGTAGACTTAGTGGAGAAATATTCCCAACCAAGAAAGTGATAAGGTTTACTCCCCTTAAAAGCATCATTTTAGTTGAATTGTAAAAATTGGGTGGTTAAATGGTATGAAGAAATATAATTCATATAAATTACTATGGGAGAAATAATAAGTGAGGTTTTAGTGGTAAATACCATAAAATTTATCCACATAGAAATTTATTCGTAAAAAATATCGATTTCAAAGTGAAATCAGGAAAAAAAACCTTACATATTTGGTAACATTTGAATTAAAACCCCATGAAATATATAAATTATGATTGATTTCTAAAATTAATTATTTAAATTAAATTTATGATAGGATACATCCAGATGTAATTATATACACTATGAAAAAGAATATAGGTGGTGAACTTGGATCATATATCAATGAAACGATTTGAAATGAGAAACCCTTACTTTGGATTCATGTTGTGTCGGATGTAATCAAAAATTCATTATATTAAATTTAATTTTACAATTCACCTATATAGGAAAAAGATTAATATTTATTTTAATTTATTCCAATCTTTTATAATTTCTTATTTCTCATTTATAAATTATTCTTTGTTAAAATTAATATTTGGGTGTTAATTGTCTCATTCATTCTATGCTAGATTTGGTGTGGAGAATCATGTAATTTATATTTCATTATATGTTAATTACTTGTATAATATCTATTTAGGTCACATAGATGTATTTTATATATTTTTTATTTAAAATGGAAATTTTATGGATGTTATAGTGATTATTCTTAAAGAGTAGTTAAAATATCATTTTTTCTAATTCATATTCAATGAAAAGAATGTGTTATATCAATGAATATAATTTTCTATCATACCATTAAAAAATTATGATATATATCTAATTAATAATTGTTACATATTACTAGTATTTTAGTTTTCTTAATCATTCATGATTGTAACATTATAGCATCGTTCATTTTGCTGGTAAAATATATCCAAATAAAATCATGACATAAATAATAAATTAGTAAGAACAAAATAAAATATTATAATAATAGGATTTTATATAATTATAATTTTGTTAAAATTACATCATTATAGTGGATAAATCGATTTAGTAAGAGTGGGTATGATAATGTAAATTAATGGAATGAAGAATAACTTGTTACATTGATGAAATTTCTCCTTCCCACAACATCTTCCTTTGCAATAATGGACATAGGCCACAATATGGTGACCAAACAATACTAAATATAATAGAATATATTAGGATATTTAATTTTGGTATGAATTAAAGAGAAAAATAAAATATATATGTGGTTTAGAGGTGGTGGATGAGAGATCATTTTATAGTTAAAAATGAGGGATAATTCTTCTGAAACATGAGTTATATGAATGGTAAAGATGTAATCACATGTTAGTTATGTGAGTAAATTATGATGATCATTTCATGATTGAATTACATGCATAAAAAAGTTATTATATTATGAGTTTATATTATTTTAATTAATAAAAAAATGAACCATGTCATTTTTACCCATTTAAACTCTTTTTACCTTATGGTAGTTCTTTTTTTACTAAAAATATAAGATGACCCCTACCACATACATGATTTTTTTTGAGGTATGTTTATTCTTTATTTTAGTCTTCTCTTGGTTCCTTATATTTCCTGATAGTTTTTGGAAAAAATGGACTTTTTAAATCCCACAGAAGGTGGTGCACGGGTGGCGCACGGTCATTAAAAATCATGCGGCAGCCCAAGAGAGAATGTGCACCTTTAATAGAAACACTATCTAGGCTACATGGGTGTATGGATAATTGTGTGCCTAGAATAATTGTTCTTTCTATGGTGCATGGTTAGCTGCATAAAAGTGATCCTTCCCCCAAGAACCATGTGGTCTTTTTCTCATTGGACATAGAGGGATGCACGGTTACCACATAGTTTAGAAAATTGTGCGGCCAAACTATGTACCCTTTCCATGTTATAAAAAATGTAAAATTTCCCCCCTTTTCCACTCTGAATTAACCCCATATTCACAAATGTTCTCCCATATTTTGGATTCTTCACCCTAGGTATGTGTGACTCTCCTATTTACTCCCTTTAACACCAAAATATTAGATGTTTTGGTGTAGAATATTCAAAAAATCATCATGTAATCCCCTTATTCCTTGGTCTTATTATTCTTCACGGGTTCTTATTTCCTCTTTCATGGGTTCTTCTTTCTCCAACCAGTTTTTTCACTAAAATGGTTTTAACCATGGTTCCTTGGGTTTAATATTGATGTTTGTGGTATGATCTTGCAATTATATGGTCCTCTTGTGGTGCGTTTATGGTTTTCCACTAGATTCTAGAAGTTTCCAAGATTCAGGTAGTTAATTCAATGCTTTAGAATTATTATATGATTTCGGTATTCTTTATTTTCTTCTTAAATGTGTTTAATGGATTATATGTTTTGTGTGAATGTTGTTTTCAAAGGAATTTGGTTTGACTATAGATGAAAGATTATTTATAAATGAAAATGGTTTTTCCTTGGATGTTCCAAATAAGGAACACTGATAAAACACATTTTTATTGAATATTTTATTGATAATAAATGATAACATTTCCTCACATCGTGTTAAATATGTTTCTTTATAAAATATTTGGAATTAGATCATTCATTTGAAAATTTGATTGAAATTTCAGTTTTACCCATTATAGTGCGCTGTAATATTTTAAAGATAAATATTTTAATATTTATTATTTGAACTTTAAATTTTTTAACTATGTTTATGAAATAATGGGATACAACTTTTGTTCAGGAAATTGGAGTTAAATCATGCATTTTTTTGCACTAAATAGACTATGAAGTCAAAGGTGGTATGGTCCCTTCAGATTGGACATTGGTTCTATATTTGGGTCATAAATTCTTCATATGGGATTTTATTGGGCCCAAATTTTTAGAGGATCTCTTAAACTCAATTTTTCACAAATCATTCTGTTGGATGAACAGTTGGTTAACATGTTTTGGATGTCAAATGGGTGGTACAGGTTGGATTAAAATATTTGGATGAGATTCCCCATTCACACTTGAAACCTATTTAAATCTAGCCTCCCCTTCACTATATAAATTAATTGTTTTACCATTTGGAGGTTTGGGGACGTGAATTATGAAGTTTAGGGTAGAGGATAAGTGGATCCACTCCAATTCTCCAACCATTTCAACAAGGGTAGATCTTGAAGCAAGGATCCCTTCGATGAAGCCTTCTTCTTCTTCGTGTTGTAATGCTTTTATTTATGTAATAAACTTATTTGTTATTATTTTATTTATTCTCTTTTCTTATATTTTGTTAAAATTTCGTCTTCTTTTAATCTTCCTAATTGGGATAGAATTAATATTAGAAATTATATTTGGTTCTACCCTCTCTAAACCTTTTGCAAATGAAAAACGTTTCTACGATGACTACACCGTCCATGGAAAAGTAGTTCTTTTTAGTAATCGGTCTACCTATCACCTCCTTCATTCATCTATTTTTAATAAATGGGATAATTCAATTCACATAATATGATATATTAATATATTTTTTAATTGAAATGAAACTAATAAATAAATTAAACAATAAATACAAATCACACGAGGTCAATAATTGTGTGAATTGTGAGAGCACGAACTTAATTGGTAATTAAAAACAACAGAAGATCAATTTGTAGGGTTAAAATATAATCCATAAACTCAATTAATTATAATTTATAGAGATTATATTTTCTTTAATTTTACACTAACCATAATCTAACCTTAGAACATCAATCAAAGCAGGGTGTTGCGATTGCATGTTCTGAAGTTAGCCTAGGGTTAAATTCACTTCATCTTTGTCGTAAAGTTAATTCTATTAGGTTTTAGGATTTAACAAATTAAGGGATAATATTTATATGGATATTAATTTAAATGATAATTATTAATAAATTATTTAAGAGGTATAGTTATATCAATTACGCCTTTTAAAATATTTTCTAAAAACATCTTATTATTGTGTCTTTTTAATCGAACATTATTTCAAAAATAAAAACAAAAAAAATTATACAATCTTCTTCTCAAAAACTTATTCTAGATTTATGAATGGTAAAAAAACCCCACATACTTTCAAGTAGTTTTATTATTCCGTTTTATTTTATTTTCAAAATACCTTTAATAAGTTGTCAAATTTACTTCATCTTTTGAGAGACGACCTTGGTCAGCCACTCTGATGCACCTAAGTACCCAAAAACCACTAATTATTTGAGGGATACCACTATAGAGCCTTTAAAATTGGCACCATTGCTGTAGAGAAAAGTAATTATTTCAACCAATTAGATTTATTTATTTTATTTTACATTTTATTCTCTTCTTCTCTTCTCTCTTACTTCTTTACCCAGTCTAATTTTTTTCCTTATTCTTTTATTTTTTTCTTCTTCTTTTTTGACAATCAACTAAAAGTTATTATATTTTATTTTATTATGGTCCACTTTTCTTATTTTTATTTTTATTTGATTTATGACATGAAATAATCTTGAATATCTCTTAGATCTTGATCTTGAGATTGAACGTATCCTTTGGGCTCGAATCAGACATTCTTAGTCTACGGGAAGTTTCAACATTCAACCAGTTAGATAATTACTCCACTCTCAGATCATTGAAATTGGAAGTAATTAAAATTCAACCATAAAACAAGAACCAATTTTTCAAAATAATGGAAATGAACTTAATAGAATCATTCGATAATTGGTTGCACCTGATATTAATTATCAACAAAATTGTATTGCATACCCAAATCTTGAATCGGACTTTGAACTTAAATCTGGGTTAATTCACCTTCTTCCAAAGTTTCATGGATTATCTAGTTATGACCTAAACAAACACATTAAAGAATTTAATGTGTTTTGATCCACCCTGAAACCAATAAATGTACCTAAAGATCAAATCAAACTAAGAGCATTCTCATTCTCACCTAATGGATCTGTGAAAGATTAGATGTATTATTTACAACCTGAATATGTAACTTGTTGGAATGATTTGAAACATCTTTTATTGCAGATATTTTTTACAGCTTCAAGGACCACATCCATTCAAAAGGAGATATTGGGGATCAAGAAAGCCCAAGGGTAGTTAATGTATGAGTACTATGAGAGATTCAAGAAGTTGTGTGCAAGATGCCCACATCACCAAATTAGTGAGAAAATATTTATCCAATACTTATATGAAGGAATCACACCTATGGAGAGAATAATGGTGGATGTCGCAGATAGAGGAGAATTGGTGGACAAAACACCAACAACTTCATGTGCATTGATTGACAAGATGGCCCAAAACTCACAACAATTTGGCGATTGAGGTATACCACATGTTAGGGGAGTACAAAAGGTAAGTATTTCTTCTCTTTAGAGTCATTTTATTGATACCAAATTATAAGAATTGACCACTATGGTGAGGAAAATTGATTTGGATTAAAATACATCTCAACCCACTCCTTCAAATCCTTATAGCATTTTCATTGAGACAAGCCACCCAATTGACTGTTTCCCCCAACTTAAAGAAACAGAAGATTGTGAAACAGTGTTTCCTGGGAGACCATATCAATAGCAGTAAAAACCATATCTCTAAAATAAGTTTGATTCCTTTGATCCAACATACAACCAAGGGTGGAAGGATCAATCATACATGAGGTATGTATCTGGACAACAAAAAAGGTCCCCTTTTCAACAAAATTTCAAGCATCCTCCACCCTAACAACAGGGTTTCCAATAACCCAAAAAAAGATTTGAAGCTCATGCATCAAAAAGTCAACAACAAGGTAACTCTCAACCAAAGGTAGATTCAAACACTGATGACCTTTTGAAGCAAATTTTTCTTAATCAATAGAATGAGATGAAGATTCAAGGTTCAGAGCTCAGGGAGTTGAAGACTCAAATGAGCCATATTTCCACCGCTCTCTATGAATTGGTAAGTAAGAATTCTGTAAATCTACCATCCCAGCCTACTCTGAATCCCAAAGGAAATGTCAGTGCCATCACATTGAGAAGTGGGAAGAAAACAACTGATACCTCTGCACCTATTGTTCCACCGGTATTCACCTCAACTCCGGAGAAGACCCATTCAAAACTAGCTAATGAGGAACCCAAGGAGAAAGATAAAGGTAAGAAAAATATTAATAATGTTCCTTATAAATACCTTCCATTTCCAAATAGGGTTGTACAAACTAAGAATATGGCTAATGAGGCAATGAAAAAAGAGGTTTTGGACACATTTAAGCGTGTGGAGATCAACATCCATCTACTTGAAGCTATCAAGAAAATACCAAGGTATGAAAAATTCTTAAAATAACTTTATACCAATTGAAGAGGGATCAAGGGAAATGAGAGGATAAATCTTGGAATGAATGTTTCATCACTCATTACACCAGCACTAGCAATTCCAAAAAAGTTCAAGGATCTCGGTACATTCACCATCCCATGCACCATAGGTGAGTTACACTTTTTTGATACACTTTTTGATTTATGAGATTCTATAAATGTGATTCCTCGCTATGTATTCTCTTCTTTAAAGGTTGGTGATTTGAAGCTGATAAGAGTAATGGTGTAGTTGGAAAATAGAGTTACATCATATCCAACAGGAGTCCTTGAGGATGTACTTTTCGGGTAAGAGACGTGATCTTTCCAGTAGATTTCTACATGATTAACATGGAGGATGATCAGGTAAGTTCTCATGATCCCATTATCTTAGGTAGAACCTTCCTCAAACCTAAAAAAACTGTTATAAAAGTCAATGAGGGTAAATTTTCCATGGAGTTTAGGGATGAATTTGTGATATTTAATGTTATGGACTCCATGAAGTACCCCTCAGAGGACTATTATGCATTTGTTATCTACCATTTTGAACCACAAAATAAAAACCCCATGGAATTTGATTGTACTATGCTTAGGTAGATTATGATTATTTATTCTAGTTTGATGTCTAAGAGTAATTACACACCTGTTTCTAAGGCACAAGACACTCTTAGATTTGATTTTGAAATGGATTAATATTCTGATTTCAATCATGTGAACTCTGATTATGATATGGTTGTTGAGTATGCTGATGGATTTGATGCTTTATTATCTAATTTTGATGATGTATATTATGATACTGATGTTAATTGTGCACATATTTCAGTTCCTTGAATTTCTCCATCCATACATCACCCCCCTACATTGGAACTCAATCCATTTCAACCTAATCTCATACTTATTAAGTGGTTAGAAATTACCTGTTATCATTGCTAAAAATCTACCTTTTGAACATGAACAAAAACTTTTGAATCTTTTTAGAGAGAACATTAAGGCAATCAGGTGGACCTTGGCTGACATATCAGGTATTAGCCCCTCCATTTTCATGCATAGGATTTTTTGGAGGATGAGGCTAAACCGATTAGGTAGCCACAAAGGAGACTCAATCCAACCCTTCAGGAAGTTGTTAAAAAGTAGGATGAAAATTACTCGAGGCATGTATAATTTATCCCATTTAAGATTCTCAGTGGGTGAGTCCTATTCAGGTTGTGCCTAAGAAAAGTGGTGTTACAATTGTTAAAAATGATAATGATGAGTTAGTTCTAATGAGGGTGAAAAATAGTTGGCATGTGTGTATTGGTTATAGCAAACTAAATTAAACCACTCGCAAGGATCATTTCCCCCTCCCATTTATTAATCAAATGCTTGAGAGACTAGTTGGGAAGACACATTATTGTTTCTTAGATGGATATTTTGGATATTTTCAGGCTCCTATTGCTCTGGAGGATCAGGAGAAGACAACATTCACTTTTCCATTCGGTACCTTTACCTACCAAAGGATTCCATTTAGACTTTGTAATGCCCCAGGTAACTTCCAGATATGCATGGTGAGTATTTTTTTTTAGGTTTCATTGAGTCCTGCATGGAGGTATTTATGGATGATTTTACAGTGTATGGGTCTTCATTTGATGATTGTATCTATATTTTGGGAAAGGTTTTGAATCATTGTATTGAGAAGAACCTGGTCTTAAACTTTTAAAAGTGTCATTTCATGGTAGATCATGGGATTTTATAAGGGCATGTAGTGTCAAAACATGGGATAGAGGTTGATAGATATAAGGTAGATATAATTTCATCCTTACCCGGTCCTTCATGTGTGCGTGATGTTATATCTTTCCTAGGGCATGCAGAATTTTATCGGTGCTTCATCAAAGATTTTAGTAAGATTTCTCTTCTTATGTCACGATTACTTTAAAAGGATTATGATTTTGTGTTTGATGATTCTTGTAGGACTTCATTTGATGAGATAAAGAAGTGTTTTACAACTCCACCTATCATACAATCCCCATAGTGGGAGCTACCTTTTCAGCTTATGTGTGATGCCTCTAACTTTGCAGTTGGGGTTGTCTTATCTCGTAGGGTGGAGGGATGTTCACATCTGATTGCATATGCATCAAGGACACTAGATTCATCCCAATAAAAATACACAACCATGGAAAAGGAGTTTATTATTGTCATATTTTCTTTAGATAAATTCCATTCATATTTATTGGGATCTAAAGTAGTTGTTTTTTCTAACCATGCAGATCTGACGTACCTCTTGAAGAAGCTATACGCAAAGCCCAGACTTATCTGATGGATGCTTCTTATTCAGGAATTTGATATTGAGATAAAGGAAAAGAAGGGTTCGGAAAACCTAGTGGCGGACCACATGAGTAGCCTCACTCACACACTAGAGGATGAGACCCTGGACTAGGTACCACTTTGGGACACTTTCCCAATGAGCATCTTTATTCCATCTCAGGTATGCATCCTTGGTATTCTGATTTAGTGAAATACCTTGTGGACTCTGAAATTCCTACAAATTTAAAGAAACATCAAGTTCAAAAATTAAATAGTGATTGTAGATTTTATGTGTGGGATAATCCCTACTTATGGTGCATGTGTAGTGACCAAGTTATTAGGAGGTTTGTTCCTGATCATGAGTTTGAGTATATTCTAAAATTATGTCATACACTTGATTGTGGTGGGAAATTTGGACTCCAACGCATAGCTAGGAATGTTTTAGACTCTGGATTCTATTTTCTTAGTTTATTCCTTGATGCTCAAGTGTTTTTAAGTCATGATCATGTTGCCAACACATTGGTAATATTTCTAGAAGACACGAGATGCCCCAACAAACCATATTATTCTGTGATATTTTTGATGTATGGGGAATCGATTTTATAGGTCCTTTTCCTAGTTCATTTGTGTTTTTTTATATTTTGGTTGTTTTTGATTATATTAGTAAATGGTTGGAGGATAAGGCTACTAGGACTGATGATTCTCATGTTGTAGTGTAATTTTTCAAGACACAGATTTTTTGTAGGTTTGGAGTACCAAAGGTCATCATCAATGACCAAGGGACACACTTCTACAATCATAATTTTTCTTCCCTCCTTCGGAAGTATGGGGTGACACACAAAACATCAACACCATACCACCCCGAAACAAATGGTCAGGCTGAGGTTTCAAATAGGGAGTTGAAAAAAAATTTGGATAAAACCATGCAGCTAAATAAGAAGGATTGGAGAAAGTGATTGGATGATGCATTGTGGGATTATAGGATAGCATAAAATACCCCCATCGGTATGTCCCCATTTTGGATTGTTTTTGGGAAATCCTGTCATCTACCCGTGGATGTTGAGCATCGGGCTTATTGGCCTATAAAGAAATGAAACATGGATTTGGCCCAATCTGGAATCCAAAAGAAACTACAAGTTCAAGAGCATGAGGAGATTTTATTGTCTTCATATGAGAACTCAAGGTTCTACAAAGAAATATCAAAATCAACTCATGACAAAATGATCTTGAAAAGATAATTTCAAGTTGGAGATAAATTCATGCTCTATAGCTCATGATTGAAGCTAATGCCTAGTAAGTTGTGTTCCAAGTGGTTAGGTCCTTATGTTGTGACTAATGTTTTTCTTTATGGTGCAGTGGAGATCGAAAAAGAGGACACTGGAAGGAGTTTTACAGTCAACAGGCAATGTTTGAAGAAATACATTAAGGGACTTCCTACTGATGTAGTGGATTTCATCACACCGCATGACCCCATCATCACTTAAGAATATCAGGTTGTTCCAAACCCTTTCACTTTTATATTCTTTTTCCTAATTAAAATTATAAATTTCATGTGCATATATCATCTCATAGGTTTACATTTAGGACAATGTAATATTTTAAGTGTGGGGGAGGGGACAACATTTTGGGGTAGATATTTAGGATTTTCATTTTTTGTGTTTTATATATATTTTCTATTAATTTTTTGGTTAAAATTTTCAAAAATCAAAAACAAAAAAACAAAAAAATCAATAAAAAGGAAAAAAATATATCATGTAACATTCTCATGTGGAAAATATAAAAAATTCATGTTTTCAAAATTCATTGGTAGAAATATAATCATGAGTAATATTTCATCATCAAGGGTAGACTTTTATAAAAATTGAAGTCATCGATGATATGAATGGTTGGGTCATTATAAAACCTTTTAGATTTTCACAAAATTATTTGTGATATTTTTTCATGTTAAATTGTGTCATTTATTTTTCCACATAATTTTTTACACGATCATGACTTGTGAGTTTCTCTTACCCAATTAAATGTATATTCATGGTAAGTAATCCTTTTCAGCTTATAACATGGTCTTTCCATATGTTTGTTTCTCTTCCGATCGTTTCCATCACTGTACTAGATTAACCTATCCATGTGAAACTAATATATGAATATTGTATTCCCTCTAAAAAAATTCAAAAAAATCAAAAAATCAAAAAAAATAGTCAATAAATAGGGGAGTGAATAAATGTACAACATGTGGGGATATTTAGGTCGGGAGATCATGGTTTGACTTTGGGAATGCTTAAATGAGTGGATTTTGGAATTTTATTGCAAAGGATGTTGAACAAGTTCAGTGGAATAGAATCATTTAAGAAGAAAAGTTTTTATTAACCTGAATATACTAGATAATGGGTGGAGAGACAAGCTTGAATGGTTGGCACACACACGTGGAGAATTAGTGGCATGGTAGACCCATGACTTGTTTCGATGTGATTACTGTTATGAATCTCACTGGATTTTATTTTTACACAATTTATGAGACAATGAATTTAAAATTTATTGATATTGGATCTTTATTTGATTCTTACTTTTCCTATATTTTCACTGTGGATTGAGAAATTTAAATATGCATATATTATCACAATTTTATTGAATACATGATATTAGGTTTTTTTCAGGAGTGAAAAAGGGTAAGTGTGAGGGGAGTTAATAAAACACATTTTTATTGAATATTTTATTGATAATAAATGGTAAAATTTCCTCACATTTTTTTAAATATGTTTATTTATAAAATATTTGGGATTAGATCATTCATTTGAAAATTTGATGGAAATTCTAGTTTTACCCTTTATAGTGTACTGTAATATTTCGAAGAAATGTATTTTAATATTTATTATTTGAACTTGAAATTTTTTAAATTTGTTCCTGACTTAATGGGATACAACTTTTTTATAGGAAATTGGAGCTAAATCGTGCATTTGGTTGGACTAAATAGACCATGAATTCAAAGGTGGGTTGGGCCTTCCAGATTGGACATTGGTTGTGTATTTGGGCCATAACTTCTTCATCCGAGCTTGGATTGGACCCAAATTTTGATAAGATATATCCAAATCAATTTTCCATAAATAATTATTCTAGAATAATATCTTAATCACGTGTTTTGGAGGTAACATGTATGGTAAAAGTTGGATTAAAATATTTGGCTAACATTCCCCGTTCACACTTGAAACCTCTTTAAACCTAGCCTCCCCTCCACTCTATAAATTAGATTTTTTCTCATTTGGATGGGCAGGGATGTGAATTATGAAGTTTGGGGCAGAGGAGAAGTAGATCCATTCCAATTATCCAACCATTTCAACAAGGGTATCTCTTGAAGCAAGGATCCTTTCGACAAAGCCTTTTTCTTCTTCTTCGTGTTGTAATGCTTTTGTTTGTGTAATAAACTTCTTTTTTATTCTTTTATTTATTATATTTTCTTCAGTATTATTCAAATTTATTCTTCTATTAATCTTCTTAATTGTTTTGGAATCAAGATTAGAAACTATATTGGGTTCTACCCTCTCTAATCCTTTGCAAAGGCAAAATTTTTCTATGATTACTACACTGCCCATGGTAGATTGGTTCTTTTTAGTAATCGATCTACCTATCACCTACTTCGTTCATTTATTTTGAATCAATGAGATAATGTAATTCACATAATATTATCTATTAATTTATTTTTTTAATTTAAATTAAAATAATCAAGCAATTGAACAATAAACACAAATCACGTGAGGTTGAGAATTGTGTGAATTGTGAGAGCGCAAACTTAATTGGTAATTTAAAACCACACGGGATCAATTTGTAGTGTTAAAATATAATCCTTAAACTCAATTAATTCTAATTTCTAGATAGGATATGTACCTTAATTTACCAATTACCATAATTTAACCTTATAACATCAATCAATGTAGGGTGCTGTAATTGCATGTTCCGAAGTTAGCCTAGGGTTAAATTCACTTCATCTTTGTGGTAAAGTTAATTCTCGTAGGTTTTGGGATTTAACAAATTAAGGGATCATAATTAAGTGGATATTAATTTAAATTATAATTATTAATAAATGATTTAATAGGTATATTTAGATCGATTACGCCTTTTAAAATATTTTCTAAAAAAACATCTTCGTGTTGTGTCTTTTTAATCGAACATTATTTCAAAAATAAAAACCAAAAAAATTATATAATCTTCTTCCATCAAACTTCTTCTAGCTTTATTAATGGTAAGAAAACCCACATCCTTTTAATTAGTGTTATTATTCTATTTTATTTTATTTTTAAAATACCTTTAATAAGTTTTCAAATTTACTTACTCCTTTGAGAGATGACCTTGGTCACCCACTCTACTGCACCTAAGTACCCAAAAAAACTAATCATTTTAGGGCGCCAATGACAGCACCTTTCAAACATGTGTGTATGTATTTCTATGTGTTTAAGGGGTCTTTAAAATGTTTTTAATATTGGAAATGGATGTTTGGCTTGTGTGTTTTTAGTATTAGAAGTGTGTTTATAAAAGGATTGGATTTTGTGTGTATTTTTTATTGTGGATTTTATGAATGTGTAAGTGGTATTTCATGTGACATTAAAAGTGTAATTTTAGAACAAAGGGAATCCTATTTGACTAAATAGGAAGACTAAGACTATTACTCTAGATTTATTGGTGGGGATGAGTCCAGATTCCCCAAGCATGATTGATTCCACAACACTAACTAAACATAAATGATGATTGGAGAACACTATAACTTGGTATATGTTCCCCTCTATTCACTCGTGTGAGAGTAAAATTTGGGATATGGTTTCTATACCATGTTTTACCAATTTATGAGTTTCCTAGGGACCCACTAATCCTAGTTATTGGGGATTACCCATGGTTCTCATTTGATGATATTCTTTCAACTTGAATCTTAGTAGTATGTTCTTTCCTTTATAAATATCAATGCATTCTTGATCTAAAATGTTTTCTCTCTTTTTCATTACAACTAGAATAGTGATTTTTCTTATAATTTTTTGGTATAAAATCCTTCTTTTTTTTGGATATCCTACTAGGCATTGGATCACACATTATATACACCCATGTGTGTATGTAGACCTTATTATTCTTGACCCAAGTAAAGAGAAGATGTTGTGTGGCGATGGTGGTGGATCTGGTTGCTAGTTTACTCTTCATGATGGTGTTGGTGGAGGTGTCTTGAATGTGATGACCCTCTTATTTCATGGAGGTTTTTTGTTGTGATCTAGTTAGTTCCCCTCACTATTTTTATGATTAGGTTTTTTCTTAAAAGATGTAAAAAAATTAACTTCTGATAGTGGTATTTCCTTTTGATGTGGTTGTTGATCATGTGATAATTTATTCTTCAATGATGTTCATGGATGTTTATTATGGGAAAATTCATTCCCAAATGTTATGTTTCATTCCCAAACACTAGTTTTTCTAACCTATGGGGATCGGGAATTCCCTTTGGTCCATGTCACGAGTTAGGTAAGGTGTTGGATTGGATAGAATCCCGGCTTGGTTCATGTCAAAATGGTATCAGATCCAATTTTAGCCCTTTATTTTGGTCATTATATTTGGTAGAGTCTAGATAGATAGTATATAGGACTGTCAAATCTTGAGGTTCTAGTTTTGAGTTGGGTTTCTAGCCAACACACCCCATGACAGACCTTGAGTCACCATGGGATATTTGGAATTGGTTTGACTTATCCTCCAAGTGAGATATATAACAAGTAGATTTTCTATGGACACTGGGCTGGGGTGAAGTATTTTTTCTTATTATTAACATTATTTTGGTTTTTTTATCTATGGTAATGTTTGTAATTTTTTATTGTTGAAAAAAATAGAATGTTGTATTTATGATTGTATATATGGTTTCCAAGTGGTTTTTTATTGATGTAGCAATATGCCTCCCTAGAGACTTCCTATGAAACTACGGGAAGTGTCCAAAGAGAGTTCTCTCTCATCAGCTGATCAGAGACTAGTGGAAGTAGTGGTTTAGATTATCCAAGAATTGGGTTAGGGAGCGGGCTCCGATCCTACTAATATTTAGGAAGCTGAACATACTCTGGTAAAGAAAAAATCTTATGAGTTCCTCAAGAACAAGACTTTTTCTTTTCAAGGTAGGACGGATCCTAAGGAAGCAGATATCTGGATTTAGAAGATAGAGAGGATGTTTGGGTTTCTTTACACTCCTATGTAATTTTAAGTAAAGTGTGATTCATTCTTGTTGTAATTCCCCATTCAGAGATGGTGGGACTCAGTGGTTCAAGCCAGGAAGAACGAGCAGATTGGTTAAAAGGATTTTAAGGTTTTATTAAACAAGTAGTATTTCCTAGAGGACTTGGAATTCACCAAGACCTATGATTTATGAACCTCCACTTGGGGGATCATACCATGTTAGAGTATGAAAACTATTTTGCTAAGTTGGTTCAATTCACACCCAAAGTGGTTTCCAATGAGCAGTTGAAGGATCGATGGTTTGAAATGGGTTTGTGGTCAGATATTCAATCCTAGGTATTCTTTTTCAAGTTAAAGGCTTATGCCTAAGTGGTTTCCCTTACTTTTATGGTGGAGATATACTGATATATAGTGTCTAACTTCTATATAATGGTTTATATATGGGGTCACGGAAGTTCTAGTTCTTATGAGAAGAAGAGGAAGCGATACAAGCATGAGAGGAGGGAGGTGGTAGTTTAGGCCATCCTTTATGACTATCATTTTCTGTAGCTTCAGATACTGGGTTAGTCCTATGCCATCAATGTGAAAAGGTATAGCATATATGGTCTGATTTTTAATCCCCACATACTCTCTTCCATCGGTGTGCAACTATGGTGAAAATGCATCATTTTTGCAAAGTGAAACGTTCATATCAAGGTAGTTCAGCTTCAGAAGTCTCCATGGGTATTTCATCCCAGTCATATCCATCTAGGATAGTGGGTTCTTGATTTGGTGTTCATGGTAGTAGGTATGGGTATTTATCAAAGAAAATTTATCTTAATGTAGAGCCATGGTTCAATGGCCATTCTTAGGCTCAGGTAGAGATGAAGCATCTTCATGTTCTAGATTAGGCACCAGCAAAATCTAATGCAAGACCTATGATAGTTTGAGGTACTATTTATATTTCATCATCTATGGTTGTTGTTTTTACATAGGTTCCTCTATTTCTTTTATTTTTTAATGTCTTGTATATTTTTTGAATCTTCCTACTGAGATCTTGTCGTATGTGATGGAGTTGGTGATGCTCCTTGGTAAGAAGCAGGATCAAGGATTAAGGGGTCTATTTGGTACACTCATTATGTCAACAGTTGAGCTATAATGGGATTTCCTGATCTTAGAGATGGACCTATTTTATAGGATCCTCATTATAGATTTGATGGTTCATTTAGATTTACACATCGATTATTATCAGTATCGAGTGTGATTTGTGAAATGTGATGGAAGCTCTTCGGTTTTTCATGGTGAATAGGATCCTTGATCGAGACATGTTGGAAATACACTTCCATAATTGTCAAAAAAAAATTATATCTCATCGCTCATGTTATAGGATGGTGATAGTAGCCTTGATGATGGGATACCTCCTCTAGTGGATAAGTTTCTAGAGGTATTTTTAGAATATTTTCTAGGTTTTCATCCAAAATGGGATGTGGGGTTTACTGTAGATTTGGCATCAGGAACACAACTGTTATCTCTTATCTAATACTATGTGGACCCTATATAGTTGAGGTAATTAAAGATACATATATATGATTTGAAATCTAAAGTATTCATCCACTTGAGCTTCTCACATTAGGCTACCCAACTCTATTTGTGAAATGGTTGATGGATCTCTTCGGTTATTATTGATTACTGAAATTTGAATAAGGTGATGATAAAAAATCCATTTTACCCACATTTATGACCTATTTGATAATATTATAGGGGTAACATGGTTCTCCAATATTGATTTTCATTTAGAACATCACCAAGTTAGATTTAGAGAGGTGTATATTCTGATAATAGCTTTTTAAAGTAGGTATGAACACTTTGAGAATCTAGTCTTGCATTTTAGGTTAAAAAATTATATAGTGGTCTTTATGAAACTTATGAATCATGTGATCCACTATTACCTCGATTCCTTTTCATGGTATTTTTGGATGAAATATTGGTCTACTCTATAATTGAGGAGGATCATGAGGTGAACCTGAGGATCATGTTGGTCACTCTTCAAGATCATTTCCTCTATATAATGATTTCCAAATGTACCTTCTGGATTAAGAAGGTGAAGTTTATGGGTCATGTGATCTCAGAACATGGGGTTTTAGTGGACCCTGAGAAGATCAAAGTAGTGATTTCTGGGAGAAACCAAGGTTTTTTCATATTAGGAGCTTTTTAGGCCTATAAAGGTATTATAAATGGTTTTTATAAGATTTTTCTATCTTTATTTTCCTATGAATTTTTTTACTCAGAAAGGGGTGAAGTTTTAGTGGATCCCAAAATGTCATACATCTTTAAGAATATTAAAAGGCGGTTTACCATATCCCCTATTTTGATCTTTCAAGAATAAGAAAAGGGATATGTGGTTTACTATGATGAATTAGTTATGGTTCTTGGGTGTGTGTTCATGCAATATGATCATGTGGTGGCATATATTTCTTGAAAACTCTTTCTACATGATAAAAATTACCCAACCCATGATCCATAATTAGAATCAATGATGTATTCTTTGAATACATGGAGTCATTATATTTTTGGGGAGAATTTTGTATTATATTCAGACCATAAGAACTTGGCTTACATTTTCAACCAAAATGATCTAAATCTAGGGCAGTGCTGTTGGGTTGAGTTCTTTTAGAGGCTCAATTTTTATATCGTCTAAACCCTAGGAAAAGGTAATGTGATAGAATATTCCTTAAGAAAGTGAATATGGTGAAATATTCCAGTGATGAGTGGGATTTAATGGGTCTCTTTTCCCAGATGCATCTAGAGACCAAGGAGAACAACAGAGGTGCGTTATTGGATATTGTTCAGTTGACACCCTCCCTCCTAGAGTTTATTTGACAATATTATCCTAGGGATGAGTTGGGAAAGAATTCTATGCAGTTATTAAATGGTGGGGATATGCCCAGTGAATGGTCATTTCCTTTAGATGGAGTTATTTGTTTCAAGGCCAATGTGTTTGAGCTGTTATTGTTGCATAAGGTTGTGATATAGGATAGCCACTATTAATAGTGGTCTATTCATCTCAGGACTGCCAAGATGTTATATTATGTTAGATTTTGGTTTTGGTGGATGGGTATAAGGTGAGAGATAGCTGGCATTATATCTTAGTGTTATACATGTGAGTAGGTTAAAGAAGAGCACCAAAGTACCTTCAGTTTTCTTCATCCATTACCCATTCCTACCTAGAAGTGGGATGATTTTTCCATGTATTTCATAATTTTCATACCTCATACAACCCAGGGTAGAAATTACATATGGGAAGTGATTGAACTTCTAACCAAATTTATCCATTTCATTTTGACCATAGATTCTACCAAAGTTGATTAATTGGGTCAGTTGTATGTTTAGGAGGTAGTGAGGCTTTATGGTGTTCCATCAAAAATTGTTTCAGATAGGGAACCCCTCTTTACCTCAAGATTTTAAAAAGGCATTTAGTGGGAAATGGGGTCCCAAATCAAGTTTAGTATGGCATACCATCCTCAAACGTATATTTAGACAGAATGAGTGAATCAAATCCTAAAAAAATGCTCTAGGAATGTGTGTTGGATTTTGAAGGCTCATGGGATAGACATTTGGGGTTGGTTGAGTTAACACAAAACAATAGTTACCAAACCTCAATTTTAATTTCTTCCTTTGAGGATCTTTATGGTTGGTATTATCACTCACCATTGTGTTGGACTGAGGTGGGTGAGACCTCAAGGTTTGTATCGATCCTTGTCCATGAAACATTTAATAAAGTTATGTTGATTAGGAAATGTTTTTTCATAGAGCATAGATGTCACAAGTATTATGATAATATAATGCAATGATCCTTGTGATTCTAGGTTAGTGATCAAGTTTTTTTTAAAGTGGCCCCTCGTTTGAGTCGTCATCAACATGGTAAGCAAGGTAAGCTAACGTAGAGGTACATCAGACCTTTTAAAATTACCAATAGAGGTGGTAAGGTGGAATACCATTTATATTTTACATCTCAGTTGACATAAATTCATTAAATGTTCCATGTATCTTGGTTAAAGAAGTAAAATATAGATCCATCTCATGTGCTGAGTTGGGAGGAGTTGGAGTTAGAACCTGATCTTTCTATGTTTGAGTGGTTTGTGAGAATTGTGTATTACCATGATAATGTTCTTCATGGGGAGTCCATACCATTAGTTATGGTTCTTTGGTAGTATGGTAACGATGAGAACTTGACATGGGAGTGGAAATCTTTGGTTGAGGAGTAGTACCCATTTTTTTCTCTGATTAGACTTTGAGTTGACTTTCTGAGGGATGAAATTTTTTATGGTGGGGAGAATTATCACATATGGGATTTGATTCTGAGGTATTTTTCTTCTTTATTTTGGTATTCTCTTGGTTCCTTGTCTTTCACAGAAGTTTTTGGTCAAAAATGGAGTTCTTAGACCCGATAGTAAGTGGTGAACGGTTAGGGCATGATTAGTAGAAAACATGCACCAGCCCAGAAGAGAATGTGCACCCTAGACAATGGTGTTATCCATGCCACACTTCCTTCCACATGAGCATGCATCTTATCATGCACCCAGAATAGTGGTTCTGCCTAGGGAGCATGGGCGTGTTTCTTCCCCCTAGAAACCATACAGCCTCATTCCTCTTTAGATAGAGAGGGATGCGTGGTTACTGCACTATTTAGAAAACCATTCTGCCAGACCATAAGGCAATCTAGGCCATTAAAAATGTAGAATTTTCCTTTTTTCCCTCTTCAAATTTAACCCAAAATTTACTCTTTTTCTCCCCCATTCTGGATTCTTCACAATAGGAATGCCTCCCTCTCCCCTGGTCTCCCTTGGACCCTCAAATAATGGGTTTTTTTGTGCATAATATTCAAGGAATCATCAAGTAATAACTTTAATCCTTGGTTTTATTCTTCTTCTTAGGTTCTTTATTCCACTTTCTTGGGTTCTTCTTTCTCCAACAGGTTGGTTTCCCTAAAATGGGTTGAAACTTGGTTCATTGGGTTTAATATTGATGTTTGTGGTATGATATTGACTTTATAGGGTCCCCTTGTGGTGTGGTTGTGGTTTTCTACTGGATTCCAGAATTTTCTATGCTTGAGGTAGGTGATTCCATGCTTTAACGTTATTAGATGATTTTGGTATTCTTTGTCTTCTTCTTAAATGTGTTCCATAGATCATGTGTGTGGTGAAAATATTGTTTTCAAAGTAATTTATAGTGTGTATGGATGAAAGTTGATTTTCTAAATGAAATTTTTTGTTTTAATTGAATGTTTAAAATGAGGAACATGTATGTGTAAGGGATTTTTAAAATGGATTACCTATTGGAAATGGATGTTTGTATTGGATATTTTTATTATTGGAAGTGTTTTATAAAAGTGGTGGGTTTTGTGTGTATTTTTTTGATTGTGTGAATGTCAAAGTGGTATTTCATGTGACATGAAAAGGGGAATTTGAGTACAAAGGGAATCTTATGTGACTAGATGGGCGGACTAGGACTAGTATTCTAGATGGATCGACGGGGCTAAGGTCAGGTTCCCTCTAGCAAGATTGTCGCTAAAAACTAACTAAACATTGATGATGATTGGAGACCAATAGACCATAAGATGTATTCCCCTATAGTGAATCATGCATGAGGACATTGTGGCTTATGGTTACTATACCATGTTTTATTGAGGTACGAGGTTCCTAGGGTCCCACTAACATTAATTCTTAGAAATTACCTATGGTGCTCATGTGACGATATGCCTAGAGCTAGGCTCTCAGTAGTATGTTCTTTCCTTTATAAATTTCAAATCAGGATTTATCTAATACTTGTCTCTTTTTCATTACAACTAGCATAGTGATTTGACTTATAATGTTTGGGAATGGAATCCTTCTTTTTGTGTGATATCCTTCTAGGCATTGGATCACACCCTACATACACCCTCAGGTATATGTATACAATGATATGTCTAACCCAGGTAAAGGCAATATGTTCTATGGTGATGATGGTGGATCTGATTTCTAGTTTCCTCTTCTTACAGGTGTTCATGGAGGTGGCTTCAGGGTGTTGACCCTCTTGTGGCAAGAAGCTTTTTTATTGTGGTCTAGTTGCTTCCCCTCCCCATTTTGATGTTTTGGTTTTTGAATAAAATATGTAAAATGTTTAACATGTGATAGTGGTATTTCTTTTGGATATAGTTGTTGATCATGTGATGGTTTATTATTTTATGATGTTCATGGATGTTTATTAAGGGAGAAATCATTCCCAAATGTGATATATGATACCTAGGCACTAGTTTTTATCCTGTGGGGATCAGGAATGCCCTTCAGGCCATGTCACGGACCAGGTCGGTTGTCGAGTTGGATGGCATCCCATTATATTTTGTGAAAACCCCTTCTATTTGATTTATATGTGATAATTCTATATTTCTTATCCATTTAATATAAATCAGTTTCAAAATATTATAAATCTATATTTTAAGTGAAATCATAAATACATTGAAAACTGTTTTAGTATAAAAATGGATTTTATAAGCATTAAGTGATACTGATATTATTTTATAATAAATGTAAATTAAAGGAGTGTTAATATATATTTTTATGAATATAAAAATTAAATTTTATAAAAAACTATCCTTTAAAATTTAATGATTTTATTTACTAAGGTAAAAAAGTAAACAACACATAATTTTTTTAAAAAAAATATATATCCCTTTTTTAGCATTAGTTGATTTTAATCACAACCCAAAAAAAATATTAATTTATATGGTATATATTGAATTTTATCAATAAATTACAATTAGAATATTCAATTAAATAAAATAAACACATAAAATTATAATAAAAAATATATATAATGAATAAAAAATTATAATAAGGATTTCTAATTAATTTTTATCTTTTTATTTCATTCTAGAATTATTTATTATTTGTCAAAGATTTTTTTTATTTTTTTAATAAAAATTTTGTAACGTTAATGTATCTATTGGATATATATATATATATCTAAAAACCATATATCCAATGTCCAAATATCCAATGGCCATATATACAACTTCCATATATCCAATTACCACATATCCATTGACCATATATATAACGATCATATTCCATTCCTCTATATAATATTACATATATCTCTAAAATCATTCATTATATTCTATAATATCTTTGTGTGGATGTGTTATATTCTTTTTATGGTTATCATTGTTAGTTTATCTTTATGGTAGATCATGATGTTGATAATTTCAATCATATAGTATTTTTATTTACATGTGATTTTATTCTTTTATGATTTTTACTAATAATGTTTTTTTTCTCATAATATATTTAGTTTTTTATTTTAATATTCTACTATGATGAAATAAAGCATTCACTACGGGAAAACGGGCAATTACGACGGGACATTTGCGATGGGCCTCGTCTCAAATAGTCCTTCGGAAAAAAAATTTGCAACGGGAGAACTAGCTCGTCGCAAATAATAAGGTTTTTGCGACAGGTCAATGGTTCCCATCATAAAATCTTTGGCGCATGTTGCGCGCCAAAATGCGGGAAAGTGTATTTGCGATAGGCTATAGTAGCCCGTCGCAAATACCCAGTGATGTTTTTAGTATTTGTGATGGGATATATATCTTGTCGCAAATACTATGTCGTCATGTGGTCTTTTGCGACGGGCGTCGTCGCAAAAGACTTTCTAACCGAAGGGTATTTGTGACAGGACCCGTCACAAATGGTACTATTTGCGATGGTAGTCACATCGCAGATAATCTCGCCGCAACTAATCTAATATATATATACCCTCTACCTATTTTTTCCCTCATTCCACGGAATTCTCTACTCCTCTCTCTCTCTGGTGGAAAATTTTCTCAAAAATTTTCGTAGTTTAAAATTTTAATTCAGGGCATTATTCGCAGCATATATCCTTCAAAAACATCAGTTTTAAGATATTTATCTATTTCTTTTATTTTTTTACTTAATTCGTTTTATTTTATTTTAGTTATAATTATTGTTAATTAGTTGTAGTTTAATTAAATTAGAATTAGATAGTTTTATTTATCATTCTTTATGTTTATTTTTACAAATAATTATGTGTGGTTAGTATGAATTAGTATTAATTAATAGTTATTATATTAATTAGTAATAATTAGTATTAAATTGTAATAAATAGTATTAAATTGTAATAATTAGTATTAAATTGAAATAACTAGTATTGAATTATAATAATTAGTATTAAATTATAATAATTGGTATTAAATTGAAAAAAATTGTTATAAATTGCAATAATTAGTAATAAATTGCAATAATTAGTAATAAATTATAAAAAATAATAATAAATTGCAAAAAAATAGTAATAAATTTCAAAAATTAGTATTAAATTGTAACAATTAGTAATAAATTTGAATAATTCGTAATAAAATCAAATAATTAGTAATAAATTCAAATAATTAGTAATAAATTGTAATAATTAGTAATAAATCCTAATAATTGGTAATAAATTGAAACAATTAGTAATAAAGTGAAAAAATAATAATAATTAGTAATAAATTATAATAAGTAATAATAAATTAGAATAAGTTGTAATAAATTTTAATAATTAGTAATAAATTGTAATAATTAGTAATAAATTGTAATAATTAGTAATAAATTGTAATAATTAGTAATAAATTGTAATAATTAGTAATAAATAGTAATAATTAGTTATAATTAGTAATAATTAATAATAATTAGTAATAAATTATAATAATTAGTAATAAATTCGAATAATTAGTAATAAATTGTTATAATTAGTAATAAATTGTTATAATTAGTAATAAATTGTAACAATTAGTAATAAATTGTAATAATTAGTAATAAATTGTAATAATTAGTAATAAATTGCAATAATTATTAATAAATTGCAATAATTAGTAATAATTAGTATTAAATTGAAATAATTAGTAATAAATTGTAATAATTAGTAATAAATTGTAATAATTAGTAATAAATTCTTATAATTAGTAACAAATTATAATAATTTGTAATAAAATATAATAAATTGTAATAAATTATAATAATTGGTAATAAATTGTAATAATTAGTAATAAATTGAAATAATTGGTAATAAATTTTAATAATTAGTCATAAATTATGACAATTAGTAATAATTAGTAATAAATTGCAATAATTAGTAATTAATTATAACAATTAGTGATAATAAGTAATAAATTGTAAAAAAATAGTAATAAATTGTAATAATTAGTAATAATTAGTAATAATTAGTAATAAATTCTAATAATTAGTAATAATTTGTAATAATTTGCAATAATTAGTAATAATTTGTAATAATTAGTAATAAATTGCATTAATTAGTAATAAATTTCCATAATTAGTAATAATTTGCAATAATTTGTAATAAATTGCAATAATTAGTAATAAATTCTAATAATGAGGAATAAATTCTAATAATTAGCAATAAATTCTAATAATTAGAAATAAATTCTAATAATTAGTAATAATTAGCAATAATTAGAAATAAATTGTAATAATTAGTAATAAATTCTAATAATTAGTAATAAATTGTAATAATTAGCAATAAATGGAAATAATTAGTGATAAATTGAAATAATTTGTAATAAATTACAGTAATTAGTAATAAATTATAATAATATGTAATAAATTGCAATAATTAGTAATAAATTCAAATAATTAGCAATAAATTCAAATAATTAGCAATAAATTCTAATAATTAGCAATAAATTCTAATAATTAGCAATAAATTGCAAAAAATAGTAATAATTAGCAATAAATTCTAATAATTATTAATAAATTATAATAATTAGTAATAATTAGCAATAAATTCTAATAATTAGTAATAAATTGTAATAATTAGCAATAAATCGTATTAATTGATAATAAATTAGTACTAATTAGTAATAAATTATAATAATTAGTAATAAATTATAATAATTAGTAATAAATTTTAATAATTAGTAATAACTTTCAATAATTAGTAATAAATTGTAACAATTAGTAATAATTAGTAATAAATTGTAACAATTAGTAATAAATTGTAATAATTATTACTAAATTGTAATAATCAGTAATAAATTTTAATAATTAGTAAGAAAGTGTAATAATTAGTAATAAATTCTAATAATTAGTAATAAATTGAAATAATTAGTAATAAATAGTGATAATTAGTAATAAATTCTAATAATTATTAATAAATTGCAATAATTAGTAATAAATTGTAAAAATTAATAATAATTTGTAATAATTATTAATAATTTGTAATAATTTGTAATAATTAGTAATAAATTCTAATAATTAGTAATAAATTCTAATAATTAGTAATAAATTCTAATAATTATTAATAATTAGAAATAATTAGAAATAATTAACAATAATTAGCAAGAAATTTTAATAAATTATAATAAATTGTAATAAATTGTCACAATTTCTAGCAGATTGGCGGCTCCCTTTTACCTAGCTTGCAATTTTCTCCCACTGAAATCACTATGAAAAATATATCCTCACGTACGGATATCCATTTTCATATGCACGGTAATGGAGATCAGTGTGGCAAGGCATTCCCACTCTCTATTCTCATGAATATAAAAATGGATATGCATACGTCGAAGCATATTTTTCATACTGATTTCAGCCAGAGAATGTTGCAAGGAGATAAGTCATTGGGTAAAAGAGGCCCTTTTTCTAATGAATCGTCTCCACAGTATCCAACTGAAATCCTTATGAAAAAACTGCTCATACATATGAATATCCATTTCTGTATGCACAAAGATGGAGAGCAGGCAGGTCTCACCATGCTTGACACATTTGACAATGTTGCGGGTCATTTATTGTGTTTTGGTTTTTAACTAGATTATGTTTTTTGGTATCAACATGGTGAATGCAGTTCTAGAGGAGATACTAATAATTTGGTTCTAGATCCAGCAAGGTTTCAAAATTTAGTACATGATGTAGAAGGTCAGTCTTTTCAACAAGTTGAAACTCATGATGATATTAATTTAAATCCTGAGTTGGAACCATCTGATTTTTATGATTTATTGAGCTCTGCTGAGGATACCTTATATCCTGGTTGCAAGATAAGAAAATTTGAATTTGTTGCTAAATTTATGGCTATTAAATTAGATAATGGAATGTAAAATAGTTGTTTTGATTAGACATTATATTTGGTAAAAATACTGTTACCTGAAGAAAATGTGTTGCCTACAAATTTCTATGAGAGAAAGAGGTTGGTTTGTAATCTGGGTCTTGATTATCAGAAGATTCATGCATGTTCAAATTATTGCATCTTATATTGTGGTGAAAATGAGTCGATGCATAGTTGTCCCACATGTGGATAATCGAGGTATAGAGAGGATCAACAAGGGAAGTATATATTGATTCCTATAAAACAATTGAGATATTTTCTACTTACACCCATATTTCAGCATTTATTTATGTCTCAGAATACAGCGGTATTGATGTCATGGCACAAAACCAATATTCCAATCGGTAAAACCTTAAATCATCCCTCTAATAGTGATTCATGGAAACATTTTGACTAAGTGAATCTATCTTTTTATTTAGAAGCTTGAAACGTGTGATTGATTCTTTCAATTGACAGTTTCTGTCCATTTAGTTCTTAAGGTAGTCATTATTCACATTGGAATGTCTTTATAACTTCGTACAATTTACCTCCATGGATATTGATGAAGAAACTATATATAATTTTGACCTTATTAATTCTAGGGCATCTGAAAAAGAATATCGATGTTTGTTTGAAACCATTGATTAATGAGTTAAATCCATTGTGGAGTAAAGGTGTCAGTACATTTGATGTTTCTGCGAAAAAAAATTTCTTATTGAAAGATGAATTGATGTGGACAATTAGTGACTTCCCAGAATATGGCATGTTATCTAGTTGAAGTACACATGGTCCAAAATCATGTCTGTATTGTATGAGAGACAACAAAGCATTTATGCTCATCAATGGAAAAACCTGTTTTTTTTTTAAATGTAATCACAGATTCATTCCAACTGATCATCCTTTTTGGAGGAATAAATATCATTTTTGAAAAGGCACAATTGAAAGAGATGGACCTCCATCAATGATCTAAGGTATATAGTTAAAATAAATTGTCTTTTAATTACCTCTCATTACATTTGAACCAACAATAAACTAACATAAAATTAATGGCTTTAGAAAATAACACAATTGGATAAAACAGATCATTTTTTAGGATCTTTCATATTGGTTTGATTTGTTGGTCTGTCACATGTTAGATGTCATGAATATTGAGAAGAACTATTTTGATAATTTATTTCATATAGTTTTGGATACACCAGGTAAGACTAAAGATAATGTAAAGGAACAATTATATCTTACCCAAATTTGCAGGCGACTAGAACTTAAACTGTTTGAAAATGTAAAATCATAAAATTTAATGAATCCAAAAGAATATTATACACTCTCCAAAGATAATTGATTATTATTTTTTAATTTTATTATGGATTTGATACTTCTAGATGGTTATGATTCTAATTTGGGCAGATGTGTCAGAAATGATCATATCACTGGATTAAAAATTCATGACTGTTATGTTATAATGGAAAGACTTATACTAATTGGACTAATAGGTATGTTGAATTTGATGATTTGGGATGCACTAATAGACATCTTATATTTTTTCTGAGACATTTTTGCGGCGATAAGTGACTACGATGCATTAATTAGACTGCAAGAAGATTTTTTTTTAATTTTATGTAAACTGGAAAAAATATTCCCTCCAGCTTTGTTTGACTCAATGGAACATTTTATATTACAATTTATTCATTAAGATAAATTTGGAGGTCCGATATAGTTTTGATGGATGTACCCATTTGAGAGATGTATGTAGAAATTGAAGAAAAAAGTACGTAACAAAGCTTCGGTTAAAGGTTCAATTGCAGAATCTTATTTACAAGAGGATGTTTCTTTTTTCTTTTCGCATTACTTTCAATCTGAATATCCCTCAAAACACAACTGTATGGGATGTAATGAGGAAAATGTTGATGATTAAATGGGAAATCAATTATCAGTTTTCAATCGGCCTAAACTTGGATTCAGTGGAGTTCATGAATGATGTCTTTCAGATGATGAACATCACAAAGATCATACATATGTTCTGCTCAATTGTGAAGAAATTAAACCATTTTTACATTGAGTGCTCATATCACTTATTCTATAATTTTTTTTATATTAAATTAATCTTATTTATTTTTAGGTTATATGGTAATAATATCAAGAAAAAACTTCCACAAATTATAGTATCTTCTCTTGAAGAATATCAGCAAAAAAAACTTTTCCTACTGGTTTCAAAAACTGGTAAAATAAATTATTTTTGTTTTAACATATAAAATCAATTTATTATCTGTTATATTGATAATTGTTTTAAAAAAATTCAGGTATCTTAAAATGCTGATAAAATTGATAATTTATTATGTGTATTGAGTAACCCACCATCAAAAATGGTTAAATCTTTTAATACATATTTGGTGAATGGTTTTCGATTTCATACATGTGCGTATAAGGAATCAAAAAAACAATGATTAGTGGTGTGTGCTTGAGAGAATCTCATCATAGAGAAACTAAAGTTAACTTTTACAGCATACTAGAAGAAATTATTAAACTGTGTTATCTGGGATATTATTACATAACGATGTTTAAATGTTAGTGGTTGGATACTAGGAGAGGCTTGCGTTTTCATCCGACCCATGGAATCATTGATATTAAATATAAAAATCTTATTAAAGTAAATGAATCATTTTTATTAAATCATCAAGCATAGTAAATTTATTATTCAAAATATTGTGATACTTCAAGAGATTTGAGTGATTGGTGGAGGATAATAAAAATTAAATCTTGGGAAAATCATTTCACTAAAAGTGAATGTGGTTCCGCTGAAGTGGAAGAAATTAAAATTTTTCAGGAGACTGCTCTAAATTCATCTTTTTCACAAAAAGACGTGAATAGTTAAGGGTCGATGGTGACGATGATGTTAATGATGTTACAGATGAATTTGAAATGACAGGAGATGATGAAACTGAAACTCATATAGAAATTGATTATGGTGAGGAGGATTATGAAGACATTAAAATCATCAGATTATGAAGATGAGAATGAAGATTAACATTGACACAGTTAAATACTGGTTATAATCATATATAATATATATCTATATATAATATTTGTTTTCAACTATTTTATAACAGCAATCATTTCGTGTTTCAGATGGATGAGGATTTGTTTCGTATGTTGGAGGGAGCTTATCTACCATTGGATGAGTAAGATGTTGGGTTATCTAACCCTTAGGATACTAGTGGTTTAGGGGGGACTCAGAGGGGGAGTGGTCTTGCACGATTGATGATTCATGACCCGGTCCATGAGTGACTTACACGTCTTGGCTTCAATCAACATGTGCAGAGGTATGTTTACCTATGTATTTTATTTAGTTTTTAATAATTTATTTATATATTATTTGTTTAATTATTTGTTCTTTTTTTACATATTTACACATATATCTACTAGATAGGGGAGCACTATATTGCATAATTGTTTTTCTGAAGCATAGGTCTCATGGGATCAGATTCTCATTAATGTGAAGCACCACATGTTCGATCATTGGTTGGTACGTAAATAAATAATATTTATTTTGAAATTAATTTAATTAATAATTTCATATTATAAATTATTTGTAGGTTTTTTGGTATCTCGTTGATGAAAGCATTCAGGGATATCTGGAAGGCATGGTAGGGGACTATGCATCATCATTGCGGTCAGTTTTTGCACAATTTGATAAAGAAAGCAATGGAGAAAGCATGAGTGACAGAGTTTGATGGGTCTTGTCATGACCACCGACCTGATTACATTTCATCTCAGGCTTGGGATGGATTATATTCACACTGGTTGGGTGGTTTTTTTCAAAGGAGATCATCAGTTGTTCGAAAAAACTAGGGGATATGGGAAGTAAAACATCGATCCAATAGTCGTACATTCAGTATGCATAGGGAGTATATGGTAGGTACTTTTAAAAAAATATTTTATATAACTTTAAATGTAAACGATTTATTTTATATTCATATAGGCAGTCGAACAGCCTGATATTTTAGAGTTAGACATTTATAGGAGGATGTATAGTGATCTGGGCATAGGAGAGATTAAAGGTGCTCACCAGCATCAGATTGTGGTCAGTATATTTTCTTTTTGAGTTAAAATTTTAACTGAAAATAATATTTTAAATATTTTACTTTTAAACTGCAATTGAATGAGTCATATGAGGCTGCAACATCTCAGACACAAACTGAGAGTCGGGCTGAGACTGATACTCAGCCCAGTGCCCACTGATTTGATGAGGTGGCATGGATATAAGCGACCCAGTATGCCTTCGAGAAAGGAAGAGTTATTGGTATCGGCTCTCAATTGATGCATGAGGATTATTATGGAACCGCTGCGATGTCAGCATCTAGCTTGAGAGGAGCTCATGGAGAGTCATCATCATCTAATGTGCAGTATCAAGAGCAGCTGCAAGCTCAGAGTGAGTATTCATATGGAGCAAGAGCAGATGCATCAATAGCAGCAGCAACAGCATGAAGAGTTCCTACAATAGCTATAGTAGCAGCATGAGATGCAGGCAGAGATGTGTCGATGGCAGCAGCAGCAGCAACAGGAGTAGTGTGATGTCTCACTCATGGTTTAGGGATAGAGTTCCCTCCACCATCTCTTCCAACTCCTCCAGACGACCCTCCCCCTCAGTGGTCTATTTATTTTTTATGATAAAACATTTGAATGTAAATTTTGTTTGTAATATTAACTATTTACCTTTCTATATAGTGTGTTTTTTATATTATTGTGAATATTATATTTTTTATTATTTATTTAATTTTTTATTATTTTATTGTTTTATTTAATTTTTTTATTATTTTATTAATTATTATTTTTGATTATTTTCTTTTTAATATTTCACTAATATTAAGGTTTTCATTATAGTATAATTTCTTATTATATTAGTAATATTAATATTATTATTTCATTAATATTAATAATAATATTATTATTATATTATCAATATTATTATAATTATTATTAAATGAATATTATTTATTATTTTATAAATTATTTTATTTTACTAATATAAATATTATTATTTCATTAATATTAATATTGTTTTATTATTTTTATTATTATTATTTTTAATTTTTTTTATTTTTAAAAATTTTTGCGACGGCCCACCGCAAAAAAAATGTTTCAAAAATCTGCAAGGGTTTTTGTGGCGGGGCCCATCACAAAAAAAAGTATTTAAAAATTACAGGAAAACTATTTGCAATAGATCTGTATACCATCAAAAATATTTATTTTTGCAATGGACTGTCATAAAAAACAATATTTGGGACGCCCTTTCTACAACAGGGCATTTACGATGGGGTCCCTTCGCAAAAGGGTATTTGCGACAGGAGCCCGTTGCAAATACCATGTCGCAAATATCCCATTTTCTAGTAGTTATTGTACATTAAGTTCAGGGTTGTGTGTATCATAAGATATCGAATGTAGAATTTACATGATGGGAAATACATTCAAAAACCATAGGGTCATACATAATTTGTAATTATAATATAAATAAAAATATCTAGCATGATCCTATCTCTTATGTGTATACTCAATCAATTTACTTGTTTTCAAAAAAATAATTATAATAAGTAAACATGGATAATAAGAACTTCATATCACTCAAATTAATTACATCACACGTCTTATTGGTAAACAAAATATATTATTATATCCAATGTATAAAGAATGATTATTCACTTCTAGAGGACCAATTACTTTTTCATCCATAATATCCCAAAAAACATTATCTAATCCCCTTTTCTGATATCCTTCATGTGATGGTATTTGTGATGGATTTGTTTTGGTTTCTACTGAGATTTTTGTTCCTTCTGTGATTGGTCCAAAATTGTCATAATAAATTTCAAAATGATCTAATATGGAAGGAAAAAACACTATTTGAATAATGAATATTTTGACCTATATAATTTTTCCTTTTTAGATATTATCCTATATTGTATATTATATATATTATAGAATCAAAAAAAATGGTGTTTTGGAACTCTTCCATCTCATAATCCCACCATTCAATATGAACAAAAAATCCTTACCAAGATCAAAAATCAACTCTTATAGGTTATAAGTTACCACTGGTGTAACATTTTATAATATTCACTTCCAAGTTACTAAAGACTAAGAATACATATTTATCAAATTTCATCTCACAAACTCATTAGTTTTATGTTTTTTGAATTTCAAAGGACATTTTGATATTTTATACCATGTGGTAAAAATGATTATTTTGACTAGTTGATGTGCTCAAATTTGTAAAATTTATTGTTTTTTATTTTAAAGTTCTAAATTTAAATTGAGATATTATTTTGATGTCATTCAATGATAATTATTAATCTGAGATCCTGTGTGGATCAAGTTGTTAGATTATGTCAAGACCCGTCCCCTGGGGCCCATGTCATGACTACCCCAAGCTTGTCTTCCATAGGCCAGGGGTTGGTGACTAGCACCAGAAAGGAATATCCCTAAAAAGGGAAGGAATTTCATCAAAACCTATACACAAATAGATAGGTCACACTGCACACAAGTATAACACAATGTAATAAGAAAGGTACAACCACAACTAAAACCCTCAACTGAGTGTAAAATTAGTACTGAAATTAAAAGGGGACAGAATACAAGACCAACTAAAATATAAGTATAGGTAGAAGGAAAATAGCTCTTGAGGTCACCATCCAAGTATCCTACCTGAAGGGTAGGTACAACATGTCACTGGGGCTCTCCACGTCAACCAGTCACCTCCGTAAAACGTCAATTCCTAGCTCCCCGAGTCTCAGTAAAAGTTGTATGTCATTTTCACAAGACACAATAAGGTGCGGGTGAAGCCCGTGCAGGGGTGAGTATAAAAATACTTAGTAGGGACCCTGAGACCCCTGAAGGTCTCTCATAATTCCATAAAGAAACAACCAAAAATCATGATATAAATCACAAAGAACAAATCAAAAGACTCAACTCAAACCAGGTATAACTTAAGTACAGAAGTACAGATGATTAGACATAAGCTAGATCATATTATTCTATAGATAGGCTCTACTTATAACCCACATAGGATCGATTTATGCAAACCCACATAGGATCGATAGATGTTGACCCACACAGGATCGATAGATGCTAGCCCACACAGGATCGCTAGGTGCTAACCCACACAGGATTGTTGAGCGCTGATCCACACAGAATCGATAGGCGCTAACCCACACAAGATTGATGAGCACTGACCCACATAGGATCTATGAATGTGGACCCACAGAGGATTGATAGGTACTGACCCACATATGAACACTATTCATTCTTCACATCACAACCAGCCACTAGATTCCAGCACCTAGCACGCTTGATTCTATTAGGATCCACTCTTCAAGCCATTGGTCATACCTCAAACACCACGAAGTCTCATGAAGTAATAACCCAATGAACCTACATGTCATAAGGGTTCCAACACAATAGACGGAATATCAATTGGAAGCCCGGTCGGAAAGTTATAGGCATTTTAGTGCTAAGGGCCCAGTTGGATATGGGTTCGATCCAACCCGGCCGTACTCCAACTTCCTCCAAAACTCAAGTAGAGTATTTCAAAAGGAGCATCTCATCCTAAGGGTTCCAACACCAAAGACAGTTCATCAAATGGATGTCTAGTTTAGAAGACATGTCCATTTAAGTGAAACTGGGCTGTAAGTGGGTCCGGGACTAGTCCGACCCGGTTGGACCGACCCAACCCAGCCCATTGGGCCTAGCCTGAAGGGGATAGGCTTGACCCGGTTCGGCTGGGCCCAGTCTGGTCCACTGGGATACGGGTTCAGCTCGGCCCACCCGACTGGGCACGGCCCGCGAGGACGTAGAACTACTTGACCCACTGGCTAGCGAGGGGGTCTGCTCTCCTCCCGAACAACTCAGTTGTTCAGGTCCATCAATCAGTGGTACCAGTTGGCACCACTCCACCTGGCTAGTCTGTGTGGACCGGTCATCTATAGAACCTGTGGGGCACGGGTCCACCCTCCGTTTTAGCATGCCGCTACCGTCAATGTGGTCGGTGTCGTCCGTCCGCCCTTGTCTTCCATGACACCTTCGGGCGCCACCGTCCCCTCGCGGCCAGTATGAGCCAGTCGTTGCACCGACAGGGCTTCCGCGGGCCTTTTTTGAAGATCTAGAGGTCCGTTTTGTTTTTTGACTACGCCAACAGTCCTCCTGGGGCGCTTCCATCACTGCATGGATCCCAGTTTTGTCTTGCTGCCATGTTTCTCAGTCACCCATGAAGAACACATCAAGAACAAGTTCAGCGGAGGGTTCGGGACTTGTTCGGTTCGGCTCGCACCCTCTGCATTAGCGTTATAACATGGGAAGGAATTTTATTCATTGAAACCCAATAAAGAAACCCCACATCATCCTCTCACATTCAATAAAGAAATGCGGATCAACCCGTTGGACGGTTGGTCCGCGTTCTTAAAGACATCGAAGCTCTGTTCTACGATAGTGGAAGACATCGCGAGTACTTCATCAAAAATTCTATCGTGGGTTCCCAAAACCCACACCAACCTCTTATTTAAATAAAAGAAAGGGGAGTTTCACTTGTCGCAAAATTAATGTGGTTCATTAATGAGTTTAATTAATGAACCCATTAATCTACCGACGGTGCAGTTACACAACCAAGTGTAACTAACCATTAAATGATCTAACAACCCAGCAGTCCCGCCACCGTAGCTCATCGGTTACAAAGAAAGAAATAAAATAACTCATTGATTTATTTTATTATTTTTTTGTAAAGTCCAAAAATTAAATTTTTTGTCTGAACCTTTCCAGTAAAAATTAATCTTCACCTAAGCGAATCTCGATTCTATGAATTCAATGATGCCTTCATATTTTTAAACCGAGAACCGGTTCAAAAGATAGAAATCATCGCTCGCACATTTACTGAACATACCTTAAAAAAGTTCAAAAATTATTAACAGTCACCCTCGACCCGCGCCTATCAAGGTTGGGTTATGCCTAAGGGAAAAAATCCCTCACGAGCTCAACAGTACTCTCATATTTCCAATTTGAGTTACTGTTTAGGAGTTAAAGAATTTAACAATAAAATAATTGTTACTTAATTATTTTATTTTTAACCTAAAACTAACTTCCATTGTTAGCCCGCGTCGGCCAAGGTTAGGATCTACCTAAGGAAATAATACCCTCACTAGCTCAAGGATTGTCTTAGATTTTTAATTTGAGTCACCATTCATTAGTTATAAGCATTTGAAAAATAAAATAATTTTATTTAATTGTTTTATTTACGTTTATGCCATTTTTGGGGTTTTCTCACTGGAGGCCTCCACTGAATAAAATTAAGTTGTTCATAGGGTAAAACTTTCATCCTGAATGCAATGGTGCCTTTGGATTTCTAATCTGGGCACCCTTTTAAGAGTTATTCCACTTTTTCAGGAAAACTGCTCACACGTGCTATTTAAAGCTAAACATTTTTTTGACGGGTCATTTCGGGCACTCTGGACCTCAGAATCATGTGTAGTAAATTTTCATAGTCTCGTAATAATCCAATATAATTAAAAAATATATATATAAATTCTGGGTCTTTACATCCTCCCCACCTTAGGGATTTACATCTCCAAAATCCACAACAAAGCTAGGGAAACAAATGGGGGTATGAAGCACGTATCTAAGCCTCCCGCTCCCATGTTCTCTCCTGGAGGTTCCCATGCTACCACCAAACTCACACCAAAGGAATCAACCACCCATGAAGGACCTGCTCCTTTTGATCATCTATTTCCATCGAGAACTCTGTGAACGTCTCCCCATTATCAATGTCCAGCTCGCCCTAGTCAATAACGTGCAATGGATCATGCACGTACCTCCACAGCGGAGACACATGGAAAAAATTATGCACCTAGTGCATCTGTGGGGGAAGAGATAGGTGTTAAACCACCTTGCCTACTCTGTTGAGGATCTGAAAAGGTTCGATGAACCTCAGAGACAGTTTGTTTCCCTGACCAAATCAATGCAATCCTCATCGGGGTGAGACCTGTATGAAGACATGGTCTACATCCTCGAACTCCAAGTCCCTCTGTCTCCTGTCGTTATAATAATTCTTCTGACTCTGTGTAGTCTTCATCCACTCCTGGATGATCTGTACCTTCTCAGTAGCAGCATGTACCAACTCTAGACCCATAAGTGATGACTCCCCTAGGTCTGTCCAGCATAGAGGTGATCTGCACGGTCACTCGTACAAGGACTCAAACGGTGTCATGTCAACAATGGAGTGATATTTATTGTTTTATGAGAACTACATAAAGGGAATTTGATCATCCCCACTGTGGCCAAAATCAAGGATGCAACCACGGAGCATGTCCTCAAGCATCTGTATGGTCCGCTCTGTCTGACCATCTGTCTAAGGGTGAAAGGCAGTGCTCAACTATAGCTAAGTAACGAACACCTCTTGTAATCCCTTCCACAACCAAGATGTAAAACAAGCATCATTATTTGAGACGATCATCGATAGGACCCTATGACACCATGCTATCTCCTGCATATAGAGGCGTCCCAATCCCTCTACTGATCTCTGCTCTCTGATGGGTAGGAAGTGGACCGACTTGGTGAGTCGATCAAAGATCTCCTAGATGAAATCGTGGCCCCTGGACATACATGGTAGCCCTGTCACAAATTCCATGGAGATGTCATCCCACTTCCATTCTGGCACCTCAAGTGGCTAAGTCAAGTCTGCTAGAACTTGGTGTTTGGCCTTCACTTGTTGACAAGTGAGGCATCGTGAAATGAACTCTATCACGGATTTCTTCATCACTTTCCACCAGTACTGATGATAAAAGTCTTGGTACATCTTCGCCACACTAGGATCTACCGCCAAAGGGGATGTGTGTAAATCCCTCAACACCTCCTCTCGTAGCATCACTGGAACCATGGTGTGTCCTATGAAGAGGATGACATGCTCCCCAACTTCAAAAAATCCTTCAAGAGCCTGTCCTGAGGATATATGAGCACGTCGGGTCTCCCAGTCAATGTCCCCAAGTTGTACCTCCCTGACTCGGTAAAGAAGTGGGGGAGTGACTATCATAGACTAGAGGTAAGATTATCCATCACTATCTATGAAGGATAACTATAATGCGACTAGCTGCTCTATCACCTCACTCAGCAACTATAACCCAGACCTCCCGCTAATTGAGTCTGATACTACGTTTCCCTTCCCAAGAGTGTAGACCATCTCAAATTCATAGTCCTGGAGGAATTCCAGCCACTGTCATTGTCTCAAGTTCAGGTCCTTCTATGAGAAGATATATCTGAGACTCTTGTGATCATAGAAGATAGTAAACCATTCACCCAACTATACTCTTAGCTCTCGGAGTTTCGTTGGAGCCTTCTAATATACATTTTTAGATATTGGTGTCATCCTTGGTTATAAGACAATGAAAAATTCCCTCTCCCTATGGGGAGGTAATCTAAGAAACATATTTTTAAAGGATGTTCCTGAAATCTACCACTACTGTTGGGAACTGAAAACACAAACCACCAGCTGCCACGAGGGTAAGATTGGATGACTCAAAAGTGATTGGTTTCACCATCCTATGCATGATTTTATCCTATGTCACCTGGGTGTAATGTACCGAACCTCTCCGGTCCATTACTTTGTGAAAATATGGTGTTTTAGGTGTTCCGGGAGGTCAAGGCGACATATCCCCAACACTTTTCCAAATTTCCAATTCTATGAATAGTGTTTCCAGTTTTATGAACAGTAATGGTAAGTGAATAGTGTTTCTATCGTTGAGGTTCATTGAACAGTGTTTCTATCGGTGAGGTCTATCGGTAGACTTGTACAGTGTTTCCAGATTGGTATACTTGTATAGTGTTTCTATCGGTGAGGTCTATCGGTGAGGTCTATCAGTAGACTTGTACAATGTTTCCAGATTGGTAGACTTGTATAGTGTTTCCAGATAGGTAGGTGTACAATTTTTTCAGATCGGTAGACTGGTACAGTGTTTCCAGATCGGTAGACTTGTATAGTGTTTTTATTGGTGAGGTCTATCAGTAGACTTGTACAGTGTTTCCAGATCGGTAGACTTGTACAGTGTTTCCAGATCGATAGACTTGTATAGTGTTTCCAGAATGGTGAAGTCTATCAGTAACCTCAAATGGTGAGGTCTATCGGTAACCTCTAACGGTGAGGTGTATCGGTAGCCTCTAATGGTGAGGTCTATTGGTAACCTCTAACGGTGAGGTCTATCGGTAACCTGTAATGGTGAGGTCTATCGATAACCTCTAACAGTGAGGTGTAAAGGTGACCTTTTCTTTCCTTTGCCAAATTTTGAGTATGTGAATAGTGTTTCCAACTTCCTACAGTTTCATCCCTTTGACGTTTCCTTTGACGTAAAATACATTTAAATCCTTATTTTAAGGACTCTTAAGGCCAATTCAAATGTCATAAATCCTATATTAAATATCTCCTATAGCTCAGGATGTTTTTACTTGGTCAAACCACGTGGGATAATGTTATCCGCTTTAAATGGAGAATTAACTGTATCTTATACCGTCGCCCCATTAAATCTTAAAAAAGGGATAAGATATCATCCTACCTTGTTCTTAATCTTTGTTCTCAGCTATGAGACACTAGAACCTTTCAATACATCCCATAGAAGTTTCACAATCAAACCCTACTCCTCTGATTGGTTCCGCTCTATTTTGGATGCAACTGAGTTGTGTAAGTCAATCTTCCATATAAGGTATGTTTTATCATCGTTCCTTTGGGGATCATCTTATCTTGTTTCTCCCTTCCATATTGTACCATGTAATCTCTAATATTCTAATGGGTTTTTCTTGGGGTTTGGTTAGTGTTGTCGTACCGTGGCATCCTCTGGTGGATGCAGTTATCACGAGAGGAGGATTGTGACCCGTTGTGTGGATAAAGAACATCAAGAATTGTTTAGGTAGGGGATTCGTGTCTTCTCTAATTGTTTATGTGCAATCGTAGAGTTAGCATGATTTAGCCCTTTGGATCATAATGAAATTGACATAATTAAATACTTAAACCGGATTAAAAGAATTGGTTTGATCGCATGTTGTTACTTTGTACCGTGATAACGGTTTGCCTCATGTTTTACTAGATAGAGTGATATATATGCTTTCTTTGATTAGTTGTTAGTTCTTTATGGAAATTGATAAAGAATATAAAGCCAGAATTAATTGATAATTAATTGGATAAAGATAAAGAGGTGTGTAAATGAATCCAGTTGTTGCTGTTGTTGTAGTTGTTGTAATTTGATGTTAATCAAATTAGTACAGTAAGAATGATTAATTATTTGTGATAGCTTACTAATTAGGTTTCACGAATTTGGAACCTATGTTTAATAAATATGTTAATTCAAGATGGATTAAAGAACTGCTTGTTTGATAATTTCTAAAAGGGTTCTGAGCTTCCCTCTTGATTGTTCAAGGGCCAAGATCCCATTGATGTGATTGTTGTTTTCCTACTGCTTGTGCTGTGATGTGAGCTTGGATGGCTGTTGAGATATGTGGAGGCATGGAGACTTGTGGTTGTGGCAGTGGATGACGCCTAGAGTGGTGAGATGCATCGGTTTATGCATGTGGGTGTCGGGGAGGACACCAGTGATGATGGAATGGGATGGATGTGTTTGTTGGATACTTGGTGACTTTGATTGAATGTTTATCTACTTTACTTTTCCCCACTGCTCAAGGCATCTGGTCTTGCTTACCCTTCTTCCAAAGGAGGCTAAAACTTGTGGGGTATGCCACGTGCTTTCCGTTTCTATCTTCTCAAAGGAGAATGGTTCTACGCTCTTACTATAGGCAGAAAAGACTCGACGGGTAGTACATCTACTCACCATGTTGAGACCCTTGTATTTAGTAGCATAGAATGCTTTTTTAGAATGATTGGGAATATGGGAAGTAATTCTGAAATGAATATATGAATAAATGGTGTTAACTCATTGGGTTGGAGTTGCTGAAACATAATGATAAGGTTCTAATTTGGAAGGTACGGTGGATATTGGTTGTGATGTTAATGAAGTTTAATGTTAAATTGTTCATGGTTAATTAATGTGTAAATAATTAATTAATGTAAAGTGGAATTGATAAAAAAGGGAATGAAGGAATCTAAAAAAGTTCTTTAATTGGTTGTGTGCTTATAGGATACCTAGTCTTAGAAATAGCAGCCCGGAATCCGAGAGACGTTAGCTGCAGTTGAGACTAAGACTAGGTTATGCCCATAGTGTGGTTGGGAGTATAATATATTCTATACTTTTTGTGTTTCTATATTCTAATCCACCCTATCAGTAAGGGAAACTGACACCTCGGGGATTCTGAGCCTTAGGGGGGTGTTTTCCCCAACATTCTGGGGGGAGGATGAATGGATGACTACCCCCTTCGACCCCGCTCTCTTCTCTTGGTAGATACTTGTGCTAGTAGGCACAGTGGTTAGTGTTTCCCATATATGTGTGTAGAGGGATGTAATGGATTATGGTTATTCACACACATATATTCTAGATATAATATACTATGGACTACTATAGTTGTAACGTGTATAGGCTGTGATGGCTTGAGGATCCTTACTCAGTGTATGGGCTGTAATGGCTTGAGGTATAATACCTGACGTATGATACACGTTATGCGAGTTGTGGTGGCTCCCAGAAACTAACTGGTTACTTTTTGTTGTGAGGATGGCATGGTGCTTAGCCCAGGTTTCTATGGGCAAGCCTTTGTGGTGCACGAGGTGCAGATTGTGGTGCTTCACCTAGGTGTCTACGGGCAAGCCTTTTGGAGAGAGATGCGTAGGACGTGAGACGTTGGGGCAAAGCATCAAACCAATGGGGAAGTAGTAGAGGGGTACCCTTGATATTCTTTACTATATGCTATATTCTTGTATGTGTTACTTTGTGAGAGTGGCTATGGTGAGGTTGGGAAGTTAGTATACCTATTTAAGTGATGAGTTAGTTTCACTTTCTGTTCACTGTGCTTTAGTATGCTTTATTTACTTTTGCATGAGAGGCTTCGAGGATTATCCTACTGATTATACCGTTATACTCACCCTATGTATATATAAACTATTTTTCAGGTCACATGGAGCCGGTTGGAGATCAAGCTGGTTTCTACTAGCTTAGGTTTGTAGGAGCTGTTTGGGCTTGTGGTTGTTGTTGTTGTTTTACTTACTTTTGGGTACTTGCAGTTTTTCCCTTCCAGTTGTAGTAATTTTTCATGATATTTCATATGTGTACTTGGGTTTCTTTTATATTCCAGTTTTTATTTGGAGTTGATTTGTGTCTATCTTATCTCTCTCTTCCGCATGTGTTCTCTTAGAGGGTAATGCCTCCCATTTGTCTGTTTACTATACCCTAGGTGCTAGTCCCCAACCTGTGGCCTACTGGAGGTGGGACTCAGGGGTCATTATCTCTTTTCTCACATTGTCGGCCCAGGAGGGGTACACTTTGTGGGGAGGGGGTCATGACAGAGTGGTATTAGAGGTATGGTTGAGGGATAGGATGTAGTTTGGAGTTAGGCACAGGTGAGGCTGCATAGTTTGGTAGGAAAACAGTGTCATTCATGTTTATCAAGTGAGGTAAACACTGGAGACCGGCTGATACATAGGCGTTTAGTTCCCCCTATGATCTGATGTACGGACCATTAAGTTTAAAATGGCTACTAAAAAAGTTAATACTAGGCAGGGTAGAGACCTAGGAAAGTATCATGCATCATTCTTCTTGTGTCTGTGTTTGAATGGGTAGACCTTTGGATAGGTTAAACTAAAATTAATTAAAGAAAACAATAAATTAATTAATATTGAGTCTTCCATATTCCAGGTTTAGGAGCTCTAACGGTTTGTTATTTTACAAGTATGGCTCCAGGTCGACGTCCTTGTCATGTTTGCGTAGAAAATGTCCAGTAGGCTGTTCCAATAGAATGTCGCAGGGTAGAGGTTGACGACGATGACACGTGGAGGAAGACACTTCGAGATTTTTAGTGCCAGAGTCTGCAGAAGTACGAGGGCTCTGTTTCAGATGCAATCATGGAAGACTGGTTAGAGAAGGTCGAGATAGTCTTTAGTTCGATTTGTGCTTGGAAGGAGCATTGGGTGTCCCTGGTTGTGACAATGCTGCATGGAGCAGTGAGGAATTGGTGGTTCTTGTTTCTCGGGGATCGTGAGGAGTCAGCGATCTCATGGGAGGATTTCTGATACAGGTTTAGAGTTGAGTTTCTTTCTTCAAATGAGAATTCATCCAGTTGCCAAGAGTTTCTTACCCTTCGACAGGGGATCTCTAGTGTTCAAGAGTTTGAAATCTATTTCAGGAACCTTATACGGTATGCTTCCGACTTACTGCCAGATGAGGAGGCCAGGGCGAGGCATTTTGAGAAGGATTTGCGTCCAGAGATCCAGTGCCAGGTCACCCCATTTATGCTGAAGACATATCTTGAGGTGTTGGAGAGTTCATAGGTTGTCGAGAGGACTTTGGCTAGGACCGGATCATCACGAGAGGGGAATCGGCATGATTCCACACGAAGCAGAGCTGTGGTCCAGGGTTCTCAGTTTTCAGGGAAGAAGAGTTTATGTTCACCCGGGGGTAGGTCCCAGCCCTTCACATCTCATTTAACTAGAGGTAGCAACTCTCAGGCCTATTCCAAGGGATCATGCACTTGTTTTTCTTGTGGTGGTCGTGTTCATCAGCAGTTGGAGTGCCCGACCTTTCAGAGCGACCATCGTACGCTAGGAACTATGCTCCAGGTTCCTCCGTTGAGGCAGTTCTAGCCGAGGCAGTAGTAGCCAGTTGTACCAGCTTTAGATCAATAGAGAGTATATGGGGCGGGCAGAGGATAGCCCCATGACGCTCCTCGTCCTTAGAGAGCAGAGCGTGGCTGTGGTGATGGTTGTCATCAAGGTCAGAGAGTCCGTGGAGGAGGTCATGGTCAGCTTCATGCTCTATCATTTCCAGCTCCATGCAAGCCAGACGTCATCTGAGGAACCCTTTTCTTGTTTCCTACCTTGGTGTATGCCTTGTTTGATTCAGGAGTGACACACTCCTTCATATCACCTACCCTTGTCCATGCTTTGGGACTTGAGGTAGAGAGGATTCCAGTTCCCTTGGCGTTGACTACGCCAGTTGGAGGTCGAGCTGACTTGTTTGAAGTATGTAGAGACTGTGAGCTAGTGTTGGGGAAACATTGCTCTTGGGGAGATTTCCTATGTTTACGAATACAACCATATGATGTCATCCTCATCATGGATTGGTTGTATTCGGTGCAGGATATCATGGATTGATTCGGGAAAAAGGTCGTCTTCATTGGTGTAGATGGAGAGCAAGTGGTTTTTGTTGGTGAGAGAGATCCTCAGATGGGTCATAGGTGCATTCCATCCTTATCATCCATGATGGCTGAGTTGATTTTGAGTTCTTCAGAGGTGCAGCAGTTAGCGTTTCCTAGGGTCATAGAGGAGTACCCTGATGTATTTCCCAAAGAGGTTGTAAATTTACCCCCTCGATGAGAGATTGAGTTTGGGATCGAGATACAGCCTGGAGCATCTACTATCTCTATGTCTTCATATAGGATGGCCCCTTCTAAGTTACAAGAACTACATATGCATCTTGATGGTCTGTTATAGTGTGGTTTTGTTTGTCCAAGTGTGTCATCGTGGGGTGAACCAGTTTTGCTCGTAAAGAAGGCTGATGAAAGTTTGCAGTTTTGTGTCGATTATCATCACTTAAACAAAGTGAAAATAAAGAATCATTATCCTCTTCTGCGAATTGATGATTTATTTGATCAACTGAAGGGTGAAAGTTGGTTCTCAAAGATCAAATTGCGGTTAGGATATCATCAGATGCGTGTAAAGGATGAGGATATCCCGAAGACTGCTTTCTGTTGTCGTCACGGGCATTATGAGTTCGTTGTAATGTCATTCGGTGTGACGAATACTCCAAATGTGTTCATGGGATTGATGAATGTTGTGTTCTTTGAGTTCTTGGACAAGTTTGTGGTGGTTTTCATCGATGACATCCTTGTGTACTCCACATCTGAAGAGGAGCATGCATAGCATATATGAGCCATTTTGGGAGTTCTTCACCAACATCAGTTGTTCAAGAAGTTGTTGAAGTGTTAGTTTTGGGCTCGAGAAGTCCGTTTCTTGGGGAATGTTGTGTCCCGACAGGGATTAGCTGTGGATCCATTGAAGATAGAAGCAGTCATGTCTTGGGATTCCCCCAATACAGTGTCAGAGGTGTGGAGTTTCCTTGGTCTCACGGGCTACTACAGGAGGTTTGTAGCCAATTTCACCCGAGTTGTGACTCCTCTGATAGCTTTGACTAGAAAGGATCAAGCATTCATATGGACTAATCATTGTCAGGAATCTTTCGAGTATCTAAAGGAGAAGTTAGTAAGTGATCCAGTTTTTTGTCTTCCAGCTGAGGGAGTTCAGTTTGATGTTTTCTGCGATGCTTCGCATCTGGCATTAGGTTGTGTCCTCATGCAGCAGAGGTTAGTTGTTTCTTATGATTCTCGGAAGTTACGTCCCCATGAAAGTAACTATGCCACTCCCGATATTGATTTGGAATCCGTGGTGTTTTCTCTAAAGTTTTGGAGACATTACCTCATTAGTGAGCGGTTTTTGGTTTTCACCGATCATAAGAGTATGAGGTATGTTTTCTCTCAGTAGGACTTGAACTTGCGATAGCGTCGGTGGATGGAGTTATTGCAGGAATACGACTTCGAAATATCATATACACCTAGAAAATGGAATGTTGTAGCTGATGCGTTGAGCTGAAAGTCACGTAGTGATGCTGTGCATGAATCCGGTGATTCCTGGAGAGTAATGGAAGAACTTTAAGCAATGCATCTTGATATGGGAGAAGTTGGGGGTAGAGGCTATCTTTTTCAGATGAAGGTACAGTCATCCCTATTTCAGAAGGTAGAAGAGTCCCAAATGGGAGATCTAGAGGTGGAGGTCTGGAGAGACCGAGTTGTTTGTGGTGAGGCACCTGATGGTTGGTCTGAGGATGAACAACACCGAGTGTTGTACCAAGGAAGGCTTTTTGTTCCCTTGGAGATGTGAGAGACGATTCTCAGAGAGTTCCACAATTTGCCTTTAGCAGTACATCCTAGTGTGACAAAGATGTATTGATCCTTGAGGAGTCAGTTTTGGTGGCCTGGGCTGAAGCGTATGGTTGCAAAGTTTGTGTCTCGATGTTTAGTTTACCAGAAGATGAAGTTCGAACACCATGTTCCTGGTGGTCTTCTCCAGCCATTAGAGATTCCTCAATGGAAGTGGGAGGACATCTCAATGGACCTTGTTACAGGTTTACCTTGAGCTCCGGGAGGACATGATTCTATTTGGGTGGTTATGGATCACTTAACAAAATTGGCCCACTTCATAACAATCAAGGAGTCAATCTAAGTGGAAGTTTTGTCGAGGAAATATCTAGAGTATGTGGTGAGACTTCATGGAGTCCCTAGGACGATCATTTCTGATCGAGATCCTCATTTTACCTCTAGGGTGTGGAGAGGTCTCCAACATGCTTTCGGTTCTCAACTATGCCTTAGCACTGCTTTTCATCCTCAAACAGATGGTCAGACAGAGTGAACCATCCAGACTCTTGAAGACATGTTGCGCTCCTGTGTTCTTGACTTTGGAGGTTCATGGATGAGGCACTTACCCTTGGTGGAGTTCGCTTACAATAATAGTTTTCACTACACCATTGGTATGGCGCCGTTTGAATCCTTGTATGGTTGGCCTTGTCGTTCTCCGTTGTACTGGACTGGGGTGGGAGAGTCAGCAATTCTCAGAACAGAACTAGTGCAGAATACAATAGAGATGGTTTAGGTGATTCGTGAGAGGATGAAGACAAAGAAAGATCGTCAGAAATCATATGTTGATCAAAGAAGGAGACCCTTAGAGTTTAATGTTGGGGATCATGTGTTTATAAAGTTGACTCCCCGTCGTGGGCAACAAAGTTTTGGTCATGGATGTAATATTTCTCCCCGGTTTGTTGGGCCTTTCGAGGTGTTAGCTCATGTTGGAGTTGTGTCATATCAAGTAGCACTTCCCCCACAGATGATTCTGATACATGATGTTTTCCATGTATCTCAGCTCCGTCATTATATTCATGATGACTCTCACATTATCGATTGGAGAGAGATCGATGTTGATGATGATTCAACCTTTGAGGAGCGACCTGTGGAGATCCAAGACCGCAAGGAGAAGGTGTTGTGTGGGCATTCTAACCCCTTAGTTCATGTCTTGTGGTGACACGGTGGCATGGAGGTGAGTACCTGGGAATGTGAGTCACAGATACGTGCTCAGTACCCAGAGTTGTTTGATGTTTAACTCTTTTCATGTAATTATGTTTCCCTTCATGGTTAGACCTTTCATGTTTTATTTATGAATTTCTTTTGTTGCTTTTGTGGATTTCCCTCTTTTGAGAGGTATCTCGATGGGTGGTTGTTCGGACCATGTTTCTTTTTTTTGTCTCTTTAGGTTGGTTTTGAATTCTCGAGGACGAGAATGTTTTGAGAGGTATCTGATGTAATGGCCCAGACGTCTCCGGTCCATTACTTTGTGAAAATATAGTGTTTGAGGTGTTCTGGGAGGTCAAGGTGACATATCCCCAACACTTTTCCAAATTTCTAGTTCTGTGAACAGAGTTTCCAGTTTTATGAACAGTAACGGTAAGTGAACAGTGCTTCTATCATTGAGGTTCAGTGAACAGTGTTTCTATCGGTGAGGTCTATCGGTAGACTTGTATAGTGTTTCCAGATCAGTAGACGTGTACATTGTTTCTATCGGTGAGGTCTATTGGTAGACTTGTACAGTGTTTCTAGATCGGTAGACTTGTACAGTGTTTCTATCGGTGAGGTCTATCGGTAGACTTGTACAGTGTTTCTAGATCGGTAGACTTGTACAGTGTTTCCAGATCAGTAGACTTGTACAGTATTTCCAAAATGGTAGGTGTACAGTGTTTCCAGATTGGTAGACTTGTACAGTGTTTCCATATTGGTAGACTTGTATAGTGTTTCTATCGGTGAGGTCTATCAGTAGACTTGTACAGTGTTTTCAGATCGGTAGACTTGTACAGTGTTTCCAGATCGGTAGACTTGTACAGTGTTTCCAGATCGGTAGACTTGTACAGTGTTTCCAGAATGGTGAAGTCTATCGGTAACCTCTAACGGTGAGGTCTATCAGTAACCTCTAACGGTGAGGTGTATCAGTAGCCTCTAATGGTGAGGTCTATTGGTAACCTCTAACGGTGAGGTCTATCGGTAACCTCTAACGGTGAGGTCTATCAGTAACCTCTAACAGTGAGGTGTAAAGGTGACCTTTTCTTTCCTTTGCCAAATTTTGAGTATGTGAACAGTGTTTCCAGCTTCCTACAGTTTCACCCCTTTGACGTTTCCTTTGACGTAAAATACATTTAAATCCTTATCTTAAGGACTCTTAAGGCCGATTCAAATTCCATAAATCCTATATTAATTATCCCTATAGCTCGGGATGTTTTTACTTTGTCAAACCGCGTGGGATAATTCGATCCGCTTTTAATGGAGAATTAAGCGTATCTTAAATCGTCACCCCATTAAATCTTCAAAAAGGGACAAGATATCATCCTCCCTTTTTCTTCCTCTTTTTTCTCAGCTATGAGACACTAGAACCTTTCAATCCTTCCTGTAGGAGTTTCATAATCAAACCCTACTCCTTCGATTGGTTCCACTTTATTTTGATGCAACCGAGTTGTGTCGGTCAATCTTCCATATAAGGTATGTTTTATTGTCATTCATTTGGGGATCATCTTCTCTTGTTTCTCCCTTCTATATTATACCATGTGATCTCCAAGATTCTAATGGGTTTTTCTTGGGGTTTGGTTGGTGTTGTCGTACCGTGGCATCCTTCGGTGGATGCAGTTGTCGCGAGAGGGGGATTTTGACCCATTGTGTGGATAAAGAATGTCAAGAATTGTTGAGGTAGGGGATTCATGGATTCTATAATTGTTTATGTGAAATTGTATAGTTAGAATGATTTAGACCTTTGGATCATAATGAAATTGACCTAATTAAATACTTGAATCGGATTAAAAGAATTTTTTTGATCGTATGTTGTTGCTTTGTACCGTGATAACAATTTGCCTCATGTTTTGATAGATAGAGTGATATATATTATTTCTTTGATTAGTTGTTCATTCTTGATGGAAATTGATAAAGAACATAAAGCCGGAATTAATTGATAATTAATTGGATAAAGATAAAGAGGCGTGTAAATGAATCTGGTTTTTTTTGTTGTTGTAGTTTTTGTAATTTGATGTTAATCAAATTAGTACAGTAAGCATGATTAATTATTTTTGATAGCTTACTGATTAGGTTTCCCAAATTTGGAACCTACGTTTAGTAAATCTGTTAATTCAAGATGGATTAAATAACCGATTGTTTGATAATTTCTAAAAGGGTTCTGAGTTACCCTATTGATTGTTCAAGGGACAATATCCCATTGATGTGATTATTATTTTCCTGCTCCTTGTGATGTGATGTGAGCTTGGATGGCTGTTGAGATATGTGGAGGCATGGAGACTTGTGTTTGTGGCAGCAGATGACACCTAGAGTGGCGAGATGCATCGGTTTATGCATGTGGGTGTCGGGGAGGACACCAGTGATGATGGAATGTGATGGATGTGTTTGTTGGATTCTTGGTGACTTTTATTGAATGTTTATCTGCTTTACTTTTCCCCACTACTCAAGGAAGTTGGTCTTGCTTACCCTTCTTCCGAAGGAGGCGAAAACGCACGGGGTATGCCACATGATTTCCGTGTCTAGCTTCTCAATGGAGAATGGGTCTACGCTCTTGCTATAGGCGGAAAAGACTCGAAGGGTAGTACATCTACTCACCGTGTTAATCCCCTTGTGTTTAGTAGCATAGAATGATTTTCTAGAATGCTTGGGAATATGGAAAGTAATTATGAAATGAATATCTGAATAAATGGAGTTAACTCATTGGGTTGGAGTTGCTGGAACATAATGACAAGGTTCTAATTTGGAATGTACGGTGGATATTGGGTGTGATGTTAATGAAGTTTAATGTTAAATTGTTCATGGTTAATTAATGTGTAAGGAATTAATTAACGTAAAGTGGAATTGATAAAAAAAAATGGATTGAAAGAATCTAATAAAGTTCTTTAATTTTTTGTGTGCTTATAGGATACCTAGTCTTAGAAATAGCAGCCCGGAATCCGAGATACGTTAGCTGGAGTTGAGACTAAGACTAGGTTATGCCCATAGTGTGGTTGTGATTATAATATATTCTGTACTTTTTGTGTTTCTATATGCTACTCCACCCTGTCGGTAAGGGAAACTGACACCTTCTGGATTTTGAGCCCTAGGGGGTGTTTTCCCCAACATTCTAGTGGGAGGATGAATGGATGACTACCCCCTTTGACCCTGCTCTCTTCTCTTGGTAGATACTTGTGCTGGTAGGCACAATGGTTAGTTTTTCCCATATATGTGTGTAGAGGGATGTAATGGCTTGTGGTTATTCACACACATATATTCTAGATATAGTATCCTATGGACTAATATAGGTGTAACGTGTATAGGTTGTGATGTCTTGAGGATCCTTACTCGGTGTATGGGCTGTAATGGCTTGAGGTATAATACTCGACGTATGATACACGTTATACGAGCTATAGTGGATCCTGTAAAATACCTGGTTAATTTTGGTTGTGAGGATGGTGTGGTTCTTAGCCCAAGTGTCTGCGGGAAAGCCTTTGTAGTGCACGAGGTGTAGATTGTGGTGCTTCACCCAGGTGTATGCAGGAAATCCTTTTGGAGAGAGATGCTTAGGAAGTGAGACTTTGGGGAAAAGCGGCAAACCAGTGGGGAAGTAGTAGCGGGGTACCCTTGATATTCTTTACTATATGCTATATTCTTGTATGTGTTACTTGGTGAGAGTGGATATGGTGAGGTTGGGAACTTATTATACCTGTTTAGGTGATGAGTTAGTTTCTCTTTTTGTTCACTGTACTTTAGTATGCTTTCTTTACTTTTGCACGAGAGGCTTCGGGGAGGATTCTACTGAGTATACTGTTATACTCACCCTATGTATATATAAACTATTTTTCATGTCACATGGAGCCGGTTGGAGATCAAGCTGGTTTCTACTAGCTTGGGGTTGTAGGAGCTGTTCGGGCTTGTGGTTCCTGCTGGTTTACTTCCTTTTGGGTACTTGTAGTTTTTCTCTTCCAGTTATAGTACTTTTGCATGACATTTCATATGTGTACTTGGGTTCCTTTTATATTCCATCTCTGATTTGGAGTTGATTGGTGTTTATCTTATCTCTCTCTTCTGCATGTGTTCTCTTAGAGGGTAATGCCTCCCATTTGTGTGTTTACTATACCCTCAGTTCTAGTCTCCAACCCAGGGCCTACTGGAGGCGGGACTTGAGGGTCATTATCTCCCTTCTCACATTGTCGGCCCAGGAGGGGTACACTTTGTGGGGAGTGGGTCGTGACACTGGGTTTCCTTTTTCTTAGACTATGGAAAACCCCATTCCAATGTTGTAGATATACCACAACCTTTTTTCCTAAAATAGTCAATCTGAGCATGAACTGTGGATGACCAGTCCATACCTAAACTAACATCGTAAGGCCTCGATGTTGTCACCAAGAGGTTCCAACCGAAACTCTCGCCTCAATGGTCAGATCACACCATCGGAATAGGTGTGATTATTGAGTCTCCTCTCTTTGATATCTCCAGATGTAAGGGTCAAGTTAATGGTTTAACATGAAACTTTATGTCTTGAACAAGATTCATGACAAGAAGAAATGATTAGTACCTATGTCTATTAATTACAGCAACTAGTAGTAGACACAGACCGTACCTCGAATCATTCATGGATCCCTTAGGTCGCACTTCTTGACCACATGTAGCTACTCCCTTCCCCTTTCCTCCAGCTCCCTAAGACTGGTGAGGACCACATTGGGGTGGTGGTTATAACATGTAGAAATGTACACCACCTCCTACTTCTCTCCTAACTCCCCTTCCATGTTTTCTGCCCTTTAGATTTATCTGTCCCTATCACTTCCTCTTCTCGAAACATTTTACAAGTCTAAGTCTCTGATACTGACATCAGTTTCCTGCTTTCCCACTATTGACATCCATTGGATTCATCTACTCAGCTAATTAATTTTCAACCACAAAGGTTCTCTCTATCACCCTAACATAAGTAGGAATGTACAGAGGAATAGTGTGAGCTCGGATGTCCCTAAACATGTCTTTATTGGAGGTTCGAGCCTTGAAGCATTGGTCGTATTGTATTCATCTAGTACTTGGAATGGTCGACACACCTTGATGAATACTCAATTAAAAACATGTCGTCCTGTCAAAATTATATAATTTCTTGGGAACACAAACCCCTTATCTTTTCATGGCAAGAGACCCCCTTCTCAGAGGAAGGTTCTCAAGTTCTGTCCATGGAAAAAGTCACCTCATCATAAGATAGGGATAATCTAAACACTACCATAGCCCTGCTGAACCACATAGAATTCTCACTGCCAGGACCACCATCTGATTTAATGGTTCCTTGTCTAGATGGAAACTCGGTCACCACCTCAAGACAATCTGTTTCCACCTATGAGTCGGGATCGCCTCAGAACCTAATGGGTATCTATCACTGAAACTTGTGTAAGTAACTAAGCCTATATGTGTCCTCTACCAGTAGCGTTGGTAGTAACTACTGACCAACGGGCAGTGGTATCACTAGGACACAGCCTAAAGGTGACATCTCGAGAAATAGTCCTTGTACTTAAGCCTCATCACACTGTGGACCATCCTCATGGTCATGCATTGGAATCCTGGTTGGATTTCTACGTGGATGCATCTTGAAATAGAATCAAGATGAACCACAGTCAATAAGTTATACCTAGTGAGATGAATCAATATGAACCACAGTCAATAATTTATACCTAGTGAGATGAATCAAAATAGATCAAAATAAAAACATTTCAAAATTATAAGCAATCAGCATTTTTGTGTACCAAGTCAGAAATCAGAATTCAGGGTCCTGGTGTATGGATATATCGGTCGCCACACTAACAATGGACTCCCTAGACTGAAATCCAAACTCAATACACTTAACACTATTTCTCCATTAAAAACACAGACTCTTAGTTCTTCTGGTAGAGCCGACCACTTTGATACCACTTTGTCAAGACCTGTCCCCCGAGGCCCGTGTCGTGACTACCCCAAGCCTATCTTCCATAGTCCAAGGGTTGAAGACTCGCAATAGAAAGGCATATACCCAAAAAGGTAAGGCACTACCTCAAAACCTGTACACACATAGACAGGGCACACTGCGCACAAGTATAACACAATGGAAGAAGAAAGGTACAACCATAACTAAAAACCTCAACTGAGTGTAAAAGTAGTAATGAAAGTAAAAGGGGGAAGAATAAAAGCCCAATTGAAATATAAGTAAAGGTAAAAGGAAAAACATCTCTTGAGGTTGCCCGCCAAGGATCCTACCTGAAGGGTAGGTACATCTCATCATTGTGGCTCTCCATGTAAACTGGTCACCTTCGTACATTGTCAAGTCTTGGCTCCCCAAGTCTCAGTCAAAGTTGTTCGTCATCTGCACAAGACACAACAAGGTGTGGGAAAATCCTATGCAAGGGTGAGTATAACAATACTCGGTAGGGAATCTGAGACCCCTAAATGTCTCTTAGAATTACACAAAGTAATAACCACAAATCATGATCTCAATCAGAAAGCACAAATAAAAAGACTCAACTCAAACCAGGTATAACTTAAGTACAGAAGTACAAATGATTAGATGTAAGCTAGATCATCTTATTTTGTCTATAATCTATTTTAATAACCCACAATGGACAGATAGATGTTGACCCACATATTATCTATAGATTTTAACCCATATAGGATCGATAGATGTTGATCCACACAGGACTGCTCAGCGTTGACCGACACAGGATCGTTGAGCGCTGACCCACACAGGATCGCTAGGCGCTGACCGACACAGGATCGCTGAGCACTGACCCACACAGGATTGATAGGCACTGACCCACATAGGATCGCTAAGCACTGACCCACATAGGATCTCTAAGCACATACCCACACAGGATCAATAGGTACTAACCCACACAGGATCACTATTCATTCTTCATGTCACTGACAGCCACTGGATTCCCGCACTAAGCACCCTTGATTTCGGGAGGATCCTCTCCTCAAGCCATCATTAATACCTAAAACACCACTAAGTCTCAGTAAAGAGTAACTCTATGGACCTTCATGTCATAAGGGTTCCAAATAAACAGATAGAGCATCAATTGAATGCCCGTTCTGAAAGTTATAGGCATTTTAGTGCTGAGGGCTCGATTGGATACGGGTTCGATCCAACCCGGTCATACTCCAACATTATCCAAAACTCAAGTGAATTATCTCAAAAGGAAAGTCGCATCCTAAGGGTTTCATCATTGTAGATGGTTCATCAAACAAAAATTTGGTTTAGGAGACATGCCCATTTAAGCAAAACTGGGCCGTAAGTGGGTTTGGGTCCGGTCCGACCCGGTCGGACTGACTCGACCCGGTCCGTTGTTCCTGGCCTAAAGGGGCTGGGCTCGGCCCAGTTCGGATAGATGGTGGGCTCATCCCAATTCGACTGGGCCGCAGCCTTAGTCCGCTGGTCTGTGGGCTCAACCCAATGGCCGCAGGCTAGGCCCGTTGGGCCGCAGGTTCGGCCCGACCCACCCAACTAGGCGCGGCCCACTGGGACACAGAACCGCTCGGCCTACTGGCTGGAGAGGGGGTTCTCTCCCCTCCTGAACATCTTGATCATTTGGGTCCTTTAATCAGCGATGCCAGTTGGCGCCGCTCCACCTGGCCGGCCTGCGTGGACCGGTCATCTGCGGAACCCGCGGGCATGGGTCTGCCCTCCACTGTGGCTTGGAGTTGCGGCCCTCCTCCATGATGTGCCACTACCATCAACAAGGTCGGTGTCACCCGGCTTCCCCTGTTCGTCGTGGCTCCTTCAGGCGCTACTATCCCTTCGCGGTCGATGGGATTCGACCGCTGCATTTTCCTGTCTCTGGTGCTGCCACGCCGGTCGGGCTTCCGCGGGCCTCCGGTGAAGCTCTGGAGTTCCATTTTCTTTTCTGACTGCACCAAAGGGTCTTCTGAGGCACTTATATCACTTTTTGGATTTTGGTTTTGTCTTTACACTATGTTTCTTGGTTTCCCATGAATAATTCATCAAGAATAATTTTGGCGGAGGGTTCGGGCCTTGTTCGGTTCGGCCCGCGCCCTCCGCATTAGCGTTATAACATGTGAAGGAATATTATTCTTTAAAACCCAATAAAGAAACCCAACATCATCCTCCTGGATTCAAGAACAAAATGTGGATCAACCCGTTGGACGGTTAGTCCACGTTCTTGATAATATTCAAGAACAGAAAAGAATGAGTAATTAAGCACATAAATCCCCCTACCTCAAATACAATGGTAGACGGTGCAGATGAGGAAGATGGGCCCGCATTCGAAGCGTGTTCGTTGGCCTTCATTGATCTCTAGATTTAATCCTGAAAGGTTTCAAATCTCTATTCTATGATGGTGGAAGACGTCGCCAGCACTTCATCAAGAATTCTCCCATGGGTTCCCCAAACCCACACCAACCTCTTGTTTAAATAAAAGAAAACGGAGTTTAACTTGTCGTACAATTAGTGTGGTTCATTAATGTGTTTAATTAATGAACCCATTAATCTACTGACGGTGCAGTGACACAACCAAGTGTAATGATCCATTAAATGGTCTGAAAACCCAGCGGTCCCACCACCATCGTTCATCGATTACAAAGAAAGAAATAAAATAACTCATGGAGTTATTTTATTATTTTTTTGTAAAGTCCAAAAAATCACTTTTTCATATGAATCTTGCCAGTTGAAGTGAAGCTTCTCCTAAGTGAATCTTGGCACTGTCAATTCAATGGTGCCCTTATATTTTTAATCTAAGCATCGGTTCAAAAGATAGAAATCGCCGCTCACACATTTACTGAACATACCTTAAAAAAAGTTCAAAAATTATTAACAGTCACCCTCGACCCGTTCCGGTCAAGGTTAGGCTCTGTCTAAGAGAAAAACACCCACACAAGCTAAATGGTACTCTCAAATTTCCAATCTGAGTTCCCGTTTAGGAGTTAAATAATTTGACAATAAAATAATTTTTACTTAATTATTTTATTTATGGCCAAAAACTAACTTCTACTATTGGCCCGCATTGGCTGAGGTTAGGATCTACCTAAGGAAATCATACCCTCATGAGATCAGCGGTGGTCTAGGATTTTTATTCTGAGTCACCGTTCGTGAGTTATAATCATTTGAAAAATAAAATAATTTTATTTAATTATTTTATTTACATTATGTTGTTTTTGGGTTTTCTCACTAGAGGCCTGCACCAACTAAACTTAAGTCATGCCTAGAGTAAACTTTCCATCCTGAACACAATGGTTCTCTCTAATTTCTAATCTAGGCACCCATTTAAGAGTTATTCTACTTTTTCAGGAAAACTGCTCACACGTGCTATTTAAAGCTTAACATTTTTTTCAACGGATCATTTCGGGCACTCCGGGCCTCGGAATCACGTGTTATCAATTTTTGTAGTCTCTTAATAATCCCATATAATTAAAAAAAAATTATATAGAAAGTTTAATACCCTAAGCTTCTATGGTACGCTTCTCTTTGAATAATGTAATAGTTTGCGTTGTACACAACTTCAAGTTCTAGCACACCACGACCAATCAAACTAGCCATTATGAATAGTAATACCCAATTTTTGAAATTTTATGTATTTAATTTTTTAAAATGGACTTCATTTTTAGATTCATAATATAAAAATTATCTTAGGGTAAATTTTTGGTATTTTTCTGAAAACTTTCAATTTTTGATGAATTGTGAAAAACACTGCGTTATTGTTTAAAACCAAATTTTTATTTAAATAATTATTTATTTTATTTAAATTTATTTTAGGTAAAAATAGATACATAATATCTATATATGTTCAATTTAATTCATTAGAGTCATTTTATAATAATATTAGATATATAAAATTTTATTGAACTTTTAACGTCTTTTACCCACCTTCTAGGCACATTTGCAAATTTTCATAAAATGTAATTTTCCACTTCTGTGAATTGAATTTAAAAAATCCAAGATACACTGTTTACATAAGTAGGTAAATTTTGGTTTAATAGGATGAAAATAATTTTTGTGAATAGTAACTTTTGAATTTTATTTACCACGATTAAAAAAAATAGGGTAATTAAAGGTAAAAAATGATATTATAATTACCCTAACACATATCCTAATTATATTATATGAGTGTATCTAGACTAAAATAAACCTTAGGAATAAAATATGATCCTTTTAGTTCACTTGTATTAGATTAGAACATTTATTATTATTTTATTTAAAGAAGAGTTAAAAGTGTTAAATTCAAATTTTAATAACTTGACCATTTTTAATATAGGGTTATACATAAGATAAATTAAACTATAAATATTCATTAGAAATATAAAAATATTTCCTACATAATGGTATTTTATTTATAATTTTTATACATTAAATAATTAAATTTATTTATGACACAATGATGATGTAGTAATTACCTTATTATTGAAATATTAAAAAAATTGATATTATAAATATTAATATAATTGTAAATTGAGGATTTTGATATATTAAACTAATTTTATAGGTTAATATGACATGTTAGGTTTGATTAAATAAATTTTTTTAGAAGTGATAAAGTTGTTATGACTTTCAAAAAAACTAAATACTAAATAGTGTCAAAATTGACATAAATGAGTTTTTAAAACAAATACTATATTATTAATAGATACAATATTCCTAAAAATCTAAGTTTCATCCAAAGGACTTATATAAGGTTATATATATCAATAATTAACCACTTGGGATTATCATGGCTTTTTATAGTAAGTTTATTAACCATTTATTATAATAATAAAAGAATACATGGTAAAAGTTAAATTATTTAACTAAGAGTTAAATCTAAAAGATAAGGTTAATATGGTGACCTAAACCTATCTAAAACCTATTGTTTGAGATTTTTTATACCCATACCCACCTTAGCCTAGAAATAAATCTTTTTGGAGCCATTATAAATTGAATATTATTTTATAATAAATTAATATTTCAATATTTTCCTAAAGTGACATTCACCTCTCTTATAAAAGGGTACTTCCCCTTCTCTCAAAATAACACCTAAAAATATATTTGGCTCAGGCAAAACCTACTCAAATATCCTCCCAACTACCCTTAATTCAACCTAGATACCTTACTTTGAAAAAAAAGTCAGCCTAAGGATCGCTTTTGATCAAATCAAAAGGAAGCACCCGAAGAAGAGGTAATTATGTCATCACCTCTTTCAAAGTTCTTTTATTCTTCCACTTCATATTTATTTGTTGTATCCATACTAAAATAATAACTCCATTACCTTATACTTACTATTATGTTATTATAAATATGGTAAATCCATATTCATTATTCTATCCATCCTATGAATGATAAAGTTACCATAAGTGTGTGCGTACGGCTTACCGTCTCCACGTCGTGGTGTACTTTGTTCTTCAACACTTCATTATTTGGATGTGTATAATAATGATTATAATTGATGTAAATAATAAATATAATATGTTAATTATTATTTATATATGATATACCATCCAATTACATACGATTTCATTATCAATAGAATGATATTTTCACTCGTACGTACGTACGGATTACCGTCTCCACGAACGCGATGAGAGTCATTCCCCATCATAACAATTCAAGAATAATTTTTATTTTATGATTAAAAATAAATTTTAAGAACTAAATATCATTCTGGATATGAATCAAATACCTTCTATCCATAATAAACATGGCTTACGTAACATAGCATATAAAGGAAAACGAATCAGTTAACACCCGAAACAATGATACTTCTGCAATATTATTAACAAAGAAATATTAAAAGATCATATATGATATCATATTTATGTATGTAGTTCTTGATAAATTTAATAACAATTATTTCACCATTATATAGGAGGTTAACCTACCCTCAACTAAGGAAAAGTACAAGGTAAGGGTTAATTTTACAATCTCTTTATTTTTCTGAGGTTGTTTATATGTAAGTATCTACTAGGACTTATTTATCATCCACATACCTATTTCTTAAAAATGTATTTCAAAACATTTTTAATATTTCCTATAATATGGCTTAAATTAATTTATACCCTTGTTTAATTTTCTATAAAAAAATTTTAAAGGAATCTTTCCGCCGTTTTCTAAACAAGGTACTTTATAACCTTTTCGACAAATTAAGGTAAGAATGTTTTTTTTAACTTATACGACGTGTGGGGATATTTTCGGCCATTATAAAACCTTCTAATCTTCCCTTACATGCTTATAATAATATTTTAAAAATAAATGTTTTCTTTTATAATTATGTGACTTTTAAATGATTTCAAAATATAAAGATATATTTCTCTCAAATAGTTTTGATTTCTTCTATGTCAACAACCTTTGATGAATTTTACACTTGTTTTCATATTTTATTGAAGGTTTTGAGATATTTTTTACTGTGGATATGTTATTTTTATAACATTCATGGTTTATGGTTAAAGTATTAATATTTTTTATACTAGTTTTAATATTAATTTTTATGTTATTTTTCAACCTTTTCATATGAGGAATGCATTGGACTTAGTAAGTGACGAGTAGAGCCTTCTATAGATCCTCAATGAATTGGTAGGTCTCATAATAAAAACTAGTGTCTTAGCACAAGGTCTTGAAAAAATCTTATTTGTAGTCTTGGCATGAGGCCTTGACTATGTGGTTATGATTTCCGGTATTATGCATTCCATCATTATGAAATTAGCTATTGATATTACATGTGATTATTCGACTAGTATAATATCCATATGAATAAGTAAATGGAATTATTTGATTTATCTTTTCCATATTATGCTGAAGTTTATGTTTAAAATGCTTGTGTTTTAGTCTTAAACATTGCCTTAAATATTTATGGTTATTTATAATAGTTTCTTCAATATTGTTATCTTTACTGAGTATCTGAGCTCACCCCTTTATATATTTTATTTTTTATAAGATGTGAAGAAGTATATTATGATTAACCTGTAGGGATAGGCCAAATGATATGAGTGTGTTCAAAGGGGACACGATGTTTTTTTTCATGATGTAATGTAAAACTTATATATGTATCTAGTACTTCCACGAATACTAAACTAATCGGTCTTTAAAGACTTGATCTTATGTGATCATGAAAATGTTATGTAATAATGCACTAACTCTAGGTAACTAGGGTCAAGGAATTATAGTTGGTATCAGAGAAAGTTTAGTACAAACCTTGGAAGCTAGATTTAGAAAAACTCTAATTAAAGAACATTACCTTAAGATAGGCTTTGAGGATTAGTATATAATAACTCCCAAGAATTTTAGTAATGTAGATATTTTGTATATTTTCCAAGAAATGCATCCTTTTCTAGATATGAGTAGGTAGAGGCATCTCTATCATAGATGTACCTAGGAGTGAAAACTCTGACAAGGAGTTTTGGGCTTGACCTGGGGTATCCTGGTACACGACAACGGGCATTGATTTACACTTGGTTATGACACTCCTGGGAGATATTCTTAGGATAATTCACATTTTCTTTACAAACAATTATGAAGGATTTATGAGTAAATACTTCCTCAAAGAAAACATTTTTTTATGATTATGGATTATATGCATAAACTTTTAAATTTATGTTAGGTATTTTACTAGTTTGGAATTATGTATTGTGATTCATAAACTATTCTAGTGTATGCCATTGTTTATAAATGATGCCTAGTGGAAGGAATGGAAACCGTATCAACACACGTAATCCATGTAGGGATTTCCCTCCTACTCAAGATAATTATAGTGGTGCTAGTGATGAAACCAGTGTAGAACAACTTATAACCATATTGGGATAACTCACTAAGGTTATGAATAATAAACTTACCTGTATGGAGCACCCTGATCCACAACATGGAGGATCAATGTTAGACCGCTTCATGAGGAAAAAACCACCAACATTCAATGGGACTATAAATCCATTGGTATCTGAGCAATGGATAAGTTCCTTAGAGAAAATATTTCATCCTTTGGAGAGTAGTGAAATGGAAAATGTTTTCATGGTATTTTATCACTTCATGGAAGATACAGATCAATGGTGGTCATTAATTAAAAACAAAAAGGAGGATAAGAAGTATAAAATATGGAATGTAGGGAGTTTAAAGATCTTTTTTTAGAAAAATACTTTCCTCGTGACCATCAAGTGGATATGGAAATATAATTTATGAGTCTAGGAAAAAAGGAGGATGAGAATGTCGCAAAGTATGAGGCCAACTTTACAAGGTTATCATGGAATGAAGCAGATTATATATGTAACTCAATAAGTAAGATTGATCAATTATTTGATGGGTTAAAACCATTCCTCCATCGAGCATTAGTCTCACAATCCTTCTCATCGTACGAAGATATTGTCTCGTGTGCTATCAAGATAGAAAAGGAATTCTCTAAGTCTTGTGACTTTAAAGTAAAGCATGAGAAGAAGAGATCTGCTAAACACTTTGGAATTGGAAATAAGGGGAATAAGGGAAAAGTTTAATTTCTATCCTATAGTAAATGTGGGAAGAAACACCCTGGTACTTTCCTGAAGGGAATGGGAGTCTATTACAAGGGTGGTGAAAAATTCCACCAAGATCGTGATTGTAAGGGAAATAAAGAGGCTGTCAATGTTGAATGCTATAAATATAGAGAAATGGGGCATTATGAAAATTAATGTTCTAAGCGCCAAGGAAACTTAACTCAGAAAAGGCCAAGTGATAAATGCTAAGCTTATGTGATCGCTACTGCTGAGGTTGAAGCTCTGAATGATGTGGTGGAAAGTAATTTAATGTTTTCCTCAAATTTATCCAATGATTTATTTGATTCTATATCATCACATTGTTTCATATCTTCCTAGTTTGATAAGAAAATTAGATATTTCCAATTTGATTTAACAAGGGAGTTGTCATTTAAAACTCATAAGAGAAGTATCATTGCAACAACGTTTTGTGAATCAGTTCCCATTAGGGAATATAAATGTTCTTTATTTTTTGATCTCATCATCATATCCATGATTGAATTTGACATAATCCTCAGATGGATTGTTATTCAGATCATGATGAAAAAATTTATTGTGAGAAGAAGGAGGTTACAATTTTCGATGATGATGAGGAGTTCCTTATCTTTAGAGCAGAAACGTCACCACCTGATTCTTATCTAGATCCACCCCCAATAGCTCTACTAAATTCAATTATTGGGGAAGAAGATAATGAAATAATTATGGGAGAGGAAAATAATTTTCAAATAGAGGACTTATCTATTGTGCAAGAATATGTTGATGTGTTTCCAGAAGATTTACCTAGACATCCTCCAGAATGAGAAATTGAGTTTTCTATTGATTTAATTCTAAGTTCAAGGCCCATATCTAAGACCCCTTATATAATGGCCATTGTGGAATTAGTGGAAATAAAGAAACAACTATAGAGATTGAGCAATAAGGGATTTATTCTCCCTAGTGTTTCTCCATGGGGAGCCCCTTTCCTTTTTGTTAATAAGAAAGATAGATCTATGAGGTTGTGCATTGACAATAGGTATATCAATGTTATAATAATAAAGAAAAAGTATCCCTTACCTCTCATTGATCGTTTATTCGACCAACTTCATAGAGATAAATATTTTTCAAATATTGACCTTCGATTTGGATATCACTAGTTGTATGTGAAGAAGGAAGACATTCTGAAAACAGCATTTCGAACTAGGTACAGGCATTAGGAGTTTACATAAATTCCTTTTGGACTGACTAATGAACCCTCTATTTTCATGGATCTAATGAACTAGAGTTGGTGAATTATTACATAACATTGGCATGATCACAAAAGATCAAGTCTCGAAAGACCGATTAGTTTAGTAGCCTTGGAAATACTAGATACATTCATAAGTTTTACATTACATTATAAAATGAAAAACTATAACAACATAGTCTACATAGGCCACACTCATATTCCTTATACAATCCCTACAGGTCAGTCATAATATACTTCTTCGCATCCTAGGAAAAATAAAACATAGAAAGGGGTGAGCTCAGATGCTCAGTAAGGATAACAATATAGCAGAAACTTTCACAAATAAGCATTAACATTTAAGGAAATGTAAGACTAAAACAAAACCCTTTTAAACTTGAACATCGTCATAATATGGAAAAGATAAAATCAAATAATGTAATTTACTTATTCACATGGATATTCTACTATTCGAATAATCACATGTAATATCAATATCCACTTTCATAATGATGGAATGTATAATGCCAGACTTCATAACCACATTGTCAAGGCCTTGTTCTAAGAATAAAAATAAGATTTTTTCAAGGCCTTGTGCCAAGACACTATTTTTTCTCATGAGACCTACCAATTCATCAAGGAGCTATAGCGGGCTCCACCCATCACTTACTAAGTCCAATGCATTCCTCATATGAAAAGGTTTAAACATAACATAAACATTCGTATTAAAACTAGCATACGAAATGTCAATACTTTATCCATAAACCATGAATGGTATAAAAATAACACATCCATATTCAAACATATCACAAAACCTTCAATAAAATATGGAATTTTTGTATCATAATAAATCAACTTCAAATAAGCTTACAATAAATCAAAGGATGTTGACATAGATGAAATCAAAACTTTTTTTAGAGAAATATCTCTTTCTAATTTGAAATCATTTAAAATTCATATAATTATAAAAGAAAATATTTATTTTGAAAATATTCTTATAAGCTTGTAAGGTAATCTTTGATGATGTTATAATAGTAGAAAATAGTTGAACCCACCGTATAAGTTAAAAAAATATTCTTACCTTAATTTCGTCTAAAAGGTCATAAGGTACCTTGTTTGGAAAACGATGGAAAGATTCCTTTCAAACCAGTTATAAAAATTAAAAAAGGGTATAAATGAATTTAAACCATATTCTAGTAAATATTAAAAAAAATTGGAATACATTTTTAAGAAACATGTATGTGTATGATAAAGAGGTCCCAGTAGATACTTACGTAAAAACAACCTCGGATAATAAAAAGATTGGGAAATTAACCCTTACTTTGTACTTTTCCTTGGTTGAGGGTAGGTTAACCTCATGTATAATGGTGAAATAATTGTTATTAAATTATACAAGAACTATATACATTAATATGATATCATATATGATCTTCTAATATTTCTTTGTTAATGATATTTCAGTAGTATCATCGTTTCGGGTGTTAACTGATTCATGTTCCTTTATATGATTAGTTATGTAACCCATGTTTGTTATGGATAGAATGTATTTGAATCATATACATAATTATATTATGTTCATAAACGTTATTATTAATCATAAAATGAAAATTATTCTTGAATTATTACGATGGGGAATGAATCTCATCGCGTTCGTGGAGACGGTAATCCGAACGTATGCATGAGCGAAAATATCATTCTTTTGATATCAAAATAGTATATAATTGGATGTTATATCATTTATAAAAAATATTTATCATGTTATATTTATTATTTATATCATTTATATTCATTATTATACTCATCCAAATGGTGAAGTGTTTGAATAAAAAACTACACCACGACGTGGAGACGGTAATTTGTATGTACGCACGTATGGTGACTTTGTCATTTATAGGATGGATAGAATAATGAATATGGTAGTACAATTTTTATAATAACATCACAGTATATATAAGATATTGGATTTATTATTTTAGAATGTAAACAACAAAGAAAGAGGAAGTGGAAGAAGAAAAGAACTTGAAAGAGGTGATGAAATATTTACCTCTTCTTCGGGTTCTTCCTTTTGATTTAATCAAAAGGGCTCCTTAGGTTGGATTTCTGACTAAAGTAAGGCCTCTAGGATGAATGGATGATATTTTAGATGATATTTTGGCAGGGTTTGGCTTAGCCAAAATGGCTTTTAAGGTGTGAATTTGAGATAAGGGGAGGTGCCCTTTTATAAGAGAGGTGAGGGTCACTTTAGGAAAAGCATGAAATATTATTTTATAATAAAATCATTTTCGGTTTCTAATGGCTTAAAAATGAATTATTTTAAGTCTAAGGTGGGTATGGGTCGAAAACCTCTCAAGCAATAGGTTTTAGATAGTTTTAGGTCATCATATTAACCTTATATTTTATATTTAACTCTTAGTTAAATAGTTTGACATTTATCATGTCTCTTTGTATTTTTATATTATATAGTTAATAAACTTACTATAAACTTTCAAGAGAACCTAAAGTGGTTCATTAATGACATATATAATATTATTTATGCCCTTTGGCTGAACCTTAGATTTTAGGAACATAATACCAATTAATAATATAATAATTTTTTTAAAACTCTTTTATGTCAATTTTAACACTATTTGGTATTATGTTTTTTTCTAATTCATAACAGCATTATTACTTCAAAAAAATAATTTAATCAACCCTAACATGTCATATTAACTTATAAAATTAATTTAATTAATTAAAAGTCTCAAATTAGATTTATTTTGATATTTATAATATCAATTATTTAAATCTTTCATTAATAAGGTAATTACGGCATCATCACTGTGTCATAAATAAATTTAATTATTTAATGTCTAAATTTTATAAATAAAATACCATTATGTAGGAAATATTTTTATATTTATAATTAATATTTATAGTCTAATTTATCTTATGTATAACTCTATATTAAAAATGGTTTAGTTATTAAACTTTGATTTTAACTCTTTTAACTCTTCTTTAAATAAAATAATAATAAATGTCCTAATCTAATCCAAGTGGACCAAAGGGGATCATATTTTATTCCAAAGGTTTTTTTTTTGTCGAATTAAACTTATCCAATAGAATTAGGTCATGTGTTATGGTAATTATGATATCATTTTTACCCTTAATTACCCTATTTACTTTTAACTGTGGTAAATAAAAGTAAAAAAGTTACTATTCACCAAAAATTATTTTCATCTTATTGAACCACATTTTACTTACTGATATTAACTGTGTCTCTCGGATTTTTGAAATTCAACTCACAGAAGCAGTAAAATTAAGTTTTATACAAATTTTCAAATGCTCCTAGGAGGTGGGTAAAAGATGATAAATAGTTCGACAAAATTTTATATATCTGAACTTATTATAAAATGACTCCAATGAATTATGTTGAACATATATATGTATTATGTATCTATTTTGACCTAAAATAAATTAAAATAAAATAACCAATCATTTAAATAAAAAGTCAGTTTTAACCAATTACGCAGTGTTTTTTCACTATTCATCAAAAATTGAAAGTTTTCAGAAAAATACCAAAATTTAACCCTAAGCTAATTTTGATATTATGAATCCAAAAATGAAGTCCATTTTGAAAGATAAAATTTATAAAATTTCAAAAAGTGGGTATTAATATTCATAACGGCAAGTTTGATTGGTCGCGGTGTGTTAGAATCTTGAAGTTGCGTACAATGCAAGATATTGCATTATTCAAAGGGAAACGTACCGTGGAAGCTTGGGGTGTTAAATTATTCCCTCGTTCAAATAATTTCATCCTCGAAATTTCTATAATACTACCACACAAAAAGATTTGGGTGGTTCTTCATCATAAGTTTCTCTGGTTCCCATGTTGCCTCTTCCATCTTATGGTTTCTCCATAGAACTTTTACCAGACGAGTCATCTGGTTTCTCAGCACTTGTTCTCTTGTATCAAGAATTTTGACAGGCTCTTCACAAGAAGATGGATCAGTTTCCAGTTCAACTTCCTCATAGGTGAGTACATGAGTTGGGTCAGGCATGTATTTTCTCAACAGTGATACGTGGAACACATCATGAACTTTGGAGAGACTTGCCAGCATTGCCAAACGATAAGCTACACCTCCAATTCGTTCTAGAATTTCGAAAGGTCCGATGTACTTGGTACTCAACTTACCCTTATTATCGAAACGTATAACACCCTTCCATGGAGATACCTTTAAGAAAACATAGTCTCCTACTTGAAATTCCAAATCCTTCCTTCAGTTATCGGCATAGCTCTTTTTCCTACTTTGGGCTGCTTTGATGTGGGTTTGGATAACCTTCACCTTTTCCATTATTTCCTCAACAAGTTCTAGGCCTACAAGTTTTATTTCACCAACATCATCCGAACAAGTTGGTGTGCGACATCTCTTTCCATATAACACTTCATATGGTGCCATTTGAATACTTGAATGGAAGATATTGTTATATGAAAATTTGACGAGAGGTAAATATTGATCCCACATACCTTGATACTTAAGTGACCAAGATCTCAACATTTCTTCTAAGGTTTGAATAGTTTGTTCTGATTGTCCATCAGTTTGAGGGTGGTAGGAAGTGCTCAAATGAAGTTTAGTATCCAGGGATTTCTGAAGACTTTTCCAGAATCTTGATGTAAAACAGGGATCACGATCAGAAACAATCAATAAGGGTACTCCATGAAGTCTTACAACTTCATTAATATATAGTCTTGCTAGACGTTCAAATTGTAAATCTTCTCTTATAGAAAGAAAATTTGCTGACTTGGTAAGACGATCAATAATGACCCATATTGCATCATTCCTTCTAGGAGTCTTTGGTAGCCCCATGACAAAGTCCAATGTAATATTATCCCATTTCCACTCAGGTATGGGAAGAGGTTTCATGACTCCTCCAAGTTTTTTCCTTCCAGCTTTCACTTGTTGACAAACCATACATCTTGACACAAAATCAGCAATCTCCCTCTTCATGTTGTCCCACCAAAAATGTTCCTTCAAATATCTGTACATCTTGGTGATACCAGGGTGTATAGAAAAATTGGAGCTATGAGCATCATTAAACAATTCCATTTTTAGATCTGGTATATTGGGAACACAAAGTCTCTTCCCAAATTTCAAAATCCCATCTTCATATATGAATTCACTCAAACTCCCATCATTCACATCTTTAATAGTCTTTTGAAACTCCTCATCATCATCATAAGAACTTTTTATCCTTTTCAGTAAATATGGTTTGGCAACCATTTGAAAAAGTATTGATGTTTCACCTTCCCTGATTATTCCCATATCCATTTTCACTAGATCCATGAAAATAGGATCCCTTTCAACTCTCATCTTCTTCAAAAATCCATGATCCTTTCTACTCAAAGCATCTGCCACTATATTTTCCTTCCCTGGGTGGTAGTGTATTGTGCAACCATAATCCTTGAGTAGTTCAAGCCATCGCCTTTGCCTCATGTTGAGTTATTTTTGTGAGAAAATATACTTTAAACTCTTGTGATCAGTATAAATATCACATTTTTTACTATATAGATAGTTTCTCCATATTTTCAAAGTAAAGATTACAGTTTCTAACTCAATATCATGAGTAGGATAGTTTTTCTCATGAATTTTTAGTTGTCGTGATGCATTGGAAATAACTCTATCATTCTGCATAAGGACATAACCAAGTCCTTTCTTTGAAGCATCACTATAAATAACAAACTCATCGTTCCCTTATGGTAGAGTCAAGATAGGATCATTGACTATTCTTCTCTTCGGTTCTTCAAAACATTCTTCACACTCTTTTTTCCAAACAAATTTAACCCCTTTATGTGTGATCTTGGTTAATGGGTTAGCCAATTGGGAAAAATTCTGTACAAAATGCCGATAATAACCTGCTAAACCCATAAAACTGCGTACCTCAGTTATACTTGTCAGTGCTATTCTTGGATTTCCTTGGTATTTGAAGGATCAATAGATATTCCATCCTTAGAGACAATATGTCCAAGAAAATAAATCTCTTGAATCCATAATTCACACTTGCTAAACTTCCCGTATAATTCATTTTTTCTGAGGGTTTTCATAATGGTGCGCAAGTTATTTTCATGATCTTCATATCTTTTGAAGTATACCAAGATATAATCAATAAATACCACTACAAAGTCATCAAGATATTCCTTGAAAACTTTGTTCATTAGATCCATGAAAACAGAGGGTTTATTAGTTATCCCAAAAGGAATTACTGTAAACTCGTAATGTCGATACCTGGTTCAAAATGTTGTTTTCGGAATGTCTTCCTTATTCACACACAACTGATGATATCCAGATCGAAGTTCAATCTTTGAAAAATATTGAGCTTCATGAAGTTGGTCGAATAAATCATCAATGAAAGGTAGGGGATACTTGTTCTTTATTATTATAGCATTGATCTCCCTGTAGTCAATGCACAACCTCATAGATCTATCTTTCTTCTTAACAAAAAGGAAAGGGGATCCCCATGGAGAAACACTAGTGAGAATAAATCCCTTATTTCTTAATTCCTCTAGTTGTTTCTTTAGTTCCACTAATTCCATTGTGGCCATTCAATAAGGGGTCTTCGATATGGGCCTTGAACCAAGAATTAAATCAATGGAAAACTTAATTTCTCATTCTGGAGGATAACTAGGTAAATCCTCTGGAAACACATCAACATATTCTTTCACAATAGGTACGTCCTCTATTTGAACATTCTTTTCCTCTCCCATAATTATTTCATTCTCTTCTTCCCCAATAATTAAATTTAGTAGAGCTACTGGGGGTGGATCTAGATAAGAATCAGGTGGTGACATTTCTTCTCTAAAGATAAGGAACTCCTCATCATCATCAAAAATTGTAACCTCCTTCTTCTTATAATAAATTTTCACATCATGATATGAAATCTAATCCATTCTGAGGATTATGTCAAATTAAATCATGGGTATGATGATGATATCAGTAGATAAAGAACATTTATATTCCCTAATGGGAACTGATTCACAAAACTTTATTATGATGATACTTCCCTTAGGTGTTTTGACTAACAACTCCCTTGTTAAGTCAAATTGAAAATATCTAATTTTCTTAGAAAATTGGAAAGATATGAAACAATGTGATGATCTAGAATCAAATAAAGCATTGGATAAACTCGAGGAAACCATTAAATTACCTGTCACCATGTCTTTCGGAGCTTCAACCTCAGCAGTAGTGATCGCATAAGATTGGTCTTGATCCCTTGGCCTTTTCTGAGGTAAGTTCCCTTGGTGCATAGGAAATTCATTTGCATAATTCCCCTTTTCTCTAAAATTGTAGTATTTAACATAGACAGCCTCTTTATTCCCCTTGAAATCACGAGCTTGGTGGCCTTTTTCACCACACTTGTAACAGACTCTCATTCCCTCCAGGCAAGTACTGGGGTGTTTCTTCCCACATTTACTATAGGATGGATATTCAACTTTTCTCTTATTCCCCTTATTTCCATTTTCAGAGTGTTCAGTAGATCTCTTCTTCTCCTGCTTTTCTTTAAAGTCATAAGACTTACAGAATTATTTTTCTATCTTGGTAGCACATGAGACAATATCTTCATATGATGAGAAGGATTATGAGACTAATGCTCGATGAAGAAATGGTTTTAACCCATTAAATAATTGATAAATATTACTCTTTGGGTTTCATATATAATATGTTTCTTGAATTTCTAACCTTGTAAAGTGAGCCTCATATTTTGTGACATTCTCATCCTCTTTTTGCCTCACACTCAGAAATTGCCTTTCTATAACTGATCGATGGTCATGAGGAAAGTATTTTTCCAATAAAAGCTCTTTAAACTTCCTCAATTACATATTTGATACTTTATCATCTTATTTTTTATTTTGAAACAATGACCACCATTTATCTGCATCTCCCATGAGGTGATAAACTGCCATGACAACTTTTTCCCTTTCGTTACTATAATGACCCGAATCTGGAGCCCCTCCACTGGTGCCCCGTACCTGGTTCGCCACATGGCCTCAAGCACATTTCCCCAAATGCCAGAGGCTTCCGACTAGCAGCAAAGGCCTTGGTGAGTCAGTGGGAAAACTATGCCCTCATTCGGTAAAGTATACAGCAGAAAAACAACCAGACACAATAGCAGAAACAATCAACAGCATACAACAATTGAAGTGAACAGCGGAAACAATGGATACATAATAATGATGCAACATGGTACATATGTCTATGGAAAGAAATAAACAACCCAACGTGATGAAGTAAAACTAAAAACAAAGTGCAAAAGAAAAACAAAGTAAACTCCTCAGCATCACAAGCCTCGGCTCGGTCCCATGCTCTCCAGCTCCAGTGAATCAAGAACCCGAAGTAGAAGGGTGCTTGCCCTTATCTATACCTGCAAAAACATAGTCTGATTGGGCCCAAAAGTATGTCCCAAATAGGGTGTGAGATAAAATCCCAGTAGGCAATCACCCAAATATTTGTGCCGAACAGTAAATGAATACATGGCAGTAATAAAACAAGAAGAAGTAAACAGGAAACACAAGCAGCTACAATCTACAATTCCAACAAAAGAAGTACACAAGTAAATAGCCAGAAACAAAGGAAAAAGGTAATCCTCTGGGTAACTCTCACAGTATAACCCCTATGGTTCAACCTATAAGTACTAGCAACCCTCTAGGAGGCAAACACAGTCTCACCCCTCTAGTTCAGCTATGAAATTAATAATAGACTCTCTGAGGAAGCACTCACCATCAATTCCACCTATAGTCTCGTATCATACTAAAGGCTCTCTGTGGAAGCACTCAACGTCTCATTCCCCATATGGCCCATGTCAAGGAACTACAGAATCTCTGAGGAAGCACTCATTGTCAATTCCCCATGTGGTCTCGCATTGTATTTAAAGACACTCTGGAGAAGCCCTTACATCAATTCTCCCTTTGGTCTACTACTCTAGGTTCTCATAGTCCTGAGTGAAAATAAACATGCATAGCATGATTGTATCATCCAAGTAAACCTCAAGAACTACTTGTCTATCATTATAAGGCTCAACATCATAATAAAGTAGCAGTTACACTATCCTATGGCTAGGCATAGAAACTGGAAAAATGCCAAACAGGAAGAACAAACATGACAAAGCAATCTGAGCACAAAATAAATTACTCTACTGATAAGAATAACCCTCTACTACAGCAATCAAGCAAAGCAGGCAAACAGCAGGGGAAAAATAGAAAACCCACAATTCCCCGCCCAAGGGAATTTGTGGAATTTTCACAAATACTCATCAACTTTCAACATAAAGGCACAAACCACCTACCTCAATCCTAGGAGATCGATATATGTGAATACCGATGATTTATTCCCCTTAGAACATCATAGATCTGAGAAAATGCACAAAACGCTCAACCCATGATAACTCGGAAACGAAGAGGAATCAGAAAATGAAGCTCAAGCAGAAGTAAGATCTTACCACTGCGATTCCAATGAAATCTACCATGCTTGAATCGGATAACGGACAAAGATGCTTGAGCTTGTCGAAGATTCGTCCATACAAGTCGCTCTTGGACGAATGGGACCTAGAAGGAGGTGTTTCTATGCGTCAGGTGCGACCCCGGTCCGTTTAGTGAACAAAAAAGTACATTGTGTGTACTTTTAGAGTACACGGCGTGTACTGGGTCATTTCTGTACTCCGCCAAAATCGGCCTCCATGTCATCCCTACACACTGTGTGTATGGCCTGGGCATGGCTAGCACACGGCTTCGAGCCAGAGAAGAGTACACGGCGTGTACTTCAAAAATTTCCAGAAAGTTCATTTTTCTTAAAAACTCTAGAAAAGGTAAAAACATACCTAAAAAGAAGATCTAGGTTCTTACAAACTTCCCCCCTTAAAGAAATTCATCCTCGAATTTCCCTAACGTGGTGTAGAAGAATAATTCCCGAACAGCTCTGGCCATTGCGATCGTACATCGGCCTCCCTCTCCCAGGTCTCGTCCTGTACTCACCCATGCTTCCATAGCACCCATACAAGAGGGACAGACCGCCCATGGAGAACCTTCGTACTGCGATCAAAAATCTGGATAGGATGCTCCTCGAACGACGCATCTTCTTCGAGCTCAACTTCCTCAGGCTGAAAGACATGAGACGGGTCTGAAAAGTAACGTCGGAGCTAAGAGACGTGGAAGACGTCATGCATGGCCCAGTACCTCTGAGGTAGCTACAACTGATAGGCGACCGGCCCCACTCCCTCCAAGACCTCAAACGTCCCGGCGTACCGCGGTGAAAGCTTACCCTGTCTCCGAATCCTCTTATGTCCCAACCTCGGTGCGACATGCAGGAAAACCTGGTCCCCAACCTCGAACTCCAGAGGTCATCTCCGCTGATCAGCATATGAATTCTGTCGAGACTGCACTGTATCCATCCTCTTTCGAATCAGCTCTATCTGCTCTGAGGTCTCCTGAATGAGACGAGGTCCCATCAAAGCTGCCTCTCCTCCCTCCAGCCAGCATAAGGGTGATCGGTATGGCCTACCGTACAAAGCCTCATATGGTGCCATCTGAATAGTCACCTGAAAACTTTTGTTGTAGGCGAACTCCACCAGAGGAATATGCTTCTCCCAAGAACTGAAAAATTCTAGGATGCAATCTCAGAGCATATCCTTAAGCACCTGAATCATACGCTCGGACTGACCATCAATCTGGGGATGGTATGTTGTACTCAAAAGTACCTGGGTACCCAAGGCCTTCTGAAGTCCCTACCAGAACCGAGAGGTAAAGCGCACATCCCTGTCTGAAACAATAGAGTGTGGAACTCCATGTAGACGAATGATCTCTCAGATGTAAAGTCGTCCCAAATCATCGACACTGAAGGTCTCCTTAATCGGCAAGAAATGACCAACCTTCATAAGTCTATCAACGACAACCCAAATAGCATCGTTCCCCCGAGGCGACCTCAGAAACCCGATCACGAAGTCCATCATGACATCGTTCCACTTTCACTCTGGAATGGGTAACTGCTGTAAAAGGAATGTTGGTCGCTGATGCTATGCTTTCACCTGCTGACAAGTGGAACATCTCAGGACAAAACCAGCAACATCTTTCTTCATACCTGGCTACCAGTACTGGCGATGAAGATCCCGATACATCTTGGTGACGCCAGGTTGAACTGCCCAAACAGCGGAATGAAAATCTCGCATCAGCTCTTCACGTATGTCTGCTGGCACCCATATGCATCCCTAGAAACGCAAGATCTCATCCTTGCCCACTATCTATCTAGGAAGAGGGTCATCGCCTGACACACTCTCCCGCGGGACTAAGCCTTCTGAGTCTGATAGCTACCTCATTCGTACCCAATTGAGAAGTATAGATGTAACAGCTATAGAAGATAGGAAATTCTGTCCTTGTCTATCGTTCACCTCTAGATGCATCTCAGAGAACAGAGCCATGAGCTACCACTCACTGCTGGCCTCCTGAACTGCCTGAATCTAAGTTCGTCTGCTCAATGCATCTGCCACCACGTTGCCCTTTCCTAGCGTATAGGCAAGCTCTAAATCAAAAGACTGAAGATACTCGACCCACCTGCACTGCCTCAGATTCAGATCACACTGAGTGAAGATGTACTTGAGACTCTTGTGGTCGGTGAAGACCACAAAGTGCTCTCCCAGCAGATAGTGTCTCCAAAAGTGTAAGGCATGAACAACAGCTGCTAACTCCAGATCATGCGTAGGGTAGTTCCTCTCATGTGGCCTCAACTGTCGAGATCCATACGCGATGAATCCATCTCCCTACATAAGCACAGCTCATATCCCGATACTTGAAGCATCACAGTAAATAGTGTAGCTCTTGCCTGGCTGTGGAAAGACTAGTATCGGTGCTGACGTCAACCTCCCTTTCAGCTCCTAAAAGGCTGACTCGCAAGAATCTGACCATAAGAACTTCGACCCCTTCTTGGTCAGACCTATCAAAGGTGCTTCTAGATGAGAAAAGTCCTGAATGAATCATCTGTAGTATCTAGCCAGACCTAGGAAACTCTGAACCTCAAAAATGTTCTTCGGCGGCTCCTAGGAAATTAAAGCTCTCACTTTCTCTAGGTCAACAGATACTCCTGCCTCTAAGATGACGTGACCCAAAAAATGAATCTGATCCATCCAAAAGTGGAACTTTGAGAGTTTAGCATAAATCTGATTCTCTCTCAGTGTACTCAGAACGATCTCAAGATGTGTGCCATGGTCGTGTCGAGTTTGAGAGTACACCAAGATATCGTCCATGAAGACCACGAAGAAGAAGTCCAAGTAAGGATGGAACACTCGGTTCATCAGTGCCATGAAAACTGCAGGCGCATTCATGAGGCCGAACGGCATGACTGTATACTCGTATAGACCATACCTACTCCTGAAGACTGTCAGGGGTATATATGATGGTCTAACGTGCAACTGATGATAAACAGACCTCAAATTGATTTTTGATAACACCCGGGCTCCTCTAAGCTGATCGAAGAGGTCATCGATCCTCAGCAAAGGATATCGGTTCTTGGCCATCAACTGGTTCAGCTTCCGATAATCCACACAAAACTTAAGGGTACCGTATGCCTTCTTCGCAAACAGGATAGGCGAACCCCAAGGAGAAGTACTGGGTCAGATGAAACCCTTTTCTTGAAACTCCTCCAACTACTTCTTGAGCTCATGCAACTCAGGTGTGGTCATCCTATAGGGAGGAATAGACACCGGTTCCGCTTCTGGTATGAGCTCAATAGAGAAGTCTACCTCATGCTCTGGAGGCAAACCTGAAAAGTTCTCTGGAAAGATGTCCCTGAAACGATCCACCACTAGAGGAAAGTCCAACTGCGAAGTCCCCTGATCATCCAGATAAATACTAGCAATCTGGGTTGTCACCCTTCCTAGCCCATGATGGTCAAGTCCTGCTCGACTCGCCTGAACATCACATTCGCCTCTATGAAGAAAAGATTCACCCTCTAGTGAAATGAAACTCACTCTGCGATGATAACATTCGATGAATGCTTGGAAGGGAACCAACCAGTACATCCCGAGAATGACATCATATCCTGTCATCTCTAGGAAATAGATATCCCATGAGAAACAATACCCTTCAACCTCAAGAGGGAACTCTCTACACTGGCACACACTAGATGTCCTTATCCCCAAAGGTGTGTCTAGTGTCAATGAGTCGGCAGAAGAAAAGACACAGAGCCCAACACTCTCCACAGAAGCAACAGAGATAAAGTTATGCATAGCACCAGTATCGAAAAGAGTTGAAGATAAAACTAAGGCTACTAAAATCGTACCTAAAACTGTAGAAGGGTCGGGATCCTACTCCTGATAGGTTTTCTCCGCAGCGAAAGACTGGCCTACACTATGGCCCTGCGCCCCTGGCTGACCACTTTGAGCTGAACCTCCCTACTGGTGCTGAGGGACTGGTGGCTGACTGCCATGGCCTCGGCCTCCACCTCGGCCCGAACGGCCGAAAGAAATCCATTTCCCCGACTGATGAGAAACTGGTGGTGTTTCTCCTAAACGAGGAGTCATGGAAGAACCCTGGTCACCAGCTGCTGGTGAGAAAACCTGACAGAACCGCTGAAGGTGACCTATCTTGCCACAAGATCGGCACTCCACGGGGTCTCTTTGGCACTGCGGCCTCGTGTGCCCTGACTGGACACACTGGTAGCATACCACCTGGCTGCCTGACAATGCATCACGCTTCTTGCTGTAATCAGGAGGAAAACTAGCTCTGGAAGCAGAACCACCCTGGATCGCAGCTCCAGAGTCTCTCAGATTGCGCTCCGCAATCAGTTCCTGATTGACGATGGAAGTGATGGAAGTCAACTGGAAGATATTCACCTATGAGCGGATCTCCCACCTAAGACCATCCTTGAACTTCCTTTCCAAGAACACCCCACTCCCATCCCGGAGGGGTTTGAAACGCTTCAGTTTGGTGAAACGAGAGGAATACTCCATGACAGAAAGATTACCCTTCTCTAAGCTCATTAACTCCCAGGCTCGATCGGCCCTCAGGGTATCCGAGTAGAATTAGTCATAAAAGATGCACTGGAACTCCTCCCAAGCCATAACCTACTGATGACCCGCCTGTGAGATCACGTCCCACCACCTCTTGGTGGAGTCTCGTAGCATATAGGTGGCGAGATTGACCCGCCTTTCTAGAGGTGTCTCCAGATGCTCGAAGATAGTCAGCATGGCTTCCAGCCATGACTTTGCTGCCTGAGGTCCTCCCTCCCTCGAGAAAGTGGGAGGATGTTGCTGCTGAAAAACTCGCGTCAGGTCTGCCATAGTCGTGGCCAGAGTCGGTGCTCCCTGGAAGGCCTACATCATCCTCATGAAACCTTCCCTAAACTATGCATCAACTCCTACAACTGGTATGACAGTCGGTGCCAAGGCTGGCCCGACTGGAGGATCGGCAGGAAGTCCCTGATCAGCCATATCTGGCGTTTGATCACTACCTGATGACAGACGTACGAATGGAGGACATCTCGGAGGCATAGCTTTGAAAGATCAAAGTACACCTTATATCAGAAAAACAAGGACAGAGAACACAAGAGTACAAAATGGGAACAGGGGAAGAAAACACACAAGTTTTCAAATCACAACTACACGGCGTGTATAAAAACTACACGGTGTGTCTTCTTAAACCACTGACATGGGGGTGTACTCCTACCCTACAAGTCATGTACACCTCAAAATACATGGCGTGTTGACCCCAACACACGGTGTGTACTCGAAAACTAATCCCATACCCGAGTCTCCTTACACAGCTAACCCACACGGTCCAACTTAACCCGAGACTAGACGGCGTGTTCTTAACACACACGGAGTGTACTAGACAAGGCTTCGGTGGCCCGTGTTTTTAAACACATGGCCGTCTACACGGCTGAACCTTACATGGCGTGCTCCGAACAAACACTGCGTGTATAGGCAAGGTGACACCGTCCCGTGTTGTTCGTGACATGGTCGGGTACCTAGAAAGACTGCACGGCGTGCTCTAAGAGAAACACGACGTGTCTAAGATAAGGTCACACCGACCCGTGTTGTTCGTGAAACGGTCAGGTGCCTCGAAGGGACTACATGGCGTGTTCTGTTACAACACGGTGTGTGCTACTCGAGCTTCCCCAACCCGTGTTGTTAGTGACACGGTCGGGTACACGGCTCATTACTACACGATGTGCACCTACCATACACGGTGTGTTCCTAAAGTTACTTTCATGACATCGTGTTCTACTTGCACGGTCAGTAACACGGTTTGAAAACTACATGGCGTGTATCCAAAAATTACATGCCATGTATTCTAGGTTTTTCTGGGTAGTAGCTCAGAAACTACACAGAACCCCAGAAACACTAAAAACAAGGCAAAGAGGTGCCAAATTCCGATTCATGAGGGCACATACTCCCCACGAATCAAATCTTGGAATCTCCTACAGTCACATACAAGGGAAGACAAACCACTCTCTAATATAACTGTAGGGATTCTATCAAGCATCTATCACAACAGCATGCATAATCTACACAAAACCTATCACAACAGCATGCAATCGCTAATGCACCCTAGATGGCATGGCAATAATGCATGGAATGTGATTTATAGAAGTGCCTATATGATGCATGAGATGGAATACCCTCATCTCATCAGGTTGTGACAAAAATAGAACTGAAATATCAAAACAATAACTGCACAAGTCATGCGAATCACTCTAGGTGAAAACATATCAACCATGAAAAAAAAATCAAAACCAGCAAACTGCAATTAACGAGGTAGTATGGCTTTTCCCTGTACATGGGTTAGATAATCCCGAGCACAGCTTAATACCAAGTACCGAGTCCTTCCTATTCCTGTATAAAGTCTCCAAACAGTAAGTCAAGATAAAATAACTCCTCTGATACCACTTTGTAACGACCCGAATCTGGAGCCCCTCCACTGGTGCCCCGTACCCGGTTCGCCACATGACCTCAATCACGTTTCCCCAAACACCAGAGGTTGCCGACTAGCAGTGAGGGCCTTGGTGAGTTAGTGGGGAAACTATGCCCTCATTCGGTAAAGTATACAGCGGAAAAAACAACCAGACACAATAGAAAAAACAATTAACAACATACAATAATTGAAGTGAATAGCGGAAGCAATGGATACATAATAATTGTGAAACATGGTACATATGTCTATGGAAAGCAGTAAACAACCCAACATGCTGAAGTAAAACTGAAAACAAAGTAAAAAAGAAAAACAAAGTAAACTCCTCAGCATCTCAAGCCACGGCTCGGTCCCATGCTCTCCAGCTCCAGTGAATCAAGAACCCGAAGTAGAAGGGCACTTGCCCTTATCTATACCTGCAGCAACATAGTCTACTTGGGCCCAACAACATGGCCCAAATAGGGTGTGAGATAAAATCCCAGTAGGCAATCACCCAAAGATTTGTGCCTAACAGTCAATGAATACATGGCAGTAATAAAACAAGAAGCAGTAAATAGGAAACACAAGCAGCTACAATCTACAGTTCCACTAAAATAAGTACACAAGTAAACAGCCAGCAACAAAGGAAAAAGGTAACCCTCTGGGTAGATCTCATAGCCTAACCCCTATGGTTCAACCTATAAGTACTATCAACCCTCTAGGAGGCACACATAGTCTCACCCCTCTAGTTCGGCTATGAAATTAATAATAGACTCTCTGAGGAAGCACTCACTGTCAATTCCCCCTATAGTCTCATATCGTACTAAAGGCTCTTTGGGGAAGCACTCAATGTATCATTCCCCCTGTGGCCCATGTAGAGGAACTACAGACTCTCTGAGGAATCACTCATCTCCAATTCCCCCTGTGGTCTTGCATCGTATTTAAAGACACTCTGGAGAAGCCCTTCTGTCAATTATCCCTTTGGTCTACTACTCTAGGTTATGACAGTCCTGTATGAAAATAAACATGCATAGAGTGCATGTATCATCCAAGTAAACCTCAAGAACTACTTGGATATCATTCTAAGGCTCAACAGCATAATAAAGTAGCAGTTCCACTATCCTATAGCTAGGCATGGCAACTGGAAAAATTCCAAACAGGCAGAACCAACATGGAAAAGCAAAAATAAATTACTCTACTCACAAGCATAACCCTTTACTACAGCAATCAAGCAAAGCAGGAAAACAGTAGGGGAAAAACAGAAAACCCACAATTCCCTGCCCAAGGGAATTTGTGGAATTTTCATAAATACTCATCAACTTTCAATAAAAAGGCACAAACCACCTACCTCGATCCTAGGAAATCGATATATGTGAATCATGACGATTGATTCCCCTTAAAGTGTTGTAGATATGAGAAAATACACAAAACTCTCAACCTATGATAACTCGGAAACAAAGAGGAATTAGAAAATGAAGCTCAAGCATAAGTAAGATCTTACCACTACGATTCCAACACAATCGACCATGATCGAATTGGAGAATGGACGAAGAGGTGGGATCTCGTCGAAGATTCGGTCATACGGGTCGCTCTCGGACGAACGGGACCTAGAAGGAGGTGTTTATGTGCGTCGGGCGCGACCCCGATCCATTTAGTTAAAAAAAACAAAGTACACAGCGTGTACTTCGAAAATTTCCAGAAATTTTATTTTTCTTAAAAACTCCAAAAAAAGGAAAAACATACCTAAAAAGAAGATCTGGGTTCTTACAGTTACTCCCCAAAGCATGAAATATTTTTTCTAAGGAATTTATCCATTGCTTAGCTACTAATGGATTTGTACTCCCATTTAATGTTGGTGGTTATTTCCTCATGAAGTGTTCTAACATTGATCCTTCGCATTGTGGATGAGGGTGCTCCATACGGGTAAGGTTATTATTCATAACCTGAGTGAGTTATCTCAGTATGGTGATAAGATGATCAACACTAGTTTCTTCACTAGATCCACTATAATTATCTTGAGTAGGAGGGAAATCCCTACATGGATTATATGCATTGATATTATTTCCATTCATTCCACTCGGCGCCATTTCTAAACAATGGCATACACTAGATTAGTTTATGAATCGCAATACATAACTCCAAACTTGTAAAACACTTAACATAAATTGAACAATTTATGGATATAATACATAATCATACAAATGTTTTCTTTAAGGAATTATATACTCATAAATCCTTCATAATGTTTTGTAAAGAAAATTAAAATTATCTTAATCATATCCCCCAGGAGTTTCGTAACCAAGAGTGCAGCAAGGCCCGTTGTCATGCACCAGTTTCCGTTCGAGTCTAGCTCAAAGCAGTGTTTTTGGGTTTTTCCCCTAGGTACATTTGTGGCAGATCTTCCTCTACCTACTCATATCTAGACAGGGATATATTTCTTGTAAAACTCACAAAATCTCTACAGTACCAAAATTCTAGGAATTTCTTCTATACTAATCCTCAAAGTCTATCTTAAGGTAATGTTCTCTAATCAGAGTTTTTATAAATCTAGATTCCAAGGTTTATACTAAACTTACTCTGATACAAACTGTAATTCCCCGACCCTAGTTATCTAGATTCGGTGCATTATTAAATAACATTGGTAGGATCACAAAAGATCAAGTCTTAAAAAACTGATTAGTTTAGTAGCCTTGGAAATACTAGATACATTCAAAAGTTTTACATTACATTATAAAATGAAAAACTAAAACAACAAAGTCTCCATAGGCCACACTCATATCCCTTATACTATCCCTCCAGTTCAGTCATAATATACTTCTTCGCATCTTGGGAAAAATAAAACATAGAAAGGGGTGAGCTCAGATGCTCCGTAAGGATAACAATATAGCGGAAACTTTCACAAATAAGCATAAACATTTAAGGCAATGTAAGACTAAAACAAAAGCATTTTAAACTTTAACTTCATCATAATATGGAAAATATAAAATCAAATAATTCCATTTACTTATTCACATGGATATTCTACTATTCAAATAATCACATGCAATAACAATAGCCACTTTCATAATGATGGAATGCATATTGTCAAACTTCATAAACACATAGTCAAGGCCATGTGCCAAGACTAAAAATAAGATTTTGTCAAGGCCTTGTTCCAAGACACTATTTTGTCTCATGAGACCTACCGATGCATCGAGGAGCTATAGTGGGATCCACCCGTCACTTACTAAGACCAACGCATTCCGCATATGAAAAGGTTTAAACATAACATAAACATTCGTATTGAAAATAGCATACAAAATGTAAATACTTTATCTATATACCATGAGTAGTATAAAAATAACACATCCACATTCAAACATATCATGAAACCTTCAATACAATATGAAAGTTTTGTATCATAATAAATCAACTTCAAATAATATTACAATCTATCAAAGGATGTTGACATAGATGAAATCAAAACTTTTTTTAGAGAAATAACTCTTTCTATTTTGAAATCATTTAAAAGTCATATAATTATAAAATAAACCATTTATTTTTGAAATATTATTATAATCTTGTAAGGGAATCTTCTATGATGTTATAATGGTGGAAAATAGTCGCACCCACCGTATAAGTTAAGAAAAAACATTCTTACCATAATTTTGTCGAAAAGGTAAGGTGCCTTGTTTGGAAAATGATGGAAAGATTCCTTTCAAACCATTTATAAAAAGTCAAACAAGGGTATAAATTACTTTAACCCATAGTCTAGTAAATATTAAAAATGTTTTGGAATACATTTTTAAGAAACATGTATGTGGATGATAAATAGGTCCCAGTAGATACTTACATAAAAACAACCTCGGATAATAAAGAGATTGTGAAATTAACCATTATCTTGTACTTTTCCTTGGTCGAGGGTTGGTTAACCTTCTGTATAATGGTGAAATAATTGTTATTAAATTATACAAGAACCATATACATTAATATGATATCATATATGATCTCTTAATATTGCTTTGTTAATGATATTTCAGTAGTATCATCATTTCGGGTGTTAACTGATTTGTTTTCCTTTATGTGATTGGTTATGTAAGCTATGTTTATTATGGATAGGATGTATTTGATACATATAAATAATTATATTATGTTCATAAACATTTTTTTTAATCATAAAATGAAAATTATTCTTGAATGATTATGATGGGAAATGAATCTCATCGCATTTGTGGAGACGGTAATCCGGACATACGTACGAGCGACAATATCATTATTTTGATATTAAAATCATATATAATTGGATTTTATATAATATATAAAGAATCATTATCATGTTATATTTATTATTTACATCATTTATACTCATTTTTATACTCATCCAAATGATGAAGTGTTTGAATAACAAACTACACCACGACGTGGATACGGTAATCCGTACATATGCACGTATAGTGACTTTGTCATTTATAGGATGGATAGAATAATGAATATGGTTGTACCATTTTTATAATAACATCATAGTAAATAGAAGATACTGGAGTTATTATTTTAGAATGGAAATAACAAATAAAGAATAAGTGGAAGAAGAAAAGAACTTTAAAGAGGTGATGAAATATTTACCTCTAATTCGGGTTCTTCCTTTTGATTTGATCAAAAGGGATACTTAGGTTGGATTTCTGACTAAATTAAGGCCTATAGGATGAAATTAGTATAGTTGAGAGGATATTTGGGCAGGGGTTGTCTGAGCCAAAATGTCTTGGAAGTTGTGAATTTGAGAGAAGGGGAGGTGCCCTTTTATAAGAGAGGTGAGGGTCACTTTAAGGAAAGCATGAAATATTATTTTATAATAAAATCAATTTCGGTTTCTAATGGCTCAAAAATGAATTATTTAAAGGATAAGGTAGGTATGGGTCGAAAACCTCTCAATAAATAGGTTTTATACAGGTTTAGGTCATCATATTAACCTTACCTTTTATATTTAACTATTAGTTAAATAGTTTGAAATTTACCATGTCTCTTTGTATTTTTATATTATATGGTTAATAAACTTACTATAAAATTCCAAGAGAACCTCAAGTGGTTCATTAATTACATATATAATATTATTTAATCCCTTTGGATGAACCTTAGATTTTTAGGAATATAATACCAATTAATAATATAATATTTTTTTTAAAACTCTTTTATGTCAATTTTGACACTATTTGGTATTTTGTTTTTGTTAAATTCATAACAGTATTATTAATTAGAAAAAAAAATTATTTAATCAAACCTAACATGTCATATTAACCTAGAAAATTAATGTAATTTATTAAAAGTATCAAATTAGATTTATTTGGATATTTATAATATCAATTATTTTAATCTTTCGTTAATAAGGTAATTACTGCATCATCATTGTGTCATAAATAAATTTAATTATTTAATGTCTAAAAATTATAAATAAAATACCATTATGTAGGAAATATTTTTAGATTTCTAATAAATATTTATAGTCGAATTTATCTTATGTATAACCCTATATTAAGAATGGTTTAGTTATTAAACTTTGATTTTAACTCTTTTAACTCTTCTTTAAATAAAATAATAATAAAGTTCCTAATCTAATCCAAGTGGACCAAAAGGGATCATATTTTATTCCGGAGGTTTTTTCTGGTCGAATTACACTTATCCAATATAATTATTATATGTGTTAGGGTAATTATGATATCATTTTTACCCTTAATTACCCTATTTACTTTTAACCGTGGTAAATAAAAGTAAAAAAGTTACTATTCACCAAAAATTATTTTCATCTTATTGAACCACATTTTACTTACTGATATTAACCGTGCCTCTTAGATTTTTTAAATTCAACTCACAGAAGCGGTAAAATTAAGTTTTATACAAATTTGCAAATGCTCCTAGTAGGTGGGTAAAAGACGATAAATAGTTCGATAAAATTTTATATATCTGAACTTATTATAAAATGACTCTAATGAATTACGTTGAACACATATATGTATTATGTATCTATTTTTACCTAAAATAAATTAAAATAAAATAACTAATTATTTAAATAAAAAGTTGGTTTTAACCAATAACGCAGTGTTTTTTCACTATTCATCAAAAATTGAAAGTTTTCAGAAAAATACCAAAAATTCACCCTAAGATAATTTCGATATTCCGAATACAAAAATAAAGTCCATTTTGAAAGATAAAATTTATAAAATTTCAAAAAGTGGGTATTATTATTCATAACGGCTAGTTTGATTGGTCGTAGTGTGTTAGAATCTCAAAGTTACGTACAATGCAAGCTATTGCATTATTCAATGGAAAACGTAATGTGGAATCTTGGGGTGTTACACCCATTAACCAAGATCACATGTAAAAGGGTTAAATTTTTTTGGAAAAAATAGTGTGAAGAATGTTTTAAAGAACTGAAGATAAGATTATTCAATGCTTCTATCTTGACTCTACCATCAGGGAATGATGAGTTTGTTATTTATAGTGATGCTTCAAAGAAAGGACTTGGTTGAGTCCTTATAAATAATGATAGAGTTAATACATATGCATCACGACAGCTAAAAATTCATGAACACAACTATCCCACTCATGATCTTGAGTTAGTAGCTATAATATTTACTTTGATGATACGGATACACTATCTCTATGGTGAAAAATGTGAGACATATACTGATCACAAGAGTTTGAAGTATATTTTCTCACAAAAAGAACTCAACATGAGGAAAAGGCGATGGCTTGCACTACTCAAGGATTATGATTCCACTATACACTACCACCCAAGGAAGGAAAATAAGGTGGCAGATTCTTTGAGCAGAAAGGATCATGGAGTTTTGAATAAGATGAGAGTTAAAAGGTAACATATGTTTATGGATCTAGTAAAGATGGATATGAGAATAATCATGGAAGGTGAAACATCGATACTTTTTCAAATAGTTTCCAAACCATCTTTACTAAAAAGGATAAAAAGTTCTCAGACTGATTATAAAGAGTTTCAAAATAAAATTAAAGCTATGAATGATGGGAGATTGATTGAATTCGTATATGAAGATGGAATTTTGAAATTTGGGAAGAGATTTTGTGTTCCTGACATACCTGATCTAAAAATGGAATTGTTATATGATGTTCATAGCTTCATTTTCTCTATACACCCCGGTAGCACTAATATGTATAGAGATTTGAAGAAACATTTTTGGTGGGACAACATGAAGAGGGATATTGCTGATTATGTGTCAATATGTATGGTTTGTCAACAGGTGAAGTCTAAAAGACAACATCCTAGAGGATTCATGAAACCTCTTCCCATACCTAAGTGTAAATGGGATGATATTACGATGGAATTTTTCATGGGGCTACCAAATATTCCTAGAAGAAATGATGCAATATGGGTCATTGATGATCATCCTACCAGTTCAGCATATTTTCTTACTATATGAGAAGATTTACCACTTGAACGTTTAACAAGACTATATATTAATGAAGTTGTAAGACTTCATGGAGTACCCCTATCGATTGTTTCTAATCATGATCTCCATTTTACATCAAGATTTTGGAAAAGTCTTCAGAAGGCCCTGGATATTGAACTTTGTTTGAGCAATGCCTACCACCCTCAAACTGATGGAAAATCAGAACGAACTATTCAAACCTTAGAAGAAATGTTGAGATCTTACTCACTTGACTTTCAAGGTATGTGGGATCAATATTTACCTCTGGTAGAATTTTCCTATAACAATAGATTCCATTCAAGTATTAATATGCCACCATATGAAGTGTTATATGAAAATAGATTTCGCACACCAACTTGTTGGGATGATTTTGGTGAAAGAAAACTCTTAGACCAAGAACTTTTAGAGGAAACAATGTAAAAGGTAAAGATTATCCAAACCCACATCAAAGCAGCTCAAAGTAGGCAAAAGAGCTATGCTGATAACCGAAGGATTTGGAATTTCAAGTAGGAGATCATGTTTTCTTGAAGGTATCTCCATGGAAGGGTGTTATACAATTCGATAAGAAGGGTAAATTAAGTCCCAGGTACATCAGACCTTTTGAAATTCTAGAAACAATTGGAGTTGTAGCTTACTATTTTGAAATGCCTCTAAGTCTCTCTAAAGTTCATGATGTGTTCCATGTATCATTGTTGAGAAAATACATGCCTGACCCAATTCATGTACTAACCTAAAAAGAAATAGAACTGGAACCCAATCTGTCTTATTGTGAAGTGACTATCAAGATTCTTGATACTAGAGAACAATTGGTGAGAAACCGAACAACTCGTCTCGTAAAAGTTATATGGAGAAACCATAAAATGGAAGAGGAAACGTGGGAACCCGAGGAACTTATGATGAATAACCACCCAAATCTATTTATGCAGTAATATTCTCAAAATTTTGAGGATGAAATTATTTGAAGGAGGGAAGAATGTAACACCCCAAGCTTCCACAGTATGTTTCTCTTTGAATAATGCAATAGCTAGTGTTGTACGCAACTTTGAGTTCTAGCACACCACGACCAATAAAACTAGCCATTATGAATAGTAATACTGACTTTTTGAAATTTTATAATTTTATTTTTAAAAAAGGACTTCATTTTTGGATTCGGAAAATAAAAATTAGCTTAGGGTGAATTTTTGGTATTTTTCTGAAAACTTTCAATTTTTGATGAATAGTGAAAAACAATGTGTTATTGTTTAAAACTAACATTTTATTTAAATAATTATTTATTTTATTTAAATTTATTTTAGTTCAAAATAGATACATAATACCTATATATGTTAAATTTAATTCATTGGATTCATTTTATAATAATATTAGATATATAAAATTTTATTGAACTTTTAACGTCTTCTACCCACCTTCTAGGCGCATTTTCAAATTTTCATAAAACATAATTTTACTACTTCTGTGAATTAAATTTAAAAAATCCGAGAGACATGGTTGACATTAGTAATTAAAATTTGGTTCAATAGGATGAAATTATTTTTTTATGAATAGTAACTTTTGAATTTTATTTACTATGGTTAAAAGTAAATAGGGTAATTGAAGGTAAAAATGATATTATAATTACCCTAACACATGTTATAATTCTATTGGATAAGTCTATTTTGACAAAAATAAACCTTAGGAATAAAATATGATCCTTTTGGTCCACTTGGATTAGATTAGGACATTTATTATTATTTTATTTAAAGAAGAGTTAAAAGTGTTAAATTCAAAGTTTAATAACTAAAATATTTTCAATATAGGGTTATACATAAGATAAATTAGACTATAAATATTAATTATAAAGATAAAAATATTTCATACATAATGGTATTTTATTTATAATTTTTATAAATTAAATAATTAAATTTATTTATGACACAATGATGATGTAGTAATTACCTTATTTCTGAAAGATTAAAAAAATTGATATTATAAATATTAATATAATTTTAAATTGAGACTTTTGATGTATTCCAAGAATTTTTTAGGTTAATATGACATGTTAGGGTTGATTAAATAAATTTTTTTGAAGTGATAAAGTTGATATGACTTTCATAAAAACCAAATACTAAATAGTGTCAAAATTGACATAAATGAGTTTTTAAAACAAATACTATATTATTAATTGATATAATATTCCTATAAATATAAGGCTTGGAAAAAGGAATTATATAAGATTATATATATCAATAATTAACCACTTGGGGTTATCTTTTCTTTTTATAGTAATTTTATTAACCATTTATTATAATAATACAAGAATACATGGTAAACGTTAAACTATTTTACTAAGAGTTAAATCTTGAAGATAAGATTAATATGGTGACCTAAACCTATCTAAAACCTATTTTTTGAGATTTTTTCGACCCTTACCCACCTTATAATCTAAATAAATTCTTCTGGAGCCATTATTAACCAAATAATATTGTATAATAAATTAACATTTCAAGCTTTTTCTAAAGTGACACTCACCTCTCTTATAAAAGGGTACTTCCCCTTATCTCAAAATCACATCTCCAAAGACATTTGGCTCAGACTAAAACTACTCAAATATAATCCTAAATACACTCAATTAAACCTAGAGAACTTACTTTGATCATAAAGCCAACATAATGAGCCCTTTTGATCAAATCAAAAGGAAGCACCCAAAGAAGAGGTAATTATCTCATCACCTCTTTCAAAGTTCTTTTCTTATTCCACTTCCTCTTTCTTTGTTGTTTCCATACTAAAATAATAAATACAGTACCTTATACAAACTATGATGTTATTATAAATATTTTACAACCATATTCATTGTTCTATCCATCCTATGAATGAAAAAGTCACCATACGTGTGTACGTACGGCTTACCGTCTCCACTTCGTGGTGTACTTTGTTATTCAACACTTAATTATTTGGATGGGTATAAAAATGAGTATAATTGATATAAATAATAAATATAATTTGTTAATGATACTGTATATATGATATACCATTCAATTAAATATGATTTCACCATCAATATAATGATATTGTCGCTCGTGCGTACGTACGGATTACCGTCTCCATGAACGCGATGAGATTCATTCCCCATAGTAACCATTCAAGAATAATTTTCATTTTATGATTAAAAATAATGTTTAAGAACTTAATATCATTATGTATATGAATCAAATACCTACTATCTTTAACAAACATGGCTTATATAACACATCATATAAAGTAAAATGAATCAGTTAACACCCGAAACAATGATACTTCTATAATAATATTAACAAAGAAAAATTAAAAGATCATATATGATATCATATTTATGTATGTGGTTATTGATAAATTTAATAACAATTATTTCACCATTATACAAGAGGTTAATCTACCCTCGACTAAGGAAAAGTACAAGGTAAGGGTTAATTTTACAATCTCTTTATTTATTTGAGGTTGTTTATATGTAATTATCTACTGGGACTTCTTTATCATCCACATCCGTATTTCTTAAAAATGTATTTCAAAACATTTTTACTATTTCATATAATATGGGTTAAAGTAATTTATACCCTTGTTTGATTTTATATAATTTTTTTTGAAAGGAATCTTTCCGTTATTTTTTAAACAAGGTACTTTGTGACCTTTTCAACAAATTAAGGTAAGAATGTTTTTTTAACTTATACGACAGGTGCAGCTATTTTACACCATTATAACACCTTCAAATCTTCCCTTAAAATCTTATAAGAATATTTTAAAAATAAATTTTTTCTTTTATAATTATGTGACTTTTAAATGATTTCAAAATAGAAAGATATATTTCTCTCAAATAGTTTTTATTTCATCTATGTCAACATCTTTTGATGGATTTTACACTTGTTTGAAGTTGATTTATTGTAATACAATCTTCCATATTGTATTGAAGGTTTTGTGATATGGTTGAATGTGGATGTGTTATTTTTATACCATTCATGGTTTATAGTTAAAGTATTAACATTTCTTATGCTAGTTTTAATATGAATATTTATGTTATGTTTCAACCTTTTCATATGAGGAATGCATTGGACTTAGTAAGTGATGGGTGGAGCCCGCTATAGCTCCTTGATGCATCGGTAGGTCTCGTGAGACAAACTATTATCTTGGCACAAGGCCTTGACAAAATCTTGTTTTTAGTCTTGTCACAAGGACTTGATTATGTGGTTATGATGTCCGACATTATTCATTCCATCAATATGAAATTAGATATTGATATTCCATGTGATTATTTGACTAGTAGAATATCCATGTCAATAAGTAAATGGAATTATTTGATTTATATTTTCCATATTATGCTGATGTTTATGTTTAAAAGGCTTGTGTTTTAGTCTTATACATTGCCTTAAATGTTTATGCTTATTTATGATAGTTTTCGCTATATTGTTATCCATACTGAGAATCTGAGCTCACCCCTTTCTATGTTTTATTTTTCCCAGGATGCGAAGAAGTATATTATGATTAACCTATAGGGATAGGCCAAAGGATATGAGTGTGTTCAAAGGGGACACGATGTTGTTTTTTTATTTCATAATGTAATGTAAAACTTATGTATGTATCTAGTACTTCCAAGGCTACTAAACTAATCGGTCTTTCGAGAATTGAACTCTTGTGATCATGCCAATGTTATGTAATAAAGCACCGACTCTGGGTAATGAGGGTCGGGGCGTTACAGAAATTCCAGGTCTTTATAGATTAAATTGTTTATAAATATTAGATTAATGCATTTATCACCTTAAATCTTTTCAAACCCCTCAAATTATATTAAATCTTTATGAATTGAATCATTTTTTTTGACATTCTTTGTGTGAGATATTCAAAATACAGAACCTAAATCATATATAATCCTTAACATTCTATATGGATCAAATGATGTTTTTTATATTTATTGTGATTAAAACCATGTTCTGTTTTGAAATTTTAGATTAAATGTGAATTACATGAAATTTGGAATATTATTAATTAGTTTATTATTCTACCAAATCAATAATTAATTATTAGGTCATAATATAGATAAAAATTCAAGTTAAATTTATAATAATGGGGTAATTACTTTTCCAAAATTTGTTGTAAAAATAATTATTACCAAAATTTGAATGCGGATATTAAGTTTTTCCTTTTTTATCGAATTATAAATTTAACACACCTAGATTTTAAAAAAGAAATCTATGATGAATAGTGTACAAGACACAGAACACTAAGGGTAAATGAACTATGAATTAATATTATTTTAAATATTCCTATTTTAAACTATATATTAAATTAGTGGGTATGAATAGTATTAACTAATTTATTAAATATATATAAATTTCCCAAAAAATATAAATTTATTGATAAATTATTATTAATTAATCAATAATTTTTTATTAAAGTTTTCTTATTCATTAAAAATATATTTTCTTCAAAAATGATTTTTATTGATTTTTATGATAAAATATTATAATGAATTTTTATAAAATTTGGAAAATGGATTTGATAAAATGAAATAAATTTTTTAAATTAGCATATAAATATTAACTTAGGGTGAAATTTTGGGATTTTTCAAAAAATATTGATTTTTTTAGTGAATAGTGAAAACCCCCAATTTTTTAAAAACTGTTATTTCTTTCCAATAAATTAAATGATTTAAAAGTCACACTATTATTTTAAATTTATTAAAATTAAAATAATTATTATTATTATATATTTAATCAAATTAATTAAATATTAATTTTATCTATACTATATTTTAGTATAAGTTTATTTTTGAGTTTAAAAACAAGTTTTTTCTGAAAAAAATTTTAAAGTGGAAAATGTTTATCCATTTTAATTAATTAAAAAAACTCATAATAGGTAATTATTTAAGATAAATTTTTAGATTATATATCAATAAATAATAATTTAAATTTAAAAAAATTATTATTAGTATCTATAGAGTTAATATAATATCATCTTATGGTTGAAAATTACATTTCTTGCAAACCCGCATTTTCGTAGTGTCTGCAGGTTTTATTTTTAAATTAAATTAGACCACTTATGTTAATTTAATTATATAAATGTATTATATATTCTTAATAATCATAATTTTTATTATATAATAATTTCAATTTAATTTTTGGTCATAATTAATAGTGAAAATAGTAAAAATATTTTATCATGGTTAAGGTGAAAACGAGTTTATCAGGTTTAAAATAAAAATATTAGGGTTAAAATGACATAAATACTTGTTTAAAATCTATTTTATATCCACATTTAGAAATTATAATGTATAATTCTCAATAATAGACCATTTTGGATCCTTTTTTCAAGTGAAAAATGTGCGTATATCTTTTTCATTTAAAAAATACAAGTGTGCCACTCACCTCACTTATAAAAGGCCATACACTCTTCTCCTGTATTCACACACTCATATCCCATTTTATTAGAAAATATGTTCCCAATTATCTTCCTTACTTACCTACCCATTACCTATATTCCCTAGTTTTATCATAATGTAATACAATGAAGGGTTTTTTTGCTAACTTAATGAGGTTTTCCGACTAAGAGGGATCTTGATTAAGTGACAATTTATATTTTATTTTTTCTTCAACCTAATTAAATTATTGTTAAATTATTATGATATAATTTCCACAATATATTATGTATAATTATATATTTTTATGTTAATTTAATAACCTAAATATATATCATTTTCTATCAAATGGTAAATGAAACTATCATTCATGTGTACTACTGACAACCGCCTCATTAACCGATGTAATTTTTTTTCCAACACCACCTCATATGGATGGTTATCATGGTTTATTTAAAGTATATATATTCCATTTGTAACATAATTATACTTCTATAATTTTTATATCACATAAACTTTCTTACTTTCCAATCTATATGGGATATGATAAAGTTGCATATGTCTATAGTGGAATTACGCCTCGCGAAGTGATGTGATTTTTTTTCACTAAATCTTTACAAGGAAGGTAATAAGGTAAGTTTTGATGAAAATATGTGATATATATGAAAAAAAATATATTAAATACATATTTATCTTTCTGAAAATGAAATATATCATTTTATTTCTTATCTTTCTAATCACTGAAAAATAATGACATCGTTCGTGCATATGTGTGGACTACCACCACCACAAAGTGATGTGATTATTTTTCATCACCACATCACATGGATGATATATATAAATTTATTTAAATAAATAATATGATATTTATTATATTATAATAATTCTATAAAAAAATAATACTTACCTTCATTAAATATTATTATAGAAAAATGGAAACATTTCTCATACGTGCGTACAGTCTTTCATCTCCATAATTGTAACATAGTTAATTTTTCATAACCATTATTCATGGAATATTTTAAATGTATAAAAAATTTATAAAAATTTCATGATTATTATTCTATATATTATGGAACAATTACCTATTTTACCTCATTCAATACACTGAATTCATTCTGAAATAATGAACTGTACATCCTTAAAACAGACAACATGAATTTAACTTATTAAGTATTAAATATTTCATTAGAATAAATAAATTAAATTATTTTATTATAATTTATTAAATATATAAAAGTTTTTTTAGAAATAAAATAATTCATATAATCATATTATAAATGATTTAAAGGACATACATGGAAAGTCTGGACTCGAGGTAATGGACTTCATCTCAATTTTCCTTCATTGAGGAATATTTTAATTTTATACACCTAATTTATTTTATATAGTTTTTAAACTAGCCATTTTACATGTAATATCATGAATAATTCATAAATAATTTAATTTAATGTTTCTATTTGAATTATTTCATCCATGGGTATTTGAATTGAAGGTTGTCGAGTGATACATAATTTCATAACTCAATTTATTTTCATTGGGTTATAGTACTTCTTCATTGTCTTTAATATTATGAGATTATGTGTATAATGAATTATTATTATATTATTTTGTATATCTACTTGTTTTATGTGAATTTTAATTTGATACACATAATTTATTCATTGATTAATTCTCACTTCAACATTATGATCATTGTAAGGGTTGATCATCTCAAATTGTCTTCTTTGGGACATATGTTATGTTATACATGTATCTTTTATTATGAGCTGTATATACTACCCCTTTGATATGTTTTATCATGAATCTCATTATGTTAATGATATTTAAATTTTCATATTATGTTATACGTTTATGGGGCTTGTGATTGAGGAGTTACCAAAATGGAAAAGGCTTTATGTTACAATATTTTTTCATTTCATGATTTTTTATGTTGAAGATTATTTTGGTGGAAATCATTGATATTATTTTATTAAAACACATCTATTTTTCTCTATTATAGTTAAGAAATGTGGTTTAGGTGTTTAATTTCCATTTTATTTCTTATTTTTTGAATAAATATCAAGAATGATCTTTGTAAGTGATACGAATCTTGTATTTTTATTTTTGATCGGGAAAATTTCTCTTCAATATCTATTTTTTCAAAAATATTTTCAAAACTATTATTTTATAAACAAAAATGATTTCATATAGATATTTTTCATGATCATTTACCTTCTTATAAAAGGTTTTATAAATTAAATTTACTAATGTTTTCCAATTGGTTCAATATGACTCCATTTACAAAATGTTTGAAATGAATGTTTATTTTTAACATTTACAACATAAAGGATTTTCCCACCACCATGACCACTCAATGTTTTATAGATTCCTTTCTATGTTTCAAATTTTATATTCAAATAATGTTATTTCTTTAATTTTTGATAAAGTTTTATATTTTAAATACGTTTTTTCAAAATATAAAGGATATTTTCCACAAGAAATTTTCCAAGTGATCTTTCTAATATCATTTTCCATCTAAGATGACATCAATTAATAATACTCAAAGTGAAAAGGGTATTTTCATCAATAATTTTTTTAATGGTATTTTCATTCATCAATTTCAAAAACCATTAATGCTACTTACACTCTACTATGGATATGTTGTATTGATATCATCCTTATTATTTCTTTGGATGGATTATGAGATTATTATGGAACCCATTTATTTTTCGGGTATTAATCAGAATATGAAAGATCATTGATTATTATTATGATTTACAATTAAATTATTTTAAATTTTTTAATCATACATGGTACATGGACATTATTAATGATAAACAGGTGATCCCTATATAGCTTATATGAAGAGTTGATACCCATTATAGATCATGAGTGAGATCGATATAGCTTATACGATGGGTGTTCCCAGATAGCATCGGGTGAGCCTAGTATAGCTTATATGATGTGTGCACTTAGATAACACAAGGTGATCCTGATATGGATTATACAATGGGAATTCTCAAATAGTATTGGGTGATCCTAATATAACTTATACAATGAGTACACCTAAATAGTGATCAAATGAATTGGGTAATGTTCCTTGTATTTAGAGGAAATTAGGAGGGATCTACCAGAGGGTTTCCCCTATAGAATTTAACAAGGCTCTAGTTATTATTAAAACTGGATTAAAATGGGTTATGAATATAGTGTTCCAAGATAAAAATACATTTTATGTATCCTTTATATGGGTTTTAATAAATTCTTTGATCAAGACTAAAATCAAATGGCTTGTGATTATTAATTCTTATGGATCTTGCCTTTGATAAATTTTATTCCATGTTTCATGATTGATGATCTAGGTACTGATGGGTGTAAATATTATTATTTTATGCTCATAAACTTTGATTATTTCATCATACCCTTTTATCTTCTTATTATCACTAATGGAATTCAATTTTTAAGGCTTATTTTTACCCTTACTGGTTATTTGAGACCACCCCTCTTATTTTTTCATTTTCCCACGTTATGAAAAATGGTGATTAAATGATTTGTTTCTATAAAGGTGTCTAACATGATAAATTTTTTGGGTTGTGTTGAAGACTTAATATGTAATATGAAAATATAGGTATAATAGGAAAATACTCCCCTGAATTCAAGGGTATTTTTTTAATAGTATTTCTTAATTTTATAAAACTCTAAACCTAAAAGGTCCTTCAGTATATAAGTGATCTAATATTTCATTTTGATGATGTAATATTTGGATGGAGAAAATTAGGTCACCTTTATCAGTATCTATTATAAAAATTTAAATGTTATGTTTTCATAATCGTATCCAAGAGTGCGGAGTCGAGGCTGTTACAGTTGGTACTAGAGCAGGGTTTAGAAAACTTTAGATATTCAAAATTTTTCATGTGAGGTTATCTTAAGAGTTATGAATTCCATCATGGATTTACAAGATTAATGTTAATCATAATCTCAAGGTATTATAAACAATTTGTTATGATTTAAGTGATGGAATTATAAGTTTCTTAAGAATATTGTGGGAGATAATCTACTAGGTTAATTTATATGTAATTGTTGCGAAAATCATTGAAGGTAACTTTGTAGTGTTTTTGGTTTTATTATGTTTGTTGAAAAAGTAGGCGGAAAAGGTTAATTGGGGAGTTCCAGCATGGTTGATGACTAGTTATGTTTAAAAATATCTAATACAAAGGAATGGAATCTATGGAGGTGGTATATAAAGTTATGTGTACAAGGTGCCATTGTTTCCCAGTGTTTGCCAAATATTTAGGGTCCAAAATATGGAGGATGACTTAAGAATCAAAAAAATTGGATTTCCATGAATTCATCATTAAAATATAGAAAATTAATGAATTTCATAAATTTTGGTTGTTTCGTGATGTTCTAGTGCTTCACAAAGGATTGGTGTTTAGCGAAGATGTGGAGAATTATGAAAGGAGGCTAAGCGTAAAGGGTTTACGGTAAATCATTGTGACTACGATATGCTTTGTGAATATAAAATTTTATTGAGCATCAAGAAGACAGGGAGGTTTTTTTCCATGAAGATATATCTCTATGAAAATTTGATGAATAGGATGAATGCTTCGCAAAAGTTAGGAAAAACCCATAAATAGGCCTCTACCACCCTCATAAGAGAAAAAACAAATCCTTAATAAAAATACAAATTCTCTAAATTCAGGAAGGTAATTCATGAAGGATGTTCCTATGAAAATGTCCATGAAGAAAGGATGTCTGAGAAGTATATGAACACTAACCTTAATTTGTAATGATCATGAATGTATTGAGCTTCGTAAAGGCTAAGTGGTCTTCATGAAAGTGTTGGGCTTCACGAATGCTAAGTGATCTTCATAAAATGAGGGTGCATTGTAAAGGTTGTTTGAGCTTCAAAAAAGTGGTGAGATTCATGAAAGTTGTGGGGTTCAAGAAAAAAGTATATTCTTGTGAAGAATTTTTAATTTTCATGAAGTTTAAAAAGTAGGGATCTTCATAAGGTAGTGACCATCACGATTACAGTGAGCTTTGTGAACCAGATGGAATTTCCTAGTAATTTTTTTGGTAAAGTGTTATTCATCAAGTGGATGAAATTAGAACATAACGATACAAAAAATGAGGTACAAAGCATATTGATTCAAGTGAACAAATTCATAATCATATAAAAGAGTAATGATCGCACTTTAGTTGAGAGTTAATTGATCTTCCAAATTTTATTGGTTGTAAACTAAGAGGGACAGTGTGTCTATTTTGAACCATGTGTTGGTAGTGAGCTTTAGTGGATTACGTATATAGGCACATTTCCTTTGTATGCTCCATAGACATAGCCCAATGAGGGTGAACCAATTAAAATTATTGTGTCGTGTTCATGATTAAATTCTCATATTTTTCTCTAATATAGTAAAGAGGGATAAGATTGTTTTGTTTAACAAAGAAACAAGATCCAAAGAGATAGTTGTTTTTATTTATCATACCCAGACTCACCCCCCCCCCTCTCAAGATAATTAACCTAGTTGGACTAATAACCCTTAGGTTCAAAATGATATATTATTTGATGAATAAAAAAAATTAAAACAAGATTAATGGTATGGGTGACCTTTAGGGTTTATCATACATTTGATGTTGAGGTCATTATGGGTTATTACTTTTTGGGAACATTATATGATACATTTTTTGTATGTGACTTTAAAAGTGATTGGTCTTATTTCGAGATAAATGTTAAATCATCCTCTTATAAATATGTTATCAAACCCTTATAATCTTTGGTCTTTAATCATATATAGAAATATTTTGATGAATTTAAGGAGATTTATTTCTAGAATCATTTAGTTTGAACTTTGGGTATTATGGTTGAATTTTGGATATTATTGATATGGAGTTTAATTCATTTTGGGTATTATCTTATCTTATGATAATAATTTTGTTTTTTTAATATATAATTATATGTGTAATAAATTGTTATAATTTTTTGAATTATTCAATCCAATAGTAGTTGATTTTAGTGCTTCATGAATGAAAAATTCATCTTGAATACTCATCATTTGGAGAAAAATATGGGATTTTGGTGGAAATTGATTAAAGAATGAAATTATACTTTTAATTTAAGTATGTTATCCTTATGTTATTATTTTAGATGGTAATAAATTATTTAAATTTAAGAAAAGGATATTAAAAATTAAAAATTTATCTTATTTTCTTCATTTCTAATTTGACAATAGTCTTTTTCAAACCTCTTTTGTTTATAGTTTTATGGTTGTTAACTTTCTCAAGATTATTAACTTTATTATGATCAAATATATTTGTCACTCTTCATCATTAATAGGAAATTATTCTTTTCATACATGAAAATATCTATAATTCCAAACAATTTTATCCTACTTGGAAACCAATTTATGCATAATTCTAGATGACCTTCTTAATTCCCATGCTCTCTTTTTAAGTGGAAGTTTTATTAACCCTTTTACGATATGGGATTTCAAAAAAAGTTATTTTGAAATGTCTACCCCCTTTTTACTAAAATAAAGTTAAAATTATGACGATGAAATTTATTAAATTTGGTATAATGTAACACATATATATTTTAAAAAATAAATATATGCTCAATAATGTACAGGTCATGCAACTCCAAGATTAAACAAAGCATGAAATAATATTATTTTAAATATGATAGTTATAACCTAGCTATTAAATTAGAGGGTATGAATATTTTTAACTAATTTATGAAATATATATATAAATTTCCTAATAAATATAAATTTATTGATAAATTAATAGTAAATAATCAATCAATCATTATTAAAGTCGTTTTATTCATTAAAATATGTTTTCTTCAAAATGATATTTATTGATTTTTCTGAGAAAATATTATAATTAATTTTTAAAAACTTTAGAAAATTTATTTGATAAAATTAAATTCATTTTATAAATAATAATATCAAAATTAAATTAGGGTAAAATTTTGGTATTTTTTAGAAAATATTGATTTGTTAGTGAATAGTAAAAAATACATATTTTTGTAAAATTGTCATTTATTTCAAATAAATTAAGTAATTTAAAATATATATTATGAATTTAATTTTATCAATTAATATAAGTATTTTTTATTTATATTTAACCTAGTTAATTACATTTTAATCATATTTATTATAGATTTTAGTATAAGTTTATTTTTTTGGTTAAAAACATGTTTTTTCTAAAAATTATTTTAAAGTGAATAATTTTTTACCATTTTAATTATTTAAAAAATATGTTAATGAATTATTTAATTTAAATTTATACACTCTATATAAATAAATATTAATTTAAATTCATAAAACTATTACTACTAGTCATATAGTTAATATAAAATCATCTCATTCTTGAAAAAATGTATTTCTCGAAAAAACACTTTTTCATTGCATCTACTAGTTTTTTTAATTAAATTATGCCACTTATGTGAATTTAATTTTGTAAAAAGGATTAAATATTTGTAATAATAATAATTTATATTATCTAACATGTTCAAATTAATTTTTTTTCATAATAAATAGTTAAAATAGTTAAAATGTTTTATTGTGGTTAAGGTGAAAAGGGGTTTATCGTGAGGTTAAACCTAAAAGATATGGGTTAAAATGACCTAAAAACTTGTATAAAATATATTTTATAGACATAAGTATACCTTATAATGTCTATATCTAGATAATGGTCCATTTTGGATCCTTTTTTAATGTAAAAAATGTGGATACACCATTTTCTTTTCAAAAATTACAAGTGTGTCACTCACCTCACGTATAAACCACTACCCACTATCCTATTCTGTTAACACATTAAAATCAATTTTTCATGAAACTTAAATTCCTAATTACCATACTTAATTATGTAAACATTACCCAAATCCCATGTTTATCTCAGAAATAAAACCTATGAATGCTTTTGGTGATAACTAAAGGAGGTTATTTGAAGAAGAGGGATCATTCTTAACTGAGAGTTTTTATTTTATTTCATATTCCACCTCATTTAATTATAATTAAATTATTATTATATAAGAACATAATTATCTAAAATATACTTATATATTATTATTTTAATTTAAAAACCTAAATCCATCTCCTCTTCCATCAAATGGGTAACAAAACCATCATTTGTGTGTACGGCTGACTACCGTCTCACGAATCGATGTAATTGGGTTTCCATCACCTCCTCTTACAGCTTGTTATAATAATGGAATTAAAGTATATATAATATATTTTTAACATAATTATAATTATTTAATTTTTATATCATATATACATTCATACATTATATTCTATGAGGGATGTGATAATGTCGCTCGTGTGTCTGGCAAACTACAGCCTCACGGAGTGATGTAATTTTTTTTCAATAATGCTTTGCATGAATGTTTTTAAGGATAATTTTAATGAATATATTTGATATATATGAAATAATTTTGATATTAATGTCATATTTATTATTTTTAAAATATAATATATAATTTTATTTCCTACCTTTCCACTCATTGGAAAATGATAATGTGGTTCGTGCGTGCGTGTGGACTGCCACCTCCACGAAGCGGTGTGATTCTTTTTTCATCACCTTTTCACATGGATGATATATAAAAATTTATGTAAATAAATAATATGATATTTATTATATTATTATCATTATATAAATATAAAATAATACTTACCTTATTTTTATAATGATCGTTGAAAATTGGAAACATTGCTTATGTGTACGTACGGCCTACCGTCTTCATGATTGTAATGTAGTTAATTTTACATAACCATTATTAATGGACCATTTTAAAAGTATGATTTATTTATAAAAATTTCCTTACTATTGTTCTGTTTATGATTGAACAATGACCTCTTTGATATCGATCAACACACCGAAGCTGTTTTGAAACAACGAACTGGACGTCCTCAAAACACACAATGTGGACTTAACTAATTAACTAGTTAAATATATCATTAAAATAAATAAAATAAATGATTTAATTATAAGGTATTAAACATATAAAATTTTCCTAAGAAATAAAAAAATTTAAATAATATTATTATACATAAGTTAAAGTACATACATGGAAAGTATGGACTGTAGGTAAGGGACTTCATCTCAATTTTCCTTTATTGAGGCATATTTTAATGTTATACACCTAATTTATTTTATATGGTGTATATTTTGAACCTTTTATAAGTAATATCATGAATACATAATTCAAAATGATGTTTTATGTTTCAATTTTGATTATTTCATCCAATGGGATATGACTTGAAAGATACCAAGTGGTAAATAATTTCAAAACTCAATTTCTTTTCTTTGGGTTATATTACTTATTTCTTTTCCTTGATTTTATAATATTATTAGTGTAATTAATTTTTATTGTATTATTTTTTATTTATAACTATTTTATGTGGATTTACATTGTATACATTCAATATATTCATTGATCAATTCTCATTTCAACATTATGATCATTGTAATGGTTTCTCATCTCAAATTGTCTTCTTTGGGATATATGTTATGTTACGCACCTATATTATTTTATGAGGTGTATCTACTGAACCATTGATATTTTTTATCATGAATTTCCATATATTAATTATATTTAAATTTTCATCATATGTTATTCATTCTTGGATCTTATGATTTAGTAGTTACCAAAATAGAAAAGGACTTATGTTCCAATCTCCTTTCTTTTAGAGGTTGTTTATATTGTAGGTTATTTTGGAGGAAATCATACATTCTTATTTTATTGAACATCTCTTTTTATATCCATTGGTTATGAAAAAAAATCAAGTTTAATTTACATTTCCTCCTTTATTTATTAAATAAATTTCAAGAAAGTTTTTTATACATGATAACGATCTTCTATCATTCTTTTAGATCGGGAATATTTCTCTTCCATATCATTGTTTTCTAAAATGTTTTCAGAAGTGTTATTTTCTAAAAATAAATTATTCCCTAAATATATTTTTCATGATATTTCATATTATTTCGAATGGTTTTTAAAAAGTAAATTGATTAAAAAAATTAAATTGGTCACTTTAACACCCACTGCAAAATGTTTGAAAAGAATATTTCTTTTTAACATTTAAAACTTGAATGGATTTTCACACAATCATAACCACTAAATGTTTTAAAGCTTAATTTTTATGTTTAAAAGGTTATTTTCAAATAAAATTATTTATTTAATGTTAGATAATTTTTTTTATTTTAAATATTTATTTTCAAAATGGAAGGTCTATTTTCCTTATGAAATGTTCCAAGTGACATTTCAAAATAATTTTCCATCTAAGATGACATACTTAAAAGTTACTCAACGTGAAAAGGTTAATTTCCTTAAGAATGTTTTTAAAGATAATTTAATGGTATTTCTATTTATCAATGTTAATAACCCTTGATGTTACTTACACTCCACTCAGGATATGTTATATTGATACCAAACTTATTCTTCCTTTGGCTAGATTATTATATTGTCATTGATCCCATTTCTTTTCCATGAGTTAATCGAGATATGAAAGACAATTGATTATTATTATGATTTAAAATTAAAGGATTATAAATTTTTTATTAATGAATGGTATATGGACATTATTAATGATGAATAGGTGAGCCTGATATAGCTCATACGAAGGGTTCAACCCCATTATAGCTCACAGGTGAGAATGATATAGATTATATAATGGGTGGGCCTAGATACCACTAGGTGATACCAATATGGATTATTCGATGGGTGTGCCCAAATTTAACTAGGTGATCCTGATATAGCTTATATAATGGTCTTACCCATATAGTTTCGGGTGATCACAATATATATTATATGATGGGTGCACCCAGATATCACTCTAATGCATTGGGTAATGTTCCTTGTATTTAGATTCAAGAAGTAAGGAATTATCATAGGGATTCTACTATGGATTTAACTGGGCTCTAGTTATTTCTGACATAGTTTTAAAATAGGTTACAAAGATGATGTTTGAAAATACCAAAAAAATTTATTTATGATTTTTATCTATTTTAATGATTCCTTTGATCAAAATTGAAATCACATTGACATGATTATTGATTCTTATAAATATTTCATTTTATAAAGCTTTTTTCTATGTTTCATGATTGATGATCCAAGTACTTAGGGGTATAAATATTCTTATGTTATTCTATTTAACATTGATTATGTCATCATACCCTTATTCGCTTCTTATTATCACTGATGAAATTCAATTATTAATGCTTATGCTTACCCTTCCTGAGCATTTGAGCTCACCCTTATTATGTTTCAATTTCCCTAAGTTAAAAATAATGATGATTAACTGATTTGTGGCTATAAATTTTTCTAACATGATGAAGATTATGGGAGATGTTTAAGACTTAATATGGAAAATAGAAATTTAGGCATAATGGGAAATATAATCACATAAATGCATGGTTCTGTTCAATGTATGATTTTTTTTTCATAATTCTCTAAAACTCTAAACCTAAATAGTCCTTGGGTATGTAAGTGATGTAATATTTTCATTTGATTTTGTAATATTTGGATGGAAAAAATTGGTTCACCTTCATTGGTATCATATCTTGAAATATAATTTTAATGTTTTTTGCATTGGATCCATAAGTACAGGTTCAGGATTATATAAAAAATCATGATTAATTCATTGAATTCAATGTTCTTTATTCTATTTTTATAGTTGAATTTTCTGAGACTATCCCCTAAAAATTTTTACAACCCTTTTATAAGGATTTTAGATGATTTTTTTCATTTAGTTAGGTTTTTGTTAGGAATTAATAAAATTGGATTTATTCCACTGGAATATAAATTTTTTATAATGATGTTACAACATATACATATTAAACTAGTATGGGTTTTATGGACTCCCTTTGGGTACCTAATATCGAAAAAGTACCTAGAGATAATCCATTAAGCACCAAATAGTACAATGGGTAACCATTAGGGTAGAATCAAGTACATTATTCACTTATAGGTGCATTATTATTCTTCAGGACTATGAGTACTCAGTTTTGTTTCTCTTTCCATCCTTACACATGCTTATATAGGGACATTAAGGGATATACATTGAAGGAAAACATTATTTTTATTGGTCAATTCATATATATTTGGATTTTTATTTTACATTTTTATCTATGTTATGGTTATATTATATTCTACATGGTCCATTATTTAGTGAATAAGATTTGTTCACTACTAAAGTAATGGTCCATTTTCATAGTTTAAAATTATTTAAATTGGAAAAAATAACTACAAATAATCTATTTCCACAATTTTTTAAACTATTCACATAAATATAATGTTATTTGGTATATTACTACTATTTTTTATTTAAGGAAATAGACGTCCTATGATCATTATTTTAGATCTATGGTGGCATAGTAGGGAATTTTCCATAATTAAAATGTTATAAAATTTTCAAGACTATGTAAACTATTTTAGAATCATTTTGGTAGTCTAAACTTAATGTGGTGGTGGTGATACTCTAGAAATAGGCCTTCCCTATCACCATAGTCCTAAAATCATTGTAGTAAATCTCCTTGAATAGTGTTAATTGAATATATATGCTAATTGTTTATTGAATCCATGGTTATATCCATCATTAAAAAATATATTTCATATTGAAGTGTATTTTTTTCATCTCAAAAATACGTAGTGGGAAATGAAATTTTCTTCTATTTCATCTCCAAATACTAGATTAGAAACCATAATTTATTAGAAAATTATATTTATTAACAATATTAGGTAAACCACATTACAAACATGGAAGAGAACAAAACAATACAAAGTTTCAATATATAAATATTAGAGATAAAGTAGAATAATGAACACTTGCATCAGCCTTCAATAAACAATGAAAACAACATTTATATCACAAAACAAAACAATCAATAACCAGCCATAATCATGAGTGTCTAAAAACAACAACCATATTATCATAACAATAATAAATATCAAGATGAGAAAACCTATAATAATAAAACCATCACGCAATAACAAAAAAACTCCCCACAACTAAATATCAAGGTATTATAGAAGTTGAAAAAAAACTACCCCCCCACACACACACATAAAGATAAAATAAAATGATTTTTTCCTAAAAAAAAGGTCCCAAAAAATAATACCAATGTAAAAATTTATCACTTAAGATTAAAAAATTGAAATAATAAGTAATGGTTTTATAAAATAAATTTAAACTAAATTTTATCAAAGAACAACTTAAATATATTAAAAAATAATTCTATCAATAAGAAATAAAGAAACAATTATCGCATTAACCCAATCCATTAAACCATAATTTATTAAGACAATAAAATTAAACAAAATAATCATGTTAACCTGAATTTGTTCATAAGCATCAAAATTTTATTAAACATAAATATATTTAAAAATAAAATTAATTTTTAATCACATTTGTAATACCCTAAACCGAACTACCAGATTCGAGCTGAAGAGCCCCAAGACCCCATGCATGCCTCCCCATGTGTAAGAGGTTTCTAACTAGAAATGCGGGTATAAGGGATGTTAGTGGGGAGACAATACTCTCAGTTTTATTCACTTACACCAATAATAAAAAAAATATAAAAAATCTTAGATTATTCAAGTAGAATAAAATAAAATTAGATGTCACTTATGTTATAAAAAAATAAACATCTCCCAACATGGGGAGTGAAAAAAGAGTAATAAGTATAGGTATAAAATCTATAAATAAAGAATAAATAGTCTAGAGTGTGACCTGAAATCACCTCTAACTATAAGACTCTATCTAATCAACCCCCAATCATTTGGATTTTTCCCTTCACTGGATCCTTGGATATAAAATCTACACGCACCTCAGAATTCCAGTGTAGGGTGTGAGTAATAAACCTAGTAGGAAATTACTAATGTTCCCATAACATTAGTGAAAATAATATATACTAGTGTTTTTCATGTGACAAACTCATATTTAATACATAATTTAAAGAGTTTTGTAATGATTTTTAATTTATTTAAATGATTATTACCATGAAATGTAAGGTTTTATGATAATTTGATAAATTTTAAGGAATGAATTAAGTGTATTTAAATTGGGTTTTAAATTATTTATTTTATTAAATAATATTTTATGGATTCTTATTATAATTGCTCAAACATTTTATATAGGTAAAAAAAATTCCAAGACTGGATAGCCCTAAACTATTGGCAAGCCAGCCCATAGAGTGGTCAACCAGACAAGAATGCCACTAGGAAGGCTAGAACTAACAAGTTACATGGTCAGAATAATGGGGTCATCTGGCCCATTAAGTGGATCACTTGAAGTTAAGACTATAGGGAGTAGAGCTTGGGCCAAGGCCCATGTGGTCTATGTGGCTTGAGTGTGTGGAAGTGGATGTGGGAGCCCATCCCTGCCATAGGCATTTGACTCAAGTACTACACGAAATGTATTTTAAAAAATCAGAACCCCCTAGCCTCTATTCCAATGTGGGATGGGAATCATGAGGTTATTGTTCATTTTTAGATAAATGACTTAGGCCTATGTCTCGTGCACACACCCTAACTCAGACAGATCATACCACCATCTTCTCCATGGCTCCACTACTCAACGTCATCGGCCGCCCTCTGCATAATTGGAGAACCACCATGGGAAAAATGGGACAGCTCAGGATTGAGTTAGAGAACTACCCCCAAATATCCAAACCTCCTTGGATCAACACTGTAACCTCATCTTACCCCCTTGAAGAATATTCCAGGCTCCATCCGACCACTGTGAAGGCTGAAGGGATTGAGGGTGAACCATGCACCATTGCATGCTCAAAAATCACTTCTGCATGCCCCTCATCCCATGTAGACATGATTCCATGTTCTTTCGTCCTTGTAAGGACCAATCATGTTTGGGTCTACACCAAGTTTTATTCTATACAACTGAACATATCTTGCGATCAATGGGAGTATTTTTACAATTTTTAAATTTAAAAATATAAAATGAATATGAAGACTCGATCTCAAATAAAGATTTAGGGGGATCCAAGAGGAGGCTGAGGAAATCCATTATCCTATAAAATAATGAGCCCTTAATAATTCCAAAGAGTTCTCACACATGGAGGAAGGCCTCACACTAGATATTGATATTCTACTATTGTTTTCATTTTATTTTTTACTTTTTATTCTTTATTTTCATTTTATTTTTTTATTTCATTAATAATAACAATTCATTCATTGTTTAATAAGTGTGTCTCATCCATGATTATCTTATTCATCACTTATTTTTCCTATTCTACTACTTTCTATTTTATTTTTTTATTCTATTCTTCTTGTTATTATTATTCAGTCATTCTGTTTATTTTTTCGTTTATTATAACTTTTTTAATTTTATTTTTATTCATTCTCCCACTCTCTCTTTATTCTTCTTCTTATATTTTATTCTGTTTTATTCATATGTTTGTATTCTTATTCTTCACTCATCCTCATTTTTTTCTTTTTCTCATTCTCACCCCCATGACCTCTTACCCAAGAAAATGAGGGGCTAAGTCGAGACTTGGAAAGAGGGAGGTAAGTGGTGTTTTCTATTCATTCCACAATTAAATTTATAAGTTTTATTATGTTTTCTGTTCAAAAGAGTGAATTTCATGAGGGTGTAGATTTACCACCACTACACTGAACTCAAACTCATTTATATACTTTTATTAAATATTTTCCCTCCCTTATACTGGATAAAATCTCTTTATACGATAGAGTAGATAGATTATCTGGATGAAATGGCATAGGATGGAGCTAGGTCCTGGAATATGTCACACTCTCAATTGAGGTGTTTCATAAACCTTCATTTCATGAAGAGAATGAATTTAGATTTCTAAAGGCATTCGATATTTGACACTAATAAATAAAATAATAGTAATTCAAGCATGAGATCTTAGAATTGAATTATCAAACTAAATTAAAACATCAATAAGGATAATGATGGAACCCATAAACCAAACCACAAATTATAAGTTCTTTCTTTTCTAATCACATTCTATTTGGCCTTGAATTCTAGTTTAGTTCAAATTTTCATATTTCGTGTCATTTTAATCATTTTAGAATGTAATAAAAACCCAAAATTAATATTTCATTTCTTTATTAAATAATAGAAAATAAAAAATCTATTAGATTTAGGTAAATTAGAATAATTGATTAAATGAACCGATAAGATCGTCAAGTGAGACGACTTTGATCACCCATTGTGTTTCACAATGAAAATAATTTGCCTTTTCTATACCTTACAATAGGTATGTGTCAAAATCATCATTTTTTCTGGTGATCCAATCATTAGTTTGCGTAATTTTTCTATTTTCACATTTTAGATTGATTTTCATTGTTTTCCAAAAAAACCATAAAATTTTTCCATGATTTATCAAAGAATATCATATCTTTGTACATAAAATGACTAATCATAGGTGTAGAAGAAACAAGAAGAAAAGACTGGTTATAATAGTATTTATATTATTATTTTCTCATTCTTATTTGAACATTGTGACCACATATGATTAGAAATATATCATAAATCGTTATATAGAAAAATTTTACATAAATAATAGAAAAAATTAATGTAATGAAAAAAAATGTCTGAATTTAAGATATATTACGGAATAACTTTATTTTGTACAAATGGAAGCAGCACCCACCCCTCATGTTTATTTTTTTGATTATTTTCTTCATGATTTTAAAAAAACATGATATTTATATAAAAATTATCTTAATGAGAATGCCTAGAGGTGGATGAGATGTGATATAGTAAGTTTTTAGTGTCCATGGAAGATTTAGATTATTTTAAGATCCTATTGTTATAATAATGTATTTATATTTGATTTCAGAAGTTATTATTGAGCTTATGAATCATTTGACACTATAATTGTATATCGTATTAATGATTTTACCCACAATGGAAAAAAATATGATAAAGTATATATAATGGATTTATTATTGAATCCAAAAACTATGTGTGAAGTGTTCTCAAAGTATACCAATAAATTTTCAAAATGGATTATAAATGATATAACTAATATTATTGGTTAAAAATATTTATCTATGAAATTTTTTGAAATATTATAGATAGAAAATCTCAGAACCATTAAATCATATAGAAAATGTATTTCTAAAATTTTAATTCAATATTTTAGTACGTATAATTTTGAATTTCAATATAAGTTCATTTTATCCACTTGTATTTTGTGTGGATATTTTCATCATATAATGAAATAATGTGTTAATACCTAGTTTTATTTTAAATTGATGTATTTATTTATTATTTATATATTTTTCTAATCCTTATAGTGAGATAAATAGACATCAATAATTATTATCATTTTTTAGAATTATTGAAATGGGGGTAAAAATGATATATTTTAAAAATGTGAAAATTATATTGTATTATATTATATTGATAAGAAAATGTGATCTTAATATTTTATTGATGCTGAAATGATTTATGAATATTAAAAGGGGGAGAATTCTGGAAATGGAGGCCTAATTATTTTAATTATGATAATCATGAAAAATTATTGAACATAGTTTTTTTGTGTATAAAAAAAATTATAGTTAAAAACTTTGTAATGGTAAATAAATAAAATTGATGGATTAATTAATAAATATATTGATTTATTTCTTAACAAATCATGCTCACAAGATAAATGGGAAGTACAAACAAGTAAATATCCAAAATATCAAAAATTACTTAAATCATACAATCAATGAAACTATTTATAATTGAAATAGGATTAAAATTTGATATAATATGGAATAATGGAAGATGTAAATAATCATATTAATATGGAATATTTGAATATGAATAATTCTAGAAATGAGGTGAAATGAGAAAAAAATAAAGAGAGAATGGTTAGAATCATATTTATGTGGTCCAAGAATAATCCTTGTGTTTATATAGAAGAAAAATAATTTTCACTTTGTTTGGGATCTAGAATTACAGATCTAAGATTTACTAGATACACCATAAAGAATAATGAGCTCATGAAGTATAACACTATGCTACAGTACCCCACATTTCTATAGTATTTTATTTTGTCAAAGTCTAAAGATATATGTAATAGTCTATGAATCTATAGTGCTCACTGTTGGAGTCAAATTAGTATTCATTATGGGCCTATGGTAGTTGTCCAAACTCTATCTTATTGATCATGCTCCAAAATTAAAAATAGCGCCTTCCTTCTCATAAAAAAACTATTTTTAGGGAAATGTGGAAATGTGAAAATAAAATTAAATGAAGTATATAGATTCATTGGGAAAACATTTTAGTTAAAATAAATATAAAAATATATCTCTAAAATTATTAAAACAATCAAATGATTTGAAAACAATTCAATGTAAAATGAATAAACTATCTCTGTTAGAATAATATAGGTAATTAAAATGAATATGAATAACTTCAGGATGATTTTAACATAAAATGTAAAATTATGACATTTATTCATAGTTAATATTTAAAAATACATAAAAATTTATGAAATCATGTGAAATGATTAATATATCATGATATTTATTGAAAAATGTGAAAGGGATCAAATAAAATGATTTTATAAATTATGAAAATAGTTAATTAATGTACTGAGAAGAAAATAAAAAATAAGTAAATTTTCAAAGCTGAAGAGATGGATAATTTAATATTTCATAAAGGACTTATTTAAATTAAAACAACAATTAAATACAAAATGTTTGAAAATGATCAATGATTTTATTCATTAAATGATAACCATTAATAGTTATGAGGATTAACTGATTAAATGTATCAACTATTTTTTAATAATAGTCCAAGAAAATAATAAGTATTATCAACTAATAAAAGTATATTGTAGAAAAAACGCATATAGTTTAACTTATTTTTAGTATCTTTGAAGCATTTAAAACCTTTGAAATATGAGAATGTGAATACAAATCATCAAATATCATAAAAACAATTAAAAATTTCAAAATATATTTCTTTCTTACGATTGGGATTTTGTAAAAATAAGTTATGCTTATTTTGTTTCTCTATAAAAATATATAGTGTGTACAGGATAATTTAGTTCAAAAACTAAAGTAGGGTAATGTCTATCAATATCATCATTATATATATATATCACCTTTTCCAACAACATAAACCTCGCCATGAGTAATATTATCATTATCATGAACATGAACATGATGTAGTTTTATATAATATCTTAACTACCATGATCAAATGATGTATGTGTGGAGGAAATCCATGCATCAAATTTTAATGTTAAATCTACTAGAATAATTAAAATAAAAATAAGAAAGTCTTCTATAGAATATTAAATCATTTATTACTATTGATTTTTTATTTCATATACTACTTACTAGACTCATACAATCCTCTCAATGGATCCTTTCAATTATTTCACTATAATTTTAATCATCGAACCACCACTATTGCCTAATATAAGAAAATAATTTGACTAAAAAAGTTTTTTTATATAATTAGGTGATCTTGCATTATACATGTGATCATATTTATTTAAATGGTCCTCCTCTTATTTTTCAAGATGCATAAATGAATAACTTGAAAAAAATTAATGGGATAATTTAAAAAAATAAAAAACTTATAAAAAATAGTATTCCCTAAAAACCTTATAATTCATATATCATTCTCTTGGGAAGATACAGTAATTTCACTACAATAACTTTTTATTCGTTTAGGTGGAAAAAAATCACAGGGCACTCATCCCTTAGTATTCAATTTTTTTTTATAAATTATCATTAAAATTTAAAAAAAAATACATATAATAGAGTTTTACAGACATACACAGAAACACTCATAGACTCACACATACATATATCTAAAATATTAAATAAATATTTATATGTTTTTTATGTTGTAAGAACCCTCACTCTAGTAACCTAAAGCCGGTGGTTACATTATTACAATGCTACAAAATACATATATCACAATATAATGGATTTATAAATTTAGCAGTCTTAGGAGAGTGGATACATACAAGATAGGCATATTACATTATAAATTATTAGTTCATTTTAACAATAAGTCATTCTACATTATTATAATTAAGTTACATATAGTAATCTTCACGGTACCCTAGGGAAATGGGGAAAAAGTAAAGGTGTGGACATAAACACTTAGTAAGAGGTTAGCGTACAATGGTGGCTATCATAAGAAAAAGAATTCAGAAATAATATGGCATAAATAAATAATCATATAATTTTGTATAACTAAAAAATGAGTATAATATATCATTGCTTAATATAAATATGTAAATATATAAATAACATGGATGATAATAAATATCCTCAACTTCAAATCCTGGCTTATCGATATGTGAAATCCCTATGAGCACCTCAACTAAACCAGGGGCTAGCAACCAGCGTTGAGGTATCCTCAAGTCATGGGAGGCATTACCTTTAATTAACATATAACCTTATATCACATATCCATCATCTACCATACATTAAATATAAAATTTAACAATATAGAAAATGAATACATATATTAAATTCTCTATGATATAACTTGAAGTGATAAAAATGAAACCCCTGACACAACTCACACATCTTGATCAGATGTAATCCCATTCATGATGACACGAGGGTTGTTGTCATCATGAGATCATCGCTCTTCCAACTATCAAAATATTTCATCCATCTCTAAGCTCCATGATCATCCTTTATCTGTATCAGATGATATTCCATGAAATAATGTGAAATATGTGCAAGTGCGCATATAGGGGTGGGTATAGAAATACCTATTATAGTCCTCCCATGAAGGGAGTTGAAACCATAAACATCTGGTGTCTACACACATCAGTAAAAGGTAATGTGTAGAAAACTTAACTTCACCTAATTTCATTAATAATAATAAAAATTATTTATCATTATTAATCAACCTATAAATCGCATTCATCATGAAAGTCTAGTAACATTATTCTCATCAATGGAAATAAAATCATATCTCTTGATGCATCATGGATTTTATTCTAGGTATTTCAACCAAGATGCACTAATCAAAACATTCTAGAGTAAATTCATGTCACAATATATCTCATAAGTACTATAGATAATAAAAATCTATATTTGTCTATGGTGTACTGAAGGAAGTAGACATCATCAGTTCGATTGAATATAATACTCCAAAGATATCAGTGTATACATTCCTTGATAGAAAAATAAATACACATCTCTATGTATAAATTATTAAAATATATTAATGGATGAAATCAATATCTCTATCCCTACAATATAATATAAGTTACCCTTAATCCTAGTATAGTGTCAATGGGTAGATATAGTATCTAATAAATTCTCATCCACTATGATCCCTATGTTGTGAGAGAGAAGGGGTGTCACCCCTCAAGTGAATTACCACCCATCACATTCTCATAATATGGATATTAGAGGAACTACTCATCTCCACACATCTAACACATCACGTTTCTATATAGGGGATACTAAAGGATTTACCTATCTCTATATATCCCATACAAAATACATTGGAGTAATTAAGTATCCCCAACTATTTTCTATAGATTCTTAATATATCTCATCCCCAAGAAGTTAGTGAGTAACGAAATATAAATGCATATGTTATCATCAATATCTACCGAGATAACTGAGTAAGACAACATATAATTATTATAATCCCATTCAATATGTAGAATATGGGTGATTTTAAAAGAGATCCACTACAACAACATGTCACCATCAAATATATGTATATTGTAGGCTACATCACATCTAAGAGAAAATGATTACACATAATAATTCAAAATCAAGGATCCTCTATCAGTCTCATAAAAATACCAAAGTAGAAATCTATAAACTACATACCATAAATATATTCCCACCTCATAAACTCATGGAGAGTGAATAATAATAAAATAACAGATAGATGGTAGTTGTTGAATTATATTTCTAATGAAATCATTATACAATCAATAATAATATCCTCCAACCAATCACTTAATGAAAAAATTTCCTCCACAATATCCACATTTTCATATCATTTCATATGATCAATAATAATCAATAAGGATAACTATTAATATTGAATTACTAATCTATAAAATCAATACTAAGTTGTTACAACTTTCCCCTTACAATTTTATTAGTGTAATCTCTATTAATTGTAGTTTCCTTACAATATTTCCCAGCTATTCTCATCAATCACTCAAATATTTATAAGAAATATTTCAGAACCTTGGACCTTAAAGATCAATACACCACTCATTATTATATTTTCATTGATTAAAATTCATTCCTTAAACACTTTAGATTCCTTTGTAATTTTTTCACACCATCTGAGGGAACCTCATCCTAGGTTTTATATCATCCTTTCTTTTGACTGATTGAAAATTCATTTTTTTTATTATTAAAAACACTTTTTGGTTTAGTGAGAACCAAGAAAGAAAAAAAACTAAGGTCATTCCCAAGGGAATCCACCATTGCATACACTAGCCAAACCAACCCAAACAAACACGAACGAGACAGTGTGCCCAAGGGGATCCACCATTACAGACAGGATTTAGAGAAAACCCAAAACAACAAAAAATCACCCCAACCACTCCACCTTCACCTAATCCACCAACACAATCCAAAGTTTTGTGGGGTCTATCTCACCCAACCAAGATGGGGTCATACGCCAAGGAGCATAAAGAAATGGCAGAGGAAACAAGAAGAAAGAGGGCCATCATGGCACAAGATCCTTTCTTTTTAATTAATGACATATAACATAATTCACCACTATCAATCCTTTCCAATTCAGCTACATAATCCTCATTTACTATTTAATAATAAATTTCATTTTCTTCCAAGATATTCATTTATATCATCCAATGAAATCTATAGAGTTCAATTCTTCACAACATATTTAAAGAAATCGTCAATTCTCATTATTTCCACTTCCCTTATTTAACATATGGGATCTCATTATTCATTATATATTTCACAATCCTCTTTGGCTTCAATAATGGACTCAATTCCTTTACTTAATCTCTTTATCCTCATCTATTCTAACAACCACATACGATAATAAACTAAAATTCAATATTTAAAAATGAATTTGTTGGTTTCATTAAGTTTCATCATCATATTTAGAAGAGATCATTATAATATTTAAATTATTACATTATCTATATCATCAATGTGGATACAAAACGTATTATCAAATTTAATTATTATCCTATAATGGAAACCACCTCCCATGGATAAGAAATCCATCCTAGTGATAAATTTAAGATCATTTTCCTATGTTCTTTAATAATTTATAAAATATATTTATTCTTGATAAATAATATTTTACATAGGAAACAGAATAAAAATTGTCTGGGATAGGATTTGTTAACCCACATATATGAAAATTCCAAATTGTTTGGGATGAGATTTGTTGTTCTATATTGTTCTTAGTACAATTGATATGATTTCACTATTTGGTGATGCACTTGATGATTGATGTTTCTTATGATTATGTATTTTTACCCTAGACCTGATATGGAAAGAATATATTGCAACATGAATCATCATAGGCACTTCATTATTTATATGTCATGCATTATTCCATTCCATGTTTACTTATTTCGTGCATTACTAGCATCATGCATTGGTGCCTTATTGATTCACCCATGAAATTATGCTAACATTTCATGTAGGGATATTATAAATGGTTGGTTGTGACTAAATATACTCCACACTTCAATTTATAAGGTGTTTGGGCCCTTATATATTGGATGTGGTGATCTGTATTGTTCAATCATTAAAAGATAATTTCTATGTAAATGAGAATGAATTAAAATGAAATTGAATTCTAAAATGATATTTTACTGTTAAATAGGGATTCCATTTTCAATTTAAAGGGTGTTTTCCTCTATAAATTACAATTGGCACTCTGTATAACAGAAACCCTGACTTATAGTAGAGAACGTGTCCCTGAACCAACCTTAGTAGTGGGTAGTATGTAGTATCTTGTGCATTCCTATGATATATATACCACTCAGACCTTGATTTTGGAGTATGCAGAGGGGTGTGACTTGTGTTTAGGAAGGTGTGTGCCTGTCCTACTTTTATATCTATGATCATGAAGTTATGAAATCTTCTCTAAGGCGTGCGCATGGTATTTATAAATATATACCACTACGAGGGCCTCCAGTCATGTTCCAAGAGGGTGGTTATGTCCATGCTCTATATGTGGTGGTCCCTGGGCCACTCGTAGAATCTATAGTAGTGCCTCTAATGGAACCACTTGTTATTCCTGATATGGGTGTTGAGGCCCAATTTCAAGAAAAACTTTTATGCTTTAGGAATACTGTTTAGGGAGCACCATCACCTTCTCTGACTATGGAAAAGTTGGAACATGTGTTTCAGCAGTATCCTTTTCCCACATTATCTAGGGATGGAGGACAATAGGGAGTATATTTATGGCTAGAATCCATGCTATCAATTTTTTATAATCTCGAGACACTTCCCTAGAGGAGAGTGAATCTTGCTACATATTCTCTCTCGGATTCCTCCATGAGATGGTGGGATGTGATTACTTAGATAGATATTTATTAGGATATGTATTGGAGGGATTTCTAGATATCCTTATATGATTATTTCTATCCTGAGATGTTGAGGGATGATAAGACCAGAGAGATTATGAATCTGGAATAGGTCACCTTTTCATTCTTAGATTATTGTTCCCACTTTAAAAATATTTAACATTTTTCACCAATTATATTAGGTGATGAAGTATTGAAAGCTATGAGATTTGAGGATGGTCTTAGGTATGACAACTGATCACAGGTGAATGTTTTTCGACTTACTACCATGATATAAATAATAAATCCGGAACTGATTACTAAACATAACCTTAGGGAAGTTGGGGGTGTAGAGAAGAGTAGATCAGTTTCTCGACCTAGTGGTTCCATTTCAGGTGGTAGGAAGAGATGGTATAAGGTATCTTGTAAGGGTAATACCAACCAAATCACGGGAACTATTAGTTCTATCTTCTTTCATCAGTGTGGGAGGACGAGACACATGAGGAGCCAGTCTGATAGAGACCCAGTTGACTGTCAGGCTTGATGAAGGATGGGCCATCTATAATAGTTCTTGTTGTACATTTATTCCAGCATCCAATGAGAGAGGGTTTGCATCGAATCTGCATTTAGGAGCGGAGTTAGCAGCTTCTCATCAGTTACGGATCGGGAGTATAGTTGTCCAATCAAGTCGAGGCAGTGTTTGTTGTCATGGAAACTAGACACTAGAAATATAATGACAGCAAAGCAGAGCTGGTCAAGGTAGTTAGGCTATATCTTAGGGTCTCGGTTCAATTCGAATATAAACATTACATATAATACATGAGAAGCAGAGTGTTAGATCATCTATGATAAGAGGTACTATTCTGGTAGCATCAATGTTAGTATATACTCTTTTCGATATAGCTGCATCTCATTCTATTATATTTTTACCTATTTTGGAGATCCTTAGGCTTGATGTCTAGTTTTCCAATGGAGTAATAATTCTTGATACTCAGTTGGGGATTCGATCGGAGAGTGTATACAAGTGCAGGGAGTACCCCTTGAGGTTAGTGTGTGTCACTTCATATGAGACCTCTTTATCCTCATGATGAAAGGGTCTACTATCATTCTAAGGATGGACTAGTTGGTTCTTATCATGCGTATGTTGGTTACTATCATCAGAGGGTGGATTTCACATCACCAAAGGGAAGATTTTTTGTTCACAAGGGTGAATGGCGTGTCTAGGAAAGTCGAGATGGACCTGAGCATTGTGGGCTATGTCAGATGATAGCCCATATTTCTAGATTATATCTAGATGATCATGGAATGCATCAAGTGGACTTCTCTCATGTGTTTGATCATTTAAATGATGTTTACTGGATGAATTTTTAGGACTATCTATTGAGGGAGAGGTATATTTTTCCATCAAACTAGTGCTAGGAGCTACACCGGTATCCATTCATCCTTATGGGGTGGCTACTACTAAGTTGCATGAGCTCAAGAGGTAGTTAGTGGACTTGGAAGTAATGGGTTTCATCCCATAGAACCAAGCACTATTTTTTGAATTGAACGTAGAGATTTAGGACCATCAAGGATGTTCTATACTTGCATCATTATCAGTGATATCTTCACATCTTGAGAGACTGAATATGAGGTAGTTATCAAATTCTAAGGGCTTGGTCCTATGAGATAGCATTGTAGGTGATGACCCAAATCCTGGTTGTATTATTAATGAGGATGAGATCTCGTGCATCCACAAATATATGTGTGTTCCTACCGAAATATGAGAGGATTTGATGTGAGATTCACTTTTATGGATATGGGTTTTTCATCCCAATATTAAAAAAATGTATTGTGAATTTCTCCATTAATACTGGTGGCCATAAATAAAGTAGGAGATATCTAGGTTTGTTACTCAGTGTTTAAACTTTTCATATTGTGAAGGCATATCACCAGAAACTAGTTGGGATTTTATAACCATTTCCTATTTCTGACTGGAGATGGGATGACATTACCAAGGATTTCATGACAAGATTTACTAGATCGCCCCAAGGAAGTGGTGTCATATTGTTGATCATAGACAGATTGAAAAAGCTCTCCATTTTCTTTCTCATTTGGGATAATTTTTTAGTGGATATTAGCAAGATCTAAATTTGTGAGATCATATGCATCCATGGTGTACCAAGTTCTATCGTATCAGAAAAAGATTCTCATTTCACATCATGGTTCGGGCAGGGGTATAAGAGGGCACTAGGTTCACTGGTACTACTATATACAGCCTATCACCCACATACTAATTTTCAGTCTGAGTATACGATACATGTTTTGGAGCACTTGCTCTAAGTATATACCTTGATTTTGATGGTTCTTGGTTGAAACACTTAACTCTCACCAAGTTCACTTATAATAACAGTTCCCAATAGACCATAAATATGGATCCTTATGAGGCCCTATATGGTAGGTCATTCTTTTAACCCCTCAGATGGTTAGAGGCTAGAGAGGCAGCCCTAATGGTTCATCACCTCATTCAAGATATTATGGAGTAGGTTCAGATTATTAGGAAGTAAATGTCTGTAATGTAGTCTAGACAGAAGTCATATGCCAATCGTTTCTGTCGACCACTAGAGTTTGAGGTGGGGAGTTATCTTTTCAAGTGAATTTTACCTATAATAGTGCACTAATGGATTCAAAAATAAGGGAATTTATTGCATCATTATGTTGGTCCCTTTTATATTCTTGAGATATTCGGGCCGATAGGTCATCTATTGTAGTTATCTCTGAGGTATAGATCCATGCATGATTTTTTTCTCATATCTCAGCTTCACTGATATCATTATGATCCATCATATATTCAATATCCTATTGAGGTTGAGTATGAGGTAGATGTGTCATTGTAGGAGTATCATATATGTATTTTTTATCTTGGCATGAAGGTTATCTAATTTCGGTCGGTTCCTCACGTATGGCTGCCTTGGTAGCACAACCCTGTACAAGATAATACATGGGAGAGGGTGGTCAATGTACATTCCTAGTGGTTGGAGTTATTCTTATGTGATGCTTGACCACCCTTGTAAGGGACAATTATGGAAAAATTTATTTATGGCGAGAAGATTGTAAGATCATGTCTTTTCTATGAGGTATGAAACCTTTTTATTTTTAGTTTAATTGTTCAGATTTTATCTATTATGAATTCCTTGTGGGGCTATGAAGTAAATGGGGGCATCTGAGGCATGTTTGGATTCATAACCTAGGATTTTGGAGAAGGAAGATGAGATGCATAGTTAGTAGAAACTGTGTGACCCAGGACACATGGTTTGAGTATATGATGTGTGGGTTTTCATTGCACCATAGAGGGCACATGGTTTTCCCTAACTATAAGGCCCAAGACACACGCCCTTGGAAAAGCTCTGCAATTGATAATAGAGGGAAAACGCATGGTCTTCACATGGATTGCCTAACTATGTTCCATGATCATACGAGAGGGGTATTGATGTAGTGGTGGGAACAAGGTTTGTCCAACTAGGAAGCCAAACCATGTGACCTAGCATTTAGATGGGAAATGGAAATTTTTCCCTTAATACATAAAAAGTTCAACCCTTCTCCTTATTTCTCCTCTAGCATACAGGGGGTCTCCTTCTCCTTCATTTTTAGAGATTCTTCAAGCCTAATCTAGGATTTGATATTGTGGAATCATATGATGTCTAATTTAAGTACCATTCATCTCATTGGATCTACACCAGTGAGTTCTGCATCACTCTTTCACCGTTTTATGTTTTCCTTTCTTTCAGAGACGCAATTTTGGTGTAGGATCTTATGCATTATTTTATGGGTATTCATCGATTCTTTTTTTTTCTTCGGATATGGATCAAATCATAGGTTGATACTCGATGAGTGTTCATTTATCATGTTGATTTAGGTGGTCTAAAACTTTACCATAAAGGTATAGTGTTTTATATATTGTTATCATTATACTGCACGTTGAACATTTTGGGTGTTGCTTCCTAAACTAACTAAACCTTGAGTTAAATGCTAAAAATATGTTGAAGGAATTCCATGAAACCTTTGGTCATGGTTTTTTGTTTTCAACCTCAACCCAAACTTACCATGGGTGGGTTCTACCTTTTATCACATGCATTACACCCTTTTGTTGTTATGAGATCTTCGTGTATAATTGGGAATTGAATAAGGTTTTTAAAAGAATTATTAAACATTATTGGCACCTTTTTTCACCTTTCCATTTATAGATGGAAGGTATGACATGGATAATCCCTTGGATTTTATATTATTATAAATGGATTAGTGAAATAATTAAATAAATAGTTAATTAAATGGTAAATGAATTGGTTAGGATTTCTTGGACATTTATACTCCATGGATCCGAAAAACACATAAGGATGCCTTCGAAATTTATAATCTTTGGATCTGATGGCCACGTTAGGATGCCTATGACATTTCTACTCCTTATATCTCGTTGACGTGACTAAATAGGATTCCTTGGAAATTCCTACTACAAGGATCCTCCTTACATGACATGCATGGATTCCTTGGATATTTCTACTCTAAGGATCAAGTTTAACTAGATTACATGATATTTTAGGATGCCTCGGACATTTCTATTACTTGGATCTGATTAATCTATTAGGATGAATTGGACATCTATAATACTTGGATCCAACGATCATATTAGGATGCCTTGGACATTTCTACTCCTTAGATCTAGTCTAGATGTTTTACTTATCATGCCTGGATATCATGGAAATTTCTACTCCATGAATCATGCTTACTTGGTTTCCTTATACTTTTCAACTCCTTGGACCCCGGCCCATGTAGGCCTGATACATGATTACATGGTGTAGGAAATTTATGATGCTTTATATGTTTTACAGATATCCCTTATGATATAGTATCTTGATTTCAGTGAGACTTGATAGACAAGATATCATCACTTTTACTATTATTACTTCTACATCAGTTATATCTGTATACTACTTTAGCTCATATACACAGACTGAAATTCGTATAGACACCATTAGTGGTGGCCAAATAAGTGTTATCTCACACCCTGTTCAGACCAACATTCGGTACCTTGATAGAATTGATGGATGTAGGTAGGGATAGGGAAAGAAATTGCTTGCAGATGATTGATTTATTTGTACATTGGAGCAGGGGAGCACAGGACCCAGCTTTAGGATTGTAATGCTATCTGGGGATAGTTCTTTTAGTCTTTTTTTACTTTTGATATGTGGTTTGTGTTGGATTCCTATTTCCATGTATTACCTATCTTTTTTATAGCATTCCAAGATCATTATTTGTATTCGAAACTACTAGGTGAGACTACTGGGCTATTTATATGATGGATATTTACTCTTTAGCTATTTTTTTACTCATATGATTCTGCTATTGATTGTATTATTTTACCGTTGTGCTATGATACAACTATAGAGACCCGATTTTTTCCTTACAAGACTTTGGAAAATTTCTACATATATTTCCAGAGTCAGGCGCTGAGACAGCGTGCAATTTCGAGGCTCGGTGTGCCCAGAATAAATTATACAAATATATTTTCGCGTTTTTATACTATTCACATGAAGGAAATGAGATATCTCTTAAAATGTAGCTCGGATTAGAAATTTGAGGCCACAGTTGAGTCTGGAATGTGTCGTTTACTATAGGTGGGGCATAACTTTTATTGGCGTGGGACTTCTATGAGAAAAGTCACCCAGGGGGAAAATCCTAAATAAAATAATTAAATTTAATTATTTTACCCCTGATGTTGAATCTAATAAATTTTGAACAGGGAATCAGATTGGAAATCTGAGACCGTCGTTGAGTTCAAAATGGGGTGTTTTTCCTAAATGGGACATAAAATGAGGGGGCGTGGGGATTTCCAATTCAGCGCCGAGCGGGACTTCTATAAATAGAAGTTTAAGAATTAGAATTAGGGTTGGCCCAAAATTCTCTCTCTCTCTATAAAGCCTCTCTACCCTCTCTCTCTCTCATCCGTTCTTCGACGAATCAAGAACAGATTGTCAGCGGATCGAAGCAGGAGCGACGCGAACACATTGGCGACGTCGAGCAGATCGAATCGAGGTAGGATTTATTTTAATTTTGAGTTTTGATTCATGTTTTAAACTAAATATCCTTCATTCCCCATTTGTTTCTTCATTTTAATTATCATCATTGATTGCTGCACTAACACAGCCATCATTCCATCCTAGAAATTATTTTATTCATTGTGTTCTTTACCCGTTCTTCGGGTTCTTTGACATTTATTTTAAGACATGTTAATTGATCATTGGATCATCGATCGGGGGCTAGCGTCGTGAAGGTCTCATCGCAGGGATCACAAATCTAGCCTTGGATCTGCAATCAGACATCCAGAGGAGTCCCGATAGTCCGCAGAAGGCACCATCGGAGCGTCATCGGCGTGGCGGTGGGCTGCATATAGGCGGGGGCCATAGGAGTCGATCGACCGGCAGTGGAACGATTGGGTTATAAGGTGGCAGGACGAGGCGGATGGGGGTGTTTGGTAGATGGCGTGCAAGGTGGAGGGGTCCGGCCCATTTGGGTCGGATCGACCCAAACCGAACCGAAACACCTTTAAACGCCCTTATATATTAAACTATGTGTCCGTTTGACGCCTCGTTTGCGGCCACGCGTCCCTCTCATCGAGACGGTTCTTTTTATACCGTTTCGAGACATTTATGTATTGGTTTAATTTCTTAGTTGCACAAAACATCTAAGTTTAATAATAATAAAATATTTATTATTATCTGGGGACCTTGTATCAAACCTCACTTTTAAACAGAATGACTGTTTAGCATACCGTTAGCGGCGGTGTGATCCTGGTCCTTGGGAGAACTTTTTAAGATGACTTCCAGGTGTTTAAAATAAATTCAAGGGTGTGGGCCCTATGAGGCCCAATTTTCACGTGTTGAGGTTAAATACAACTTTTTTACTGATTATCTGTTTTGGACGAATGAGTAGTCCATCTCCTAAGTTTTTACGTGGGGATCGCAATGGCGAGATCTGTATAATTTTTTTCAGGACTGGGTTGTGTGCCCCATGTGACACTTCTCAAGATAAATGTAGCGCCTTGCGACTTTTACATTGAATATCCATTTGGGGCAATTAAATATTAGACCTTGCGTGTTTTTTCGCAAGGATCGCCATGGTGCAATATGTTTGGACATGCAGAGGCTTATTCACAATCTCATTAAATGTGGAAGTATGAAAGGAATAACAGTGGAAGATCCTTCTGTTGTGTTTGAAGATAACCCATAGCTTGGGTCAGCTTCGACTCTTGTGAGAGTGTAAAAGATGTATGAATAGATGCGGTCAATTGTTTTTGGTTGTTGAGGAGGCATGTCAACGGTGTTACTTTTTTTACCCTTCGGGCTAACGACGAGCATCGTGTGCTCGTCGGCCTTCTAACAATATGTGACGTGTACTCTAGAGGTACCTTGGCATGCCTATGGGTACTTGTTCATAGTTTAATACCTAAGAATTTCTAGGTACACAGACAGGCGATGAGGCGGGGCCACATGATGTGTGGGGCCCACACACACCATGTACTACTTCACAAATTCTTCTATATCTCGTATCTCCTTCTTTTGGTCTCGTATTTTGGCATGCGAGTAGCCTATCTGGAGTTTTTTCTGCATATAATATGATGGTGCCCTCTGTAGTGGATTCCAAGATGCGATGCGAGATGTTCTGGGGGTGATGCTTATTTGAGGAGGCACCTGATGACTGCAGCGGCATTCTTCCCGATAGGTATCATCCAGTAGGGATGGTCAGTGTTCCTCAGTGCTTTTATGAGAGGTACTATCCAGTAGAGATGGAAAGTGCTCCTTGGTGATTTTTTGAGAGGTACCATCTAGTAGGGATGGCCAGAGAAGTTCTAGTTTTACCTCCAGGTGGGTTGGGAAGTGGTCCCCAATGGAAGTTCTGGGTTTACCTCCATCTGGGCTGGTTAGTGGTCCCCGATGGCAGTTCTAGGCTTCCCTCCAGCTAGGTTGGGCAGTGGGTTATATCGAAAACTCTTGTCAGGAAGTACCCTCCAGTTGGGCTAGGCAGTGGGTCCTCATCGACTACTAGAGTGGAATCCCCTTGATGCATCAGGGTGTGGGTAGCCTATAAAACTTCTGCTAGAGTGGAATCCCCCTAACACATCAGGGTGTGGATATCCTCTACTTTGGGTTTACACCCTGGCTTTTCATATCAGTGCTGAGATGGACTTTGACGCTACCTTGGACTAACGAGTAAGAGGGGCGCTTACCCCACCAAGACGCGTTCTAGTTACGCGACCAAAAACCATGTGGGTGAGACAGACCCTCCCAAAGTGGATAGTATCAAGGTGTACTGTTTGAGTCCCTTTAACATACAGTTCAGGGAAGACGTGAGGATGCTAGTCATCATTGGTGGTTACTTCTGGGACTGTTGGAAAATATTTTATTGGGATAATCCAGAAGATGGAGATTCCATTACTCTCTCATTTTTTGTTTCTTTGACTAAGCATATATATATATACTATTTTGATACCCACTCCTTGGGTTTTTTCTAATCTCTTTCCAGGAGAGGTGAAGACGAGAAAGAAATGCCACTTGATTTCTGTGTCTATATTCTCGTGGTTGGATGACTCTGCTCTCCTACTATAGGTAGTGAAGACTCAATGAGAAGTTCATCTTCTCACCATTTATAACTTCTTGTGTTTTGACAATCTTACTTTACACTCTTTTTGGGTTGAGTTGTACTCTCTTTTACTGTACCTTGTTCTATCTTTTGCTCCCCTCTTCAGTATATCTTTTGTTACTCCCTTGCACCTTCGGGGCATCCTACTAAGTATTTTTATACTCACCCCTTCTTGGGTTTTTCCCGCACTTGGTGTGCCCTTGCAGATGATGAACATGTTGATCGTGACATCAGAGGAGCTTAGGGATACGGGGTGCTTAGACCGCGTGTGGTGGTCGTAGATTGGGATCCAGGAGAGGGGCGCTCTCAGCTATTTTACTTTTCCACTTGTTTTTGGGTTGTGACACTTTTCTGGTTGGGAATGTATTTTTTCCCTTTACCTTTCCTTTTACTTTACAACACATGTACTTTTATTTTTTAGAGGTTAATGCATGTATGTGGTTTATTTATAGCAGTTTTGTATCTTTTGTTCTTTTTTCCTCAGCACTTTTGCATTGAGTTGGTTACGTGTGTGCATGTAGGTTCTTAGTCAAAGGTCTCCTCAAGTTGTTGTGCCTTCGGCGCTAGTCACCACCCCCTGGCCTATGGAGGTGGGCTTGGGATAGTTGTGGCTTAAGCCCCATCACGGTTCAGGTCATGAAAAAGTGGTATTAGAGGTGGTTCGACCCTTGGGATGTTGTTCGGACATTTCCCTAAAAAGGTATTGGTTGGGTTTAGGGTAATAGTGTCAAAGTGTCTCAAGAGCATCTCTCAGGCCAGGGAGTCAAGTGATTATACGGGCAGTTGGCATATCCTTTCACCAAGACCCTGATTACCTGCTTGTTGACTTGGAATCCTGAGACACTCATTGCAGGGAACAATGGTACATGCATCATATAGGATTGATTTTTTGAGTATCCTTCTTGAGTCACCTCCCCATTATTGTTGTTGATATATATATACTCATCTGATCATGGTACTCCTTGATAATATTTAGGATATCTCCACAATGACATCCATCCATGATACTAGCTCCGGTTCATGACGACGATTCTGTGAGAGACAAGGCCTCAGTTTAGGACCCATCATGTGATATCCTTCCTCCAGGTGGGCCAGTATCCACACCTCCAACTGTTGAGCAGTAGACATCCCCAGCATAGCGGGATGAGGATGTGTGCAGGCTTAGCACACTTCACGAGATCCAGCAATAGAGACCGCTGAGGTTCCGTAGTGAGCCAGACCCTCGGGCGGTAGAGGTTTGGTTAAAGTCAGCAGTCTACCTCTTCAGCCTTGAAGGACACCGAAAGATCAGATGGTGGTTGTGTTTTCCAACCATTTCGATAGAGTAGCTAGATGTTGGTGGAGCTTGGTTACTCAGATGCGCGGTGAGTCAGAACTCTCATGGGACAACTTCTAACAATTGTTTCATGAGGAGTACTACCCATCCCTCTTGCGCTCCATTCGACTTCAGAATCTCCTTCAGTTTCAGTAGGGAGGGATGATGGTTACTGAGTACATGACTAGGTTCACAGACCTTGTGCACTACTCTCTGGACATGACCCATAATGGATACTTCTAAGAACATAAGTTTGCGCAGGGACTCCGTAAAGAGATTTATTCTATCATAGTACCTTTGTGCATCCCCACTTATGTTGGGGTGCTAGAACAGGTTCTTGTGACAGGGAGATTCCAGTCATGCCATATAGCTGGTTGTGGTAGTGGGTGCAATGGAGATGAAATGTTTTTAGTATCTAGTAGACACCAGTAAACAATATATCAATGCAGGAGGCCTCCCCATAATCGGTCTCAAGCACGTTGTCATATGGGGTTGAGGTAGCTTAGAGTGTGGGGACAGCTTGGGGAGGGCTGGTGTTATGCTTGTGACAGGTGGACCACCACAGTAGAGACAACACCGTGATCAGGGTGGTCCCTAGGGAGGTGGTGCTGGCAGAGGAGTATGAGAAGCTAGAGGTGTGGGACGATGTTATGAGGTCTTTCCACCACCACCATGCAGCCCACGTTAAGCGTAAGAAGCTGACAGTTAGGATCGCGGACAACTGCAAGATTTGGATGTATAGGATCCTGCAGATTATGTGATGATAAGAGGTACACCCTTTGTCTTTTCTACTTTTTGTGGTAGAACTTTTTAGATACTGTATAAATTACTCTTTTCTCCCTGCTCCTTGCTTGAGGTTTTAGTAGGGTGACACGGGGCATCGTTGTAACCTTGGGTTGGGGTTGTTTGACGTATCTTTGAATGCACGAGGAAGATGGGTCCTTCCCCCACCGAGATGTGTTTTTGTGACGTGAGAAAAACCGTGAGGGTGAGTCAGTTTCTCCCAAAGAGGATAGTGTCAAGGTGTAGTGGATGAGTCCCTTTGACTTGTGTGTTCAGGGTGAGGTTGTGTGGTGGAGTGTTGGAGTAGGTCCTGGCATTGCCAGTGGAGTCTTTATGCTTGACCTCCTTTTGTTGGGAATTCCACTAGTGGGATCGGTAGGGTGCCTATTTTGGTGATTAATCTCCTTCAAAGAGGGTAAAATACATGCGAGGTATGCCACATTCTTTCCATGTATATCCTCTTACAGTTCGATGAGTTTACTCACTTGTCATGTTCATTGGTATCTTGTGTGCTCAATCTCAAGTCTTGATACTGTAGTTATCAAGTACTGGTTGAGGTGATGGATACCCCATGAAAAGAATGACTCGGATCACTATCTGGTGCTGGCATCAGTATTCTTCACCCTGAGAATGTGGAGACGCTACCTTCTAAGAGAGCACTTTGTGGTTTTCTCAGACCACCAAAGTCTCAGGTACGTCTTCACCCAGAGAGACTTGAACCTAAGACAGTGACTCTGGTTGAAATTCTTGTAGGACTTCGACTTCAATATAGTCTATACTCCGAGAAAGGGAAATGTTGTAGTAGATGCCATTAGCAGGAAGTCACAGGCTCACCTAGTGCTGGAAGTTTGAGAGCAGTTAACTTCCCTATAGCTAACCCTAGTAGAGCAGGAGGGTACGGTTTTTCTTCATTCAATGGTGTTTAATTCTTCGCTTCTCGAGTGTATAAGAGAGTCTCAGTTGTGAGACATCGACTGTGAAATTTTTTGTGACCAGATATCCTTGGGTGTTTCAACAGATGGATATTATGAAGAAGGGAATCACAATAATCTGTTCAAGGTACAAATAGTGATTCCAGTCACAACTTGGGATGTAGGGGTTCAGTTGGGGAGGAAAACTATCCCCCGAGTTTCTTGGGGCCTTTCGAGACCGTGCAAAGAGATGGTGAGGTTGCCTACCACCTTTCCCTACCCCTAATAGTTAGAGTGGGCACATGATATCTCCCACGTGTCGTAGCTAAGGAGATACATGAATGTTCCAACACACATCTTTGACAGAAGTAGACCTTACGAGGACAAACCATCCCTTTGGTTCGCATGTTTTGTTAGCACAGAAAATGTCCAGGTTTTCCTGGGAGTAGGAGATCCAGATGCAGGCTTAGTATCCCAAGTTATTTCCCTAGTTTTGATTCTTGAGGAAGAAAATCTTAAAGGAGGAAATGATGTAGAGACCCATTTTTTGCCTTGCAAGACTTTGGAATATTTCTACATATATTTCCAGAGCTAGGCAGTGAGAAGAGATGCAATTCTGAGGCCCGATGTACCCAAAATAAATTATACAAAAATATTAAGTGTTTTTATATTATTCATGTGACAGAAATGGGATATCTCTTAAACAGTAGCTTGGGTCAGATATTTGAGGTCATGGTTGAGTCTGGAACGTGGCGTTTACCCTAGGCGGGGTATAACTTTTTTCGGCACGGGACTTTTATGATAAAATTCACCCCCAAGGGAAAAATTGTAAATAAAATAACTAAATTTAATTACTTTACCTCTAACGTCGAATCAAATAACCTTCGAATGGGGACTTTGACTGGAAATTTGAGACCTTCATTGAGTTCAGAATGGGGTATTTTTCCTAAGCGTGACATAAAATGAGTGGGCGTGGGAATTTCAGATTCCACACTGAGCAGGAATTCTATAAATAAAAGTTTAAGAATTAGAATTAGGGTTGACCCCTAATTCACTTTATCTCTACAAATTCTATCTCCCCTCTCTCTCTCTCATTCATTCTTTGACGAATTAAGAATGGATCGTCGGTGGATCGAAGTAGGAGGGAGGCGAACGCGTTGGCAACGTCGAGCGGATCAAATCGAGGTAGGATTTCTTCTAATTTTTAGTTCTGATTCAAGTTTTAAATTGAATATCATCCATTCCCCATTTTTTCTTCATTTTAATTATCTTCATTGATGGATGCACTAACACGGTCATCAATCCATCCTAGAAATTGTTTTATTCATCGTGTTCTTCTCTCATTCTTCGAGTTCTTCAAAATTTATTTTTAGACGCACTAATCGATCATTGGATCGTCGATCGAGGGCTGGTGTCATGAATGTCTCATCGTAGTGATCAGAAATCTGCCCTCAGATATGGAATCAGACATCCGGAGAATTCCAGATGGTCTGCGGAAGGGACCACCAGAGCGTCGTCAGCGTGGCGGGCCGCTTGGAGCCGGTGGTTGTGGGAGTCGGTCGGCCGGAGATGGCACAACTGGGTTCTAAGGTGGCAGGATGAGGCAGTTGGGGGTGTCTGGCAGCTGGCGTGCGAGGTGGAGGGGTCCAGCCAGTTTGGGTCGGACCAGCCCAAACTAGACCGAAACACCTTCAAACGCCCTTATCTCTTAAACTACGTGTATGTTTGATGCGTTGTCTACGGCCATGTGTCCCTATAATAGAGACGGTTCTTTTTAGACCATTTTGGGACTTTTAAGTCTCGGTTTCGTTGCTCAGTTGCAAGAAATGCCTAAGATTAATAAAAATAAAATATTTATTATTATCCGGGGACCTTGTATCAGACCTAACTTTTAAACAGAATGTGTGTTTAGCACACCGTTAGTGGCGGCGTGACCCTGGTCCTTGGGAGAACTTTGTAATATGACTTTCGAGTGTTTAAACTAATGTTGGGAGATGTGGGCCCCACAAGGTCTGGTTCCCACATGTTGCGGTGAAATGAAACTATTTCACCGGTTATCTATTTTGGACGAATGAGTAGTCCATCTCGTGAGTTTTTTCATGGGGATCGCAATGGCGTGATCCGTATAATTTATTCCAGGACTGAGGTGTGGGCCCCACATGATGATTCTCAAACAAAATGCAGCGACTTGCGTCTTTTCCATCGAATATCTGTTTGGGGAAATTAAATAGTCAAACTTGCGTGTTTTTTCACAAGCATCATCACAGTGCAATCCATCTGGATGGGTGGAGCCTTATTAGCAATCTCATTAAATGTGGAATCATGAAAGGAATAACAGTGGAAGATCCTTTTGGTGTGTTTGAAGAGAATCCACGTCATGGGTCATCTTCGACTCTTGTGAGAGTGGAGAATATGTATGAAGATATGCGGTCAAATTTTTTGGGTCATTGATGAGGCGTGTTAGTGAATTTTCATTTTTGACCCTCTGGGCTAAGGATGAGCATTGTGCGCTCATCGTCCTTCTGACAATATGTGTTGTGTACTCTGGGGGTACCTTAGCACGCCTAGGGAAACTTGTTCATAGTTTAGTACCATAGAATGGCTAGGTACACGGCCATGCGATGAGAAGGGGCCACATGGCATGTGGGACCCACACATGTCATGCACTACTTTACAAATTCTTCTATCTCTCGTATCTCCTTCTTTTGGACTCGGATTTTGGCATGTGAGTAGCCTATCCTGAGTGTTTTTTCACGTAGAATGTGATAGTGCCCTCTGTAATGGATTTAGAGATGTGATGAGAGATGTTCTAGGAGTGATGCCTAACTAGGGAGGCACCCGATGACTACATCGGCATTCTTCCCAAGATGTATCATCCAGCAAAGATGGCTAGTGTTCCTCAGTGATTTTCTAAGAGGTGTCATCCAGCAGGGATGGCCAGTGTTCCCAGGTGTTTTTCTAAGAGGTACCATCCAATAGGGATGGCCAAAGTAGTTTCGGGTTTACCTCCAAGTGGGCTAGGAAGTGGTCCCCGATAACAGTTTTGGGTTTACCACCTGCTGGGCTGGGATGTGGTCCCTGATGGCAGTTCTGGGCTTCCCTCCAGCTGGGTTGGGTTGTGGGTCTCGTCGGCAACTCTTTCCCGACAATACCCTCCAACTGGGTTGTGCAGTGGGTCCCCATCAACTACTAGAGTGGAATCCTCCTCACGCATCAGGGCGTGAGTAGCCTCTACAACTTCTATCAAAGTGGAATCCCCCTAATGCATCAGGGCATGGGTATCCTCTGCTTTAGATTTACACCCTAGCTTTTCGAATCAGTGGCGATATGCACTTTGACACTTGATGTTATTAATATTTTCATGACTTATTATATACTCTCTTTAATTATTTTATATGAAATGCACATAATTTGTGTGAAATATTAATGTTTTAATACTAAATATAATTTTTGAGCATTTTTAGAAGCAGTCCAATTGAGTCAGTTTACTATTTTATTTATAACTATCACCTTACTGATCCAAATTGAATGGTTCTTATTTTTTAGGATTCCAATTTCAATATAAAACATTTCATTAGAAGGAATCTTGGGGCAATTATTCCATTTGAAGGGTCATATGGATCACACAAGAAGGCCCAAAGAATCTGTGAAGAAACTGGACCATCCCTAAAGATTGAATTACTGGGCTCAATACAGAAGTTCAAATTCATTCATTCTCCTCAAAAATTCGGGGGAATATGTAAGGATTCTTGGATAAAAAATTTAAGGCCCAAATTCAAATACAAGGGTCCCAACTGATTCATTTAAACTCATCCCACCATTCTGTATGGGAAACAAAAATAGTACAGTATTCATGACATGTCTCCTGATATAGTCATCATATCAAGCTGATATTTTTTATTTTGAAAGAGGAGATATAGGTGGCCTACTTTGTTGAATAAAGTGTTTGGATTTGAAGGCATATTCCTATTAATAAACCCATTCACATTTCGGCCTTCTAAAAAGTATGGATTCCATGGATTATTGGAACCATAAATACACTACCACAATCAAGAACTGATTGAGATTAGAATCCTAGTTAAGTTAAGGCTTGGATTAAAATCTTAACATTTAGGAATTCCAATCAACGTCAACTTGTGACATGGGTGTTAATTTAATGCAATACAAAGCAAGGCTCAAGGATATCACAAGCTTAACTACCTATTGATGAACTCACCCCAATATTTATCAATTTGTTAAATCAAACATCATCCATAAATTATTTCATAAGCTTTGCAAACAAACCCCCCGGTCAGAATATAATCAACTAAAAACAATCGACTATTAAAAAGTATCATCACCGAGGATTCGACTCGAGTGCTGTTATGCACATTAGCAGAGCACCGGAACCTTGATCGGTCGATAGGTGACAATCGGTCATGCTTTCAAATGGAACCATTGATGAGGATGGTGCATTATGTAGTCATTAGTTTTTGGTTATTGTAAAAAAACCAAAAAAACAAAACTTTAAAAAAATTGAAAAAAAACACAAAGAAAACCCCACCTTCTCATAAAAATCATAAACTAAAAAAAGACAAAGAAAAACCCATCTTCCTCTTTCTTTCAACATCTCTCTGAATATCCCGTAGCCTCCCAAACAATCCCTTAGATTTGTTTGACCCTGAAATTGAGCGAACACTTCTCCAAATTAGGAGGAACATAAGAGATAATAAACTCATTCAAGAACTTGTCCTTGTCCAACCGATTGAATTGGATATGGCCAATCCTAGGGAACAAACACTTAAATAACTTGATTTCCCTGATATAAATTACCAACCTCTTGGTATTCAATATCCAAATATAGAGGTTGACTTTGAACTCAAATCAGGTTTGATTCATCTTCTTCCTCATTTTCACAGGCTAGCTGGTGAGGATCCACATCTCCACGTTAAAGAGTTCCAAGTGGTGTGCTCTACCATGAAGCCTCAAGGGGTTTCTGAGGAACAAATTAAACTTCGATCATTCCCCTTTTCCTTAGCTAACTCCACGAAATCATGGTTTTACTACCTCCCTCCCGGTTCCATAACCACATGGAATGACATGAAGTGACTCTTCTTAGAGAAATTGTTTCCTGCTTCTCGTACTGATTCTATCCAAAATGAAATAAGTGGTATTCTTCAATTCCCAAGTGAATCGCTCCATGAGTACTGGGAGAGGTTCAAAAAGCTTGTTGGAACCTGCCCACACCACCAAATCCCTAACCAACTCTTGATCCCATACTTCTATGAGGGGTTATTGGCGATGGAGAAAACTCTCATTGATGTCACAAGTGGTAGTTCTCTTATTGATAAAACTCCTACAGCTGCAAGAGATCTCATAAGCAACATGGCTGCAAACACACAACAATTTCATACTCAAGCACGTGATCAAGTAAAACAAGTCCAAGACAATCAATCCATAGAGCCGAACAATATGACCAAGTGGATGAGTGAACTTACAGGTCTTGTGCGACAACTAGTTGTGGCATCCAAAGCCCCAACCTCATCTTCTCCACAATCTTTGTTCCCTCGACCTATCAAGAACTGTGGAATCTGTAGCTCCCTGTCTCATCTAATTGACACATGTCTGCAACTTTAAGAGGATCAATCTGATTCATCTAGACCAATGAAGCTCAATGCATCATATGCTCAACGGAACCTCAACCCTCAACAATTAGGTCAGTTTGTTAGAAACTTCAACCAACCCCATTTTGAGCCCTTCTCTTATACATATAACCCTAACTTGAGATATGGGAATCCCATTTCTCATCCCCCTCAATACCCTCATCAAAACCCAAACCAATTCTAATATGGTCAAATTGTTGGTAACTTCCAACAACCTTACCCTTTTGTTCCTCAACCTCAAAGCAGAAATCCTCCTCCTACTCCTCCAGAAATCCACTATCCTAGTGAGCCTTCTCAATTCCCAAACTAATACAATCCCTTTCCCAAGAACCAAAATCATGGTAATCCCAATTTGGGACAAGCCTCTTCTTCCAAGAAACCATGGGAAAGTGCAGTGAAAGATCTTTCCTCATTTAACCGTTCCAGCCTCAAAAACATTAAAACACAAATCGGTCAACTTGCATCCCACTTGAGCCAGCAACAATAATCAAATTCTTCCCAACTCCCAACTCAACCATTACCCAACCCCAAGGGTAATGTAAGTACAATTGCACTTAGATCGAGGAATCAAATTGCCAATCCTCGAGATAAGTCCTCCAAACCCCCTTTAAATGTTGACTTATAAAATAAAAAGAAAAAGAAACTTAAAAAATAATCTGAATCCATTCTCTCACCTCCTTCCATTCCACTTAGGAACCCAATTCCTTTTCCTCAAGCCATTTCTAAGCCAAAGAAGTCCTTTGAACCCGATCCTGAAATGCTCGACATGTTTAGATGTGTTTAAGTCAACATTCCCCTCTTAGATGTCATAAAACAAATCCCTAAGTATGCCAAGTTTCTTAAGAAATTGTGCGCCCACAAGAGGCAACTTAGGACCTTAGAAAATGTTTCCACCTGACATTTTATTCCCATAAAGTGAAAAGATCTAGGGACCTTTACGGTTCCATGCCAAATTAGAAGTTCCAACTTCGATGATGCACTCATAGACCTAGGAGCCTCAATTAATGTCATGCCCAAATCCATCTTCTCCAACCTTGGTCTAGGTTCCTTACATCCAACGAGTGTTGTTATCCAGTTAGCTAATAAAAGCACAGCCAGTCCTAAGGGAATAATTGAGGATGTCCTTGTCCAAGTCAATGATCTTATCTTCCCCACTGATTTCTATGTCCTTGACATGAAAGGTGAGAGAAACTCTTCTCGATCTCCCCTAATTCTAGGAAGACCATTCCTAATGACAATGAAAACCAAGATTGATGTCTATTCAGGTATCTTATCCATAGAATTTGGTGACCAACTGGTCAAGTTCAATATTTTCCAAGTCATGAGATACCCATCTGAGAATCACTCTACATTCTCAATCCATGTTTCTGAGGACACTTTTGAGAGTGTGTTGAATCCCAATCCATCATGTTCTTCCTGTTATACTGATAGGGGAGTTTGTGAATAGTGAATCCTCATTAACTAATTCATAAATGAAGAAATTGATGTTGACATTACAAATGAAAACTCCATTGATCTAAAGGATCTTGAAAACTCTTTGGAATCTCATCTCACCTCTAGCCTCCACTGCTCCAACTTGGATAGTAATGGGGAAAATGAACAAGCATGTTCATTTTTTATTCAAATATGATTATCCAACATTCATCATTTCCTATCCATGATTCTGAAAATTCTGTTATATGTGAGGTGAACCCTGAAACAATGTGTTTATATTGTCTCGATGGTAGTGATGTTTGTGATATTTGTTCCCTAATTAATAAAGTGATCACTGGTGAGGTTAAAATTGACCATTATTTGGCGAACAACATTGATATAAAGGATATTGAAAATTTTATTCAGTCTTATGACTCCACTGATCCTCATTACTCTACATCGGTAAGTGATGAAATAAATGAGTCAAAAACAATTGGGATCTCATACTTTGGTTTCAGTTCATCTGAACCTTACATAAATGAACCATCAGAATTGAAGCATCTTCCTAAATTTTTGAGCATAGAAAACCAGAACTTTGTGGAAAACATCATTCCTCAAGTTAAAGACTAAAGGGAGGATAACCATATTCTCTTTCCACCCCCATTTAATTGCAAGCACAAAATCAAGGAAGGGGAGAAATTATCCAATGAACAATCATGCATCCCAAAGGGGAAGTTTTTTTGGAATCACTCTAGTGTTGAGAAAATACGGTGGCCACCATCGAACTATGGATAGTCCACTGCAACTGTCCAGCTGTATACAAATAAATGCAGCGCTTCTTGAGAGGAAACCCATGTTTTCTTTTACTTTTGTGAAATTTTAATTTATTTTTAGTTTTTCATTAGATGAATAATGATTTTTATTTTTTAGGTAACATCCCACATGAGGCACATCAACTTCTACAGTTGACCCACCATTGGATGAAGACGGAGACCTTCCAAATCCAAACCAGGGGGCACCCCTTTCAATTTAACTCTCTCTCTCTCTCTACCTCTTTCTTCTTCTTTATATCTCTTTCATTTTTTTACCACTTTCTTCATCAAACCCTTTCTTTTTTTCTTTCTCTTTTGTGTGGGTGTGTATTTTAAAAAAACACTAAAAAAATAACAAAAAATATATGGAAAAACAAGAGTCATGATTACTCACCTTCAATTTTCAAATTTTGTCCAACCATTTTGGGGAGTCAAAAGACATGGTTTCATCTCAAAAATTTTGTGTTTTCATTATATATTTGGATAAAGAATATTGTGTCAAAACCAACAAATTTTGAATGCTCAATTTTATATTTGGTAAATAATTTTCCCCACCCGTGAGGAACACCATTTGCTTTCATGACAAGGCCGCTTATGGCCATCTTTTCAAAATGTGTGTTTTTCACCCCCATTTGTGAGTCTTGAGTTTGTGGACCATCGAGCTGAATTTCCTATTTTAGTGTGCATTAATATGATAGAGGCATTTTCTGAGCCACATGAGAATTATAATATCCAAATAGCCTCCCATTAACCATACATTAAACCTCATTTTGAAAGCATCTTCAAGCCTATGAAAACCTTTTCTTTGATTTCCACATTACAAGCCCAATACCTTATCCCACCCAATATCAACATGGATTTTCATTGCATAATTTTTTGAAATTTAAGTGTGGGGGGGATGGATTTCATTTTGGGTACCCTTTGTTGATTTCACCATGTTATCATATGCTTAAGGGCAAGCATCTATTTCATTGTGGGGGAGAGGTTGTCATTCAGTTAGTTTTGGGAATGTATATATGTTCATCTTGTACAATTGAAAAGTGTTCAAAAAAATATCAAAAAAACATTCAAAAAAATCAAAAAAAATGAAAATAAGAATGGGTTGTGTCTTGGGCAGGTCAAAAATCACTCTTCCTCAACCTTTGATCTTGTTATAACTATTAAAATTAGTGTCGTGAGGAGATCAATCATGGGTTGGGAGATGAGTGTGAGATCTATTTCAATTTCAACTTTCAAAAAAATACAAAAAAGAAAAACAGAAAAAAAATGAACACATATGCCATTGGGAAAAGTTTTGTGGTTTGTAAATATTTCATCTTCCCATCCACTTCAAATTTCCTTCCTCTTTTGTGTCTTATTTCACATTTTCATTCCCTCATAAATATGTGTTTCCATTTCCTTTCATGTCTCATTTCAAAAAAAAATGTACATTTCTTTTTCCATGTTGGTGTTTTTACCCCTTTTTTCCCTATCTTTTGGATATCATCTTCCTACCATCCCATGGCCACAGAAAAACCCCTTCAAAAGACCTCTTGATTCTTGTGAACTTTAGGATAGGGAGTGGAAGCTGAGATCTCTTACAAACTCTAAGATTTTCACTTTTGGTCGGTGAATGAGTGAAGCTCCATAAATTAATTTTATCATCTTGAGAGGAGTAAGTTTTGTGTGCCACCATTTTCCATTTCTAAATTTTAGCATGAAAATATAAATTGTTTTTGGAACATTTTTTCTGTAATAACTTTTGGTGAAATTCAATATGGATAAGTGAAATTGTCTAAACATCCAATGATTGGGGAAAACAAAATTTTAATATTTCTTGGGGAGTGAAAATTATTTTGTAACTTTTTTTATATTTATTGCACATGAGAACATGCACAAGACTAAGTGTGGGGGATTTGGTGTTATTAATATTTTAATTACTTATTATATACTCCATTTACTGATTTTATATGAAATGTTCATAATTTGTGTGAAATATTAATGTTTTAATACTAGATATAATTTCTGTGCATTTTTAGAAGTAGTCCAATTGAGTTAGTTTACTATTTTATTTATAACTATCACACTACTGATCCAAATTGAATGGTTCTTGTTTTGTAGGATTCCAATTTAAATATAAAACATTTCATTAGAAGGAATCTTGGGCCAATTATGCCATTTGAAGGGTCATATGGATCACACAAGAAGGCCCACAGAATCTGTGAAGAAACTAGACCATCCCTAAAGATTGAATTACTGGGCTCAATCCAGAAGTTCAAATTCATTCATTCTCCTCAAACTTTCGGGGGACAATGTAAGGAGTCTTGGATAAAAATTTTAAGTCCCAAATCCAAATACAAGAGGCCCAACTGATTCATTTGAACTCAGCCCGCCATTCTGGCTGGGAAATAAAATCAGTACAGTATTCATGACATGTCTCCTGATCTAGTCATCAAATAAAGCTAAGATTTTGTAGGGTGAAAGAGAAGATATAGGCGGCTGACTTTGTTGAATAAAGTGTTCGTATTTGAAGGCATTTTCCTATTGATAAACCCATTCACATTTTATCCTTTTAAAAAGTATGGATTGAAGTGGATAGTTTAACTTTGTTTAATCAAACCATCATACTTTGGATCCTTAACTCCAATGGCCGCCAAATTTTCAAAGTAAACATAGGAGATAAATATCTACAACTTTGAAGAAGGAGGGATCTTGAGGTTTAGCTTTCTGGATGTCCAAATCATCGATCGAAGTTGAGGGGTAGTTTTGGAATGCAAACAGTCCACCACCTTGGGCTATAAATACATCCCCCTCATCTCCTTCAAAGGAGTTGGCATTTCAGAAGAGAGTAGCACATATTGGCATGAGAAAAGCCATGCCAAGGGATTGGGAGGAATTTCCATACTCAAGTTTTCACTTGAGATACCATTCCTCAACTCTTTGTTTCCTTTTACTTTTGTGTTCTTCATTATTGTAATCTTGTAAGTCTTTTTTTTTTGTAATTCTATTTTAACGCAAGTTTCTTCTTCAATATCTCTTATTATCATCCACCTTCTGTAGTTTAATATTTATGTTCTTAAAATAGTTTAAATACAGTTGAATCCCCTTCCCTTATTTTGCTTTCTCATTCAATCTAAAGTTCGTTTTTAATTATCATCATCGTTTGTGTGTGTTCGACGCACCACTCTTTTCTTATCCCTTTCTTTTTCTTATCTTCTTAATTTATCATCATAATCATTATAAACAGATTACTAATCATTTCAATGGCTGAGTAAATCTCTCATTGGTTTGAGTTATAATTTAGGGATGTTAAGCAATTGAGAGCTTTTGTTTGATGAGTATTCTTTGAATTAACATTGTGTATGTTGGACTTAACATGTCATGGATTAATGAAATATTTTGTTTAACGTATGGATTCCATGGATTATTGGAACCATAAATACACTACCATAATCAAGAACTAATTGAGATTAGAATCCTAGTTAAGTTAAGGCTTGGATTAAAGCCTTAATACTTAGGAATTCCAATCAACGTCAACTTGTGACATTGGTATTAATTTAATGCAATACAAAGCAAGGCTCAAGGATATCACAAGCTTAACTACCTATTGATGAACTCACCCCAATCTTTATCAATTTGTTAAATCAAACATCATCCATAAATTATTTCATAAATCTCTATAAACAAACCCCCCAATCAGAATACAATCAATTAAAAACAATCGACTATTAAAAAGTATCATCGTCGAGGATTCGACCCGAGTGCTGCTATACACATTAGCAGAGCACCGGAACCTTGACTGGTCGATAGGCGACAATCGGTCGTGCTTTCAACACTACCTTGGACTCATGAGTAAGAGGGGTGCTTACCCCACCAAGAATCATTCTGGTGATGCGACCTAAAATCATGTCGGTGAGACAGACCCGCCCAAAGCGGATAGTATCAAGGTGTGGTGTTTGAGCCCCTTTGACTTACAGTTCAGGACAGACGTGAGGATGCTAGTCATCGATGGTTATTACTTCTAAGACTATTGGCGACTCTTTTCTTGGGTTGAGCTGAGAGATGGAGATCCCCTTACTCTCATGTTTGGGTTTCTTTGACTGAGCATATATATATATCCTATTTCAGTACCCACTCCTTGGGTTTTGGCTACTCTCCTACTAGGAGAGGCAAAGTCACGCAGGGTATGCAACGTGCTTTCTTTGTCTAGCTTCTCCTGGTTGGACGAGTCTATTATCCTACTATAGGTAACGAATACTTGTTGAGAAGTTCATCTTCTCACCGTTTCTAGATCTTTATGTATGGACGAGCTTACTTTACACACTTGTTGGGTTGAGCTATAATATCTTTTGTTGTACCTTGTTCTATCTTATGCTCCCCTCTTTAGTACATCATTACTGCTCCCTTGAGCCTTCGGAGCATCCTACTCAGTATTTTTATACTCACCCCTACTTGGAATTTTCCCGCACTTGGTGTTCCCTTATAGATGACGGACACGTTGATCATGACATCAGAGGAGCTTAGGGATACGAGGTGATTGGACTGTGTGTGGTGGTCGTAGCTTGGGATCCAAGAGCAGGGCTCTCTCAAAAGTTTTATTTTTCCACTTGTTTCCAGGTTGTGGCACTTTTCTGGTTGGGCGTGTATTTTTCCCTTTTACCTTTCCTCTTACTGTATAGCACTTGTACTTGTATTGTTTAAAGGTCGATGCATGTTTGTGGTTTATTTATAGCAATTATGTATATTTTGTTCCTTTTCCCTTTGTGCTTTTGCATTGAGTTGGTTGCGTGTGTGACTACAGTTTCATAGGCAAATACCTCCCTGAGTTGTTGTGTCTTTGGCGCTAGTCGTCACCCCCTAGCCTATGGAGGTGTGCTTGGGGTAGTTGCGGCTCGAGCCCCGTCACGGGTCGGGTCGTGACACCAACCATGAGTGTATAGTTCCCTCATTGTTCCACCATGAACTCTCACTACTAGTTGGAAGTCTTTGCTATACGAGGAGGTGTGCTTGAGGTCATGTGTCCAATAGGGTTCAATTACTATTGAGTGAATTGTATCTTATATGTCACAAAGGCATTGAATCGAATAATTCTCATGTTCCTACCACATAATATATTAAACTTTAAATGTAACCTAAGGGTGAACATCATATGCCTATATCGAACTCTTCATTTTACCTAGATAATTACTTTCTCTATAACCTTCATTTCCACATAGATAACATCTTCTCATTCCTTAAAGACATTCCCTTAAGTACTTCTTCCCAAAATCATGACATGTAGGAAGTTGAATCTTCTATCCTCTATTGTCTTCATGAAACTCCATTTTTCTCTTATTAGGCGTGTAAGGGTACTCACCCAAGTTGAGGTTGTTAATCAGATAATGGGATATCCAATTAGGCATAATCACAAGGTTTCACCTTCCATCTTCTATTTTAGTTGGTTTTAACATTTCATCATTGCATAACCCATGGAAAATAAATGGTTTTTGAAAACATTTCATCATAGAGTAACCAATGGAAAATAAAAGAGTTTTTTAATCATTTCAAACACTTCATTATAGCATAACTCACGCAAAATAAACATGTTTCCTAAACATCTTTTCATCGTAATAATAAACCATCCAGATAAAGAATAAAGATGGTTCCATTAGATCATATCCTCATTAAATCATAAGTTGCTTCAAAATATATCATCTTAGATAAAAAAAAATCCTTTAAAAGATCACTTGGAATGTTTCTTGAGGAAAATACGTTTTTCACATTAAAATCGATATTTTTAAAATCTAAAAGTGTCCCAATTATTAATGAAATATTTTATATGAAAATAACCTTATAAAATTGTAAAGTAATCTTAAAATAATTGAGTGGTCATGATGATGACAAATTATGTTCAATCCATGTACGTTAAAATAATGAATCCTTTCACATTTTTGGTAAAAATTCAAAAATACGTCCTCTGGAAAAAAATTAATAAGATTCCTTATAAACCATTTTTTAAAAATTCAATCATGGATAAAAATTACTTTAATCAGTCATAGGAAAATATTAAAAACATTCTTGAAAACATTTTTAGAAAACATGGATGTGGAAGAAAAAAGATTTTTGACTGAAGTGAGAAATAAAGTTAGTTTTATGTAAAAATATTCCTTCAATATCTTGGGTACATAAAGAGTGGGAAGTGAATGGAAAAAATTTAATATATAGGAGAATAATATTCATGGTATTCTTGAAAGAAAGTTAATAAAATTTCATTATCAAAAACATAATCATAAACAATCCCGATAAATAATGAGATTCTAACATATATCTCATACCACATTGGTAACATTCAAATCAGAACCTCGTGAAATAAAAAACCTTATATGAATTCGTCAATCCCCAGAATTTTCATTGGAAGAATCATAAAATACATTATTGTACATAATATACACCACATAAAATAATCAAGTGTTCAATATGGCATGTGTTTCATAAAAATAAAATTGATATGAGAAACATTTACCTCAAGTTCGACTTATTTTGAAATCACTTCAACTTCTACTATAATAAATGTAAATTTATTATAATATAATAATAGAATCATTAAAAAACTTATAATATCATATATGATCCAATTATAACATTTCAACACCCATTTATTAATAATTCGGTATTAAAATTTTCATTTTCAGGTTATAATTACTTCGTTTTTTATATAAGTTTTGGTTCTATTGTTTTGTTCCTTATATTGCGATCATGGTTTCATCATATTCAGAATTTTAACCATGATATAAATATCATATATATTCAGTGTATATATATATACATATATATTCATCTATAAAAGATAGAAAAATGAATTTCAATGCTCATGGAAACAGTAGGTCATGCGTACGTATTAACGTTGTTTCAGTTTTTCGATGGATCGAGTGAAAGAAATGTAAATTACACAGCTACATGGAGACGATAAGTCATATGTATGTTCGAGAGATGTTTTCACTTTCTGCATGATGGAAATAAGGTGGATAATGGTTGTTCTATAATCATAATAATAATAGATTATATTAAATATATTTGAGTCATTATAATGGACACCATGTATTTAGATGTTGTATAAGAAGAAATAAAATTGAAAACGCAAGGTTAAGAGTTATTCCTCAACGTTGAGAAGTCTTTTTTGGGTTACACCTTAAGCCTAGAAAGAATGGTCTTTTGAAAATACCAGAAGATCAAGAATGTATTTAAGGAAGATATGATGATATTAGGTTAGTTATTGGCTGAGATATAAGGATAAATGAATTGTGAATAATGAAGGAGATGAGATTCCCTTTTATAAGTATGAAGAGAAGCACTCATGAAATTACTGTATTAAATTAATCTAAATCATTTTTTATCGAAAAATAGATCTAAATGGATATAATTAAAATATTCTATGAGTATGAGTCTAAATAATCTCATAAAATAAAATTTCAACAATTTTTATTTTTATTTTTTACCCTTCTCTTATTTTTAACCTCTTGTTAACCCTTTTGACAATTACCACAATATCAATGTTTTTTAATCTTAAGAGGTCAATGAAGTTACCAAAAAAATCCATGTGACTCATAAATGGACCATTATTTATATTTTCAATAATATTTTATTCACTTCTCTAAATATAGGATTTTTATTAATTTTAAATAACTTTATAAAATATTTTTTATTACAAAATATCATTAATGTCATTTTTGGAAATAGAGAAAATATTATAATATAATATGTCTCTAACTCATATCAAATGGATCCAAAATTACATTTATTAAAAAATAATTGAGATATTCTCTTGATATAATTATAAAATAAAATTTTTATTGGTTTATATATTATTTTAATCATTATCCATCGTTTTAACCACTTGGTTAACCAAATTTAACCTTAACCATGGTAATGACTTCTTCAATAATAAAAAGTTATGATTTTACTTATATGGTGAAAAGTGGATAATAAATGTCAAAAAGAATGTTATTTTAGACCATTACTCATCTTAATTATACTCTTTAAATATTTGTATAATTTTTAAATAATTTAATATAATATATTTAACATAAAATACTATTAATGTCATTTTAAAAACTATTCAAATGATTCGAATTTAAAAACAACATGATAGCGATATAGTTTGAATATAAACCTTTTACACATCTCAAATATGTTATATTTATCTTAAAAATTCATGGGAAACTATAAATCACCTATAAAATATTACTTTTATAGTTTTCAAAATCATTTGAATAATTTGTTTACGGCTTTCACAAGTGATGTGTCGGCGTTGTATAAGAATTTAAGATAATTATTTCATCTCTAAAAATTAAAAAATATATTAACATGATAAAAAATATTCAATCATATTTAAAATAAAATTTTATAACCAAATTTACATTATTTTTATACCACTCAAAAAATATTATAGATATTAAAAGTAAGTGGCATTTTTTACATTATCTTTTACTTAAATGTTATAAAGGTTAAAAAAATAAATGAAAAAATCAACCCATGTATTTGAACTTTGAATGATTATGGAAAAACTAGACTTATCCAATGAAATAAAGGCATGTTTTTAATGAATTTTAAACCTTATCAGATTAGTTTTAATACTAAATAACTCATTTTACATTAACCATAGTAATAAGAATTTATGATTTTCACTATTAATTTTGGCCAAAAATAAAAGGGAACAATTTACCAAATTCAAAAATCCTTATTACAAATATTTAATCCTTTTTCAAGATTGAATTTCAAAATTTGATATAAATTAATTTTATAAAAAAATCAAAACGCAATGAAAAGGTGGTTTTAAAAACACTTTTTAAGTACAAAAAAGTTTTTACACCAAATTCAACAATAAAATTGATTCCAATGAATTTAATTGGATTATTCACAATATAATATAAATATTTTTACTTTGAATCTAATTCAACACAAAATTCAACTTTGTAAATGCTTGAAAAATAATGTTTTCAATAAAAAATTAGTAGTTTTCACTATTCACTATAATATAAATCTTTTCAAAAAAATTTAAAAAAATCAACATAAACTAAATTTGATATTATGATTTCAAAAATGATATTATTTTTATCAAATAAATTTTTTAATATTTTCAAAAAATAATTATAAAATTTACTCCCAAAAACAATAAAAATATTTTTGGAGAACATATTTTGAAAAAATAAAATAAATTTACTAAAAAATTGAGTGATTATTTAATAAAAATATATTTATAAATTTTTAATAATTATGACCTTTATATATATATTAAGATTTAGGTAATTCTATTCATACCTTCCAATTCAATGGCTATATTATAAAAGTCATAAAATAATAATATTTCACAGTTCGTTAAAGCTCGATATTTTGTGTTCAATACGCTATCAAACATAGAGTTCTTTAAAAAACTAAAGGCGTTACTTCACCTAATATCCTACATCCAATAAAAAACCATTCATATATTAAATATAAATCTTAAAAATACAGAATAAGTGTGTGTGTGTCAAAGTCTATGAAATACAATGCTATCTGATATAAAGAAACACTAGATAAAACTTACACATCCAAAACAGATGAATTCCTAATCTCAATGACACAATGTCCATCATCATGTGATTTATGCTCTAATAGCTATTCAAATCCACCATCCAACTTGAGGATCCTTGATCATCATTCCCCTGTATCATTCAATCATCGTGGGCATAAGGTGAAAAACACATAAGTGTGCATGTCAGGGTGAGTATGACATTTCCCAATACACTCATCCCAAGCAACGGGTTGACCTCATAACCATCTATTTTCTTTGTAAATCAATGTAAAATAATGTGTTGAGAATTTCATGCCACATGACATCATCAATAATCATAACCATGACACATCTTTACAAATCAACCCATAGATCACATTCATCACAATTTCCAAATACAATGTTCTCAATAAGGGATCAAAATCATATTTCATAACCCATCAAGGATTTCCCACCAATTAATTCAACCTAGATTCACTAATGATGGAATTATTGAGAAAATACACATCTAAAAAATCTCAAAAATATTGGAAAAAATAAACACCTATATCTTTCTCTCAAGTGTTTAAAGAAATACACATCTTCCGTTAGAGGAAATACACATCTTCAAATCAAACAGTGTGTACATGTCTAGATTCTAGTGGAAATACAAATATCTATGGAAAATTTTATATATTTTAATACAATAGAATATACAAATTTCTATGGTTTTAGATGCATATCAGGTATCCTCAATCCTAGAGAATTGGGAATGAGTATAGATAATATCATATTCATCATCATCCAACTGGATCCTCATACTATGTAAGAGATGGGGTGTGTCGGCATGGGTGAATTACATTCCATTTCTTTCTCTTAATTTGGATACTATAGTGTCACGGGCTGAGCGTCTCAGCACAGCGGTTCACCCGTGCGGCACCCCAGCCCCCTCCAAGGCGGGCGGGGTTCAGCCGTCCAGCTCTTCATATGTGAGGTTCACTGGTTTCGTCCTGCCATGGACTCATCAGGAGAGTGGCCCCAACTCCCAACCAGTGGTGTCAAGGTTGACACGCACCATCATCCTCTTTGTCGGGGCGACTCTCATCTCTTCGATAGGGACTAACCAGATGAACCGCAACGTTGATATTCTTGCTGGTGTGAGACAAGACCCCCATGATTGGGTCGTGACATTCTCCCACCACCATTCCATGCACGCCCTCGTGCATGCAGGATCGTGGCCTCCTGTGTGTCCGCGACTGCTTCCAACTAACCGGTTACCAAGCATGGCATCAGGGGACGTTCCTTCCTTGTCGTCGGCATCAATGGCTCACCCACTCTCTGGGTCGCAAACCACCGTGGTCCACCCTCTCTCTCAGGGTCGGAAACCACCTCCACGAGACCCACCCTTCATAGTGGCGTCTCTGCCTCGGACATCTCGCAAGCGCGACCTTCTACGTCGTGTCATCTCCGCATGACACCCCGGGACTCCGCTCCCACCACCAAGGTCCATCCGGCAGCATTCCGCAACACCACGAGGCACATTCCCTCTGATACCACTTGTCACGGGCTGAGCGTCTCAGCACAGAGGTTCGCCCGTGCGGCACCCCAGCCCCCTCCAAGGCGGGCGGGGTTCAGTCGTCCAGCTCTTCATATGTGAGGTTCACTGGTTTCGTCCTGCCATGTACTCATCATGAGAGTGGCCCCAACTCCCAACCAGTGGTGTCAAGGTTGACACGCACCATCATCCTCTTTGTCGGGGCGACTCTCGTCTCTTTGATAGGGACTAACCAGATGAACCGCAGCTTTGATGTTCTTGCTGGTGTGGGACATTGTCACGGGCTGAGCGTCTCAGCACAGCGGTTCGCCCGTGCGGCACCTCAGCCCCCTCCAAAGCAGGCGGGGTTCAGCCGTCCAGCTCTTCATATGTGAGGTTCACTGGTTTCGTCCTGCCATGGACTCATCAGGAGAGTGGCCCCAACTCCCAACCAGTGGTGTCAAGGTTGACACGCACCATCATCCTCTTTGTCGGGGCGACTCTCATCTCTTCGATAGGGACTAACCAGATGAACCGCAGCTTTGATGTTCTTGCTGGTGTGGGACAAGACCCCCATGATTGGGTCGTGACATTCTCCCACCACCATTCCATGCACGCCCTCGTGCCTGCAGGATCGTGGCCTTCTGTGTGTCCGCGACTGCTTCCAACTAACCGGTTACCAAGCATGGCCTCAGGGGACGCTCCTTCCTTGTCGTCGGCATCAATGGCCCACCCACTCTCTGGGTCGCAAACCACCGTGGTCCACCCTCTCTCTCAGGGTCGGAAACCACCTCCACGAGACCCACCCTTCATAGTGGCGTCTCTGCCTCGGACATCTCGCAAGCGCGACCTTCTACGTCGTGTCATCTCCGCATGACACCCCGGGACTCCGCTCCCACCACCAAGGTCCATCCGGCAGCATTCCGCAACACCACGAGGCACATTCCCTCTGATACCACTTGTCACGGGCTGAGCGTCTCAGCACAACGGTTCGCCCGTGCGGCACCCCAGCCCCCTCCAAGGCGGGCGGGGTTCAGCCGTCCAGCTCTTCATATGTGAGGTTCACTGGTTTCGTCCTGCCATGGACTCATCAGGAGAGTGGCCCCAACTCCCAACCAGTGGTGTCAAGGTTGACACGCACCATCATCCTCTTTGTCGGGGCGACTCTCATCTCTTTGATAGGGACTAACCAGATGAACCGCAGCTTTGATGTTCTTGCTGGTGTGGGACAAGACCCCCATGATTGGGTCGTGACATTCTCTCACCACCATTCCATGCACGCCCTCGTGCATGCAGGATCGTGGCCTTCTGTGTGTCTGCGACTGCTTCCAACTAACCGGTTACCAAGCATGGCCTCAGGGGACGCTCCTTCCTTGTCGTCGGCATCAATGGTCCACCCACTCTCTGGGTCGCAAACCACCGTGGTCCACCCTCTCTCTCAGGGTCGAAAACCACCTCCACGAGACCCACCCTTCATAGTGGCGTCTCTGCCTCGGACATCTCGCAAGCGCGACCTTCTGTGTCGTGTCACCTCCGCATGACACCCTGGGACTCCACTCCCACCACCAAGGTCCATCCGGCAGCATTCTGCAACACCACGAGGCACATTCGCTCTGATACCACTTGTCACGGGCTGAGCGTCTCAGCACAGCGGTTCGCCCGTGCGGCACCCCAGCCCCCTCCAAGGCGGGCGGGGTTCAGCCGTCCAGCTCTTCATATGTGAGGTTCACTGGTTTCGTCCTGCCATGGACTCATCAGGAGAGTGGCTCCAACTCCCAACCAGTGGTGTCAAGGTTGACACGCACCATCATCCTCTTTGTCGGGGCGACTCTCATCTCTTCGATAGGGACTAACCAGATGAACCGCAGCTTTGATGTTCTTGCTGGTGTGGGACAAGACCCCCATGATTGGGTCGTGACAATAGGTACACTTCACCACTACTAATCCCATCAATCCTGTTCTTGCCTTAGCGAAACTAGATGAATTAATCATCTCTATCTATCACGTACTAGAGTGTTCGAAAAATTTCTCATCCCCATCAATCAATTAGAAATGTCTCTTATATCTCATCCTATAGAATTTGGTGAGTAAAAAAGATGAATATATACATCATCCTCGCTCTCTTCCCATATTATTGGGTATGCCAAGGTGTGGTCTCTATCATCAAACTTCAATCATAGACATAGGGTGAGTATGAAGGATATCCCCTACCAATCTCCTATGACTCCCTAGGTAGCAATCCAACTAAAACATCCTCCTAAAAATATTCCCACCTCCCAGACGCATGGCATGTGAATAAAAATTTAATAGTAGATATATGCAAGCTATTGAATTTTCATACAAGTCACATCATAGAAATGAATATAATATTGCTCTCATAGACATCACAAGTTATCACAACCTACACATTCTGATTATTTAGATATTATCGATAAAATTTCAATAATGATGTGTTAATATTGAAATATTTAGTTTTCACAACAAAACTATGTTGTCACCACATATCCTCTTAGAGTTTCATCAGTGTAAAATCTGATTGAAAATTGAATTTTTATTATGCCAGAAGAAAATGAAAAATAAAAAACAAGAGAGCAATGTTAAGGAGGATTGGAGTGATGGAGACCAAGGGAATCCCCTTGAATGATGTTATTAAAATCCAGTCATAGAATCCAAGCTCAAGAAATGATTACTTTAAACTCCGTATTACCCTTTAAAGCATGTAACCTTTATTTCCCTTCCTCCATGTGTGAAGTATGTCGATGTCCACGGACAGAAAGCTCCGACATCTCGTAATAGAATAAATAATACTTTGATGGCTCACATTGATGCTCGTAAGTGAATTAACTGGAATAGATGAATAAGATTCAACACAATACAGATTGATATTATGAGACCTGCAAGAGGAACGGATATTGAGCATGGAATAAGCCTCTACTTGAAGGGAAGAACCCTCACCATAAAAAGATGAGAAGCCAAGGATGATCGAGCCACCTGCATCATGAACTATCCAGCCTCCACACATGACCCCTTGGACACAAGAACCATCAATGTTGAGTTTAAGACTAGCCCTGCGAGGTAACTAACAGACCCACAAACCCTTGACCCTGGAACTGGGCATCACCATGACCCCGACCTGAGGAAACAGAAGCATAAGAGATGCAGACAAGATGAAACCATTGAAAAGTGTTGGAGTCTGCATCCCACATCGGACTTGAGGTCCGGTGTGGTCTTTATTATTTGTTATAAATACACCCCAAGGGCTCCTTTGGAGAGACACCTTGGGGGTTCGGTCTCTCATTCTACATGGTATCAGAGGGATTTACTCCCGACCCTCCCTCCTGAATTTTTTTCCCTTCCTTTAGGGTTTCCCCGTCCGGGGGGCGGCGGCTCCAATCCAAATAGTCGTCGCCCCCCTCCCTCTGTTGCTCCTGCTGGCTCTCCCTCTCGGCGGCTCTCCCCACCGGTGGCCCTCTGCTTACGATGCGGCTTCCCGGCTCCCGCCGGCCCCGCCTTCTGCGTCGCCCTCCCGTGGCTCCCCGCGTCGTCCTCCTGCCTGACGCGGCTCCCGGCTTCCCTCCGTCCCGCGGCTTCCCGTCGCCTGGCACTGCTCCGCTACTCCGTTGACGACGTCCCCTCCTGCGGCTTCGCCTCCTTGCGACGACCGGCCCCACCTCCCTCCGGCTTCCTGTCGCGGATCCTGCCTCCCTCCCACGGCGCGACTCGGCTTCCAGCCCCGCATCCCTTGCGTCGGCCTCCTGTGACGCGCGGCCTCCCGTCGGCGCTCCTCCTCAACGGTTCCCGGCGGCCTTCCCCGGCGGGTTTTCTGACTCCTGTAACTGCGCGCAACAGCTCCCGCTTCTCCAGGCGGACGTTCCAGTCCGGCCCGTCTCTCCCGCTACGCACGAACCACCTTCTCAGGCGGTCCTCCTGCGCGCGCGGCACCTCCCGTGACGCTCTGTCTGGCGGCCCTCTCTCCCGAAGGCCCTCTCTCCCGACGCCCCTCTCTCCCGACGGCCCTACTCCCTGCGCACGTCGGCCCGCTCATCGCCGCCCCTTCCCGCAGCGCCTCCTGTCGTCTTCCCTCCCGATGCGGCGTATTCCGCCGGCTTTCCTCTCTCCAGCGGCGGCTCCTGCATGCGATGGCTACTGCGCGCGACCCATGCGGCGCTATTTCCGGCTCCCCACAAGCAGCGGCGCCCAGCTCCTCCATCCCGCGCCTCCCGCGCGCTCCAGCTACTATCTTCCCGACGCTGCTCTCCGGCGTCCAGATCCGACGGCCCCTTCTTTTTTTTTTTCTGGCCGCTTCTCCTGCTCCGGCCGGATCCGGTGTTTTCCGACCAGATCCGGACAGCTCAGGCCGGCTCCGGCCTGATCCGGACAGCTCCGGCCGGCTCCGGCCTGATCCGGACCGCTCCGGCCGGATCCGGTGATTTCCGACCAGATCCGTACAGCTCCGGCCGGCTCCTGCCTGATCCAGGCTACTCCGGCCAGATCCGGCGATTTTCGGCCAGATCCGGCGATATCCGAACTGTTTCGGGCAGATCCAGACTGTTCCGGCCAGGACCGTCCCCGCGCATCTCCGCTGCAATCCCGCTGCAATGTCGCCTCCCCAATCTGTTGCTCAACTGCTTCCGCGGCTTCCGGGCCTCCAGCAACCGGCCTCCACCCGTGTCGGCCGCTCCACGCAGGTGGCCTCCTCCGGCTTCCAGCGCCGCCTCCCGGCCTCCTGCACCCTCGTCGGCCTCCTCCTGCGGCATCCCCGCCTCGCCGGCATCTCCCGGCAACTCCCGGCAGCCGCATCTCTATCCGCCGGCACGCCCATTCGCTGGCGCAGCAGCTCGACCACCTCGGATTTGGGTCTGTTGGCGCCGCCAGATCCCGCAACGATTTCTGCGGAATCCCCGCATCCCGTCGCCGGCCCCGCAAGTGCGGTTTTCCCGGTGCTAGTTTGGATTTCCCGGCGTTTCATCGACCGGCCCCACTAGTGCGGCATTCCTGGCGCTCCGTCACCCAGCCGATCTGAGTGGTCATCTGCTGCGCCCGCACCATCATCCATCATCCTGAGGGGGAGCTTCGATCGTGAGGGGGAGCAGCAGCCTGACAACTTTTTCTATCATTCTGCTTTATGTCGTCTTGTTTTATCATCAAGTTGGGCATGTCCAGCTTGAGGGGGAGTGTTAGCGTTTGTTTTGTTGCTTTCTTTTCATTATGTGTCCAAGCTAGGTACACCTGGCTTGAGGGGGAGTGTTGGAATCTGCATCCCACATCGGACTTGAGGTCCGGTGTGATCTTTATTATTTGTTATAAATACACCCCAAGGGCTCCTTTGGAGAGACACCTTGGGGGTTCGGTCTCTCATTCTACAAAAAGCATGAAGAGGGGATGGATCTTACATGTTAATCAATCCTTCAGGTAACCATGATTGGGATTGAGATCCTGGTGGCATGCACCATTCCGAACATTCCATATAACCAAACACCCAGCCAAAAACAGAATACCACGCCCGATGTCATTCAGATCACCACCTACATGGGCGAAAAATAGTGGGAAAAGAAGAGTTCCAATGACTCGCACCGTATGTTTCCACAAAGAATAGTCTAGATATGACGATCCCAATCCTATGTCACAAATAGATGACTGATGGACTTGATACTGGGAGAACGGTAGCTAAAACATTTGGAAACAAGAGTAAAACACATCTTCTAGACTTCATCATCAGTATGAAGTCCTTTATTGTAGAGGCGCCAAAGAAAAATATTCATCTTGATGGGGATTTTTTTAAACCATAAAACATTATTCTGAGTGAAAAACAGTTTCTAGGAATGGACTAGATCATGAAACACTGAATCGCTAAACTATCATGAATGGGACGGAGCAATGATGAGATAGTCCAGAATATCTTCCAGCTGGATCCTTCTATAAACATTTATTTGTTGTCCATTGAGAACGGATTCAATGAAACGAGGATAAGAGAAGGATTGTCTGAAACTGATGTCGGGAACAACAAATTCTATAAAATAAGGAACAGAACCAGACCAGTTATCATACCAAAAAGAAATGTCACCTTGACCAATAATCCCACGTATGTTATCGATAAAGGTTCTTGTCTTATTATGGAGCTCATTCCAGATGTGTGAGCCCAAATATCCCTCATTCCAATGATCAGGAAAATACCCCTATTTATGATTAATGAAGTTCACCCAAATTTAATGTCCTAATCGAGCCTCCCAAGCGAGTCTGGCCAGCATACAAGAGACAATATAAGTTATGAATCCGATATTTATGCCCCTTCATGAATAGGCTTAGCCAGACTATACCAACTTGCTCAGTGATATATCCCTTCAATATGCACATCCCAAATAAAAGAGTTATCAATTTTCTCCATTTCCCTAATCACGGCATTCATATCCTTACAAATAGAAAAAAAATCATCAGAATAGAGTTCAAGATGCTATTAACCAAAGTAATTCCTCCTCCAAAAGAGAGGAATTTACTTTTCCAATTAGAAATTTTTCTGGTTATTCTATTACATATCCCATCAAAATGGTGAATGTGAACTCTTCCATTAGAAACAGGGGCTCCAAGATACTCCATAGGGAAGTTCTTTTTATTGATGTCAAGTATATCCTCTATTCTTTTAGAACACCTGTTCGAACAAGATTTAGATATGTAGACACTACTCTTGGGAAAGCTAATGTATTTTCCACTTTTTCTGTTGTAAGAATTAAAGTATTTTATTGAAATTAGAAATGGAATTACTTCTTCCTCCATTATCAAGTAAAAGAATTTCATCCACAACAAATAAGTGATATATGCCTTTAAAACCAATCTGGCCTCTAAAGGGATGGACAAGTCGATCGTAAATGCCTATGTTAAGGTTCCTTCTAAGAACATCCTAGGAAAGAATAAAAAGGCTCAGAGAAAGGGGGTCACCTTGACGAAGGCCCCTGATGGATTTGAAGAAGCCAAATATCCTCCCCATTAAAGAAATGTTGAACCAAGGGGGAGAAAAGCATTTGAACAAAAGGTCACACACCCATTCAGAGAAGCCATGTTGTTTAAGAACCAGTAATATAAAATTCCACTCCATCGTGTCATACACCTTTTCAGTATCAAATTTAATCATGATGTTGGATCCAAACACCCTTATCAATATCTGATATCATCTCTTGAGACAAGCTGATGTCTCCTTGTATGTTTCATCCTTTGATAAACTAATGTTGTTCAACAGAAATAAAATACCCCGGATGACAAGCAAGCCTTTTGATAAGAATGGTGGCCAGAATTTTGTAAGAATGATTGCATAGACTAATAGGTAGAAATTGAACAAAATCAGTAGGATTATTGACCTCAGGAATAAGGACCAAGACAGTGGAAGACACAACTCTGGGGAGGGCAGCACGTTTAATGTAATCCTGATTAGCAAAGACGACATCAGATTTGATCAAGTCCAAAAAGATTAAGAAAAAGTAGCCCAAAAACCCATTAGGGCGCCACATTTAATAGGTAGAAATTGAACAAAATCAGTAGGATTATTGACCTCAGGAATAAGGACCAAGACAGTGGAAGACACAACTCTGGGGAGGGCACCACATTTAATGTAATCCTGATTAGCAGAGACGACATCAGATTTGATCAAGTCCAAAAAGATTAAGAAAAAGTAGCCTGAAAACCCATTAGGGCCAGGAGCACTATCTGGATTGAGGCTTTTAATAGTCTCCATAATTTCCCCCTCTTTCTGTTATCACACTCATTGAGTGGTTTTGGGGATCTTTAATTGACCTTGGAACGTTGCTAAAAACATATCAGTACGGTTAAGAAAATGATACACATTACTTAAACCAAGCCTCGAGCCCTGAAAGATATTGGAGAAATGAGAAATAGGAAGGAGGCTAATGACATCAAAATCACTAGAGTGAGAACCATCCTATTGTGTCAAATTAACATTACCTGAGGCATGCATGAAAATAAGCTGTGTTTCTATCTCCCTCCCTAAGAAATTTGTTTCCAGACCATTCTCTAGCTACTAATTCTTCTTCCAAGAGAACTTCCTCAAGGAACTTGTGCTATTGATAGAAGCAAGTGAAAATTTCATCATCCCATTTTGTTTGTAACCTCATATCAAGCTACTCAATTTTCTCCTCAAGACCTTGAATATTAAAATCTTGAGGTTCTTAATTGTTATTCCGGATGATTAAGTCCACATTAAGTCTCTGGAGTTTGTTGATAAGAATAACCCGATGAAAACCCGCCAATGGTGTCAACTAGGAATCATGAACCAAAGAACTAAATCCCATAGATTCTAACTGTAGGTTGAGAAACCCCCTTGCCTCCTTACCTCAAAGTGAGACGGAGGCATTCTTTTATAATAAATGAAAAGGACCACATCGGACCACAAGTCTGATGTGGGATACAGACTCCAACACTCCCCCTCAAGCTAGATGTACCTAGCTTGGACACATAATGAAAAGAAAGCAACAAAAACAGACACTAACACTCCCCCTCAAGCTGGACATACCCAGCTTGATGACAAATACAAGACAAAAACAGAAGAAACGGAAATAATAAAATCGTTATTGATGCTGCTCCCCCTCAAGATGGTAATGTGATGCCGCTGAAAAAGGATGGGTCATCGCCGGAAAAGTGCGGGGCCGAACAACAGTGCGCCGGGAAATCCACACCGGCGGGTCGGTCGTCAAAGCGTCGGGAAAATCCGCACTACGGGCCGGTCGTCAGAGCGTCGGGAAATCCGTAATGTCGGGCCGATCGTCAAAGCGCCGAGAAATCCGCTCGGGAGGGCCGGTCGTCAAAGTGCCGAGAATCCGCAAGAGGCACCGACGATGGGATGCGGTGATTCCGCAGGAGGCGCCGGGCAGAGAGGCGGGGATTCCGCATGAGGCACCGGGCAGGAAGGTGGGGATTCCGCAGGAAGCAGGAGGAGGCCGGCATGGAGGGAGCAGCCTGGACCGATTCGCCTGGACCGGTTCGCCAGGACGGAGCCGGTTTTGGAAGGGAAGAAACCGGACGGACGGGCGCCGGTGCGAGGGATCCGCCGGGAAGGGAGCACAGGACGGAGCGGGGCCGGCGCGAGGGATCCGCCGGGAAGGGAGCAACCGGATGGAGAGGGGCCGGCGCGAGGGATCTGTCGGGAAGGGAGCAGCCGGACGGAGAGGGGCAGACGTCGGAGAGCCGCTCTGACGGAGGCGGGCCGATCTGCTAGGGCAGGGAGAGGCGGGCCGGACAGAACCGGAAACCGCAGGAGAGGTGCAGGGAGATGCCGGCAGGGGGAGATCCGCCGGGAAGGAGTCGCGCGGGAGGGCGGAAGGAGCCGCCGGACAGCATCAGACCGCCGTCGGGATCTGGAGGCGCGACGGTTGGCGCGACCTAGGCAGGAGGGCCGAGAGCCGACAGGCGCCGGGAGTCCGTCGGGAAGAGCATCGGCAAGAGCCGCGCGGGATGACGGGGCAGAGGATCGCCGCTTGAGGAACGCCGGAGAGCCGGGAAGAAATGGAGGTGGAGGAGCGCCGGCTGCTGGAGGACCTCGCGAGTACGGGAGGCCGGCAGGGCTGGAGGCCGGCTGCTGGAGGAGCCGGCAGGAATGGAGGCCGGCTGTCGAAGGCGCCAGGGCGAGGGAGTCGGGAGCCGCGTCTGGGAGGCGCGGCTGGAGGAGCGGGGCGCCAGGGAACCGTCTGAGGCGCTGCGCGCACAGGCCCGCCGGAGAGGGTGGTTCGTGCGTAGCGGGAGAGGTGCAGCTGTAAGAACCCGGTTCTTGTTTCTGAGGTACGGGTTTCTTTTTTTCTCTTTTCCTTAAGTGTTTTTGAGAAAATGGGGAAAATGGGGAAAATTCCAATTTTTGGAAAGTACACGCCGTGTACTTGTGGCCGTGTGGGATAAGTACACAGGGCGTGTGGCCGTGCCGGGGATGAAGGGTGTAGGAACCGACTATACGCCGTGTAGTGGTCCCTTACACGCCGTGTAGTCAGTCGGCAGGCGAATAGTAAGGCGGTGGCCAGCTGTGTGACAGAACACGCTGTGTACTCAAGAAGACACGCCGTGTAGTTATGTCGGCAGATGAACAGTGTCACGCTGGCGGGAAGCCGCCAGAGGAACAGTTAAAAATGGGGAGTACACGCCGTGTACTTTGTTTTTTTCGCTTAAAATGGGCAGTAGCCTCCCATGTTCACAGGGAAGGCTTAGAATCGAAGGAAGGAGCGGGAGAGGACGGGCGAACCTTTGAAGATCCGCCGGGTATTCGTCTGGAATCCGATTCCGCTTCGGACGATCTCGTTGGAACCGCACGGGTAAGCCCTCTCTTCTCCTGGTGTGGTTCATACCAATTCTTTCCCTAACGAAAGTTATTTACGTTTAAACGGGTTTTGTTCTTCGTCAGATCTACATCGTTCTGGGGCGTTTCTGGAACCGGCGTTCGAGTATAGCGCTCGTTGGCGTATAAGGTAGGTGGCTTGGTGTTAAATTTTCCAACTGTCGTATGTTTTGTGCGTTTTTGTGCCACGAACCCATGTTGGGGTGTCGTGTGGCTGAGGTCGTGGCTATTTTAAATACCTAGAAGTGAATAGGTAATTAAATGTGATATTAAAATGCTGTTTGGGATCGTTGCTTGGATCCAGGACCATCCCGAGGAGTGCGTTCCTCTGTTTAGCCGTTTGGTCAGGATACCCGAGGGTATGCCATGTTTATTTATGCATTACTTTTTCCTAGAGAGGAATTGTATTTAAATTGCATGTTTATATGTTGGGCATGGCCCGGTTACTTATACCTGAGGGCGGTGTTTACTGTAGCCTGAGGGCGTGACTGTATTAGCATGAGGGCGACGTTCTATTTCGCCTGAGGGCAACCTTTCGTGCCTAAGGGCTTGACTTCTGTGCCTGAGGGCGACACTTCGTATGCCTGAGGGCGAGAATTTTGTTATGCCTGCGGGCGAGATTCTGATACGCCTGAGGGCAATGCCTGAGGGCGAGATACTTTTACGCCTGAGGGCAATTGCCTGAGGGCGAGATTCTGCTTACCTGAGGGTAAGGTTTTGCTTGTTTGAGGACGTGGACTGTTTACTTAGAAATGCACTGTGGTGATTTCTAATATTTAATGGATTAAATGAATAATAAAATGGCAATTTAATTGTTAAGTTAGTTACTTTTCAGTACTGCTTACTTTATTGCATTTTACTATTTCACACTGTTGTTGCATGCTTATACGCAGTTGGGCACGGGCCTTTGGTGGGTACCTACTGAGATATACTTCTCACACCCTGTTTGGGTCACGCTTTTCGGCCCAAACAGATTACATTGTTGCAGGTGTGGATAGGGGCAAGAGTCTCTATACAGGTACATGATTGCTGCTGAGGAGTAGGAGGGCATGGAACCGAGCCTAGGCTCGCGATGCCGCTGCCAGCTGTTTTGCTTTGTTTCGTTGTACTCTGCTTTCGGTTGTACTGTATTGATATATAACATGTTCTGACTGTTTTCTTAGAACTTGAGACATGTGGCATCATTATTTATATACTGTTGGTTATATCCACTGCTGCTGTTTATTTTAATCGTGTATGTTTTACTGCTTCCGCTGTTTGATGTATGTTTTATTTCGTATTCCGCTGCGCTACACTTTGACAAATGAGGGCATAGTTTCCCCACTATCATACCTGGGCCCTCGCTGCTAGTCGGCAGCCTCTGGCGTTTGGGGAAATGCGTTTGAGGTCACGTGGCGAACCGGGTTCGGGGCACCCGTTGTGTGGCACCCGGAACCGGGACGTTACAAAGTGGTATCAGAGGAGTTCTTTTCTTTGACTTACTGTTTGGAGCCTTAGTCAGGGATAGGACGGAACGGTAGTTGGTAATGAGCTGTGCCCGGGCGTAGCTAACCCGTGTACAGGGAAAAAGCCAATTTACCTCGTATTGCAATTTTACTGATTTTGCAATTTTACAGTTGACTTGTTTTCACCGTTGGGTGACGCACTTGTATTGTGCTGTTTATATTTTATCAGTGGGTTCTATTTAGTTGCAACCCGATGAGATGAGGGTATGTCATCTCATGCATCATTTAGGCACATGCTAGAATCACATGTCATGCATAGTTTTCATGTCATGTAGGTGCATTAGAAAATTGCATGTTATGATAGTTGTTGTGCTAAAAAAGCATGTTATTGTGATAGTTGCTTGATTAATATCTGTTGTTTGATAGGATATTTTTGTGTGAGCATGTTTATAAGAGAATGAACGCCACACTTTGGTTTTTGGGGAGTATGGGCCCCCATTTACCGGAATTTGGTGGATCATTGACTGTTATTTTGTTATAACACAGATAAGCTGTCAAACTTTGATTCGTGGGGAGTATGGGCCCTCACGGGTCGGAATTTGACACTTAGGTGTTGTTTTTTAGTATTTTCTGGGTTCCGGAGAAGTTTTTGAGGCATACTGTCCGGAAACCCAGTATACACACCGTGTGGTACTGTACACACGCTGTGTATGTTCTTCTGTTCAGGAGGAAAAATAAAATTTTTGAGTACACGCCGTGTAGTCTCTTCCCGGGTCACAAACCGTGTGGGCGGCGACACGGGGAAGGGACGAGCTTGTGGTAAACACGCCGTGTAGTTTTTGTACACGTCGTGTAGTGTTGACCCGGTGTCCGCCGTGTAACTCCAACACGGGCAGAGGAAACCTTAAGACATACACGTCGTGTCCACTGTGGAACACACCGTGTAGTGTGACCTGGGAACCTGGCCGTGTAACTAACAACACGGGTCGGGGTAAACCTTTTGAGTACAAGTCGTGTGTATATGGAACACGCCGTGTAGGTTGAGCCGTGTAAACCGGCCGTGTAACTAACAACACGGGTCAGCAGAGCTCGTCTTGAACACGCCGTGTACCTTTGGGACACGCCGTGTAGTCTTGTCCGAGGACAGACCATGTGGAGTAAGCCGTGTGGCTGGGAAACGGTGTAGTGTACACGCCGTGTGCGGGTGTAACACGCCGTGTAGTGTCAAGCCGAGTAGTCGGTCGTGTCACAAACGACACGGGCAGCTGGAAATAACACCATACACGTCGTGTAGATATTATACACGTCGTGTGGTTTTGTTCAAACGAAAGCCGTGTGGCTTAGCCGTGTCAAAGGACCCGGGCAGGGGAAGAGAAGTCAAGTACACGCCGTGTAATCGGTATACACGCCGTGTAGTCTTGTTTTGCAAATTTTGAATGTCTTCTTCCTCGTGTTTCCTTTTGGGTTTCTTCGTTTTCGGTCGTTGTTAATCTTGTTCTAAAGGCGTGTTTTTGACCTTGTAGTGTCATGCCGCCTAGACGACCGCACGTTGTTCGTCAGGAGAGCGGCGACGACTATACTCCAGAGATGGTGGGCCATGGGCTACCAGTTGATCCTCCAGCAGAGCCAGATGCGGCACCAGCTGCTATACCGGACACAGGCGCGGAGGCGCAGTTCCGTGAAGGCTTTATGCGGTTCATGCAGACCTTTCAGGGAGCACCGCGGGCTGCCACATCTATGGCTGAGCTGACTCGTATCTTCCAGCAGCAGCATCCGCCTACGTTTTCAGGGGATGGCGGACCGCAGGCTGCGGAGTCTTGGCTAGGATCGATGCAGACTATTTTCGAGCATCTTGAGACGCCTCCAAGGCGGAGGGTCAAGCTCGCGACATACATGCTGCGTGATTCCCCCAAGAGGTGGTGGGATGTTACCACCCAGTCAGAGCATCACAGAGACATGACGTGGGAAGATTTTCAGGCAGTCTTCTATGACTTCTTCTTTCCAAAGACGCTGAGAGCAGATAGAGCTCGAGAGTTCATGAATCTGCAGCAGGGTGTCATGTCGATGATGGACTATTCTGCTCGTTTTACCGAGCTTCAGCGCTTTGCACCCGTGCTGGTGGGTGATGAGACGCTGAGAGCCAGACGTTTTGAGGATGGTCTTCGTTATGACATCCGAGCGCTGGTGAATGTTTTCAGGTTGCCTATTGTACATGCTATTGTGAACCAGGCGCTGATTACATAGAGGAACTTGCGGGAATCTGGTGGTGTGGGTCAGGGCGGTTCAGCACCAGTTACTGGTACTATTTCTACTGGCAAGAGGAAGAGACAGATGGACTTCTCTCAGGGTGGCAGTACCAGCCAGGCAGTCTCTTCAGGTGGCCCGATCAGGTGCTACCAGTGTGGTAGAGAGGGACACAAGAGACCGCAGTGTCCACGAGACCCAGTGGAGTGCCGAGCTTGCGGCAAGATGGGTCATCTGCAACGCTTCTGCAGGGCGTATCCACCGGTGGCTAGTGAGAGGGGTTCTGTACAGACTCCGCGTGCGGGAGCAGGACCAGTGGCTTCTTACCAGTCAGGGAACTGGAATACGTCAGGGCGTGCAGGCAGAGATGGTGGTCGTGGCCGTGGTAGCCAGACACCAGGATCTCAGAGGCAGCAGGGCGGGACAACTCAGGGTAGCCAGGTAGTGTCGCAGGGTCGCAGCACTGGGCAGGCATATGCAGTGCAACAGACCCAGCAGGAGAAGGATCCCGGACCTTCGACAGTCAGAGGTATTATTCTAGTAGCTTATGTTCTATCTTCAGTACTTTTTGATACGGGTGCTACACATAGTTTCATATCTGTACACGTAGTAGAGAGTCCTAGCCTCTGTGTTTCTACTTCTTCTGATATCATGACGCTAGACACACCGTTGGGGACTAGAACGGCTGGTGTGCGTCAGTGCAAGGAGTGCCCCCTTGAGGTTGGTGGGTGTCACTTTCTTTGGGACCTCTATGTCTTAGAGATGACGAGCTATGACGTCATTCTCGGAATGGACTGGTTGGTTCCCTTTCGAGCCTTTGTAGACTGTTATCGTCGCAGGGTGCGTTTCACGTCACCAGAGGGCGGAGAGTTTCTATACAAGGGCGAGTGGGATGTTCAAGCGAGTCAAGCTGGACCAGAGCATCATGGGCGAGCTGGAGTCACAGCCCAGATTGCGAGTTTATATCTGGATGACCAGGGGACTTGTCAGACGGATTTCCCTCCAGTGGTTGATCGTTTCAGGGATGTCTTCCCAGACGACTTTTCAGGTCTTTCTCCGGAGCAAGAGGTGGATTTCTCTATCGAGCTTGTGCCAGGAGCAGCACCGGTGTCTATTCCTCCTTATAGGATGGCTACACCTGAGCTGCAGGAGCTCAAGAGGCAGTTAGAGGAGTTACAGGCTAAGGGTTTCTTCCGACCCAGTACTTCTCCGTGGGGTTCGCCGGTCCTTTTTGTGAAGAAGGCGGATGGTACCCTCAGACTTTGTGTGGATTATCGGAAGTTGAACCAGCTGACGGTCAAGAACCGATATCCCTTGCTGAGGATTGATGATCTTTTTGATCAACTTCGTGGAGCACGAGTGTTCTCGAAGATTGATTTGAGATCAGGATATCATCAGCTGCGCGTTAGACCATCTGATATACCTCTCACAGCTTTCAGGAGCAAATATGGTCTATATGAGTATACGGTTATGCCGTTCGGACTCACGAATGCGCCAGCAGTTTTCATGGCTCTGATGAATCGTGTGTTCCATCCTTATCTGGACTCTTTTGTGGTAGTATTCGTGGACGATATCTTGGTATACTCTCACACTCGACACGACCATGTCACCCATCTTGAGATCGTATTGAGTACACTGAGAGAGCATCGGCTATATGCTAAGCTCTCAAAGTGCCACTTTTGGATGGACCAGATTCACTTCCTGGGTCATATCATCTCGGAGGCAGGAGTTGCAGTAGACCCAGAGAAGGTGAGAGCAGTAGTTTCCTGAGAGCAGCCGAAGAACGTATTTGAGATACGGAGTTTCTTAGGGCTGGCTGGTTACTACAGACGCTTCATATAGGACTTCTCCCGCTTAGCAGCGCCGTTGACGGGTCTGACTAAGAAGGGTGTGAAGTTCGTTTGGTCGGAAGCTTGCGAGGCAGCCTTTTAGGACCTGAAAGGAATGTTGACATCAGCACCGATCCTGATACTCCCGGAGCAGGGGCACAGCTATACAGTCTACTGTGATGCATCAGGGATTACGCTGAGAGCAGTGTTGATGCAAGGTGATCGAGTAGTTGCATACGGGTCTCGGCAGTTGAGGCCCCATAAGAAGAATTACCCGACACATGATCTCGAATTGGCCGCAGTTGTTCATGCGTTGCGCTGTTGGAGACATTTACTGGGAGAACATTTTGTGGTTTTCACCGACCACAAAAGTCTCAAGTATATTTTTACTCAGCGTGACTTGAATCTGAGGCAGCGAAGGTGGGTCGAATACCTTCAGTCCTTCGATTTTGAGCTTGCCTATACACCTGGTAAAGGTAATGCAGTAGCTGATGCACTGAGCAGGAAGACTCAGATACAGGCAGTGCAGGAGGCCAGTGGCGAGTGGCAGCTTATGGCCTTGTTCTCTGAGATGCATCTGGAGGTGCACGACAGTCAGGGGCAGACTTATCTTTCCTCTTTAGCTGTGACTTCTACCCTCCTGGATAGAGTGAGGATGAGACAGCTATCTGATTCAGAAGGCCTAGTTCTACGGGAGTCGGTGGCAAGTGAGGACCCTTCTCCTAGTTGGACGATGGGCGATGATGAGGTTCTGTGTTTCCATGGATGAGTGTGGGTCCCAGGGGATATACGCGACGAGCTGATGCAGGGGTTTCATGCTTCAACTTGGGCAGTTCATCCCGGGGTTACCAAGATGTACCGTGACTTGAGACGTCAGTACTGGTGGCTGGGTATGAAGAGAGATGTGGCTGGTTTTATTACGAGGTGTTCCACCTGTCAGCAAGTGAAGGCGGAGCATCAGAGACCAGCTGGACTGTTACAGCAGTTACCCATTCCGGAGTGGAAATGGGATGATGTCGCGATGGACTTCGTGACTGGTTTGCCGAGGTCACCTCGAGGCAATGATGTCGTGTGGGTTGTTGTAGACAGACTCACGAAGGTGGCTCACTTCTTGCCGATCAAGGAGACCTTCGGTGTTGACGAGCTCGGAAGGCTGTATATCCGAGAGATCGTGCGTCTTCATGGGGTCCCTCGTTCTATCGTTTCAAATAGGGACGCCCGCTTTACGTCGCGTTTCTGGCAGAGTTTTCATAGGGCACTGGGTACACAGGTGCTTCTGAGCACAGCATACCACCCTCAGACAGATGGCCAGTCAGAGCGTACTATACAGGTGCTTGAGGACATGCTGCAAGCATGCGTTCTAGACTTTGGGGGCTCTTGGGAGAAGCATATACCCCTAGTCGAGTTTGCCTATAATAATAGTTTTCAGGCGACTATTGAGATGGCACCATACGAGCCTTTATATGATAGGTCATGTCGATCACCTTTGTGCTGGTTAAAGGCAGGTGAGGCAGCTTTACTGGGACCACGTCTCGTGCAGGAGACTTCTGAGCAGGTCCAGTTGATTCAGAAGCGGATGGCTACTACACAGTCTCGTCAGAAGTCATATGTTGATCGCCGCAGACGACCTTTGGAATTCGTGGTCGGGGATCAGGTTTTCTTCCGTGTTTCGCCGAGGCTAGGACACAAGCGGATCAGGAGACAGGGTAAACTTTCACCGAGGTATGTGGGGTCATTTGAGATTCTGGAGAGAGTCGGGTTGGTTGTTTATCGGTTGCAGTTACTTCAGAGGTACCGAGCCATTCACGACGTCTTCCATGTATCTCAGTTGCGCCGCTATCATTCAGACCCGTCTCACACCTTTTAGCCAGAGGAGGTTGAGCTGGAGTTAGATGCGTACTTTGAGGAGCATCCGATTCGTATCGTTGACAGGAGCACGAAGGTTCTCCGAGGCCGGTCAGTTCCTCTCGTACGGGTGCTATGGCAGCATGGCCGAGTGCAGGACGAAATCTGGGAGCGGGAGACCGATGTACGTGCTCAGTGGCCGGAGTTGTTCACGGCTATATCTTCGCCACCCTTGGAAGGGCAATTCGAGGACGAATTGCTTTAAGGGGGGAAGTTTGTAAGAACCCGGTTCTTGTTTATGAGGTACGGGTTTCTTCTTTTCTCTTTTCCTTAAGTGTTTTTGAGAAAATGTGGAAAATGGGGAAAATTCCAATTTTTGGAAAGTACACGCCGTGTACTTTGTCCACACGTCGTGTACTTTTGGCCGTGTGGGATAAGTACACAGGGCGTGTGGTCGTGCCGGGGATGAAGGGTGTAGAAACCGACTACACGCCGTGTAGTGGTCACTTACACGCCGTGTAGTCAGTCGGCAGGCGAATAGTAAGGCGGTGGCCAGCTGTGTGACAGAACACGCCATGTACTCAAGGAGACACGTCGTGTAGTTATGTCGGCAGATGAACAGTGTCACGCTGGCGGGAAGCCGCTAGAGGAACAGTTAAAAATGGAGAGTACACGCCGTGTACTTTGTTTTTTTCGCTTAAAATGGGCAGTAGCCTCCCCTGTTCACAGAGAAGGCTTAGAATCGGAGGAAGGAGCGGGAGGGGACGGCCGAACCTTTGAAGATCCGCCGGGTGTTCGTCTGGAATCCGATTCCGCTTCGGACGATCTCGTTGGAACCGCACGGGTAAGCTCTCTCTTCTCCTGGTGTGGTTCATACCAATTCTTTCCCTAACGAAAGTTATTTACGTTTAAACGGATTTTGTTCTTCGTCAGATCTACGTCGTTCTGGGGCGTTTCTGGAACCGGCGTTCGAGTATAGCGCTCGTTGGCGTATAAGGTAGGTGATTTGGTTTTAAATTTTCCAACTGTCGTGTGTTTTGTGCGTTTTTGTGCCACGAACCCATGTTGGGGTGTCGTGTGGCTGAGGCCGTGGCTATTTTAAATATCTAGAAGTGAATAGGTAATTAAATGTGATATTAAAATGCTGTTTGGGATCGTTGCTTGGATCCAAGACCATCCCGAGGAGTGCGTTCCTCTGTTTAGCCGTTTGGCCAGGATACCCGAGGGTATGCCATGTTTATTTATGCATTACTTTTGCCTTGAGAGAAATTGTATTTAAATTGCATGTTTATATGTTGGGCATGGCCCAATTACTTATGCCTGAGGGCGGTGTTTACTGTAGCCTGAGGGTGTGACTGTATTAGCCTGAGGGCGACGTTCTATTTCACCTGAGGGCAACCTTTCGTGTCTGAGGGCTTGACTTCTGTGCCTGAGGACGAGAATTCTGTTATGCCTGCGGGCGAGATTCTGATACGCCTGAGGGCAATGCCTGAGGGCGAGATACTTTTACGCCTGAGGGCAATTGCCTGAGGGCGAGATTCTGCTTACCTGAGGGTAAGGTTTTGCTTGTCTGAGAACATGGACTGTTTACTTAGAAATGCACTGTGGGGATTTCTAATATTTAATGGATTAAATGAATAATAAAATGGCAATTTAATTGTTAAGTTAGTTACTTTTCAGTACTGCTTACTTTATTGCATTTTACTATTTCACACTGTTGTTGCATGCTTATACGCAGTTGGGCACGGGCCTTTGGTGGGTGTCTACTGAGATATACTTCTCACACCCTGTTTGGGTCACGTTTTTCGGCCCAAACAGATTACATTGCTGCAGGTGTGGATAGGGGCAAGAGTCCCTATACAGGCACATGATTGCTGCTGAGGAGTAGGAGGGCATGGGACCGAGCCTAGGCTCGCGATGCCGCTGCCAGCTGTTTTGTTTTGTTTCGTTGTACTCTGCTTTCGGTTGTACTGTATTGATGTATAACATGTTCTGGCTGTTTTCTTAGAACTTGAGACATGTGGCATCATTATTTATATACTGTTGGTTATATTCACTGTTGTTGTTTATTTTAATCGTGTATGTTTTATTGCTTCCGCTGTTTGATTTATGTTTTATTTCGTATTCCGCTGCGCTACACTTTGACAAATGAGGGCATAGTTTCCCCACTATCAAACCTGGGCCCTCGCTGCTAGTCGGCAGCCTCTGGCGTTTGGGGAAATGCGCTTGAGCTCACGTGGCGAATCGGGTTCGGGGCACCCGTTGTGTGGCACCCGGAACCGGGAAGTTACAACAGCTGGCCGGTTCAGGTGCCTGGAGAAGCGGGAGCCGGTGCGAGGAATAGGCGGGAGAAACCGTTCTGCGCGCCGGGAGTTGCGGAAGTGGGTGCCGGCAGGAGCGGGGAGCCGGGAAGATCGGAGAGGGGAAACCGCCAGGAGGGGGATGCCGGCGGAAGGCTGTGCGCAGGGGCCGGGACTTGCCGGGACGCGTCGCAGCGGAGGAGAGGAGGACGGCCGGGAAAGGAACGTCGCCGCGCGCAACAGAGGAGGCAGCGCGCAGGGATCCGAGAGCCGGTGGGATGAAACCGCCGGAAGAGGAGTCGTCGTCGCGCCTGGGTCGGGAGCCACACTGGAGATGCGGGAGTCGCGCACAGAAGGAGCGTCGCGGGAGGAACTGCCGGGAGGGGGACGTCGCGGAGAGAGAGAGGGCCGCCGGGGAGCACCGCGGGAGCAGTGAGCCGCTTAGGAGGTTGGTCCGCCGGGAACCGCTACGGGAGAAAGGAGGCGCCGCGATGGGATGCCGCGACGGGATTTCGGCGGGATCGGGATGCGCGGCCGAGGGTGAAGTCGTCGTGCGCAGCGGGGAGAGATGCCGGGAGGGGGAGGATCCGCGACGGCGAGGGCTCGCGCGCAAGAGGAGCGGGCGCCGGAAGGGAAGGCGCACCGGGGAGGAGCACCGCCGGAGAGAGCCGGAGCAGGGAGGCTGCCGCTCGGGAGGGAGGACCAGCAGGAGTCAAGGACCGCCACAGGGGGCGGACGGGAAATACTCAGGCTCGTAGGCCATGGAAGCCGCCGCCCCCCGTGGGGAGAAAAAAAAATATTAAACCCTAGAGCGGAATAGAAAAAAAAAATAGATGGAAGGGGGGTCGGGATTAATTTCCCTCTGATACCATGTAGGTTGAGAAACCTCCTTGCCTCCTTACCTCAAAGTGAGGCGGAGGCATTCTTTTATAATGAATGAAAAGGACCACATCGGACTTGTGTTCAATGTGGGATACAGACTCCAACACTAACCATTTTTTATAAAAGAAGAAACTCCTTTTTACAAAAATCACAAATTTGACTTGAAGAATCATGGGCGAATGGTCAAAAAGTGACTGATGAAAATGTTTGACACTAGAATCTGAGAATGTACCAATTTATTTAAGATTTACCAAAAATCTACCTAGTCTGATCCAAATCCTACTAGGGCCCCATTTATTATTGCACTGGGTGAACTATTTACCAGTGTATCCCAAATCAAGTGATCTGTTCGGAGCTAAAAAATATTTGAAGTCATCCATATCACTACTTAAATAAGCAATGAAACCCTTTTTTCCAAAAAGGTCCAAAATGGTATTGAAGTTTCCCCTAAAAACCAAGCTTGAAGACTAGGATTGATGGAAGATATTGATTTCCAAAGATTGACCCTTACATTGACATCACAACTTGCATAAATTATAGTTATAAGTAAATAGGATTGCTGTTAACTGACCTTAACTGACATATGTTGTGAAGAACCATAAACAAAATCTACTTGAACATGCACTTTCTGGAAAATCCATTTATGTGAATTGGTAGGATTAAAATGCATTCTACTATTCATGAGAAGCTTCTGAGAAAAGCCATCAATATTATAAACACCTTGTTTCGGTTCCAAAATTGTCAACACCAAAATATCTTTACTCCCAATGACTTTGAGCAGGTATTTGATCTTAGTTGGAGAACCAAGACAACTGATCAAGAAACCTTGCAAGAACGGGCTTGCGGCTCTCGATGATTGTCCTACAGATTAGAACCAAAACACTGGTGGCAGAAATGGGCTCACTACTCAGAGGGAGGTTTCCGCATTCATTCTGCACGTCTCCTAATCAACCCCAAGCTAATTTGATCTCACATGGACGGTGGGTGAAATGGAAACCTCCCAACAGCGGCCAAAAACTCAACATGGAAGAATCCTTTTCAGCTGGGAAAATGAAGGGGGTGGGCTGATTAGGGATCACATAGGCTCGGTCTTATTGGCTTTCAGTGATTTTTATAGCAGGGGTAATTCCATGGGTGCAGAGATAAGTGCATTTTTCACTGGCATCATGTTATTTAAAAGGTATCATTTGCAGGTGAATGAATTGGAATCCGATTAGGAGATGCTGGTGAATATTCTCCAAGGGAAAATTGACCCTCCATGTGAATTGGTTTACCTTATCATAAGATTCAAAATTGAAATCAACCAAGGGGTTCTAGTGAAAAACATATGGAGAGCGGGGAATTTTGCGGCAGACACCGTAGCTCGTGGAGGAAGGGCGGAGGAGACTCTCAGCATTTACTCTAGCTTGGGCTATCTTCCAGTTGATTGTAAGGATATTATTCAAGGAGATCCCCTTGTTCTCCATATCTTAAGGCCTCATTAAATTATTTTCTTGTTATTATACTTGGTGGGTGGTTTGAACCCTTATCTAATAAAAAATCAATTTATAGTCATGAGAATGGTTGAAGGGGGACCTTAGGGTCTGAGGCAGCATCTAATACATCTACAACAGCAGAACATGAAATTAACATGGAACAAGTAACTCTATTGTAGGGAATATTGGGAAGGGGATTGAATCTGCTCTTCCTAATCTACTAAGGAGATAGTGCATGGGGGTTTATCAAAGTAGGTTAAAACATTGAACGCGTTCAGAGATTCAAAAGACTCCTCCTGATCTTGCAAAGGAACACTGAGAGGGGGAGACAAGCCAGCAATGGAACTAACTGCTGGGATAGGGGAAGACAAAACCATATGTCCAGGAGGTCGGCTATCCAAATTAGATGGTTCGGTGTCTTCAGCAGACAGGACCATCACCTCTGAAGGAGAAGAACACCGGTTGAAAGGAGGAGGAAACTATTCCGTGGAGATAGGAGGCATGTTCTCAAGAAGTTTAGGTGAGTCGGGATCCTGAGAACCATCATGAGAAAGAAAAGACATGCCCACAAGAACTTCCTGAAAGACAATTGATCAAAGCCTCTTCTGGATTGGATTTAGAAAAAGAATCTTGCACTAAAGGAGCATCCAAAATCAAAACAGAAGAGTCCATGGGGGAACACGCAATTCCGACTTAGGACCAGCACAAGGATGTTCTCGAACAGAGATATCTTCACCAAATATCCCAGGAGCTACTGGAGAAGAAACGATATAGGAACCATTCGATTGACTCGGGACCTCACCAGAAGACTGATTATGCAGGTCCTGATTCCTACAGAAGAATTCCGAATGGCCTTGGAGAGAGTAGCAGGAGCGAAATCTAGGAGGGAACTGCTACAAAATGCTCTTCCATATAAATAGATCATACCCTACATGAAGAAGGATCCTGTGCGGGAGAGGAGAAGCTAAATCAAGTTCCACACAGATATGATCCATCATTGTATGTTCCATATGAAGAATAGCTTCATCAACATGTGGAATGCAACCAAAAGCATTTACAATAGATTTAAGAAAAGTGGGATTCTAGAATGGAAGCAGTATTCTAGGGAGCCAGATCCACAATATAGCCAGAGATGAGTCCTTACCGTGATCTGCATCGAGTGACCACTGGATTAGAAGGAACCTCTGCTGACCGCAAGATTTCCCCTCCCGGGACCAAGCTCGGATGAAATCCAACTTTGAAAAAAGGTGAATTTTGAAGGATATTCTGTTCAAGATGGATATATTCGCTACACTGGATATGCCCCAAGTGTTGACGAAGCTGAAGAACATTGTAAGAGAGGGATGATCTTTTCTGAACATCGCAATGAGAGAGCATCAGTGATAGTGGGATGCTTCAGCAAGTTCATCCTCTGAAAGCGTGAGGGTTGGGGAACCATCCACAATTTCTCGATCCTTCAGATCAATGGAGATCGGAGGGACCATAGGATGAGGCGGACGAGAACCCGAGCAGAACTCACCATTCGACGCCACTTTGAAGAAGTCGGAGCCAAAACTAGAGGACCCAAATCGGAGCGAGGCAGGAGCGGGGGCAAACTCATAGAGGTATAAACCAGAGGAACTACCATGGGATTCTGAGCGAGGCATGTACAATGCCTTTTTTCGAGGCGAAAAAACTATGCTGTAGTCTCCCTCAACCTAGTGTAATATCAAGTAACCAATGTTGATGCACTATGTCCCCCGTCAACATTGACCATTACTACATATCAGCCCTTTTAACAACACGTAAAAACGACATTAATATAGATAAAAAACAATTTTTTAGCCAGTAATATCAAACGCAGGTCCCTTTTACAACATTAACAAAATAAACTAATAAAGAAACCTTTTATTCGAGCCAAAAAACACTAATAAAAGAACATTTTTATCAACACTAAAAAAGTGATGATAAAAATCTCATTCAACAACACTTTTTTGTTGGACACGTAAAAGTCAAAAAAAAATCCTGCAAATTTGGAGGGTGGACGCCCCTTTCAATGGTTCCCCCCCCCCCACTTTTAATAGCGCTCGTTTAGCCTCCCCACCCTTTTAACAGTGATAGGAACCCTCCTCCCCTTTAACAGCGCTAGGAAGTTGCCTGAGCCGCCCACGTGCTTCTCTGCCTTTATTGCATTTCGAACCTGAGACCCCCCCTCATACTCCCGCGCCTTTTTCACTCACCAATATTGTTTTGTTCTTTATTTTATAATATATCTATATAATTATATGTATTTTGTTACATTTGTTATCCATATATTTATATATATATATATATATATATATATACATACATACGTTTATATATATATATATATATAAATACATAAATAAAATAAGTTGTGTGTGTGTGTGTGAGTTTATAAACACACACACACACATGTGTGTGTGTGCATCTATAAATATAATTATACATATTTATATTTATTTACATATATTACATATTTATATTTATATACATATATGAGAATATAAAGATAAATATATATTTGTTTGTAAATACACAGAGATTAATATATATACACACACACACACACACATTATATATGCATTAATTGTATATGTATATAAATATTCATACATTTTTATTTTAAATAAAATTAATGTTATTTTTTATTTAGATATGGTTTATATATTTAGAAAGAAATTTTATATGTAAACATGTTTAAATATATATTTATGAAATTAAATTTTTATGTGTGAAAATATACAAAATATGTATATATTTTTATATATTTGAATATAAATAAAAATACAATATGTAACATGAATAATCTTCAAAACCATAATATCAATATGAATGTAAGATTTGAGAATAAATCTAGTCCTCACTGAAAAGAGGTAAAACGACCCTCTTAAACGGGGTTGAAATTCCATCAAATGTTAAGAAATTGAGATTCCCCAACTAAAAACTCGGTTTTGGAGGGCTTCTGGGCTTTTTTTGCCTCAAAAAATGTGGTTGGGTTCCCCCGAGTTACTAGTATAAGGCCCCAGCCTTAAACCTTACTTAATCTTGAGTTATTACAAGATTACACATTGAGGATCTTTTCAGGTTTAGAGTTTTAGAGAATTAGATCATGAAACTTGCATTACATTCCACATTTAAACAAAGTGGTTACATAAAAGACAGTATTCATTCTTCCCATCAACGGGAACATATTTAAAATATAACACGAATTCTTTCTTGACCCATCCTTGACACTATCATCACATCATGTACCTTTCCCTTGACCTGTGAAAAACATTTCAAAAACTTGGGATGAGCATAAAAAGCTCAGTAAGAGTTATAAAAATATGGAAAGGAAACATGAGTTCATATATACATAAGAATGAAATCATACTTTACCCATAAAACAAAGGCACTTTAACATACCTCATCAAACCATGAATAAATCATAGAAATCATAAGACATAAAGGTAACTTGAGGCATTCATAACATTCTTACGTAGGGAGTAACCCTCTTGGTTACGTTTGGAATACCCATCACAGTATATTCCCTAAATCTCTTCGGAGAAACCTCAACGTTTCACTCATTCGCGTTACCCAATGCATTGGAGAGCTATATCGGGCTCACCCGCCCTTAGTTTATCACGGAACCACCCGTTCTTCATAACAATGCCCAAGAACCATAACATAATCGTATCACATAAAACATGAATAAAGGAAACATAACATTTCCACATTTCAATCACAATATAACATTTTAGGATATTGAAATAATGAATCCATTCAAAAAGAAACCATTTCCAAAACCATTTAAAACATTTAATAAAGAGATTTTTGAATCAAAGTGTCCCATACCACCTTGAAGATTTTAACATTTTAAACCATTAATATCCATATAAATAAATCCTTAAAACCATTTTGAAAACATGGATATTAATAAGAACAAATAATTAAAACATTTAAAACGATATTCTGGTAAAAGGGGTTTTACCAAAATTAGAGACACTTGAATACAATAATTGAGGAATAACATTTAGTCAGAACTTTATAATATCATGAGAATAAAAGGATTCATGATATAATACTCCAAAGGACAGTATATACACCATATAAGAGTGAATTGGTGCATAACAACAACGAACCCTCAATAGAAATGTCAAATGTGATGAAATCCCTTATAAAGAAGGTATCCTTAAATTAAGGACTAATCAATCTCAAAATATGTGTGACAAATATAAATACACCCAATATAAGTGGATATTAAGTGTAAAACAATAAAAGGTCATTCACACATATTCAATGGATGACATATTCAATGACTACATGTTGAACCTAAAGAAATCGAAATTGGGTTAAAAAGTTCCCTTGACAGCCTAACGGCATCACATCAAAATGAGTTGATGAGAGATAAAAAGTGTATCTCATCACTTGGACATAAAATTTACATCAATAAAGATATATGAGAACATATCCCAACATAACAATATTTAAATTAAAAGACCCAACAAAAGAAGTCTTTTAAAAAAAGAGGAGGGTGAAAGGTTCCCTTACCGACTTGGGTATCTTTCAAAACATACACCCCATGAAAGAAGGACAATAGATCATTGATGTAAATACTCATAAATGAATGTATATTACACAAATAGTATAATAATGGGCAGTACATACACCACTCAATGGAATTTGTGGCAAATGTAGCATAAATCTCACGAGAATAAAAGTGAGATGAAAAATCCCTTACGAAAACTCAGCAGCCTAACGGCGCCACTTAAAACTTCCAAAATGGATTGATGAGATCAAATAGAGTATCCCATAATATTACAATAGAATTTACAGCAAGAGTAATATAAAAGAAAATCCCCCAACATAACAAATAGGATCTTAGAAGAAGTGACACAAAGGAGAGTACTTAAAAAGAAAGAGAGAGGTTAGATCTCTTACGAAAGTTCGGCAGCCTAACGGCGCCACTCAAAAATCCCAAAATGGATTGATGAGAGAGAATAGGGTCTCTCATCACATGAACATAAAAATTACAGTAAATTTAATATAAAAGATCATCCCAATAACAAGAAAGATGAGCTTTAAAAGGAATGACATAAAAGTGTATACTTAAAAAGAAAGAGAGGAGTAGGATCCCTTACCTCGGGTCCGACTTGACTCGATCGTTCTTTAATCTCCTGAATAATAAACTTGAGTTAATTTTTAATTCCTTAAGAACCCTTTTTCAAGTTCATTATTACTTTTATACCACTTATTACCATGTCACAAACATTATGTAATCATTTAAGTTAATAATATTTGTTTTGCCGATATTTGGTTCTTAAGTCGAAAGTGGTCTTCTTACAATTACATGTTGTTCGTGCGGCCAAATGTTTATTATATCCAGAATTGTATTCATTATGTAGATATCATATATGTCATATATATCCAGTACATTCATGCATTTATAACATTACATAATCATTTAGAGGTAAGAAATGAAATGCACCGTTCATGGAGACGGTAAGCCGTACGTACGCATGAACGCTACTTTCATTTCTATTTCATATTTTATAGAATGGAATAATAATGATATAAAGGTATATTATAATTCCAGTATAATATCATATATTATATCATATTTCCATCCTTTATACATCCCACATATGGTATTTAACGAATCAAATCACTTTGAGGGGGCGGTAGTCCGCACTTCCTTAAATGAAGATATCGCGTATACCCATAATGGAAGCCATAAAGGTAAGACAAAAATGAAAAATACAGAAGCATAAATAAAACATAAACATATTATATATCATATATAAAAATAGTGACATCATAATGGCCACCTTTGAAGGTGTTAAATGAGTATTGAACAATCATCGTTTCGGGAGGCAGAATTTCACCATCCACGGAAACCGTATGTTCTTTAACCATTTGATGTAGTTGTGTGAGAGTGTAGCTCGAATAAATCTTATAACAACATCCTAGTATATTGAAGATACTGGTGTTGTTACAAAATAAGTAAATAAAAAGAGTTTATGGGGTTGGAGAAGCAAAATAAAACAAATGAACATGAGAGAATGAATTACCTTTAAAAGTGTAACTCCTTTTGATTTAAGCCTAAAGGCTTCCTTTGAAAGGATTCTGCCCAAAGGGAGTCCTCTAGGATGAGTAGAGGGATGTGGAGAGAGTAAATGGGCAGGGGTTAGACGAGCCAAAGGCTTGAGGAGTGTGTTAAATGAGGTAGAGGTGGGGGCCTTTTATAAGAGGAGAGGAGAGGTACTTTTGGAAAGTAAGAAATATTACTTTATTTGAAAATGTGTTTCGGTTTTAAAAGGTCCCACATTGATAGAATTCGTGGATAAGGTGATAAGGCTTCGAAATCCACTCATCCAATTGCATTTGGACATGTGTAGTTCTTAGATTTTACATTATCTTTCCATTTTATTTAAATCGTCAAATAATGATGTCATCGCTCCATCATTATTATGTCATAAATAATTTATTTTATTTGATGTCTAAAAATTATAAAAAAATTACTATGTTGTAGGAAATCTTTTTAGATTTCCAATGAATATTTATAATCAAAATTTTGACTTGTGTAACCCCACTTAAAAACTATTTTAGTAAAACAACTCATGTTTGTGTCAATTTTACTTTTACATTAAATAAAATGTTATTTATGTCATTTCCCAACTAAAGTGGATCCATGGGGTCCTCAAGTTGACCCATGGCTTGTCTTGGTCGGCCATGACACAACCAATAAGGTTGGGACATGTGTCTAGGTCATTTCATATCATTAAAGCATTATTTATACCTTAAACTACACTAATTACCACTAATCGCGATTAAAAACTTAATAAGTTACTATTCACCAAAAAATTATTTTAATCTCATTGAACCACATTTTACTTCTTAATGAAAACCATGTATGTCGGATTTTCAAAATTCAAAACACAATGATGGAAAAATTTCATTTAAACAGAAAATCAGTTTTTATAAGTACCACTTAGTGGTTTCACTATTCATCAAAAATTGAAGTTTTTCAGAAAAATCCCAAAAATTCACCCTAAGATATATTTGATATTTCTGAATTCAAAAATGAAGTCCTTTTTACAAAATTCAAAACATATAAGTCACATTAATTAATTTAATAATTAATTCCCGCTGTCATGACAAATAGCGTGTTTTATGAAACAATAAGTATCAAAAGATTGACACTAGTTTAAGTCTGATTTCAAAGTGAAATTGATTCCAACGACCACTATTGGATTTAATGGTAAAAATATTTTCTAATTTCACTTTAAAACCAATTCAAAATATAATCTAATCATATAAATAAATTAGATTAAAAAGTGGTTTTGAATTAAAATACAACATTTTACACTATTCATTAAAAAAATGAACTTTATCAGAAAGATACCAAAAATTTACACAAAGTAAATTTTGATGTCCCGATTCTAAATAAGAGTTTTATTTGGTCCAAAAGAATGTTTAAGAGTGAATAAAACTATATTTAATGACGGTTCTCCATCAAAAGGTGATAAGTGAACCTTTAGTGAAAACTAGGGCATATACGCCAAAAATTGAATTCTTTCCGTATTTTAAGCCTTTATCTTTTATTGTATAAATGTAAAAATATTTAAGAACATATATAATCATATTTTAGTTATTTCTATCCATTCCCGCCAATACAACGGCTACATATTAACTACCATTTAAAATAATATTATTTTATTATTAGAGTGCAACGTAAGATTCCCAAGAAACTCGTTGTTGCGTGTTGGGTACGCCATCGAGCATAGCTTCCCCTTTAAATTCATTTCAATATTTTATTCACAAATATAGATAAATATGAAAAATGTCATATTCTTTATTTACCTGGGGTGTTACATCCTTCCCCCCTTTTGGGAATTGCGTCCTCGCAATTTTAAAATTGCGCTTGGAAACATCCTTGAAAGTCCCACATCGGAACAAAAGTCGGTAAAACAAACACTTTAAAATAAGGAAAGATAAGTACAGAGGTCACCCGAGTTAACCCATACTAGGATTCCAAGTATGAAAATATGGACATGGAGTAAAAAACAAAGGGTCATGTTCTGATGGGGAGTGATAGAAAACATGTTTAGGAGAAAGTTAACCACGAGAAAATCACAAACTTGTGATGGGTTAAACGGTCTTCGATTCCCCAGTAGGAAAAGTTAATAGACAACATTTTTGTTTTAAGTTACTTTTTATTGAGGAATTTATTCATAAGGAAACATAATCACTTATCATATTGACTTTCAACCTTTATTAGATTCCTTACACAAACTCATATTTTCTCCAAAAGATGAGTATTTAGGAAGACTTGTTCACATTAAGAGTACTATAATCAACTTCTAGAGAATCACCTAATCCACAAAAGAGAACTATATACTTCCCATGTCTTTAGACTTTAACCAAAACCAAAACCAAAAAGGCTAGTACAAGATCAGATAATCCAGAAAAGGATAACCCTTTATAAAAAGAAAATCTATTCTTAATCTCCAAAATTTGTCCAACAAAACCCAAAGTTCAACGAGGACCATTCTATAATCAATTTGTCCATAAAATTATTCAAAGTAAACCAATATAAGATTGAAACCCAAATATTTGAAGGATTTAGTCGCATAGTCTTCCAAGATAAATCGTAACATTTATCTCCAAACAACATCAGTTGCTCCTAAAGTCTCGTTTTGAAAAGTAATTAACCTAATCACATATCCTCCATGATAGGTTAATCATTTTCAAAAATAACCCAAAATCAACTTACTCTTAATTCATAAAATCATATAACTAGAATGAATCAGTCAAACTAACCAGGGACTTCACGTAGTCCAGTGGTAGGCGATAAATACCAGACGCACATTGGTTGTGGGTTCGATTCCCGCAGCTTTGTCCGACGCGACGGGATGTCACACGGTCTGCGTGTTGTCCTTTTTCCAAAACTATATAATTCTTAAAACATTCCCCAAAACGAGATAAAATCTTCAAAAATAATCATAACATATTTTAACCTCAAGTTTATCTCATTCCTTTCATTTTCCATCATATCATAGAGTAACCCATAATTACCTAAAAATTAAGTATCATATAAACCCTAATGGTTGCCTTAATAATTATTACCTGAATTTCCACATCGAGTTGGCCATCTCGTACATGATGCATTAGAGAACTCACCAAGGTTGAAGTGGTTGATCATGAATCCTTGATAGTTGGTTTAGAACAACCATGAGATTCCTCATTGAATCCCCCATCTCATCCAGTCTCTTAATCAGAGAACCACCATAGTTTCCTTCAAACGCATTGTCACTTTGGTGCCTGCTAGATCCAGCCATTTACTAAAACCAAAAAGGTCAGTGTGAGTATATCAACATAACCACCATGTACTAATGAGGAAGGTAAACACTAAGATACACATACTCATTCACTTTATCTAAAACTAGGACTCTTTCTGAAATCCTAACCATTATGGTAATGTCACTTGTGCTTAGAGAATACCCTAACCTCTAAAGTTATCTAAACCGACCTTTGATACCAACTATAAGGCCCCAGCCTTAAACCTTACTTAATCTTGAGTTATTACAAGATTACACATTGAGGATCTTTTCAGGTTTAGAGTTTTAGAAAATTAGATCATGAAACTTGCATTACATTCCACATTTAAACAAAGTGATTACATAAAATACAGTATTCATTCTTCCCATCAACGGGAACATATTTAAAATATAACACGGATTCTTTCTTGACCCATCCTTGACACTATCATCACATCATGTACCTTTCCCTTGACCTGTGAAAAACATTTCAAAAACTTGGGATGAGCATAAAAAGCTCAGTAAGAGTTATAAAAATATGGAAAGGAAACATGAGTTCATATATACATAAGAATGAAATCATACTTTACCCATAAAACAAAGGCACTTTAACATACCTCATCAAACCATGAATAAATCATAGAAATCATAAGACATAAAGGTAACTTGAGGAATTCATAACATTCTTACGTAGGGAGTAACCCTCTTGGTTACGTTTGGAATACACATCACAGTATATTCCCTAAATCTCTTCGGAGAAACCTTAACGTTTCACTCCTTCGCGTTACCCAATGCATTGGAGAGCTATATCGGGCTCACCCGCCCTTAGTTTATCACGGAACCACCCGTTCTTCATAACAATGCCCAAGAACCATAACATAATCGTATCACATAAAAATGAATAAAGCAAACATAACATTTCCACATTTCAATCACAATATAACATTTTAGGATATTGAAATAATGAATCCATTCAAAAAGAAACCATTTCCAAAACCATTTAAAACATTTAATAAAGAGATTTTTGAATCAAAGTGTCCCATACCACCTTGAAGATTTTAACATTTTAAACCATTAATATCCATATAAATAAATCCTTAAAACCATTTTGAAAACACGGATATTAATAAGAACAAATAATTAAAACATTTAAAATGATATTCTGGTAAAAGGGGTTTTACCAAAATTAGAGACACTTGAATACAATAATTGAGGAATAACATTTAGTCAGAACTTTATAATATCATGAGAATAAAAGGATTCATGATATAATACTCCAAAGGACAGTATATACACCATATAAGAGTGAATTGGTGCATAACAACAACGAACCCTCAATAGAAATGTCAAATGTGATGAAATCCCTTATAAAGAAGGTATCCTTAAATTAAGGACTAATCAATATCAAAATATGTGTGACAAATATAAATACACCCAATATAAGTGGATATTAAGTGTAAAACAATAAAAGGTCATTCACACATATTCAATGGATGACATATTCAATGACTACATGTTGAACCTAAAGAAATCGAAATTGGGTTAAAAAGTTCCCTTGACAGCCTAACGGCATCACATCAAAATGAGTTGATGAGAGATAAAAAGTGTATCTCATCACTTGGACATAAAATTTACATCAATAAAGATATATGAGAACATATCCCAACATAACAATATTTAAATTAAAAGACCCAACAAAAGAAGTCTTTTAAAAAAAGAGGAGGGTGAAAGGTTCCCTTACCGACTTGGGTATCTTTCAAAACATACACCCCATGAAAGAAGGACAATAGATCATTGATGTAAATACTCATAAATGAATGTATATTACACAAATAGTATAATAATGGGCAGTACATACACCACTCAATGGAATTTGTGGCAAATGTAGCATAAATCTCACGAGAATAAAAGTGAGATGAAAAATCCCTTACGAAAACTCAGCAGCCTAACGGCGCCACTTAAAACTTCCAAAATGGATTGATGAGATCAAATAGAGTATCCCATAATATTATAATAGAATTTACAGCAAGAGGAATATAAAAGAAAATCACCCAACATAACAAATAGGAGCTTAGAAGAAGTGACACAAAGGAGAGTACTTAAAAAGAAAGAGAGAGGTTAGATCTCTTACGAAAGTTCGGCAGCCTAACGGCGCCACTCAAAACTCCCAAAATGGATTGATGAGAGAGAATAGGGTCTCTCATCACTTGAACATAAAAATTACAGTAAATTTAATATAAAATATCATCCCAATAACAAGAAATATGATCTTTAAAAGGAATGACATAAAAGTGTATACTTAAAAAGAAAGAGAGGAGTAGGATCCCTTACCTCGGGTCTGACTTGACTCGATCGTTCTTTAATATCCTGAATAATAAACTTTAGTTAATTTCTAATTCCTTAAGAACCCTTTTTCAAGTTCATTATTACTTTTATACCACTTATTACCATGTCACAAACATTATGTAATCATTTAAGTTAATAATATTTGTTTTGCCGATATTTGGTTCTTAAGTCGAAAGTGGTCTTCTTACAATTACATGTTGTTCGTGCGGCCAAATGTTTATTATATCCAGAATTGTATTCATTATGTAGATATCATATATGTCATATATATCCAGTACATTCATGCATTTATAACATTACATAATCATTTAGAGGTAAGAAATGAAATGCACCGTTCATGGAGACGGTAAGCCGTACGTACGCATGAACGCTACTTTCATTTCTATTTCGTATTTTATAGAATGGAATAATAATGATATAAAGGTATATTATAATTCCAGTATAATATCATATATTATATCATATTTCCATCCTTTATACATCCCACATATGGTATTTAACGAATCAAATCACTTTGAGGGGGCGGTAGTCCGCACTTCCTTAAATGAAGATATCGCGTATACCCATAATGGAAGCCATAAAGGTAAGACAAAAATGAAAAATACAGAAGAATAAATAAAACATAAACATATTATATATCATATATAAAAATAGTGACATCATAATGTCCACCTTTGAAGGTGTTAAATGAGTATTGAACAATCATCGTTTCGGGAGGCAGAATTTCACCATCCACGGAAACCGTATGTTCTTTAACCATTTGATGTAGTTGTGTGAGAGTGTAGCTCGAATAAATCTTATAACAACATCCTAGTATATTTAATATACTGGTTTTGTTACAAAAGAAGTAAATAAAAAGAGTTTATGGGGTTGGAGAAGCAAAATAAAACAAATGAACATGAGAGAATAAATTACCTTTAAAAGTGTAACTCCTTTTGATTTAAGCCTAAAGGCTTCCTTTGAAAGGATTCTACCCAAAGGGAGTCCTCTAGGATTAGGAGAGGGATGTTTAGAGAGTAAATGGGCAGGGGTTGGCCGAGCCAAAGTCTTGAGGAGTGTGTTAAATGAGGTAGAGGTGGGGGCCTTTTATAAGAGGAGAGGAGGGGTACTTTTGGAAAGTAAGAAATATTACTTTATTTGAAAATGTGTTTCGGTTTTAAAAGGTCCCACATTGATATAATTCGTGGATAAGGTGATAAGTCTTCGAAATCCACTCATCCAATTGCATTTGGACATGTGTAGTTCTTAGATTTTACATTATCTTTCCATTTTATTTAAATCGTCAAATAATGATGTCATCGCTCCATCATTATTATGTCATAAATAATTTATTTTATTTGATGTCTAAAAATTATAAAAAAATTACTATGTTGTAGGAAATCGTTTTATCTTTCCAATGAATATTTATAATCAAAATTTGGACTTGTGTAACCCCACTTAAAAACTGTTTTAGTAAAACAACTCATGTTTGTGTCAATTTTACTTTTACATTAAATAAAATGTTATTTATGTCATTTCCCAACTAAAGTGGATCCATGGGGTCCCCAAGTTGACCCATGGATTGTCTTGGTCGGCCATGACACAACCAATAAGGTTGGGACATGTGTCTAGGTCATTTCATATCATTAAAGCATTATTTATACCTTAAACTACACTAATTACCACTAATCGCGATTAAAAACTTAATAAGTTACTATTCACCAAAAAATTATTTTAATCTCATTGAACCACATTTTACTTCTTAATGAAAACCATTTATGTCGGATTTTTAAAATTCAAAACACAATGATGGAAAATTTTCATTTAAACAGAAAATCAGTTTTTATAAGTACCACTTAGTGGTTTCACTATTCATCAAAAATTGAAGTTTTTCAAAAAAATCCCAAAAATTCACCCTAAGCTATATTTGATATTCTGAATTAAAAAATGAAGTCCTTTTTACAAAATTCAAAACATATAAGTCACATTAATTAATTTAATAATTAATTCCCGCTGTCATGACAAATAGCGTGTTTTATGAAACAATAAGTATCAAAAGATTGACACTAGTTTAAGTCTGATTTCAAAGTGAAATTGATTCCAACGACCACTATTGGATTTAATGGTAAAAATATTTTCTAATTTAACTTTAAAACCAATTCAAAATATAATCTAATCATATAAATAAATTAGATTAAAAAGTGGTTTTGAATTAAAATACAACATTTTACACTATTCATTAAAAAAATGAACTTTATCAGAAAGATACCAAAAATTTACACAAAGTAAATTTTGATGTCCCGATTCTAAATAAGAGTTTTATTTGGTCCAAAAGAATGTTTAAGAGTGAATAAAACTATATTTAATGACGGTTCTCCATCAAAAGGTGATAAGTGAACCTTTAGTGAAAACTAGGGCATATACGCCAAAAATTGAATTCTTTCCGTATTTTAAGCCTTTATCTTTTATTGTATAAATGTAAAAATATTTAAGAACATATATAATCATATTTTAGTTATTTCTATCCATTCCCGCCAATACAACGGCTACATATTAACTACCATTTAAAATAATATTATTTTATTATTAGAGTGCAACGTAAGATTCCCAAGAAACTCGTTGTTGCGTGTTGGGTACGCCATCGAGTATAGCTTCCCCTTTAAAGTCATTTCAATATTTTATTCACAAATATAGATAAATATGAAAAATGTCATATTCTTTATTTACCTGGGGTGTTACATCCTTCCCCCCTTTTGGGAATTGCGTCCTCGCAATTTTAAAATTGCGCTTGGAAACATCCTTGAAAGTCCCACATCGGAACAAAAGTCGGTAAAACAAACACTTTAAAATAAGGAAAGATAAGTACAGAGGTCACCCGAGTTAACCCATACTAGGATTCCAAGTATGAAAATATGGACATGGAGGAAAAAACAAAGGGTCATGTTCTGATGGGGAGTGATAGAAAACATGTTTTGGAGAAAGTTAACCACGAGAAAATCACAAACTTGTGGTGGGTTAAACGGTCTTCAATTCCCCAGTAGGAAAAGTTAATAGACAACATTTTTGTTTTAAGTTACTTTTTATTGAGGAATTTATTCACAAGGAAACATAATCACTTATCATATTGACTTTCAACCTTTATTAGATTCCTTACACAAACTCATATTTTCTCCAAAAGATGAGTATTTAGGAAGACTTGTTCACATTAAGAGTACTATAATCAACTTCTAGAGAATCACCTAATCCACAAAAGAGAACTATATACTTCCCATGTCTTTAGACTTTAACCAAAACCAAAACCAAAAAGGCTAGTACAAGATCAGATAATCCAGAAAAGGATAACCCTTTATAAAAAGAAAATCTATTCTTAATCTCCAAAATTTGTCCAACAAAACCCAAAGTTCAACGAGGACCATTCTATAATCAATTTGTCCATAAAATTCTTCAAAGTAAACCAATATAAGATTGAAACCCAAATATTTGAAGGATTTAGTCGCATAGTCTTCCAAGATAAATCGTAACATTTATCTCCAAACAACATCAGTTGCTCCTAAAGTCTCGTTTTGAAAAGTAATTAACCTAATCACATATCCTCCATGATAGGTTAATCATTTTCAAAAATAACCCAAAATCAACTTACTCTTAATTCATAAAATCATATAACTAGAATGAATCAGTCAAACTAACCAGGGACTTCACGTAGTCCAGTGGTAGGCGATAAATACCAGACGCACATTGGTTGTGAGTTCGATTCCGGCAGCTTTGTCCGACGCGACGGGATGTCACACGGTCTGCGTGTTGTCCTTTTTCCAAAACTATATAATTCTTAAAACATTCCCCAAAACAAGATAAAATCTTCAAAAATAATCATAACATATTTTAACCTCAAGTTTATCTCATTCCTTTCATTTTCCATCATATCATAGAGTAACCCATAATTACCTAAAAATTAAGTATCATATAAACCCTAATGGTTACCTTAATAATTATTACCTGAATTTCCACATCGAGTTGGCCATCTCGTACATGATGCATTAGAGAACTCACCAAGGTTGAAGTGGTTGATCATGAATCCTTGATAGTTGGTTTAGAACAACCATGAGATTCCTCATTGAATCCCCCATCTCATCCAGTCTCTTAATCAGAGAACCACCATAGTTTCCTTCAAACGCATTGTCACTTTGGTGCCTGCTAGATCCAGCCATTTACTAAAACCAAAAAGGTCAGTGTGAGTATATCAACATAACCACCATGTACTAATGAGGAAGGTAAACACTAATATACACATACTCATTCACTTTATCTAAAACTAGGACTCTTTCTGAAATCCTAACCATTATGGTAATGTCACTTGTGCTTAGAGAATACCCTAACCTCTAAAGTTATCTAAACCGAACTTTGATACCAACTATAAGGCCCCAACCTTAAACCTTACTTAATCTTGAGTTATTACAAGATTACACATTGAGGATCTTTTCAGGTTTAGAGTTTTAGAGAATTAGATCATGAAACTTGCATTACATTCCACATTTAAACAAAGTGGTTACATAAAAGACAGTATTCATTCTTCCCATCAACGGGAACATATTTAAAATATAACACGGATTCTTTCTTGACCCATCCTTGACACTATCATCACATCATGTACCTTTCCCTTGACCTGTGAAAAACATTTCAAAAACTTGGGATGAGCATAAAAAGCTCATTAAGAGTTATAAAAATATGGAAAGGAAACATGAGTTCATATATACATAAGAATGAAATCATACTTTACCCATAAAACAAAGGCACTTTAACATACCTCATCAAACCATGAATAAATCATAGAAATCATAAGACATAAAGGTAACTTGAGGCATTCATAACATTCTTACGTAGGGAGTAACCCTCTTGGTTACGTTTGGAATACCCATCACAGTATATTCCCTAAATCTCTTCGGAGAAACCTTAACGTTTCACTCATTCGCGTTACCCAATGCATTGGAGAGCTATATCGGGCTCACCCGCCCTTAGTTTATCACGGAACCACCCATTCTTCATAACAATGCCCAAGAACCATAACATAATTGTATCACATAAAACATGAATAAAGGAAACATAACATTTCCACATTTCAATCACAATATAACATTTTAGGATATTGAAATAATGAATCCATTCAAAAAGAAACCATTTCCAAAACCATTTAAAACATTTAATAAAGAGATTTTTGAATCAAAGTGTCCCATACCACCTTGAAGATTTTAACATTTTAAACCATTAATATCCATATAAATAAATCCTTAAAACCATTTTGAAAACACGGATATTAATAAGAACAAATAATTAAAACATTTAAAATGATATTCTGGTAAAAGGGGTTTTACCAAAATTAGAGACACTTGAATACAATAATTGAGGAATAACATTTAGTCAGAACTTTATAATATCATGAGAATAAAAGGATTCATGATATAATACTCCAAAGGACAGTATATACACCATATAAGAGTGAATTGGTGCATAACAACAACGAACCCTCAATAGAAATGTCAAATGTGATGAAATCCCTTATAAAGAAGGTATCCTTAAATTAAGGACTGATCAATATCAAAATATGTGTGACAAATATAAATACACCCAATATAAGTGGATATTAAGTGTAAAACAATAAAAGGTCATTCAAACATATTCAATGGATGACATATTCAATGACTACATGTTGAACCTATAGAAATCGAAATTGGGTTAAAAAGTTCCCTTGACAGCCTAACGGCATCACATCAAAATGAGTTGATGAGAGATAAAAATTGTATCTCATCACTTGGACATAAAATTTACATCAATAAAGATATATGAGAACATATCCCAACATAACAATATTTAAATTAAAAGACCCAACAAAAGAAGTCTTTTAAAAAAAGAGGAGGGTGAAAGGTTCCCTTACCGACTTGGGTATCTTTCAAAACATACACCCCATGAAAGAAGGACAATAGATCATTGATGTAAATACTCATAAATGAATGTATATTACACAAATAGTATAATAATGGGAAGTACATACACCACTCAATGGAATTTGTGGCAAATGTAGCATAAATCTCACGAGAATAAAAGTGAGATGAAAAATCCCTTACGAAAACTCAGCAGCCTAACGGCGCCACTTAAAACTTCCAAAATGGATTGATGAGATCAAATAGAGTATCCCATAATATTACAATAGAATTTACAGCAAGAGGAATATAAAATAAAATCACCCAACATAACAAATAGGAGCTTAGAAGAAGTGACACAAAGGAGAGTACTTAAAAAGAAAGAGAGAGGTTAGATCTCTTACGAAAGTTCGGCAGCCTAACGGCGCCACTCAAAACTCCCAAAATGGATTGATGAGAGAGAATAGGGTCTCTCATCACTTGAACATAAAAATTACAGTAAATTTAATATAAAAGATCATCCCAATAACAAGAAAGATGATCTTTAAAAGGAATGACATAAAAGTGTATACTTAAAAAGAAAGAGAGGAGTAGGATCCCTTACCTCGGGTCTGACTTGACTCGATCGTTCTTTAATATCCTGAATAATAAACTTGAGTTAATTTCTAATTCCTTAAGAACCCTTTTTCAAGTTCATTATTACTTTTATACCACTTATTACCATGTCACAAACATTATGTAATCATTTAAGTTAATAATATTTGTTTTGCCGATATTTGGTTCTTAAGTCGAAAGTGGTCTTCTTACAATTACATGTTGTTCGTGCGGCCAAATGTTTATTATATCCAGAATTGTATTCATTATGTAGATATCATATATGTCATATATATCCAGTACATTCATGCATTTATAACATTACATAATCATTTAGAGGTAAGAAATGAAATGCACCGTTCATGGAGACGGTAAGCCGTACGTACGCATGAACGCTACTTTCATTTCTATTTCGTATTTTATAGAATGGAATAATAATGATATAAAGGTATATTATAATTCCAGTATAATATCATATATTATATCATATTTCCATCCTTTATACATCCCACATATGGTATTTAACGAATCAAATCACTTTGAGGGGGCGGTAGTCCGCACTTCCTTAAATGAAGATATCGCGTATACCCATAATGGAAGCCATAAAGGTAAGACAAAAATGAAAAATACAGAAGCATAAATAAAACATAAACATATTATATATCATATATAAAAATAGTGACATCATAATGTCCACCTTTGAAGGTGTTAAATGAGTATTGAACAATCATCGTTTCGGGAGGCAGAATTTCACCATCCACGGAAACCGTATGTTCTTTAACCATTTGATGTAGTTGTGTGAGAGTGTAGCTCGAATAAATCTTATAACAACATCCTAGTATATTTAATATACTGGTGTTGTTACAAAAGAAGTAAATAAAAAGAGTTTATGGGGTTGGAGAAGCAAAATAAAACAAATGAACATGAGAGAATAAATTACCTTTAAAAGTGTAACTCCTTTTGATTTAAGCCTAAAGGCTTCCTTTGAAAGGATTCTGCCCAAAGGGAGTCCTCTAGGATGAGTAGAGGGATGTGGAGAGAGTAAATGGGCAGGGGTTGGCCGAGCCAAAGGCTTGAGGAGTGTGTTAAATCAGGTAGAGGTGAGGGCCTTTTATAAGAGGAGAGGAGGGGTACTTTTGGAAAGTAAGAAATATTACTTTATTTGAAAATGTGTTTCGGTTTTAAAAGGTCCCACATTGATAGAATTCGTGGATAAGGTGATAAGTCTTCGAAATCCACTCATCCAATTGCATTTGGACATGTGTAGTTCTTAGATTTTACATTATCTTTCCATTTTATTTAAATCGTCAAATAATGATGTCATCGCTCCATCATTATTATGTCATAAATAATTTATTTTATTTGATGTCTAAAAATTATAAAAAAATTACTATGTTGTAGGAAATATTTTTATCTTTCCAATGAATATTTATAATCAAAATTTGGACTTGTGTAACCCCACTTAAAAACTGTTTTAGTAAAACAACTCATGTTTGTGTCAATTTTACTTTTACATTAAATAAAATGTTATTTATGTCATTTCCCAACTAAAGTGGATCCATGGGGTCCCCAAGTTGACCCATGGATTGTCTTGGTCGGCCATGACACAACCAATAAGGTTGGTACATGTGTCTAGGTCATTTCATATCATTAAAGCATTATTTATACCTTAAACTACACTAATTACCACTAATCGCGATTAAAAACTTAATAAGTTACTATTCACCAAAAAATTATTTTAATCTCATTGAACCACATTTTACTTCTTAATGAAAACCATGTATGTCGGATTTTTAAAATTCAAAACACAATGATGGAAAAATTTCATTTAAACAGAAAATCAGTTTTTATAAGTACCACTTAGTGGTTTCACTATTCATCAAAAATTGAAGTTTTTCAGAAAAATCCCAAAAATTCACCCTAAGATATATTTGATATTCTGAATTCAAAAATGAAGTCCTTTTTACAAAATTCAAAACATATAAGTCACATTAATTAATTTAATAATTAATTCCCGCTGTCATGACAAATAGCGTGTTTTATGAAACAATAAGTATCAAAAGATTGACACTATTTTAAGTCTGATTTCAAAGTGAAATTGATTCCAACGACCACTATTGGATTTAATGGTAAAAATATTTTCTAATTTCACTTTAAAACCAATTCAAAATATAATTTAATCATATAAATAAATTAGATTAAAAAGTGGTTTTGAATTAAAATACAACATTTTACACTATTCATTAAAAAAAATGAACTTTATCAGAAAGATACCAAAAATTTACACAAAGTAAATTTTGATGTCCCGATTCTAAATAAGAGTTTTATTTGGTCCAAAAGAATTTTTAAGAGTGAATAAAACTATATTTAATGACGGTTCTCCATCAAAAGGTGATAAGTGAACCTTTAGTGAAAACTAGGGCATATACGCCAAAAATTGAATTCTTTCCGTATTTTAAGCCTTTATCTTTTATTGTATAAATGTAAAAATATTTAAGAACATATATAATCATATTTTAGTTATTTCTATCCATTCCCTCCAATACAACGGCTACATATTAACTACCATTTAAAATAATAATATTTTATTATTAGAGTGCAACGTAAGATTCCCAAGAAACTCGTTGTTGCGTGTTGGGTACGCCATCGAGCATAGATTCCCCTTTAAAGTCATTTCAATATTTTATTCACAAATATAGATAAATATGAAAAATGTCATATTCTTTATTTACCTGGGGTGTTACAACTAGTGTGCAGAACTCGATACAATCATCAATTTGATATGTGGTAGAGCTCAAACAGACACTCGAGATAAAAGTTAATTATGGTCGTTTGAAGTTCAAGTCATGTTTTCAACTTATTTTAGAGTGTTTATTATTTTTTATTTTTTCTATATTCAACTTGTTATTAAATGACTATTACTTAATAGTAATTACCATATAATTAATTAATATTAATTTTTAAATTATTTTACAATCCATTTTTTCGCTAAATATGTTATATATTAAGTGTATATGCCAATTTAGCCTTATATAAATCATAATTAATAAAAGTAATTACATCTATATCAATAAAAATACATTTTTATGTTAATCTATTAATTTTAATGTTTTTTTTAATTTGCCCTTTATCGGTGCTAGTTTAAAAATCGCTAATAAAGACATCCTTTATCAGCACTACTAAAAAGCACAAATAAAGGGGAAACCTTTAACAACGATAAAAAAAGATTGATAAAGAAGGTACCTTTATCAGCACTAAAAGGTGATGATAAATGAGTATTTTAACATTGCTTTTTAGTGGTGTTAAAAACACCTTTTATTCGCGCTTTTTTTATCGATGTTGAAGGGTAGCGCTATGTAAATATGTTTCTGTGGTAGTGGGTATGTCATCAATTCATTTTCAATATTGACTTAGAACATTACTCACCACTATGATTCCTTTCCGATTCAATTATGTAATCCATGTTTATTATTTTATAATGAATTACATTTTATGACATGATGTTCATTTATATCATCATATCAACACCACAATGTTTTGTTCTTCATATAACATTTATTGAAGTCTCAAATTCCCATTCAGAAAACTTATTTTTTTTATATAGATGGTTCTGATTATTCATTATATATTTGAAAACCTTAAAAGGCCAATAACATCAGCGTAATCTCCATGGGGGTTGGAATCAGTGATTGTAATTCCTTTTTTATGTTTCTTATTGAAATAGCCATAACCACCTATCAATATGGTTTGTCTATTATCTATCAACACATCTAATAAAACAAACAAAAATGTTGAGAATATTTACAATATTCACCTCTAAAAATGAGAAGTCTAATCCTTAGCATGATCAAGATTTCACTAAGACAATACAGACCATTAGTATCAATATATAGAAACAAACATGCATAGAATATCATTTTTCTCATGAAACACATCTTCTATAAATGTTTGAGTGCTTATAACTATGATAAAATGGTAAATGATTCGGTTTTCAATAATGATAAATCATCAAAATCAACTGGACTTCCATTCATGTGTTTTAGTTTTGCTTATCCACCTTTTTCTTTAACCAGTACTAATGTAGGTTTCTTCCTTTTTATTTGTGAGAAACAAAAAGCCTCTTCCTCTTCTTCTTTTCCCCCAAAAAAAATTGTTGATAAATTCTATAGAGAGTAGTATCTTCTTCCACTCACATACTTTTCATGCATTATACTATTTCTAGTGTTGAGATTTTTATTTGTATTTCAATTTTTTATGAAATTTAAAATCCCTTTATTTAAATATCTACATTTAAATATTCATTTTAAATCCATTTATTTAGAAACCAATATTGGCAATATTTTATTTGTTAATGTTTATTTTTTGGTGTTAATGTTTGAATTATTTTAATATATAATTTTTGTTATATTCATTTTTTTTGTTTCTACCAATATATTATTTCATGTATTAATTTTAATTTTTGTATTTATATATAATTTAAATTTAAACATTTTTTAATGTTTGTATATATATATCATCTCATATATAAATTATACATATATATAGTTTGTATTGTGCATATCCTCCTCCATAGAAACAGTGTACACCTTCATCTCTAGATTCTTCACCCGCTGGAGGGCATATTTTTTTGGTCAAGAAGCTACTCGGTGCATCTGCACCACTCCAAAACTTCCATGTGCATGAATCTTCTTCTTCATCCAGTGAAGCTCCCTCTCTGCTTCAGTATATCATGTTTCCATCTCCATGGAAGTAGCTAGAAACAACAAATTCAACTCTCTGTTTCGACTTTGGTGAAATCACTTCAATGTGTGTGCACCTTCAAAAGCAGCTTCCTGTCTCTGACCAGCACTGAGGTATCTCTTATGCATACCTACTGTGAATGTGAGTTACACTACCAACAGTGAATGATATTTTTTAGTTATTGCAGGATACACCTTACTACCTTGAAGAGGTATTTATCAACTTACCATGCATGTATTTTTCAACTTACCACATGAACAAGTTTTTCAACTTACCATATGAATTAGTTTTTCAACTTACCACATGACTATTTTTGCATGGTTAGTATACAAACTGCATAACCATTTTTTTCACACGATTAGTATACCTACCCCACATGATGGAACAATAAGTATACCAACCAAAATACTTATGTGTGACACAATAATTTCTTTACTTTGATTATACTGTGAAAACTTATATTTTCTAAAATACTCTATTATAGCATTATTTTTATAAATTTTTTTAACACCAAGTATATTCAATTTATTTTAATCATTATATTTCTTTGTAAAATAATTATATAATTTAACAACATTGTGTAAAATCTTTGGAAAAGAAAATATTATGGAATTATTTTTTTGGACTATTTAGTTTTATATATTTATTCTACAAGTTTACAAATTAATTCTTAATGGTTTATTACTTAAAAAATACATATATATTGTAAAAACTATATTATAAGTTTTTTGATAGAATAATATAGTGGTCATGCTTATAGAATTAATTATTAACTTTTTGTTATTTCATGCTCTAATTTATAATATTTTCAATTATTAAATTATTGAAATTTATAATTGTTTTTACTGGTTTGATTATTAAAGAATATTTCACATATTACAACTAGAATATTATAAGTTATTCCAAGCTGTTTCATGTAGAAATAGAAGAGTGTGAGAACTGTTTGTTAAAGAGCGTGATAATTCAAATTACAAGAAATGATATTTTTATAAGCATTATTTTCCTCAAACGCAAGGCATCATGTGATTGGTGATTTAGATGCTTTGAGATCTTTAAGTTAATGATGTGAAATTAACCCATTGGAATACAGTCAAGGAGAACACAATAAAATAAACTCAACACAATTTTTTCAATAATAAGATATACATAATTGAGATAAATCTGTTGATGTGATATTTAGTTCTTCTTCAAACACTGTTCCATTGTTATGATCATAAAGAAACTTCAATCATTCAATTTATCACTGCCAAAGTGATCCAAGATCGTTGTGCTACATCATATTCCATGTCATCTTCTCCACTTTTATTATTTATATTCTTTCTGGTTTTCTTCATGCTATTCATGTTTCATCTGTCTCTAATTTTTTTGTATCAAATTATGCTTTTCCCAATAAAAATAAAGTCAATATTTGGTTATTCTACCACTTGAAATGATGTTCTTGGGTTGTGTATCCTAAAGAAAATACAAGGTAAGACTTGGTTGTGACTCCTATAAAAATTTAGGGTTGTGCCTCTGGGTATTGTAAAAGGTAGAGTCTGTAAATAGGTTATCACAATTTTAAAACTGAGGTTTCCTTAGTGGGTACCAATCTTCTTGTCGAGTAGGAAAGATTGAAGAGTGGACGATGATTTTTGTTATTTGAACCACTATAAAAATATTGTATTCACATTTTAATTTTTGTTGCATTGAATATTGAACATTGCACTCCACTGTTGATTATTGAATAATAAATCTCATAATGATTATTTGTTTTAATATTTTAAAAAAACTATTCACCCCCCTCTAGTCAGTTTTATTCATCAATCTTGATCCAAAAATTGGTATCATGGGTTTGGTTCCTTAAAGGATAGTTAGAATCTCTTATTGTTTTAATTTGATATGAAACAATTTGTTTCAAAGTATATTACCTCCTTAGGGATATTATAGTTCTTTTTTTTAACTATTGTGTTACCCTAATTCTAAGCCTAACATTCTAAGGAATAAAATACAAGTTATTAAACATGGTAGGTATAAATTCCAATGATAGATGGAAACCTCAAAATCCCTATTTTCCGATGGAAGTGAATATGGGTGATGGAAAGAAAGAATATAAATTACATAAAATAGTTAAGTGTGGATCATTGGTCTATCTTGAAGAAGCCACATGATCTATCCAAAGAGGATATAGAGACACTAGTGGGTAATGACATGGTAAAATATTTTTTTAAATTATAAAGAAAAGAATATTATGTACTATACTATAATAAAAAGTTTATATATCCATATTTAGCCTATAAGACAACACATAACATTTTGAGAATTATTCAAGTCACTCACAATGGGATATACAAGATTAAAATAACCATGCTTAGACTGCTCTGAGAGGAATAACATGATTTCAAGAAGGGAGAAGATGAGTCAATCAACTAGATGGATCATCAATTTACAATAATTACAAATGGTATGAGTGGAATTTATGAAGTACGATATGACACAAATCTTGTTGAAAGAGTACTAATAGAATTAATAAAAATATGGAATGAAAAGAAAGTGAAGATCAAATAAAGTAATAATTTTAAAGAATATAACTTAAATAAACAAATTGGTTCTTTACTATAGTTTGAGCTTGAGTTAAAAAACATCGTCGATGAAGAGAATAAAAAGAGGAAAGGTATTGAATTTAAGCATAATCTTAATGAAACCTATAACTCTTCTGAATATGATTTCTAGGGAAGTGATAAAGAGAAATTGCATTTCAGCATGAATTTTTTCTTGTTGATGAAAAAAAGAGGCACAATTCAGTTTAAAAGAACGTATAAAAAGAGTATAAGAAATTTAAAACTAGTAATAACAATGTTGTTTCAAATCTAATGTGTTATGAGTGTAGGAATAAAGTTCACATCAGGCCTGATTTCCCCAAACTCAACCATTAAAATAATTACTAAGATAAAATAAGAAAATAAAAAAATTATTTGGAGGACGTGATTTCTCAGATAGCTCTGATTTAAGTAGAAAATCATGGAGTGAAAAGGAAATAGGTAACCTTGATTTTATGGGTATAAAATATGAGATACATGAACCTTTCTTTGATCAATTAATTACTCTTACAAATATTGATCATAATTCTATTAGGGAAGCTAAAAAATATATTGATTCTAATTCTTGTTTTGATTCTGATTCTATGAGTTCTAAAGTCAATTGTTTAAAGAAAATGAGAATTAAAAAATGCTAGTGTCAGGATAGTTGAAAAATATACTAAAATAAAAAAGTTTAAAATAATAAATTGATTAAAGGAAATGATAAACATAAAAGAGAATGTGAAAATTACAATATTATTGTTTCCCATCATGAAGAGTATATGAATAATTACGATTTTGAGATGTTAAAACTAAAATATGAAAATGACGGGCTTAAAAAAAATTTGGTAGTAAATAATAAGGATATAGAAATAATGTTTAATTTGTGTTGGATTAATTGGATAAAGTTGAAAATGAATGTAACTAACATAAGAAATAAAATAAGGAACTAAAAAATATAAATTTTTGTTCTAATGAGAAATTATATACTGATTTAGAAGTTGTTAAAAAGGATAATATGGATTTGAAGAAGTATGTTTCTAATCTTAAAGAACTATTAACTAATTTTGTTCAAGGAAAAGATAAATATAATAAAATTATGTGCATGATAAAACCAAAATGTAATAACAATGTGTTTTTTATAATAATTTTTCACCAAACATAAATAAGACATATTGTTTCAAAATATCAAAATGAATTATTTTTAGTGTGACATGCTTTAAATGTAGAATGCAAGGGAATTATTAAATGAATTATTGTTGAGATTTACATAATCATTCAAGCATACTAAAAATATTTTATCTAAGAATTTATTTTTAGAAATACCAAAAAATAGATGTATGAAGTGAAGGACCCCAGAACACCCTGAGAGGGGAGGGGTGAATCAGGGTGTCAACTTTTTCTTTTAAACTGATGGATCTTGTTCCCACGTTGATAGGAACCTGTTAAACCTGTTTGAAGAGGAAGTACATAAAATAAACAATCACATGCAAAGTAATGACACAACAATTTTACTTGGTTCACCACTAAGGGCTATGTCTACGGAGCATACGCTGATAGTGTGTCAGTCATACCAAAAAGCACTAATCTTCACAAGTTATGGATTACAAGAGTTTAACACAGTCACTTTGTGCCAGGTGCACTACCTTTACAATATTTTAGGGATAACACACAGCTTCCCTCAGATCACTTCCACTGACTCCCCCTTACTCACTACGTTGGAAGAATCTTCACTCGGTTTATCAACTTGAAGGTCGCTTCAATGGTTTAGCATTAAATCATGCATCCTCAACTATAAATGGATTCTATTTTGAAGTATTGTAATCACCCACAGATGTAATTTATTTTCTTGTACACTGATATGTTATGGAAATTAATTTCACAAACTGATTTGGTCAATTTTCGGGCTTCCTTGGGTGTTCCGCGTACTGTGTTCCAGGTATGGTGTGCGGAACACCTCCTTCGCTTACCACTGTTGTTTCCACATACCATCCAGCTCCTCGACGAATTGACCTAATCTGTGTACTACCTTACTCCGCATACTTCCTTGCTCCACCGCATACTGCCAGAGCTCCCTACGCGAACCACACTCTATTCTGCGGACTGTTTTCCGTATGTGGATGATTCTCTCCGTGTACCGTCTTCTCCTCCACAAACCAATTCAAACTTCACCAGATTTCTTTATGAAATTTTAATCTCCAACCTCGTCACTTAACAAAGGGGATTACTACTCCTTAAATAGGCACATAACTATACAAAATTTCCGAATCTGATTTACCCAAATTTTCAATGTGGGATAATCATCAGTGTATACTAAACTCCATCTACGTACTATTAGCCTCCACCACGTACCTCTCCTGTTTCATGAACTACAGTAATCTCACAAACCTTCAACATTCCGCGTACGACATACCTTCACCACGTACCATCCCTATGAACTGTTTTGGGTTCTGCGCACCGCTCTGCATATCGTTCCCGCTACCAGGTACGTGGCCACGAACCATTCCTAGAACATGGTATGTGGTCCATGTTCTGAGGTATGTAGTTTCCTTATTTTGCCAATTTTTTTGTCGTTTCGCATACCAATCACTCCTATGTGAAAACCCTTTGTTTTCTAACACCAAACTCCTGATTTTGAGGCCTAAAATTTTGACAAACATTGGGAAACTGTGCCGCCTTCAATATTGTTTTCAGCCTCAAACATATGACCTCATTCGTTGTGAACTCCCTAGTCATCCATGTACATATTGACAACAAAACCAAACCAAACTCCATTATTATCAATGAAAAACCTTGGTTCCAACAATCCCCCCTTTGGGTTTGTTGGCAATCTCCAGATAAATTCACTGATGCGCCAACTACGATCAAAATATGAACCTTCAAGAAACAACTCAGTCATCACTCTAAGTCTACGTGAGCAATTCTCGGTGTATAAAACAAGATATAGGACATGAATTGAGTTCTCATTCTTTTCTTTTCTCCCCCATAGTTGTAGTTCTAGATTTTTCTATTCTCCATATTTCCTTTATCCAAAAAAATAGATCACTCTTCATTGAATTTATTCATTCTACCCCATTGATAATAAACCCAAAGACTAGTATTTAAAAATTATAGAGCTCAGAACATACTCCCCTTGGATTTATCTCCCCCATAAACCTACAACACTTCCACAAATAGATTAACACAGTTAAAAAAATATGAGAGAGGGGAATCTCGTAACCTCCCTATACACTAGGAGGTGGCTAAACACTGAGGTTCAACCGATGTTTCTCAAAGACAACTATCGATAGTGGCTTGGTCATAATGTCATCCACTTACTCATCGGTTCCCACATGGTCCATTTTGATCACTCCTTGTTCAAATTTTTCCTTGATAAAGTGATATGTGATCTCAATATGTTTTTGTACGATAATGTTGAACATGATTCTTCCTAAGATCAATTGCATTCTTGTTATCACATTAAATCACCATTGGTTGTTTCACCTCATCACTTATGTCAATTAGTTGATGCTTTATCCAAAGTAACTGAGTGTACGCCTTGGTAACACCATCTTGGACACTATCTACTTCAACAGTTTCAATGCATAATGCGTCAACCTCTACAACAATTCGACCACGGCCATCATTTAATTTTTTTATTTTGTGAAAAAAATATATTTTCCAGAATACTATGTTTTAGCATTATTTTTATAAAAATTTTAACTGCATGTCTATTCAATTCATTTTAGTCATTCCGTTTCTTTGTAAAATAAATATATATTTTAATGAAATTGTGTAAGTTGTTTGTAAAATAAAATATTAAGGAAATATTTTTTTGGGATGAATTAGTTTTATAAATTTCTTTTTCAAGCCTAAAAATCAATTCTTATTGATTTATTACTTTTTAAAAAATAAAAGTATATTTTAAAACTATATTATAAGTAGTTTGGTAGAATAATATCATGAAATTTTTTACGGAATTAATGAGATACATTTTATTATTCTATGCTCTATTTTATAATCTTTTAAATTATCAAATTACATAAAATTTGTTAAAGTGTTTTTATTGGATTAATTATTTGAAAAAATTTCATATAATCTAGTGAGCATATTAGAAGTGTTTCAAAACTACTTCATATAGAAATATAATAAAATGACAACACTCTATTATAGAGCATGATAATTCAAATTATAGGTAACGATATTATTCTAACTATTATTATTCTCTAACTTGCAACATCATGTGATTGGTGATTTAGGAATTTCAAGATCTTAGAGTTAATGATGATAAATTAATCTATTGGAATGTGATCAAGGAGAGCATGATAAAATAAACTCAACATAGTTTACAAAATAATTAGATATACAAAACTGATACAATTTTCATAATGCGTGATTGAGTTAATCTTAGAAAACTGTTTTATTGTTATGATCATGAAGAAACGTCCATCATTCAATTCATTACAACTGAAGTGATCAAATATCATCAATCTATATCATCTTCCACATAATCTTCTCCATTGTTGTTCTTAAATTTATTTATGATCTTTATTCATTTTATTTTTATTTCATCTATTGGTCATTGATTGTGCTAGTTTATGATTTTACAAATCAAAATAAAGTTGGTATTTGGTTATTATACCATCCAAAAGGAGTTTCTTTGGTTGTGACTCCCGAAGAAAATTCAGGGTAAGACTAGGTTTTGAATCCTCTAAAAAATCAATGTTGTTCATCAGGGTATTGTAAATGGAAGAGTCTAAATAGGTTATCACTACTTTAAAATTGATGTTTCCTTAGTGGGTATTGATCTTCTCATCCAGTAGAGAAGATCGAGTAGTGTACTAAAATATTGGTGATCTAAACCACAATAATAATAATTTTATCACATTTTAATTTCCACTACATTGAATCTTGAGCACTTCACTGCACTATTTATTATTTAATAATAAATCTTAGATATATTATTTATTTTAAAATTTTAAAAATAGTATTCGCCACCTCTAGTCTATTTTTTCCATTAATATCAATCCAAAAAAACATTTTTAATTCACACCATCAGTAGAAAAAGTATGTCTGGATTTGAATTTTAAATTAGAATTCAGATGAATAACTTCCCTAAATTTTATTTCTAACCTCTTATTCTTAATTCTTCTTCTTATTTTCAAACTAGATTCTAATTAACCGTTGCATTATGACCTTATGTGCAACACAAACAAGTATTTACAGTAGTAACTGATTCAAATTTCTTTTCATCAACTCTTTCATCTTAGTGTGAAACATTTTCTTCCTTTTCATGAAAAAATACCATTTTGTGATGTTTTATCCATTATAGAACAACTTTATCATCTTATATGTTAATATATTTCTTAAAAATAACTATTATTTAATTTATAATTTTCATTATATAGAAAAATTATAATTCTTCTAAGTGTTGAACCTTATGAGGCGTCTTAACCTTATGAAGGATTATCAACAACCTTATAGTGACATACTCTTGACCATATAATGAAATTTATGAACCTTAAACACCTCAACAAACCTTATTGGGGAATATACAATGTTACAAACACATGTATAAAAATTATGAGAGATTTTCTGAACCTTATGGATGACTACTCTAGAATTTAAAAATCTTAAAAAGTGATTAAAAATGACAAAACCAACCTTATGAAGATTATATAACTTATAAATTTTTTATATAACTACTTTAAATTTCATATTTTCTTTTAATGGACTCAAAACATCTTTCAACACTTCCACTAAGTATTCACATCACATATTATTATTTAAATTATGTGTGTTCTAATATGATTTATATGTTAGAAAAAAATATCAAAATCATCATATATACTTCAAACTTCTCTAAAAAAATTCCTAGATAATTTTCATATACTAGTGGAACCTTCTTTTTACAACAATCTCCCCAACTACTCATCAACTTTCAAATAGATCTATGGCTTAACCATATCCCCTTTGGATTTTAATGGAAACCAAGAAACATAAATCACTATCAAACTCAAATCTCTTAGAAATGAATCATCATTCAATATTTTTGAGATCAATTGTGTGATATTGAAGTTTAAAATAAGAACATTTAATAATAATACCATATTTTACATTAAAAAATTGATTTATATTCAACTGATTCTGAACCAATACTATTGATTCAGTTATTCTTCAATAAATATTTCATCATCACATTAAATTACCCCTAATATTGAAAAATATATCCATGGAATCTATAATACACAAATTCCTACATGCATTGTCATAAATAGTTACAATAGTTCATACATGGAAAATGATAAATTAAAATATTACCATGTAACTCTATCAAAATACATGATTCCCCTAAGATATTACTCCCCTGAAAGGTAATATATATAAATTGAAAACTTCCCCTATATTGATCTTCTCCCCCTTTGATAACACATAATAAGATAAACATAAATGAAGATTTATGTTGCCTTTTTCTCCCCCTTTGAAAATAATATCTAAAGAGTAAGATGAGTGAGGGGACCTAATCCCCATACCTCAACCTTGAGGGGAAGAAGTTTAAACTCACATAATCAATATAAATCTATAATAAGAATCATCAATAATGGTTTAGTAAAAATATTATCCAAATAATCCTTTCTAAAAAAATACTCCAATATCTAGACATGTAGCATTTTGTGTTTAAAATTCCATGAGATTTTTAAATTTTCATTGGTGGATGGGATTGATCTTAAGATGAACCTCAAAACATAAATAAAATAGTTATAAAACTTAAAAGTGATGTTTTTGGATGTGTTTTAAGTCCCTAGAGTTAGGATTGTAATGCTATATAAGGATTTCTATTTTAGTCTTTTTTACTTTTGATACGTGGTTTGTGTTGGATTCCTATTTCCATGTATTACCTATCTTTTTTATAGCATTCCAAGATCATTATTTGTATTTGAAACTACTGGGTGTGACTACTGAGCTATTTATACAATGGATATTTACTCTTTAGCTATTTTGTTACTCATATGATTCTTCTATTGATTGTATTATTTTACCATTGTGCTATGCTACAAATATAGAGACCCGATTTTTGCCTTGTAAGACTTTGAAATATTTCTACATATATTTCCAGAGTCGGCCGCTGAGACGACATGCAATTCTGAGTTCTAGTGTGCCCAGAATAAATTATACAAATATATTAAGTGTTTTTATACTATGCATGTGATGGAAATAAGATATCTCTTAAAAGGTAGCTCGTATTAGAAATTTGAGGCCACGGTTGAGTCCGGAACGTGTCGTTTACCATAGGTGGGGCATAAATTTTATTGGCGCAGGACTTCTATGAGAAAAGTCACCAGGGGGGGAAATCCTAAATAAAATAATTAAATTTAATTATTTTACCCCTGATGTTGAATCAAATAACTTTCGAATGGGGAATCATATTGGAAATCTAAGACCGTTGTTGAGTTCAGAATGGGGTGTTTTTCCTAAACGAGACATAAAACGAGGGGGTGTGGGGATTTCCAATTCCGCGCCGAGAAGGACTTCTATGAATAGAAGTTTAAGAATTAGAATTAGGGTTGGCCCCTAATTCTCTCTCTCTACAAAGCCTCTCTCCCCTCTCTCTCTCTCATACATTCTTTGATGAATCAAGAACGGATCGTCGGCGGATCGAAGTAGGAGCGACGCGAACACATTGGCGGCGTCGAGCAGATCGAATCGATGTAGGATTTATTTTACTTTTGAGTTCTGATTCATGTTTTAAATTAAATATCTTTTATTCACCATTTGTTTCTTCATTTTAATTATCACAGTTGATGGCTACACTAACACGACCATCATTCCATCCGGGAAATTTTTTTATTCGTTGCGTTCTTTACCCATTCTTTGGGTTCTTCGATGTTTATTTTAAGACATGTTAATCGACCATCAGATCATCGATTGGGGGCTAGCGTTGTGAAGGTCTCATTGTAGGGATAAAAAATCTACCCTTTGATCTAAAATCATACATTCGAAGGAGTCCCGATAGTCCGCGGAAGGGACCATCGGAGCGTCGTCGGTGTGGTGGTGGGCCACGTGTAGGCGGGGGCCATGGGAGCCGGTCGGCCGGCAGTGGCGCGATTGGGTTCTAAGGTGGCAGGACGAGGCGACTGGGGGTGTTTGGTAGATAGCGTGTGAGGTGGAGGGGTCCGGCCAATTTGGGTCGGACCGACCCAAACCGAACTGAAACAACTTCAAACGCCCTTATCTCTTAAACTATGTGTCTATTTGACGCCTCGTCTGCGGCCACGCATCCCTCTCATCGAGACGGTTATTTGTAGACTCATTCGAGACATTTATGTATTGGTTTCGTTCCTCAGTTTCACAAAACATCTAAATTTAATAATAAAAAAATATTTATTATTATTTGGGGACCTTGTATTTGACCTCACTTTTAAATAGAACGTCTGTTTAGTGCACTGTTAGCGGCGGCACGATCCTGGTCCTTGGGAGAACTTTTTAAGATGATTTTCAGGTGTTTAAACTAAATCCGGGGGTGTGGTCCCCACGAGGCCCGATTTGCACGTGTTGAGGTGAAATGAAACTTTTTCACCGATTATCCGTTTTGGACAAATGAGTAGTCCATCTCTTGAGTTTTTACATGGGGATCGCAATGGCGAGATCTGTATAATTTTTTTCAGGACTGAGTTGTGTGCCCCATGTGACACCTTTCAAGAGAAATGCAGTGCCTTGTGACTTTTACATCAAATATCCATTTTGGGCGATTAAATATTCGACCTTGCATGTTTTTCCCCAAGGATCACCATGGTGCAATATGTTTGGACGTGCAGAGCCTTATTCACAATCTCATTAAATGTGGAACCATGAAAGGAATAATAGTGGAAGATCCTTCTGCTGTGTTTGAAGAGAACCCACAGCTTGGGCCAGCTTCGACTCTTGTGAGAGTGGAAAATATGTATGAAGATATGCGGTCAAATGTTTTGGGTCGTTGAGGAGGTGTGTTAGTGGTGTTACATTTTTTACCCTTCGAGCTAACGACGAGCGTCGTGCGCTCGTCGGCCTTCTGACAATATGTGTCATGTACTCTAGAGGTACCTTGGTATTCCTAGGGGTACTTGTTCATAGTTTAGTACATAAGAATGGCTAGGTACACGGACAGGCGACGAGGCGGGGCCACATGATGTGTGAGTCCCACACACACCATGTACTACTTTACAAATTCTTCTACCTCTCATATCTCCTTCTTTTGGACTCGGATTTTGGCATGTGAGTAGCTTATCTGGAGTGTTTTTCTGCATAGAACGTGATGGTTCCCTCTGTAGTGGATTCTGAGATGCGATGCGATATGTTCCGGGGGTGATGCCTATCCGAGGAGGCACCCGATTACTACAGTGGCATTCTTTCCAAGAGGTACCATCCAGCAGGGATGGCCAGTGTTCCTCAGTGATTTTCTGAGAGGTACCATCCAGTAGGGATTGAAAGTGTTCCTTGGTGATTTTCTGAGTGGTACCATCCAGTAGGGATGGCCAGAGCAGTTCCAGGTTTAACTCCAGGTGGGTTGGGAAGCAGTCCCCAATGGAAGTTTTGGGTTTACCTCCAGCTGGGCTGGTTAGTGGTCCTCGATGGTAGTTCTGGGCTTCCCTCTAGCTAGGTTGGGTAGTGAGTCATGTCGAAAACTCTTGTCAGGAAGTTTCCTCTAGTTGGGTTGGGAAGTGGGTTCGTATCAACTGCTAGAGTGGAATCCACTTGATGCATCAGGGCGTGGGTAGCCTATAAAACTTCTATCAGAGTGGAATTCCCCTGACGCATCAGGGTGTGGATATCCTCTACTTTGGGTTTTCACCCTGGCTTTTCGGATCAGTGGCGAGACGGACTTTGACGCTACCTTAGACTAACAAGTAAGAGGGGCTCTTACCCCACCAAGATGCGTTCTAGTGATGCGACCTAAAATCGTGTGGGCGAGACAGGCCCTCCCAAAGTGGATAATATCAAGGTGTGGTGTTTGAGCCCCTTTGACTCACATTTCAGGGAAGACGTGAGGATGTTAGTCATTGATGATGATTACTTCTAGGACTGTTGGAAAATCTTTTATTGGGATAAGCTAGGATATGAAGATTCCATTACTCTATTGTTTTGGTTTCTTTGACTGCGCATATATATATATATACTATTTTGATACCCACTTCCTGGGTTTTTGCTACTCTCTTTCCAGGAGAGGCGAAGACGCATAGGAAATTCCACTTGCTTTCTGTGTCTATCTTCTCGTGGTTGGATGAGTCTTATCTCCTACTATAGGTAGTGAAGACTCAATGAGAAGTTCATCTTCTCACCATTTATAACTCCTTGTGTTTGGACAAGCTTACTTTACACTATTTTTGGGTTGATCTGTACTCTATTTTATTGTACCTTGTTCTATCTCATGATCCCCTCTTCAGTACATCTTTTGTTACTCCCTTGCACCTTCGGGGCATCCTACTAAGTATTTTTATACTCAACCCTTCTTGGGTTTTGCCCACACTTGGTGTGACCTTGTAGACGACGAACATGTTGATCGTGAAATCATAGGATCTTAGGGATACGGGGTGCTTGGACCACGTGTGGTGGTCATAGCTTGGGATCCAGGAGCGGGGCTCTCTCAGCTGTCTTACTTTTCCACTTCTTGTCGGGTTGTGACACTTTTCTGGCTGGGCATGTATTTTTTCCCTTTACCTTTCCTTTTACTTTACAACACATGTACTTGTATTGTTTAGAGGTTAATGCATGTATTTGGTTTATTTATAGTAGTTTTTTATCTTTTGTTCTTTTTCCCTCAGCACTTTTTCATTGAGTTGGTTGCATGTGTGTGTGTAGGTTCTTAGTCAAAGGTCTCCCCGAGTTGTTGTGCCTTCGGTGCTAGTCACCACCCCCTGGCATAGAGGCGGGCTTGGGGTAGTTGCGGCTCGAGCCCCATCATTGTTCGGGTTGTAAAAAAGTGGTATCAGAGGTGGTTCAATGCTTGGGATGTTGTTCGGACATTTCCCTAAAAATGTATTGGTTGGGTTTAGGGAAACAATGCCAAAATGTCTCAAGAGCGGCTCTCGGGCTAGGGAGTCCAGTGATTGTATGGGCGGCCGACATATCCATTCACCAGAACCCTGATTACCTGCTTGTTGACTTGGAATATCGAGACACTCATTCCAGGGAAAAATGGTACATGCATCATATAGAATTGAGTTTTTGACTATCCTTATTGAGTCAGCTCCCCATTGTTGTTGTTGATATATATATACTCATCTGATCGTGGTACTCCTTGATAATATTCAGGATATCTCCACGATGACAACCATCCATGATACTAGCTCCGGTTCGTGACAACGATTCTGTGAGCGATGAGGCCTCAGTTTAGGACTCATCATGTGATCCCCTTCCTCCATGTGGGAAAGTAGCCACACCTCCACCTGTTGAGCAGTAGGCATCCCCAGCAGAGTGGGATGAGGACATGTGCAGGTTGAGCACACTTCACGAGATCCAACAATAGAGACCGCTAAGGTTCCGCGGTGAGCCAGACCCTTGGACAGTAGAGAAGTCGGTGGTCTACCTCTTTAGGCTTGCAGGACACTGAAAGATCAGATGGTGGTTGTGTTTTCCAACCATATCCATGGAGCAGCTAGACATTGGTAGAGCTTGGTTACTCAGATGCGCGACGAGTCAGAACTCTCGTGGGACAACTTCCAACAGTTGTTTCATGAGGAGTACTACCCATCCTTCTTGCGCTCCATTCGACTTCAGAAGCTCCTTCAGTTTTAGTAGGGAGGGATGACAGTTACTGAGTACATGACTAGGTTCATAGACCTTGTGCACTAGTCTTTGGCTACTTCTAAGCACATAAGTTTTCTCAGGGACTCCGTAGAGAGATCTGTTCTATCATAGTAACTTTGTGCATCCCCACCTATGTCAAGGTGCTAGAATAGGTGCCTGTGACAGAGAGATTCTTGTCACGCCATATAGATGGTTGTGGCAATGGGCGCAATGGAGCTGAAATGTCTTTAGTAGCTAGTAGACGCCAATCAACAAGATATCGATGCAGGAGGCCTCCCCATAATCGGTCTCAAGCACGTTATTGTATGGGGTTGAGGTAGCTTAGAGTGTGAGGACATCCTGAGGAGGGTCGGTGTTATGCTTGTGACGGGTGAGGTCACATGGCATGAGACTGCCCGACCAAATGTACTGAGAACACCAAGAAGGCAGCACATGGACCACCATAGTAGAGACAACGCCGTGATCAGGGTGGTCCCCAGGGAGGTGGTGTTAGAAGAGGAGTATGAGAAACTGGAGATGCAGGACGATGTTATGAGGTCTTTCCACCACCACCATACAACCCACGTTAAGCTTAGGAAGCTGACAGCTGGGACCGTGGACAACCGCAAGCTTTGGATGTATACGATTCTACATATTATGAGATGATAAGAGGTACACCATTTGTCTTTTCTACTTTTTGTAGTAGAACTTTTTAGATACTATTTAAATTACTCTTTTCCCCCTGCTCCTTGCTTGAGGTTTTAGCAGGGTGACGCGGGACGTCAGTGTAACCTTGGGTCGGTGTTGTTCAACAATCTTTGAATGCATGAGGAAGAGGGGTCCTTCCCCCACTGAGATATGTTTTTGTGACGCGAGAAAAACCATGAGGGAGAGTCAGTTTCACCCAAAGAGGATAGTGTCAAGGTGTAGTGGATGAGTCCCTCTGACTTGTGCGTTCAGGGTGAGGTTGTGTGGTGGAGTGTCAGAGTAGGTCCTGGCATTGCTAGTGGAGTCTTTATGCTTGACCTCCTATTGTTGGAATGCCACTAGTGGGATTGGAAGGGTGCCTATTTTGGTGATTAATCTTTTTCAAAGAGGGGAAAAGATGCGTGAGGTATGCCACATTCTTTCCATGTATATCCTCTTACAGTTGGATGAGTTTACTCACCTGTCATGTTCGTTGGTACCTTGTGTTATCAACGTCAAGTCTTGATACTGTAGTTATAAAGTACAGGTTGAGGTGATGGAGACCCCATGAAAAGAACGACTTGGCTCACTATCTGGTGTTGGAAGCAGTAGTCTTCACCCTGAGAATGTGGAGATGCTGCCTTCTAGGAGAGCACTTTGTGGTTTTCTCAGACCACCAAAGTCTCAGGTACGTCTTCACCTAGAGAGAATTGAACCTGAGATGGTGACTCTGGTTGGAATTCTTGTAGGAATTCGACTTCAATATAGTCTATACTTCGGGAAAGGGAAACGTTGTAGTAGATGCCATTAGCAGGAAGTCACAGGCTCACCTAGTGCTGGAAGTTTGAGAGCAGTTAACTTCCCTGTAGCTGACCCTAGTAGAGCAGGAGGGTACAATTTTTCTTCAGTCAATGGTGTTGAATTATTCACTTCTCGAGTGTATAAGAGAGTCTCAGTTGTGAGACATCGACTGTGAAATTTTGTGTGACCAGATATCCTTGGGTGTTTCACAAGATGGATATTCTGAAGGAGGGAACCACAATACCATGTTCAAGGTACAAACAGTGATTCCAGTCGCAACTTGGGATGTAGGGGTTCGGCCGGGGAGGCAAACTATCCCCCGAGTTTCTTGGGGCCTTTCGAGACTATGAAAAGAGATGATGAGGTTTCCTACCACCTTTCTCTACCCCTAATAGTTGGAGTGGGTGCATGGTATCTCCCGCGTGTCGCAGCCAATAAGATACATGCATGTTCCAACACACATCTTTGATAGAAGCAAACCTTACGAGGACAAACCATCCCTTTGTTTCATATGTTGTGTTAGCATAAAAAACGTCTAGGTTTTCCTAGGAGTAGGAGACCGAGGTGTAGGCTCAGTATCCTGAGTTATTTCCCTAGTTTTGATTCTCAAGGAAGAAAATCTTAAAGGAGGAAATGATGCAGAGACCCATTTTTTTCCTTGAAAGACTTTGGAATATTTCTACATATATTTCTAGAGTTAGGCGGTGAGAAGACATGAAATTATGAGGCCCGATGTTCCCAGAAAAAATTATAAAAAAATATTAAGTGTTTTTATATTATGCACATGAAATAAATGGGATATCTCTTAAACAGTAGCTTGGGTCAGATATTCGAGGCCACAGTTGAGTCTGGAATGTGGCGTTTACCCTAGGAGGGGTATAAATTTTGTCGGCATGGGACTTCTATGATAAAATTCACCTAGGAGAAAAATTTTAAATAAAATAACTAAATTTAATTATTTTACCTCTAACGTCAAATCAAATAACATTCGAATGAGGACTCTAATTGGAAATTTGAGACCTAAATTGAGTTCAAAATGGGGTATTTTTCCTAAGTGTGACATAAAATGAGTGGGCGTGGGAATTTAAGATTCCGCACTGAGTGGGAATTCTATAAATAAAAGTTTAAGAATTAGAATTAGGGTTGGACCTTGATTCACTTTATCTCTACAAAGCCTCTCTCCCCTCTCTCTCTCATCCGTTCTTCGATGAATCAAGAATGGATCGTCGGTGGATTGAAGCAGGAGCAAGGAGAACGCATTGGCGATGTCGAGCAGATCGAATCGAGGTAGGATTTCTTCTAATTTTGAGTTCTGATTCAAGTTTTAAATTGAATATCATTCATTCCCCATTTTTTCTTCATTTTAATTATCTTCATTGATGGCCGCACTAACACGGTCATCAATCCATCCTGGAAATTGTATTATTCGTCATGTTCTTCATCCATTCTTCAAGTTCTTCGACATTTATTTTTAGATGTGCTAATCGACCATCGAATCATCGATCAGGGGATGACATCGTGAATGTCTCATCGTAGGGATCAGAAATCTACCCTCAGATATGGAATCAGACATCCGGAGAAGTCCTGATTGTCTGCAAAAGGGACCACTAAAGCGTCGTCGGCGCGGTGGGCCGCTTGGAGGTGGCGGTTGTGGGAGTTGGTCGGCCGGTAATGGCATGACTGGGTTCCAAGGCAGCAGGATGAGGTAGTTGGGGGTGTTCGGCGGCTGGCGTGCAAGGTGGAGGGGTCCAGCCAGTTTGGGTCAGACCAGCCCAAACTGGACCGAAACACCTTCAAAAGCCCTTATCTCCTAAACTACGCATCTGTTTGATGCGTCGTCTGTGGACATGTGTCCCTCTCATAGAGACTATTATTTTTAGACCATTTTGGGACTTTTAAGTCTTGGTTTTGTTGCTCACTTGTATGAAATTCCTATGATTAATAATAATAAAATATTTATTATTATCTGGGGGCCTTGTATCGGACCTAACTTTTAAACAAAATGTCTGTTTAGCGCACCGTTAGTGGCGGCGTGACCATGGTCCTTAGGAGAACTTTTTAAGATGACTTTCGAGTGTTTAAACTAATATCGGGAGGTGTGGGGCCCATGATGTCCGGTTTTCACATGTTGTGGTGAAATGAAACTATTTCACTGCTTATCTATTTTGGACGAATGAGTAGTCCATCTTGTGAGTTTTTCCATGGGGATCGTAATGGCATGATCCGTATAATTTGTTTTAGGACTGAGGTGTGGGCCCCACATGATGCTTCTCAAATGAAATGCAGTGACTTGTGCCTTTTCCATCTAATATCTGTTTAGGGAAATTAAATAGTCGAACTTGCGTGTTTTTTCGCAAGCATCATCACGGTGCAATCCGTCTAGACTTGCGGAGCCTTATTAATAATCTCATTAAATGTGGAAGCATGAAAGGAATAACTGTGGAAGATCCTTCTGATGTGTTTGAAGAGAATCCACGTCTTGGGTCAACTTCGACTCTTGTGAGAGTGGAGAATATGTATGAAGATATGCGATCAAATTTTTTGGGTCATTGAGGAGGCGTGTTAGTGAAGTTACGCTTTTGACCCTCCAGGCTAAGGATGAGAATCGTGTGCTCATCGTCCTTCTGACAATATGTGTTGTGTACTCTGGGGTACCTTGGCATGCCTAGGGGAACTTGTTCATAGTTTAGTGCCATAGAATGGCTAGGTACACGGCCATGCGACGAGGTAGGGCCACATGGCGTATAGGACCCACACATATCGTGCACTACTTTACAAATTCTTCTATCTCTCGTATCTCCTTCTTTTGGACACAGATTTTGGCATGCGAGTAGCCAATCCTGAGTGTTTTTTCACGTAGAATGCGATGGTGCCCTCTGTAGTGGATTCTGAGATGTGATGAGAGATGTTCCGGGAGTGACGCTTAACCAGGGAGGCACCTGATGACTACAATGACATTCTTCCCGAGAGGTATCATCCAGCAAAGATGGCTAGTGTTCCTCAATTCTTTTCTGAGAGGTACCATCTAGCAGGGATGGCCAGTGTTCCTCAGTGTTTTTCTAAGAGGAACCATCTAGTAGGGATGGCCAAAGAAGTTTCGAGTTTACCTCCAGGTGGGCTAGAAAGTGGTCCCTGATAACAGTTTCGGGTTTACCTCCTGCTGGGCTCGGATGTGGTCCCCGATGGCAGTTTCGGGCTTCCCTCCAGCTGGGTTGGGCAGTGGGTCCCCATCAATTACTAGAGTGGAATCCCCCTGACTCATCAGGGAGTGAGTAGTCTCTGCAACTTCTATCAGAGTGGAATCCCCCTAACGCATCAGGGCATGGGTATCCTCTACTTTAGATTTACACCCCGGCTTTTCGGATTAGTGGTGAGAAGCACTTTTACATTTGATGTTATTAATATTTTCATGATTTATTATATACTCCCTTTACTGATTTTATATGAAATGTGCATAATTTGTGTGAAATATTAATGTTTTAATACTAAATATAATTTTTGAGCATTTTTATAAGTAGTCCAATTGAGTTAGTTTACTATTTTATTTATAACTATCACCTTACTGATCCAAATTTAATGGTTATTGTTTTTTAGGATTTCAATTTCAATATAAAACATTTCATTAGAAATAATCGTTGTCCAATTATGCCATTTGAAGGGTCATATGGATCACACAAGAATGCCCACAGAATCTGTAAAGAAACTGGACTATCCCTAAAGATTGAATTACTGGGCTCAATCCATAAGTTCAAATTCAATAATTCTCCTCAAACGTTCTGAGGACAATGTAAGGAGTCTTGGGTAAAAATTTTAAGTCCCAAATCCAAAGACAAGGGGTGAAACTGATTCATTTAAACTCAGTCCACCATTCTGGCTAGGAAATAAAATCAGTATAGTATTCAGGACATGTCTCCTGATCTACTAATCAAATAAAGCTGATATTTTTCAGTGTAAAATAATAGATATAGGAGGCCGACTTTGTTTAATAAAATGTTTGGATTTGAAGGAATATTCCTATTGATAAACTCATTCACATTTCAGACTTCTAAAAAGTATGGATTGAAATGGACAGTTTAACTTTGTTTAATCAAACCACCATAACTTTGGATTTTTAAGTCCAATGGCCGCCAAAGTTTCAAAGTAGACAGAGGAGATAAATATATACAACTTTGAAGAAGGAGGGATCTCAAGATTTAGCTGTCTGGATGTCAAAATCATCGAGCCAAGTGGAGGGGTAGTTTTGGAATGCAAACAGTCCACCACCTTGGGCTATAAATACATCTCCCTCCTCTCCTTCAAAGGAGTTGGCATTTCAGAAGAGAGGATCACATATTGGCATGACCAAATATTTTCCAAAGGCTTGGGAGGACCTTCCATACTCAAGTTTTCACTTGAGATACCCTTCCTCCTCTCTTTGTTTCCTTTTACTTTTGTGTTCTTCATTATTGTAATCTTGTGAGTCTTTTTTTTGTAATTATATTTTAATGCAAGTTTCTTCTTCAATATATCTTATTCTCATCCACATTCTACAGTTTAATATTTATGTTCTTAAAATAGTTTAAATATAGTTGAATCTCCTTCCATTATTTTGCTTTCTCATTCAATCTAAATTTTGTTTTTAATTATCATCATCGTTTGTGTGTGTGTTCGACGCACCACTCTTTTCTTATCCCTTTCTTTTTCTTACCTTCTCAATTTATCATCATAATCATTACAAACAGATTACTAATCATTTAAATGGCTGAGTAAATCTCTCAATGGGGTGAGTTATAATTTAGGGATGTTAAGAGATTGAGAACTTTTTCTCGATGAGTATTCTTTGAATTAACATTGTGTATGTTGGACTTAACATGTCATGGATTAATGACATATTTTGTTTAACGTATGGATTCCATGGATTATTAGAACAATAAATTCACTACCGCAATCAAGTAATAATTGAGGTTAGAATCCTAGTTAAGTTAAGGCTTGGATTAAAGCCTTAACACTTAGTAATTCCAATCAACGTCAACTTGTGACATGGGTGTTAATTTAATGCAATACAAAGCAAGGCTCAAAGATATCACAAGCTTAACTACCTATTGATGAACTCACCCCAATATTTATCAATTTTTTAAATCAAAAATCATCCATAAATTATTTCATAAGTGCTGTAAACAAACTCCCCAATTAGAATACAATCAACTAAAAACAATCGACTATTAAAAAGTATCATCGTCGAGGATTCGACCCGAGTGCTGCTATACACATTAGCAGAGCACCGAAACCTTGACCGACCGATAGGTGACAATCGTACGCTATTTCAAATGGCATCGTTTCCGGGGATGGTTCTTTATGTAGTCATTAGTTTTTGGTTATTGTAAAAAAACCAAAAAAAAATAAAAATTGAAAAAAATTGAAAAAAACACAAAGAAAACCCCACCTTCTCATAAAAATCATAAACTGAAAAAACACAAAGAAAAACCCATCTTCCTCTTTCTTCCAACATCTCTCTTAATACCATGTAACCTCCCAAACAATCCCTTAGATTTGTTTGACCCTAAAATTGAGTGAACATTTCGCCAACTTTGGAGGAACATAAGAGATAATCAACTCATTTAAGAACATGTTATTCTCCAACTAATTGAATTAGATATAGCCAATTCTAGGGGGAAAACACTTAAAGAACTTGATGCCCCTAATATGAATTACCAACCTCTTAGTATTCAATATCCAAACATAGAGGCTGGATTTAAACTCAAATCGGGTTTGATTCATCTTCTTCCTCATTTCCACGGGCTAGCCGGTGAGGATCCACATCTCCACCTTAAAGAGTTCCAAGTGGTGTACTCTACCATGAAGCCTCAAGGGGTTTCTGAGGAACAAATTAAACTTCAAGAATTCCCTTTTTCCTTAGATAACTCCTCCAAGTCATGGTTTTACTACCTCCCTCCTGGTTCCATAACCACATGGAATGACATGAAGTGACTCTTCTTAGAGAAATTCTTTCCTGCTTCTCGTACTGCTTCTATCCGAAAGGAAATAAGTGGTATTTTTCAATTCACAAATGAATCGCTCCATGAGTACTGGGAGAGGTTAAAAAATCTTGTTGCAACCTGCCCACACCACCAAATTCCTGACCAACTCTTGATCCAATTCTTCTATGAGGGGTTATTAGCGATGGAGAGAACTCTCATTGATGCCGCAAGTGGTGGTGATCTTGTTGATAAAACTCCTACAGATACAAGAGATCTCATAAGCAACATGGCTGAAAACACACAACAATTCCATACTCGAGCACATGATCAAGTAAAAAAAGTCCAAGATAATCAATCCATAGAGCCGAACAAGATGACCGAGTGGATGAGTGAACTTACAGGTCTTGTGCGACAACTAGTTGTGGAATCTAAATCCCCAACCTCATCTTCTCCACAATCTCTGTTCCCTGGACCTATCAAGAACTGTGGAATATGTAGCTCCCCATCTCATCCAATTGACACATGTCTGCAACTTCAAGAGGATCAATTTGATTCATATGGACCAATGGATCTCAATGCAACATATGCTCAGTGGAACCCCAACCCTCAACAATCAGGTCAGTTTGTTAGAAACTTCAACCAACCATTCTGAGCCCTTATCTTCTACATATAACCCTAACTTGAGATATGGGAATCCCATTTATCATCCCCATCAATACCCTCATCAAAACCCAAACCAATTCCAATATGGTCAAAGTGTTGGTAACTTCCAACAACCTTACCCTTTTGTTCCTCAACCTCAAAGGAGAAATCCTCCTCCTGCTCCTCCAGGATTCCATTATCCTAGTGAGCCTTCTCAATTCCCAAACTAATACAATTGCTTTCCCAAGAACCAAAATCAAGGCAATCCCAATTTGGGACAAGGCTCTTCTTCCAAGCAACCATGGGAAAGTGCAGTGGAAGATCTTGTCTCATTCACCCATTTCAGCCTCAAAAACATTGAAACACAAATCGGTCAACTTGAATCCCACTTGAGCCAGCAACAACAATAAAATTCTTCCCAAGTCCCATCTCAACCATTACCCAACCCCAAGGGTAATGTAAGTGCAATTGCACTTAGATTGGGGGAGAAAATTGCTAATCCTCAAGATAAGTCCTCCAACCCCCTTTAAATGCTGACCTAGAAAATGAAAAGAAAAAGAAACTTGAAAGGGAATCTGAATCCATTCTCTCACCTCCTTCCATTCCACTTAGAAACCCAATTCGTTTTCCTCAAGCCATTTATAATCCAAAGAAGTCCTTTGAACCCGATCCTGAAATGCTCGACATGTTTAGACATGTTGAAGTCAATATTCCTCTATTAGATGCCATAAAACAAATCCCTAAGTATGCCAAGTTTCTTAAGGAATTGTGCACCCACAAGAGGCAACTTAGGACCTTCAAAAATGTTTCCACCCAGTAGTCTATTCCCATAAAGTGAAAAGATCCAGGGAACTTTACGATTCCATGCCAAATTAGAAGTTCCAACTTCGATGATGCACTCATAAACCTAGGAGCCTAAATTAATGTCATGCCCAAATCCATCTTCTCCAACCTTGGTCTAGGTCCCTTACATCCAATGAGTGTTGTCATCCAGTTATTCAATCAAAGCACAGCCATTCCAGAGGGAATAATTGAGGATGCCCTTGTCTGAGTCAATGATCTTATCTTCCCTGCTGATTTCTATGTCCTTGATATGAAAGGTGAGAAAAACTCTTCTCTATCTCCCCTAATTCTTGGAAGACCATTCCTAATGATAGTGAGAACCAAGATTGATGTCCATTCAGGCATCTTATCCATGGAACTTGGTGACCAACTAGTCAAGTTCAACATTTTCCAAGCCATGAGATACCCATCTGAGAATCACTCTACATTCTCAATCCATGTTTCTGAGGACACATCTGAGAGTGTGTTGAATCCCAATCCATCATGTTCTTCTTGTTCTATTGATATAGGATTTTGTGAATATTGCATCCTCATTAACCAAGTCATAAATGGAGAAGTTGATGTTGACATTACAAATGAAAACTCCATTGATCTAAAGGACCTTGAAAACTCTTTGGAATCCCATCTCACCTCTGGCCTCCACTACTCCAACTTGGATGGTAATGGGGAAAATGAACAAGAATGTTCATTTTTTGATTCAAATATGATTATCCAACATTCATCATTTCCGATCCATGATTCTGAAAATTCCGTTATATGTGAGGTGAACCCTGAAAAAATGTGTTTATATTGTCCTGATTGTAGTGATGTTTGTGATATTTGTTCCCTAATTAATAAAGTGATCGCTAGTGAGGTTGAAATTGACCATTATTTGGTGAATAACATTAATATAAAGGATATTGAAAAATTTATTCAGTCTTATGACTCCACTGATCCTCATTACTCTACATCGGTAAGTGATGAAATAAATGAGTCAAAAATAATTGGGATCTCATACTCTGGTTTCATGTCATCTGAACCTTACATAAATGAACCGTCAGAATTGAATAATCTTCCTGAATTTCTGAGCATAGAAAACCAAAACTTTGTGGAAAACATCATTCCTCAAGTTGAAGACCAAAGGGAGTATAACCATATTCTCTTTCCACCCCATTTAATTATAAGGACAAAATCAAGGAAGGGGAGAAATTATCCAATGAACAATCATGCATCCCAAAGGGGAAGTTTTTCTGGAATCACTTTGGAGTTGAGAAAATATGGTGGCCACCATCGAACTAGGGTAGTCAACTGCAACTGTCCAGCTGTAGAAAAATAAATGTAGCGCTTCTTGGGAGGCAACCCATGTTTTCTTTTACTTTTGTGAAATTTTAATTTATTTTTAGTTTTTCATTATATGAATAATGATTTTTCTTTTTTAGGTAACATCTGCTGGTTCTGGGCGCAGCGGAAGCACGTTGGTGGGTTTGTCCAACTTTAATTTTAGCGTTAAACAACGTTCAAACCGAGATTCGTCACGATATAAAACGTCGGATCTTCGGAATAGAATGAAGAATTAAAAACAAAAGAGGGAATCCCGGAACCATAGAGATAGGATCATCATATGTTGGTTATAATTAATTTAATTAATTTACAAGAATTACCTTGGTGGAATTCTTTCTTTGTTGATGTGTCTGGTCACGATTCAATGATCTATCGTTGCGTCGTAGAATCCAAGTGTAGGATTCCTCTAGAGGTGATCCACACATGTGCCATGTATCTCCGGACGTCGCCAAAGGAATCTCTAGGTGCTAGCACGGAAGAACCTTTGCTTGCGATGTCCGCCTTCGATCGCCTTGATCTCTCGGTCTTGAGAGCGTTCTTGGAGGAAGGAGTTCTTTCGGGCTTAAAAGAATTCTTCAGAATTGTTGTGCACAATGATTCTCTTGTGGAAACGTGTTTGGGGTTGTGAGGATATTTATAATCGGGTTTGAGGTTATAGAGTTATGACAATAAATAAACGTATTACGCGTTTTATTTATTTCATTAACTCTTATGGAAAACCCTCATGTCGAATTATTAATTCCTTGACATGCGCCCATACTGATTATAATAAATATCATTTAATAAAACAATATTATATCCACAAAATCCCAACTGGAAAAACTACACAGCGTATAATCATTAATACACGGTGTATACTCATTTTCCATAAAACTACACAATGTGTATATTTAATATACACGGCGTATACTTTTATTTTCCTTTATTTCCTCCACCAAATTTATTAGACCTTGAGTAATGGATATTTATTTATTAAATAAATGTAACTGCATTACTCGCTAATAAACATATTGTTTTGCCCACAATATATTCTCTCGAATAACTAGTGTCGAAATAAATGTGATCAGACATCCTTAAATAATTATTAAACTACAGTCGGGAATAATCTTTATTTAACTTGTTAAATTAATATTTAACTGAGATACATGGATACACTTAGTGTGTGACCCTCCAGGCCTCTTTCTCAGTGGCATTAGGCGGAGCCTGCCTAAAGTCCAAGGTTAGCATCTAGCAACACGCCAATGCACGCATAGAGAAAGAAGTTAACGCCGCAATGATGTGTCACTACATACGAACGCTTACTGTGTAATATAATCCCTTTGTCTCAATATCTCTAATCAAGCGGGTTGCATGCTAGTGCCATCAACCCATGTGCTCGATTATTCTTTCCTTGACTTCCCGGAATTGAACTCACCCATACCTTACCATGACCATGGATTTATTTAGGCTATCCATACCTTACCATGGCCATGGATTTATTTAGGCTATATCAATTCCATCAAAGGGCCTGAGATATCTACTTCCGTTATGGAACAGAAGGGACACATCCTTTCTCGCATTATCTATTAATGCAGTATTACTCGTGACGCACCTAACATATCCTACCTCGCTACGAACAGTGTGTCGTCACAGTTTTCATCAATACATCTAAGTGCGCGAGTTGTAATACTCATTAATAATAATCTTAAAGTCTAATGATCAATACACACGTCCGCAGATAGGAACATCTAATGACACTATGAAATGTGGATTTCCTAATGGCGGGTCTCGTTCTCATAATATCCTCCTGGATATTACCAAGGGCGCACACCATGAGATGATGCCTCAAAGTTTTATGAGCCCTCACCCCTAATGGCCTGTATTATTTGTGTCCCTCAAATAATATCATCCGACCATAGAACATATATTCAAGAACAGTGTTATGGCGGGTTCTCATCATAGTAGGGATCCGCTATGACCCTTTAATGCAACAGTTATCCTTAGGACATTATCACATGCATTGTCACGAAGAAGAAGAATCAAGATGTGATAAGGCTTTTATTAATGAATAAAGTACAAAGTAGTTGGTTCTAGGCCACCAACTCCAACAACATCCCACATGAGGCACATCAACTTCTGCAGTTGACCCACCACTGGATGGAGATGGAGACCCGCCAAATCCAAACCAGGGGGCACCCCTTTCAATTTAACTCTCCCTCTATCTCTCTACCTCTTTCTTCTTCCTCTCTCTTTCATTTTTTTACCACTTTCTTCATCAAACCCTTTCTTTTTTTTCTTTCTCTTTTGTGTGGGTGTGTATTTAAAAAAAACACTAAAAATAAAAAAAATAACAAAAAATATATGGAAAAAACAAGATTCATGATTACTCACCTTCAATTTTAAAATTTTGTCCAACCATTTTGGGGAGTCAAAAGACATGGTTTCATCTTTTTTTTCACTATATATTTGGATAAATAATATTGTCTCAAAACCAACAAATTTTTAATGCTCAATTTTTTATTTGGAAAATAATTCTCCCCACCTATGAGGGACACAATTTGCTTTCACGCCAAGGCCACCTATGACCACCTTTTAAAAATGTGTGTTTTTCACCCCCATTTGTGAATCTTTAGTTTGTGGACCATCGAGCTGAATTTACTACTTCACTGTGCATTAATATGATAGAGGCATTTTCTGAGCCACATGAGAATTATAATAGCCAAATAGCTTCCCATTAACCATACATTAGTCCTTATTTTGAAAGCCCCTTCGATCCTATGAAAACCTTTTCTTTGATTGACACATTACAATCCCAATACCTTATCCCATCTAATATCAACATGGATTTTCATTACATAATTTTTTGAAATTTAAGTGTGTGGGGGGTGGATTTCATTTTAGGTACCCTTTGTTGATTTCACCATGTTATCATATGCTTGAGGGCGAGCATATATTTCAGTGTGGGGGAGAGGTTGTCATTCAGTGAGTTTTGAGAATGTATATATGTTTATCTTGTACAATTGAAAAGTGCTCCAAAAAATATCAAAAAAAATTCAAAAAAATGAAAATAAGAATGGGTTGTGTCTTGGGTGGGTCAAAATCACTCTTCCTCAACCTTTGATATTGTTATAACTATTACAAGTAGTGTCATGAGTAGATCAATCATGGGTTGGGAGATGAGTGTGAGATCTATTTCAAGTTCAACTTTCAAAAAAATACAAAAAAGAAAAAAAGAAAAAAAATGAACACCTATGTCATTGGGAAAAGTTTTGTGGTTTGTAAATATTTAATCTTATCATCCACTTCAAATTTCCTTCCTCTTTTGTGTCTTATTTCACATTTTCATTCCCTCGTAAATATGTGTTTGCATTTCCTTTCATGTCTCATTTCAAAAAAAAATGTGTATTGCTTTTTCCATGTTAGTGTTTTTACCCCCTTTTTTCCTATCTTTTGGATATCATCTTCCTACAGTCCCATAGCCACAAAAAAACCCCTTCAAAAGACCTCTTGATTCTTATGCACTTTAGGATATGGAGTGGAAGTTGAGAGCTCTTACAAACTCTAAGATTTTCACTTTTGGTTGGTGAATGAGTGAAGCTCCATAAATTAATTTTATCATCTTGAGAGGAGTAAGTTTTGTGTGCCACCAATTTCCATTTCTAAATTTTAGCATGAAAAAATGAATTATTTTTGGAACATTTTTTTTGTAACAACTTGTGGTGGAATTCAATATGGATGAGTGAAATTTTCTAAACCTCCCCTAATTGGGGAAAACAAAATTTTAATATTTGTTGGTGAGTGGAAATTATTTTGTAATTTTTTTTATATTTATTTCACATGAGGAAATGCACAAGACTAAGTGCGGGGGAGTTGATATTATTAATATTTTCATGAATTATTATATACTTACTTTACTGATTTTATATTAAATGCGCATAATTTGTGTCAAATGTTAATGTTTTAATACTAAATATATTTTTTGAGCATTTTTAGAAGTAGTCCAATTGAGTTAGTTTACTATTTTATTTATAAATATCACCTTAATGATCCAAATTGAATGGTTCTTATTTTGTAGGATTCCACTTTCAATATAAAACATTTCATTAGAAGGAATCTTGGGCCAATTATGCCATTTGAAGGGTCATATGGATCACACAAGAAGACCCACAGAATCTGTGAAGAAACTGGACCATCCCTAAAAATTGAACTACTGGGCTCAATCCATAAGTTCAAATTCATTCTTTCTCCTCAAAAGTTCGGGGGACAATGTAAGGAGTCTTGGATAAAAATTTTAAGGCCCAACTCCAAAGACAAGGGGCTCAACTGATTCATTTAAACTCAGCCCACCATTTTGGTCGGGAAATAAAATCAGTACAGTATTCATGACATGTCTTCTGATCTATTCATCAAATCAAGCTGAGATTTTGCAGTGTGAAAGATAATATATAGGCGACCGACTTTGTTGAAGAAAGTGTTCAGATTTGAAGGCATATTCCTATTGATAAACCCATTCACATTTCAGCCTTCTAAAAAGTATGGATTGAAATGGAAATTTTAACTTTGTTTAATCAAACCGCCATAACTTTGGATCCTTAAGTCCAATGGCCGCCAAATTTTCAAAGTAGACATAGGAGATAAATATCTAAAACTTTGAAGGAGGAGGGATCTTGAGATTTAGCTGTCTGGATGTCAAAATCATCAAGCCAAGTGGAGGGGTAGTTTTGGAATGCAAACAGTCCATCAACTTGGGCTATAAATACATCCCCCCCCCTCTCCTTCAAAGGAGTTGACATTTCAGAAGAGAAGAGAACATATTGACACGACCAAAGCCTTTCCAAGGGATTGTGAGGACCTGCCATACTCAAGTTTTCACTTGAGATACCCTTCCTCTTCTCTTTGTTTCCTTTTACTTTTGTGTTTTTTATTATTGTAATCTTGTAAGTCTTTTTTTGTAATTCTCTTTTAATGAAAGTTTCTTCTTCAATATCTCTTATTCTCATCCAAATTCTGTAGTTTAATATTTATGTTCTTAAAATAGTTTAAATACAGTTGAATCCCCTTCCCTTCTTTTGTTTTCTCATTCAATCTAAAGTTCTTTTTTAATTATCATCATCGTTTGTGTGTGTGTTTGACGCACCACTCTTTTCTTATCTCTTTATTTTTCTTATCTTATTAATTTATCATCATAATCATTATAACCAGATTACTAATCATTTCAATGGATGAGTAAATCTATCATTAGGGTGAGTTATAATTTAGGGATGTTAAGCAATTGAGAGATTTTGCTCGATGAGTATTCTTTGAATTAACATTGTGTATGTTGGACTTAACATGTCATGGATTAATGACATATTTTGTTTAACGTATGGATTCCATAGATTATTGGAACCATAAATACACCACCACAATCAAGTACTGATTGAGATTAGAATCCTAGTTAAGTTAAGGCTTGGATTAAATCCTTAACACTTAGGAATTCCAATCAACCTCAACTTGTGACATGGGTGTTAATTTAATGCAATACAAAGCAAGGCTCATGGATATCACAAGCTTAACTACCTATTGATGAACTCACCCCAATCTTTATCAATTTGTTAAATCAAACATCATCCTTAAATTATTTCATAATCTCTGCAAACAAACCCCCCAATCAAAATACAATCAACTAAAAATAATCGACTATTAAAAATTATCATCGCCGAGGATTCGACCCGAGTGCTGCTATACACATTAGCAGTGCACCGAAAACTTGACCGGTCGATATGCGACAATCGGACACGCTTTCAACACTACCTTGGACTCATGAGTAAGAGGGGTGCTTACCCCACCAAGAATCATTTTGGTGATGCGACCGAAAATCATGTCAACGAGACAGACCCGCCCAAAGCGGATAGTATCAAGGTGTGGTGTTTGAGGCCCTTTGACTTACAGTTGAGGGCAGACGTAAGGGTGCTAGTCATCGATGGTTGTTACTTCGGGGACCGTTGGCGACTCTTTTCTTGGGTTGAGTTGAGAGATGGAGATCCCCTTACTCTCATGTTTGGGTTTCTTTGACTGAGCACACATATATATATATATATATCCTATTTCAGTACCCACTCCTTGGGTTTTGGCTACTCTCCTTCCAGGAGAGGCAAAGTCACGCAAGGTATGCAACGTGCTTTCTTTGTCTAGCTTCTCGTGGTTGGACGAGTCTATTATCCTACTAAAGGTAACAAATACTCGATGAGAAGTTCATCTTCTCACCATTTCTAGATCCTTGTGTATGGACGAGCTTACTTTACACTCTTGTTGGGTTGGGTTATACTATCTTTTACTGTAACTTGTTCTATCTTCTGCTCCCCTCTTCAGTACATCATTACTGCTCCCTTGAGCCTTTGGGGCATCCTACTCAGTATTTTTATACTCACCCCTGCTTGAAATTTTTCCACACTTGGTATTCCCTTGTAGACAACGGACATGTTGCTCCCATCTTAAGTACATCATTACTGCTCCCTTGAGCCTTTGGGGCATTCTACTCAGTATTTTTATACTCACCCCTGCTTGGAATTTTCCCACACTTGGTGTTCCCTTGTAGACAACAGATAGGTTGATCATGACATCAGAGGAGCTTAGGGATACGAGGTGCTTGGACCGTGTGTGGTGGTCGTAGCTTGAGATCCAGGAACATGGCTCTCTCAACAGTTTTACTTTTCCACTAGTTTCCAGGTTGTGGCACTTTTTTGGCTGGGCGTGTATTTTGCCCCTTTACCTTTCCTCTTACTTTACAGCGCCTGTACTTGTATTGTTTAGAGGTCGATGCATGCATGTGGTTTATTTATAGCAATTATATATATTTTGTTCCTTTTCCCTCTGTGCTTTTGAATTGAGTTGGCTGCATGTGTGACTACAGGTTCATAGGCAAAGGTCTCCCCGAGTTGTTGTGTCTTTGCACTAGTCGTCACCCCCTAGCCTATGGAATCGGGCTTGGGGTAGTTGCGGCTCGATCCCCGTCATGGGTCGGGTCATGACACCAACCATGAGTGTATAGTCCCCTCATTGTTCCACCATGGAATCTCACTACTAGTTGGAAGCCTTTGGTATATGAGGAGGTGTGTTTGAGGTCATGTGTCCAATAGGGTTCAATTACTATTGAGTGAATTGTATCTTATATGTCACAAAGGAATTGAATCGAATAATTCTCATGTTCCTACCACATAATATATTAAACTTTAAATGTAACCTAAGGGTGAACATCATATGCCTATATCGAACTCTTCATTTTACCTAGATAATTACTTTCCCTATAACCTTCATTTCTACATAGATAACATCTTCTCATTCCTTAAAGATATTCCCTTGAGTACTTCTTCCCAAAATCACGACATGTAGGAAGTTGAATCTTCTATCCTCTATTGTCTTCACGAAACTCCATTTTTCTCTTATTAGGTGTGTAACGGTACTCACCCAAGTTGAGGTTGTTAATCATATAATGGGATATCCAATTAGGCATAATCACAAGGTTTCACCTTCAATCTTCCATTTTAGTTGGTTTTAGCATTTCATCATTGAATAACCCATGGAAAATAAATGGTTTTTGAAAACATTTCATCATAGAGTAACCAATGGAAAATAAGAGTTCTGTAAACATTTCAAACATTTCATTATAGCATAACTCACGCAAAATAAACATGTTTTCTAAACATCTTTTCATCATAATAATAAACCATCCAGATAAAGAATAAAGATGGTTCTGTTGAATCATATCCCCATTAAATCATAAGTTACTTCAAAATATATCATCTTAGATAAAAAAATCCTTTGAAAGATCACTTGGAATGTTTCTTGAGGAAAATACATTTTTCACTTTAAAATCGCTATTTTTAAAATCTAAGTGTCCCAATTATTAATAAAATATTTTATATGAAAATAACCTTGTAAAATTGTAATGTAAGCTTAAAATAATTGAGTGGTCATGATGATGACAAATTATGTTCAATCCACGTACGTTAAAACAATGAATCCTTTCACATTTTTGGTAAAAATTCAAAAATACATCCTTTGGAAAATTTTAATAAGATTCCTTTTAAACCATTTTTTAAAAATTCAATCATGGATAAAAATTACTTTAATCAATCATAGGAAAATATTAAAAACATTCTTGAAAACATTTTTAGAAAACATGGATGTGGAAGAAAAAAGATTTTTGACTGAAGTGAGAAATAAAGTCAGTTTTATGTAAAAATATTCCTTCAATATCTTGGGTACATAAAGAGTGGGAAGTGAATGGAAAAAATTTAATATAATTATAGGAGAATAATATCCATGGTATTCTTGAAAAAAAGTTAATAAAATTTCATTATAAAAAACATAATAATAAACAATCCTGATAAATAATGAGATTCTAACATATATCTCATACCACATTGGTAACATTCAAATCAGAACCTCGTGAAATAAAAAACCTTATATGAATTTGTCAATCCCCAGAATTTTCATTGGAAGAATCATAAAATACATTATTGTACATAATATACACCACATAAAATAATCAAGTGTTCAATATGACATGTGTCTCAGAAATATAAAATTGATATGAGAAACATTTACCTCAAGTTCGACTTATTTTGAAATCACTTTAACTTCTACTATAATAAATGTAAATTTATTATAATTTAATAATAGAATCATTAAAAAACTTATAATATCATATATGATCCAATTATAACATTTCAACACTCATTTATTAATAATTCGGTATTAAAATTTTCATTTTCAGGTTATAATTTTTTCGTTTTTTATATATGTTTTGGTTCTACTGTTCTGTTCCTTGTACTGCGATCATGGTTTCATCATATTCATAATTTTAACCATGATATAAATATCATATATATTCATTATATATATATATAGATACAAATATATTCATCTATAAAAGATAGAAAAATGAATTGCAATGCTCATGGAAACGGTAGGTCATGCGTACGCATTAACGTTGTTTCAGTTTTTCGATGGATGGAGTGAAAGAAATGTAAATTACACCGCTACATGGAGATTGTAAGTCATATGTACGCACGAGAGATGTTTTCACTTTCTGCATGATGGAAATAAGGTGGATAATGGTTGTTCCATAATCATAATAATAATAGATTATATTAAATATATTTGAGTCATTATTTTATAATGGACACCATATATTTAGATGTTGTATAAGAAGAAATAAAATTGGAAACGCCAGGTTAAGAGTTATTCCTCAACGTTGAGAAGTCTCTTTTGGGTTACACCTTAAGCCTAGAAAGAATGATCTTATGAAAATACCAGAAGATCAAGAATGTGTTTAAGGAAGATATGATGATATTAGGTTTGTTATTGGCTGAGATATAAGGATAAATGAATTGTGAATAATGAAGGAGACGAGGTTCCCTTTTATAAGTATGTAGAGGAGCACTCATGAAATTACTGTATTAAATTAATCTAAATCATTTTTTATCAAAAAATAGATCTAAATGGATATAATTAAAATATTCTATGAGTACGAGTCTAAATAATCTCATAAAATAAAATTTCAACAATTTTTTTTTTAATTTTTTTACCCTTCTCTTATTTTTAACCTCTTGTTAACCCTTTTGACAATTACCACAATATCAATGTTTTTTAATCTTAAGAGGTCAATGAAGTTACCAAAAAAATCCATGTGACTCATAAATGGACCATTATTTATATTTTCAATAGTATTTTATTCACTTCGCTAAATGTAGGATTTTTATTAATTTTAAATAATTTTATAAAATATTTTTTATTCCAAAATATCATTAATGTCATTTTTGGAAATAGAGAAAATATTATAATATAATATGTGTCTAACTCATATCAAATGGATCCAAAATTACATTTATTAAAAAACAATTAAGATATTCTCTTGATATAATTATAAAATAAAATTTTATTGGTTTATATATTATTTTAATCATTATCCATCGTTTTAACCACTTGGTTAACCAAATTTAACCTTAACCATGGTAATGACTTCTTCAATAATAAAAAGTTATAATTTTACTTATATGGTGAAAAGTGGATAATAAATGTCAAAAAGAATGTTATTTTAGACCATTACTCATCTTAATTATACTCTTTAAATATTTGTATAATTTTTAAATAATTTAATATAATATATTTAACATAAAATACTATTAATGTCATTTTAAGAACTATTCAAATGATTCGAATTTAAAAACAACATGATAACAATATAGTTTGAATATAAACCTTTTACACATCTCAAATATGTTATATTTATCTTAAAAATTCATGGGAAACTATAAATCACCTATAAAATATTACTTTTATAGTTTTCAAAATCATTTGAATAATTTGTTTACTGCTTTCACAAGTGATGTGTCGGTGTTGCATAAAAATTTAAGATAATTATTTCATCTCTAAAAATTAAAAAATATATTAACATGATAAAAAATATTCAATCGTATTTAAAATAAAATTTTATAACCAAATTTACGTTGTTTTTATACCACTCAAAATATTATAGATATTACGTTGATGAGTCAGTGTTGCATAAAAATTTAAGATAATTATTTCATCTCTAAAAATTAAAAAATGTATTAACATGATAAAAAATATTCAATCATATTTAAAATAAAAATTTATAACCAAATTTACGTTGTTTTTATACCACTCAAAAAATATTATAGATATTAAAAGCAAGATAGTGACATTTTTTACTTTATCTTTTACTTAAATGTTAAAAAAGTTAAAAAAATGAAAAAATCAAGCCATATATTTGAAGTTTGAATGATTATAGAAAAACTAGACTTATCCAGGGAAATAAAGGCATGTTTTTTTATTGAATTTTAAACCTTATCTGATTAGTTTTAATACTAAATAACTCATTTTACATCTACCATAGTAATAAGAATTTATGATTTTCAATATTAATTTTGGCCAAAAATAAAAGGGAACAATTTACCAAATTCAAAAATCCTTATTACAAATATTTAATCCTTTTTCAAGATTGAATTTCAAAATTTGATATAAATTAATTTTATAAGAAAATCAAAACGCAATGTAAAAGTGGTTTTTAAAAAAACACTTTTTAAGTACAAAAATGTTTTTACACCAAATTCAACAATAAAATTGATTCTAATGAATTTAATTGGATTATTCACAATATAATATAAATATTTTTACTTTGAATCTAATTCAACACAAAATTTAACTTTGTAAATGCTTGAAAAATAATGTTTTCAATAAAAAATTAGTAATTTTCAATATTCACTAGAATATAAATCTTTTCAGAAGAATTTAAAAAAATCAACATAAACTAATTTTGATATGATGATTTCAAAAATGAAATTATTTTTATCAAATAATTTTTTTAATATTTTCAAAAAATAATTATAAAATTTACTCTCAAAAATAACAATAAAAATATTTTTGGAGAACATATTTTGAAAAATAAAATAAATTTACTAAAAATTTGAGGGCTTATTTAATAAGAATATATCTATAAATTTTTAATAATTATAACCCTTATATATATTTAAAGATTAAGGTAATTCTATTCATACCTTCCAATTCAATGGCTATATTATAAGTCATAAAATAATAATATTTCACAGTTCGTTAAAGCTCGATATTTTGTGTTTAATACGCTATCAAACATAGGGTTCTTTAAAAAAACTAAAGGCGTTACTTCACCTAATATCCTACATCCAATAAAAACCATTCATATATTAAATATAATTCTTAAAAATACAGAATAAGTGTGTGTCAAAGTCTATGAAATACAATGATATCTGATAATACAATGCTATCTGATATTAAATATAATTCTTAAAAATACAGAATAGTGGGTGTGTCAAAGTCTATGAAATACAATGGTATCTGATATAAAGAAACACTAGATAAAACTCACACATCCAAAACAGATGAATTCCTAATCTCAATGACACAATGTCCTTCATCATGCGATTTATGCTCTAATAGCTATTCAAATCCACTATCCAACTTGAGGATCCTTGATCATCATTCCCCTGTATCATTCAATCTTCGTGGGTATAAGGTAAAAAACACATAAGTGTGCATGTCAGGGTGAGTATGACATTTCCCAATACAGTCATCCCAAGCAAAGAGTTGACCTCATAACCATCTATTTTCTTTGTAAATCAATATAAAATAATGTGTTGAGAATTTCATGCCACATGACATCATCAATAATCATAACCATGACACATCTTTACAAATCAACCCATAGATCACATTCATCACAATTTCCAAATACAATGTTCTCAATAAGGGATCAAAAATCATATTTCATAACCCATCAAGGATTTCCCACCAATTAATTCAACCTAGATTCACTAATCACGGTATCATTGAGAAAATACACATCTAAAAAAATCTCAAAAATATTGGAAAAAATAAACACATATATCTTTCTCTTAAGTGTTTAAAGAAATACACATCTTCAGTTAGAGGAAATACACATCTTCAAATCAAACAGTGTGTACATGTCTAGATTCTAGTGGAAATACAAATATCTATGGAAAAATTTATATATTTTAATACAATAGAATATACAAATTTCTATGGCTTTAGATGCATATCAGGTATCCCCAATCCTAGAGCATTGGGAATGAGTATAGATAATATCATATTCATCATCATCCAACTGGATCCTCATACCATGTAATAGATTGGGTGTGTCCTCCGATGGGTGAATTATTCTCTTAATTTGGATACTGTAGGTACTTTTCACCACTACCTAATCCTATCAATCGCGTTCTTGCCTTAGCGAAACTAGATGAATTACTCATCTCTATCTATCGCGTACTAGAGTGTTGGAAAATTTTCTCATCCCCATCAATCAATTAGAAATGTCTCTTATATCTCATCCTATAGAATTTGGTGAGTAAAAAAGATGACTATATACATCATCCTCATTCTCTTCCCATATTATTGGGTATGCCAAGGTGTGGTCTCGGTCATCAAACTCCAATCATAAACATGGGGTGAGTATGAAGGATATCCCCCTACCAATCTCCTATGACTCCCTAGGTAGCAATCCAACTAAAACATCCTCCTAAAAATATTCCCACCTCCCAGACGCATGGCACGTGAATAAAAATTTAATAGTAGATATATGCAAGCTATTGAATTTTCATACAAGTCACATCATAGAAATGAATATAATATTGCTCTCATAGACATCACAAGTTATCACAACAACCTACACATTATGATTATTTAGATATTATCGATAAAATTTCAATAATGATATGTGTTAATATTGAAATATTTAGTTTTCACAACAAAACTATGTTGTCACCACATATCCTCTTAGAGTTTCATCAATGTAAAATCTGACTAAAAATTGAATTTTTATTATGTCAGAAGAAAATGAAAAATGAAAAACAAGAGAGCAATGTTAAGGAGGATTGGAGTGATGGAGACCAAGGGAATCCCCTTGAATGATGTTATTAAAATCCAGTCATAGAACCCAAGCTCAAGAAATGATTACTTGCTCAAGAAATGATTACTTTAAACTCTGTATTACCCTTTGAAGCATGTAACCTTTATTTCCCTTCCTCCATGTGTGAAGTATGTCGATGTCCATGGACAGAAAGCGCCGACATCTCCTAATAGAATAAATAATACTCTGATGGCTCACATTGATGCTCGTAAGTGAATTAACTAGAATAGATGAATAAGATTCAACACAATACATAATGATATTATGAGACCTGCAAGAGGAAAGGATATTGAGCATGGAATAAGCCTCTACTTGAAGGGAAGAACCCTCACCATAAAAAGATGAGAAGCCAAGGATGATCGAGCCACCTGCATCATGAACTATCCAGCCTCCACACATGACCCCTTGGACACAAGAACCATCAGTGTCGAGTTTAAGACTAGCCCAGTGTTGAGTTTAAGACTAGCCCTACGAGGTAACTAACAGACCCACAAACCCTTGACCCTGGAACTGGGCATCCCCATGACCCCGACCTGAGGAAACAGAAGCATAAAAGATGCAGGCAAGATGAAACCATTGAAAAGCATGGAGAGGGAATGGATCTTATATGTTAATCGATCCTTCAGGTGACCATGATTGGGATTGAGATCCTGGTGGCATGCACCATTCGGAACACTCCATATAACCAAACACCCAGCCAAAAGCAGAATGCCACGCCCGATATCATTCAGATCACCACCTACATGGGCGGAAAATAGTGGGAAAAGAAGAGTTCCAATGACTCGCACCGTATGTTTCCACCAAGAATAGTCTAGATATAACGATCCCAATCCTATTTCACAAATAGATGACTGATGGACTTGATACTGGGAGAACAGTAGCTAAAACATTTGGAAACAAGAGTAAAACACATCTTCTAGACTTCATCATCAGTATGAAGTCCTTTATTGCAGAGGCGCCACAGAAAAATATTCATCTTGATGGGGATTTTTTTATAACATAAAACATTATTCTGAGTGAAAAACAGTTTCTAGGAATGGACTAGATCATGAAACACTGAATCACTAAACTATCCTGAATGGGAGGGAGCAATGATGAGATAGTCCAGAATATCTTCCAGCTTGATCCTTCTATAAACATTTATTTGTTGTTCATTGAGAACGGATTCAATGAAACGAGGATAAGAGAAGGATTGTCTGAAACTTATGTCAGGAACAACACATTCTATAAAATAAGGAACAGAACCAGACCAGTTATCATACCAAAAAGAAATGTCACCTTGACCAATAATCCCACGTATGTTATCGATAAAGGTTCTTGTCTTATTATGGAGCCCATTCCAGATGTGTGAGCCCAAATATCCCTCATTCCAATGATCAGGAAAATATCCCTATTTATGATTAATGAAGTTCACCCAAATTTAATGTCCTAATCGAGCCACCCAAGCGAGTCTGGCCTGCATACAAGAGACAGTATAAGTTATGAATCCGATATTTATGCCCCTTCATGAATAGGCTTAGCCAGACTATACCAATTTGCCCAGTGATATATCCCTTCAATATGCACATCCCAAATAAAAGAGTTATCAATTTTCTCAATTTCCCTAATCACAGCATTCATATCCTTACAAATAGAAAAAAAATCATCAGAATAGAGTTTAAGATGCTATTAACCAAAGTAATTCCTCCTCCAAAAGAGAGGAATTTACTTTTCCAATTAGAAATTTTTCTGGTTATTCTATTACATATCCCATCAAAATGGTGAATGTGAATTCTTACATTAGAAACAGGGGCTCCAAGATACTCTATAGGAAAGTTCTTTTTATTGGTGCCAAGTATATCCTCTATTCTTTTAGAACACCTGTTGGAACAAGATTTAGATATGTAGACACTACTCTCGTGAAAGCTGATGTATTTTCCACTTTTTCTGTTTTAAGAATTAAAGTATTTTATTGAAATTGGAAATGGAATTACTTCCTCCATTATCAAGTAAATGAATTTCATCCCCAACGAATAAGTGATTATGCCTTTAAAACCAATCTGGCCTCTAAAGGGATGGACAAGTCGATCGTAAATGCCTATGTTAAGGTTCCTTCTAAGAACATCCTAGGAAAGAATAAAAAGGCTTAGAGAAAGGGGGTCACCTTGACGAAGGCCCCTGATGGATTTGAAGAAGCCAAATATCCTCCCCATTAAAGAAATGTTGAACCAAGGGGGAGAAAAGCATTTGAACAAAAGGTCACACACCCATTCAGAGAAGCCATGTTGTTTAAGAACCATTAATATAAAACTCCACTCCATCGTGTCATACACCTTTTCATTATCAAATTTAATCATGATGTTGGATCCAAACACCCTTATCAATATCTGATATCATCTCTTGAGACAAGCTGATGTCTCCTTGTATGTTTCATTCTTTGAGAAAGTCATGTTGTTCAACAGAAATAAAATACCCCAGATGACAAGGAAGCCTTTTGATAAGAATGGTGGCCAGAATTTTGTAAGAATAATTGCATAGACTAATAGGTAGAAATTGAACAAAATCAGTAGGATTATTGACCTCAGGAATAAGGACCAAGACAGTGGAAGACACAACTCTGGGGAGGGCAGCACATTTAATGTAATCCTGATTAGCAGAGACGACATCAGATTTGATCAAGACCAAAAAGACTAAGAAAAAGTAGCCCGAAAACCCATTAGGGCCAAGAGCACTATCTGGATTGAGGCTTTTAATGGTCTCCATAATTTCCCCCTCTTCTGTTATCACACTCATTGAGTGGTTTTGGGGATCTTTAATTGAGCTTGGAACGTTGCTAAAAACATATCAGTACGGTTAAGAAAATGATACCCATTACTTAAACCAAGCCTCGGGCCCTGAAAGATATTGGAGAAATGAGAAATAGGAAGGAGGCTAATGACATCAAAATCACTAGAGTGAGAACCATCCTATTGTGTCAAATTAACATTACCAATGAATTTTTTTCCCAAGGCATGCATGAAAATAATCTGTGTTTGTATCTCCCTCCCTAAGAAATTTGTTTCCAGACCATTCTCTAGCTACTAATTCTTCTTCCAAGAGAACTTCCTCAAGGAACTTGCGCTATTGATAGAAGCAAGTGAAAATTTCATCATCCCATTTTGTTTGTAACCGCATATCAAGTTACTCAATTTTCTCCTCAAGACCTTGAATATTAAAATCTTGAGGTTCTTAATTGTTATTCCAGATGATTAAGTCCACATTAAGTCTCTGGAGTTTGTTGATAAGAATTACCCGATGAAAACCCACCAATGGTGTCAACTAGGAATCATGGACCAAAGAACTAAATCCCATAGATTCTAACCATTTTTTATAAAAGAAGAAATTCCTTTCTACAAAGATCACAAATTTGACTTGAAGAATCATGGGAAAATGGTCGAAAAGTGACTGATGAAAATGTTTGACACTAGAATCTGAGAATGTACCAATTTATTTAAGATTTACCAAAAATCTACCTAGTCTGATCCAAATCCTACTAGAGCCCCGTTTATTATTGCACTAGGTGAACTGTTTACCAGTCCAATCGATCCCAAACACAGCGTACCAAACCACCTGTCCCTGAACCCCCCTAAACATATTCCCATATCCGAGATATGGATGTATGAGATCGAAACCTGCCATCAGCAGTTGACCATCAAACTTTTTGACGGGAACAGCGACAGAATGATTGGCACAGTGCCTTCGGGACCGTACCTCTCAGGTTTTACCCGAGAGGTACGGTTCCCAACTCCAGGTATTCTAGCATATAAAGTAGCTCGATATAGCGATTCACCACCATTCCATCTCTATGACAATCCACTGACCCATTCCCATACCACCCCATCCATTCCACTGGTACTTATATATTCAGTACTCTACATGAAACCCTTTTTTGGAGAAAGGTCCAAAATGGTATTGAAGTTTCCCCTAAAAACCAAGCTTGAAGACTAGGATTGATGGAAGATATTGATTTCCAAAGATTGACCCTTATATTGACATCACAACTTGCATAAATTATAGTCATAAGTAAATAGGATTGGTGTTTACTGACCTTAACTGACATATGTTGTGAAGAACCATAAACAAAATCTACTTGAACATGCACGTTCTGGAAAATCCATTTATGTGAATTGGTAGGATTAAAATGCATTCTACTATTCATGAGAAGCTTCTGAGAAAAGCCATCAATATTATAAACACCTTGTTTCGGTTCCAAAATTGTCAACACTAAAATATCTTTACTCCCAATGACTTTGAGCAGGTATTTGATCTTAGTTGGAGAACCAAGACAGCTGATCAAGAAACCTTGCAAGAACGGGCTTGCGGCTCTCGATGATTGTCCTACAGATTAGAACCAAAACACTGGTGGCAGAAATGGGCTCACTACTCAAAGGAGGGAGATTTCCGCATTCATTCTGCAGGTCTCCTAATCAACCCCAAGCTAATTTGATCTCAAATGGACGGTGGGTGAAATGGAAACCTCCCAACAGTGGCCAAAAACTCAACATGGAAGGATCCTTTTCAGCTGGGAAAATGAAGGGGGTGGGCTGATTAGGGATCACATAGGCTCGGTCTTATTGGCTTTCAGTGATTTTTACGGCAGGGGTAATTCCATGGGTGCAGAGATTAGTGCATTTTTCACTGGCATCATGCTATTTAAAAGGTATCATTTACAGGTGAATGAATTGGAATCCGATTCGGAGATGCTGGTGAATATTCTCCAAGGGAAAATTGACCCTCCATGTGAATTGGTTTACCTTATCAGAAGATTCAAAATTTAAATCAACCAAGGGGTTCTAGTGAAAAACATATGGAGAGAGGTGAATTTTGCAACAGACACCGTGGCTCGTGGAGGAAGGGCGGAGGAGACTCTCAGCATTTACTCTAGCTTGGGCTATCTTCCAGTTGATTGTAAGGATATTATTCAAGGAGATCCCCTTGTTCTCCATATCTTAAGGCCTCATTAAATTATTTTCTTGTTATTATACTTGGTGGGTGGTTTGAACCCTTATCTAATAAAAAATCAATTTATAGTCATGAGAATGGTTGAAGGGGGACCTTAGGGTCTGAGGCAGCATCTAATACATCTACAACAGCAGAACATGAAATTAACATGGAACAAGTAACTCTATTGTAGGGAATATTGAGAAGGGGATTGAATCTCCTCTTCCTAATCTACTAAGGAGATAGTGCATGGGGGTTTATCAAAGTAGGTTAAAACATTGAACGCATTCAGAGATTCAAAAGACTCCTCCTTCTGATCTTGCAAAGGAACACTGAGAGGGGGAGACAAGCCAGCAATGGAACTAACTGCTGGGATAGGGGAAGACAAAACCATATGTCCAGGAGGTCGGCTATCCAAATTAGATGGTTCAGTGTCTTCAGCAGACAGGACCATCACCTCTGAAGGAGAAGAACACCGGTTGAAAGGAAGAGGAAACTATTCCATGGAGATAGGAGGCATGTTCTCAAGAAGTTTAGGTGAGTCGGGATCCTGAGAACCATCATGAGAAAGAAAAGACATGCCCACAAGAACTTCCTGAAAGACATTGATCAAAGCCTCTTCTGGATTGGATTTAGAAAGAGAATCTTGCACTAAAGGAGCATCCAAAATCAAAACAGAAGAGTCCATGGGGGAACACACAATTCCGACTTAGGACCAGCACAAGGATGTTCTCGAACAGAGATATCTTCACCAAATATCCCAGGAGCTACTGGAGAAGAAACGATATAGGAACCATTCGATTGACTCGGGACCTCACCAGAAGACTGATTATGCAGGTCCTGATTCCTACAGAAGAATTCCGAATGGCCTTGGAGAGAGTAGCAGGAGCGAAATCTAGGAGGGAACTGCTACAAAATGCTCTTCCATATAAATAGATCATACCCTGCATGAAGAAGGATCCTGTGCGGGAGAGGAGAAGCTAAATCAAGTTCCACACAGATATGATCCATCATTGTATGTTCCATATGAAGAATAGCTTCATCAACATATGGAATGCAACCAAAAGCATTTACAATAGATTTAAGAAAAGTGGGATTCTAGAATGGAAGCAGTATTCTAGGGAGCCAGATCCACAATATAGCCAGAGATGAGTCCTTACCGTGATCAGCATCGAGTGACCACTGGATTAGAAGGAACCTCTGCTGACCGCAAGATTTCCCCTCCCGGGACCAAGCTCGGATGAAATCCAACTTTGACAAAAGGTGAATTTTGAAGGATATTCTGTTCAAGATGGATATCTTCGCTACACTGGATATGCCCCAAGTGTTGACGAAGCTGAAGAACATTGTAAGAGAGGGATGATCTTTTCTGAACATCGCAATGAGAGAGCATCAGTGATAGTGGGATGCTTCAGCAAGTTCATCCTCTGAAAGCGTGAGGGTTGGGGAGCAATCCACAATTTCTCGATCCTTCAGATCAATGGAGATCGGAGGGACCATAGGATGAGGCAGACGAGAACCCGAGCAGAACTCACCATTCAACGCCACTTTGAAGAAGTCGGAGCCAAAACTAGAGGACCCAAATCGGAGCGAGGCAGGAGCGGGGGCAAACTCATAGAGGTATAAACCGGAGGAACTACCGAGGGATTCTGAAGTGATCCGGAAGGAACCGACAGAAAATCCCCAAATGAAAGAGCTGCGACACACATCGCCCGAGGCGGACACCCAAGATAGAAGTTAATTATGGTCGTTTGAAATTTAAGACATATTTTCAACTTATTTTAGAGTGTTTATTATTTTTTATTTTTTCTATCTTCAATTTGTTATAAGATAACTACTAAACAATAATTACCATGTTATTAATTAATATTAATTTTTAAGTTATTTTATAATCCAATTTTCACTAAATATGTTATATATTAAGTGTATATGCCAATTTAGCCTTATATAAATCATAATTAATAAAATAAATTACATATATATCAATAAAAATATTTTTTTATGTTAATATATTAATTTTAATGATTTTTTTTAAATTTACCCTTTATCGGTGCTAGCTTAAAAATCTCTAATAAAGACCCCCTTTATGAGTACTACTAAAAAGCACAGATAAAATGAAAACCTTTAACGATGTTAAAAAAAGATAGATAAAGAATGCACATTTATCAGCGCTAAAAAATTGTTGATAAATGGATATTTTAACATTGTTTTTTAGTGTTGTTAAAAACACATTTTATCCGTGTTTTTTTTACCGATGTTGAAGGGAAGTGCTATGTAAATCCATTTACGTGGTAGTGGGTATATCATCAATTCATTTTCAATATTGACTTGAACATTATTCGCCACTATGATTTCTTTCCAATTCGATTATGTAATCCATGTTTATTATTTTATAATGAATTACATTTTATGACATGATGTTCATTTATATCCATATCAACACCCCAATGTTTTGTTCTTCATATAACATTTATTGAAGTCTCAAATTCCCATTCTGAAAACTAATTTTTTTTTATATAGATGGTTTTGATTATTCATTATATATTTGAAAACCTTAAAAGGCCAATAACATCAGCGTAATCTCTATGGGGGTTGGAATCAATGATTATAAATTCATTTTTTATGTTTCTTATTGAAATATCCATAGCCACCTATCAATATGGTTTGTCTATTCTCTGTCAACACATCTAATAAAACAAACTAAAATGTTGAGAATATTTACAATATTCACCTCTGAAAATGAGAACTTTAATCCTTGGCATGATCAAGATTTCATTAAGATAATACGAACCATTACTATCAATATATAGGAACAAACAAGCATAGAATATCATTTTTCTCATGAAACACATCTTCTATACATGTTTGAGTGCTTATAACTCTGATAAAATGCTAAATGATTTGGTTTTCAATAATGAGATATCCTCGAAATCAACTGGACTTCTATTCATGTTTTTTAGTTTTGCTTCTCCACCTTCTTCTTTAATCAGTTTTAATGTAGGTTTCTTCCTTTCTATTTGCGAGAAACAAAAATCCTCTTCCTCTTCTTCTTTTCCCTAAAAAAATTGTTGACAAATTCTGTAGAGAGTAGTATCTTCTTCCACTCACGTACTTTTCATGCATTATACTATTTCTAGTGTTGAGATTTTTATTTGTATTTAATTTTTTTTATGAAATTTAAAATCCCTTTATTTAAATATCTACATTTAAATATTCATTTTAAAACCCTTTATTTAGAAACCAATATTGGGAATATTTTATTTGTTAATGTTTATTTTTTGGTGTTAATGTTTGAATTATTTCAATATATAATATTTGTTATATTCATTTTTTTGTCATTTAAATTTTCTACTAATATATTATTTCATGTATTAATTTTAATTTTAGTATTTATATATAATTTAAATTTAAACATTTTTTAATGTTTGTATATATATATATCGTCTCATATATTAAGTATACATATATATAGTTTGTACTGTGCATATCCTCCTCCATAGAAATAGTGTACACCTTCATCTATAGCTTCTTCATCCTTTGGAGGGTACATTCTTTCGCTCAAGAAGCTACTCGGTGCATCTGCACCACTCCAGAACTTCCATGTGCATGAATCCTCTTCTTCATCCAATGAAGCTCCCTCTCTACTTTAGTGTATCATGTTTCCATCTCCATGACAGTAGCTGGCTGCAACAAATTCAACTCTCTGTTTCGACTTTGGTGAAATCACTTTAATGTGTGTGCACCTTCAATAGCAGCTTCCTATCTCCGTCCAGCACTGGGGTATCTCTTATGCATACCTACTGTGAATGTGAGTTACACCACCAACAATGAATGATATTTTTTAGTTATTGCAGGATACACCTTACTACCTTGAAGAGGTATTTATCATCCTACCATGTAGGTATTTTTCAACTTACCATATGAATTAGTTTTTCAACTTACCGCATGACTATTTTTGCATGGTTAGTATACAAACTACATGACCATTTTTTTTCAAATGATTAGCATACCTACCTCACATGATGGAACAATAAGTATACCAATCAAAATCCTTATCTCTGACACAATAATTTTTTTACTTTGGTTATATTGTGAAAATTTATATTTTCTAAAATACTCTAATATATAATTATTTTTATAAATTTTTTTACATCAAGTATATTCAATTTATTTTAATCATTATATTTCTTTGTAAAATAAATATATATTTTAACAACATTGTGTAAAATCTGTGGAAAAGAAAATATTATGGAATTATTTTTTTGGATTATTTAGTTTTATATATTTATTCTACAAGTCTACAAACTAATTATTAATGGTTTATTACTTAAAAAATACATGTATATTTTAAATACTATATTAGAAGTTTTTTGATAGAATAGTATAGTGGACATGCTTATAGAATTAATGATTTACTTTTTGTTATTTCATGCTCTAATTTATAATATTTTCAATTATCAAATTATTGAAATTTATAAGTGTTTTAGTGGTTTGATTATTAAAAAATATTTCACATATTATAATTGGAATATTATAAGTTCTTCCAAGATGTTTCATGTAGAAATAGAAGAGTGTGAGAACTGTTTGTTAAAGAGCATGATAATCCAAATTACAAGAAATGGTATTATTATAAGCATTATTTTTCTCAAACCCAAGGCATCATGTGATTGGTGATTTGGATGCTCTGAGATCTTTGAGTTAATGATGTGAAATTAATCCATTAGAATACAATCAAAGAAAACACAATAAAATAAACTCAACACAATTTTTTCAATAATAAGATATACATAATTGAGATAAATTTGTTGATGTGAGATTTAGTTCTTCTTCAAATACTGTTCCATTGTTATGATCACAATGAAACTTCAATCGTTTAATTTATCACTGCCAAAGTGATCAAAGATCGTTGTGCTACATCATATTCCACGTCATCTTCTCCACTTTTATTATTTATATTCTTTCTGGTTTTCTTCATGTTATTCATGTTTCATTTGTCTCTATTTTTTTTTGTTGAATTATTCTTTTCCCAATAAAAATAAAGTCAATATTTAGTTATTCTACCACTTGAAATGATGTTCTTGGGTTGTGAATCCTAAATAAAATACAAGGTAAGACTTGGTTGTGAATCCTATAAAAATTTAGGGTTTTGCCTCTAGGTTTGTAAAAGGTAGAGTCCGTAAATAGGTTATCACACTTTTAAAACTGAAGTTTACTTAGTGGGTACCAATCTTCTTGTTGAGTAGGAAATATTGAAGAGTGGATAAGGATTTTGGTTATCTAAACCACTATAAAAATATTGTGTTCACATTTTAATTTTTGTTGCATTGAATCTTGAACATTACACTTCACTATTGATTATTGAATAATAAATCTCATATTGATTATTTGTTTTAATATTTTAAAAAAACTATTCACCCTCTCTAGTCAGTTTTATTCATCAATCTTGATCCAAAAATTGGTATCATGGGTTTGGTTCCTTAAAGGATGGTTAGAAGCTCTTATTGTTTTAATTTGATATTAAACAATTTGTTTCAAAGTATAGTACCTCCTTATGGATATTATAGTTCTTTTTTTAACTATTGTGTTACCCTAATTCTAAGCATAACAATTTAAGGAATAAAAGATAAGTTCTTAAACATGGTAGGTATAAATTCTAATGATGGATGGAAACCTCAAAAGCCCTATTTTCCGATGGAAGTGACTATGGGTGATGGAAAGAAATAATATAAATTATATAAAATAGTTAAGTGTGGATCATTGGTCTATCTTGAAGAAACCATATGATCTATCCAAAGACGATATAGAGACACTAGTGGGTAATGATATGGTAAAATATTTTTTTAATTATAAAGTAAAGAATATTATGTACTATGCTCTAATAAAAAGTTTATATATCCATATTTTAGCCTATAAGACAACACATAACATTTTGAGAATTATTCAAGTCACTCACTATAGGATATAAAAGATTAAAATAACCATGCTTAGACTGCTCTGAGAGGAATAACATGATTTCAAGAAGGTAGAAGATGAGTCAATCAACTAGATATCTCATCAATTTACAATAATTACAAATGGTATGAGTGGAATTTTTGAAGTACATTATGGAACAAATCTTGCTGAAATAAAACTGATAGAATTAATAAAAATATGTAATTAAAAGAAAGTGGAGATCAAATAAATTAATAATTTTAAATAATATAACTTTAATAAACAAATGGGTTCTTTACTGTAGTTTGATCTTGAGTTAAAAAACATTATCGATGAAGAGACTAAAAAGAGGAAAGGTATTGAATTTAAGAATAATGTTAATGAAACCTATAACTCTTCTGAATCTAATTTCTAGGTAAGTGATAAAGATAAATTACATTTTAGAATGAATTTTTTCTTATTGATGAAAAAAGAGGCACAATTCAGTTTAAAAGAACGTCTAAAAAAGAGTATAAGAAATTTAAAACTAGTAATAACAATGATGTTTTAGATCTAATGTGTTATGAGTGTAGGAATAAATTTCACATCAGGCCTAATTTCCCCAAACTCAACCATTAAAATAATTACTAAGATAAAAGAAGAAAATAAAAAAAACTTTGTTTTGAGGATGTGATTTCTTAGATAGCTCTTATTTAAGTAGAAAATCATGGAGTGAAAAGGAAATAGGTAACCTTGATTTTATGGGTATAAAATATGAGATACATGAACCTTTATTTACTCAATTAATTACTCCTACAAATTTTGATCATAATACTATTAGGGAATCTAAAAAATAAATTGATTCTAATTCTTGTTCTGATTCTGATTCTATGAGTTCTAAAGTCAGAAAATTGTTTAAAGAAAATGAGAATTAAAAAATGATAGTGTCAGGATAATTAAAAAATATACTAACATAAAAAATTTAAAATAATAAATTGATTAAAGGAAATGATAAACATAAAAGGGAATGTGAAAATTTTAAAATAATTGTTTCCTAGTATAAAGAATATATGAATAATTACAATTTTGAGATGTTAAAACTAAAATAAGAAAATGACGGGTTTAAAAAAATTTTGGTAGTAAATAATAAGGATAAGTAAATAATATTTAATTTAGTGTTGGATTACTTTAATAAAGTTGAAAATTAATGTAACAAACATAAGAAATAAAATAAGGAAATAAAAAATATAAATTTTTGTTCTAATGAGAAATTATTTACTGATTTAGAAGCTATTAAATAGGATAATATGGATTTGAAAAAGTATGTTTCTAATCTTAAAGAAACATTAAATACTTTTTTTTTCAAGGAAAATATAAATATAATAAAATGATGTCCATGATAAAACCAAAATGTAATAAGAATGGGTTTTTTATAATAATTTTTCACCAAACATAAATAAGACATATTTTTTCAAAATATCTAAAGGAATTATTTTTAGTGTGACATGATTTAAATGTAGAATGTAAGGGAATTATGCAATTAATTATTGTTGAGATTTACTTAATTATTCAGGCGTACTAAAACTATTTTATCTAAGAATTTATTTTTAGAAATACCCAAAAATAGATGTTTGAAGTGAAGGACCCCGGAACACCCTGAGAGGGGAGGGGTGAATCAGGCTGTCAAATTTTTCTTTTAAATAGATGGATCTTGTTCCCAAGTTGGTAGGAACTTGTTAAACCTATTTTAAGAGGAAGTACAAAAAATAAACAATCACATGCAAAGCAATGACACAACAATTTTACTTGGTTCACCACTAAGGGCTACGACCAAGGAGCATACACCGACAGTGTGTTGGTTATACCAAAAAACAATAATATTCACAAGTTGTGGATTACAAGAGTTTAGCACGATCACTCTGTGCTAGGAGCACTTCCTTTACAAGGTTTTAGGGATAACACACTACGTCCCTCAAATCACTCCCGCTGATTCCCCCTTGCTCATTGCGTTGGAAGAATCTTCACTCAATTTATCAACTTAAAGGTTGCTTAAATGGTTTAGCATTAAATAATTCATTCTCAACTGTAAATGGATGCTTAATTTAAGTCTCGTAGTCACTCACAGATGTAATTTATTTTCACACACATAGATATGTTTTGGATGTAAAGACCCAAACTTTTATTAATGAAAATTCTCTTGATCTAAATAAATGTATTATTATGGTTATATAAAATGTGAAATTCATTGGTTTTATGTTTTTGGATTTTTAAAATACCATTAAGAATTGTGACCATTTCCAATATAGTCATTGAATAGTGATCACGTGATTAGTATAAATACAGGGCTTTAACAAATCTAATTTACTCAGAAAAAGGAAGTGATGACCTCATCCAGTAGACTTTCCCCATACAAAGCCCATTTATTGGAGCTTATAAAGGAGGTGGTGTCATTGTTCTTCGCTCTTGACCAAGCCCAATCTAATCTTGAACACGTTAATCTTGAGCAGAACCGACTATGGTAGAAGTGGAAGTTAATAGACATTACCACCCGAGGGATGTTATCCAAGCCACCCCAAGAGTCTGTAACCATCACACACCTTAACCTTCAGTCTTATGTGGGTGTTATAAGGGGTTATGTAATAAGACCCTATTATTATGACTATGTACATTATTTTTGTATAAAGAATGTACATTCATTTTATTATTGTTACTTTGTAAATAGTTTTTAAAGCACAAATAGTATTTTTAGTTAATATTCAACCAAGAAATCTATTTTGATGAATTAATGGTTTTTTAATTAAAAAATATTTCAATAAAATATTATTAATAAATTAATTTTTATTAAATATAAATGACCGTACAATTTTTATGAATACAATTTTAATCTTTATTAAGGTTTGAAAGCTGTTTTTGTCAAAACCCATGAATTTTAGATAAATGTTAGTTTTTATTTTAAAAGTAAAAATTCAAATATTTATAAAATTATTTAGATAAAATGAATATTATTTTTGGAATCAGGACGTCAAAATTATCAAACGGTGAATTTTTCATAATTTTCTAAGACAGTCGAATTTTTGGGTAAAAATTAAATACCGTTTAAATATATAATGTGTTTTATGACATCATAATTACCCAATAGTGATGTAATAAAATAATATAAACATTATTTTAAGCCAATATATTTTTTACCATTAAAATAATGTGATTTTATATTTGTTTGATTTATTTTACAAAGCTTTAGTGGACCCTCCAAAACTTATAAAACATTTTGTCTTTTAAATTGTTTTCCTTGAGAGTGTGACTCTCCTCCACATAAGAAACCCTATTATTTTAATAAGTTCATCAATTGGACTCATAAAATATTTTTTTTCCACTACCCTTTGGAAAAAACCATGGGCAAAAACCATGTTCTGTTTTGTGGTTTTGATTAGTTTAATGTGTGGTGTCCCAAACCTAAATAATAAAGAATTCCCCCTCCTTTCCTATATAAACCCACCCAAGATCCCACTTACTCTTCACTAAAAGCCTTTGGATTTCATCCAAAATCTTCCCTCCTCTCTCTAGAATCCTCCCAAGGCACCTCAAGCTTCAAAGAAGCCTCTCTCAAGCCTCTCCCAAGCCTCTGGAATTACACATCCAAGCAAGGGTTTTCTTCCTTTCTCATTTTTGTCCAATTTTCTTTAAGTTGTCATGACCTTTTGTTTTCAATTAAAAATGTTGGGGTATGATTTCACACCTTACACATACTTCCATATTTATGTTTGAATTATGGGTGACCCCTTTCTCTCTCATTAATTCCTCCCATGTACACCCGTTACCATGCCAAAATTCTGTGAGGGATTTCTCTCTCCTCTTTTACATCCAAGTAATTATTTTGTATTATACATCTAAATTCCATTATTTTTGTTGGGACATGTATCTATATAAACCCATTATTGTACATTTCATGTACATATTATGATACACCCATTCATCTCCCATTAAACATTTTCATGAATCCTTATGTCACACCGTTATGCTGCCGAAATTGCACCGTGTTTTTTCAAGCCAAGATCATTGTGTAGTGAATACAATACCCATGTATCTATCAAGGGTATTCAACTTTATGCACATATAAATATTTAATGTTACTTTCATGTATTTATTCCACATTACTTAATATTTTAATAACTTATGATATTGATTGATTCCATGTTATATGATTCATGTGGCACACTTATGCATGAAATAAAATGTTTGAGAAGGGTTCACCCTAATAGCATTCCAATGAATTGGGTAAAGTATAGTATCATGATATGTCATGTTAAATTAGTGTTGAATAATTATACTTCAAGTAAAACAGGGGTTTACTCATGCTTCATGTGCAATGAGGGTTTACTCATGCTTCATGTGCAATGAGCCTTGGCTCATGCTAATTCCATGTTAAGTGTTGTTGACATATTTCCATGTTATGATTATCATGATTTATCATGAATTTATGTTCATGTTTTTATTTTAATCCATTGATATTCCTATTGTCTAACATGTATTTTATTCCTCATTTTATTCCATGTTTATTTCTTTACTGGGCTTATAGCTCACCCTTTTCTTATGCATATCCTCAGGTTATCCCATGCAATGCTAAGTACGGGGGAATATAGTGGTTATGTAAAGGAAGTTTTCAATAAAGATATTGTATTTTATGTTTTAAGTTGTTATTTAATGATCATAATACCCAAAGACACTAGACCTATCGATCTTCTATGTTGTATCAAGTGAAGTTTATGTAATAAATTATGTTTTAGTGTGTAATAAAGAACAGGGTTGTCATAGTTGGTATCAGAGGATAGGTTTAGTTATTTTTTGGGATAAGGATTAAAAAACCATAGTGAAGCCTTAGGGATAAGACTAAGTATAATAAAAACATCCCTAAGTTTTAGTGAGTATTGAGTAAGTGGTTTATCAATCAAGTACATCCCTGTCTAGATACGAGCAGGTAGAGGCGACTCTGACACAGATGTACCTAGGGTGAAAACCCTGACAAGGAGTTTCGGGCTTGACCCGGGGTATCCTGGTACATGACAATGGGCTTTGATGCACTCTTGGTTACAACACTCCTGGGTATATGCATTGGTAAATTCACAAGCTTAGTATGAACCATTATTAAGGAAATTAAAAAAATACCCTAAGAATATATGTTAGAAAGTAGACCATGTGTAACGTATACTGAAGCCTATAGATTCATAAGTTAAGGAAATAAAATCTATTTATAAGTCATCTGTTTTTGAATTACCTTTTATGTGTTACCCCTAACTTTCCTTTTATTCCATCCAATGGCCAGTAATAGGAGGACTCAGGCTAACAACTGATGTGAAGATCAATGTGATGACTGTGCTAATGAGATGCCCAATTTGATGGGAGTGGGAATCATGAACTTTGTCATGATTCTCTCTCAGTTAACTCAAGATTTGAATATAAACATAGGTCAAGAGGAATGTTCAACCCCCCCCCCCAAGAAAGAACAAGTTGCTATCGAGAGATTTAGGAGATAAATGCCTTCTACTTTTAATGGATCATCTGATCCCTCAATCTCTGAACAATGGATTAACTCCATTGAAAATATATTCTCCATCCTTCAATGTTATAAACAAGAGAAGATTATTCTGGATGATTATCATATGGAGGGTGAATCCGATCAATGGTGGGTATTGATAAAAAATATGAAGCCTAAGGAAGAGATCGAGGCGTTGGAATGGAAGGATTTCCAGAAGATGTTTTTTGATAAATATTTTATGTACACCCTCCACCTTAAGATAGAAAGTGACTTCCTTGACATCAAGCAAAAAGATGATGAATCTGTCAGAGAGTACAAGGAAAACTTCACAAGGCTTGCATGATACACTTCTAGCTTTGCCGTTACCCCCGAATTCAAGGTTGATCGCTTATTTGGTGGGCTGAAACCTAGCCCGCAGAAATCCCTAGCGATCTGCTACTTTGATAGCTATGAGGAAATTGTCCGATGTGACCTCAAGGTTGAAATGAAGATTGGAGAAACTTAGGGGTATCATGGGGATAATAAGCATAAGGTGGACTTTAATTCTGGTGGTCTAATGGATAAATCCAATGGTGATAAGAAAATTCAGTACCCCACTTTCCAAAGGTGCGGAAAGAAGCACACTGGAAATTTCCTAAAGGGGACAAGGAAATGCTTTATGTGTGGAAGAGAAGGGCAACAATCCATTGACTGCCAACAAGAAAAACCCGTAATTGCGACAGAGGAGAGGAATGCTCCGTTTGACTCTCAACGTATTGTTCATTGCTTCAACTACAAAGAACCAGAGTGTCTTGCAAATCAGTGCCCTAAGCTAAGGGTTTTTGAAGGCAACCAACAACCTCCAAGGCAGCAAGGGTGATCTTTTTCCATCACTACTACCGAAGTGAACCCCGAAAATGAAGTGGTGACAAGTACGCTAGTTATTAATTCAATAATAGCGAATATACTTTTTGATTCAGGTTCTATGTATTCTTTTATATCTTGAAAATTTAGTAGAACAATCCCAACACCACCACAAATCATGGAAGTAAAGATGTTAGTGAGTATGAAAAATGGGGAAATCATTGCATCCCATGAATATAACTCCTCCCCCATCATAATCGGTGGATTGAACTTCTCGATGGATCCCATAATACTCCCTCTAGTATAATTTGATGCAATTATTGGCATGTATTGGATTTCCTTATATAGAGCCAACATAAATTTCCATGAGAGGGAAATCACTCTCCATGTGGAGAATCGACCCCCGATTCTGTACAAGTGCAAGGAGGAAGATAAATCTTCTTTAGCTCTATCATCTCAAGTGTGGATATTACTGCCCTTTGAGCACATGTATCTGACTCAGATGATTGTGTTTAAGGAGGCAACCATCCTTTAAGACATTCCTATTGTGAGGAAATTCACTGAAGTGTTTCCCGAGGAATTGGCTGGTCTTCCTCCTAGAAGAGATGTTGAATTCTCAATTGATCTTATATCTAGGGAATTTACAATATCCAAGTATTTGTATAGAATGGATGTTGTGGAGCTTGAGGAGATGAAGAAACAACTAAAAGAGAATCTGGATAAAGGGTTTATACGCCCAAGTTCTTCACCACGGGGTGCACCAGTCCTCTTCATCAAGAAGGATGGGTCAATGTGCCTTTGCATCGATTATCACAAGATTAACAAAATCAAAATAAAGAACAAGTATCCTCTCCCACGAATTGATGACTTGTATGATCAACTGCATGGATCACAATACTTCTCCAAGGTGGATTTTTGGTCGGAATATTATCAAGTAAGGGTGAAGAAGGAAGATATCCCCAAGACTGCTTTTCGTACAATATAAAGGCACTATGAATTCATAGTAATGCCTTTTGGACTCACTAATTCTCCAACAATCTTCATGGACTTGATGAATAGAGTCTTTAGAGATTACCTCGACAAATTTTTGTTAGTCTTTATAGATGATATTCTCATATACTTCAAAACCAAGGAGGATCATGAGGAGAATCTAAGAACTGTACTAGAGACCTTACGAAAGGAGGAGCTCTATGAAAAGTACAAAAAGTGTGAGTTCTGGTTGAAGTACATCTCATTCTTAGTCCATATCATCACAAGCAATGGGATATCTATGGATCCATCCAAGACAACTACAATAGAGGGATGGACGAGGCCAACATCATTAATGGATATCCGTAGCTTTTTGGGGTTAGCTGGATATTATCGATGATTTGTGAGAAATTTCTCATGATTTTCCAACCCTCTTACCAAGATAACTCAAAAGAGTGTAGAGTTTTATTAGAGTGACGAATGAGAAGAAAGATTCAAGGAGTTGAAAAAGAGGCTTATCACTACACTCGTGCTCACTTTACCCATAAGTGGAGAACTTTTCAGTGATGCTTCAAAGAAGGACTTGGGTTGTGTGTTGATGAAAAATGAAAAAGTCATTGCCCATGCTTCAAGGAAATTGAAAGTTCATGAGTAAAATTATCCAACACATGATTTGGAGTTGGCTGCGGTGATCTTCACTATAAAAATTTGGCGGAATTATCTCTTTGGGGAGAAGTGTGAAATATATACGGACCATAAAAACCTCAAGTATATATTCACACAGAAAGACTTGTGTAACGCCCCGACCCCAGTTACCCAGAGTCGGTGCATTATTATGTATCATTGGCATGATCACAAAAGATCAAGTCTCGAAATACTGATTAGTTTAGTAGCCTTGGAATCACTAGATACATTCATAAATGTTACATTACATCATAAAGTGAAAAACTACAATAATATAGTCTCCATTGTCCACACTCATATCCCCTTTAGACTATCCCTGCAGGTCAGTCATAAAATATTTCTTCACATCCTGGGAAAAATAAAACATAGAAAGGGGTGAGCTCAGATGCTTAGTAAGGATAACAATATAGTAGAAACTTTCATAAATAAGCATAAACATTTAAGGAAATGTATAACTAAAACAAAAGCCTTTTAAACTTGAACTTCAACATAATATGGACAAAATAAAATGAAATAATTCCATTTACTTATTCACATGGATATTCTACTAATCGAATAATCACATGAAATATCAATAACCACTTTAATAATGATGGAATGCATAATGCCAAACTATCATAACCACGTAGCCAAGGCCTCGTGCCAAGACTACAAATAATATTTTGTCAAGGCCTCGTGCCAAGACACTAGTTTGTCTCATGAGACCTACCGATGCATCGAGGAGCTATAGAGGGCTCCACCTGTCACTTATTAAGTCCAATGCATTCCTTATATGAACATGTTTAAACATAACATAAACATTCATATTAAAACTAGCATACAAAATGTCAATAATTTCTCCATAAACCATGAATGGTATAAAAATAACACATCCACAATCAAACATATCACAAAAACTTCAATAAAATATGGAAGTTTTGTATCGTAATAAATCAAATTCAAATAAGCTTAAAATCCATCAAAGGATGTTGACATAGATGAAATAAAAACTATTTGAGAGAAATATCTTTTTTTTTGAAATCATTTAAAAGTCACATAATTTTAAAAGAAAAAATTTACTATGAAAATATTCTTATAATCTTGTAAGGGAAGCTTCAACGATTTTATAACAGTGGAAAATAGCCACACCCTCCATATAAGTTAAAAAGAGACATTCTTACCTTAATTTTATCGAAAAGGTTAAAAAGGACCTTGTTTGGAAAACGATGGAAAGATTCCTTTCAAACCATTTTATAAAAAGTCTAACAAGGGTATAAATGAATTTAACCCATAGTCCAATAAATAGTAAAAATGTTTTGAAATAAATTTTTAAGAAACATGGATGTGGATGATAAAGAAGTCCTAGTAGATAATCACGTATAAACAACCTCGGATAATGAAGATATTGTGAAATAAACTCTTACCTTGTACTTTTCTTTGGTTGAGGGTAGTTTAACATCCTATATAATGGTGAAATAATTTTTATTAAATTATACAAGAATAATATACATTAATATGCTATCATATATGATCTTTTAACATTGCTTTGTTAATAATATCTTAGTATTATCGTCGTTTCAGGTGTTAGCTTACTCGTTTTATTTTATATGTTTTGTTACATAAGCCATGTTTGTTATGGATAGGTTGTATCTTATTCATATCCAAAATTATATCAAGTACTTAAACATTATTTTTAATCATAAAATGAGAATTATACTTTAATGGATACTATGGATAATGAATCTCATCGCGTTCGTGGAGACGGTAGTCCGTACGTACGCACGGACGCTACTTCCATTTCATTTTTCATTTTAAAAGGAATCAAAACCAAATGATACATAGGTATATTATTATTACAGTATAATATAATATCTTATATTTTTTACTTAAGTTCATTAATACCATCCTTTATATGTTCCATGTATGGTGTGAATGAGTCATATCACTTTGAGGGGGCGGTAGTCCGCACTTCCTCAAATGAAATTATCGTATATATATACAACATGAAACGAATAATGGTATGATATAAAATGGAATTACAGAAGATTATATATAAAATAAATATCATAAATATCATATTTAATTATAGTTCCATCATAATGTCCACCATGGGAGGTGGTAGGAGATAATTGAACAATCATCGTTTCGTGAGGCGTTTGGTTTCCATCCACAGAAACATTATGTTCTTCACCCATTAGATGGATGTGTGTGTAAGTGTAGTTCAAATACTTCTCATAACAATATCCTAGTATATTTAGGATACTGGTTTTGTTACAAAATAAAATAATAATAAGAGTTTAGGGGTTGGAGAAGTAAAATAAAATAAAAGAAGCTAAGAGAAATCGTTACCTTTAATTTGGGTAACTCCCTTTGGTTTGAACCAAAAAGGACTCTTGAAGTGCCTTATGCCTAAGGTAGGGCTTATAGGAGGAGGAGAGAGATGTAGGGAGATTAATTGGGTAGAGGTTTTACGAGTCAAAAGGCTTGAGAGGTGTGAGGAATTGGTTAGAAGTGGTGTCCTTTTATAAGGGGGAGGAGGGGCTCTTTAGGAAAAACTTAAAGTATTAATTTATAATAAATGCATATTCGGTTTATAGTGGCTCTAAAGTGTATTATTCAAAGTCTAAGGTGGGGATGGGTCGAAAACCACTCAAACAATATATTTTAGATAGGTTTGGGTCACTATAGTAACCTTATCCTTTATATTTAATTCTTAGTTAAATAGTTTGACATTTACCATGTCTCTTTTTATTTTTATATTATATAGTTAATAAACTTACTATATACTTTCAAGAGACCCCCAAGTGGTACATTAATGATACACCTATAATTATATAAGTCCTTTGGCTGAACCTTAGATTTTTAGGAATATAATATCAATTAATAATATAATATTTGTTTTAAAAACTCTTTTATGTCAATTTTGACACTATTGGGTATTTTGTTTTTGATAAATTCATAACAACATTATTACTTCGAATAAAATTCATATAACCAATAATAATATTTCATATTAACCTATAAAATTATTTTAATTCATAAAAAGTCTCAAATTACATTTATTTGGATATTTATAATATAAATTATTTTAATATTTCATTAATTAGGTAATTACTGCATCACCATTATGTCATAAATAAATTAAATTATTTAATGTCTAAAAATTATAAATAAAATACCATTATGTAGGAAATATTTTTATATTTATAATTAATATTTATAATTGAATTTATCTTATGTATAACCCTATATTAAAAATGTTTTAGTTATTAAACTTTGATTTTAACTCTTTTAACTCTTCTTTGAATTAAATAATAATAAATGTCCTAATCTAATCCAAGTAGACCAAATATGTTCATATTTTATTCCTAAGGCTGTTTTTGGTCAAATTATACTTAGCCAATAGAATTTTGACATGTGTTAGGGTAATAATAATATCATTTTTACCCTTACTTACCCTATTTACTTTTTACCGTGGTAAATAAAAGTAAAAAGTTACTATTCACAAAAAAATATTTGTATCTTATTGAACCATATTTTACTCCTTGATATTAACCATGTCTCTGAAATTTTTGAAATTCTACTCACAGAAGCGGTAAAATTAAGTTTTATGAGAATTTGCAAATTCTCCTAGGAGGTGGGTAAAAGACGGTGAAAAGTTCAATAAAATTTTTATATATCTAAAATTATTATAAACTGACTCCAATTAATTACATTTAACTTATATAGGTATTATGTATATATTTTTACATAAAATAAATTTAAATAAAAATTCGGTTTTAAACTATAACTCAGTGTTTTTCACTATTCATCAAAAATTAAAAGTTTTCAGAAAAATACCAAAAATTTAACCTAAGCTAATTTTGATATTATAAATTCAATAATGAAGTCTATTTTACCAAATTAAAAACATATAAGTTACATTTATTAATTAAAAATTAATTCCCGCTGTCAAAACCAAAAGGCGTATTTTTAAGAAATAATAACTACCAAAAGTTTGACTCTTGTTTATGTCCAATTTCAAAGTGAAATTACTTACAATGACCATAATTGGATTAAATGGTAAAAATATAATATATTTATACTTCCAAACCATTAAAATGTATAATTTAACAATATAAATTATTTTGATTTAAAAAGTTGTTTTCAGTTAAAATATAGTATTTTTCACTATTCACCCAAATATGAAAGTTATCAGAAAAAACACCAAAACTTTATCGAAACTAAATTCTTATGTCCCAATTCTAAAGAAGAAGTTTATTTTGTCAAATTGAATATATAAAAGTTTCAAATATTTGATTTAAAAAGGCTTCGCCATTAAAAGGCGGTAAAATTGCATTTTTTGAAAAATACTTATTTTATCTGAAAAAATGTATTTGTTCTTACATTATGTCTAAGAAACTCATAATATAGATTATAAAATTATAAGGATTATATAAAGTTCAAAATTCAGTTAATACTATTCATAACCGCTTTTTAACGACTTGTTTGGTAAGTCATGGTGCATTAGAACTCGGTGTTGCGTGTAATGCAAGTTATTGAATTACTTTGAAGAAATAACGTACTATGAAATCTTGGGGTGTTACATTCTTCCCTACTTCAATAAATTGCGTCCTCACAATTTGAAATTATTTTTCGAAAATAAAAGGTTAAAAATAGAAAATACCTTTGGGAAAACCCACATCGGAAATTAGGTTAATAAAATTTAGTCTTAATAAGAGGAAAAGAGAAATGAAAGGGTCACCACCAAATTATGATCTCGATTAGGAGAACATTGGTGAAAATTAGAGACATATAATTGGAGGAAAATGTAAATATTTATAGGTAGTGATTGATGTCATCAATCACAAACAAGTGTAAAATTGAGGGCCTTAAATTAATCAATCTATGATGATTTAAAATACCATCGATTCAACAAAACATATGGTTTTAGGATAACACATTTTTTGTTTTAAGATCCTTTCACTAAAGTATAAGAATTAATTTCTTCATAGAATAAGAGAATAAGAAAAATATATACTTGACAATTAGAGTCCCATCCTTTAACTAATTTCTACCACAAACTCATCTTTCACTCTAAAAGATAATAGAACTTAAAAATAATATTCTATTTATCCTATTCGTATAGGGTTAAAAAAATGAATTTATAATTCATCTACCATATTTTTTTTAAAAATGACTACATTATTCAATCCAGGACATCACGTGGGCCAGTGGTAGGTGATACACCCTTGTCGCCCTTCGGTTGCAGGTTCAAGTCTCGCAGCCTTGCCGAACGCGACGAGTTGCTGCCTGACCTCCGGGTTGTACTTTTATAGAAATCCAAAAATAATCTCAAACTAGAATTATCCAAAATACTTCTGTCCAAACTCACAGTCCAAAATTTATAAAGAAGGTAAACACAATGAAGATCCTTTTTTCCGCGTAATAATATGTGAACACCTTCATCATGTATTCTTTTAAAACACTGCAACATCCTGAATTACCATAAAACCATATTGATTACATTCATGCTCCCTTATTCCTTATATAATACTAGATATACTCCTTCTATCCAAAAATGTGGTAAACTCCAACAATGATGGAATATAAAAATCATTAATCAGTTTCAAGGTAATCAATAATATCCAATATAATTTATACAAATCAATCATGTATTATTCCAAAATCACTAACTCGGTATCAGAACCATATTATGGTTTATCTTTCTCTCAACCATATATTTTCCAAAAATTTAACCTGCTATTGAGTCACTTTTCTTGGTTCCACACAATCTCAAGTCCTTAATGAAATAGTACTGCAGTACAATCCTTATATACTCCATAATTATTATAACCAGTACATTGTTGATATAACACTCAAATGACACAATTCTCTAATAACAACATAAGAACTCTAATCATTCCTCCTCATCTGTGGTAGTATCATAACTTGCTTATTATCCAATAGCATCATTTGGGGAATACTCTGATGATTTGTAAATCGGTTCGTGTAGTGTCCCAACTCCTTGCAGATGAAACATTGTTCATTTGAAACCTTTTTCTTATCCTTGCAGTCACGTACTTGGTGTCCTTTTTCTCCACACTTATAACAAACTCCCATTCCCTTCAGGCAAGTTCCAGGGAGTTTCTTACCATAGTTATCACATATGGGAAAATTCTTCTTTTCCCTCTTCCCTTTATCCATCTTTCTCTCTTCCATCCTTTTCTTCTCTTGATTCCCTTCAAATCCATAGGACTCAGAGAATTCTTTACTTATCTTATTAACACATGATACTATTTCTTCATATGTTGAGAATACATGAGAGACTATTTCCCTTCTAAATGTTGTCTTAATACTATGAAAGATATGATCCTTCTTACTCTTTGGATCATACGTATTGTTGGAGTTCACATTCCTTCTACTGGGCACCATTTCTATACAATAACATAAACTAGGTCAGTTTATGAATTACAATGAATAATTCCAAACTTGTAAAATACCTAACGTAAATTGAATGATTTATGGATATAATCCATAATCATAAAGATGTTTTCATTGAAGAAGTATATACTCATAAACCCTTCATAATGATTTGTAAAGAAAATAAGAATTATCCTAAGAATATCCCCCAGGAGTGTCGTAACCAAGAGTTCAGCAAGGCCCGTTGTTGTGCACCAGTTCCCGTTAGAGTCTAGCTCAAAGCGGTGTTTTTGGGTTTTACCCCTAGGTATATCTGTGCCAGATCCACCTCTACCTGCTCGTATCCAGACAAAGATTTATTGCTCGGAAAACTCACAAAATCTCTACAATACCAAAAGTCTAGGAAATTCTTCTATACTAATCCTCAAAGTCTATCTTAGGGCTATGTTCTCTAATCAGAGTTTATCTAAATCTAGCTTCCAAGGTTTGTACTAAACTTCCTCTGATACCAACTGTAATGCCCCGAACCCAATTACCCAGAGTCGATGTATTATTATGTATCATTGGCATGAGGTGGGGGAGGAACACTGATGCGACGCTCTCGACTCAGGCGACTCTAGGGTTTCTCGGTAATCTTGAATCAGGTGGCAATGGCGGATTCTTTTCTGAATCCTGAGAGATTCAACTCGCATAATAATGTTAGCGGAGGCGCGAACGGACTGGACTCAAGAGAAACTGATAATATCAAAGGAAAGACGCCCGGGGGCAGGGAAGGTAAGCCTTTGTTTTCTCTTTTTAAAGGCTCGTATGCAAGCATTGGGAGAAAAGGTTCGATTGGTCATGTCAAAGCAGACTCATCTGCGATTGCTGAGAGACTAGAATTAGGAGCTCACTCCATTATCGCGAGGATTATTCTTCCTAAGGGATCTAAACCCTGGAAGATGGAATATCTAAATGAAAGTCTCTCAGAGATATGGGGTTTTAATTCCTTGCAATGCATATCCCTGGGGAAGGGTTTATATCATATGATTTTTCCTTCGGAGGATCTAAAACTAAGAGCATGGGGGTTTGGATCAATTTCTTTTAAACCTGGAGCTCTGTACATTAGAGAGTGAGATCGCAGCTTCAATCCAACAGAGATTGGTAATTCTACAGCACAGGTTTGGATAAATTTTTTTGGTTTAAATTGGATTTTGTGGCATCCTAGGATTTTATATGATATAGCTCTTGCTATTGGGGTCCTAATTATAATGGATAGGGAAACTGAAATGGCTAGATATGGACATTATGATAGATGTCTTTTAGAAGTTGATCTATGTACCTCTTTAATTGATAAAGTCTGCTTATCAACTGATGATGAAGAATTGGAATTGAAAATTGAATATGAAAGTTTCCCAAAATTTTGCTTGGACTGTAAGGCCATAGGCCATGATAATTCAAACTACAGGAGACAATTGATATGAAAGAACTGTTCTAGTCGAGGGCATGATTCTAAATCATGCCATAAATCTGAAAAGGAAAAGCAGGAACATGGCCAGGTGACTATTCTAACAGAGAAGACTCTAAGGGCACAAAGTGTCTCTATAGAATGTAATGGCAGGGTGCCTAATGCTCAAGCTAAAAAATCCTGGTCTGATATAGTGAAGGAGGGACAAGAGACTCCACCTAGCTCAAGTGCAGACCCTGATAAGCCTGACTCATGCCAGGGTCCCCTAGCTAATGCTAATGCTGCTCTTCAATCTATTTCTGTTAAGGGAAATGAATATCTGACTGCTTTTCATGCTGATTCTGAAATTAGACATACACTATAGCGACCTACTGCTATGATTAGTTTAGATCAGGATATGCATTTAAATTTTTAGGCTCAACTTTCTTTGGTTCAAAGCAATGAAGTTATGGCTGCAACTCATGCTGATTCTGGAAATGTTTCTGTTTAGACATATTTCAATGCTATTGAATGTGACACTGATTTGTAGGTACATGTACAAAATGAGCCTCAATTTGAGGATGAAATATTGAAGCATGATTATGTGCTGGAGAACTCACCTTCTGACTTGAGTGGGTGTTTTAAAACCTGTGAATCTACTACTTCACCTGGACTTTCTGAAAGGGATGACTCTGCTTCTCTTTCTCTGGCTCCATCAATCTCTGAACCTTTTGTAGTGGCTGGTGAAGACTCAGTCACTCCGACTAATGAAGTGGTGGAAAATACCTCGGTCACTCCATCGGGGAAGGTGAGTAACACCTTGAAGGAATCCTCTCTTATCTCTACACTGGATGTGCAAGAGACAGAACAGAAAATAGATAAACCAAGAAAAGGGCACCAAAAAGATGGAGATGATGAAGGTACTTGGCAACAAGTCAGAACCAGAAGTCAAAAAAGGGAAGGAAAAGAGGCCTTGAAGATGCAGGAGGAGGTGCAAGCTGACAGCTCGGATGAAGATGTGGAAACGTTGCTACAGCAAGCTAAGGAGCTTGAAAGCCACTATACAAGAGGAAGAGGTCGAAGGAGTATCAGTGCCAAAACATGGAATGAATGGAGAGAGAAAGAAAGATTAATTGCTAACAAGATAAAGAAAAAGATCGGTTCACTGGGACAGGGAACTTGATGTATTTTCCTGCATGTTGACTTTGGTGTTCCCCTTTGACTTTATTTTAATATAATATTTTGGGGCCTAGACCCTTACTTAAAAAAAATGTATCATTGGCATGATCAAAAAAGATCAAGTCTCGAAATATCGATTAGTTTAGTATCCTTGGAATCACTAGATACATTCATAAATGTTACATTACATCATAAAGTGAAAAACTACAATAATATAGTCTCCATTGTCCACACTCATATCCACTTCAGACTATCCCTGTAGGTCAGTCATAAAATATTTCTTTACATCCTGGGAAAAATAAAACATAGAAAGGGGTGAGCTCAGATGCTCAGTAAGGATAACAATATAGCAGAAACTTCCATAAATAAGCATAAACATTTAAGACAATGTATAACTAAAACAAAAGCCTTTTAAACTTGAACTTCAACATAATATGGCAAAAATAAAATGAAATAATGCCATTTACTTATTCACATGGATATTCTACTAGTTTAATAATCACATGCAATATCAATAACCACTTTCATAATGATGGAATGTATAATGACAAACTATCATAACCACGTAGCCAAGGCCTCGTGCCAAGACTAAAAATAAGATTTTTTCAAGGTCTCATGCCAAGAAACTAGTTTGTCTCATGAGACCTACCGATGCATCGAGGAGCTATAGCGGGATCCACCCATCACTTATTAAGTTCAATACATTCCTCATATGAATAGGTTTAAACATAACATAAACATTCGTATTAAAACTAGCATACGAAATGTCAATAATTTCTCCACAAACCATTAATGGTATAAAAATAACACATCCATAGTAAAAAATATCACAAAAACTTAAATACAATATGGAAGCTTTGTATTGTAATAAATCAACTTCAAATAAGCTTAAAATCCATCAAAGGATGTTGACATAGATGAAATAAAAACTATCTGAGAGAAATATCTTTTTTTTGAAATCATTTAAAAGTCACATAATTTTAAAAGAAAACATTTACTATGAAAATATTCTTATAATATTGTAAGGGAATCTTCGAAGATTTTATAACGGCGGAAAATAGCCGCACCTGCCGTATAAGTTAAAAAGAGACATTCTTACCTTAATTTTGTCGAAAAGGTTAAAAAAGACCTTGTTTGGAAAACGACGAAAAGATTCCTTTCAAACCATTTTATAAAAATTCTAACAAGGGTATAAATGAATTTAACCCATAGTATAGTAAATAGTAAAAATGTTTTGAAATAAATTTTAAAGAAACATGGATGTGGATGATAAAGAAGTCTCAATAGATAATCACGTATAAACAACCTCGGATAATGAAGAGATTGTGAAATAAACCCTTACCTTGTACTTTTACTTGGTTGAGGGTAGTTTAACCTCCTATATAATGGTGAAATAATTGTTATTAAATTATACAAGAATCATATACATTAATATGATATCATATATGATCTTTTAACATTGCATTGTTAATAATATCTTAGTATTATCGTCGTTTCGGGTGTTAACTTACTCATTTTATTTTATATGTTTTGTTACATAAGCCGTGTTTGTTATGGATAGGTTGTATCTTATTCATATACAGAATGATATAAAGTCCTTAAACATTATTTTTAATCATAAAATGATAATTATACTTGAATGGATACGATGGGGAATGAATCTCATCGCGTTCATGGAGATGGTAGTCCGTACGTACGCACGAACGCTACTTCCATTTCATTTTTCATTTTAAAAGGAATAAAAACCAAATGATACATAGGCATATTATTATTCTAGTATAATATAATATCTTATATGTGTTACTTAAGTTCATTAATACCATCCTTTATATGTTCCATGTATGGTATGAATGAGTCATATCACTTTGAGGGGGCAGTAATCCGCACTTCCTCAAATGAAATTATCGTATATATATACAACATGAAATGAATAATGGTATGCTATAAAATGGAATTAAAGAAGCTTATATATAAAATAAATATAATAAATATCATATTTAATTATAGTTCCATCATAATGACCACCATGAGAGGTGGTAGGAGATAATTGAACAATCATCGTTTCGTGAGGCGTTTGGTTTCCATCCACAAAAACATTATGTTCTTCACCCATTAGATGGAGGTGTGTGTAAGTGTAGTTCTAATACTTCTCATAAAAATATCCTAGTATATTTAGGATACTAGTTTTGTTACAAAATAAAAGAATAAGAAGAGTTTAGGGGTTGGAGAAGTAAAATAAAAGAAAAGAAGCTAAGAGAAATCGTTACCTTTAATTTGGGTAACTCCCTTTGGTTTAAACCAAAAAGGACCCTTGAAGTGCCTTCTGCCTAAGGTAGAGCTTATAGGAGGAGGATAGGTATATATGAAGCTTAATTGGGCAGAGGTTGGATGATCCAAATGGATTGAGAGGTGTGAGAAATTGGTTAGAAGTGGTGTCCTTTTATAAGGGGGAGGAGGGACACTTTAGGGAAAACTCAAAGTATTAATTTATAATAAATTCATATTCGGTTTATAATGGCTCCAAAGTGTATTATTCAAAGTATAATGTGGGGATGGGTCAAAAAAAAACTCAATAAATAGATTTTAGACAGGTTTGGGTCACTATAGTAACCCTATCTTTTAGATTTGACTTTTAGTTAAATAGTTTGACATTTACCATGTCTCTTTGTATTTTTATATTATATAGTTAATAAACTTACTATATACTTCCAAGAGACCCCAAAGTGGTCCATTAATGATACAACTATCATTATATAAGTCATTTGGATGAACCTTAGATTTTTAGGAATATAATATCAATTAATAATATAATATTTGTTTTAAAAACTCTTTTATGTCAATTTTGACACTATTGGGTATTTTGTTTTTGATAAATTCATAAAAACATTATTAATTCGAATAAAATTTATATAAACAATAATAATATGTCATATTAACCCATAAAATTATTGGAATTCATAAAATGTTTCAAATTACATTTATTTTTATATTTATAATATCAATTATTTTAATATTTCATTAAATTGGTAATTACTGCATCACCATTGTGTCATAAATAAATTAAATTATTTAATGTATGAAAATTATAAATAAAATACCATTATGTAGTAAATATTTTTATATTTATAATTAATATTTATAATCGAATTTTTCTTATGTATAACCCTATATTAAAAATGTTTTAGTTATTAAACTTTGATTTTAACTCTTTTAACTCTTCTTTGAATTAAATAATAATAAATATCCTAATCTAATCCAAATGGACCAAAGAGGTTCATATTTTATTTATAAGGTTGTTTTTGGTCGAATTATACTTATCCAATAGAATTAGGACATGTGTTAGGGTAATAATAATATCATTTTTACTCTTAATTACCTGATTTACTTTTTACCGTGGTAAATAAAAGTAAAAAGTTACTATGCACCAAAAATTATTTGTATCTTATTGAACCAAATTTTACTCCTTGATATTAACCACGTCTCTAGGATTTTCTAAATTACACTCACAGAAGTGGTAAAATTAAGTTTTATGTGAATTTGCAAATTCTCCTAGGAGGTGGGTAAAAGACGGTGAAAAGTTCAATAAAATTTTTATATATCTAAAATTATTATAAACTAACTCCAATGAATTACATTGAATTTATATAGGTATTATGTATCTATTTTTACATAAAATAAATTTAAATAAAATAAATAATTATTTAAATAAAAATTCGGTTTTAAACTATAACTCAGTGTTTTTCACTATTCATCAAAAATTAAAAGTTTCCAGAAAAATAAAAAAAATTTACCCTAAGATAATTTTGATATTATGAATTCAATAATGAAGTCTATTTTACCAAATTCAAAACATAGAAGTTTCATTTATTAATTTAAAATCAATTCCCGCTGTCAAAACCAAAAGGCATATTTTTAATAAATAATAACTACCAAAAGTTTGACACTTGTTTATGTCCAATTTCAAAGTGAAATTACTTACAATGACCATCATTGGATTAAATGGTAAAAATATAATCTATTTATACTTCCAAACCATAAAATGTATAATTTAACAATATAAATTATTTTTATTTAAAAAAGTTGTTTTCAGTTAAAATATAGTATTTTTCACTATTCACCCAAATATGAAAGTTATCAGAAAAAACACCAAAACTTTATCGAAACTAAATTCTTATGTCCCGATTCTAAAGAAGAAGTTTATTTTGTCAAATTGAATATATAAAAGTTTCAAATATTTGATTTAAAAAGGCTTCACCATTAAAAGGCGGTAAAATTGCATTTTTTAAAAAATACTTCTTTTATCTGAAAAAATGTATTTGTTATTAAATTATGTCTAAGAAACTCATAATATGGATTCTAAAATTATAAGGATTATATAAAGTTCAAAATTCAGTTAATACTATTCATAACCGCTTTTTAACGGCTTGTTTCGTAAGTCATGGTGCGTTAAAACTTAGTGTTGCGTGTAGTGAAAGTTATTGAATTAATTTGAAGAAATAACGTACTATGAAATCTTGGGGTATTACAAGTTGAACATGCGCCAACAAAGATGGTTAGATCTAATCAAAGACTATGAATGCTCAATCCATTACCACCTTGGGAAAATGAATAAGGTGGTGGATGCTCTAAGTAGAAAAGACCCAACAATTCTATCATTGATGAGAATTGAGAAGGATCCAATCTTCTTAGATTTGATGAAGATGGAAATGAGAATCATAAATAAGGGAATATCATCAATCCTTTCACAAATTATTGCTCAACTGTCTCTTTTAGAAAGGTTAAAGGATGCTCAAAAGGATGATGTGAGAATTCAGAAGAAAGTGGAAGCTATCAGAAAAGGGAAATCCTCAGAGTTCAATGTTAATGAAAAAGGAATTGTGAGATTTGGGAAAAGAATATGTGTTCCATCATGTCTGGAGCTGAAGAAGTAACTTTTGGATGATGCACATAGTTAAAATTTCTCTATTCACCCAAGAAACACAAATATGTATCGAGATCTCTGAGAGCATTATTGGTGGGATAATATGAAGAAGGAGATCGCTGAGTATACATAAAAGTGCTTGGTGTGTCAGTAAGTGAAGGCAAAGAGGTAGAAGTCTAAGGGGATGATGCAACCATTTCCCATACTAGCATGGAAATGAGAGAACATCACCATGGATTTTGTCACCAGACTTCCGAAGAAATCCAAAGGCAATAATGCAATCTAGGTTGTTATGGATTGTCTTACAAAGTCTGCACACTTCATTGCAATTTGGGAGGATTTATCATTGGATCAACCAACACAAATATATATCAGGGAAGTGGTAAGGCTGCATGAAGTACCACTATCTATTGTATTCAATCGAGATCCAAGATTCACCTCTAAGTTTTGGAAGAGTCTTAAACATAATCTGGATACTAAAATGAACTTTATAATGACCTATCATTCTCAAACTAATGGCCAATCTGAGGGAATTATTTAGACACTAGAAGATATGTTAAGATCATGTTCAATGGAATTTAAAGGAGGTTGGGTTCAACATCTTCCTCTGGTTAAATTCTCATATAATAACAGTTTCCACTCAAGCATCTGAATGGAAACTTATGGGAAGAGGTATAGAACACCGACATGTTGGGATGGAGTCAGTGAGAGTAAGATGCTAGGACCTGAAATGGTCAAAGAAATGGTGGATAAGGTGAAAACCATTCAGCAGCATATCAAGGCAGCCCAAATTCGACAAAAGAGTTATGCAGATAACCATCAATGAGACCTTGAGTTTAAAGTTAGAGACATGGTATTTCTACACATATCTCCATGGAAGAAGGTCATGAGGTTTGGAAAGAAAGGGAAGTTAAGTCCTAGGTACATCGGCCCCTTCGAGATTCTTGATCGTGTCGGGGTTGTGGCCTATCGACTAGCACTTCTACCAACCATAGCCAAAGTACATGATGTCTTTCATGTATCCCTTTTAAGGAAGTACATACCAGACCCTTCACATGTACTCTCTTCAGAGGTAGTACAGTTAGAGGATGATCTTTTTTATGAGGAGAAACCAATGAATATCTTAGATTGTAGAGAAAAAGTTCTACGAAATAAGACAATGCCCCTCGTCAAGGTGTTGTAGCAAAACCAAAAGTTCTAAGAAGCGATGTGGGAATCAGAGGAAGTGATGAAGCAAAGTTACATACATCTGTTTTAGTGTGGAAAAAGGAAATTTAGAGGGTAAAATTTCTTAAGGGGAGAAGATTGTAATGACCCAAACTTTCATTAATGAAAATTCCTCTGGATCTAAATAAATGTCTTATTATGGTTATATAAAATGTAAACTTCATTAATTTTATATTTTTGGATTTTTAAAATACCGTTAAGAATTGTGACCATTTCTAATATATTCATTGAACAATGATCACATGATTAGTATAAATATAGGTCTTTAACAAATCCAATTTACTCAGACAAAGGAAGTGATAACCTCATCCAGTAGACTTTCCCCATACGAAGCCCATTTGCCAGATCTCAGAAAGGAGGTGGTGAAATTAGGCTTTGGTCTTGACCAATCCCAAGCCGATCTTAAACACGTTAAGCTTGAGCGAAACTGACTACGGGAGAAGTGGAAGTTAATAGAGATTACCACCCGAGCAATGTTATCCGAGCCACCCTAAGAGTCTATCACCATCACACACCTTACCCTTCGGTCTTATGCGGGTGTTATAGGAGGTTATGTAACAAGAAACTAGCATTATAACTATGTACATTATTTTTGTATAAAAAATTTGCATTCATTTTATTATTGTTACTTTGTAAATAGTTTGTAAAGCACAAACAATATTTTTAGTTAATATTCAACTAAGAAATCTATTTTGATGAATTAATGAATTTTTTTAATTAAATAATATTTTAATAAAATATTATTAATAAATTACTTTTTATTAAATATAAATGATCGTACAATTTTTATGAATACAATTGTAATTTTTATTAAGGTTTGAAAGCTATTTTTGTCAAAACCCATGAATTTTTGATAAATGTCAGTTTTTATTTTAAAAGTAGAAATTCACATATTTAGAAAATTATTTAGATAAAATGAATATTATTTTTGGAATCAGGACATCAAAATTATCTAATGGTGAATTTTTCATAATTTTCTAAGACAGTCAAATTTTTGGGTAAAAATTAAATACCGTTTAAATATATAATGTGTTTTATGACATCATAATAACCAAATAGTGATGTACTAAAATACTATAAATATTATGTTTGGACAATATACGTTTTACCATTAAAATAATGTGATTTTATATTTGTTTTATTTATTTTACAAAGCTTTAGTGGGCCCTCCAAGAATTATAAAACATTTTATCTTTTTAAATTGTTTTCCTTGAGATTGTGACTCACCTACACATAAGAAACCCTATTATTTTAATAATTTCTGCCATTGGACTCATAAAATTTTTTTTTACACTCCACTTTGGAAAAAAACATGGGAAAAAACCATGGTCTGGTTTGTGGTTTTGATTAGTTTAATGTGTGGTGTCCCAAACCTAAATAATAAAGATTTCCCTCTTCTTTCCTATATAAACCCACCCAAGCTCCCACTTACTCTACAATAAAATCATTTGGATTTCATACAAACTCTACCCTCCTCTTTCTAGAATCCTCAAAATGTGACCCAAACTTCAAATAAGCCTCTCTCAATCCTCTCCCAAGCCTTTGGAAGCACACATCCAAGTAAGGGTTTTCTTCCTTTCTCATTTTTGTCCAATTTTCTTTATGTTGTTATGACCTTTTGTTTTCAATTAAAAATGTTGGGGTATAATTTAACACCTTCCCCATACTTTCCTATTTATTTTTGGATGATTTTACAACCCTTTATCTTTAATTAATGTCTCCCATGTACACCCGTTACCATGCCAAAATTTCGCAAGGGATTTCTCTCTCCTCTTTTACATCCAAGTAATTATTTTGTATTATGCATATAAATTCCATTAAGTTTGTTTTGAAATGTATCTATATAACCCCATTACTATCAATTTCATGTAAATATGATGAGAAACCCATTACTCTCCCATCAACCATTTTAATGAATCCTTATGTCACTCCGTTATGCTGCCGAAATTGCACCGTGTTTTTTCATGCCAAGATCATTGTGTAGTGAATACCATACCCATGTATCTATCAAGTGTATTCACCTTTATTCACATATACATATTGAATGGTAATTTTAATTTATTTATTCCACATTACTTAATTATGCAATAAATTATGATATTGATTGATTTTATATTATATGATCCATGTGACACACTTATGCATGAAATGAAATGTTTCAGAAGGGTGTGCCCTGATAGCACTCCAATGCATTGGGTTAAGTATAGTATCATGATACTTCATGTGCAATGAGTGTTGAATCATGATAATTCAAGTGAAACAAGGGTTTACTCATGATTTATGTGCAATGAGGGTTTACTCATGCTCCATGTGCAATGAGCCTTGGCTCATGCTAATTCCATATTAAGTGTTGTTGCCACATTTCCATGTTATGATTATCATGATTTATCATGCATTTATGTTTATTTTTCTCTTGTGCTCCATTGATATGCCTATTTTATAAAATATATCGTATTCCTCATGTTATTCCATGTTTATTCCCTTACCAGGATTTATAGCTCACCCTTTTCTTATGCATGTCCTCAGGTTATCCCAAGCAATGCAAAGTATGAGAAAATGTAGTGGTCATGTAAAGAAAGTTTTCAATAAAGATGTTGTATTTCATGTTTTAAGTTGTTATTTAATGATCCTAATCCCCAAATACACTAGTCCTCTCGATATTCTATATTATATCAAGTGAATTTTATGTAATAAATCATGTTTTAGTGTGTAATAAAGAATAGGGTTGTCATAATGGAAATTAATATTGAAAACTGATTTGGTCAATTTTTAGGCTTCCTTGGGTGTTATGCATATTGTGTTCTGGGTATGGTGTGCGGACCACCTTCTCCGTGTACCACTACTGTTTCCGCATACCATCCAGCTCCTTGGTGAACTGCCCTGCTTTGTGTACTACCTTACTCTGCGTACTTCTAAGCTTCTCCGCGTACTGTCCTGCTCCGCGTACTACCTTGCTCTGTTGTGTGCTTCCAGAGCTCCCTACGCGAACCACACTCTCTTCCGTATACTATTTTCCATATATAGATGATTCTCTCTTCGTACCATCTTCTCCTCCATGATCCACTTCAGACTTCACCAGATTTCTTCCTAAAATTTTTAATCTCCAATCTCCTCACTTAACAAAGGGGATTACTACTCCATAAATAGGAACATAACACTGCAAATTTCACTAATCCAATTTTCCCAAATTTTCAATGTGGGATAAGAATCATTGTATACTGAACTCCATATGCATGTTGTTATCCTCCACTGCATACCTCTCCTATTTTTAAAACCACAACAATCTTGCAAAACTTTAGCATTTCGTATACCGTATGCCTTCACCATGTACCATTGCTACGAACCATTTTCGATTCTGTGAACTGCTCCGTGTACTGTTTCTGCTTCCAGGTACGCAGCCATGAACCATTCTAGGAATATGGTACGCGGTCCATGTTGTGAGGTATACGATTCCCTTATTTTTCCAATTTTCTTTTTCATTTTGCATACTAATCACTCCTATGTGAAAACCCTTTGTTTTCCAACACCAAACTCCTGATTTCGAGGCCCAAAAATTTGGAAAATACTGGGAAACTATGCCACCTTCAATACTGCTTTTAGCCTCAAATGTATGGAATCATTCCTTATGAACTACTTAGTCATCCATGTGTATATTGAAAAAAAACACAAACCAAACTCTATTATTATCAATGGACAACCTTGGTTCCAACAATCTCCCCCTTTGGGTTTTTTTGGCAATCTCTAGATAAATTCACCGATGCGCCAACTACGATCAAAACCCGAACCTTCGACATACAACTCATCCATCACTCTAAGTCTATGTGAGTAGTGCTCTATGTAAAAAACAAGATAGAGGACATGAATTGAGATATCATTATTTTCTTTTCTCCCCCATAGTTGTAGTTCTAGATTTTTCTATTCTCCATCTTTCTTGTATCCAAAAAAATAGATCTCTCTCCATTGAATTTATCCATTCTCCCCCATTGGTAATAAACCCAAATACTAGTATCTAAACATTATAGAGCTCATAACATACTCCCCCTGGATCATATCTCCATCATAAACCTAAAAAACTTCCACAAATAGATTAACACAGTCAAAACAATTGGGAAGCGGGGAATCTCATAACCTCCTTATACACTAGGAGGTGGCTATACACTGAGGTTCAACTGATGTTTCTCAAACATAGCTGCCTACAGTGGCTTATTTATAGTGTCATCCACTTGCTCATAGGTTCCCACATGGTCCATTTTGATCACACCTTGTTCAACTTTTTCCTTAATAAAGTGATATCTAATCTCAATATGTTTCATACGAGAATGCTGAACAAGATTCTTCATAAGATAAATTGAACTATTGTTATCACAGTAAATCACCATTGGTTGTTTCACCTCATCACCTATGTCAATCAATTTATGCTTCATCTAAAGTAACTGAGTGTATTCCTTGGAAGCATATATATATTCAGCTTCGACGGTACTAAGAGAAGTACTTTATTATTTACTGCTCATCCAGCCCACACATTTCTTCCCAATATAGAATGACCCACCATTGGTATACTTTCTATCCATTACATCTCTAGTCCAGTCAACATCAGAAAAAGAAGATAATTCACTATATATTCCTACATCAAAGTATATCCCATAATTACATATACCTTGAATGTATCTCACGATTCTTTTCATTGTCGCCATATGTTATTCCTTCGGATTACTCTGAAAGAGGGCCGAAAATCAATTTGAAAGTACAATATCTGGTCATGTATCCATCAGGTACACTAAGCTTCCAATGATTCTTCTGTACATGGTGGGATACATAGAAGCCCCTTCCTCATGCTTTCTGAGCTTTGATCCAACTACAATCGGAGTCGGCATTAATTTGGAATCATGCATATTGAATTTCTTCAGTATCTATTTTACATAATTTTTCCGATAAATTAATGTGTAATAATTCTTCTGAACTACTTGAAACCCTAAAAAGAAAGAGAGTTCACCAATCATAGACATTTCAAATTCTGACTTCATGTGATTAGAAAATTCATCCACTGATCCCTGTCTGCTTCCACCAAAAATAATATCATCCATGTATACAAATACCATGAACTAATACTTTTGAGAATTCTTCACATAGAGATTGCGATCCACACCTCCTCTTTTAAAATCAAGATTTCTCAGATAAGAGTCTAACTGAGAGTACCACGCTCATGGTTCCTATTTCAGGCCATAAAGATCTTTCTTTAATTTGAAAACCTTCAGTTCATCATTTCCAAGAAAGAACCCCATGGGTTGTTCAATGTAGACTTCTTCTTCCAATACTCCATTTAAGAATGTTGTCTTGACATCCATTTGATACAATTTATAACCTCTTTGGATTTCTATAGAAAGAAATAGCCTAATTGACTCCAGCATCACTACTAGAGCAAATGTATCCTCCAAATTAACTCCTTTGATTTGTGAATATCATTTACAGACCAATAACACCTTATTTATGATCAAATTTACATGCTCGTCAAATTTTTTCTTGAAAATACACTTCGTACCAATCATATTGTGACCTTAGGGTCTTTTAACAAGATCCCAAGTATGATTTTTGTCAATATGAGCTAACTCTTCAATCATTTATTTTACCCATGACTCATCCTTTGTAGCCTCTTCAAATGAGGATGGTTCCACAACTGATAAAAATGCAGATTGGTAAGTATTCCTCATTCTACTCATCCGTGTATGTGCATTCCAATCCCTAATAATGTTGGACTGATCAATCTCTGATCTTCAATTTCTTCTTTGGTGTTCGACCAAATTCTCTCTAGCTACGACTTCCTCTTCTGATTCTTATTTTGAGTTAATATCATGATGTGACTCCTAATAGTTTTTTACATCTTCCTATACCTCTGTATTAGCATTTTTTCCATGTTCACATTATTCCTCATCTTCTATCACATCAGAATAATAATTCCTTGAAGCAATTGTATTTTTCTATTAAATGATCTCAACATCAATGATTTATACAATTCTTCCCAAGAACTTATTGAAACACTTGTAGGATTTTCTTTTCATTGAGTATCCAATAAATATTCCTTCATCTGCATTGTCAACATACTTCCCTTGATTTCTTTCTTTGTTTCGGATGAAACATTTACTTTCGAAAATATAAAAATATTTCAAGGAGGGCTTCCTTCCATGCCATAATTCATATGGTGTATTTGTATCACCCATATATAGCCCTATTCGGTTTTGAATATACACCAAAGCTTAAATTTACTCTTTCCAGTAATGTCGAGGAATACGAATCTCGATCAGTATAGTCCTTTCCATGTTGTTTACCTATCGATTCCTATGCTCAACAACTCCATTTTGTTGTGGAGTTATCACAACATCCACCTCATGTTGTATCCCATGTTTCTCTAGGTAATTTTCAAATTCAATGGATGTGTATTCCCCTATATTATCAGACTGCAAGACTTTGATCTTTCATCCAATATCATTCTCAGCGATTCATCCACAGGTTTTCAAGCAATCAAGCACTTGTCGCTTCCTATGTATAATGATCACACATGACATTCTACTGTAATCATCTATGAAAAGAACAAAGTACCTTTATCCACATGTTCCAACAACATTTATCGGGGCACATACATCTGTATGGATGAGGTCAAGGAGATTTGATGCTCTTTCTTCTTTGTCCAGTAGAAACTGTAGATCAATTTCCCTCACATGCAAGCATCACAGGTCTTTTCTCGTTCACACTTCAGATTAGGGATATCCATGAATATCTTCAGCTTAGATATCTTTTCCATGTCTTTCAGATTTATGTACCCCAATCTACAATGCAATAAGTTTTTTTCCTCTTCAACTATTAAGTAAAAAATGTTCTCTTTGCTGTCAACCTGATATAAGTTTCCATATATTCTATAGCCTTTCATGAGAGAAGTCCTGGACTTTCCTCTTATAGTACAACCATTCTGATTGAATGTCATAATAATACCTTAGTCACAGAGTTGACTCACACTAAGAAGATTGTGATGTAGACTGTCCACATAAAGGACTTCAGTTTTCTTCAGCTCTCCATTAGCTATCTCACTACTTCCACTGCCTTTTATCTTCAAAACACCATCATTACTGAACCTCACTGTTCCATAGACCCTTTTCTTGACATTTTTAATAGGTCTACATTAACTGTTATGTGGGATGAACATCCTCTATCAATAATTTAGGTACTGTTGTTATTTGTAGCTTTGAGGGATACTTCTGCAAAATTAGATTATTCAATTTTCATCTTTTCTTTCCATGAGATATTGGATTGAGTGTAGGACACTGATGGACTTTCAATTCTATCTTCCATGTACATGGGTTCTTAATATTCAAATTAATCTTCCAAAGGATAAAACCAATTTGAAATAGAAACACCTTCTGGTTGATGAGTATTGACTCATCTCTAAGAATTAAAAGAATTTATCCTATCATACCTTTGCCTGCAATACACATCTTTATGGAAAAATTTAGAATAATGAAAAAAATATACATATAAATTATTTCTTCTATAATAAGTATGATATGAATATGTTCTACTTTTCTAAACTCCTAACTATTCATCATTCATATAGCTCCTTGCCTCTTCATAATATGACATGGTATGGCCCAGATAGCTACAAAATTGATACTTCATGAAAGGAAATGTCTTCTCACTTCTATTTCTCCTCACACATTCTTCATCAAGAAAATAGTTTTATTTCCTATCATTTCTAGAAACTATAGGATAATATTCAGTTCTAATTTTAATTTTATTTAAGGGTTTATTTTTCTGCACTTCTGGTGGCTTTTCAACATGATCAACTTTCATCTTGCCTTTATTCTGGTTCACTTTATTTAAAAAATTTGATGTTTCAACATCACAAACAATTCCTCTATTTCCCATGCATGTGGGTCTTTGATCACTCAAGATCTTTTCAACTCCATCAGAACCATGTTTTTCTCTCTTTAGCAGCTTAGCATCTAAGAACCTTCCAAATTTTATTTTCTTCTTTGATTCTTTTGAAAATGATTCACTTTTGAGTTTACTTCTCAGAGTAACAAATTCTTCTTAGAGTCCCTCAATGGTATTGGACTTCTCCTCTAGTCTCGAGGTAAGTTCATTGATGACCTTTTCTTATTCTTCAATTCCGAGTTTTAGTTCCACAACATCATCAGTGCTTTCAAGGATTAATGATTGTACTTTTACCAATTCTTCTAGTCATTCAATTTACACTTCCAGCTGCTCAATATATTCTGATGATTCCTCCACCATTTCTTTCCACTTATTTCATCTCTTACATTTATTCTCAAGCTTACCACAAGCATCCTTAAGTTTTAACTTGGGATCGACATTAGTAGTCAACTGATTATCTCTAGCTTTATCTATCAATGGTTCTGACTTGTCAATGGTATCCATCGTGGAGGAATGGTTTCTAGTATTAAATTCTGATTATTCTTCCTCATATAATTCATTATCATTATCTTCCTCCTCACATAAAAAACTCTTCCATTGAAATTTATTTCCAGACTTGAAGTCTCTATTTTTGAAAAATCTTTTCCGAGGCCTTTTAATGTCTCAATCTTCACTTTCATAATCATTGAAATTTCTTGGGAAATGAGAGGAAATGTGCCCAACTCTTCTACAATGAAAACAAGCCAGAGGTAGCTTGCCTTCAAATTTCCCCGTTCCCTTATTGAGTTTATTGGCAATGAGAGAAATAACTTCCTTTTACTCATAATCTTCATCAACAAAATATCCTAAAATTTCCAGTTTTTTTATGGCTTTGAATTCCATTTCCCTACTTACATGAGTCATTACATATTTTGGTTTGACTCTCATCTCATATGCCACCAGGCTGCTCAGCAGATCATCAAGAGAAAGTTTAGAAAGATCCCTTTATTCAAGACCTGAAACCTTTGAATTATAAAGGTGTGGAAGTCTTATCATGATTTTCTTTACAATATCAATTTCTTTGATCTATTCTACAATCCCTCGAATTACTCCTACAACTTCAGTAATTCTATTGAAAAAAATATGCATTTTCATAAGGGTTCATCTTCAGATCATCAAAGTTGTTGTTTAAAATTTGGAGTTTTTACTCCTTCACTTTGCTACCACCTTCATAATATTCTTTAGTTTCTCCCACATAGACTTTGTTGATGTACATTTCATCACATTTAGATATATTTTATCAGAAAGAGTTGCAGTTGGGATTTATGTGCTTTAGCATCAACATCTAACATTTTCTAGTCTGTATCTATCATAGATATACTGGTTGGATTAGTGACCTGTATACCTTGAGCAGTGGAAAAAATTACATCAATTTTAAGAGATCTTAGATGATATATCATTATGTTATTCCATATCTGAAAGTTACTTCCATAAAATAAAGGAACTCCCCTGACATTAACTGCATTCTCCATGTCATAAAAAATAGGAAAGATTTAACACTAGTAATCTTTACTCTCCGATACCACTTGAAGGACCTCAAAACACCCTGAGAAGGGATGGGTGAATTGGGGTGTCAAATTTTTCTTTTAAACTGATGGATCTTGTTCCCATGTTGGTAGGAACTTGTTAAACCTGTCTGAATAGGAATTGAAAAAAATAAACAATCACATGAAAAGTAATGACACAAAAATTTTACTTGGTTTACCACCAAGGGACACATCCAAGTAGAATACACTGACAATGTGTTGGTCATACCAAAAACCAATAATCATCACAAGTTGTAGATTACAAGAGTTTAGAACAGTCACTATGTGCTAGGTGCACTTCCTTTACAAGGTTTTAGGGATAACACACTACGTCCCTCAGATCACTTCTGTTGACTCCCCCTTGCTCACTGTGTTGGAAGAATATTCACCCATTTTATCAACTTGAAGGTCACTTAAATGGTTTAACATTAAATAATTCATCCTAAACTGTAAATAGATGCTATGTTGAAGTCCCTTAATCACCCACATATGTAATTTATTTTCTCGTACACTGATATGTTATGGAAATTAATTTCGCAAACTGATTTGGTCAATTTTCAGTCTTCCTTAGGTGTTCTGTGTACTGTGTTCCGGGTATGGTGTGTAGACCACCTCCTCTGCGTACCACTACTATTTCCACATACCATCCAGCTCCTCAGAAAACTTCCCTGCTCCGTGTACTACCTTACTCCGCGTACTGCTCAGCTTCTCCACATACCGTCCTGCTCTGTGTACTTCCTTACTCTGCTGCATACTTATAAAAATCCCTATGTGAACCACACTCTCTTCCGCAGACTATTTTCCATATATATATGATTCTCTCCATATACCATCTTCTCCTCCACGAACCACTTCATACTTCACTGGATTTCTTCCTGAAATTTTAATCTCCAATATCATCACTTAACAAAAGGGATTACTGATCCTTAAATAAGCACATAAATCCAAAAATTTCTCTAATCTGATTTACCCAAATATTCAATGTTGGATAATCATCATTGTATACTGAAATCCATTTGAGTACTGTTAGCCTCCACCACGTACCGCTCCTGTTTCACGAACCACATCAATCCTGCGAACCTTTAGCATTCTGTATACTACATGCCTTCACCGCATACCATTGCTGCGAACCGTTTTCGGTTCTACTCACCAATCTACGTACCATTCTCACTGCCAGGTATGCGACCATGAACCATTCCAAGAACATGGTACACGGTCCATGTTCCGAGGTATGCGGTTCCCTTATTTTCCCAATTTTCCTTTTCGTTTCGCATACTAATCACTCCTATGTGAAAACCTTTTGTTTTCCAACACCAAACTCCCAATTTTGAGGCCCAAAAATTTGGAAAACACTGGGAAACTGTACCACCTTCAATACTTCTTTCAGCCTCAAATGTATGACCTCATTCCTTGCAAACTTCCTAGTCATCCATGTGCAAATTGACAACAAACACAAACCGAACTCCATTATTATTAACAAATATCCTTGGTTCCAATATGAATTATGTTTGGGTGGAAAAAAGATCTATTATAAAGTCAGAGAAATCCAAGATAGCAAAGACACCAAAATGTTGTTACTCAAATATTATCAGACCTAAGCTAGTCAACATACCAAGGTAAGTATTTTCCTATTGGCTAGCATGCATACTATCTATTGTTATATAAACTAGTATATTGGCATGCATAATATATAATTTCCTTTATCAAGTTATTTTCTTGGATTTAAGGCATACACCATAAAATCTATTTGTTTATTTTTTAGCAAAAAACATGTTATGGTTTACATAATTTAAAAATTTAGTTTCATAAATGATTATTATGTGTTTATATTTAATATATAAATAATTTCGATATATATAAATATATCTGATATAAAATAATGAATTTAGGGAGAGTTACCTATTGTATGTTAATTCAGTTATTATGATGATATGTGAGTTTTAAATCAACCATTAAATAGTTAGTATATGAATATTTCATTTTGATTAATCAATTTGAAATATTTTTCAATAGACGAGGTAAGTTTTGGGAAATAAACCATGTTTTATTTTTTTAATATAATTGATTTCACAATTTAATATTCAAATTTTTTTATTGTTAAATTCTTCATCCACCTATTACTCTAATCTATTTGTTTCTTATAGTGGTTCCTTCAAATATGATTTTTAATACTTATGATCTTGGGAAGTCTACTATAAACATCTAAATATATTTTATGCATTATAATTTTGTTTATTTCAGTTTTTTATATGTTGGAACTTATATATATAGTTCATAGTGAGTAATTATGTGAAGACTTGTTTGAGTCTATAAAAAGAGAAAATCGTTTCTTCTTAAAACTAAGTGAAATTCCTTTGATTGAATCTCTTATTTAAACTCGGTCCAACTTGTTTAAATTTGTTTTATTATATGACATGTTTTAAATACTATAAATCATTGAATTTAATTTTTTTCCATCTTTTAATTGGGTATATTAAATTCTTAACTTAGGGGAGTTTTGTTTTTAAATCTCATAAAAGAAAATTTATTTATCATTTTTTAAATAAGGAAAATGTTCTATTAGTTTTGTCATGTTATAAATCATATCAAATTAATTGATTTATTAAATGACTATAGCTATATTATGTAATCTGTATTTGATTAAAAAAATATTAAATAGATTGAGTGAAATTTAACTTTTCTATGTTTTTGATAAATTTTGAAAAGGGATTTTTTTTGGATATTATAAATAAAATTTTAGTTTTAAAAATTACAAAAAGGTGGATATTGTTAGTGTTTAGAAATTTTTACGCATTTCATTTTTTTTGATAAATTAAAAAATCCACTCACTTCAATATATTTATTTAAATATTTATTTTATGTTCCTTTATTTAAAACCCTTTATTTAAAATCTTTTATTTGTTAATGATTGATCCATTTTAACATATCATTTTTGTTATATTCATTTTTGTTTTTCATTTATTTTTTTAACTAAAATATTATTTCATGTATTATTTATAATTTTAGTATTTGAATATTTTTTTTTATATTTGAAATTTTTTTAATGGATATATATATATATCATATCCTATATAAAGTATATATATATATAGTTTTTACTATATATTATCCCCCATAAAAGTTGCACACACCTTCATCTCTAGATTCTTCATCCTCTGGTGAGAACCTTCATTTAGTTGAGTAGTTTCATGACATCATTTCACAAACACCATACACCTAGAGTGCCTCAATCTCTATATAACCACATCACAAAATGAATCTACACCACTTCAAAAATTCCATGCACATTCATCCTCTTGTAAAAACAATGAATCTCCCTATCTGCTTTAGTATCACCTGCCTCCATCATAATAGAAGTAGCTCATTACACCCAATTCGATTCTCTAGTTTGAATTTAGTGATATAAATTCCATGTGTGCGCACCTCCAGTAGAATCATCCTCTATCGGACCAACATGGGTGTATATCCCATGAATGATTATTCAATCGATCACAATAACTCTAGAAATTCTATACGGAATCTCCTCATCCATGAACAGTAGATTCAATGACACCAGTATGAAAACATAATGAACTCACATGAAAAAACCTTCAGTAGAAGAAGAGTTTTCTTTCTTAATGAACATGATAGATGGGCATCATTCAGATTCATCTATACAACGCACTAAAACACCATCTTGGACACTATCCACTTCAACAACTTCAATTCATAATTCATTGACCTCCAAAACAGTTCGACCACACCCATCATTTTAGTCTTTGCACACCCACATCATTGGCGATCTTCTTTATCCATGTGAGGTTTTATAAAGTGACTTAAAAGCTTACCATAAAGGATATTTTAACATACCAAATGTGTATATACCTACCATGGATGGAACTTCAAGTTAATGGAAGAAAATCCATACCTACCGCATGTGAAGTTACCTTAAAGGTTTTTGTGAAGTGAACCGTAAGTTCAATTTTGAGTATCTACCATGAATGTTTATTAGACTACCTACCATGAAGGGTTTTTTAAAGTTATCTCAAGTTATACCTACCTACTATTAATAGGTATTTATCAACATACCATGAAGATATTTTTTTACTTAACACATGAATTAAATTTTCAACATATAACACGACTATTTTCACATGATCAATATACCATCTACATGAACATTTTTTCACATGATCAGTATATCGACTGCCTGTGAGGAACAATAAGTATACTGATAGAATGTATTATGAATCACACTACCGGTTAATTATTATTTTTTATTTTGTGAAAAAAAATATTTTCCAGAATACTATGTTTTAACATTAGTTTTATAAATTTTTTAACTGCATGTCTATTCAATTAATTTTAGTCATTCCATTTCTTTGTAAAATAAATATATATTTTATTGAAATTTTGTAAGTTTCTTGTAAAATAAAATATTATGGAAATATTTTTTTGGATGAATTAGTTTTATAAATTTCTTTTGCAAGCCTAAAAATTAATTCTTATTGATTTATTAATTTTAAAAAATAAAAGTATATTTTAAAAAATATATTATAAATTTTTTGGTAGAATAATATCATGAAATTTCTTATGGAATTAATGAGATGCATTTTATTATTCTATGCTCTATTTTATAATATTTTGAATTATCAAATTATATAAAAAAATTTAAATCATTTTTATTGGATTAATTATTTGAAAAAATTTCATATAATCTAATGAGCATATTATAAGTGTTTAAAAACTACTTCATATAGAAATATAATATAATGATAACACTCTATTATAGAGTGTGATAATTCAAATTATAGGTAAGGATATTATTCTAACTATTATTATTCTCTAACTTGCGACATCATGTGATTGGTGATTTTGGCATTTCAAGATCTTATAGTTAATGATGAGAAATTAATCTATTGGAATGTGATCAAGGAGAACATGATAAAATAAACTGAACATAGTTTACAAAATAATTAGATATACAAAACTCATACAATTTTCATTATGCGTGATTGAGTTCATCTTCAACAACTATTCTATTTCTATGATCATGAAGAAACATCCACCATTCAATTCATTACTACTGAAGTGATCAAAGATCACCAAGATATATCATCTTCCACATAATCTTCTCCATTGTTGTTCTTAAATTTATTTACGGTCTTTCTTCATTTTATTTTTATTTTATCTATTGGTCATTGATTGTGCTAGTTTATGATTTTCCAAATCAAAATAAAGTTGGTATTTGGTTATTATACCATAAAAAAGGAGTTTATTGGGTTGTGACTCCTGAATAAAATTCAGGGTAAGACTAGGTTTTGAATCCTCTAAAAAATCAATGTTGTTTATCAGGGTATTGTAAATGAAAGTGTCTGTAAATAGGTTATCACTAATTTAAAATTGATGTTTCCTTAGTGGGTATTGATTTTATTATACAGTAGAGAAGATTAAGTAGAGTACTAAAATCTTGGTGATCTAAACCACAATAATAATAATTTTATCACATTTTAATCTCTACTACATTGAATCTTGAGCACTTCACTGCACTATTTATTATTTAATAATAAATATTAGATATATTATTTATTTTAAAATTTTAAAAATAGTATTAAACACCTTTAGTCTATTTTTTCCATTAATATCAATAAAAAACATTTTTAATTCACACCATTAGTAGAAAAAGCATATCTGAATTTGAATTTTAAATTAGAATTTAGATGAACAACTTCACTAAATTTTCTTTCTAACCTCTTATTCTTTATTCTTATTCTTCTTTTCAAAGTTGATTCTAATTAACTATAACATTTTGACCTTATTTACAACGTGACCAAGTAGTTATAGTATTAACTGATTCAAATTTATTTTCATCAACTCTTTTATCTTAGTGTGAAACATTTTCTTCCTTTTCATGAAAAAAATACCATTTTGTGATGTTTTATCCATTATAGAACAAATTTATCATATTATCGGTTAATATATTTTTTTAAAATAACTATTATTTAATTTATAATTTTCATTATATAGAAAAATAATAATTCTTATAAGTGTTGAACCTTAAGAGGTTTCTAAACCTTATAAAGGACTATCAACAAGCTTATAGTGACATAGTCTCAACCATATAATGAAATTTATGAACCTCAGACACCTCGAAAAACATTATGGGGGAAGATAAAACGTTACGAACACATGTATAAACATTATGAGAGATTCTCTAAACCTTATGGCTTACTACTCTAGAATTTAAAAACCTTATTAAGTTCTTAAAACCGAAAAAACCAACCTTATGAAGATTATATGACATATAAATTTTTTAGATAACTACTTCAAATTTTATATTTTCTTCCAATGGACTCAAAACATCTTTCAACACTTCCACTAAGTATTCACACCACATATTATTTTTTAAATTATGCATGTTTTAATATGATTTATATGTTATAAAAAAATATCACAATCATCGTATCTACTTAAAACTTCTCTAAAAAAATTCCTAGATAATTTCCATATACTAGTGGAACCTTTTTTTTACAACAATCTTCCCAACTACTCATCAACTTTCATATAGATCTATGGCTTAGCCATATCCCCTTTGAATTTTAATAGAAACCAAGAAACATAAATCACTATCAAACTCAAATATCTTAGAAATGAATCACCATTCACTATTTTTTAGATCAACTGTGTGATATCGAAGTTTAAAATAAGAACATTTAATAATAATACCATATTTTACATTAAAAAATTGATTTATATTTAACTGATTCTGACCCAATTCTATTGATTCAATTATTCTTAAATAAATATTTCATAATCACATTAAATTATCCCAAATATTGAAAAATATATCCATAGAATCTATAATACACAAATTCTTACATGCATTTTCATAAATAGTTACAATAGTTCATACATGGACAATGATAAATGGAAATATTACCATGTAACTCTATTTAAATACATGATTCCCCTAAGATATTACTCCCTTAAAAGGTAATATATATAAATTTATAACTTCCCCTATATTGATCTTCTCCCCTTTTGATAACACATAAGAAGATAAACATAAATGAAGATTTATGTTGCCTTTTTCTCCCCCTTTGGAAATAATATCTAAAGAGTAAGATGAGTGAGGGGACTCAATACCCATACCTAAACCTTGAGAGGAAGAAGTTTAAACTCACATCATCAACATCAATCTATAATAAGAATAATCAATAATGTTTTAGTAAAAATGTTATCCAAATAATCCTTTCCAAAAAAATACTCCAACATCTTCACATGTAACATCCCATGTTTAAAATTCCATGAGATTTTTAAATTTTCATAGGTGTATGGGATTAATCTTAATATGAACCTCAAAAAATAAATCCAATAGTTATAAAACATAAAAGTGATGTTTTTGGATTTTTTAAGTCCCTAGAGTTATATATGGAGTTTGGATGAGTTTTGGGAGTGTTCAGATATGAAATCTCACTTTTTGAGAGAAAAAGGTAAGGGCACATGATTTTTTTAAATGATGCTTCCCTATATAATAAACCATGTAGCCCTTAAATGGTTTTATTTTGGTTTATTAAACCATTAAAGGTAGGTTTCATGGAAGTATGGAATGTTTTTTGAAAATTGAAGAGGTTGGAATATGGGTTACACATGATTTTACAAATAGTACACCTAGCCCATATGGTTTGTTCCACTTAACCAGTATCACTACATTGTTGGAACATGGTTAACCCAAACTAGGTAGCCAAACCATGAAGGGTATGGAACTTGAAAAGTGTAAGAGACACAGTTGGCACATGGTTATTCAAACTGCGTGGCCTAACTATGTTCCTCACTTAAATGGGAAAATAATCATTTCCCCCTCCATCCCATAATGTTTTTTCACTCTTTTTCTCCTTCCATTTGTCCAGTAACCTCTCTCGCATTAACATATTCTTCTTACCTCTCACATGGGAGGATTTCTCTCTTTTTATCTTCAATTCAAGCATCATTAGGTGTATTGAAATCATATCAGTGAGTATAAGACTCCCCCTTACTTTCTTTGTTTATCTCTCTATCTTTGATGCTATCTTCATATAAGATAATTTTCCCTATTTTCAAGTTTTTTGTCAAATCTTATGATTTATCTTGTTTCATCCCAAATCAAAGCCTGATTTTGGACTAGTGAAACATTCTAATCATTATTTAGGTGGTCTATATACTTTGCCTTAAATATATACCATGTTTATAAATTAACATCATTGTTCCACACACCAGACTTCCTATACATCACCTATTAAATGTTAAATTGAACATGTAAATTTTATTTCTAAGTCTAGATAGTTGTTATGCCTTACTTTAATGAATTTGAGGTTATAAAAATCAACCTAAAACACCCCTTGGTGTGAATTTATTATATTCCCTTGACATATAATCATCTTTATATAATTAAACTACCCATTGGGATGTTGTTTTAAATGATCATGATCATAATTCCTTTCCTCCTAATTAAACACATCATGAGGTGGGATGAATTTTATGTCATTTTAGGGATGAATACTTTTAATTAAATGAATTTAGATGCCAACCTCACCATATTATTTAATATAACCACCTATGAGGTACACTATCTTACCTAAAAATGGGAAAATTAAATGGTGATAGTTTAATGATCAATGGCACGGACCTCTATGGAATTATTCATTACTTATAAATACATGACTCAAAATTGTATACTTGAATTATAATAAAGTATTCTTACTAACATAGTCTTATTTAATACTTAAATTTAAATGGATAAATGAATTTTTTACACCTTTAGTGATACACATGTTCTGAATTATAGATTTCTAGGGATGAGTGCATTGGATGGTTGTGATTAAATTTACCATGAGAGACACCAAACCCATCATTATAGAATATCATAGATGGGAACATAGGTTAAATGAATTATATTACATAATGAGTGTTACTTGGGTTTATTTTATATATAATTCCTTATATGGACTCATAGGATAGGTGATTTTTCTCACACTTTGATTGATTATTTGGTTTAATTTTTATGGAACTCTTTAGATGAGCTCATAGGGAGATTCAACGTTATGAGCATTAAATGGTTTTCTTCATTTCATAACTCTATGGATGGGCCCATGGAATAAAAATAATTATGTTACTAGTTAGGTGATTCCTAGGTTTATCATTATAGAATGCCTTTGATAGGATCATAGGAAAAATGAATTATATTATGATTTTTATTTCTATATATTACAGGTGATATCTCCTTATGATGATTAGTTTACTAGGAAACCTTGTCTATGTACCCTGAGTTCTCATGTAGCTAATGGTCATGTGTTAAGATGAATGTGACTACTTGGGATTTCTCTTTGGCTTATAGACTCTCATTCAAGGATTCCAAGGCTTGTAGCCATGGGTCCTATGACTACATAGTCACCACCACCCTTTCTATTACCTAGAGTTCTTGTTATTTCTTCTTGGATCCCCACTGGTGCATGTATATATCTACATATATCTATTTATATATATATTCTTATATATACCTATGATCATGTTCAAAGATTTTATAGCTTAGGCTAAAGTAGGTATGGTCAGCCAAGTGTCCTTGTGGAACCCAAGCCTGACTTGCCTACATTTATTCATTTACTGTATTATTAATATACATTCACACTAATATGTTTTATATTCATAGACTAAATTTTATTAGACACCTTTGGTGGTGGGATACTGATTTTATCTCACACCATATTTAGACCTCCATTGCACTGGGGTACCTGGACAAATCTTATGATTGCAGGTTTAGGATCATGGATTGTTCTTTCTTGTTGTTATACTTCTGGACTAGGATGAAGTATAGGAGTAGATGAACAAGATTTTTTTCATGATTATATTATAGATAGACAATATTTATTTTATTTATTTAATTATATTATTAGTCTCTCCATGTATTATGTATACCTACATGTATTTATGTCAGTGAATGTTCATGCATGAGTATTCATTCTTTTATGATTGATTGTTAGTCATTGTTATATTAACCTTTATTTATTATTACTTTTGTTGTATTTATTTCTCATTCAAAGGTTATAGTCTCCCCACTGTACCAACTTTAGACCCTCACTACTAGTTGGTAGCCTCTAATGTGTGGGGAGGCGCAATTGAGGCCATGTGACCAACTGGCCTAGGGTACTATTTAAGTAGGTCATGGGTCAAGACATTAAAAAGTGGTATTAGACCCCTTTTTCCTTTTTTTATTACTATTTTGGGATGGTAAAAAAGGGAATAAGAATGTGTCAACACTTGGTAAATATATCGTGTTTGGGTCTGTCCAACCATACATGAGGGAAACATCAAGTTTCTAAGGATGGGTTTGTTTTTCTATATTACAGTTGATTATTATTTCACCTTGGGAGATTATTATACTTCCTCTAGTTATTTATTTATTTATTTATTGATTTTTTTACCATTGGAAAAGTATGGAAATGAATTATTACTGTATTCATCATCTTAGGCATGTAGATATTCATGGTCCATGCATATGACATTCCATGTAGATTGTATTATTAGTTTCCAAATGCATGATGATTTGTATAACATTATTGTGTGATTATCAATATACTTATTCATATCCTTATTTAGGTAATTATATATATATTTTTACTAAATACCATATTTGGGTGATTTTTCCATCCTTACCTATATTCTATACTTAAATACTAGCATTCAATGATTACTTACATGATTTCATGATTACTTTAGCATGTTCACCAATTTTCACCACTATTATGATAACATGCCTCGTTTAAATCATGATAGATGGTTGGTTAAATAAAGTGTCTACATCAACCTAAATGGTGTTTTCATACATAGATTTATGATCAAATTCTATTTAACATACTATTTATGTCATGTTTGAGCCATGGACTATAAGTTTTATGGGATGAAATATTTATGATTACAATTAAATGAGATATAATTTTTTAATTTATAAAATGTATGAAACTTTATAAAATAGAAAATGGTAACCCATATAATAATGCCACCATATATTGAGTTTTTATATTCTATCACTAAAGGTAAAAACCTGGTTCCAGATATATGAATGGAAATTTTAACATATAAAGGCAAGTACCTTTATAACATGGGAATGGTAATTCATATAACTGAATCACGATTCTTATAGATATATGCTAAGTTTAAATTCTTATAGAAAATGGTTACTTTTATGAAGGCTAGTGCCTCTATATAACATGGGAATGATGACTCATATGACTAATTCCTAGATGCATAATTGGACCCATGTAGGTTTGTTGGGACATGTTGTTTATGATATAAACCCATTAAGGGAGTGTTAAATCTTTAATGAGATAACTATATGGGTTGTATTTAAATGGGATTCCAATTCAAATTTTTATATCATTAAATCCATAAATTGGGAATGGATTCCCATATAATTGAACCCATATTGACATGATAGGTTGCTCATGGGTCACATTAATCTTTATATGTCTTGGTACTTAACCCCACAAGGTTATGATTTTTTAATGGGATGATTATTTTAGGTTACCACATATACTTATAGGGGATTACATATAAACTTATGGTGGTATATTACTTGACCAGTCCCCTAACTTGATAAATACATGATATATACTTTTGAGTAGTATTATTACGAGGCATTAGTTAATTAAAATTCTAATTTCAACCTAAAGAGTGTTTTCCTCTATATCTTAAAATTGAAATTTCTTTAACTAAGAATAGTTGTGATAATTTATGGACAAATTAAATGGGTAAATAATTGGTTAAAAATTAAATTATAAGACAATATGACTACTTCTTATAGACATTATTTAAATAAAGTGTGTATTAAATATATTTTAAAAATGGTACATGTTATCCCTCAATTATAAGTTATTTTAAATGTTTTGATGAAATGATAACTATTTAAATTACTTAAAACAAAACCTTTTAGAGGAATTAATAATATAGAAACATTTTATAAGGTTTATTTATAATGTTTCCTTGAGATATTCTTGATCAGGAATGTGAAATGTTCCCATAGGTATCAGTTGGCCTTTTTTTCTATTTATTAAAATTAATGGATAGGTGATAGGGCCTTGATTCTTTAGTTGTGACCCTAGTTGTAGGTTTCAATCCTTATTAATTAAATAAGGTTATCCTATTGAGGTATCACCCTTAGTTACAACAAACTGGTAAACTTTTGAGATGAACTCTTAGACACACTAAGTGTTGTTCCTTGATCGTTTGAGTATGGTGGGACTCTTAGTTTCCAAAAAGACACCCCCATATAAGTTGGTGGTTATCTATTCTATTGAACCATGATGGGGCATTCCCATATACGGGTACCCAGTGACTGTTAACTTTTATCCCTTGACCTTGACATCATGACCCTTGTAGGACGATGACTTTCCTTCATACTTCTATTTTACCTCTTTCAAATAGAGTTTTAGGGTGCATTAGAAACTATGTAATAAATTCACATTATTGGGTTATGGTTCTCATGTGAGATACCTTAGGGCTAGGTAAATGGATACAGTGGCCCTATTTTGAGCCTGATTGAGAGGTATAGGTGGGATATGTAGAAGCCCTTAGTTTTGACTCATACCCTTGTAGGTTAACTATTTTTCGTTTGATTGAAGGAAACCTATGATAAAGTTTGGAACATTTTTTATGTTTGTCCTAATGTAAGTGAGTTTGGTATTAAACTCATATTGAGACTATTTTATGTTAGATTCTCATGTTTTATGATATATTCATGGTGATTCCTTGGTTTATGAAAATATCCTAGAGTGATGGGTAACTGAACTATATTCAATGGGAAGGAATGGTCGAGTTCCTAGCCCAAATAACTAGTTATTATATGGTTGATGCTTTAATTTCATTAAATAAGGTCATGATGTAGGAAAAAATTTGATGAATTGTGGAATGAGAAGGTTCCAGATTTTAAATAGGAGTTTCATGGAAACTTCTAACTTAATGATACCAGAACACATTGTAGAGCGATCAACTTATCCTTATTGATGAAAAACCCATGAAAGAATGATTTGGTTCTCGAACTGAGTGGTATAGGATAATACACCATCTATGAATTATAATACATGTTCACATCAGTTTCTTATGGTAACTGTTTAAAATTTAATGTCAATGAGTGGTCAGAGAAGGGAAGAAGAATGTTGTTTCAAATATTATGTATGTGGGCATGGAGACCTAGCATTTTCAGTAAATTTAAAGGGTGTATCCATGATGATGGATAATTTAAGAATATACTAGGTGTAATGTGATGTTTGAACTATAACTAGATCTTTACATGCATGGTCTGAAGATGTGGTTTCAAGCAATAAATAAATTTAGGTATGGAATTTTTTTATGTGATCATGGATCAAAGATAGTGGTACACACCTATTGATGAAATCTTAGAGTACTCATAGTTTGAGGAAATCATGTCCCTTCTCTTGAATTTGCCATTATTTTTTAGAGAGATCATTGTCTCTATACTATAATACCCAATGATCTTCTTATATCTGAAAAAAGGAATCTTTGAGAGTTTCCCTCAAGGATAAGTTTAAAGGAATGTCACTTAGTGTGTGGTACAACAATGAATTTTTAAGGGTGTTAAACCTCAATGTGTTTGATTTTTGAAAAAATACCCATTAACTATTCATGGAAAGAGAGAATGAGTTAGGTGTGATGTTACGTTAGAGCTTAGGGTTGGGTATCTTTTTATCCATGTCATCATTATGTATGTAAATGTATGGTCCATGGTCTATATTTTTAGTTTCAATTTTTGTTAAAGTGAAAAAAGTATTTTCCTTAGGAGGTTAGAGGGGAATCAATCTATAGAGTGATATCATGAAATGATAATGGTCATGGAAACCTGATATTGGTCATTGGATGATCATTTTGGATCCTGAATAGTTTAAAATAAATGGAGCAATGAATGACTATAATCCTCAATAAATTATAGGTATGAGATCGATTATGGTTTGGGGTGAAATTAAAATGTGTCTATTATTTCTAGAGTACATTATAATGATCCATGGATGCTATATTTGGATTAGTGTTGGGGTTGGTGATTTTCCATGATGAAACTTTTTATTGGGAAATAGTTTAACCAGAAGACGTCACTAAAAGTCAGGTATGGACTTCGTCCAACATGCTCAGAACAATATCAATATGACTATAGATAGGGATTGAGAATATGTTTTTGGTGACACATTGGTCATAAGAGTAGATCATCTTCATATTAGTCTACCGAATGTGGTTAGTAAATAACTACAATAGCCATGCTATTGGGATGAGATGGGGGCATCTTCAAGGGTCAAATGGGGATTTTCAAGGAAAAGATAACACAACTAGTATGAGCTTCATGAATTAGATTTAGAGTGATTCAATCAATTAGGGACTAAGGGTAGTACCCTTTTATGTAATCTGATGTACATTCTTGAAGTGTTTCTAGTATTCTATAGATGCACTTCGGTATGCAATTCTAATTGTGTAAGTATCATGGTTCAGAATTGGTTGTTTAAGACTAAAACCTATTGTGGGAAGCATCATTGGGTGGATGGTGAAAAGATATTTTGATTTGATCATTTCTTGGGTTATACGGTCTCAGGTAATAATCTTTATAGTGATTTATATTTGAATATGAGAATTGGTTTGAGTTTAGTGACTTAAGTACCATATGTTTAGTGTGGATTTTGAAGGTGTGTTTGGCATTCAGAAATGAAACATGATCTTTTGAATGAGAATTACTAAGAAAATTTGTTCAGGTAATGTTTTAATTATTTACCCAAGGATTATTGGGAATGAGAAGTTCTAAGTTGGAGATATCTTAATATCTTATATTTTGAATAAGGTTGAAAAGCCCACGAGATTTTGAACTTTTTTTGGTGAATGGTATGAATCTTAAGCTGAGCCTATGAACATAAATATGATAGTTACGACACATAAAAATGTAGATTTTAGATGTGGTTTAAGGCCTAAGAGTGGTTTTGGTAGTTCTAATAAATTTCAGGAGCATCAATCTTTGAAAACTCTCTTTTTAGGAGAGAAAGTTAGGGGTTCAGAGTTTGTTTAAACTATGCAACCCTCTAGGATAAACAATGCTGTATTTAAGGGAGTGTCACAAAGATTCTTAAACCATGTAAGGTGGGGTGCATGGATATCTAGAATATCTGTATAAAATTGAAGATAAAGTCACATGGGTGCACATGGTTTTCCAAACCATGCATCCAAAATTCATGTTTAGTGCCCACTAATCCAATAGCACCACACAGTTGGTGCATGGTTATCCCAATCTGTGTAGCCAAATCATGTTTTGTATGTATCCTAGGTAGTGTTAACTTCATGTATAGTCCATGGTTTTCTAAATAATGTGGCCAAACCATAATTTAAATTTAAAGATAAAAAGGGAAGTTTTTCTCCTTCAACCCTTTAAGGGTTTTCACACCTTTTCTCCTTCCATTTGGCCATCATCCTCTTCCATATGCACTTCCTCTTCCTCCCTCTTCTATGAGTGGATTTATCTTTTTCTTAATCCAATTCAAGTTTCTTCAGGTTATTTAGAATCATATTGGTAAGTCTAAGATTCTACCTTCTTTATTTTTTCATTTATCTCACCATCTTTAGTGATATCTACGTGCTTGCTAAATATCCCTATTTTCTGGGACTTTTTTAAATATTATGATACCTCTAATTCTAGTTAAAATAAAATATTGATTTTAGACTAGTGGAATGTTCTAAACATGAGGTATATGGTCTATGTTATTTCCCAAAAAATTATATGATTTTTATTAATTAATTTCATTGTTTCGTGTTCTAAACTTCCTATGTGTCACCACCTAATTGGAAAATTGGACATGTAAATGCTATGAGTAAATCTAGAGTCATTGTGACTTACTTTAAACCATTGCAGGTTGTACACATCAACTGAAAACACCTCCTTGGGGTGAGTTTCTTATGTTACCTTGACCTATAAGCCTCTTTATATAATTTAACCACACCTTAGGATACGCTCATGATCATAATTACTTTCGCCCTAATTAAACACCTCTTGAGGTATATTGAATTATCCATCATGTTAGGGAGGAATACTTTGAATTAAATGAATTGGGATGAAAAACTCACCCCATATTATAATATAACCACATATGAGGTGCACTTTATTACCTAATAAAAATGTGAAATTAAATGGTGATAGTTTAATGATAAATGGAATGGAGATCTATAGACTTCCTGATTACTTATAAATACGTGGCCCCAAATTGTATTTTTGAATTTTAACACAACATGCTTACTAACATGGAATTCATTAAAACATAAATTTAAATGGATAAATTAATTGTGTACACCATCAGGGATACCCAAGTTCCTCATTATGGATCAAAGAGTATGGTCTCATAGGTTGATTAAGATTAAATGTATTGTGAGTGATACAAGACCCCTTATTATGAATTACCATGGATGGGATCATAGTTTACTTGAATTATATTATGCCTCGAGCAATACTTGGGTTTCTTTTCTTGTGGAATTCCTTGGATGAGATCATGGGATAGATGGTTTTACTCATGGTATGAGTGATACTTGGGTTTCCTTTCTACAAAATTCATTAGATAGGTTCATATAGAATTTTGAAGTTACAAACGATACTTGGGTTTCCTCATTACAAAAATCCATAGAGAGGCTTATTGAATAAATTGAATTACATTACTCCTTGGGAGATACCTATATTCTTCATCGTTGAACACATTTGATGGGATCATAGGAAAAATTAATTATATCATGCTTATTTAATATCACATATGACTAGTGATATCTCTTTATGATGATTAGTTTACCAGGATGCCATGGCTATGTACCTCAGGTCCTCGACTTGCTAATGTTCTTATGCTCAGATGCACATGACTACCCAGAATGGATCCATGATTTAGAAACACTCATTATTGGATTCTTGGGCTTGTATAAATGGGTCCTAGGACTAATTAATTACCATAAACCTTTTTATTACCTAGATGTATTACTCTTACACCTTGGATCCTCATAGAATAATTTTCATTTCTTCATATATCTATTCACATATATGATAATATATACATGTGGCCATGTTTAGAGATATTTCGTCTTATGGAAACACTGGTATGATTGGTCACGTGTCCTTGTGAAACCCAAACGTGATTTTTTTTCATTTATTCATTTACTATCTTATTGATATACTTTCACAATACTATATTTTATATTCACAAACTGGATTGAATTAAACACCATTGGTGGTGGTCTACTGAGTTTATCTCACACCCTATTTGAGTCTCCACTGTGTTGGGGTACCCAAACAGATCTCATTATTACAATTTTAGGATCATGGATTTTTTTTCTCATTGTTATCAGTATAGTCTAGGATGTAGTACGATAGTATAAGATTGATATTGTGCTCGTGATGATATTGGATATAATCATTGTGTCTTTTATTTATTAACTTCTATTTTCATCCTCTCAAAGTACTATTTATACCTACCTATATTTATTTTAGATCATGTTCATGCATGATTATTCATTCATTTGTGATTGATATTTAGTTTTTATTATATTCCCTTATACTTATTTTTTATTGCTTTAATAATATTTATTTTAGATATAGAGAGTATAGTCTCCCCAATGTACCACCTTTATAACCTCTCTTCTAATCGGCAGTCTCTGACATATGGGGAGGTGCATTTGAGTGCATGTGACCAATTAGACTAGGGCACCATTTTAGTGGCTCCTAGTTTGGGATATTACAAAACATTCTTTTCCATAATATTTTAATGAATTGAAACATTATATAAATGTTAATTGAGCCTAAATGTTGAACCAAATTTCTTGAATGATTAATAACACTTTTATTACCATATCCCCTGAGAAGTGGTAATTTTACCTCATCTTAAAGATCTTCTAATGGAGTTATCATCTAGATAAGTTTAGTTAAATCATGATTATAAACCACATACTCTATTTCAATAGTATTTAGAGTCACAAAACATTACTTCCTAGTGTGATAGAATACACAAATATATCTTAGAAAGAAAACTCAACCATATGTAGACCTCTTATAATCAAAATTTCATTCCTAATATGCATTTTAAAATCCAAATAGATTAAGCTATCCATTGTTTTTATATATCATTATGAATTAAAATTTTCTTTTTAGGTACCTTATAATAGTCTTTATATAAATAAAAAGTGACTTCTTTAGATAAATTTCATATTATTTACAAAGTGTAATAGAAAAAACTATCTGGATATAAATCTTATATGTATAAAAAACATATTATTTACTTTAATAGTTCTCCTGGATCTACTTTAATTCATTAAATATATTTATAAAACATAGTTCCCAATGAAATGGGTGTGGAAACATACTTTGAATCCCCCATTCCGAAATTATTTATAATATTTTAAGAATAATTCTCTTGATAAATAAAAATTTCATCTCCCTTTTAAGATATTTTTAAACCCAAAAAATGTCATCTCACCAAACAAAGAGGATTTAAAAAACTACTTTATCCATAAGTAAAACTCTTCACAGAATATTTATTCATTAACATAAGATATTATATCATCTATAATAACAATATCAATGAGAGATGCCTATTTTCCATATTTGATGTAGAGGTTATTATCCACTCTTACTTTTCTGAAATTTAACTTCCTCAAATAGGTGTCTAGATTATAAAACCATGTTCTTAGGGTTTGTTTTTTCCCATATAAATCCTTCTATAACCTATAAATCTACCTATAATCTTCTCCAAGCAATAATAAATAAGGTTATTCAATAAAAACCCTATTTCCAATTCACCATTGAGGAAGATAGACTTGACATCCATTTAAAATATATTATATTTCATTTTTTTATATTAATAATAAAAATTCTATAATTTTATAGCCTTTTCACTACTATGTAATACTCATAAAAATAAATATATTCTACTTAAGAATATACTTTACACAGAAGTATTATTTTATTTCTTACAACCTCTCTTTTTTTATTCAACTTATTTTAAAACACCCATTATGTCTCAATAATATCCATTTATTTAAGATCCGAGAATGACTAATAAGTCTCAATATTCACTATTTGGTACAGTTCTTCATTGATGGAATCAAATGACTCTTGATTCTTAAAATATTATTTAATGTCTATTGTTTTAAACTGTGAAAATATTAAGGTATGTGGCATTATCCTCAATGTTCTCATAGTTTTAAATTGTGTCCTTAATTATCCAATGATCATTATATGTAATCCTACTTTACAAACATTGAATAAGATGTTTTTTGTTCTTAATCACTAGAAATGGTTGAATCAACTTTCTCAACTTTCAGATCATCTACACTTTCATCACTTTCTAATTTTTTTGATGTTTTTAGGAACAAAATAGATTCATCATCACATATGGAACTTTCTTCATCACGTGTAGCTTCATTCATGGTATTTTATATAACCTACATGTATGTAGTGTAAAAAATAATACCTATTTCTTTTTTTTGTGACACTAGTATCCTATTTTATTTGGAGGATAACCAAGGAATGTCCCATTAACTCCATTTTTATCAAACTTCCCATGATTTTCTTCTTTAACTACGATCACACATAGGTTAAAAAAACCCATGTACACTTAAAACAAAGAGATATATTATAGTACATACCATATGAGAACATATATGAATATGGAATATTTAATACCAATTTTTAATATGAACTGCTTCTCTAATGGACTGTCTTAAAAAATATCTAGATGTGGCATGATCTATCAATATAGTCTAATCCACCTCCACCAAGATTATATTTTTCCATTAATCTAAACCATTATATTGTGGTTTTTATTAGTCACTAAGATCACGGTGAATACCATGATTCTTAATAAAAACATTGAATCATACTCTTGTGTATTTAGCACCATTATTTTTCAGGATCTTCTTTAAAGGAAAACAACACTCCTTTTCAACATTTATTTTGAAATTAAAAAAATTTATTAGAGACAATAATTAATGTTTCATAAACATAATGCATATAATATGAGTTAATTCATAAATAAATTAAATAAAATACTTATCTCCATTTGTTTATTAATTCCTCATTGTCCCACAAATTATTGAATATATATGTTCCAATGGATGAGTTGATTGAATATCTACCTTCCTTTGATTATAATTAACAATAATTCCATGTTTTTATATTGATAACATCCAATTCCTCTCTCTTTTAATAATAGGTACAAAAAAATATTATCTACTCAATTTATAATACTCATGTTCTTTTGTACAAGATGACTAATAATTTTATACCACAATATATTTTCTTCTTCCAGGATTTTTTACCACAAATTTCTAGCATAAAAAAATGTGAAACATATTTCCCCTTGTTCATTGAAAACTTTTTTAAATGAAACCATATTCTAATAAATTCATGAAAAATCCATATTTTTCAAATATCACATCATTTACTTTATCAAATATATGACACAAACTAAATATATTATGTTTCAATACTTCAAACAAATGATGTATTATTATATTTCAGTTGATTTTTGACAAACCCAGATACTTTAATGAATTTAATTTTGAGTGAACAATCATTTCTAAAGGTTAATGATAATTTATTTAACTTTTCAAAATTATATATATTTTTTATATCTTCTTTATTGTGTAAGAAACATATGTTGTCTATATTCAATGGATTATCCCCCTCTAATTATTTAAGTATCGCATCCACAACTAAGTATTTCTCCTTACCTTATCTATTCTTATTCTAAAGTCATGGAATTTTGTAGCTCACATTTTTATGTGATGATATAAGTATGAGTAATTAATTTTCATGGTGATCATTCTGGTCATAATTTACATAATATTGATAACAATGTTTCAACCAATTCATTATTTTTATCTAGAATTTGTAATATATTTCTGATTAGTTTTCCTTTGAGGGGATTGAAACCCCATCAAAACTTTACTCCAAAACCTCTAAGACTCTTTATAGTATTTTTAAATAAACGAAAAAATATTTTCTTGAGGCATGAATCCTCCATAGTAAAAATAAAATCCATAGAAAGAATACATTCCCTTAAAAGTAGTATGTAGTCCAAAATTATATGTATGCATTTCATCATTTATTGAGTCACTAAAATCGTCTCCTTTTTCTAAAAAAAATATTATGTTGGAATAACAAAAACTTCTTATTCAAAATAGGCTTATTTTAATCCCTTATGAATTCACCATTTGTAGAATTTTTGTACTTCAAGTTAGAGTTTCTAGAATTGTCATATTTCTAAGATTCACTTGAATTTCCCACAAGTATACTCTTATTCACTTGATTCTTCCTCAAAGACTTTAAATAAACATTTTTATTATTTTTTTATCCTTTATATATAGATTTTTTCTTTAAAATAATCATAATTATTTGGAAATTCTTTATCCTTTGATATAAAATTATATAAGATTTATTTAATTTTTTTATTTCTTCTTTTTCTTTAATCTCATTTATCAATTTTTATTTTTCATTTGTATTGACAGGTTCCCTTCTACTTGATGATTGATTTTATTTCTTAAAAATTTTAGTCTACTTCTCCAACTTTGAGATATTTTAAATTCAATCATTCAATTATCACCTAACCATAAATTTAAACTATGTATCTTATACTTTATTTCTATAATTTATACTATTATCACTCAAGAAATCATCCTTATTAACCTAAGAAATTGGAATATTCTCATCAATTTCATTGTAAGTCTCAATTTTTCATATTAAATATTTATTTTACAATAAATACACTTGGATATGAAATTCCTCTTATTTAATTTTGAGAAATTATTTCCCTTTCCATTATAATATAACATTTACTTGTCAGTATTTTTTGATTTAATCTTGAGAGTTGTTCTTGGTCATTCTTTTTCATCTTTATTGGATTTATATTCTTTAAACATTGTATAATTTATTTAGAAATGTTAAATTTCTTAACACTTGAAATATTTTATTGGAATATTTCCCTTGAACATTCCATTACCTCATCTTATATTTCTATAAATTAATCACACCATTTTATCAAATTTGATGTCCAAATTTGAATCTGAATACGAACAGTCAGAATCAACATCATCAAAATTCTTCTTATACTTCTCCTGCTTCAAGGCTTTATAATATATTCCCTTTTTAGCCTTATTATTATTCATGAAAACATTATCTATTATCATATCATATGAAATTATAATACCATGTAAGTTATTAATAGAGAGTTTTTATGGATCATTATCTTCCAAGGTTGATACCTTTGCATGAAATTTTATTGGTAGGATGTGAAGCATCATTTCTAACACAATAAAATCATCTAACATATCACCAAATCCTCTTATCATGGTCCAAATATCATCAAATATTATGAATAAGTTATCTATAATTTTATAACCATGTTTTATAAGGTCTTGATATGTAAAACTCAAAATTCATAACTTTATATAGTTTACTTTAGTTTTACCTTTTTAGTTATTCTCAATATTTTCCCATATTACTTTTTCCATTTTGATTCCTTTGAAATTCATAAATTCAATTTCTAGAAGGGAAGAAAAAATATCTTTCCTAAACTTTCAATAATTCTCTAGAATCATCATGTCATGAATATCATGGAATCACCTTTATTACGATGGATGAATCAATCCATTTCAGCATTGAAAACATAATAACTAATAGATTAAATTTATGGAAAAAATTTATCCATACAAATATGATAACATTAATTGTTAAGTATGGTAATACCCTTATTGTTCACTATTATTAATTATCCATTATAGATAATAGTAATTCATGATGAAATATTCAACCAAAGTGATACATCAAAAAGTAATATAGAAAATGAAGGGAACAATTACTATAATAACACTTTAAAATACCCATAGGATCAATGACATAACTAAGAGGGTGGTGAATTAGTGATTGTAAATGATTTTTTATGTTTCATTTTAAAAAAACCTTCACCACCTATTAAGATGTTATGTTTGTTCACTATCAACATATCAAAGAACACACACAAAGTGGAAAACTTATTTTCAAGGTTCACATACCAAATGAGATGGATAATATTTTGAATAATCTATATTTCACTGAGACTATACGACCCTCATCTATAATAATGTAGGTATAAATGAGAAAGGAATATCCTTATACTCATGATACATGTCTCCTGACTATGTATGAGGGATTACTACACTGATATAATGATAAATGATTTGGTATTCAATAAAAATAAATCATCTAACTAAATTGTAATTCCATTCAAGTTGGTTCATTTTTTATTATCATTATTCTTCTTAAACGTGTTATATCATAGATTTCTCAATTTCTATCTGTGAAAAAAGAACAAACTCTTTCTCTTATTTTTTCTCTAAAAAATATTATTGATGAAATTTTTAGAGTTTAGTATCTTCTTACACTCATTTATTTTTGAATGAATGATACAATATTTTTATCACACTTCAAAAGTTAGGAAAAAATTTTTAAATGTAAAATTAAAATTAAAATTAAAATTCATATATTTATTCAAATATTATACAACCTTTTCTTCGTCTTACCAATTATTATTCTTATTTTTAAACTTTATTTTAGGACACTGGAGCACCACCACCCTAGGTCAAATATGATTGGGAATTCACATTAGTAATTGATTATTTTTCCTTTTATTAACTCTTCATTATTTATGATAAACTTTTTCTTTAATTTGTCAAATAAAAAAAACTATTAACTAAAGTATTATATATTATAAAATAACTTGAGCACAATCTTTATAAATATTTTTCTTCAAAATAAATATTTTAAAAATTAGGTTTTTTATTCTTTAAAAAATTCAAAAATTCTAATATGTTTTTATCCATATAAGGTGTTTGAATATTAGTAAGGACTAAAATAATATTTATGATAATAAAGTCTCAACATTATGATGAAATATAAAAACCTCACATAAAAATATCTTAACCTTAAGCTCTAATTGACCCATCCATATGAGGGAAGTCTCAACTTTATGATGATATGTTTCAACCATAGAAGAACTTATCTGAACCATATAGTAGACAATTCCAAACTATCTAAAAATTATTACGTGTCATTCTAAACCTCACTATATAAACACAAAACCATATGAATATTTTAAGACATCCATTTTTCATATGGAAACTCCAAATTAAATATTTTCTTCCCATGGATTAAGAAAATATTTCAACACTTCCACTAAGTCCTCATATAACATATAAAATTTTTGTTAATTTGAATACAATTTATGCATTAACAGCAAAAATAAACATACCAATAATATCCTCCTCAAAATTATCCAAAAAAAACTACTTTATGAATTTTTAGTATATTAGAGGAAAAATCTTGTCACAATAATATTCCTAAGTACTCTTTAACATCCAAAAAAATCATGGAATCAACACAACCCACTTTTGTTTCCATAATACACACATTAAATATACTTCATTTCTTCATACTCGTCTATTTATTCCACCACGTATACTCATCACCTAAAATTCAGTATTTCATAGTGAATTTATTAATTTCTATAAGTATTATCATCATATTTGAAATAGGAAATTATAATTTTTAATTAATTCTACTTGTATATTATCAATGTGTATCCTTAACTTATTACATAATTATATAGTAAACACAGACCATCCACCACCACTCACGGTTATAAAATCTCTCAAATACATCAATTAATGTTTATTTTATAATTCTTATCAATATTTTATAAAAATTTATTATTGTTTAATAATAATAGTTTAAATATAAAAAAACAAAATAAAAAATTCACGTCATCCTGAAATTTATTATTTAGACGAGAACATTGATTTTTTAATTTAATTCCTAGTATTAAGTGGACAACCTAAACATACCTCTTTTTTATGTAATTTATATTATAAATATATTTATATTTATAATTTTAAGAACTAATTTAAAAAAAAATAAATTAATTACAATTACAAATAGTCTTTAAATGAACCAAACATGCTTCCCTTAGGCCATGGATGTCAGGAAGGGTCCAAAATAATTTTTAGTACCTAAAAAAAAACTTTCACACACCATCACTTTCTCCAATAAAATTTTTATATCATGGGGTTTCCATGTGTGACCTCCACATGAGGGGAATGTGATACCCCACTATTCCAATCCCCTTATGTAATAATATACATTTTATATAAGTTTTATCTGTAATTAGATGGTCTTTGGGTTTTGTGCCATAAAAATTTCATGGTTATTTAATTAAGTAGATTGAATGATAGTAGGATATCCACATAAAATATTACATCACTCCTAGATAAGGATAATCCACCATAACATATGTTAAATAATCATTTTGATAGAATGATCTCCTTATTTAAAACAATTCTATGTGATTCTGTGAGAACTAGGGATAAGTGGAACTCATCTTTACATCTAATTATCAATTAAATGACCTTTCTAACCCTACATTGATATCATTGGATTTCTCTCTAGAACCATCATTTAATTTCACTATTAGTAATTTTATAAGCATTAAACATCTCTATTTGATTCCAAAATTCACACACTTTTCATTTTTCTAACCCCTGATTCATGATTTGGGATCTTCTATTTATGATTCATAATCTATCACCCTCAAATTATATTGAGAAGTTGAATAATTTATAAAATTATATCTATAATATTCAATAAAAAACACTTATTAGATTAATTTAAAAGGTATTGGATTCATCTCATTATGGTTTTTTCAATACATCATAGTAGGGTTTTATAATCAATAAACCAAAATTTTATCAATAACTTTTTTATATTTCTCATAGATATTATCTAAAAATTATCTTTCCTTTTTTGGATTTAAAAAAATTCAAAGTAAATAAAAAAATTTTGAAATAAAAAAAATATAAAAAATTTATTTCCATGATTTTAAGGTTTTATAAAAAAGAAAGGATGGAATTTTGGGCTCAAAATCAAGAAATCTAATCAAATAAGGGTTCCTATTTTCCACACTCAGGAAATCCTTTAGTCAAGATCCTGATTCTCCAATGGCCTCCCCTCTATGAAAGCTCTCTCATCCTCAAACCCCAACTCCACCCTTTAATTTTCCTCTAAAATGTGCTTATATGTTGGATAAATTAGTATAAAGTATATTTTATTCCAAAATAATAATGATTTTTATTCATTAAAAATGAATAAATATAGTCTCATGATGATTCCTAATCTTATAAAAATTACACAACAATAATCCTTGGGTAAAAATCCCTTTACATACTCAACACCATATCCTATTTATGAATTAGACACCATAGAGAATACGAATTCACGATTTTTCCCCTTTTAATCTAAATTAAAATTATCATAGAAAACAATCCAAGCCACCTAAGAACTTATTTTAAATAAAATAAGTAATAATATATTTAAAAACACTAAGTTGAGCTTCAAATCAAATTAATAAGAAATGTTACTATTTGGTGAGAACCTATGTTATTACATTTATAGTGATAGAATGCATAATTACTGAAATCATAACTGTAATTTCAAGGCCTCGACCAATATATCATAAATAAATTGGAATAAATACACCAAATACTCAAGAAACTTTGTCTCATTAGTTTAATAATTCATAGATGGCCATATAATTATAGGGTACACTCATCCAAAAATAATTCCAATACATCCATTATATGAATAAAATGGACAATAATAAATATCATACTATTTCATGAGGAACCTTATACATAAACATGGATAAGTAATCAATATGTTTTACATAAAAATAATGGATATATAAATTTTTAATATCTCATGATTTAATTGAATAATATGGATATATAGTTGAATATAAATTAATAGAATAAGAAATTATAAGATATTCATGATGAAATACGAAGTCCCATTATCAAATATATGATAATAGAGTAGTAGTGTAATATATATTCATTATATACAGATATCAATAGGAAGTAGCAATTCAATGAAACATTTTGTAATTGCAAGAGACCAAAAAATGATATAAATTTTCTATCCAATAATTATGAGTATTTAACCCACATATTTGACACATATTAATGATATAAAATTTCCTTAAGAATAAATTTCAAGGTCGTAAATATTTTATGTAAAATTTGAACATGTTCCAAAATTGATTTTATTATACAAGGTTTGTCATGACCCAATCATGGGGGTCCTATCCCACACCAGCAAGAACATAAAAGCTGCGGTTCATCTGGTTAGTCCCTATCGAAGAGATGAGAGTCGCCCCGACAAAGAGGATGATGGTGCGTGTCAAACTTGACACCACTGGTTGGGAGTTGGGGCCACTCTCCTGATGAGTCCATGGCAGGAAGAAACCAGTGAACCTCACATATGAAGAGCTGGACGGCTGAACCCCGCCCGCCTTGGAGGGGGCTGGGGTGCCGCACGGGCGAACTCCTGTGCTGAGATGCTCAGCCCGTGACAAGTGGTATCAGAGGTAATGTGCCTCGTGGTGTTGAGGAATGCTGCCGGATGGACCTTGGTGGTGGGAGTGGAGTCCCGGGGTGTCATGCAGAGGTGACACGACACAGAAGTTCGCACTCGAGAGAAGTCTGAGGCAGAGATGCCATTATGAAGGGTGGGTCTCGTAATGGTGGTTTTCGACCCTGAGAGAGAGGGTGGACCATGGTGGTTTGCGACCCAGAGAGTGGGTGGGCCATTGATGCCAACGACAAGGAAGGAGCATCCCCTGAGTCCATGCTTGGTAACCGGTTAGTTAGAAGCATTCGCGGAAACACAGAAGGCCACGATCCTGTATGCACGAGGGCGTGCATGGAATAGTGGTGGGAGAATGTCACAACCCAATCATGGGGGTCCTGTCCCACACCAGCAAGAAAATTAAAGCTGCGGTTCATCTGGTTAGTCCCTATCGAAGAGATGAGAGTCGCCCCAACAAAGGGGATGATGGTGCGTGTCAACCTTGACACCACTGGTTGGGAGTTGGGGCCACTCTTTTGATGAGTCCATGGTAGGACGAAACTAGTGAACCTCACATATGAAGAGCTGGACGGCTGAACCCCGCCTGCCTTGGACGGGGATGGGGTGCCGCACGGGCGAACTGCTGTGCTGAGATTCTCAGCTCGTGACAAATGTAAAGACCCTTAAAATTCAAGGGAAATTTTTTTCTTAATTTTCATTGGAATTTTACAAGAATGCGGTTTCTGATGGCACCTGATTCTGAGGCCCGGTGTGCCTGAAATCAATTTCCGAAGTTTGGCTCGGGTATGTTCAGTGAACGAACGAGCGGGAATTTCTAACTTTTGAATCGGTGCCCGGAATGGAATTCCGAGGGCACCGATGGAACTGCAGCACTGGTAATTTCTTAGGAACTTCTGTTTCAGAGTTGCGTTTACACGAGGGAAGTTTTTAATTTTTGTGGTAGTTGAAAATAAAAATTTAACAATTTTTATTATTCCCACATGGTAGTTTTATCCTAAGTAAGGATGCTGGGGGTGGGACCCACTTGTGATAACCAACCTTGAGAGGATAAGGTAGGGTGGGACCCACACGATCCCAACCCCTCACTTTCCTAACCCCTCTAAACCCCCCATTTAAGTTTTGTTAACTTATCACCTCATTAATTTTATAACATCTTATGTTAATAACTTAAGTGAGTTAAATGTGGGTTTTGAATTTTCAAACTCTTGAAATTCAAAACCTATGTTGGGTTAATAAAATAATTGGGAGGATTATTTTATTTTGGGTTGGTTGTTCTTGTGGTGGAGACTTGGGAGAGAAAAGGCTAAGTTTGAGGAAGTATTCTTCTTCTTCAACCTCAACGAAGAACGTGAAGAACACCGTTCTTCAACAAGGAACATCTCCGACGAAGAACACCGTTCTTCAACGAAGAACACAGTTCTTCAACGAAGAACATCTCCGCCGAAGAACGCGACGTCTTCTTCCAACGACGTTTCCCCTTCGAACGCACCTCGACGACAACGGAATTGACGTTCATTTTCCGCGACGCCCGACCTCCGCGACGCTCATCTTCCGTGGCTCGATTGACATGCACCGTTCCTGAACCGAGGTAGGGGTTTGTCTATTATTTAAGTTGGTGATTATTTCCTTCGAATATGAATAATTAATCTGACGGCCATGTTCCAATTTTTATTTAAATTAAAAATTGTGAAGGTTAAATGTTTTACGTTTCCACCAACTGCTATTGATACAATGGGAGGGGATCGATCCGCACAAACACGGCCGATACCCCTCCCCCCTTTGCTATTCTTGGGTTTTGATTAGCGAAGACGACAATGCATCATTGCACCGCGCTTGAGCGAAAGGAGACATGAACGATGCAAGCCACGACTAAGAAACGCGACGCCGTCGCGCCGCGTCGAGGGTACGAACGAGGCCGCGGCGGAAGGACGCGGTGTCATTACGCCGCGCCAGACGAATTAGCAGCCATCTTGGAAGTGGCGGCCGGAAAAACCGCCCGCCGGAGAACACGAAGGAGGCGGCCGGAACCCCAGCCGCCGACGCCGGAAGGCGCTGGACCGCGGGGTCCCGCGGTGAGAAACCGGCCGGCCCTGCGCTGGCTGGCCGTTACAGGGAAAAAGCCGGGGGGTTACACCCCCCCGGGTTGCACATGGCACGACCCCTTAAAGGGGGCCGCCGTTTTTAATTAAAGGAGGGGCGTAGCCCCTCCCTTGGCGCATGCGCGGCACAAAGGCCGCGCTGGCCACCGCGCCGCCGGCCGGGCTGGGATTCCAGGCCGGGCCGGGTCTTCGGACTGGGTCACCGCCCGGGCCGGGTCGACCCGGTTCGGCCGACCTAGGGGGTACTGGGTCGGGCCGGGCCGGGCCCAGACCCCCTCTTTTCGGACTGAGTTGGTTCAAACGCCCATATATTGGGCTACAGACCTCCGATTGATGCGCTGTTAGCGGCAACACGATCCTTGGATCGAGACGGTCGTTTTGGTATATCGCACTTAAGGTTTCAGAATACTTTGAGTTCAGCCGGGTTGGTTCGTACACGAAACCAACCGGGCCCTCGAAGCGAAAACGCTCATATCTTGAGTTACGGACGTCCGAATGAAGTGTCGTCGACTTGGTTGAGTTCCTCTTAGTGAGACGGATATTTTGGCATACTACGCCTGAGGTTTGGACGCAGGCGGTGTACGGTCGGGTTGGTTTTGCCTTAAAAACCAACCGGGCCCCTGGGACGAAAAAGCCAATAACTCTCAGACCGGGCGTCCGATTGACGCGCCATCTGTTGCGTTGAGTTCCTGTTGACGATATGGAACTTTTGGATACATCAACTCTAGACTATGTGTCAGTTGATGTATCAGCCTCTCGGCTCGTGGGGTGGACCCTCCCGAACGAGCTTGTTGTGTGCGGGAACCCTAGTGCTGGCTGCGACTGTTACTGTGACTGCGACGACGACTATACAGAGATCCTTAGTGGATTCGACGACGATGACTACAGCACTCAGCGATCCTATGTGGATCAGTGCTACTGATCCTGTGTGGGTCCGATCCTGTGTGGGTCAGCGCTCAGTGGTTCTGTGTGAGCCAGCGCCTACTGATCCTGTGTGGGTCCGATCCTGTGTGGGTCAGCGCTCTGCGGTTCTGTGTGAGCCAGCGCCTACAGATCCTGTGTGGGTCCGATCCTGTGTGGGTCTTTGCGGGGGTTAGTACCTATCGATCCTTTGTGGGTCTGATGACTTAGATGGATCAGTGATCATCTCTATCGTCTTTTGAAGAAGTATACCTGTGTGAGCTGAATCCTATTTGCTTTCCTGTGTGGATTGTGTTGTGCTATCCTGTGTGGATTACGTTTTTCTTTCCTGTGTGGAATACGTATACTTTCCTATGTGGACTGAGTTGTACTTGGGCTCGGAGGTTGGAGCGTATTGGAATTGATGACTCAGGTATATGTATGGGAATATACCTAACCAGTGTCGGTTGTTACTTCGTGATTGTATTTTTTTTTTTGTGGTTTATCCTTTGTGGATTTTGGGAGACCTTCGGGGGTCTCGGGGTCCCTACTGAGTAGCTTATACTCACCCCTGCACGGGCTATGCCCGCACTTCGTTGTGTTGGTTACAGACTACGGATAGCGCTGATCGCGGTTGAGGCTTACGGAGCAGGTCGGTACCCGGAGGTGGACCACTGGGTGGACGTGCTCGGAGTAGACGGTGGGACCCGAGGAGCAGTGGAGCTATCTGTACCCACCCTTCAGGTGGGATTTCCAGTGGACATCTCGGCGTAGCGACTTTACTTTTCAGTTGCTGTTTTTCCCTTTTGAGTTGTACTTTACAGTTGGGCTTGTATTTCCGGCCCCTTTTACTATCCGCACTTACTGTTGTACTCATTTTTTACTTAGTGTTTACTTCTTCCGCTTGTACTCTGTGTGATTGTTTACTTTTATAAAGGCAATGCCTTCCCAGTTATCGGGATTTACGCCTTAGTGCTAGTCGCCAGCCCCTGGCCTATGGAAGGTGGGCTTCGGGTAGTCACGGCACGGGCCCCGAGGACGGGTCGTGACAAATTGGTATCAGAGGAGTTCGATTCTACCGCAGACTCTGATCTTTATTCTATGTGAAAGCAATAGTGTTAAGCGTATTGGGTGTGGTTATCAGCCCAGGGAGTCCAGTGTTGGTGCGGCGACCGACGTATCCGTACACCAGGACCCTGACTTCTGATTTCCGACTTAATGTGCGAAAACATTTATTGCGTGTGTGTTTCAAGTTTTCTTTATGATTAATTTGTGTCAGCTCACCAGGTATACTGTTTGACTGTGGCTCACCTGTTCCTTTTCAGGATGGCCCCACGATGGCAGCCAGCTAGGGTTCCGAGAGTCGAGCGTGACGACAGCCCACCGAGCGATGAGGCCTCGGTGCAGGGCCCTTTGTCAGTAGTGGCACCGGCGGTAGCTCTACCCACCGAGCCACCGATGCTTCCAGTCCCAGCCGCTGACGATGCACGTCGCCTTAGTGCACTGCATGAGTTCCAGTGCCAGCGACCGCCCAGGTTCCACGGGGAGACGGACCCCCAGGCAGCCGAGGACTGGCTGGAGGCAGTGGTACGAGTTTTTAGGCTAGTAAGGACACCAGCAGACGTCATGGTGATCCTCGCAGCGAGCCTACTGCAGGCAGCAGCGGGCCGATGGTGGAGCTTGATGCTCCAGGTGCACGATGAGGCATCTCTTCTCTGGACGGACTTTTAGAGCCTCTTCCACTCGGAGTTCGTCCCAGCGACCCGCCGTGCGGTGCGCATTCAGGAGCTTCTTCAGCTGCGGCAGGGCAGCTTGACGGTCGCCCAGTACTCGGAGAGATTCACCGATCTCTCGCGCTACTCAACCGACATGGTACGGGACCCATTCTTCCGGTCCCAGACCTTTGAGCAGGGATTGAGACCCGAGATCAGGGCATCGCTGATCTCCCTCAGAATTTCGACTCAGACAAGAGTACTGGAGCAGACCCTTTTGATCGAGAGATTTCTTGCTGAGTCTACACTAGCACTGAGACCCACCGCGGGGCGGCACGTAGCAGAATCTTCTGCAGCAGGCAGTCGACGGATGACTCAGCGGGCCAGTACAACGGGCAGACGACCTCAGGACACTGGCTCAACAGTGCGAGACACACGCAGCAGAACCAGTCTTATGAGTGGAAGACAGTGCTATGCATGCGGCGGGCAGGGCCACATGGCTCGTGACTGCCCAACTCGCCATGCAAAGGAGCAGCAGACGGTTGAGGAACCACCTAGGCAGAGGCATAGGTTCGACCATGGAAGTCCGCAGGGTGCAGGTGGGGGAGGCAGAGGAGCTGGCCAAGCAGGAGGTGGTGGACGACGCTTCGAGGTGTTTCCACCACCACCGCCAGGAGGTCCACCCCGACCGCAGGGAGTTTGTGGACATGGGAGAGCTCAACTTCAGGCAGCTGAGGCCTTCGATCATGAAGCTCTGGGAGCAGATGGACAGGAGCGAAACTAGTGGATACGTCTTCTGTACTTCTAGTTCCTTGTTGCTATTGTGTAGTGTCTTTGTATTATGAGCTGCAATAATAAAAGAAACATACCTTTGTGATATTTTCATTCCTGTCCTCTTTTGTGTTGTTACTAAGATGTTCCGGTTTAGACTATTGACTTGACCCTCACTTGTGAGACATCTACTGGAGGAGACCCAGTTACCACACACTGATACCGACAGTGTGACTCAACCCTTGGAGTCGAGAGTAACGGTTGGATCTCTTGGTAGTAGCGTCGAGGCCTTACGACGTCATCCTTGGTATGGATTACTACCATCCATGTCGGGATTGACTGTTTTAGGAAAGGAACGTGGTTCATCCAGGGGATGAGACCGGATTTCCCTTTTCGGCAAAGGAGAAATCTTTGCAGCTTTGCAGAATGTTAAGGAGGAAGGGGAAACCCTTTGTGTGGTCAGACAGAATTCAGCAGAGCTTCCAGGAGCTGATACAGAGATTGACCAGTGCACCTATCTTGAGGTTTCCTGAGGAGGGAGTAGGGTACGTAGTCTACTGCGATGCATCAGGGACCGGACTCAGATGTGTCCTGATGCAGGAGCGGGCAGTGATCGCCTATGGATCACGTCAGTTGAGGCCGCATGAGCAGAACTACGCTACCCATGACCTGGAGTTAGCAGCAGTGGTCTTAGCTCTGAAGACATGGTGACACTATCTAATGGGCGAGCGCTTTACAGTCTTTTCTGACCACCAGAGTCTCAGGTACATCTTCTCTCAGAAGGACCTGAACCTGAGACAGCGACGATGGCTCAAGTTCCTCCAGGACTATGACTTTGAGATAGTCTATACTCTTGGGAAGGGGAACGTGGTAGCCGATGCCCTCAGCAGGAGGACGGGCATTCAACTACTTGAGGAGGCGACAGAGCAGCTAGCCGCTTTGCAGATATCCTTCGTGGATAGAGTTGGAGCAGCCTTCCTTCAGTCTCTCACAGTCACTACTCCACTACTACAACAGGCATGGAACAGTCCTTGGAGGTACCAGAGTGGAAGTGGGACGACATATCTATGGACTTCGTGACTGGACTTCCACGCACTTCCAGAGGCCATGATAGAGAAGGTCCAGGTCATCCAGGAGCGGATGAGGATAGCTCAGAGCCGGCAGAAGTCATACGCTGACAGGAGGTAGAGGCAACTAGAGTTCGAGGATGAAAACCACATCTTCTTGCGTGTCTCTCCTCGACGTGGATTACAGAGATTTGGCCGAGGCGGAAAGTTATCTCCGCGCTTCATCAGACCCTTCCAAGTCCTCAGCAGGATTGGCGAGGTGGCTTATCGCCTGGCTCTGCCACCTCAGTTGCACCGGGTGCACGACGTCTTTCACGTATCTCAGCTGAGGAGATACGTGCACGACCCGACGCACATCATTGACCATGGGGAGCTTGACGTTGACGATGGGGCGACTTTTGCGGAGGTCCCATTGGAGATTGAGGATTGACAGGAGCGGGTCCTACGTGAACGGTCGATTCCTCTGGTGCGCATCAGATGGCAGTACGGGAACCTCCAGGAGAGCACTTGGGAGTGGGAGGCTCAGATGCGTGCTCAGTACCCTCATTTGTTTCCCTAGTTTTGATGTATCTTTACGGGGACATAAAGCCCTGGGGTGGGAATAATGTAAAGACCCGTAAAATTCAAGGGAAATTTTTTTCTTAATTTTCATTGGAATTTTACAAGAATGCGGTTTCTAATGGCACCTGATTCCGAGGCCCGGTTTGCCCAAAATAAATTTCCAAATTTTGGCTCGGGTACGTTCAGTGAACGAACGAGCGAGAATTTCTAACTTTTGAACTGGTGCCCGGAATGGAATTTTGAGGGCACCGATGGAACCTCAGCGCTGGTAATTACTCAGGAAATCCTGTTTCGGAGTTGCGTTTACACGAGGGAAGTTTTTAATTTTTGTGGTAGTTGAAAATAAAAATTTAACAATTTTTATTTTTCCCACATGGTAGTTTTATCCTAAGTAAGGATGCTGGGGGTGGGACCCACTTGTGATAACCAACCTTGAGAGGATAAGGTAGGGTGGGACCCACATGAGCCCAACCCCTCACTTTCCTAACCCCTCTAAACCCCCCATTTAAGTTTTGTTAACTTATCACCTCATTAATTTTATAACATCTTATGTTAATAACTTAAGTGAGTTAAATGTGGGTTTTGAATTTTCAAACTCTTGAAATTGAAAACCTATGTTGGGTTAATAAAATAATTGGGAGGATTATTTTATTTTGTGTTGGTTGTTCTTGTGGTGGAGACTTGGGAGAGAAAAGGCTAAGTTTGAGGAAGTCTTCTTCTTCTTCAACCTCGACGAAGAACGCGAAGAACACCGTTCTTCAACAAGGAAGATCTCCGACGAAGAACACCATTCTTAAATGAAGAACATCTCCGCCGAAGAACACGACGTCTTCTTCCAACGACGTTTCGCTTCGAACGCACCTCGATGACAACGGAATTGACGTTCATTTTCCGCGATGCCCGACCTCCGCGACGCTCGTCTTCCGCGGGTCGATTGACGTGCACCGTTCCTGAACCGAGGTAGGGGTTTGACTATTATTTAAGTTGGTGATTCTTTCTTTCGAATATGAAGAATTAATCTGACAGCCATGTTCCAATTTTTATTTAAATTAAAAATTGTGAAGGTTAAACATTTTACGTTTCGGCTAACTGCTATCGATATAATGGGAGGGGATCGATCCGCACAAACATGGCCGATACCCCTCCCCCCTTTGCTATTCTTGGGTTTTGATTAGCGAAGATGACAATGAATCATTGCACCGTGCTTGAGCGAAAGGAGAAATGAACGATGCGGGCCACGACTAAGAAACGCGACGCCGTCACGTCGCGTCGAGGGTACGAACGAGACCGCGGCTGGAGTCGGGCCGCGGCGGAAAGACGCGACGTCGTTACGCTGCGCCGGACGAATTAGCAGCCATCTTGGAAGTAGCGTCCGGAAAAACCGCCCGTCGGAGAACACGAAGGAGGTGGCCGAAACCCTGGCCGCCGGCGCCGGAAGGCGCGGGACCGTGGGGTCCCGCAGCGAGAAACCGGCCGGCCCTGCGCTGGCCGGCCGTTACAGGGAAAAATCCAGGGGGTTACACCCCCCCGGGTTGCACAGGGCGCGACCCCTTAAAGGGGGCCGCCGTTTTTAATTAAAGGAGGGGCGTAGCCCCTCCCTTGGCGCATGCGCGGCACAAAGGCCGCGCTGGCCGCGCCGCCGCGCCGCCTGCCGGGCTGGGCTTCCGGGCCGGGCCGGGTCGTCGGACCGGGTCGCCGCCCAGGCCGGGTCGACCCGGTTCGGCCGACCCAGGGGGTACTGGGTCAGGCCGGGCCGGGCCCAGACCCCCTCTTTTCGGACTGAGTTGGTTCAAACGCCCATATCTTGGGCAACAGACCTCCGATTGACGCGCCGTCAGCGGAAACTCGATCCTTGGATCGAGACGGTTGTTTTGGTATATCGCACTCAAGGTTTCAGAATACTTTGAGTTCGGCCGGGTTGGTTCGTACACGAAACCAACCGGGCCCTCGGAGCGGAAACACTCATATCTTGAGTTACGAACGTCTGAATGACGTGATGTCGACTTGGTTGAGTTACTCTTAGTGAGACGGATCTTTTGGCATACTCCGCACGAGGTTTGGACGCAGGCGGAGTACGGTTGGGTTGGTTTTGCCTTAAAAACCAACCGGTCCCCTGGGACGAAAAAGCCAATAACTCTCAGATCGGGCGTCCGATTGACGCGCCGTCTGTTGCGTTGAGTTCCTATTGACGATACAAAACTTTTGGATACATCAACTCTGGACTATGTGTCAGTTGATGTATCAGCCTCTCGGCTCGTGGGGCGGACCCTCCCGAATGAGCTTGCTGTGTGCGGGAATCCTAGTGCTGTCTGCGACTGCTACTGTGACTGCGACGACGACTGTACAGAGATCCTCAGTAGATTCGACGACGACAACTACAGCACTCAGCGATCCTATGTGGATCTGTGCTACTGATCCTGTGTGGGTCCGATCTTGTGTGGGTCAGCGCTCAGCGGTTCTGTGTGAGCCAGCGCCTACTGATCCTGTGTGGGTCCGATCCTGTGTGGGTCAGCGCTCAGCGGTTCTGTATGATCCAGCGCCTACAGATCCTATGTAGGTCCGATCCTGTGTGGGTCTTTGCGGGGGTTAGTACCTATCGATCCTTTGTGGGTCCGACGACTTAGATGGATCCGTGATCATCTCTATCTTCTTTCGAAGAAGTATACCTGTGTGAGCTGAATCATGTTTGCTTTCTTGTGTGGATTGTGTTGTGGTATCCTATGTGGATTACGTTTTGCTTTCCTGTGTGGAATATGTATACTTTCCTGTGTGGACTGAGTTGTACTTGGACTCAGAGGTTGGAGCATATTTTAATTGATGACTTAGGTATATGTATGGGCATATACCTAAGCAGTGTCGGTTGTTACTTCGTGATTGTATTTTTCCTTTGTGGTTTATCCTTTTTGTATTTTGGGAGACCTTCGGGGGTCTCGGGGTCCCTACTGAGTAGCCTATACTCACCCCTACATAGGCTATGCCCGCACTTCGTTGTGTTGGTTGCAGACGACAGACAACGCTGATCGTGGTTGAGGCTTACGGAGCAGGTCGGTACCCGGAGGTGGACCACTAGGCGGACGTGCTCGGAGTAGACGGCAGGACCCGAGGAGCAGTGGAGCTATCTGTACCCACCCTTCAGGTGGGATTTCCAGTGGACAGCTCGACGTAGCGGCTTTACTTTTCAGTTGCTATTTTTCCCTTTCGAGTTGTACTTTACAGTTGGGCATGTATTTCCAGCCCCTTTTACTTTCCGCACTTACTGTTGTACTCAGTTTTTACTTAGTGTTTACTTCTTCCGCTTGTACTCTATGTGATTGTTTACTTTTATAAAGCCAATGCCTTCCCAGTTATCGGGATTTACGCCTTGGTGCTAGTCGCCAGCCCCTGGCATATGGAAGGCGGGATTGGGGTAGTCACGGCATGGGCCCTAAGGACGGGTCATGACAAATTGGTATCATAGGAGTTCGGTTCTACCGCAGACTCTGATGTTTCTTCTATGTGAAAGCAATAGTGTTAAGCGTATTGGGTGTGGTTATCAGTCCAGAGAGTCCAGTGTTGGTGCGGCAGCCGACGTATCCGTACACCAGGACCCTGACTTCTGATTTTCGACTTAATGTGCGAAAACATTGATTGCGTGTGTGTTTCAAGTTTTCTTTATGATTACTTTGTGTCAGCTCACCAGGTATACTGTTTGACCGTGGCGCACCTATTCCTTTTCAGGATGGCCCCACAACGGTAGCCAGCTAGGGTTCCGAGAGTCGAGCATGACGACAGCCCACCGAGCGATGAGGCCTCAGTGCAGGGCCCTTTGTCAGTAGTGGCACCGGCGGTAGCTCTACCCACCGCGCCACCGATGCTTCCAGCCCCAGCCGCTGACGATGCATGTCGCCTTAGTGCACTGCATGAGTTCCAGCGCCAGCGACCACCCAGGTTCCACGGGGAGATGGACCCCCAGGCAGCCGAGGACTGGCTGGAGGCAGTGGTACGAGTTTTGAGGCTAGTAAGGACACCAGTAGACCTCATGGTGATCCTCACAGCGAGCCTACTGCAGGCAGCAGTGGGCCGATGGTGGAGCTTGATGCTCCAGGTGCATGATGAGGCATCTCTTCTCTGGACGGACTTTGAGAGCCTCTTCCGCTCGGAGTTCGTCCCAGCCACCCTCCGTGCGGTGCGCATTCAGGAGCTTCTTCAGCTGCGGCAGGGCAGCTTGACGGTCGCCCAGTACTCGGCAAGATTCACCGATCTCTCGCGCTAATCGACCGACATGGTACGAGACCCATTCTTCTGGGCCCGGACCTTTGAGCAGGGATTGAGACACGAGATCAGGGCATCGCTGATCTCCCTCCGCATTCCGACTCAGACAGGAGTACTGGAGCGGGCCCTTTTGATTGAGAGATTTCTTGCTGAGTCTACACCAGCACCGAGACCCACCGTGGGGCGGCACGTAGCAGAGTTTTTTGCAGAAGGCAGTCGATGAATGACTCAGCGGGCCAGGCCAACTGGCAGACGACCTCAGGACACTGGCTCAGCAGTCTGAGACACACGCAGCAGAACCAGTCTTACGAGTGGAAGACAGTGCTATGCATGTGGCGGGTAGGGCCACATGGCTCGTGACTGCCTGACCCGCCATGCAGAGGAGCAGCAGACGGTTGAGGAACCACCTAGGCAGAGGCATAGGTTTGACCATGGCAGTCCGCAGGGTGCAAATGGGCGAGGCAGAGGAGCTGGCCAAGCAGCAGGCAGTGGACGACACTTCGAGGTGTTGCCACCACCACCGCCAGAAGGTCCACCCCGACCGCAGGGAGTTGGTGGACATGGGAGAGCTCAGCTTCAGGCAGCTGAGGCCTTCGATCATGAAGCTCTGGGAGCATATGGACAGGAGCGGAACTAGTGGATACGTCTTTTATACTTCTAGTTCCTTGTTTCTGTTGTATAGTGTCTTTGTATTATGAGCTGCAATAATAAAAGATGCATACCTTTGTGATATTTTCATTCCTGTCCTCTTTTGTGTTGTTACTAAGAGGTTCCGGTTTAGACTATTGACTTGACCCTCACTTGTGAGACATCTACTGGAGGAGACCCAGTTACCACACACTGATGCCGACAGTGTGACTCAACCCTTGGAGGCGAGAGTAACGGTTGGATCTCTTGGTAGTAGCGTCGAGGCCTTACGACGTCATACTTGGTATGGATTACTACCATCCATGTCGGGATTGACTGTATTAGGCAAGGAACGTGGTTCATCCAGGGGATGAGACCAGATTTCCCTTTTCGGCAAAGGATAAATCTTTTCAGCTTTGCAGAACGTTAAGGAGGAAGGGTAAACCCTTCGTGTGGTCAGACAGAAGTCATCAGAGCTTCCAGGAGATGATACAGAGATTGACCAACACACCTATCTTGAGGTTGCCTGAGGAGGGAGTTGGGTACGTAGTCTACTATGATGCATCAGGGACCAAACTCAGATGTGTCCTGATGCAGGAGCGGGCAATGATCACCTATGGATCACGTCAGTTAAGGCTGCATGAGCAGAACTACACTACCCATGACCTGGAGTTAGCAGCAGTGGTCTTCGCTCTGAAGACATGGCGACACTATCTGATAGGCGAGCGCTTTACAAGCTTTTCTGACCACCAGAGTCTCAGGTACATCTTCTCGCAGAAGGAAATGAACCTGAGACAGCGGTGATGACTCTAGTTCCTCCAGGACTATAACTTTGAGATAGTCTATACTCCTGGGAAGGGGAATGTGGTAGCCGATGCCCTCAGCAGGAGGACGGACATTCATCTACTTGAGGAGGCGACAGAGCAGCTAGTCGCTTTGCAGATATCCTTCGTGGATAGAGATGGAGCAACCTTCCTTCAGTCTCTCACAGTCACTCCTCCACTACTACAGCAGGCTTGGAACAACCCTTGGAGGTACCGGAGTGGAAGTGGGATGTCATATCTATGGACTTCGTTACTGGACTTCCACACACTTCCAGAGGCCACGACAGAGAAGGTCCAGGTCATCCAAGAGAGGATGAGGACAGATCAGAGCCGGCAGAAGTCATACGCTGACAGGAGGCGGAGGCAACTAGAGTTCGAGGATGGTGACCACGTCTTCTTGCGCGTCTCACCTCGACGTGGATTACAGAGATTTGGCCGAGGAGGCAAGTTATCTCCGCGCTTCATCGGACCCTTCCAGGTCCTCAGCAGGATTGGCGAGGTGGCTTATCGCCTGGCTCTGCCACCTCAGTTGCACCGGGTTCACGACGTCTTCCACGTATCTCAGCTGAGGAGATACATGCACGACCCGATGCACATCATTGACCATGGGGAGCTTGACGTTGACGATGGGGTGACTTTTGCGGAGGTCCCAGTGGAGATTGAGGATCGACAGGAGCAGGTCCTATGCGGATGGTCGATTCCTCTGGTGCGCATCAGATGGCAGCACGAGAACCTCCAGGAGAGCACTTGGGAGCGGGAGGCTCAGATGCATGCTCAGTACCATCATTTGTTTCCCTAGTTTTGATGTATCTTTACGAGGACGTAAAGCCTTGGGGTGGGAATAATGTAAAGACCTGTAAAATTCAAGGGAAATTTTTTTCTTAATTTTCATTAGAAATTTACAAGAACGCGGTTTCTAACGACACCTGATTCCGAGGCTCGGTGTGCCCGGAATCAATTTCCGAAGTTTGGATCGGGTACGTTCAGTGGACGAACGAGCTGGAATTTCTAACTTTTGAACTGGTGCCCGAAATGGAATTCTGAGGGCACCGATGGAACCTCAGCGCCGGTAATTGCTTAGGAACTCCTGTTTCGGAGTTGCGTTTACACGGGGGAAGTTTTTAATTTTTTTGGTAGTTGAAAATAAAAATTTAACAATTTTTATTTTTCCCACATGGTAGTTTTATCCTAAGTAAGGATGCTGGGGGTGGGACTCACTTGTGATAACCAACTTTGAGAGGATACGGTAGGGTGGGACCCACACGAGCCCAACCCCTCACTTTCCTAACCCCTATAAACCCCCCATTTATGTTTTGTTAACTTATCACCTCATTACTTTTATAACATATTATGTTAATAACTTAAGTGATTTAAATGTGGGTTTTGAATTTTCAAACTCTTGAAATTGAAAACCTATGTTGGGTTAATAAAATAATTGGGAGGATTATTTTATTTTGGGTTGGTCGTTCTTGTGGTGGAGACTTGGGAGAGAAAAGGCTAAGTTTGAGGAAGTCTTCTTCTTCTTCAACCTCAACGAAGAACGCGAAGAACACCGTTCTTAAACAAGGAACATCTCCGACGAAGAACACCATTCTTCAATGAAGAACATCTCTGCCGAAGAACGTGACGTCTTCTTCCAATGACGTTTCCCCTTCGAACGCACCTCGACGACAACGGAATTGACGTTTGTTTTCCGCGACGCCCGACCTCCGCGACGCTCGTCTTTCGCGGCTTGATTGACGTGCACCGTTCTTGAACCGAGGTAGGGGTTTGACTATTATTTAAGTTGGTGATTCTTTCCTTCAAATATAAAGAATTAATCTGACGGCCATGTTCTAATTTTTATTTAAATTAAAAATTGTGAAGGTTAAACATTTTACGTTTTGGCCAACTGCTATCGATATAACGGGAGGGGATCGATCCACACAAACATGGCCGATACCCCTCCCCCCTTTTCTATTCTTGGGTTTTGATTAGCGAAGATGGCAATGCATCATTGCACCGCGCTTGAGCGAAAGGAGACATGAACGATGCGGGCCACGACTAAGAAACGCGACGCCGTCGCGCCGCGTCGAGGGTACGAACGAGGCCGTGGCTGGAGTCGGGCCGCGGCAGAAGGACGCAGCATCGTCACACCGTGCCGGATGAATTAGCAGCCATCTTGGAAGTGGCGGCCGAAAAAAATGGCCACCGGAGAACACGAAGGAGGCGGCCGGAACCCCGGCTGCCGGTGCCGGAAGGCGCGGGACTTCGGGGTCCCGCGGCGAGAAACCGGCCAGCCCTGCGCTGGCCGGCCATTACAGGGAAAAAGCCGAAGGGTTACACCCCCCCGGGTTGCACATGGCGCGACCCGTTAAATGGGGCCGCCATTTTTAATTAAAGGAGGGGCGTAGCCCCTCCCTTGGCGCATGCGCGGCACAAAGGCCGCGCTGGCCGCCGCGCTGGCCGCGCCGCCGGCCGGGCCGGGCTTCCGGGCCAGGCCGGGTCATCAGACCGGGTCGCCGCCTGGGCTGGGTTGTTAGACCGGGTCGTCGCCCGGGCCGGGTCGACCCGGTTCGGCCGACCCCGGGGGTACTGGGTCGGGCCGAGCCGGGCCCAGACCCCCTCTTTTCAGACTGAGTTGGTTCAAACACCCATATCTTAGGCTACAGACCTCTGATTGATGCGCCGTTAGCGGCAACACGATCCTTGGATCGAGACGGTCGTTTAGGTATATCGCATTCAAGGTTTAGGAATACTTTGAGTTCATCCGGGCTGGTTTGTACACAAAACCAACTGGGCCCTCGGAGCAGAAACGCTCATATCTTGAGTTACGGACGTCCGAATGACATGTCGTCGACTTGGTTGAGTTCCTCTTAGTGAGACGGATCTTTTGGAATACTCCACCCGAGGTTTGGATGCAGGAGGAGTACGGTTGGGTTGGTTTTTCCTTAAAAACCAACCGGGCCCCTGGGACGAAAAAGCCAATAACTCTCAGACCGAGCGTCCGATTGACGCGCCGTCTGTTACGTTGAGTTCCTGTTGACGATACGGAACTTTTGGATACATCAAATCTAGAATATGTGTCAGTTGATGTATCAGCCTCTCGGCTCGTGGGGCGGACCCTCCCGAACGAACTTGCTGTGTGTGGGAACCCTAGTGCTGGCTGCGACTGCTACTGTGACTGCGACGACGACTGTACAGAGATCCTTAGTGGAATCGACGGCGATGACTATAGCACTCAACGATCCTATGTGGATCAGTTCTACTAATCCTGTGTGGGTCCGATCCTGTGTGGGTTAGTGCTCAGCGGTTCTGTGTGAGCCAGCGCCTACTGATCCTGTGTGGGTCCGATCCTGTGTGGGTCAGCGCTCAGCGGTTCTGTGTGAGCCAGCGCCTACAGATCCTGTGTGGGTCTTTGCGGGGGTTAGTACCTATCGATCCTTTGTGGGTCCGACGACTTAGATGGATCAGTGATCATCTCTATCGTCTTTCGAAGAAGTATACCTGTGTGAGCTGAATCCTGTTTGCGTTCCTGTGTGGATTGTGTTGTGCTATCCTGTGTGGATTACGTTTTGCTTTTCTGTGTGGAATACGTATACTTTCCTGTGTGGACTGAGTTGTACTTGGGCTTGGAGGTTAGAGCATATTAGAATTGATGACTTAGGTATATGTATGGGCATATACCTAATCAGTGTTGGTTGTTACTTCGTGATTGTACTTTTCCTTTGTGGTTTATCCTTTGTGGATTTTGGGAGACTTTCAGGGGTCTTGGGGTCCCTATTGAGTAGCTTATACTCACCCCTGCACGGGCTATACCCGCACTTCGTTGTGTTGGTTGCAGACGACAGACAGCGCTGATCGCGGTTGAGGCTTACGAAGCAGGTCGGTACCCGGAGGTGGACCACTGGGCGGACATGCTCGGAGTAGACGGTGGGACCAGAGGAGCAGTGGGGCTATCTGTACCCACCCTTCAGGTGGGATTTTTAGTGGACAGCTCGGCGTAGCAGCTTTACTTTTCAGTTGCTGTTTTTCCCTTTCGAGTTGTACTTTACAGTTGGGCTTGTATTTCCAGCCCCTTTTACTTTCCGCACTTACTGTTGTACTCAGTTTTTACTTAGTGTTTACTTCTTCCGCTTGTACTCTGTGTGATTGTTTACTTTTATAAAGGCAATGCCTTCCCAATTATCGGGATTTACGCCTTGGTGCTAGTCGTCAGCCCCTGGCCTATGGAAGGCGGGCTTGAGGTAGTCACGACACGGGCCCCGAGGACGGGTCGTGACAAGGTTCCTAATATAGGATCCACCACCTAAAAATCTATTATAATTCCTTATAAAAAGTCCCCCTCTTAGAAGTAATATAATCTTAATACCAAAAATACATGGAATACTTAAATATTTTTATAAATGGGTTTTAATCTACATAAATAATTTAGAATAAAAAAAAACTATGAATGTGGTATAATGAGAGATAGTAGTGATATATAATTCATATTAATGAATTGAATTTATAATAATAAGACCTAAAAAAAATTATATCAAAATTTAATGTAATTGTAAATGGTTACTCAAAATAATGGAAGATAAGTGATTAGTAATTGTTATTTCATCTTAAAAATAGGTTGGTAAAATAATATAATGAGAGGGATTCAATAATATCTAATTAATTATAAATAAAAAGGATAAAAATACCATGGAATTATAAAAATTTATGTATATAAATAGGATGTTAAAAAGATATTTTAACAAAATTATTTCAATTTAAAAGAATGGTGGAAAATTAGGAACCATTATATTACTAAGTAACTTCCTTGAACATAATAAATAACACCTTAGATCCTTAATAAATTCTCAAAAGGACTATTGAGAGAGAAATAAAGAGAAGAATCAAGATCAATGTTTTTATAGTGACAAATAATGGGATGATGGGATTATTTATTGAAAATTTTGGAGATTTTTTTTATTAATTTTGGGAAATTAGATTTGGAAATCTAGGTTTTGGAATGACGCACACCTATCATGGGGCATAGAAAAAAAATTTCTAAGTTTTTCTAGTGCAACATAATGGCTGACCAGGGTCATCTCACTTGAGGAGCGTTGCAGTTGGTTCAATCACTAATTCTAATTCACTTATTATAATTATTTTTGAGGTTTTTAATATTATTTATAAAAACGACGGTTTTAAGGGTTTTAGAAAATAATTAAATTAAAATAATGAAATGAAAACTTTAAATATAAATGTAGATGCAAATGCTGATGGAATGAAATTAGGGAAGAAAGCACTTGGTCCTATGGTTGGATAACACAGGTTCATTCATTATTTATTTATTATTTAAATTAAATTTGATAATTCATTTAGTGAAACCTAATTAATGAATTAATATCCATTTATTTATTAAGTGTGTGATTTTAGCATTTTTCCGGCACACCAAACCACACCTCCTCTAGTAATCAAGTAAGGTAAGACCTCAACTGAGAATGTTATTCTTACAAGACTCGACTCCACCATATGTCATTTCATCCCTTATAGAAACCCAAAATCCACCATATTAAGGGTTTTCCTAATATAATAGATTTAAAATGATTAATCAATGAAAATAAATGGATTTGGAAATAGTGTCGTGGTGGACGATCACCGCACCTGTGCAATATTCCTGTTTCCACAAAAAATAGAATATATATTTTTTGAATTGAAGTGTAATAATAAATAACATCATGAACCCCCCCCCCCAGGTCCAAGTCTCGAGTTAGTCACTTACCATGACAAAGTGCATAGAGTTCACAATAGAAAGATGTAATAGAGAGAATGAGATTGAGATTGGAAGAGAAAGGGGGTGGAAGAAGGAATAGAAACACTTCAATATAAAAAATATAAATGCATTACAATAAAAATTAAAACTATAATATAAAAATAAAATAAATAAATAAAATTCTAAATGGCCCTTGTACTTCTATCCTTGGTGCCCCAAATGGTGTTGGGAAGGATTGGAATGCTTTGATAGGTAGGAGCTCCTCTCCTTTTATAAGCAGATTTCTGTCCTCCATAAGTTTTTACATTTTTAACCCATTAAGTGGTTTAATAACGCATGGAACCTTTCATTAAAGTTGTTCATTAATTTGTTTTCATTTACCCCTCCAAATTTCATCTCATTTGGACACATTTTTTAGGAGTTATGATTTTATTATTGGCATATTTTGTTTCTAGACGAAGGATCGATGCAACTTCCTTCAAAAATATTCTGTTCAATGACCGTCTTAATGGATTAAAAACTCCATTTAATTTATTTTGGGAACGTCTATTTTATTCCTTTTAAATCCCCAAGTGCAATAAACACATTTTTAGGTGTGTAGGTTGATATGGATGTTCGTTACGGTGGTGGGGTCTACGCTGTCCGCTTGAAAAACTCTTCAACTTCATTGATTTTTTACGGCCTCTAGAGGATTGATTCAGCCCATGGTCCAGAAGAAAAAAATTAAGGAAATAAAATAAGGATTTGAAAAAAAAATAATCACTCAATTTGGAATTATATTGTTCAATAAATGACCAAAATACCCTTAACGTAAAAATATGTCAAAAATCCAAAATTAAACACTCTTCACATTTAGATCATTTTTATTCAATAATCCAAATTGCCCATTATTTTTATAAAACATTTAAATACATGGGTTTTATCATTTAAAAACATCAACAATTCATTATTATTGTATTAAAAATATGCACATAAATTTTTACTGTCAAATACCCCCACACTTAAACCATGCTTGCCCTCAAGTATAAAATCTCAACACGGAATTCAGAGGACACCAATATTACCAATATTAAAATTTCAAAATAATAAAATCGAAAAAATTTCAAAGTAAAATAAAAATTTCAAAAATCCAAATAAAATATAAATTTAATTTCTCAATTTTTAAAGAAACAATTAATTCCTATATTTTACTTTTCCCCATTGAGAAATGATGGAACATCTTCATTTATTTATTCAGGATTCTCAATTAATTATTATTAAACATGTCACATCATGATTTAACTCACCTTTTAATTTTAACTCTCATATCTCATGATATAATTCATGTAGAGTTATTCTCATATCATGAGAACATGCACCTTATCTATGAGGTTGTAAAAGAGCTAATTTCTCTACTTTGTAAAGATAAATGACACATAAAATCACGAAGACTTTTCAATAGAGGTTCAAATAACTCCGAGGCTTAAGGTTGGTAGGATTTGATGTTAAGAATTAAGGCTCAAGGAAGAGTTTTATCTCTTAAGTACAATGCATGATATCAAAAAGTGTAAATAAATTCTTCCCTTCAATGTACCAACACCCACTTCCCCCAAAACTCAAAGTAAGGTCATGATCAAAGTAAAGCATAATGAATGATTAATGCACCCTCTTGATTTTTTTAATTTTTTTACTTTTTTTGAAAGTTATGATTAAATCAAACCTCACATACATCACCTAACTACATATGATAAGAGGACCATCGGTCTAGAAAATGGTGATTTTTGGTTTTCCCAAATCTCAACCCATTTTCCTCATTTTTTTGGTTCTTTTTGTCATTTATTATTATTATTTTTAATTCAAGAGGGGAAAAACAATGAAGTACAATGAATGATTCAACAACCTTTTAAAATTACCACAATAACACCCCCAGAATTTTTACTTACAATGTATAAAATCCCTTCCACTATGATTACCTTCACCCCCGCACTTAATTTTTTAAAATATCATACAAATACTAAGATCAGGGTAGGAATGGATAAAAATGAATTGAAACATGGCTCATCCCTATAAAGGTCATTCATGGTCTCTATGGGCTAAAATAAGGATTTATGTAAAGGTGGTAATTAAGGATAAGGTCTTTTCAAATATGCCTCAATCATTTTAAATGTGATTTTGTACAACCATATCTTTGATAAGTTCAAATGCAAGTTTTGGTCGGTGACATGTCCCAAGATCACTCGAGAAATATGCTCAAGAATAAATAGAAAGTAATTAGTCTAGAAATCATCTCGGGAATGAGACATATGAAATTATACAATCACTCATGGCATGATTAATAATAAAAAAAATCAATTCACATGAATTTCAGAAATTCAAAGTATGAAAAATGGTAGGGAAATTTCATTTATATAAATCAACTAATTCCATTAAATCACGAGTCATCATTTCAATATCCATGCTTCACTTTAAAAATTCAATTTTTAATTTTACTCATTCAATCTCATTAACATTGAAAAACATGGTATCATAGGGTTCCTAAGAAACTCATGTCTCCTAGATAAGTCAAGTAAAGCAATAATTCAAGTGCGGACATTCAATTTTAACTTTAAAGTTCAAAACATGTTTTAGACCAAAAAATGTAAGGAGTTTAAAATATTAAACATTAAAAATGAACTCCCTTTTGAAATAAATCTTCAGTCCTCTTCCTCTATTTAAGTCTTCCTTTTCCCATATATGAACCTACAAAAGATAATTACTCACTTAAGAACGAGGATCATGCCATTAAAGCTCCAAAAGATAAGTAGGAGTGGGCTGTATGCTGGAATAATATAAAAAAATTGAAATATAAAAAACATGTAAAGATAAATCTTGGTATGATCCCCCAAGTGGGCCTTGAATTTTTACTGCCTCCAGAGTGCAGTACCAGCTATTATCCAAAATCAGAGGGTGGATGAAGCTTCTTTGATTTGAATCACCACATGTGGATTTTCCCAACATCCACGTATGTGTTCTTCTTGAGGAGGAATCCATGGATATAGTAAACCAAATCCTACCCCTTCGCAATGTAGTACAACTTTCATGGAGGGGATAAGATGATGTACGAAGCCTCTTCCTCCTTCATTTCTACTTGTGAAATGTTCTCTTTCTCTTCTTGTATTCCCTCAAAAGAACATTAAATGTCTTTTGGGAGCTCTAGGTGTTCCTCAATAGGTGCATCTTCTTTTTCCTCATCATCCTCTAGGGCATAATAAGAGTCATTCGAATCTGAAAATTCAAAATAGGTGGGAGTTATACTCAAATTAGTTTCAATATAATCAAATAAGTTTGAGTTCAAGATTGTATCATGTCCCTAAGTAGGTTCGACATGAATCTTTTCCTTGGTGTAAAGTTCCTCTTGGAGTTGATTATCATTGGATGGAGGTAGGTAGTCAAACTCCTCCAAATCAAGTTTGGCCTCTACTTCTTGGATGTCTTCAGTGACAACTGGGGGCACTTATTTCTTATCCTTGAATAGTTTCAAGTCAATTTAGAGTTCTTTGATCATGCTCATCAAATTCGCATTCTAATGCAGCATAGTGGCTGGACAAGGTCGTCTCACTTGAGGAGCATTATAGTCAGTTCAATAACTATTTCCAATTCACCTAATATAATTCTTTTTGTTTTTTTAATAATTATTGAAAACAATTTTTTTAAGGGTTTTAGAAAACATGCAATTAAAATAATGACATGAAAAATTTAAATCCAGATGCAAACGTAATGAAATCAGGGAAGCTCTTGGTCCTAGGGTTGGGTTGCTCCATCCTTGCACGAACATAGTCAAATGCCCATTCTATTTTCCTCCTAAAATCATCCAGATTATTACTAATAATTTCAACCCAGTCATTTAGATCACGATAATCAATTTTTGGTTCTTGATATTGCACCTGCGAGTAATCTTCCCATGCATAAAAATTTGAATTTGAATATATCATGGAAAATATTTTTTTATATTTTTCTTAATTAAAAAAATAAAATATTTATAAAAATGTGAATTTTGAAAAAGTGATCAAAATAACTACTTAGATACCTGGAAATGGTGCTAGTTTTGATGCACGCCTATCATGAGGCATGTAAAAAGCAAATTTCTAAGTTTTCCTAGTATAACACAGTGGATAACTAGGGTCGTCTCACTTGAGGAGTGTCAGAGTTGGTTCAATCACTAATTATAATCCACCTATTATAATTATTTTTTGAGTTTTTAATATTATTTATGAAAACTATGGTTTTAAGGGTTTTAGAAAATATTGAAATTAAAATAATAAAATTAAAACTTTAAATCTAAATGTAGATGAAAATACTGATGGAGTGAAATTAGGGAAGAAAGCACTTGGTCGTAGGGTTGGATAACACAGGTTTGTTCATTATTTATTTATTGTTTAAATTAAATTTGATAATTAATTTAGTGAAACCTCATTAATTAATTACTCTCCATTGATTTATTAAGTGTGTGATTTTATCATGCGTCTGACACACCAAACCACACCTCCTTCAGAAATCAATTAGGGTAACACCTCAACTGAGAATGTTATTCTTACAAGACCTGGCTCCAAAGTATGCCATTTAATCCCTTATAGAAACCCCAAATCCACTTTATAAAGGGTTTTTATAAGAGAAGATAGGTAAAATGATTAATCAATTAAAATAAATGGATTTGGAAATAGTGTCGTGGTGGACGACCGCCACACCCGTGCAATATTCCCGCCTCCACCACAAATAGAATAAAAACATTTTGAATTAAAGCATAATAATAAATAACAACATGAAACCTCCCCCAAGTCCAAGCCTAAATTTAGTCACTTTCCATGGTGAAGTGCATAGAGTTCACGATGGAAAGATGGAAGAGAGAGAATGAGATTGAGATTGGAAGAGAAAAGGGGTGGAAGAAGGAATGGAAACACTTTAATATAAAAAAGATAAATGCATTACAATGGAAATGAAAACTAAAATATAAAAATAAAATAAATAAATAAAATTATAAATGGCCCTTTTACTCCTCTAATTGGTGCCCCAGATGGTGTTGGGAAGGATTGGAATGATTTGAGAGGTAGGAGCTCCTCTCCTTTTATAGGCAGATATATGTCCTCCATAAATGTTCACATTTTTGACCCATTAATTAGTTGAATAAAGCAAGTACCATTTCATTAAAGTTGTTAATCAATGTGTTTTACGTTTTACCTCAAAATTTCATCTCATTTGGCCAACTTTTTTATGATTTATGATTTTATTATTGGTGGATTCTGTTTCTGGACGAAGGATCCAGGCAGCTTCCGTCAAAAATATTCTGTTCAATGACCACCTTAATGGATTGAAAACTCCATTTAATTTATTTTTGGAACTCCTATTTTGGTCCTCTTTCATACCTAAGTGTAATAAACTCATTTGGATGTGTGTAGTCTGAGATGGATGTCCGTTATGTTGGTGGGGTCCACGCTGTCTTCCCGGAAAACTCTTCAACTTAATTGATTTTTTACCGCCTCTAGAGGATCGATTAATCCCCTGATCTAGAATACAAAAATAAATTAAATAAAATAAGGATTCTATGAAAAAAAATAATCAATCAATTTGGAATTATATTTTTCTGGAAATGATTAAAATACCCTTGACGTAAAAATCTGTCAAAAATACAGAATTAAACACTCTTCACAATTTAACTCATTTTTATTCAATAATCCAAATTGATCATTATTTTTATAAAACATTTAAATAAATGGGTTTTATAATTTAAAAAATAATAAATTCATTATTATTGTATTAAAAATATGTACATAAATTTTCTCTGTCATGGAACATGTAATATCATGAAGTTAGCCATAGTTTTCAACCTTGATTTTATACATTTATAACATGGATTTTGAAATTTATTCATATGAGAAATGAAATACATTTTTAATTATTACATCATACATTTAATTGAAATTTAATCACAAGGAATTGTTTTTAAAACATTAATTTCTATTTAAGAACTTAATAAGTCCAATCTTGGATTGAAAATTAATTTTATTAATTAAAATACATTATATTAATAAAGTGGCATATATTTGTTTAATAATTATATTTTAATCATTATTAAATAATATTTAAAACATAATTAATTCATAATACATAATATATAATCATAATATATATTACTATTCTCCTAAAAATTTCCACTACCTCAAAAAATTATAAAAATTCACGGTTATATGATTTTAATGTGATGATTCTAAATTTGATCTCCTTTTTATGAAAAGAATTATATATATATATATAAATAATTTTATCAATATGAATTAAATATTATTGGTGCATTTTAAAATCATATGTTTTGTTCCATAATTAAAAAACATTAATATATTTTATTTAATTCAAGAATATTTAAATAAAATTAAATTCTTATTCATTAATCATTATACAATGTTTTTAAAATTTTATTACACTAATAAAAAATTATTTAATTTAATTTATTGAAAACTATTATGTGATGCATTATGGTATAATTAATATTACAATGATCATCTTATAATTACCATAGTTTTATTCCCAATGGTAAAATTCCAATAGTCATATTTCTCTTACAATAAATTCACATCATTCATACCTTTAAAATAAATCACCACATTTTATTTGCTTATAAAATTTATTTTCCTTTTCTTATTGTTTTCTTTATAATATAACTATTTAATTTTTTCTTATAACTAATTATAGAATATTATCCTATAGAGTTCAGGATTATGGCCTTGCCTATATTTTTATGTGTTCAGTAGAACTACTTGCAACTATTATATTGAATGTAATATTCTAGTTTTTTGTTTTACTATTATAATGAATTAAGATAATTCTTCTTGTGCAGTACTTATTTTAATAAAGTGTTTATTTACTATTATTGATTAATGGATCTTATGTCCTCCCATAACTGATTTCATCCTAGAAATTTGGGTTATTCCTTAATGAAAAAATTGTTTTAATTATTAATCATAGTTTCCTTAGGCTCCCAAGTTACTTTCTCTAATTTTTTATTCCTCTAAAGTACTTTAATTAGTCTAGTTTTCTAATTATAAACTATATTATTTCTATTTTAAATAATTTTGATAGTCTATATAGTATAGTGAAATTCAGTCTCTAGCTAAATTTCTTTATTAGTGAGTACATACATTGGGTATAAAATGTTTTTTTTCAAAAGAAATTCATAGAAGATGTCATGAACATTATATAAGTTGGGTGGAATAGAGAAAATATAAGTTATAACACAATTCTCTTGAATATCTATAAAGGTTTAATGTTACATGTGCTTATATTATAGAGATACTATTCTAGTTATTTAGATGACACCTAAATATGAGTGATACTACCCCAGGAGTAATCCATAATCCCCAAGGTATGGTGACTGACACTTTGGGTATCAGTGTACAATTGGTGAATGATTTACCCTATTAGGTTATATAAATATGCATGGGATCGTTTTTTCCCAAAAAAACACGCATGAATCATCTATATATTTTGCCTCCCAAAAATAACCTAGAAACCAAAAATGACATAAGTAAATTAATAATAATGAAAACAATATGGAACCCTATATATGAATGAAATAAATTCCATTAAAAATAAAAACATCCATGTACAAGAAGGTATGTAAATATTTTAAGTCCAAATACATCCAAATAAGAATTCATTTAAAATACGAGAAACCATCCAAGAAGTCCCAAAAACTACTAGTATACCTATGTGAACCTAAAACATAATAAAATAATGGATTAATGTTCATTTAGGACTCCATATTGGGAGTAAGCATAACATAATAAGTAGGGAACCCCTGACATTATCTCAATATGTTTGTGAAATATGAATGTATGCATGATCATGTATACTCTTTTCATAAATATATCAAAACATATTTATATTTCATAAGAAAAGTATAGTGGAATGTTAACAAAATAGTAGGATAGTGGATCAATAGTGAGATAACATGAGTAACCATAACAACTTCAAATAGTAACTTCCTATAACGAGATGGTCCAAACCTACACTACCAGCTTCAGGTTAATACATGGAATCCAAGGCAATGCCCCAATTCCATCCTCACAAATATATTATGCATATATTAATATATACAATTCTGTGCATAATAAACAAAATCCTATGGAAAGGGTAAGGTAAATAAAAGAGTTAGTATATGAGAGTTGTTCATCCCATGTGAAGGGGAATATGCATACTTAGTTATGGATCAATTTCCTATCCCATTAGATATACCTTCTTAAGAAATTTATAATAGAAAGATATACCTTCAAATTAGTAGTCATGCTCATGAAAACCATGCTATCCACATAAACCAAGATTCTAACACAAGTGGAAAAAATATATTTTTCCCTAATAATGAATCACCATGCTTAAAATTTCATATGACTATATCCATTCTCATTATGTTTAGATATGAGATTAAAAAATTATCAAATAAAATTGGACCAATTACTATCATGTAAATGGTAACAATTTATTCTAAAATTATAGTATCAAATTTAAGTAGTTGATCATGTGAGTCTTAAAAAAATAAAATGACATAGGTGTCACATATTAAACTCCCAAAAAATTCTAGGAAAATGTAGAGTAGGTAAAGAATAGAGTAATTTATAATTTATTAAACATGTTATGAGTAATAAAACAAGGAATTACCTATTAAAACAATAATGAGTACTGAAAATAAGAAGAGAAAGGAATAATTAAGCAGACATGGGCACCCATAGGATCTTTTTTCTTTCACAAAAAACAATCATAGTTTTAAAATAAAATTGTTTTAAAAAGTACATGTGAATTATTTTAGAATTCATGTGTTTGGGAGATATATTAATAGATGAAATAAAAAAATAAATTTATTTAATGGAGTGTTCCTAAAAGGTTCCATTATTTTAAAAAAAATTATAAAATACTCAATACACTATTTATTTATATAAAAAATATTCAAATTTATTAATATTTATTGAAAAGTAAAGTATAATATTAAAAATTATATATTTTTTAGTAGAATCATTCCTTTCCATGGTCATAACCCATCCCCCACATCACTATTGAAGTAATATCATATCCAAGTATTAACAATGGTTCTTTGACTTATACCTCATTTAGGTTTAAGTAAAAAGGGGTGGATCTAATTATAGATACAACTAAAACTCAAAAAAGTGATATTTATCTATTATATAAAAATATAAAAAGGATCAATTCAAGATAAGGACCATAATTTATAAGAAGTATTCAAGGTTTTTTGACCCTAAGAACATAGATAAGGTGTCCAATACTGAGCAAGTCTTTAAAATAAAGTGAATTTACCTTAATAATAATAGGTTTGGTGACATAAATTGACAAGGTTTATGAGTTTTTTTATTTCAAATAACCCCTAACAATCCAAGATATATACTTTCAGGTAATAATTTAAGTACTAGAGATATTTTAAGATTCACTAAAATAAATAAAATTGAACAAAGATCTTTATATACTATCAAGTGAGTGAATTGAAAAAATTCAATTATAGAAAAGTATCATTATAAACCATAAAATTATAAATATAAAAATATATGATACATTTTAATATAAATATTTTTAAATAAAAATGCCTTAGAATTAGAGGAATATCTCGAGAATCACCTAGATTGTTGATAACATGCCCCATAACCCTCATAAATATTTACTAATCACTTTGATCAACAATTAGAACATAAGAATAATTAATAAATAATTATATTACAAAATAATCCCAAATAAACATCCACTATAGTCAAAAAATAACTACAATATAAAATAAAACAATGATATTGGCCTCTAAAATTAATCTAAATATATTATTGTATGTAGACAAAAATATTTCAAACAAATAATTCCCTAATTTTACACTAAAACCATTAAATCCATAAAAAAATATTAACTCAATAAAACCATAGAAATAAATAAATAATAAGAAGGTAATATAATCATAGAATAATTAGTTTATAAAGATAATAGGAATAACTATTATTTGAGGTGATTTCAACATGATTTGTTTGAAATAGAACAAAAAATTCCTATCCTAATAAGAGGAAATTAGATTACAATAGAAGAGAGAATTTGGATGAGTGGAATAGATCCTTCCTTGAATAGGTGGAGGAAACCTCCTTGAATCAAACTTGATCTATATACATGAGTGAAGAGAAAGGTAGGTCCATGGAGGAAATCCAAAGGTGCATGAAGGGGTTGGAAAATTGTGGTTTAAGGGCCCTCAATTAGGTGTTTTGATGGGTTTTTTTATCAAAAGTACCATTTTTATTCTTTCAAAAATTGTTTCCTAGGATCTACTGAATCATTCATGGGATCCACAAAAAAATTTATGACATAATGGTAAGCTATTATATGGTCCACCAAAACACTAGTGGCCTACTACTACTATCACTTTATGGTATTTATTAAATAAAACACATTAAATCCAAACTCGAAGTTAATAAACCTCCCATGATATCTAAAACCACATAAAAAAATCTTCAAATTAGATCCTCTATCATATAAAACCAAATATGAATACTAAATGAAAAGATGCCACTCAACTAGAGAAAAAAAATTTAGATATGCATTTACCTTAATTATCAACAATCCCAAATTAATAACTTAATTACACCTTAATTAGGGTAATCAGAATACAAGTTATTAAAAACTCCTGACTATATGAATAATCATCCCTAATAAGATCTAGGATATACTCACCTAAATACTCACTACCCCTAAATAAATAATACATATTTCAATCCATAAATAAATCCCATGATGCCCACTGTCCTAATTAATCACAAGAGAAAAATGTCGACTATTTTTGAATATTAAATCACTGAACCATGATCATATTTCCCATACTCGAACAAAAATACACCTCAAACCATATCTTAAACCACCCATCGCATTCATAATTCACATATCCAAAAGCTAACCAAAATTACTAAAAACTTTGAAATTACACATCTATAACCATACAACCACTACACATAATAACGAAAAATATACAAACATTAACACTCCAACACACCCTTATATTCCGTAAAATTATTTCAATGGGTGATTCATAAAACTAATTATAAAAAATAAACCACCATGTGGCCTCAACAATAAGAGATATATCATAGTCCTCATAATTATCCCAATACCATTAATTAGTCAAAATCAAATATAAGGTTCTTTCTAATATAGGATTTTACTGCAATTATCTATCTGTGAACATCCTTAGAAATCTAGTTTAACAAAGAGTTAAATTATTAAAATGGGTTTATAAAACCAATTGTTTATTTATATTATTTTTTAATAACACTGTTTTTTTTCATGACTACACAATTAAATGACTTCAATTAGAAGGATTACTTCCAAGATTACCTTTTAAAAATTCATGAACTCTGAAATATTATGTAAACTATATTTCTAGTAAAAATTAGAGTGGAATTACATTTCAAAGTCATATTATCATTGTATTTTCAAAATAAAACATTTAATTTTAAAATACTATTTCCATTTTAAGCATATTTAAAAGTAAAATAATTCAAAACCCAACAAAATGCATGTCCCAAACTAAAATTCCCAATGGGAAACCTTGATTTTATAGAAAATTTAATCCATTTTTGATGTATACCATAGTTTTAAACAAATTTAGATTAAATTACTTCCTCTAATTAGATAAACATAATACTATAAAACAGTTCCATTTACATGTCAAAACTAATAGACCCTTCATGGTTAGTCATACCATATGACACTGGTTCCTCTTAATTATGACTAAAAGTAGTGACTTACCAATATGTATTATTCAATTTTTATAAAAATAATTAGAAATAAAAGAATATACAATATTAATAATACTAGAATATAAAATAGAAACAAACCAAATTTCAGGCTTGGAAAATATTATTAAGTAAAACACATATATCATTATCAATAGATAACTTTTAGCTAGAAATATTAATCAGGATTGTTGAAATGATATAATAAAACTCATGGAACATGTTGGGTAGTCAAAATGTTAATAGGAAAAAATTTCATTCTTAGAAAGAAAATATAGATTTTAAATAGGTCATGTATGGAAGACAAAACTAACTTAAAATTATCTTGCTCAGTAATAAAATATAAGAAGATTATAAAGATCATATATAGTAATGGAACATTAAATAGGAAAAAAATATCTAAATAAAATTACTCAATTATTTTTTTCATGTTCAAATAGTCATCACCAATTTATATATATATAGTAAATCTCTCAATATATATTTGATTTTTTAGTTAATTCGAACATCATTAGGTTCTAACTATAACATAACAAGTGTATAAAAGAATACAATATGGGTTGACATATTATTTGTTTCTACCTATTAATGATTAACCAATTCATGATGAAAAATATAGTTTTTTTTCTGGTCAATACCCAGACACATTTATCAAGTTCCATTCCATCATACTCAAGTAAAATAAATTAAATCCACACTAAAACCAATATGCTGACTAAACACATGGACATCCCCTGGTAATTTGTTCTTCACCCATAATGAGGTTCATGATTCCTTTTTATTAGTTTTTTCTTATCTCTTGATAGTCCTACATAAAATCTAATAAAGAAAGAAAAAAAATATAAATCCATTTAACTATAAAATTTATCTAATTCCATTTTGTATCAAACCCAATCCCCCGATCACAATATTGTATGCTCTCAGTCCCATTGGACCTCATGGTTTTGTTTTTCTTAGGAACATCTTGAAAATTCCATTTTATATTAGTGGTATTGACACCAAATTATAAAGTGATGTTTTTCTCATCCCATGTGGAATTATACCTCTTGGACATGATACCATTTAAAATATCTCTGGCCAACAATCAAAAGTTTTTCTTCAGTATGAACCACTAGCCCTTATAGTTTTTTAATCAGACACTCGTTTAATATTTATGATCATAGGGTAGGTATTAAAAATTAATTATAAATGGGTTTATTTTCTCCCCCTATAATAATATGGGATTATTCCTTAGGACCAGTTCACCCCCTGTGGGGGTCTTAATATCCTCACAGCCACACCCACTACCACCTAGATCTCATACCATTTTATAGAGACTCTATCCTGGTTTATCATAAGGAACCCTAGATTAGAGATTAAATACCTCATAAATGATCTTCAAACACCAATGAATGGGGAATACCATAACTAGTATCAAATTTTAGTTGGGGAATTATTGACATAATTTGGTTTTATAAACAAGACTTAGATTGGTTTTTTATAAAAATCAGCATTATTAGTTCATTGTTAGGATATCCCATAAGTAAACCAAAATACAAAAAATATAATATGCAAATAAATAAAAATTGAAATATTATTTTTCTCTACCGATGGATGCATAAAACACCCATAAATATATATATTATCACATTTAAGTATAAAAAATAATATTTTAACTCCATATAGGTCTTTATAAAGGGATACCCTATGGAAGAATATAATAAGACCCAAACACATCCTCTAACTACCTCTAATAGATCCATATCTAAAGTGGGAGATGATTTGGATTCTATATCAAGCATTAATGGACACCCAATAATACCTAAAAACTTTTGTTATACCTATAAAAACATGAGACACATAAAAATTGAGGGATTATAACCACTGGGGTTTCCATACATGGTGTGAGAATAAAATTCTTAGTTTGGAACCACCAATGTTGTCTCAACACCACAATAAAAAAGTGGGTGTTTTCCTGAATAATAGTGATAATTTACAAGAATATAAAAAATTATTATAATTAATATGTATAATATAAAATTATATTAGAAACAAAGTAGGTAAATGGAATATTGATGGAGCATTATAGGAAACAATAACAACACCAAAATGTAACTAACTTTACTAGTAATGTCTATCCTCAAAAGGAGATAGTGGGAATATCCACATATACCATATCAGTTATAAAAGTCCCATACTATGGAGAGGGGAAAGTTTATATTAGAGTTAAGAAAGTCCATATTCATATCTTGTGGGAAGGGTATGGTGTATAATTAGTCAGAGATCAGTAACCCATCCGATGAGACATAATTAATTAAGAAATCTATAATCTAAAAAGTGAATTGCATCTTTTTTACTATACTAATCAAGTAATAAGAATGATATATTCTAGTGATTAAATATCATTTACATTTCATAGGGTATCTATGTAACACTTTTAACATGATCATTAATAATAAAGTCATGAGTCATACTCATGATAACAATTCCAAGAACATCAAAACAACAAGATAAAACAAATAAGAAAAAAATACGATTTTTCTTATAAATAATCATCATGGTTAATATTTCATAAAAATATAATGTGAAGTTCCCAGTTAGGATCCAAGTATCACTGAGAGGGGGAGGGGGTGAATCAATGATATCTTTTTACTTTTTAAGTTTCCCATTTTTTGAAACAACCTTCGCCTCCTGTTAAAGAGTTTCTTCCCTGCTGAACACATACAACCAAAGGAACACAATATTTACAAGGTTCACTACTCAACAAGAGTAGCTACATCCTTGGTATGGTATGAAAACAATCCAGCACCACACAATCCACTAGAAAACAATCCTTTGATGTGGAATACAATGAGTAGGATATACCCTTACACTCATGTAGCACTTTGAAAACAATAAAATAGTGCGTGTGCTCCCTCTTAGAACAAATAAGGTAATACAATGGATCAGTGCTTCTTAATGAGCTTAAAAAAATAAAATCTTTCAAATCAATTATTCACTTTCCTACCCAGAAGCTGGAAGGAACCCCTAGAGAAAAACAGCTTGCATGCCCACTTCCACTTGCGCAGTAAGAACCCGGATCTTCGTTTCAGGTATGCTTTTACTTTTTCTATAGTTTTTAAGGAAAATGGAGTTTCTGGAAAATTTCGAAGTACACACCGTGTACTTTCTGAGTACACGCCGTGTACTCTTCTTCGGATCGAAACTATGTGCTGGCCATGCCTGGGCCACACACACGGTGTGTAGGGGTGACGTGGAGGCCAATTTTGGCGGAGTACAGAAAAACCCACTACATACCGTGTACTTTAAAAATACATGATCTGTACTTTTTTTTTCACTAAACGGACCGAGGTCGTGCCTAATCATGATAATCATCTTCTTCTAGGTTTGGTTCATCCGAGAGTGACTCGTACGACCGGATCTTCCCCGATCCCCCGCTTCTCCATCCGTTCTCCGATTCGAGCATGATCAATTGCGTTGGAAGCACAGCGGTGAGTTCTTCCTTCTTCTTGAGCCTTGTTTTCCAATTCTTCCTCTTTCTCAAGATATCTAAGGTTGAAAATTTTGTGCGTTTTCTCATATCTATGATGTTCTAGGGGGAATTATCCATCGTGGTTCAAGTATATCGATCTCCTAGGATCGAGGTAGGTGGTTTGTGCCTTACCGTTCAAAGTCTCTGAGTTTTATGTGTGAATTCCCACCGATACCTGTGAATGGGGTATTGAGTGTTTACCTTTTTCCCCTTATTTATTTTTCTGAATTTCTTGTATTCTTGTGTAGAGGTAATTTGACCATGTTAGAGGATAAATTGTTGTTCTTGGATGTACTTTCCTTGCTTCGTTCTATTTACGACCTTTGGGTCTCGTTTGCCTTTGGCTGTTACACCTGTTCCATGCCTTGCGGTTATAGGTTGAAGTGAAACTCATGACATGCTTGATGCCTTGTAGACTGTTTAGCTAAGTAGCTCTATAGGTGTACTTTGGTTAGCCAAGTAGCTCTATAGGTGTACTTTGGCCTTATGGCATTATTATGCAATGACTGGCATGGGGCTGAGAGAACCTGGTGCTATAGACTATAAGGGATAGACCGAGTGAGCTTCCCAGAGAGTCTTAGATATTACAGACTACAGAGGGGATGGACCGAGTGAGATCCCAGAGAGTCTTGGATTTTTTATAGACTACATAAGGGTAGATCGAGTGTGCTTCCTCAGAGAGTCTTACCTTGTTTGAATCTCTTTAAGAACCTTCCCAGGCTAGAGGAGGAATTGACTGAGTGAGCTTCCTTAGAGAGTCTGTGGTATACCTGAGGCTATAAAAGTAATTGACCGAGATAGCTTCCTCAGAGAGTCTCTAGACCTTGGGGATAAGAGGGTTAGACCACGTGATCTTCCTCAAGAGTGCCCCTGACTACCCTATACTATGAGGGGAATTGACCGAGTGAGCTTCCCCAGAGAGTCTCATAAATGCGTATGACCAAGCCAGAGGGGTTAGGATGAGTGCACTGCCCAGAGGGTTGTGGTACTTCTTGGATAAGACCAGAGGGAATGGCTACGAGTACTTCCAAGAGGCTTTTTGGCTTTTGGCTTTTGTTTCTGTTGATTGGTTGTGGATTGATTGCTGCTATGTATCTTCCTGTTTTACTGCTTACTGTTTACTACCTACTATTTTTCTATTGCTATTTACTGCTTAGTGTGATTTTACCTGCCATATACTCACTGAATCTTAAGCACAGATCTTCGGGTGGTTGCCTACTGGGATTTTATCTCACACCCTATTTGGGCCATGCTTTTGGGCCCAAGCAGACTATGTTGTTGCAGGTATAGATAAGGGCAAGCGCCCTTCGACTTCTGGAACTTGATTGCTTGGAGAAGGAGAGCATGGGACCAAGATTTGACTTGCGATGTTGAGGAGCTGTTTACTTTTCTTTTGTACTTGTTTTGGTACTGTAGTGTTTTCCATCATTGTGACTTGTTTGGATGATTTCTTAGTTATGTATCATGTATCATTTCATATATATACATATGTGATTCAGTTTTTTGATTTAGTCTTCCGCTGTTTACATTGTTGGTTATTACTGCTTCCGCTATTGCATGTTTATTTTTCTTCCACTATGTACTCTGCCAATGAGGGCATAGTTTCCCCACTATCACACCCAAGTCCCTCACTTCTAGTCGGCAACCTATGACATTTGGGGAAATGCGCTTGAGGCCATGTGACCAACTGGGTACGGGGCGCCTCTGGGTGGCTTCCGGAACCGAGACGTTACAAGGTGGTATTGAAGGATTCTTTTCTCTTGCATTACTGTTTGGAGACTTAGCCAGGGATAGTACGGATTCAATACTTGGTAATGAGCTGTATCTGGGAGTAGCTAACCCGTGTACAGGGAAAGGCCATACTACCTCATTTATTGCAGTTTTCTGGTATTGAGATTTTATGGTTGATACAATTTCACCTAGAGTGATTCACATGCTTTGTGCTGTTATTGTTTTGACTATTGCGGTTCTATTTCTATCGCAACCTAATGAGATGAGGGTATTCCATCTCATGCATCATATAGGCACTTGTAGAGATCACATTCCATTAATTCTTGCCATACCATCTACGGTGCATTAGCGATTGCATGCTGTTGTGATAGACTCTATTTAGATTATGCATGCTGTTGTGATAGATGATTGATAGAATCTCTGCTGCTTTGTTAGAAGATTGTTTGTATTGTACTTTGTTTAAATGAACGCCAAATTTTGATTCTTGAGGTGTTATGGGCCCTCTTGAATCGGAAATTGGTGGATCATGACCCTGTCTTCTCTTGTCTATGACTGTAGGAGATGCCAAGCTTCGATTTGCGTGGAGTATGGGCCCTCACGGATTGGAATTTGGAACCTCTTTGCCTTGTTTCTATGTTTTCTGGGCTTCTACGTAGTTTCTGAGCTACTGGCCAGAAAAACCCAGAATACATGGCGTGTACTTTTTGAATACACGCTGTGTATTTTTTAGACCGTGTCACTGAACGTGTGAGCAGGGACACGCTGTTGTAGAAATACCTTCAAGAACACACCGTGTACTGAAGGTACACGCTGTGTAGTTTAGAGCCATGTACTCGGCCGTGTCACTAACAACACGGGTCGGGGAAGCTCGAGTAGAACACACCGTGTTGTTTTTAGAACATGCCGTGTAGTCTTGTTCAGGTACCCGACCGTGTCACGAACAACACGGGATGGTGTCACCTTCTCCTATACATGCCGTGTTTGTTCAGAACACGACGCATAAGGGCTAGCCATGTAGACGACCATGTAACTAACAACACGGGCCGCCGAGTCAGTGTCTGGTACACGCCGTGTCCCTAGGGAACACGCCATGTAGTCTGGGGTTAGTTTAAACCGTGTGAGTTAGACGTGTAAGGATACTTGGGCAGGGGAATAGGTTTCAAGTACACATTTTGTGTTGGGTCAACACGCCATGTAGTTTGAGGCGTTACATGACCTGTCGGGTAGGGGTACACGCCCATGTTTATGGCTTAAGTAGACACGCCGTGTAGTTTTTATACACACCGTGTAATCGTGTTTTGTAAAATTTGATAGTTTCTTCCCCCTGTTCCTATTTGGTACTCCTGTGTTTTCTATCTTTGTTAATCCTGATCTAAGGTGTGCTTTTGATCTTTCATAGATATGCTTCCGAGACGTCCTCCAGTTGTACGTCTATCGTTAGGCAGTGATCAGACGCCAGATATGGCTGATCAGGGACTTCCTGCCAATCCTCCAGTCGAGCCATCCTTGGCACCGACTATCATACCCGTTGCAGGTGCCAAGGAATAGTTCGGGGAGGACTTTATGAGGATGATTTAGACCTTCCAAGGAGCGCCGCCTCCCGCCCCGTCGATGGCTGAATTGACGCGGGTTTTCCAACAGCAGCATCCTCCTACTTTTTCAGGGGATAGAGGACCTCAGGCTGCAGAGTCGTGGATATAGGCCACACTGACCATCTTTGAGCACCTAGAGATCCCTCCAGAGAAAAGGGTAAAGATGGCTACTTATATGCTCCGGGACACCGCCAAGAGGTGGTGGGAGGTGATCTCACGGTCAGGGTGTCAGCAGGATATGTCTTGGGACGAGTTTCAACACACCTTCTATGACTAATTCTATCCGGAGACCCTGAGGGACGATCGAGCCCAGGAGTTTATGAGTCTGCAGCAGGGTACTCTCTCTGTTATGGAGTACTCGTCCGGCTTCACTGAGCTGCAACATTTCACACCGATCCCAGAAGGTGATGAGTTGTTCTTTACTAGGAAGTTCAAGGATGGTCTCAGGCAGGAGATCCATTCCCAGGTGAATATATTCCAGTTGACTTTGATATCCTCCATCGTCAACTAGGAGCTGATCACTGAGCGCAATCTGAGAGATTCTGGATCAGTGAGCCAGGGTGGTTTGGTATCTAGAGCTGGTGTTCCTTCTACAGATAGTAGGAAGCGCCGTAGAGAGTCTTCTCGAGGAGATCAAGGTTCGCGGGATGCATCTTCTGGCAGCCAGGTTGTATGCTACCAGTGCGGTAGGAGTGGGAATACTAGGCCTCAGTGCCAGAGGGATCCGATGGAGTGCCGGTCTTGCGGAAAGATGGTCCATCTTCAGTGTTTCTGTCATATCTTCTCACCTTCAGCTGGTGGTAGGGGTTCTTCTATGACCCTGCGTTCTGGAGATGCTTCAACAGTTTCCCACCAGTCAGGGAACTAGAGTTATTCTGGCCGTTCAGGCCAAGGTGGAGGTCGTTGCCATGATGGTCAGTCCCCAGGTCATCAGCGACAGCAGAGTAGATCAGCTCAGAGCGGTCAGCCAGGGGCGCAGGGCTGCGGTGCAGGCCAGTCTTTCGCTGTGGAGAAGACCTATCAAGAGCAGGATCCCGACCCTTCTACAGTTCGAGGTATGATCTTAGTAGCCTCAGTTTTATCTTCAGTTCTTTTCAATACTGGTGGTTCTCATAGATTTATCTCTTTTGTAGTTGTGGAGAGCCTTAAGCTCTGTATCTTTTCATTTGTCGACTTGTTGACTGTGGACACACCGTTGGGAACGAGGACCTCTAGCATACGTCAGTGTAGAGAGTTCCCTCTAGAGGTTGTGGGGTGTCATTTCTTATGGGACCTCTATTTCCTAGAGATAACGGGCTATGATGTCATTCTCAGGATGGACTGGTTGGTTCCCTTCTAGGCAGTCGTCGATTGCTATCGCCGCAGGGTGAGTTTCATATCACCAGAGGGTGGATCCTTCCTTTATAGAGGTGAGTGGGATGTCCAGGCAGGTAGAGCTGGACCAGAGCATCATGGGCTAGGGGAAGTTACAACCTAGATTGCCAGTATTTATCTGGATAACCATGGGACTTCACAGTTAGACTTTCCTCCAGTGGTGGATCATTTCCGGGATGTCTTTATAGAAGACTTTTCAGGTTTACCTCTGAAGCGTAAGGTAGACTTCTCGATTGAGCTCATGCTAGGAGCAGAACCGGTGTCCATTCCTCCTTATAGGATGGCTACACCTGAGTTGTAGGAGCTTAATAAGCAATTGGAGGAGTTGTAGGCGAAGAGTTTCATCCGACCCAGTACTTCTCCTTGGGGTTCGTCTGTCCTGTTCGCGAAGAAGGTAGAAGGTACCATTCGACTTTGTGTGGATTATTGGAAGCTGAACCAGTTGATGGTCAAGAACCGATATCCCTTGACAATGATCGATGACCTCTTTGATCAGCTTTGAGGAGCCCGGGTTTTCTCAAAGATCGACTTGAGGTCTGGTTATTATCAGTTGCGCGTTAGACCCTCAGATATACCTCTGACAGCTTTCAGGAGCAGGTATGGTCTTTATGAATATACAGTCATGCTGTTCGGTCTTACGAACATGCCTACAGTCTTCATGGAACTGATGAACTGAGTGTTCCATCTGTACTTGGAATCCTTTGTCATGGTCTTCGTGGACGATATCTTGGTGTACTCTCACACTCGACATGACCATGCCACACATCTTGAGATTGTTCTGAGTACACTGAGATAGCATTGACTGTATGCTAAACTCTCGAAGTGCCACTTTTGGATGGATCAGATTAACTTCCTGGGTCATGTTATCTCAGAGACAGGAGTGTCACTGGACCTAGAGAAAGTGAGGGCTGTAGTTTCCTAGGAGTAGTTGAAGAATTTATTTGAGGTGCGGAGTTTCCTATGGCTGGATGGATACTAAAGGCACTTCATTCAGGACTTCTTATGCATAGAAGCACCGTTGATAGGTCTGACCAAGAAGGGGGTGAATTTTTTATGGCCAGATTCTTGTGAATCAACCTTTCAGGAGCTGAAAGGGAGGTTGACGTCAGCACTGATACTAGTCTTGCCAGAGCCGGGCAAGGGCTACACTGTTTACTGTGATGCTTCAGGTATCAGGCTGGGAGATGTTCTCATACAGGGAGATGGAGTCATTGTGTATGGGTCTCGGCAGTTGAGGCCACACAAGAGGAATTACCCTACGCACGATCTGGAGTTGGAAACAGTTGTTCATGCTTTACGCTATTGGAGACACTATCTTCTAGGAGAGAACTTTGTGGTTTTCACCGACCACAAGAGTCTCAAGTATATCTTCACTCAGTGTGATCTAAATCTGAGATAGTGTAGGTGGGTTGAGTATCTTCAGTCCTTTGAATTCGAGCTCGCCTATACACCAGGAAAGGGCAATGCAGTGGCAGATGCGTTGAGCAGATGAACCCAGATTCAGGCAGTTCGGGAGGCCATCAGTGAGTGGAAGCTTATGGATTTGTTCTCTGAGATACATCTGGAGGTGCTTGACAGGAAGGGACAGACTGTACTATCTTCTGTGGATGTTACCTCTTCACTTCTTGATTGGGTACGAATGAGGCATCTATCGGATTTAGAGGCCTTAGTCCTGTAGGAGAGTGTGTCAGGAGGGGACCCTCTTCCTATATGGATAGTGGACGAGGACGAGATCTTGTGTTTCCAGGGACACGTATGGGTGCCAGCAGACATACGCGAGGAGCTGATGAGGGATTTCCATTCCTTATCTTGGGTAGTTCATCCTGGCGTCACCAAGATGTATCGGGATCTTCATTGCCAGTACTGGTGGCCAGGTATGAAGAGAGATGTTGCTGGTTTTGTCATGAGATGTTCTACTTGTCAGCAGGTGAAAGCAGAGCATCAACGACCAGCAGGACTCTTACAATAGTTACCCATTCCGGAGTGGAAGTGGAACGATGTTGCGATGGACTTCGTGACCGAGTTGCTGAGGTCACCTCGAGGAAGTGATGCTGTTTGGTTCATCATCAATAGGCTTACGAAGGTTGAATACTTCTTGCCTATCAAGGAAACCTTCAGTGTTGATGATCTGGGACGACTGTACATCCAAGAGATTGTATGTCTACATGGAGTTACACACTCCATTGTTTCAGACAGGGATGCACGCTTTACCTCTCAATTCTGGCCGGGACTCTAGAAGGCTTTGGGTACACAGGTACTTTTGAGTACATCATACCATCCCCAAACTGATGGCCAGTCCGAGCGCACGATCCAGGTGCTTGAGGATATGTTCTGATCTTGCATTTTAGACTTCGGTGGTTCTTGGGAGAAGCATATACCTCTGGTGGAGTTCACCTACAACAACAGTTTTCAGGTGACCATTCAGATGAAACCATACGAGGCTCTGTACGGTAGGCCATGCCGATCACCCTTATGCTGGCTGGAGGTAGGAGAGGCAGCTTTGCTAGGACCTCGTCTTGTTCAGGAGACTTCAGAGCAGATAGAGTTGATTCGTAAGAGGATGGATACAACACAGTCTTGACAGAAGTCTTATGCTGATCAGCAGAGATGACCTTTGGAGTTCGAGGTCGGGGATCAGGTTTTCCTATGTGTCTCACTGAGGTTGGGACATAAGAGGATTCATATATAGGGTAAGCTTTCACCGCAGTACGTCAGGCCGTTTGAGGTTTTGGAGAGAGTTGGGCTGGTTGCCTATCGGTTTCAGCTACCTCAGAGGTACCAGGCCATGCACGACGTCTTCCACATCTCTCAGCTCTGACGTTACTTTTCAGACCCGTCTCATGCCTATCAGCCCGAGGAGGTTGAGCTCAAAGTGGATGCGTCGTTTGAAGAGCATCCCATCCGGATTGTCGATCGTAGTACGAAGGTTCTCCGATGTCGGTCTGTTCCTCTAGTACGAGTGCTATGGTAGCACGGGCGAGTACAGGATGAGACTTGGGAGAGGGAGGCCAAGGTTCGATCGCAGTGGCCAGAACTGTTTGATGATCCTTCTTCTACGCCCATCTAAGGAAATCTGGGGACAAATTTCTTTAAGGGGGGAAGTTTGTAAGAACCCAGATCTTCGTTTTAGGTACACTTTTACTTTTTCTGGAGTTTTTAAGGAAAATGGAGTTTCTGGAAAATTTCAAAGTACACACCGTGTACTTTCTGAGTACACGCCGTGTACTCTTCTCCGGCTCAAAGCCGTGTGCTGGCCATGTCTAGGCCACACACACAGTGTGTAGGGGTGACATGGAGGCCAATTTTGGCAGATTACGAAAAAACCCACTACACGCTGTGTACTTTAAAAATACACGCTGTGTACTGTTTTTCACTAAACAGACCGGGGTCACGCCTAATCATTATAATCATCTTCTTCTAGGTCTGGTTTGTCCGAGAGTGACCCGTACGACCGAATCTTCCCCGAGCCCCCGCTTCTCTGTCCGTTATCTGATTCGAGCATAATCGATTGCGTTGGAAGCACATCAGTGAGTTCTTCCTTCTGCTTGAGCCTTGTTTTCCAATTCTTCCTCTTTCTCAAGATATCTAAGTTTGAACATTTTGTGCGTTTTCTCAGATCTACGATGTTCTAGGGGGAATTAGCCATTGTGGTTCAAGTATATTGATCTCCTAGGATCAAGGTAGGTGGTTTTTTCCTTACTGTTCAAAGTCTCTGAGTTTTATGTGCGAATTCCCACCGATACCTATGAACGGGGTATTGAGTGTTTACCTTTTTTCCCTTGTTGATTTTCCTGCCTTGCTTATATGATTGTGTAGAGGTAATTTGACCATGTTAGAGGATAAATTGTTGTTCTTGGATGTATTTCCCTTGCTTCATTCTGTTTACGACCTTTGGGTCTCATTTTCCTTTGGCTGTTACACCTGTTTCATGCCTTGCGGTTATAGGTTGAAGTAAAACTCATGACATGCTTGATGCCTTGTAGACTGTTTAGCTAAGTAGTTCTATAGGTTTACTTTGGTTAGACAAGTAGCTCTATAGGTGTACTTTGTCCTTATATCATTATTATGCACTGACTGGCACGAGGTTGAGAGAACCTGGTGCTATAGACTATAAGGGATAGACCGAGTGAGCTTCCCAGAGAGTCTTAGATATTACAGACTACAAAGAGGATAGATCGAGTGAGATCCCAGAGAGTCTTGGATTTTTTATAGACTACAGGAGGGTAGACCGAGTGAGCTTCCTCAGAGAGTCTTACCTTGTTTGAATCTCTTTAAGAACCTTCCCAGGATAGAGGAGGAATTTACCGAGTGAGCTTCCTCAGAGAGTCTGTGGTATACCTGAGGTTATAGGAGGAATTGACCGAGATAGCTTCCTCAAAGAGTCTCTAGACCTTGGGGCTAAGAGGGTTAGACTGTGTGATCTTCCTCAAGAGAGCCCCTAGCTACCCTAGACTATGAGGGGAATTGACCGAGTGAGATTCCCTAGAGAGTCTCATAAATGCGTATGACCAAGTCAGAGGGGTTAGGCTGAGTGCACTGCCCATAGGGTTGTGGTAATTCTTGGATAGGACCAGAGGGAATGGATGCGAGTACTTCCTAGAGGGTTTCCGACTTTTGGCTGTTGTTTCTGTTGATTGGTTGTGGATTGATTGCTGCTATGTATCATCCTTTTTTACTGCTTACTGTTTACTGCCTACTGTTTTTCTGTTGCTGTTTACTGCTTAGTGTGCTTTTACCTACCATATACTCACTGACTGTTAGGCACAAATCTTTGGGTGGTTGCCTACTGGGATTTTATCTCACACCCTGTTTGGGCCATGCTTTTGGGTCCAAGCAGACTATGTTGTTGTAGGTATAGACAAGGGCAAGCGCCCTTCGACTTCTGGAACTTGATTGCTTGGAGAAGGAGAGAATGGGACCAAGCTTTGGCTTGCGATGCTGAGGAGTTGTTTACTTTTCTTTTGTACTTGTTTTGGTACTGTAGTGTTTTTCAGAATTGTGACTTGTTTGGATGCTTTCCTAGTTATGTATCATGCATCATTTCATATATATACATATGTGCTTTAGTTTGTTGATTTAGTCTTCCGTTGTTTACATTGTTGGTTATTACTGCTTTCACTATTTAATGTTTATTTTTCTTCCGCTGTGTACTCTGCCAATGAGGGCATAGTTTCCCCACTATCACACCCAAGGCCCTCGCTGCTAGTCAGCAGCCTCTGGAGTTTGGGGAAATGCGCTTGAGGCCATGTGACCAACCGGGTATGGGGCGCCTCCGGGTGGCTTCCGGAACCGGAACGTTATATGCGCACCCTATACTTGCGCACCTACAACTTGCATGCCTCTTCTTGCATGCTGCAACTTGCACGCCAAAACTTATGCGACAGAATTGCACGACAGACTTGTGCAGCAACACTTGCGTGGCAGACTTGCGGAGAAGACTTACACGCCACCCTACTTGCGCGCCTTATAAATAACCCTCATCTTGCGCGCCCAACTCTCTACTTGCATGCCTAGAGCTCAAAGATAATTCTCAAGTATTGAGCCTTAAAAAATGAGGAGGCTAGTCATCTATTTATAGGAATTTTTGGTGACTTGCGCGACCTATACTTGCATGCCAATACTTGCACGCCGCTCCATCACTTGCGTGCCCTTCCATCACAAGCACGCCACTTTCTTTCCTTTGTCATATTTTGATATGATGATGTTGGAATATGACTTGCGCGCAACATGCACTTGTGCGCCAAGACTTGCGCGCCAATACTTGCGCGACACTCTTAACTTGCGCGACACTTTATAAATTACGCGCCACTTTATTTCCTTTGTCATATTTTGATTGTATGATCTTTAAAATATGACTTGCGCACCACTTTCTTTCCTTTTCCAAAATCACTTCTTTATATTTTTAGATTTTCAGGCCCAAAAATTTGGAAAACATTGGAAAATGGTGCCACCTTAAACTGTTCTTTTGTGATGCCTCCAGATGGTCTCTTCCTTTGTCATTTCTCTCTTCACTACTTCCTATTACCATTCTTCAGCTTTAATCACGAACTATTCTATCATGATATATATCCTTTAATAGATCAACATTAGCATCATCAAAGTTACAATGGGAAGTACTAAAAATTCCTTATCTTCCAGCAACATCATTCCTTCCAATCAAAATTGTATATGACTGACATAATCATTTCTCCCCATTTCCTTCATAAGGCTTGAATCACAAGTTCTCCTAACTTATGATATTTTTTAAATACATATCAGTAAATCATCGTCATGTTTCCAAGTCCTTTACAAAGTGAATTGATTTAGCTTCTTTGACAACAAAAGACAACAAACTTTTCTTACTTCCTTATCCATCCAACTTTGTCCCAACAATCTCCCCCTTTAGATTTTGTTGTCAAACATGATTCATAAATCACTGAACTTTGTAACCTTTAAGTAATAGATTACTTATCAACAATTATAAGCCTATGTGAGCTAAGAAATTGTAGGAAACAAGAATTATTGACATCCAAAACCATACTGTCCAAAAACAGTGACTATGAAATCTCATTAGCGTACCTCCTAAGCCTTCTTCAGAAAATATTTCAAGCTTCTACTTCAGCATTATTCACTTATTCAACTTTCCTGGAATACAAAAAAAATTGTTTCCTACAACCACTCTAACAAACAGTTAGAATAGTTCACACACATACATGCTGGATTCACAGCTTACCCACAACTCCCCCTTTATGCATGCATCTATAAGGATAGATTTATAAAAAAAATATCCCCCTTGACAACACTATCCAAAGGAAAGATGAGAGTGGGGACAGAAACATGTACCTTAATCTTGATGAGAAGAAGGTTGGACACCCATGTTCAACCTCAAATTTTCAAATGGTTCCTTCAGTAATAGTTTTGTGAATATATCAGCAACTTGTTCAGATATAGGAACATACTCCAACCTCAATTAAATCTTATCCACCTGCTCTTTGATAAAGTGTTACTTTATATCAATGTGTTTTTAATGAGAATGTTTTACTAGATTTCTTTTAAGATTGATTTCACTCTGATTATCACAACCCAAGATCAATGGTAGCTTTACTTCAACAAGTAAATCTTCCAGCTGATTCTTCATCCACATTAGTTGAGTTGCAGCTTGAGTAGTAGAAACATACTCAGATTCAACTGTTCTAAGAGTTACTGAATTCTTTTTCTTCGTATGCCAAATAACACAATTTTTCCCCAAAAAGAAAACTCCACCAGATGTGGATCTTCGATCATCAACATTTCCTACCCAATCAGCATCAGAATACCCGAATAGATCAATATTTCCAGATCCATCATACCTGATTCCAAAATTTGTTGTGCCTTTGATATATCTGAGAATTATTTTTCTAGAAATCAAATGTGATTCTTTAGGAGAACTCTGAAATCTTTCACATAAAGTGACAGCATAAACGATGTCGGGTCTTGAGGCAGTCAAATACAACAGACTTCCAATCAGCTTTCGAAACTCTTTCTGATCAACTTCCTTGCCTTATCCATATTTATACAGCTTAGTTCCCACTGAAATAGGTGTGGAAACGGGTTTCAAATTTTCCATGCCAAACTTTTTCAGAAGTTCCTTAGCATACTTTTATTGAGACATAAAAATGTGATTCTTCTTCTATGAAATTTATAGCCGACGAAAGTACTTCATTTCTCCCAGCATGGACATATCAAATAACTTTTTTCATGTCCTCAGAAAATTTTTCACATGATCTTTCATCATTTCCAGTAAATATAATATCATCTACATAAACAATAATGATCAGTGAAAACTCCTGACATTCTTTGATGTAGATATTGCTGTCAACTCTCCCTTTCTTAAAGTTAATCTTCTTTAAGAAAGTATCTAATTTAGAATACCATGCTCTCGGAGCCTGTTTTAGCCCATATAAAGCCTTCTTCAACCTACAAACATAACTTTCATCCTTTCCAATAACAAATCCACAAGGTTGATCAATGTAAACTTCCTCTTCAAGGTCACCATTCAAGAATGTGGATTTTACATCCATTTGAAAGATTTTGTAACCTCGTTGTGCAGCAATAGCAAGAAAGATTATGATTGTTTCCAATCTTGCCACTGGAGAAAAGGTTTCATCAAAATCAATGCCTTCAATTTGTGAATACCCTTTGTAAACCAATCTTGCTTTGTTTCTTATTACTTTACCTTCTTCATTCATCTTGTTCCGGAAAACCCACTTTGTACCAATAATGTTCTTGTTGTCCGGCTTGGGTACAAGTTCCCAAGTATCATTCTTCTCTATCTGATCAAGATCTTCATTTATAGCATGAAACCATTCTGGATGCTCAAATGCTTTATTTACATCATTCAGTTCAACTTTTTAATAAAGAGAAGTATGTGATATAGCATTTGATGTTCTTCTTGTTTGGACCCTCTGATTTTTATCTCCAATAATGTTTTGAGCCTCCACTTGCTTCCTCAACCTAGGATGAGTTGTTTGAACTCAATCCTCATCAATTGAGATCTCTGAGTTAGATTCATCTTATTGAGTAGGATTAACACAGTCTGAAGCGTTATCAGAATAGTTAACAAAATATTATCTATCCTGCTCGACTTCGACATCAAAATATGACTGCTTTTATTTCTCAGCATTTTCAAAAACTTTTACATCTGAAGAATCAATAATTCTTCCTGTTTCTTTATTGAGGCATCTATATCCTCTTCCTTCTAGAGAATAGCCAAGAAAAATTCTGTTATCTCCTCTTTTCTCAAACTTTACCAGGTTTCCACCTTTATTCTTTATAATACATGGACTCCCAAAGACTCTCAAGTGTTTCAAACTTGGAGTTTTTCCATAGAACATTTCATATGGAGTTATATCTGAGTTTGGCCTATAGAAACATCGGTTCTGAATATACACAATGGTACTCATGGCTTGCCTCCAATAATAATGAGAAAGACTATGTTCAAGTTACATAGTTCTCCCCATTTCCACCAGTCTTCGATTCTTTCTTTCAGCCACCCCATTTTGTTGAGGTGTGTATGGTGAACTGAACTCATGCCGAATTCCATATTTCTAAAGATAACTTTCAAACTCTTCATTCTTATACTCACCACCATTATCAGTTCTCAACTTCTTCACTAAATACTCACATTCCTTCTCTGCTTTTCTTTTGAAACTCTTAAACATTGTCAGAGCATCTGACTTATGTCTCATGTACATAACAAAAGTAATGCAAGTAAAGTCATCAATGAAAGTAATGAAGTAATTATCTCCATTTGAAGATTACTTGATCATTGGTCCACATATATCTGAGTGTATGAGTTACAAGGTTATTTTTGAGTGAATTTCAACTCTCTTGTTCATAGAATTAGTAATATTCCCTTTCTCACAAATAGTGCAACACCAATCTCTTTCTCTTGATAAATCAGGAATATCCCAAACAATGTCTCGCATTGATAACTTGCACATATTTCTCTGACACATGTACCCCAGCCTTTTATGCCATAATTTATTTTCATCCACCACACTCATATAACAAGAGTTCTTCACATCACCAACTTGGAATAGATTCCCTCTTGTACACTGGCCTCTTGTAACTATATTTCCATCATTTTCAATTTTCACAAAAAATCCATCTTTTCTAAATATTACTTTGTTTCCCTCATCACAGAGTTGTGACACACTTAACATGTTATGTTTTAGCTCATCAACATATAATGTTTTCCTGGATTTCATCTTTTCTTTTCCAATAATGGCTGATCCAACACCTTTGATCCTTATAGATTCATCATTTACAAATTTCATTGTTCCTTAATTGAAGTCTTTCACATTATTCAGCAGCTTTAAGTCTCCCTTAATATGAGAGGAACAAACACTATCAATAATCCATGGACATTCTTCTTTTGTAGATTTCAAAGCAGTTTCAACAACAAGAACTTTTTGTTCTTCCTTTTCCTTCACTTTCTGTTGTGCTTACTCCAATTTACAATCAAAGTTAATGTGTTCTGGCCAGACCACCATGCACTCTTTCTTTTCAGACTTATCAGACCTATCGCTTTTAGCTTTTAAAAACTCTGGATTTTGAGAATTATTAAGAATCTTTTGTTAATCTGGTAACACACTAAGGTATCCCTTGGAAAGATGTCCAGGTAGATCACATATTTCACAAATAGTTTCCAGTGGTTGGAACCTATTCTCAACTTTCACACCAGTCTTCTCAGATATCTTCTGAAATTTATTTGGAGACTTTCTATTTTGAACAGATTGACTCCCCCTCAATCCTTGTCTTCCAAAACTTGTGGAATAATTGTAATATTGTTGATTAAACCAACACATGTTTGTAGTGTGTCTGAATCCACCACAATACCAGCATTAAACATAGAATGAATATTTTCCTTTGAAACTTCTATACTAACCGGAGTTGTGAACATGATTCTCAACAACCTTCTTAATAGAACTCTGCTGACCATAAACCTTTCTGTTTTCAATCGTAACTTTCTTTTTCAGCTCAGATTTCTGTTCAAACTTATCAGTACCAAAAGTAGTATAAATCTTTCTGGACACAAGATTTTTATGTACTTCTGATTTTTCAGCATTACTGACTTTGGCCAAATACATATCCTTTCCAACTTTGTTCCTATTAGAACTAGTCACATATTTCCTCTCAACTTTTGAAGGTAAATTCTGTGGACCCTTCATTGGTTCATTATTACTGGAACATTCACCAACTTCTGAGATAGAATGTTTGAAACTGACATTCATTTCTTTAGCTTTGAACAGTTTCTATTGGAACAATTCAAACTCTTCTTATTTTGCTTTCAGCTTTACTTCAAGATGATAATTACGATTCTTTTCATTCTCAAGAGAATTATTCAGATCATCAATCTCTTTTTCCATCTTGATTTTTACCTCAGGAAAACCTTGTTGATTGTTTAATGTGGAAATTTCATTTATCAACTTTTTGTTTTCCTTCTCAAGCCTTCTGACCTTCCTCAAACATTCTTTCAACTCTTCTTTCAGATGATATTTAAGTTGAGTTTCTTCTTCTTCAGAACTATTTCTCCCGTAATCTTCATTATTCACTACTACAATAAAGGTATTCTCTCTAGCTTTCTTATTAGATGATTTCTCAGATTCAGCTTCACTATCTTCTTCTTCCTCTCTAGATAAAATGTTTCTTCTTTTTGATTTGAAGAATTTTTTATCCCTACCCTTTGAAAAATATTTATCTTTGTTAGTTTTTTTCTTCCATGACCTTCTTGGTCATCTCTCATCATCATCACTGTCTTCTTCTTTATTATTTTGAGGACAGTTAGCCTTAAAGTGACCAACAACTCCACATTCAAAACATTTCAAGATAAGTTTCCCCTTGTATTTTCCTGTACCTCTCTTCACATTTTTAGAAAACAAGGATAAAATTTCATCAAAATTTTTACATACCTAATCTTCAGAATCGGATTCACCAACATCATATTAAATAAGAATATTCTTTGACTTCTCTCTATTTGAATCCTTGAATGAAATTTCTCTATCTAATTTTGTTTTGGTCTTCATATCCTTCTCCCTTCTCATTTCATAAGTAATGGGAGTTCTATGTAAGTCATCCAGAGATAATGTCTCAGGGTCTCTATCTTCCAATGAAGACACTTTAGCATAAAATTTGTCTGGCGGAATTCTCAAAATATTTTTGTCAACTATAGAATCCTGCAACGTTTCACCAAGACATCTGATTATGATGACAATATCATTTATCCTGGTAAAGAAATCCCCAACAGATTCAAATTCTCCCATTTTAAAGTCTTTATACTTCAGTCTCCAGATTTGTAGTTTAGCCTTCTTCACTTTTGTATTTCCTTCATAGATGTTCTTCAGTTTGTCCCAGATTCCTTTGGCTGTAGCAACACATTTCACTCTTAAAAATTCACTCTCAGAAAGAGATGAAATTAATGCATTTTTAGCTCTTCCATCATTATCAAGATTCTTCTTATCAACAGGAGTAAGATGAACCTTGTCATCAATAGCAGGAAATCCATCTGTTGTAGTTTCAAGAACTTCATATCTAAGAGACATAATATAAGGCATCATTCTGTCCTTCCAGATGTGATAGTTCTTTCCATAAAAAATTGAAATCCACTTACTGTTCACGCAATTTATATTCTCCATCACAACTTCTCTTCAAACACTTCAGCAAAGAATAAATGAAGGGGACCTATACCTCTGATACCAATTGAAGTTCCCAGTTAGGATTCAAGTATCACTGAGAGGGGGAGGGGTGAATCAGTGATATCTTTTTACTTTATAAGTTTTCCCATTTTTGAAACAACCTTCGCCTCCTGTTAAAGAGTTTCTTCCCTACTGAACACACACAACCACAGGAACACAAGATTTACAAGGTTCACTACTCAACAAGAGTAGATACATCCTTGGTATGGTACACAAACAATCCAGTACCACACAATCCACTAGAAAATAATCCTTTGATGTGGAATACAACAAGTAGGATATACCCTTACACTCGTGTAGCACTTTGAAAACAATACAATAGTGCATGTGCTCCCTCTTAGCACAAATAGGGTAATACAATGGATCATTACTTATTAATGATCTTACACAAATCAAATCTTTCAAAGAAATTCTTCACTTTCCTACCCAGAAGCTGGAAGGAACCCCTGGAGCAAAACAGCTTGCATGCCCACTTACACTTGCACGCCCAATACTTGTGCACCTACAACTTCTGCACCTCTTCTTGCATGCTTCAACTTTCATGCCACAACTTTCGTGGCAAGACTTTCATGACAGACTTTCGAGGCAGACTTGCGCGACAATACTTGCATGGCAGACTTGCGTGGTAGACTTACGCGCCACACTACTTGAACGCCTTATAAACAACCCTCAGCTTGCGCACCCAACTCTCTACTTGTGCGCCCAGAGATCAAATATAATTCTCAAGTATTGAGCCTTAAAAAATGAGGAGGATAGTTGTCTATTTATAGGAATTTTTGGTGACTTGCGCGACCTATACTTGTATGCCAATACTTGCACGCCGCTCCATCACTTGCGTGCCACTTCATCACTTGCGCACCCTTCCATCACAAGCGCGCCACTTTCTTTCCTTTGTCATATTTTGATATGATGATGTTGGAATATGACTTGTGCGCAAAATGCACTTGCACACCAAGACTTGTGTGCCAATACTTGAACGACACTCTTGACTTGTACGACACTTTCTAACTTGTGCGCCACTTTATTTCCTTTGTCATATTTTGATTGGATGATCTTTGAAATATTAATTGCATGCCACTTATACTTGCGCACCAATAATTGCCCGCCAAAACTTGCACGCCACTCTTTACTTGCGTGCCACTTTCTTTCCTTTTCCAAAATCACTTCTTTACATTTTTTGATTTTTTGGCCCAAAAATTTGGAAAACACTGGAAAACGATGCCACCTTAAACTGTTCTTTTGTGCTACCTCCATATGGTCTCTTCCTTTTTCATTTCTCTCTTAACTGCTTCCTAACAATTCTTCATCTTTCATCATGAACTCTGCTATTGTGATATATATTCTTTGATAGATCAACATTAGCATTGTTAGAGTTACAATGGGAAGTACTAAAACTTCCTTATCTTCCAGAAACATAATTCCTTCCAATAAAAACTGTATATGACTAGCATCATCATTTCTCCCCCTTTCCTTCATAAGGCTTGAATCACAAGTTCTCCTAACTTATGATATTTTTGAAATACATATCAGTAAATTATCGTCTGGTTTCCAAGTCCTTTACAAAGTGAATTGATTTAGCTTCTTTGACAACAAAAGACAACAAACTTTACTTACTTACTTATCCATCCAACTTGGTCCCAACATAATGATTCTTATTATGGTTATCTATAAGATTATTTATTTGTAAAATTAGTTATCATGTATTAACTTAGAAAGGGTGATAATTTATTCACAAAATATAGTATTATATATACAAATTATAACATGTAAGTGTTGGAGGAATCAAAATAATTTTAGATTCAATATTTGAATCCAAAGATAAAATTAGAAAATTACATGAAATAAAATATTAAATTAATTTAAAAGGTCTCAATCGTGGTATGATAAATACAACAAGAAGATTTTATTTTTTTTGTTTTTATTTTTGAAATGAAGTTCGATTAAAATGACACAACAAGAAGATGTTTTTTAGAAAATACTTTAAAAGGCGTAATCGATCTAACTCTACCTATTCACTCAATTATTTATAATTATAATTCAAATTAACATTAACTTAATTATTATACTTTAGTTTTTTTAATCCTGAACCCCACGAGAATTAACTTTACCACAAAGATGAAGTGAATTTAACCCTAGGCTAACTTTGGAACATGAAATCGCAGCACCCTGCTTTGATTGATGTTATAAGGTTAGATTATGGTCATTGGTAAATTAAGAAAAATTTCATCTTTGAAAATTGTAATTAATTTATTTTAGGGATAATATTTTAACATTACAAATTTATTCCGTATGGTTTTGTATTACCGATTAAGTTCGCACTCTCACAATTTACACAAAATCTCATCCTCGCGTGTTTTTGTGTTAATTGCTAAATTTATTTCTTAGTTTCAATTAAATTAAAAACTTAATTAATTTATCATATTATGTGAATTACAGTATATAATTGATTCAAAATAAATTAATGAATAAGGATAGAGGTCGATCGATTACTAAGAAAACTACTCTTCTATGGGCGGTGTAGTCATCGTAGAAACGTTATGCAAGTGAAAAGATTTAGAAATGGTATAACCACATATTTTTTATAATATTGATTTACATACCAAATAGGAAGATTAAGAGAATAATAAAATTGAAAATAATAGAATAATTGGAAGATAAACTAAGAGTTTATTGAAATCACAACAAAATTACAACAAAAAAAGAAGAAAAGAAGAGCATTTTGGAGGAGATCCTAGCCTAGTAGATTCCCTCCTACAATTGTGAATTTAAATGGTTTATAACCACTTATAATTTTCTCCCATTCTCTTAATGAACGTCCCAAACCCTCAAAATGAGAAAAACACTAATTTATTGAGTGTAGGGGAGGCTAGGTTTAAAGAGGTTTCAAGTGTGAATGGGAAATCTCGGCCAAATATTTTAAGCAAACTTGAACCGCCCATTTTACATTCAAAATGCATGAACCATATATTATTATAGAATAATTATTTGTGGATAATTAGGTTGGAGAGCTCCTATAAAAATATAGGCCCAATAAAAGATCTTATGAAAATGTTATGGCCCAAATAGAGAACCAATATCCAATCTGGTGGGTCCAGCCCACATTTGACTTCATGGTCCATTTAGTCCAAACAAATGTACATTTTAACTTCAATGTCCTGAACAAAAGTTGTATCCCATTAAGTCAGGAAAACATTTAAGAAATTTCAAGTTCAAATAATATATATTATAATATTTATTTTCAAAATACTACAGTGCACTATAAAGGGTAAAACTGGAATTTACCTCAAATATTTAAATGAAATATCTAATCCCAAATATTTTATAAATAAACATATTTAACACAATGTGAGGAAAATTTACCATTTATTATAAATAAAATATTCAATAAAAATTTGTTTTATCAACTCCCCCACACTTTCCCTTTTCCACTCCTGAGAAAAACCTCATATCGTGTATTCAAAAAAATTCTGACAAGATATGCATATTCATATTTATGAATCCACAGTGCAAATATAGGAAAATTAAGAATACCATAAAGAGTAAATATCAATAAATTTTAAAATAATTGTCTCATAAATTGTGTCAAAACAAAATCCAATGAGATCAATAACACTAATCATAGTGAAACAAGTCATGGGTCTACCATGACACCAATTATCCATGTGTGTGTGTGCCAACCATTCCAAGATTGTCTCTCCACCCTTTATCTAGTATATTTAGGCCAATGAAAACTTTTCTTCTTACTTGATTCTATTCCACCGAACCTGTTCAACATCCTTTGCAATCAAATTCCAAAACCCACTCATTTAAGCATACCCAGAAGTCAAACCATGAGATCCCAACCTAAATATCTACACATGTTATGCATTTCTTTACTCCCATCTTTATTTATTGTTTTTTTTGATTTTTTTGATTTTTTTTAGAGGAAGTACAATAGTCAGATATTTGGTGTACACACATAGGTCAATCTGGTATAGTGATGGAAATGATCGGAAGAGAAACAAACGTATGGAAATACCATGTTATAAGCTAAAAATAATTACTTACCCTGAATATACATTCAATTGGGTAAGAGAAACTCACAAGTCATGATTGTGTGAAAAATTATATGGAGAAATCAATGAAACAATTTACCATGAACAAATATCATAAATAATGATGTCAAAATCTAAAAGGTTTTATAATGACACAACCATTCATATCATCAATGACTTCATTTTTTATAAAATTCAACCCTTGATGAAATATTACCTATGCTTATATTTCTACCATTGAATTTTGAAAACATGCATTTTCCATATGTTCCACATGAGAATGTTACATGATATATTTGTTTCTTTTTTATTGATTTTTTTTGAAAATTTTAACCAAGACATTAATAGAAAATACACATAAAACACAAAAATGAAAATCCTAATAGAAAATACACATAAAATACACAAATGAAAATCCTAAATATCTACCCCAAAATGTTGTCTCCTCCACCACACTTAAAATATTACATTGTACTCAATGTGAACCTATGAGATGATATATGCACATGAAATGTATAATTTTAAATAGGACAAAGAATATAAAAGTGAAAGAGTTAGGAACAGCCTGATATGCTCAAGTGATGATGGGGTCATGCAATGTGATGAAATCCACTACATCAGTAGGAAGTCCCTCAATGTATTTCTTCAAACGTTTCCCATTGAATACAAAGATCCTTCATATGTACTCTTGTGTGATATCCATTGCACCATAAAAAAAACATTAGTCACAACATAAGGACCTAACCTCCTTGAACGCAACTTACCAGACATTAGTTTCAGTTGTAAACTATAGATCAAGACTTTCTCTCCAACTTGAAATTCTATTTTCTGGATCATTTTTTCATGAGCTGCTTTTGATCTTTCCTTGTAGATCCTTGAGTTATCATATGAAGACAATCGAATCTCTTCAAGCTCTTGAATTTGCAGCTTCCTTTGGATTCTAGCTTGGTCCAAATCCATGTTACATTTCTTTGTAACCTAATAAGCCCAATGCTCAACTTCCATGGAGATATGACATGCTTTCCCAAAAAAAATCTGAAATAGGGACATACCAATGGGTGTCTTGTATGCTATCCTATAATCCCACAATGAATCATCCAAGTGCTTTCTCCAATCCTTCCTATTTGGCTGCATGATTTTCTCCAAAATTTGTTTCAAATCCCTATTTGAAACCTCAACCTATCCATTTGTTTGGGGGTGGTATGGTGTTGGTGTTTTTTTGTGTCGCCCCATACTCCCAAAGGAGGGGATCCAAATTCCAATTGCAAAAGTGTGTCCCTTGGTCACTGATGATGGCCTTCGGTACTCCAAATCGGAAAGAAATCTATGATTTGACAAAGTCCACAACAACATGAGAATCATCAGTCCTAGTGGCCTTAGCCTCCACCCATTTTCTCACATAATCAATGATAACAAAAATATATAGGAAACCAAATGAACTAGGAAAAGGAACCATAAAATAAATTTCCCATACATAAAAAATCTCACAGAATAATATGGGTTGTTGGGTCATCTCATGTCTCCTAGAAATATTAATAGTGTGTTGGAAACATGATAATGACTTATAGAACACATGAGCATCATATAATAAACCAGGCCAATCAATCCAGAGTCTAAAACTTTCCTAGCTATCCGTTGGGGTCCAAAGTGTCCACCACAATAAAGTGTGTGATAAAATTGCAGAACAGACTCAAACTCATGATTAGGAACACACCTCCTAATAACTTAGTCACTACACATGCGCCATAAGTAGGGATTATCCCACACATAAAATCTATACCCACTCTTTAACTTTTGGACTTGATGTTTCTTTAAATTTATAGGAATTTCATATGAAATAAGGTAGTTCACTAAATAAGCATACCAAGGATGCATATCTAATATGGAATAAATATGCTCATCAGGGAAAGTGTCTTGAAGTGGTACCTGGTCCAAGGTGTCATCTTCTAGTGTGTGAGTAATCCTACTCATGTGGTCTGCCACCAAGTTTTCTGACCCCTTTTCATTTATCTCAATATTAAATTCTTGAAGAAGGAGCATCCATCAGATTAGCCTGGGATTTGCATCCAGCTTCTTCAAGAGGTACCTTAGAGCTATATGGTCAGAAAAAACAATGACTTTAGAGCCCAATAAATGTGAACAAGATTTATCTAAAGAAAATATAATGGAAAGAAACTCATTTTATGTGGTTTTTTAGTTTTATTAGGCTGAATACAATGTCCTCAATGCATATGAAATCACATGTGAACGTCCCTCCACCCTCTGAGATAAAACATCCCCAACTATAAAGTTAGAGGCATCACACATAAGCTCAAAAAGAAGCTCCCACCATGGAGGCTGTATGACAGGTGGAGTGGTAAGATTCTATTTTATCTCATCAAAGGAATTCCTCTAAGAATCATCAAACACAAAATCAGAATCCTTTTGAAGTAATCATGACATAGGAATAACAATCTTACTAAAATCTTTGATGAAGTACCGATAAAATCCTACATTCCCTTGGAAAGATCTAACATCATGCACACATAAAGGATAGGTTAGGGATGAAATAATATCTACCTTAGAACTATCAACCTCTATCCCATGTTTTTACACTACATGCCTTAATACAATGCCATGATCTACCATAAAATGACACTTTTCAAAGTTCAAGACCCGATTCTTCTCAATAAAATGATTCAAACCTTTCCCAAACTAGATATATAATCATAAAATAAAGAAACATACACTGTAAAATCATCCATAAATACCTCCATGAAAGTCTTAATAAAATTAGAAAAAATACTCACCATGCATCTCTGGAAGGTACCCAGGGCATTGTAAAGTTAAAATGGCATCCTCCGGTAGGCAAACATACTGAATGGGAAAGTGAATTTTGTCTTATATTGATCCTACAGAGCAATAAGAACTTGAAAATATCTAGAAAATCCATCTAAGAAATGATAATGTGTCTTCCGAGCTAGTCTCTCAAGCATCTGATCAATAAATGGAAGGGGGAAATGGTCCTTGTGAGTAGATTGATTTAGCTTCCTATAATCAATACACACACGCCAACTTTTTTGTACCCTCCTTGGAATTAACTCATCTTTCTCAATTTTAATAACAGTAACACCACTTTTCTTAGGCACAACCTGAATAAGACTCACCCAATGAGAATCTGAAATGTGATAGATTATACCAACATCGAGCGATTTTTCAACCTCTTTTTTAACAACTTCCAGAAGGGTTGGATTGAGTCTCCTTTGTGGATTCCTAACCGGTTTAGCCCCATCCTCCAAAATAATCCTATGCATGAAAATGGAGGGGCTAATACCTGATATGTCAGCCAAGGTCCACCCAATTTCCCTGATGTTCTCTTTTAAAATATTCAAAATCTTTTCTTCATATTCAAAAGGAATATTATTAGAAATTATAACAGGTAATCTCTCTCCACTTAACAAGTATGAGTATTTGAGATTAGGTGGAAATGGCTTGAGTTCCAATGAAGGGGGGTGATGTATGGATGGATAAATTGAAGGAACTGAAATATGTGCACGGTGAACATCAGTATCAGAATATACATCATCAAAATCATATAATAAGGCATAAAATCCATCAACATACTCAATATCCATGTCATAATCAGAGTTTTCATGATCAAAATTAGAATATAAATCCATTTCAAAATAAAATATAAGAGAGTCTTGTGCATTCGAAATAGGTGTGGAAGTAATATTAGACATCAAACTAAAACTAATGCTCATAATCTGCCTAATCATAGGACAATCAAATTCCATGGGGTTTTTACTTGGTGGTTCAAAATGGGAGATAACAAAAGCATAATGGTCTTCTGAGGGGTACTTGATGGAGTCCATAACATTAAATATCACAACTTGATCTACAAAATCTATGGAAAGTATACCCTCATTGACATTTATGATAGTTTTTGAAGTTTTGAGGAAGATCCTACCTAAGATAATGGGAGCACATGAACTTACTTGATCTTCCTCTATTTTAAGCACGTAAAAATCTACTGGAAAGATCATGTCTCTTACCCAAACAAGTACATCCTCAAGGACTCCCACTGGATATTCCATAGCTCTATTCTCCAACTGCACCACTACTATCGTTGGCTTCAACTCACCAAACTATAAAGAAGAGAAAACAGAGTGAGAAATTAAATTTATGGAAGCTCCTAAATCACATAAAGCATCAGAAAAGTGTAACTCCCCTATGGTGCATGGGATGGTGAATATCCCAAGATCCTTTCACTTTGTTGGCATTGCTAGACTTGGTTTAATGAGTGATGACTCATTCCTTCCAAGATTGATCCTCCCATTTCCCTTGAGCTCTCTTTTATTAGTACAAATTTCTTTTAATAATTTAGAATACCTTGGGATTTTATTGATGGCTTCAAGTAAAGGGATGTTGATCTCCACATGCTTGAATGTATCCAAAACTTCTTTTTTGCATCACCTCTTCAGACATATTTTTGGTTTGAACAAATCTATTTGAAAAAGGAAGGGGTTTAGGAGGAATATAATCAATATTTTTCTTACATTTATCTTTCTCCTTGGGTTTCTCAACAGTTGGTGTGGAATGGGACTTTTCTAGAGTTGAGGTGAATCCCGGTGGAATAGTAGGTACAAATGTATCATTCATTTTCTTCCCACTTCTCAATGTGATGGAACCGAAATTACCCTTTGGATTTGGAGTAGGTTGGGAAGGTAGATTTACAGAATTATTACTTACCAATTCATGGAGGGAAGTAGCAATCTAGCTCATTTGAGTCTTTAACTCCCTCAGCTCTGAACCTTGACTCTTCAAATCATTCTGTTGATTACAAACAATTTTTTTTAAAAAGATCATCAATGTTAGAATCTACCTTTGGTTTAGAATTCCCTTGTTTTCGACTTGTTGATTCTTGAGATTCAAATCACCTTTGGGGTTGTTGGAAACCTTATTGTTAAGGTGGAGGCTGCTGGAAGTTTTGTTGAAAAGGGGGCCCATGTTATTTTCTAGAGCCATACCTCATGTCTGATTGATCCTTCCACCCTTGGTTATATGTTGGTGCAAAGGAATCAAACTTATTTTGAGGATGTGGCTGTTGTTTTTGCTGATATGGTATCCTAGTAAACACTACTACAATATATTCTGTTTCTTGTAGTTGGGGGAAACAGTCAGTTGGGTGGATTGTCTCAGTGAAAATACCACAAGGCCTTGAAGGAGGGGGTTGGGATGCCTTTTGAGCCAAAGCAATCTGCCTCACCATAGTGGTTAATTATTCCAACTTGGTATCAATTAAATTACTCTCAAGAGAAGGACTTACCTGATGCACTCCCCTGACATGCAGTGTACCTCGATCAACAAATTGTTGAGAGTTTTGGGCCATTTTGTCAATCAATGCACGTGTAGATACTGGTGTCTTGTCCACCAATTCTCTTACATCCATAACATCCACCATGATCATCTCCATAGTTGTAAGTCCTTCATAGAATTATTGGATGATGAGTTTATCACTTATTTGGTGATGTGGGCAGCTTGCACTCAACTTCTTAAATTGCTCCCACTAGTCATACATTGACTCCCCTTAGGCCTGCTTGATCCCTGAGATCTCCTTTCAAAATGGATGTGGTCTTTGATGTTGGGAAAAATCTCTGTAAGAAAATATGTTTTAAATTGTTACAACAAGTTACATCTTCAGGTTGTAAATAATACATCCAATCTTTTGCAGCTCCATCAAGTGAGAATGAGAATGATCTTAGTTTGATTTGATCTTCAGAAAAATTTCTTGGTTTTAAGTTTGAGAAAACCACATTAAATTATTTAAGGTGTTTATCGGGATACTCACCAAAGTGGATATGAAATTTTGGAAGTAGGTGAATTAACTTAGATTTCAGTTCAAAGTTTGATTCGAGATTTGGGTATGCAATGCAATTTGGTTGGTAATTAATATCAGGTGAAGCCAATTATCGAATGGTTCTATTAAGTTAGTTTACATTATTTTCAGAAATTGGTTCTTGTTTTATGGTTGAATTTGAACTTCTTCTAATTTCAATGGTTTAAGAGTGGAGGAATTATCTAACTGGTTGAATGTTGAAACTTCCTGTAGAATGAGAATGGCTGATTCGAGCCCTAAGGCTGTGTTCAATATTAGGGTCAAGATCTAAAATATCCTCAAGATTAGTTCATGTAATAAATAAAATAAAAATTAAAAGAATAAAAGTGGACCATATGAAAATAAAAATGTTAATTTTGAGTTGATGGTCCAAAAATAAGAAGAATAAAATAATAGAAAAAGAAAAAAATCAGATTGGTTAAAGAAGGAAGAAATAAGAGAAGAAGAGAATAAAATGTAAAATAAAATAAATACCTATAATTGGTTGAAATAATTATTTACCTCCCCGAAAACTGTGCCAATTTGAAAGGGCGTTGTCATGGGTGACATCAAATGATTAGTGGTTTTTGGGTACTTAGGTGCAACAGAGTGGCTGACCAAGGTCGCCTTTCAAAGGAGGAAGTAAATTTAATAGCATATTAAAGACATTTTTGAAAATAAAATAAAAGTAAATAAGAACAATAATTAAACGTATAGGGGTTTTTTTATCATTTATAAATCTATAAGTAGTTTTCTGGAAGAATATTGTATTTTTTTTAATTTTTGAAATGAAGTTTGATTAAAATGACACAACAAGAAGATGTTTTTTTAGAAAATATTTTAAAAGGCATAATCAATCTAACTCTACCTATTCACTAAATTATTTATCATTATCATTTAAATTAACATTCACTTAATTATGATCCCTTAATTTTTTAAATCCTGAAACCTACGAGAATTAACTTTACCACAAAGATGAAGTGAATATAACCATAGGATAACTTCAGAACATGCAATCGCATCACCCTGCTTTGATTGATCATCTAAGGTTAGCTTATGGTCAGTGGTAAATTAAGGCACATTTACTCTCTATAAATTAGAAATAATTGAGTTTAGGGATTATATTTTAACACTCAAAATTGACCCTGTATGGTTTTATATTACCGATTACGTTCGCACTCTCACAATTTACACAAAATCTCATCCTCACGTGTTTTTGTGTTAATTGTTCAATTGATTTCTTAGTTTAAATTAAATTAAAAACTAAATTAATTTATCATATTATGTGAATTAAAGTATATCATTGATTTAAAATAAATGAATGAAGAAGGATATAGGTCGATCGATTACTAAAAAACTACTCTTCCATGGACGGTGTAGTCATCGTAGAAACGTTATGCAAGTGAAAAGGTTTAGAAAGGGTATAACATAATATTGTTTCTACTCTTTAATTCTAGACCAAAGAGGAAGATTAATAAAAGAATAAAATTGAAAATAAAAGAATAAGTTGAAGACAAACTAAGAGTTTATTGAAATCACAACAACATTACAACAAAAAAAGAAGAAAAGAAGAGCATTTTGAAGGAGATCCTAGCTTGATAGCTTTCCTCATCAAATTGTGAATTGAAATGGTGTAGAACCACTTATAATATGATACCAATATTCTAATTCACATCCCAAACCTTAAAAATGATAAAAAAACTAATTTATAGAGTGGAGGGGAGACTAGGTTTAAAGAGGTTTCAAGTGTGAATGAGGAATCTCAACCAAATATTTTAATCCAACTTGAACCACCCATTTTACCTCCAAAACGCATGAACCATATGTTATTACAGAATAAGTATTTGTGAATAATTGGGTTGGAGATATCCTCTCAAAATATGGACCCAATACAAGCTCAGATGAAGAAGTTATGACCCAAATACAGAACCAATATCCAATCTGGCGGGTCCAACCCACATTTGACTTCATGGTACATTTAGTCCAACCAAATGTACATTTTAGTTCCAATGTCCTGAAAAAAAGTTGTATCCCATTAAGTCATGAACACAGATATAAAATTTCAATTTTAAATAATAAATAATAAAATATTTATCTTCGAAACACTACAATGCACTATAAAGGGTAAAACTGAAATTTCCATCAAATTTTCAAATGAATGTTATAATCCCAAATATTTTATAAATAAACATATTTAAAAAAATGTGAGGAAATTTTACCATTTATTATTAATAAAATATTCAATGAAACTGTGTTTTATTAGGGGCCATGGTGAATCTCCAAAGTTATACAAAGGGGATAAAGAAAATGAGGTTAGAAGGCCCTAATTTTCAGGTTTTATTAATTGTAGGTAAACATATTTTTTACCAACTTTTTATAAAAAATATTTCTTAGATATACTGAAACTATAGAAAGATACACTAGTACTCTAGTAGATCATTTCTATGGAATAAGATATTCCATTGAACTTTTTATGGAACTTCAATTCCCTATTTTTTCCACCCATTTATTGGGTATCCTCTAATAAACACACTAGAAATATACTCTAATATTTTGAACCTCTAACAAAACCTCAAAAAAAAAACTAAAAATTTTATCTTATAACATCCAACACAAAATATGAATTCATAAATGAAAAAACCATTAAATTGAATACTAAAATTCATATAAGAATGTATTTTATTTATCCCCTCCTTAAGTATTTTATAAAATCTCAATCATGGTAAATAAAATGTGTATTGTAAAATATATTTCCATTTATACCAAACCATATAACTGGATTCCATGGAGATAACTTCCTGAAAAAATAATCACCTACTTGAAATTCCATGAATTTCCACTAATTATAATAATATATTTTCTATTTTTATCCATATTGATATGATTTTAGATAGCTCATACTTTATCAATTGTCTCCTTAATGATTTTTGGACCAACTAACCTCACTTTCCCAACTGCATACTCTTATGTTAGAGTATGTAATATTTTCTCATACAAATATTCATCTAATTCCATTTGATTTCTTGAATTAGTGTTGTTTTTATATAAAGTTCCACTATATATATGTACTAGTCCCTAGTTATTTGTAATTCAATAGAGAATAGAATCAATATGTTCTCTAATTTTTGTATTATCATTTTAGACTACCGATTAGTTTGAGGAGGATGGGTGGTTCTCAATTTATTTTATGGTTTAGAGCCTCATGAAGCATAATTTAAAATTTTAATGTGAAATTAGGATCAAGATATGATATAATTAATAAAGGTTCACAATGAATCCTCACAACATCATTAATATAAGTACCCAACCTTAAACATTAAATAATCTTGAATTAAGTTAATAATCCACATTGAGTATCTTTTCAGGTTTAGAGATTTATAGAATTAGGTCATAACATATACATAACAAATTGAATATTACTTGTAGACACTTCTAATCAGTATCCATTTTTTTCTATAAGATAAAAACTATTTGAAAAAAGAGTCATTTATAGTTCCATATTTTAGATAGCATGAATTTTCCTTGATCTCATCCTTGACCCTATTCCACTTTATGTTCTGTGAAAAAACACTTCCAAAAACTTGGGATGAACATAAAAATATCAGTAAGGGATACACAAAGAAAGAAAACTGTTAGTTTTTTAAAACAACAAGTAAACCATGAATACCTTATCATAAGTAATACTTTTCACCTTTATGAAGTAGTAAACACTCTTCAAAAAATAAAAAATCATTTATTACCACTTTATAACTAAAATATTACCATAAAACCCACATAAATAACACATAACATATAAAGGTAACTTGGGATATAAACATACTTAAATGGAATAACCATACAGTCAAATTACACACATATCACTGAATGGAATAGCCATATGACCGACTTCCATACCCAATGCATTTGAGGTTATAATGTAACCACCCATCCTGGTTTATCATGGCACCACCCATCATTTGGTTTATCATGTAACAATCTGTCAAATTTCCAAGTACCATTATAAAATCATAACACATAAAATATTTCAAATATAAATATTTAACTATTAACATTTCATTTGCAATAAAAATAAATCATTTCAAGATATTGAAATAATAAATCCATTTCAAAAACCATTTTCAATACCAAAACACCCAAAAAATAGAATAAGGGGTTTCTTTTTCATTTTAAAAACATTAAGTCTTATAGAAGAAGCCAACTAACGATTACAGTGGTGGAGAGGTCATTGTCACCGCAAACGTTAAAAACATTCCTTTTGTCATTTATTAAAAAACTTCATAGAAAAAATATTCCCTTTGAATGAAATGAAAAGTAAAATGTGTTTATACACCATATAAAAGAAAGTTGTGTATAAATCAAAGTATGCCTCAATGAAAGGATATTGAGACGAAGTCCCTTACCTCGTGTCTGAATTGACTTGTTCATTATTTAATATCCTGAATAATAAACTAAAGTTAATTTATACTTAATTCATAACTTTTTTAAGTTTATTATTCATTTTATATCAATTATTACAATGTTATAAATATTACAAAATTATTTAAGTTAATAAAGGTCGTTTTGTCGATATTTGGTACTTGAGTCAAAAATGAACTTCTTATAATTACATGTTGTCCATGTGGTAAAAATTACATTATCTCCAGAATGATATTAATTATTTAGATATTATATATATCATATATATCTAGTATATATATGTATTTATAATAGTACATAACATTTGGAGGTAAGAAATGAAATGCACCGTTCATGGAGACGGTAAACCGTTCGTAGGCATGAACACTAATTTCATTTCTATTTCATATTTAAGGGAATGAAAATTTAATGATACATAGGTATATTATATTTCAAGTATAATATAATATATATAATTTTATTATCTCTATCCTTTATACATTCTATGTATGGAATGAACGAGTCATATCACTTTGAGGGGGTGGTAGTCCGCACTTCCACAAATAAAATTATCACATTTAGCCATAATGGAAACCATAAAGGTATGATATAAATGAAAAATACAGAAGAATAGTGATAATATAAATGTAATATATATCACATATAAATATAGTTCCATCATATTGTCCACCATTATAGGCAGTTGGAGATAATTGAACAATCATCGTTTCGTGAGGCAGTAGTTCACCGTCCACAGAAACAATATGTTCTTTACCCATTAGATGAAGGTGTGTGTAAGTGAAGTTAAAATAATTCTCATAAAAACAACTTATTATATTGAGGATACTGGTTTTTCTATAAAATAAGGGAATAAAAATAGTTTAGGGGGTTAGAGAAGGAAAATAAAACAAAAGAACTTAAGAGAAGACGTTACCTTTAAATCGGGTAATTCCCTTTGGTTTGAACCAAAAGGATTTCTTGAAGTGCTCTCTGCCTAAGGTAAGGATTCTAAGAGGAAGAGAGGGATTTAGGGAGATTAATTGGTTAGAGTTTGGATGAGCCAAGGGGCATGAGAGGTGTGAGTAATGGGTTAGAGGTGATGGTTTTTTATAAGGGGGAGGAGGGACTCTTTAGGAAAGTTTGAAAATACTATTTTATTATATAAAGATATTCGGTTTCTAAAGGTACAAAACTCATTAAAGTTGAAGATAATATGATTCATGTTTTAAATAAAATCATCTAATAAGAATTAAACAGGTTTTAGATATTTTTTTAATTTTTATAATCTTATTTATTTAAATCATTCATTAATAAGGTAAACACTGCATCATTATTGTGTCATTAATTTTTTTTATTTATTTGATGTATAAAAATTATAAAAATAATACCATGATGTAGGAAATATTTTTATATTTAAAATTAATATTTATATTTGAAGAGATAACTTATATAACCCCATGTAAAAATTAATTTACTAAAAGATATATGTTTATGTCATTTTTGTCTTTACTTTAAATTAATTAACATAAAGTGTCATTATCACTCCCAAGTGGCTCCATGGGTCTCAAAATCGACCCAAGGATGCCCATGGTCAGAAATGTATCATCCAATTGGATTGAGACACATGTTAAGGTAATTTTTTATTATTATAATATTATTTTTACCTTGAATTACCCTATTTACTTTTAATCGCAGTAAATAAAAGTCAAAAGTTACTATTTACCAAAAATTATTTTCATATTATTGATCCATATTTTACTTACTAATGAGAACCATGTATGTCAGATTTTTGAAATTCAATTCACAGAAATGGTAAAAGTTCATTTAAATGAAAAATTCGGTTTTTAAATACTACTGAGTGTTTTCACTATTCATAAAAAATTGAAGGTTTTCAGAAAAATACCAAAAAATCCGCCTAAGATATATTTGATATTCCAAATTAAAAAATGATGTCTATTTTACCAAATTAAAAATATAAAAGTTTCATTAATTAATTTAAAATTAATTCCTGTTGTCAAAACAAAAAGCGCGTTTTTAAGAAATAATAACTATCAAAAGATTGACACTTGTTTATGTCCAATTTCAAAGTGAAATTACTTCCAATGACCAAAATTGTATTAAATAGTAAAAATATAATCTAATTATACTTTAAAAACAATTAAAAATATAATATAATCATATAAATAAATTATATTAAAAGGAATTTTATAATTAAATTACATTATTTTCACTATTCATTAAAAAATGAATTTTATCAGAAAAATACCAAAAATTTACCCAAAGTAAATTTTGATATCCCAATTCTAAATAAGAATTTTATTTTTTAAAATATAACGCATAAAATTGACAAAAACTAGATTTAAAGAGAGTTCTCCATCAAAAGGCGGTAAATCGACCTTTTAAAGAACATTAGGGTATTTATGCTTAAAATTAGATTTATTCACATTTTAAGACTATAAATTTTATTGGATAAATGTAAAAACATTTAAAAAACATGTATAATCATATTTTAGTTAGTTATTTTCATTCTAATTATTACAACTACTAGGCGTTAACTACCATTTAAAATAATATTATATTATTATTTTTCAGTATGACCCAACGTTGTGTGCAATATAAGATTTCAAAGAAACCCGTTGTTGCGTATTGAGTACAATATCGAACATAACATCCCTTTTAAATTAAAATTAATATTTAAATCAAAAATATTAATAAATATGAAAATGTATTATTCTTTATTTACCTGGGATGTTACATCCTTCTCCCCTTTTGAAAATTGCATCCTCATAATTTTATTCAATTATCAAATAAATGGGGGTATTTATCCCTTATAGAATTTTCAGATTCCCACATTTCCAACTGAACTACCTCTGGGATCAAAACATGAGATGGATCTGGCATATACTTCCTCAACATTGAAACATGAAAAACATTGTGTACCTGGGATAAACTTGGAGGTAAAGCCACTCTATAGGAAACTGATCTAACTTTCTCTAGGATTTCATTGGGTCCAATAAACACTGGATTCAACTTTCCCTTCTTACCAAAATGCATCACACTTTTCCATGGATAAAATTTGAGAAAGACATGATCACCTACCTCAAAAGAAAGATCCTTCCTCCAGTTATCTGCATAACTTTTCTGCCTGCTCTGAGCTATTCTCATGTTCTTCTGGATCAAATAAACTTTTTCTACCATCTCTTCTACCAATTATGGTCCCATTAGTTTCCTTTCACCTACTTCATCCCAAAAAGCTGGGGTTCGACACCGCTTCCCATATAATTTCTCAAACAGAGCCATCTGTACATTGGAATGAAAACTATTATTATAAGAAAATTCAACCAAAGAAATATGTTGGTCCCAAATTCCATGGTAATCCAATGAAAAAGCACATATCATATCATCCAAGGTCTAAATTGTTCTTTTTGACCGCCCATGTGATTGAGAATGAAAAGTTGTAATAAAATTTAATTTAGTAACCAACGAATTCTGAAGGCCTTTCCAAAAGTTAGAAGTGAAATTGGGATCATGATCAGATACAATGAAGAGTGGAACTCCATGTAACCTAACTATCTCTTTAATATACAACCAAGAAAGTTGATATAGAGATAGAGTATCTCAAATAGGAAGGAAATGAGCAGATTTAGTCAATCAATCAACAATAACATAGATTTAATTGTTACCTCGAGATGTATTTGGTAATCCCACAATGAAGTCCATGGATATATTTTCCAATTTCCACTTTGGCACCAGTAAAGACTGAAGAATCTTTTTCAATAACTGCTACTCTACTTTAACCTATTGACAAGTCAAAAACTTTATAGTAAAGTCAGAAATATATCTCTTCATTCCGTCCTACCAGTAATACTCCCAAATATCTCTGTACATCTTAGTACTACTGGGATAAACTGAAAACGGAGAACTATGAGCTTCCCATAATAATTATTTCTTCAACTGTGAATCACAAGGCACACATAATATCTTCCAAACCTCAAAACACAATCTTTATCAATGTTAAATTTAGGCAAATTACCCTTCTGAACCAACTCTACCTTTTTCTGCAACTCACTATCTTCCTTCTGTGCTTGCTTAATTCTGTTTGATAGAGATGATTTCATTGAAACCTGAAACAAAATAGAGGAATTTCCTACACCAACAAATTATATGCTAAATTTTATCAAGTCTTTAATAAAAGTATCTTATTCCAAACATAACATGGTTAATGTAGCATTACTCTTCTGACTCAAAGAATCAGCCACTTTATTTTCTTTTCCTGGATAGTAATGAATCGTGCAATCATAATCCTTGATTAATTCTATCCATCTCCTCTGTATCATGTTCAATTATTTCTGAGTGAATATATACTTCAAAATTTTTTGTTTAGTATATATTTCACATTTTACTCCATACAAATGATACCTCCAAATTTTTAAAGCAAAAACAATAGAAACTAAATACAAATCATGTGTAGGGTAATTTAACTCATGAAGTTTCAACTAACGTGAAGCATAATCAATTACCTGATTATTCTGCATAAGGACCCAAATGGTTCCTTTCAATGAAACATCACTATAGATAATAAAATCATCATTTCTAGAAGGAAGTTCTAAAACTGAATCATTTACCAATATTCTTTTCAATTCCTGAAAACAATAATCACATTATTTTTTCCAGATGAACTTAACACCTTTTCGAGTTAACTTAGTCATTAGAATAGATAACCGTGAACAATTCTCAACAAACCTCCTATAATAAGCTTTTAAACCAAGAAAAATATAGATCTTGGTTATATTTGTGGGTCTTGTCCATTCTACAACAACTTTTTTTAGAAGGATCAACAGTTATGTCATTTTTTGAAATAATGTGACCAAGAAATGAAATTTGTTGTAACCAAAACTCACACTTTCTGAATTTCCCATACAGTTTCTTTTCTTTAAAGGTTTTCAAGACAATCCTTAAATGACTTTCATGGTCCTATTTACTTTTAGAATAAACCAAAATATCATTAATAAAAACAACCAATATTTTTCACCTGATTCAACTGAGACATTACTACAACAAATTGTTCAATTTTGATTCTGACAATCTCTGGATGTTGATTTGGAAGGTCATTTCCCTCTGTATTACTTCACTGCAAAACTACCCTATTTCTTCTATTAAAAACCATTCTGAACACAGAAATATCTTAGGAAAAGAAAAATGGTAATCTGTAAATACTATATTATTTCAACATTAACATAAATTAATTTATAGATATTAATGTAACAAGACACTAACTCCTAACGTTATCAAAATCGACCTCTGATACCAACTATAAGGACCCAGACTTAAACATTACATAATCTTGAATTAAGTTATTAATTCACATTGAGAATCTTTTCAGGTTTATATCTTTAGAGAATTAGATCATAACATATACATAACAACTTGAATATTACATGTAGACACTTCTACTAAGTATCCATTTTTTCCCATAAGGTAAAAACTCTTTGAAAAGTTGAGTCATGTCTATTTCCATGTTTTAGACAGCATGACTTTTCCTTGATCCCATCCTTGAACCTATTCCAATTTATGTCCTATGAAAAACATTTTTAAAAACTTTGGATGAGCATAAAAATCTCAATAATGGATACACAAAGAAGGAAAACTATTAGTTTTTCAAAACAATAAGTAAACCATGAATACCTTTTCATAAGTAATAATTTTCATCTTTATGAAGTAGTAAATACTCTTCAATGAATAAAATATCATTACTTACCTTTTTGTAACCAAAAGATTACCATAAAACCCATAGAAAGAACACATAACATATAAAGGTAACTTGGGACATAAACATACTTAAATAGAATAACCATACGGTCGACTTCCACACATATCACTGAATAGAATAGCCATACGACCGACTTCCATACCCAATGAATTGAAGTTTATAATGTAACCACTCATACTGGTTTATCATGGAACCACCCGTCATTTGGTTTATCATGTAACCACCTGTCAAATGTGCAATTTCCATTATAAAATCATAGCACATAAAATATTAAAAATATAAATATTTCACTAATAACATTTAATTTGCAATAAAAATAAACCATTTCAAGATATTTAAATAATAAATCGATTTTAAAAACCATTTTCAATACCAAAACACCCAAAAAACAGAATAAGGGGTTTCTTTTTCATTTTAAAAACATTAAGGATTATAGAGGAATCCAACTAACAATTACAGTGGCAGAGAGGTCATTGTCACTGCAAATGTTAAAAAAATTACTTTTGTCGTTTAGTAAAACACTTCATAGAAAAAATATTCCCTTTGAATGAAATGAAAAGTCAAATGTGTTTATACACCGTATAAAATAAAGTCTTGTATAAAACAAAGTATACCTCAATGAAAGGATATTGAGACGATGTCCCTTACCCTGTGTCCGACTTGACTTGTTCATTCTTTAATATCCTAAATAATAAACTAAAGTTAATTTATAATTGCTTCAGAACCTTTTTTAAGTTTATTATTCCTTTTATATGAATTATTACAATGTTATAAACATTACAAAATTATTTAAGTTAATAACGGTTGTTTTATCGATATTTGGTACTTGAGTCAAAAATAGACTTCTTATAATTACATGTTGTCCATGTGGTAAAAATTATATTATCTAAAAAATTATATTCATGATTTAGATATAATATATATCATATATATCAAGTATATATATGTATTTATAATATTACATAACATTTAGAGGTACGAAATTAAATGCACCGTTCATGGAGACGGTAAGCCGTACATACGAATGAACGCTACTTTCATTTATATTTCATATTTAATGGAATGAAAAATTAATGATACATAGGTATATTATAATTCAATTATAATATCATATATATAATTTCAGTAACTCTATCCTTTATACATTCTACATATGGCATGAACGAGTCATATCACTTTGAGGGGGCGGTAGTCCGCACTTCCTCAAATGAAATTATCACGTTTACCCATAATGGAAACCATAAAGGTATGTTATAAATAAAAAATACAAAAGCATAGAGACAAACTATATATAATACATATCACATATAAATATAGTTCCGTCATAATGGCCACCATGAGAGGCGGTTGGAGATAATTGAACAATCATCGTTTTGTGAGGTAGTAGTTCGCCGTCCACAGAAAAGTATGTTATTTACCCATTAGATGGCTGTGTGTGTAAGTGTAGTTCAAATAATTCTCATAAAATAAACATAGTATATTTAGGATCCTAGTTTTACTATAAAATAAAATAATAAAAAGAGTTTAGGGGATTGGAGAAGGAAAATAAAACAAAATAACTTAAGAGAAGATGTTACCTTTAAATCGGGTAACTCCCTTTGGTTTGAACCAAAATGATTTCTTGAAGTGATCTATGCCTAAGGTAAGGCTTATAGGAGGAATATAGGGATGTAGGTATCTTAATTGGGCAGCGGTTGGATGATCCAAGGGTCTTGAGAGGTGTGAGTAATGGGTTAGAGGTGATGACTTTTTATAAGGGGGAAGATGGGCTCTTTAGGAAAGTTTAAAAATATTATTTTATTATATAATGATATTCGGTTTCTAAAGGTCCAAAACTCATTAAAGTCAAATATAAGATGACTAATGTTCTAAATAAAACCATCAAATAATAATTGGACAAGTTTTAGATATTTTGTTTAATTTTTATAATCTTATTTATTTAAATCATTCATTAATGAGGTAAACACTGCATCGTTATTGTGTCTTTAAATTTTTTATTTATTTGATGTATTAAAATTATAAAAAATACCATGATGTAGGAAATAGTTTTATCATTCAAATTAATATTTATTTTTGAAGATATAACTTATATAACCCCATGTAAAAATTGATTTACTAAAAGATATATGTTTATGTCATTTTTGTCTTTACTTTAAATTAGTTAACATAAAGTGTCATTATCACTCCCAAGTGGATCCATGGGGTCTCAAAATCGACAAAAGGATTCCCAAGGTAGGAAATGTATCATAAAATAGGATTAGAATACATTTTAGGGTAATTTTATATTATTATAATATTATTTTTACCTTGAATTACCCTATTTATTTTTAACCGCGGTAAATAAAAGTCAAAATTTACTATTCACAAAAAATTATTCTCATATTATTGAACCAAATTTTACTTAACAATAACAACCATGTATGTTAGATTTTTAAAATTCAATTCAAAAAAGCCGTAAAATTTCATTTAAATGAAAAAGTTAGTTTTTAACTACTACCAAGTGTTTTCACTATTTGTCAAAAATTGAAGGTTTTCAGAAAAATACCAAAAATTCAGCCTAAGCTATATTTGATATTCCAAATTAAAAAATGATGTCTATTTTAATAAATTCAAAACATATAAGTTGAATTAATTAATTTAAAATTAATTCTCATTGTCAAAACAAAAAGGCCGTTTTTAAGAAATAATAACTATCAAAAGATTGACACTTGTCTATGTCCAATTTCAAAGTGAAATTACTTCCAATGGCCAAAATTGGATTAAATGGTAAAAATATAATATAATTATACTTTAAAACCAATTAAAAAGATAATATAACCATATAAATAAATTAGATTAAAAGGCAATTTTGAATTAAAATACATTATTTTTCACTATTCATTAAAAAATGAATTTTATCAGAAAAATACCAAAAATTTACCCAAAGTAAATATTGATATCCCAATTCTAAAGAATAATTTTATTTTTTCAAATAGAACATATAAAAGTGAAAAAAAATATATTTAAAGAGGGTTCACTATTAAAAGGTGATAAATCGACCTTTTAAAGAGTATTAGGGTATTTATGCTTAAAATTAGAATTATTCACATTTTAAGCCTCTAAATTTTATTGGATAAATGTAAAAATATTTAAAAAACATTTATAATCATATTTTAGTTAGTTCTTTTCATTTCAACTATAACAACAGTTAGGTGTTAACTACCATTTAAAATAATATTATATTATTATTTTTCAGTATGACCCAACATTATGTGCAATGTAAGATTTCAAAGAAACCCGTTGTTGCGTATCAAGTATGCTATTGAACATAGAATCACTTTTAAATTAAAATTAATATTTAAATAAAAAATATTAATAAATATGAAAATGTCTTATTATGTATTTACCTGAGATGTTACAATTAATATAAATCCATAACATATGCTTAGGTGGTAGATCCTACCTTATTTATTAGAATTGTCAAGAATTTGTATGAAAATACACAAAAACATATATTAAATCATTAATCATATGAATCTTAGTAAAAAAGCCATTATTATATTATCCCATTTTCATATTGGTATAGGGAGAGAATTCATGACACAAATTGGTTATTTTCCTTTATCTATTACTTATTTCCATACAAATTATCTTTAAACATAGTAAAAAATTTCCCACATCTGATTATCATAACAAAAATTCTATCTTAAATCCTTTTATATATTAGTGGTACTAGGTTATATAGAGAAATTTGAGCAATGCACTTCATTTGGAAATTCCCTCTCTAGGTCAAGTACTAATTTTATACACAATATCATTCCAAACATAAATACACCATATTCATAGAGGAGTAGTGTCAATATCCCATATCTCATATATTTAATTTTATTTTCTATACCCTTATTATCACGTTGAGATTTTTTATCTTTTCTAGAAATTTTCATTAAAATTTTCATAAAAAATGGAATATTTTTTCTCTTACCTAAAAATTTATGTGTCTAATTTTAATTAATTTATGAAAATTAAATCCCCAAACATCCTCATAATAGACAGATCATTTTGATCCTTCATAATAAGGGCATAAAAAACCTTATTTTACTTCCTTGGGTGGTACCGTGTTATAATTTCATAGTCCTTCGATAGTTCCAACCATCTATTTTATCTTATATTGAGTTCTTTCTATGTAATATATACATCAAACTATTATGATATATATATGACACATATTTTATGATAAATTTCATATCTACATATCATCATGTCAAATATTATTTCCACCCACACAAGATCTCAAGTGGGATAGTTTTATTCATGGGTATTTAATTTCCTTGACACATAAGAAACAGACTCTATCATTTTTCATAATGACACACCATAGTCATTTATTTGAGGCATCACTATATATAAAAATTAATTACTTTCCAAAATTTATGATTAATACATATGAATTTATTAATATAATTTTTAGTTCCTCAAAAAGTTATTAACATTCCTTTTACCATGATAATTTTACCCCTTTATGTGTTAACATAGTTTATAAGTTAGCATGTTAGGTAATTATTTCAAAAAATTACCAATAGTAACCATCTAAGTGAAGGAAACTTTGTACCTCTATTATATTCATAGTTGTAATCCATTTTTTACCACCATAGTCTTTTATGGGTTAATATATATTCTATCATTGGAAACAATATGGCTAAGAAAAGAAACTTGTTGAAGTCAAAATTCAGACTTGATGAATTTACCAAATAACATATTTGCTCTATGAGTCTCAAGAAAAGATCATAAATGGTTTAAATTATCTTCATAACATTTATAATATATGATAATTTCATTAAAAAATAAATTATAAAGATAATCCTTAAATACTCTATCCATATTATCTGTATACACAGAAAATTCATTTATTAATATAAAAAGAATTACCATGGACTCATAATTACCATACCTCATATAGAATTATGTATTTAGTATATCATACTCAATTACATTTAATTGTTTATAACTTGAATAAAGATCAATATTTGAGAATCATTGATCCAATTTATATTGATGAAACATATAACCAATTAATTATAATGGGTATATGTTCTTAATAGTATTAGAATTTATTTCCTTATAAATGATATAAAAACTTATAGACCCATAATTTTTTATTTAAAAATATAACAGGTTCACCCCAAGGTGAGACACTAGGTTATATAAATCCATTATAAAAAAACACCTGTATTTTCTTCTTTAATTCTACCAATTCCACAAGAGCCATTATATAAGGTGGTTTAAAAATAGGTTTTCATCATATATAGGGTCAATAGAGAAACATTATTTATAATTCACTGGATATACAGGTAATTCATATGGAAATACATTAATATAATCATGAAAAATGGATACATTATTTATTATTAGAATTAAATTCTCATTTATTGATTTTATTTTATCTTATTCTCCACTATTAATTTCATTAACTTGAGAAAATAGAGGTGTAAGAAGAAAATATTTTAGTAGTAAGTACATGAATTTTTTATAATTGTGGTGGTTTATTCACATTAGTTTGAACAACCACCTATAATTACATAATATAAAATATTTGATGAGTTTTTTATAGTGATTTATATAAACCCACATTTTGAAATAATTAATGGTTTTTTTATATACCACCTCCAAAAAAATTTTTAGGGGTTGCTAATTAATAATACCACTAATAAACCCTTAAATTCACCATAACTAGGCTCATTTATCATCCCCTTGAACTTCCCTATATCCCCTCTATAATAGTCCCAAACCCACACTATTGGATCTAGTGTTGAAAAAATTATCTTTACATTTCCGCCTTTGAAACTGATGAAGGTGGCCCAATTTTTGAATCCAAAACATATAATATCAAAAGAAAATATTGGTTCACATAAATTCTCAAGGAACATTTAGGTTTATAGTTTTAAATAATTTGTAAAAATTATTACATAAACAATACAATTTTTTTGAAATGAGTATCTCTCCCACTTCACTCAAATTTTATTATTTCACATTAAGTCATCATCATCATCCATATGAAATCCCTTATAGACATAATTCATTCAACCTTATTTTTTATAACTCAGTGAAATAGAAACATAAGAAGGGTGAGATCAAATGTTCAGTAAGGGTAAATGTAAGCATTAAAAATTTAATATCATCAGTGATAATAAGAAGAGAATAAGGGTAAAATGACATAATCAAAGTGCATGAGTATAACATAATAATATTAATACCCATAAATACCTAAATAATTAAACATAAAGAAATTTCATAAGGATTTAACATATTAAAGAGTCACTAGAATCAATAATCATGATCCATTTTATATCAATATTGACTATGAGAAACATTATAAACCCATATAAATAATAGATAAAAGGTATTTATATGTTGAAATATTATCATCATATCACTCTTAAAAAACCCTTACAATTAGAATAACCATGTTATGAACTTCCAATATAATTCTTCAGAGAATATAATAATTATTCAATGCATTGAAGTGTTATCTAGGAACACCCATAGTATAAGCTATATTAGGATCACCTGGTTCTATCTGGGAGAATCTATCATATAACCAATAATGGGATCACTTGGTGCTATCTGAGAACACAAATGATCATAAAATAATGTCCAAGTATCATTCATTAATAGAGAACCCATTTCATTATAAACTCATCCAATAAAAATTTATTATTTTTAGAACTTGATTAACCTAGGGAAAAGAAATAGATTCCATAAAAATATATTTGAAACATGTTTAACTTGTGGAAAAGAAACGAGTTACCAGAAAAATATCCTTGAAAAAATCATAATCCATCTAATGAAAGAACAAATATAGAATCATTAAAACATATCCCCAGTGGAGAAAAAGTAACATCAATGATTTTTTATTTTTATGAATGTAAATACCATTAAAATATCCTTAATAACATTATTGAGTATAATAAACTTTTCATTTTGAGTAACATCAAAGGATGTCATCTCATATGGAAAATGATTTTGAAAGATCACATAAAACATTTCTTGAGGAAAATATCCTTTCCATTTTGAAGACACTTATTTAAAATATAAAATTTTATTACACATTAAATAATAAAATTTATTTGAAAATAACATTTGAAACATAAAAAGTAATATTTAAATAATTTAGTGTTTATGAAGGCACAAAGTTTTTTCCTTACTGAAAACATTGAAAACAAATATTCCTTTCACATTTTTGTAAAAATGTCAAAAAGTTCCTTGATCAAAAAATAATAGGAAGATTTTTTTGTAATTTTTTTGGATAAAATTTAATTTAAAAAGCAGATTAAATTTTTTAAAACATATTTTGAAAACATTTTATAAACATGGATATTGAAATATAAAGATACCCAACCATAAAGAAAATACATGATCAATATCACATACAAATGACATGCTTGATATTTATTAAATTAATAAGGGGGGAAATAGAAATAAAACTTGTGAACCACATTTAAATCCAAATTATAATAAATGATATATGGTTCAATAAAATAAGATCATATGATTTCCTTTAATGTAACCTTAAACATAAACAATCCCAAAAGAAATAAGATTGTAACATAAATCCTTTTCCATTTTGGAAACATTTCAATCATAATATACTGAAAATAATAACACCAAATGAAAATTTAAATATCAAGAACATAATGATATTCATAATATAACATGTCAATGGTGTAGTAGATACACCTCATAAAATAGGATAGGTGTGTAATATTACAATATACCCCAATACAAAGAAATTGAGATGAAACCCCTTACGACTCTGATAATATCTAGATCAAAACCACATGAAAGAGAGAACCAAATATGGATTAATAAATAAAAACAATTATCTTATAAATAATACAAAAATATATTTATGGGTGTTATATAAAACAAATAATAAATATAAGTGGTGAGCATGAATTATGTCTCACAGAAGTAAAAGCGAGATGAGAAACCCTTACCTTGAGTCCATACATTCCATACATGTCCTTTAACTCTTGTATAATAGGATAAAATAAATTATTTAATTTCTTAATAACCATTAATATGTTTAATTAATTATAATTAAATAATTTATTTTATTTATTTTTAATGGCATATTTAAATACTTAATTAGGTATGTCCATTTCTGGTGTTTTGAGGATGCTTGGTTCATTGATTCAAAATAAATTTGGTGTGTTGACCATGGTCAAAGTGGTCATTATTTCAATATATCCAAAATAATTATCACGAAATATTTATCATATTTATTAATAAATTATATTTTTAAAACCAATCATGATATATTGTTATGAAAAATGAACTATGTTATGACTATAGAGACAATAGGCTGTACGTACACATGAGTAAATTTCCATTTTTAAATGATCATTATGGAAAGAAGGTTCCTATTATTTTATATTAAAAAATGAAAATAATATCATAAATAAAATATTATTTATTTAAATATACTTATATAAGTCATCCATATTATTTAAATAAAAATTCGGTTTTAAACAATAACTTAGTGTTTTTTCACTATTCATCAAAAATTGAAAGTTTTCAGAAAAATACCAAAATTTCACCCTAGGATAATTTTGATATTCTGAATCCAAAAATGAAGTCCATTTTGAAAGATAAAATTTTTAAAATTTCAAAAATTGGGTATTACTATTCATAACGGCTTATTTGATTGGTTTTGGTGTGTGTGTTAGAACTCGAAGTTGCGTACAACACACGCTACTGTATTATTCAAAGGGAAGCATACCGTAGAAGATTGGGGCGTTACATTCTCCCCTACTTCAAATAATTTCATCCTCGAAATTTCTAGAATACTACTGCATGAGTGACGTTATCAGATTCATCATGGAATGAAGATTAAGAATGTATATATGATATCATAACTCCATTAGTATAAATATTTTATAAATATAATATATATACTTTAAATCTATCATTTTAACAATACTTGAGAGGTGATGATAGAAAATGAATGACATCGGTTCGTGAGGCGGTAGTTCACCATACACACGAATACTGATTTTGTGTCCCATTTTATGGAGGAGGAGATATATTTAAGTTAATAAATTAACATAATAATATATAAATATATAAATTATACTGATTTTATTATATAATAATAATTTAATAATAATATAATTATTTCGAATAATAAATAAAATAAAAACACTCAGTTAAGCATGATACATCTTCTTTAGGAAACCTCCATAGCTAAGCACCAAAATCTTTATTAGGATGAATTTATGATTAAAATAAGGGATATAGATTATGGTGAGAGAAGTTAGTAAGGAATATGGTAAGGTTTTTTTATATTCAAAGGGATTTTAATCTATAAAGATGAGAGGAGAGTGGGTGGCCATTTATAATTGGAGAAATGACCCCACATGGAAACTACTTGGAAATTTTCCAAAAGAATAAAAAATGAGTCATTAATCAATATATTATAACTTTTGAAGGATATAATACAAATATTTAAATAAAATATTATTTTTAAAATTTTAATTTTTAAAATTACCCATATCTTTTTAGTTTAACCCCATGGAAAACCTGTTTTTACCTAAACCATAATAATTAATTTTTATTGTTTTCACTATTCATTATGGTAAAAAATTAAGTTGAAATTATTAGATAATATAAATTATACTAATTTTAAATATTAAATCCATTTTAAAATATTTAATTCACATAATTTTATAAAATTAATTTAAAATGAAAATAGTAGACGTGATGAAAAAGAAAATTTTCAAGAAGTGTATTTTTCAAGAAAGAGATGATTTTATATTAACTATTTGACTAATAATAATAATTTTATGAATATGAATTAACATTTATTTAAATTTAATATATAATTTTTATTTAATATATTCCTCATTTTGGGTTTGTTGAATTAATTAAAATAGAGAAACATTATGCACTTTAAAACAATTTTCAGAAAAATCTTGCATCTAAACCCAATAATAAACCTATACTAAACTAAAATATAAAGATGATTAAAATTTAATTAGTTAAATTAAATATTAATAAATAATAATTATTTAATTTAAAATTAAATTCAAAAAATATTGGGGCTTTTAAATTTACTTAATTTATGGAAAAATGTCATTTTAAAAAATAAGTATTTTTTACTATTCACTAAAAAAATAAATATTTTCTGAAAAATACCAAAATTTCATCCAAAGTAAATGTAGATATTATGATTTCACAAATTAATTTAATTTTATCAAGTACATTTTATAAATTTTTCAAAAATTTATTATAATATTTTTTCATGAAAATACATACAAATCATTTTTGAGGAAAACATATTTTTGAAGAATAGAATTACTTTTCTAAAAAATGAACGATTATTTATTAAAAATTTATCAATAATTTATATTGATGAGGAAATATATATATATATATATATATCATAAAATAGTTAATACTATTCATACCCATCAATTTAACTACTAGGTTATAATGGTTATATATTTTATGGGTTGTTTAAGATCAGTGTTGTGTGTCGTATACGCTATTGATCTGAAAAATATCAGAGTTTCATGTACTTCAAGATATCAAAGAGATTAAAATTATTTAAAAATAAATATATCATAATTTATTGATGTGTTACATTCTCATCTAATTTTGGTCTTGTATTTCAAATACACTATCAAAAATAATTTTTTTCTTTTGAAATTTCAAGGTGTTGCATACTCCCACTCCAAATTAATAATTTTAATCCACTCAAATTAAACTTTATCTCAATAATCAAATGTTGGATATTTAAAACTAATTTTTTTAAAACCACATCATAAAAATGGTTATTAAAAAATACCCTTAAAAAGATGGAAAAGTAAATACAATGGTCATCACATAACTTGGATTACATATAGGAGGAAATTGATGGTAGGTGAAGATTTGGATATGGAAGAAAAGTGAAAATAATTATGGAGAGTGATAGAGATAATTGATAATATTAAATTTAATGATCAATATAATATTAAGAAACTAAAAACCATAAATCTTAGATTAGTGAAAATACCATCAGTTCATTATAAATGAAGGTACTAAGATAAAATATTTATTTCAAGATACATCTCATATAATTCAAGAATTACTTTACCATCTAGGCTAAAATCATAGTGAAATATACTTACTTGACAAGTATAATTTCATCCTTTATCCAATTTCCACCATAATATCATATTTTTATCCATCATATGAGTTTTAAAGAGCTTTTTTCATGCCTAAATCACTAAAATAAACATATAAATATCACATAAACATAAAAGGGACAATAAGTTATTCCTCATATATTTAGACATTAACCAAAAAAATGGTTATAACATGAGAATATAATTACCAAAATAAATAAAACTTCATATGATACATTAATCTCTAAAATTAAATAGTAATAACCAATGTTCAAACTAAATTATTCTATAACCAAATAACCCTACATTCCAAATAAACTTTATAAACTCAAAATTAATGATTGTTTTAATGTCAAAGGTTATCTCATATTTTTCAACTTATAAGAACAAAAATATATCAATATTTTTTTAAGTAACATTTACCACTTATTCATCAAATCAATTTTCAATCCCATGGTTATCTATAAGTTAAAAATTGTGTTCCCATTATTACCTCAATATATGAGATCATATAACCCCTAAAGGTTATGAATAAATTAAAAAAAATTCCCCAAAAGAGTAAAGTAATACTTCATGTTCATCACCATTATTATTATATAAATAAAAGGGGGGGCATAGGCTGAGATAAAAAACAATAAGATAAGATACATGTTTCTAAAATAATGAGTTCCAAGGGAATCTCCATGGACTAAATCTACACCTCTAAGGTAAAATATCCCAAACTAGATAAGCAAGTGACAATACACCTTGAAAGGCCATGGACGCCAAAAAATATGTAGCTTTATTACCCTCCTTCCAAGTGTGAAGGACCTCCATAAGATTATTTATAAACATCCATACATTAAAAATATAATATGATACAACCCAAATAGTGTTATAAGGACCATGAAATGATTTATGTATGATTTTTGAGTCGATTTAAACCGCATCCAAGTCGATGTTGTTCTGAATACAAAGCTCAAGACCTATAAGCATTGAATTAGCTTCAATTTCAATAGAGTTTTCATTCCAAAATAAATAAGTGAAGGCAAGAATAAAATATCCCCTGGTATGTAAAATTATGCCACCACCTCATATGGTTTCCATACTTCACGAAAAATCTATATTTAGTTTGTGACCATTCTGATGAGGGTGCTAACATATCCACTATCCCAGGGGTGCATTGAAGGATGAAAAATCAGAGGGTTTGGAGTATAAGAGGAAATTGATGGGGGAGGGGGGTCATAATTCTATTTTTTTATGTTGCAAGAAAAATAAATTAGAATTCTCATGGTTTCATAAATGAGGGAAAACCTTGAGCAAGAGAGGCCTTCATATAATGATTTATTCCTAACCTGCCAAATTCACCAACATACCACCATAAGGATAAATGGTCCCACCTTCTTCTCATGATTGTTTCAATTCATTACTTAAAAATATAGGTTGAGAAAAAAACACCAAAATACACCTGAGAGGATAAAATAGTGAACTCTCTAAACCTACTCCATATCATGCACACCCAGTCACCTTCAAAAAACAAGTGAGCTGAAGACTCCTCCTCTGGATTCCCATAACCTATAAACGCCAAATTTGCCACTAATATTTTGTGATATTAATCATAATTAATCTTATATACCTATGATGTTGTAAAAAACTCTTCAGATAACCTGACATTAAAACTTCATAATATCTAATGTTATCAAAACCCTTATTTGATACCAACTATAATAACCATGAACCCAAAATCCTAGATCCGATATAGAAATTGTTATCTTGAAAATTATGGAATTGATGATGATAAGGGTGACCCAATTTTCTCTATCAAAAACATAAAATATCAAAATAAAATATTGGATCAATTATATTATCATGGAACTTTTAAGTTTACATTTTTATAGAATTAGGAAAAACTCATACATAAATAATACCCATGTATTTAAATGATAATTTCTCCCACTTAACTCATATTTTATTATTTTTCTTTAATTAATAATAATTATATATAAAAAATACCTTATAGTCATAATTTATTTAACCTAATTATTTATAACCTGGGAAAAAGGAAACATAAGAAGGGTGAGCTCCTTTACTATAAGTAAACATAAGAATTAAAAATTGACTGTAATAATTGATTATAAGAAGTGAATATGGGTATAATTATATAATAAAAGTGATAAATTATAACATAAGAATACACATACACATCAATACCTAGATCATCCAATATAATAACATTGAATAAGGCTTTAATAGAGGAAATATTCATCAGAATCAATAATCACAATCCATGTTATATAAATATTGATTATGAGAAACATTATAAACCCATTACATGCATAGATAAAAGGAATTGGTATCTTATAACATTATCATCATATCACTCTTAAAAAACCCATAAAATTGAAATAATAATTCATCTAACTTATAATATAATTATCAATAGAACACAATCATTACCCAATGCATTAGAGTGCTATTTGGGAGCACTAATCATATAAGTTATATCGGGATCACCTGGTTCTATCTAGGAACACCCATCACATAATCTATAATGGGATCACCCAGTGATATCATGGTGCATCCATGATCATAAATAATGTCCAAGTTCCATCCATTAATAGGGTATTAATTTCATTATAAACTCAATGAAATGAACTCTATTATTTTCAGAACTTTATTAACCCATGTAAAAGAATCAAGTTACATAATTCTTTTGAAACATTATTTACCCATATAAAATAAATGGGATATATAGAAAATCTCTTGGGAAAAATAATAATCTACCCAAATAATTAATGAGGATAAAATCATTAAAAAATATCCCTAGTGGAGAATAAGTAACATCATGGGTTATCGACATTAATAAATGGAAATAACTTAAAAAAAATTAAAATCATTCCTGAGAAAATAACCTTTTCATTTTGAGTAACATCAAAGGATGAAATCTTATTTGGAAAATGATTTTCAAATATCTCATGGAACATTTCTTGAGGAAAATATTTTTTCCATTTTGAAAATATTTATTTAAAATATAAAATTTTATTTATAATTTAACAAAAAAATTATTTAAAAATAACCTTTGAAAATTAAAAACAATATTTAAAACATAAATAAATTTTTATAGTATGAAGTTATGTTCATGGAAAATACATTAAAAATAACGGTTCCTTTCATATTTTTTTAAGAAATGTAAAAAATGGATTGTTTAAAAAATAAAAGGAAAATTATTTTTAAATATTTTTGACAAACAAATCATAATTAAAAATGATTTTAAATAATCATATTAAAACATTTTTGATTTTTTTTTCAATAATTCTTAGAAAATATGGATATTGAATGAGAATGATACCCTATAGAAAAGAAAATACAAGTTTGGTATCACTTACAAATGAATTTCTTGATATTTATCAAATAAATAATGAACAAAATAGAAATAAAACATGTGAAAAATATTTAAAACCAAATTATAATAAAATATATGCGGTTCAAGAAAAAAATAGAATATTATTTCCTCTAAAGTAACCTTAATCATAAAAAATCTTGAAAGAAAGGAGTCTGTAATATAAAGCCTTCCCCATTTTGGTAACATTTCAATTATAATAAATAGAAAATAAAAAAATCACATGAAACCTTAAATTTCATGAAAATAATTATATTTGTGATATAAAATTTCAAAGGGGATACAGAAACACCTCATGAAAGAAGATAGGTGTGTATCAATTTAATATGCCTCAATTAAGGGAAATTGAGATGATATCTCTTACGACTTTCATAATCTCCAGATCAAAACCCCATGAAAGTGAGAACATAATATGTATTAATAAATCAAAATAATTTTCAGGTAAAGAATAATAAAATACATTCATGGTTATTATATATACTATACAATAAAAATAATTGTTTGACATTACATATGTCTCATAAAAGTAAATGCAAGATGAGAAATCCTTACCTTGAGTCTAGAATTCACATGCATGTCTTTTAAATCCTATATAATAAGATCACATAAATAATTTTATTTTTTAAGAACCATTTATAGGTTTAATAAATTATACATAGAACATTTATCTTATTTCTTTTTAATAACATATTTAAATACTTAATCATTTAAGTCTATGTCCGATGTTTTGAGGGTGTTCGGTTCATTATTTCAAAATAGATTTGGTGTGTTCATCATGGTCAAATAATTAATTATTTAAAAATATCATGAATAATAATAAAAACATATTTATACATAAATTATATTTTTATAACCAATAATGAAATATTTTTATGAAAAAATGAACTATGTTATGATCATGGGGATGATAGGTCGTACACACGCATAAGTAACATTTCCTTTTTCTAATAGTCATTATTGAAAAAATTTATATATTATATCATATTTAAAAAATGATAATAATATCATAAACAAATATAATTTATTTAAATATACTTATATAAATCATTTATGTGATTTAGTGATGAAAAAACAGTCGCATCGCTTTGTAGAGGTGGTAGTCCGCACGTATACACGAACTACATTATCATTTTTTAGTGTAAGAAATAAAATGATATATTATAATTTAAAATTTATATATATGTAATAAATATGAAAATTATATAATTAATATAAAATATATTCATTAAAATTATATTTATTATATTCCATATAAAGATTTAGTGAATAACGAATCACATCACTTCATGAGGCGGTAGTCCGCCGTACACACAAGCGACATTATCGTATCACTCATGAAATGGAAAGTAATAAGGTATATGTGATATCATAACTCCATAAGTACAAATACCTTAAAATAGAGTATATATAATTTAAATCCATCATTATAAAAATATGTGAGATGAAATTATTGAAAATTAATGACATTAGTTCGCGAGGAAGTAGTTTACTGTATATACAAATAATAATTTTCTATCCCATTTGATGGAAGAGAATATGGATTTTGGTTATAAAATTAATAGAATAACATATAATTATATGGAAGATGTTATTTTTATTATATAATAACAATTTAATTATATTTTAAGGAGGTTTAATAATAAATAAAATAAAAACTCTTAGTTAAGTATGATACATCTTCTTCAGACAACCTCTATAGGTAAGCACCAAAAACCTTTTTAGGATGGATTTATGATCAAAATAAGGGATTTAGGTCATGGTGAGGTAAGTTATGAAGGTATTTGGGAAGTTATTTATAGATAAATATGTATTTTAAGGTGCTAATAAGATAATATAGAGGGTGACCTTTTATAAGTGGGGAAAGAGACCCATATGGAAACTACTTGAAAATTTCCCAACAGAATCTAAAATGATAGTAATTCCATTGTAAAAAGATTAAAAATATCTATATATTATAACTTGTTAAGTATAATATTTAAATATGTAAATACAATAGTATTTTTACATGTTTAATTGGAAAAATTATCCTTAACTTTTTAGTTTAACCCCTAGTAAACACGTTTTTACCTTAATAGAGGTAACTATTTTTTACTATTTTCACTATTCATTATGGTCAAAAATTAAGTTTTAAATTATTAGATAATATAAATTATAATAATTAAAAATATCAATTTTTTTTACAAAACTAAATTCATATAATTAGAAAAATCTAATTTAAAATTAAACCCATAAACACAATGAAAAAGTGGACTTTCATGAAGTGTATTTTTCAAGAAAAATATGATTTTATATTAACTCTATGACTAATAAAAATTATTGTATGAATATAAATTAATATTTATTTTTATATAATCTATAAATTTAATTTAAAATTTTCTTTATTATGGGGTTTTAAATTAATTAAAATGGAGAAACATTATGTGCTTTAAAATAGTTTTTTCAGAAAAATCCCATTTCTAAAACTAAAAGTAAACTTATACTAAAACACAATATAAATATGATTCAAATATAATTAAGTGGATTAAATATAAATAAATAATAATTATTAAATTCTAAATTATATTCAAAACATAATGTTACTTTTAAATTTTAATTAATTTATTTTACAAAAATGACGTTTTTACAAAAAATGAGTATTTTTTACTATTCACTGATAAATCAATATTTTCCAAAAAATCTCAAAATTTAATCCAAATTAAAATTTTGAAATTCCAATTTTAAAAATTAATTTAATTTTATAAAATAAATTTTATAAAAGTTATAAGAAATTATTATAATATTATTTAACAAAAAGTAATGAAATCATTTTTGAAGAAAACATATTTTTGAATAATAAAAATACTTTAATAAAAGTTGAATGATTGTTTATGAAACATTTATAAATAATTTATATTGAGTATGATATATATATATACACATAAATTTTTAATTTATTTAATACCATTAATTCCAATCAATTTAATAGCTAGGTTATTATGATTGTATATTTCATGGGTTGTTTAAGCTCAGTTTTGTGTGTCGTATACCCTATCGATCATAAAAATATTGGGGTTATATATACCAAAATATATTAAAGAGATTAATTTTTTTAAAAGGATATATATAATAATTTCCTAGTGTGTTACATTCTCTCCTATGATCTATGTTGAGTGTCATATACATTATCAAATAAAAAAATTTCTTTTAATATCTCAGGGTGTTATATCCTCCCCCTAATGAATTTAATCCTCACAATTTAAAAATTATATCTGTAATAAAAGGTTGTATATTTATAAATATTTTTTTATTAACCCACATCATAAAAAGGGTTAATAAAACTTTCTCTTAGAAATTGGTAAAAGTAAATATGAAGGTTGTCACATAACTAGGATTCCACATTGGGGAACATTGGTGGTAGGTGAATATTTGGACATGAATAAAAATAATAAATAATTATAAAGAGTGAAAGGGATTATTGATAATATTAAATTTAATTATCAATAGAATGTTAAGAACCAAAAAATGATAAATCTGTGATCAGTGAAAAGGCCATCGGTTCATTAGAAATGAAGGTAATAGGATAACATTTCTTTTTCAAGATCATTTTACCAGAGTTAAGGAATTATTTTACCATATAGTCCAAAAACATAATGAAATATAATTACTTGAAAAGTATAATTTCATACATTATCTAATTTCTTCCACAATATCATCTTTTTCTATAATCGATGAGTTTTAAAGATGCATTTTTCATACCAAAATCACTAAAATCAACTTTTAAAGGACAAATAACCTAAAAAGGGATGAAAATATATTCATACTATATTTATACATTAATCAAAACCAAAATGGTTAGAATGTGGTATTATAATTTCAAAAATAAATAAACCTTTATATGATACATTAGTATACAAAATTAAACAGTAATGCCCAATTTTCAAATAAATCATTCCATAAATAAATTACCCTATATCCCAAATAAACTAAATAACCTCTAAATTAAATAGTGTTTTATCCTTAATGGTTATCTCATAAAATTCATATTACAAGACCAAAAATATAGCGCTCTTTTTTTTAAATACAATTATTCACTTAGTCACCAAATCACTTTTCAATACCATGGTTATCCATGACCTAAAACTTTTGTTCCATTAATTACCTCAATATAAAAGATCATATAAACCATGAAGGTTATGAAAACCTTAGAAATTTTTTCCCAAAAAATTAAAGTCATAATTAATGTTAAAATAAAGTCTTAAATATACATTAACCTAATAAAACATATCCTAAAATGCCATCTTCTAGTAAATTCATTAATCACTTTAAGATCTCATCTCCTAAAACCTTAAAGGGGTTTCTAAGATTTTGAACACATGATCATCCACAATCTTATATACCTATGATGGTATCCAAAACTCTTGAGATAAAATAACATGAAAAAAACTAATCTCTGAAGTTATATAAACCTTTCTTTGATACAAACTATAATATTCCCAAACTTACACTTCTAGATCCAGTTCTAAAAAAATTATTTTTAAATTTATGGATTTGATACTGATGAAGGTGAACCAATTTTCACCAAATAAAACATTCAATATTAAAATTAAATATCATATCACTTACATTATTAAGGACCTCTGTGGTTTTGAGTTTTATATAATTAGGGAAAAATATTAAATAAACAATACCCATGTCTTTAAATGATCATTTATACTACTTAACCTAGATTTTCTTATCTTCCATTGAGTTTTCATCATAATACTTGTGAAATCCCTTCTAGAAATAATTTATTCAACCTAATTATTTATAAATTAGGTAAAAGGAAAAATAATAAGGGTGATCTCACTAAATAAGGGTAAATGCAAGAATTAACAATTGAATGCCATTAGTGAGAATAAGAAGATAATAAGGGTACAATGACATAATCAAAGTGCATGAGTATAACATAAGAATATTCTTACCCATCAATACCAATATCATTAAACATAAAAACATTTCATCAGGATTTAACAATGGAAAGAGTCATCAGAGTTAATAATCAAGATCCATGTGATATCACTCTTGATATTGAGAAACATTATAACCCATAGAAATCATAGATAAAAGGTATTGGTATCTTGGAACATTATCATCATATCGATCTTAAAACCTATTACAATTTGAATAACCATATGTCCAACTTTCAATATAGATCTCCATAAAACATAATCATTACCCAATGCATTGAAGTTATATCTTGGTTCACCGATCATATTAGACATATCAAGCTAACCCAGTGTTATCTAGGAACACCCATCATATAAGATATAATTATCTCACCCAATTTTATCTAGGTGCACACATTATCATGAGTACTGTCCAAGTACCATTCATGATCAGAGGATTAATTTCATAATAAAATCATTAAACAAACATTTATTATTTTTAGAACTTTATTAACCCATAAAAACCAAATTATTTCTATAAAAATATATTCGAATAATTATTCACCCATGGAAAAGAAATTATATCTATGAAAAATCTCTATAAATAAATAATAATCCATCTAGAAAAATAATGAGGATTGAATCATTCTAACATATCCCCAGTGGAGAATTAGTAACATAAAGGGTTTTTGATGTTGATGAATGGATATACCATTAAAATATAATTAAAAACATTATTTATAAAATCAAACTATTCATTTTGAGTAATATAAAACGATCTCATCTTAGTTGGAAAATGATTTTTAAATGTTTATTGGAACATTTCTTGAAGAAAATATTCTTTCCATTTTGATTTTTTTTTTAAAATTCTAAAATTTTATTAGAAATTAAATAAAAATTCATTCAAAATAAATTCTAAAAGTTAAAAAGGAATATTTAAAACATTTAGTGTTCATGATGGAAGAATGTTATATTCATAACAAATATTCTAAAAACAAAGATTCATTTTATCTTTTAAAAAAAATTAAAAAAAATTCCTTATTCAAAAAATGATATGAAGAATCATTTTATAACATTTTTTAAAAACCAATTATGTGTAAAAATTATTTTAAACAATCATAGTAAACAATTTTTGAATACATTTTTTAATTTTTTTAAAAAACATGAATATTGATAGAGAAAGACAACCGATCAAAAAGAAAATACAAGATCAGTATCACTTACTAATGACTGTCTTGATATTTTATAAATAAATAATGGAAGAAATAAAAATAAAACATATGAACCACATTAACAACAATATTAGAATAAAATATATATTTTTAAATAAATTAAGAGTATATTACCTCCTATAAAGTAACCTTAAATATAAACAATCCTAAAAAATGAGATTGTAACATAAATCCTTTTCCATTTTGGTAACTTTTCATTCGTAATCCTAATGAAATAATAACTTATAATAAAAATTTAGATATCAATAAAATATTTATATTCATGACATAACATGTAAAATTGGAATTATATATACCTTATAAAAGAATATAGGTGTTTATCATGACAATATGCCTCAATGAAGGGAAATTGAGACGAAGTCCCTTACGACATTAGTAATCTCTGGATCAAAAACCCATGAAATAGGGAACCTGATATGGATTAATAAATCCAAATAATTTTCATGTAAATAAACAATAAATAAATTCATGGGAATTATATAAACCACACAATAAAAATATACGGTGAACATGGAATATGTCTCACAGGAGTAAACACAAGACGCGAAACCCTTACCTCGAGTCCAGACTTCCCATGCATGTATTTTAACTCCTATATAATAAGGTTACATAAATTATTTTATTTATTAAATAAAATTTTATATGTTTAATACCATATAATTAAATAATTTATTTTAATTATTTTTAATTAAATATTTAAATACTTAATCTGTTAAGTCCATGTTTGGTGTTTTGAAGATGTTCAGTTCGTTGTTTCAAAACAATTTTGGTGTGTTAACCATGGTTAAAGAGGTCATTATTTAAAAATATCTAGAATAATAATCATGAAACATTTATAATATTTTTACATAAATTATATTTTTATTACCCACCATGAAATATGGTTATGAAAAATGAACTATTTTATGATAATGGGCATGACAGGCTGTGCGTATGCATGAGTAACATTCCCATTTTTTAGTGATCATTATGGAAAGAATGTATGTATTATTTTATACTTAAAAATAATAATAATATCATAAATATGGTATTATTTACTTAAATATAATAATATACACCATCTATGTAATTTAGTGATGAAACTAGTGTCACATCACTTCTTGGATATGGTAGTCCACACACACATACGAACATAATTATCATTTTTTTAGTGTAAGAAATAAAATGATACAATATATTTTTATATTGATAAATATGTTATGAATATAATAATTATGTAATTTATATAAAATATATTCATGAATATTATTCCTATAACCTTCCATGTAAAGAGTTATTGAATAATAAATCATATCATTATCCGAGGTAGTAGTCCTCTATACACACGGGAAACATTATCGTATCCCTCATGGAATAGAAAGTATGAAGATATATATAATATAATAACTCTATAAGTATAAATATGTTACAAATATCATATATATAATTTAAATTCAGAATCATAAAAATATTTGAGAGGTGATTATGGAAAATGAATGACATCAGTTCGTGGGGTGGTAGTCTTCCGTACACATGAATAATACTTTCATGTCCCATTTGATGGAAGAGGAGATGGATATAGTTCATGACGTTAACATAGTAACATATAATTATATGGGATATAATGTTTTTATTATATAATAATAATTGGGTAATATTTTATATAGGTGGAGGAAGAAATAAAATAAAAATGCTCGGTTAAGCACAATACCTCTTCTTCAGACAACATTCTTAGGTAAACACCAAAAGTCTTATTAAGATGGATTTTTGGTAAAAATAAGGGATATAGGTTTTGTATGGGGAAGTTAAGATGGTATTTGGTAAGTTATTTTCTGATAAAAATTTCTTTGAAGGTGTGTATTGGATAGACGAGGGGTGGACTTTTATAAGCGGGGAAAGAAACACACAGTGAAACTACTTGGAAATTTTTCAAAAAAATCTAAAATGATAAAGTTATTATCTTGAAAAAAGCTTCCAAATGATGATCTATTTGAAATTGGTAAGGATAATATTGAACTATGGTCATCTAATAATATTTTTACATGTTTAATTGTAAAAATTACCATAATAATTTTAGTTTAACCTCTGGGTAAACCCGTTTTTACCTTAATTGCGGTAATAAATTTTATTATTTTCACTATTCATTATAGTAAAAATTCATGATGAACTTATTAGATAAGATAAATTATACCGATTGAAAATTTTAAATCAATTTTAACAAATTTAATTCACATAAGTAGAAAATTTTAATTTAATATTGAACCAGTAGACGCGATAAAAAAGCAGGGTTTCAAGAATTTTATTTTTCAAGAAAAATATGATTTTATAATAATTCTATGACTAATAATAATTCTATGACTAATAATAATAATTTTTTGAATATAAAATAATATTTATTGATATAAAATCTATAAATTTCATTTAAAACATTTCTCATTGGGGTTTTTTTATTTAATTAAAATGGAGAAACATTATTCACTTGAAAATAGTTTTCAAAAAAATCATGTTTCTAAACCCAAAAATAATCTTATACTAAAATAAAATATACAGATTATTAAAATGTAATTAAGTTTATTAAAAATAACTTAATAATATATATTTAATTTTAAATGATTTTTAAAACATAATGATACTTTTAAATTTACTTAATTTATTTAAAATAAGTGACATTTTTTACAAAAAATGGCATTCTTCAATATTCATTGAAAAATCAGTATTTTCTGAAAAATCCCAAAATTTCACCCAATTTAAATTTAAATATTATTATTTTAAAGATTAATTTTATTTTATAAAACATTTTCTATAAATTTTCTAAAAATTATTTATAATATATTTTCATGAAAATAATTAAAAACCATTTTTAAAAATACATATTTTTAAAAAATAATATTACTTTACTAAAAAATTATTGATTATTTACTAAAAAATTTCAATAATTTATATTGAGTGGTATATATATATATATATATATATATATATTTCATAAAGAAGTTAATACTATTCATACACACCAAATTAATGGCTAGGTTATAATGGTTATATATTTCATGGTTCTTTTAAGATACATGTTATAGGTCATATATGCCATAAACCAAAAAAATCTTGGTGTTACGTTAAATGAATACTATTGATGAGATTGAATTTATTTAAAAATAAATATTTTTTATTTTCTTAGGGTGTTATATTCTTGTATAATCTCAATTTTTCGTGTCTTATATGCTATCAAACAATTTTTTTTAAATCTCATAGAGTTAAACCCCCTCCCTTAAAAATACCCCCAATTCCCCTTTCCCCTATCAATGCCCCCTTGAGATCACCATAGTATACCATCGATGACCCCAAACCTACTACCCTCTGAATCCCCTCTCTACTCAAGTAACCTCGATTGACTCTCCCATTCCTCAGATCCCAAATCCCATCAGCACCCCCACACCTCAATATCTCATCATCTAACACCCGCTCCCCTTAACAATTCCCTCCAATTACCTCAATCACAGTATTATATTACAGATACACAATCCCCTCACTTTGATTACACCCCTAAAATCACCCTCCCCTACACTCTATATAAACCCCATCTCATGAGTACACCATATAATCCCCTTGATCATATCCATATTAGTCACAATGTAAATATTTATTTATTGATCTCATTAATGTTATTACATATTATATATATATATATATTATCATTTCATTATGTCACAATCTTTCCAGTTATCTATTCTAATATTTGAAAAATATTATATTAAAATATTTATTCTTTTAATTTGAATAATCATATCCAATTATTTATTTACTTTTTATGATAATGTCTTCAACCATCTGTTTATGTGTTATTTCATTTTCAACTACTTATGAAAATTATTCATTGATTATGTATTCATTAACCAATTATTTTAATCATTTTTATTCCTATGAATTTGGACTAGTATTTGGATACATTTATCATTGTTTGTTTTTTATAGAATATATTAAAACACAATTCAACCCAATAGGATCTATAATTATTTTTTATTTTTATGTTTTTCTTCAAAGATATAATTGGATATAAAATTATTATGTTATTTTTGTTATATAATATTTTATTGTGTGCACTTCCTTTATAAAAGAAAATATATACCAGGAACAAATTTTATTATAATTAATAATATATTATGATTTTATATTTTAATTATTAGTTTTTTAATGGTGTTATATTTTTCATAATTTATATTTCAAATAAGATTTCATTACATTAATATGTTGTTTTTTAGTTATTTGTCAAAGTATTGAAATGGATAAAACATGTATTACATTGCCTTGAAATTCACCTATATCTTAAAGGGTTAGAGAAATTTTTATATTGTGAAATTAAAAATGAATATTTAAATAGAGTAATCAATTGTACATGTTATATATGTAATCTTAGATGATGGATGAAAATGGATGAAATTTATGAACCCTTGATGTAGAAACAATTTCCTACTAGATATGTGCAATGGATTTTTATGGAGAATTTAATAGTAAAAATGTTTGATCTTTGTAAAACATTATAATAATCATGTTACTATCATGGTATTTGATAATAAAATTCAAAAATTAATTATTGATTCTTTAGGAACAAAAATACAATAAGATGATGATCATAACACATCAATAGAGTCTCAGAGAATCAATAATTAATGTTTGAATTTAATTCTCTATTACCATTATAGTAACATGATTTTTATAATCATGTTACTATCATGTGTATTTTATAGAGATAAATATAATTGGGAAAATGAGAAATCAAATGAGTTTTATAAACTTATCGAAGACATAAATCAAGATTTATATGAGGGGTGTAAAAAATATTCAAAGTTGTTATTTCTACTAAAATTATACCATATCAAGTGTTTATAAATAATTATAAATAAATAAATGTCTACGATATTAGAATTTTTACTAATTATTTTCAAGATTATAAGATCCATAAATCATTTTAAAATATTAGTAAAGTTATTAAAAAGTTGGGTCTAATAATATTTATATTACTTATTTATAGTCTATTTTTTTATTTTGAAGTTGATGATGTCATTTTGTGTCAGTGGACTCTGAAAATATTTGGAAAAAATGGAATGATTTAAAAGTACATATTATGGTTTGAGTTTAGTGATGCCTCATTAAGTCTTAAATAGATGTATGACAATGTACCTGAAGGGATACCAAGATAGCAGTGTAAATATTTTTAGGATATGCTATCTACTTATTCATTTAATGTATTTTTAGAATGTAATATTACCATTATATGGTTTTATAATACATATTAACTTATTTAATCATATTAATTTTAATCCAAATATATCTTAACTTTTTTAGTAAATTTTATAGAAAAATACTAAGATTATAGAGAAAAAAGTAATCCCTAAAATAGAAAAGTCAATGAGTTTCTCAAAGAGAATATTGAGAAAGTTAATATTTGAATTATTATGACATATATAAATGTTCAATTTTATATTACTAATATTTTATTATTTTTTATTTTATACTTTATTGAAATAATATTTGGAGGTTGTTCATCAGGTTAGAACGAATGAAATATGGTTTTATGTGAATACAATATCCTATGGAAGTTATGTGAATGAATTAGATCAGATCATAGTGATAAAGTAGATTAATTAATATTTGATTTTTATCTATCACAATAATTTTATATTATTCAATATATAAGTTAAAATTAAGGAGTAATGGGATGATAATACCTATTAATCACAATCAATATCCCAGAGTGATATTATTACCCAATTGTAAGGTAAAATACATTTAGGTCATGTGAATATGATAGGTTCAGGGCCATCCCCATGAAGAGACTTTTGGAGGTCATTGATATTATTCACTATGAGGAATTATCTTACCTTTTTTCTGATTAGTGGTCATGATTCAATATTTTATTAAAAAAATTAAATATTGGATAAAAAGGTATAGGAGTAAGAGTCATTCATAAGAGTTTGGTATGAGTATTTTGTTGTAGTGGGTGATGCTTTTGAAACTTTATTTTAGTAAATGAATAAGAGTATTACTAAGGCCATTGAATCTATGATATAATAGCCATAAAATGTAAAAATTTCTATTTTTAAAATTTTGTTTTTGTTTTTATTTTAAGTAATCTAATTTATGTTTTTAAATTCTATAATTTTAGTCATTAGAGACTAGAGGTCATCAGGATGAGAAGTGAGTATCAATTTGAGGAAACATAACGATATAGATGAAATGGTTGATGGTATATGATGTGTTAGTTTTGGTTATGTTGATGCATCCTATAGTTTATAATTAATTTCAATGAAATGTTTTTTATTTTAATTCCTATATAACTTATTTAATATGTTTTATGTGTATGAAATGTTGTAACAATGTTTTAGTTATTTTAACGTTAATTTTATTTTATTTTATCATATGGTTTTATAATTGTGTGTTATAAATTTTGGGAATATGATATTGAATTATGGATATATATTTTAGAATTTATTTAATAGTACTAGTTAGTTTAAACCAACACTAATCCTGTTAAACCTCCATTTTTCTTTGTTGGTGGTTAAAACCTCCCCTATGTAATGAAAATACATCACTAAAAGATTTAAAATATATCTAAATATAATGAAATGAATAATAAATGGTATTAAATGAAACTATATAAGTAATATTTGGAACATTAATTTTTACCACCATAAAAAGAATATACATCAGTTTTACCTATTCCATCTATAGAAAAAAAAACTATGTAATATTAATTAATTCATATCAATTTTGATTGCCACAAAATATGAGTTCCACAGTTTTTCTTGAGAACCATTTTTATTTAAACAAATGTGGTTAAATTCATGACAACAATAAATATGGAGGTTTTAAAAAACATTATAAATTGATCAATGATTTTTTAAACCTCCTTGTATAGCTAAAAAACCAATTTGGATATACTTCTCTATTATAGTGAATGGTGGCTCTAATCAATGAAAAACTAATGGGTGTCCCTAGAATTATATATCGCTATAATGAATTTGGTAAATAAGGATATCTCATGGGATAATAAGGACTATAATGGGGAGTGAAATCAGTTTATTAAAGCACATTTTCCTATAAGATAGTATTGGGAGTGAACCTAGACTAAGTGAATGATTGATTAGAAAGAAAACCCAATCCACTATGCTAGTATTGGAAGTGAAAAATCATTAATGAAATGATTTTAAATGCTTAGATGTATTATATAAACATATGTCTTATTATTATGATATTTTCTCATGGATCATTATTAATAATTTATGATTCCACACTCATTTTTATTATATATTTTGATTGATAAAATATTATTCTATGTTTCATGATTATGACATATGAATTGATGGGTATTATTTTATAATGTTAATTTCATGTTATCATAACCTTATTATTATGTTATGATTACTTATGATTATTGATTTTTATCTCATATTTTTACCCTTACTGTGCATCTGATCTCACCATTTATTTTGTTTTCCTTCCCCAGGTTATGGATAATGTTTTTAAGTATGTTATTTCTAAGAAGTGTGATAGTTGTGATAAACATAATGATAAATGATTTATATCATTTATATAATAGTTTTAATGTATCCATGTTTCCGAAGACACTATTTTTTTTGTTTTGGCATGGATTCTATTGATATATAATGGATATTTTCACTAATAAGATGTAGTATTTATGTTTGAAAAGTATGGGTTTATATATTTGGTATCATAGGGACGTTTGGTAACTTTTATAAACTAGTATGTGGAAAATTTAGTAAGAAACATTAGGATAATACTAAGTAAAGGAAAATATCCTAGGTTATGGTAAATAAAGGATTTTGGTTTCCTTGAGAAAATACATCCTTGTCTGGGTACTACAAGTAGATGTGGTATTAAAACATATTCATACAGGGGTGATAACCCCAAAAAGTTTTGTTTGATTATATCTCATCTATCATTATACTGTATGGTTAATGGTCCCCTACCACACAACTGATTTGACAATTTTATGGGATATACATAGGTTAATTTACATTTTTTTTAAGATAAATTATAAAGTATTTAAATATATAGGGACAACGTATATCCTAGGTTAAACCTAAGGTGTCAGAGATATCAAAGAATGTGTCATTATTTACACACCTATAAATTATTTTTCCATGATTACATGATTTAAAACATTGATTATTGTTTCTTATACTATGATTTTTGGTTTTAGTCAATGGATGAAACCTAAAGGAATCAATTTAGTGCTAAATGTGAAGTAAAATGAAATGATTTTCCTCATTAACAACTAATTGATATAATACATGGAAGGAAAAAACCTTGTGATTATTCCTAATCAACTATAATGGTATATGATTAACAATATAAAAATATGTGAGTTTCCAAACATGTAAAATAAAAGTAAAATAGACTTTTATGGAAGTTCATGTGATAATTATCTTAGAGGAAAGAAAGTTAAATATATTTCATGTTGATAATGTTGGAATAATCACCCAAGAGAATATCTCAAATGAAGAGGAATTTTTTTTCTATGTAGAAATAAAGAGCATATAATAATGAATTTCACAAGAATTCTATTTCAAATATGTGGGGAACTTGGGTATTATCTGAGTAAATTATATATTATAATGTCTAAATTATAAACTAAGTAATTTTATATTCTATATCAATCATAATGGTGGATCATGATAATTAGGCCCACTTATCCCCCACTCCAAAGCTGAGGATGTCATGTTAATGTTTCTAAGAATGATCCTTATGAAAATATTATTATTCTTCCTTTAGTGGAATTTGATGTGATTTTGAGAATTTATTACCTATCTATACATTTTCCCCTTATAAATATTTAGAATAAGAAAATCATATTTTAAATTTTTAACCAACCTAACATATTCTACCAGTGTAAGGATAAATATAAACTTCTAATGGTAATCACATCTATTTCATGGGTTATGATTTCTATTAAAAGGGGGTATTTATCTTATAAGGTTGGGTAAAAAATAAACATCAAAGATATGCCTATTGTATGAGAGTTTTTATGTCTTTTTAGAATATTTAACTTCTCTTTCAATTAATCATGAAGTTAAGTTTTCAATAATACCCATATATAGTATTATAACTATTTCAAATAATCTATATAGAATGACCAAGGAATTGAAGAAAAAAATCCAAGAGAATCATGATAAAAGATTCATTCATCCAAATATGTCATTATGGGGTGAAAATATTCATTTTATTAAGAAAAAATATTGATCATGTGAGTCTTCAATTATTATCAAGAACTTAATAATATCACGATCAAAAATATGTACCATTTTTCTCATATTAATGATTTGTTCAATCAATTTTTTTGGAGCTCAATATTTTTCCAATATTTATCTTTTATGTAGATAATATAAATTATGGTAAAAAAATAAATCCATACCCAAGAAAACCTTATAATTGAGTTATGTACACTATGAATTTATAGTCATTCCATTTTTCCTTATTAATTTCCCCGCTAACTTTATGGATTTAATGAATATATAATTTAGAGATTACCTTGATCAGTTTGTGGTAGTATTTATAGTCAAAATTATTATATATTACAAGAGAAAGTAAGATCATAAAAATAACTTATGTATTATACTTGAGACCATAGGAAAGGTTAAGTTGTATGAAAAATTTACCAACTAATAATTTTTTATATAGAAAGTTTCATTTTTAGGTCATATAATCTCATACGAGGGTATTGGTAGATCCAAAAAAGACTGTTGTTATTGAACATTAGCCTAGATCAATCATTATGATATAGATCCATAGTTTTCATGTATTATATAGATATTATCATTTCTTATTAAATTATTTCTTATGACTATCTAATACACTCACTAAGTTAACTCTAAATAAAGTTAAGTTCCTTTTGAAAAATGAATATGAAGAAAATTTCAAGGAACTGAAGAGAAGTTCTCTCAGTTCACTTATGCTCCCACTACCCTATAGTGGAGAATGGTTTTTAATTTATAGTGATGCATTAAAAAAGGGGTTAGGGTGTTTTCGTAAGTATAATGATATAGTGATAAACTATACCCCATTCCAATTGAAGTTTCATGAGAAAAATTACCCAACTCATTATTTGGAGTTAATTTTGGCAATATTTTCATTAAATATATAGAGGCATTATATTTATTTATAAATATTTTACATATATACTTATCATAAAATTTTAATGTATATATTCAACAATAAAGAGTTTAATATGTGATAAATAATATTCTAGGAGTTAATTAATGATTGTGACTGCTCAATACATTTCCACCTTGGGAAATAGAATAAGGTGGATTATGCTTTCAGTTAAAAGGATTATGATATCTTATTTATTATAAGGATCATAAAAAACAAATATTTATTTATTTAAAAAGGATGGCCTAAGAAATCTTAAACTAATAGGAGAAATCCAGTCATTATCAAATAAGAATTTAACCATCTATCCATATCAACATTAATGATGAATAAAAGTATGATTGGATTAATAAATAAGGTGATAAATGTTCCCATGTTCAACCTTGATTATGATGGAATTATAAGGTTTAGTAAATGAGTATGTGTCTCATAAATACTAGATCTAAAAAAGTAATTGTTGTAAGAATATTATATCTCATCATTCATTATTCATATTGGAAGTATGAAGATTTATATAGATCTAAAATAGAAATTTTTGGTGGAACAACATGAAAGAGATATTTCATAATATATATCTTAGTGCATGGTATGTTAGCAAGTTTAGGCTTAGAGATAAAATTATAAGGATATGTTAGAACCATTATCCATAAAAAAAATGGAAAAGGGAAAATATCACCATGGATTTCATCATTAGACTCCCCAAAAAATCTAATGGACATAATGTTATTTGGGTTATAGTTAATCACCTTACAAAGTCATCACACTTCATTAATATCAATGAATATTTATCTCTTGATTATATTTTTATGACATACATTAAGGAATTGATTAGGTTGTATAGAGTATAAAATTTTATCGTATTTGATCGGGGTTTGGGGATTACCTCAAGGATCTAGTAAAGACTTCTTGAGGCTCTAGATATATAGTAATGTTATGATAATACTTATCGTCCTTAGATAGATGGTCAGTGTAAGTTGATGATTCAAAACATGGAGGATATTTTCAGATCATTTTCTCTAGATTTCAAAGGTAGTTGTGATCAACACCTTCCTATACTCAAGTTTTCTTATAGTAATAACATTCAATTTAGAATTTAGATGGATCCTTATGAATCCATACATGGAAATAAGTATTGAACTCAGAAATAATTGGATGAAGTTAGGGAAATAAATCTATTGAAACCCAAGATAGATAAAATGAAAGAGAAGTCTAGATCCATTCAATGAATATTAAAGTATCTTAGGATAAATTTTAGAGTTATGCTAACAATCATTAGTGAGATCTAGAATTTGAAGTTGGTGAGTTGGTATTCCTATTAATTTCTCTATGGAATAAGGTTATGTGATTTGGAAAGAAGAGAAATATTATCCCTAGGTTTATTGTTACTTTCTAGATTCTTGATTGGATTAGGATGGTTGTTTATATCTTTTAAATGTCACAAATCCTCCTTTATGTTCACTATGTGTTCCATATATCTATCTTGAGTAAGTACTATAACAACCCTTATTTTTATTAAGAATTAATAGATGATTTAATTACATAAAATCAAACTTAATACAATCCTAAATATATATAAGTCTAGTGTCTTTAAAGAATAGGTACATTGCATTACAACTATAAATATGGATTATAAAATCATTATTTTAAACTTCTTTATCATGTTTGAGCTTAAAACTTCATTGGATAACCTATAAAAATATATAATAAATCGGTGATACATAAAGATAAATAAGGGAAAAAACATGGAATAATATGAAAAATAATAACACATGTTAGACAAGTCATACCAATGAGGAATAAAGAAACATGAATGATAAGGCCTGACATAGCATGATAATCAAAACTTGGGAAATATGGCAAAAAATTAAAACATTGCATCATAGGTCAAGTATAAACTTCCAAGACATTATGGGGGAAAAAGTCCCATAAATGAATAAGGCACACCCCTATCCCAACATGATGTATCATGACACTAAACATTACCCAATTCATGGGAGTGATTTATAATTTTGGGTGCACCCGTCACTTTCATTTTATTCTCATGATTATGTGTTCAATATAGATCATAAAACATAGATTCATTTATCATCATAATTTATTTCATTATCAAGGAGTGTGGAATAAATACATGTAAGTTCCCAATAAAAATGTCCATGTGCGTAAATGTGAACACCCTTGATAGGAAATGGGTATGGTATTCACTACACATTTGGTTTGGCATGCAAAATCGTAGTGAAAATTCAGCAGCATAACGACGTCACTTAAAAGTTCATAAAATGGGTTTAAGATAGATAAATGGGTCAATCATAATTTTTAAATTAATTGGAAAATATTAGGGACATTAAATAATTTTCCACACATATATATTTAGAAAAATAAGGCATACGATAATATATATACTTGAAATAAAACTAAAGAGAAAAGATGCTCACAAAATTTTGGCATGGCAACAATTGTACATTGGAGGTATAAATGAGATAGAAAGTGGTATATCATACTTTAGAAAATAATAAGGGTAGAACGAGTGAGGTTATAAATCATACCCCATCATTATTAATTAAAAATAAAATGGAATAACATAAAGGAGATTCATGAATAAAAGTGAGAAATAGAGGATCCCTTACCTTAAGAGTATGAATATAAAAAATTTAATGGAGATTAATGATATATTGGAGCTCCTTGGGAGGATTATTTATAGGGGAGGAAGATTAATTTCATTATCCAAGCATTTTGAGTGAATTTAAGGGGGATCTTGTGTGGGTTTATAAAGAAAAGATAAGGATTTATTTAATATTTAGGTTTTGGATGCTACGAAATAAAATATTTCAAACCAAAAAACTTCACATGGTCTATGCCCTTGGTTTTTTAATAATTTGGTATGTTTTAATTATTTTTTTATGTAAAGGGAATTACTTATTAAAATATTAACCTTGCTTATGTGGATGCGAGTCACTCTTTTAAAGAAATGAATTTAAAATCATAAAATACATTACATGTTTTAGAGGATTCTTAATATAATTATAAATCCAATAAAATAAAATAAAAATAAAATTATCATAAAGGTAAAACGTATATTTTTTTGAATAAACCAATTATATTATTTATTAAATCATTTTTAAGTCATTATGAGGTCATAAAACACATTGTATATTTATACAGTATTTAATTTTTACCTGAAAATTTGACCGTCTCAAAAAATTATGAAAAATTACCATTGGATAATTTAAATGATCGGATTCAAAAAATAATTTTTATTTTATATAAATAATTTTCTAAATCTGTGAATTTTCAATTTTAAAATTAGATTAGATATTTATTGAAAAATGATGGGTTTTGACAATAACAGTTTTTGAACCCTTATAAAAAGCAAAATTTACTTCATAAAAATTATATGAACATCTATAATTAATAAAAATTATTTAATAATTTTTTTATTAAAATAATATTTATTTAAAAAATCCATTAATTCATCAAAAATAAATCCCTTAATTGAATTTGAATGTTACCTGAAAATACAATTTGTGTTTAATTGAATAAAAATTAAAATCATTTATAAAGTAACAATAAAAATGTAAATAAATTAATTATTCTATAAAATATAAAAATCATATTACTATGGTATTTATACATATACCATTATTACACCAACATACACCCTAAGAGTAAGGTGTGAGATGTTGATACTCTCATGGGGTCGTTTAGCAAACATGGTTTGGCCAGTGATCTCGATGAGCCTAAAAATCCCCTGTAAACGGTTTATCTCATACTTAACTTGTTAGATATTATCTTGGGGTTGGTCAAGGAAAAGGCCAGTGATGACATCTCCCTCATAAGCTCTGATAAATGGGATTCATAGGGTATAATCCTATTGGATGATGCTATCACTTCCTTTGTCTGGGTCAATTGGATTCTTTAAAGCCTTATATTTATACCAATCGCGTGATCACTGTTTAATAGTTATATTAACAATGGTAATATTATTAACAGTATTTTAAATCTAAATATATTATCAAATAATTTCATGTGTTTTATATAACCATAATTCATAATAATATTTTCAATAAAATAAAAAAGGAAAAAACCATTTATAACAGTTCGAGTCGTTGGAAGTACATACTAGATCGTTAAAATATACTAAAATCCAAGGTTGTACCATAATAGAAGGATCTTCCCAATGAATAATAATAGGTATGAATATTAAATCATAGAGATAAAATTATATGAAACTTGATTACATAACAAGATAATTTTATTTGAAGGAATCATAAATTTGAGGAAGCCACATAGGAACCCAAGGATTTGATAAAGTAGAGATATACTCATTTGTTTATACCAAAGTGAAAAAATTTCAAAGGAAAAAACCAATTTATTATGGGTATAATGTAATACACCAAGATTTTATATGTTTTTTCCACTGAAATAAATATTTAATTATTAGATATCTTTCCTCACATGCAACATCAGGTCTATATAAAACACGATATAGTAAATCATTATAATATAAACATTAAATTTGAACTTTTAAATAGTAATAAATACTTTATTAAAAATATTTATAATATTTCTTAATAATGAAAATGTATTTACTAATTCACAACCAGTGAGTACCAAATTTTCAGTATTGTCATTTTATGCTTCAGAAAAATGTTTTCTTCCAAAATTATTTTTATTGATCTTTTCATAAGAAAAATATAATTAATTTCAAAAAAAGTTTGAAATTTTATTTTATTAAATGGATGTCATTTTTAAATCATTTTTACAATATTATCTTATGATTAATTATTAATATTTTTCTAAAAACATTTATTTTCTAGTAAATAGTGAGACATATTGATTTTTGTAAAAACTCTTATTTATTTTAAAGTAAAAGTACCATTATTTTTTGAATTTAATATTAATTAAAATAAGAATACATTAATTATAAAAAATTAATTAAATAAGAATCATTATTATAATTTTTTTATATAAGTTCATTTTTGGGCATAGAGCACTTTTTTGAAGTAATTGTTTTTATGATCGTAATGTGTTTTATTTTAATAAATTAAATTAATATATATTTATTGATGGTTTTAATAAAATATATAGATTAAATAATAAATAATATATTTTATGACAATAATTTTTTGGTTTTAAAAGGAAAATAAAGTATGTAAATTAGGTTTTATGCTTAAAGATCCATTATTCTAAAATGGGCTTTTGTTGCGGGTTGTGCGCTTATTTAAAATTAAATTATTCCACTTATATAAATAGAATATTTTAAAAAGTATTTAATATTTTAAATAATAATAATTAATATAATTAATATTTTTAAATTAATTTTTGGTCACATTAAATAGTAAAAATAGTAAAATATTTCTACCACTATTAAGGTTAAAACTAGTTTATCAAGAGGTGGGGTTCAACAAAGATATATGGGTCGGATTACCACCCATACCTATAAATTTATCATTGTTTTAATATAGTTCAACCTTATATTGTCTTAAATTCTAATACATGTCCATTTGAAACCACTTTCCCATGAATTTAACCTTATATCATTGAAATCTTTGATAAAATTCCATGTGTGACCCTCTCCTCACTTATAAATGGGAACCCATTCTCCTCTATTATTCACACAATTTGAAAATTATATATTGTTAAATACCTACTCCAAAACCTTCTAATAATCATTCGTTTCATCCTAAATCTTTTGGTATTATTATAATATCAATCGTTTAAGGTTTAAGGAGTAATCCAAAGGAAGTATACCAAAGAAAAGGTATAGATATAAACCAAGATTTTTCAATTTTATTTCTTCTTCTATATCCAAGAAACTTTTTTTATCCCTAAAAACATGATAAATAAAGTAGAATAAATATATTTATATGTTATTATGATTATTAACAACTTTTCACCATCTATTACCAATAAAATGGGATATGAAAGTCTCACTCGTGCATACATGTGGACTACTTCCTCCATGTAGATATATAAAACATTTTCTATCCATATATTTATTTGGTTGGTTATTGTGTTATATTTAATATATATATATATATATACAATATTTATTATATAATATTTATTTTGGGAAGGTGAATAAATATTTAACTCTCTATCATTCCATCCATTAAAAAATGGAAACATCACTCGCGTGTATATACGGACTACCATATCCACAAAGTGATGTAATTTATTTTTCAACCCCACTATATATGAGTGGTTATAAATATGAATATAATAAATCTATATGATACTTATATCATTATTTATATTAAGTAGTTTAAGGAAACTATATCAATGTATACATTCCATAATTTTTAAACCAAAACATACATAAAAATGAATACGTTGACATGAAAAATGATGGTGATAATAATTTTTTTTTAATAAATGGGTGATGAGATGTTATAAGTAAACCATTTATGGTGTTATAATTATTATTATTTTATATATCATGATCCTCATATCCTATAGTTTTTGGATTATTTATTACATTAGTGCTAGAAATATATGATCATATCCCAAAGGACCGAATAGTTTAGTAGTCTTGGTAAACTATGAACATGATTGAGTATTGTTTTACATTAAAAAACATAAAAAGACAAATTCGTGAGAGTAAAATTTATACATCCTTGAAATCATTCAATGATTCCTTCTTCATGTGTGAGGGAAATGAAAAATACTAATGGTGATCTCTAATTATCAGTAAGAGTTACCTAAAATAGAAGCCATCATAAATAAATAAAGCATATTAAATAAGGAATAATCAACATAGCAAGTTAAATTTCTTAAAAAAATTTCATTTAATCAACAAAAAGACTATCATGACCAGATGAGGCATAATCATTATGAAAATGTGAATAACTAAACATGCAATAAATTTAGTCAATAAATTGAGAAAAAAATGCATTTATGTATAATATCAATACAATAATATCATGGATAATAATAATAATTGAATTATTAATGAAGTAAATGATTAATAATGGATTTAATGATTTCATAAATCATGATATCTATACCATCAAGACCTTTTATAAGATGGTGTAAAATTATAACATTGCAGGTAATTATAGAATAAGAAATTTTTATATCAATTAATATTTATGAATAATATATGAATTTTATGTTAAAGGGTATGCTTTATCAGATAGCATACTCAACACACAATAACGAGTTACTCCGAAATCATACATTGCACATAAGACTGAGTTATACCGAAAAATAATACATTATTAATATTAATATTTTAAATGGTACTTAACTCATAGTCATTTTATTGGAATAAATTAACATAAATAACAATATTATGTTTATAAATGTTTTTAAATGTTTTTACATTCATTAAATAAATTTTAGAGGATTAAAATTAAAATAAATTCTATTTTGAGAATAAAATTCTCTAATATTTTTTAAAAGGTTGTTTTACAGTATTTTGATAGAGAACCATTTTTAAATATAGTTTTGGAAAATTTGAAAATTTATATTTGACAAAATGAACTTATTATTTGGAAGAGGGTAATCAAAATTAACTTTGGTATTTTTCTGATAAAATTCATATTTTAAATGAATAGTCAAAATACTACATTTTAATTCAAAACATACTTTTCGTATAATTTATTTATACAGTTATATTTTACTTTTAATTGGTTTTAAAGTGTAATTGGATTAATTTTTTTATCATTTAATCCAATTTTTGTAATTGGAGGTGATTTTACATTGAAATTTGATATAAACACATGTCAATCTTTGGATGGTTTTTACATAAAAAAACCCCTTTTCTCGTTTTGACAACATGAATTAATTACTGAAACTTATTTGTTTTGAATTTGGAAAAATGGATTATGTATTTGGAATAATAAGGTCAAAATTATGTAAATAGGACCTTTTTTTTTATTCTTTGACATGATGAATAGCAACTTTATTAATTATTTTTATTTACCAAAGTTAAAGGGTAAATTAGGTAAATAAGGGAAAAAATAATACTATAATAATATAAAACTATAAGAACACTTATTATAATCCTATTTGATGATCTATGGATAACTAAGACAACCCTTGGGAAAAAAATTGTCCCTTTTAATTCACTTTGGTGTGATTATGACACTTATAACTTTTAATTTAATGTAAAGGAAAATATGATATAAACATATATCTTCTTACTAATTTTTTTTAATATGTATTTATATAAGTGATATCTTTGACTATAAATATTAATTATAAATCTAAAAATATTTCTCACAACCAGGTATTTTACTTATATTTTTTATATATTAAAAAATTAAATTTGATTATGACACATTAATGATTCCATGATTGCCTTATTAATGAAGGAATCAAATAAATGATATTATAAATAGTAAAATAAATATTATTTGATATAATTTATGTCATAAATTATTTTTATAGGTGAATATGACATGTTATAAGACTATTAAATGGTTTTTTGATGTTATCTCTCTACTTATATTTTATTTAAATTCAATAAAACGAATAGTACAAAAATTGACATAATTGATGTTTTATAAAAATAGTAATTTATTAAAGTATTTAAAAAACATAAAAAATATTTTAAAATCAAAAAATTACTATGATAAGGTATAAAAGTTCAATAATTTTCCAATTTTGTAAAATTTATCCCATATAAGTAAAATTAATAGCCTCTAAATAATTAAAATGTTGTTACTATAATTAAAATTAAAAGAGAATAATTAAGGGTAAACCAAAAAGATAAGGTTTAAAATAAAATAACTACATGTTTAAAATTTATTGTATGAGAGGATATATAATTATCATTATCTTATCTTAGAAATATCTCATGTTAGATTCATTTTAATTAAAAAATTAATTTATATTAATTTAATAATTTAATAGTTTCCAAGGTGCCCCTTCCCTCTCCTATAAAAAGGTACCCTCTCTTCACTAATACTCATATTTCTAGAACCCTTTTGTTCAAAAAATACCTCCCCAAAAATATTCATAGAATACATCCCCTCATCCTAGAAGTATCCCTTCGGGATGAAATCCTCCCATGTAATACTTTTGGTATAAATCAAAATAAGTTTCCCGCTTAAGAGGCAACACCTTCTCTCATGCTTTTTAGTTTCATTTCTATTTTACACTCCATAAATCTTATTATCCTATGATTACATAACAAAACTAGTTTTATAAATATACTATGATGTTTTTATGATAATTTTTTAATCTAAACTTACACAAACCACCATTTAATGGGTAACGAACACACTTTTTCTATGTATGACGAACTACTACCTCATGAAATGATGATTGTTCAATTTTCCCCTACCACATCTCATGGTATCCATTATAATGGAAACTATTTTTTAAATATGATATATATTATATTGTTTCTATTATTTGTTAATTTTTATTTATAACATACCTTTATGTTTTCCATGTTGAGTAAATACGATACTTTCATTTGAGGAAGTGTGGACTACCACCCCCTTAAAGCGATATGACTCATTCCCGATATACATGGAGCGTATAAAGGATGTTTTCATTAAAAATATGAGACATATATGACATTAATATAATATTGAAATTACAATATACATTTATATCAATTAATTTTTATTCTTTTAATATGAAAAATAAATGAAAGTAGCGTTCATGCGTACGTACGACCTACCGCCTCCAATAATAGTGCATTTCATTTATTATATCCAAATACTAAAGATTATTATAAATACATATATACTAAATATATATGATATTTAAATCATAAATACTATTTTGGTGATGATGGAATTTTTACCACATGGATAATTTACATCAAAACAAGTTCATTTTTGACTCAAGTACCGAATGTCGACAAAACACCCAATATGAACTTAAATCATTATATAATTTTTATAACATGGTAATAAGTCATAAAAATTAAAAAATAAACTTAAAAAAGGTTCTCAATAAATTAGAAAAGTAACCTTAGTTTATTATTCAATAAAAATAAGGAACATATGAGACAAGTCATACTCAAGGTTAGGGACTTCATCTTAATCTCCTTTCATTTAGGTATATTTTGATATTATACACCACCTTATTTTATATGGTGTATAATTATCACCTTTGAATTTTAATTTAATATAATGGTTTTTAAAATAAATCATTTTATACGAATCATTTTACTAAATGAAAAAAGGAATGCGTTTTCAATATATGTGGATACAATGGATTCTCTACCACCATAACCATTATTTTATATTTTTATTCCTCTATAAGCCTTAATGTTTTTACAAGGTAAACCTTATTCCATTTTGGGGTGTTTGGTATTGATTTTTTTGAAATTGGATTTACTATTTCAATACCTTTAAATGATTTCTTGTGATTAAAATGAAATGTTAAGAGTTAAATGTTGATAATTGCAATCTTTATGTGTTATGATTATATAATGGTAATTGGACATTTGATGGGTGGTTACATGATAAACCAAAGATGGGTGGTTACATGATAAATCAAAGACATGTGGTTCCTCGATAAACCAAGTATGTGTGGTTATGTCATATCCTCTAATGCATTGGGTATGAAAGTTAGCCATATGGATATTCCATTTAGTGATATGTGTGGAAGTTGACCGTATGATTATTATAATTAAGTATGTTTGTGTCCCAAGTTACCTTTATATGTTATATGCAATTTATATGGGCTTTATGGTAATATTTTTGTAACAAAAAGTGTAATAAATAATATTATATTTAGTGAAGATAATTTACTACTTCATAAAGGTGAAAAGTATTACTTTATGATAAAGTATTCATGGTTTACATGTTTTCTCAAGGCTAATAGTTTTCCTTCTTTGTATATCCCTTATTTATTTTTTTATGATCTTCCTAAGATTGAAATGTTTTTCATAGTATTTAAAGGTGAATAGAGTTAAGGATGGGATCATGGAAAATTTATGATGTTTAAACATGAAATGAAAGCAGTTTTCTTTTCAAAGGTTTCTATTTAATGAAAAAATGGATAACTTGTAGAATTATATACTTTGTGATATTTGAGATGTTATGTAATAGTTATAGCCTAAATATCTAAAACTCTAGACCAGAAAATATCCTTGATTATAATTAAAGTCAAATTATTGACTTATCTCAAGATTATGTAATGTTTAATTCCAGGGCCTTATAGTTGGTATTAGAGGTCAGTTTAGATAACATTAAAGGTTATAATTTTGTCAATAGAATATCCATAATTTTTTTTACTTTATGGAAAAATTGAAATGATATAACAATTGAATATTACCATCTTTCTTCGTCTAAGATATATTTGTTCAGAATTGTTTTCTGCAGAGGAAACAAGGAAACTATTATGGGAAGTAATATAGAGGAAAAAAACCTTCCAAATCAGCATCCTGAGATGGTCAGAATTAAAACTGGACAATTTTTTGTAGGGATATATCAATTGAATCAGGTGATAAATTTTGGTATTGTTAATGCACAAGATCAACTAGATCAACCATAGAATAATATGTCGGTAGTGGAGCATTTCATGAGCCAATTTTCCCCATCATTCAGAGGAGTATCTGACCTTGTGCAAGTTTAAGGTTATATTAAATCACTAGAAAATACTTTTGATGTAATGGGATGTTCATACAATCAAAAGGTTATTATTTCTATTTATCATTTTGAAGGTGAAGCCGATCAGTGCTGGTCAATGATTAAAAATATCCGAGGAAGTGAAGAGATTGGTTCCATGGAATGAGATGAATTTAAAAACATATTCCTTGAGAAATATTTTCCCAAGGATGCTCGACTTAGGATGGAAAAAAAATTCTTGGAATTGAGATATAAGGAGTAATATTCTGTGGCCACATATGAAGAAAATTTTACACATTTTTCAAGGTATATCCTAAATTTTATTTGGGATATTGATAGTAAGATAAATCAGTTTTACTCAGGATTGAAGCCAAAATATCGAAGGGAATTAGCTTCTCATGAGTTCAAAAGCTATGAGAAACTTTTATAATGTGCTGAAAAGGTAGAAATGGAGTTTTTTGATGATCATGTGTTCCATGAGATAAAACAAAATAAGAAATCTAGTTGGCAGGAAATTGGAAATCATTCATCAAAGAGTCTGGAGGTAATAAAACTAAATTTCTAACTTGTGAAAAGTGTGGTAAAAATAATACTGGAGAATATCTCTCAATGTAAGAGAAGTGGTTTTTATGTGGTAATAATGGTCATATTTCTTGTAACTTTGAGGAATATGATCATACATATATTGAAAAACTGACAGTAAGATGCTTCAATTGCAATGAGTTGGTTCATTATGCCAATGTGTGTCCAAAGTTTATTGCCCATGGTGGAAACAAGCAAGATCAAAAGTATAAGGGTGTGGAAAAATATTTTTCTACTACTATGTTTGAGGTGGGACCATCAAATGAATTAGTGATAGGTATGTTATAGATTTTCTCAAAATATTCCAATACTCTATTTGACTATGGATCTTCACATTCTTTAATTTATGAGATATTTTCATGTAAATTGGAAATAGAACCTCATGAATGTGATATATAACTTTTGGTAAAAACCTAGGTGGAAGTATTAAAGAAACCAAGATTTATAAGAATCTTCCTATTATCATTATAGGGATGGTCTTTCCTGCAAATCTTGTTGAACTTCCCATAGTGGAATTTGATATCATTTTGGGTATGGATTGGATTTTAGTCTATCATGCTAAAATAGATTGTAAATCAAAGAATATTTTATCCAATGATTTCATATCTTTGATAACAAACCAATAAGATGAAAGATTGATTAAAGATGTAAATGAAAGTTATCTAGCTCATGTTGTTGAAAATAAGGAAACAGTTTTGATTGGTGAAATTCCAATAGTGAATGAATTCACAGATGTTTTTCCTGATGAATTTCCTGGTATTGTTCCTAATCAGTAGGTTGAATTTACCATTGATTTAGTTCCTAATTATAAGACTATTTCTAAAACCCTTTATCGAATATATCAAGTAGAACTGGTGTAATTGAAAAAGTAGTAGCAAGAATTGCTTGATAAAGGTTTTATTCAACCTAGAACTTCACCATGGGGTGATCCTGTTTTATTTTTGAAAACAAAATATGGTTATATGAGAACTTGTATTGATTAAAGAGCCTTGAATAACATCACTATTAAGAACAAGTATCCATTACCTTATATCGATGATTTTTTCGATCAGCTTAGGGAGCTCCGTATTTTTTGAAGATTGATTTGAGGTCTGGGTACCATTAGTTGAAGGTAAAGGAGGATGAAATTCCAAAGACAATGTTTTGAACAAGATATGAGCATTATGATTTTATAGTTATGCCCTTTGGGTTATCTAATTCCCCTCCTATATTTATGAACCTCATGAATGGAGTCTTTGATCAGTTTTTGGATTAGTTTGTGGTTGTGTTTATAGATGATATTTTGTTATTTTCTAAAATCCATAAGGAACATTAAAGTCACTTAAGGATTGTTTTGAAAACCTTAAAAGAAAATAAAATTTATGGAAAGTTCAGTAAGGGTGAATTTTGGTTGTAAAAAACTTCTTTCCTTGGTTATATTGTTTCTAAATATTGCATAACTGTGGACCTTTCTAAAAAATTTTTGTTGATGAGTGGCCAAGACCTTCCAATATCACATAGGTTCATAGTTTTCTTGAATTAACAGGTTATTACCGAAGGTTTGTTAAATTTTTTTCTCATTTATCTATACCACTATATAAGTTAACATGTAAGGGAGTTAAGTTCATATGAACAAAATAATGTGATGATATTTTTCATGAAATAAAAAAAAGATTGGTAAATGCTATAGTTTTGGATCTGCCTTCTAGGAGTGGTGATTTTGTTATCTATAGTGTTGATTCATTGAAAGGACATGGTTTTGTCTTAATGCAGAATGATTAGGTAATTTATTATGCTTCACATAATTTGAAACCTCATGAGTTAAATTACACTACACATGATTTTGAATTTTCTTCTTTTTTTTCATTAAAAACTTGGAGGCATAATTTGTATAGTGTAAAGTGTGAAATATATACTGATCGCAATTGTTTGAAGTATATATTCATTCTGAAAGAATTAAAAATGAGATAGGGGATATGGATGAAATTAATAAAGGATTATTATTTCATTATTTATTACCATCCAGTAAAAGAAAATAAAGTGAACGATGCTCTGAGTAGAAAGAGTAATGCTATATTAACCATGATATGTTTGGAATTAGATCCTTTGGTTAATGATTTGATGAATTTTGGAATGAAAGTTGTTGGTTTAGGAAATTCCTATATTTTTTTTTCAGGTGTCATTGAAATAATATATATTATATAGAATTAATAAAGAAAGAATGAAGATAATGAGTTCTAGAAAAAGGTAAAATTGGTTCAAAGGGGTAAGTTACTTGATTTTAATATTGATAATGAATATGTTTTGAGGTTTGGGAAGATATTATGCGTACCTTGTTATTAACAGTTAAAGAAAGAGTTTTTATATGAAGCTCATAGTTCTCCATTTTCAGTTCATCCTAGAAATACTAATATGTAAAAAGTTATTTGAGAGTATTATTAGTGGGATGGAATGAAAATGATATTACTAATTTTGTGATGAATTATTTGAATTTTCAACAAGTGAAAGCATAACAGTAGTTACTAAAAGGCACGCTTCATCCTTTTCCAGTTCTAGAGTGGAAATGGAAAACTATATCCATGGACTTCATAGTGGGATTAACAAATATATCTTGAGGTAACAATGTGATCTGGGTTATTATTGACCGATTGACTAAATCTGCTCATTTTCTTCCTATTAGAGATACTCGGTCTCTAGATCAACTTTCTCAATTATATCTTAAATATAAAATCAAGTTACATGGAGTTACCTTCTCTATTGAATCAAATCATGATCATAGGTTTACTTCTAACTTTTGGAAAGGCCTTTAGAAGTTGTTGGGTACTAAATTAAATTTTAGTACAAGTTTTCATCCTCAATCAGATGGGAAGTCAAAATGTAAAATTTATACCTTAGAGGATATTCTACGTCCTTGTTAAATGTATTACCAATGAAGTTAGGATTAACATATTTATTTGGTTGAGTTTTCTTATAATAAAATTTTTCATTCCAATATACAGATGGAACCATATGAGGCACTATATGGAAAGTGGCATTGAACTCTAAATTTTTGGGATGAAGTAAGTAAAAGGAAGTTGATGGGACCATAATTAGTAAAAAAGATGGAATAAAATGTTTAGTTGATTCAGAGACACACGAGGATAGAATAAAGAAGGAAGAAGAGTTATGCGGATAACCATAGGAAGGATCTTTCATTTGAGGTAGGTGATCACGTCTTTCTCAAAGTTTCTCCATGGAAAAGTGTGATGCGTTTTGGTAAGAAGGGGAAGTTGAGTCCAAGATTCATTTTACCTTATGAATTCTTGGATAAATTTGGATCAGTTGCCTACCAAGTGGATTTATATCTAAGTTTATCCCAGTTACACAATGTTTTTCATGTTTCAATGTTAATAAAGTATATGCCAGATCCATCTCGTGTTTTTAGTATAGAAGTAGTTCAGTTGGAAGAGAATATTTCTTATGAGGAACAACCATTCTTGATTTTCATCTGCAAATATCAAGTGTTACAGAATAAGGTTATTTTTTAGGTATTTTGTTTTTGGAAAAACCATATGGTTGAATATGAAACATGGGAATCTAAAAATTATATGAAGGAGAAATACCCCCTCTTATTTGATAAGTGAATAAAATCATGGGGACACAATTTCCAAAAGGGGGGAAGGATATAACATCCAAAGTGATTATAGAATAATACATTTTTACATCTATTAATATTTAGGAATGAAATATTAATTTTATGTTAAATGGTACACTTTATCCAATATCATACTCGACATGCAACAATGAGTTTCTCCTAAATCTTACTTTGCATATAATATTGAGTTATACCAAAAAATAATACATCATTAATATTATTTTTTTAAATGGTAGTTAATGCCTCACCATTGTTTTTGTGGAAATGAACAGAACTAACTATATTATTTTTACACATGTTTTTTAAATGTTTTTACATTCATCAAATAAATTTTATTAGGCATAAAATACTCTAATAATTTTTAAAATGTATTTTTACAGCCTTTTGATGGTGAACCATTTTTAAATACACTTTTTGAAAATTTGATAAGTTTTATTTGATAAAATAAACTTTTTCTCTAAAATAGGTATATTAAAATTTACTTTGGTTGAAATTTTTGTATTTTTCTGATAAAACTCATATTTTAATAAATAGTGAAAAATATTGCATTTTATTTCAAAATCGACTTTTCATCTAATTTATTTATATAGTTATATTTTCCTTTTAATTGGTTTTAAAGTGTAAATGAATTAAGTTTTTATCATTTAATCTAGTTTTTCTCATTGGATGTAATTTTACATTGAAATTTTATATAAACACATGTCAATATTTTGATGGTTTTAACTTTTTAAAAAACTCATTTTCTCATTTTGACAATAGGAATTAATTTTAAATTAATTATTCAAACTTATGTGTTTTCAATTTGAAAAAATAGATTACATATTTGTAATCATAAGATCCAAATTACTTAAATATGGACCTTATATTTTTGGACATGATGAATAGTAACTTTTGTAATTATTTTTATTTACCGTGGTTAAAGGGTAAATCAGGTAAATAAGGGTAAAAATAATATTATAATACTATAAAACTACCCGAAAATCTATCCTAATACTATTAGATGATCTATGGCCGACCAAGAAAACCCTTGGGATGAAAATTTGGCCTTTAGAATCCACTTGGGTGTGATTATGACACTTATAACTTTTAATTTAATATAAAGGAAAATCTGTTATAAACATATATCTTCTTACTAAAGTTTTTTTAATATCTTTTTATATAAGTTATCTATTAGACTATAAATATTCATTAGAAATATAATATTATTTCCTACATCATGGTATTTTATTTATAATTTTTAAAAATAAAATAATTAAATTTAATTATGAAACAATGATGATGCAATGATTTCCTTATTAATGAAGGAATAAAATAAATGATAATATAAATAGTAAAATAAATATTATTTTACATAATTTATGTCATAAAATATTTTTATAGATTAATATGAATTATTAGAATACTATTAAATGTTTTTTTCCAATTTATATATCTGTTTAGATTTTATTTAAATTCAATAAAATAAATTGTGTAAAAATTGATATAATTGATGTTTTATAAAAATAGTAATTTATTAAAATATTAAAAAATAATAAAAATATTTTAAAATCATAAATTAACCCTGATAAGGTCTAAAATTTTATTTATTATCCAATTATGGTAAATTTAACCCATATAAGTAAAATTAATACACTCTTAATATTTAAAATGTTGTTTCCACAATTAAAATTAAAAGAGAATAATTAAGGGTAAACTGAAAATATAAGGTTTAAAATAAAATAAAAACATGTATAAAAATTATTAGATTAGGGGATTTAGAATTATACTCATATTATATACTAAATATCTAAATTTGGTTCCATTTAAATTTAAAAATTAATTTATATTAATTTAATAATTTAAGAGTTTCTAAGGGTGCCCCTTCCCTCTCCTATAAAAAGATACCCTCTATTATCTAAAAATCACATTTAAATAATCCTTTGGTTTAGGAAATACCTTCCCAAAAATCTTACTAGAATTCCCATCCTCATCCTTGAATCCTCCCTTAGGGCCAAAATCCTCCCAAGTAAGCCTTTTGGTATAAACCAAAAGAAGTAACTCAATTATGAGGTTACACCATCTCTCATGCTTTTTAGTTTCATTTCCATCATCCAATCCCTAAACTATTCTTATTATATGATTACATAAATTAAGTATCATAAATATAATAGTATGTTGTTATGATAAGGTTTCTATCTACACTTACACACACCTCCATTTAATGGGTAATGATCATACTGTTTCTCTGTATGGCGAACTACTGCCTCACAAAATGATGATTGTTCAATTTTCCCCTACCACATATCATAGTGTCCATTACAATGGAAAATATTTTTACATATGATATATATTATATTTTATCTATGCTTCTATAGTTTTTATTTAGAACATATATTTATGCTTTTCCGTGTTGTGTAAATACAAGAATTTGTTTTGAGGAAGTGTGAACTACCGCCCCCTCAAAGCGATATGACTCATTCCCACCATACATGAAATATATAAAAGATGATTTCATAAAACCTATGAGACATATATGAAATTAATATAATAATGGAATTATTATATATATTTATATCATTTAATTCTTATTCTTTTCATATGAAAAAAATGAAAGTAGCGTTCATGCATACGTTCGGCCTACCGTCTCCATGAATGGTGAATTTTATTTCTTATATAAAAATATTATGGATTATTATAAATAAATATATAATAAATATATATGATATATAAATCATGAAAAATATTCTATAGATGACGGACTTTTGACAATGTGGACAATTTACATGAAAACAAGTTCTTTTTGACTCAAGTACAGAATATCAACAGAACATACGACAGGAACTTAAATAATTATATAATTTTTATAAAATGGTAATAAGTGATATAAAATAAATAATAAACTTGAAAATTTTTATCAAGAATGTACAAAATTAACCTAAAATTATTATTCAGGAAGAATAAAAAATATACGAGACAAGTCTGACTCAAGGTAAGAGACTTCGTCTCAATCTCCTTTTATTGAGTCATATTTCGATAAAATACACTACCTTCTTTTATATGGTGTATAATTGTCCCCTTTTACTTTTAATTTAATTCAACAGTCTTTAAAGGAATATTTTTCAAAGATTTTTTTTACTAAATGATGAAATGAGTTTTTTTAACATATGTGGCAACAATTACTTCTCCACCGCTGTGGTCGTTATTTAATATTTGGATTCCTCTATAAGCCTTAATGTTTTTAAAAGGAAAAACTTATTCCCCTTTTGGGTGTTTTGGTATTGAAAATGGTATTGAAAGTGGATTTATTATTTTTGTATCTTAAAATGATTTATTTTGATTGCAAATGAAATGTTAAGAGTGAAATGTTGATAATTGAAATATTTATGTGATATAATTAAATAATGCTAATTGAACATTTGATGGGTGGTTAAATGATAAAACAAATAAGGGGGGTTATGTGATAATCCAAAGACATGTGGTTCCGTGATAAATCAAGTATGTGCGGTTATGTTATAACATCCAATGCCTTGGGTATGGAAGTAATCCATATTTCTATTCCATTTAGTGATATGTATAGGAGTAGACCATATTGTTATTCCATTTAAGTATGTTTATGTCCCAAGTTACCTTTATATGTTATATGTGATTTATATGGGTTTTATTGTAATCTTTTGGTCAAAAATAGAGTCTAAAATGATCTTATATTCAGTGAAGAGTATTTACTACTTCATAAAGGTGAAAAGTATTAATTTATGATAATGTATTCATTTTTTACATGTTTTTGAAAGGATAATAGTTTTACTTTTTTGTGTATCCCTTACTGAGATTATTATTCTCATCCCAAGTTTGAAATATTTTTCATAGGATTTAAAGTTGAATAGAGTCAAGGATGGGATCAAGGAAAATTTATAATGCTTAAACATGAAATAAAACCATGTTTCTTTCCAAAAGTTTTTGTTTTATGAAAAATATGGATAGTGTGTAGAATTATATAAATTTTAATATTTGAGATGTTATATAATATTTATATCCAAAATCTCTAAAACTCTAAACTTACAAAGATTCTCGATGTGAATTAAAGTCAAATTATTGACTTATATCAAGATTATATAATTTTAAGGATGAGGCCTTATAAAAAATATGGGTAAAACCCCATTTAGTGAAAGATTATTGATTCAACTTATGATTTTATCAATGCATAAAGGGGATATATAATTTTGGGCTCCAATAATCACTATATTTACAATCCATTCCTCATATATCTAATGATCAATTAAATTTTTGAATGAATAATCACTGTTAAAAAATATCCGTATTGAGCAAAGAATAATAATTTTTAAAGATTTCCCAGTCAATCGAATTAATTTCATAGTAAAACACTATATGTAAAAATAATTTATAGTTTAGTAAATAATCATATCTATGATAAAAATAACATGAGCATTTAAGTAAAATTAAATTTATAATATCACAAGAAAGTGAATGTATCGAGGGAAAGTTAATGACTAAAAAAATAAATCAATAATGTAATTATAAATACTTTCTTAGTAAAAATGGTCATAAACCATATAGATAATAAATAAATATGGAATCAATACAACATATCCCCAGTGGAGTATAAGTAAAATCAAGGTTTTTTTTCATCTATGAATAGAAATACCATAAAAAGATCATTAAAACATTCCTTAGGAAAATACCCTTTTCACTTTGAAAAATCACAATTAAAACTATAAATTTATAATATATTATGAAAAAATTACATATATATCAATATTATAATCTTTGTAATTGTGATTGAAATAAATGAGTGGTTATGCTGGTTTAAAAGTTACATTCATACTGATTACATTAAAAACAATGATTCCTTTCACATTTTTTGTAAGAAAATTCAAAAAGTTACTTTCTTAGAAAATTATAGGAATATTCCTTTCAATTTTATTTTTTAAAAATAAAATTATTATTAAAAATGAATTTAAATAATCATATTAAAACATTTTTTAAAACATTTTTAGAAAACAAGGATTTGGAAGAAAATTTTTTTTTGAGAAAAAAAGAAATGAACTCATATTTTCATAAAAACATTTATTCAATCATTTTATATAAAAAAGAGAGGAAAATAGTAATATTAATTGAATAATTAATTATAACTAGATGAGAATAAAATTAAAGGTTTATAATATATAATGATAAAATACTTTTTTTAATATAAATTCAAGAATAAACAATCTTGATTAAAATGAGATTGAAGCATAAACCCTTACCGCTTTGGTGACTTTTAAATCACAACCCCCATCGAAGAGAAAAATTAACATAAAAAATTAAAAAAAATTAATTTTAATAAATTCATGATATAACATATCAAATGGGTTTTATACACACCTTATAAAGGAATATAGATGTATAACATAACATATGTCCTAAAGAATACAATTTGAGACAAGAAACCCTTACAATGATTATAACATTGAAGTGGGAATTAATAAATATATCAATTATTTATATAAAATTTAAACCCATATAAAATATTATAAATGAAACATAATATAATCTAAATTCATTACACATATAATCTTTTAATATCATTGATAATTAAGAAGTAATATAACATGATATAAAGAAACTGAGTTACGAAATTGATGATGATTTGGTAATTTTGAAGTCAAATAACCTGGTTAAAATAATTTAAATTGAAACTTAAAATACCATGAATTTTGAAGTTTTCATTATATTATATGTAAAAGGGTTAGTATATACATCATATAATATAAATAAGGTTCATAACATTAAAATATGCCTCAATGAATAGAAATTGAGATGAGGTATCTTACCTCACATTTCCCTTTAGTTGAATGTGATTTAACCTCTTGTATAATGGGTTTAAAAATGTTATTAATTTATAAAAGAACCATATTCATATTTATAATTTCATATATGTTCATATTATATCATATTAACACCAGTTAATTAATAATTTTTCATTATTACCATTATTTTGAGAGTTTATTTCCTTGTTTTCTCTTGCGTGTTTTGTCATGAAAGTTTCTAATCATGTGAATAGGATATAAATAAATCAAATTAATAATTATATTAATGTTATAAATATAATATTTAATCATTTAATACATTTTTATAGACATTAATTAAATTATTACATGGAAAATTAATCACATCACTTCTTGGAGACTATAGGTCATACGCACACATGAGAGATGATATTAGTCCCTTAATGGGTGAATGGGTAAGGAGTTGGAAGGTAAAATAATTTTATATAATCAATATCAAGTATTAGGTATTATATATATTCATTATTTTCATCATTATGACTATATATGTGATTTGGTTATGAAAAAAAATTACTTTGGTTTGTGAGGCGGTAATTTGTCATACACACGAGTGATGACTTTGCTTCTTATTTAATGGACACATAGATAGATTAATATTATGCCATAAACATAATTATATCTTAATATATGGTATATAATGGAATTATTATATTGTAAATATTAATATATAATTTAAGGTTTTATAAGAATAAATAAAAAAGAATGATCTTAGTTAATATGATTACCTTCTCTTGGAGAAACCTCATTTGGATCTCTTCTTAAGGATTCTTGGGTTGGTCTGTTAAGATGAAAAAAATATATATAATGTGGATTCAAATTCTTGGGAGAGATTTTTTAAGTGCTGGTGAACCCAAATTTATTAAGAGGTGTGATTAAGTGATGAGAGGGAGTTCCATTTTATAATTTATGAGAAGTGGATTTTTTGTAAATACCCAAAACTATTAAATAATGGGAAGTCACTTTCACCCCAAGTTCCTCCAAAATTGATAAATAATGGATTAGAGGTATTTTATGCTCAATCCACACCTCCAAAAAAATTAAACATGTTTTAATAATGTTATTACCTTATCCTCTATGTTTATTTACGTTTTCCATTTTATTTTTGACCAAGATAATTAGTTTTTTAGCCTATGTAATTTATCCTATAAGTGATGCATCCATAAGAAACATTAAATCCTAAAAAAGAATAAAATTAGAAATATATATAAGACCTAAACCACACTAAATACAAATCTATAGTAAGGTGAAAGCAAAGTGTCGATCCCACAGAGAGTAGGGAACACGACAAAAGACTTTTGACTAAAGGTCCAATCATCTTAGTTTAAATTGATTTTATTTAAACTAATTAAATGAAACAAATTAAATAATTAAAATGTTTATATAAAGAGAGGTAAATAATAAGAGATATAAAATATCTTCCATGGGTGTTTTTGATAAAAATAAATCACGAATGTAATGGTAAAACAATATTACTCATTGGTTATGCAATCATTCAATTTTATCAATGGAAGAAATGGTCAGTCCCTATTAATATACCATAAAACACTAATTCTTCATGGATAGATAAATTATAATACTAGTATTAATTATAATTAGATTGAAAAATAAGAAGAATAATATAGTTCAGTGGTCATGAATTAATTACCATTATCATATTGAATTTTATCAGCTACCAAATTCAATTGGTCTATGATTTAATAACACATATAATAATCACGAGTCACAACATAATACCAATAAAATAAAATAATAATACAAGTGAATAATGAAATAGAATAATTTGTTATACATCCATTTATACCAGTTTTTCTATCCCTTATGAATTTATCCAACCATCGTTAGGTGATTACAAATGATGAATAAACCCAAGACCATATGAGAGTATAGACAAGAAAGAATCAGAGAGAAATTAAAGCAAATAAACTGGAATTAGAATAACAATAATAAAATATTACATCAATGAAAAATAAAGGTAATAAGAATAAAACATTAAATATGATGTGTTGGAACCATAGTGCTAGCCACCCGGTGGTCTAATCCCTACACCTCGAATCGATCCTTGATACACTTGTCAATAAACCTCTATTTATAAGTAAAGAAGCCATCTTAGGGATTCCCCGGTAAAGTAAAGTGTTAAATGGTCATTCTTGGTAAAAAATATATGACCTAGTTTTAATTATTAATAAAAATCTTGTATCTTGGTCTGTTAGGCATGTTTTACAGTGTAAAATATGTATTCACATCGTGAAAAGTACAGGCACTACTGATTCCCTATTTTTCTTCATGCACACTATGTAATTCTTTTAAGTATTGTAAATTTTTAATGTATTGTAATATTTAAACAACGTGTAATGGAAATTTACAGTTTTAGAAGCCTCATTTTTATTTGGTTATTTAGTATCGAGATTTCATAACATTATGTCCTCATCCAACATCATGGAAAGTGTTCTTCCATTATAAAACTTGAACTATTTGACTATTTTTAGATCAATGCTTCATCTTTATTTTCTAGTGTCACACCATGAGTGCCTTTATTTTATTAAAATGTCATGATTTACTTCATAGTGTTCCAAATGTATGTCCTTTCATAAGAACATATCAAACAATGAAATCAGGCACACATATAATATTCAATCAATTATTATTCAACTAAAACGCATATAAAACACATTCAAAAATAGAAAAAATAGATACATACTAAATGAAAAAATAAATTGAGCCTCATTATATAATTTTGAAAAATTTATCCTAAATATTAACTAAAATATATCAAATAAAAATTATATATTCTTGGAAAATTAATTTTAAAATAATATTATTTAACACGCAAAACTAAGTTTTAACATTAGCCGCAATAAATCAATTTCACTGAATTTACTAATCATTATGTAAAAAAAATTATTTTAAATTATTATATAATATTAATTATGATTATTAAAAATATGGAATATATTTTATAAAATTTAATTCAATTTTTTTCAAATTTAATTTTTAAAAACACTCAAATTGTGTCGAAAAACAGTTTTTCAAGAAATGAAATTTTCAAGAATAAGATGATATTTAATTAAATATATTACTAGTGGTCATAATTATATGGATTTAAATTATTATATTTAGATATATAGTCTATAAATTTAATTTAAAATTTTCTTTATTTATTTTATTTTAATTAATTAAAATCGAGGAACATTATGCATTTAAAAAAAGGGTTCTAAAAAATGCATTTTTAAGACAAAAAATAAAATTAGAAAAAAACCAAGTATAAAGAAGATTAAAATGTATTTAATTATTAAAAATATAAATAAATAATAATTAGGTTACATTGAAATCAAATTCAAAGCATAATGAGACTTTTTAATTACTAAATATATTGAAAATGAAAGATAGTTTTACAAAAAATTGTATTTTTTACTATTCACCAAAATTCACTCTTTATATGTGCTCTAAGACAATGCTCACTAGGCCTTAGACTCGCCTCCATGTATGTTAAAGGATTATGACTAGCATCTAGGGTCTTATTAGGTGATAGTGGGGAGACTATACCCTTTTGTGATGATAATAATAAGGGTCATAATACCATAACTCACCAGAAGAAGTAAATGAAACAGTAGAAACATAAATACCAAATCATTGGAATAAATAATAAAAAATAAAAATAATAGGCCAAAATAATTATGCCATATGTATATAAATACACCTGTCATGATAGTATTACAAAACATACATGCAAGGTCACCCATGGTAGACCGTATAAGTACATATATAAAATATGAGGAGAACGTCCATATTGATGCATAAGAACCACTTGATACACTCCCATCTGTCCCATAAAAAAATAGTAATCCTTGATCACTAAGGTCTATATCCCAAGACTGTTCCCTTAACTATTCTCAAGATTATAAAGTCTACACGTGTCTTGAGGGGATCATGTAGAGTGTGACTGTGAACTCAGTAGGACACCAACATTGTGTTCCTATCTTACATTTATAATTATAAATCATGTAAATACATAAATAAATTATATAAAATCACACATAAAAATAATAAAATCACTCCACTTATGCTTAATATCTACATGTAATATTTCACCAGATTTATTCAATGAAAGAGTGGAATGATATATCCATGGTCAGTCATACCAGAAGTACCTCGATAACTCAACCACATACATGTCACCAAGCAACTTGTGCCATATGAAACCTCATATTATACCAATCAAGTAACCGATATCTCATCAAGATTCCCATTAATAAATTCCATGCCCCTCATACCACTGTTCAAAAGATCACCATCAGCTCAAAATCTCAACGTCCTGAAGAATGGCGATATCTATCCTCTAATGAATAATAAAACACTATCTACTCAATAGCCTAATTTCCCGAGGTATGATGATATCCATACTACAATAATCTTGGTCTATTAGTCTCAAATATGATATAGAGAATAATTTTCATGACCCATCCCCCGGGGCCCGTGCTGTGACTACCCCAAGACCGCCTTCCATAGGCCAGAGGCTGGCGACTAGCACCAAAGGCATGATTCCCTAAAACTGGGAAGACATTGCCTTTATAACCTGTAAACACACACACAAGCAAACACACAGCTGGACGAAACACCAAGTAAACTGTATAAAAAAAGAGTGCTAAAAGTAAAAGGGGCCAGAATACAAGCCCAACAGTAAAGGTACAAGTACAATTGAAATGAAATACAACTGAAGAAAGAGAAAAGACAGCTACTAGATCATCCTCTGAGGTTCCTACCAGAAGGGTAGATACATATCGCCTCCTCAACACTTCACATTCCACCATCTCCTCTGGGTACCAACTCACTGTATGGTCTACCTCTAGGTTTTTTCTAGTCCTAGTACTCTCAGCCTCAGTCAGAGATGTCTGTCATATGCATCCAACACAACAAGGTGTGGGCATAGCCCGTGCAGGGGTGAGTATAACGATACTTAGTAGGGACCCCGAGACCCTCAAGGTCTCACAAAATACACCAATTATAAACCAAAAATAATGAAATCAAAAAATAACATTACTTAGGTATAGGCCCATACATATACCTAAGTTATCAAGTGATCCATCTCAATCATGAGAAAAACATAGAAAAACTGACTCAGCTCACACCAAGATTTATTCTCAGGGTAGTAACAAGTAACATCCCCAGTCACATTGTCAAAACCTCAGCTACTGGAGAACTTCTAATCTATAGAGTATAGTGGGCCTGCTGTGACACCAAGAGTGCTTCACACTAACCTTGGACTACTGAGGTACTCCTTCTGTTGAGTACCGAGGATCTGCCACGTCACCAAGCGCGCTCCCCACTGTGGGTCTGCCGCGTCACCAAGCGCGCTCCCCCTCATAGTATACTATGGTACTCCTCCTGTTGAGTATCGTGGGTCTGCCAAAACACCAAGGTTCTCCCCACTGTGGGTCTACCGTGACAATGAAGTGCTCTCCATAGGGCTAGTAGAGTCACTCAGAGTCAAAATGGTCAGTATTCGTTAGGTCTTAGCTAGCTACTTGGTCTTCGCACCAAACTTGCTCGTCTTAGGGAGGATCCGACCCATGAGATATTGGTCGATACTACAACTATCATGAAGTCCCACAAAGAAGTATATCAAAGGTATGCCATGTAATAGGGGTCTCAATGTAACAGATAGTGCGTCAATCGGACGCCCGGTCTGTGAGTTATTAGCCGTTTAGTCCCAGGGGCCCAGTTGGATTCATGCATGATCCAACCTAACTATTTCTCAAATATAACCCAAACTCCCATGAGGTATACTCAAAGGGACTGTCATGCTATAATATTTTTAGCACCGCTGATGGTTTGTCAAACAGATGTCCGGTACCAAGGATATAGCCAAAGGAGCGTAAATGGGTCGTAGTGGGCCCAGGTCTAGTCTGACCCGGTTGGACCAACCCGGGCCGACCCAGCCTGGGCCGACTAGGTTTGGGTTGACCTGACCTAACCTGTTGGGTCTTTACTGGCCCGTTGGGTGGACCAGCCCGTTGGGTTCGGCATGGCCCACTGGGCCCAACCCAGCAGGCCGTGAGGGGCTGCAGAGAGCCGTGAGGGCGCAGACTGGCTGTGAGGGTGCTGACCAGCTGTGGGTTGGTGCGGGGGCGGTTCGACCTAAAGGGCTCTGTATGGGAGGCTCAGCCCAGAGGGCGCCACGAGGGCAGCTCGGCCCGGGGCGTGGGGCCAGTTCGGCTCAGAGGACCACGGGGCGGCGGGGGTCACGAAGGCCACGAGTGGTGGCACCGCTGCCTTCATCGCCTTCGTCCCCTTTCTCCATTTCAAAGAACACTATAAAACAACACAAGAGTTACAAAGAATATGTGCCATGTTAGTTTGGCCTGCACTCTCTACATTAGAGCAGTAGAAAGAGGTTCACAAGAATGAAGCACCTTAAACCCTCCCGCAAAGATTCTTCCCAACCCGCAAAGGAAAAAGAATGGGGGTGTACTTGTGAAGTGATAATCACACATCATTAAACCCATACTTGTTCGTTATTGGTTCTTGTTGGTGGTAAAAGGCTGACTTCGATTCGTTGTAGATGAACACATCCTACGTCAGAGGAAGTTACGAGGAAGAAAATTGAAGTCGAGGTCGTTATTTGTAGTTGAAGGAATTCCTCGTCGGCGTTCTTCGTTAGTGGAGCATTCTTCATTGGGAGATTTCTCCCATGTTCCTCCTCTCCCCAAATTCAACAAAAAAAGAAATGGCAGCCCAAGATAATAGATTATAATATCTATTAAGTCATTGGCATAATATTCAAAAAGGTTTAATTGATTAATGGAGAGTTGGCACAATTAATGTGGTGCGTTGGTACAATTAAATTGTGGAGGTATTGAAGAGGATCCCCCCACATTTATTAGGGAGTAAAGGGTTTCTCCAAATTAAAGGGGGGTTTCAATGGGGTTTAATCTTGGGTGGTCCCCACCACCATATCCTCTCATGGGAGGTTATGGTTCTGGTGGTCCCCACCACCATAACCTCTCATGGGAGGTTAAGGTCTGGTGGTCCCCACTTCCAACTTCCACAAGGAAGTTTAGTTCCGGTGGACCGCACCTCCCAAAACACAAATGAGTGTTGCAAATAAAAATAAAAATGTCACACACTTTTATTTTTATTTTATTCTTACACAAAAAACCCAAAAAACCCAAAAACTATCTTTCACTCTCGACCCACTACCGTCGAGGTGAAAGTCTCCTTAAGTGAATACCAGTGTTGTGAGTTCAACGGTGCCCTCAGATTTCAATTCCAAGCACCGGTTCAAAATTTAGAAAAACCCACTCGCACGTTTACTGAACATACTCGAAATTGTTTTTAGAAATTCATTCCGAGCACTCCGGGCCTCAGAATCACACACCGTCAATTTTCACAGACTCATAAAATTACCATTTAATTAAAAAAATTTACATATAAATTATGGGTATTTAAATTATCCCCACATCAGGGCTCTATGTCCCGGTAAGAAACATATCAAACTAAGGGAACAAGTGGGGGGGGGGGGAGGGGGTTCTGAGCACGCATCTGAGCCTCTCGCTCCCATGTGCTCTTCTGGAGGTTCCCGTGCTGCCAGAAAATGCACACCAAAGGTATCAACCATCCATGAAGGACCCGCTCCTGTTGATCCTCAATCTCTAATGGAACCTCCATAAAAGTCACCCCATCGTTAACATCCAGCTAGCCATGGTCGATGATGTGATAAGGGTCATGCATGTATCTCCTTAACTGGGATACATTAAAGACATCATGCAACCAGTGCAATTGAGGTGGAAGAGATAAGCGGTATACCACTTCACCAAATATATTGAGGACCTGAAAATATCTGATGAACCTTGGAGATAACTTTCCTCCTTAGCCAAATCTCCATAGACCTAATCGGGGTGAGACCCATAGAAAGACGTGGTCGCCATCCTCAAACTCCATAGGCCTCCGTCTCCTATCGACATACGACTTCTTCCTACTATGTGAAGTCTTCATCTGCTCTTGGATGATCTGCACCTTCTATGTGGTAGCCTATACCATCTCTGGTCCCACCAGTGTTGACTCTCCTAAGTCAGTCCAGCATAAAGGTGATCTGCAAGGTCACCCATACAACACCTCAAAATGTGCTATCCTAATGGTGGAGTGATAGTTGTTGTTTTATGAAAACTCCACCAAAGGCAAGTGATCCTCCCAGCTGCGACCAAAGTCAAGAACACAAGAACATAATATGTCCTCAAGGGTCTGAATGGTTTGCTCAGTCTGGCCATCTGTCTGAGGATGGAAGGAGGTGATCAAACGAAGATGTGTCCTGAAAGCCTCCTGCAACCCCTTCTATAGCCGGGAAGTAAAACATGCATCACGATCGGGGAAAATATTCAAGGCTAATCCATGTAGCCGCACAATCTCATGTACATAGAGGTGTCCCAATATCTCTACTGAACCCTACTCTCTGATCGGTAGGAAGTGGGCTGACTTGGTGAGTCGATCGACGATCACCCAAATCGAGTCATGACCTCTGGATGTACGTGGAAGTCCTATCATGAAGTCTATGGATATCCCATCCCACTTACACTCTGGGACCTCTAAAGGCTGAACCAAGCCTGCTGGTACCTGATGCTCCGCCTTCACTTGCTGACAAGTGAGGCATCGAGAGACAAACTCTGCAACTTCTTTCTTCATTCCCAGCCACCAGTGCTGTCTTTGGAGAACCTGGTACATCTTCTCCACTCTAGGATGTACTGCTATAGGTGATGTGTTGAACTCCATCAACACTTCCTCCTAAAGTGACACTGGTACCATGCTATGTCCTCTGAAGAGGATGACGTGCTCCCCACCTTTAGAAAATTCACCGGGTGCCTGTCCTGTGGATATTTGAGCACGTAGTGTCTCACAGTCAGCATCCCTACACTGCACCTCCCTGACTTGCTAAAGAAGTGGGGGAGTGACTGTAAGAGACTATAGAAAAGCTACTCCATCTCTATCCACAAATAATATCTTCAAAGAGGCCAGTTGCTCCGTTGCCTTACCTAGCAGCTGTATACCAGATCACCTACTGAGTGCATCTAAAAAAAAGTTTCTTTTCTTAGGATTATAGAATATCTCAAAGTCATAATCCTGGAGGAACTCAAGACAATGTTTCTATCTCAGGTTCAGGTCCTTCTGGGAGAAGATATACTTGATACTCTTGTGATCATAGTACATGGTAAAACATTCTCCCATCAGATAGTGTTGCCACATATTCAAGGTGAAAACCACTACTGCTAACTCCAGGTCATGGTTAGCGTAGTTCTTCTTATGTTGTCTCAGATGTTGAGAACTATATGTGATCACTGCTCGCTCCTGCATCAGGACACATCTGAGTCCGGTCCCTAATGTTTCATAGTAGACTATGTACCCTACGCCTTCCTCTGTAAGCCTCAAGATGGGGGAACTAGTCAGCCTCTGCCTCCGCTCCTGAAATATCTACTGGCATATCTCCGACCACACAAAGGGTTTCCCCTTCTTCTTCAAGGATGATAGTGGTGCTGTAACTGTAGAGAAATTTGGAACAAAACTCCGGTAGTATCCAACCAAACCCAGGAAACTCCGTACCTTCGTCACACTCCTAGGTGGATCCCAAGCAAGTAGCACCTCAATCATCACTGGATCTACCACAACTACAGCCTATGATATGACATGTCCCAGAAAGTGATCCTATTGGATCCAGAACTGGCACTTTGAGATATTACCATAAATCTGTTGCTCTTGGAGTGTGTCCAGTACTACCTGCAAATGATAGACATGCTCCTCCTCAGTAGTCGAGTAGATCAGAATGTCGTCGATGAAGACTATGACAAAACAATAGAGGTATGGCTGAAATATCCTATTCATGAGTCCCATGAACACTGCTGGAGAGTTCGTTACACTATATGGTATAACCAAGAACTCATAATGGCTGTATGAACACCTGAAGGATATCTTTTGCACATCATTGTCTCATACTCTGAGCTGGTGATAGCCTGATCTGAGGTCTATCTGCAAGAACCACCGTGCTCCCTTCAGCTGATCAAAGAGGTCGTCAATCCTCAGAAGTGGGTACTTGTTCTTCACGGTCACCTGGTTCAGGTGCCTATAGTTGAAACAAACCCTCAAGCTCCCATCCACCTTCTTGGCAAATAGAATCAAGGCTACCCAAGGAGAAACATTGGGTCAGATGAATCCCTTTCCCTGTAAGTCCTCTAGCTATACCTGCATCTCACAAAGCTCCGTGGGAGCCATCCGATATGCTGGTGTAGATATCATTTCCATCCTAGGGTACAAATCAATGTAAAAGTCTACCCATCTGTGAGGAGGTAGACCCAAAACATCATCAGGGAAAACATCCACGTACTGGTCCACCACTACAGGATAACTCAGACTCTCCACATCAACAACTCTGAGGGTAAGTATAGCCAACTGATGAGTGATTGGCTGCACTCTTCTCTAGGTAAGCCCATCCTAGGCTGCAAAGGCTCCCTTCTATCTGGTGAATGTAAAACTAGTCACATCTGTGCAGACACACTGCACTTCGTGCCTAATACAGTCAATCTAATCATGTACTGTAGATAACCGGTCCAAATCCAAGATGACATCATAAGGCCTCGATGTCGCTACTAGGTGATCCCAGCCAAATATCTCACCTCCTAGAGTAAACTTGCACTACTGGAACCAGTGCGTAATCATTGAATCTTCTCCCATAAGAATATCTAGCGATAAGGATCGAGCCAACGACTCCATCAGAATCTCCGAGCTCTGAATGAGGGTAGTAGAAATAGAAGACTTACCGACACCTATGTCTATAAGTACTGCAGCTAATGTGGATTAGAGATATATCGTACCTTGTATCATCTCCAGAGCACCGTGGTCGTAGGCCTCAGCTACCTGGAACTGAGCTCTCCCCTGTCCACCTGCTCCCTGTGGTTGGGGTGGACCTTTTGGTGGTGGTGGTAGTAATACCTCGAATCGTCACCCACCACCAGCTGCACGAACATCTCCTCTTCCATGTTCACCTACTCCCTAAGGTCCACCTCGATCGAATATCTATCTCTAATTGGGCAGTCCTTCGACTGTCTGTTGATCATCCAAACGACAGGTCGAATAGTCACGAGCCATGTGACCCTGCCCACTGCATGTGAAACACTGACCGCTCCTAGAATGTCTGTCTCCACTTCGGGTGCCCCTTACAACTAATCCTGAGTCATGCAGTCGTCCACCTGTAGGTCTAGTACTCTTGGAACTCTATGACATCTATCTACTACCAGCTGCAGAAGACTCCGCTACGTGATGACTGGTAGTTGGTCTCGCTGCTGGTGACTGCTCAGCAAAGAAACTCTCTACCAAGAGGGCTCTCCCTAACATCGCCATCTATGTTAGGATGCTAAGTGAGATCACCGAAGCCCTGATCTCCCACCTGAGTCCCTGATCAAAGGTCCGGGCCCTGAAGAATGGGTCTCACAACTTATCTGTGGAGTAGCGTGAGAGGTCAGTGAACCTCACTGAGTACTGAGCTACAATCATGCTACCCTACTGCAGATGAAGTAGCTCCTATATGTGCACTACGTGAAGAGTTGCTGGAACAAACTCTTCCCAAAAGAGTCTCTTGAATTTTTCCCAAAGAAGCCACACCTCGTCGTGAACCTGAAGCATCAAGATCCACCATTTGCCCACTGCTTTCTGTAGAGAATGGAAGCAAGAATCACCATGAGATTGGCTAGTGTCCCTACTAGTCGGAAAACTCTCACCACAGCCTCTATCCAATCCTCAGACGCCTGCGGGTCTGTCTCTCCCCTGAACCTAGGTGGCCTATGGTGCGGGAACTTGTGTAACGTGCTCAAGCGGCGTGCACCATCTGCTACTGGGGCTGGTGGCATCAGTGCCCCAACGGGGAAAGGTACTGCTGGTGCCTCCTCTAGTACCTATACTGGAAGAGGGACCTGCACCGAGGCCTCATCTCTTGGTGGGATATCAGGGTGTAAAACTCTCAGAAATCTAGCCGGATGTCTGCATAGAGGCATCCTAAAAAGAAACAGGTGCACTATAGTTAAAATTTATACCTGGTGAGCTAACTTAAAGAATTTTTTTGAAAACACACATGCAATCAGTGTTTTCGTGCACTGAGTCGAAAATTAGAAGTCAGAGTCCTGGTGTTTGGATACGTCAGCTGCCATACCAACACTGGACTCCCTAAACTGAAAACTGCACTCACTACACTTAACACTATTTCTTCATAGAAAAGATCAGAGTCATAAGTTCTGCAGTAGAACCGACTCCTCTAATACCAATTTTTCACGATCCATCCTTCAGGGCCCGTTCCATGACTACCCCAATCCCACCTTCCATAGGCCAGGGGCTGTCGACTAGCACCAAAGGTGTGATTCCCTAAAACTGGGAAGGCATTGCATTTATAACCTGTAAACACACACACAATAAAGCACATAACTGGACAAAACACCTAGTAAACTGTATAAAAAAAGAGTGTTGAAAGTAAAAGGTGCCAAAATACAAGCCCAATAGTAAAGGTAAAAGTACAACTAAAATGCAACAAAACTGAAGAAAGAGAAAAGATAGCTACTGGATCATCCTCCGAGGTTCCTACCTGAAGGGTAGGTACAGATCGCCTCCTAAGCACTCCAAGTTCCACTGTCTCCTCTAGGTACTGACTCTCCGTAGGGTCCACCTCTAGGTACCTTCCAGTCCTGGTACTCTCAGCCTCATTCAGCGTTGTTCGTCGTCTGCATCCAACAAAACAAGGTGTGGGCATAGCCCGTGTAGGGGTGAGTATAACGATACTCAGTAGGGACCCATAGACCCTCAAGGTCTCACAAAATTCACCAAGGATAAACCACAAAGAATGAAATAAACACATAACATTACTTAGTTATATGCCCATACATATACCTAAGTTATCAAGTGATCCATCTCAATCATGAGAAAAACATAGAAAAACTGACTCAGCTCACACCAAGATTTATTCTAGTGGTAGTAACAAGTAACATTCCCAGTCACATTGTTGAAACCTCAACTGCTGTAGAACTCCTTTTATATCGAGTACAATGAGCCTATCGTGACACCAAGCATGCTTCCCACTATCCTTGGACTACTGAGGTACTGCTCTTGTCGAGTACCGTGGATCTGCCACATCACCAAGCATACTCCCCACAGTGGGTCTGCCGCATCACCAAGCGCGCTCCCCCTCGTAGCCTACTGAGTTAATCCTTCTTTAGAGTACAGTGGGTCTGCCACGACAGCAAGGTTCTCCCCACTATGGGTCTGCCGCGACACTAATGCACTCCCCACTGGGCTAGTAGAGTCACTCCGAGTCAAAACGGTCAGCAGTCATTAGGTCTCAGCCAGCTACTAGGTCTCCGCACTACGCTTGCTCATCTTGGGGAGGATCTGATCCACGATCTATTCTTAGATACTCCAACTATCATGAAGTCCCACAAAGAAGTATCTCAAATGTCCGCCATGTCATAGGGGTCTCAATACAATAGACGGTGCATCAATCAGATGCTCGGTCTATGAGTTATTAGCCTTTTAGTCCCGAGGGCTCGGTTGGATTCATGCATGATCCAACCTGACCGTGTCTCAGCAATACCCCAAAATCCAGTGGGGTATACTAAAAAGGACCATCACGCTCCAAAATTTCCAATGCTGCTGAAGGTTCATTAAACGGACGTCCGATGTCAAAGATATGGTTGAAAGAGCGTAAATGGGTTGTAGTGGGATTGGGTCTGGTCCGACCCGACCCAGCCTGGGCCGACCTGGTTTGGGTTGTCCCAGCCTGACCTGTTGGGTCTGGCCCGACCCTTTGGGCGAACCAGCCCATTGGGTTTGGCCCATCCCACTGAGATCAGCCCAGCAGGACACGAGGGGCCGCAGAGAGCCATGAGGGCGCGGACCGACCGCGAGGGCACTAACCGGTCACGGGTCGACGCGAGGGCGGTTCGGCCCGAAGGGCATTGCGTGGGTGGCTCGACCCAAAGGGCACCGCGAGGGTAGCTCGACCTGGGGCGCAGGGCCAGTTTGACTAAGAGGACCACGGGGGCGGCGTGGTTTGCAGAGGCCGCGGGTGGCGGCGCCGTTTCCTTCGTCGCCTTCGTCGCCTTCCCCCGTTTCGAAGAACACCACAAAACAACACAAGGGTTAGAGAGAGGACGGTCCATGTTAGTTTGGCCCACACTCTACGAATTAGAGCGGTAGTAAGAGTTTCACAAGAACAAAGAACATCAAACCCTCCCACAAAGTTTCTTCCCAACCCACAAAAGAAAAAGAAGGGGGTGTACTTGTGAAGTTATAATAATACAACATTAAACCCCTACTTGTTCGTTGTTGGTTGATGTTCATGCAAAAAGGTGGAAGTCAATACATTTTAGATGAACATGTCCTACATTGGAGGAAGTTCTGAGGAAGAAAATCGAAGTTGAGGTCATTCTTTGTAGTCGAAGGCATTCCTTGTTGGCATTCTTCGTCGGTGGAGTGTTCTTCATTGGGAGCTTTCTACCAAGTTCCTCCTCTCCCCAAATTCCACCAAAAAAGAAATGGAAGCCCAAGATAATAGATTATAATATCTATTAATTTTTTTCCATAATATTAAAAAAGGTTTAATTGATTAAGGGAGAGTTGGAACAATTAATGTGGTGCGTTGGCATAATTAAATTATGGAGGTGTTGAAGATGCTCCCCCCACATTTATTATGGAGTTGAGGGTTTCTCCCAATTAAAGGGGGGGGGGGGGTTCAAGGGGGTTTAATAATAGGTGGTCTCCACCACCATATCCTTTCATGGAAGGTTATGGTTTTTGTGGTCCCCACGACCATAACCTCTCATGGGAGGTTAAGGTTTGGTGGTCCCCACTTCCAACATCCACATGGAGGTTTAGTTCCAGTGGAACCCACCTCCCAACACCCACATGGGTGTTTCAAATAAAAACAAAAATGTCACACACTTTTATATTTATTTTATTATTACACAAAAAACCCAAAAGCTATCTTTCACTCTCGACCCACTGCCGTCGAGGTGAAAGTCTCCTTAAGAGAATACCGGTGCCGCGAGTTCAATAGTGCCCTCAGATTTCAATTCCAAGCACCAGTTCAAAAGTTAGAAAAACCCACTCATACGTTTACTGAACATACCCTAAAAAAAGTTCAGTAATTCATTCTAGGCCCTCCGAGCCTTATAATCACATGCCTTCAATTTTCACAGACTCGTAAAATTCCCATTTATTTAAAAAAAATTTACCTGGAAATTATGGGTCTTTACAATAATCTACCAACTTATGGTCTCAAACATCATCTCTCATGCCTTTTTATGGTGACCACCTCCTCCATAACTAATATTCAACACTATCACCTAATTTACTTTAACTACGGAGGCCTCCACCCCTAGTGAGTAGTAAAAACCTCCTAAGATAAGTCCTATATATGTTCACACAACTCCAATAGTAATGTCATCCAACAACGGTGAGTAGAAATCACCAATTTTTCTAATCCACACTATCTGGAAACCTTGTTACCACATGTAACCATATTTCCCAGGCCCCAATGGTCAACACAATCCCAAGTCCCATGGGATATGACCTCAGTATAATGATATTTTAACCTGATTGATGACAAACCATTTCTCCTCAAACTTATGATCAACATCACCCCATGTATCTCATCCCATGCTCATCACATTTCCATGGAACCAATTTATCCATATCACATTTAAATAATTAAATTGATCAACCATCCTAACATGCTGAATTGGTAAAAAATTCCCATACCCAGCCTATAATATTTAAATAGACTAGGGAATGCCAAATGGTATCCCATAACATCAATTAAATTATTTAAATAAAAAAATTATTTAATTAAGTTATTCACCAGGGCAACCCACATGTGTTTATTTAATAAGGCACCCTATAACAAACATTTATTTAAGGGGAAATATAGGAACCCCTACTTTATAATCATATATTCTTGCTCATCAAATAAGAACCTCTAATTAAATATATATAAGATCAAAATTGTGCTATATAAAAATTATCTAAAAATAGTGAAAAAAGAGTTTTCTCAGATTTATCATTCCACAAAGATAGATAATTGAGGAATAAAATCAAAAGGATTTAAGGCCATACCAAGATAAATCCATAGACGAAGATGGAGGCTCAAATAATATGAATAGGGAATGGATATCTCCACAAACTTCTAGGGTATGCACACACATGGGATAAATAAGAGGGGATAAAGACTCTTAAAGAAGTAATGGGAAATGGTCAATTTTTCCTCTATAAAAATCTTCACGGTTACCGCACCATTTGGGAAACTTTGCAACAACTATGTGGGTGACTCAAAAAACCTAAACCCAAGAACATGATTTCCTAGAAAGGGACACATAGTTTTAGAAAGTTATTCCCCTTATAAAAATTGGCCTCACAGTTTGGGTTGTAGAGTTAGAAAAACTACACACCAACCGTGCGCCTCTGTCTATCTTTCCTGTAACTGGTTTTTTGGAGCATGATATTTCCAAAACCCATTTAAAATATTTATTCAATAACCAATACTTAAAACCATATAAAAATAATAAAAATTAATTCAAACTCATGTGATTAAGTCCTAAATCCCAAAAGTAATGTTGGCCCCTCTACTAAACATAAAATCCAAATCTACCTGGGAAAAAGTCCTATTCAAAAACCTAGGATGTTACGTTCTCCCAAACTAAGAATATCTGATCCCAGATCAATGTATATTTATCTAGATATGGTAGAAAACATATATATCTCATTTAAATTAACCCGGTATACCCTAGTTATTTTTCATGGTTAATTCCCCTTTTGGAACTCCCAACCTTATGAATTACCCACCCAGTCTCTTATTGACCCAAAAATTAAATATCATGATGGTTCCTCTATCCACCCATGTATATAAGATTCCTACTAGGTTTTTAGTTATACCTGGTTTATACATATAACCCATCAAATACAACAGCCCATCAAAGGATCATTAGTACCCATTTCATACATGACAACCAGAAGTATCTCATCTCCTATGATGCCCAAAGATCCTGCCTCACATCTAATACTCAAAATAAATCATGCATCACGTGTATATTTGTGTGTGTGTGCATGAATTAGTGAGTGTGTGTTCAATTTAATCATATTCATGAAGCCTAAAAACTTCATACAAACCACAAATCCTAACATATTCCAACAATAAGTATTAATGCCTATGAATCTCATACATATAATGAATTATACCTGATTACCAAATATTATTAACCAGGTACTGATTAATTCAATTATCACATGTTCACCTCATGTATAAAAATTAGACATTCCAAAAACAAATGGCCCATGACCACATTTATAGAATACCTCTAACCTTCTTTGGCTCCTTAACATGCTCTGAAACTTCCAGATAAATACTACACACCTAGACTGAAGCCCGAGTACCCGAGGCTTGACCTCCCTATAGAGATACACTAGATACCGTCCACTGACCCACTATTGGGTCTCTCTCCCCTTTACATAACTAATTTTTATTGTATAATATTGTCTACCAGCTCCCGGTATTTCTCCATGCCCTACCATAGATCCCTAGTTCTTACCCAGTCCATGGATCCTATCTCTATGAGAAGGATTGTTGAAGAACCTATCAATTTTCCCCATATGACAACATGCTTGACAATCCTTTAGATCCCGCTCAAAATAATTATAAACATTACATATATATCAAAACTACAAATAGGTGGTTGATGAACCACGATTTAGTGGACAACCTGACTCTCTGACCTAACTACCATACTGATACTTCTCATGGTCTCTCTTATGGATAACTAAATCATCACTGATTTTATTACCCGACACCATCATATAACTTGAATTTGACCAATATTTATAGTTTTTCTTGACAATAAATTCATTATTCACTACCTATGAGAAGAGTCCAGTATAAATTTATTCACCTGAACCCTAATAGCATGCCGTAATACATCCTTGAATTGCCTCACCCTAGTGATGTTATCTCATTCCATGGAAGGTCAAAACTAGAGCATCTCTATGAAATTCACCACATAATCCACAATATATGTATCTCCCAATTGTTGGTTTATAAACTCATAGGCTATATCTTTACTCAATGTCTCTGGGAATAAATTCAGGAAGAACCTATCCTAAAAAATCCTTCCAATATAGTCTCTCATGTGTACCAGACTACACCTGTACATCTCACCAATTAATTTCTTATCCTCTGAGCATATAAGTATCCAACTTCACCCTCCAACATAGGGGTGTCTCGATTTGGTCAAAAATCATATGCACCGAATCAATCCAGTTCTCAAATTCATGTGGCCCACTCTCAACCTGAAATAATGGTGGGTGATGAGATTGGAACTCCTGAGTCAAATAATCCATGGATAGCTCAGCTCCTTGAGATCCCTTTTCAATACCCTGTATATCTAACACCAAGTTCACCCTGAGATTATCATCTATCTATGGCCCAAAATCTACAATATGTTTCAGTTTCCCCAACTATATCAGAGCTTGTACCTATGGTTCATGATATCCCCAACCCTCAAGGGTCGCAACCTGACACTTAGGGTCCTCATCCCGACCCTCAGGGGACTCATCCCATGCACACTCTATAGGAACCAAATCTATACCCTCCTACAACTCCTCCGTAATCCATATATTTTGCATCATAATGAATACAAAACACCATGGAAAAAACATCCATAATACACACACACACATAAACCCACCCACCCATCCACACACACACACACACACACACATCACATATAGGGAATATTTTAATAGGAATCACATCTCACTACCCACACACTCCCCTACTGCACCCATATCACATGAAATATAGCATCATTTTCCCTTACCTACCCATATCAGAGTTAGGCATCACATATCATCTATATCAGATATCATAAATATGGGGTTGTTGACAAGAATTCCACAAAAATGCTACATAGAAAATCACTATTTTTCTTTTTGATGAAATTTTAAACAACTCACACCACTCATTTATTCTTACCTAACCTTAACATATTCAGACCATACATAACAAATATCCATAATTTCAAATGATTATCTTATCAGAAAACACACACATAGTCTAGTTGAGTATAATGTCACCAAAAAGGATAAGAAAGAAAACACAGATTAGATTTTTTGATTCTTTAAATATCCCAACCCCTTTTAGAATATTATTGGTTTCTAATGATAATCAAAAGAATAAACACACAACATATTTACCTAAGTTGTTACCATAATGAATAAATACTCCTCCTTTTCTATAATGGGCTAAGGGTAAAAATCTCATAATCCAATAACATCACACCCAAGTGTTCCACTCGATGTGGAAATCAATCAATTATAAAAGTGAAAATCATAACATCAATTTTCCACAACAGTAAACATGGTCTGCCCCCCATGCATGGGGATAAAGGCACCAAACCGTGAGCTCTTTACCAAATTTAGACTAAATGATATTCTATAGTCTACCATAGCCCAAATATTAAGACTAAATGGACAATAAACACCTATGATACCATTTGTAGCATCCCTAACTAGTTTTCCACTTTATATGTACTCTAGGATGATGGCCACTAATCCTTTGGTGTGCTACCCCATATGACAAAGTCTACCAACTAGAAAATATGGCATTAATAGATGATATTGGGTAGACTATAACCTCTAGTGATGATAATAATAACAATCATAATACCATAAATCAGTATATGAAATAAATGAAACAACATAAAAATAAATACCAAATCACCGAAAGTAATAAAAAGAAATGACAATAACAAGACTAAATAATTATACCATTTGAAGATAAAAAAATATTTCAACAAAGTCATACAAAATTGACATGTAAGTTCACTTGTAGTTGGCCATATAAATACATATATAAAAACCTAGGAGAAGGTTTCTCTTGATACAAATGAACCACCCAGTCCACTGCCATCCATCCATTATAAAATCAGTACATCCTTGATCACTATGGTATATCTCCCAAGCCTAACCCCTTAACTGGTCTCAAAACCATAAATTCTACACACATCTTGATGTTCCCATATAGTGTGTGGGTATGAACTCTGTAGGACACCACAAATATGTTCTTTTCTAACATGCATAATTATATATTGTATGCATATGTAAATAAATATTAGCGACTCACACATAAAAATAATAAACTCACTCCACTTGTGCTCAACAAACACATGCGATCTATTCACCTATTTCAGCCAATTATAGAGTGGAATGATATATCCATAGTTAGACATACTGAATATAACTTGGTAACTCAACCTCATACCTATCACCCAACACCTCATAAAATCTGAAACCTCATGTTCCATAAAATGATTAACCGACAACTCATCAGCATTCCCATCAATACATTATACGTCCCTCAAACCTCCATTCAAAAGGTCACCATCAGATCAATATCCCGATGCCCCTAGGAATGATAGTATTCATCAAATAATGAATAATAAAACATCATCGGATCAATAGCCCCACGTCTCTAGGTATAGTGATATTCGTGCTCCAAAAATCCAAACCCATCAACCTCAAATATGATAGTGAGCCTCATCCTCAAACCGATGGTCTCAAACCTCACCTTCTATGGATTTATATGGTGAGAAACTCCTCAATAACTAATATTAAACACCACCCCTTAAAATGATTTAAATAAAAAGGCCTACAATTACAATGAGTGGTCAATACCACCTTAAATAAGTCTTATCTATGTTCATATGACTCTAATGGCAATGTCAGCCAACAATTATGGGTGACTAAATATCCCCAACATTTCATAATCTACATAATCTAGTAACATCATTTTCACATGTAACCACCCAACTCCCAATGGCCAAAACTATACCAAATCATGCGAACCATTCCCTTATCCTAATGACCTCGTCTCCTCAATATCAACAATTAATGTCACCTCAACATACTTATCAACATCACCCAATGTATCTCGATCTATGCCTGTTATTTTCTTATAGAACCAATTTATTCGTATCACATTTATTTAATTAAATTGAACAACCAACCTAATTTTACCAATTGGTAAAAAATCACCATACCTAGAAAAACATATTTAAATATACCATGGTATTCCCAAAAATATCTTATAACATTAATTAGATGATTTAAAGACAATAATTAATTAATTAAGGGTTTTATTCGAAAAACCCACATGAACATATTTAATAATTATCCCTATAAAACCCATATATTTAAGGTTAAATATAGATGTCACCTGCCATATAATCATATGCTATCTCTTGTCAAATATCGATCTATAATTCTATCTGTATCAGACAAAAATATAGTTTTAGAAAAATTTCTTGAAAATTGGGGAAAAGAGATAGAAAAGATTTATCATTATGTATAGTGAGATAAAAAAGGAACATAAGTAAGATTATTAAAGGCCTTATAAATAGGAATACATATCCAATGACATATATTGAATAAGAACTTGGATAAAGATGGAGGCTCAAAGCCAAGGAAGAGGGAAGGGAGAGATCCACGACCTGCCAAAGGAGGAACATACATAGTAGAATAAAGATGAGAGAAATCCTATTAAATAAGGAAGGAGAAAATGATCATTTTGGAAATTTTAAAATTATTTATGGTTACTACAGATTTTAGAAAAACCTATACCAATGGTTTAATGTTCACTGTCTAAAGGAAAAACCCCTCGCATGGTTTGGTTGTATGATTTAACAAACCATGCACCTACCATGGAGAAGACTCTACACACCTACACCCAACACATGATTTTTTTGGAAGGGTTTTCATAGTTTCATCAAATCATGCCCCTTAACTAAATTGTCCTAAAGGTCTGGGCCACACAGTTAGACAAACTGTTCACCAACATTTCTCCTCTACTTGTCTTTCCCAAAATGTTGTTTTTAGGTATCGATGCTTCTGAAACCCATTCAAACTCTTGAGGAACTCATCATGCTATAAAAACCATATAAATGAAGATAAAATTCATTCAAAATATTATTATTAGGTCCTAAAACACAAAATAAATGTTTTCCTATCCTCCAAAACTAAAATCCAAATTTACCCAAGAAAGCAACCCATTCAAAAAACCCGAGATGTTAGAGTTTAACAAAAAGTGTTATTTTACTTTATTTGATGAAAAATCACTATTTTCAGAAAAATACAAAAATTTCACGCTAAGATAATTTTTATATTTATTTAAAAATGATATTCATTTTATAAAATAAAATTTGTAAAAGTGGTATAAATTAATTATAATTCCCAAGCATAAAATGAAAAATAAAACCATTTTGATGTAAATGTATTTTGAAGAATTAAATGACTTTACTAAAAATTTGAGGGATTATTTACTAAGAATTTATTAATAAATTCAGGTTCATTATGTCCTGAATATATGAATATATTATAATTTCTTTAATCCTATTCATACCTTCCAATTCAATGACTAGGATATAATCGTATTATTTATATAATATATTTTTCATGTAATTTATGATCAATGTTGAATGTTGTATAATAGATTGAACATAGTATTTACTTTTATAACTGGGGTGTTAAAATATACCCAAATTCAATAAATTTCATCCTCATAATTTTAAATTTTACTTGGAAATAAAGGGGTTTACATTTGAAAATTCTTTTAAGGAAACCCTATATTGTAAAAGGGTTAATAAAACTTCCTCTTAAAAATAGGGAAAGGGAAATATGATGATCATAGAGAGTAAAAAATAACAAGTTTTCCAAGTAGGATAACATTAGTGGGATGTGAAATAATGTATTTATAAAGAATATCCATTTAGAAGATAGTGTTATACATTTTTTAAGAGAGAAGAAACCATCGATTTATAAAAAAATGAATAACATTTTTATTTCAAGATCCTTTTCCTAATGATGAAGTATTGTTTACCATATAGTCTAAGAACATGAGGAAATATACTTACTTCCAAATTATAATTTCATTCTTTAATAAAATTCTACTTCAATATCATCTATTCACCCAAATGATGAGTATTCAAGATGATTTTTTTTTCATTCTTGAAGCACTAAAATTAACATTTAATGGATAATAATATCTATAAAATAATAATAATATATTATTCCAATATTTCAATATTAACCTAATATAAAATGGTTACCAAAAGTTAATATAATAAAAAAATTAATAAGGCTTTATATGAATAAATAATACATTTTAATTCAAAATTTACACTATAGGTTCAACATAGATTGTTCCACCTTACATCCCTCAATATTTTTAGTAGTAAGAATTTTTTCACCTAAAATGTGATTTCATACCTTTTAACTTAAATAACCAAATATCTAATTTAATCCTTCTCAAATAATTATTTATGTTAAACCTAATTGTTATATATACCTCAACCAAATAAATTATCTCTGAAATACCATTAATTTCCTCAAAATAAAAAAGATCCTATAATAAGATTCCAAAAATAAATATTTTATTTAACCATAAAACTATTTTAGTAAAATTAAGGTCATTATAACCATTATGTCATGAATTCAAGTGGTAATAATTTCACCCTTATTTCCCTTCGGTTGTGGGTTTAAGCCCCATGACCTTTTTGGTTATGATGGATTGTCACCCATCATACAAGTTGTCCTTTTTCTAAAACTATATAATATAATTATTATAATGTTACATAAAATATTATGAACATCATATAAAATAACATTATTCATAGAATCAATTTATTTTAACTTAAAGGGTTTTCTATACGACTTATTTTTTATGAAATCAAATAATATTAATTGACTATTATTACTTTAACATTACTAATAATATTAACCCTAAAGGTTATCAATACCTTTAAAATTATGTTCATAAAATATTAATTCATAATTTCTCATATAACCTCTTCATTAAAACATATAATAAACCTAAGGATTGTATTACCATAAACCTTTTACCAATAATATCATTAATAATTTTATATTTCCATATCAAATAAAATTCAAAAGGGGTATCTATTCCTTTAAACATATGATAAACCATATATATACAATATTAATACACAATGTTTAACCTAAATCATTCATTTTCATCATCTATTAAAATCCTTCATAATGGTTCATAATGAAAATGTTTATTACCTAATTACATCCCTAAGGAGTGTCAAACTAGGTTCATAGTAAGGCACAATGTCTTGTAATAGGTGATTATTGAGTCACAGACCAATGTTCCCTTTTTGAGGTTATTACACCATACTATAACTATTCCAAAACCACATTCACTTATTTCATCTAGTAAGGGATATATTTCTATGAAAAACCACATAATATATTAATTACCAAAATTTTGGATATTCTTATATACATATCCATAAGGTATCCCAAATGGTTATACTCCCAAATATTGGTTAACCTAAATATAGTTCCCAAGGTTTCCATTAAAATTGATCTAATACCAACAATAAATACCCCAAAACCAGTATCCTAGGGTTGGAGGTTACCTTATTACATTGGTGCTAGATTCAGTAAATTTCATCCTAATGGACCAAATATTTTTGTAGTCTTGGTAAAATAGATACATACTTGAGTCTATCATTATAATTTAATATAGAAAATATATCTTACTAAGAGTAAAAGTTTTTCATACTTGAACTAATTCAAATATTCCTTCTTTATATCCTAGGTAAAAAAAATAAAATGAGGTATATATTATATGCTTAGTACAAGTTATGTAAAGTAGAAGATATCATGAATAAATAAAGTATAATCAATAAGGAATAGTCAATATAGAATGGTAAATATTTTAACTCACATTCTATTTAATCAATAACTTTAATATAATTAGTAGATGATAAATAATCTATATGGTATGGAAAATAAATGAATATACATTCCATTTAATCAATAAACTGAAAAAATGCATACATGGACAATATCAATGCAATAATATAAGGGATAATAATATAACTTCGTTATTAATGAAGAAAATTCTTAATATTTTACATCATGATTTCATACATCATTATATCTTTACTACCAAAACCATTCTACAAGATGGTTTAAAAATATGTGTAAAAATACATTTAATGCTAGATTATAGATTTTCTTTATGTGAAAATAGATGAATCTAGAGGATATATAATTTCATACCCCATATTTCACTAAATGCACAATTTACTCTACATATATCAAATAATAGATTTAATTCTTGAATCAATATGAATTATCAAAAAATATTCATATTGAGTAAAGAATACAAATTTATCAATATTTCCAAACAAAACAAATAAATTTCATAGTAAAAAACTATATCTAAAAATGACATGAAATTTAGTAAATAATAATATCCATGATATAATTAATTTTTATATTTAACAAAAATTAAATGAAAAATGATTACAAGAAAGTGAATGTTTTAAGGGAAAGTTAATGACTACAAAATATAGAGAGAAAGTGAATATAAATACTTTCCTTAGACAAAAAGACCATAAACCATATAGATAAAGAATAAGTATGGTATCAATAAAACATATTCCTTATATATTATAATTAAGATTAATGGTTATTGTCTTTGATGAAAATAAATTCCAAAAAAATTTCATTAAAATTTCATTTAGGAAAATACACTCTTTACTTTGAAAATCACATTTAAAAACTAGAAATTTTAAAAATAAAAGAAAAAAAATTTCATTAAAAAATAACCTTGTAAACAAGGAATGTATTATTTAATGAAATGAGTGGTCATGACCACCGATAATTTCTTTTTATAATGAATACCTTAAAAACAAAATTTCTTTCCACATTTTTGTAAGAAAATTAAAAAACAACCTTATTAAAAAAATGATAGGGATATTTATTTTTAAAAAATAAAAATAAAAAATATGTGTAAATATGAATTTAAATAATCACTGTAAAAAATTTTGAAACCATTTTTAAAAAAAATGGATTTGGAAAGAAAAGGATTTCCAACCAAAGAGGGAAATAATGTTGGGTTTTCTTAAAAAAAATCATAATAATTTTGAGTACCAAAGAGTGAAAAATGGTACTATTAATTAAAAATTTCATGAATAAACTGATGAGAATAAACTTAATTTGGTTTACTACAAAATTATATAATAATTTCTGTCAATTTAAATTCAATAATAAACAATACTGATTAAAGTGATATTGAAGCTTAAACCCTTTCTGCATTGGTAACTTTTGATCATAACCCCCATAAAAGAGATAAATTTAAATAAACTAATAAAAATAAGAATATTTATAGATTCATGATGTAAAATATGAAAGATTTATTATACAAACCTTATAAAAGAAGATATGTGTAAAGCATAACACATGTCCCAAAGAATAAAATTTCAGATGAGAAGCCCTTATAATGATCATAACGTTGAAGTGAGAATTAATAAATGAATAAATTATGTGTATCAAATTTTAATACACATTAAAATGGTAAATAAAACCTAATAAAATCACAATTAATTACACATATAATCTTATAATTATCAAATACAATGAAGAATGAATATAACCCTATGAAAAGAAACTGAGTTATGAAATTCTTTACCAGAAGGTAATTTTTAAGTCAAATACCCTTGCATTAAATAATTAAAAGTAAAGATTAAAATACAATTAAGTATTAGGGTTTAATTATATTAAATTTAAAATTGTATGTATATGCACTTTATAAAATAAATTAGGTGCATAACATTGAAATATGCCTCAATGAATGGAAATTGAGATGAAGTCCCATACCTGAAGTTTCCCTTTAATTTAAAATGATTTAAAAAAATTATAATGAGTTTAAGCATATTAATAATTTATTATATAACCTTATTAATATTTATATTATCATATATTATACTCTTATGGAATCTTATCACCTTTTTTTAAATAATATTTCATTATTATCATTGTTTAATTTGTAAATTGCCTTGTTTTTTCATGAAAGTTTTATTAGGAAAGTTATTGTTCTTATACATAGGATATAGATAAATAATATTAATAATGATATTAATGTTATAAATATAATATTTAATAATTTAATTCATTTTTATAAACATTAATTAATTTTTATGTGAAAAATTAATCGCATCGCTTCTGAGGGATGGTATGTCGTATATACGCATGAGAAATGATATAATTAACTTAATAGGTGAAAGGGAAAGAAATTTTATGGTATATTAATTTTAAATAATCAATATAATGTATTATATAGTATAAATATTCATTATTTTAATCATTATGACTATCCGTGTTAGTCGGTGATGGAAAACAAATAACATCAGTTCACAAGGTAGTAGTCCACCGTACACATGTGTGATGGACTTATTTCTCATTTGATGGATAAGAATATTGATAAATATTAATAAATTAAAATAATTAAATAAAATTATATTTTAAATAATTTTTTATTATATTGGATTGTTAAGACATAATTTAAGTTTGTAAAAGAAGAAAGAAAAAGAAAGATCTGTGTTAAGATGATTACATTCTCTTAGAGAAACCTCTTTTGGATACATTATTAAAGACCATTGGGTTAAACTTTTGGGATGAAAATAATCACTAGAATTTTGATAAGGATATTAGGTAGAGTTTTTGGTTGGTTTTGGTTTATCCAAATGTCTTTAGAGGTGTGATTATGTGATGGGAGAGAGTGCCCAATAATTAAGGTGCTATGGGATTTTTGTAAATTACAAAAATTATTCAATAATGAGAAGTCAAAATCACCCCAAGTGCCCCCAAAATTAATAAATAATGATTTTTATAAATTTTATTGTTATTCCACACATCCCAAACAAAAATTAAATATTTTTTAAAGATTTTATTCCCTTAGCCTCTATGTTTAATTACTTTTATCATTTTATTTTTCACCATGGTAATTTGTTTTTTAACCTAGGTAATTTATCATTTATGACTAAAATAAATTGATAATTATTAGTTAATTTGGAAAAAATAACACTAAATATGAAATAAAATATATAAAATAAAAATTATATGTATTTTGGAAATTAATTTTAACATAAGTGCATGTAACACAAAAACCGCATTTTAACCTTAACCGTGGTAAATAAATTTTACCACCTTTACTAATCTTTATAACCAAAAATTTGGTTTATAATATTATATAATGTTAATTATTATGATTAAAAATATTTAATCCATTTTTTTAAATTAAATTTACATAATTTACAATATTTAATTTAAAATTAATCCCATAAATTGTGTTAAAAAATTATTTTTCAAGAAATACATTTTCAAGCATAAGATAGTCTTATATTAACTATATGACTAGTGATAAAAATTATATTGATTTAAATTCATATATTTTTATATATAATCTATAAATTTTATTTATATATTTCTTTATTAGTGGTTATTTTAATTAATTAAAATAGAGGAATATTATGCATTTAAAAACTGTTTTCAGAATAATGCATATTTACCCTAAACTTAAGCCTAGACCAAAATTGAGTATTAAGATGATTAAAATTTAATTAATTATTTTAAAAATAACTAAATAATTTTTTTTTTTAATTTTGAGTCAATTTTAAAGCACAATGGGACTTTTAAATTACTGAATTTGTTGACAAGATATGTTTGTTTTACAAAAAGCTATATTTTTAACTATTCACTTAAAAATCACTATTTTCAGTAAAAATATCAAAATTTACCCCTCTAGTAATTTTTATAATATGATATAAAAAATATTTATTCTTTTTATACAATAAAATATATTAAATTTTTATAAATTAATTATAATTCTCAAACATAAAATGAAAACTAAAACCATTTTTAAAGAAAATGTATGTTAAAGCATAAAATGAATTTACTAAAACTTTGAGTGATTATTTACTAATAATATATGAATATATTTTTATTTATTAGGAATTATATATAAATATATCATAATTTAGTTAATCCTATTCATAACTTCCAATTCAACATCTAGGTTATAAAATTTATATTTAAATAATATATTTTGCGGCTCGTTTAAACTCGATGTTGTGTGTATTATATGGTATCAAACATAATATTAATTTTAAAAGTATGGTTGTTAAAATTATAGTTATACTATGGAATTATAATAAAATTTAAATTTATTATAAAAGTGGTTAAAGTTTTCATGAATCAATATGGTCTTGAGGTAAGGCTTTGATGTTACAATCTCATTTTTACTGGGATTGTTTATACATAAATTTTCTGATGATAAAATTATAATATAACACTCTAAAATATTATATATTTTTCATATATTCTATTTATTTATATATATTTTATTTTTCCCTTCATTTTACCATCTTTATGTACTCAAGAGACTGTAATAACATTTTTACAGAAAACTGTCCTTATTTTTCTTATTAGTCGGGAATATTTGCTTCGATGTCCACATTTTATTCATTTTTTTCAAGAATGTATTTATTATTATAAATATTTTGTTTAAATTAATATTTTTCTATATTTTACATTCTATTAATTTTTTTAAAATGAACATTATTATCCTTTTCCGTACTCAGTAATTTTGTCTTTTTTATGAAAATGTTAAAGAATTTTTATTTTAACATACACCGCATGAATGGTTTTCCATGATATCATTAATAGTCATTTATTTAAATATTTATTTATAATTTTTATTTTTCATTTTCAAATAAAATGTTATATTTAATATTTTGAAAAAATTTAGATTCTAATTAAGTGATTTCAAATGATAACTGAATTTCTTTAAGAACTTTTCTAGTGATATTTTAATGGAATTTTTATCTATAACCACATAATTTGATGTTTCATATGATTAACTAGGGATATTCTCCAATGTTACCATCTATATTCTCCCTATTTATGGTATATAATTATGATGATTAAATTTTTATTAAACCTATATCCTTTGCATGGGTTATACTTTGATGATATGATGAATATATTATGATCTTGTGGAACACATTTGAATAGATTTTATTATGTTAGGGGTGGGCCGGTAAATTTATAGCCCTGCAATACATTGGGTAAATAAGGATATATCATGAGATAATAAGGTATGGAATGGGTAGTGGGCCCAGTTCATTATGGGTTATTTTCTAATAAGATAGTCTTGGGAGTAAACCACAACTAAGGAAGTGATGAAATTGGGAATAAACCTAATCCTCTTTAATAGTCTTCGAACTGAGCCATTGTAATAACCCGGATCTTCGTTTTAGGTACGCCTTTCCTTTTTCTGGAGTTTTTAAGAAAAATTGAGTTTATGGAAAATTTCAAAGTACACGCCGTTTACTTTCTGAGTACACACCGTGTACTCTTCTCCAACTCGAAGCTGTGTGCTGACCATGTCCGGGCCACACACATGGTGTGTAGGGGTGACGTGGAGGCCGAATTTGGTGGAGTACGAAAAAAAACCTAATACACGCCGTGTACTCTAAAATTAAACTCCGTGTGCTTTTATTTGTTTTCACTAAATGCACTAGGGTCACGCCTGATGGACAGAACACACCCCTTCTCCAGGTTCTTCGTCCAAGAGAGACCCGTACGACCAGATCTTCCCCGAGCCCCCGCCTCTCCGTCTGTTCTCCGATTCGAGCACGGTCAATTTCATTGGAATCGCAGCGGTGAGTTCTTCCTTCTTCTTGAGCCTTGTTTTCCAATTCCTCCTCTTTATCATGTTATCATGGTTTACGTGTTTCAGATGTTTTCTCATATCTACGACGTTCTAAGAAGAACAAGTTGTCGTGGTTCAAGTATATCGATCTCTTAGGATCGAGGTAGGTGGTTTGTGCCTTTCTGTAGAAATTTGATGAGTATTTTGTGAAAATTCCACCAATACCCTTTAATGAGGTATTGCTTGTTCCTGTTTTTCCCTTGTTGTATTGCCCGCTTTTCTTGATTTCAATAGTAGATGTTTTTTCTGTGATTATGGTAGTTTTTACTGTAATCTGGATGTTTTCCATGCTTGTTTTTCTTGTTTGGCGTTTTTCCGGTTTCCATGCCTAGTTATATGATAGTGTAACTATTGATTTGTTATGCTGTTGAGCCTTAGATTGATATCCAAGTAGTTCTTGAGGTTTACTTGGATGATACACGCGCTCTGAGCATGTTAGTTTCACACAGGACTGTGAGAACCTAATGTAGTAGACCACATGGAGAATAGATGTAAGGGCTTCTCGAGAGTGTCTTTTAATACGATGCAAGACCACATGGGGAATTGACAATGTATTATTCCTCATAGAGTCTGTAGTTCCTCGACGTGGGACATAGGGGGAATGAGACATTGATTTCTTCCCCAGAGAGCCTTTAGCACGATACGAGACTATAGGGGGAATTGACGGTGAGTGCTTCCTCAGAGAGTCTATTCTTAGCTGAACCAGAGGGGTGAGACTATGTGTGCATCCTAGAGGGTTACTAGTACTTGTAGGTTGAACCATAGTGGTTAGGATGTGAGAGATACCTAGAGGGTTACCTGTTTTCTTCTTGTTACTGGCTGTTTACTTGTGCACTTTATATGCTAGAACTGTGGACTGTGACTGCTGTGTATTTTTCCTGTTTACTGTTCCTGTACTTTACTTGCCATGTATTCATTGACTGTTAGGAACAGATCTTTGGGTGGTTTCCTACTGGGAATTTGTCTCACACCCTGTTTGGTCCATGCTTTTGGGCCCAAGCATATTATATTGTTGTGGGTATAGATAAGGGCAAGCACCCTTCTACTTCAGGTTCTTGATTGCACTGGAGTTGGAGGGAATGGGACCAAGCTGTGGCTTGAAATGCTAAGGAGTTTACTTTGTTTTCTTTTGCACCTTGTTTTTCAGTTGTACTTCATCACGTTGGTTTGTTTACTTCTTTTCATAGACATATGTACCATGTTGCATCATTATTAGTTTATACATTGCTTTCGCTGTTCAGTTCAGTTGTTGTATGCTGTTTATTGTTTCCGTTATTGTGTCTGGTTGTTCTTCCGCTGTATACTTTACCAAATAAGGGCATAGTTTCCCCACCGACTCACCAAGGCCCTCGGTACTAGTTGGCAGCCTTTGGCGTTTGGGGAAATGCGCTTGAGGTCATGTGGCGAACCGGGTACGGGACACCAGTGGAGGGGCTCCAGATTCGGGTTGTTACAAAGTGGTATCAAAGGAGTTATTTTCTCTTGCTTTACTATTTGGAGACTTTATCTAGGGATAGGAAGGATTAGGTACTTGGTATTAATTTGTGCTCAGGAGTAGCTAACCTGTGTACAGGGAAAAACCATACTACCTCGTTAATTGCAGTTTGCTGGTTTTGAGATTTTACGGTTGATATGATTTCACCTAGAGTGATTCACATGCTTTGTGTTGTTAATTCCTTGACGATTGCGGTTCTATTTCTGTCGTAACCTAATGAGATGAGGGTATTCCATCTCATGCATCATATAGGCACTTGTAGAAATCACATGCCATGCATTCTTGCCATGCCATCTAGGGTGCATTAGCGATTGCATACTATTGTGATTGACTTTGTGTAGATTATGCATGCTGTTGTGATAGATTCTTGATAGAATCTCTACTGCCTTGTTAGAGGATTGTTTGTTTCCTACCTTTCTTAAATGAATGCCAAATTTTGATTCTCGGGGAGTATGGGCCCTCACGAATTGAAATTTGGCACTTCTTGACTTGTTTTCTGTGTTTTCTGGGATTCTGTGCAGTTTCTGAGCTACTACCCAGAAAAACCCAAAATACACGGCATGTACTTTTGACTATACGTAATGTAGTTGTCAGGCCATGTCACTGACCATGTGATCAGAAACACGGTGTCGTGAGAATAACTTCAAGAACATGCCGTTTACGGTAGGTACACGCCGTGTAGTTCGGAGCCGTATACCCGGCCGTGTCACTAACAACACGGGTCAGGGAAGCTCGAGTAGAAAATGCCATGTTATAAAGGAACACACCATGTAGTCCTATCCAGGTACCCGGCCATGTCACGAACAACACAGGTCGGCGTTACCTTCTCTTAGACATGCCGTGCGTTTTCGGCACACGCTGTGTAGTATTGTTCAGGTACCCGACCGTGTCATGAACAACACGGGACGGTGTCACGTTCACCTATACACGCCGTGTTTGTTTGGAACACGCCATGTAAGGTTAAATCGTGTAGACGGCCGTGTGTTTAAAAACATGGGCCGCCAAAGTCTTGTCTAGTACACGCCGTGTGTGTTAAGAACACGCCCTATAGTCTCGGGTTAAGTCGTACCGTGTGGGTTAGCCATGTAAGGAGACTCGGGCATGGGAGCGGTTTTCAAGTACACGCCATGTGTTGGGGTCAACACGCCATGTATTTTGAGGTGTACATGACTTGTAGGGTAGGGGTACATGCCCATGTCAGTGGTTTAAGAAGACACGCCATGTAGTTTTTATACACGCCGTGTAGTTGTGTTTTGAAAACTTGCATGTTTTCTTTCCCCTGTTCCTGTTTTGTACTCTTGTGTTCTCTGTCCTTGTTTTTATGATCTAAGGTGTACTTTGATATTTTATATCTATGCCTCCGAGACGTCCTTCGGTCGTACGTCTGTCGTCAGGCAGTGATCAGACGCCAGATATGGCTGATCAGGGACTTCCTGCTAATCCTCCATTCGGGCCAGCCTTGGCACCAGCTGTCATAAAAGTTGCAGGTGTTGATGCGCAGTTCAGGGAAGGTTTCATGAGGATGATACAGGCCTTCCAGGGAGCACCGACTCCTGCCACAACTATGGCAGACCTGACGTGAGTTTTTCAACAATAACATCCTCCCACTTTCTCGGGGGAGGGAGGACCTCAGGCGGCATAATCATGGATGGAAGCCATGCTGACTATCTTTGAGCATCTGGAGACGCCTCCAGAAAGGCAGGTCAAGCTCTCCACCTACATGCTCCGAGACGCCGCCAAGAGGTGGTGGGACGTGATCTCACAGGCGGGTCATCAGATGGTTATGGCTTGGGAGGAGTTCCAGTGTGTCTTTTATGACTACTTCTACCAGGAGACCCTGAGGGCCGATCAAGCCTGGGAGTTCATGAGCTTAGAGAAGGTTACTCTTTCTTTCATGGAGTATTCCTCTCATTTCACTGAGTTGCAGCATTTCACACCCCTCCGGGATGGGAGTGGGGTGTTCTTGGCAGAGAAGTTCGAGGATGGTCTTTGGTGGGAGATCCCCTCACAGGTGAATATCTTCCAGTTGACTTCCATCACTTCTATCGTAAATCAGGAACTGATTGCGGAGTGCAATCTGAGAGACTCTAGAGCTGCGAGCCAGGGCGGTTCTGCTTCCAGATCTAGTTTTCCTCCTGATGACAGCAAGAAGCACCGTAGAGAGTCTACGCGCGGTTATCCGAGGAAGCATGATGCATCGTCGGCCAGCCAGGTGGTATGATACCAGTGTGGCCAGTCAGGACACACGAGGCCACAGTGCTAGAGAGACCCCGTGGAGTGCCGATCTTGTGGAAAGATGGGTCACCTTCAGCGGTTCTGCCAGGTTTTCTCACCAGCAGCTGGTGACTGGGGTTCTTCCATGACTCCTCGTTCAGGAGCAGCACCACCAGTTTCTCATCAGTCGGGGAACTGGAGTTCTTCCGGCCGTTCAGGCCGAGGTGGAGGTCGAGGCCATGGCAGTCAGCCACCAGTCCCTCAGCACCAGTACGGAGGATCAACTCAGAGTGGTCAGCCAGGGGCACAGGGCCGCAGTGTAGGCCAGTCTTTTGCCGTGGAGCAGACCAATCAGGAGCAGGACCCCGACCCTTCTATAGTTTGAGGTACGATTTTAGTAGCCTTAGTTTTATCTTCATCTCTTTTCGATACTAGTGCTACGCATAACATTATCTCTGTTGCTACTGTGGATAGCGTTGGGCTCTGTGTCTTTTATTCTGCCGACTCGTTGACACTAGACACACCTTTGGGGACAAGGACATCTAGTGTGCGCCAGTGTAGAGAGTGCCCTCTTGAGGTTGCAGGGTATCGTTTCTCATGGGATCTCTATGTCCTAGAGATGACAGGCTATGATGTCATTCTCAGGATGGACTGGTTGGTTCCCTTCCAAGCAGTCATCGACTGTTATTTCCGCAGAGTGAGTTTCGTTTCACCAGAGGGTGAATCTTTTCTTCATAGAGGCGAATGGGATGTTCAGGTGAGTCGAGTAGGACTCGAGCATCATGGGCTAGGAAGGGTGACAAACCATATTGCTAGTCTTTATCTGGATGATCAGGGGACCTCACAGTTGGACTTTCCTCTAGTGGTGGATCGTTTTAGGGACGTCTTTCCAGAGGAATTTTCGGGTTTTCCTCCAGATCGTGAGGTATAATTTTCTATTGAGCTCATGCCAGGAGCAGCACCGGTGTCCATTCCTCCTTATAGGATGGCCACACCTGAGTTGCAGGAACTCAAGAAGCAGTTGGAAGAGTTGCAGGCAAAGGGTTTCATCCAACCCAGTACTTCTCCTTGGGGTTTACCTGTCCTGTTGGCCAAGAAGGCAGACGGTACCCTTCGGCTTTGTGTGGATTATCGGAAACTGAACCAGTTGATGGTCAAGAACTGATATCCCTTGCCGAGGATCAATGACCTCTTTTATCAAATTTTAGGAGCCCATGTGTTCTCAAAGATCGACTTGAGGTCTGGTTATCATCAGTTGCGTGTTAGACCATCAGATATACCTCTGACAGGCTCAGGAGAAGTTATGGTCTATACGAGTATACAGTCATGCCATTCAGTCTCACGAATGCGCCTGCAGTTTTCATGGAACTGATGAACCGAGTGTTCCATCCTTACTTGGACTCCTTCATAGTGGTCTTCATGGATGATATCTTGGTGTACTCTCACACTCGACACGACCATGCTACCCATATTGAGATCGTTTTGAGTACACTGAGAGAGCATCAGCTTTATGCTAAACTCTTGAAGTGCCACTTTTGGATGGATCAGATTCACTTCTTGGGTCACGTCATCTTAGAGGAAGGAGTATCTGTGGACCCAGAGAAAGTTAGAGCTGTGGTTTCCTGGGGGTAGCCGAAGAACGTTTTTGAGGTACGGAGTTTCCTAGGGCTGGCTGGATACTACATACACTTCATTCAGGACTTCTCACACCTAGAATCACCTTTTACAGGACTGAACAAGTAGGGGGAGAAGTTCTTATGGTCATATTCTTGTGATTCAGCCTTTCAGGAGCTGAAGGGAAGGCTGACATCAACACTGATACTAGTCTTTCCAGAGCCAGGAAAGAGCTACACTATTTATTATGATGCTTCGGGTATCAGACTAGGTGCTGTGCTTATGCAGGGAGATGGATTCGTTGCATATGGGTCTCGGTAGTTGAGGCCACATGAGAGGAACTACCCGACACATGATCTGAAGTTGGAAGCTGTTGTTCATGCCTTACGATATTGGAGACACTATCTTCTGGGAGAGAATTTTGCGGTCTTCACCGACGACAAGAGTCTCAAGTATATCTTCACTCAGTGTGATCTGAATCTAAGGCAGTGCAGGTGGGTCGAGTATCTTCAGTATTTTGATTTCGAGCTTGCCTATACGCTGGTAAAGGAAAATGCAGTGGTAGACGTGTTGAGAAGGAGGACTCAGATTCAGGCAGTTCTGGAGGCCAGTAGTGAGTGGAAGCTGATGGCTCTGTTCTCTAAGATGCATCTGGAGGTGCATAATAGATAGGGACAAACTTTTCTATCTTCTGTAGCTGTTACCTTGACACTACTTGATTGGGTGCGGATGAGGTAGCTATCAGACTCAGAAGGCTTAGTCCTGCGGGAGAGTGTGTCAGGAGAGGACCCTCTTCCTGGATGGATAGTGGGCGAGGATGAGATCTTGCATTTCCAGGGATGCGTATGAGTGCTAGCAGACATACGCGAGGAGCTGATGCGGGATTTTCATTCCTCAGTTTGGGCAGTTCACCCTGGCATCACCAAGATGTATCAAAATCTTCATCGCCAATACTGGTGGCCAGGTATGAAGAGGGATGTTGCTGGTTTTGTCATGAGATGTTCTACTTGTCAGCAGGTAAAGGAAGAGCATCAACAACCATCAGAACTTTTACAGCAATTACCCATTCCAGAGTGGAAGTGGAACAATGTTGCGATGGAATTAGTGACCGGGTTTCCGAGGTCACCTCAGGGGAACAATGTTGTTTGGGTTTTCGTTTATAGGCTCATGAAGGTTGCTCACTTCTTTCCAATCAAGGAGACCTTCAGTGTTGATGATATGGGACGATTGTACATCCAAGAGATTGTATATCTGCATGGATTTCCACACTCCATTATTTTAGACAGGGATGCACGTTTCACCTCTTTGTTCTGGCAGGGACTTCAGAAGGCGTTGGGTACACAGGTACTTTTGAGTACAACATACCATCCCTAGACAGATGGCCAGTCCGAGCGTACTATCCAAGTGCTAGAGGATATGGTCAGAGCTTACATTATGAACTTTGGCGGTTCTTGGGAGAAGCATATCCCTCTGGTGGAGTTCACCTACAACAACAGATTCTAGGTGACCATTCAGATGGCACCTTACGGGGCTTTGTATGGTAGGCCATCCCAATCACCCTTATGCTGGATGGAGGCAGGAGAGCCAGCTTTGCTGGGACCTTGTCTTGTTCAGAAGACTTCAGAGCAGATAGAGTTGATTCGGAAGAGGATGGATACAGCACAGTCTTAGTAGAAGTCTTATGCTGATCAGCGGAGATGACCTCTGGAGTTCGATGTCGGGGATCAGGTTTTCCTACGTGTCGCACTGAGGTTGGGACACAAGAGGATTCAGAGACAGGGTAAGATTTCACCGTGGTACATCGGGCCGTTTGAGGTTTTGGAGAGAGTTGGGCTGGTCACCTATTGGTTACATCTACCCCAGAGGTACTGGTCCATGCATGACATCTTCCACATCTCTCAACATCAACATTACTTTTCAGACCCGTCTCATGTCCTTCAACCTGAGGAAGTCGATCTCGAAGCGGATGCATCGTTTGAAGAGAATCCTATCCGGATTGTCGATCGTAGTACGAAGGCTCTCTGTGGGTGGTCTGTCCCCCTTGTATGGGTGATATGGTAGCATGGGCTAGTACTGGACGAGACCTAGGAGAGGGAGGCTGATGTACTATCACAGTGGCTGGAGCTGTTCGGGGTTTCTTCTTCTACGCCTCGCTAGGGAAATTCGGGGATGCATTTCTTTAAGGGGGGAAGTTTTTAAGAACCCAGATCTTTGTTTTAGGTATGACTTTCCTTTTTATGGAGTTTTTAAGAAAAATGGAGTTTCTGGTAAATTTCAAAGTACACGCCGTGTACTTTCTGAGTACATGTCGTGTACTCTTCTCCGGCTCGAAACCGTGTGCTGGCCGTGTCCGGGCCACACACACGGTGTGTAGCGGTGATGTGGAGGCCGATTTTGGTGGATTATGGAAAAAAACCTAGTACACGCCGTGTACTCTAAAAGTACAAGCCGTGTACTTTTTTTTTCACTAAACGCACCGGGGCCGTGCCTGACGGACAGAACACACCCCTTCTCCAGGTTCTTTATCCAAGAGAGACCCGTACGACCGAATCTTTCCCAAGCCCCCGCCTCTCCGTTCGTTCTCTGATTCAAGCACAGTCAATTGAGTTGGAATCACAACTGTGAGTTCTTACTTCTTCTTGAGCCTTGTTTTCCAATTCCTCCTCTTTATCATGTTATTTTGGTTTATGTGTTTCAGACGTTTTCTCAAATCTACGACGTTCTAAGGAGAATCGGTCATCATGGTTCAAGTATATCGATCTCCTAGGATCGAGGTAGGTGGTTTGTGCCTTTTTGTATAAAGTTGATGAGTATTTTGTGAAAATTCCACCAATACCCTTGAATAGGGTATTGCGTGTTCCGGTTTTTACCTTGTTGTATTGCCTGCTTTTCTTGATTTCTAGAGTAGATGTTTTTCCATTGATTATGGTAGTTTTTACTGTACTCTGAATGTTTTCTATGCTTGTTTTTCTTGTTTGGCGTTTTTCCGGCTGCCATGCCTAATTGTAGGATAGTGGAACTGTTGATTTGTTATGCTGTTGAGACTTAGATTGATAACCAAGTAGTTCTTGAGGTTTACTTGGACAATACATGCGTACTGAGCATGTTAGTTTCACACAGGACTATGAGAACCTAGTGTAGTAGACCACAAGGAGAATATACATAAGGGCTTCTCCAGAGTGTCTTTTAATATGATGCGATACCACAGGGGGAATTGATGATGAGTGATTCCTCAGAGAGTCTGTAGTTCCTCGACCTGGGCCACAGGGGGAATGAGACATTGAGTGCTTCCCCAGAGATTCTTTAGCATGATACTAGACTATAGGGTGAATTGACGGTGAGTGCTTCCTCAGAGAGTCTATTCTTAGGTGAACTGGAGGGGTGAGACTGTGTGTGCCTCCTAGAGGGTTGCTAGTACTTGTAGGTTGAACCATAGTGGTTTGGATGTGAAAGCTACCCATAGGGTTACCTGTTTTCTTCTTGTTGCTAGATGTTTACTTGTGCACTTTATATGCTAGAACTATGGACTGTGACTGCTGTGTATTTTTCCTATTTACTATTCCTGTACTTTAATTGCCATGTATTAATTGACTGTTAGGAATAGATCTTTGGGTGGTTGCCTACTGGGACTTTGTCTCACACCCTGTTTGTTCCATGCTTTTGGGCCCAAGAAGATTACGTTTTTGCGGGTATAGATAAGGGCAAGCGCCCTTCTACTTCAGGTTCTTGATTGTACTAGAGTTGGAGAGCATGGGACCGAGCCGTGGCTTGCGATGCTGAGGAATTTACTTTTTTTTCATTTTCACCTTGTTTTTTAGTTTTAATTTAGCACATTTATTTGTTTACTAATTTTCATAGACATATGTACCATGTTGCATCATTATTAGTTTATACATTTCTTCGACTGTTCAGTTCACTTGTTGTATGCTGTTTATTGTTTCCGTTATTGTGTCTGGTTGTTATTCCGCTGTATACTTTACTGAATGGGGGCATTGTTTCCCCACTGACTCACCAAGGCCCTCACTGCTATTCGGTAGCCTCTGGTATTTGGGGAAACATGCTTGAGGTCATGTGGCAAACCGAGTACGGGGCACTAGTGGAGGGGCTCTAGATTCGGGTCGTTACAGCCATGACTAAATAAATAATTTTCAATAATTATATGTATTACACCAACTTATGTCTTATTATTATAATATTAACTCATGTATCATGATTGATTATAGATGATTCCACATTTTTATGTCTTATGTATTTTGATTAATAAAAATTTATACCATGTTTCATGACTAATATCTATGAATTGATGGGTATAATTTTCTAATGTTAAGAACTTTTTATCATACCCTTATTATTATATTATACTAAGTTATTATTATTGATTGATATCTATTATATTTACTCTTAATAGGTATTTTATCTCCCCCTTTATTATTTTTCCCTTCTCTGGGTTTTAGAGAATGGTTTTAAGTATGTTATATCTAAGAAGGGTTCTATTTGTGAAGTAGTTAAAGGGAAATGATGCAGATAATTTATATACCAGTTATTTATCTATCAATGTTTCTAAAGACACTAAAACATTATGGTAATAATAAAGAAAATATTAATATTTAACAGATATTTCAGATAATAATATGTAGTATTTATGTTTAAAAAGTATGGGTCGTTATAAAACATAGAACTATATTTACAGACACAACACATGTGAGCACAAATCCCATGTTAGTGTGAGTATAAAAATAATTAATAGAAATTACTCAAAACATAATATAGTATATTTATACATATCATCTCAATAGAAAATGATATGGTAAATTCACAAGGAAGATACATATATATGATCATTAAATTTACAAAAATACTGGAAAAATCCCATGTCGATAGCTTATTTATAAGTCATATCTCAAAGGTAATTCCTAGTGCGTGAAAAAACTATATCACTTAAACCACATGGATTCCTTAATATACCATACCAGTTATTATTAAATTTAGTGTTTGATCATGCATAATAATAAATATCAATGTTAATCTAAGGAATACCTAATCCTTATTGAAGACAACAACCCGACACATTATGGAATACTATCTTTAAGGATGGAAGACATTTCTCCAACATAGGGGGTATACCTGAACTTTTCTTTTTATATAGGGGAACACACCCTATTTTTTTATATGATAAAGGGAGTACCTAATAACTATGAATAGAGGACCATGTATTGACACATATAGGAGTACTGACTCCATGTTTACTCTGAATGACTCTCCAAATCCCTTTTAAAATCTAAACTAAGAAAATATCCCCATACTTCTCAAGGAACCTAAATAATAGTCTTCAATGATAATGGGTATCAAACCATAATTATATATATAGTAAAACCCTTATAATAGGCTATTTATTTATCTAATTTTTATACCTAGGTGATAAGATATTAAAAACACAAAAGGTTACATAGTATATTGAAACTACTCTAATAGACAAAACATGTGGTCCTTAGAATACAAGAATTTCTGGACATCATCCTACCATGTGGGGTCGACCTACTCAGTGTGCCCACAATGGCAATACAAAATATAGGAAGTGTAACTTATATTTCAATTTATCTATAAGACTTGGAGTCATAATGCCTGAAAATATATACAAAACCCTAGCCCACCCAACATGTGTGGTCAAGTGGATGACTAAGCATGCACTTCAGTACATCCAAAGTCTTGTAAAATAAGAAAACATGGAATGTGTATTAAAAATAAACATAATGTAATATTTAACTTGAACCTATAAACACCAGTCATGGAAGCGGTGCATTCTTCAATTATTACACACCATTTGATCATGTATTTAATCTATAGAGTCTCTAACCTCCCATTAATTCATCCAATACTACCACTTTCTCTTCCACTTTCTATATTAGACATCGTGTATCGATACCATTTCCAGAACATTGGTTCTAAACTTGTTCACTTCCCATATTTTCTATTATTTATGGGTTAATTAACCATATTGAAACTATCTATAATTTAATCCACACCCAAGAAAACACCTAAGGGTCCTCTTTCATTTGTTTTCCACCACTACTTCATACAGGTAATATTCCATTGTACCTACCTATCATAATATTATTTTACCCTCTTTCATTAGAAATCATCCAACTAATCTTTAATTAAATAATCAAACCATCATCTATTATGATGGATGGTGATGATAGATCATTGTGAGAAGGGATAAAAATTAAAGTGAATAATGGATTGGGGGCTAATAATTCCTGAGGTTTCTATTAATCAATCACGTGATCAATCCTTGATATATAACTTATATGATAAAAATATATTAATAAAAATCACAATTATAATGGTTGAATGACTTTACAAGGATTAAATATATATGATAAAAAATCAATTAACTAAGGAATAAATATACAATAATCAAGATAAGAATATCAACAAAAAAGGAAGTCTCTTAAAAACATATTAATGAATAATTATACTAAAATAATTAAAATGATTCCACAACTCAATTTTATTCATGAAATCTTCAAATTATATAAATTGTGATCCAAAAATTCCTTACCTCCACATAGAATAAAAATCACATGGATAATATTAGGGTTAGGGTTAATAGAATTGGATAGTTCCTTTAACTATTGAATTAACATCTTATTTTTAATATAATTTTTTTTTCAACCTATATATATTTTTTAAAAATGAAAAACTCTATCCCATAACTCAAAATATAGACATGAAAATAATACATATCCTAGGAAAAACCTCTCATTACACAAAAAAATACAGTATAAAAAATTTTATTTAGGGATTTATTTTAGAGATATTAAATATATCCATTCACATTGGATGAAAATAATTTATGTAGATAAAAATTATATTTTCGAAATATCAATCACACTAAAAAAAATAAACTATCCACATGAAGACCTTTATAAATATTTTTAAAAAAATTTAATGGGATTTAATGAAAAATTATGGGTTTCTACATGATCATATTCTATAAATTTGATAATCCAAAATCCCACCATTTCCAATAAAAAATATGGTGAGAGTTTATTGGGATGAATTTTCCAATATTATCCAATATATATACTAATCCATATAAATCTATCATCAATTCACTATGGAAAATTGAATTTACTATGTCAATAATATCTCCTAAAATACGTTAATTTCCCATGAAAACACAACTCCATAATTTTAAAATATTAATATATCCAAATAAATTTCCATTTCCCTCTCTATAATGAACCCATTTAATATTTCATATACAATATTTCATTTAATTTTTCTATTCCCCCATAATAATGTCAATGGTGAACCACGACCATAATTCTATATTGGGATAATTTAAGTCCACATTACCAAATATCTATCCATATTATTATTATGGAATCATTTACCTTCATTAATTCAAAGTCATTCATATAATTTTAAAAATAAATAAAATTAATTCCAACAAATTAATTCCTTAAATCCAATCAATAATCAAATTCCCATGTTAAGAAATTATTTACATTAAAATTTATAAATTACATGAAAACATGATTTTAATCAATTCATTATCATTAATTAATTATTTAAGTCCCATAAATTACTAAAAAATTTCCAATATTATAAAAAATATATACATCATAATTAACTAATATATTTAATGACATGTACATTTCATCCACACTTCAACAAATAAACAAATTTGATAATAAAAATCATTAAATTATGTTAAAATTATAAGGGATACACATAAATTTTTACACGATTTATCCATCATTCATTTTTTTCTTATTATAATCCTTTATAATTTATCCTTAATTAATGAGGATAATATTTTTAAAATTTATATACTAATAAGGTATAATTAATATAATCTTTGATAATTATTTCACAAGAATATTTTGAAACATCAAATTAACTTTATCCATGGTTATCCATATTTTTAATGGCTATTAATTGAAGGGTAATGTTCTCCATATGGTACCATACATTAATTTGAGCTGTACATTAATGAAAAATGACTTAGTTTCTTCCTGGGTCACCTTAGATTATTATTATAAATGATTAATGTTTTATGATATTAAATCATATAAGGAATTTTCCATTAAAGTATTATAGTATGAGTTATACAATTTTATGTAATGGGTGGTCCTATAATTATATATCCCCCAATGCATTAGGTAATTATTTATTTATATAAATTATATAATGTCTTGGGAGTTAGAATTGAATCTATGGTATTGTGGTGATAATCGTTAAAAATATGTTCGTGATACATTTTTGGAGATCATTGGTAATATTATTATGATTTTTAAGTGATAATACACAGTAACATGTTTACGATACTTGGTTAGGATACATGGTAAGAAATTTTTAATACCCATCTGATGATCCTTAGTAGTATGTTCATGATTTCTATACCCATACATTAATTTTACATCCATTATTTTTGTTCCATGATGATAATTTCAAGGTTTCATTAACAATCCCCACCCTATAAAACCAATATTATATCTATAATAAGGATATTAGTGACCCTAAAAGTCCACCATCTATAGGGCTTAGGTTGTTGAATAACACCGGCGTACAAAACAAACATATGGAAGGAATTATGAACATGAACCCCAATAACTATAAGAGAATAACCACCAATAAACTCTAGTATATATTATAAAATAAAACCTTAATCCAACAGTGCATGTAATACTGTAAAAGGAATATAATTTATATGAGTAAATAATAGAAATAACTCCTATATTAGGTATAAAACTACATATATCACCATTTCATGAACTATAAATGTTCATCACACTCACTAACTTTTACGTAATTTTTTTTAATAATTATATATATGAGATAGTGGTGATAATATTTGTATACTCAGTAAGATCAACAAAAAATCTTCTAAAAATATGGAACAGGTATACTGAGGCCTTAATGAATAATCAATGAAATATAATCTTTACCTATCCTAGATAAACTACCATAATTATCTCACGAAGGCTCTCTAACCAAAACTTTATACCATTAATGTAATATAGTATTCATGAAAAAAATATGTGAAGATACCCTATATAAAATTACTCGTAGATCTATTCTCCCTCACATCCTAATAACATATGACATGGTTCTCCCATACTTTTCATATTAATATAGCATGAATTCATACTATATTCCAACTACAACCACATATCTATAACCATAAACTATAGCCACATATTTCATACCACTAAATAACCACATCACTTTCTCATAATCCTAATGATATAAAATAAACCATAATTTCATGTAATCTTATCTTATCTACATGATGACTAAAATATAGTGTGAGAGAGGTGGAGTAGCTAACCATTTGTATCACCCACTCCTTCATGTTAGGGAATAAACCAAGAATATATAACCTCATATGGATGTTGTTTGTGTTACCTGTATCAGGTGGTAGTTCCTAAGAAATAAAAAATTACATTTTATATATAATAACTCCCAAGCCTATACTATATTCAGATTCCCAATCAAAATTCCACATGCATATTACTTTTCCACAATATCACCATCACAGAACATAAACCACTTACACATATAACTGAACACATACCACTACAAGAATCTCACAAAACACCATCACAACCATACAAAAAAACAAAAAACACTCATATATTCAATAAATATCTTCTTTCATATTCAATTAACACTACTAAATTAACTATTTACTAACCACATTATGTTCATAAGTTTCATAAATTGAAAAAAATCTCTATTTTACCACATTAAGTTTAACTTTATTTATATTTTAACAACTATATACTAATTCCACTACTCTAATACGTCTCTTCTCCACTTCATTATTCATAACAAATCATTCCACCTAATCTTTTATTAATTTATTTCAAAATATTTCTATAACCTCCACACACCCAAGAAACTATGACACCCACCACATCAAAATCCACACTAAGAGACCAAACATCACCTCTACCATATTCATAGAAATATACATCACTAAGATGCAATAGTGGATAATAAAAAAAATATTACTCTATTTAAAAATTAATACACACAAATGATAAGACTAATTAGTAAAAAACAACCATATAGTCATAGAAAAAAGTGAACAACCTCTTCAATTATACTTCATTATTTAAAAATAATTCATAATAATTATAATACTTATTAAAAAAATTGAAATTTTTTACATTCTTCTTTCTCTTTACATACTACAATTCTTTTAACCAGTTAAAAATTATTTCTCATAATAAAAAACCACATAATATTGCTACACCAAGATTATGTGATAATAAATTAAAAAATGATATATCAATAACAATAAAATTATGAAATGGATGCTCGAATAAGTTACCTTCATTTTCATAGTTTTGGTTAATTATATTAATTAGGTAATTCTAACTCCTCATCCAATGAAAACTAAAAACTGGTAATTTTACATAATAATAGTAAGTAAAATAGATATAATTTTAATCCCTTATCTAAAACAAGTATTTATTAGTTAAACACTTAGAAATAATAATATATTATCATTAAATGTGAATAGCCTTCATGAATAATCTCTAATAACCTATAACACATTATATGTAACATCCAAAGTAAGTAAAGAATAATATATTTTCATATCTATGTCTATTTATTAATTATATAATGTTTTAGAGGCTTAAAATGAGAATAAATCCAATCTTAAGCATAAAATACTCTAATATTTTTAAAAGATTGTTTTACCGCCTTTTGATGGAAAATCATTTTTAAATCTAACTTTTTACAATTTTATAAGATTTATTTGTCAAAATAAACTTATTCTTTTGAATTTTGACATTGAAATTTACTTTGTATAAAATTTTGGTATTTTTCTGACAATGTTCATTTTTTAATGAATAGTGAAAAATACTGCATTTTACTTCAAAAAAGTCTTTTCATCTAATTTAATTATATGGTTAGATTATCTTTTTAATTGGTTTTAAAGTATAATTAGAATATATTTTTACCATTTAATCCAATGGTGGTCATTATAATTAATTTCACTTTGAAATTGGACATAAAAAATAGTCAATCTTTTGATAGATATTGTTTCTTAAAAACACGCTATTTGTTTTGACAATGTGAATTATTTTTAAATTAATTACTGCAATTTCCGTGTTTGTAATTTAGTAAAATGGATTACATATTTGGAATCATAAGGTCTAAATTATGTAATTAAGACTTTTTTGGACATTATGAATAGTAATGACGGTAATTATCTTTAATTATCGTGATTAATTAGTAATAGGGTAGTTAAGGGTAATAAAATAATATAATAATAATATAAAATAACCCCAACATGCGTCAAAATCCTCTTTTTTGAGTCATGGCCGACCATTGGAAGATTTTTACCTAACTTGAGGGCCCATGGAGTCAGATGGGTGTGATGGTGACATTTATGACATTATTTTTTTAAAAAGAAGAGAAATATAACAAAGGTTTGTATATCCTAAGTAAAATTTTTTTTAATTTTGTTTACATAAATTATATATTATACTATAAATATTAATTAGAAAGATAAAAATATTTCCTACATCATGGTATTTTTTTATAATTTTTATACGTTAAATAAATAAATTTATTTATCACACCATGATGATGTAGTGATTATCTCATTAATGAAAGATTTAAATAAAATGAAAATATAAGGTAAAATCTAAGACTTAAACTTGTATAAAAACCTATTGGATGGATTTATTTCGAACCCTTATCACCTTATCCTCAAAATATATCATTGTGGGACCTTTAAAATCCGAAAATCATTTTATAATAAAGTAACATTTCAAGACTTTCCAAAAGTGACCCTCCTCCCTCTTATAAAAGGCCCCCACCTCGACCCCCTTACCCCCACCTCTAAAGCCCTTGGATCATCCAAAATATTCTCATATTATCTCTCCACATCCCTCCATTACTCCTAGAAGCCTCACTTTGGGCATAAGTATTTCCAAGGAAGCCTTTGGCTCAAATCAAAAAGAGTTACCCGATTTAGAGGTAATGTCTTCTCTCGAGTTTCTACATTTTATTTTCCTTCTTCACTCACCAATATATTCTTATTATTTGATCCCATAATAAAACCAATATCCTAAATATACTAGGATATTTTTATGATAAGGATTCTACATACACTTACACACACCTCCGTCTAATGGTTAAAGAACATACTGTTTCTGTGGGTGGCGAATTACTACCTCACGAAATGATGATTGTTCAATATTCTTTTAACACATTTAATGGTGGAAATTATGATGTAAATATATTTATATATTATATATATTATATTTATTTTTTCTATATGCTTCTGAATTTTATTTTTAAATCACATCGTTAGGCTTTTCATATTGTGGAACTGGGATAATTTCATCTGAATAAGTGTGGACTACCGCCCCCTCAAGTGATGTGACTTGTTCATGCCAAACATAAAATTTATAAAGAATGTAATTAATGAACTTATGTTACCTATATAACATATATATTATACTTGAATTATAATATATCTTTTTCTCATTTAGTTTTAAAGTCCATTAATATGACAAAAAATGAAAGTAGCGTTCATGCGTACGTACGACCTACCGTCTCAATGAACGATACATTTCATTTATTATCTACAAACATTATAGAATATTATTAAATACATATATACTGAATATATATGATATTTAAATCATTAACACCATTCCAAAGATGATGTACTTATAACTACATGGACAATTCTCTTCAAACAAGTTTATTTTTGACTCATGTACCGAACATCGACAAAATGTATGATATGAACTCACATAATTAACTAATTATCATTACATGATAATATGTGACATGAATTGAATAATAAACTTTAAAGGAATTCCTTAAGCAATTATAAATTGACCTACGTTTATTATTCAGGAATATAAAGAACGAACGAGAACAAGTCGGACTTGAGGTAAGGGACTTCGTCTCAATCTCCTTTCGTTGAGGCATACTTCGATTTATATACGAGCTTATTTTATTAGTTGTATAATAAACCCTTTTGACCTCTAATTTCATTATAAAGGAATCTTTTTACATGAAGAGTTTTACTAAATGACAAAAGGAATGTTTTTGTCTTACGTATGCGTCGATAATGACTTCTCCGCTGCCGTGAACATTATTTGAGTTTCGGCTTCCTCTCTAAGCCATAACTTTTTTAAATGAAAAATAAATACCATGTTTTAATTTTCTTTTATTTTGGTATTGAAAATGGTTTTGATAATCTTTTGATTATATAAATGTGTAGTATTGATATCTTGTGATTGAAATGTGGAAATGTTATGTTTCCTTTATGCATGTTTTATGCGATTAGATTATGTTACGGTTCTTGGGAATTGTTTATGAAGTCGGGTGGTTCCGTGATAAACTAAGGGAGGGTGAGCCCAAGATATCTCTCCAATGCATTGGGTAATGTGAAGTAGTTAAATGCTAAGGTTTCTCCGAAGAGATTTAGGGAATATACTGTGATGGGTATTCCAAACGTAACCATGAGGGTTACTCCCTACGTAAGAATGTTATGAATGCCTCAAGTTACCTTTATGTCTTTTGATTTCTATGAGTTATTCATAAATCTTATGATTTTATGAGGTATATTAAAGTGATTATATTTTATGAGTAAAGTATGATTTCATTGATTCTTATGTATACATGGACTAATGTTTTCTTTCTGTATTTTTATATCCCTTACTGAGATTTTTATGCTCATCCCAAGTTTTTGAAATGTTTTTCACAGGTCAAGGAAAAAGTACATGATGTGATGATAGTGTCGAGGAAGTGTCAAGAAAGAAACCATGTTTTATTTTAAATATGTTTCCTTTAGTGGAAAAAATGAATACTGTCTTTGATGAACCCACCTTGTTTAAATGTGGAATGTAATGCATGATTTATGATATAATTCTCTAAGAATATAAACCTGAAAAGATCCTCAATGTGAATTCTTAAAATAACTCAAGATTAAGTAATGTTTAAGGCTGAGGCCTTATATTTGGTATCAAATGTCAGTTTAGATAACTTTAGGAGTTATAATTCTGTTAAATTATTATCCAAATATCTATATATATATATATATATATATATATATTTTATGGTCCAATTGAAATGATATAGCATTTTAATATTACCATGTTGCTTCATCTAAGATATGTTTGTTCAGAATGGTTTTCCGCAGAGGAAACATGGAAGTAGTGCTAGGATGGCATACATAAGGAAATGACCTTACAAATCAGCATCCTGAGATGGTCGGAATTGGAACTGAATAGTTTGTTACAGTAATGGCGTAGTTGACTCAAGCGATAAATGGTGGTGGTATCTATCCACGAGATCAACCAGATCAACCGTAGAGGAACACGTCAGTGGTGGAACATTTCATGAGGCAACATCCCCCATAATTCAGAGGATAATCTGACCCTGTGCTAGCTGAAGGGTGGATTAAATCACTGGAGAATATTTTCTATGTGATGGGGTGTTCAGACAATCAAAATTTTAGTCTTACTGTTTACCATTTGGAGGGTGAAGCATATCAGTGGTGGTCGATGGTTAAAAATACCAGGGATGCTGATGAGATTGATGATCTCTACTGGGATGAATTCAAAGGTTTGTTTCTTGAGAAATATTTTCATAAGGTTGTTCGACTTAGGATGGAAAAACAATTCTTGGAATTGAGGCAATATGACGACTCAATGGCTGCTTATGAAGAAAAGTTCACTCGATTGGCAAGGTATAATCCATATTTTATTCAAGAACTTGATAGTAAAATCAATCATTTTTACTCAGGATTAAAGACAAAATATTGAAGGGAATTAGCTTCTCGTGAGTTCAAAAGTTATGAAAAGCTTGTTCTATGTGCTGAGAAGGTGGAAATGGAGTTTTCCGATGATCAAGTGTTCTATGAAAACCAACAGAAGAAGAGACTGAGGTGGTATGAGAAAGGTAAGAATCCTTCAAAAAGGTTTTATGGTAAGAAAACTAAGTTTTCAGTTTGTGATGAATGTGTTAAAAAGAATGATGGGGAATGTCTTTTGAATTATGGAAAGTGCTTCCAATGTGGTAAGATGGGACATAAGGCTCGTGATTGTACTGGAAAAGATCAGGGTAATGGTAAGACCAAATTTTATTTACAGTTAGTGAAATGTTTCAAGTGCAATGAGATGAGTCATTATTGAAACGAGTGTTCAACAAAGAGATTGAATGATGGGAAGCAGTCAAAATACAAGCATAAAGGTGTCGTGAAATCCTTTGCAACTACTTCAGTAGATGTTGGGACATCAAATTAAGTGGTATCAGGTACTTTGTTTGTTTTTTCAGATTATGCCAATGTGTTGTTTGATTCAGGGTCTACACATTCTTTCATCTCTGAAAAATTTTCTTGTAAATTGGGAATACCATATCAAGAAATGACTCCTGAACTTGGGGTAAAAACACTTGGGGGAAATGATGAGGCAAAAAGAATTTATATGAATCTTCCTATACTTATCTGTGGAAAGAATCTACTTGCAAACCTTATTATTTTACCTGTAGTAGAGTTTGATGTTATCCTGGGTATGGATTGGCTCTCGGTTTACCATGATAAGATTGACTGTAGAGCTAAAGAAGTTCCTTTCTAGAAATACTTTCAGTTTATGTACAAGAATGAACCCTTAATGTTGATAACATATCAAGAGGCTGAGAAACTTGTAAAAGATGGAAATGAATGTTACCGTACACATATTGTTGAAAACGAAGGAACCGTTCAGATTAATGATGTGCCAGTGGTAAATGATTATCCTGATGTTTTTCCTGATGAGTTTCCTGGAATAATACCAGTTCGGGAAGTTGAATTTACTATTGACTTAGTTCTTGATGCTAAGCCAATTTCAAAACCCCCTTATTGAATGGCTCAAATTGAACTTTTAGAGTTGAAGGAGAAATTGCAAGATTTATTAGAGAAAGGTTTCGTTTAACCTAGCACATCACCATGGGGTGCTCTTGTCTTATTTTTTAAAAAGAAAGATGGTTCAATGATACTTTTCATTGATTATAGAGCCTTGAATAACATCACTGTTAAGAACAAATATCCTTTTCCTAATATTGATGATTTTTTTGATCAGCTCCAGGGAGCTCAGTATTTTTCAAAGATTGACTTGAGATCGAGGTACCATCAGTTGAAGGTAAAGGAAGAAGATATTCCGAAGACCGCATTTTATACATAATATGGCCATTATGAATTTGTAGTTATGCATTTTGAGTTAACCAATGCACCTGCTGTATTCATGGACCTTATGAATAGAATTTTCCAAGAGTTCTTGGATAAGTTTGTACTTGTTTTCATTGATGATATTTTGGTGTTTTATAAAAGTAAATAGGAGCATGAAAGTCATTTAAGGTTTATTTTTCAAACCTTAAAAGAAAATAAATTGTATGGGAAATTCATCAAGTGTGAGTTTTGGTTGTAACAAATTTCTTTCCTTGGTCACATTGTTTATAAAGATGGAATAACTGTTGATCCTACAAAAACAAAGGTTGCTTAAGAATGGCCAAGACCCACAAATGTAACCAAGATTCATAGTTTTCTTGGTTTGGTAGGTTATTACTGAAGGTTTGTTAAAAATTTTGCACAATTTTCCAGCCCATTGACTAAGATAACATGGAAGGGTTTTAAGTTTATCTAGACAAAATAATGTGATGATTATTTTCATGAATTGAAAAGAATATTGGTGAAAGATCTAGTATTGTCACTACATTCCAGGAATGGTGAGTTTGTTATCTACAATGATTCTTCTTTTAAAGTACTTGGTTGTGTCCTAATGCAGAATGATCAGGTAATTTCTTATGCTTCACGTCAGTTGAAAACTCATGAGATAAATTACCCTACACATGATTTGGAATTAGCTGTTGTTGTTTTTGCTTTAAAAATTTGGAGGCATCATTTGTATGGTGTGAAGTGTGAAATATATACTAATAACACAAGTTTAAAGTATATATTCACTCAGAAAGAATTGAACTTGAGACAGAGGAGATGGATAGAATTAATCAAGGATTATGATTGCTCGATTCACTACCACCCAGGAAAATGAAATAAATTAGTAGATTCTTTGAGTCGAAAAAGTAATGCTTCATTAACCATGTTATGTTTAGAATGTGATCCTTTGGTTAAGGATTTGATGAATTTTGGATTGGAAGTTTTTGGTGTAGGAAATTATTCTATTTTGTTTCAGGTATCAGTGAAATATTCTATATCAGACAAAATTAAGCAAGCATAGAAGCAAGACAGTGAGTTGTAGAAAAAGGTAGAGCTGGTTTATAAGGGTATGTTAACTGAATTCAAAATTGATAATGATTGTGTTTTGAGATTTCGGAAGAGATTGTGTGTGCCTTGTGATTCACAGTTAAAGAGAGAGTTGTTATGTAAAGCTCATAGTTCTCAATTTTCAGTTCATCCAGGCAGTACTAAGATGTACAAAGATCTTCGGGAGTATTACTGGTGGGATGGAATGAAAAGAGATATTGATAATTTTACTATGAAGTGTTTAACTTGTCAATAGGTTAAAGCAGAGTGGAAGTTACCGAAAGGGATGCTTCAGCCTTTACCAGTTCCAGAGTGAAAATGGGAGAATATATCCATGGACTTCGTTGTGGGATTACTGAAGACACCTCGAGGTAATAATGCAATCTGGGTTATTATTGATCGCTTGAATAAATCTGCTCATTTCCTTTCTATAAGGGATACTTTTTCCCAAGATAAACTTTATCAATTGTATCTTAAAGAGATAGTCTGGTTACACTGAGTTACACTCTCCATTTTATCTGATTATGATTCTAGGTTCGCTTCTAACTTTTGGAAAGGCCTTCAGAAGTCATTGGGTATTGAATTAAATTTTAGTACAACTTTTCATCCTCAATCAGATGAGAAGTCAGAACGAACAATTCAGACTTTGGAGGATATGCTACGTGCTTGTTTGATGGATTATTAGGGAAGTTGGGACCAACATCTTTCATTGGTTGAGTTTTCTTATAATAACAATTTTCATTCCAGTATACAGATGGCACCATTTGAGGCATTATTTGGGAAGCATTGTCGAACTCTAGTTTTTTGGGATGAAGTAGGTGAAAAGAAGTTAATGGGACCAGAATTGGTAGAAGAGATGGCAGAAAAAGTTCAGATGATATTGAAGCACATGAGAACAACTCAGAGCAGGCAGAAACGTTATGTGGACAAAAGGAGGAAGGACCTCTCTTTTGAGGTAGGTGATCATTTCTTCCTCAAAGTTTCACCATCGAAAAGTGTGATGCAATTTGGTAAGAAAGTAAAGATGAGTCCAAGGTTAATTGGACCATATGAAATTCCGAAGAGAGTTGGATCAGTTTCATACTGAGTGGATTTACCTCTGAATTTATCTCAGGTACACAATATTTTTCATGTTTCAAAGGAAGTACATGCCAGATCCATCTTAGGTTTTCAGTTCAGAGGTAGTTTAACTGGAAGAGAATCTATCTTATGAGGAACAAAAAGTCTATATTCTTGAACACATGGAGAAAGTGTTGTGGAATAAGGTGATTCATCAAGTAAAGGTTTTTTTTGGAAAAACCACATGATTGAAGAGGCAACATGGGAATCTGAAAATGCAATGAGGGATAATACCCTCACTTATTTGATAAGTAAATAAATTACGGGAAAAAATTTCTTAAAGGGGGAAGGATGTAACATCCCAAGTAAGTAAAGAATAATATATATTCATATATATGTTTATTTATGAATTATATAGTGTTTTAGAGGCTTAAAATGAGAATAAATCCAATCTTAAGCATAGAATACTCTAATATTTTTAAAAGATTGTTTTACCGCCTTTTGATGGAAAACAATTTTTAAATCTAAATTTTAAAAATTTTATAAGCTATATTTGTCAAAATAAACTTATTCTTTATAATTGGGACATTTAAATTTACTTTGGATAAATTTTTGGTATTATTCTGACAATGTTCATTTTTTAATGTATAGTGAAAAATACTGCATTTTACTTCAAAACTGATTTTTCATATAATTTAATTATATGTTTAGATTATCTTTTTAATTGGTTTTAAAGTTTAATTAGAATATATTTTTACCATTTAATCCAATTGTGTTCATTAGATTTAATTTCACTTTGAAATTGAACATAAACAATTGTCAATCTTTTGATAGATATTGTTTCTTAAAAACACGCTATTTGTTTTGTCAATGAGAATTATTTTTAAATTAATTACTTCATTTTTTTTGTTTTGAATTTGTTAAAATGGATTCCATATTTGGAATCATAAGTTCAAAATTATTTAATTAATATTATTTTGTTTTTGGACATTATGAATAATAACGACGATAATTATCTTTAATTATCGTGATTAATTAGTAATCGGGTAGTTAAGGGTAATAAAATAATAAAATAATATTATAAAATGACCTCAAAATGTGTAAAAATCCTCTTTTTTGAGTCATGGATGACCATGAGAAGATTTTTACCGAACTTGAGGTCCCATGGAGTCACATTGGTGTGATAGTGACATTTATGACACTATTTTTTTAAAAGAAGAGAAATATAAAAAAGGTTTGTTTATCCTAAGTAAAACAATTTTAATTTTGTTTACATAAATTATATCTTAAACTATATATATTAATTGGAAATATAAAAATATTTCCTACATCATGCTATTTTTTTTATAATTTTTAGATATTAAATAAATAAATTTATTTATGACACCATGATGATGCAGTGATTACCTCATTAATGAACGATTTAAATAAAATGAAAAGAAAAGGTAAAATATAAGATTTAAACTTGTCTAAAACCTATTTTATGGATGGATTTTAAAACCTTGTAACGTTATACACAAAATATATCATTTTGGGACTTTTAAAATATGAAAATTATTTTATAATAAAGTAATATTTCAAGACATTCCAAAAGTGACCCTCTTCCCTCTTATAAAAGGCCGCCACCTCTACCCCCTTACCCCCACATCTCAAGCCCTTCTATCGTAAAAAATATACTCATATTATCTCTCCACATCCCTCTCTTACTCCTATAAGCCTCACTTTGGGAAGAAGTCTTTCCAAGGAAGCCTTCGGTTCAAATCAAAAAGAGTTACCTGATTTAGAGGTAATGTCTTCTCTCGAGTTTCTTCCTTTTATTTTCCTTATTCACTCACCAATATCTTCTTCTTATTTGATCCCATAATAAAAAAAGTATCCTAAATATACTAGGATGTTTTTATGATAAGGATTGTACCTACACTTACACACACCTCCGTATAATGGTTAAAGAACATACTGTTTCTGTGGGTGGCGAATTACCGCCTCACGAAACGATGATTGTTCAATCTTCTTTTAACACCTTTCATGGTGGCCATTATGATGTCACTGTATTTATATATGATATATATGGTATTTATTTTTTCTATATTCTTCTGATTTTTTTAAATCACATCGTTGTGCTTTTCATGTTGTGGAACTGTGATAATTTAATTTGAGGAAGTGTGGACTACCGCCCCCTCAAGTGATGCGACTCGTTCATTCCAAACATGGAATTTATAAAGAATGTAATTAATGAACTTATGTTACATATATAACTTATATATTATACTGTAATTATAATATATCTATGTCTCATTTAGTTTTAAAGTCCATTAATATGACAAAAAATGAAAGTAGAGTTCATGCGTACGTACGACCTACTGTCTCCATGAATGGTACATTTTATTTCTTATCTCCATACATTATGGAATATTATTAAATAAATATATACTAGATATATATGATATTTAAATCATGAACACCATTCCGAAGATGATGTACTTATAACTACATGGAAAATTCTATTCAAACAAGTTTATTTTTGACTCATGTACCGAACATCGACAAAACGTATGATATGAACTCACATAATTAACTAATTATTATAAAATGATAATATGTGATATGAATTTAATAATAAACTTTAAACTAATTCCTTAAGAAATTATAAATTAACCTAAGTTTATTATTCAGGAATATAAATAACGAACAAGAACAAGTCGGACTTGAGGTAAGGGACTTCGTCTCAATCTCCTTTCATTGAGGCATACTTCAATTTATATACGACCTTATTTTATTAGTTGTATAATAAACCATTTTGAATTTTAATTTCATTCAAAATTAATCTTTTTTACACGAAGAATTTTACTAAATGAAAAAAGGAATGTTTTTTTCTTACGTATTCGGCGACAACGACTTCTCCACCGCCGTGACCATTATTTGAGTTTCGGCTTCCTCTACAAGCCATAACTTTTTTAAATGAAAAATAAATACCATGTTTTACTTTTATTTTATTTTGGAATTGAAAATGGTTTTGATAATGTTTTGATTATATCAATGTGTAGAATTGATATCTTGTGATTGAAATATAGAAATTTTATGTTTCCTTTATGCATGTTTTATGTGATACGATTATGTTAGGGTTATTGGGAATTGTTTATGAAGTTGGGTGGTTCCTTGATAAAATAAGGGAGGGTGAGCCCAAGATATCTCTCCAATACATTGGGTAACACGAAGGAGTTAAATGCTAAGGTTTCTATGAAGATATTTAGTGAATATACTGTGATGGGTATTCCAAACGTAACCACGAGGGTTACTCCCTACGTAAGAATGTTATGAATGCCTCAAGTTACCTTTATGTCTTATGATTTCTATGAGTTATTCATAAATCTTATGATTTCATGAGGTATATTAAAGTTCTTATGTTTTATGAGTAAAGTATTATTTCATTGATTCTTATGTATACGTGGACTAATGTTTTCTTTCCGTATTTTTATATCCCTTACTGAGCTTTTTATGCTCATCCCAAGTTTTTGAAATGTTTTTTACAGTTCAAGGGAAAAGTACATGATGTGATGATAGTTTCGAGGAAGTGTCAAGAAAGAAACCATGTTTTATTTTAAATATGTTTCCTTTGGTGGAAAAAATGAATACTGTCTTTGATGTAACCGCCTTGTTTAAATATGGAATGTAATTCACGATTTTTGATCTAATTCTCTAAAAATATAAACCTAAAAAGATCCTCAATGTGAATTCTTGAAATAACTCAAGATTAAGTAATGTTTAAGGCTGGGGATTTATATTATACTCTCATAATCCCTAGAGAAAACACCACAATATGAAAAGTAAATCTCTTCCAAAGTTTTATCAAAAATAAAAAAAATAGAATTATGAGGGAGGGAATGAGAGATACAATTTTTAGACCATAAGATATTAGTCACAATAATCCAAGGCTTATGATCAACTGGGGGTTAAATAAACAAACTTATACTGAGATTCTAGATCCCCATGGGTTCAAATTGAGCTAAAAGAATCAAAAAAATATTTATAATTTATAATAAAAAATTTTAAGAGGCACTACTAAAATGTAATTATACTTATCCAAAATATGGTTTACACTATTCAACCCAAATATGAGATCTATGGTCTTTAAAATGGATTTATAATTTATTTTTCATTCATTATTTTATCCTTTAAAACTATTTTGACCAATATAATAGTGTAATGGATTTTTAAAATGTCAATTTCATTTGATTGTCTTTACCTAATATAAAAAATAATATAGAATAATGTCCCTCAAACCACAACATAATCCAATCTAACTAATAAAATATTAATTTTATCCATATTTATTTCAAAAATGGATTTATTAAAATATCTCCCAAGTCCAAAACTACTAAAATAAGGTACATTAAGAAATAAAATCATAAAATGTAAAAACTATCCTTCAAATTGGACTTAAAAACATAAAATTCAAAAAGTTATGAAAATATTATAGCTCTTATAAACACATCCAAGCCATGATCAGTCCTAAACTCAGCATGATAAAATAATAACAAGGCCATTGTATTGTATCCTTCAAGAGGATAAAAATCATCCTTATACTATCGATATTCTCCTCACATCTCCTATGATACCTAAAACATTCTAAAATAAGAATGTAGTAGAATAGGTAAATCAAGTTCTCTATATTATAAACCTCTTAAATGATTCCCATGATTTAGAATAAAATAATGCTCAAGGAGGAAAAAAAATCTAAAATTACAAAAACCTATGTGATACCTATCAAATAGTAATTTTGACAACACTAAAGTATAAAATAAAAAATAAAAAATGGACAAATTTGTTTTTCATAATATTATAAAACCAAAACATCTCAACATAAAAAAAGAAAAAAAAAGTTAAAAAACACTTGGTATTAAACCTATATCTAGGAAAATCCCTCCAATATACATTTTTATAGTCCACCATGCCTCTAAAAAAGAAAAACAAAAGTAATGATATTCCATCAAAACAACATAATCGGACAATCAAGAACCTCAACAAGACTCTCTAAAAACATCACATACTTCACAATATAAATCTCTCCTTAATCAATGATATGAGAGTCATCATGAATATATATATATATTAATATATGATACATATAAGATGTTATCAATATGATCTATCTATAAATTAAAAATTAACTGATACACCACCTCACGAACACACTAAAATACATCAAAATTTTTAATGAACAAAATTTTATAGTTTTCTTCCCAATTGAACCACCATTACCCATGTTTAGGATAATCATTTGGAAATATAAGAGCATAAAAATTGAAAAAAGGTCTCCTTATATGATTTAAATATGAATTATAATGTATTTTATCCACCCTAATCCATTTATTAATATCTCATAAATTCTATATTATACTCTCTACCACATTTAGTTCATACATTTCTAAATAAAAAATGATGATACTATACAATGAAGATCAATGAGTTTGAAAAAAAACTCTACAAATGAATCCATACCAATGGCTGAGTTATAGGTATTTTTATTAGAATAATAAACCATAGATATATGTTTTCCCCTTGTACCTATAGAATATGTAACACATTCATGAAAGATGTACTCTCACATCAGGGTCATGTTTTATATATAACCCTTTGAGGATGAAACACAATCCTATAATATAAGTTAGTGACAAAATCATGTTATAAACTCTTGCTAAATAGTGAGGAAAAATTAGGATCATTATTAGAGATTATATCCCTATGAACCCAATAAACCAGTAATAGATCATCCATATTAATCCCAACCAAATAATTAACTACACTCAACTCTTTAATCTACATGAAATGATTTAATTTTTTCAACAAATCCACATCCACCAAGATGATTTCACATCCACCCAAATCGCAAGGGAAATTGATAAATAAATCCATTGATATATCCTCCCATTTCCACCAGGGAACATTTAATAAATGAAATATAATAGATTTAACTCTATTGTTTTCTTTCACATACTGATATAAAAAACACAAATAGTTAAACTTATCTACTAACATCTTCATAAAATACAGCTAGAATTTATATCTTAAAGAATAATGTACCTTAGATAAACCAAGATTCACTGTTATTGGTGAGATTTTAAACTAATGAAACACTACCTATCACATTATAGATAGAATTAATAGATTCCCATACCACAATATACATTATTGGCTATACTCTCACTATTCCATTGGAGATAATATTTATTTTTAAATATAACTCTATAAATATATCTCAATATATTTTAGTTGAAACTACATCTCCCACACATAAAGGAATAATGAATTATCATATGTTATAAGAAAAAAATTACCACATACATCCTCTATATAAAATTAAAAACTGAAAGATACTCTATCATACTCCACTTATATCTTCTCTCTAAAGCATCATCACAATTTTTCTTCCTACTCAGTGAAAAAGATAAAATATTTCATCCCCTATTAGTTTATGATATCTCAATGTAATAATATTACAAAAAATATATCCATATACACTATATAATATTTATATTACATTGATAGAAGATATATTAGAGTCTTTAATGATCTATAAATACTAAAAAATGATCACTTATAAGTTAATTTTAAAACAAATTTTGAGAAAATACCACTACCACAATATCTACCTAATGGGAGGAATAATTATGTTTTTAAGTAAATAACTGCCTAGACCCATGGAAGTAAAATAATCTATATAAAATCATAACACAACCCAGTAAATGTTAGGAATCATCATAAAATACCACAAATATGACTCCCACGTTAAGAAAATGATGAACAAAAGCACTAAATACATTCTTTTGGCTTATAAAATGCATCCTAACAATGAATTTTATACATTAATGTGTGATAATTTTCCACAAGAATGTGTGATACTATATGGTCAATTTTTTCAATGTTGATGTGTTCTAAGAGAAATTAGACATGAACCTAATATAATAGGATATAAGAATAAGGAAATAGTAAAAATATACAGTATTAATTGGAGGGATATATGAAAAAACCTTGAACTTTAAAGGAAAGACCACCAATCCATGATAATACATGAAATGAAAAATGAAAATCATCTAAATGATTCCATACATTAACCAGAATATCTTCCCATAGAGTAAATTTTATCAAAGAACATCCAAAAATTCCCTTAAATTCTCAGCATAATCTACCTCAAACGTCAAATACACTAGTATATTATAAATTAAAAAACCAAAATATAATCCAATACCTATTTACATATTGATTAAATTATTCCCATAAAAATAGGTATGGCATTCATGACTAAAAAATAAATCACCATGATCATGAAGTGTCCATAATAACACCTAAAAGTTGCCTTCAGGACATCTTCCTCCGTTACCCTCATATGATGATATCAAGATCAAAGATAAGTATTTGAAAACTTGTTAACTTCATTTAGATGATAAATCTAGTTGTTGTAACTTAAAAGGGGACAATTTTTCTTCATTATCATGCCTCAACCATGAATTATTTGCATACAAAAATAGAATAATATCTACTGGATTTGAGAACAATATTAGGGAACACCATGGTGGCACACTAGGAAAGATTAATCCCTTCTCTAGTGAGTTATCGATATTAATCCACAAATGTTGTTGATACAAAGTTTGGATCCTATAAATAGATATATAAATCAAATTTACATTTAATTGAAACTTGATAACATAAGAAGGGGGTCTAATCACATCCTATTTAGGAGAAATTTTTTGAAAATCCTCAAAAAGTCTCAAAACAATTGGGTTATAGACTTAAATTAATCCTAATATTAGTGCTACTAACTAAGAAAAATGAGGCTACAAATATCTCAGATTTATACAATATTATATTACCAATGAACATTTCAAGATCACCTTCCATAATAAAAGAAAAAACCCTCATTCAAAAGCATTATATAGTAGTCCATATAATATAAAACCAATCCATGAGATGTATTATATCATATGGTAGTATATATAATAAAAGGAAACTCATAATGACTAATGATACCCCATCATCATCTAATGCCAACAACACATCCCTACTAAAATCAATTAACCTCTAATAAGAATATTCAACACAATGGGAATATGAATCCTATACAATATTATTTACAAATATTAGACTAAGGAAGGTAGAAAAAAGGATTCTCAAGATAATTTATAAATAAAAGAATAATATTGGGTAAAATATAAATATAAATTTCCAAAAATAATATCTGGTCCATCAGGTGCTAGAAATTCCATCAAATATGACTGCCAATTCACAATACCTAATCATCGCTGCCCTTAATGATGTCCAAAAACATAAAAAAACATAAACTTATGTCCCTATTGATGGGGAATAACATAGTTCAATCCTCTTCCTACTCTATATTAACTATATAGTCTAAATTCATGAGGAACCACCTGCAAATAATGCCTATAAAACCAACCATTGGATCAAGGATAACAACCAAGGAAGTATTGAAACTAAAGTATTAGTGTCTATGAAAACTATTGAAAAGGAAAATCATACTTGATATCCTATTTTAAGTATAAAAACTTATAACTCTAATGAAATATGAAATGAAAAACTAATTTTGACACCCTACTAGTAAGAACCTCAACTACTTAGATAGCCAAGAACCTATATCCATAGCTATACTTCTTTTAATGTTATGATGAATTCCCTATCAAGATGAAATTATCTATTATAATATATCATAAATCACCCCAACCTTGTTTTTTAACAGAATATACCTATGAAATGTAATATGGGTGACTATAAATTTGATCACTAGATGCAAATACTTCTGATAGTTTCATTACCTAGCCTTATCATATGATCTAATATTAAGATAATTAAGAATAATATTTATGAACCTAAATTCAATCATTGGAACACTCAAGATACCATATTAGAGGGTGGGATAATATTTGAACTATAACACCTTCAATGTTAGGTATAATATCTTTACTCAAAACTAAATCTGAAACTTCTCCATTTTACTGTTAATTCCTTACAATCACTAAAAAAAATATCATCTAAAATGTATCATACCTCAAAAAAATAATATCCAAAGGAATATTATTTTCCTTCCATATATGGATAAAATTGAATTCCATAATAATATCCTCTATATAACTATATGTATCATTATTAGATATAGTCCCCTCATAATATGGTAAGATCTTATGTTGAAACTCATGTAGTGCCTTCCTCTACAAATCATCCTCCTTGGGATCATCCCACCTATAATCAACTAGAGACTAATGTTTTACCTTAGAAACTATTACCACATGCAGACACTAACCAAAATAGATATCTAATAATTTATACAAAACTTCTAATCCCATGACATGGAATACATTTAATACTATTTAACCATATTCATTTTAAACTCATTCCAAAAACCTCACAATTCAACTACAAGCCCAAATAACATGATTCATGTACCTAAAATTTGAATCTAACATGGAATTAATATAATATCACTTTAGTATATTCAATAATAATAAGGTATAAGTGTAGTTTCATAGGGTCCATAACTATATCCTAGCCAATATCCCTTTCCTATATCACATGCTATGCTCAAATGATATTATCACCATACCAAACCAATACAATCCTCCCCTATAACTAACTCCAAATTTCATCATAACTCTCTAAAAAATATCTAATACAACTTTATTATGACCGATACCCACTATAATCCCTCCTTAGTTTGTAGTGAATATACTATTTTTTCCGATTCCCTCCTCCGACTGGATATGAGTTGGAGACCGACACCAATGGTACAAAACATACATATGGGAGGTAATTCACTCATAAATTTTCTAAAAATTTATAGAATGAACTCTGATAATTTATACCATACACTCTTTAATAGAACCCATAATTCCAAATATATATGAACTATATTAAATTTAATATTAAGTATTCATGTTAAATACTAAAAATAAATCCTATGAAAACAACCCAAATCCAATGATCATGTTGTCATGATATTGTAATGTATATCTAGATGACCAATTCAACCCTAAAAAATCTATAAAAAAGGAATATAAAATATATAGGTGAGCATACATGTATACACTAAAGGCCCCCCTTAGAAGCTCTCATGGAAATAGAAAGATGTGTATTAAAGCATTAGTGAAAAAATCAGGAACTAATTCATTTCCACTCATAGATCAACTGCCATCCTGAATTCACAAATTATTTCTCACCAAAGCCACATACAAGTTTTGTAATCTAATTTTCATAAAAATATATGATAAGGTACCCTGTATTCACTTCCCCAAAAAGGTATTCTCCCTCACATGCCAAAAACAAATTGTATTGTTTCACCCATCATTTCTATATACATGTACCATGATCTCATACAAAATGAAGAAAAAAACCACACAACTAAATCATCATACCACATACTACATACCAAAACATAACAACATCACTACCACATAACTAAATCATTTCTATATCATCATAACCACATACTATATACCATAAACTCATGAAATCAAATTATATTAATACTAAATTTTGAAGAAAGAGTGTGATAAGTGAAGTAGTCATCCATTTATATAAGTTACATACTATAAGTTAGGGAATACACCTATAACCAAAAACCTCATATAGGAGTTGGACACATTACCCAACTTTGGTTGTAATATGTAGAAAATTAAAAAAATTTGATATATTATTACACACAAGACCAATCTAGGGTTAACTTCTTAACCAATCCTCTATAACTATATCAAATCTATACACCATCACTATCACATGACATCAACTTCTTCCGCATATAACACAACAAAAACCGCCACTAAAACAACACAATATCATCATAACCACAAAAAAACAATAAGCACTCACATCTTATTTGTATATATTATTTTTTTATATTTTATCATTAATCATTTATTAACACTATTATATTCATATGACATAATAATTTTAGCAACTACATATTTGTATTATAATTTTTTACTTTCATGTAAATTATGTTTCAATTATTATATACTAAATGCGCATCTTTATCTTTACGCATAATTACTTAATTATTCATCATAACTCATTCATACTAATTTTTCTCATTTATTTCAAATTATATCTCCAACCAATATACCCATGGGTAGGTATAATGCCAACCACAAAAAAATACATAAAAACAACCAATATCATCACCACTTCTACATCCATAATAACAAATCATGATAAACCATGTCATAAATAAATAACTACATCCTTTTAACTTCTAAAACAACCAATTACACTAAGGTGACCACCAATCACATCAAAAATATAATATATTAACACTTACCATAATATTTATTAAACAATAATCCCTTATTTTTATATTATTTTATTCATTTTTATCTTAAAAATCATTTTACCAAATAAATATGATTTCTTATAATAAAAAACATGAAATCATAACATTAATTCCATATTATAATCAACAAAGAAATGATATTTTAATATAAATATAATCTTGGAAAAAACACTATACTCAATTTCCTTCATTTATTTAGTTCTGTTTTATTATCATCATTAGTCCAACTGAAAATATTAACCATAATTCAACCAATGAAAGGAAATTCCAAATTAATAATGTAAACAAATGTCAGAATCTAAGTTCTATATCTAAAAAAAGATTTAACATAACAACAAAATGAACATAGAAGATCTAATTATCAAATAAAAATAACCTTCGTAAAAAAATTCAACAACCTATAAAACATCATACATCATCAAGACATCAACCAAAAACAAAAAAAAAACTAAATTAAAAACTCTATAATTGATTGTTGATAAGGAATATTAAGATTGGAAAAATTAAAACATGAGAGAGGATGGTACATTATATCAAAATATATTGATCACACAATTATAAGGATTAGGATCCAAAAAATGATAACCTAAATAAAGAAAACTATGTCTCTAGGTCACCAGAGATCTAATAGAATCCAATAGTATAAAACCAAGTGGGAGAGACATATCAAATTTATAATTAAAATTATAATAGGAAACACCATAGTGTAATGGGACTTCACTATGACATGTTGAAACCCAATCACCTAAGGTCTGTGATATAAAATCATAAAAAAAGAATAATATCTTATTTATCATTAATCATTTTATATTTTAAAATAGTTTTTACCTTGACCATGACTTAATATATTTTTACTAATTCATTGGAATTTGATTATAGGTACTCAAACCATAATCCAAAATACATCATTATCTCTAGGCTATAGTATAATTCCTAATGGATAAAAAAGGTTATTTCATCCCTCACCATTTTTGACATGAACTTGATTAGATTATAGCTAATGAAAAAGAAAAAAAAATAATTTATCACCCCATAAACTCAAACTATAGTATAAATATCATCTAAAACATCAATAAAAACTCTAACCTCATAAACTAAGAAAAATAACCATGTTACCATTTATATAACCTAACTAAAACTAGCTATAACATTTCCTTGGTAGAATGGTGACCAGGCTAGATCATGGTTTCCATCAACAGGGTAAAATTAATATACCAACTCTTAAAGAACTTAAAAACACTCCTTTAAAACCTCACACACTCAAAAGAAACAATTTAAAATTATTGTTAAATATATGCCTCTATATAATGTCTATGCACCTAATGATTATAATAAAACATATTTTCTATGGTGATCACTTCATTACCTATGTGTAAATATGATTCCTTTATTACTAATGTATGATTTATGAATTAATTAAATCATAATTATCTATATTTAATAATGATATATGAAATTCATATATTCATGGTGAGGAATTTATTATATACCTCACATATTATCCATTTGAATACATATGACTCATTATGCCTATTTCTTTTTGATCACTTCATTACTTATGTATCTTTATGATATTATAAAAACCCATGTCATATTGATACATTATATAGATATCATGAATATTTTTTAATTAAATAATTTATATGATGAATCCACCATTATTTATATACAATTACCTTTGATAATATATCTCATCATTATATTGTTCTCTAACTAGGAATTTATATAAGATTCTTCCTTGAAATAATAAATTGATTTTATAAGACCATTAATGAGTTTATTTTTACAACCCATTATTATATATCCTAATTTCCCTAATAAATCATTTAAATTTTGTGTAGTATAAGTTAGAAGGATCACATGGGAGTTATTAAGTGTACTAGAATATTATTTTAATAATATTTTTATTTTATTCCATGTATTGTGTAACTAGTTACAAAATACTCTAAACTTATGATTATTTGAATAAAATAAATGTATTTATTAAAAGTAAAATAATTTATGATGTTAGAGAACTAGATCTATATATGTAAATTTAGAAAATATTTTTAGTTATATTTATTTTGAAGAATTAAAAATGAAAACAACATGAAGTTGAAACCTATTTATAGAAAAATAGTTTTGGAATAACTAGAACCTATTTTGTAATTTTTTGGTTATTTGTATTGGTTGGGAATTTCCACTTTTTAATGAGTATTTGGAATTTGGCATGGGATGGGATTAGGATTTTTTGGGTTTTGAGAGATGATCAAATAATGGATTGTAACCTTTTATTATAGGTTCCCACAAAACACTATAAATTGTATTTTTTCTAAAAAATTATTATATAGGTATAACTAGAATGAAAATATAGGGTTAAATAGAATAAAAATTATATTTCACATCAATTATTTAACATCGATTATTATCATCGATGTGAAAACCCCAACTATTAGGGTTTTAGCATTATTAGTATTCTTAATTTTAAAAACCCTATGGCTGGGGTTTTTACATCAGTTGAATGAATGGGGTTTCACTTCAGTTAAATGAAAAACTAATATTAAGACCATGACAGTTAGGTATTTCACATTACTTACTATTATAAATTATGTTGAATATCTATTCTCATCTTGGTTATATAATAATTGAGGTTAAAATGTTTTAAAAAAATTAATACACATGATATGTTATATTCTACGCATTATTTTGATGCCTAATACTCTGAAACCCTAAGTTGTGTGAATCACAAGCACCTTACCTCTTATCTATTGAACTATAATGCTCATCCTTTTCAATATTTTCACCCACAACTCTTTTCACTTGTTTCACTCACCTTGCACTAACTTTTGATGTATTTCATAAAAAGTTGATGCATCTATGTCTCTCCTACGAGTTATTCCATCTTCCCCAATGATCATATTTTACAACTGCATTCCAATTTAATTACGTGAAAATAAAAATTTGTCTATTATTGTTTTCAATTTTTTTTCACCAACATACCAATAGCATCAACATTTTTTCTCATTTACTTTTTTTTCATAATAAAATTTATTACATGTTTATTATTTTTAAATATCATTTATTTTTTTTATTATTGACCACACACTCATTTAATTTTATGCAATATAATGTTTTTTAATACTATTTTCCTCTATTTGTTGTTGGTATATTGTATTCATCAACATTTTTTATGGGTTAATTTTTTGTATTATTTTTTATATGATTTATAAAAAGGTTTTTATTTTTAAATTGTATTCATTTATTTGTTGTTGATATATATGTTTTATTCATTTATTATATTGTATTATTTTATTTATTGTATTAATGTTTTTTTTATAAAATTGATTATTTTGAATTATTTTTTACGAATAAATGATCAGTTGATTATTTTTATTTATTACATATTTATGAATGAATGGTTTTTCCATTTAGTATATTTTATTAATTTATATATTATATATATATTTTCATAATATGATTTTTTTTATTATTATTTTTGGATAAATATTTATTAGATTATTTATTTTGATTTTATGTTTATATATATTATATTTATATGTGTATTTTTTAATCTCTACATTTTAAATTTATATATTTATATGTTTATAAGTTTTAAATTAATCTACCTATACATATTAATGTGTTTATATTTTTTAATATACTTTTATATTTTATTATGGTTTTAGGTTATTAACAGATATATATTGGATAAATGTATGAATAAATAGTGGTGAATATTATAAATAGGTTAATTATTTCATAGAATTTTCTGAATTAAATCTTGAAAAAGTGAAATATTTTACTTTCTCTAAATAAGTTGTTTTAATTTGAGAATATTATATTCCATATTAATCAAAGACTATTTTATTTTACATGGTTTTAATCATTTTTATACAAAATTTATCTAGCATGGAAGAATCCCAAAAATTTCATGATCTATCATTGATGTAGATGCTCAGTATGAGGTAGAGGATTATATTGATAAAATAGTTCATTATGTAGGCATAAAAAATGGAATCTTTATAATGATTGTATGGATATGTTAAAAAAATAATATTTTCAGGTTGTACTAAATTTAAAATGTAATCAGTAATGATGCGATTGGTTAAATTAAAAGAATTAAATGGTTGGAAGGACAATGGTTTTAGTAATTTTCTTTAACATTTGAAAGAGTTACAACATGAAGGTAATGAGCATCCAGATTCCAATTATGAGGTAAAAAGTTTTATGAAAAATGAGATTGGGGTATAAGAAACTATATCCTTTCCCCAATAGCTATGTTTTGTGCAAACTAAAATATGAAATTTTATGAAAATTTCATAAAATTTTGACATCATGATATAAAATGGGTGGGATATCAAACCGTAATTCATTTTGAAAAACATACAAAAAAATCATTAAATGAGGAAATATGGTATATTCCTATAGTTATTTAATTTATTGATTTATTTTTAAATTTAAATGATAAAAAGTGTCTAAGATAGAATATGGTTGAGGGAATCTCTTATGGAAGCATGAATCACCCTATTGATTCCCTGCAGCTGAAGATATGTAATAAAATTTTTATGATTTTTAAAATAATGTTAAAAATCATAGAATGGGACTATTTAAATATGAAAAAAATCCACATTAGAGCCTCAATAGAAAACATAGTTATTTTATTGTTATATTGGTAGTTTAAAAACTGTCCCCACATATAACTATGAAGAAAAAATATATTATGATGATCTTGTCTATTAATTAACAAATACAATCTCAAAATGATATTAATGTTTATATATCACTATATTTTAAATTTATATGGTATGAAGATGTTCATGATTTTGATTCACACAACAAATAATATTTTCTTTTATAGTCTATGGTAATGTTCAATAAATGAATTTCCACTATATTGAAACTTATCTAGATATATTGTTATAGGACATAATGGATTTCCATTTTTGTAAATAAGGAACTTAGTATCATCAAATATAGAATGGAAAAAATATAGTGTACAAAGGTCATTGAATATTTTTATCAATAGATAACCCTTATAGAAGATTAAAAAAATCATTTAATGGTTTATAAGAGTTTTATTTTACCCCCAAACCATTGTTCACTAAAGTATATACTAACAATATGAAAAGCATTGGTGTCACATTTTAGAAGACCAAAATATTGGGGAATAAAAAAATAAATGGTTGAAATGATCCATATTATTTTATTTAACATGTTGGATATTTTTTGATGTAAAACACAATATTTCTGTTATCCATATTGAGAAAAACATATGTGATAGTTTGATCATAAATTTATAAGACATTAAAGGAATGGAAAAATAGAATGAATACAAGATTTGACTTAATATGTTTGGGAATGAATTTTGATTTATCCCCCAATATTAAAGAAAAATAGAACATATTTACATCTAGATTCTCATGCATTAAGAAAGAGTGAGAAGAAAAATTTCTTCTAATGTTTGCATAGTATTAAATTATCTAGTGGGTATTTGTAACACCCCTATATTTTAAAATATGAACATCATATTAGATGGAATATATGACATAAAATAACAAGTTTATAAGATAATATAATATCCTTAGAATTTATGGTATATTTATTTTTAAATAAATTCAATCGGTTAGATATCTTTCAATACACGCAACACTGAGTATAAATGAAATGCGATACTCTATTAAAATATTATTATTTAAACATTACCATTATAACCTAGCTGTTAAATTGAAAATAATGAATATTAATAAATATATTATTATAATTATATGGGTTTCCCAGGTATAAAATAAATTAAATCAATATTCATTTATTATATATAAAATTATAAGCATTTGAATGAAAAGGAAATGTTTTGGGAAAAACTGTATTTTTTAAAAGGCGGTTTAGTCACGCTCTGCGCACATAATTTATAAATTTTTTTTTTCAAATTTTATAAAATTTATTTGAAAAAATAAACTTTATTTTTTAAATATATGTGACCAAATTATCTTATGGTTAATTTTTTATATTTCTCTAAAAAGTTTCATTTTTTAATGAGTAGTGAAAAATACATAATTTTAATTGAAAACTACATTTTATTTTAAATTATTTTTAAAGTTAAATTATATTTTTAACTAGATTTAATGTATAATTAGTTAAATTAGATATCTATTAATACAATTTAGGTCATTGGAACTATTTTAATATTGATTTTTTATATAAAAACTTTGTGAACTTTTGAACATTTTCACTTTAATAACCCGCTTTCTCATCACATCTTTATGATTAATTTTAATTTTAATTTTTACAAATATGTTAATTGATTTTGAAAAAATAGATTTAATATTTTGAATAAAAATAAATTATATTATTTAATAAGGTCATATTAATTTTTTTCCATATTGAATAGTAAAAACAGTAAAAATTATTTATAGTGGTTAAGATAAAAAACTGATTTCCTGAGGGGTTAAACTAAAAATATAAGTGTTAAAATAACCTAAAACATTGTCTAAATTATATTTTATTGGAATATTTAGACATCATAATTTTAGATTCTTGATAATAATTCATTTTAGACCCTTTTGGAACATGAAAAACATGTGTATAACTTTTTCTTTTCAAAAATTATAAGTGTGACACTAACCTCAATTTTAAAAGGATGCCCCTATCCTCTCTTCCTCACACACTCAAACCCTTTTGGTTCATAAATTAACTATCCAAATATCTTTCAAATTACTTAAACTAATCCTAGAAGCCTTTGTTTAACAATAAATTTATTTTTTTAGTAATATAGGTATAATCTTAAAGAGGTGGTCTATAAAGAGATAAAATTCATAACTATACCTTTTTTTATTTCTTCATTAATATCATTAAAATGTATTAATTTATGATTATATAATAAAAAATATATACCATATACTTATATGTTATTATTTTAATGTAATGTCCTATATTAATCTCCTATTACTTCAAATGTGATACAAAAACATCACTCATGTGTACGGCAGCCTACAACCCCAAGAACCAATGTGACATGTTTTCCATCAAAACCTCTTATTGTTGGATATGATGGATATAATATATATATTTGATATTTATTCCATAATTATACCTCTTTATCCACTATATCATATATACCTTTTTTTACTTTCCATTTTCAGGGGATACAATAACATCGCTCATGTGTACAACGGACCACTGCCTCGTGAGGCGATGTGATTCATTTTTCACTAAAAATCTACATGGAAGGTAATAAGTATAATTTTAAAGAATATATGTGATATAAAAGAGATAATTATGACATTAATGTAATATTTATAATTCTGAAAATATAATATATCATTTTATTTCTCACACTGAAAAATAAAAATGTCAGTCATGTATGTATGGACTACAACCTTCATGAAGCGTTGTGAAACTTTTTTCATCACTAAAACACATGAATGATATATATAAGTAAATTTAAAGAAATAATAGGGTATATGAGATGTTATTACCATTATGGGAGTATAAAATATTACTTAACTTCTATCTGTAATGATCATTGAAAAATGGAAATGTTACTCATGCGTACGTATGGCCTACCATCACCATGATTGTAACATAGTTAGTTTTTCATAACCATATTTCCTAATTGGATTTAAAATTATAATATATGTATAAATTTAATAATTATTTCATTATTTTAATTGTATATATGTTTAAATAATGACCACTTTAACCATAGTCAACCTATAAAAGTCATTTTTTACACATAAGATAAATATCATCGAAACATCCAATATAAAACATATTTAACATAGTATTAAGTAAAATAAAATGATTAATAAACTTTAAAAATCTCATTAATAAAGTAAATAACTAAAACAAGTTTATTATTTAGGAAGACAAAGAATTTACGTGATAATTCATACTCAAGGTTAGGGTTTCTCGAATAACTTTTACTTCTATGAGACATATTCCATATTAACCAAGTATATATATTGTGTGGTTTATATAATTCCATTTTTTTATTTTATATGATGAATTAATTTATTTTTATGTTAATTATTGTTTCATTTAAATTTCTTTATTTCATACGCCTTATTATAAAAATGTTACCAAAGTGGTAAGGGTTTATTTCAAAAACTCATTGTCATTAACAATTTAGTTTTTAAGTATTCATTGGGGAATTATTTTATATTTATTATAAGAACCCAGATATTATTTTCTGGTATGGATCTTGATTTCAGGCGTTTTTGAGGAAAAAGTAAGATTTTGGAAATTTTCTAAGTACATACCATGTACTCTTGAGTACATGCCATGTACCTAGTTGCCATGGGTAGCCATGTATTGGCTGTGTAATGGCCGAGTACATGGTCATGTTGACCACCTAAAGTGGGGGCCAATTGAGGCTAGTACACAATGTGTACATTAAATGAAAAAGCCATGAAATTTTATTTTTTATTTGATTAATTGGTCTGGGGTCGCGTCTCATCTCCAGAACTCATTTCTTCTTCTTGTGTCTCGTACATGAGAGCGATGTATGGGCGAGAATCTTTGAGCGCCTCCCATTCCTCTATTCGAGATCCGATTTAGATGTCACTGGGTGCATTGGATTCCCACATGCGAGTTCTTTATTTCCCTAGAGTCTATCTTCCCAATTTTTCCTCTTTCTTGAGTTATCCAAGGTTGAACTTTTTTGATATTTTTATAGATCTACAATGTTCTTAGTCGACTCAAGGGCTAGCATTTGGGAATATTCAGTGTATGATACCGAGGTAGGTGGTTTGTTACTTTTTAGAGTTTCTATTTGAGATATATATATGCCTAAGTGCTGATTACCCATGATTTGGGTATTTGCTATTAAGTAATTGAATCCTATTATCATATACCTTATATTGATTGATATATTAAGTGTTTTAGTTAATATATTATTCTAAATTTCATGTTTAGGGGACACCCCATGGGTTAGTTTCGTTGTTTGAATGTTTATGACTGTTTGGTCCAGGTTGCCTTTGAGGTAGACCTTGTTTCCTTACCTTTCTTATTAGGTAGAAATTGATTACTTGTTTCTTTATGTTAAATGCCTATGTTTTGAATTGTAGTTGCTTAGAATTTTAGTAGTTGAGATTACTTTGGGCTACGAGATATCATTTGTGTGTGAATGTATTACACAAGGCTGTGAGAACCTAGTGTAGTTATACCATAATTGGAATTGATGTTGAGGGCTTCCCCAGAGTTTATATTATATTTTACCATTATGAGACCATAGTGGGGATTTATAGTGAGTTTCTACCTCAAAGTGTCTATAGTATACCATTACGAGACCACATGGGGAATGGATGTTGAGTGCTTCCTCATAGAATCTGTAGTTTATCATTAAAATACCATAGGGGGAATTGATAGTGAGTACTTCCTCAGAGAGTCTTTGTTTTTGTGAGACCAAATGGGTTAGAGTGTGTGAGATATTATAGAGGGTCGTTATATCTTTATTTAATTGATGATATGTTCAACCAGAGGGGTTAGGCTGTGAGAACTTTCCCAGAGGGTTTCTTGTGAATGATTGCTAGATGATGACAAGCCTTCCAATCCAGAGCACAATTTTTGACTTAGTCTTACCCAATTGTTAGATTGTCTTTTGAGACATTTGTTTTTCTATTACCCATGGGATACAAAGCATAGGCTAGATCTCATGATTTTATTATTCAGTGGTTTGAATAATTAATAAATGCAAATGAATGTAATTGGAAACTGTAGGATTGTTTACTTTTTAGTATTTTCTCGTTTATTGCTTAATTTTTCATATTTCCTGCTATATATATTCACTGACCGTTAGGCAAAAATATTTTAGTGGTTTCCTAATAGGATTTGTATCACACCCTATTTGGGTCATTCTTTTCTACCCAAACATATTATATGGTTATAGGTATAGATAAGGGAAAGTACCCTTCTACATCAGGTACTTGATTATTGATGGAGCTGAAGAGCATGTGACTAAGATAAGGCTTGCGATGATGTAGGAGTTTACTTGTTTCTTTTTTTACTTTGGTTTAGTATTGTATTTCCATCATTGTGACTTTTTTGGATTCTTTCCTAGAAATATGTGACATGAATCATTTGGATATGTTCTCCAGTTGTTTATTTACTATTAGTCTTTCATTGTTTACTTATGTTGTATGGTATTACTATTTATTTTTCAATTTATTATTGTTATTCTGCTGTGTTTATCTACCAATGAAATCATATTTTCCTCAATATCACACCCAATTACCTTGCTTCTAGTCGAAAGCCTCTTGATTTTGGGGAAATGCACTTGAGGCCATGTGACCAACCAGGTACGAGGCACCTTTGGGTAGCACCCGGATTTGGGATTTTACAAATTGGTATCAAAGGAGGTTCTTTTTTTATTTTTCATACTTTTGGGATTCTATAGACAAGGATATGAAGGAATAGAAAGTTGGTAATAAACTATGATTAGGAGTAGCTAACCCGTGTCCAGGTAAAATCCAAGTTACCTCAAATTTTCAATTTTTTTTCTTCTGGTTTTGCAATCTTTAAAGTTGATTTGATTTTAACATTAGGTGATACACATGTTTTTTGCTGTTATTATTTATATCATTGTGGTTTTATTTCTGTTTCAACCTGATGAGATGAAGATATTCCATCTCATGAATTCTATAGGCACTTGCTAGAGATCACATTTCATGCATTCTTGTCATGAAATTTAGGGTGAATTACCAATTGCATGTTGTTATGATATATGTTTTGCTAGATATGCGTGATATTGTGATAGATTCCTTGATATAACACCTTCTATTTGATATGGTATTGATAGTATATAAAGTTTAATTTGAATGGATGCCAAAATTTGATCCCTGAGGTGTTATGGGACCTCTTGGATAAGAATTTGGTGGATCATGTATGAAATTTAATTTAATTTTGTCTATTATGGTGTAAATAAGGATTCCAAACATTGATTAGTGGGAGTACGAGCTCTCATGGGTTGGAATTTTTCATTCCTTGGACAAAATTTTAAGTTTATAAGGGTTTTGGAGAAGTTTTAGAGGCCAAATATCTGAAAACCATGAAAACATGACATGTGGTGTTATGAACACACACAATGTGTTCTGGAAGAAAAAAATTTTCTTATGTAAACACTGTGTACTATATGTACATGCCGTATAGTATTTAACCGTGTGATTTATTGTGTGATAAGAGACACGAGTTGGTAACTGTTTGGAAGAACATGCCATGTACTGGGAGTACATGTCATGCTGTAGAGACTATGTATCCAACCATTTGACTAATGACACGAGTGGATGAATTTTAGGTAGTATACGTCGTTTCCATCCTGAACATGCTTTGTAAAAGTCAACCATGTCTCCGACCGTGTGACTAACGACACAGGTGGTTAAGGCTTAGGTAGTACATTATGTGCCTAGGGTTAAAACGCCATGTAGCATTACCACAGAGAGAACTGTGTGGTTTATCTATGTAGAAGAACTTGGGCAAGAGGGAAAGATCAAGTACATGCCGTGTCATAGAATGAACACACCGTGTGTATGGGTATTGCACGACTAGGTTGGGAAGAGGTACACGCCCAGGTTGAAACTTGATGGAACATGCCATATGGAGGATATACATGCAGTGTAACCCTATTTTGATAAACTTTAATGTTCTCTTATCCTGTTCCTTTATTGAACTTCTAAGTTCTAGTCCTTGATAATATTGAACTGAGGTGTGCTCTTGACCTTGTAAATACATTCCACCGAGACATCCTTCGATTGTACGATAGTTATAGGGCAATGATCTAACATTGGAAATGGTAGATCAGGGACTACCAGTAGATCCTATCGTTGTTCCTATATTGGAACCAACTATTATACCGAAAAAAGGTTCTGATGCACAGTTCCGAGAAGGTTTAATGAGGTTCAGGAAGAACAACTAGGGATCACTACATCCTACCCAATTTATAGAAGAGTTGACGTGGGTTTTTTGGTAGCAACATCCTCGCACGTTCACTGGGGATAGAGGAAGTCAGGGTATATAGACATGGTTAGAAGCCATACAATCTATCTCCAAGCATCTCAAGACACCTATTTATAGGAGGGTGAATCTTACAGCCTACATGCTTTGATATTCTTCCAAGAGATGGTGGGATGTGATATCACATGTGGGGCACCAACAAGTTATGGCTTGGGATGAGTTCCAGCAGAACTTATATGACTATTTGTACCTAGATACCTTGAGGGCCGATTGAGCCTGAGTGTTCATGGTTCTGGAATAGGGTACTCTTTCAGTCATAGAGTATTATTCTTACTTCACAGAGCTATAGAACTTCACACCCATTCTAGGGGTGATGAGTTATTTTTGTCCAGGAAGTTCAAGGATGGTCTCAAACATGACATTCGATCCCAAGTGAACATCTTCAGGTTGACTTATAGATATTATATTGTAAACCAAGTTCTGATCACCAAGCGTAATATAAGGGAGTCTGGAGCTGTGAGATAGGGTGGTTTGGCATGCAGGGTTGGTACTCCTCTGACTGATAGTAGGAAGCATCACAGGAAGTCTACATGCAGAGATCCAATTAGATGAGATACTCTTTCAAGAATCCAGGTGGTGTACTACCAGGGTGATAATAGTGGGAATACAAGACCTCAGTGCCCGAGATATGCAATCAAGTGCTGATATTACAGAAATATGGACCATATTCAGTTTTTTTGTTAGTTTTTCTCACTAGAAGATGGTGATAATGGTTCTGCTATGACTCCATGTTCAAGAGAAGGGCCACTAGGTTCTCATCAGTCAGGGAACTAAAGTTCATTTGGCTATTCAGGATGAGGAGGAGGTCATATCCATGGTAGATAGTCAGTAGGTTTTCAATGATCACAGGGTGGACCTACCCAGGGTAGCTAGGTAGGGTTACATGGCCACGGTACAAGTCAAACTTTTGCAGTGGAACAGACTCAGTAGGAGAAGGATCCCAGATCCTCTATGGTTAGATGTACAATTCTAGTTGCGTTAGTTTTTGATTCTACTCGTTTTGATACAGGGTCTTCCCATAGTTTTATATTTGTTGTTATTATGGAGAGCCTTGGGCTCTGTATCTTTACTTATGAGGATGTTATGATGCTTGACACTTCGTTGGGGATTAGAACAATTAGTGTACATTAGTGCAAGGAGTTAACTCTTGAGGTTGGCAGGTGTCACTTCTTATAAGACATCTATGTCTTAGAGATGATAGGATTCTATTTCATTATCAAAATGGACTAGTTGGTCTTTTTATAGGCATTTTTTGACTTCTATCACCGTAGGGTGAGTTTCACGTCACCATAGGGTGGGTCTTTTCTACACAAGGGTGAATGGGATGTCCAGGTGAGCAGAGTGGGACCCAGTCATCTTAGGTTGGAAGGAATTACATCCCATATTGGTAGTTTATATCTAGATGACTAGGTTACTTCACAAATGGACTTTCCTCTAGTGGTTGATTGTTTTAGAGATGTCTTTCCTGATGACTTTTTAGGTTTACCACCAGAGAAATAGGTATATTTCTCGATTGATCTTGTGCCAATGGAAGAACCGGTGTCCATTCCTCCTTATAGGATGGCTACACCAGTGTTACAATATCTCAAGAATTAGTTAGACGAGTCGCAGGAAAAGGGTTTCATTTGACCTAATAATTCCCCTTGGGGTTTGCCTATCCTTTTCAAGAAGAAGACGGACGATAACCTCAAAATGTTCATGGATTATCGGAAGCAAAACCAGTAGATGGTTAAGAACCGATATCTCTTTCCAAAGATTGATGATCTCTATGATCAACTTCAAGAACCCCGAGTGTTCTTGAAGATTGACTTAAGATCCAGTTATTATTAGTTTCGCATTAGACCATTAGATATACCTCTTATATCCTTTAGAAGAAGGTATGGTCCATATGAGTATGTGGTTATGCCATTCGGTCTCACGAATCTGCCTATAGTTTTCATGGCACTAATGAACTGAGTGTTACATCTGTACTTGGATTCTTTTGTGGTAGTCTTCATGGACGATATCTTGGTGTAATATCAGACTCGATATGACCATTCCAACCATATTGAGATCATTTTGAGTATATTGAAAGAGCATCAGTTATATGCCAAGATCTCAAAATTCCACTTTTGGATGAATCAGATTCACTTCTTGGGTTATGTTATCTTAGAGACAGGAGTATCAGTAGACCTAGAGAAAGTGATAGTAATAGTTTCCTAGGAGCAAAAGAAGAACATATTTGAGGTAAAGAGTTTTCTGGGGCTGTATAGATATTACAGATGCTTTATATAATACTTTTTATGCTTAGAAGCACCACTGATGAGCCTGACTGAGAAGGTTGAAAAGTACTTGTGGATAGATTCATGAAATTCAGCCCTCCAGAAGCTGAAAGGGAGGTTAACATTATCACCGATACTAGTTTTTCTAGAGCCAGGAAAGAGTTACACCATTTACTGTAATGAATCAGGTATCAGGATGGGAGAATTGATTATGTAGGTGGAAGGAGTTGTTGTGTACGAGTCTCATCAGTTGAGACCACATGAGAGGAATTAACCGATACATGATCTTGAGCTAGCTGTAGCTTTGCATGCTTTATGATATTGAATAAATTATCTATTGGGAGATATTTTTTTGGTTTTCACTAAACACAAAAGTCTCAAGTATATCTTTACTCAACATGATCTGAATTTGAGATAGTGAAGGTGGGTTGAGTACCTTCAGTCTTTTGACTTTGAGCATTCTTACACGCCTGGGAAAGGCAACACAGTGGCTGATGCATTGAGCAGGAGGACCCAAATACAAGCAGTTTAGGAGTCTAACAGTGAGTGGAATCTTACAGATATGTTCTTAGAGATGCATTTAGAGGTGCATAATAGATAGGGGAAGATGTTTATTTCTTCCATAGCTATTACCTCTACCCTTCTAGATTGAGTGTGAATAAGGAATCTATTAGATCCTAAAGGCCTAATCCTATGAGAGAGTGTGTCAGGAGAGGAACCCACTCCTAGATGGACCATAGGAAAGGATGAGTTCTTGTGTTTTCATGGATGTGTATGAGTGTCAGTAGACATATGCGAGGAGATTTTGTGAGATTTTCATTCCTCAGTTTGGGAAGTTCATCCTGGTGTCACCAAGATGTATCGAGATCTACACTGTTATTATTTGTGGCTAGGTATGAAGAGAGATGTTGCTGGTTTTATTATGAGGTGTTCTATCTGTCAGCAGGTTAAGGTGGGGCATCAGTAACCAGCAGGGCTTTAACAGCAGTTACCCATTCTTGAGTGGAAGTGGAATGATGTCGTGATTGATTTTGTAACAGGTTTACCGAGGTCTCCTCGAGGGAATGATGTAGTTTGGGTTATATTTTATAGACTTATAAAGGTTTCAAACTTCTTACCAATCAAGGTGACCTTCAATTTTGATGATATTGGAAGGTTTTACATCCAAGAGATTGTACTGTTACATGAGGTTCCACACTCTATTATTTCAGACAGGGACATCCATTTTACTTTTCATGTCGGGTAGTAACTATAAAGGTCTTTGGGTACATAGGTACTTCTGAGTATAACTTACCATCCCCAGATAAATGGCTAGTCTGAGTGTATGATTTAGGTATTGGAGGACATGATTTGAGCCTGTTTCCTAGATTTCGGGGGCTATTGAGAGAGACATATACCCCTAGTGGATTTTGACTACAATAACAGTTTCCAGGTGATGATTCAGATAAAAAATTTTGAGGCATTGTACGGTAGGACATGATGATAAACCCTATATTGGCTGGAGACAGAAGATGCAGCTATGCTAGGACTTCATCTTGTCTAGGAGACAACAGAGTAGGTGGAGTTGATTTAGAAGAGGATGGATACTACAAATTATCACCAGAAATATTATGCTGATCGACGGAGATGACCTTTGGAGTTCAAGGTCGAAAATTAAGTTTTCTTATGTGTCACACCAAGGTTGGGACATAAAAGTATTAGGAGACATAGGAAGCATTAAACAGGATATGTTGGGATGATTGAGGTTTTGGGGAGAGTCGGTATGGTTACCTATCAGTTACAGTTACGTTAGAGGTATTGGGCTATGCACGAAGTCTTCCATGTTTCTCAACTAAAAAGTTACTTTTCAGACCCATCTCACGTTTATTAACCTAAGTAGGTTGAGTTAGAGGAGGATTCATCCTTCTAGGAGCACTCTCTTCAGATTTTGGATCACGGATCGATGGTTTTTCATGGCCGGTCTATTCTTCTAGTATGTATGCTATGGAAGCACAGGCGAGTACATGACAAGACTTGGGAGAGGGAGATCAACATATGATCACAGTGTCCAGATTTGTTTGAAGTTTCTTCTTCGCCACCCTTTGAAGGGAAATTCGGGGACAAATTTCTTTAGGGGGGATGTTTGTAGGAACCCATATCTTCTTTTTTAGGTATGAATCTTGATTTAGGGCACTTTTGAGGAAAAAAGAATATTTTTGAAATTTTATAAGTACATGCTGTGTACCTAGTTTCCACAGGTAGTTGTGTATTGTCCATTTAACGGCTAGGTATGTGGCCATGTGAACCACCTAAAACAGGGGCCAATTGAGGCTAGTACACAACATGTACATTAAATAAACACATCATGTACTTTTATTTTTATTTTATTAATCAGACCGGGGTCACATATCATCTCCAGAACTCATTTCTTCTTCCCATGTCTCATACAGGAGAGAGGTGTAAAACTGAGAAAATTAAAGTGCCTCCCATTCCTTTGTACAAGCTCTAATTGAGACATCGTTGGGTGAATTAGATTCCCACTGGTGATTTCTCTCTTTCCATAGAGTCTCTCTTTCTAATTTCTCCCCTTTCTTGAGTTATCCAAGGTTTAAATTTTTTGACCTTTTTGTAGATCTACGATATTCTTGGATGATTCAAGGGATAACATTCAGGAGTGTTCATCATATGATACTGAGGTAGGTGGTTTGTTGCCTTTTAGAGTTTATATTTGAGTTATATATGCCTAAGTTTCGATTACTGGTGATTTGGGTATTTTGTGTTAAGAAATTAAACCCTGTTATCATCTTTCTTAGATTGATTGATATATTAAGGATTTTCATTGATATATTATGCTAAATTTCATGTTTAGGGGACACCCCATGGTTTTGTTTCATTTTTTGAATGTTTATGACTATTTGGCCCAGGTTTCTTATGAGGTAGACCTTGTTTCCTTGCCTTTATTGTTAGGTTGGAATTGATTACTTGTTGCTACTTGTTAAATTCATATGTTTTGAATTATAACTACTTAGCCTTGTAGTATTTGATATTACTTTGGGATGCTAAATATTGTTTGTGTATGATTGTATTACACAGGGCTGTGATAACCTAGTGTAGTTTGACCATCAGAGTAATTGACTTTGAGGGATTCCCTAGAGTGTCTTTTATATTTTATCATTATGAGACCATAAGGGAGATTAATGGTGAGTGATCCCTCAGAGTGTATATAGTATAATGTTATGAGACCACTGGGGGAATGGAAATTGAGTTCTTCCTCAGAGAGTCTTTAGTTTATCATTAAAATACCACATATGGAATTGACGGTGAGTGCTTTCTCAGAGAGTCTTTTTTTGGGAGAAAAAGGGGTTAGAATGTGTAAGATATTATAGAGGGTCATTATATCTTTATTGAATTGATGATATGTTAAACCAGAAGGGTTAGGCTATGAGAACATTCCTAGAGGGTTTCTAGTGAATGATTGCTAAATGGTAACAAGCCTTCCAATCCACAGCACAAGCTTGGGCTTGGTCTTACTAGATTGTTAGATGGTCTTTTGAGACATCTATTTTTCCATTATACAAGGGATAAAAAGCTTAGGATAGATCCCAAGATTTTATTATTCAATAGTTTTAATAATTAATAAATGTAAATGAATGTAATTAAAAACTATAGGACTATTTACTTTTGAGTACTTCCTTGTTTATTGCTTCATTTTGCATATTTCATGCTATATATATTCACTAACAGTTAGGAACAAGTATTTTGGGGGTTGCCTACTGGGATTCGTCTCACACCCTATTTGGGTCATGCTTTTTGACCCAAAAAGATTATTTGGTAGTAGGTATAGATAAGGGAAAGCACCCTTCTACATTAGGTACTTGATTATTGATGGAGTTGGAGAGAATTGGACCAAGCTAAGGCTTGTGATACTAAAGGAGTTTACTTATTTCTGTTTTACTTTGGTTTAGTTCTGTATTTTCAGCATTGTGACTTGTTTGGATGCTTTCCTAGACATATGTGACATGCATCATTTATATATGCACTCTAGTTGTTTATTTACTATCATTATTTAACTGTTTAATTCTATTGTATGGTATTACTATTTCTAATATTTTTTAATATTGTTATTTAACTGTGTTGCTCTGAAAATAAAGGCATAGTTTCCCCACTATCATACCCAAGACCCTCACTACTAGTCGAAAACCTCTGGCATTCGGGGAAATGCACTTGAGGCCATGTGACCAATCAGATACAGGGTACCTAGATCTGGGACATTAAATTTATATCTTAAATTAAATATCTTTTCTTATAATTTGATTATTCACGAACATTTTCAATTAATAAAATTATTTTCCTCTATTTTTTACATAAAATGATTAAGTAAATGTTTTTAATAAAATCCAATTTTTTTTTTCTCTTTTTAGTCAAAAATTATTTTTCTTCCAAAACCATGTTTTGTAAAAATATTTTCATAAATATTTTAACATTATCAAAATAATTTAATAAATTTTTTACCCATTATGAATTTTTAATTTTTTTGAAATGAATCTATGAGTCTTTTTCAAACTAATTCATATTTGGACTCTACTAAAATGAATAATTATTTTAATATTTATGACATGACTGAAAATTTCCATTGGAATGAACACTCATTGTATTTAAAATTCTTTTTAAATATTTGAACATTATTTTAAAAGAAATTTATTTTCAATTTTTTTGTGAATTTTTTATTTTAAAAGTTTATTTAAAAAATTAAATGGTTATTTTTCTCAATTTTTATAGATATTTTATGATATTTCTATTCATCAACAACATCAACCCATCATTATACTTATGATCTATTAAGGATATGTTATTTTAATATAATACTTATTATTTATTTATATGTTTTATGATTTTTTTGATAGGGGATGTACCATTTCGATACCATTCATATTACTCTAGATGATTTATGACTATGGTTATTGATTGGGGTAATTGTTAATATTTTGTATAATAGTTTCTCAATAAAATTTTTTATGTTTATTATGTTTCTCACCTTTAATATAAATCATTCATTAGATATAGTAAGTGATGGGAAAGTCCCTCTATATCCTCTTGATGCATTAGTAGGTCTCATGAGACAAACTGGAATAGGTTTTGGGTGAGGCCTTACCCATTTATACTGATGTCTTGGCACAAGTCCTTGACAATATTAGATATCCTAGAACAAGGCCTCAATGATATGTTTTAGATGTCCAAAATTATGAATTACATCATTATGAATTCTGTTATTGATATTCTATGTGATTATTATATTAGTTAGAATATCCATGATTAAGTTTCATGCCTACGTGATTATTTATATGGAATTATTTTATCATCATTTATTCCTTCCATATTATGATCAATTTATTGATTAAATTTCATTTGATTTAGTTATTTATCATTATATAATGATTATGCCTCATTTATCCATAACTTTCATTGTATGAATACACTTACTAACCATCTGATTTCACCCATTTCTTATGTTTTATTTTCCCTAAGATATGAGGAAGGGTTTTGTGATTGATATGAAGGGATACAATAAAAGGAAAAATAGAATTCTCAAAGAAAATTATTTGTTTATTTTATGTTTCAAAATATATTGTTAATTTATAATATATATATAGGTTAACAATAATACTAAGATATTCAGTCATTCAGTATGTGATTCCTTGTATATTATTCCAATGTAATAAATTAGACACCGACTCTAATCTACTGAGTTTAGGGTCATTATAGTTGGTATTAGAGGAAGTTTAATAAAAACCAAGAAAATTATATTTAGGAAAACATAGATTAGGAACATAACCATATGATATAATGTGAAGATAAGTGTATTAAAACATACTAAAGTCTTGGTAAGGAAGAGATTCTATGATTTTTCCTATAAAATACATCCCTTATATGGATACTACAAGTGGAAGTGGTTCTAGAATATATATACCTAGGAGTATTAACTCTAAAAAGGGAACATGACCTGATCATCATATGTTTCATGAAAACAGGCATTATTGTGCATATTGTTTGACACTATTAGGTGATATTATTAGGATAAATCACATTTATTTAAAAAACATTATAAAGTATTTGAAAATAAATATATAACCAAAAAACTATGTTTATGGTTATGAGATTATCTATACATAAAATTTTCAATTAATATTAACTGTTTTAATAGTTTTGGGATTATAAATTATGTTTCATAATATTATGATCTAATATAGTGTATTAAATTGTTTAGAAAGTTCTCCAAGCAGATGGAATGTGAACTATATAAATAAATGTAATATATGTAGGATTTTGATCCTAGTAAATATAATGAAGCTGTAGCTGGATCTATAGCTAGAAGTGGTCAAATCATAACCATATAAGGGAAAAAGACTTTAGTTATGAGTAATAACCATTCCCATATAAAACAGCATACTAATCCACTATGTGGTGTGACAATGTTAGACTAATTCATGCATCAACAACCTTTTTTATTCAATAGGACTAAAAAACAATTTTTAGCTAAGAAATGGATAAGTTCCATAGAGAAGATATTTATCACTCTAGGAATTAGTGAAAGGGAGGATGATTTCATGGTAGTTTATCGTATATTAAGAGATCCATATCATTGGTGGTCATTGATTCAAAACACTAAGGATACATAATAAATAAAAATAATATAATGAAAGGATTTCAAGGTACTCTTCTTGGAAAAATATTTTCATCATGGTCAATGAGTAGATATGAAAATATAGTTATTGAGTCTAATGAATAATAAAGGGGAAAATGTTTATAATTATTAAACCAACTTTACATGGTTATAAATGCATGCTACAAACTACACACATGATCCAAAGAGAAAGATTAACCATTTCTTTGATAGGATTAACCCAATATCTTGATACGGACTAGTCTCCCAAAATATATCATCATATGAGGATATAGTATCATGTGCTATCTAGACAAATAAATAATTCTAAAATTTTTATTAATTTAATGTGATTAAAGATAATAAGAGGATAGAAAGGAAAAAGATAGATAAAGGGAATATGAAAAAGAAGTATTTTCAAACATTTGATACTTGTGGAAGGAAACAACTTAGAATAATATTAAAAGGAAAAGGAGTTTGTAGATGTGTGGGGAAAAATACCACCAAGATCATTATTATAAGGGAATGAAATAATATTCCAATGTGAAATGTTTTTATTATAAGGATATGGGTAACTACACAAATGAATTCCCAAATTGTAAAGTGAATATACCTCCTAAGATAATATGGGATCAAGGTCAATATTATGCTATTAATATAGATGAAGTGGAATGATTATTGTACTTGTGTATTTAGATCTAGGAAATATATTGTGAAAGTATTTTTTTAATTCAATTCTCATTATAATAATCTTGAAATGTATAAGGATTGTGTTGTAGTACCATTTCTTAGAGGATTTGAGAGAATATGTGTAATGTAACCGATGAACAATAAAATCGATTCTGTAACAAGTTTAACCTATTTTAAAACACACAATTAAGAAAGGATAACACATAATATGTTCCTGATGTTGAGATAATAATGATAAAGAGGTTTTTATAAAGTAATTTTTTTACCTTTAAGTTTTTTCTGATCTTTGATGTTGAGGTAATTATGAGATATTATAATCTTTAATCATTATAGGAGTTATATTAATATGTATTTAGAAAAAGGATAACCCACATTATTGGTGAAAACTCATCACATCTGACAAGGCCATGGGGCACAAACCCACAACTGAAGGATGAAAAGGGTTTAACACCTTGCACTAACCTATATGGTGTCCCATTTAATGTCATTGTTTTTAGTTAAACAATTTGATGGATAAATATTAATGTTAAACCAGTGCTGTTACTATTGGGGATTAGAAATTAATGTATTATATTGGATAACTTCTGATAACCATATTGGTTTTCAAAAATATTTATAAATATATGGAAATACCTGTCACTCTATCATGGATCTTATGGTCCATTAAAATATAATTTTTTTGCTTCGGTAAAAAAAAAATCATCTTGGATATTAATTTATTATAGTAATAAATGAATTGAAAAATGATCTAAGAACAATTTTTTTTGATATTGTGCCTATGAAATAGGGATATATCACATAAATATATTTTCATATATTCTCAGTCTAGATTGTAAAGGAATTAATCATCTATAAGAAAATGATATTGAAACAAAATGCTATACTAATACCTTCATTTATGTTGAAACAATGGTAATTTAAATCATCAAATATTTAGGGTTTCAAGGTCCATGAATTTCCATTATTATTCACTTCATTTTGATCAATAAAATTTAACACTATCTATAATTATTTATGCTTTTCTTCTATGTCCATATCTTCGCTTCCCACCAATGTTCTCCTACTTAGATACCTAGATATTTCTTATTCCATATTACCATTTTATTTCCATTAAATCTTATAAATAGTATGGTTTATTAAACCTTATAATGATTTGGTATTTCAGGAAAGGCATTTTTAAATTAAAAACCTTTGATAATAGTGATTAAGATTAAATTGTGAGGATACATTTTTTTAAGGGGGTAAAATATAAAACCCCAAGATTTTAAAATATGAACATCATATTCAATAGAATGTATGAAATAAAAAACTAATTGTATCAGGGAATATAAAATCATGACACTTTATGATTTAATTATATTTAAATAAATTCAATCTCTTCAATATAATTCAATTCACGCAACACCAGGTTTAAATGAAGAATGATAATCTATTAAAATATTATTTTTAAAACATTTCCATTATAACCGAGTCATTAAATTAGTGTTAATTAATAGTAATAATTAAATTATGAAAATTATATGGTTTAAAAATGTATAAAATAAAAAATGGATATCTATTGATTATATATAATATTTGAACCATTTTAAAGAAAAATAAATGCTTTGTGAAAAACTATATTTTTTTAAAAGGAAATTTAGTCATGATTTGTGCACATAATTTATAGTTAATTTACAAAAAAATTATAAAATTTAATGAAAAAATAAATATTATTTTTTAAATCTAAACTTCAAAATTTTCTTAGGTTGAATTTTTGGGGTTTTTCTAAAAAGTTTCTTTTTCTTAAGAATAGTGAAAAATACTGAATTTTAATTGATAACTATATTTTCTTTTAAATTATTTATAAAGTTAAATTATATTTTTAATATCTATTAAAGAAAAATTAGTTCAATTTTATATCTATTAATCTAATTTAGGTTATTTTAATCATTTTCATATTGAATTTTTATATAAAAACTATGTAAACTTTTCAACATTTTATTCTTGAAAACCTACTTTCTCATTGCGTATGTGGGATTAATTTTAAATAAAATTTATCTAATTTTGTTAATTTAATTTTGAAAAAAATGAATTTATATTCGGAATCATTATAATTTATATTATCTGATAATGCCATCTACATGTTTTACCAAAATTAATTGTAAAAATTGAAAAATTTATTTACTGTGATTAAGGAAAAAATTAATTTACTAGGGGTTAAACTAAAATGATAAGGGTTAAAATGACATTAAAAATAGTATAAAATAAATTTTATTTACATATTAAGACCTTAAAATGTATAAGGATCAATAATAATTCATTTTTCTCCCAATTTTCGTGTGAAAAAAGTGGATACCATTTTTTTCTTTTTAAAAATTACAAGTGTGTCACTCACCTCACTTATAAAAATCCACTACCTATAATATTTTATTAACACATTAAAACACTTTAATTTTAGGAAATACATGTCCAAAAAACTTTAAAACTTCCATACTATCATTCTAGAATCATTTTTTTGATTATAAATACAATCTAGGAATAATTTAGTTATAATTCAAAAGAGGTTGTCTGAGAAGAGGTAAAATTCCTAACTATTTGTTTTTATTTTTTTTATTGTTTCACCTTCATAAAATCTTATAAATTTAATATTATATAATAACAAAATTATATAAAATATACTTAGATTTTATTATTTTAGGGTAATGACCTATATCTATCTCCTCCTCCCTCAAATGTGAAATGATAATGTCGCTTGTGTGTACGGAAAACTACCACCTCATGAATGAAATTGACATGTTTTTCATCAATACCTCTCATGGTTTGGTATGATGAAGAATATAAAGTATATATATGATATATATATAACATAATTATACCTCTTGAGTCACTATATAATATTTATACATTTTAATTTCCATTCTGTAGAGGATATTGTAACGTCGCTCGTGTGTGTGGAAGACTACCACCTCACGACATGATGTGATCCATTTTTCACTAATACTTACATAGAAGGTAATAAGGGTAATATTAATGAGTATTTGTGATATAAATGAAATAATTTTGATAATAATTTCATATTTATCACTATTAATAAATAATATATCATTTTATTTCATACACTAAAAAATGATAACATCATTCATGTATGTGTGAACTACTGAATTATTTTTTTTAAAGTTGAGATACATAGGACCCTTTTATTGAAAGTTAAAGAAATTAAAGAGGCACAAAAAAACATAGGATTTAAAACAAGAAAAAACTCCATTAGAGATAGAAAAAATTCAATTTGCACAAGACCAGGTGCTCATGCTATGGTGAGGGGATCAACCACCTCTCCCATGAGGGTGTCTACCCATTCTCTATGGTTTAGCTTGAATCCATGGTCCACCTCCATCATCTGGTAGTCCAGCATTGTCGATTTACTTAGTATCTTATTTTCCATGTGTTTGATCATCTCTTTGTTTATCTTCCTCACAACTACAATATGCAAGAAAGTTAAAATAATTATGCATACTTATCTTAGAGTGAAATTTACCATGTTTCTGGAAAGAAACCATAGATAAATATTTACCAGTACCTTTACCACAATAAAATTATACTCTACCTTGAGCTAAACCTTTGATATGTTTATTTTCCTGTTTAGTGCTCAGTTTGTAAGACTGTGGAGGTGCATCAACACATCTCTAATTGGAAACACTCTCTACTGAAAAGCCTGTAATCTCCATGCCTAGGGTATCGTGTATCAAAACAGGCTGTTCCACAACATGAGTAGTTGTGCTACTTTTAAGAGTGACTGAAATATCATTTTCCTACTAGAAAAAATTCTTGGAGGGATGTTATAGAGAGGAGCATCCCTTCCCAGATGAAACCAGGACATCATTCTTTCTTTGACTATGTGATAGAATAGGTCTCACCACCTCTGCATCAAAAACAGACTGCTCCACATCTTGAGTGCCTAATATTGCACCTGCACTTCCATTCACAGGTGTAGTGTTTCACAAATTGGATGTGTAAATAGAGGAATAAGATACTCTTTTACCTTTGTGCCTCAAATAGGTGGCCGCCTTGGCTTTTTTCTTTACCTTTTCTACCTTTGGAGGTGATCAATTTCTACTCCCGCCACATTTCTAAATCAACAACATCTTGAATATGAATTTCTTTATCTCCCTAACTGTCATCAGATTCTACCTCAACCTGCTCCTTCTCATTTACAGTTTTGGATATATGATATTCACTTTCCATATGTGAATCACCTACCATTTCAGACCAAGACATTTTTTGTTTAGAGATCATCAAATATTTATGAGAGGGATCTATCATAACATCATCACCAAGAGGGATGAGGGTAGATTGAGTTGCAACCCCATCATTAGTTTTGTTGCAATTACTGTCATTTATCATTTTACCACCTTTTCCAGGTGCTTGAAATACTCTTTCATCCTGATATTGAAAAGCCAAGACAACCTATTCCCCTTGATCTTGGGTATCAAGGGTAAGCCCTTCATACATAGTAGCTTTATTGACCACTCCTTCAAGATATTGTTCATCATCATTCTCTCTTTGATCACACTCTTGGGTAGTATGAGCAAACCATTCATGTTTCCTTTTTCAAAAAATAGTAGCTTCATTACCCTTTAAGTGAAAAATAGTGCAAATTATATTACCCCTGCAACTGGATTTCACATGGAAAATTATTCCAAAAACCTCACAAAAAGGAAGTGTTTTTTTATACTCAATTCTAAGGCTAACCTCGTCTTGAGGGGTAGAAAGAACTACACAATCAATTAAAACAGAACTTAGATCAACCTCTATTATCATCCTAGAATAGTGACCATACCTCACCACTTCTGTTGCATTGTCCATTAAAATTGGGGTCCCAATAGCTAAGGCCATATCAAAAAGAATTTCCGGATGCCAAAGAACCTAATTTAGGCCATGGACTTTGACCCACACCTGCGTACAGGTTTCCTTAAACTTGTTGATATTGAAATTCAAATTCTAGTCATGAACTCTCAGGATCCCTAGTTTAAGTTCAATCGTACCTACAACCCATTTTATACCTTTCAATTTAGTAGATGTAAAAAGAATGTGGAAGAAACCACACCCTAAAGAAACACATTTGAAGTCTGTAAAGCCCCAAATGGAGGACAATCTTGAAACTAGGTCAGAGAAATTCCAAGGTTTCATTCCATTCAACAATGAAATACGATAAATAAAGGAATACTTAAAAAGATTGATTTATTCTTAAATTTATCCATCAGAAGTTGATACATGGGTAATAGATCCCTTTTTAATAATCTCATGCACAACATGATCCTTTAGAGATGCGAATGGTCTGCTTGGGAAGGCGAACAATGAGGAACATTTCAATTTATCACTATTGAGGTCCTTGGAGGTCATCTATTTTTATTTTAATGATAATTATAGATATATTCATATAGATTGAGGCTTTAGGGATGATTGATAATTTGATCGGAAACTGAGGGTTTTCATTCCCGTTCCTCCATCATTCAACTACGACCTTAATGAAGTGATGTGAATCTATTTTCATCACCACACCACATGGATGATATATATAAGTATATTTAAAGAAATAATATGGTATATATGATATAATTATCATTTTACAATGATAGAATATTACTTAAATACTTTCTATAATGACCATTGAGAAATGGAAATATTACTCATGGGTACATACAATCTACCATCACCATGATAGTAAAGTGGTTAATCTTTCATAAAACTCATTAATTAGAAGTTATTAATGTATAATTTATGCATAAATATGGTGATTATTTCATGATCATTATTCTACATATGTTTAAATAATGAACTCGTTGACCATATCCAACCTACCAAAGTAATTTTTGACATATAATCCAAATATCATCGAAACATCCGATGTCAAAATAATTGATTAATTAATCATATATAACATGGTAATAAGTGAAATAAAAGAATAATAAACATTAAAAAGGATATTATGAAATTAAATAATTAACATATGTTTTTATTTAATAATATAAAGAATTTATGTGATGAGTTGGACTCAAGGTAAGTGTTTCTCATTTAACTTTTACTTTCGTGAAACAAAGGATATATTCACCACTTATTTATTTTATGTGGTGTATATACTACCCTTTTTGTATTTTATATATTGAATTAACTTATATTTATGGTATTTAATGTTTCAATTAAATTTATTTCTTTCATGGGGCTTATGATAAAAATGTTACCAAAGTGGTAAGGGTTTATTTCACAATCTCATAATTATTTGATATTGTTTTTGTTTAAGTATCCCTTGGGGAAATTATTTAATATTTATATCTAAAAATCAATATATTTTATTATTATATGGTCATTAATTAACTTTTCCAAGTAATTTTACATTTTTTTCTCTTCTTAATTAAAACGATTAAGGAAATGTTTTTAATAAAATCCAAGTTTATTTCTCTCTTCAGTCGAAAATCATTTTCCTTCCAAAACCATGATTTCAAAAAAATAAAAATAAAAATAAAGAATGTTTTAACATTGTATAAATGATTTATTAGAAAAATTTTAACCCCTTTTATTTTTATAAAAAATGTGAATTTATTCTTCATGTCTTTTTCAAAACAATGCTTGTTTGACTTTTACCTAAATTGTGAAATGAATCTTTGTTTTATCGGGTATAGAATGAATGAAATTATAAACCATCATGACCACACAATGTTTTAATACTTATTTTACAAGAATATAAGGTTATTTTCAACTAAATTTATCTTCAATGAAATTATTTTCATTTTTTTGAACTTTTTTTTAAATGGCGATTTTCAAAATTAAATTGTTACTTTCCTAAAAAAATGTTTTTATTGATATTTTATGGTATATATATTCATTAACGACATTAAACCTTAATTATAATTATTATTATCTAGGGATATATTATATTGTTTTCATCATTATAATTTCTTTTTATTTTTATTATTATATTGACTGGGGATGTACTCATTTGATTCCATTCATATTACTATGGATGGTTTGTGATTATGTTTAATTATTGATATAATTTTTAAAATTTTATATAATAGTTTTACAATGATAATTGTTATATTTATTATGTTTCACCCATTTAATATGAATAATGCATTGGACTTAGTAAATGAATGGTGGCCCCCACTATATCCCCTCGGTGCATCTGTAGGTCTCACCAGACAAACTAGATTGAGTTTTGGCTGAGGACTTACCCACTTATATAGATGTATTAGCACAAGGCCCAAACATTATTATATTTCTTTGAACACAGCCTTCAAGATTTGTTTTAGATGTCTAGAATTATGCATTCTATCATTACAAATTTGTTTATTGTTATTCCATGTGATTATTCTATTAGTTATAAATTCCATGGTTAAGTTTCATGCTCATTTAATTATTTATATGGAATTATTTGATCATAATTTTTTCCTACCATATTATGCTAAAGTCATTGATTAAATGGATTCTTGTCTCATTCATTTACCTTTCTATATTTATTATACCTCATTTATTCATAACTTCCACTATATGAATACCCTTACTAAGAATATAATTCTTCCCCTTTATTATGTTTTATTTTTCCAAGTATAAGAGGATGTTTTTTTGATAGATATTCATGTATAAACTAATGGTAATAATGGAATTATCAAAGAAAATAATTTAGTTATTTTATGTTCTAAAATGTTTTGTTAATTTCAAGTATGTATCTATTTTATCAAGACTACTAAACAATTTGGCCCTTTGGAATGTGATTCATTTTATCTTATTCCAATGTAATAATGTAGACACCTACTCCATACTACTGGGGTTGGGGTCTCTATAGTATTCATCCAATGTAAAAAATTTGGTGTCAATAAAATACTCGAAGTTGATAGGGATGAAATCTCATTAATATCATATATTTAAAAAGAAACTATTATTGATTGTATTGTGTGTCCTATTATTGATACATGTTAGAAATTCTATCATTAAGTTGTTTTAATTTTTTAATTTCATTAGTAGAAAATCCATAGATACAAATTTATTAACTATAGTAGATATTAAAGATGTACTCATAAATTTTTATGATAGATTAATTTTCCACCATCATTTTTTGATATAATGGTTTATAAATTAATTCATTTATTATAAGAGATTATGATATATGGGCCTATATATTTATATTGGATGTATCATTTTAAATGATATATAAAAATTATAAAGGAACATACTAAAAAAAAAATTTCCCAAAGGTCTCAATCACTCAAAAATATATATTGGAGGAGGTATTTGAGTTATTTACTAGCTACTTATATGAAGTATAACACATTGATCCCCATATATTTTGGTATTTAGCAGTAAATTGTAAAGGAAGGGGATTCATTACATAAGACTAAAGTTAATTATTCATTACATAGTGATATAGGAATATTAATACATTTTTAACAATAAATGGGAGGTTAAATAATATATATTATAGCATATAAAGGGATTGAAGTTGCAATATATGAAAAGAAATGAAAATTAGTTGATGAATGGGCATTAACATACATTTGATTCATAGTTAATATATAAATTCAAAATCTCTTTAAATTCATAAAAATCTATGAAATGGATAATAGGGGATAATTTTTTAAGGTAATAACATGGTATTGGTTTTAAATTGATGGATACACATCTGAAAAAAAATCGGGATAATAAGTGTGACATTTTAAATAGTATAGTAGTGTTCATCATTAAAGAAATGTATTTTTCTAGTGAAAAAGATAAAAAAATATATTTATACATCTACATAATATTTTATAGTTTTGAGTATATATAAGAAATTTATTATACTAAATTTTGAGTACTAATGTTTAAGTTCAACTGGGTTCATATAAATAGTGTTGTTCAAAAATATCATTACATATTTACAATTGTTTATTTAAAAATATTTAGTTTTGAAAGAGGAATATTTTATCTTAGAGAAGCTTGAGGTGTAGAAATTTTATGTTATTGGCCCATCAAATGATTGGTGGTCTATTATATTTTAAGGTAAAAAATTCATTTTAGTGATGAGGATGTTAATGAATTTTTGGAATTATGTAAGGTCTCTTCCTCTATTACATTATTACCTAAGGATAAAAATAATTTTGATTAGAAATAGTCCATACTATATGATATTATCACATAGAAGGGATATGGTAAAATATTATATTAATCTAAAAAGTATTCAGGTAAATATTTTTTCTTTTAAAAATTACACATTAAAAAAATTTCTATTTTAACATGGAAATTTAAATCTATATATGTTGATTATTTATTTTATTATTTATTAATTTTTATATTAATTAGTTCTTGCTAATTTTTTTATTTCTGAAGCATGAAATAATTATTTTCTTATAAATATTACTAATGAATTTTTTTTAAATTGGATATTTAGATATATAAATGTTTTTCATTATTTCTATTTTTATAATAATTTTTATATTAATCAGTTTCAGCTAAATGGTTTTTAATTAAAGAATCCTCACATTGTAATTATTATTTTATATTTACACAGGTAAAAAAACTATTTTTAACTTGGACATTTTAATCTATAGATGTTGATAATTACTATAATTTTTGAATTAATTTTTATATTCATTAGTTTTAGATAAAAAAATTGGTTGAAGAATCCCATTATCATTTTTTGTGAAATGTACACATGTAATGCCCCATTTGTTAACATGGACATCTATGTTTATAAATGATTATAATTTCTGTAATTTTTACATTAATTTTTTATTCATCTATTTCATTTAAAAATTTTACAGTTAGAGAATCCTAGTATTATTTTTCTTTGTGACTTATTTATTCTATTCATCATTTTCATATATTCACTTTTCATCAATTTTATTAGTTTCCATAATAGATATAATTTTTTCTATTATTAAAAATAAAACATAATGATGATAAAATGCATTACATATAATTTCATTACATATATCTATTCAAATGAAATATATAAAAGTATAGGAACATTTACTAAGGTATGTGTACATATTTTCATATTAATATATCTACAATAATAAAATTATTTAATAAAATTAAACTTTTTTTGTTAAGTTTATTTATAGCACTACTAGTGAGATTAATATGGTGAATTTCTATTTTTATCCACATAATAACATAATTATATTTGGTAGATATTTAATTAAAAACTTTTCAGGACATACACTTACTCATGGGAGAAGAGTTTTCGAATTGAATTTGATGATAATAATGGCCCAATTGGGCCAAATGCATTGTAGTTTATAAGTTATATAGCAATGAAAACCCATTTTAAGATTATTATTATATATCATAAATAGATGAGTGTCAAAAATATGGAAAAATAATATCTTTGGGACTCCATATTGGTAAAATATCTCAAATAAGTTTTTATTTTAAATTCCTAAAATATTATATATTTCACATGAATAATATTTAATCTATTAAATTACTAATGGAATTCATCATTTATGACATTAAATAAATTGTATAGAGGTGTTTATATTTTAGTTAAATTATATGGATATACTTAAAATCCAAATTGACACCAATTTATATTGTTTGGAAAGAACATAATAAAAACCCATGCCTCAACTATGGGTTTTTAGATGTAGATACATGGGATAATTTTGTCACCAACTAGCAGATGTAATCATTTTTAGTATGATTATTATTGTGTATAAAATAAATTTATATATATTTTTTAATTAATAGATTAATTGTTCATTTATTCTTATATAATAGTCTTTCATGAGATCTCATCAATCGATCCTATCATAGAATTTATTCCCTCACACTTTATCAGGTGAATTATATCCTTCATTGATGTTAAAAATGATTTCTGAAAACATTGATGAATAAACTGTTAATTCTAGTAGTGTCTCCAATGAGATTTAGTTTTTCCTTATATCTCTTCCGACTCTCAAAAAAAAGATAAAAAATTGAAATAATGTAAAAACTGCTAGTTTCTTATAGATTTATAAAAACATGCAGTTGATTAGATTATAAGAAAATATTATTAATATTATTATTTAATATTATAATTTTGTAAATTAAGTACACTAATATAACACTTAAATATATCATTTTTGTATTTATTTCTATATTAAGTGAATTAGGATACATTTATTATTTAAGGTATGATAAACATTCTATCTATAGATTTCAGAAAGTGAGAACTGTCGGGCGACATAAGAAGATATGAGGGGGGTGTCGGTATTAGAAATTTTTTGAGGAAGAATATGTTCGATAAATATATTCCTTATAGGCTAAGATATGATGGAATAATTATTTAATAAAATATTTAATTAAATCAACTTAATATGCTATGTATGTAGAAATGGGGAGGCATATATAACATGTGTATCATACCTACCTAGATCATCTACCACTTTATTCAGAAAAAACTCATTACTATTAGTTGCATTATGGGGATCGCTATTTACATATTATAGTGTACATAACCATACATAATTTGTGGGATTATGTAAATAATTAGATAATGCATATAGTTTAGGTAAGATTAGGGGTATATTAAATTATTTATATAATTGATCCAGTGTCATTTCCTACTGAGTAGGTGGCCAAATATTGAGATAGTATGGCTAATTTTTTATATTTTCAAGATATCCTTTATTTCCAGTTTTTCTATGAGTTACATTTTTATTTCTATTATATTTTACTTTTTATATCAAATTAAAATGAATATTTTTTACAAATATCTTATATAAGAGTATCTAAAATAAATAAACCATTACAGAAGAAAAAAATATTTCTTGATTAAGAACCTTAAGATACCTTTTTTAACATTTAGGGGTGATTTTTTTTTAATTTTTCATGACTCAGTTATTTCCTTATGAGACTTTAAATATATTAAGAAATATTTTCAAAGCTATATGGTTAGTTGGCATGAGATTTTGAGACATGGTGAGACCAATATTAATATTATTAAAATAGTAAATATATTAATATCATGAACATGTAGTTTTCCGGAAATAAAAAAATAAATCCTGAATATAGTCTATGATTAGAAATCTGAGACCATGATTGATTATATGAAATAAAATTTACCCTAGAAGCAACTTAAGGTTGGTTGGAACTAGACTTCCGGTTGAGGGAGTCATTGGCGGTGATATTAATTAAAATAAATAATTAAATTTCTTTTTTATTTTAAATTAACATGACATAAAAGCCTCTACATAATTGTTGTTATAGTAAATAAACATGGTTATCTACATAACCCTGGGTTATTTTATATGATGGTGATATTCATTGGTGTATCACATCAGATGATAACAACTGATTGGATTGAGGTGGATTGAGAGGCAGAAAACACAATGGGTGTTATGCATTTATAATGAAAGTGTTCTTCATCAAAGATCTATACAAATTGAGGTAGAACTCTTCAATTGTGGTTTACACCCTTTTGATTAAAATTTTAAATCATGTATTTGATCTTCTTTATTTCATTTGTGATTATTCAACCTCCAAAAGATCTTATTTTGATAAGTTGAATTGTTGATTTCAATTTATTTATTATGTCATAATCTCATTATGGATATCCTATTTATATAATCATTGGTTGGGATTTATTGTCCAATGATGGTTACACCCTTTTTCTAGATATTTTCCCCCATATGTTCTTTGTGTTCTTTATAATTAGACCATGGGATCATGATTTGATATTATTAGGGATGGTTCAAGGGTGAACGAACCCCTGAATTTATGGTGGTTGTTTGAATGATGATTGTATAGGGATTTTATAGATGTATCAGTATGGGTTTCAAGTTAAGATTCATGGATTTAGGTTATTAAGTGGTGAAGGGTGATGAGATGCATACAAGACATATTGTGGGCTTTGAGAAGATGACCAGATTCTATTTTATGGACACTAAAGGCTGGGAAATGATAACAACATGTGTTTTACTTTGATCATGGTACATCAACTAGAAATATTTGTTGATATTAGTGTGGATCTGAAAACCATGTGAAAACAATGTGTATTTCATCAAAAAACTTCATTACATTCCATGTAGTTTATAAGAAGTCATTTCATGTACTTTATTTTCCATGGCGTCTAGGGTTTCCATCCATGTTACAGATCACACACCATGTGGCTAAGCCCACATGTAATGTGACTTTACCCAAGAAGCCAGTCTGTATTCCATCTGCACACTCTAGGACCTCATACCTAATGACACACTTTGTACTATGGGAGAACACTATCACGTGTCAATACACTGTTATGGATAATTGTATGGATGGATGCATGATGCTAACCCAAATTACACAGGTAACCCAAGAGAACATGAGAAGGACCCAAGTGGATGAGGCCACCATGTACCACATGTACATTTCATGCATGATGAAATGGATTCCAATTAATGTAAAATGGAGGGTAAAACCAAGAGATAGGGAAGGGTCACATGACTTTTAGACCCCTATACACACCATGTATTCCCTTTAAAAACTTATTCATCTCATACCTCCTTCATTTGGACTTGTATTTTTTCCCATGAGTAGCCTATATTAAGTGTTTTTTCACATATAATGTGATACATAAATTCTTTTTAGAACATGAGATATGATGGGAGGTGTTCTAAGAATAAAAAATGTTTAATCATTTCTTGATTATGTTTGTGATCAGGGATGGATCATCAGAGAGTTTTTGGGGATTGTACTCCCCTATCACACCAGGGTGTGGGTTCCCATACTCTTTATATAGGTAGAGATGCTAATACCCAAATCAAGTCATGGGACCTCTATCTATAGAGTGGTACTCCCTTATCATCGTGTTCTATCAAGGTGTGGGTACTTAATGGGATGTGGTGTTCCCTCAGCTGTGGAGAACAATAGCGAAGAGCGAGGCCTTCCACACATATTCTTGAGAGGTGGAATTTGATGTTGGCCACCATCAATGGACCTTTGGAACTATAAGAAGACTCATAAAATTTTGATGGAATATGAGATGGAGATCCCATTTCCCTCTCCTACTAGGTTTATTTATGAGCATATATATATATATATATTTGCTTTAAGTTTTCATTTCCCTATTTCTATGGTTTGAGTTGACCACTTGTTGTATCTCTCGATTTCTACCTCTTAGATTTTTTGGGGATCTTACTGGGAATGTATATACAAAATTATACAAGAAATTTTCCCACACATGTAGTGGTGACTATGGTGGAGAATATTGGTACTTGGGTTCATATACTGTGTTCAGTGGTTGAGCTTGGGGATCACGAGTCATGATCTCTCAACATTCTTCTATATACCATTTTTTTTTCAGGTTGGGACTTCATTTCTAGCTGGGTGCATATTTTTTCCCTTTTGTTATCATTTAGACTATATTAATCTATTGTATTTACCTAAATATGTTTCATGCATGATTATACTCTATATCTTTTGTTATTTTTATTTTTATTCTTCTATACTCTTATATGGAGACTATTAGGTGCGTGTATATTGGTACATTAGGAAAAGTTCTCCCATTTACATTTTTTCCTTATCAAAAATTGTCATAATACCCTAGTTTATGTGGTATGAGTTTGGTGTGGTCTTAGATTAGCCTTCCACCATCCATTCAGGCCTCATTCTGTTGGGTCATGATAGAGTCGCATTATAGTAGTTAATTCAATGGGAAGATGTTTGGAGTTTTCCCATTATGAGGAATTGGTTGGGACTTATTGACACAATGTTGATGAGTCTTGAGTGTGGATTTTAGTCCAAGATACCTTTTGTTATTATGTTTTCTAACATAACCATTCACTAGGACTCTAACTAATTTCTATTCTTCTTGGTATATCAATACATCTGTTGTAGGAAAAAATGGTATATACAAAATATAAGATATATTCAATTGAATGAATGCCTTGAGTCTTATTACCACACACATATATATTATCATCTATTTTTTTCCATTTTGATTAATTTTGGTATTATTTAATGAATACAACAATATAGGTTACCGATTTTGGATCATGGTGATGATTCAATGAGTGATAAGGCCTCAGTTTAGGGTTATAGTCACGAGATGATACCTCTAGGTGGGAATAGAGAATTTCCACAAAATTTCAATTAGGTGTTAACACTAGAATATTATTATAATTATTTTTATAAGATTATATAACTATATGAGTTTTAGTGCTAGATACCATTTAGGTTCTATATTTAGACAGATCCTCATGTAGCAGAGGATTGGCTTGATTCTATGGATCGAGTATTCAGGTTGGTTTAAAACCCAACCAATTAAATAGTTTCACTAGTAACCAGTATTTTCCATGGATCATCAAGGAACTGGTGGATTCTAGTAATGAAATCTCATGATGAGATAAACCTATTATAGATATACTTCTAGCATCCATCTCATAAGGATTATTACCCTTCATTCTTATTCTCAGTTCATATCTAGTAGATTATTGCACTAAAAATAGGTGATATGAATATTGTAGAGTATTTTTACATGTTTCATTGACCTTATGTGATAATCCCTTGATATGGTGTGAGATGGTTTCTTATGAACATGGAATTTAGAGAAGGGTCTCCATAGAGACATCTGAGCTAGTATAGTTTCCATACATCTTCTAACCTATACAGGAGTAAATGAGCAAGATCTAGTTGTTGAGATATTCTTGGTCTAATGCCTATACGTGGATGATGTTGGTAGTGAATATCATAGTGTTGGGACATTTTCTGTGGATAACAAGTGACAAACATTGATATCTTAGTGCAGGAGGGATTCCCAAGCCTGGACTCAGACATATGGGTCTACAGATCATGGATTTAATAGAGGATTCAATCATCCCAGAGAGGGGTGATGTTATCCTTATGAAGGGAGAGGGTCCTCGGATATTTATTTCTCACCCCGTTGTGCTAATAATGATATAAATAATTTGTATGGACCCCATGACATAGGATGCACCATGATCATGGATCCCCCAGATGTGACCAAGGTGGACTTAAGGGAGGTGGTTATGGAAGAGGATCATGGGAAACTCTAGAGGGAGGTCTAGTTGGTGGATGATGATTCCACATGATACCACCATCACTACCAGGTGGCCCACATTAGTATCAAGGAGATAACATCCAGGGACATGGGAAGTAGCAGACCATGGAGGTCTATAACCAAGATTCACGTGAGATAATTTGATATATGATATGTGTTTATTCTACACTCACATTAGTACTACTAAAAATATGTGTGATTCATTCCTCTATATTCTTATTCCTAGCAGGAGAGATGGATATTTCTATTTATAGATTATCCCAGCTATTATTGATATAGTTACCTACATGGATCACTTCTTCTTTATTGAATATATATAAGTTATGTTAGTAATCACTTGTTTGGGAGAGTTCTACATGATACCTCTTAGTCATCATGATGAGGCCTTATGAAATCATCTTGGGTATGAATTGGTTTTCTACAGATTAGTCCAAGATTGACTATCATCACATAATATTTAAATTCCCATGGATAAATGGGATGATATTATCCTTTGTGGGTGAGACATATCTAATGGCTGAGTTAGTGGGTTGTGTGAGTAGGAAGCTTCAACCAATCACCCATCAGTTAGAATGCTTGTCCCTAGATGTATTGTGATCTTCAAGTATCTGAATTCCATTAATCATGGATGATTATATATATTTATTCCCTTATGAAGTTTTTGGGACTACCTATATATCATAATATATACTTCTACATCCACTTGCACCTTGATACCACATCAATATATTCATAGGAATATCGGATAACCCCTATCGAGCTCTGAGAGATGAGGGTGAAGTTGGAGGACCTTTGAGAGAAGTGATTTACTAGATTCAGTGTGTCCCCCTAGGCAACGTTTCATTTTTTATAAAAAAATTTGAATGTGAGATAGAGTATTTTTGTTTATTATCATCTCATGATACATGTAATAATAAATAATAAGTACACATTTATGAGTATTGATGAAATATTTGACCAGTTTAGAGGTGCGAGTTGGTTCTTGATGATCGATCTAAGATCCAACTACCACCAGTTGAGAGTTTGCAAGGATTCAATTCTAAAGACAAAATTATAATGCCACTATATACATTATGAGTTTCTAGTGATGCATTTTTTAGTGATGAGTTCCCCCATAGTGTTTATGGATATAATGAATCAAATATTTCAGCTATACTTAGACTGATTTGTGATTGTATTCAACAATGACATACTCATTTACTATGTGTTAGAAGATAATCATGTAGATAAATTGAATATGGTCTTATATGTACTCCAAGATAACTAAATTTATGGTAATCTTTCAAAGTTCCAGTTTTGGACCAGCAAGGTTCACTTTCTAGAGAACGTCATTTCTATGCATGGTTTAGTTTTGGATTTGGAAAATATTGATGCAATGATTTATTGGGATCCACCCAAGAGAATGTAAGAGGTACGAAGACTTATTTTCTTTAAAGGGCACTATAAGAGGTTTATGTATGATTATTCTAGAGTATCATCCCCTTTAACTACCCTAATGTTGAAAAGAAAGATATTTATCTATACCATGCAGTGTTAGGGGTCCTTTGATAAGTTAAGGATGAGTTTGAATAGTTATCCGTTGTTGAGACTACTGGATGAGGTTGTTGAGTATTTAGTGTTTTGTGATGTTTCTAGAGTTGGGATTGGTTGTGCGTTGATGCAAAGGTAGTAAATGATCACATATGGGTTAAATAAGTTGATACCCCCTAAGAAGAACTACATGACACAAAAAATAGAGTTTGAAGTGGTAGTATTTTCTCAGAAGATGTGGTGGAACTATCTTCTTTGTGAGAATTTTTTTGTTTTCTCAGACCCCTAAAGTCTTAGGTAAATATTTACTCAAAGAGAACTTAAATTGAGACAATGATTATAGTTGTAGTACCTAAAAGACTATAATGTTGAGATATTCTATACTCTTAAGAAGGGAAATTTGGTGGAATATTCCCTTAGAAAAAAGCCTGGTTATCACATGGTGGAGGAGGTGTATGAGAATTTGTATTCATTACATCTATCCATAGTGGAGGAGAGGGGTGGATATTTTCTTCAGTTGATGTTATTGAAACCTCCAATCCTTCAACGTTTGAGGGAGTCTTAGCTGGGATACATTGACTATGAGGTTCTTTATGACCATATATCCTCAGGGGATACACTAAATGGATTATTTGATGGATGGGAGCACATTATATTGTTTTCTAAGGATAGATAGTGATTATGATCATGATGATAGAGGAGTTAATAAAGAATTTTCATAACTATACACTAGATTTACTTCCTAGAGTAGTGTAGATGTACAAGGAACTTTAATGGATCTCCCAAGGGCTACTTTAAATGAACCAAAGGTGTTAGACAAGGTGATCCCCTTTGTTCCATCCTCTTCTCGATAGCGAAGGACTATCTTAGTCATCTGATCAACCACCTCGTGGTTTAGAATAAGCTGAAAACCATCCATGTATCTAGGAATGTGAATGATCTTACTCAACTTTTTTTATACTTATGACATTATTCTTTTCCTTCAAGGTGATAAAAGGAACATTCTTAATCTCAAAACTTCGCTCTCACACTATGAAGAGGTTTCTGGCCAAACCATTAGTTGGAAAAAATCCTGCATTTTATTTGGAAAGAACATTCCTCCCAACAAAAAATGTAACATCATTAGTGACCTTGGTCTGAAAGAAGTTACTCTGCCTTTCACTTATCTTGTTGTTCCTATATTTTGGGGCAGGCCCAAGTCCCGTCACTTTGTAAATATTTGTTGATCAAATTCTAAATCAACTTTCTTCTTGGAAAGGTAAATCTATCTACATGGCAGGTAGGTCTTTCCTTGTTAAATATAATATTGTCTCCAGGATGGTTTACTCCATGATGGTCTACAAATGGATTGTTGGTATTATTAAAAATATTAACATTGCTATTAAAAATTTCATATGGTCTGGTAGTACTTTGGAAAGAAAACTAGTGACTAGTCCCTGGTCAACCTATTTCAAGACCATTGAGAATGGTGGTATTGGTATAAAAAAATTAAAAATTATTTAATGAAGCCCTTCAGGATAAGATCACTTGGAACCTTATTCATAATACCTCAGATGCTATAACCTTTCTGAAAAATAGTTTCCTTGAAAAACTTAAGGTGGGAAATTTGAACTACAACATCTCTTCCATTTGGTCTGCCAACAAACACTCATTCACTAATATTATGAATAATTCTAGATGTATGGTCTCTATAAAATATTAAATGAAATTCTAGTTGGATAAATGGAATTGAACACCTTTAATTTCTATGCTATATTCTGATCAAACTTATGAAAATATCAACAGCACTGTCAAAGAAATTTTTAACTCTCAACATGATCACCTCCATGATACTATTCTAAATGTCATTGAAAACTACTCTTTCACTTACACTGATGATTTCTTAATTTGGTAACCATCTCACAATGGTATTATTCACTAAAAAAAATTCTACAATAATTATTTCTATAACCCTAAGAATGATTACAGCTGGCTAAATCATTTTAACAATCCTTGGATTAAAATTTTTAGATTTACTCTCATCTAGCATCTCACTCACAATAGAGTCTCCACTGATATTTACCTCCAATATTTTGGAATCTATCTATGATCTAAGTGTAAAATATGTAACCAACACAGAGAAGATGCTAACCACATATTCCTTTCTTGTGCTATTGCTTATTCTCTCTGGAAGTATATTCTTGACATTTTTAATTATAGATGGTTGATTCTTGACTCTGTCAAAACTCAACTAAAGAAATGTGCAGAAATAGAAGGATGTCAACAAATCAGGAACCTTTTTATTTCTATAGTTGTTGAACTCTACCATGTGATCTGTTATGATCAGAATGCTATTATTCATAATTGTTACTCACTCAATCTAAATTCAGGTCAAATGCGAATCCTTATTACCAAACATGACTCTGCTTTGTTGCAAAAGAGACATTTCCACAACACCGTGCATGAATTTGGAATCCTAAAGCATCTAAGGATTAACAAAAACTTCTATCAACTACATCACACTATGGAGGCATTTTGGAGAGCCCCTCTCCTTGTATAGATCGAAATCAACATTGATGGTGCCTTCAAGGGAAACCTGGGCCCTGTAGGGTGCGGTGCTGTCTTCAGGAATCACCTCATCTAGATTCTTGGATGTTTAATGGATAATTATGGAATTTCCACTACCCTTGAAGCTGATATGATGATTTTGATACATGCCATTGCTTTTTCCAAGATCTTTGGTTGGAACAACCTCTGGATTGAAAGTGGATCGACAACTATTGTTCAAGAGATTTGGAATGGCGTAACTCATCTGGCATGGATGATTACTACGCGATGGATGGAATTAAATTGTTCACTTATCTATTTTAACTATATCATCACACATGTTTATCGGGAAGAAAAAATAGTTACAGATGGCCTAGCCAACATGGGAGTAGATCCAGACATTTCATGGTTTGCAGACCTCCTTGAGGATCTCATTTAATTTCCTGAAAAAGATTTTAATATGATCCTGTATTTTTGAATCCTATAAACTTTCTTTTTATAATATTTGTGATTTGGTCATTTTGGGCCAAGGAATCACCTTTCTAAAAAAATTGACCTTAAATTTTAGTCTTTATGGGATTAAATGAGGTAGAGGGTTGCTGATTTCATCTCTCGGTGCCTCACATGTTAGTAGGTAATTGTTGAGCACTAGTTTTCGACAAGTTTCATGAAACCCCTTGAGAACCCTGAGTGGAAATGGGATTTCATATAAATGGACTTTGTGATAGGGTTTATGTATAAATAAAGAGTCCATGACTCTATCAGCGTGATATTTGATCAACTTACCATGTCATCACACTTCCATACATTTAGAGAGTAGAGTTTGGTGGAGAGTTTAGGGTAGTTATACATGCCAGATACCATCCAAATCAATGGGATTATCTTGAATATTTTCTCTGACCGTGATCCAATGTTTACATCATGGTTTTTTAGAGTCTTTTAAGAGGCCTTTAATACCTAGTTGAGGATGAGTACAACATTTGAACCCCATAATGACAGGTAGAACAAGTGAATTTTCTAGGTGTTGGAGGATATCATGATGGTCTTTGTTATAGTGTTAATATAAATCTAGGAGTAACACTTTGATTTTTTAGATTTTTATTATAATAATATATATTAATATATGATTGAAATGGTCCTATTTGAGTCCCTGTATGGGAGACACTATCGGTCACCCTTTTGGTGCTCTGAGTTTAGAGAGACTTCTCTTGTTGGAAAAGAGATAGTATAGGTGAGGATATACAAGTTATAGGTGATCCAGAAGTGCATGGGGAAATCCCATAGCTAACAAAAATCTTTTACAGATTGAATTCATAGGCTCTTGAATTTTAATCAGAGATACCATGTTTTCTTTAGAATATCCCCAAGGTGGGGATTACAATGATTTTACTGGGGAGGAATGTTATCCTTAAGGTTCATCAGGTCATTATAGATCATATAGTGGTTTGGTGAGGTTTCTTAACACTTATCCCTACACCCATAGTTGAACCATTTTCATGACATATTCTATGTGTTATATCTCAAAATATGTGTACATGATTCTATGCACATTATTGACTAGGGATAGATGAAAATCAAGGATAGTGCCTCCTTCATAGAGTACCCAAAGGTGTTCGATTATTGGTAGTAGATTATCCTACAAGGATGGGTCATTCCCTTGGTTCGTGTGTTATGGAAGCATGCGAGCATTCATGAGAGCTCCCATGAGTGATAATTCCTGATGCGAGATCAATATCCCTGCCTTTTTTCTTATATTGTTATTTTATGGGAAGAAATACTTGAATGCGGGGAGAATATAATGACTTATTTTTTCCTTGTAAGACTTTAGAATATATTAAGTATTATTTTTAGATCAAGGCACTAAATTGGTGTCATAATTTTAGGATTGGTGTCTCTGATATTGATATTATAAAAATAAAAAATATATTAATATAATGTTTTTTTAGTTTTCCAAAAATAGTGGCATAAATATTGAATAGTGTCTTAGATAAAAAATATGATACAACAATTGATTCCCATAGGTAGGGTTTAGCCTAGGTGAGACCAAAGGTTTGTTAGCACTAGACGCCTGGTTTAGGTAGTCATTTTAAGTGCATTTGATTAAAAGAAACAACTAAATTTTGTTACTTTATTTTAAATTCACCCGACCTAAAATTATCTATATAATTTCTTTTGTAGAAAATTATTAGTATTGGATTTATAAAACTAGTATATTTTATAGGATAATGTTCTTCATTAGTATGCCGATCACATGACAACATGTGATCATATCAAGATGGATCAAGAAGAAGCGAACACCGTGAGTTTTCTACATCTCTATCAAATTTATTACTCATCAACGATTGATCTAAATTGAGGTGCATCACATGAATTATGGTTTTAAACCTTTTTTATTATATTTAGAAAGCATGGATTTGATCTTCTTTAATTGATCTATGACTATTCACCCTTTTCATGAGCCCATTTTGATTAATTGAATTGAAAATTTGAATTTATTTATTATCCCATGATATCACTATAGATATCCCATTTTTATGATGATTGGATGGAATTTATTTTCCAATGATGGTTAAACATTTGTTCGTTTTCTTTTACCCTACCCATTCTTCATGTTCTTCATCATTGGACCATGGGATTATGATTAGGAATTTTTAGAGTAGGCTCAGGCATGATCTAACATTTAGATTATTTGTGGTTGTGTGCATGATGAAAATATAATGATTATGATGGAATACAAGTGATGGTATTTGGATTTGGGATATGAAGTTTTTATATGTGATGTGTCATGCGTGAGACACATTCTGGGATTTGATTGAATGATCAGATTCTATTTTTCGGCCACTAGAGGATGAGAACTGAAGACCATAGGTTTTTTACTTTGATCTTGGGTGTTCAACTAATGTGATTCATTTCAACGATCATGGATATAAAAATATCATGAAGGAACAAGTATTTCTGTGATGAAATATAGTGAACACCACCTAGTTTGGAAGAGCACGATTCATGTATTTCCAATTCCATGGTGGATAGATTTTCTAGTCGAATAAAGGACCACATGTCGTATGGATAAGACCAAATTTTGTGTGACCCTACCTAGGTAGCCAAGCAATGTGCCATTTTCACATGCCCATGACCCCATGAGGAATGACATTCCATGTAGTCTAAAAGTACATGGGTGAGGGATGACACCTTGGCACAACCAGGTACACATGCACCACTCGAAGTACACATGAACGACTGGGAGAACATGGATGAGACCCAAGAAGATAAGGCATTCCATGTACCACCTATACATTTGATGTAAAATTAAATGGATTTCAATCCATATCCATAGGAGAGAACATCCAACAGATGAGGCAGAGTCACACACCGTGTGAACCCCTGTACACCCTATGTATTCCCTCCAGGAACTTCTTCCTCTCGTATCTCCTTTTTCATGACTCAGATTTTAGCCCATGTGTAGACTTTGCTAAGTATTTTTCCATGTAAACCATGATGAGGGCCTTAATTGTGGCATATTAGATATGATGTGAGGTGTTTCAACAGTGACACTTCTTTATGCGAGTCTTGATGATGGAAATGATCAGGTCTGGATCACAGAGACTTTTCAGGGTTAGTAATCCCCTGTCACACTAAGGTGGGGGTGCTCTATACTCTTTATACAATTAAAGATGGTACACCCCTAATCAGACTATGGGTTCCATATCTACAGATTTGTACTCACTCATCTTCAAGACCTTGAAAGGTGTTGGTTCTTTATGAGAGTGAGTTTTCCCTTGGTAGTAGAGTTCAATAGCTAGGAAAGAGTCCCTCCATGAATATTCTTGCGAGGATGTGTTTGATACTAGGAATGAGAGATGGACCTTTAGAACTATAAGAAGACTCATTAACTTTGGTTGGGTGATCAGATAGAGATCCCCTTTATCTATCCTACTAGGTTTCATTATGAGAATATATATACCAAGTTTTCATTTCCCTCTTATTATTGGTTGAGTTGACCTCTTGTTGTATCTTTACATTTCTCCATCTTTGGTTATCGGGGTGTCCTATTGGGTATATATATTCTCAACCCTACATGGAGTTTTTTTGTATGTGTCATTCCATATGTTGAAGAACGAAAAATAATTGGTGACTATGGTCGAACATAATGATGCTTGGGTGTATAGATTATGTTTAATAGTCAAGCATAGAGATCAGGATCCAGGATCTCTCAAATTTCTTCCTTATTACAATTGTTTTCCGGTTGATAATTCATTTCATATTAAGTATTTATTTTGTAAATTTTATTTTTAGGTTATAATATTGCACACTGTTGTATTTTCCTAGAGATGTTATATACATGATTATACTTTAGTTGTCTACTCTTATGCACTCTTTTATAGAGATGGTTAGGTGTGTGCATAAAGGTGAATTGGGAAAAGGAATCCCATTTACATTATTCCTTCTTGGTTCTTTTCTATAGCCCCTAGCCTAATGGAGGAGGACACGGGATGGTCACAGCTTGGCCTTCCATTGTCCAGGCGGGCCCCGGTGGGTCGGGTCGTGATATTATTAAACCAAGGAAATGCTGACATTTTTTCTCTGTATAGAGGAACCCATTACATTTCCTAAAGGCCCAGTGGAAATTTAAAACTAATACATTTTGTGTATAGACCCTGAACCAACACTAGAGGTTGTAACCCTAGGCATCGCCTAGAATCTCATCTCATTGGAGACTGCCGACCTCCCCATCTGTGTGCTCTCCCACTCATATCTCCCCATCCCTTAGGAGACACTATCTCACATCCCTCATCTAATATAACACACCTGCATCAATGACGGACATCTCAGTCACTATGCCTATGAATTCCCCCCCCCCAACAAAAGACACCAAAGGCCACTGCCACCTGCCTCCCATGATTTGAACATTAACAGGTGACTGCCTCATAAAAAAAGTCACCGTAAAGACTAACCAAACCTTAATATACCTATTAGGTTTTTGATGTGATATAAAAATTAGTCATAAATTCATATATTTTGGCAATCTATTATGAGTTATTGATGAATTTTGACATTTGTGGTAGAAACTATACATTAAGAATCTTTAAAAAAGATATTATGGATAATGTTATTGGTGATGGGGTCTCCCTATATGTTTTATGGTTATTTTTATTATAATTAAATTTGAATTTAATCTATTTTCATTAAATAAATTTAAATTATAGTTACATAATTTATTAGTTATCCAACAAGTTAACTCTATAATTTTTGAATACAAAATGAGTGTACATTAATTTATGGATTTATGGATCTATAATATGATTTAAGGGTTGTGTAATATTTGGATAATGATTCTAGAGTTATAAATATATACATATAATATTATAAAATACATATATTGTGTTTTGGATTCCTCTACTCTTTGAAAAGTAATAACACTTATATGATAAAACCCTGATATTTTAAAATAAAATTATGTTCAATAACATATATAGCACGCAACAAAATTATTAAATGAACCATGAAATATTATTATTTAAATATGACTAATATAACCTTGCATTTGAATTGGTGGATACAAATTGAAGTAACCAAATTATGATATATATAAGGTTTCTACTCAATATATATTTTTTAATAGTTATAAAATAAGAACATAATTTTATATACATTCATTTTATGCTTCAGAAATATGTTTTCTTCATAAATGTTTTTATTGCCTTTTGTGACAAATCATTATAGTTAACTTCTAGAACATTTAGTAGTTTTATTTAATAAAAATGATATAATTTTTGAAAACATTATATCACAATTAGCTTAGGGTAATTTTTTGTAATTTTTTTTGAAACAAATCATTTTTTTATTAAGTAGTGAAAAATTTATGTATTAGTAAAATTTTATTTTCTTTAAAAATTTGCATTATGATTTGAATTTTATCTTAGAGTAACATAATTATTATTTAATTATACTTAATCTAAATAATTATATTTTAATCATAATTACACCTAATTTTGGTATAAGTTCATTTTTAGATTAAGAACAATTTTTTCAAAAAAAAAATTCTTTTCATTGTGTTTTTCATTTTATCTTAAAATAATTTATCTCCCTTATATAAATTTAATATTTAAAAATGGATTATGTATTTGGAAGTAAGAGGACCAATTTTTTTAAATATATCTATTTTTATTATGAATATTAACCGTAGTAAATATTTTTCATTTAGAGAAGGGTAAATTGGGTAATTAAGGTTAATAATAATGTTATACATCCTAAAAATATCCAAACCCAAACAATTTCTTAAAATTTATCAATTTCATTACACTTTAATTTGATTAGGACATCAATATAATTTTAAATAAATAATAAAAAAATTTCACTCTTCTTTTAATATATATAAATTTTTTTCATAGGGATAAAATTTTGTTTTTCTATAAATAGAATTTTGAGATAATAATTTTTTTATTATGTGAATTTTTTTAAATATTAACTAATTTAATAATTAGCTTAAATTATTATGTAACACTGATATAATGCTTGTTCAAGAAGTAGAAAAACCAGGTAAATGGTTTTAAAGACTCTAGAAGTAATATTTTCTGGGTGATTTATAGTTTCCCATGAGTTTTATAAATAAATATAAAATATTATGGTTTTTTGAAAGGATTATATTTTAATTAAATTTCTATATTTATGACTTTAAAGTCAAATTAAATGAATAGCATGAAAAATGACATTATATTTTATACTAAATAATATTTTATTAAATGATTTAAAATTCATAAATTTATTAGATTCAACCAAGTGAATGGAATATCATTTAATATATCAAACATGGTGTATTTATGGGTCACTTATCCTTTTATATTATCTTTTGTGACCCCTAAAGAGTAAAAACATTGATATCATAGTAATCATAAAAAGGGTTAACATGGTTTAAAATAAAGAGATAAGGCTGATAACATCACCTAACTATTTCCAAATGTTATTATATGAGAGAATTTTAGATAATAATTATAATAAATTTAAAATATACCATTTTTTCACTTTTCTATGAAAACATATTTATATTAATTCAATAATATAAGTAATTCCAAGAGAGTCCCTCCCTTCCCTTATAAAAGGGTACCTCCATTCCGCTCTTACTCACACATTTTTGGAACTCTAGTTCAAACAATACTCACCTAAATACATTCCCAAAATCCCTACCCACACTATAGAAGTATTATTTTGGCTATTATACCATCCTTAGTGGGATTAATGTGTATAGAAAAGGTGGTTGTTCGAAGAAGAGGTATAAATTTTGACCAAATATTTTAGTTTTATTTCTTCTTCTACCTCCTTAAAATATTCCTCAACAAATATGAAATAATATAATAAATATATTTCATACACTGATATTTCATTATGTTAATTTCATAAACTATATCCATATTTCCTTCCATTAAACGGGAAATAAAACCATCATTCGTGTGTTCTGCAGACTACCGTCTCAGAAATTTAGGTAATTTTTTTTCCACCAAATCATTTCATGAAAATTATAAGAAAGTATTTAATATATATATATATATATATTATATTAATATAATTATTATAATTCTATAAATATATGTTATCATCTATTTTCTTACCTTTCTATATAGTAAAAAATAATAACATCATTCGTACGTATATATAGATAACATCCTCCACGAATTGATGTGATTCATTTTTCATGACCCTATCACATAGTTAATACATTTAAGTGTATTTTTTTAAAAATATTATATATATGTTATAATACTAGTTTTTAAATAAAAAATAATTCTTATCTTCATTCCATCATGTTCTTTGAAAAATTGAAACATTACTCATATGTATGTACGACCTACCATCTCCATGACTGTAATGTAGTTACTTTTTCATGGGTTATTTTAAAATTATAATTAATATATAAAAATGATAATTATTTCATTATTAGTATTTTGGGGATTATGGAATAATGAACTCTTTGACCATAGTCAACTTACCTAAGTCATTTTAGATATATGAACTGAATATCATCAAAACATCCTATGTGAACGTAGCTAATTAGTTAATTGTATAAAACCTGGTAACAAATAAAATAAAAGGAATAATAAACTTGAAAAAATATTAATAAGTTAATAATTAAAATAAATTTATTATTTATGAAGATAAATAATGTACATGAAGAGTCTGACTCAAGGTAAAGGAATACTTTACCTTAAAAATCTAATTTTAAATGTTTTAAAGCTTTATTTTATAAATATTTTTGTTCCTTGCCCATATTATTAAAAATAATTTTTATATGTATTTATATATACATTAAATAATTTTAAGAGATATTTTTTTAAAATATTTTCAAAAGGAATGATTTTATGTATTTTATACAGAAAGTTTTGGATTTCTTTATATAAGGAAAAAAATGAATGTTCTATTTTAAGGTATACGAGATAAATAGAGTTTCCCAATACCAAAATCTGTATCAGATGTTTTTCTTACATTATATGATTTCACATTTCCTCAAATAAAAACCCTCATTCCCTTTTTATGAAAATTTTAGTGTGGAAAATTTTGTTTTAATGGAAAGGGATATATCAATATCTGAACTTTTGTTACTCATGGGTTCAAAAGTATATTTTTATGAGTTTGATTATAGAAATAAATTTTTTTACATGTTTAATGAATTTTATTATCCCAAGAAATCATTTATGAATATAGGTGAGTTTAATATAGATTATTATGACCAATGATACCAATATATCTCTCTAATTCATTGGTTAATGTTTATGTTATCTAGACAATTATTTTGTAATTTGACCGTATTGGTTATTCGACTTATAAGATTTCTTTTAAGTGTTTTATAAAATTTTTTCCCGAGTCACCTATATGAATTTTCTATGAATTATAAAGATTTTTCATGGAAATAAATTTATTTTGAAATGTATGATAATGGATTTTTTTTAAAGGAATGATCATTACCATTTAGGGTAAAAAGGTATGTTTTTAATAAAATGTTTTCCATGGGTTATTATATATTCTATGATACTATAATGATTATTATTTTTCCTTTCAATTTTCTTATAATGTTTTTTATAAAAAAATTTGGATAGTAAAGCTGATTTTATGTGTAAGTAAATTATTATCTGAGATAAAAGTTTATTATTTTAATAGAAAACTACCTTTTATGATCTCATGGTTTTAAAATAGACTAAATGGATTATTTATTTATTTTAATGTGTCCTTTACTAATATTTTTTCTCATTTAACATTTTAAATGTTTTTAAAAGGTTGTAAGTATGATTAGGAACAAAGAAGAAGTCAAGTTGAAATTCATAAAGATTTGTCATGAATAGAAAATGTGGTTCATTATAAATGTTTATATTATGGAAAAAATGGATACCGATTGGAAGAGACCACTTTATAATATATGAGTTTTTTTATGTATGATTTACAACCTAATTTTATAAAACTCTAAACTAAAATGTTACTTGAAATATAAGAAAGTAGATTCTTAATTTAAACTTAAATATTATGTATTGTTTTTAGGATCCTTATAGTTGGTATAAAGGGAAAGGTTTAGATAAATATTGATATTGGGATTAGAAAAATTTGGTGATAACCTTTCGGATAAGTGTAAGATAAGGATAACATCATCTGGTTTTTCTAAAGTATGTATTTTATGATTTACTATAATTAAAATCACAATCTGTATGTTGGAATGAGGATGCATCTACTGCTCAAATTCACCCAGGGGTAACAACTTTTAAATGGTAAGATTGAGTATTAAATCGATAATCACTTATGCATGATGAGTGGTCCTAATAATTCACACTTAGCTAGACACTCCCAGGGGATAATGTTTTAGTTAATTCACATTCCCTTTATGAAACATTATAAAGATTTAAAGGATATAACCTATAAAAACCTATGATGAGACATAGGGATATTGGATGACCCTAAAGTTTCATGGGTTGATATGTCTAGGTTTTATCATAATTTTAGTGGCATAGATACCCCTTGTGAGGTTTTATGTGACGGGAATACTTTTATATAAATTTATTGAGCAATGATATATGTTTGAAGTATTTGTAACCATATAGTTTAACATGTGAAAACATTATTTGAGGAATAATTTCATTACCTTTTGTGGACATAAGTTTAATGGTATTGAAAACCTTTAGGGTTTATATGATCTTTGATTTTGAGTTAATTATTGGAAATTGAAATTTCAGAACATATTTTTTATCATATAGATTACCATGGGATTGAAAACTAATTTGGTAATTAACTGATTAATGTTATCGTCAAACAAGATCACTATAATTTAGGGAACATTATATAAAAAATCTAAAAAAATATTATTAGATAATATGGGATTTTATTTGGGGAATAATGGTTGAATTATATTTTGGAATAATATTATATATTAATGTGGATTTATGGTGATTCATGTTATTCATGGAAATTATTAGAATATTTTAGAGATTTTATTATTAGGGTATATAAATTTTTGGGTATTTTAATTTATGAGTGAATAATATTGATTGGGGATAAATATTAAATTAATCTTAGAAGAATATGTTATGAAATAATTCTCATTTTCAGAAATCAAACTTGGTTAGTAATTTTTTGATTAATTTAAGATATTTCGTTTTTTAAATTATATAAATTGAACAATGGTTGTTACTGTTTAGTCTTTAGAGATTTATGTTTTATTTCTTATGATAGAGGTTTATTCATTTTAGAAATTATATTACCTTGTTCTAAATTTTTTTGTTTTGCTTATGTAAAAATATAGGAGGGATATATTTTCATTCTTATGTGGAATTATGTGATCCATTACAAGTTGATTTTAGTGCCTTGGGAATGCAAAATTAATCTCGAATACTCATTATTTAGAGAAGAAGATGAGATTACGGTGGAAATTGATTAATAGATGAAATTATACTTTTAAAGTATGACTATTTACATATGATATTATTATATATGATAAATGAAATATTAATATCTAGGAAAAGGATCATGAAATAAAAATTCTACCACGTTACATTCATTTTTGATTAGTTTATTTTCTTTATCATATCTCTTTAGTTTTTGGTTGTGTGCTCATTAACCTTGTAATGATCATTCAATTTTTTGTGATCAATGTTCTCACTCTTCATCATATTTTGTCCATTAATTTTTCCTCCATGTCTATGTTTTCAATTTCTAAAAAATTTCTCCTATTTGGAAACCTATTTAAATATTTTTCTAGATTACCTTTATATTTCCATCCTGCTCTTTTGAAGAGGAAGTTTATTAACCCTATCTATGAATTTGGTTTTCAAAAAATATATTTTTAAATTTCACACCCTTAATTACTAAAATCAAGATCAAATTTTGAGGACGAAATTTATTAAATGGGGGAGAAGATAACACTATGATATTTTAAAACAATATTATTTTCAACAGAATTTACAACATGCAACACTGAGCTTGAACAAATCATGAAATATTTTTATTTAAATATGAATAATATAACCTTGAGATATAATTTTTAGATATGAATATGGGTAAAAAAATTATGAAGCACACACACACATATAATTTTTTTAATAAATACACAATTTTTAATTCTAAGGAAACAAGAACTTAATTTTTTAATATTTATTTTATACTTCAAAAATATGTTTTCTTCTAAAATAAATGTCTTACTTTTTGTTAGTGAATACTATAATTAATTTTTTTGTAATTTTAATAATTTTATTTTTCAAAATGGCTATAATTTTTAAAATCATCATATCAAAATTATCTTAGGGTGATTTTTTGTGATTTTTCTAAAGAGATCCATTTTTTCATTGAATTATGAAAAATGACTGTTTTTGAAAACTTATCATCACTTTAAAATGAAAAATTATTATTTTAATTTTATCTCAAATAAATTTAATTATTATTTAATTATATTTAATATAAATATTTACATGTGAATCATCATTATACCTGATTTTTTTATAATTTTATTTTTTGTCTTAGAAATCCATTTTTCAAAAAAAAATTCAATATGTTTTTCATTTTTAACAAATTTTTTTTTCTAACACTTCAAGAAATTTCATATTAAAAAAATTCGATATTTTTATTCATGAGGTATAAAATTTTTAAATGTTTCCATTTTATTTTTGGTCACTATGAAAAGTAACCGTAGTTAATATATTTCACCTCGATAACGGTACATCGCGGAATTAAGGTTAAAAATAATGAGATAAGGCCTAAAAATAACACTAAAACTTGTGTTTATTTTATTAGATAAGTTTTTATATATTTTTAAAATTAAGTTTTAAAAAATTTATAAATTTATTACCACTTTCGATTGGTAATTTTTTATATAGTTTTAAATAATGAATAAAAACAAAATGTCACTCACTTTGTTTTAATATCAATAAATTTTTTTCATAGGTATAAAAAAGGTTATGTTCTATTTTAAATGGTTACTTGAAATATGATTTATTTTTTTTCATTTTAATTTATTTTAAATTCTTACTGATGAAATAATTACCTTAAATTATTATAGAATTCAAACATAATTTTTTTGGAAGGAGTAGACAAATCATACAAGGGTTTTTTTAAAACTCTAAAAGTAATATTGTTTGGGTGATTTATAGTTTCCCAAAAATTTTATAGATATATATTAAAAATTATTAATTTTTTAAAGTTTTATATTTTATTTACATTGTTATCTCGATGACCTTAAATTCAAATTAAATTATTAGTGAAAAAATGACATTAATGATATCTTATAATAATATATATTTTATTAGATGATTTATAATTTATAAAAAATATTATATTTGTAAAATTTAATGGGTATGGTTTAATATATTAAACATGTTCCATTTATTGGTCACTTTTCCTTTTATTGTAAATTTCAACACCCTTAAAGTGTAAAAAATATTTGATATCATGGTAATCGTCAAAAGGGTTAATTGAGGTGAAAACAAAGAGATAAGGGTGAACAAAATTATCAAAACGTGTAACAATTTTACTTTATGAGATTATTTAGACTCATAGTTATCATATATTTTAAATATATCAATTTTTTCCACTTTTACTTAAAAATTAATTTATATTAATTTAATACCTTATATAATTCCAAGAGTGACCCTCCCCTCACTTATAAAAGAGAACATCCAATCCTCTGTTTATAAAAACTTTCTTGAACTTTATTTTTTACAATTCTAACCCAAATACATTCCTAAAATATGTCCCCTTATTTTAGAGGTTTTAATTTTGGAATAATACTTTGATTAAGGTATAAAGAAATAGAGGGTTTTCAAATAATAAGTATAGATTTTAACTGAATGTTTTGGTTTTATTTATTCTTCTACCTCCTTAAAATATTATTCAAACATGATGAAATAATGACATAAATATATTAAATATACATATATTTTATTATCTTAAGGAAATAACCTATATCCATCTCATCTTCCATAAAATGGGAAATGAAACCATTATTCGTTTGTACGGTGGAACACCACCTCATGAACTGATGTATTTTTTTCAATCAACACTTCTCACGTGTTGTTATAATGATATATATATATATATGATATTCATGAAATAATTATCATTCATAAATATTGTGTATCATCTATTTTATTACCTTTATATCACATAGAAAATGATAACATCGTTCGTGATTACATGTGGACTACCACCTCCATGAAGTGATATGATTTATTTTTTATGAAAAAATCATATGGTTGTTATAAATAAGTTTATTTAAATAAATAATACGGTATTTATTATATAATCATAATTATATAAATGTAAAATAATACTTTCATTCTTTCCATCATGTTTGTTGGAAAATGGAAATGGTACTCATGCATATGTATGACCTACCATATTAATGATTGTAATGTAGTTAATTTTTTATTTTTGGTTTTAAAATGATAATTAATTTATAAAAAGTATAATTATTTCTTTATTTTTATTCTGGATATGATGGAATAATTAGCTAATTTTCTATATCCATCTTACCATATTCATTTTTAACATAAGATCTAAATATCATTAAAACATCTATTGTGAAATTAATTGATTAAGTAATTTTATATAACATGATAATAAATAAAATAAAATGAATATTAAAATTGGAAAAAATTATTAAAAATTTAAATAGTTATAATATGTTTATTATTATGTATGATAAAGAATATACAAAGCTATCCAGACTCGAGGTATGATACATTTTACCTTTAAACCTTCATTTTAAATATTTTAACGATTTATTTTCTAAATATTTTTCTTCCATGTCCATATTCATAAAAATAATTTTTATATTTATTTATATAGAAATAAATTAATTATTAATAAAAGTTTATGTCTCTTTTTACTTTTTTCCAAAGGTTTTCAAAAGGAATTTTTTTGTGTATTTTATACGGAATTTTTTTACTTTATTTTCAAAAGGTAAAAGAAATGTTCTATTTGAATGCATAAGATGTCAAAATAATTTCCCACCACAAAAACCATTATTTTATGTTTTTCTTAATTTATAATCTTACATGTTTTATTAAACTAAAAAACCTCCTTCCCTTTTTCTAGGAATTTCTATTTTAAGAATATTGCATTAAATGAAAGGGATGTATCAATATCCAAAAATGTTTTTCTTATGGGATAAAAAATAAATTTGAATGAGTTTTATAGTGGAAATTAAAGATAATATATGTTTAATTCATCTTATAATCCATAGAAAATTTTTATGCTGACAGTTGAGCCTTATAATGGTCATGATAATTGTTTATCCTGATATAGCTCTACAATGCATTGGGTAATGATTATGTTTTTAGAAAAATTTATTAAAATTTTAGTATATTTGTTATTCCAATTATAGGGGTTATTTTAAGAGTTATATGAATATTATGTCCCAAGTTAAATAAATAAATTTTCTATTCTTTCTGATTAATATTCATATAAATTGTTTGACTTCAAACGATAAGTTAGTTATTTTTTTATAGAATGATTATTCCCTTTTAGAGTAACAAGGCATGTTTTTAATAAAATATATTTCTTGGGTTCTTATGTTTAATAATAAAACCTAATTAATGCTAAATTTACTTTATATTTTCTTATAAAGAGTTTTATTAAAAAATTTGGGTAGTAAAGTTGATTTCATGTGTAAGTTAATGATTATTTAAGATCAAAGTTTATTATGTTAAGGAAAAACTCTATTTTGTGATCTCATGGTTTTAAAATGTAACTTAATGGGATTTTATTAATCATACCATATTTTGAAATGTTTTTCATAAGTTTTAAGGATGAGTAATAACAATGAAGAAGTTAATTTTAAATTCATGAAGCTTTTTTTAAAAATTTGTTTTTTTCATTATAAAAATTTATATTGTGGAAAAATGGATACTGAGTAGAATTTTAAAATTTATAATATATGGGTTTTTATATAAGAGTTATGACCTAATTAACTAAAAATATAATCCAAAAAAACTTTGAAATATATGATAGTGAATTCTTGACTCAAATATCAAGATTATATAATGTTTTTATACTAGGTCCTTATATATATAATTATGAAATACTGTTAATTATAATTTAATTAGTGTTAATTTTTTTATATTTTAGTATATTTTGGATATTATTCATATTATACCCACATGAATTCACAAAATATTGGTTATGCTTTTCACTAGGCATAGTAAGTAATTTTTTTTAATATTTATTGAATTCTTATCTTTTATTTTTTATTAGTTTTTTAATAAAAAAATTATTATTATATATGTTTTGGTAATTAATATAGAATGTTATGGGTCATGGATATATTTTACCATAGTTCACTTATCGATAATGATGCTAAATAAAATTAATATTGTGAAATTTTTAGTGAATAAATTTTATATTCATTGATTCTTATTTTTTGTTACATATATAATGTTTCAAATTTTCAATGTTTTATTTCATATCTATAGTTTCATCTTAAAAATGGGTGTTTTTAATGTCTTTATTATGTTTTGTGATTCATTTTTTAGATTATCATGACTATAATGATGCAAATTATCAAAAGGATAGTTCCATTACAACTTTTATGTTGTAATGAAATATGTTTTCTTATCATTATTCTAAAATTTATTATTTTTATAGGTTTTTGGTGATGTTTTGTTGTATATAGATAAATATTTAAACAAAATTTGAGTTTTATTTAAATTTTTTTATTGGTTTGATTAATTTTTATATGTATAACTAAAAGTTTCAAGTATGTGTATTTTTATTTTGGTTAATGATTTTGTATTAAAGTTATCATTGAGTATTTTTCTACATATTTATATTCTCAATCTACTTTTTTATTAATTTAAATTACTATAATTCATGTTATAGGTCTTTATTTATTTTTTTAGTGTACTATTATTATAAAAAAATTAATTTTTTTTAAAGGTAGCTTTATTGAAAACTGACAGTCAAATCCCAAATAAATATTGAAATTTATTTGGGACTTTTAAAATATATTGTTTTGAAAATTGGCATTTAAATTCACATTCAATGTCATTTTTTCTTTAAAATCAATGTTAAAGCACCTATTAATGTCTGTTTTTATTATAACCATCCTTGAATGTCCAAAATAAATATTGATATTTATTTAGTATTTCGTCATTAGTTTTTTATACTGATGTTAAATTCTCTTTCAATATAGTTTTTATAAAAATTTTATGTGGAAAATCCCTCTATATGTATATTTAATTGGGATTTCATCATTATTTTTATAGAAACTGAAATTTAAATTATTTTTAATGTTTATTTTAAATAACTGATGCAACAAAAATTATTTCAATATTAATTATCTACTTTCTACATTTTAACTGACATTAAAAATGAAAAAAAAGAAATGATAAAAGGATACCCTCAACTAGTGGTTAAATTTTCCATTATATTTTTTAAAATTCATATTTTAACATTATTTTTATTAGTTTTACCATATTTTTATAATGAACTTAGAAATTGGGTTATTTGTTAGTAAACATTGCTAGAAATATTATTATATTTTTATCAATGATTAAAACAATTTTTGGATATGATTTCATGTGACAAAAATGATAATCATAGAAATTAATCAATATTTTGATTTACATTTAATTATTTTATATATTCATATCCATCATAGTTTTATAAAAGTTTTTTTTATGATTTTTCAAATCGAAAAAAGAAATAGTTTTATTCTAATTAAAGTTTTTTCCATCTATTATATGGTTTTATTTTAATGTTTAGTAACTAAATTATAGAAATTTAATTTAAAAAATTTTATTAATTATTTATATTATCATATAAAATTTACTTTAGTGTTATTTATTTGGATTTTTCTGAAAAACAGATTTTTGAGTGAATAGTTAAAATACAAATTTTGATAAAAAATAGTCATTTACTTTTATGTAATGGTAAAATTACATTAAATTTTGGATTGATTTAAAAGTAAAATTATCACCATTTTAATAAATATTTTCCAATTAATTCCCTATGAATCAATATGATTCTTTTTTTGGTATAAATTCATTTTTATCCTTAAAAATGCACATTTCAGAAAAATTGTTTTTTATTGTGTTCTGTATTTTGGTATTAATAATAAATATTTTACATGAATAAATTTCAAATAATTAAAAATTAATTTAATATAAGTAATAATAAGGTTAAAATTTAGTAATATGGTAAATTTTATTTTTGGTCATAATGAATAGTAACCCGACTAATTGTTATCATTGTGTTAAAGGGTAAACTGGGTTATTAGGGTTAAAAAGTTGTGGTAAGGTCACATAATCTCGTCATAAATATTATTGTATGATATTATTTCATAAATTATCTCATATATTACAAAAATTATTTTGTTAGTGCCACATGTCCATGAGTAAGGCATTTATAATATTTACAAGTTAAGAATAATTAAAAGAGTGACACTACCCTCACTTATAAAAGATAACCTACTATCCTAACCTAGTCACAAAAATTGAACAAAATAGATCATCCAATACCTTCTCAAATACCTTACTAAATATCCTCCCCACATCCTTGAGATTTTCCCCTCCAATGGACCAACCTATATGTCGTAAGGTGTAACCCAAAAGAGGTATTTCATAGAAGATATATAACTCTTAACTAAGTTCTTTTAGGTTTATTTATTCTTATACCTATATAAAACCTATCATAACCATGTTGATATAATATAATTAGTATCCAAAATATTCTAAAATGATAGTATTTTATGGTAAACCCTTTTAATGTCCTTTTTATCCTATGAGGAATGAAAGCATAGATTTTGTGAACATTCAGACTACCACATATACAAAGCAATATGATCAATAATTATTCACCACCAATCATGTATCGTTATTATGATGGATTTAATAAATTTATATGATATTTATGACATGATTATTATTTTAAAATAAATTATAATATATACCTTTTAACCTTCCATCAATTGGAAATTAATAACGTTACTCATGCATACTTTTGGACTACCACCTATATGAAGCGAAGCGATTTCTTTTTCATTTATGTATTACCATGGAGTCATAAGGATAGATTTAATGAATAAATATGATATTAATAATTTGATTATGATTCTATAAAGGTAAAATTTTATCAATTTTATTTCTTTGTCATCTCTTAGAAAAATGAAAATATTGTTCATGCATATTATGAACTACCATCTCCATGAAATGGTATGGTTTATTTTTCATGACTACCATATGTCACGAACCCGCCCGGGTACCCTAGTAACCCGATAACAGAGTCGGCCCTGACATAGCCCGAAGGTAGTTCCAGATCTCCATGGGTCAACGAATAGCACCTAACATCATAAAACATGCAAGTGGGAATGATTTTCCACCAAAAATGCAGAAGAAAAGAAAAGAAAACAGTATGTATAACAAAAGAAACTCCTCTGGGAGTAATGTACTAGAATCTAATAAGAAATAAACCAACCCAAAGAACTATAACCAAATAACCAAAATAGAGAAAACATCCCAATGTACCAGGGAACACAACTCACCAAGCCCAACGCTCAAAAGATGGATCCATCTCCAAGAGATACTTTCCCCTTACTCGGACCTGAAAGAATAAAGTCTACAAACACCCGAAGGAAAAAGTAGGGTGTGATCTAAGAATCCTAGTAGGGTCTCACCATGAGTTCTATAATAGATGAAAAAATTTATTTAACCTAAGGAATTCTTTCAATTTTTCATAATAAATAGGTTTGGCAATTCAAAAGCATATTTACACAAAACATGATATACATGTTCAAAATGATGGAAAAATACATTAATCAAAGGCTTTAAAAATGATGCAATATTTCTAAAACAATGTATTAAATAAAAATATTTACATAAAAAAGTTTATGTAAAATCATTAGGCATGTAAAGCTGTTCAAAAGCATTGGCATACATTTATATCTGAGATATAAAAAAAATAAGCGAGCGATGTGGTTATCCGCCAAAAGGTACAACAATATTAACCAGTTATAAGATTCCACACTCTCTATGTGAACTCAGAAAAATTAGTATACACACGTCCCTATGACACTGGCCAAAGGAGACTCGTCACCAACCCATCGGGGATGTGACCTGCAACATGTATGTTTTAGAACGTTGTTGTAGTGTAGATTGTATCCAAATAACTCAATAACTGCCTAAGGATTGAATGCAATCTTACATGATGGGTGAACAATTTTATGACTACTTAAAAATATGATCAATCCCATTATTCCATTTAAAAAGTTCTAATTTCTTTACATTTAAAACTTAAATAGGTTTTATTAAAAAATATGCCTTTTTTCACAAGATAAAACCACTGAGTTTCTATCTAATCATTTTAAGGCATTTTCATCAGTTTGAAATCTATTAAAAACAAATTTCATCATTACACAATTTATTTCTATAATTAAATTCAACAATTTAATTGAAACCATTTCCATAAAATCCATAATTTAAATTAAATAACTTAAATTAACCAATTTCCGTAAACACACCTAATTCATTGGAATTTGGGGATTTCCAAATTACCATGCCAAAACCATTTCAAATATCTCCATTCATTGGAATTGGGTTTTTATCAATTTAATTGAAAGAAAATTTGAGTAATTAAATTTAAATCAACAATTGAAATAAATCAAGTAATACAAGGATAATTAATTCGGATAATTAGAACAGAACCACATAACTCAAGGTCATCGATGTCATCAATAAAGATAAACCACCACAGGTGGTTCAATACACCTCCTCACAACCCTATTATCGTAAGCATCGACACACCAAAGTTTGATGTTCATAAAGGGGTCCTTGAACTAATGTCAGTTATTTTATTTCAAAAAGAAATAAAATTTTACATGTGATAATACCTTCTCTCTCCCGGATAATTTTTGATTTATTGTTTAGATTATCACATGCGATGATACTTCCCATTTTCTCGATAGAATTCCAAATTATCATTTTCTGCCAATACATATATCAAATAAATTTCCTTAGAATAATTATAAACCACATTCGATATTATAATATATTTAAATTAAAATGAGAACACATGTGGTAGTCCTTTATAGTTATTTATTAACAAATTAAATAATTATCCTTTGATAATTTATTTTAATAATTATCATTTAGAAATCACATGACTATCTAATGATTATTTATTATAATTATCATTTGATAATTATTTATAATTATCCTTTCAACAAAAAAGAGTAAATTGTCCTTTGGTGATTCTTCATAATTATTATTCAATAGTTTACATTTTGATAATTTTATCTAAAATTATCATTTGATAATCTGGTGGGATTATCATTGATAATTTGAGGAAATTAACCTTTGATAATTATGATAACTATCTTTTGATAAATTGCATAAAATTATCCAAGATAATAATTTTTGAATAATCTTTGTTTAATTATCCTTATATAAAACATTGAAATTATCATCTAACAATTTTATTATTATTCTTTGATAATTTTTATTAAACATCTCTTGATAATAATATTTTTTAAAATAAAAACCTATAATATTTTTACTTTAAATGATCCATTTAAAATGGAAAAAAGAAAATTGGATAATACATTGCTACATTCAAATCAAAAATATGATTTAGATTCTTCTCATCAAGATGAATCCAATGACATTTACAGCACGTAAAACCAACCAATATCATGAAAGATATTTAAGAGATAATATTGAATTAAAAAAATAAAATAAAATAAAAAGAATAGAATACCTCCTACGCACATGAATCATGCCCCAAAATGAGGAATAAATTGTTGGCCGCTAGATGTGAATTAGATCAAGTAAGACCTACAACTACGTGTGAGGAATATTTGAGTTGCATAAACTCTATGAGATCGAGAAATAGGGAAGGGAAAGGTGTTTGTGAATTTTAAGAACCCTAAAAACATAGGTTTGATAACCAATATTTAAAACATCCTATTCAATTCATGATTCAATCTAAATTTAATGACGGAGTTATTAATTCCTTCTCATTAATGCATTGAAACTGAAATGGATTAAAATGGAAATGAAACAAGAGATTTTAAAAATTGAATGCCTCTTCAATGGAGGATGTGCACGTCAAGAAGATGCAGGAGATAAAAAATGAAATTCCATTTGATTTCACTAAATTCAGATTAATCATTAAATTAATAAAATTAATTATTTAACTTAAAAATTAAATGACACCAAACATCCATTTCTCATTAAATTTATACCCTATATAGGGTAAATACATCGTTTTGGACCCAATAGTTGTATCAGATTTCTCAAATGATGAACAGTTTGAGAGATATTAATTATTTATTAATGAAAAATCAAAATAAATAATTAATTAAAATAAAAAGGATTATTTTTGTGAGTGATGCGTCCAATGCTCGACACTTACAAATGTTATACCCCGTTTAGGGTAGACGCCCCATTTTGGACCTGTCAGTGGTCTTAGATTTCCCATATGTCGCACCATTTGGGAGATATTTAATTATTTTTAATAAATAATATATTAAATATTATTTAATAATTTTAACTCATGAGAGAGGCATCCAAAATTCTGACGACTTTGAATGTTATACCCCTCCTAGGGTAAACACGATATTTTAGACATATCATTAGTCTTATATTTATCAAAAGAAGAACCATTTTGGAGTTATTGAAATATTTTGAATAAAAAGTGCATGCTTAAAATATTCTATTTAATAATTTTATTTTTTCTTCATTGAGAATTTTCGGGCCTTAATGATCTTGCACCAACTCATTGTCAAACTCCACAAATATTCAATTGAATATTCCTAGATTTTGACCAGTAGTTAAGTCCATTAACATATTTATCAAAAACATTGCTGATAAATTATTTTTTTCCAATTAATATATTTATAATTTCACACAAGAGCATTTATCAATACCGAAAATAGTAATGACATGTTACTATCTCCCCACCATAGAAACTTGTTATCCCTAGAAAGCCTATGAAGAAGCCTCCATGTCAAAAAAATGAGACCACTGCTTTAACATTAGTGAATCTCTCTCCCACATCTCATAATAATTTGAATCATCATACCATAAAACACAGACCAGAGGCATCATCCTCCTATGAAGTACCTTCATCTCAAAATAAAGAATCCTGAATATCTGTTCAGTCACAGATAAAACAGGTTTGATATCAAGACCACTTCAGCTCAAAACATGAGATGGATAAGAGATATACTTTCATAGATGGGATCTATATAAATACATTATGAATCGATGTCATCTACGGTGGTAGTTCTTAATGGTAAGAAACTTTACCCACATGATCAATAATCTCAAAAGGTCCCACAAAAAGAGGAGTAAATTTCTCTTGCCTCACATGCTGTTGATGACCCAACCGGGTGAAACCTTCAAAATTACTTGGTCACCAACTAAATATTCTAAAGGACTAAGGAGGTGATTGATATAAGACTTGTATTAGTTCTATGTCTTTAACATTCTATTATAAATTAACTGAATATTTGTTGTTATATATTTCACTAAACTAAATCCAACCAAGGAAATTTTACCAATCTACGACCAACACAATAGATATTTACAAAGATGATCATACATGAACTCAAAAGTATCCAGTCTGATCGTGGATTGGAAACTGTTGTTTATAAGAGAACTCAACCTCTATTACCATGTGTTAAATAAAAAAATTATGAAATAAACATGGTGGAAAACATGATGATAACTGGAGGGAGATCACCACTCATTGAATTTTATACCAGATCAAAAGTAAACATTGGTATTACTTTCCTCAAAGTTCTGGCTCTACTCGACCATGGGTCCCATTATCCTTGAAATACAAGAGGCACACCACTAGGAGTAATAAGTTAGAACCATAAAGGACAATAATCAATCTGTGATTTATTGGCAATGAGCCAATCCATCTCGAATATAACGTCAAGAGATTTCATGTCGAGTACCAAAAAAATCCAAGAATGTTTTACATCTGATAGAGAGAAGACACAAATAGGACTATGGATACCCTACTCTCTCATCACGCCAAGAGGTTTAGTAATATAATTTTAACAAGATAAAAGCTCCATATAATGATTAAGGAGATTAGTGGTATGGGTTGAAAAAAATGAGTGAGATGAACCAGTATCAAAAAGATCAGTCACTAATGATGAAGCCATAGTAATGGTACCTCTCATGATTGCTAGGCCCATATCAACTTCCTCTGGATACTCTTACACTATATGAAGAAGCTTTGTTCTGGATACCTGTGGCTGTAACTCTTTTGTACCTAAAAAATATGATTGTTCGGCAGTTGTTTAAGGTTTTTATGATCTCGTGTCACTATGTAGAGTGAAAATGTTGTGGTAAGAACTTCTGAAAGTTCCCTAAACATCTGTAGAAGCCACAATTCTATCATCCTTGAAAAATTCCACAGCCTTGGATGACACTAATTACTCTAGATAGAAGTGGTAAGTGAAATGAACCTTGAAGTACTTCCACTCTAAGCCCTCATGTTTCTTTGTCATCCATATCGTGTCCCACAATATCCTTCTTGGTTACTCCAATATGAAGGTGGAAAACTTCACCTTGATATCGTCCGGTGTCTCCAAGAGCTCAAACATATGTTATATCATGACCAAACATTCATCAGTATGTTGAGGATCAATGGAGCCTTGAAAAATTGGTGGTTTCTGGTGAAATAACTCTAGAGAAATTTTTTGAAGAGCATACCCCCAAAGTTCCACAGCTAGATCTTAAATGTGGAGTAGAAGTGGTGCCTATCCCAGAACTTGGACATGGTGCATGATCACCTCAATTTGGCTCAGGTCCACTAGAGGATTCTCTTACAGAGGTTCACCTGTATCCCCTTCTTGGATCCGATTCACACATCTTCTTGGAGGCATGATGTTACAAAACATCAGTAGAAAATAAGGAGGACATTAGTTAATGCTCGCACTTAGAAACAAGGGAAGAAAGATCCCAACTGATAGAACATAAATTATTTTGATTTCAATCTATCCAATTCAAAATAGAAAAAATAGTAGAACTAATCCACAAGACATCATTCCCTAACCACCCCTGGTGACTTAAGGTTCATTGCGGTGAGAGCTAGCCAAGAACTCAATCACAACTACCTCCTAAGTCCCGAAAAGAATACTCAAAATGCATACGATCATCAAGACAAGATTCTTAACCTAACTTTGATACCATTTTTTCACGAACCAGCCTGGGTACCCTGGTAAACGGATATGTGAGCTGAACCTGACATAGGCTGAAGGGAGTTCTAAATCCCCACGGGTAGGTGACTAGAACCTGATAACACACAACTTGCAAGTGGGAATGATTTTCCACCAAAACTGTAGAATAAAAGAAAACAAGATAGTATTTATAACAAAAGAAACTCCTTTGGGAGTAATGTACTAGAAGCCAACAAGGCATAAACCATCCCAAAGAACTTCAACCAAAGAACCAAAATAGTAGAAACATCCCAAGGTACTGAGGAACACAACTCACCAAGCCTAATACTCAACAGTTGGATCCACCTCCAAGAGATAATTTCCCCTTACTCGGACCTGGAAGGAGAAAGTCTATAAACACCCAAAGGAAAAAGTAGGGTGTTATCTAAAAATCCCAGTAGGGTCTCACCACATATTTTATAACATATGCCAATAATTGATTTAACCAAAAGATTACTTTCAATTTTTCAGAATAAATAGGTTTGGAAATTCAAAAGCATATTTATACAAAACATGCTATACATTTTCAAAATGATGAAAAAATACATTAAGCAAAGGCTTTAAGAATGATGGAATATTTCTAAAACAATGGTTTAAATAAAAAGAGTTACATAAAATAGTTTATGTAAAATTAGAAGGCATGTAAATCAGTTCAAAATCATTGGCATTCGTTTATATCTCAAATATAAATAAATAAACGAGCAACATGGTCATATTCCAAAAGGTAAAATAGTATTAACCGGCTATAGTATTCCACACTCTCCATGTGAACTCAGTAAAATGTTTATACACATGTCCGTATGAAACTGAAAAAGGGAGAATCATCACCAACCCATTGGGGGCGTGACCTGCCACAAGTATGTTTTAGAATGCTGTTATAGCATAGAGTGTATCTAAATAACTCACTAACTACCTATAGATTTTATACGCTCTTAATTGATGAGTGAACTATTTTAAGTCTGCTTAAAAATACAATCAATCCCATTATTACATTTCAAAAGTTCCAATTTCTTTCTATTTAAAACCAAAACACGTTTTATTAAAAAAACATGCCTTTTTCACAAGATAAAACCACTAAGTTTCTATCAAATAATTTAAAGGCATTTTTACTAGTTTTAAATCCATTCAAAACCAATTCCTTCATTACACATTTTATTTTGACAATTAAATTCAACAATTTAATTGAAACCATTTCCATCATATCAATAATTTAAATTAAACAATATATATTATCCAATTTCCATAAACACACCCAATTCAATGGAATTGGGGGTTTTCAAATTTTCATGATAAAATCATTTCAAATATCTCGATTCACTAAAATTGGTTTTTATAATTTTAATTAAAAGAAAATTTGTAAAATTGAATTTAAATCAAAAATTGAAATAAATCAAGCAATACAAGGATAATCAATTTGGATAATCGGTTAATGGAACCACCTATATCTAGGTTGTCGATGTCAGTGATAAAGATAAACCACTCCATGTGATTCAATACACCTCCTCACAGACCTATTTTCATAAGCGCCGACACACCAAATTTCGATGTTCATCAAGGGGTCCTAGAACCAATGTCAGTTATTTTATTTCAAAAAGAAATAAAATTTTACATACAATAATACCTTCTCTCTCTTATATAATTTTTGATTTATCATTTAGATTATCACATTCAATGATACTTTCTCTTTCCTTGATAAAATTTCAAATTATCATTTTATGCCAATGCATATTTTCACAAAAATTTCCTCATAATAATTATAAACCACATTTGATATTATAATATATTTAAATTAAAATGAGAACACATGTGGTAGTAATTTATAATTATTTATTGAAAAATTAAATAATTATCATTTGATAATTTATTTTAGTAATTATCATTTGGAAATCACATGATTATCTCATAATTATTTATTATAATTATCATTTTATAATTATTTATAATTATCCTTTCAACAAAAAGAGGAAATTATAGTTAAGTGATTCTTCATAATTATTTTTTTGTAAATTTACCTTTTCATAACTTTATTTAAAATTATCATTTGATAATCTTGTGCGATTATCATTGATAATTTGAAGAAATTAACCTGTGAGAATTATGATAATTATCTTTTGATAAATTACATAAAATTATCTTAGATAATAATTTTTGAATAATCTCTTTGGATAATTTTTTATAAATTATCTTTATATAAAACATTGAAATTATCATCTAACAATTTTATTGTTATTATTTGATAAATTTATTTATACATCTCTTGATAATATATTTTTTAAATAAAAACCTTTGATATTTTTACTTTAAATGATTTATTTAAAATGTTAAAAAGTAGATTGGAAAATACATTGCTACCTTCGAATCAAAAATATTATTTAGGTTTTTCTTGTCGAGACAAATCCAATGACATTGATGCTGAGTAAAACCGACCAATATAGTCAAAGATATTTAAGAGATAAGATTGAATAATAAAATAAAATAAAATAAAAAGAATATCATACCTCCTATGCACATGAACCACGCCCCAAAGTGAGGAAGAAAATTTTTCCCATTGGATGTGAATTAGATCAAGAAAGACCTACTACCATGTGCGAAGAAGATTTGAGTTGCATAAACTCTATGAGATCGAGCAATAGAGAAGGGCAAGGTGTTTGTGTATTTTAAGAACTCTAAAAAACATAGGTTAGAGAACCCCTATTTAAAACATCCTATTAAATCCATGATTCAATCAAAATTTATTAATGGAGTTATTAATTTCTATTCATTAATGCATTGAAACTTAAATGGATTAAAATAGTAATGAAATGGGAGGTTTTGAAAATTGAATGCCTCTTCAATGGAGGATGTGCACATGGAGAATATGAAGGTGATAAAAAATGAAATTCCATTTAATTTCATTAAATTAAGATTAATAATTAAATTAAAAAAATTAATTATTTAACTTAAAAATTATATGACACCAAACATCCATTATGCATTAAATTTATACCCCGTCTAGGGTTAACACCACGTTCCAGACCCAACTCTGGTCTCAGATATCTCAAACGATGAACAATTTGAGGGATATTAATTATTTTTTAATTAAAAATTGGAATAATTAATTAATTAAAATAAAAAGTTTATTTTTGTGAGCGAGGAGTCCAAATGCTTGATGCTTAGAAATGTTATACCCCATCTAGGGTAAACCCCCCATTTGGGACCTATTGGTGGTCTCAAATTTCCCATACGTTACACCGTTTGGGAGATATTTAATTTTTTTAAAAAATAATATATTAAATATTATTAAATAAATTTAAATCATGTGCGAGGAATCCAAACGTCTAATGCCTTAGAATGTTATACCCCTACTAGGGTAAAAACCATATTTTGGACATAACAGTTGTCTCAAATTTCCACAACAATGCACCGTTTTGCAGTTATTCAAATATTTTGAATAAGAACTTAAAATATTTAGTTTAATAATTTTATTCCATCTTATCCGAGTATTTTAGGGCCTTGTTGATCTTGCACCAAATCAGTGTCAAACACAAAAAATATTCAATTGAATATTCTTAGATATTAATTAGAAGTTAAGGCTATTAACACATTTATCAAAAAATCACTGATAAATTATTATTTTTCCACTTAAGATATTTATAATTTATTACAAGAGCATTTATCAATATCTAAAATAGTAACGAGATGTTACACCATATATATTTTTAATGGTATATGGTAAATCATCCTTTATTGAAATATTAAGAACTCATTTTTAAGACTAGGAAAAAGGAGGAACCCATTACAAAGACGAGATGGAAAACATTATAAACAATAGGCTACAAGGCCATACAGGGGACCAAATTCCAAAAAATAAATAAACATCATAATGATAATTGAATAACTAATATTATTTTATTATTATACACTTATATAATGTACAAATACACAAAATAATTGAGGTAAGATGTTTTTCTTTAAAACCTAGTTTTAAAGTTTTATTTCCAACTCATTTTTTAAAAATGCATATTTTTTTTAATATTTCAAGAATGTTCGTATTTATTATTCGAATGTCACTAAAGGTCATTTTTACTATTTTTTACTTTCTTTAAAATGTTTTAATAAAACAATTTCAATATTTTATACATGGTTTATTTTTTTGACTTTTTAAAAAAGTATAACAATAATGTTTTTTAATATACATGACATAGATTACTTTTAACACTTCCATAGTTGTTACTCATTATCAATACTTATATAAAATTTTAAATGTTTTTTTCAAAGAAGATCATATTACATATCTTTTGAAAAAAATAATTTTTAGGAGTTTTCAATGAAAATGGATATTTTATATAATTTTATATAAAAATTCAATGTTCATTACTTTTGGGTTGAAATGTGTTTATCAAGGGTTCAATGATGAAAAGTTAAATATTATTAATTTTTTGTTCATGATATTGTAGTTTTGAATTGTTGATGATGGTGGTGGATCTTGATATAGCTCATTATAATAGGTGAAACTGATATATCTCTCTAATTAATTGGGTAACAACCTACTCCTAGAAGTAAAAAAGTGATATGATAAAATAACATTTCACTCATATGGAATTAATTGGGAATATGTTATTATTAAATGTGTTAAAAATTAGTGAAAATGGGATATGAATATGATACCCTAAGATAATAATTTCATGATTTCATTGTGTTCTTTTTAAAACTTTTAATTTGTTAAGGAAATGGAATTTTATGAACCTTTCCAAGTGAAATGATTATTTTCAAAGAAATGTTTTCATGATTTTTCATGTTTTCTCATTATGCCATCATGGTTTTCCTATAATTTTATTATTTTAAAAAAATTTCTTTGATAAATGGTTTAATTTCATATGTTGAATGTTTTATATATGTTCTCATTGTTTTATAGTCGAAAATGTAAACATTTTCATGAGTTTTTAGGGTTTTCACTTGAGTTGACCTAAGCATTAAATACATAAATATTAAATCATTTTAGATTAAAATTCAATACATTTCATGATAATACATTCCCCATAACCATACCTATTTAGTTTCTCCCCAAAGTTATTCTCATATAGTACCCTTCTTAGAGATACCCTATTTAAAACCATTCTTTATAACTTAGCTAAGAAAAAAATTAGAATCAGGGAGCTCAATAGATCATTAAGGGTATTCAATAAAGGTATCTATTAATGATCATATGTAAGTATAAAATAAGAATAATGGTATGAAAACATGATAATAACATACAAATATCATACCAAATTAACCAAATATCATTAGTCACGATTTATGGAATAAGGAATTTTCATAAATTAATACATAATTTAAAAGAGTTTAGAATAATTAATAATCAATAATGATCCATGTGAAAATATCATAAGAAAAATAAATATGTTTTTTGAATAGACATAAGTATTGAAAATTATTTCCTTAGTTAATGCTCACTTCTAAGACTATCATAATTGAAAAAGTCTTATAGTGGATTGGGTTCACATACCGTGCCATTATTTCCTTAGTTAAGGATCACTAATAAGACTATAATAATGGATAGAGTACCATAATGGATTTGGTTGTATCTCAATTTAAATATTTCCATAGTTAAGGCTCAACCAAGACTATCATAGTGCACATAGCCCTTTACTAAACTGAGTTTACTCTCCATTTAATTCATATCATCTCATGAGATATAAAACCGTAACTTAATCATTGAAGGGATATATAATTTTGTTCCTGCTCATCATGTTAGGAAAACCATACATATGTGTACCAGAAGATCATAATAAGAATAATTATATCATAATAGATTAACCTATGAAATAAAATGAGTTATTAAACATCTCTTTATGATGTAATCATAATAAATCTAGAGAAATAATGTGGATGGTATCATAACAACACTCATTATCTCATCGTAGATTAATTAATCTATGGAAAAAATCTGGTTTCATGAAATCATCCTAATAAAATCATTATCCTAAGTCATCCAGAAAATTCAATAGTATCACAAGACCATATCCCTAATGAATCATAATAAACATTAAAGTATTTTTTATACTTTTAAGATATCATTAAAATAAAATTCAAATCATTCTATGAAAACATGAGAATATATATTTTTCTTTTGATAACATTTAAAAAAATCCTCAAATACTGAGAATTTTGTTTTCTTTGAAATTATGAAATAAAACATGTAAAGGAAGATTAAAATAATTGAATAGTCATAAATGTGAAAAAATTCATTTATGTTATATATATTAAAATATAATATTCTCTCCAAAATTTTATAAAAATTAAAAAATAAAGTATTCGAAAAAATTAAAAAGATTCATTTTAAGCCTTCGTAAGTAATTTTAAAGGTATTGAAAACGAAATTTTAAAGAAATTTCATTTATATTTAAAAAATACATAATTTAATTTGAATAACTTGAATATAGAAGAAAAATATTCCCAACCCAAAAAGAAGAAATTAAATTTTCATTTCATAAAATAATTCTTGATCATTTTAACTACCCGTAAAGGTCCATGTTTCCCCAGATCTTGAATTTGAGAAGAGATTTTATTTTTTTTTCTTTTAGGTTCTCATGATGGGTAAAATGGTAATTTTAAACTAGCATATTATCGTGGATAATTTTTATTTTCACTTTTTTTGGACCCATAATATGGTGTTTACCCTATGTAATTTATTTGGTAGAATTTTGAGTTGTCTGAATTTTGGAAGAATATTCAATATTTAATTAATAAAATATTAAATTATTTTCAGGGGTTCATATATCAATGTATTTTGAAAAGAGAATAAAATTTAGATTATGAATTCGTTGTTGAGTCTGGAAAATGAGTTCATTATTAGGTGAGGTATAAACCATCTTTGGTTTTGAGGACTTAAGATAGGTGTTAAAAGGGCATTTAATTAATTGATTAATTAAAAGACCCCCCATTTGGCCTCCCACTCATATAATTAAGGAGGAGGGATTATAACACATGTTTAAAATTACAAATGATAGGTAAAATAGAAGGATATTTCACCATACTTATTCCATGGTGTTAATCGGGACCAGATCAAGGTGCAACAGCTTACGGGAGCATATTTGGACCCAAAGATTTGTTTTTTTTCACCAAGAGGTATGCCGATTTTTATGTTTTTTTAATTTATCCCCATATATGTGTTGTTTTTAAAATTTATATCACTTTTAGGACTTCTAAGGACCCCATGGGGGTCAATTTTTTTAATCGAAAAAAAGAGTGGTTTTAGGAGGTTTGTAAGGGTTTCCCATTCAGAAACCCTGACTGCCTAGTGCGTAGTTTTAAGAACACATGTCATGTGTTATTAAAATTTGGGTAATATTTAATTTTTATAATTACACTCCATGTACTCGGTCTACTAATCATGTAGTGTTACATGGTTATGTGACAACACATGGTCGTGTGGTTGTGTACCTAAGAAAATGATATTTTGGAACTACACACCATGTACTTGGAGTAAATGCCATATAGTACAACATGAACATGTGACTGAGTATATTGGAAGACACACCAAGTAGTGGGAACATGTTCATGTGAATGTTTATGACCAAACCCCATGTATTCTATTTCGTGTATATATACATGGGATGACATGTGGTTTTGGGGTACAAGTCATGTGCTGGGGGTACATGTCGTATACCCCCCTTTGTTACCATTTTGAGGGTTATAAGAAAATTTTCACCCCAATATTGGAATAGGACACAAGATGAGTTCATTTTGAGTATTTTTACACATATAATTTGTTGTTGTAACCCTTGGGTTATTTTTTTTGGATTCGAAGAGGCAGTTTGGGGAGAGAAAGTTGTATTGTAGAGGTTTTCCTCTAGCAAGTGTATTCAGTTGTCTCCTGAGAGTATGGAAAGTGATGAGACCCAAGAGTGGGTCATAATAATTATTATAGAGGGGATGTGCTTATGGCCTTATCCCTTATGAGTTTTTTTTCCATTAGGCTTGTGAGGTTGGGTAATACTAGAGACTAGGAGCAGGATTTTTGATATCTGAGATATGGGTGTTTTCCTAAGAGTTAGGTTGTTACCAATGGTTGAGAGAGGTATGTCTCTTCTTACATTCTAATATAGATGATAACTATAGGGATTCCTCTTCTCGAGTTCTAGTTCCAATGATCCATTGAGGGATACCTCTATATTTTTGTTGACCTAGTGGCCTAAGTTGATGTCCGATTGATAGGAAGATACTTAGTGGGTTCATGTGTTTGGGTATTAATGGTTGTTGAAATTTATTTGGGACTTTATCTGAAGAGTGACCCTATAAGGTTGATATGTGATGATAGGAATGGGGGTTCAACCAACCCTTGATATATTGTTCTTTTTATTATTTTACAGTGTTGGGTTTTTGTGATATGTTCGGGCTACCATGTTTTCAAGCCCAAATTACTGTTATGGATATCCATCATTGAAATATTTAGACATGAGGTTCCAAAGATATGGATTAAGATGTTTGAAATGATGTTATGAAACTGAGGTTTATAGAGTTTGGAATGACATTCCCCATGCATGGTTCTATATGTATGAAATGATGCTTCACATATGAGGTTGGGTATGTTTGACATGATACTCCATTACCTCATGATATGAGGTTTGAATAGACACTCTATGTCAATTCAAATAGTTTTTTTATCATTTTAGTACTAAATCTATTTTCCAGGAACATTTAATATGATATTTATGAGATGGTGTACATGATGATCCCCATATATTTTTGTGATTTCAGATTGAGTTTCCAGTCATGATTAGTATATTATATAGATCAAGAGTTAGGATAAGGATATAGGAACTGATAGTATACTCAATAGTTCATATTCTATATTTAATCTATGGGAATCCATGACATACCATATGAAATATGTTACAATAATAATACTCCATACTTTGAGTTAGATGTTAGACTGAAACTTTGGGTATTGGTTTTACTCTAGCATGGTATGAGTACCAGGGACTGATGTGTTTAGCTACCAAGGAAGATATAGATAATGGATTCATGAGAACATAATATATTCTACCTTATATTAGGATCCTAAATGATATTATTTTCATATAATGAGTTCCTATTGTTGAGTTATAAAACCATGGAGGAGGAACCCATAGGTTATTTGGGATTCATGGTCCTTGAGATGTGTTGAGAGACACCCCATCATTGACCAAAGTAGGTATGCTCAATCATGTTCTCACACCAAAGGATTCATGGTTGTCTTATTTATCTTCATTTAAGTTATGTTCCAGCTAGGTTGAGCATATTTAATAATAATTCACTTATGGAAGCAAGTTATAGGTTCACTATTGGGGGTGGAATACTGAGAATTATTTCTCACCCCCTGAACATGCACCTTAGTGTGTATGAATACCTTATATACTATTTTAGGTTGATCATAGATGTATGATGGATAGGGTGAAGGCCTAGGACTGCATGATTTAGTGGAATTATCCTTTAGATTTTTATAATCATGATGGAGCATCTCGACAAGATACTGGAGACTAGGTATGTAACATTACTCGAAGTTGGAATTTGAGCCTTGTGTATTTATTTTTCAGTTTTTTATTATTTATATGTGATTGATCTAGTGGATGGTTGATGTTATATACATGTAATGGTTGGTCAATCCTTTACTATATTTCATTTTATTATAGTATTCTTCTATGTAAGTTTATTTATTATTTCCAAGTACTCTAATGTTTATAATGTTTGTTTATTTACTTATTTTTATGCACTCTAATGTGGGGATATAGTCTTCTTAGAGTAAAACCTTATACCCCAACTACTAGTTAGCTTCCTCTATAATATGAGGAGGAGCTCATGAGGTCTTGTGGTCAAACAGATCAGGGGACGGGTATAACATAATCCATATCAGGACATTAAAAAGTGGTATGAGAGTAGTTAATTTCCGTTTTATTTTACTATTTAGGATTTGGTTGATTAGAGATACATGAATGTGTTGGAACTCTTTATGGATATCATACTGGTGCATCATTAACTCATGTTCCGGTAGAAAGTCCCATTTACTAGGGGCTGGGAATAATTTTCATAGTATTTGACATTATGTTTGTATATGATTTTCATCTTGGGCAATGTACATATGGTTTGGATTTTATAAATTCAGATAGATATATGGATCTTGAAACATTATAAAGATACCTATGATTTAGTTTTTACTCATGGAATATAGAGGTAAAAGGCATCTCATTCATCATTTTATGAACATATGATCAACATGTTATAGGTCTTCTAGTGTGTGATTATACTAAAAAAGAGGCTCAGTTTTTAAAGTGTCAAAAAATGTTCATATAGTGATTTCTTGTATAAGTACATGGTGGAATTATACTTTGCTGGCTTGAATTTTATATGGATCTATTTATTATGGTAGGTTATGTGGTTATATGGTGAGATGATTAATGATGAGAATTACGATGCATTCCTCATGCACAGTAGGTGCACAAACCCTGGTGGGTTGTCTTGACATAGGTGTATAACCATGGGACCCCTTATAGGTGGTGGTTATTTAGATTTGGATGTTTAAATACATGTTGATGTATATCTCTTGGTCCTCCATTGAGCAGTTTTTTGTTCATATGCTTAGAGAGGATGATTTCCCTGTATATGTGTGGTAGGGTTGGCATGTTAAGTCTTTCAGATGTTATACCCTAGAGATGGTTGTTTGACATGATGATGTAAGGTAATGTTGATACGAGAGAATATTTGTTGCACATGAGTTGTGTAATTCTATTATTCGACATAGAACTAGGTGGTTTTACCTAGTAGTATGATTCGATACATGACTAGTGGGTCTAGGTGGGAGAGCATATCAACCTTATTGATGTGACTCTAGTTTAGAAAGTTTATTTCTTTTTTACTCTCTATGGTGACCCATGAGAGGGGTTAGATGAGTTTTGTGTTATTTTGGGTGTATGTGTAACATATGTATGTTTTGGGTCTTTTGACAATGGTTCCTAAATGGTACATCCTAGTATGTGTCTTAGGAACATTAGATGCATTTTGTTTTTGAGAAGGAGAACCTGTGTGCTAGTACTATAGACCTATGGTTGTTTTACAAAGGGGAAGGTTTGTTCATGTGCCTATCTCTGGTAGTTGTTGTATGGGTAGGTTGTTCCTCGGGATTATGAGATGGAACAAGAATATAGGAGGTGTTTGAGGGTTTTCCAGTTAAGTATTGTGGGATTATTTTTTTTGGGATGTGGCCAGTTAAAATCGGAATTGGGTTCTATGGTTGGGTTACACAAGATTGGGTAATGGCTAAGTGTTGATGGGATCTTGGATGCATGAGTGTATAGTGATATGTTTCATTGTTCAGATTATGGATTTAACATTATTGGATTGTATGCATGGGGTTTTTAAATTAAGTAGATGTTAATGCGTAAGTTTATAATCATTGTGAGTGTGATGAGAAGCTTGTGGAAATGGTGACCTAAGGCCCTCAAGATAGAACTGTAATGATCCTAGAATGAATGGGGTTTTGGTAGTATTCATTGAATAAATCTTTGTGTATTAAAAGTAAAAAGATTATCATTACCAATATCTTGAAATAATTATATGTATGATGATATACCAATATTTATAATCCAGGACATATAGATGTCCCTTTTTTTTATAAAGGGCCTCTTGGGAGGTTGCACTAGTGGAGTGGTGTATGTGTAGATGCATGGTGTTAGGGAACCATCATCTATCTGTGAGTGAGTTTCTTGTTATGGGTTCAAATTTGGTGAACACCATGGGTGTCATTATTAGATTATATTAATGGGAAATAGTTGATGTTTCATTTTTCACTTTGGTTGGATCGAGATATCCATGTACAGTTTAACTGTTTGGATTTGATTAAAACAAGGGTTATGGAGTTTGTGTTCAGTTTTGAGGTGATGGTAAGTATATTTATATGGTGAAGAGTTCCATATTGGTTATGGTGTTGTGAAACTTGTGCAGTTATTGTTGATTATGTAGTATTAACCCTATAAAGCAAGTCAGAATACTACTAAGGATGTGTTTTGGAAGATGAATCTAATGATAGAAGTGTCATGGATTGAAAGAAGCCATTGTAGGTTGAGTTCTATGGTGGGGATAACAATGAGTATAATGGTCAGTTTTGGATAATGTTGAGACCCCCCAGGGTTAATGAATGTGGTTAGGCATAATATTTGTAGTTCTTGATGGTGGAAATTGGTGGCTTGACATTGCATGGATTATACTCTTTATATTTTGAGTTTTCTAGATAAACTTGATTTTCTTCCTTAAGTTGAACACAATGATTTGAGCATAGTTTGATAACAGAGGTGGGTAAATATGTGTGTTTGGAATACCACTAATATATCTTAAGAATAATAAGTTTTATAGTGGGGAGGTTTTAAAGACCCATGTTTCCACTAGTCTTTAATTTGAGTAGAAATTTAAAATTTTAACTTTTATGGTCTCCTAAAGTGTAAATGATAATTTTTCACTAGCATGTGATATAGAATACTTTTTTGACCACTTTATTGGTCCTATAATATGAAGTTTACCATAGGATGGTATTTTTGTGGAATTTTGAGTTTTTTGAGTCTTGGAAGAATATTTAATAATTAATTAATTAAATATTAAATTTTTTTCATGGGTTCAGGTGGAGATATATTTTTAGTGGAGCATGGAACTGAGATTAAATTTTTTTAATAGAGTTTGAAATAGGGTATTTTTATTATGAGAGGTCTAAATAAGATTGGTTTTCTATACTTGGGATGGGTATTAAAAGAGAATTAATTAATTAATTAATTAATTAAAAGACCCCCTATTTTGATTCGCATGCATAGAAATATGGTGTGAGGTATTATAAATTATGCATGATTACTAACCCAAGAGGTAAGTTGGAAATATATTCCATTGTAATTCATCCATGTAGGGGATCGATACTGGATCATGGTGTCATGGTTTCTAAGAGTGTATTTAGACCCGAAGATTCAACATTTTTACTAAAAGGTAAGATGATTTTTAAATTTTATGCCATGATCCCAATATATGTGTTTTTTTCACGTTTTATATAACTTTTATGATTTCTATGTACCCTATGGGGTTCATGCTATGCTTAATCAGGAAAAAATAGGGGTTTCAAAAGGTTTATAGGGGTTTCCTATTTGGAAAAAATCAACAAAACACTATGTGGTCTTCATAACATGCACCACGTGTTCTTCCCTATTAGGGAAGATTAAAATTTTAGAATTACACACTTTTTATTAGGTTTAAATTTCATGTATTGGTACATGTCCATGTGATAGTACATAATCTTATAGTTGTATAGATGGGTAGATGAATTTTTGGAACTTCACAACGTGTACTTGGAATACATGATATGTAGTGGAACATTGGAATGCAGTCGAGTACATGGGAAGACAATCCCTGTAGGGGGTATGGATGTGTGAAAGTATACTAAAAGACCCCATGTATACCCTAGTTGGGTAGTAGTACAAATCCAGAACCCATTTAAGCTAGACCATGTAGAAGTACATGGTCAGACATGTGGTTTGAGAGTACATGTCTTACACTAGGGGTAGATGACATGTACTGCTACTTTTGATACCCTTTTGAGGATATTGATAAAATTTTCACCCCAAATTAATAATTGGAGAGGATTCCATTTTGATTATTTTTCTATGTATAACACGATTTTAGAACCCTTGGGGGTGTCTATAACACATCTAAGAGGCTGTTTATGATGTGTAATTTGTAATGGAGAGGATTTCATCAAGAAAATACATTCAGTTATCTCCTATAAGTGAATCATGGGATGAGAACTAGTAAAGGGTTATGAGAATAATTTGAGGATGTATCATGGATTATTTGGAGTCCTCATTGGTGATGGAATGATATTATCCTTGGTTATAAGGACTATGTTTCAAATAGAGGTGATGGATATGTTGGGTGTACGAACCAACCTAAAGTGATTGGAGGGGGGATGGTCTTGAGGCAATATCCCTTATGAGTTTTCTACCATTTTTATTATGAGTTTTTATGATTCTAGAGAATAGGATCTGGGATGGATGATCCCAAAGAGATGGGTGTTGGCACGAGAATTTGGTTGTTACCAAGGAATGAGAGAGGGATGTATCCACTTACATTTTGATTCAGATGATCCTAAGAGGGATCCTCCACTCAAGTTCCAGTTTCATGTATCCAAAGAGGGATGCCTACATTTATGTGTTGTCTCAAATGGACAAGTGGATTCCCAATTTATAGGACAACCCTTAGTGGGTCTATGTATTTGGGTAGTAATGGTTTTGAGTGTTCCTTTGGGACCCAAATCGAAGAGTGAGCTGATGAGGTTGAGATGTGATGATGGGCATGTACATTTATACATTCCATGATATTTTTTGATTTTTTTTGGTTTACATGAGAGGGTTTTGTGATATTGTTGGGATTTTATGTTTTTTAGCCTATATTATTGATTTGGGTTTCCATCATTGATACATTTGGACATGATTTTCCATAGATATGGTTTTGGATTTCTGACGTGATGATCCAAATCTATAGTTAATAGATTTGGAAATTATGTTCCCCATGAATGATTCTAGATGTCTAACATGATTCTCCACATCCAATTTTGGTAATTTTGGATATAAAACTCCACACCCATATGGTATGAGGTTGGAACAGATTCTCTATATCAATACCGATTGTTGTTTATGGTTTGAGTATTGGACCAATGTTCCAGGCATGCTTATTTTGATATAGGTAAGATTGTGGACATGATGATCCCCATATGTATTTGAGGTGTGAGAATTAGGTTTTGGGTATAATTAGTATACTATACAGATCATGATTCAGACTTAGGGTATATAAATGGACAGTATACTCTATAGTTTATATTGTATTGTGACACTTAGTGCATTTATGGAATACCATATATAATAGGATGTAGGAATGATTCTCCTTATCTTTGTGTTATATTTCAGACTGACGCTCTGGGTGCTATTTATATCCTATAATTGTATGATTACCAAGGACTAATGAATCTAGGTACCAATGATAATATTTTTAATGGATCTATAAGGACATAACAAAGGCTACCTTATATTACCATCCCAACCAATGTATGTGTAGACCTTATGTATTCTTTTAGGTTGATAATGGATTCATAATAGGGTGAAGTCCCACGATTCCATGATTGAGTTGGTCTCTCATGTGGAGTCTAATAATTAAGTTGGAGTAGCTCAATAAGACATTGGAGACTGGGCATGTGACATGGATTATAGTTAGTAGTTGATCCTGATGATTTTATTTTCTAGTTTTTATTTTTTATATGTGATCAGTTTGATGGATGATCAATGTTGTATGTATGGCATAGTTGTTCAGGCCTTTTCTATATTTAATTTTATTACAACATGATTATGTTTCAGTTTATTTATTGTTTCCATGTACTATGATGTGTACGATGTTTTTTATTTACTTATGGTTGTTAAATTTGATATATGGGTATATTATTCTCATATTACTAGCTTATACCCCTACTATTAGTTGGCAGCCACTGCCATATGTGGAGGCACGCCTAAGGTCTTTTGGAGAACCGGATCGGGGCACAAATTTAGTGGAATCCAGGTCGTGACGTTACACCAACAATGATAGTAAAATGGCACTAATAATTGAATAATTAATAAATAATCATGGAAGAAGAAAATAATTTGTTTTAAATTATAAATATTATTTAATTTAACTCAATACAAATTTAATATAGGCAATCACAAAATAAAATGAGATTGTAACATAAATACTTACCTAAAATCTCATATTTCATTATATGCATTGAACCATCCTATATAAAAAATAAATATTTATTATAAATCTATTATAGAACCAAATTCATAAATTAATTATTATATTTCATTCAATTATAATTCCCAATTTCACTTTTATTAACAATTCTTCATTAAAATGAACATTTTGGTAAAAAACTGGTTTTTCTATGAATGTTTTGTTTTTCAAAATTCTGATGCTAGCAAGTTGGTAATTTTTAATCATATTTTTAATATTAATCATGTTATAATTAAAATATTTATTCATTATAGACATTTTTATAACGATCTATATAAATTGGTGATAAAAAATTACTTACATCACTTTGTGGAGATGATGGTCTATATGAAAGCACGAGTGATGTTTCTAATTTTTGATTGATGGAAATAAATAAAGGTAAAGAATAATTATAATTTATTGAATCATAATTACATAATAAATATCATATTTATTTATTAAATATATCCTTAAGAATATCCATGTAAAAATTAAATGAAAAATGACTCTCATTGCTTTGAAATTAGGTTTTTCCACATGCATGCACGAGCGATGTTATAATTTTCAAATAGATGGAAAGGAGATAGAAAATTTCAATAAAATTAACATAAAAACTTCTATGTATGTTAAATATACAGATTAAATATTTTAATCATGGCTATAAATTTTTTTATGAGATTTTAGAAAAAAGATACTTGAAAAATATCGGTAACAAAAAATTGCTCTTCTTCGAGTATCTTACTTTAAAAATCACCATAAGTAATATTAGATGGGTATTTGGGAATGATTGAAACCTTATGGGAATTGAAAATAATGTTGGGAGAGTATTTGGGTAGATCATTTTTGTGTTAAATGGATCAAGTGTTGTGGACATGAGAGGATAGGAGGTACCATTTTATAAGAGAAGGGAGTAGAAAACCTAAAAATAATTAAAATATTAAAATATAATAAACTCATATTCTAGTGAAAGTAAAAATAAGGAAACCCAAAATCAAGGATAATATATGGGTGGGTCAAAATCCACTTAACCAATCATATTTATCCTAGTTTTAAATATTTTTTATTCATTATCTATAATATTATACCCTCTTAATCCTTTTAACCCTTACCATGGTGACAAAGTTTTACAATGGTTACTATTCATAATGACCAAGAATAAATTTTACCTTATTACTATATTGGAAAACGATTATTCAGAATTTATAAAAAATTAAAAAATTCAATTTCTATATGTGGATAAAATCCGTTATAAAATAATTAAACCAAAATCAATGAATACCATTTTTAAAAAAAATCATTTTTAATGAAAATACTAAATTTTTTCTCATTCATTTCTTAGTAAAAAACACGAAATTAATATTAATATATTTTATTTAATATTTTAAGTTCACTTTTTATTAAAATTATTCATAAATAGCAGTTAATTTAATTTATTAAGATAAAATACACTATTCACATTAAAAACATTTATCTGAAAAATATATATTTTTACCATAAAATGTTTTTATCTTCCATTATAAAAAATTGACAATAAATGTATGAATTATTAATAACTTTTTAACATTTAATAATAATATATTTAATTAATAACCTATTTAATTTGTGATCAAGATATATAATATATAGAAAATTAAAATATTTAGAAAAATTTATATTTTAATAAAAAAGAATATAATTTTTAACATTTAAAATTGAGTACCTATTTCCTTGGAATTAATTAATACATTTTTGTTTAGGAAACCATTTATAAATAGTTTTTATAATTTATCTAGTCTTATTCATATCCACCAATAAAATGGTTGGGGGATCATTGTCTCAGTTAATAATAATATTTATATAATATATCACAGTTTGTTTAACATTGGTGTTGCATGTAAATAAAGATATTAAACACTTTGAATTTCATTAAATAGAAAATATCATAATATCTAGTGGTGTTACATTATACCCATTATAATAATTTAACCCTAAAAATTATAACACACTGATATAAATAATTGGGGATAATTATACCTCATCACATCCTCAGGTTCCAACATACCTTCCTCAAATTTATATTTCCTCTTGATAACATTAACTGGGTGAGTAGTCTTGTTCCATATCTATTTATCTCTATGGTCCTACATTTCCATCAATTTTCTATCCTAATAAAGTTCATGATTCAATGGTATAATCTCTGATTTCATTACATGTGAAGGACCAGGTATGTACTTTCTCAAAAGTGATACATTAAACACATCAGGAACTTAAGAGAGATTTTATGGAAGTTCCAAATGATAATAAATCATCATGATATAATCAATAATCTCAAAGGGACTAAAATATTTATGGATCAAAATTCATTTATTTCTAAATCACATAATCTTATTCCTTATAGATATTTGAATAAATTCTTTATCACCAAATTTGATCTCTAGATCATGCTGATGATTTATCAGTAAAATATTCCTATTAAATTTGGGCTTCCCTAATGTGTTTTGGAATAGTTCTAACCTTATCATCCATTTCTTTGAATATATTAGTTTCCCATAAATTTCTTTATCAAAATTTATAACATCACATTGGAGTTCTTCAATTCCGTAAAGGGATTCATAAGGAGCCATCTGAATGCTTGATTTAAAGATATTGTTTAAAGAAAATTCAACAAGAGGAAGGTGTTGATCCAAATCACCATTTAAATACATAGAACAAGGTCTAAAAATATATTTTAGGTTTTCAATGGTACTATTTGATAAAACATATTTTTAATGATGATATAAAGCACTATAGTTTTATTCCATATTCATTTCATGATGAGGAATTATATATAACTTGAAGGTAAACCATTGATCTAAATTAGATAAAATTGAATATGGTACACAATGAAACTTTAATTCTTCATTAAAATATATCTTATAAATATATTCAGGAGATAAATCTTATCAAATGGAAATGAAATGTACTGAATTCATAAGGTGATCTACTATAAACCAAATAGAATTTAGACCTTTATACGTTTTTTGGGGGTCCATCATGGAAATTCATGATGTTTTTTTTCTATTTCTATTATAGTATAAGTAATGGTAATAGTATCACCTTATAATTCTATCTCTCATCCATCACTTTCTCACATAATAAGAAATAAGATACATAATCGACAATATCCCTTTTCATGTTTTCTAACATGAAATATTCTTTCAGATCTCTATGCATCTTCATACATCCTAGATGAATAAAGAATGATGAACTATGAGCTTTATCACATAACTCCTTCCTAAAATATGGTATTGGAAGGACACATACTCTCTTCCTAAACCTAATCATTCAAAAAATATCATGGATAAACTTAGGAATATTCCACACCTTCTTATCATAGATAAACTAGTATGGCCCTTACAACTTAGATCACTAAACACCTTTTTTTCCTTCCCAAGGTGGTAATGTATTAATAAGTCATAATTTTTAGTCAACTTCAATTATCTATTTTAGTTCATATACATCTATTTCTATGTGAATATATAATTCAAACTTTTATTATTAGTATATATATCATACCTTTCACCATAAAGATAAGTTATCCAAATCAATAATGAAAAAATACCATTTAGAGATCTAAATAATGAGGTAGGTAATTTTACTATTGAATTTTGAATTGATGTGAGGTATAAAATATCACTATATCATTATAAATTATGACATATCCCTATAAACTATTCGATGAATCACTATAGATCATTATCCATTCTCCACTATAGGGAATTGTGAATACATGTGCATTGACCAACCTTCTTCCCAAATATTTGAAATATTCCTCAAATTCATATATCCAATTTCATTTTTCTCTCATTCACATTAACAGTAATATTGGATTTGATATTCATGAAAAATTTCTCACAAAGATCCACTAATATCTAACCAATCTAATAAGACTATGGATCTAGATCACTATGATTAGTCTAAGAAGAAGTTAAAGAACTTCATTATTTGAATGATCCACCAATATAATGTTAATTTAGATTATATGACCTAATAATTAATCTTTATATTTATAGAATCCACAATTTATAAATTTTTAATAAGACTTCATCAAGATCTTTAACAAAATTCTCAAATGGTCTTCATATTCTTCTATGGTCATGGAATATATAAGAGTATCATTTATAAATATACCCAAAAAATAATTAGGTAATCTATAAAGACTATATTCATTAGATCCATTAATATGGTTGGGCTTTTGACAAGTCAAAATGTAATGACTTTAAATTCATAATAATCACACATCACATGAAAGGAAATATAGGAAAAATATTCCATTTTTAAACTCGTATGATGACATCTATATCAATGATCAATCATTGAAAAATATTGGGATTTTTGTAATTGATTAAATAGATCATCAATATGGGGTATAAGATACTTATTCTTAACAATGACCTTGTTATATTCTTGATAACCAATAAAAAATGAATTGACCCATATTTATTCTTAATAAAAAGTATAGGTTAACCCCATGGTGATATAGTAGGGTGTATGGATCCCTTATCAATATTCTCTTGAAGTTACTAATTTAATTATTGAAACTCAATCAGGTCCACATTCTATGGAGTATTTGAAATAGGTGTATCACTGAGTATGAGTTATATTCAAATCTCAACTTCATTACTTGGGGAAGAATAGGAATACATTTAGGAATAATATCACTATAATCACAAATAATAGGAATATCATAAATTTTGAGTTTCTCCCCAAAAATTTGAGATATATAACCCTCTTGATTTGGTAATACGAGTCATGCAATCGAATTAATTTCCATTGGATGTTCAAATTCATCCTTGTAGTAACAGAAAATCATTGGTGGATTTAGAATATAAAATGTGACTTCCCTTCCATGGAAGTTGATATGGGATTTATATTAAGAAGGAAAATCAATGATAAAAAATAGATCAAATTAAACTAAAGAAGAATCATAATATTTCCATAGAACACATTCTTATAAATTTCAACATGAAATCCTCAACTCTAGAGTAAATCATAAGTCTGCCACTGCTTCATGGATTGATGTAGCATATTCACTTCTTCCCTTGGTAGATAATTTCTTCCATGGATTAGGGTATTGATTTTACTAATTCCCAATTTATCCACACTTAATACATTAAACTATTAGTGGTCCCTTATGATAAAATTCATTTCTCTAAATTTAAATATTCATTTTTCTTCAATAATTAGTTACTCTATGACCATATTTTATGCACATAAAACATCTTTATGTTCCATTGATACATTTACTTGGATGTATCTTCCCACATTCTTATCATGTAGAAAATTGAATCTTCTTTTCTCCATATTCTTTATCAACTAAACTGCCATGAAACTTCATTTTTATATTATTTTTTATGCTAAGAAACTCACCTAGGTTCAATTTGTTAAAAATAAATTAATATAATTGGTTAGGTATGATCATAATTCACTCCATTTTCTATCAAATTATTATTTTTATTTGGACAGCCACCATATTGTCCATCACACCCACTATTAGTGTGCTTTCTCTTGGTTTATCTATTTAATAAAACCAAAAAAAATATTGTGAATATCAAATATCAATAATAAGAGTAAACAATCATATGATTGTGAAAATCATTTATATTTTGTCCTATATAATGATACATTCTTCTAACCCATGAATACTTAAGTTAATCTCATATCACTATGTCTTATCATAGGTTATCATATATTTTAACCCCTTATTCTTCATAATGGTCTATAAAGATAATGTGAATTAACCAAAGAATATCCTTCAAGTGTGTGAAACTAGATGTGAAATTAGGTATATTTTTCATGTATCCGGTAAATATTGAGTTAATACACAACAATCATTTTTAGTGTTATTACACATAGGTATCTCTATTCCAGAGCCAACATATAATTATTTATTTCCATATCGAGATTCAATTTCTAGGAAACTGTAAAATATCTACTTTACCAAAAAATCAGGATTTTATTATATACATACACTTATCCCCAAGGTTTTAACCATGTTTCCTAATCATAATCTCCAAAAATAACTAAACCCTACTTCGAAACCAACTGATGTAACACAATTATTATATTAAAAAATACTACATCAATTTAGTTGAATTTTCAATACATCCCATGATAATAAATTCCCTATAATGATAAACATTTAGTGTATTTGTATACAACATAAATAATCAAATTATTTCAAAAAATAACCCTAATATCAACCATAATGATCTTCTCATATTGTAACCTTCTTAGACATACACTATTTAAAACCATTCTTAATAACCTAGAAAAAGGGAAGCATAAGAAAGGGTGAACTTAGTGTCTTGGTAAGGGAAAAAGTAGGATATATAAATAAATGATACTAAGTGAGTATAGGATAAGAATAAGGGTATGAAAAATTGATCAAAATATATAAATGTTAAACCCAATTAGTAAAAGATTAGTAGTCATGGGTCATGGAATAAGATATTTGTTATAAATAAAAATAAAATTCATAAGAATGTGAAAAAATCAATAATAAATAATGGGTCATGTGAACATATCATAATAATATGTCATAATCTTTTAGAACACACATAAGTGTTAAAAATAATTTATGTAGTCAAGTATCACTTTCAACACTATAATAATGGATATTTTCTGATAGTTTATTGAGTTCAATCACCTTATAAAATTTCTTTAGTTAGGGATCACTACCAAAACTATTATAATAGATAGAGTACCATAGTGGGTTGGGTTTACTCCCATTCGATCATTTCCTTAGTAACAGTTCACTTACAAGAGTATAATTGTTTTTAGAGTCTCGTATTGAATAATGTTCAAACCTTATTCTAGTCCATATTATATTATGAGATATCAATATTTTTCAAATTCATTAGAGGGATGTATAATTTCAGAAAAATCCATCACATAATGAAAATCATACATATGTGTACCAAAATATCATAATAATATTTATTATATAATCATATAATAACCTTTGGAAAAGATGTTTTTAAACAACTATTCATCACATAATAAAAATCCATATGCAGAAAGAAAGTGGATGGTATTTTAACAACATTCATTATACAATCATAGCTTAATTAATCCATAGGAATGAAACGAGTTTCATTATATCATCATAATAATATCATCATCATAAATAATCCAAAAAATTAGATGTAATAATAAGATAATATCCTTATTTAATATTAATAAACATCAATGGATGTTGACATATACTAAAGATATATTTAAAAGAACATTCTAACCATTCTTTCAAAACATCATAAAAATATTATTTTCTTTTCATAAAATTTTAAATATAATTAAAATATTATTTAGAAAATTATTTCATTTGAAAATAACCATATAAAACTATAATAGAATATAAATAAAAAATAATATTCATGATACTGGGAATTTTTTTTCATGTTGTATGCATTAAAAAATAGTATTCTTTTCACACTTTTGTAAAAAGTCAAAAAACAACTTGTTTAGAAAACATTTTAAAAATATTAATTTTAAGAAATTGTAAATAAAGTAAAAGGTAGTGAAAATAATTTTTTTTTAAAAATTAATATATATTTAAAAACTTCCATAAAAAATATTATGGACATGGATATATAAGACAATGATCCTCGATCCAAAAAGAATAATTAAGCTTATATTTTTTTAAAAAAATTTTCTAGATCATTCTAAGTACCAATAAGAGGAACATGATATTAATAATTGGAAATTATAGAAATAACCAATATAGAAGAAATAATATGGTATTAAAAGGATAAGGATCATATAATTTCCCTCAATGGAAATTTAATATAGAAAATCCCCCAAAAAATGAGATTATAATATAAACCCTTACCTTAAGTTTCATCATTCATTGTACGCATTAAAAAATCCTACATAAAAATTATAAATTTATTATACATCAACTAAAGAACCATAATTATATATAACTTACAACATTTCATTACATTATAATTTCAAACTACCCATTTATTAACAAGTCTTTATTATAATGACTATTAAAGTGAAAACTAGATTGTTTTCCACACCTATTTTAAATTGATGATTCTAAAACTTTAACCATGGTCATGGTTTAATAATATAAATTTTTTATTAATTTATTAATTATAATATTTATTCATTAAATATTCTTTTATAAACATCCATATAAAGTGTAATTGAAAAATGAATTACACCACTTCATGGGGATGGAAGTCTACACGTATGCACGAATGATGTTTCTACTTTTTAATAAATGAAAAAAAGAAAGTTAAATAATAATGACATTTTATATAATAATATTTATATCATATATATCTTTTATATTAATTAAATGTTTTTGTATGAACATCCATGTAAATAGGAAATGAAAAAAAATCACATTAATTCATGGAGGTTGGCCACACGTACTCACAAGAAACGTTATCATTCTCTAATAGATGAAAACGAGATATAAAATGGATATAAAATTGACATAAAATCATGGTATGTTAAATATACTTATTAAATAATTTTAATTTGGTTATAAATAAAATTAGTAGATTTTATAAAAAAACATAAGAATGGTCGGTAAGAATATATAACTCTTCTTCAGTTATCTTCCTTTAAAAATCACATTAAGAATTATTTGATTGGTATTTAGGAATGATAAAACCTCAAGGTTATCAATAATGAAATTGGGAGATTATATTGTGAGATCATGGTCATGTTAATGGGGTCATATAGTGTGAACATTTTTGGATAAGAGGCGACCTTTTATAAGACAGGGGAGTTGAAAGCTTGTAAATACTTTAAAGGTTAACAAATAATAAATTCATATTCAAGTGAGAGTGTCACCAAGGAGACCATAATTATAATATAATATAGTATTGTTTCTAAATCCAAAAAAATCACGTTAATCCAAGTTTAATAGTGATTTTATGTCTTATATATAAGCTTAACCCCTACCTTAATCTTTTTAACACTTATCATATTGAAAAAGTTTTACCCATGTCACTTTTCATAACAGCTAATGATAAAATTGAACTTGTAACTAATTTTTAAAATTATTATTATAAATATGGAATTTTTTTTACCAAATTAAAATTCTATAATCGGAATAAATTCATTTTAAAATAATCGTGTAATGTGAAGTGAAAACCTTTTTTATAAAAATAAATTTTTTAAGTATAACATTAAATTTATGCTTATTCCTTGAATTTTAAAATAATTTAAATGATTTTTAATATATTTTATTGAATATATTACCAATAAAATCCATGAAAATAATTCAATTATAATAATTAAATTAATTTATTATGATGACATTCATTTCACACAATAAAAACTATTTTCTGAAAAAAATCAATTTTTAACTTCAAATGATTTTATCTTCATTAATATGAAATTGATAATAAATGTATGAATTATTATTTTTTATCATTAATTAATAATATATTCATTAAAAATACCATTTAATTATTAATTAAGATACATTGTTAAATGTATTCTTCTATTTACTAGCTATATCAAATGCAACACGGATGATGCCTCAAGGGGAAATTCTAGTCCCTCTAGGTCTGGGGTTACCTTTAAAAATAACTCTAGTTATATAGTGGGACATATATTTTTTCCATGTGGTAACACTAATTCCATTGATTATGAAATTCTTTGTATTATAAATGTAGTTTAAGTGAAGAAACTCCAAGTATGGATAAAAAAATGGATTGAAAGTGACTCTACCACTGTGGTGTAAGAAATCAGAAATTCATCTACACACCTATCACTGAAGTTTACTACTAGGTGGATCAATTTCATTCAATCCCTTTCATCCATAAATTATATTACAACACATTATTTCTATAAAGAAAATTACATTCTAGATGGGATGGTGAATAAAGGGGTTACAACCACAAAATTTACATTGCTCAATAGAGTACCTAAAGAACTTTATCCACATTGACATCTTTATTTCTTTGAAATGACTCTTTTAAATCTTTTTTAAATTTGTTTTTATTAAATAAGGTACACTTTTCCTTTTTGGAATGCTCTCATTTCCCAAAAAATATTATATATAAAAAAATAATATACTTTTAAAAAATAATCTTTAAAAAAAACCAATATTATTTTTAACATTTGAAACTGAATATATATTACTTAATAATTAATAAATAATTTATATTTAAGTAAAAATTTTATAAATACTTTTCATAATATTTTTTTTATATTAACTCATACCAATCCTATGTCTAGATAATAATTATCACATTTTATAATAATATTTCAATAATATATCATAGTTCATTTATGTTTGATGTTGTGTATAAAGAAAACTATCAAACACTTTTAATTTTTTTAAAGAGAAATATTTCATAAAATATCAGTGTGTTACATAACTGAAATAACATTATTCCTTTTTTTATGTCCATTACTATGTTTTTTTCCAATCTCAAAATTTCAAATTTTTTCATGGGATATACAGTTGATTAGTAACTATATCAAGGTCATTTTTTTGTATTAGGCTCATCTTAAAGTAATAAAAGGTGTCTTGAATAAAAATGTGAAAAACTTAAAGACCAATTTTTTTTTTGAAAAAAATGTACACAATGTGAAAATTTCCACTATGTTATGTAAAACACTAAAACTAAAAGATCATGGGAATGTAAACATGTGAAATAATTTCTATTAAATTCATATTTATGGGTTGTTAAAGTGGTGGTATGTTATAGTTTATATCATTGGAAGGTTTAGATAAAATTATAGGTAAGCAGGATGTTAAAATACACTCTTAAGTGATTTATATTTTTGGTTATAATAACCTGAGATAAAATTTTATTATTTCCATTTTTCTTCAACTAATATGTGTCTATTCAAAATATTTTTAGACCTGGGAAATATGATAGTTTAAGTATAAATGAATCAAGGGGATAAAAACCTTTCTAATCAAAAACCTAAAATAATTGGAACAACGTAGTTTATATAAGTGTTTACTGAATTTATGTAGGTTGTTAATGGTGTAACCCACTAATGATAATGATATAATTATTCTTATAGGAACATATATATAATCTACCATTTAATAAATCAATACCCTCCCTGTTTCAGAAGATATTTATACCTAGTGAATCATGAATGATGGATAAATCCATTGGTGAAGATTTTTGATGTTTTGGGTTATATAGAACATCAAAATATAACTCTTTCTATTTATCATTTTTAAGGTTATACTGATTGATAGTGGTATATATTTACGATTAATATGGAAAATAATGATATTAAGGTCATTGTGTGAACCATATTTAAAGATATTTTTCTTTTGAATTATTTTCTAAAAGTTATTTATCATTGAATGGAAATAAATTTTTTTGGAATTGAAGAAAAAATAATAATACATGATTTATGATTATGAATAAAATATTACAATTTTATCTTGGTATGCAATAAATTTTTTCATTAGGCTACGAGATTATAATTGATAGATTATATTGAAGTATGAAATAAAATTTATTAAGTTTGTTGGAATGTCATGAATTTATAATTAACAAAGATGTTATTTTATGATCCATGAAAGTTGATATGGAGTATTTAAAGACATATGTACCTCTTGAAACTCATAGTTAGAAGCAGTTGATGTGGAAATAAATGTGGAATCATTCAACTAATAAATCTAGAGGCAATCCCTCCACATGTTTCAAATATGGTAAAATTTATTTTAAATAATTTTTTATTAGATTAGGAAAGTGTTACTGATATGGAATGATCATTCATTTGGGTCGTTACTCCATGGAAAATAGTTTTTTATAAAAATGGTAATAGAAAAATAGTTATTTAGAAAATAGTGATATGTTTTTATTCCAATGTGTTGGGTTTTTATACTAATTCATATCTGATATTAGTTATTCAAGCTGTAAACCATTAAAATTAGAAACATAAAGATGTATAAAAATATTTTATGGTTACTATAACCAATTTATGATCCTCTAATGAAGTTTTGATAGGTGCATTATTTGTTTATTTGTATTATATCAATTCCACGGTTGAATAGTGTATATTCTTTCATTTATATCTAAATTTTTTTAATTGAAATTTAAGCACACATCAAGGAATAAAGTTATAACTTTTGGTGAATACTCATATAGGTATTACAAATTCAATATGAATTTATAGAAATTATCCTATTATGGTCTGTAAGTTTTTTTTATAATTTTTTTTCTTTCCCATTATAGAGTGTGATATTATTTTGAGTATGGATTGGATTTTATTTTCTCATGTTATGATATATTAGAGATATAAAAAAGATATTGTTCAGAATTTGATTTAGTTTATATATAATAATAAATTCATTTCTTTAATAACTTATCAAGAATATAATAAGAATATTAATGGTTGGAGTGAATGTTATCTTGGACATATTTTTTAAAAGAATTAAATTGTTCAAATTAGTAATGTGTTAGATTAAATTAATATATGAATTTATTTTCAATGATTTTCATGGTGTTATTCTAGATCAGAGCATTAAATTTATTATTGATTTATTTCTATACACTAATATAATTTCAATACCCCTATATTGAAAGATAATAGTATAAATTTTTGAATTAAAAAAGAAGCTACAATAGTTCATTGATAAGGGTTTCATTTTTTATAGAATATCACCTTGGTGTGATCCTATTTTTTATTAAAAATTTGGATGGTTCTCTGAGTCTTTTAATTGATTATAGATCACTCAATAACTTTATTATTATGAATACGTATATTTTGGCTCATATTGATGACTTATTTGATCATCTATAGGGTACTCAATATTTTTAAAGGATTGATATTAGGTCATTCTATCACTAGAAGAATGTGAATGAGTAAGACAATATGAAATTGACATTTCATACTTGGTATGTCCATTATGATTTTTTTGTCATGCCTTTTGGGTTGATGAATGAACCCATTGTTTTTATGTATTTTATGAATATATTTTTCAATGATTATTTCGAAAACTTTATGGTTGGTTTCATTGATGACATTCTGGTTTATTATAAAATTTATTAGGATCATGAAATATATCTAAGAATATTTTTTGAGAGTTTAAAATAGAAAAGTTTTAATGGGAAATTTAGAGAATGTGAATTTTAGTTAAGGTTGATTTCATTCCTTAGGAATATTATTTCTAAATATGCCATAATTGATGATCATTATAAAACTAAAGTGGTGTAAGAGTGTCTAAGACCTAAAGATGAAATTGAGATTCAAAAATTTCTAGGATTATTAGGTTACTACCAATTATTTTTTGAAAACATTTCTTGATTATCTAGACCACTAACCAAGTTAAATCAAGAATGAGTAGAATTATTCAGGATGAAGGAACATGATAAATTCTTCTAAGAATTAAAAATAAGATTAGGTAATACCATACTGGTAGACCTAACAAAAAAAAATGGTGAATTTGAAATTTATAACGACGCTTAATTAAAGGTTTATAGTTGTGTTTTGATAAATAATGGTTGACTTATTGTGTATTAAACATGTAAATTGAAACCCCAGGATTTGAATTATCTTATTCATGTCCTTGAACAAGATATAGTGGTTTTTTATTTAAAAATTTATAGACATAATTTATATGTGAAAAAATGTGAAATATATATTATCCATAAACTTTTTAAGTATATATTCACTAAATAAGAATTAAAAATGGGGTAGAAAAGATCATTGGAACTCATGTAGTATTATTATTACATGATTTATGATCATATAAGTAAAGAAAACAAGGAAAATAATTCCTTGAGTTGAAAAGATAATTATTATTTAGCTATGCAATATTTACAACATGATCATTTGATTTATTATTTAATGAATATTATCCTATAAATTGTGCATGAAATAACTCCTTCTCTTTTGGTTTAGATTTCAATATATTCATATTTATCATATAAAATTAAGCATTCTCATAAGAAATATTGTCATTTTCAAGAAAGTATATAATTTTTTAATAAGAAAATGTTTTATGAATTAAGAAATAAAAAATAAAGTGTTATAATTTTTGGAAAGAGGTTTTGTCTTCTATGTGATTACAAATTGAATGAGGAATGTTTGAGTGGATCACATAAATTTCCATTTACTATTCATCTTGATAACAATAAAATATGTAGAGACATTTCAGAATATTATTAGGGGGATAGAATCAAGAGAAGTATTATTAATTTTACTATCAAATAATTGACTTTCCAATAGATAAAGCACATTAAAAACTGCTAAAAGTGATTATTTATCATTTTATAGTTCCTGAATGGAAATAGGTATATCCATGGATTTCATGGTGGGATTACCAAATACATCTCTAGGTAATAATTCAATTTGGTTTATTGTTGATTAATTGATTAAATTAGTACAATTTCTTCTTATCCAGGATAATATATATTTAGATTATATCTCTATAATTTACATTAAATAGATAGTAAGATTTAATATAGCCCCCCTATCTATTATTTCTGATTAGGATCCAATAATTTCCACTAATTTTTTTAATATAACTAAAAAATAATTGGGTACTAAAGAAAATTTCTATATATCCTTTAATCCTCAATATAATATAATTTTAGAGTGAAAAATTACAATTTTTGATGATATTCATCAATCATTCCCATTATATTTCCTGGGAAGTTGGAATATGTTTGTTTCATTAGTTTAATTTCCCTATAACAATTTTCATTTCAATATACCGATTGAATTATTTGAGGAATTATATAGAATACAATATATAAGTAGAACATGTTCTAAAATTAGAGGGAGTAATTATAGATATGTTAATGGTTATTTAGTAGAACATGATGGAATATTAGAGTCAGAAGAAGAGTTATGAAGATAATATGAGGAAATACATTTAATTTGAGGAATGTGGTTATGTATTTATTAAAATATATCCATCTAAAGGTGTTATATTTTTTTTGGTAAAAAGGGAAAGTTAAGTCTGTAGTTTATTTTACCATATAAATTTCTAATTGTTTATCAAATTATTATTGATTTTTCATACCTAAAAGTTTATCATTGGTACCTGATATGTTTTATGTTTTATTACTAAAGAAATATTTACTTGATACATCTCATATTTTGGCCCCTGGGGTGGTATAGTTGGAAGCAAATATTTCTTATAAAGAAAAGAATGTTCTGATTTTGAATCATAGGGAGAAGGTATTATAGAATAATGTGATTCACCAAAATGAGGTCTTATGTAAGAATCATGTGATTGAGGTAATAATATGGTAATTGAAAAAATCTATATGGGAAAACTTCCCTCACAGGACTAGGTAATGAATAAAATCGTAAGGATGTAATTTAATTAATGAGGGAAGAATATAACAAATAATATAATACTAGTAACAAATCAACCTTATGATTTATAAGTAATCATTTTATGAATACATATTTTTCATTATTTTATAAATGGTTTTATATGATTTTTCAAAACAAAAAAATAGTTTTATTCTAACTAAAGTTTATTCCACGTATTATTTTATTTTATATAAAAGTTAAATTTAAAAATTAAGAAACTTAATTTTATAATATGAACTTAATTTTTTATATCTTTATAGAAAAATATATTTGGGTAATTTTTTGGTATTTTTCAAAAAAGACTGATTTTATAGTGAATAGTAAAAATATCATTTTTTATGAAAAATAGTCAATTATTTTAACGTATTTAAAAATATAATTTAATTTATAATAATATTAATGTAAAATTACTATAATTGGGAGAAAAATAACCCAATTAATTAAATATAAATCATTATTATACTTTATTTTTCTTTAAATCTATTTTTAGGATTAAAACTCATTTTTTCAGAAATAATGATTTTTATTTCATTTTATGTTCTTTTATTAAAATTATTTTTTAAACTTATACAAGTAGAATATATAAATATGGATTTTATATTTTTAATTATTATTTTTAAATTTATTAATGAGTTATATTTAATTTTTGGTCAAAATTGATAGTCACCATGGTAAATTTTTATCAGCATAGTAAATAGTAAAATAGGTTAGTCAGGGTTAAAACTGCATTATAAGGTGAAGAAATATCATATTAAATCATATTGGATAATATTATTTCATCCATTATAACCTTATATTTTAAATTGGACTATTTTTTTTTCAAATTTCCATTGGTAATTTATTTATAATATTTAAAAGTTAAGAATAAATACAACAGTGTCACTCCCTTCACTTATAAATGGGAACCTTCTCTACTCACTTATTCTAAAAATTTGAAAACTTAATATAAGACAATACCTACCAAAATATCATCCAAAATATCATCACCAGTTACTATATGTTATTTTATCTCTAAAATAACAACCTACAAGTCTTAAAGAGTAAGACAAAGGCGGGTTTTTAAAGAAGAGGTATAACTCTTACCTAAGCCCTTTAATGTTTATTTCTTATTATAAATACTTTAAAACTGTCATAAACATGATTATATAATTACATAAATATATCTAATATAAAAAAAGTTTATTATGATTATGTTCCAACCCTTTTTAATGTCTTTTTCCATAATATAGGAAATGAAACCATCGTTCATGTGTGAGTGTAGACTATCACCTTCATGAAGCGACGTGTTTCGTTTTTAATCACATCATCACATGGATAGTTATAATGGATTTAATAACTATATATGATATTTATGATATAATTATGGTCATTTAAATATAATATAATATCTACGTACTTACCCTTCTATCCATTGGAGACTTATAATGTCACTCATGAAAACGAGTGGACTACCACCTCTATAAAGAGATGTGATTCATTTTTCATTTTTTCCATACATGAATGATCATAAGGACAGATTAAATTAAAAAATATATTATTTTTAGAATTAAAATGATTATTGAAAGGTAACCATTTATCAATTTCTTTCCTTTCTATTTATTTGAAAAATAAAATTGTCATTCCTACGTACGTATGGACCACCATATCCATGAAACAACATGATTCATTTTCCAGGAACACGTTATATGGTTGGTTCTAAAATTTTAATAAATGTATAAATATAATAATTATGACATGAATAATACTCTTAATCTATGAATTCTTGACCACATATGACCTCTAAAGTATAATCTAAAAACTAAATAATGAATGACCTCAAAACAGTCAATGTAAACTTAACTGATTAAGTAATTAAATAAAACATGGTAATAAATAAAATAAAATAAAATAAAGAATGATAATGTAATAAATAATATAATTTTATTATTTAATTTTTAGATAATGTATGAACTATATGGTACTTATGGTAAGGCATATTTTTTAAACCCAATTTTAATGTTTTCTTTCCAACTATTTTCTTTCGGTATCCATATTATTTAAAATGTTTCAAGAATGCTACTATTTTTGGTTAAAATATATCAAAAGGAAAATTTTGAAAATTTTCTTATTTATTTATAAATATTTTAAAACAAATATTTTCAATGTTTTCCATTAGGGTTATATTTTAACTTTTTACAAAAGTGTAAAAATAATTTCTTTTTAATGTATATGACTTGGCTACATTTTCCCACTGTCATAGACAATATTTACTATCAGGATTCTTATATAAGTTTAAATTTTCTTTAAAATGTTATAATGTTCCATATATTCTGGTATTTTTTTTTGTTTTTATGATTTTTCAAATAAAAATTACATCTCTATTTATTTTAATGAAAAAATGTAAACTGCTTTTCTTATGGGTTTAACTATGTTTTTTTGAGGGTTTTATGATGAAAAAGTGAAATATTATGAATGTTGTATTCATGATATAAAAGTTTATAATTATAAATGATGAATAGTGGTACTGATATAGATCATAAGTATGGGTGATATTGATATATCTCTCCAATACATTGGGTAAAGATTTAGTCTTTGAAGGAAAAAAATGAGGGAGATAACCAGGTAGGTTACACATATGGAATTAACAAGCGATCAATTATTCTGATATGGTTAAACATGAGTGAACAAGGGTTATGAATATTATTCTCCAAGATACCAATTTCAATCATGAAAAGTTTTTTTTAATGAAAATCTATTAATTTTCTGAGGAAATAAAAGTTTATGAACTTTTAAAAGTGAAAATGTTATTTTCAAATAAGTTTCTTCATGAGTTCTTATGTTTTCACATTATGAATTTAAGTATTTAATATGATTTATATTATATTATAATTTATAATATGAGAAATGGATGATTTTAATATGTTTAAATATTTTATTTATGTTTTCAATGTTTCATTTTAGAAAAAATAAACATTTTTATGGGTCTTCAGGTTTTTTACTCGACTAATAGGATCCCATTATTGTAATGTTCTTTATTGAGATTTTTATGCTCATCTCAAGTTTTAAAATTCTTTTAAAAGTATATAAGTATGAGAAGGAACAATATTAAGGTAAATATTTCCAATTTTGTATCATTTTAAATAAATAAATGGTTTTTTTGAATGAAATAGAGGTGTAAACTTAAACCCTTTTTTTTGTAGAAGAATCTACACTATGTGGATGTTTCCACTTTGTTATGTGTTTTTTTCCTAATTTTATAAAACACTAAATCTAAATGATCATGGTAATTTAAAAATGTGAAATATTTTCTATTAAAAATATATTTATGGGTTTTAAATAAATGGGGTGTTATATTAATTAATGGGTATAATATGACTACCCTAATTATTATGCATACATTTGAAATATTTTTATCCCATAACATATATGTGTATAATGATGAAATTATATTATATTTTGATGATATAAACTCAATTATAAAATAATTAAATATGTAAATATAAAAATAAAAAAAATAAAAAAATGTTTTCATTGTTTTATTAAATATAAAAATAACAAAAAATATATACACCCATTATACCTTGTCTCAAATAGAAATGTAAAACTAATAAATTTAAATATCATGGAATAGAGATCAAAATAGAATGGATAATTATCTTACATATCCATAATGTCTATAATTATTACTATATAACAAAATAAAACTAATATCCAATGATAAAAATTTATTTACATGCATCGCATAATGAAATAAACACTGTTTTAATATTTAATACTATAATGTTACAAATTAATGGGAAATTTATTTCATAATTACTAGAACTAGAAGTAAAAAAACAATTAAAAGTAACTTAATCAGTGGAAATTATCTATAGTTAGCACCATATATATAAGAATCAAGGTATATAGTGAAAAATTAAATAAGGTATGATAGAAACATATCGTATGAGAAGAACAAATTTTGTGTTAGAATGAAGAGAATATATTTGATAAGATATGGGGAGTGTATTTATTATATGAATATTTAGTATATAGGCATTGGGCATGATCATTATACAATAATTTTTTAATATATTAAATATATTTATTATCTTTTATAAATATTATATTTTTATACATAAATACAAAATTATAAACAATGAAGCAATAATGTAATTTTTAAAAATAAAAAATTTATTATTTTAGTGATTATAAGATATATATCACCCTAAAACATGATTTTATATTGTAATAGGTTATTTATTCCTAAAATTTATATATTTATTTATATAGAAATAATAAGTTTCCCATTATATAAATAATGCAGTCATTGTATTTGTTATTTAGTTGTTGTAATTTGACCATTATATTAATAATGTAATTCTTAGAATAAAAATGTATATATTATAACAATAATTTCACAATTATTGATAACTTATGAATTTACATAATTATATCTATAAATATCTTATTATAGATGTGTATATATATATGTATATGTAATTTAATATATTATTTTGTGTTCAGGTTATGGTCTTTTAATAAATTCTTTTTAATGGTTCAATAAACTATTTAACAACAAAGATTTATTTTATATGGAATTTAAAATTGTTAGTTAATAATTAAATTTATCATAGTTTTAGGTATAATTTAATAATATAGATATAAATTTTAGAATATTCAAGTTAAAATTAGTTAATGGTAATGTTTTTAACAAAAAATTAAAGATAATCAATTTTCAGTCAAATGTTAATATTATATATGTATAATATACTATGTGTATATATTATTATATAGAAATTAATTAAGAATATGATATTATGATTTTCAAGATTTAGTACATTTATTTTTCTAATAAAATATTTTCAAATATTTTACTCAACTTTATAGCCATAATGTAACTTTAAAAACATGATGCATATTTTATTCTATTAAAAAAATTAATTAATTATTTTGTTTTGTTTATTATTTTCTATTAGTATTGGATATTAATGGTTTAAAAGTCTATAAAGTATATTTTTTAATGAAATTAATGGATTTAAATAGAAATATTTCATTAAAAAAATTATATTATTTAATCCAATCATTAAAAATATATTCTCAAACTTTCACTAAAAAATATCATTCTCCACCCATAGATTTTAAATATTAACCAACATAACACGATTCATTCCTAATTTATCTTTCAAGGACCTCATTAGGTATATATTTTGGATTTATGTGATATCTCACATTTACTAATAAATATTATTATAAGTAAATATATTCCTCTTCTACTCTATTTATATCTTGATTCATTTTTTGTGAAGTTATTTCAAATTTAGTTTCTTATAGAGCTACTCAAACATATATAATATAATATTAATATTTTCAAGTCATACTCGTGGTGTTTTTCCATACCCCACTCACGAGTGTCTAATGTTAGAGGAATAATTATTTATCATTATACTAAAACCTTTCCAAGTGTTGTTTCTAAATACCAATTTATATATAGTTTTTATGGTATTATAAATGTATAATTTATGATAAGAGGACTTATTATCGGTGGGATATGATACATCCAATTTAATTATTATAGTAATTTTAATAGTAATACTCCATTTATACACACTGGTTAAAAACTTTTATTGATGTTAATATTATGGAAGTTATTTATTGATGGATTTTATATGTAAAATATCAGTCAATAATATAGATTAAGTGATTAAAATTATAGATTATGGTTTTCCATCACTATCATTATACTTATTTATTATTATCCATTAAAAATTTTCCTTCATTCAAAAATATATATTTTTGAACAATATGTAATATAGTGTTGTATTATTCATGAATTATTTATTAATACTTTCAAAAAATGCATTAAAACATGAAATTATCTTTCTCTATAATTTTTAACATTATAAATTTTGATTGATTGAAGGGTAATAATGAAAATATGATATCATCCATTTATTGAGGAAATAAATATAATAGAACCCATTTCAATTGTATATATGGAAACTTTGATGATTATCTACGTGATGAATGTTTTGTGACACGTGATTATATATGAAATTTTCTTTTCAAATATTATATTTATTTCTGAATAATGTTATGTAATGTGTGATCATAATATTTTATATCCTCCCAATGAATTATAAAATTATTATTATCCTAATTTTTTAGGAATTCTTTAGAGTTGGAATTAAATATATGATACATTGTTGAGGTTCCTTGGTAATATGATTATCATAACCTAGAAATGAGATCTAATAATAATAATATATATATATATATGATACCTTAGTAATGAGACCTAGATAGATGTTTATGGTATATTGGTGATAATACATAGAGACATGTTCATTATACCCTATTAACTATCCTTGGTCATATTATTATAATACCGTAATGATGAGGCTTGATAATATTTTTATGATATCTAGACTCATGATTTAATTATCCCTTTATATCCTATATTCTTTGATAATCATGAAATGATTTTTCTCCTAAAAACCCATTTATTTTATACCTTTTATTGTGATCAATTAATTACATGTTCCTTAAAAATATTCCTTAATTACTGTTATTAGATAAATGAACTACATATCCCTTTATTTCCTTTTTTCCTTGATGATTCAAAAAATTATTATTATAATAATGATTCCCTTATTAGGTATCTTTCATTTCAATCAATTCACTACCTATTTATTATTATTATCATCCCATTATTATCACTTAATTACCTTTTTTAAATAGGAATTTCTTTATTTTCTATATTATAATTATCAATTACTTATATTTCATGAATATTATTTAATTATTCAAGCTCATAGTGATTCATCCATTATTTATATATCATATAATTTTATAGAATATATAATTATCATATTTTTATTTAACCGATGTTTTATAAAAGATTATTCCTTGACATGTTATCATGATTTTATAAAATCTTTTGTGAGAATATCAGATCATCCCTTTCTTATGTTTTTCATTTTTTGGAAACAAGGGTATTTTGAGTAATATAAAGTAAAAGTATTTAATTACACTATGGTGAGTGAAATAAAATTAATTTATTAGATATTTTTGTAATTTATTTTCATTATTATGTACCTCAGTTCCAATGTCACTATACTAACAATTCAATGATTTTAGTATATTTAATTTTTATATATAATGAATTAAATATATTAATATTAATATTTCCAAATTATGGGTTTGAGGAATTTTGAATATTAAACTAAAATTTTATATAGATGTCTAAAAATAATTTAAAATAAACAAGAGAAATGGGGTGAAGAGGTGGGTATTTATAACAAATCATAGTAGATTGTATAATAATTTTTTATTAATGGAAAATTGGTGTGACGATCCAAGGTTTTAAAGGTATGTTTTGGTTTAAATTTGATTTATTTTAATTCAATTATATTAACTTTAAGTTGGTTTTAAGGTTTTTAGGTGTTTAAAGGCGATGAGAGAGGAGATTTAGGGTAAAACTTGCTTTAATTTCTCTAGGATCTTTTGTTGGGTACTATGTATAGTTTATTGAATACCTATTGTTGGGGGAAACGAGTGAGGGTCCTAGGCTAGACATCAAGTAGTCAGTGTCTATATACTATATACCTAATATGTTACAATTTGGTTTTTTAAATAGGATAATTTTCATATATTTTCACTCATGGTTTTTTATTTTATTTTCCCATATTCCATTTCTAGAGGATATTTTGATTAATATATTCATCCTTAATAACTATCATCTCTATCTTACTTCAATTGATTGTTTTTAATTCATTTATATCTATAATAATGATTTGTTTATAGTGTTGTATTTTTCCTTGTTTTAGTTAAAATAGAAAAATATTTTTATGAGGATTAATCAAGGATTGATAAATATCATGTTATAATTCTCTCTTTGCTCATCCAGTTTGATGATTTTATAGATACCTTGTCATGACCTGTCCCCCAGGGCCCGTGTCGTGACTACCCCAAGCCCACCTTCCATAGGCCAGGGGTAAGCGACTAGCACCAAAGGCACAATTCCCTAAAACTGGGAAGGCATTGCCTTTAGAACATATAAACGCACAAAACCGAGCACACAAATAGATAAAAAACACTAAGTAAATTATATAACAAAAGAGTACTGAAAAGTAAAAGGGTCCAGAATACAATCCCAACTGGAAAGTACAAGGAATTGGAAGAACAAGTACAACTGAAGAAAGGAAAAATAGCTTCTAGGTCATCCTCCAGGATTCCTACATGAAGGGTACGTACATATATCTTCTTCAGCACTCCACGTCCGTTAGTCACCTCTGTGTACCGACTCGTCGTAAGGTCCACCTCTGGGAACCATCAAATCCTGGCACCTCAGCCTTAGTCAGTGTTGTCCATCATCTGCATCCAATACAACAAGGTACGGGCATATCCCGTATAGGGGTGAGTATAATGATACTCAGTAGGGACCTCGAGACCCTCTAGGTCTCACAAAATCCAACAAGGATAAACCAAAAAGTATGAAATCAACTGATAACCCCACTTAGGTATATGCCCATACATGTACCTATGTTATCAAGTAATCCATCTCAATCATGGAAAAAATCACAAAAGTTACAGACTCAGCTCAACTAGTATTTTATTCACATTATTGAAACCTCGAATGCTTGATAACTCTGGCTCAATCGAGTACAGTGGGACTACCGTGACACCAAGTGCACTTCCCACTAACCTTAGACTACTGAGGTACTCCTCCTATCGAGTACTATGGGTCTAATGCATCACACAGAGGTTCTCCCCACCATGAGTTTGTCACCAAAACCAGGCACTCCTCTGAAGTGGGTCTGTCGCTAAAACCACATGCTCCCCATTGGGCTAGTCGAGTCACTCCGAGTTAATCGGTCAGCAATCATCAGGTCTCAACCAGCTACTAGGTATCCACACTCAGCGCACTCATCACTGGAAGATCTTCTCCACAAACTACTGGTCGATTCTCCAACTGTCCCTAAGTCCCAAAAATAAGTATCTCAAAGGTCCTCCACATCATAGGGGTCTAAATGCAACTGAAGATGCATCAATCGGACGCCCGGTCTGTGAGTTATTAGTTATTTTGTCCCTAGGGCCCAGTTGGATTCGTGCACGATTCAACCTGACCGTATCTCAACTATACCCCAAACGCCAGTGGGGTATTCTCAAAGGGACCATCATACTCCAAGATTACCAACGCCACTGATGGTTCATCAAACGGACGTGCGATGATAAAAATATGGCCAAAAGATAACAAAGGGTCGTAGTGGCCTCGAGATGGTCCGACCCGGTCTCGGAGGACCCAATTTGGGTCGAACCAGCTTAACTCGTTGGTTTTAGCATGGCCCGTCGAGTGGGCCAACCCATTGGGTTTTTCCGGGCCCGCTCGGCCCAGCCCAGCATGCTGCGAGGGTGGTTCGACCTAGAGGGCACCGCGTAGGTGGCTCGGTCTGGTGGTCGAGAGCCAGTTCGACCTGGAGTGCCACAAGGGCATAGACGGTTCTACCAGGGGCATCGCATCTGGGGTGTGGGGGTGTAGCCGGCAGGGAGGTACGACCGGTGGGGCAGCGCGGATGATGAGGGGGTGCGGTCGGTGGGGCGGTGCGGCCGGCAAGGGCGACCTAACCGGTGAGGGCGGCGCGGCTGGGGCGGATGGCGTGGTCGGCGAGGTGGCGTGGCCAGTGAGGGTGGCATGGACGGGGTGCGGTGCAACCGGAGAGGGTGGCACGACCGGGGTACGACGTGGTCGGAGAGGGTGGTGCAGCCATGGTGTGGAGGCCGGCCCGGTAAGCGGGCTGAACACCGTTGGGGCGGCACGAGTCACTGAGGCCGCAGGTGGCATGGTCGTTGCCTTTGTTGCCTTTTTCTCTGTTCCAAAGAATCACCACAAAGAAGATCGTCAGGGGGTCGAGCCATGTTAGTTTTTCCTGCACCCTCTGCTTTTAGGGTGGTGGCAATTGGTTCATCAAGAACAAAGAGCAACAACCCTCCCGCAATGACTAATCCCAAAACCCGCAAAAGGAAAACATCCTCGTTCTTTGTTTTTGAAAGAATAGAAGAAAATTGGAAATAAAACACACTTTAATAAAAATTAAACCCCTACTTTGTTCGTTGTTCATTGATGGAGTCGCGGGGAAGAAGACAAATCATTGAAAAAAGACGGACATCAGAGTCATCAGTGTCTTCCTCAACCATCAGTTTGTGCACCGACTCATCATAGTTGAAGATGTCCTATGTCGAAGGAAGTCCCAAGGAAGAATGTTTAAGGAGGTTTTTCTTTGTAGTTGAAGGCGTTCCTCATCAGCGTTCTTCGTCAGTGGAGAGTTCTTCATCGGCGAGAGCTTTTCTCTCAAAATATCCTTCCTCCTTTGCTAACAAATGAAAAGACAGCCCCTCCAAATAATATACTTTCTATTATTTAGTTTGATGGGTTTAAAATTCAAATTGTATCATTTAATTAAAAGAGATGGCTCAATTAATTAAAGGGGGAGGGTTGACACCATTAAAAGAGGGGGGGGGGGGTGGTAAAACCATTAAGTTAAGGGAGGTCAAGAGACTCTCCCTCATTTATGAGGGAGTTTAGAGGGTTTTCCCAATTAATTGGGGGGTTTAGTCCCAGGTGGTCCCCACACCATAACCTCTCGTGGGAGGTTAGGTTCGGGTGGGCCCCACAAACATAACCTCTCATGGGAGGTTAAGGTGTGGTGGTCCCCACATCCAACTTCCACATGGAGGCTTTAAAAAATAAATAAAAATAATGCTACATAACTTTATTTTTATTTGATTTTATTCACAGAAAACCCCAAAAATATCTTTCACTCTCGACCAACTGTTGTCAAGGTGAAAGTATCCTTAAGAAAATACCAGTGCTATGAGTTTAATGGTGACCATGAATTTAAATTCTGAGAACCGGTTTAAAATTTAGAAAAACCTGCTCATACGTTTACTAAATATACCCGAACAAAACATCAAAAATTGATTCTGGGCACATCGGGCCTCAGAATCACGTGCCGTCAATTTTTGCAGACTCATAAAATTCCTATTTAATTAAAAAAATATTTACATGGAAATTATAGGTCTTTACATTCTTCTCTTTACATTCTCCCCACCTCAGGTCTCTACGTCCCCATAAGCCACAACTCATACTAAGGGAACAAGTGGGGGTACTGAGCATGCATCTAAGCCTCCCACTCCCATGTGCTCCCCTAGAGGTTTCCGTGCTGCCAGCTAATGCGCACTAGAGGTATCGACCATCCACGAAGGACTCTCTCTTGTCGATCCTAAATCTCTACTGGAACCTCCGTAAAAGTCTCCCCATAGTCGACATCCAGCTCGCCACGGTCGATGAAGTGAGAAGGTTTGTGAACATATCTCCTCAGCTGGGATACATGGAAGACATCATGCACTCGGTGCAACTGAGGTGTAAGAGCTAAGCGGTATTCCACCTCACCAACTCTACTGAGGACCTAAAAAGTTCTAATGAATCTTGTAGATAACTTTCCTCCATGGACAAATCTCTGTAGACCTCATCAGGGTGAGAGCCGTAGAAAGACATGGTCTCCATCCTCGAACTCTAGATGTCTTCGTATCCTATCAGAATATGACTTATGCCTGCTCTGTGTAGTCTTCATCCAATCTGGGATGATTTTCACCTTCTCTGTGGTAGCCTGTACCAACTCTGGTCCTACTAGTACTGACTCCCCTAGGTTTGTCCAGCACAAAGGTGATCTGCATGGTCACTCGTATAATGCCTCAAAAGGTGTCGTCCCAATGGTGGAGTGATAGCTGTTGTTTTATGAAAACTTCACCAAAGGCAGGTGATCCTCCCAGCTGTGACTGAAGTCGAGGAAACAATTACGCAAAATTTCTTCGAGAGTCTGAATGGTTTGCTCAGTTTGATCATCCATCTTAGGATGGAAGATGGTGCTCAAACAAAGCTGCATCCTGAAATCCTCCAACAACCATTTCTATAGATGGAATGTAAAACATGGATCACAATATGATACAATCATCTAAGGTACTCCATGTATCCGCACAATATACTGCACATAGAGGCATTCCAAGATCTCTAATGAACCCTACTCTCGGATTGGTAGGAAGTGGGCCAAATTGGTGAGTCGGTCAACAAACACCCAAATGGAGTCATGACCCCTTGATGTACATGGATGTTTTGTCATAAAATCCATGGATATCCCATCCCACTTCCACTATGGGACCTCTAAAGGATGAAACAAGCCTACTAGTACTTGATGCTCCACCTTCACTTGCTGACAAGTGAGGCATCAAGAGAAAAACTCTGCAACTTCTTTCTTCATTCCTGGCCACTAGTGCTGTCGTCGGAGATCCTGGTACATCTTCTCCACTCCTGGATGTACTGCTAGAGGGTATGTGTGGAAATCCCTCAAAACTTCTTCCTAAAGTGACACTGGTACCATGGTACGTCCCCTGAAGAGGATGATGTGCTCCCCACCTTTAGAAAATCCATCAGGTGCATGTCCTATAGATATATGAGCACGTCGTGTCTCACAGTCAGTTTTCCAATGCTGCACCTCCCTAACTCATTGAAGAAGTGGGGGAGTGACTGTAAGATACTGAAAGAATGATGCTCCATCTCTATCAACAAAGGATATATGTAAAGCATCCAGCTGCTCTATCGCCTTTCCTAGCAGCCATATACCAGACCTCCTGCTAAGTGCATCTTCAATAACGTTTCCCTTCCCAAAAGTATAGACTATATCGAAGTCATAGTCTGGGAGGTACTCAATCCAATGTCGCTGTATCTGGTTCAGGTTATTCTGGGAGAAGATATACCCAATACTCTTGTGATCATAGTACACTATAAAAAATTCACCCATCAGATAGTGCCGCCACATCTTTAAGGTGAAGAACACTAATGATAACTCCAGGTCATGAGTAGCGTAGTTCTTCTTGTGTTGTCTCATCTGTCGAGAACCATATGTGATCACTGCTCTCTCCTACATCAGGACACATCTGAGTCCGGTCCTTGATACTTCGCAGTAGACTATGTAACCTACAACTTCCTCTGGAAGCCTCAAGATGGGGGCACTAGTCAGCCTCTGCCTCAACTCCTGAAAGCTCTGCTGGCATCTCTCTAACCACACGAAGGGTTTCCCCTTCTTCTTCAAGGATGATAGTGGTGCTGCAACTCTGGAGAAATCTGGAACAAATCTTCGATAGTAACCAGCCAAACCCAGGAATCTCTGTACTTATATCACACTCCTAGGTGGCTCCCAAGAAATTACCACCTCAATCTTCGCTGGATCCACTGAAACTCCAGCCTACAAGATTACATGTCTCCAAAAGTGAACCTCTGAGATCTAGAACTGGCACTTCAAGATATTATCATAAAGATGGTTCTCTCTATGTGTGTCTAGTACTACCCATAAATGGTAGGCATGCTCCTCCTCAGTAGTTGAGTAGATCATAATGTAATCGATGAATACTATGACAAAGTGGTCAAGGTATGGCTAAAAGATCATGTTCATGAGTCCCATGAACACTGATGGAGCATTGGTTACACCGAAAGGCATAACCAATAACTCATAGTGGTCATACAAACATTTGAAATCCATATTCTACACATCCTCATCTCTAAATCTGAGCTGGTGATAGCCTAATTTGAGGTCTATCTTTGAGAACCATTGTGCTCCAATCAACTGATCAAAGAGGTCATCAATTATTGAGAGTGGGTACTTCTTCTTCACAGTCACCTGGTTTAGGTGACGGTAGTCAACAAAAAGTCTCAAGATCCCATCCTCCTTCTTGTAAAATAGAATTGGGGATGCCTAAGGAGAAACACTAGGCTGGGTGAATCCATTCCCCTGCAATTCCTCTAGCTGTACCCACAACTTGCGAAGCTCCATGGGAGCCATCCGATATGCTGATATAGATATCGGTGTTGTCCCAGGGTACACATCAATGATAAAGTCCACCTCTCTGTGAGATGGTAGACCTAGGACATCATCAGAGAAAAAAACCCTATACCAGTCCACCACGGTAGGATAACTCGAACTTTCCACTTCAACAACATCAAGGGTTAGGCTAGCCAACTAATGAGTGATAAGCTAAAATCTTTTTCGAGTAAGTCCGTCCTATGCTTCAAAGGCTCCCTTATCGCCAGTGAATGTAAACCTGGTTCTATATGTGCAGACACACCACACTTTGCACCTTATACAATCAATCTGAGCATGGACTGTAGATAACCAGTCCATACCCAAGATGACATCATAAGGCCTCGATGTCGCTACTAGGAGATCCCATCCCAAGCTCTTGCCTCCTAGAGTAAGCTATCACTACTAGCATTAGTGTGTAATCATCAAATCTTCTCCCGTAGGAGTCTCTAGACGTAAGGATCAAGACAACGACTCTGTCGAAATATCCAAGATCTGAACGAGGGTAGTGGCAATGAAAGAGTGAATGGTACCCGTGTCTATAAGTACTTTAGCTAAGGTGGAGTAGACATAGATTGTACCTCATATCATCTCCGGAGTTCTGTGATCATAGGCCTCAGCTGTCTGGAGCTGAGCTCTACCCTATCCTCCTACTCCCTATGGTCGGGGTGGACCTCCTAGTGGTGGTAGCGGTAACACCTCAAATCGTCGTCCACCGCCAGATGTACGGACAGCTCCTATGCCACATTTTCCTGCTCCCTATGGACCCCCTCAATAGAATCTCTTTCTCTTCCTGGGTGGTTCTTTGACCGTCTACTGATCATTCTAATAGAAGATCGGGCAGTCATGAGTCATGTGACCCTACCCGCTGCATGTGTAACACTGCCCGCTCCTGGCATGTCTGGCTCTGTCTCCTGTGCCCTGCATAACTGACTCTGAGTCATAAGGTCATCCAACTATAGGTATGGTCCTCTTGGACCTCTATGACATCTGTCTTCTTCCTGCTGCAGAATACTCCACTACATGTCGACTGGTGGTGGATCTCGCTGCTGGAGACTACTCAGCAAGGAAACTCTCCACAAAGAGGGCTCTCTCTAACACCCTCGCCTACGTCGGGATGCTGAGTGAGACCATAGAAGCTCTAATATCTCATCTGATTCCATGATCGAAAGTTTGGTCCCTGAAGAATGGGTCCCTCAACATATTGGTGGAGTAGAGTGAGAGGTCTGTGAACCTCGCTGAGTACTGATCTACATTCATGCTGCTCTGATGCAGATGAAGTAGCTTTTTAATGCGCACAACACAAGGAGTCATTGGAACAAACTATGCCCAAAACAAGCTCTCGAAGTCTGCCCAGAGAGGCATCATCTCGTCCTGAACCTGGAGCATCAAACTCCACCATCTACCCACTGCTACTAGTAGAAGGCTGGCAGCAAGTATCACCATGAGGTCTGATGGTGTCCCCACCAGTCGGAAGACTCTCACCATAGCCTCCAGCCAATCCTCAACCGCCTGTGGGTCCGTCTCTTCCCTGAACCTGGGTGGACTCTAGCACTGGAACTCATGCAACGTGCTCAAGCGGTGCCCACCGTCTGTTGCTGGGGCTTGTGGCATCGGTGGCCCAACAGGTAAAGGTACCACTGGTGCCTCTACTGAAAAAGGGCCCTACACCGTGGCCATGTTGCTTGGTGGGATATCTGTGAGTACAACTCTCAGGACTCTAGCTGGTCATCCGCATGGAGGAATCCTGAAAGAAAAATATGCGACACAATAAAAAGTTATACCTGGTGAGCTGACCTGGTTGAGCTGAATTAAAGAAAAATTTTGAAAACACACACGCAATCAGTGTTTTTGTGCACTGAGTCAGAAATCAGAAGTCAGGGTCGTTGTGTATGGATACGTCGGCCACCGCACCAACATTGGACTCCCTGATCTAGAAACAACACTCAATACACTTAACACTATTGCTTCAAATAAAATAAAGACCAGAGTCCTAAGTTCTATAGTATAACTGACTCCTATGATGCCAGTTTTTCAAGACCCTTCCCCCGATTCCCATGCCATGACTACCCCAAGCCCGCCTTCCGTAGGACAGGGGTTGGTGACTTGAAATAAAGGTGTAATTCCCTAAAACTGAGAAGGAATTTCCTTTAGAACCTATAAATTCACACAAAGGTGCACAAAGCTGGATACAAAACACTAAGTAAACTATATAACAAAAGAGTTCTGAAAAGTAAAAGGGGCCAGAATACGAGCCCAACTGGAAAGTACAAGGAATTGGAAGAACAAGTACAACTGAAGAAAAGAAAAATAGGTACTGGGTCATCCCTCAGGATTCCTACCTGACGGGTACGTACAAATATCTTCTTCAGCACTCCACTTCCATAAATATCCTCCATGTACCGACTCATCGTAAGGTCCACCTCCGGGTACCATCCAGTCCTAGCACTCTCAACCTCAGTCAGCGTTTCCCGTCATCTACATCCAACACAAAAAGGTGTGGGCATATCACATGCAGTGGTGAGTATAACGATACTCAGTAGGGACCCTCAGGCCCTCTAGGTCTCACAAAATCCAAAAAGGATAAACCAAAAAGTATGAAATCAATAGATAACCCCACTTAAGTGTATTCCCATAAATATACCTAAATTATCAATTAATCCATCTCAATCATGAAAAAAATCACAAAAATTACTGACTCAGCTCAACCCGGATTTTATTCACAATATCAAAACCTCAGCTGCTAGAGAACTCCTGCTCAATCGAGTACAGTGGGCTTGCTACGACACCATGTGCGCTTCCCACTAACCTTGGACTGCTGAGGTACTCCTCCTATTGAGTATTTTGGGTCAATCATGTCACACAAAGATTCTCCCCACCATGGGTTTTCCGCCACAACTAGGCGCTCCTCTACCGTGGGTCTGCCGCCACAACCAGGAACTCCCCACTAGGATAGTCGAGTCACTCTGAGTCAATCATTTAGTAGGCTCCAGGTCTCATCCAACTACTAGGTCTCCGCACTCTGCTTGCTCGTTAATAGAATATATGCGCCACAAGCTACTGGTCAATGCTCCAACTTTCCCAAAGACCCATGGAGAAGTATCTCAAAGGTCCGCCACATCATAGGGGTCTCAAAGCAACTGACATCGCGTCAATCGGACACCCGGTCTATGAGTTATTTTCCATTTAGTCCTAGGGGCCCGGTTGGATTCATGCACGATCCAACTTGACCGTATCCCAACTATACCCCAAACTCCAATGGGGTATTATCAAAGAGACAGTAATTCTCCAAGATTACCAACGCCATTGACGGTTTGTCAAACGGATGTCCGGTGCTAAATATATGACCAAAAGATAGAAAAGGGTCATAGTGGGCCCGAGTCCGGTCCGACCCGATCAGACCGACCCTACCCCACCCAGTCTGGGCCGACCTGATTTGGGTCAACCTGACCTAACTCATTGGGTCTAGACCGACCTGTTAGGCGGTCCAACCCATTGGGTTCGGCTTAACCCACTGGGCCCAGACCAGCAGGCCGCGAGGGCAGTTTGGCCAAGTGGCGTGGAGCTAGTTCGGCTTGGAGCGCCACAAGGGCGCGACCAGTTCGGCCGGGGGAAGCACGACCATAGTACAGAGGCGCAAACAACGATCCAGTGCGGTCGGTGAGGGCGGTACGACTGGGGTGCGACATGTCCGGTGAGGGTGGCACAACCGGGGTGCAGTGTGGCCGGGGAGGGTGGCACGACCATGGTGTGGGGTCTGGTCCGGTCGGTGGGAGGAATGCCGCGGGGGCGGCGTGGGTCACTGAGGCCTCGGGTGGCGCGACCGTTGCCTTCATCGCCTTTGTCTCCTTTTTTGTCGTTTCTAAGAATCATCACAAATAAAATTAGTAGGGGGTCATTCCATGTTAGTTTGGCCCGCACCCTTCGCGTTTAGGGTGTTAGCAATCGGTTCATCAAGAAAAAAGAATAACAACCCTTACACAATGATTAATCCCAAAACCCATAAAAGGAAAACATCCTTGTTATTTATATAGAAATAAAGGAAGAACATGGGAAATAAAACATACTTTAATAAAAATTAAACCCCAACTTTGTTCATTGTTCGTCAACGGAGTTGCGGGGAAGAAGATAGATCGTTGGAAAAAGATGGATATTGGAGTCATCAGTGTTTTCCCGGATCGTCGGTTTGTTCGTCGGCTTGTCATAGTTGAAGACATTGTATGTTGAAGGAAGTCCCAAGGAAGCAGGTCGAAAGATGTTGTTCTTCATAGTTGAAGGAGTTCCTCATTGGCATTCTTCGTTGGTGGAGCGTTCTTCGTCGGCGAGAGCTTTTCTCTCAAAATCTTTTTCCTCTTTTTCCCACAAATGAAAAGATAGCCCCTACAAATAATATACTATATATTATTTAGTTTGATGGGTTTAAAATTCAAATTTTAGAATTTAATTAAAAGAGATGGCTCAATTAATTAAAGGGGGAGGGTTGACACCATTAAAAGAGGGGGTGGTGGCACCATTAATTTAAGGGAGGTCAAGAGACTCTCCCTCATTTATGAGGAAGTTTAGAGTTTTTTCCCAATTAATTGGGGGGTTTAGTCTCGGGTGGTCCCCACACCGTAACCTCCTGTGGGAGGTTAGGTTCGAGTGGGCCCCACCACCATAAACTCTCATGGGAGGTTAAGGTGTGGTGGTCCCCTCCTCCAACTTCCACACGGAGGTTTTACCAAATAAATAAAAATAAAGCTATATAAATTTATTTTATTTTATTTTATTTCTGAAAAATCGCAAAATTATCTTTCACTCTCGACCAACTATCGTCGAGGTGAAAGTCTCCTTAAGTGAATACCGGCACTACGAGTTCAATGGTGCCCTCATATTTTAATTCCGAGCACCAGTTTAAAAGTTATAAAAACCCACTCGTACATTTACTGAACACACCCGAACAAAAATTCATAAATTGATTCCGGGCACACCAGAGCTCAGAATCACACGCCGTAAATTTTCAAAGACTCGTAAGTTTTCCATTTAATTAAAAAAATTTACATGGAAATTACTGGACTTTATATTTATTTAGTTTTAAAAGAAATTTAATCTTCTTTTTCTATTAACATGTTTAATTATGTGTGAGGAAAGTGACCTATTTTACACATTGGTATTTAATAAGGTGATTTTATATGATTTTTTCACTATTATTTTTATTTAATAATTAATATGAATTATGTGATTTGAAAAATTCGTTCTAGTGATACATAATAATTTTCCATGCCTTTTTATGTGTTATAATTATATTATAAATGTGTTTCCTGGATGAAATTGTATAATATAATTTATTATGTGGTGGTTTAATGTGGAAAATATTGATATAAATTGTGTTAACGAGGTTATCATTATTGGTGGAATCAAAGATGTGAATACAAGGGATGAAAAATATTTTTTAATGTTACATTTGTGTTTTAATGTCTTTTTCACTACTATATAAATTTCTTATTTGAAATAATAAATTTTAGTAAATACATATGATTATATAGATTGATTTTGTGAAAATTTTAGATTAGATTAACTAATATAATAAAGGAAATTTTTTATAAAATACATTTATAAATAGGATAAACACATCTAATGAACAAGAATAGTTAGCTATGTTTTTATGAATATTTTTTTGTAAAATTTCGTATTTATAGTTTTGATTTATTGTTAGAAAATAAATTAAAATGATTAAATGTGGTATATTAAAGGGTAATTGATTAATCATTGATGATTTAGTTGATAAATTGATTTATGTTTATTTGAACTAGAATTTCGATATGATTTGATCTAGTGGTAATTATATATAAATACACAAATTTTTTTTGGAACTAAATGTCTTTGTGTGTTTATTTTATTGGTGAAGTGTTTTTCATGGGGGTAACTAGGGGAATAATTTTGTATTCTTGTGTAGAAAATAATGTTATGTTATATATTTTTTATATTAATTATTTTATTATAAAAATATCCAAGATGTTAGTCACTTTTAAGGATCCATTAGTTAGGATGAAAGGGGGAAATTATAATGTCATCCATTAGACTAGATATGCCTTGAGTTGGTCCATGTTTAGATATATATGAAATTTTATTTTAATATGATATTTTATGAGTTATATGTTTAGATAAATTATTTTATTCATTGCATCAAAGGTTATACGAGTATTTGATGAAGTAGGTAAGAGACTATTATATTTCCTTAGTTAACACCTATTAAATTATTTGTATACTAAAAATTGTGTTGGTAAATAATTTAAATTATTTTAATTGATTTTGTATGACCAAATTAAACTAAAAGGGATGAGTGGGGTTGTAGTGGTTTTTACTGATGAGTTTTTCTCACTCCTAGTACATACACACATAATATGTGTGCAGATTATATAAATGATATTTTTGTCGATAAAAAGAATCCTAAACTGCTGTGAAATGATGTCAGGAGATGTATTTTTGTTTTTTATGCATGCATTTAAAGGAATTTGATGGGGTTGTACATAATTTTCAATATTTTTCTTTTCAATGGTATTTTTCATGTATTTCTACCAAATTATTAAATTAATGTCATATTTTGGTGTATGACTCATAATAGAATTTTTGGAATATAATAATCTTGTTCTATTTCATATTATTATTTGTTTAAATGTTTTATTATTATTAAAATGGATATTTTAATATTTTTATGTGATAAAACATTAGCGGAAAATCTCTATACAAGTGATATACATTAACCCTCAGTGATAGTTTTCATCCTCAAGTAATCTCTGAGAGAAATTAATACCACGTGAAATTTCACCTCAGTGACTCAATCATGGAAATGAGTGATGTTGCAAAATGTTATCAATGTAATTTATTTACATAAGTCATGATATTTGGTAAACTTGTAGATTGTATATTAGGATTTAGGACATGGTATAGAAGATATGTTTTCATGACCAACTAACACAACTATATTAAAAGACAGTGTTATCTAGAATATATGGTACTATAGTTTTTTGGTTTATATATATTGTTTATATATATAATTTTTATTAAATTAAAAAAATTCAAGGGTTATTCATGAATTAAATTTGAATATAGGGAAATGACATATGTGGGTGTGCATGTGTTTGGGATTGAATAGTGATTTAATTTCAATTAAATGGTTGAATTATTAATAAACTAATCAGTTTTTTGTTAAATATGTTATTAATAATACATTTAATAAATGAAATATGTTATAAGAATATAATTATGTAATATAGTTAATTTGGTTCACTAATTACTTGGTGATCACATGTAGGAAGTGTTTTATGATGTTTTTGTTTTTGAAAAAATTAATGTTGATTATTAATTAGTATATAGTATTTTTTATAATTATAGAGACTAATAAGAATATTTATAACATTAATTACAAATATGTTTATTTTTACTGTTCTATTAATAGGAATATATAAGGTTAAGCTATAATGACCCGAACATCAATTACATAAATCATAAATAATTTTAGATTTATATTCAAAACATTTTACAATAATACATTCCATTGATCCATCACGGTTTACTGTCTTAAAATATGAGATAAAGAATAAACATATTACATGAAATGTATTCAACAGCACCCACAATTGTCTTCTTACATTTACCCTTATTAATTATTTTCTAATTAAAACCTATCGTTATGATGTAGGGAAGTGGAAACATAAGAAATGGTGAGATTAGATGCTTAGTAAGTGTAAACATGGTTAATATTAATTTTTGATTATAAGTGACCATAAGATAATCTTAATTGTATGAGAACATTATTTCAACTAATTATTTCATACCCAATAAGTCATAGACCATAAAAAACGAGTCATAGAATAAGGCTATATCACTAAAAAATACATGAGTTATAAGTGTGTATACACATCAATAATAAATCATGATCCATAAGAGAATATCATCTGAATAATATATTGGTTTTTGAAATAAACATAATCATATAAAATGATTTATTTAGTCACTGATAATTTTCAAGACTATCCTAGTTAATAGAGTCCCATAGTGGTAATTTTATTTAATATAGTGTACAGAGTCCCATAATGGATTGAGTTCAATCCCCACTAACTTTAACATTTTTTCCTAATATATTAATAATCACTAAATTAATTAGAGATATATATATTTATTATATCACTTATCACATAATGAATACCATACATTAGTGTACCACATGATAATAAAAACATTCATCATTCATCATAACTTAATTAACTAATGGGAATGAAATAGGTTTTATGAAAATATCCATAAAATATAATCATAATAAGTTATCTATAGAAAGAAATTGGATTTCCACCTAAGTAAAAATACTCAGTGAAGTATAAAAATACTAAATGGATATTGATCTAAAGTAAAACACTTTTATTAATTCATTTTAAATATAACTTGGAAAACAATAGAAAACTATTTTTCTTTTTAGTAAATTTATGAAAATAAAAATCCTAGAAAAATAGTAAAATGATTTTATCTATAAAACCATGTAAACTATTAATGGAATATAAATCAATAATAAAGTAAATTATGATGGGAAATTAGTTCAATTTTTATACATTAAATATAAATGATCACTTTTCACTTTTATAAAGAAAGTAAAAAAGCGAGTCATTGGGAAAATGTTAAAAAAGATTTATTTTAATAAATTAAAAAGGAATCCAAAGGTATTAGAAAAATTCAATTATTAATCATTTAAAATTTGAAAATAAATTTCATCTAACAATTTTTACGAACAAGGATATGGAGGAAAAATATTCTTGACCCAAAAGAAGAAACTAGACTGGTTTTATTAAAAACATTTATTTGGTATTTTTGAGTATAGAAAAGGAAAAATATGAAAGGAATACATGAAAAAATAGATATAATTATATTAGAATAAAATATATGGAGATTATTCAATAAATAACATACAATTTCCTACAATGTAAATTTAAATAAAAACAATCCCAATAAAGAGAGAGATTGTAACATATACCCTCACATCAAATCATGATTTTATTAGTATACCCTAAAACCTCATAAATAACATATTTGTATTTATTTTTAATCTATACCAGAAACCTATTAATACTAATAGTAATATATATCATTCACTTATGACTTATAATTACCCATTTATTATCAATTATTTATTAAAATCAACATTTAGGTTTCAATTGTTATATTTTCCACATGTGTTTCAGTTTTGAAATTACAGTACATAAATAAAGAACATAATTTCCTCATATAAAAATAATTAATAATTTCATAAATATAAAATTTATCCATTATATAGACTTCTAGAACCATCCATATAAGGAAGTGATTAAAAATTAATGACATCACTTCATGGAGATGGTAGTTCGTATATACACACATGCGGTGTTTCCAATTTTCAATGGATCGAAAGAAAGAAATTTAAATAATTATTTATCCTTAATTTTTTTAAATTTATCATAAATATCATATATATTCAATAAATCCATCTTTATCACTATTCATATATGGGATACATTAAAAACAAATCACATATGGTGGTGGTAGTCCACATATAATCATGAGTGAAGTTTTCATTTTCTATTAAATGTAATGGAGATAGAAAATAGATATACCATAAACATAATAACACTTAAATTATATATATATATATATAATTATTTAATAATTTTAATATGGTTATATAATATTTTTATGAGGATTTAGAGGAAATAAACATGAAAAAGATCTGTAAGAACATATATCACCACCTTGGAAAATATCCTTTTAGAAAAACATTCATGATTATTACATGGGTTTTTGGGAAGAACAAAACATTTAAGACATGGATAGGAGAGTTGGTAAGGTATTTTTGTAGATCATGGTCGGGTTGATGTGCACATATTTTCACCATAAGTGAGAAGAGTAAGTTCTATTTTATAAGTCAAGATAATGATGCTTTTCAAAATATAAATAAATATAAATATAATAATTTTTTCATATGAAATGTGGATAAATTTATTTTAAAGTTGAAGATAATTATAGGGGAGGAAAAAATACACTCAACCATTTAGATAAATATATTATTGTGTTATTAAAATCCTTATCCTTTAGTTTAGTCCATTTTAATAGATTTTAACCTTAACTATAGAAACAATATTTTTTCTATGGTAATTATTCATTAGAGTTAAAAATTAAAATTAAATTAATATGTAAAATTTATTATGATGAAATAAAATTTGGAAAACATTTTTAAATAATAATTTCTCGTAGTTTTAAGACATTTATTCTAATATCAATGCACAAAACACTTAACATACATTTTTTTTAAAAAAAAATAGTATTTTTAATCATAAAATGGTTTATTATAATTCATTACCTAGTAAAAAATAGTAGATTAATATAAATATATATTATTTAATATATAATCTAAATATTTAAATAAAATTATTCATTAATAGTGATTAAATTAATTATTATGATAAAAATACACTATTCATAGAAAAACGGTATTTTGAAAAAAATGTCCTGCTTTACCTTTGAATTATTTTTTCCCTGCTTATAAAAAAATGATAATAAATATATGAATTATAATTAATTTTTATACATGTATAAAAAATATTATTTCAAATGTTTAATACAAAAAATAAAGGAAATTAATTTTTAAATAAAATCATATATAAATAAAACACTGTTTGTAAATAAAACATTTTTGTTTAACCAATAATTACTAGACCAGTATTCCTTATAATTACTTAACCATTTCATGGATTTCTTTTATTTTATAAATTATTAATTTTATTTTTATTAAATTTCATTCATATCAATAATAAAAAATTTAAAATTAAAAAAATATAAATATTTAATAAAATAGTTCAAAAAATGTTTCTGAAGAAATAAAGGTATTTCCTTAAATGAATTTCACCATTTTTATAAAGTCAACTATTTCATATGTTTTATCAAAAAATATAGTAATGTTATTCGTTTTATATTTTAATAAATAACTATTCTCCTATGTCTAGATTTGAATACATCACAAGCTATCAAACACATCAATTTTTTTAAAAAGAAATATATTCTAAAATATTAGGGTGTTACATTTAATCACCCTTACAATAATTTCACTATTGAAACTAAATTAATCTGATGAAAATAAATGAGGAAATTATTACCTCATTACATCCTTTGATTCCCACATAGCACCATCAAACTTAGGTTTTTTTAACAAAACATTAACTATATGAGTGGTCTTGTTCCATACCACTTTCTCATTGAAATACAAAATCTGCAATAATTTTTCTTTATAAAAAAGATCTTGAACTTATTTTATGTCCTATAAGTTCAAAATATGTGAATGATCAAGTATGTAATTCGTAAAAATAGAACACTAAAGACATCATCTACTTGATATAGTTTGAATTTAAGTGTCAAGCAATATGTACAATCCTGATATGACTAAGAATCTCATAAGGACCTCTATATCTAGAGATCATTTTACTATTATTTCCAAATTTAATAACTTTATTATATGGATATATTTCAAGAATTAATTTATCACCATATTCAAACTCTAGATATCTCTATTTTTTTTCTTCATAACATTTCTGTCGACTTTGAGATGATTTGATGTGCGGCTGAATGACTCTAACATTCTCTTCAATTTTATCTACTAGATTAGGTCCCATTATATTGTATTATCTAATATCATCCAACTATGTTAGAGTTCTTCACTTATTTCCATAGAGGTCATCATAAGGATCCATTTTAATTCTCGAGTGAAAGATATTTTTATAAGAAAATTCAACTAGAAAAAGTTATTTATCCCAGACTCGTTTACAACCCATAGTGAAATCTCTCGACATATCTTATAGGGTTTTAATGGTCCTATTAGACTAATATTATACATGATGATTATGTGTAATTATAAAATTTATCCCTATATTCAATTTTTGATGAAATAATTTTCTATAACTTTTAGGTAAACCTTATATCTTGATTAGATAAAACTGAAAGTAGTACTCCATGAAACCTTACCACTTCCATATTTTATAACCTAGAATATTGATCAACCAAGAAATATTCTTTGATATAAATGAAATGTAATTAATGATTAATATGATAGACTATATTCCAAACAGAATTATATAATTTATATGTCTTCGTAAGTCATATGATGAAATCCATGGTGATGTTTTCCCATTTCTATGTAGGTATGGGTAATGGTTACATTATCCCCTTTTCCACATGATATTCATAATTAACTTACTGACATAGTAGGAATCAAGATATAAAAATCCCAATATCCTTCTTCATTTATCCCACAATAAAGACTCTTTGAGATCTCTATACATCTTTATACCCCCATATTGATATAGAATAATAATCCACGTACATAATCGAATAGATCGTTCTTTAGTTCTGATATTGAAGGGACACATATCTAGTTTTTGAATCTTATGATTCCCTCAATGTCATGGTTTTAATCTAGAATATTCCTTGTCTTTTATTGAATCTCCACATATTCCTTCTCCACCTACGTAATCTTTACATGAAAGAATGGTTGAGAAATAATCTAATAAAGATAGGATCATTCCCCATTATTTATGATTTCGAGGTCCATATTTTAAAAACCATAAATATTATATCTCTTTCAATAACCATTATGTATAAACTAGCTTGGTCATTTTGACGTAGAGCATCAGACACAATGTTTATCTTTACAAGGTAGTAATGTATTGGGTAGTCATAATCTTTAATCATAACATTTTTTTGATTTTATAAAATAATAACACTTTAAGGGTAAGTAAGAACTAGCAAAGATCCTAAAAAAAGGCTGGCCAAGGAAACCAGTCCCGGACTAGACCCACACAAGAACAATAACAATAATCCATGAACAAGATGGGCATGGAACCTTATCCAAGACCAACCCACCCAAAAAAGACACACTACAAACCTCGACCCTATCAACTGTTACGCCGCCCTGCGCTACCTCAGGCTGTCCTTTGCATCACATATCACTCAAAATTGCCTTGGGTTAGATACTACAGTCACCTTCCTTCACCGTCAAACCATCATCGAACATCCAGTCATTGCCCAGCAAACCATGACATCAAGGGCTGCCGTGACCCTAACACCACCGTGACAAAGGCTAACGAACCAATACAACCAGATAGGTGTATCAATATATATTAGTTCTATTAAAAACTCAATTTCATGATTCAGTGGAGGACCATGAAAATCTTCTAGAAAACAATTATTATATTCTATAAAAAATAATAATATTTTTAATGATGGGTTTCTCTAAAACAGTTTCATATAAATACCGCTCCTGAATAGGTACTAAGTATCATATAATGTATTTTTTTTTATAATCACACCAATAGATGATCATAGGTTTATTTGGAATGTAAAAAATGAATTCCGTTCCTCGATAATTGTTATCTGACCTATATAAAAAGCTGAAATCCATGCCAAAATTAGATCATATTTAACTAGAGGGAGAATAACATGATTTCTAGGAAGCATGTTTCAATAACATTCTATTATATATGAGCTATATATTTTATATGTGATCACCATACCATTATATTTATTGATTTACAATTTCATATCAACTGTTGTGGTGATTATGTGATACTCTTACTAATTTTTTTATATATAAAATAATGGGTAGATATTAAATCAAATATTACATTTTTAATTATTAAGATGATAATAAGTTTACCTTTTAATAATTTTTTCTCATGGACCACTGTAATATTTGTGATCTCATATGCCTTCCCTTTGTCCTTTGGTTTATGAGGTTGTTGATACCAATTGTTTTCATTATCCCTTTAATTCATGCACAATTGGTGTAATTAAGATAAAATTAGAATGTGGATGGAATATTCAGTTGATATTTATTTCCATAAATTTCATTGTTTATATGATGGAAATCCCTTTATAAATCATTTTATGAATGGAATTCCTTTCCACACTTGAAGAATTTACCTATTCACTTAACATAATTTCCCACACACTTATTTCCACATTACTGAAATAAAAGAAGTTTAATTTTATTTCCTTTATAGGTTTTATTTTTTTAGTCCCCTTAAAAATCCTCCTTTATATTATAATGCCCAAAACCATGAGAGTAATTATAGTCTCCACTCTTTATTTCTTACTTAAGATCACATCAAATTATTTCTTCATAGTTATCAATCTATCTTCTAGCCAATTCTTTTAGAATAATTGTTCTTAATCCATTAGAGAATAGATCAGATTTAATTTTAGGGTCGATGATAAAACTGTAAGCATAACATCAATTTCTGGTAAAATATTCCTTTTTGGTAATAATGGATTCATCATACTTCCTATTTAGTTCTAGGAATTCCCTCTCCATTTTAGTTTAAATATTTTGAGTAAAATAGTTAGTGAAAAATACCTTCTTAAAATTTTCCAATTTCATGGAGATAATTTCATTCTCTTGAATCCCATTATTAGTAAGAGTATTCTATTATTCATCTTCACATTTCAAATTATACACAACCAAAAAACCTTTTCATAGTATGACTACTGAAGAATAGAAAATCTCTTTTCATTTGCATTGATCTATCACTCAAAAATAAATGTATCAGAGGACCCAATGAAGGAAGGTGTATTTTTTATTCATAAAATAATCAATGATGAGTTATTAATTCCTTTGGTTGTTTATAATTTTCTCCTGATTCAGGTTATCATTCATATCTTGAGAGAGTTGAGTAAGTATATCAACATTATTTCACATCCCATATCCCATTTCATTATGTTGTTCATGAATAAATTCTTTTCATCAGTCATCAAATTCAACATTAACATGATTTATCCTAGTTCGATCCATTAACTAAAACCAAAAAACATTGTGTGAGATTAATTCATTATTAATCAATGTGATCAATCACATAATTATAAAATTCATTCCAAAAATTTCATGAATTACAGAACCTTCTTATCAGCCAATAACACTTTAGGTTCATAAAATATCAATTTTATTTATCAAAGTTTCTCCTAATTTATATCCTTTCATTCAAAAACTCCAAAAATAACTAAACCCTTATCTAATACCAACTTTAATGAACTGATCATCATTTATATAAATATTAAATAATTTTAGATGAGTATTCAATACATCTCATAATAATAAATCCTCTAAAACCATAAAGGTTTTCTATATTTGGATAATTGGTACATAATAAAATTATTTTATAAAATAAATTCAATATATCACATAAGGTTATTCTCACATTGTTGCCTTATTAGACATTTCCTACTTAAAAAATTTCTTCATAACACATGGAAATAGAAACATAAGAAATAATGGACTCGAATGCCCATTAAGGTTAAACATGGTAAATATCGATCGATAATTATAAGTGATCATGTAATGGATTATATTTTCAATTTAATATATTTGGATATTGTATGGATTATTTCTGAGACTAGGAGCAGAGACGATGTGTGATTTTGAAGCCTAGTGTGTTTAGAATAAATATTTGAATTATATTAAATAGCATGGATGTATAGTTTTTAAAAAAATTGAAAATATTCTAAATAGAGACTCAGATTAGAAATATGAGGGAATCGTTGAGTTTAAATCACGGGTTTTACATTAGGTGTTACATGACCTTTTTCAGTGTGGGAAATTTTTGGAAAAGTCATCACTAGAGTAAAATGAATAAAAAATTTAAATAAAAAATTTTATTTATTCATTGATGAAGTGATCTAACTTCATCTATAGGTAAACTATTATGATTAAATTACAAGGATATATACATAACCTTGGAGTTGTTGGAAAATTTTTGGGGAGAGTGTTGGAGGATCTCTCTCAGAAGAATATCAATTGGATCGAAGATCGATGAATAGTGTGAAACATAATCAATGGATATAACCAATGATGACAAAGAAAATTAATTCTTCATGAAAGATAAATAAAAATTGAATTATGATTTTTTATTGGATTTATTCCCCGTTATTAATTCCTATGATTAACATGAATTAATCGACCAATAGATTGATTCACAGATCAGTCGTATTTCAGGATGGTTTCATCTGTGGGGATCTTTCTAGGGAAATTTTATTTGTTTTTAATCTCTCATTTAATAATTCTAATGTAAATGGATCAAGTCCAATATGAAGATTAGACATGGTACATTCCTTGTGGTTGTGATTGTCACATTCCCTCCAATTTTATTCTTTCATCATGGGATAATCTATTGGTCTATGGTTTGAAAAACCTAGATAAATAGAACATTGTGCACAAATTTCATAGTGAAAAATTAGATATTGTATATCAATTATCAAAACAACCTGACAGTTGTGAAACAATAAAAGTTGAAGTTGATCAGATGGCTTTGGATACCTGATTTTTTGTTCTTCGACATGTGATAGAGAAAAATGAATGCAAATGATTTCTAGGTGATTTTTGTGGCCTATATCTAGTGATTGACATCATAAAGGTTCAGATAGAGTAGATCCAAGATTCCCAGTGTGATTGAGGATAGAATCCAAGGCTACGGTGGCACAAGCGTATATGGGAGGAAGAACTCAGTTTCTGGAAAATCCCAATCAACAAGGTGTGTAATTTGGAGCTACACACTGTGTGTGGACCTCTCAGCAACAGATAGGGTTTTAGGATGAATTTAATGATCAAATGACATGTAACCCCTATCACATGGTGTGTAACCTTTACTGGTTGGATCAAAGTGTACCTCAGAGGGCACACAGACACAGCCAGGAGTACATGGGTAGGAGCACACTGTGTACTCCCATATGGACATGGCCAAGCCAGATGTACATGGCCATATCCAAGTAAGTTGACATGAGAAGAAGTACATGATCATGAGAACATCATGTAATTCCACATGGTCATGGAGATGATTTGTTTACATGGGAATGACTCAGTGTTAATGGGGAATGCTGTGTATTCATTGTACATGTTGTGTACTCCTTCAAATAAGGGTTGGAGAACTTTTCCTCTTCTTCTTGGACAAGTTTTGTTTGGGAATTTCCCCTATATCCTTTCCCTAAGGGTTATTATTGAATCATGTCCTATAAATAGGATGGTGATACCTTCAAACAGACTTCTTGTATAGTTTTTTCAGAATCCTTCCTTGAGGTCAAGAGTGAGATTCTCTATAATCTCCTTGACCTTGGTGGAATTCATGGTATCATCATAACCAACACTATGTGGGAATCAATCCTACACTTAGCATGTTATTCCATATTGAGTTTTTGGTATACCCCATTGACCTTGGTGTAATCCTCATTTGTGTATTGTATATATTAAAACTTTCAGAGTATACTTATAATGGTGATGCCCGATGAGCACTACCTCTTGGATATATTTCATCAGTGATATATGACTCATGGAGTGTGTTCTTCTAGATGAGTGATATGTGGAATCTTCACGAAGGAATCCTATGCTTGAATTATAGTTATAAATTTACCATTAGACTATGTCATTGTTGAGTATATCTATATATTCTTATTATATGTGTTGTATATATATACCTATGTATAAATAACTATAAATTTTTTGTTATATTCTTTTTTTCTTTAGGGTGTCCTACATGGTATTTTTATAATAACAGCTACACAGTATTTTCTCACATGTGTTTTGTCTTGTGTAGATTACTGACCTTTTAACAGAGTCCTAGAGGGACTAGGACTAGGTTTTTCTTAGTGATCTGGATAGACTGGGGTGTGTTCCTGCGGTATCTTGATAGAAGTCCCCATCTTTAATTTTATGCTGGAATTGTTTTCATACTCTTTGTGTTGGGCTGGTATTAGGAATTTCTTAATTTTCATTACTTGTTTCCATACTCTTCGTTCATAGTGTGTGAGATATAATCAAGTATCCCAGTGAAATGGAAGCCTGATCAGGGTGTGAGATATACTCAGTATTCCACCACCAACAGTGTCTATAGAATAATATAGTTTGGGTATATAAAACAAGAAGTGTGCATGCATATTTTAGTAAAGAAGGAATGAAAAATAATCAAGCAACCATGTAAAGATTAGGCTCCTCAATGAAATCTAGACCAACCAAACCTACATTGGCCTAGGAAAAAAAATGTCTGAACCATATGCAACCTATACAATGAGATAAGGTAAAGGTCATAACATAAATTGTAAACAAGTATAATGAGATGGAATAACCCCAATCATGCAATTTTTTCTAGAGGAAATGTATATGGGATAATAATTTATGTATAATTAGTCTTTTCTATAAAAGGAACTATTGAAATTAAATATGCCAAATCATGGGCCCGATTGAGGTGTACCTTAACAAGGAATCCATTTATTACAATAGTAGTTACATAATGCTCACTGCTATTGGATTCCATCCAATATGATCTAGGAATGGCCTCACAAGTATCACTCATGACCTAATGTGAGACAACAAATGTTGGAGACCAATTATCACTAATGGTATTGTAAAACCATCTTTTCAATGATCCTATCCAAGGTGTATCCCCTAGGGAACTGATATCTCTCATAATTTGGAAATAATAACACATAATGATCACTCCTTAGAAAACCATTATCACCCATGACATATGAATAATTGATCAGTAAAGCTAAACACACACACACAGTGAGTCCATCCTTTGAGTTCCATTAAAGGAAACATGAGTATCAATCATGGTGTTCAAAATTCATTGAATCAATTATATTAAACAATTTAAAAGTCCATGTTAGTGAGAATTCCATAATATGAAATAATAATGACTTAATAAGTACATTACTATTTTCATTTTCATATTGGAATAAAAAGGAGCACACATATAAGTAAGCCCCATCCAGAATTAATAACACAAAATAAGGTCATGGAGACACCTATACCATAATGAAACAAAAAAAATAACATATAACACTTTTCCAATTCGAAGACAATGCCCCACATTGAGGAGTTTTATTAGAAAACATGAAATTTTTAATAAAAAATTCATCTAGTTCTCTTTAGTAAATCCAATCAAAAACCACACAAATACCATCTTTAAGGAACTTATAAAAAACTATAATCACAATTTAACATATAAATTAAAGATTAAACTCAAATGGATGGTTCTAATAAGGGAAAACAAAAATTATAAATGGAAAATAAAAAACCACACCCAATGGGGGGGGGGGGGGGGTTGGGTTGAGGTCATAAACTACGACCATACCAAGAAGGGTTAAAACATGTGAAAAAGTAAGCCAAAAAATTTAATTTAAGGAAAAATAATATATGAAAACGACACCAGGTAAGTCTGACATGAAACACATTGAAGAAATTTTATAATGTTGATAAACATAAGAGAATAGCTATAAAACACCTACCTAATGTTTATAATGAACCACACATCCAATATTGAGGTTTTATTTGGTCCACTTTGAGAGAAATTGAAGAAATGTATGAACACCCTAAAAATATGGTAAATTAGTACACACAAAAAACTGTATATGGAGATAAGATAAATGAAGAACAGAATCAAGAGGAGTCATAGAATTTATGAGATGCTTTCAACTCACCTGAAGTTTCTTGAATTGGAGGCCGTATGAGGGACGTCCCCTCATACAAAGAGGAGGATAATAGAAAACCATAGAGGAGTCTACTATGCACAGGGGAAGAAGAATAAAGGAGGAGCAAATAGAATTAAGAGAATAGTGAGAAATGGGTGATTCCAAACCCTTTAACGAGGGACATGGTTTGGCCACACTGTTGGCCCAACCCTGAACCAACTGTGAAGGTTTCTCTTCCTGAGATGGGAGTATGCATAGTTCATGCACACAGTTTGGGAAACCATGTGCATAATCTATGGTTTCCCTTTTTCCAAACCCTATAGAAGGGTGAAATTTTTCGTATCCTGGTGTACATGATTTGAAAAATCCATTCAAGACCCACAATACCTCTAGATTATCCACACAGTTGATACTGGAGGTCCGCACAGTTTTAGACATTATATGAGCCCCTTTCAATTCCTCCCAACTTTATGTTTTAGATATTTTTTCTCCAAAAACATTAGGAAACACCCAAGGAATCCTTGGATCCTTGAAAAAATTATAAAAAAACACTTTAATGTGTTCTGAATATCATAATTTCATTCTAAATCTCGGTTTATGAACCATCCCATCCACCAAATGATAAAATTAAAATTCTTTGTAATTTTATCTCGTCCAAAAACATGGGATGATACACTAGGACTCTAATCACCTAACTATCAACTCAGTATGTGAGAATAGTGGTTTCATGAAAAAAATGGTACATGCATCATATAGGAATGGGTTGGGGTTTTCATGTCATTCTTGATTTTGCTCTCAATAAATACTCATTGATCGCAGTACATATTGTCTATTTCAAGATGCCTCTATGATATATGCTAGACAAGATTCAACATTAGGATCATGAGGATAATCCCCTCAATGATGAGGCATCAATACATGGACAAGTTATAGAGGTGTTACCTTTAGGTGGTTCACTAGTTATAACACCACCAGTTGAGAAGTAGATAATACTTGTAGTACCAACAGTTGAGGTGCATAGGCTGAGCACACTTCATGAGTTCCAGTTTCAATGAACCCTCAGGTTATAAGGTTTTTCTAATCTATAGGTGGATGAGAACTATTTTGAGGAACTTGAATGAGTTTTCTGACTGGTCAGTATATTAGTAGATAATATGGTTGTCTGGGAGGTGAGCCTTCTCTATGGCTCAGCTAGGTGATGGTGGGGTTTAGTGACCCAGTCATGAGACGAGGAAACTCTAGCATGGTAATAAATGAAGCACAATTTAAGTGTGGATTTTTCTCTAGATATATTTAGTGATGTACATATCCAGGAGATTTTACATCTTTAGTTGGGTAGTGAGATAGTAGTTTATTATTCATCAAGGTTCACTAACCTCTCTAGGTATTCAACGGATATGGATTTTGATCAGTTCTACTATGCTTGAACATTTTAATGATAATTTTGTAAAGACATATGAACCATCATAATAACCCTATGTGTTATTACTTATTATATGGTGTTAGAGTGATGTTTGGTGGTTGAGATTTTCCTTATTGAGTAGACACATAGAGTGGTTTCTTGTAGTAGGGACACATAAGAAAAGTCTTCGGAAATAGGGAGATAACATCGGTATCAGGGACCTAAACATGAGATATGTTTTAGGATGAGATCCTCATATAGAGTTTTTGTGTTTTAGGGTTCACAGGAAGGGTCTAGTCATCCCAGGGAGAGGTGGTGATACTTTTGTGATGGTAGAGGACATCTTACATGAGATTATCTGACCCACCATACAACTGATAGGGAGACAGTGTATGGGCCATAAAGGTAGAGGTAGTGGTAGGAGTAGATAGTTCCTTATGTAATAATACATGAAAAAAGAGTTAGGATAGTATATGGAAGTGGTAGATTCTTCTACATGTTACCACCAACACCCCCTAGTGGTCCACACCAGGCTTAGGGAGCTAGAGGATTAGGGTGAGGTTTGTTACAGGTGGTCGCGGAATAAAACCTAGAGGCTCTGGGGATGATTGGAGATACGATTTTTATCCTTTATACCCTATCTATATTACAGATATACATGGTTTATATTCAATCCATTATTGTCACATATATGGTTTAATACTTAGAGATTCTGGTTGAGTCCTTGGCTTGACCCTTGCACATGGAGACTCCTACTAGAGATGACTCGGTGATCAAAAACTTATTCTACATGTGTAACATGACTCTTGGAGGTGATAATTTCTATTAGGATATATTTTTAGAAGTGATGATTCCTTTTGATGTCATCTTAGGTATGGAATGGTTATGAATATTTTAGGTTCAGATCGACTATTTTAGGAAGAGGATGCGATGTGTCCATAGTGATGGGATCAGGTTTTCCATTGTGGGTGAAAAGAAAACCCAGGCAGTGAAGGATGGACTCATTTATAGGAGGTTATAGGAAATTATTCATCAGTTGGATATAATGAACCTTAGTGTAGTGAATTTAATGAGTTTTAAGTTCTTTGTAGTGGTGGAAGAATATGAGGACATCTTTCTCGAGGGCATTATAGGCTTACCTCCACACCAAGAGATAGAATTATGCATTGATATACACCCCTGTAAGACCCTAATAACTACACCAGCATGTCATATAGATCTTGAAGATATTCACTATATGAGTGTGTAGTTGGAGGACTTAAGGAGAAAGTGATTTGTTAGACTTAGTGCTTCACCATGGAAAGCCCGATTTTGGTTCACCAAGAAGGTGGAAGAGAGACTGAAATTATGTGTGGAATATCAATGATTGAACCAGATTACTGTGAAGAAAATGTATCAACTAAAAATGATCAAAGAACTCTTTGATCTGTTGAGAGGGGCTTGATAGTTCTCTAAGGTTGATCCCGGATCAGGATATCTCCCATTGTGAGTATGGGATATTGATATATGAAAGAAAAAATTCATATTTCAATACTATTACAATGAGTACTTAGTTACTTCCCATGGCATGATTAATTCCTTATATGTGTTCATGGGACTCATGAATTGGATATTTTATCCCTTCTTAGATTGGTTCATGATAGTCTTCATCAATGATATCCTAGTGTACTCGGTATCCGAAGAGGAGAACTCGATAAACATGAGGATGGTTCTGGATAAACTCCAAGAACACCGGATTTATGGGAAGTTATTGAAGCTCCAATTATAGAATCAGGAGGTCTATATTCTAGGAAATGTTATCACAACTGATAGGGTGGTGGTGGACCCAGTGAAGGTGGAGAAAGTGTCATCTTGGGATCTACCCAAGTGTGTGAAATTGGTGCATAGATTCCTTAGTTTGAAAATTTATTATCATAGATTCATACCTGAATTCTCCAAAATTTCAATCTACTACTAGAAATTTCATCTTTACCAATGGTTTAAAATTGTTGGTAAAGGCTAGACAACTATTGGTATAAACTATACCAACGGTTGTCCAAAATGTTGGGTATTGAACCATGGGGATATGTCTGAAAAATTGAGTATATACTAACGGCTCATTAAAAACATTGGTATAAATGTTTACCAATGGTTTAAAACCATTGCTAATATCAAAAATCATCTCTATACCAATGGTTTACAAACCATTGGTACAAACTTTTACCAATGGTTTCCCACAAACCATTAGTAAATATCAAGTAAAAATACTTATACCAATGGTTTGTAAACTATTGGTATATAGATTTACTAATGGTTTACATAAAACTGTTGGTATAAGTTCTATTTTTAAAGATATGCTAACGGTTTTAAACCGTTGGCATAACTTTTATGTACCTGCATCAGAAAGATGACCTCCCCCTGTGCACCTGCAGAAATTCGACCATATTACACCAGTAGGCCTATAGAATTCATACACAATTCATACACAATTTTGAATACCTACAGAATACATACAGAGGGTTTGGGGGGGGGGGTCCATACAGAATACCTACACAATTATGAATACCTACACAATTCATACAAAATTCCTACACAATTATGAATACTTGCACAATTATCAATACTTGCAGAATACATACATAATTCCGTATGAATTCATATAGAATTCATAAAAAACATAATTCATACAGAATTCTGAATACCTCCAATTATGTATATAATTACCCTTTACACACATACATAATTAACACATAATTCATAGGGTAATTACAACAAGTATACACATACAACAAGTATACCCATACACCATTAACACATAATTAAAAAGATAATTAAAATAAAAAACTCAATTCAGAATTCAGGGGTTTGGGGGGGATTTTTAGGGGGTTGAGGGGATGTTCATGGGGTTGGGGTGGATATACAAGGGGGTAGGGGGTGTCCAGGGGGTGGGGGGGGGTGTCTAGGGGGATGAGGGGGGTCTGGGGGGGGGGGGGGGTGGAATTATAGGGTGGTGGGGGGGGGGGGGAGGGTGGTATCAATGGGGGTGTACAGGGGGGTGGGGCAGTGTCTAGGGGGTGTGGGGTGGTGTCTAGGGGGTTGGTGGGGGGGGGGGGGTTCAAAGGGGTAGGGGGTGTCCAGGGGGTGGGGTGGTGTCTAGGGGGGTGGGGGTGGTCTAGGGGGTTAGGGGGATGTCCAAGGGGGTGGGGTGGTGTCCAGGGGGTGGGGGTGGGTGTGTCCAGGGGGTGGGGGATATCTCTGGGGTGGAGGTGTCCAGGGGGTGGGGAGTCCAGGTGGTGGGGTGATGTTTAGAAGGGGTGGGGGCCTATCTAGAGGGTTGGAGGGGGGGGGGGGGTATTTAGGGGGTAGGATGGGTTGTCCATGGGGGTGGGGTTTCCAGGAAGTGGAGTGGGCTATCCATGGGGGTGGGGGTGTCTTGGGGTGGGTGGGGGGTTTCCAGGTGGTGGGTGGTGTCTAGGAGGGGTGGGGGCCATCCTGGGGGCTGGGGGTGTCTAGGGGGTAGGGGGCTATCCATGGGGGTGGGGGAATCAAGGGGGTGGGGGGGGGGGGGTCCACGATGTTGTTGTGGGGGGGGGCATGGGAATGAAGGCCGTCTAGGGGGTTGAAGTGGGGGGAGGGGGGGGGCTGTCCAGGGGGGTAGGGGTGTCCAGGGGGTGGGAAGGGTGTCCACGAGGGCGGGGTGGGGGCTGTCCATGAGGGTGGGGTGGGGGTGGCAGTCTATGGGGGGTTGGGGGCTGTCCATGGGGTTGGGGACTGTCAAAGGGGGTCGGGGTGTCCAAGAGGGGGTGGGGGTGGGTGGGTGTCCGGGGGGATGGGGGGTGTCTGGGGGGTGGGGGGGTGGTTGGATGGGGGTGTCCAGGGGTGTGTGCGGGATGTCGACGGGGTGGGGGGGGGGGGGTGGATGGGCTATCCATGGGGGGTGGCGGGGCTATCCAGAGGTAGGGGGTGTCCAGGGGGTGGGAGGGCTATCCACGGAGGGGGGGGGGGGGTGTCCATGGGGGTGGGCAGACTATCCACGGGGGTGGGGGTGGGGGGGTGTAATTGTTTTAATATAATGAATTTTATGGATTTTAAGAACATTAGTATTTTTAAAATGGTTTTAGAATAATGTTTATTTCAATATTATGTGTTTATTTAGGAAAAAATGAATGCTTTTTGTGTTTATGGTAGGAAGGGGGATTTGGTTATTAGGAAAAGGATAACATTTTTCTTGTGGGACAAAAATACTATATGATTTTTGAAATGGAACCTTAAACAATATTTTTATAAAACAATAGGGAGTTATAAATATAAATTAGTCTCTATTATGTGATTTTGAAATGGTTTTATGATGGATTATTTATGATGTATCTTTATGTGATTTATTAATTTATGTCCCTTGTTTTAGAACATCAGATTATTTTACTAAAGGTTTTTCTTTTTATAATTATTTATAATTTTACCACTATAAATGAATAAAATATTCAATAAGGGGATATCTGAGGTAGTAGTTATTGTGATCCAACTATTGTCTTCTAAGTCTTGGTCCCTACTCAGACTCTTATAGAAGTGGAATAGCCATGTTCTTCTCGGATCAGTGATAATGCATGGGAGTTTCTAAAACAGAATCCAATATTTTTTATTAGTGATCAAGGATCCCAGGAGTCAATGAAGTGGGTAGCTATGATTAATGGGATCTTAGAGTTGTTAGAAGACCTATAATCTATGGGGGTGGGGGGCTGTCCAGGGGGTGGGCTGTCCAAGGGGGTGGTGGGGCTGTCTAGGGTGGTAGGGGTGTCCAGGGGGTGGGCGGGGCAGTCCACAGGGGTGGGGGTGGGGGGGGGTGGGGGTTTCCAGGGGGTATGAGTTTTCCAGGGGGTGGGAGGGGCTATCCAGGGGGTACAAAGTGTTTAGGGGTGTGGGAGATCTATCCACGGGGGTGGCGGGGCTGTCCAGGGGGTAGGGGGTGTTTAGGTAGGGTGGGAGGGATTTCCACGGGGGTGGGGTGTCCATGGGAGGATGGGGTTTCTAGGGGGTGATCGGGGCAGTCCACAGGGGTGGGGGTGGGGGGGGGGCTGTCCAGGGGGGTACCAGTTGTCCAGGGGGTGGGTGGGCTATCCATGGGGGTGGAGGGGCTGTCTAGGGGGTAGGGGGTGTTTAGGGAGTGATTGGGCTGTCCACGAGGGTGGCGGGCCTATCGAGTAGGGTAGAGGGTGTCCACGGGGGTGGGCGTGCTGTCCACGAAGGTGGGGATTGGGGGGATGTACAAGGGGTATGGGGTTTCTAGGGGGTGGGTGAGCTATCCACAAGGGTATCAGGGCTTTCCAGGGGGGTACAGGGTGTTCTAGGGTGTGGGAAGGCTGTCCAAGGGGTGGGCGGGCTGTCCACGGAGGTGGGTGGGCTATCCATGGGGGGGGGGGGGTACAAGGGGTAAGAGGTGTCCAGGGGGTGGGCGGGGCTGTCTAGTGGGGTATGAGGTGTCCAAAGGGATGGGAAGGCTATCCATGGGGGTGGAAGGGCTGTCTAAGGGGTAGGGGTTGTCCATGGGGGTGGGCGGGCTGTCCACAAGGGTGGGTGGGTGGGTGGGGGGGGGGGGTGTTCATGGGATGAGGGGCTATCCAGGGGGGTTGGTGGGCTGTCCACGGGGGGTGGGGGATGTCCAGGGGGTACAGGGTGTTTTGGGGGGTGGGCAGGGATGTCCAGGGGGTATGGGGTGTTCAGGGGGTGGGCTATCCACGTGGGTGGAGGGGCTGTCCAGGGTGTCTAGGGGGGTGGGCGGGCTGTCCAAAGGGGTGGAAAGGTTTTCCAGGGGGTTGGGGGTGTCCAAGGGGTGGGAGGATTGTCCACAGGGTTGGGGGGCTGTTGAGGGGGTAGGGGTGTCCAAGGGGCGGGCGGGCTATCCACGGGGGTGGGCGGGCTATCCATGGGGGTGGCAGGGTTGTCCATGGGGGTAGGGGTTGTCGGGGGGGGGGGGGGGGCTGTCCACAGGGTGGGGGGGGGGATCCACAGTGGGAGGGGATGTCTAGGGGGTGGTAGGGCTGTCTAATGGAGTGGCAGGTCTATTATGGGGGTAAGAGGTGTCCGAGGGGGGGGGGGGGGCTGTCCACAGGGGTGGGGGGGGGGGGCTATCCAGGGGAGGGGAGAATCAGTCACAACAAATCATCAAGTCAGGTTTTACTATTTATAGATAAAAAATAAAGATAATGTGACCTATCTAATCACACATATATTCGAGAACAACAAATCAATAAACATCAAAGGTCATCAATATCAGTCAAAAAATGTAACAGATCAATCTATCCTCATCACCATCACTATCATCACCATCATCATCAGACTCACCCTCACCCTCATCATCATCCCCATTATCATCCCCTCCCTCCTCAAAACCCTCCTCCTCTCCCTCATACTCGGCCTTGGCCTCCTCATCGCCCTCCTCCTCCGCCTCAGCTTCCTCCTCAACCTCCTCCTCCACCTCAGCCTCCTCCTCGACCTCCTCCTCTTCCTCGACCTCCTCCTCGGGCTCCTCATCCTCCGCCTCAGCCTCCTCCTCGCTATATTCTTTAAAACAACTAGAATTTCAACCTATTTCACCATATATAGAATGCATCGATGAAATATATTCATCACAAGATGTGATGGCCTTTGGTGGAAGTGTTGGATGTAAAACTTCCATCAGTTTCATAAATGCAGTGTTTTCCCTAGTAGATTGTTCTATCATCTCTGTGTCCCTTTTTTCATCCTGTTCATCCTATGCATTAACCTTCTGAAACTCGATGACACTACAACTCGTACTTGAGGAGGGTCAATACCTCATCAGAACTATACTCTTCCCAAATCAGCAGCGTACTCTACCAGTGTACTAATCCCCCAACACCTGATGTAAGTGATCATTTGGCCAAATATTTTCAGGTTCCTGGGAATCAAGGTCCTTTAAAGAGGTCTGTTAAACATATAAATAGATTATTAAGTTACAAAATAGTGATTAAAATTTTAAATCTCTAAATTAAAACTTACAATCTACTGCTGAGTCAGTTCATAAACTTCACTTCCATATTTTTTCTTTCTACTCGAGCAAAATAGTTTTTCTTGAGGCACATATCCCTCTATATTCAATTTATGCCTCTAAACTAACATTTAATTTAGGAAACCATAATTAATAATAGGATACCAAAACTTAATTTCATAACTAAAATTATATAATCACTTTATCAATTGAATAAATTATAAAGGAAGCAATAGAAAGTGCAAGTCCTAAAGAAAAATTATAAACTTTTATACCTACTGTCTCTCATGATCTGGCATCATAGTACATCCCAATGTGTGGAGGTGTTTTTTAGCATTAATGATTTTTTATTTCTTCTGGATGATTCCTAAATAAAAATCAATAATTAGTATTAATGAAAAACATGAATTTTTTTATTTAAATACCTCCAATGTGATTAATAACTTAAATTGGATAGTCGTCCAATGAGTAATCATATATCAATCCTATTCTAATAGAAAATCATCCATGATAGGGACCTACTCTAACTCTATGCCAACTCTAGCATGCTATCAAATATACAAATCGGGCTTATAATCTCTCCAAATCTCACCTAAATCCTCGAGATGTTCTAGTTGTGCACCCTCACCATTAGAGAAATTAAACCGAAGATGAAAAAAAAATATTAATTAATATAAATAAAAAAAATAATATATTGCATTAAATACAACATATTTTTTTACACATATCTCTACACAAGATTTATCCTTGACTTCATTTGGCAACTGTCTCCATGAGAGTGGGCTGACAGGAATGATTTCGCAGTATTTGGCAAGTGTCAGAAAAAAAATCTAACATTGCTGCCCTGATTTTTCAATCATTTGACTATCTTCATTATAGTCCACCATCAACTACATCTGGCAGTTCCACACTACACGCATGCATGTATTCCCCCGCCCCCGCCTCCTATCAGTATATGTATCTGTTATGAAAGAAAAAAAATATTTTATCAATACATGTTATAATGAAAATAAATAATGGTGTAAAACTTTGTTATGGTTGTATAAGTATACCTATAGTAGTCTGATCAATGGGTGGCATTGGATCCACAAGAACTGAAGGAACACCCTATACAGGTAGAGTGGGTCCTAATTTATGATCTTCAAGGATAGACTCTAGAAGAGCAGGATTCAAAGAAGATAGAATATAAAATCCCAGAGAGAAGGAAGAAGAAGTAAAAGAAGATGATAGGGATGGGTATCTGAATGCTGGATGGGGAGTGGAAACCATCATTAGATATAGTACATACAGGTGAGGAGGATCAGATGTAAAGGGTGGTGAAAAAATGGGAGGCCTAAATATCCTATGTGTCTCTAAAGACAGACCAGGATCAGAATTTGAGATGGATGGTATGTTAGTGGGAGGGCTAGGCTCTAATTGGGTATGCCAACCAGATTGTCTAGCTCTTGTTTGACCCCCCTCGTACGAACACCCTGGGTACTGGGACCACTACTAGGCTTCTCATCAAATAACTGTCACCTAATAGATGGATCCTACAAAAATGTTGAAAAAAAGTAATCACATGACTTTTTATATTATTTAAATATATATATTTGAAATAAACTACTAACTATAAGAACTAGTGGTGGAATTCCCTTCTTAGTAATTTGATGATTGTTGTCCATCATCTTTTTCCATAACCTCTCTTTAATTGGTTTCATTTCCTGCATTTGAAAACAAATATGGAAATAATTAGAAAAGGATGACTAATGTGTAACAAAAAAACAAAATAAATTATCTTTAACAGATATATAATGAAGTCAATAAATCATACAAGATATAATAAAGAAATTTAATATTCAGTAGGATGGTTATTTACTAAGTTTCATAAGTATATTAAAATCATGGAACATTGATTCTAATAGATTCATAAAGGGTATATTAGTTATCAAAATTAAGTAAAAATTTAATTTCCTTGGCCTAGGAAGATGATTCAGGTTTCTATACATGTTTTGAAGAAGAATAAAAAACATCACATCCATTACCTGGTAAAATGTTAAAGAGAGGTTTTAGAGTTATACTAATTTTATAAAAATCACTATCTGAATCACTGTGAAATAAAAAATATAAAAATATCCCCAAATTTCTTTAAAAATCACTTGAGATCTGATCAGTATCATACATCCAACTTCAATCCATTCTGTAAAGAAAATTGTTATAAGTCATTTCGTCAAAATAAATTCAATAAGATGGAAGTTTCATCGAAAATATATTTAAGTAAATGAGAATTTCTCACTTTATATGAAACCATAACTAACACACTACTCTATATGATAATTATAATATAATAGACAAAAACAATAATATATTAATAACAAAATATCTTTGAAGAACTATACATGATTGTACAAGATCGTGTACACTTGTGGAGAAGAATTATTCAGGAGTTTGATTAAATTTTAGATTGAATAAATTTTATATTTTAGTAGATTATTTTAGTGATCAGATATATTGACCAGGGGGGTGGGGGTATCCAGGGGGTGGGGGGTGTCCATGGGTGAGGGGATGTCTCGGGGGGTGGGGGATGTCCATAGGGGTCAAGGGTGTCTAGGGGGTGGGGGTGTTCGGGGGAATGAGGGGTGTTAGGGGGGTGGTGCGCGAGTTTATAGGGGGTGGGTAGGCTGTCCCTAGGGTTGGGGGAGCTATCTAGAGGTATGAGGTGTCCAGGGGGGTGGACAGGCTGTCCACGGGGGTGGAGAGGCTGCCCAAGGGGGGTCAGGGTGTCTAGAGGGTGGGGGGATTTCCGGGGGGTGGGGGGTGTTCAGGGGGTATGAGGTGTCCAGGGGGGTGGGAAGGCTATCCACAGGGGTGGTAGGGCTGTGCAGGGGGTAAGGGGTATCCAGGGGGGGACGGGTTGTCCATGGGGGTGGCAGGGCTATCCAGGGGGTCAGGGGGCTTTTCGGGGGGGGGGGGGGGGGGCTATCCAGGGGGTACGAGGTGTCCAGGGGGTGGGTGGGCTGTCCAAAGGGGTGTTGGGGCTGTCCAGGGGGTACATGGTGTCCAAGGGGTTTGGAGAGCTATCCATGGGGTGGGGTGGGGGGGGGGGCTGTCCAGGGGGTTCAGGGTGTCCAAGGGGTGGGTGGTTTGTCCACGGGGGTGACAGGGCTATCCAGGGGATTGAGGGGGGGGGGGATGTCCATGGGGGTACGATTTGTCTAGGGGGTGGTCGGGTTATCTTAAGGGGTGGAGTGGTTGTTTAAGGGGGTACGAGGTGCCCAGGGGGGCAGGCGGGCTATTCTCGGGGGTGGCAGGGCTATATGGGGGGATTTCTAAGTGGGTGGGGGGGGGGGGGGGGCTTTCTAGGGGGTATGAGGTGTCCAGGGGGGTTATAGGGCTGTCCATGGGTGGATGATGGGGCTGTCCAGGGGTTTGAGGTGTCCAAGGGGTGGGCGGGATGTCCATGGGGGGGGGGTGTCCAAGGGGGTATGGGGTGTCCAGGGGGATGGGCAGGCTATCCACGGGGGGTGGCGGGGCTGTCTAGGGGGAGTTAGGGGGATCTTTCTAGGGGTGGAGGATTTCTAAGTGTTATGATGTATCCAGGGGGTGGGTGGGCTGTCCATAAGGGTGGTAGTGTTTTCTAGGGGGTACGGGGTGTCTAGGGGGTGGGTGGACTGTCTACGGTGGTGGGGGGGGGGGTGGGGGTGTCCAGGGGGGTACAAAGTGTCATGTGGGGTGGGTGGGCTATCCACAGGGGTGGTTGGGCTATTCACGGAGGTCGGGGGGGGGGGGGGGGGGCTATCTAGGGGGTATGAGGTGTCCAGGGGGTGGGTAGGCTATCCATTAGGGTGGCGGTGCTATACAGGGGGTACAAGGTGTCCATGGGGGTGGGAGAGTTGTCCATAGGGGTGGGGGTGGGGGGGGGGGTCCAGGGGGTACGAGGTGTCTAGGGGGTGGACGGGCTATCCATGGGGGTGGCAAGGCTATCCAGAGGGGTCAGGGGGGGGGGGGATTTCTAGTGGGGTGGGGGTGGGGGTGGGGGGCTATCCAGGGGGGTATGAGGTGTCCAAGGGGGTGTGAGGGATATCCATGGGGGTGGAAGGGGTGTAAAGGGGGGTACACGGTGTCCAAGGGGGTGGGTGGGATGTCCACGGGGGTGACAGGGCTGTCCGAGGGGTACGAGGTGTTCGGGGGGGGGGGGGGGTGGGTGCCCACAGGGGTGGTAGGGATGTCCAGAGGATAGGGGTTGTCCAGGGGGTTGGGGGATTCCCACGGGGGTGGGGAGGCTATTCAGGGGGTAGGGGGTGTGTAGGGGTTGGGCGGGCTATCCACGAGGTTTGTTAAGGCTATCCAGTGGGTTCAGGGGTGTCAACAAGGTTGGGTGGGGATGTCTAGGGGGGTAGGGGTATCCAGGGTTGGGGGGTTGGGTGGTCTATTCACGGGGGTGGGTGGGGGGGGGGGGGGGTTATCTAGGGGGTGGGTTGTCCACGGGGGTGGCGGGGCTATCCACAGGGGTTGCGGGTGTCTAGGGGGATGGGCGGACTATCCACGGGGGTGGGGGGATGTCCGCGGGTGTGGCCGGGCTATCGATGGGGGTGTTAGGTATTTCCAGGGGTTGGGGGAGTCGAGGGGGTGGATTTGTGTCTGTGGGGGGGGGGGGGTTGGGGGATATCTAGGGGTTTGGGGGGGGGATTTCCACAAATGTGGGGTGGTGTCCAGGGGGTGGCGGGTGTCCGGGGGCTTGAGGTGGGGGGGTGTCCAGGGGGTTGGGGTAGCTGTCCAAGGGGGTAGGGGTGTCCAGGGGGTGGGGGTTGTCCAGGGTTGGGGGGGGGGGTGTTCAGGGGGTTGTGGGGTTGTCCAGGGGGTGGGGGGATGTTCAGGGGGTTGTGGGTGTTGTCCAAGGGGGTAGGGGGAGTCCAGGGGGTGTGTGTGTGTGTGTGGGGGGGGGGTGTCTAGTTAACATTGATAATCAAGAAGCATAATTTCATAACCCTATTAACCTATAATTATCACTGGATATGGGTTCATGACTCACCTTCCCAACACAAACCTATCACTATATAATTATCCACAAATATTAAGAAAAATAAAACACTCTAATTTTGATTCCTAATGATGAGAATACAAGAAAAACAATATAATCCAATAAAGTGCACAACAACACCTCAAGTGAACCTCCATAGAATTCCAATACTATCAACTAGCAGTGAATAATTACATGCACATGACCATGCTATTTTGTTTCGTGAGATATATATTAGAGAGTAAATAATGTGTAGACATGAACAACATTGGTGAGTTTTATGATGGTTATACTCCTTCATTATGGGTGCCTTCCTAGGATAGAAAATGATATAAATACCTTAATAATTCTTTATAACTACCTAAGAAAATCATGACATGGATTCCTAACACTGATTTTAAATTTTAAAAAATATTACAAGTGTATGACCGAACCGATTGATGGAGCTGGAATAAATGATCACGTAATAGAGTAAATTTTGGTTCTATCACCATTCACACATGAAAATGACCCCAAACCTACTCTAGTGGTTCAGGTGGAAGCACCACTTCATTGAATGACTTATAGTGTGGGTATCATCATCTTAAAGTTAGAGTGTGATATTTCAAAGACAACATTTAGGGGTACATTCATAATGCATGAGTATCTTATCGTTCCTCTTAGGATAAAAAAGTTTATAACTGTATTTATGTCTAACCAGCAAAATCATGTCAGTAGACCTAAAATTTAAAATAAAATGAGGATAAAATAACTCAGAATCATATTTACCTCTTCAATATCAATCAGAAATATTCTATATAGATAAATCACAAAAAAACCACAACCTAAAATGATATATTTTTTATGTTCGTAAGGTGATCATAATACATATTACATTGTAGAGAAATGGGATGAAAAAATATAAAATAAATGAAAGAACATGTACCGATTTAAAATGGAAGAACAAAAATTACTTGTATCAAATATAGATACCCAGTTGGAAATTAGAGTTAGTACCCTCAAGATCGGGTTTGGAAGTAGGGTTCGAACATCAACCTAAAATGATATCTGCCTTCTGTTCATAAGGGGATCATAATACACAATACATTGCACAAAATGGAATGAAAAAATCTAAAACAAATTAAATCACATGTACCAATTTAAAGTAGAAGAACAAATCATTGGAAACCAGACCTGTTTCACTGGGAAGTGGAATTTTCATCAATATTTAGGGAAAAATCTTCAAGATGGTTAAGGTTTAGGGAAAATATTTGAGACGGTGCATCGATCTCTCTTTTATGAAAAAGAATTATAGATCTCTAGAGTTATAGATCCCTAGATGTGTTGATATTTGGGGATTCTATTTCCCAACAGTTTTAAAAAATTGTTGCGAAAGTAATGTTATCCCGACGGTTTACAACCGTTGGGAAAAAATCTTCAAAAATATACCCAACGGTTTGTTTAAACCGTTAGAGAAAACCTCTTAATTATCACTATACCCAACGGTTTCCTTAAACCATTGGGAAAACAAAAAAACCATATGAATATACCAACAGTTCTATATACTGTTGGTATAGTAGCCTTTTCCCAATGGTTTTTAAAACCATTGGGAATATTGTGTTGGTATAGGTGGGATTTCCACCAGTTACCCTATGATATCAATAACTGAAAAGGGGTAGCCTTTCGTGTGGATAGATATGTTCCAGTAGGCATTTCACGAGTTGAATTAGAGATTGATGAGTTCTCTCTTATTGAGATTTACAAAGGAGGGTGTCAAGTACATAGTGTTATGTGATACATCAGGAACCAAGTTTCACTTAGTTATGATGTAGAGGCATACAGTGATTACCTATGGTTCATGTTAGTTGAGACCACATTAGCAGAACTATGAAACTCATTATCTCAAGTTAGCAACAATACTCTTCTCACTAAATATATAGAGACACTACCTAATGGGAAAGTGGTTTATCATCTACTCTAACCACAAGATCCTGAAGTATATATTCTTTGAATATGTTCTTAACTTGAGATAGAAGTGATGTCTAGATTTTCTCAAGGATTATGACTTCTATATTGTTTTTATTCATATTAAGGTGAATGTGGAAGCAGATTCTCTCAATATAAGACCTTATTCGTAGTTTCTAAATGAGGTATCAGAGAATTTGGCCACATTGTATATATGCTTTTTGGATTAAGATGGATTAGATTACCACAAATTGAGGGTTTTACCCCTCCTATTTTATAGTGGTTTAGGGAAGCTAATCTTAGGGATATCAGCTGTGAGATCCTACTGACTCAGATATCCATTGAACATGATCCTGATGGATTTATGAATGTGGGGAACATGTTGTTATTTTTAGAGGATGCAAGATTATTCTAGTGACATTTTAAGAGGAGGTTCTACGATAGTTTCATACATATATTTTGACGGTATATCCATGTGTGGGAAATATGTACCAAGACCTCCAAAATCAGTTTTGGTGGCCAAGGATAAAGAAGATAGTTATAGATTTGTCTCTTGATGCCTTATTTTTTATCAAGTGAAGGACGAACAACATGTTTTAGTGGGTTTATATCAACAAATTGAGGTTCCAGAGTAGAAGTGGGATGGGATATCCATGATTTTTTACAGTATTACAATGTATGTCTAGGGAACACAATTCCATATTGGTGATTATATACCAACTCACCAAGTTTTCCAACTTCCTAGTTATTCATGAGTATAGTTCTGTATAGATACTCGGATGCATCTGCATGAAAGAGATATTTTGACTCCATAGAGTTCCATTGATGATCATTTCTGACTATGATTCCCACTTCACTTATCATTTATGGAAGGGATTATAAGAGGAATTTTGGACTCATTTGTAGTTGAGCGTAGGTTTTCATGCCCATAATAATGGTCAGACTGAGAAAATAATTCTGGTTCTGGAAGACATGTTACAAGCTTGCATGTTGGACTTTGGTCATAGTTGGGAGGATCAACTACCACTGATGAAGTTTTCATTAAACAATAGCTACCATTCCACCATTGGTATGACACCATTTGGGATGAAATTCAAGCACTCAATGCTAAGAGTTCTCCATGGACTGATGGGTTCCCAAACTCTTTTTATGTCTCATTCTGGGGGATGATGAAGTGTGAGATAATGGAGGACATTCAGGATTTATTCAGAGGTGGGAACCTAACCCAGGTTTCCTATACTTCTACATTGATCCTCATTTAGAAAGTGAAATATCCATATTTTGTCATCCATTTCTGACCTATTAGTATGTGTTACTTCCCATATATTGTTTTGGAAAAAATCATTAACAGATGGATCTCATTATATCTTCCTCTTTAGGTGTTTGATAACCAATAGGGCTTCATCAAGGGTAGGTTAACACATGAATCCATTTCCATGGGTTAAGAAATGGTGTGGGAAATTAATAAAAAAACCCTAGTTATAATGTGTTGATCAATGTTGATATTCACAAAGACTATGAAAAGATTGAGTGGAGCTTTATCAATAATGTTTTGAGCTATATGGGCCTCTCTAGGGTAGTTGTTGACATATTTTTTAGGGCCTTCAACTCTCTTTGGTGGACTATTTATTTTATGGGGTCAAGGTGGGGTTTCTTCAAGACTACCCAGGGTCTTATACCAGGGGATCCAATCTCTCCTAGCCTTTTTTTTGGATTTGGACACTCTCAGAAGACATTTATAGAGAAATGTTTATGATGGTACCTTATGAACCTTCCATGGTAGAGAAATCCTGGGTGTTATTTCTCACATTTTTTTGCGAATGATATTGTATTTTTCCTTAATGGTAACAGAATAAATATTTACGAGTTCAACAAGATTATGGATTTTTATTACCGAAGGAGTGGACATTCCATCAATAAGTCCAAGAGTAATGTGTTCATTTATAAATGGATTCAGACAAGGAAAATTGGGGAAGTATTGGGTATGCAAATAATGACATTTCCCATGGATTAAGTAGGTTCACCAGTTGCACCAGGAAGGTTTTGGGTTCATCATTTTGATGGGTTGGCCCAAAGGATTACTACTTGCATCACTAACTAGAAAACCAGTTTTGTTCTTTTAGAGGTTGTATCACATTTGTTAATTGTGTGCTCTCCTTCATCCCCATGCACATGATTTTTGTGCTCACCATGCCAATGGTATCATTATAAAATATTGAAAATACATTGACATGCATCATTGGGGACTTTCATGTGGAAAGCAGGCTTTATTGGGTCTCTTGGGATAAGATGGTCAGGACGATGGCTAATGAGGGAATCAAACTAAATAATGTTAGAGATGTGATGTCCAGCATGAAATCTAAACTTACATGGGAATTTCTAAAGGGGAATTATATCAAGGCCAAATTCATGATTGGTAGATATGGATATCAGGGTTATCTTTTTCATGGGGGTGTTTCTCACCTTTGGGATATGATCTCAATATATCTCCTAGTCCTTAGGAGTCACTCCAAGTGGATTGTGGGACATGGGTAGATCAATTTTTAGAATGACAATTGGTTGGGGATGGTGATTGATTTCCTGGGCTTCCCAAATCTAGATATCTATTTTTCTTAGGAAAATATAATTTAAGGTTTCATGCATGCCATTATTGATCAGAAGAAAATGGATATCTTCAACGATATCTGTATTAGTGAGGAACTAGAAAGACTCATCTTTACTGGTACGTATTCAAACACATTTTCATCTAAGTCTTATTGGCCAGTAACTCATGTGGTGGATGGACAAGATGATTCGAATTAAGTTCTTTGGTGCACTTGTATTATTACAATGTATAAATTCTTAGATTAGAGGATTTGTAACCAAGATCTTCCCATAGATGACCGGTTTTTGGAAAAAGAAATATTCATAGAATATAAGTGCACGTGTTGCAAGAAATCCAAAGTTGAATTGGTGGTCTATGTTTTCTTCACTGGTGGTTGGGATATGACTGTTTGTGAGTTTTGTTGTGTGTTCATCAGATTGTCAAGCATGGATTTTTTATAGATTCTGTTTGGTAGTCCTAGTTCGTAGGCTCTGAGAATTAGGTGCAAGAGAGGCAGGCCAGGGTGCTCATGGTCACTATGACTTGCTGAACTCTTTGGAGGGAATGTAATTAGTACTAAAACCCTATTGTTTCTAGCTCACAACTAGGCCTAACGACTAAGACACACAACACCATCGCTGATCTGGTTTCTCTTGTCAAATGTTAGGATGGGTTGACTTCTCTAAGAAAGTTCATGGCTGGGAGGTATGCTCGGTTATTTCTACAAAACTCACCCTGGATGGTTAACTGAGTATGGTGGAATACACCAATAAATGGTTTAAAACTGAATTTAGACGGATCATGTATCACTAGTACAGGCGACAGTGCAGTTCCTGATCCTAGTGGTGCGGTTAATCTGGTATTTTTCAGCAGCTTTGTTATGGGGGAATCACTTGTGGAAGAGGCCAAAGCTATGTGGAAGGGTGTGGAACTTTGTCACACTAATAAAATTTCTCTAGAATTGGTGGAGATAAACTTTATGGGGTTTCATGGGGTGCTACATGGAAAGATTCAATGTCCATGGTCTATCACATACCTGAACTAAAAATGTAATTGCCTTCTTCATCATTGTGTGGGAATTTCGCATACTTGGAATGAGGGGAATAAAGTGGTTGACTTACTAACCTCTTGGGTGGATAATGGGGATCAATGTTCTATATTTTCTATCCTAGGTTCTCTTCCATATTTATGTAATATCATTGTGATGTTCGATTCTCTCATCCTACACTATTTTAAGCCTCCTTGAACTTGTTCTCTTTGGGAAATGGCCAATTTGGAATAAAAATTATTACTTCGTAGTATAGGTGACCCTACAAGTCACCACATTTCTAGACTGGACTAGGAGATTCAACACTCATGGGACTAAATTTGGTGTGATCCACTATTGAGAAAGGTCAGATCATCCATGATAGGATTAAGTTTGTACAAAGCCATTATATGTCTGATGAAGATAGATGATGGAGGCCTTTGTAGTTTGAGGAGGGAGACTATGTGTTCCTATGAGTTTCAACTCAATTAGGATTATAGATATTTGGATGGGGAGAAAAGTTATCTCCAAGATTCATTGGACCTTTATAGATAATGAATATAGTTGTAAAGGTGTAGTACCACTTAGCTCTACCTATATAGTTAGATCAAGTAGATGACATATTCCTTGTGTTATAGCTAAGGAGGTACATGCATGACCCATCGCACATTACTAAATTGGGTGATATGGAAATCAAGGACGGATCTATATCTGCTGATTACCATATAAAGATTGAGTATTGGTAGGAAAAGATCTTTCATGGGTGACTGATTCCTTTAGTGTGTGTTTGGTGGTATCATAAAAATCTTATGGAGAGAACATGGGAGTGGGAGGTTCATATTATTCCTCAGTACCCACATATATTTGTATATACAATTAATTTTTATTTTGAGGACATAAATCCCCAAGGTAGATAGAATATAAAGACAATTATTTTCCATGTATAATTCTGGGATATTTTATGGATTATTTTCAATACTAGGTGTTGAGAAGGCATGTGATAATGAGACCTAGTTTTCCTGGAATAAATATTTAAAACGTATTAAATATATCAAATAAAAAGTGCATAAATTTTCCCAAAAAAGTTAAATAACTTTTAAATAGAGGCCTGTATCAAAAATTTTAGGGAACCATTGAGTTTAGAGCATGGGTTTTACCTTAAGCACAACATAACCTTTGTCAGCATGTGATGTTTTTAAAAAGTCATCACTAGTGTAAAATGAAAAAAATCATTTAAATAAATTATTTTATTTATTTGTTGATACAACAACCTAACTTCATCTGTAGGTAAACTATTATGATGAAATTCCATGGTTAGGGACATAACCCTAGATGCATTGGAGAACCAATTGAGAGAATTTTGGAGTATCTCTCTCTAACAAACATCAATCATATCAAAGATCAATGACCGGTGTGTAACATAAACAGAGGATCTCACAAATAAAGACGACGTAGCTTTGTTCTCCATTAATGACCGATATGAATCAAGGTATTCCATTTTTTATTTTATTTATTCCTTTTTATTGATTCATATTATCAACATGAATCAATCAAAAAATATATTGATTCATGGATCATTCGTACTACGTGATGAGTTTATCTACTGAGATATTTCTGGGGAAATTGATTTGTGTTTGATTTTTTATCTCTTTATTTTTCATTCTAATGAAAATGGATTAAGGACACCATAAAAATAGATGAAGGTTCTATCCTCATGATTGCGATTATTTTTCCCCCTATTGTCATCATTCATTGTAGGAAAATCCTTTAGCCCATGGTTCGACAGACATTAAGAAATTGAATTTTTTACACCCATTTATTGGTGCAATGATTCGATATTGTAGATTCAGGCTCGAAACGAAATTATGTTTATGAGAATATGGAAGAGGTAGTGTATCAGACAATTTTTGAAACCCTATTTCATGTCCTTCAGTGTGAAATGGTGGATTACTCATGCAGATGATTTTTAAGGAGTTCAGGTGTCTAGGATTGAGTGATTGATGATTTCAAAGTTCTTCCAGAGTAGATCCACAGTTCCCATCATAAACATGGAGGAATTTTAGGTAACGATGGAATGGGAACATGTATAAGAAAAAACATAGTATTTTGAAAATCATAGACAATACGACATGTAATTTAGATATACACACCATGTGTGTCCCTCTCAATGGTTGCTAGGGTTTCATGATGAAGTTAAAGATCACATGGTGTGTGAACCCTATCACACAGCGTGTGTCCCTTCCTCATTGGCTGAGAATGTACCTCATAGGGTACACAAATATAATCATAAGTACACAGGAATAATATTTCCATGTACTACCACAAAAATATGGCTAGAACAGATGTACATGGGCATAGTTGTGTTTATGAGCATGGGTAGAAGAAAACATGGATTGGAATGCATGAACTTCCCCACAAACACAGAAACATTCCATTTACATGGGATATACCTGATGTCGAAGGGGAACATTTTTTAATCCTAGTACACACCATATAATCCTTCAAATAAGGATTGTATCCCTTTTCCTCTTTAGCTTTGAAAATTTTTGTTAGTGTGTGTTCCCTATATAATTTTACTAAGGGTTAGTGTGTAATTATATCATATACATAGGATGGAGATCCATTCAACATGACTTATTAGATAGATTTATTTGAATCCTTTAATGAGTCTTGAAGTGAGATCCTCTATTATCTTCTTTCCCTAGGTGGAGTTCTTGGTATTGTCATAACCAATACTACATGGGTATTGATCCTCTACTTAGTGGGTTATTCTAGATTGAGTTTTTGGTATACCCCATGGCATTGTATGTGATCCTTATCAATGTATTGAATCTCATAATACTTATAGCGTATACTTCTAATGGAAAGACCTGATAAGAGATATCTCTCAAATGGATGTCAATAGTTATATCTGACTCGTAGATTATGTTCTCCTAGATGAGTGATATGTGGAACCATCAAGTAAGAATCCTATGATGGCATTGATTTTGTGACATTATCTTGAAATGGTGTGTCTTTGTTGAGTATATTTGGATATTCTTATTATTTTTATGTATACATATACCTATGTAGAGATGACTGATATTAGTTTTTTATATTCTTTGTGGTTTTGGGGTTTCATAATGATTATTGTTACTCACCCTAATAAGGGATTTTCCAGAACAATTCATATCTTATGAAGACGATAATCCTTTTTATAGAGTCCTAGAGGGACCAAGACCAAGAATTTCTTAGTGATCCGGATAGACTAGGGCATGTTAATATGGTATTTGATAGCAGTATCCATCTTCAATTTTTGGTTGGATGTGTTTTAATACTATTTGTGGCAGGATTGTGTTTGTATATGTTGAATTTCTGTTACTTATTGTCATATTCTAGTTATAATATTATATATATTCATGCACTATTTCCTTTATATTTTTTTAAATTTCAAAATTTTTTGGGATTGGTGATTTGTGCATGTGTGCAAGTACTTTAGGCTATGGAAACCCATGTTAAAGATATGCCTAATTAACACAATTCTCCAGCCCCTAATCTATTGGAGGCGAGCTTTGGGAGCCTCGACACAGGACCCTTTAGGATGGGTCATGATAGAGAATAAGAGAAGATTGAAGGTATGATAACATGATTATAACATATAATATCATACCCAATATGTATTAGATCATAAAACATGATTCATTCTATAAGAATTTTTCATAACATAAGACATTATTTATAAGAGTATTAAATCATCAATAATTTTTCATGATCCATGAGAGTATATTATAACCATAATAAATAAATTTATGGAAAAAAAATAAGTATATATAATCATTTCCTTATTTAAGGTTCACTTTAAAGACTATCATATTGGATTGAGTCCCATTTTGGATTAAGTCCACTATATATCTTCATAAACCTAGTGAACATATCCCCATAATGGATTGGGTTCACTCTATATTCACTTTTATATCTTTTTAAGAGATATCAATAATTACCCAATAAATTAGAGGGATATGTAATTCTTGGCCTACAATTCACATAATTTAAACCATATATAATAATTCCATGATATCATAAAAACATTAATCATTTCCTGATATCTTAATTAACCCATGGGAATAAAATGGGCTTCATAAAATTATGCTCAAAATATCATCATCATGAGATATCCATATAAAAGAAGTGGATGGAATCATAAAATTATATCCTTAGTTATGTAAAAAAAATCCATGAATGATGCTTATATAGATGAAAAATGATTTTATCAAACCATTAGAAATATTATTTGAAAAAAGGTTAAAACATCCCTTTCATTTTGGAAACATTTGAAAACTAAAAATTCCTGGTAAAATGGGAATATAATTTTCTTTATAAAACCATGAAAACTTATAAAGAAAGTTAAATATATAATAAATTATATGATTTTGGGAAAACCCTTTAATGAATTATACATTAAAGAAAAATATTCCTTTTACACATTTTTAAATAAATCCACCAGTGAGTCATGTTGGATACATTTTAAATAATCACATTTGATAATATATAAATAAAGTCATAGGTAATATAAAAGTAACTTTATAAATATTTTTAAAGTTAATAATAACTTTCATAATACAATTTTTAAGAATATAGATATGGAAGACAATGATTCCTGATTAAAAATAAGATATAAGGTCATCTTTTCTTCAAAATAATTTTTTTGGTCATTTTAAGTAAAAAAATGAGAAATATGGAATGAATAATTAAAAACCAAAAAAATAACCAGATTTAAATAAATTTTTTTTTTGAGAATTAATGAGTATACAATTTCCTCCAATAGAAATTGTAACATAAAAAATCCCAAAAAAAAGTAAGATTATAACATAGACCCTTACCTAAAGTCCTCACTTACTTCATATAAACTCAAAACTCCTATATAATTTTTTTTGATTTAATATAAATATATATAATAACCATATTCATAATTACATTACCATATATAATTCCATTATAATTTATAAAACCCAATTTATTAGAAATTATTCATTAAAATCAACATTCAGGTGTCTATTGTTCTGTTTTCCATGTTTGTTTCAATTTAGAGATTCAAACCCTTGCAAAACTATCATTATTTCATCATATGAAAAATATAAATCATTTCATAAATTTTTTATTTATCCATAATATACAATTTTATTTCCATCTTTCATAGAGATGATAGTCTGTATGTACACAAATGTGATGATTCTATTTTTAAATGGATAAAAATAATGAAATTTAAACAATTATTTACATTTTTAGAATAATAAATATATCATATATATTAATTAAATATATCCTTATATATTTCCATGTAATATTTAAAAGAAAAATGAATTTCATCACTTCATGGAGGTAGTAGTCCACACATACTCTTGGGCAAAGATTACATTTTCCATTAGATATAAAGTAGATAGAAAATGATTGAAACATTAACATAAAAAATTATAGTAACTATAATGATTAAGATATTTTAATATGGTTATATGATATTTTTATGAGGCATAATAATAAAGAAACATAAAAAATGTTGGTCAGAATATATGCATCTTCCTTTAATAATCTCCACTAAAAAACAATTTAATGATTCATGGATTTTTATTTTTGAAAAGATAGAACCTCTAAGACATGTAGAAGAAAATTTTAAGGTATTTTTTTAGAGATGGGTTATTATAATGTGATCAAGTTGTTTTTAGGAGATAGGTTGAGGTTTTCTTTAATATGATAAGAGAGTGGAAGCCTTGTAAATATTAAGAACATTTAAATATAATAAATGTATGTATAATGGAAAGTGCCTATAATTTACTCCAAATTAAAACATAATATGTGGTAAGGTATAAATACACTTAAAAATTATATAAGTATTCTTTATTTAATATTATAAGGTTTATCTCTTAGTTTAATATCTTTTAACCCATTTTAGCCTTAACCTTGATAACATGATTTTTTACTATGGTAATTATACATTATGGATAACAATTAAGTTAAACTTATATCCTAATTTTATTATACTGATTAAAAATATGGAAACCATTTTATAATATTAAATAACTAAAGTTGGCATAAATTAATTCTAATATTCCCACACAAAATTGTATAAACCATTTTTATTAAAAAATGCATTTATAAGCATAAAAATGATTTTATTCTCATTACTTGACTAGTAAAACCACTAGATGAATATTAATTTATACAGTTTAATATACTATCTATAAATTTCATTAAAATAATTTATCAATAGTGATTAAATTAATTTATTAAGATAAATATATATTGCACACATAAAAACTTTTTTCTAAAAAAATATCATGTTTTACTATAAAATGATTTTATCATTATTTAAATTCAATTGATAATAAATTTATGAATGAATTATAATAATTATAAATGTATAAAAAATAATTAAAAATAGGTTCAATACTCAAAATAATAGAAATTCACTTTTAAATAAAAACATATTTAAATGAAATAGTGTTTGTAAACAAACCGTCACATTTTAAAAAAGAATTATTATATTTTTATTCATTGTTATTCCTAAAAAATTTAATTTTTATCTTTAATTTTATTAATTATTACTAAAATTTATTAATAAAATTTATTAATATTATTACTTAAAAGTATTAAATTTTAAAAAATTCATAGTTCAACAAAACGATTCAAAAACATTTTCTCAAGAATTAATGTGGTTTCCTTGAGTGAATTTAACCATTTTTAAAAAATTCATTTATTTTATAAATTTTATTTAAAAATATAATAATTTATTTAATTTATGATTTTAAAAAATAAATTTCCCCTTAATTTATGTATTGTGTTTATTAAAATCATTAAAACAAAACAAACTTATTAAAGAGATATATTGTAAAATATCAGGGTGTTATAAAAGCTTGGAATATTTGTTTAGTGGGTGAGTTGGAGATACTAGTGGAGAAGAAAGTTATTGAGAGCATATTGAAGGTGATTTAGAACATAAAAAGGAGAATAAATCAGGAGGAAATAGTTTTATGGATATATGAACTATAAAAATATAGTCCATGTTATAGTATTTGGCTTGGTCTCTATGAGAATCCTTTCCATTATATATAATGTCACTATTCCATAGTGAATTTCATGGTGGTTATAGTGTTGCGTGATAAAATTTAGGTTCCTATTATAAACCATTCTAAATGATATATTATTTTATTATCTATTATTTCATGATTGCTTTATGCATTTTAAACTTCTCAACTAATCATTTAGGTGTTAAACAATGCTCAATGGGTTTGATCCAAATTTTTGAAGAGTAAAAATGTTTATAGTATTTTCATAAAAATATAAATAAATATGGCCACATATTTTTAACCATTGTGGTTTCTTTTAATTATATATAAATTTTTTCAAAATCATAGATTCTTTATGGTTGATACACTATGAAAAATAAATAAGGAGTTTATTTAAGCTCCAAATTCTCTTTATCCTTTAACTGAAGGTTCTGTAAGACTATCAATAGGAGGAATTTCATTCTCTACTGTTAGGAGAATCATGTTATTCATGGTCACCCTTTGAAATTTGAGTCATATGACTACTTTTTTTTGATAGTATTCAAGATAATATGACTAGAATCTCTAGGATGGATCATGAAAGGTGAAAGGTATATTATTTAATTTAATCATTATTCAATTAAATATATGCAAAATATCCTATGGCTTAGGTTTTCATTTTTTATTAAAATTAATTAAGATAAATTTTATCCCCAATGAAACCCATAAGTGGTATCAAAGACATAGTTAAAGAGTTAACATATTACTTAGAATTATCAAACATGAATGGTGTTGAAATGTATCAATCTAGTTAGGAGATCCATTGTTAATGTAAATAGTTTTATAACCAAAATATTTGGGGAAATATAGTTATCTTATAAGTTCATATATATTTCATGATGGACATGTTCATATGAGGAATGTGATGCCACCCATAAATTATTTTAAAATCACATTTATTAAATTTGTATTAATTTATATAAAATAAAAAGATATTTGAAAATGATTTTTCTAGGTTACATGGAATAACCTCAATGGAATAGTAAAATTTTTCACGATTTTTCTGAACCACAATATATATAGCTATGAAAATGGGTGTTTTTTGGAATTCAAGAGACTATGGTTTGGTTTATGTGAATGGAAATAGAGGATATCATTGAATTCTTTCTAAAAATATAGAATAATAATATATTACACAGTAACATGGTTACAGGGTTTCTTCATCATGATTTTGGGAATCATGGTGAGAGATCATTTCATAATGATGTTTAACAAGATATTTTTGGATCTTTAAGTCCTAGATAAAAATGCATTCCCAAGATAAATAACTTTCTAAAACTTTTGGAATGAAATGGATTAAACATAAAAAGTGTTATAACATATTCATGGAGCTTCTAATGGAAGGATCTATCACTATGGGGAAGTCCTATAATTGGTATAAGTTATAGCATATAAAAATTTAAAGGAAAATAGTATGTTTTTCTCAAAAACCAATACTGAATTAGGACAAGAGGACCTATTCCTAATCTAAAGGGGTACTTCAAACCGAAATGAAAATGTAATTGATAGGTTTAATGTTTATTTCTAGGTTAAATAATTTATAAAGAGTTTATAAATAACAATAATGAAAATATAAGATTTACTATATTAATTTAAGAATTATTCATAAATAATAGTAAAAAATGTATATAGTGAATGAATTTATTTGAAAAAATTATTTTACTCCATTCAAAAACTTGGTTTGGTTTATTTAATAAAAATTATTTAATAAAATTTATTATGAGATATTTAGTTTTTGTAAAATATTTATATAAAATATTAAATGTTTATTGTTCAATAATAAATGTTCTTGTAATTAATCCCATGTTTTTAAATATGAAATAGTTATTATTAATAACCTATAGATGGTAATATGAACAATTCATATAGGATAATAGATAATTGATCTTGTTTATTCATATTTATAATTTCTTTATTTATGAATTATTCACAAACATTTATCTGAACTCTGAATATGTGAATCATTCAGTTATATAATATTATTATTTTATTTATTATTCAGGAATATAAATTTAATATCATGATTTTTAATGTATATTTTATTCTAAAGTGTTTATACTGTCACTTTAAATTATTATAGATCCTTTTAATAAGTATCATTCTAGGTGTGATAATTGATTTAATTTTATTCTATATTGATTTTTTCAGGATTTTTCTTATGAGTTTTAATTAAGATAATATTTATTGATAATATAGTTTAGGTTTTATAAGAGTGATAAAATTAAGTTCTTTATTGATTAATGAACTTTGGGTGGAGGTACTTTAGGTTAGACTACTCACAGGACTAGAGGTTTATGTATTTTCTGTAAAATATTTAGAAATAAATATGGTTTTACCATATTTATTTGGTGGAAGGAATATAGATTCAAAACTAAATCATTAGAACCATGAATACATGTAAATGGAATAAAAAAAAGATAATATAGTGATATTAAATACCTATTACAATACTAATTGATAGATTTATTTAAAATTAGACATTTGATATGTCTTAAATCATTCAACCAAGTAGGTTCTACAAAGGTAAGGTACTCATATATTATTTTTTGAAGAGTGTGGACCTAATTTACATACCATGAGAGTTAGTTTCTTAATTTTTTTAATTTTATTTAGGTAACACTTAGTTGTTAAATCCTTAGAAATGATACTAGAGGATTATTATGAGTTTATCCGTATAATGTATTGGGTGAGTAGTTATATGGGTAGCCATCCAAGATATATATATGATTTTATTTTCAAGATAAATTACCTAAATATATATATGGTGAAAGGAATTCAAAAGTGGAATTATTTCAAAGTGAAACATGGATATTGACCCGTTAATGGATAAGATAAGATCAAAATAGTTCATTATTTTAGTGAGGTATAATTTAATAAATATCCATATAAATGAATGAAAAATGTGATACTCATCTAATAAAATATTTTTTATATATAATGGAACCATCATCATGGAGCATAACATTGAGAAACATATTTTATAATAAGAAGTTTCTAAAAATAAATTTCTTAGACTAGTATAGAAATATAAAAATAGTTCTCAAGAAAGAAGAGAGATTTTATGTGTTAGAGAGACCAATTCCCAAGTAAAAATATTCCAGAGAAGCTAGTAAAGAGAAGAAGAATTTTTATTATAATCATAAAATGGATTATCTTAATATATCTACACTTATTATTTTATATCTAAAGATTAAACACCATAAACAACATGAAACTATTCTTATGGGATAATTTATAACCTGAAAAATTTATATAATGAGAAGGAAATACCTGAATTATAGAAAGTCTCTAAACCACCATTTAGGTGTAAAATAATATAATGTACTACAGTATCTTATCATATACTCAATAAAATTTAGTATGTAAATGGATTAGAGATACTAGGATCACCTATAGAGTTTTATCTTGCTACTAATTACATTCCATAACTTTTGTTGGATATGTTTAGGCCGTTCATTGTAAATTATAATATGAATATACTTAGGAAATGTATACTAAAGACACTAAATATACTATAGATAGATGAGAATAACCTAAGAGGTCCATGACCAAGTATTATGTTCCCAATATAAGGGTTAAGTGCTCAAATTAGAATAAAGAAATATCTATTGTAAATTCCAATAATTTCACTTCCAGTAAATAGTCAATGTATTTGAAATTAAAGGGTGAGATTATGAATAAATTTAAATTTTTTTCCATTATTTAATGTCTAGTCATTAAAGGATAAATTAATTAGATTACCCGAAGAGATGAAAGAAACCTAGTGGAGAGTCCACACTAGGCATGATGTTAAAAAATACAATTCCTATATTATAAATTAATGAATTAATGATATGTTTGTTTAATACACACGAATTATGAATAATCCTATTTTATAATATTTTTTAGAAAAATATAAGAATACAAAAATTATCCCGGATAGAAGATTTTATCTGTGGTATTTGTTAAAATACGATTCAATGGGTTTCTGCCATCTTCAATGGAATAATTTAAATAATAGATACTTATTTTAGAAAAAATATCCCAACATATACAATACAATATACGATATATATTATTATATTTTATCTTTAAATATTAAAAATGGAAAAAATAAGTGTTCTTCATGAACCAAAATGCGTTTTTGTATTTTTTTCATGATATTATAGAGGGAATATAGTTTGTTAGAGGCTAGTGAGAGTATATTTGGACTTAGAGATGTTTAATTAGAAAAAAATATTTATTGAAGTAAAATTAAAATTTAATACCACTTAATATCAAAAAAGTTTTTAGTGTATATCAAAAAATAGAAATTTATATAGTTAAATTTATTTACAGAAAAAAATTGAGTAAAGTTTATATCTTAAAAAAGTTTTTTGAGGTGTTGGTAAAGAATGATAGTAATTTAAATAGTTACATTTTCTTCCAAATGATCACAAAGTATATTTTTTATTGAAAATTATAAGGTTTTTATAAGTAAGAAAATTGAAATGTTCTTGGAAGGAAATATAAGTTATTAACATTGTAACATTTGATGCTATAGAGTTAAGGAGTTTGAATATATTGATTAAAATAATTGAACATTAGTAATATTGTACCACCCCTGGAAAAGTGAGACATAAAAAGTTAAAATGTTATTTCCCTTATCAACAAGGTGAAACATTCTTTTCTAGAGACTAGTTTATTATCACTCCACATTTAAGAATTATTGGTATGGAGTTTTTATTAGGATAGGTTACATTCTAGTATGTTTACCTAGGTGTGTATTAGTGATGAAAAATACACTAAAATAACATGTGTTGGCCTGTGGGGATAGTGATTAGTCAAATATGTAACCCTGGAGAGTAATAGAATATGGTGTGTTGGGAAGGAAACCAAGGTATTATAGGAGTCCTGTGGGGTTGTATAACTAGGTTCATGGCATAGGGAACGACGAGTCATGAAAAATGGAATCTGAGATAATACATAGTTAGAAGTGCATAGGAGCTACCTTAGTTTTATTCTTGGGGTCATTAATGAGGTTTTTGATATTTAAAAGAGTGTAGAGTGTGAGACCCATATAAAAGTGATACTTAAAAGGTAAAATGTTAAAACCCATGTCAACAAGGTGAAACTTGATTTTCAGAAGCCTTCCTGATTAGAACTCTGTAGTTAAGTGTGCTTGGCCTAGAGTAGTTATCAGTATGCGTGACTTTTTAGTAAGTCTCCTAGGGTGAGTATGATTGAGAAAAAAACTAAAAGAAAATGTGTTTTGATTTGGAAAAAATAATTAGTATAATAAGTGACCTCAGTGAGTAATAACTTGTGGTGTGCTTGGAAAGAAACTAAGTTATTATAGGATACCCATGGGGTTATATGACTAGGTTCATGTACAAAGGAATATTGGTCATAAAAAATTATTATTCTATCGCACCATTATTTAAAAACATTATTAATATATATTATTCAATATCTATTTTATAGGGGTGGGTTTATATGACGGTCACATAGATATGTGATACGAAATACAAAGAGATGTAATGAATTTAATAGATCCCAAAAATTCATAAAAAAAGTAATTATAGTACTATTTCATATGATATTTGTGATTATTTATTATGTATATTTTTTAGTGTATTATTATATGAGTTCTTAGAATATTAAATATATCAAGTTATACAATGTTTTTCTCTTCTTAATCAGTCCTTCATGATGACTACATTCAACATATGAAGTGAAATTATAATTAATCAATCATATATAACTTTTAGTTATCCCTATCCAATGTTCATCAGGAGGTATTATAGTTGTGATAAAATGTTAAGGTTATCATGGATAATATTTCACTTAAATATATGAAATATTATCATAAGAAACAAAATGATTTTTTATGCTAGATGACCAACCAAGTATCCCATATGAATTGTTATACACTATGTACTTTGTATTTTTAGGTTTATATTTCAAATTTGGATTTTCCTATAACTAATGATAGATAAGATACCAATCATGAGAAATGTTTGAATTTTATACCTTTCTTACATTAACATTGTGGGTGAGATAATTGAGAATGTATGACTCATTATACGAGATTGACATACTTGATGTCTTATGTTTACTTGATGTATTTGATAAAGGGATCATATGAAAACTTATACTTGTATACTATAAAATAGGTGGGTATGGGTATGGAGATAGATGCATTTTAAAGATATCACTCCAAAAACCTTTGTACCATGAGTAGAATTTATATGTTTTTGAAGGACTCCCTCTGAATATAATTTTGAGTTTGGAAATTAAAAATTGATTTTAATGCCACAAAGGCCCATGGGATCACACATTTTGTTTTAAAAAATGAGTTTCATGCTTATAAAACTTTGAGAGATGCGACAAAATTATTTTTAAATATATTTGGAAGAAATTATTTATGTTTTTCATGAATTATTATACATGATATATCATTTTGTGAAATTGTATGATATCTTTTCCAAAATTAGTTTCATAAGCTATCCGAAAATAAGTTTTGATACGATTTCTGAAGTTATCGAATATGATATTACATTAGGTGAATAAGAGAAAATTCTATGAGTTTTTTTGTAAGTAAGATATTGATAGAAATATGAACTAAAATAGAATATTCCAAAACATAGGGTATTTCATGGTATACGTGGGAGTTCTCTATGATATAGCAAATTATAATCTATTATAGAGAATCACATTGTGGTTATCACATTGTAAGATAACATGCAAGTTCATTTAATATTCTATTCCAACAACTATCATATTGATTTATTAATTATGTGATGATAAATTTTAGAAGTTATAACATCTGTAAAAAACATTTAAGCATTAAACTATCACTAATTATTTTGGAATAACTTTTGAAGAGTTAAAATGTTTAGATATTTTTTGTGAAACTCTTCATCAGTATGGCTAGTCATATTGATCCAAGGAGGGTCTTTGTAAGGATATATAAGTAGGATAAATCTCATATCTTATTAGTAGTTATGAAACTATGATAACTCTATAAACCAAATTATAATGAATATCTTAATTCTCTCTATAGTTCAAATGATGAATCTAGCTATATGTGGATAAGAGGGAGTTCCTTTTTCAGCATCAAGAAATTAATTTGATTTATAGACACCCTAGTAGGAATTATTCCTAATGATGATTATTATTGATATTATTCAATATTGTGTGAGAATATTTTATATACAATCGTCTTTATTTTTAAATAAATATAATATGTGTGGAAGATCCTATGGTTTAGGATTCAATTTGTTATTATTCATCATTGTTTGGATAAATTTTATCTATACTGAAACCCACTAGTAGTGGAACTTGACATGTTTGGATATTTCACAACACAACATACATATATATATATATATGTAAATATTGTCAATATAGATCCAAGGAGAAGTTTTAAGGGTTGTATAGGATCATTGAGTTGATCAATTGTATATAGGGGATGATAATATAGGACATTATGGAGACTTGATCAAAAAAACAATACATATTAAATCATTTTTATGATTATTCATAAAATGGAATAATTAAACACAACCAAGAACATATTGGTTTATTGTATTTAGATATTAGATACAAAACAAACTTATTTTACAACATTTTCAACATCCCTAGAAAATAGACTTATCAAATGATACCCTTTCAGACACATCATACAAAATAACCTTATTTATAACATGAGGAATAGAAATATAAGAAAGAGTTAGCTTATATTCTTATTAATGGTAAAAACAAGATATATCAATCAAATATCATAAATATTAATTAGATGATCATATGTGTATGAGAACATAATCAAGGTATATGGTTTTAAAATAAGAGAACCATACCCCAAAAAACATAGAACCTAAATCGTGAGTTGTTGCATACATATTTTCATATAAAATCCTAAATGAGATGTATAAAAGGGGAAAACTGATTAAATAATCATGATCCATGAAAATATTACACAGGTTTAAGAATGTGGAATACACATAAGCATAAAAGATTATCTGTTATTTTGAGGCTCACCACCAAGGTCATCTTTAAATAGTGGAAGGAGTCACTTAATATAGTAGGTTTAATCCCTAATCCATCACATGTAATGTACTAAGATATAAGGACATACTCAATGAATTTAATGGATATAGTATATCCACCTATCACACAATGATATACCATACATATGTGTTTCACATGAACTTGAAAACATTTATAATTCCATCACAATTTAATTAAAATATGGCCAAAAATGGGTTCCATAAGAATAACCATAATACGTTATTATAAGATATCCAAAGGATAAATAGAGATGATATCATTAGAGAGTATACTTAATGAATAATAAGAAATTTTAAAGGGTGTTTCCATAGATTTTTTTTAATAATATTATTATAAAATTTCATTAAAAAAAGAAATATACTTTACTTTTGATAACAATTATTTTAAAAGTAAATAAATTATAAAAATGTTTATAGAAATATTTTTTTAAGAAAACATAAAATATTGGAGGGAAGATTAGTAATGAAATAACTAAATATAAAATGCATTTATTTTTAATGTGTTAAAATTGTGAAATCATTTTACTATTTTTTAAAGAAATTCAAATCAACAAAAATTGAATCATATGAAAAATATTTAACAATTTTCTCTTCAAATCCTTGTACAGAAAGTCAAATTTAATAGAAAATTTATTTAATAAATTATATAATTATATATAATCACATATATAACACAATATAATTAATATCTATGTGAAGGGTAAATATTTCCAATCTAAAAGAATAGATAATTTCATTCCCATTTATGAACATAGTTTTGTTTGAATTTTTTACTTAAGTTATCTGAAATGGTAATAATACTTGTAAACCCAAAGATTATTTAGAGTAGAATAAAATGGATTTAGTTTTATTGATAAATAATATACATTTTATTCAAATGAAATTTTAATTATAAACAATCATTATTTAAAAGTCATATTGGTAATGATTCCCTTGCCTTTACTCTTGAATTCCATGAAAGTTATTTATTCTCATATAAAATAAACATGACTATCTTAATCACTAATAAATTAAAATTATTATTATATATTATATTTTATAATCTTTAGTTTTAATCAATCAATAGATATATATTTTAATGTCCCGAACTAAGTGCCACCAATACTGATGCCCTGAGTCAGTGTGCTGCATGACCACAGACACACGTCACCTTATTTTAGAGGCATCTGAAAAGCAACAAGGTTATAACAAGGTATGTATGGATACTATACACTCTTTACCAAATTAATAAAATAGTTTAATTCTAGATAAATAATAATTGTGTAATAATTATCAACAATGAACTATACCTATGCATCATATAATCTCCACCAAAAATAGGGTAAATGCCCACAAATTAGATACAATGAATATTTCATGTCATACTAGTGTCATGATCCACATGAGACCAAAAATAAACACATGATGAAAATCCAAAAAATGGGTCTCGACATTATATATGTTATCTCATCCATGCTTCAACCCAAAATTATTAATCACCCATCTATTATTGTGACTTTTCCCTTTTCTTGACCTATAGCCATGAAATCTACTCAGGTACTAATGGTGGCCCAAGAAGGGTTTTATTAAAAATCAATAGGCTTCCACAAATGGTGTCTAAATAAATATATAGTATATCATAGTGTATGAATATATACTTGTGAGAAATAAACATGAAATAAAGAGTAAATAAGTTCTAAATTAAACATTTCTCAATTAGTTATTTATCCCTTTATTCAGATCATTACATCCCAAATCCACTTATTCTGCTTCATCCATGCTAAAATTTTGAGCAGCCAATAAAAAGTGTTAAACATATCTTTTAAAACAATAATAGGAATTCAATAATCATTTCCATTTCACATACTTAGTTGGACCAATCAATTTTCCCATATTATATAATCATCCATTATTTCTCAAATCACCATGTCATGACACCAGCTAAGAGAAGTAACTACCATGTTCATCATATCAAGTCAAGGATTCGAAAAATCATTTATGCACATCCTAAATCAGGCATAAAGAGTAAAATTTCCAACATACATACCCATGGATGGGATCCATCATGTCCCTCATATATAACCATCCCATCGATACTAATTTCACATGGTTTAACACACTTGTCCTTTTTCAACACATTACAATATCAAGGGTGAACCTCATTTATTCACTATTATTCACATGGTCTAATTAATTCAACATATTGAACCCAATTCAATACTTAATCAATTTAACCATTTTTTCAAATAAAAAAATCAATAAGGGATCTTTAAGTCAGTTAAAAATATATTCAAATCCCTTTAACAATTTACCCTTTATTTCCACATATGAATTATAAACACTTTTATTTAAAATTAATATAAACACCACCTTATTACATGATAAATTTTTCAAAAAACAATTGAAATCATTTTAATCATTTAAAACCTTTATCTCAACTTTTTACTTCTCATTTACTATATTCAAGGGATTAAAACATCCCATGGATGGCATTATGCTTGGTATTATAATTGTTAATGGACATGAAGGAGACCATTAGCAGTAAAGAACACCATTTAAGGGCCCAAATCATTTTTCATAGTCAAAGACACAAGTATTAAAAATGTAAGTAAAATATCACAAGAACAAAAACATGAAAAACAACAATACTATTAGAGAAATCTTATAGACTGCCTACCTCATGCTCATAGACAAGTACTCACCTGGACTCATCCCTTGATTCAAAATAAAATTACCTACAACAACAAAGGTAATCATTCCATATGAAAATTAGGGTTTAGGATATTTGGAAGAAAATAAAACATCTCAACGTGGTTCTTACATAAAATTGAAGGAAAAGTATTGGTAGAATCACCCAGAGCTTCGATTTGCAACCAATGACATTTAATGTGACCCAATATTGAAATAGAATCACAATTATAGGTCCTAAGATCTATTTTTTGGACCTATAGATACTAGAGGAGGAATGGGAAAGAAAATTTGGTAATATCCCTTAAAGACTGTAAGGGAAAAAATGGTAAAATCTCCTTATTTTAAGAGGCACATGGTTTGGCTATAAAATTTTATAAACCATTCACCAACCATGTTATTCAATTTATCCAAGAGGTATCTAGACTACATGATTCCCTAGGGTACCCACACAGTTTGACAAACCATGTAGAAGCCATGCTACTAACACTATACCAAGGTTGAATTCTACATGGTTATTCTTCATGGTTTGTTCAAACTGTTTCATATAAATCATCCTAGTAAAAGATAGCCATATTTTCTTATTTTTCATTCCAAGAACCCTAGAGAGGCCATAGATACATGACAACCACTTAGAAGGAATTATATTAACCATATAAAATTTATTTTAACAAAAATTAAATTAAAAATGTAACTCTTCAATGTACAGGATCTTACAACCTCCCCACCTTATAATACCTCATCCACAAGATACTCTCTAGAACATATCTAAACCTACAGGTTAAAGAGACTGAGCCACTATTCCTGTGTATTAGTGTCCATCTCCCAATTTTCGTTCTTAACCTATTCATGCTACCAAAATACTTGAACTAATAGCAGGGTATTACCTAAAATATTATTCTCACTGTGATCCAAAATATGAATTGGATGCTCCTCAAAGGATGTATCAACTTAAATATCTAAAACATAAAAATCAACCACATGGGAAGGGTTAGGGTGATGTTTTTGAAGTTGTGACACATAGAATATATTGTGAATAAAACTATACCACTATGGAAGATCCAATAATTATTCCACTATTCTAATCCTCTCTAGAATCTCAAATGATCCCACATACCTAAGTTCCAACTTTCTACATTTCCAAATCCAACGATGTCCCGATATCGATGGAACCATAAGAAATGCACAATCACCCAATATAAACTCAATAGGTAGAATACTTAAATCTACATATGAATTTTTGAGGATCTATACCATATCTATATATTTATATATCAATTGAACCTACTTTGATGTCTTCTTCATGAGACTCAATACCAATAACTCTAATTCATTAGCTTCCATCCAACATAATGGTTGTATACATGGTCTACCATAGAGCACCTCAGATGGTTCCATATGGATAGTGTCATGATAGCTATTTTTATAGGAGGACATAATACGCACTATTTATTTCTCATAAGTCCCACCAAAATCTAGTATGTATTCCCTCAACATTTCCTCTAGTACCTGGATAGTACGTTCAAATTTCTCATCTTTTTATGGATGAAGAAATATACATAAAAGAAACTAAGTGTCAAGAACCTTCCAAAACCCTTTATAGAATTGTGAATTAAAATTTTGATCATTATATGATCCATATGTTATAGTACACCTTGAAAATACACTATCTCTCAAACACACAAGACACCCAACTGGTCAATGATGAAAGTATCCAGAATCGGTAAGAAACATGTGACCTTTTACAATCGATCTAAAATTAGCCATATTTTGTCATTCTTTCAAGGAGTCCTTATAAGACCCACCAAAAAATCTCTAGTAACTTCATCACACTTCCATTATAGAATAGTAAATCGTTGTAAAACTCCAAAAAGCCACTTATGATCATCCTTTACCAACTAATAGGTGTATCATTGTGTCATGAAACCTACAACCTTCTTTTTCATTCATTCCACTATCTTTTCACTCCACTGGTATTCGAATACACTAATCACTCATGTGATTGGGATTTCCACACTAATAAAAAATCACCTGAACATTTCTCTGAGAGGTCACTACTCTCACCTAGACACTCTACCCACCACAACCTTGTAAAAAGTTTTCATAACATCTATTCATACTATATAATGACACACCATCAAATTTCCTAATGGATCCTATATATCCAACACTAGAAGCCTCAATAAGGCTCCCATTAGAAAAGAGATCCAGATTTACTAACTCATAAAACTTATTCAAATGAAATATATTCACTTGATATTTAATATAACATTTAATTTTGTTCAAAAAATGATTCAATACAGCTAGCTTATCCCCTACTGATGACATATTTTTTTATAAGACCACGAAGCTGGAAATATAATTCACTACAGACAAAATACCCTGGGTTAACTATATAAATTTGGAGGCTTTCTTCTGACTTAGGGTTTATGGGTATAAATTCTATAATAACTTTTCTTGGATGTCCTTTCAAGACATATTATGTAACTAATCTGATTGAACATGAATATCCCACAAGTTATTTGTTAGTCCATATGACATATAAAATTATAACTTGACCCACTTCTCTGAATGAGTCTCCCAGTGATCCAAAACCATCTAGATAAACTCAATCTAGAAATCTACCCCCGCAAGACCACCCTATCTCAAAAAAATATTGGAGGGTTGTATAGTTGAAAATATATCAATAGATAAAACATACTTGACACAACCTATAGTAACCCAAAAAGTTTCTTACATTTCTATTACAATGTATTTAAAATAAAAAACATAGTAATGATACAATATATGATCCAAATGTTTATTTTCAAGGGAAAATTATGCCCATACATGAATTATACACAATAAAACATAAAAATTAGTTAAATTATTCTTGTTTAACCTTTTAAAGATATCATGATCTCCTTAGTACATGTAATTACTTGAGGATATACATCAATGATAAGGGTGATAAAAAATACTATTCAAAAGAATAGTAAGGGATATGAATCAATAGAACATGTTCAAGAAAAACTAGCATCATCATATCATAATCATGATGGAAATATTTTATAACAGCAAGGAATATGGTATATGCATAAAAATTAAAAAACATGTCATAGTGGTAAAATACCACACATAGTTGTGAACAAATATATCATCATGTTCACTCATTAAATATATGCATAAATAATAAAATAATCATGATAAATAATTATATTATCATGTTCACACATATTACACATAATCTACTAATAAATATCATATTACCCAATGCATTAGAGTGATATATAATTCTAGCCCCACCTATCACATAAAACAGTTCTCATAATCATGCATGTTAAATGAATGGATAACAATCATAGTAATGAAATGACCCATAGAAAGGAATGGGTTTTGTAAAATATTTCATAAATAATACTATTTAAAATGAAATTTTGGATTCCCGAATGAATAATGGAGATCATACTTTGGTATAAAATATTATTTTATTCTTTAAAATAAGAAATAACTCAATATGATTAAACTGATGTTTTGGAAATTTAAGATATTTTGAAAAAGAATTATAAGTGGCTTAGAGAAAATTTTGGAAGGGTAGAAACATGTATATCCCTAAAATAAAAGAGATAAAATATTAAAAGGACATATTTTTGATATTATAGGGAAATTCATACTGAAATCAATTTGAAATTGTAGATGTCCTATAAGAAATAGTTTCTATTTGAGAACACCCTTAGATTAAATCCAACTTTATTTCATTATTTTTTCCTCCTCCTAGATAATAAAATTTTTATTATTAAAATAAAATTGAATTGTTTTCATTTTTACAACTATTTATTAATAATAATTATCTGATTGTATTTATTATTTTTTTGTCGAAGTTGAAGCATTTTGATATTATTTTTTCCTTAAAAATGTAATGTTTTTCATTGATTTCACTATTTTCATTCGTGGTCATTTATATATTAGATGAATTAATTCCAAAACCTTAAAATAAGTATATTTATACACTTAAAAATAAAAAATAATTTATTATTACCAAATAAAAGTTTGGTGATAAGAAAATAAATGGAAACATCCTTGTTGGTGGTTAACCGACCATTAACGAGGAGGTACATGAATTATAAAATATAATTACATATTATATGTGATTATTTAAGTAAGATGAAATAAATAATATAATTTTAATATAATACATAATTATTATGATAATATTTTATTTTAAAAGAGATAAAGATAAATAGGAAGAGAACAGGAAACACAAAGAAGAGTTGCTGACAATATACCCTCTTCTCGGTGTTGCTTCTCTTATACATCACCAATATCCCTTGAATCATGGATTTGGTTACTCCAAAATGTCTCTAAAGATTAGAACCGGATTTTTAGAGAGGATATGGAAATATTTTTGGTTTTTTAATGTGTAAGTGAAGTGGTTTTCCAAGGGGAGGGATAGAGGTTATTTATACTAAAGGAGAGGGGCTTTTTTAGAATAAAATATTGAATAAAATACTATATCCAATGTAAAATATATAATAATTTTATTTATAACATAATGTATCAAATATAAAAATAAATAAATTATTTTAGGAATTGAAACACATTTATTATTTTAATTAAAAAATTTATTAAATAGTAAAGTTGAAAAAATGAAAAATTTCTATTTTAAAGGAATACTTTAGACTTTAGACATTGGAATGTAATTTTTAGGTTTAGAAAACAAGTTTATTTTATTTTAATGAATAATTTATTAAAATAAATAATTTTTTTATTAACTATTTCAAGAATTTATTAGGTCATTATTACATCATTAATGATGTAATTTAAAATACACCGTTTGCAGAAAAACTATATTTTTACTATTCACTTAAAAATTCAAGTGTTTCAAAAAAATTACCAAAAAAATACCCTAGTATAATTTCAACATGAATATTTTAAAAAATAATTTCATTATATGAAAATATTTTTTTAACATAGTTTATTTTATTTTTTAATATAAAAAATATGATTTTTATGAAATACCGGAAAATAATTTATTAAAAATGTGCTTATATTTTATTTGAGATTTTAATCATGATATTTATTTATGTGTAATTATAATATTTATATTTACATTAATTACTAATGATAAATATTAATTATATTATATTTTATTATTCTAATGTAAAATTACTATTCCGACGGTCATATTACTATTCCCAATGGTTCTATTACTGTTCATAATAGTCTGGTTACTATTCCAATGGTGACAATACTATTCCAATATTCATATTTAATCCTAAAAATAATAATTAATTACTTTATTAAACATTCACTATAATTATTCCAATGGTTTTATACTTTCATTTTCTAAGATGTCTATTAGTTTACTAATATTTATTTCTTTTCTATAATGTTGGTCTTGGGGAGAGGGGTGATGATTCTAGTATATTGGGGTTATCCATATTTTCCCATTCAGAATTTATTAATTTATATTTTTTTCCCATCTTAATATTTTAAATTTTTATAGGTTTGGATTTTGATTAATGTAATTATATATATTAGTGAAATAAATTGTTGTTGGTTTATTTAATTATTGTATGTGTATAATATTATATCATAAAATTAAAATTTATTTCTAGAAAAAAATTTAATTTATAAAATTTGGGTTTTTATATTATTCACCCATTTATAAATTTCATCCTTGAAATTTCAAATCATATTCCCAGTTGAGAAAAGGTGAGGGTACTTTTGTTTCAATGTTTCCTCTAGTTCCCAGATCACATTTTCATATTCATGTTTTCGCCACAACAATTTTACATGGTGAGTTGTATTATTGTGTAGAACATTGTATCTAATCTCTAAGATATTCACTAAATCCTCCTCATATGAGAGGTCATTCTCCAATTGTACCACCTATGGATTCTGTACATGTGAGGGATCAGGTATGTACTTCCTTAGGAGAGATAAATGGAACCCATCATAAATTGAGTCATATTTGGTGGAAGAGAAAGCTGATAGGCCAATGATCCTATGCGATCTAGGATATAAAAGGGAAGAATGTACCTAGGTATAAGCTTCCCTTTCTTTCCAAACAAAAATACTATCTTAAATGTTGATATTCAAAGGAATACATTGTATCAAGCTTCAAATTCCAAGTCCCTTTGATGGATTTCATCATAGCTCTTTTACCAACTATGAATAAATTTTATATTTTTTTGGATGGGTTGAACCTTCTCTATCATCTCTTGAACAAGTTCAAGTCCAATTATCTCTCACTCACTAACTTCATCATAACAATTTGGAGTTCTACATTGCTTCACATACAATGTTTCTTATAGAGACATTTGAATACTTGAGTGGAAGATTTGTTTTGTTTGAGAACTCAACTAATAGAAGATGTTGATATCAACCTCGTTTAAATTATATTTTTTAGGATTTTATCATACAATCAAGTTTCTAAATAGTTATTTTATATTGGGAATTATTTTGGGGGGTTATAGGCCGCACTGAAATTCAATTTAGTATTCAGATAATATTAAAGAATTATCTATATTTTAGAAGTGAACCTTGAATCATGATCAGATATGATCAAAATTGGTGCCCCAGTTAGCCTCACTACATTAGGTACATCATATCATGTTGTTATAGTGAGAAAGATTCAAAAATAATGTTGAAGTGGGTAGTCTTGGTGAGTCGATCCCCCAGAACCTATATCACATTGTTTCCTTTGGATGTCTCTGGGAGACCAGTGAAAAATTCCATAGCGATGTTCTCCCATTTTCATATGGGAATGGGTAATGGTTGTATCATTCTATTAGAAATTATTAATTATGATTAAACTTATTGAAATACCATGAACTTTGAGGTGTACTCTGTGATATCCTTCTTTAAGTTGTCCCACTAGAAGTGCTCTTGGAGATCAAGGTATATATTGGTACTTCCAATACGGATAAAAAAAGATAATCTATGCACATTATCTAATAGATCATTATTTATCTCATGTGATAAAGGCCCAAAAATATTCTTTTGAAATTAATTCATCCTATCATCATTGATTTGGAATTCGTGAATATTACCTTCCATTATATCATTCAACCTTTTTGATGCTTTAGATCATACCTTTGAGTCTCATTGATCTTCTCTTGGATAGATGGTTGGGAAATCATTTGGATAAGCTAAGATTTCTTCACTATAGTTATGATTTCCAAATCCATCCATTTTAAATCCATGAATATAGGGTCTTTCTCAATCAACATTATGGGTAATGTAGCAAGTTCTTTTTAACTAATAGAATCAGGTAAATGTTCTTCATTTCCAAGATGGTATTGAATAAATTAATCATATCCCCTGATTAGATCTACCCATATTCACTAATGACTATTTATGATTGATATATATTTCACACTAATCTCTATATTGATGGTGCTTCCAAATCTTCAAGGCGAATATCATAGCTACTGGCTCCAAATAATGAATTGGGTTGTTCTGATAATTGATCATTAATTTTCACAAGGCATATGATATCACTTTTTCTTTCTGATTGAGTGCACAACCCAATCCATTATTTTATGCATCAATACATAAAACAAACGTCCTCCATATGATGGTAGTGTGATTATAGGTGTTTTTATTGGCCTCTTCTTGATCACATTAAATATTTCCTCATATTCTTCTGTCCAGAAACACTTTACCCACATATATGTTAAATTATTTACCAGGATATAAATTAATTATAAATTTATCAAGTAAATTCGATAGTAACCATATATGATAATAAAAATATGTATTTTCATGACATTATTCGGTATGGTCTATTCCTCAATATTGTTTTCTTTTAATGGTCCAAAAAAATCCCTCACATATGATCACATTCTCCAAGAATGTGAATCTTTGTATCCAAAATTCACACTTGATGATCTTAGAATACATATTTCCTTTATTAATAATTCCAACAAAATCATTATATTGTTTTTATGTTCCTTATTTCTCTTGGATAAAATGATAATATCACCAATTAATACTACCAGTAAAATTTCACTATAGAATCTAAATACTCTATTCATAAAATCCCTGAATATTTCAAGGTCATTAGTAAGTAAAAAAGTAATCACTATGAACTCATACTGTCCATACCTTGTAAGGAATGATTTCTTCCAAATATATTCTTTATTTACATTAATTTGATGATATCTATAATGGAGATCCACCATGGATAAGTAATAATCTCCTCTTAGTTGATCGAAAAATTCATTAATCCTTTATACGGGGCACACGTTCTTTATGGTGATCATATTGAGCTCCTATAAATATACACACATCATCATTGATATATCCTTTTTCTTTAAAATGAGTATTGACACTCCCCACAGTGATGCACTAGGTAATATAAACCCTTTGTCCAAAGTCTACTACAGTTGATTCTTTAACACATCCAGTTCGATAACGACCATCGTAATAGGTAAGTTAGAGTTAGTAATGGATATGGGAATAAGATCTATTGATAACTCTACCCAACGATATGGTGGAAGTCCAAGAAACTATTCAAGAAACACATCGATATATTCTGTTAAAATGTGAATTTGACCATGGTTGATTCTGTACTTTGACTCAACCATTTTGGAAATTTGTGATTCTACATAGGGTATCATCACCCCCACCATTGAGGTATTATTTAATGAATATTAATGATCTTCCTTGATTTTTTACAGGAGTATGGGATGGTTCAGAATATATAAAGATATTTCCTTTTCTTAAAACATGATGTGTGCTCTATAGGATCATTGGGATTAGATTATATGGATATACATGAAAGAGGGTGGTGAATTTTAGTTTAAAAATATTAGTTTAAAAGGATTAAAATATTCAAAACACAATTCCTTTTTATATAATTTTATGAGACTTAGACTCGGTCCAATTATCAGAGTCACAGAATTGAATAAATAAATATTATAATTATATATTATGAAAATATAGGGATCATTATGGATCCAAATAATCAAAATATGTATATCATAATCAAAGTAAGTATGATAAAACAAAAAATATAAATCTGAGTACAATGAACAACTTTCTATTACATGCATGAGAACTGTAACTTGTAAGACTAAGTAATACAATAACTATGTAAAATTAATAATTAATTACAAGATATTATTTAAAATATACCTCTATTAACCTTAAGAGTAAATTAGTCAACAACCTTGACTAAAGGTATCCACTGTTTTATATTTATAGTAAACTCTATCTTTCTTTATAAATAAATACCTCAATACAAGGATTAGATTTTCTCTGTCTTTATATCCCTATAAGACCTTGATACAATGATCAAATCTATCTTCATATACATATAAGCCCTCAGTCTAAGGGATTAGATTCACCATATTCCTATCTCTGGAGTCCCTTAATCGTAATAATGACCATATAAAGTTAAAATTACAAAAGTTCTTAAGGAGACAACCTGACAAGGTTTCATTAAGAAGAAAACTCTCTAAAGAAATAAAAATACTAAGAATTAAAAGTTAACACAATGTATTATTCTAGGAACTTGATAGATAATGTAATCAAACATATCAGAACTCTTCAAATGATTTATTATTTATAGGTGATCTCTCAATGGTTATATAACAACCATATTTCAATGTTTGTTGTAATATCCTCAGACACTTGAAACTTGATATCTCATTGTAACTTAATTTCTGACGTCATACTGATTAAAACCATTACAATGTAAAATATTTCCATTACATTATACATACATATTTTTATTCTAATTATAAACTTTAGTTAGTTTGTTGGAATTATTTAACAATATCAATATGATAACCCTTATGAGTATAAGTCTTATTGTATCATTACCAGTTTCAGTCTGATAGTCATAACTTTTGGTAGAACTATAGACATGAATAAAGTACAAATTCTTGTTGATAAAGTTGATTTTGATTTATCTAACACATGATCATTCCGATAATCAAAATGAATAATTTAAGTTTATATTTGTTAATACTTTATAACTTATTCAATTTATGGTAAAAGATAACATTTTCTAAAAAAACATACTAATAAACATGGGACATAAAAATTTTGTAAACATGTTTTTAGAAAGTATTTGTGATTTATAAAACTTAAGGAATGAATGTTTTATAAGTAGAATTTATGACTCTAAATCACCCCCTTTTTGGTAATCAAAAAACACAAAACATAAATTAAAAAATAACTTTGAAAAGCATACATCCCATTATTCTTTTAAGAAATTTGAATTCATATTTATTCTCTAAATCTTAACTCTACCTGAGTTTATAACTTTTATAAATAATATGGAGAGTATGATGTTAAGAATGATAAAATACCCCTTAGAAAAATATCTTCCCTTATTATAAAACATCCTTCCATTTCAAAGATATTCTACCCCTTAATGAAACATCTACAACTTTATAAAACCACTCCCTCATTAAAAAAATATTTTCCACTTTTATAATTATTTCTCCACATTTATATAAAATTACCCCCCTTTGTGATTAAAAAAAAGAATGGAGAAAGAATATGATGTTTTTTGAAATGGTAGATAAAAACATTTGATAAAATATAATGAATTAACTAATCATACATAAAATTATGAAATAACGTGTAACCATCATAATTAGATAGATATTAAATAAAATTGTTATTTGATGAAGATATAATTCATCACAAGAATTCAAATTTTTTATAAAAACAAACACATAAGGAGTTCAATAAAATCATTCTTTCTTCATAAGATTCTTGAAAAATGAAATTATATTTTTGAATTCATGTAGTTCCTTCTCTAGATTCACAACTGTGTATTCCAAAGTAGATTTCTTCTAAACTTAAACTTTTAGACTTTAAATTTCCTTATAATACATATTATTACCCTTCTTTAGAAATAAAAGTTTAGCTTCAATAGATCTGAGACTAAAAATATCTAACTCTAAATTTTGAAATTTTTGTTTCAATAAATTAAAGTCCTCATTATGATCATCGATGGCATATTGAAACTCTTCAACAAAAATTACACTATCATCCATATATTTGGATAATTGATTGAAATAACATTCTTAATCTACCACAATATTATTTATCTCATAGAATTTATCACTATTAATTTTATTATCTGAGTCAACATGGTGAGACCATTTCACCATTTGAGTACATGATTCTTTTTTGATTTTGGGAACATTATAATAAAATCACCTAATCAGTTTCATTCCCAATTACTAAATCTGTTAAATATTTTATTGAATATTATTTATGACTAAGACTATCTTAAATCAATAAACCCTTTTCCTCAAGAGTCAGAAAATAATTAATAGTTCTTTATAATGTCCTCATAACTTGAACAATACAATCAACTACTTTTTGTAGTATTTTTTTAGAAGATAACAATTATTTTGGGCTAGGATAAGGATGTTTTTTTCAATTGGTTCTAACTTCAACATAATTTATTTTCCATTTATCTAATTCTGAAACATAATTTTCAACTTCCTTTGAAACTTTATTATCATCTAACATTTCTATTGTATCCACATTTGTATCAGTCTAGAATTTATCATCTACTTTTGTCTTTTATTTTTTATATTCTCCTTCATTATTATATTATGATTGTGCTTCTCGATCTAAATAATATTCTTCCTCATAATAAAATTTTGAATTTTCTTCCTTGTAAGTTTGGGAGGGAAAGTCTGATGATGATGAATCTATTAAATATTTTTTTGAATGAGTTTATTTATCATAATCTTCTTTATTTTCATCTTTTTCATTTTAATATTTTTCATCATCTTATTCTTCCTCTTCTTCTTCAATTTCTATTTTTAATTATTCATATTCTTCTTCTTATTATTTTCTCATCTCCTTATTTTCATTATTTTAATTCTCCATCAAATTACACATCAATTTCTTTATCAATTTGTTCTTGAAGTTACCTTGAAGCTATCAAACCACCCTTATTTACTACCTATGGTTCTGATTCTTTATGAGGAACTATGGGTTCATATTCTTCCTCAAAACTTTTCCTGTTCCTTTATTGACTATAGAAAGAATTTCATAATAAAAAATAGACATTTCTTACAAGGATAACCCTTTGTATGGATTTACTTGATCGATGTGAGATATGGGTAGCACAATATTCTCAAAGGCTCTCTCAACTACCTTAAATTTTTTTTCCCAAACTTGAGTTTACTTAAATCTCTTATTCTGCTTCTTACTCTTGGATTCTACATTCAATGTTTTTGTATCATTAATTTTCAAATCATTAGACTATGTAAGGTTAAGTACAATCTTTGGATCCCTATGTTTTTTCTCAGATTTATTTTTCATCATCTCATAAAAAACTTCATCAGAAATTTCCTTTTATTTCTTCCTATTCTACAAAGGATAAATAACTTCCTCTCCTTTTTTTTATTTTTTACGAACTTAGCATTATTTTATGATTGATATTTAGAGGTATATCCTTCTACATTTTGAAAAAAACTACTTAGACTTATCATCAAATTATAACATCATCATGTTTATCGTATCATCACTGATAAATAAAATATTTTCTCTCATTAGATAATGTTTTTCCCACTTTAATGATATACATAAAATTTTCCACCATCATACTAACAAAATATGGGAACATAATTATCCTGTATTTTTTATATGGATTTTTAATATTCTCTATAGTGATAAGGAAGAAAATGAAAAAATTAATATTCCTCATGTTTATAAGATTATATAATATTAAAACAGTTAATTCCTTCAATATAACTCAGTCTCCTTTTCTCAGAAGAAGAAACCCATGCATCAATAGAGCTATAAGACTGTCATATAGTGTCATATGGGATAATTTCCCAATTTATTAATATTTTGAAAAAATTATTGTTCAAAAATGGTCTTGTTAAAAGAACTAAGACTACTTAGCAGCTTATGTGAATAAAATACACTTTACCTTCTAAATGAATTCTATCCAAGTTAGCATGTTTCTTATACAAAACCTTATAACTTTTCCCATATAATTAAAAAGAAAATTTTTCATTCCCATCCCCTTTAAAAACTGAATAGATGCATAAAATTCATGAACTATATTAGGATAAAGTATATCAAAATCCATATCGGGTTTCTATACATAAACCGATTCCCATATTTGAAATAAAAATATCTTTCTAAGAGTGGAATAATATTTATAATAACATTATCTTTCTATCATCATATCCTTGAATATGAACTAATTTAAAAAATATTATTTGGTTATCAATAGATCTGAATCATATAATAAGAATTGTATGGAATGGTAATCTTTTAGACTGTGGTCTTTTAGGGGTGCAGTAAGCTTGGATTGTAAACACTAAAAAAATGATTTCAGATAGGAGGGGCCCCTCATTTATATAAAAACCATGGTTTATGGTTTATATTTCATAAGAAAACCAATGATTGAGATTCAAACCCTTCTGATCTGAAGGCCAAGATTCATGCGATGAAAGTTTTTTTTAAAAGAAATTTGAACAGTTGAAGGTTTTATATTTTTTAGTAGTGTGGAATGAATCCTATTTGAATAAAGTTTAATTTTTTATAGAACTAAAACTTTAATAGAAAAAATTAAATAAATTACATAATGAGATAGTGAAAAAACAAATATAAAATAGAAGAGTAGCTTTGGGAGTGAAAAGTGTCATCAAAATGGTAAACATATTCTTCTTGGTTTTTATAAATAGATTACAAATGTTTAAAAATAAAAATTCAATATGATATTTTCAACATAGAAAAATGAGTGAAAAATTTTTGAATCTAATTTTTTTTAGAAAAATTTAATTTGGGAAATTTAAAACAAATTATTGTTGTACCTCTCGTATCCCCTCGTGGTTTAATTTTCATGATCACAATCACTTTCATGTTTATCTAATTGTGTTTTAAGTGTTTTTGTTGATAGGCAATTGATTGCCAAAGGATTGGCCCAAGAAAGCTGGCAAAATGGACTGAAATTCAGTCCACTGGCCAACCGGTGTGATAGCACCGGCCAGCCGGTGGACCTGGCAGAGGCATTGCCCACTGCCAGGTTCCACCGGTCAGCCGGTGGCTTGACCACCGGCCAGCCGGTGGCATCCATTCAACAGTGGTGGCTACTATCTGCCCACCGGCCAGCCGGTGGCTCTGGCACCGGTCAGCCGGTGCTGCCTGGGCAGAAGGCCTTCTCAACATCCAAGGCACCGGCCAGCCGGTGGCCCTGTACCGGCCAGCCGGTAGCCCAGTCAAACTTGCCGTTGGCTTTGACCAGTCAACCCTCTTTTGGCCTCCAACGTCTCCGAGGCCCTTTACAACGGCTCCGAAGACTCCCCAAGGGTTCCATGCCTATAAATAAAGGCCAAGGAAGCCCCGGACACCAACCAGATCATATACAAAGCCACCGTACACATTTTCCACCTTTGGCGTACCTCCGGCGGACTTCCTCAAAGGAACCCTCTTTGCTCCAACAACTTCCACATCCAAGGAGCTCCATCAAAGAAGCTTGGAAACGGCCTTCAACATCTCCAATCAATCAAAGGCGCCCAAGGCTTCTCCCATTACGGTTTTTCTTGTTTATCTATTTTGAGATTAATTTGGGTTTGTGTCTACAAACCACTCTATTTCTCATCCCCTCTTTCTTTTGGGTTTCACATCACCATTAAGGTGTGAAGAGGTTGTCAAGCTTTCCTTTAAATAGCTTGAGACATAGGTGAGCTATCCTTCACATGTAAGAAGGATAGTGGGTTCTTGCTCAACCATCAAAAGCAAGTGGGTTCTTGCTTAACCACCAAAAGCAAGCTGTAATAGGTTCTAGTGCTACCTCAAAGCCTAGTGGGTTTCTTGCTAAAACCATTGAAAATCAAGCGGTAGAATCTCTCAACGGTTGAGTTGGGAGCAGAGACGTAGGCCGGGTTTTGGCCGAACTCCGTTATCAATTTCTTGTGTGATTGCCTTCTTTATTTCCGCTGCATTTCAACTTTGTTTTTTAATTTGTTAATCATTTTTTAAAAGGCAATTCACCCCCCTCTTGCCATCACTCCCGTTTTTATCCGACCCAACAATTGGTATCAGAGGGAGGTTTTTGAATAATTCCCTAACCGGTTTCAAATTAAAGATCCTTTTTAATGGCATCTACCTCTTTCGCCCCCGAGGGCTACTCATTGGATCGGGCTCCATTTTTTGATGGGACCGACTATAATTATTGGAAAACCCGCATGACCACTTTTTTAAGAAGCATAGGATATCCTATTTACAAAATTGTCATGCAAGGTTATTCTTTGTCTTCCCCCGACGAATCCAAATGGACCCCCGCCGATATTAAGAATTTTGAGCTTGATGGCAAAGCCATGAATGCTCTTCATTGCGGGTTAGATAGAAATGAATTTAATCGTGTATCCACTTGCACCACTTCACATGAAATTTGGAAACTATTGGAAGTGACCCATGAGGGCACTAAAAAAGTTAAGGATACTCGGTTAGACATGTATAGACAAGATTTTGAAAGCTTTTCAATGCATCCACATGAATCTATTTCCGATATGTTTACTCGCTTTACTGACGTGTGCAATGGTAGAAAATCTCTTGGTGATGTTGTTTCAGCTGAAACCATGGTGAAGAAGATCCTATGGGTCCTTCCGAGCTCATGGGCACCTAAGGTGACGGCTATCCAAGAAGCTAAGGATGTAAAGAACATGCCGGTCGAAGAGCTCATCGGATCCCTAATGACGTACGAGATCACGATGAGGAGGCAAGCTCAAAAAGAGGGCACACCAATCAAGACACCAAAGAACATCGCCCTCAAGGTACAAAAAGAAGTAAGCTCCTCCTCCTCCTCATCATCTTCATCTTCTTCATCATCAAGCGGCGACTCGGAAATGGAGAATCTCGCCCGCCAAATGCACAAATTTATGAAGAAGCACAAGAAGAAGAAATCTCACAAGGCGCGAAAGCAAGAACCCACCGCAAGATCCGAGCCCAAGGTAAAATGCTACGGGTGCGGCCAAAAAGGGCATTACAAGCCCGATTTCCCACTCAACAAAAAACGGGCCACGCAAAAGGAAAAATGAAAGAAAAAGGTCCTCAAGGAGACATGGAGTGACACCTCATCATCCTCCTCCTCCTCCTCCTCAAGTGACCAAGGTACAAAATGCCTAATCGCATTTCACGAGGTAACTTCTTCCGATTCCTCATCCTCATCCTCATCTTCAAATTCTTTTAATCATTTATCATATGAAGAACTTCAACATGTGCGAGACCAATTAGAAAATGGTTTTCATGAGATTTCTTCAAAATTCGTTTCATTGAAAAAGAATTTCAAAAAACTTTCCTCCGAAAAAGAACAACTTCTCAAAGAGAAGGAGGAACTCTCCCTAAAAATCCAAAATTTCCCCAATGTTGATTCTTTGGAATCAACCATTAAAGACCTAAGGGAATCTTTAGCCAAGTTCACCCAAGGTGAACAAAATTTGTCCAAACTCTTAGGTTCTCAACGTGTTTCCAGAACCACACATGGACTTGGCTACACCAACCAAGCTTCCTCCTCCCATGCTCCAACTTTTTTTGTAAGGAGGAGCTCTAGTTTTAAAATTTGCAATTATTGTAAAAAACCCGGGCACCACATTTATGAGTGTGATTGCAAAAATGCCCCGTACGGTCAACCCAAATCTATTTTTTATTCGGATGAATTATATAGGAGAAGACCCACCATGAAACAAATTTGGATTGAAAAATCCCTTCTTGTGAGTCTCTCCGGGCCAAAAATAGTTTCGTTTCCCCGATGATCTTTTGTTTTATTTAGGGGGAGAAATTTTCTTAAATTCAAAAATCTCTTTCGATTCTTTTTTCAATTTAAATTCATTTTTAAAACTCTCAATTTCAAAAATTTCATTTGGTTTCAAATTTCAAATTTCAATTGGTTTTTGATTCAAAACTTTCAATTCAAACTGTTATTCAATTTTCATTCAAAACTTTCAATTCAAATTGTTATTCAATTTTTGATTCAAAACTTTCAATTCAATTTTCAAAAATTCCAATTGATTTAAAAATCTTGATTTTCAATTTTCCCTCAATCAAGTTTTATGCCCTGAGCTATTTTGATAATCACAAAGGGGGAGAAATTTCTTGATTGATTGGGGGAGAATCCTTTTCATCATGCTTAGAATTTCCTTTCAATTTCAGTATTTTACATTAATTGTTTTGGTGATTGTGATCATCAAAATAGGGGGAGATTGTTGTACCTCTCGTATCCCGTCATGGTTTAATTTTCATGATCACAATCACTTTCATGTTTATCTAATTGTGTTTTAAGTGTTTTTGTTGATAGGCAATTGATTACCAAAGGATTGGCCCAAGAAAGCTGGCAAAATGGACTGAAATTCAGTCCACCGGCCAACCGGTGTGATAGCACCGGCCAGCCGGTGGACCTGGTAGAGGCATTGCCCACTGCCAGGTTCCACCGGTCAGCCGGTGGCTTGACCACCGGCCAGCCGGTGGCATCCATTCAATAGTGGTGGATACTGTCTGCCCACCGGCCAGCCGGTGGCTCTGGCAACGGTCAGCCGGTGCTGCCTGGGCAGAAGGCCTTCTCAACATCCAAGGCACCGGCCAGCCGGTGGCCCTGTACCGGCCAGCCGGTAGCCCAGTCAAACTAGCCATTGGCTTTGACCAGTCAACCCTCTTTTGGCCTCCAACGGCTCCGAGTCCCTTTACAACGGCTCCGAAGACTCCCCAAGGGTTCCATGCCTATAAATAAAGGCCAAGGAAGCCCCGGACACCAACCGGATCATATACAAAGCCACCGTACACATTTTCTACCTTTGGCGTACCTCCGGCGGACTTCCTCAAAGGAACCCTCTTTGCTCCAACAACTTCCACATCCAAGGAGCTCCATCAAAGAAGCTTGGAAGCGGCCTTCAACATCTCCAATCAATCAAAGGCGCCCAAGGATTCTCCCATTACGGTTTTTCTTGTTTATCTATTTTGAGCTTAATTTGGGTTTGTGTCTACAAACCACTCTATTTCTCATCCCCTCTTTCTTTTGGGTTTCACATCACCATTAAGGTGTGAAGAGGTTGTCAAGCTTTCCTTTAAATAGCTTGAGACATAGGTGAGCTATCCTTCACCTGTAAGAAGGATAGTGGGTTCTTGCTCAACCATAAAAATCATGTGGGTTCTTGCTTAACCACCAAAAGCAAGCTGTAATAGGTTCTAGTGCTACCTCAAAGCCTAGTGGGTTTCTTGCTAAAACCATTGAAAAGAAAGCGGTAGAATCTCTCAACGGTTGAGTTGGGAGCGGAGACGTAGGCCTGGTTTTGGCCGAACTCCGTTATCAATTTCTTGTGTGATTGCCTTCTTTATTTCCGCTGCATTTTAACTTTGATTTTTAATTTGTTAATCATTTTTTAAAAGGAAATTCACCCCTCCTCTTGCCATCACTCCCGTTTTTCTCCGACCCAACAATTATATGTCCAAGAATCATTTTAAGAATTATATATCCGTAATTTCTATTAAAAGAATGTGAATATTTAATAATCATAACAATAAAAGTTTTATAAAAATTAATATTTTTATAAAACTAATTTTTTTTAGAAAAAATAAATATTTTTTTGAAAAAAATAAAATATATATACTCCCACTATGAAAGAGGAGGAATATAATGCAAGAATATGGGTAAAATATAAGAATATATGAATGATTAATTTATGTTGATCATTCTAACATTCCATTAATGTATTCAAATCTATCATAAGTAAGTTTTTTTTAAATATATTAGGAAATTGATCTTTCATTATGAAGAATTGTAAAATTATATCTATTTTAAGTGTGTTATCTTGAAGGAAATGGTATATTTTATCTAGGTTCTTACCATGTGAGTGATGTATTGGGTTTTAACTTAAAGAAATGGAAATATTATTATCATAAAGTATTTGAGTTTTTATAAAAATTGTGTCATAGCTAGTGAGTGTGTATTGCATCCACAAAATTAGAGTACAAAAACTTCTAGCTACCACATATTCAGCTTCAATAGTGAAAATTGATACTGATTATTATTTCAAACAAGACCAAGAAACTAATGAATACTCCAAGAAATGAAAATTTCTAGATGTTCTTTTCCTATCCATTCTATATCCATCAAAGTTGGTATATGAGAAAAAAAAACTAATTCAAAACAATTTCCATAAGAATTGAAAATCCATAATTATATAGGTCTTTTAAGATAATTAATAATTAATTTTATAGATTTTAAAGGGAATTATATTATATTTTCTTAATATATTGTACACAAATATACAAAAAACATTAAACCTGGATGAATAACAGTTAAGTAATGAAAATTAACTATCATACCTCTAAAAATATTTTGATCAACTAGTTGCCAAAACTCATAAAGATCTAAAGTTTTTAATTTACTAATGGGAGTATTAATACTTTTAATATTATTGTATCCAAATTTCATAAGAAGATATATTATATAATTATATTACGATATAAAAGTTCCTTATATTTTTTGTGTGACTTAAAAACCAAGTAAATATGTTAACTCACCCATTATATTAATTTTAAACTAATATTTCATAAGATCTGTAAAGTAATCAGTTAAATATTGTTGATTTCAACCAAATACAATGTCATCAAAAAAAAATATACAATCATAATATTTTTATTTTATTATTTTATAAAAAGAGGAGAATCTACAACTCCCTTACCAGAATTGTATTGTAAAAAAATACACTTACTCTATAATATCAAGTTCATGGGGATTTTTTAAGTCCATATAAATATTTGGTAAGTTTCTTAAAATGTTCAATATGTTTTTTATTTTCAAAAACTAGTGGTTTCTTAACATAAAAGTTCTCCTAAGCATATGCATCAATAAACGTACATTACAAATCCATTTGAAAAAGTGTGAAATCAAAGAATGATGAAAAGGCTGAAAATATTCATATATCTTCATGTATTGGTACTAGAGAATATGTTTATACATAATCAGTTCCCTCATATTGATTATATTCCTTAGTAACAGGTATAGGATTATTTCTATCAATTATTTCATTTTCATCACAATTGTTCCAAAAAACCCATTTTACTACAATTATAAAAGTTTCTTTGGGATATTTAATTAAATTCCAAGAATTATTCCTTTGAAATTTATTGAGTTCATATTTCATTTCTTTAATACGATATTCATCACCTAAATCCTCATCAGGATTCTTACTTTCAAAATTGGATAAGAAATACAAATGTTCAATTTCATTCTATAAGGAACTTCTAGTCCTAAATGGTTGATCTACATCACCAATGATACTTTAATTAATATTACTCTAAAGAAACAAATAACTTTTTGGGTTTTAAAAATTCTGTTATTTAACAAAAGTTAGAAAATATGTTTTAGGAAAAAACTTAGAAACTATTTCTTGATTGGTTTTATTATGAGGGGAGATTTATAAAAAATGTTAAAAATCCATTTTAAAAATAACATCTGATGATATAAGTTGAGGTTCTTTAAAGACACAAGGATCAATTTAATAAAAATTAATATTTATTATTTCATGAATAGTACAAGAATATTTATTAAAAACTCTCTATTACTTATAAGTTGGGGAATAAAATAAAAATATCCATTCATCAGATTTGGGTGAAAATTTATGTAAATTATATTTACTATTCAAGATTAATAAATTGAAACCAAATTCTTTAATGTAAGAAACGTTTTTTTCTTCCTATCAAAAACTTCGAAGAAATTTTTTAATAGAGTTTCTAATTAAAATTAAACTTATAGTATAGAAGGAAGTGTTAACCACTTTAGCCTAAAAATATTTAGAAACTAAGTATTCAATCATCATGGTTCTAGTTATTTCTTGAAAAATTAAATTTCTTCTTTTAACTACACCATTTCATCTGGGGGTGGTGCTAAAAATTTATGTTCTATAACCTTCTCACAAAAAAATGATTCAAAATCAAAATATTAAAATTCTCCACTATGATCACAGCGAATAATAATAAAGGATTGGGTTTTCTTATTTTTAACATTGTCTACAAAATTTTCAAAATAAAAAATTGATTCAAATTTATTTATGAGAAAATATACCCATTTATATCTGGTGTAATCATCAACTAAGACATATAAAAAAGATTTTCACCAATAATTTATGATTTTGTAGGACCAAATAATCGCATGTGCAGTAATTATAAATCATAAGATGTCGAGACTTAAATAATAGATTTAGAACATTACTTATATCGCTTACCATATTAGCAAGGGTTAAAGACTTTTGATGTATCAAACCTAAACTCTGTTAAATCATTAACAATTCCTTTATTAGTCAAATTAGAAACTTTTCTAGGGTTAAAGTGTCCTAAACATCTATTCGGTAACCAATATTGATCTTCTATTTCACTAAGGTAAGGAAAATCCTTGCTCTTAAGGCCTTCTATGTTAAGTGTATAAATAGCCTCATGCCAATTGGAACAAAGAATTAATTCATCATTATAACTTTATACTAAACATTAATTATTCCTATATCTCACAAGGTAACAATAATAAAATATTTTAATTGTGATTATAAGGTTTTGATTAATAACTTTAACAATTAAAACATTTGAAATAAGTTTTTTTATAAGAATAATACAGTTAAAAATTCCAATAATCCCCATTTTATAATTATATCTGAAAGTGACTTTTCCACCTTTAATTTTTTTGAATAAGTGTTTATTTTCAATTATATTCCTAGAAATACCACTATCCTTGTACCATATATTCTTTTTGTTAATATTATATTTTTTTTCCTGAAAAAAACATTACTTTTTTTGGCAACCAACGCTTCTTGGGTTTGGTAATGTAAGAAAAAAACATTAGGAATCCACATTTATTGGGAAAAATAATCTTGGTGAATTGAAATAGATTGAACTATGTGTAATGACCAATTATTTTTCTTATGCCCACCACTTTTACACTTGGTACAAAAATATGGGCCTTTTTGAATAGAGTAATTGTTACTAAAAACATTTTTTTTACATGTAAAAATCCTTCCATAACTATTACAATATGGTCTAATTTGTTTATAAAGTTTATCAAAATTTTACTTGGTAGTGGTAAATTTTGATATAAGTTTTTTCAAACTATAAAGCTTTGATTTTAGTTTTACAACTAAACTTATATACTCACTAGTATTATTTTTAAATCTATGTTTTATTTTAAAATTTTCATTCTTATAAACATATTTTTCAAAATCATTTGAAATAATTTATTTTTTAGAAATAGGTTTATTAAGATCATTATAATGATATTAAATTTATTTATTCAAAACATAATTTTTTGAATCCTCTTTAAAAAATTTTGATTTTGATTTTTTATTTTTTTTTGAAAAATTTACAATTCTCATTTTCTAAAAATTTAGAAATTTGGGAAACCTCATCAAAAGTAGTTAAAGAATTATCTCATAAAAAAGAATATTTGACATTAGAAATTGTAAAATTTTTCTCATCAGGATCATTAGAATTGAATGACAGGCTTGAAAGGGATTCAGCTGTATGTACCTTAGCTAAGAGATAATGATTTATAAGGGTTACTTTAATAAAAATAACAATGTTTTTCTATCCATAAATTTCATTATCAGATGAACTAATATAATAATCAACTCAAATGGAACTCCACATAAATATACTATCAATTATTTCTTTCTTATTGGTTTTTAATACCTTTTATCATTTCTTTTTTAATTCATTTATTTTATATATTTCCTCTTTAATTTTTTTGGAAAATCATGTTGGATTATCCATCTTTCTTACACTTATAGAAAGTGTCTTCATCATTATTTCCTTATGAAATTTCTTATATCAGGACTAAAAATATTTCATACTGTAATTATTATTCATCATTATGGCTATATTATCTAATTTATTCTCAAAATTTTTAGAAGTGATAGAATAAAATTGAATAACAACATTATTCTTCCTTTATGATTTAACAACTTTATTAGGAGTTTGAAAATTAGAGTGCAATGTAGTAGTGGTAGAAAAATAAACACCTCCATTTTCTTCTTTTCTTCTTATAATCACTATTGATCTAACTATTTTATTGCATAAGAGTTCCAATGATATCATCAAGAGTAATATTATTCAACTTTATCATATTTTCCATAGAATTTATTTTAGATTCCCAATCATTGGGAATGATATCAATTAAATTTTCCTCATGAATTTAATCATCAAGACCTTATTAACCAATAGATTGTAAACTTTTAATGATCTTCATGATACTTTGGTTCATATTTTCAACTGATTCTCCAGCTAAAAAATAAAAATCTTGATAGTCTGATCTAAGCATAGCTGTTCTAATTTTAACAACTTTATATATTCTAAAGCGTGTTACATTAATAGTTTTACATACATTATTAATAGCTTCACATGATGATATATGACTATAAATTCTAATTTTGATGGAACATAACAAAGTATTACTTAATGTATAATTCATATGATACTCTTTTTTCATGATGGGTGAATTTAGTAACTTCTTTATCATTAATATTTTATTCTCCAGTAATTATAACAAAAGTATCACATCCCGTATTGATGACAAAAATTTTCATCATGTCAATATAATCCTCATAACTAGCTCCATCAAAGATATATGGTATGTTGGGATTTATATTGTCTATAGAACAAACATTAAGACCTTCCACCTTAAAATCTTAAAAAATTATTTTCCATAGATACACATTAGTCTAAAAAAGTTTATGAAAAAAATTATTACAACAGAACATTAAAGAACATGCAATAAAGTATAAGAAGTAAAAACTTAGAAAGTATGTAAATTGTAGAAACCTGGATTTGATAAAAATTATTGGACAATAATAATTAGAGTATACGGATATAATTATAATAAGGGGTAAATTTTAAAAACACCGTTTAAAAGGTTTAACCAGTTCAAAAAAACTCCTCTTTAAGTAATTTTATTGGAATTGGAATCGGTCTTATTATCAGAGTCACAAAAAAAGATTCAATAAAAGGTATGACTATACCAGAGTAAAATATCATTATCAAGATGAATCAAATTAATTATAATATGTGTATAATAATCAGATTAAATACATTAAAATAAAAAAAAATATAAAGCTAAATACAATGATCAATATTTCTTTTCATACAGTAGAATGGTATCTTGTAAAAAAGTTATTCAATGCCAATGTAAAATTAGGAATTAATTAAAATATATTATTAAAAATATAACTATTCTAACTTTAATGGTAAGGTATTCAATAAATTTAACTAAAAGTATCCACTATTTATACTTATAATAAAGTCTGTCTTTCCTTTCTAGTAAATCCCTCGATACGGTGATCAGATTTTCCTTATCTTACTATCATCAAAAACCCTCGATACAATGATTATCTCTATCTTATTAGACTTGGAATCCCTTGATCAAATAGATTTTATTAACCATATTTTTATCCTAGGAGTCCCTAGATCATAAAAATGATCAGATTTAGTGACAATTATAAAATTTCATAAGGATAAAACATGAGAAGGTTTCCTTAAGAAGACAACTTTCTAAAGATATAAAAAGACTAAGAGTGAGAGTATTTTTACAAAAACTTAAGAGAAAATGTAATCAACCATCTCAATACTCATAAAATGACTCAATATTTATAGGCATCACCCAATGGTAATATTTTTAGGTCTGTTACAATGGCCTTTGACACCAAGAACTTAACATCTTATCAAAAATAAATGTTCGATGTTATATTGATTAACAACATAATAGTGTTAACGATTTTATTTACCTTCGAAAAAAGTCTTTTTATTTTTATTATAAACTTTATTTAGTATGATAGAATCCATTAACAATTTTAATATGATAATGCTTATGAGTATTAGTTTAATTGTATCGATACAATTTTTGTTCTGATAGTCAGTACTTTTTTTAGTATGATAGACATGAATAAAGTCTAACTTATGGTCTGATAAAGGTGAGTAAATTTATCAGACACACACTCACTATAATAATCTTAAATAAATATGCAATTTTATATTCTTTAGTGCTTTATAAATTATTCTATGTATATTAAAATATAATGTTTTATACAAAAACTTACTAAAATACTTGGGATATAAAAATTTAGTAATCATGTTTTAATAAATTGTTTGTGATTTTCAAAACTAAAGAAATGGAATGTTAAGAAGTATAAATTCTAGCTGAACATTCTGTATATACCGAGAGGTAATCCATTCCTAGTATAGTGGAAAATTATTAAAAGGTACGCATTATGTGATTCAATGAAAGAATCTTTATACAGATGCTAACAAGAGAATACTCCAACATTGGTTTGATTTATCATATCTCTATAATATTCATGAGTTTGGTTGCCATATCTCCCATAAATAAATTATTTTTTATCCCTTTAATGTAATTCCCATGATTCTTCTTCCCACATTTTCAACATGTGTGTGGTTCCCCTTTCCCATTTTTAATTTTCCCACTAGCTTGAAAATAAATTCATCTCTTCTTATATCCATAACCATTGGAACATTCTCCAAACTTCATATCTTCTTTGATATCACATCAAAATACTTCTTTTTAACTCCCAAAATCAAATATATCTTGAGCCTTTCTAATGTGTGTTTTTAAAACACTAAAGAATCTATATATTTTTCTATCATTGTTTATAATAAAACCAATGTTGTATCCTACAATCCTTGTTACATTTTCATTGTAATCCATGCCAGATTCACCTTCCTTTTTCTTCAACTATATTAATTCTCTCTCTATATTTGTTTAAAGAATTATATGAAAATACTCATTAAGAAATATTTTCTTAAATTCATCTCACTATATCTCTTCCATTTTATCCTTTAATTTGGAATTATTTATCAATTACATCCCTTGATCATCTTCTTTATCTAAATGATATACGTCCAGAGTCACCTTCTCTTTCTAAAAACATTGTCTCATAGAAAATATCATCTCCATTGAGAAAAACAACTATTCAGTTATATGTGTATCAAAAGACTCATTGAATGTTAGTGTCTATTTCCTCATAAAAGACTCAATACCTAGTTTCTCCTTATTGTGGGAAGGAAGGATCTCCATATAGTTCAAGTTATTTTTCATAGTCTAATAAAAATAGTTAATGATTTTCATATCATTTTGAACTCCACATCCGAAGGAAATGGGGATGTCATTTGGACAATCATTTCAGTGTTTTCCAAATGTACTGTTGGTCTTATTTCTCCTAGTTCAACCTATTTTCTAAAATAAAGAAGGTTTGAATAAATAATAAGTCAAAAAATCACAGATACATATTTTATTATTATGTGAAAATTAATTCTAATTATATGTTTTCCCAACTTATCCCAAAGGGGCTCATGTCGCGACTCCCCATGCCCACCTCTAATAGGCCAGGGGTTGGAGACTAGAGATGAGTAGGCATATCATTAACATGGGAGGCCTTATTCTATGTACCTATATACACACACACACTTCTCCAATCCTATTCAATGATGAAATATAAAAACCAACTGAACAACCATCCATGAATACATCTACATACCACAACCAGAGTATGGAAGAATTTAAAGAAAAGTAAACATATTCGAATACAATCCCACCAAAATGATTTTGAACATAATTCTAACATATATATAAATATATGTACTAGTTCCAAGATACCATATGAATATACCTTGGTATGTCTGGTATCACTAAGAACCATCTAGTCTTGTTTCATCTTGGACTCTGTAAAAATGTCTATCATGTGCACAAGTCATGACACATGTGAGAAAAGCCTGTGGAGGGGTGAGTATACCAATACCCAATATAACACACCAAAACCACAAATAATACAAAAAAGGAATAAAAAATAGATTTAAATAAGTATATTTCTATAATGAATATAATAAGAATATCAAGATATACTCAAAAAAGAGACTTAGTCTCAAGGTAAAGTCACAATCGTAGTGTCGACCTAGGATTCTAGAACGAAAGTTCCACAATGCACTCTCCCATGAGAACAGATTCCATGAGTCTGATATTACTGATGACGTTCGTCTGAGAGGTCGTGGTCATCAATTCTTAAAAAAGGAAGTATACACTGGATGTCTAAATTGATATGATACACAAATGAGGATCACACCCAGGACCATGGGGGATACCAAAAAATCAATATAGAATAACCATATAAGTATAGGATTAATACCCGCATAGTTTTTTTCAAAGAGATTCCAAGAACTCTTCTTAGGGAAAAATGATGATAGAGGATCTCACTTTAGGACTAAAGGAAGTATTCCAATAACTATACCTAATAATTCATATTAATGGGATTGTTTTCTAATCCATATGAGGAGATTCCATACTAACTCTCAGGAAAAATTATATAAGGAATTCACCCTTCATGATACTTTTCCAAGATACAGAGGAAAAGGGATCCAATACAACATTGACAAAGTACACAACGTGTAGTGGGGCACACACCATGTCCCTTCAGCATCGAGTCATGCCTATATAAAACATACCATGACTGTGTCCATGTAAATGTACATAGTGTGATATTTTTTGTATACTTCTACCCAAGTACTAGTACATGGATTATCCCATATATGAACGATCTAGCAATGTCTGTGTTGGAGTACATGATTTTCCTATGGTTTTTAGTAAAATCATGTCCATGTCATCTCCAAGGTACATGTTAAGTCATCCGAGAGGGGTCACACATCGTGTGATAGGTTCACACATAGTGTGTTCCTAAAATTCATCTCAAAACCCTATCCATTGCTGGAAGGGTTCCAGACAGTGTGTATCCCCTCCCTTCATTCCATGTATTGTAGAAATTTCTAGAATATCATATCTGGATCCTGCATCCTCATCTTCTCCTAAGGCCCTCATTCTATCAATACATCATGCTATAAAATTGAGAAAAATTTCCTGGTGAGTAATTCCATCATCAATCAATGCGTTATATACCTTCCATTTTATTTGCAACTGCCATTAGACATTGTTCTTCATTATGTGCTGAAGAACACAAAAATTGTGTGCATACACCACCCGATTCATCCATTCTTCCATAGTCGCTCGACCATTTTTTCATTATCATCTCGAATCTATAATATCTAATCATTTTTCAAAGAAACAGGTGTGCAATGATCAATTGCTTTTTGTATGTCGAGCCACTTTCATAATGAATAATTCTCGCAATGAAAAAAACATCGGGAGTGAAAATCACAATGAACAATCATTAGGAACAGACCTCAATTGATGATTGTATTAACATTCATTCTTTTATGTTATAATTACAATGAAAGAGATAAAAAATAATCACAAAGAATATTCTCTCAATTTCTAAATAAAACTAACTCATCCCACAATATACACTATTTGAGAATCAATCTATTGTTCTAGTGATTCACATTAATTATAGAAATCATAAACATGGAATAAATACAAAGAAACAAATTCCTACCTCAAGATGGATCGATCATTGATGAAGGATGATCATGTGTCTCTATTGTTGGTGAGAACTCTGAATATCATTGCACACCAATCTTCAGTCCATGATTCAGTTGATGTTTTCCTTAGAGAGGTCCTCCAACACTTTCTCTAAGGGTTCTCCAAAGGCTCTATGGTTATTTATGTAACCCTAGAAATCCATCATAACCATATTCTTATAGAAGAATTTAGGGTTCTATATAAATGTTTTAACAAAACAACTTTACTTAATTGTTTTATTTATTTTGATACCTATGATTACTTTTCCATAAACAAACTGCACCAATAAATGTTATGTTGTTCCTAGGGTAAAACTCACATTCTAAAATAAATAGTTTCCTCATATTTCTAATTTGGTCAACTTTTTAGTATTTATTCTACATTTTTAGGAAAAAATCATGCATGTGAAATATAATATATTTCGAATATTTCAAATATTTATTCATGGAACACCGGGCCTCAGAATCACTTGCGGTATCAATGCATAGTCTCAAAAATAATCCATACAATATCCAAATATCATTAATGAAAAATTTGAGTCATTAAATTCTACCCACACTAGGGTTTTATGTCTAAAAAATTTAAAATAATGGCTACAAAAAAATATATGGGCACTGAGCCCAAATATGAGCCTCCCACTCCTAGGTGATCTCCTATAGATTCACATGGTACCAACGAACATGCACTAAAAGAATATATCACCCAAAAAAAATACTATCCTAAAAACCCTCAATATCTACATGGTAATCATCAAAGTTAGCTTCATACTCAATGTTCATCTCACCCCAGTAGATATCGTGTGATGATTCATGAACGTACCTTCTCAGCGACAACACATGGAAGACGGTGTGTTCCCAGTTTAACAACGGTGGTAGAGCTAAGTGGTATAGAACCACACCAGATCTACGTATGATCTTTATAGGTCCAATGAATCTCAGATATAGCTTTCCAACCTGAACAAATCTTTAAGTCCACGTCAAGGTGAAACCCATAGAAACACATGGTATCCCTCCTCAAACTCCAAAGCCCTCTATCATCTATCCACATAACACTTATGATGGATATCTACATTCCTCATATACTCCTAGATGATTAGAGCCTTCTCAATAGTATATTTAATCTAATATGGTCCCATATGGGCTGAATCTCCTAGGTATGTCCAACAAAGGGGTCACCTACAATGTTTATCGTAAAAAGTCTAAATTTTTTTCATACTGATGGTGGAATGGTAGCTGTTATTGTATGTAAACTCTACAAAAGGTAGATGATCCTACCAACTATGTCCAAAGACCCACATGCATGCCTACATCATATCCTCCAAGACCTGAATGATACACTCATTCTGGTAGTCAATATGAGGGTGAAATGATATTCTCAAGAATATGTGAGTCCCAGAATCCTCCTACAATACCTTCCAAAATAGAGATGTGAAGCAATCATCATGGTTATAAATGATCTTTCATGTAACTCCCTGGAGTCATGAAATCTTCTACATGCAGAAACATCCCATGAAATCTACTAAACTCTTCTCTTGGATAGCTATAAAGTGGGAAGACTTGGTGAGTCTGTCTATGATCACTTGGATGGTATCATGTCCTATGAATGTACATGGTAAGGATGTCCCAAAGTCCCTAGATATCCCATCCCACTTCAACTCTGTCACCTCACAGGGTTGAGATAAACCTATTTTAACTTGGTGGTTATCCTTCACTTTTGGACAAGTATGTCATTAAGATAAAAACTATGAAATTCCATTCTTTACCCCTTTCTACCAACACTAAAATCAGAGGTCCTAGTACATATTTTCCACACCAATATGTAATGAAAAATGATATGAATGAAACTCTCTCAGAACCTCCTCCTACAACATCACTGGTACTATTGTGTGTCCTCTGAAAATAATGACATGATGCCTATATTCATAAAATTTATCAGGAGCATGTACAATAGATATACGAGTACATAAGTTCTCACAGTTAGTATCCCCATGTTTTGCCTCCCCGACTTAATATAAAAGTGGAGGGGTAAAAAACATAAATTAGAGGCAATATGCTCCATATCAATCCACAAAGGATAACTTCAATGGGGAAAACTACTCTAAAACCTCACTTAGAAACTTTGAACATGATCTCCTACTGAGATAATCTTCTGCAAGGTCCCTCTTCCCATGAGAATAGAGATATTTAAGTCATAATACTAGAATAACTATAACCATATTCTTTGTCTCAAGTTAAGATCCTTCAGAGAGAATATGTCCTCGAGACTCTTTAAGAAAAAAAATATGATAAACTATTCAACCAATAGGTAGTGTCCCTGCATCTATAGTGTGAGGACTACCAATATTAACTAAATATCATGGGTAATATAGTTCTGTTAATGTGGTATCAACTAATGTAAACCATATTCAATCACCGCATGCCTCTATATAATAGCACAACCATGCATAATTCCTTATGAATATTAGAACACCATATACTCAACATACTCCTCATGAAATATTAGGATGGTATCACTCATCAATATCTACCTCAAGCTATTAAAATCATGATAGAACCTCTCTGTACACAAGAAAGTCTACCCCTTTCAGGTCAAAACATTCATGGGTGCTAGTATCCAAGGGAATTTGGGTATGAATATCTAGTAACTTCAAATCAACCCATTGAATCTTTACACCTTGAAGATGCTCTTGGGTAGATCAAAAGATAACAATGCCTCAGCCTTGGTCAGGTCCACTGTAACTCTATATTCTGAGATAACGTTTCCTAGAGTGTGGTCCTCTGTTATCTAGAACTAACACTTCAAGAAGTTCCCATATAGATAATGATCTCAGAGTGCATCTAGAATCATCCTCATGTGTCTTTCATACTCCTCATTAGACACCGAGTATACAAGGATATCATCGATGAATACTAATATAAACCGGTATAAGAAAGGATGAATGATCAGATTTATGAGTACCGTGGACACTGTTGGGGAGTTCTTCACATCAAATGTAATAAAAAATTACTCATAGTGATTATAGAGAAATCTAAATGTCGTATTCATCTCATCCTCATCCCATACTTTCAAATAGTTATATCCTGATCTGAGGTCAACATTTGGCAACCATTTTCCCCTATAAACTAATCAAATATTTCATCAATTCTCAATAGTGGATACATGTTTTTCATGGTCACCCATTTCTAACAATGATATCGATGATGTCTTGGGGTGTATATAAATAAAAAAGTCTATCTCTTAGTGTGGAGGTAAGCTGGGAACATCCTTAGGGAAGACATCCTCATACACCACCACCACTATAGGGAACTGGAAACTCATGGCATCCACTACACCAAAGGTAATTCTATACAACTAATAATTAATCGGCTGTACCTTCATATGAACGAGTCCATTCTATTCTTCCTAAGTTTACTCTTAACCCAAAAAAGAAAACATCATCCCATCACTACAGAAACACTACAGCCTCTACCTGAAATAGTTTATCTGGGCATGAACTATAGATAACCAGTCAATACCTAATATGATGTCGTAAGTCATCATCGCCACTACAACGATATACTAATATAACATCTAACCTCTAAGATTCAGGTCACACTATCGGCACAAGTGTGATTTTTTGAGTCATATCAAGTATGAGTCTCCAAACACAACAGTTGAGTTAAGATCTCATCTATAATATCTACGTCTAAAACCAGATATGTGGAAATAAAGGAATAAATGGAACCTATGTCTATCAATACTTTAGCTATGGTATAAAAGACACATACAGTACCTCGTATCATTCTCAGTGCCTCTAGTTCATAAGCCTCAACTACCATTAGTTGTCCACGCCCCTTTCCTCCATCTCCCTGAGCTTAGTAGGTGTAACGTCCTAAACTAGGTGCTGCTAAAATAGTTCTCTCAGCCAGTGGGTTTTAATTCCTCAAGCATGAATCCCTGTATGCCAGAGGATACTAACTATCAGCGAGGGCCTAGGGTGTGATATTGAGGAGACTATTCCCTCATATTAGAGAAAGAAAATAGCATAAATATCTAAGTATAATACACAATGGTAATCAAATAAAGTGTGGAAGAAGTAAATAACTGAAATAGAATGTTCTATAATAATAAATTAAATCATTTAAAAGCCTTAAATACTAAATCATAAAATACAATACTGGTCACCCACTGGTCCAACCACATAGATATAGGAGTGAAAAAGAAACTAATAGTATAATTACAAGGATCTACTACTTACTCTAATCCAAACCATGTACCATATCTCCAGACACTATCAAAATGCACAAGACCAATTAGTAAAAACACAAAAGCAGCTCTGATCGATCATATAATTCTAGGCCTCATCCCTAACCACCACGCAACTTGTGATCAACCTAAAAAGTAGACAAATGGTTTACATGTATACTAAAGTGAATGTGTAGGGGTGAGAAAGAATCCCAGTAGGCCAACCCGACCATAAAACTACAAAATTTTCTACTATAAGTGTATGAAAAAAGCTTCTTAGACTCATTGAGACACAATTAAAAAGAAAGTAAAACCAAATGTGAAACCATAGTTTATCCATGGGTTCGTAATCATGATCAACAAGGAAAGTTCCACTATGGATGTACACATCTATATACGTATACATTTATAGTTTCATACCTATAAATATATACATAAATATGAATAATTATTTGTATGTGAAATCAAATAACATGTAAACCAATATGCATATGACACTTGAGTCTATAATAAAAAACACCTAGACATCCTATGAACGGGAATTAAGCTGGCTGCCATGCCACTCAAGCCGTGTATCATTAATATTATCTCTAGGTCTGTAATACTAATTGAAATATACCTACTTCAGCCAATTATGGTATTATATATCTAAGAAAGCTACATAACTATAGGGGCATACTCTTCCTACACCTAGGTTCACACATACCACCACCAATCATAATGAAAGATACAATATAAAGACGATAAATCCTATAAAGAAGGATAACATGTACTAACAGTCAATCCTATAAATAAGGATAAAACACAATGATGGTCAATATTGTAATGTAGGATTCTATGGAGTACACCCATACATCCTGTAAAAGCTCACTAAGTTAGATTCCATGTTGCACAAGCCTATAAATCTAGTCTAATGTCATATCCCTAGGTCTCGATCTAAAAGTGGTCATGAAATTCAAAACTCGGATAGTCTATAAGGGCCTTACCCTTATGTGATCTGTAAATATAACTCACTGTGAGATGCCATACAACACCCCATGAGTCTCATAACTGATAAAAAAGAACGTAATAATTACGATCATAGGATGAGTTGATCATAATCATTCCCACCACTCCAGAGAGAATAATCAACCATGAGTCTTGGGAAACTATTCCTGTATAAAGATATAACCCACCAGTGAGACTCAATGCTACACTCCTCAAGTCTCTTGACTGATCTGGAAGATCAGAATCATTCCGATCATAGGATAAGAAGATCAAAATCACCCCACCACTCAAGAGAGTGTAATATACCACGAGTCTTTGATCTCTATGCTTGTATCAAGGAGGGTGTAATCATCATAATCATATATCATCTATCCCATGAGTCCGTCCAAGGCATTCCTAAAATGAGAATCTAAGTATCACTCAAGTAATAAAAGTCAAAACGCAAGGATCAATAACTAAATAATAGGAAACACCTTTGGAAATCCCAAAAAAATGTATCTAAAAAAATATATAAACATCCAAGATCAACAACCAAGTCGTAGTTAGTACCTATGGGTATACCAGTAAATATCAGAAATATGTGGATCGGATGCTGAATCCCAGGTATGAACACATGAGAATCCAAATAAGTAGTATGAATCCTAGGAAGAATACCCAATAATCCTAATAAAAATAAAGATACCTCACATCAGGCTCAATATCCACAAACCAGGAAGCACCTTCGATAAAATCTCTGTGACATCAATAAACTAGTGAAACATAAAGAAAGAGTGAGGGTGTCCTGAATGCCCAATTGAAAACTAAAACTACAACCCCATGGGATTACTAGTTTGGCACTAGTTCTAAGGTGACTCTCACTACCATATCTTTCCAAACTTGATGTAAAAATTAGGCTCGGTCTAATAATGTGCACCCGCTGGGTCCCTCAAGTTAGCATTGAGAGGCATCTTTCTTGAGATCAACTAGTCTAACACAGTAGAAGGAATCCGACTCAGGTTCCTTATCTATAAGGTAAAGGATGAATCCTACACGAGATCCTCGATAAAAAATGGTCCCATGGCCTCTTACACAAGAAGGTTACATCTATAATAAGAGATGTACGCAATGGAAATCCATGATGGTAAAGGTAATAAGAGATAGATCATAGCCCATGGCATATCAGGATCTCAAATCGGTAGTCAAAACAACCAAACTATCATTAAAGTTAATTTATCTCCCCTAGTAGACTAATGAATTTGATTTATAGGGGAAAAACCTTTCCATTTAAGAAGAATCCCAAAAAACCCAATCAGAATCCTTAGAACGCTACACCAGTTCCACCACCATGATCAATGTGGAAAACCACTCATAATGGACTACTATTACATCCAATAATGACACCGGGGAATATAAAATGAAATTTAATTCAATGGGTAACAATATATGAGTATATTGGGTGTAGATACCATGCATGATGTCTTCCCTCAATCCCCCACATGGACATGTACTCTCACTAGTCTGGACAAGTAAGCACCCCATGTAGACATCATATAAGGAAGCTATATAGCATGTAACCAAAATGGGATATATGCCTGTGTCCCTCGACCATACTTTCCAGATACCTAGACAAGCCATGTACTTGTACATGGCATTCTACCCACATGGGGTCTTTCTTTGTACTCAACATGACCATGTACCCCTATATAGGTTCGCCTGGCCAGGTACATGACTACATAGAGAGTACCGGTACACAACGTGAATACCCATGTACGTGGTGTGTACTCTTTAAACCTCATTAAACCCAAATTGGAATAACACATGGCATGTTCTCTTTAACCACATGCCTTGTTATCAAGTTTTCTTGAATGGAAAACCCTCAGGATCTCCCAAAACCCCCATTTAAACCCCCAAATTAATAGACCAGGACACTAGTGGTCATTAACAAGCATAATATGGGATAAAATTTATAAAATTATGAATCTAAAGGTGTTTTTCAGTAAAAGTTAAAAACAGACTACAATTGGGAAGAAACTAATTTATCTTTTCCTGATTTCATGGTCCATGGTTATCACACGTTAGACCGACGTGTTGAGGGATTCACGATAGTACCCTATCCCTTACAATCTACCTATATCTCTCCCACTATCTTATATCTCATTAAAGAAGAGTATTATGAGGCCCTCACGGGCATAAATGAGAATAAAATGGGTAATAGATAAGAAATAAAATAAAAGTAGAAAGGTAAAGAAAAGAAATAAAAGAAAAAGATTAGAAAAATGGGCACATGCTGACCTCGATGCCTAACTCAAGTTAATGACTCACATAGGCTAAAATATCCATTCCGAAGTCAACAATAGAGATAGAATATCAATATGATGATCCATTAAAAAGTTTCTACCCAAAAATCTTGCACAAAGAATTTAATATTTAATTTATTAATTATAAAATATTAATTATTTAGATAAAATTTTAATGGCTCATATTTCTATCAAACACCTATCCTAGGGTAAAAACCATATTATTAGAACAATAGATTTTTTATAAAAATTATCGAAGATCATATTACAAGGGAAAAAGTCTATTTTACCCCTTACATGCATCTGAAAGAAAAAATTCTAATTTTTGATCAAAATTTCATTTTGAAATACATGGGTCCTTACAAAATAGACAACATAGGGAAGGTGGTGGGGGTAACAGGTCAACATGCCTACCACCTCTAGCTACTCTCCCATCTTCTCTTCCATTTCTATCACCTGGTGAACCTATCTTCTCAAGTCATTGCCTTTGTCTAGGAGGCCCATCGACTGTCTCCCTATCAACCATACGGTGGGTCGAACAATATTGAGAAAAATTTCCTCTACCATCACAAGAGTATCATTACCTCTCACTGGACTGACTAGAACCATCCTGTGAGCCATAAACCACATACCCTCTATCCTGGGACCTTTTACAAAAGCTTCTCAAATTTCTAGGTACATGAGACAAATATTGGCTCCTTAATACTGAGGTCTCTACTCCAATGGGCCACTATCATTAACCACTATCTGGGTCTCCTCAGTTAGGGAACTTTCTACCACCAAATATTGATCTAAAAACCTAGTAAAGGTAAAAATTCATAGAGTTATAACACTATACTGGATGTATCTAAGAGGTCTTAACTCAATTTTCTGATCCCTGAACTGGTCAAAAACCATATCAAATGTGTACCAAGAGAGTTTGGTGAACCTCGATGAAAACTCAGATACTATTGTGCCACAACACTGGATCTAAAAAAATTCCTAGATACATATAACCCTAAGTATAGTTGTAGAGAACTCCTCTATATAAAGTTTCTCAAAATATGATCATGATAGAGTCACATCTTCATAAGACTAGGTCACTAACCCCCCGCCATTTTCCTAATAAGCCATGGATAAATCTTGCCTCTAGGACCACCATATGACCTAATGGTGTCCTGACATGAAGAAAAACTCATATCAATGGATCAAACCAACTCACATATTCCTGTGGGTTGGTCTCAACTCAGAACCTAAGGGGTATCCATCACTAAACCTCATGAAGTTCACTCAGCTTGAGCACCTCATCCTCTATTACTGTGGGTACCATCCACTTCTTTATAGGTGTTTCTATAGCTGGTGCACCACCTAGAGGTAGAAAATCTAAAATTGGTCCTTGAATTAGCATCTCATCACTAAGGGGATCATTTTAATGATCCTAATGTTGAATCCTATATGAAATACATCAAAAGGCAACCTAAAATTGATAATATGTTCTGTGGTCAATGAGTATATCTGGATATCTAACCCAATAAGGACATGTAAATGACAAATCATTATTATATGATGTATGTACCATTGTTTTCCCTAAAACCAATGTTCTCATGTACTAAGTTGGAGGTCAGGTAATTAGAGTCTTGGTGTATGGATATGTTGGCCACTGCCCCAACAATGGGTTCCCTATCAATAAAAAATAACTCGAAACACATAGAAATATTTCCCAATCAATATCATAGACTCTGATTCTATGGTATAGTTGACTACTTTGATACCACTATCTCATGACCTATCCCAATAGGGCTCAGGGTGTGACTCCCCAAGACCACCTCTAGTATGATAGAGGATGAAAACTTGCATAGAGTAGGTATATCACAAACATGGGAGGGACTTTTCTAAGTACATTTACACACAAAGACATCTTCAATCCCATTGAATGATGAAATGAAAAAAAATGACAAACCATGCATGTATACATCTAAATTAAATAACTAGAGTGAAATATATAGTAATGGAATGAAAAAAGGTCTAAATACAAGCCCACCACAATGATTCTGAACAGAAATCCAAACTGGAAGTAAAGATAGGTATTACTATCATGATATTGTAGGAACAAACATCAATCTATCTGGTCTCACTAAGAACCATATGGTCTTTGTAAATCTAGTAACCTATCAAAATTTCAATCATCTTCACAAGACACGAAACATGTAGTAAAATATTGTTCAAGGGTGAGTATAAAAATACCTAGTAAGACACCACAAAACCAAAAAAAAATACAAAAATTAATAATATTCAGCTCTACATGGGTATATTTCTACAACACATATAATAAGAATGTCCAAATATACTCAAAAAAGATACACAATCACAAGTTAATGTGACAACCATAACTCTAACCTTTGATTCCAGCTCAATTTTTTCCTAAATCACTCTACATAGGGAGAACACTCCATGACTATGATAATACTGATGAATTTCATCTGGGAGTCCATTATCATCGATTCTCTTCATAGAATAATACACTGGGAGTCTAAGGAGTTCAATAAAAACATGAGGATCACACCCAAGGCCATGGGGGACACCTAAAACACAATCTAGAATAAACTATTATGTAGAGGATCAATTTCCTTGTAGTGTTGGTCATGATGATACCAAGAAATCCACCTAGGAAACAAAGATGATATTGGATCTCACTCCAGGCATCATGGATGGATTCCAACAACACTTCCCAAGAAAACCTGTTGAAGGTACTGTTATTCTATATGTAGGAGGTGATTCTGTACTGACCCTTAGGTAAAAGGATACAGGGAACACAAAATTAATGAAACCTATCCAAAATATAGATGAAAAGGGAACTAATACAACATTGATAGAGTACACAACATTTTTTTGGGGGTACACACCATATCCCTTCAGCACTGGGTCCCTCTTTTTTAAAACAGATTGTGCTCATGTCCATATATAAGTACATGTCATTCTGCATCCTGTGTAATTATTCCCATGTACCAGTAAATTTCTTAACCCTTGTACACCCATCCTAGTCATGTACATATTAGAGTACACAATGTTATTTTTTTGTGTACTCAAATCTTGTCCGTGTACACTCCGAGGTACATACCGATCCATCAAAGAGGGTACACACATCGTGTGATAGGGTCACACACCGTGTGATCCTTAAAATCTAATAAAACTCTATCCCCCAGTATAAGGGACCCAGATGATGTGTTTCTATACCTAACATGCTTTGTACTGTAGAAATTTCCACAATCTCAGATCTAGATCCCACTTCCTTGGTAACTCCTCTAGTCCATGGTTTGACAATGCGTCTCACTAAAAAATAGATAACCATGTACTATTGAGTCATTACATCATCAATCAATACATTTCCTCTCTCTAATTTTGTTTACAACTACTATTAAGTTCCATTATTCATTGAGCACCAAAGAATATGAAAACCGATTTTCTACATTACCCAATCCGCTGCTACATCTATCATCTCACCACCACCATTTCATGTTGATCCTAGATCTACAAAATCAAATTGTTGCACCAAGAAAAGGGCGCATAATGACAGATTCATCAGTTTATGTCAAACTACGATCCAAATGATGAATGCCTATGATGAACAAAGAATTGGGGGATAAAATCACAAAGAACAATCATGAGGAACATACATTGGTTAATGTTCATGTAGAACTCAATTCATTTTCATTATAGCGACAAATTAATAGATAAAAAATAATCACAAAGAATATTATCCCAATTTCCAAATAAAAATAACCCATCCCATAATACACACAGTCCGAGAATCAAACCATTTGTCGATTAATTTATTTTAGTCATAGAAATCACAAACGGGGTAGAAATCCAAAACAAAAAACATCCTACCTCAATATGGATCGATCGATAATGAATAATGATCCTACTTCTTTGTCATTGGTGAGATATTGGAATCTTGTTGCACATCAAAAAACAATTTTTGATTCAGTTTACATCTTCCTAAGTGAGATAATCTAACTCTCTCTCCAAGGGTTATCCAATGGCTCTAGGGTTATTTGGATAACCTTTGAATTCCATAATAAAAAACTATTATAGAATAATATTTTCATTGTGTCAATGGATTAGTAAAATAATTTTTATTAATTACATTATATAATTTACACTCATGAAGACTTTTCCACAAATTCATCACAAGGACAAATGTTATGTCACACATAGGGTAAAATATGTGTTTTAAACTCAATGATGCCCTCTTATTTCTGATCCATGATTGATTTTAGAAGTAATTTTACTTTTAGTGAAAAGTGTGCTCATTTTGTATTTAATATATTTAAAATATTTGAAATATTTATTCTAGGAACACTGGGCTTTGAAATCACATGTCGTCTCATCACCCGACTTCGAAAATAATCCATTCAATATCCAAAAATGATACATGGAAAATCTGATTCATTACATATATCTCATGGTATCCCTTGGTTTAGGATTTTTCTAAAATGATACTTATAGGATATTTAACAATACATAGACATATATATATGGTTTTCACTAATATTTTATAATAATAATAATTCCTAAATTAACTAAAACATTAATCTGATACCAAAAATAGTGACCTAACTTTATGTTAAAGGAATATTACATTATATTTAAATTAAAAAACATAATACTGCTTCGATATAGGATCCAAAGGAATAATGTCATGGGAAAATCAGGCTCATACATAAAATGTACATAATAAAAATTTAAAATTATTTAAATTATTCTTCTTTATCCTTATAAATATCTCCAAACATCCTTAGTACATTTAATAACCTAAGGATATACATTAAAGAGAGGGGTTTTCTAAAATCTTACTAAGAGGATGAATAAGGAAAATGGATCAATAGTACATGGGTAAGAATAATCAACACTATCATATCAAAAGGAAAAAATCATCATAACAATCATGAGGTTTTTTTAAAATGGTATGTAATTTTAAATATCCATAGAAATGAAACATTATGTCATAGGGTTCAAATACAACACATATTTGTGAACAAATCTAGTATCATATTCACACATAACATACAAGCATAAATTATAGCATCATCATTGTCAAAAAATATATCATTTCCATCACACGTAATATAAATAATCTCAAGATATATATCATTTCACCTAATTTTTTTGAGGGATATATAATTCCAGGTCCACCCATCAGATCGTAAAATGATCATAATTGTGCATGCCACATGGAATGGTAACAATCATATTCCTAAAATAACCCATAAAAAGGAATCAGTTTCATAAAATATTTTACTTATCATAAATAATAAATGGAAATTTAGGATTAACCAAATAATTAGGGAGATCATACTTTAGAATAAAATATCATTTTATTATTTTAATTGAGAATCAACTCAACAGTATTCAAGAGATGTTTTTGAATTAAATTGTTCTTGAAAAGGCATTATAAATGGATTAAAATAAATTTTGGAAGGTTAGAAACATGTATATACCTTTAATAAAAGAGATATAATATATAAAGGTCATATTTTTGATATTATAGAAACATTAATACTGAAAAAAATGAGAAATAGGAGATAACCCAAAAGAAAGAGTTTGGGTTTGCGAATCCCATTACAACAATTCTAGCTTTATTTGATCATTTTTAACCTTCTCAATAATAAATGAAATAGAAGAGAATTATTTTCATTTTTACCATTATTTATTAATTGTAATCATTGGATTATATTTCTTAACTTCTATTGTTTAAGTTGACGTATTTTGATATCATATTTTCCTTAATAATTTCTTATTTTGCTTCGATTTATCTATTTATGTTCGAGGTCATTTATACAATATAATAATGAATTACATGAGACTAAAAAAAATATTTATATATTTATATAACATAAAAAATATATTATTACCTTTCATAAGGATGGTGGTAAGAAAATAATTTGCAAAATCCTCATTGGTGGTTAAATGATAATTAATGGGACATTGTCTAGGAATGATGTATAGGAATTAAGAAATATAATTTCATATTAGATTTTATTATTTATGTAGGATAGAATTATTAATAAAATTATGAAATAATAATTAATTATTCTTATAATATTTGATTTTGGAATGGATAGATAAAAAGAGGAAGAGAATAAGAAATGAAAAGAATATTTGATGAAAGCATACCCTATTCTTAGTGTTTCTTCTCTTGTACAGAACTATACTCCCTTAAATCTTAGAGTGGGTCACTATATAATGTACCTATTGGTTATAAGGGGATTTATAGAGACTATTTTGGATTTTATTTGTTTTCTTTAAAGTGGAAGTGATGTTTTTTTCTAAGGGAAGAGAGAGAGGTTATTTGTACTTGAGGAGAGGGGTATTTTTAGAATAAAATATTTAATAAAATACTATATACAAGGTAAACCTTATAATAGTTATATTTTGGACCTAATGAATCATATATAAATAAAATAGAATGTTTTTTAGACTTTAAACAACTCTATATTTGAATTTAATTGTTTATTGAAAAGGAAAGTGAAAAAATGAAAAATTGTAATTTTAAAAGAATACTTTGGACCTTTGACTTTGGCAAGTAAATTTTAGTTTTAGAAAAAAAATAATTTTATTTTAATGAACTGTCTCTAAGGTTAAATTTTTTTTTGATATAACACTTATATAATTTATTATTTCATTATTACATCACGAATTATGTAATTTAAAATACATCGATTATGGAACAACTGTGTTTTTCTTATTCGCCTACAAATTAAAGTATTTCATTAAATTTCAAAAAACATCACCCATGGATAATTTTGATGTGATAATTAATACAATTACTTTAATTTTATCAAAATAATTTTCTAACAAAGGTTTTTTTTAATTTTTATTACAAATAATTATGATTTTTATGAAATACAGTAAATATGTCATTTACTAAAAATGTGATTAAATATTATTTTTGTTTTTAATCTGGAAATTTATTTTTTATGGAATTATAATTTTTATATTTACTTTGATTAATCATGATAAATATTATTTATACTATATTTTATTATTCTGAGTTTAAATTACTATTCCAAAAGTTGGAATAATATTCCTAATTGTCAGGTTACTATTCATAATAGCCAGGTTACTATTCCAATGGTTTCATTACTATTTGAAAAATCATATTTCCACTTATAAATACTAATTAATTCCATAATTAAAAATTCTATATAGTTCCTACCAATTTTTAATACATTAATTTTCTAAGATGTTGATTGGTTTTCTAATATCTGTTTTTGATTTATATAATGTTATTTATGGGGGAAATGGTTCTAGAAGATTCAGGTATTCAATATTTTCTCAATCTACATTTCCATTTTTTGTATCATTATAATGTTTTGATTTTTTTTGGATTTATTTTCAAATTAATGTAACAATATTTATTTGTTAATTAATTTATTTTTAATTTTCTTAATGTTTTGTATGTCTACAATACTATATAATATAATACACATTTATTTCAAGAAAAAAAGTACCATTTATAAACTTTGTGTGGTTATATAGATAATCCTATATCTCTCTCCATAAACTTCATAAAGAAGGAAATGTTCTCATGGAAACTCTCTTCCACCATATCACATGGAACTAGTGGGGGTTCTTGTCCTACTACGTGGGGTGCATTATCATAAATATACTACGGTCTCCCTACTAGAAACTATCATCATGGTGTACCCATTATATAATGTTAAACACACATCTAAAGACATATAGAATTTTATTTCATAGGTACACATGTGTTGGGTCGCAATTATCCATAATTAAGCCATTCTACATATACTACACATACGACCATAACCATAATACCATAACTACCCCCAACCATCCCTATCCTAAGGCAAGGGTTAACTCAAGATAAAACAACTTCATAATTTAATATCCTTAAATTTTAAACAATTTTTACATTTTTAAATCATTAAATGGTTATAAATTCCTTATTAGGTGACATTTAAACCATTTTTAACATATTTTTCTTAAAAATTTAGAAATTTTCTATCATGCACTTTTATATAAAACCAAAAATATATTGGTGGCCAATTTTTCATTTTTCTACAACCAACCCTTGTATTATTTCCCATGTGTTACTAAAATGATTCATTTAACATAAGTCCTTATATACTGAAAATGATTCATATATACACCAACCTTATGCCATACCATGCCATGAGTATAATAATATAAAAATAATAAAACCACACTAAAAGTTATTTTACTAATGAAAAATAACATAAAAATGTAACAAGGGAACATAAGGAACAACAATACAACCATTGGAACTTGGGTTTTACCCAACAAGTGTGTTATCTACTCCTAAGAATGAGCTCATTACTACAATCCAACACACCTTATTCTCTAACATACCTTCAAAAAATAGTAAAACAATAGAAAAGAAAACATATTTGATGTAACTTTGTAATTTATGAGCTCGAGTGGCACAAATACTAGTGCCCTAATATGGTTCACTGTATAACCTCAGGAATTAATTCTTATACTCCAGAGGCTACCAACTACCAATGAGGGTCTAAGGAGTTACATGGGGAGAGTACATCCTCTTTACAAGAGTAATAAAATATTGTAATTCAATATAAAAAATAACCAAATAACAATGATAAATAATGAACAATAACCATGAATCATATAATCACCTCCCAAAATAAGTTAAATGCCCAACAACCAGGTATAATAAATATTTCATGTCATACTAGTGCTAAGTGTTGTAGGAAATCCAATATAAAGACACACTAAAAATCTACATAACAGGTCCTGACATCATATCGGTTCACTCAACCTTGATATAACAAAAAATATTGACTCCACCATCTATCTTCAGGCCTTTTCACATTATCTTGTCCCACAACCATGAAATTTACTCAGGTTCTAATGGTGGCCCAAGCAGGGTGTGAGTAAAACTCAGTAGGCAACCATGAATAGTGTTAAAATAAATATCCAGTCTAATAAAATGTATGAAAATGAAAATTTAAGAAGTAAATAAGGTATAAAAAATAAAAATCTACCAATTAAACAATTATCAATTAGTTATTTTGAAATTTAGTCATACCGTGACATCGCAACCCTATTAATCTATCTCTGGACATTTTGGAAATCAAAGAAAATAATTAAAAGTGTTAAACTACTCTTCTTAAAAAATAAGGTTAATTCATTAATCATTTATATTTCAAATCCCGATGTTCGCCAATCTCTATTACCATATCATATAATTAGGCATTAGTGCCCTGATCACCATTTTGTCACCCGAGCATATAGTAGGAACTTCATTGTCAATTATATCAAGTATAGGATATTAAATGTCATATCTAGCCATCATAAATCAAGGATTAGGAGTATCATTTCCAACATCATTAACCATGGGTGAGATTAATCATGTCCCTCATCTCTACTTATTCCATCGATACACATTCCACAAGGTCCAACACACTTATCCATTTCAAAATATTACAATATTAAGGGTTTAACTCATTCATTTAACAATTATTCACATGGTCTTACTCATTTAACATATTTAACCCAATTAAATACTTCAATCATTAAAGAATTTATTCAAATAACATAATAATCAAGGGTTATTTAAAACATTTAACAATATATTCAAACTTCTTTTAACCACTTACCCTCTATTTTCCTCATCCAAATAATAACCTGTTTTATTTCCAATTAATCCAAAAAACCCCTTATGTAATGAAAACTTCTTCAAAAAACATGTGAAACAATTTTAAAAATTTAAACCCTCTATCACACCATTTAACATATAACTTACCTTTTTTATGGGATCGAAACATCCCATGGGTGACCTTATGTTTTGTCTCATAATCGTTAAAGGACCCGATATGGACCGTGAGTGGTATTGAATACAATTTTAGGTCTCAAATAAATTTTATTTATCAAAGAAAAAAATATTATGCAATGAATAAAAATATAAAAACCACATACACATAAAAGAAAAACTTATTGTGGGAGAAATATTTTAGAGCTCCTACCTCAATCTCGTATACAAGTACTTTTTGGATATCAACCCTTAATTGAAACTAAAATAACTTCCAACAACAATGTTAAGGATTCCATATAAAAATTAGGTTTTAGGAGGTCTAAAATAATATAAAACATCCCACCATGTTTTTTTACAGAAATAATAATAAAGAAGAGTGGTAGACTCGACAAGATATTTTATTCACAATTAGTAGGGCTTTAAATAACCCAATATTGAAGGAGAATTTCTCTTAGACAGATTATGTTCTCTTAGTTTGGACCCCTATTTTTTAGAGGAGGAATATGGAGTAAAATTAGGTAACAACACATACATTTCAAGGGGGTGTGGGAATAGAAAAATCACCCTATTGTAAGAGGTGTACAGTTTGACTACACAGATTCCCAAACCATATGCCAACCCTACGGTTCCCTCTATAAAATAGAGAGTTATGCCGTAATGTTACTTGGGGAACCCAAATGGTTTGAAAAACCATGCAGAATATGTGTGGAATCCTCTATCCAAAGGTTTCATACCAGATGCTTATGGAATATGTTTTGTTCAAACTATCCTCTAACCGTGATCCCAACATAGGTTAGCCCTGTTTTCCTATTTCTCATGCCCCAAGCCCCCTAAATACCCTCAATAATTTCCCTTTAACTAGAATTAATTGTATTAACCATTTAAAAGGAAATTTATCCAAAATTAAAAAAAACATACCTTCTTAAGGATCAAGATCTTACATATAATAGTTCGTTATTTTAAAGTTTTATCATCAGATGTTGGTAATGTTGATTATTTTTTACAAGTTTCAAAATAGAGATATAGGTCCTCATTCTTTGACACCAAGTTAACAATTATTATATTAATAATGGTAGAAAAATCATTTTTTTCAATGATTTATTCTATCCTATGTTATCTTAATGTAATATGTGAGTACATTTCATGAGAATAGAATCCTTGATGGGCATGTTTCAGGTAATTAATTAATTAAAACAAGTTACTTTATATTGATCATACTTTTTTATGTCACCCATTAAAATAAATATTCATAAAAAACTATTTATTAATGTATTATATTACCAATACTAATCTAATGAAACTCATTCATGTTGGAAATATTGAAGAAAGTATAGAATAATTCTTATAGGTTGTTGAGATAACCCCAAGAAGAACATGTTATAATAATGAATGAGTTAGAGTATAGAGTTATATAAATGTAATATAATTTCCTCAAAATAAAAATGAAGTTAATATATCATAATTATAGTGTATAATTATATTTTTAAATCTTTGAGATAATATGATAATTTAAAAGGATGATAAAGAACTAGGTAGATTGAAAAATTCGCTCCTTATAATAACGAATTTTAGATTCCTTTTTTTAACAAGAGGCTACCAAAAATCTAACAAGGAATTTGGAGAGTAAAATGGATAGCGATTCATGAATTTTTAGAATAAAAGTAAAAATTTGAAAGGGGTAGAGGATGGTTTATTTTATAGGTGAGTTTTTAGTATCATTTCTATAAATGCTCATTTCCTAAGGTGTAAGGTTGTCATTTTATCATGGAAAGTAGACAAAAAGTGGAAAATAATGGATATGTATCATGAATACCCACATCATCCTAATTTATATAAAAGTTTATAGATATTTTATTTCTTTTTCACATAGATAAACTCTTATAACTCATTTAACCTTTTTCGTGGTAGCTCTATTTTTTCCTTGATAATTTATTTGTATGCCCAAAAATAGAATTAACCTATTTTTCTAATCAAGATGTGGTGATTAAATTTTTTCAATCTATTTAATCCAATTCAATTTATAAATATGATAAATTTATTTTTTAAATTAAACATAATATATATATATATATATATATGTAACTGTTTTTATAGAAAAATGTATTTTTATACATTAAGTGCCCTTAACAGTATTTCATATAAATTACTAATTTATTGGGCATTAATATTTTTTAAGTTTAAATATTACATTACCATGTTCATTTAAAAATATTCCATTTAATTTAATAATATATAAATACACATCAACAAAAAAATGTTCTTTAAAAAATCTTCATTGTTTATCATTAAATGAATTTAACCATATCCGATTAAAATTATTATTTATATTCAAACCATGTAATTTTTCAATCATTGATATTAAAATAATACTTTTAATTTTTTAAGTATATCAAACCATTATTTAATAATAATAAGTAACACATACAAATATATAATAAAATATTTTAACTAATATTATCTATTTATTTCATAATTTATTATTTTTTAATTATATTATTTTTTAATTTTTTAAATAATTATAAAGCTTTAATATACTTATTATATACATGCATACCCAACAACCATATACCCAATGACCTTATATATCAATTACTAAAATTTTAATGATCATATTTCAAAAGACCATATATCCAATGACCATATTTCTTAGATCTACATATATAACTGTTATATTTCATTACTATATATAAAATTACATATATTAGGAAAATAATTCATCTTATTCATTTAATACTCACTCAGAATGACTAATATATTTTTAATTTGCATCCTTCTTTTCATGATTATAATATATTTTATTATTTTCATTGAGAAATTAGGAGGATTGTTATAACTTCTGTGTATAGATGAGTTTATAAATTAAAGAGAAATTTGAATTCTTGAATTGGTGGATGGCCTATTTTGAGAACCAAGATTTTGAGTGAAAATATGACATTTTTATTATCATTAAGAGATTTTTTGGATATGTTTTGAGTCTATATAGATGTCTCATATTCTCAATAGAGTATTAGGATATTCAAGATGAATTTTGGAAGTTTTGTAGGGTTTATGGCTAGGGTGCGTGGTTGGGTATGGATGGTTTAGGAGAAAATGTGCAACACCGTATGTGTAAGGTTGTTTCTAGTTCAGTTTCTAAATCACATGGTTTATTTTCACAATCAGCATACAATTGAGGGTTAGTAATTTGAGATATCATAGTAAACTTTGTGTCTTGGTTTGGAATTGGGTCTTAACACATGATTAGAGCATGGATTCATGCAATACATGTGGAATTCTTGAGACCAAGGCCGTATAGATTTGTATGTTTGGGGAAAATTTTGATTAACTAAGAATCTAAACAGTGTGTCTCATTTAAAGTAAAATTTTATGGTTTTCACCCTCTGAATATTTAAAGGCCATCTCCCTTTTCCCTTCCCACTCATGTTTGCATGCCCCAGTATTCCAATCCCTTATTTCTATTTAATTTAACTTCGAGATGAGGAATTATTAGAGAATATATGGGTGATTATTAGGTTCTTGTATAATTCTAATAAATTATGATGGAATCATCCCAAGATGATTGAGCTTCCATGTATCCTATATAGATAATTTTTTAAGATAACATCATATTCTCATCTCCCATCATTTTAATGGAGGGAATTGTATTTGGTCCATGTAGAGAGCATGGAATGAAACAATTAAGGATGATTGGTTTTAGTTTTGGTGTAGTGGGAGAACCTAGACCTTAGGTGATTGGAAGACATTTGGTTGGGCTTGGATGAGTCTTGGTGAGAGCTACTAATGAACTTTAATAAGGGGGAAAGCTTCTTAAATTGGGTAGGTAGTCTTTGGTACCTACCCTATAGCATTATATGAGTTTTTTATGATGCATGGATGTGTCGTCATGCTACTAAAGAATTGAAAATAAAATATGTGAAGATTGAATTGTCTATTTTAAATTAGGACGACTGATATAAAATGAGTTACCTTTTTAGGACAAATTACCTTGATTAGGATACACAGAGTGCCAAGTCCTTAATAAAACTTGTGCACTAGATAGTTTACCTCTACTACTGATTGTCAAGACATTGATTATTATGATATGACATGGATAACGGGTTCCCATTAGGGATGTTTAATAAAATTAATAAATATGAAGAGATAGTATAAATGAACTAATGGTTGTCCTTGTGAGACAAAAGAAATTCCTTAATCCTTCTAGAAAATGAGTTTACCATTGTGGTTATTTCCCCATAAATACTTGGATACAAGGATGGTTAGACCTGAATGATACATAGGGGACCCAAGAGGGTAACTTAGTGAGTTGATGACCCTAGGGGGGGTGTTCATGATTATTTTAGTAAACTAGTTATGGGTTTACCCCTAAGTGACTATGTTTAATATTTTTATGTTTATACTTATGATGATAAATGAAAATACCAATGGGTGGTATTTTATTATAAATGAAAAACACCCTCTTGGGTGATATTGAATACTCTATACATAGATGTTGTGAATAATTACTATGGGGTGGTCATGAATAATCCATATGTAGAGGTTCTGAATATTCTCTATGGTGAGGTTATGAGTAAAACCTTTGGAGAGGCCATGAAAATTCCTTAAAGGTACATTGTAAAAACTTCTTATGGGAAGTTCATGAAAAATCCCTATGGAGAGGTTGGAAAAAATATCCTTAGGGAGGCTGATGATACTATTGGTGCAGTTATCATGGATTTAGAGATGATATTACTTTCTAGTCATAGGATAAGTATATATATATTTGATCTATTGCGGCTTGTAGAATATTTTGTGGGCAGGGTAGAGTCTCCCTCACTATAAGGGATCATTTTTTAAGACCATTTCATAATGGAATGGATTAGTCCTCAGGCTGTGATACCATGATGGATCTTTCCTTAGGTCATTATCATATATACTAGGGTAAGTTTAGACCTGGGATAATTATAACTATATACTAGGGTGAAATATTATCGGGTCATTATTATGGTTATAATATTCATTACTACGTGCTCAGAGATGCTTTGGCACTATCTAAAGATATTTTGGTCGATCGAGGTCATGGAGATGAGGTTTGACGGTAATTTTTTAGTTGGTTTATTTATTTATTTTTAGTATCTATTTATGTATTTAGGGAATTCAACATTCACATATTACAATATTATCAGTTATTTTTAAAAACAAATTGGGGGTACCTTATTTATTTTTATACTCACACCCTACATAGGCCTCCATTTAACTTGTGCACCCTAGAAAACTCTCACTTTGTTATAGGTTTTGGTTTAACTAAGCCATTAATTATTCATGATCAAGAAGGATTGGTATATGGAGTTAGGTATGAGTCATGCCTCATAATTTCAGTTGTTCCTTTTTTATTTATTTTTTCATTTTATGTGGTTGGCTTGTTGGTTTTCAACCTTGTATACATTTTTCCTCATTTCATTTTGTTATAGAATGTCTAGTTTATAGATTATTTATGAAAATTATATTGTTTATGATATTAATTAATTTATTGAATGATTATGCATGTTGATGCATATAGTATAGTCTACCTTTGGTACCTCCTTTGACCCCCACTACTTGTCAGCATCCTCTAGCATACAGGGAGGACCTCTTGAGATAATTTAGTGCCACCAATCTGGTTATTATTTTTTTATAATTCAGTCTAAGATGTTATAGTGTTTTATCAATGATATTTTTATTTTCATTTATTATTATGGGATATGTTGTATATAAGGTAGAGTAATGTGTCATAGCTTGTTTCGAAACCTATATTTGTGAATCTTGAACACCTCTTCCTATGGAATCCAAGGTTACCATGTGAATGGGATTGATGTTTAGGGATTTAAATGTTATATTTATTTATGATTTCACATCAAGTGAGGAACATGAGGTTAAGGATTATTAGTAGTTGTATTTTCAACTATTTTTCCTTTATAAAGAAGCTAATTATTATTATTTTATACTATTAAACCATCATCGAAAGATGCATCTCATTCATCATGTTTGTAATATATGATTCACTTTCCATTTAAGACTTTTAGTGGGATTTTCTCACTAACAATAGAGGTTTTGATATTTAATGTTTAAAAAAATCATATAATGTTTTTTTATATAATTTTATGATAGTATTCAAGTATATTTTATCTACATGTATGTATTACCTTTGTTGGCAGGTTTTTCAGGTGAACAATGTGTTTCTTGATTGTGATAATGATAGTGAAATCCACCTAGTAGGGAATATTAGGTTACCCTAGTAGGACAATAAAGAGTTTTATGCCTTATTTGTAATGACCCGACCCCAGTAGCCCAAAGTCGATGCGTTATTACATATCATTGGCTTGATCACAAAAGATAAAACCTCAAAGGACCGATTAGTTTAGTAGGCTTGGAGGTACTAGATACATTCATAAGGTTTACATTACTTCATAAAATAGAAAACTACAACAACATTATTTCCATAGAAAGAAATGAGATCCCATAGACTATCCCTGCATGTCAGTCATAATATACTTCTTTGCATCCTGGGAACAAATAAAACATAGAAAGGGGTGATCTCAGATGCTCAGTAAGGATAACAATATAGCGAAAACATTCATAAATAAGAATAAACATTTAAGGCAATGTATAAGACTAAAACAAAAGATTTTTTAAACATGAAATTTAGAATAATATGGCTAAGATAAAAATCAAATAATTCCATTTAAAAATTCTCATGGATATTCTACTAGTCGAATAATCACATGCAATATCAATAGAAACTTTTATAATGATGGAATGCATAATGCAAGACTTTCATAACCACATAGTCAAGGCTTTGTGCCAAGACTACAAATAAGATTTTGTCAAGGCCTTGTGCCAAGACACTAGTTTGTCTCATGAGACCAACCAATGCATCGAGGATATATAGAGGGCTCCACCCATCACTTAATAGGTCTAATGTATTCCTCATATGAAAAGGTTTAAACATAACATAAACATTCGTATTAAAACTAGTATACGAAATGTCAATACTTTATCCATAAACCACGAATGGTATAAAAATAACACATCAACAGTAAAAAATATCACAAAAACTTCAATACAATATGGAAGTTTTTTATCATAATAAATCAACTTCAAATAAGTTTAAAATCCATCAAAGGATGTTGACATAAATGAAAATGATTTGTAAAACTCTTTGAGAGAAATATCTCTTTTTCAAGAAAACATTTAAAAGTCACACAATTTAAAAATGAAGACATTTAAAGACATTTAAAGACATTTTTGAATTAAAGTTTCCCATACCACTTTGAAACTTTTCAACAGAATTAGAATTTTAAAAACATTCATGTCCATATAAATAAATCCTTAAAAACAATTTTGAAACATGGATATTAGTGAGAACGATTTAGAATAATAAATATTTAAAACATTTAAAATGATGTTTTAGTAAAATTACCTTAAAAATAATCCCTTTTAAATCTATTTTATAAAACATGGACATGAATAATAAATATTTCCTAGTAGATACTTACGTAAAAACAACCTCATATAATAAAGATATTGTGAAATTAACCCTTACCTTGTAGTTTCCTTTAGTCGAGAGTACGTTTAACATCCTTTATAATGACCATTTTATGTTATTAGATTGTAAAAGATCAATATTAAAATTTATCATATCATACATGATTCATTTATGACTTTATACTACCCATTTAATAATGATTTCCATGTAAAATTAATATTTTGGGTAATAATCGCTTTCTTTATCGTATGTATTTTAACTTGTTATTCTTGATCGTATCATTTAGATCATGATTTAAATATTCCCAGAATATAAAACAAGATTTATATATAATATATATTTAGAATATAAATATGTATAATAGATAGATATACAAAATGGAAAACACCGTTTATGGAGACAGAAGGCCGTACGTACGCATAAACGATATTTCTGTTTTCATATCGTGTTGAATGGATGTAAGTGAATGAGATGAATGTATATATATATATATATAAATATATATTTACAGTATCATTTTTATGTCATATATTATATACTTATTAATAATATATATTTTTACAATCATTGTTGAATGGTGAACGTGGAAATGAATCTCATTGCACCGTGGAGACGGTAATCCGTACGTATGCATGAGCGAAAATATCATTATATTGATGATGAAATCGTATAAAATTGGATGTTATATCATATATATAGAATCATTAACTTGTTATATTTATTATATAAATCATTTATACTCATTATTATACCCATCCAAATAATCATGTGTTTGAATAACAAACTACACCACGACGTGGAGACGGTAAGCCGTACATACGCACGTATTGTGACATGTCATTTAAAGGATGGATAGAATAATGAATATGGTTGTAAAATATTTATAATAACATCACAGTATATAGAAGATACTGAAGTTATTATTTTATAATGGACACAACAAAGAAAGAGTAAGTGGAAAAAGAATGGAACTTGAAAGAGGTGATGAAATATTTACCTCTTCTTCGGGTTCTTCCTTTTGATTTGATCAAAATGGCTCTTTAGGTTGGCTTTCTGACTAAATTAATGCCTCTAGGATAAAAGGAGGATAGTGTAGAGGGTATTTGGGTAGGTTTTGTAAGATCCAAACTGATTTTACGGTGTGAATTAGAGAGAAGAGGGAGTGCCCTTTTATAAGATGGGTGGGGGGAACCTTAGGAAAAGCTTGAAATATTATTTTATAATAAAATCATTTTTGGTTTATAATGGATCAAAAATGAATTATATAAAGTATAAGGTAGGTATGGGTCGAAAACCACTCAACCAATATGTTTTAGATAGGTTTGGGTCACTATATTAACCTTATCTTTTAGATTTAACTCTTAGTTAAATAGTTTGACATTTACCATATCTCTTTGTATTTTTATATTATATGGTTAATAACTTACTATATTCTTCAAATATACCCCAAGTTGTTCATTAATAATACACCTATCATTATATAATTCTTTTTTCTGAACCTTATATTTTAATGAATAGAATAACAATTAATAATATAATATTTGTTTTAAAAACTCTTTTATGTCAATTTTGACACTATTTGGTATTTTGTTTTTTCTAAATTCATAAAAACATTTTTACTTCAACAAATATTAATATAAACAACCCTAATATGTCATATTAACCTAAATAATTATTGGAATTAACAAAAAGTCTCAAATTACATTTATTTGGATATTTATAATATCAATTATTTTAATATTTCATTAATTAGGTAATTATTCAATCATCATTATGTCATAAATATATTAAATTATTTAATGTCTAAAAAATAAAAAAATACCATAAGGTAGGAAATATTTATATCTCTTCAATTACTATTTATAGTTGTAAATATGACTTATATAACCTCATATAAAAATTTATTTACTAAAAGATATTTGTTTATGTCATTTTTGCCTTTACTTTAAGTTAATTAAAATAAATTGTCATTATCATTCATAAGTGGCACCATGGGGTCCTTAAATTGACCAAAGGATTCCCATAGTCCTCCATGACTCATCACATAATGTTAAGACATGTGTTAAGGTAATTGTTTATTATTATAATATTCTTTTTACCTTGAATTACCCTATTTACCTTTAACCACGGTAAATAAAAGTCAAAAGTTACTATTCAAAAAAAAAATATTTTCTTCTTATTGAACCACATTTTACATACTGATATCATCTATGTTTCTCAGATTTTTTAAATTCAATTCACATAAGTGGTAAAATTATGTTTTATGCAAATTTGCAAATGCTCATAGGAGGTGGGTAAAAGATGGTAAAAAGATCGATAAAATTTTTATATATCTAAAATTATTATAAAATGAATCAAATGAATTACATTAAACTTATATAGGTATTATGTATCTATTTTTACATAAAATTAATTTAAAAAAAATAAATAATTATTTGAATAATAAGTCAGTTTTAAACAATAACTGTGTTTTTCACTATTCATCAAAAATTGAATGTTTTTAGAAAAATACGAAAAATTCACCCTAAGAGAATTTTGATATTATGAATTCAAAAAATTAATTATATTTTACAAATTTCATATCATAAAAGTTTTATTAATTAATTTAAAATTAATTACCGTTGTCAAAACCAAAAAGCATATTTTTAAGAATTAATAAATTTCAAAAGATTGACACTTTTTATGTCCAATTTCAAAGTTAAATTACATAAAATGACCATAATTTGATTAAATGGTAAACATATAATTCAATTATACTTCCAAAACATTAAAATGTATAATTAAACCCTATAAATGTTTTTGATTAAAAAAGTTTTTTCTGTTAAAATATAGTATTTTTCACTATTCAACAAAATATAGAAGTTATCAGAAAAACACCAAAAATTTATTGAAACTTAAATTCTTATGTCCCAGTTCTAAAGAAGAAGTTTATTTTCTCAAATTGAATATATAAAAGTTTCAAATATTGGATTTAAAAAGGGTTCGCCATTAAAAGGTGGTAAAATTTCATTTTTTGAAAAATATTTCTTTTATCTAAATAAATGAATTTGTTCTTATATTATGTCTAAGAAACTCATAATATAGATTATAAAATTATAAGGATTATATAAAGTTTAAAATTAAGTTAATAGTATTTATAACTCCTTTTCAATGTCTAGTTTGGTAAGTCGTGGTGCGCTTGAACTCAGTGTTAAGTGTAGTGAAAGTTATTGAATTAATTTGAAGAAATAACATACTTTGAAATATTGGGGTGTTACATTCTTCCCTCCTTCAATAAATTGCGTCTTCGTAATTTGAAATTGTTCTTCCAAAATAAAAGGTTGAAAATAGAAAATACCTTTGTGGGAAAACCCACATTGGAAATTGGGTTAATAAAATTTAGTCTTAATAAAAGAAAAAGGGGAATGAAAAAGTCACCACCAAATTATGATGTAGATTAGGAGAACATTGGTGGAAATTAGAGACACATAATTAGAGGAAAAACATAAAAATTTATAGTGGGTGATTGAGGTTATCAGTCACAATCAATTTTATAATTGAGGGCCTCAAAGCCATCAATCTATGATGATTTAAAATATCATCAGTTTAACAAAACATAAGGTATTAGGATAACACATTTTTAGTTTTAATACCCCATACCTAAAGTTTAAGAATTAATTTATTCATAGAATAAGAGACAAAAAAATATATATAATTGACAAGTAGAGTTCCATCCTTTAACTAATTTTTACCACAAACTCATCTTTTACTCTAAAAAATAATAGAACTAAAAAAATATTTTATTTATACTATTCGTAGAGGGTTCTGAAAAAATGAATTTATAATTCATATAACAGACCTTTGAAAAAACTACATTATTCAATCCAGGACATCATGTGGCCCAGTGGTAGGTGATACACCCTTTTCTCCCTTCGGTTGCGGGTTCAAGTTTCGCGGCCTTTCCGGACGTGACGGGTTGCCGCCCGACCTTTGGGTTTTGGCAATCCAAAAATAATCTCAAACTAGAATTATCCAAAATACATCTGTCCAAACTCACAATCCAAAATTTATAAGGAAGGTAAACACAATAAAGATCCTTTTTTCCATGTAATAACATGTGAACACCTTCATCATGTATTCTTTTAAAACACTAAAACACCATGAATTACCATAAAACCTTATTGATTACATTCATGCTCCCTTATTCCTTATAGAATAATGGATATACTCCTTCAAACCAAAAATGTTGTAAACTCCAATAATTATGGAATATACAAATCATTAATCAGTTTCAAGGTAGTCAAGAATATCTAATATAATTTATCCAAATCAATCATGTATTATTCCAAAATCACTACCTCAATATCATAACCATATTATGGTTTATCTTTCTCTCAACCATATATTTTCCAAATCATTTAACCTGCTATTGAGTCACTTTTATTGGTTCCACACAATCTCAAGTCCTTAATGAAATATTACTATATTATAATCCTTATATACTCTATAATTCTTATAACATGCACATCATTAATATAATACTCAAATGAAACAATACTTTAATAACAACATAAGAAATCTAATCATTCATCTTCATATTCAGTAGTATCATAGCTTTATTATTATCCAATTGCATAACTTGGGGTATACTCTAATGATTTGGAAACTGATTCACATAGTGTCCGAACTCCTTGCAGATGAAACATTGTACTTTTGAAACTTTTTTCTTACCCTTGAAATCACGTACTTGGTGTCCTTTTTCTCCACATTTATAAAAAATTCACATTCCCTTCAAGCATTTACCAAGGTGATTCTTTCCACATTTATCACATATGGGAGAATCCCTCTTTTCCCTCTTCTATTTATACATCTTTATATCTTCCACCCTTTTCTTCTCTTGCTTCCCTTCAAAGCCATAAGACTTAGAGAATTATTTACTTATCTTATTAACACATGATACTATTTATTTATATGTTGAGAATACATGGGGGAATATTTCCCATATAAATGTTGGATTAATACCGTGAAAGATATGATCCAACTTACTCTTTGGATCATACGTATTGTTAGAGTTCACATTCCTTCTACTGAGCACCATTTCTATAAAATGATATACACTAGGTCAGTTTATGAATTGCAATGAATAATTCCAAACTTGTAAAATATATAATTTAAATTGAAAAATTTATGGATATAATCCATAATAATAAAAAATGTTTTCCTTGAGGAATTATATACACATAAACCCTTCATAATGGTTTTTATAGAAAATGAGAATTATCCAAAGCATATCCCCTAGGAGTGTCGTAAACAAGAGTGAATCAAGGCCTGTTGTCGTGCACCGGTTCTCGTTCGAGTCTAGCTCAAAGCGGTGTTTTTGGGTTTTACCCCTAGGTACATCTGTACTAGAGCCGCCTCTACCTGCTCGTATCCAGATAGATATGTATTGCTTGGAAAACTCACAAAATCTTTACAATACAAAAATTTTAAGAAGTTATTCTATACTAATTCTCAATGTCCATCTTAGGGATATGTGATCTAATTAGAGTTTACCTAAATATAATTTCCAAGTTTTGTACTAAACTTCCTCTAATACCAACTATAACTCCCCAACCCTAGTAGCCCAGAGTCGGTGCATTATTACGTATCATTGGCATGATCACAAAAGATCAAATCTCAAAATACTGATTAGTTTAGTAGCCTTAGAAGTACTAGACACATTCATAAGGTTTACATTACATCATAAAATGGAAAAATACAACAACATTGTTTCCATAGACAACACTGAGATCCCATAGACTATCCCTGTAGGTCAGTCATAATATACTTCTTCACATCCTGGGAAAAAATAAAACATAGAAAGTGGTGAGATCAGATGCTTTGTAAGGATAACAATATAGCATAAACTTTCATAAATAAGCATATACATTTAAGTAAATCTATAAGAATGAAACAAAATCCTTTTTAAACATAAACTTTGTCATAATATGGAAAAGTGATGTGGCCTTAAAAACACATGCTTTGCCACATCATTTTAAATAATTTTTAATGGTTTAATTGGTTATTTCTAGTACTTTTTACTATATATTTACACTTTTGTATTTTTATAAACAAACTTATCAATTAATCAATTTGTATAATCAATTTTGTATTATAATATATAAAATAATTAATTTATTTCATACTTTAATTTTATAGACTAATAACATTTTATTTAGACTGTTGTTTTTGTTTTGCATAGTTAATAATTTAATATTAATTAGCTAATTAATTAATTCTACATTTGCACTTAGATAATGAAGTCTTAATCTAACATTGCATGTATTAAATATTAATTAATTTAATATAACGTAATCTAAAATTTAGTTTTCATTTAATAATTAAATTTTTATAAACTTGAGTTTATAAACTCACTCCAATACATTAATTCTATTTCATTTATAAACATAATGGTTTAATAATATAATAATTATCAGTCTACTTTAAATTAATTAACATTGTTAAAGTAATTAATTTAAATAATTTTACTTTGTTATATAAATGTTTAATTTTAATTTAATCTTTTAATAAGTTAGTTGCTTTTTAATTTTAGTTTTAGTTTTTTAGCAATTTGAAATTTACTTATTGTAGTTATAAATAAATTAAATTATGTTTAATTGGTTTTATAAATTTATCAGAGTTTAAATTTTATTTAAATTTACAATTTTTTAATTCAGTTTTAGTTTTGATTAATTATTTTGTTCTTATTTTATTTAAGTTTTAATGTAATTAATTTCTTTGTTTATTTTACAGGTTCACAATTTCATTACGGCCACTATGTCTCCATGCACCGGTCTCCTCACGGTCTCACTATGTCTTTACCACTCTAACTTCACGATGTCTCCACACACCGTATCTATTACTGTCTCACCATAATCCTTTTAAGGTGACACAACCACCATAACCCCTTTTCACAGAGCCACCGTGATTCTATTTAATGTATCACTGTGACACCCCCATTTACAAGCGCACCGTTTTTACTTCCACCATTTCTTCACACATCGTGTCATCCTCCACTACCACCGATATCACCGTAATTCTCTTGGTATCGTAAAACCCTGTCATTGTTTCGTATCCTCTTCCACCACATCTTCTTCGCTCACTGCCATCAATTCTTCCACCTTTCATCTCTTCTATTGAAATACCATAAACACAAACCATAACTAACCAAAATCAAACAAAAATACTAGATCTGGAACAATTTTTTGTGCCGCTGAAGCTTTGTTATTGTACCACGTCCGCAGCTGTTGTACTATTTTCATTATCTCTATGAAGAGGGTGACACTGTTTGAAACCCATTGTCCAATCTCCAACCCATTTCATGCTGCTGGTTCTGGATGGAGAGACCCTCACCTCTACTTTTCATACTGTTTTAGGAGTCCTCCCTGAGGAGTGCAGCACTGAGGAAGAGTCTGAGTTGTGCCGCACCAGGGGAGTCTACGCCGTCACTTGAGGAGGAGATCGAGCTGATGATAGAAGATTTGAAGCCGCTGAAGAGCTGCACCGCTGCATCCTTCTGGATAAAAAGCCACAGAAACCACCCCCTTGCATTGCGCTGAAACTGGGGGGGGGGGGAGTAAAAAAATATAACAAAAATAACAAAGTAAAAGTAAAATATATAATAATAAATTAATTAAATAAATATAATACATAATATTTTATATAGATATATATAACTATAATTATAATATTAATAAATAGATAAGTTATAAATATAAATATAAGGTAAATAATAAAAATTTATTAAATTATAAACAATAATAATTTATAAATAAAATTAATTATTAACTTAATTAATGTGCTAACAATTTAATTATAAATTAATTACAAAAAAATAAATATAATAACTAAATTTATAATGTAATTTTTATTAATATAATTTAAGAATATAATAAAGTTATACTAACTACTTATTAATAATACTTTCACTAATCAAATTACTTACATTTAAAATGTAATAAATTTAATTTTATTAATGATTTAATAATAAATTAATAACTATAAATAGTTATTTTAGTAAATATTAATTATCAACATAAGTAAATTTTAATTAACTTTAAATAAATTTTTAATTTAACTATAAAATAACTATAATATTTTATTTATTTTCTTTTTATTTATTATTGAAGGTTCATATGATAATTGAGTTTCTGTCCAAATTCACTCAACTAACTCAGTGGGAGTTAGTTACGTGAGAAAAGATAGCTTTACATGCTTGTTGCAAACAAAGACACGTGTGCGGTGCACAAGTGAGGAAATTTTGAAGTCGATGGAAGTGTTCGGTGACATGAAGTAGATGACTGATGTTTTAAAAACAAAGATACAACTGGATTTGAAAAAAAGGCATTGGATGAAAACACCAGACTTGGAGAAGAGTAGAGAACCTAGAGCACTTCTTGGAGAGCCACTTTTCGGAGTTCCAAGATCCAGGAGTAGCAGTAATTGATTCTAGTAGAGGGATTTTTCCTCATATGTTCTCTTCAAATTCTCTTTCTCTGTAATTGAATGTTTTTAGAATACGAAATGTAAGCAATGTTAGGCTAAATACTTCTAGTTTGTGGTAAAAATAGAGTCTATAGGTTATCATCCTTATCTATTCTCATTATCATTTTAATGTGATCAAAATTGATTGGTGAGGTCAGTTCTGATTACATTAAATTGAAAGATACCACCTGCACTTAATCTTGTAATTCTACATTCATACGGTAAGTTTGAATGTTTATTAATTTTCTTAATCTTTTGAATTGAAATTAAAGACTACAAAACATATGGTGAGTTTGTTTTGTAATCTTTTCAAACCAGAATTTCCAAGTTGATTAATCTAAGAGTGGCGAACTCTAAAATTGGTTGGCTTGAGTGATTTATCTCCTGCTGAGGGAAATAAATCACTAATTTTCAGTGGTGTTAGTTGTAATTATTTTTTTTGTGAGAAGGAATGTTTTCAAATCTGGTAGAGTTGATATTCTCCCCAGACGTTTCTCTCCAGATTGTTCACTTTTCAGTATACTATTTATCTATTACTTGCTGTTTTGAGCCTATTTCTTGCTTTCTTACTGTTTAGAACAAAAACTTAAAAAATGTGTTGTTTAATTTGTGCCTTATAATAAATATAAAAAAATATAAAGATAGAAATTCAATCCCTCTGTTGACAACATAAGGGATATTTATTTAGTTTTTAGAAGAATAGTGGTCAAAATAGCCTTCCCTATGGGTTCGACCCTGCTTGTCACATATACTGTAGTTAGTAGGAATATAAATATTAAACTTTGACTAGATTCAATGACGGTCTTGGTCAAGTTTTTGGCATCTTTTCCGAGGAAGGAATGATCCATTGAACATTAAAAAAATATTTAAAAAACACATATATAAAAATCAAAAAAAATGAAAAAATTTGAAAACAATAAAAAAACTGTTACTTATCATTCTGAATTGTTTCTGCTGATACTGTATACTACTGTTTTCATGAGCACAAGAACTTCTGGTGCTATATTAGAGCCTCTGAACCATGAATTGGTTAAACATCACACTGATCTAAGAGAAAAAATTGAAATGGAAAATCTAGATAATAGAGATCTTGTACCTAATAACATTCAAAATCAACCAAACCCTTTAGAAGAACATGAAAGGGCTAGGATGAGGGATTTTCAAGTTTCTAAAGTTTCAATCAATCCATCATATATCAGTCTACGTCCTAGGGATAGAAATTATGAATTGAAACAGTCACACATTTCATTGCTGCCTGCATTTAATGGGCTCCATAATGAGGACTCACTTTCCTTCATTAGAGACTTCTGTAACACTGTTCAACAATTACCTCTTCTAGGAATCACTGAAAATAAACTTAGAATGAGAGTCTTTCCCTTTTTCCTTAAAGGGAATGCTAGGAATTGGTTTTTGAGTCTAGATGAGAACATTTTTGAAAAATGGGATCAAGTTTATAACTCTTTTATTATGAAATTTTATCCTCAAATACTTAAAAGAGAATATAGAAAAAAATAACTAGTTTCTATCAAGAGGATGGAGAATCTTTTCATAAAGCTTGGGATAGATTCATGGATCTTCTTAGGCATTGTTCCCATCATCAACTCCAATCACAACTTCTTATGGATACTTTCTATGAAGGGCTATCCTCCTCTGAACAAAACCTAGTTGATCAAGCTGCTGGAGATAATTACAATGATAAAACTGATGAATAACATAGACATATCTTTAATAATCTTGCACTGAATTCACAACAAAAAATACAAGAAGGAAAAGAGTAAATAGAAATTTTAATTTAAACACTGGTTCAATGAATGAAACTCAAGCTCAATAGGCTGAAATCACCAACCAAATTAAATCCTTAATGAACTAGAATTATAAAAAAACTGTTAACCTACTTGGCTGTCAAAATACTAATCAATCCTTAAGGGAACACTGTGTCTAGTTCGGTATGTTTGGGCACACTGAGAACTTTTTTCCAAATTTTGATATGCCACCTCAACAACAAGAAAATTATAATTTTGTTAACTATGGTCCTAGAATGCCTCCTAAAGAAGATCCATTTTCAAATAATTAAAACCAAGGATATAGGAACTATCGAAATCTGTCCTGGAAAGATCAAGGCTTAATCAATCAATCCACTGCCCCAAATTACTCTAATCAACCAAGTCCAAAATTTCAAAATCAACAAAGGGGTGAGTCTTCAAATACACAAGGAAACAATGATAGTCACATGTATTCTAAGATTGATCTAATCTTAAATCAGCTAACCAAAAATCAAAGTCAATATGAGTCCGATAAAATGAAAACTGATGGTAGAATACAGAACAAGGAAAAACAACACGGTCAACAAGCTAGGGATTTTTCATCTAGGAAAAAAGGTATACTTCCAAGTACCACTGAGCTTAACCCTAGAGAGAATTTCATGGATTTTTTTACTAGAAGTGGTCTTAATACTCAAACTATTGATGAAAAAGACCTTTAAAATTCCAAAAATGAAAATCTTCATCAATCTGGTAATAAAAATCATCTTTGTTCACATGCTGGAAATTCCAAGAAAAGTCTTGAAAATGATCTAAATCTGAATTTTTCAACTGAAACTGAAGCTGAAAATTCATTTAAAAATCAAAATAATAAAAGAAAGGAAAAAGTTTAGGAAGAGGTGAGGGATAATCCTAATTTCCTGAAATTTTTTCCCCACCCATCCCTTTCCCTAAGAAGCTGAAACCACAAAGTAACACCGGGGTTGAGCTTCTTCAGTTCCTTAGTCTCCATTATAAATTTCAGGTAAACATTCCTTTCATTAAAGCCTTTATTAAAATCCCATATTACATGAAATATCTTAATAAAATTGTTTCGAACAAAAATACCTTGGAAGAATTTTCTACTTACAGCCTTAGTGAAGAGTGCAGTGTAGTACTCCAAAAGAAAATCCCACCTAAACAGAAAGACCCAGGTAGTTTTGTCATACCTTGCACACTAGGAAAATATGATCAATTCAATTGTTTGTGTGATTTTGGTGCTAGTATTAATCTTCTACCATACTCACTTTTTCAATAGTTGAGGTTGGGTGACCTTCAACTCACCATGGTCATACTACAGTTAGCTGATAGATTTTTCACTCATCCTATGGGTAGGGTAGTGACTTTCTAGTTGGGGTTGGAAAACTATTTCTACCTACTGAATTTTTAGTCTTAGATATGGAATGTGATCAAGAGGTGCCCATCATATTGGGTAGTCCCCTCTTGGCCACATGTTATACTGTTATTGATGTCTTTAAGGGTCAATTAATCTTTAAAATTGGAGATCAACAAGAAGAGTTCAATGTGTTTAAAAATGATAAAGGACCAATTTTTTCCAAAAACTGTTCAATGCTAGAGTCTTTAGAAAATGAGAACTCAATTAGAAAATCAGATGAATCAGAAATTCAATCCTTTATTAAAGAAAACATTTATAAGCTAAAAATCTTTTTGAATCTGTTTTAGAAGTTGAAAATTCTACTATAACACCAAAACTGGAAATTTTTTCAGAACTAGACAATTATACAGTTTCTGCTGTAGAAGGGTCCTCTGTTTCTGAACATAAAATATTTTTGAGTGAAATTGAGGGTGTTTGTATTAACACAAACCTTTTTGAACACTTTTATAATATGGAGGGAGAACTTATAAGGAAATTAGATGCTTTTTCATTGATAAACTTTCTGAAATCTGATTTGGAAAAACTGGACAGTGTACTACCCACACTGGATAGTGACACTGTTAGTTATGAATCTAAATATGAAATTGAAAATATTTTATCTTTTAATACTCCTTACAAGAAATATGTTGATTATCTTGGACCTCCTAGGCCTAAGAGTCTTCCTTCAAGTATAGAACCACCCACTCTTGAACTAAAACCAATCCATGCTCATCTTAAATATTCATTTCTGGGTGAGAACACCACTTTGCCTATCATAATTTCTATTGAACTTAATGAAAATCAAGAGGAAAGTTCATAGAATGTTTTGAAAAAGTTTAAATATTCCATATGTTGGACCATAATTGATATCAAGGGTATTAGTCCCTCATTTTTTATGCATAAGATTCCTATGGTGCCTGACCATAAGTCTAGGGTGGAATGTCAAAGAAGATTAAATCCAAACATGAAAGAAGTTGTGAGGTAAGAAGTGATTAAACTTCTAGACACTGGAATGATATATCCCATTTCTGATAGTTCTTGGGTTATCCCTGTCCAGGTTTTCCCCAATAAGGGAGGTTTTACTATAGTTAAAAATGAAAAAATGAAGAAGTCCATGTTAGGAATGCCACAAAATAGAGAGTCTATATTGATTATAGGAAGCTTAATGCAACCACTAAGAAGGACCATTTTCCAATGCCCTTTTTGGACCAAATTCTTAAGAGGCTTGCTGGAAATAAGATTTTTTTTGTTTTCTGGATGGATATTCTGGTTACAACCATATTCTTATTGGTCCATAGGATCTAGAAAATACCACATTCACATGCCCCTTTAGAACATTTGCCTACAGGAGGAATCCCTTTGGGTTTTGTGGAGCTCTAGCCACCTTTCAAAGGTGTATGATGGCTATCTTTTTAGATATTATTGAGATAATTATTTAGGTTTTCATGGATTATTTCTCTATTATGGGTAGTAATTTTGATACTTGTCTTAGAAATGATGAGTTAGTTCTAGAAAGATGCATTGTAACCAAACTTGTTCTTAATTGGGAGAAATGTCAGTTCATGGTTACAAAATGTATTGTGCTTGGTCATAAGGTGTCCAAAAGAGGTTTATAAGTTGAACTTCTAAGATTGAGGTTATTCAAAAACTACCACATCCTATAAATGTCAAGGGTGTTAGAAGTTTCCTAGGGCATGCTGGTTTCTACCGGAGATTCATAAAATATTTTTCAAAAATAACTAAGCCCTTATGTTCTTTGCTGATCAAGGATGAACCTTTCAAGTTTGATGAAAACTGTTTGAAATCATTTAATTTTGCTTAAAGATAAACTCACTAAAACACCTATAATTACTGCACCTGACTGGAAACTACTTTTGAGCTTATGTGTGATGCTAGTGACATGGCTGTAGGTGATTTCCTTGGACAGAGAAAAGATATAAAGTTACATGTGGTGTACTATGCTATTAGACTACTAGATGATGCCCAAAATAATTATACCACCACTAAAAAGGTTTTATTAGATGTTGTGTTTTATCTAGATAAGTTTAGACAATACCTGTTAGGTTCCAAAGTCATCATTTTCACTGATCATTATGCTTTAAAGTATTTTCTGTCTAAAAAAGAAACTAAACCTAGGCTGATTATATAGATTCTATTATTACAAAAATTTGACTTAGGGATTAGGGATAAATAGGGAGTTGAAAATTTAGTCGCTGATCACCTTTCTAGCCTTCCTCTTACTCAATCTGAATCTAAAAATCCTAGTGATATAAACTCTTCCTTTCCTAATGAGAAGATTCATACTATGTCAATCAGGAAATCTGCTTGGTTTGCAGATTTTTCCTACTACCCTGCAGCATGTATCTTTCCTAAAAATCTATCTAATAACCAAAGAAGAAATTCATTTCTGAACTTAAATATTATCATTGGGATGATCCCATGATATTTATGAGATGTGCTAATGGTATTCTTAGGAGATGTATACCTGAGGAAAGGATGCTACCTGTCTTAGAAAGTTGTCATTCTTCACCTTGGGGAGGTCACCATGGTGGTGAGAGAATTTCTTAGAAAGTCTTACAATCTGGTTTCTATTGGCCTACCCTTTTAAGGATGCTAGGAGCTTTGTGTTTGGTTATGATAGGTGCCAGAGGCTAGGTAATGTTGGTAGGAAGTAGCAGTTACCTAGAAGAAGAATTATAGAGGTTGGAATTTTTGATGTCTGGGGTTTAGATTTCATGGGTCCATTTCCATCATCTCATGGGAATGAGTATGTTCTTGTTGTTGTAGACTATGTTTCAAAATGGGTTTAGGTAGTGGCACTGCCCAACAATCAGGCCAATTTTGTAATAATTTTTTTAAAAAAGAATATCTTTACAAGATTTAGAGTCCCAAGAGAATTTATCACTGATAATGGAACACACTTTAAGAACTATAAATTTAAAGCTTTGATGGAGAAATTTGGATGTGTTCATAAAACTGGTACTCCTTATCATCCACAGTCCATTGGACATGTGCAAATCTCAAACATGGAACTGAAACAAATACTTGAGAAAACTATGTCAAAATATAGGAAAGACTTGTCTCTTAAATTGGATGAATATTTATGGGCATATATAACTGCTTTCAAAACCCCAACAGGTATGTCTCCCTACAAGATATTGTTTGGGAAATGCAGTCATTTACCTATAGAGTTTCAACATAAGTCTTATTGGGCAGTTAAGGCTCTAAACTTTTACTTTAAGAGTGCTAGTGAGAGGAGATTACTTGATTTGAGTGAACTTGATGAGATTAGGAGAGAGAGTTATGATAATTCAAGAAGTTATAAAGAGACAAATAAAATCTTTCATGATTATATTATTCAAATCAAAGAGTTTAAACCTAGACAGAAGGTCCTCCTCTTTAACTCTAGACTTAAACTCTTTCCTAGAAAGATGAAGTCCAAGTGGTATGGAACTTTTATTGTAGTGAGAGTGCTAAAGAATGGAGCTGTTTAAATTGTAGGCGATGGTAATAAACCCATGTTAGTTAATGGGTAGAGACTGAAACATTATTTTGCGAGATAGCCAAAGGGCTTGGATGCCTTTACTATTCTAGAAAACTGTTCTTGAATGAAGTCTGTCTGGGGACTATAAACCTAGAACTTCATAAGAAGGGAACCCATGGTTTTTTTGTGTTAATAAATAAAATTTTTGTAATTAAATAAAGTCTAACTGAAGACTTTAAAATCAGTGCTTCATGGGAGTCAACTATTACTCCTTTGTTTACTTTTTTGTACTGTTTTGTGCTGAATAATGTGAAGCTTTGCTTCCAACTATATGCTATGTCTCTGCTGGATTTTTGTTCCTGGTTTTTATATATTGTGTTTTTAGGATGCTTCTGCTATGTAATAATGGAGTGTAATTCCCATGATCATCTCTGGACAATAATTTAGTCAGATAAGTACTTCAATTTTTTTTGCATTTATTTTAGCTCTTGTTTATGCTAATAAAATTCTGCTGCTTGTGTTTCTTCTGCTAACTAAACAATTATGCTTGTTTAAGAAATTCTGTTACATATTTCTTGAAAGTCTGCTACATAAATTTCATATAAAAAAAACTTTTTCTTCATGTCACTAAATTGAATTAAAAATTTTCATAACTAAGTGTTGGGGGGGGGTACATGAAGTTGTTCTTTTAAATATGATTAATGTTGGGGTGTTTATCATGAAATTTGTCTGATTTATTGATTATCTAACTGAATAAATTTTTCTAAACTTTTTTACACCCAATTAATTGTGCACCCACAAATTACATGATATATCCGGATTTGAATTGAAAATATTTATCACTGGACTTAAATGTTAATACATGTACTTGCTAACGAACGTTCTTTCAATTTATTAACTGCGGAAAACAACATTTTTGAACTTTAATGTGACTTTTATACATGTCATAAATCTACTTAATTGAAAATATGTTTTGAATCTTAATTTTTACATTGTTCTTCTCCCATTTAGAAGTCAACTTTGGGGATAAAGTTGGGTTTTAAGTGTGGGGGAGGGGGTCAATTCTTGACTGTGCTTCATTGTTATAATGAGCCCATCAATTCCCACTGCAATTTCAAACTTTTTCTTAAAAAATGGTTAAATTCTTTTAAAATTATTGCATAATTTTAGGCTTTACACTGTACTCAATTGGGTCTTTCCTTAGGACAAGTACCTTTCTAGAAGATAATATTTGTTTTGAATATGAAATTAGTGATAATGGATGATTGCTGAGTGATCTATCTTAGTGATCTAATGGAAATTTTGGTTTAGGAATTATTCCTAAGACTGAAATGGGTACCCTTTTAATGGAATTATGATCATAACTCTTGGGATTGTAAATTTGATGTTGATCATATGCGACTCATTTTTAAAATTTTTAAAGTAATTATCTTAATGATACAATGTAAATAATTTTTCATAAAAATATTTTGAAACTGGAGTAATTTGGGCATCTAGGATCCCATGGTGAGTCTCTGAGACCCTAGATGCTGGGTGTGTTTTTGTTAACTTTAATCCCTCTGTTTGTCTTGAATAAGTGCATTGCACAGTGCTTATCACAATGATACATGGCTTGGGAAAACTTAAATAAAGTGTCTAGGGTCAAAACTAAGTTCATTAAGGTGAGGGGAATGATGAATGCCAAACGAAGAAGGGGTCAATTGGTTTTTATGGGAGTCATTTAGGTTGTATCAATGAGGTGATTCAAAAAAAATATATTTTTTGGAACCTAGGTGAAAAAGTCAAAGTATAAAGTTCATACCGTTATGTTCTTAATTACACATAAATTATACCTCTTTTCACCGTTGGACTTTGGACTTGAGGCTGGATTGAAGTTAGTCACTAAGAAGTTCCATATATGAGGCATGCAACTTTATTATCTTGCTGATTAATTACTCTTTTGACTACCAGTGATAATTTTTTCTATGAAAGATTCATATGAGAAATTTATTTTCTAAAAAGCCTAATGAAAGTCTTGAAGTCCTCTATTGAATGTTCTGGACATGTTACCTTTTGAGAAATTCAATAATTTTTTTTCTATTTCTCAATGATAATAAAACATGGGATTTTTGAGGACAAACAATGCTTATGTGTGGGGGAATTTGATGTGGCCCTAAAAACACATGCTTTTCCACACCATTTTAATTAATTTTTAATGGTATAATTGGTTATTCCTCATAATTTTTACTATATATTTAAACCTTTGTATTTTTTTAAATAAACTTATCAATTAATCAGTTTTTATAATTAATTGTGTATTATAAGCCATAAAATAATTAATTTATTTCATACTTTAATATAATAGACTAATAATATTTTATTTAGACTGTTGTTTTTGTTCTGCATAGTTAATAATTTAACATTAATTAGCTAATTAATTAATTCTGCATTTTCACTTAGATAATGAAACCTTAATCTAACATTGCATGTATTAAATATTAATTAATTTAATATAACGTAATCTAAACTTCAGTTTTCATTTAATAATTCAATTTTTAAAAACTTGAGTTTATAAAATCACTACAATACATTAATTCTATTTCATTAATAAACATAACGGTTTAATAATATAATAATTATCTGTCTAATTTAAATTAATTAACTTTTTTAAAGTAACTAATTTAAATAATTTTTCTTTGTTATATAAATGTTTAATTTTACTTTAATATTTTAATAAGTTAGTTTCTTTTTAATTTTAGTTTTAGTTTTGTAGAAATTTTAAATTTACTTATTGTAGTTATTAATAAAATAACTTAAATTTAATTGGTTTTATAAATTTATCAAAGTTTGAATTTTATTTAAATTTTCAAATGTTTTAATTCAGTTTTAGTTTTGATTAATTATTTTTTTCTTATTTTATTTATGTTTTAATTTAATTAATTTCTTTGTTTATTTTGCAGGTTCGCGGTTTCATTATGGTCACGGTGTCTCCACGCACCAATCACCTCACGGTATCACCATGTCTCTGCCACTGTAACTTCACAATGCCTCCACACACCGTATCTATTACTGTCTCACAGTAATCCTTTTACGATGACACAGCCACCGTAACCCCTTTTCATGGAGCCACCGTGATTCTCTTTAATGTCTCACTGTGACACCCCCTTTCATGGACACACCGTTTTCACTTCCACCATTTCTTCACGCACTGTGTCATCCTCCACTACCACCGGTCTCACCATAATTCTCTTGGTATCAAAAACCCATGTTGTTGTTTCGTATCCTCTTCCACCACATATTCTTCGCTCACTGCCATTGGTTCTTCCGCATTTCATCTCTTCTATTGAAATACCACAAACACAAACTGGAACAAACCAAAATCAAAAAAAATACCAGATCTGAAACAATTTTTTGTGCCACTAAAGCTTCGTTGTTGTACCACGTCCGCTATTGTTGTACTGTTTTTATTATCTCTATGAAGAGGGTGACACTGTTTGAAACCTGAATTCCAATCTCAAACCCATTTCACGCTGCTAGTTCTGGATGGAGAGACCCTCGCCTCTACTTTTCCTACTATTTTAAGAGTCTTCCCCAAGGAGTGTGCCGCTGAGGAAGAGTCCGAGCCATGCCACACCAGGGGAGTCTCTTCCATCACTTGAGGTGGAGATCAAGCTGATGAAAACATATCCGTAGCTGCTGAAGAGCTGCGCCACTGCATCCTCCTGGAGAAGAAGCCGCATAAACCTCCCCCTACTTTGCACCGAAAATGGGGGGGGAGTAAAAAAATATTACAAAAATAATAAAGTAAAAGAAAAATATATAATAATAAATTAAATAAATAAATATAATACATAATATTTTATATAGATATATATAACTATAATTATAATATTAATAAATAGATAAGTTATAAATTAAAATATAATATAACTAATAAGAATTTATTAAATTATTAACTATAATAATTTATAAATAAAATTAATTATTAACTTAATTAAATGTGCTAACACTTTAATTATAAATTAATTACAACAAAATAAATATAATAACTAAATTAATAATGCAATTTTTATTAATCTAATCTAAGAATCGAATAAAGTTATACTAACTACTTATTAATAAAACTTTCACTAACCAAATTTCTTACATTTAAAATGTTATAAATTTAATTTTATTGAAGATTTAATAATAAATTAATAACTATAAATAGTTATTTTAGTAAATAGTAATTCTCAAATTAAGTAATTTTTAATTAACTATAAATAACTTTTTAATTTAACTTTAAAATAACTATAATATTTTATTTATTTTCTTTTTATTTATTATTGTAGGTTCATACGGGAAGTTATTTTCCGTCCAGATTCACTTAACTAACTAAATGGGAATTATTTACGTGAGAAAAGATAGTTCGACGTGCTTGTCACAAACAAACACACGTGTGTGGTGCACATGTGAGGAAACATTGAAGTTAGTGGAAGTGTTCGGTGACATGCAATAGATGACGGAGGTTTTAAAAATAGAGATATAATAGGATTTGAAAAAAATGCATTGCATGGAAACACCAAACTTGGAGTAGAGTAGAGAACTTGGTGCACTTCTCAGAGAGCCACTTTTCGGAGTTCCGAGAGCCAGGAGTAGTAGTAATTGATGCTAGAAAAGTGATTTTTCTTCCTCTATTCTCTTCCAATTCACTTTCTCTTTAATTGAATGTTTTTAGAATACGCAATGGAAGCAATGTTAGGCTAAATACTTCTAGTTCAGGGTAAAAATTGAGTATACTGGTTATCATCCTTATCTCTTCTCATTATCATTTTAATGTGATCAGAATTGATAGGCGAGGTCAGTTCTGATTATATTCAATCACAACATACCACCTTCACTTAATATTGTAATTATACATTCATACGGTGAGTTTTAATGTGGATTAATTTTCTTAATCTTTTAAATTGAAATTAAAGACTACAGAACATATGGAAAGTTTATTTTATAATATTTTCAAACTAGAATTTCAAAGTTGATTAATCTAAGAGTGGCGAATTCTGAAATTGGTTATCTTGAGTGATTTATCTCATGGAGAGGGAAATAAATCACTACATTTTATTGGCATTAGTTGTAATCATTTTTTTTTGAGAAGGAATGTTTTCAAAACTGGTAGAATTGATATTTTCCCCGAACGTTTTCCCCACATTGTTCACTTTTCTGTATACTATTTCTCTGTTACTTGATGTTTTGTGCCTATTTATTACTTTTATATAGTCTATAACTAAAACATAAAAAATGTGTTATTTCATTTGTGCCTTATAATAAATATATAAAAAATAGAAAGATAGAAATTTAATCCCTCTACTGACAATAGTAGGGATCTTTAGTTAGTTTTTAGAAGACTAGTGGTCAAAATAGCCTTCCCTGTGTTTTTTAACCTGCTTGCCACATATACTGTAGTTGGTAGGAATATAAATATTAAAATTTGACTGGGTTCAAAGACAGTCTAGGTCACAAAGAAAAAAATCAAATAATTCCATTAATTTATTCACATGGATATTCTACTAGTCGAATAATCACATGCAATATCAATAGACACTTTCTTAATGATGAAACGCATAATTCTAGACATTCATAACCACATAGCCAAATCCTTATGCCAAGACTACAAATAATATTTTGTCAAGGCCTTGTTCCAAGACACTATTTTGTCTCATGAGACCTACCGATGCATTGAGGAGCTATAGCGGGCTCCCCCCATGACTTACGAAGTCCAACTCATTCCTCATATGAAAAGGTTCAAACATAACATAAAAAATCGTATTAAAACTAGCATACGAAATGTCAATACTTTATCTATAAACCATGAATGGTATAAATATAAAATATCCCCAATCAAACATATCACAAAACCTTCAATAGAATATGGAATATTTTTATCATAATAAATCAACTTCAAACAAGTTTAAAATCCATCAAAGGATGTAGACATAGATAAAAATGATTTGTAAAACTCTTTTAGAGAAATATATCTTTTTCATGAAAACATTTAAAAGTCACACAATTTTAAAAGGAAGACATTTAAAGACATTTTTTAATCAAAGTGTCCCATACCACTTTGAAACTTTTTAAAGGAATTAACATTTTAAAAACATTCATGTCCATAAAAATAAATCCTTAAAAACCATTTTGAAAACATGGACTTTAATGAGAACAATTTAGAAGAAAAAATATTTAAAACATTTAAAACGATGTTTTAGTAAATATTAACTTAAAGATAATCCCTTTGAAAACTCTTTTATGAAAATGGAAATTGATAATAAATATTTCTAAGTATATACTTACGTAAAAATAACCTCATATAATAAAGAGATTGTGAAATTAACCGTTACCTTGCACTTTACTTTGGTCGAGGGTACGTTTAAAATCCTATATAATGACTATTTTATGATATTAGATTATAAAAGAACCATATTAATATTTATTATCTTATACATGTTTCATTTATGACTTTATACTACCCATTTTATAATGATTTCCATGTTAAATTAACATTTTGGTTAATAATCTCTTTCTTTATCGTACGTATTTTAACTTTTTATTCTTGATCATATCATTTAGATAATGATTTAAATACTCCCAGAATATAAAACATGTTTTTTATATAATATATATTTAGAGTATAAATATGTATAATAGATAGATATATGAAATGGAAAACACAATTTATGGAGATGGTAGGACGGACGTACGCATAAATGATGTTTTTGTTTTCATATCGTATTGAATGGATGTAAGTGAATGAGATGCATGTAAATATATATATATATATATATATATATTTCTAGTATCAGTTTTATTTCATATATTACATACTTATTAATAACATATATTTTTATAATCATTGTTGAATGGTGAACGTAGAAATAAATATCATCGTATCATGGAGACGGTAATCCGTACGTACGCATGAGCGAAAATATCATTATATTGATGATGAAATTGTTTTAAATTGGATGTTATATCATATATAAATAATAATTAGCTTTTTATATTTATTATTTACATCAGTTATACTCATTATTATACCCATCCAAATAATGAAGTGTTTGAATAACAAACTACACCACGACGTGGAGACGGTAAGCCGTACATATGCATGTATTGTGACATGTCATTCAAAGGATGGATAGAATAATGAATATGGTTGTACCATATTTATAATAACATAATAGTATATAGAATATTCTGGAGTTATTATTTTATAATGGAAACAACAAAGAAAGATAAAGTGGAAGAAGAAAGGAACTTGAAAGAGGTGATGAAATATTTACCTCTTCTTTGGGTTCTTCCTTTTGATTTGATCAAAAGGGATCCTTAGGTTGGATTTATGAAAAAATTAAGGACTCTAGGATGAAGGGAGGATAGTTGAGAAGGTATTTTGTTATGGGTTTTCTGATCTAAAAGACTTTGAAGGTTTGAATTAGAGATAATAGAGAGTTCCCTTTTATAAGAGGGGTGAGGGGCACCTTAGGAAAAGCTAGAAATATTATTGTATAATAACATAATTTTCGGTTTATAATGGATCAAAAATGAATTCTTTAAAGTATAATGTGGTTATGGGTCAAAAAAACTCAAAAAAAAAAAGGTTTTAGATAGGTTTGGGTCACTATATTAACTTTATCTTTTAGATTTAACTCTTAGTTAAATAGTTTGACATTTACCATGTCTCTTTGTATTTTTATATATATGGTTAATAAAAATACTATATACTTACAAGAGAACCCCAAGTTGTTCATTAATAATACAACTATAATTATATAAGTCTTTTGGATGATATTTATATTTTGAGGAATATAATATCAATTAATAATATAATTTGTTTTAAAAAACTCTTTTATGTCAATTTTGACATGATTTGGTATTTTGTTTTTTCTAAATACATAACAACATTTTTACTTTGAAGAAAATTAATATAACCAACCCAAATATTTCATATTAACCTATAAAATTAGTGTAATTCATAAAAAGTCTCAAATTAAATTTATTTGGATATTTATAATATCAATTATTTTGATATTTTATTAATTTGATAATTACTGCATCATCATTGTGTCATAAATAAATTAAATTATTTAATGTCTAAAAAATATAAATAAAATACAATTATATAGGAAATATTTTTATATTTACAATGAATACTTATAATTGAAAATATGACTTATATAACATCATGTAAAAATTGACTTACTAAAAGATATTTGTTTATGTCATTTTTGCCTTTAATTTATGTTAATTAAAATAAAGTGTCATTATCATTCATAAGTGGATCCATGGGGTCCCAAAATCGACCAAAGGTTGCCCATGGTTGGACATGACTCATCCAATAAGTTTAAGACAATTTTAAAGGTAATTTAGTTTTTATTATAATAATATTTTTACCTTGAATTACCCAATTTAACTTTAACCCCAGTAAATAAAAGTCAAAAGGTACTATTCACCAAAATTAATTTCATCTTATTGAACCAAATTTTACTAACTGATATCACCATGTCACTTAGGTTTTTGAAATTCAATTCACAGAAGCGGTAAAATTATGTTTTATGCAAATTTGCAAATGCTCCTAGGAGGTGAGTAAAAGACGACAAAAAGTTCGAATTTTTTATATATATCTAAAATTATTATAAAATGACACCAATTAATTAAATTGAAATTATATAGGTATTATGTATCTATGTTTACCTAAAATAAATTTAAATAAAATAAATATTTATTTAAATAAAAAGTTAGTTTTAAATAATAACTCAGTGTTTTTCACTATACATAAAAAATAAAAAGTCTTTACAAATATAACAAAAACTCACCCTAAAATAATTTTGATATTCCAAATTCAAAAATGATTTATATTTTTCCAATTTAAAATCATAGAATTTTTATTATTTAATTTTAAAATAATTCACTTTATTAAAACCAAAAAGCATATTTTTAAGAAATAATAACATTCAAAAGATTGATACTTGTTTATGTCCAATTTCAAAGTGAAATTACTTAAAATGACCATTATTGGATTAAATGGTAAAAATATAATTCAATTATACTTCCAAACCAATAAAATGTATAATTAAACACTATAAAGTTTTTTTGATTAAAAAAGTTGTTTTAGTTAAACTATAGTATTTTTCACTATTCACGAAATATAGAAGTTATCAGAAAAATACCAAAAATTTATTGAAACTAAATTATTATGTTCCTATTCTAAAGAAGAATTTTATTTTTGTCAAATTGAATATATAAAAGTTTCAAATATTATATTTAAAAAGGGTTCTCCATTAAAAGTCGGTAAAATTACATTTTTTGAAAAAATATTTCTTTTATCTGAAAAAAATGAATTTTTTCTTAAATTATGTCTAAGAAACTCATAATATCAATTATAAAATTATAAGGATTATATAAAGTTCAAAATTTAGTTAATACTATTCATAACCGCTTTTTAATGGCTAGTTTGGTAAGTCGTGGTGCACTTGAACTCAATGTTGCGTGTAGTGAAAGTTATTGAATTACTTTGAAGAAATAGCGTACTATGAAATATTGGGGTGTTACATTAGTTATAAGTGGTTACAATTTATGTTTGGTTACATAAAGTTGTAGTAATAACTTTTATGTTTTTTTACCATATATCTTATAATGGAATTCAATATAACTAAACTATATGACTATGGTTCGTTGGATACAATTTCTAATAGGATAATTTTAGTTGTTTGTATGTATGTATATGTGTGAGATCATGATTCTTAAGGGGTAGTCTTGTATGAGGATACCCTATGAGAATTGGAACCCTAGTAGGAAGATGGTTTGTTATGAGTTTCCTGAGATGGGTATATGAGACCATTGGGTAGTTTTTTGACATATGAGTTTCCTTGGAATAGACCTTTATGAATTTTGGTTTGTGGGATATATATATATTACATAGTAACCTTGAGGTTTGACTCACTACTTTAGTGAGTTTATGTATAGTTCTTTCTATAAGCGTAACTCATGATAAGGGTTAGCCTGAGTTGTTACTATCTTTGAAATGAGAATCATATGTAACCACATATTCTAGGAATTAATGCATGGTAGGTTCTATTGAGGTTATAGTTTAGCATGGAGATGACTTAGATTCTTAATATTTATCACCTTGAGTTCTTGATAGTTTTTTCATCAAGGCTGGTTTTGAAGGGTAGGATCATTAATGTGTGTTACTATTTACTCTCTAGATGAATATTCATTACTTGTTAGGATATTGGGTAGAAAATTTGGTTCTATTATGGTGTCATATGATTACTAAGAATGAAATTAAGATTGAAATATGATTTATGCTACATTATAAAGAGGTTTTCCTAGGGTTTTCATGTTATATAGAATCAAAAATTCACATATCATGGTAAGCATGGTTTTGGTGATGTGAGGATCACAAAGTCTTGGTTCAGAATATTTTGGTCACAAAAAAATCATGCAACCCTTGAGTTATTTCTCAAATCAATGTACCAAAACCTTTTTTTGCATGGAACCTATTGAATTTTAAATTATTGATGATTGTGATCATTCTAAGGATTGGAGGTTCTAATGATACATCTACGAGCCCAAAAAAAATTGGTTTTAGTAAATATGGATATGATTTCATTGAGATAACAATGACCCCATGAATAACATGATTTCAAGGGTTTATAGTTAGTGATATTGAATCATGAGGATCAGTACACATATTTGGATAATGGTATATGTTGGTTAGATTCTAAATATGTAGTATAAGGCGATCCATATGGTGGTCAGTATAAAATGGTTGTATGAGGCCGTAACCCTCCTTTGATTATAATTCTAAGGATGTTATAGGTGATGTCCTATGAGCCATAAATAGGTAGTAAACCACATTTTTTAGTGGGGCTTGGGTATAAGAGAGATTTCCAAATTTTTTCTTTATGATCGGTAAATATTGAAGCATATTTTATGGTGATTTTTAATTGATTTGGTTGAAAAATGATAAATGTTCTCCCATGGTACAGATCATCATATAAATTTTAGGAGGTTTAGACATCATGGTTAAAGAGTCGTGGATTCAAGAAGCTAGTCAGTGGATTGTAATTTTATAATTATTATTCTAGTGAGTTGATGAATTTAGTTACATTTTAATTTCATCTAAAATAAAAAACTGATTTAGGAGTGGTCCATTATGGAGTCTGAGAAATAGCATCGCTCTCAGGGTGGTTTTCAATGATCTAGGTATAATTTTTATTCGGGATACATTAGTGTTAGCAACTAAGAAAAACTATAAATGAGATGTTTAATGATTAAAACATGTAATTTAATCAATAATTCATCAGAAAAAATGGTTAATGTGTTTAGAAAATCAAAGGATACCTCTAAAATTTAATGCATCATGATTGGGCATTGAGGGTGTGTTGGTGAGGAAAAATGAGAATTTTCTTAATATGTCATCTAGAGTCTGATCCAACAATTATTTTTACATTCAAATAGATATAGTGTATTGGAATCCACATCTCGTACATGGTTTTGAGACCAATGAGTACTCTTTGATATTTTTATAGTATTTTTTTAAGGAAAATATAATGTTTTGTAGATCATTGCATGGGTAGTGGGAAACCATCCAATTTAGTTTGAATATGGGAAAAAACTTCGGTACCAATGTTGGAACAATGTTATCACATATATATAGGAATAGTGTGTCTAAATTCCCATTGAGTGAGTTTATGGAACTCTAGGAATGTTTGTGACAGGTGATTCAGATTGTGGGTAGCACTATGAATCGTAATTAGACATTATGAACTAAGTTTTGCGGAAGGAATTATTATAGGTAGGATGATAAATAAATCAATAAGTGGTATTTACTAGTGGTTTATGGTTATAGTTTGGTATCATCTGGGTAGTTTAGGTTGGTTGTATGTGATATCTCAACTTTTTAGGTGTGAGTTTTTTGTTCTTGGAGTTTCACTATTGGGGATCTTCTAATGATAGGATTTGGATCGTAAAATGCTTATGGATAATTGGATACTAGGATAGGTTGGGATGCGTGGATAGATGACCACTATGACTTTTTAGTGATGATAATTGTTATGGTGGGGAGTTTGTAATACCTTGTGTGTCTAGATGTGTCTCGAAATTCAAGAGAAATTTGAATGTTTAAATTGGTGGATGGTCATTATTTATAATTGATATTTGGATAAAAAATATTATATTTAGAACATATTGAGATGATGTTTTCAGATATATTTTAAGTCGTGATAGGTTTCTTGGGTTCTCCAAATATTATTGGGAGATTCAAGTTGATTTTTAGATGTTTTAATGGGGGTTTTTAAGGTCTCATGGTTTTGTGTACATGGTTTAGGTGAAACCATGCTACACCCAGAGTGTGGGGAGTTTTATAGTTTAGTTTCAAAAGTGCATGGTTGAGTTTCAAAATTAATGCATGTTTGAAGGTTAACCTTGTGATATCTCATATCGAACCATGTGTCTTGATTTTGAATTGGGGATTCATGCATGATTGGAACATGTTTATTGAAAAATCATGTGAAATAATATAGTCTAAGGTAGTATTGGTTCACATGGTTGGTGTGTGGTTCATTAAATAGTGTGTCTTAACCATGAAAGAGGGTTATGCTTTGATAGTTCCTACTATATGATTGAAACATGATTTGAAAAACTATATAGAAAACCAATGATGCTCATTAAATGCTTCTTTTTATGATTTTGATAAGGTATTATTTAAACCCAAACCCCATTTTTACTACCACCTCATACGCACACATTATTTCCAACTAAGCCCCTCCCTTCTCTTGGATTCCCTTTATTTTTTGGGAATTTATGGAGAGTATTTATTATTCGTGGTTTCATTTTCAATTTTATTGTATAATGGTTGAAGAATGCTATAATTATGGGGATTCCATGAAACCTAGAAAAAATATTTCTTTAGATAATATCTTTACACTTCCTCCAATCATTTTGACTATGGTATTTGGCCTAGATCAGAGATGGAATCATGGAACAAACCTCTTGAGGATGGTTGGTCGTGGTTTAGGTGGGTCAGGAGCACCTCCAAATTAGTAAATAAGAGGACTACCATTTGGACATGGAATAGTCTCTATGAGAGTTGTTGGGAAACTTTTATATGGTTATAAGTTTCTTAAATAATGTATGTGGTCCTCAGTACATTCCCTATGGTATTATGTGTGTTTGGTTATGATGCATGGATGTTTGGTCATTCCAATGAGTCATTAGACTTAAAATAAGTGATGATAAAAATGTTTAAATTAATTTAGGATTTTTAATCTAAAAAATGTTTCTTTATTAGGCCTAACTCCCCCTATTAAGATGAAAAAAGTGCCAAGGCCCCAATGGTCCTTAAAAACTGGCTAGTTTTCCTCAGTCCCCAATGGATGAGGCCTTTATACATATGGTATGCCTTGGAAACTTGGACCCCATTAGGGGTGTTTACTAAATTTAATGTACATGATGTGATGGGATGAAAGGCCTGAGGGTTAACCATGTGAAACCAAAGATATTCCTCAAGGATTCGGGAATGTGAGTTGATTGTGGGGGTTCTTTCCCCACTGAGACTTGGTGACCTAGATTCATAGACCATGAAGAGACTTGGGGTAACCTCAAGGGTAACCTTGTGAGTTGATGACCATACTTATGGTTTTCATGATTCTTGTAGTAGTCCTGGGATGGAATTTCACCTAGGTTCCTGGTTATATTACATCCTTATTTATGAATGTGGTGTTAAATGAAAACAATAATGGGTGGTATTTTATTATAAATTTAAAACACTATATTTGGTGCTTGTGTATTCTCTCTACATGGAGGTTGTGAACACTCCCTATGGGATGGTAGTGAATAATTACTATAAGAATGTTTTTAATACTCTATATGGAGAGGTCATGAATAACTCATATAGGGAGGTCATGGAAATTCCCCTAGTGAAGTTCTTGAAAACTCCCAATGGGGAAGTTGTGACAAATCCATATGGGAAATTCATGAAAAAATCCTATGAAGATGTCATGAAAGGACCCTATAGAGAGGTTGTAAAAACTCGATTCAGGGAGTCTAGTGACACTACTAGTGGGGATTGCTTGGATTTTTATTAAATATTACCTTAGTTTTTATCATAATATAGGTCCTTACATGTGATAGATTTAATGAGTTTTTGGGTCTTTGATAGGTTTATTCAACTATCCCGCATTATTGGGGCTCATCTATCAAGACCATTGAATACTGGGATGTGGTAGTCTCCAAGTTGTGATACTAGGATTGAGATTTACCCATGTCATTATCATTTATACAAGGGAGAGTTTATCCCATTGTTCATTATAATTATATTACTGGGTGAAAGAACCTCAGGTCATTAATATGGTCAGAAAGGTCATTCTAACATGCTTAGAGACACCCCAACATTGGCCGGTTTATTTATGTCTAATCAAGGTCACATGTATGAGGATCAATGTTATTTTATTTTATTTTATTTTTAGCAGCTATATATTTATTGAGATCATGTAACATGCACATAATATTATTTTATTAGTTATTTATGGGTCATTATTAGTGGTTTTTAACAAAGTTTTTAGTAACGCCCTACACGTGACACTATTGCACTTAGGTACCCGAGTAGACTTACACTTGGTTACAGGTTTAGTTTGAGATGATGTAATTTTTTTTTCAGGAATGAGCTAGATAGATTTTATGGGCTTATGGACTTCGGGATGAGGTGTGGATTAGGGTTACAGTTTATTCTTTTATACTTCTTTTTCAGTTTATAGGGTTGGACAATTGGGTGATCAGTCCTGTATGCTTGTATTCCATGTTTTATTTTTTTTATAGTATGGCCAGTTTATTTGTTATTCTTTTGCAATATATTGTGTATGATATTCATATATTTTGACTATGATTTTTCACTCTAAACAACCAAAAATAAGGCTTTTAAAACAATATAAACCGCTTTTAACAGCTCTAGAAAAGCACTCTTAATCACAGAATAGATTAAGGGGGGTCTCCTTTAACAGTGCTGAAAAATTTCTATAAAGGGGGACCTTTATCCATGCTAAAAAAGTGTTGATAATGTTCCGCCTTTATTAGCGCTTTTTAGCACAGATAAATGACCTCCTTTATCAGTGCTATTTTGAGCACTGATAAATGACCAATTTATCAGAGATTTAATTAATTTTGATAAAATGGGACTTTATCAGTGCTCAAAATAGTGCTGATAAAGGCCTTGTCTCATGTGATTTGATATTTAATTAATAGCACATCCAACAACTGCACACTTTCACAAAACAACACATGCACACAAATAAAGATGAGAATAAAGAAACAAAGCACACAAGAGTTTGGAAAACAATGCTATATACATTTAATTGACATAATGAATAAGAAAACACACTGATATATACATTTAAAACAATATTTTTTATGGATACAATTAAAATTTTCTGACAAACAATTAAAAACATTAATGTTTCATATTTTGGCATCCGTGATCCCCTGTCAAAAATTTTCATCTATGGTATTTCTTGTCGAACAAAGTATCCAAACTCAAGAAAAAAACTCCACCAATATATGGAAAAAATATTAAATAAGTAATAAAATAATAAAATAAAGTAAACATTAATATGAAATAATACAGTAATAAAATGTCAATTTTTAGATTTATATCGGTCACACTGTGAATAATATTAAGGAGGAGTTGATTCCTACACATAAAAAATTAGCCATAGATAATTATTTTAAAATATTAAAACAATTTGAATGGGTTTGCTTAGTTTTTAGTATGTCCCATGTTCTTTTACAAAAAATTAATATCAAATTCAAATGACACTATTGGATTTATATTAGTCACATAATTCGTTGGATTGAGATAAAATTGATTCTTACACATCAAAAATAACTGATGGATCATTGTCCAAAATTATCAAAAAAATCCAAATGTGTTTGCTCGGTTTTCATTATATCACTTTTGTTTTTTTCTGAAATTATTGTCATTTTTGAATAAAAATTTATACATTGAGTCCTACCAGTTGCATTGTACATTAAATTGAGGTACAGTGGATTCTTACATGTGACATATGACATAAGGATCATTTTCCTAAAGTATCAAAACAATATGAATGTGTTTTCTTTTTTTTAGTATGTCAGTTGGGTTTTTTTCACAAAAATGCCATTTCAAAATGGAAACACACATTTTGAGTCATACCAGTTGTATCATGCATTGGTTTGAAATGATACTGCTTTATACATTTCATAAAGAACTTATTAATAATTATCCTAAATTATGAATACAATTGGAGATGGTTTTCTTGGTTTTCAGTGAGTGACTCATTTTGAGAAAAAATATCAATTTTAAACTGATAACATAAACTTTTATCCATACCGATCACACCATGTATTAGATTGAGGTGAATTTGATTAATACACATAAAAAATACTGATTTATTGTTTTCCTAATGCATCAAAACAATCTGAATGTGTTTTCTTAGTTTGCAGTATATCACATGTGTTTTATTTCTAAAATCAATGTCAATTTTAAATAAAAAGAGACACTTTGAGTCATACCAGTCACATTGTTCATTTAATTGAGGTGCGGTTGATTTCTTCATGTCACAAATGACTTATGGATTGTTTTACTCAAGTATTGAAACAATCCAAAAATGGTTTCTTAGTTAGTAGTATGTGATTTGTGTTTTTTACTAAAATGTCATATAAAACTAGAGACACACATTTTGTGTCATACTAGTCTCATCATTCATTGGTTTGATATGAGACTACTTCATTCATGTCACAAAGAACATATGAATAAATATCCTAAATTATGAAGAAAATTGGAGCAGGTTTTCTTGGTTTTCAGTGAGTGACACGTTTTGAGCTAAAATGTCAATTTTAAACTGATAACAGCCACTCTTAGCCATATCGATAACACCATGTGTAGGATTGAGGTGAAGTTGATTCATACACATCACACATTACTCTTGGATAATTGTACTAAAGTATAAAAACAATCTGAATGTGTTTTCACAGTTTTCAGTATGTCACTTGTGTTTTTTTTCTAATGTCAATTTTAAATAAAAAGTGACACATTGAGTCATACCAGTCACAATTTTCATTGAATTGAGGTTCGGTCAATTCCTACATGTCAAAAATGACTTATGGATCATTTTCCTAAAGTATCAAAACAATAAAAACGTGTTTCCTCAGTTTGTAGTATATTAGTTGTGTTTTTTTACTAAAATGTCATTTCAAACTAGAAACACACATTTTGAGTCATACCAGTTGCATTGTACAATGGAATGATATGATACTTCTTCATACACATAAAAAAAATTTATGAATATTTATCCTAAATTATGAATACAATTGGAGTGGGATTTTCTTGGTTTTTAGTGAGTGACAATATTTTAGCTAAAATACCAATATTAAACTGATAATAAACACTTTTAGCCATAATGGTCACACCGTGCGTCAGATTGTGGTGCGGTTGAGTCGTACACATCAAAAATAACTCATGGATAGTTTTCCTAAAGTGTTAGAACAATCTGAATGTAGGTCCTTGGTTTTCAGTATGTCACTTGTGTTTTTTTATAAAATTAATTCAAATTTAAATAGAAAGAGTCACTTTGAGTCATTCCAGTCGTATTGTGTGTTGAATTGAAGTGAATTCGATTCCTATATGTCAAAAATGACTTATGGATAATTTAACTAACATATCAAAACAATAAGAACGTATTTTATCAGTTTTAAGTATGTCACGTGATCTTTTGACTAAAAATAATGTCAATTTTATATAAAAATAGACACTTTGAGTCATACAAGTCGCATCATGAGTCATATTGAGGTGGGGTTGATTTCTACACATTTCAAATGACTTATGGATAATATCCCTAAAGTATCAAAACAAATGAATGTGTATTATCGATTTTGAATAGGGAAGTTACTCTAAAACCAACTATAATGACCTAAACATTTCATACATTTATATCACATATTTGTATATTAATTTTTATTACAGAAAAGAAATTAATTGAACATAATTATGAAACAATTCATTAATTATATGTACAATGATTTTACTATGAAACATCAAGATTTCATCTATTATTGAGCATACACAATGTCGTTACTCTTCCTACAAATGCATTTCACATAGACAGAAATATTATAAAATAAACGAACCCTACAAAGAATAATGAAAATCAAATAAGCATTTCATTATGTAATTTTTCTTTAAAATAGATATATTGTATCTTAACATTTCCTTTACATCTTTCCAAAGGGTTTCTTTAGTCTAGATATAATATTATAACAAAAATAATGATTCATTGGGAACTTCACTACTATTGGTTATCTACTAGTTAACATAACATCTGATCTGAAATTCTGATCTGGAGTCCCTATGATGCTCTCATCCGAAAACATCCCTATGATATATCATCATTCAATGTTCACTTATCCTTCTCTTCCTGAACCCATTTACATAGAAATTTGGCATATAAAGATAAGGAAAAGTGAACGTTGAATGATGATATCATAGAGATGGTGTGGGATGAGAGCATCATGGGGACACCAGATCGTAAGTTCAGATGAGATTCTATACTAAGCAGTAGTTAACCAAAAATAGTGAATAACCCTTAGTTTTATTATTAAATTTATGAGTGATTCACAAGAAATATTCTTCCAACACACTACATCAATATAAATAGAAGAATAAATGACCAAAATATAGAATATAAATGATCCATGCCATAATAGTTTAGGTCTAGTAATTTTGGAAACATGGAAATATAAAGAATTAATTCATAATAGTCTCTCATAAAGTTATTATTTACTATAAACAAAAATCATATCTAAAACCATTATTCATAACCTAAGGATATAAAACATAATAAAGGGTGATAATAGATGCTCAATAAGTGTAAAAAATGGATATATCAATGATCATATAATGATAACATAAGTAGTACGAATTCACCTTCATCCAATTTATATACAATATTCCATCAGGTATGCTGCCCATTAATTTATTGATACATCTATATCATCTTGTGAATATGAGTTTTTGAAACAATCATGGTAGTACAGAAAAATATAATACACAAAGGATTAATAAGTATTTTAAATGAACTAGTAATTATTTTCGAAAATACCTCTTTAGGGATGCTAGTTTGTTGATGAAAAAATTTCTCTTTCATAAATTTACAAACAAAATAACCACATTCCTTTCTATTTCTTTGTTTTGGAAACTGCAGAAACATTGAGAAAAAGAATTAATTTTTTTTTGATTTGTGTGTGGATAGTGAAATATTATTATATATACCTTGATACTTGTACAATTTTATATCTTTACGGTGTTATTTTCCTTAGGCCCTAGATTTATTCCATGAAGTATATGATATTGATTCACTGAACTATCATAACACAATCCCAATTAAAAGTTAATATAAATTATATAACAAGATGTTTTATTCTAATATGTTCGATATAGTATATTATGATCTGAAAAACTCCATCATTCATGGTTAGTTTGTTGGATATCCATGCATTGAATCCAGAAATTAAATCATTAGAGTATCCAAATTGACTAAAATGAGCATCCAATAGTGCCTAAAAACACAAAAAAAAGTAATGAATGAAATGAAAATACAGTTGATATGATTAAATTGTAGATTTTTACCCCTACGTCGTTGGTATTAAAAATAATATGTCATCTGTAATTTTGTTTTGAAACTATTTGAACAAGAAAGATATTATTTCACCCTCTTTATTGGAATTTATTTGTTCATTTGAAGAGGTGTTGTGAGGATTAATGAGTTCAAATTTTTGTTCATGGGTAAATCTCTTCAATTGTTTTTCATAGATACGCCTATCAAAAATTTGAAAAGTATTTAGTCATAATTATCATAGTATACAACCTTTTGAGAAATCAAATCTGGGAAAATACCTTATGTATACACTTACAATTGAGGTGCCAATCCATTCATGCTTACAGATTTCATTTACATTGTCAACACTAATGTAATCCGATTCTTCCCCACTGTACATATTTTTTTTAAAAATCAACTATGTATGTATTTCCATTTATCAAATTTGTATACACATGAACCTGCAATGATATTAAATGTGGATATAGAATGGGTGGTGTGAAGGTTCTCTCAGTAGAATGTTTCTATCGGTTGATGGATCCTTTAGATGGTTTTGAGCTGATCTTTTGTTTCACCCCCTTACCTTTGTCCTTATGTAATAATATTCATTAGGTCAAAATTTGTTTCATTAAATGTTAAATTTCCAACTTGAAAAATAAATTGTAAATGAATACCTCCTTGTAAAAATGTTTTTTTACAAGAATTGACAGTAATGTGATGAATGTTCCAACATCTTATTTGACCGTATGAATGTCATCATCATTATTTGGAACTTGTATCTCGGTGCTCGGCTCATGAGCTATGTTAATCGACAGTCTGACATGACATGTTGGAAGTGGTCCATTTTGTAGCGTGTCATTGTGCACATTGAACACCATTCCACCATACAAACACACAATCGTGCTCACAATCACAACACTATAAAAACACACAATCGCACCCACAATCGCAACATAATACAAACTAAAGAAAAACAATTTCATATTTTACAATGCATCCCTTATTCCATTCCACTTGATAATTTTGAGGATATCATAAAATTTTTATCAATTTGGTGCATTCAATCATTATCCAAGTATATGTAAATTACCAATTTATATATTCAAATGTTCAACAGGAACCAACCATCATGCAATTTATTTAGTGTGCAAACAAAGACCACCAAAAACCACAATTTTTAGTGTGGAATTTATCCCACAAAATTCAAAACATAACCATAAAAATAAAATAGTAATAACATGAGAACAAGAGGGAACCAATGAGTAAGACAAGAAAACTCACAATGAAGGTGTGGTTCAGCGCACGATGAAGGTGAGTTTTCATTAGAGGAGAGGCACGGAACTGAAGAGATTTCTATTAAAAAAGAAAAAATAAAATGAGAACTCATATGTTATACCTATCCAAAATAGTTCCATTGAGATTTAAAAATGAGATATGGCTGGTTAAAAGTTTTATTGGTCTATAGTCGGATTTTATTTTTCATCTCTGATATCTGCTTCTTATTTATCTATTTTTAGCATATCTACTATTTTCCTATATGTTCAACTTATGAGTGGGACATGTATGGTTTTCAAGAGAAAGATAATTTTTAATTTACTCTAATTTAGGGTTAAAATATTTAACATTAATTGTATCTTTTTTCTATGGGATCATTACTCTCCCATTGGGATCATGAACTCCTCCCAGGTTAGTGGAAAGTCAAGTCAGTTATTGGTTATGATACTATATTGGGTCGTATCATTACATTTCCAATTGTAATTGTCATATTTCCATTTAATTATAGGATTGGGGGGGGGGGGTTAGACAATAATATATTCCCTACTTTATAGAAGTTCCTATGGGGGTGGGTCCTGATAGTATCATATCTGATAAATATTTTATATATTTGACATTAGAGTAGTCACTGCTAAGGATTTCCTCATTTTTATGGTAGAAATGTTTGTTGAACCTAGTGTGTGAAGTACACTTAGACATATAATAGGTGATTAAAAATTATGCGATAAATTGATAACCAATGGAAAAGTATAAATAAAATATATTACAAACCTTATTGAATTGTAATAAGTTTGGTTTGATTCATCATATAGTTATAAGTTATTTGAATGTGTAAATGATAAGCTTTGGGGGGGGGGTATGAATGATGTGGAGATGTTGATGGAAATGAGGATGTGGCAGTGTGTTTAAAAATTCATTGTATATTTTTCATTATAATGAGGTTTGTTTAAGTAATTATATTTATTTCGGTTGTGTTATTCCATAATGAGGCTCAATAAGAAAAGGTACATCAAGAATCCAATGGTGTGCATCATACACAAAAACTAGAGGCTAGGAATGTAACGAATCTATCCTTAAGGGGGTTATATATATATAATTTATTTACGTATGATGGTTTTGTTGTAAGTAATGTGTCTTAGTGATGGTTATTTAATTTTGAGATTGTATTTCATCTATTCTAAACTAGAGATATACTTAATGTTCCTTTTGGGGTGAGTTTGTTTTGAGGCTCAATTTGATAGATGTAGATTCATTTCTGGGGTGTGTATGAAGGAATTTAGAGTTTATATAGATATTAAATATATATTCATGATTTATGGGATGTTTATATTTGTATAATTATCTCATTATATGACATGGAAAAAGATATTTTTATGTTTATCTCAGTAGAGATAAGATTAATTTGAAATTTTTTTACATAGATAATCAGAGTTCTATAAAAATTAAATTTTTTCCTGTTGTGTGGTATATAGATTACATTCATAATTGATACATCATATGACTAGTTTATTAATAAAATTCAATCATGGGTATTGGTACTATTTTTTTGGTATTATTTATATTAAAATACTCATGGATGAGTTGGATACTCTATGGGATTGAGGGATACTTCAAAGTAATTGTGTTCTATCAAGTTAAAGTGAATCATGGTATGAAGAATATGATTTTTTCATGATGTTAATGAAAAATTATATGATTTTAATCATACATATAAAATTCATATATGTTCAGACCATGTTGAAAATGATCACCCTGAGATGATAGGTGAATCTAGGTGTTGTATATATAGAACAGCTATCTTGATGATGTTAACAAATTTTATAGGACATTTTTACCTCATTTAAGGGAACTCATTAATTCTTTCACTATTAATGGTTCACTCACCAAAAAAACACAAATGAATAAATATAATGAAAAAAAGTATTTTAAATGTTTTACAATAAAGGGATACATATAAGGAGAACACATCATTGATGAGTCAATGTGAAAAAATATAATATACTCACCTTCAGTGGATTAAAATTTTAGTGACAATAATTTCATAAAAAGGTTATTGTGAGACACAATTAATATCCACAATGATATGGATTATTTGAGACACATTTTAAAAAAACACACAACCATTAGGAATACAAAAAAAAATCTAAACCTGGCAGAGTCCCCCCCCCAAATAAAATTCCTCTTGAAAAACCACACACCCGCTGAACCATTTCCAAAACAACAAATACCACTTCTACATAAACATGAAAAAGTGTGACTTTACACCAAGGATTTACAAAAAAGTGCCCAAGTGCCTTTTTAAGCCATGTTAAAACACACAAAGCATATTGAAGTTCCAAACATGCCCTTGAGTTTCAAACACACACACACCCAAACATTTTACAATTTCTAAAAGGGACCTTATCTTTTCCAAACACACACCAAATCATTTCTATAAAAAATACCTCAAAACTATAAAATGATGAAACCTTTATAAAATAAACCAAACACTTTATCAGCAATTGTACAAACAAACCAAAAAATTTATAAACAATTATATAAACAACCCAACCTCTTTATACACAATTTTATAACAAGTTAACCAGCTTATGAACAATTTTTTTTGCATGCCAAAAAAAGTATAAATAATTTTATAAGAAACCCAAATAGTTTACTAGGAATTCCATAAAAAAATAAAACAATTTATAAACTATTTCATAAATGGGCCAAAAAATTTATAAATAATTTTTTATAAAAAAACCAAATATTTTATTAAAAACATTATAAAAAGATCAAAAAATTTACACAAACTAGAAAACAACATAATAAATTATTCAAGAGTATTAAAAAGTTTCTTTTCATGTTGAAAACATTATCAAAACAACATTTTATATCCAATGAACACAATTTACATAAGCACACATAAACATAACCAGGGAAAAATTCTTTAAAACTATTTTTAACAAAACCAAATAATTGGAAAACACTATAGAAGATTAACCAAGTTTACTATGAAGCTACAGATCAAGTCGAAAATTTAACTAAAAACATCCAAGTATGAAATGGACTTAATCAAAAAATAAAATACCGATTCCCCTATCTTAGATGTGTTAAAATGTGATGACACTTAAATAGAAGGGAGAATAAGACATCGCAGACCCTCCGTACACCCTAAAAACCAAAGGAAACACATTATACTTGAAACCTACCCACAAGGGTTTAGAAAAACCTTAAAAACCCTATGGAAACCAGAAAAACCACAATATAGACTCACTGGGGGGAATTCATGTGCTGTAGAGGAGGCTGCCAGGATGGTCGTTGGATGAGGAGGGCATGTCGGAGCCGGTTAGGTGGAGAATGGGGTTGCGTAAGGAGAATGAGGAGAAGAAGGCAGAGAAGGAGGAGGCATCGACGGCGACAGAGGAGGATGAGTCGGCAGCCACAGAGGAGGAGGAGGAGGTAGTGGCGGAAAAGGAAGAGGAGGAGGAGGGGTCGTGGCAGAGGAGGGCTTGATGACATAGGGGTTAGCTTCCGCGAAGTCCTGAAAGGGTGCGAGGGAGGAGGATCCTGTTAGAGTTCTTTTATAAAACCCATTGGAACCTTTATCAGTGTTTGTTAAAAGCACTAATAAAGGTATGTTTTATCAGTGCAAAAATAAAAAGCGCTGATAAAGGTATACTTTTAGTAATTTATTTATATTATTATATCTTATTTAAAATGATATATAGGATAAATATATATATATATTTATTAATAATTATGACTATAAGTAACTATTAATTTATTTATACTTATAAAATTCTTATTTAAGTAACTATAAAATTATAAGCAATATAATTATTCTATTTATAATCATATAAATATATGAAATAAATATATTAATTATATATATTTTAAATATTATAGATATATATAACTATATTTCTTATAATTTTATAAATATTTATATGATATATATATATATTTATAAATATAATTATAAATAAATAAATAAATATTTTTTTAAAATAATTTTAAAATTATAAATAAATAATTATATATTTTTTTAAAATAATTATAAAATTATAAAAAATTTATATATCTAATATTTATAGTTTTTTAATATATATAATTAATATATTAATTATAATTTTAAAATTATTATATATATATATATATATTTATTTATAACTATAAATACCGTTTGTATTTATTTATCAATATTTGTATAAAGATATATATATATATATATATATATATATATATATATTTGATAAATTAATAATTATTAAAATAAATATAAATTTATTTGTATTTATTTATAAATATTTGCATATATTTATAAATATATCTATTTAATTATATATTTATAACTTTATAAGTAGTATAATATATATATTTATTATAATTTTATAAATATATATATATATATATTTATAGTAATAATTATAACTATAAATATTTCTATATAATTGTTAATATTTATATATATATATAATTATAAAATTTTATGTATAAATTTATAATTATTTGTATAATTTTATAATTATTTGTATATATAGTTATAATTATAATTAAAAATGTATTTGAAACGTATTTATATATATCATTAAAAATGTAATATAATATATTTATTATTTATATATATTTAATGTAGTTTTATAAGAAAAGTTTTAGAACATTTATAGTTCATATGGGTAACATTATGAATTAATCAATATACCAAATCAATGGACAACATGATGTATTGTATAAATAAACATTCATGCATGATATATAACATATATGCTTGATCAATATATTCATTAACCAAATTCATTAGAAAACACATATATGTTCAATAATTTTAATTATAAATATATAATAAAAAATATTATATATTTATAAATAGAATAAATAAAATAAATAAAATAAATAAAATAAATATAATAAAAATCATAAAAATAATAAATTAATATAACAAATCTAATAAATAGAATAAATTAATCTAATAAATATAATAATTATAAATCTAATATATATCTAATATATCTATTAAATATAATAAAAAAAATAAAAAAATAAAAAAAATAAATATAATAAATATAATAAGTCTAATAAATATATAAATGTAATTTATTATAATCTTATAATTATTTAATTATATATATATATATATATTTAATTATAATCTTAGAAATAATTTTTTAATTAAAATATTATATATATATTTTTGAATTATTTAAAAAAATATATTAATTATAAACATGTGTTTTTTATTTAATATTTATAAATAATCATTAGTTTTGAATATAAATATAACAATTATATATAAATTAATAAAATTATTTATTATAAAATTTTATCAGTACTAATAATAGCACTAATAAAGGGTATATTTATCATCATTTTTAGCTAGCACTGAGAAAGAGCCACCTCTTTATTAGCGCTTTCTGCTTAGTACTGATAAAAGGTAGCGCTTCCCTTTCCCCATTTTGTTGGTAGTTCTAATACAAGGGGTATAGTCTTCACATGGTATATCCTTTATCCCCCATTTCAAGCTAGAAGCCTATGGAATATGGGGAGGCATGTAGTCGGTCATGCAGTTCCACTGATCTAGTTACATATCTTAGTTCACCAAGTCGAGATGTGACAAGGATAAATATTTTATATTTGTAGTATTTTTATATACTTATGGAGTTATTTCCCTTGTAGTTTTTTTATTAATTTTTTATATTGTATAATCATAATTTATTAATTTATATGTTGTATTATAATATTTTGTTTTGATAAAATTCATCATGGTTTGCTTCATTTTGGTGTTTCTTGTGAAACAAGCACTTCAACACATTATTAATATAAAAGAAAATACATAATAAAATCGAAGGGTGTGGAATTATACCCAATTAAAAAAAACCGATCTTCAAATATCATTTCTCTAATGAATAAAAAAAGGTCACATCTCTCTCATTATATCATTGGTTTCCAACATTTCTTCCTCAAACATATGATTTCTTCAAATAACATTAACTAGGAAGTAGACATATTTGGTAATAAATTATCTCTATGATTCAACATATCTATTGGTTATTCTTCATAAAATATATCATTCTCCCATGGTATAACATATTTGATAATGAATTTGATCTATCATGTATATAGTTCCTCCAAAGGTATACAAGGATAACATCAGGAACATGGGAGTGATTTGATGGTAGTACATGATGATATTCTATCATCACCACATGATCAAGGATTTCAAAAGGTTTTTGTATTTAGGGATAAACATTCCCTTCATCCAAAATCTAATAACCCATTTCAATTGTTATATTGAATGGAATAAATTAACTTTAACATCAAAATCTACATCCCATAGATGATTATTAGCATATCTATTCCATCGACTTTTTTCAATTTTAATGTTCTATTGAATATTTTTTATCTTTAATAAAATTTCCTAATCAGAATTTGGTCCCACTAGATTATTCTCTCTAACAACTTCCCAAAAAGTTTTATGTTTTACTATTCCCAAAATAGTACCTCAAATGGTGTCATTCAAATTATAGAATATAAACTTTTGATATATGAAAACACTACTTAGGGAAGGTTTTGGTTCCAACATCCTTCGAAATTCATTGAGTAGGATATCAAAATATCCTCTAGTGTTTTAATAGTCCTTTCATATTTTCAATTAGTTTTAGGATGATAATAAGTGATGAAGCTTAGGTCTATATAAAATTATGGATGATGACTTATTCAGAACATCAAGGTAAACCTTGGATATCAATAAGATAAAATTCAAAGTTGTTCTTCATGAAACCTTACCATACCATTTATATATATCCTAGAAATTTTATCAACAAGAGAAATATTATAGAATAATAATTAAATGCACTAACATTTGTAATGCGATCAATTATAACCCAAATGAAATTATGGCCTTTGGAATTTTTGTGCACACTTAGAATGAAATCAATGGAGATGTTCCCTCATTTACATACTTGTATGGTAATGGTTGCATTATCCCTTTAGTTTTCTATTATTGAAACTCAATATACTGGTATACCGTGAATCAAAATATATACTCTAAAATAATAATATTTATGTTTTACACTGTAAATGCTTGTTTAGGTCTCTGTAAATATTAGTGCCTTCTAAATGGATAGAGGTTAATGAGCATGGTGTATCATCTAATAGCTCCATATTAAATTCTGGTAATGACGAAACACATATTCATTTCTAAAATCTTATAATCCCATAACCTTCAAAGTCAAAATATGGAATATTTATTATATTTTCTTATGGATTCATATCCTTATATTGTGACTCCTTGATCATCACATGGATAGATTTTTGAATGGATATTTGGAAAATGTTGGACTTTTACAATACCTAAGGATTTCAAGTTCTATACTTTGAAACTCCATTGTTATTGGGCCTTTCCTATTCCTTATAATGGATAGTGTAGCATTATACATCTTTATTAGAGCACCAAACACCCTATTTTCTTTCACATAGTGGTAATATATTGGGAATCCATATTCTTTGATCAATTGAAACAATCTTCTTTGGAATATGTTTAACTATTTCTATCTAAATATATACTTTAACTCCAATGATCATTATATATTTTAATATTTTCACCATAACATAATTCCTCCATATCATTAATGAAAATATCACCCCAGTGAGTTCCAAATCACATATTGAGTAATTTTTATCATTGAATTTCAATTGATCTGAGGAATAAGATACCACCATGTAATTTTTCATGATAAAAAATCCCAATAAATTTAGTAATGCATAATTTTATATCACAAATTCTAATCCACTAAAGATTAATGCGAGTTCAAGTGTAGTGACTAACCTTATCTTAAGATCCTTGATTTTTTTTCACATTTATCTGTCTAAAGGAACTTAACTCCCATTTATGTTAACTTAGTTAGTGAATTTTAATGTTGTGATAAATTTCTCAAAAATCATCAATAGTATCCATCCAATCTATGATAACTAAATATATCTGTTAAAGTGATTGGTCTTTTCCATTCATTAATTACCTATGTATTTATAGGATCTATAGATATAACTTCACTTGTAATTACCTAGATGAATAGTAATAGTTTCTATATCCAAATTCACACTTCTAAATTTGTAATACAGTTTATCATTTCTAAAGTTCCTTATTAAAATCAAAAAATGTTCATAATATTCTTCCTTTATAATATATTATATAACAATATCATATTTAAAGACTACCACAAATTGGTTGTCATATTCTCTCATGATTTTTTTCATCTGATCCTTGAAAATAGCCAGATTATTTGTAAGTTCGGTTTATCATTATGAATTCTTAGCTCTTTTATATTGTATGAAAGGTTATCTTAGGTATATCCCCACTTTTAATCCTTTATTTATGATATTTGGATATATGTTTAGTCTTTTATAGTTATTTATCTCCTCCATGATGAAAAAAATAATCAATACAAGGTAAAGGAAACTCCTTTCTATAATGATTTCGATATTTTTATGATAGTCAACACAATGATTCACTGATCCACTCATCTTCATAAAAAATAGTACCAGTTCACCCAAAATGAAACACTTGGGTGAATTAAATTATTATCTACATTCAATTGATGTTTTTTATTCAATTAATCTAATTAAATAGTTTCCATTTGATATGGATTCTCTAATATGGTCATAAATCCATTTAATATTGAACCTCACATTCTTGGTAAAGACTAGGTAATTCAACAAGGATCACATCCACATATTCTTACATAGTATGCACATTTTCAGTATTTTATTCCTCCTCATTAATTTCAATTAGGTATACATCATTATTGGGTATCAAGACCCATATTTATGAATTCGATTCCAGAGGGACTCAATAACCATACTTTCATTGATATTTGATCATGGTTTGATTTGGGATATGAAATGAGATTTACCTATCCAAAAAATTGATATGATATCTATATAGTAATAACAAATCCATTCCCAGTATAACATTGAATTTCCCCAAGGGAAGATGACCTATATTTTCTAGATGCATCATCCCAAAACCTCGATAAGAGAAGAGTTATATACCATGATGTAATAATTACACAAATAGGGGTTTTCACTAATAATTCAATATCCACTGATTAAGGTGGTGAATCAATATTCATAGAAAATTTTTGTGATATAAATGAATGTAAAGAACTAGAATAAAATAATACATTTTAATTTATTCAGTGGGTTATTATTGTATCTTTTATCCGCTTCATTTTCATGACCCACTTCAATAGTTGTGATTTCATAGGATTTCCCTTAATCACATGGTTTAAGAGATTTTTTATATTTATTTTTTTCATTAACCTTTGGATTCATGTATGTGTTATCATCATATCTATATTCCTTACAATTTAATAGTGTGAAAGGATAATTATGTTGAGTTTTCTTTCTATCCAATTAATTAGGTAGACTCTTCACATCACGTTGGAATTCCATAAATTGATGTAATTATCTTCCACACATAAATTATTTTCTTATACTTATAAGGAAATTTCATCCACAATTCTGGTAACATTTTTTTTGAATCTGGTAAGATAATATTTCTTAACTCAACGAGTTTTTCCATTTAAGTTTTATCAAAAATAAATTTTATTATTCTTATCACCAAAACCATGTGAATAATGGTACTCTATACTTTTAATTTATATAATTAAAGTGTATTAAATAATATATGTATAGGTATAAAAGTACCATATATCTAATTATTTTTAGTGGCTTGGTTTTAAGAATCTGCAAAAATAATTGATTTTTATTTCATACACAATGATAAAACCATAAGTGTACCTTGGAATCCTTTGGAAATTTGGTTCATTCATGTCAATCAATTCATTTTCCTTTTCATTGAACTCTATAAACTCGCTCTCCATTTTAGGGTGTATAGTTATGTGAAAGTAATTATTAGTTTTTTTCTTAAACTCCTATCATTCTATGGTGTTGATTTTTTTCTTCTTGCCTCACATTCTTAATGAGGTTCTACTATTATTTAACTTCACCTTACAATTGGTAAATAGATAAAGTAATCAATTAATACTCTTATAATAGGAGAATAAAAAATATAATTTTTACTCTTTGGATCAATTTTTTGTAAATGAATGGATAAGAAGACCCATTTAAATGATGTTATTGTATGAAAAAAATCTATTTTTATTTGTTCACTTCTTGGAATATTTTGGAGTTCATCATGATTCATTTTATTTTTCATTCCTTGAGAGAGTTGGGTGGTCAAATCCACTAGATTTTTTACCCCACCTCCCATCCCATTTGGTTACTCATTAAGACATTCATTAAACTATCCATAACATTCATTTTTAACACAATTCCTCATGGTTCTAACCATTGACTAAAAATAAAAAATTCTAGTTTAAGTATTAATCACTATAGTAAAAAATAATTTTTTATGGAAACTCTTTCCTATAATTTTCAAAATTATGTCACCATTGTTTTTACCTAAATAATTATGGTTCTTCCTACATCACTTTTTTTTTCAAAATAGGTTGTTTTCCATTTTATCGTCTTAAAATCCATAAACTAATTTCCAAAAAATGAACCTCTCTCTAATATAAATTGAGTCAACCCAATCCTAACAAACATATATATTACATCATTCTATATGATTTTTCCTTATATAATTTAACAAAAAACTCCTCATAACCTATATGTTTGTCGTCTTTGGAGATTAGATACATAACCAACTTATTTTATAAAACATTTTTTATCCCCCACAAATAGTCTTCTCACATGATACCCTTTTAGTCATATGTTACAAAATTATCTTATTTATAATAAGGTGAATTAAATCATAATAAGGGGTGTGTTTAGATTCTTGGGAAGGATAAATATAAGAGATATAAATCTACGACCATAATTATTAGTAAGATAGTAATTATAGTTTGAGAACACAATCATGGTAAAAGTTTGTTGGTCAGAGTGGATACCCAAGAGGGGGTGAATTGAGTTCCTATTAAAAATTTCTGCTTAAAATATTTATATTGAAATCCCACAATTAATAAAACAAGTTAAACTATAGTGAATTTATAAATATTGTAAGTGTTCAATTAGTTTCTCAAAAATTTATTATTTCTCAGTTAACGTAATCTGAATATTAAGTTAGCATTTGAAACTAACTTATAGGTTCACAACAATTACAAAAACTTGCTAGTTCAACTATCATAGTTATTTTAAAATAGTTTTTAATTTTAAAGTAATTAGTAGTGGAATATTGAAAATAGTTTAAACTATAATATGTTGCAAAACAGTTTTAACCAAGAGGTTCAGTCTGAATATGAGACTTATTCCTCTCAAACAGTTTATATATAAATTTGATCCACACCTTGGATTGGGGTTTAGAACAGTACTCAGACTATCCAGGTCCTCAGACCTCTACCACATATCTACGTGGGAAAGAAGCAACAACAACACACAGTATAGGTCCTCAGACCTCTACTACACTTCTATATGGGATACACAAAGGTATAAAGAGTTGGGTGTGAGGATTTCAATATCCTCCAATTCATCTTAGGAGTCCGTGTGTGTCCAAACATACAGAAGCACACACTAATCGTAATGTAATAAAAAATGATCACATCAGAGAAATAATATGGAGATGAGTTTATAATTCTCTTGTATTATGTCAATGCATCTATGGACTTCTTTATATTGAAGAACATGAAGCTTTGTGTCCTTCTGTGGAAGTTTTCTGGAAAATAGAGTGTCGTGGTTTTGTTCATTCACTTTTAGTACATGTGTTCAGCTTGAATGTGAAAGTATTCCTGGTAGTGCTTGAACCTTATCTTTAAACTTCTGTTCTTGATGTGTATGAGTGTTCTTTGAGTTCTTCAGGTGTTCTTCTCTGCATGTACATGTGTATCTTCTTGTACGTGTCTCATATGTATCTTATTCTTAGTTACCTATATGTCTCTGTATTTATTTACATTATCTCAATATTCCTTTTATTTATTTTTCTCCAGAAACGGGAATGATTACCTTTTACTGGTACGAGGTACAATTCCCTGACATTCCAACAACCCACATTAATTAATAGCAGTTGTATTAAAAGCACAATGTATGACCATTGGAAATTAAATTGAAAGGCGACAAAAATGTTTAAAAAATGGTGTCACTATAAGTCATGGAAACGATATTTCCTTCACACGGTGTATATATTGATCACAATGTCTGAGTGTCACAGTATCTTGTTCATAGTGTCCTGTTCATGGTGTCTTGTTCACAGTGTCTTGTTCATGGTGTCTTGTTTACAGTGTCTGCTTCACGGTGTTTGCTTCCCGGTGTCTGGTTCACGGTGTCTGACTTCACAGTGTCTGGATTCATGGTGCCAGAAATACATATCCAGTGCCAGACTCACGATGTCTTATACTTTTCAAAGTAAATTTGTTCCGAGTAAAATAATGATGATAATAGAAAGGATTAGATTTAAGCATTTTTCAAAGAGGATATTAGTAGAGTATATCAAAGATAGTATAAAGTAAGTAAACTTAATATAGAACAATTAAGATATTTCATGGATCTTCTTAAAGCATGAGAAAACTTTAAACATAAATACACAAGATTGTATATAATATATAGGATGTAAATAGGTTGAATATGATTTGTGATCATTAAAACATGATTAATAAGCAAGGAGTCCAACAATCTCCCCCTTTTTTATGATCAAAAATCATATAAAGTTATAGAGTATATTGGATTAAACTATAGAGATAAATGGATAACATATAGCAATTTCTATCCCTTTTGGGATTATCAAAAATATGAAATAGGATAAGTAAAAAGAAAAGTTCCACTAATAGTAAGAAACGTTCAGTATAAAACAGAAGAGTGATACAAAATCAAAAGCATCCCTATCAATAAAAACTAATCATTATTCTTCTTCATGGGCTGAAATTCTCTTTGCCTTTACCTGCAGTGGCAGTAGATGAAGCCATAGGGGTAGAGGTTGAGGTAGTAGAAGCCAGTGAGGTTGTTGATAATGTGGGAAAAGGAAGATATTCAAAGACTGAGGGAGCCAAGGTAGGAGCAGTAGAAGATCTAGGTAGTTGCTGGTCAATAATCATAGGCCTGATCTGACTTAGTGCTTGTCCAACAGACATAGTGGTTAAGGCTAGAGTAGAGGTGAAGGTAGGAAGCCTAGGTCTAAGTGGTGTAGCCTCTAGAGAAACAATGGTTATACTATGGACCTAAAGATTGGGCCTCAAGAGTTTGATGAAATTAAAAATGATCTCTCCACTATAGTGCATGGATTTCTCAAAATCATCATTGTTCCCCATAAACTTGTCCAACAATCAAGTAAACTCTCTGAGATTCTGGAATTTGGTCTTGAAAGCTTGGGTCACAGGAGGAAGCCATATATTTTATACAAGATACTTGAAATAATTTTTTATATCAGCCTTGGAGAAGATTTTGTTGAAGTAGAAATCCACTTTATTGGCAATCTATTGTTGAGAATCATTAGAAATTTTGGAGTGGATCTATACTAGGTCAAGAAATATATCAATGTTCTTGATCACTTCAGATAAAGAGGCCGTATTAAATCCCCTGAGTATATTATGAAGTTCTTATTTGAATATAGTTCTGTGCAGATCACTATCCAATGAGGGTTTAGAGGATTGAATAGATGCTTTGACAGTTTTGGTCAAAGATTTTTGTTGATTCATCACATTTTGAAAACATACCATATAATCATCAGTGAGTTTATTGAGATTTACAACAAGTTATTTCATTTCCTTCACATTTTTTTGTTCCTTTAAGCAATATTTTCATCTAAGGATACTAGATAAGGTTGAATCTAAAACAGATCAGCCTATGGTATTTGAGGAAGAACGATTTCTACAGGAGGATCAATAAACTCAGATCTCGAATTCAGCTCTTTCTGCATGTCTTCAACCATACTTCTTAGGGTCTTCACTTCATTACTAAGCAGCTTATTTTCAACTCTTACTTCTTGAATTTCATGGAGCATCTTAGGTTGTATTTTCCAAATATTTTTCTCCAATAATAGGGAGGCATCTCTCTCACTTTAATTTGTCACAGGACAAGGTTGGGTATTCATTATATTCTCTAATTCAGATAAAAGGGTAGCACCAAATTCCTTCAGATCATCCTTAATCATAAAGGATGGCTGTTCAGATAAGAGTTCATGAGTAGGGACTGGTACAGGCTCAGGTTCCTTCTCAGGTACGAAAATGGAGACTGTTTTTAACTGAAATAGAGAAGAAATATCAAGTCCGATTGTTGTAACCTGTTGAGAGTCATCCACATCATAGACACTGGGAAATTTATACTGAGTGTCTACAGGACTTGACTCAGTAGGATGAGGGGTTTCAATAGACTTAGGATTTGGGGTTTTATCCCCCTCAATTGATGACTCCTTCTCAGGATTGAGAGGCTTAGGATCTTGGTCTAGTTCCACAAACTCAGCCCTATGTTCCTCACTCATTTCCTGTCTATCCAGTTGAGAATCCAGCTCCATCCATTCTTTAGCTGCATATATGATTTTAGGAACATATTATTCCACTAAGAGTTCCTCAAGATTGACCTCTTGAAAAACAGGTGGCTCTTACACTACATGCTCTTCCATGGAATTCTTTTCAGGTTCTTTGGAAACTAATTTTGTTACAGCTTCAGGTTGAGTTTCCAAATTAACAGATTCTATAGTAGTAAGGACTTATTCTTCAAGAACTACATGGGGAACAGTTGTCCTATCTTCCTCAATAGTAATAGGGTCCCTACGTGGCACTTCAAACTCTTCTTCCTCTTCTTTAGGATACTCAACAATCTCATCTAGTTCTAAGCCAGGATCAGAAATATCTTGTGGTCTTGAGGGATAATCCACCAGATTTAATTTTTCATAAACTCTATCATTCTATTCCACCCATTCATTTCTTCAAGGATTCCAGTTTATATTCATTCTTCTGATAATGGATTCTGAGATACAGTACTCATAGTCCATAATTAATTCCTCATTAGGTCCAACCATACCCTTGGCAAGAAGCACGGATGAGATTAACCAATAGTAGAATATATAATTTGACTTGGATGTGACTTTGATCAACTCACACATGTGGTGTATGATATACTTTCACAAGTTCATCATATGCCCATTTTTTATGAGGTGAATCAGAAACACATCATGATATTTTAAAATAGCAAAACCACCTTTTATTGGACTCACCAAATTCTATAAAAACTTGAATAGAAGCCTTGTTTCTCTATCTAATAAATTAGAAATGGATCTACTCTAGGTGCCATTTATAGTTAATATTTTTAGGGAATATTCTAAATCATATAATTCTATTGAATGTGGAGGTCCTCACTGATAATCCTCACAGATTCCTTCATGAGGTATCTTAAGGAATGCAGCCCATACCCTCATAGAGAATGAAAATCTATGGCCATTGACCCAACTTTTTACAACATAAATCTCACCATAATCGAATGGGAATTGAATGTATTGGTAAAACTAAGAAACTAACCTAGGGTAGATGGGTCTATCTTCCTTCGAGAACCTCTCTAACCAGCCTTGATATTTTAACATTCTCAATACCAGAGACTTACTAGTCAGAATCCAATTGGGGAAAATATATTTCTCAGGTACAACAATGAGGTTTACCAGATTCATATTTAAAGGTCCTTCAGGTGTCAGCTTAGGTGAAATATTCATCTTCTTTGAGATGCGCTTTTCAGGTGTCGCTGATGACGGAAGATTCATTCTTGGAATTCACTAATGGTTCGAGTGAGAACAGAGTTGCAGGGATGAAGAAGGGTTTGAAAGGAGTAAGTAGGAGAAAGCTCGATTGAAAAATAAAGTGACACTTCCTTCGTTTTATCATTTAGGAATACAAAACGTCGCAAAGATAAAAATGTAATAAAAATAAAAAGGTGAAAAGGATAATTACTATGATACAGGTTTAAAGGAAAACATAAAGAATTTTTATAGTGAGACCATGGCTGGTCATTACGGTGAGACAATAAATGATCTTTACGGTGAGACTGTGAATGAACTTCTCAGTGTTCATTATGGTGATATAGTAAACGTCATACAGTATGTGAGAAATACTAACGGTGAGACCGTAAATGTTAGACAGTAAGTGAGAAACCAAAATCATGAAACAGTAAAGTATAACACAGTAAGATATCAAACAGTAAGGCCTGAACCAGTAACAAGTATGGTATCTATTTGAGATTTATCATGCCTAGTTCATGTATTATGCAGTCTATCCTCTCATAATTTAATGTTTTTTTAAATATATTAGCAAGTTGATATTTAGTACCAATGAATTCCAAACTGATATCACCTTTTGGATAATGATCTCTCAAAAAGTGATGTCTTACATCAATGTGCATTGTCCTAGAATTTGAAAGAGGATTATTTGAGATTTTAATAGCACTTGTGTTGTCACAGTTTATAGGTAGATGTCTGAATTGATATCCATAATCTAGTAATGTGTGTTTCATCCAAAAAATTTGTGCACAACAACTGCCAACAGCTATGTATTCAGCTTCTACAGTAGATAATGCAACATAATTTTGTTTCTTACTACACCATGATACTGGTGACTTGAATAAAAGGTGACATGTTACAGAGGTTCTTATTCTATCTAACTTACAACCAAAAAAGTCAGCATCAGAATAACTAACTAATTCAAATGATTGTCCTTTAGGATAAAACAGTCCTAGATTGGGCTTATGCTTGAGCTATTTGAAAATTCTCTTTACAGAATTTAAATGAAATTCCTTAGGGTTTGCCTGAAAATGAGCACAAATAAACACACTAAACATAATTTCAGGATTACTAGAAGCTAAGTAAAGTAAAATTCCAATCATTCCTCTATAAGTGTTTTGTTCAACAGATTTTCCATCTTCATCAAGATCCAACTTACAAGTGGTACTCATGGGAGTGTCACTACTTTTAGTGATTTCCAATCCAAAATGTTTTAGAAGATACTTTGTATATTTACTTTGATTTAAAATAATACATTTTTTAATTTTGAAAAAATTGAAATCCAAGAAAATATTTGAGTTCTCCCATTAAACTCATTTCAAATTCGTTTTGCATCATCTTAGAAAAATCAACACATAAGGAATTCTTCGAAGATCCAAATATAATATCATCTACATAGTTTTGAACAACTAAAACATCATTAGAATTTTTTTTATAAAAAGGGTAGGGTCAGTTATTCCTTTTGTAAAACCTTTGGAAATAAGAAAAGTACTCAATCTGTCATACCAAGCTCTTGGATATTTTTTTAAACCATATAAAGCTTTTGATAGTTTAGAAATATGATTTGGAAAATGGGGGTTTGTAAATATAAGGGGTTATTCAACAAAAAAATTCTCAACTATATACCCATTAAAGAATTCACTTTTAATATCCATTTGATATAGTTTGAAATTTAGATGTTTAGTATAGGCAAGCAGGATTTTTATGGCTTCATGTCTGGCTACTGGTGGAAAGGTATCCTCATAGTAAATTCCTTCTTCTTGATTATAGCCTTGTAAAACTATTCTAGCCTTGTTTCTAACTATATTACCAGCTTCATCAACTTTATTCCTAAAAACTCATTTAGTGCCTATGGTCAATGTTTCCTTAGGTCTGTCTAATAATTTCCAAAATTTGTTCCTTTAAAATCGATCCAATTATTTTTATATATCCATCACCCAAAATTCATCATTTATTGCATCACTGATGTTTTTAGGTTCAAGATATGAATGAAAAGATTGATGTTCAACCTGGTTTCTCATAGAAGCTCTTGTTTGTGTTCCTGTATCTAAATCTCCTACTACAACATATAAAGGATGGGTTTTAAGGGTCCTAGATGGTCTAGAAAAGGTAGGGCTAGAAATTTCCGGTTCATTTACAGGTTTGGGTTCAATAGAAACTGGTTTTAGAAAATTTCCAAAACTAGTTGTATTAACAATAGGTGCACTCTTCTTTTCATTAAGGTTTAGAATGGATATATCTTCTTCAAGATTTTTAAGATGGGTCTTAGGATCATGTGGATCCGTTTCATCAAATGTGATGTGTACAAATTCTTCCACACATTTGGTTCTCCTATTGAATACTCTATAGGCTTTACTCGATATTGAGTAAACTAGGAAAATTCATTCATCAATTTTGGAAGAAAATTTGTCAAGATTATCTTTAGTATTGAAAATAAAGACTTTGAAACCAAAAACTCTAATGTAATTAACCTTAGGCTTACTATTATTCCAAATCTCATAAGGAGTCTTTTTAAGAATTTTTCTAATCAAGACTCTATAGATAATGTAACAAGTTTTATTAATAGCTTCAGTCCAAAAGTAAATTGGAAAATCATATTTATTGAGCATTTTCCTAGAAATCTCTTGAAGATTCCTATTTCTTCTTTCTAATACACCATTCTGTTGAGGTGTTCTAAGAGCAGAGAAGTTGTGACTATAGTCATTGTGTGAGAAATAAAATTCAAACTCTTGATTTTCAAACTCACGACATGATAACTTCTCAAGGTCCTGATCTTAGTCCACTAAGGTTTTCTAAAGACATATAATAATTAATAAAATAAGAGAAAGATTCAATTTTATGAGAAAGAAAGTATACCCAAGTGTACCTATAAAAATCATCTACATGAACATAAACATAGTGCTTCGCATTTAGACTTGAAACTCTTGATGGTAGAAACAAATCCATGTGAACCAACTCGAGAGGTCGAGAAATAGAAACTTCTTTCTTTGATTTGAAAGAAACTTTGTGCTGTTTTCCCTTTTGACAAGGATTACACACTTTGTTTAGTAGGAATTCCAATTTAGGTAAGTCTCTAACTAATCCTTTCCGAGTCAGTTTTCTAAGTGAGTGCACATTGCAGTGTCCTAGTCTTCTGTGTTATAGCCAAGATTATTTATGAAAATCAATTAAACAAGTAACATTTAGTTTAACTAAATAATTCAATTATACAACATATACATTTTCATTTATTAATGCAGTAAATACCAAAACATTTTTAGAAATAAAAACATTACATGAATCATTTTCAAATTTTAAATTGAAACCATCATCACACAACTGAGAAAAACTTTGTAGATTGTATTTTATTCCATCAATAAATAATAATTTAGAAATTAAAATTGAATCAATCATACCAATGTAGCCAAAGCTGATGATCTTTCCTTTTGAGTTATCCCCAAAGGTGACATTTCCTCCATCAACTTTGATTAATCTCTTAAAGCATGAGTAGTATTCTATCATATGCCTTGAACATCCACTTTACAAGTACCATATCTTCCTACAAGAAATTTTCAAGAAAGTTTCCTACAAAATAGATTTAGACAAAAGATAACTTTGGTACCTTGAATTTCTTGGGTCGATAATGGTTAACAGGTAAAACATTAGGCACCCATATTTGAATAATGGGTTTCCTATAATTAAAAGATTCAAAATATGCTGATAAATAAACTTTTTTTGGTCTATAAGAATTTGAATAGCTAGATGAAGTATAAGAACTTCCAGAATTTGAAGTAGCAACATATTATCCAGATTTTGGAATAAATTTATTTTTAACAAACTGTTTCTGTCTAGGTTGGTATCCTAGACCAGTAGTATACTTTGGTGCAACTTGTTTTACAACAATTTGAGTTAGAGTGTTCTTTCTATTTGTGAACTTCTCTATGTCTTTTTAATTTGATTATTTGACAATTTAAGTTCATTATTCTCCTTTAATAGTTGATCATTCTTTTCCTTTTCTATACTAAGTTCATATTTAATAGTACTAGTTAAGGCATACTATTTATTCAATGATTTTTACTTATATTTTAGCTCATTACAAGTATCTTCTAACATATTACAATATTCAAATAATTCAGATTTATAAATATTATCATCATTATTTGAATAAATTTCATTCCTAGAATAATAATCATTTAGTATAGTGTAAAAAAGTACCTCAGATGAATTAGTCATGAAACACATATTGGAATGATTCTTTTCTTCAGAATCAGAAGCTTCAGATCCACTTGAGCTATCTTCTTAAGCACTCCATGTTTCCTTCATATCTTTCTTATATTTTTTTCCTTATAATCATATTTCTTTTTAAACATAAATTTCGGACATCCACCCTTAACATGTCCTTTCCATTTACATTCATGACAGACTATCTCATCATTTTTATCATCTTTCTTCCAATATCTCTTCCAATTACCTTGATGATCATACTTACCCTTATAATTTGATTTTCTAAAAAATTTATCCTTTCTACAGAGCTTCTTGAATCTCCTAGATATATGAGCCATCTCTTCATCCCTATCTGAATATGAACCTTAACTTATTGAGATTTCTATAGGTATGTGATCTTTCTCCTTGTCCTTGGTCTTTGAGGCAGTATAATTAAATTCCACTGACTTCTTCTTAGGCTCATAATCTTCCTCTTTGTTTAACATTAGCTCTTCTTCATACATCATCAACTTTTCAATCAGATCCTTGACAGGTAACTTGACAATATCACATGATTATCGTATAGAGACAGAGGATCCTCTCCATATGTCTAGTAGGAATCTCAATATCCTCAGGATTTTCTCCCTTGCAGGAACAACCTTTCCCAGTGAGCTCATTGTATCGACTATCCCATTAATCCTTAGATAAATATCAGAAATAGATTCATCAGATTTCTTCTTTAAATTATTATAATTAATAGTGTATGTATTTAGTCTCATTTCCTTAACATTGGTTGTTCCCTCATGGGAAATAGCCGAAGTATCCAAAATTTCATAAGTAGTCTTACATGCAGATATTCGATTAAATTCTTCATCTCCTAAAGCACAATATAGGGTATTAATTGCTTTACAATTATTATTGTAAGCAGCTTTCATAGGTTTATCCCAAGTAGTTCTAACAGTTTCTATAATCTTATACTGAGTCTCTATAGCATTCCATATGTCAAATCCCATACTTTCTATATGAATTTTCATTTTTATTTTCCATTAGGCATAATTAACACCATTAAAGAAAGGTGTCATGTTGGTAGCTACACATTTTAATCTATTATCCATAATAACTACATTTTAAAAAAATATATAAAGATATAAATATAAAGAATTAACAAGAATTTTTGAGATCTTTAAGATACAACTAAAATCATAGTTGAAAACTTTTTACAAACAGAGTGTTTTGAAAGACTTCTATCAACCTCACTCTGATACCAAATGTTGGTCGGAGTGGACACTCAAGAGGGGGGTGAATTGAGTTCTTATTATAAATTTCTGTTTAAAAGATGTATATTGAAATCCCCCAATTAATAAAACAAGTTAAATTGTAGTGAATTTATAAATATTGTAAGTGTTAAAATTGTTTCAGAAAGATTGATTATTTATCAGTTAACTCAATCTAAAGATTAAGTTAGCCTTTGAAACTAAATTATTGGCTCACAATAATCACAAAAACTTTCTAGTTCAACTATCAGAGTTATTTTAAAATAGTTTTGAATTTAAAAGTAATTAGCAGTGGAATATTGATAATAGTTTAAACAAAAATAAGGTGCACAACAGTTTTAACCAAGAGGTTCATTACTAAGATGAGACTTAGTCCTCTCAAATAGTTTACATATAAATTTGATCCACACCCTGGATCAGGGTTTACAATTTTACTGAGACTGTCTAGGTCCTCAAACCTCTACCACAGTTCTACGTGGGAAAGCAGCAACAACAGCACACAGGCTGTCCAGGTCCTCAGACCTCTACCACAGTTCTACATGGGATACACAAAGGTATACATAGTTTGGTGTGAGGATTTGAATTTCCTACAGTTCAACTTAAGAGTAAGTGTGTGTCCAAACAGATAGAAGCACACAGAGCTTGTAATGTAATAAATAAAGATCACAACAGAGTAATAATATGGAGATGAGTTTAGAATGCTCTTGTGTGATATCAATGCAGCTATTGACTCCTTTGGATTGATGCTGATGAAGCATTAAGTCCTTCTATAGAAGTTGTCTAGAAAACAGAGTGTCGTGGTTTTGTTCCTTCACTTCCAGTACATGGGTTCATCTTGAATGTGAGAGTATTCCTTGTAGTTCTTGAACCTTCTCTTTCAAATTTTGTTCTTGATTCCTATGAGTGTTCTTCAAGTTCTTCATGTGTTCTTATCTACATGTACCTGTGTATCTTTTTGTACATGTCTCGTTTGTATCTTCTTCTCCCTTACGTATATGTCTCTATATTTATCAATAGTATCTTGATATTACTTTTATTTCTTTTTATCCAGTAATGGGAATGATTTCCTTTTACAGGTATGAGGTATGGTTCTCTGGAAGGACAACAACCCACATTTATTAATAGAAATTGTATTAAAAGCACAAAATAAGACCCAAGGAAATTAAATTTAAAGATGAAAAAAAGTTTAAATAACTATGTCACAGTAAGTCAGGGAAATGGTGTTTTTTTCAAACGGTGTCTATATTGATCACAGTGTCTGAGTGTTATAGTATATTGTTCACAATGTCTTGTTTATGGTGTCTTGTTCACGGTGTCTTGTTTACGGTGTCTTGTTCACAGTTTCTTGTTCACAATGTCTTGTTCACGATTTCTTGTTCACGATGTCTTGTTCATGGTGTCTTGTTCATAGTGTCTTACTTCATGGTGTCTAGATTCACAATGTCTAATTCACGGTGTCTAGCTTTACAGTGTCTGGATTCACTGTTCCATAAATACACAGCCAGTGGCAGACTCACGGTGTCTTAGTCTTTTCAATATAAATGTGTTCCGACTAAAATAATGATGATAATAGAAAGGATTAGACTTAAGCATTTGTCAAAGAGGATATTATGAGAGTAGATCAAAGATAGTATAAAGTAAGTAAATTGAATATAGAACAACTAAGATCTTGCATGGCTCTTCTTAAATCATGAGAAAACTTTAAACATAAATACACATGATTGGATATAATTTATAGGAGGTAACTAGGCTGAAAAAGTTTTGTGATCATTAAAACATGATTAATACATGAAGAGTACAAAAAAGTTCATAACATAAGACAATAACACCAAAAAAACATATATCATAAATCATGAAACATGGAATATATATTTTGGAATAACATTCTAAATAATATGTATGAAAGTTGAAATATGAATAAAAAATTAAGATCCATAAAAACATAACATGGGAATAATAATGTGGCATATACATAAGCATGGAAAATCATCCCCTGTGTCCTGTATCACCACCAAGGCCATCATCACACAATATATATGGTTCTCTAATGAATTAAGTTCACTTTCCAATCCATGAAAAATTAGCTCATGGAATATAAATCATTAACCAATAAATTAGAGGTATATAGAGGACCCACTTTCATATAGTTATATACAATATGTATGTGTGCCACATTAATATGAAAACATTCATAATTCATTTGTAAGATAATTAAACCATGAGAAAGAAATAGGTTCCATGAAAACATCCATAATACACTATCATAAGAAAAACCAAGGAGGTTGGTTGATTTTATCAACACATAATATCTTCACTGAATCATAATAAACAATAAAATATGTTGAAATATATAAGTAATACTTTTTTATGATCATTATAAAATCTATTTTAAAATTAAGAATAAATATCCCATACTTTTGATAACATTTATTTTAAAAGAAAATAATTTATAAAACAATGAGAATAGAACTAAATTTTAGAAACCATGAAAATTTAAAAGATTTATTCCTAAATAAAAACATATATAATGTTGGGAAAATTCATTCATTTATAAACAGTTAAAAAGGAACATTTTTCAAACTTTTTTAAAGAAATTTAAATAAATAGAAACTTAATCATATGGAAAATGCATAAAAATACATTTTTCAATCCCTATAAATAAATTATATGTTAATAAAAAATATTCTCATAAAATTATATAATTATAGATAAATTCATTAATAAAAAAATGTAACGAATATGGATGAGGAGGAGAAATAATCTCAACAGAAAAAAAAGAGATAGTATCAATCCAATTTAGTTACATTATTTTTCTTGAATTGTTAACTAAATGGATCCATAAATTGTAATAATACATGTAAAAATATATAATAACCATTATATAAGAAAATATATGGGATTTTAAAATAAATTAATTTAAAATTTCTATCAATAAATATTTAGTCCTAAACAATCTAAATGTCAATATGAATTTGGTAAAGAAACTATTACCTTTAATTATATAATCCCTGAAAGATCTTTAGCAACATGTATAATAAACATAAACTTATTAGTAACTAATTTTAGAACTATATAGATATCTATTATGTAACATCCTATTACTAACCTATCAGGTATGTCTTTAAGATCATCATGGTTTCCCCTTTTCTTGCTATCCTTATGTGCCCGAGAAGGAAATTGGAGGATACCTATAATGGTGAAGTCTGAGATTTGTTAGAATCGTAGCTTTAATTGGATTCATTTATAGGCTTCATGAGGATTTCATGTCATGTAATTAAGTTACATGGTATGTAAGAGTTGTTGGATTCAAGATGTGAAAGACTTCACACTGTGAAAGGTTACAAAATGTAGAGATATCTTTCACACTGTGAATGATTTTAAATAATAGATTTTAATCCAAGGTGATGGGTTTTCTTATGTATGTGGGACTTTGATAGTTAGACACCATGTAATTGCCAATATATAGTTTTTAAAATAGGTGTGTGGCTTATTTTTTGGTTCTCTTATCCAAACACTTTTGTTCTCAACCAAGATAAATTCTTAGTCTATTTTTGGAGACTCTAATCATTCTAGGTCATTCTGTTTGGCATTTGATCTTCATTATGATTATGGTTTTTCTCTATGGGTAAGTGATCTTTACACTTCTTCATTATCCATGATCATGGTAGTTACCTTGGGTTGCATTATTGGATTTGTTTGTCTAAGTTTTTGTTTTCACTTATCTTCTTCTTGAACTATTGTGTGATCTCATTCTGAAGGTTGTTACTTTATTTGTTGTGGTGTGTCGGGCATTATTTAATGAGGTTTTTGGTGTTTTCTCTTCTCATCCAACCCAATTTATCAATTTAATCAATCATAATACATGTTTATATGGATTCTAGGGACTTCATATTCATCTTTGGGTTTTCATTGTTGGTGGATCCTGTTGTAGGCGTGTGTGACCGGAGTTTCGAGGTAGGTGGTTCCATCTGTAGACTATGTTGATAAACCTTGTTATTCCTTCATTATAAACCGATTTATATAATAAATTGACATGATTTATTTGTGTGTTGTAAATAGTTTTTAATGAAAAATGTTTTTTCCTAATTATAGTTGAATTGAAAGAAAAAGGGTATTTTTAAATAATTGAAAATGGTTTTGTAAAATGGTTTTGAAATTATTTCCAAAACATTGAAATGGTTGTGAAAATGAGAACATGGGTTACCTTGGGTACAAGGTTAAAGTTATATCTTGATTCCATCATCCATTATGGATGTTCAATTTTTGGGGTTTTCCTCTTGTCCTAGAGTTTATATTATTGGCTCTAGGTAAATGTTTGATATTGGGGTTTTACTTTCTGCGATGACTCCCTGGTACTAGAGTGTAGATCATTGGCTTTAGGTACCATGGTGCACTATTTCATAGATTAATGGGTATGAGTAGTATGTTGTCTAACTTTTTTTTATTCCTTATTATTGTGATTCCTATTATGCTAGTGCAATTATTTTTGTATTGATTGGATTTGTACTATTTGACCTTGATATTCATATTGATTCTTGTGAAAGATGACATGAAAAAATGTGGTTGAAAATTTATATACTTTCTTTTGTTTTAGAATTGTGATAAAAGAGGAAATTTTTACTATTTTTTCTATAAAAATACTTTATTTCTTATCATTCCATGTTTATTTAAAATGATCATGCAATAATTAGTGTTTAGAGACTGATTATGAAACACCTTGGTGGGATCCTACAGAGCCTGTTAGATCACACCCTGTATAACTCTTTAATGGTGCATAGACCTTTATATATATTCTATTAGAGTGGTATAAAATGCATCTCATTGAGGAGATGAGGTTTCATGTTATTTGGGTTTGGTAGATGGTGGTGAGATGGTTGGAGTTCATCCATAACATCACTTAGAGCGGCTATTTCATTTATGTCATTTCTAGTTGGACTTATCTCTTTGAATTTTTGAAACATTTATAGTCATTTGTTTCTACTGTCATCTCATAGTCATGGAATATATTTATTTGTATTTCACTGTCTCTTCCTTTTGTGTGTGTATAGATATATGCCATGTGTTTGTACATGTTGGGTTAAATCATTCCCTCTGGTTTACTGATCATTTCCCGGGTTCCTGTTGTCAGCCTATGGGGATTAGGAATGCCCTTTTAGTAGTTGAAAAATTTGGTTGGTGCTAGTTTTGAGGGTAACCAGGGTTAGTTAATTAAAATTTTTTATCAGAGGAGGTCTTTCCTCAGGTTTCTTAATATTTGGATGTTTGTTAGACTTCCACAGATATTTTTGGGACTTGATAGGTATTTTTATATAATTTCATTAACAAATCATTTTGTGACGAGACTCAATATACCATGGGAAGTTGGTATATTTATATCTAGTGTTGGGTTTTGTTTTAAATTTCAGTTTCTACTTATGGGTTTTCCGGTTTAATATGATATTTAATCTGTTTTCAGATAGTTCCTTCTATTTCAGTGTGCATCTATAGGTGTTAGAGACATCTTAAATGGGTTCCTTAGGAAGGTATAACTGATTCTCCTTAAGGTAATTTTTAGTTAGATCATAATCTCTTTGATACCATCTTATGAGAAGTCTTTGTTGTTGATCAAGATGCTCTATGATTCCAGAATGTGGTTGTTCAGGTACATCCAAGAGCTGTAGGTAAAAGAGATCTGTTGCAAGAATTCTCACACAAGAATCCCCCATCTATTAAAGGAACGAATGAACCTCAAGAGGCAGAATATTGAATGGATAAGATCGATCAAATATTATACATCATAGAGACACTTTAAAATATTATCATGAAGTGTGCATTATTCAGGCTCTTGTGTTCTAGAAAGAGAAGGTGGGATTCTATGGTCTAGGTAGACAGACACTTAGGCCTAGATTGGAAGGGTTTAAAAATCCCATTATTCTAGTATTTTAATCTAGAGTTTCTGATGTTGTAAATGTATTTGGAATTATTCTATTTTCAGCAGTGAGAGAATTCAGTGTTGACATACACCAATTAGTTTTCTGAGCTTCTTCATTTTTCTCTGGATGTGGCGAAGAATAACCAACTGAAGTCCCATAAGTACCAATAGGGATTGCGACCTGATAAAACATCATAGGTATTTATGTTGAAACTTTCTACCTATGAAGAGATGGTAGAAAAATCTTTGATGGAATAGATGGATATGGAAGACAGGGTTGGTTTTCCTAACTCTTATCTTCTATCTAGTGATTGCTTAAGTGGCATACATGGAATGAAGATGAAGTGATAGGATCATCACTAAAGTGGTGGTGTTGGGTATCATTAGTGATCCTACTTTGTACCATTTACTATAACTAGTAGTGTGCCTCTGAATTATTATTAGTGTGACGGAGTCAGACACACCAGACTCTTTTTTCATATTCCCTTGAAAACTTGCAACAGCTGTGGATGTGTTGGTCATATGCATCGCTTCTGTTAGGATATTAATAATCATTATGGTCACAATTTGTCATGTATAAAGGATACTAAGCTATATTCATAATCTTCAAAGACTACAAGGCTCCAACCACTAGCCTTGGGAGAGAATCACTTTCATGCAGTAGAAGAGTGTCCATCGGAAGTCGGTGAAGGTCCGACAATAGTTATAGGTACTATCCTTATTACATATTTAGTACCAATTTCATTATTTTATATTGGTTCCTACCAATCATTTATATCTGTATATTTTATTTATATTATTAAAAATATAATAAAAGATATGTCATTTTTAAAAGATTTAGAAACAACTCTCAGAAATAGGAGAGAGAAGTGGTTTTAGTATCCTTCTTTTTAATTAATGATTACTTATACAAAGTTAAACTTGGATTTTATTGTTCTTCATCTAGATCAGTTTGACATCATCATCATTATGGATTGGCTTGTATCTTGTCAAGATAAGGTTGATTATTATCATCAGCGTGCCTCATTTCTTTCTTTCTATGTGATCTTTCATGTGTTTCAAGGGGAGTGGGACCTGAGATCATGAGGTAAATAGATTTTCCACCCAGATATCAGGAGTTTGTTATCTGTTGTTTCATTTGATACTGGTGATGTTTCTCATATTATTGATCTTCCCATTGTTATTTGGGAATTTATCGATTCTTTCCCAGATGAATTCTATGGTCTTCCTCTAGAGAGAGAGAGAGTTAGAGTTAACAGTTGATCTAGTGCCATGTATGCACTTGATATCAATACCTTCTTATCATATGGAACCAAAAGAGTTGAAAGAGCTCAATATTCAGTTGGACAACCCATTTAAAAAAGGTTTCATTCTCTATAGTGTTTTACCTTTGGAATCTACTGTTCTTTTTTTCCAAAAAAATCATATTGTTCACTTCGACTGTGTGTGGAATATCGAAAGTTAAACCATGTAATGATTAATAATAAATATTATTTTCCTCACATGGATGATTTGTTCGATTCTTAAAAGAGAGAAAAGTGGTTCTTGAAGATTTTACTTTAGTTGAGTTATCTTCATCTAAGAGTTCAAGAGTTTGATATACCGAAGAAATATCTTAAATGTAGGTATGGCCATTATGAATATCTTGTGATGCATTTTGGTCTGACTAACGCTCATACATTTTCAATGGATTTGCTGAATCATATATTCATTGATATCTTGAGACATTTTTGGTAGTGTTCATGGATGATATTATGGTCTATTATAAATCCAATAATGAGCATGAAGACCATTTATGTTTGAATATAGAAATTTTGAGAAGTCATAATTTGTAAAGAAAACATTCAAAATGTAGTTTTTGAATTCAATAAGTGAAGTTCTTAGGGAACAAAAGTTATGAACATGTCCTATCAATTGATATAGAGAAGGTGAATACCGTTTCTTAATGAAAGGAACCATATAATGTCTTTAAAATTCATATCTTCTTTGGTCTATCTTGATATTATCAAAGGTTCTTTAAGGATTCTCCAATATTCCATTAAATATAACTACTCTTTCCTGGAAAGTATTGAATTTTACCTAGTATGAAAAGTGTTATTATTATTTCGATGAACTAAAAAGACTTTTGAAAATGGCCCCTATTCTAATCTTACCTGATCCCTATAAGGGATATGTGGTGTTTTGTGATATATATGGTGATAGTTTTGGATGAGTGCTGATGCAGGACGACCATGTGGTAGCTTACTACTCTATTCAGCTCTGACCACATAAGAATAATTACCCCACCCACAATTTATATATATTTTTAGTTATTCATGAACTTAAATGATGGTGGCACTATCTTTTTTGGGAGAGGTTCACTATTTTATCTGATCATAAGATTTTATAATTTCTCAGAATGACTAAAATCATAGATAGAGATGATGGGTATAATACCTTCATATGTTTGAATTTGATATCTCATACACCCTAAGGAGGGGGAATGTCTTCACAGACTCTCATAGTAGGAAAGTACCATCATAGGCTATACTAGAATCGATGGAGGAGTGAAACCTTATAGAGGTTTTCACTTAATTTTACCTATAATATTAGGAGGATATTTCATGTATGGTTCTAACCATTATTCTATTATCATCTTATATAATAGAGTCAATCATGTAGATTTAGACCTATGATGTTGAGTTTAGTAATGTTCTAGAATGAATTTATGGTGGGGAGCCCATTTCTGGTTGGTCAATCTCTTCAGATGGTATACTCCACTTTGGGAAATAGGTTTTACTCTCAATATCTGTGAAAATTTTATTCTTTTTTAATTGTCACAAAGATTTGTGGGATGTACATCCAAGAACTAAATAGAAATATTATTACATGAGATTATGGTTCTAGTGGCCTGGTATGAAGCACGACATTGCAGATTATGTATCCCACTGTTACACATACCAATAGTTAATGGCAGAGCACTTGAAACCCTCTAGTTTGCATCATCCTATTCTGGTGCCAGTCTGGAAATGGGATGAGGTATCCATGGATTTTTTGTTGGATTATTAGGGAATACCAGAAGAAACAATTTTATCTAGGTGGTTGTTGATCAGTAAATGAAGTCTTCTCATTTCATTCTGATCAAGTATACCATGAAGGTTGAAGATCTGGGTAAGATGTCTGTGTAGAAGATTATGTGGTTACATGGGAGTCCTTATACCATTGTTTGGGACAGGGATTATAGGTTTAACTCAGGGACCTTGAGAAGTATCCAATATAAAATGGGAACTCAATTCTTTTTGATCAGAACATACCATCCAAAGATAGATGGTCAAATGGAGCATGTGATTCTGATCCTATAGGATATGATTTTTTCACGTGTATTGGATTTTGTTGGATCATGGGATAGCTATCTAGGACTGGTTGAGTTTGTTTTAAAAAATAATTTCCAGTGATAGATAATAATGGATCCCTTGGAGGTGTTTTATGGTCACCCATGAATATCTCCTCTTTGTTGGGTGAATATGGGATAAATAGTTTTAGTTATCCCAAGTTTTGTCTAGGAGATTTCAGTAAAGAATCAATAGGGGAATATATTGATAGTTATATCCTAGAGGCGACAAAAATTGTATGCAAATCGGTAGCATCCTTCTCTAGAGTTTTCTATTGGAGACTATGTTTTCTTGAATGTTTCTCCTCATTTGGGTCGCTGTTGACTTCGGAAATAGAGTTAGTTGGCTCCAAGATATGTTAGACCATTTAAGGCTACTGATCAACTTAGGAATGTTGATTATCAATTATCATTAGAAGTTTAGATGATAGGTATTCATGATGTTTTCCACATATCTCAGTTCAAAAAGTATTATCCTAATCCTGATCATGTTATTAGTTGGGAAGAAATTGGTTTAGAGCCAGATGTTTCTATTTTGGAGAAGAAATTTGAGATCATTAACTACCAAGTGAATTTTTTGTGTGGGAAGTAAATTATGTTAGTAAATTTACTATAGAAACAAATATAATATTCTCACGATACTTGGTAAATTTATTCAATGATAAGGGAGAAATGACCACATCTTTTTCCAATGATTACATCTTCTATATGACTTCCTGGGGATGAAAAGTCTTTATTGTGGGGAGTTTATAAGATCTTGTTACCAATATATTAAGTATGTATTTAAACTCATCATGTTCTTCCATTTTATAATTGTTTTTATAGGTATGATAAGTAATTGGGAGGGTATCTACAATTTTGAAGTTGTAGATTTTTAGACCCTTAGATTTAATTGGGTTTCTCTATATGGTATAGGAGGATATCACACCATATAACTAGGTTACATGTCATGTACGAGTTTCTGGATGCATGTCGTGAAAGAATTCACACTGTGAAATGTTACACACTAGGAATATATGTTTCACGTCATGAAAATTTAAAATAACTATTTTTAATCTGACCCAATGGGTTTTTGGGTGTGTGTGGGACTTAAATAGTTACTTAATATGTAACAAGGATGCATGTCGTGTAATGGCCTCTATTCAGTTTTTCAAACAAGTGAGCGACTATTTTGTTTCAGTTCTATTATCTAAACTCTTTCACAGTCAACCTAAGAAAATTACAATGCAATTTTGGGGGACTCCAATTCTACTAGATTGATCTATTCGGTGTTCAATATTCATTGAGATTGTGGTGTATCTCTCTCGGTAAGTGATATTTCTTCTTATTCATTGTCCTTGATTGGATTAGGGCCCTTGGGGTGCATTATCAGATATATTAGTCTATTTTTGTATTTTCTCTTGTCTTTTTCTAGACCCATTGTGTGATATCCTTCTATAGGCCATTCCTTTTTTGGTTATGGTGTGACAGGAATTCATTCATGAGGTATGAGGTGTTTTCTTTTATCGGATAACCTTCTTTCTCAATTGAATCAATCCTAAGATGTGTGGATTTGGATTCTAGGTCCTTCTAAGAAATCATTTGTTTTTCATTGATAGTGGGTCCCGTTATGGGTGTTTGTAACTCTAGTTTCAAGGTTGGTGGTTCTATATATATCCTATGTTGATAAATCTTGTTGTTACTACTTTATAAAATCATTTATACAAGTAATTAACATGAGTTATTTATTTGTGTTGAAAATAGTTTTTAAAGAAAAATGGGGTTTCCATGATTATTGATGGATGCAAGGAGAAAGGGTATTTTAAAATCATTGAAAATGGTTTTAGAAACATTGAAATGGTTGTGAAAATGCAAACATGGGTTACCTTGTTTAATAGGTGGAATGCCTAGCTTGAGGCCATCATCCATTGTTAGGGTTATCTTTTTGGGGAATTCCTCATGTCTTAAAGTGTAGATTACTGGATCTAGGTATGTGTATTATATTATGGATTCATGTTATAGGGTGTCTCCAAGGTCTTGGAGTGTATATCAATGGATTCAGGTACCAAAGTACACTGATTCATAGATTAATGGGTACGAGTAGTCTGCGGTTTGACCTATTTTTTTCTTTGGTATTGTGATTACTATGCTACTATTTTTTCATTTTATTACTTGTATTTTTTTACTGATTATCCTTGATTTTAATTTTTATTCCTTTTAAATATGACATGTTAAAATATTCTTGAAAAATGATATACCTCCTTTTCTTTTAGAATTGTGATAAAAAGGGAAATGCTTACCATGTATTCTATGAAACTGGTATACTGCTTATCATTCCATTATTTATTTAAAATGAGAATATAATAATTTTTTTTACAGAGACTGGTTATGAAACACCTAGGTGGGATCCTACGAATCCTATTATCTGAAACCCTACAGATTTCTTCGGTGGGGTGTAGACCATTGTATGTAGTCTCTTGAAGGGAAAGGAAAGGTTCCACAATGTGGTAATGAGGCTTCATGTCAACTAAGTTTGGTAGCTAGTGGAGATATGGTGGGAGTTTTTCCACTCCATCCCTTGTAATAGTTGTTACATTTAGGTCTTTTGCGGTTTGGATTGTATTTTGGAGTTTTAGCCAAATTTACAGTTATTTTTCCACTTTCTTCTCAAAGTTTTGGAATCTATTTATTAGTCTTACACTATCTCTTCCTATTTTGTGTGTATGTATATATTCCATGTGTTTGTATGGGTTCAAAAAAATCATTCCCTCTAGATTATTTATCAATTCCTGAGTGTTTGTCTCCAACCCACATAGATTGATAATGCCCTTCATTTATATGGAAAAATGGGTCAAGGGATTGTTTTCAGTGTATACCATTCCAATTTATTGCGTATTACCTTATATACTATTCATTTATATTCATTAATTAGACATATATATGTTATTATTTAATTTCATCATAAACTATTTTTAATTTTGATTGTTTTGTATAAGTCACACAGTCATGATGTCAGTCCTCATTCATTGATAAAAAGTTCACCATTCAAATATTGTTAAAGTTTGTTTAATAATATCGTTTCAATGATGTATTTAGATCAATGCTCACTTTATTAAAGGTATGGGTATGGTTTATGAAAATGGAATCTATGATGAGCATGTGTCGGCTAATTTATAAATAAGAACTAGTTATATTATATTTATCATTAATTTTTCTTTCACCATTCCAGAAACATATTCATAACCTAAATTAATATTCAATATCAAATATTACTAGTATAAATTTATTTATATTCATTTATGTTTGAAATGGTGAATATGGGACATAATGGTTCATGTAGATGGTTGAACTAACCAAATAGGGACCTATTATAATAATGAATGAAAAAGAGTATAGAGTTATATAATAATAATATTTTTTACTCAAAAACATTATTATAAAAATATAACATAAATAAAATTTAAAAATATATTTGAAAATATTATAGATGAAGAGGAAATTGAATAAGATGGTGAAGATATGGGTACTTACATCGATTAATCCTATCCTTCTGGATATGAGTTCCCTAAGAATAAAGAATTTATTTTTAATTCTTATAACTATTGTCTATAAATCTTCTAAGAATTTAGGAAAATAAAAATGGGCATGAATTTAATAGAGTTTCTATTGAAAAAATTAGTTTTTAAGGGGTCCTTTTATTTATGATTTTTGAGTGACATTTTCACAAATACTCATTCCCTAACATGTAAGGTTTTAATTTTATCATGTAAGGAGGATAAAATATGAAAATAAGGGATATGGTTCATTCATACCATCATGAACACAATTTATATATATGGTTATAAATATTTTATATCTTTTTGATTTAGTTGTATGTTTTTTACCACATTTTATATTTTCACGGTAACTCAATTTTTACCTCAGAAACTACTTTTTATACCTCAAAATGAAATTGAACTACATACGAAATTTTGATTTTATGATTACAAATCTGGACATCATTTAATCTAATTTGTTTTATAAATAGAATAAATTTAACATTTAAACGAAAACATAAAATATATATAGAGAAAAATTACTTTTTATACATCAAGTGTTCTTAATCTTATTTCAAATGAATTAAAAATTAAATGGGTTGTAATATATTTATTTTTAAATTTAAGAATTACATTATATTTATCATTTATAAATGATAAATTTAATTTATTAATAAAAAAATACAAAATAATTAAAAAGTTATTTTAAAGAAAATCCATTTTATTTTTAAATGATTTTAACCACATACCATTATATTTAATTATTTATCATATTAAAATGTAATTTTATCAATCATTTATATTAAAATATTTATTTTAATTTTATAAGTAGATAATATCATTATTTAATAATAAGAATAAGAATAATAATAATAACAGTAATGTGTAGAAAAAAATATAATAAAATAATTTAATTAAATATTAACCTTCTATTTTATACTTAATATTTGAGAATATATTACTTTTTATTTTATATAAAATATTAAGAAACATTAATATACCTATTGTATAAATGCATACCTAACAACCATATATCCAACACTAACATATCAAATGACAATATAACTGATGACACGATTTCCAGCAATAATATATCAAATATTTATATTTTCAATGGTCATATATATAATGATCATATTTTATTCCCATATATAGCCTTACATACAATACTAAAATAATTCTTCATATTAATTTACATATCTCCCATCATGTTTACTATATTTATAATGTCCACCATTTTTAAATAGTTAAAATTTGGGTTATGATATTCATGGAAAACCATAATAAAAATGATTTTATTTTTATAGTATTTGTATATACATGTGGTTTTATTCCTCATGTAGTTTTCTTGATGATGTTTTGTATTAAATTGTCATAATATTGTAATTTTTATACTATAATGTAATAATTTATTTCAATAAAATGTTTCATGGTTCATTATAGTTTGGTGTTTCATGTGAAACAAGCTATACAAAAAAAATATTTATTTAAAGGGAAATATATAGTAATATCATGAGCTATTGCACTCATTATTTTTACATTTGACAGACCTTCTCGACATATATTGGTATAATTTACCACCCATGGAATCAATAGGGATTATTGTGGGAATCATTCTAGGTGATATTATTTGATTATTTCTATACAGAGATGTTGAAAAAATGTATAGGGAATTAACTTATAGAGATGAAATAATGTAAAATTTTTACTGTATAATATGTCTCTAGTTTACAAATTTGCCAAATTTTTCTATAACATTTTTAAGGTTGAATACTTATTAGGCTTATCTATATGAGTATGAGATATTGTTATAGATCTAATTTAAGAAACATCATTTTTTATACACATTTCACAAAAGTGGTGAATAAGGATCTTATAGAAAACAAAGATCTTAACTAAGAAAAGGGTGATTTGATAAGATTAGGTGGATCTAGGAGTGTTAATAATAGAAAGGGATATGAATATAATAGGGATAGTGGATATTTTTTGGTAATGGGATGAATTTTCTTCTCCATAATCTAGAGTTATAGAGCCATTGGAGTGTTTTCCGTGTATCCCATGAGGCCATACTCACTCAGTGTGTCCTAGTGATCCTAAGGAGTGTCACTATTGTGAAAATTTTAGAAATACATTAAAGTGTTTCTAGATATGATCTTAATTTAGTGGAGGTTATGATTCATCTTTCATGAACGAATCTATGGAATGTGACAGTTGAAATCTCAAAGAGTTATCCATATATTTTCTTGGAAGTTTAGTATTGGGGGTATCATAGGTTATAAAGGAATAATTTAGTGAGGGTAATATATATTGTGGTGAAAGTTAATCAAGTGTAATGATTGACATTTGTGGTTGAGTTAATGGTTAACAGTTGAGTGGGTGATAAAATAACTTGACACATGATATTATCTTTTTAGAGATATGATTTTGGTTGCTTGTGGGTGATAAAATAACTTGACACAGAATATTATATTTTTAGAGATATGATGTTTTTTACTTATACAATGTTTAATAAATTGGTTGATTATTTTACTTATCATTATTTAATATCTTATTCTTTGGAATATGACTAGGGTTATGTGGTTATGTTTTTGATTAATTTATATTAATAACCTATTTGGAAGATTATAATATATTATCTAAATATACTAGACTTGTATTATAGGTATTATTGTATATATAAATTATTTTTGTTTCATTATTTGGATATAGGATGATTTTGTTTCATTATTTAGTTGGATTTTCTATCATGATTTTGAGTACATAGTGATTATTAACAAAGACATGTGATATTCAATCTATCTTAGAATGAATCCTATTTATTAATTGGTGATTAGAACTATCATTATAGTTTAGATTTATAGGATTTAAGGATGATAAGAAGGATTTAAAATCACATAAGAGAGAATTTTCTCAAATCCGTTGAGGTACTTCTATGTTATTCTTCTCCTTTTATGGATAATAGGTATCGAGTTTTGTCTCCAAAATATTTTATATGTTTTATACATGATAAAAAGGTGGTGTTTTAAATTTTATTGAAAATAGTTAATGATACTATTTTTATACCATCTTGACATACTGATCAACATGAGCTCATAAAGTTAAATGTTTAGTTAGATGATCTTTATTTAAAAGGATTCATCATAAATATTTCATTTCCAGGGGGTGTTTTTATACCTTTTTCTAATATAGTATATGAGATTTTAGGGTTGTGTTTTAAATAGAATAGATTTAATATATATACCATTAAGAATTAGTATCCATTAATATAGATTGCTAATTTATTTCATTAATGAATAGGATATCAATGGTTTTCAAGGATCTATCATTGAACACAATATATTTAATTAAGATTATGAGATAAAGATGTTCCAAATATTGTTTTTCAATCATGGTATTTCTATTTTGAGTTATTGTTTATATTTTCATGGTAATTAATGGACCGTATGTGTTTATATATTTGATAATCCATGTTTTTTATCTTTATTTGAATTTAATGATTATTGTTCTTATCTGTGATATATTAATATACTAATGATATTATGAATGGAATTTATGATATTTGGCTGCTATCCTTGACACATTGAGAGACCATATTCTATATACCCAGATGATAAAAAATAGATTATATATTTGAGAGGTGATGATTTATGGGAATGTTGTCTCTAAATCTGGTATATCATTTGATCTTGATAATATATTTACTGTCATGTATTGGGAGATTCTAAATAATGTTGTTAAAATATGTAGTTTATTGGAAAATTCATTTTATTATGATAATTTTATTTTGGATTTATCTTTACTAGTTTTTCCACTTATGGAATTTTATATGAAGGGATGATTTTTCAGTGGAATGATAAATGTAAGGATTTATTTCATGGGATATTGGAGAGTGTGATACCCTTGACCAGGCCACTGGGTCTAATCTATAGGGACACATGAGCACATGTGAACCTCCCTATACACATTAGTTTGTTCACTAGCACCGAGTGCCTGAATAAAAACAAGGAGAGACTATTCTATCATTATTGGATTACCATAATAGTAAGGTAATTACAGAAACAAAAATAATAATAATGGTAAGTGTGGAAGATCACATTAAAGAAGAAATAATAATAACATAAACCCATGAGATATCAAATGAAATATGATATCCAATACATCGATAGAATATATATCCTTAGATGTGGTATATTAATATACATAATATGAGAAAAATAACCAAATAATAAAATATATATCACTAAAAATGATATTGGAGCATGTCTCAGTATCACCTCAATCACTATCGATTAACATCAACTTGGCAGTATATCGTAAGGCCCATACCCTTGGACAGATTCCAAATCATAATATTTGCATGCACATCATAATTCCCATGTGGTTGTAAGAGAAAAACAAGTGGTACACAACCAATGACCCCTTAAAAAAGTTATATTGATATTATAATGGTGGATTCATTGAAAAAATAAATAAATATACAAATAAATTATAAAAACTCATTGGGTCATCGTGCACTAACCAGGCCGCTATGAATCCCCAGTTATACCTACTTAACTTAATTATGGAGGGAAAGTGTATGAAAAATACTCCAAATAAATAAGTATAATGGCCCAAGAATTATTAATCAAGACTGAACCTCATAAAGAACACTCGACCCATCCCGTATCACTCCTGGGAGGCTACATCACATCCAAAATATCACCTTATCACTCAAGGTGAACCAATAAAGAAGTAATAAACATGTAGTATCACACATAAAAAGTGATAACAGGAAATGAAACTCATAACATGGACCCTAAACCACTTTATTGGGACATTATATTGACAAAAAATCCCAAACATATCTTTCATGGTCCAATTTGTTATGAGGAAATACCTATAGTCACCCATAAACAGGAGTGGAAGTCATACTTAAACTAGGTTATCACCCATAACTCCCCCTCTAAAGGCTTAACCCCAAATATATAGACCTAATTGATCACATTTATACCATATAAATTTATCTCATAGGGATACATAGGAACCCACAAGCATTTTGATATATTAAACATTAAAACTTCATATAAAAGCCATAAAATAGTAATGGCATCTTACTTCGAGTATGAAAAAGCTCAATCACCAATAAAAACGACCCAATTCAGTTTAAATGCATGAAAACCCTAAAATAAGACCCCAAATCACATATTAGGGTTATAGAAAGTGGAAATAATAAATAGAGGATGGAGGAAGAACATAAGGATTGAATGATGTTAGAATCACCAAGAGAAACCTTTTATAACAAGAAATACTTTAAATGACCAATATAAAAGATTAAGGGATAAAAAATCATGATTTGGGAGATTCTAGAAAGATATATCATGAGTGAGGGTCAACGGAATGGAGATAAGACTAAAAATAGGGTACCATGTAAAATATATGATTGTAAACCTCTAAAAGATAGAAAGGATTACATTCACGGTATGATTATATGACTCATGTCATGAAACACTCTAGGAAAAAGGCTTATAGTTCTACCAAAGCTAATAATAGTGTCAAATAATAAGTTTATGTTTTGAATACAACCTCATAAGGAATTATAGTAGTAGTACTGAGTCTTTTCCCAATATCTGACCCTTGAGCCACTCCTAAAGCCTCAGTTGAAAAAAAAGAAAATAACATACACATTATTATGAAAAATTAAACCCTAAGACCCCATGTAATTTAAAGGGAATAAAAAAATATCCCTCTAAGGAATTATCATTCTTGAGAAGTTTATCTTGGGGACTTGGAAAAAAAATATATATCCATAATTTCCACACATAATAATCTAACTCTTTTGTCGGATATAACCAGACTAGGTCAACCTGACCCATCACCCAAGCCGGTAGGCCATATGGACCATAGAACCTTCCCAATCACCATGGGATAGTAAAAATCATCATGAAATAATGAATAACCTATGGGAATGGATTCAACCATATTAAAATGATATGATCCATACATAAATTTGTGCATCCATGCCAATATATTCATATTCAATGAGAATAATGATGCAACTAGAACAATAAAACATGACTAAAATCAAAAACCATGAATAAAATCATAACATAATACATAAAGAGAAATAAAATATACACATATATATATATATGATATATCATGTTAAATATAAAACCTCAATACTAAGATAAAATACCTAAATATATAATACATATAAGAAAATTATACAAAATCTTATAAATGGAACCTCATGAGATGACCTTGTGAGAATATGTCTCCTCCACCAAAAAACCTCAGACAACGGTAATCAAGAAAAACCTCTAATGTACATAGTTCCCTTACCATTACGAGTGTCCTATAGACAAATTCTACATATACCCAAAGGAATTTATAGGGTATGAGGCACAATGCCTAGTAGGATAACACCACAAATATATTTAGGAATTTTAATCCATGAAACCAATAAATTTGTTTTAAAACACATTATCCATAACCAATCCACATTGAAAAAAATTCACATGAAATTATTCCTTTAAAATACCCTTGGGTTTTCATAAAAAATAACAAGTTTTCCAATTCATTTATTAACATGTATCAAGTAAAAAAACATGGCATGAACATGATAAACCTACCCAAACAAGGTATACAAAAGATACAGTCATAAAAATCATCACACAATCATGTAATACAAAATGGGAATAACTCAATATATCACAATATAACAAGGTTCTAACATAATTAAAAAAAGAATATAAATAAACCAAGAATATTTAACTCTAACCAAGGGATATTACCATATGGGTTTAATGTGAGTGATTCAAAGAATAATATGCTAGCCGAATAAATAATAACAATAAAGGAGAATCTCTCATAGTCTTCCCCAGGCCCAATTCCCAAGAGATCTCATGGTCTCTTAATATCAAAAGTGGAATGAATCTCATTGTTACTCTGAAAAGGCTCTCTCGATCCCATTGTCAACACATCCTCACACCCAAGTTATCCCATGTTATACTCAACACCAAACACATCAAAATTATAATTGACATTCAAAAAAAACTTTCCAAAATCCAATTTTAAACATTAAATTAGCAATATAAAACCATGACACATAATAAACAGGGTTTAAAAATAAACCATAAATCGATTAAATGAAAATTTAGTAACAAAAAACCAATTTTTATAATGAATTAAATGGTTATCATTGTCAAATTCTTTAAAATAAAGAAACCTACTTTGGAAATAGTTTCAAACTCATCATCTTCAATGAAAAACACCCAAATTTGGAATGAAAATTCCTCATACATGTAAACCACATGAAATAAAACAATCTTATCCTATTATTTACCCTAATTTTGGACAAACAACCTTCTAGGGTTTTTATCTCCCTTATAAATGTAGGAAAAAGGAATAAGAAGGGGAAATAATGAAGAAAATCTCACGAAAGGGGCTTTCTTGAAGCCAAAAAATAGTGAACCAAGGAAAATCAACCAAAAAATGATAGAAAGATGTTTCAAAACCAAGGGAGTGGGATAAAAATTAAATTATAGATAAAATAATCCAAAATGATATAAATAAATTAATTCAATTTTAGTAAAAGACTAAATTTTAGTAGACTATAAAACTCACATAATTTGGTCAAGTGATAAAAAAATCATCTACTAACCAAAAAATTTCCACTATACTCTAAGAATATAAGGTGAATAGTTAATAATAGGCCTCACATGGTTATAAAAATTTTCTTAAATGATGAAAAATTTTACTATCCCAAAAAAATCACCCTCACACGGTTAGTCAGAAAGTTTGGAAAACCATACACAAATTGTGCTTTAGAGTCTATTTTCTATGAAGAGACAAATTTTGGAACCCTTATAACTAGAAACTCTAAAGAAATAAAAGGTAAATACAAACTCAAAATAGATATACCAGTGACCTATAAGTGTGAAAAACCTCCCCACCATGACACTTTATACACCAAGAAAGTCCTTATGCATACTCAAAAGAAATTAGGTGATGCCACTACTCCCTCTCTAAGACTCCTCACCCTTTTGTCTCATGATTATGTAAACTATGATGCCAAATCCCAATGTGAAGGAGTTCTATTTACCATGGAGTACCTTATTTTGGCAATCCATCATATAAACACCATACTTAAACACATTGACATCAAGATCCACCTTCAAATTATTCCACTCTATCACATGATATTGGTTTAGATATTATCTCATAAATTATAAAAATGAAATGAATCATGGATCAAGTTAATACATGGTGTAAAATCCAATGAATATTTTTCCTTGTAATGATGTTCCACAAGATGAAATAGCCCGACATAATACATTTTCGACCTCCACTAATTTCCCATATGATGTTATCACAACTAAATGGATACCAAGAGAAATAGATGGTCACCAATATCAAAATTTAATGGATGAATAATTCAATTGAGTTAAAATATTTATTAACTATGAGTTTTCACCAACCTTTTATGAATTAGATAAACTTTCTCCATTGTCTCCTGGATGAGTCTTGGTCTCAATAAGGAATTCCCACCCACCTTGACCATACACAATAGGGAATAACACATAAACCCATAAAATTACTCATATAGGGTCACCCAAATTTATTCCTAATAACATTTACTATAAGAAAACTCAGTCAATGATAGGTTTATTTCTAATAAACCTGTAAAGTCAAGTACACATGCTCATAAAAAATACGAAAGAATCTGGATGGTACTCTCATACTAGTTATCCCACTACAGGTGATACATGGTTCTCAAACTCACATTTTCTCCCAAGGATAACTAAATCCCATTAAAAAACCAAGAAGTAAAATAGGAACCCCGATTAGAATATGCCTCTAAGAGAACTCCATGAAGCATAAAAACCTACCAGACAAAGAGGTTCTTGATCTGATATATATTAACCCACTCTCTGATACAAAAATAATTTTATAATTTTACTAGATAGTAAAAAATCAATATTATATAATCCTTACAAAATTTCTTTCAAGGTATAATAATCTTGAAATGCATTGAGATCGTATAATAATTTTATACTGGATTAGGAAGAGGATGCAGTAACCCATTTGATCTTTGGTGCTTATCTATGACCCTATTATAGGTCAAACATCATGACATATAATCTTTAAGATATTTCCTCATATTAGGACACTAATACATACCTCTGATGGTATAAAATAGTTTTCTAGCCCCAAGGTACCTGAACCAACTATAATTATTCCCCTTGTGCATCACATCTTACCTCAAGACCAATGGAACCACTAACTACATTCAGAAAAGGATTAAACCATTGGGATATCGAGAACAATCACTTAAGGTCTACCCCACTTTTTAGAACACTTATAATCATCTATTAATTTGTGTTAAATACTACTCTCTACTAACCACATCAATGAGAGGAGGTGTAACCTACAAACTAGTCAAGAACACCTCTTTTACATCCTCTTGTACCTCAAGATTCATATTAGAAAATAAAATCATCAAGAACCAATCATCCACTAATTATTGAATATATTGGATTAGAAACATTCTTCTCAAGTATTTGGTGAAAAATATCCCTTCATAGGGGTATAATAAATATTAAAATTGAATGTTTTAATTTACTATACCCAACATCTATGTTTGAGGGTCAAATACCACTGGTTAAAGATGTTCTTAAGGATTCTATGATATGAGTAGATTGTAAAACATTCCCCAAAGAGGTAATGGCTCTGCATATTCAGCGTATGCAATACAGATTCCATCTTATGGTGAAGGGTGGGATAATTATGATTATTTAGGAATAGATTATGTTATCCTTTAGCTACCACATAGTTATCATACATCATAATTCATCCCATCACCACAATAGAGGTATCATAATAGACTACATAATATTTCTGAGTATCAGGACATATCAAATCTAGTATATATTTCAAATGGGGTTTCAACACTTCAAAAGAACGGTTTCAATTCACACTCTACACAAAAATCAATCCTTTCCTAGTCCAATCCATCAAGGGAGAATTTATCCTAGGGAAATCCTAAAAAAAATTCTATAATACCCTACCAAGCCTAAAAAAGTATTAATTTCGAACACATTCTTAGCCTTTTCTTAAGAAATAACTTCTTGAACCTTCTCGATATCCACTAAAAATCCTCTATCAAAAATCTTGTGGCCTAAAAACATCAGATCGTGAAAAAAATTGTTCATTTTGATATCTTTCAATAAAAATAATGTTTGACCAAGAGTCCAAAAAGAACCTCTAGATAATCATAATTTTCCTCCTCCATCATTGAATAAACCAAAATTTCATCAAAAAATCATGATGATGAAGGATTCTTAAAAGCGATGGAAGATCTAGTTCATCATGTATACAAAGACTGCCAAATCTTTTGTAACACCAAATAGAATTACCAAATACTCAATATGTTTATATTGTTATCGAAAGGAAGTATTAAGAGTATCATCTGTCTAGAACCTCAACTTTTGGTACCCTAACCTTAGTTCGGTATTTGAAAATTGAAAAAATCCTATGAGTTGGTCAATAATATTACTAATTCTAGACAATGGGCATTTATTCATTATACCTAATTAAGCTTATGGTAATCTATATAAAGTAAGAGAATCATATTTTCTAATTTCCTAACAAAAATAGAAATGCCCGTGGTGACATTCTTAGTTGAATAAATATCACGCTCTTATGGAATTCTAGTTGAGATTTCAACTATTTCATCTCAACGAGATCCATCTAGTAAGACAAAAATGATATGGGGCTCATCACGAGGAGTAAATCAGTAGTAAATGTGACCTCTCATTAAAGTAGAAACCTCAAAAATACTCTAGGAAAATATCTAATTACCATTCTATGACCACTATAATATAATGAATTTAAATCATTACTAATGCTTCAAATAGAAACCTAGACAACTGATACAAAATCAATATTATCCCTATAAAAACAATAAATTCCCATCCTGATCAGGGATCCCAATCACCCTAGGATACATGAGTTATTACATAAGGAGACCGAAATTGAACCCTATAGTGATAATAATCAACATGTTACTTGAAGTTAATTAACTAATCAATACTAATGATGGGATCAAAAATTAAATATCCAATATGAGGAAATCCAAAATTAATTCCATGTTAGTAATTAAAACGTGACACTCTTGGAACTCAAAACCTTATTCCTTCTTCCAACTCAGTAGGGTAATTAAATATAAAATAAAAAGAATAATCACTTCTCATATACCTAAATCATAAATAAACCTTAGTGATATAAATGAATGGAATGTTCCTATATCATATAAGATATATTAAATGGAAGCAGAAATTAACACCATACCACTCAAGGTGGTTGAACGAGATTAAGTGTCCGACGAAATCATATCTACAATATGAATATTTCTTGACTCAATCTGTTCTTGATATATATTCACCTAGTGATAATACCATATTCCTTGAGAGTGAGATCATTCAACCATGGAATTATCATATTACTTCAAGGAACACTTAGAGAACATGGATCCAATTCCACTCCACTGACAAGAAGCCTTACAAAAGAATTGACAATGAACCAAACACCCACATCAGTGTCACATCCTTGGATCCTCTGGGAAACTAGGTCTGGTTTGATCAATCTTCCCATACTAAAAACAAATCACTGATTTAAACCTTTAAGAAACCACTAGAATTTTACCTAATGGCTATTAAGAACTCTTTCATCATCCACAACGAGGTTCATCCCACTTATTCTTCTGACCATATGAAGATCCCATGCTACCACTCACTGAAGGAACACCATGAGACCAATCTTCATGTCCATATCTTCTTCTTCCCTATCCACTTTATCAACCATCTCAACATAGGTGGTTAAGATAATAATAACAATTATGAAACTTTTCTCAACATTCAATCCCATCTCAAAACACTGACCATTATGGTAATAATTCATGAGGATTTTAGAGTATATATCAACCAAAACAGTAAACTAAGAAGCTTACTCCAACACTAAATAATCCCCTTTCTTGGACATCATAAAATCATGGTCCTTCTCCACCATCAATGTCCTTGGGTAGAATTCCCAATTTAAAAAACCCCTTTAAAGTTATCCACGTGAGATCACTTTTCCACGTCACTTACACCATGGATTACCAATATATTATACCTTTTAATTGTACTACACATTTACTAAATCACTCTTTCATGGTCTTAGGTGTCTTCTAGAATAGAAATATTCACTCAATATGTTCCAACCACTCAATAGTCTCTTGGGATCCCATGTTTCCATAAAATACTATTGTATTTTCATTAATAAAATATTAGGTGTTTTACACCATCCATTTCTTCTATCAACCATCATCATGGCCTAATTATTAGATCGTATGAATCAGTAAATTTTCCAAGGTAAGATAAAATACTGGGTTTTACTGTGGGAAATGCTCTATGACACCCTCTCCAACCATAGATGGGGTCCTTCTATGAGACATTATCTAAAAAACACAAAAAAAAAATAACATTAAATAAACAATTTAACATCAAACATAACCAATTAAACCAATAAACCTTATAATAGGTATCAATAGATTTATTTAGCATAAAAATTCAAATGAATAAGCAACAAAAATGTAAAATAATTAATCATTTTATCTTTGTACATAGTTTAGCTTCATGGTTAAGAAAAATATTCCCTAACAATTCAAGTCTCATTGGATGGTCATAAACAAGGCAAAAAATAATGCACATAGTTACTACTAACTGCATTTCAAAACTTTTCAACCCTTTTACCCTCAATTTTTCTCCTCAAAACTCAAAAAACTCATTCTAACCTTATTACTCATCATAGTCAAGGAAATTAATTAAAATATCAATAAAACAACCTATAACAAGGCTTAAAACATAAAAAAATATAAAACCAGCCATGGTATGTTGAGGTTTAACCTGAATATGAACTTTATAGGAACTCCACCACACCTGCCTCTTGACCACTAATGGCACTAGATATATTATACCAATGAGTCCTACCATAAGAAGGGTTATAATACTATTTTTTAGTACCTAACCACTTTATGACATGAATTTGGTCAACAGATTCCATGGGTATCATTTAATACCTTATTTTCATTCCCAAAAACACCATATGATAATACCTACTAGGTCACTTATCATATTAATAAATATACCTATATGAAAATAAATTATCTTTCAATGCGATTTGTCCTCAATCCTAGAGACCGTGATAAATTTCTCAAGAGGTCACCCATCTTAACACTAAACCATGAGAAAACATTGGTAAATGTGAATTTATAATCAGGTAGGCTCCCAAAATGATGGGTTCACCATGTTGACATGGGTTATAGAATTTAGTATTTTAATGACTAATTTTCTAGGGGTGTTACACTCCCCACCACATTAATGACCAATTCCCTCATTGTGGGCCCCACACCAAAAACCTGGGTAGTGCCTCTATACTTCCAACAGGGTATTAGATCTGATGCCAATTTGTTGTGATCTGTCCTAGGTCGACTCGACCAGCCACCTGAGATGGAAGACCACATAGCCTAAAACATGTTCCCGATCACCATGGGTTGATGATAATAATAAGGTCATAATAAATAACCTCTTGGGAATGGTTTCACTCATACTAAATAGGCATGAAATACCCATATAATTGGATGAGCACACAAACATAATCATATTTAATGAGTATATACATACAACCAAATAAACACAACATGACTATATTAAAATTCTGTAATTTACATCACAAAATAAATCTCAAAACCCAAAACAAGGGTCAAACACCTAAATAGACAATATATACATCCCAATGATACAAAATCCCAAAAATATATCCTTATGAGGTAACCCTTTGAGACCATGTTTCCTCCATTAAAATATCTTAAATGAAGATGATAAAAAAGATCTACCTAACTACATAATTTACTTTCCTTTATATGTGTCCTAGAAAACAAAGTCTACATACACATGAAGGTATATATAGGCTGCGAGGTATAAATCCCAGTAAGATACCACCATGAATCTATTTAATTCTTTTAAACCCTGCATCCAAAAAACTAGTTTGAAAAATCATTTTCCAAAACTAATCCACTTTGAATACATTTCATTTAAATCATTATTTTGAAATCCCAATAGTTTTTATATTAAAAAAATGTTTTACAGATCATTTATGAACATGAATCATGTAAAGAAATAAAATCCAATCAAAATGAACATTATAAACCTACCCAAAAAAGGCATAGGTGAGGTATAACCATAAACATTGTCACATAATCATGTAAGAGTAAATGGGAATAACTCATCACATACCAATTTAAAAAGGAACTAAAAAAATGTATTAAAGGATATAAATAAAATGGGAATTCGTAATTTTCACCATGGTCTCTATCTATAATGATATTTTGTGAGTGATTCTAAAACACAACATGTTTTCTGACTAAACAAACACAACAAAGTGGAAGCTCTGATGGTCTTCACCAGGACTAACTCCTAGGTTCTCTCTTGGTATATTGGTAAAAAAAATTTGAAGCTATCTCACTCTTCCTCCCAAAAGTCTCTCTCATTCCCTTGTTCATCACACCCTCAAATCCTAAGTTTCCCATGTGATACTCAATTCCAAACACATCAATATCACATGTTTCATTCACAAAAGACATTCTAAAAATCCAATTTAATTAATAAACATGAATATTTTGATAAAACACCTTCCTCAATATAGAACCAATTTAAGGACCATGTTAGAAATGTATTTAAAACCAAATAACCTATTTTGAGAAATTTTATCAAATACACGGGGTGTGTAAAGACCAAATACCTTAAGAAAAACCATTTTAAACCTTAAATTTCAATAAAAATGATGAAACATAACAAACATGGATTAGAAATAGACCATAAATAAATTAAATAGAAATTTAATGACAAATAACCGTAGGAGATAAATAATTCAATGGTTATCTAAGTCCAACACCCTTAAATAGATACACCTACCTCAGAAAAGGTTCTAAAATCACCAGCTTAATTAAAAACCACTCTATTTAGGAATGAGAATCCCCCATACACTTAAACCATAAGAAATAAAATGAAAACCCATATTATTTACCCTAGGTTCATCTAACCCACCACTTATGGGTTTTAACTCTTATCGAAATGAAAAAAAGGTAGGATATGTGGAAAGAATATAGAAACCATTAAGAATGGGGATTACTTCTATCCAATACAAAAATGATCCCTAGAGAATCCACCAAAAAGTAGAGGAAGATGATACAATGAAAATGGAAGGGGGTTAACATGAAATGGTATAGAAAAGAGGTAAAAATGATATAAATCTTTCATTGTAATTTTTGTAAAAATCCAAAATTTTACTGAATTGGAAAACTCACATTGTTTAACCACAAAATTAGAAAACATGTGTAAAAACTGTGTGGGTTCTGCTATCTACAAAGAACCCAAGATTCCTGGTTAGTACTGATACTTTTTATATTTTAAAAACTATGCTCAAACCATGATAAATCACATTGTACACAAAAACTCACCCTCACATGATTAGACTAACAGTTAATAAAACCATGCTCATGATTATTTATTCACCAAGAAGAAAAATTTCCAACACCCAACATTCATAAACACCAAGAAAAACCTAAAACATATATAGAAAATCAAAATAGATATACCATTTACATGACATGTATCATATCTCATATTTGGTTCTTACAAGCTTCCAGAGTACTTGGATAAGTGGTATTGTCTTCCCCTATAATACCTACTCACTCTGGTCCCTAAACCAAAGTGTAAATTCCTTAAACAAAGAATCTATCTCTAAATCAACATTTTCATCATCATCCATATACATAGAATCCAGACCATTCTTATAGTGCTATGAAATGTGAAACACATCTTGTGTACATCAATATAATGGATTAAGATACAACAGATAAGACACTATACTAATCCATACCATAATCTTTAATGGACCAATATACCATGGCTCAGACTTCACCTTCTTCCTCAGTTGTCGATGCCCTAATGAAGGTAATACCTATAAGAAAAACTAGGCACACATATAAAAATCTAAGGGTCATCACCTCTTTTGAACATCTGAATCTTTCCTTTTCTGAGTTGTAAGTAACTACTTCTAGATGAACTACACACACATAGTGGGTTCTATAACCAATCTCTGTCTGACCATAGCTGACTCAAAGGAAACAATCTAGATTAAGTATCAATGGTTATTGTTATACAAAAACCTTTCCAATAGTGACACATACTTTTTAAACATGTATATCACTTACTTTTATAATAATATTCATTACCTGACCTAAAGGTCAATGAAAAAATCATATATATCTAGTAACTTTGGCAACATGGTCATATAAACAACTAGTTTATAAAATATCTATTTCATATCTCAAAAATTTATTTATAATAAGAACCCTTCTTAGAAATATCATAAATATTAATTCTCATAATATCCTTGAGAAAATAAATATAATAAAGTGTGATCTTAGATGCTCAGTAAGGGTAAATAAGTTATATATCAATGATCACTTGAGAATAACATGAACATAAGAGTATGATATCATGATCATATCATTTAAAAATCATAACATAAATATAATAAATATTTATATTGAGTTATAGAGTAAATATTGGATGTTCATGAGACATGAATAATAAAAGGAATTAACGGACATAAGCTATGAGAACATAACATTTCATAAGACATAAGTTTGTGGCATATACATAATCATAGAAAATCATTTTCTTCGTCGTAATGTATCATTTACAAGACTATCATAGTGAAATGGGTTCACACCCAAAACCATTATAGTAGTAATGGTTCACACTCAAGAATATCATAGGGAACATATTCTCTTACTAAACTAGTTTGAATCCCTATTCTAGTCTTTTTTATATTATAAAATATAAATCTTTACCCAATGCATTGTATGGATATATATTTCCCACCCATCACATAATGAAAATCATACATATTTGTTTTAAAAGATCATAAATCATTCATCATATTCAAACCCATAAATAAAAATGGATTTCATAAATATTTCATTATAGTAAAACCTATGGAAAAGAAATTGGTTACATAAACAGTTCATCATAACATAACCCATGGAAATAAAATGGGTTATATAAAAATTGTATCATTATATTAATAAACCATTCAAAAAATTATAAGGATGGTATCCTTATATCATATCTATATTAAATAATAATAGAATCAAGGTTTTTTTGTCTTTGATGAATAGAAATACCATTAAAGGATCATTAAAACATTTTTGAGGAAAATAATCATTTATTTTTTAAATAACTTATTTTTGAAAAATTCACTAATATAAAGGAAAAACATTTCTAAAAAAATGACCATGTAAACTTGTTAAGTAATCTTCATTTAAAACATTAGTCATATAGCAGGAAAATCAATTCATTTCATTAAAGTTAAGAATTATATATTCTATACTTTTGTTGAAAAAGATAGAATGTACCTCGTTTGAAAAATGAAAATAATATTCCTTTAAAATAATTATATAATAATTAAAAAATGTATAAAAATAAATTTTAAAAATCATATTAAAATATTTAAAAACTTATTTAAAACCTTTTTATAAAACATGGATATATAAGAAAATGGGTTTTTTGACCAAAGAGGGAAATAAAGTAAAATTTCCTTAAAAACTTATTTTTAGTCCCTTGAGTACTTAATTAGAGGAAAATGGAGGGAAGTAATTTATTTTAATAAAATAACCATAGTAAAAAAATCATGAGTTTCTTGAGAGGTAAATCATAATATTTCATCTTCAGGAATATAACTTCCAATAATCCCAATAAATAATGATATTTTAACAATAAACCATGACTACATTGGTAATTTTTAAATCATAAGCCCCATGATAAAATGAAATATATATGGATATGTATATACCATGTTTTTTAGGATAGGAATCATAAAATAAATTCATGTGTAGTATATACACCACACAAAAGAATAAAGTCATGTATAGGGTATGTGTCCCATAGAAATAAACTAGTGATGAAAATCCATTACCATTGGTATGATTTCCTTCATATGCATTAGAAAATCATATATAATAAATATATATTTATCATAAATATATTATAGAAACATAATCACAAATATAATACCATATATTATCTAATTAAAAACTTTTTTCACCCTCTTTTTAGCAATTCTGTTTTACAATTACTATCCTGGGTGATATCTGCTTTGTTTTTCATGTATATTATGGTTATGTAGTTTTGGAACCTGTATTTTGATCATGTTTTGATATGATATAAATTTTAATCATTATATAAATATCATACATATTCATTTAAAACATTTTTCTATCCATTTATAAAATTATAAATAGAAAAATGAATAACATCATTCATGGAAATGGTAGGTTGTATGTACACGTGGTCATTTTTTCATTTATAAAAGGATTAAGAAAAGAAAGGTAAATATTAATTAAAATTTATATGATCATTAGTATATGATTTATATAATTTTTATATCTCAAATTCTTCCTTATTACCATCCATGAATGACATTACTTCTTGGAGGTGGAAGTTCTCACATACACATGAACGCCATTATTATTTCCATGAGGATTGAATAGAATGTAGTTAGTTTCTATATTATAATTATATAAGTATAATTATTTCATAAATATCATATATTAATATTAAACCCATCATTATATCCATCTATAAAAGGTGTTAAGGAAAATTTAATTGTATCTTTATGTGGAGATGGTATGCCGTCTGTACGCACGAGGGATACTTTCACTTATAATTTTATGGGAAAGAGGGTGTATAATAGTGTTACAATAATAATAACAACAAAATTTTAGATTATTTATAATAGTTAATTTATTTTTTATGATAAATATAACATATTTATAAAAGATAAATAAGTGTACAAAAAAATGATTTGTTAAGGTGATTACCTCTTCTTTGAAATGACTCATTTAGATATCTTCTAAAGGGACCTATGGTTGGTCATTTGGAAAGAATATAACCTCTATAATTTGAATAGTTATGTTTCTAATATGTATTTTAAGAGTTAGGTTGATATATAAGGGTCAATGTGGTTTAAATAAGTGGGGGAGGAGGTTCCCTTTTATAATTGAAGTGAGAGGAACTTTTTGAATTTCTCAAAATATTAAATTATTATAAATTTATTATGAATAAAATGACTCTAAATTGATAGGTATTCAAAGATAAGTCAAAATATAATTACAATATCAGAAAAAATTAATTTATACATGTTTTAGTGTCATTTTAAAACCTATCATTTTGATCAATCTTTAGTTAATCAATATTGATTTTAACTATGATAACAACTTTTTTAATAGTAAAAGGTTGTAATTTTTACCTATATGGTGAAAATTGGAACCTAAATGGAAAAGTAATGAAATTTTGTATCATAAAAGATCCACATTTTCAAATTTTAAGATTTTTTTATTTTTAAATTATTTAAAAATATATTATTTTTAATAAAATATTATTATTGAAAATTTGAAATAATTCATTTATTTTGGCATAAAATACATAAAGACAAAATTTTAATTCAAATATAATATTTTAAAACAAAACTAATATGTCATATAAAATTATAAAATACTTATAACACTATAAATTAATAAAATTATATCACTTTTAATATTTTCAAAATCATTTATTTTATTTTTCCATTAATTGAATAAATACTATTTTGGTATTGTTAATGAATTTAAGGTAATTATATAATATCTAAAAACTAAAAATAAATGAACACCATGAATATAATTTAATTATTCAAATAATTATAATTAATATTCATTAGTACATAGTTTTTCCCTATGTGAACACATAAATGATATTTAAAACTAAGAGAGTGATATTTTGTAACTTTATTGGATTTAAATAATATATAAGTAATTTTACTAGAAATGTGTTCATAAAACAACTAAATTTAAAGAATTATTTGATAAGGGTTGAATTGAATTCATCAAATAATAATTATAATTAAAAATTATTGTATTTTCACATATTTATAACTTTGATTAAACTAATTTACTCTTTATCGAGGTCATAAATTTACCAATGTTACTGTTTATATTGACAAAAAACAAAAGGGGAAAATTTAATAAATCTAAGAATCATAATTAAAAATATGGAATCAATTTTATAAAATTAAACACCTATAAGTGTCATTAATTAATTTTAATATAAGTCTGCAAAATGAGATGAAAACTACTATTCAGACAAATACAGTTTTAAGGCCAAAACCAAATTTATTCTTATTTGATGCCTAAAAAGTAATAAATGAATGTTAAAACATTTTATTTAGTCTATATTATATAATTTTTATTTAAAAAATTCATCAATACTTATCAATTTAATTTATTATGTTAAAAAGACATTGCATGTAAAAAAATGTTTTTTTGGAAAATGCCTTCTTACCTATAAATATGATTTTATACAAATTTTAGACATAAAATTGATTCTAAGGAACATAATATTATTTTTTAAAATATATGAGAAATAAAATTTATATAAAACAACTTTTAAACAAAATGGTTCTTTTGTACTTATATCTTTAAATAAAATCATCATTTTTTACTATTCACTCAAAAATAAATATTTTAAAACAATTCTCAATGTTTCATCCTAATATAATTTTAATATTATAATTTGAGAAATTTTTAACATTTTATATAGTAAAACTTCTAAATTTTCTAGAATTTAATCAACATATTCTCTTAAAAAATATAAAAATATAGTTTTTAAGAAATCCTATTTTTAATAATAAAATGAATTTACTAAAAAATTGAATGATTATTTAATAATCATTTATTAATAAATTTTGGTTGAGTATGAAATTTTTATATGTTTTGTAAATTATTTAATCCTATTCATACCCACCAATTTAATTAATATGATATAACAATCACGAATAAAAATATTTTAATATTATATTGTGGTTTTTTAAACTTGGCGATCTATATAACGCATTCTATCAAATAAATGAAATTATTTAAAAAGAAATATTTTCTAAAAACATAGATAATTAAATTATCCCTCCCACCCCCTTAATAAATATCATCCTAAAAATTTTCTAATTTGTTTGATAATCAATGGTTTTATATTTTAAAATTCATTTATTAAAAACCCATAAGAAAAAGGGTTAATAAAACATTCCATTGAAATAGTGAAAGTGAAGTATGAAGGTCACCAAAAAAAGATTTCCAAATAAGATAAAATTAATGGGAAGTAAAAACAAGGGCATAGAAGAGAAAACAAACACCCATGTATTAATAGAGAGTGATAGAGAACATCTTTTGGAGAAATTTAACAACCACAAAACCATAAATGATTGAGGGGTTAAAAGGCAAACAATTCATTAAAATTGAAGGTTATAAGAAAAAATTTGTTTCTTAAGATCCTTTTAATAGAGTTGAGGAATTCCTTTTCCATATAGAATAAGAAAATAAAGAAATATACTTATATGAAAATTATTATTTCACTAATTAATCAATTTCCACCCTAATATAATCTATTTTTCCAAATGATAAGGATTCAAGATGAGTTTTCCTAAATCACTAAAATCATATTTTAAAATATCAAAAAAGTATATCAATTTATTCATAAAAACATTTTCCATTAACCAATAATGAAAATTATTATCAAAATGTAAGATAATTACTAAAAAAATAAACATTTAAATAATAAAATTAAGTCCAAACTTTTATAAAATAACAATAAATCTTCCACATATATCAGTTCATAAATAATAGTACATCCCAAAAATCCTTAATAAAAAAATTAAAAAATGTTTTAAACTCAAAGCTGATCTCATAACATTAATATTATATCTACAAAATTTAAATTTTATTCATTCCAATTAATTTTTTCCTCATAAATCACTTATTAAAAATAAAGATTACATATACCTCAACACAATGAAACGCCTCCTAAATATCATTTTTCAAATGATGAATTATTATATAATATTGTCATAAAGTGAAATTCACTAAAATATCCTGAATCAAATTTGGATACTAACCCAAAAGGTAATCCTCAACTTGACCATAAATATCTTTAAAAACATCACCTTGTCAAGAAATCACTTTTTGACCATAAATATCATATATATCTCACTATATAGTAGTCTAAAATTAACTTATAATCAAATAATATACGAAAATTAAAGGGTATTAAAAAATAAATATAGTTTCAAAATCCCATAAGTTAAAACATTAAAAGGGCGTTTTGATTCCATTGTACTTATTATCAGTCTTAAAATTATAAATCTGTGATATCCATAAAATTTTAGTTAACCTCACATTAAAATACATATTCTTACAAAATTAACATAATATTTATTCCATAAATAATTTCACATCTATTTATTATATTCCATAAATCAAAAAAATTCAATAAAAATAATCAAAGATGAACTAAATAACTTTTTACTAAATCACCAACCAATTTAAATGTTACCAATACTATCAATTTCAATCATATCTTTATCCCAAATAAAAATTATTAACTCAACATCAAACACATATTAATATAAATCATTTTGATTAAAGTTGTGTTCTAAAAAAATATCACCTTTTTAACAAACTTAAATTATAAAATAATAAAATTTAATTTAATTATATATTTTACACACAACACTGTGCTTAAACAACCCATAAAATATATATTATTATATTTAATCTCTTCGATAGCATGGAGAACAAGAAACCCTGATTCCAAATGAACCATAATTGAGTATACCATTAGTACATAACCAATAAATTGGAAGGTATGAATATTAATACATAAATTATGAAATTATGGTTATATTTTTATTATAAATAAAATAATAATAATTAAAAAAAAAAACTGTTTTTAAAAAAATATATATTTTTTTCAAAAAGACTGTTTAGTTGTTCTTTGTGTGCACACTTTAATATTAATTCTTACCACTTTTAGAAAATTTGTTTTATAAAACAAAATTCATTTTTTAAATAATAATTTTAAAATTATCTTATGAATAATATTTTTATTTTTTTAAAATGATTCATTCTTTGATGAATAGTGAAAAATATTAAATTTTAATCAAAAACCGTCTTTTTGTTTAAATTATTTATAAAGATAATTCATATTTTAATTTTTTTCAAGTAAAATAAGTTCAATTATATATATATATATAATAATCCAAAATTTTCCATTTTACTCATTCTCATATTGAATTTTTATATAAAAACTTTTTAAACATTTGAACATTTTATCTTTGAAAACCTGGTTTCTCGTCGTGTCTACGAGTTTAATTTTAATTTTTTTTAAAAATAGAAGAATTTAATTTGGAAAAACGGATTCAATACTTTGAATTAAAATAATTTGTATTATCTAATGATGATAAATTAATTTTTTACCAAAATGAATTATGAAAATCATAAAAATTATTTTCCGTAGTGAAGGTAAAAATGAGTTTAACAAAGGATAAAATAAGAAGATAATGGATAAAATGAAATATTGAATAATTAAAATATTATTTTCTATAAATATTTCAACCTTATACATCCTAAATTATAATATAAGTTTATTTTTATGATTTTTTTCATGTTAATGACTTTGTCATTTTGGATCCTTTTAGGAAATTTCCACGTAATTTCTAAGAGGGTTCCCTTTCCCCACTTATAAATGGGAACTCTCTACCCTCTCTTATTTAAACCTCAAAAACCCTTTATATTAAAGAAAATACACCAAATTATATTCCAAATATCATTAGTCCTATTATATATCTTATGGTACACAAAAATACTGTCCCTACAATCTTTAAGAGGGGATCCAAAGGAGGTTTCTACTAGAGAGGGTAATTATATTAACAATTATCTTTCATTTTATTTCTTATTTTCCACCTTAAATTATGTATTAAAAATTAAAAAAAAATAACACCATTTTATCTCATAAACTTAGATGTTTTTAAGTTTATGATATAATATTTATCCATCTCCACATCCATCAAATTGGAAACTGAATCATTAATCATGTACAAGATGGCTATCACCTAGAAGACCATTGTAGTTGACTAAACGAAAGTTAACTTTTTATTGAATGAGGAGAGAACATCAAGTCACAATCAGGTCAAAAAAGTCAAGGTGGCCTAAAATTATGAAGGGTGAGGGCATCTTCAAGAATAACCTTATAGTAGCTCTTCGGAAGAGAGACCATCTGGTTGTAGATAATGGAGTCCTCATCAGCTCTACCTTAACGAGCCAGCATATCCGCAACAAAATTGCCTTTGCGCCAAATATGTTTGACAGAGCATCCTTTATCGATAACATTCCTACAACACCTCACCAGATAGCAAAGATCCCATGACGTTTTGGCCTTTCCTTGGAAGAATAAGACAGATGTAGCGGAGTCTGATTCAATACTTTCCACCTTGATGTTGAGGCGGCTACACCATGCGAGACCTGTGTGCAAGGCCCTAACCTCCACATCGAAGGACGATCCTGGTCTATAGAAGGTGATGAATCCAAAGATAACTGAACTGTTATTATTTCTGACCAGACCGTCGCCCCTCATCTCACCCTCAAGGAAAGAGCCATCGAGATTGAGCTCCAAGCCGTTGCAAGGCAGTAACCACCAAACCCACTTTCCTTGGTCACTAGAACCCGAACTTGTGTTAACAATCAACCGGGGGAGAACCCTTATGAAGGAGGGGGAATCCCAGTAGCCATGAAGGAGCTTGCCCAGCTCGGCCACCATTGCCTAGGTTCTCACATGCAACACTGAGTTGGGAGTCTTAACACCTTATCAATATTTGTTCCTTACCTCCCAGATATACCAACATGAGGCCGCCACAATAGTTGCACGAATTCTTCTTTCAACATCCCGCGAGCCAGCGTCCCGAAACCAACTTATACACATCTCTTGAAAGGTCATGCCACTGCAATCAATGGCTAGAATGGATCCCATGTAGCACCACAAGGTCTTTTCTCAATCACTGTGCACAAACAGATGTTCCGTTGACTCCATCCGGGGGCTGGTGCAACAGTAGCAATGGGAGATAGAGGTCACCCCTCTGCGCTAAATTTTCTCATCTGTCGGTAGGGCCATGTAGAGAATACGCCAGACCAGAAAATTTAGTTTGGTTGGAATATCTTTGCACTAGAGCTTCATGGCCAGGGCGTCAGTCTCACTCTGCATGTGGGAGGAAGATCTGTAACCGCTGCTTGAGAATTTACCCGAAGCCGATCCAGTGAAGCAGCAGCAGTCCGAATCATCTGTCAAGCATATGTTTTAGAAAATTTCCTTCTGATTGGGGATGAGAATTGAATCCATCAGACCCCGATGGGAACTAGACTCCTTGAATGTGATAGCCGGCATAGGACAACAAGGGAAAAAGAGGATATTGCCAGCCCAGTTGTGGTTCCAGAGGTTGATATCGCCTCTATCAACCAGCCAACGGGATTGAGCCTAGAGACCGGGTAGGAGCGAGAGCATGCATTTGGTGAGATTAGAGAGTTTCCTCTTGTTCCTAGGCCATTCCTCCCATTTATCCCCATACCTATTGTTCATGAGCCTTGCCCAATGTGAGTTCCCCTTAATGATTTCCCACGCTAGGAATTCCTGCATATCTTTCATGGAATCAACCACACTACGAAGGCCCACACCTTCTTCTGCAACCAGCTTTGCTCATGTCTACAGCAGACTACCTCAAATGAAGTGATGTGATTTCCATTTCACATACACTTTACATAGAATATAATAAGGATAAAATTAATTACCATATGTTAAATATATGATATTATATTTATTCTTAAATATTATTATGCCACCCACTTACTTACCCTTTCGCTCATTATGGAAATGAAATCGTCGCTTGTTCGTACGTACAGTCTATCGTCTCCACAAAGTGATGCGACTCATTTTCCATTCACAACTTTTTAGAATGATTATAATATTGTATATAAAAATTAAATATGATATTTATTAAATTACTACTATTATGGATTTTATTTATTTATATTAAATTTAAAATTACTATAACTTTCATTCCAAAACATGCTAGAGAAAGAAAGTAAATTAACTCCAAAAACAATGAAAATAATGATATATTACTAAAAAACAGGTGATATAATATTAAAATGGGATCATATATGATATTATAAATATTTTTATAGTTCTTTTATAAATGAATAAATTTCATAAAAACATCATACATAAGGTTAGATCACGTTGAACTAAAAGAAAGTGTGAGGTAAGGGACTTCTCTTAATTTCCATCCACTGAGACATATTCTAATGTTATGAAAATAATTTATTTTATATAGTGTATATACTACCAATATGAAATTTAATATCATTATTAATTAACAATTAATGTTATTTTGAGTTTAAATTTGAATTATTTTATCCAAGGGGGTTTTAATTAAAATTTACCAAGTTGAAAGGAATTTTACAACTCAGTTAATTTTCTTCAGATTATATTACTTCTCCATTGTATTTGATATTATAAGATTATGTGTGTGATTAATTATAATTATATTATGTAGAATTTGAACTTTATTAATTTGGATTACATTTGATAAACATTTTTGGTTCATTTATTAATTTTGACATCAACATTATTATCTTTACAAGGGTTTATTTCAAAATCTAATTTTAATCAGGATTATTTATACATAAATTCCCATTGAAATAAATTAATTGATAATTTTTTATTAAAAAATTTAATTTTATTCTAATATGGTTATTCATGAACTATTTAAAGTGATAATACCATTATTTCACTCTTTTTTACATATAATAATTTTTAAAATATTTTAATAAAATTTTACTTCATTTCTTTCTTCGATCGAAAGTCATTTTTTCCAAAACATAGTTTTGATTTATTTTTAAAAAAATGGTTTAAAACATTTATAAAATATTTTTAAATGAATTTTTATCTATTTTTTCTTTAAAAAATTAAAAAAATATGCAAGTCATTTTCAAAATAATGCCTAATTTTATTTTACCAAAAATGTAAAAGGAATATCTATTTTAATGTGTATGGTATGAATGGAATTTCTAGCCTTCATGACCACTAAAATGTTGTAAATATTGTTTTATAGGCATCAAAGGATATTTTCAAATTAAATTATTCTAAAATTTTTTGTTAACTTTTTATTTTAATAAATTTATTTTTGAAATGAAAAGGATTTTTCCTCAAGAATCTTTTTTATTATTTTATATCGTATGTCTATTTGTCAAAGAAAAGTGACTTTAATTTTACATATAATACATAAGGGATATAGTGTAATGATACCATATTTATTTTTATTTTGGATGGTTTATGATTATTTTGACTAAGGATAGTATTTACTTTCACTTCCTTGATTCATTTTTGTGTTCATTAACTTTCCCTTGAATTATAAAATTTCCTATGATCATTGGACATTAATTTCCCATAAATATCCATATTGTTTGTCAAGGAAATTTTTAGTTCATAAACTGTATATAATTTCTATATTTTTTGATCTATAATTTAATTTAATTGTTTCTCTAATTAACTATTGATAAATCCATGTTATTTAGTCAATTTTTACATTTTATAATAAGGTATGTTATTCATTAATTTAATCGATTATTCGATATGTTAGGAATGAATTAGACATGAAATGAATAGTGAGGACTATAATTTTAGAGCCCCTTGATGCATTGAAAAATCTCATGAGACAAATTTGTTGGTAAAATTAAACTATTTTTGAACTATACATCTCTTAAAGAAAGGTCATGAAAGTATACATATCTTAAAGCTTGAGATCATGAAATGTAATAATTAATCATTTAAATCATTTGGAATTTATTTTTTATTATTATAAATGATATTTTCTCTATGATATTATCTATAAAGGAATTTACTTCTCAGTTATTGATTAAATGGAATGTTTTTGAAGTTATTTACCTTTCCATGTTGATTATGAATTATCTTTTTGTGATAGTCATTCTATTTAAATAGAATGTGTGTTTAGTTATTTACCATGACATGTTGATTATTATTATTGATTCATGATACCTTTTTTGTACTTAACCCTTACTTATAATTTTATATCAACCTTTCTTATGTTTCCCTTCCCTAGGATATGAAGAATAATTCTTAGAATGATTTTGAGGATGCAAAAAATTTTCTATTACATTGATTTGTTTTTTATTTCCTTATATAAAATGGGTATCATGTATGTATCTGATTCTCTGAAATTGAAAAATCAATCGATCCTTGGAGATTTGACCCCTTTTATCCATGAAAAAGTAATAAAGTAGACATTGGATTAGGGTTACTAGATTCTAGGTCATTATAGTTGTTATAATAAAAAAAATTAGCAGAAATATTGGGAGAAAGATCATAAAAAACATAGATTTGGAAACATTACACTATAATATCATTTTAGAATAAGTATATAATAACTTCCAAATGTTTTTCTAAGAAAGATATTATGTGGGTTTTCATAGAAATAAATCTATGAATCGATAATACATGTAGACTTGGTTCTAGTTCAGAGGTATTTAGGGGTAGTAACTCCAAAAAAGGAACATTGGGCTTGACCCAATGATACCCTGGTGCATGAAAATGGGCCTTACTCTACACCCGATTGGACACTCATGGGGGATATGATTAGGATAATTAAAGTTTCCCTATAAACCACAATAAATGATATAAAAATAAATATACTCCTAAATGAACCGTGTTTATAATTATGATATTATATCTGCATAAATTTCTCAATTTATTTTAAGAATTTCTCTTTTTAGGATTATACAACATTTTTATAATGATACAATACCATCCTGTGTATTCTAATTTTTAAAAGTGGAAAATAGTATAAGGAATGAAAATTATATAAATTCACATTATATAAAGAGTAATAATGATCATTTATTTTATGGGAATAAGATGATCTATCAAAGGGAAGTAGCCACCCATAAATTCTCATCATATGAGGAAAAATTATCATGTACTAACAAGATATAGAATAATTATCTAAGTATTATGTATTTAAAGGGAAGTAAGAGAATAAGAGTATGAAATAGAAAAGTAAATATAAAGGGAATAATGGAAAGAAGGATTCTCCAACTTATAATAATTATGGAAAGAAACACTTTGATACTTTCTTAAAGGGAAAGGGAGTTTTCTGTAAGTGTCAAGAGAAAGGACACCATGCTTGTGACTTACAAGGAAATAAAATCTCTACCAATGTTCAATTATTCAACTATGAGGATATGGGGAACTATGCCAATGAATTCCCCAAACGTCAATTTAATATACGTCAAAATTAGCTACTGGATCAAAGTCAAGATTATGTTACTACCATAGATAAAGTGAAATGATTAATGTGATTATGTTTGGATTTAAGAATAATGTCATTTTAGTGATTTATCAACGATATCCTAGTTATAATAATTATGCAATGTTTAAATATTTTAGTGTAATACTTTTTTCATTAAGGATTTGAAAGCCTATGTTAAACGGTACTGATGAATAAGAAAAAGGATTGAGTGGAAACATTATCCTCTTGGAAAACACATGATTGAGTAAAATATTACACTCAATATATTTATAATGTTGAGAAAATTATTTGATAAAATTAACATCATTTTTTAAAAAATCATATCAAAATTATTTTAGGTTTAATTTTTGGTATTTTTCTAAAATGTTTTTTTATTGAAGAATAGTGAAAAATAATAAATTTTAATTGAAAACTGTATTTTCGTTTAAATTAGTTATAAAGTTAAATTATACATTAAATTTGTTTTAATGATTTTTTTCAATTTTTTATCTATTAATCCAAATTAGGTTATCAGAATCATTTTCATATTGAATTTTTATATAAAAACTTTGTAAAATTTTAAACTTTTTCTCTTTGAAAACTTCATTTCTCATTTTAATATCCCATATTTTCCATGTAATATTTAAAAAAAATCTTATGAGATTATTTCATGGATAGAAACTGATATAGAACATGATTCCAAGGCCCGAGGTTCATAGAATATGTGTTTGAATTATTTTTATGTTTTTAAAAAATAATGCACATGTGTGGTTTTAGTGACTTCTAAATGAGTGCCCGAATATAAAATCCAAGGGCACTATTGAGCTCAGAATAATGAGTTTACCTTATGCAAGGCCAAACATTGGTCGGTGCGGGTCAACTACAAAAGTTTATTTATAGATGGTTTAATTGAAAAAAATAAATTATACATAAAAAATGTATTTTATTTTATTTATTCAATGTTACGTAGTGACTCAGCAGTATGAAATGCAAGGAATTAGTGATGTTCAAATGCCACATCATGGAAATGAAAAAGAACATTTAAAATGATGAAACATTTTAATGTGTTTCCTCCATTAACCAAAGGAAGCGACCAATGTTATAATTCATAATGCTGGATAATTTTCCCTCGAGCCCTGAAGTTTCCCTAAGGAAGGAGATGGAAGATCTCTTGCCAAAAATGATGATTTGGAGATCGGAGCTCAGATTAAGCACCGAAAAATAATGGATCAAGGATGTTTTTGGACATATCTCCATTAATGAATAATTTCCTCCTCTGACTGATCCTATTTCCATGTAGGGGTATATTTTCTATGTGATTTTCTTCCTATTATTTCTTTCAAATGGTGAACACAGATCCAACCATAAACATGTTTATCCATTGGTCGATAATTCTTGTGGGATGGGTGTTCTATTTTTGGTTTTGAATCATGGATTATCCACGTTAAGAGTTGATGTTTTTTACACGATGTTCTTAAATTATAACATGGATGGATCGGGGCCGACATAAGAAAGGACCAAATCCATCCTCATTGGGTGTTCTTGTCCTTCGAATTTTATAATAATTTTATTCTCTTTGTTCTTTTTTGGGCCTAATGATTCGGTACAGGATCTAAAACAATAATGGTGTGAGGTGGCTCTTGCCATTCCAAGTAGAGCACTTTGAGAGGAAGCTGCTAGTGGGGAGGCAGACAGCGGAGGTGCCATTGGCCTGAGAGCACGGTCGGGCTAGGAGGACAACCCCTGACATGGTGGCCTATAGTGGCAGTGTTTCATGGTCTAATGGAACCACGAAGGTGGGACAACTTGTGGAAGGGGACTGTGGGTGGAGTTGGAGGAGGTCACTGGCTCGATTTCTGGCGGTGGGATCTTACGGGCCGCATCGACAGGCTGTAGTAGCAGGCCTTGGAGGTGGAGGGACACGACTCCCTAACCCTCATTAGGAGAAAGACCCATTGCAGATCTGCAGGAGTGAGTTGGTTACACAGACTGATAATGTGAAGCTTGATTCAACTGCGTTGACCTAGAGGGGACGCAACACCCAACGCCTCCTGGGTAGAGGAACCGACCTGCTCGAGTGGGCTAGGCTTGAGCTGCTGGGATGGAGTAGTAGTGGGATGTGTCAGACCTAGTGGACTGGGTTGTCCTGACATCTTGGGTCAAGACCAGTGGGTCGGGTTAGTTCAAAGATAGTGGGCGAACCGAACCCGACCCCTACCCAATTGACCCCTTTTACTAAAAGACACATAACTTTCAAAACATTAGTTCATTTGACAATTTTCTTGCGAAGTTGGGACCCTCACAAAGAGGCTGTTCTTGTGAGATAACTTTTTGAGTTTTTTGTGAGGAATATCATAGGTGTGAAACTACCCCATGATTCTTCCCTCGAGGGTTTAGTTTGAAATTGCATCCATATCACTTGGTAGCAATCCCCTTGAGAGGATAGAGTCCCATATATAGTTCTGGAATCCTCCTTAAGACTGGATTGATAATATATCACCACTAATAGAGTTTATTGGGTATTGATGTGACCTCTGAGAAGATGGCATTAATCCTCCATCTAGTGTTCTGTATCAATAGGTTTCGTGTTATTCTCTAAGGAGAATTTTCTACGTTATTAGACACATCAATAGGGTTCGTGGTATTTTCAGATAAGAATACCATACAGTGATGGTTAATGAAGATTGGGTTTAAATTATTTTCTAAGGAGAATCCCTAATCTGTATATCATGATCTTTGGCTATCGTTTTCTCTTTTGGAAAGACCCAAATTAGTGGGACCTCTTGTAAGAGTCCCCAATGATATCAAGGTTCAAGGATTGAGTCCTTCTAGAATGATCATGCCTCGAGCGGATTCCTGTAGATGATAATTGGATATGACTTATCCACTCTTTCTTTGTGGATGGGTATGAATATATCAGGATGTTCTTGGTATATGTATAGGATTATACCTATGTAGAGATGACTATGCATTCCTTTGTGGTTTTTCGTTTGTGGTTTCTGGGTCTTATAATGAGTATTGTTTTAGTCACCCCTGCACGATATTTTCCCACACATTCTTTTTCTTGTGTATATGACTGACGCTTCAAAGGAGTCAGCGGTGGAGCGAGACTAAGAACAAGATATGTGCACGTGCGTACAATTAATTTGGTCAATTCCTCCCATTTTTGAAATATGCCTACTCAGTGCTAGTCAACATCCCTTGAACTATTGAATGTGGGCCCGGGGTAGTTGCGGAATGGGCCCCACTGGGGAAGGTCATGATAGAGTGGTATCAAAGCTAGGGTTTGGTTTCACATTGGGACCGGGAGTCTGTGAGAATGGTTTGGGGAAACTATGTTAAGTGTTTTGAGTTCATCATTCAGGCTAGGGAACCTAATGTTGGTGTGACGACCATCATATCTATACACTAGGACACTGAACACCTAATTTCTTACTTGGTACATGAAAAACCTTGGTTTTAGGGAAATGAATTTTACAAACATCATATAGAAATGTGTTGCGTTTTCAATTTTCTTCTTGATTCAACTCTCCAGATATACATTATAGATAGTGGTTCATCTTGATCTATTTTAGGATTCCACCATACAGATAACCATCTAAGATTTTTATGTGTGATCATGAGGATGATTTTCCTAGTGATGAGGTGTTAGTACATTGGACTATTCTAGACATAAAACCTATGGGTGGTTTTCCTACTTTAGTTCCACCCTTCGAGCTACAGTTCTTTCTAGCACTACTGGTAGAGGATGCATATAGGTTGAGTGCATTTCATGAGTTTTAAAGGTAGTGACCTCCCAAGTTTAGGGGTGATACAAACCCATAGGTAGACAAGTATTGGCTGGAGGTGGTTACACAAGTCTTTTGCCTTGTTAGGACACCTTCCAATCAGATAGAATTTTTAGCCACAAGTCTTCTTCAGGGATTAGTGGGGCTGTTGTGGAGCTTAGTGATCCAAACACATGATAAGGTAACTCTCCCTTCAGATGAATTTGAGTGCCTCTTCATGGAGGAGTTCATTCTAGTGATTTTATGCTCAATACACATACTGGAGCTCCTATATATGCATAAGGGAATCCATACAGTAGCTGAGTACTCAATGAGGTTTATAGAGATTTCTTGATACTCCACAAATATGGTGTGGGACCCATTCTTCAAGGATCCAGCTTTTGATAAGTGACTACAAAGGTAGATCAGGGATTCCATGGTATCTTTTAACATCTATACTCAGGAAGTGGTATTGGAGTGAGTTATTCTCATGGAGATCTTTTTGGAAAAGAAGATACCAGCAATGAGAGCTATGAGCAGGCACCAAGTAGTTTAGTCTTCGATAGTGGGTAGCCGAAAATAGATGAACGACCCCAAGAGGTCTAGGAAATTTAGGAGACAACCTCGGTATATGATATTACTTGTGCGATGCTCCCATGGAAGAGTGGTACAACTGAAGGACAAACCATGTTTCACGTGTGGCGGTCGAAGACACATTGATCCTGATTGCCTGGCATATTGTACGAATGATCATCGAACGGTCGAGGGACTTCCGAGGTAGAGGTAGAGGTTCGAGAAGGGTGGTCCATGGGGGAGGAGGATTTGGAAGGGGAGTAGGTATAGAAACCAGCGGTGGGAGGAGGTTTGAGGTACTACCACCACCATCCCTAGGTGGTCCACCATGGACTTTAGGAGCCGGTGGACAGGGGTGGGGCTAACTCCAGGTGATGGGAACTTACAACCATGGTGCTCCAGAGATGATTAGAGATATGATAATCTTCTTTTCCATCCTAGATGTTGTTCTTATGGACATAGGTTCAAGTCACTCTTTACTTGATATAGACCTTGTTCAGAGGTTGAAGATTCTGGTAGAGTCATTGGCTCTATCATTACGTTTAAATACCCCGATGGGAGGGAATTCAGGGATCAAACACTAGTTTCAGTAGTGTGATCTTACTCTTAGAGGTGATAGATTCAGATATGATTTCCTCGTAGTGGCTTAGAGGTCTTACAACGTCATTCTGAGTATGGGCTGGTTATCCACATTTAATGCTCAGATTGACTGTTTTAGGTGTAGAGTGCGGTGTGTCTCCAAATATGGAACATGGTTTTTCTTTACCAGTGAAAAGGAGATGCATGTAGTGCAAGATAGACTTTCTCAGAGGAGGGTGAATCCAATCACTCACCAGTTTGATAACCTCACCCTTGGTGCGGTGGAGGAGACAAGTCCCCAATTTCCTACAGTGTTTGATGAGAATGAGGATGTATTCCATGAGGAAGTTCTAGGGTTACCTCCTCATATGGTGGATAAACTCTGAATTGATCTGTACCATAAGATTATGTTGATATACACACTTGAATATTGGATGGATCCTGTAGTGTTTTGTGAGTTTAGGGTACAACTGGAGGACTTGTAGAGGAAGGGATTCGTGATACCCAGTGTTTCAACCTGGGAATCCCCAGTATTGTTTTCTAATAGTGAAGAAGGTAGTTTGAGGTTGTGTGTGGACTTCCAGAATATGAATTAGGAAACCATGAAGAATAAGTATCCACTACCAAGTATTGATGAACTCTCCATTCAGTTAACAAGAGTGAGATAGTTATCAAATATATACCTCTGATCAGGCTATCAACAGCTTTGAGTGTGGGATAAGGACATTCTAAAGATGGATTTTAGATGTTTCTACAACCACTATGAGTACTTAGTGATGCCTTTTGGTGTGAAAAATGCTCTACCAGTGTTTATGGGACTCATGAATAAGATATTCAAACATACCTAGACTAGTTTAAAAGGGTATTTATTAATGAAATCCTGGGGTACTTAGTGTCAGAGGAGGAGCATGTAATACACTTGAGGATATCCCTAGACTTACTTAGAGAGAACTGGATATATATGAAGCTCTCTAAGTGTTAGTTATTGATACGAGAGGTCAAATTTCTAGGGCATGTCATTTTAGAGACTCGAGATGCAGTAGATACAGTGAAGATAGAAGTAAGGCTTGCTTGAAAGCCACCCAAGAACGTTACCGAAGTGATGAGTTTACATGGTTTGGTTGGGTAATATCAGAAGATTATTCCCAAAGTTTCCAGAGTATAAACATACATGATAGCCTTGACATGAAAGGGGATACCTTTCATGTGGATAGAGAAGTGCCAGAGGAGATTTCAGCAGCTGAGGTAGAGTTTGAAAAGCGCTCTCATCTTGAGACTTCTGGAGGAGGATGTCGAGTACATGGTGTTCTGTGATACATCATGTACATGGATCAACTGTGTCTTGATGTAGGAGAAATGATGATTTCCTATGGTTTATAGTAGTTGAGACCACATGAGCATAACTACACGACTCACGATCTGGTGTTGGTGGTGATAGTCTTCGCACTAAAGATGTGAAGACACTACCTTATTGGCAATCAATTTATCATAAAATCAGAAAAAAAGTCTCAAGTATATATTCTCTTAGAAGGATATAAACCTGAGATAGAGGAATTGGACAAAGTTACTTTAGGACTATGACTTCAAGATATTCCATAATCTTTGGAAGGGGAACGTGGTTGCAGATTCTCTCAGCCGGAGATCGAGCTCATAGCTACTGAGCGAGGCCTCATAGTAGTTTTCCTTGCTTCAGATATCGTTCATGGATGGAGATGTATAAGATTATCTTATTTAAATGGTATTTAACCCTGCACTCTTATAGAGAGTCATGGAGGCAGAGCTTAGAGATACTAGCTATGAGACTACACATGCTCAGATATCCCCAGGGAATGCCCCTGATGGATATTTAAATGGTGGGGAGCACATCATCATTTTTAGAGGACACACAATTTTACCCATGGAGTTATGGGAGATGGTGTTGAGAGTGTTCGATACATACCCTTTGGAAGTACATCTAGGTGTGTCAAAGATGTACTGGGACCTCCGGCATCAGTTTTAGTGCCTGATGATGAAGAAGGTAGGGGAGGAGTTTGTCACTAGATGCCCCACTTTTCAGTAAGTGAAGGCCGGGATCCATATTCTAGAAGGTTTGAATCAACCCCTAGAGGTACTAGAGTGGAATTAGGATAGAATATATATATAATTTATAATGGGTTAACCATGTACGTCTAAGGGAATGATACTATCTGGGTGATCATTGACCGACTAACTATGCCAGCCCACTTCCACGTGATTCAGGAACATGGTTCAGTAGAGAGATTGGGATTCCTCTATGTATATCAGATAGTTCAAATCCATGGAGTCCCATCAATGATAGTATCATCACATAGCATGATATTTACATCCCAATTTTGAAAGGGATTGAAGGAAGAATTTTGGACTCAACTGCACATGAGCACAACCTTCCACCCGTAGCCAGACAACCAAACAGAGTGGATCATTCATGTCCTAGAGGACATTCTACAAGATTACATCCTAGATTTTTTCTGTAGTTAGGAGGATCATATACCCATGATTAAGTTTGCATACAATAAAATCTACCACTCCACCATTATTATGGAACTGTTCTAGGCCTTGTAAGGATGACACTGTAGCTTTCCACTTTGCTAGAATGAACCAAAGAGTTAGTGCTCATGGGTCTGAAGTTCATGCATGATACTACAAAAAAGGTGAAAGTCATCTAGGAGAATATGTGGAATGCAAAAATCCATCCAAAGTATTACTATGATAGGTTAAAAAGACCCTTGGAGTTCAGGGAGGGAGAATATGTGTTCTCTAAAGTATCTCTTAAACGTGGGATACACAGATTTGGTCAGGGCATAAAGTGATATCCAAGGTTCATCTGAGCTTTTTTGATATTGCATAGAGTGGGTGAGGTGTTATATCTCTTAGATCTACATCCACAGTTAGAGTGGGTGCCCGACGTCTTTCACGTATCCTAGATGAGGAGATACGTACACGATCCATCACACGTCATTGACTATGGTGAGATGGACGTTGACAACAGGGTGAATTTTGTAGAGTTCCTAGGGGAGATCAAGGATTGACTAGAGAGGACCCTATATGGGCAATCAATTACTCTAGTACACATTCAGTGGCAACACGGGAATCTCCATGAGAGAACATGGGAGCGAGAGGCTTAGATTCATTCTCAGTATCCCCATTTGTTTATTTGGACCTTGTTTTGTATTTCAGAGACATAAATCCATATGGCAAGGATAATTTAATGTCCCATATTTTCTATGTAATTTTTTTGAAAATTATATGGGATTATTTTGAGACTAGGAACTAAGAAAACATGTGATTCTAAGGCTTGGGTTGCCCAGAATAAATGTTATAAATATTTTTATGTTTATTAAAAATAGTGCATGTGTGGGGTTTTAGTAATTTCTAAACAAGTTCCCAGATTGGAAATACGAGGTCACTATTGAGATTAGAACAAAATTTATACCTTAGGAAGGTCATAACATCGGTCAAAATGGGTTGGATGTAAAATTTAATTTATGGACGTTTTATGAGAAAAAAAAATAAAATTTACTTTAAAAGTAATTTTATTTTATTTCATCAATGTTACGCAGTGAATCAACAACATACAATGCAGTGACTCAGTGACGCTGCAATGTAGAATCGTGGTAATGTTGAAACATATTTAAAACCCTGAAACATGCAAACACATTTTCTCTATTAATTAGAGGTAGGGACCAACATTACGATTCATAATTCTAGAGAATCTACCCTGGAGACCTAAGGTTTTCTTGAGGAAAGAGAAGGAATATATCTCATTGATGAAGATGATTTGGATATCAGATCAAGAACTAAAAAATGATGGGTCAAGGACATTCATGTACGGATCACATTCAACAAAGAATTCCCTCCCTTGACAGATCCTGTTTCCAGGTAGGGGGTTTATTTTATGTGTGTTCTTCTTCCAATTATTTCAATCAAACGATGAATGTGGATCAACCCATAAACATGTTGATCCCTTATTCAATCATTCTTGTGGGATGGGTGTTCTGTTTTAGGGTTTGATTTGGGAATTGTCCTTGTTAAGAGTTAATGTTGTTTTACCCTATGTTCTTGAATTCTAATGTGGACAGATCGAGGTCGACACGAACAGGGCCCAGATCCATCCATTGTGGGTGTTATTGTAATAACACACAATATCATAGTACATTATCTCTTTAAATTAATTTAATAGATTATATTGTTGGCAACACTAACCTGTCTTACATTATATGAAAAATTGTGTTTCTGTGACACAACACATTAGTATTATAATTATTTAAACGATATACTTATTTACCAATTAAATATTGTAATATTAATAGTAAAAAATAAAAATAAAATTTTATTTATAATTTATTAACATAAATAATACATATATATTATTAAATGTATAAGTTTTGTAAAAATATTTATATATTTAGGAATACTATTTTCATAAAAGAATTACTTTTTATGTATTTTTTTGAAAAATAATAAAACTAATTTTAGACACTCCCAAAATTTGAATTTGGTAAAATGTACTTTATTTTTGAAATTCGAATATAAAAATTAGCTTATGGTGAAATTTTGGTATTTTTCTGTTAAAGTTTATTTTTAATGAATAGTGAAAAAATACTGCATTTTAATTAAAAATTACCTTTTAATATAATTTATTTATATAGTTATATTGCAATTTAAATTGGTTTCAAAATTTAATTGGATTATATTTTTATCATTTAATACAATTTTTGTCATTTTATCTAATTTCACCTTGAAATTGGAAATAAACGCATGTCAATCTTTTTGTAGTTTTTTACTTGTAAAAAACATTCTTTTTGGTTTTGACAAATGGAATTAATTTTTTATTAATTTCTGAAACTTAAATATTTTAAATTTGGAAAAATAGATTCCATATTTGGAATCAGGAGGTCAAAATTGTGTAAATAGGTAACTTTTATTTTCATTCATTATGAATAATAACTTCAGTAAATGCTTTATTTACCATGGTTAAAGGGTAAATCCGGTAAATAAGGGTAAAATATAATAATATTAAATTACCCTAACACATGCCCTAAACCTATTGGATGAGATATTTCTGACCGTGTTCATCCTTTTGTAGATTTTAGGACCCCATGGAGCCACTTTTGTTAGAAAATAACATTTAATTGCTTTTAATTTAATGTTAAGGAAAATATAACCAAAACAAGTGTCGTTTAGTAAAACAATTTTTATATGGAGTTATATAAGTTCTATTTTAAACAATAAATAGCAATTATAAATATAAATATATTTACTACAATATGTTTTTTTATTTATAATTTTTTGACAACAGATAAATAAATATATTAATGACAGAAGGATTATGTAGTGATTACCTTAATAATGAATGATTTAAATAAATGATATTATAAATATTAAAATAAATGTAAATTGATACTTTTTATTCCATAAAAAAAATTCTATAGGTTAGTATGAAATGTTATAATTTATTAAATGTATTTTATTTTAAGGAATCAAGTTTTTATGACTTCCTTAAAAAAACAAATACTAAATAGTGTCAAAATTTAAATAAATGAGTTTTTTAAAACAAATACTATTTTATTAAATGATATAATATTCATAAATATATAATATTTGTTAAAATGACTTATATAGTGTTATATATGTAATTAATGAACCATTTTAGTATCTCTTTTCATTTTATAGTAACTATATTAACTATGTAGTATAAAAATACACGAAGACATGGTAAACGTTAAACTATTTAACTAAGGGTTAAATCTAAATGATAAGGCTAATATGGTGACCTAAACATAACTAAACCCTATAGGTTAAAAGGATTTAGAACTATAACCAATTTATCCTCTAAATAAATCCATTTGGATATTTTATAAACTGAAAATCATTTTATAATAAATTAATATTTCAAGATTCTTTTAAAGTGCCCCTCACATCACTTATAAAAGAGAACCTACCTTTATTTTAATTAACACCTCCAAAGAAATTTTTATAAGAAAAACCATGATCAATATATAATCCCCACTACCATAAATTTATTCTATAGTCCTTACATTTATCATAAATCCAATCTATGTTTCCCTTTTGTTCAAATCAAAAGGAAGCATCCAAAGAAGATGTAATTATTTCATCACCTCTTTCAAAGTTCTTTTCCTCTTATACATCCTATTTCTTTGTTGATTCCATTATAAAATAATAAATTCAGTACTTTATACATAATAGGTTGTTATTATAAATATGGTTTAACCACATTCATTATTCTATCCATCCCATTATTGACAAAGTCACCATAAGTGTGTATGTCCGGCTTACCATCTCCACGTCGTCGTGTAACTTATTATTCAACACTTCATTATTTGGATGTGTATAACAATGAGTATAATTTATGCGAATAATAAATATAAAATATTAATTACTTCATAGATATAATATAACATCCAATTACATACTATTTCACCATCAATAGAATGATATTGTCTCTCGTGTGTACGTACGGCTTACCGTCTCCACGACGCGAAGAGATTAATCTTCAACAATCACCATTGAAGAATATTTATTAATTTTTATATATATATATTAATTATTATATATAATAAATAACAATTATACTAGAATAATACATATTTATATAGTTAAATATATGTCATTTACTTACTTCCATACTATACGATAAGAAAACAGAAACACCGTTCATGCATACCTACAGACTACCGTCTCCATGAATGGTGTTTCTATTTCATATATCTATATATTATACATATTTATATTCTGAATATATATGATATATAAATCATGTTTTATATTATGGAAGTATTTAAATCACAATCTAGGTGATACAATGAGGAATAACAAGTCAAAACATATACAATAAATAATGTGATTATTAACCAAAATCTTAATTTAACATGGAAATTATTATTAAATAGGTATTATAAAGTCATAAATTAATTGTGTATGATATCATAAATATTAATATGGTTTGCGTATAATTTAATAACATACTATGGTCATTATACAAGAGGTAAAACATACCCTCAACTAAAGGAAACTACAAGGTAGGGGTTAATTTCTCAATCTCATTATTATGAGAGAGTTTCTATGTGTAAGTATTTATTGGGACATATTTATCATCAATGTCCATGTACCATAATTTTTTTCAAAATTAATCTTTTAAGGTTTTATAGAAGGATATATTTACCTAGATCATCATTTTAAATATTATAATGATTTATTTTTCTAAATCTATTTAATTAATGTTCATACTTTCAAAATGTTTTCAAGGATTTATTTATATGGACATAATTGTTTTAAATTGTTAATTCCTTGAAGATGTTTCAAATTGGTATGAGAAACTTTAATTAAAAAATATATTTTAAATTATTTGCTTTATATATTTTGCAACTTTAAAACAATTTCATGAAAATTGATATTTCTCTCAAAGTGTTTTACTGATCATTTTCAACAATGTCAACATCCTTCACGAGATATTGTTCCTGATTGAGGGTAATTTATTATAATACAATATTACATATTTTATTGAATGAATTATGATATTTTTGAATGTGGATGTTCTATTTTTATATCGTTAATGGTTTATGGTTATGGTATTGAAATTTCTTATGTTAGTTTTAATAAGAATGATTATGTTATGTTTCAACCTTTTCATTTGAGGAATGAAATGGACTTATTAAGTGACGAGTGGGTTCCACTATATCCCATTGATGCATAAGTAGGTCTAATGAGACAAACTATTATCTTCGCACAAGTTCTGGAAAAATTTATATTTAGGATCTTAGCACAAGGCCTCAACATTGTGGTTAAGATGTCCAGCATTATGGATTCCATCATTATGAGTTTAGTTATTTATGTTACATGTGATTATTAGAATAGTACAATATCCATTTGAATAAGTAAATGTAATTATTTGATTTATCTTTATCATATTATGTTGAGGTCTGGGATTAAAGAGCATGTGTTTCAATTTTATATCTTTCTATAAAGATTATGATTATTTATGATAGATTACGCTATATTGTTCATCCTTACTGAGCATATGAGATCACCCATTTCTTATGTTTTAATTTCCAAGGATTGCAAGAAGTATATTATGATTGATATGAAGGGTTAAGATAGGAGAATAATTGTGTTCTTAAAGGATAATTTATTCTCTGTTTTATGTTAGAAAGTGTAATATAAAATTCATATATGTAATCTATTTTCAAAGACTGCTAAATTGATTGGACCTTCAGGACTTGATTACTTGTAATCATTCCAATGTATTAAAATAATTCACTGGATTTAGGATTTTGGGGTCAAGGAATTACAATTGGTATCAGAGGAAGTTTATCAATAACCTTGGAAACTAGATTTATATAAACTATGATTATGGAACATTTCCCTATGTTATATTTTGAGGATTAGTATAGAAGAACATCCAATTTTTTTGGTAATGTAGATATTATATGTCTTTTACAAGAAATAAATCCATGTATGGATAATGCAAGTGGATGTGGTTCTGTTACATATGTACCAAGGAGTGAAAACATCAACAAGGAGTTTTGGGCTTTACTTGGGGTGTCTTGGTACACGACAATGGGCCTTACTACACCCCTGGATTGACACGCCTTGGGGATATGCTTATGATAATTCACATTTTCTTTACAAACCATTATAAAGTATTTTTATGAGTAAATATGTTAGAAAAGAAAAAAAATTTATGATTATGAGACTACATGTGTGAAAATATTCAATTACTATTGAGGATTTTTCTAATTTTTGGATGATACATTATGATATGAACTAACCTAGTGTATGTCATCATTTAGAAATGGAACCCAGTAGAAGGAATGAGAACTCCAAAAATACACATGATCCAAAGAGTAAGAAGGATAATATCTTTCATGGTATTGAGACAACATTTAGAATAGAAATAGTCACCCACTTATTCTCATCATATAAAGAAATAGTATCATGTGTTAATTACATAAGTAATGAATTTTCTATGTCCTATGGCTTTTAAGGGAAGCAAGAGAATAAGAGGATGGAAGAGAAAATGATGGATAATGGGATGAAGGGAAAGAAGGATTTTCCCATATGTGATACTGTGGAAAGAATCACCTCGGTAAATGCATGAAGGGAATGTGAGTTTATTAAAAATTTGGATAAAAAGAACATTAAGAATGTGATTTCAAGGGTAAGAAAATGGTTTCAAATGTAAAATTATTCATCTTCAAGGAGTTACTACACTACAAGAATCAATATCCCAATCATCCGAGTACACCTCAAATGATTCTATTAGATAATAATCATGTTATGATAATACTGTAGATAAATAGGAATAATTAGTGTTCTTATAGTTTTATTAATGTATTTTGTAATTTAAGTAGTTCATTAATGATGTAAAAGTTATAAGAATTATAGAGTATATTAGGATTGTATGGAAGTACTATTTCTTAAAAAATTATAGATTGTGAGGTACCAAGAAAAGTTACTGAATATCATGTTAAACGTTTTGGAAAATATATGTTTGAGAGAAAGATAAACCTTAAAATAGTACTAAGGCTGAGGTAATTATTTTGGAATAAGAGATATTTTAGTTGGATAAAGTATATTGGATATTATTAACTACCATGTAACTAATTAATGGTTTGTTTATTCCATAATTGTTGGAGATTACAACATTTTTGGATTTAAGGAGTATATCCAGTATTCTATACAATACATTAGTAATAAATAAGTACATGCCTATTCAAATAATGTTTTATGGTAATTCTGGTTGTTACAATGTTTTAATAGAATACATGATGAGGGTATTCATATGTTATTATATGGAAAAAATGGATCTTCATATAAATTTTTGGACTATGATATTGAAAACAAGTATTTTGGATAATACCTAAGGTTTGAATGGAGTAATTTGAGCACTTGATATTTTGTTTGAGGTTAAAGAATTATTTACTAGATACTTTCACCTAAACATTTGGAATTCACTAAAAATATAGATGATTAAGAAAATAATTTTGGACCTTATGATTTATCAAATGCTCTTTAGGTGTAAAAAAATCATTTCTAAAAAATCATTTCCTAGTTTATGGGATGAAGTGAAAATAGATAAAATAAACACCAAATGATGAGATTATGACTATGATAGGAAATGAAATCAAGTATGTTTTCTTGAGTTCTTAGCTTGATAGAAAATTAATCCCCCCTCTTAAAAAAAATACTATAAAAAAACAATGTGTTATCCTAATAATTTATGTTTTGATTAACCTATGATACTTTAAATCATCATATATTTATGGCTTTGAGGCCTTAAATTTTCAATTTATTATTCACTTGTTTTTGACTGATGACCTCAATAACTCCCAATAAATATTTATATTTTACCTCCAATTATGTGTCTCTAATTACCAAAAATATTCTTATAATCGAAATCCGAATTTTTTGGTGAATTATTTATTTCCCTTTCCCTCTTATTAAGACCAAATTGTATTAACCCTATTTCCAATGTGGGTTTTCCATAAGGGTATTTTATATTTTTCAAAAATTTATTTTTGAAGAAAAATTTCAAATTGCAGGGACACAATTTATTGAAGGAGGGGAGAAGGAAACATCCCAATATTTCATATTACATTATACCTATAATGAAATTGAATAGATTGTATTTCATGCAACACCGGCTTGTCTTGCGTTATACACAAGATCGAGTTTCTGTGAAACAACACAGTAGTATTATAATTAATTAAACAAATCTTTATTTATCAAATAAATATTATAATATGAGTACTAACAAATAAATTTTAAATATTATTTATAATTTTTTCACATAAATAAAAATATTTATAATTAAATGTATTTGTTGTTTCAAAATATTGATATATTTTGAACTACTATTTTGTTAAAAGAACTAATTTTTATGTCTTTTTGTGAACAATAATAAAATTAGTTTTCTACACTACTAAAAATTTAATTTGGTAAAATATAATTCATTTTTGAAATCATAATATCAAAATTAGCTTAGGGTATTTTTTTTTTATTTTTCTGCTAAACTTCATTTTTTAATGAATAGTGAAAAAATACTGCATTTTAATTAAAAAAATAACTTTTAATATACTTTATTTATATAGTATGATTGTAATATTAATTGGGTTTAAAGTGTAATTGTATTATATTTTTATCTTTTAATCCAATGTTTTTCATTTTAAGTAATTTCACCTTGAAAGTGGACATAAACGCATGTCAATCTTTTGTTAATTTTTATTTCTTAAAAACACATTTTTTGGTTTTGACAAAAGGAATTAATTTTAAACTAATTTAGTAAACTATTGTGTTTTTAATTTGAAAAAAATGGATTTCATATTTTGAAACAAGAGGTCCAAATTATGTAAATAGGTTACTTTTATTTTCAGACATTATGAATAGTAACTACAGTAAATATTTTATTTACCTTGGTTAAAGGGTAAATCTCGTAAATAAGGATAAAATATAATATTATAATAATATTAAATTACCATAAAATATGATATAAATCTATTGGATGAGATATTTCTGACCATAGGAATCCTTGAGTCGATTTTCGGACCCCATGGAGGAACTTGTGTGTGGAAATGACATTTAATTACTTTTAATTTAATGTTAAGGAAAATATAACCTAAACATGTATCTTTTAGTAAAACAATTTTAATATGGAGTTATATAAGTTATATTTTAAACAATAAATATTAAATAGAAATATAAAAATATTTACTACATTATGGTATTTTATTTATAATTTTTAGATATCAAATAAATAAATATATTTATGACACAATGATTATGTAGTGATTACCTTATTAATGAAAGATTTAAATAAATTAGAATATAAATATTAAAATAAATGTAAATTGAAACATTTTATGACATACACGAATTAGATAAGATATTGTGAAATGTTTTAATCAATTCAATTTATTTTATTTGAAGGAATCAAGTTGTTATGAATTCCGCAAAAAACAAATTCTAAATATTGTCAAAATTGACAAAAATAAATTTTTAAATAAAATACTATTTTATTAAATGGTATAATATTCCTAAAAATATATGATTCGTCAAAATGACTTATATAGTTTTATATATGTCATTAATGAACCACTTTTGGTTCTGTTGGCATTTTATAGTAACTATATTAACCATGTATTATAAAAATACAAGAATACGTGGTAAAAGTTAAACTATTTAACTAAGGGTTAAATCTAAATGATAAGGTTAATATGGTGACCTAAACATGTATAAAACATATTGGATGAAGATATTTATACCCATACCGACTTTATCTGATAAATAAATAAATTTTTATCTTTTATAAACAGAAAATAATTTAATAATATGTTAATATTTTAGGATTTTCCTAAAGTGTCCCTCACCAATTTTATAAAAGGGAACATCCAATTATTTTAATTCACACATATCAAGCCATTTGGATCAGCCAAAACATGATCAAATATCCTCACCACTACCCTAGATTTATTATAGATTTATTAATTTTATCATAAATCCAACATAAGGGTCCCTTTTCTTCAAATCAAAAGGAAGCACCCAAAGAAGATGTAATTATTTCATCACCTATTTCAAATTTACTTTCCTATTATACTTCCATTTTCATTGTTTTTTCCATAATAAAATTCTAAATACATTACCTAATACATACTGATATTTTATTATAAATATGGTACAACCACATTCATTATTCTATCCATCCTATGATTGACCAAGCCACCATACATGCGTACGTACGACTTACCTTCTCCACGTTGTGGTGTTATTTTTATTAAACACTTATTTATTTATATGAGTATAATAATGAGTATAATTGATGTAAATAATAAATATAACAATATAATGACTCTGTATATACAATATACCCTCCAATTACAAACTATTTCACCATCAATAGAATTATAATGTCGCTCATGTGGACGTATGACTTTCCATTTCCACGATGCGATGAAATTTATCTTCAACAATCACCATTATAGAATATATATATATATTGACTAAGTATAAGATATATGAAATAATAATTATACTGGAATAATAAATATTTATATAGTTAAATATATGTCGTTTACTCACTTCCATACTATAAGATAAGAAAACAGAAATAATGTTCTTGTGTACGTACAGACTACCGTCTCCATGAATACTATTTTCATTTAATATATATATCTTTTATAAATATTTTTATTCTGAATATATTTTATATATAATTCAGGTTTTATATTTTATAAGTATTTAAATCATAATATATGCGATACTATAAAGAATAACAAGTTAAAACACATACGAAAAAGAAATCAATTATTATCGAAAATGTTACATTAACATGGAAATTATTAATAAATGGGTTGTATAAAGTCATAAATTAATCATGTATGATATCATAAATATGAATATTGTTCTGGTATAATTTAATAACATACTCTCATCATTATACACGAGGTTAAATTTACCCTCAACTAAAGTAAAGCACAAGGTAAGGGTCAATTCCTCAATCTCATTATTATCAGAGATAGTTTATGGGTAGGTATTTATTAGGACATCTATATTATCCATGTCCATGTTTCATAAAAATGATTTTAAAAGGAATATATTAAGGTTTTATGGAAGGTTATATTTAACTTGATCATCATTTTAAATGATTTAATGATTTATTTTTCTAAATCTATTTAATTATTGTCCATACTTTCAAAATGATTTTAAGGATTTATTTATATGGACATGATTGTTTTAAAATGTTAATTTCTTTCAAAAGTTTAAAAGTTGTATGAGACACATTGATAAAAAAATATATTTTAAATTAATTCTTTTATATATTGTGTAACTTTTAAATAATTTCATGAAAGTAGATATATCTCTCAAAGAGTTTTACTGATCATTTTCAAATATGTAAACATCCTTTACTGGGTATTATTCTTGATTGATGTTAATTTATTATAATACAATATTCAATATTGTATTTAATGAGTTATGATATGTTTGACTGTGGATGTTTTATTTTTATACCATTCATGGTTTATGGTTAAGGTATTGAAATTTCGTAGGCCAGTTTTAATACGAATGATTGTGTCAAGTTTCAACCTTTTCAAATAAGGAATGAATTATACTTAGTAAGTGATGGGAGGTGCTCGCTATATCCCCTTGATGCATTGGTAGGTCTTATGAGACAAAGTAGTTTCCTTGCACAATTCGTTGAAAAAAATTATATTTAAGGTCTTGGCACAAGGCCTTTACATTGTGGTTAAGTTGTCTAACATTATGGATTCCATCATTAGAAGTTTAGTTATTGATGTTACATGTGATTATTAGACTAGTAGAATATCAATGTCAATACATAAATGGAATTATTTGATTTATATTTTCTATATTATTTTGAGGTTTAGTTTTATAGGGCCTGTGTTTCAATTTTATAGCTTTCCAGAAAATCTTATGATTAGTTATGATAAATTCTGCTATATTGTTCATCCTTACTGAGCATTTGGGCTCACCCCTTTCTTATGTTTTATTTTCCTAATATTTTAAGAAGTGTATTATGATTGATATGCAGAGTTAATATTGGAGAATAATGAAATTCTCAAAGGATAATTTATACTATGTTTTATTTTTGAAAGTGTAATGTAACAGTAATGTATGTAAACTATTTTCCATGACTTCTAAATTTATCGGTCCATTAGGACTTGATTACTTGTAATAATTCCATTTTATTAAAATAATTCACTTAATTCGAGATTCTACGGTCAAGGCATTATAGTTGGTATCAAAGGAAATTTAGAAATAATTGTGGAAACTATATTTAGGTAAACTATGATTATGGAACATTACCCTATGATAGACTTGGAAGATTAGTATAGAATAACATCAATTTTTTTTAATATAGATATTATGTGGGTTTTCTAAGAAATACATCCATGTATGGATACTAAGAGTGGGCATGGTTCTGGGACATTTGTACCAAGGGGTGAAAAATACAACAAGGAGTTCCGGCCTTGACCGGGGGTGTCCTGGTACACGATAATGGGCCTTACTACGCACATGGTTTTACAATCCCGAGGGATATGATTTGGATAATTAACATTTTCATTACAAACTATTATGAAGAATTAATGACTAAATATGTCTGTAAGGAAACAATTTTTATGATTATGAGATTAAATGTGTGAAAATATTCGATTAATGTGGAGACTTTTTCTAGTTTATTTATTATACATTATGATATAATATAACCTATGGTATGTCATCATTTAGAAATGGAACCTATTAGAAGGAATGAGATCTCCAATAATACAAATGATCCAAATAGTAAGAAGGATAAAATATTTTATGGTATTTAGGCAACACTTATAATGGAAATAGTCTCCCACTTATTCTCATCATATGAAGAAACCGTATCATGTTTTAATAATATATGTAATTAATTCTACGAGTCCTATGGATTTGAATGAAAGAAAGAGAATAAGAGCATGGTAGAGAAAAATATGGATAAAGGGATGAAGGGAAAGAAGGATTTTCCCACACCTGATAACTGTGTAAAGAATCACCTTGGTAAATGGATGAAGGGAATGCGAGTTTGTTATAAGTGGGGAGAAAAAGGACTACAAGTATGTGATTAAAATGGTATGAAAAACGTTTTAAATGTACAATGCTTCATCTGAAAGGAGTTGGTACACTACGCAAATCAATGTCCCAATCATCAGAGTATACCCCAAATGACGCTATTGGATAATAATCAAGTTATGATAGTACCGTAGATGAAGATGAATGATTAGTGTTCTTATATTTTTATTAATTAATTTTGTCATTTGAGTATTGTATTAATGATGTAAAAGTTATAATAATTATATAGTATATAAGGATTGTAATGAAGTACTATTTTTTTAAGGATTTCAGATTTTTTGGTACCAGGAAATGTTACTCAATATCAGGTTTAACATTTTTGAAAATATATGGTTGAGAGAAAGATAAACCTTAAAATAGTCACGAGTCTGAGGTAATGATTTTGGAATAATAGATAATAGTGTCAGATAAATTATATTGGATATTATTGACTACCTTATAACTAATTAATGGTTTTTTATTCCATCATTGTTAGATATTACAGCATTTTTGGATTTAAGGAGTATAACTGGTATTCTATGTTTTATGGAAAGAATAAATAAGTACATACCTATTCATGTAAATTTTTATCTAAATTCAAGTATTTACCATGTTCTAATATAACGCATGATAAAGTTATTCCCATGTTATTATGTGAAAAAAAGAACATCATATAATGTTTTGGGCTTTGAGTTTGGAGACATGTTTTTTTGGATAATTCCTAAGGTTGGAATGGAGTAAGTTGAGCACTTCATGTTTAGTTTGAGGTTAAAGTACAATTTATTTTATACTTTGACCTAACCTTTTGGATTTCAGTAAAAATATAGAGGATTAAGGAAATACTTTTGGTTATTATGATTTATCAAATTTGATTCAGGTGTAAAAAATATCATTTTTGAACATTCATTTCTTTGTGTAAGGGATGAAGTGAAAATAGATCAAAGAAAAACCAAATTATGAGATTATGATTATGATAGCTAATGAAATCGAATATTATTTCTTAAGTTATTATATTGATAGAAAATTAATCCCTCCTTTTTAAAAAATGCATATAAAAAAATGTTTTATCCTAATACCTTATGTTTTGTTGAACCAATGATACTTTAAATCATCATAGATTTATGGCTTTGAGAACCTTAATTTTCCATTTATTGTTCACTTTTTTGTGATTGAGGACCTCAGTCACTCCCAATAAATATTTAAATTTTTCCTCAAATTATGTGAATCTAATTATGACAAATGTTCTCTTATATTATATCCTAATTTTGTGGTGACTTACTCATTTCCCTTTCCCTCTTATGAAGAATAAATTTTATTAACCCTATTTTTGATGTGGGTTTTCCACAAAGTTATTTTCTATTTTTCAAGCTTTTATTTTTGAAGAACAATTTCACATTGTGAGGAGGAAATTTATTGAAGGAGGGGAGAATGTAACATGCCAATATTTAATAATACTTTATATTTTTAAAGTAATTTAATAGCGTATATTTCATGCAACACCAACTTGTTTTGCATTATACGTAATATTGAGTTTCTGCGAAACAACAAATTAGTATTATAATGAGTTAAATGATATATTTATCCATCAATTTAATATTGTAATATGAATAATAAAAAATAAATTTTAAATGTTATTTATAATTTTTTCACATAAATAAAACATATTTATAATGAAATGTATAAGTTGTTTTAAAATAGATATATATTTAGAAAAACTATTTTCTTAAAAGAATTACTTTTTATGTCTTTTTGTTAACAGTAATAAAAGTAATTTTAGACACTACTAAAAATTGAATTTGGTAAGATATAATTAAATTTTGAAATAGGAATATCAAAATAAGTTTAGGGTATTATTTTTATTTTTCTGCTAAAGTTCATTTTTTAATTAATTGTGAAAAAAATATTACATTTTAATTCCAAACTACCTTTCAATATAATTTATTTATATAGTTGTATTGCAAATTCAATTGAGTTTAAACTATAATTGGATTATATTTTTATTATTAATCCAATATTGTTCATGGGAAAAAATTTCACCTTAAAACTAGACATAAAAACATGTCAATCTTTTGTTAGTTTTTTAGTTCTTAAAATCATGTTTTTTGGTTTTGACAAAACGGATTAATTTTAAATTAATTTGTGAAAATTATGTGTTTTGATTTGGAGAAATTGATTCTATATTTTGAATCAGGAGGTCCAAATTTTGTAAATAGGTAACATTTATTTTTAGACATTATGAATAGTAATTTCAGTAAATATTTTATTTACCAAGGTTAAAGGTTAAATCCGGTATATAGGGGTAAAAAATAATATTATAATAATATTAAATTACCCTAAAACATGTACTAAAACTATTGGATGAGATATGTCCAACCATGGGAATCCTTGGGTCTATTTTAGGACTCAATGGAGCCACTTGTGTGTAAAAATGACATTTAATTATTTTTAATTTAAAGTTACAGAAAATATAACCTAAACATGTAACTTTTAGTAAAACAGTTTTTATATGGAGTTATATAATTTATATTTTAAAATATAAATATTAATTATAAATATAAATTGATTTACTACATTATGGTATTTTATTTATATTTTTTAGATATCATATAAATAAATATATTTATGACACAATGATGATGTAGTGATTACATTATTAATGAAAGATTTAAATAAATGAGGTTATAAATATGAAAATAAATGTAAATTGAAACTTTTTATGCCATCCTCGAGTTTTATAGTTGAATTTTACATGTTATAGTTTATTGAAGTTATTTTATTCCAATGAATAATGTAACGATCCGACATTTTGAATAAATCTTGTTTCCTAATTTTGTGTGTTATTTTATTTCATACTCAACAAAACTTTTTCATTTGATAGCATGAGTATAATTAAAATAAAACCGTTGGGTTTCGACTGTTATATGACCATTGGTCAATATGACCATTGGAACAAAATGTTGCAATTATTTTCTCTAAATACAAGTGATCATGGTTAATTAATATAGAAAGAAGATTCGATGGCCTCATCTAGTAGTCTCGGGCCAATCGAAGCCCATCTAACAAAACTTGGGAAGGAGGTAGCCCCACTGGGCTTTGCTCTGGACCAAACCCAAACCAAACTTCATCGTGTGAAGCTAGAACGTAATCAATTTCGTGAGAAGTTCAAACTGATAGAAATTACTACTCGTGCGATGTTGGTCGATCTGCCCTCAGACTCTCTCACCTTAGCACACCTTACACTTAGGTCCTATGCTGGGGTTATAAGGGGTTATGTAAGGAGACCGTAAGTGCCTTGTTTAATCCTTTGATTTAAATAAAAATTTTGATTTCTTCTTATGATGAAGTTTGTGAATTTTCAAATGTCCGGATAAATATAGTATGCATATTTTATATGAATTCAAGAAAAAGGATATTTTAAAATATTTATGTAAACCTTAAATAATTAACTATGTCTAATGATTTTCAAAAAATGGTCTTCTAAAATTTTGTTCAGTAAGAAATTTAGAGTCTAATAATATCAAATTAATTTTTGATAAATAGTAAATTATGAATAGTTATTTTACGCTTAGGATTAGTAATGTGACCAAATGGATTAGTAATCTCACTTAAAGAAAGTATTAATATAATCTAGGCACCTTGATTAAGTAATGCGATTCAATAAAATAAGTAAATAACTATTAGTCAAGTATCATTTTTTAGGGTGAATAGTGTTTTTTAATTAAAAATTAAATTAAAAATATTTCGAAAATTATTATTATAAAATGGAGTTCATTTTTGAACTCAAAGCATCAATATTATGTTAAGGTAATTTTTGGAGATTTTTCTGAAAAAATGAAATTTCAGTGAATAGTGTATTTATTTAAAAATTAAATTAGAAATATTTAGAAAATTATTTTTATATAATGGAGTTAATTTTTGAAATCAGTGCATCAATATTTGGTTAAGGTGAAATTTTGGGATTTTTCTGAGAAAGTTTAATTTTTGGTGAATAGTGAAAGTATAGTTTTTAAGTTACGGGTGTTTAATGACTTCATTAAATGATGTATTAAGTATTTAATCAATATGTCTTACTTATGAATAGTATGATAAGGTATGAGGTGTCCCAAGTGGCCAATACCATGGGAAAATACCATGGGCAAGCCCATGGTTTTTCCAATACCACTAATGAGGTGTCCCTTGGCCATTAATGCCTTGTCCCCTAAAATCCCCTATAAATACCACGCCATTCTCTCATCCTTTCGATTCCAAAATCCTCCTCAATGAATTTTTGGTCTCTTTAACTCCCAAGGAGTACTACCAAGGTTCCCTCAAGCCTCCCAAAGTCCCAAAATTCATGATTTTGAAGTTACTCTTCATGGTAAGGGATCCCACCTCTCACTTTCTTTCCAAGTACTCTCTTTTATGTAATTTATTTTATGCTCCATGTTCTTATGTTGTAGGATGATCTTTTATATTAATCCTACTACACTTTCCATGTTAATATTATGAGATACCTCCGCTTTCTCTCATCAATTCATTTTAAGAATGTTAATGTGGCGCTGTTAGGCTGTGTAATTTTTAAGGGATTCTTTCACCCTTCTCGTTTCCAAGATCTATTTTCATTTCAAGTCTTTCATGTTCCTTTTTATTATGTTGGGGTATCATATCTATATCAATCATACATATCGTTTATGTACATATTATGAGAGACCTTATTTGATCTCGTCAATTCATTTTTTTGATGTTTTAAGTGATGCCGTTAGGCTGCCGAATTTTTCATAAGAGAAATCTTATTTTTGTCTTACTTCCATATTTTTCATTTCATATGGTAAGTCATTCAAATTTCATTACCATGTTCTTATATCATTTATATTCTGTCCCCCTACTGTGTTATAGATCATTTATGAGTGGGTGAACCATGTCCCCTCTCTCTTCAATGTTTTCTAAAACCCTATAACATAGCTGTTATGCTGCAGAATTTTCATCTCAAAATGTCTCTCTCTTTTTCTCAAATTCTTTTGTTTTATTAATTGAATACTCAAAGATATTTTTTCTACCGGGGTATTCACATATATATAAAAATGTTCTATTTTAATTCTGGTATTTACATACACAAAACCTTATTTCCTTTTTTGTGGGTTTAAAATGACATAAATATCATGTCCTAAACATAGTTTTTAAAACATTATGATTATGAAATGAAACCCATTTATTTTATGCTATATGGGTTATTTATGAAATGTTTGATGATATTTGGATCACCTGATAATAAAGAAAAATTTAAGGTTGCACCTTGATAGTGCTCCAATTCATTGGGTAATGATGTAACCACTAGAGATTACAATTTTAACGATACCTTGGTGAATAACCTTGGTTATTTCAAATGACACCTTGGGGATGGAACTTGGTGATATGTTCATGATTGTCTAAGTTAAATGTTGTAACCACATATTAAAGTTATGAATCATGTTCTTTGCATTTTGATATGCCTCATGATCTCTTTCTCATTTCTTAAAGCTATTTATCATGACTTTATTGATGTATCTCAAGTTCACATGTTAAATGTTTCCCCTTATTTTCTTTACTGGGCCTTCTGCTCACCCTTTCATTTGATGTATGTCCCCAGGTTATGAGATGAAGTAATGGACCTTGGATGAGCATAAGGAGAATCCTTTCAAGTGTTTAAAAAGAATGTTTTATGTTTTCTTGTTGTAAGTTCCTAGTTTCCAAGACACTAAACCTTAAAGATCCTCAGTTTTGTAAAATGTAATGAAAAGTTATGTTATAAAAAGGCGGGATTTTATAGTTGGTATCAATGGGAGGTTTAGTTATTTGTGGAAATTAGGATATGAAAACTTTATTAAGAACCCTATAGAAAAGTTTAAATGTAGGAAATATTCCTGGTATTATGGTGAGTATTGAGTAAGTGGTTTATCAAGCAAATACATCCCTGTCTGGATACGAGCAAGTATAGGTTCCTCTGGCATAGATGTACATAGGGGTAAAACCCAAAAACACCACTTGAGCTAGACTCAAACGAGAACAGGTACATGACAATGGTCCTTGCTACACTCTTGGTTATGACACTCCTGGGGGATATTCTTTGGTAAATTCATAAACTTAGTATGAACCATTATTAAAGGAAAAAAGATAAAATGAAATAAATATTCACATAAGAATATATGATTATGGATAACCTAGATTGGAACCTAGGGGATCATAAGATAGGATATAATTTTCTTCTAAAAGTTTATCCTTCTATTCATAATGTTTCCTTTTCAGGATTATTGGATAATTATTTAAGCCCCTAAGTATACTTTCTTTTCTTAGTTAATGGAGGGGAATTGAAGAACACGTCCCAACAACGAATGTGAGTGGAAATGTGACGATTACCCTATTAATGTGATAGAGATGATGAGAGATCAATTTGAATATATTGTGATTATTCTAAACTAGCCATCAAAAATCACAATTAATAATTGGTACCTAGTTGAATGCCCAAATTCATCAAGGAAGAAGAGGATGAAGTATCAAGGATGTTCATCTGATAAAGTTGATATGGGAAAGAAGACCCAATTTACTTTGTCAAAAAAGTATGGAAAGGGGCACCAAAGAGAATTTCACAAAGGAACTAGGAGATGTTTTAAGTGTGGGGTGATAGGGAATAAAGTAGGCAATTGCTTCAAAAAAATGGATAATGTGATGAATAGAGATAAGGTTCGATCTAATGTACCTTATACTCTTCAATGTTGTAAATGTAGAGAATATGAACATAATAAAAGTCAATTATCTCTTGGAAGGGATGAGAAGCATGATGATCATCAACAATCTTCAAGGAAAAGGGAACAATGCAAGTAATATTCTGAAATGGATCATGATGACTAAGTTACATGCATCTTCTTCGCAATAATTTTCTATGTCATGTTGTATTTTAGTTCATTCTCAATGAGCATATCTTTAATGTTTTCTATGAACATAGAGTCACTACCTAAGATGGTTTTATATCATTAAGGAAAACATTTATTATTATATACCGCATGTTGATGTTGTGAATCTCTTCTTATTGAAAAGAAAATATGATTAGGGGATTAAAAGATGATTATTATTTTAGAAGACGTTCATATGATCGAGGTAAATAGATTACTAAAATATTTTATTTTCGGGGTAATGGTTGACTTATATTTTTAAGAATCGACAAATTTAAGGTGAACTTATAGTAAATTAGGAAATGATTAACCTATATTGGGGAAAATATGTTTAAGTTAGTTACTTTTGTTATAAGATGTTAGGAGTGACTGATGTTGTTTTGAGATGAGAGATAAAGTTTATCTTGGAAGACTATGTTATCAAATCCTTCTTATATTTGGTTTTCAGTCTTAGATTGGTTTATTTTGAGTAATTTTAAGGATAGTTATTTATGTAATGGTCTATGATGAACTTTGGGTAGTACCGTGGAACTTTGAAGATTTAAAGTAGTTCCCCTTTTTATGGGGTTCTTTATTTTTGAAGAGTTGTTTTATCTTACCCTTTCTGTTTTTGGGATAAATGTTTAAAGATAGATAGTTATTATTTTGTGGATTATGTGATTCTCTATAAGATGATTCTTGTGATTTGATGAGACCAAGTAGTTTTGAATTCTTATTGTTTGGAGAAAAGATTAGTCTTGGTGACACTTATTAAGGGATAAAACTCTACTTGAAGGTAAATATATTTCCCTATGTTCTTATTCTATGTAGTAAATGAATTCCTCAAAATTATTAAAAGGAACATAAAACAAAAATGTTGTTGGTTTAAGTTTCCCAATGAGTAATCAAAGACTGTTTAACCCATCAAAAGTTATTGATTTATTTGTGGTTAACTTCTTCTTAGACATGTTTTCTATCACTCTCCCTTAGAAATTGACCATTTTTTCCTCCTCCATATCCATGTTTTCATACATGGAATCCTAGTATGGGTTAACTCAGGTGACCTTTGTACTACCTTTCCTTTCTGTTAAAGTAATAGTGTTACCAACTATTTTTCCGATGTGGGACTTTCATTGAAGTTTCCACGCCCAATTTTAAAAATTGCGAGGATGAAATTACTTAAGGGGGTAAGATTGTAACGACCTGAAATTTTGAATAAATCTGGTTTCCTAATTTTGTGTGTTATTTTATTTCATACTCAACAAAACATTTTCATTTGATAACATTATTATAATTAAAATGAGATCGTTGGGTTTCGACTATTATAAGACCATTGGTCAATATGACATTTGGAAACTAGAGGTAATGGCCCGAACCTCTCCGGTCTATTAATTTTTGAAAATGTGGTGTTAGAGGTGTTCCGGGAGGTCAAGGTGACTTATCCCCAACACTTTTCCAAATTTTGAGTTCTATGAACAGTGTTTCCAGTACGGTGAGCTGCATCGGTGACCTTTTCTTTCCTTTCCAAAATTTCACGTTTGTGAACAGTGTTTCCATAATGGTGAGCTCCATCGGTGACCTTTTCTTTCGTTTGCCAAATTTTGAGTTCTGTGAACAGTGTTTCCAGAATGGCGAGCTCCATCGGTGACCTTTTCTTTCCTTTTCCAAATTTCACGTTTTTGAACAGTGTTTCCAGAATGGTGAGCTCCATCGGTGACCTTTTCTTTCCTTTTCCAAATTTCACGTTTTTGAACAGTGTTTCCAGAACGGTGACCTTCTAAGTGCCACCTATTCTTTCCTTTTCCAAATTTCACGTTTTGAACAATGTGTCCAGAACGGTGACCTTCTAAGTGTCACCTATTCTTTCCTTTGCCAAATTTTGAGTATATGAACAGTGTTTCCAGCTTCCAATTGTTTCATCCCTTTTGACGTTTCCTTTGATGTAAAATACATTTAAAACCTTTTTTAAGGACTCTTAAGCCGATTAAAAGTCCATAAATCCTATATTAATTATCCATATAGCTTTGGATGTTTTTATTTGGTCAAACCACGTGGGATAATGCGATCCATTTTTAATGGAGAATTAACAAGATCTTAAACCGTCGCCTTGTTAAATATTCAAAAAGGAACAAGATATCATTCTCCCTTGTTCATCCCCTTTGTTCTCAGTTAATAGACACTAGAACCTTTCAATAATTTCCGTAGGAGTTTCACAATCAAACTTTAATCCTCCTATTGGTTCCGCCCTATTTTGGATGCAACCGAGCTATGTCGGTCAATCTTCCCAATAAGGTATGTTTTATCATCGTTCCTTTGGGTATCATCTTCTCTTGTTTATCCCTTCCATATTATACCATGTAATTTCCAAGATTCTAATGGGTTTTTCTTGGGGTTGGTTGGTACTGTCATACCAAGGTATCCTCTGGTGGATGCAGTTGTCATGAGAGGAGGATTGTGACCCGTTGTGTGGATAAAGGACGTCAAGAACTCTGTGAGGTAGGGGATTCAGGGATTCTCTAATTATACATGTGCAATCGTAGAATTAGCATTATTTAGACCTTTAGGTCACAATGAAATTGACTTAATTAAATACTTGTACCGGATTAATAGAATTGGTTGATCGCATGTTGTTTCTTTGTACAGTGATAACGGTTTGCCTAATTTTTTTTCTAGATAGAGTGACATCTATGTTTTCTTTGATTAGTTGTTCATTCTTGACAGAAATTGATAATGAACGTAAAGATGGAATTAATTGTTAATTAAGTGGATAAAGATAAAGAGTCTTGTAAATGAATCTGGTTGTTTCCGTTGTTGTAGTTGTTCTAATTTGATGTTAATCAAGTTAGTGAAGTAAGCATGGTTGTTTAATTGTGATAGCTTACCGATTAGGTCTCCTGTAATTGAAACCTATGAATAAAAAATCTGCTAATTCAAGAACATATTGTTTGAGAATTTATTAAAGGGTTCTGAGTTACCCTCTTTATTGTTAAAGGGTCAAGATACCATTGATGTGATGTTGTGTTTTCTTGCTGTTTGTGCTGTGATGTGAGCCTGGATGGCTGTTGTGATATGTGGAGGCATGGGGACTTGTGGTTGTGGCAGCAGATGACACCTAGGGTGGCGAGATTCATCAGCTTATGCATGTGGGTGTCAGGGAGGACACCAAGGATGATTTTAACACCCCGAGATTCCACGGTACGTTTCCCTTTGAATAATGCAATGGCGTGCATTGTACGCAACTTTGAGATTCTAACACACCACAACCAATCAAACTAGCCGTTATGAATAGTAATATATAATTTTTGAAATTTTATAAATTCAATCTCTCAAAATAGACTTTATTTTTGGATTTGGAATATCTAAATTAGCCTAGGGTGAAATTTTGGTACTTTTCGGATAACTTTCATATTATGATGAACAGTGAAAATTACACAATTTTAATTAAAAACAACTTTTTTAATTGAAATAAATAATATTGATAAATTATGAATTTGAGTGGTTTTAAAGTATATTTATAATATATTTTTACCATTTAATTCTTTTTTTTCATTGTACATAATTTCACAATTAAACCAGACGTAAACAATTGTCAATCTTTTGATAGTTATTATCTCTTAAAAACACGCTTTTTGTTTTGACAGCGGGAATTAATTTTAAATTAATTTCCGCCACTTCTTTGTTTGGAATTTGGAAAAATGGATTCCATATTTGGAATCAGGATTTTCAAATTGTGTAAATATGTAACTTTTATTTTTAGACATTTTGAATAATTACTTCGGTAAATATTTTATTTACCATGGTTAAAGGGTAAATCTGGTAAATAAGGGATAAAAAATAATATTATAATAATATAAAATTACCCTAAAAAGTGTCCTAACCTTATTGGTTGATACATTTCCGACCATGGTCATCTTTGGCTCGATTTTGGGACCCCATGGAGCCACTTGTAAGTGATAGGGACACTTTATTTTAATTAAGTTAAAATGAATACAAAAATGACACAAGAATATATCTTTTAGAAAAACAATTGTTCCATAGGGTTATATATGTTGTATTTTTGACTATAAATATTTATTAGAAAGATCAAAATATTTCCTACATAATGGTATTTTAGACATTAAATAATTTAATTTAGTTATGACACAATGGTGATGCAGTAATTACCATAATAGTGAAAAATTAAAATGATTGATATTATAAATACCCAAATAAATATAATTGGAGAATTTTATTGAATTAAACTAATTTTATAGGTTAATATGACATATTAGTATTGATTTAATTTAATTTTTTCGAAGGAATCATTCTGTTATGAGTTTCTCAAAAATCAATTATTGAATAGTGTCAAAATTGTCATAAAAGAGTTTTTAAAAAAAATATTGTATTATTAATTGATATTAAATTCCTAAAAACCTAAGGGTCGGCCAAGAGACTTATATCATGATAGGTGTATCATTAATGGACCACTTTGGGATCTCTTGGATGTATATATTAAGTTTATTAACCATATAATATAAAAATACAAAGAGACATTGTAAAAGTGAAACTAGTTAACAAAGAGTTAATACTTAATAATAAGGTTAATATAATGACCCAAACCTGTCTAAATTCTATTGGATGAGTGGTTTTCGACCTAGAACCACCTTAACATTTAAATAATCCACTTTGGAGCCATTATAAACTGAATATGAATTTATTATAAAATAATATTTTTAGCTTTTCCAAAGGTGCCTCTCACCCCTCTTATAAAAGGGCACTCCCCTTTCTCAATAACTCACACCTTAAAAGCCTTTTGGTTCGACCATCCTCTGCCCAAATACTCTCTCAACTTCCCTCAATACAACCTAGATGACTTATTTGTTGGGACCACTTTGTATATGACGATTGTATTTATTGTCAACTGTTGTCAATGCTGGTCAAAATGAAGAAGGAGATGAAGAAGGACTTCGAAGTTAATGGAGATCGACTGAAGTGAGGATGCCTGTAGCATTGTTATGTAATCATAGCATTGAATGTTAGGCTTGGGAAATACTCCATGAAGCGAAATCCTGTAGCATTGTTATGTAATCATAGCATTGAATGTCAGGCTTGGGCAACACTCCATGAAGCTAAATCAGACGATGCTTTGCTGGTATGTATTTCACACAAATCATGAGTTAGAAGAACTTGTGATGCAAGCCTTATGAAGGAAAGGGGGAGAAATGATGATGCCAGTCATATAATGTTTTGATTGGAAGGAATGATGCTGCTGGAAGATAGGAAAGATTCAGTTCCCATTGCAACTCTGACGATGCTTAAGCTGATCTATCAAAGGATAAATATCACGATAGTGAGATTCGTGATAAGAGAAGAAGAATGGTTATGGGAAGCAGTAAAGAGATAAAATGGCAAAGAAATAGACAATCTGGGGATGGCAGAAAAGCACAGTTTAAGGTGGCGCCGTTTTCCAGTGTTTGCCAAATTTTAGGTCCTGAAAATCGGGAGATGAAGAAATGTGCTTGGCAATGGATGTTGCGCATAAGATTGAAGATGGTTTATACTTTCAAAAGATTTATTCAAGGTCAGAACGTTGAAAAATTCTAAAGGAATGGAGTGCGCAGAAATTTAGGCATGTTTCGCGCAAAAATAAAGTGGTGCGCGCAATATCTGTGGGATGCGCGAAATAGTAGCGGGTTGCGCGAAAAATCTGCGGGATGCGCGAAATATTGGCATGGTGCGCAAAATTGAGGAATGAAGTTTTCGCGCAAATGATGGTTCGGGATCAGAAGATAGAAAATTGGCAAAGGCATAAAATGCGCTAAATATTGGAGCAGTGCGCGAAATCTAATGTAGCAGGAAAGATTTGGTTTGCGCGCAATATGGAACGCGGTGCGGAATTTTGCGCGCAATTGGTGCTTCATGCTTAGAAGGATGAAAAATGGCAAAGGCATGAGGTGTGCGAAAACTTGAAGCATGGCGCGGAATATGAAGTTTCATAAAAGAGTTTTTATGCGCATGGAGGAGGTTTTACGCGCGGATTAGTGTTTTTCGCGCGGGTTCAAAAATGCCTATAAATATGAGGCTAACACTTCTCAATTGGGAGAGACTCGACACTTAGACAAATCCCGAGCTCTGGCGCGCGGAAAAATTGTAGTATAGAGCATTGCGCGAAAAGAAGAAGTGTTGCACGGAAAAAGAATTGTTGCGCAAAATAAGATATTCTGCGCGAAAAAGAAGAGTTGTGCGCGAAAAGGGGTTTTCGCGCCAAAAGGTGTTTTTACGCGCAAGGCTTGAATTTTACGCGCAAGCCACCTAGAAGGTTGCATGAAAAATTTGAGGGTACCTCAGGCCTTTGACAGGTATAGAGCACTCTCGAAGAAGCCTTGTGAAGAAGAAAGATCTGTGAACCATTCGGTTTCACAAAGAGAAGTTGAACCGCACTCACACGACTGGTGTTTGACACTCTCATTGTGCTTTGCGAAGTGAAGAAGAACTAGACGTGCAATTGAACTCATATCTGCACAAAGGAAGAATTCAGTATACCAATACACTCAGGTGTTGGTATTGAGAAGAGAAGGAAGAGAAGAAGAAGAACAGAGTATGCCCAACTGAAGGCTGACAATTATTCAGGGCAGTTTAATTCAGATGATGCTTTGTGAGCAGATCTTCAGTGTTTGAATAATCACATTGGTGTATGTGATTCTAGCTAAAGAAAGAAGGTGATTAGTGCAGTCAGTTGCTGCACTAAGAGGAAGAAGGAAGAAGAACTAGTGCAGTTTGTTTTTGCACTAGAGAAGAAGAGAAAGAAAGAAGAGAATTGCTTGCCTACTACTTTGCAAGTAATCAAGTGAAGATCACTACAATAGATCAAGAGCAGAACCAACCTTTTGAAGAAGGAAGAAGACTGTCTCGATAGGCAGTATAAAGAACCAGCTAGAGGCTGCAAGTTGGACTTGGCTTTCACCAGTCCAGGGAAGAGGATTGTTTCCCACCCCCCTCCAAAGTGTAGGGACTCACACTGGCTAGAGGATTGTTTTCCTAGCCACTCCATTGTGACATCATTTTACTTTATAGTGGAGAATCCATGCAGTGGTCATACCCATGCATGGAAAGGACGTAGCTACTCTTATTGAGTGGTGAACCTTGTAAAAACATCGTGTGCACATTTTTACTGCTTTCTATTATTGCATGCGACAGGGAAAAGAGAATAAGAGAATCAAGATCCTAACAGGTCTAGAGGTACAGGGATAAAAGTTGGAATTGGTTTAAAAAGTCCCCAACAGGGATTCACCCCCCCTCTCAGTGTTAGGTATATCCCAAACTGGTCCTTTCAATTGGTATCAGAGCGACATGTTCACCTCTATTGGATTCTCTATAGTGAAGTTATTCTCTTTTGAAGACCTGAGATTCTTTCCTGTGTTATCAATGAAGAGCAGTGTTTGTAAAGATTCATCTATCTCTGAGCAGAAAGATATATCTACAAAGACCATGATGAACAGGAAAAAGAAAGAGAAGAGAAAGTTGAAGAAGAATTCCCTCGTATCTAAACAGGAGGAAGCATCTGGTTCTCCATATTTGGCTGATGTTGACGACACACCAGACTTGGAAAGTTATGAGAAGGTGGCTCAAGTACCCACCAAGAAGATGTAAAACCTTCCTATCTCAACTGATCAAGAGGTATGTGTTAGTACATTTGGAAATTACACTCATGATGAAAATGCTAGCACAAGTGGTGATGAACAATCTACAACATCTCAAGAAATATCAGTTGATAGATTAAGAATTATTCTACATGGTATTCCTGAAAAGAGCGCATCCCTGGTTTGTGGGGTATTTCAATCCATGCAAGAAAATATCACTCAGTTGGAATAAGAAACTGATGTTTTGGAGAAAGGCTTACAAGAAAAAATTGTCGAATGTTTAAAGCTCTCCAGACAGGTTGGAGCCTTTGAAGCAACAAAGAGGGGATTTGAAGAAAGTTCTTCAAAGTGGCTCAAAGATGTTTAAGAAAAGGAGGGAGTCAACAAGACTCTGGAAAATAAGATCCATGCACTAGAAGATGAGCTAAAAAGGGGCAATTAAGTCAAGAAGTTATATTTGGAAGATAAATCCCAGAAGATCAATGAACTTGACTCTTTGTTACAAAACAAATTAAAGATGCATGAATATGAAGTTGAAAGATTAAATAAGGCTTGTGAAGAGAAGATGACAATGATTGAAAACCAGGAAGTCATCCTCAATATGAGATGTCTAGAATTGGAAGCTGAACTAACCAATCTTGAGAAGACACATATTGAGTCTCCACAAAAGAAGGAAATTGTAGCTGTTGGAACTCAATGTTCTCTGGAAGATTCTACTTTCAAAAGACCTCCAACATGTGATAAGAAGATCATGGCTTCACTCATTGATCTATCACAAGCAGTTGATAAGAAGGTACTATCCATACCAACTTGTACTAATGTTTCGAAAATTGTTTCTACAAAAAGTGCAGGTTGGAAGAAAATTTCTAAACATGTATGGATGAAGAAAAGTGATAAGAAACCTACCACCATGGCTAGGGTGGTTAGGGGAAAGAGTGTGGAGGATATGTCCCCATAGAAATCGCAACATACCAAGAAGAAGATTCAGCAACCTTATCAAGAAGATGACAAGAAGTCAAGGTTTGTTGGTCAATGCTGGTGCTGCAATAGATTTGGGCATTGTGCACTGGATTGTTGGTACAATCCCTTAAATGTAAAAGTACAGAGAAAGTACATTTCAAAGGGGAGAAAGCCAGAAGAAAAGAAGCAACATCCACAGGTCCAGAGACATATGTTTACTGCAAATAGATTTGGATTACTTGACAACATCTGGGATGATTGCAAAAGTGGTCAAAAAGATACATGTCAATCTCCAACTGTATCCAGAGCTAAAAAGAAGAGAAGATCACTGAACCTGGCTAAAATAGAATCCTTGGGAAGCATGAATAAAGTTGAAGATGCTCCCAAGAAGGTTTTGAAAAAGGAAAATAAGTCCTTGGAGTCTGAATCCAAGAAGGGTGATGCATCCAGAAGGACCACCAAGAAAATGTGCTTCTACTGAGGAAAGAAAGGACACACCATGGATCTTTGTGAACAAGCCATGGAACTGAATAGAAGTAGACTGGACTCAAACAGACAATCAATCCAGATGAAGCAGAAGGGATTGATTGAAAACAAGTTGCCTAAGAAAGGTAGCTTGAAAGCATCAAAGGAACCATGTGGAATATCCAGAACTGAGGCCACACTTCCAAGTGACTTACTAGTCATATGGCCAAATCAGTTTCAACTTGCCAAAGATCTGCAAAGAGCTGAAGATGAAGCACTGGCAATTGCTAAGGCAAAAAGAAAACAAAAGATTTCACATGAACATGTGTTGAGATCCACACCAGCACAATCATCATTGAAGATCAGATGTGCAAGTGTGAAGAATGGTGAAAATGGGACATCTTGGTTGAGAGAATCTTTTCAACCTTATTATTCACATTGATGAACCAATGAGGTTCCATCTTATTCGCTTATACTTCTGGTATTTACATGTTCTAACATTGCAGGGAATTTAAGATGATGATCATTCTCATCTGGAGAGTGGTTTGGACAGAATGGAGTGCACCCCTTGACGGGGAGCCAATCTGTAGAAGATGTGATTCTGATATTTAATACCATCTTGAGAAAAGTGAAGGTACTCCAATCATACTTCCATCCCTTGTTTCTTAATTGTATTTATCTTGTCAATTAAGGGGGAGTATAGATTGAAGAAAAATTGAAGAAAGGGGGAGCTTTATCTTTGCACCAGAACTTTCTAATGAGTTTTGTGAATTGTGCAGGATTTAGCAATTCATTGTTATATCTGAAAAATTTCAAACCCCTGAAGCATGATCTCACATGTACAGTGAATGATGGATAGCATTGAGTTCCTTGGTTATATCACTCTTGTTTTCTACACCGGGTTAGCCCAAGTAGACTTAGAGTTGATTTACTAAAGGTTCTTTGCTAAAGAGAACATGTGACATCATCCCTCTCTCAGTGTTTTTCAAGAAAATACTTTTCAAAGGGAGGAAGAGAATTTTTTTTAAGAGAACCACACCACACCTTTGCATTTGGGGGAGTAACAAAGATAATCAATGACATAAGAAGAGTGAAAGTTCCCCAAGGCCACTTATCCTGCCAATTGAACAAGAATGTTTTTGATCCATTTGTTGAAGTGAGTGCAGGAATTTCAGGTTGATTATTTCTTTCACACTCAATATCTTCGGCCTGGAATGAAAGTGGAAAAGCCTTGAAGACAAGTGTATGAGTTCTCATCTCATGAGGTGTCATATTATGTGGGTAATGGACAGCTTTGTTGTCTAAATCAAATCCTCTTGTTTTCTACACCGAGCATTGCTCAAGTAGACTTAGAGAGAAATGATTGATGGCACATTGCTTAAGTACGGAATGATACCCTCTCTACCATGATCTTTGTATTTCTTGTCAATAAGGGGGAGAGAAATGAAATGAATGTCTAGGAGAGAAAATGAAGTAAAGGGAGAGAGATTAGATTCTCATTTTGACATTGACACATTCATCTGAGGAGACTTTAATGTATTGACAACAAAATACAAAGGGGGATATTGTTGGGACCACTTTGTATATGAAGATTGTATTTGTTGTCAACTGTTGTCAATGCTGGTCAAAATGAAGAAGGTGATGAAGAAGGACTCCGAAGTTAATGGAGATCGACTGAAGTGAGGATGCCTGTAGCATTGTTATGTAATCATAGCATTGATTGTCAGGCTTGGGCAACACTCCATGAAGCGAAACCCTGTAGCATTGTTATGTAATCATAGCATTGAATGTCAGGCTTGGGCAACACTCCATGAAGCTAAATCAGATGATGCTTTGCTGGTATGTATTTCACACAAATCATGAGTTAGGAGAACTTGTGATGCAAGACTTATGAAGGAAAGGGGGAGAAATGATGATTCCAGTCATATAATGTTTTGATTGGAAGGAATAATGCTGCTGGAAGATAGGAAAGATTCAGTTCCCATTGCAACTCTGACGATGCTTAAGCTGATCTATCAAAGGATAAATATCACGATAGTGGGATTCCTGATAAGAGCAGAAGAATTGTTATGGGAAGCAGTAAAGAGATAAAATGGCAAAGAAATAGACAATCTGGGGATGGCAGAAAAGCACAGTTTAAAGTGGCGCCGTTTTCCAGTGTTTGCCAAATTTTAGGGCCTGAAAATCGGGAGATGAAGAAATGTGCTTGGCAATGGATGTTGCGCATAAGATTGAAGATGGTTTATACGTGAAAAAGAGTTATTCAAGGTCAGAACGTTGAAAAATGCCAAAGGAATGGAGTGCGCGGAAATTTAGGCATGTTTCGTGCAAAAATAAAGTGGTGCACGCAATATCTGTGGGATGCACGAAGTAGTAGCGGGTTGCGCGAAAAATCTGCGGGATGCGCGAAATATTGGCATGGTGCGCGAAATTGAGGAATGAAGTTTTCGCGCAAATGATGGTTTGGGATCAGAAGATAGAAAATTGGCAAAGGCATAAAATACGCGAAATATTGGAGCAGTGCGCGAAATCTAATGTAGCAGGAAAGATTGGGTTTGCGCGCAATATGGAACGCGGTGCGGAATTTTGCGCGCAATTGGTGCTTCATGCTTAGAAGGATGAAAAATGGAAAAGGCATGAGGTGCGCGAAAACTTGAAGTATGGCGCGGAATATGAAGTTGCATAAAAGAGTTTTTACGCGCATGGAGGAGGTTTTACGCGCGGATTAGTGTTTTTCGTGCGGGTTCAAAAATGCCTATAAATATGAGGCTAACCCTTCTCAATTGGGAGAGACTCGACACTTAGACAAATCCCGAGCTCTGGCGCGTGGAAAAATTGTAGTATAGAGCATTGCGCGAAAAGAAGAAGTGTTGCGCGGAAAAAGAATTGTTGCGCAAAATAGGATCTTCTGCGCGAAAAAGAAGAGTTGTGCGCGAAAAGGGATTTTCGCGCCAAAAGGTGTTTTTACGCGCTAGGCTTGAATTTTACGCGCAAGCCACCTAGAAGGTTGCACGAAAAATTTGAGGGTACCGCAGGCCTTTGACAGGTATACAGCACTCTCGAAGCAGCCTTGTGAATAAGAAAGAAATGTGAACCATTCGGTTTCACAAAGAGAAGTTGAACCGCACTCACACGACTGATGTTTAACACTCTCGTTGTGCTTTGCGAAGTGAAGAAGAACTAGACGTGCAATTGAACTCATATCTGCACAAAGGAAGAATTCAGTATACCAATACACTCAGGTGTTGGTATTGACAAGAGAATGAAGAGAAGAAGAAGAACAGAGTATGCCCAACTGAAGGCTGACAATTATTCAGGGCAGTTTAATTCAGATGATGCTTTGTGAGCAGATCTTCAGTGTTTGAATAATCACATTGGTGTATGTGATTCTAGCTAAAGAAATAAGGTGATTAGTGCAGTCAGTTGCTGCACTAAGAGGAAGAAGGAAGAAGAACTAGTGCAGTTTGTTTTTGCACTAGAGAAGAAGAGAAAGAAAGAAGAGAATTGCTTGCCTACTGCTTTGCAAGTAATCAAGTGAAGAGCACTACAATAGTTCAAGATCAGAACCAACCTTTTGAAGAAGGAAGAAGACTGTCTCGATAGGCAGTATAAAGAACCAGCTAGAGGCTACAAGTTTGACTTGGCTTTCACCAGTCCAGGGAAGAGGATTGTTTCCCACCCCCCTCCAAAGTGTAGGGACTCACACTGGCTAGAGGATTGTTTTCCTAGCCACTCCATTGTGACAACATTTTACTTTATAGTGGAGAATCCATGCAGTGGTCATACCCATGCATGGAAAGGACGTAGCTACTCTTATTGAGTGGTGAACCTTGTAAAAATATCGTGTGTACATTTTTACTGCTTTCTATTATTGCATGCGACAGGGAAAAGAGAATAAGAGAATCAAGATCCTAACAGGTCTAGAGGTACAGGGATAAAAGTTGGAATTGGTTTAAAAAGTCCCCAACACCGATTCACCCCCCCTCTCAGTGTTAGGTATATCCCAAACTGGTCCTTTCATTATTTTGATCAGAAATCCAACCTAAATAGCCCTTTTGATCAAATCAAAAGGAAGAACCCGAAGAAGAGGTAATGTTTTTACCACCCTTTTTCAAATTCTTTTCTTCTTCAACTTCTTCTTTCTTTGTTATTACCATTATAAATTAATGAATCCAGTATCTCCTATATACTGTAATATTGTTATAAATATGGTACAACCATATTCAGTATTCTATCCATCCTTTGAATGACATGTCACCATACGTGCGTACTTATGGCTTACCGTCTCCACGTCGTGGTGTAATTGTCATTCAATAAATTATTATTTGGATGAGTATAATAATGATGTTTAATTCATGTAAATAATAAATATAACATGATAATTATTCTGTATATATGATATAACATCCAATTATATATTATTTTAACATCAAAAGAATGATATTGTCACTCGTGCGTATGTACGGACTACCGTCTCCACGAAAACGATGAGATTCATTCTCCATCATATCCATTCAAGTATAATTATAATTTTATGATTTAAAAATAATTTTTAAGGACTTGATATAATTCTGGATATGAATAAGATACAACCTATCCATAACAAATATGTCTTACGTAACAAAGAATATAAAGGAAAACAAGTAAGTTAACACCCGAAATGACGATAATACTAAGATATTATTAACAAATCAATGTTAAAAGATCATATATGATATCATATTAATGTAAATTATTCTTGTATAATTAAATAACAATTATTTCACCATTATACAGGAGGTTAACCTACCGTCGAACAAGGAAAAAGTACAATGTAAGGGGTTTCTTATCTCACTTTTAATTCCGTGAGAATTCCATTGTTCACCACTTATTTATTACATGTGGTGTGTGTACTGTCCATGATTGTATTCATTGTGTAATATACATAAATTTATGGATATTTAAATTATCATTGTATTATCCTTCTTTCATGGGTGTATGTTTCGTAAGTTACCAAATTGAGAAGGGAATTTAAAATTTCAATTTCCATTTATTCGGCTTTACGCAAAATTCATTGATTATTTTACTCCGAGATTATGTGTGGAATAACTATTCATTTGCTTATGTCATAATTTCCAGTCCCCTTTTCTGTGGATATACTTTTGATACGCATAATAACTCCATTGATAATTTCTCAAGTCATCGATATGAATTTGATAAGAGTAATTTTAACTCAGTCTCCATTTGTTGAGTTAAACATCCAATTCATTGGTGTTGTTTTTACAAGATTATGTGTGAATGTCCTTTGATTGTTTTACATTGAATATCCAATCATATTTAGTGTATTTATATTTGTCACACATAACTTAGTCGTTGATTTATCCTTAACCTAAGGGTACAGCCTTTATGAGAGATTCCATCTCAATTTACATTCCATTGAGACTTCTTTGTTGATATACACCAAATCACTTTTATGTGGTGTATATAATGTACTTTGACAGAGTATATCATGAATCCATTTATTCTCATGATATTACAATGTTTTTATTACCTCAATTATTTGTATTCAAGTGTCTCTCTTTTGGTTAGAAACTCTAACTAAAATACCATTTTTAATTGTTTTAAAGACTTATTCTTCTAAATCTTGCTCATTAATGTCCATGTTTTAAAAAATGGTTTTAAGGATTTATTTATATGGAAATTAATGTTTTAAAATTAAAACTCCTTTTAAAAGTTTCAAAGTGGTATGAGACACTTTAATTCAAAAATCTATTTTAAATGGCTTCTTGACAGATAGAGTGACTTTTAAATGTTTTCAAGAAAAAAGGGGATATTTCTCTCAATAGTTTTGATGATTATTTTCATCTATGTCAATATCCTTCATCATTCTCGATTGAGGTTAATCTGATACAATACAATCTTCCATATTGTATCGAATGAGTTATGTCTGACTGTGGATGCGCTATTTTTATACCATTCATGGTTTGTGGTTAAAGTATTGACATTTCGTATGCTAGTTTTAATACAATTGTTTATGTTATGTTTAAACCTATTCATATGAGGAATGCATTGGACTTAGTAAGTGATGGGTGGAGCCTGATATAACTTCTCGATACATCGGTAGGTCTCATGAGACAAAATAGTGTATTGGCACAAGGCCTTGGCAAAATATTATTTGTAGTCTTGGCACGTGGCCTTGACTATGTGGTTATGATAGTCTGACATTATGCATTCCATCATTATGAAAGTGGTTATTTATATGGCATGTGATTATTCGATTAGTAGAATATCCATGTGAATAAGTAAATGGAATTATTTCATTTTATTTTTTCCATACTATGTTGAATTTCATGTTTAAAAGGATTTTGTTTTAGGTATACATTGCCTTAAAAGTTTATTCTTATCTATGAATGTTTCCACTATATTGTTATCCTAACTGGGCATTTGAGCTCACCCCTTTTCTATGTTTTATTTTTCCCAGGATGTGAAGAAGTAAATTATGAATGACCTGCAGGGATATTATGAGGGGATAATAGTGTGGACTATAGAGACAATATTTTGTTGTAGTAGTTTTTCACCTTATGATGTAATGTAAAACTTTATGAATATATCTAGTGTTTCCAAGGCTACTAAACCAATCAGTATTTGGAGATTTGATCTTTCTTGTGATCATTCCAATGTTATGAAATAATGCACCGACTCTGGGTAACTGGGGTCGAGGTATTACAGTTGGTATCAGAGGAAGTTTAGTACAAACCTTGGAAGATAGATTTAGATAAACTCTGATTAGAGAACATAGAACTAAGATGAACTTTGAGGATTAGTATAGAATAACTTACTAGAATTTTGGTATTTTATAGATTTTGTGAGTTTTCCGAGCAATACATCCCTATCTGGATACGAGCAGGTAGAGGCGGCTCTGGCACAGATGTACCTAGGGGTAAAACCTGAGAACACCGCTTTGAGCTTGACTTGAACGGGAACTGGTGCACGACAACGGGCCTTGCTGCACTCTTGGTTACGACACTCTCGGGGGATATGCTTAGGATAATTTACATTTTCATTACAAACTAATTTGAAGTATTATATATATAAGATGAGAGTAAATGACCTTGGTTAATCCTAATGTGTTTCATATTGAGAATATGGTGACTTGTTAATCTCTAAATGATTTTTTGACTACTGTTGCTCACACAATGCTTTTTGGTTTTATTCAATGGATGGATTCCAAGGAAGTCATAGTGACTTTGAGAATGATGTACAAGGTGGGAACAATGGTGGAAATGAGCAACAAAATGGAATGTTGATAGGCGTAAAAGATATCGTCTTTATGCCAAATAAATTTTCAAAAAATATGATCAACAATATATATATTAACCAATTACCAGAATCAACAAAGAAGAGAAAGGTGATGAATGATAAGAGCTCTAGTAGTGGAGACCATGGAGAAAGAAATCCTCAATTTCAATCATGCAGGAAATGTGGAAGGAGACAACCAGGAAAGTGTCTCAATTGGAAAAAGAAATGCTTTACGTGCGGGAAGGAAGGAAATAAATTGAACAATTGCTGAATAAAAATGAAGAGTACTATGGAAGAAGATAAAAATGGTCCCAAGAATCCATTTACAGTCATTTACCGTAAATGTAAGGGACCTGGCCATTACCCAAGTGAATGCCCTATTCTATAGGATATTTTCTTGGTCAAACAAGAAGCTATGTGGAAATAAATGGTTGGAGAAATGTTTAAAATGTATTAGTGCTCCTTGTTGATGGGTTTACTTTGGAATATATTTCTCTTATATTTTTAACCCTGCAGTTTTCAATGTGAGAATGATATTTTAGGAAGAATTATCTTTTCTCTTGTGGATATAGTTATAAATAACCATTTGGTTTTATATGATTGTTGGGTTCGAGGCAATTATAAGTTATTATAATTTGGGATGAAAATGCAAGGTATGAGATAAGATTTTTGGTTAAATTATGTTATGGTTATTTTGAGAAATTTATCTCATTTTGGAAATGTTATAAAATATAGTTTTTGAAAAAGGACAACATGCAGACCGTGTGACAACCTGTCGCGTCGGACAAAGCTGTGGGAATCAAACCCACAACCAATGTGCGATTGGGATTTATCGCCTACCACTGGACTACGTGAAGTCCCTGGTTAGTGTGACTATTATTTTTATTTAAATGATTTTATTGATCAATAATAATTTGATTTTGGATCTTGTGTCTTATAAAATGAATACCCTTAGTATAGGAAAATGATTTGGTGATTAAGTGATAAATGTTATTTTGGAAGTTGTTCGCTTTGTTGTGAACACTATATGCCCAAGGAAAATAGAATATTATGGAATTTAATTTGAGGATTAATAGTGGATTTTTATCTATGTTTTTGTTGTGTATTTATAGTGATTTGGGTTATTTATGGAAATTATTAGGTTAATTACTTTTAAGTATGTGACTTTAAGATTAATTAATGTCATTTAGAGATAAAATTTAACATGGAAGACTACATTATTATATGTTTTGGGTTTCAATATTAGTTTGGATTATATTTATGGATTTTAAGGACAATTGATTATTGAATGGTATTTATTTAACTTTGGGGTATTGATGGTTTAATTTTAGAAATTAAGATTAGTTTTCTTTATCTAATGGAATGTCCATTTGGGGGATCATCATATATTATACTAACCATTTTGGTTTTGATTAATCACTAAAGACAAGGTAAATATATAGTTTATCCTACGTGGATCTTGTATTTCTATAGATGTTTATTCTAGCTCTTCCATTGTGACCAAGTCTTCTTGAATACTCATTTTTCAAAAAAAATGAGTTAGTGGTAAAAAGTTGTTAAAGAATGAAACTATACTTAAAAAGTAAGTATATATCTCTATTTTCTTAGTCAATATCATAAATGAATTCCTTGTCCTTATGTAATATAACATAAAACAAAAAAAATGTTGTCCGTTTACTTTTCATACTAGGAGACTAAGGACCACTTGTCCCAATACAAGTTTGTGATTTCTTATTGTTAACTTTACCCTGATCATGTTTTCTATCCCTCTCCATCAGAAATTAACACTTATTTTATCATCCATATACATGTTTTTCTACATGGAAACATAGTATGGGTTATCTTGGGTGACCTTTATACCTCTCATGCTTTCTTTTAATGTGATAGTTTTATTAACTCTTTTTCCGATGTGGGACTTTCCATTATATTATCAAGACCAATTTTAAAAAAATTGTGAGGAAGAAATTTATTGAAGGAGGGGAGAATGTAACACCCCAAGATTCCATGGTACGTTTCCCTTTTAATAATGCAATGGCGTGCATTGTACGCAACTTTGAGATTCTAACACACCACAACCAATCAAACTAGCCATTATGAATAGTAATACCTACTTTTTGAAATTTTATAAATTCTATCTCCCAAAATCGACTTCATTTTTGGATTCGGAATATCGAAAATAGCCTCGGGTGAAATTTTGGTACTTTTCGGATAACTTTCATATTTTGATGAATAATGAACTTTTTTAAATTTTAATTAAAAAAAACTTTTTTAATCGAAATAATTAATATTGATAAATTATGAATTTGAGTGGTTTTAAAGTATATTTAGAATATATTTTTACCATTTAATTCAATTTTTTTCATTGGATATAATTTCACAATTAAACCAAACATAAACAAGTGTCAATCTTTTGATAGTTATTATCTCTTAAAAACATGCTTTTTGTTTTGATAGCGGAAATTAATTTTAAATTAATTTCTGACAGTTCTGTGTTTTGAATTTGGAAAAATGGATTCCATATTTGGAATCAGGATGTTCAAATTGTGTAAATATGTAACTTTTATTTTTAGACATTTTGAATAATTACTTCGGTAAATATTTTATTTACCATGGTTAAAGGGTAAATCCGGTAAATAAGGGTTAAACAAATAATATTATAATAATACAAAATTACCCTAAAACGTGTCCTAACCATATTGGTTGATACATTTCCGACCATGGGTATCTTTGGGTCGATTTTGGGACCCCATGGAGCCACTTGTAAGTGATAGGGGCACTTTATTTTAATTAAGTTAAAATGAATACAAAAATGACACAAGAATATATCTTTCAGCAAAACAATTGTTACATAGGGTAATATATGTTGGATTTTAGACTATAAATATTCATTAGAAAGATAAAACTATTTCCTACATAATGGGATTTTATTTATAATTTTTAGACATTAAATAATTGAATTTACTTATGACACAATGGTGATGCAGTAATTACCATAATAGTGAAAAATTAAAATGATTGATATTATAAATACCCAAATAAATATAATCAGAGACTTTTATTTAATTAAAATAATTTTCTAGGTTAATATGACATATTATTATTTATTTAATTGTCTTTTTTTGAAGTAATCATTCTGTTATGAGTTTCACAAAAATCAATTATTGAATAGTGTCAAAATTGACATAAAAGAGTTTTTAAAACAAATATTATATTATTAATTGATATTAAATTCCTAAAAACCTAAGGTTCGTCCAAGAGACTTATATCATGATAGGTGTATCATTAATTGACCACATGGGGATCTCTTGTATGTATATAGTATGTTTATTAACCATATAATATAAAAATACAAAGAGACATTGTAAAAGTGAAACTAATTAACTAAGAGTTAATACTTAAAGATAAGGTTAATATAATGACCCAAACCTGTCTAAATTATATTGGTTGAGTGTTTTTTGACCTATACCCACCTTAAAATTTAAATAATACACTTTTGAGCCATTATAAACCAAATATGAATTTATTATAAAATAATATGTTTAAATTTTCCAAAGGTGCCCCTCACCCCTCTTATAAAAGGGCACTCCCCCTTCACATTAACTCACACCATAAAAGCCTTTTGGTTCGGCCAAAATCTGCCAAAATACTCTCTAAAATTCCCTGAATACAACCTAGATGCCTTAGTTTGATCATAAATCCATCCTAAAGAGCCCTTTTGATCAAATCAAAAGGAAGAACCCGAAGAAGAGGTAATGTTTTTACCACATTTTTTCAAATTCTTTTCTTCTTCAACTTATTCTTTATTTGTCATTCCCATTCTAAATTAATGAATCCAGTATCTCCTATATACTGTAATATTATTATAAATATGGTAGAACCATATTCAGTATTCTATCCATCCTTTGAATGACATGTCACCATACGTGCGTACGTATGGCTTCCCGTCTCCATGTCGTGGTGTAATTGTCATTCAATAAATTATTATTTGGATGAGTATAATAATGAGGTTTAATTCATGTAAATAATAAATATAACATGATAATTATTCTGTATATATGATATACCATCCAATTATATATTATTTTAACAACAAAAGAATGATATTGTCGCTCGTGCGTACGTACGGACTACCATCTCCACGAAAACGATGAGATTCATTCTCCATCGTATCCATTCAAGTATAATTATCATTTGATAATTTAAAAATAATGTTTAAGGAATTTCTATAATTCTGGATATGAATAAGATACAACCTATCCATAACAAACATGGCTTACGTAACAAATAATATAAAGGAAAATGAGTATGTCAACACCTGAAATGACGATAATACTAAGATATTATTACCAAATCAATGTCAAAAGATCATATCTGATATCATATTAATATAAATGATTATTGTATAATTCAATAACAATTATTTCACCATTATATAGGATGTTAACCCACCGTCGACCAAGGAAAAAGTACAATGTAAGGGGTTTCTTTTCTCACTTTTAATTCCGTGAGAATTCCATTGTTCACCAATTATTTATTGCATGTGGAGTGTGTACTGCCAATGATTTTATTCATTGTGTAATATACATTAATTTATGGATATTTACATCATCATTGTATTATCATTTTTTCATGGGTGTATGTTTCGTAAGTTACCAAATCTATAAGGGAATTTGAAATTTCAATTTCAATTTATTCGGCTTTACGCAAACTTCATTGATTATTTTACTCCAAGATTATGTGTGGAATCACTATTCATTTTCTTATGTCATAATTTCCACTCCCCTTTTCTGTGGATATAATTTTGATACACATAATCACTCCATTGATAATTTCTCAAGTCATCGATATGAATTTGATAAGAGTAATTTTAACTCATTCTCCATTTGTTGAGTTAAACATCCAATTCATTGGTGTTGTTTTTAAAAGATTATGTGTGAATGTAATTTGATTTTTTTACACTGAATATCCAATAATATTTAGTGTATTTATATTTTTCACACATAACTATGTTGTTGATTTATCCTTAACCTAAGGGTACGGCCTTTATGAGAGATTTCATCTCAATTTACATTCTATTGAGACTTGTTCGTTGATATACACCAAATCACTTTTATGTGGTGTATATAATGTACTTTGACATAGTATATCATGAATACATTTATTCTCATGATATTACAATGTTTTTATTACCTCAATTATTTGTATTCAAGTGTCTCTCTTTTGGTTAGAAACTCTAACTAAAATTCCATTTTTAAATGTTTTAAAGATTTATTATTCTAAATCTTGCCCATTAATGTCCATGTTTTAAAAAATGGTTTTAAGGATTTATTTATATGGACATTAAAATTTTAAAATTAAAAATCCTTTTAAAAGTTTCAAAGTTATATGGGACACTTTGATTCAAAAATCTATTTTAAATGGATTCTTGAGAGATAGAGTTACTTTGAAATGTTTTCAAGAAAAAGGGGGATATTTATGTCAATAGTTTTGATGATAATTTTCTTCTATGTCAATATCCTTCCTCATTCTTGATTGAGGTTAATATGATACAATAAAATCTTCCATATTGTATCGAATGAGTTATGTTTGATTGTTGATGTGCTATTTTTATACCATTCATGGTTTGTGGTTAAAGTATTGACATTTCATATGCTAGTTTTAATACGAATGTTTATGTTATGTTTAAACCTGTTCATATGAGGAATGCATTGGACTTAGTAAGTGATGGGTAGATCCCGCTATAGTTCCATGATGCATCGGTAGGTCTCATGAGACAAACTAGTGTCTTGGAACAAGGCCTTGGCAAAATCTTATTTGTAGTCTTGGCACGAGGCCTTGGCTATGTGGTTATGATAGTCTAGCATTATGCATTCCATCATTATGAAAGTGGTTATTGACATTTCATGTGATTATTTTATTAGTAGAATATCCATGTGAATAAGTAAATGGAATTATTTAATTTTATTTTTGCCATACTATGTTGAAGTTAAAGTTTAAAAGGATTTTGTTTCAGTTATACATTGCCTTAAATGTTTATTCTTATTTATGAAAGTTTCCGCTATATTGTTATCTGTACTGGGCATTTGAGCTCACCCCTTTTCTATGTTTTATTTTTTCTAGGATGTGAAGAATTAAATTATGAATGACCTAAAGGGATATTATGAGGGGATAATAGTATGGACTATGGAGACAATATGTTGTTGTAGTAGTTTTTCACCATATGATGTAATGTAAAACTTTATAAATATATCTAGTGTTTCCATGACTACTAAACCAATCGGTCTTTCGAGATTTGATCTTTCTTTTGATCATGTCAATGTTATGAAATAATGCACAGACTCTGGGTAACTGGGGTCGGGGCGTTACAATGATGGTATGGGATGGATGTGATGGCTGGATTTTGGTGGTTTTGTTTGGTTGTTTATCTGCTTTACTTTTCCCCACTGATCAAGGTAGCTGGTCTTGCTTACCCTCCTTCCAAAGGAGGCGAATACACGTGGGGTATGCCACGTGCTTTTCATGTTTAGCCTCTTGAGGGAGAATGGGTCTATGCTTTTGCTATAGGTGGAAAAGACTCGACGGGTAGTATATCTACTCACCGTGTTGAGCCCCCTTTGTGTTTAGTAGCATAAGATGCCTTTATTGAATGTCTGGGAATATGGGAAAGTAATTCTGTAATGAAATTTTGATTAAATGGTGATAATCCATGGGGATGAAGATACTGGAATTTAAAGGTGATGTGAATCTTAAAAGGAGAAGTTGATTTTGGATGTGATGCCAATTCAGTTTAATGTGGAATTGTTCATGGTTAATTAATGTTTACAGAATTAATTAACGTATAGTGGAACTGATAAAATGAGAATGGAGTAATCTAATAAATCTCTTCAAATGTTTGTGTGCTTATAGGATACCTAGTCTTAGAAGTAGCAGCCTAGAGTCTGAGAGATGTTAGATGCAATTGTATCTAAGACTAGGTAATGCCCATAGTGTAGATGTGAGTTATATATATATATATATATATATATATATATATATATATATTCTGTACGTTTTGTGTTTCTATACACTACTCCACCATATCGGTAAGGGAAACTGACACCCCGTGGATTCTGAACTCTGGGGGGGGGGGGTGTGTGTTTTCCCCAACATTCTAATGGGAGGTAGAATGGCTGACTACACCCTTTGGCCCCGCTCCCTTCTCTTGGTAGATACATGTTCCAACAGGCACAACGGTTAGTTTCCCCATATATGTGTGTAGAGGGCTGTAATGGCTTGTGGTTATTTCACACACATATATTCTGGATATAGTATCTTATGGACTACTATAGGTGTAACGTGTATATACTGTGATGTCTTGACAATCCCTACTCGGTGTATGGGCTATAATGGCTTGAGGTATAATACTTGATGTATGATACACGTTATGTGGGCTGTGGTGTCTCCCAAAACTTACCTGGTTACTTTTGGTTGTAAGGATGGTGTGGTGCTTCGCCCAGGTGTCTGCGGGCAAGCCTTTGTGGTGCACGCGATGCAGATTGTGGAGCTTAGACCAGGTGTCTGCGGGCAAGCCTTTGGAGAGAGATGCTCAAGATGTATGTCATTGGGGAAAAGTGGAAAACTAGAGGGGAAGTAGTAGTGGGTTACCCCTGATATTTTTTAGTATATTCTATATTCATTTATGCTTTACATGGCGAGAGTGGCCATGGTGAGGTTGGGAACTCAGTATACCTATTTAGGTGACGAGTTAGTTTCACTTGTTGTTCACTGGGAATTAGCATGATTTATTTACTTTTGCACGAGAGGCTTGGGGAGGATCCTACCGAGTATACTATTATACTCACCCTATGTATATATAAACTGTTTTTCAGGTCACTTGGAGCAGGTTGGAGATCAAGATGGTTACTACTAGCTTGTGGTTGGAGGAGCTGTTCAGGCTTGTGGTCGCTGCCGTTTTACTTTCTTTTGGGTACTTTTAGTTTCCCCTTTCAGTTGTAGTACTTTTGTATGACATTTCATATATTTACTTAGGTTTATTTTATATTTCAGTTCTGAGTTGGAGTTGATTGGTGTCTATCTTATCTCTTTCTTTCGCATGTGTTCTCTTAGAGGGTAATTCCTCCCATTTGTGTGTTTACTATACCCTCGGTGCTAGTCACCAACCCGGGGCCTACTGGAGGCGGGACTCGAGGGTCATTATCTTCCTTCTCACATTGTCGGCCCAGGAGGGGTACACTTTGTGGGGAGGGGGTTGTGACAGAGTGGTATCAGAGGTCTGGTTGAGGGATAAGATAGAGTTTGGAGTTAGGCACATGTGAGGTTGCATGGGATGGTAGGGAACAGTGTCATTCATGTTTAGCAAGTGGGGGTAAACACTGGAGACCGACAGAGACACAGGCGTTTAGGGACCCCTATGATATGTTGCATGGAACTTTAAGTTTACGATGGCTACTAAACAAAGTGATACTGGTTGCAGGGTAGAGACCTAGGAAAGGATCATGCTTCATTCTTCTTTGCGCCTGTGTTTGAATGGGTAGACCTTGGGATAGGTTAACCTGAAATTAATAAAATAAAAAAAAATTAATTTATTAATGTTGAGTCTTCCATATTCCTGGATTAGGAGCTCTAACAGTTGTTATTTTATAGGTATGACTCCAGGTCGACGTCCTCGTCGGGTTTGCACAGAAGATGTCCAGCAGGCTATTCCAGCAGATCGCCGCTGAGTAGAGGTTGTCCACGACGACACTTGAAGGAATGCACTCTGAGAGTTTCAGTGCCAGAGTCTACAGAAGTACGAGGGCTCCGTTTCAGATGCAGTCATATAAGACTGGTTGGAGGAGGTCGAGATAGGCTTTATATCGATTTGTCCTCGGAAGGAACATTGGGTTTCCTTGGTTGTGACGATTCTTCATGGAGCAGCAAGGCAATGGTGGTTCTTGTTACTCGGGGATCATGAGGAGTCAGCAATCTCATGGGAGGAGTTTTGAGAGAGGTTTAGAGTCAATTTTCTTTCTTCGACTGTGAAGGCGTCCAGTCTCCAGGAGCTTCTTACCCGTCGACAGGGGAGATCCATTGTTCGAGAGTTTGGAATCCATTTCAGGAACCTTCTACGATATGATTCAGACCTGTTACCAGATGAGGAGGCCAAGGAGAGGCATTTCGAGGAGGATTTGCGTCCAGAGGTCTAGTGCCAAGTCACCCCATTTATGCTAAATACATATCTTGAGGAGCTGGTGAGGGCAGATGTTGTTGGGAGGACTTTTTCTAGGACCAGATCGTCACGAGTGGGGAATCGTCATGATTCCTCACAAAGCAGAGCTATGGTTAGGGGTTCCCAGTTTTCAGGGCAAAAGAGTTTCCGTTCACCCGGGGGTAGGTCCCAGCCCTTCTCATCTCATTTCTTCGGAGGCAGAAACTCTCAGGCCTATGCCAAGGGATTAGGAACTTGTTTTTCTTATGGAGGTCGTGGTCAGCTTCATGCTTTAGCGTTTCCAGCCCCAGGAAAGCCAGATATCGTTCGAGGTACCGTTTGATTGTTTTCTACCTTGGTGTATACTTTTTTTGATTCAGGAGTGACACACTCTTTCATATCACCTACCCTTTTCCATGCTTTGGGACTGGAGGTAGAGAGGCTTCCAGTGCCCTTGGCGTTGACTACGCTAGTTGGAGGTCGAGCTAGCTTGTTTGAAGTATGTAGAGACTGTGAGCTAGTGTTGGGGCACACCGCTCTTGTGGAGATTTCCTACGTTTACACATACATCCATATGATTTCATCCTTAGCATGGACTGGTTGTATTCAGTGTAGGAAATTGTGGATTTCTATAGGAAGAAGGTCATTTTATTTGATGTAGATGGAGGGAAAGTGGTGTTTTTTTGTTGAGCGAGATCCTCGGATGGGTCATAGACGAGTTCCATCCTTATCATCCATGATGGCTGAGATGATGCTAAGTTTATCAGAGGTTCAGCAGTTGGCGTTTCCTAGGGTCGTAGAGGAGTACCCTGATGTCTTTCCAGAAGAGGTTGTAGCGTTACCCCCTCGACGAGAGATCGAGTTTGGGATCGAGCTACAGCCAGGAGAATCTCTTATCTCTATGTCTCCATATAGGATGGACCCTTCTCAGTTACGAGAGCTACGAATACAGCTTGATGGTCTGTTTCTATGTGGTTTTGTTCGGCCAAGTGTGTCACCGTGGGGTGAACCAGTTTTGTTTGTGAAAAAGGCTGACAACAGTTTGCAGTTGTGCGTCGATTATCGTCGCTTAAATCAAGTGACAATAAAGAACCACATTCCTCTCCTACGGATTGATGACTTATTCAATTAACAGATGGGTGCAAATTGGTTCTCAAAGATCGACTTGTGTTCAGGATATCATCAGATGTGTGTAAAGGTTAAGGATATCCCGAAGACTGCTTTCCGTTGTCGTCATGGGAATTATGAGTTTTTTGTAATTCCATTCGGCGTGACAAAAGCTCCAGCTATTTTCATGGGGTTGATGAATGCTGTGTTCCGTGAATTTCTGGAAAAGTTTGTTGTGATTTTCATCGATGGCATCCTTGTGTAATCCACATCTGAAGAGGAGCATGCAGAGCATCTACGAGCCGTTTTTGGGAGTTCTTCGCCAACATCAGTTGTTTAGGAAGTTGTCCAAGTGTGAGTTTTGGGTTGAGAAGTCCGTTTCTTGGGGCATTTTGTGTCCCAACATGGAGTACCTAGGACGATCATTTCTGATCGAGATCCTCATTTTAGATCCAGGGTGTGGAGAGGTCTCTAGTATGCTTTTGGTTCTCAGCTATTCCTTAGCACTGCTTTTCATCCTCAAACGGATGGTCAAACAAAGCGAACCATCCAGACTCTTGAAGATATGTTTCGCTCTTGTGTTATTGACTTTGGAGGCTCATGGATGTGGCACCTACCCTTGGTGGAGTTTTCTTACAATAATAGTTTTTACTCCACCATTGGTATGGCACCGCTTGAAGCCCTGTATGGTCGGGCTTTCTGTTCTCCGTTGTGCTGGACTGGGGTCGGAGAGTTAGCAATCCTCAGACCGTAACTAGTGCAGAATACAACAGAGATGATTCAGGTGATTCGTCAGAGGTTGAAGACAGCGCAAGATCATCAGAAATCATATGCTGATCAAATAAAGAGACCCTTATAGTTTAATGTTGGGGATCATGTGTTTCTGAAGGTGACTCCCCATCGTGGGCAGCGAAGGTTTTTTCATGGAAGTAAGCTTTCTCCCCGGTTTGTTGGGCCTTTCGAGGTGTTAGCTCGTGTTGGAGCTGTGGTGTATTGAGTAGAACTTCCCCCTCAGATGAGTCAGATACATGATGTTTTCCATGTATCACAGCTCCGTCATTATCTTCATGATGAATCTAATGTTATCGATTAGGGAGAGATCGATATTGATGATGATGCAACCATCGAGGAGCGACCTCTGGAGATCCAAGACCGCAAAGAGATGGTGTTGCGTGGGCGTTCTATTCCCTTAGTTTGTGTCTTTTGGTGAAACGGTGGCATGGAGGAGAGTACCTGGGAGCATGAGTCACAGATACGTGCTCAATACCCAGAGTTGTTTAATGTTTAACTCCTTTAATGTAATGATGTTTCCTTTGTGGTTAGACCTTTCATGTTTTTTTATGAACTTCTTTTGTTCCTTTTTGTGGCTTTCTCTCTTTTGAGAGGTATCTCGATGGGTGGTTGTTCAGGCCCCATTTCTTTTTTTATTTAGGTTGGTTTTGAATTCTCGAGGATGAGAATGTTGTGAGAGGTATCTGATGTAATGGCCCGAACCTCTCTGGTCCATTACTTTGTGAAAATGTGGTGTTGGAGGTGTTCCGGGAGGTCAAAGTGACATATCCGCAACACTTTGCAAAATTTTGAGTTCTGTGAGCAGTGTTTTTAGAATGGTGAGCTGCATCGGTGACCTTTTCTTTCCTTTCCCAAATTTCACATTTGTGAACAGTGTTTCCAGAATTGTCAGCTCCATCGGTAACCTTTTCTTTCCTTTGCCAAATTTTGAGTTCTGTGAACAGTGTTTCCATAACAGTGAGCTCCATCGGTGACCTTTTCTTTCCTTACCCAAATTTCATGTTTGTGAACAATGTTTCTAGAATGGTGAGCTCTATCAGTGAACTTTTCTTTCTTTTTCCAAACTCCACGTTGGTGAACAGTGTTTCCGGAATGGTGAGCTCCATTGGTGACCTTTTCTTTCCTTTGCCAAATTTCATGTTTGTGAACAGTGTTTCCAGAATGGTGACCATCTAAGTGAAACCAATTCTTTCCTTTTCCAAATTTCATGTTTTGAACAATGTTTCCAGAACGGTGACCTTCTAAGTGTCACCTATTTTTTCATTTGCCAAATTTTCAGTATATGAACAGTGTTTACAACTTCTAATAGTTTCTCCCCTTTTGAAATTTCCTTTGATGTAAAAAACATTTAAAGCATTTTTTAAGGACTCTTAAGCCGATTAAAAGTCCATAAATCCTATATTAATTATCCCTGTAGCTCATGATTTTTTTACTTGGTCAAACCGTGTGGGTTAATGCGATTCGTTTTTAATGGAGAATTAACCGGAACTTAAACCGTCGCCTTGTTAAATCTTCAAAAAGAAACGATATATCATTCTACCTTATTCTTCCACTTTGTTCTCAGCTAAGAGACTCTAGAACCTTGCAATCATTCCTGTAGGAGTTTCATAATCAAACCCTAATCCTTCGATTGGTTCCACCCTATTTTGGATGCCACTGAGATGTGTCAGTCAATCTTCCCAATAAGGTATTTTTTATCGTCGTTCCTTTAGGGATCATCTTCTCTTGTTTCTCCCTTCCATATTATACCATGTAATTTCCAATATTCTAATGGGTTTTTCTTGGGGTTGGTTTGTACTGTCGTACCGTGGAATCCTCTGGTGGATGTAGTTGTCATGAGAGGAGGATTGTGGCCCGTTGTGTGGATAAAGGATGTCAAGAATTCTTTGAGGTAGGGGATTCATGGCTTCTCTAATTCTACACGTGCAATAGTAGAATTTTCATGATTTATCCCTTTGGATCACAATGAAATTGACCTATTTAAATAATTGAATCGGATTAAAAGAATTGGTTGATCACATGTTGTTTCTTTGTACCGTGATAACGGTTTGCATTATGTTTTGCTAGATAGATTGATATCTATGTTTTCTTGGATTAGTTGTTCGTTCTTGACAGAAATTGATAATGAACGTAAATCTTGAATTAATTTTTAATTAATTGGATGAAGATAAAGAGGCATGTAAATGAATTTGGTTGTTGCCGTTGTTGTAGTTGTTTTAATTTGATGTTAATAAAGTTAGGAAAGTAAGCATGGTTGTTTAATTGTGATAGATTACCGATTAGGTCTCCTGTAATTGAAACCTATGAATAAAAAATCTTCTAATTCAAGAACATATTATGTGAGAATTTCTTAAAGGGTTCTGAGTTTCCCTCTTGATTATTAAAGGGTCAAGATCCCATTGATGCGATGATGTGTTTTCTTGCTGTTTTTGCTGTTCTGTGATCCTGGATGGCTGTTGTGATATGTAGAGGCATGGGGACTTGTGGTTGTGGAAGCGAATGATGCCTAGGATGGCGAGATTCATCAGCTTATGCATGTGGGTGTCGGGGAGGACACCGAGGATGATCGTATGGGATGGATGTGAGGCTGGATGTTGGTGGTGTTGTTTGGTTGTTTATCTGCTTTACTTTTCCCCACTACTCAAGGTAGCTGGTCTTGCTTACCCTCCTTCCAAAGTAGCCAAGGACACGTGGGGTATGCCACGTGCTTTCCGTGTTTATCCTCTTGAGGGAGAATGGGTCTATGCTCTTGCTATAGGTGGAAAAGACTCGACGGGTAGTATATCTACTCACCGTATTGAGCCCCCTTTGTGTTTAGTAGCATAGGATTCCTTTCTAGAATGCCTGGGAATATGGGAAAGTAATTCTGTAATGAAAGTTTGATTAAATGGTGATAATCCACGGGGATGAAGATACTGGAATTTAAAGGTGATGTGAATCTTAAAAGAAGCAGTTTATTTTGAATGTGATTCCAATTCAGTTTATTGTGGAATTTTTCATGGTTAATTAATGTTTATAGAATTAATTAACGTATTGTAGAACTGATAAAATGATAATGGAGTAATCTAATAAGCCTCTTCAAATGTTTGTGTGCTTATAGGATACCTAGTCTTAGATGTAGCAGCCTGGAGTCTGAGAGACGCTAGCTGTAGTTGTATCTAAGACTATGTAATGCCCATAATGTGGATGTGAGTTATATATATATATTCTGTAATTTTTGTGTTTCTATATTCTACTCCACCCTGTCGGTAAGGGCAACTGACACCCTGGGGATTCTGAGCCCGGGGAGGGGGGGGGGGGGGTTTCCCCAACATTCTGATGGGAGGTCGAATGGATGACTACCCCCTTTGGCCCCGCTCTATTCTCTTGGTAGATACATGTTCCGACAAGAACAACAGTTAGTTTCCCTATATATGTGTGTAGAAGGATGTAATGGCTTGTGGTTATTTCACACACATATATTCTGGATATAGTATCTTATGGACTACTATAGGTTTAACGTGTATAGGCTGTGATGGCTTGAGGATCCCTACTCGGTGTATGGGCTATAATGGCTTGAGGTATGACACCCGATGTATGATACACGTTATGTGGGCTGTGGTGGCTCCCAGAACTTACCTGGTTACATTTGGTTGTAAGGATGGTGTGGTGCTTTTCCCAGGTGTCTGTGGGCAAGCTTTTGTGGTGCACGCAGTGCAGATTGTGGAGCTTAGCCCAGGTGTCTGCGGGCATGCCTTTGGAGAGAGATGCACATGACGTATGTCGTTGTGCCAAAGTGGCAAACTAGTGGGGAAGTAGTAGCGGGGTACCCTTGATATTTTTCATTATATTCTATATTCTTGTATGTGTTACTTGGCGAGAGTGGCCATGGTGAGGTTGGGAACTTAGTATACCTGTTTAGGTGACGAGTTAGTTTCACTTGTTGTTTACTGGACTTTAGCATGCTTTCTTTACTTTTTCACGAGAAGCTTGGGGAGGATCCTACTGAGTATACTGTTATACTCACCCTATGTATATATAAACTGTTTTTCAGGTCACTTGGAGCAGGTTGGAGATCAACTGGTCACTACTAGCTTGTGGTTGGAGGAGCTGTTCAGGCTTGTGGTCACTGCTGTTTTACTTTCTTTTGGGTACTTTTAGTTTCCCCTTTCAGTTGTAATACTTTTGCATGGAATTTCATATATGTACTTGGGTTTCTTTTATATATCAGTTCTGAGTTGGAGTTGATTGGTGTCTATCTTATCTCTCTCTTCCGCATGTGTTCCCTTAGAGGGTAATGCCTCCCATTTGTGTGTTTACTATACCCTCGGTGCTAGTCGCCAACCCGGGGCCTACTGGAGGCAGGACTCGGGGGTCATTATCTTCCTTCTCACATTGCCGGCCCAGGAGGGGTACACTTTGTGGGGAGGGGGTCGTGACACTAAATGTTATGATTATTGTCTCCAAATACAAGTGATATTGGCTAATTAATATAGAAAGAAGATTCAATGGCCTCATCTAGTAGTCTCAAGCCAATCGAAGCCCATCTAACAGAACATGGGAGGGAGATTGCACCACTGGGATTTTCTCTGGACCAAACCCAAGCAAAACTTCATCGTGTGAATCTAGAACAGAATTGACTTCGCGAGAAGTTCAAATTGATAGAAATTATTACTCGTGTGATGTTGGCCGAGCCGCCCTCATACTCTCTCACCTTAGCACACCTTACACTTAGGTCCTATGGTGGGGTTATAAGGGTCTATGTAAGGAGACCGTAACTGCCTTGTGTAATCCTTTGATTTAAATAAAAATTGTGATTTCTTCTTATGATGAAGTTTGTGAATTTTCAAATGTTCGGATAAATATAGTATGAATATTTATGATGAATTCTAGAAAAAGGATATTTAAAAATATTTATGTAAACCTTAAATAATTAATTATTTGTAATGATTTTCATAAAATGGTCTTCTACAATTATGTTCAGTAAGAAATTTATAGTCTAAAAACATTAACTTGATTTTTGATGAATAATAAATTTTGAATAGTGATTTTATGCTTAGGATTAGTAATGTGACCAAATGGATTAGTAATCTCACTTAAATAAAGTATTAATATAATCTAGGCACCTTGATTAAGTAATGTGATTCAATAAAATAGGTTAATAACTGTTTCAGAAAGTATTAGTCAAGTATCAATTTTTTTGGGTGAATAGTGTTCTTTAATTAAAAATTAAATTAAAAATAATTACAAAATTATTTTTATAAAATGGAGTTCATTTTTAAACTCAGAGCATGGATATTATTTTAAGGTAATTTTTTGGGATTTTTCTGAAAAAAATGAATTTTCAGTGAATAGTGTATTTATTTAAAAATTAATTTAAAAATATTTAGAAAATTATTTTTATAAAATGGAGTTCATTTCTGAAATCAGAGCATTGATATTTGGTTAAGGTGATATTTTGGGATTTTTCTGAGAATGTTGAATTTTCGGTGAATAGTGAAAATACAGTTTTTAAGTTACGGGTGTTTAATGACATCATTTAATTATGTATTAAGTATGTAATCAATATGGTCAACTTATGAATAGTAAGATAAGGTATGAGATGTCCCATGTGGCTAATAATATGGGAAAATACCATGGGCAAGCCCATGGTTTTTCCAATAACGCCAATGAGGTGTCCCTTGGCAATTAATGCCTTGTCCCCTCACATCCCCTATAAATACCAAGACATTCTCTCATCCTTTCGATTCCTAAATACTGTTCAACAAAGTTCTGGCCTCTTTAACTCCCAAGGATTCCTCCCAATGTTCCCTCAAGCCTCCCAAGGTCCCAAACTTCAAAATTGTGAAGTTACTCTTCAAGGTAAGGGATCCTACCTCTCTCTTTCTCTCCAAGTACTATCTTTTATGTAATTTCTTTTATTCTGCACATTCTTATATTGGAGGATGTTATTTTATATTCATAATACATTCCTTTTAATGTTTATATGATGAGAGACCCCCTCTTTTTCTCATCAATTCATTTTAATAAAGTTAAAGTGCCGCCGTTAGGCTGCCGAATTTTTAAGGGATTCTTTCACCCTTCTCGTTTTCAAGATCTATTTTCATGTCAAGTATTTCATGTTCCTTTTTATTATGTTGGAGTATGATATCAATATCTATCATACAGATATATTATGTTCATATGATGAGAGACCCTATTCTATCTCGTCAATTCATGTTTTTTATGTTTTAAGTGACGCAGTTAGGCTGCCAAATTTTTCATAATAGAAATCTTATTTTTGTCTTCCTTCCACGTTTTTCATTTCATATGGTATGTCTTTAAAATTTCACTACCATGTTCTTATATCCTATATATTCTATCCCCCTACTGTGTTATGGATCATTTATGAGTGGGTGACCCATGTCCTCTCTTCCTTCATTGTTTTCTAAAACCCTGTAACATAGTCGTTATGCTGCAGAATTTTCGTCGCAAAATGTCTCTCTCTTTTTCTAAAATTATTTTATTTTATTAAGTGAATACTAAAAGTTCCTTTTTCTACAGGGGTATTCACCTATATATAAAAATGTTCTATTTTAATTCTGGGATTTACATACATGAAACCCGCTTTCCTTTTTCGTGGGTTTAAAATGACATAAAGATCATGTCTTAAAAGTAGTTTTTCAAATGTTATGATTATGAAATGAAACCCATTTATTTTATGATATATGGGTTATTAATGAAATTATTGATGAAGATAAATTTTTCTCACATGATAATAAAGTCAAATTTAAGGGTGTTCCCTGATATCACTCCAATTCATTGGGTAATGATGTAACCAGTAGAGATTACAATTTTAACGATACCTTGGTGAATAACCTTGGTAATTTCAAATACACCTTGGGGATGGACCTTGGTGATATTTTCATTATTTTATAAGTTAAATTTTTTAGACACATGTTAAATTTATGAATAGCGTTCTTTCCATTATGATATTCCTCATGATCTCTTTATCATTCCTTAAAGCTATTTATCATGACTTTATTGATGTATATCAAGTTCACATGTTAAATGTTTCCCCTTGTTTCCCTTACTGGGCCTTCTTCTCACCCTTTCTTTTGATGTATGTCCCTAGGTTATGGGATGCAGTAATGAACCTAGGATGAACATAAGGATAATCCTTTCAAGTGTTTAAGAAGATTTTTTTTTGTTTTCATGTTTTATGTTCCTGGTTTCTAAGACAATAAAACTTAAAGATCCTCAGTTTTGTAAAATGTAATGAAAAGTTATGTTATAAAAAGGAGAGATGTTATAAATCATTTTGGCATGACATTTATAAAAAAATACAAAATAGTGTCAAAATTGACATAAATGGGTATTTAAAACAAATACTATTTTATTAAATGATATAATATTCCTAAAAATATGAGATTCATACAAATTACTTATATAGTGTTATATATGCCATTAATGAACCAATTGAGGTTCTATTTTCATTTTAAAGTAACTATATTACATTGTTACTATAAAAATACAAGAATATATGGTAAAAGAAAGACGATTTAAGTACCCTAAATTAATCCTAAATGACTTAATTTGAACATAAATCCAACCTATGTATCCCTTTTTTCATATCCAAAGGAAGCACCCAAAGAAGAGGTAATTATATCATCAACTCTTTCAAAGTTCTTTTCTTCTTCTACTTACTATTTCTTTGTTGTTTCCACAATAAATTAATAAATCCAGTACCTTATACATAATAAGATGTTATTATAAATCTTTTACAACCAAATTCATTATTCTATCTGTCCTATTATTGAAAAAGTCACCATACTTGCATACGTACGGCTTACTGTCTCCACGTCAGGTTGTAGTTTGTTATTCAACAATTCATTATTTGGATGAGTATAATAATGAGTATAATTGATTTAAATAATAAATATAACATGTTAATTAATCTATATATATAATATAACATCCAATTACATACTATTTTACCATCAATAGAATGATATTGTCACTCGTGTGTACGTACAGCTTACCGTCTCCACGATACGATGAGATTAATATTAAACAATCACCATTCAAGAATATTTATAAATATATATATTAATTAAGTATGAGATATATGAAATTATAATTATATAGGAATAATACATATTTATGTAGTTAAATATATGTCATTTACTTACTTCCATATTATACGATAAGAAAACAGAAACAACGTTCATGCGTACGTACATACTACTATCTCCATGAATGGTGTTTCCATTTCATATATCTATCTATTATTCATATTTATATTCTGAATATATATGATATATAAATCATATTTTATATTCTTTATGTATTTAATCATAATATATGTGATACAATGAAGAATAACAAGTAAAAACACATAAGAAAAAGAAAGCGATTATTACGCAAAATGTTACTATAACTTGGAAATTATTATTAAATGGGTAGTATAAAGTAAAAAATTAATCATGTATGATATCATAAATATGAATATGGTATTTTATAATTTTATAACATACTATGGTCTTTATACAAGAAGTTAAACATACCATCATTTAATAGAAAGTACTAGGTATGGGTTAATACTTCAATCTCACTATTATCAGAGATGGTTTGTGTGTAAGTATTTATTGGGGCATATATATCAGCCATGTCTATGTTTCATAAAAATGTTTCTAAAAAGAATATTTTAGGGTTTTATGGAAGATTATCTTTTACTAGATCATCATATTAAATGTTTTAATGATTTATTTTTTTCAATCTATTTAATTAATGTCCATAATTTCAAAATCTATGTAAGGATTTATATATATGGACATGATTTTTTTAAAACGTTAATTCCTTTCAAAATTTTGAAATTGGTATGGGACACATTGATTCAAAAATATATTTTTAATTAATTCCTTTATATATTGTGTAACATTTAATAAATTTCTTTAAAATTAATATTTCTCTCAAAGAGTTTTACTGATCATTTTAGATTATGTTAACATCATTTACTAGATATTATTATTGATTGAGGTTAATTTATTATAATAAAATATTAAATATTGTATTGGATTGGATATGATGTGTTTGACAATGGATGTGCTATTTTTATACCATTCATGTTTTATGGTTAAGGTATTGATATTTTCGTATGCTAGTTTTAATAAGAATGATTATGTTATGTTTCAAACATTTCATATGAGGAATGCATTGGACTTTGTAAGTGACAGATGAGGCATGATATAGCCCCTTTATGAATCAATAGGTATCATGAGACAAAGTAGTTTCCTCACACAAGTCCTTGAAATTTTTTTTATTTAGGGTCTCATCATGAGCCCTTTGACTTTGCAGTTAAGATATCTAAAATTACGGATTCCGTCATTATGATTTCTGTTATTGATGTTACATGTGATTATTAGACTATTAGAATATCCATGTGAATAAGTAAATAGAATTATTTGATTTATATTTTCCATATTATGATGAGTTTTAGGTTTAAAGAGCCTGAATTTCAATTTTATAGCTTTCTATAAAAGTATGTGATTATTTAGGATAGATTCCACTCTATTGTTCATCCTTAATAAGCATATGATCTCACCACTTTATTATATTTTATTTTCCATGGATTTCAAGAAGAGTACTATTGTTGATATGCATGGCTAATATAAGGGAATAATGGAGTTCTTAATGGATTATTTTTGTTGTGTTTTATGTTAAAAAGTGTAATGAAACATTCATATATGTAATCTATTTTCAAATATTGCTAAATTGATCGGTCATTCAGGACATGATATCTTGTAATCATTCGAATGTATTAAAATAATTCACTGGATTGGGGCTTCTGGGGTAAGGGCATTACAGTTGGTATCAGATAAAATATAGCAATAACCTTGGAAACTAGATTTAGATAAATTATGATTATAAAATAGTACCCTATTATAGACTTTAAGGATTAGTATAGAATAATATCCATTTTTTTTGTAATGTAAATATTATGTGAGTTTTCCAATAAATACATCTATTTATGGATACTATAATCAGACGTGGTTCTGGCATATATGTACCAAGGAGTGGAAAATTCAACATTTATTTTTAGGCTTGACCCTGGGTGTCCTGTTACATGACAACGAGCCTTACTGCGCACCTGGTTTGACACTATTGTGGGATATTCTAATGACAATTCACATTTTCTTTACAAACCATTATAAAGGATTTATGAAAAAATATGTCACCAATGAAACCATTTTTATGATTATGAGACTTAATGTGTGAAAATATTCAATTAATGTGGAGAATTTTTCTAGTTTTTGGATTATACATTATGATATGATGTATCCTAGTTTATGTCATCATTTGAAAATGGCGCCTAGTATAAGGAATGAGAACTCCAATAATAAACATTATCCAAAGAGTAAGAAGGATAATATCTTTCTTGGTATTAATACAACATTTAGAAGGGAAATAATCTCCCCCTTATTCTCATCATATGAAGAACTAGTATCATGTGTTAATTAGATAAGTAATGAATTCTCTGAGTCCTATGGATTTTAAGGTAATCAAGAGAATAAGAAGATGGAAGAGATAAATATTGATAAAGGAATGAAGGGAAAGAAGAATTTTACCGCATGTGATAACTGTGGAAATAATTACCTTGGTAAATGCATGAAGGGAATGAGGTGTGGAGAAAAAGGACACCAAGTACGTGATTGAATGGGTGAAAAAAAGGTTTTAAATGTACAATGATTCATTTAGAAGGAGTTGGTACCCTATGAGAATCAATGCATTAATCATCAGAGTATACCCCAAATTATTTTATTGAATAACATTAAAGTCATGACACTACCATAGATGATGGGGAATAATTAGTGTTCGTATATTTGTATTAATAAATTGTGTCATTTGAGTATTGTATTAATGATGAAAAAGTAATAATAATTATAGAGAATATAAGGATTGTAAGAAAGTACTATTTCAATAAGGATTTGAGATTGTATGGTACCTAGAAATGTAACTTAATATTAGGTTAAATGTTTTTGAAAATATATGATTGAGAGAAAGATAAACCTTAAAATAGTCTTGAGGCAGAGGTAAAGAATTTGTAATAAGAGATAATTGAGTAGGAAAAAGTATATTGGATATTATAGAATACCTTGGAACTACTTAATGCTTTATTTATTCCATCATTGTTGGAGATTACAACATTTTTGGATTAAATGATTATATCCAGTATTCTATGTTTTACAGAAGGAATAAATAAGTACATACCTATTAAAATAATGTTTTATGGTAATTTAAGTTGTTACCATGTTTTAATAGAATACATGATGGAGGTATTCAAATATTATTATGTAGAAAAAATAAATCTTCATATAAATTTTTGGACTCTGTGTTTTTACACAAGTATTTTGGATAATTCCTAAGGTTGGAATGGAGTAATTTGAGCACTTAATATTTTGTTTGAGGATAAAGTATAATTTATTGGATACTTTGACCTAACCTTTTGGAATTAAGTAAACAAATAAGGGATTAAGGAAATAATTTTGGACATTATTATTCATTAAATGTGCTTCAGGCATAAAAAATTATTTTTGAACATTCATTTCCTAGTGAAAGGGATGAAGTGAAAATTTATCAAAGAACAACCAAATGATGATATTATGATTATGATCGGTAATGAAATCAAGTATGTTTTCTTGAGTTCTTATCTTGGTAGTGAATTAATCCCACCTTTTAAAAAAAAGAGTATATAAAAAAACTATTGTCCTAATACCTAATTTTTAATGAAATGATGATACTTTAAATCATCATAGATTTATGGGTTTAAGGCCCTCAATTTTCTATTTATTTTTCACTTGTTTGTAATTGATGACCTCAATCACTACCTATAAATATTTACATTTTCCTCCAATTATGTATATCTAATTACCACCAATGTTCTCCTATTAAAAATCCTAATTTTTTGGTGAATTATTTATTTCCCTTTCCCACTTATTAAGACTAAATTGTATTAACCCTATTTTTGATGTGGGTTCTCCTCAAATGTATTTTCTATTTTTCAAACATTTATTTGTAAAGAAAAATTTCAAATTGTGAGGAAAAAATTTATTGAAGGAGGAGAGGATGTGACATACCAAGATTTCATATAATATTATTTATTTAAAGTAATTTAATAGCTTATATTGCACGTAACACCGACTTGTCTTGCATTATAAGCAATATTGAGTTTCTACAAAACAACACATTAGTATTATAATTATTTATACAATATCTTTATTTATAAATTAAATACTGTAATATGAATAGTAAAAAATAAATTTTAAATGTAATTTATAATGCTTTCAAATAAATAAAACATATTTATAATGGAATATATAATTTTTGTTAAAATTGTAATATATTTAGAAAAACAATTTTCTTAAAAGAACTACTTTTATGTCTTTTTGTAAATAATAATAAAAATAAATCTAGAAAATCCTAAAAATTAAATTCTGTAATATATAATTCATTTTTGAAATTGGAATATCAAAATTAGCTTAGGGTAAAATTTTCTTATTTTTCTGCTAAAGTTCATTCTTTAATGAATAGTGAAAAAACTGCATTTCTATTCAAGACTAACTATTAATATAATTTACTTATATAGTTAGATTCTAATTTTAATTAAGTTTAAATATTAATTGTATTATATTTTTAACATTGAATCTATGTTATTTTATTTGGAGTAGTTTTAAAAAGAAATTGGACATGATCACATTTTAATCTTTTGGTAGTTTTTATTTCTTAAAAACACGCTTTTTTGGTTTTGAATTCATGAATTAATTTTAAATTAATTTTTGAAAATTCTGTATTTTGAATTTTCAAAAATTTTATTCCATATTTTTAATTAGGAGGTCCAAATTGTGTAAATATGTAACTTTATTTTTAGACATTATGAATAGTAACTTTAGTAAATATTTTATTTACCTTGGTTAAAAGGTAAATCCGGTAAATAAGGGTAAAAATAATATTATGAAAATATTAAATTACCCTAAAAAATGTCTTAAACACATTGGATGAGATATTTATGACCATGCTCATCTTTGGTTCGATTTTAGGACCCTATGGAGCCACTTGTGTGTAAAAAGGAAATTAAATTACTTTTAATTTAAAGTTAAGGAAAATATAACCTAAACATGTATCTTTTAGAAATTTTTTTCATATGGAGTTATATAAGATATATTATTGATTATAAATAGTAATTATAAATATAAAAATATTTCATACAACATGGTATTTTATTTATATTTTTTAGATATCAAATAAATAAATATATTTATAACACAATTATGATGTAGGTATTACGCTATTAATGAAATATTTAACTAAATGAGATTATAAATATTAAAATAAATGTAAATTGAAACTTTTTATCCCATCCACGAATTTTATATATTATAATGACATGTTAGTATTGATTAAATATATTTAATTCAAAGTAATAAAGATATTATGACTTCTACAGAAAACAAATACTAAATAGTGTCAAGATTGACATAAATGAGTTTTAGAAACAATACTATTTTATTAAATGATATAATATTCATAAAAATATAATAATCACCCAAATGAATTATATAATGTTATATACGTCATTAATTAAACACTTGAGGTTCGTTTTTTATTTAATAGTAACTATATTAATCATGTAGTATAAAAATACAAGAAAACACAATTAAAGATAAACTGTTTAACCAAGGGTTAAATTTAAATGATTAGGTTAATACAGTGATCTATTCATGTCAAAAACCTATTCTATGAGAGTATTTATACCCATAACCACCTTACACTCAAAATAAATTCATTTTTAGCTTTTATAAACCGAAAATAATTTTATAATAATTTAATATTTCATGATTTTCCTAAAGTTCCCATCACCTCTCTAATAAAAGGGCACCTACCTTTCTTTTAATTCACAATACAAATCCATTTGGATCGGCCAAAACCAGCTCAAATATCCTACCAACTACCCTAAATTTATCCTAGAATCCTTAATTTTCTCATAAATCCAACATATAGAGCCCTTTTTCTCAAATCAAAAGGAAGACCCCAAAGAAGAGGTAATTATTTCATCACCTTTTTCAAAGTCCTTTTCTTCTTCTGCTTACTACTTATTTTTACCATACTAAAATAATAAATCTGATAACCTATAAATAATTATATATTATTATAAATATTGTACAACCATATTAATTATTCTATCCATCCTAAGAATGACCAAGTCACCATACGTGCGTATGTACGACTTACCGTCTCTACGTAGTGGTGTAGTTTGTTATTCAACATTTCATTATTTGGAAGAGTATAATAATGAGTATAATTGATGTAAATAAAAATAAAACATGTTATTTGTTTTTATATATAATAAACCATCCAATCACATACTATTTCACCATCAATTTAATGATATTTTCGCTTGTGCGTTAGTACGACTTACCTTTTCCACAACGCGATGAGATTCATCTTCAAAGATCACGATTAAATTATATTTATAAACATATATATATATATATTTATTTATTAAGTATGAGATATATTAAATAATAAATCTACCGAAATAAAATACGTTTATGTAGTTAAAAATATTTTGTTTACTTACTTTTATACTATACGATAAGAAAATGGAAACAAATTTCATTCGTACGTACGGACTACCGTCTCCATGAACAGTGTTTCCCTTTCATATATCTATCTATTATAAATATTTATATTATTAATATATATGATATATAAAACATTTTTTATATTCTAAAATCATTTAAATCATAATCTAGGTGATAAAATCAATAACAACAAGTTAAAACACATACAGTAAGGAAAGCGATTGTTACTCAAAATGATACTTGAACATGGAAATTATTCCTAAATGGGTAGTATAAAGTCATAAATTAATAATGTATGATATCATAATTATGAATATTGTTCTGTTATAATTTAATAACATTTTATGGTCATTATACAAGAGGTTAAACATACCTTCAACTAAAGAAAAGTATAAGGTAAGGGTTAATTTCACCATCTCATTATTATTAGATATTGTTTATGTTTAAGTATTTATTGGGATGTATTTATCATGCATGTACATGTTTTATATAATTTTTTTTAAAAGGAATATTTTAAAGTTTTATGAAAGGTTATATTTTACTAGATAATCATTTTTAATGTTTTAAAGATTTATTTTTTTTAAATCTATTTAGTTAATGCCCATTCTTTCAAAATGGTTTTAAGGATTTATTTATCTGAACATGATTGTTTTAAAATGTTAATTCCTTTAAAAAGTTTCAAAGTGGTATGGGACAATATGATAAAAAAAATTCTTTTAAATAACTTCCTTTATATATTGGGTAAATTTTAAACAATTTCAGGAAAATGTATATTTCTCTCAACGATATTTGCTAATCATTTTCAACTATGACACCATCCTTTACTGGATATTATTCTTGATTGAGTCTAATTTTTTATAATAAAATATTATATATTTTATTGAATTAGTTATGATACGTTTGACTGTGGATATACTATTTTTATACCATTTATGGTTTATGGTTAAGGTATTGAAATTTTTTATGCTAGTTTTAATACGAATGATTATGTTATGTTTAAACCTTTTTATTTGAGGAATGCATTAGAATTAGTAAGTGAGTGGTGGGGCTCACTATAGCCCCTCGATGAATTGGTAGGTCACATGAGACAAACAAGTGTCCGAACATAGGTCCTTGACAAAAATTTATATTTAGGTCCTTGGTACGAGGCCTTGACTTTATGGTTAAGATGTTTGGTAGTACGAATTCCATCATTATGAGTTTAGTTATTGTTATTACATGTGATTATTCGACTAGTTGAATATCCATGTGAATAATTAAATGAAATTATTTGGTTTATCTTGTCCTTATTATGCTGAGGTTTAGGTTTAAAGGTCTTGTATTTCAATTTAATATCATTCCATAAATGTTTAATATTATTTATGATAGCTTCTTCTATATTGTTTATCCTTACTGAGCATCTGAGATCACCCCTTTCTTATTTCTTATTTTACCAGGATTCCATGAAGTGTATTATGATTGATATGAAGGGCTAAGATACAAGAATAATGGCATCCTCAAAGGATTATTTATGTTTTGTTTTAGGTTAGAAATTTTAATGTATAATTCATGTATGTAATCTATTTTCCAAGACTGCTAAATTGATCGGTCCGTCGGGACATGATTCCTTGTGATAATTGAAATTTATTAAATTAATTCACTAGCTTCGAGCTTTTGGGGTCAGGCAATTATAGTTGGTATTAGAGAAAATTTAGCAATTACCTTTGAAACTAGATTTAGATAAACTCTGATTAGGGATCATAACCCTATGATAGACATTGATAATTAGTATATAAGAACATCCAATTTTTTTAATATAGATATTATGTTGGTTTTCCATGAAATTCATCCATTTCTCGATACTACCAGTAGACTTGGTTCTAGAACATTTGTACCCAGGAGTGAAAACATCAACATGGAGTTTCAGGCTTGACTTGGGGTATCCTGGTACATGAGAATAGGACTTACTACATAACTGGTTTGACACTGCCATAGGATATGCATAGTATAATTAACATTTTATTTACAAACCATTATGAATGAATTATGAGTAAATATGTCAACAAAGAAACCATTTTTATGATTATGAGACGAGATGTTTTAAAATCTTTAATTTATATCAAGAATTTATCTAGATTTTAGATTATACATTATGATATAATCTAACATAGTGCATGTAATCATTTAGAAATGTCACCCAGTAGAAGGAATGAGAACTCCATCAAGACACGTGATACAAATAGTAAGAAGGATAATATATTTCATGGTATTATGGAAACATTTAGAAGGGAAATTGTCTCCCACATATTTTTATCTTATAAATAAATAATATCATGTGCTAATAAGATATCTAATGAATTCTCTGAGTCTGATGGATTTGAAGGGAAGTACGAGAATAAGATGATGGTATAGAAAAATATGGATAAAGTATGAAGGGTATGAAGAATTTTCCCACATGTGATAACTGTGGAAAAAATCAACTTGGTAAATTATTTAAGGGAATGGGAGTTTGTTATAAGTGTGGAGAAAAAGGATGCCCAGTACGTGATTACAAGGGTAATAAAAAGGTTTGAAATGTACAATGCTTCATCTACAAGGAGTTGGGATTCTATGAAAATCAATGTCCAAATCATCATAGTATACCCCAAATGATTCTATTAGATAATAATCAAGTTATGATACTACCACAGATGAAGAGGAATAATTAGTGTTCTTATATTTTCATTGATGAATTGTTTAATTTGAGTATTGTATTAATGATGTTCAATTTATAAGAATTATAATGTATATATAGGTTGTACTGAAGTTCTATTTCATTAAGGATTTGAGATTGTGTGGTACCATTAAAATTTACTCAATATCAGGTTAATACTTTTGGGAAATATATAGTTAATAGATTGAAAAACCATAAAATAGTCACGAGGATGCGCTAATGATTATGGAATAAAATATAATTGAGTTGGATAAAGTATATTGGATATTATAGACTACCATGGAACTAATTAATGGTTTGTTTACTCCATCATTGTTAGAGATTAAAACTTTTTATGATTTAAGGAGTATGTATAGTATTCTATGTTTTACAGAAGGAATAAATTAGTATATACCTATTCAAATAATGTTTTATGGAAATTCAGGTAGTTAACATGTATTAATATAATACATGATGACTTTATTCCCAAGTTATTATGTGGAAAAAAGAGATCTTCATATAAATTTTTGGACTGCGAGTTTGGACACAAGTATTTTGGATAAGTCTAATGGTTTGAATAGAGTATGCTGAGTAGTTGATATTTTATTTGAGGTTAAAGTATAATTTATTGGATACTTTGACCTAATATTTTAGATTTCAGTAAACATATAAAGGATTAAGGAAATAATTTTAGATATTATGATTTATCAAATGCGCATCAGGAATTAACAAATCATTTTTGAACATTCGTTTCCTAGTATAATGGTTGAAGTGAAAATATATAAAAGCACAACCAAATGATGAGATTATGATTATGATAGGTAATGAAATCAAGTATGTTTTCTTGAGTTCTTATCTTCATAGTAAATTAATCCATCCTCTTAAAAAAGTGTATAAAAAAAATGTGTTATCCTAATACCTTATGTTTTGATGAACAAATGATACCTTAAATCATCATAGATTTATGGATTTGAGGCCCTCAATTTTCCATTTAATTTTCACTTGTTAGTGATTGATGACCTCAATAAATACCTATAAATATTTAAATTTTTTCTCTAATTACGTGTCTTTAATTTCCCCCAATGTTCTCTTATTCAAAATACTAATTTTTTGGTGAGTACTTCATTTCCATTTCCCTCTTATTAAGACAAAATTGTATTAACCCTATTTCCAAAGTGGGTTTTCCACAATGTTATTTTTTATTTTTCAAACATTTAATTTTGAATAACAATTTGAAATTGTGAGGACACAATTTATTAGAGGAAATAATGTACCAACCCATGATTTCATAGTATTTTATCTCATTAATTTAATTTAATAGCATATATTTCACGCAACACTGACTTGTCTTGCGTTATACGCAAGAGTGAGTTTCCATGAAACAACATATTAGTATTATAATTATTTAAAGGATATATTAATTTTCAATTAAATGCTGTAATAGGAATAGTAAAAAATAAATTTTAAATTGTATGTATAATGTTTTAACATAAATAAAAAATATTTACAATGAAAATTATAGGTTTTTTTTAAATAGTTATATATTTAGAAAAAAAAATTTCTCAAAAGAACTACTTTTTATGTCTTTTCGTGAAATATAATGAAATTAATTTTAGGAATTCCTAAAAAATTAATTTGGTAAAATATATATCAATTTTGAAATCATAATATCAAAATTATCTGTGGGTGATTTTTTTTATTTTTTTTACTAAAGTAAATTTTTTAATGAATAGGGAAAAAATACTACATTTTAATTCAAAACATCCATTTAATCTAATTAATTTATATAGTTAGATTGTAAATATAATTGGTTTTAAAGTTTAATTTGATTATATTTTTATCATTTAATCCAATTTTGGTAATTGTGAGTAATTTCACCTTGAAATTGGACATAAACGCATGTCAATATTTTGGAAGTTTTTACTTTTTAAAAGCATAATTTTTGGTTTTGACAATAGAAATTAATTTTAAATTAATTTTACAACTTCTGTGATTTAAATTTGAAAAAATGGATTCCATATTTTGAATTAGTATGTCCAAATTTTATAAATAGGTAACTTTAATTTTTTGACATTATGAATTGTAACTTGAGTAAATATTCTATTGAGAATGGTTAAAGGGTAAATCTAGTAAATAAGGGTAAAAAATAATATTATAATAATATGAAATTAATAGAAACTTATATTAAACCTATTGGATGAGATATTTACTACCTTGGGCATCCTTGGGTAGATTTTAGGATCCCATGGAACCACTTGTGTGTTAAAATGACATTTAATTTCTTTTAATTTAATGTTAAGGAAAATAAAACATAAACAAGTATATTTCAGTAAAAAAATTTATATGCCGTTATATAAGGGATATTTTAGAATATAAATAGTCTATATAAATATAAAAATATTTCCTACAACATTGTATTTTATTTATATTTTTTAAACATCAGATAAATAAATATATTTATGACACAATGATGATGTAGTGATTACCTTATTAATAAAAGATTTAAATAAATGATATTATAAATATCAAAATAAATAAAAAGTGAAACTTTTTATGCTATATTTTTTTTATAGATTAACATGACATGTTAATATTTATTTAATTTATTTTATTCCAAGTAATAAAGTGTTTATAACTTTCACAAAAAACAAATTCTATATTGGGTCAAAATTAATATAAATGAGCTTCTAAAACAAATACTAATTTATTAAATGTTATAATATTCTGAAAAATATAAGATTCATCCAAATGACTTAGATAATGTTAGATATGTCATTAATGAACTACTTAAGGTTTTATTTTGATTTTATAGTAACTATATTACCCATGTAGTATAAAAACACAAAAAGATATGGCAAAACTTAAACTATTTAACTAAGAGTTAAATCTAAACGATATGGTTAATATGGAGACCTAACATGTCTGAAACCTATTGTATGAGAGTATTTTTACCCATACCCAAATTATCCTCTAAATAAATCCTTTTGGATCATTTATAAACCAAAAATAATTTTATAATAAATTAATATTTCAAGCATTTCCTAAAGTTCCCTTCACCTCTCTTATAAAAGGGTTCCTCCCTTTCTACTAATTCACACCTACAAAGCCATTTGTATTAGCAAAAACCAGATCAAATATCCTACAACTATCCTAAATTTATGCTATAGGTTATAATTTTATCATAAATCCAACCTACGTAGCCCTTTTGTTGAAATTAAAAGGAAGCACCCAAAGAAGAGGAAATTATTTCATCACCTCATTAAAAATTCTTTACTTCTTATACTTCCTCTATCATTTTTGTTTAAATAATAAAATAATAAACACAGTACCTTATACATAATAATATTTTACTATAAATATGGTACAGCCATATTAATTATTTTATCCATCCTATGAATGACAAAGTCACCATACATGTATACGTACAACATCGTGGCGTAGTTTGTTATTCAACATTTAATTATTTGTATGGGTATAATAATGAGTATAATTGATTAAAAAAATAAATTAAAATGTTAATTATTCTTTATATATAATATAACATCCAATTATATACGATTTCACCATCAATAGAATGATATTGTCACTCATGCGTACATACGGCTTACCGTCTCCACGACGTGATAAGACTCATCTTTAATGATCACCATTCAAGAATATTTACAAATATATATATATATATATATTGATTTAGTATGAGATATATGAAATAATAATCATACTATAATATTATATATTTATGTATTTAAATATATGTCTTTTACTTACTTCCATACTATACAATAAGAAAATGGAAAAAATATTCATGCATATGTACAGACTACCATCTCCATGAACGGTGTTTCTATTTCATATTTTTATCTATTATGCATATTTATATTAAGAATATATATTATATCTAAATAATGTTTTTATTATGAAATTATTTAAATCATAATCTAGGTGAAAACATGATGAATACAATGCTAAAACACATATGATAAAGAAAGCGATTATTACCCAAAAAGTATTTTTAACATGGAAATTACTATTAAATGGTTAGTAAAAAATCATAAATTAATCATGTATGAAATCATAAATATAAATATGGTTATGTTATAATTAAATAACATATTGTGGTCTTTATACAGGACATTAAACATAACCTCAACTAAGGGAAAGTACAAGGTAAGGGTTAATTTATCAATCTCATTATTATCAGAGATTATTTATGTGTAAGTATTTATTGGGAAATATTTTTAATCCATGTCCATGATTCATAAAAATGTTTTAAAAAGGAATATTTAATGGTTTTATGGAAGGGTATATTTATCTAGATCACCATTTTAATTGTTCCAAAGATTCATTTCTCTAAATATATTTAATTAATATACATACTTTCAAAAATGATTTTAATGATTTATTTATATGTAAATGATTATTTTAAAATGTTAATTACTTTCAAATGTTTCAAAGTGGTATGTGACATGTGAATTGAAAATATCTTTTAAATGAATTCCTTTATATACAGTGTAACATTTAAATAATTTTATGGAAATGGATATTTCTCTCAAAGAGTTTTGATAATCATTTCTAAGTATGTCAATATCATTTACTAGATATTATTCGTGATTGAGATTCATTTATTATAGTAAAATATTTCATAATGTATTGAATTAATTATGATATTTTTTACTATGGATGTGCTATTTTTATACCATTCATGGTTTATGGTTAAGGTGTTGACATTTTGTATACTAGTTTTAATACAAATGATTATGTTATGTTTCAACCATTTCATATGAGGATTGCATTGGAATTAGTAAGTGAAAGGCAGTTCCTGCTATATCCCCTCGATGAATTGGTAGGTCTAATTAGAAAAACTAGTGTCTTGGCACAAGGCCTTGAAAAATTTTATATTTAAGGTCTTAGAACGAGGCCTCAATTTTGTGGTTAAGATGTCCAGAACTATGCATTCAATCATTATGAGTTTAGTTATTGAAGTTAAATGTGATTATTTGAATAGTAAAATAACCTTGTGAATAAGTAAATGGAATTATTTGATTTATCTTCTTCGTATTATGACGAGGTTTATATTTAAAGTGCTTGTGTTTCAATTTTATAGCTTTCTATAAAATATTATCATTATTTACGATAGTTTCTGCTATATTGTTTATCCTTACAAAGCATATGAGCTCACCCATTTCTTATGTTTCATTTTCCTAGGATTCCATGAAGTGTATTATAATTGATATTAAGGATTAAGGTTGGGGAATAATTGAATTATCAAAGGATTATTTATGAAGTATTTTATGTTAGTAAGTATTATGTAACATTCATGTATGTAATCTATTTTTTGAGTCTACTAAATTTATCGGTCCTTTGGGACTTGATTCATTGTAATCATGCCAATGTACTAAAATAATGCGTCAGCTCTGGGATTCTTGGGTTTTGGTGTTACAGTTATTGTGCTTCACCTTTTCCCATTCTTTTGTTCTCATGTTTCTTCATTAGGTGTAATGATTTGGAGCCGGGTCCATGAAAGCAATGATGTGAGGTGGATACAACCATTCTAGGTGGAGTGCAGTGAGAGGAGACTACTAGTGGGGTGGCTGGTAGTGGAGGCGGCATCGACCCAGTGGCACAACTGGGCTAGGCGGACAGTCGCTGGTTTGGTGGTTAGGGGAAGGACAACCCACGACCGACACAACGTCCGACAACAGGAGCCCTCAATGACATCAACCGCAAGAGGTGGTGAAAATCCATGACAGAAGACTGCGATGTTGGAGGGATGTGGCTCTATGAGCCTCGTTAGACATATGACCCATGGTAGAGCCACAAGTGTGATATATTAATGTTTACTGGATGCATTAAACACGGTCCGACTGCGTTGACTAGGCGGGGATGCAGCCCCTGCCTCATCCCAAGTGAATGAACTTGCCCACTTGAGTGGGTTGGGCTAGGCCAATCAGGCTGACCTAGTAGGTTAGGTCGGACCCGACATCTTGGGTCATCCCCAACGATTCAGAATAGACCTGAACCCAACCAACCCCTATTTAGTAAAAAAACCCATAACCTTCAAACCGTAAGTCCATTTGACGAGTCGCTTGCAGTGTTGGTACCCTCACATATAGATTTTTATTTTGAGATAGATTTGTTTGTTTTTATTGAATACATGAATATGTGATTAGCCTCCACTTATTTCTTCCTTTGATGGTTTTGTATGACATTGCATCCACATCACTGGGTGGCAATCCCCTCATGAGAATAGAGTCCCATATAGAGTTGTGGAATCCTCATTGGGACTGGATTGCTACTCTATCACTAGTAATATAGTTTCATTGGTATTGACGTGACCTAAGAGCATAGGGAATTAATCCTCTATAAAATTTTTCATATCGAATGGGTTCACGATATTCTTTGAACAGAATCCCCTATGTTATGAGCCTCATCAATAGGGTTTGTGGATTTATCTAAGAAAAATCCCCTATATTGTGGGTGAATGCAGATTGGGTTCATGATATTATCTAAGGAGAATCCCATATCTGTATATCAAGATCTTTTACTAGTATTTTCTCTTTGGGCATGACCCAAATTAGCAGGACCTCTTGTAAGAGTCCACAATTACATCAAGGCTTGAGGAGTGAGTTCTCCTAGAATGAGCATGCCTCGACAAGATTTATATGGATGATAATTGGTTTTGACTTATGAAATATTTCTTTGTGGATGTTTATAAGTATATCTAGATGTTCTTGGTATATGTATGGGTGTATAACTGTATAAAGATGATTACTCATTCCTTGGGGGGGGTTTCCGTTGTGGTTTCATGTTTTCCTATAGAGTATTCTTTACTTAACCCTATACTAGCTTTGATCTCATGTGTCATGTCTTTTGCAGATGAATGATGACTCAACAGTGTCTTAGGCAGAGCAGGACCAGGACAAGGACTTGATGATGCCTTATGAGATCAAACAGGTCGAGGTGTTTGTGTCATCTTTCTACAGCAGCTTCAGTACCCTTGTATTTAGGTGAAAAATTGAAATTTTATATATTTTGGTGGGCCTATATTCTTCCATGGTTTAACTTCTGGTACTTTACTTTACTTTTTTACTACGTGGTTAGTTATTAGTGTATGCATGCAAGGTGGTTAGTGTTTTATTTTCTTAGCTTTGTATTCTTGGAGAGGTGTGCATTCGTACATGTACATAGGAAAATGACCCCCATTTTTTAAATATTCTTACTTGGCACTAGTCACAGGCCCTTATCCTATTAGAGTCAGGCTTGGGGTAGTCATGTCATGGGCCCCATTAGGACGAGTCGTGACGCTAATCATGTCCGCAAGATTAATTTCAAATTTAATTTTAAAAATTTTATAAATAGAATTTGAAAAAAATAAAATTTTTATTTCTAATAATCATAAATTACATTATCTATTAATTTTAACATAATCTTTGTCCAAAATTAATAATGAGAATATTGAAAAGTATTTATCACAATTTCGGTAAAGATGTGTTTACTGGGGGTTAAACTAAGAAGATAAGGGTTAAAATGATAAACCAACATGCCAGGATATTATTTCCAAGAAATATTTCAACCATAGACATCATAAATTCTAATATAATATTATTTTAAATATTTAATCATTTGAATGAATTTATCATTTTCGATTATTTTGGAAAATTTCCATGTAATTTCTAAGAGGGTTCCCTTTCCACACAAAGAAAAGGGCACTCCCTACCCTCAATTATTAACACACATAAAACAAATTAGATCAACCAAAACCTGAAAAATTCTCTCCCCAACATATTTTTTCACATCCTATAGCATCTGGTCCTCCTAAAAGACTATCTCTAGGGTCCTTAAGTAGAGATCCATTAGAGGTTTCTCTTAGAGAAAGTAATTATATTAATATAGCTCTTTTATTTTCTTTCTTCTTTTTCCACAATAAATTATGTCATAAAAAATAAATTATAATTAAACAATTTTCTTAAATATACTTATATGATATTATTTTTATGACATAATATTTATCCATTTCAACTTTCATCAAATGAGAAATGAAATCCTTGATTGCGTGTACATAAGACTATCACGTCACAAACCGATGTAGTATGTTTCCCTTCACCACCTTTCATGGATGGGAATATTGATGGATTTACAATATTTATATAATATTTTTCATATTATTATACTTATTTAATTTTAATATCACATATAACTGTGTATCTTCCACTTATTTTTAAATGTTATAACGTCCCTTGTGTGTATGATGGACAACCACCTCACAAAGTAATGTGATTAATTTTTCACTTAATGTTTACATTGAATGTAGCAAGGAATAATTAATTAATATATGTGATATATATTATATTAATTTAATTCTATAAAATTAATATACCACAAAATTTTTTACCCTTTCACTTGTTAGGGGAATGATATCGGTGCTTGTGCGTACATATGACCAACAACCTCCACAATGCAGTGCGACTCAATTTCCATGAAAAAATTTAAATAATTGTCATAATAATTTATATAATGAGTAAATGTAATATTTATAACATTATTATAATTTTTTATTATTTATTTATATCCTGTTTTCAAGAACTACAAATTTCATTATAAAACATTCCAGAAACAAAACAACAAAATTAACAACCGAAATAATGAATATAATGGGTTATTATTAACAAAATAGTGGTAAACATGTTATAATAGAATAATATATGATATTATAAATATTATTATGGGTTTTTATATATTAATAAGATCCTTAAAACCATTATATATGAGGTGAGAGAAAATTCAACAATAGTAATGATTGATGTAAGGGACTTCATCTTAATTTCCCTTCACTAAGGCATATTGTAATGTTATGCTCCTAATTTATTCTATATGGTGTATATAATACCCCTTTGAGATGAAATAACATGATTAATTAATAATTCATTGTATTTTATGTTTCATTTTGAATTATTTCATTCAATGGGGTTTGACTTGAAGGTTACCAAGTGGTAAATAATTTCATATCTCAATTTATTTTCATTGGGTTATATTACTTCTTCATTATCATTAATATTATTAGATTATATATGTAATGGATTTTATGATATTATAAATTATTTTAACTTGTTTCATGTGGATTTATATTTGATACATATAATTTATTCATTGATTAATTATCACTTCAATGTTATGATCTTTCTAATGGTTTATTTCACAATCTCATTTTAATCAGGATTTTTTATAACTAAATTTATTTTTAAATAAATTATTTGATTTTTTAATAAAAAATTTCATTTTATTATATTATGGTTATTAATGAATGATTTAAATTGATTTTAAAATTTGTTTTCACTCTTTTGTACTTAAAATTATTGATAATTTTTTTAATAAAATCGGATTTCATTTCTCTATTCAGTCAAAAATCCTTTTTTTCTTCTTGTTGTTTTTAAAACAATTCCTAGTTGAATTTTATTTAAAACGTGATAGAAATATTTATTTTAATATTTATGACATGAAAATTATTTTAAGATGTTATGAATAATCAAATTCTTTAAGGATAATTTAATAAGTAAAAAGGGTTAATTTAATAAGAAATTATTTAAAAAAATTGTGAACATTTAATTTTAAAAAGGTGATATTCAAAATGAAAATGATAATTTCATCAAGAATGTTTTCAAATATTTTTTATGGTATTTATATTAATCAATGTAAGAAAACCCTTTAGTTTACATATAATTGACTAGGGAAATGTTGTATTGATACCATACTTATTCTTACCCAGGATGGTTTAGGATTATTTATACTGAAGATAATATTGACATTCACTTACTTAATTCATTATTCAATTCCTTAACATTACCTTGAATTATTCACTTTACTATGATCATTGGACACTAAATTCCCAATAATTATGCATTTTATTTATCATTTATATGTTTATTTCTTAAACTATATATCAATTCAACATTTATAATTCTAATTTGAATGTTTTTTTATCTGAGTAAATATTGATAAATCCATATTCTTTCTTAATTTAGATATTTGATGATAATGAACATTATTCATGAATTAAATTGATCATTCAATATACGTGGAATGATTTTGACATATAGTGTTTGGTGGGTAACAGAATTATATATCCCCTAGATACATTGATAGTTATCATGAGGAAAATTAGTTGTCCAAATTAAATGGTCTTCTACATGTAGATATATTCTATCATGAGGAAATATCTTTATAGAGGAGGTATCGTGATGCCTAAGATAATGATTTTCAATAATTGTGCATTTACATAATTGAGAATTCATTTTTTGTTATTATCCATGATATTTTTGGAATGATATTATATATGGATTAATTTCATTCTCATTTATTGATTATGTGTCTTGTATTTCCATTTGTTTACCTCGCAATATTGATTATATATTATCTTGTCATGATATTTAAGTTGTTTAACTATCATGGGTGTTTAGTTATATAGATTTACATATTGACTATTATTATTTATTCATAATAGAATATGTTTTACATAACCATTACTAAAAGTTTTAATTTACCCTTTCATATGTTTCCATTCCCAGAGATATACTGAAGAATTATTGGAATGAGTTCAAGGATGCAATATGGTATCCATTACACTACTTTTTTATTTATTTACTTATGTAAAATGTGTATCATATATTTGTCTGGTTCTTCAAAACTTCTAAAATAATCAGTCCTTCATGAATTTTAATCTTTTATCCATGAAAATATAATAAAGTAGGAACTATGTTCGGGTTACTAGTGTCAGGGTAATTATGACCTTTCCACTAAATCGATTTTAAAGTTATTAGTATCATTTAAATTATGTTTTCAAATCCTTAAAAAACTAATGAAAAGTAATCATTATATTTTTAATGATTATGTAATGGCCCAAATCACACTGGTACACTACTTTCTGAAAATGTGATGTTAGAGGCGTTTCGGGAGGTCAAGGTAACTTATCCCCAACACATTACCAAAATCTTCCTTTTCTATGAACCGTTTAAAAGGAAGATAGTTGTGAACTGTAACACCATGTTACGTCTTCAGGTAATTTTGATATTTCTAACTACCCTTGTTTTGGTGTAGGGACTTGGGGGTGCGTTTGGGATAATCTTTAAGGAAAACTAAAGGGAAGTGGCTTTAGCATAGGTTGCACACGGTTTGTCTAAACCGGGCGACCATGTCGTGCGTAGTTAATACTGGAGGTAGTGGATAACGCATGGTTAGTGCACGATTAGTATAACTATGCGGCCTAACCATGCTAGGAGTGTTTTACGAGGCAGTAGCGACTTCATGGTTAGCGCACGGTTTGTCTAACCGTGCAAGCAAACCATGTGGGCACTTAAACTAGATCCTAAAATTGTGGATCTTACTCGTTTTTCCTCTAAAGGGTTTGTTTAAGCTCCTAAGTGGCCATAACTTAGGATTACCCTCCCTTGAAGGTAAAAGAACCTATCCCAAGCATTTTTGAGGCAATCCGAAGGCTTCTCTTGGAGAATCAAAGCTGGTTTCTTGAGGTATGTGATCGTTCTTCTTCGTTCTTGTTTAGTTTCTTAGATCTAATTAGATCTACATCTCCTCTTCGTACAGTTTCTTAGATCTATGCCCGTTAAGGGTAGATATAAGTGTGTGGATGCCATGTATGATGAGTTTTGGTCTTGGTTGTGTTAGGAGAAGAGATATAACGAGTATTCTTGGAGAATAAACATGGATTTCTTGTGCATTCTTTGTTTGTTGGGGTTTTTGTAAAAAACCTTTGAGGTAGGGGATTCATTGCTTCTCTTTCTTTTTTGTGTAACTGCATCATTAGAATGTTTAAATCCCTCTGAATGACAATGGAAATGACACAATAATTATTTGAACCAGATAAATAAATTGATATCGGTCGTATGTTATTGCCTCATGTTTTTCTAGATAGTGTGATATCTATTCTTGCTTTGATTTATTGTTCGTTCTCGATGGAAATCGGTAAATAACGTAAATTGGAATTAATTGAAAATTGTTTGGGTAAAGATAAAGAGTCATGTAAAAAAATTTGGTTCTTCTTGTAATTTGATGTTGATCAAATTGGCATAGTAAGCATGTTTAATTATTAGTGATAGCTTACTGATTAGGTTTATCGAATTTGGAACCTACGAATAAAAAATCTGTTAATTCAATATGGATTAAAGAATTGATTCTTTGATAATTCTTTAAAGGGTCTTGATTTACCCTTTTGTCTGTTAAAGGGCCATAGCCCAATTGATGTAATTGTTGTTTTTCTTACAACTTGTGTTGAGATGTGACCCTAGAGGGGTGTTGTGAAATGTGGGGGCATAGAGGCCTTTTGGTTGTGGTAGCGGATGACGCCTATAGTGGCGAGATGAATCGGTTTATGAATGTGGGTGTCGGGGAGGATAATAGGTATGATGGAAAGGTGATGGATATGTTTGTTAGATGCTTGCTGAATCTTTGGTTGTTTATCTGCTCACTTTTCCCCACTACTCAAGGAAGCCGGTCTTGCTTACCATTCTTCTGAAAGAGGCAAAGACACTCTGGGTATGCCACATGTTTTTTGTTTTTATCTTCTTAAGTGAGAATGGGTCTACACTCTTCCTATAGGTGGCAAAGACTTGATGGGAAGTACATCTAATCACCATGTTGATCCCCTTTGTGTTAGTAGCATAGATTACTTTTCTAGAATGCCTGGGAATATGGGAAAGTGTTTCTATAATGAATGTTTGATTAAATGGTGTTAACCCATGGGGATGGATATGCTGGAACATAATGATGAGGTTGTAAATTTTGAAGAACAATTGACTTTGGTATGATGCTAATGAAATTTAATGTGGAACTGTTCATGATTAATTAATGTTTATAGAATTAATTAACGTACAATGGAACTGATAAAAAGGTAATGAAGTAATCTAATGAATCTCTTGTTTTGTTGTGTTCTTATAGGATACCTAGTCTAAGAAATTGAAACCCGGAGTCTGAGAGACGTTGGCTATAATTGTGTCTATGACTAGGTTATGCCCATAGTGTGGTAGTGAGATATAATATATTCTATAGGTTTTGTGTTTCTATACACTACTCCACCCTATATGTAAGGGAACAAACATCCCAGGGATTCCGAGCCCTGGGGGGGGGGGGGGGGGTTTCCCCAACATTAAAGTGGGAGGATGAATGGCTTACTACCCCCTTTGGCCATGCTCTTTTCTCTTGGTAGTTAATTGTGCCGGCCTACACAATGGTTAGTTTTCCCTTTATATGTGGGTAGAGGGCTGTAATGGCTTGTTTTTATTCACACACATATATATTGGATATAGTATCTTAAGGAATAATATAGGTGTAACGTGTATAGGTTGTGATGGCTTGGGGATCCTTACTCTGTTTATGGCTTGTAATGGCTTGAGGTATAATACCCAATGTATGATACACGTTATGCGAGATGTGGTGGATTCCAGAAACTACCTGGTTACCTTTGGTTGTGAGGATGGTGGAGTGCTTCACCCAGGTGTCTTCAAGCAAGCCATTGTTTTGCATGAGGTTCACATTGTGGTGCTTCGCCCAAGTGTCTTCCGGCAAGCCTTTTTAGAGGGAGATGCTTAGGACGTGCGACATTGGGGAAAAGCGGCAAACCAGTGGGGAAGTAGTAGTGGGGTACCCTTTATATTCATTATTATATTATATATTATTGTATGTGTTGCTTGGGTAGAGTAGCCATGGTGAGGTTGGGAACATAGTATACCTGTTTAGGTGACGAGTTAGTTGCACTTGTTGTTCACTATGATTTAGCATGCTTTCTTTACTTTTGCACGAGAGTCTTCGGGGAGGATCCTACTAAGTATAATGTTATACTCACCCTATGTATATATAAACTATTTTTCAGGTCACATGGGGAATGTTAGAGATCAAGCTGGTTTCTATGAGCTTGGGGTTACAGGAGATTTTCGGGCTTGTGGTTGCTGCTATTTTTACTTTATTTTGGGTACTTGCAGTTTTACCCTTTTAGTTGTTGTACTTTTGCATGTCAGTACATATGTGCACTTGGGTTTCTTTTATATTTCAGTTCTGAGTTAGAGTTTGTTGGTGCCTATCTTATCTCTCTCTTATACAAGTGTTCTCTTAGAGGATAATTCCTCCGATTTGTGTGTTTATTATACCCTCGGTGCTGGTCGCCAACCCGGGGCCTACTGGAGGTGGGACTCAGGGGTCATTATCTCACTTTTCACATTGATGACCCAGGAGTGGTACACTTTGTGGGGAGGTGGTCGTGAAAGAGTGGTATCAGAGGGAGATTAAGGGATATGATGGAGTTTGGAGTTAGGAATAGGTGAGGTTGCATGGGTTGGTAGGGAAACGGTGTCATTCATGTTTAGCAATTGAGGTAAAAACTGGAGACTGGCTGAGACATAGGTTTTTAGGGCCCCATATGATCTCGTGTATGGACCTTTATGTTTACAATGGCCATTAAAAAAGGTGATACTAGTTTTTGGGTAGAGACCTAGGAAAGGATCATGCAACATTCTTCTTTGTGCCTGTGTTTGAATGGGTAGACCTTGGGATAGGTTAACCTAAAATGAATAAAAGAAAAAATTAATTAATTAATTTTGAGTCTTCCATATTACAGGTTTAGGAGATCTAATGGTTTGTTATTTTACAGGTATGGATCCTGGTCGACATACTCAACAGGTTTGCGTAGAAATTCTCCAGCAGGCTGTTCCAGCAGATCGCCGCAGGGTAGTGGTTGACGATGATGACAATTGAAAGAAGAAACTCAAAGAGTTTTAGTGCCAGAGTCTGCAGAAGTATGAGGGCTCCGTTTCAGATGTAGCCATAGAAGACTGGTTGGAGGAGGTTGAGATAGGATTTAGATTGATCCATGCTCGAAAGGAGAACTTGATTTCCTTAGCTATGATGATGCTGCATGGAGCAGCAAGGAAATGGTGGTTCTTATACCTCGGGGATCATGAGGAGTCAGCGATCTCATGGGAGAAGTTCTGAGACAAGTTTAGAGTTGAGTTCCTTTCTTCGACTGTGAAGGTGTCTAGTCATTGGGAGCTTCTTACCCTTCGACAGGGGAGCTCTACTGTTCGAGAATTTGGAATCTATTTTAAGAATATTTTACGATATGCTTCAAACCTGTTACTAAATGAGGAGGATAGGTCGAGGCATTTTGAGGAGGCTTTGCATCTAGAGATCCAGATCCATGTCACCCCTTTTATGCGGAAGACATATCTTGAGGTGCTAGTGAAGGAAGAGGTTGTCGAGAGGACTTTGTCCAGGATTGGATCATCATGAGAGGGGGATCATCATGATCCATAAAAAAGTAAAGATGTGGTCTGGGGTTCTCGGTTTTCAGGGCAGAAGAGTTTCATTTCAGCCGAGGGTTGGTCCCAGCCCTTCATATATTGTTTCTCAAGAGGCAACAACCCTCAGACCTATTCCAAGGGATCCTGTTATTTTTTTCTTGTGGTGGTTATGGCCATCGGTAGCGGGGGTGCCCGACTTTTCAGAGAGGTCATCATGCATCAGGTGTCATGATTCAGGTTCCTCCTTTGAGGCAGTTCCAGCCGAGGCAATAGTAGCAGCAGGTTGCACCAGCTTTGGATCAGCAGACGGTAGATGGGGCAGGTAGAGGACAACCCCATGACAATCCCCATCCTTAGAGACCAGAGCATAGCCATGGTGGTGTTCTTCATCAGGGTCAGAGAGGCCATGGAGGAGGTCGTGGTCAGCTTCATGCTCTAGCATTGCTAGCCCCAGGCGAGCCAGATCTCCTTCTATGTACCCTTCGATTGTTTTCTACCTTGGTTTATGCCTTGTTTGATTCAGGAGCAACACACTCCTTCATATCACCTACCCTTTTTCATGCTGTGGGACTTGAGGTAGAGAGGCTTCCACTTCCCTTGGCATTGACTAGGCCAGTTGGAGGTCGAGCTGACTTGTTTGAAGTATGTAGATACTATGAGCTAGTGTTGGGCAAACCCCACTCTTGGGGAGATTTCCTATGTTTACGAATACAACCATATGATTTCATCCTCGGCATGGATTGGTTGTATTTGGTTTAGGTTATCATGGATTGCTTCAGGAAGAAGGTTGTTTTTCTTGGTGCATATGGAGATAAAGTGGTGTTTTTTGGTGAGTGAGATCCTCAGATGGGTCATAGGCGTGTTCCATCCTTATCATCCATGATGGATGAGATGATGCTGAATTCTTTAGAGGTTCAGCAGTTGGTGTTTCCTAGGGTCGTAGAGGAGCACCATTATGTCTTTCCAGAAGAGGTTGTAGCATTACCCCCTCGACGAGAGATCAAGATTGGGATCGAGCTACATCCAGGAGTGTCTCCTATATCTATGTATCCATATAGGATGGCTCCTTCTGAGTTACGAGAACTACGTATACAACTTAATAGTCTATTACAGTGCAGTTTTGTTCGGCCAAGTGTGTTACTGTGGGGTGCACTAGTTTTGTTAGTGAAGAAGGATGAAGGTAGTTTGTGGTTCTATGTCGATTATCGTCACTTAAACAAAGTGAAAATAAAGAATCTCTATCCTCTCCTATGGATTGATGAATTATTCGATCAACTAAAAGGTGCATGTTGGTTCTCAAAGATCGACTTGCGGTCAAGGTATCATCAGATGTGTGTGAAGGATTATAATATTCCGAAGACTTCTTTCTATTGTCATCATGGGCATTATGAGTTCGTTGTGATGCTGTTTGGTGTGACGAATGCTCCAGATGTATTCATGGGATTGGTGAATGTTGTGTTCCGAGAGTTACTAGACAAGTTCATGGTAGTTTTTATCAATGACATCCTTGTGTAATCCACATATGAAGAGGAGCATTCACATAATCTATAAGCCATTTTGGGAGTCCTTCATCAACATCATCTATTTGGGAAGTTTTCTAAGTGTGAGGTTTGGGCTTAAGAAGTCTGTTTCTTGGGTCATGTTGTGTCCCAACAGGGAGTAGCTGTGGATCCATAAAAGATTGAAGCATTTGTGTCTTGGGTAGCCCCCAAGACAATGTCAGAGGTGTGAAGTTTCCTTGGTCTTGCAGGTTACTACAGGAGGTTCGTAGCCAATTTCTCACGAGTTGTGACCCCTCAAACAGCTTTGACCAGGAAGGATCATGAATTCATATGGACTGATCAGTTCCATGTAGCTTTCGAGTATCTAAAGAAGAAGTTAGTAAGTGATCTAGTCCTTTGAATTCTAGCTGAAGGAGTTCAGTTTTATGTTTTCTGTGATGTCTCACATCTGGGGTTAGGCTGTGTTCTCATGTAATAGAGGTCAGTTGTTTCTTATGGGTCTCAGCAGTTACGTCCCCATGAATGAAACTATGACACCCATGATCTTGAGTTGGAAGCCATGGTGTTTTCTATGATGTTATGGAGACATTACCTCATTGGTGAGCGCTTTGTGGTTTTCACCGATCATAAGAGTTTGAGGTATGTTTTCTCCCAGCATGACCTGAACTTATGACAATTTTAGTGGATGGATTTATTATAGGAATACGACTTCGAAATATCTTATACTCCATGAACAAGGAATGTTGTACTTGATGTGATAAACCAAAAGCCACGTAGTGATACCGTGTGTGAATCCAGTGATTCTTGGAGAGTAATGGAAGAACTTTCAGCATTACATCTTGATGTGGGAGAAGCTCGGGGTAGAGGCTGTCTTTTTCATATGATGGTACAATCATCTCTTATGAAGAATGTGGAAGAGTCCCAGTTGGGATATCTAGAGGTGGAAGTCTAGAGAGACCGAGATGTTTGTGGCGAGGCCCCTGATGGTTGGTCCGAGGATGAACAACACCGAGTGTTTTATCACAAATGGATTTTAGTTCCTTTGATGATGCACGATACTGTCCTTAGAGAGTTCCATAGGTCGCCTTTAGCGGTACATCCTGGCATGACAAAGATGTACCGAGCCTTGAGAAGTCAGTTTTGGTGGCTTGGGATGAAGTGTGCGGTTGCAGAGTTTGTGTCTCGATGTTTAGTCTTCCAAATGGTGAAGGTCACACACAATGTCCTTAGTGGTATTCTCCAGCGATTTGAGATTTCTAAGTGGAAGTGGGAGGACATTTCAATGGACTTTGTTACTAGTTTACCTCGAGTTCTGGGAGGACATGGTGCTATTTGGGTGGTAGTGGATAATTTAACAAAATCATCCCACTTTATACAAATCAAGGAGTCCAGCTCCGTGGAATTTTTGTTGAGGCAGTATCTAGAAGAGGTGGTGAGACTTCATGGAGTCCCTAGGACGATCATTTCTGATCAAGATCCTTGTTTTACCTCCAGGGTGTATAGAGGTCTCCAACATGCTTTTGGTTCTGAACTATGCCTTAGATCTCCTTTTCATCCTCATATGGATGGTCAGATAGAGCGAACCATCCAGAATCTTGAAGACATGTTACACTCTTGTGTTCTTGATTTTGGATGATCATGGATTAGGCACTTACCCTTGGTGGAGTTCTCTTACAATAATAGTTTCACTCCACTATTGTAATGGTGTCATTTGAAGCCTTGTATGGACGACCTTTCCATTCTCTGTTGTGCTGGACTGGGGTTGGAGAGTCAGCAATTATTGGACAAGAACTGTTGAAGAATACAACAAAGATGGTTTAGGTGATTCGTGAGAGGATGAGGACAGTGCAAAATCATCAAAAATCATATGCCGATCAAAGAAAGAGACCCTTATAGTTTAATTTTGGGGATCATGTGTTTCTGAAGTTGACTCCTCGTCATGGGTAGCGGTGGTTTGGTTATGGAAGTAAGCTTTCTCCCCAGTTTGTTGGGCCATTCGAGGTGTTATCTCATGTTGGAAATGTGGCATATCAAGTAGCACATTCCCCATAGATGAGTCAGATACATGATGTTTTCCATGTATCACATCTTCTTCATTATTTTCATGACGACTCTCACATCATCAATTAGGGAGAGATCTATGTTGACGATGATGCAACCTTTGAGGAGCAACTTGTGGGGATCCAAGATCGTAAGGATAAGGTGTCATGCGGGTGTTCTACTCCTTTAGTTCGTGTCTTGTGGAGACACGGTGGTTTGGAGGAGAGTACTTGGGAACGTGAGTCACAGATACGTGCTCAGTACCAAGAGTTGTTCAATGTTTAACTCTTTTCATGTATCAATGTATCTTTTGTGGTTATGAAACTTTCATGTTTATGAGATAGCTCCCTTTGTTGCTTCTATGGATTGATCGCTTTTGAAAGGTATCTCGATGGGTGGTTGTTCAGACCCTGTTTCATTTTCTCTTTAGGTGGGTTTTGGATTCTCGAGGACAAGAATGTTTTGAGAGGTATTTGATGTAATTGCCCGGAACACTCCGGTCCACTACATTTTGAACATGCGGTGTTAGAGGCGTTCCGAGAGGTCAAGGTAACTTATCCCCAATTCATTTCCAAAATATTCCTTTTTAATGAACTGTTTCAATGGTAGAAAGTTGTGAACTATAACATCATGTTATGTCTTTAGGTACTTTTGATGTTTCTAACTACCCTTGTTTTGGAGTAGTGACTTGGGGGCGCGTTTGGCAGAATCTTTAAGGAAAATTAAAGGGCAGTGGCTTTTGCACAGGCTGCGCATAGTTTGTCTAAACCATGTGGCCATACTGTGCATAGTTAATACAGGAGGCAGTGGAAAATTCACGGTTAGAGCACAGTTTGCCTAACCGTGCGGCCTAACCGTGCAGGGAGTGTTTGACGAGGTAGTAGCGACTGCACGGTTAGCGCACAGTTTTTCTAACCATGCGAGAAAAACGTGTATGCACTTAAATTAGATCCTAAAATTGTGGATCTAACCGGTTTTGCCTCTAAAGAGTTCATTTAAGTTCCTAATAGGCCATAACTCGGGATTACCCTCCCGTGAAGGTAGTAGAACCACTCCCAAGAATATTTGAGGAGATTCGAAGGCTTCTCTAGGCGAATCGAAGCTAGTTTCTTGAGGTATGCGATCATTCTTCTTCGTTCTTCTTCATTCTTGTTCAGTTTCTTAGATCTACTTAGATCTGCATCTCCTCTTCTTATGGTTTATTAGATCTATGACCGTTATGGGTAGATCTAAGTGTGTGGATGCCAAGTATGATGAGTTTTGGTCTTGGTTGTGTTAGGAGAAGAGATCTTAGGAGGATTCTTGGAGAATCAACCTGGCTTTCGTGTGCGTTCTTCATTTGTTGGGGTTTTCATAAAAAACCTTTGAGGTAGGGGATTCATTGCTTCCCTTTCTATTATGTGAAACTATATCTTTATAATGTTTTAATCCCTCTCGATGAAAATGGAATTGACATAATAAATATTTGAACCGGATAAATAAGTTGATATCAGTCATATGATATTGCCTCATGTTTTTCTAGATAGTGTGATATCTATTCTTTCTTTGATTAATTGGTCATTCTTGATGGAAATAGGTAAAGAATGTAAATTGGAATTAATTGATAATTGTTTGGATAAAGGTAAAGAGGCATGTAAAAAAATTTGGTTCTAGTTGTAATTTGATGTTAATAAAATTGGCACAGTAAGCATGTTTAATTATTGGTGATAGCTTACTGATTTGGTTTCCCGAATTTGGAACCTATGAATAAAAAATCGGTTAATTCAATATGGATTAAAGAATTTATTTTTTGATAATTCTTTGAAGGGTTCTGAGTTACCCTCTTGTTTGTTAAAGGGACATAGCCCAATTGATGTGATTGTTGTTTCTCCGGCTGATTGTGTTTGGAAGTGAACCTGGAGGGGTGTTGTGATATGTGGGGGAATATAGGCCTTTAGTTGTGGCAGCGGATGACGCCTAGAGTGGCGAGATGCATCGGTTTATGCATGTGGGTGTCGTGGAGGACATTAGGGATGATGGAAAGGGATGGATGTGTTTGTTGGATGCTTGCTGATTCTTTGGTTGTACATCTACTTTACTTTTCCCCCCATCTCAAGGAATCTAGTCTTGCTTACCCTTCTTCCGAAACAGGCAATGACACATGGGGTATTCCAGGTGCTTTCCGTGTTTAGCTTCTCAAGGGAGAATGGGTCTACGCTCTTGCTATAGGTAGAAAAGACTCGATGGGTAGTAAATCTACTCACCGTGTTGAGCCCCTTTGTGTTAGTAGCATAGATTTATTTTCTAGAATTCATGGGAATATGGGAAAGTGTTTCTATAATGATTTTAGGATTAAATGGTGTTAACCCATGGGAATGGAGATGATGGAACATAATGATGAGGTTGTAAATTTTTAAAGAACAATTTACATGGGTATGATCCTAATGAAATGTAATGTGGAACTGTTCATGGTTAATTAATGTTTAAAGAATTAATTAATGTACAATGGAACTGATAAAAAGGGAATGATGTAATATAATGAATCTCTTGTTTTTTTGTGTGCTTATAGGATACCTAGTCATAGAAATAGCAGACCGGAGTCTGAGAGACGTTAGCTGTAGTTGTGTTTAAGACTAGGTTATGACCATAGTGTGGTAGTGAGGTATAGTATACTCTGTACTTTTTTTGTTTTTATACGCTACTCCACCCTATCAGTAAGGGCAACTAACACCTTGGGGATTCTGATCCCTGGGGGTGTTTTCCCCAACATTCCGATGGGAGGATGAATGACTGACTACCCCCTTTGGCCCCACTCTCTTCTCTTGGTAGTTACTTGTACTGGTAGGCACAATGGTTAGTTTTCCCTTATATGTGTGTAGAGGGCTGTAATGGCTTGTGGTTATTCACACACATTTATTCTGGATATAGTATCCTATGAAATACTATATGTGTAACATGTATAGGCTGTGATGGATTGAGGATCCTTACTTGGGGTATGGGCTATAATGTGTTGAGGTATAATACCTGACATATGATACATGTTATGCGAGATATGGTGGCTCCCAGAAACTACCTGGATACTTTTGGTTGTGAGGATGGTGGAGTGCTTCTCCCAGGTGTTTGTGGACAATCCTTTGTGTTGCATGAGGTTCACATTGTGGTGCTTCGCCCAGGTGTCTGTGGGAAAGCCTTTTTGGAGAGAGATGCTAAGGTCGTGTGATGTTTGGGAAAAGTGGAAAAACCAGTGGGGAAGTAGTAGCGAGGTACCCTAGATATTCTTTATTATATGATATATTCTTGTATGTGTTACTTTGTGAGAGTATCTATGGTGAGGTTGGGAACTTAGTATACCGATTTAGGTGATGAGTTATTTTCACTTGTTTTTCACTGTGCTTTAGCATGATTTCTTCACTTTTGCATGAGAGGCTTTGGGGAGGATCCTACTGAGTATACTATTATACTCACCCTATGTATATATAATATTTTTTTCAGGTTTCTTGGAGGAGGTTGGAGATTAATCTGGTTTCTACTAGCTTGGGGTTGCAGGAGTTTTTTGGGATTGTGGTTGTTGCTGTTTTTTACTTTCTTTTGTGTACCTGCAGTTTTTACCCTTTCATTTCTAGTACTTTTTCATGGAATTACATATGTGCACTTGAGTTTCTTTTATATTTTTGTTCTGAGTTAGAGTTGGTTGGTGTCTATCTTATCTCCCTCCTCTGCATGTGTTCTCTTATAGGGTAATGCCTTTCATTTTTGTGTTTTTTATACCCTTGGTGCTAGTTGCCAACTCGGGGCATACTAGAGGCGGGACTCGGGGGGTCATTATCTCCCTTTTCACATTGCCAACCCAAGAGGGGTACACATTGTGCGGAGGGGGTCGTGACCGATTATATAACTAGAATATCATTATTTTAACACTTACACAACATAGTTCTTAATACAAAATATATAAACACTTCAACAATCACACTTCCTTATTAAAACATTAACTAGGATTCATAATCTTAATACTCAATACATCTTTCATAAAATATGAAATATGAAACAGGTCTTAAGATTCATCATCCTAAATTTAATCATCATTATTACTTTTGACATGAGCAATACTATTAATAAAGATCATACCATTCATATGTCATTCATAATCTCTTCAACATCATCAGTAAAACCATTACTAATACAACATTATTGATTATTTTCTATAGATTTACCCCTAAGACATCATTTTTCAAAATTCTCAAACTTTCCACATTTAAAAAATTCAACCTTATAGGATACCTAAGGGTGAACATTATTCTCATTTGTATTGTTAGTTAATTTTTTTATTTTTCCCTGATAATTACTTTCTAATTTTTCATATTTACCACACTAAAAACATCTTTATTTTCTTCTGATACATTTACTTGAGTTCTTATTCCCACATTCTAGACATTTTGGAAGATGAATATTTCCCCCCATGGTCTTTCTAACATTAAATATTTGTCTTATTAGGTGTTTCAAAAAACTCATCAAAGTTGAGATTGTTAATAATATAACCTGATAATTGATTGGGAATAGCCACAAAGTTTCACTATCTAGCTTCAACATAATTTGGTTTCTCAGGAGGAAAATCATTCCATTTTTCATCATTACTAACATGAATCATCTTGGTTCCATCCTTGGAATAAAACCAAATAACATAGTGTAAAAAAATAGTCACAGTGAAGAATCGTGAAAAATCATTTATAGGATGTCTAAATCATGGAACTACCTTTTAGATCTATAAAAACCTAGGTTTAACTGAGGTAATTCGTGATCATTAGAAAAAAAATATATGTTATACTTAGAATTATCCCTTGGGTTCTCACTAATGTTTTCTTAGCCTAGTTTTCAAAGGATAGCTAAACCTTTCTCTGATACCTACTACAGTGACCCAAAATTTTCTTACATATATATATCATATTTTTTAGATGAATATTCATTATATAACATAATTATCCATTCTAGAATATTATTGGTATAGTGGATTTGGACACATGTCCATATAAACAACTAGTTCATAAAATATTTACATCATCTCCCACTATGTTCTTCATAACTAAAATCCTACTTGGAAATTTCATACTTAGTACTTTTCTTCATAACATGGGGGAAGAAAACATAAAAAATGAGTGTAAGATTCTCACTAATATAAAATAAAGGAGATATCAATAATCACTTTAGAATAACATGAATATAATGGTATCAGAACATGAGAATAACATTTGAAAATAATACCCTACATATCATAAATCATAATCTTGAGTCATGAAATAAATATTGTTAGTACATAAGAAATGAATCATAACGTAATGAAATAACATGTCCATGAGAGCATAAAATTGGCATAAAACTATTTTTTTAATACATATTATCATAAAAAATAATTTCCATAATAGTCAAGGCTCATTTACAAGAATATCATAGTGGAATGGGTTCACTTCCTAAACCATAATATTATTCATGGTCCAATCTCAAGACTATAATAGTGTACATGCTACATTACTGAATAATTTTTACTCAATATTCCAGTCCCATTTATCTCATGAGATATCAATATTTACCCATTGATTTAGAGAGGGATAAAGGCCCCACCTATCACATAATAAAAAACCTACATATGTTTTTCATAAGATAATAAATAATTAATCATATCAGAAATCCATTAAAAGAAATGGGTTTCATAAAAATTTCCTCATATCATAACCCATTTAAAAGAAATTATTTCATAAAAATTTATTCATTTCATCAATCCAAAACCCATGAATAGGAAATGAGTTTTATAAACATTTTTTTCATCATATTAATATAACATATAGAAAAAAAATAAGAATTTAATCTATGGATAATATCTTGGGTAAATTATAATTTAAATCAAGGTTTTTTGTCTTTGAAAAATAGAAATACCATAATAAATATTATTAGAAAAATATTGTGAAAAATGACCATTCAATATTAAAATCACTTATTTAAGAAATATCTACAAGTTTAAAGGAAAAACAATTATTTAAAAATATCCTTGTAAAATTATAAAGGAATATTCAATGTAAAAATTATTCATTGTGGAGGGAAAATATATTTATGCCATAAAAGTTAAAAAAAATTCATCCATAATATTTTTTCTTTCAGAAAAGTCACAAAGTAACTCATTTGTAAAATGAGAAGAATATTTTTTTTAAACCATTATTATTAAAAGTAATAAATGGATATAAATAAAATTAAACAATCTTATTATAATATTTAAAGCCATATATAAATAACTTTTAGAAAACATTGACATGTAAGAAATGATTTTTTTGACCGATGAGGGAAATGATGTTGATTTTCCTTAAAACATATTTGTAGTTTATTAAGTACATGTGAGGAAAATGAATGGAAAAATTTCATTTTAAAGAAATAGATAGTGGATAAAAAAAATTATGATTTTATTGTGGTATAAATCATAATATTTTATCATTAGAAACATAATCACAAACAATCCTGATAAAAAATGTTATTATTACAATAAACCCATACCACTTTTGTGAATTTTAAATCATAATCACTATGAATGAATGAATATTATATGGATATTTATATCCTATAAATTTCATGAGAATAATAATAAATTAGATTCATGGTCATTATACACACCATAAAAAAGAATCAAGTGGTGTATAAGGCATAATTCCCAGAGAAATAAAAGTGTGATGAAACACCATTACTTTAGGTATGACTTCTTTCATACATGTTGGAACCTAATTTATAAGGAATATAGATTTTTCATAAATCTATTACATAACAATAATCATATATATAATACCATATATTATTTACCTATAACATTTTATCACCCTTTTGTTAACACATCTTTATTAAAGTCAATGTTCTAAGTGGTACATGATTCATTTTTCATATATGTATTGGTTTTGTAGTATCGGACCTTTTATTTTGATCATGTGTTCGTCATATCCATAATTTTAATCATTATATAAATATAATAAATATTTATTTAATACATTCCTATAGTCATTCATAAAAGTAGTTAACGAGAAATCAATTACTCCGTTCATGGAGACAGTAGGCCATATGTATGCATGACCATTGTTTTCATTTTTAAAAAGATTTTAAAAAATAATGTTAAATGATAATTAAAATTTATTTTATTATTATAATATCATATATATAATATATATCATATATATTAACCAAATTCTTCCTCATTTCAATCAAATTAAAATATAATTGAAAAATTAATTATATAGCTTCATGGAAGTTGTAGTCCACACGTACGCATGAATGACATTATTGATTCATAATTAATTGAATATTAAGTAGGAAAATGTGATATTATAATTTAAAATTAATAATTATTTCTTAAATATAATATATAAAAAATAAACCCATTATAATACCCACACATAAAAGATAGTTATGAAAAATCAATTGTATCGCTATGTGGAGATGGTAAATCCTAAGTACACATGAGTAATAATATCACTTCTCATTTGAGGTGAAGAAGGCCGCATAATAGTGTTATAACAATAATAAAAACATTTAACCATATTTATAATAATGAATTTATTATTTTATGATAAATAAAATATATTTATAGGATTTAAAGAGGATTAGAAAACAAATTGACTAGTTAAAGCGATCACATCTTCATTAAAAAGACTCATTAGATCTTTTTAAAGGGAACTAGGGTTTGTCTTTTGGGAAGATAATAACCTATTGTATGTTGATATGGAAGTTTAAATTGAAATAGGAAGATTTTTTAGATATATAATGATCATTTGGGGGTAAATAAATGAGGTCAGAGGTTACCTTTTATAATTGAAGTAAAGGTCACTTTTGGATTTTCACAAAATATAAAATTATAATAAATTAATTTTCAAGAAAAATGCCTCAAAATGAAAAATGATCAAAATATAAGTTATTATATAATAGTAATAACATCATAAAACATAATTTAATCAATTTTTTTGTCATATTAAACTTATCATTTTGATAAAACCTTAGTTAATCAATTTTAATTTTTACTATGGTAACAAATTTTTCAATAATAAAGGGTTAGAATATTTTCATATCAGTTGAAAATTGTACCTTAAATGGAAAATTTATAAAATCATAGACTATATAATATCCAACATGTCTTATTTAAATAGTTTTATTATTTTTAAATGATTTAATGAAATATTATTTTTATAAAAAATAATTATTATCAATTTGACACTATTCATTTAATTAGTATTAAAAAACATTAATACCAAGTATGAATTATAATATAATTTTTTAACACAACAACAATGTTTTATATATACTTTTAAAATTCATAGAATAGAATAAATTTCCCAAATTATATCACTTTTAATATTTTCAAAATTATTTGTTTTATTTTCCCATTAATTGAATAAATATTTTTTTGCATTGTGTAAGAATTTAAGGTAATTACATAAAACCAGTAATTTATAAATGAATTAACAAAGTGAATATTATTTAATTATGAAATAATTAATATTAATATTAATTAATATCTAGTTTTTTTCCTTATCTGAACACAGAGAGGATATTCAAAACTAAGAGAGTGAAATTTTGTAAATTTTTTCAATGTAAATAAGATATAATTTATTTCAATAGAAAAATGACTATTAGAATAAAATTTTCTTGAATATGGCAATAAGAATATAATTATATTCCTAAAATAATAATTGTATAAAAAATTATTCCCTTATCTCTTATTTTATTACTTGATTAACCTATTTTACTCTTTACTGTGGCGTTAAATTTTCCCACTGTTACAATTGATATTAAAAAAATGTAAGAACATGGTTCTTATTCTTGAGGTATGAGTTTCTTAATTTCTTTTTCCTTTGATTTTTTTGAGAAAATAAGGAAAATGAGGAAAAATACCAAAATTTATGAGTACACACCATGTACTTTTCCACACACTATTTACTTTGGCCGTGTGGGATGAATATACAGGGCGTGTAGACCTGTCGGTGATGAAGGGTGTAAAAAATGACAACATGTCGTGTACTTAGTAATAGACGCCATGAATAAGTTGGCAGGTGACTAGTAAGGCAGCGAGAGTAGCCTCCAGTGGAACAATAGTACACGTTGTGTACTTAGAAATACACACTGTGTAACCGTGTCAGCAGATGAACATTGAGGCGGTGGAAAGTGGCCGCTAGAGGAACATTAAAAAATGGAAAGTACACACTGTGTATGTGAGTGTAAATGCCATTTACTTTTTTTTCAACTAAAACAGGCAGTATCCTCCTCTTTCGACAGAGTAAGCATAGAATGCCCAAGAGCCGCGGGAGAGAAGGTCAGATATTGGAAGAGCTCCCGACTACACACCGAGACTCTGATTACTTCGCCGTCAATCTCGTGTAAACCACAAGGGAGATTTTTTTTCTCTTCTTTAACCTATAATTCCAACTCCATACCGAAGTGAAGTTATTTGGGTTTGAATGCGTAATTTTTTATCCAAGATCTATGTTGTTCTCGGTTTATTTAGGAGGTGTCATTCACGTATATTAATCAGATGATCGAAGTAGGTGGTCTGGTGTTTATTTCCAACTGTTGAGTCGATTTTGTGTTCCATTTTGCTATGTTCCCATGTTTGGTGTATCGTATGGCTGAAGAATTGACTATTAAGATATCTATAATTGCATAGGTAATTTAATGAACAAGTATAAACTGCTTCTTGGGATATTTTCCTTGATCCAAGGCCACCCTGTGGGTGCATTTACCTTGTTTAGCCGTTTGGACAGGATAACTATGGGTATGCCGTGATTATAGGATGTTTTGAGTTTTCTTGAGAGGAACTACATATATTTCATTCATATCTGTTGAGCTCAACACGTTTACTTTCTTAGCCTGAGGGAAGTGTTTTTCTTAGCTTGTGGGAAGTGTTTCGTTTAGCATGAGGGAAACTTTTCTTATTCATGTGGGAAGTATCTTTCTTTCCTGAGGGCAACATCTCGTATTCCAGAGGGAAATATTCATTATGCCTGAGGAAAATCACCTAAGGGTTTCAATTATGATTACCTGAGTGGAAGGATTTGTATGTATAGGGACAATGTTTTCTTTAAATATTCCTTGTGGTGATTTCTTGTGTTATATATTCCAAGAAAAAGCACAGGCTTGGTGTTGTTATTACCTTCTACTTGTTAGATAGATTACTGTGGTTTTTGCTATGGCACTGTATAAGAGATTTTCGTTTGAGGACAGGTCTTAGGAACTTATAATTCAATTTTATTGAATTGTTATTTAATAATTAATTGGTAATGTAACTGGTTGGAGTAGCTACTTTTGAGTACTTCTTAGTTTACTGCATTTCATTATTGCTTACTGTTATTGCACATTTTCACTGATTGTTGGGCACAAGACTTTGGTGGTTGCCTACTGGGATTTATTTCTCACATCCTATTTGGGTCATGTCTTTGTCCCAAACAGATTATATTTCTACAGGTGTTGGTAAGGGAAAGAGTCCCTATGTAGGTACTTGATTGTTGCAGAGGAGTTGGAAATCATGAGACCGAGCTTAGTCTTATGATGCAGCTGAGTTCCTACTGCACTATCTTGTTTTTCTTTGCTGTACTTGTACCTTGTACTGTATTATTTTAGATTGCTGTGTATCTTTTTTTGAGTGTTTTCTTAGAATTAGGGACATATTGTATCATCATATATATATGACTATTGGTTATCCCGTTACATCAGTACCGTTATACATTTCATCTTGGTATTATTTACTGCTTCCGCTTTTTGGAATGTTTGTATTTTCACCACTATGCTACACTTTGAAAAATGAGGTCATCATTTCCCCACTATCAGACCGAGGCCCTCGCTGCTAGTCGGAAGCCTCTGGGATTTGGAGAAATGTGATTTAGGTCATGTGACCAACTAGGTTTGGGGCACTCGTTGTGTGGCACCGAGATTTAGGACGTTACAAAGTGGTATCAGAAGTATTTTCTTTTCTCTGAGTTATGTTATTATTTAGCGACAACTGTAAGATATAGACTATTAAGGTATTTGGTAATAAAATGTTCCCGGGAGTAGCTACCCCATGTACAGGTAAAGGCTGGATTGCCTCAAATTAAATTGTCATTTTCTATTTATGATTATTACAGTTGATTTGATTTTCACCATTGCGCGGCACACTTATGGTGTGCTATTTATATTTTCATACCTGGTTGAATTTAGTTGCAACCCGATGAGACGAAATTATGCCATCTCATGCATCATTTAGGTACATATTATAATCACATGTCATGCATATTTTCCATGACATATTGTTACGTTAGAAATCTCATTTTTTTGTGATAGATGTGGTGCTAGAAAATGAATGTTGTTATGATAGATGCCTTGATAAAATACCTGCTATTTGACAGGGTATTGTTATGTAATGTTTTGTGAATGAACGCCAAACTTTGGTTCTTGAGGATTACGATCCCTCTTCAACCGGAATCCTGTGGATCATCATTTTATTTTTACTTTTTTATAGCACATGTAAGATGCAAAGATATGGTTCGTGGGGAGTGTGGCCCCTCACAGATCAGAATTTGGAACTTTGGTGTTTGTTTAGTGGTTTTGTGGACTCTAGAGTAGTTTCTGAGGCTTACTGTCAAGAAAAATCCAGAATACACACCGTTTATTTTTGATTACACACCTTATACTCTTCTATTTGGGAAGAAATGAAAATTTTTTAAGTACACACCATGTAACTCATGTACCCGCCGTGAAGTCTCTAACCGTGTTAGAAGCCATGTGGGTAGAGAAATGGGATGGGGAAGTTCTTGTGGGCACACTCTGTGTACCACTTGTACATTCCATGTCGTGTTCACCCAGTGTCCACTGTGTGACTAACAACATAGATGGAGAAATATTGGGTGTACATGCTGTGTCTATCTGGAACACATCGTGTAGTGTGAGATGTGTACCCGTCCATGTCAAGAACAACATGGGTCGGTGAAGCTCATCTAGTACAAGCCATGTAGACCTTATACATGATGTGTAGTCTTGTTTTTTCAACTTGAATGTTCTGTTTTCTTTGTTCCCTTCTTACACTTCGATTTCTTAGACCGTGATGATCTTGATCTAAGGCGTGTGTTTGACCTTGTAGAGTCATGTCGCCGAGATGAACTCGAGTTGTTCTCCTAGAGAGTGTCAATGATTATAATCTAGAGACAGTAATACACAGCCTACCAATGGATCCTCCAGCAGTGCAAGATTCATCACTAGCCGTTATACCATACACATGTGCAGATGCGCAGTTCCATGAAGGCTTCATGCGATTCATGCAGACCTTCTAGGGAGAGCTACCGCCTGCCACATCTATGGCAGATTTGACACGTATATTCCCGTAGCAATATCTTCTTACATTATTAACGGATGGCAGACCACATGCTGTTGAGTTATGGTTGGGTGCTATGCAGACGATCTTCGAGCATCTAGAGATTCCCCCTAGGAGGAGGGTCAAGCTCGCTACTTACATGTTGCGTGATTCTTCTAAGAGATGGTGGGATGTTACTACCCAGACTGAGCATCACCGAGACATAGTGTGTGAATATTTTCAGGTAGTCTTCTATGAATTTTTCTTTCTGGAGACGCTAAGGGCAGATCGAGCTAGAGTGTTCATGAATCTGCAACAGGGCATCATGTTAGTGATGGACTGTTCTTCCCGCTTCACTGAGCTACATCGTTTTTCACCTATTCTGGTGGGTGATGAGACGTTGAGGGATAGACTCTTTGAGGATGGTCTTTGATATGAAATATATGTTCTGGTGAATGTTTTTAGGTTGCCTATAGTGCATGCTATTGTGAACCAAGAACTGATTACTGAATGAAACATGCGAGAAGCTAGTGGTGTAGGCTAGGGCGGTTTGACACCAGTTTCTGGTACTATTTATACTGGTATGAGGAAGAGGCTAATGGATTTCTCCAATGGTGGAAGTACTAGCCCGAATAATTCATCAAGTGGCCAGGTGATGTGTTACCAGTGTGGTAGAGAGGGGAACAAGGGACCTCAGTGTCCACGTGACCCAGTGGAGTGCCGAGTTTGCAGCAAGATGGATCATCTATAATATATTTTTAGGGTGTTTCCACTAGTGACTAGTGAGAGGGGTTTTGTGTGGACTCCACATGCAGGAGCAGAGCTATAAGTTTCTTACTAGTCAGAGAATTGGAATACGTCGGGACATTTGGGCCAAGGTGGTGGTCGTGGACGTGGTAGCCAGACACCAAGATTTTAGAGACATGTGGGTGGCTTAGCTTAGGGTAGCCAGGATATGTTGCAGGGTCGTGGCACTGGGCAGGCATATGCAGTGCAACAGACCCAACATGAGCAAGATCCCGAACCTTCCATTGTCATAGGTACTATTCTAGTTTCTTTTGCTTTATCTTCCGTACTTTTTGATATTGGTACTACACATAGATTTAAATTTGTACCTGTTGTAGATATCCTTAGGCTCTATGTTTCTTCTTCTTCTGGTATCATGATGATAGACACTCCATTGTGAACTGGAATGGAAGGTGTGCGTCAGTGCAATGAGTGCCCCCTAGAGGTTGGTGGGTGTCACCTTCAATGGGACCTCTATGTCATAGATATGATGAGCTATGAAATCATTCTCAGGATGGATTGGTTGGTACCCTTTCAAGCCTTTGTAGATTTATATCGTCGTAGGGTGAGTTTCACGTCACCTGAAGGTGGAGAGTTTCTAGACAAGGGCGAATGGGATGTTGAGGAAAGCCGATCTAGACCTGAGCATCATGGGCGAGGTGGAGTGATAGCCCGAATTGCGAGTTTATATCTGGATAACCCGGGAAATTGTCTAAAGTATTTATCTTTGTTGGTTAATTGTTTCAGGGATGTCTTTCTAGATGACTTTTCAGGTCTACCTTCGGAGTGAGAGGTGGATTTCTCTATTGAGCATGTCCCAGGAGCAACACTAGTTTCCATTCCTACATACAGGATGGCTACACCAGAGTGGTAGGAGCTCAAGATGCAGTTAGAGGATTTGCAGGCAAAGGGTTTCATCCAAATCAGTACATCTCCTTGGGGTTCACCTATCTTGTTTGCGAAGAAGGCAGATGGTACCATCAGACATTGTGTGGATTATCAGAAGCTAAACCAGTTGACAGTCAAGAACCGATATCCCTTACTAATGTTTTATGATATTTTGATCAACTTTGAGGATAATTAGTGTTCTCGAAGAATTAATTAAGATCCTAATATCATCAATTGCATTTTACACCATCAGAAATACCGCTTACATCATTTCGGAGTAGATATGGTCTATATGAGTACTTGGTCATGACATTCTAACTCAAGAATACACCAACATTTTTCAAGGATCTGATGAATCGTGTGTTCCACCCTTATCTGGATTCTTTTGTGGAAGTCTTTGAGGACGATATCTTGGTGTACTCTCACACTCGACACGGCCTTTCAACCCATCTTGAGATCATTTTGAGTACACTGGGAGAGCATTAGTTATATGATAATCTCTCAAAGTGCCACTTTTGGATGTACTAGATTCATTTCCTGGGTCATATTATCTCTGAGCCGGGAGTTGTGGTAGGCCCAGAGAAGGTGAGAGAAGTAGTTTCCTTGGATAATCCTAAGAACATGTTTGAAATACAGAGTTTCTTGGGACTGGCTGGAAACTACAGGTGCTTTATACATGAATTCTATTGTTTAGAAATGCCATTGATGGGTTTGACTAAGAAGGGTGTGAAGTTAATTTGGTCAGAATATTGCGAGACAACATTTTAGGAGCTGAAGGGAAGGTTGAATTTAGCACCAGTCCTGATACTTCCAGAGCAAGGGAAGAGCTATACAGTTTACAGTGATGCATTAGGTATTGGGCTAGGAGAAGTGTTGTTGCAGGGAGATAGAGCACTTGCGTACAGGTCTTGGCAGTTGAGGACACATGAGAGGAATTACCTAACACATGATCTCGAGTTGGCTGCAGTTGTTCATGTGTAACACTTTTGGAAACATTATCTCATGGGATAACATTTTGTGGGGTTTACGGACCACAAAATTCATAAATACATTTTTACCTAGAGTGACCTGAATTTGAGACAATGAAGGTGGGTTGAATAACTTCAGTCCTTCAACTTTGAGCTTGCATATACACCTGGTAAGGGTAACGTGGTAGTTGATTCCTTGGGAAGGAGGAATCGGATATAGGTAGTGCAAGAGGCCAGTGGTGAGTAGAAGCTTATGGATTTGTTCTCTAAGATGCATTTGGAGGTGAACAATAGTTATGGGTAGCCTATATTTTATCTTTAGTTGTGACTTCTACCCTCCTAGATAGAGTGAGGATGAGACAACTATCAGATTCAGAAGGCCTAGTTCTACGGGAGTTGGTGGAAAGTGAGGACCCTCCTCCCAATTAGATGATAGGTGATGATGAGGTACTATGTATCCATGGATGAGTGTGGGTTCCAGGGGATATATGCGAGGAGTTGATGCCAGAATTTCATGCTTCGTCTTGGGCAGTGCATCCTGGGTTTACCAAAATGCACCGTGACTTGAGACGTTGGTATTGGTGACCGGGTATGAGAAGAGCGGAAGCATGTTTTGTTAAGAGATGTTTCACCTGTCAGCAGGTGAAGGCGAAGCATCAGATGCCGTCTGGACTGTTAAAATAGTTACTCATTCTGGAGTAGAAATGGGATGATGTCGTGATGGACTTTGTGACTGGGTTACCGAGGTCACCTAAAGGCAATTATTCCATATGGGTCATTGTGGACAGACATAGAAAGGTAGCTCACTTTTTTCCAATCAAGGAGACCTTCTGTGTTGATGGTCTCAGGAATTTTTATATCCAAGGGGTAGTACATCTTCATGGGGTCCCTCGTTCTCTCATTTCAGATAAGGATGCTCATTTTACATCTCGTTTCTAGTAGATATTTCAGATTTCACTGGGTACACAAGTGATTTTAAGAACAACTTACAACCCTAAGACCAATGGCTAGTAAGAGAATACGATACAGGTTCTTAAGGACATGCTGCGTGCATGCGTCCTGGACTTTGGGGGCTCTTGAGAGAAGCACATACTGTAACGCCCCGACCCCAGCTACCCAGAGTCGGTGCATTACTTCGTAACATTGGCATGATTACAAAAGATCAAGTCTCGAAAGACCGATTAGTTTAGTAGCCTTGGAAACACTAGATACATTCATAAATGTTACATTACATCATTAAGTGAAAAACTAATAACAATGTCTTCATAGTCCACACACATATCCTCTTCTGACTATCCCTCCAGGTCATTCATAAAATACTTCTTCACATCCTGGAAAATATTAAAACATTGAAAGGGGTGAGCTCAGATGCTCAGTAAGGATAACAATAATGCGGAATCTTTCATAAATAAACATTAACATTTAAGGCAATGTATAACTAAAACAAAAGCCTTTTAAACATGAACTTCAACATAATATGGCAAAAGTAAAATGAGAAAATTCCATTTACTTATTCACATGGATATTCTACTAGTCGAATAATCACATGCAATATCAATAACCACTTTCATAATGATGGAATGCATAATGCCAGACATTCTGAAACATTTTGTCAAGGCCTCGGCCAAGACGTCTAAAATGATTAAGGCCTCGGCCAAAACCATAAATCAAATTTGGAAAGGGCCTTGGCCAATTCTATTTCTAGTTGTCTCATGAGACCTACAGATGCATTGAGGAGCTATAGAGGGCTCCACCCGTCACTTATTAAGTCCAATACATTCCTCATATGAATAGGTTTAAACATATCATAAACCATAACATAATCGTATCACATAAAACATGCATAAAGGAAACATAACATTTCCACATTTCAATCACAAGATTTCAATACAACACATTATTATAATAAAAACGCTTTCAAAACCATTTTCAATACCAAAATAAAAGAAAGTTAAAACTTTGTATTTATTTTTCATTAAAAAAATGATGGCTTGTAGAGGAAGCCGAAACTCAAATAATGGTCACGGCGGCGGAGAAGTCATTATCTCCGCATAAGTACGGAAAGAAAAACATTCCCTTTTGTCGTTTATAAAAACTATTTGTATAAAAAGATTCCTTTTGAATAACCGTACAAGTCAAAGGGGTTTATACACCGTATAAAAGAAAGTTGTGTATAAAACCAAATATGCCTCAATGAAAGGGGATTGAGACGAAGTCCTTAAAAAGATCAATTTTTTTATAAAGTAGGTCTATTATGTGTATTCACTATAATTACATATAAATAATGTAAAAATACAAGATAGGACATAATAATATCATGACATAATTTGAAAGTATGAGATTAACCCAAAGAATAGAAATTGGGTTAAGAAGTTCCCTTACCTTGCGTCTTTTCCTGACTCGACCGTTCTTTAACCTCCTGAATAATAAACTAGAGTTAATTTATATTTACTTAAGAACCTTTTTCATGTTCATTATTCATTTTATATCACTTATTACCATGTTATGAACATTATGTAATTATTTAAGTTAATAACGGTCTTTTTGTCAATCTTTGGTACTTGAGTCAACAATAAACTTCTTATAATTACAAGTTGTTTATGTGGTAGAATATCCATTATCTCCAGAATTATATTCATGATTTAGATGTCATATATATCATATATATCCAGTATATACATTCATTCATAATATTACGTAACATTTAGAGGTAAGAAATGAAATGCACCGTTCATGGAGACGGTAAGCCGTACGTACGCATGAACGCTACTTTCATTTCTATTTCGTATTTAATGGAATGAAATCATAATTATATAAAGGTATAATATATTTACAGTATAATATCATATATAATATCATTTACTCCATCCTTTATACATCCCACATATGGCATTAACGATTCACATCACTTTGAGGGGGCGGTAGTCCGCACTTCCTAAAATGAAATTATCGCGTTAACCCATAATGGAAATCATAAAGTATGCCATAAATGAGAAATACAGAAGAATAAGGAAAACATAAACATAATGTATATATCATATATGAAAATATTGTCATCAAAATGGCCACCATTATAGGTGTTAAAATAATTTGAACAATCATCGTTTCGTGAGGCAGTATTTCACCACCCACAGAAACAGTATGTTCTTTAACCATTAGACGAAGGTGTGTGTAAGTGTAAACCAAATACTTATCATAACAAAATCCTAGTATATTTTAGATACTGTTTTTGTTACAAAAGAAAGGAATGAAAAGAGTTTAATGGGTTGGAGAAGCAAAATAAAACAAAACAACATTAGAGAAGACATTACCTAAAAAATCGGGTAACTCTTTTTGATTTGAGACAAAGGCTTCCTTGGGAAGAATTCTGCCGAAAGTGAGGCTTCTAGGAGTAAGTGAGGGATGTTGGGAGAGTATTTGGGTGGAGTTTGGCCGAGCCAAATGGCTTGAAGGTGTGAATAAGGTGGGAGGGGTGGGGGCCTTTTATAAGTGGAGAGGAGGGGCACTTTTGGAAAGTAATGAAATGTTATTCTATTATACAATGCTTTTCGGATTATAAAGGTCCCACACTTGAATAATTCGAGGCTAAGGTGATAAGGGTTCGAAATATCCTCATCCAATAGGCTTTGGACAAGTGTAAGCCCTGGATTTTACATTATCTTCTCATTTTATTTAAATCTTTAAAAAATGAGGTCATTGCTGCATCATAATGATGTCATAAATAATTTAATTTATTTAATGTCTAAAAATTATAAAAAAAATACTATGATGTAGGAAATCGTTTTATATTTCTAATGAATATTTATAGTCAAAATTTGGACTTGTGTAACCCCACATAAAATCTGTTTTAGTAAAACAGCTCATGTTTGTGTCAATTTAATTTTAACATTAAATAAATATATATTAATGTCATTTTCCAACCAAAGTGGCTCCATGGGGTCCCCAAGTTGACCCATGGGTTTTCTTGGTCGGCCATGACTCATCCAATAGGAGTAGGACAAGTTTCAAGATCATCTCATATTATGAAAACATTATTTTTACCTTAAACTACACTAATTACCTCTAATCGTGATTAAGAACTTAAAAGTTACTATTCACCAAAAAATTATTTTAATCTCATTGAACCACATTTTACTTATTAATGACAACCATGTATGTTGGATTTTTGAAAATCAAATCACAGAAGTGTTAATATTTCATTTAAACGAAAAATCAGTTATTTAACTACCACTTAGTGGTTTCACTATTCATCAAAAATTGATGTTTTTCAGAACAATGCCAAAATTTCACCCTATGCTATAATTGATATTCTGAATTCAAAAATGATGTCTATTTTATGAAATTACAAACATATAAGTTGCATTAATTAATTTTATAACTAATTCCCGCTGTCACAACAAATAGCGTGTTTTTAAGAAACAATTTATATCAAAAGATTGACAATTGTTTATGTCCAATTTCAAAGTGTAATTAATTCTATTGAACACAATTGGATAAAATGGTAAAAATATATTCTAATTATACTTTAAAACCACTCAATAATATAACTTATCACTATAAATTATTTTGATTAAAAAAGTTGTTTTATGTATTTTTCACTATTCATAAAAATTTGGAAGTTCTCAGAAAATTACAAAAAATTCAACATAGGCTAATTTCAATATTAGGAATACAAAAATGAAGTCGATTTTGAAATATAAAATTTCTATAAATTTAAAATGTGGTTATTACTATTCATAACTGCTACTTTGATTAGTTGCGGTGTGTTAGAACTCGAAGTTGCGTTCAATACAAGCTATTTCATTATTGAATGAGAAGCGTATCATGAAAGCTCGGGGTGTTACATTCTCCCCTCCTTCAATAAATTGTGTCCTCGCAATTTGAAATTTTTCTTGGAAAATAAAAGGTTGAAAATAGAAAATACCTTTGTGGAAAACCCACATCAGAAATAAGGTTAATAACATTTAGTCTTAATAAGAGGGAAATTGAAATAAAAAAGTCACCACCAAATTATGATGTCGATAAAGAGAACATTGGTGGAAATTAGAGACATATAATTGGAGGAAAAACATAAATATTTTTAGGGAGTGATTGAGGTCATGAATCACAATCAACTGTCAAATTGAGGGCCTCAAAGACTCCAATCTATGTTGATTTAAAATATCATCAGTTCAACAAGACATAAGGTATTAGGATAACACATTTTTTTGGTTTTCATATCCCTTTTCTAAAGTTTAAGAATTAATTTATTCATTGAATAAGAGATAGGTATATATATATTTATTCTTGACAATTAGAGTTTCAACCTTCAACTCATCTTTCACTCAAAAAGATAATAGAACTCAAAAATATTATACTTATCCTAATTGTATAAGGTTCCAAATGTTAACACATACCATTTAGATTAGTAAAATTATTTTCTAATAACTAGGGACTTCTTGTAGGCTAGTGGTAGGAAATAAAGGCCTGTCGCACTATGGTTGCAGGTTCGATTCCTGCAGCTTTGTCCGACGCGACTGGTTATGCCCCACCCTGCAGGTTGTCCTTTTCCTAAAACTATAGTATTATAATATTCCAAAAATAATCTTCATAAATTTTTTAACCTTAAACAATACTATCCAAAGATCAACTTAATCCCCTCCAACCTTTATAGTTATCCAAAATACGTCTGTCCAGACTTTCTGTAAAAGGTCTCTTAATTCCAAAATCAATTTATCAGATTCCCCAAACAAAGTAAAGATTCTCTTATTATCACATACTAAAAATATAATTACCTTCATCAAATTAAAACCTTACTGAAATCAACAAGTACTGCAGTACAATCCTTATATATATATATATCACATTATTCTAATAACCAGAATATAATCCATGAGTCCAAAGGCACCAATACATTAATTATTTTGCTTCAACTGTAGTAACAGCATAAGATTGTCCTTGATCCCTTGGCCTTTTCTAAGGTATGTTTCCCTGAAGCTTAGGACATTCATTTGCATAATGCCCCATTTCCCTACAATTGTAGCATTCAACATTGATAGCCTCTTTCTTTCCCTTGAAATCACGCGCCTGGTGACCTTTTTCCCCACATTTATAACAAACTCCCATTCCTTTTAGACAAGTACCAGGGTGATTCTTCCCACAATTATCACATAATGGAAAATCCTTCTTTCCCTTTTTCCCTTTATCTGTCTCTTGTTCCACCGTTCTGTTCTTCTCTTGCTTTACTTTGTTGTCATAAGACTCAGAGAATTCCTTTTCTGTCTTGATAGCACATGAGACAGTATCTTCGTATATTAAGAACGATTGTGATACTAAATCTCGACGGAGAAATGGTTTTAACCCATCAAAGAAACGATCAATCTTACCTCTTGGGTTATGTATATATTCTACAGCATACCTCGCTAACCTTGTAAAGTTGGCCTCATACTTTGCGACATTCTCATCCTCCTTTTGTTTCAGACTCAGAAATTACCTTTCCATATCTGCTCTATGGTCATGAGGAAATTATTTTTCAAAGAAAAGATCTTTGAACTCCCTCCATTCCATATTCGATATGTCATCATCTTCCTTTGTGTTTTGAATCAATGAACACCATTGATCGGCATCTCCAGTGAGGCGGTAAACTGCCATGACAACTTTCTCCCTTTCACTACTCCCCAAGGCATGGAATATTTTCTCTAAGGAATTTATCCATTGCTCAGCTACTATAGGATTTGTACCCCCATGGAAGGTTGGTGGTTGTTGCCTCATGAAACGGTCTAGCATTGATCCTCCACATTGCGGACCAGGGTGCTCCATACGAGTAAGGTTGTTATTCATAACCTGCGTGAGTTGTCCCAGTAAGGTGAGAAGCTGATCAACACCAGTTGTATCACTAGCTCCACCATAATTATCTTGAGCAGGAGGGAAATCCCTACACGGAGTGCATGCATTGATACGGTTTCCATTCCTTCCACTCGACGCCATTTCTAAATAATGGCATAAACTAGATTAGTTTATGAATCAAAATACATAATTCCATACTTGTAAAACACTTAACATAAATTGAACTAATTATGGATATAATCCATAATTATAAAAATGTTTTCTTTGAAGAAGTATATACTCGTAACCCTTCATAGTGTTTTGTAATGAAAATGGGAATTATCCTAAGCATATCCCCCGGGAGTGTCGTAACCAAGAGTGCAGCAAGGCCCGTTATCGTGCACCAGTTCCCGTTCGAGTCTAGCTCAAAGCGGTGTTTTCGGGTTTTACCCCTAGGTACATCTGTGCCAGAGCCGCCTCTACCTGCTCGTATCCAGACAGGGATGTATTACTCAGAAAACTCACAAAATCTCTACAATACCAAAATTTTAGGAAGTTCTTCTATACTAATCCTCAAAGTTCATCTTAGGTCTACGTGCTCTCATCAGAGTTTGTCTAAATCTAGCTTCCAAGGTTTGTACTAAACTTCCTCTGATACCAAATGTAACGAACCGACCCCAGCTACCCAGATTCGGTGCATTACTTCGTAACATTGGTATGATCACAAAAGATCAAGTCTCAAAAGACCGATTAGTTTATTAGCCTTGGAAACACTAGATACATTCATAAATGTTACATTACATCATAAAGTGAAAAACTAATAACAAAGTCTTCATAGTCCACACTCATATCCTCTTCTGACTATCCCTACAGGTCATTCATAAAATACTTCTTCACATCCTGGAAAATATTAAAACATTGAAAGGGGTGAGCTCAGATGCTCAGTAAGGATAAAAATAATGCGGAAGCTTTCATAAATAAACATTAACATTTAAGGCAATGTATAACTAAAACAAAAGTCTTTTAAACATGAACTTTAATATAATATGGCAAAAGTAAAATGAGATAATGCCATTTACTTATTCACATGGATATTCTACTGGTCGAATAATCACATGCAATATCAATAACCACTTTCATAATGATGGAATGCATAATGCCAGACATTCTGAAACATTTTGTCAAGGCCTCGGCCAAGACGTCTAAAATGATTAAGGCCTCTGCCAAAACCATAAATCAAATTGGGAAAGGGCCTCGGCCAATTCCATGTCTAGTTGTCTCATGATACCTACCAATGCATCAAGGAGCTATAGCGGGCTCCACCCATCACTTATTAAGTCCAATACTTTCCTCATATGAATAGGTTTAAACATATCATAAACCATAACATAATCGTATCACATAAAACATGCATAAAGGAAACATAACATTTCTACATTTCAATCACAAGATATCAATACAACACATTTTTATAATAAAAACTCTTTCAAAACCATTTTCTATACCAAAATAAAAGAAAGTTAAAACTTTGTATTTATTTTTCATTAAAAAAAATGATGGCTTGTAGAGGAAGCCGAAACTCAAATAATGGTTACGGAGGCGAAGAAGTAGTTGTCACCGCATAAGTACGGAAAGAAAAACATTCCCTTTTGTCGTTTACCAAAACTCTTTGTATAAAAAGATTCCTTTTGAATAACCGTAAAAGTCAAATGGGTTTATACACCATATAAAAGAAAGTTGTGTATAAAACCAAATATGCCTCAATGAAAGGGGATTGAGACGAAGTCCTTAAAAAGATCATTTTTTTTATAAAGTAGGTCTATTAAGTGTATTCACTATAATTACACATAAATAATGTAAAAATACAATATAGGACTTAATAATATCATGACATAATTTGAAAGTAGGAGATTAACCCAAAGAATAGAAATTGGGTTAAGAAGTTCCCTTACCTTGCGTCTTTTCCTGACTCGACCGTTCTTTAACCTCCTGAATAATAAACTAGAGTTAATTTCTATTTACTAAAGAATTTTCTCATGTTCATTATTCCTTTTATATCACTTATTACCATGTTATGAACATTATGTAATTATTTAAGTTAATAACGGTCTTTTTGTCTATCATTGGTACTTGAGTCAACAATAAACTTCTTATAATTACAAGTTGTTTATGTGGTAGAATATCCATTATCTCCAGAATTATATTCATGATTTAGATGTCATATATATCATATATATCCAGTATATACATTCATTCATAATATTACATAACATTTAGAGGTAAGAAATAAAATGCACCATTCATGGAGACAGTAAGCCGTACGTACGCATGAACGCTACTTTCATTTCTATTTCGTATTTAATGGAATGAAATCATAATTATATAAAGGTATAATATAGTTCCAGTATAATATCATATATAATATCATTTACTCCATACTTTATACATCCCACATATGGCATTAACGATTCACATCACTTTGAGGGGGCGGTAGTCCGCACTTCCTAAAATGAAATTATCGCGTTTACCCATAATGGAAATCATAAATTATGCCATAAATGAGAAATACAGAAGCATAAGGAAAACATAAACATAATGTATATATCATATATGAAAATATTGTCATCAAAATGGCCACCATTATAGGTGTTAAAATAATTTGAACAATCATCGTTTCGTGAGGCAGTATTTCGCCACCCACAGAAACAATATGTTCTTTAACCATTAGACGAAGGTGTGTGTACGTGTAAACCAAATCCTTATCATAACAACATCCTAGTATATTGTAGATACTGGTGTTGTTACAAAAGAAATGAACGAAAAGAGTTTAAGGGGTTGTAGAAGCAAAATTAAACAAAACAACATTAGAGAAGACATTACCTAAAAAATCGTGTAACTCTTTTTGATTTGAGACAAAGGCTTCTTGGGAAGTATTCTGCCCAAAGTGAGGCTTCTAGGAGTAATTTAGGGATGTTGGGAGAGTATTTGGGCAGAGGTTGGCCGAGCCAAATGGCTTGAACGTGTGAATAAGGTGGGAGTGGTGGGGGGCTTTTATAAGTGGAGAGGAGGGGCACTTTTGGAAAGTAATGAAATGTTATTCTATTATACAATGATTTTCGGATTCTAAAGGTCCCACACTTGTATAATTAGAGCCTAAGGTGATAAGGGTTCTAAATATTCTCATCCAATAGGATTTGGACAAGTGTAAGCCCTGGATTTTACATTATCTTCTCATTTTATTTAAATCATTAAATAATGAGGTCATCGCTGCATCATAATGATGTCATAAATAATTTAATTTATTTAATGTCTAAAAATCATAAAAAAATACTATGATGTAGGAAATCTTTTTATATTTCTAATGAATATTTATAATCAAAATTTGGACTTGTGTAACCCCACTTAAAATCTGTTTTAGTAAAACAGCTCATGTTTGTGTCAATTTAATTTTAACATCAAATAAATATATATTAATGTCATTTTCCAACCAAAGTGGCTCCATGGGGTCCCCAAGTTGACCCATGGGTTGTATTTGTCGGCCATGACTCATCCAATAGGAGTAGGACAAGTGTCAAGCTCATCTCATATTATGAAAACATTATTTTTACCTTAAACTACACTAATTACCTCTAATCGCGATTAAGAACTTAAAAGTTACTATTCACCAAAAAATTATTTTAATCTCATTGAACCGCATTTTACTTCTTAATGACAACCATGTATGTCGGATTTTTGAAAATCAAATCACAGAAGTGTTAATATTTCATTTAAAGGAAAAATCGGTTATTTAACTACCAATTAGTGGTTTCACTATTCATCAAAAATTGTAGTTTTCAGAACAATGCCAAAATTTCACCCTATGCTATAATTGATATTCCGAATTCAAAAATGATGTCTATTTTATAAAATTACAAACATAGAAGTTGCATTAATTAATTTTATAACTAATTCCCGCTGTCACAACAAATAGCGTGTTTTTAAGAAACAATTTATATCAAAAGATTGACAATTGTTTATGTCCAATTTCAATGTGAAATTAATTCTAATGAACACCATTGGATAAAATGGTAAAAATTTATTCTAATTATACTTTAAAACCACTAAATAATATAACTTATCACTATAAATTATTTTGATCAAAAAAGTTGTTTTAAGTATTTTTCACTATTCATAAAAATTTGGAAGTTCTCAGAAAATTACAAAAAATTCAACATAGGCTAATTTCAATATTAGGAATACAAAAATGAAGTCCATTTTGAAATATAAAATTTCTATAAATTTAAAAAGTGGTTATTACTATTCATAACGGCTACTTTGATTAGTTGCGGTGTGTTAGAACTCGAAGTGGCGTACAATACAAGCTATTGCATTATTGAATGAGAAGCGTATCATGGAAGCTCGGGGTGTTACACATACCACTGGTCGATTTTGCCTACAATAATATTTTCCAGGAAACTAGTGATATGACACCTTAAAAGTATTTATATGGCAGGTCATTCTGATCACCCTTGTGCTGGTTAGAGGCAGGTGAGGCAGCTTTACTGGGACAATGCCTCATGCAGAAGACTTCAGAGCAGGTCCAGTTGATTCAGAAGCAGATGGCTACTGCACAGTCTTGCCAAAAATCTTATGCTGATCACTGAAGATGACCCTTGGAGTTCGTGGTCGTGGATTAGGTATTCTTGCGTGTTTCACTGAGGTTGGGACACAGGCGAATCAGGAGATAGGGAAAACATTTACTGAGGTATGTAGGGACGTTTGAGATTCCAGAGATAGTCAAGCTGGTTGCCTATTGTTTGCAGTTACTATAGAGGTACCAGGCCATGCATGATGTCTTCCACATATCTCAGCTGTGTAATTATCATTCAGACCCATCTCACATTTTTCAGCCGGAGGAGGTTGAACTTCAGGTCGATGCATCCTTTTAGGAGCATCTGATTCATATTGTCGATAGGAGCACAAAGGTTCTCTGAGGCCGGTCAGTTCCTCTCATACGGGTGCTATGGAAGCATGCCAGAGTGTAGGATGAAACATGGGAGTCAGAGGCTGATATACATGCTCAGTGTCCAGAGTTGTTCTCAACTTTATCTTCACCACCCATAGGAGGGAAATTCGGGGATGAATTTCTTTAAGGGTGAAATTTTGTAAGAACCCGGTTCTTATTCCTGAGGTAAGGGTTTCTTCTTTTCATTTTCCTTTGATGTTTTTGAGAAAATAAGGAAAATGGGGAAAAATACCAAAATTTATGAGTACACTCTGTGTACTCTTCCACACGCTATGTACTTTGGCCGTGTGGGATGAGTATACAGGGTGTCTAGGCCTATTGAGGATGATGGTTGTAAAAACTGACTACACACCGTGTACTTAGTAATACATGCTATGTAATTAGTTGGTAAGTAAATAATAAAGTGGTGAGAGTAGCCGCTAGGGGAATGACAGAACACGCTGTGTACTTAGAAATACACAATGTGTAACCAAGTCGACAGATAAACAGTGAGGTGGTGGAATGTAGCCGCCAGAGGAATAGTTAAAAATGGAAAGTACACGTCATGTACATGAGAGTAAACGCCGTGTAGTTATGTTTTTTCACATAAAATACATAGTAGAATCCTCTTTCAATAGAGGAAGAATATAATTCCCGAGATCCGGGGGAGAGAAGGCCAGATCTTGGAAGAGCTCCCAACTGCACACCGAGACTCTGATTCCTTCACTGTCGATCTTGTTTGAATCGCGCAGGTGAGTTATTCTCTCTTCTTGAACCCCACCTTCAAATTATTTACTGAAGTGATGTTATTTGGGTTTGAATGCGTAATTTTTTTATCCCAGATCTACATTGTTCTCAGTTGATTTGGGTGGCATCATTCATGTATATCGATTAGAGGAGATCGAAGTAGGTGGTTTGGTGTTTATTTCCAACTGTTGAGTTGAATTTGTGTACCGTTGTGCTATGTGCCCATGTTTAGGGTATCATATGGATGAGTCCATGAATATTAATATAACTAGAATTTCATAGGTAATTTAATGAACATGTATAAACTACTTCATGGGACCATTGCCTTAGTCCCAGGCCACCCTGTGGGTGTGTTTCCTTTATTTAGCCGTTTAGCCAGGATACCCATGGGTAAACCATGATTATAGCATGTTTTGAGTTTTCTTGAGAGGAAATAAATATATTTCCTACTTATGTGTTGGGATCAGCCCGACTACTTTCTTATCCTGAGGGCAGTGTTTAGTTTTGCCAGAGGGAGACTTTTCTTATGCCTGTGGGCAGTAGCATTCGTGCCTGAGGGAAATATCTCATATGCCTGAGGGAAATATTCATTATGCCTGAGGGAAATCACCTGAGGGTTTTGATTCTGATTACCTGAGGGTATGGATTTGTATGTATAAGGACAATGTTTTCTTTGAATATTCATTATGGTGATTTATTGTGTTATATCTACCAAGCTAGAGCACATGCTTCGTGTAGTTATTACCTTCAACTTGTTATATATCTTGTTGTGGTTATTGTTGCGACACTGTATAGGATATTTTAGGTTGAGGTTGAGTCTCAGGATCTTATAATTCAATTATATTGAATTGTTATATAATAATTAAATTGTAATGGAACTGGTAGGAATAAATGCTTTTGAATACTTCCTATTTTACTACAATTCGTTATTGCTTACTGCTATTGCACATTTTCACTGACAGTTGGGCATGAGACATTGGTGGTTTCCTATTGGGATTAATTTATCACACCCTGTTTAGGTCATGTTTTGGAAGCAAAGATATTATACTGCTACATGTGTTGATAAGGGAAAGTGTCCCTATATAGGTACTTGATTGTTGCAGAGGAGTAGGGGAGAATGGGACTGAGCTTAGGCTTGCGATGCTGTTGAGTTCCTGCTACAATGTTTTGTTTTTCTTTACTATAATTGTACCTTGTGTTGTATCATTTTAGATTATAGTGTATCCTATTTTGGTTGCTTTCTTAGAATTAGGGACATATTACCTCATCATATATATATAACTGTTGGTCATCCCATTACTTCATTAATATTGTCTATTTCAGCTTGGTATTGTTTACTACTTCCTCTTTTTGGTATATTTGTTTTTTTTCTACTACTCTAAAATTTGAAAAATGAGGGAATAGTTTTCCCACTATCAGACCTAGGCCATTTCTTCTAGTCAGTATCCTTTGGCATTTGGGTAAATGCGCTTGAGGTCATGTGACCAACCGGGTTCAGGGCACCCGTTGTTTGGCACTTGGATCCGGACGTTACACCAAAAATAAAAAAAGAGTATTCACTAAATTTGAACGACATAATTAAAAACATGGAATAATTTTTTTCAAATTCAAAACATATAATTGGATGAAATTTATTTTAATTTTTTTGGAAAAATACGATGAAATTATCATTATATAATGATACAATTTTTAAGCATATAACCTGTATTTTTATTTCATGTCTAGAAAAATATTAGATGAATGTAAAAAAATTATTTACTATATAATATGTAAATTTTATTAAAATTATTCAATAATATTGATCAATTTAATTTATTAAGTTAAAAACACATTTTCTTGCATAATAATAGTTTTTTAGAAAAATATATTTTTTACTTATAAAAATGTTTTTACACTAAATTCTTACATAAAATTTATTAAAAATTACTCAATTGTATTATTCCAAATATAATAAAACTAATTTCAATTTTGAAACATTTTAAAATAATTTGGAACCTTTTACATACAGTTTTTAGTAAAATTATCATTTTTTACTATTCAAAGGAAAATCAATAATTTCAGAAAACTGTAGAAGAATCATCTGAAGATAATTTTAATATGATTTTTTTAAAAATGACGTTAATTTTATAAAATAGAATTTCTAAAATTCATATAAATTACTAAAAACATTCTATCAAAGAAATCAACAAAAATCATTTTTTGATGAAATCATATTTTTTAAGAAAACCCGAATTTAATAAAAAATTAGTGTATTTTTTCTAAGAATTTACCAATATAATTATATTGAGTTGGATATTTATATATAATTCATAAATTATTTAGTCATATTAATACCATACAATTTAATGGTTAGGTTATAACTATAACAAATAATAATATTTTAATAGAATATTGCAGTTTATTTAAACTGGGTGTTGCGTGTACTAAAAGCTATTAAAAAAATATTTAAAGATAAATATTTTTTAAATCCTATGGTGTTACACTTATATAGATATTTGTTTATCCCAGGTTCCTCCTTTTTCAAGTTCACACACCATGAGAATATCTTCCAATATATAGATCATCCACTAAGGCTATCTATCCATATATGGGTGATATGATTTACTCATATTCAGATTAGACCACATTGAATTATTTAGGACCAATTATAATATTTTTTAATTCATGATTCTCAATATAATACTATACTCATACAAAAACCATGTAACTTCACTATATCATATATATATATATATAAAATTTCTAAATTGTCTAAAAAATATGTCTTTAAAATAGTAAATAAATGAAAAACATTCATCAACCATTATACCACCACCCACACTACACCATAACTCCATGGGGGTCTAAGTATAACCATGATTAATTCCCTGGTCACCTCATTAAATTTCTATACTAGAGCTGGATGGGGTTGATGTAAACCACCCAGTCACGGGTGTTCTACCATTAATTTGTAGTGAGTAAGGTAGTGAGAGACAAACCATATGATATCCTTAAACATAATGGGATATAGTAAATCCCTTTAGATATATGGAAAATATAATTTTTTTATTTCAATAACTTTTCATTACATGGTTCAACATTTAATAATATAAAATATCTTGTGGGGTTTTTTTATAAAAAATTATGGATATAATACATTAAAAACATAATATTATTATAATATTTTTGAAAGTATTATTTATAAGTTCATCCTTAGTCACTTTTACTACTTGAAATATCATGAGAACATACATCAATGTAAAGGTTGACCATTAATCATGATAAGGTAAATAAACAAATAGATACAAAACATGTGACATGAGGCATAAAAAAAGAATGATCATATGAACATGAGGAATTTCATAATAGAATGAAATTGAATCATAACATAGAAATGTTGCCAAAACATAAAAATGAGATATTCATAATCATATCACCAAGGTTAATTACCAAGGTGCATAAATAAGATCTACCGATGTTATTGTCCAAGGTATAAAAAACATGACATCTCTGGAGATTAGCTATTTACCCAATGCATTAGAGAGATTTCAGGGTGCACCATTAATATTTTTAAATACATGTGTTTCACATAGATCATAATTAAACATTTCATCAATAACATGAAGATAATAAAGAATGGATTTGATATAAATTAAGTAAACACACCATTTCTTAAAGAATTTAACTTTACATAAATTTAAAACCCAAGAAGAGGGAATTTCGGTTTCATACATGTAAATCCCAGAATCAATAAATTATATTTACATCGAGGTAAATACCCATAAAAATAAATTGGTTTTTTTTCAAAATATTATAATTTCTCATATAAAATAGAGCAATTCAAGAAATGAATTCGGAACCATGATGTACAAAACATAGGTTATCGGGAGTGAATAATGAAAGGGAAAAAGGTATAACATTGGGATTTTTTTTTAATTTAGAGGTGTGATCATAAGTTCATGAAAATAAATAATCTTTGATTGTATGAAGACTCAGAAAAATAAGGTACTGGAATTAAAAGGAAGAATATGACATTTTTTACCTTGAATAATTTCTTCCCAAAACATGAGGATGACACCTTGAAACTTTGATGGAAACTTTGATGGACTATTTTAGATATAAAATGACAAGAACATAATTTATTATATATTTTTAGTGGAGAGTGAAGGGGGATTGGTGTTAATTGTAATTGAGGAGGTGTGAGTTTAAAAGGGTTAAATATTTGTTATTTTATCATATAATCCAACAAATTGTGGGTAAATTGATTTATAACAGATTTTTTGGTAACATAATGAGTAGAAGAGTTTTGAAAGATATTCAAGGACTTCCAAAACTAAAACTAACCTTCCAAACCACTCAATTAATAAAAACACACCCAAAAAAATTATTACAAAAATCATTTTTATTTAAGAAAATTAAATAACCAATTTACAAAATTTAATTAATATTTATAAAAAATATTTATACTTATTAAATTAAATTTTTATTAAAAATATAAATTCATTAATTTATTATTCATTCAAACATAATAAGGATTTCATAAGATTATAGTTCGCATAAAGTGATATTTTTCTCCTTTTCACCAAAAAATATACTCTATCCTAAAATTCCAAAATAATAACCCCAAGATAATTTTAACACGCGATTTTAAAAATAAAATTTATTTTATTAAAAACACTCTAAATATGATAATTTTAACTTTTAAATAAAATCAGTATTTAATTAAAATGAACATCATTTATGATATAGTGTAATGTTTGATTGTAATAAAATTTACTTGAGACTTCATTAATTTATATTATCATTTAAAAACTATTTTATAAGGTAATTCCATGAAAAAAATTTATTTGAAACTTATATATTTATCATAAAATATATTTTAAGGGGAATATATTTATTGTCTCTAATAACAAATCAATTTTGGTTATATAAATAAAATATTGGCGGTCACTTAATTTCCTATACAGAACCAACAAAAATAATGATAAAATATTTTATTAAGTAATTTTTAAAATCCACATCAACATATTGGAAAAACCATAATGAAAAAACGACCATATGTATCTATAAATACACTAAAACTATCACTTTATCACACACTATTTCTCTTACAATGTTTCATGCAAGTACTTTGTTAATTAAAACAATTTTTCTAAATATTATATTTATTTTTACGATTTTTATTGAAGTGGTGATCTTATTAGGGGAATTAAAACCATTGGATTTTGTTTTAGTGAATGTATAATTCTTTCATGTGTATATCCCATTAATGTTACTTGTTTTATTATTCTCTATAAATTCATGATTTTTAATGTTATTATGAAATGTAAAATCATTTTTATGTGCTTTTATTGTAAAGCATAAAAAAATTTATTCAGAAAAAAATTAATTTTTTTATAGAAGAATATTTTGGGGTCATTATATTCATCCCACATTAAATAAATTTCACCCTGGAAATTACATTTTATATAGTAGTGTGAAAATATGTACATGTACTTATGCTTCATTGGTTCCTCTAGTTCCCATATAGCCTCTTCAAATATGTTACTTCTCCACAAGACATTCACAAGCCATTCTATCTTTTTCCTCAGCAATTTTACCCTTATGTCAATGATTCAGATTGATTCCTACTCATATCAAAAGTTAAAAAAAATCACATCATTATTACTATGTAAATGTGATGGGACAGACATATAATTTCTTATTAGGGACACATAGAAGACATAATGTACATTGGAAAGAATTGGTGGTAGTTGTAATTGTTATGCAATTGCTCCAACACACTTCAAAATATAAAATGGTTCAATGTAACTTGGACTGAGTTTATAATATCATAATTCCTTTACATGGTGATATATTGAGTTATACATGACCAACAACATGATACTTAATGTCCTTTATTTTTTGGAATAACATTTTTACCAACTATGATCAACCTTGATGTGTCTTTGAATCACTTAAATCAATTTTATAGTTCCCATCACAATTTATTTTCCAAACAATTTCCCTCTTATAAATTCACCCCAAAATATGATATTTCTATAACTTTATCCCTAGAGAGATTTAAAATTTTTCATTTTAATGATTGAGTGGAAACCATTTTTATGAAATAATTCAACAAGTGGAAGAAGTAGTTCCAAAATACCTTTAAAATCTAGTGATCTATCCCATAACATAACTTTGAATGTATGAATAGACCTCTTATACTTCCCATTAGTTTGAGGAAGGATCCTCCATAATTTTGAATTAAATCATTGATATCGATCATAAAAAATCAATAGTCTTACTCCATAGATTCTCACTACTTATTGAATATAGAGTAAATCTTGGAACTCAAGGGTGAAATCCACTCTTATGGTAATGAAATAGGAATACTTTTTCAATCTATTGATCATTACCCATATATCATTATTACCATTTGTTATCTTTGTAAGGTCTATGGAAAACGTATATAGTAATGTTATCCCACTTCAATATAGGTAATTCAGTGGTTATAATACCCCTTTAGGTAGTTGTCTCTCATCCTTTAATTATTAACAGTAAAATCACCTTATTGTGTAATCTGTAATCTCCCTTTTCATATTATCCTAAAAATAATGATCATGAAGGTCCTTGTATACTTACATGCTTTTAGGGTGTATAGATAATGTAGATCTATAAGCTTCATCCATCATCTCCTTATTTTTTTCGAATATATGTGATACATATCTTTATACCAGATTTCATTACCACTTCTTGATAAATATTGAATTCAGTAATCCTCCCATTTTTGAAATCTTGTTTCATTTTGCGTTAATGAACCATCTCCTTTAGCTATCTGGATATTCTCTTGTAATTTCATTTAAGAAATCATTTTGTATAGGATTGATAATGTTTCTTACCTTATTATTCCCATGTAAAAACTTACTCGGTCCTCGATTAATGTATTTTGTTCAAACCACATCACTACAAGAACAATAGGATCATTCCTACTCAATGCATCTATAATTTTTTTTGATCTTCATGGGTGATAATGAATTGAAAAATCACAGTCTTTAATAAGCTCAAAACATATATTTTAAACATGTTTTGTTCCTTCTATGTGAATCTATTCTTGCAAATTTTGTAGTCTATATATATATCACACTTTCCCCCATAAATATAGTGTCTCCATATCTCTAGAGAAAAAATTACTGTAGCTAAATCAAAATAAAGGGTAGGATAATTCTATTCTTGGGTTTTTAACTAAATTGATGCATAGACAATCATTTTCCATTTTTCATTAGTAAACATCCATTTACCTTTAAGGATAAATCACTAAAAATTATAAATCCTAACCCATTAGAGGTTAATGTTATCACAGTTTCCCTAACCAACCTCCTCTTAAGTTCATTGAAACATTCTTAAAAAACTGTTTATAGAGAAACTTAAATCACTGTTGAGTTAACATTGTTATTGGATTAAAAATCTATAAAATTTTTTCACAAACATTCTATAGTATCCACCTATACCAAGTAAAATATTAATATTGGTGATAATTATAGGATATGGCCACCCCTCTATTGAATTTTATTTTCTGAATCCACTATGATTCCTTTATTTTTCATGATATATCCCAGAAATGAAACTTGTTTTAATTAGAAATCACATTTTTTTAATTTACTGAAAAAAATTCATTCCTCGAATTTTGTAATATTACTATTAGATAATCTTAATGACCATCATGGATTTTGGAATATATCATAATATCATCAATAAATGCAAAAATGAATTTTCCAAGGTTCTATTTAAGGCATCTCTTCATGAAATCCGTAAATATTTTTGGATCATTAGTCAAGTTTAAAGGAATAACAAAAAAACAAGTGATTCTTATATCTTGTTTGGAAGGAAATATTTGGTATATCTTGTTTCTTCACCCACAATTTATGATACCAAAATCAGAGATCAATATTTGAAAAGAAATGATCTCCATAACGATAATAGAACAAATCATCAATCCTTGTAAGGGGATATTTTAACATCACAATGATCCCATTATGTTACCTATAATAAATGCATAGTCTCATTGATCTATCCTTATTATTTATAAAGTGAATAGGTTCTCTCCAAGGAGAAATACACATGGTTGAACAAAAACCCTTCCCCAAATGATCTTAAAACTTCTTCCTTAATTACTATTAATCTATATATCCCATTCTATAATGTAATTTTTATATTGTCTTGGATCCATGAAAGTATTCTGTTGTGAAATATACATCTCTTTCTTCGGGAGGTTCTGATAACTCTTTTAGAAATAAATCAATGTATCCCTAAAAAAACGTGAATATCTACTATCTTTATAATTTAACTTTTTTCCATTTCTCCAATAATTTCTATAAATAGAGAAATAATAGGTGGTCCTTATATTGGATTTGGTTTTTAAATATCTACTTTAAATATTATTATAGGTTCTACCTTCAATACTACTAAAATATTCTTGATTCTATAGTTTATCTTGTCATTACAATTTGATAACTAGTCTATCCCAAGTATTATGTCAAATTTCACCATCATAAGGACTACTAAGTTTTCAATGAAATTTAACTCACCAATGTTAATAAGGGAATCCCTATGTATCTTCAATTATTGAATAGTTCCTCTAAGAGTTTTAACAGAGAAAAATATTCCACTAGTAGTTCAAGGTTTTACTTGATCTTCTTTTCAAACTTGAAAAAATAACTGAATGAGTATAAGTAGAATAAAAAAATATACTTTCTAGATTTGAGTTTATGATGAGTGTACATTACAAAACATCATTTGGATCATTAAATTTTACCATCGTTATTGAAAAAGAATGACATTTTATTCTTGACCTCTATTGGGTTTGATGGTGGTTTCCCTCTATTGTCTTCTAATTTGTTGTTTTATTAGTGGAACCCCCAAGTTCCCCGCATTTGAATCATTTCAAAATAGGTTACTATTATACCATATTCATTTTTCATTATGATTTGGATGTTCAGTATTTGAAACTCCTTGAATGTTTTTAGATATATGACCATCTCTTCACACTTATATAACATTCCACTTCTATGAAAGAATTTCCCCAATTGAATCATCCCACATTTATTTCACATGGTATGTTGTACATTATTCTTATCTATATTGACCCCAATATTTTTCTCTATACTTATCTTCTTTTAATTCTGTACATGATTCTATTGAGTCCCTCCAAACTCCATTTCAACATTGAGAGCACATTTTACTATGTATTTATAACTCATAAGGTGCTGAATTTTCAAATCTTTCTATATATGGGGTCTCGACCTTCTAAAGAATTGATCAATCTTCCAATCCTAATAGATGAAAAAGCATGAAGAATAACATGCATGCCTTTTAATTTCCTCTCATAATTCCCTATTTATTAAGTTTTTCATTTTATCAAATCAAGCGATATCAACATTTTGTGAGGGTATAGGGAAAATACTTGAAGAAAAAAATTACTCATCCCATTCCATGGATTCCACCTCATTCAATGATGTCATATTCTTGATCAGTTTCCACCAATAATCAAATTATACTTCTAAGTGATATACTATCAACGTAAATTTATTTTTTTAGAACAATTAAGTACATAAAATATCTTTTCTATATTATTGATCCATTTTTCTTTGATCGTTGGATCAGAGGTTCCACTACAAACAGTGATTATTTCCATATAAAGGATTAAACTGTTAGTTCTTCATTCCTTGGTGATGTTGGATTAACCCCATGGTTTTTATTATTTTTCATGAATTTAGTTACTTGAATCATCATAATCATGAATATTTGATCTCTAGATCCTATCATATTGGGAAGTTTGTCAATCCATTGTCTATTTAATTCGTAATTTTCTTGAATCCTTATATTTGTTTCAATTTTTATAGAATTAGAAAACCTAAGGGATAAATTTTTTTAATTGGGAGTCATATAATAGTTATTCTAAAGAGAAACATAATCCTAAAATTTTATATTATAAAGATTTTGGGATGGTATACATCAATATTAACAAAAATGTTTACTTTAAATTTATATCCTTTCTAATGGTTTGTACAAGCATCTATTTAACCAACAAATATTCTTTGGGAGTGTAAAAACAAGTGTTCGAAAAGTAACATTATCACAAAATATATAAAAATCATGTTAAACTTAATGAGTCCTTTTTGGGTTATTACCCCAAGGTGAAACAGTTCAGGACCCACATCTACTTATAATATCTAGACAAGGATGTATTTTCCTCAAAACCACTTACTTGATACTTCAAAAAAAGGATGTTTTCATATATTAAAACATATATCTAGGGTTGATACTCGGGATTTCCAATTATAATTTATACAAATAACTAGACCATCCGTTAATACCAACTATAGTGACCTTCTTATTGATTTCATAAAACTTCCATTACATGGTACAACATTTCATAATACAGAGGATCTTTTGGGGTTTAGTTTTATGAAAATTTGAAACATAATACATGAAAATACAAAACATTATTCTAATAAACTTGGAAAGAATTTTCATAGGTTCATCACAAGTTAATTTTACTGAATTTGATATCATGGTGATATAAATTAATAAAATGGGTGAGCAAAAATCCTAATTAGGGAAATAAACAATGATACATAGCATGAGACATTAGGCATATCAATAAGTCATGATCATATGAACAGGAGGAATAAAATAATAGAATGAACCAGAATCATCACATGGAAATGTGGATACAACAAAAAAATGGAACATTTTTTTTTCAAGGCTTAAACAAATGATACATTCATAAGAATATCACCAAATTTTTTCACCAAGGTTTCATAAATAATAATTATCAGGGTTATTAGACAGGGAATCATAAAACATGTCATCTCGATACATTAATTCATTACCCAATGAGTTATAAATCTGTTAGGGATCTCCATTAATATTTCTTAAATTCATTTTTTCCACAAATATCAAAATAAACCCCTTCAGGAATAACCCTTGGAGAATAAACAATCGGTTTCATATAAAATCCTTGAGTACATATGTGCTTAGAGACATGAACAATACTTAATTTTTAACCCACAAAGGTGGAATATGGGGTTCATACCTATAAATACCTAGATAAATAAATTATGTTTATATATGGGTGGATACCCATTAAAATGGAAGTGGTTTAGGTATTCACAATTATTGGAATTTCTTATGTAAAATTGATAAATTAAAAAAATTAATTCATCACCATGATAATATACAACATAGGTTAAAGGGAGGGAATAATTAGATGGAAAAAAGGTCTCCCATTTTTAATTTTTTTTCTACTAGACTCAATATTATACTTTCATGAAAATAAATAATCATTTTCATTAAAAACACTCAAAAAAATGGGGAACATAAATGAAAAAGAACAAGAGGATAATTCCATTACCTTGATGGTTTATTTCAAAAAACAAGAGGATGGAACATTGAGACCTTGAGGGAATGTTAGAGGGACTATTTAGGATGTAAAATGACAATAAATTTTTGGATTATTATTTTTAAGCAGAGAGTAACTGGGAATGTGGGTATTTATACTTGATGATTGGTGTGTTTTGAAGGATTAAATATTGGTTATTTTATCTTATATTCTTACAAAAAGTGGTTAAATTGAATCCCAACCAATTTTATGGATAAATAATGTGTGAGAGAGGGTGGGTGGAAGTTCAAGGCCTTCCAAAAACAAAAATTAACTTCAGAACTGTCAAATTATTGCACACACTCCAAAAAATAATTTATTTCAAATATCCAATATTTAGTTCAAAAAGTCTGTGTTTAAATTTAAAAATTTTAATCAATATTTAGAATTTTTTTTTGTTTTTATTAAATTAATTTATATTGAATAAAATGATTCATAAAATTTATAATCATCCTAACATAAAAATGATGTCATAAAATTATTGTGCTCGTAAGGTGACAATTTTTATTTTTTTTTCAAAAAAAAAAATTTGTTGGAAAATTACTAAAAAACAATTAAGATAATTTTGAAATGATGATACAAAAAATATATTTTTATTTTTTCAAAATAGTACTACAAATTTGAGAATTTTATCTTTTAAAGAAATTCATTATTCAATTAAAATTAACAACTTTTAAGATATAGTAAACTATCTAGCTATTATAAAAATTACCTAAGACTTAATTAAATTTTATTATTAACTAAAAATTGTTTTATAATATAATTTTTAAAAATAAAATTTATTTAAACCTTATATATTTATCCGAAAAAATATTTTAATAATGATATATTTATTATCTGGGAAAATTATACAATTTTGATTATATTATAAAATAATCTTGCTGGTCACATAATTATTTCTACGTAACCAAAAAAATAAGGAAAAAAATATTATTTAATAATTATCATAGTGAACTTCAATATATTGGTCTATAATCATAATGAAAAATGACCATATTTTCCTATAAATACACTATCATTCTCATTTTATCAAGCACTACTTCACATATGAAGGTTATTAGATATCCTTTTATAATATTATTTATTTTCTTAATGATTCTATTTATTTTAAAAATATTTATAGTGGGGGTGATCTTCTTTGGGGAATTAAATCCAATGGACTTTGTTTTAGTGAATTTATTATTCTTCCAATTGTATATCCATTTAATTATCCTCATTGAATAATATTAAATCAATGCCTGATTTGTAAAATTCTTATGAAATAAAAATTATATATAAAAAAAACCTTTGTAAAACATAATAAAAAGCCTATTAGAGGAATGAGTTACTTTATTTAAAGAATAATATTGTTTAGGGTCATTACATGATATATCATTATATATTAGTCAAACAAAAATTTTCCACCCGCTAAGAAGTTGAGAACCCTACATCATCTCTTCACTCTTTGAAGTGGAAACCACTACCTTACACTAGATGTACAACACATCATCTGCATAATGTGTCAAAATCATGAGATAATCATCCTCCTAGAGTTATTCCCACATCTTGAGGCAATCTGAATTAGAAATCTATGTACCCTTCACCTTGTCCAAGAGAGAAGTGGGTATAGTCAAGGTAGCATAAACAACCACTTATAAATCCACTGATATATCCATATCTCATTTTATGATTAATATCATCATTTTCCACACCACTTTAGAATCAATAACTCCAAATTCATGGGTCTTTCTACTCATTTCATCCATAATGAAAATACCCTTCCCCAGGTCTTATGTCATCTTGATGTAAAATTATTGAAGATACTTGACCCAAAACCTCTGCCATATATTCATGTTGTATTAGCAGAATATATATCACAAGTTTTTATGGTAAGTGTAGATAATAAACCACTTTTATAAGTTATCATTGAACAAATTATTCAAAGAATAGAATAGGAATCCTGAATCGATGTCTTGTGTGGGGAAGTTAAGCTCATGTGGTCATATATGAGGTCATTCATAAGTGACCACCAATTCCATATAAATTATAAAAACTCACCATTTGACTCTTGAGAAATATAAATAGACTAGATAACATATCCTAAGGTTTGTTAAAATTATAATCAGGGGATATTTTAACAATTTATTTAGTTTCTACAATGAATCCTCACACTTTCCAGTCAAATCAAACATGACCCCTTTCTTTGTTAGTCAAATAATGGCTGTTTCCAAGTGAAATAATACTTGAATTAACTTCCTATTATACCCATACAAACTAAGAAAATTTTAAATCTAAAAAAAATTCTTGGGTCATTCCAAGGACATCACTACATACAAATTCTTTATGTCAACTTAGATTCCTACCTCTATGATGAGAATACTAAAAAAGTGTACCCCTTAGATCTGAAAGAGACACATCATATTTTAATAAGGTTTATGTTCCTAAAATGTAATCATAATTATTCAAAGGATATCAGGATGTAACTCTAGGATCTATGAGTATACATTGATTTATTTAACAAAAAACATGAAAATGAGTCTTGTTAGCGACGAAAAATAATGTCTAAGAGATATATGGACACTATTGGTGTATTCTCCAATTCCAAAAAGCATAATGATGAACTAATATAACATTTACCAGATCTAGAATTAAATATTTTGTATATCCTCTTACCTAACCCACAAATAGTGATAACCCAATTGTAAATATATCTCATAGAACAATCAGGATACCTTTTTCTAGTCGATCAAATCATCAATACCTGATAATAAATATTGGGTTTTCATTACAACATGGTCCAGATTCCAAAAATTATATTAATACTAATTCCACCATTATATTTCTTCATTAATACAATTAGAACACATAATTGGTGTGTTCTCAGGAAGATTAAACACTTTTACTAAAGATCCTAACATTGTTACTTCAACTTTTTAGCTTGGCTGATTTTATATGATAACATGTAATTTATATAGGCCCTAAACCCAACATGAGATCTATAGAAAACAAGATATCCTTCTCAAAAAGAAGCCTAACTAAATACATTGAAAATATATCATGGAATTGGTAAAACACTAGAGAAACAAATCATAGAACTTTCACTTACTCCACTGCAAGTACCATACTCTCCACCTACACTATAATGGATCATAATGAGTTGAAATTAGATCCAAATCTTATTACCCGAACATCCCATTCTACCATATTAAAAAAAACTTATCCCTTAAGGGATTTAGAAACCACCCACCTATAATATTATTTAATGTGATTATAGAAGTGATTTATATAATTTATACTAAAAATTATGTCAATTCTCTTCATATAAAAGTCTAGTAAATCCCTCAAATTTCTATAGACTTTGACCATAATGAAACATGGAAGACATATCTGAACACAATATATCATATTATAATTTTTTTTATAAAGTCAAATAAAACTGGGGGATAACACTATTTCAAAACCCAAATCAGATACAAATAGAGTATAAATAAAGCAATGAGATTCCCCAATATAAAAAAGATAAAAATAAAGCATCAAGGTAATAAAAAACATACCTTTCACTATTAAATTACCATCAGAGTTGTCTGCTAGAACATATTTAAAAGGATAAAATCATCCTAGCTTATATTTATATATTTTTACCCATGATCCTTAACTTTCATGTGGAACTAAAACCAGAGACATATAGTGATGCTGTTACCCCTGAGATCCTCATCCAACCTTATAACCCTACTTCTCAGATATAACTCAGTTATCTGACTTGGATCCACATATACAAGCCTCCAGGGAATTCATTATCCACAATCATATTCCCACACCTTACTAGGATAACCTCAATCAAATCCTCTATAGATATTCCATTATACTATAAAAACGACACTCTATTGGTAGACCAGTACACATTATATGGTAATTTCTAGTCTTCCCACCCTAAAAACACATGGAAGGAGTCCCTTGGAGGGATATATGATATAAACCCTAACCTACCTCAATTGAATATCTCAACCTATTTAATTTAATCATACACACTCTTCCTACCTCTAGAAGAGTCGCTAAGTGTCCCACTATGAAGTTTTCTACATAGACCACTTTATAAGGTAGGAACCTGCACTACATTGTCCTTAGATAATCCATACTCAAATATGATAGCATTGTGAATCTCATCCAAATATAAAGTTATGTAAAAATGTCAAAACAATGAATCTAACATTTGGATGATGATTAATCACAAACCTCTTATCATTTTGTGCCTTGTTTCCTTGAAATAGGAGATAAAGATAGATGAACTCTACAAAAGGATCACATAATCAGCCAATAACACTTACCCCAACAAGTTCCCCATAAAGTCAAAATCCATATCGTTCCTTAGAACCTATGGGAATAATTTCATGAAAATGAGTTTATTAAAATCTTAGCATGAAGTGATCTCATATATATGATGTTGGATCATTAAGAATCACCATATATAGGAAGGACCATATAGTATATACACTACCAATTTCACCCAAAAATCTTCATGTATCCCCAAAATATCAAAGCTTACTTCAAGAATCATGATCTGGTCCTTGAATAATTAATTATTTCCCATGTATTGGTAGGATAGAAGGTGTTGTAGCTACTAATACCAAGTAAAATCCACCAGCATTAACCCTCCTGGATGGGAACCTCCACCTCTCACCAGAATGATGCAGAAAGAACCCATCAAATGTTTCTTTACTTCCAAAAGTATAAAAACCTAAATATATTAAACTATCTCATTAATTTACATTATTATATTTATAAAAGATAAAAGGGATTTCACAACATATGATCGAACAGTTTTGTAGTCTTGAAAACTAGATACATACGTGATTCCACTATTAAATTGGAAATATAAAAATATATAATAAGAAACATTATTACATATTTAAAATTATTAAATATATACTTCCTTCACATCCAAGTAAAAGGAAAACAAATAATTTATGAGATAATGTCATCCATAAAAATTACATACAATGTAATATATCATGAGTAAATAAGTATTAATCAGTATGGAAGAGTGTATAATCAAAACATATGCCATTCAATCAACAACGTTAGTTCAATTAACATCCATAAATAATATCAACATGGAAATCACATGAATAATGTAAAATAAATTATCAATAAATGAAATGTATAAATATGTAAATTCATGAACTTTGCATCAAGGACTTATACAATTTATCATAAATATTAATATAAAGACCTTATCTAAATCATAATTCTTAATAAAAGAGTTGGTTTAAACTAGATACCCATATAATATGGAATGGTTTAAATTTTGTATCATGAGACTTATCAATGCATCAAAGGGCTATCTATAATTTAAACCCATCATTCAATTGTATATCCCATGAAGTACTCATATATTGAATGATCAATATTATTCATTATAAAAATTACTTATAATGAAATATTTATTTATAAGGAATCTAGAATAAAAAATATTTTCCCAGTCAATGAAATAACCATACTAAAAAACCACCTTCAATTGATATCATATATAAATGTTGTATAAGATTGAGATAAAATAAAATTTTTATAAATCATACCATTTAAATTAATTATACATAAAATATGGACATATATGAGGAAATAATGTCCAATGAAATGATGGAGAATGATAAGGAAGGTGATCATGAGAAATTTAATTACCAAAAAAACAAGAATCTATAAAGGATAAAAGAACACCATAAATTAATTAGAAATTAAGGTTTTTTAAAACCAAGTATTTTTGGAATATAAATGAATGTGGATAACAATTATGAATAATTTCCTTGAATATTCTTGTAGAAATATTATTGTAAATAGAATTCAAGATTATTAATATATATTTAAGAAAAGAATATCGTTTTATTTCATTATCTTTAAAAACAAAAAATTCCCATAATAATAAAATATTTTCTTTAAAAATAAACTTGTAAACATATAAAGTAATATTGATCATAATTAATTGTTATGATGGTGGAAATAACGGTCAAGCCGTATAAATATATTTTTTTTCTACTTTTGTAAAAAGATGAAAATAACCCATCTAAAAATTGTTGAAAAGTTTTATTTTTTAATATATTTCAAAAAAGTCAAAAATGATTCAAAATGAAATTTTAATCCTTTGAATAATAATTAATAATATTCTTGAATAATTTTGAAAAACTATAATAATGAAGAAATGGAGTTGGAAGGAAATCTATAAAACAATATTTTTAAATGAAAGTGTCTTACATGTATCATAATTATTGATAATTAATAAAAAAAGTTTATAAATATAATATAAAAATGATAAAACAAAACATAAGTAGAGTAGAATAAATTTTATGAGGTTTAAAATTTTTAGATCATATAATTTTATGAAATATAATCTATACATAAGAAATCCTGAAATAAATTGAGGTTGTAATATAAATCCATTACATTGGGTATCCACTTAGCCGTACATATATGATCCCATTAGAAAATAAATTTAAATTTATTAAAATATTTTTAAAAACCTTTCTCATCTATATTCCATTTTTTATGTTCTTTTTATAATAATTTGAGATATACTCAATAAATAGTTTTCACTCATGTATACTACTTAAGCTTGTTCGGCCAATTTTTCCATTATAACTTCTGTATATTATTCCTGGTTAATAGAGTTATGAAATTGTTACATCATCTATAACATTTAATATTGTGTTAAATATAATTTTTAATCATTATATACAATTTTATAATCATTTTTTAAAATTGTTAATATAAAACCATATCAAATTTCTTTGTTGAGGGGTAGTCCACACATATACATGATCACCATTATCATTTTCAAAAAAATGGAAGGGTAAGAAGGTTGAAAATATCTTATATTTATAGAATAACAATTATTTAATAATACCATATATATTCATTAATTTCTCCTTTATAACCATCCAAGAAAATTGGTGGTGAAAAATTAATTACACCACTACATGGGGATGGTAGGTCGTACATACACATGAGTTATGTTTTTTTATATAGGTTGGAAAGGAGATAGAAATTAGTTATCTAATAATCATAATAACATATTGGTATATTTTTCATATTTTATTCATCATTTTAGGATTAATAATATTTATTTATAGGAATATTAATACAAATAATCTTAGAAAGAGTCTTGTAAGATAATTAACTCTTCTTTGAGACACCACCTTTAGCTTACACCTTATTCATTTTTAAGATGAAATTAAGGTAATAACATGAGCTCATGACTAAAAATAATTAATGTAGGAATGTATTTTGGTAGGAATTTTATGATTTATAGAGATCAATGTTTGTGAATAATATATGATAAGATATTCTCTTTATATGTGAGGGAAGGGACACACATGGAATTACTTAAAATATTTAGATATTGTTAAGCCATTTCCATGTGAAAGTGGAACCAAATTTTCATGAATTAAAATTTTATAAGGTTGTGTTTTAAATAAAAGAACCAATTAGGTTTTATTAAGTATATTTTGATATAATTAATTCTTTTACCTTTATTTTAAACCCATTTAACTCATTTTACACTTAATTGAGGTGATAAATATTTAAAATTGTTACTACTCATTATAACCAAAAACTGTATTTATCTTATTACATAATAATAATAATAATTATTATGTATATGAAATCCATTTTACATTATTAAACTCCTAGATTTATCATAAATTAACTTTAATATATGTTCAAAAAAATGAAATCAGAACCATTTTTAGAAAAATTCTTGTTTTAAGCATAAAAATTCCAGTAAAATATAGAATAAATTTGACTATAATGAGGATAATTGTATTAAGTTAAAAAAGTATATATATTTTCATTTAGAACCAAATAAAAACTCAATGGTTCCTATTAAATACTTATTTAAGGGAAAATAACTAAGAAAAAATTTTATTTGAACAAAAACATTACTTAGATTTCGAAAATGATAAGTATACATTTCTATATTCAAAATTTTATTTTTTATATTCATTATATTACTTCATAAAATTAATAGTTTTTCTAGAAAAAAGTTTCAATAAACATTCAAGTTATTCTTTTATCATTATAACTTAATAAAATTTATTGAATGTTGTAAAATTGGTATTTTCCCTATTAATAAAAAAATCAACTATTTCTGAAAAATCTAAAAAATTAACCTTAAGCTAAATTTGAAATGTTATTTGAAAAATAAAATACATTTGATCAAATTCAATTTATCAAAATTTTAAATTATGATTTTATTCAAATTTGTGAATAAAGCTATGTATAATATAATATTTTTTATTTTAAAAGAAGATATTGAAAACTATAATTGATGCTCAGGTGTTATATAAACCACAAAAGAGGAATCAAGATATTTTTATTCTAAACATAATTGGAATTTAAAGGTGCATCATAGACATTCTAAACATTGAGAACCTTATCACCAAGGTCCCTAGGGGGAAATATAGGATTTCCACAGTGCGAATGTATCTAAAACGACATATCACATACTCAAAATGCATTTAGCCGCATAAATATTAAATAATTTAGTAATAAATAGGTGAATATGCAATCATAGATCCTAATAAACACACCATATATTACTACCCATAAATACTATGAATAACACTGTTTGGACATTCCCAAGGCCTAAGCCAAAATCTTTGGTTCCAGACGTTAGTCACTATCATTATAAGAAATAATATCAACATACTTAGGTAAAATTAATATAATACATCCAATAATGTATTTTGAAAAGAACCTAATATAATATTGGTATCATTTAATTTGTTTAAACCTAAAATCAACTACAATAATGTATGCATATGATATATGAACCTATGTTCCTATATAAGATTCTTGAACTAACTCTTTCCAATCAGGCCAAGAGAAAATCCTATAAATGGTAACAAAACAACAATACTTTAGAAAAATCATGAAACCATAACATCACAACTAATAAATGTACTCCTACTAGATGGGTAACTTGTTTATCCACTAAAAAGGTATTATCCAGATATAATCACAACATATTACTAGAGTCCTAACCATCTTTTCTTCATTCTATCAACCCATGAATAGTAACTGCAAATAAATAGGGTCCCCCATAAGATTTTATGACAATTCATCCCTGATTATGGGTCTTATATAGAGGGACACATGACCTCATTCACACCTCCCTACATTAATGTGGGTTTAGAAAAGTGGTGAGTGGTTGAAGGACATTGTGTGGGGATTAATACCTCAAATTCTAATAACCATTATAATAATTAAATAATTGAAGAAATAATAATAACAACAATAATAAAGGAGAAAATAAAATATTACATAGAGGAATAAATAATAACAAAATCAACTCATGAGAAATTAATAAACACATAATATTCAATACATCAAGTCAAAATAGATCCCCATAAGTGGTAAATAAATATACATTAAATAAAAAGTAGAATAAAATAATAAAAGGGGTGTAACGGCCAATGATTTTATTAATGAAAATTCATATTGATCTAATTTAATGTATTATTATGTAAAATGGTTATACAAAACATATTCTCTTCAATGGTTTTATGTTTTTGGATTTTAGAATACCATTTAGAATTGTGACCATTCCAAATATAGCCGTTGAACAGTGATCACATGATTAGTATAAATATAGGGCTTTAACAAATCTAATTTACATAGATAAATGAGTTGATAGCCTCATCCGGTAGACTTTCCCCATACAAATCCCATTTATCAAAGCTTGTAATGGATGTGGAGTCATCATTCTTCGCTCTTGAACAAGACTATTCTAAGCTTCAACAAGTTAATCTCGAACGGATCCACCTCTGGGAGAAGTGGATGTTGATAGAGATTACCACCTGAACGATGTTATCCGAGGCACCCCAAGAGTCTGTCACCATAACACACCTTAACCTTCAATATTTTATAGGTGTTATAAGGGGTTATCTTATAAGACCGTATCACAATGATTATGTGCATTATTTTTGTATATAATAAAGAATATAAATTCATTTTATTTTATTACTTTGTAAATAGTTTTTTCAAAGCACAAATAGTTTTTTAGTTAATATTAAATTATGAAATATATTTTTATAATTTATTGGATTTCTGAATTAAATAATTTTGTAATAATAATTTATTATTACTAAGCTATTTTTAATTAAATATAGATAGTCGTATAATTTTTATGAATAAAATTGGAATTTTTATTAAGGTCTGAAAGCCGTTTTTATCAAAACCCATGAATTTTTTATAAATGTCAGTTTATATTTTAAAAATAAAAAATCTCATATTTAGAAAAATTTTCATATAAAATTAATATTATTTTTGGAAACATGATGTTGAAATGTTCTAATGGTGATTTTTTCATAATTTTCCGAGATAGTGGAATTTTTGGGTAAAAATTAAATACTATTTAATTATATAATGTGTTTTATGATATCATAATGACCCAATAGTGTTTTAATAAAATACTATAAATGATACTATATGAAAATTTATGTTTCAAAATTAATATAATATGATTTTAGGTTTATTTTATTTATTTTTAAAAGCTTTAGAGGACCCTCCAAGACTTATAAAACATTTTATCTTTTTAGATATTTTTCCTTTATAGTGTTACTCACCTCCACATAAGAAGACCTAATATTTTAAGAATTTACGAAATTTTCCTTAAAAAATAATTTTTTCCACTCCCCTTTGGAAAAAATAATTGGAAAAAAACTTGGGTTGGTTTGTGGTTTTGATTTGTTTAATGTGAGATGTCCAAAACATAAATAATAAAGAATTACCTCTCCTTTCCTATATAATCCCACCCAATATCCTAATTATTCTTCACAAAAAGGCTTTGGAGCTCGAACAGACTATTCCTCCATATCTCTATAATCCTTCAAAGGTACCCAAATATCTAAAGGTGCCTCTCTCAAACCTCTCCCAATCCTTTGGGATCAATCTTCTAAGTAAGGGATTTCCTCCTTTCTTAGTTTTATCCAACATTATTTATGTTGTCATTCCCTTTTATTTTAAATTATACATGTTGGGGTATGATTTATCACCTCCCCCATACATCACTCCTTATTTTTGAATGACGATACACCCCTTTCTCTTTCATTACTGCCTCATATGTACACCCGTTACCATGCCTAAATTCTATAAGGGATTTCTCATTACTCATTACATTCAAGAAATTATTTTGTTTTATGAATATAAATTTCACTAATTATATTGGTACATGTGTCTATATGACCCAATATTTTCAATATCATTTAAATATAATGATACAACTCTTCCTCTCTCATAAACCATTTTTATGAATTCTTATGTCACACAGTTATGCTGCTGAAATTGCACTGTGATTTTCCAAGCCAAAGTATTCTTGTAGTGAATTCCATGCCCATTTCTCTATCAAGGGTATTCACCTTTATGCACCTTTATTTATTGTTTATAGTGTTTCATGTATGAATTACACATTTCTTTTTCTTGGAATAAATGATGATGTTTAATGAATCCATGTTATATGATCAATGTGGTACACTTATGCATGACAAGAAATGATTAAGAAGGGGGCACCCTCATAGCGCTCCAATGCATCGGGTAAATATTAGTATCTCGATACATAAAGTGAAATAAAGGTTTAACAAAGATAATTTAGGTGCAATGGGGGTTTACTCAATATCCATGGGCAATGAGTGTTAGATCATGCTAAAATCATGTAAATTGTTTCTGCCACATTTCCATGTTATAATAATCATGCTATATCACGCCTTTATGTTCATGTTTCACTTGTGATCCATTGATATGCCTATTTACTAACATGTACTATATTCTTCATGTTATTCTTTTTTACTCCCTTAATAGAATTTATAGCTCACCCTTTTCTTATGCATGTCCTCAGGTTATCTCATTTAATGCTAAGTACGAAGGTGTGTGTGGTCATGTAATAGAATATTTCAATAAAGTTGTGTATTTTATATTCTAAGTTTTTATGCAATGTTCTTAATTTCAAAATAAACTAGACCTCTCTTTCCTAGGAGTTGTAATAAGTGAATTTATATGTAATAAATCATGTTTAAGTGTGTAATAAAGAGAAGGTTTGTTATAGTTGGTATTAGAGGACATGTTTCGTTATTTTTGGTATTAGGATTAGACAAAACTAGTTAAAGAATTAGGGATAAGAACATGTATAATAAAAACATCCCTAAATTTTGATGAGTATTGAGTAAGTTGTTTATCAAGCAAATACATCCATGTCTGGATATGGGTAGGTATAAGTGGCTCAGGCACACATGCATCTAGGGGTAAAACCTGAAAACACCGCTTTGAGCTAGACTTGAATGGGTACTAGTGCACATCAATGGGCCTTGAAAAACACCTAGTTATGAAACTCTTAGGGGATATGTTTTGGAAAATTCTTAAGATTAGTTCCAACCATTATTAAGGGAATAAAAAAAATACTTTAAGAATATATTTTGGGAAGTATATCATGGATAACATTGATTTAAGCCTATAATTTCTTAAGATAAAGAAATGAAAATAATTTATAAGTCATCTGTTTTTGTCTTTGGATTACCCTTTATGTGTTAAACCTAAATTTCCTTTTATTCTAGCCAATGTCTGATAATATGAGGACTCAAGCTAATAACCAATATGAAGATCAATGTGATGACTATTTTAATGATATGTCTAATCCAATGGGAGTGGGGATCGTGAACTTTGTCACAATAATCTCTTAGTTAAATTAAGTTTTTAATAGAAACAAGGGTTAAGAGGAACATTAAACCCCCCTAAGAATGAACAAGTCACAATTAAGAGCTTCATGAGACAAAGACCTCCTAATTTTAATGGATCATTTTATCCTTCAATTATCGAACAATGGATAAACTCCATTAAAAAGATATTCTTCATCCTTTAATGTTATGAACAAGAGAATGTTCTTCTGGCTGCTTATCATATGGAAGGAGAAGCTGATCAATGGTGGAAATTAATAAAAAATATGAAGCATGAGGAAGTGATTAAGGCATTGGAATGGAACTATTTCCTAAAAATATTTTTTGATAAATATTTTCTGCACGCCCTCTGACTTAAGATGGAAAGGGACTTTCTAGGAATCATGAAAAAAGAGGAAAAATCCATTAGAGAATATGAGAAAAAAATTCACAAGGAATGAACGATATTAATTCAACTTTTTTGTTACCCATAAATACAAGGCTGGCCGCTTCTTTGGTAGGATAACACCTAGCCTAGGGAAAGCCCTAGTGATCTGTGACCATGAGAGCTATGAGAAAATTTTCTGATGTTCCATCAATGTCAAAATGGAGATCAGATAATATCAGGGGTATCATGGGGATAAGAATCATAAGTTTGATTTCAATTATGGCATCCCAATGGATAAATACATGGGTGATAAGAAAATTGAGCACCCAATGTGCCAATGGTTAGGAAAGAAGCACCACCAAAATTGCATGAAGGGGACGAGGAAATGCTTTAGGCATGGAAGAGAAGGGAAACTAGATATTAACTTCTGACAAGAAAAACCCATGGCTGTGAAAGAGGAAAGGAATGCTCCATTCGATGCTCAACACATTGTTCAATGCTTTAACTGCAAAGAACTTGGGAACATTGCAAACCAGTTCCTTAAGCCAAGGGTTTTCAGAGGCACGAAACAAAATCCAAGGCAGCAAGGGCGAGCTTTTACCATCACTACCACCGAAGTGAACCCCGAAAATGAAGCTGTGATAGGTTCTGTAGTTATTCATTCAAGAATAGAGAACATACATTTTTATTCTAGTTCTACATGTTCTTTTATATTCTGAATGTTTAGTAGAACAATCCCAACACCACAAAAAATCATGGAAGTAAAGATGTTGGTGAGTATGGAGGATGGGGAGATCATTGTATCCAATGAATTTAATTCCTCCCCTTTCATAATTTGTGGATTGAACTTCTCATATAAACTCGTCATACACCCTTTGGTATAATTTGATGCAATTATTTCCATGGATTTTAAAAACTTATATCGAGCCAACATAAATTTCCATGTGAGGGAAATCATTCTCCATATAGAGAATCGACCCCCAATTCTATACAAATGAAATGAGGTGGATGAATCTTCTTTTGAACCATCATCTTAAATGTGGATATTACATCCCTATGAGAACATGTATCTTGATCATATGATTGAGTCTAAGTTAACAACTATCCTTGAAGACATACCTATTGTGAGGGAATTAGTTGAAGTGTTTCCCGAGGAATTTCCTAGTCTTCCTCCTAGGAGAGATGTTGAATATTCAATCGATCTTATACCTGGGGTGTTTCTAATATGCAATAATCCATATAGAATAATTGTTGTAGAGCGTGAGGAGCTAAAGAAACAACTACCTAGGAATCTGGATACAGGTTTTATAAGCCCATTTGCTTCACCATGTGGTGAACCAGTCCTCTTCATCAATAAGAAGGATGGGTCAATGTAGCTTTGCATTTATTATTGTGTGCTCAACAAAATCATGATAAAAAAATTATCCTCTACCAAAAATTAATGACTTTTCCGATCAGCTACATGAATCACTATACTTCTCTAATGTAGATTTGTGGTTGGGATATTACTAAGAAAGGGTGAAGATTGACGAAATTCCCAAGACTTCTTTTCATACAAGATACGAGCACTTTGAATTCATAGTAATGCCTTTCAGACTCACAAATGCTCTATCTATCTACTTGGGCTTGATGAATAGGTTCTTTCGATATTACTGCGACAAATTTATGGAATTATTTAAAAATGATATTCTAATATAGTCCAATACTAAGGAGGATCATGAGTAGAATAAAAGCACTATACTATATACCTTGCGAAAGGAGAAGCTATATAAAAAGTAAATCAATTGTGAGTTCTGGTTGAAGGAGGTATCATTCTTGGTTCATATCATTACAATCAATGGGATATCTGTAGATCCCTCTAAAGCAGCTAAAATTGAGGGATATCTAAGGAAAAAATTGATGATGGATATCCATAGCTTCTTAGAGTTAGCCGGATATTTTATAAGATTTGTGAGAAATTTCCAATGATTATAAGACCCTATTACCAACATAACTCAGAAGGGAGTAAATGTTTCTTTGAGTGATGAATACAAAGAGAGCTTCATGGGTTTGAAAAGGGGAAATATCACTACACCCGTGCTCACATTACCCACAAGTGGAGAAATTTTTGTGGTATTTAGTGATTCTTTAAAGAAGGGATTGGGTTGTGTGTTAATGTAAAATGTAAAATTCAATTCTTATGCTTCAAAGAAATTGAATGTTTATGAGAAAATATATCCAACACATAATCTAGAGCAGGATGCATTAATCTTAACTTTGAAAATATGGTGGCATTACCTCTTTGGGGAGAAGTGTGAAATATATATGGACCACAAAAGCCTCACATATATATTCACACAGAAAGAGTTGAACATGTGACAGTGAAGATGGTTAGAGCTGATTAAACACATTGATTTATCAATCCATTACCACCCTGGGAAAGAGAACAAGGTAGAATCTACTATAAGTAGAAAGGACCCAATAATTCTATAACTGATGAGAATTGAAAAGGATCCAATTTTCTTAGATTTGATGAAGATGGGCATGAGAATCATAAATAAGGGAACATCGTCAATCCTTTCACAAATAATTTCTCAATCATCTCATTTAGAAGGGTTAAAGGATGATCAAAATAATGATGTTGGAATTCAAAAGAAAGTAGAAACTATCAGAAAAGATAAATCCTTAGAGTTAAATGATAATTAAGAAGGAATTGTGAGATTGGGGTCATGACTATGTGTTCCATCAAATCCAGAGTTAAAGAAATATGTTTTGGATGATTCACATAGTTTGAATTTCTCCATTCACCCAGGAAACACAAAAATGTATCGAGATCTTAGAGAGAATTATTGGTGGGATAAAATGAATAAAGAGATTGTTGAGTATACATAAAAGTTCCTGGTATGTCAACAAGTGAAGGTTGAGAGGAAAAAGTTTAAGGGGATGATGCAAGCATTACCCATACCAGTATGAAAACAAAAGAACATCACCATGGAATTTTTCACTGGACTTCTGAAAACATCTAAAGAAAAAAATTCTCTCTAGGTTGTTGTGGATCATCTTATAATGATGACACACACTTTATTGCAATTTGATAATATTTATCACTGGATTACCTAGAACTGATATATATCAGAGAAGTGGTAAGGCTGCAAGGATTACCACTTTCTATTATATCCGATCTAGATCCAAAATTCACTTCTATGTTTTAGAAGAATCTTTAACATGATATGGATACTGAGATGAACTTTAGTACGACTTATCATCCTCAAACTGATGGCCCATTTGAGCAAACTATCAAAAAACTTTGGGACATATTGAGAGAAATCTCAGTGGACTTCAAAAGAGGATGGTATCGACATCTTCCTCTTATTGAGTTCTCTTATAAAAAAAGTTTACACTCAATCATCAAAATGGTTCCATATGAAGCCCTCTATCGAAAGAGGTTCAGAACACTGACATGCTAAGATGAAGTTGGGGAGAGAAAAATCCTAGGTCCATAAATGGTTGAATAAATGGTGGAGAAGGTTAATACCATATAGAAAAAAATTAAAGATTCTCAGATTTGACAAAAGAGGTATGGTGAAAATCATTGACAAAGAACTAGAGTTTGATGTCGGAGACATGGTAATCCTCCACATATCACCATGGGAGAGAGTTATGTGATTTGGGAAGAAGGGAAAGCTTAGTGCAGGGTACATATTCCCTTTTGAAATCCTTGATTTCATTGGAGTGGCGGCCTATTGGCTATCACACCCACCAAACCTATCTCAGGTATTTGATGTATTCCCTGTATCACTCTTGAGGATGTGCATTCCCGCCCCATCACATGTACTAAATCCAGAGGTGGTAGCATTAGATAATGGAATCTATTATGAAGATATTCCAATTAAGATAGTAGATTGTAGGGAAAAATTTCTATGAAATAAGACACTACCCCTTGTCAAGTTGATTTGGAGAAACCACAAGTTTGAAGAATTAATGTGGGAATCCGAGGAAGTAATAAATCAGAGTTACCCACATCAGTTTTAGGGTGGGAAAAGAAAATTTCAAGGGTGAAATTTCTTAAGGTGGGAAGATTGTAACGACCCAATCATTCATTAATGAAACTTCCTCATGATCTAACTTAATTGATCATTATGTAAAATGGTTATATAAAAAATTTGAACATCCATTGTTTTATGTTTTTAGATTTTAAATACCATTAAGAATTGTGACCATTGCTAATATAACTATTGAATAGTGATCTCATGATTAGTATAAATATAAGGATTTAACAAATCCAATGTACTCAGACAAAGGAGGATATTGCCTCATTCAGTAGACTTTCCCCGTACAAAGCCCATTTTTTGGAGCTCAGAAAGGAGATGGTGTCACTGGGCTTCGCTCTTAACCAAGTCTAAGCCGAGCTTTAATATTTTACTCTCGAACAGAACCACCCAAAAGAGAAGATAATATTGATAGAGATTACTACCCGGGCGTTGTTATCCGAACCACCCCAATAGTTTGTCACCATCACACAGCTTACCTTTCAGTCTTATTCGGGTGTTATAAAGGGTTATGTAACAAGACCTTATCACTATGACTATGTGCATTACATTTTTATATAATAAATAATATACATTAATATTATTATTGTTACTTTGTAAATATTTCTTTAAAGCACAAATACTATTTTTAGTTAATATTCAATTATGAAATATATTTTGATGAATTAATGGATTTTTGGATTAAATAATATTTTAATAATAAAATATTATTACTAAGTTACTTTTTATTAAATATTAATGATCTTATAAGTTTTATTAGTACAATTGGACTTTTAATTTAGGTTTGAAAACTATTTTTATTAAACCCCATGAATATTCGATAAATGTGGGATTTTATTTTAAAAGTAAGAAAACCACATATTTAGTAAATTATTTAGATAAAATGAATATTTTATTTTTGGAATCTGGATTTTGAAATTTTCCAATGGTGATTTTTTTTTAAATTTTTAAGACTGTCGAGTTATTGGGTAAAAATTAAATACCATTTAATTATATAATATGTTTTATGACATCATAATGATCAAATAGTGATATAATAAAATATTATAAATGTTTTCTTCAGACAATATATGTTTTAACATTAAAATAATGTGATTTTAGGTTTATTTTATTTATTTTACAAAGCTTTAGTGGACCCTCCAAGACTTATAAAACATTTTACCCTTTTAAATTAGTTTCCTTTAAGGTGCGACTCACCTCCACATAAGCAAGACAAATATTTTAAAAATCTCATCTATTGGACATATTAAGTAATTTTTTACACTCTCCTTTGGAAAAAAAATTGTCAAAAAACCTTGGGTTTGAGTTTTTGATTATTTTAATGTGTGGTGTCCAAAACCTAAATAATATAGAATTCCCTCTCATTTCCTATATAAACCCACATAAGATCCCACTTACACTTCACGAAAAGCCTTTGGAGCTTGACCAACCTCTGCCCAAATCTCTTTATAATCCCCCCAAGGTTCCCCAATCTCCAAATAATCCTCTATCAAGCCTCTCCCATGCTTTGGGATCACTCTTCCAAGTAAGGAATTTTCTCCTTTTTCATTTTTGTCTAGCATTACTAATGTTGTTATTATCCTTTATTTTCAATTAAAAATATTAGAGTATGATTTTTAAACTACCCCATACTTAACTTCCTATTTTTAATGATTATATACCATTTTTATCTCATTAATGCCTCCCATGTACACCCATTTCCATGATGAAATTACGTAAGGGATTTCTCTCTCCCTATTTACATTCAAGAAATTAATTTGTTTTATGTATATAAATTTAATTAAATATATTGGGACATATATTTATATGAACTCTTTATAGTCAATTTCATGTAAATATGATGATACACATATTTCTCTATCATCAACCATTTTTATGAATTATTATGTCGTGCTGTTATACTGGTGAAATTATACCACGATTTTCCAAGCCAAAGTAATTTTGTAGTGAATATCATGCCTATTTATCTATCAAGTGTATTAAAATTTATGAAAATTTACTTATTTGTTAGATATTTTCATGAATGAATTACACATTCTTTTTTAATTTAATAAATAGTGAAGTTTAATGAATCCATTTTATATAATCCATGTGGCACACTTATGTATAAAATGAAATAATTAAGAAAGGTGTGTCCTGATAGTTCTCCAATGCATTGGATATAGATTAGTATCATAATATTTAAATTTCAATGAGGGTTTACTAATGATAATTCTATTTCAATGAGGGTTTACTCATGCTCTATGTACAATGGGCCTCAGATCATGAGAAAATCATGATAAATTTTTCTGCCACATTTCCATGTTATTATAATCATGCTATATTATGCCTTTATATTTATGTTTCTCTAGTGATCCATTGATATGCCTATTTCCTAACATGTACTATATTCTTCATGTTAGTCTTTTTTTACTCACTTAATGGGATTTATAGATCACCCTTTTATTATTCACATCCTTAGGTTATCCCATGCAGTGTTAAGTATGAAGGAATGTGTGTGGTCATGTTAAAGAAGTTTTCAATAAAGATGTGTATTTTATATATTAAGTTGTTATGTAATGTTCCTAATTTCTCAAGACACTAGACCTATCGATACTCATAGTTATATTAAGTGAATGTTTATGTAATAAATCATTTTTAAGTGTGGAATAAAGAGTAGGGTTCTTATAAGGGGCGTCGTTGTAAAATATCCAAGATTATGTCCTGGTATTATCTCATTACCCAATCATATAAACCTTCTCCATAGTCTATTGTAGGGCCCCTGACAATGGATGGATGCTTAATTGTAATTTTTATTACACATTCAGATGTCTGTGTAGGGTGTTAGAATAAACCTAGTAGGACACCACCAAAATGACCTCTGAATAAGTGATGTGGTAGTATGATTACAGATACATTGGTAGGACTAAATCAATAAATATAAATGAAACACTCATTGAGACATTTTTAACTAAATAGCCTTCCATGATTACCCAACCATAACTATTTTGTCTCCATGCTATAACGAAAGATTTTAATGAAACATTAGAAGTAATAAAAAACATAATCCATGCCTTATTACTCAGAACACCACCTCATCAATCACACAATACTTTTTTCTTATCACTCAATAGAGTTCATGTCTCGTCTTAAGTCACACCTCATCACTCAAGGTATACCCATAAATTAGAAAGGACCAAGAAATATCACACAGAAAAAGTCTTCAAAATTAATGAATGTCATCACCCAAGACCTACACTACTTCACCAGTAAATTATAGCCCCCACCAAGCCCAAACAGCTCCCTTATGATCAAATTTCATGAGAAAACTGCCTTAGTGTCACACATGGATGGAATTAGAATTCCCAATTATACTAAGTCATTAACCACATATCCATATCTAAATTATAAAACACTTATATATGAACCAACCTGATCAAATTGATACAAAAAATGGTTATAATAGGGTTCACACACCCCCACATGTAATTGAAAATATAGAACATCATACGAAAGTCACAAAATGATAAGGAATTCAAACCTCAATTGTAATGAAGTTAAATCACTAAGAAACAACACCTTATTAAAAAATAACATAAAACTACTAAAATTTTAAATAAATTTCTTTTATTAGGGTTTTATAATAAGAAAATAGGATAAGAATGATGTATTTAGGGCTTAGAAGTAATTAAACGCATCAAGATAAATGTTTCACAACAAGTGGAAATTAGAACATCCAAGATAAGAGATGCAGGGATCTAAAACCATCAGGGAAGAACTCCTACATAGCGATATAATGAATTAGGGATGAGGGAAGGGATAATGGACTCAAAATATATGTATAGAGTGAAGATATAATTTTAACTCTCTAAATTTTTATCCATGAGACCATTCATGATGTGACCCCATCATTCATGTCATGATCAACTACAAGTAGAAGGCCTAATGTTCTTCCCATTATATTCACATCATGAACTAATATGTTCACACAGTGAATGGTTCACGTTGTAGGAGGTTTAGAAATAAACTTCTTCTAGTGATGATGATACCGAAGCAGACTCAAGAGTGTTTTCGGAGTTGCATGTTTCCCAAGGTTTGACTGTTGTTTTTTCTCCGATTCTGGGGCTACTTGTCCATTGAGAACCTCTAAGGTCTATTCAGCTCCACAACCATTTCTCTAACTTGAATTCTAATGGGATGCATAATGTTAATCCTAATGGATATAAGACATACATTCCATCATATGAACAAAATCATGCTACATCCCTAAGGGTCCATGGAGGTCTGGTTGGGCTCAAGGAAGGGAAAGAAAGGAAATATAGTCTTTTGGAATTTCCTAGTTCAAAATGGTAGAGAAACATAATTTCCCCACAAAGATTACTCGATTATTCCAAAAAAATTGTTACTAGATCTTTAGGTAAGGAAATGAAAATATTAACAAATATAATACTGGGCGTACCAAAAACTGTATAAGGTTATAATAATTTTTATAGTAATTTAGGAAAGTAATTTATTTGTATGTTTTTCAATGATCTTGATGATGATTTATAATTTCAAAATATGGAAGAAATACCAAACAGAACCTTAAAATTGAATGATAGGCAAGGTGGAAGTGAATAATGGGGAATGTTTGGAGCTTGTTATACACTATAAGGAGTAAATTTTAGAAGAATCCATCCATATTAATTGTCCAAAGGTGGTTTTAAATAGAATATATGATAGATCAATTATATTAGATATTAATAGAAATAAAAGGGTGTGGATCAAAAAAATGACCTCATTTTTCCTGATTTTCAATGAAATAAAGATCAATTTGGAGGAATTCATCCAGGTTTGGGACAAGATAGTGGATAATTTTTATGATATTATAAAGAATGAACCAAATATATTGGTAACCAAACTTAATTGGGAGATTTATTTGGTTTTTAGTTTTAATATTATTAGTCTTATATTTAACAACACTGTGGGCTCTTTTTTTTAACACCTATATTCTAGACATGTTTTGGTTTTACAGTTTTTCCTCAAAAATTCTTTTAGAATAGTTCATATTGTAGAATTATAGCTTAAAGTCTATGTCCATCCCCAAAAACTGAACCCCAGTCAACTCTCAAACCCTCAAGCATCTAAAATGAATGAATATAGACATGATTTGTTAAAATTAAACCATAACACACCTGTAATTCAAGGGGAATTATAGATAGATTTACATTAGCACCTATTCTCATTTTTATGGTTCTAAGAATATGTCATGAGGTATATTGGGATTATTATAGTGTAGGATTCAAGTGTTTATTTATGAGTGAATTAAGCTTAGTGGCATATGGTTCTTAGTATTTTAGGTCTAATGAGATATATTAGCATACTATTGATCTTGAGTTAGTCATGGTTGTGCATGCTCTCAAAAGGTAGCAGCCTTACTTTTTTGGTAAGCTATTTGTGGGACCAACCAACCATAAAATAATGAATAATTTATTTTATAAATGTGATATAAATATATGATAGGGAATAATGGTTGAATATATTCATTCATTTTTTAGATGGTTTATACTCCTTGAAAGGGAAATTTTATTGTTAATTCATTGAGTTGGAAATCTCATGGGAAAATAGTATATGAGTCAAAGGATGTATATAAAATTTGGTTTTTATTCTGAAAGTTACATAATGATTTAGTTAGGAGAACGATAATTTTACCTCATCACCCTTGACTATCACTTCATATTTGACAAATTTAGTGAATGAGGGTTTTATTTCATATTCTTCAGTCCTAATTTTATTTTATGATTATATAATGGAGGGGAAGATTACTCAGTGGTAATATGGTACATATTCTCTCATGTATTCCCATAGAATTATTTTTTTTCAATGAATTAGTAAGAGGAAATGATGAGATATTATCATTTTTATTTATTTGTAGTTCATAGAGGATTTGAAAACCTATACCATAGTGTTCGGGGATACTTTTTTGGTCATGTAAAAATTGAAAAATGGATTATTTTTTTCAGGATATTTCACTTGTTAGTGGTTGAAATATGAATATCAATGTCCCATAGGTAATATTCAACCATTTCATATTCCAAAATGTAAATGGGTGTTCTATTAACATGGGATTTATGTGTTTTTAGAAATCACTGAAGTGAAAAGATGCATTTTGGGTTATTTTTGATCTATTTTTCAATGTCATTTATTTTATTATAATCATAGATATTCAAATAGTTGAGGATATTAATAATATTTATGTTAAAGAAAATTTTGACTACATGATATTACAAAAATATACAATCTAATATTGATACCAGATTTACATCTCAATTTTGGTAAGTCTTATTAAAATATTTGGGTTCTTAATTGAAGTTGTGCACAAATTATCATTCACAATTAAATAGTCTACCTAAGAAAACCAATTATTTCTTGAGAATATGAATCATTCATATATTTTAGATTTTGATGGTGCATAGGAAGATCACATGGATTTAAAAGAGTTTAATTATAACATAAAATTACACTAAAATAGTTTGATGAAGCCACTAAAATATTTATATGGTAGGAAATGTAATTTTACCTTATGTTATATGGAAGTTCATGAGGTGCCTCTTATTGACTATCTAGGAATAAGAAAATTATTGCCATAAAAAAATGATTAAAAATAAATTAGATATGGTTAAAATATGGTGTTTTCTTATGTTGTCAAAGTTTTATTCCCCTTGTGTTTTATATTAGAGATCATGTATTTATTTTTTCATTAACATGGTTGGTACATCAAAAAATTATAAAGCAAGGGAAGATAGATCCATGTTTTGTTTTATGATTTGAGATTTTTTAGGGTATCGGGGAATTTTCTTATCACATTGAATTATATCTAATGTATAGTGATATTCATAAACTTTTTTATCTCTCATAGCTGATGAAGTATGAACCAGGTCCATATAACTTTCTGTAATGTTCCAATGTGATGTTGTAAATTGATACCCATTTAATAGAAGAATTAATGAGTTCTATTGATCATAGTGAGAATATATTTTCGGGAAATCTCATGCCAATTATGTGCATTGAAGGTAAGCATGGAAATGTGCAAGAGGATACATGGGAATGAGAAGCTAAAATAAGTCCCCAATGGCTAATATTACTCATAAGTGATAGTTACTAACACACTTGAAAGATAAATAATACCTACTGTCTGGATTTATTAAAGACCAATGTTTTTTAGTTTTGTTATGATTTTAATATTTGATTATTTTTAATTTATTTTCCCCCCTTTAAGTTGATGTGGGGATTTGGGGTGATGGAAGGTGATAATATGGGGAATTAAATGTAGATCTTGTTGGAATTTTTTATGCATGTTCCACTAGGAAAATCGTTTTGGGTACCAAGTACTAAGTTGAGGAGTATGATGAATATGTTCCATGGATAGAATCCATGTATTTATTGGGCATGTGTTATGTACTAGGTACCTTACAAGGATTTATTTTTTCTAATGGGGTAATTTTCATAAATGTTTAGGTTTAGATTTTGGTTTTAGTTTTTCCTTTTTCTTTTTAATGGGTTATTTTGATGAATTTCATCATGCACAATCTCTCAATATATCCCTCTACCATTAAGTTATGATTTATTATCTATTTATAGTTAAAATTGATATCTATCAGTAAAATTTTATTTCGGTAAATAAGAGCTATATGAGACCTATAATTTTGGTTGAAGGTGTCAAGGTTCGAATATTGTCATGTTCTAATTATCTCTATTTTGATATAGTTGGATGATTTTTTGTATTCCAAGAGTTTTAGAAGGATATAAGCGTTATCTATTAGTGAATATTTTTCAATGTTGGTGAGGAAGGTCACATGTTTTAGTTTATGGATTTTAGTTTATTGATTTTATATGAATTTTGCACTGATCATGTGATTTAATGATTAATTTGATTAATGTTACATGGAAAATTAGTTACAATGCTCTAAAATAATTTCACATGATTTTTTTAGTGTTGTGTGTTTTACATAATTGTTTTTATCACTAATTTTGTATGACTTCATGATTTATGTGGTTCTTTAATGGGGAAAATGTAATATAAATTATAATATTAAAGTGGTTATTAATGATTGAATCAATTATTTGAATATAAAAGATGAAACTAAAAATATGATATTAAATTTTCATGATAAAGTGTTTTTTGTAGCTATATAAATTCATTTTAGGTATGAATATATTTTATAGAATTTTAGGGATTTAATTAATTGATATTTAGAACATTTTTATCAAATAAAAATCATTCATAAATGTATTTTTTAAAAAAAATATACATGTATGAAGGGGATAAACAAATCCAATGAACTGAAAGAGTTATCTATGAGTTTATGAACTTTTTTTATAAAAAACATGGGATTTATTATGATGAATTATTGTAGGAACATAAATTAAAATTATTTAAAGTGTTATATTTATTAGGAATTGATTAATAATTAATGAATTATTTTTTAATATAGCTTAAGGGGATTTAAAATATAATTTTGGTTGGATTAGAGGTTTCTTAAAATTATATATAAAAATATGACTGTGTGTTTGAAATTAATGGTGTGAACATTGTTTTTTCTAAGTGAGAGATATTAATTAGGGGTAACAAAGGGATTATTTTTGACATGTATTGCTTAAAATAATGTGAGGTATGGATGTTTTACTATACATGTTTTTTCTAAAAAAATCTTTGAAATAGGTCACTTGAAGTCATCCTTGAGTTGTACTAAAATTCATGAAATTGTAATGTGTGGAAGGAGTTGTTTTGTAAAAATATCATGATATCAGAGTCTTTCACTAGCCCCTGGTAATTTTGGTGCGCCCATAAATCCATGTGGTAACTTAATTTAATGTCTTATTCTTGGTGGGGATAGACATTACACTTAGCTAGTAAAACATTTATTTAAAATGTCATAGATGATATTTTGTTTCATGGTTTTCTGCATTTAGGCCATTTTTTTTATTTTTATGTTTTTGAATATCAAAATCATGTTTTTGTATTATTTGTTTGCATGGAAATAATCATTTGTTCATATAAAAATATTATTAAACAGTAATATATGTTTTTAAAATTTTAGAAATCATTTAATATGGTTATAAATTGAAAATAATATTTTAAAAATATATTTTTAACTAATGAAATTCATATTAATTCATATAAGTTTTTATTTAAATTAAAATTATTTTTTTAGAAAAATGAGATCCTAAATCATATGATATACATATACTATATTTTATTATTCACCCAAAATTTTTGTGTATTGAATAAAATTCCAAAAAATTCACTACCCCCTAATTCCAACACGTTTATTCCAAAATTTTGAACTATTTTATCAAAAATGATTTTCTACATATGATAAATCAATGTATTAGGTAAAAATAATAAAAATTTATTTAAAATTCATTTGTAAGTAGAATATAATACATAATAATCATATTCCTTTTTTTCAGAACATATCATGAACAAAAAGTGTTATTTATCAATAATGAAAAATGATAGCTTATTTAAAAATAAATTAGTTATCTTCAATGGTCTTTTATTATAGTTATTTTTTCTATTGGATATATTGTTATTTTAAAGTGTATAATACTACTTTAATAATCAGATTTCAATGTTTATTTTACCCATTTATAATTATTGTGTAATATTTTTATTATATAAAATCCTTACTAAAAATGAATAAAATTTTACTCTAAAAACAAATATTTGTGATTTTGCTAAAATCATATTGGTTATATGATCAATAACTTTTGAATAGGAAAATATTTTGAGTAAAAAATATGATATTTAAATATTAAATGAAGAATCTTAGTTTGTGTATTTTTTATAGTTATTTATAAAATATCTAAAAAATGATTTATTTGAAAGAAATAAAAACTAAATTATTATTATTGTGTAATGAAAAATGTTGTTTGAACATAACATGATGAGATTATTGTAGAGACAACTAACATCAAATGTTTTTCATAAATATTCTTTTTTTATTATTTCCAAATTTAGATATGAAAACATATGGGATTTGTTACAGTAAGACAATATGTTTTATATATTTTGGGGTTTTTAATTTCCCATGTATTATTAGATTTAAATGTAAAAAACATAGTAATTTTTTGGGGGAGGATAAAGTAAATTTTTAAGTGTATCATCCAAATAGAAAGTTATATTGGTGTAATAACATTAATATTTGTAAAGAAATAAAAAATTAATAAAATGATTTAATAACCCATTCAAATCAAGATAGGAACACATGGAATTTTTTTCTAAGATAGAAAAAGATAGAAAATGATAGGTGCATAGTCAATGTTTCTAAACAACATCTATATAATAGTTAACCATTATTCCAAAAATAGAGAATTGTATCTTCTTAAATGGTGGGAAATTTATCATCTCAGGTTCCACCTTCTACTTGACCCTTAGGTTGGTTGTTGTAGTTGAGCCACATGTCTAGAAATATCTTGTTCCATTTGATTAGAAATGATTTTTAAAACCAAAGGGGGGCGAATTCAGTCAAGATTCAAAAAATATTTTTTAGTAGAAATCATCTATGAACCTAGACATTTAAATAATTGGATTTCAAAACCCTCAACGAACTTATCAGTTGCATATATCAGTGAAGTTGTATCTCAGTGAAGCTGTTAGTGAAACCCAAAGTTAATCCTCAGAGAAGAGATTGGTGGAAACCCTCAGTGAATGCATTGGTAGATCTATCACCGATAGATCGGTCACCCCCTCAGTCAACTCATTGGTGAACACCGCAGTGATATATTTCTCCCATCCCATTATTTATTTGAGGTGAATCATCAGGTGAACCTATCAGACAATATCTCATCCAAATATAGATCTTTACAAAAAATGACAGAAGATGGAAGGTAGTTTATGTGATTTCAATTTTTTGAATGGTTTTTTAGTTATTATAATTACTGAAATATAGTATTACTTGGTTATTTTTAATTAAACAATACATAGGGAGATAGATAGAATAATATTTTTTCAGTTTTCCTTTGTATGGGTAAGTTTTTGGAAAATACAAAATGTGATGTTTGGGTTTCGTTATTATGTGATTTTCAAGTTCTAAAATTTCAGTTGAAGCTTAATTTGTTTTCTAGTAATTTCTAGAAATATATATTTTAGTATAATTTTCAATTTATTTTTATTTTGAATTGGCAGTGGTAACTTCAAATGTAATATAATAGTTATTTATTTTGAAATATTGTTTTCATTTTATAGTGTTATTGAAAACTAAAAAATTTCATTTTTAGTTGTAATTTTTTATTTGTATTTAACACAAATTTTATCAAATTGATTTTAATAACTATAGGTTTTTATTTTGATTTGTGAATTGGTGCTAGTAATTAGTAGTATGAATTATAATTGGGGTTTTCTAATTGGAATTTCTCACTATAAAATCTACCATCTATTCATTGCGGAAAGTTTGAGTAGAAAATTTCAACTGAATTTTCTAGTAAAATTCATTTTTAAATTCCATATAGTAATTATTTATATTCATTTAATTGAATGTTTCCTTTGGTAAATACCATTGTAAATTCCTAATTCAAAGGTAAAATAGCATTTCTCATTTGAAAGGTCCTGTGGTAATTGCAAGTGTACTGTTTGATACTCCACTAGAAATTAGTAGTGAAAATGATTTACCTTTTTAAATTATTGAATAATTTTTATTTGTATCACTTATATATTTAAAGAGAAAATTCCCAGTGATTTGGGGTTTATTTCCTAGTATAGTTTCTCAATGAAAATTAAAACTGGAAATTAATATTGGGAATTCCCACGTGCAATTCACATTGTAAATTTCTAATGATAATTTATATTAAAAATATATTTCATTTTTTATTACTGAAAATTTTAGAACCGTGTCACTTATAATATTTGAGCTTCAATGCATAATGATTTTGTGTAGAATTCCTAGTTGAATTTCCTAGTGTAAATTATAACAGGAAATTTGCGCGGTAATTTCCCACTAGAAATTCCTAGTGGAAATTCACACTAGAATTTACCATCGGTAATTCTCACTATCAATTCCCATTACAATTTCCAATTTGAAATTTGAATTCTTATTCAATTTTAATTTGGAACTACACAACAATTTATAGAATGTGCGGAAATTTTAATGGTAAAATTATTACTTCTTCTGTGGAAATCCCCACTTGATATTAAAAATTGGAATTCACACATGGAATTTTCACTTGAAATTTACAATTGGAATTCCTAATGACCATTGTAATATGGAATTTCAATTTCCCACTCGATATTACTATGAAATTATAATTTGGAAAAAATATATAATGTGTTGAAAGTGTATAACTAGAATTAAGAATTATTCAAATGATACTCCCAATGGATATTCCAACTCGCAATTTCCACTCGAAATTCCCATAGGGAACTCCCAATAGAAATTACCATAGGAAATTCTCAATAGTAATTATCATTGGAATTTACCATTGGAAGTTCTTATGAAATTATAATTTCTAAATACAAAAAAATTATTGAATGTGTTGTATCTAGAATTCTGACTTCTTCCTTGGAAATTCCAACCAAACATTCCAAATGGTAATTCCTACTAGAATTTTCCAATTGTAATTCCCACTAGACCCTAGAACATACCACTGGAATATACCACTATTATTTCTTATGAAATTATAATTTTTATCTATATAATAATTTATATAATTATATTAATTGTATAGCTAGAATTATGATTTATTTCTTTGAAATTGTAACTAGAATAACTAAAAATTCAAACTGCGAATTTCTAGTAGAATTTCTCCCTAGAAATTCCTATTAAATTATAATTCGGAAAAAAGAAAAATTTATTTAATATTTTGTAGCAAGAATTATTACTTTTACCATAGGCATTCCTAATGGATATTATAACTCAGAATTTGTACTCTGAATTTTCACTTGAAATTACCTCTATGAATTTCCACTAGTTACTACACTTTCTAAATAGAAATTACTATGAAATTATAATTTGGAACTAAAAAAATATGTATAATGGGTTGCTATTTTAATTTTTGAATTATAACATTTTCTTTGGAAATTCCCTCTATATATTCCAACTAGGAATTCATACTAGTATTTTCCACGAGAAATTCCCATTGTCCACAAGAATTTCCCACTAGTAATTTCTATGGAACTATAATTTGGAACTAAAAAAAAATATAGAATGTGATGAAATTGTACTCAAAGAATTATAACTTCTTGCCTTTGAAATTAGCACTAGGAATTCCCACTAGCCACTGGAATATACCACTATGAATTTAAAGTCACTTATAATTTGGAACTACAAGAACAATTTATAGAATGTGTTAAAATTTTACTACTAGAATTTTGACTTCTCCCTCGGAAATTCCCACTGGATATTCTAACTAGGAACTCACATGGCCATTATAATTGGCATTGAATTCCTAGTTAATGTTACTCAGGTAAATAGAAACCGAAAATTACAACTTTAATTTTTCCAATGGAAATTCCCACTAGAAATTTCATATGGAAATTCCAATAAGAAATTTACACTAGAAATTTACACTAGAAATATCATTGGAAATTATCACTAGAAATTACTAGTGTAACTTATCACTAAAAATTATGAATAAGAGTGTAATTTCCTCTATTATTCAATTATAATCTCCATGAATGAGTTGAAATTATACACCGATAATTCTCAGTGTTTCCATAATAAATTTCACAATAAATTTCAGTGATATTTTCATTAGGAATTACCAGTGGGATTTTTTTGGGAATTTCCACTAGTCATGTTGGATTAAATTTCCACCTACATAACAATTTTTTATGACCAATAGAATATTTTTAGTGTGATTTTATAGTTAAATTTTCCATTTGGGATTTTTACTAGGATTTAGATAGTGGATTTTATTATTCCATTGATTTGAACTTACTGATTCAAAGATATTTGTAATTTATATATTTCGAATTTTCACAAGAAGTTTTATTTTTTCACTCTTATCCCTTATGTTTTATATTTAAATATTATTAATGCTAATTTTTAGGGACGTTTTTTTAATGCAGAATAATTCTCTATATCAGCTACTAGCCATTACTAGTTTTCGTTGACTTGGTTTTCAAGAAATTCTAATGATATTTGGCATATGATTAATGATAATCACATGATATATCTTCAATAGATAATTTTTTTCAGTTGTTTAAAGTGTTTATTGATAACCTACTGAAATTTGATGATTTTAAAAAAACTGATGGATCTGTTTTATTTTTACATCAGAGGTACAATGTTGATATAAGAATGTTTTACATAGCCGGTAGGATGATGGAGTTAATATTGGCTTCTACTTCCCATATTTTAGGGATTAATGAGGGAGAATTACCATTTTTTGTTTAATATACAATATGACCAAATATTTCACCACTTTTGAGGAGGAATTTTTCCAATGTTAGGAAACTATTATCCCAGGCTATGTTACAGAGAGTTATTCTTGACAATGTTTAATCTAGTGAGGAGAAATAATTATCTAATATGGAATGTATGTTTTTTCTTTTTATATGCATGATTTTATTTCTCCCAACTCCCATTTCGTATGTCAGCTATAATTTTGTAACATATTTTTATGATTTATTAAAAGGGAAGAGCTATGATTTGGATATAGGTATTCATGAGAATCTTATTAAATCACTTAAAAACTACATAACTCTTTTAAAAGTTGTTGATTGTGTTTTTAGTTTATTGTTAATGTCATAAACATTATCTAAATTATTTGTTTTGTCAATTTGGTTGATTAATTAATAATAATATTAAATTTAATAGTACTTATATGTTGAGATGTTTGGGAATTTTTTCCCTCAAAGAGAGGGTACACCATTATTTTTACGGAGGAGTTTACAAGATATTATTGCTGATATATAATAAAGTACAAAGGTATTATTTTTATAATAGATTTTGGATCAACCCTATATATTAATAATAATTTTTTACATCTTCATTTATCATTTCATTATCTATTATTGACTCCAACCACCCCATTAAAGTGTTTTTGTCTATAGACAACCCCTTTTGAGGCTAAAGAACCTGTTCAAAAGATTATTTAAGAAAATATGTTCATTTAATTATGAAATAAAAAGAGCCAAATGTTTTAAATTAAGAGAGTTTGGGAATGTATATGGAGAATTTAAATATTAACAAGAAATTTATGAAAATTATAGTGAAATTAATAATGAAGAATTGACATGTTATAGTTTTGAGAGAAAGGCTAATACTGAAAGGGAAGGAGGAGATGAAATTATTTATTTGTGGGGGAAAGGAATTATTTTAGAAGATATTCAGACTCAAGAGATTGAATTTGAAAAGAATACATCTTAACATGATGCTATTGAGGGAGTCATAGAAGAAATTCTTATCGATGAGATGAATGTAATATAGATGTATGTTATAAGGAATATGATGTGAATGACGAATTGACCATGGATTCATCAAAACATTATAACGCCCCAACCCCAGTTACCTAGAGTCGGTGCATTATTGCATAACATTGGCATGATCACAAAAGATCAAGTCTCGAAAGACCGATTAGTTTAGTAGCCTTGGATACACTAGATACATTCATAAGTCTTACATTACATCATAAAGTAAAACAAAACTACAACAACATATTGTCTTTATATCCCCTCATACTATCCCTGTAGGCCATTCTTAATATACTTCTTCACATCTGGGAAAAATTAAAACATTGGAAGGGGTGAGCTCAGATGCTCAGTAAGGATAATAATATAGCGGAAGCTTTCATAAATAAACATTAACATTTAAGGCAATGTATAACTAAAACAAAATCCTTTTAAACTTTAAATTCAGCATAATATGGAAAAAATAAAATGAAATAATGCCATTTACATATTCACATGGATATTCTACTAGTCTAATAATCACAGGAAATATCAATAACCACTTTCATTATGATGGAATGCATAATGCCAGACTATCATAACCACGTAGCCAAGGCCTCGTGCCAAGACTACAAATAATATTTTTTCAAGGCCTCGTGCCAAGACACTAGTTTGTCTCATGAGACATACCGATGCATCGAGGAGCTATAGCGGGCTCCACCCGTCACTTATTAATTCCAATGCAATCCTCATATTAATAGGTTTATTCATATCATAAACCTTAACATAATCGTAACACCTAAAACACGCATAAAGGAAACATAACATTTCCATATTTCAATCACAAGATATCAATACAACACATCAATATAATAAAAACATTATCAAAACCATTTTCAATACCATAATAAAAGAAAATTAAAACTTGGTATTTATTTTTCATTTAAAAAATGTTATGGCTTGTAGAGGAAGCCGAAACACAAATAATGGTCACGGTGGCAGAGAATTCATTGTCGCCCCATACGTATGACAAGAAAAACATTCCTTTTTTTAATTTAGTAAAACGCTTCGTATAAAAATATTCCTTTTCAATAAATGTAAAAGTCAAAGGGTTTATACACTGTATAAAAGAAATTTGTGTATAAAACAAAATATGCCTCAATGAATGGACATTTAGACGAAGTCCCTTACAAAGATCATTTTTTAAATAAAATAGATCTATTATTTTTATTCACTATAAGTAAAAATAATGAAACTAAAAATACAAGATAGAACATAATAATATCATGACATAATTCGAAAGTAAGAGATTAACCCAAAGAACGGAAATTGGGTTAAGAAGTTCCCTTACATCATGTCCGACATGACTTGAACATTCTTTAACCTCCTAAATAATAAACTAGAGTTAATTTATACATTCTTAAGAACCTTTTTCAAGTTCATTATTCCTTTTGTATCACTTATTACCATGTTATGAACATTATGTAATTATTTAAGTTAAAAACGGACGTTTTGTTGATCTTAGGTACTTGAGTCAAAAATAAACTTCTTATAATTACACGTTGTTCATGTGGTAAAATATCCATTATATCCAGAATTATATTCATGATGTAGATATCATATATACAATATATATCCAGTATATACATTCATTTATAATATTACATAACATTTAGAGGTAAGAAATGAAATGCACCGTTCATGGAGACGGTAATCCGTACGTACGCATGAACGCTACTTTCATTTCTATTTCGTATTCAATGGAATGAAATAAAAATGATATTAAGTTATATTATAATTCCAGTATAATTTCATATATAATATCATTTACTCCATCCTTTATACGTCCCAATTTGGCATTAATGATTCAAATCACTTTGAGGGGGCGGTAGTCCGCACTTCCTAAAATGAAATTATCGCGTTCACCCATAATGGAAATCATAAAGGTATGCCATAAATGAAAAATAAAGAAGCATAAGGAAAACATAAACAAAGTATATATCATATATAAATATAGTTACATCTTAATGGCCACCATGAGAGGTGTTAAAAGAAGATTGAACAATCATCGTTTCGTGAGGCAGTATTTCACCACCCACAGAAACAGTTTGTTCATTAACCATTAGATGAAGGTGTGTGTAAGTTTAAATCAAATAATTCTCATAAAAACATCCTATTATGTTTAATATACTGGTGTTGTTACAAAATAAAGTAATAAAAATATTTTAGGGGGTTGGAGAAGTAAAACAAAACAAAAGAGCACAAGAGAAGACATTACCTTAAAATCGGGTAACTCTTTTTTATTTGAGAAAAAAGCTTCCTTCGGAACACTTTTGCCCAAAGTGAGGGTTCTGGGAGAAGAGAGGGATGTTGAGAGAGTATTTGGGCAGAGTTTGGCCAAGAAAAATGGATTTGATGTTGTGAATAATGTGGTAGCGGTGGGGGCATTTTATAAGAGGAGAGGAGGGGCACTCTTGGAAAGTCATGAAATGTTACATTATTATAAAATGATTTTCAGATTTTAAAGGTCCCAAAATGATATATTTAGAGGCTAAGGTGATAAGGGTGAGAAATATACTCATCTAGTAGGATTTTGATAGGTTTATGTCTTAGATTTTACATTATCTTCTCATTTTATTTAAATCGTTAATTAATGAGGTAATCGCTGCATCATCATTGTGTCCTAAAAAATTTAATTTATTTAATGTCTAAAATTATAAAAAAATTACCATGATGTAGAAGATCCTTTTATATTTCCAATAAATATTTATAGTAAAAATTTTAACTTATATAACCCCATGTAATAATTGTTTCAGTAAAACAACACATGTGTGTGACAATTTTATTTTTACTTTAAATAAAAAGTTATTAATGTCATTTTCTACCCAAGTAGATCCATGGGGTCCCCAAGTTGACCCATGAATTTTATTGGTTGTACATGACTCATCCAGTAAGTGCAGGACAAGTGTCAAGATATTTTTATATTTTTATAATATCATTTTTACCTTAAATTTCACTAATTACCTTTAATCGCGATTAATTAAACATAAAAGTTACTATTCACCAAAAAATTATTTCAATCCCATTGAACCACATTTTTCTTCCTAATGACAACCATGTATGTCGGAATTTTGAAAATCAAATCATATAAGTGGTAATGTTTCATTTATATGAAAAATTAGTTTTTAAACTACCACTTAGTGGTTTCACTATTCATAAAAATTGAAGTTTTTCAGAAAAATACCAAAAATTCACCCTAAGCTATATTTGATATTCCTAATTCAAAAATGATTTCTATTTTACAAAATTCAAAACATATAAGTTGGATTAATTAATTTAATAATTAATTCCCACTGTGACAACAAATAGAATGTTTTTAAGAAGCAATATATATCAAACGATTGACACTTGTTTTTGTCCATTTTCAAAGTGAAATTAATTATAATGACCACCATTGGATAAAATGGTAAAAATATATTCTAATTATACTTTAATACCACTCAATAGTATAATTTATCACTATAAATTATTTTTATTAAAAAATTTGTTTTTAAGTATTTTCTCTATTCATAGAAAATTGGAAGTTCTCAGAAAATTTCAAAAAAGTCAACATAGGATAATTTTAATATTCCAAATACAAAAATGAAATCCATTTTGAAATATAAAATTTATATAATTTCAATAAGTGGGTATTACTATTCATAACTGCTACGTTGATTGGTCGCGGTGTGTTAGAATCTCGAACAAGCGTACAATGCAAGCAATTGCATTATTGAAAGAGAAGCGTATCATGAATGCTTGGGGTGTTACATTCTCCCCTAATTCAATAAATTGTGTCCAATGTTCATTGAAAATAAATGGTTGAAAATAGAAAATACCTTTTTGGAAAACCCACATTGTAAATAGGGTTAATAAAAATATAACATTAAAATAATTAAAGAGAAGTACAAAGGTCACCCGAGATAGTCCATAGTAGGATTCCATGAAAACATGGATATGGAGGAAAAACAAGCCATCAAGGTCTGATGGAGAGTTGTAGAAAATAGGATTATGAGAAAGTTTAACTACAAGAAAATCACAAACCTGTGATTAGTTAAACGATCATTGATTCCCCATTAGGAAAAGTTAACCGACAATGTTTTTGTTTAAAGTTACCTTTCATAAAGTTGAGGAATTTATTTAGGAGATTTACTAAGAATGTAAGGGAATATACATACTAGTCATGTAGACTTTCATTCATTAATAAATTTTTACCACAAACCCATCTTTCACTCAAAAAGATAATAGAACTCAAAAATATTATATTTATCCTAATTGTACAAGGTTCCAAATATTAACACATACCATTTAGATAGGGAATTTTTTTTTGTAATAACCAGGGACTTCCTGTAGGATAGTGGTAGGTAATAAAGGCATATCACACTATGGTTGTGGGTTCGATTCCTGCAGCTCTGTCTGACGCGACGGTTTATCCCCCGACCTACAGGTTGTCATTTTTCTAAAACTATAATATTATAATATTCCAAAAATAATCTTCAGAAATGTTTTAACCTTAAACAATACTATAAAAAGTTCAACTTAATCCATTCCAACCATTATAGTTATCCAAAATACCTCTGTTCAAACTTTCTCTAAAAGGTCTTTAAATTCTAAAATCAATTGTAACATTAGATTCCCCAAACAAAGTAAAGCTTCTCTTATTGTCACATAATAAAAATATTATTACCTTCATCATATTAAATCCTTAATGAAAACAACAAGTACTATAGTACAATACTTATATATATCACAATATTCTTATAATCAGAATATAATCCTTGAGCCCAAAAGCACCAATAAATTAATTATTCCACTTCAGCTGTAGAAACAGCATATGATTGGCCTTGATCCCTTGGCCTTTTCTGAGGTAAGTTTCTCTGACGCTTAGGACATTCATTTTCATAATGCCCAATTTCCCTAAAATTATAGCATTCAACATTGATAGCCTCTTTCTTTCCCTTGAAATCACGGGCCTGGAGACCTTTTTCTCCACATTTATAACATACTCCCATTCCTTTTAGGTAAGTAACAGGGTGATTCTTCCCAAAATTATCGCATAATTGAAAATAATTGTTTCCCTTTTTCCCTTTATCTTTCTCTTGTTCTACCGTTCTCTTCTTCTCTTGCTTTACTTTATTGTCATAAGATTTAGAGAACTCCTTTTCGGTCTTGATAGAACACGATACTATATCTTCATACGTTGAGAACGATTGTGATACTAATGATCGATGGAGAAATGGTTTTAACCCATCAAAGAAACAATCATTCTTACTTCTTGGGTTACTCATATAATCTGCAGCATGTCTCACTAACCTTGTAAAGTTAGCCTCAGACTTTGCGACATTCTCATCCTCCTTCTGCCTCAGACTCAGAAATTGCCTTTTCCATATCTGGTCAATGGTCATGTGGAAAGTATTTTTCGAAGAAAAGCTCTTTGAACTCCCTCCATTCCATATTTGATACTTCATCATCTTTCTTTGTGATTTTAATCAATGACCCCCATTGATCAACATCTCCAGTGAGGTGGTAAACTGCCATGATAACCTTTTCCATTTCACTACTCCCCAAGGCGTGGAATATTTTCTCTAAGGAATTTATCCATTTCTCAGCTACTAAGGGATTTGTACCCCCATTAAATGTGGGTTTTTTCTTCCTCATGAAGCGATCTAACATTGATCCTCCACGCTGTAGATCAGGGTACTCCATACGAGTAAGGTTATTATTCATAACCTGAGTGAGTTGTCCCAGTATGGTGATAAGTTGATCAGCACCAGTAGTATCTCCAGCTCCAATATAATTATCTTGAGAAGTAGGGAAATCCCTAAATGGAGTGCGTGCAATGATACAGTTTCTATTCCTCCCACTAGGTGCCATTTCTAAACAATGGAATAAACAAGATTAGTTTATGAATCAAAATAAATAATTCCATTCTTGTAAAACACTTAAAATAAATTGAACTATTTATGGATATAATCCATAATCATAAAAAAAATGTTTTCTTTGAGGAAGATTATACTCATAAACCCTTTATAATGGTTTGTAAAGAAAATGAGAATTATCCTAAGCATATCCCTCGGGAGTGTCATAACCAAGAGTGAAACAAGGCCCGTTGTCGTGCACCAGTTCCCGTTTGAGTCTAGCTCAATGTGATGTTTTCATGTTTTACCCCTAGGTACATCTGTGCCAGAGCCGCCTCTACCTGCTCGTATCCAGACATGGATGTATTGCTCAGAAAACTCACAAAATCTCTATAATAGCAAATTTCTAGGAAGTTCTTCTATACTAATCCTCAAAATCTATCTTTGGGCTATGTGCTTTAATCAGAGTTTTTCTAAATATAGCTTCCAAGGATAGTACTAAACTGCCTCTGATACCAACTATAATTCCCCGACCCCAGTTATCCAGAGTCGGTGCATTATTGCGTAATATTGGCATGATCACAAAAGATCAGGTCTCTAAAGACCGATTAGTTTAGTAGCCATGGAAACACTAGATACATTAATAAGTCATACATTAAATCATAAATTAAAACAAAACTACAACACCATATTGTCTTAATATCCCCTCATACTATCCATTCAGGCCATTCTTAATATACTTCTTCACATCCTGGATAAATTAAAACATTGGAAGGGGTGAGCTCAGATGCTCAGTAAGGATAAAAATATAGCAGAAGCTTTCATAAATAAACATTAACATTTATGGAAATGTATAACTAAAGAAAAAGCCTTTTAAACATGAACTTCAGCATAATATGGAAAAAATAAAATTAAATAATGCCATTTACATATTCACATGGATATTCTACTAGTCGAATAATCACATGTAATATTAATAACCACTTTCATAATGATGGAATCCATAATGCCAGACTATCATAATCAGGTAGCCAAGGCCTCGTGCCAAGACTATAAATAAGATTTTTCCAAGGCCTCGTTCCAAGACACTATTTTGTCTCATGAGACCTACCAATGCATCAAGGAGCTATAGGGGGTTCCACCCGTCACTTATTTAGTCCAATGCAATCCTCATATGAACAGGTTTAAACATATCATAAACCATAACATAATCGTCTCACCTAAAACATGCATAAAGGAAACATAAAATTTCCACATTTCAATCAAAAGATATCAATACAACACATTAATATAATAAAAACATTATCAAAACCATTTTCAAAACCATAATAAAATAAAATTAAAACTTGGTATTTATTTTTCATTTAAAAAAAGTTATGGCTTATAGAGGAAGCCGAAACTCAAATAATGGTCACGGCAGCAGAGAAATCGTCGCCGCCACATACATACGACAAGAAAAACATTCCTTTTTGTCGTTTATTAAAATGCTTCATATAAAAAATTCCTTTTTAATAAACGTAAAAGTCAAAGAGGTTTATACACCGTATAAAAGAAATTTGTGTATAAAACAAAATATGCCTCAATGAATGGAGATTGAGACGAAGTACCTTACAAAGATTATTTCTTTAAATAAAATAGATCTATTATTTGTATTCACTATATGTACACATAATGAAAGTAAAAATACAAGATAGAACATAATAATATCATTACATAATTTGAAAGTAATAGATTAACCCAAAGAACGGAAATTGGGTTAAGATGTTCCCTTACCTCATGTCCGACTTGACTCGAACATTCTTTAACCTCCTCAATAATAAAATAGAGTTAATTTATAATTTCTTAAGAACCATTTTCAAGTTAATTATTCCTTTTATATCAATTATTACCAATTTATGAACATTATTTAATTATTTAAGTTAATAACGGTCGTTTTGTCGATCTTAGGTATTTTAGTCAAAAATAAACTTCTTATAATTACACGATGTTCATGTGGTAAAATATCCATTATATCCAAAATTATATTCATGATTTAGATATCATATATATCATATATATCCAGTATATACATTCATTTATAATATTACATAACATTTAGAGGTAACAAATGAAATGCACCGTTCATGGAGACGGTAAGTCGTACGTACGCATGAACACTACTTTCATTTATATTTCGTATTAAATTGAATGAAATCACAATTATATTAAGGTATATTATAATTCCAGTATAATTTCATATATAATATCAGTTACTCCATCCTTTATACGTCCCACATATGGCATTAATGATTCAAATCACTTTGAGGGGGCGGTAGTCCGCACTTCCTAAAATGAAATTATCGCGTTTACCCATAATGGAAATCATACAAGTATGCCATAAATGAGAAATACAGAAGCATAATGTAAACATAAACATAATATATATCATATATAAATATAGTGACATCTTAATGGCCACCGTGAGAGGTGTTAAAAGAATATTGAACAATCATCGTTTCGTGAGGTAGTATTTCGCCACCCACAGAAATAGTATGTTCATTAACCATTATATGAAGGTGTGTGTAAGTGAAAATCAAATACTTCTCATAAAAACATCCTAGTATATTTAAGATACTGGTTTTGTTACAAAATAATGTAATAAAAATATTTTAGTCGGTTGGAGAAGCAAAATAAAACAAAAGTGCACAAGAGAAGACATTATCTTAAAATCGGGTAACTCTTTTTGATTTGAGCCAAAGGCTTCCTTGGGAAGAATTCTGCCCAAAGTGAGGCTTCTAGGAGTAATATAGGGAAGGTGAGAGAGTATTTGGATAGAGGTTGGCCGAGCCAAATGGTTTTGATGATGTGAATAAGGTGGTAGAGGTGGTGGCCTTTTATAAGAGTAGGGGAGGGGCACTCTTGGAAAGTCATGAAATGTTACATTATTAAGAAATGATTTTCGGATTTTAAAGGCCCCAAAATGATATAGTTCAAGGATAAGGTGATAAGGGTTCTAAATATACTCATACAATAGGTTTTTGACAAGTTTATGTCTTATATTTTACATTATCTTTTCATTTTATTTAAATCGTTAATTAATGAGGTAATCGCTGCATCATCATTGTGTCATAGAAAATTTAATTTATTTAATGTCTAAAAATTATAAAAAAATTACCATGATGTAGGAAATACTTTTAAATTTCCAATTAATATTTATTTTAAAAATGTTAACTTATATTACCCCATGTAATAATTGTTTTAGTAAAACAACACATGTTTGTGACAATTTTATTTTTACTTTAAATAAAAATTTATTAATGTCATTTTCTTACCCAAGTGGCTCCATGGGGTCCCCAAGATGACCCATTTATTGTCTTGGTCGGCCTTGACTCATCAAATAAGTGTATTACAAGTGTCAGAATATTTTTATATTTTTATAATATCATTTTTACCTTAAATTTCACTAATTACCTTTAATCGTGATTAATAAAACTTAAAAGATACTATTCACCAAAAAATTATTTTAATCCCATTGAACCACATTTTTCTTCTTAATGAAAACCATGTATTTAGGATTTTTTAAAATCAAATCATAGACATGGTAATGTTTCATTTACATGAAAAATTAGTTTTTAAACAACCACTTAGTGGTTTCACTATTCATAAAAAATTGACGTTTTTCAGAAAAATACCAAAAACTCACCCTAAGCTATATTCGATATTCCTAATTCAAAAATGTTGTCTATTTTAAAAAATTAAAAACATATAATTTGTTTTAATTAATTTAATAATTAATTCCCACTGTCACAACAAATAGCGTGTTTTTAAGAAGCAATATATATCAAAAGATTGACAATTTTTTATGTCCAATTTCAATGTGAAATTAATTCTAATGACCACCATTGGATAAAATGGTAGAAATATATTATAATTATACATTAAAATCACTAAATAGTATAATTTATCACTATAAATTATTTTGACTAAAAAAGATGTTTTTAAGTATTTTCTCTATCCATAGAAAATTGGATGTTCTCAGAAAATTACAAAAAATTCAACTTAGGATAATTTCGATATTCTGAATACAAAAATGAAGTCCATTTTGAAATATAAAATTTAAATAATTTCAAAATGTGGGTATTAATATTCATAACTGCTACTTTGATTGGTCACGGTGTGTTAGAATATCAAACTTGCGTACAATGCAAGCTATTGCATTATTGAAAGAGAAGCGTATCATGAAAGCTGGGGGTGTTACATTCTCCCCTCATTAAATAAATTTCTTCCTCGCAATTTGAAATTGTTCTTCGAAAAAAAAATGGTTGAAAATAGAAAATACATTTTTGGAAAACCTACATCAGAAATATGGTTAATAAAAATATAACATTAAAAGAAAGAAAGAGAAGTACAAAGGTCACCTGAGATAGCCCATACTAGGATTCTATGAAAACATGGATATGGAGGAAAAACAAAACATCAAGGTCTGATGGAGAGTTCTATAAAACAGTATTACGAGAAAGTTTAACTATAATAAAATCACAAACTTGTGATTGGTTAAACAATCATTGATTCCCCAATAGGAAAAGTTAACCGACAATGTTTTTGTTTTAAGTTACATTTCATAAAGTTGATGAATTTATTTAGAAGACTTACTAAGAATGTAAGGGAATATATGTACTTGTCATGTAGACTTTCATTCTTTAATAAATTTTTACCACAAACCCATATTTCACTCAAAAAAATAATATAACTCAAAAATATTATATTTATCCTAATCGTACAAGGTTACAAATATTAACACAAACCATTTAGACAAGGAAAAACTATTTTGTAATAACCAAGGACTTCCTGTAGGCTGGTGGTAGGTAATAATGGCTTGTCGCACTATGGCTGTGGGTTCGATTCCTGCAGCTTTGTCCGACACGACGGTTTATCCCCCGACCTACAGGTTGTCCTTTTCCTAAAACTATAGTATTATAATATTCCAAAAATAATCTTCATATAAGTTTTAACCTTAAACAATACTATCAAAAGTTCAACTTAATCCATTCCAACCATTATAGTTATCCAAAATACCTATGTCCAGTATTTCTCTAAAAGGTCTTTAGATTCTAAAATCAATTGTAACATTAGATTCCCCAAACAAAGTAAAGTTTCTCTTATTGTCACACACTAAAAATATTATTACCTTCATCATATTAAATCCTTAATGAAAACAACAAGTACTGCAGTACAATACTTATATATATCGAAATATTCTTATAATCAGAATATAATCCTTGAGCCCAAAAGCACCAATAAATTAATTATTCAACTTCAACTTTAGTAACAACATATGATTGGCCTTGATCCCTTGGCCTTTTCTGAGGTATGTTTCCCTGACGCTTAGGACATTCATTTTCATATTGCCCCATTTCCATAAAATTTTAGCATTCAACATTGATAGCCTCTATCTTTCTCTTGCAATCACGAGCCTGGTAACCTTTTTCTCCACATTTATAACATACTCCCATTCCTTTTAGGTAAGTACCAGGGTGATTCTTCCCACAATTATCACATAATGGAAAATCATTCTTTCCCTTTTTCCCTTTATCTGTCTCTTGTTCCACCGTTCTATTCTTCTCTTTCCTTACTTTATTGTCATAAGATTTAGAGAACTCCTTTTCGGTCTTGATAGAACACGAGACAATATCTTCGTACGTTCAGAAAGATTATGATACTAATTCTCGACAGAGAAATGGTTTTAAGACGTCAAAGAAATGTCCAATCCTACTTCTTGGGTTATGTATATAATCTGCAGCATGTCTCACTAACCTTGTAAAGTTAGCCTCATACTTTGTGACATTCTCATCCTCCTTCTGCCTCAGACTCATAAATTGCCTTTCCATATCTGGTCGATGGTCATGTGTAAATTATTTTTCTAAGACAATCTCTTGGAAATACCTCCATTATATATTTGATAATTCATTATCTTCCTTTGTGTTTTTAATCAATGACCACCATTGATCAGCATCTCCAGTGACGCGGTAAACTGCCATGATAACCTTTTCCCTTTCACTACTCCCCATGGAATGGAATATTTTCACTAAGGAATTTATCCATTGCTCAGCTAATAAGGGATTTGTACCCCCATTAAATTTTGGTGGTTGTTTTCCCATGAAGTGATCTAACATTTATCCTCCACGCTACAGATCAGGGTGCTCCATATGAGTAAGGTTATTATTCATAACCTCAGTGAGTTGTCCCAGTATGGTGATAAGTTGGTCAGCACTAGTAGTATCTCCAGCTCCACTATAATTATCTTGAGCAGTAGGAAAATACCTACATGGAGTGCGTGCATTGATACGGTTTCCATTCCTCCCACTAGGAGCCATTTCTAATCAATGGCATAAACTAGATTAGTTTATGAATCAAAATAAATAATTCCATACTTGTAAAACACTTAAAATAAATTGAACTATTTATGGATATAATCCATAATCATAAAAAGAAATGTTTTCTTTGAGGATGTATATACTCATAAACCCTTCATAATGTTTTGTAAAGAAAATGAGAATTATCCTAAGCATATCCCCTGAGAGTGTCTTAACCAAGAGTGCAGCAAAGCCCGTTGTCGTGTACCAGTTCCCGTTTGAGTCTAGCTTAAAGTGGTGTTTTCAGGTTTTACCCCTAGGTACATTTGTGCAAGATTCGCCTCTACCTGCTCCTATCCAGACATGGATGTATTTCTTGGAAAACTCAAAAAATCTCTATAATACCAAAATTCTAGGAAGTTCTTCTATACTAATCCTCAAAGTCAATCTTTGGGCTATGTGCTCTAATCAGAGTTTATCTAAATCTAGCTTCCATGGTTAGTACTAAACTTCCTCTGATACTAACTCTAATGCCCCAACCCCAGTTACCCAAAGTCGGTGCATTATTGCATAACATTGGCATGATCACAAAAGATCAAGTCTCGAAAGACTGATTAGTTTAGTTTCCTTAGAAACACTAGATACATTCATAAGTCTCACATTACAACATAAACTAAAATAAAACTACAACAAAATCTTGTCTTCATATCCCCTCATACTATCCCTGCAGGCCATTCTTAATATACTTCTTCACATCCTGGAAAAATTAAAACATTGGAAGGGGTGAGCTCAGATGCTCAGTAAGGATAACAATATAGCAGAAGCTTTCATAAATAAATATTAACATTTAAGGAAATGTATAAGTAAAAAAAGTATTTTAAACTTGAACTTCAGTATAATATGGCAAAAATAAAATGAAATAATTCCATTTACATATTCACATGGATATTCTACTAGTCTAATAATCACACGAAATATCAATAACCACTTTCATAATGATGGAATGCATAATGATAGACTATCATAACCACGTAGCCAAGGCCTCATGCCAAGACTACAAATAAGATTTTTTCAAGGCCTCGTTCCAAGACACTAGTTTGTCTCATGAGACCTACCGATGCATCGAGGAGCTATAGCGGGCTCCACCCGTCACTTATTAAGTACAATTCAATCCTCATATGAACAGGTTTAAACATATCATAAACCATAACATAGTCGTATCACATAAAACTTGCATAAAAGAGACATAAAATTTCCACATTTCAATCACAAGATATCAATAAAACACATTAATATAATAAAAAAATTATCAAAATCATTTTCAATACCAAAATAAAAGAAAATTAAAACTTGGTATTTATTTTTCATTTAAAAAAAGTAATGGCTTGTAGAGGAAGCCGAAACTCAAATAATGTTCATGGAAGTGGAGAAGTCATTGTTGCCGCATACGTATGACAAGAAAAACATTCCTTTTTGTCATTTAGTTAAACGCTTTGTATAAAAAGATTCCTTTTGAATAAACATAAAAGTCAAATGGGTTTATTCACCGTATAAAAGAAATTTGTGTATAGAACAAAATATGCCTCAATGAATGGAGATTTAGACGAAGTCCCTTACAATGATCAGTTTTTTAAATAAAATAGATCTATTATTTGTATTCACTATAAGTACACATAATGAAATTAAAAATACAATATAGAACATAATAATATCATGACATAATTTGAATGTAAGAGATTAACCCAAATAAAGAAAATTGGGTTAAGAAGTTCCCTTACCTCGTGTCTGAATTGACTCGAACGTTATTTAACCTCTTGAATAATAAACTAGAGTTAATTTCTAATTGCTTAATAACCATTTTCATGTTCATTATTCCTTTTATATCACTTATTACCATGTTATGAACATTATGTAATTATTTAAGTTAATAACGGTCATTTTGTCGATCTTAGGTACTTGAGTCAAAAATAAACTTCTTATAATTACACGTTGTTCATGTGGTAAAATATCCATTATATCCAGAATTATATTCATGATTTAGATATCATAAATATAATATATATCCAGTATATACATTCATTTATAATATTACATAACATTTAGGGTTAAGAAATGAAATGCACCGTTCATGGAGACGGTAATCCGTACGTACGCATGAACGCTACTTTCATTTATATTTCGTATTTAATGGAATGAAATCACAATGATATTAAAGTATATTATAATTCCAGTATAATTTCATATAAAATATCATTTACTCCATCCTTTATACATCCCACATATGGAATTAATGATTCAAATCACTTTGAGGGGGCGGTAGTCCGCACTTCCTAAAATAAAATTATCGCATTTACCCTTAATGGAAATCATAAAGGTATGCCATAAATGAGAAATAAAGAAGCATAAAGAAAACATAAACATAATATATATCATATATAAATATACTGACATCTTAATGGCCACCATGAGAGGTGTTAAAAGAAGATTGAACAATCATCGTTTCGTGAGGCAGTATTTCGCCACCCACAGAAACAGTATGTTCATTAACCATTAGATGAAGGTGTGTGTAAGTGAAAATCAAATACTTATCATAACAAAATCCTAGTATATTTAAGATACTTGTGTTGTTACAAAATAAAGTAATACAAAGATTTTAGGGGGTTGGAGAAGAAAAATAAAACAAAAGAGCATAAGAGAAGACATTACCTTTAAATCGGGTAACTCTTTTTGATTTGAGCCAAAGGCTTCCTTGGGAAGACTTCTGCCCAAAGTGAGGCTTCTAGGAGTAAGAGAGGGAAATTGAGAGAGTATTTGGGGAGATTTTGGCCAATCCAAATGGCTTTGATGGTGTGAATAAGGTGGTAGAGGTGGGGGCCTTTTATAAGAGGAGAGGAGGGGCACTCTTGGAAAGTCATGAAATGTCACATTATTATGAAATGGTTTTCGGATTTTAAAGGTCACACAATGATTTTTTTCGAGGATAAGGTGATAAGGGTTCGAAATATACTCATTCAGTAGGCTTTTGACAAGTTTATGGCTTATATTTTACATTATCTTTTCATTTTATTTAAATCGTTAATTAATGAGGTAATCGCAGCATCATCATTGTGTCATAAAAAATTTAATTTATTTAATGTCTAAAAATTATAAAAAAATTACCATGATGTAGGAAATAATTTTATATTTCCAATAAATATTTATTTTAAAAATGTTATCTTATATAACCCCATGTAATAATTGTTTTAGTAAAACAACACATGTTTGTGACAATTTTATTTTTACTTTAAATAAAAAGTTATTAATGTCATTTTCTTACCCAAGTGGCTCCATGGGGTCCCAAAGATGACCCATGGATTGTCTTGGTAGGCCATGAATCATAAAATAATCATAGGACATGTGTCAAGATATTTTTATATTTTTATAATATAATTTTTACCTTAAATTTTACTAATTACCTTTAATCGCGGTTAATAAAACATAAAAGTTACTATTCACCATAAAATTATTTTAATCCCATTGAACCAAATTTTTATTCCTAATGACAACCATATATGTAGGATTTTTGAAAATCAAATCATATAAGTGGTAATGTTTCATTTACATGAAAAATTAGTTTTTAAACTACAAATTAGTGGTTTCACTATTCATAAAAAATTAAAGTTTTTCAGAAAAATACCAAAAATTTACCTTAAGATATATTTGATATTTCTAATTCAAAAATGATGTCTATTTTACAAAATTCAAAACATATAAGTTGGTTTAATTAATTTAATAATTAATTCCCGCTGTCACAACAAATAGCGTGTTTTTAAGAAGCAATATATATCGAAAGATTGACAATTGTTTATGTCCAATATCAAAGTGAAATTAATTATAATGACTACCATTGGATAAAATGGTAAAAATATATTGTAATTATACTTTAAAACCAATAAATAGTATAATTTATCACTATAAATTATTTTGATTAAAAAAGTTTTTTTTAATTATTTTCTCTATTCATAGAAAATTGGATGTTCTCAGAAAATTAAAAAAAATTCAACTTAAGATAACTTTGATATTCCGAATACAAAAATGAAGTTCATTTTGAAATATAAAATTTATATAATTTCAAAAAGTGAGTATTAATATTCATAACTGCCACTTTGATTGGTCGTAGTGTGTTAGAATCTCGAACTTGCATACAATACATGCTATTGCATTATTGAAAGAGAAGCGTATCATGAAAGCATGGGATGTTACATTTTCCCCTCATTCAATAAATTTCATTCTCACAATTTGAAAATGTTCTTTGAATATAAATGGTTGAAAATACAAAATACCTTTGTGTAAAACCCACATCGGAAATATGGTTAATAAAAATATAACATTAAAAGAAAGAAAGAGAAGTACAAAGGTCACCCGAGATAGCCCATACTAGGATTATATGAAAACATGGATATGGAGGAAAAACAAACCATCAAGGTCTGATGGAGAGTTGTAGAAAACAGGATTACGAGAAAGATTAACTACAAGAAAATCACAAACTTGTGATTGGTTAAACGATCATTGATTCCCCTGTAGGAAAAGATAACCTACAACATTTTTGTTTTAAGTTACCTTTCATAATATTGAAGAATTTATTTAGAAGATTTACTAAGAACATAAGGGAATATACATACTTTTCAAATAGACTTTCATTCTTTAATAAATTTTTACCACAAACCCATCTTTCACTGAAAAAGATAATAGAACTCAAAAATATTATATTTATCCTAATCGTACAAGGTTCCAAATATTAACACATACCATTTAGATAAGGAAAACTACTTTGTAATAACCAGGGAATTCTTATAGGCTAGTTGTAGGTAATAAAGGCCTATCGCACTATGGTTGTGGGTTTGATTCCTGTAGCTTTGTCCGACGTGACAGTTTATCCCCCGACCTGCAGGTTGTCCTTTTCCAAAAACTATAGTATTATAATATTCCAAAAATAATCTTCAGAAATGTTTTAACCTTAAACAATACCATCAAAAGTTCAACTTAATCCATTCCAACCATTATAGTTATCCAAAATACCTCTGTCCAGACTTTCTCTAAATGGTCTTTAAATTATAAAATCAATTGTAACATTAGATTCCCCAAACAAAGTAAAGTTTCTCTTATTGTTACATACTAAAAATATGATTAACTTCATTATATTAAATCCTTAATGAAAACAACAAGTACTGTAGTTCAATCCTTATATATATCACATTATTCTTATAATCAGAATATAATCCTTGAGCCCGAAATCACCAATACATTAATTATTCCACTTCAACTATAATAGTAGCATAAGATTGGCCTCGATCCCTTGGCCTTTTCTGAGGTATGTTTCCCTGACGCTTAGGACATCAATTTTCATAATTCCCCATTTCCCTAAAAGTGTATCATTTAACATTGATAGCCTATTTATTTCCCTTACAATCACGAGCCTAGTGACCTTTTTCTCCACATTTATAACATACTCCCATTCCTTTTAGGTAAGTACCAGGGTGATTCTTCCCACAATTATCGCATAATGGAAAATATTTATTTAAATTTTTCCCTTTATCTATCTCTTATTCCACTGTTCTCTTCTTCTCTTGCTTTACTTTAATGTCATAAGATTTAGAGAACCCTTTTTCAGTATTGATAGAACACGAGACTATATCTCTGTATGTTGAGAACGACTGTGATACTAATTCTCGACATATAAATGGTTTTAACCCATCAAAGAAATGGTCAATCTTACTTCTTGGGTTACGTATATAATCTGCAGCATGTGTCACTAACCTTGTAAAGTTATCCTCATACTTTGCGACATTCTTATCCACCTTCTGCCTCAGACGCAGAAATTTCCTTTCCATATCTAGTCGATGGTCATGTGGAAATTATTTTTCTAAGAAAATCTCTTTGAACTCCCTAAATTCTATATTTGATACTTCATCATCTTCCTTTGTGTTTTTAGTCAATGACCACCATTGATCAGCATCTCCAGTGAGGCGGTAAACTTCCATGATAACATTTTCCCTTTCACTACTCCCCAAGGCGTGGAATATTTTCTCTAAGGAATTTATCCATTGCTCATGTACTAATGGATTTGTACCCCCATTAAATGTTGGTGGTTGTTTCCTCATGAAGAGATCTAACATTGATCCTCTACGCTGTAGATCAGGGTGCTCCATACGAGTAAGGTTATTATTCATAACCTGAGTGAGTTTTCCCACTATGGTGATAAGTTGATCAGCACCAGTAGTATCTCCAGCTCCACTATAATTATTTTCAGCAGTAGGGAAATCCCTACATGGATTGCATGCATTGATACCGTTTCTATTCCTCCCAAGAGGTTTCATTTCTAAACAATGGCATAAATTATATTAGTTTATGAATCAAAATAAATAATTCCATACTTGAAATGCACCGTTCATGGAGACGGTAAGCCGTACGTACGCATGAAAGCTACTTTCATTTCTATTTCATATTTAATGGAATGAAAACACAATGATATAAATGTATATTATAATTACAGTATAATATCATATATAATATCTTTTAATCCATATTTTATACATCCCACATACGACATTAATGATTCAAATCACTTTGAGGGGGTCGTAGTCAACACTTCCTAAAATGAAATTATCATGTTTACCCATAATGGAAATCATAAAGGTATGCCATAAATGAGAAATAAAAAAGAATAAGGAAAACATAAACATAATATATAACATATATAAATATAGTGACATATTAATGGCCACCATGAGAGGTGTTAAAATAAGATTGAACAATAATCGTTTCGTGAGGCAATATTTCGCCACCCACAGAAACCGTATGTTCATTAACCATTATACGAAGGTGTGTGTAAGTGTAAATAAGATACTTCTCATAAAAACATCCTATTATATTTAATATACTGGTTTTGTTACAAAATAATGTAATAAAAAGATTTTAGGGGTTTGGAGAAGCAAAATAAAACAAAAGACCATAAGAGAAGACATTACCTTAAAATCGGGTAACTCTTTTTGATTTGAGCTAAAGGATTCATTGGGAATAATTCTGCCCAAAGTGAGTCTTCTAGGAGTAAGAGAGGGAAGTTGAGAGAGTATTTAGGTAGAGGTTGGGTGAGCCAAATGGATTTGATGGTTTGATTAAGGTGGTAGAGTTTGGGGCCTTTTATAAGAGGAGAGGAGGGGCAGTCATGGAAATTCATGAAATGTTACATTATTATGAAATGATTTTCAGATTTTAAAGGTCCCACAATAAAATATTTAGAGGATAAGGTGATAAGGGTTCTAAATCTACTCATACAGTAATTTTTTGGCAAGTTTATGTCTTAGATTTTATATTATCTTTTCATTTTATTTAAATCGTTAATTAATGAGGTAATCGGTACATCATCATTGTGTCATAAAAAATTTAATTTATTTAATGTCTAAAAATTATAAAAAATTACAATGATGTATGAAATACATTTATATTTCCATTGAATATTTATAGTAAAATATTTAACTTATATAACCCCATTTAATAATTGTATTAGTAAAACAACACATGTTTGTGACAATTTTATATTCACTTTAAATAAAAAGTTATTAATGTCATTTTCTTACCCAAGTGGCTCTATGGGGTCCCCAAGATGACCCATGGATTGTCTTGGCCGGACATGACTCATCAAATAAGTGTAGGACAAGTGTCAAGATATTTTTATATTTTTATAATATCATTTTTACCTTAAATTTCACTATTTACCTTTAACCGCGATTAAGAAAACTTAAAAGTTACTATTCACTGAAATTTTTTTTAATCCCATTGAACCAAATTTTTCTTCCTAATGACAACCATGTATGTCGTATTTTTGAAAATCAAATCACAGAAGTGGTAATGTTTAATTTATACAAAAATTAGTTTTTAAACTACCACTTAGTGGTTTTACTATTCATCAAAATTGAAGTTTTTCAGAAAAATACCAAAAATTCACCCTAAGCTATATTTGATATTCCTAATTCAAAAATGATTTCTATTTTAAAAAATTCAAAACCTATAATTTGGTTTAATTAATTCAATAATTAATTCCCACTACATTAACAAATAACATGTTTTTAAGAAGCAATATACATCAAAAGATTGACAATTGTTTATGTCCAATTTCAAAGTGAAATTAATTCTTATGACCACCATTGGATAAAATTGTAAAAATATATTATAATTATACTTTAAAACCACTCAAAATTATAATTTATCACTATAAATTATTTTGATTAAAAAAGTTGTTTTTAAGTATTTTCTCTATTCATAGAAAATTTGAAGTTCTCAGAAAATTACAAAAAATTCAACTTAGGATAATTTCGATATTCCGAATACAAAAATTAAGTCCATTTCGAAATATAAAATATATATAATTTCAAAAAGTGGGTATTATTATTCATAACTGCTACTTTGATTGGTCACGGTGTGTTAGAATCTCGAACTTATGTACAATGCAAGATATTGAATTTTTGAAAGAGAAGAACATCGTGAAAGCTTGGGGTGTTACAAACATGATGTACAGTCTACTATTCCATTTTCTACCTCAATGATCCAAAACTCATTGGTTAGAGGTATAAATACTATGGAAAGAAAACTGAAGCATGATTCACTTTATATATATATATATCCACATGTTGTTGCCAAGAAGAGGCCTCTAATGACCTCATTCTCTTCCAAGTAATTCCCAAGTGGGTGAAACAACATAATATAGTGAAAAAACATGATATAAGGCTCATGGAAATTATATTTAATGAAGACGGGGAGTGGTTCTATTATAAAATTATTTAATTTAGAATATATTTTATTAAATTTTTCTATTTATTGAAAATAGAAATGAATTTTCATGAAAACAATGGTGTAGTATAGGAATCTATAGATAAATCGTATGAGATCAATGTGAAAAATATTATTTATTTCTTAAAAAATAGGTGCACTTCCAGTATGGTATGCATTTTATTACTTTTTAATCAACTATGTTTATTATTGAGTTATTTTTTGGAAACAAATTTTTAATTCATTTATGATGATTGTTCAAGAAAAATGTCATCTTCACAGTAAGGCTGGAATTGCATTATTGATATGTTGTTCATTAATGATGAGTACATTAACTATAATATTTTTGTTTTTTTGGAAAAATTTTGGTTATATTTTTCTAGTTTTTATTTTTCTTCATTGCATATTTCTTTTAAACCATGAGTACATTATTTTATTTTTTTATAGGTGTATACGGAGTTCATTATTTATAATATGAGAATGTAAATAAAAGTTTTTTGAAGCGGTTATCTATTGAAAATATGCATAAATCAAAATTTTTATTATATCTAGTAATCTCAGATAACACTCATTGAAAATTATTATTCCTGGATTTGAAAAATTTTGTGTTTAGATATTATAACTCCATGAAACCTATTAGAGAAACTAGAGTAGGTGATTTGTTTATAAAAGATGAACTTAGTGTAGAAATATATTATAGAATGTTCATGAAAATTTGTAATAAACTAAAAGATGGTTTGATCATTAATATTTTTTGTAGAAACCATATTTGGGAGACTTGTTCTGTGGAGTTCATACTAAATATGCGAAGAAAAGGAAACGGGAAATGACAACTCAGAAGACCCTAAAATAAGAAAACGATAGTTTGGATTTTTGTTTCATTATTTTTTATGTCATGAAGTGTTTGGCTACATGAGTTACATTGGTGAACAGTTTGATAGAAAAGGAAGTCTCCAAAAGGTAGTTGTTTATGGTTTATTATTTCTTAAATGATTCTGGATGGACAACGTCTGAGGTTGATGTGGAGAGTAGAAAGTATTTGGTATCTCCTAGGGACATTTGACTTCAGTTAAATGGTTTGTTTAGTTACATAGATATTTTTTTGTTTTATTACATGCTAAAATACTTTCACTTATTGTTATGGTTTTTATGGGTGAGGGATTTGGGTGGGAGAAGGATTTGGGGGTCTGTTATTCATTAAAACAGATATTTGGTTGTTGTTTTAAAAACATAATAAATTTTATTTTATTTAGATATTACATTTAACTTTTTATTTTTATTGTACACTGTATTTTCATTCAATATTTTTGAAACATGTTGTGCCTATTCCAACTAGGAACTCCCTTTTGAAATTTCTTGTTTGGTTTAGATGAATTTACTAGGTTGTAAATAGGGGTGAAAATATTTGTTTTTTGATCTGGATGTAAATTTTTATAAAGGTTTTATTGTTATATTTATATATATTATGTTTTGTGCTACATTTTAAATCATATTTGTACTCCTTATTTTCTATTCTTTGAATGAAAATCTTTTTCCAACTTTGAATTCCCATTAGAAATTTTCCTTGGACTCCCATATGGTAAACTCACTATAAATATCCACTTTCTCATCCATCAATTGGTTAGTTAGTTCATTATGGGTGGGAATGATAATTTTCCAATGTAGATGAACATTTTTGATAAATATTATATTATTATAATATATGATATAATGATAAGTGTAACACTATAATTTCTCTTTAGTCTCTGAAGTCATTTCATTGGATGGTAACTTGCTGTGCATAGAAACTAAAACTGGAAATTCATATCGAAATTTTCACCAAACATTCCCACTATAAACTGGGAGGGGGAATTTCCACTTTGATTCTGTATATGTTTATAATTAAAATTTCTTTATATGTAGTAATAACATTAATTAAAATTACTATTTTTTTAAATAAGTTGCTATTGTGAAAAAATCTACAGTTGAAGTTGTGTATCAACTGAATTTTGAAATTATTTCAATGAGTTATTGGTCCTTTTATTTATGTTTTCATTCCCATTTTAGTGTTTTTTTACTTTAGCAACATCAATAGAAGAAAATTTCTTTTTTGGTGCCTCCTAATTGAAACAATAATAATATATTAATAACTAAAATGATATAAAATAGAAATTTTGAAAAATCATACAAATATGAAAATATATAAACTGCTATGAAGTGTGTTTAAATTTGGAGATTTTCAACATACGGTACAATATGTACATACATTGAGATTTCTGTTAAGATCTCCCTGGTAGCTATAATTTTATGGTTCTGTATCATTTCCCTAAAATAATTTTATTATAGTATTTATGCATTATATCATTGAATTAAATAGTTTAACAACATAATAAAATAATAATAGATCTGTTGGATAAGGTTTTAAATATTACATTATATGCTGTGCTATGAAGTGGGTATAAGCATAAATATTTTTAACCTACTATAGAGTGTATACATACATTGAGATATATGATAATATCTCAATGGTATCCACTATTCTATTGTTATTTTTCTCTTCAAGATTATAACACTATTAATTCATGACAACAAAAATTGTATTTTATCAATAATAAAAGACAATAATAATAATGAATTACATGTTTTTTGGACACTTGATTTATGATATTTCCCCATCTTTTTATTTGTTTTGTTTCCTACCTATAACACATTCAGCATATCACCACCTTTCCTTTTATCATTCTTCTTAAATGATGTTTGAGACTATTGTCGACATTACTTGTTAGATTCTTGTTGAAGACATTTTGAGGGTACATTATTTTTAGCTTCCAAAAATTCCCTAGATTACTTCTCTACGTATTGTAACATACCATCATTATCACATAGATTAAAGTCCCTTTATATTTTTGATAGTAGATAATTCAGTTGGTCAACCCGTGTATATCCAAGACTCGCAGGGCCACATTTTTTAATTGTTACACGTGAAAAAGAATCACTGGGCTTTAGACCAGGTTCATCATTAACATCCAAATATTCAACTTGTTTATAACCGATGAAACATAGTGAAATCATGAAATGCTTGGTTTCTGGAGATTTTAAAGCATTGTTAAGCTCCTCAACAAATTGTATACACTCATACTGGTTTTTGGACATGTAGAAAACTCCCATTCATGTTGGAAAATTAGTCCTTGTCTCTACACATGGATATTTGAAAATGAAATAAGGCTTCTTTGATCTTCAACATACTTATTTGATACATGTATACAATGTTTATGTTACTAAGGTTTTTCTTTATTTATTTTAACAAACAACTTTTGTACACTGAAACAAAATATTCCTCAATAAGAAACATAAAATGAATAGGATTCCGAATCTAATTTAATAACCATCCAAATTCTGGCCTTCATATACTGCTTTGTTTAGAAATTTTTTTCATATGGGGTTCTTTATTCTGAATTTGGGACTCAATCTCTATCGATTAAAATTTATGCACTTCTCTTTGATTTTGTAATGTCATCAATGTTATGATCCCTCATGTAGCAGTTAGACAAATTTTGGAATGTATTTAAATAAAACGAATTTATGTCTTCGGAATTGTGTAGAGCATTCAAATTTAGGTCTCTCACTATCATTCTATGTTATACAATTATTATTCACAAAGAGTCAAATCACATTTTTTTTCTTTTTTGGATGGGGTACTTTTTTTGAATCCATTGAAAATTCCTATTAGGAATACCCAATGGAAAATTCCCACTAGAAATTACCACTTCATCTATTATTTCACAATGATCATTTCCAATATAGAAAGAGACTTCTAGAATTGAAAACCATCATGTGAACAGCTCCTGGAAACATGTATAATCTAGGAACACTTTATGAAGAAACCTCCCCCAAACCCAATTTAAAAATCCCCCCTGTGAACACACCTTTAAAAATACCATTGTAAATGAATCCTATAAGCATGAACTATAAATATCCCCTGAAAATGTGAATTCTCTCAAACATGCCGCCTAAAATCATAAATTTATCCATAGAAAAAAATAAAATGAAAATTGTACATCTCATAATGACAACGAGCGACCTGAATCTAGATTATCTACATAATGCAGAATCCATAAAATAATTTTATCTAAATACTATCAAAAAATTGTCTTAATATTACATGGGGGGATAATAGTGATGACATTACAAACTCAAAGATCAGTTCATAAATTAGCATCTATAGAGATAAAGTCAATTTTTATGAATAAATCACCCCATGCAATTTTTTAAACATATAAGTTCAAGGAGGCTAAGCATTGGGATGGTTTTTAAATTAGATTCTAAAGCATACTCATTTTATGCTTCTTATTGAGCCATTTTTGGTTATAGTGTATAAAAGAAGTATGTTAATATATATAGACACAAAACCATAGTATCATTAATTTTGTATACATGTATAAAATATGGATGCTTATGATCAGACAAATGTGATGTCAATTTCAAAAATCCATGTGCATTGACAAGGATTAATTGTACTACATGAATGTGAGTTTTCTACATGTCAAATAAATAATATGACAAAAAACAATTTTTTTAGGAGCATAACCATGCTTTGAATTCTCCTGATACATGCATTTCATGAGGTTACAGTGAAGCATTAGTGATGCACAAGGTGTTCCATGAACCAAATCTGGTCTCCATCAAAACCAGCACCCGACCCATCCCATGGTAAGGACCAAAGGGCGTTCCTGAACCCTATAGGCTGGAAAAAGTTCCCGAGTATCAATAAATGAAATTCGGTAATGATTTACCTAAGTTTATAAATATAGAACAACAAAATAATCCAATAAACCAAATCTAGATTTTTCAATCCAAAACATCATTTACAAAAATTCAGAATTGAATTACATAATGTAGAATAAAATAAAAAGAATATAAAAATAGAAAAATGTCAAAAATGACATGCCAGTATCTTCCTCATGGCATGGGGACCTACCCTCAAGCCATCTCCAAGACACTGTGCCAAGATGGACTGCTAGACACATGAACCACTGACACTAAAAGCATTACCCAAATCTGCGACAAAATAACACCGTCTACTTACACCCAAGGAAGTAATTAGGGTGTCATACAATGGCTAGTAGGATTCCAAAAAAATAATATTCCATGTGATAGTCATTATATGAAAAAAATCTAGTAGGTTTTGTAAATAAGAAAATCTAGTTTCAATTTCTAAAAGATGCAACTTTAAATAAAAATAGCTTTCAAGTGGGATACTTGAAAAGAAATAATCTTTTTTATATAGAATAAAAAATCTACTAAATTCTCTATAAAAATATACCTTATGCCGATGGTAAGTATAAAATATCTAACGATCACTAGTAATGGGAAATAAACCATAGGCACTAGCTTGCTGTGGGTCCCAAGTACCTCGTACTCAGTGAAAATGACCATAAAAATATCTATTATCGTGCACACAATCCTCTAAGAGGATCATAACCATAACCTAGTTCTACCCCAACATCATAATCATCATAGTTTAGTTAGTTTTGTCATCATCATACCTTCTACATGAAATAGAGGCTAAAACCCACGGGGTCACTAGCATACTAGTAAACATCCACCCACCAAGATAACTGGGCTTTCCCTATTGTGCTCAAAAAAGTTCCAAAAGACATGAAATACAATTTTCACATTAAAATACCACTTTCAAGTTACACACACAATCCAAAAAACCCACAAACATGTCACATGATCCCCCTTTTCATTTAAATTCATTTTGGAAATCATACTCATTCTAGAACATCCCATTACTTGTTTCAACACTCTTTATCACTTCAAAAAATCTTTTTTACAATTCTAAAAAACCATTCCAAGATAGTTCACATCACATAAAAGTCATTTCACATTAAAATATACCATTTAAAAATTACACTCCATAAAAATAGTTTTATAACATAGTTTCACCTCTAACATAAATCAAGAAACCATTTAAAACCTTCCCAAACCAAATCCAAGGAGTATAAACATGTTTTGCACATATAATCCTTCTAAAAACCTAATTTAAAGACAAAAAACATACCAGTATCACATAAAACCATAATTTTCATAGATAACAACATTTAATAAAAAAATTCCATGATTCATAAAAAACCCCAATGAACACATCATGGAATAAACACAAAAAATATCCATTTTTCACAAAAATGCCACTTAAAAACCTACCGCTTAACAAATGCTGCCAAATATAATTTTTTCACCAAACAAAATGTAATAAAATCATGCTAGAAATATATATAAAATAAAACCAACTAATGCATTAATGCTTACACATGGAATCACTTAACATTTGTCCCAAAAACTGCAAAATGTTGTGCAAAACATCAATCGCACCACCGCCACACCATAAAGAAGTGAAATCAATCCCTAATCCACAATATTTCACCAAAATTTCACAAAATGAAACCATAGTAATGAACCCTAGATTATGTACATTTTAGAACCTCAAGAAAAGTGGAACAATCCTTTCGTAATTGCGGGGAACATGAGGGAAAGCTCACCTAATTGAGATAAGTTGATGAAATTACCCAAAATCCACCAAAAGATGAACCTCCAAGTAACAAAAATTAGTATGGAGGATCAAATGATGCTGATTAGGTCAAGTGGGGATAAAAATGGGGGAAAATAATTAAAATTGAAATGATTATGAAAGAATAAAACTACCTTCTCAAATCTTGAAGATTGGATAAACCTTGAGATGTTTCTCTATAATCCATGATGCAAATGAGGTCTAAACTGGGGAAATAGATAATGGTGGTAAGCCTTGGGTTTTTGTATTCGGGTGGGAGTTAGAATCACTAAAAAAGAGTAAAAAATGAATAAGATATGAAATAATGAAAATGACATTCAAAAAAGGAATTGGGATCACGGGTTGGCCCATTTCTTATATAAATCACCCAAATCCAAAATGATAATGATTTACTAAGTGGTCAAGATGGCTATGGTGGTTTTAAAAGGTTAGGTGAGGCTAAGTGGGAAGTAGAATGGGTGATGAATGTTAAAAAATTAAGGATTTATAAAAGAAAAAAAAATTTGTTTTAAAATCTAGAAATGGGATTTCGGTTTTTCCCAAATATTGAAACCCATATTTTCATCCAAAAATTCATGGGAAACCCCTTAAAGAATGAAATAATTTAAATTAAATGAAAAAAACCTTAAAAAATTCATTTATGTGACAATTTTACCCACCATAAATATTTCTTCCATCGAAAAGACACCACAAGGACAAAATCAAAAACCAAACCCAACCATGAGGCCAAAATGGACTCCTTTAACACGTTTCGCCTACCCCCAAAACAAAAAGATATATCTAGTTTGTCAATAAAGGAAGGGATAATCCCACCAACCAAAACATACACCAATTTTCTGAAATGATCAAACACATTCAATCATCATCCCAAAACAAAACATCCCAAACACTATCTAAACAAAACACATGAAATTTATGTGAATGAATAACAACATCAAACAGGGTTACTACAATATCACTTCAAAAAAACCATTGGGTGCAATCCAATTCCATTGTTAACCCAAGGAGGAATTTGGCAGCTAAATAACTCTGATCAAGACAACCTATTACCAAGACAAGAACAAGGAAAAAACCAATTTTCTTATATAGGGAGACACAAATGGGATCCACTCTATAAGAGGCAACTTAAATTATCCCGAGACAGAATAGGGACACTAACAGGGGGATGCCCAAGTGGACTCCCCAATATAAGGGGTATATATTCATTAGAATTTTTCAAAATAACTTACATGAGACCCATAGTGGGTCTCCCCACCATAAGAACCAACCATCTTAACTAACTACCATGGTCTGGCATGAAAAGACCCAAAACATTAAAGGATTGGCACGATCTCACAGTTAGCCCACATAGTTTGGGAAACTCTGGGCTAACCATGTGAATAATTTTGTCTAAAGGGAAAAAATTTAAAGGTTGTCTAAGGTGCATGGCCATGCATAGACCATATGGTAGCTACTGTCTCTTATCACAGTATTTCCTATTTTGGCGCACAGTTAGTACTAACTATACACAAACCTTGTGCTACCATCATCCAATATTTAATTTAATACTTTTGTCAAAAAACTAAATTGAAATGAAAGGAGTAAAAGCATGAACTTAAAAGATAATTTGGGAATTAGATTCCCACATATCATTCCACAGAATGAGAACAACTTGAGAAAGAAAATAATACATGAAGTTCAAATTGTTCCCATATTTCATACCAAGGATGAGAATTAGACCAAATTTTTTTTAACAACCCTGGGATTTCCCTAACTATTTACCAGCTTCACTTTAGGAACTATGGCTGATGCTCATATGATCGAAGCATCTTTTGCCCCACAGTTAGGCCTTGGGAAAACCCCAAATAAAACTTATTCTTTTGGTGTCACAAATTTCTACAGTGTGATCCCAAATGGGTTCAATGAGAAACAACCCACTCCCAACTAACTTTACAAAATTTTGATATATTTCCAAAATAAGAGCTTAGAAGATGCACACACATAACCCATTTTTTCGTTGGATGAAAAATGGAAAGATGAAAGGACATATGAAAATAACTTCTTATAAAAAAGGATTTCAAGATTTTACGAAGGAAGGAACACTTCCAATAAAACTTAAACCCTAAAAATATTTCACAACCTTTACTTTTGCAGTCAAACGAGCACATGACATCGCAACATGTCACTAAACATGACCCTTGTGACTGATAAAATCAATATATGGATATGTAACTTATGCAGGGTCCCAAAAATCACATGATTTCATACAAATGGACACATCGGTCTCTCTTGACCATATTCCCCACACTTGTGTTTAACATGAACCCCCATTTTAGAGAGACTAATGTAAGACCTGGAGGCCCTCATAGACAAAAATTTACATTCACAACCTCAGAACGCTTCCACATTTGGTGACTCGGGTAACCTAAAGAACTAAGGTCTCTTTCAAACTTCCATGACCACTCTCATACTATAATAGGAGAATCAAAACCATGAATGAAAATAGTGTGGATTCAACCTCCAAAGCTCAAGAAAATGTCTCATTTTTTTGATTAAATAGTGGAATTTCCAATAGGGAAGAAATCTGGGCCGCACTAAAGTTTTGACTAAAATATTTATGGGGGTAAATCTTATCCAATGGGGGAACCCAAGGACCCAACAAATCTGGTCCATTGGCAAAAAAATCAGTAGTCAGAACTGAACACATGAGAAGAGGCACCATAAGGGCCACCTGATCTTTTCTCAAAAGGGACCACAATCTAGCCCTTCAACCCAACATACCGACCAAACAAAAAACCCAAAACATCATTAAAAGAATAGGGATTCTTGAATTAAAAAAATCACACAATAACAACATTTCAATAAAAAATATAAGACACACCACCCAAACTTGTCATGTAGACATAGTGTTTTTCTTTAAAAGAAGTCACTTCATTGAAAATAAATGGGTCGGTGGATAGCATACGCAACAATATTGGGCCGCACACATGCATGTTTCCATGCCACACTAGGAACCTTCTTCATATCCATCCCAACAATAATCCATTCATTCAATTAATACATCATCCCATATAACCCCAATCATGTGGTCACTCACAAAAATACCAAAGGTTAAAATATTAATTCCTTCCCCTTTTCAAAACCAAAACATTTAATCGACACTTCCCTTTTTCTCAAAACCACTAACCACAAAATAAAAAACTAGATAAAATATTACAAAAAATTTTAGAAGACACTATCATTCAAATAAAAAATGACATTAAAGCCACAAATTAATTTAAAAACATTTCAACCGGTTTCAAAACACATCCAGTTTTATGAAAAACAATCCCTTTCATCAACACCCATCCATTTAAAACCCCATCGATTATTATTTAAGCAATATTAAAATAATTCATAAAATATTTCAAATTATTAATTGTTACCAAATAAAAAATTATCTTAAAATCCCACACATAAATTCCCAAAACACAATATTCAACTAAAAACACTTTTCAATAATTCAGAAGAGTGCTTTTGAAATATATTTTCAAAACACACTCTAACATAATTAATACTTTTAAAAGAGTTGTGAACACACCATGTACCATTTAAAAATAGTTTTAAAAATTAATTTCCACCATTTTAGAAATCAATCCACTTCCTCTTTACTAAAAAATAATTTCATTAAATTACATATTCCATAAATGAAGTCTTATTTATAATTTTAAAACCAATCTTCTAAGATTCCAAAACAAAAGGACACACGACAATGTGAGAGGAAACTAGTTTTGGTGGGTGACTTGGACATATAGTTAGAGGCCATACACTAATCACTTCACCATCACTAAGAGTGTTCAAGGAAAATATCCCCGACTCCACAAGACTTTCTAAGCCTAGTGAGATCAGTGAGACCATTGAACCAACTATCTTTTAATTTCCCCAATCATAGATTACCAGTGAAAACAAAGTACTCAGATAAAATGTGACTTCCCCTGGTGACATGAATCCCTTCATGAGGTGTGTTTACTAGTCACCAAACTCATAATTGGAATTTAATGTCCCAAGAAACCTAGATCTGGACTATCTTGACTCTTTCCCAAATAACATGACCTAAGAGAGAGAACTAGACCCCCTTTGGTACCATTTTGTCATGAACTAAATTCGGTTTCCATCAAAATCGGCACTATACCCAGCCTATGGCAAGGCCCAAAGGGTGTTCCCAATCCCTATGACCTGAGAATGTTCTCGAGTAACAAAAAATGAAATTTGGGAATATTTTACAAGAGTTTACATACATAAAACAACAAACAAATCCAATAAAACAAATCTGGATTTTTTAAACCAATACATATTTTAAAAAAATTCATAATTTAATTAAATAATCTATAACAAAACCCGAAGACTATGAAAATGGAAAAATGTAAAAAAGGACATCACAAGGACTTCCTAATGGAAAGAGGACCACTATCAAGAAATCTCCATGACATTGCTCCAAGAAGGAGCACTAGAAACCTGATCCATTGGAACTAAAATCCTTTCCCAAACTTGTGACAAAATATCCAAGTATACATACACCTGAGGGTGTAATTAGGGGGTGATCCATATACCAGTAAAATTAAACCACAAAAAATATATCAATGTTATAATCATTATATGATATAGATATTTCAAGTTTTGTAAATAATAAATTCTAGTTACAATTTCTAAAAGATGCAACTTTAAATAAAAACAGCTTTCAGGTGGGATACTTTATAAGAAATCAACACTTTAAATATAATGAAAAAGATACTAAATTTCTGCAGCCAAACATACCATATGCCGATGGTAACTATAAAATATCTAATGACCACTTGTAATGGGAAAATAACCATAGGACCTAGCTTGCTATAGGTCTCAGGTACCTCATACTCGGTGAAAGTAACCATACAAATATCTATTCTCATGCACAAGAGCAACTAATAGGGATCACACCCATAAAATAGTGGTCCCACAAAATCATCATCATCATTGTTTATTTAGTGTTTTTATCATCAAACTTTTTACATTAAATAGATCCCAAGCCCCACAAAATCACTAGCATACTAGTACATGTCTAGCCACCTAGATACCTGAGTTTTCCATCTTGTGCTCAAACAAGTTACACAAGCCATGAAATAAACTTTTTACATGAAAACATCACATTAAATTCAAGCACACACCAATAAGACCACAAAAATGTTACATGATCTTCTTTTTCATTAAAATTAATTTTGGAAATCATACTCATATCAAAGCAGCCCACAACACGTTCCACCTCTATTTCAGACATTAAAAAATCCTTTAAACAATTTTACAAAACCTTTCCACTATAGTAAACATCAGATAACACCCTATTCACATTAAAATATACCATTTAAAAAGTACACACCTACCAAAACTATTCGGCAACATAGTTTCACCTCTTACATTTATCAATATACCTTTTAAAACCACCACAAAACATATCAAAGGAGTGTAACTATGTTTTTCACATTAAATCCTTTTATAAACCTTATTTGAAGACCAAAATCATACCAATATCACATAAAAATAGAATTTGAAGCCATAACGTCATTTTATAAACTATTCCATGAATAATAAAACAACCCCAATGAAAACAACATGGAATACACACCAAAAATATTTATTTTGTACAAAAAATGCCACTTAAAAACCAACATCTTAAAAAATGATACCAAATCTAATTTTATCACAACAAAATGGAATATAATCATTCTAAAACAAAAATCATGAAAAAACACCTCATCTAATGATGCTTACCCATGAAATCACATACCATTTGTGCCAAAAACTCCAAAACATTGTGCGAAACATTAATTTCACCACCACCGCACCACAAGGAAGAAAAATAAAGCCCTAATCAAAAATATTTCATAAAAATGACACAAAATAAAAGCCTAGTTAGGAAACATAGATGCTATAAATTTTAGATCCTTAAGAAAAGTGGAAGAAACACTAAGAAAATGGGAGGAACATGAGATGAAGCTCACATAATTGAGAAATCAAGAAGAAATCACCCCAAATCCACCAAAATATGAACCTCTAAATAACCAAAACCTTTAGGGAGGATATAATGTTTCTATGAAGGTTATGTAAGGACATAAATGGGGGGGGGGGTAGTGAAATTTGAAAGGTTTATGAACGAATGAAATTACCTTCTAAAATCTGAATGATTTGAGAAACCCTAAGATATTTCACCATAATTTGCGATGCAAATGATCTCCAGAGGGGAAAAACAGATAATGGGGGTGAGCCTTAGGGTTTTGGATTTTGGATGTAGTTGGAATCACCGAAATAGTGTAAAAATTAATACGATATGAAATAATTAAATTAAAATTTTAAAATAGGAATTAGGATCAAGGGTTGGCCCAATGGCTAAATAAATCACCCAAATCCAAAATGATAATGAGTTATTAAGGGGTACACATGGATATGGAGGTTTGAATAGGATAGGTGATGCCATGAGGGAAGTGTAATGTGTGAAAAATCGTAAAACATTAAGGATTTATAAAATAAAAAAATTTGTTTTTTAATTTGGAAATGGGCTAGTGGTTTGGCCCAAATGTTGAAAACTCATCATTCCTCAAAAAATGAATGGTAGACCCCCACATCAAATAAAGAATTGAAATTAAACGAATTAGTGATAAAGTTGGTTTGAAGGCTAGTGATTCGTTTTCAATTGTAATAGTTATTATAGGTGGTCATGCAAGTCTTAGATATACACGAGTGGACCAACTAAATTATATACAATGAAAAATATAAAGGGGCTTGAATCAATGTAATGATGATGGTATGTTACAATAAATATAGATGAAATCAAGGGATAACACATCATTGTTATACTCAATGAAGCCTAGCATGTTCTGTTGAATTAGAAACATTTTTTGGGATGATCCAAAAATGTAGGTGGATTTTGAGAATTTTGGAGAAGTCATCGTGTTTGAAACTAACTTCAACACAAAGAAGGAGTCTAGGTATTTAGGAGTGTTTTTAGGTGTAATACATCATAATGAGATTAAATATTTTGATGAAGAATTGTTATATGACGAGACTATATATTCATTTAGTTAGTTGTTTAGTAGATTTTTTGATTCCATGGGGTGGAAAGCCCTGAGAATATTTTCACAGATTAAGATGAAACTATGTATAAAGTCATTGGTTTGAAATTACCAAAAACAAGACATGACCTATGCACATATAACTAAATGAAAAATGGAATGAAACACTTGGACATTTAACTCAAGATGAATTGACTATGATGGAATTTAAAAAAAAAACATGTTTGGGGTTTCTGAGATTCCAAAATTTGAAACAATATTAAAGAATATAACTAGATTATCATGATACAAATTCAACATAGATAGAATATATGTAGAAATTCAAAGAAAATTTGGTACATTGTTTTTTGAAAACTGCATTGACATTTGGAATTCTAAGCACATGGTTAAGTGAGAGTTTCAATGTTGTATTAAAGGATCACTTGAATATTAAAATCAATGTCCAAAACTTATTACAAAAACTTGAGCTTTATTTTGGTGAAAATTGGTATTTAAAAATGAAAGCTGAATTTGTTGATGGGAAAAGATCCCACAAAATAATTTTCCATAACATCCAATAATGGTTCAAGCTTTTCATCTGTACACTCAAAAAAATAGTTTAACATTTTTAGCATGAATAGAAAAAATGTGGTGCTTGTTTACTTATGTCTTCTAATAAAATTGTTTCCCCATAAAGTTATGTTATCAAAATTAATGGTTCAAAAAATGAGTTTATAGTTTAATTTTATGAATAATCAAATTTAAGAATAGGTTTTAATTGTATGAAATTTTAGTTTTATGGATTTTGGTGTTGTCATGAAATAAAAATATTGGAACGGTTGGATGTAAAGTTATTGTCGAACTTGTATATCTATAAGAGATGGAAGATACAAGAATGTGAAATCCACTTGGAAAACTTGATAGTTAATAATTTTGAAGAATATTCGACAGCAAGAAAAGATAAATGTTACCAATAGTTGTCCTGAATAGACATAAAGCTTCTAATGGAATCCTAAGATTTTGAAAAAGGATATATAATTTGAATGTCAAATCTGAACAATCATGCCAGGGAATTGCTGGATGATTAAAATAATTTACTCTCAAAATTCATTAAACAAAATTATAACTTGAAATTTTAAAAATAGTCTAAAACTTCATTCAAGAAGAAAGATAAAAAGAAATGCGGTGGTTGGCTGAAAATGTTTTTAGAGTAAGAAAAAAAGCCCATGGAAAAAACATGCAATATCATAAATCAAGAGACAATAAAACTTGTATTGTATTGTTATTATTTACTTCATTTATTTAACTAATATTTTTTGTGGTGTCCTGAATAACTATTTTATAATTTTATTTTAGGTAAGATCTAAATAAACATCAAATAATATTTTCAATGGACATCCTATCACATATCTCAATGTATGTAAAATGTTGTAAAATAGGTTGAAATTATTATTATTGAAACCCACATTATAGAATTACATATAATGTGATATTTAAAATCGTATGAAACGGTTCTATTATCATTTTATTATATTATTTAAATATTGAACTCAATGTTATGATGCATAAATAATATTATAATATAATTGTAGAGAAATGGAACAAAACTATTGAATTTTGGCTACAATGGTGATCCTATTATAAATCTGAATGTATGTACATATTTTAAAGTATGTTGAAAAACTAAAAATTTAAACATACTTTATAGTAGTTGATATATTTTAATATTTGAAATATTATGCTATAATTATTTTATTTATCTTTTTAGTTGTAAATACATAATTAATGATGAAATTAAGAGGCGCTGAAGAGAAAATTTCCTACATTTAAGCTAAAAAATTAAACAACTGCTGTTAAGAGTTTTAAAACATAAATATGAGGACCCTAAACTCATTAGAATAACTTCATAATTCTGTTGATACACCACTTCAGCTGTATATGTCATCACAATATGAAACTTCTTTTGAAAATAATTTTTTATAATTAAAGTTATAGTTGTAGATAGGTAAATATCAATTTGATACCGGTAAATAATTAATGTGGAAATTTCACATCATAGTTTATAGTGGAAATTTCTAGTGTAAATATCTAGTGCGAATTGCCAGTTGAAATTTCAATGGACATCAATTTACCATCCAAAGAACAGATTTTATAGATTATAAAGTGAAATTATAGTGTTTCACTTATCATTCTATAATAAATTAAATGAATATCATGTTTCTCAAATTGTCCTTCCACATTGAAAAATAATCATTTCCACCCACGATGTTCAAACCAACCAATTTATGTAAACCAAAGTGGATATTTCTATTTAGATTACCTTTTATTATTGAACTAAAATTTACAATGAGAATTAAGAGATAGAATTTCCATACATAGTATGTTTCCATTCAAATAAGTGACAGTGAATAGTACAAAGATAAATTTCAATGTAACACCTATCATAATATGTCAAAATGTCACAATATCAATTTTATAAAAATTAACAACTATATAATAAAAATATTTACACCCCATAAGTACAAACCAATAAATTCTCATAAGCTGAACAAAATGTTTCCCTTGTTTCATTAAAGCAGGACATTCCAATGGAAAATTACCAAGGGATTTACTAGTTGGAATAGGAAAAAATGGTTTACAAATGATTCAGTGAAATGAAAGTACATACAATAAATAAAAGTACACTATAAAAAATACATAAAATAAAACTAGTTATATTTTTCCAATAACAACCAACTATTTGTTTCATTGAATACGTGACCCCCAAATCCAATTCCTACCCAAACCATCAAAATATGTGATAGTTATTAAGTATGTAATAAAGAAAATAAAATATCATTTTCAATGAAAAAATAATTTAACTCGCTTCAAATTTCTTTGGAAGTAACAAAAAATTTCTACTCACAACATCAAACTATGTTTTTGTCCTTCCAAGATCATTTGGAAAATAATTAACCATAAAAAACATCCATTTAGAAACTTCTTTTTATGCCAAACTATCCTCTACTACTACTAATTTATCCAAACACTCCATAAAATAACAAAAAATGACACCAATATACAAACTAGTATCTCCCTATTATGGGGCCTTCTCAGTTTTCATTTCCCATTTTCTTTTCTTCAAATTTTTAGTATGAACTCCACAGATCACATCTTCCAAATATCATTTATACAAAAAATATCAATGATAATACCATATTTCAAAGTATTCCAAATTCTCAAGAATATTATATAATATCTTATGACACTAACTTCATATTTTATAAATGAGTCACTTTCCATGGTTGTATAAAAAGGTTTCACAGAGTTTTAATATCCAAACACCCTATTTTTCAAATCCAATTATAGTAGTGTCCAATGAATGTTATCCTAGTTTACATGTCATAATAATAAATTGGAGTTATTAATATTCTCAACTACTACCCACTTCAAAAATATATCCTTTAAGGTCTCATTTGATGAATAAATATCTCTATATATTCTAATAATGAAATAATATATAATAATGTACTCATTGCTTAATTGAAATATGCAATGAAGGAAAAGAAAAACTAGAAATATATAACCAATAGTTAAAAACAACAACAATATTAATGTAATGGTACTTATAATAAATTAACAACTTATAAATTCTGAAATTACATCCACTCTGAAAAGCTGAAATTTTCCGTGAATAATCATTGTATATGCATCAATAATTTGTTTCTAAGAAAATAATTGAATAAAAAATAAAACAAAGGTAATTAAGAAAAGTGATATAAGACATACCATAATGAAAGTACACCTCTTGTTTAACAAATTAATAATATTTTTCACATCTATCTAGTATTCTTTTTTAGAAGATTCCCATACTACACCATTGTTTTCATAGAATTTCATTTCAATTTTTAGTAAGTAGTCAAATAAAATGCAATATATAATAAATATAGTAATTCAATAATAGTACCTCTCCCTATAAGCATATTAGAATATTTTCAAGATCTTTATATCATGTGTTGTCCCTTTATTATGTTGCTTTAAACATCAAGGAATAACCTAGGATATCTAGGGGATAATGGAAGCCTCTTCTTGGTAGTCACATGTGGATATATATAGGGTGAATCACAATTCATTTTCCTTTCCCTTGTCTTCACACCTCTAAACAATGTGGATTAAATCTTTGAGGAAGAAAACATTATAGTGTATTGCACAAAATGTTTATATAATTCTTCATTCACATCCTTTTCTTCTTCACTTACACCTACATTACCTGCTTATTTCATATTTTCTATAGGAATTTTCAATATGTTTCCATCAATAGTAGTGGAAAAATATTTATTTCCTTCAAATTTAATCTCTTTAATCTGAACATCATCTAAAATAGTTCCTTTACCCTTATAAAGAACTAATTTAATATCCTCCTTCTCTTTTTCATTTGTCCATTCTCTCAAAACAATAATATATCTATTCTTCATTTTAAAATTAACATCATGTTTTTTAACCTTATTGTTATGATTGAAATTATCCATGTACAATCCTAGAATCTCCCCATTTAAAACATTTATCACTACTATTTTCATATTTAAATGAACTTTTTTTTCATTAATAACTAGTTAACGAGGTTCTTTAGCTTCACATGGTCTTGACTGCTACTTGAAACTTTTTGTTGGGGGTTTTTGGAGTCTATAATAGATAGTTAAAACATAAATGAAGATGTTATAAATTAATAATACGATAGAGGACTACTTGGAAATATAATATACAATCAGTACCATGGTACATTATTATTGACCAATAACAACAACTTTCAAACTCCACTGTAGAAATAATGATGCACCCTATTTTTTGGAAAAACATTCCTAGACTTCTCAGCACACCAGTACTATAAAATTTTATATTTTTATGAATTTCTCAACCAATGTGAAAAAACTAACCAGTTAAATAAATTTTAATACCTTAAGAATAAAATAAAAATACAACCAATAACTTTTAAAGAAGTTGTGTAATTTTTTTTATGTGTTGTAATATGATTCTCATAAATATGAGTTGCCCAAGAATAACACATCACTTTTGACACATATTCAAAGTATGTCTTAAAATTACAACTGACATAAGAACTATAAGTAAGGAAAAATTATATTGTACAGGTAAAAAGGCAATGAAGAAATTCCACATTAGAGAAGTCTTGCTTATCACTAGATTCAATAGTGTTAGGAATAACTCTTTGTAATACACCTTGGGAAAATAACTGTCTTGTATTGGAAAACCACCTCCTAAAGAGTGGTTATCTATTTTTCTATATTTCATATTAAATTGAACAAGGTAAGTCCCCATCCTCAATTTCAAAAATAAGAGAAATTTTATCCACTCTTACACCATCATCATACCAGCTATGTCAAATATTCTTAAATCATCACCATACCACTGAAGTAATAATAAAAGAGAACAATTAGTTTTCTTAAAATAATTGAATGGAAATATTTTATCAATAAATACTTTAATCAACTTCAAAAACCACATCCTTTGAAGATATTATATGCGATTCTCATTAAACTTAGGCCACATGTCATTAATTGTTCTGACAACCCAGTCATAAAATACCAGTAGTGGTTTCTAATAGATATATAGAGTTATTATATATTAACAAAATATCCCTAAAAATTAGCATTAATCATAATTGAAATTTAAGATAAGAAATAAGAGTGAAAACATAAAACTTATAGGGATAAAATCAATTAAAAAAATTTTATATTATTTTGGATCAATACATTCAAGTCACTGGAAAAATAAAAAATCACAATTTAAATCCCATTGAAAATACCAATAAAAATATTTAACTAGAAAATATCTCTAAAATTTTGAAATTATTTCTAAAAAATTGTCATGTAGGTGGAAATTTACACCAATATGACTTGTGGAAGTTACAAGAAAAAATACCAATCATAATTCCCAATACAAATCCTCCTTGAAATTTCTAGTGAAATTCAATATGGAAACACTAAGAACTATCAGTGTATAATTTGAACTCATTCATGGAAATTATAATTGAATCATAGAGGGAATTTACAATATTAATCATAATTTCTAGTGAGAAGTTACACTATGATTTTCTAGTGAAACTTTCTGGTGAAAATTTACAGTGAGAATTTTTATTTGAAATTTCCAATGGATATTCATAGAAAAAATTACTAGTGGGAATTTCTAGTAAAAAAATTTGTAGTTCAAATTTCCACTGGCTTTTTCAACTGGTAATATCAACTGGGAATTCAAGACAAATTCCAATAATAGTGTGAATTCCCAGTTGGAATATCATATGGGAATTTTTAATATAGAAATCAAAATTCTAAAAGTAAAATTTTAACACATTCTATAAATTGTTCTTCCCTTCCAAATTAGAATTTCAACAGAATTTATAGTTGTAAATTCTAGTGTCTAGTGGGAATTATTAGTAGTAATTTAAAGTGGGAATTCCTACTACGAATTTTCAGTTAGAATATCTAGTTGTAATTTCCAAGGAAGAAGTCATAATACTAGCTATACAATTTCAACACATTCTATAAATTTTTCTTCAGGTACAGATTATAATTTCTTAGGAATTTGCAGTTGGAAAATCTAGTGGCTAGTGGGAATTTCAAATAGAAATTTATACTGTGAATTACCAGTTAGAATATCTAGTGGGAATTACCAATGGAAAATTTATAATTCTAGTAGTACAATTTCAACACATTATATATATTGTTATGTAGTTCCAAATTATAATTGCATTAGAATTTCCAATAAGAAATTATAGTGGTTAGGGGGAATTTCATGTGAAAAATCCTTGCAATAATTCCAAGTGACAATATTAAGTTTGAATTTCCAAGGTAGAAGTCATAATTCTAGTTATAACACATTCTATAAATTTCTTTTTAGTTCTAAATTATAATTTAATATGAATTTACAGTCGAAATTTCTAGTAGGAATCTCCAGTCGGAATTCCCATTAGAAATTTCTAGTTTCTAGTGGGAATTTCCAAGGAAGAAACCAGAGTTCTAGGTGTATAATTTCAAAACATTATATAAATTGTTCTGTAGTTCCAAATTATAAATTCATATTAATTTCCAATAGGATATTCTAGTAGAAAATTCTAGTAGTCAATAGGAATTCCCAATCAAAAATTTGAGTGGGAATTCCTATTAGGAAATTCCAATCAGAATTTTCGGTACAAATTACCAGTGGGGATATCTTCTAGGAATTTACAAGGTACAATTCATAATTATAGATGAACACATTCTATAATTTTTTTTGTAGTTCAAAATTATAATTATGGAGGAATTATAAGTGGGAAATTCTAGTGCGAATTACCAGTGGGAATTTCTAGTGGGAAATTCTATTGAGAAATCATACAATGAAATTAACCATGAGAATTGCAAATGGTAATTCCGAATGCAAATTTTGAGTTAGAATTTTCACTGTGAAATTCAACAAGAAATTCAACACCAAATCACATGGAATTGTCACTTAAAACATAAAAGTGATAATATAAACAATTATTGAGTAATTAAAAAAGGTAATTTATTTTCACTATGAATTTTTAGTCAAGTCTCAAACCATACACTCAAAATTTACAAAAGAACCTATAAACACAAAATGATATTATAAATTTGAACTGGTAATTTAAAATGGGATTTATTAAAGGAAAAATTCAATTTATTGAATGAAAAAATTTAATATTTGGAATTTATAAATGAATTTTAAAAGAACATTCATCTACAAATATCAATTGTAACTTTCCACTAACATATCCACTATGGATAGAGTGTAGAATTTATAGAGGGAAATTCAAACTTGAAAAGTCCAATCATAATTCCCAATAACAATTCTCTAGAACAATTAGTAAATAAAAATAAAAAATACCAGTTCATAAAATCAATTTGTTAAAATCAGTGTTAAATACTAATCAAAAATTATAAATAAAAATAGAATTTTCCATCAGGGAATCATATTAAAAAATGAAAAAAAATCAAACTAAAAAAATTAAATTACATTGAAAATTTATATTACCAATTCCCAACACAAATCAATTGAAAATTAAACTAAAATATACTATCTGTCAATTTATAAAAAAGACAAATTAAGCTTAAATTGAACTATTATAACTTGAACATAACATAATAAAGAAGACAAAACATCACATTTAGAATATTCCAATAACCCACACAAACAAATAAAAACTGACATAATAAAAATCTATCAATATCTTTATATAAAAATATTTACTAACAAGCAATAAATACTATATCATATTCATTATAAATAAATAAAAATGTAGCCAAAAATAGAAATTGCAAAAACCACCTTTCATCTTCCATCATTGTTGGTAGAAAACTATAGTTGGGTGAGTTATTCGTTGATGTGTTCAGCAAATGATTCACATCATATTAGAAAAGGGATGGGTTAAGGATTTCACTGAGGGGTTCCCCAATATATTTACGGAGGGGTTCAATGATCTATCGGTGATGGATCTTATAATACATTCACTAAGGGTTTCCACTGATTGCCTTATAGAATATTTCTTTTGGGATTCAATGATAGCTTAGACGAGATATAGCTCACCAAGATATGAAACCAAGAAGTTCACTGATGGTTTTGACATTTTAAGGTTTTGATATTCATATTCATAGAGGATTTCTACTAACAACAATTTTGAATCTTGATAGAATCCCCCCCACGGTTTTCAAAACCAATTTATAATCACAAGGACCATTACATTTCTCGATGCATGGAACAATTACAATGGGAAAACTAAGGGTCTGGTTGAAGGTGTAACATGAGAATATATATTTCCCTTAATAGATGTGATGGATCATCCCCATATACCTAACCAACAGAAATTGGTGCTACCCCACTTCCTGGTGGAAAAGTATGGTGGCTGCTAGTGGTTTGGCTGGTGAGTGAGAAAAAGAAAAATAGACTTTTCCATTGTACGACTAACTTTATTCCATCTATGTAAATCATTGATCACCCCAAAATTCTAATTATTGATATTTTTCCATATTTGGTGAAAAATATTGATGACATGATAAATATTCAAACAACATATTTGATAGGGAAAATTCCAAAACATTTACTCGAGAGGTAAGTTAATAATTATTGGGTTTTTTGAATCCTATAATAGTTGGAATTTTTAATAAAAACCCCTTAATTATTGAACATTAATATTTGGGGTAGTTTTCTATATATTTTTCTATGGAATTGAATTTTTTTAGAAATGTTGATTTCTTTTTATGCAATGGACTACCAAAACCTATACCAGAAAAGGTTATCTATATGTTTTATGTGGATTAGATTAATTTTTCTTACTTTTCTAGCACATAATATAGTAATACTAGAATATATTTCCCATAATAATATATTATTTGGGTAATGAAAATCAAGGATCAAGATAGTCCCTTAATTCTAGTGAAGGATATTTCACATTTGAGAATAAGGTGAAATATCAATTTTGGTCCTTCATTGGTATCATGTCGTGTTTTTGGTCCCAAACTAGCATCAAATTCCAATTTTTTTTATGGATAGTCATTTAGTCATGATTATTATAATGTCTCAACATTCAAACAATGAATAAAAAACACCATATTTCACCATATATGTGTGTGAAGAATTATTTTTTAAAAATAATTAGAGGTAGTAAAGATTATTTCTTAAAAGGTATTGAATATTACTCAAATATAATGTAATGAAATATCATGTGGGTTATTTGGCCACACTAAGTTTGGTTTTTATATGGGGAATTTGGGAATGATTTCCTATAATGGTAACCTTTTGGAGAATGGTGTCCGACCACCAGTAAGTGGCTGTCTGCCTAATATTTTAGAGAAATTAAAAAATTTGAAGGACATTGAGAAACATCTAAGAGAGCTGTCAGAGGAGGTTGTGTTGTTACTGATAGGATTTAGAGGAGATAAAAAGTATCCAAGGGGTATATCTATGATTCTCCTTTGAAAAGAAACACTGTGCATGAGCCTCTGGTGATGGAGGTTCCTAGTGTGGAAGAGTAGTTGAATTACAATGATCCATAGATAAACCCTAGAAAGGATAGATATGCTGATTATAAGACTAATTATTTATTTTATCATTCTATTAAACTTCCATATATGTTGGTTTCCCATGCGATGGTGTCGAACACAACTTGAACATCTCTAATTATGAAATTTTGAGTGAAAGGGAAGGATACAGGGAAAACCTATTATTGAGCATAATGTTAACGATGATGAGAGGTCTTTGTATACATGAATCCCTAGTTTGGAATTAGATGAAGGAGAGATATGAGAGTGAAAAAAAATAAAGGATAGTATAAAAATTCCATTATGGGAAGCCCATTTCATTGGCTATCCACAAAATATTTCTAAATAACCCAGTGAGGTAGTGTTTCGAGGAGAGAATCAGTTTGATGAATCAACTATAGGATGATTTCTAGACTCTTCAAGAGGTATAATCTACCTAGGAGTGAGATGAGTAAATTGATCCTCTTGGTGTCCATTTTAAAGATAATGTAGATGATGAAACTATTTCATTGTAGGATGGATATGTAGATATTCTTATTTCCACCTAGGAGATTAATATTTAAATACGGACCGGTATTTGAAGAGCATGAAAGTCAAGAAATAAAAATTAGAAATAAAATTTTTTATATCTTTTAAATTGGTATATAATATCTTATTTTATTTATCTATATTAATGAAATAACATATTCATTTAATGGTGTTCATGTATTAAATTATGCTTCCTCTCTAATGAGTATATTTTCATAAATATCTGTGCTTGGAAAATTTACACCTATCTTTAGAATCTCTATGAAAAAATTAATATCAGAGATTAATAGAGATTCTAATTGAAACTGAAATTTAATTTATCAAGAAAACTTGAATGTGATAAAGAAAATATAATAAGAAATCCTATATATAGTTGAAAAATATAATTTTTTTATATTTCTATGGTACACAAGATTATGAAATTCATTAAGATAGTAAACAAAAACATGGTCTATATGGTTTATAAATATAAAATAGAATATAAATTTTGATTATAAAACATTCACATAAATAGAGTGCAATCTTAGGATTAAATCTATTGAATCTAATTTAAAGAAGTAAAATTATATTAAATTAAAGAATGAAAAAGTTTATTATATTTTCATCTCTCAAGAAACATCAAAAATTATTTTAAGGAAACGTTGAAAAGTAGACTTGTCATTGGATGTGAAGTTTTCATTAATCATCATGTATTATAAAAAAAGTTAATTTAATTAACCAATCATCTTATATTAACATTAATATTATAAAAAATTATGTAAAGGACATCTCGAATTGATGTATGTTTCAATAAAGGATCAACCCTTGAGTATCTTCATCAATCGTCTCTAAAAAGAGGTGTTTCAAGGATTGAAATTTAAATTAGGAGTTCAATGTATTCACAATAGTATATTATATAATTTATTAATTTCTTGAATGTGAAATGAATTATATTATGTTTACAATAAATGAGACACATATTCAAATCCAATGTTGTAAATTGTCAAATGATATAGGTGACATCATTAAAGAGGATATTAAATTTGAGAGTAAATGTTGGAAATGAATATTAATTAAATATGAAATAGATTCCTAATGTAAGGGGATATATTATTTCAATTGTTTGAGTATTTATTTCATATTTTTTCATCAAATCCCTAGTATAATTTAAAGAAACCACCACAACACTTGCATATAATTATAAGTGTAAATATATTTCTAATGTAATGGGTAATATAATTTCAATTATTTGAGGATTTAAGTAAAAATTATTCATCAAATCCATAAAAGAGTTTAAAGAGACCACCATAATAACATGAAAATAAATATAATGAAGTATAAATAGGTACATCATTAGAATTAGATTTCTCTAGCACTAAAGACCCTAATATCTATAAAAACACAATTCTTACCTTTGATGTAGTTTAAATAATCTCTTTATTAGATTTTGAATTATATACTTATAAAATATTGAAAAATATTGTGATATAGAACCAGATATTTCACATCAAGGTATCAAAGTCTATTGTTTTTGAATTTGTTTCTACTGGTTCTCAAGTTGGTCAATATTTATTCATTGTATAAAAAACCCACTGAACATTCTACATTATGGTAACTCATACAAGACGCTAATGACAATTTCAAATTTTTTAGATTTGTTTTTATAAAAACGGTGTAGTCATGTAGATTTAAGGGATCCAATGATATAATGTCTTGGTCACTCACACTGGGATTTGTACCAAAAATTTTAATAACAATATTAAATAGTTTTATTAACAGTATTCCTGGAATATTTTTTCCTTAAACTACATTATCAATAACTAAAAACATACTTCATATTTAAAAAAAATTACAAAGTATTATTCATTTAATTATTCATTTATTAGTTAGAATAGTCAATAGTGGGATAATTGATCTAATATAGAAATCAAAAAATAACTATGGATTAAGATATTATGAAACTAGTTATAAAATAATAAAAAATATTATATCAAGATAGTTAAAAAAACCTTGAGCATAAATTTTTTATTATAGTTTACATGTACATCATTATACATTTATTATTATTATTTTATTAACATAATAGAAAATGATATTCTTTTTGAAATGAAATTATAAAATAGTCACTACCATTTAAGAAAATGAACCCATTTTCAAAACATTGACCCACAACCCAAAAAAAAGTATTCCTTTTAAATAACTTATTATTATTTGTTTTTGGTGGAAAACCAATATGAACCACCTTCGAGAATAATTTTTTCACAAAAAAACATAAAAAATGATAACATGAATGAAGAAAATGTTGGCATGCTAATAAAAGAACTATAGAAAAGTAAAAAATATATGAAAATATAGGAACAAAATTAGTAACCACGCCAAAATACAAAAAATCATTAAATTCCCATATCCATGTGACATGTAGTCACCACCATACTCCCAAACCATACTGACAAAAAAAACCCTCTACCACCATGTGGCGCATTGCATTTAGCCACTCAAAAAAAGATCAATATACACCCAAAAGTTTTTCCATGGTGTGAGAAAACAAGCCCAATATGATGTCACTAAGTGTTTCATAAGAAAACTTTATAACCACTTATTCTCAAATAAATAAAATCAACGCATGAGATAAAAGTTTACACAGAATATAAAAACATGAAAAACCACCCTTTTCACAAGTTGTAAAAAATTCCCATCAGCCAATTTTCAGTGAATTTTCATAAAAATTTAAATATAATTTTCAAATAATAGTATCAAGGAAATCTAGCTCATGTGGTAACATGAGGCCTAGGTTTGTCGAGATCCTCATATGGTCTTCGTGATAAATAGGCATACTGGTGTGCATATTACTATAGAACAATAGTCATAAGGGGTAAGGGTTTTCTCCAGAGAGTGGATCCCTACCACAGATTAGGTCACTTAGTGTATATATTATCCTCACAATAGTCTTAGTGGGTTAGATTTCATCCTCTATTATGGATCTCTTATATGTTTGGTGTAGCCCAAGCTAAATGGATGAAGCTGGTTCGAATTCCTTTGGTCTATAATACACAACAGACTACAAATAAAAATCTTGGGATAGAAGTATTGTAGCTTTGTGGGATTCTAGTTGATAGCCACTATAGTAGAATGGACATAGGTTACCATGGTACTATAATTGTGAATACTTCTAGAAAATGTTCACTATATAAGTGGATATTTTTTACGGTTGGTGGAAAATACTTTATCTTCTATATTATCCCATTTTAACAATGATTTCTTTCACTTGAAACTCTAAGATAATCCTTGTAATCTGTGACCTTTAAACCAATGAAATTTATTTCTCTCTATTAATGTGGGGATCAACTCCCAAACCTTGTCAATTGCTGTGTCATATTTGATTCTTTCTTAAATATTTTATTCATATGCAAACCTATTCTTCCATTGAGACTCTAGATTTTTCCATAACAACTGGTTTCAAAGGTGGAGTTCAGATTTCTAGAATTGAATGATGACTATTGAATAAGGAAAGTTGAGGATTGATCAAATCAATTTAACTAACTTCAGGTATTATAGGATTCACATTGAAGACTATGTTTCCCAGAAAAAAAATGCATTTGATGATTTTGGGTTTAAATCTAACAGACAGGGTGCAGTCAGAGTGGGAGATACTGGATCGATAGGTTTTGGGAGTTGTATGCCTTCTATTGTCCAAACACATGGAGTTCAACAGATGATAGGATAATATGATGATAGGGATGTTGAAAGCTCTCATGAATTTATACGAGAAACCTTCAGCTTCAAAAAGTTCAATTTATGTGATGATTGTTCAATATGAAAATGGTTGAAGGGGTAATTTTATCAGATAAAATCATAAAATTAAACACCATAATAAGTCTTTTGATATCAGTGGAGATTGATCTTGATGATGATTTATGTGCACTGATTTTACTATATTCATTACCTGATAGTTGGGAAGAGACTATAACACCTGTAAGAAGTTATTCGATGAAGAAAAATATGGTTTTGAAGGATATGCGTGACCTAATCCTCAATAAAGATATTTAAAGGAGAGAATTGGGTTGAATCTATGGTTCTACTCTGAACATTGAATAAAGAGGTAGAAATGTGCATCAAGACAATCACATAGGATGATAAAAGTCAAGAGGAAAGTGCCAAGACAAGGAAAACAGGGTAGGTCCTATCTTCTGGAATTGTGGGAAGAAAGGAAATGTCGTAATGTATAGACATTAACATAAGTCACCTAAAAAAAATGTAGAAAACATGAAAAATGAAGGAACTGATGTAGTGTTGATACTGAGAATGGATAGCCCTATGGACACTTAGATTTTAGACTAAGGGAGACATTCCATTTCACATGTGAGAAAGGTTTCTTGAACAATTATGTTTTTGAAAATTTTGAAAAGGTATACCTTTCTGACGACGAACCCTTGTAGGTTGGGGGGAAGATTGATGCACAAATCAAGACCAACAATGGGGGTCTTATGGTTCTAGATAATGTGAGGTATATCTTTGGTTAAGAGGAAATGTTACTTATGTGGGGATGTTTCATGATTCATGATTCAGTACCACGTTTACTAGTGGTTCTTAGAAAGGTTACCAAGAGAGCAATGATCAATGATTGGGGAGAAAATAATGGCACCCTCTACAACATTCCAGATAATTTTGTGGACATAGTTGGATCAATAAATGCTGTCATGGATTCAATATTCTGGCATTACAGTCTAAGACACATGAGTGATAATGCTATGATGGTGATGAAAACAAATGGACTGTTACTAGAGTAGAAGATAGTGTATTTTGTCCATTGTGAAGATTTTATCTTTAAAGAAGTATATGGCATCGCTTGAAAAAGGATACAAAACACCGAAGTACTAGAAGCTGTACATGGAGAACACTGATGCTTGGGTACCTACACTAATATATTCCCTTGGAAGGTAAAAATATTTTGTGGCATTTTTTGATGACTCAACACAGAAGGTGTGAGATTAATTTTTGAAAGAAACTATGATTTGTTTAAGATTTTTCAAATGTGGAAGACAAGGGTGGATAATTATTAAATATAAAAGATGAAATGATTGAGGTTTGACATAAATGGTGAGTATGATAGTCATGAGTTAAAATAATTATGTTTCTATAAAGTAATCCAGTGGGAGAATATTATCCAAGGAACACAATAATATAATGATGTAGCTATAATAATATATAGGAAACTGAATGAATGTTTCAGGATTATGATCCTACACTCAGGGTTACACAAGACCTTCTAGGTTGATGTAGTGGACATGAAAGCATATGTCATTAACAAGAGTCCATATGTACCAATCACAGAATGCATTCCTGATGAACTCTGGTCTAGTATGGAGGTATGACTCTAAATTACAAGACTTTGGTAGTTATATATATATATATATATATTTTGATGTTAATGCAAGAGGAAAACATAATGCTAAGTCAAAACATGCTTCATCATTAGCTTTGGTGCGGATGAGTTTTGTTATCACTTTTGAGATGTCCTAAAAAAAATGGTCATTAGGAGCCAAAACATGATATTTAATGAAGGTGTAACATAAAAGAATTGCCCTATTTCTGAAGATTAAAAAATGAAGAAATTATTAATATGTACAGAGAAAGTGGAGCTTGATTTTATACCTTATCCTGAGACATCATAACTAGTGGAGCCTACTCAAGTAGAGTTGAAGAGATCAATAAGTGTGAGAAGGACAATGTAAAGGTATTCGTCATCCTTACGTTATTTTTTTATTTATTGACGGCGGAGAAACAATATTCTTTGAATATGTATGTGAGTTTAAGGATCCAAGAAAGTGGTTTTTTTAAATAAAGGAAGAAATTTATTCACTACATGAAAAAACATGATATTTTAATCATATTCTATAAAAGAAGAAATATTTATAGAACACATCAGTATACCAGGTCAAGGAAGAAGATGATGATAAGAGGAGGTTATAGACAAGGCTAGCAGTAATAAGATTATAACAGAAGGGTGGGTGGATTTTAGTTAAAAAAAATCACCTTTAGTGATGCTTACCACTATCTAGGTGGTTCTCAGAATTATGGAATCTAATGATCTATATCATGAGTATATTTATGGGGAGATATATTTCATTCAAGGAGATACATAGGAGGATATCTATATGAAGCATCCATATGTATATGTTGAGTTTGGGAAGGAATACATGTTGTGTTAAATCAAGAAGATCTTGTATGCTTTGAAGCATGCACTCGGGTAGTAGAACAAAACTTTTGATGCATTCATACCTAAAAATGAAGTCAAATGATGTGGCATAGGTAATTTTTTTACATAAAGTCTTTTGGTGATGGAAATATTGTACTTCTTATATATTTGGATGATATGTTTATTGTAAGATCATGTGTGTAGATAATTGAGGAGATGAAAGGGAATATGGCTATAGAGTTAGAAATAAAATATCTTAGAGAAGCTAGAATGATTTTGGGGATGAATATCAGGAAAGATCACACAACTAGAACCTTGATATTTTCACAATATGGATACATTTTAATGGTTTTGAGAAGATTCACATTGCTGGAAGAAAAACCAGTCTCTATTCCCCTAGTAGGCCATTTAAAACTATCAAAATATAAATCATTGAAGATGATATAAGAGGTGGAGTACATGGAAAAGGTTCCATACACATTAAATGTTGGAATCCTGATGTATTTCATGGTCTGTACTTGACCAAAAATTTCCCATGTAGTGTGAGTTTTGATAATGTATATAGATAAACCAAAAATAAACGTTAATAAGTTGTGATGTGGATATTAAAATATTTGAATGGAATCAAGGAGGTATTTATGTGCTTTGGTAAAGGAAAATTAATCGTAGGGTTATGTGGATGCTGGCCTTGGAAGAGATGTCGACAATTGGATCTCCATAGGTTATGTATTTACATATGGAGGAACTGAAATAATCTGAATATCAAAACTGCATAAAGTGGTTGATTTATCCTTCAAAAAGGTAGAATAATTACTCAAAAGAATATGGAAAGGGGATGCCATGTCTAAAAAAAATTCTTGGATGAGATATGTTGAAAGATAGATGAAAATTTATTGTGTTGTGATAGTCAGAGGGTTATACATACTGAAAAGAACATGATGTTTCATGCTCGGAAAAAGCACATTTAGCTAAAGTATCATTTTATCATGGGGTTAATACAATATGGGTTTTTGAAACTGAAGACTATTTTTGAAACAAACAACCCAATAACCATGTGGATGAAGATGGTGGTAATATAAAATAGAGGCACTATTGTGACTCTATTGGTGTCCACTGATAAATAGTGGATGAGAGGAGGAATATGGGAGGAAACTAAGAGACAAGAAAAGGAAAACAACTATTATTTCATGAAACATCAGTTCAAAATTGAATATGTGAATGGAAATCATGCTATTGGTGAGTAAAGAATATGAGGATCACAGATTGAGTATGTTTTATAAGTTAGTGTCACTGAAGAAGGTTAGCAAAGCATGTAACAGCCCGAGATTTTATGAAAAATATTCTTTCTTATTTTACTAATGTCTTGTGTTATACGCTACACCAAAAGGAGCTTGCACAACACGCATCCTTGACTTGCCTTGCATTACACGCAATCGCAACCTTCCTCGATAGCGTGTGTGGTACGTAATCCTGAGTTTCACGAAACAATGATATGCTATTAAAATATTATTAAAACTAGCCGTTATGAATAGTAATAACCACTTTTTAAATTTTAGAAATTTTAACTCTCAAAATGGACTTCATTTTTGGATTCGGAGTATCGAATTTAGCCTAAGGTGAAATTTTGGTACTTTTCGGATAACTTTCATATTCTGATAAATAGTGAAAATTACTAAATTATAATTAAAAACAAATTTTTTAATCGAAATAATTAATAGTGATAAATCATTAATTTGAGTGGTTTTAAAGTATATTTAGAATATATTTTTACAATTTAATACAATGTTGGTCATTGTATGTAATTTCACATTTAAACTAGACATAAACAAGTGTCAATCTTTTGATAGATATTGTTTCTTAAAAACACACTATTTGTTTTAACAGCGGGATTTAATTATACAATTAATTAATGCAACTTTTATGTTATGAATTTGGTAAAATAGACTTCATTTTTGAATTCGGAATATGAAATATAGCTTGGGATGAAATTTTGGCATTGTTCTGAAAAACATCAATTTTTGATGAATAGTGAAACTACTAAGTGGTAGGTTAAAAACTGAATTTTGCATAAAACTTAATTTTACCGCTTCTGTGAATGGAATTTTGAAAATCCGAGAGACACGGTTAATATCAAGGACTAAAATGTGGTTCAATGAGATGAAAATAATTTTTTGGTGAATAGTAACTTTTTACTTTTTTTACCACGGTTAATAGTAAATAGGGTAACTAAGGGTAAATATGATATTAATATTACCCTAACACATGTCCTAATTCTATTGGACAAGTGTAATTCGACCAAAAACAAACTTAGGAATAAAATATGACCATTTAGGCCCACTTGGATTAGATTAGGACATTTATTATTAATTTATTTAAAGAAGGGTTAAAATAGTTAAAATCAAAGTTTAATAAGTAAATCATTTTTAATATGGGGTTATACATAAGATAAATTCGACTATAAATATTCATTAGAAAGCTAAAAAGATTTCCTACATTATGGTATTTTATTTGTAATTTTTAGACAACAAATAATATAAGTTATTTATGACACAAAGATGATGCAGTAATTATCTTATTAATGAAATATTGACATAATTGATAATATAAATACCAAAATAAATGTAATTTAAGACTTTTTATGAATTCAACTAATTTTATAGGTTAATATGATATATTAGTGTTGATTTAATCAACTTGTTTTGAACATATAATTCTGTTATGACTTTCACAAAAATCATATATCAAATAGTGTCAAAATTGACACAAAATAGTTTTTAAATCAAATATTATATTATTAATTGTTATTTTATTCCTAAAAATCTAAGGTTCGGTAAAATGACTTAGATAAGGATATATGTATTAATAATATACAATTTGGGGTTCTTTTGGCATGTTATAGTAAGTTTATTAACCATATAGTGAAAGAAAACAAAAAGACACGGTAAAAGTTAAATTATTTAACTTAGAGTTAAATCTAATTGATAAGGTTAAAATAATACCCTAAACTTGTCTAAATCCTATTGGTTGATAGTATTTCGACCCCTCCCCACTTTAGCTTCGAAATAATACCCTTTAAAACCATTATAAACCGATTTTAACTTTAATATAAAATAATATTTTGAGGTATTCCTAAGGTGCCCCTCTCCTCCCTTATAAAAGGACACCTCCTCCCCTTCCTCCTCACACCAATTTGAGCACTCAAGCTCGGCCAACCCCTTCCAATTTCTCCTCTCCACTTCCCTAGAAACATCCTAGAGGTTCTGGTCTTCCTCAAAGACCAATTTTAGTTCCCTAAGAGGAGGTCTCAAAGAGGCACTTCAAAGAAGAGGTAATTACCGTTACCAATTCTTTCATCTTTATTTCTTCTTCCACTTCTTCTTATTAGGTTGTTTCATTATGAAGTAATAACATAAGTATCACTCATATACTGATATGTTATTATAAGTATGAAACAACCCTATTTCACCATCTATCCATCCTACGGAAAAAGAAATCACCGCGCGTGCGTACGTACGGAATACCGTCTCCACGCCGTGGTGTAATCTATTTTCCACCACCACCTTACATGGATGGGTATAATGGTGTAAAGAATAACTATACATAGTAATTACAACATCATATTGATTCTGATATATTGTATAATCCACTCCAATTCAATTCAATATTTATAGAAATGATATCATCGCTCGTGCGTACGTACGGAATACCGTCTCCACGACGCGATGAGATTCATTATCCATGTTAACCATTTAAGAATGATTATAATGTATATATAAGAAATAATAATGAAATATATGACATTATAAAGCTACTGGATTTATGTATATATATACATATGTATGTCATCTACTTACTTCCATTTCAAGACAATAAGGAAAGGAAAACAGCGTTCATGCGTACGTACGGACTACCGTCTCCATGAACGGTGTTTTTCATTTTATTTATCTACATATTATATATATATATATACTGAATATATATATGATATATAAATCATATTTTATATTCTGGAAGTAAGTAAATCATGATATAAGTAATAATGATGTCAAGAACAACAAGTCAAAACACCTACGATAAATGAAACGATTTTACCCAAAACGCTTCTTTAACATGGAATTTACAAACGAACGGGTAATATAATGTCATAAGTGAACCATATATGATATCATAACAATGAATATGATTCTGTAATAAGTCAATAACATGATTTAAATCATTATACAGGAGGTTCGGACACTTACAAAGCAAGTCTGACCTAAGGTAAGGGAAATATCACAATCTCATTTTTATCCGAGATTGTTTATTCGTAAGTATTTACTGGGGTGTATTTTATCATCCACATCCATGTTCCCTCAATATGTAATATTGTTTCCATCCACTTTCAATAGTTTAAATCCAATTTTACCCTTAGGTGAGTTTTTAGTAAAGAATATCAAAGGAATCTTTTGTCGTTTTTCCGTACGAGGTACTTTTTGACTTTTCCGACAAAAGTACGAAGAATGTTTTTTTTATACGGCATGAATGGATTTTTAAAACATTACTTCAAAGAAGCTTCCTTTACAAGTTTTCAAGTTTATTTTTAATCAACTTCTTTTGTTTTAAAGTCGAATGACATGTTATGAAAGGAAAAATGTTTTTTAAGAAGAAAGGATATTTTCCTCAAGAATGGAGTTCAAGTGTTTTATCAAAATTATTTTCCATCTAAGATAATAAAGGGTTATATTTTTATCCCTATTATTACATTTATTTGATCATGTTGTGATGGAATTATTTTTATGAATTCCTTTATCTTATATGAATTGATTTATGATGTCATGATGTTTCAAGAATCCCATTTTTGTTACTTGTGTTATGCGATGATGTATGTTTTATGACTATGTGGCACACATAAGAAAGGATTCATTATAATATGGGTGGGACCTATATCTCCCTCCAATACATTGGGTAAAGATTTTATATCTCATGAGATAGACAGGGCTGGAACGGTAGGTTATACCGGTTCAGTGAAACAGGACTGAAACGAGGGTTACTCGATTCAGAAAGGGACTTTGTCCACTAAGATAGTCTTGGAAATGAGTCATGACTAACAAGAAATGATTTTCCATGATTATGTGTGCATGCCACAAAGTTTCATGTTTTATGTTATGATTATGGGGATCTCATTTTCACTTCTATGATTTATCCCATGTTGTGATATTATGAGCTCTTTTGCAGGTTAAGATTTCCAAAAGCTATGTTCTTATGTATATGATGTGATTGATATTTCTTTTGTTTACCCTTACTGAGCATTTGAGATCACCCTTTTATGTTTTCTTTTCCCCAGGATATAAAGAAAGGTTTTAGGTAAAAAAAAAGAAGATCTTTATGGGAGATGTTGAAGATCTTTCCCCACGATTAGAAGATTTTATTCCGAGTTTCCAAAGACACTAAACTATTACGATCCTTGTGTGTGTGTTTTTGTTATGTACTAAGTATTCCACAAAAGTAATGTAACGTCCATGTACGATAAGCTTCGGGTCTCTACAGTTGGTATCAGAGGAAAGGTTTAGTCAACCTTTGGAAACTAGGATGCGAGAACTTTAGTGAGATCCCTAGAGATATTTCTAAGGTATGTCTAGGGATGTCCCTAAGGTTAAGTATACGTATAGGTTATAGTACTAGAATTACGCTAACGGTCATAGAATTAAACCTAAGATGTTAGATATTGAAGGTACTCCCCCTTTATTATGTTGTTTTCCCTAGCATGATTTTTGCCTCTCACACTATTCTTTTTGGGTTTTAGACGATGGCTGGAACCCGAAGGAACCGTGTTGATCAATGCAATGGACAATGCAATGATTGCCCTCCTGAACAAACAAATGTTATGGGAGATGGAGTGCAAAATCTTATTGCTATACTTACACAAGCTATGAATCATTCTGGACTTCCAAATGAGCAGAGAAGGGAACAATATTCTATTGAGTCCTTCATGAGGCAACGTCCACCTTCTTTCAGTGGGTCTTCTGATCCACTTGTGGCTGAACAATGGATCAGTACTACTGAAAAGATATTTTCAGTTCTTCAATGTTCTGAACATGATAAAGTCATCTTAGCAGTATATCGTTTGGAAGGTGAAGCTGATCAATGGTGGAATCTTATCAAGAATACGAGGCCAAGAGATGAAATTGAGTCCATGGAATGGGACGAGTTCAAGAACTTGTTTTTCAGTAAGTACTTCCCTCGTATTCTTCGAACAAAGATGGAGAAAGAGTTTCTTGAACTGAAGCAAAGGGACGATGAATCTGTTGGTACCTATGAAGCAAATTTTACAAGACTTGCAAGGTATGCTTCTGGAATTATCATCCAACCTGAAAGTAAAGTTGATCGATTTTTCAGTGGCTTAAAACCAAGTCTTCGAAGGGCATTAGCTATAAGAGACTTCAGTAGCTATGAAGAAATTGTGCGTTGTGCTATCAAGGTAGAAATGGAAGTTGGTGTTACATATCCATCTCATGGTTTTGACAAGAAACGAAAGATGGAGTTCAAGGAGAAATCTCAGAATAATGGTGAAAAGAAGATGAATGTTTCCTTATGCACAAAGTGTGGAAAGAAGCGTGGTGGAGATTGTCTTAAAGGGACTAGAAAATGTTTTAAGTGTGGAAAAGAAGGTCATCGAGCAGGTGAGTGTCAAAGTAATGGAAAAAGGGTTTATAATGATGTGAATAAAGTAAACACTGCAGAGAACGCACCACCAACACTTCAATGCTTCAAGTGCAAGGAAATGGGGTATTATACTAATAATTTCCCTAATCCAAGGGTTAGTGATGATCAACATGAGCAACCACTGAAGGCAAAGGACAAAGGGAAATCACATGCGATCACTATTGGAAATGTTGAATATGACAACGATGTGGTGGAATGATTAAGTGTTTATGTAATGGGATTCCAAAATAATGCTGTATCATTGAGTATTGCAATATTTATTGATGTGGTATTCAAAGTGATTGAGATATTTTTTGGAAATAAGATGATATGCGCATAATGAAGACGAGAAAATGAAATGTTTAATAGTATTCATGAGCTCATGATTGATATAAGGACTAAGTGATATCATGGTGTTAGTATATAGAATTTTGAGGATTTTGGTATGTGGAAAGAGTTAACTTTTAATAGAATTCGTGTTTTCAATAAGGTTCAATGGGTATTCAAGAGAGTACAAGATTAAGGCCTTTGAATGTTTGGAATGTGACCAACATAACATATCTTATGATATATGGGGATCAACGATGGTATTAAATCTCTGGTAATCGTTTCCACTATGTTATGAGAATGGACTGCAGTATTATAGATAAGCCTAAAGATTAGACTGGATTATGTTGGACATAAGTTAGTATTGTTTAAGGATAGAAGAATTTCGATATTATTTATGGGATGTTATAGTAATATAGTTTTAGAAAAAGGACAACCTGCAGGACGGGCGACAGCCCATCGCTTCAGACAAGGCTGTGGGAATCGAACCCACAACCGAAGTGGGACTGGCCTTTATCGCCTACCACTGGCCTATAAGAAGTCCCTCTTTAGTAGAAACTAGTTTTATTATATTAATCAGTATGATATATGAAGTATAATTCCATTTTAGGAACTATATATGATTAATCTCACTATAGATCGACTTATGTATATAATTTTTGCTAACCTTTTGTTTGAGACAGATGGAATGACCCGTCATTCTATCACATGATCTGCTAACACTTCACGAATAACAAATTCAACTTCATTTATTTAAGAGATGAAGTGGAAATTGTTCTAGGCACGAACAATAGTGAGATTGTACCAAAATAAAGAAAGTATTTATTCCAATTCTCAACTTTAGGGAAATGATCTTGAAAACCAAAAATGTTGTCCTAGTGATCTTATACCTGATGAATCAGATGGTACCTTATATCATCACAAATCTATGGATTTGTGATTGCTGGCTTTTCCATAGCCATGTTCTCTACCACTCTCCATCAGAACATGATGGTTAGATTTCTCTTCCATATCCATATTTTCACCTATGTGGAAACCCAGTGATTAGTTTATTTGGGTAATCGTTACATTTCATACTTTAGTTTTTGAAGCCAAGTTTTGGTATTCCCTTTTACGATGTGGGTTTCTATTAAAGAAACTTTCGAATAGTAAACCATTTATAACCCCGACGAATTTCGAGGGCGAAATTCATTTTAAGGGGGGTAGAATGTAACAGCCCGAGATTTTATGAAAAATATTCTTTCTTATTTTACTAATGTCTTGTGTTATACGCTACACCAAAAGGAGCTTTCACAACACGCATCCTTGACTTGCCTTGCATTACACGCAATCACAACCTTCCTCGATAGCGTGTGTGGTACGTAATCCTGAGTTTCACGAAACAATGATATGCTATTAAAATATTATTAAAACTAGCCGTTATGAATAGTAATAACCACTTTTTAAATTTTAGAAATTTTAACTCTCAAAATGGACTTCATTTTTGGATTCGGAGTATCGAATTTAGCCTAAGGTGAAATTTTGGTACTTTTCGGATAACTTTCATATTCTGATAAATAGTGAAAATTACTAAATTATAATTAAAAACAACTTTTTTAATCGAAATAATTAATAGTGATAAATCATTAATTTTAGTGGTTTTAAAGTATATTTAGAATATATTTTTACAATTTAATACAATGTTGGTCATTGTATGTAATTTCACATTTAAACTAGACATAAACAAGTGTCAATCTATTGATAGATATTGTTTCTTAAAAACACGCTATTTGTTTTAACAGCGGGATTTAATTATACAATTAATTAATGCAACTTTTATGTTATGAATTTGGTAAAATATACTTCATTTTTGAATTCGGAATATGAAATATAGCTTGGGATGAAATTTTGGCATTGTTTTGAAAAACATCAATTTTTGATGAATAGTGAAACTACTAAGTGGTAGGTTAAAAACTGAATTTTGCATAAAACTTAATTTTACCGCTTCTGTGAATGGAATTTCGAAAATCCGAGAGACACGGTTAATATCAAGGACTAAAATGTGGTTCAATGAGATGAAAATAATTTTTTGGTGAATAGTAACTTTTTACTTTTTTTACCACGGTTAATAGTAAATAGGGTAACTAAGGGTAAATATGATATTAATATTACCCTAACACATGTCCTAATTCTATTGGACAAGTGTAATTCGACCAAAAACAAACTTAGGAATAAAATATGACCATTTAGGCCCACTTGGATTAGATTAGGACATTTATTATTAATTTATTTAAAGAAGGGTTAAAATAGTTAAAATCAAAGTTTAATAAGTAAATCATTTTTAATATGGGGTTATACATAAGATAAATTCGACTATAAATATTCATTAGAAAGCTAAAACGATTTCCTACATGATGGTATTTTATTTGTAATTTTTAGACATCAAATAATATAATTTATTTATTACACAAAGATGATGCAGTAATTATCTTATTAATGAAATATTGACATAATTGATAATATAAATACCAAAATAAATGTAATTTAAGACTTTTTATGAATTCAACTAATTTTCTAGATTACTATGATATATTAGTGTTGATTTAATCAACTTGGTTAGAACATATAATTCTGTTATGACTTTCACAAAAATCATATATCAAATAGTGTCAAAATTGACACAAAATAGTTTTTAAATCAAATATTATATTATTAATTGTTATTTTATTCCTAAAAATCTAAGGTTCGGTCAAATGACTTAGATAAGGATATATGTATTAATAATATACAATTTTGGGTTCGTTTGGCATGTTATAGTAAGTTTATTAACCATATAGTGAAAGAAAACAAAAAGACACGGTAAAAGTTAAATTATTTAACTTAGAGTTAAATCTAATTGATAAGGTTAAAATAATACCCTAAACTTGTCTAAATCCTATTGGTTGATAGGATTTCGACCCATCCCCACTTTATCTTCGAAATAATACCCTTTGGAACCATTATAAACCGATTTTAACTTTAATATAAAATAATATTTTGAGGTATTCCTAAGGTGCCCCTCTCCTCCCTTATAAAAGGACACCTCCTCCCCTTCCTCCTCACACCAATTTGAGCACTCAAGCTCGGCCAACCCCTGCCAATTTCTCCTCTCCACTTCCCTAGCAACATCCTAGAGGTTCTGGTCTTCCTCAAAGACCAATTTTAGTTCCCTAAGAGGAGGTCTCAAAGAGGCACTTCAAAGAAGAGGTAATTACCGTTACCAATTCTTTCATCTTTATTTCTTCTTCCACTTCTTCTTATTAGGTTGTTTCATTATGAAGTAATAACATCAGTATCACTCATATACTGATATGTTATTATAAGTATGAAACAACCCTATTTCACCATCTATCCATCCTACGGAAAAAGAAATCACCGCGCGTGCGTACGTACAGAATACCGTCTCCACGCCGTGGTGTAATCTATTTTCCACCACCACCTTACATGGATGGGTATAATGGTGTAAAGAATAACTATACATAGTTTTTACAAAATCATATTGATTATGATATATTGTATAATCCACTCCAATTCAATTCAATATTTATAGAAATGATATCATCGCTCGTGCGTACGTACGGAATACCGTCTCCACGACGCGATGAGATTCATTATCCATGTTAACCATTTAAGAATGATTATAATGTATATATAAGAAATAATAATGAAATATATGACATTATAAAGCTACTGGATTTATGTATATATATACATATGTATGTCATCTACTTACTTCCATTTCAAGACAATAAGGAAAGGAAAACAGCGTTCATGCGTACGTACGGACTACTGTCTCCATGAATGGTGTTTTTCATTTTATTTATCTACATATTATATATATATATACTGAATATATATTATATATAAATCATATTTTATATTCTGGAAGTAAGTAAATCATGATATAAGTAATAATGATGTCAAGAACAACAAGTCAAAACACCTACGATAAATGAAACGATTTTACCCAAAACGCTTCTTTAACATGGAATTTACAAAAGAACGGGTAATATAATGTCATAAGTGAACCATATATGATATCATAACAATGAATATGATTCTGTAATAAGTCAATAACATGATTTAAATCATTATACAGGAGGTTCGGACACTTACAAAGCATGTCGGACCTAAGGTAAGGGAAATATCACAATCTCATTTTTATCCGAGATTGTTTATTCGTAAGTATTTACTGGGGTGTATTTTATCATCCACATCCATGTTCCCTCAATATTTAATATTGTTTCCATCCACTTTCAATAGTTTAAATCCAATTTTACCCTTAGGTGAGTTTTTAGTAAAGAATATGAAAGGAATCTTTTGTCGTTTTTCCGTACGAGGTACTTTTTGACTTTTCCGACAAAAGTACGAAGAATGTTTTTTTTATACGGCATGAATGGATTTTTAAAACATTACTTCAAAGAAGATTCCTTTACAAGTTTTCAAGTTTATTTTTAATCAACTTCTTTTGTTTTAAAGTCGAATGACATGTTATGAAAGGAAAAATGTTTTTTAAGAAGAAAGGATATTTTCCTCAAGAATGGAGTTCAAGTGTTTTATCAAAATTATTTTCCATCTAAGATAATAAAGGGTTATATTTTTATCCCTATTATTACATTGATTTGATCATGTTGTGATGGAATTATTTTTATGAATTCCTTTATGTTATATGAATTGATTTATGATGTCATGATGTTTCAAGAATCCCATTTTTGTTACTTGTGTTATGCGATGATGTATGTTTTATGACTATGTGGCACACATAAGAAAGGATTCATTATAAGATGGGTGGGACCTATATCTCCCTCCAATGCATTGGGTAAAGATTTTATATCTCATGAGATAGACAGGGCTGGAACGGTAGGTTATACCGGTTCAGTGAAACAGGACTGAAACGAGGGTTACTCGATTCAGAAAGGGACTTTGTCCACTAAGATAGTCTTGGCAATGAGTCATGACTAACAAGAAATGATTTTCCATGATTATGTGTGCATGCCACAAAGTTTCAAGTTTTATGTTATGATTATGGGGATCTCATTTTCACTTCTATGATTTATCCCATGTTATGATATTATGAGCTCTTTTGCAGGTTAAGATTTCCAAAAGCTATGTTCTTATGTATATGATGTGATTGATATTTCTTTTGTTTACCCTTACTGAGCATTTGAGCTCACCCTTTTATGTTTTCTTTTCCCCAGGATATAAAGAAAGGTTTTAGGTAAAAAAAGAAGAATATCTTTATGGGAGATGTTGAAGATCTTTCCCCACGATTAGAAGATTTTATTCCGAGTTTCCAAAGACACTAAACTATTACGATCCTTGTGTGTGTGTTTTTGTTATGTACTAAGTATTCCGCAAAAGTAATGTAACGTCCATGTACGATAAGCTTCGGGTCTCTACAAAGCAGATGTGGATCCATGTGGGAGATTTTTGGTTTGGTGTAGCCCAATCTGATTAGATGATGTTGGTCAAAATTCTTGTGGCCCATACTATGCACTAGGCTGCAACTAGGTCTTTGGAGACAATGATACTATATCTCCATGGAGTTCCACCCATCGGCCACTATAACACCATGGACTTGGACGGTCATGAAACTATAGTGATGTAGACTTCTATCCATCTTTCACTGTAGAAGTATAGACTTTCTGTGTGGTTTTTGTGAAAACACTTCATCTTACTTATTAGACCATTTCTGGCTAGGGTTTCATATTTCGTAATATTTTATATACTCACTATATTTTTTCCTCCCAAAAATACAAAAAAATTTCTTCTATATGAACGTAGGGTCATTTCTGGAACCATGTAAATCTATGTGTAATGTTTGATTCATTATTCTATATTTTATTTATCTACAAACCTATTTTATCAGGGAGACTCTCAAAATTTAAATTACATCCTGAACTCCTTAATGATCAAGATTAATATTACTACATTAGAACAATTCAAAGGTAAATTTCATATTTTGGTAATAAATAAACATATTAAACTATATAAAACATCCTCTAAAACAATTTTCATTAACAATATTAAATAAAAAATATCCATTTCATAAAAAATATCACAACATAAAGATATTTTAGAAATCATTCTTTTTAAATGTATTTTAAATCCATTTTTAAGATAAATCCAAAAATTGTGTTTTCTAACCATTGTAGGAACCAATTTCAAAGACAAATTAAGTGATATTTTTAGACTAATCTATTTCATGAAACCACCTAACACAAATCACTTGAAATTAAACCTATATGAAGGAATACACATGTCATAAGAAGATAAGGCTTGAAGAATAAAGAGTAAGAACCCTACATTCACAATTCCAAATTAAATCCTTGAACCAATGAATTTCTATGATTTTCCTGGCCAATCCATCAAATGAAACTATAATAATACAATTTTGAAGAGGATATAAGATCAAATTTTAGTTAGAATCATCAAAATAGGATAATGAATTTATTCAATATTTTATTCCTCTAAGGATTTTTCTTGGGAAAATCAAATTCATACAAATAGAGTTTTAAAAATCACATTAATCATTCTTGGGATGAGGGAGAAGTATTATAAAATAAAATTGGGGATTGAGTTCTAAAATATGATATTACCCTAAACCTTTCAGACCTGGTCGGCATGGCCATATAATTAATGGCGACCTCAAAATTCTCTAACCACTATCATGCCCACAATTTAGTTGATTAATATCATTGGATAGATGATGGGCCTCTTGATGCTTCATTATAAGTAAGATTCGTTTCACACACCCAAAATCCTTGAGACACACCGCTAAACCTCTTAATAAAACTAAAAATAACCTGTGACAAGTTAGGATCTACGAACGAAAGAAAACAGAAAAAGTTGATGGTGGTACATGATAAAAACTATGATAAGTGGCAATTATCCACACCATATTGTTTTCTACCCCCATAAAGCTAACTTGGAGATGGATGATCCACAATGAGATTAGGTTATTACTCTCTCATCAAAAACTCTACATCCCATGTCTCATGAGTATCTGAATCATGTCGCTGCCAAACTTACACTAATGGTATGAACTTCCCATGAACCATTCAACTAAAAAACCTATTCTAATTAGTTTCTAGGTGATAGACATATTTTCATGACCTGGCCAAAGATGGGGATGGATCCACAATTACCTGAAGCCTATTTCTATAGGCTAGGGGGTGGAAACAAGTACCGATGACATAACTAAATCAAGGAGGCCCTTTCCAAAGAACTTGTACAGACGCACATAGCCAAATCAATGAAAATGTGCAGAGGGAAATATGAAAAGATGAAACACTTCTATAAAGTAATACAATGACGAATGAACATCAAAATACTACAAGTATATGGTAGTGTAAACTGAAAAGTGAATGGGAAAATAGACACCCAACCAAAAATGTGTCCAAACCTAACATAAAAATTGAATGTAAACATCTGAAGGAGAGAACAACTCAGGAATCCCACACTATTACCACCATATACGGTCCAATAGCCTAGTATCCCTAAGATCATCTAAATTCATGGTCAAACTATCTTTTTTCTACAAATATAATTAGATGTGTGGGAAAAGATCATGTATGTGTGAGTATATACATACCCCGTAGAATTCACCGAAAGGGGAAAAAGAGTAGAAATAAGAGATACAACAAATGATGGAAGTAGTAGATAAAACAAGTTACAATGAAAGAGTACATCTCAACACAACTAGTGAGTGAATGTAAGCTTTTCCAAACACAAGGGAAGGCCACTGCCCAACCCTACTGGAGGGTAAGCTTGAAAATATCTGGTGATCCTATATGTTCACTATTATTATCAAGTGTCTCAATACTGAATCATGATAATAAAATTTCGTATGATATCTCAAAATCCATAATGGAGTTTACCATCATATTCTATGTAAAAAAACACTCGAGATAGTCTATTCACATGATTTAATTGGAAACCATATGAAAAATTTACATTTCAACACATCATGCTGAAATGAAGTCTCATGGGCCTAAGACATGAGTCATAACTAAATAAACAATATTTATCTTAAAACATATATCTAAATTTCAATTTCATCACATTGTAGATGGTTCATCATTCCAACACTGTATGAGTGAGATATGTTTGATACACCAATCTGTAATAATAAAAATTTTAATATTCTTGGGTGTTTCATCCACCTGAGGCATGAGTCTGAAATAGGTATCCAACATCATTCTTAAAATTACTGTCTCAAATATAGTATCATTTCTTCACTAATAGTTCATCAAATGGACTCCTCGGTTAAAGTATATAACTGATGTAAGATTATTTAACCAATATTAATATCTCATATCATATATATCATATATAATATCTCATATCTCATATCTTATATCTTATAAATCATATCTAATATCTTATATTTTATATCTCATATTTCATATATTTTATTACATATATTGTATGTCATATATAAAACCAATTGATCAAGCATCCTTGTACCACAATGATTCCAAATCTATGCTTCTCTCACCAAACCTTTGTCACATAATTGATCAGCTATGAATTCGAAGGCCTGATTGAGCTCAGTGCCTCTTGTAAATGTCAATCTGAGATAGAGTGGATCCAATAGGTTAAGAAAAAAACTATAAAATTGACCTATACCAATAGTTTTTAGAAAAACATGGGTATAGGTATAGTATGGGAACCTATACACATGGTTTTTGTAAATCCATGGGTATATGAATTATATGGGACCTTATACCCACAATTTCCCAAAACCATGGGTATAGTCTCCTCTATACCCACAGTTTTGGAAAAATCCTGGGTATATGGTAGTTTTTTCAATACCAATACCCACAATTTAAGAAAAACTGTGGGTATAGGGTTGTTTTTTAGAGACTTATTCCCATGGTTTTATAAAACCATCGATATAGATTTCTAGCCTTATGGTGAGAAAAAATTTCCCATAGTTTATAAATATATATATATATATATACATATTACTAAATATATATCTATATACCAATAATCCAAATGGGCTAGTGGTTAGGCGTGAGAGGAATAAACAAGTGGTCCACGGATCGAATCCCACGACCACATTTTTCTTTCAAAGCTATACCTAGGGTTTTGAAAACCTTGTTATATGTCAATGGCACAGTGGATTGAACCTATACTTAAGGTTTCCTAAACCATGGGTATAGATCAGGGGCTATCACAATGCCCCGAGAGCCCACAGTTCATGAAACCATTGGTATAGTATGTACCCACGATTTCATGGGATATACCCACAGTTTCACAGCATGAATATAGGGAAATATTCTAGTAGTGGAACGAGAATAATTGAGGGAGAATAACACCATAATTTTCTTTAAACATCACCATCCAAGTTTTCATGGTAAGTGATCAAGAATAGGGCAATGATGTTAGAACATTGATTAAACAACATAAAATCCGTTACTTGGGATAATGAGATGTCCATAAAATGACATGGATCAAAGAAGGAATAAAAATATTCTCAATATTTAAATCTAAAGGTGTAAAAGAAACAAAAAAATGAGTTGTAATTCTATTTTATAATGATCATTGGGGATGAAAACACTAACACAAAAACTAGAATAACCTGACGTGCTCATTGTGTCTTGATTCCATCTAATTTAATGTTATATCGTTATTCATCCTGATTATCCAAAAGGATGAGGGAGGAACACCTACCCAAGGATTCCATAAATTTTGAGTCCAACATAGGAAAATTTCATTAAATGATATATTTTTCAACATTGTTTTAGGTAAAATGAATTTAATTAATTAAATAATTCATTTAAATGAATCCACTTTATGCACCTCTAATGAGAAATGTGTCCAAATATCCCTTTCCAACTCATTTTATATTTCTCCTACAAAAAATACCATGTTATGGAACCAACCGTGATCTCAGATTTCTGATTTGATCAACCGTTTAACAGTTAGCACATTTTCATTAATTAACTGCATGCAAAATATAAAATATATAAAGTATTTAAATAAAATAAATTCTAGGAATACAGTGTTGTAATATCTCATGATGTCTTGGAACCTAAATTAGGAAATATATATATATTTAAAATACATAAAGTGGAAAAATTGGGCCTCTACCTTATTCCCTCTCTCAGTACTTTCATCCGTAAATAGAGAAAACTAGGAAAACCACTCTTGATATTGAACCTATACATGGATGCCCCACTCATAGGAACTCCCATGCATGTTTCTATGCTACCACATCATGATAACCAATGGGATAGTTCATCTATGTGGGGTCTTATCTTGTCGAACCTCGATCGCCACCTAGTGCTCTGTAAAGGTTGATTCATACTCAATGTTTAACTCATGATAATGATTTACAAAGGGTCATGCATCTATCTCTTTAGTTGGATGCATAGAGCATGTCATTTTCCCTCTCTGGTGGTGGGGACAAGGATATGAATTATAAAACCTCACTAACCCTATGCATGATCTCGAATGACCTGATGAACCTTGGTGATAGCTCACCTCCCTGACTAGACCTCGACATTCCTTGCCTCAACATGGTTCTCAACCTTCACCAACTAAAAAGTGAGGCATTGAGAGATGAACTCAGCTATGATTCATCTCATTCAGGACAACCAAAATAGCCTATGAAGGTCTCTACACATTATCCCTACACTAGGATGTACATCTAGGGGAGAAGTGTGGAACACCGACATTACCTCTTCCTAGATCACGATTTTAACAACTATCCACACATGGAACATGATTTCATGATTTCCTCATTCAAAAAAATCCATCTGATGGGTCACCTATAGATATTTGGTAATGACAAACCTCATAGTATATATCTCTAATTTGGGACTCTCTATCACAACTGAGAAGTGAAGGAGTCAACACCATCGACTAATGAAAGGTTTCACCCTCCTACTACTCTAGGGCCAGCTACAATTAATCTAACTACTCTGAAGATTCCTACACTAAGAGAGCCCTAGACTTCCTTCTATGGTAATATTCTACAGCATTTTCCTTCCATGTATTATAGAATATCTTGAAGGCATAGTCCTTCTAAAACTCCAACCAGTACTGTTGTCCCAGGTTCTGGTCTCTCTTTGTAAATATTTACCTGAGACTCTAGTGGTATGAGTAAACCATAAAGTGGTATCCTAGAGGATAGAGTCTCTAAATCCTCAGGGATAAGACAACCACTGCCATCTCTAGGTTACTATTTTCATTGTTCAACACATGGGGCCCCAACTGCCTCTACCCATATGTGATGAATGCCTTTTGCTGCGATAACACACAACCAAAACCTGCTCATAATCCATCCCAATACACTATGAACTTAATGCCATACTATTCTAGTATCAGCACTTGATCACTCATCAACCTCTTCCTCAACTCCTCAAAGCCCCTCTAGCACTACTCAGACCAGGTAAAAAACATCACTTTCCCCTTCAAGGTGGTCAATGGGGTTGTGATCCTAGAGAAATCTTCCCCCAATCTCATGTTGTACCCTGAAAATCCATGAATGATCTATACCTATGATGACTTATTCAGTGGCTTCCAAGAATTTACATCTTTCATCTTCATCGGGTTTATGGTTAAACCTTGATCATAAATGATATGACTCATAATTTGAACCTCATGTATCTAGAACTTTCACTTCAAGTGTTTTCTATAAATATAGTTCTCTAAAATTAAATACACAACCATCATAAAGTTCTCTACATGGTCGCCCTCTACAATAGAGTAAAAAAGTAAATCTTCGATGAAGAAAACAATAATCTGGTCCAAGTATGATTAGAAAACCAGGTTCATCAAAGACACAAAAACTATGGGGGAATTTTTCACACCAAATGGAAACAATAAAACTCTTAGTGTTTGTATTGATATCGGAATTAAAAATTTGGAATATCATCATCAAGAGCCATCAACCAGTGGTATGAAGACATGCAATCGATCTTCCATAACAATCTCTTTCCTCGTAACTAGTCAAAGAAGAAATTGATCCTTGACTAGGGGTACTTATTCTTTATCATGGTCTCTTTCAAGAGATGATAATCCAAAAAAAGTTGCAATCTTCTATCTGACTTCTCCATGAACAACATTATGCCTTCTCAGTGGGTCATAGAATGTCAAATAAAACCATTCTCACAAACATCCTCCAACTACAACTAAACTACTAATGTTTGGTAAGTTCCAATTTATATGACACACAAGATAACCGAGAGTTTACGTGAATCGAGTCGATGCAATACTCCATCTACCACCTCAAAGGTAGTCTCAAGAAGTCCTCAGAGAAGACTTCAATGTAATCCTCCATAACTAAATGAATCTAGATGCATGAAGGTCCTATTGTACCAAGGGATACATTTTCTAACTAATGGTTGATAGGATGCAACCTTCTGCTTGTAGTATTCACTTGTCATACCAGGAGATTTCTCTCTCCAGAAAAGGATAACCTCATTCCATCAACATATAGGTATATAAAGTTTCTACGGTGACAATCAATATGGTCTTGGACCATGGATAGTCAGTCCATAACCAAGGTGATGTAATAATGTTCCATTGTGACAACCAAAAGGTCCCATGTAAACCTCTATTCTCCAAGAAATAGCTCACATAGCCGATATATGAAATATACAAAAGTATTAGTCCTTGTAGGAATCTCAAGAAGAAGTTGTTGTACTAGTGCCTAAACTCGGAGCTCTTGATCTCACACCAGAAGTATCAAGATAAAATAATGATTAAAACTTTTATCTAATAATACAGACGTAGGAATATAACTAAAATCAATCATACCTCGAATCATCTCGTGTGATATCAGATTGTAGACATCCATTGCATGTATCTATTTTTGTCCCTAGCTGTTATATCCCTAAGACTGACATGAGATTAATAGTGGTGGGGGAAAGAACTCATAGTTATCTCCTCCAATTGTATCTCCTACATCCCCTCTAATAGATTTGTCTCCATTGGGACCACCCAGTCTATGCCTTGGAGATTCTTGATCACAACGTTGTCTCTTCTGTGGAGGTCCATCAACTATCTTGCTGGGCTACTCAACATGTCTGGTCGGGAAGTCTCATTTCATGTGACCTCACTCTCCACAAGTAAAAAAAATTGCACTATCTAGTCTTCCAGGGTGCTCTGTGTTGTCTTGGACCCATACGACCATGTGCTAGAGCCTGCTCGCGAAAGGGTCTCTTGCACTAAGATCATGTTGAATGGCATCTTCGTTCTATTGAAGATGACTCAGCTCCACAATTCCTAGAACTATCTACAGCCTTATAGAATCCATCTGACATAAACCTATCTATAAAAAACTCCCTTTTTATCACCCTGACATTGGTGGGGATTCCCAAGGGAACTATATTATACCATATCTCTTAGAAAAGTCCCTACTAAAACATTTGTACTCAGATGTATCCATTCAAGATCTTGTCCAAGGAGTAGCATGTAAGGCCTACGAACCTCAAAAAATAGTTATCCAATATCATCAATCCCTTATGCAATTCTAGAATCTCATGGATCTAAACTTATCATAAGTAGGAGGGGTATTACTCTACATGAAACATCTACAAGAAGTCATCCCACAAGATTTTCGACCCATCACTATTCTCTGTATCCATGATCCACAAATGTCCAAATGCTCTATGGAAACGGTTGGATACTAAGTCCACAACATGATCAATTAGTGACTAAAAAATCCTGATGATATGGACAACTGGATCACTCCAATCCTACAGTTCTTGAGGATTTGGATCACCATGGAACCTCAGCAGTATCTAACTTTGGAACTCATGGAGCAAGAAAATCAAGAACACATCCTCAGCCTATTCTTATAGGGTGATCTATTACTCAACTAGTAGAGGTGATACTAACTAAACACCTATAGGAAGGGTATCACAATATAGACCATGAATTGAGACCTTTTCACTCGTAGGTTTGTCATCACGAACTAGAGTAGATATCGTGGCTGTCTATCATCGCGGAGGTATCCTAAATATTATCAAGGAGTACCGCATTCAGATAAGATTATATATATATATAATGTGGATATGGATCAATAAGAAAAGTGAAAGAATAAATCACATATGATTGATTTACCATTAATCGATAAAAAAAATGTATCAGCATGTTTAGTAGACACGCAGGTAGTGAATGTTCTGGTTAATGGATATGTTTGCAGCTTGTACCACCACTGGACTCCCAGAACTGAGATATACACATTAAACACGTTGAAATTGGTTCTATAAACCCAGAAAATCCTATTTAAGGGGATGCACCCAAACAACATCTCAATGAATGAACTTCCTCTCATACAAATCTATCACAAACTGAACCATGCTGGGGCTCGAGCAGCAACTACTCCAAACCCACTTCCATATCCCAGGGGGTGATGACAAGTGCCAAATACATAACTAAATCAGGGAGTCCATTTCCTAATAAACTATACAAATGCATGAAACCAACTCAAAGAAAAGTTGTAGAGGGAACGTAGAAAAGATGCACGAACCACTAAATTTTACAAGAGTATGGTAGTGTAAACTAAAAATTCATGGGGAAATTACATGCCCTCCCCCAAATGTATCACAACCTAAAAAAATCAGAAATTAATTATATGAAAGTTATTCTAGATATTGAGTCCCTTGCTACATACGTAGTCTATTCTCCTAGTATCCCTAACCTCCTCTGAAGTCACAACCGAACTGTCCATCATCTGAAAAATACACAACATGTGTGAGAAAAAGCTATGTCGGTGTGAGTATATACATGCCAATTATAATGCACCAAATGGGTGAAGGCGGAGTATTAAGAGATACAACTGATGAGGGAAGGAGAACATAGAAAAAGGTACAGTGAAAGAGTATAGCTCCACCTAAAAAGAGAGTGAATGTAAGCTCAACTAAGCACAAGGGGCTAAACACAGTGTGTAGATGAACTACCGGTCAATCATTTTCCACATATAGTAGGAGAGTATACTCATCCAACCATGATAATACAGGAACGGAATGTAATTATCATACCTCATGCACCCTCGCCTATCCTAGAAGGAGAGTATCCAATGATAAAGTGTGAATATATAAGAAATAATATATATATATATATATATGCAATCAAATAATCCCAAATGAGAGAGTAAGGGGATATCTATATCAGATCTCAACCAAAGAAGAAGAGTCACCAACAATTCAAAAAGAAGTATATCAATGACTAACATCATCTCAATCATCTAAAAAAACAAACATGTATAAGGAACTCAATCACTGAGCCTTGATACTATCCTATTCGGGTAGAACTGACTCATGCACACGATTTTATGTCATGCCATAAGAACACATCTTGGTGGGGAAAGCATCCCTCTTACTTGTGAGTCCAAATCCATATAAAACCATGTCTTTTAACTATGTCTCACATTTGAGGGGCCAAAAATTCTAGACAAGGATCACATGTCCTAGTACAATACAAGGGTCCTACTCTGATAGTCATTGAGGAACTCCACTACCCAGTCTAGTAAAATCATACCACTCAGGAAGGTAATCAGGGAACTATTGTACCCATTCCTACTAGAGGGTAAGCTTGATAAGGTGGTTGAGGAACTCCACTACCCAGCCCTACTGTAGGGTAAGCCCAAAACATCAAGGAACTCCACTGCCTGACCCTGTTGAAGGGTAACTCAGAAAAATCATCAGCAAATGCCACTGGCCAACCATAATGGAGAGTAAGCATGAAAAGTTATATTGATCCTATACAATCACTTACATCCTCATGGGATTCGTTAGTGCATCATTATTTTAAAATATCAAATAATATCTAAAAATATACAATAGAGGGGACCATCACATTCTACATGAAAAACTTCTCAAGATAGGCTATTAACTTTTCACAATCAGAAACCGAGTGAAAAACCTCAATTTCTCTATATCATGAATGAATGGTGTATCATGGGACTGATCCATGTGTGGAAATTAGATACCCAACATTAGTATTGAAAATTCCTTTTAAATATCACGGACGTATCATCACAGATGGTTCTTCGTTCCGACACCGTTTGAGGGAGATATGTCAGATACAAGATTCTACAATATTAAAATTTTTATTATTATTGGATGTTTTATTTACCTAATGTAAAATCCCAAAAAATGTATCCAAAATAGATTTTAAAATTACCATCTAAATTCTAGGATCATGATGTCACAGATTTTTCATCAAACAGAAGCCTCTTTTGAATGATATAACTGATATAATATTATTTAACCAAGATTTATATCTCATATCTTGTATCTTATATCTTATATCTTATATCTCATATCTCATGTATTATATCTTATATATCATATATCATATCATATATCTTATTTCTTATATAATATATCTTTTTTATCAAACCAATAGATCAAGCATCCCAATAGCACAATGATTCTGGATCTATGGTTATCTATCCAAATCATCATCACATCGTCGATCTGCCATGAATCCAGGGGCCCAATCAAACTCGGTGCTTCCTGACAATGTTGAGATGGGAATATAGGGATAAAAATTCTGATGAATGCACAGAATTGAGGTAGAAATGCACCATAAACTAGTGTTTTAAATATCCTTATCCAAAATTTCTTGGCCATCAATCTAGAACGAGGCATTAGGGTTATAACATTGATTTAACAATATAAAATCTGGTCATTGGGCTTGTGAAAAGGCCATATCAAGATAAATACAAGAGAAGGAATCTCAATATACCAAATATTTTAATCCAAATGTGTTAAAACACTAAAAATGATTCCTACTTCTGTTTTCAATCAGTCATTAGTGAAGAACATGCCCGTACAATTACTGGAAGAAGCTGATGTGTTCAGTACATCTTGATCTGATCACATCCAACATTCCATCAGAGTTCGTCTCGATTTTCCAAAGGGGGAGGGAGGTGCTCTTTCTCGAAGATTCTAGAAATTGTGAGGCCAGCCCCGAAAAATTTCAATTTACTATATATTTATAGACATCATTTTAGGTCAAATTAATTTAATTTATTAATTAATTTAACTAAATGAATCCACTTAACACATCTAAAAAAAGAGTGGGGTCTGAACACCCTCCACCGGCTCAGTTTATATCACACCTAGGGTAAACACCACATTTCGAACCCTAACATGGTCTCATATTTAAAATATAATCAAATTTTTAGGTGTTATGATGTTTTCCTTAATTATACACATGATAAATATAAAATATATTTAATATTTTTATAAAATAAATTCTTGGAATACCAAGAATTGGAATCAAACATCATCTCAGTGCTTTGATATGGAAATATATATAGAAATACATCAAATTATTATAAGGAAAAAAATTATTCTCTACTCATATAAAGTTATATGTTTTGGTTTTCCCAATTTAGAACATGATATGGGCCAGGTTGATATTTCTTGAGTTAAGATACATGGAGAACATTGCGGTTTGAAGTAAAATTAAGGGTTAATTTCCAAAATAATCCACTTTTATATCCCGTTTAATGATCTCAAATTGTCCCATATATATAAGATATATTTCCCCTTTCTTTTTGAAACATCAGTGATCCAACCATGTTGATACATTTATGAACACCCAGTCACCCTCCAAAAATATCAATGGATGATGACGACGATTCACATAAAAATATTAACATTTCTTTTACCAAATGGTGATGAATCATCAGAACCATTTCTACTATTTCTTGAACCAAGATCATCCTATCAAAGAATCTTCATCAATATCACACCAACAGAGATGTTAGTTGCTGGTTCAAACGTACTAATATTCGAAAGGTTCCATCTTGATGAATGATTCATAATTGTTGTTATAAGAAAACACAACCTTTCCCAAAATGGATATACATAGGACCTTAGATTTCCAATACACATTCACATAAAATAGCTTCAAAAATTTGAAAGGCCCTTTTTTCTGCTTGTCTATTTGAGGATGATATATTTTTCTCAACTTGACCTGAGTTCCTATCCCCTCCTAGAGTCCCTTCCAAAACAGATATGTAAAACGAAAAATATCTATCCAAGAAAATCATCATTGGATTCCCAGAAAACCTTACAATCACTTTCATATTAAACTTCCCTAATAATTCAAATTTAGTGTTGTCATGAATGGTTAATAAACATTCCAACTTGGTCAAATAATCAATCACTACCCAAATGATATTATTACACTAGCGAGTATAAGGTAAAGAATCAATGAAACCCCTTTATATCTCATTCCGTTTATATGTTGTAATGGGGTGGGGATGAATCATTATAGAAGAATATTGGTACAAACCATTAATATATTGGGAAGTGATACTTTGAGAAACAAAGTTACATATGTTTTGTTTTATACAAGGACAAAAAAACCAACACTTCATGTCATAGAAAATATTTGTAGAACCACTGTTTAAAAGCCACAATGAGTGATAATAGTATCCCAACATGGGATTTTTAATACATTAAGGAACAATATATAGGTTACTTAAGAAAAAAATTCATCCCAACAAGAGTTAACATTCATTTATAGTCTCCCCATCACATAAATATTCTATGGTATTATAGAACTCTTCATCTTACAAATATTCCTAGAGAATCATCTCAAGGAGAGATGATGTCAAATGAAAAAATTCCATAAAATTATTTTAGTCTTCCTCTATGACCCCCAAGTGCATATGAGAAAATATTCCTATTATTTTCTAATCATCTGTTTCTTCCATCATTACCCGATAATGCAATTTTTTACTAAGAGAATTAAAAATGAAATTACTTTTCCCCAGAGTTTGGGAAATATCATAGTCAAATGATTACACATATTCCACCCATTGTCTTGGTTAGAGATTCAAATATTTATGGGAAAAGATGATCCCCAATATATACTGGTCAGAATAAATGATTAAATTCTTCCTAAAAAGATAGTGCCTACTACTATTAAGGGAATGCACTACATCTAAGAGTTCTAAACAATTAGTGACATATGTCTACTCATGAGGTCTAAACTGACATGAACTATATGATACTACATGAACTCCTTGCATAAGGGCGTAGTTCAAACCTTAACCCAAAGATTATAAATAAACCATGTAGACCAATTTGGACTCTAGTAGAGTCCGGATTAGTGATGAGGTCAAAAGCCACTTTAGCACATCAAAGGATTCCAGATACTTTTAATCCCATAAGAAGAACACCCCATCTAGATGAGAGTACTCAAAGGAGATACAAGTTTCTAGAATTATATTTTGAATCACAACTAATATCCTACCAAACCCATGATTCTTTAAATCTCAATGACATTCCAGGATTATTACTATTATATGAAATATATTTGCCTTTCAAGATCAATTGTGATACCACATCCTGAGATCACTTTTCCAAATAATTTAACTTCAAGGATCCAAAATTAACATTTGTTAATTCTTTATAGAGGCAATGATCCCTTAGAATTTAAAAAACGTGTTTCAATTGATGCAAAAAATATTCCTTGGTCTTTGATGACACTATAATTTTATCCATGAAAACTATAAAAAAAGTGTCATGATACTAATGAAAAATTCAGATCATCAATTCCATGAAGACTGTAGGAGCATTAGTTAGGTTAATTGACTATATAATGTACTCAAAATGACCATACTTACTCTTGAAGGTGGTCTTAAAAATATCCGAATTCATGATTCTAAGATTGTGGTAACCGAAACAAAGTTCAATTTTTTAAAACCACATTCCCCATTCTACTGACCAGAAAAATAATTAATGTGGTGAATGGGATATTTCTTATTGACAATTACTTTTTTGGGATTCTGATAATAAATGTGTCATGACCCCTACCTCCTAAGATACCTCAATGAAGGGAGAGAGAGATAATGACCCCTGAGTCCCACCTCCGGTAGGCCTCAGGTTTTTGACTAGCACCGAGGGTTTGAAAATCTCATATATGTGTGGCCTTACACTCTATAATATAAATAGGATCAGTAGATAAGATGGATAATCCAAAAATTACTCAAAGAAAAAATATAAAATGAATGGAATAATCATACTACATGCATGTATAAATAGAACTGATATAGATACAATAATGTCTCCAATGTAAATACCCAAATTAAAGATAAATAATAGATATAATATCTATCCAAATGTTTGAGCTAGTAATACCCAACATAGTCCATATATTCCTCCTAGAAACCCGAATATTGTTTTATATACGTAGGGTGATCATACTTGTATACTCAGTAGATTGAACTCATGCCTCTTGTATACTTATTAAAGAAGAATACTAACACAGCAGTGATAAAACATCGGAAGCAAACAACACCTATCATGGTATACTAAACATCCCAGCCTCCATAAGGATGGCTCACCAAATAACCAAAACCATGTAATATGGTATAATAAGAATCACATCGACAAGGGTAACCCACACTAATTTCCATTGGTATGCCTCTATCACACGTAACATCATATTCTAGGGCACTCCCATGTCATCAGTACATCACAACACACCACATGAATAGTTATGACATATCTCACCTGAAAAGACTTGGGCTCACCACCCCACAATAAATACCATGTCAGACCTCACACAAAAACACATGGGTGATATGACCCCATTCATATAGGTTATCGTGAAAATGTAAGAAAACTACCTTGTGACATCCTATTACCATGAATGACCCCCATAGAAGCTTCCCCATAAGAACTATCACATCTCACCTGAAAACACATGGGTCATCAAATCTATACCAGAAACACATAAGCCATCACATCTCGTCTGATGAAACATGGGCATTCACAACCACCATATAATAAAATAACTAACCTCCATACATCAGAACCTATGAAATACATACCTCACCCAAAAGAGAGAGTAGGTAAGAGCAGGTACCCAGCCATCTGTACTCCTCACTGGATGTTGGAAAAAACACACTCAGTGTGACTATGTGGGTTTCGATACATAGTTATCGACATGGGTGGGGTGTGTATAGAATTAAAAAGAATATAAAATTAATTATATATATATATAATTAAATACTAAATCCTAACCAATGGGTTCAAAAAAAAACTACCAACTCACAACATCGACACTTTTGTTGCGACCTCTAAATTCATAACAACACATATCAAGAAACAATCCTCATTTCACATTCCCATAAATTTTTATTTAAACCACCCCAATCATTTGATTATTAACATCAACCAAATTTAATCACCCAACCCACAATTTATTTATCCATTAATTATTTCCATTCCATTAACCAAACGAACCAAATCCATTACAAAAATCATTGAACAATTATTTATTTATTTAGTGACTACTCAGGCATATAACACAAATAAACCACCACCTCGCCACCCCAAAATCACATCCAAACAAACTAGATCTCTACCGCCCCAAAGGATCACAAAAAAACTACCTAAAATCTACCTCAAAATCATGGACAAAAGAAATAAACCACAAATGTCCCTACTAAACATCACCATCCTATAAGCATGGCCAAAAATCACAACACATTAAGATCATTTCACAAATTTACAAAGGGGATTTTATCACATTCCACTTTATTTTAGGGTAATTCTTACATAATCCAAAATACTCTGCCAATCGTTTCATTAGAAAAATATAGGTGGTTATTAAATTTCCATTTTATATTGATATCATAAAAATATAAACCAAAACAGCAATCAAAACACATATATCCCATTCAAACAATGCCCCCAATGACCAAATTTGTTTTATCAGGGCATCAAGACCCTACAACTAATAATATCACAAATAATATCAAAGAAATAAAATCATGAAAATAAAACCCCATATCATGTTTCAATTCAATTAAAAAATTATTTATAATTTATTATTCTAACACAATCATAACCTATTGATAAAAAAGAAAACCCCTCCACCATGATACATAATAAGGAGAAATGAGGGAATACCAACCTCATAGATCTTTTCTGACATGATGTACATCATAGGGTGAAGAGTAATGCTTGGAAACCACAACCATATCATTGGAACCATAAATAAACCTACATCTAAACCAAATAACATACAAATTCATCTAAAAAAACTCCCCAAACCATAACAACATCGCCGTAGACAATCTCTTGGAGAAAACAGAAGAAAAACTACAAAGAAGGGAGAATAACCTACCACATGTCAACCAAATATTTGAAATAAACAATCACTATGAACAACATATCAAAGAGGTAATAATATGTATTTTATAACTCTTCGGGGTTCCTAGGATTCTCCCAAATTGATAGAAAGTAGAATACATGACCGAGTGAATGAAAATTCCATTGCATAAGAATTTTAAAACTACACTGGATTGGGGGATTACATGTTGTGTAATCCACTTTCACATCATATAATCCTTAGGGATCATTTTTAAGAAAACACATGTCTCCGTTTTAATATTTATAGTTGAAAAACTTCATGTTTTGAACCAGACCTAGAAAATCCATGACACCAACTTTCACATCGTGTAATACACTTTCACAATGTGTATTTTCAGCAGCATCTCTATCGCACCTCCAACTCATAGTAAAACTCTCAAAACCTCCCCTGAACACCTCCAACAACCAATACCAACTATGTAATAGTCTAGGAGGGAATAAACTATTACACATTACTGAAGTATAGATTTCCATCATCATTAATGGAAGAGAATATAAGCTACCCATGGTGACACACTCAGGAATATAAAACCCTTGGATATGAAATCTTCCAACTAAATTTTAAGCACTTTAAACTCACATGGTTCCATGTGATAGGATGACATCGATATAGGCTGAGTTCCCAACACTAAATCAATCTATAATTCCACTTCTCTCTCTCTGAAGTTAAACCCGAAATGGAATTTAGAAATACCTCTATAAATTTATTGACTACCCAAGGATGATCACATTTAATAGAGTCTTATCCTAGTTCAATCACATAAAAGGTCATCAACATACATTGTTCTGGAATAGGGAGTCCTACCTGAGGGGACCTCGTGTCTCATTCCCCTTGAAAGAAACAAGAGTTTTCATTAATGTATGTGAAGGAAAATATATGAATATAACAATTGATTTCATCATTGTGGGTAATCAACCAATCCACCCCCAATAGTTACATCAAAGAGGTCTAATTTGAGAACAAAAAAATCCCAAACCATCTCTACTTCACACATAATGAAAGAGAACAAGGGGAATAAAAAGATATTCTCATTTTTTTAATAGGTAATATAAAATTCATAATCAATGAAATGAGTTCCATTTCATGTTTTAAAATACATATAATATGCATCGACGTAGAGTGATAAACACCTGTATCAAATAATGAAGTATCTATAGTCGAAGCAATGAAAATGATACCTCTCATGGTTATAGGACTTTGATCAACATGAATTAAAGACTAATACAATGTGTGTAACTACTTCATCCTAGAGGTTTGTGGATAAAACCCTATTGTCTATAAGCATTTTAATATACTGTAGATCCTTTAGGTTCTGAGGAGCCCATTCCATAGTGAGGAGAATAAAAATCACTATATAAATTCAACAAGTGAACACGATGTCCACATGAGATATAGGACCTTGTCGGCATGGGAAAATAGTGCATCGTGTGCCTCTCTTGACTATAATGGTAACAAGTTAGATCACTAAATGTTGATAATGGTGTTGAAAAAGGATTCTTTGAAGCAGCACCATATATTTCTTTTTAAAACTCACTCTACTTCCTCATCCTCTTTAAAGAGACACTAAATCTACCACTTGAGGTAAGAGAAACACTGATCATCCTTAACATACAAACCAAGTCAATACTCACAATAAATGATATATCCACCACATCAATATATATAACATCATGTTACTGACTTTTTGGTATTTATAATTCCTATTTTCCTTTCCCTCTTTATTTGGGTTTGTTTTGGGACTCCCAAGGGTGAAGAGTTATTTCATGGGAAATGTACCTAATTTTTGAGGATTTATGTTTTTTTGAATTAATGTAGTTCATGTATAAATATGTCGATATCTTTTTAGGGTTCCCCAAGAGTTTGGAGGACACTAGTGTTGGTTTATATTTTCTAGTGGATTTGGAGTTTTTCTATTTGCTGGGTGAAATCATGCCATGTGATGATTACACATCATGAATTTTTTACATGCCATGTAATAGTCACTGAGATGTTTTTGTGAACCAGTACAAAGTGTGAAATGATTACAAACCCTGATTATGTTTCACATCATGTATTGGATACCGAGAATATGTCAGAAATGGAACAATGCATGAATGGATTACTTAATGTGAATATGTTTCACATCATGAAATGGTAAATTTTAAATTTTTAATTCAAGGTGATGTTTTTTCAATGATTTTTTGTTTTTTTGATTACATGAAGTGAAATGGGGTCTCACACCATGTAATTATCTTGTCCTGTTCTTTTTAGGGTGGTTCATGTATGATTTTTTATTCATTCGACCGCAAGCCTCTTCTCTCTCAACCTAGGAGCTCTCATAGTCATTCTTTCTGTACCTCCACTCCTTTTGGATTTCTTCTTTCAATGATTGATCTCCATTGCAATTGGGGTGAATTTCTACAACTGACTAATCCTTCTAATTCTCCATTTCCATTGATCACAGTAGTACCATTGTGAATTATTTATGGATCTATTATTCTATGATATTAATCTTAATGACTATTTTAGATCTGTTGTGTTAACTTCCTCCAGAGGATGATCCCTGTGTTGGATGTGTTGTGGAATGTGAGTTTCTTCATTACATATTTTGTTATGTCCTCTACGCTGACCTCTTTTCTTATTAAATTTATAAGATGTGAGGATTGATTCTAGGTTCTCCATTGTTATTTTCCTTTCATTATTCCTTATTGGTGGATTCTGTTTTTAGTCTGTGTGACCAGTGTTCGAGGAAAGTGGTTTCATCTCCAGCCTATGTTGGATAAATTGTATTGCACTGATTTTATAAATTGTTTTATAAATTAATTGGCAGGATTTATTTTTTTGTGTGGAAATAGGTTTTTAAGGAAATATTCCCCCTTGTTCTGGTCAAAGAACAGGTATTTTTAAAGCATTGTGAAATGGATTTATGAAATGTTTTGAAGTATGGTTTTGATGAAATGGTTTGGAAAATAGAGCACATGGTAAGACTTGAGTACTTCGGTGGATGTTTTAGTAATTGGACTCATCCATTTTAGGGGGTTCACTCATGGGGTGTTCCTCTGCTCCCTAGGATCATTGATCTAGGCACTTGATAGACCTATTGGGGGTTCACTTTGGGGGGTGTTCCTCTCCTCTCTACATTAGATGCACATGTCAAGAGAATTTATGTGCATGATTTTCTAGGTTTTGGTATAAGTTTCCTAGCTAGATTGACCTATATTGGTATTTGGTGTGATGTTCCATATGCTTTGGCTTTCACTATTTTTTTTACTTCCATGAGTTTGATATAATATGTGATACATGATTTGATTTGATTTTACTATTATGATGTATATGAAATACTTTGAAACTATTTTACCAGAAAAATTATGGAAATGAATAAAAATGATAAATTAAATTTTTTACCATTATATTGATATAAAAATTGTTTAACTATTTATCATTCATTATTTTGATTAATTTCAATCATGTTTAGATTATTATACAGAGACATGATATAGAACACCTAGGTGGTTTCATATTTGGTCTATTTAGTACACACCCATCACAACCCTTCAGTGGTAAGTATACGTTTGTATATATTTTGATGCATGGAATGACAATGAGCCACAATTAGGTGTTGAGGTTTCTATCAGCTGAGTCTGGGTTGCTGGTGGTGAGACATTGGGAGTTTCCCACACTATCACATAGAGTAGCTATTTTGGTTCTGTTTTTTTTCTATTGGTGTTGGGCTTGTATCTTGAACATTTTTAGTTACTTTTGATTTGTATAGATTCTGTTATTTCCTTTTTGGTTATGAAATATATACTTGATTTTTATTCCACTATTTCTTTCATTATATATATATATAGACACATATCATGTATTCTACTTTGGTTTGGATGAAATAGCTATTTCTGGTTGTTCCTAATGCCCAAGTGCTAGTTGTTAGCCCAAGTGGATCAGGAATTCCATTTGGGGATTTGAAATGTTTGGTTGCATAACTGCTTGGGAGGGTATTAGGGTCTGGTTCATCATAATATAGTATCAAATGAGGTATTTACTCAAGATTACTTTTCTTAGGATGTCTGGTATACTAGAGATATAGTTTTCATGACTTGAGAGGTAAATTTTGTGGAGTGCCTAACCAGCTATTTCTATGATGAGACTCAATATTTCATGGGATGTTAGGATGTGTTTATCCTGTATTGAGTTTTTGATCTTAATCTCAGTTTTTTCATATGGTTTTTCTGGTTTGAATTGTGATTATTTCGTTGTTTGATCGTTTCTTCTGTTTCGATGACCAGTGACATGCCTATGAGATTATTTACACTGAATTTTTAAGAGGGTAAAGTGGATTCTCCTTAATGTAATTTTTTTGTCGACCATAATCTTATTGAGGATATTATGTGGGTGGTTCGTGTGGTCAACCAATATGTACCACAACTCAATAACCCAGTTATTGAGGCACAACTATGAGATAAAGGAGAAATTAATCGATCACAAGATTTTTTATGCAAGAAGACACCATCCTTTAGTGTTACGAATGATCCTAAAGGGGTGGAGGACTGGATAGAAAAGATTTGTTTGATCTTTGAATTACTGGAAACACCTGAGAGTATCATGGTGATTTGTGTGGAATTCAAAATTGTGGGTCCCAACAAGGGATATTGGAATTCCATGGTCTAAAAAGATAAAAATGTGGGATTGGACTGGAAATGATTCAAGAAACTCTTATTATATAGGTTTTTTCTAGACTCATTTTATGATGACAATGTATCTAGAGTTATTCTTATTTCAATAGGGAGAACATTCAGTTTCGGTGTAAACTAATAAGTTTATAGAGTAGGTTTCTTTACACCAAAGTAAGTGAACTATGACCAGCTAATGGTTCATAAGTACATATAGTGTTTGTGATTAGATATCATATCACATGTATTTATGATGAATAGTTCAAACTACACAGATATATTGGACATGGTAATTATGGTTGGGATGAATATAACATACAGAGTTGGTTATTCTGCCCTTTCTCATCCACCTAGTTGAAGCTTTAGTGGCTCAAAAGGGAAAAAGTGAAAGTGACATGATCATCACTACAGCGGTTGAGGTGTTTCTTAGTTTAAAAATTCCTCATCATCTTGAGTTAAAACTAGTAGCGTGCCTATGACTTGCTATCAGTGTGGAAAGGTTGGGCACACTCAACATTCTTGTATTTCACCTATGAATATGTGCTACAATTGTGGACATCATGAAAATCTGCATCTTTTCTATCATTATATGTATATGCCTCATTATGTTCAAGGATCATCAGATCCATAGCCTTATATGATATAGATATATGAATCAAATACTTCATGTATTCAATGATAGGTCTCTAGATAGGAGCAACTTCATGTAGTAGATGTTTTTTTATGGAGTTATATTCGAGTCTAGTGATAGTGAGAGGTACCATATTTAATTCATATTCAGTAGACATTGCTTTATTTTATATTGGTTCTCCCCACTAGTTCCTATATGTCTTTTTTTTGTTGACATGATTAATCATCCAATAGATATCATGTCATTTTATATAGAGATTAGAACACCTCTTTAGAAGATGATAGTGAAGGGGTTTCAATTTTTTTGTTCTCTATCGATATCTTATGCAATGTTGATAAGATATTTCCTCATTCTTGATGTAGATATATTTTATGAAATCACTAGGATGGATTGGATTGTCTCCCATTGTGATGTGGTTTATTTTTATCATCAGCATGTATCATTTATTATGGTTGATGGGAGTAATCATGTGTTATAGGGAGAGTGGGATCTGAGGTTTGGTTGTACAAGACATTCTCACCCAGAGATCATAAGTTTTTTTTGTCTCCTATAGTAGTTGATAATGATGAAATTTCTTATGATGTAGACCTTCCCATAATTATTCAGTACTTTTTTTCCATTTTAAATAAATGATATCTCCAGTCTTCCTCTAGAGAAGGAGACTGAGCTTATAATTGACCTAGCACCACGTAAAGAACTAGTTTTGATACCATCTTTTAATATAACAACATAGGAGATGAAAGAGATCAAGATTTAGATGGATAATTTAATGAATAAAATGTATTTTTACCCAGGTGTTTCACACTGGGCATCCCCTTTTCACATTTCTAATAAAGTATATGGTTCACTCCTATTGTGTGTGGAAGATCAGAAGTTAAACTAAGTAATGATTCATAATAAGTATCAATTTACTTGTGTGGAATATTTTTTTATTAGTTTAAAGAGAAAATGTGGTTTTCAATGATTGATCTTTAGTTGGGATATCATCATGTCAGAGTTAGATAGTATGATATATCAAAAATTCCTTTCAAAAGTAGGTATAGCCATTAAAAATATCTTGTGGAGCTATTTGGTGAGACTAATTCTCCTACATTTTCATAGATTTTATGAATTAGATATTCTATGAGAATCTAGACACTTTTATGATAGTGTTCTTGGATGATATTTTGGTATTTTCAAGATTTGAGCAGGTGCATGAAAATTTTTTGGTCCTCATTTTAGAAAGATTGACGAGTCACCCTTTGTATAGAATGAGATCGAAAGAAATTCCTAGATCTAATATGTGATGTTTTTGTGGACAATTATTTATGAGGATGGATTATCAGTTGATCATGAGAAGGTGAAAACTGTTTTTTCCAGGGAAGTTCCAAAAAACAACTTTGTGATTCATAGATTCCTTGGTCTTGTTGTATATTATCGACAGTTCATCAAGGATTTTTCAGAGTTTTAATCACTTTTGAATTTTCTTATAAAGAGAGGGGTAAAATATGGGATGCAAAGTTACAATCATCTTTTGATGAGATGAAATGGTTTCTAGCATCAGATCCTATTATGATATTACCAATGCCTAATAAGAGTCATGTAGTTTTCTGTGATGCTTCTGGAAATAGTTTATGTTGAATTATTATGTAGGATGATCATGTCTTGAATTATTACTCATTCTAGTTTCAAAATAATTAGTAGAGATACCCCACTCATGATTTATATATTACTGTGGTTATGTATGTTCTTATATGTTGGTGGAACTATATTTTTGGAGAGAGGTTCATGATATTTTCTAACCATAAGAGTAAGAGAAATATCATTTATTTGAAAGAAATTAATCTCAGATAAAGGTAGTGGGTTTAATAACATCATAATATTGATGTCAACATCACCTACATCCCAAGGAAGGGGAATATTGTTATAGATGCTTTTGACAGGAAAGTACCATCACAAACATTTCTGGAATCAATGGAAGAGTGAAACCTTATAGAGATCTTCATTGAGTTGCACATAGATTATTTGGAAGGTGTTTTAGGTATATTTATAACTTGTGTTAAATTATCATCATCTCTCATTGTGTTCATTATGAAATTTCAACAGCACGATGATGAGTTTATATAAATTTGGGATACCCTATATGGTGGGGAGAAAGATTTTGGTAGGTCTCTCTCTTCAGATGGTATACTCCACTTTGGGTATCAGGTTATTATGCCAACATACGTATGGAGCTCAGTTCTAATTTACTATCATAGTTATTTGTGGGAAATTAATCTAGGAACTATGAATATGTATTATGTCATGACATAATGACTCTAGTTTCTAGGTATGAAGTGCTACATAACAAATTATGTGTCATGTTGGTCACCTTCCAACAAAAAAGTCATAGCATCTGAAAAATTCATGTTTGATCCAACCTCTTTTAGCTCTAGATTGGAAATGGGACGAGGTGTCTATTTACAATGTTATTAAATAAACACAGTCTCCATGTGGGAGGAATTCTATCTCGGTGATGATTTATCATTTCAAAAAGTCAGTTCACTATATTCTGATCATAAAAACCAATAATGTTGAAGATTTCGGTAACCTGTATTTTTGAGAGATCTTGAGGTTAGAATTGGTTCCTTCTACTATTTTTTATGGAAGGGATCCTAGGTTTACATTGATATTTTGGAGGATTCTCCAAGAGGAAATTATGACGCAAGTTAGGATGAGTATAACTTATCATCCACATATTGACAATTAGATACTCAGACGAAGCACACTATTGATATCATGGTGGATATTATATGTGCCTATGTCTTGGATTTTGGTGCATATTAGGATATCCATCTAGGAATGGTTGAGTTTTATTATAAAAATTGTTATCATTTTTCGATCAGAATTTCTCCCTTCAAGCCTTTGTATGGACTCCTTTGCAGATCACATCTTTATTGGGAAGAGTTGGGAAATGCCTCTTTGGTGGTATCGAGTCTCATTAAAGAGACTTTAATGAGGATTCAAGATATAAATCAATATCTAGTTATAGCTCAATGTTATTAGAAATTTTATATAGACTGATGAAGGAGTCCTTTAGAGTTTTCCATTGGTGACTATGTTTTCTTGTAATTTACTCCTTGGTTAGGTCACCATCAACTTGGAAAATCAGGAATGTTGGCTCTATGATATGTTAAAACGTTTGAGGCCACTGATCTAATTGGGTAGGTTTCTTATTTATAGGAATTTATGGTCTAGTTGAAAAGTATTCAGGATGTATTCCACATATCCCAGCTAATGAAATGTCATCCTGATCCCTCTCACATTTTGAGTGGGTTTGAGATCGAGTTGGAGTAATACATTTCTGTTTTTGAGTAGCTAGTGGAGATAATTGGATCTAAGGTGAATTTCTTGTGTGAAAATTTTATTCTATTTGTCATAGTGTCATGTAGACATGGATTGGATTGTTATGAGACTTCGGAGCATGATTCATTGATGAGGGAGTAGTGACCGCACCTATTTTCAGACATCATCCTTCCACATGCTTTCCTTGGGATTGAAAGTATCATGGTAGAGAGTTTGTAACAATTTGTTATCCATTTATGGTAATTTTATTCTATCTTTTCTTTCCCCCTTTATTTGGGTGCATTTTGGGACTCTTGAGGATGGAGAGAGTTTGCTGGGGAAAGTGACCTAAAGTTCAGGGATGTATGTTTTTTTAGAAATAATGGATTATGGATTTAAATGTATTAAATGATTTGTGGAGTTCTCACCATGTTCAAAGAACTCTGGTGTTGGTTTGGGATTTTTCAAGAGAATATGGAGTTTTTATTCATGATGTAACATTTTACAATCTTTAATGATTAAATGTCATGAAATTTGTACATGTCGTGTAAAATGTTCACACCATATAATAGTAACCGAGAAAATGTCATGAAATAGTAAAATGTATAAAAGGATTACACACTATGAAAATGTATCCCATCATCTATTGGTTTCTGAGTATATATCATGTGCTAGTACAAGGTGGGAAAGGATTACACATCATGAATATGTTTTATGTCATGAAATGATAAAATCTAGATAGATTAATCTTAGGGGTTGTTTTTTCCATGATTTTGGGTTTCATGGATTACACTACATGAAATAGAGTTTTCCATCTAGTAATTCTTAAAGCCTATTCTTTTTATGGAGACGCATGTATGATATGTTATTCATTATACCCCATGCCTCTTCCCTCTCATCCTAATAGCTCTCACCGTCCTTTTTGGGGACCTCCACTCCTAAATTTCTTTTTTCAATGACTGACCTCTATTATGGTTGTAGTTAATTTCTATTGGTGTGTAATCCTTCTATTTATTCATTACCAGTTATCATCGTAGAACCATTTTATTGCATTTATAAATCCTTTAATCTATGATATTATTGTACTTGATCCTTTATAGATTTGTTGTGTGATCTTCCTCTGGAGGATAAATTGTGTTTTGGTTGTGATGTGGAGTGTATGTTTCTTTAAGGATATTTTTGTTCTATCCTCTCTACCAACCACAATTATTTTTTGGTTGATTCTGAGATGCGAGTATTGATTCTAAGACTTTCGTTGTTATTTTATTTGCATTCTACCTTATCAGTGAATTCTATTGTGGGCTTCTGTGACCTGAGTTTAAGGCAGGTGGTTCTATATCTAGCCTATGTTGGATGAACAATATTGATATGGTTTTAGTAATTTATTTATAAATTAATTGACATGATTAATTTGTGTTTGTGGAAATGAGTTTTAGGGAAAATATAGTTTTCCCCCTTTTGGGTAAAAGAAAAGATATTTTTAAAGGATTGGGAAATGTATTTAAGAAATGTTTCAAAAAATGGTTTTGATGAAATGGTTTGGAAAATAGTGCACATATAAAACTTTGGGTATTTAGGTGGAAGGTGTAGTAATATTCCTCATCCATTTATTAAGTGTTCACTCATGGGGTGCTCCTCTACTCCATAGGCTTATTGATCCAGGGACTTGATAGACATATTGGAGGGTTTTCTTTATGGGGTGTTCTTTTGATCTCTAGATTCGATGTATATGTTTAGTGACTTGATGAAAAAGACTTTCTATGTTTAGGTATGAGTGTCCTAGATTGTGTGGACAATAGTGATCCTTAATGCGACGTTACTTATTATTTGGATTTTACTATTTTAGCATGTACTTTCATGGATTTGATTTGATATGTGATACATTATTTATTTTATTTGAACTATTTGACATATATGAAATGTTTTTTCAAGGATGAGGGCCATTCCCCCTTTATTTAACATAAAAAATAATTCCTCTTTTAAAATTGGGAAAATAGGGAACCCATTATAGGAAAGTGAAAAGTGACTTAATGAAACATGAAAAAAATGTCATAAACATCCTATAATAATAAATGAAAGAAAGAATCATGGAATGAAATTGAAAAAGAATCATTTCCCATATCAATAAACAATTAAATAGAGAGTAAATTCAAAATGACGTGTCTCCCCCTCTAGAAAGATATTTCAGTGTTATGGACGTATATGGTGAAATAAGACCTGGAAAGGATCTTACTAAGCCTGTTTAGATGACACCCTGTGCACCCATTCGACAGTGCATGGAACTTGTATGATATTTAATGCAGGGAAAGTCAAGGCACCTGAATGAGTTGTAATGGTTTATGATACCCGAGTCTAAGTGGATGGTGATGATATAGTGGGTGTTTACCACACTATCATATTAAATATCTATTTCTTATCCTTTGGGGACTGACTTACCTCCTAGATATTTTTATCTATATATGAGTTGTATCCCTTCTTCTACATTCTTTTTTCATTTTTACATATATACATGACTCTTCTTCTACCATTTCCTCCATCGTGTGTGTATATATATATATATCAGGTTCTCTTCTTTATGTTGGTTGAAATTGTTCCGTCTGATTGTTGTTGATGATCAGGTGCTAGGGTCTAGCCCATGTGGATTGGGAATGCCCTTCAGGCTATGTAACATCTTGAGAAGATATCTGGGATTGGTTCGTTATATCAAATTTAGAAACCTTTATCATAAATACATACAACCAAATATCATGTCAAATAACTATATGAAACCTATGATCCTCCATATTCTAATTATATATATCCTAAGGTGAATATAGATAAATATTGGTTATTGGGTCAACATATTCCGTCATTATCTCATTCCCTTTCTCATGGTGAGGAACTCCATAGATTTCACTAAGATCACAAAATATGAGAATAATTTCTTGGTAAAGAGAGGCTTAATGTCTTTTCTATCTAATCCCTAACATTTCTTCCCAAATCAACTGAGTTACACTATATCTATATAGGTATTATATAATGAATACCGCACACATCACCTTGATGGAGTCATGGGTTTCCAACAATTGAATGAGTCTTTCAATCATTCGTAACTAATATTCCTCCTCATGAGGAACATACGTCACTTATAATATTGAAAATTTTGATGAAAAAGCTCCTAGGTTTGATTACAATCCTAATAACTTTCATGTTCATCTTCACTAGCTGGGGTCAGGTTCCTCACCTTGGTCCATATCTCAAATTGTGCGCAGAAATACTTTGATGTGGTTTTAATGAACTAGAGGGTTTCTCCATTAGGGTTCACCAAAATCACCATCCTAAGGATTTGATTTAAGTATTCAAGGGACATGATACTACACATCAGCATAAAAACAAACATAATAACATGAGACCTATGAATAAATTCCTGCTTAATTTAGTTGAATTTTACCAAAATTATAAAGTGACTTGTAAAAAACAAAGACAACGAATCAATCACTTTGAATAACAAGAAAGACATTTCCTAAGAACCTATGTTAACTTAAGTCTCATCATGTTGATATATGGTGAAGAACTCACTCGTGTCATATTATTTAAGTCCCTACGTTACTATCTCTTGTATACTAAGACATTCCAAGATGCACACTGACAATGAAAACAAATAGACCTCCCTTTGATACAAATTTTTTTACAATCGAATTTTGATTATCTAACTACCCTGAACCTGAGCTAGTCCTGACAAGATCAAATGGGAATTACTGATACCCATAGAGGAGTGATAAGTTTATTAGCACCTATAACTACCTTTGGGAAAAAATTTCCAAAAAAAATAACATTACAAAAGATACAAAGAATGAATTTAATATTGATATTCCAATAGAATTCAACATAAAAAATAGAGAAAATTAAGGTGATACAAGTTCCAAAACTAAAAATCAAAACAAAGTACAAAATAACAACAAAACCCCACCTTCACATGACATATAGACACCATCAGACTCCCACACCCTACTAACAATCAAACCCCCTGCTACCTTATGATGCTATTCTTTTACCCGTTTTAGACAAAACGTGATCTACATACACCGAATGGTGTACGAATGGTGATAGAAAACTATCCAGGTAGAATCCAACCATGTGCTTCCTAAAGAAAAATCATTAATATAAAAAAACTATGCTCATATAAATTATATCAAGGTATGACCTAAAATTTTACATAGTTTTAATATAAAACATTTAAAACCATCATTTTCAGAACCTGTAAACATTACTAATAATAAAGTTTTATATATCCTCTATAAACATTTAAATATACATTTTAAATAATATAAATTTGGAAAACTAACACTTGAGCTAACATTTGGTTCACGTTAGTGAGGAACCTTGTATATTCATCAAGATAAACAGGAAACCTAGTGAAAACAATACACTTTGAAAACAAGTCTTGGGGTAAGAGTTTACTCCCTAGAGTGGATCCCTACCACATATTAACGTATTAACCTAGAACAATAGGCCTATGGGGTAAGATTTCATCCACAAGTATGGCTCCCTACCCCATTAATGATAATAGTTGGGATTAACATATTAAAACCATTTAAAGGAAATTTTATATATAGATAATTGCATAAACTATTAACTATATAAATCATTCTCTAAAACCATTTTATTTAACAAAAAAAGGAATAATATATTTCATAAAAAATTTCATAAAACAACCATATTTTAAAAATCATTTATTTAAACCATTTTTAATCTATTTTCAAGATAACAATATAAATCATGATTTCAAACCATTTTGGTACCAATTTTAATGATCAAACAAGAATGTTTTTAGAATAAATTAATTTTATGAACCAACATTCAAAAAAACACATGGAATCAAACTATTATAATGAATCCACAAGCAGGAAATAGAGAAGTCTTGAATAAGTATGATGAAGTTTCCAAGATTCACAATTCCCAATTTAAAACCTAGATCTAATAAATGTACAATGTTATCATAGAAAATACATGGTGATAAACAATTGTAATATAATTTAGAAGAGTTTATAAGAAAAAATAAGAGGTAGAATACCAAAAATAGGATCATGACTTCGATTGGAACTTCAATCAACCAAGGATTTAGGTTGAGATAAAAAAATTCATCCAAATAGAGTCCCAAAAAATGCATGATATAGTTTATAAAATGGGATAAGGATAGATAAATAAAATTGGGTATTCCGTGGTAAAATATGATATTACCCTTAACATTTTAGACATTTTTTGCATCACCTGTGAGCTGGTGGAGTCCCACAGACTGGCTGATGGCTACATCAGAATTGTTGTAGGCACTGCCAAGCTGACCGGCTTGTTGATGCCTCTCATAAGTGAACAATTGGATCACTTTCAACATCATTAGTAATAGGTTCTGGTCTATAAATCCAAAATACATGAGTCACAACTCTGAACCCTCTTATTAAAACTAAAAAGAACCAGAGATAAGGAGAGATCGACGAAATAAGAAAGAAAATGAAAAAAATAGATTGATGTACCAAAAAACAATGATGAGATGTGTCATCACGACACATGTAATAAAGATACACTTAATAACTATATATTTTTTATGATATAATCCTAATAAAACTCATTTATCAATCAAGGATATTAAATTGAAAGGTTTAATTCCAATACAAAAAATAATAAGATCTCATACATACTATTATTATATCACATGATATGAATCCTCAACATATAGTGCTGACAAGCATTAATGTATACACACAAATGTTTAGTTATATAACACTCAATACAATTTTTTTAATTTATGATTACTAAAACCAAACGATACATTATAATATGGTAAAATAAAGTGAAAATCAAAATGTATTTTTCAATTCCCATCAATAAATTGTTTGTTATATTACCAAAATGTCATAATTTATAACTTGTTGCTTCAAAAAAATAATTTGAATGAGATACACTTATTATATCGAATTCATAAAATAATCTATTTATAAATTGACAATAATGACACCATATAATGAAAATGTCAATAAATTTTTAAAATAGTTACCCCATTATCATCAAATCCATAAATAATTTCATAGTAAATTTAATATTTTTTTAAATCATAAATAAATTTTTAAATAAAAAAACCATTAAAACCCATTCTTACAAAATAAAAAATATAACAATATATAATTTTGAATTTATATAAAAATTAATAGTATAAAAAACAACATGATACATTTCATGATTATGTTGAAGATTAATTTCATATTATACATAGAAAAAAATGTATGGATTTTAATATTGACATTTGATGAAAAGACTCCATTAATCCCAATAATTATATACTATCTATCATATATGTGGTATTTTTTTCTGATAAATAATTTTAACTTATTTATTTTTATTCTTATTACATATGTTTGGATTTGGTTTTTCTTGAAACATAATTTTTTTTGGAAAAAGGGTGGTTGGGTGGTTTTATTGGATAGTGCACGGTAGATTCATAATTAATACTAACCATGAATCTTAACCAATTGCAGGTTAACACCATTTCATTGGGATGTTCATGAATACAAAATAATAAAAATAAATTTATATATTAATAATACTTAGATTGGGGAAATCATAAATCCTTGAAGACCAGTTCTACAATCATTTACACAATTAGAACATGATTTTACAACCCATACTTCTAACCCATGCGAGTTTCTAAAAATTTAAAATATATGGAATTATAGATTTTTGTTACCATTATTTAACTATATTTTGGGCTTATTTAATCTTCATTTGAACTCTCTAATCCTCATGGAATTGAATCCCCTTCTCATCTCACTCCCCCCTTGATTCCATACTGGTTATTAAAAAGATTAAATAATAGAAATTCATGTAAGTGGTTCTCCTCCTCTTCTTTGGTCTTATTCTATTATTTTACATGGTTTTATTTTATCCAAATGGCCATGGTGTCCTAGGGTTATTTACCTGATGAATTTATGATTGAGTTTTTCCTTAATAGGGTTTTCTTCTTCTTTTAGGTAAAACTTATTTCTTATTTTGGTGGAAAATTGTATGTATAAATAGATTTGGTCACATTTATAGAAGCTGACTCTAGTCTTTTCCAATAATTGATAAAACATGATTTTCATTGTTCTTAATTTTTTTATGATTAGTAATTATTTTTTTGATGCCTCATATGATTTCAAGCAATTATTATATTTTTCTTATATTATTTCAAATGGGTTTTGGTGAATGGATTATTTTATAATTATTTATTATAATTTGTTTCCTTTATATAGATCTAGATGTTGGGTAAAATGATTCAATTTTTTATCAATAAAATAATTAATGATGATATATGGAAATTGTTTTTATAGATTTATAATGAATTATAATATGGATTTATGATAAATAATTTATATTTTAAGAGGATATTTAGTTGTGTAAATGGAGTATTCCACTAAAACTAAAATAAGTTTTCATGACAGGATTTTCATGGTTAGTACATGAAACTTGTCAAATTCTATAACTGATATAGAGCCTTATGGGATGTCTTATGTACATAGGTTGGATTGGGACTCGTATCATGTTAGGTTTAGTGGATGGACCTTCCTAGTGGATAATTTAATACTTTCACAATATGGGTGCATCCTAGTGCATGGTGAGTCATGGATAGTGGATATCACTATCTATATCTTTTATACTATCCCATATAGGTACATGATAGTGCATGTAGTGCTTAAATCAACTGCATGCTATAAAATTATAAAACTCTATATAGTGGATATTTTGTGCTGCTATTTATCTCATTATCGAGTCCCTAGGTTGCTCTACCTTGGTTGCCTATGGATTCTCCCAAGATATTATATCAATACTTTGGATATTATTATTTATTTCCTTTAATTTTTTAAGATTTATTGTTTAAAATTTTTAATGTAAATTTAACATTTTTACAAGTTTTAATATAATAGAAATATTACTTTTATATACCATTGTTTATAATATCAGGATGTGGTTTATTTCTTATGGGTTAATTGGTGGGATCCTAATAGGCTTGTTATTCTAACACCATATATACACCATTAGTGAGTATGTACACCTGATTTTTCTGACATGGGTATAGAAATGTCTTGTCTTGGAGGTAGTTTATATTATTGTTATCATTACTTGGGTTTGAGGAAGTGACATGCTGTTAGTCAACCTATATGTCACATGGAGATGAGTAGTGTATTTCCCATTTCTTTTTTGGTTTGAGTGTGCAATTCACTCATTCTTCTTATATCATTTTTTCAGTTTCCCATCCCATTTACCTACGTATAACATTTTGGATAATCATATATATTCATGTTTAGTTCTATGATTATATTAAATTTTTTGGATATTGTTTAAATTATAATAATTTTCATAGATTATTTTGAAATTACATTTATTTTATGGTATATTATGTGTTCTATTTTCTATGGTTTTTGAATTTGGGAACATGAATCACCAATATATGGATAGATCATTTTGGGTTCTTGGTTTGAACCCTCTCTATGTTCGATTCTTTAATTAGGAAAAATCATTCCCAAAGATGTGTTCTCAATTCCCCAACACTAGTTTTTATTCTAGGGGGTTTAGGAATTCCCTCAATTCAATGAAATAAGTTAGATCAAATGTCTATTTTGCGGTATCTTTAGTTATTTTATTGAATAATGGAAATAGAGCCTAGTTTTCACATTATGTTATCTTGGGAGTTAAGGTAGATAGGATATAAGATCATCAAAACATAAGGGGTTGGTTTTGAATGATTTTCCTGACAAAACTCATTATGGTGATTCTTAAGATTCTTTTAAATCTCAATAAACAATTACTTTTAAATATTATTAATCTTAATTTTTTATTCTGAAGAGATTTTTTGTTGGAGTAATGAAGGATTGGACAGAATTTACAAGATGCATGATCAAGCTGCATGGGTTGTAGACTATGTGGTAACCATCCATACAATACTAGAAGAGTTCCAGTGTTCCTCACATAGTTGGTTCATAGTTTTTTAAACCACGTGTCTTATCCATGCATCCATATACTAATGATATTGTATAACCCATCTGATTAAATAATATTTTGGTAAACCATGTGGTGTAACCATGCACAATTGGTGGTTGAGTTATTTTAATGTTTTTATTTGTTTAAATTAATTCCAAATAAATATTTACATATTTATCTTTGGATTAATATTTTAATTGGTTTTAATTAATTTTTTATACATAAATTTCAAAGAGTTTAATGGATTTTTTAATTAGTCATCTTATAGAACAATTCTCTTTCAAAGTGTTCTCGTGAATACTCTTAAAGAGATTTACAAATAGTCTATTTCAAGAAAACATTCCATTTGATCATAATATGATCAAGAATATGTCTCAAACCATTCGATATATGGACCATGGGGTGGTCCTTATAGTAATTGAAACAATGGAAGTATGATATGTTTCATCTCAATATTAGGACCATACATAGGAATTTATTCTCTCTATGATTACCTCTTTTTTAGGAATAGAAGGTTATCAAGAGGAAGATGATTGGATGAATAATATTGAAATAATCATCAAATTTCTTTATTCACCAACATTCATCAAAGTTAAGTGTTCTAGTCTCATGGTTGGGGGATATAAGATTAAATTATTGGAATTTATTATTCTGTTTATGGTGCATGGGAACATGGAATGGTAGAAATTAAAGGTCACATTCACTCAATAGTTTTGTAATAATACTTTTGAAAATGATAATTCATAGTAATTTATAATCCTCTAATTGGATAACTGAATGGTTATGAAGAATGCTAACTAGTCTTCTGAGATTGTTCGCTTTACCCCCAAAATGTGTTAGATTGATATGTTGAAAATGTTCCATCTCCATATAGTCCTTCAACCCAATATCTGATCTCAAGTATTCTCATTGAAACTAACCACATATAAAGAATTGGTTTATTAATCTTTGATGGTGGAGATATATCATGAAATAATTCAAGGAATGACTAACACCCCTTCTATGCCATGTAGATGTTATGGGGATTTCAAGAAATTAAAAAGAAGTATGATAAATTTAAAAGTAGAGGTGGCAGTGTTATAAGGTCCTAATCCTAATATGAATCATCTGAATCCATGGTATGTTGGTCCCTCATATTATATCTTTATGTAAAGGCCAATCATACATATCTGATATGAAAACCCTGTTTTTTATTACAACTAAAACATGATTTATTACATAAAACGTCACTTGATAAAACAAATAATATTGATATTTTTAGTGTCTTTGGGGCTTAGGATCATTACACAAAAACATGAAACACTTAATACAACATCTTTATTGAAAACCACCTTTATATGACCACTACATTCCCTCGTACGTAGCATTGCATGGGATAACCTGAGGACATGTATAAGAAAAGGGTGAGCTATAAAGCCCAGTAAGTGAGTACACATGGAATATCATGAGGGGTACAATACATGTTAGGAAATAGGAATATCAATATAGCATAAGAGAAAGATGAACATAAAGGAATGATAAATCATGGTAATCATAACATGGAAATATTGCAACAACACTTAATATGGAATTAGCATGAGCCAAGGCTCATTGCAGATGGAGCATGAGTATATCCTCATTGAACATAAAGCACGAGTAAACCCTCATTGCACTTGAATTAGAATGATTCAACACTCATTTCACATGACGTATCATGATAATATACTTTATCCAATGCATTGGAGTGCTATAATGGTGCACCCTTCTTAAACATTCCATTTCATGCATAAGTGTGCCACATGGATCATAAAACATGGATTCATAAAACATAATAATTTATTCCAAGATAAAGGAATATTGAATTCATACAAGAAAATTTATAATAAATAAGTAAATGTGAATAAAGTTGAATACCCTTGATGGAGAAATGCGCATGGTATTCACTACACAATGACATTGGCTTAGAAAATCGGTGCGATTTCGACAGAGTAACAGCGTGACATAAGAATTCATAAAAATGGTTGATGAGAGAGAAAGGGGTTAATAATCATATTTACATGGAATGGACAGTAATGAGGTCATATATATACATGTCCCAAAAATTTAAATGGAATTTAGATTCATGATACAAAAGTATTGCTTGAATGTAAAAGAGGAGAGAGAAGTTCTTTTCGGAATTTCAGCATAGTAACGGGTGTACATGGGAGAAATTTAATGAGAGAGAAAGGGGTCTCACATAATTAAAACATAAATATGGAAGTATTATGGAGGTGTGAAACCATACCCCAACATTCATAATTTAAATTAAAAGGGAAAAACAACTTAATGAAAATTGGACAAAATGAGAAAGGAAAAAAAAACCCTTACTTGGAAGTGTGCTTCAAAAGGCTTGAGAGAGGCTTGTGAGAGGCTTCTTGGGAGCTTGGGGAACCTTGGGAGGATTCTAGATAGAGTAGGGAATAGGTTTTAATATGTAAAAAGGCTTTTAGTGAGGAGGAAGTGGGAGCTTGGGTGGGTTTATATAGGAAAGGTGAGGGAATTCTTTATTATTAAGTTTGGGACCCCTTATATTAAATTAATCCAAACTAAAAAACAACCCATGGTTTTTTCCAATGGTTTTTGGAAAAGGGAAGATGAAAACAATATTTTATATGTACAAAGTCGAAAACTCTTAAAATAATAGGGTTGCTTATGTGGAGGTGAGTCACACTCCCATGAAAAACAATTTAAAAAGACAAGGTGTTTAATAAGTCTTGAGGGGTCCATTAATGCTTTGAAAAGTAAGTCAAACAAACCCAAAATCACATTATTTTAATGGTAAAACAAATATTGACCGAAAATAAAGATTATATTATTTTATTATATCACTATTGGGTCATTATTATGTCATAAAATAAATTATATATTTAAACGGTATTTAATTTTTACCCAAAAAATTGACTGTCTCAGAAAATTATGAAAAATTCACCGTTGGATAATTTTGACAACATGATTCCAAAAATAACATTTATTTTATCTAAATAATTTTCTAAATATGTTAATTTTCACTTTTAAAATAAAAACTGACATTTATCGAAAATTCACGGGTTTTGACAGAAATGGCTTTCAAAACATAATAAAAATTATAATTTCATTAATAAAATTATTTGATCATTTATATATAATAAAAATTAATTTTATAATAAAAATAATAATATTTTATTAAAATATTTTAAAATACAAATTACCTTAATTTATAAAATATAATTCTTAATTAAATAATAACTAAAAACACTCTTTGTACTTTAAAAACTATTTACATTGTATAAATATTGAAAAGAAATTATATTCATTATTATATACAAAAAATAATGTACATGAACATAGTACTATCGATTAGTTACATAACCCCTTAAAACTGCCGCATATGACCTAAGGGTAAGGTGTGCGATGGTGACAGACTCTTGGGGTGGCTCGGATAACATTGCTCGAGTGGTAATCTCTATCAACATCCAATTTTCTCGTAGAAGGTCCCGTTTTAGATTGACATGGTGAAGCTCAGCTTGAGATTGGCCAAGAGAGAAGCCCAAGGATTCCACCTCTTTTATGAGCTCTGACAAATGGGATTCGTATGCGGCAATTCTACTGGATGAGGCCATCACTTCCTTTGTTTGAGTAAATTTGGATTTGTTAAAGCCCTATATTTATACAAATCATGTGGTCACTGTTCAAAGGCTATATTAGCAATGGTCAAAATTCTTAACAAAAAACTAAAGAAGTTGAAATTTTATATAAACATAACGAGACATTTAATTAGATCAAGAGGGATTTCCATTAATGAAACTTTGGGTCGTTACAATATACCCCCCTTAAGAAATTTCGCCCTCGAAATTTTGTTTTCCCACAATAAAATAGATGTGGGTAACTCAGCTTCATCATTTCCTCTGATTCCCAAGTCGCTTCTTCAAACTTGTGGTTTCTCCACACCACCTTGACGAGGGGCATTGTCTTATTTTGTAGAATTGTTTCTCTACGATCTATGATCTTCACTGGTTTCTCCTCATAAGAAAGATGATCTTCCAATTGTACCACCTCAGAAGAGAGTACATGTAAAGGGTCCAATATGTACATCCTTAAGAGGGATACATGAAAGACGTCATGTACTTTGGCCATGGTAGGTGGAAGTACTAGTCAATAAGCCACAACCCCGACACGATCAATAATCTCAAAGGGGCCGATGTACATTGGAATTAACTTACATTTCTTTCCAAACCTCATGACCTTCTTCCATGGAGATATGCGTAGAAACACCATGTCTCCAACTTTAATCCCAAGGTCTCATCGACAGTTATCTGCATAACTCTTCTGTCGACTCTGGGCTGCCTTGATATGCTGCTGAATGTTTTTCACCTTCTCCACCATTTCTTAGACCATTTACGGTCCAAGTATCTTACGTTCACCGACCTCATCCCAACACGTCGGTGTTCATCACCTTTTCCCATAAAGGTCTTCATATGGTGCCATTTGGATGCTTTATTGGAAATTGTTATTATAAGAGAACTTAACCAGAGGAAGATATTGATCTCATCCTTCTTTCATGTCCATTGTCCATGCTCTCAACTTGTCCTCAAGTGTTTGGATAGTCCGCTCGGATTGGCCATCAGTTTGAGGATGATAGGCCGTACTGAAGTCCAGTTTATCATTCAGAGCATGTTGAAGACTCTTCAAAAACTTAGAGGTGAATTTTGGATCTCGGTCAGACACAATAGATAATGTTACTCCATGTAACCTTACCACTTCTCTAATATATATCTGTGCCAGTAGATCCAATGAGAAATCCTACCGAATAGAAATGAAGTGTGCATTCTTTGTAAGACGATCCACAACAACCCAGATTGCATTGTTTCTTTTGGATGTCCTCGGAAGTTCGGTGACAAAGTCCATGGTGATGTTCTCCCATTTCCATTCTGGTATGAGGAACGGTTGCATCATCCCCTTAGACTTCTACCTCTCTGCCTTCACTTGCTGACACACCAGGAACTTTGATGTATATTCAGTGATCTCTTTCTTCATATTATCCAACCAAATGTTTTCTCAGAGATCTCGATACATCTTTGTACTCCCTGGGTGAATAGAGAAATTTGTACTATGTGCATCATCCAAAAGTTCCTTCTTCAGCTCCGGTCTTTATGGAACACATAGTATTTTCCCAAACCACAAAATTCCTTATTCATTAACATTAAACTCAGAGGATTTACCTTTTTCACCAGCTTCCACTTTTTCTTGAATTCCCACATCATTATTTTGAGCATCTTTATCCTTTCCAAAAGAGACGATTGAGCGATCATTTGTGAAAGGATTGATGATGTTCCCTTATCTATGATTCCCATGTCCATCTTAATCAAGTCTAAGAAGATTGAATCCTTCTCAATTATCATCATTGATAGAATCACTGGATCCTTTCTACTTAGGGCATCTGCCACCTTCTTCGCTTTCCCAAGGTGGTAATGGTTTGAATAGTCATAATCCTTGAGGAGCTCTATCCATCTTCTCTAGTTCATATTAAGCTCTTTCTGTGTGAATATATATTTAAGACTCTTGTGGTCAGTATATATCCCACATTTCTCCCCATAGAGATAATGCCGTCAGATATTCAAGGCAAAGATCACCGCTACCAACTCCAAATCATGCATTGGATAGTTTCTATCATGGATTTTCAACTACCTTGCAGCATAGGATATCACTTTATCATTCTACATCAACACACAACCTAAGCCCTTCTTTGAAGCATCACTGAATACCACAAAAAGTTCCCAACTTGTGGGTAAAGTGAGCATGAGCGTAGTGATAAGCCTCATTTTCAACTCCTTGAAGCTTTCTTCACATTTATCACTCCAAGAAAACTTTACTCCCTTTCGAGTTAGCTTGGTAAGAGGGTTGGACACTCATGAGAAATTTCTCACAAATCGTCGATAATATCCAGCTAACCCCAAGAAGCTACGAATATCTATTACCGATGTTGTCCTCGTCCATCCCTAAATTGCATATGTTTTGGAGGGATCCAGAGATATCCCATTGATTGTGATGATATGTCCCAATAATGAGACCTCATTCAACCAGAACTCACACTTTCTATACTTTTTATAGAGCTTCTCCTTGCGGAAAGTCTCTAGTAAATTTCTTAAATGCTCCTCATGATCCTCCCCAGTTTGGGAGTATATTATAATATCATGTATAAAGACTACCACAAATTTGTTGAGGTAATCTCTAAAGACTCTATTAATTAAGTCCATGAATATTGCTAGAGCATTGGTGAGTCTGAAAGGCATTACTATGAATTCATAGTGCCCGTATCTTGTACGAAAAGCAGTCTTGGGGACATCTTCCTTCTTCACCCTTACTTGATAATATCCCGACCGCAAGTCCACCTTGGAGAAGTATTGTTCTCCACAAAGCTGATCAAACAATTCATAGATTCATGGGAGAGGATACTTGTACTTTATCGTGATTTTGTTAAGTTCACGATAATCAATGAAAAGACGCATTGACTCGTCCTTCTTCTTGACGAAGAGGACTGATGCACCCCACGGTGAAGCACTTGGGCGTATAAACCCTTTATCCAGATTCTCTAGTAGTTAATTCTTAAACTCTTCAAGATCTACAAAATCTATTCTACAAGGAGTATTTGATATTGGTAAAGCCCCGAGTATAAGTTCAATTGGGAATTCAACATCTCTTCTAGGAGGAAGACCAGACAATTCCTGGGGAAACACTTCAACTAATTCCCTCACAATAGGCATTTCTTCGAGGATGGTTTCTTCCTTGGACTAAATCATCTGATCCAGATATGCATGCTCATAGGGAAGTAATATCCGTGCTTGAGATCATGGAGCTAAAGGAGATTCATCTTCCCCCTTAAACTTGTAAATAATCCGGGGTCGATTCTCCATATGGAGTGTGATTTCCCTCTCCTGTCAATTTCTGTTGGCTCTATATAAGGAAAGCCAATCCATGCCAAGAATTGCATCAAATTCCACTAGAGGGAGTATGATGAGGTTCACTGGGAAATTCCATCAACAGATTATAACAGGGGATGACTTATATTCATGGAATGTAATTATTGCCCCATTTTCCATACTCATAGAAATATTCACTTCCATGATTTGTGGTGGTGCTGGGATTGTTCTACTAAACTATCGAGATATAAAAGAATGTGTAGAACCTGAATCAAAAAGTATGTTCGCTATTCTTGAATGAATAACTAGCGTACCTGTCACCACTTCATTGTTGGGGTTCACATCGACAGATGTGATGGAAAAAGCTGTTCCTTGCTGTGTTGGATGTTTTTGGTTTCCCCAAAAAACCCTTGGATTAGGGCATTAATTTTCAAAATGACCCGGTTCTTTTCAATTGTAGCATTGAACAATGCGTTGATGTTAGAACAGTGTATTCCTCTCCTCTATCGCAACCGCATGTCTTTCTTGTCGATAGTTAACAACTAGGTTCCCTTATCTTCCACACCTGAAGCATTTCCTCATCCCCTTAAGGCAATTTCCAGGGTGTTTCTTTCCGCACTTTTGGCAAGTGGAGTGCTGGATCTTCTTAGCACCGTTGGATTTATCCATCAGACCACTAGCATTGATGTACACGTTACACTTCTTATCCTCATGATACCCCTGTGATTCTCTAATCTCCATTTCGACCTTGAGGGCAAATCGGACAATTTCTTCATAGCTGTCGAAGTCATGGATCAACAATGCATTCTACAGGCTAGGCTTCAACCCACCAAAGAAGCGGTCAACTTTTCATTCGGGGGTAACGACAAATCCAGAAGTGTATCATGCAATCCTTGTGAGGTTTTCCTCATACGCTTCAAAAGATTCTTCATCTTTCTTCTTGAGGTGAAGGAAGTCCCTTTCTAGCTTTAGCCGGAGGGTGCGCAGAAAATATTTATCAAAAAACATCTTCCGGAAATCCTTCCACTCCAACGCCTCGATCTCCTCTGCACGCTAGGTATTTTTGAACAACATCCACCATTGATCAAGTTCACCCTCCAAACAATAAGACAGCAAGAGAACCCTCTCTTGTTCAGAACATTGAATGGTGGAGAAGATCTTTTCAATTGAGTTGATCCATTGTTCAGCGATCGTGGGATCGGATGATCCACTAAAAGTAGGAGGCCTTTGTCTCATGAAGCACTCAATAGTGACTTGTTCTTTCTTAGGGGGGTTGAACGTTCCTCTTGACCCATGTTTCTATTCAAAACTTGAGTTAGCTAAGAGAGAATCATGACAAAGTTCATGATTCCCATTCCCATTAGATTGGGCATCTCTTTAGTATAGTCATCACATTGATCTTCACAACAGTTTTTAGCCCGAGTCCTCCTATTACTGGCCATTGGCTGGAATAAAAGGAAAGTTAGGGGTAACACATAAAGGGTAATCCAAAGACAAAAGTTGATGACTTATAAATAAACATTCATTTCCTTAACTCATGAGTCTATAGGCTTCAATCTAGGATTTTCATGATCTACATCTGTGCCAGAGCCGCATCTACCTGCTCGTATCCATACAGGGATGTATTTTCTTGATATCCCACTTACTCAATACTCACCAAAACATTGGGAATTTTTTATTGTACTTAGTCTTGTATCTAAGCCTTTACTAGGGTTTTCTAATCCTAATCCCAAAAATAACTAAACCTATCCTCTAACACCAACTATGACAACCCTGCTTTTTATTACAACTTAAACATGATTTATTACATAAAACTTCACTTGATACAACAAATAAGATCAAGTGGTTTAGTGTATTTGGGGCATAAGATCATTACATAAAAACATGAAACATGAAATATAACATCTTTATTGAAAACTTCCTTTACATGACCACTACATTCCATCGTACTTAGCATTGCATGGGATAACCCGAGGACATGCATAAGAAAAGGGTGATCTATAAAGCCTAGTAAGGGACTACACATGGAATATCATTAGGGGTACAATACATGTTATGAAATAGGAATATCAATAGATCATAATAGAAACATGATCATAAATTCATGATAAAGCATGGTAATCATAACATGGAAATGTGGCAACAACACTTAACATGGAATTAGCATGAGCCAAGGCTCATTGCACATGGAGCATGAGTATATCCTCAGTGCACATAAAGCACGAGTAAACACTCGTTGCACTTGAATTAGAATGAGTCAAAACTCATTTCACATGACGTATCATTATACTATACTTTACCTAATTCATTGGAGCACTATAAGGGCGCACACTTCTTAAACATTTCATTTCATGCATAAGTGTGCCACATGGATCATAAAACATGGATTCATAAAACATAATCATTTCTTACATGATAAAGGAATGTGGAATTCATACATGAAACTTTACAATAAATAAGTAAATGTGCATAAAGGTGAATACCCTTGATGGAGAAATGGACATGGTATTCACTAGACAATAACATTGGCTTAGAAAATCGGTGTGATTTCGGCAGCGTAACAGCGTGACATAAGAATTCATAAAAATGATTGATGAGAGAGAAAGGGGTTACTCATCATATTTACATGTAATGTACAGTAATGAGGTCATATAGATACATGTACCAACAATTTAAATTGAATTTAGATTCATGATACAAAATTATTGCTTGAATGTAAAAGAGGAGAGAGAAGTTCCTTTCGGAATTTCGGCATAGTAACGGGTGTACATGGGAGGCATTTAATGAGAGATAAATAGGTCTCCCATCATTAAAACATAAATAGGGCAGTATGAGGGAGGTTTGAAACCATACCCCAAAATTCATAATTGAAATTAAAAGGGAAAACAACATAATGAAAATTGGACAAAATGAGAATGGAAGAAAATACCCTTACTTGGAAGTGTTCTTTCAAAGGATAGAGAGAGGCTTGTGAGAGGCTTATTGTGAGCTTGGGGAACCTTGGGAGGATTCTAGAGAGATTAGGGCAGAATTTGGACGATCTCCAAAGTCTTTGAGTGAGGAGTTAGTGGGAGCTTGGGCGGGTTTATATAGGAAAGGTGAGGGAATTCTTTATTATTTCGGTTTGGAACCCCTTATATTAAATTAATCCAAACCACAAACTATACCTTGGTTTTAGCCCATTGTTTTTGGAAAAGTGAAGAGGAAAAAATATTTTATTATTCCAAAGTCCGAAATTCTTGAAATAATAGGGTTTCTTATGTGGAGGTGAGTCACACTCCCACGAAAAACAATTTAAAAAGACAAGGTGTTTAATAAGTCTTGAGGGGTCCATTAATGCTTTGAAAAGTAAGTCAAAAAAACCCAAAATACAAATTTTTTTAATGGTATACCATATATTGGCCGAAAATAAAGATTATAGTATTTTATTACATCACTATTGGGTCATTATGATGTCATAAAACACAATATATTTTTAAACAGTCTTTAATTTTTACCCAAAAATTTGACTGTCTCAGAAAATTATGAAAAGTTCACCATTGAATAATTTCGATGTCCTGATTTCAGAAATAACATTTATTTTATCTCAATAATTTTCTAAATTTGTTAATTTTCAGTTGTAAAATAAAAACCAACATTTATCGAAAACTCACAGGTTTTGACAGAAATGGCTTTCAGAACTTAATAAAAATTATAATTGCATTCATTAAATTATATGATCATTTATATATAATAAAAATTAAGTTAATATATTAATAATAATATTTTATTAAAATAATATTTAATTAAAAAATACCTTAATTTAATAAAATGTAATTCTTAATTAAGTAATAACTAAAAACGCTATTTTTACATTAAAAACTATTTACATTGTATCAATAATGACAAGAAATTACATTCATTATTTTATAAAAAAAATAATGTACATGAACATAGTACTATAGATTAGTTACATAACCCCTTAAAATAGCTGCATATGACCTAAGGGTAAGGTGTGCGATGGTGACAGACTCTTGGGGTGGCTCAGATAACATTGCTTGAGTGGTAATCTCTATCAACTTCCACTTTTCCTATAGATGGTCCCATTCGAGCTTGACATGGTGAAGCTCATCTTGGGCTTGGTCAATAGTGAAGCCCAAGGATTCCACCTCTTTTTTGAGCTCCAAAAAATGGGCTTTGTATGGGGAAATTCTACTGGATGAGGCCATCGCTTCCTTTGTCTGAGTAAATTTGGATTTGTTAAATCCCTATATTTATACTAATCATGTGACCACTATTCAACTGCTATATTTGCAACGGTCAAATTTCGTTACATAAAAACAATGAATTTGACATTTTATATAAACATAAAGAGACATTTAATTAGATCAAGAGGGATTTCCATTAATGAAACTTTGGGTCGTTACATCCGACGCGTTAGGAAGCCACCAATGTGTTTAATTCTAGTAGTTAGATGATCTATCATTGAATATTCTGTTGGGAGAATCTATAGTAGAAGAGTAGTGAAGGGTCCTTAGTTCCAAGGGGATCCAATATGAAATTTTATGCATCCAAGGTAGTAAGATATTGACCTCATGGTGATGGAGGAAAAGGTGGTACATATTATATTAATATACAACTAAGGACCCAACCTCAAACCAACAGTAAGCCTCAATATCTCTAAGATATGATACAGTTTCATGGTATAGAGCTACCCCCACAATATATGATGTGGTAATAGAATCTGTGAAAGGTAAAATTATTATTAAACTCTATATGAAAACTATCTTATTTGATGATAGTGCCTACAATTAATTTATCAGATCCTTATTATAAAACTATTTAACCTTCCATATGAGCTTATACAATATGTTATAAAAATAAATACTCCCCATGAGATGAAAAGAGAATGAATATTATGATGTACTTCATGTATTACATCTATATTTATGGTAGATATATCTTAAGATTTCATTATTCTTAAGATAGAAGATTTCGATATCATCCTCTGAATAGACTAGATGGTTTCATTGAGGTCTGGTATTCATCATTATCATAAAAGGATGAAATTTATAACTTCTAATGGGAAAACCAATTTTCCTAAGGATAATGGGTCATAGGGTCTAGTCAAGTAGTACCTTCTAATCCAAAGGATGGTATGTAAATATGTCATATATCATCAATTAAATATTAATTTTATGAATAGAGTTTCATGACCTATCTTCTAACTATGGTTAAAGAATTTCTAGAGGTGTTTCTAGATGACATATTTAGATTACCTAATCAATAATAAATTGAGTTTTATATTGTTATAGTACATGGGATGAAACAAATTTCATTTTCATTGTATCAAATGGAGATCATTGAATTAATGGAATTGGTGATTCAATTTGATGATTTGAAATTAAAATGATTTATTCATCCTAGTGTGTCTCTAGGGGCCACAATCATACTCTTTTCTAAGAAAGTAGATAGAAATATTTGTTTATGTATTGATTAAAGGAATGTGAACCATGAGAAAATAAAGAATAAGTATTCGTTTCCTCACGTTGATGATCTTTATGATCAACTAAAAGGGACATAGTTATTTTGATTTATTAATATCTAATTAGGATACCATCAACTCAAGGTGAGGGAATATAATATTCCCAGGACATATTATACCAATAGGAATGGTCACTTTAAGTATATCTTTATTCCACTTGGGTTGACTAATGCTCATGCAGTGTTCATGGCCCTTGGGAACCGGATATTACATCGATACCTTGAATCCTTCATGGTTGTGTCAATTGATAACCTCTTGGATTATTATAAGTCTTAAAAAGAGCATAGACATCACAAAAATACTATTTTACAGATTATCTCAGATCACCACATTTATATAAAGCTATCAATGTGAAAATTATTGATCTAAAAAGTCATGTTTAGTATACATGTGGTATCAGTACATTGTGTTTTTATTGATCGTACGAAGGTGTAGGTCATTATGTCTTGGTAAGAGTAAAATAAATTATTTGATATATGATGCTTATTGGGTCTATAAGGTTACTATAGGCTATTCATATGACACTGATCTAACCTTAAATACCATTTGATAGTTGTCACCCAAAAATTAGTGAAATTTCAATAAATCCCTATATATTTTTATTCTTTTAATCAATTGAAGTTGTGGGTAACTCCATCTCATTTTTTATCATATCTACACTCGATAAGGGTTATTTCATGTAGTGTGATGCATCATGAATGGTATTATATTTTTTTCTTATTCATGGTGACCACGTAATTGAATATACTTCCCATCAACTTTATACACATGAAATGTATTTCCCAAAAAAAATATTATATTGGTAATGGTTATTAATTCTATTAATTAATGGAGACACTATATTTTTGGTGATAAATTCATACTCCATACTGATATTATATGTTTTAATTTTTTCTTTTGACAAGTATGATGTATTAAAATAATATCCATTATATCATGACCCATTATAAGCCACTAATATTAGTACATTATATTTTAATACATCTAGGTCGATCTGTATAGACTTCCCCTTGAGTGTGGTTGAAATATCCCAGTCCTACTTTTCTCTAGGATTAACTAATCAAATAGTTGTTCCTGAAATATAAAATTCCCTCTTGGGACAAAATCACTCAATGGCGGTCTCTATCCATATTTAATTCTACTGATATGTTGAAATTCATTATCCCATAATATATCAAGATGAATAAGTAAAATAAGGGAAGGAAAAATAAAAATATTATCTTGAAACACCACCTCCCTCTTCATTTCCCATATATAAATAGGATGATATATCTAGGTATTTCATTATTAGTTTACCTCATACCCAAGAGGGAAATAATTTCATTGGTTTAATTATTGATTCGTTGATTAAATGAAAACATTTCAAATCTATTAAATATAATAGGAAATTTTTGGATCTTGGATGGTTATACGTTATGTAAATTTTGAATCTATATGAAATTTCCCCAAAAGTGATATTCAATTTTAATTGTGGTTTTATATTGGTTTTAGGGATTCAATTTTATCTTCAGTGAGTTTGAGTAAGATATACCACATTTAAATGGATAAGAAGATGAATTCAAAAATCCAGATCTTAGAAAACATGATTTGTGCTTATGATTTTGAATTAAAAAATAATGGGACACCCAACCTGGGTTGGATATATTTCTAATTAAAATAGAAACTATGCATCTATTCAGATGAACCTATTCAAATAATTATATGATCAGTCATGTCGGTCACAAATTTTATGGACTAAGGTGGGAGAAATATCTCATGTGGGATAATAATTATTTAGGATATAGATGAAAAGATATACTATATATTGAAATGAATAATGAAATTGAATAGATATCAACATTATATGTTTACAAACTTCAACAAACTCTTCTGTTTTCATTCAGTGACTATTTTTTCATAAATTTATCTCCTCTATTAGTTCAATGAGGGATTTTTGGGGAATTAAAGATGAAACTATGGTATGTAGTCTCCATTGAAATTACATAAATGATTATAAGGTTTGTATATTAGGCTGTTTTTCTCTTTATATTACATTTATTCATGATGTATTTAGTGTTTCTCAACATAATAAATATCATATAAATCACTCCCATCAGTTGAGATGGGACAAGATGGAAATAAAACCAAAGGTTTTAGTAATTAATGAACTAATACAGATGTTTAACACTTGAAGAAAATAGAAACATGGTAAATCTATTACAATGGTTTGGGAAGCATAGATGAAAACGATTATTATCATGAAACATGGGTGAAAGAATCTATTTTGGGGGAGTAGTGACCTCATCTATTTTATGATAACCATGCATCGAGTTGAATTTATGAGTGAATAAAGTGACATGGTTTGATGAATTATAACACACATAGTTTCATTTTCTTTTTAAAAATGATTATTCTTTTATTTTTATTGTTATTTTTTTATGTTGATATCATTTTTTATTGAAACATGGGATTTTTTTGGAAAAATGGTTATATTTTGGCTTTAAAAGTGAACAGTTGGAACATGAAAAGTAGTAATAATAAAACATAACCTTATGTAGGGTGACTCCATTTCCATAGAAAGTACACTATTAGTGCACAATTGTTATTAACCCAATTTGTTAGGATAATTTAGCTAAGGTAAACTATTTAATTCTTTGGATCAGTTCTAGAAAAATTCACATCGTTTTCATATAGTTTACCAAATTTGGTATCCAAACCATATTGACTATCTAGAATTAAAAACATCCTAAACTAAATCTTTTAATCTATTACATTTAATCATTTTCAGAATTTTAGTCCCTCATATTAACTCTCATGGACTGTAGGTATTAAATCCCTTGGTCTTATCTCTATCCTCTTGATTCAAAGTGACTTTGCAATATAATTCATTAAATGATATTCTAGTAAAAGGTAATCCTTCTTCACTTTATTATTATTATAATCATATTTTAATGTAACATCTTCTTTAACTATGGCTATCATTCCCTAGGGTTCAGGATCATATGATTTTATAATAGGGGGTTTCATTGATAGGGGACTATTTTGTTATATTGGGACCCTCAATTTCCTCTTCTCGTGGAATATTGAAAGTGTAAATGGATTTGATCACATTTATGATAGTTTACAATATATATATCTCATAATTGATCAAAAATGTTTTGATTGAATATTTATAAACAATTTTATGGGTATTAAATAGAATTAAAATGCACATTATGACTTCATGTAATTATTATGTTGGGATTATTTGATTTCATAGGTGTTTTTGTAAATGATTTATTTAAAGTGTACATAATATCCTACATTTCCTATATCAAGCACCATATTTTTAATGAAATACTACAATTATTTTTATTGGAAATAATTAAGTATAATCTATTGAAACAATATTCCCTGAATTATATTGAAATATCAATTGGGTTTAAGGTGTTTTTATTATTCTAATATGGATTTTTTTTGTGTAAATGGAGTTGTCCACATGAAAATAAGTAACTTTTAATAAAATTATTTTCATGGTTTGTATATGGAACATATTATTTTTTTTGAAATAAATTTGAGACTCATGGGAATCCTTGATTATTTATGTGGGACTGTGACTCATAGAATGATAATTTTAAGGGATTTTCATTCATAGTGGGTAAATTTAGTCCTACTCGATATAGGTTCATGCTAGTGCATGGTGAAATATGGATAGTGGATATATCCATATCTATATCTATATTTAATATTTATCCATATAGAAGCATGATAGTGCATGGAATGTTGTGTCTAGTAGATATTTTAATATCTACTATTAGTAATTCATGACATGGGAAAATGCAGGGGCTTGATAAGACACATTCTAGGGGATACTTTGTGATTTTGGTTATATCCTCAGGGTTTCTATAGGTCAAACTTTGATGGTTCCATTTAACTTGTCCTATGATATTTTTTTACTACATTTGATATTATTGTTTTCCTCATTTACTATAACATAACTTTCATTTAATTCTTTAAAAGATAATTATCATTGTTACATGTTTTATTTAAAATAAAAATATTACTTTTATATTTATCATTTCATTCAAGTAGGATATACTCTGTGTCTTATGGGTTTCGAATGGAGTATATAGTGCAACCCCACTGGTCTTGTAATATTCACTCAACTAATACACCCATTGGTTGTATTTAGACCTTGTTTTCTAGAAGTATGTAATGGAAAGGCTTTTTTTGGTTGTGATTGATATTATTATTAACATACCATGATTTTGTAGGATGTAACATCATGGGAGTTAACCCTTGTGTGCCCTAGAGATGGGTAGCGGATGTATTGATTCATTTTTCTGTTTTATGTTGTTGATGAATTATTCTTTTTATATTTCCATATTAACATCCTATGTCATTTACCAATTTATCTAATTTTTCATCATCATGTACAATATTGTTTCATTTTATGTTGATATTAAAATTTTCGATGTTGTTGCATTTATATTGGTTACTTGGTTTCTTTTGAGATTTCATTTATGTTATTTCGTGTTTGGTTTTATATTTCATAAGATTTAGATTATCTGGGAGAATAGATCCCCATTATATGTTGATTTCATGGTATTATCTCTATTTTAACCTTGTTGACGGTGGATTTTTCACTTGGGTATAATCATTAAAAAATATTAGGCCTTGATACCCAAAAAATACTTTTTATCCTATAGATATCAGAAATTCATTTTCAGATATTTCATAAAGAAATCCAGTTATTGGGTTTAGTGTATCCCGAGTTGGTTTATATTTGTAGGTAAATCATTATTATTTCCTATACAATTTATTACGAGTTTTCATATATTAATTGAAATATATTATAATGTTTATACATCTAAAATATATTAGGTATATTCTTGAAAAAAATATATTAAAAAAAACACAACTACATCCTTATGTGATCTTAAAAAAACTCAATCCAAAAATATTATTAGTATTAAATCTCCCCAAATAAAGATTTAATATGTAACATTTTTAGTCATATAATTACTAAAAACTTTACTATAAATAATAAGTATGAATTTTTTATTAAAATTTTATAATTTGAAACCTAATTGAAATTATAATTAATGTATATTATGGGTGGAACCTAAAGGCTAATTTGATTATTAGAATTTTTCAGTTATAATTAAATTTATTTTATATTTATTTTGTTATAAAAATATCATTATAATTTAAAATATAGTCAGAATTTTAATTTCGATCAACAAAATAACTAAATATTATCATCATAATCATTATGAAATATAATTTTTATTTAAAAAATTACTTATAAAATGTATATAATATTCAAAATTATTGAAAATATATTTATATAAATAATTATTTTTAATAATAAATGTAATTAAAAAACAAAATATTATTTAAATGTAAATATATTTCTAAATAATTATAGATATATACATATTAATTAAATATAATAATTTTAAAAATAATCATAATTAATGAATTAATTAAAATTTAATATGGAATAATTGTAATTTGAATTAATGAAATAGATAAATGCCATGTAATAGAAAATACCCTAATTTAATTATCTATATGGTCAAAAAAATCAACACCTTTATATTGAAATGATTTTTTATGGAGTTATCTTCTAGATATCAAAATTATCAACCTTTGTAATGAGTTATTTTATCTAGGTTTTCATGGGACATCTCTATTGTAATGAACAACCCATGATACCCTCTAAAATAACACATGAACAGACCCGCTACACACACAATGAGAGTTATTGATCCTTATAGGCTATCAACTAGAACTATTGCATCAACAAATAATCAAAGGGAAGGATTTCACCCAACTTGAAACAAATTGTATGATATATACACAATAGAAAAAACTGGAAGAAAACTAGTTGAAATATATTCCATAATCAAAGAGAAACAACAGTAGTGATGCAACCTAAAAGAAAAATGAACCAAAGGTACATGTCTATCAAAACCTGAATGAAAACTGAAACCAACAACCACTACTCCATGTGATATGTGGGAAATCCCCTTCCTTATCTCACCCATATATATGTACCTACCTGATGTAAACCTCACTACATCACTATAGTGCCTTTCCTTTTTCTCTACTAAAGGACATTACTGAGATTACACACCACTAAAGGGGTGTGTAATGTGTGATTTAAAATGGATTAGTATGATTATGTCATAAACCCCTCCCTCCAAATATGCCCCTAATGGAATGGAAATGAATAAAGGTGGATAATAACCCTTAGTACCACCTCTAGTCGGCCCTAGGGTGGAAACCAACACCAAGGGTATACAGTCTCACAAAATGGGAGGCATTTCCCTTTTTAAGAAAAACATATCGAGAGATAAGATGGTCCATCCCAAAACAACTCCATATACTATATATATAAAATAAATACAAAAATCCATCCCAAATGAAGGTTTTAAATAAATATTTTATGAATACAATGAAAATATAAAGTATATAACAAAATAAAGTCCAAGTAGTGACATGAAAATAGTCCCAACATCTGATCTACTAATGTCCAGCACGGTCCATGTAATCCTCCTAGAAACATGAAAATAGTTTTATATATGCAGGGTGAGCTTTCACGTATAATGAATAGGAAAACTGATGTCAATTGTTCACATGTTAGAGAAGCATACTAATTCTACCATGGGAAAACTATAGAACCCAAAACACTTAACAATGTATACTAACCATCACATCCCCACCGAGGCACAATAACCAGGTAATGCAATTCAAGTTAAATAACATAGTAAGAACATCGATGATTTGGGTACCCCACACCACTTCCTACTAGTTTATCCACTCTTGCGTTATAAAAAACGTCCTCAAAATCCCACCACATCCCAACACATCACATCACAACCCACCAAAAAACACTCGTCTCTTATAGATAGTCTCATCACCTTGGAAAACGAAGTTCATCAAATCCCACTCAAAAACACCCTGGCCTCACAACTGGCCCCTTCACCTAGGAAAAATTAGTTCATCATATCCCTCCTACACACACATGGGCCTCATGGATAGTTCTCTCTCCTTAAAAAACTAGGCTTATCACATCCCACCCACACACACCTGGGCCTCAAAAACCATATCTTATCCCAAAGACACATAATAAATATTGAATTTTCTCATCCCAAAGACCCCTAGGATAACCAAACCTACCCACATACGCCCGGTCCCCACAAAACAAAACCTTCTTGAAGAATCTTGGGCTATCACCACATGGATGAGGGACCCGAGAAGATAGGGTATATAGTAATCCATCCTCGAAATAGGATTTTTGTTAGAGACACCATCCTCTAGGACAATGGGGGTTTTTGGAACATAGTGATGAACTATGGTCGGTTGTGTATATAAATCATAGAGTAAATATATGTATATATATATGCTACCAAACACTGAAGCGCAGCCTATGAGTTTTCAACCAACACCCAACTCATAAAACCTTCTTTTTCGGTACCTCTAAATGCACAACCACACAACTTTACAAAAATTGAATTCATACCCCCCAACAAATTCATTTATCAAATTATCATTATTTATTAACAATCCATTTATTAATTCCATCACTACCCAAGAAACTACTAGTAATAAAGAAAAAATAAGCACAACAAAAGTCACACCGAGGAAGAAGAACCATGGTTAATTAACCCATTTAACATTCCTCTCTGTTTAACACCCATTCATGAAAAAACATACCAATCCTATGGTATAATAAATATTTCTACTAGTTATTAATGGAGAACCACCCATTCAAACCACTACCGTTATCATTTTTCAAATTCATTCCTCCCAATCCATCCTCTCACCTAAAAAAACCCCCAAATAACAACCACACCGGAAAGCACATCTCATCTCAACTAATCTCAATATTCCTTATCATAAACCACACTATACCGATCACATCCAGCAACACAAACATAGAAAAACCCAATCACAGCCCTGCTGCACAACACTGCCTATCCATTTCAAGATCAATAAATCTCTCATCCCAATATTCCATTAAGCCTTCCTACCCAACCCACAACACAAAATATTTCTTAAAACTGTACCACCATATAAACCAAACAAAGAATATTTTAGATTTAATAAATCATTAATTTTTTAATTATGCATGTTAATATTCAGGTTTATCATAGAAGGTGTGATCCGGGGGAATCCATTTATTAGCGATGTATAAGTTTTTATAAAATATCATATGTAATTATTTAAATAAAAAAACTACATTAATTCAATAGACGATCCCATGTACATACAATGACCCCAAATATCCATGTTTTTTAATGGGGAATTTAGTCAATATAATTCCAAACAACAACCCAAATCAAATAATAAGTAGATCATATGTCACATTTCCCCAAACCATGTTTATTTATTTAAAACCTATTCGATTTTCTTTGATTATTTTGGATTCTACTATATTTACAAGGATCCATTCATAGACTCACCTTTAATGATACAGAATTGAGAGAGATGAAGGAAAACCTACATGAGAGAAGAGATGATTGACACTTCTTTATTCCCCCAAAGAAGGGGTGCACATGCAGTAGGAATATACATCATATAAAACATGGTCCAAAGGCTACATCAAAATCACACAAATCCTTAGGGAAGAAATATTTGTGGAGACTTTCACCAAGAGAAAATGAAGTGGAAAAGGAAGAGGAGAACTACAATTTAGAAAGGCCAGATCCTAAATCAATAGGAGAATCAGTTTTTTAACATACATTAAAGGTAGATATTGAAGAAGACAATATTGTTTGGACATTTAGAAGTTTGACAGACTTTTTGAAAAATACTAATATAATTTAAATCCCTTAAAAAATCATTAAAACCACTTGAATAAGGTATAAAACTCATTTTATGTCAATGATAACATTAATGGGGTGAAACTGTAGGACTATAGAAACATTGTTCATGACTCACCATTGGATGAGTGACCATTGTGAGTTACCATTGAGAGTCACCAGTGTGAGCCCCTGTTGCGACCTATCAGGGAATCACCATCAAGACCTACCATTAGTGAATCCCCATCATGAACTATAGTCACCCACTCACTGTCAGGACCTACCACCATCGACTCAATGTCAGGACAAACTATTAGTGACTCACCATCAGGACCTACCATCAATAACTCACCATCAAGACCTACCATTGAAACTCACCTTCGTGACCTACCATCAGTGACTCACTGTCAATACCTACAATTAGTGACTCACCATCGTGACATATGGCCAGTGACCCACCATCAGGACATACAGTCAGTGACTCACCATCAAGACTTACCAATAGTGAATCATGGTAATGACCTACTATTAACAACTCAATGTTACAACATACCATTAATGACTCACCGTAATGATGTACCATCAAGGAATCACCATAAGGACCTACCATTTGTGAGTCCCCATTGTGATCTAGCATCAGTGATTCTCCTCCAGGACCAACCATTGTGACTCACTATTAGGACCTACCATTTTGAGCTACAATGGGAAACTCAATGTTTTTGAAAAATATTGGAATAAGTTTCCTTGATCTCCAAGAACACCTCAAACCCTATATTTTCCCAATGTATGGATAAGGGAGGTATATATCATTACATCAGATACCTATAAAACTATTATTGTCCCCATGAATCCAAAACCTATCCCAGAAGAAAGAGGGATCCAAAAAACCACCTTTCGAGATACCACTCAAGGATACTACTACACATGAAAAACTGCTAACAGCTAAACACATCAATGTTCAATGATTAACCACCCTATGTTTTTCAAAATCTGGAGTGAAACCACAAAATCCATGAACACCTCCTCTAAAATATACGAACCCAAATGAAAAAAAGACACACCATAGAAGCAAAACAACCACACCATCCCGAACACACAAATAATGGAATTATGTTATCCATGTCAAGATACTATCTACTCTAGTCAGAAATGACTTTCCCACATTGGTTTAATCAAATTACAATTAATGTATCTTGATTAGAAATCAGGTCCCCCCTTTCTACCTGTATTGACTTTACAACACATTATAGAATAAGGAAATAACACATCTCATAAAAAAAATTCAAACATTATATTTCCAAAAAAACAGAACAAGTAAAAACTAAAATCAATTTAGGGTACTAGGCATGAATCTGTATTTCTCACTCCCAATTACTCTCCTCTAGGACATAATACCCCCATAACATGAAAAACCATAGGAGTGGTCTTCCCATCCAACACCTTCTCCCAATGATCCTGCATCTATACTGGATAATTCATATAAGTCATGCCATCCTTGATATTCAATTCTCCCCATTAAAGGAAATTGGATTCATTGTGAAGATACTGATGATGTTGAAAAAAATTATAGACATCATGAATCCTCTATAACTTTGGTGGAAATGACAACTTTTATTCAACCTCCCCAGCTTATCCCAACACCTAAAAGGGTCCAAAGATCTAGGGATAAAGATATCTCCCTTTTCCAAACCTCTATATCCCATGTCATGGGGAATCTTTTAAGAACACATAGTCCCCAAACTCAAACTCCAAGGGCCCCCCTCTAATGATCTGCATACGAATTTTGTCATTACTATTCGACTTTCATCTTCTTACAAACATGATGAACCTTATCTATCATACTCTGCACCACATTTTGTATAAGAACATATGTATCCCTAACCTACATCTATAAAAATAGAGAATGACATGGTCTCCTATACAATACCTCAAATAGCGCCATGTCAATGGAAAAGTGGTAGAAATTACTATAAAAAAACTCTACTAAGGGAAACTGTTGTATCTAAGATCCAACAAAGTCTAAGATGCAACCCAGGACCATATGAGAAGAATCAAAAAACACTTAAAACATCACCTCTTTCTTGGAAATTTGTTAACTAGAGCACTGAACAACTTCCCCTTTATATAGATGAATTCTTCTTGGCACAGGCCGACCAACACAAAAGTTTGTTGTTTTCTGGTCGAAGCTGTCAACATAGCTGCAAGTTGAAAGAAATTGTGTACACACCACTGGTAATGGCATATGATACAATGAAACTAGAAACATTCTTCTAAATTCTGGGGTACTTCCCAAGAAACAACTACTTCAATGGTCGATGGGTCCACTGCTATACCCTGTTAAGACACCACATGCCCATGTAAATACACCTCTCGTGTAAAGATCATTCACTTATACTAAATTCTATAGAGTTAGTGGTGTCTAATAACATGTAAGACAGTTCTGTGATTCTCAACATACTCCTCCTCGGACATCGAGTAGATCATGATTTCGTCAATCAATATGATGATGAACTATTCTAGGTACTCAAGAAATATGGAGTTAATAAGATCTGTGAACATGGAAGGCGAATTTGTAACACCAGATGTCATGAATACAAAACCAAAGTTCAAATACCTACATATGAAAAAATTATTAGAGATATCTCTGTCCTTCACACCCAACTGGTGATATCCGTACTATAGATCTATATTAGAAAACCAACTTTCCCCTCTCAGATGGTTTAAAGGATCATCTATCCATAGAAAAGGGTAATAGTTCTTGACCGTTACCTGATTTGGCCTCTCGTATTCTATACAAAAATCATGCCTCCATCCAACTTATTTGAGAAGAACATAAAATCACCCCAAGGTGACAAACTGGCCTAGATAAATTCATTATTCATTAGATCATCTATCCGAATCCAAAATTCCACAACTCTAATGATTCAATCTGATAATGAGCCATAGAAATCGGATAATCACCATGTTGTAGGCCTATCTCAAACTCAAATTCAGGTCGAGCGGGTAGCATCAAATCTTATTTAGGGGAAACTTACATAAACTCACTAATGAATCTAAAAACCTACCCCATCCCAGTATCCACTAATTTTAATGATAGCTCAACTACAAATGAAATAAGAGGCTCTACATGTCGGCAACCCACCATAAATATCCTCTAACCAATGAAATCCACATGCTTTCCATCCAATGATAAAAAATACTATTCTTTAAAAGTTCTTGATAAGTGCATGTATGTAATACTAGTAACTAAGGACAATAATGTCATCATATCATTTCATTTGTAGAAAGAATAAATCCCCCCATAATTGATGTGGTCCCATCATAAATCTAAATCAACATCACACATCAAACAAGCTGGTCCGACCCAAAACAGGTGTACATAACACCAAAGACACATGAAGCTTTCCTACATCTATTCCCAAATCATGTTCTAGATAGGGTGTAACAATGTTGTGTTAAGATATTTAATAAAAAACAACACAGAAAAGGGTAAAAAAACTGGATGATATTACCTTAAAAGATCTCTAGTCCTATTGGAACTGCTACATCCGATGCATGGAACTAGCCACACCCATAATATATGCCCCTATGATGAGAACTACCTCCATGTACACCTTCAAATCGTGGTCTACAAGAAATAACCTGAGGTCAGCCTCTACCTTCTCCCTCTTCCCTTAGTGGAGCATGAGACAACTGTCCCTGTGACTGAAATAGACTTACTGGAAACTGTTGCTAAGGCTGGTATAGAACCTGTCCACCTCCACAATAATGAGCTAAAATGACTATTGGCCATTGGTACTAAATATTCCCATGGTCTATATATATGAAACAACTCAATAACATTATCTAGGGAAAGGCACGAGGGAAAAAAGGTCAAAATAGGAACTGTTGAGGTTGACTCCCTACTGATAGAGACCTTAATGGAACTAGATCTAGAGACACGATGTTGGTTAACCATCCTCTCAAAAAACTCCATTGGGTCCCATCTCATGGTAGATGTCATTATGAGTTAATCTCCTCAATCACTTATGCTATATTCTAAAGCTCTAAGTATTTCAAAAATTTAAAGGGAGTAAATGTGTACTGGATAGAAGGTCAAGGTGTCTCCCCTAGGCATCTTTCACGAGAAACCTCTTCCAGAAAGTGATCTATGAAAAAATAAGATGATCCTTGAATTTAATCCCTATCTTCTATACCAAAATAATCCCCTTCTAGAGGGAGCATAAATCATGCCTCATATCAGCCTTCATGGTTGATGAAATGAATTATGCTCAGAACTCCTTCATGAAATAGACCCATTGAACCTTAGCCTACTTCCTCTCCCCAAGGTACAACCTCCACCCCTGATTCACATCTCCCCGCATGTGGCTCACTTATAAATGAACACAGTACTCAATTAGAACCTATATCAAACTAAAGGGGATGTCAAGATCCTTGAGACAACTATCTATCCCCATGTATGAAATACTACCCTCATACATTTCCAAGGTCTACCACTTGAAATCACGTAACATTCTTGGTCACTTTTGGAACTCCTCTACTAGATCAACCCTCACCCGATCAACCAGATTAGCCAGCTGAGCCTCAAATTCTTGATCCATATGCGGACGATGATTGGGCATCATACCTGAAATATAAATAATGAATTACTAAGCCCACATAGTATGGAATTTTACTTAAGATTCATTTGAACTCATTTAACTCATTTCATTATTATTTTTCAATTCCCAAAAAAACCCCAATCAAAACAAGAAAACATGTATTTATGATACATTTAGAATTTATAAGGTTGGTATCCTACAAATGATTTAGGCTTACTTGGTCATTTGTTAGACCCGAAGTTCTTATATCAGATCACAGGGGGACCTAATATCCCTTGGCATAGATGGTCGTCCTTGGCCTATGACATGCTACAAGATCACCTAACACAATTTCCCAACCAAACCATGAAATCCTCAATATTAAAAACTCTAAACCCCATCATATATCCCAACCATTACCTCTGATACCATTCTGTCATGACACCCTCCCTCCAAGGATTCCCCTCATGGGATGGAAATGAAAAAAGGGGTATAATTTCCCCCAAGTCCAACCTCTTGTAGGCCCTAGAGTGGTGACCAACACCCGGGGTATACAATCTCAAAATATGGGAGGTATTTCAATTTTTTATGAAAATAGTATAGAGAGATAAGATGGTCCATCCCAAAAAAATCCAAGTAATATAAATATAAAACAAATACAATATCTATCCCACATGAATGTTTTAAATACAACTATTTTGAATATAATGAATCTCCAAAGTAAATACCAAAAGAAAGGGTAAGTAGTTACACTATGACTATCCCAACGTATGAGCTAGTAACATCCAGAACATTCCATGTAGTCCACTTGGAAACATGAATACAAATTTATATATGTAGGGTGAGAATAAAAGTTTACACTGTAAGAAAACCAACATCTCTTGTGAATAAATGAGGGAAGAATACTATGGATTATGTGAAAAAATAGTAGAACCCAAAAGAACCTAACAAGGTACACGATCCATCACAACCTCACAAAGGAACACTCACCAAGTATTTTAAGTAATGTAAGTAACACAGTAAAAACATTAATGATTTGGGCACCACACACCTTTTCCCATTGGTTTAGCCTCTATTTTCAAATGAAAAACATCATCACACTCCCACATTTTTCCAACACATCACATCAAAACCTTCTAGAACACACATGGGCTTCATAGCTAGTACTGTCACCTGGGAAAAAAAACATCATCGCATCATTCCTGAGCACACTTGGGCCTCATATCTAGTCCTATCACCTATAAAAACAAAGCTACTCACATCCCACCCACACACACCTGGGCCTCAGAAGTAGTCCTGTCACCAGGGAAATGAATCTCATCAATACCACCGGAACAAACTTATGTCTCACAAACAATATCTCATCCTATAGACACTTGGGAAAGCATGAATCATCTCATCCCGAAGACCCATAGGAAAAAACAACTGGCCTTCACTGTCATGAACCAACCCTGGTTGACCCTGAAACGGTCACCCCAACCTGCCCGCAACATGGACTGAGGGGCGTTCCCGATCCGCACGGGTTAGTAGCTAGTGTTGGAATCAAGATTAAATAGGTGAGAACTATTTGGCCCATAAAATAATCACAAATAAATAAAAAGAAAAAAAAAGAAAAAAAACTAGAAGTGGTGAGAAAAAAAGTCATACATACCTCCATGTGACCCTATGGTTCACCACCAACCTCAATCCAATGTTTCACTATGGAGACTAAATCCACACAAGGCGTAACACCCAAGACACTAGTTTGTCTAATGAGACCTACCGATGCATCAAAGATATATAGAGGGATCCACCGTCACTTACTAAGTCCAATGTATTCCTCATATGAAAATGTTTAAACATAACATAAAAATTTGTATTAAAACTATCATATGAAATGTCAATACATTATCCATAAACCATGAATGGTATAAAAATAAATCATCCACATTCAAACATATCACAAAACCTTCAATACAATATGGAAGATTTGTATCATAATAAATCAACTTCAAACAAGTTTAAAATCCATCAAATTATGTTGACATAGATGAAAATGGTTTGTAATACTCATTGAGGGAAATATCTATTTTTCATGAAAAAATTTAAAAGGCAAGCAATTTAGAAAGGAATAAATTTAAATAAATTTTGGAATCAAAGTGTCCCATAGTACTTTAAAAAATTTTATAGGAATTAACATTTTAAAAACATTCATGTATATATAAATAAGTCCTTAAAAACAATTTTTGAAAACATGGACATTAATGAGATTGATTTACGAGAATAAATATTTAAAACAATTAAAATGATGTTTTAGTAAAAAAGTATCTTAAAATAATACCTTTGAAAACCCTTTCATGAAACATGGACACGGATAAAAAATATTCCCAGAATATAATTACGTAAAAATAACCTCGGATAATAAAGAGATTGTGAAACTAAACCTTACATATACATTTCCTTGGTCGAGGGTAGGTTAAACTCTTGTATAATGGTAAAATAATTTTTATTAAATTATACAAGAATCATATAAATTAATATGATATCATATATGATCTCTTAACATTTCTTTGTTAATAATATCTTAGTATTATCGTCGTTTTGGGTGTTAACTGATTTTTTTTTCCTTTATATTATGTGTGACGTAAGTAATGTTTGTTATGTATAGGATGCATCTTATTCATATTCAGAATGATATTATGTATTTAAACATTATTTTTAATCATCCAATGAAAATTAGTTTTGAATGGATATGACGGGGAGTGAATCTCATCACGTTCGTGGAGACTGTAATCCGTACGTACACATGAGCGAAAAATATCATTCTTTTGATATTAAAATAATATATATTTGGATGTATACACAGAATAATTATAATGTTATATTTATTATTTACATAAATTACACATCATTATTATACCCATCCAAATAATAATGTATTGAATAACAATTACACCACGACGTGGAGACCGTAAGCCATATATATATTCACGTATGGTTACATGTCATTCAAAGGAATGATAGAATAATGAATATGGTTGTACCATTTTTATAATAACATCACAGTATATAGATGATACCAAAGTTATTATTTTATAATTTAAATGAAAAATAAAGACTATGTGGAAGAAGGAAGGATCTTTAAAGAGGTGATGAAATATTTACCTCTTCTTCGGGTCCTTCCTTTTGATTTGGTCAAAAGGGCTCATTAGGTTGGCCTTATGAATATTGGAAGTTCAATAGGATGAAGAGTGGATAGTTGATAGGGTATTTGGGTAGGGGTTGTCCGATCCAAATGGATTTGATTATGTGAATTATAGAGAAGGCAGAGTGCACATTTATAAGAGGGGTGAGGGGCACCTTATGAAAAGCTAGAAATATTATTTTATAATAAAATAATTTTCGATTTATAATGGCTAATGAATGGATTATTTAAATTATAAGGAGGGGATGGGTCTAAAAACACTCAAAAAATTGGTTTTAGATAGATTTGGGTCACTATATTAACCTTATCTTTTAGATTTAACTCTTAGTTAAATAGTTTGACATTTACCATGTCCCTTTGTATTTTTATATTATATGGTTAATAAACATACTATATACTTCACGAGAACCCAAAGTGGTTAATTACTGATACACCTATTATTATATAATTATTTTTGCCAAACAATATATTTTTAGGAAAATAATATCAATTAATAATATAATATTTGTTTTAAAAACTCTTTTATGTCAATTTTGACACTATTTGGTATTTTGTTTTTTCTAAATTTATAAAATCATTATTACTTCAAAAAACATTCATCTAACAAACCCTAATATGTCATATTAACCTATAAAATTAGTGTAATTCATAAAGAGTCTCAAATTATATTTATTTGGATATTTATAATATCAATGATTTTATTATTTCATTAATTATGTAATTACTACATCATCATTGTGTCATAAATAAATTAAATTATTTAATGTATAAATAATATAAATAAAATAATATTATGTCGGAAATATTTTGACATTTTTGATGAATATTTATAGTCGAATTTATCATATGTGTGACATTATATTAAAATTTTTTAGTTATTATACATTGATTTTAACTCTTTTAACTCTTTTTTGAATTAAATAATAATAAATGTCCTAATCTAATCCAAGTGGACCAAAAAAGTTCATATTTTTTTCCTAAGATTATTCTTGGTCAAATTATACTTATCCAATATAATTAGGACATGTGTTAGTGTAATAAAAATATCATTTCCACCCTTAATTACCCTATTTACTTTTAACCATGGTAAATAAAAGTAAAAAGTTACTATTCACAAAAAATAATTTTTATCTTACTAAAAAACATTTAATTTACTGATATAAACCGTGTCTCTAATATTTTTGAAATTCAACTCACAAAATCAGTAAAATTATGTTTTATAAAAATTTACAAATTCTCCTAGGAGGTGGGTAAAAGACGGTAAAAAGTTCAATAAAATTATTATATATATAAAATTATTATAAACTGACTCCAATGAATTACATTGAACATATATAGATATTATGTATCTATTTTGACCTAAAATAAATTTAAATAAAATAAATAATTATTTTAATAAAAACATAGTTATAAACTATAACTCATTTTTTCACTATTCATCAAAAATTGAATGTTTTCACAACAATACAAAAAATTAACCCTAAGCTAATTTCAATAATCCAAATCCAAAAAAAAGCCTATTTTACCAAATTAAAAGCATCTGAATTTAATTTATTAATTTAAAATTAATTCCAGTTGTCAAAACAAAAAACATATTTTTAAAAATATTAACTATTAAAAGATTAACACTTGTTTATGTCCAAATTCAAAGTGAAATTACTTACAATCACGAGAATTGGATTAAATTGATAAAATATAATATATTTATACTTCCAAACCATTAAAATGTATAACGTAACAGTATAAATTATTGTGATTAAAAAAGTTTTTTTCAGTTAAAATATAGCATTTTTCATTATTCAACCAAATATGAAAGTTGTCAGGAAAGCATAAAAAATTTATTGAAACTAAACTCTTAAGTCCTGATTATAAAGAAGAATTTTATTTTTTCAAATTGAATATATACAACTTCCAAATATTAGATTTAAAAATGGTTCGCCATTAAAAGGTAGTAAAATTTTAGTTTTTGAAAAATACTTCTTTTATCTTAAAAAAATGAATTTGTTCTTACATTATGTCTAAGAAACTTGTAATATGGATTCTAAAATTATAAGGATTATATAAGGTTCAAAATTTAGTTAAGGCTATTCATAACTTCTTTTTAACGACTAGTTATGTAAGTTGTGGTGCGCTAGAACTCGGTGTTGCATGTAATGCAAGTTATTGGATTACTTTGAAGAAATAACATGCTATAAAATCTTGGGGTGTTACACACTCCATAAAATATTTTAACAGAACAATATTTTTAAAAAATCACTCATTTTATACTGAAAATATTCATTATTTAATTTCGGGGTTTATGAAACCAGTTACATCTTTATCCTCTATAAATACTGTTTTCCTTTTTCTGTAAAACCCCATTTTTGTGGCACATTTACAAAGTTACAAAACCACACTTTTCTATTATGTTCAATTCATTTGGACTTAATTTATCATATTATATTCTTATTTTTTCCTTTATTAATTTACAATAATGATGAAATTACATCTTTCATGGAAACTATTATGATACACCCTTTGGTTAGGCCTTATGACATGTTTACAAAAACAATTTTTTTAAATGGGTAATCTTTATGTTTATTACTTATGTTTGATTAATTATGTGGATGAAATATGAATGAACATGTTATGATGAGTTCTCTAAGGTAGATCTCCAATGAATTGGTAATTTTTTTTCTCAAGATACACAATGTATAAGATTATAGAGTAAACCTAATTCATTATGAGATTTTTTTCACCATATGATATATTCTTAGTAGTTATCCTTGACCCAGGTTTATGTCATATTTTATATTTATTACACATTCATATATTTCCCAGATCATATGATTCCATGTTCTAAATTCTATGATTCATTATTTTTATTCACGCTCCATCACTATTATGTCGTCATTATATGCTATTGACTCATGCGTTATGCTTATTTTCTATACATATTCCATTACTATGATTTTTAGCTCATCCATTTTGTCTATGAATTCCCCAGGTTATCCTATGAAGTTATATGATCTCAATGGTATATTGGATCACATCTAGGATATAAATAAAATCTTATTTTTATTTTAGTTTCATGTTTCTAATTATGAACTTAATCTTACAAATACACTATAATTTATGATCCTTGGTTTTTATTTCATGGATAATTATGTAATATTATTTGTAAAAGTCATGATTTTCAATATAAATATTTAATGTTTCCCATAATAAAAAAAATAACTCTTTTAATACAGTTTTATAGAATAAATACACATTCATTGAAACTTGTATATAAAATAAAAAATATTAAAGAGAGATATAATAATGGTAAACATGCCTAAGATCATAAAATGTCTAGCTGGAAGACTACTTATACCACAATAAATGACTAGTTTGTATTAAATTCCATAGAACATAGACTTAAGGAATAGAGGAACACCACATGAGTAACCACCATAAATATAAAGATTGATTCCCTAGAACACAACCATATGTAGAATAGGAACAGACCATGGGTGACCCCCTGACAATAAAATGGAAGTGTCCAAATACTACAAATTCTAACCAAGTACCCAAGGATTCTTATGTGGTTCATTTACTAAATAAATATCAAATGTATTCACATTCCACAATTTTTTTAAACAAACCATTATTTTATAAACAACATTCTCTGAATAATCATTTCATAATCCGTATCACACTACCATAAAAATAAATTTACTTTTACAAAAATGTTGGGAATCCCATATTTTATCACAAACCCATTTACACACACAGATAAATTATTCCAATTTATTTATAAAAAAATTTATGAAATAAATATAAATTAGGATTCATCTAGCGTATATTAGATATGGAACCATATACCTAAATCTCAGGTCATAAACTACCCTCAACAAGATGAAAAAACACTATAAAGAACATAGAATTAATAAACTAAGTACCTAGAATCGATTACCACATTTCATAATTAAATTACATAAGAAACATAGATGGTAGAGAGGATAGATCAAAACATACCTCAAATAACTCACATGCCACACCTAATAAAACACGAGTGATTTCCCCATGAATATGATCACATAATAGATCTCAAATGGATTATAAAAGTGTCATAATATTATCAACATATCCCATAAATATAAACCAATTCCACTACTATAACCAAAAGCAATGAATAAGTAGAAAGGTCTCACTTACCTAATGGGAGGTAACCAACCATGCTGGAGATCGAACACCCCAAATGAATCAATTGAGAGGGAATAAAACAACCAAATACATAAGGAAGGATCCTATGTTTCAAGGGAGACAACTCCACTATTAATTAAGACAGAGTTACATGAGTGGTGAATTAAACCAATTGGAAATTATGAATTTAAGTCATAAATCACTATTTTTTGACGTGAATCACCCATGAATTCACATACACCAAAAAACATCCCCTTGGTTTCATTTATCTTGAGTGAAACATTGTTCATTTAAATGGTGTTTTATAGTAGGAATTTATTTTACACTATAAACCAATTTTACATCTTGTGCCAAGTGACATATTTATGTCGTAATGTAGAAATTCAGGATGTTAATGTTCCTCAAAGGATATTCCCATCCTAGGATTTGATGAAACTCCCACAACATATCCTATGACATTAAAATTAAAAAATGAACCCTCAAAAATTAAAATATAGAATAAATTTTACCTATGATATTACAATATCCCCATCATAGGAATTTTCATCCCGGAAAATTCATGCTGATGATGGATCCTCCAGAAAGAGGTGAGTCCACTTGTCCCTCCTTAATGATTCACACTCCCACATCTCATGAGAATTTGATCCATACTGCCATAACACTATAACCAATATAATAGACCTCCCACACAAGACATTCACCAAGGTATCAATTATCTCCATTGGTTTCTCCACAATAGAAACATCTGTATATAACTTAATCTTATCCCAACTCAGAACATTGGAATAATCCAGATGGTACTTCATGAAATGAGATATGTGGAAAAAATCATGGATACCTATCAATTGAGCTAATAATGAATACTGATAAATAACCTTTCCAAAACACTCAGTGAACTCAAACAGTCTAGCATATATTGGATCCAACTTCCCCTATCTCCCAAGGTGATGGTGACCCAACCAAGGAGAAAATTTCAAGAGTACAAAGTCATCAATGGAATGATGAAAAGGAAGAAATCAACAATCCTTATAGAATTTTTGAAAACTCATAATTATAACCATGATCCAAAATATATGTTTGATCCTTGTGGACATCCCTGAATAAGTATCTAACACATAAGTAATTACTCACTACCTCTACCCAACAAAGAGGTGGTCTGCATGGTTGGGAATACAATGCCTAAAAGGGAACAATTCTGATTAATGATTGGTAATTATTATTATTAGAAAACATAACTATTCTCAAATGATTATTCCACAATCTAAATGAAATGATAAGATTTGGTCAACTAATCAACCACTACCTAGAAATAATTTTTCCCTTAGGGAGTCAATGGAAATCGATAAATAAGTCCCTAAACACCTCATCCCATTTTCAAACTGGTCCTAGATGAGGTTGGAGTAGGCTATAATTTTTCATATTCGTTTCCTTTATCTTCAATAAGGTGTAACAGTGGGACAAAAAATCAGATATTTTACACTTCATAGTCAGCCACCCGAATCACCGTCACATGTAATAGTACACCATTTCCATGCTCAGATGAATAATCCGTGATGAACTATGAAAGTTATAAAATAATTAAATAATCATTGACATTGGTTTGAAAAATCCATTCCCAAAGAGGATAATTCCATCAGATGTTAGATACCAACTGAGAATAGTTTCCCCACCATAAAAGGTTTCCCTAATTCCTCTAAAATTATCATTCTATTACTAACCCTGTAGAATAGACTATAATAGACATGATGATAACTAAACATTGGTCAAAACCATACCAAAAATCATCATAACAAGAATCCAAATGAAATCGAGTGAATATTCTAGTTAGGTTTCACTCTTCCTTTGATTATAATATATCATTTTTGGGTCTTTCATACTAGAAGAAATTAAGAAGACACTCCCCTTTCCCTGGGGTTTTGATGACTTAAAAATCAAATTTCTAAAGATATTCCACCTGTCTTCTAGGTCTGATATTAAATTCCTTTTGATAAGATATATACCTCAAAATATTAGGACCATAAAAGTCTATAAACATATCTATAAAAAGATAGTGTCATCAACACTTAAGATCATGAATTACCCCAGCTGGATTAAAATAATGAGTGGTGTAATTTTTCTCATATGGACAAAGTTGATTAGAGTTATAGGCCACCACATGATTATTATTCATAAGAATATATCCCAGACAAGAACAAGAAGCATCACAATATACCACATACCCCTTATTGAGTATAGGTATGATAAAAAAAGGTCCCGATGTCTGAAGTCACTTCAACTCATCTAAAGAATCTTGGCATTTTTCTTCCCATGTTAATTTTAACTCTTTCTTGGTAATACCATTCATAGATAAATCCAAACCCATGAAGTCCATAATAACTATTGATAATTTCCCCAAAGACCTAATAATATCTGAATCTCAAAGTTGTTTTGGGGGTACTATAATGATAATATATACTTTTCCTTCTTTGGATTGACTAATATGCCATTTTTGAAAATCATGCACCCCAAGATCTTAAGTTATTTAAGAAAGATATTTCATTTTGAAATTATTATATAAAGTTAGTTGATCACCATGATTCCCAAACCCAAATTCATATTATTCATGTGGTCAGACTATGATCTCAAATGAATGGAGATATCATCCACAATGGCATTGACAATTGTGTAGATATAGTAATGGAATATCTAGTTAAAAAAATCCATAAAAAATGTAGGGGAATTAGTCAGACCAAAAATAATGACAAGAAATTCATAATAGCCATATATTCTCTTAAAATAGATCTTCAGAATTTTATACTCCCAAACCCTGTGCTGATGATAACATGATTGAAGATCAATTTTAAAAAACCACTTTCCCCCATTTACATAATCAAATAATTCATTCAAGTTGGGAAAATGGTACTTGTTCTTAACCATCAAATGGTCCAACTTATAGAATTCCATGAAGAATTTAAATGAAAAATCAGCATTCTTGACAAAGATATTGGGTGATTTCCATTACGAACACCGAGGTGAAAAAAACATTCCCCATCATATCATCCAATTGGATCTTTAGCTCTTTCAACTCCATTGGTTCCATCTGATACGTGGGTCTCAGGATCGGCTGAGTTCCCTACACCGGATCAATCATGAACATGACCTACCTCTCTAGAGGAAGACCATAGTATTTTTCTAGTAAGGCACCAGGTATGTCCTAGGCAACTGTGGAAAGATCTACAAAAGAGGAAATGTCATTGGGTTTCACTATAATGGTAGACAACAAGCTCATGTGCTCTAGGTGGGAAGGTCTTAGATAGATAGACCTTAGATCTCACTCTCCTTGGAACACATGAGAGGTCCCATAGGATGTAAATAACAAAACAAACCAATGGTAATAATTAATATTCACATTATGTGAAAAAATCCAATCCATCCTGATCATGATTTCAAATAGATATAGATTGAGAACCAAGAAATGACAGACTAAATCCACATCAACTATTAACATAGAATAGGACCGACAATAAAACTCTAAATCTTTCCACTTTTTAAGTAGTGTTTTCAGCTCCATAATAATGGACATAATCTCCATTTGAAGTTTTATAACATAAAAAACAAGATGATTTAAATGTGTTCAAGACACCAGTATTAAATAATCCAATATCTATATAAGATGAAACAAAAATGGTTCCTCTCATTTTTTGTAAAAGTGGGTTCCCTAGAACCAACATTTTTAGTGTTTTCAATTATTATATCATGTATACATTGCGATATGCATTATGTACACTTAAAATTATAGTGTACACATTTATGTGTCTGGTATTTCAATTGTAATGTCCATAGATTATTTTTCATATAAACAATGTTATAACAAATCCCATATAATAATGAGACCCTTGAGATCCTGTGACTTTAATCTTAAACAATAGTATTATGGTCTATATACATCATACTAACTTGACATAGATGATGTATTAATATCAGGTGCTAGGGGTCCATAAGAATTGATACTTCTCATGATGTTTTCACTTTGTGATATCTGGTAGTTGAATCATGAGGACATATGTGCCAATTGGAACACCACATGTTTTGGGCGTCATTAGATGTTTCTATATATGGAAATTGGTATTGGTATCGTGACATGAGATCATTTTTAATGTATATCATTTGACCACATAATTTGATTCAAAGTAAAACACATGATAATGAACTCAATGATAGGTAGCTTGTGTTGGGTGCATAATTGGTGGTATGACATTGTTTGAAAGATTAATATATAATTTTTCACTTTTGGGTTAAGGAAGTAATATCTCAAGCCTGGTTGATCAGGATGGTAGTACATTTATTAATCCAGATCCATGGTAGTCAAAGGTAAATCAATCCAAATATATCAAAAAATAATAAATCAAGAAATGTAAATTACATGAGTGTGTATCTTTCTATGTGATATATCTAAATACAAAGAGATTATATAAAGAAGTGCATGTTTGTAGACAACTCCATATCTCTTTAGGAGCCTTGATGGGTTGTTAGACTCCAATATTAGTATTGAATACTATTCAATGCTATCATGATAAGGGTCTATAGGGCCACACACAATATTTTATTCAAAAATCAATTTTATTCAAGTGAATAGCTATGTAGCTCATGGTGGTACCCACCACGGGGTCTGGTAGTTGTCCATTTTTATTGATCAACGATAAATATATAAATAAATTATTATTAAATTAAAATATTAATGGGTTGGATTTATTAATTAAAAGTATCTGTAGTGGTAAATAAATACAATGATTAATATTTATTAAATGTATATTATTTTAATATTGAATTTTTGTTTTGTATTATCTAGAATTACGAGTCTAGTTAATGAATCAAGTCTGTCACATACTATATTTAATATATATGATAGGTTGGTGACGAAATTTAAATAATATATATGAAAAATTTTAGTTATTCATAACTACCATTTATTACATATTTAGTGGATATTAAATATACGGGGGTGGGGATCCCTATCCATGTATTTAGATAATTATACTGTATAAGTGGGTGATGAGATTAGCGCTAAGGACGAATCATGTTGTTCAGAATTGATATATTCTCACTCCTCCCAATTTCTAGAGATATAAGATCTCGATCCATGTGATTATATTGAGATCATCTCCACAAATTAAAGGAACATCGATGCAGTGATCGTTTGGATGTCGAAGGCAATGTCATATTTCCATGCCAGCACCCATAATTCAAATATCAACAATCTTGATGACTTTTGAAATGCATTTTGATGATCCCTAGGTATTATAATATAGATACTTCAATCAGATATCACTGGAAAAAATAACAGGTCCTTCACACCTTAAAATATAAAGGGGTATTTTTTGGTTTATATTTTGTGCTCTGTTTATTTAATGCAAGATCATCGATCCATACTAAGGTTTAAATCACTAAAGATGGCAAGTACCGTTTCTTCAGTGATAATTTTTTTTAAAATCCCTATGTATATTTCTTTAAATGTATGCCTAGGTACCATCAAATTTTATTAGAGGTATTTCATAAATTTTATGAAGAGAGAAATTTTTTATTATCATTAAATTTAAGTATGGGGTATTAAATCAATCCCAACAAAAAAACATGTGTAGATCTGATATCTGATGGCCATGATATAGCCTAATGGAATTTTTTATAAAATTCATTTGTAGATTTTTTGGGTATCTAAAAATTTGAAAAACATATTTTAAATACATGTTATGATTTACCTTAATTGGAAAATTTTGATTCTAGAATTACCATTTTATTTAGACCAAAAAATGGCCGGATTCTGGACATCAGAATAGTGATTGATGATGGCCAAATTCTTTCACATGTGTGGAAAAAAAATAATGTAATAATATTTTTTATATAAAAAGGGCCCAAAGACATTGGGTGACTAACTATAGGTGGTGTGAAGTTGTTGATTTTTCTACAATGAAATCAAAAAATTGTTCTATTTTGTCAATTACTATAATAAAAATAATGTAAAATTGATTAAACAAAATAGTTGGCTTCTTAAAGAATCCAACTATGTGGGACAGCCTCTGGTTGGCCACCATCCTCCACTTCCTTTCAGTAGATGACCATCATAGTTCCTTACCTACTAGCTCACTGTCTCTTCTATAGCATAGACGGGTTGTCACCGACACCTTGGGATGATCCATTCAACAATGCCCCTCCCATGATCAGTCTTCATCCTCAATGATGTGGCATCAATATAACCACAATCTCCTCATCCTAGAAAAGACACCAGCACTGTGAGACCCCACTATTCCTGGTCTAGATTTGTGCTCCTCCTCTCACTGTGGCCACCTAAGCCAGCCACCTTCGGTAAACCCCATGTGGCACCTCACCCCACCGCAGATCACAAAAGAAGCTAATGATGACCACTGGAACTTGGTTCTCTGAACACATCTAGAAATCTAGATAGCCACACCTTCATGGATGTTGTCCCCCCCATGGTTGTGTTAAGATCTGGTGATCCCGGTTGTCGATGTCCCATGTGCTACCCTTACTAGACACCACCATCTATAATCTAACAACCACCGGCTATCACACACTAGAGGTACCACTACCATGGTCCCATTGGTTCTTATTTTCTTTGAAATAGTCTTTTTTGAGTCATCTCTACCTATTACTGGCCTAGGGGGACCTTCTTATCCCAAAATAGCCTTACATGGCACGAAACGGGCCGACGTGTGTTCGACTAGACGTAGAAAGGCCTTGTGCTGGGTTTTTGAGACCCTACTATTTATTATTGAATAAATTTTTTTTATTGGATTTAATTTAATTTCTGTATTTAAATTAAATTAATTAAAAGATACATTTGCTTTAAAATATTATATTTAAATATTTTTAGATGAAATCTATTGAATTTTATATATTAATTTAAATTTATTAATTAATTTATTTTTTTGCATTAAAATTAAATTAATTGTAAGATAGAATAAAAATAAATTGTTTAAATTCAATAATTCATTTAATTTTCTTGGACTTTCCTGGCACATTAAATTTATTGAAATTTGTTTTTTTTATTTTCATGTTGACTGATCATGATTATAGTATAACCAATATATGTTTGAAGTTTTAGTAATTTAATTAATTATATTAATCGTCTTTGATACTTTTAATTAATTAAAATATGGTTTATGCATCATCTATTTATATTTTTGAATATATTCAAGGTCTTTCATTTCCAAAATTGTTGTTTTTCTATGTATTATTCATTCTAAACACCCCTATCTCACACAAGGGTATGCATGTATTGTGATAAATATAGAATTAGACATAGACCACACAAAGAAATAACGGTATTCTAGATGAAATGATGCCACATTGGGCCAGGTTGCGATATGCAATATGAGCCAGGTCCCAACTTAGTGATTATATACTTAGGTAATTGTTGGTCCATTGAGTTTAAATGGATCAATCAATAATATATGTTCAAGATCAGTAGCGTAGTATATTTAATTTATGAATATTTTATTATTTTAATGAATAAAAATGTTTATTAATGAATAAATAATAATAAACATAAATATGAATAGATTAAATCAATTTATGATGTGATGCATGTGTGTTTATTAATTACATAGTAAGTTGTTACTAAAATCACATAGAATATTAATATCAGATAGAAAATTATTTTATACATCGGTAAAAAATATTATATAATGTAAGAAAAATATTAATCCACAAACACCTTTAGTTATTTAGATTTGAAAACAACCAGGTGCTATAGTTTCTCGTTCATCCATAGTTTAGGGAGCCTATTACTACATGGGAGTTCTTATGAAAATGATGGGTTAGCTTAAATGGAAGTGATACGAACGGCATATCCATAGATATCATTCTAAAACATCAGAGGAAATCATTGAGTTAATAATATTTATGATTTTAGAAGATGAAACTTTACTCAACATATCAAGGAGCTGCGAGTTAATTTGATTTTCCATTCAAATACCTACCTCGAAATCTATGTGTAGTGGAGTATCCATAGCATATAGAATATGAGGTAAAGTTTCTTGATCCTTGATACTAGAATAATTAAATGATAGTGAATTCTTATTCTAGTATAGAGGGATCATAGAATTCAATAAAATACTGGGAGACTTTTAATAATTTATTTAATTAATCAATAATGTCTAAATCTATAATCATGATCATATTAAATAATTTTCTAGAATTTTTTTTAGAAAATGTAATGTAATGTCACAAGATAAAATGTTATATTTGTTTTAAAAATTCAATGTACAAGCTATCGTGAATTTCCATCAGTAGTATGGGTTCATGCAATTAATATAATGATATAAGAAATTCAAGGTGTTGGATTCCCCAATATTTGTTAAGCCACCCTAGGAAGTGAGAGTGTAAAAAATGATTACAATAGATTCATTTTTGCAGCATATGATGGTTTTTTTATAATGTTATCACCATCTTATGATGAGAGTTGGGATATTACATCAGGGCATAGATGATTTCACATGTCATCTCTTATTGACGAATATTTCAAGGATAATGTAATGTGTGATATGAATGAGTGACGATCACACTAGCTATGTGTAATTATAAGATGGATCAAGAGTCATTCATCTATCATTCTAAACAAAATAATTTATTTTCATTTATGATTGAAAAACAAAAATGTATGAATAAATCACATCATTAAATTTTGGGTAAGTTTCTCCTTGTAAATAAGAACTTAAAGAATATATAATATTTGTTTCATATTGTGAAAAATTGAAAGTCAAGGATAAAAGGATAGTTTCAAGAGTTAATTCAAAGTAACGTTCACTACATATTTCAAAGAAAAGAGTTTGGTTATAAAACAAGAAATTATTCAATTTTCATATCATGAAATAAATTCTATGGAAAATAAAAGCAATGAACTGAATTGAATAAGAAAGTAATCATTTCTTCTTTAACAAATATTTATCAATTGAAGCTATTGTTTCTATTAGACTTCATTAGAATTAAATAAAATATTCTAATCACATATGTGTATTTTGATATATAAGCCAAGTATGTATAAAAATTTTACAATAAGTATGGTGTTTTCTCCATAAGGATCATAGAGGGTTGTTCCTAAGTCAACTATGAGAAGAAAAAAGCTTCTAATTTTGATATAAATCATTCTAGTCGTTGTTTTATATGGTATTACAAAAAAAAATTATCTCACATTTATTTTGGACACAAGTATATATTATTCAATATTCCTGAATGAATTTTGATTGTGGTGTTTCATAATCAACCAACAGTTCAGTGATACAACAATCATATGAAATAGAAGATGAATAAAAAATATAATACTTATCCACCTAGTTGTGGAATGAGAATTATTTTTCAAGTAAAAATAAATGAAGAAATCAATGATATTCCAAGTATGGTATTAACTCTTATTCGATATAGTCACATTAGTTATTATATATGTATATACATATTTATCTTAGATAAAGTAACATTTAGAAATAAAGGAAAACCTAAAATATTTTAGAACTAGTTCAGTTAGTGATCTTGAACTATTCCAATGGTAAGATAGTGGTAAATATAATTCACAAGATTCATTTAATTTTTTATTAAGGAATGATAATTTGAATTATTGTATTAACATGGTTAGAAGATATGTGTAACTTTGGTCTAGTCTACTAAAGACTATCTTGACCAAGAATTCATCAATAAATATAACATAACATAGAGTAATTCTTAAACACATATTGTCTTATCCAAATCAAAGCTACGATGCCAATCAAAATGATCAAGGATTATCCATAAATGTTAAAATCTATAATGAAATATAGCATGGAGTAATTCTTAAATGCATATTTCCTTATATACATCGGAGTTATGATGTTGATAAAAGGAGAATCAATGTTAAAACTCAAGCATTGCAGATACTTCTATTATTTTTTAAGACATGCATTTAAAATATTAGAATTATACAAAACCAAATGCCAAAAATAATGAAAAATAAATCATGTGAGTAACAGTATGATGAATATCCATTATTTCATAAGAACATGTGCTTAGATGCAAAACATTTTTTAAGAATATATACAAACATGCATCAATAAAATCACAATTTGAATGTAAAGTAATTATCCCAAATGTTACTTAGGATATAATATAAATACCTAAAATAGAAAGGTTATAGTCATGCGATTGACTAAATTTCTATAAATGAGTCAACATATCTATTTGAGATAGTGGTAGAAAGATTGACTTTGGATTTTTCAAGGTATGAGTTGAACAAAAATTTGATATAGGAACAAGTTATATGAGACCTTATGGAAGAGTAATGTTACAAAGACAGAGACAAAATCATAAGGTTGAAACCATTGTGATGGTTTTACATTCACCAAAGTTGGTGATACATTATTCATTTAGAATTATAATAATTCCTACAAGTAAGAAGCATATGGAAATTAGCTAATATTGAAATGATAAATTAAATTTTAATAATGGATTCCATGTATCCAATTACAAGGGGATTATTATTTTGATTACTTTGGTGGGTATTTAAGTGAGACAATTCATGGATAGTTCAATCATCATACCAATAAGGTGAAATTGGTTTTACCAAATAGTTATGATTAAATACATTAAAATTTTACTTCTAATAGACAATTGTTCTATGATCATTTTATTGAGCACTGCATGTCAAGAAAATTTAACATTGAAGGTGTTAATACGAAGCAACTAGAATGATGTGGTGACATCAAAAAATGCCAATAAATTGTGAATGTTACTAAAATATTGTTTTGGATTAAAATAAGAAACAATATCTTAGAAAATTCATTTGGAATCAATATTTTCCATGTGTCTACTATAGGTTAGTGGGAGTGTTATTATAGGCCAAGTAAAATATATTTTGTAACATATGGAAAATAACAATTGGTCGAATAGTTAGATAAGACTAAGATAATGCAAACACTCTGGAGATTGACATAATGTAACAAACTATGTTTTGGATAATATTATCTACTGAGGTAGATATAACAGTTTATTATACCTATTAAATCATACATATAATGACATATTATTGAAAAATACATGTTGGAATACTTTGAGAGAGAATTCTTACCAAGGTCACAATTCATAAGTCTCTCCCAGATGACATGCACGTGCATTGGAGAAGGTTAAATTATTTAATTGAGTTATATACACTTTTTAAATTGATCAATAAAATACTAAATAATATATATAAGATATGATATTTCTAATAAATACATTATATTAAAAAAATATTAGTTATATCTAAGAGAAACGAATGGAAAGTAGTAAAAAAACTATACAATTATACTTGAAAGTACAAAGGATATGTACTTGGTATGTGGATAAGAAAAGATAATAGTTTTTAGAGGACAAAAAATAGTCTTCCTTAGATCAATATGATCAAATATTTTAGTCAAGCTAAGGGAATGAGTGAGAAAAACTCAAAAAATACATTGGTATGGATGCATATAAATACTGATTATTTTGTAGCTTTTGAGGCGGCTAATAAGTAGTTATTAAATGCAAGAAAATTTTCTAGTTATGGAATCAAACCTAGACTGTAATGTTCAATCAAAATGATAATTAAATTACAAGTACCAAGAAATATTTCAAGTTTGGATTGTGAAAAAAGGATATATACTTTTGGTTTTAATCTCTTGATAAATCTTACTCATGGAGGTGAGTTCACACATAGTAGAATAACTATGATGTAGAGATGTGGTAGATCCATCAATTAATGTCATGGATCAACATAAACATGATATAAAAAATGTGATATCTAAAAGGATATTTTGAAAGTTTGATCTAGTTCAATTAGGAGTGTTGTGAAAGTGGGTTCCCTAGACCTGACATTATAAATTCATTTTTATTACCATATCATAGATACAGTGTTTTATGCATGATTGACACATACTATTGTCATTCAGAAATTTCTACATCCACTATTTCAATGGTGGCATCCATAGATTAATTACCTTATCCAAAGGTTATAGTAGATACCATAATATAATGATAACTTTGAGATACTATGACATTATTCATAAATAAATGTACTATGGTATTGATATATTATATATATTGGACATTGTTTATGTCTAATAATCATGTACTTGGTGATTATAATCATTAAGACATATTTTCATGAAGTTATAAGTTTTTGATCTCTAGTAGTAGATATCATGAGGAAAAAACCTCTAATAGGAACACCACATGTTTTGGGATTCATTGGATATTTCTATCTATAGAAATGTGTATCGTTCTCTTGAACTAAGATCATTATTAATGTGTTCCATTTGATCACATACTCTGATGTACAGAAAAAACCATGACAATTGAATCACATTGAGGTGGAAATGTTGGGTTCATCATTGGAGGTATGGCGTTGGTTAAATGATCATGGTAGGATTTGTCACTTTTGCTTTAAGAATGTAACATATCATGACCGATTGATCACAATGGTTGTACCATTACAAATCCATCGACGTGGAAGTCCATGGTAAATCTATATTGATAGATCAATAAATAATATAGTAAGAATTGATGATGTCAAAAGTGTGTGTACTTATTTATAATATATCTAAAGACAAAGATATTTCTATGTGTTAATAGGTTGGTTATAATTTATATGAGTACTCCTTGTCTCTTTAGAAGACTTGATGGGATAATAGAATAATCCCTTTGTATGTGAATTCTATTAAATACAATTGAGATAATGTCATAGATGGTCACACATAAAAGATTATTCAAAAATCTTTCTTATTAAAGGGAATAAGTTTATAGGAAATGGAGGGACCTACCAAGGAGTCTAAAAGATTTGTTATTTTATTAGTCATAGGTAAATAAATAAATTCATATTATTCATGTAAATAATAACAGGGTTTAATTTATTCATTAAAATTATTTACCAGTGATAATTTAATATATGTATTAATTTTAACTAAATTAATGTTATTTTAATACTGAATTTGCGTTTATATTTATAGGGATCACGAGTTGGGTTAATGAATCATGTTTTTCAAATAATATATTTAACATATATTATAGGTATGTGATAAAATATATATAATATCAGTGAATTATTTTTTTAATAGTTATTATTTATTACTTATTTAGTGGACATTAAATATATATAGGTCAGGAACCCTATCTGGTTATTTCGATAAATCCAATATATAAACGGGAGTGGATATTAATTTAATGGACAATTCTTGAACTCTAGAATTGAAAAACTCTCTCTTTTAATGATTTATAGAGAGAGAATCTCTTGATCAAAGTGATTGGAACATGATCATATCCCCACATAGAAGGAAAATCAATGCGATGATCATTAGAATGATGAAGGAATCATCATATTTGCAGGTTAGCACATGGAATTTGACAATCTATGCTCCTAAAATTTTTTAATGAATGTGTGGATAATCAAAATGGATTCTTCTTTGAATCCTTCAACCATAGATTGCTGGATATATGTATATTTCAAGAATAGTTTCATAAAAAAATACGTTTTTTCAATTTATATTTCATTGGATTTGAAAGGTACCATCTCTAATGTGATGAAATATTTTAATTACCTGACCCACCAACATACTTTACACCCCATGGTACATTTATCACTATTTTTGGTCTCACATCAACCTCCACTAGAAACTCATCCACTGCTTGAAGGGTTCTTTACTCATGAGGCTTATTTATGGATCCTTGTGGACTTCGATGCTCTTGGTTTCACTATAGTGGCCTTTGGTTTCAAAGATACATGAATATAATGGGGTTTAGATATGGAATGGTAAAACCTCAACAAATGGACATGGAGGACACAACAATTGTAAATATCTATGTGGGTTGGGAAATAATGTTGGGTGTTCCTAAACATACCGCAGTAGTAGTAAGTCAAGGGAACACTACTTGTAGCTACTGATGGTGCAGAGGAGGATTCCTAATAATAACCAAATCCACTATCCCTGTGATGATCACACCACATCTTCTTCGATACCCATGATCCACTAAAGCTACCACTGGGTAAAGGGAAGAGTAATAATATTCAATCTTTCATGTCACATTAATTTCTTCATTATAGACCTGCAAACTATGTCTGTATCGGTGGTAAGATTCAATATATATACCATTTATTGGATATCAAGTCACAAAATATGTAGGTGCTTATGAGGTTTAGCTGATCCTACCTCACCTCCTCTATATAAAAATGAAACAGCTCTTCAAAATGATTGGTGTTCTCTAACACTAAACTCTATCTCTATTAAAAAGAGAAGATCTCTATATAATTTTCCATATTTAGAAACTTTATAAAAATAATAATAAATAAGTGTTTCTAAAAAACTATCTAATCTAATAAATCATTTCAATATTCATGTACCATGAAATATTCCATCTTTTTTAGGTCCCTCATGAATGAATTCCATTCATTCAACCTTGATAGCCTCATGTATCTGTTGGAAGTCAAAGATTCAATTAATATTTTACATCCAATCCTCTTAATCTTAGGATCCATTAATACACATAAATAATGGGGTATTATCATATAAGAACTCTCATGATTGATCTTTATCTCATACAGCTCATTGTGTTACATGATCCACTTCGTTCTGGACTTGTGGTATATTCTGGTCTATGAAAAAATTTATTGAGTGATAGAATCTATAAGAATCTAATCTAAATGGGGACTCCATCGCGGATCATATATTGATACACCCTCCCATGGAACCCATGGAAGATGTATTATTGAAATAATAAAACACATAGAAAATATAAGAAAACAATTAGATGGTTAAAAAAGTCTCAATCTAAACTATAATTAGAAACTGAGATCTTGGTAAAAAATTAATGCAAGAGACACATATCCCGACATCCTGTGGTTACTTGAGGCTTGTCACGATAAGATCTATCCATGAACACATCACAACCTACATGTAAATCCCAAAAAAAACCTATTTCCTATATACCATACATACCTAGTAATTAAATCTTGAGGTAAAAAATTCCTACGATACCAATTTATAATGATAAAACGAAAGATACCCTTTAAACTAGCACCTGAACAGATCAACGATATACCCTTAAGGACTTCATTATCCCCATGGGGTAGCCACGATCACCTGGGCATCAAAATACAACTAGATGGAATAATTTAACCCAACAAGAATCAAATTTAATGGCATAGATACAACATAAACGTATAATAAAACTAGAACAAATATATTCCATAATGAAAGTAAAATAATGGATGCCATACAACTCAAAATCCAAATAAAAAATTTATAGATCTATGAAAACTAGAAAGAAAACTAAATTCAACAACCACTACTCTACGTGATATGAAGAAAATATCACATTTAATCACCACCATCCACATATACCCAGCTGAGTGAAACCTCATTACCTGACTATGATGCCTTGCCTTATCATGTATTAAAGGAAAATACCTGGTATACATGACATTGAAGGGGTGTGCCTGATGTGAGCTAAAGATGATCTATAAGATCCCACAAAGGTTTTCTATTTTAAGTATCTTTTCAAATAATCCCAAAATGCTCATTTTTTATAAAACATGTCATGATAATTAGTAAGAAAAAAATATATTGAATCATGGTAAATTTTTACCTTTTTCAATAAAACTAAAAAATCTAATTAAAACAGTTTCAAATCATAAATACACATTTATGAAAACATTTATCTCAAAGACAAATAGTAAAAATCTAAAACATAATGGTAAATAGTGCTAGAATCATAACAGTTTAGGCTAACAGACTAATCATACCATAATCAATGATTAGTAGACACTCAATTCCTTAGAACATCGACTTAAGGAAAATAGTAATTCCTTATGAGTAAACCCTACAAAACTTCCAAATAATATCCATAGAACATGTGTATGGGGAGTATAGAAACATTTAGTAAGTGAAATATGTACCAATAATATGGACAAGGCCATGTACTACACCTTCCACCGAATATCCCAAAGCTTCCCATGTGTTTCATTAACCAAATAAATTTCAAAGAGATTTTTATTTCACAAATAATTTCAATAGAAATTTTTTTATATCAAAAACATATGTTGAAAATACATTTCATAATATATTTTACACTAATTTTAAAAATTATTATATTTTAAAAAAATAATTGAGAAACCATCTTTTACCAAAACACATTTTTGAAAAGAAATCAAGCATTCAAATTTATTTATAATAAAATTTATAAAATCGATAAAAATTATTTTTTATCTTATGTAGTCCAAATATGGATCCACCCACCTCAATATCAGGTTTCACAATACCCACAATAAGATCTACACATGCTAGGATGTGTGAAGAATCAATAAATAAAGGCTCTAACATCGATTTCCACATCCTTGAATCAAATTACATAAGAAATACGTTCAGTCTAGGGGATATATCGAAAAATACATCAAGGAACTCGCAAAATTCTCCACAACCAACAAAAAGGATGTCCCCAAGAAGGAGATCATACAAAAAACCTAAAAGGGATAAAAAATAATCATAATATGATCCCTAGATCCCATTAATATTCCCCAATTCTACTATTGTAACCTTGAGCAATGAAGAAGTAGAAATGTCACACTTACCCAAAATGAGATAAAAACAATAATAGATATCAAACGTGATAAATAAAGTGACCTAGAGAGATTTAATCACCCAAAAACATCAATAAAGAACCTAGGGTTTGAGGTATATGGTTTCAAAATTAATAAAGATGGGGTTACATGAGTAGTGCATAAGACCTAATGGGAATAAGAGATTTACATCATAAATTCCTATTTTATGATGTGAATTTAATATGAATTCATATATCCTAAAAAACAAATTACCTTATGTTAATTTATCTCAGGAGACACATTTATGACTTACAATAGGTTTTACAAACACAAGTGATTTAATTCTATAAACCTATGTTATGGATTGTTCACAAAGAAATATTTATGACATAAGGTAGAATTTATGATCTTAATGTTCCCGATAGGCAGTTCTGAACCACAGTTATATAGAAACTCCATCAACATTTCTTACACCCCTAAACTCGATGACCGAACCCTGAAAAAATAAAAGAGAGCATCGATTTTATCCAAGATGTTACATCTATTCCCAGAATCATTGAGTGAAAAGAAATGCTTAATTTCTTTTAATAAGAGTGGAATCAATAAAATTATATAAAAACTAATAAAATGGGTATAACTCACTATTTATGATATAATCATCATTATAAGTTTTTTTGATAGAGTTCCTACTACAAAAACCAATGGATTATTACCTTTGAATGTATCAATTGATTAATAGAATTAATGAATGAATTTATAGAACATGTTATTCAAAATGATGTGATATAACCTCCTTTTTGAAGTAAAATATAGTGAAGATAAAAATATAGACATTTAATAAACAAATAATGGACTCCAGATTATTAAATTAAATAAAAAAATCACTATTTTATAGGTCTCCCTCTATGAATAAAGGACCCCAATGGAATCTAACAATTCATATGTCAGGAAATGACAAAATGATTTACCTTTATACTTGTTGATTATGTGATTTGTATGATCCTTTAAACATTAATAAATTTTTTGCAAACAATCTTATGAAGTTTATATAGTATAAATAAACATGATCATCAATGGCGAAGAATTGGTAACATAATATAATTGATCATTCAATATTCACACCTTGACATGATACAACAAACTGTGACAAGATATAATCCATTGTGTGGTGACCTTCAACATGTCATGGTTTAGGCATTAGTGTATAATATCTAATAATTTATATCTTTCTCTAAATCCATATTGAATATTTATAAAACCACATAACTCCTTTTGAATCCTTGTAATTTTTTGGATATAATAGTCATATAAAATCTCAAATTTTTTAGAGAAACAGTCTGTGAAAAAATTAATCCTCATTCTATGAACATATGTGTAATTTTTTGGTTATTTTTATTATTAAACAATTTTATAAAATACATAATGCATAATTGTAATCAAATAGTGAACATTTGAAAATTTTCATTTCTAATCAAGATAAAATGTTTTTTGTTGTGATATCAACCTGTCACATTCATATCTCTATATTAACTTGTTACCTATAATAAGTATATTTATACATATATATATATATATTATAATATTACCAATTTTTATTTGAAATAGCATAAAAAATAGTCATGAAACATTTTAATCTAGTATAGTATTTCTCATACATTCATGATTATTAGAAATATAATGATTAGTATTAATGAATACGTTATATGTAATTAATTTTAGTAGTTTCTCACATTATGTGTCCCTAAACTAACTATGGAAATGTGTTACTATAGTTAAATTTAATCATTGGACTAGATTCCATATATGTTATAAAATAGTATAAATTTTATATTGGATAAACTCAACTAAATAAGTGATTTTAATTACCCAACCAACCCCTAATTAACATACCCTAAAGAATGATATAACAACGGTATTAATGTATCATAGTTTATTTTAATTAACTTTACAAAATCAAGAAATATACAATCATATTAAATACAAGAATTTGATTATATCAATAAATATATGAAAATATATGAGATATTATTTCATGTGATAGTCTAGATAATATGTATTGACATATTATATAACGCCATGTTTATGCATTGAATTTTTTTATTAGGGATAAAGTATATTGTTGGTAATTCATTCTATTAATGGGTGGAACAACATAAATATTAGTTATAGATGGGGTATTTTTCCTCATAAAAGGACTCAAATATGTTAATGGGTGTTTTAAAAAGGATTTTTTTGTATTATTGGTTTTGGTTTCAGTTTTTGTTGGAGTTTCATGAGCTCAGTTTGAGGTTTGGGGGTGTTTTGAGGGAGGAAATTATATATAGTGATGCAGTAATAGTCTACTAGAGCTTAGGTGGATACTATATGAAGTTTTGTGGATCTTATATTTACTCAATATACTATCATTGATTTTTAGTGATCCCACTAGAGTTATTATGGAGTATAGACGAATTTATTTTATAAATGGGGGAAATGAGTTTTTTTGATAAATTATTAAAAACCCATTTATAATATTCTTTAAAAACATTTATCCCCAATACTTTAATCCCTTTCGGGTGTTCTCTCAGATTTATCCATATACCCCCTATTTTAAATGGATTAATTGTTATTCCTAAAGGATTATTCAACCTGTTTGAGGTAGGATATCCCTTTCTCACATCATCTTTAATCTCTGTCTTTTAAAATTTTATTTTTTTATCATCTTGGAATATTGAGTTTTGATTTCACCAACTCATGATGTAATCACCTAATAGTTGAGGGCTTCTTCTTCACATTTCTAAATGAGGATTATAATGGTTCATTTACTTCTGTTATCAATGTTATTATTTTAGGATATTGAGGTATGTTTTCTTATAGTTATTCCATTGATATAAGCTAAAATTATATAGTAGTATGTTAATGATAAAGTAGCATATATACTGTTATATATTAGGGTTAATTTTATAATTTTATGACATTGGTTTTACCTTGAATTTTATCATTATTTGATTATTGTTATTATTTAATTGAGTTAAATTGGACATGGAATTATTTTAATGGTTTGAATGGTATTAGTAGGTGATCACAAGTATTAAAAAATTCAATAAATGTTTTGGTAGGTGGTCTTGATATTAAAAGTTATTATCAGTCTATGAATACAATATTCATGTCATTTATTTTCCAAAATTATTAATTAAACATCTCATATATTTTGATAAATATGAATTTAGGTCTTACTAATGATATTTGGGTATAATAAATAATTATTTTTAATGAAATTATGAGGTACCATTTAAGGTTAATCATTCAATCATTTTTATTTTTGAGAATTTTTTATATTGGTTTCATTTTACTAATCACCTTTAATGTCTTTATGTTTATTATAATTCATTATCATGAAATTCTTCCTGAGTAGATCAAGCAGGGGTCATGATATTTAACTTAGTTAATAAAAAATTTTATACACATTCTTAATATTAACATTAGGAAGAAATTAGAATGTTTATCATGTCATTGACTTTTAACTATTTTAAAGAGATATTATAAGATAAAGATATATTTTGGAATAAATCATCTTAGTTGGTTATTATTGTGATTGAGTGCTTCTTCCTGGGAAATGTGTTTGTTATGTAAAATAATAAAAATATATTATCACCTAAAAAAATTAAATATATTTTAATAAACCACCCATTACACAAAGTTAAGAGTGTTATTTTGTGGTGATAAGGTGGTTACGTTGGTTATGAGGACGAAAGTGAATTGACCAAAAAATCCAATTTTTTTCTTTTAATTTAAATATTTGGTATATAATGATTAATTAATTTATACTCTCTAATGTGATTAATGTATTTAAAAAATATTTTTATAAAAATTAAAAATATTTTCTAATTAAGCATTTTTATTTTCATAAATTTTTTCTTAAACATGATTATAAAGGAACTATCCATTTTTATCCTCTCACATCTCCCTTCTAATAATAATATTCATAAACTCTTGATGTATTGTTTTAAAAAAATTTGATTTAGAATGTGGGTTTTAATGAAATAATTATTTTATAGATGATGTGGGTAATAAATATTTGACAAGTGTAATTATTAATAAGTTGGGTTTCCATCGAAAAAATTGGTTATATATTAAATCAAGTGGGGGTTTTAAATATTTGGAAGGAATTTGACATTAAAGGGGCCACATGGACCTACTCTATTGTCATAAGATATCATGTACGGACTTATACATTAGATTATAGATTATGTATTTCCCACACTATTCTAAGAACTTACTTTGTTATAAATTTGTTATTTTCTAATAGAGATTTTCCAAGCCTTATTTAAAATATTTTATATGCCACTATTATAAATTTATTTGATATTTTTCTATATTGTCCTAGAATTTGAATGATTCAAACCCCATGATTTATTTGTACTAAGACAACCATTGTTGACTACTACATGGTGATGTTGAGTTTTGAGTAATTTTTTCTATATCTCAATTCTTAAATGTCACATTCATTACTTAAATGATAATATGGTTCTCTAATATTTTGTATTGAGAATGATCTTTATGATTCCTTATAGATAATGATTATTACATTGTCATAGTGGAAATTATCTACTTGGTTGTGATGTATGTATTTTTTTTACAATATAATAATAACAGATTTGATATTGATCTTTTTTTTCTTAATATATAGAATTTTTATTTACATGATATAGAATATTGATGTTATAGACTACTTTAGGTGGTTGGTAAGAGATTAATATAGAGTTCAAACTCACAGTATGGGTTGTTATACACTGACTAAGTATATGTGTTGGTGGTATGGCATGGACTTGTAGTTCCCTAATATGTACATTCAACTATTCCCCCAGGATGGGAAACAAGATTTCCTTAAATTAGTATAAATGATTCAATATCCACTTTGGAAAGATCAAAAGGGCACTGACATAGTACACACACTCTATATATATGTGTGGGTGCATGTATTTTCATGAATAAATTACATATTTTCTACCTCCCATGGTGGATGGTGCTGGAAGATCTCATGATAGGCTCGAAGAAGTTGGTACGGATATGAACCCTCCCAGTTTATCTTGTTGTTGATTATAATAGATATTTAGTTGTGATTTTATTTGTTTTTTGACTTTTTTTATAAATTTTTAATGATTACCAAAAATAATTTTTTATATATGTTGGTAAACATGTATACATGTTTATGAATACTGCTATTATATCACTGTGTGATTTGAGACACAATTGGTGATTCACCATTGAGTGCTTTTTTCTCACAACCTTCATGAAAACATTAGAATACATATAGTTATACTTTATAATTTCAATTATATTCAATTATACTAGTTTATGATGGATTCTCATGGCCTTCCACCAATTAATTTCTTTAATTTTGTGTTAATTCCCACTCCATAGTTGGTTATATTGATGGGATGATTGGGGGTTATTTAAGAAACATCACATGTCCATTATTTTAACTTCCATATAATAGGCCCTATTTTTTCGTGGAAATTTTTATGTCTTGTATATACATTATGATATATATGTGGATTGATATTGTGTTTATATATATATATATATTGTTTTAGAATGATAATAATTTTCTCTTTTTTATATAGATTGATTGGTACTGTGTTTTATTTTTGGAATATCTGGCCAATTGGAATGTCAAGTCAGTTTTATGATAGAGAAGAAAATTCCATTATTTCTTTAAAAAATGTTATTAAATATTTCCCTAATAGTAATGCAACACCTATAGCACTAGTAACTAACCCTTGGAGAGTGAGAAATTCACTTGGGGTAGTTGAACACTGAATCATTTATAGTTAGGACATCCTAGTTAAGGATAATACAATTGTTATCTAAGTATTATTGGGTTTAGAATGATGTTAAATTTTCTTATAGAGGATATATGATCATTATTACATGAGAAATAAATAAAAATAAAAACATCATGTATCTCTTTATGGTGAAATAACAAGCTCCCATGTGATGCCTTTTTATTATGTAGTGGTTTTTAACTTATCTCAAGTATAATGGAATGTAACTCAATATGTGTTTCAAGTGATTATCTAGGAGAATTCCTCTACATCAAACCATACATAATGAGTAGATTTATATAATTAAGTAATAGTAATGAAACTTGAAATTTTCTACACTTGAATGTTTTTTATATTGTAGTTAGAATCAATTTTATGATTTTATTATCTTAAAAATAAACAATATATAAAGTGTTTTCATATTTTTATATTGATTATAATTAGGTTAATATGAATCCAAAATTCACTAATTAATTCAAACAAGTTTTTTTATTCCCACTGAAAGCTTGCCTTTCTTAAATAATATTTCACTATCGTGCATTCTCTTTATTGTTTAACAATAATTTATTATTAATCAACTCACTTAATACTTACGTGGTGTTATATTATTATTCTTTTGTCCCATATCTAAATTTTCTAATAGAGCAGGATTCTTTTCCTCAGATTATTTATTTGTTGGTGGGCATGTACAGGTTCCCCACTTCCCATTAAAAGTGTTTATTCTGAAAATCAAAAAAATAATATTGGTGGTGTTATTAATATAGATCGATTATTCTTTCGGGTTTCTAATTTCATTATATCACTTAACAAGTTTATATTTTATTAAATTTAATGTTGTTTTTCCTCTCTTTAGTGATAATATATTGTACATGTTCAATAATAGCAGTTAAAACCATGTTAGGTTACATTTTTTAAGTCATGTACAAATTAATTTATCAAAATATGATTTTTAATATCAAACTATGTTTTTGAAACAGTATTTTAGTTTTGGATTTAATATGAAATTAGGCTTCGTGAAAGCTATTTTACCATTATCTGTTCCCTAAATAGATTTTTTTTTGAAATGTAATGGGTTATTTTTGAAATAAAATTATTTATTTTTTGAAATATACATATTTAATATATGAAATGATTTTTTAAAAACCTTTTGATAACTCATAATTTTTGATAAATTAGAATTCAATGGAATATTCTATAATGGTAGATCCTAGTATATTCCCATTACTTAGAGAACCATATATAATTTTTATCAGTTTGAAGTATATGGTGGATCATATTGTTTTTAATAAATCAATTAGTATCATTATAATAATATTGATTAGAATTTTTTTAGTATTGGGACTCATGAACCAAGTGTATTATGAGAATTTGGGATACGCATTAGTTCATAGTATGGATATAGAATCCTTTTTCTTTTAGAAGATATTGTTTAGAAATGTTTGTATGACTTATATATGAGAGGTATATTTATATATATTTTGTGGGGCATGTGAAAGTGGTGTGTTCATGGATTAGTGAATTAGGATGAGAGTTTATATGGATTTAGGGATATGAAGTGGATTTAAAAGTCATGTTTCATGAGTTTACTTAATGTTTTGAGGTCTTTATTTGAGATTAAAGTGAGTTAAATAGTTGGTGGAGCACCCCTCATACTATTTATGGATATGAATTTATATTTTGGAGAGGTTTTAATGAATTGTGTCCGTAGTGAATTTATTTAAGTGGAGATTGTGTCTTTTTGAGGGAATTTAATTTATGAAAGTAAGGAAAAATTTGAAATTTTTCTTTTGAAGTAGTTTTTTATTCATTTTGGGATTCTAATATGTACTTAGGTGTTTGAGGATGGAATTTTCCATATTTGTGGGTGTCATTTGAGGTTTTCTAGGAGGATGAAAACATTGAGTTGAGGTTTTGGAGTGTTTAGTTGAATAAATTTCATAATGGGGTGGTAGAAGAAGGCCACCAATATTCCAAGGGATACTACTAGCTGTATGATGCGGCCTCTTGTAGTTTACTAGCATGACACCACAGTGTTGGTGGATCAAACTAGAGTTCTAGTGAATATGGGGTGGATTTTTTTAAATGGATAAAAATTTAATTTTAACCTATATTCATTGAAACCCCTTATTGAGAACCCACAAACATAATTTCTCCCATCTAGTTCATATACCTAGGTGGAATTTCCTTGTATTTCTCCTCACTTTTTCCATTGATAAAGGGTACATCAATAAGGGTTTTTTCCATTCATTTGATGTAGGATCCCTCTCAATAATCATATAATCCATCTCAGTGTCTTCTAGTGAGAATTATTCTTCTTTAGAATGTGATTTTGAATTTGGATAAATCCATTATAGAGACAACCTCGGATTCTAGTGATTACACTTATATATTTAATAGGATGATTGTACAAGTTGATTAAATGTAGTTCATCATTTTTATTATATATGTATATTAATGTAGTGCTTATTATATTTATTTCTTAGAATTAGAGTAAAATTAATGAATTATATGTTGGAGGAAATTAGTGTCATGAACCAGCCCAGGCTGGCACTGATCCAGGAACCCAATTCATCTGGAAACTTGATTCAAGGGCTATTAACGATCCCCATAGGATAGAAACAATTGTCAATAAATCAAATAAACTCTAAATGAAATAATGTTCCCCCAAAATGTAAATAAAACACAATATATTCCACATTAATGATCGAAATAACCATCCCATACCTTGGAGGGGAACACAGAAAAGTATGCCTCATGTCCCGAAGGCCTACAAAGTTTTATATTTTATAGATAATACTATTTTTAATAGAGTTTAGAGTAAACCTTTACTTGACCTGAAGGACCTAAGGAAAAATGCATATAAATTACACAGTTTGAATTCCTAGTGTCACATGAATAAATACATGTCTGTTGTCTATGACCTGACTACCATAAGTTACCATATTTTTCTAGGAACAAATCTATTATTTTTTTGGTCAAATCCTATTGAGATATGTTTTTATGTTTTTAAACTAGTTTGATACTCCTAGTTTGGTGATTAGTTATGTGTTTTAGGGATAAAACGTGATTAATAGGTGAGTTATATAAATAGAAAACAAAAATCACACAATGAACCCAATTCACATTGTGAATCATTTTGGGTAGAACCCATGAATTTAATTCACAAACTAAATTAATTCGTACCCTGTAAATATGTACACACCATATAAATTTTACACACCTTTTAAATATTTACAAATAATTTAAACAAATAATGGACGGTAACACATGGAATGAAATTTTTTTACACCACCTAAAATCATCGTTTAACATTTTTTTAATTTCTTAGTGATCGTATTTTTGGGAAAAAATTTCAGAAGAAAAATGAAATTGAAACTTACATGAAGTGAATATAATTAAAATCACGAAATATTCATGCTTACCTAATTTAAAAGCATTAAGGTGTCATGTTTTTATAATTCACACATCTATCATTGACTGTAAACCCTATACACACCTCTTTATTCATTTCAGCCCTTCTAGAAATGATTTTTGAGACCCCATTTTGATCCCAAAGTGAGAAGACATTGGATATTGGATTTAGGAACCATGATTTTAAATGTTTTCTTTTTTAGTTCTTCCTTTAATTCTCAATCCATTAACAATAGAATTTATAGTTCATGTTAAAATAATGGAATAAAACGATAGAAATAGTAGATATGAGGATTTTTCATTCCCTTCCCAGATTTCAAGGTGGGTGGTTTAATCTAGTCCTTATTTGTATGATTTAATTACCCATAGTACATTAAATAGATATAATCATTCTTGAATTCCATGAGGATGAACAAATTATTTAGATAAGCCATGTTAAACAGTCATTATTATTTTTGAAATTTTTATTGGATCCTTTTGGGTCAATGGTTTGGGGATATTGAGACTCGTGACCACTATATAGATGCTCTAGATTTGAAACATATTGCGACATGGTTTTATTCACATTAGATCCATAGGATAAACAAGAAAATTTGATTAATTATTGTCTTAATATATTGAATTGTAATAATATATAAATTTTGTGATTTTATATAGCAGAATTACCTCTATTAATTTTATTTAAATTATATTTAGAATAACCATGGGGTTAAATGAAAAAAGAAACCGGTTTGGAATACTTATAGAAATAATTTTGAACTTGAATTAATCGAATATATTCAGTAAGAAAAATGAAAATTTTATTAATTTATCATTTTATCTTATAATGATATATATGGTATTTTTTCATTGGACATGTGATTTTACATGCATATATTTCATGTTTATTCAGAATTTATGTTATTTATGCATGAGGGAGCGATCCTGATATTCCTAAGGGAGAGATTTCTAATATGCTTGAGGGTATGATTTCATATATACCCAAGGGATAGATTTTGAAATGGTTGAGCATGAGATTCTAATATTCCTATAAGATATATTATAATATTCATAAGGGAGAGATTTTGATACACATAAGGGGAGATTCTTGTATACATAAGGGAAATATTATGGTATGTATGAAGGTGATATTATGGTTTTCTAGAGGATAGATCCCATTTTCTTATGATATATATTATGAGAGATTCATTTGTAGTAGGAGAATATTCCACTAAATTTGGTGGTTCATCCAAATATAGGAGGATCTAACCTTAGACAAAGATACCTGATAGGGCTCCAAGGAAGGTTTTATTGGGCTCAGGTGTTAACCCATATCTTGAGGGTCATCATGTTTTTTACATATTAAGTATTAATTTATTTAATTAATAACATCTTATTCACTTTATTTCATACACTAAAATTTTAAAATTGTATTTTTTATACATGGTGGTGTCAACCTACTGAAATTTAATCATATCTTATTCAAGCCAATTTTTGGTACCTAAGAAGATTATATGGATCTAGGTTCAGAAAAGGGTAAAACACCTTGTAATTAATTATTTTTTACTGGATGGGTTAAATCTTGGATATGGGACCAACATCGGGTTTAGGACAGGGGTCATTCGAGTTTTTATTTGAGTATTATATTATTTTATTTGTATGAAATGTATCATGTCATTTAGTTTCATTCAGTTTTTCATTAGATTATTCTTTTATTATTTGTATTTATATATTTGGACCTTTCTAATCTTGGGTTGTTTGACTATTTTTTCATATATTTTCGGCTATGTATTCTACTTTACTATTATTTTCTGCATTCAATTTGACTCTTTACTATAGGATATAGTCTCCCCACTATATTAGTATACCCTCTTTACTATTTGGAAGACTCTTTCATACGGGGAGACACACTTGAGGTAACATAGACAACCGAATCAGTCACATATAGGAGCACAGGGTCATGAACATTATAATGTGATATAAGAGGATAATTTTTCTTTTCTTTTTATTTACTATTACGACATAGTATAAAGGAAGAGTAGGTTGTTTTGGGACATGGTAATGATCTTGTTCATGGGAGTATTTAACCCATGCATGGGGGAAAGTCCGAGTGCACATGGATGGGGTTCTTTTTCATGATGATCACTTGATAAATTTGATGTTATTTAACCTTGGTTGATTTATGTGTTCTTCAATTTTATTGTTTCTTGAGATGTAAACTCATTTCTCAGTATGTCATGAGATGAGTATTAGTGCATCATGATTTGCCTCTAGGGATATATATTAACATGAATTGTTCATAATTGGGACATATTTATTGTATGTGATATATTTTTTTATATTAACTGTGAAATGAGATAACTATTATATATGATCAAAAATGGAAGAAATGAATAGTTATGTTATGTCAATTCACTTGTTAATACATTTTTGGAGAGAACATGATCCAATGGTTCTCTTTTTTTGTCACCTGTCGACGTTGACCTTATTGTTATTGACTTATATAAAGAATAAAATTTTCTGGTGTAGAAAATGTCTCCTCTTCATCATTGAATTAAGAATTCAGAGAGGAAAAATATTTATTCTCGTACTGCAGCTATTCCATAGCTTCTTATAACACTAGATAATTAGTTAGATACTTATCTTCATGAAACATTCCTAAGGGTTATGCAATCCATGTATATGGATACTATTTTCACATTACCTTTGATGTATGAGTTGACAAGAGAGTTTTAGCTACAACATCCACATATGTTCACTAGGGAGGGATTCCACCAAGTAGCCATGTTTTGTATTTATTTAGTATATAAGATCATCACAAACCTTAATACACCCACATATATGAGGGGGACGTTTGTTGCATACTTTCTTCCTGGACCTGCAAAACAATTATGGGACATTCTGTAGCCTACTGGATTGCAAGAGGAGTTATCGTAAAAAGAATTCACAATATTGTTTCTTATATAATTTAATTGTAAGACACTGAGGGATGAGATTCTTGGTGACTAGATTAATCTGACAAAGGAGAAAATGTTAGTGTTGAACTATTTTTGAAGCTTCACTAGCCTACAACACTTTTCTCCACCCTTAGTAGCTGATGATATTTCCAGGGATGATTTTTTTTAGGATCATATTTGCTATGAGATGAAGTTGAAGATGAATGTATTTCATTTTACCATCCTTTTCAACAAGAGGAATCATGCTATCATAATGGTGGGGAATCTGAGATAGGCCCCAAAAAATGGCCAGGAAAGTTCATCACTATGAAATAGGATCTCTTCTTCTAGAGGAATGAAGTGCCTCTATGACATTTATCACCAAGGAATCAGTGGAAATAACAATTAGAGATGTGGTAAGCTATCTCATGATAGTATTCTATTACGTTGGTATAAGTGTGGAATGTTGGGCCAAAAGTGGTATTAGTTTTCATAACCATCTATGGAGTGTCCTTTTTATAGTATATGAGGGAATATTCAGATGTTTTGTGGGAAAATTTAGTCATAGAGAAAAGGTAGAGGATTAAGATAGATACCTGAGTTTGGAAGGGGCTCATCTACTCCTCAAACAACAACAAGATAGAGTTCCACATGAATATCAGGATGAGGCATGGGATGTGGTACCACAGTCAAGGATTAGTATTTCCAATCAAAGGAACCAATACAGGTGATTCATACCTGATCTCAAGGTATAAGGGAGAGCGATCTATGTGCTATATAGTCTTCTTTGACCAGTTTGGATGTAGGACCTTCTACTATTTTATACATGATTCTAGTATCATCTACCTTATCTTGTGTTTTTTAAATAGTATCATCATATTAATTTATATCTAATCACTTTCAAAAGTTTTGGGTTAGTTTTTAGAACTTATGGATGGGTTCAAAACTAATGACACACCATTGGGAGTGCAGATAGAGGGTATAAACGTAAAAATGTGTGTTTTATAGAAATTTAATGTCATCATTTACTTTGGGATCTTTTTGTGACAGAAATTATAGTATTAAATTTGATTATTGGTATATATATTTTTGTTCTATACCTTGCTAATATCGACTTTTATTAGAGTGGATTTACCTTTCTATCTTAATACATATGGATTTATACTCACCAGGGTGAGTGGGATCTTCTCACTAGCCTTATAGGACCAATTCATTGTAGATTTGATTATCTCATGGATCAAATGACTAGAATTTTTCAAGATGATGGAGGAAAGAAACATGATACTTTTCCTCCAATGGTAGGCCATTTTCAAAATGCCTATTATAAAGAGTTATCTATATTTCCACCAAATAAAAAGATTTATTTAATGATAAATTTGGGGCTAAGAGATGATCCATTTTTATCCCACCTTAAAGGATAATACTAGAAGATATTCTTGAGTTTAATGTCCAATTGGATGATATGGAAGCCTAGGGTATCATATGACCTAGTACATCTTTTGGGTTCTCCAATTCATCTCTCCAAGAAGAATTATGAGACTCTTCTTCTGTGATTGTATTATTAGAGACTGAGCTAGATAAAACTCAGAAACCAGTATCCCATATTGTGAATTTATTATCTATTTGATCATATGGGCAGTTGTAGGATTTTTTTTCTAAGATCAACATGATGTCTGGGTACCAAATATTGATAGTGAGACCATCTAACATGACTTATATTTTATTTAGGAGCAGGTATGGATTTTTTGAGTTCATAGTGATGTAGTTTGATTTCATGAAAACATTGAAAGTATTCATGAACATGATGAATGAGATAATTTATCAATTCCTGGAATAGTTTTTATTATTTTCTAATGAAATTATAGTGTACTATTAGTCCTCAAATGATCATTCCAAACACATTGACATCATCCCCAGTACACAATGTGATAATTTACTTTATTCTAATCGATGTAGTTTCTAGATTGATAACATGCACTTTTTGGGACATGTTATCTAATAGGACAGAGTTTCTATAGACCCAGATAATATTTCAACGATCGTATCTAGGTAGATACATAGGAGTGTTTTAACAATAAATTGTTTTCATAGAATAGTTGGTTATTACTAGTGATTAATCCAAGAATTATCCAATCTGGAAGCACCAATGTTTGGGCTTACCAATAAAGGGGTGATGTTTTTTTGGTTAGATGCTTGCAACAGAGATTTATAAGAATGGACGAAAGAAGAAAATATGCACCAATATTCACATTAAATGATATTGATAAGGACTATAATATTTATTATGATGCAAGAGGATCAAGTGGTTTTATAGTGATCTAAAAAGTTGTGACCATGTGAGAGTAAATATCCTACTCATTATTGAGAGTTAGGAGTGGTGGTATTCACCTTGATATGTTGGAGATAATAGATTTATGGTGAGAGGATTGTTGTTTACTTAGACCAAAATATCCTCAACAATATATTTTCATAGTGAGACCCCAACCTTTGTCCGAGGAGGAGGGTTGAGTATCTAACATATTTTTGACTTTGACCTGTCTTACACATTAGGATATGGAAACTTCAATGATGATTCCTTGAGTCAAATGATACATACTAAAGTAGTGTATAGATATGTCTAATAGTAGTGGATAAATCAACTAAAAATCAATAGAATAATTGTATGTAAATCATATATATAAGGGACATCATATATGATGAGGATACACTAGATGGAATTCTTGTTGGTGGTAGTGACATTCTTCTTTTTTTGTGGAAGAGAATGGGTACCAACCGTTTTGTATGAGGATTTGAGGAAAGAGTTTCATGCATTTAGATGGGTGATAGATCTTAATTTGAAAAATATGTATTGTAATTTTTTTGATAGTATAGGTGTCTAAGGATGAATAATGAGATTACAGGCTTCGTGGTGAGATGCTTCACTTGTTAACATGTGAAGGCTGAGAATTAGAGGCCTATTAGGCTATTACATCCTATTACCACTCTGTAGTCGAAATGGAATTATATCACTATGTATTTTATGATAGGATTAACTTTGACACATTTAAAGAATTATGTTTAATGGGTGAGTATGTTTTAATTGAGAATGTTATACCATTTCATTCCTATCAGGGATGCCTTCACTATAGATGATCTGGGTAGTCTTTACATGCATGAGAGAGTTTTGTCGCATGATTTTCAAAAGAGTATTGTTTCTGATCGAGATCCTCAAATCACATATCAGTTTTATAAAGTTATTTCGAAGGTCTTGGAAATAATGGTTCTTATATTTACAAAATACTATCCTCAGATTGAAGAAAAATTTAAGTAGATTATTCAGATTATGGAGGAAAAGTTATGAGCCTATTCTTTGGATTTCAGTGGATCATGTGATCAACATTCGAAACTTGTAGAGTTATCCTATAATTAATGATTCCAAGAATTTATCCAAATAGACCCTTTTAATGTTTTTTTGAAGGCCATACCACTCACCTCTTATTTGGATGGAGGCAAGGGAGCCATCACTTGTTGAACCTAGTCTCATACATGATATGTCTAAGCAAGTTTAACTAATCTTGAATAGATTGGTGACCTCATTGAGCAGACAGAAATAGTATGCTAACTATCAGATATGACCTTGATAGTTTGAATTTTTCCATCATGTTTTCCTTTGATTGTTACCTATACTGGTGAAAAACAACATTAGGTATCAATAAAATCTCTCACCAATGATTGTCTAGCTACTTGAAATAGTGGAAAGTTTAGCTCTAGTGGTATACAGTTTGGCCATTCCACAATGATATAGTTCTATGCATGATGTGATAGATTTATTTCATAATTTTATATATAATTATGTCCATTATCATGTGATATATGTTGAGTATGTTGATTTGGATGTTGATGTTCCTTTGGGAGGCATTCAATTCATATCTTGGACAGAAGTGAGATGAATCTATAGGGAATGACTATTCCTCTAGTATGAGTATAGTGGAACCATGGGTGTGTTCAAGATAAGACCTAGGATAGGAAGTATGATATGAAAGCACCATGTTCATACATGTTCACCGATACACCATATTGATTTATGGAGAATCTCAGATATTTGATGTTATATGGTGGGGAGGTTATAAGATCCAATATTTTCCTGGTACTCCTATATTTAATTTTTTGGTTAATTATCTTGTGTTGGGTTGTATTTTGTTTAAACCTAGTTTTTCAAGCCTATATTAGGGATGAATTAAGTGTTATAATGATGTACCATTAAAAGTGATGAGTTATGGATGTAGCATAAATTAACATCATGAACCTTATTCATGACGCAAATTGTTTTGGGTAGACCTTTTTAATTTAATTCATTGCATGAATTAATTAAGAATCTTTAAATATTAACCCACCATATAAATTTTACACACCCTCTAAATATTTACGCAACCTATAAAATTTTCTGGAAAAGAAACACATTTCACAAAAACATGTTACACTAAGTGAAATATTTATTTAATGTGTTTTAAATTCCTAGTGATGATATATTGGTTGAAATAAAAGAGTTAAAAGACAATCGACAATTACACAATGTGAAAATAATTCATGTCATGAAAAATTCATGTCCATAAAATTAAAAACAAAATTAGCGTAAAAGTTTTCTATAGTATGATATTGTCTTCAAATTTACACCCTTTACACACATCCTTACTGACTTTAGGCCATCTGTGGATGATTTTTGAGAGTCTTCATCGACCCTAAAGTGATGAAATCTTGGATATTTGATCTTTGGACATAGATTTTTAAAGTATTCCTTCTATTTGTTCTTAAACATCTAGATCTATTTCCATTGGAATTTTTAGTTCATGTTAAAAGAAAAGAAAAAGCCAATAACTACCGTGGATGTGAGGATTTTTCACTGAATTATCTATTTTAGAGTTGGGTGGTCAGAATATAATATTTAGTTTTTTATTTAATTTACCAAAATATATTCAATGGGTCAAATCACGCAATCTCATCTCACATGTTGCCAAATTAATTGATAAATCCCTCTTAAAGTGTAATGAGTTTTTGAAACCACTACTAGATCCAATTGGTTCAATATGCATGGAAACTGAGACCCACAATCAATCAGTAGGTTATCCAAAGATGAAAAGTTGTTGTGTCTTGGTCTACTTTACATTAGAGACCTATTATAAACTACAAAAACTAATTAATTGTGGATTAATTTTATAAATTACCATAACATATAAACTCTGTGATTGATTATGGTAGAATCACCTTGGATAATTTTTATTAAATTATATAATGAATGAATTTTGGTTTAACGATAAATGAAATTGGGTTGATATAGTTATGATGATAATTAAGAACCAAGATTTAAAAAATATATTCAATTAGACAAATGATAATTTGATAACGTAACAATTGGGTATTGAGATGATATATTTGGTATGTCCATTTTTGACTTGTAACTTTTCAAGAATTTATTTCATGTTTATCGGACACTGAGGTGATTGATTCAAGAGAGAGAGATTCTGATATGCCTAAGGATGAGATTTTTGATATACTAGAGGGCGAGATTTCTGATATTATTGAGGTTGAAATTATGATCTGAATGAGGGTGACATTATAATATACCTGAGGGTGAGATTATGATATTATTGAGTGTGATATTCTTATATGTCTATGGTTTAGATTCTGGTATGATTTAGGGATATATTCTGTTTGGTTTGAGGGAAGATTCCATTTTCTTATGATATATTTTATGAGTGATTAATTCTTAGAAGGACAATCTTCCATCGACTCAAGTGATCCATACTGATGTAGGAGAATCTAACCTCAGACAATGATACCCAATAGGGAACTGATGAAGGTTTGGCAGGCCTCATGTGTACACCCATGTCAAGGGGTTTAAATAGATTTTTACATATACAGTATTAGCTTATGAAATTAGTACCAGGTTATTTTCATTATTGCATACACAATTTTTCATTGATTGGAATTGTTTAGCCAAGGTGGCACTGACCTATTGAATTTTACTCACAGCTTATTCAGGCCTTCGTATAGTACATAACAAGATTGCATAGATATAGGTTTGGTAAAGGGAAAACGACCATGTAGTGTAACACCCCATGTTTTTCTAAAAATAAATGGAAATTCATGGAACATTGCTTTATGTAGATATTTTTTTTAACTAGCCTTTAAAATATAACTTTTCTACTTCTATTTTTTTAATTTCAATAAATTTTCATCTATAATTGTGTTCAGTATGTTATTTGGAGTCTATTGGAACCAACTTCTTTTTTTGGTGAATAGTAACATACCCTTATGAATAGTAATATGAATAGTAATATGACCCTAATGAATAGTAATATGACCCTAATGAATAGTAAATTTTATCATTATTTTATTTTATTAAGTCTTTAAGATAATAACATCTAGGTTAATTTTTTATTGTGATATAGAAGTAGTTACCGAATTAGAATTGTTAAATATTGAATTAAGTATGATTTTATTTAAAAATTAAATTAACAATATTTAGAAAATTATTTTCAAAAAATGGACTTCATTTATTAATTCTACACATCTATAAAGGGTTAGGGTTATTTTTGGGATTTTTTTTGAAACCGTTTTTTTCGGTGAATAGTAAAAAATACAGTTTTTAGTTTTGGTGTGTTAATGACATAATTAATGATATAATAACGATGTCTAAACTCCGGTAGACTTGCGTATAGTAAAATAATATGTGATGTGTCCCAAGTGGCTTATAACATGGGAAAATACCACGGTAAGGCCCGTTGTTTTGCAAAAACCACCCATGAGGTGTCCCTTGGAAATTATTAAAATATTCCCTTACTTTTCATATAAATACCAAACCATTCCGTCATTAAATTCATTCCCATTTCCTCATCAATTAAGATCGGGCCTACATTCCATTATAGTAGTCCTACCAAGGTTTTTTGAAGCCTCCAAGGTCCCAACATTCATGTTTTAAGAGTTACTATACAAGGTAAGAAAATTCTCAATTTCATTCTTTTCCCATTCATGTTATATTTTATGTGGTATAACTTTCATGTTTCCATACCATGTTCTTATTTCATTCTTATTCTTGATCTTCTCTATATTATGATTCATTTCTGGATGGGTGACCCTTGTCCCCTCTATTTTTAATATTTTCTAAAATCATGTTGTGTAGCCGTTAGGCTGCCGAATTTTTGTAAGGGATTTCTCAATTATTCTTTTATTTTGAGTTTATTTCTCATTATTTATTCATCTCTTCTTACCCAAGTGGCATGAAATCTCCAGAAATAATGAATATTATGTATTTTCTCATGTTCATGGAAAATTCATCATCCTTAGTTTTCTCCACTTCCACTTATTCAAGGAATAAAAACATTGTCTAAGATGTGTCGAATTACCGACATCGTGGATGATGTGATTTAAATTTTCATTAACTCTTTCAGGTATTATTATGAAACCATTTTTATGGTTCAAAAAAGTTATAATATATGTATCATAGCTCATCCATGGTTCTTTAATTCTTTTTAACACATGGTTTTAATTTATAAAATGAAATGAGGCCATCTTTATCAAGGAACCACTAAAATGATCTAAAGGAAAATCATTAGTGTTCAAACTTATGAATCATCCTCATGTAATAATTACAAATGATAAATTGTATAATTTATGTTACTAGATATATGTAAATACTAATCTATTCTAATTCTGGAGTTTCACTTCCAAAATAAAAGAATGTCCACCACGAACCAATCCTAGAAATCACATAATGAACTCACCCAAAAACAGTGCAAGGAGAAAAATACTAACAATTAAAGGGTGAAATGATGTTTTTAAATTATAATATACGATATTATAAACATAAAAATGTTTCTATAAAATACTAATAACACTCTTTTAACCATTATACATGAAGTTTAAACACGTTTGAAGTAATACATACCCGAGGTAAGGGAATTATTAACCTGATTTTCATTCTTTGGGTTTACTTTTTTACTTCATTATTTATGTGCTATTTAATTTGATTGTGTGATGGTTTATGTTTAAATTATGTTTTATTATGTGTATTTACAGTATATATACGTACTCTATCCATTCTATTAGGTCTCTATTCAATTGTATGATCATTATAAGGGGCTCTTCTTTAAAAATCCTTTTTTTAAATTCAGTTTTACGAAATTACAAAGTATTGTTTTATGGAATTATTCATATTGTATGATTATGTTTTGGTTCTTGGGAATTATTTATGATTATGGGTGGTACCTATATCTCCCTCTAATGAATTGGGTATAAGTATGTTGGAGGTCGTCCGTATGGTTACTCCAAGTGTAGCAACGATGGTTACACAAAGTAAGATAGCCGTGAGGGTTACAAATTATAAGGTTGCAAAGAATGGTTACAAGATTATGTAAGTAATGCCCCAAGATACATTTATGATTATATTTATGGTCTCATGTTTTTTATGGATCTTGTGTAAATCTCATGTTACAGAAATTAATTATATATGGGTAACAAGAATGTATTTTGAAAATGATTTCATACGTTATGAGTATTCATGGACTAATGTAATCTTTCATTCTTTTCCACCCCTTACAGAGATTTTGTGCTAATCCCAATTTTTTTAAATGATTTCACCAGTTAATTTATGTGTATGAAAAGGAAGGAATCCATGTTAAATGTTTAAGAATTTTAAATGTGTCTTGTTTTAAGTTTTAATGTTTTATATTTTGACAAAAATGGAAACTATTTTTATGGTATCCACTCTGTGATAATGTGTAATGTTATGAATGTATTGTCCTAATTCTCTAAATCTCCAAACTTGAAAAAATCCTTAATGTAAAAGGATGTTTTTTCTTGAATAAATTTATGATTATGTAGGTAATAATCTCGGGTCCTTATAGTTGGTATTAGAGGATGGTTTAGATAACCTTAGGGGTTAGGGTGATGTTAATAGAATACCATAAATTATTTTCACTATATGTTTAATTTGAAATGTTTTAGCATTTAAAGATTACCTTTTTGCTTCATCTAAGACATGTTTTTTTAGAATGGTTGTCTGCATAATGAACAGGGATACTAAAAAGGAGAGGCACCGATATAATGACATCTTTCCGGAACTACAGCCCGGAATGGTAGGGATTGGAACCAAGTAGTTTGTGATAGTAATGGCTCAGCTAACACATGAAATAAATGGTTGAGGAATCCATGAAAGAGAACCCATAGAGGTACCACAACCGAACATGATAGTAGTGGAACATTTTATGAGACAACATCCTCCTGCATTCAATGGATCTTCTGACCCAGTAGCAGTTGAAGGATGGGTCAAAGCACTTGAAAAGATATTCTATGTTATGGGATATTCAAATTATCAAAAGGTAAGTATTTCCATTTATCATTTTGAAGGGGAAGATGATCAGTGTTGGTCAATGGTATGGAATATTAGGGGTAGAGAGGATTTTGATTCCTTATAGTGGGATGAATTTAAAAGTATTTCCTTGAAAAATATTTTCCTATAGTGGTGCGACATAGGATGGAGAAGCAATTGCTTGAATTGAAATGGAAGGAGGAAGATTCAGTGGCCGTTTATGAAGAAAAATTCACTCGATTGGTGAGGTATTCTCCAAATATTATTCTGGATTTTTATATAAAAATCAACCTCTTTTACTCAGGATTGAAGCCAAGGTATCGAAGGGCGCTGGCCTCCTGCGAATTCAAAAGTTATGAGAAACTTGTCCAATGTTCTGAGAGGGTAGAGATGGAGTTTGCTGATGATCACGTGCATTTTAGAAACAAATAGAAGAATAGGTCCAGATGGAAAGCAATGGGTAACAATCAACCAAATACATCTGATGGTAAAAAAATCTAATTTCCAGTTTGTGAAAAGTGTGTCAAGAAGCACCCTAGGGAATGTCTTAGCAAAACTGGGAACTATTTTAAATGTGGTAAGTTTAGACATATGGCCCAAGATTGCAATGAAAATGATCCAAAGACTAATCCTGATAAGCAGAATGTAAAGTGTTTTAAATGTGGTGAGATGGGTCATTATAAAAATTCCTTCCCAAAGAGATATACGAATGATGCAATGAAGCCAAACTATAACCAGAAAGGTGTAGTGAGATCATTTCCAATTATGTCAGAAGATGTCGGGCTATCCAATGAAGTCATATCAGGTACATTATCTGTTCACTCATATTTTTCTAAAGTTTTTTTGATATGAGGTCTACACATTCCTTTATCTCTCCGAAATTTTCTGGTAAATTGGAAATATCACCTCAACAAATGATACCTGAACTTATTGTTAAAACACCAGGGGAAATGTTATAGCAAAGATGAATTACAAGAATCTTTCTATTGTGGTATGTTGAAATACTTTACATGAAAACCTTGTGGTTTTACCCTTAGTTGAGTTTGATGTTATTATGGGAATGGACTAGCTTTCTGATTATCAAGCTGAGATTGATTGCAGAGCTAAAGAAGTTGTTTTTCAAAAAGAGTTTATGTTTTATACAAGAATGAACCCATACAATTGATAACATATCCGGAAGTTGAGAAACTATTGGATGATGGAAACGAATGTTATCTTGCTAATATTGTTGAAAACAAGGGAACTATTCAAATTAATGATGTTCCAGTTGTAAATGAGTACTTGATGTTTTTCATGATGATTTACCCAGTGTTATACCTGATCAAGAAGTCAAATTCACAATTGACTTATTTCCTGATGCTAATTCAATTTCAAAACCCCCATATCATATGGCTCCAATATAACTTCTTAACTTAAAAAACCAGTTTCAATATTTGATTGACAAGGGATTAATTCATCCTAGCACTTCACCATGGGGATGTCCAATTTTTTTTTAAAAAAAGAAAGATGGTTCCATGAGACTTCACATTGATTATAGATCATTGAATAACACCACTGTTAAAAACAAGTATCCTTTGCCTCATATTGATGACTTGTCTAATCAGCTCCAGGGAGCTTAGTACTTTTCCAAGATTGAATTGATATTCAAATACAATTGGGTGAAAGTGAAAGAGGATGACATCCCGAAAACAGCCTTTCGTACTAGATTTGGGCATTATGAATTCGTTGTTATTCTATTTTGATTAACTAATACACCTTCTATAGTCATTAATCTTATGAATAGAGTATTTCATGAGTTCTTGGATAAGTTTGTGGTTGTATTTATTGATGTCATTTTGGTATTTTCTAAAAATTAAGAGGATCATGAAAAACTTCTAAGGGTTGTTTCTGAAAACATTAAAAGAAAAGAAATTATATGGAAAATCCAAAAAGTGTGAATTTTGGTTGCAACATATTTCCTTTTTGGGGAACATTATAAATAAGGATGGAATAACAGTTGATCCTACCAAAACAAAAGTAGTTGATGAATGCCCAAAAACCACAAATGTTACAGAGATTTGTAGTTTTCTTAGGTTAGAAGGTTATTATAGATAGTTTGTTAAGAACTTTACATGGTTATCTAGCCCAATAAGTATGTTAACACGGAAAGGGGTTAAATTTTTTTAGACAGTGGAATGTGATGTTTGTTTTCAGAAACTGAAGAGGATATTTGTAAATGCTCTATTTTGGGCCTACCTTCCCAAAATTGTGATTTTTTCATCTAGAGTAATGCTTCTTTGAAGGGAATTGGTTGTGTTTTGATGCAGAATGACCAGGTAATTTCTTATGCTTCGGGACAACTTATACCTCATGAGCTAAATTATGTCACACATTATTTGGAATTAGAAGCTGTGGTTTTTTCTTTGAAAATATGGAGGAATCATCTATACAGAACCAAATTCTAAATATATACTGACCATAAATGTCTAAAATAAATATTCACTCAGAAGAAATTAAACATGAGGTAGAGAAGATTGCTTGAACTGATAAAGAATTATGACTGAACGATCAATTACCATCCTGGAAAAAAAACTAGCGGATAACTTGATTTAGAAACATCATGAATCATTAACCATGTTACATTTGGAACATGATCCCTTGATTAATAATTTGATGAATTTTTTCTTATAAGTTGTTGGGGTAGGGAATACCTCTATTTTGTTTTAGGTTTCAGTGCAGTCTCTATTGTTAGACAGATTTAATAATGTGAAGAAGGAAGATAGTGAGCTATAGAAAAAGGTAGAATTGGTAAAAATGGGTAAGTTTCCAGAATTTATCCTTGATAAAAATTGTGTTTTAATATTTGGAAAAATGTTGGGTGTTCCTATTGATTCTCAGTTAATGAAATATTTGTTGTGGGAAGCTCATAGTTCTCCATTTTCTTTTCATCCTGGTAGTACTAAGATGTACAGAGACCTTCGAGAGTATTACTGGTGGGATGGAATGAAAAGAGATATTGCTGATTTTACCTTGAAAATTTTAACATGTCAACAGGTTAAAGAAGAGTTGAAGTTATCAAAGGGGGTGTTTCAGCCTTTTCCAGTGGCAGAGTGTAAATGGGAGATTGTATCCATGGACTTTGTGGTGGGACCACCAAGGACTTCTCGAGGTAACAATGCGATTTGGGTTATTGTAGATTGACTAACAAAGTCTACACATTTTCTTTATATTTGAGATACAATGACTTTGGATCCACTTTCTCGATTGTACATCAATGATATTGTCAGGTTACATGGAGTTTATATTTCAATTGTATATGACTGAGATCCCAAGTTCACTTCTAACTTTTGGAAGGGACTTTAGAAGTCATTGGGCACTGAGATAAATTTTAGTATAGCTTTCTATCCTCAATTATATGGGCAGTTAGAACGAACGATTCGAACTTTAGAGGATATGCTTTGATCTTGTTCAATGGACTACCAGAGATCAACATATTTCTTTATGTAGAGTTTTCTTATAATAACAGTTTTCATTCTAGTATTCAGATAGCACCTTTTGAGTCCTTGTATGTAAAGCGGTGTCGGACTCCATCGTTTTGGGATGAAGTCGGTGAAATAAAGTTTATGGGGCATGAATTTGTAGAAGAAGTGGCTGAGAAAGTGAGGATAATCTAGCAGCACATGAGGACAGCTCAAAGCAGGTAGAAAATATATAAATATTACAAAAGAAAAGACATCTCTTTTGAGGAAGGTGACCGTGTTTTCCTTAAAATTTATCCTTGTAAAAGTGTGATGTTTTTCAGTAAGAAAGAAAAGCTAAGTCCACAGTTCATTTTTCCTTTTGATACCTTGGAGAAATTTGGAACAGTTGTATACTGTTTAGATTTTCCTACGAGTTTGTTTCAGGTACACAATGTTTATAATGATTTAATGTTGAGAATGTATGCGCCAGAATCATCACATGTCTTGAGCCCAGAAGTAGTTCAGTTGGAAGAAAACCTTTCTTATGAAGAGAAACCAGTTTAGATTCTTGATCAGAGGGAACATTTATTAAGGAATAAAGTAATCCACCTAGTAATGGTTTTATGGAGAAACCACATGGTTGAAGAATCAACATGAGAGTCTGAAAATGTAATGAGATAAAAGTACCCACATTTGTTTAATAAGTAAATAAAATTGTAAGGATGCTATTTCAAGAAGTGGGGATAATGTTACAGCACAAGTTTTTATAAAAATAAATTGGAATGCTTAGAACATTGTTATAATTAGATATTTTTAACTAGCCTTTAAAATATATCTTTTCCACTTTTATGTTTTGAATTTCAAGAAACTGTCATCTAAAATTGTGTTTAGTATGTTATTTGTAGTCTATTGGAACCAACTAGTCTTTTTGGTGAATAATAACATACCCTTATGAATATTAATATGAATAGTAATATGACCCTAATGAATAATAAATTTTATTATTATTTTATTTTATTTTGGCTTTGAGATAATAACATCGAGGTTAATTTTTCATTATGATAAAGAAGTAGTTACACGATTTGAAGTGTTAATTTTTGAATTAATTATGATTTTATTTAAAAATTAAATTAATAATATTTAAAAAATTATTTTCAAAAAATGGACTTGATTTTTTATTTCTACACGTCGATAAATGGTTAGGGTAAATTTTTGGAATTTTTCTGAAACAGTTGTTTTTTATGTGAGTAGTAAAAAATATAGTTTCTAGTTTCGATGTGTTAATGAAATCATTAATGATATAATAATGATGTCATAATTTGGTAGACTTGTGTATATTTAAATAATATGTGAGGTGTCACAAGTGGCTTATACCATGGTAAAATATCATGGGCAAGCCCATGGTTTTGAAAAAACCACCCATGAGGTGCCCCTTGTAAATTAATATAATATTCCTTTACTTTTCCTATAAATACCAACCCATTCCTTCATTAAAATCATTCCCAAATCCTCCACAACGAAGCTCTTGCCTCTTTACTTTCATATTAGTCCTCTCAAGGTTTCCCCAAGCCCGTAATGTCCCAAATTTCACTTTCTAAGTGTTACTCCACAAGGTAATAAAATTGTCAATTTCTTTCTTTTCCAATCCATGTTAACATTTATGTGGTATAACTTTCATGTTTCAATAACATGTTCTTATTTTTTTATTATTCTTGATCTTCAATATATTATGATTCATTTTTTTAGAGGTTACATTTTTCCCTATTTTTTTAATATTTTCTAAATCCATGTTGCGCAGCCGTTAGGCTACCAAATTTTTGTAATGGATTTCTCAATTATTATTTTATTTTCAGTTCCTTTCTCAATCTGTCTTCATATATTCTTACCCAAGTGGCATGAAATATCCATAAATAATGTATATTTTGGATGATATCATGTTAATGAAAAATCCATCAACATTATTTTTCGCCTCTTCCACTTATTCAAGGAATAAAAACATTGTCCGTGATGTGTCGAATTACCGACATCGTGGATGATGTGATTTCAATTTTCATTAACTATTTAAAGTATGGTTATGAAAAAAAATTATGATTGAAATAAGTTATAATATATGTATCATATCCCATATATAGTTCTCGAATTATTTTTAACACAAGGTTTTAATTTATAAAACCAAATGATGACGTTTTTATCAAAGAACTACTAAAATGATCTAAATTGTCATCATTAATGTTTTAACTTATAAATAATCCTCATGTATGAATTCAAAATGATAAACCGTATAATTTATGTTACTGGATATATTTAAACACTACTCCATTCCAATTCATGAGTTTCACTTCCAATTGACAAGAATGTCCACCATGAACAAATCATGGAAATCACGTAAAGAACTCACCCAAAAATAGTGCAAGGAGCAAAATAATATCAATTAAAGGGTGAAATGATGTTATGAAATGATAATATAAGATGTTATAAACATGAAAATGTTTCTTTAAAATATTAATAAAACTCTTTTAACCATTATACATGAAGTTTAAACATGTTTGAAGTAAGAAAAACCTGAGATAAGGGAATTCTTAACCTGATTTCCATTCATTGGGTTATCTTTTTTACTTATTTATTTATGTGATATTTAAATTTATTGTGTCATGGGTTCTATTTGTATTATGTTTTATTTTGTTTATTTACGGTATATATACATACTCCATCCACTATATTAATATTATCTCCAATTTTATGATCATTATAAGGGGATTTTCTTTAAAAATCCTCTTTTTAAATTCTGTTTTATGAAATTCCAAAGTAATGTTTTATGGAATTATTCATGTTGTATGATTATTTTTTGGTTATTTTTAATTATTTATAATGAAGGGTGGGACTTATGTCTCCCTAAAATGCATTGGTTATGAGTAATTTGGAGGTCAGTCGTATGGCTACTCCAAGTGTAACTACGATGGTTACACAAAGTAAGGTAGCTGTGAGGGTTACAAATTATAAGGTAGCCAAGAATGGTTACAAGATTATGTAAGTAATGCCTCAAGATACCTTTATGAATATATTTATGTTCAAATGTTTTGTGTGTATCTTGTGTAAATCTCATGTTACACAAAGTAAGTATATATGGGTGACAACAATATCTTTTGAAAATGCTTTGATACGTTACGAGTATTCATGAAATAATGTGATATTTCTTTTTTTCCATCCCTTACTGAGCTTTTGTGCTCATCCCAGGTTTTTTTGAATGATTTTAACTGGTTAATGGATGTGTATGACAAGAATTGAAGCCATGTTAAACGTTGAAGAATTGTCAAGGAGTCTTGTTTTAAGTTTTAATGTTTTATATTTTGAAAAAAATGGAAATTGATTTTATGGTATCCACTATATGAAAATGTATAATGTTATGAATGTATTTTACAAATTCTCTAAAGATATAAACTTAAAAATATCCTCAATGTAATAGGATGTTTTACATTGACTAAATTCATGATTATGTATGTAATAAGGTCGAGTCCTTATATGTAGTTTATTACTGCTTACTAAATGGGTTGGAGTTTGGAGGTGAGACTAATGTGGGGTTTGGGTCTGTGGTAATTGTAGTAATTATTAGTGTATACCATTAATTTATTTGTGTGAAATTAAAAATGTAATTCGGTTTCATTTATCTTTTCCCTATATTATTCTTTTATTAATTGGTTCATTCAGTTGGTTATTTCTATGCTTCAGTTATCTAATTATTTTTTCATATTTTTTCCAAAATTTCTACTACTTGGCAATTATTTCAATCCTTACTTTGAATCTATACTTGATGGTATAGTCTCCCCACTATATTCCTAAAACCTTTCCTACAATTAGAATCTTCTTGGATATGGGGAGAAACACCCATGCTCACCTAGCCTACCAGCTAAGTCACATGATGGATCACTAGTTGGGGTACATTACAACTAAACTAAAAACACCCCTCCCTAGAACCTCTCTACTTAATATTCCTAGATGATAACATATTCTACATTTGGATTTACTCACCCTATTAAAATCTATGTGAACCCTGAACTTAGTGGAATGTACGCCATGTCTATTCATGCCTGCGTCCAGTTATCCATACACGGTGATGGTAATTTTTCTGATCCATGCTAAACCATATCTAGTATAGTCAATACCGATTTGATCCATGGGTCAGAGGTCCTATAACCTGATATACCATGATTCACTTTCATATGTGTGGCTTAAAAGGGAAATTTCATGTCACAAAATCCCATTCAAAATGAATAGTAATGCTTCTCCATTACCTGTTATAGTAAATACTAAATTCTCTAAATAATAAAGTGATATTGTCAAATTATAGTAGCTATACAATCTTTATAAAATATTTATTGAATTTTTCTCACCCATGATTTGTATTTTTGATCATAGACTGACTTTACCCTATAGGTAAGACCATGATTCTACACCTTAAAGAACAAAAAATAAAAATTAATGTGAAATGGAACCTGGAATATGAAGAAGTAACCATCATGCATGATCAAATATTATACCAATAATATAATAAGAACATCCCAAAAAAACTAAACATGATATGATAAAATAGAGGAAAAAATGGAAAATCATTAATTGTACCTAAATAAACAAATAAACCATAATAGCTACCACAATTTCCATCCACATGTAAAGTATATTTTCTTGTCTCCTTAATCACCCAAACAAGAATCCAATGATTAAACACTAAATTCAAATGAATTTTTATATACCTATAATATGATAAGAATGTAAAACATATATGCTGTAGGTATGCCCCCAAATCTACATGAAATTACTTGAAAAGAAAAATAATTCTATGCTAGTTTTAAATACCCGAAAACAAAAGTAATTTTTACATTTATATTTAAATAAATACAATGCACTTTACCATTGGAATCATTCATTATAGAAGAAAACACAATAAACTTTGTTTAAAATTCCCATTTTAAGTGGAATCTTTTTAAACATTATAATAAAAAAATAAATAGAAAAAAAGTTATAATATCATAACAAATATTTAATAAACAAAATATAAATAAAACTCATCTTTTGATAATTAGGATTCGTTGGAATGATCTATGATAAAGCAGACATAATCATATCTAAATGAAAATTGACACTAAATACATGATAACCTTTCCTAACACTTGGATTCACTATGTATGGCCTAATAGATGGGTAAATCCCATAAGGAGAGAAAAATATAAACATAAGGCTATTGGTCAGAGTGTGATACTAAACTCATGAAACAACTATTCATAGATTTCCATCATAGAAAACCCCAGATTCCCAAGACAAATCAATGGAGGTGAGTTAATGTACCATTACATAACAAAAATAATAATATCATAACGTCAATCAATCCATAATACTACCCTCAAATATAAACAAACCTGATGTAAAAATCACTTTTTCCCCATAAAGAACATAATTAATATAAATATCCCCCTATAGGGAAATTGTTAAATAACAATCATAAGATATTAATTTCAAAAATATGATATGGGTAATGACTCTCAGGTATCACACATAGGAAACCATTTATAAAAGTTCCAAATGGGACATAAAATACAATTTCATAATCCTGATTATAAATATGTCATTTGAAACTATAAAAAACATTATTATAAAATCTCAAACATTTAATGTAGCTCAAAACCCATTTTTAAAGAACCAAGAATATTTTTATCCTTGAAAAACCCTTTATATAAATTTATTAAAATATAAACACTCATTTATAAATAAATGGATTCCATTAAAAGATATTAACATGAAAAAAATATAAAATTTAGGGAGCATGGAATTTAAATAAATTTTAAACATTAAAACCAGGTGGAAATTTATTTTTTCATCTAATGATATCCATTGAGAAAATAAAACCCTATCAGATATGGAGGAACCTACCTTAGATTATGATTCTAAGTTTAAATGTTTAAACACAAAGCAACCTACCTTCTGTTAATTACTTCCAAAAGTTGTGGTGATGAACCACCTCAAAATGAAATCATAGAGCCAAGAAGAACTAGAGGAACAATAATACTAGATGAACCCCCAATAAAAATAAATTTTACCAAAATCCTAGGTATCAATGATCATACAAGTGAAAGAATAAAATTAAAAATATGAATTATAGGGTAGAATAGAAGGATTTTATGTGCGTAATTGATTAAACCGACCATAACCTCTAGAGAAATTCAATCTAATCGCCTTGGTAGAGAAGAGAAATTAAGGGAAAAAGGTGTCTGGGTCATGTGAGTTGACTAAGAATAAAAATTTGGAGTTATGAGGTAAATTCATAGGAGGGTAGAATAGAAAAATTGAAAAATTAAACAACTAGACAATTCACATCGGTTGTCTTTATAGTTTGATAGATCATGTTTCAACTATTCAAGTCATACTAGGGTGACCTAGTCACAATGCAAGGTTTGGTTCCATGGTTTTCAAAAACTAATCCATTGAAATCCAAAATTAAGAATATTTGACACCCATAAATTAGTTCCAAACAATTTAGACTAAACATGAGATATAAAAAATAACATATTTTTCAAGAAAATTAAAATGAAGTGGAACTAATACTCAAGGAGAAAAAAAGAAAAAATAAATTTGTAAGATAATATTGGAATTAAAGGTTATTATGTAACAATTATATCCACCATAACAATTTTATCACTAAAATACCTTGGAAGAAATGGTTTAATTGAGAATTAATGGGGTCTAATTTCATTTTTAAATAAACAACACAAGAAACTAAGAAAAATAGATATAAATAGTTATTACTACCAATAATCATGCATCCTATCATCAAAGAATAAATGGTGCACATCACCTGTAACATCCCAAAATTTCAGTATATTTATTACCTTCACTAATATTAAATCTGATATCATTCTTCAGATGAACAAAGAAAATAGGTGTGATACATTATTCATCTTTAAGTAATCATAATGATAGAATAAAATATATTTGTATATGATATTAGAATTCTTTAAAATTGGTAGGAAATAATATTAGAAACACTTAATGTTTAAAAAGGTTATGATTAAATAAAATCATTTTATCATTATATTTACTTATATTAAATGTTAAATATATAATTTTTAGTAATAAACATAGATAAAATTATCTTCAAACATTGAATTAGAATATCAAAATTTACTTAATTTTAATTTTTTATTTTTTGAAAATATTGATTAGTTGAAAATAATGTTTTAAGATAGTTAATATTTCCATGACATTATAATAATTTAATAATATCATATAAGGTCATAAAACTATTTATATGATTAAATATTTAAATAAGGAATAAAATTATGCATTTTTAAAATTTATTATAAAAATAGAAAACAAATTCCTAACATTTTTAGGACTAAAGTAAATGTTTTCTTAAAAAGAGAAAACTATTTTATATCATTTATTTTAATCAATTAATATTTTTGTAAAATTTAGTTATGGATTTATTTTAAAATCATATAACCTTATTTTTTAATAATAAATCAATTAATGTTAGGAATATAAGAAACCATGAAAAATTTCTCTTACACAAACGATTTAGGTTTATATACACTTTCATATTTAAAAATAAAATATTATGAGTTATTTTTGATTAATTTAAATTCATTACATTGAATTTATGTAAAATTAATTTTGTTAAATGTATAATAAATTTTGAATTAACATATTTAAATTTTATAATAAGGTTATACATATATTTTTAGTAACAAATCAGGTACCATGATTGAGATATAATTAAGAGTAATTAGTGTTTAAGAGAGTAATATAATATAGTAGAACATTTCCTAATATTACATGAACTATAAACCCTATAGAAGTAATTTTTTAGTTTTTTATGTCTTAAATAATTAACAGCTTTCCCTCGCCCAAATCACCTAAATTTTATACTATTCCATTCTTTCCCCTTGCATTACATTATTTTTCATCGAAAGTCCCCTTTCTTTCACTTGAAAAAAGGGATCAGTCCCACCACTTCAAGGTAAACCCTTTACATGATTTTCCATATAAAAACTATATCTATATAATCTTTCTAAAATTTTATCCCACTAAATAATTGATTTTTCCTTATTTAGTTATCTTAATCCCTTCATTTCTAAGTATAATTCCAAGGAAAATCAACATTCCCGATGCGAGTTCTACTCTCCTCTTACTATCAATTTTTAGTTATCCTATTCATATATATCCGTAAAACTTTTAATATAATTGATTAAGTATCATACACATACTGAAACTTCTTTCTATTAATTTCAAAAAAATTATTTAGTCATTCTATATCATCCAGTCTGAAAATGAATCACATTGGTTATACATATGTGTAGACTACCCCGTCCATGACACGATGCCGATTTTTAATAACTATATCCAATATAAGATATAAATCATTATTTTGATGAATAATGAATTTTTTTATTTCAATTGTATTATAATTAATTGATCAAATTTAAAATCTACCATCATTACACCCATTTGTTAAGGAATAAAATCATTAACCATGCTTATGTGCAGACTACCACCTACATGTACAGTATGTTATATTTCCCTTAACCAAAAAACATGGTTAAAACTAAAAGTTTGATTAATAAACTAATATTAAATTTATAAAATTTTTATAATTATTAATTGGTAAATATTTAAATTCTATTATTCTGAAAAATCATTGGGGAATGGGTTTATTAATCGTGCAAATGTGTTGACTACCACCTCCACAAATGGTGAATTTCATTTTTCAAGACCATCAATAATTTTTTTATGGGGGGGTACTGTTCTAGTCAATGACCAAAACACCACATATTATTGAAAAGAAAATGAGTTACCCCTGTATGAAATAAGAAATTTTGTTAACATCCCTAACATAGAGTGGGAGTAACACAGGAGGGAGATCATCCCTTCAAAGTAATGAATGAGAAACACCCAAATTGGCAAGCCCATCAGCAATCCTGTTAGCTTTCCGGTAGGTATGTGTGGAGATTAAGTTGATTCCAGAATGAAACTTCAAAAAATCAATCTGGAGAGCATTTAGCGTCTAGGAAAGATGTATGGTGACACTCTAGATTTCCAAAATGATAGTGGTGGAGTCTCTCTCAATCCAGATGTTGTTCCAGTTTCGACACTTGACAAAAGAGATGACATGGATAACACTAATCATCTCAGCTTCCAATGAGGAAGAAAAGACACTAGAACCATAAAAGAATCCAAGGGTCTGATATAAACGATTCTTGAAGATAGCACCACAACCCGCTAGACCAGGGTTGCCTTTCGAGGCACCATCTATGTTTACTTTAATCCATCTGGCGAGAGGTGGCCGCCAAAAATATCAAAAGTAGATTTAAGATGAGAATTCTCCATCCATAATTAATTGTTATAATAATGTTTATTAAGGTGACATATGACATATTTAACATGTCTAAGACTCATTAAATTTATTATTTATAATATTTAATAGCACCTTATTACTCATTCGATCATTAAGACACACTGTTTATTTGGACATTTTATTTTATAATTAATCAATGTTGTAATATTTATATAGTGGGTGATTAAAGAATGTTATATAATATTAATAACTTGTAATAATAAAGTATTATTTTCTAATGGTTCTTGAGTTATACAATCAAAATTTAAATATGTTAATAATATATCATCTATTTTTATTAAAAATTACTTAAAAAGGTTTGTCTTCAGATTCATCTTCCTGAATCATAATTAGAACTCTCATGGGATGAAATTAAAAGATTAAAAATTATTATGAGATGTATATTAAATAACCATAGCTAATATATGAATGATGAACATTTTATGAAAAAATAAAGAACTGTAGTAACATTATAAATCAGTTGTAAAACAATTAATAGTGTTGAAACCCCATGCTTAAAATAAGAAACAATGAACCTTACATTAATTATAAATTATTATATATGAACTATATAAAAGGATTATAGTCAAAAATAAGGTACATAAATATATTATTATGATAGTCATGGTTTCATTATATGAATTCAGAGGGTCATAATCTATCCGGGGAAATAAGGTAATGGTTTTTAAACTCAAACCCCCTTCATTGAGAGCCACTTTAATTTATGCACTAATTTACTTTTATTTGGTGTATATGATGACCAATTTGTTTATTATTATGAAATATATTATATTCATGGTATTTGAGATTTATTATCATGATATTTATCCTTCAATGTTTTTTAAATGTTACCTAGGTATCTAATCGAGTTCTTTTTCGACTATTCATGAATATTCTTATAGAAATTGACCTTTAAAGTCTCATTTAGCCTAAAATTTCTTTTTAAACATATTTAATTTACTTTAAATTTGAGGAAATTAATCCATTTTCTTATAATATTTATCTTTGGGGGATTTTTTTTTCTCTTTCAAAATGAATCAATAAAAGGAATGATTTCCAACCAAAGCGCACAAATATTTATCTTCAATATCCATGTTTTACCTATGAAAAATGTTTTCTAAAATTTTATAAGTGACATCCATTCTTATCTTCACCTATTATAAATTGAATATATAAACATCATTTTCATGATGTGGATTTTACTAAAAAGTATCAACACACCTTATAATTTTTATTGATAATTAGTTTTTAAATATTTTTTCTTCAATGTAATGTTTTAAATGTTCCAAAATGAATTATTTTAATTTTATGGAATGAATAGTAAAGAATATGCCTAATCATGAGGGGGGGGGGGGCTGAATTAGTATTGGGGTTGTTTTAATATAATTTAAACTATTTTCCATTTACATATTAGATTTTTTCGGATCTCGTTTATGTTATTATCTTTTCCCTATTTAATGAATGCATAAAAAAGCAATAAATGATAACACACACTATTTTTAAAATTTTAAATAATCAATGATAATATCTAGTCTTTAGAATGGTATTAAAATTATTAAACCAAAAAAACAGAATAAATAAATATTTCAAATGTGGTTACAATAAGTTGTAACTACCCTTTCACTTGAAATTCACTATAGTCAATTTTCAATGGATGTTTTAATGTTTTTTCATGGATATTTATACTACCTAAGAATAGAGTCTCCAAATTGTTGATAAGGATCTTTGTAACACCATGAAAGTCTTCTACCCTTTGAGACTATTGTGTATGTCACAATGATTTTTTACCTTTAAAAACATCTTCTTCTTCACTTGGTTAATTGAAAAACAACAATAAAGAAACCACACTCTTCTTCAGAGAAGCCCACTAAAAGATCCACTTCATCTTATTCTATCTTCAATCACAATAGTATGGATATGTTATAAACTAATAATTATAGAATTATTCTATGAACCAAATTATGATTGAATGGTATAAATTTGGTCATAAAAACATATTATTTTTAATTTATTTCTTCTTTAGTGCATAACTAAATTAGCTGAATCAAATTCTTATAAAATTTATAGAATCAAAAAAATCATATGTGATTAATAAAACAATGATGTTTAGCTAATTTTGGCATCATCACTATTATTTGGTCTTCAATTAGATTGATATGATCAAATGAGACTCAAACGTCTTGGTGAGGTCTCTATATGTACATCCACAAGACCCCAGTTCGAATGTTGGTGGAGGAAATATTTTGGGTTACTATAGCAGCAATGTAGTATGGACTATAGTAATACTTTAGAACGAATTGTATCAATACTGTTCGAGTACTATAGTAGGTACTATTTGGTACTATAGTAGTTGGGGCTATTAAACTTGGTCCACCGGGTTGGGATTGGAGTATTTGAGGCCTCTAGGACACCCATGCAGTTAGGTCACTAAGGATTTTGGGCCACCCTTAAGGCCTAAGGGCCACCTCAAGGCCTTCGATCCACCTCAAGGCCTTTTGGGACACCTAATATGAAGATTCCCAGACAAATTCTACAAGGAACCAGCACTAGAGGAGGATTCAAGAGTAGGGTTAACAAATTTGGAAGAATGATTGGGTATGGAATTTCAATCGGTACTGGACCTGTGTGTCTCAGCATAGGATAGCTAGCTGAAGAACCATGCAAATGTGGAGAGCTAATCACGATGCAGATGTTGGGGAAGGGCAGTTTCAAGTAATCATAATCTTTATGATTTCCCTAAGACCTATGTGTCCTATAATATCTCCAAGCCTATGGGAAATGTAATTTTTAAATCCTACGGGCCTTGTAAGGGTTCCCCCACATTCCTAGAAAGTGGGGTTATAAAAAATTAATAAAAAAGACGGCCATTGGGAAATTTATGCAGTTAGATTGATATGAAAACCACTATGGACTAAATTACCTAACTTCTATATTACACAATATTAGTAAAAGTTATTTTATCGATTATCCATTGTTCATATTGATGTCAAAAATATTTTTCCAACTAAATTACATGATGATTTCAGTATTATTTCTTGAAATATTTACCTTACACAAATACAAGATGACATCTTCTTGAATTACCAACCCGAAAATATCATATGTACTTTATTCGTATAATTCATGGTTCACATCACATGGAACCTAAGAAAATTCATCATTTTTTATCTTTATTATATGTTTTATCATTTAATTAAATAGGTTATCTCAATGTTTATTAATGTGTATGATAATCACATGCATGTTCTCATTTTTTGTGCATGAACTTACACATGTATGGACTTGCATAAACTATTATTAATTATTTGTTTCTATGAACATACACAAAATAGGTTTAGGTACAGTACATCCTTTAATTAATTTACACAATGTGAAATTGTTTATATTTACTTCATTTTTTGAAATAAATTATTCAATTTTTATACTTCATGGAAGCATGGTGTGGTTATGAACACCGGTTTGAGATGTAGTCTCCCTCACAGTAATGTTTAGAGTGCATCTTTTTTTCTTTCATAAAATACAAAATGGTTTCATAGAACATATATTTAACTAATTGTTTTAACACTAAGGGTGTTTTTAATTCACAATCATGTAATAATTTATATGTGGAACACTATCCTCATCACAAAACACTGGAGTGCAAGAGTCACATATAATGTGGTCATGGTTCTTCTTCATGGAAGAAACTAATTCATAGAAAAGCCATGTGAAAATAATGATGACTGAAACTCCTTTGAATAAATATAAATGCATGATTATCACCTTATTTTCATATCCAAGAGGCTCAGGTATATCTACTCCATCCAATGAATAGAAGCTTTGGGAATATATACTTTTTAGAAGTATGATGTCTTGATAAAAATCTTGAATGGAAGGACATATCTTTTCCTCGGTACTTCTCCTTTTATAGGCATGTATCACAGTGTTTAAACAACCTCTGTTACATGAAAAAATTATTGTGAGATCATAAAAAAAATATTTTTTGAAGACTCATTCAAAGAGCCAAACATGTCGTCATTGAATTCTTCAAAATAATATGCTGAAAATCATGGATTACATGATTCACAATATCCGATTCTCTTATTGGTGAGTATAACATCAAGTGATATTAAAACATTCTATTCCATGAATAAAAGTCATCCATGATGATAAAACACCCTCAATGGCCACTATAACTTCATTTACATTATTCCAAACCTTTTTCTTCAAGTAAACAGTTGCAAACTCATCGAAACAAGCTTCCATGTTGATCCAGATAATTTTTTTCAATGAGATTTCATTAAATTCAATTGATTTGCCTGATTGAGGGCATCAGTCTATAAAAATGTATAAATTTTAGTAGATATACATCCATCTTCTAATGGCAGGTTGAAGATGAACCCATGATGATGGTTGGATGGTCGAAATACAGTCGATCTGATGGATGGTGTTATTTGTGTATATTAATAAATGCATGAACATTGACACTTAAATAATGAACCACCTAAAATTAAAATAATGTTAATGAATTCTATATCAAATATCTATATCCCACTTCTAGATTAAGATGACACTGAGTTCGACAGCTGAATAATTGCACAACACTACAACATGGTTTGTGCCCCACCACACAGTCTATGGGCCTCCATGTGGGCCAAATATGCCTGACCTATGCATACCTTTGGTCATGGACTTTATGGACCTTATACATGGTACTACCTACATTTATTGGGAACTATTATTTACCTCTTCTATCATGGTTGGTTATCTAGGTTGTTTTCCTCAGATGTGGTTAACCCCTCAAGTCCCAAAAATATGGTTGAGGACCTGTTTGGATAGATAGCTAATGGTTTACCTATTTTTTCCAACACATAGAATAAATAGTACAAAATATTCCAACCAATACTCCCAATATAAAGATCACGAAAAAATGATATCACATACATTTAAGATGCATGTTTCATGACCATTCTTCAATTCCTCTCACACTATTCTCTTTGGAATATAAATTCCAAATAAGTTTTCAACGTGAAATCATTTTTATTCTTATCATCTATATTATTTTAAAAAACATGTCACCATTTGCACATTTATTTTTATCATAAATAATTTCCCCAATAATCATATTTAGTATGATAACTGTTCAAATGGGATATCAAATTTAATTTCACGAATCCATAACAATTCTCCAGGCATCACCTTTGAAACGCAATATCTTTAAACCGTTTATATATTCCTTTAAATAATAAGTCTTGATCACTTAATCCAAGATCCATTAACATGAGAACATCTTAATCATATTTACATCTATTAAAAACCTTTGACATTCAACTATGAAGTTCTTCAACAAATACATATCATACACAATGTGTGATCTTCAGTTTCAAAATGTTCATTTCAACTAATGTGAATTTATTATTTATTTAGAAGGAATAATTTTTATTGTTTCTGTATGGATCATTTTCGACCAAAAGTGTCCCATTTTACATGTTTGTATGTCAATGTATATTTCCACCACATTTTTATTTTTTTAAGAGACATCCCCTCTAAACATTCATGTTTTCCAAATCAGAAATTATTATTCTAATGTTAAATAATATAATCCTTTATTGATTTTTTAAAAGGAAAAATGAAATGAATATATTGAAAGAGAATTTACAAAATATTTAAATATAGTTCTCCATCTCTATCATATACATGATCAAGATTTTACTTAAAATGATACCATCCACATTCTTATCTAGATGGATTATTAAATTATATTTTTACATATATGGTATGATCCATCATTGTTTTTTTCTCTCCTTGTCATCCACTTGTATTTACATAATTTTCATAAAATGTTTATTTATTTTTTAAATCCCAATGTTCATATACATGACTTATGGGTGTCCACTTAGATTCCCTATACATCTTATGATTGTGGAAACTATTTTCAAAACAATAAATCCATTTTCTATACGGTGTAAATACTATATGTTTAATAATCATTTTTTAGTTTTATTTACATAAAATGAATCATAATATCATTATATAACAATTTATTTTCTATGGAGTTATCATGTCATCTTTATTGTCGATGTCATGAATTATACCTTGTGGAACCTCTTGAAAAAGATATAAAACCCATTTTATTTTATTGGGATTTTCTCATATATTGATTTAAACCATGTGGAATACATATGAATGATTTAAATTACATAATAGGAACATGTAGACTAATATATAACTCCAATTAATTGGTTAATGTTTCTATCTCAAGATATATCATAAAACATTGCTAGTGAGCCATGCCAATAATGGGGCTTCGTAGTTTTCCAAGATAACTATGTTAATGAGGTAGGCATCCTTGAATTATTCTAATGATGTAATGTTTATATTGTTACCATATTACAATGATTATATTATATAATATTATTATCATAATTATTCCATTATATTATGTTATCATTTCCCAAATTTTGATTCTATGCTATTTATGATGTCATTGTATACCCTCTGACATCTATAACTTGTGTCTCTGTTATGATTTACTTTGATTATGCCCTTACTGAGCATCTAATCACCCCACTTATTATATTCCCATTTAAATATGTTATGAAATAATATACTAATTATTCTATTTCTTGAATATTATCTTCTGTAGAGAATTTATATGTAATGGTATAGACTCAATATCAATTTATTATCTTCTTATATAGTGGCGAAAAAAGGTGTACATTAGATGATAAAATCATGGTATAAATTAGATAGTTATTTTTTATAATTATGTAAAACTATAAACTTAATGGTATTTGTATTATAAATTTGTTAATGATATTATAATTATATAGGTTACTCAAATCTGTTGTTTCATGTTATGTGATTTTACCACTAGATCTGGGATCATGTGTTTGGGGGTGCTACATCACAAATGACTAATTTCCATTATCCTAGATAACTATTAATGAATATTTAATGCGGACATCATGAAACTTGAAACTAGTGGAAGAAACCTCAATCAATAAAAAATGTTGACTGAGTAATGTTCAAACATAAAAACAATGAAACACTCTGACTCATGGGGCATCATAAAAATAACCAGAAAACCCAATAACCAATCCCAATAAAACATCCCAAGTATAACCATTGATCAAGGATTTACACTCATTATTTGGGTAGAAGATGTTTGGGAAAAAAATTCATAAAAAGTAATCAATTAAACATTACTTCTTCCTCCTAAGATGGATAAGTACACACATGGTCAAGATAACTAGAATTTTAAAAAATGTTCACATATGGTGGTATCCCTACCGTATTAAGATCTTACTAATACAATGAATGTCTAAAAACCCACTTACCCTCAAAATCCAATAGGTTCATGATTACTAAGTTAGAGGAAAACATATATAATGATTAAAAACTCACAAATTAAACTACCAAAATTTACAAACTCTATAATAAATTATCATCACCAAAAAATATTATAAATGTTCTCTTAAACCACGAGCTCGAAATGGGTACCACCATAAAAAAAGATAACTAAGGGAAAAAATATAAAAATATAATACACAATTATAAACCCCATAAATAAAATATGAATGAATAAGATCAATAAAAATTATATTTTTGGTGAATAAAAAAGAATGTAACCTATGAACCACTCTTGGAACACCATATTTTAGTGAAACATTCAAAATACATGTGACATAAACTACACCTTAACCTCAATATGGAGTAACAATCACCCTTTTTCAAAAAGATAATGTCCTAGACTTCCAATTTACCATCCACCAAAAAGAAAAATCTACTATTTGGTTATTATTACCTTAGGAATAGAATACCCAATCAATTATAGATACATAAGAATTACAAAAAATGATCAAAATTTCATTAATTATAAGCTTTAGGGAAAACCTAAAGTTTCACACTAAATATGAACATCATTAGAAAATACCTTTACTATAATCATGGTATGAACAAGTCCAAAAATAATATTATTGCTATATAGAAGATGGAATTTGCTGATGATTTATCCCATGAAAAAGACATTAAATAATTCATCAAGACCTTCTTGGAATGAAAAATCAAAATAATAGAAGAAATAATCCTAGAAAATAAATGGTCTATAATTAGAGACAATTCCAGAATCAATTAAGTATTTAATGACATATTTCACAGACCAAAACGAATATTATAAATTATTCTCCCGTCATAATGAAAAATACAATATTTTAAATCCCCATATATATTTTTATAAAATATAACAAAACCCATTATGAATATACCTCCAAAAACCCTACCAAAATATTCCATCTTATTCTAAAAACATTATTATCTCTTTAAAATTCCATCAAGATTTTTTTTAAATCATTTATGTTCATTTTAAAAAACATCCCAAAAAAAATAATTGAGGGTAATCAGAAAATTCCCAAATCCTTTTAAAATGTAATAATAATCCTTTTAAAGCATTACCTATGAGAACATAATCAATTTAAAATAATTCATGAAAACCCAAAGATATTTATTTTAGAACTTCAAAAAACTCTTAAAATAATTTATTCAACACCATATGAATACTTAAAAATATTTATAACCATAAAATGATCATATAACAGAATAAAATTATATTATTTTTGTAATTATTTATGAAAAAATCCATTAATTTCATAAAATTTTAATTTTAGAAACACCCATTGAAATATTAATAATATTTGATAAATAAGTTCACTTCATTGACATTAAGAACTCTTACAAAGAAACTAAAATCATCCAAAATAATCTAATAACACTAAACAAACCCAAATCCTAAAAGTCTAGTAGATTTTCTAATGTACATGGTTTAACTTCATTCTTGACCCCTCTAATCCAATGAAGAGTTTGATAGAACCAAATAAACATAAATATGGAATTATTTCTATTTACATGTAAACAAAGAACAATTGTTTCCACCAAAAATATCAACATGGAACTCCAATACAATATAGGGGCACACACAAGAGTACACAGATTAAAAATAAATGCAAAATAAAATATTGAATAAGAAGAAGTAATAATACTTCATGATAAAAAACTAAACCAATAACAAAACAAGATTAACTCAACAAAACGAAACAAGATCTGATACTACAATATAGTCCAAAATGGTAAATAAATCGGCGGTTCCATAACAAATAAATATAATATCATATCATAAGGATAATTTTTATGAAAGAGATAGTTATCTTCACTTTACACCTTTATCACTTGAATTATAATCTAATGATAAAACACCATATTTAAGTGGACCTGGATAGACCTATAATATGAAAAGTGTGATTAATGTATGCATATTAGGTATTCTCTCCACACCACAAAAATTTAATTTAAATGTAAAAAAATTATTCGCTTTAAAAATTTTAGTAAATAAAATTTGTTTTACATTTCAATTTAAAAAAAATATCCAACAGTATACCTTTGATAACATTCATTCTTGGAGAAAAAAATTTATAAATCCTTTATAAATTACATTTTTAAGAGGAAAATGGAAGATTTATCTTCACATTACATGAAAATGGGTAAGAAAAAATGGTATAATATAATAATACATACATCACAATGTATATATAAATAAAAATACTCATTAGACTCCTAGGGTTTATTGGAATGATCTAAGATAGAGATAATAGAAATAGATATAAAAGATGGCATACCTCAGATAAAAACTCACCCACCCTAACACTCATTAATACCGAACCTATCATAACCCAGTGGAAAAAACCATATGAAAGAAAAAATATAAACTGTAGGACGCTAGTCAATGTGTGATACTAAACTTCTACAAGAAGTGTTCCTTGATTTCCAACCTAGAAACTGAAGGATTATTATGATATATTGATAGAGTTGATTTTATTTACAATTAAAAAACAAAAAACAAAAATATCATAACATAAATCAATAAAAAATCATTCCCTGACCTTCACACACCCTTCATTGAAACATACATATTCTCCATTATGAACATAATTTATATAATCACTCCTTTAGAGGAAATCATAAAATAAATATCATAACATTTCAATTTCAGAAGTACAATAAGGGGAATGCCTCTCAAGTATAAAATTTTAAAAAAAATTAAAATAGTATAAATAATGACTTAGAATACCATTTGTGAAACCAAATTATAAATTTTTTTCTTGAAAACTAAAGAACATCATTATAATAAAATATCCAATATTTAATATAGATTAATTTCCCTTTTGAAGAAATAAATTTTCCTTTATCCTTTAAAACTATATTAGTGGAAATTTATTAAAATAATATAATTTTTTCTAAAATTGTGTACATGCATTAAGAGATCCAAATATGAAATAGAAAAAAATTTATTGTACATGTCATTATAAGAAAAAATATACATTGAAACCATGTGTAAATTCCTTTTAAAACCCATTAAATCCAATTAAAACTAATTTCATTTATTAATAATCTGTAGGTATACATAAAAAAATTAATAAAACACATGATTTAAGTGTTATAAAAAATAATAAATTATGATTTCATGTTTCATGTCCATTCCATGGTTAAACCTACCTCAAATCAATTTCTTTCATAATCCATAGTGTTGAACCACCTAAAAAGGAATTAAGGAGATAAAAATAACAATATTAACTCTAAAATAAGAATAATACTTGATATAAATCAATACAACTAATAACATAGGTCTAGTTAAACATTTTATGGATAAAGGAAGAGAGAAAATAGTATGGTGATGGGAGAGGAGAAGGATTAAAAGTGTTTACATGATGAAAATGGCCTCAAATCATGGATAAATAACATGGAACCATTTCTATGAAGAAGAATAAGAATAAGGTGAATTGGTTCCTATGTTAGGAAAGTTAATTTTAGATATAAAGGGAGAATAGAGGGTTAAGATTTTAATTTGTTATAATTGGATAATTAAAAACATAAACACCTAAAAATTCAAATTTTTTGTTAACTTGATTTCGAAAACAATGAAAAAAAATTGGGAACCATGTTGGGATGATCTATGAGAAATGAATGGTTTGGCGAAACCAATTGGAAAACCATGAACCAAGATTGTGAAAAAGATATATTAAAACTGTTGACATGCATGCACTGTTACAATATAATTTCTACAAACTATTCCCACAAACACATTAATATAAAAATATCAAGTCTTTCTAAAAAATTACAACGAAGTGGAAAAGATACACAAGTAAAAAAAAATAAGAAAAAAATAAATGTGTAAAATAAAATTGAAATTAATGTATATGGCATAACAATTTCAACATTTAATTGATATATATTTGTGTTAATTTTAGAAATTGGCTTAAATGGTTTTCTATTTCATTATAGAGTTCCTTGATTTTGGTGATTATATAAGTGGGATTACTTGGTCGTGAAATCATGTTTAATTATTATTATGTGATGATTGGTTATAATTAATATTGATAATATAAAAAATAGTTATGTTGGGTGATGTTAGCCCTCTTGTTGATTCATTGTACATGCTTATAAAATACATATTATTTGATTCGAAAAATTGTTAATAAATCTAGAAACATAAATAGAAGAATTTAAAATGATATGTATGTATGAAAAATAATTTTTTTTTGTGAATTTATTTGGTACTAGGTAGGGTAACTAATTTACACTTGTTTCTTTAGAGAAAATCGATATTGGTTTAATTTTCATGATACCATTTCAAAACTTTTTCATTATTATAATTGTGATCATACCACTATAAGATATAATCAACATCGCGGGGTTGGGGTGAATCAGTGTTGAGAATTATTTCACCAATTATATATTTTATTGATTTTACCATATAGACCTATTAGGATCTTGAATATGTTTTTCATTTTTTATCGCATATATATATATATGAAAATAGGTAAAGATGAAACACAATATTTATAGAAGTTTCACTATTCAAAAATAGTATATAGTCCTTGTAACTGTTTGTAAAGAATCCCATATTATGCTATCATAAGGAAATTGTCATTTAACATGGTTATAATAAGTATGGAATAACTATTCACTTGTGTCACTTTATTTTCAACCGATATTGATTTTTTATAGCTGTGGGACAGTTCTCTATAATTCCTTAGAAGATAGTATTCACATTATTCTTAATGTACATTATAACACCAAGAATGTTGTCCATTAGATGATACATTTAAAGTATGTAACATTGATCATTTTTTATTCTACTTAATTTTTCACATGTTACTTTCACAATAGTAGGAATGTGATATTCGTTCTTCTATTCATAATTGAAAATAGTTATGATACACATTTTTCTACCAATTATTATTTGTAGATCGATAGACAGACACATATATATTTACTTTAATTTTTATTCTTCTGACTATGTAAATAAGTATACACAATACTCTATTATTTTCTTATTCTTACTTTTTTTTAAAAAAGATAATGTGACAAGGATTAATATAATAAAAATCCGGGTTATAAGATTCGAAAGGAAGGTAATTTATATTTATCTCTCTGAATTAAAGGAAGAAACTCACATTGTACACTAAAATGATGATGGTGATTTTCATCTGTGTATCCTTTGTTTTAAAGGAAATCTAAAAGGGTATTGGATTCACGGTAGACATACATGATGATATAATTCATTGAGGCAATAGTGTTAAGATAGTTGCTCCATTATGTGCTGATTTTCCATTCAAGGTGAATATGACCCATTGAACATCCTGAAAAATGGTGGTTGATTCACTTCCTAAACATATATTACTCCAGTTACTTTGATGAGTAACATTAACCTCTTTGATAAAGGCCATAATTTATTCCTCAATAGTAGTGGCATGCCCACATGAACCATGAAATCCTTCTATAAAATCACCATTATGATCCTTAGAAGAAAATACATAACCAGCTGGCCTTGGGATCCCTCTCAAGGCACCATCCATGTTACATTTAATCCATCCTAGAAATAGAGGTGACCAGATGACTTCAATGGTTACAAGGTGTTTGGGATAGTTAGCATGCTTGTGTAGATTTCTCAGAGTGGTGAAGTCCCTGATTGAGTTATCACAGCATTCCTCAAATGTTGTGTTTGTTTGATGAATCATGAGCAAAGTGTCAGAGAGAGAAGCCCTATAATTGAATTTTAAATTCTCATGTTGAAACATGTATCTTCTTCTCCATATAATATAGATGACATCCACACATTCCACCCATAAAAGGATGAAAACATGCTTCGAAAGATTTATCTTTAGAATTTCTAACAAATATTTGATATTTTTGACAATTTTAGGGGACAGAGTCTGAATAAATAAAAGGATGAGTTCCAAAAAATAATTAGTGGTGTTTAAGGACAAGAATAAGAGATTCACATCATCCCAATGTTGATGGCACAGTTCACACCTTGAGCACATTGAGATTCCCACATGTTGAATATTTCTTTCAACCGACAGCTTGTTGAGTTGAAGATGCCAAAGAAGTGTGAAATGAGATCATTGTAAAACTTTTTTGTTGAATATATCTAACCATGAGTTACTTAATTAGAAGATGTGATTGTTTAAGCTCTTGGAATGAAGAATTCCTTTTGCACTCGGTTCCTAGATGAACATATCCTCTATGCCCAGAAAATCATACAAGGTGACCAAGAGGGAAATTTTAGAAGGAAGTAGATGATGCTGATGAAGCTATTCTTTGATGGTGGAATTATAGTCAATTTCCAGGTCCTTTACGATAACAATATCTATCAGGGGGCACTAGTCTAGTTATCTTTCTATAATTTTAGAGATGAGTGATCATGAGATAAACAGTGGGAGTGAAGGTTGATCTTCTGGAAAATATTTTTCATGCCAGACCAAAATTGAATATTGCATGTAGTTCATCTTCCCTTCCATAAGTCTATTGAGAAATTTGGATCTGAGTAATTACTTGGGGGGATCCTTGTAATTGATGAGCCTTAAAATAAATTGAGCTTGAAAATATTGATTCAATATCTCAATATTTTTAATTCCAAGACCACCCAGGCATATTGGAATACAACACCTTCTCCAAGGAGCATTGGTTTTTTCTTGTTATAGGTTGATTCCACTCCAAAAAAGATTATCATAAAAGGGTTAATGGTTTTAATGAAAGAGGAAGGCTATGAGTACATAATAAATGAGTATACTAGAATTGAAATGATCACATGATTGACTAAGAAAATTCTTTCTGCCATTGAAGGAGACATGACCCTGTAGGATGATAGAGTTATTAAAACATGAATCACCACCTCCAAAAAGTGAGATGAGCGGGGGTTTCCAAAGAACATTGCGAAACCATGATATAAAAATGGAAGAGAACCCACATATATTCCTAGGTCATGTATCATGACATATTTCCGGGAGACTGAGATATTTTTCCAAATTAGATGAATCATTTTCTCTAGATATCCTCTAGTATAGAGAAAATTTCATAGTGGAGAAGGGTTATCTTAATATTTTGGATATTAAACCTATTAACCTGAGTAAACAGAAAAATATCATCAGAAAAAAGAAGGTAGGAAGGTGTAGAGATACCTCAATCAGCTTTGATTGTATTGATCTTGCCCTTATTGGACTTATCATGAATTAGTTTTCAAAGATAATATTCAAAAACTACAAATATGATGAAAGAGAGGGGATCCACTTGTCTAAATCCTCTGGAGAACATTATGTAGCCTTCTAAATATCCATTAACAATAATGGAAATATGGGTATATCCAATCATCTTTTTGATCCACTGGATGAATTTACTATTAAATCCAAAATCATATAGAATACGACCAATAAATCCCTAGTAAATGGTGTCAAAGGCCTTACTAATTTATAGTTTAAGGTAAATATTTCCTCCTATAATAGTTTTCTAGGGAATATTAATACATTCATGGGTTGTGATAAGGTAATATCGAATCTTTCTTATTTTAACATAGCCAAACATATTTTTAGAGATTATCTTCTCTTAATCATGAGAAAATCGTTTGGGAAGAATTTTGTTGGTTATCTTATGTATTGTTTTGACAAGAGACACCTGCTAAAATTAGTAAATAACAATTACATTATCCACCTTAGGGATTAAAGAAATTAACTGAGCATTAAATCCTTAAGTATGAGATACATCTATGAAAAAATTCCAAACCATCTTGCAGAAATACTTGTGAATGACATCCCAATAAGATTGGAAAAATGGATGCTGAATCCATTTGGTCCTAGAGATCTTCCATTTTTAAGCCCAAAACATCATCTCTGATTTCAATATCCAAAAAAAGTAAGCTGAGTAGAAGAATATCAGCATCAGTGACAAAGCTTTGGAATAATTCTACCCATCATCTCCTCATTTATTTTTAATCCATTAAACAGATATGTGTAGAAGGATACAATTTGATTTGAGAGAGGTTTTCTATCCTTTATAATTATATCTCCATCCTTTAATAAGGAGAGTGGTATGCTAAAATTTTTATCCCTTTGAAGAGCATTAAAAAGTTTTGTGTTTTCTCCCAATCAGTCTGCCACATGACTTTGAACAGCTCTTTTTTTATGTTATACCTAATCAAAATGAGATTATTTATCTCAGATGAGACCTTCACCTCCTTTTCAATGTCACTAGAGAAATTTCTTCTTGTCTTGGATTCTTTAATCCCATGTAGTGTGTTTTTGGGGAACAAATTTCTTGACCAAGAAGGATAAACATTTTCTTTGTCTATTTATTCATTTTGATCATGAGGGTTTTGAGCTTGAGGATACAAGGAAATGGATTATCATTATGGATATCAGTTACCTAGGTGTCTTGGAAAATTTAAGAACATTATATGAATGTAGTCCAAGCATTATTAAACATGAATGAAATTGGCTTTATTGTACATTTAGTGCCGAAATGTGCCAGAAATGGATGGTGTTCTGAGTTTTGTCTAACAAGGGTGACACACGAGATAGCAGTCCAACTATAGAATATGTGAGAATTGACAAAAGCATAGACAATTTTGCTTGCTCTCATGTTGCCCATATGTTTCTATACCATGTGTACTAGGTTCCCACTGGATTCATCTTAGTCATGTTAGTATCTTCGACACAAGATCTGAATTCCCCCATATAAATGGCACCAAAGGGATGTCTGAGCTTCTCGTTAGCATGAAGGATAGAATTAAACTCACCCATTGAGCAAAATGTTTTCTTTCTAGATTTATAAAACCTAGAGGCTATGATTTTCTCATCCATTGAGATAAGGATAGAGATGCTAACACTTTGTTTAACTAGTATCCACAATCTATCTTGACCATAGGATTCCTAAATAGAGGTGAGTAGAGAATAACCATTGCTCTCATGGTAATACTATTTGTTGATGCTTCTATTCATGATCTCAAAAATTTCAAGAAGTCTCAATTTTTATTTTTCCGCAAGTAGATTAGTGTAATTTTATGTTCCAGGGCTGGATAGTCCCTAGATGTTCCAGAATAAGATTCTCATTATGATTTTTTTAAAGGAAGGACCCCATTTTTCTTTCATCTCACTTGTCTTCCTTCTTCTAGTCCTCCTTAGGTATACTTTTTTGATATCATACTTGGACATTACTTGAATTGGGGTAGATTCCATGTATATTTGGGGAGCATTACTTCTTTCACCAGTAGTTTCTATCTTTGAAGATGTAGTTGTTATCAGTTGTATGTCCATGTGTTAGGACATTGTGGTATCAGACATCATCTTGGTGTTTCCCTCCATTGTTGTAGTATCAATGTGAATAATATCTTTTATGTGTGAGATGATCATATCTATGGTGATGGGATCATATTATAGGCTTAAAGACATTTAAAATATTTCTTATGATAATTCCTGAAGTTATGTAGTTATATCTTGCTAGCCATCAATCACCACTTCTGTTTGGTTATAGTTGGTTTCATGATAATCTAGGAGAATATGTTTCTCTTATTTCTCCATTTGGTCAGCCTAGGCCTTGCTAGTTCCTACATAGGTATCACATGTTGTTCCCATAGAGATTTATTTATCATCATTTTTATCATACAACTTTGTGGATGCATTTTTTCCCCTTCAAACCTCTTTCCATGAGGTGTTACTTGGTGTTGCCTAAAAAAATTCTAAACAAAGAACCACAAATCAATTACAATACCAATCATTCTGCAAGGTTATGAGTATTCAGGGAAATTATAAAATTAAAATTAAACCTTAATGAGATGATCATTGACATCTTGTGACACCCATTCTAGAGGATATTTTTGTATATAAATATAGATAATAACTCGTGAATATAGACCAAGGTCACCCCTGAGTGTGCATTGTTATATCCTCAAGGGTGTTATTATACTAGAAGTAAGGTTTTTGAGGATTGTTTAGTGCTAGTACATCTGTGGGAGTCCATGGATTCATTCCCCAACTAGAGTTATGGATTTATTTTGTGTGAATATTTTAAAGTTTGCATCCCATTTCGAGAGTTGAAAGATCACTGGATTCTGATTAAGTTTTCCAAGTCTCTAGATCACATTCATATCTTCTTATTTCTACAATATGACATGAATGTAACCTTTTCCAATAGGAATTAGACACTAGTTAAAGATATTCTAGTAGAGCGCAGGTCGTTTCTTCATATTTTTGAATAAACATGGATTTTTACCTCTTTCATAGGAGATGTGACTCGGTACTGAGTATTTAAAGATCTACAATAGTTGTATGATCACGTTTGGGTTAGTGAAAACTATAATTATCCCATTAGTCATTTGATGATGGGTGGCATATTTTTATTTACTGGTGTTGTGGTAGATCCTACATGCACTTCCTCAAAGGAAATCACTTTTTGGGGAGGAATGTTAGAGGAAAAGTCATATATAGATTCATTCTGATGAGGCAGAAATGGGGTTTCCCACAATGGATTGAACTAGTCCATGTAACAAAAAAATCAAGCCAAGATTTTATCTTCATCGGTTTGATAGTTTTGAATTTAGGAGGATCCCACATGAGCCCTCATTCCTTCACCTTCCCTCTTATTCTCACTTTCTTATTTAGTTCTGAACAAATTACGTTGCATCACTTTCGTTAGTCTGACTAGTCAAACAACATCATTATTGAAACCATGAATTTTTAGATTAGAATAAACACAATCACTTATACTTTATTGGTACAATGTCAAAAGTGAATGCAGCATCAATTATCCTCTATTGATTCCAGTTTAGAAAAAATGAATGCAACTGAATCATGCTACACTTTTCTTGTTATTTCAAGAAAGAATGGTTATTCAGAACTTAATAACTTCATTCAACTACTACAAAGCCACGTAATGCATGTGTTTCATGGAATTGTAAGGTTTTTAACTATTTTAGATATATGATATTTTTATTATGTGTAATGTATCATATTTTCCATGTATTATTATTTTTTGATATTATGTGGATTATTTTTGAGTCTAGGCACTGAGATGACTTTTGATTCTTAGGCATAGTGTTCTAATAATAAATGTTTGAAATATATTAAATATATTAAATAACATTCATTCATGTTTTTCTTGAAAAAGTGGATTAACATCTAAAAATGTGTCCATATTAGAAATCTGAGGGCACCATTGAGTTTAGAATGCGGTTTTTACATTATGAACAACTTAGCATTAGTCGGTGTAGGTCTATGTAGGTAAGTCATCATGGGCATGAAAATGAATAAAATAATTTAGTAAAATAATTTTATTTCTAATTTTTTATGCAGTGACTGACACATATTTAAATAGATCATTATGTAAGAATTATAGGGTTAGTCACATAACCTGACAACATATGGAGGATCATTGGATAGAACATTGGAGAATCATCTCAAGATAACAATATCAAATCTATGATCAACAAACCTCATATTGAACAGATCATTCAAATGAAAATGAAAAGACAATCATTTTTCATTAGTGATAAATTCAAATGAAGGCAGGGAATATGTTTCTATTTCTTTATTTCCCCTTTATTTACTTCTAAGACAAACTTGAATCAATCAAAGAATTGATTTATTGATGGATTGTGTGTATTGAGGGTTGGAATTATATTTTTGTGGTTTTGAAGAGATAAATTCATATTTTTTAGATTATTTATTTCATCGATTATTGTTTTAATGGAAACAAACCAAAATTGACATGAACATCAATTGAGTCCCATTAATCATGATTTATTTTTTACTTTTCTCCCCCAATATTTTTTTATCAGGGGAATTCTTTGTTTGTCCTGTGGCTTGAAAAATATCAACTAAATTGATCTTTGTTCACCTGTTTCTTGGAGGAATGATCCAAAATCCTAGATTCGGGATTAGTATGACAAGAAAGATGTGTGAAAATATAGAAAAATTAATTTGGATAATTGATGATACCAGATTCATTGTTTTTTAACGATCTTCATCATGGAACAAAGAATGACCAACTAATCCATTTTTCATTCAGATTAGAATATTGTATCGATTGTTTGAGCTAAAATGTGGCTCTACTGAGACAATACTATGTTAATATCATGATTAGATATGGATTCCAAGAAGATAGTGCCATGGTTTTTAGTAGGATGTTGAGAAAGGGTTTTTGAAAAAACTCAGTCCACACTGCGTCCAGTGATTGGATACATGGCATGTGGATCCCTTTGAAAGACATGGAGTGTACTTGAATGAGTACAGGGACATGTGTTGGAGTACATGGGTTTCCTACACAGTGTGTTGTCACCCATGCGACAAGGACTGAATTATATATTTGCGATACCCCATGTAACAGTACACAAGAATGTGAATAAAGTCTGACGCTATATACTGTCCCATAAATTGAGTTCTCAAACAACTCAATGTAAAGGTACATGAAATGTAGACCCTCTAAATTTCATGTACTCTTCTATTATACATAGAAATTGTTTAAATGACACATTCCATTTATATAGAAAGGACTCAAGTTTAATGAACAAGGCATGTACCCCTACCACATAACATTTACTCATTTATACATGGTTTGAATCTATTTCCCTCCATATCATGGAAAAGATTCATTAGGGATAGTTCCTATTATCATTTCACTAAGGGGTTTTACAAATAATTTCCTACTACTAGGACTACAATAACTTACATTAGACTTACTAGATAGAGTTGTTGGGATCTCCCTGAGAGCCCCAAAGTGGAATCCCCTATTCATCTACATAGTGTAGGTGGGGTTCTTCGTATCAAAATGACCAACAATACTTAGGAACTGATCATTTACTTAGAATGGATTATCCATATGAGATTTTTGGTATCACCCCATGGACCTAGATATGATCCTCATCTATGTATCATATTATCTTAATATGTATTAGCATATATCTTTCTCATGATAAGACCTAATGAGTAGTACCTCTTATACGAACATCATCAGTGCTAACAAATTTAAGAGTGTATTTCCTTGGATTATTTCTTCATGGAATCTTCAAGATAAAAATATGAGGCTAAGTATATAATGGTTTTGGATTACCTCATGATTGTGTGTCTTTTTTTGAGTGTATGAGGATATTATTTTTATATGTGTTGTACACATATACCTATGTAGGGATGAATATATTTCCTTTTTTTATTATGATTTTTGGTTTTCAGGGTGTCCTATTGAGTATTATTATACTCACCCCTACATAATATTTTCCCCAAACATTTTGTGTCTTGTGTAGACGATTGAACTATTGACATAGTCCTTGGAAGACCTCATCCAAACAGTTATTAGTGAGACTGGATAGGCTGAGGTATATTTATTTGGCTTTCAGATAGCCATCCCAGTACCATTAGTTTTAGGTTGGACTTTTGTTATAGACTCTATATGGTTGGATTTTATTTGGATATTTTTATATTCTATACTTTTTGTAATAATCTAGTTATGGGATATAGATGTATGTATGCATTGGTTATTCAGTTGATTTTTACATTTCAACATTTTGTGGCATGGAGATGTGTGAGTGTGTATAGGTACATAGTAAATACCTCCCATGTTAGTGATATGCCTACTCAATGGTAGTCACTAGCCCCTAGAATATTACTGTAGGGATTGGGGAGTCAAGGAATGGGCCCCCCTAGGATGGTTCTAGATAGAGTGGACTAAAATGGGTCAGTTATACTCTAGGTTTGGAGTCTGTGAGATGGTTTGGAGAGACATTGATATGTTTTTCAGGATCATATTTCAGGCCAGGGACTCCAGTTTTTATATAGTGGCTGACGTATCCATACACCATGACTATGATAACCTTCTATTCCACCTGGTACATGATAAAAATGGTTGTAGGGAAAACAATGTTATGTTCATAATCTAGTAATAGTTTTTAGTTTACATTTCCTTCTATAGTCAGCTCTCAAGATATACTCATTGACCATGGAACATGGTGTTTATTTTCCAGATGACTCTGTGACGTATTCTAGTTTGGGTTCAATATGTTGACTATGAGGATGACCCACCTCAGTGATGAGGCATCAATATAGGGACTAGTTATCAATGTGTTACCTCCAAGTGGTGCACCAGCTATACTGCCACCTGTAGAGAAGCACATGATACTCACAATACCATAAAATGATGTGCATATTCTAAGTGTTCTTAATGAGTTTCAGATATAATGACCCCTCAAGTTCCAAGGAAAGCCTAACCCATAGTCATCTGAGGATAAGCATAAAGTTGTAACATGAGTTTTCCATCTAGTCAGGACACTATTATATCAAATGGTGGTCCTACCTGTTATCTTTCTTCACATCTCAGCAGCGTGATGGTGGGGCTTAGTGACCTAATCATAGGATGAGGTGACTATTTCAGGGATAGAGTTTTAGAAACTTTTACGATAAGAGTTATCCTCGGATATGTTGGGGGATGTACATATCCAGGAGCTTCTGAAATTCCAATAGAGCAGAATTATAGTAGGTGAGTATTCATCGATCTTTAAAAACCCCTCGAGGTACTCCATATATATGGTTCGAGATCGAGTTTTAATGGATCATACCTTCGATCGAGGTCATCATAGATACATATGAGCCAATTTTTTCACTCTAAGAAATATTACTTTTGTTGGGGTGATAAAGAGATTTTTGTTGGTTGAGAGTTTCTTGGATGAGTAGTTACAATAGACACTTGTAAGTAATGGGAGTGTAGAAGCAGATACCTCGATAGTAGGGACCAGTTGTTTCAGCCTTTAGGATCTAGACATGTGAGAAATTTTATCAGGAGGTCTCAAGATAGAGTATATTCAGTTCATGGATAACAGGGTTGGTGCTGTCAACCCAGAAAGAGGCGGCACTACTCATGTGATCAGAGGTGACATGTCTCCTGATATTGTGTGATCCACCTTATAGTTGATAGTAAAATAGTTGATGGGATATTGAGGAAAATAAAATAGTAGAAGTAGGAATTACTAGAGGATTATAGTTGTGGAAATGGATATGGGATAAAAGAAGTAGTGGTAAATGTATTGATATGTTTCCACCACCACCCCTAAATAGTCCACGCCAGGATCAGGGAGCTGGAGGAAATGGGTTGGGACAGTTGTAGGCGGTCGAAGCATACAACCTAGAGGCTATAGGAATGTTTTTAGGTGCAATATTTGTCTTATATACATTACCTAAAGTACTGATAGACACAATTTATAGTCATTATATTCATTCCACTTATCTTGTTCATGACATACACAATCCAGTTGAACCATCTAATCGAGACTTACACATGGAGATTCCTAATGGTGAAGACTCAATGACAGCATACTTTTGATGACAGTGTGACAATATTTTAGAGGAAAGAGTATTCGTTGGGATTTATTGGTAGTATCATTGAGTCCTTACAACATCATTTTTCATATGGATTGGTTATCTACATTACATGATGATATTTACATTTTTATGTGAATGGTGTGGTGTATCTATAGTGATGGAACTAGGTTCTCTTTTTTTTAGCGAATAGAAAACCCATACTGTGGAGGAATGACTCAAGCATAGGTGGGTGTAGCTTATTAATCATTAGTTGGATATTTTAACACTTGGTGCAATGGATTTTATGAGATCTCATTTTCCCACATAGGTGGATGAGTATGATGACGTATTTCTAGATGATGTTCCAGGTTTATCTCTCCACTGTGATATAGTCTTCTGCATTGATCTGCACTTCATTATGGTACTGATATCTATAAAATAATATCAAATGGATCCCTTAGAGCTTAAAAATCTAAATGTGTCATTGGAGGAATTATAGAGAAATGTATTTTTTAGACCCATTGTTTCTCCCTAGGATTCCCTAGTTCTGTTTGCCAAAAAGAATGATGGTATCTTGAGGTTGTTTGTGGAATACCGATGCTTACACCAAGTGACCACGAATACTAATTATCCACTACTAATAATTGATTATCTCTTTGAACATTTGAGAGGGGCATGATGGTTCTTGAAGGTTGAACTTAGATTAGGCCATCTCCAACAATGAGTATGATATGAGTACTCAATGAAGACAAAACTTAGATGTCACTATAGTCACTATGACTACATGGTGATACCATTTGGTTTGATGAACTCCATACATGTGTTCATGGGACTCATGAACTATTTCTTTTAAACCTTATTGATCCAGTTCTTTCTAGTCCTCATCAACGATATCCTTGTGTACTTAACATCCAAGGAGGAGCTCACAAGACACTTCAGGATGGATCTGGACGTACTCCGAGAGCACCAACATTAAAGAAAATTGTCAATTTTTCAGTTATGGATTCAATAATTCCATTTTTGAGACATGTTATCTCAGTAAATAGATTTTCAATGGACTCTTCCATGGTCACGTTAGTGTTAGCTTGGGAGCTACCTAAGAGTGTGAATGATGTGTGGATCATTATTTGGTTAGAATGTTTTTACCAGAGATTAATTTATGATTTTTCTTGTATATCCACTCCCATGAATGATTTGAATCGAATGGGGTATCCTTTCTTGTGGATAGAGAAGTTGCAGCAATGATTTTCTGCAGTTCAGGTTGAGTTTGAAGAGCGTTACAATCTTGAGATTTCTAGAGGAGGGTGTCAAGTACATTGTATTCTATGATCCATCAGGAACCAGTATTGTTTGTGAATTAATGAATAATAATGTGATGATTTCCTATGTTCCATGACATCTGGGACCACATGTATAGAATTACGCAACCCATGATATTGGGTTAGCAGCAGTAGTCTTCGATTTAAAAATGTGGCGACACTGCTTGATGAGTGAGAGGTTTATCAAATACTTTGATCCTAAGAATATCAATTATATATTATATTATAAATATATAAACTTGAAGGATATTAAATGGATAAAGTTCCTCTTGGACTATGACTTTGAAAATTTCTATACTCTCAGGAAGGGGAATTTGGTAGCAAATGCTCATACATGGGATATTGTTCACAATTGCGGAATGAGGTGTTAACGTAGTTGGAATCATCATAGTTATCCTTTATGGATGGAGATGGAGAAAAATACCTCAAATCAATGGTACTCAACCCTCAACTCTTATAAAGAGTAAAGGAGGCACACCTTAGAGATACCGACTATAAGAACCTACATGCACAGGTATCCATAGGGCATGCCCTTTATGGATTTTCAAAAAGTGGGGATCATGTAATTCTATTCAAAGGATGCGTGATGGTACCAGTGACATTTCAGGAAGAGGTTCTATGAGAGTTTCACAAATATCCTTTGTTAGTACGTACATGTGTGGAAAAAATTCACCAAGGCTTCCAATATTATTTTTGGTGACCAGGGATAAAGAATGGTGTTGAAAAATTCAACTCTTGATGCCTTATATATTAGAAAGTAAAGACTAATCACCAACTTCCAGTGGGATTGAAGAAACCCCTTGAGGTTATAGAATGAAAGTTGTATGTGATATCTATGTAAATAATGATGGTATTACCATATATTTTTTGGGGTCCAATTCCATTTGGGTGATCATAGACCAACTCCTAAAGTCAGTCCACTTCATAGCTGGATGAGAGCAATATTTAGTAGAGATATTGGGATACCTCTACCTGCATGATTACTCTAACTCCTTGGGGTACCATGGATTATTGTTTATATTTATGAATATATTTTTACATATTATTTGTGGAATATATTACATGAGGGATTTGGGATTCATATTTGATTTATCAGAGCATTTCACCCACCAAACTGGTGGCTAGATTGAACAGACCATTCAGGTTCTGGAGCATATGTTCTGAGCATTCATGTTCGACTTTGGTCATAGTTGGGAGTATCACATACCTCTATTAGAGTTTTTGTACAACAATATCTACCATTCCACCATTGGTATGATACCATTACAGGACTTTTAAGGGTGACCCTTAATGTCTCCACATTTCTAGACTAACCCAGGAGAGTCATCAATCATAGGTCCGGATCTGTGGTTCACTACAAAAAGAAGGTGAATATCATATAGGGATGGATGAATACAACATATAGATGTCATAAGTCTTATTCATATAGATGATAGAGTCATTTGGAGTTCAATTAAGATGAAAATATTTTTATTTGGGTTTCAGATTGGTAGGGATAAGGGAGATTTGGATGTGGTGATAATTTATTTATGAGGTTCATCAAACCTTTCTATATGTTATGTAGAGTTTGAGAGGTGGCATTGGAATTAGTTCTACCTCAAAATTTAGACTAGGTATATGATACCTTCCATGTATCGCAGCTGAGGAGTGATCTACATGACCCATCACACATTATTGACTATGGTGAGCAGGACATCAATGATCGAGAGATTTGCTGAGTACCTGATAGAGATCAAGTATCAGTAAGAGTGGATCATTGTGGGAGATTGATCACTTTAGTGCATATAAATTGGTAGCAGGAGAATATCTTGAAATTTAATATGGGAGTAGGAGGTTTAGATTAATGATCAGTACCTAGAACTTTTTGAGTAGAAGTTATTTTATTTTTCTAGGGACTTAAAGCCCCATGATTGGGGGAATTTAATGTCTCAGAATTCTTGTGTATTTTTTTAGACATTACATTGATTATTTTCAAGAATAGAAACTAAGACAGTGTGCGATTACGAGGCCCGATGTTCCAATTTTAAATGTATGAAATATAATAAATATATTATATAGAACACAAACATGATTTTCTTGAAAAAGTGGAATAACATATAAATAGGTTCTTGGATCTGAAATCTGAGGGTACCATTGAGTTAATAATGCATGTTTTATGCTAGGCATCACTTAACATTAGTTGGCATATTTCATTGTCTAAAAATTCATCTCATCTGAGGAAGTGAATTAAATAATTAATTAAAATTACTTTATTTAGAATTTTTGATGAAACGATTGACACATATTAAAAATAGACCCTTATGTATTAATCCTAGGGTTATCCTTATAACCTAATAACCCACAGAGGTTGTTTGGTGAGATCATTAGAGAATACTCTATTGAAAAAATGATAGATCGACGATCAACAAACCTAATATTTGATAAATATTTCCAAATAAAATGAAAAAACCATACTTCTTCTTCAGGGATCAATCCATATAATGGTAGGGAATGAGTTTTAGTTATCTTATTTCCCCATTATTTACATCTAATATTAACATTATTTAATCCAAAATTATATTGATTCTTGGATCATGTATATTTCTGGATGAGATTATATTTGTAGTAATTTTATTGGATAATTTCTTATCATTGTGACTATTGATTTATACAATTAACATTCTAATTGAAATGAACTGAAATTGACAGAAACGTTTTTCTAGGAATGTACTTCTTGATTTATTTTATCTTTTATCCGCACATTCATTTTTCATTATGGGCATTCTTAGTTTGACCCTCAGCTTGAGAAATCTCGACTAAATCGATCATTACAAACCTGTTTCATGGTAAAATGATATGATATCATAGATCTAGAATCAATATGGATCGATAGGGGTGTGATGATAGAGACAAATTGATTCATATGGATGATTATCGATTAATTTTCTTCCGTTTTCTTCAATTTAGAATGATGAATTATCAATAGATCCATTTTTTGAATAGATTGGACATCAAAATTTGTAGTTTGAGCAACAAGGAGGATCATCCGAGAACATCCTATGATACTAATGTGATTGAAGATATTTTCCAAGGGGATGGAGGTGTATACGTGAGTAGGTGGAAGAAGAAGGGTTTCTAGAAAAAACTAATCCACATGTTGTGTAGTCATTGGGTAAATATTGTGTGGCCCCCTTTCAAGGATATGAATTCTTCCTGAAGGATTAAAAAAAGATGGGGTGGAGTACATGAGTTTTTTACATGGTGTGTCATCCCCCACATGATATAGTCAGGATCATATACACGTGTTATCTTGTGTACTTTTACATGGGAATTGGTACATGGATTGACGTTGTGGACTGGATCATGATTCGAGTAAATAGACAAGATTTTCTGTATAGGGACATGACATGTAAACCCATTCATGTTGTGTACTCATATATGCCACACATACATAGTTTTATTGACATGGTTCATTTAAATAGGAAAGACCAAGGTTCAAGGGACACTATGTGTGCCCCTACTACACGACATGTACTCATTTATATAAGACTTAGATATCCCATCCTCTATATCATTGACATGTTTAGTTAGGTATTGTTTCCCTTATCATTTCACTAATTGTTGGAATGGATCTATCATTTCTCCTAGAAATATGATTCCTCTAGTAGGACATTCTAGAAAGAGTTGTTGGACCCCCCCTGAGTGGGTCAGAGTGGGATCTTCTATTCATCTTCATGCCCTAGGCAGAGTTCATGGTATCAATGTGACCAACACAACCCAGTATTGGATACTATACATAGTATGGTTAATCTAGATGGAGTTGGTGGTACCACCCCATGTCCCTGGCTATGATACTAATCCATGTATTATATTCTCTTCAGATCGTTCAGCGTGTATCTTTTTCATTATGAGACTCGACGAGCAGTTCCTCTCAGAAGAGTGTCATCGGTGCTATTAGAATTTGGATTATGTTCATTTGGATGATTGCATCATTGAATATTTACATTATATATCCTAGGATGTGTATACTATGGTTACAAATTACATCAAGACATTGTGTCCATATTGAGTATATCATGATATTCTTGTTATATGTGTTATAAACAAGAACCTATGTAGATCATATTGTATTTCTCTAGGTTATATGAATTTTGGTTTTCAGGGAGTCATAATGAGTATTTTTATAATAATACCTACATGGTATTTTCCTACACGTGTCATGTATTATGAAGATGATTAACCTTTTTATGTAGTCCTTAGTATACTAGGACTATATTCTCCTTAGTGAGACTAGACAGATGAAGGTGTGTTCCTATGTCCTTTAGAAACTTGTCATGGGAACTTTACATTCATGTTAGACAAGTGTTAGATAATCTCTGTGTTGGGATTGTATTTTTCCTTATTTATCTTTATTCACTTCTAGTAATACCATGGTTGTGAGATATAGATGTATGCATGAAATGATTGCTCGGTTGTTTTTATATTTTAGCGTTTGTTTGAATTGGGGATGTGTGTGTGTACAGATAAATTTCCAGTGCCTCTCATGTTAGTTATATGCCTACTCAGTGATATTCACAAGCCCGTTTCCTATTGAACGTGGGCTTGGGGAGTCACGGCATGGTACCCATTGGGAGGGGTTGTGAAATTATAATTTAATGTGTTATTTCAATTTTGTTTTTGTATCTAACTTGACGGTGAATTTAGATACCAATTTCAATCATAACATGTAGATTTTTTGTTATCGTGGTTCACAAACATGTATGTTTTTGCACAAAATCATGCATATACTATCCATATCTCAAACATAAATAGTTTTTCTATGTTACACTTAATTTTTCACAAGTATTTATGCATGAAACACCCACTAACTTCATATAATATAGTGTTTGCGAGATTAGATTTCTCTTTCATGAAATCCTTGTAGAATTCATAGAAACTCAAGAGTAGTTCACAAATAGATGGTATAAAGTTTGATTTAGGTCTTACATAAATTCAATTTGAATTCATGAATAGTTTTAAGGATTCATGCATTATTACTTAGGTGACATCAAACAAACCAATTTGGATTTGTGGAGTATTATTCACAATTTTTACATGAAACACTATGGGTGTATATTACTAAAGAACTATCTAGAGAAAATGTTCTTCACAAAACATGATGAATGTGTGTTAAGAAAGTATAATTTTTACAATTATTCTCATTCTTCATAATTAGTGAATGTTTCTACCCCTCTTATAAAAGCTAAGTGGTTTGTTTATCTTCCTACATTAGGAAAAAGAAATATCAGAGAATTATTTGTTTTTGAGAAAAAAATTCTCTCAAGAAAATATTGGAATGGAAGAAATGTACAGCTATCTTGGGGAACTATTATTTATAGGTAAGGATATACTAATATGAACCTCTTAATTCCACCTCTATTCACGCCATGTTGAGGCTCCATAAAATATTTCATTTTCTTTTTTATTTTTAAATTCTTGTCTTTCAAAATTTCCCAAAATATGTACACTGATAAAAATGGAATCTTCACATAGAAACTGCTCACATGCATGCTATAATATCACATGCTTCTTCATTTTTAGAATCTCAAATGAATCCATGAATATCTGTAGAGACCCAAATCTTGACGTACATGAACATTACATTACTTTTGCGGAATACTTAGTACATAAAAAAAACACACACACAAGGATCGTAATAGTTTAGTGTCTTTGGAAACTCGGAACGTAATATTCTAATCGTGGTGAAAGATCTTGAATATCTACCATAAAGATCATCAATTTTTTTACCTAAAACCTTTCTTTATATCCTGGGGAAAATAATACATAAAAGGGTGAGCTCAAATGCTCATTAAGGGTAAACAAAAGAAAAATCAATCACATCATATTCCTAGGAACGTAACTTTTGGAAATCTTAACCTGCAAAAGAGAGCATAATTTCATAACATGGGATAAATCATAGTAGTGAAATGAAATCCCAATAATCATAACTTAAAACATGAAACTTTGTGGCATATACACATAATCATAGAGAATCATTTCTTTTTAGTCAAGACTCATTGCTAAGACTATCTTAGTGGAGAAAGTCCCTTTCTGAACCGAGTCACCCTCATTATAGTCCTGTTTCACTGAACCGGTATAACCTACCGTTCCAGCCATGTCTATCTCATGAGATATAAAATCTTTACCCAATGCATTGGAGGGAGATATAGGTCCCACCCATCTCATAATGATACCATTCTTATGTGTGCCACAAAATCATAAAACATACATCATAGCATAACCCATGTAATAAAAATGGGAATCTTAAACATCATGACATCATAAAAAAATTCATACAAGATAAAGGAATTCATAAAAATAATTCCATCACAACATGATCAAATCAATGTAATTATAGGGATAAAAACAGAACCCTTTATTATCATAGATGGAAAATAATTTTGATAAAATACTTGAACTCCATTCTTGAGGAAAATATCCTTTCTTCTTCAAAAACATTTTTCCATTCATAACATGTCATACGACTTTAAAACAGAAGACGTTGATTAAAAATAAACTTGAAAACTTGTAAATTAAGATTCTTGGAAATAATGTTTTAAAAATCCATTTATGCCCTATAAGTTAAAAAAAACATTCTTCGTACTTTTGTCGGAAAAGTCAAAAAGTACCTCGTACGAAAAACGACAAAAGATTCCTTTCATATCTTTTACTAAAAACTCACAGAAGGGTAAAATTGGATTTAAACAATTGTAGGTGGATGGATATAATATTGAATATTGAGGAAACATGGATGTGGATGATAAAATACACCCCATTAAATACCAAAGTATAAACAATCTCGGATGAAAATGAGATTGTGATATTTCCCTTACCTTAGGTTCGATTTGCTTTGTACGTGTCTGAAGATCCTGTATAATGGTTTAAATAATGTTATTGACTTATTCCAGAATCATAAATATTGATATGATATCATATATGGTCATATTCTTAGCTTCTTATTAGTAATATTTCATTGTTACTTGTTACTCGGGTCTTTATTGCCTTTTGTTCTTATGCGTGTTTTGCCGAATAAATTATTATTCTTCTTTTAAGGTTATAGATACCTTATATCTAGAATGGTATTAGTGTAACATATATCATATTTATTCATTCCATTCATTTATATAATTACTATGTAATGATGATCATGTAGAACGAGTCGCATCACATCGTGGAGACAGTATTCCGTACGTACGCAAAAGCGATGATATTTTTCCCATGATTGTCGAATTGTATTTAAGTGTATTTATACTATTTCAGTATCAATATAACTTTATAATAATCATATATAGTTACTCATTACACCATTATGCCCATCCTTGTAAGTTGATGGTGGAAAATAGATTACACCACGGCGTGGAGACGGTATTCCGTACGTACGCACGCGCGGTGATTTCATTTTTCCGTAGAATGGATAGAAGGTGAATTAGGGTTGGTTCATATTTATAATAACATATCAGTATGTAAGTAATACTGATGTTATTACTTTATCATGAAACAACTAAAGAAGAAGAAGTTGAAGAAGAAAGAAATTGAAAAGATTGGTAATGGATATTACCTCTTCTTTGAAACGCCTCTTTGAATCCTCCACTTAGGGAACTAAGATTGGTATTTGAAGAAGACCAGGACCTCTAGGATTATTCTAGGGAAGTGGAGAAGGTATTTTGGCAGGGTTTGGATGAGCTTGAGTGATCAAATTGGTGTGAGGAGGAGGGGGAGGAGGTGCCCTTTTATAAGGGAGGAGAGGGGCACCTTAGGAATATCTCAAAATATTATTTTATATTAAAGTCAAAATAAGTTTATAATGGTTCCAAAGGGTCTTATTTCGAAGGTAAAGTGTGGATGGGTCGAAATCCTATAAACAAATAGGGTTTAGATAAGTTTAGGTAATTATTTTAACCTTATCAATTAGATGTAACTCTAAGTTAACTAATTTAACTTTTACCGTGACTTTTTGTTTTCTTACACTATATGGTTCATAAACATACTATAACATGCCAAAAGAACCCCAAGTTCTTTATTATTAATATATATATCATTATTTAAGTCATTTGGCCGAACCTTAGATTTTTAGGAATTAAATAAAAATTAATAATATAATATTTGTTTTAAAAACTAATTTATGTCAATTTTGACACTATTTGGTACATGATTTTTATGAAATTTTTAACAGAATGATAAGTTCGAACCAAGTTACTTAAATCAACAATAACATGTCATATTAACCTATAAAATTAGTTTAAGTAACAAAAAGTCTCAAATTAAATTTATTTGGGCATTTATAACATCAATTATGTTAATATTTTCTTAAAAAGGTAATTACTACATCATCGTTGTGTCATAAATAAATTAAATTATTTAAAGTATAAAAATTTCCAATAAAATACTATTATGTAGGAAATCTTTTTATCATTCTAATGAATATTTATAGTCGAAATTATATTATTTATAACCCTATATTAAAAATGTTTTAGTAAATAAACATTGATTTTAACTCTTTTAACTCTTCTTTGAATTAAATAATAATAAATGTCCTAATCTAATCCAAATGGGCCTAAATGATAGTATTTTAAACTTAAGGTTGATTTTGGTCGAGATACACTTGTACAATAAGATTAGGACATGTGTTAGGGTAATATTAATATCATTTTTACCCTTAATTACCCTATTTACTTTTAACCGTGGTAAATAAAAGTAAAAAGTTACTATTCACCAAAAAATATTTTCATCTCATTGAACCACATTTTACTTACTGACATCAACCGTGTCTCTCGGATTTTTGAAATTCCATTCACAGAAGCGGTAAAATTAAGATTTATGAAAAAATTAATTTTTTTAACTACCACTTAGTAGTTTCACTATTCATCAAAAATTGAAGTTTTTTAGAAAAATGCCAAAATTTCACCCTAAGCTATAATTGATATTCCGAATTCAAAAATGATTTCTATTTTACAAAATTCCCAACATATAAGTTGCATTAATTAATTTTATAATTAATTTCCGCTGTCACATTAAATAGCGTGTTTTTAAGAGATAATAACTATCAAAAGATTAACACTTGTTTATGTCTGGTGTAAATGTGAAATTACATACAATGACCAAAAATTTATTGAATTGTAAAAACATATTCTAAATATACTTTAAAACCACTAAAATTAATAATTTATCACTATTAATTATTTCGATTAAAAAATATGTTTTTAATTAAAATTTAGTAATTTTCACTATTCATCAGAAAATAAAAGTTATCCGAAAAGTACCAAAATTTCACCCTAAGCTAATTTCGATATTATGAATCCAAAAATGATTTCCATTTTGAAAAATAAAATTACAAAATTTCAAAAAGTGGTTATTACTATTCATAACTGCTAGTTTTAATAATATTTTAATAGCGTATTGTTGTTTAGTGAAACTCATTATTGCGTACTACACATGCCATCGAGGAAGGTCGCGATTGCGTGTAATGCAAGGCAAATCAAGGATGCATGTTGTGCAAGCTCCTTTTGGTGTAGCGTACAACACACGACATTAGTGAAATTAAAAAGAATATTTTTCATAAAATCTCGGGGTGTTACATTCTACCCCCCTTAAAATGAATTTCGCCCTCGAAATTCATCGGGGTTATAAATGGTTTACTATTCGAAAGTTTGTTTAATAGAAACCCACATTGTAAAAAGGAATACCAAAACCAATCTTTAAAAACGAAAGTATGAAACGTAACGGTTACCCAAATAAACTAATCGCTGGGTTTCCACATAGGTAAAAATATGGATATGGAAGAGAAATGTAACCATCATGTTCTGATGGAGAGTGGTAGAGAACATGGCTATGGAAAAGCAAGAAATCACACAGCCATAAATTTGTGAAGATCTAGGGTACCATCTGATTCATCGGATATAAGGGCACTAGGACAACATTTTTGGTTTTCAAGATCGTTTCCCTAAAGTTGAAGAGTTTGAATTAGAATAAATACTTACTTTATTTTGGTACAATCTCACTGTTGTTCGTGCCTTGAACAATTTCTACATCATCTCTTAAATAAATGAAGTTGAATTTGTTATTCGTGAAGTGTTAGCAGATCATGTGATAGAATGACGGGTCATTCCATCTGTCTCAAACAAAAGGTTAGCAAAAATTATATACATAAGTCGATCTATAGTGAGATTAATCATATATGGTTCCTAAAATGGACTTATACTTCATATATCATATTTCTTAATACAATGAAACTAGTTTCTACTAAACAGGGACTTCCTGTAGGCTATTGGTAGGCGATAAAGGCCAGTCGCACTTCAGTTGTGGGTTCGATTCCCATAGCCTTGTCCGAAGCGATGGGCTGTCGCACGTCCTGCAGGTTGTCCTTTTTCTAAAACTACATTACTATAACATCCCATCAATAATATCGAAAAAACTTCTATCCTTAAACAATACTAACTTATGTCCAACATAATCCATTTCAATCTTTAGGCTTATCCATATTACTGCAGTCCACTCTCATAACATAGTGAAAATGATTACCAGAGATTTAATACCATCGTTGATCCCCATATATCATAAGATATGTTTTGTTGGTCACATTCCAAACATTCAAAGGCCTTAATCATGTATTCTCTTGAATACCCATTGAACCTTATTGAAAACATGAATGCAGTTAAAAGTTAAAACTTTCCACATACCAAAATCCTTAGAATTCGATATACTCAAACCATGATATCACATAGTCCTTATATCAATCATGTGCTCATGAATACTGTCAAATATTTCATTTTCTCATTTTCCCTTCATTATGCGCATATCATTATTTTTACAAAAATATCTCAATCACTTTCCATGGTTATTGGTACCATAAAATTATTGAAAACTACAATAGACCAATACATAAATATTCTAATATTCCACGATACTATATACAACACTATTTTGGAATCCCATTACATAAACACTTAATCATTCCACCACATCTTTGTAATATTCAACATCACCAATAGTGATCGCATGTGACTTCCCCTTGTCCTTTTCCTTAAGTGGTTGATCATGTTGATCATCACTAACCCTTGGATAAGGGCATTTATTGGCATAATGTCCCATCTCCTTGCACTTGAAACATTGAAGTGTTGGTGGTGCGTTCTCTGCAGTGTTTGCTTTGTTCACATCATTAGAAACCCTTTTTACATTACATCTACACTCAGCTGCTCAATGACCTTCTTTTCCACCCTTAAAACATTTTCTAGTCCCTTTAAGACAATCTCCACCATGCTTATTTCCACACTTTGAGCATAAGGAAACATTCATTTTCTTTTCACCATTATTCTGAGATTTCTCCTTGAACTCCATCTTTTGTTTCTTTTCAAAACCATGAGATGGATATGTAACACCAACTTCCATTTCTACCTTCATAGCACAACGCACAATTTCTTCATAGCTACTGAAGTCTCGTATAGCTAATTCCCTTCGAAGACTTGGTTTTAAGCCACTGATAAATCGATCAACTTTACTTTCAGGTTGGATGATAATGCCAGATTCATACCTTACAAGTCTTGTAAAATTCGCTTCGTATATACCAACAGATTCATCATCCTTCTGCTTCAGCTCAAGAAACTCATTTTCCATCTTCGTTCAAAGAATACGAGGGAAGTACTTACTAAAAAACAAGTTCTTGAACTCTTCCCATTCCATAGAATCAATTTCATCTCTTTGCCTCGTATTCTTGATAAGATTCCACCATTGATTAGCTTCACCTTCCAAACGATATACTGCTAAGATGACTTTACCATGTTCAGAACATTGAAGAACTGAAAATATCTTTTCAGTGGTACTGATCCATTGTTCAGCAACAAGTGGATCAGAAGACCCACTAAAAGAAGGTGGACGTTGCCTCATGAAGGACTCAATAGAATATTGTTCCCTTCTCTGCTCATTTGGAAGTCCAGAATGATTCATAGCTTGTGTAAGTATAGCAATAATATTTTTCACTCCATCTCCCATAACATTTGTTTGTTCAGGAGGAAAATCATTGCTTTTTCCATTACAGTGATCAACACGGTTCCTTCGGGTTCCAGCCATCGTCTAAAACCCAAAAAGAATAGTGTGAGAGGCAAAAATCATGCAAGGGAAAACAACATAATAAAGGGGGAGTACCTTCAATATCTAAAATCGTAGGTTTAATTCTATGATCTTTAGCGTAATTCTAGTACTATAACCTATATGTATACTTAACCTTAGGGACATCCCTAGACATACCTTAGAAATATCTCTAGGGATCTCACTAATGTTTTCGCATCCTAGTTTCCAAAGGTTGACTAAACCTTTCCTTTGATACCAACTATAGAGACCCAAATCTTGACGTACATGAACATTACAATACTTTTGCGGAATACTTAGTACATAACAAAAAACACACACACAAGGATCGTAATAGTTTAGTGTCTTTGGAAACTCGGAACGTAATCTTCTAATCGTGGTGAAAGATCTTCAATATCTCCCATAGAGATCTTCCCTTTTTTTTACCTAAAACCTTTCTTTATATCCTGGGGAAAAGAAAACAAAAAAGGGTGAGCTCAAATGCTCAGTAAGGGTAAACAAAAGAAAAATCAATCACATCATATTCATAAGAACATAACTTTTGGAAATCTTAACTTGCAAAAGAGAGCATAATTTCATAACATGGGATAAATCATAGTAGTGAAATGAAATCCCAATAATCATAACTTAAAACATGAAACTTTGTGGAATACACACATAATCCTAGAGAATCATTTCTTGTTAGTCAAGACTCATTTTCAAGATTATCTTAGTGGAAAAAGTCCCTTTCTGAACCGAATCACCCTCGTTCCAGACCTGTTTCACTGAACCGGTATAACCTACCGTTCCAGCCATGTCTATCTCATGAGATATAAAATCTTTACCCAATGCATTGGAGGGAGATATAGGTCCCACCCATCTCATAATGATACCATTCTTATGTGTGCCACAAAATCATAAAACATACATCATAGCATAACCCATGTAATAAAAATGGGAATCTTAAACATCATGACATCATAAAACAATTCATACAAGATAAAGGAATTCATAAAAATAATTCCATCACAAAATGATCAAATCAATGTAATAATAGGGATAAAAACAGAACCCTTTATTATCTTAGATGGAAAATAATTTTGATAAAAGACTTAAACTCCATTCTTGAGGAAAATATCGTTTCTTCTTCAAAAACATTTTTCCTTTCATAACATGTCATACGACTTTAAAATAAAAGAAGTTGATTAAAAATAAACTTGAAAACTTTTAAAGTAAGATTCTTGGAAATAATGTTTTAAAAATCCATTCATGCCGTATAAGTTAAAAAAACATTCTTCGTACTTTTGTCGGAAAAGTCAAAAAAGTACCTCGTACAAAAAACGACAAAATATTCCTTTCATATCTTTTACTAAAAACTCACCGAAGGGTAAAATTGGATTTAAACAATTGTAGGTGCATGTAAATAATATTACATATTGAGGAAACATGTATGTGGATGATAAAATACACCCCAGTAAATACCAAAGTATAAACAATCTCGGATCAAAATGAGATTGTGATATTTCCCTTTACCTTAGGTCCGATTTGCTTTGTACGTGTCCGAAGATCCTGTATAATGGTTTAAATAATGTTATTAACTTATTCCAGAATCATACATATTGATATGATATCATATATGGTCATATTCTTAGCTTCTTATTAGAAATATTTCATTGTTACTTGTTACTCGGGCCTTTATTGCCTTTTGTTCTTATGCGTGTTTTGCCGAATAAATTCTTATTCTTCTTTTAAGCTTATAGATACCTTATATCCATAATGGTATTAGTGTAACATATACCATATTTATTCATTCAATTCATTTATATAATTATTATGTAATGATGATCATGTAGAACGAGTCGCATCACATCGTGGAGACGGTATTCCGTACGTACGCACGAGCGATGATATTGTTCCCATGATCGTGGAATTGTATTTAAGTGTATTTATAATATTTCAGTATCAATATCACTTTATAATAATCATATATAGTTACTCATTACACCATTATACCCATCCTTGTAAGGTGATGGTGGAAAATAGATTACACCACGGCGTGGAGACAGTATTCCGTACGTACGCACGCGCGGTGATTTCATATTTCTGTAGAATGGATAGAAGGTGAATTAGGGTTGTTTCATATTTATAATAACATATCAGTATGTAAGTAATACTGATGTTATTACTTTATCATGAAACAACTAAAGAAGAAGACGTTGAAGAAGAATGAAATTGAAAAGATTGGTAATGGATATTACCTCTTCTTTGAAACACCTCTTTGAATCCTCCACTTAGGGAACTAAGATTGGTCTTTGAAGAAGACAAGGACCTCTAGGATTATTCTAGGGAAGTGGAGAAGGGATTTTGTCAGGGTTTGGCCGAGCTTGAGTGATCAAATTGGTGTGAGGAGGAGGGGGAGGAGGTGCCCTTTTATAAGGGAGGAGAGGGGCACCTTAGGAATATCTCAAAATATTATTTTATATTAAAGTCAAAATCAGTTTATAATGGTTCCAAAGGGTCTTATTTCGAAGTTAAGGTGGGGATGGGTCTAAATCCTATAAACCAATAGGATTTAGACAAGTTTAGGTTATTATTTTAACCTTATCAATTCGATTTAACTCTAAGTTAACTAATTTAACTTTTACCGTGACTTTTTGTTTTCTTACACTATATGGTTAATACACTTACTATAACATTCCAAACGAACCCAAAGTTGTTTATTATTAATATATATATCCTTATCTAAGTCATTTGGCCGAACCTTAGATTTTTAAGAATTAAATAACAATTAATAATATAATATTTGTTTTAAAAACTAATTTATGTCAAGTTTGACACTATTTGGTACATGATTTTTATGAAATTTGTTAACAGAATGACAAGTTCGAACCAAGTTACTTAAATCAACAATAACATGTCATATTAACCTATAAAATTAGTTTAAGCCATAAAAAGTCTCAAATTAAATTTATTTGGGCATTTATAACATCAATTATGTTAATATTTTCTTAAGAAGGTAATTACTACATCATCGTTGTGTCATAAATAAATTAAATATTTTAAAGTATAAAAATTAAAAATAAAATACCATTATGTAGGAAATCTTTTTAGCTTTATACTGAATATTTATAGTCGAAATTATATTATGTATAACCCTATATTAAAAATGTTTTAGTAAATAAACATTGATTTTAACTCTTTTAACTATTCTTTGAATTAAATAATAATAAATGTCCTAATCTAATCCAACTGGGCCTAAATGATAATATTTTACACTTAAGGTTGTTTTTGGTCGAGATACACTTGTCCAATAGGATTAGGAAATGTGTTAGGGTAATATTAATATCATTTTTACCCTTAATTACCCAATTTACTTTTAACCATGGAAAATAAAAGTAAAAAGTTACTATTCACTAAAAATTATTTTCATCTCATTGAACCACATTTTACTTAATGACATCAAACGTGTCTCTAAAATTTTGGAAATTCCATTCACAGAAGCGGTATAATTAAGATTTATGAAAAAATTAATTTTTTTAACTACCACTTAGTAGTTTCACTATTCATAAAAAATTGAAGTTTTTTAGAAAAATGCCAACATTTCACCCTAAGATATAATTGATATTCCAAATTCAAAAATGATTTCTATTTTACAAAATTCCCAAAATATAAGTTGCATTAATTAATTTTATAATTAATTTCCGCTGTCACAACAAATAGCGTTTTTTAAGAGATAATAACTATCAAAAGAATAACACTTGTTTATGTCTGGTGTAAATGTGAAATTACATCTAATGACCAACATTGTATTGAATTTTAAAAATATATTATAAATATACTTTAAAACCACTCAAATTAATAATTTATCACTATTAATTATTTCGATTAAAAAAGTTGTTTTTAATTAAAATTTAGTAATTTTCACTATTCATCAGAAAATAAAAGTTATCCGAAAAGTACCAAAATTTCACCCAAAGCTAATTTTGATATTACGAATCCAAAAATGAATTCCATTTTGAAAAATAAAATTTCAAAATTTCAAAATGTGGTTATTACTCTTCATAACGACTAGTTTTAATTATATTTTAATAGTGTATTGTTGTTTAGTGAAACTCGTTATTGCGTACTACACACGCTATTGAGGAAGGTCGCGATTACGTGTAATGCAAGGCAAATCAAGGATGCGTGTTGTGCATGCTCCTTTTGGTCTAGCGTACAACACAATACATTAGTGAAATTAAAAAAAATATTTTCCATAAAATATCAGGGTGTTACAATATCAGATGCTTAAAAAACCTTATGTATCTCTATTTTTTATTTAGATGTATAATATTATTCAAATAGAAACATGCATTAAAGATATTGATTTCATGAATGAAATTGTATTGGTCCATAATAGTTCATTCCTTTAGAATGATAGTGTATATTCCCCATAAAAATGGATATAATTGATTTATGATATTCTCATGCTTGTGCAGGTCTGTTATACGACAAAGGTTATAGAAGATAGTTCACATTACATTGGATGGAATTGATCAATTCCATCAATTGGTTTATATTTTTGTGAATATTATCATGATGAAGCCACAATTTCATACCTCACAATGATTGCACATTGAACTCATATGTGGTTGAGGCGCTATTAAAAAGTGTCTCTTTTTTTGGATTCACCATCAAGCTACAATTGGAGTCTGCACTTATATACACTTTTCACACACACATAACATACGAGCCAGACCAACTCATTGAGCAGTCAATGCCCACCCAACACGCACCACATACACACATGCACCATACATTTTACTTTAAGGGATTTACAAGATCACTCTCCTATTATGTCATAGAACACCCATGTATGTGATTTATCCCATGTGGTTGATCTTGGTTCCCAAATATGGTATGAGTTGGCCTCCCATGTGTGGATATGAACATCATATTTTAAAAAAATTCTATAACAAAAATATTACATTGAATAATTATAAGCATAACAGTTAATAGAAATAAATTTATCCACTACCTTAACATCAAATTGAAACACATGAAATAATAAGATATTTCTTGGAATTCTTATTATTTCCATATTCTTCATCATCATACACAATATTATTTTTCACTATCATTATATTTCTCCCCTTTTCATTTTATAATATCAATTGAAATGATCTATTCATCATCCATTAATCATTTTTCACATCTTCTTCATTTTTATAAACAGAGTGTCTTGTAAAATCACTTAATGACACATGTTATAGTCTTTAATAACAATTCATCGATTGATATATTTATAATCTAATTGTCTAAAAATGAACATCTTTATGATAATAGGACTTTCGATCTTTATTCTTCATCTATTTATCCAAAAAAAAATTCACTTGGACATCAATCTTGTATATCAAGGATATTTCAACATCTAATTTATTTTTGGTTTCTCTATCATATTGAAATCAATGATATATTTCTATTTTAGTGACCAACATTGAAAACTAAAGATAATCATTAAAACCAAATACAACTTGTACACTAATAATTCTCTTAAACCCCCCCTTATTCTTTAATACCTTCAATTTTATTTCCAAATGACTATGTCAATATTAAAATCTTTCCCCATTAAGTTTCAAAAAATTCATTTGAATTTCTCTTACCCTTATATAAAATTAAAACAAATACATAGGAAAAAGGGAATCAGTATATACATAAGGAACGTTCCATTAATCAATTCACTATATGTCTATACAATCCATTATCAGAGTAAAATAATAGAGGATATAATTTAGAAAAAAACATCTTTTAATAACTGAACTATATAACTCAAGAAATGAGAATTCATAAAATTTTAATCAAGGGTTATCTAATTTTATTTTTTCATGATAATACTAAAATGAGATTTGAAAATTTTGTAAGAATAGTCAACTGTAAAATCTATTTTGTGAGGTTTTTTAACAAGGGATGGGTTTCTCTCAAATGATTGGAAGAGGGGGGTTTTAAGGCATCACTCTATCATGAATATAGGTTTTTATATATATATTTTCTTACCTAGAAACATCTGAGGTTCGCTTATCCTTATCTGGTTATATACCTGCTTTCTATAGGATGGTTGTCATCTAGGTATTCAAGATTAGTGACTCTTTGGGACATACATTGGTCAAGAGGATTGGAGGCCAGGCTCATCATAAATTTTTTTGGGGGGAATTATTTCCTACTATGAGACTCTCTTATAGATATTTTAATGAACCACTTCACAATCCCTATACGAGACTGATTAACCTAAAAATTACTATAGGTTAATTTACATTCATGATAAAAGTACTGGGGTATCTGTAGTGGATCAATATGTATATATATGCGGTTATCCAACAATTTCCGGTAATGGGTGAAAGCTTATGTGCTAAAGCCATACAATAAAGTGATTGAGAATGTGATTCCATTAAAGGTGTAAATTAATATTTTGAGGAGGGGATTGAGGAATTATGAGGTATCCTACATATCTTGGTTATTGCATGAATCAAAACCAAATTAGATCATTTGACTTGTGTAGATTTACATTATGTAAAAATATCTTATATTGGTGATCTAGAACACAGAGTATTCAATATTGAGTCCTAGAGGGAAGTCATATGTATCCTTAGTATAGTTATAAATAGAGTTTTCATAGTTCATTTTTTTCGGGGCATATATATCGATGTTACCCCTATCATTATAGAGACTCATTGTGAAGATGATATAATTATTGAAACTCTATAAGCTCACATTAGCCATGATCGGTGTGAGAAAAAAGGGGAAATATGATCATTTCAGTTCTCATGATATGGGACTTATGTGCTAGGATTTCCCATAGATGATTTATTATGGAACTGGGACATCATAGAGATGTCATGTATATATTGGTTATGGTAGGAATAGTTGTTATCATAGTTCAATTAAAAACTTATACATCGATACAAATCGTACCATTGTGGAGTTTTATAGTGTAGATTGCATGTTTTTTCTAACTTTCTAAGCCCACATGAGCCATGATCTTTGTGGGAAAGAAGGGATATAAAGTAATCAATTTCATTACTTTGGTTATGGGGCTTAGATTATGGTATTTCCCTAGGTGATCAATATGAATCGAGAAGCTTAGGGAGAGGTGTTTGATGTATCCTAAACATGGAACTAATTAGATTCATCATAGTTCCCATTATATTGGGGGTGTATAGACTGAGGATACCCATACCATTGTGGATGTTTATAGTGTAGATTTCATTATCCTTTCAACTCCCTAATCCCACTCGAGGCATGCTCATTGTGAGAAACAAGTGGTATCACATAATCTATTTCATTTATTTAGATAAGGGGAATATATTTTTCGATTACCTTGGTGATAAATATGGACCATGAACATTGGGTACCGGTGGCCTAGGTATCCTAAATATGGAAGGAATCTGAGTTTTTGAAGTACCCTTTATATTGGGGATTACATATTGAGGATACCAGTAAGACATGGACAACTTGTTTGGAGTGTGTCAAATGACCTAATTAACTTTTCTAGATGATATTTAAAAACCCATAGGACTTGGAAATAGGACATCACAATATTTCATTTTACACATATGGAGGGTTCTATGATAGTGAGTACAAAATGGATTGGATATTGTCAATTATCTTGGATAACATCCCCGATGGTCATTGTATGACCTGACCAACATGTTTGGAGGTAATTGTGGGTCTCTTCTGACATGTATGAAGGGCGTAACAAGATCTTATTTTTAGGATGTGGTGAAACTTCATGAATTAACTGATTGAAGCAGGTGCCATTATATGAGTCAGGCGATGTTTCTAAAGGACATCATAAGCTTTGGGCGATAGGTCTAGAGGGTTTTCTATAACCAAAGTGGAATTCTTAGTGGTACTGTATGACTTTCTCTAACATTAATGGAGTTATTCTCATGTCTTAAATAGCATGATGATGGAACATCATGATATCTAGGTGATGTGTTGTGGTGTTTTCTCTTGTCTATGGATGACTCATGTGAAGTTCCTAAGGGATAGAAAACATATCTTTCGCTTAATTATTTCCTATTTAAACATGGTTATAGGAATTTTATTGTGAATTCATTAGATTTCTTCCATGTCATTTTATATTGAATATTGTGTGATTTGGGGGATTTGAGGTATGTTCTTCACACACTTTTCAAGTAGACTTTTTGAGGATCTATGAATTTTCACATGAATTACCTTATGTATGCTGCATGATTTATCCAAATTATCACTTTTATATTTGCTAACAAAAGACATGTTGGTCCTATTTTCTTCCATTCCCTGAGGTCTTTTCATGTCCTTGTGCCTAAGATTCTTTAGGTTGAGAGTTGAATCATCCACAGGCTAGCTGTTTTTTCATATTGGGGTGTGGAATTTATAGGCATCAACACCTTGATTGTTCACCAGTTTCTGAGGTGTATATAGCATGAATCCACGATTTAATTGGAGAAGGGACATAGTGACATACATATTTTCAATTCTCTTCTACGAACTACTCTCATGGAATAACCTGATTTTCAGTGACCATGAATACATCTTGTCCTCACCCTCAATAATGGAATATTTAAAATTAATGTGTATTTTCTTGATCATGAAATTTTTTCAAAGGTCTTCCTTATTGTAATATTGACATGAACATGTTCCTTCGTGAGATCCAAGTTCCTATTGAATGGAATTTGTGAAATTTTAGGTGACTTTTCCTATAGTCTCATGAGCCAGATCTTTGAACATCCTATGTACATCACAAGAATTTTACAACCACAAGGAATCTTGAACCCTTCGTTACATTACCCATTATTCTATGTGAAAAAGTTTGGGATCCATGTGAGTGTACAAGAGTATTGTCAAGGACATTTAATCTATTTTTAGGATGCTTCGTGTGACCAATTTGGGTCATTTGGGGGTGCACGAAAATTTTGTGGGAAATTATTTGTTTTTTCCCATAGAGAGAAATAAGAAAGTGTATGGTTTCCCAGACATAACATATGATTTACCTATGATGAGTCCATATATCCAAAGGCACATTGTGATACGAGGTGGAAACGTCACTAGGGACTCACAACATCTTTAAAATCTTTTGGGGGCACAACTTATATATTTTAGCAATCACGAGTAGCTCCCACCTCCTACCATTTTATCTATTTTTAATTCATATAGGCTTGGAGTTATTATAGGTTTTTTGGATGTTTCATAGAATAATTACCTTATTATATCTAATTATTCATGTTAAAATTATTACCTCTAGGGTATTTTATATTTTCGGAATCCATCCACCAATTTTCAGAGGATTTTCATGTTCGATTTCCAGGTCCCTATCATTGGTAACCCATGTGGATGAGGGAAACTCATCTAGCTTCAACCTATGAAATTACTATTTTTCTAGAGAAAAGTCTTAAAAGACAAGTGACTCATTGAATGGGTGGTACATGGGATCCACCATAGGTTATGTGCTCTATGTAGAATCTTCATGTAAGCTTATAATGGTAACACAATAACATGTCTCGTAAAGGTTCACATTATCCACAGGTCTCAAACATATTACTCATTTTATTATTTTATGATGGAAATAATACATATATTCAGGTATTTCTTACCTTTTGAATTATCTATTTCTCATTTTGTGGGTGTCCAAAAGTTTCCTATATTAGGGGCGACATCTGTAGGGACATGTACTAAGTTATGAGTAATGTAAATGCCCTCTAGAGTCATTGGCGGTGTCATGAATTAGTGCCTTGTGTGACTCTTTGTTTTTATAATGACATATGGTATTCCGTAAAATAGCATATATATATAGGAGGGGTAAATATAAAATTAATTCAATCAACCGCTACTTCTCCATAACATTGTCGCATGTCTTTCCATCACGCGTCTTTTCCACAATACCATTTGGTGGATCCTAATCCTGAGACCCTATTCCAGAGCCTTCACCGTGAGACCCATCCCAGAAGAACAACTTCTATTCAGGCACACATAATGTCCAAATATGAACCCTACATCAATAATTATTTTTGAACTTACACTATGAGGTACTATTATGATCTTGAAGGTTTTTCAGGGTCTGATCAATCATTTGATTTGACTGATTCACATGACCAAGTTCAAATCTGGAAAACCCAATTCTCAAAGAGTTCATACCATTACATGATTCCTTATGTGGGTTTTTATGACCCATGAGTCCTTTGTATATCATGTGATTCACACATTGATTATTCGATTCACAAATTCCATGTTGATTCATGTGGTACACATGAAACTCTCATAACATGCATACCTCTATTTTTGAAAAGATCTTATATTCTCTTTGTATAATAGGTTTTACTTACTTATTTTTATATATCTTCCAGTTCACATTATGTTTCTTAATATATGGTTAATAAAATTCTGTGATTTCTAAGAATCAATATGTCAATCCTTGATATTTCATACATATTGATAACAAAACCACGAATAGGTTCCTTTTACTTAACATAAATAATTATATCTTGTCTCATTAACTTCCTCTGTATGGGCTAGGATTACTAGATGGTGTTATTATTCATCCTAAAAATTTTATTCTTCCATCCCACTGGGTGTCTGATTCTTGAATAAATTTAGAAAATCATTGATGCGGATGACTAACTAGTTATACCTTGATCTGAGGGTTCACCTTATCTATTGTCCAAGTCCCCTCTGCCTCCGGATGGCCATGATTTCTCCCAAAAACAAATCACTCTGATCTATTTGAGTAAAATTTCCTCTTATTTGGATAATATATGTAGTGGTTTGTAATCAAAATGGGATCTCCTTCCTTGTGGAAATTTCTAGGATGAGTGTGTGTGGCCCTTATTGGCTAGAAAAAGCTGCATAGAGTTAGTGGATGAATTATACTGGGTCCACCTTTATGAATCCATATGGATATTTCAATTCACTACCTACCGCTTTCCTGAAATCCTTCTAGAGATGACCATCCATTGGTTCCCTCATACCAACACATTTTATTGGTCCCATAGTGATGTGGGCATCGAAATATGAGATGTATATTAGTTGGGAGGAATTACTCACCTTAGAGAAATATATGATGAATTACTTACTACTGCAGATGTCTGAAATGATACTCAATAGACCCCAATTTTGGAAAGAGAGATACTTATCATTGTAAGGTAGAAATCGGAGAAAGCGATGAATTTTTTTTTCTTATTTACATCAGGGATTGGATCACTATTTTCTATTTTCAGTAGAGTTTGACCAGCCGGTATTCTATATCAAAGGTTTCCCTCCCAAAAATTCCATGATAATGACTTATCATATTGGGCCATCTTGGTGGATAGATATTGTAACTCATGGGGATATTTTAAGAACTTGGAGATTCCTCTAAACCAATGATCAGAAGGTTTTATATCCATGTTCTTAAATGAGTGGCTCTTTCTGGATGGGGAAACATGTTTGGGAATTTGTGTTGGCATGTTGGTGATGGTTGTGAATCATATAGAAGGGTGGAATATTAACATGGAAGCACCTTTCCATGATTTCCTTTACCAAATTATATTTCATATTTAATGAGGTAGAGCCCATTACATGATCAGTAGTCCTCTCCTGTTCCTGTTAGGCTGGATAGGAGAGAATTTCCATTCTTATGAATGTTAGAACATTTCAATGATCTCACAAACCATATCCCATCCTTGATTACTGAATATATCTAGGGTCATGACTATGTATTTATGCACTACTGAGGTACGGGATTTGCTACTATGTCTTGATAGCTTTGATTTTATCACCTTTCATTCTCTAGTTGGGATGATCGTTAATGATGGTAGTTGATCCCTTGATGAAAGATCCTATATGATCTCTCTTTGGGATGAGGTTGTCCCTATCAGGGTGGATGAGGTGGTCATCTATGATCCCAATAAACCATATTTATTTCTTCATAACTTTTGGTATACTCAATTATTATTCCCTATCCTCTGGTTTCTATTAGAGGGGAGGGAACTCTTTGGGTTATATATCAAATTTTGAAAACACTGAAATGTGAAGACATTGAGGTTGAGGTTATTCTTCTAATTAATGATGCTTCATCAGCATCTCTTTACTAGGATTATTCCCAGTCTTGTGAAATAGACTATCCAAATGGTGTGTTTATCCAGATAGTTATTCATGTGAAATGGCTGTTTTCTTTGAAAATTTCTTTTTTAGAAGAAATGATATAATTGATAAAAGATATGGATGAGACATTTAGAAAAAAAACACATTCAGGTGATGAATACTCAGATGGTGAAAACGATTCCATCACGGGAGTTAATCCCCCAACCTTGGCCTTATATGATGCATCCATTGAAAGAATTTCATATGGTACTAGTTCTCTTTTTACAGTATTTATTCGACTGGTCAGTCACCCTTCAGTTGTACCAACCATGTTGCGCACATGTTCTCATACAGATCATAGGATAATCTAGGAACCAATTTATATATTTATTTATAATAACCCTATAGAAATAATCTATATTCAAGGGTAACACCTTCACAAGTTACTTTATGACTTAGAAGCAGTAGGCTTTGATTATCATCCTCTGTATGAAATTATGTAGAAAATTTCCTGGGCCCCAAGCGACATGGCCATGAATGAAAGGGATCTGCATGATATTATGAATGAGGATTCACTTGATATGGAAATTAGGGATACAATGGGTTCATTATAATATAGAGGTAAGTTTTTAGATAAACTAAATGCTCATATGGGTTCTTGGACAGTGAAGTTATAGAGATATGAGGAGATTATTAATAATATGAGGTATAACCTTTCAACATCATCAACCTCATAGGCTACTAATGAGAAGAAGTTTGAAGAGTTGGCTACTATGTTTGCAGATATCCACCCCATTGTAGAAGTAGAATATGAGAGGATAGAGGCACTATGACATTAAATCAATTCCTTTCAATAGATTATTGATAATCTTTTCTGTGTAACCGACCAAATTTTATCATGACTATAGTTTTTTTCTGCACTCAATTTTTTTGATGAGGACATGGAGAGAATAAAAAATGTGTAGATTCCTGGATTATTTTTATATTCTGAATGAATGAGTTATATGAATCCCTTTTTGTACTGTTAAATTTTTTTTCCTTTCATGATGTGTATGATATCACATCACACTGAAATTTTTGAAATCACCACCAAAACATATTCCTTTATTTATATCTCAATGAACAAGAATGTTTGGAATTGAATTTTGAAATTATAATAAATTTCTTATAATAGATTTTGGTGAATTCCCACAATCATGATATTCTTAACTAATAATCTATCTTAACACTCATGAAATCACCTAACTTATGGAGGGATCATCCTTGTAGGACATATTTAATGAAGGGTGAGTAATTTGTATCTTAATCGAAAGTGATACGCTTTTGGATAGAGCATATGAATCATGTTATGTCATGTTAGTGGGACTCATAAGATTTAATAGGGTAGATAATTTCAACACACATTAGTGTAGGGTCTTTTATCTTGGACCTTCTATGTGGTTTAGTTTAGGGTATTTTATCTTAGACCTTCTATTGGTTTAGTTTAAGGACTTATATCTTGGACATTCGGTCTAATGTAGTTTAAGTCCTTTTAGCTCAGACCATCTATGTGCTTTATAAACTCCTCTCTTGCATGTTGGAGAAGCCTTGAGTTGGTGTGTTAAATTACTTTTGCAATGATAAAATGACCATTAAAAGCTAATCTTCACTTAATTTTATGGGTCATGAAATATTTTCGAAGACACAAATGTCTAGTGGATGGAGTTGGGTATCGGAGGAAAGTTATCTTGGAGGGGTTATAAAACCCTAGAGAAATCCAACTATTATGTTATGAAGCCTGATCCCTATACCATGTGGTTTGGAATCAAGAGATCCGAGACATCAAAGGTGTAGGATATCAATGGTTTGGGAATGAAGTATCATAATCCAGCCTCAAGAAGGGGTTCCTTACATGGAAATGAAACAACGAGGATATCAAACCCACTTGAATAGTCTAGTGTTATAATGACCAATGTTGAATCAATGGAAATTCCTTTTTAATTATTCCATATAGTATAATGACATGAAATCACAACATAATTAACTATTATGTACTATGGGACATTTAAACATAATATAGTCACTTTTTTTATTTGAATTTCCAGAATCTGACATAAACAGTTATGACCACTATGATTTTTAGAGTTTGATAAGAAAAACATAATTTTTGGTAAATAGTAACTGACACTTATGAATAGTAATTTTACCCTTATAAATATTAATACAAAACTTATGAATATTAACTCATCCATGTGATATGTAATCCTACCACTGAAAGTATAAATAAAATTTATCCATATTATAAGTGAAAATATGATATAATTATAGTGTGGGTATTTTTTTGAGTCATGTATATTTAATTAAAATTTATTTATTAATTTAATAGTTTTAAAGAAAATTTATTTTTCACAAAATTTATTCATAAATAAATATTTTTATGACTTATGAATATATGCTAATTTTAAGATACCTTAATTAAATTTTCAATGTGTTAGAAATGTATTTTTAATTTTAAAATTTTCATTTTTCTTATTAATTATTAATCTAATTACAAATTAAATTTCAAATATTTATAAAATTATTATAAAAAAAATCAGTTCATTTTTAAATTATACACATCAGAAAATTGTCGGGGTGTACTTTTGGGATCTTTTGGAAATACATGATTTTTTGGTGAATAGTAAAATATGGTAATTTGCTATATATATACATTATAAGTTAAATAATCTATTTATTAAGTCATTGATGATGTAAAAACTTTTGTTTCAAAATCACCTGAAAATATAATTGTTCTTTTTCACAAGAATAAAAACTATTTATTATCTTGAAAAAAATAAAGAAATAATAAATAAAATATAGAGATAACCCTCCTATCCTCCACTATAGAAACCACCCTTACCACCTCTTACCTTCAATCCTCTCAAGCCTCATTACTTGTCCAAATAATACATAAATCCCTCCATAATACCCTCTCCCACTTACAGTAGCCCTTGGAATCTTCAATAGACCAAATCCTTTCACATAAAGAGGTTCTCAAGGAAGTTATATTCAAGGGGTAAATTTCTATTTTCATTTATTTTATTGTCATTAAAGTTTCTTTCTTTAATTTTTATTTCCCCACCTCCTTTAATTCAAATGTCCTGATAACTCCATTACCTAATATGTAATGAATTTTTTCATTATAATTGAATAATTCTGCATCATATCTCATTTACCTTCCTCTTATACAAGAAATGATATCACAATCTGGGATGTGTTAATTTATCACATTCAAGGAAAATAAGTTATCAATTTATTTTACCATCTTCAATTCTCCTCATGACACTATTTTTAAGGATAAAAAATAATATAATATATGTATAATTTCTAATTTACGGTTTTGGAATATTTTGAATTCCTGATATTAATTTATAATGAAAAATGTGTTTGATGTGATCAAAAACTGCCAATTAACCCAGATGGTTATCATTAATGTTTTATATGATGATTCATCTTCACTCAAAACAACCAAATTAATTTTACAACCATGTAATCATATGAATTTTCACAAAAAATTACATTTTCAATTATGTACATCCAATCTCATCTTACATGTTTATCATTACATGTAAATAAGTAAACAAATAATGAAAAGCAATGAAACAAACATTGAAATTGAACCTAATAACCCCTAAAAAATTTCATGAATAAACATAATAAGGTTATAAAAAATAAATTACATAAAAAATATGTTCTGGAAATATTAATTAATGATCTTAATTTTGTTATCACAGACATTAAGATCAAGTGAAGGAAACTATCAAACTTATGGTAATGGATTCTACCCGAACATCCATTATTATTTTGGGTTTATCTATCTTTCTTTTTACCCAAATTATGTTATTTGTTATTTTTATGTAACTATTATAAATTTTGTTTATATTCTCCAAAATAATTTATAAATATCCATTAATTATTCTCTTTTGGGGATATGCATTTTTAAGGGGTTCCCTCTTCAATACTTCCGGATAAGGAAACCCGTTTTAAGGTAAAATCCAGAATTCTTACCCAATTTCATGTAAAATATGTCATTTATTTTATAACACAATTGTTTTTATAAAATAATTTGTTTTATTGTTAAGAACATCTGGGTTCACTTATATTTTTTTTTAAAATATTATGCATGTTTCTATTTTAAAGGCTCTTTATTATTTTCCTTAAAAGCACATAAAAAAATTTTAATGCTAAAACTTATTAAATACTCTTCTTAAATGTTGTCAATTCTATTTGAAATCATAGAACATGATATATTACTATTTTACCTTATCAATTTTCATATATGTTTTAATTCATTTTATTCATTAACACTTGTATGAAAATATTATCTATTATGCCTTATGACTTGATTATGATACCCATTTCTTTCCATGGGAACATTTATGTTTTTTTATGATCGATTATGTATGATTATATATGTGGAAATAATATTCATGAACATTTTATTATGGGTTTTTTCAGAAATCACTCTAATGAATTGGGTAAATTCAAGTCTCAATAGATGTTATATTCGACAGTCTTGGTAGTTATCCTTGAATTATGCTACCATGTGCAACGGTCTTGGTGGTTAACCATGACTTGTGATCCTCTATGTAAAATAAGCCACGAATCATTTTAAAGTCATGTTTTATGTTTCTGAAACATTACTATGACACCATGTTTATATTATCCCATGTTTATTAGTTTTGATTACACATGTTTCATGCCTTTTATATCATTATGTCATTCCTTCTAACCCTTGTTCTAAAGCTTTATTATTATGTCTATTCCCTTAGTGGGATTTTAGATGATCCCATTGTTCATGTTATCATTAAGTTGTCCTATGATGATTCATGATCAAAATAGTGAGTTAGGATATATTTATGAATAATTAAAAAATAAATGTTTTCCTTAGTCCTAGGTTCTTAGTTTTATGTTCCCAGTCTTCCAATACACCAGAATTTATGATCATTGGATTGTAATATGATGATTTAATATGCTTTCAATCATGTAATGAAATGTTTCAAAGGATAGGGTCTCTCATGTTGGAATTAGAGTATGGCCTAGTTATTTTTGGATATTCAGAATAGAGAACTTTTGTAAGAACCATATGGTTAAGAATTATTATAAGAAAACATCCCTAAATTTTTTTATGTATGTATTAAGTGGTTTATTAGGAATATACATCCCTTTATAGATACAATCAAGTGGATGTGGCCCTGGAATAGATGTATCAAGGGGTAAAACATGTAAACACAACTTTGAGCAAGACTCAAATGGGAACTAGTGAATGAAAATGTGCCATGTTGCACTCCTAGTTTGCCACTCTCGGGGGACATTCTTTAGAAAAGACATAATCTTATTGCAAACCATTATTAATGGAAGAAATATTGTATAAGAATATATAGTATGTAAATGATCAAGGGTAATCTACATTAAAACCAATGGAATCATAATTTAGGGTATAATTTTTCTTTAACAGTTTATCCTTTTTTGTTTAATTATTCATTTTTATGATTAATAGATAATTATTAATGGCTCCTAATTGTATATTCTTTTTATTAATTAATGGAGGAAAATCGATGAACATATTACAACAACAAATGTGATATTCAATGTCAATATTTACTTAATGATATGCCTGATATGATGGGAACAGGTGATGAAAAAGTTATAACAGTACTTGCTCAGTAGGCTCAAGTTATTAATAATAACAAGAATCATTAGAAATTTCCTCCTCCTCCAAGGAAATAGAAATTTTATTTTTAATCCTTCATATGAAAACGACCTCCAATGTTTAGTGGATCTCCTGTCCTCTCCTCGTGGGACCGTGGATTAATTTCTTTGAAAATATATTCTCTATCCCCTAGTGCTTAAAGGAAGAGAAATTTGTCCTGGTAGTCTATCATTTTGATGGGGAATATGATCAGTGGTGGACACTAATCAACAATACAAATTCCTAGGAGGGAATTGATTCCATGGATTGGGAGGAATTCAAGATTTTCTTTTCAATAAATAATTTCCCCGAACCCTCTATCTCAATAAGGAAAGATAGTTATTCAGACATAAGTAGAAGGAAGATGAATCCATGAGGGAATATAAAGGAAAAAACATGAGGCTTTCAAGACATGCCTCTGATTTTTTCATAAACACCCAATGTAAAGTGGATCAATTCCTTAGTGGACTAAATCCGATAATATGAAAAGAATGGGTGATTTGTGACTTCAATAGTTATGTGGATATTTCTTATTGTTCCCTGATGGTTGAAATTGATGTCGAGGACTCTCAATGGTCTCATGAGAGAAGTGAAAAAAGTCAAAAATAGAGTACAATATGGGTGGTTCGACAAATAAATCCCATGATAGGAAGAAGATAGAACATCCCATGTGTTAAAATTTTAGGGAAAAGAATCATGATAACTACCTAAATGAAACTAATAATTGCTTCAAATGTAGAAGAATGAAACATTTTTCTATGAAATAGTGAAGGGATATGAAAATCGCACTAATGTAGAAGAAGAGTGGAAGGTTCATATCAATGATAAACCTATAGTGTAGTGTTACAACTACAAGGAATATGTTCATTATGAAAAAAATTCCTTTAATCCAAGGTCTCTTAGAGTAAATCAACAACATCTACCAAGGAAATGAGTAAGGGATTGTACTATCACCACTACTGAGGTGGATCTAGACAATGATGTGGTGAAAAGTAAGCTAGTTATTTATTCAAGTACAGTGAATATACTCTTTGATTCTAGTTATACACATTCTTTCATATCATTAAAGGTTAGTTGAACTATTCAAACACCATCTCAAAATTTGGAGTTTGAGTTATCTCTGAGAATATAAAATGGGAACATTATTACATCCAAAGTATATAACTCCTCCCCAGTTATCTTTTATGGATTGAACCTCCTAAAAAATCTCATCATACATCCTTTAGTAGAGTTTGATGTTATCTTGGGAATAGATTGTCTATATTTATACAAAGGAAAAAAATCTATTTTTGGAAAGGGAGATCATTATTCACACCCTAATGAATCTTATAATTCTTTAAAAATGTAATGAGGAAGATGAACCTCCTTTGGAATCATTTTCTCAGGGATATTAATGCCTTATGAAAAAGCATATCTAGCTCCAAATATTGAGAAAATGGATAGAATCATGCTTAAAGACATGCACATAATGAGGGATTACACTAATGTATTCCTAAAAGAATTCCATGATATTCATTATGATCGAGAGGTTGAGTTCTTAATTGAATGTATTCCTCGATCTATTCCTATATATAATACACCTTATAGAATAACAACTATTGAGCTAGAAGAGCTGATGAAGTCTTTATATAAGAATCTAAAGAAGGGTTTTAATATGCTACAGTGCTTCACCATGGGGTGTGCCATTCCTTTTTGTCAAGAATAAGGATGAATCAATGAACCTATGAATTGATTATCATGAGATCAATAAAATCATAATAATGAATATTTATCCACTTCAACAGATAGAATACTGGTTCAATAATCTTTTTGAGGCCATTTATTTCTCTAAGTTGGAACTTCTCTCAGGATATCACAAATTAATGGTGAGGAAGGATGATATTCCCAAGACTGATTTTAAAACGAGGTATGGATACTATGTGTTCATATTGATTCCCATAGAACTCACCCGTACTCTAGAAATATTCATGGATTTAATTAATATATTATTTTGATATTATCTCAAAAAAAAATTTCTAGTATTTATCAACGATATTATAATATACTTCAAGAGAAAGGAGGAATAAAAGGATAATTTAAATACAATGAAAAAGGCTTTGTGAAGGGAGAAACATTAGGAAATGTATAATAAATGAGTGTTTGGGATGGAGGAATTATTCTTCTTAGGGAATGTTATTATCAGCCAAGGGATATCCTTGGACTCTATCAAGACAACAGAAATTAAAGATTGGACCATGCCAAAATCTGAAACAATGATTCATAACTTCCATGGTTTAGTCGGGGTAATAACAATTATTTGTGGAAAATAATTCATGATTGTTGAACCTAATGAACAAGATGATAGGGAAGGGGGTAAAGTTTTTTTGGACTCAAGAATGTGAAGACTATTTTAAGGAGTTGTAAAATAGTCTTATCACTACACCATTACACACACTCCCATCTGGTGTGGAACTCTTTTGTAGTACAGTGATGCTTCAAATAAAGGCCTAGGATCTGTATTGATGAAAAATGATAAAGTGATGGCCTTTTTCTTAAGGAATTTGAAAATCAATGAGAAAAACTGTCCCAATAAGTTTTTTGAGTTGATGGATATGATCTTTTCATTTAAAATCCAATGGAACTATCATTATGGGGAGAAGTGTGAGATATATACATGTCACAAGAGTCTAAAATATATATTCACATGGAAAGAGCTTAGTATGCACCAAAAAGATGGCTATAACTCATCAAGGATTATGACTGCACAATCTACTACCATTCTAGTAAGGAAAATAATGTGGAAGATGCTCTATATAGAGAGGATCCTACATATTTATCAATGATGGGAATTGAAAAAGATGCAATCCTATTAGATTTGAAAAGGATAGACATGGTAATATTTAAGAGAGGAAAATCATCATTCTATATTTCAAATTATTTCTCAACTATCCCTCATAGAGAAAATAGAGGATTCCCAATGAAATTATATGGAAATTAAGAAAATGGTGGAAGTTTTCAAAAATTGTAAATCCTATGAGTTAAATATTGGAAATAAAGGAGTTTTATGATTTGGGTCACAATTATGAGTACCACCCGATCTAGAGATAGAGAAGGAGATTTTGAATGACACACATAGCTCAACCTTCTCAATTCACCTAGGGAGAAAAAAGATTTATCAAGATCTCTATGAGAAATATTGGCAGAACAATATGAAGAAGGAGATCGATGAGTATACATCAAATTGTATGGTATGTCAGCAAGGTAAGGCTGAATAAAAAAATTAATTGGTATGATGCATCCCATACCAACATGGATGGGGGAGAATATCACATTGGACATTGTCACTAGACATCTAAGGAAATCCAGAGGAAACAATTCTAGATGGGTCATTTTGGATCATCATAAAATGAAAAATCACATTATCAGAACTTGAGATGACTTATCATTGGATCAAGTTGCATAGATATATATCAATGATGTGGTAAGGCTTCACGAAGTACCACTATATATTGTATCCGGTCGAGATATATGATTCACCTTAATGTTTTGGAAAAGTCTCCCACATGCAATAATTATCGAACTGAATTTTAGTAAAACCTATCATCCTCAAACTAATGGCTAATAAGAGTGAAATATTAATACTGTATAATACATGTAAATAGCATGTTTTATGGACTTCAATGCAAGATGTAACTTACATATTCAATTTGTCAAATTCTCTAATAACAACAGTTTCCACATTAGCATTTGAATGGAACCACATGAAGCCCTTTATGGGAAAAGGTGCAGAACAGTGATATGTTGGCATAGTGTTGTTGAGCATAAGCTGCTAGGGCCTAAAATGGTTGAATAAATGGTGGATAAGGTATAAACCATTAAACATAACATCATAGTAGCCCTAAATTGACAAAATACCTATGAAGAAAATAATTGATGATACCTTAAGATTAATGTTGGAGACATGGTATTCCTCTACATATCTCCCTGGAATAGGTTCATGATATTTAGGAAGAAATTAAAGCTATGTCCCGGGTATTTCGGCCCCTTCATGATTCATGATCTTGTTATAGTTGTGGCCTATCAACTAGTACATCCACCAACCATGTCTAAAGTACATGATGCATCCCATGTATCCCACTTATGTATGTAAATACTAGATCCTTCAAATGTACTATCTTTAGAGGTGTTACAATTGGAGAATGATCCTTCATATGAGGAGCATCTAGTGAAGATATTGGATCATTTAGATAATGTTCTATACAACAACACTACTCATCTGGTCAGAGCACTCTAATGGGACCATAACAACGATGTGGCAACATGGTAAGAGGAGGAGGAAATAACGGAAAAGTACCCACACCTATTTACATCTTAGAATGTGAAATGAAATTTTGAGGCTACAGTTTCATATGGGGGGAAAATTTTAATGACCCAAAATTTTATCGATGTAAATTACCTTCTTATGATTATTTGATATAGTATAATCACTTTAAATTACAACACAATGCACTACTAAGTACTATGTAACCTTTAAACATAATATTGTAACTTCTATTGTTTGAATTTTGAAACATTGACATAAATTATTTTGATCAGTAAGATGTTTGGAGTCCAATAATAAAAACGTAATTATAGGTAAATAGTAACTAACACTTTTGAATAGTAATGTTACCCTTATGAATAGTAATATGAACCTTATGAATAGTAAATTGACCATGTGAATAAGTAACCTTACCAATGAAAGTAAAAAATAAAATTCATACATATTATAAGTTACAATATAATATAATTATAGAGTTGGTATTTTTTTGAATCATGAATGTTTAATTATAATTTTATGATAAATTTCATAACTTAAAAAAAATTAATTTTTTATTATTTATTTACAAATAATTTTATTTATAACAGATGATTATATGATAATTTTAAGAGACCTTAATTTAGTTTCCATCTTTTTAGAAAAGAAGTTTTAATTTTAAAATTTGTATTAATGAAGTAAATTATTATTTTCATTAATAATTAAATTTAAAAAATTTAAAAAATTATTTTAATTAAATGAAGTTTATTTTTGAATTCAATATATTTTAAAAATGGTTTGGGTGAATTTTTCAATTTTTCTTAAATACATGAATTTTTGGTGATTAGTAAAATACTATAATTTGATGTATATATAAATTATTTGTTAAATACAGTAATTATTGAGTCATGTATTATGTAAGAACCTTGGTTTTTAACTCACATGCACATATTACTATTTTTTCACATGAATCAATAATATTTCTAATCTTGAAAAAACTACTAAAATAAAAAATAAAATATTGAGAAAACCCTCTTCTCATCCACTATAAAAATAACCACAACCCCCATCTTCTCTTTACTCTTATCATGCATTGGGAATAGTCTAAAGTCTACTAAAATCCATCCTAATCCCCTCTTAGACTTCCTTAATTCTTTATTCTCTTCAAAAGACCAAATCCTCTCCCTTAAATAGGTTCTCAAGGAAGATATATTGAAGTGAAAACTTTATCTTTTTATTTATTGTATTTTCTTTCAAGTTCCATTATATTATTTTTATTTACTCACCTCCTTTCATACAAATGTTCTGATCACTCAAGTAACCTAACTGTACTATAATTTTTCTTTTTTAATTTAATAATTTATCACCATCTCTTATTTTTCCTCCTTATATTCTAGAAATGAATACAAAATCTTAGATTCGTTAATTTATCACATTCAAGTACTATAGGTTTTTAATTTCTTTTACCATATTCCATTTTGTAATGAAACAATTTTTATGGATTAACAAGACTATAATATATGTATTATGTATAATTTATTTTTTTAGAATCATTTTTACACATGATATTAATTTATAATGAAAATTTTGTTTGATGTGATAAAAAACTACCAACAAACCAAAACAGTTTTCATTAATGTTTTATATAATGATTTAACTTTTCAAAAAATAACCAAATAAATTTTATAACCATATAATCTTATGGATGTTTACTAATAACATAAAACTTTAATTCTAGAAAACCATTATCATCCTCCATGTTTATCCTTACATGTATATAAGAAAAATAATCATCAAAACCAAAGAAACAAACAATGAAATTAATTCTATTAACCCTTCAGAAAGGTCATGAATGAACTTAATAAGGTTATAATAAATAAATTATATAGATAGGAGTTCTTTAAAATATTAATTAATGAAATTAATTTTGTTTTCCTTGAAATTAAGATCAAGTGAAGGATTCCATCCGACTTAAGGTAAGGGATCCTACCAAAGCCACCTTTACTCTTTTAGGATGATCTATCTTTCTTTTTACCCAAATTGAATTATATTTTATTTTTATGTACATATAATAAAAGATGTGTAAATTATACAAACTCATGAATAATGATCTATTTATTATTATTTTTCAGGGATATACATGTTTTTATGTGGTTCACTCTTCAATACTTCCCAATTAGAAAACCCTTTTTAAGGTAACTTTATGAATTCCTACCAAATTTCAAGTGAACTCTATCATTTTTTCAAGAAACAATTATTTTTTAATAAAATAATTTTGTTTATTATGAAAAACTTATTTGTTCACTTTTGGTTTTATTTAAATTATTATTCCCTTGTTTATTTTAAATTCACTTTAGTATTTCCTTTAAACCTCACTAAAAGTTTTTAATGATAACATTTCATAAGTACTAATCATTAAGGTTTTAAATTAGATTTTTCATGTATTACTATTATAAATGCCTATTTTACCGTATCAATTTACATTTATGTTTTAATTATTTTCATTTATTGACACTTTTATGATACACCCATATTTTATTCCTTATGAAATTATTATAATACCCATTTCTTTCCACAGGTACCCTTATATTTATGTATGATTTATTTTGTAGGACTATATATTTTGAAATAGTATTCATGAACATGTTATTATGGGTATGCCCATATATCACTCTAATGCATTGGGTAAATTTGAGTCTCATGAGGTAATTTATGAAAAGGTGTTGGAAGTTAGCCTTGACTTGTGCTACCATGTGCAATGGTCTTGGTGGTTAACCTTTAATTGTTATACTTTAAGTGTAACAAGCCTTGACTCATGCTAAAGTCATGTTTTATGTTCCTAAAACATTACTATGAGTCCATGTTTATATGATCACGTTTTTTTATATTATTATTCATCATGTTAAAATCCTTTTTATATCATTATGTCATGCATTATAACACATCTGCCAAAGCATTATTCTTATGTTTATTACTTTACTATGATTTTAAATCATCTAGTTTTCATGTTATCTCCATGGTATCCTAGGATTATGTGTGAGAACAATTAGATTTAGTATTGTTTATGAAGAATAAATAAACAAATACTACATTTAGTACAATGCTTTCACTTTTATGTACATAGTTTTCCAAGACACTGGACTTTAAGATCCTTGGCTTGTAATATGACTCGTTACGATACCAAAAATCATGTAATGAAAGATGTAAAAGTTTAGGGTCTCTATTATTATGGATATTTTAAATCACATTCCAAAGTGTTTAGGTCATGAGGAAGGTACATGTAAGACACGTTGGGGATATATTAAAACACATTGATGTAGTCAATTCATCTGTAATGACCGTAGCCACACATGAATCCAAAATCCATTAATATCAGACCAAGATGTCTATTGTTAGAAGGAATGGTCTAAGATATTATGCAATGATATCATGGTCAATTATAAAGATATTATTTATTCTTTTAGGGGAAATGAATGGTTTTGGATGACCCAAGATGCTTTAAATCGCAAAGTGTGATATATGGAAAATGTACGATCCAAAAAGTGTTCACACAAAAAGTTACTCCACTACCTAGAAAAATATATTAACATTGTGAGGAAATGTGAAAAATCTATAGACTATTAATCTCCAGGAATAAGAGGCCCAATGAGAATAGAGTTGATTGTACAGGGACATTATAGTAGACCCAATGATCTATACAACTTTTATTTGTGCCCTAATTTTTTATTTTACTATAGTGATGATTAGTATGGAGAGAGAAGACAAGACTTTTTCTTAGGGCCCCATTACGGGTTTCCAACCTAACATGTTTTTTTCCACTTTGGTTATTAGTTTAAGGTCTAGTGGTGTGGAGAATTATTGGAAAGAGTTTAAGGTCATAAAATATTGACTAGAGAACATAGTTTTTAAGGCCTCAAATCACATGGACCAAATATGAGAGATGTTACATAAGAGTGAAATTAGGTTACCCAGGGTCAAGAGTTCTCCAAAATCCATCTGAGCATCAGGTGTAATTGTTGTAAATCATGGATTGAGTTCTTCAAATAATGAGACCTGATATGGGAATATCATACTGGATTTGTTCCCAAAAACCTACAACGTTCTGTTCTGTACCAGTGATGTATGGATAACTAGAATAAGAATAACCTTTATATTAGTCCAAGATGTCACTGATTGGTGGGTCTAAAGCCCTAATAAAATAATACCATAGCTAATCGAGAGATCAATTTTTACCTTTTCAAGGGAAATGAAAGGATTTATAAAACCCGAGGCATATAAGATGTGAATTGTGGTACATGGATTGAGGTAATTTTATAATATCGTATACTCACACCATACTCTATTTGACCAAGTTATGTCCCTTGTGGTCCATTGATTATGAATGAAAAGTGTGATAAGGTATGAATAATTAATCATCATGTAAGGGGTATATTTTTTTGATGATTTAATGTCATGTGACCAAGATGTTTTACTTATAGTTTAACGTCATGTGGTAAGGATGTATACCTATGTAGTTTATCATCATGTTGTAAGGACATTTTCTATGCAGTTTAGCACCATGTGGTAATGCTGTAATTTTGTATAGTTTATCATCATGTTATAAGGATGTTGGTCCCCCATCACGAAATGGTGGAATCATGGTTGGGACTATGAATAGAATTATGGGTTTCACTACATATCCCACGATGATTAGAATCAATCCATATGTAGTTCCTAAAAAAGAATCTCTCTCTTTATCAGTCTCGCTCATAGGGAGAGGTGACCATTATTTCCATTGATTATTATAACTTGACCTAGGATTATGAGATTAGGAATAACTATATATCCTATAATGATATTAATAAAGCCACAAGTAATTCTTTAATGGACCATTCATTTTATAATCGTGTGTTATGGATGAATATAAACTAATGTGGATGGAGGTAATATTATAGCTACCACCAATTATGGATGATTGGGCATCTATATGTATCTCATAAAAAATGATAATCAACACATGTAGTTTCTAAAATCCCATGCAGTATAACGTCATGTGGTGAGGGAGAAGTTTAACTAAATCAAATTAATGGTAATATTAATGTTGGGAACATGGTTGGAAGTCCATGCATTAATACATATCTCATGAGAATGAGAATCAAACCACACATGGTTCTAAAGAGACGTGTAGTTTAATGTCTTGCAGTAAAAAATGATGTTATTCTTTTTAAGGTCTCATATTCAAGACCAAGACAAGCCTATCAATGCTAATTTCCTAGTTTTTACAGGGTACCCAAGCAAAAGATCCTAAGCCCAAGTGATATATGCTTGGTTTGAGAAAAAAAGGAATGAATAAGGTCCCGTATAGAGAAATTTAAGAGAAGGATAGGGGAATTTTGTATCATGTGGTAAATGGACCAAGATATAGATCAAGAAATCCTTACTTATATCATTACAAATGAGAATCCAGCCATACATATCTTAGATAGACATGTAGTTTAACGTCATGTAATAAGGAAATGGGTGAATCGGCATGAATGATGATAGATATTATGGATCTATGTAGTTTTATGTCATGTTATAGAGATTAGGTCACCCATAATTAACGGGTATTCTCTATATCCATGCAGTTTTAGTCATATGGTAAGGATGTTGGATCAATAGATGTTAAAGGAATGTAATCGAATGGTTATGGGAAATAATAGATATTCATGTCTCATTATATATCCCATGATACATGGAATCATATCATACATAGTTCTAAAGAAACCGTGCAATTTAACATCATCCGAGTAGGATGTACTTAGTAAAACTTATTGTCATGTGGTCAAGATAGATTTTTACTATTTAACATATTGTGATTATGACTAATTATTGGGATTACTCTAATCTGGATCCACTTTCTAATGATATATTACACAATGTATTTATTGATAAATCTCACATTGGTGGGTGTCGTGACACTCTTCCCATCATGGTGGCTAGAGAATATGATTATTTATGATAAACATAATGTATTATGTAGGTTCCTTCCTAGATGGATTTGAATTTCAGAGGATTATTTCCTAATATCATTTGATTTCTGAGATCAATCACTAGTTATCCTTAAAGGAATGAACGAATGTGAACAATTTTATTAATGGACCGAGCTATCCGATTTTAATGAACCTCAAGTTTGTGCATTATACACAATCTATTCTCATATATACATTACAATTTATCCAAAACCATTTTAAATTTATCGACATCTATGTGATTCCTACTAATGGATATTTGGAGAGAAGGAAACTAGAATTATATGGGTAATATTTCCTTGGCACCATAAAATAATGAGTATAGTGTTTCTTTTATGGTGATACGTGTGGTGGTACAGTAGGCCCATAAAGCGTGGAAGAGTTTATATAGCCAATAATTCTTATACATGTTTACCATCTTTTAGAGTATGTTTGATGTAGTTTTATTGAATGCCTTTATCAGTCCATTTGATGCCACATGATAGTGGGATGTGTTATTAGACTCGATATTGTACTCTTGGTATAGCCTTTTGAACTATGTGGAATGAAAATTGGTGTCATTTTCTATCAATGTTTTGTGAGGGACTCTAAACCTTTTGATGGTATGGGACATAATTATGTTGATAATATTCTTCTTCTTGAATTTATTGAAGGTTATCTAAACCACCAAATATTGTGTGAGACTTTGGTTCTAAATCTATGGGCACCATAGGAGCCTTCATGGACTTCATCCATGATGATGAAAATTTATCCTTATTCTATTCACCTAAGGATAATTACATGAAATCCATGTTTTTATTGGAATTCCTGCTCATTTGAACCATCTTACCAAGTGAAGTTTTTTGATCGACACCAAATATATTTCTTTCCGGCATGAACTATTGTAAGAATATTATTTTAGATATTGATATCTATTGGCTCTATCCATCCAAGAGTGGTCAGTGGATCATCGCGTTCCAGGACAATGTTGACCTAATTGATTTAATCCATATCACATATGATTATTGATGAGATAATTCTTTTATGTGTGATACAAAAGATTGATTTCTCATGATTAGGTTCATCTAAGACAAGGATGTATTAGCCATTGTGTTTGCTTGAGCATTTTGTGGTTAGAGAACATGATGCGATTTGGGTCTAAAAGGGAACATTTCCATCAATACCATGACATATCCAGTTATAGGGGAAATTTATACATTTTTAATGGAATATTAACCATTGATCTACTTTATCACTAATTTAGAATCCTCTTTAATATTCAGGTAGTCTATGTGAATCCATAGGGATAACTTTTATCTAATGAAGAGGGTTTGTGTTTTTCTCTATTATTGGTGTAGTGTTCAAAGAGAGAGAAAGAGTAGGAAAGAACTTATTTTGACTAGAGTGAAACATAAAATCCCCAGACCAACTAGGTCGAGATTTGGGGTTTTCTTTCATGTAATTAAAGGACACCGAGAGGACCCATCAAAGTATGTTTCCAATTTCATGAGAGTGTCATGTCCATAGAAGAACTCTTCATTAGGGATCTTGATAACTTTCAATGTATTTTCTAGGGTAGGAAGTGCTGCAAGGAAATCAACCTGAGATTTACCATTCAACAACTTATGTTGTATAAAATATTTTTCATATTTCTATATAATGACAACTTATCAAGACAAGTTCCCATTAAATATAGGGCAGACCATGATGAAATTGAGATTATAAATACAAGAGACCAGGTGGACTTCGGGGGGCTATAAGTAGTCCCTCATTCTTTTCACTACAAATATGAGTTCAAAGAAGTTCTTTTTTAACCTCATAGTATCATTTCTCGAAACCAATCTTCATCCAGATGAGGTAGTAGATACTATTCTCACTCCACACATCATTTTTCATGGTGAGGAGGGTTCCCAATGAGATTTCCATTGAAGGAAAATATAATATGAGTGTCTTACCATCCACCAGATATATCAAAACTGGTTAGAGAAGAATGTAGCACTTGAGTCTTTTGAAGGAACTTTTACATTCATCATCCCATTTGTAGTTGATTCCCTTCTTCGTTATCTTGTTGAAGGGGAGAGCTATGATAACGAAATTGGAAATAAATAACCAAATTTAGATGAGGTTCTCTTCAAGTCCCCTTAGTTATTTGATATTTATGGGGGTGAAATTTTTAATATAGAATGAGTCTTTTATAATTTTCCATCAATGTTACGGTGGTGTACCACTGTGACAAGGAATGTTCTTGATGTTACCCCGAAAGCACACTTCAGAAGATTCATCTTTAGATAGATATGTCATAGCTTGTTTAGAGATCTATGAAGTGATAACAAGACTATATATATTTAACAACCAGGTAATCAACATAACACTCGTCTATCTTTCCCATGAATGGTTTGAATATGCGATTCATATGACACTGTTATGTAGACATAACCTTATTTAATATAAAGGGAATGACATGATAGAAGAAGATCCATTGAGCTATGAAGGTGGTAGATTCTTCATCATAGGGGGTCATCTTGATCTTATTGTACCCCAAGTACGCATCTAATAAGGAAAGTGTTTGGAATTAGGTGGTTATAGCGATCAAAAGATCAATGATTGGAAATGTGAAATCATATTTTGTGAAACATAGATTGAGGACTCTACAATAAATAAAACCCTATTCTTCTAATTACTTATCTCAATGGGGATGATGTTGGAAAGATATCATGGCTATTTCAGTTATACAAAAAAAGTTGTATTTGATCAACTGGTCAACATTCACATCTATATTGGTGATATTAAAGGGGTTAATCCACATGGCTTCTTGTTTGAAGTTTTGATGCTCATCAGGTAGTCTGATATAGTGTGTAGCCACATTGAGATTCAAATCAAGAATTTCAATATAGTTAGAGGTGAAAAAATATTTTTGCTTATTTACAAAAGTGATGTATATCTCTTGATCTTAGATGAGCATGAAAGTACAAATAAGACAAGGTCATGGGTCTTCTTCTGTTCCCAGATTTACTTGTCTGATCTCATCAATAGTAGTAGATACACCTTCCTCGAATGATGGAGGGGAATTTCTAAGGTAATCATCATCCTCTTCCATCCCAGAGTATGCAGAGACATTTTCAAGCGATGATGGAGATATGGGGGATTTGTCTTCATTATTTGGGTGAGGAATGCTACTAGAGGAGACACAATCATCCCTTCCTATCTTAGTCATTGTAGAGAGATTCGAGAAATGATATTTTTTACATTGTCACTGAGGATATAATGAGATTGGGCCTTTGGGGTTTGATCTTATATTCCATCCATGTTTTTGGAGATCTCATAATAGATGTTGAGGATACTCAATGGATCATAGTGGTGGTTCCCAAAAAATTTATAGATGAAACCTATATATCATTATCTATCATAGGATGATTACCTCACCTCTTGTAGAACTATTCTTCAGCATACATGGATTGAAAATTTTAGAATGGGTCATTTTCACCATGCAGTATGCATATATTTCCATTAAAATGGAACTTTATACATTGATGGATTGTTTATGGTATTATCAAGTGACTATAAAGCCAAGGCCTTCTGAGAAGGACATTATATGTGGCGTCTTACTGGATCACCATGAAATCACCATCATATGTGTGTTACCCCAATTGTTCATTGAGTTTGATCTTCATGAGAGGTCTTTGTTCATCTTTATCACTCCCCTTAATGGTCGTCTATATGGGGGCTTAGTCCACTTCACTATTTCCCAGTCATCCGAGAGTTAGAACTAGGATGAGATTAATCCAATATACATTATCAATTAGAACCCATTGGAAATTTACATTATTGAGTCTACCAAAAATGTTTAAGGTCCTGAAATTTCACTATATGGACTCTTAATTATATTGATCAGTGAACGATATGGTGATACAAAATTTTGAGGACATAATCACCACTTGATTGACCTCTCCTACAATGATTTCTATCTCAAATTTGTATGGGCTCTCAAGGGATTCATCTAGTGGCTTCATATGTTATTTTTAATGGTGTAGTGCATAGAGAATTGATATATTATATTGGAATATAGATAACTATTTCAAAATATTAAAAAAAATTCAATGGTTTGCGCTTCCAAATTTGGGGTTTCCCTTGGTTATGCAGTTCAAGAGATGATGAATCTAAGCTAGATGGAGCTGGTATTTGTGAAAAAGATGAGGGTGTATCTCCTTCTAGTGGTATAGGTCGTGATGGCTTTCCCCATTGTCTGCGTTGATTATATTGAACTCTTGTTAAGATGTCATGAAAGACAATCATATGCGGGTGACTACTGTAGTACTCAAAGGCACCTCATTGCCTTTTTTGAGCATTCTAGAGTTATCTCCATTGAGTCTCAACTACATAAATGTAATCTATGAGGATATTAATATAAAATTGAGTCCTACCACACCCATTTTGCCCTTGGTATCCTCAGTTTTGGCATATGTGGCCTCCAACTCCCTAATTCTGTGTGGGAAATACATCTTTTGGATCATATTCATCATCAGAAAAGGGGGTCTTCCATCTGTATAACTTTTATAGATCCAAATATGAACTCCTAATATGATGGGGATTCCATTCGGTTGGGTGGTTCCTAGGATGTATATGTTTTAGGGATGAAATATGAAGGAGTTATGTATTAATTTGGAGAGAAATATGTCTCTTATTCCTCTGTGTCTCCCTCTTCTCGGTGGGCATGCACACCTTCAATAGGCACACCTAGTTCCCCTTCATGGGTGGTGGAGTTATCATGAGTCTTCACAACTATGATTTCAGAGAATTTTGAGATCAATCAACTATTTTTTAGTCATTTAGATGTTAAAATTTTGTTCACGTGTAACCTAATCTTTCTTCCAATCATCCTCTTATTCTGACTCGATGATGGTTACGCATGCCCCATTCTTTGGGGAGTTTTCTGGTGTCACTAATCCTATGTTTACCATTACATGAAGGAATTCTTTAAAGAGGATAAAATGTTGGATATAATGACCCCAAACTTCTATGGTTAGGACAATAGTCAGGATAGACTGTGTAGTTGACATCCTTAGGATTTATGGGATGTGGATGTTTGAGAAGGTTATTATCCATTATTATCATGAAATAATTGGGACTTGTTCATTTATTAATGATTATACTTTTTTTCATCCATTCCAAAAATTCACTGTTACCCAGATTTCTATGTTCCTATAAATTAAATAAATTCTATGGTTTCCTCTACTCGATAAGAGGTTCTGGGCAGTTTGGGACCTTCCATGGTGCTTGGATTAACACAACTATAGTCTTGGGAGTGACATCTAGAGCTTATACTCTACCAAAATTTATACACCATGTTTTGGGAATGATATGACACTTTGATAAAGTGCACTGATTAGACTCCTAGAGACATTATTCTATTTTATTTAACTCTTAAAACCCACCAAGATATTTCATTGGGACTAGGGGTGACGTCAAATCATCTCTATGTTTTTTAGAAAAGAGTTCCAGTAGTTTCTCATGTAATAGAGGGATGTTTAGTGAATAAATTAAATATTTCCACCTTTCTATGAAACCATACACTCTCTTGTTCTAATGTTGTTTACAGTTCATCAGATCGATGATTGCTTTTCCTCAGTGTTGAACTAAACTGATAACCGAACTAGCAATGAAGGTCATCCAAACCTTTAACAGATCATTCCAGTAGACTATTGTTTCATATAAAGGCTACCCCCATTAGTGTTGGCACAAAACACCTCCGCTTTATTTCCTCCTATTGATTTAAAGTTCCCATAATCTGCCACATCGTGATATGAACTCTGTAAGATGTTTTTTAGGGTTTCCTACACCATTACGGGTAGAAACGGTAGGGTTTCCAAAGTTGTTTTGTGGTGGAGTATCATCCACCCATTTGAGATATGGATTCATTTCTAGCTGCACATGTGCACTACTCCCTTCCATGGAATTCATTTGAGTAGATAGGGACTCAATTACATTATGAAACTCTAAGGGTATGACAATTTGAGGCACATCCCATCCATAGGGAGTAGGCGGGGGCTGATGAGGTGGTTCCACCTTTATGTCAAATTGATTGTATATTCATCCTATAACTAAATGATTACCCTAAAAAGGGATAGGTTTCCACTACAACAAAGGGAATTCACAATGATTATTGAATTCTTTATTTATATTGGTTGGATGTATAGATATGGGGATAATTCGATTCTCATATACTACTCTTAATGGTGGATCAACAATGGGATGGAGAATATTCATCTCTAGATCGAGATGATACCCAATGTGAATATTTCCATAGATTGGCTCCTTATTGAGTTGGTGGAGAGCTTTAATTGCATTCTCATATTATCATAGATATTCCTCTAGGGAAGTAACTTTAGTTTATTTGGGCCGTGATTGGGATTTAGAAATACCTTTAACATTTTCATTGATAACATTCCACCAAAAAGGCGGTAACTCATTATTCAGTGGTGCTAATTTTTGAAACCTTTTTTTGTTTCTGGGTGAATGAAACATAATTTAGTCCGTCAAAATAAACCTCCTCATTGGATAAATTTCCCAAATTGTGTCGCTTTATGTTCATGTATGGATCGATGTCCTCTATTTTGATAGTGATGATATTAATAGAGGCATACTGGGTAACAGTGGTTATTCTATTAGCTTCAATGCAACATGCTAATTCTATAATGCCTTCATCGGGGTTGTTATTTTATCCCTGGGACATGTGAGGGCATTTTGTCTTGTGACATTGGTGGGGTTTGATTTCCTTTTTTATATTCTCCTCCCATTTTGGCCCATGAACAATGAATTTGGGGGAGCTTCAGATTATGGTTGTCGTATGGGCCTTGACAGGAAGAGGGTTTTCTTGTGGTGGGAGGAATATGTAGAAATCCAAACATTGTTTTCCCCTCCCTACCTAGAGAATAATGATTATTCTTTTGGTTATAATGATGAATAAAATGTGCCCAACCCTGTGAGGTGGGGGTAATTTGGGTACTCCATTGGCACTGATTGGTCTAGTTATTGAGGACCCAATTACTCTAGTTGGTGACATAATGATTCTTGATATGGAAATGAAGATATAAATACCCCCATTTTAGTGAGATGGGGTGATCTAGAATCACCTTTAATCTTTATGAATCATCTTAGGGGATACTAAAACTGGAGACAATGATAGATATATAGATGCCCCCATCACAACAAGATGGGGTCCGCCTACGGTTTCTGAGGGTATGTCATGAATCCTCTAGAGAATTGGTGAACGGGGGGTGAAGAAAGGGGTAGATATTCTCTTGTACCAGGAGGACATGTCCTCTCTGAGAAAGATTCTATTGAAACTATTATTGTGGCCACCTTATGTGGCTCAGCTATGCTCATGTGGGAGCTGGATACAATAGTAGCGTATCACAAGAATTATTTTTCAAGGGAACCTGTTTGGATGATTGAAACAACATTTTTAATGTTCAAAATGCGTTCTCATTGCTTCTAGGGGCTCAATTTAATATCATGTGTGATATTCTCTTCCTTTTTTCATGATGGATGGGAATCATTGAAGCAATGTCAATCTGCTGTAGTGAAAAACTGGCCTGGGGGTTACCCGGTCCACAGATCTCACTGGGGTATATAACATTATAGGACGTAGAATTTGAGGGGTTTTGTTATTATAGTGGTGAATAAAAGTGTAATGATCCATAATATCCACATGTTCAAATACAGATGCATGATGTGGCTTCTGAGATCTACTTCCAAAGTGTCATGATGAAATGGAAGCAAGCATGTTTTATATTTGCACTTTACTATTTCTTTTTTGGATCCTGTGCCTTAGAGATAGTAGCTAGTTCATGATTTCAGAAGAGTATATTGATTTTATGATGGTAAAACTTGTATCCTATATAAGTTATATATCAATCCTTTATTATATGATGATTATCCCATTTATTTTAGTGTACGTAATGAATTCACTCACTATCTAGCTAATATGGGACCTCATAGATTGAAGCATCGAGGGGCCATAACATGATGTGGAAGTTGTTTTTGGATAACTCTCACCACATGTTAATTCCAAACTACTCCTCATTAGAAATACACACCTCCATCCATCCAGACTGTATAATATGGATATTATGGTCTCCTAGAATGAGGGTAGAGTGTTTTTGGATTTTTAGGGAGAACCATATATAGTTTACCACAATGTTTCAAGCACATTTCTATATGAAGGTTTTAGTTTTTGGGACACCCCTCTTCAATGAGTTGTTTGGGAAAGGGGAGTATTTCCTTGGGCATGTGAGATATTTCCATGGGGAGGTTGACCATGTTGGATGTTAAGAGTGGAGTCCCTATGATCCATCTCCACACCACTATGAAGAGGAATATCATAGTAATGAATTTATTCTTTTTCTGCTTCGATAGAAGAGTGGATAGACCCTCGAGGGGTTTATAATGTGTCTCAAATGACCATAAGGACATTTGAATTGAGAATATTAGGAATATGGGCCATGTTTTTCATCAGGGTCGGAATATACTAACCTATATTTTGTGATTGTGTAGGGATATGAGCATAGTATGTGGAAACAGTTGAAACTTATATACAACCTTCTGGTGCTGCAGGAGTATGATCCCACTATTGAGAAGATTTTGGAATATGCTAATAATCTGTCTCATTATTGATAGTGATATGATTATATACCGAGGCAGGTTTAATTCTCACTTGGTGAGCCTCAGCTAATACGGGAGTATGATCATGATATTCACAATTCATACATGCCTACTTTCTTGGTAAGAGTATGAGCCTACCCCGAGGTGTGTTTTGCGATCAACTAGTGATACCTAGTTGGAATAAAAATACGATCATAGTTTGAATATGTATTCCCTACTAGAATATGATGATGTACCTATAGAATGGGATAATGAATATGATCCTTCTTCTATATTTCCTCAAAATGATGTTCCCATACTTGTTCATTGATAAGAGTAGGAATATGTACCTTGCATTTGTGATCTACTGGAGTATGACCGATAGATTAACTGAGAGGAATCTAATCCTATCCTGAGGCTAGTTCTATTCTCACTTAGTTATCCTCAGCCAGAATGGAGATACATGACCAATCTTGGGACTTTTGAGTATGCCAATGGGCTTGTTCGAATGGAATATGAAACTACCTCGAGGCTTTTTATATCATCATGTGGTGAGACCCAACTAGATCAAGGATATGAGACTGATCCAAGGCGTTTGGAATATGGCACTAGACCTTTCTGACAGGAATATTCCCCTATCCCATGGAATGTGTCTCTCTCACCAGGTGATCCCCGATATGATCATGAGTATGATCCCAATTCTATGCTTCATCCTATATCATATTATGCTGATAATTCTTTAGGATGGGAGTAAGAGTGGGCACTTTCTTTTATACCAGCACTTGTTCATAGTTATATGAGTGTTGAGTTTCCCTAGATATAGGTATAAGAATTTCCACCTATCCCTTTATCTGTAATAGTGTTGGAATATGTCGATAGATCTCTTCATCTATTGCTAAAATATATTATAATTTTAGTAAAGGGTGTGTAGGGATATAAGCCTGTACATTTTATATCTCCATTTTTCACCGAAGGATGACTTCGACTAAAGTGTGGATATGAACCAACTTTTTTTCCATGGTCCACCAGAGTATTCTGGGGGACTTCATGCATGGGGGTAAGGATATGTGCCTCCACCATGTTTGCTATGGGAATATACCCATAGACTTGTTCTGAGGTGGTAGGGAAATGGTCCAGCTTGCTGGTTCTTGCTGAAGTATGTTCGTAGACATCGTCAGCAGAAGTGGGGATATGATCCATATCCTATATATTAAGTTCCTTCATACCAATATGATCCTCCCTTAATTCATGTGCATGGGTGTAAGAGGTGACAACATGTCATCTGGTACACATAGCAAGTGATTAGTAGGTACCAGCGAGATGATGCCGGCAATGAATGTTGGAAGGTTCCCACCATAGAAGCACCTGAACAGAATGGGAACCATATCTGGATTCATGTACCACCATCATTAGATATGAATGGTGGAAGATTTTGTGCTCTAGGGATAAGCTCACGAAGCTATTGGTTGTAGTGATAAGGGATACTAGCTTAACAACAACCTTTACCAGGAAACACATATTCAATGTCTGTCACGCTTAGAGAGCCCAATGGGAATATTCCATTGTTGAGATTGAACGATGTCAGTAGTACTCATAGACCATCAATGTTTCCATATTCCATTAGATTTTTTAGCAGATGAGATTTTTTTGGGACCTGTGGGGTCTCAACCAAAGATAACCTACTTGATAGAATGATAGAAGATGAAGAAATTACCTCGGTTTGGATGTTTTTGATGAGTTAAGAATCTAAAATCATTCATAAAATATAGAACAAGGTTACTTATTGGTGTTATATCATATGGATAAAAATGATCAATTAGACATGCATGGTTATCAAAATTGTTCTGTTTTCCCAATCCGACAATTCTACACACATGGATATGTCAATATGAGGACGTACATACAAAAATATCAATTTAAGAAGATCCTTTATATGATCAAGCTGGTATTAATACTTTGTTTTTATAGGGTTTTCATAAAAATGTGGCATAAGAGATTCATGTCGGGCCTATCTGTGTCGTTTAAATATGTTGAGAAAACAAAATGTCATGGATGATTATAACCCAATAATTTGTTATAATCGAGTTTCAAATTATGTTCACAATTTTTTTTGAGTATAGTAGAAAAAAATAGTCTAATAGATTATAACATGGACATTTTTTTACATCAGTGATTCAAATCACTTTCACCATTTTTGTTTCATTAGGTTTTAGAGTGTTATATGGGTCTCACTGAACAATTTGATTGAGGAGGGTTTTAAGGCTCCACACATTCATGCAAATTGGGTTTTCCACCTGGTTCGTCTTCCCATGAAACTCCCAACAATTTCCTCATCTATAAACAGGTACATACCTAAATTACAAAGGTCAATGATCAGTTGGGTTTTCAATCCCAGATAGTCTGGGGGACTCTCATTGGTCAAGGGGATGGGAGGTCATTCTCATCCCACACTTTTTTTGGGGAATTATTTCCTAATCCAAGAATATCTTATTCCTTTTTGATATTCATGAACCTTTTACAAATTCTGCTATAATACTAGTTACTTTATCAAATTTACTATAGGCTAATTATCTTTCTTGCACAAAGGAATGCGGTCTCTTCACTGGATCCATCTGTTTGTATCTAAGGATCTCTATAATTTTTTGTTAATGGGATACTACTTATGTAATGAATATATATAACAATGTTCTTCAAAATGTGGTGCTAGGAAGAGAGGTAGTTAATATTCCAAGGAGGATATTGAGACATTTTGAGGCATCCTACATTTCCTTGTATTTATAAGAATCAAAAACCATGTTGTTCACTGGACAAATGATGTTTTATAACATCCAAAATGTACATATATGGGTCCTCTAGAACACAAATTATTCAATATTTTCACTTGGATGTATTTGGTACATCCAGTATAGTAAGAATAAGTTTTTTCATAATTCATTAATTTATGTATTATATATTGAGGTTACCCTTGTCATTTTAGACACTCACGGTGCAGATGATATGATTATATAAACTCCGTAATATCATGATATCCATGATTTTTGTGAGAAAAAAGGTATATAAAATTAACATTTCATAGAACATGATGTGGGACTCGTGTAATGGGATTTTATTGAGATGATTTATTATTGGAACTTAGGTATCATAGAGACATCCTACTTATCTTGGTTATGTTAAGATTTATAGTAATTGTAGTTAAATTGGGGGATTATACATTGAGACCTTCCATACCACCATGGAGGTTTATAGTGCAGATTTCATGATCATTGAACCTCCCTAAGCCCATATGATCCATGCTCGTTGTGAGAAACAAGGGATAACAAATGATCAATTTCATTCCTTTGGATAAGAGTCTTAAATTCTGGGATTATTCTGGGTGATCAATATGGGGATATATCCTCAAGGATAGCCAGACTACTTATCCTTAATATGGAAGGAATTAGAGCCACCATAGTTGTCTTTATATTGGGTCTTACACACTGAGGTTTCACATACCATTGTGGAGGTTTAATGTGTTGATTTCATGATCATTTCAACTCCCTATACCCACATGATCCATTCTCATTTTGATAAAAAACGTATAGAATGTAGTTAATGTCACTAATTTGGATAAGATACATAGATTCGGGTATTTCCCTAGGTGATCAATATTGACCTCAAACATCATAGAGAGGTGGCCTACGTTTCCTGAATATAGATGTAATCAGAGTCATCATAGTTCCATTTATATTGGGTCTTACAAACTGAGGATGCACATGTGACCTAGCCTACATGTCTGGAGGGCATATCCTGACCAAATTAACTAGTTTAGAGAACATCAATAGACCCATATGACTTGTCAAAAGAATATCATAAGAGTTGTTTTGGAACATATGGGGGGTGTTGTAAGAGTCATTACGACATGGATCTGAGGATGTTGTGTATCTTGGATAATATCCATGGAGGTCATCACGAGATGTAACCGACATGTATGGAGGGAATCGTGGTCATGAATGACTTCTATTGGAATTTTCCTGAGAGATTTTTTTTCATGACCAAGTGAAACTACACGACTTGATGTATATGATCAGACATCATTATTTGAGTCTGTTATGTCCACTAGGTCAAATAACCTATGGGGGGGGGGTTGAATTCGGGTATGAAAGATTAAAACGACTTCCCATTTTGATATTTTTTCACTATAAATAAAAATTATTCTCCCACTATTTTATAGAAGAATATTAATAAGAATTAAAACATGCACGTGGCATAATAATTTTACTTGTTTCACCACCATGGGGCTATGTCCCATAAGCATACACTGACAATGTGTTGATTTACCAAATCCACTATAATCACACTATTGTTTACAATGTTCATTGTAAACACACTATCTTTCATTATTAACAACCAATGGAATTTTGAAATCCCACTACTCTCTCAACTGATGTGTGTTCACTAATTCTTTAAAAGATCCAATAATTGTATATAGACCTATACGGCACTTCTTTATCACTATTGAATTCACCATTTACGGTATGTAGGTTCCATATTAATGTACCACTTTCACCTACTAATGAATATAATTTTACCAAAGATCACTAGGAAGTCCCTTTTGAACAAAATTCACAAATCTAATTGCTTCTCAATGCTTCTAGTAAAATTAATTAAATAGTATCAAAATTTAAAATAATAATATTTTATAATACAATATTTTATTAAATGATTTAATATTAAGAAAATATATTTATAAAATAACTACCCATATCAATTCCTTACATCTGTACCCATGTACTACTATCATTTATTTGATCAGAAAACCATCCTAGGGAATATTTTCCTCTAAACTATAAGAGGTTGCTGAAAAGAAGATATATAGTATTTAACCTACCAATTTTGTTTTATTTCTTCTTCTACCAACATAAAACACTTTTTAACACTGATAAAGTAATAGTATAAATATTTTCTATATAATTTTATGTTATTATGTTAGTTTTATAATCTATATCTTTCTCCTCTTCAATAAAAATGGGTAATAAAAGCGTCAATATTGTCTTTAGTGGACTACCGTCTCGTGAAACGATGCAATTCGTTTTCCATCTTCATATCTACTAGATTTTTATAATTATGAATTTAATATATATATATATATATATATTATAACTATGAAAGTTTTATAAATTTAAAAATAAAATATATCATTTAATTTCATTCCTTACCATTCACTGAAAAATAATAATTTCGTTCATGCATACGTGTGAACTACCTCCACTACGAAGCTATGTGAATCATTTTTCATTATAAATCACATGGATTATATATATAATTTTACTTAAATAAATAATATGGTATTTATTAAATAATAGTATATATATATAGTAAAAATAATTACTACCTTCTTTCCATAATTATCTTTGAAAAATTGAAATGTTACTCTTGCATACGTACGACCTACCATCTCAAAGATTGTAACATAGTTCACTTTTCAAATCAATATTTTATTATTCAATTTTAATGTATAATTTACGTTTAATAATGAAAATTATTACATTTTTATTATTATAGAGATTGTGGATTAATTATCTCTTTGACTATAGTCAACCTACTAAAGCCGTTTTGGACATATGAGCCAAATATCATCAAAACATCTAACAAGAACTTAGTTGATTATGTAATTGATTAAAACATGGTGAAAATGAATAATAAAACTGGAAAAAATTCTTAATAAATTAATTAGATATGTTATTATTATTATTAAGAAATATAAAGAACATAGGTGATGAGTCGGACTCAATGTAATGGACACTTTACTTTAAAACATTAAATATGATAATGATATATATATTTTTGAATATTTTTCAACCATGTCCACATTATGAAAAAAGATTTGTTGAGGTATTTATGTGGAAGAAATATAATTATAAATGATATTTCATATATATTTATTTTTCATTAATTAATTTTTTTAAAAGAAATATTTTGATAGGATGTTTTTTGTATTTCTTTACAAAATAAAAAAGGAATGTTTTAGTTTAACATATACAGAAACAATGAATTTTAAAAATTCCATAACTGTTATTTAATTTTTGGATTAACTTACTATGTTTCACATTTCCATCCAAGAAAATAATTCTTTCTCTTTTGTTCTGGGTATTTTGGTATTTAAAATGGTATTTTAAATGGAAAAGATATTTTGACATCCAAAAGTGTTTCATACATGTTTAAAAGATTTATTCAAGGGTTTTATGATGAAATGGTGGATTATTAGTTTGTTATATTCATGATATAGTTCTGGGAAATTTTTTATTATGATCGGTGAGCCTAATATACTTCATGATAATTGGTGATCATGATATATATTATTTTATGGGTGTACCTAGATAGTTTTCCATTTCATTGGGTGATTATATTGGATGTTGACAATATGGTTACTCTAATCTATAATGGTTATATAAGCATTATATGAAGACAATGTCCCAAGATCCCTATATCTGTTTTATATTATTTCAAATGTGTTTTTATGAAATCATTTTATTTACAATGGGATGATAATAATTTCTTTTTTATGGAATGATTATGACCTTTAATGATAAAATGTATGTTTTTTATGAAAATGTATTTTATGGGTTATTATGTGTTCTACGAAACCCTTATGATAATGATTTTTCCATTATATTTTCATATAAAATATTTCATGAAAGACAATAGACATATTATTTTTTCATGTGTATATAAATGATTATTTTAACTCAATGATTATTGTGCAATAAAGAACCTACCTTTTTAATATCATGGTTTTAAAATGGACTAAAGAGTTTCTTTCTTATATTTTTATCCCATATAGATATTTTTTGTACTCGTCCCATATTTAAAAAATCACAGGGTTTTACAGATGGGTATAATCAAGGAATAAATCTTGTTTAATGTTATAAATATTTTTCTTTAAAAGGAACATATTTCATTTTTAATGTTTTATATTGTGAAAAAATAAAAACTAAGTAGAATTGAACACTTTGTAATTTATGGGGTTTTATATAATTTTTATGTCCTAATCTCTAATACATTAAAAATAAATGATATTTGAGAATACAAGAAAATAAATTCTTTTATAAGGATTCCATTTATGCTTTTTTAAGGTCGGTTCCCTATATATTTACTTTCTAAGACGGATATGTCTTCTTAATTGGATAGTCATAGAGATAATGATACTTCAAATTTTTTAAATTAGAGGGAACAGTTATTTATCATTCTATTCACTTCCTATCCTATTCACCATGGTATTGGTATAAGTATAATCACTCTTAGAGATAACAAGATCTTCACTAAAAATTCACTTCATTGTTATCATAGGAAAGAAACTGAAATCTTCATAATAGAATAACTCCAATATTTAGAATATAATATAGGTGGACCTTACCTTTTATTCCAATGAGGATGAAAACTTGGAGATATACTCAAAACTGAGAGGGTTTTTAGTTACTGTTTGGAACATTTAACTAATTATAAATTTTTTCACTTTTAACACTTAGACCTATTAAGATCATTATTCTCTTATTATCTTTTCCTTATCACATCTAAATATATGAAGGTAGGTAAATATGATACACAATTTTTTTAAAAACTTCACTAATCAACACGAGTATCTTTTCCTTGGATTGGGTTGGAAATAAACTAATACCCCATAGCCACTAGAAAACAATCCTTTAACATGGTTATAAAAATCATGGAATGATTTTTCACTTTCATTTCACTATAGTAAATATATAATTCTTGTTTTAGAGCTCTTGTATGGTTATTTATACTGCCTTTAAAAAAAGTAATTACCTTAGTCATAACTTACATTGTAAATATAGGAATTTCTTCCATTATATATGAATTATATTGGAATTCATAGTGATTATTTGTTATTAAATTAACTTCTTCACTTATTACTTATACAACATGAGGCATGGAAACATTCTTTATTCTACTCAAAGAAGAAAACTAAAATGATACTATTCTACCTCTTCTTCGTTGTATAAAAATGTACATAGTTCTCTTTTCCTCTACTTCTTCTTATGATAATATATATCTAAACTACTCTCCTATTTTATTATACTTCCTTTCATTTTCAGTTTTGTAAAAATTGTATTCGTTCTCCTTATATAGTATTTATTTCACCGTAATATTTCTTCATGATTATTGAAAAAATTAATTTCCACCTTAATATCATAAAAATAACTTCTTATTCTTTGATTATATAGAAATAATGAATTTATTATGGAATCAACTTTCATCCACTCAGTGTAACCAATATTTATTAAATTGAATCTCACTATCCTTTCAATATTATCTCATGTTATAATGATATTACATAAGTTATTAACATCAGTCAACTACTTATAAGGAACATCATACATGTACTATATGGAACTATAATTTTGTCTAACCTTTTTACATTAAAGATACATCTTTATCATTTAATTTTCTATTTCAATTATATTTAGTATCTAAATTTTAGGGTGACTTAGGAATTAAATTTCTATCACCCCTTGTATATGTTGGGTATCTTGGTTCATATTAATGGATGTTAGAACATCTAATCATGAACATACTATCTCCCATGAGAAACCAAACAAGTGTTTTGTGTTGAACACAATTATTCACAAGTATGTATACATGAAACACCAAGTTCCTTCACATAAGATAGAATTTGGATCTATTTATTGTTTTACGAATTTTGGATATGATTTTTGGGAAAATAATAGTAAATCATGTATACATAGTATATCATGAATGTTAATTATTTTATAAATTAACTATTACACAAACCAGGAAGGTTTTTTGGTATATTCCTCGAGTACCTTTCTATAAGCCAATGTGTGCATGATGAAAACTATGAGTCTGTATTTAATAATTTTTAGATCATGCGGTTATTATACTTCATGAAAATTAGTTTTTAGTTATCCCCTCATTCACATAGCCATGAGGCTCATAGAACTTCATACCTCACATAAATGAATTCTCATAAAAGGATCAATTTTTTTTAAAAAATATTTCTTAAGAAGATTACAAATGGAATCTGAGTTTTTAAGGCATTGTGCATCATTATTTAATGGTGGGGCTATAAGTAACCCATCCCCAAAAGTTGTACCCCTTCGTATATTCAAATTGGTGAAGAGAGATAGTGATACCCTAGTCCTTCCTATAGTAATCCCCCAGTTAGCGACTAGTAATGAGGGTATAATATACACACATATGTAAGGAATTTGCATTTATGAGAAACACATGAAAACGTGAGAGATAAGACATACACCAATTAACCCCTACTTAGACTTTAATATATATTAAAACCCATGTTCACATATATAATTACATGCAACAACTTCAAAAAATGAATGAAAAATTACAAGTACTAAAATAAAATAAATTACGACAGCGACCAAGAAGACCAAGCAACTAATAAAAAGTCCCAAAAAATAGTAGTAAGCATCATGATCTCCAACATTCTACAACTAACTAGAATAATTGTTTATATATAAATAGGGAGAGTAATATAGTAAATTCAGTAGGATCCTCCCCGGAGTCTCTCATTCAAAAGAAAATAAATCATTCTAAAGCACAATGAATAACAAGTGAAACTAACTCATCACCTAAAACAGTATAATAGGTTCCTAGCTTTATCATGGATACTCTCACAAAGTATCACAATAAAAGTTATATAATATATAAAATAATTTAAATTGTACCCCACTACGACTTCCCCACTTGATTTCCTCTTTAACCACATGTCGCACATCCTAGGCATACTTCTTCAAAAAGTCTTTTCTAAAACCACTTGGATGAAGCACCACAACATAAACCTCATGCAATACACCATCGTACCCATGTAACAATTGTATTTCTTAGGAAACTATATGATTAATACAAATGTGTAAAATACCCACAAGTATTTACAGACCTCTATACACATTTACGAGTAAAACAAAAAAAATGAGAATACCATCACAAGTAACTAGCAAGAGAAGAGGGCATGGAAAAAGGGGTAGTCATCCATCTATCCTCTCACTAAGATATTGTGTAAAACACCCCTATGGAACAAAATCCCTATGGGGTCAGTCCCCCTAAATGATAGGGTAATGTATCATATGAAAAAATTACATGATATAATATATCACACAACCACACTATGGTCATAACCATGTCTCAGTCATAACTACATATAACATCTCTTGGACTCTTGACTTCTACAAATAAGACCATATATCATATATGCACACAACCATTTAAATAGACACATTAATTTATTAATTAATTTTTATTAGTTTCACTCTATGTTAATTAATTCCTTAACCATTAATTAACCACTAAAAGTTTCTATATCACATTAAATTAGAGTCATAAAAAATATCCATTCCCTCTAGGAATAAGCAAACAGACTCTACGTATTCTTCAAATTATAACCTCAGCAATACAGACTAAAAATTTCCATGCCCATGGGTTAAACATTAAATAATTTATTAGAAACATTAATTTCCATATTACTCGGTACTCTAGTAATACATCATAATCTACCAAACCATGAATTAAAATAATCACACACATCTGCCTCAAGTAGTAGGGAAAGGAAAGTAGATAAACAAACAACCTTGTTAGCTTCCAAAAAACAAATTCAATCCAGAATCCAAATTTCACACTAAAAGGTAATCTCAACTTCAACATGCTACGCCATCTCCGATATCCTCTTAGTCACAGAAAGGCATATATTGATGCAACCTACCATTAAAAGCATCAATTGCTGCCACAAATATTGGGCCTTACCTCTCCATATACCCCAACATTCCTCTTGGATCAACCATCATAGGCTCATGTCACATACTAACCTCCCCACAACACATACCACAATATCCGTCTAGGTTGATCCATCCCAGGATCACATCAAAAGAATAAAAAAAACATAGAAACTAGTATCTCAACCTAAAAAAAGGCATCCAGCCTTTTCACACAATGAGTTCTTATGGATCTAAAGAACAAGAAAAATGGCCATTACAAACAAAAAGGAAAATCATTCCCTACAAGGAATTGTATTTTTTCACGCAACCAATTCTTATTACAAATTGAATTAAATGATTAATTAAATATAGGTTTCATATGCTGGAAACCAAACCATGAATTCAACTCAAGCTATCATTAATTTATTAAAAAATTAATTTGACATAACATAATTTTTTTGAAAAAAAGAATCAATATTATTTAGCTTCCATAACAAATTCCATTAAACATGAATAATTTTTTAATTTTATTATCATCAAATGGAATACACAATAAAATTCATTAAACATTTCTATTTAAATATTTTATCTAATTAATTATCAATTAATTCTAGATTTACATAATTTACCAATTTGACTTGATAATCTAATCATAATAAGTACAACATAGATATCACAATATTAAAAAAAACAATAGGAAAACTATTATCATAGTCCAAAGCAATAATATATCCATATTATTGATATTAATTATTTAATCTAGTTCAAGTAATTATTTTTTTAATTTCATTGTGATCCATAGGGATAAATCACAATAGCTCTACAATTTCACATTAATAAATAGATATGCAACAAATACCGTACATAAAATGGGTGTCAACATTCTTCACATGAGAATGGACCAACACAATAGATTCTGATCACCTCTCCCATGAGAACTACATCCACACGAGGACTTTGTAACAAAACTTATCCAACAAAAGAAAAAATTCCATTAAAAACATGGATATCAAATTCCATCACATGGAAAAGATAAACAAGAGAAAACATAATGAATAAACCATAATAACAGAGGAAGAACATAAATTGTATATAAGGAAAATCGATATAGGGAAGCTTAAAATTTATCATTGATGAAGGAATTCTCAAAACACCTTGAAGTGAGTTTTAGGTCACCTATAATAACGAGAGAGAGGAATTGAAGTTCTATGGTTGGATAACCAATGTGGATGAATTTTTTTAAAACATACAAAATCAATGATTTACATGACATGCAATTTTTTTTACATCAGGTAATACTTATGGGTTGGTTGGATAAAAAAAATCATCTCTATTTCATTTTATTATATATTTTTAAATATGATTTATTACACATCCTGAAACCCCCTTTCAAATTATTTAAATTTACATGTTGGGAAATCTTACACCTTCTATCTTGTAGAAACGAAAATACCCCAGTATTCTTTAGATCCTCCTCCAAGAACATTGGCAATTAAAAATTAACAATGTGTTAAACCACATGGATATAGGTCCATCCTTTAGAAACCTCTCAAAACATTACCTTACATGAGAATACCTAACCAACACATAATGTAAACTAAAATGGGTCCTTTGGAAAACATCCTCTTGGGATACCTCTCAATGTTATCACCACCACAAGAGCTCAGCCAAGTCATCAGAGGAAATACATAAAACCACTTAACAACCAAAAAATATATATTAAAAACACTCCCATTTCAGACACCTCTCAAAGAGTGTATGGAACCACCAGTGATAATCAAAATACATATCATAACCCTGAAAACTTTATACAACTAAAATTTGTACAATGTTTCATGAAAAGATCTAAACATCTAACAACTAAGGGTTGAGAGAGCGCATATTACACTCACACTCATAAGAACTCTACTAAATGACCCATGCCACCAAAAGACATGAACCAAGGGGATAACATGCCCACATAACAACTTTTTATGGGGGTCCTGGATCCCTATAGGTCACTCATCACATGTAACATCATCATTAAAATAGATCCTTCCATGATAAATGATGTGAGAGTTCAGATAAATATAAAACCCGAGCTATGGAACTTAACAATGATGTGTAACTAGATCATATATAAGGGAAGATATACCAAATACAATATAACTCCAACTTGATCCAACACCTCAAAAGGCTAAAAAACTAGGGAGAAAGTTTACTCTCATGACCAAACCTTTGCTGCCCTTAATGTGGAGTCACATTTTTGAACACATGATCCCCAACATCAAACATCATTTGTATCGTCCTAAAATAGATATAGGATTTATAATGATCATGTAATAAATAAACCTTTCATGAATCTCCTAAACCATTTATGTCTTATATTTTACGAGTTTCATCCAAGAATTACTAACCATCCGACCCTGATCCAGCATAATGGAGAATGGAAAGGTAGGACATAAATTGATTAAAATGGAACCATACTGATGGTTTAGTGAAAAAATTGTTTAAAAAATCTACCAAGGTTAGGTTCCTTATCCATGAACCTCCAAAATCTAGGACACAAGAGCGCAACATGCCTTCATGAGTCTAGATTGTATTCCTTGTCTGACCATCTGTATAAAGATGAAAAGAAGTTGATAGTAATATCTAGGAAATAAAATATTTCTATGGAACTCTCCACACCTTGTATGTAAAACAAGGATCCCAATTGGAAATTATTGTCCATGGGACTCTATGGAGTCTCACCCCCTCCACTAGATACATCCTTGAAAACCCTCTACTAAAATTGTCTCCTTAATAACTATAAAGCGGGTAGATTTTGTAAAATGATCGACTACCACCAATATAGTTTCATAGAATTCCTAATCTTGAGGTAAAAAATTATAAATTCCATCGATATGTCCTATAACTTCCACTGAGGAACATAAAATTACTGGAGTAAACCACTGGGAACACATTGCTCGGCCTTCATGTTCTGGCAGAAAAAACATCAAGACACAAAATCATTAGCTGCACAGTTCAACAAAGGACACCAAAATTAAACTCTAAAATCTCAGTAAATCATTTTCATGCTAGGATGTACCACCATAAGTGAACTATGGATTCTCTAAAAACCATATCATGAATCACTAATTAAATGAACAACCTTCCCTAAAATGACATTCAATTTTTTTTAACCTCAGACTAGCCATGAAGGGCCTCTCTATAAACTTCTCGTTCTCTCTATACCTCCACCTTAAGATCCCATAACTAGGAGTATTACACCTCTTCCACCATATATTACTTCACTATCATCTATAAAAGGCTACCTCTACCCTAAAATTCACCCATATCTAGATGAAATTCTTAATTTTGTTTCTACCAATCTCTAATAATAACTCGATTCACAAACAACATTAATATGAAACATCCTACTCAATGCATCGACCAAAACACTCCCCCTATTTAGGTGTCTACGAAGTCTCAAAAATGAAATCCTATATGAACTCCATCCACCAATGTTGATAAAAGTTCATATCACATTGCGAGAAAACATACCTTAGGCTCTTATGATCTGTGAAGTCCAAAAAACATTCACTGATGAGATATTGTCTCCAAAAAATTAGGGAAAATCTACCACAACATACTAAAGATCAAGGGTGAAACATTTATTCTCATGGGGATGTAACTATTGAGACCCATAGAGAATAATTTATATCTAATGAATCAGAATAATACCCACCCTAATATGTGAAGCATCATAGAAAACCTCAATCTAAACTCCTACATTTGGAAGAGGAAGAGTTGAAGCACTGACAATCTTCTCCCTGAGATAATCAAAGTATGTATGAAACTGATAAGTCCACAATAATTCCTAATTATTTTTAGTTAATTCTTCCATGGTAGTTGAAACCTTAGATAATTTTAAATGAAGCTACTATAATAGCCTATAATACAAAGAAAACATCACATATATGACAATGTCTTAAGATCTTCCCAATAAACAACTTATTTCATCATATATGTATCAACAACTTGTCCCTAATGGTATACAACATTTCCTAAGAAAAAGATATCTCTATACCAAAAAACACACTTTAATAATTTATCAAAAAAAATAATGAAAATTAAGAACTCCCAAAAAGGCATGTAGATGCTCTTCATGATTCTCATTATACACAGAGTAAACAATGATTTTGTCAACAAAAACCACCATGAAATTATCAAAAACTCACACAAAAAAATTTTCATTAACCCCATGAGCACAACTAGAGAATTCGTTACACTGAACGACATCGCAAGAAACTCATATTGCCCATGATGACAATGAAAATAATGTTATAGGATATCCTTATACTTCACATGAATATGATAATATCTTGACCACACATAGATATTTGATAACCAAATTTCACCATTTAGTAGATTAAATAAATCATTAATATGTGGAATATGATATCATTTATTCACCGTCATTTGGTTCAAAAGATTATAATTGAAATACAACCACAAAATTTTGTTATCCTTCTTCACAAAAAATGTTCACCCCATGATATCACCCTAGAAAAAACACACAAACTACAAAATCCCATCAAGCTTTATTTGTAGATCTCATAAGTCATAAGGTTACATCCTATAGAGAGACGTCAGGATAGGAGACACACATGGTTGTGGATTGATCCCAAACCGAATCTCTCATCGATGGGGTAATGCTACAACCTCTTCTAGATAGACATTAGGGTAATCTTCTATGACCCTCATAAATGATGATTGTTGATCCTTTTATGAACTCAACATCAACTTATCCCTCAAGGATGACAAGGAAACAACATGACTCTGACCCATCCGAGGGTCTTGATTTCCATCAAACACCGCTGGCTATCAATAAACATAGAAGAACACAACCTACCTCTAGATGCAATCCATGAAATCCTACACCAAATACAACCAATCCATTCCTAGGATGATGTCGTATGGTTGTATCCATAAACATTGAAGATCTCCCCAAGAGAGGTGATACCCCAGCACTATCTCACAGTTTCTACATAGATCAAACAAGTCAATTCGACCTCCAGCTTGTGTAGTCAATGCCAAGGGATCTGGAAATACCTCTGCCTCTTTTCATTAAGCATGGACAAGGGTAGATGATATGAAGGATTTTATCACAACAATATCAAAAAACAAAAGAAACCTTGTATAAAAAAAGAAAATAGTACCTGTAATGACATTTTTCTTTCCTAGTAATGGAAATAGTAAAGCATGAAGCTGACCATGACATGATCCATGGAATCTCTAAGCTTGCTGACGACCATCTCCATGATTGCGCTCTGCTCTATGAGAAGGGGAAGCATCCTGGGGTAGTCGTCTTACATCCCCATAAACTTTCTACTGATCCCATTCTTGGGCAATGTGCTGCTGCTGCCTCGAATTGAACTACTTTAGTGGAGGACCCCTAAGCAGAATAACTGGCATACACTGACTTATTATAAAGTTTGAAAACTCTTTATACTGATGATCTCTACCTCCATAAAAATACATGAAAATCATCCCTTTAAATATGACTATGAGTATCTTCCCCCATGAAATGGAGTATTGAATGATAGGAACTACACTAGGATGATCATAAGTTCTAATTTTCTATCAACTAGGATCACCATACCATAGATCTACATTATGAGTAATATTGACAACTCCACTCTCATGATCATCTAGTTTTAGATAACTTCCTATCGATGACCTATTCTTTATCCATCACCTCGATATACATCTTCATCGTAAATGGGGTGATCGAGTACTAGATATTTAGATGCAAAGAATCATTGAAATTCATCACACTGCCGTTCTCATTTGAAACAAGACTGAATAATATTATAGAAGTTTCTAGAAATGGATCCTGAAATCTTACAGACTGGATCTCGCCTACCAAATGGTAAGAAGCTCTTTGAAAATGGCTACCTTCGCAATGGACCAATGAAACTAAGAATTGAAGTTGTTTTAGAACTTTCCCCCCAAGAATGCATACTCCTAATAATTTATGAGGAAAAATAATAACCACTACCTCTATTACCTATGTAGAATCATCACTGCAAATGATTACTAGCGTGCCATTCCAGCACATATCGAAATAAAAGATATATAAACCTCCTCCAACATATCTTCTATGACTGTATCTGAAATGAATCCCTTGTAACTCTTTACACTATGGTGCTTGAACTCTCAAAGTGTCATCCTCCTAGTCACATCATCGTCGACCTCTACTATACAACAACCTACTATAACAACCTAATAAACATATTTTGTGAAAAAATTGTGTGGAATTCAACTTGAAGCCACTCTTACAAAATAAAAAATACTGAGAGTTCCTAAACCTATAATATGGAATAATTTAACATTGATTAGTTATTTTTATTGTTTCATTATTTGTTATCTTATCCCTAGGTCTACCCATTTAAATAGTGCTACAAGGAAGAATGATTCATGATGATATCCTACGTCTCAACCCTACAACTAGAATCCCCTTATTTATTAGCCAATGTAAGCTTAATGGTCCATTCATTAGGCCACTAGAGGACCTAAATAGTCAGATTTTAGCAGTTCTATCATGTTTACAGTGCTTGTTAAACTTATCTCACATCTTTTCCCTAATATCCCACATGAACTCACCTGTGTCTAACGAAAAACATCACCCTATCCCTCACCTAGAGCTCTAATACCACCGAATCATTACCCCATCCCTATACGGAATACCCATTAAAGGAAGATAATGGGATATGAGATATAGTGACACCTGACTCACACATTCAGTAGGCCTTGGGTTGGGAACTAGCACAGAGGGTATGGTGGACATGAAAATCGGAGGCATTACCCATTAAGAGAAGCATATGTGAAATAGAGAGATAAGAAAGACAACAATCAACCCTTTATCAAACATTAAAATAAAATATAATCAATGTGCACATACATAATGACAGAACAAAATTACTACAACTAAAATGAAAAATGCATGTACCAAAAGAAAGGTAAAGATGATATTGACCACGAATCTCAAACTGCTTCTACAAAAATCTACAATCTAGTAGTAACCATCTTGATCTCTATCCTTTTCCAACTTACCTAAAGATCAAATTATATATATTTAGGGTGAGTGCAACAGTATACTCAGTAAGATTATCCATGTATCCTCTAATTCCAATGCAATGAAACCACGCTAAAGTACAGTAAATAAAGAGTGAAACTAACTTCTCACCTAAACATGTATACTATGTTCCCAGCCTCACAGTGGATACTCTCACTTTGTATCTCATAGAAGATAATAAAATATAATAAATAAATTTAAGGGTACCCTGATACCACATCCCCACTGGTTTTCCACTATGACATAATACTGTTCATCCTGAGAATCTCTCTCCAAAATACCCAACCCACATACACCTATGCGAAGCACCACAATGTGCACATCATGACACACACCACAAAATAAACATAAACAAAAGTAACAAGGTAGTTTCTAGGAGGCAAAACATCCCATGTAATGTGTATCATACATCATCTATCATACCTCAATCCATTATATCCCATACACCAAGTTTGGATACTTAAGATATCAGAACCTATACATGTTATACGTATAGTAAAACTTAAAAAATATATCTAGAATACTTTTGTGTGAGATAAAAAAATATATTATATACTTCTACAAACATATATGAGAAAAAATAACATTCGTTCTTAGTGTCATAAAAAACTAACAAGATAAGAGAGTGGGGCCAAATTGGGTAGTCATTCAACCATCCTAACACCAGGATATTGGGAAAAACAACCCTAGGTCTTAGAATCCCATGGGTGTCAGTTGTGCGAACTGATAGGGTGGATTATCATATGAAAACAAAAAATGTACAAGATATATTATATATCAAAACCATACTATAGGTATAACCCACTCTCATTCACAAATAAAACTAACATCTCTTGAAATACCGAAATCCCCACCTAAGACAAGATATCCTATAAGAACATAACAATTTAAAAGCCTCATTAAATTTTTATTCCATTTCATAAATTTATCATTATGTTAATTAATTCATTAAACCTTAATTAACCATTAAAATTTTCAATATCACATTACATTAGTATCAAAACAATGTTATATACCCTCCAAGCATAAGAAAACCAAGCCCATAACTTCTTATAATTATAATCTCAACATTTCATCCAATAATTCTCCAACTCCATCAATTAAAAATTTATTAATTCATTTAGAAAATTACTGTAAATCTTACTAGGTACTGTGGTAAAATGTCTTAATCTTCCAAACATGTAACGAAACCAAGAAAATATATTTCCCTCAAGAAGTAGGGAAAGGAAATCAGATAAACATACAACATAGATGTCAACCAAAAAAACATTTAAACAATAATACATCATTCATATCAATAGGTAAGCCTAGCTTTAGACCATTTTGTCATCTATGGTGTCCTTATTAACACCTACATTCATTACTCGATGCATTCCACAATCACAGGTGTCATATTTTGTACAAAAACCAGTCCTTCGTACCCCAAACCTCACAACATCCCTCCAAGATCATCCATCCTACGATCACATCACATTTCGGCATCCCCACCCCACATACCACAATAGTCCTCCAGAATCAACCATCCCAGGCTCACGTCAAAATCATTAAAAAATAGATCATAAAAACTAGGAGATTGGCTCCAAAATCAAGGAATATAGAAGTTACAAAAAACGAACTTTCATAGCTCCCAAACACAATAAACTTGGGCTTCAAAAAAAGAATACAAAAATCAGGCCCTATAAGGCTTTATATTTTTTCATAAAATGAATTCATATTCAATATTTAAATAGCTGATTCATTGATTAAAAATTTTAACTATGGTAAAACATAGAAGCAAGCGAACACAATCAATCAAAAATTAAATAAATAATTAATTTAACACAACATTAATTATTTTTTCAAGAAGATTCAACATTATTTAGTTTCATTAATCAATTCAATTAAACATGCATACTTGAACCAATTTTATTTTCAAACAATAATAATAATAATATGATTCATCAATAATACCTAATTAAATATTTTAAACAAATAAATTTCAATTAATTATACATTTCAATTATTTTCCAATTTCACAGTTCTAATCCCATCAAACAAGAAAAAATAGAAATCACACTATCTTTCAAAATTAGAGGCATACTTTTTTCACAATATAATGTTGAAATATCACCATGAAATCGATACCAATTATTTAATCAATATAATGTAATTGTTAAGTTAATTTCATTATGATGCAAAGGTATAAATCATTATAGATATATGATTGAAAATAAAAAAATACAGATGAAAAAAAATCCCTTATCTCAAAATGGTGTCAGTGTTCTTTATAAGATAATGGACAAACAATGCCGATCCCACAATAATTACATCCACACAAGGATGTCATTCCACAACTTCAACAAAAAACAACCAAAACAAAAATCCATTATAAACATGGTGATCATTCTCCATAACATGGAAAAGAGAAACATGATGAAATATATTTAAGAAACTGAAAGAATAGAGGTAGGAGATTTCATGGATCGAAGGCAGGTTGAAAGAGGGAAGCTGGAAATCCATCCGTAATGAAGGAAACCTAAAAAATACTAGAAGGGAGTTGTAGATCTGTTAGAATCTGGATATAGATAATCTATATCCATAGGGTATGAAAACATGAGTGGATGAAAGTGAATAAAACGTAAAATATCAATAATTTACATGATCTGTAACCCTCTTTCACATCATGAAATCAACAATTTTAAGATTCCACAAAAGCCACATTTTCAATTTATTATTTATTTTTAAATATAATTAATTACATGTTTTGAAAACCTATTTTTCATGATGTAAATTAAAATTGCTTAAAATCACCTACTTCTTACTTCTAGCAACTGAAGTACTCCACACATCCCATGAGCCTCCTCTGAGCACATGGTCTTAGAAAATGTGAAAAGGTTTTGTTCATGTAGATCAAGGCCTTTACATAGGATCAAATTCTTCATTTACTTCGTCATTCCTCTACTTTTCATCCCATGTTGAGGATTCAAAAAATATGTCATTTCAAGGATTTTCTAAAACCAAAGCTTCCATCATTTCTCAAAATATCTATGATGAAGTACAAGGAATCTATATATATGAAATACTTATATTTAGGTGGTAATATCCCATAATTCATCATTTTTAAGAAGATTGAAGGCATAAATTCATATAATATGCTCAAATATCATTCTAGATCTCAATTTTCCATTCAGTATTAGCAAATTCTTTGAGAAACTGCATGCATGAAATACATAAATTGCATGCATAGACTTGAATTGATCCCAAATAATTCATTATTTTGGTATGATCATAGAAGATTTCTAAAATCATGGATAGAATCTATTTTTAGTTGTCTCATACTTGTTTAGGTCTATTGAAGGTCAAAGGTTGAAGAAAATGGCAAGAATTCGATTAAAATACTAAACTCAATTCTATATAGAGGATGAGAGTTTACCTGTATGTTTTAATGAAGAATCAATAGTTCTATCTCATGCAGTGACCCCAAAAAAAATAATTGGATGTTGAGGAGTAATTAATTTAAGGGGAAATTCAAAAATTTCATGTGTGTTGAATAATGGAAAATTGGTATATAAAACACCAATTATAGAGGGAATGGTATAGAACACTAACTTTGTACCCATGGTATAACACTCATCCAGTATCATCTCTTAACTTGAACTGGATTGGAAAAACATATAGAAATTGATGAATTCCATGGAAATAGAAAATATTTTATTTCACAGAACTATCATAGTTGACATGATGAAAAACAATGGAAGGTTTAATAACAATGAAGAACTAATCAGCATAGATGTATGAGATGAAAAATGATTTAAATATAGGTTGGATGATTAATTGGAACCAAATACTAGTTTAGTATTGAAGAAATTAAATGGAAGGAAGAATATAACATCCATAGGAGGAAACAAGGTAAATTTTTAATTTTATTATAATTTTAATGGGAAGTATTAATTTCCCCACTTATCCTTGGGACACGCAGTTTGCCCAAATGGTTGACTGAATCATGCACCAACCATGCACCCTCCAATGTCCTAACTAAGAAACTGTATGGTTCATGGGAACAATTTAGAAAAACATGTAAAAAATATACCACATTAAACTATCCAATACTCCCCTCACATTGCTGTAGTACACTATTAGACAAACTATGCGCCGAACGTACATTTAGCCTATGCTAAAAATTTTAGGTGCTCAAACATGAATTTATCACCAACGATTCCTAGTTTCACTAAATCATGAAACCCTACACCACTCCTTGAATCAACCCAAATAATTATTAGTAACCATAATTCTTGTACCACATAGTTTCTACTAACCACACGACTGCCCTTATTTTTCAAAAAACTAGGCATCCACCCTCTAAACGAATCCCAAAAACTACTGAAACTCCCATGAACTCATTCAGAATTCATACTAGATAAAAATATAATATTCAAAATATACTGAACTCATAGAAAAACATCATTTATCACAACTACCCTCATGCTTATGCTCTTTTATGATTCAGTAGATTTTATAGTTTCTTTTAGAAGGGATGGAAATTTTTGAGTATGATGCGTTGTTTAATAACATTACATGGTACTCCCTAAACATGATTTAGGATACTTACCTATAGGAATGGGTTTTTAAAAAATTCCCTCTCATTGAAATCCATACCATTGTGGTACCCCTATGAATTCCCACATATAATGGAGTATTAGGGTGGTCACTGGTGAGAGTGAGCTTTCATTAAGTGGTATGCCATACAGCTGGAGATAGAATTGGGATTCATGGGGATGAGTTGCCTATAACAGAAATCATTTGGTAGTCAGTAGGGTATCATCATAGGATACCTCATCATGACTGGACTCATATACATGGACACATGGTAGAGGGACTACACAGAGGGCCATGACATCCCAAAGAGGGGTGATGCTAAGAATGTAACAAGTGAGGTCACATGGAATGTGATTGATCCACCTGAGGTGATAATGAGGGAAGGAAGATGGTGGATGTATCACTATTTTAGAGGTAGTTACATGATCATGTATCTCCAAGGCATGGCCAAGGTAGTCCCTAGGGAGGCAGATCTAGTACCAGAGCATGTGGGGATTGTAGAATAGGATATTTTTGGTGGTGGATGATGTTATGAGATCCTTAAAATAGCAACACAACAACAAAAACCACCACCTAGATTCTAATTCCATTCTTAGATAGCTAGTGGTCGAGACCATGGGAAGATGAAGGCTGTGAATGATTAGGACCTAACATCCCATTAGATTATTATAAGTATGATATATGTTTATTTTACTATTTCTTATGTAATAGTTGACAAAGGTACATGCCACTATTTTTTTTCTTTGTTAGATTATTTTATACGAATATGTGGGGAATTAGTACATACCTTTGTTTTGGATGTTTGATGTGAATTTTTACGTGTTTTAAAGATGGAAAATGTTTCCACCTGAGATGCATTCTTGATATGGGATTCAAAATCTGTGCGAGCGAGTCCGCACTCCCAAAGTTTATAGTTTCAAGGTGTGGTGGTTTAATTCCATTTACTTGTGCCTTTGAGGGTTTTTTGTTGTGATAATGTGTTATAGTAATATATAGTTATTATAAACATTTGATAAAGGGAAAGAATGAGTTCCAAGTATTAGGTGCTCATAGAGGCTTCGAGTGACATTAAAGGTATGATGTCTGTATTCACTACCCCATTTAAAATTTTCACCTAGAGAGATGATCCAAATTATCCCTTTTAATATCCCCTGTTTGAGACTTAGTGATACCATAAAATCATTTTATGATTAAACCTAGTGTTATTAGATCATATTTATAGGATTAATCATCACATGATTCTTCCAACAATGTGACCTAACTTTAGGGGGAGGCATAAAGACTCTTGAAGAATATATTTATTGAGGTAGTGAGACCCTGAAATGTTTTACTCAGTATGGACTGGTCCCCAACCATAAATGATAATTTTCATTCCACCAGGGACAGTGGCAGTGTTTTTAGATTGTAGGGATAGAGTTTTCCTTCTTTTATACGGAGTGGTCCTACGAAGAGTAGAATGAGATTATGTGAAAGATGTTATGAATTCTATATTATTATGTGGATATTTATACCTTTAGAGAAGGGGATGATATGAGATTTGGTTTCCCTATAGTGGTAGTACAGTGTAAGGATTTCGTTCATAGGGATGTTTCTAGTATATCACCTCTGAAAAATTTATTATTCTGAAAGTAATGATTTTATAAACCACAGTTTATTTTTTTTGATAGAATATATGATGAAACCCAATGATCTTTATGTGATAATTGTGAAATCATAAGTTTTCAAAGAATGGGGGTTTTTAAGACCTAATGTGTTCACATTGGAATCCCCGGGTTTTTCAAATAAGAGGTGAATGATTTATTGATGTTCAATGATAATTGGTTTCATTTGAACCAGGTGATTTGAAGAAGAGTATCCACTCTTGAGAATCATTTTGTTTTCCTCATATGGGTTTTTAGTTAATTGGATCATAAATTTTGATGTCAAAATGGGTTGTCACTACCTCCATGTTTTAGATTTAGATTTACCATGCCTGGCTTCCAAGATCCACACTCATTTCTTTGAGTTCTTGGAGACACCCTTTGGAGTGAATGGGACCCTATTAGTGATTTTAAGACTTATGAGTAGGATTATTGACCTTTTTTTGACTCACGTTGTGTATTATTTTTTGATGGTACCCTCATGTCAACATTTTTAGAGTTTGATAATGTGAGACATATGAGGTTTGAGATAGTAATGGTTATGAAATGGTTGTAGTTCATCTAGAGTAAAAAGAGGACTACCCAAAAATTTATGGAGCTCATTATGTAATTAAGACGAAGGACTTTGGAGTTTGAAGAGGAGAACATATATTATGAGATATATATAAATGTTGAGGATCAAAAATATTTAGCATGAATGGTAGGATGTCTCAAAGGATCATAGACACTTCTTATTTATTCTCTTTTAGGTTAGCATGTCAGTGTATTACTCAACATCATAACCAAAACAGTTCTAGTTTTTTTGTCCACATGTCTCAACTAAGGAGGTATGTTCATTATTAATTGTATAAAATCAACAAAAATAAAATGGGATATGAGTGTAGTGATTCCTTTTTAATGAGATATTGGAATTGAGAACTAGTAGATAAAGATCCTCCACTATAATGTTATTTCATTGGATGCGTGTTTTCTAGTAGAATAGGAAACCATCAGGGGAGCTCATGGGAGTGGGAGACATAGTAGAGAGCTCAGTATCCCCTTTCTTTATTTGTTTGTGATTTTTGAGTTTGAAAAGCATAAAAAATAGAATAGTATAGAGACTTTTGTTTTTTCATGTATGCCTTTAAAAAATTCATTGGAATATTATAGAATCCAAGAATTGAGATGGTATATGATAGTGGGGCTTGGTGAGCTTGTAATTAGGTTTATAAAAATATTAAATATTTTTTTCTCACACATGCATATTTTTTTAGAAATTATGAAATCTTTCATAAATGGAGTCTCAGATCCGAAATCTGAGGCCAATGATGAATCCATAATATAGAGTTTACCTTAGGAATGACCTAATGCTAACCCAGACTAGACATTCAGATCTAGAAATTGTTGAAGGCTACATTTAGAAAAAATAAATAAATAATTTCTTTATTTATAGTATTAAATAGAATAATTTAAATCATCTATAAATAACCTCTTATGATGGTTTTCCAAGGGGAATCTGCACAAATATTGTGAGATCTAATATATGGAGGAGAGAGTTCCTCATTGGTTTAATGATATTAGATAATGAAAGATGATCATATTGAGGAAAATCATGATATGAATGAAGAAAACTTTGGGATCATCACCTTCATCACAAGCGGAAGCGTTCTTCACCAAATGATCGATCCATAATTGAGGTTGGGATCATAACTTATTTTTCTCACCATTTTGATTAAAAATTTGAGCTTGGATTCATATCTTTTTAAATGATTTATGATTATCCACCATTTTCATGATACAATTAAATAATTTTATTTTTTAAATCAATTATTTATTTTCTTATGTTATGCTATCACCCATGATTGTATGCCTATCAATCCTTTTCCCTGACCGCATCAGTAAATGATGATTATCAACATTTTTTTATGTTTCTTTATCAATATTTTATGTGAATTCATCATTCATAATTGATTCACCAGTGAATCATTAATTTCTAGAAATTTATATCATTGTGAATTTTTTCATTGGAACATAATATAATTTTTGTGGGTTCCAAAATTTTATTTATAACATGAGTTTGATATGTAGTGATGAAATTATATCAAATTTAGATTTTGAGATCCCTAATCATTGGTTTTGGTGTCAACTACATAGTGTGCAGTCAACATCAACTAACATAATGATGATATATGGTTGGAATGGTGGTGTCTCAAAGGTTTGTGAGGACCAATGAGTATTGCATTGACACATGTAAGGGAGTGATTTTAGTGGGGGAGGAATAATTTATATACAGGACTGAATAAATAATGAATTGAGATAAATAAAGGCTGTGAAATAGATGTGGTGTGACATGAGTGGAATGTGAATTTCACTGGGTGATAGAGGATTAGGCCTGAATACACATGACCATGGTTTACATAAATATACTCATATTTTAAAATGAATAACAATATTTAGGGATATGGGCCACCTATATATCATGTGTAACGCCCCGACCCCAGTTATCCGGAGTCGGTGCATTATTGCCTAACATTGGCATGATCACAAAAAAAGATCAAATCTCGAAAGACCGATTGGTTTAGTATCCTTGTAAACACTAGATATATTCATAAATTTTTACATTAAATAATAAAGTGAAAAACTACTACAACAACATATTTTCTCCATAGTCCACACTATTATCCCCTCATAATATCCCTGCAGGTCATTCATAATTTATCTCTTCACATCCTGGGAAAAATAAAACATAGAAAAGGGGTGAGCTCAAATTCCCAATAAGGATAACAATATAGCAGAAACATTCATAAATAAGAATAAACATTTAAGGCAGTGTATAACTAAAACAAAAGCCTTTTAAACTTGAACTTCAACATAGTATGGAAAAAATAAAATGAAATAATGCCATTTACTTATTCACATGGATATTATACTAATCAAATAATCACATGCAATATCAATAACCACTTTCATAATGATGGAATGCATAATGCCATACTATCATAACCACATAGCCAAGGCCTCGTGCCAAGACTACAAATAATATTTTGCCAAGGCCATGTGCCAAGACACTACTTTGTCTCATGAGACCTACCGCTGCATCGAGTAGCTATAGCGAGCTCCACCCGTCACATATTAAGTCCAATGCATTCCCATATGAAATGGTTTAAACATAACATAAACATTCGTATTAAAACTTGCATATGAAATGTCAATACATTCACCATAAACCATGAATGGTATCAAAATAGCACATCCACAGTCAAAAATATCACAAAACCTTCAATACAATATAGAAGTTTTGTATCATAATAAATCAACTTCAAATAATCATAAAATCCATCAAAGGATGTAGACATAGATGAAATAAAAACACTTTTTAGAGAAATATATCTTTCTGTTTTGAAATCATTTAAGAGTCATATATTTATAAAATAAATCATTTTCTTTTAAAATATTCTTATAAGATTGTAAGGGAAGCGTCAAAGATTTTATAACGGCGGAAAATAGATGCACCCGCCATATAAGTTAAAAAAACATTCTTACCTTAATTCTGTCGAAAAGGTTAAAAAGGACCCTGTTTGGAAAACAACGGAAATATTCTTTTATAAACCACTTATAAAAGTCAACAAGGGTATACATGAATTTATACCATAGTCTCTAAAATATAAAGAATGATTTGAAATACATTTTTAAGAAACATGGATGTGGATGAAAAATAGGTCGCAGTAGAAAATCACATATAAACAACCTCAGATAATGAAGAGATTGTAAAATAAACCCTTGCCTTGTACTTTTACTTGGTTGGGGTAGGTTAACCTCCTGTATAATGGTGAAATAATTTCTATTAAATCATACAAGAATCATATACATTAATATGATATTATAAATGAACTTTTAACATTGATTTGTTAATAATATCTTAGTATTCTCGTTGTTTCGGGTGTTAACTTACTCATTTTATTTTATATGTTTTGTTACATAAGCCATGTTTGTAATGGACAGGTTGTATATTATTCATATCCAGAATGATATCAAGTCCTTAAACATTATTTTTAAATCATCAAATGATTATTATACTTGAATGGATACAATGGAGAATGAATCTCATCACGTTCATGGAGACGGTAGTCCGTACGTACGCACGAGCGACAATATCATTCTTTTGATTTTAAAATAATATATAATTGGATGGTATATCATATATACAGAATTATTATCATGTTATATTTATTATTTATATTAATAATAAATCATTATTATACACATCCAAATAATAATTTATTGAATAACAATTACACCACGACGTGGAGACGGTAAGCCGTACGTACGCACGTATGGTGACATGTTATTCAAAGGATGGATAGAATAATGAATATGGTTGTACCATATTTATAATAACATCACAGTATATATAATATACTGGAGTTATTATTTTATAATGGTAATAACAAAGGAAGAAGAAGTGGAAGAAGAAAGGAACTTGGAAAAGGGTGGTGAAATCATTACCTCTTCTTCGGGTTCTTCCTTTTGATTTGATCAAAAGGGCACTTTGGTTGGATTTATGACTAAAAGAAAGCCTCTAGGATGAAGTGAGAAAAGTTGAGAGAGTATTTGGGTATAGTTTGGACGATCCAAAAGGCTTTGAAGGTGTGAGTTAATGAGAAGGGCGAGTGCCCTTTTATAAGAGGGGTGAGGGGCACCTTTTGAAATACAAGAAATATTATTTTATAATAAATTCATATTTGGTTTATAATGGCTCGAAAGTGGATTATTTAAATTTTAAGGTGGGGATATGTCGAAAACCACTCATCCAATAGAATTTAGACATGTTTGGGTCATTATAATAACCTTATCGTTAAGTATTAACTCTTAGTTAATTAGATTACCTTTTACAATGTTTCTTTGTATTTTTATATTATATGGTTAATATACATACTATATACATCCAAGTGACCCCCAAGTGGTCCATTAATGATACACCTACCATTCTATAAGTCTCTTGGATGATCCTTAGATTTTTAGAAATTTAATATCAATTAATAATATAATATTTGTTTTACAGGCTCTTTTATGTCAATTTTGACACTATTCAATAATTTTATTTTGTAAAAATAATAACAAAATTATTACTTCTAAAAAAGTAAATTAAATAATTTATAACATGTCATATTAACCTATAAAATTAGTTTAATTCATAAAAACTTTCAATTTATATTTATTTGGGGACCTACAATATCAATAATGTTAATTTTTCACTATTATGGTGATTACTGCATCACCATTGTGTAATAAATAAATTAAATTATTTAATGTTTAAAAATTATAAAAAATACAATTATGTAGGAAATGATTTTATGTTTCTAATTAATATTTATAGTCGAAAATCTAACATATATAACCCTATGTAAAAATTGTTTTATTAAAAGATATATGCTTGTGTCATTTTTGTATTCATTTGAACTTAATTAAAATAAAGTGTCCCTATAACTTACAAGTGGCTCCATGGGGTCCCAAAATAGACCCAAAGATGCACATGGTCGGAAATGTATCAAAAAATAATGTTAGGACACGTTTTAGGGTAATTTTTTAGTATTATAATATTATTTTTAACCCTTATTTAACGAATTTACCATTTAACCATGGTAAATAAAATATTTACCGAAAAAATTATTCAAAATGTATAAAAATAAAAGTTACTTATTTACACTATTTGAACATACTGAATACAAATATGGAATACATTTTTCCAAATTCAAAACACATAAGTGGCAGAATTTAATTTAAAATTAATTCCCGTTGTCAAAACAAAAAGCGGGTTTTTAAGATATAATATCTATCAAAAGATTGATACTTGTTTATGTTCGGTTTAATTGTGAAATTATGTCCAATGAAAATATTGTATTAAATGGTAAAAATATATTCTAAATATACTTTAAAAACAGTCAAATTCATAATTTATCACTATTAATTTTTTTGATTAAAAAAAGTTGTTTTTAATTAAAATTTAGTAATTTTCACTATTCATCAAAATATTAAAGTTATTCGAAAAGTATCAAAATTTTAACTTAGGATAAATTTGATACTCTGAATCCAAAAATGAAGTCCATTTTGAGAGATAAAATTGATAAAATTTCAAAAAGTAGGTATTACTATTCATAACGGCTAGTTTGATCGGTTGTGGTGTGTGTTAGAACTAGATGTTGCGTATAACACACGCTATTGCATTATTCAACGAGAAGCGTACCGTAGAAGATTGGGGTGTTACATAATGAGTGGGAGGTGGATGGTACCATTATTTCCCCCCAATACACCTTTTCATATTTATATATTTAATAACAATAAAAACAAAAACAAAAACAATAATATAGTTATTATTATTATTATTACGAAAAAGAGAAACCACTTGGGGTCATGTGAATTAAGGGAGGGGGTGATACATCAACTCCTACCCCAAATAATAATATATATATAATAATAATAATAATATATTACTATTATTATTAATAACTGTGGGTTTCATTTACAATGTTATACTGAGACATCCAATTGAAAATTCAACAAAAAAATCATGATGGTGACATTATAGAGGATGTTTAAAGACCAACATTGGGTATATTTTTCCAAATTTTTTCCCAGGTATCTGAAATACCATTTTATTATGTCAAATATGAATATGAAAATGATTAAAGAAGGGGGTGAATTTAGAGCATCTAAAATCTCTGATAAATTCAAATAATACCACTGTCTAAGAAGTGATTCTATCATTATCTATAAAAGATGAGTGAGAAGTGGAAATAAATAAAGTTAATAATAGAATAATGCAATGTATTCTAACAAACAAATATATATTACCCCAGTCAAAAAAAAATCCCTCGGAGTGTAATCATTTTTACCAAAAAGTCCTTTTATTGTGGATTTCCACAACAAAGTACAGATATTTCATACCATTATAATAAGGGTTTTACAAGTATTTCTATTTCATTTACAAGGAACCATAAGTCGACATATTATTACAATAAGATTATACACCTTAACCACCATGACCGAGTCATAGAAGATGATACTCTAATAAATAAATATAGATTTTATTTGATTGATAATACATATTTTTCTCATAATTGCAACATGAAACTGATTGATGTATTTGATCATCATTAATGTAAAAAATACTCAAATAGTCTTAAATGTGGCATATGATTTCTTAAAATAGTAACAATGAAATCACTTGAGAAATGAATAGATATGTAGTTATCCGATTTTCAATTCTGAAAAATGGTTTTTCAAACGTGAATAAGAAAAAATGAAAATAAGATATACCGGTAGAGATAACAACAACAAAAATGAGTTGATCATTTAGATGAAAACAAATATGTCTCCAACCTGTATCTTTGAAGGAAATAATAAATTGTTATTTAAAATTCGAAAACTTTTCATATATCTTTATATTTTATGAATATTTATATTTCAAAGTCAATTATATAAATATTTATACTGTAGGTTGAATAGATCTAGGTCAAACTATTCTAGGAAATATATACAATATATTGGTAATATTTGAATTCAAAATCATTAACGAGTGTCAAAACTTCCCTTAAAAATAGGAATGATTTAATCAATTGAATATTTGCCTATGAATCGGTCGTAAAACAACTTTAATGTGGTGTTTACTTATTATGATACCATTCCAGAAAATACGGATAATCTCTTTAATTTAAAACTCTTTTATTGACAAGTCAAATATAGGGTTTCTTCACATGAAGACAAACTTCAAATGTAGTGTTGAAAATATATGGTTATTTAAAAATGTAGGGTAGATGAACCATTTGTTTATTCAATTAAAGGTAGGGTTTCTTCCAAATGTACGGTTATTGACCAATATTTTTTTATGTAGTGTAGGGTATCTAAACCCTACATTCTCTTCCAAACAAAGGGCTTCTGAACTATATGTTGCACTTAAAAGCTTTGGGTATAAAAAATGTTTCTATAATACTTTCAAACACATCAAAAATAATTAAACGAATATCCTTTGTAGATTAATTAATTTTTAATGATTATAAAATAAATTCTATAATGAATATCATCGTACTAAAAATAAATCAAACAAAAATTTACTAGTAAAATAAATTTCCATGTTTGTGTGACCCAAAATCAAATAGAAATTAAAAAAATTATCGAATCATCAAATTCTCAACAATCTCCCATATTTTTATTAGAAAATAACTCATCACAGAATCCTATAAATATTAATATAATAAGTGTATATTCCTATATCATATAATTTTTACATATATTTTTCCCTTATAAAATGATCCTCCTTTTTTTAACATAAAAACATGAGTTTCTGGGAAAAAATAATATGAATACATGAACCAATAAAAACACTCCAAACATTCATGCTAACTTTGAAAGATAAAAAGTTACAATCATGGAGAAATGAAGATATGTAAGATTTCATTTAATGAGTAATAATGGTTTGAATAAATTATACAAATTAATTAATGTCAATAAAATAACTCCTCCTAATAAATAGTATATTTGAAAAAGATACCCATGGAATTAAAATATTTTCAACAAATAGATTATTTTCATGTAATTTTTGAACATTTTATAATTAAGAAAAACTGTTTAATTTATTAATAGAATTATTTATTACTCTCTGAAATTGGATAATTTACCATGTGTAATGAAATAATTAAATATTAAACATACATTATACACATAAGATAGCTAATTAAATAATATCATTAAGGTTATAAAACATAAAAAATATTATGAAAAAATTTATAATTTTTTTTTTACTAAATTATATTTAATAAAAAAGATATAAATTATTGATTGTAAATTTAAAAAATTAAAAGAAAGTCAAGTTGTTAGGAAGAATTATTCCAATCGTCAGAGTTTTCCAAATATCATACCTTTTTACTCAAATATGCTAAAACATTTTAGATTTGGTCTATTAAATTTTTAAAAATATACAGATATTTGAGATAATGAAGTGAATTAAAATAGTTTTACCAGAAATTTTTTTAGTTTATTAAGATTCAGTTTAGTAATGACTTCACCTCTGAGTGAATTATTCTGACATATTATTTTCTTTTTAAATTAGTTAAAATATTTTTTAGGAATCAAAAATTCATTCAAATTCTGATACATCAATTTAAGTGTGTCAAAAAAAAACAGATACTTTTTTGAAGTTCGTCACATGAATATTTAGGAAAATTAAAATCATCAAACAAAATTAAATTTTCTTCATTCAAAGTATTTAATTTAAATAGAATTTCAACATAATACATACAAATCTTAAACATTTGATATGAAAAAACTTTTCGTTCTTAATAACCATGAGATTCCTCATATTTTTAATAATATTTCACAAACTTATCCTTTACATAAAAGACTGAATGTTCTCTTAATAAATCAGAACAAATAATACCTTTTATTTTCTTTTGAGAAAGATCTTTCTCTAGAAATAAATTCCTTTATTGATAAATTTTTCACAAGATGAACTTAAAAGTATTTTAAAAAGATAGTCCAAAGAATATAGATATATAATTTAGAATGTTTTGAGAAGAAGACCCTTGGTTTTAAAGAGTAAATGATACATTTAGTTTTGAAAATATGTATAAGGAAAATTACATTCATTAGTAAAAAATAGAGAATAATTATTACAAAGACTAACTTTTGAAAAGTGAAATTTATGTAAGAAATATTTTCTGATTAAAAAAGATAAAAAATAATTAATATTTCTAAGAACATGAAATATGAAGAAGAAAATAGGTTTAAAATATTAAATGAGGAATATAGTTTTTTCATATAATTTTGTAATATTATATAAATATTGTTTTATTAAAACAATATTTAGAGAAATATAAATATTTAACAAATCAACTATGAAATTATGTATGCTATGTTTTAAATAATTGATTCAAAAAGAAAATCATGATATACTACAAAATATATAAATTTCCCTATATAAATTAGTTAATTCACTATAAAAATATATATGAAATATCAAATAAATACATCATGGATTATATATTCCTTTTCTAAGTATGTTTTGATAACTATATACTTCAGTGTTTATCACTCATTTGGTAGATATATTAAGATATCCTAGAGATGAACACTTTAATAATTCAACAATTTAATTTAGTGGTGTATCCATGAGAAAAATTATATTCTATTACCTTTTCGTACCCATATGGTTCTTTGTTTTGTAGGGTTGTAAAATAAAGATTTCTCTAACCAAATACGTTATGTTATTATAGATATTATACATTACAAGTTAAATAATTATTTTGAAAAAAAATTGTTAACATAATAAAATGGGGTTTCTAAATGTAAATATCATTTTTAGAATACTCCATAGTACTGAAAGAACCATATTTAACAGAAGATATTAATTTTCTATTTGAACCAGGAATAAAATAATTCCAATATAATTTTGGTGTGTCACCATTAATACCATTTCCAAGAATTATTTTATGCTTTTTATTTTTAAAAAGAATTTTATTTAAATAATATTATCATCTGATAAGAATACATGAATTTTTTTACAGTATATACTTCATTGAAAAATTTATATAGATTAGCTTCATGCAGATCACAAGAAACATTTGAAGAATTTTATTTTAAAATGTCAAATTGTTTTGAAAGATTATATTTTTAAAGAGAAATTTTATGATAATATTTTCTATGTTTATTTTATTTTTTCAAGATTTCAACATATATTGAAGCAGGAAAAATTATTTATTATGTTCATTATATGAAATTCATTCTAAATAATAATTTTTAGAGAAAGAGGATTATACCTCATCAGTATGAGCTAAAAGGCATAGATTCCTAATTTTATATTTATAACCTTCCTCTAAGTCCATAACAGACTCATAATTTGAAGAAGAAGTATAAATCTAGATTGTATTCATAACTTTATTTAATGTTATTTTAATAATTATAATTTCTTTTAGATTTAATAATGGTATATTAAATCTTGGGTGTCCATTTACCTTAAATTCAAAGCATTAATCATTTTTATCTGTTTACCCCCTCCAATTTTATATTTTATGAAAAAAATATTTTAGCAAGATATGATAAATTATTGTTTGATTATTTATATCTTAAATTAAATGTTTAATCTATAGTAGTTTATAGAGGAACTTCATAATTTTATATAGAAATATAATTTTCATTTTCATTAGGCATTTTAGCTTGATATATCATCAATTTAATAATCCGTTATTTTATTATCATTTTTTTAATTTTTTTATTGTTTTACAAAAGCAGATATACCAATCAATTTAGTAGAGAAAATTGTAATTGCTTTTTAAAGAGTGATTTGATTTTGGAATTAGATCTCCCAAGGTAGAAATATTATTTACTATCTCATCCAGTATTGAATTAATTGAGTGAATTTTCACAACCATTAATTCTAAAATTATCAAATTTCAACTTTGGAGTAGTATACCTTAATTTTATGACATTTTTAATTTCTTCATTTCCACCAAAAATAGTTTTCCACATTTCATATAAAGTATAACATTGATATAATCTATTAGACATATCAATTCATAATCCATAGACAGTAGCATTAATTAATTTTGAATTGATATAATATTATTTTTCTTGATCACTATCCCATTTTTTAAGACATTCCTTTGAAACTTCATAAGTCTTAAAATCATTTAAATATAATCATATACCATGAGATTTTAAATATATAAGCTTGTGATCTTTCCAACATCCATAATTTTCGTCATTAAAGTAAGTATCATGAATCATTAACATACCATATACTTGGTCAATAATTTGAGGATTTTAATTCATTAGAATCATTAACTCAAACATATTGTAGTAAAAATAATTTTAAAAAATTCACAAGAGCCAAAAAAAATTATATCACTTTCTTTTCTCCTCTTATTATCCTTTGATTCCAGTTTCTGTATATGATATAATGATTGAACCCAGTCCTTTGAAACCACCTTTTGGTATCATATATAAATATAATAATAGTAATGGTTTTGAAAAGGCAAATATAGAAATATATTACTTCCTTTAATACTAATTGTTTTGTTTGATATGAATATTATGAAGATACAAGGAGGGGGGGTGGTGAATTTTAATCCTTTATAAACATTAATAAAATAAAATTATCCCTCTTTTCATGTAGTGATTCTTTATTTTTATATTTATGTAGAGTGATAGGAGTATATAAATTGTGACAATAAAACAATGTTGTATTTTGGTATAGGGAGAAAAGGTCCCTTATCCAACTCCACCAACATTCCCTCTATGGGTATGTTGATTTTCACAAGAAAGTCCATTCACTAGGACATAAAAAACTAAGTACATGTAGTTGATACATTTAAAATAGGAATTTTAAAAGGAATTATGGTATTTTAATAGGAACCATAATATCATACCTTAGATTGAGAAGCTGATACTCTTTCCCCAACATGATGGAGTAAATGAATTCGTTACCCCAATAAATCAATATATATTTGATTTGGTTGAAAGGAAAGATTTTCCCAAATGTTTCAACATGAAACTCTCATTTGTGTTTGATATTAAATAATTCACATTAGTAGAAAAATAATATTCAATGTTACATAGATTTTCATAAAATACTAAGGGAGAAAACACTAAACAGATGAATAAATATATATGTATCCAAAGCATAATTCTGAAAAATGCATTCTCAAAATTGTAAAAGAAGATATAAAAACAAGTTATGACAGTAGTGACAAAAAAGAACAGTGATTTTACTAGATATGTAAAAAAAATTATTTCACCAAATTTTTGATATGAAGGAAATGATACAAAACTATTTACAAGCACAAATATTTTGACATCTCTCTATATGGTATGTATATGCATATTCAGATGATGATCATCTCAATATTTATACTATAGGTCAAACATATCCTAGTCAAAAAATTACAGAAAACTATATAAAAAATCATGAATATTTTAATTCAATCAAATACAATAAATTCATAACTTTCCTTAGAAATATAAATGATTTAATTTATTAAATACAGTCCTATGAATAAGTAATAAAATATAATTAAAGAGGTCTTTACTTCAAGAAAGACCATTTAAGAAAACATAGATAATATATTTAAATTAACATTCCATCATTAACCAATAAAATATAAGGTTCCTTCAAGTGATAAAAAAATTCTAATGTGGGTTTGACACTGTACAATAGTTTATAAATGTATTGTTAATGAATCATATATTTATTCTATTGAATATAGGGTTTCATCCAAACATAGGGTTGTTGATCCATAATTTCTTAGTAGCACTGGGGTTCGGATCTATGCATTCTATTCTAAATGTAGGGTTTCAAAATGGAATTTTATGTTTACAAATGTAGTATATGAATAATCTTTCTAGAATAGTTTCAACCATGTCTAGAATAAATAAGTAAATATCCTTTGTAGATAAATACATTGTATTTTATCCCAGAATAAATATTCAAATAAATATCATATACCTGAAATTTATCTTGAAAAAAATTTGTTTTTTATATAAATTTGGGTGTTTTTTAATGAAAATATAAATGATATTAACAAATTTTTGGAATAAATGCATACTCAAAAAGTTCAATTGTGATGTGGTGAAATATGTTTTTCTCAATAGGTGTCCTTTTTGGTAATGTAAGTACCATATCCTTATCATTTTTCTATTGGTATATCAATGGTGTGATTTATTTAATTATCGCTGGTTAATTTGGATAAAATTGGTTGATTTTTTATTTCTCTTATTGAAACAATGATGAGCCTTTTTTATTTATCAAGATTTTTTCTAGAAATGTTGTATACTCAAGGATTACATAGGCATGCTCAGGTGTATATGGGAATGGCTCTATATCCCATCATTGATAGGTACGTGTATAAGAAGAAGAGTGGTAAAACATGTTGTGTGGATAGCCTTATATTCCATGTAATTCTTTATGAAACTTATAAATCATATATCATTCATTTTGACTTTGATTTTGTCTTGCGAGATGCCTATACTTAGTGTTTTTCATGTTGAATTCAATGGTGTATTTAATAATGAATCTTGAGATATTATGAAATATTTTTGGAGAATGATGCTTCTTTAGGGGGTGCTCAGTAAAAATTGTGATTTGGCATGATCATCTGAGAGTGGAACGGGTTTGAAATCCCCTTTTCGTACTAGGTTAGGGGTACCCCACATACCTCTATCAATGTACTGAGTTGTACCCCCTGAATGTCTAGGAAATTATTCCTCTACCTAATGATTGGATCCCTTGTTAGAGACTGGGATGTAGGTTATGAGTGGTACCCCCTTAAGGACTACAGTTCTTTTCGACTATCTATAGAGTGGTTCCACAGTAATATTCTAGGGTGAATTTCCCCTATGTACTCAGTGGTAAACCCTGAATGTCTAGGGAATGATTCCTCTATCTAATGATTGGTTCCCCTGTTAGAGACTAGGTTGTAGGTCCTCTATCTCATGAGTGGTACCCCCCTTAAGGACTACAGTTCATGTCCACTATCAATTGAGTAGTTCCCCACTAACAGTCTAGGGTGAATTTCCCCTATTTACTCAGTGGTAACCCCCTGATAAAATAGGTCACTAATCCTTTACCTACTATTAAATACCCCATAATGCACTGTGGTGTGTGTCCACTACATGGATATTGTGCCCCATTGACTGTGAGACATATTGGTGAGTCGTGGGTCCGTCAAATTGTTAATTATTTTGGATATAAATGTGAGATTTTGGTCATTGATATTGCACATTTTGAGTTATTAGAATAATATTTTCTTGAGATTGTGGTCCAATGAATTTATTAGTTGGGGTTCTTAAATAATCATATATATATTAAAATTTCTTTGTGTCAATGGGTTTCTTAACTCTTATATTAGGAGGATCTGAATACATCTATCATACCTTATATTTCTCCATCATTAATTTTTGGTGCATCTTACGAGGGATGTATATACTCCCCCATGCATGCGATTTTCCTACATGTGTCAGGTCTTAAGAAAATAGTAGATATATCTGTAGTGAATTTTAATGATAATAATAATACATGGGTGAATTTCATTGCATACAGTTGTTGAGTCTTAGAGAAAAGGAGTCAGTCTCTCTCATCATTCTTTATTTTCTTATTATTCTATTATTAGGAAATCATTTCTAGTTGGGCATGTATTTTAACATTACTTTTTAGATTACGCTATCATAATCTTTTGTATTCCCTAGAGTTTATTACATGCATGATGTATATTATTTATCTAATATAATTATTTATTATACCATTGAAATTATTAATGGATATGGTTGGGTGTGTGCATATAGGTACTTCTAGAAAAAGACTTTTATTTCAGTTATCCATTTCAACACATGTCATTTCCCCTTGGGCTCTGGAGACATGATTATGGTAGTTAAAACTCATCCTTCTTCCTACTAAGTAGGTTACTATGGAAGAATCCATGAAAATAACATCAAAACCAAAAATATTATATGATTATAATCGATTAAGGACAACTAAAACTTATATTTTGAGTGAATTTTATTGTTCTAGTATTCAATTTATATATGTAGTACACATGAATGAAGGATTATTATATATTTAATTTATTATAAAAACATGATAAATTTCCAATGAAAATTATCATTATATATAATCCATTATATATCAAATACTAGAAAAATACCCACATGTAATATCCTAAACCTAGTTTACTCATATTTAACATGGACCAGTTTTACACATGGCCTAAACCATGAATCCCAATATTCAAGAGTCTATGGAATATCATCAACATTCTGTGGTGGAATAGTTGAGGTACTATACCCTCAATATTAGAGTGAAACAATGTGGTATAGTAATAGAAAAATTCTGGAATAAATATAATACAAAAATAGAAACATAACAATGTAAATAACAGCTGAAGTAACCATCCAGGTAAAGTAATTAACACAACAAATACCCAATGTTCAGAATCTAATAAAAAATTATGAATGTCATGATGCTATAGAAAATAGTGAATAAATGGGAAATAGAATACCAGGGATGTACATCATGCTACACAAAAAAGGAAAAAGGTGAAAAAAGGATACCGTTTTTAGAATCATGTGAATATTATCTGTCCAATTCACACAAACTCTATCCATGTACGAACAATCAGGTTTCCATAACTAAGTTATTTAATTTGTCCCTACCTACATCCATAATGTTTTTCTAGGCACCAAAAGATTTCCTAAATAGGGTGTCAACCAAAATCAATAGTAAACCACAAAAACTATCTACCACTTTCTAATCCATGAATACATATGAAGTAGTGATAATGTATAATAGTGAAAATAGTAATTAAACACTCCATGTTAGTTCATGTCACTCATGGTATTCCAAATATATAATATATACTTTATCACAAGATATAATTTATCTGTAAAATTACTTATTTTATGTAAAGACCCATAAATTTCAAGGAATTTTTTTTTCTTAAATTCTTTTGGATTTTATGAGAATGTAGTTTCTGACAACACCTGATTCCGAGGCCCGGTGTGCCCAGAATCATTTGCTGAAGATTAGCTTGGGTACGTTCAGTGAACGAACGAGCAGGCTTTCCTAACTTTTGAACCAGTGCTCGGAATCGAAATACGAGGGCACCGATGAAACCACACCGCCGGTAATTGCTTAGGAACACCTTTTTTGGTGGTGCGTTTGCTCGGGAGGAGTTGTAAAAAATGTGAAGAATAAAATATAGTTGTTTTACAATTATATATTATATTATACACCACTAGTGGATTATGAGTTAAGGGAAAGGAAGTTGGGAGGAAGTGGGGTGGGGCCCACACGAGCACCCACCTCCTTAAATTTCCTAACACCCCATTAACCCCCCCTCTAGATTAAATGTGTAATTCATCCTCTCCCCCTCTTAATTACAAGTCAACTCTCTCATTAAATTATTTGATTATGTTAATCAATGTATTTAATTAAAAGATGAATTTTGAATTCATGGCTTGGGATTAATAAAATAACGGTGAACCTTATTTTAATTGGGGGTGGTTGTGTGAGATGATTTGGGAGAAAATACACAATCCTTGGGGATCTTCATCTTCATCGTTGGAGAATGCGAGGAACGTCAAGACCTCGATGAAAGATTCCGTCACCACAAGGGGCGATCATCGTGCCTTTCCTCTCTTCTCCGTAGCTAGTGTGAGACACCGATCCACCTCGGATGATATCGGTCAATGTGTACGAAGCCTCACCCCGCAACGTCATTTTTTTCAACGCTCACCTTTCGTCAACTCGTTATCAAGGTAGGGTATTGTTTTATGTTTGTGGCTTGTTTTGGAATTCATCATTAATTTTTTTAGCTACCTGTTATCAAATTAACAGGAGGAGGTCGGACCGCATGAACACGGCCGATCCTCCTCCCCCTTTGTTGATGTTCACCAATGTGGTATGGAACGAAGGTGGTGTGGTGCAATGAAACCGTGCGGGAATGAGGAATATCACGCGGCGAAGGAGCGCGGCGCCATCACGCTGTGCCATTGAGGCCGAAAGAAGCTGCGGCCGGAGTCGGGCCGCGGCGGAGGGGCAAGGCGCCGTCGCGCTGCGCCAGACGGCCAAGGGTCGTGGCCTAAGGTCATAGCGGTCACCAAAAGGGGGCGGATGGACTCTCTAGCTTCCATAACATCAAGAGCCGTGGCCCTTTTGCCATAGCGGAAGACCTGGAGGCGGCCGGAAATCCGGCTGTCAGTGCTTCGGAAGGGCGGGACCGCGGGGTCCCGCGGCCGCGGCACCAGCCGGCCAACCGGGCCGGCCATTCAGTATTCCGGGGGTCAAATCCCTTGGTGTCAGACAGGGCAGTCCCCCACATGTGGGCCACCATTACAAAGCAAGGGGGTAGCGCCCCCCCCCCCTTCACGCCGCTCGGTCACGGACCGAGCACCCAGCTGAGCTGGGCCGCTTCCGCTTGGCCGGGGAGCCCAACCGCTGGGTCGGGGCGCCCGCTGGGCCGGGCCGCGCCGCTGGATCTGGCCAAGCACAAGTGGGCCATACCCAGGTCGGGTCGCCCTGGTTTGGGCCGACCAAGGGGGTCTCGGGCCAGGTCGGTCCGGGCCCAAAACCCCCTAAAAACGGACAGCTTCTTTCAAAGGCCCATAACATGGGCTACAAACCTACGATTGAAGCAATGTCAAATGAGATGCGATCCTTAGATAGAGACATTTGTTTTGGTATATTACACTCAAGGTTTCAGAGAACCTTGGGTTCGGAAGGGTTGGTTCGAACACGAAACCAACCGGGCCCTCGGAGTGGAAACGCTTATAACTTGACCTTCGGACGTCCGATTGACGTTCCGTCGCCTTTGTTGGATTCCTCTTAGTGAGACAGTCTTTTTGGATTACTACTCTCGAGGTTTGGACATAGTTGGAGTATGGTCGGGTTGTTTTTACTTAAAAACCAACAGGTCCCCTATAATGAAAAGGCCAATAACTCTCAGACCGGGCATCCGATTAACATGCCATCTGTCGCGTTGAGTTCCTATAGACGTGAAAGAACTTTTAGATACATAAAATATGGTCTATGTGATAGTTTATGTATCCACCCCATGGCTCGTGGATCGGACGCTCTCGGAACGAGCGTGCTGTGTGCGGGAACCCTGAAGTTGGCTGCGACTGCAACGATCACGACGATTGTACTGAAATCCTCAGTGGGTTTGACTACCGTGCTGGGATACTCTGTGGGTTCGATGAGACGACTACCATAATAAGATCCTCTGTGGGTTCAACGAGGACTACTACCGTGCTTGGATCCTCCGTGGGTCCGACGACGATGACTACTATACATGGATCCTCCATGGGTTCGACTACCTTGATGGGATCCTCCATGGGTTCGACGACGATGACTACTATACATGGATCCTTAGTGGGTTCGGCAGTGAGGACTACTTAACTTGGATCCTACGTGGGTTCGGAAGAGTAGATGATTTAGAGGCTACATCTAATCATCTCCACCCCTCTTCTTAAATGGATACCTATATGAGCGGAGTCTTGAATTTCAATCAATATCTTTGATATGATTATTTTTCTATCCTGTGTGGACTAGATCGAACTTGAACTCGGATGTTGGAGCCGAACTGGAGTTGATGACTTAGGTATATATATGGGAATATACCTAAGTAGAGTTGGTTGTTATTTCTTGATTGTATCATTCATTTTTGGTTTATACTTTGTGGATTCTGGGAGACCTTCAGGGGTCTCGAGGACCCTACTAAGTAGCATATACTCACTCCGACACAGGTTATTCTTGCACTACGTTGTGTTGGATGCAGACGACAGACAACGCTGATCGAGGTAGGAGCTCGTGGAGCTGGATGGTACCTGGAGTTGGATCACTGGACGAGACGTACATAGAGCGGATGGCTGGAGCCAAGGAGCAAGGGAGACTATTTGTACCCAAAGTTCAGGTGGGATTTCCAGAGGACGCCTCAGTGTTGCTGCTTTACTTTTCTGTCGTTGTACTCTCTTTTCAGCTGTACTTTACTTTTAGCTGGGTTTGTATTCTGGACCATTTACTTTCCAGCACTTACTATTGTACTCAATTTACTGAGTGTTTACTTCTTCTTGCTTACTCTGTTGTATTTATTTTCTTACATAAAGGAAATGCCTTCCCTCATATTGGGATTTACACCTTTGATGCTAGTCGCCAGCCCCTGGCCTATGGAAGGCAGGCTTGGGGTAGTCACGACATAGGTCCCGAGGACTGGTCATGACAAATTGGTATCAGAGGAGTTCAGTTATACCGCAAAACTCAGTACTCTGATCCTTATTCTATGTGAAGCAATAGTTTTAAGGGTATTGAGTGTGGTTATCAGTCCAGGGAGTCCATTGTTGGTGCGGTGGCTGATGTATCCATACACCAAAACCCCGACTTCCGATTTCCATCTCAATGCCCAAAGACATTGATTGTGTGTGTGTTTCTAAAGTTTTATTTGTGATTTCTTTTTGTCAGCTCACCAGGTATACTATTTTGACTGTGGCACACCTGTTTCTTTTATCGATGGCCCCATGACAGAAGCCATCTAGGGTTCTATGCGTTGTATGAGACGAAATCCCATCGAGCGATGAGGCCTTGGTGTAGGGCCCTATTACAACGGGGGCACCGACGATACCTCTACCTGTCGAGGCACTGATTCCACCAACCCCAGTCGCTGAGAGTGCACGTCGCCTTAGTGAACTACACATGTTTTAGCGTCAGAGACCGCCCAGGTTCCATGGGGATACGGACCCTTAGCTAGCTAAGGATTGGATGGAGGTTTTTGTACGAGTTTTAAGGTTAATGGGGACACCAGATGACCTCATGACGATCCTTGCAGCGAGTCTCCTGCACGTGGAAGCAGGCAGATGGTGGAGACTGATGCTCCAGGTGAACGACATGGAATCACTTCATTGGATGGACTTCGAGAGCCTCATCCACTTGAATTTCATTCCAGCCACCCTCCGTGTGGTGCGCATTCATGAGTTACTATAGCTGTGGCAGGGCAGCACGACCGTGGCCCAGTACTCGGTGAGGTTTACTGATCACTCGCGCTACTCCACAGATATGGTACATGAACTGTTCTTCAGGGCCTGGACCTTAGATCAAGGACTGAGGCATGAGATCAAGGATTCGATGATCTCCCTCAGCATCCTGACGCAGGTAGGGGTGTTGGAGAGAGCCCTTCTAGTGGAGAGTTTTCTCGCCGAGCAGTCACCAGCGGTGAGACCCTGTACAGGACGACCCGTAGTGGAGTCTTCTACAGCTGGCAGTAGACAGATGACACAGAGGTCCAAGTGGGCCATACCATCAGATGATAAATATCAAGATTTAAATTCGATGGTATGGTGCACACGAAGGAGAGCCAGCCACACGAGGAGTAGGCAGTGCTATGCATGCGGCGGGCAGGGTCACATGGTTCGAGATAGCCCGACTCGTCCTACTGATGAGCAGTAGGCAGTAGAGGGACCTCCCAAGTAGAGGTTCGACCATGGTGGTCTGCAGGGAGCAGGCAGACGAGGCAGAGGAGCTGGCCGATTAGTGGTTGGTGGGAGACACTTTGAGGCCCTACCACCACCACCACCACCTGGGAGACCACCTCGACCGCAGGGAATAGGTGGACAAGGGAGATCTCGGCTTTAGGCAGCTGAGGATTACGACGATGGAGCTTCAGGAGAAGATGGATTAGAGCAGGACTATCTCCAGTCATGGAAACTTTTGTTCATGTTTCCTCTAGCTTTGTGGATGTTTTTTGTCTTTGTACCTTGGGCTGCAGTAATAAAAGACATTGTTCTTGTGACGTTTTGTTCCCAGTCCTTTTTATGTAGTTGATACTAAGATGTTCCAGTTTAAAACGGTTGACATGACCCTTACTTTTGAGATACCTACTGGAGGAGACCCAGTGACCACACACTGATTCCAATAGTGTGACTAAACCCTTTGATGCGAGAGTAACGGTTGGATCTCTCAGTAGTAGCGTCGAGGCCTTACGACGTCATCCTTTGTATGGATTAGTATCATCCATGTTGGGATTGAATGTATTAGGCAAAGAACATGGTTCATCCAGGGGATGAGACCAGATTTATCTTATTGTAAAATACGAAATCATAAAAGCACTTGTAGGACCAGAGAAGGTTTAGGTTATCCAAGAGTGGATGAGGACAGCTCAGAGCTGATAAATGTCGTATGCTGACAGAGGAGGAGACCACTAGAGTTCGAGGATGGAGACCACATTTTCTTACGAGTCTCACCTCGACATGGATTACGGAGATTTGGCCAAGGTGGAAAGTTATCTCTGTGCTTTATCAGACCCTTCTAGGTCCTCAACAGGGTAGGCGGGGTGGTTTACCCCTTGACCCATCCACCTCAGTTGCTCTAGGTGCACAACGACATCCACGTATCTCAGATGGGGAGATACATGCATGACCCGATGCATATCATCGACCATGGGGAGTTGGACATTGACAATGGGGTGACTTTTATGGAGGTCCTAGTGGAGATAGTGGATCGACAAGAGCGGGTCCTACGTGGACGGTCGATTCCTCTAGTGTGCATCAGGTGGCAGCATGGGAACCTCCAGAAGAGCACTTGGGAGTGGGAGGCTCAAATGCATGCTCAGTACCCATATTTTTCCCTTAGTTTGTGTTGTATCTTTATGGGGACGTAAATACCTGAGGTGGGAGTAATGTAAAGTCCAGTAAATTTCATAGAAATTGTTTTTCTTAAATTCGTTGCGATTTTACGGGTATGCAGTTTCTGACGACACCTGATTCTGAGAACCAGTGTGCCTGGAATAATTTGATGAAGTTTAGCTTGGGTACGTTCATGGAACGACTGAGCGAGTTTTCCAAACATTTTAACTGGTGCTCGGAATCGAAATATGAGGGCACCGATGAAACCACAACGCCGTTAATTGATTAGGAACACCTTTTTCGGAGGTGCATTTGCTCAGGAGGATTTGTTAAAAATGTGAAGAATAAAATATAGTTGTTTTACAATTATATTTTATTATACAACACTAGTGGTTTATGAGTTAAGGGAAAGTTAGTAGTGAGGAAGTGGGGTGGGGCCCACATGAGCCCCTGTATCTTTAAATTTCCTAACACCCCATTAAACCCCCTAGCTTTTATGTGTAACTCATCCTCTCCCCCTCTTAATTACAAGTCAACTCTCTCATTAAATTATTTTATTATGTTAATGAATGTATTTAATTAAGAGTTGAATTTTTAATTCATGGCTTGGGATTAATAAAATAAGGGTGAACCTTAATTTATTTTGGGGTGGTAGTGTGAGAAGATTTGGGAGAAAATTCACAAGCCTTGGAGATATTCATCTTCTTCTTTGGAGAACGTGAGGAATGTCAAGACCTCGATGAAGAATGCCATCACCACAAGGAGCAATCATCGTGCCTTTCTTCTCCTCTCCGCAGCCGGTGTGAGACGCCGCCCAACCTCGGACGATCTCCGTCAACGTGTACGGAGCCTCACCCCACGATTTCGTTTTCCGCAATGCTCACCATTCGTCAACTCGTTATCGAGGTAGGGGATTGGTTTACCTTCGTGGCTTGTTTTAGTGTTCATCCTTAATTTTTCTTAGCCTCTTGTTATCAAAGTAACAGGATGAGGTCGGACCCCAAGAAAATGGCCGATCCTCCTCCCCCTTTGTTGATGTTCACCGTTGATGTATGTAACGAAGGCGGCGCGGTGCAACGACACCGCGCAGGAATGAGGAATATCACGCGGAAAAGGAGCGCGGCCCCGTCACGTCACACCGTTGAGTCTGAAAGAAGCCTCGGCCGGAGTCAGGCTGCGACGAAAGACCTGGAGGCGGCCAGAAATCTAGCCGCCGGGGAATTGGAAGGGCGGGACCGCGGGGTCCCGCGGTGACGACACCCACTAGCCAAACAGGCCGACCGTTCGGAATTCCGAGGGTCGAAACCCCCTGTGACAGACAGAGTGGTCCCCCACGTGGGGGTCATCATTACAAAGCGAGGGGGCAGCGCCCCCCTTTGCGCCGCTCGGTCATGGACCGAGCGCCCAGCCGAGTCGGGCTGCTCGCGCTGGGCTGGGGCGCCCGCTGGGCCGGGCCGCCTGCGGGGCCGGGCTGCGCCTACTGGGCCAGGCCGCGCCACTGTGCCGGGCCACACCCAAGGTGGCCGGACCCAAACCCGGGTTGGGTCGACCCGGTTCAGGCTGACCCAGGGGGTCTTGGGCCGGGTCGGTCTGAGCCCAAAACCCCCCAAAAATGGGCATCTTTGTTCAAAGGCCCATAACATATGATATAGACCTCTGATTGACAAATCGTTAGTTGTGATGCAATCCTTGGATCGAGACGGTAGTTTTGGTATATTACACTGATGGTTTTGGAGAACCTTGGGTTCAGCCGCTTTGGTTCGAACAAGAAACCAACAGGGCCCTCGGAGCGGAAACACTTATAACATGAGCTCCGGACGTCCGATTGATGTGCCGTCGACTTTGTTGGATTCTTCTTAGAGAGACGGTCCTTTTGGATTACTCTGATCGAGGTTTGAATGTAGTTGGATTATGGTTTGATTTGTAGGACTAAAAAACCAGCTGGGCCCCTAGAACGAAAAAGCCAATAACACTCAGACCGGGCGTCCGATTAATGCGCCGTCTATCGCGTTGAGTTCCTATAGACATGATGGAACATTGTGATAAATCAAATATGGTCTACATGACAGTTGATGTATCGACCCCTTGGCTCGTGGAGCGGACCCTCCCAGAATGAGCGTGCTGTGTGCGGGAACCCTAAAGCTGGCTGCGACTGCGACAACGATGAAGATTGTACTGGAATCCTCCGTGGGTTCAACTACCATGCTGGGATCCTCCGTGAGTTCGATGAGACGACTACCATACTGGTATCCTCTGTGGGTTTGACGAGGACGACTACCATGCTTGGATCCTCCGTGGGTTCGATGAGGATGACAATTGTACTAGGATACTCTGTGGGTTCGACTACTGTACTGGGACCCTCCATGGGCTCGGTGACGATGACTACTATACTTGGATCCTCCGTGGGTTAAGCAGCAAGGTCTACTAAACATGGATCCTACATGTGTCTGGCAGAGGAGATGATTCAGAGGCCACATCTAATCATCTCCACCCCTCTTTGTAAATGGATACCCATGTGAGCTGAGTCATGACTTTCAGTCAATATCTTCCATATGACTGTTTTTTTATCCTGTGTGGATTGGGTTGTGTTATCCTATGTGGATTGGATTGTGCTATCCTGTGTGGACTAGATCGAAATTGGGATCGAATGTTGGAGCCGAACTGGAATTGATGACTTAGGTGTATGTATGGTCATATACCTAAGTAGATTTGGTTGTTATTTCATGATTTTATCATTCCTTTGTGGTCTATCCTTCGTAGATTACGGGAGACATTCGGGTGTCTCGAGGTCCCTACTGAGTAGATTATACTCACCCCTGCACGGGCTATGCCTGCACAACATTGTGTTGGATGCAGACGACGGATAGCGCTGATTGAGGTAGGAGCTCGTGGAGCTGGACGGTACCTGGAGGTGGATCACTGGACAAGACGTACACGGAGCGGATAACTGGAGCCTAGGAGTGAAGGAGACTCTTTGTACCCACCCTTCAGGTGGGATTTCTAGAGGACGGCTCGGTGTTTCTTCTTTACTTTTCCTTCATTGTACTCTCTTTTCAGTTGTACTTTACTTTGAGTTGGGTTTGTATTCTGGCCCATTTACATTCCAGCACTTACTATTGTACTCAGTTTACTTAGTGTTTACTTATGTTTTCTTACTCTGTGGTGTTCGTTTTCTTACATAAAGGCAATTCCTTCCCCCATATCGGGATTTATGCCTTTGGTGCTAGTCGCCATCCCCTGGCCTGTGGAAGGCGAGCTTGGGGTAGTCACGGCACGGGTCCTATGGGAGGGTTGTGAAATTTTATTTTATAATAATAACAATAATGTTAAATAGCGGAATGTACATTAATTAGGTATAAGAAATATGGAACATCATGCACTTTAAATTACAAAAAGGTAATGAAAAATATCATGTACCTTATTTTCAAATAAACAGTAAGCAATTCCATGTCTAATAAGTAAGAATAAAAATATGGGATGTCATTTCCATTAAAACTAATTATATTACAAAGAAACATAATGTATTGAAATTTCCATTAATTAATTGGAACCTTATATCCATAGATTCAAAATCAACCATTCGAAATGACATGTTTATATTTATAGGTAATAATAATTCAATCACAACCAAAAAATATTATAATCAAAGATAAAAGAGATCACCCTTTCTATTTTTAAATTTCTCACACTATAAAATTTCACAAGACACTAAATTAATTACAACATAGTTGTGTTTTTTCTTATGGAAAATTATTATTCATTATGGAATATAATTGAATAAAATAGAAGTAATGGTTGGGATTGAGATTGGAAATATCCAACCTTGTATAATGGATCATATAATATCTATTTTTAATGTCCTAATAGGTTATTCAAGGACTCAAAAATTTTCTGAGCAATACTCGGATGTTTTGGCATGCATCACAATCATGAAATAAAATAAGAACCCAAATTTATAGAAAAGATATAGACCACATAACATAGGGTAGTGTAATCCTTCTCTTTTATCATCCTTTAACATATGATACAATAGAGAAAATCATAGAAATTGAAAATCACACTAAAAATATGGCATATTAGCGCACATAGAAAAATGATTCAATATGATGAGATGAATGAAGATAACATTACAGAGGTTTAAAGGCATATAATTTCCATTCCAACATGATGAACATAAATTGAAATAGATTTATTATGAGATGGTAAGATCAAATCCTAGGAGATGGATAATTTGGTGGATCTCGAATGACAGCTTCTACTAAGAAGAAGAAGAAGAAGAGGAAGAGGATGAGAGCATAGGTTATAAGGAATTACCAACAAAAAGTTAAATTTTCCTTCTTTTTTAAGATACATGAAATATTTATAGAGAAAATAAGTTATTTAAACTATATAGAAACCAATTAATGGAGTATTCCCATGAAATTTATGGGTTATGATTCCAATTTACATCATAATAATATCTTGAAGATTTTTCTTAGGTGACTTTTTCTTGAACCTCTCAAAGGTTGGAGTTTCATGTGTCAAGAAGGTCCCTGATATTACCAAAACCATTCATAAACTCTTAATCATATTTTTAGAGTATAAAATAGTGATTAAAACTATAATGAAAAATATATACATACCATCAATGAAACCCGGGATGTTACATATGTCCCTTCTTAAAATAACTCTTCCCCGATTTTCCCATCTGGGTGTGGTTGAACATCATTTGAGAAAAAATCTAGACACTAATCCCATACATTATCCTACCTTTATTAGGCCCCATCTTTTACACAGAAATTCCTCCAGAGTATCTAAACTAGATTAACTAACTATACTAGAAAATACATCATTCTATGATCGACTATATGAACCAGATACTCTTCAAAATAATCATAGGATTCTTACTAAATTTTCTCAGGCTGAAAAGAATGAGATGGGTTTGAATGATATTGGTGAAGCTGAGATACAATGAAGAAATTAGAATAAAAAAAATTTATCTTTGAGAAAACAAAAAAGTATAATGCGCTAGTTACATCCTCTCTAAAATCTCAAAAGTTCCAGAAAATATAGTAACCAGATTACCCTACGTCCTAATATTTCGATTCCCCAGTATCAATGAAACTCATAAAAATACTTGATATCCAACCTTGAACTCCATGGGTCCTTGATGATAATTATAATAAGACCTTTTCCAATAATGATATGTAACAATATTATTCTATATATTTTTCAACCTCTTCTAGGTATCTAGAAAAAGACGATGCCCCAGTAGCATTTCATCCCCTACCTCTAACAAATACAAGGATGAATGAAGTGAAGTACTATATATGTCCCCATAAGGATCCATCAGAATGGTTACATAGAAGTTATTATTATAAGTGAACTCATAAATAATTAAATGTTTATAAAAATAAACTATAATTTCACATATTAATGAACGAATCATGTCTTCTAGAACAATAATTACATCATAGGATTAAACTTTAGTCTGAAGGTGATAGGCTGCACAAATTACTACGCCTGATCCTAGAACCTTCTACAATCCTATACAAAATTATGACAAGAATTATGCATCTATGTTTGATAAATAAGTTCATATAACTCCATGATGTTTTATGATATACCTAAAATATATCCTTACAAGATCATATATATAAATTGTATATCTGATAGGTAAGAAGTGAGTGACATTTATCAACCTGTCTACGATCACCCACACTAAATTACTGACATGAGGTGTTCTAAAAAACCTATCATGATATCAATAGTGAAATCATTATATTACCACTCATGAAATGGGTAATCGCTATAAATTATTTATTGGTCACTAGTGTTACACCTTCACCCTCTAACAGGTGAAATAATGAGTAATGAAACCAGCAATCTCCCTTTTCATCCCCAACCACCAATTTTGATGGATTAAGTGAAGGTAAATCTTGGTAATACTATGATGTAATATAGTATACTAGGTATGATACTATCACATCAATTTTTCTTAGATGTATACAAGAACCCAAACATTCCCATGAATTCTAAATATCTCATCCTCGTAAATGATCAAAATAGGCGATGGGTCCTAACATGAAATACTCTCCATTAGGATCAAAAACTCATGATAAGAAAGCTGTGTTTTATTCAATATATATAGAGGTTAAAAGGGAACTACCAAATATATAAAAATATGCTTAATGTGATTCTCTTGAATATCAATATGTATCTAAAAAATGGGGCCACCAACTACCATTCAGTAATATCCACCTGAACTACTTGGGTTTGAGTCTTCTAGACCAGCTCATCCATAATGTCATTTCACTTCCTAGTCATATAAGAAATCTTAATGTCAACAATACTACATGTACTTAACCCACCATCATTGATTACGATTTAATTAATTGTGTGAAAATGTATATTTGAGCCTCATGCGATTCATGTATAAAATGAATCACTTCCCCATCAAATTATTCCTCTAAAAACATAGTCCATGAACCATAATGACTAGCTTGAGATAATTTTATTTGTAATTAACCTCATGATACCTCAAATGGAAAGACCCATATGGAATCACTCAAAACCATTGTATTAGAATATATCCCATCCCGATTCTTGATGTGTCACAATATAGTGTATACCTTATCTCCAAATGTAGAAAAATCCATATTGGAACTAAATTTATTCTTCCTTTAATATCTTGAAAATATTAATCACATGTCTCGAACCATATAAACATTATATCCCTCTTGGTCAATTCTTTAAGAGGTGCTTCAAGGAATGATAAATCCTGAATAAAATTCTTGTAATATCTATTTCTCTCTAATAGACATCGTATTTCAAAGATATTTATGGGGATCATCAAAGAATCCAATGCTCTCGAATTCTCTATGTCAATATATACTCCTTACTCTATGACAATGCGACATATAATGTGGACTTTATCAATAATTAACAGATATTTTTTTATCATATAATACAACATAATCTCTATCGGTGTACTCAAAATGATTTGAAGGAGCTATAATGATCGTGTTGAGTATGTGAGGACAAAAATATGTCATCCACACTGACTATGACATAATTATCTAGATACCAGTGGAAATTCCAATTCATTATAGCCATAAAAATTGATAGCATGTTCATGAGACTGAACAACATAAATATATACACATACAAGACATATATACTACAATATTATTTATGTGGTATATTTTAAGGCATGACACAAACTTGAAGGTATCCTAATATAATATTAATCATTAAGAAAACCCAATCCCCATGGAGATGACCAAATTGGTCATATCTAGGATGTAATGGATACAGATTCTCAATCACAAGTTTCTTCAATTTCCCATAATCCACATAAATCATGAGGGTGTCATTATCCTTTTTGGTGGAAAGAATAGGAGAACCCCCTAGTGATATATTGGTCCATATAAACTCGTTGATTCCATATCCTCAACTACCTCTAGAGCTCCTATAACACAGTGGTAACCATCCTGTAAGGATGAATTGATTTTGGTGTTTCTCCTAACATTAGTTAAATAGTAATATCTTCCTCAATATAATAGAAGGTTGTATAAAAACTTCTTCAGGGAATATGGCCCTAAAACAATCCACAACATCAAAGATACCATTATTCCATCTTATCTAATCATTAGAATATGACAAGAAATCCCACCAACAACTCTTCCCATCCCAAGATGTTCTAGTCCAGAACACCTCACATGAATAGATTAAGTGCGGTAGATTGTCACCTATTGATTGTTCAAGGTTCTGGTGCTCTGCTAATGTGTATAACAACACTCTATCCGAATCCATGGTAGTGATATTTTTTAATTGTCGATTATTTATAGTTGATTGTATTTTGATTTGGGATTTTTTATAGAGATTAATTGAAGTGATTGGTTGATTTTTATTGATTTAATAATTTAATAAGTATTGATGTGAGTTCATCATTAGAGAGTTAGGCTTTTGATATTCTTGATCTTTGCAATATCTTTCATTAAATTAACACCCACTTTACAAGCTGATGTTGATTGGAATTAAAAAGTGTTAAGTATTTAATCCAAGCCTTAAAATAACTTAGGGTTATAATATCAATATGTACATGTTTATGGTAGTGTATTAATAGTTACAACATTCTATTTAATCACTACATTAAGAAAAATATTTCATTAATCCATTATAATTTATGTTTAACATACAAAATGATAACCTAACGAATACTCAATAAGAAAAACACTAAATCACTTAATATATCTAAATTATGACTCAAACTAATGGTATATTAACTCAGCCATTGACGAATATATTAATCTATTAATATGTTTTTATGGTGATTAATTTTAAATGAGAAAAAAGAATGGGATAAGAAAATTGTTATGCATCAAAGCCACATGCACGATCGATGTTGAGAATTAAAAATGGGCTTTCAATTGAATGAGGAAGCAAAAGAAGGGAAAGGGTTTCAACATTATTTCAAATATTTTATGATCCTTAATATTTAGGTACAAAGGGTGGATGATTAAAAGTGAATATTAATACAAAACATGAATTAAAATTGAAATGAAATTGGGAACAACTTACATGAATACAATTGAAAACAAATGCAAAGGAACACGAAAATAAAAGTGGAGGAGAGGCATCTCTTGTTTAAATAAGATCAAGGCATGTCCTCCCACGCCCTTGGAAAGTCCTTATTCATTCCAAACATCATCATTATGATCTGAAATGACTACTCATTTCATGGAGATGAGGGAGATGTATTTATTGCCCAAGGTGGTAGACTATTTTCAATCCAAATATGTCCCTCCACATGGCTCTCCAATTTTTCCATTCAAAGAGATGAATCTAGAGATATTATCTTCTTTTAGGTCGTAGACATTGATGTGTGCTATATTTCCTAAATCTTTTGTATCCATTGTAATTTTAGAGGAAAATATATGGCTATTTTACTAAGTAGTGTGAAAATATCCATTTTATCAACAATTTTATGAAGGCCAAAATTTAAATGGTTTTTTAAATATGAAGATGACCTCAAAAGTGAAATATTTATTCTACGAAGTCAGACACCAATATTATGGATTTCACACTACAGAACTGCATCTTTCATGGATGTATATATCTGTTGAAAAGTCAATAAATTTTTGTTAGTTTTAATTCAAGGATATAATTATGGTATGGACATCAAAGAATCATTTGGGCCCCTTTTTAGTAAAGTGGAGAATTGAGATTTTTATCTAGTATGAATGGTATTTTCCTTCAAATTTTGTTGGATAATTAAATTTTTTTGAATTTTGTAATGAGCCTAGAAATTCAATCTCCATGTCTGGTCTAGTTTCTTTGTATACTCATTGGGCCATCTTATGTAGCCCATATGACCCTTCAAATGGATGAATTGGCCAAATATTTATTCTATTGAAATGTTTTAACTTGAATAAAGAATCCTAAAAAGAGAGAACCATACAATTTGGAAAGTTAGGGTGAGATTTATAATTAAAATAGTAAATTGGATCTATTGTACTACTTCAAATAATGCTCTGAAAATATATTTACTATTAGAACGTGATTATATCACACCAATTGTGCAATTTTACATAAACTTAACACAAGGGAGTATACAAATAGTTATGAGTAGGTTAACAACATAATTATCCCATTCAAACATGTAAATATAAATACCAATATAGGGTGATATAGTGGATAATTGTCTTCGATAATAGTCAATATGGGAATGATAGGGTGTTATAGAATCATACTTTAGAATTATGTCAAAACCAATCATATTGATAAAAAAGGATCCATATGAAATTATAGGTGCTTATTTCTAGGTGAATTCCTAATCATTGTATAATATTTGATCGAATCCCCAACATAAAATCCATAGACTTCACTTCATATAAAATCTTGATCATGAGGAAAAAACATTCTATAGTTGGCATAGATACAAAATAATATAAATCCCCAATTTCGAATAATGTAGACAGTAAAGAAAAGGACACAAAATCATAGATAACCATTTAAAAGGCCTGAAACTATAATCCTTGGGTGCCCACTATAATACATAAATCTGGACTAATTCATGATCATAAGATATAACTTTACTACCCAACATAGTTTCACTCTTTTGGCACTATATATCATTTTTTGGGTTTCCATACCCTTGGTCACCTCCTTCACTAGAAAGACCAATTTCAATCCATCTCCCTTCCTAATGAATAGTTATTGATCCTAACCCTAATAGAGGAGATGGTGCAGACCCTATCCTATTATGAATAGATGGAAGGGTCCTAGAAACTACATAAGATGCCCTATCATGCCATAATGATTGGTAGTCAATGGGCTCTCAATTTCATTCAGGATTTAAGTGACCTTTCTTCAAAAAGTGATGGCATAATACATAGATTCCAGTAGTATTAATTTTACCTCCACCACTCTAAAGAGGAATCTATATGGGACACATATTACCACTGGTCAAAGGAAAATCTAATCAAGGTGTTGAACCACCTTAAAACATACAATTATTCTCTCTCAGATTATCCTTAGTGATGTAAAAAAAATCAGTATCACTAATATTGTAGTCTACCAGAAGACATTCACCTATGATCAGAAGTCATACCTGAGTCTATCCTTAAATCTCTTATCCCATGACATCTCATCACTTTGAATAATTGTTGTGAAGAACTAATGATCCATAATGTGATATAAATGGTTCATAACATATTATTGACCTACTTTAGGTGCATGGACTCCCTATAATGATCATATATCATGTTTGTAAGATAGAATTTTTCATAGAAGACCATATTGAAATATCTTCTGGCTATAATCTGATATTGGTCTTCCTACATGATAACATCCCATCATATCATGGTGGATCCAAGGGCATGTATGAATCAAGATTCACTATCCTCTCATTAACTACCGTATGTTTCTCAAAAATAGATAAAATGAACAAAATACATGGCTCAATATCCTAAGGACTACATTCCCTTGAAAAGGTTGGAGGCTTATATGGATAGAACTCCTTAGTAATGTTTTCTATAGAAAGCCCAGGTCATGGGGCACACTATGTAGATTGAACATGCCTTATAAAACCCTCCCAAAATAGTGAATTAGTGCCCCTACCAAGAATAGTTGGATGTGCCACAAGTGGAACTACCAGAGGTAATTATAGTTGTTTTGGGGCCACCACCTCTAGTGCATGGTCACTACGACCCACATTGAGAATGAATTGAGGTCATCATAATAGAATATCTCTATAATTATCATTGAACACCTCAAACAATGTTTTGATAACTGGATTGATAATAAAATAATGGAGTAGGATGTGTTACATGACATCCTACCAAACATTCACTCCCATATACTCACTACAATGGTTGTGTTTGGGTTAGAGGTCAAGTCACTGATAAGGGGTTCTGGTATATGGAGTGTCAATTTCATGTTAAAGAGAAAATCATTATTGAAGATGAAATTGGAATCCCAATTTAACTAAAACAATAAATTTTAACTTTTAACATTTTGTATGTTCACATTGATATATATATATATATTTATATTTATAACACTGTCAACATAGAAAAGTCCCCATTCCCATGTTATAAATGAATACATTTTATAAGTTACAATTCACAGTTAATGTAACTACAACCTAACCCTTACATCTAGTATGAGGGTGTAACTATTAATATAAGGTGATTTTAAATTATAAATTTATATTACCAATTTATATAAGTGATGGTTTTATAGATTAAAATTGGAAATAATGCAACCAAGATCAACTAACCTTTCAGTACATGCAACCAAATTTACATAACTCAAACATATGATAATGAGTGAATTAAGGTTTCACCCTCAAGCTATTTGGAAAAACACCATTTAGGTAGAGGAATACACTTTAATAACCTTGTTTTTTATCCCATTATTCATATATAAAATTTAGTCTAGAATAGATTTATCACTCTAGGAATAAAAAAATGCTACATGAAATGCATGTAATATTGTAGTCTTGGAATGAAATATGCCTGACTTTTAGATCCTCAGCTGCCTATAACGATGCATAAAAAATACATCCTTTCCATATCAAGACAAGGGTATGAAATAATTTAAAATATTAATAATAATAAAAATATCATAAATCATGTTCATTACACAATGGTGAAACCAGTACAACTGTAATAGGCATAATCTAGAACAACAATTCCCATCTAAGGTAATCTTGATTTTTTTCGAATATGAGCATTAGTTACTCCTAGAGAAAAAATCATCAGAAAATACAAACATTTTCTTATTATACTATATAAAAAACCAAAATAGAAAGACAAAATGAAAATGGGCTCTAATATAACATTGTAACATCATAGACTTGGTTCACTCATAAGTAACCTGGATCCGTTTGCAATAAGGCCTCAAGAATGCCTCCACATTCACCAAAGGCTTGTGTCTAGAAATGAGGGTCTAACATGGAATTGTGGGGAATCTATACCATCATGATCTTAGTGACACATAGTTGCCGAGTAATAGATAAATTAGTAGACAAAATACTAAAGAACAGTGGAAACATATCAATTTAAATAGAAATAGTAGTAACCATTCAGGTAATGTAACTTACACAAGGAATTTCTAGTGTTCATTATTGTATAAAAAATGATGAATTTCCTGATACTATAATAAATAGAGAATAAATGGGATGCATGATAGTAAGAATATAAAAATACTATAATAAAATATCAAAAAGGCCAAAAATCCTATGTATGATAGCATCATGAGCATAGGCTTCATCCTCTTATCTCGTACTACTTCATACTATAGAAAATCAAACATCCATATCTGGGTGCTTTCCTTTGGTAAAACATGCATCCTGTAATTTTGTTTCTGAATGAAATGGTAGCCTGAATAAGGTTTGAATAAAACTATGTAAACCTCAACCAATGAGATCTAACACTATAAAATAAGTGAATACATATTAAGTAGTGTATTTATAATAATTACATATGAAAATAAATAAACTATGTTAATTTAGGTTCTTAGTGTGATTCCCATACAATACTACAAAATTTGTACTTAGTAATGTCTCTAAAAAATTATTATTTTTAATATCTCATAAAACTAATAATTATTATTATAATGAAGATGATGATTAGGATATTCATATACTTCAATTACGTGTAATCAATATAGAATATTTGGTCTTTTAAATTCCCAATAGGTAATGTGGAACATCATGCCCATTAATTCAAAATAAACAGTGAAGAATTTCATGTACATTGAGTAAGAAAAAAACTTTGATAATCACATGAACTAATACTAATTAAATTATAAAAAAACATCATGTCCCAAAATTTTTATTAAAAAATTGAATGTCATGTGCAGTGATTCAAATATACCATTAAAAATTAATGTCATATCAGGAGGAAAGGGTAATGCAATCATAACCACATCATATTATAATAAATGATAATGGGGTATCACCCCTTCCATTTTTCAACTACCAACTTTATAAAATTTCACTAGCCAGTGCTGAGCCAAATACACCTATTGGGTGTTTTGGTCAAAAGAAAAATTATAAGATATTAATGAATATAATCGAATCCACCCAAATGGATGGTTCTGGTGGTGGTTGAAAAACTCCAATCATCTACAAGGGGTCATTGTATTTCTATTTTTTAAGGACAAATATCTTTTGAAATTGTTTTTAAATTTTAGTAACAATGCAAAAAATGTCTGTCATGTGACACAATGATGACAGAAAATAAACACACAACATTTAGGTAAATGGTATATACCACATACCATTGATAGAAACTATAATAATCATCTACTATAATATTTATAATCATTGTTGAATGGAATAAATCATAGAAAAAGAAAAATTCCCTGAATATAAGGAATATTAGCACACATAGAAATAACATTCAATATAATGAGTTGATAATATTATAGAGGAATAATGGACATAATGTTAGTTATAAAACATGATGAATAGTAATAGAAATAATTTCTTATAAGGGATTAAGAACAAATATTAGGGGATATATAAGAGGTATATCTCTAATGGTGGCTGCTATTGTGTAGAAGAATAATAATATGAGATTTTATATTCTAATGAATTATGGGGGAAAAGTTAATTTCCCACACTTTTTTAAAATACATGAGATATTTATAATGTAAATTTGGAACATAGATCATAAATCCAACCCAATATATGGGGTTTTCTAAGAAATTTATGGAATAAGATTCCATATTTTTCATTAAGTTTGAAACTTGTGGTGTAAAATAGTAATTTATAACGTAATGATATCCTGCAGACAATAATGTACACTATATTCCTGCAACCTCCCAAAACTAGATCTCCATGTTCCAAAAAAGTCTGAAACAATACTGATACCTTACATATAGTAATAATATCAATAATTAGTGTAAAATAAGATATTCAAACTGAAATTAAGAGTATTTTCACCTTCATGAAATTTTTGGATGCTACTACATGAACCTCAATATTTTGATTAATAAATTTCTTTTTTATTAGATCTACTACATTTTTCTCTATATCCACCCAAGAGGTCCCTAGATCACTCCTTGGACTACTTTCTCAAAATATATACTATTCTTAAATGATATATTAGGTTATTTGATGGGATATATGTTCATTATCCTAAGAAATATATATTCATATTAAATCTTAAATACATTAAAATTTCTAAGAACTCCTATATGTTTAGTGATGAACTTCATAATATAAGAAAACTATTTTATAGAATCAAATGCAATGATATAATATTTTATTGCAATCAAGTCTTCCATAATGTAATTTTTTGGAACTCTTCCTGCAAATATCTCAAATATTGAAGAAATACATGAAACTAGATTGACATCTCATATCATCCTTGTAATTTTAGAAACTATCATTAGGTTAACACCTTACAATGAGAACTTCCTCACCTAAGATGATGATAAATATATTATTATATAGTCCTAATGCCCTATGGATCTTTTTTTACTATATTCCATGTATTCTTATCCATATTTTATTATTATCTAATTTAAATTTTCAAATAATTAGAAATATTGAGTCGAGAAATATTGCATGTAATACTTGATAGAGCATATAAAATGAACATAAGTAATATTATCCATTTATATCCATTCCAACACATGAAAAATACATTGATTATTTTTAATACTCAATCCATGCAACAATGATCAAAGCCCCATTATTAATTCTCAATTCTAAATTACTTCAGAACTATACCAATATATGTGTTCTAATATAGTCTAAGAAACCAATTTGATCTATCTTTATAAATAATCATATCCATTATGTAAAAAACATCACCCATGTATTTCACAAGGAATAAATTTACCAAACACATATTTATAGAATGTAAATGATACACATCATATCCAATGAGTAGTATGTTATCCTTATAAAATACTATAATACCAAAAAAAATCTCCCACTAACATTCTTGTTTATAGAATACTAATCATCACAATTGATTGAATCTAACACTCTGATTTCATGATAGAGTCAAATATTCAGTCATTTATAATATATCCTTACATGTAAAATAGAATTTTGAATCTTTAAAACCATTAAAACATCATTTTAAACATCAAAACCTTTTTCATGTATCATATATTTTTCATCAACTAAATTCTCAGTAAGAAAAAAATGTTTTGAAATCAGTTTTATAAATCTCAATAATAAAAATGAGATAAAATGGATTGAAATATCAAAGAGATAATTATCATCATATTTAGAAATTTTGTTTCTTCATAATCAATACCATGAATGTATTTGAAACCATTTTTCAAAAAAAAATGAGCATTATAGGTAAACACACTACCATCATATGCAATTTTTATGTGGAAGCCCCACTTTCACCATTTTAGTTTCATTGATTCAGTTTCAACCTCTATGTTCCAAAAAAGATAAAGTTCATGGATTAAATTTCACATAAATGATATATTTTAAAGTTAAATTCCATTTAACTTCCATTCATGCTATATTTTGGGGGTTTTCCAAGCTTTTATGGAGGAATGGGTGAGTTTTCATTAATTGGGCCAAACCGTGAGCCCAATTCTAGATTCAAAAATAAATTTTTATTCCTTTTAACCCCATCATCTTTTAACATTTTTAATCCATTCCAATTCCTAATTATCTTATCATGACCTATTAACACCACTATATTAATTGAGACAATTTAGGAATCCATAATTTTGATGGATTTGGGTTTTTATTTAAGGGATTGGGCCTGCCTGAAAGCCCATTTTCTACATTAAAAAGAAATTTGAATTCTTTAATATCTCCTTCAATATTTACATTTGTTCAGTGATTTCAGCTCTCACCTTATACCACATTCCAAAGGTGGCCCCCATTCTCTTCTCTCACAATTTGGAGCTCAATAGAATCACAAAATTGTTCGAAACTATGCTGGATTTCAGAAATCGGTCATATTTGGAGAGGTAAATTGATCCTTTCATAATTCCTTCTATTTTTACTCCTCTACTCCATTCCAGTATCTACATGATCACCTCATCATTGTTAGAACCTCCCTTGAATGGTTGGATGTTTTCAAATTTAGATACTGGTGGATTTTAGGTCATTTTATTCAATATTGTTTTGAGTAAGTGTTTCTATCTTCAATTTCTTCCTTCTCCTTAGGGTTTCCTCCCTCTTTGATTATGTTTTAAAATTTCCAGATGTTAGGGTTCGAACCTATGGTATTATTTGGTGTATGTTTGGTTTAATATTGTGGTCTTGGGCTGGATTTATTTTCTTTGGGATGTGGCGGTGTTGCAGTAGATTTTCCACACCACGTTTTGAGGGATTCAACACATTTGGTAGGTGGTTCCATGTGAAAAAACTTATTGATGAGTTATCATGCTGTATTTACTCATTTTCTATATTCCTCATATGTTGGGTGTGTTGCAAAAACTATTTATGATTGGTTTGGTTATGTGTTTAATTTTATAGTAGAATTTTAACTTGAAATTGAGTGTTTTCATGTGTTACTTGTGGGGTATTATTTGGGTTTATTTTATAACATATTGAATTGGTTTACTAAATCTTATTTGGATAGACAATTAAGGTTTTGTAATGTATTAGGGTCATTTGGGAAGAAAAATAAGGGTTTTGAATAGGTTTTATGTGTAACACATTGTTATACATCTTGAGAGAATTTTATAAAAATTTGTGTTCTCATTTGGATATTTTGTAGTATTTTTCAACATGATAATATAAAAATTGAAAGTGGTTTTATAAATGTCTCTAGGGATTCCAATTCTGTTTTGGATAGGAATCGGTTTGGTTTTTGGTCTTAAATGGGGGTTTTGAAATGGGTTTTGTGTGCAGGACACATTTACGCCACATGGGTTCTTTTTATGACAATTGTAAATGTTTTAGTTGGTTAAAAAAAGTGAGAAAAGGGTGAATATGTACTGTTTGTAATTTATATTCATATATTTAGGGGTTTGGAAAGGTAAAGTGATTTTTTTAGATATAAAACATTTTTATAATGTTTAGTAAATTTCTGAAATGTTTTATTAAATTGTGACGTTGGAGCAAAACCTTTTTGTGGGTTGTTTTGTTTAAGTTTGATGATAAAATTATTTTTAAGGTAAAAAGGTTATTATGTATCAATTTATTGGGATTTTATGAGAGATTTACTATATTGGAATGGTTTTATAAAAATTTTTAATGGATTTTTGGATGTGTTAAAGAAATGTAAAAAGTATTGTGGGCTATTTTGGTGTGAGTCAGATTTCAAAATTAATTTGAATAAAAATTAAAATTTTGTGTCTTTTGTTGTATACATGTGTGATTTTTGGTGAATTTATGATATGGAAATGATATTTTCATGTGAAAATTATATTCATTGAGTTGTAGAACTTATTTGAGCACAAAGGAAAAACCTGGGTATCTAGGTGGGTGGTCATGTACTAGTATACTAGTGAATCTGTGGGGTTTGGCCTTAGTTTCACTTATCAAGATTGACTCTTACAACTCTAACTAAACTATGAAGATGATGATTGGGGACCATTAGGTTATGGGAATGTTCCCTACTATTGTCTCATGCACGAGAACAGATATTTGTGATGGTTACTCTCACCGAGATATGAGGTACCTAGGACCCACAACTAGCTAGTGCCTAGGGGTTATTTCCCATTGATTGTGCTCACTAGATATTTTTTTCTTACTGTTGGCATATGGTATGAGTGGCTGGAAAATACAGTATCTTCGGTATTTATTTAAAAAAATTTTATTCTTTAAAATATCCCACCTAAAAACTTTTTTTATTTAATGTTTCATCTTTTAGAAATTGTAACTAGAATTTCATGTTTTTGAAAACATGCATGTTTTTCTTCATTAGATTTTTATCACATGGGATATATTAGTGGTGGTATCCTATTGGGATTTTTTCCACACCCTACTTACACCCTTGGGTGTATGTAGACTTGGTTATTTGTTTTGTCACAGGTTGGGTACTGTTTTTAGTTCTAGTGGTTTGGGTTTCTAGCTGGTCCTTGGTGGTGAAGTCTTATAGAGAACGCTTGAGGGCGGTGCCCCTTAACATAAGGGCTCTTGGGCTGTTCCCTTTTGTTTTTGTACCTTTGGTTTAGTCCTTTCGAGTTGTTTTAAAGTATGTAATTCAGTTCTTATTTTTTATAAAAGATTGTTTGGATTGAAAAATACATATTCGTTTTATTTGATTCTTTTGTTGTTTTAAGTTTACAAACTCAGGTAAATCATTCCCAATTATCATTTTATGATACCCATGCACTTGTTCACAGACGTTTGGATAAAAAAACCCTTATGGCCTTTTCACGGGCCGGGTTTGGGGTTGAGTTCGGTGGCTACAAGATTTGGTTCGTGACAAAATGGTATCAGAGGAGGTTCATGTATACTTTTTGGGTCATGTTATTTGGGGAAAAGTCACGAAAGTCTGGAGTTAGGATTCTTGTGACTTGGAGTCCCAGTTATGGGTAGTTTTCTTGATAACCACACCTCATGATGGGATTCCTGTTTAAAGAAGATGTTGGGATTTATCTAAGTCCTTTGGTTTTCTTGGTTTGATGATGATTAGGGGAAATGAAAAGAGAGTTGGGATAGTGGTCTTAGTGAGCACATAGGACCTGGAAATCCATGTGTATCCAAGTATATTTTCTATAACACTCTCTGTGATAGTGAATTGTTTGGAATATGGCCTCCAACCATAAGTCCAAGTCACCCACTGAAACTAGTTTCCTCTTTCATTGTTTTGTGCATTAGTTTTAGAAACATGGCACTTTGGTTTTAAGAAGCGTAATGTTTTTGTGAAATTATTTTCAAATAAATATTGAATGGTTTGATTTACGAAATGGTGGAACTGAATTTTAATAATTGTATTGAAATGGAAAATGGTGCGCTTACACCTCTTTTAAAAGAAAAAACTATATTGAAGTTTGTTTTGAAAAGTGATTCCAATTGAGTTTTTTAAACAATCAAAGGGTGTTTTATTAGGATGATATGTTTTGAAATTGATGTGAATATCTTAAAAGTGAGTTATTTTATAAATGGTTGTGACTTTATAAAATGTTTTGTATGATGTGAATTGGGATTTTGTTCTTATTGTTAGTAGTTTTGAGAAAAAGGATGTGTTGGTTGACTATTTTGGTATTGAAAAGTGGAAATAATTTTTTTGTTTTAACCTTTGGTATTTCTATAAGAATCCACATGCATGGGGTTATATAGTATGATAGATGGTTGATGGCATTAATGGATGAGTTTCGGGATGGATATGAGGAGGGTTCCCGGTGTGGCACAAAAACATGCATGTTTAAGGCCCATGGGGTACCATTGGTGGATACGCTAACCCCTGAACCGTTTGTTTTAAAGAAATGTGTTTATGGAAAAACATGATGTGTTGATGAATTGTTTGGAATGGATTATATTATGAGTTTTTGGAAAATGTTGTCGTTGTGGGAAGCTTTGAGTCCAAGAACCCCTCTGGTTTGATCTGTGTTCAAGGTTTATGTTTGGTCGGTAAGGTAGGTAGAAGGAACGATTAGTAGTCTCCTCTGAGATATGTTTTGGGACACCATTATGGTGGTTCAATTCATGTGTTTTGATATGGTTTATGGCTTATTTTGACCAATATAACAACTTGGTTGGGTCCTTGTGTTCTATCATTAGATAAGGTATGCCCCCATTAAGGGTTAATGCATAACTGATGTGCAACCTGTATTTTTTCTCCATTGGAAAATCCTCCAGTTGATAAATATAAGGTGTCATTTTCTTGAGATTTGTAGATTGAGTCTACACCCTTTCCTTTCATGGTTTTTTGTATCCTCTTGTAGCGGGAGAGTGATCATGGAATGCTTAAAGAGACCTTATCTTCTTAAGTTTCCTGATTTTCCTAAGGTGGAAGTGGTCTTGGGTTGTTAGCATGAATGAGTATATGGATTGTGTCTAAGAGGTCATATCGGTCCTTCATAGTCTCTTCAAATAAGGAGTTCATTATAAACTACCAGTGTGGGAAATGTGGTCACGAGAGGATATTGTGGCCACTTTCAGGAATTGTGTGTTTTTTGAAGATGTTGTATAAGGTCCTTCTCCATGCATTGTTTATATAAGTCGCAATCCTCATGTTCAGTGAATCATTGTGATGTCATGTGCTTGATTGACCATAAAGGTAAAATTAATGCAATACAATGTGAGTATCTATTATGTTGGGAGAATTTATCCCATGTAAAAACTTCAAAATCTTCAATTTTTCGAGGAAGGTGAGTATATGAGTTATTTACATCTAATTTTTCTCACATGGAGAAACAGGGTGTGATTTGTGTGCATCTTTTAAGCCATTGTTTCAGAGAAATAGTGGGTTAGGGTAATGTGAGTATGGAATATGTTATGTCATGGAAATATTATCAGGGATTGTAGTGTAGTTTTTGATGGCACTGAAATAATAATTCTTGTTCAGGGGGTTTCCAAGGACTAACTACGAGGCCGAAGATGCTTTGATCATTTGACCCTTAGCCATAGGTCTCGGAGAGAAGTTAGCTCATAGTTAGGGGAAATACCTAGGTTGTTTAAACCCTTATAAAATGTCATATCCTCAGTGTGAAATATAGGAAGTTTCTAAACCTATGGTGTCATCATCATTCTTCTATTGTTCTCGTTAGGTGGAAATAGGTGGAGTGCCTTATACCCTTGCCAATGCCTAATGTCATTCCCTCCCCATTTGGTATCCATTGAGTCATTGGGGAATGGTTGAAAATTTGTCTAGATAGTTTGAGCACACATTTGTGAATGATTAGTAGTGATAGTGTGTGAGGAAGCCATGCGAAATGAATGATCTGCATAGTTAGTGCACAGTTTCCCAAACCATGTAGGCTAACCATGCACCCTTCCCAAATCTTTAATTTTATTGTGTATTTTTGTGCCAGCCCATGATGGTTGTTTAAGATGGTTTGTTTTTATGGTGGATAGACTCACTATTATTATCATGTATGTTCCCTCATTAATTTTTGAACGGAAGTCTATCCTATGTACAAGAGAGTTTGTTCAAGCCTCCCCCAATTAGTGTCCGGATTCTGACTCGAAAAAAATATAGGTTGTCTCTTATGGTGGGGAGCCTATTTTTGTTCCCCCATACCAGTAACTCAGACTTATCCATGGTCTTGGCTTGGAGGTAGGTAGTCTCATTCAGAGCTATCAAGCTACCAACATCTTCCTTGGGTAAACGTCGAGATTGGAGAGTTTTCAATGGTTTAGTTATAGCAACGCAAGTGTAACATTGTTCGATGTAGTTGTTCGTTTGGGTGAATTGGTAGAGTATTGTTCAAATAGTGTTTAAGGAGTTTCATTTTGGGATATTTTATGAATGTGATTGGTCATTTCAGTAAAGTGGATTATGCTTTGGTTGTGAGAGTAATAATTCATTAATTGATCACTAGAGGTGTTTTGGAATTTGGGGTGAAACCTGGCAAGCGAGTACCTCTTGGTTTCACAGTTGGGTTTAGTTATTGCATTGACCTTGATGTGACTTTTCGGGGTGGAAATATTTCAGGGTGGGGAGAATTTTCACATATATTACTTTTTATAAAGTTAAATTCCATTTAATTTCCATTCATTCTTTTTTGGGGGTTTTCCAATATTTTAGGGAGGAATGGGTGAGTTTTCATGAAATGTGCCAAACCGTGAGCCAAATTCTAGATTTAAAAATAAATTTTCATTCCTTTATAACTCCTTAAATTTTCATCATTTTCATCAAATAAAATTCCTAATTTTCATCCCCTGACCTATTAACACCACCATATTAATTTTGACCATTTAGGAATCCATAATCATGGTGGCTATGAGTTTTTATTTACGAGATTGGGCCTGCACGAAAGCCCATTTTCTACATTAAAAATAAATGTTAATGGCTTAATATCTCCTTAAATAATTACGTTTTTTTGTTGATACCACTCTCTATTGAGCCCAATATCCTAAGGCGCACCCCAATTCTCTCATACAATAATTTTTAGCTCAATAGAATCTAGAAATAGGGCTAAAATTTTGTAAATTTCAGAAATCGCCCAAATTTGGAGAGGAAAATTGATCCTTTCATAACTCCTTATATTTTTACCCTTTTCCCCCATTCCAGTTTCTACATGATCTACTAATCCTTTTTAGAACCTCTCTTTAATGTTTGGATGTTTTTAAATTTAGATACTGGTGGATTTTGGGTCGTTTTATTCAAGATTGTTTTGAGTAAGTGTTTCTCTCTTCAATTTCTTTCTTCTCCTTATGGTTTCCTCCCTTTTTAATATTGTTCTAAAATGTCCAGAAGTTAGGGTTTGAACCTATGGTTTGATTTTGTGTCTTTTTGGTTAAATATTGTGGTATAGGGATGAATTTATCTTCCTTGGGTTGCGGCAGTGGTGCGGTTGATGTTTGACATGAAGTTTTGAGGGATTTAACACTTTCAATAGGTGGTTCCATGTGTAAACAATTATTGTTGAGTTAGATTGCTGTATTTACTCATTTTAATTTTCCTCATATGTTGGGATGGGTGAAAAAACTATTTATGATTGATTTGGTTAAGTGTTTAATTTTATAGTAGCATTTTAACTTGAAATTGGGTGTTTTCATGTGTTAGTCGTGGGCTATTATTTGGGTGTATTTTAAAACATATTGAATTGGTTTACTAAATATTTTTTGGCCTGAAAATTCTGGTTTATTAATGTATTAGTGTCATGTGGGCCTAATAATAGGGTTTTTTAATAGGTTTTATTTTTAAAACATTGTTATAATTCTTGAGAGTATTTTATGAAAATGTGTGTTTTCATTTGGATCTTTTGTAGAATTATTTAAGGTGATTTTATAAAACATGAATGTGGGTTTATAAATGTCCCTAGGGATTTGAATTTTGTTTTGAATAAGAATTGGTATGGTTTTTGGTCTTAAATGGGGGTTTCTAAATGGGTTTTGTGTGCAAGATATATTTACACTACTTGGGTTCTTTTTATGATAAATTGTAAATGCATTAGTTGGTTAAACAAAGTGGGAAAAGGGTGAATATGTACTATTTGGTATGTGTGTTCACCTATTAAGGGGTATTTAAAGGTGAATTGATGATTTAAGATTTCAAATTTTTTATAATGTTTTGTAAATTTATAAAATGTTTTGTTAAATTGTGATGTTGGAGAAAAACATGTTTGTGGGTTGTTTCGTGTATGTTTGATGATAAAATTATTTTGAAGGGTAAAAGGCTATTATGTAACAACTAAGTGTTCTGTTATGCGAGTTTTAATATATTAGAATGGTTTTATAAGGTTTTAATGGATATTTGTAAGTGTTAAAGAAATGTGAAAAGTGTTGTGGGCTATTTTGGTGTGAGTTGGATTTCAAAATCAATTTAAATGAAAAGTGGACTTTTGTGACTTGTGTTGTATAGATGTGGGCTGTTTGGTGAATTTATGATATGGAAATAATATTTTCATGTGAAAAGTATATTCTTTGACTTCTTTAACTTGTTTGAGCACAATAAAAAAACTTGGGTATCTAGTTGCGTGGACATGTACTAGTATGGTAGTGAATCCATGGATTTTGGCCTCAGTTTCAATTAGAATGATTGACACTTACAACTCTAACTAAATTATGATGATTATGATTGGGGACCACTAGGTTATGGGAATGTTCCCTACTAGTGGCTCGTGCACGAGAACATATATTTGTGATGGTTACTCTCACCGAGATACGAGGTTCCTGGGACCCACAACTAGCTAGTGCTTAGGAGTTATTACCCATTTCTTGGGCTCAATAGATATTTTTTGCTTACTATCATCATATGATATGAGTGGCTGGAAAATTCAGTTACTTGGTATTTATTTTAAAACTGTTTATTATTTAAATTATCCCATATGAAAACTGTTTTTATTTATTGTTTCATCATTTAGAAATTGTAACTATCATTTAATGTTTTTGATAACATGCATGATTTTCCTCATTAAATGTTTATCACATGGAATCTATTAGTGGTGGTATCCTATTGGGATTTGGGTCATACCCTACTTACACCATTGGGTGTAAGTAGGCATGGTTATTTTTTTTCGTAGGTTGGGTATAGTTTTTATTTCCAGTGGTTCGGGTTTCTAGCAGGTCCTTGGTGGTGATGTCATGTGGATATGTCTTGAGGGTGGTGCCCCTTTCCATGAGGGTTCTTGAGATGTTCCCTTTTGGTTTTGTACCTTTTTTTAGTCTTGTTGAGTTGTTTTAAAATATGTAATTTAGTTCTGATTTTTTGTAAAAGAATGTTTGGATTGAAAAATCCAGATTCGTTTTATTTGATTCTTTTGTTGTTTTAAGTTTATAAACTCCTGAAAATCATTCCCAATTTATATTTTATGCTACCCAGGTTCTGGTTCCAGATCGTGGGGATCAGGAACGCCCTTCGAGCCATATTACGGGCCGGGTTTGGGGATAAGTTCGGTGGCTACTATATTTGGTTCGTGACATTCAATATTAGATCTCAAAGCCCCGAGCCATTTCTCAAAATGGTAACTCTAAATTGAGTGAACATAAGTAGTAGTTTTATCACCTATAAGAAATGTTTAATCACCATTTTCTGAAAATAATACACCCCTATTAGGATCCTTATTAACCCTACTAGATATACATGGATTATGTGTAATCTTATTCATCTCTATTTCAACAACATTTTATTACCCCTATCCACTTTTCATCTTAAAATAAATTATAGTTTGATTGTCCTAAATATATCAAAATTCAATTTTCTATCATTGCATAAATTATTGATATATTCCAGCTCAATAAAAGAAATATTTATTAATAAAAAAACTATTTAAGTAGTTTAGTATAAATAATATCTCTTAATTTCTTTCAGATAATAACCAAATCACATTTTTTTAAATCTTGAGGTTATGTTTATATTATTAAAAAGGTTGAATGTTTTCTTTAATTTTCCAAATAATCATAAAAGACAAATTCCGATACTTAATAGTCCATATCTTGTATTGAGTTTTTTTAAAAAATTTATACGGAATGTGGTTAAGTAGAACAATAGTTTCAAAGGCAAAAACCTATAATGATATATGAATTTCACATTGAAAATTTATTTATTGAGAAATTTCTCTCATGGTATGATTAATCTTATCAGACATTAGTTTCAATAATATTTTTCCAAGAGGTGTAATATATGAAATAATTTAATAATATATTATATGATCAATAATGTAATGACCCAAAGTTTAATTACTAGAAATCCCACTTGATCTAATTAAATGTCTCTTTATGTAAAATGTTTATATAAAATGTCAACTACTTTGGTTTTATGTTATGAATTTGTACCATTTCTAATATAGCTATTGAACAGTGATCACATGATTAGTATAAATATTGGGCTTTAACAAATCCAATTCACTCAGAAAAAAGAAGTGATGGCCTCATCCAGTATAATTTCTCTTTGCGAATCCCATTTTTTCGGAGCTCGTAAAAGAGGTGGCATCCTTGGGATTCACTATTGACCAAGCCCATGCTGAGCTTCATCATGTCAAGCTCGAACGGGACCATCTACGGGAAAAGTGGAAGTTGAGAAAGATTACCACTCACGTGATGTTATCTGAGCCACCCCAAGAGTCTGTCACCATCGCACACCTTACCCTTAGGTCTTATGTGGCTATTTTAAGGGGTTATGAAACAAATATCCAGTACAATTTTCATGAAAATTATTATTTTTATATAATAATGAATATACCTTCTAGTCATTATTGACAATTTGTAAATATTTTTTTAAGCACAAATAGTATTTTTTTAGTTAATATTAGGATAAGAAATCTAATTTAATGGATTTTTGAATTAAATAATATTTTTATAAAATATTATTATTATTATTAAAATAATTTTTATTAAATATAAATGATCTTATAATTTTATGAATGCAATTGAAATTTTTATTATTGTTTGAAAACCATTTTTGTCAAAACTCGTGAATTTTCGATTAATGCCAGTTTTTATTTTAAAAGTGAAAATTAACATATTTTAAAAATTATTTAGATAAAATAAATGTTATTTCTGTAATAAGGACATCGAAATTGTCCAACAATGAGTTTTTCATAATTTTCTGAGACAGTCATATTTTTGGGTAAAAATTAAATACCGTTTAAATATATAATGGGTTTTATGACATCATAATGACCCAATAGTGATGTAATAAAATAATATAATCTTCATGTTCGGCCAATATATGTTTTACCATTAAAATAATGTTAATTTGGGTTTGTTTGACTTATTTTACAAAGCATTAATGGACCCCTCAAGACTTATTAAACATCTTGTCTTTTTAAATTATTTTCACTGGGAGTGTGACTCACCTCCACATAAGCAACCCCATTATTTTAAGAAGTTAGGACTTTGGAATTATAATTTTTTTTTTTCTCTCCCCTTCTCAAAAAATCAATGGGCATAAACCATGATATGATTTGTGGTTTAGATTAGTTTACTGTAAGGGGTCCCAAACCTAAATAAAAAATAATTCACTCACCTTTCCTATATAAACCCACCTAATCTCCCACTTCCACCTCACTCAAAGCCTTTGGAGTTCTTCCAAAATCTGCAATAATCTCTCTAGAATCCTCCCAAGGTGCCCCAAGCACCCAAGAAGCCTCTCTCAAGCCTCTCTCAAGACTTTGGAGGCACACTTCAAAGTAAGGGTTTTTCTTCCTTTCACTTATTTTGTCCAATTTTCTTGATATTGTTATTCCATTTAAATTTAAATTATAAATGATGGGGTATGGTTTCAAACATCCACCATACAACCCTATTATTGTTTTAATGATGGTATACCCCTTTATATATCATTAAATTCCTCACATGTACACCCGTTACTATGCTGAAATTCTGAAAGGAACTTCTCTCTCCTCATTTACATTCAAGCAATACTTTTGTATCATAAATCAAAATTCCATTACAATTGTTGGGAAATGTATCTATATGACCCCCTTACTTTCCATTTCATGTATATATGATGAGGCACCACTTTATCTATCTTCAACCATTTTTTTATGAATTCTTATATCACGCCGTTACACTGCAAAAATTACACCGATTTCCTAAAACAATGCCATTATGTAGGGAATACAATGCCCATTTCTCCCTCAAGGGTATTCACCTTCATTCACATTTAATTATTGATTATAATGTTTTATTTCCCATTCTTTTGTCGTGGAATAAATGATTATGTTTTATGAATCCAGGTTTTATGATCCATGTGGCACACTTATGCATGAAATGAAATGTTTAAGAAGGGTGAGCCCTTATAACACTCCAATGCATTTGGTAAAGTATAGTATCATGATAAATCATGTGAAATGAGTGTTGACTCATTATAATTCAAGTGCAATGAGGTTTTAATCGTGATTTATGTGAAAGAAGGATTTACTCATGCTCTATGTGCAATAAACCTTGGCTCATGCTAATTCCATGTTAAGTGTTGTAGCCACATTTCCATTTTATGATTATTATGCATTATCATGAATTTATGTCCATGTTTGTCTTGTTCTCTATTGATATTCCTATTGTCTAAAATTTGTTTTACTCTTCATTTATTCCATGTTTATTCCCTTACTGGGCTTCATAGATCTCCTTTTTCATATGCATGTCCTCAGGTTATCCCATGCAATGATAAGTACGAAGGAATGTAGTTGTCATGTAAAGGAGTTTTCAATAAAGATGTTTTATTTCATGTTTTAATTTGTTATGTAATGATCCTAATCCCCAATGAAACTAGACCTCTCTATCTTCCTTGTTTTATCGAGTGAATAGTTTATTTAATAAATCATGTTTAAGTTCGTAATAAAAACAGGGTTTTCATGGTTGGTATGAGAGGATAGGTTTAGTTATTTTTGGGATTAGGATTAGAAAACCCTAGTAAAGCCTTAGATACAAGACTAAGTACAATTAAAACGTCCCTAAGTTTTGGTGAGTATTGAGTAAGTGGGTTATCAAGAAAATACATCCCTGTATAGATATGAGTAGTTAGAGGCGGCTCTGGCACAGATGTATCCTAGGGGTTAAACCCAAAAACACCGCTTTTAACTAGACTCGAACGAGAACTGGTGCATGACAATGGGCCTTGCTGCACTCTTGTTTACGACACTCTCGAGGGATATTCTTTTGTAAATTCACAAGCCTAGTATGAACCCTTATTAAGGGAATAAAAAAACCCCTAAGAATATATGTTAGAGTGTAGATAATGAAAAGCCATGATTGAAGCCTGTACACTCATGAGTTAAGGAAATAAAAGTTTATTTATAAGTCATCAACTTTTTTATTAGTATTACCCTTTATGGGTTACCACTAACATTCCTTTTATTTCATCCAATGGAAGGTAATAGGAGTACTCAGGCTAACAACCAATGTGAAGATCTATGTGATGACTATACTAATGAGATACCCAATCCAATGGGAGCGGGAATCGTGAACTTTATCACGCTTCTCTCTCTGCTAACTCAAGATTTGAATAGAAACATGGGTCAAGAGGAATGTTCAACCCCCACTAAGAAAGAAAAAGTCATTATCAATAGCTTCATGAGACAAATGCCTCCTACTTTTAGTGGATCATTCGATCCCATGATCATTGAACAATCGATAAACTCCATTGAAATGATCTTCTCCATCCTTCAATGTTCTGAACAAGAGAAGGTTCTCTTTGCAGGTTATCATATGGAGCGTGATGCTGATCAATGGTGGACGTTGATAAAAAAATATGATGCCTAAGGAGGAGATCAAGGCATTGGAATGGAAGGATTTCTGGAAGATGTTTTTCGATAAATATTTTCCGCACACCCTCTGGCTTAAGATGGAAATGGACTTCCTTTACCTCAAGAAAAAGGATGAAGAATCTGTTGGAGCATACAAGGCAAACTTCACAAGGCTTGCACGATATGATTCTGGCTTGGTCATTACCCCTGAATGGAAAGTCAACCGCTTCTTTGGTGAGATGAAGCGTAGCCTACGGAAAGTATTAGTGATCCGTGACTTCGACAGCTATGAGGAAATTTTCTGATGTTCCCTCAAGGTCAAAATGGAGATCGGGGAATCACATGGGTATCATGGGGACATGAAGCGTAAGGTGGACCTCAATTCTGGTGGTCCGATGGATAAATCCAATAGTGCTAAGAAGATCCAGCACCCCATTTTCCAAAAGTGTGGAAAGAATCACCATGGAAATTGCCTCAAGGGGACGAGGAGATTTTTTAGGTGTGGAAGAGAAGGGAACCTAGCTGTTAACTATCGGTAAGAACGACTTGCGGCTGCAACAGAGGAAAGGAATGCTCCATTCAAACCTCAAAGAATTGTTCATTGCTACAACTGTAAGGAACCTGGGCATTTTGCAAATCAGTTCCCTAATCCAAAAGTTTTTTGAGGCAACCAAGAACCTCCAAGGCAGCAAGGAAGAGCTTTTTCCATCACTTCTGCCGAAGTGAACCCCGACAATGAAGTGGTGATAGGTACTCTATTTATTTATTCAAGATTAGAAAACATACTTTTTGATTCATGTTCTACGCATTCTTTTATATCTTGAAAGTTTAGTTGAACAATCCCAGAACCACCACAAATCATAGAAGTGATGGTGTCAGTGAGTACAACAAATAGAGAAATCATTGCATCCCATGAAAATAAGTCCTCCCCTGTTATAATCTATGGATTTAATTTCCTTTCAAACCTTGTCATAATCCCTATGGTGGAATTTGATGCAATTATTGGCATGGATTGGCTTTCCTTAAATAGATCCAATATAAATTTTTAGGAAAGGAAAATCACACTCCATATGGAGAATCAACCTCTGATTCTTTACAAGTGTAATGAAGAAGATGAATCTCCTTTAGCTCCATCATCTCAAGAAGGGATATTACTTTCCTATGAGCACGCGTATCTAGATTAGATGATTGAGTCCAAGGAAGAAACCATACTTGAATAAATTTTTATTGCGAGGGAATTCGCTGAAGTGTTTCCTGGGTAACTGCATGGTCTTCCTCCTAGAAGAGATGTTGAATTATCAATTGAAATTATACCACGGTCTCTACCAATATCCAAGACTCTATATAGAATGGTTGTCATGGAGCTTGAAGAGATGAAGAAACAACTACATGAAAATCTGGATAAAGGGTTTATACTCCTAAGTGCTTCACCATGGGGGGCACCAGTCCTCTTCTTCAAGAAGAATGATGGGTCAATGCGGCTTTGCATTAACTATCATGAACATTAAAAAATGAAGATAAAGAACAAGTATCCTCTTCCATAGATTGATGAATTGTTTGATCAGATGCGTGGAGCACAATACATCTCTAAGGTGGACTTGCATTCGGGATATTATCAAGTAAGGGTGAAGAAGGAAGATATCCCCCAGACTATTTTTCACACAAGATACAGGCACTATGAATTAATTGTAATGACTTTCAAACTCACTAATTCTCCACCAATCTTCATCGACTTGATGGATAGAGTCTTAAGAGATTACCTCGAAAAATTTGTAGAAGTCTTTATAAATGATATTATAATATACTACAAAATCAAGGAGGATCATGAGAAGCATTTACGAACTGTACTAGAGACATTGCGCAAGGATTAGCTCTTTGAAAAGTACAGAAAGTGTGAATTCTGGTTGAAGGAGGTCACATTCTTGGGCCATATCATCACAAGCAATGAGATATCTGTGGATTCCTCCAAAACAGATGCAATTGGGGGATGGCTGAGGCCAACATCGGTAACGGATATCAGTAGCTTCATGGGGTTAGCTGGATATTATCGACGATTTGTGAGAATTTTTTCATGATTTTCCAACCCTCTTAGCAAGATAACTCTAAAGGGAGTAAAGTTTTCATGGAGTGATGAAGGCGAAGAAAGCATCAAGGCGTTGAAAAGGAGGATTATCACTGCGCCCATGGTCACTTAACCCACAAATGGGGAATTTTTTTTGGTATTCAGTGATGCTTAGAAGAAGGGATTAGATTGTGTGATGATGTAGAATTAATAATTTATATCCTATGAATTAAGGCAGTTGAAAATCCATGAGCAAAACTATCCAACACATGATCTTGAGTAAGCGGCGGTGATCATTGCCTTGAAAATCTGGTGGCATTATCTTTATGGAGAGAAATGTGAGATATATACTGACCACCAGAGTCTTAAATATATATTCACATAGAATGATCTTAATATGTGCCAAAGAAGATTTATAGAGATCATTAAGGATTATGATTCTTCAATACATTACCACCCTGAGAAAGTGAACAAGGAGGTAGATTCCATAAGTAGAAAGGACCCAACGATTCTATCAATTATGAGAATTGAGAAGGATACAATCTTCTTAGACATAATGAAGATGGAAATGGGTATCATAAATAAGGGAACTTCATCAATACTTTCACAAATTATTGCTCAAACTTCTCTTTTGGAAAGGTTAAAGGATGCTCAAAAGGATGATGTGGGAATTTAGGAAAAAGTAGAAGCTATCGAAAAAGGGAAATCCTCGGATATTAATGTTAATGAATAAGGAATTGTGCGATTTGGGAAAAGACTTTGTGTTCCATCAAGTACGAAGCTGAAGAAGGAACTTTTGGATGATGCACATAGTTCAAATTTCTCTATTCACCCAGGGAGCACAAAGATGTATCGATATCTCCGAGAAAAATTTTGGCGGGATAATATGAAGAAGGAGATCGTTGTATATACCTCAATGTGCCTGGTGTGCTAGCAAGTACATGAAGAGAGGATGAAGTCTAGGGGATGATGAAACCATTGCCCATACCAGAATGGAAATGGGAAAACATCACCATGGACTTTGTCACTGGACTTCCGAGGACATCCAAAGGCAACAATGCAATCTGGGTTGTGGTGGATCATCTTACAAAGACTGCACACATCATTTCTATTCAGGAGGATTTCTCATTGGATAAACTGGCCCAGATATATATCAGGGAAGTGGTATGGTTGCCTGGAGTACCACTATCTATTATGTCTGAACGAGATCCAAGATTCACCTCTATGTTTTAGAAGAGTCTTCAAAACTCTCTGGATACTGAACTGAACTTTAGTATGGCCTATCATCCTCAAACTGATGGCCAATCCAAGTGGACTATCCAAACACTTGAGGACATGTTGAGAGAATGATCAATGGACTTTAAAGGAGTATGGGATCAACATCTTCCTCTGGTTGAGTTCTCTTATAATAACAATTTCCACTCCAGCTTCCAAATGACACCATATGAAGCCCTATATGGGAAAAGGTAAAGAACACCGGCATGCTGGGATGGTGTCAGTGAACCTAAGATTCTTGGACTAGAAATGGTTGAAGAAATGGTGGAGAAGGTGAAAACCATTCAACAGCATATCAAGGATGTCAAAATACGACAGAAGAGTTATGCAGACAACCGTCAATGAGAACTTGAGATTAATTTTGGAGACATGGTTTTCCTATGGATATCTCCGTGGAAGAAGTTCACGAGGTTTGGAAAGAAAGGGAAGTTAAGTCCATGGAACATCGACCCCTTCGAGATTCTTGATCGTGTCAGGGCTGTGGCGTATCAACTAGCACTTCCACCTTCCATGGCCAAAGTAGATGGTATCTTTCATGTATCCCTCTTATGGAAGTACATACTAGAACCTTCACATGTACGCTTTTCTAAGGTTGTACAGTTGGGGGATGATCTTTTTTATGAGGAGCAACCAATATAGATCTTAGATCGTAGAGAAAAAGTTCTACAAAACAAGACAATTCCCCTCATCAAGGTGCTGTGGCGAAACCACAATTTTGAAGAAGCGACTTGGGAATCATAGGAAATGATGAATCTGATTTACCCACATCTTTTTTAGTGTTGGAAAAGGAAATTTCTAGGGTGAAATTTCTTAAGGGGGAATATTGCAACGACCCAAAGTTTCATTAATGGAAATCCCACTTGATTTAATTAAATGTCTCTATGTAAAATGTTTATATAAAGTGTCAACTTATTTGGTTTTATGTTAAGAATTTTGACTATTTCTAATGTATCCATTGAACAGTGATAACATGATTAGTATAAATATAGGGCTTTAAAAAATCCAATTTACTCACACAAAAGAAGTGATGACCTCATTCAGTATAATTGCTCCATATGATGCCCATTTTTAGAGCTCAAATAATTGGTCATGTTCTTAGGTTTCTATCTTCACTAAGCCCAAGCCAAGATTCATCATGTCAAGCTCAAACATGACCGTCTACGGGAAATGTGGATGTTGTTAGAGATTACCACTTGAGAGATGTTATCCGAGCCACCCCAAGAGTCTGTCACCATCACACACCTTACCCTTAGGTCTTATGCAGTTTTTTAAGGGGTTATGTAATAAATCGCAAGTACTATGTTCATGTATATTATTCTTTGTATATAATAATGAATATACCTTCTTGTCATTATTGACAATTTGTAAATATTTTTTTAAAGCACAAATAGTATTTTTGTAGTTAATATTCAGATAAGAAATATATTTCGATGAATTAATAAATTTTTGAATTAAATAATATTTTAATAAAATATTAGTATTATTATAAAATTAATTTTTATTAAATATAAATGATCTTATATTTTTGTGAAAGCAATTGTAATTTTTATTATGGTTTGAAAACCATTTTTTCAAAGCCTGTAAATTTTCAATAAATGCCAGTTTTTATTTTTAAAGTGAAAATTAACATATTTAGAAAATTATTTGGATAAAATAAATATTATTTCACTAATCAGGACTTCAAAATTATCCAATGGGGAATTTTTCATAATTTTCTTAGAAAATCAAATATTTGGGTAAAAATTAAATACCGTTTAAATATATAATGTGTTTTATGACATCATAATGACCCAATAGTGATGTAATAAAATACTATAAGCTTTATGTTAGAAAAATATATGTTTGAAAATTAAAATAATGTGATTTTGGGTTTGTATGACTAATTTTACAAATCATTAATTAAACCATCAAGACTTATTAAACATCTTGTCTTTTTAAATTATTTTTCATGGGAGTGTGACTTACCTCTACATAAGCAACCCCATTATTTTAAAAATATCGGATGTTGGCCTTATAAAATATTTTCTTCTTCTCCCTTTTTCCAAAGACCATGTGAATAGACCATGAGGTGATTTGTGTTTTGGATTAGTTTAATGTAAGGGGTCCCAAACCTAAATAATAAAGAATTGAATAACCTTTCCTATATAAACTCACCCATGCTCCCACTTCTTCCTCACTCAAAGCCTTTGATGTTCATCAAACCTCTTCCGTAATCTCTCTATAATCCTCCCAAGGTACCCCAAGCTCTCAAGAAGCATCTCTCAAACCTCTATCGAGCCTTTTGAAGCACACTTCCAAGTAAGGGTTTTTCTTTGTTTCACTTTTTTTGTCGAATTTTCGTAATATTGTTATGCCCATTTAATTTCAATTATAAATACTGCGGTATGGTTTCAAACCTCCCCCATAATTACCTCTTTTTGTTTGAAGGATGGGAGACCCCTTTCCCTCTCATTAAATACCTCCCAGGTACACCCGTTACTATGTCGAAATTCTGAAAGGAACTTCTCTCTCCTCATTTACATTCAACAATACTTTTGGATCATGAATCTAAATTACATTACAATCATTGGGACATGTATCTATATGACCACATTACTATCCATTTCATTTAGATATGATGAGGCACCCCTTTCTTTCTAATCAACCATTTTTTTATGAATTATTATATCACACCGTTACGCTGCCAAAATTACATCGATTTTCTAAGCCAATGCCAATGTGTAGTTAATACCATGCCCATTTCTCCATCAAGGGTATTAACCTTAATGCACATTTACTTATTGATAATAAAGTTTCATTCCACATTCCTTTGTTGTGGAAGAAATGATTATGTTTTATGAATCCATGTTTTATGATCCATGTGGCACACTTATGCATGAAATGAAATGTTTAAGAAGGGTGCGCCCATATAGAGCTCCAATGCATTGTGTAAAGTATAGTATCATGATACATCATGTGCAATGAGTGTTGACTCATGATAATTCAGGTGCAATGAGGGTTTACTCATGATTCATGTGCAATGAGGATTTACTCATGCTCCATGTGTAATGAACCTTGGCTCATGCTAATTCCATGTTAAGTGTTGTTGCCACATTTCCATGTTATGATTATCATGCTTTATAATGCTTTTATGTCCATGTTCCTATTGTTCTCTATTGATATGCCTATTTTATAAAATGTATTTTACTCCTAATGTTTTCCATGATTATTCCCTTACTGGGCTTTATAGCTCACCCTTTTCTTATGAATTTTCTTAGGTTATACCATGTAATGCTATGTATGAGGGAATGTAGTGGTCATGTAATGGAATTTTTCAATAAAGATGTTGTATTTCATGTTTTAAGTTTTTATTTAATGATCCTAATCCCTAAATAAAAAAGTCCTCTCAATATTCCTTATTATATCAATTGAATAGTATATGTAATAAATCATGTTTAGGTTTGTAATAAAAGCTTGTTTGTCATAAATAAATTCCTAGAATAATTATTCACTATCCCAATGTTATCAGAGAAACTTAATTATTTTTCCCAATATATTTGGTACTTTTATTTTAAATTTCTGAAAATTTTAAAATAAAGAAAAATTATGCCTTCTCTAAAACACATAACCATACAAACTAAAATCAATTATAATGGGTATAAAGTATGTATAACAACCACATTCATGGGAACTCCTTATATCACATACATCACTATGTATATAATAAATTATTCAGCTAAACCTATCACATTTTCTACAAAACATTGATTTTGTCATTTTACATAATAAATAAGATTCATAATTTTGACATGATTCATTATTAATTGACTGAAAAGATAAATCTCTAATGACTCTATAGATGTTTTTATTATATATACACCAACAATGAAATTTATAAAGTAATATTATGATATATTAAAACATAAATTTCTTATCATTAATATAGTTGACCAGACTATCTATATCATAAATATAGAATCATTCAATATATTAATAATTCTGTTAAATATCTCATTCATGTGGATAAAAAATTTTATCCTGAATAATAAATAAAATTTCCTTCATATTGAAATAAGGTATAAAAAATAAAATTCCATATAATTTTTACAAATATTAATGGTATTAAAAATATAGAACAAATAATATTGGAAGATTTAGATTATATATTCACACCTCTAATGCATAAACACTGTTTAGATTTCCAACACTTATATATTCTAAAAAATTCATTAATTTAATCTCATTTATGAGTTAGTGGCAATAATCACAAATTTGAGATGAAAAACATCTGTCTAATAATAATGATTCATCAATAGTTAAATTTATTATTATAATGTTCATATCCCTTTGATCCAAATTATTATTTTTGAGAACATTTGTCAATAATAGATTTTAATATGTAAAACTATATATCCAGCATAAATGAAATCATAAATTAAGGTGTATGATATATTATATTGTAAATAAAATTTCATATATTTAATTAATTAAATGGTCTTAAATAATTTCAATAATAAATCAATTAAATTCACACCCAATAAAACATCTTAATAGGTACATTATATCTAATTGGTTTTGAGGATCCATATTTCACTAAAATTAGAAACATTAAAATTTACACAATGCTTTTCTATTTAGGTAGTTTTTTCACAATATTTTTCTATTTAGTTAGGTCATCATAGTAACCATATCATAAAATAATCTTGGATATCTATATAGAATACTAATTTCCCAACTCATCATGGGATTTATCCTGACTCTATTCTTCTTAACAGTTAATGATATTAGGGTATCCCAGAAAATTGTATCATAAAGAATAAAAAAAATTTGGGAACATAATTATATTATATTTAACCATACTTAGAAATCCTTTCATAAGATTGTTTTTGAGAAACTTGCTTTGGTATGGAATACTCGTATGGATAGTTGAGGTATTTCTATTTGTTTAGTTTGGAAGGAATCTCATACTCAGTATATCTATGATTTTATAATACCTAGCCTTTCCATAATTTATCCTATTTATATAATTTGTTATTATTTTACCCCTGTATATTATTACCTCTCATGTTATCCCAATATATATGCGTGATTCTAGCTATTTAATTTTTAAATTATATTATTTCAACCATACAAATACATTACAAACTAATTAATGAAATAATCTTTATATATCTCATTATTTATGTTTATCACCCAATAAAAAATTATAATTATATATACACATAAAAAAATTTATCCCATTAATAATGTATATTTTTACCCTTTTTATGTTATGTATTAATTTGAGATAAAATAAGAAGACCCCACAAGAGAAAGTATAGTGGGATAAGTAGTCAAACCCATATTTTCAATGATAAGGTATGTACCTCCTGGCCAGTAAAATGTATTACCAAATGTCAAACTAACCATTTATCAATATGGTAGGGATATATTAATTCTTATTCAACTCCAACACGTAATATCAATAAATTATAACAGTCTCCTATTATTGAAATCATAACCTAAAATAATAAATCAATGTATTGTTTGATCAAAAAATAAATTATTTATCTCATACATTGAATGTATGATTTATATTCTAGATGTGATAGTTTAAAAGAAATTTACAAAAACCATTTCCTAATGTGGAGAACATTCATAATATAAAAATTTTTATACATGAATACTAAAATAAATATTTTATAAATAAATAAAAAAATAAAATTTTCTTACATGAAATATAACACCTTGGAAAAATAATTATAATTAAATTAACTTCTTATTAAATATAAAGTCTTGCAGATTTTTTTTGGAAAAAAGAGACTAGTTTGGTGATTTTTTAATGAAAAATATTTTTTATTACTTTTTATCAAAACTATTGAAAAACTAATGTGTCTTCACAAATGAATCCATTTTTTGAGAAATAAAATTCTATAAAGAATCTTCCTTAAAACACTAAATAAATTATTATAATAATTCATTTTTCCTTATGGATTCATAATCAGCCTCATATTTAGAACATGCACCAAGACATGATTTTTTCATATTCATGAAAAAATATTTGAAAAACTATGTCATAATAGCCTAGAAAAAACATAGTGATGTTGAAAAATGATGATCTATTTTATGGTTGGAAAACCATTTCTTTCTATAGATAAAATTATTTTTTACTTATATAATTTCTCAAAAGAAAATGTGATTCTTACAAACCATTTCATTTTTCTGAAAATGATAATAGAAATTTATGTTGTTTTATAACCCCAATCATGGTTTTGGAGAAGAAAGAACATTGTTTTTTATCCGATCTTCATTATATTTATACATAATCTGGAATAAATCTAATACAACTAATGGTTTTTTGGGACATATTTATGCCCATAAATAGTGGAAGAAAAAATAAAACACTTTTTAAAATTGACATAGAGTGGAATAAATATGATGAAAGGGATGAATTACAAAACGATCCTACCTCACTATCCATGAATTTATCACTATTGGTAGTGGTTTTGATTGCAATTCCATGGTAGAAAGTAATGGGTTCTTGGCTCCAATGGTACACAAAAGTCCCAAGAATAACCAAATTCTTTAGTAATACACCTCCACCAAAAAATTTTGTTGGTGCCTCCTAATTATTGAAAATTTATGGGAAGAGAAATTGAGTTAAATTTGGGAAAGTTAATATAAACACAATTTATCAATAAGGCCAAAGACCCCTATTTTATTCCCCCTACATTTAATAAATATTCATTTATGAGTTATGAAATTTTATATATTATGAAACTTACAAATGATTTCACATTAAATTAATTATATATTTTATTCTTAAAAAACATTAAAAATATATAAATTATCAACATATTATCATATTATGTGTCAATATTTAAAAAAAGATAATGAACTAAAGAGAATCAGTCAGATGATATTATATATCATTTCAAATTAGCGTCACGACATGGTATAATGAAACATGAGAAGATATAAAAATTAATGTTGGGAATCCTACCACAAAATTATTTATACGTTAGTGGATAATATCAAATATATTAATTATTATAAAGAAAAAATATTTTTATCTAAAAACACTTCCAATTTATTTCATTAGGTGAGCCATTTTCTCAGTGAAGATGGCACTGGTCTGGTAGATCCCTCCCCACCTGATGGGGGAGGGATCTTCGATGTTTTGGCCATTCTTGAATCCCGACATGAAACCTCTTTTTCCGAAGGTAGCATTATTCCCTAAGGTACTAGAGTTCAACTATGTATTTTAGAACCTCCAGATTTTAACCTCATAGTTTACAGAAACTTCCACACTTTTCATGCACACCCTAATTGTGAATTTTAAGTAGAAAATGCCTTCAGTTTACCCCTTCGATCATTTCACCTTTGAATCATGGGATCTGCAAGATAGGGTGATAGTGGTATTTCTTGACAACCACCATATTATGATCCAATTTTCATTAATAGTATGAACTTATTAGTGCTTGGTCGAGGGACACCTGATGCTGCAAGGGTCTTTGGTTTTTTTGTTTAGATAGTCATTTTAATTCCACATGAGACGTGATATTCCTTCCACTGAAATTTGGGTAAGATTACCTAATTTTATTTTACCTTTCCAACATCTCTCTGTTATCATAATTCTCGGTAATCTTGTAAGTAGGTATTTATGTTCCTATTGCCACACTGAGCCAGTTTGTCACTCTATGAATCTGTGAGTCTATGTTGAGGTTAATGTGTCTTGAGTTCCCTTCAATTTTGTTTGCACAATGATTTTAGAGGTGTAAAAATTCATGATATAGGTGGTTTATGAGAATTGGATAAACTATTTCTCCTCATTTAGATGATTGGTACATTCCTCAGTGGTCTGTCGTAGGGAGCCCACATTAAAGGTGGTAAGAGGATCAGGAAGCCAGTTGAAGTTTGGGTACTAGGAGGTCCTAGATCCACCAAGGATGGTGGCCAATATTTAGGGAATGATTACAAAAACTGGTTAAGAGGATGGAATGAGACATAGGAAAGAATGAAGATATGATAGAGGTGGGGAAGTTATTTCGTTGCAATTGGGAATGGAGAAACATCCTAGAAATGATGCAGTGGAATGCAGTTCTTAGGCTAGCATGGGTTCTGGCTTGGGGAAGAAAGTCGTGGCGCACCAATCTATCCCAGAGGTACTTTATATGTTCAATCAGCTGTGGTAGGATCTCGCGAGTCCCTCCAACCTACCAAGTGGTGTATAATCTTTATTTTGGACCCTAGAAATATTGAAAAATAGGTTTAAAGGACTTGATAAAGTTGGTTTGAGAGATGAATCATCTCATCCGGTTGAGGGAGAAGAAATACACTTAAAGAGCCTTGATGGCTTCAATTTGGAAGGTCTAAACACTGAACAAGAATACCCAATTTTTTCTAATGGTGATGGTGTGGAGGATCCCATTGAAGCCAATAAGAGCTTATCTATAGGGGAGTCTAGTCTATGGATAAATAGGTGTAATATGAGGAGGATGGGTAGGAGAGACTACTCATCCTTGACCCCTCTTATGAAGACTTGGTCATCAAGAAAGAAAATGGATGAGAATATGGATGACAAGGTCAAGTGTTAACCAAAACCACCTGGTCAGACTGAATTATCCTAGGATTTGATTTTGAGATCGGATGATGAGGTGAAATAGCAGGTGTTATTTCTCAATATCTCTTGAGAGGAAGCATCAAAGGTGATGGAAAGATATGTTGAAGTGAATTTATATAAGGAACAATATTGGTGGGTTGACAAACAGGACACGATCTTGGCTGGGGGCTTCAGTAAGAGGATGATCAGGCTCGATGAGTACATTCAGGTCTATGATAAACAAACTTCAGCTGTTGAAGACTGTATAAGGGTAGATTCACATAATCAGGTAACTACTATATCCTAGAATTTATTTAGGGATACAGACTGAGGCCGAATTAAGTAAATTTTCAATGATTATTATTTACCCTTTTATGGATCATACATGGTTTCTCACCTTTTATTGATGCATCTGGAAATAAGGAATTTATTTTTTAGTTTCTGGGTCTTGAGGTGAATTTGGGAGTTTCAATTCTAACATGTTACATTCTTCTTCTTGAGATGAGGTATAAAGCATGAGACCGTCACTTCTGCAAGTCACTTGGAGTGGAAGAATGAGAGGGTATGGCTTTTCCATCAGTTCTAGGCCTATACAACTTTGTACGAGACTTTTTGTCGAGTTCCCATGATTTGGTGGAGGAATTTTAATGATGAGTTGTTGGGGAGAGGTAGAACCAGTATTTTTTTGGAGCTTTTTGTGCTTCTTATTTGGCTGTTTTAATGGACTTGGGGTATCTCACTTCTCCTCTAAATGTGTTTTGATAATAAAATAAAAAATAATTTTCATTCAAGAAAAATTTTTATTAACAAAGTACCATACACTATAATAAAAAAATTATAAAATGATAAATTCAATTGAATTATGAAAAAATGGTAACAGATAATGAAGGAAGCTCAAAATATACCGAAACCATTTAATTTATTTGTGGATTATTAATGAATAAAATGAACCACCCAATGGATGGTGCAATATATTTTTTTTATGTGCCTCAAAATATTCTTTCAAATCATGTATAAAATATATTAAACATATAATAACAATTTTCATACATGACTAATCTAGAATTGCCCAATCATCTATAATAAAATTACTAATTAAACATCAGAACTGATAGATTAATCATTTAATAGATAAACTATTTTAAGATGAAAATTTATATCGAATAATATAAAACATTAGGAAATTTTATATAATAATATAATACCAATTTAGACATTTAATTGAAGAATCTCAAAAATATAAAAAAACCATGAATAAAAATCAATACAACTTTTCATTTCTATACTCTTACAAGGCCTTGAAAACTAAAAAATTAATCAAATGTTGTGATGATTGGTTCGTTGTAAAATTGGCACAAGTTCAATTAATATATTTATTTAACTAAAAATAAATATTATATGGTTATAATTCACAAACTAAGAAAACAATTATGAGTCACCATATAACTAATAAGAAAGTTATGTGAAACAATCATCATGATGATGCCATGTTATGTATAATGTTAAAATAAATGAAAGGTAACCAAGGAAACCATGATAGATAAAATTTCTAAATGAGTGGATTATATATAATGAAACATGGTCCATGACCCCCAACCCCAATATATACCCCTGTTGGACTGATAATGAGAGAAGAGAGATGTTCACTGCCTGAGTCCCACCCCTAGTAGGCCCTAGGTTGTTGAATATAACTGAGGGAAAAATAAACATACATATAAGAGGCATTAAACTCTAATAGAAAATTTAGAAGAGAGAGATAATACATATACACCAATAAAAAACCTCTCAAAAATATATATAATGAAATAACAAGTGTGAACATACAATTCCTTATTGTACTATAGCATCTCAAATGAAAAATATAAGTACTAAAAAGGTAAAAATGGTTGTAACCACAAAGCCCAAGAAGTTCCTTCAAAACCATGAGATAGTAGTAACCCAGACAATCACCAACATACATTGGATGTCCTAAAAAAGAGTTCATATATATGAAGTGTGAGAATAATAGTATACTCACTAGAATCCTCCAAGGAACCACTCATGAAAATTATAACGAAAGAATACAAAATCAAGTTAACAATAGTGAAACAAATCCATCACCTAAATAGGAATACAATGTTTCTTACCACACTATGGATAACTGTGAATAATTATAATTTAAAAAATATAATATAATATAATATAATAGTTAATCATCAATGGTATCCCACTCCCTTATCCCAATAGTTTTACTACTCTTCCCTAAAGTCACACATCTTGAGATATATCTCTCCAAAATAACCCATCCTGAAGACACCATGGAATGGAATCCTATATACACCACCTGCATCACATAATCACATCATCCCATAGCACATTCGCAAATGTAGTAATCATGTAGTTTCTAGGATCAACCACAATCCATATGGCATGTGTCATAAATTATATCCTATAACTCAAGTCATCATAACCTATACACCATGTATGTACCTCAAGTATTCACATTCTATACACGTCATAGTTGAAATTGTCCTTCAGACACTATATCTAGTCATACATTTTTTTTAAATTAACCACAATCCATTATAAACCTCCACACACATATATGGGAAAACTGACCTCTATCTATACTAGTGAATATAACATATAAGATAATATAGACGGGCCCGAGGTGGTATCTAGTCATCCATACACCCATCAAGATATCAGGGGAAATACCTCCCATAGTCTCTTGGGTGTCAGTCACCCAAATCGATGAGGGTTGGGTAGAATATAAAATCATAGATTATAAAACATAAAATAGAGATCATCCACTATGGGAATAACCTAGTATTATACTCAAATGAAGCTAATGTCACTCAGACTCCCCACATCCACTACTAAGACTAGATATCCTTTAAACACATAGGCATTTAAAAGAGATTCATCAATTACTTATTTCAAATTTGTTTTCCCTTTTTCAGTTAATTTAAAATTAATTAAATTATCTATTAAATTTCATTAAATATATATAAATTAATCACCATCATGAAGTTCATGATCTCTACAAATAATCTAAACTGAGAACACAATTTATCATGATTAAAATATTCTCATCATTTTCATTCGGTATCCACCAACAAAGTGGGTTAAGAATTATTTTTTTTAAAAGTTTTGGGCAGAAGCCTCAATTTATTATTTAAAGAAAATAAGTATTTAGTGTGGGTAGAGGGAGACCCACTACATAGCCTGAAGGCCGAAGGAAAAGTGGCCTGGATACAAGGCTTGAAATCCCATTTTTCGCCCAAAGGACCTCTCGGTAAACTGTACTGCTACTATACCTGCGCTGCTACAGTAAATGCTACAATACCCGCCACCGCTACAGTACCCTTCAATAGTGCCTCCACCGCTACAGTGCTGCCACTGCAATAGTTCTGCCGCTGCTATAGTACTACTACATTACCCCCGCTACAGTACTGCTACAGTACCCTGGAAATTCATCCCTGCGGGGATTTGATCCCGCATCTCTTAGATGCCAAGAAGGAGCTTGTACCACATGAGTACAAGCTCATTGGATATGGTTTAAGAATTATTTATTAATTATTATAATCACTCCATAAATTGGGTAGTATAGAAACAATATCAAAAACTACCACCAAGAAAAAACATGAAACCATGAACTCTCAGATTCCTCAAGAAATGGAGAATGAAAACAAGACAATCCAAATAACCTGGTCATTGACCAGTTAACACATTCATTGAAATATAACATGAAAATGTATAACATCAATGGGTAAGTTCATCTTCTACCCATTCTATCATCTCTAGTCCCATCCTTGATACCCAAATGAATATCCTGATTAATCTCTCCATCATAGGCATGAACTACATCTATATCATATGTTTAACACCCCATGATTTTGAAAATACATTTAATATCAAATGCATGATACATTGAGTCCCTAAAAAATACACCACTCTTTCATAACCTAGACAATAATTTTTTCCACCTCTGTGATTTGAATTTCACAAAACATATATACATGGTAGCGTTCATTAAGATATTTAGATCCATATATGATCAAATTTCATTTTTGTTGAATACTGTCTTGACCCTAATAAATATTAATGTACCCATATGAATAGTAATATAACCCCTATGAACAGTAACCACACCCATGAATCTATAAATTAAATTTAAACACCTTAAAATTAAAATATAGTATTTTAGAAATTAATAATTATGTGTTGGTATTTTTGTGATTTATAAATATTTAATAAAAAATTTAAATTAATAAACTAAGAAAATTGATTTTCCTAAAAATTATTCCCAAATAAATATTTTTTATCTTATGATTTTATGATATTTTTATGAGACATAAATTAATTTTTGAACATATTATAAAATAAGTTTTAAATTTAAAATATGTATTAATAATGTAAATAATGATTTAAAAAAAATTAAATTTCACATATTTTTTAAATTATTGTGATAAAATGGAAATAATTTTTTGATTCTATAGGATGATAATTGGCTATGGTGAATATTTTGTATTTTTCTAAAAAACACCAATTTTTGGTAAATAGTAAAATATGCTAATTTACGATAAATACCAAATAATGATTAATTGAGTAATATGTTATGTAAGGATGATGTAAGATAACTTGATTCAAAATAAAATGAACATATTACTATTATTGGTCATAATAATGAATAATATTGATCATATTTGACAAAATAATAAAATAATGAGTAAAATAATTAGAAAACCCTCATCTCCTCAACTATAAACCCCCCTCACTCTCTCTTCTCTACACTCCTCTAAAGATTTTCTTCCTCTATAAATTATACTCAAATATCTTTCAAATATCATCTACCATGTCTATCATTCATTGTATTCATAAAAATACCAAAACCTCTCCCTTAAAGTGGATCTTAAGGAAGATTATTTCAAGAGATTAATTCCTCTGTTAATTTCTTTTATTTTTTGTTCCTTTATTTTATTTTTTTTCTCACCTAGTTTCACCAAAATTTTATGTTAATCTATTACCTTAAATGTAATGGAATTTTTTTATGGTAATGGAATAATTCTTCACCATCTCTCATTTCCCATCCTTTTATTATTGAAATGATAACACCATTCAATATGTGTTAATTTATCACATTTAATGACGACTAGTTTCCAATTTTATATTATCATCTTCAATAATGGTCATGAACCCATTTTTATAGTTGAACAAGACTATAATATATGTATTATAGCTTATTTATGGTTCTAGATTCCTTTTTTCAAATATCATTAATTTATAAATCAAAATGAGTTCTTTGTGATAAAAAACTGCCAATTAGACCAAACAATTGACATTAATGTTTTATATAATGATTCATATTCACTCCAAATGACTAGTTTTTTTTGAACCATGTAATATTTATTTTTTTCACTAATAACATAAAACTTCTATTCTAGATAACCATTCTCATTCTACATGTTCATCCATATATTAATATAAGTAAACTGATAATGTAAACATGGAAGAAAAAGCTCCCAAACATTGAAATTGAATATATTTACCCATCACAATAACATGAATGAACCTAATAAGGTCATAATAAATCAATTAAATGTAGATGAGTTTCATTAACAATTAATTTATGAAAATAAATTTGAATATTTTGGTTATTAAGATCAATTGAGGAACCCCTTAAAACTTAATGTAATGGTTTTCTACTCAAACCTCCGAATTTATTCCGGTTACTTTTATTATCAACATACCTCAAATAAAATATTATTCATTCATATATACTCCTAAAACTTTCAGTGTGAATTATCTATATATATTTTCCAACCAGAATTATACCATCATTTATGGGGAGTTATTTTTTTAAAGGGATTTGTCAATATTCTTTCGAAAATAAAAGCCCATTTCAAAGGAATTTATTGAAATCTAACCTATTTTCTTGGGGAATATATAATATATTTTATGAATCCATTATTTTTATAAAAACACTCATTATATTATAAAACAATTTATATTATCTCACTTCTTTTTATAGACAAATATTTTTCCCTAATTACTATTTTTTTTTCAAAGTAATAAATTATTTATCTTAAGAATTACTCCATGATTTTATAAGAATATTTTTCATTTCGTTCAACAGTATTATAGATTATTATGTATATTTGGGACTTATATTTTATGATATAACATACAATATGATTTAGAATGGTTTGTGATTACATTAACAGTGGATGATATATCTTCAAACCATTCACAATATTACTCTGAATTTTAGTGTTTATGTTCAATGATTGGGGAAAGTTAGTTACATTCCATATGTTAACATAAATAATAATATATATGTTTTTTATGTCCAATTCCCTTCATATATAGAATTAATTGGAATTATTATTTTTTGGGGCCAAATATATCCCCTCAATTCAATTGTATGTCTCACAAGACAAATAGAAATGTACTTCCCTAAGGCATTGCCAATTTTTTTATATATGGTTTGTGTTGAGGCCTTAATCATTTTTATATGTCTTAGATGAGGCCTTGATTATATGTTTTTGAATGTTGAGCATATTAATTTCCCTAATTATGAAGATATAAATCCATAGTTCGCAAGGGTATTTGACTAGTAGAATACACATGAATTTGTTTTATTAAGGAAACATTTACTCAACTCATATTCCCACCATATTTTGTTAATGATTATTTTTAAAGGCATGTGTTTTCGATTATTCACAATGCCTAACGTTTAGGTTATCTTCTGTTTTAATGTATACCCTTACTGAGTATCTAAACTCACCACTTATTATGATTCATTTTTTCAAGGAAATGAAGAGTTATATTATAATTGACTTAGAGTGATAATCCTAGATTGGTGGATTCTCCCAATAGAATGTAAATGTTGTTTTTCATTTAATGTTGTAATATTTAATTGATGTATGTATCTTGTCTCCAAATATACTAAACTATTTGTTCATTCAGGTTACAAATTTCTTGTATCATGCTAATGTAATGTAATAAGGCACTGGCTCTGAGCAGCTAGGGTTGAGTCTTTATAGTTAGAATAAGAGGAAGTTTAGTAAAAAAACAAAGAAACTAGATTTATAAAACATAGATTAAAGAAAAAACCGTAAGATAATTTTTGAGGTTAAACATACGAGAAAATCCATGAATTTTGGTTATTAATAGATTATCTAGATCATTCTATAAAATACATCATTGTATGAATACTATAAGGGAATGTTGTTTTGGCACAAATTTACCTAAGAATCGAAAATCCAATAAGGAGTTTTGGGATTGAACTGGGGTATCCGGGTATATGTGAATGATCTTTACTACGCACCTAGTTTGACACTCTTGGGATATTCGTAAGAGAATTCCCATTATCATTAAAATCCATTATGAAGGTTTTAAATGTAATTTTATCCTCAAGGAAAACCTCTTTATGATTGTGGTATTTTCCATGCAAATGATTTGAATTTATGTTAAGTATTTTTTATATGTTGAGATAGTACATTATGATTGACAACCTAATATATTGTATTCTTTTATTTAGAAATGGTGCCTAGTGGATGGATTAGAAACCACATGAATGTTAATATCCCATGTAGGTATTTTCCTCTTGTGAAAGATAATGATGTTGTCACTAGAGCTGTTACTAGTGTGGAGAAACTTATAACTATACTGGGATAACATACTCATGGTAGGAATAATAAACTTACCTATAAGAAGAATTTTATTCCACAATGTGGAAATGATATGTTATATCGATTTATGTGAAAACAAACTCCATAAATTAATGGGACTAAGAACCCATTCGTAATGGAGCAGCAGATAAGTTCCATAGAGAAGATATTTCTCTCCATGGAATGTAACAAAAGGGGGAAGGTTGTCATGGAAGTTTATCATCTGTTATGAGATTCTTATCAATGGTGGTAACTAATTCAAAACAAAAAGGAGTATGAAGAGATATAAAACATGGAATGGAGTGAATTTAATGAAATTTTCTTAGAGAAATACATTTATTTTGAACAACGAGTGGATATTGAAAATAAGATCTTGAATTTGTGGAAAAAGGGAGATGAGGATATTGAAAAGTATTAAGATAACTTCACAAGGTTAGAAAGGCATGCTGTTTACTATATACATTATCTATTGAGCAAGGTTGATAAATTATTTTATATCCTAAATCAATTTATTAGGTGGGTACTGGTCTACCAAACATTCTCATAATACGAAGATACAGTCCCATGTGATATCAAGACGAAAAAAGAGTTCTCTAAGTCATATGACATTAAAGTAAATAAAGAGAGGAAGATGGCTGATGAAAAATATAGAAAGGTAAATAAGAAAATGGGTAATGGAAGATTTTAATTTCCACACTATGATAACTATAAAAGGATACACCCTAGTGCCTGTATAAAAGTAAAAGGGGTGTGATACAAGTGTGGATAGAAAGACCATCATTCTGGAGTTTCCCAGGTGATGAAATAAAATATTAATGTTAATTGCTATAATTTTAGAGAGATGGGATATTATATTAATGATTTTACAAATCGTCAAGGAAACATGCCTCCGAAAATTCCAAGGGAACATAGACAAGCTTATGCGATCACAACAGTTGATATTGAAGTTCCTAATGACATGGTGGTAGTTAATTTAACAATTTACTCAAACATAGCCAATGATTTATTTGATTTTGGATCATCTAATTTTTTAATATCTTCCCAGTTTTCCATGAAAATTATTTATTTTTAATTTTATTTAATAAGGGAGTTGTCTGTCAGAACTCATAAGGAAAGTATCACTGAAAAAATCATCTATTAAGAAGTCAACATTTTGATTTAAAAATCCGATTTATCTACTAATTTTATTATCATACCCATGATTGTATTTTAAATAATCCTCAGTGGGGTTTTTATTTCGAACCATGATGTGAACCTTTATTGTAAGAAAAAAGAGGTTAAATTTTTTGAGGGAGAACTAGAATACCTTATCATTAGACAAGAAACATCACCATATAATTATTATCTAGATCCTCCCCTAATAGTTATAATAAATTCAATTATTAGGGTGTAAGGAAATTCAATAACTATGGTTGAGGAAAGGAATGTTCAAATAGAGGACATATCCATTGTGCATGAATATGTTGATGTGTTTCCAAATGATTTACTTGGAAATCATCTAGAGAAATAAATTGTGTTTTCCATTGACATAATTCTTGATTCATGGTGCATATCAAAGACCCCTTATAGAATGACCACTACAGAATTAGCGGAACTAAGGAAACAACTAGATGAATTGAGTGATAAATGAATTATTTTCCCTAGTGTTTCTTTATGGGGATCCCCTATTATTTTCGTTATAAAGAAAGGTGTATCTATGAGGTTGTGCATTGACTAAAGGGAGATAAATGCTAAAATAATAAAGATCAAGTATCCTCTACCTAAAATTGATGATTTATTGGATAAATTTTATAGAGCCCAATATTTTATGAAGATTTATCGTTGATCTGGATATTATTAGTTGCATGTAAGCAAGGAAGATATTACAAAGATGAGAATTTGAACCAGGTATGGGCATTACGAGTTTACAATAATTCCTTTTGGACTAACTGTTTCACCCTCTATTTTCATGGATCTAGTTAACAGAGTTTTCAAGTAATATTTTGGTGAATTTTTTTGTGGTATTTATTGAGGATATCATGGTATAATCCAAAATCTATGAAGATCATGAAAATCACTTGTGAAATATTATAAATACTCTTAGATGAAATTAATTATAAAGGATGTTTATAAACTATGAATTTTGTCTTTAATGAGTTTCCTTTCTTGGCCACATTGTCTCTAAGGATGTTATATATATTGATCTTATTAAGAAAAAGGCTATTCATGAATTTTTTACTCCAAAGAACATAGTTGAAGTCAGTAGTTTTATTGGTTTAGTAGATTATTATCATCTTTTGGTTTAAAATTTTTACCATTTATCCAAACCAATGACCAATCATACATGCAATAGGGTTGAGATCTTCTACAAAAAATAATGTGAGGACTATTTTGAATAATTTTAGACGATATTAGTGAATGATCCGAACCTAACTCTACCATCGAGGAATGATGGGTATTTTTATAAATATCCTTGCATCAAATAATGTACTTGATTGTGTCTATATAATGGATGATAGTTCTATTTCCTATTAGTCAAGGTAGTTAAAAATTAACAAAAAAAACTATCCTACTCATGATTTTGAGTTAGCAGCTACAATGTTTTCTCTAATGATATAAAGGAATTATCTCTATAGAAAAAATGGGAGATATATATGAATCATAAGAGTCTAAAATATATAATCTCATATAATGAACATAATATGAGGAAAGGTTGATGGATTAAACTACACAAGGATTATGATTGTTCCATATACTACCACCCAAGAAAGGGAAATATGGTAGCTGATGCATAGATCATTAAGGATCAGGGAGTTCCCGTCAAAATGATGATTGATATGGATACTTTTTACATTGATCTAGTGTGGATGGATATGAAAATTATCAAAGAATGTGAAACATCACAATTTTTTCAAATGGTTTCCCAACCACTATTATTAGAAATAATTAGATCTTCACAGTCTAATGATGAGAATATTCAAAAAGAACTTAATTCTATGAAAGATGGGAAATTGGATGGTTTCATGTGTCAAGATATAATTCTAAAATTTGGGAAGAGACTATGTGTTCCCTCTATATCTTATATGAAAAGGGTGTTATTGGGTGTTTCTCATAGGTCAAATTTCTTATATACACCCTGGTAGCACTAAAATGTTTAGATATTTGAAAGAACAATTCTAGTGGGATAACATGAAGAGGGAAATTGTTGATTATGTATCAAGATGTTTAGTCTTTCAACAACTGGAGGCTAAACAAAAACATCTTAGAGGATTCGTGGATCCTCTACCTTTTCCTACATGCAAATGGAATGACATAACAATTTATTTGGTCACTGTATTACCCACATCTCTGATAATGAATGATGCAATATTGGTAATTGTTGATCAACATATGAAATATGCATATCTACCTGCTATAAGGAAACATATTCCACTAGATCACCTATAATTACATTATATCAGTGAAGTTGTGATACATCATGGATAAGATCTCCAAATTATGTCTAATCGTGATCCATTATTTACATCAAAATTTGGGAAATGTCTTCCAAAAGATTTTGATGTTGAGAATCAATTGAGTACTGATTATAACCCAACAACTAATAGGAAATCAGAAAAGATGATCCAAACTATAGAGGAAATTTTGAGATCATGATCGCTTTTATTTCAAGTTATGTTGGATCCGTATTTACATTTAGTAATTTTTTTACAATAATAGTTTCCATTCAATTATTCAAATGGCAACATATAAATCATTATATGGAAAGAGATGTAATACCCAAACTTGTTGGGATGAAGTTAGAGAAAGGAAGCCTATGGGACCAAAGCATGTAGAGGAAACAATAGTTAAAGTATAGACTATTCAATTTAATATCAAAGAAACTCATAGTTGACAAAAAAGAAATGCTGATAATCGATGGAAGGATTTGGAATTTCAAGTGCAAGTTTTTGTTTTCATAAAATTAATTTCAGGGAAGGGTCTTATAAGATTTGGGAAGCAAGGTAAAATGAGCCCTATGTATATAGTGCATTTTGAAATTCTAGATAGAATTTTAGATTTTTCATATCGTTTGGCTATGCCACCTATCCTGTCTAAAGGACACAGGGTTTTCCATGTCTCATTGCTGGGAAAGTACATGCCATACCCAACACATGTCCTCACTTCTTAACGAATAGAAATGGAATTTGACCTAAATTACTGTGAAGAACCTATCTGGATTCTAGTCACTAAAGAAAAAGTGATGAGGAAACATGTTACTTGAATGGTAAAGATAATTTTGAAAAATCAAGAAATCGATGAGGCAACATGGGATCTTGAGGAGTTTTGGATGAAGAACTACAAAAATATTTTTTTGAGGTAACATTTTGGTAATTTCTTGGATTATATTTTTGTATGGAGGGGATAATGTAACACCCCTATATTTTTCAATTAAATTTAATATTGAATGCATGAAACACTGAGTTTCTAAAAAACACCACTTTGTTATAACCTAGACGGCAAACATAATTTTCCCACTTATGTGATTTGAATTTTGAAAAATTAACATATACGGTTGTGTTAAGTAAGATATTTAGTGTTTGATAAGATAACCATACAGTTTATGTGAATAGTAACATGAACCTTATGAATAGTAACATACCCATATGAATATTAACATACCATTATGAGTAGTAATATGACCCTTATGAATTGTAACCACACCCATGACGGTATAAATAAAACTTATACACCTTATAAATAAAATAATGTATTTCAGTAATTAATAATTATGAGTTTGTATTTTTGCGAGTAATAAATATTATATTACAATTTTAATTTAATAATCTAATAAAATTATTTTTCATAAAAATTATTCATAAATTAAAATTTTTTACTATAATATTAGGATAATTTTATGGGACCTTAGTTAATTTTGAATGCATTATACAATCTGTTTTAAATTAGAAATATTTATTTTTCAAGAAAATAACGAATTTTTTAAAAAATTAAATATTGTATATTTATAAAATTATTTTGATTAAATGGATGTCATTTATGGATTCTATATCTAAAAATTCTTATGGGTAATTTTTTGAATTTTACTAAAATACATCAATTTTAGTTGAATAGTAAACTACTATAATTTATGATAAATATTAAATACATGATTTATTGAGACATAGGTGAAGTCAGGCTAATGTAAGACCAATTCTTTTGAACTCAATTTCAAATATTACAATTCTTGGTTAGAAAAATCAATACTATTGGTCTTCTTTGGAAAAATAATAAAATAATGAGGGAAATAAGGGGAAACCCCTCCTCTTTTCCACTATAAAACCTCCATCACTTCCAATTATATTCACTCTTAGTAAGACTTGTTCGTTGTCTAAATTATAAAAAAATATCCTCCCAAGATCATCACCCACGTATAACATCCCTTGGTATCATAAAAAGTCCAAATCCTCTCCCCTAAAGAGGCTCTCAAGGAAGATTACTTCAAGTGGTACTTTCATATTTTCAATTCTTTTATTTCAGGTTCCATTCTTTTAGTCTTCTTTTCTCACCTATTTCATAAAAATGTTGGGATGATAGCTGGTACCTTACATGTACATTAATGTTTTTATGATAATGGAATAATTATTCATCATCTTTTATTTCCCCTCATTTTATACTAGAAATGAAAACTCCATACAAAATGTGTTAATTTATCACATCCAAGGATGACGAGTTTTCAATTTCAATTTCAATCTTCAATTATGGTCATCAAACCATTTTGATATTTTAAACATACTATAATATATATTATACATATTTAATATTATTGAATCATTTTTTACATATGATATTAATTTATAAAACATAATGAGTTCATTGTGATAAAAACTTCCAATTAACCCAAACAATCGTCATTAAAATTTTATATAATGATTCATCTTCACTCTGAATAACCAAATTTTTTTTATAACCATGTAATATGATAGTTTTTAAATAATAAATTTCATATTATATTTTGGAAAACCATTATCATTTTAAATTTTTATCCATACATGAATATAAGTAAACAGATCATTAAAACCATGAAAGAAAACACTCCCAAACAATGAAATTGAATCACTTAACCCATAAAATACATTGAATGAACCTATTTTGGATATATTAAATCAATTAAATATAGTGGAGGTTATGGAATTAGTCATTTATGAACCTATATTTTATAATTCATGTCATTATGATCAAGTGAGGAACATATTCATACATATGGTAAGGGTTTTCCACCCAAACCCCCATTTTCATCTAGGTTACATTTATTATCTACTTACCTCAATTAAATTATTACTCATTCACATGTACTCCATATAATTTATGTTTGATATCTATATATATATGTTCAAACCATAATCATATCTTCATTTATGTATAGTTATATGTTTTAAAAGGATCCTACAAATTTTTTTCGTGAAATACATACTCGTTTCAAAGGAATTTCATGATTTCTTAAGGCCACTGTATAATATTTTTTAAGAAAAAATTGTTTTTCTAAAATAAATTATATTATGAAAAAATATATTATTTCACATCTTTTCAGACAAATGGTTTTCCAAAATAACTCTTCTTTTAAATTAAAAGAGTATTTATCTCATGAATTACTTGATTATTTTATAAGAATATTTTGATTTGTTTAATCAAACATATTGATTCTAATTTATAAATGTGAATAATATTTAATGACATCATCTACCATATTTTTTTTTTGAATAATTTATGATTATTCTGACTATAGATGCCATATTGAAACCATTCACCACGTTACTCCAAATGGTTAGTGTTTATGTTTAATGATTGGGGAAATTTAGTTACCTTTCATATGTTTGTTTTAATATGAACGTATATGTTTTTTATGTTTATCACCATTAATATGAGTAATGAATTTTTCTTATTATGTGAATTGTGGGGCCCACTATATCCCAACTATGCATAGGAAGGTCTTGTGTGATAAATAGTTATGGACTTGGCTGAGGCCTTTCCCATTTTTTAGATATGCTTTGGCTGAGGCCTCAAACATTTTTTGATGTCTTGGATGAGGCATTAACTGTATGTTTTAGAATGTTTGGGATATGAATTTCCCACATTATAAAGCTATAAATTCATATTTCATGTGGTTATTTGACTAGAATAATACCCAGGATTATGTTTTATAAATTGAAATATTTACTCAAGTCATATTCCCACCATATTATGTTCATGTTTATCTTTAAATGCATGTGTTTTCAATTATTCACCATGCCTTATGCTTGTGTTATATTAAAATATAATGTTTACATTAGAAATAATCTGGGCTTACCCCTTCATATGTTTCAATTTTCCCAGGAAATTAAGTTGTTTATTATGATTGACTTGCATGGATAATCATAGAGTGGTGGATGTTTCCAATAGAACTTATATGTTATTTTCATTTCATGTAGTAATGTTGATCTTATGTTTGTATCATGTTTCCTAATCTATAAAATAATTCATTCCTTCAGGATTTTAATTTATTGTAATCATTCCAATGCAATGTAATAAGGCAGTGGCTTCAGGAAACTGGGGTAAGGTCTTTATAATCTGGGCCTCTTGGCCCAAATCATATCAGTTACCCCAGGTTTAACTATCATAGGCTCAGGTCACATTTGAGACTCCCTTAACTATATCACATCTCATATAAACTATCACACTTGTTGAAGATAAAAATAGTTGGAAATACAAAAATCATATAAAAAGTGTATATATAGTCTCCAAAACATGGCATTCTGCATTCACATATAAACGATCTATCACAGATCAAAAATCAAGGCACCCAGCCTTCCCAAGTAAATGGGAAAATCAAGACCTTAAAATTATTGTTTAAAATTAGTTTTTATTCTATATTGAATTAAATGATTCATTATTCACAAGTTCCAATAATGGGAATCCCAATTTATTAACCTATCACAATCTATCATAAATTTGAAATGCTCTTATAAATAAGACTAATTTAAACAAACTGTGAGAAAAATAATTATTAATTATTATTCCTTATCATTTAAACATTCTTTAAAAGAATTACCACGATTAACGATTTTTAAATATTCCATTATAATTTATGAACACATTCAATTTGGAATTCACATTTCATAAATTTTATTTTATTCAATGTATAAGAAACACTAGATTCAAAAATTCCAATTTTATTTGTTAATAAAATTTATAAATAAATTATGGATTTATAATATTTATCAATTTACTTCAATAGAAACAAGATAATCTCTATCAAAACCTGGCATGGTAAAAAACATAGTATAGATATAATACTATTTATTAAATCAAGAGTTAAACGGTTATCACAGTATAACCTAGAACATGTGATTTTTACATAGAATTATTCATTAATGAATTTCAATAATTATTATGTCAATTCCAATTCCATACAAAGAGATAAAACATGATAAAATTAGGATTTCTAGTAAATAAATAGGAGAAGTAATGAATTGAAAACCTCAAAGGCTTGAACATTAATTTTTGATAATAGACTAATGTAATATATCCTAGTAACATTTCCCGAAAGATGCTGCATCCCATTAAGGATCCTAGAACACAACCACTCCTAAATAAAATGAAGAAAATTCCATCAGAATGATAGAGTGAAATAAAAATCACATGTAAATAAGAAAACTATTATCTATATTGAATAATCATGAGATAAGAGGTTGAATATACCTTATATCACCATGGATCGAAGATGGGAAGTCGATTTTATCGAAGGGATTCCAAGATACCTAAAGAGAGAATTGTTGATTTCATGGGAATTGAGAGGAAGGACATAGGTTTTGAAAAAACCCAAGGCCCTTCTATTTATGAAGTTATGCTATATATAGGATTTACATAGTGTGGAACACTTCCACATCATATAAATGTTGATATTTTAGTTTCTTCAAAAAAATTAATTGTCTTGAAGTATTTAACCTTGTAATTTTACACATCATGAGGCACCCTATGAACCAGCATCACAGAAGATGTAAAAAAAATTCAGGATATGAATAGGTTCTTTCCCATGCTGTTAAATATGAATTCATGAAGTGAAACATTTTCATGTGATAAATTCCCCCATGTTCCATTCTATTATAATGAAAACACCACTGGACCAACTCTAAGAATCCTAAGAGCAAAAAAATATTCAAAAACACACAAAGGCTCTAACTACACTAACATGGACCCTTTTATTATATACCTATCTAAACATTCTAATCCTTAAGAATCCAATACAAAAATTTTATAGGAAACAGAAAGGGGTTGTCCTAACAACTAACAGGTGAGATAGTTCTCAAGGATATTTCCATCATAGGAGCTCAACCACCTCATCATATGAATAAAATAAAACCAATAAATTGATAACTAACTCATAAATACTCTCTTGTGGGGGATACATCTAATATTATATTATATCAGTAATAAAAATAAGAGGAAACCATCTCATAAATCAGAATGGTCAAGAAAATAAAATAAACAATGTTATAAGAGAATAGATAAACATAAAAAAACTTGGGGAATTGAGTGAACATATGTGACTCATGTTCCAATGTAGCCTCATCCATGAAACCTTTCTTCTATAATATATAATCCAAGGAAATATCATTCCCATGAAAAAAATTTCCTGATGGTCCTCGATCTTTCCATGGAACTCCTTGAAGGTTTCATCATCATCAACATCGATCTCACCCCAATTGAATACATGAGAGGAATCATGATGAAAATGATGTAGATAAAACACTTGAAAAACATAATATATCTATATCATATTTATTGGATGTTATATCCAAAACTCCACATCTAAAATACCACCAAATACCTCAAAAGTCCTATCAATATTGGGAAATAGCCTACTCCTAGAAGAAAACCATTAATTGACATGATGAGGAGTCACCATTAAGAAAACATCATCACTAACATAAAAAAATAGAGGTATCAATCTATGATATACATAGGATTTTTTATTGTCCCATAACACCATCATCATTTCATGAATTACTTGAACCATCTCTATCATATTCTGTACTAGATTCAGCCATAGAATAGCTGGCTCTCCAACCCCATTACAATAAAATTGAGAACAAAACATTAAGTCATAAAATTCGTTAGAAGACTCCATACAAATGGTGTAGTGGTAACTATTATTGAAAAAAATAAAAAAAGTTAGGTTCTTATCCAAAAACATCCAAAATTAATGAAATAAGAGTGTAACATGTCTTTAAGATTTTGGATGGTCTACATTGTATGAATTTTCATCTGTGGATGAGAATAATTCCTAAGAAATAAATGAGATTCAAAATCATTCTATAGATCTCATCACACTCAAGGAAAAAAATAATAAATCTTATTAGATATGATTTTCCTCGGGATTCGGTAGAGTGGAACTACCTCCTATAGATACTACCTCAAAAAAACCTTCACAGTAAACGACTGTCAGATTTAAATAAAGTGGGATGATTTCATCAAAAGATCAACTATTACCCATATTAAATCACATCATCACTGGAATTGAGGTAAACCAGTAATTAAGGTAATCGAGATGTACACCCACTTCCACTAGGGAACATTTAAAGGTTGGTGAAAAATATAAGGAATATGATGCTCATCAAATACCTTATAGAAGACCAAAAATTGAGAAAAAAATCAGTACAAGTACATGCTTCATCCCAGGACACAAAAAATGAACTCTCAGAGCTTGGTACATCTTTTTAACAATTTTATTTGTGGTAACATAGAGCTATAGAACTCATAGAGAACCAAATCACACATTTCTAAAGAATAGAAAATCCTTCACTAGAACAACACCCACTTTTCTACATCCTATGACCAACCATCAAGGGTATCAATAGAGAAATATTAGTGCCTCCCAAAATCCACCTCAGAATCCCCCAACTGGGACTCCTCATCCCGTTTCAATAAAAATTAATTTACTTTAATCTGGAAAAGAAAACATCTACCTCCAAATTCTCTAAAATCTAGATTACTTTATTTGAGTTACTCCATTACTCTCTATGAATCCCTATATTCATGTACCATATCACTAGAAAACCTACTTCCTCGTACTTTGACTACAAAATTTTTATTTAATATTTTAAATGAAATCACAAATTCAAATTACTATAATAATTCCATTAACCAAAACTAACTTAAGTTCATGTCATGCTAGTATAATACATACCTCGGGCTTCTAGGGTTGGTGGAAACCACAAAATTATTGTTAATGAGGAAACATCACCGAAATGTTAATGAGAAAAAGTTTTCATCCAACTCAATATGATGGGTGGTACTATTATACACATGATTATGTAATTTCTTAGACCCTTATTAAATAACATATATTTTATATTGGAGAACACAAATGAATGAAAGATTCGAAGCATTATAAAAAACATCATACTAGACCCCCTCTACTTGAAAACAACAAAAATGTTGGGGAACAAATTCACCTTAGGTATTAAAAATGTACCTATCAATAGTAATTACATAAGAACACGTGATCCATATATTTCAAGTCAGTTAGATGATTCCCCACCTAAGACAAATTGTTTTTGAACCTCCTATAATAGCCAGAAGGGCCAAGGATATTACTCCCCATTCCACTATATTGGGGGATTCCCTAGAATAAAATAACTATACCTTAGAAGGATCCATGACTAATCCGGATGGGAAATTAAATATCCCATGAAACATACATCAGAATCCCAGAACTCACACATTGAAAACATTCCAAATAACTATTAATTACATAGAACTCCCAAAATGGCATGAAAATGCTAATTATTCTTTTTCTTAGACGTAGAGTAATCATAGATTTCATCATTGAAAACCACCTCGAACATATACAAGAAAAATTTTAACATAGTATTCATCACGATAATAAAAATTTATAGATAATTAATCACACTAAATGACAACACCACAATCTTGTAGTGGAAATTATGTTTATGGAAAGAACTCTTCCAAATATCATTATCCTTCACACATATCTGATGATATCTAGATTGTAGATTCATATTCACTAACCAACATGCTCTATTAAACTGATAGAATAAATTATTATTCTATTAAAGAAGATAAATATTCTTCACTATAACATTTTCAAGAGATTATAATTGATAAAAATTCATAGACTACAATTAACATTCTTTACAAACAAAACTAGTGCACCCCAATGTGACAACTCAGACGAACAAAACCTCACTACAATAGATCATCAATCTATACTAACATATATCACAACTCATTAGGCACCATAATATAATAATAAATCAACATATGATATATTATTAGGTATAGTTCAATCCAAGAACTGATCTCCCATCAAGTGGGTAACTCTACTACTTCCTCTAGAAAGACTTCATGGTACTCTTCTACGAACCTGCGATACATCAAATAAAAAACCATCGATGAACTCAGTATAAACTCTGACACTTAAGAAGAAATGATAGGAACATGACTTTTAATAATCTGAGGGCCTCACTCACCAAAAAACACAACTAGATCTTCATCGTTATCATTGATAATAACCTTCCTCCTAAAACAATCAATGGTAGACTACATCAAATACAAACAATCCACAATGTGGATGATTTCATATGGGCATATCCGTAAAACATGGTTGTTTCACCAAGAGGGATGAGACCCCAACACTAGCTCATAGTCTCTACATATATGATACAAGTCATCTTGACCTCCAAATGTCATAGTTAATGCCAAAAGAACTAGAAGTTTCTCAACATCAAGTCCCAAAGCATGGATAAGAGTAAGAGATATAAAGGATTATGTCACTCTTGAATCATTAAAAGCACACACCCTTGTAAAAAAACTAGAAAAGGGTAGCTAAAATGATTCCTAAATCACATTGTATTAAAAGAGATAAATGATTTAGCAAACCATGACCTTAATGACCTTAATGACAAAATGCTCTACGTGTGTTATATACTCTCTAAGGATGAGGATCATCTTGAGATTATACTATATTTTACCTATCCACTCTCAAATAATCCCAAATTGAAATACCCTAAAACTTCTATGTAGAATGAAACAACCTCAATAGAGGAACCAGACATGGAACACCTAGAGCATGTATACTACTTAGAACAGTTAGGCACTCTCTCTACTAATCAACTGAACCTAAACAATTAAAAAACATGTCTGATACCATGAAATAGGTATGAGAGACTCCTCTCCCATAGAAATGAGATTATTAGGGTGGGTAATTACCCATGGATAATATTAATCTCTTCAATAATGAAAATTGGGAGTCCCAGACAACAGATCTACATCCTAAGGAATCTTGGGGATTCCCCTCTCATGAAAACCCAGTTTCAGATATGCTCATTTCAATAAAATTAGCTATTTAAAACACTTGAATATACATCATTATCCTGAATTGAGTGACCTAGAACAAGATAACTGTATGAAAAACCACATTGAAATTATTTTACCTATCCTCCTCATCTAACAACAGTTCTAAATAATATTATAGAAGGGAGATGAAATAAATCTATAACTCTCATCAATTGTAACTAACCTAATGTTTGGTATTTATCTCTTAGTGACTAGTCAAATTCATAGTAAAAGGAAATACATTTTCATATAAATTTTATCATAACATATCCCAAGAGACAACCAACCCATAATGATCTGTGAGGAATAAGAACCTCTACTACCTCACAACTCCACACTACATCATCACAAATAAGGACACCCAATGCTCCTTCAAAGCATGGATCAAACTGATGGTTCTATAATAATCCTCCAACCAATCCAATGTGTCTATGTTTGAAACATATCCATTATAAATCTACAAACTCTAGTTATAAATCTATTCTAGTTTCCTCCTCCAAGTGCTTTTATCATTGACCTCCACTCAGTGGTGATCTTCTGGCACATCAGGATGAATGTCCTCATCATGAAACTAATGAAGATGTTGACCTGAATCCATTACTAAAAAATTGACTTTTAGTATACCCAATGTTGTTATATGGAATATTAAACATTAATTAATTAACTATTTTATTGTCTTGTAAATTTTTTACCTATAACATGGTCCACCCATTTTGGATAGTAGAATAACGAAGATTGATGGATGATCCTTTTATAGGCACCTACCCCAAAACATCTATCACTTCCTTTAGTAGTCTTAGAAAACTTAAATGTATATTAATCAGATCACAAGGGAACTTATATACCCATGTCTCAACTAGTATCACATGTTTAAATATAATACTAAACTTAGCTAACTCTATTTCTCTACAAAACCATTGATTGTCACATTTTCCTAACTCAAAACCCCATCTTATCGCTCAACCTGAACATATGATACCAATTTTTCCGGAAAACCTCCACCAAAATTGTACCCCACTGGGGCCAGCAATGAGAGAAGATATATGGTGATTTCTTAAGTCCCGCCTCCAGTTGGCCATAGGATTGCGGCTAGCACTAAGGCTATAATATACATGAATATGGGAGGCATTACCCTCTAAGAGAACATGTATAAGATTAGGATAATATAGATACCCCATTACACACATGATTAGACATATATATAAATATATTCCTGTTGAAAACATTGACTTCCATATGGTACTATAATAACTAGAAGTAAAACTATAATTATAAAATGGTAAAGACAACAATGACCATTAATCCCAAATAGCTCCTCCAAAACCACGAGCATGTAGTATCCATAACGATATCCAAATTTCTCAAGTTGACTTAGAATATAATTTATATATTCATAGGACGAGCCATATAGTATTCTCAGTAAGACCAATCATAAAATCTCTCATGAAAAAATATAAAGAAAACATGTAAAATCATACTGAACAATAAATAATCTTACTCATCACTTAATAAGGAATAATAGTTTCCCAAACCCACCTTGGATAACTCTCACCGTGTATTCAATAAAAGAAATAATATAACACGATAATGAATTATCAAGGGTACCCCACTATCACTTCCCCACGGGTTCACCAATTTTCCCCAACGTCACACATCATAACCCATCTCGATCAAAAATAAAAAAGCTCGATGACACCCGGGAAAGGAACACCAACATTCACCTCTCTATCATATCATAAAATTATTCTATATTTCATCACCACATATAGTTACCAAGTACTTTCTCAGATCCACCACATCGGTATAATGTGTAACATACATCAAGTATTATTCCTCAATCTAGCATAGCCCATACACTGAGTAAGTACCTTAATCAATCGTATCATATACATGTCATACCTATAATAATCCCTTGGATACTATATTCATATAAACATGTGTGTGAAATTAAGGAAAATCCATCAATAACCTATACACTCATGTAGACAAAAAATAACCTTTATGAATACCCCCACATGTACCAAGTGAAGAGAGAGGGGGCATAGGGGTATTAATTTATCAATCTTAATATGAAGATATTGTGGAAAACAACCACCCATATTCCACTAGGTGTCAGTCACCCTAACTAGAATTAGTTGGGTAATGTATGAAATCATTGACCATACAAGACATAATATATCTCACAACCAAATAATTTGAATAAACTAGTCTTAGACTCAATTGTATCTACGATCACTCGAATTCTTAGTTTCCACAATAAGTCTAGATGTCCTATATGAACATATAAATTTAAAATAGTGTCATTAAATAATTATTTCATTTTTAATTTATTAATTAATTAATTTATTATCCCTTTATATAACAATTAATATTATTTCAAGATACATTAATTAGTCACCATCATGATGTCCATTCCCTCTATGAATAATCTAAACAGATTCCATATTTTATCTATATTAACATAATTTTAGCGTTTTCATTCCATATACACCAACCACATGGGTTAAGAATTATATATTCATTATTATTACCATTCCATAAACTTGATACTTTGGGAAAACCCCCATAACCTACCAAAAAAAGAAAAATTCTACCAATCACACCCACCTACCTCAAAAATGGGGAAACAAATGGATATAAAATGAACAACCTGACCATCATCCATTAAAAAATCATTATAATAAAGCATCCAAAATTATAACATCAACGAGTACGATAGGATAAATACTATTCCACTATCTTTAGTAAAATACCAGAAAACACTATTCATGTCCTAATGCATCTTTATATCACAAGTGTCATCTACTACTACATCATCTAGGCCACCATATCCACATCACATCTGTTATACTAGGATCAACCATCTCTGACTCATATTACATATAGACCTCCTCACCCCATATCACATCACATAGAAAATATCACATATGAAGCACATTAAAAATCATTAGGAAACAAATAGTAATATCCAATAGGTAATTACATTCTCTAAAAAAGAATCCAATATACACTCATAATGAAATCTCATGATGACAGTAAACCATCTCAAGAAGATGTGATACTAATGCCCTAAAATTTTTATTTATCTAAGAACTAGATTTTATTCCTTCTTGAATTGAATTATTAATTATTCATATCATCTAACTATTGGAATCCTAAGGCATCAAGAAATAACAAGCTATCCAAATTTAAAAATTTACTTATCATTAAAATAAGTTTCAATAAACTCTAAGATAAATAATTCTAAATTAACATTTTTTTCCATTCTCAAGAAGCATTAACCTGATTTACATTATTTAAAAACTCCATTATCATGGATGAAAACATTTAATTAAGAATAATTTTTTCATTAATTTGATTATTATTAAATAATAAGAAACAAAATATTCAAACTTGAATCTACTTGATTTTTTTAATCCAATTACTCAGTTAAATCTAGATTTATGTTATTTAACAGTTTGCATCAATAAAAATCTTCTAATCCATAGCATAAAAAAGAAATGATTACCATTATTTCATTTATATAACACTATATATAAAATCAAGAGGCAACCCACCATCACTGTATAAATCAAAACATTCAATCACCATAATGAGTTATTTATTAATTTGGTTCAATAATTATTTGGTTAATTGCTTATCCATCAAAAAGAATAAACCATGATAAATTTATTATTAAATTTATATAAATAGGAGAATACAAAACCCCCTACCTCAAAGGATTCAATGTTCCTCACATAAGAACATACCAATGTTGTAGATCCCAATAACCTCTCTTATAAAAAGCTGCACCCCTCGATGGATTTTTTATACAATCAAACCAACTAAAAAATATGAAAAATCTATTAGAATGATAAAGGGAATACTCCATCACATTATATGAATAAATAAGTGGATCCATATCAAATAACATCAATATAATATGTATAATGTACTGTGAATCTCTATAGATAGAAGAAAAGAATAAGAGAATCAATTTATGTCCAAGGTATTCTCAGATGCGTTAAGAGAACACTACCAATCACCTAGAAATTTAAAGTAATGTCGTAGGGTTTGATAGAACATGGTTCTGTACTATTTAAAATGAAAAAATACACAATGAATTTACCTGGAATGAAACCCTTCCACATAAGGAAAATTTCAATTTTTGGGTTCTGGTGAAAAAATCCTACCATCAAGCATTTAACCACAAATTTTTACATGTCATGAGGTACCCCATGAGATAGAGTCATGCAAGATGTGAATTTATTTTCTGTACATGAAAAATCCCTCACCCATGTCATTAAATATGAATTCAATATGTGAAACAATTACATGTCATGAATTCACACTATTAACTTCTCTTAGTAACCAGACACCTCTAGACCCAATTCAGGCCTCCTCTGAGCACAACAAGCATCAGAAACATGCAAGGGGTCAGACTAAATGTATTTTAAACATCAAAAAAATGTCCAACATCAGTAGATATTTTTTTCAATGTTCAACTTATTAATCTGCAAAACAGAAAATGTAGATCTCATTTGAATTTCAGATTCGTATGGATTAGAGGAATATACATTAAGATAAAATTAGAGCACCATGTAAATTATACACAATTAATAATATAAATATTCCCATTTATCAATACTTATATTTAATGAGAAAGAAATTTTCGACTACAATATCTTTACATCATCTTATATATAGAAAATGGTATTTCCCTTGGGTTTTAATTCATTAAAAAAATGAACAAGGTACCCCTGTATTATATTTTCTATAAACAATTTCCAATAATTTTATTGATGTTTTTATAGTGATTGTGACTTTTCTTATATAAATTTATGATTCATGATTTCATATAGATATGAACATTCCTTTAGTCAATAATTGACCGAATAATCCGTATTGATAAGAAATTGATTACTTCAGTAGAAAGTTTTCACTACTTTTACTCAATGGTTTCTTAATTTGATAATAAAAACCTACCAAAAATTTGAAATAATATACAATAAGTTTTTATCTAGAGGAATTGACTTAATATAAACAATTAGAATTTTTTTTTATTATCCCATAATTCTTAAAAAAAAATTATGTTTTTTCTCCATAGACTATATAATTTAATTTTTATATATTTTAATTTTTAATGTCTCACAATTTGAATAGGATTTCATTACTTGATAATGGCCTTTTCTAGAGAGTAACCCTAGAATAATTCCATCATCATCCTTAATTGTATCATTTGAAATTTACATTCCTTGCTCATTTCATTTTATTATACTTTAATTCTCTAATGGATATTTTATAATTGGAAATAATGTATTAAATAATAAAAATAGGAAATTTACACACACTTGTTATACTATGATTCCAAAGACTTGTTCATTATTTCATTTTGATTTTCTAACTTTATATTTTATATTATGTAATTTATTTTATAAATATTTTATTATCATTTAAATAGGAATGTTATAAAGAAAAGTTTTTCTATTATTTTCAATTAATCAATCACCTTGAGGATTCCACTGGCAGTTCATCTTCATACCTATATTATTGGACAACAATCAGTAATAGAGAGTGTCTGTAATGTGTGTTACCATATCTAGAATGTCATGAGTAAATATCCATTTAGAATCATTCTCTCATTTATACTAATAATTATCATCATTTCAAACATATGAATTTCATTATCTTTTACCCTGATGCATTATGAATTTTATTTATTAAAATATAAATTATTTATATATATTTATTAATAATAACTAGTCAAGATAATGGATCCAACATGGAAAATATAATCTAAAATATTTTCTCTCAAATATACCAATAAATATCATTTGAACCAACTCTTAAATGATTTTTGATTTTTGTCTATAAAAAGATATTGTAATGATCCACCTGGTAGCCTCTACTTTATCAATTAATTAATAATTATCGGTTTTATAGATTTTCAATTATTATTATATATTTTATACCTTAGAAATCCATTCTCTATTTTCCATATTTATTGATCAAAATTTATTAAAAATTTATTTATATAATTATTATATTTTTGAAAAAAATAATTACGCATATTAAGAAATCATGATGAAATCATTTTATAAATGAAATATTATACTTTATAATAATTTTTTATGACATTAAAAATTATTATAAAGAAACTAAATTCATTTTTGTCATGATAATTTTTTAATTTTCAATTTAATAGTTTTTTTGAATAAAAATTTAATATCATGAATGGATAATTATGTAAACAAACATGTTTAATCAATTTATATTTATCATAATAACTAAAATATTTAAAAACATCCCTTTGGAACTAATATATTATTGAAAAATAAAACTTTTCATTCTGAATAATTTCAAAGTTTTAAACTGAATAATCTGGTTGCCAGATTGAATCTGATTTATCCTTAAAATACCAAAAAAAATATTGCGATGATGATGACATGATTATAATATTATAAAATGACATTTTAGATCCTTAAAGAAAATAATATATGAACTATATTTTCTTACTTCAAAATATCTCATTATCATATCCTCCCAAAGTGTCAAAATATATAATATTTGAATTAATATTCCATCATATAATAGAACCTATAAATATGTAATTTTAGGAAAGGTGTAACAACATAATATTTTATGATATATTTATCTTTAACTGAGATTTATATCATGCTTTATATGGAACATCCAGTTTATACAGACCAAGATATACTATGGAAATATTATTATTTAATTTGGCAGTTATAACATATCCATTAGATTTGAGGGTATAAATATGAATAATATATTTTGAAAAACCATTAATTAAACATTTATAGACTTAATACATTGTTTAACAATTGGTAATGTAATTTTAAAGTAAAAAAGTTATCTTAATCTAAAAAATCGTTTTATGCATGAAATGTGTTTTTATATTAATAAATTATATTAATCAGTAATGAAATATTATTTTTATTATTGTTATAAAATACATTTTTAATATTATTTTTTACAAAAATGTAATTGTTTTTACTAGGCATAAAATCAAAATAATTTGTGTTTTTTCATTAAAATAATTTTTTTTCTAAAAATAGTTTATGTTGCCTTATATATTATTATTTTAAAACAAAATTATACAACATTGAAAAATTAATTATTTAAAAATGGATTAAATATTATTATTTATGGGGTTAAATTTTTTAAAATAGACCATGTTTATTTCCATACATTACAAATAGTAATCACAGTAAATATTTAACTCATCAATAATGGTAAAATGGGTAAAAAGAGGTAAAAACTATTAGATAATACCAAAATATATCCCTAGAACATGAAATTATCCAATTTTATGAGGTTTATTTGAATAAATACAAATTATAAAAGAAAATATTACAATTTTATGACACTTTCATTTTATTATGACATTTATTGTGTTTTAATAAAAGGGTAAAAACAAAATGACACTCCCATGGTTTTAATTTCTCTTATTGGTTGTCATTAAAATTAAATAAATTTATAGAAAAATTTATATATTAATTTTGAACATAAATTAATTTTTTATTATGGTAATTTATTGTTAAATTTTTTATGGTATAATTACCATAAAATATTACAAAACAAATATATTTATTGTCTAAGAAGTATAAAAATAAAAATAAATGAATTAAAAAAATTAAATTAATATATTTTGGATTAATTATATAATTAAATGAGTTAATTAAGTAATTATAAACTATAAATGGTGGTAAATTTATTTATATTCTAATTCTATTTTTTAATTTATGTCATGGAAGTAAAATTAATTGAATAGTCAGAAAAATGACCTTAATATTATTTTACACAAGTAATATTTTATTAAATAATTTAATGATAAAAAAATTGAAATAGAGATATTTTTATTATTAATAATTTAAAATTTCACCCATGAAACATTTTTGAGCCACATTACATTTGATGTAATTTTATAACCTCTAATGGATAAAAATTGTGATACGATGTTTAGGGATTAAAAGGTTTAAAAAAATTGTTAAAATAATAGATAATGTTGAAAATAAAACCAATTCCTATATTAATTTTATTGGATGATGCTTTTTATACCTTATAATATTTTTCATAAATTATATTGCTATTTAAAATCATTATATCAGTTAAATTCATTCATTATATTCAAATATTTTCTGTAATTTCATGTGTGGCCTATCGTCAATTATAAAAGGCTACCTCCACTCATCCCTTAATTAAACCATTTTCTCCAATAACAGCCAATAAATACTCTATTAAATTATTATATTCATTTAACACAGCCTATATACTCTATTCTATGAAAATATAGTTTTTTTGAGTCTTAAGGTTTAACCCATATGGTGTTTCTGAATGAATATGTAAAACTCTTAACTACATACTTATTTTTTTCTTCTAAATCCTCTAAATATATATGGTATTAATTAGGAAATAATGATTTAAATAAACTTAATGTTATTAATTTTTATTATGATTATGTAAATACCATCATCCACCCTATTTCCATCATTGGGGAAAAGAAAACATCCCTTGTGCATACGTGGGGGCTACCAACTCCTTAAAGAAATGCAATTCATTTTTCATCACTAATTTGTATTTGTGGTTATAATGATGAAATTTATTAATATATATTATTTTTAAAATTTATAATATTTATATTATGATGAATTAATATTTTATTTTCATTAATTACATCCATTTAAAAGTGGAAACATTACTCATTTGTACATACAAAATACTATCCCCATGAAGTGATGTAATTAATTATTCACAACCAATTTATATGTATATTTATAAAAGTATATATAATTATTAAACATTATAATAATTACATGATTAAAATTCTATTGATTATGGAATCATGGTCAAAACACAATGATTGAGACTATTAAACTGAAAGATGCATGAAAAACAAAGCAGTTGTCATATGAAATAATGATTTTCATAAAGAATTATTAATAACACGGTGATAATGTGTTATAATTTAAACACATATAGTAGAAAATATATTATTTGTTTCTAAAATATATTTATAATAAATTTAATATTACAATACATGTGGTTAAAAAATTTACAAATAAAGGTGATACTTATGGTAAGCTATTTTGTTACAAACTTATTTCTTTTGTGGTTTTTCAATGATAAATTTATATTTAGAGAAATGTTATAGGTATAATTGTCTAAAAAAATAATATTTTATAATTATATTGTAATTCCAATAAAACAAATGTATTACTACCATGTTACTCTCACTAATACATAAAATGATCATGGAAATGTTTTCAGAGAAAAGCGGACCTTATTACCGATTTAGTCAATGTAATTTTTCTTCAACTTCTATGTTCTGTAATTTTTTTGGATGTTCTACAAATGAATTTTAAAGTTTTATAATTTTCATTTTCACTAAATTTTACTTTTTAATTTTTTTTTAAAAATTAATCCCACTTAATGTTTTTTGAACATCTAGTTTTAGGCTTTTTATAAGTTGGAAAATAATGTCATCTTTTAACACAATCACTATAAATATATTTTCACACCATCATGTTTGTTATGTTTTTAATTATTACTTTATTTTTTTCTTTTTTATTTTAAATGAAATTATTTTATACGTATTCTGCTATCTTTTAGTTAATATTTAATTAAAGGAAGAAGATATTTTAACTTGTTTTAAAAGAAATGTCAGAATAATATTTTAAAGGTATTTGTTATATATGTCCCCATCACATAAGGGGTTTTATGATTAATTATGGTTGTGAAATTTTTATTTAATACAATTCCATTTTTCATATGGATTATGATTATTAATCTTCATTGAAACCCATTTTTTCATAGGTTAATTATGTTATAATGAGATCTCTATGAAACATGTTTCTTTTATGTGACTTATTATATTTTTAAATTATAAATGGTTTATGATATTATGGAATAAAAATTAATTTATTTTATTATATTAGGGGTATTTCCATTATATACCTCTAATTTATTGGGTAAATCCCTATATATCATGAGATAATTATGGGAAACGAGTTGATGTGCTCAATCCAAAAAGAGAAATAGGTAGGGATGTCTCATCCAATATGATAAGGGAAACATGTCGTGATATATGATATGATATTATATGATGGTTTCATTAGATAAACCATACATATGATATGGTTCAAAACCTATGATGGTTCTATACTTTTATTACATATTTATATGCTTATGATTTGAAATATTGGATCATTATTTATTTAGTTTTGATTCCCCAATTCTGGGTAAAACTGATGTTTTATTCCCTAACCCATGATTATGATTAATAAATTTATTCATATTATTTTCTATTTATAATCACATGTTATCATACCATTATGATCATGATATTGTTATATATTATCATTGACTGATATCACCCAATTTTACCCTTACTGATTATCTGAGCTCACCACTTCTAAAGATTTCATTTTCTACACGTTATGAAGTAAGGTACTAAGTATGATGAGTATATAAGGGTATCATATATAAAAATATATGTTAGAGATGATGAATGTTATACATATCTAAAATACATATATATCTAGTCACCGAGTACACTAATTCATTATGGTTCTCGGGAATGTTTGTTTAGGATATAAACTGAGTGATCATTGAAAAGTTGTAATATATATATATATATATGTTATTCGAATTTATCTATTGTTGGTATCAGAATAGGTATTAGTTATTTTTGGGTATTAAATTATAATAAATCTAGTGATAGAACCTAAGGCAACCCATGAACAATATAAAGTGAGATAGTATAAAAATTATGTTTCATAGGTTGATAAAAAGGATACATTATTTAGAGAATATTTGAAATGAATTTCAGGATAATAATATTTCTCACTATGATTTTTGTAACACAATGATTACTCTATATTTTTTAGTCAATTTATAAAAATTAAAGGAATTTATTTAAGAAATGAATGTGATAAAAAATTTAATTATCCTCTTTTGGAGTAACCAGATTTTAAGGTAGTTGTAATTAAAAATATTTTTTCTATGATCACACGATATTCTTAGGCCATGAATCATGTTTAGTTTCTGAATGATAAAAAGAGGGAAAAAATAGTATTATATATTTTAGCAGGAAACATCTAACTTAATTTTGTGAGAATTTTTTTAAAAGATCTTTATTTTTTCTTGTTTTTACACATTGAGTTGAGTATCCAGAGATTGGATATCTTTGTGGGTTGTTTCTGGGAACTTAAAATATTATTTTTATGTTTTATGCACCTTTTCATGGTTTTTACATTGATTTCATGTGGTTAAACAAACCATGAAACCTTGAAATAAGTGGTTCAAACAGTTTACACATGGTTAGAAAAACCAATAAAACATTGAATAAATGGGTTCACATGGTTTTTTCATAGTTAAATGTACTGTGTATCCTGACCATGCATCTCTTTATGTGGCTCTACTTTGGGTGCATGGTCAGGTTCATGGTTCGTACTAACCATGCAAGATAACCCCCAAAACCAAGTAAATGGTAATTAAAGTCCCATAAATATTAATTAAAATCCTTAAACCCCTAAATTAACCTTGAACACCTCCCACTAAAACCTGTATATTATCCTTATGATTCTCGAAACAATCTAGAGCCATTTTGGCTCCCTGAACTTCATTTCCTGGTGGATCGAAGCACCAATCGAAATGATGATCCTCCTCTGATGAGTTAATTTTTTATTGATCATGGATCTCCAATATTATCTTGATTATTTGTTCCTATAGGATATGATTTTTATGAGTTTCAATGTTCCAAAAATCATATATATTGAACTGTGGATCTAGGACCCCATCAATCTCCTATCGAGATTTATCTTCTATGATCCAGTGATATCGATCAAAGGTGACAAATATTTGATTAATTTTCGATGTATAATTAATTTTATAATTAGTTTTTTATATGGTTTTCATTCTTATTATTATTCATTTTTTCTTGAGAATTCATAGATTCATATTTCATTATTTTGAAAGCATGTTGTATGAAAATTGTTCTTAAATTTTCTTATGAAATATTTATTGACACTATTCTCTTTAAACTGAACAAGGTATGATTAAAATGGCTATGATACTGATATATCATAACATATTATGATTTTTTTAAATTCCATGATTGTTTAAATTTATTTTCAAGGTATATTTAAATGATTTTTTGGGGAAATAGAGGGCTTTGGAATGGGTTTTTATTCCTAAAATGAAAATCCATAATTTGAATAAATCGATTTAACTATAATTTTTATAAATAGTTCTAAATGATTGTATTTGTGAAATGACCGAGACCCACATTCAAATTATTTTATGTTTATTGATATGTTTTCTCTAGGGTTATTTGAAATATGTGATTTTTCAACATGGAAATAGTGTGTAAGCCAATGTTTTGAAATGTATTCAAACATATTAAAATTATAATACATCGTTTGAATTATTTTGGGTTTATTTGAAATAAATTATTTTTTAAAGGCCATTTAGAATTATTATATTTATTTTATAAGGTAATAATGCATGATTACCCTTCAGGATGTTGAATTTTATAACAGGTTTTGAATCGGAATTGATGATGCATGACAACCCGGTTGTGTCTTTTTGATGTTCATATCTTGTAATATTCCGTTATTATAACTTATTGATTCTCATAAATCCCATTGATGGGTGTTGAATAAGAGAATACTTACGTTGAGGGAGTTCTAGGGTGATAGTGAGATGTGATTTCAGTGCATGAGTCCATGATTGATATTGATAAGGATCTCTATGTGATCCTCATAACTTGATTATATCACTATCCTTTTTTGAATTATGATAAGAAGAATGAAAGATAGATTATATAACCTATATATATGAATACTTAGTGGACTCAGACCCCATATAGTGGATTCATTAGAACATGGGAGTTTCAAGCTATGGATGCGAAGCTAGGGAAATGAGTGTGCATGGAAATGGTTTCTTGAGGCTCATGAGACTATACGAATACCTGGTAAATTTTCATGTTGTAATTTTATAAGATACTATATATAGGAATGACTATAATACATATGTTGTACCCATGACCACTATATACATGATATTAAATTCATGATAACATTCAATATCACTACTTGGCACCATAGTTGTCATTATTATGAGATTACTTCTATTTATTGATTTATTTATGGTTATTATACACATTTAGTCAAATTTATTGAATGTTTTACATATTTTTATATCATATTTTTATTCTTCTCTTCTATTGGTTGTTTAGATTTAGATTGTGAAATTGTTTTTAAATCTTTTCAAACAAATAATTAGTTAATTAATGGTGGAATCCTACTAGGGTATTTAGTTCACAGTATAATTAAACCATTTAGTGTATTCATCCATTTATGATTTTATATCAGGTGTTCATGATATCTATTTCTTGTAAGTTTCAACGTAGGGAAACCAGGGGTAGATGACTTGGGATAGGGTGGATGGTTTTAGACCACCAGAATATGGGTTTTTTAGTATCACTGTTTCTATTCCAGTTTTATATCATCACATTGTACATGTTATTATTATATTTATGTATATATATAATGATATCTCCCTAATATACATTCATTATTTCCATTTATTGTAGATAAAATCATTCCCAATGGTTATTTATTGATTACTAGGTGCTTTTTATCTGCCCGTGGAAATCAGGGATGACATCTGATTAGTTGATAATTGGGTCCTATATTGGTTTAACCGGTATTATTAGTGGGTTCATCACAAATGGTATCAAAGGATTAATTTCATTGAAAGTAAACAATTCTCCTTTAAATAATTTATGTTATTAGTGGTGAGTCATAGTATGAATGGGATAAATAATGTGTCAAAAATGAATAGGTAGTTGTGAGAGGGTTCTTGATCACCATATATTTATTGTGAGACATGAATTACCTAGTATGTTAGGACTTGAGTCCTATATTGATCATGTAATGGAACGAATTTTACCAGTTTAATTTTTATAAAATATTTGGGAAAATTATAAGACCAGGCGCTCGGATTCCAGGTGATTCGAAGACCTTCTGTGCCTGAAATAGTTTAATGAAAGATATTATATTTTTAATACCACACATGATTGGTTTTTAAGAAAAAGTGGAATAAATAATAAATGGTTACCCAGATCTGAAATCAGAGAGAACCATTGTGTTTAGTATAGTGGGTTTACCCTAGGCACAACATTACTTTAGTTAGCACATGCCTCCGATGAGAAAACCTAAAAAGAAAGTAACTGTAAATAAAATAGTTAAATTATTTTATTTTATTTTAAAATCACAATAACTCATGAATGTTGACTTGGATTGGTAATATGACACCAGCATTGATTTTTTATTGTGGTGTTTAACTTAGGCGGGGCATAACATCGATCGTCGTTGGATGACTAGGAATGTTAATTTTTTGGATGTTTTAAAGAAGAATATAATAATCTTAATGAAGTTTATTTTAGTTCCTTTTACCATTTCGCAGTGTGGTGACTCTATGATGTAGCAATGAAGAAGACCATTCTCTATCATGAACAAAACAGTGTGGAGACATTTCAACAATACAACAGAAACACTGAAACACATCTTTCTAATTTATCCATTGAAAATGATATATGTTTTGACTAATTATCCTTCCCTATGAGTGCTAGAGAAGAGACATGGTGATTTTCTCTCAATGTCAAATGATAGAAGATGATGAGATGAGGGTCTGAGATGGAGGATCTGTGACCTACGAGAGAACATATCATGATGACACTTGATGGATTGCCAATGATTATTGAACCCCGATGTCGATCGATCCAAACTCTAGGTATGGGGTATAATTCATAGAATTTATTAAGATATTGTTGATTCTAATGATAATCATGGACCAACCCACAAACATTTTGATCTACAATTCGATTTTTCTTGTAGGTTGGATAAACTACATGATTAATGGGGATATATTTGATGATTTTCATTATTTGTAATCCTACTAACCTGAACGGGACAAGGTTGACATGAACAAGGCCAATGTATGTTCTAAGGGTGTTAATGTGGTCTTTCTCTCCATCGTTCTTCCATTCATTTTTGACAGACCAATGTGGTCATGTCAGGCTTTTCTAGGATGATTTAAACATGATTAGACCCCCAGAGTAATGAAGAGATTATTTTGAGACCATTTCAATGATGGTGATAGCCATAGGATTGCAACGACACTCCATATTTGAAGAATGGACCACCAAGATGACAGTGGCAGCCCACAGAAGAGGATTCGCTGGCGGTACGACAACCTGGAGAAAGGAACACATGGTATGGAGTCTATATGTGGCAGACAGGGCCACCAACTAGATGGTGGGCCTTAGCTGGACACGGTTGAGGGTCGTGTCATGTAGCGATAGGCTGATGTCTAGCATGAATGTGGTGGGACCCTACATAAACCACCATGGGATGGGTCACTCGGCGGTTGACTGTGTTATCTAGGTGGGGACATGGCACATGCCGCATCCCAGGGATGACCAACTAGCCCACTTGAGTGGGCCATGATTGATTCGGTGGGCCAAGTCAACCCGTAGGGTCGTGTTAGACACGGTAGATCAGGTCAGGCCTGGGGAGTCGGGTCCGACGGGACTCGGGTTGGGTTAGTCTGATTAGGTCGGACTAGACCCAAACCCAATCAACCCCTTTTTGCATAAATTCCTATAAATCTAATGCCATGTGTCCATTTTATGAGCCATTTGAAGTATTTGGACCCTCATGATGAGGTTGTCCATTTGAGATTCTGTACATGATCATTTATAGAGGTTAGCATAAAACCTTTTGGATCGAGGAGTAGGTGCTCCCAGAGCAATAACAGTATGGATGAAATACTACAACTAGTTGATACCTATATATAATGGGTCTTCTATACCTATACTAGGTGTGACTCTTAAAAAGTGTGTCTCTTATTCCAAAACAGAGTGTGTCTCCTATGGAGTGTGTCTCCTACACATACACGTTGTGTGTCTCCTTCACCTACATGGAGTGTGTATCCTATTGAATGTGTCTCTTATGCCTATATAGAGTTTGTATCCTATGTTGTGTTCCTCCAAGGATTTGAATATGCCTTAAGAAAAATCTTGTGGATAATGATTGGATGCTATATCAAGACTCTTTGTATTAGAGAGATCAGATGTCTCAGTGATCTTCGAAGCATATCAAGGCCATTTGTTCTCTTGGATAATTTTTTTAGAGTAGTTCTATGTTCTTACAATCAGATATCATGATGAGTGAGATCTCTCAGAATGAGAGTGCTAAGAGAGGAACTATGTAGTTGGTAGTACATGAGACCTTGATTCTTGGAATCCTTTGTTAGTATTCTTGGATGTTCTTGATATATGTGTTGTTGGAATATAATTATGTGATATAACTCTAGTGACTATCATCACAATTATTTTTAGAGGTTACACTTGGTGTACCTATTTGGTTGTCTACATTGTGTCTTTCTTTGTGTTTTTTCATTATGTGTAGGGATCTCTATTGAGTATTGTTTTACTCAACCCGTCAAGGGCTTCTCTTACACATGTAGTTTTTTCAAATGATGATTGATTGATTTGAATTAATCCTTAGTGGTCCAGATATAGGTATGGCTTTAGGGTGACCAAATAGATGTGGTGCACTTCGTCAATAGTCAGACAACATACTTTACCTACCCATCAATTAGGGTTTTTGTTACATGAGATCCAAGAGCTTGTACTTTTCTATTTCCGTTGGTCTTGAATTTTTTCCCATTTACTTCTCTGTTTTGAACTTTTACTTTTAATGGTCATTCTAGTGGGATGCATACCTATTTACTCAATGTTTTTAGTTTCATCTCGTTTTTGTGGAGCGTTGTGCATGTGTACATGTACTTAGTAAAATTCCTCTCCCTTGTGGTATATGCTAACTCAGTGCTAGTAACTAGCCAATGGCCTATTTGGGTACGACATAGGGTTTTCATGATATGAGACATGAAGGATGGATTATGAAAATGTGGTATAAGAGGGCCTTCTATTTTACTCTTTTGTTGTAAAAGTAGTGTTAACTCTTTCATGTTCATCTTTTAGGACATGGAACCAAGTCAAAGTGAAGCGTTCGGTGTATCCATACCCCAAGACCTTGAAATCTACTTTACAACTAAGTACATGAATACATTAGTTTTATGATAAATTGATGGTTCATGAATCATATTAGAATTGAGTGTGATCTCATGTCCTTCTTGTGTCAGAGTCTGTTCCCTAGGTATACTCTATTGACCATGGACCATCTTTCTCTATTTTAAGAAGATTCTACAAAGGCAACTAGACAATATTCTGTAGTACGTCCATGAGAATGGTCCATCGAGTAATGAGGAATCTGTATAAGGATCATTTCTAGAGATAGAACCTTCTGGTGGTGTACCAATTATACCACCACCTGAAGAGTCGCAGTTCCTACCAGCATTACCGGTAGAGGATGCACCCTGGCATAGTTAATTGTATGGATTCTAGATATAGCAATCTCCTAGGTTTCGAGATGAGATCGATCATCTGGTAGCTGAGGACTGGTTGGATGCAGTGACATGATTTTTCTTCCTAGTGAGGATGCCTCTTGACCTAATGGCAGTCCTAACTGCGAGTCTTCTATAGGAATAAGTAGGGAGATGGTGCAACTTGATTATCCAAACACATGAGGAGGAAAACCTATCCTAGATAGAAATTGATCATCTATTCCGAGATGACTTCCTTCCAGTGACATTATGCTCTATGCGTAAACATGAGCTCCTACATCTGTATTAGGGAAACTAGATAGTGGCATAGTACATATCGAGATTCACAGATCTTTCTTTCTACACTGAAGGCATTGTGTGAGACCCATTATTCATGTCCCACACCTTTGGACATTTACATTTATGATATACTAGGACATAAATGATATCCTTTATCATCCCTACATATGTTGGGGTGATATAGTAATCTCTACTTGTAGAGATCATTCTTATGGAGTAGGCACCGACAGTGGAAGCTACCATAGGGTGTTAGGTAGTTGGGTCTTCCAAGACAATGCAAGGGGATGACCCCAGGATATATGATAAGCCTTGAATATCACCAATGGTAGATACATTCTCCTGAAGGAAGGATATTCTACTCATGTAGAGGTTAGGGAAATATGGATAGATATTTTTAGACCAACTGTATGATTGAATATGAGATGGTTTGGGGACCACTGAGGCTGTAGTAAAGGCAGAAATATTGAATTCCACTAGGCTGAAGGTGTTCAAGAGGAATGGGATGAGCGGATGTAGGTAGATGGAGGTTTGAGGTACTACCACCCCCACACCCTAGTGGTCCACCCCATGTTCAGGGAGCTGGTATATAGGGGCGATGGAAGCTCTAAGTGAAGGAGGCATATGATCACGAGAATGCTAGGGCGATCCGAGGTATGATATGTGTCTTTTCAACATTAGCTATAGTTTTGATAGACATGGGTTCAATTCACTTTTTTCATAACATTAATTTTATTCGATACACATAGATTCTAGTGAAACCATTAACTTGATAGCTATCCTTATAGACTCCAATGGGAGGAAATTCGATGATCAAAAACTGGTTCCAATAGTGTTCCCTTACTCATGGGTGAGAGAGTTTTTGTTGGGCTCTCATTGCATAATCATCATAGAATTATGATGTCATTTTGTGTATGGAATGCTTATCTACAACTCATGCTCAGATCAACTGTTTTAGCCACACAATGTTGTGTGTCCGTGAAGATTAGTCTAGGTTATCGTTTGTAAGAAAAATTGAAACACATGCAGTGTAGGATGGACTTGCATGTAGGAGTGTTCACCCGATCACATATCAGTTGGCTAGCATGACCCTCAGTGTAGTGGATGAGACGAGTCCTTAGATTCTTATAGAGGTGGATGAGTATGAGGGAGTCTTTCTAGAAGATGTTCTAGGACTACCTCTATGTAAGAAAGTAGAATTCTACTTTGAGTTTTACCCCTGGATGACACTGATATCTACACCAAAATACTGTATTGATCTCTTAAAGCATTAGGAATTGAGCGTATAGTCAAAGGACATGCAGGGAAAGGGCCTTGTGAGACCCTGTGTTCCCCCATGGGAATCTCCATTTTTGTTTTTCAAGAAGGTAGATATGGGCATGTAGATATGTGTGGATTATGATAACATCAACAACATGACTATAAATAATGAGTGTCCACTAACAATGGGTCAATAAAAACATTGACCAGTTGAATGTGATTTCATTTTTCATTGATAAAAAGGTGGTTGTAGGCTTTTCAGCAATTAATAAAAATCTTAACGATCGCCCCAATATTGAGTTTTCTAGAGGAGGGAGTAAACTATGTATTATTATACGATGCATCAGGGAAAAGACATAGTTGTTTCATGATTCAGAGGAATGTGTTGAATGCCTACAGTTTTCATCAGTTGATAACACATGACCAGAATTACGCAACCCATGAGCATGTGTTTGAAATGGTAGTATTCACATTGGCGATGTGGTGAAACTACTTTATGTGTGGGAGGTTTATCATCTACTCAAAACATAAGAGTCTGAATTATATATTCCCTCATATAGTTCTAAACATGAGACAGAGGCATTGGATAGAGTTCCTCTAGGTCTATGACTTGTATAATGTCTATACTCCTGGTAAGGGAAATGTGGTAGCTGATACTCTATGCAAGAGAAGCAGTTCGTAGTTGCTGAACAAGGAGACATATCCATTTGACTCATTTTAATTATACATTGTGGACATAGATAATGAATGTTACCTCCATTAAATTTTTGTTACCCCTCCACTCTAATATTGATTCATGAAGGAATAGATCAGTGATAATGATGGTGAGACATTACATGGTTGTTTTTCTATAGGGAGTCTCCCTAATGGATATTCGAATGGTTGGGAGCATATTGTTCATTTCAAATGATTCAGGAGAGTAAAAGTGGATGCCTGGAGTGGTGAGATGCATTGGGATATGCATGTGGGTGTCAAAGAGGACATCTAGGATGATAGAATGGGTTGAATCTGGGCTTACCTATTGATAAAAAAATCTAAGAGCTTGTTTCAATTAGTTTCGTTGTTTCTGAACTCACCCTGTCCATTCCCCTATGAATGGAAGGGTTTCTAATTTCTTCATTGGGGTTATAGGAATGGAGTGATTAAATATATAAATTGACATTGTAATGATATTACCATGTATGTGTAGGGGACGTGATACCATTTGTGTGAACATTGACTAGATCACCATGTTTTCCATTTCATATCCTTTCAAGAGGTGAGTTTAGTAGAGATCTTGGGATGCCTCTACTTACATGAGATACCTTGACTAAATAGAATACCATTAGTGATAGTTCTTATTGGGATTCTGCCTTTGCATCACAGTCATGAAGATTAAGGATTGACAGGAGAGGACCCTATGTGGGCTACCGATTCCTTGAGTGCGTGACTGGTGGTAGTACAAGAATCTCTAGAAGAGAATATAGGAGGGGAGACTAAAGCTCAGGCTCGTACCCTCATCTATTTGGGTATACCATTTTTTTGATTTTAGGGACGTAAATCCTTTAGGTGGGGAAAATTTAATGTACCTTATTTCCCTTGTTTTACTTTTATATTTTTTTAGGAAAATTATGGGACCAGGTGCTATGACGACATGCGATTTTGAAGACCGATGTTCCCAGAATGGTTCAATGAAATATTTTATGTTTTTAATAGTGAATTTAATTGTTTTTAATGAAAAAGTGTAATAACTTTTAAATTAGTTCCCAAATAATACATAAAAGTGCACCATTGCATTTTGGATGGTGGGTTTACCCTCGGAATGACATAACATTAGTTGGTGAAGGTCTCTAGTGAGAAAACGAAAAAAGGATGTAACCATAAATAATAACATTAAATAAAATTTTGTTATGTTAAAATAATTATAACTCATGAATTGTTACTTCAATTGGAAATCCTGGACCACCATTTAGTTTGAAATGTGTCATTTTACTTAAGAGAGGGTAATATTTACTTATGTAGGCTGACTGCGAAAGTTATTTTTTTGGATGTTTTAAAGAAGAAAAAAATAAACTTAAAGATGTTTTTTTTTTGAATCATGGAGACACTATTACACATTTAAGAGGTATCTATTTCTTTTTATTGAAAGAAACAACATGGCTACGGTGCAATGGTATTACGAAAACACATATTTCATCTTTATCCATTGGTAGGGAAACATGATTAGATTAAGGATCCTTACGTATGACACAGGAGAAGATACTTTTATATTTACTCTTAGTGATGAATGATATATGAAAATTAGACGAGGATCAAAGATCGAGGATGGAATATTGATGAGATGATAGATTGTGATGACTCTCGATGGATCACTAATGGTGATCGAAACCCTATATCCATTAATCCAATCACTAGGTAGGTAGTTTATTGAGTTTTATTTCCTTCCTCTTCCATGATTAAAATGAAGAATGAGGAAGAACCCATGAATATTATGATTTTTTGTTCGATCATTCTTATGGGATGGACCAATTTCAGGATTAAATGGGTTAGATTTGATGATTTTCGTTCTTCTTAATCCTGCTAACATGAACGGGTGATGGATGACATGAACAAGCACATAGTCCATTCTAATAGTGTTTGTGTGCTCTTTACCTCCCCCATTCTTACATTCATCTCCATCAGAATAACATGGACATATTAAATTTTTCTATGAGGTTTTGAACATGACCGGACCCCTGGAGAGACAAAAAGATGTTCTTGACCCCATGGAAGTGATAGTGAAAATTGGAGGTTTTCAGATGGGCACATTGTTCAAAGAAAGGAAAAATATAGTGAAGTTGGTGGCCAGTAAAAGAGGATCCACCGATGGTGGTGTGTGGGGCCCCCATTAGTGGTGTGGCTACCTAATGTGAATAAGTGGTGGCATAGTGGCATGGGGTAGCAGACAGGGATTCTGGCTCGACAGCCTACGAAGGGCCTCAAACAGACATGATAGGTGGCCACATCATGTGGAAAAAGGTTGCAGTTCTAATGGAATGAGGTTGGACCTCATGAAAACTGTCGTGAGGTAGGTCATGTGGAGGCTGACTGCATCGAATGCGGTGGTCAGCTATGATGAGTAGGTGGGGATGCGACATCTACCTTGTTCCAATTCAGACGAACCGACCCACTCGAGTGGGCTAGATTGAAGCTAGTGGGCCAGATCCAGTGGCCATGGTGGACATGGTGGGTTGGGTTAGAACCAGTAGTTCGGTTCATGAAGGACCTAGGACTAGTTGGGTCGGTCTTACTAGGTGGGACTGGACACATACCCAACCATCCACTTTTTAATTAAATGGACATAATTCTCAAATCGTGTGTCTATTTGAAGAGTGCTTTGTGTCATTGGAACCCTCAGGACGAGGTAATCTTTTTGAGAAACTCTATGTAAGTTTTCATAGAGGTTGGTGTATGACTTATTGGCCTGTGGAGCCGGTTCTCCCAGAGCGAGCTCACCAAGGATGGAATCAAGTGACTAGTTGTGACCTATACTAAATGTGTCTCCTATGGAGTGTGTATCCAATGCCTATACAGATTGTGTTTCCTACACACACAAAAATTGTGTCTCTTATGACTATATTGAATGTGTATCCTATTCCTACACTGAGTGTGTCCCCTTTAGAGTGTGTCTCATATTCCTACACGGAGTGCTTATCCTATGGAGTGTTTCTCCTTGGATTTGAATATTTATGGAGTAGAATCATGTGGATATGGATTGGATTTGATACAAGAATCCCTGTCTTAGTGAGACCATATTTCATAGGATTCATCATGATGTATCGAGACTAGATGTTCTTTTAGATATTTTTGGTAGAATAGTTCTATGTTCTTACTATCATATTTCTCAAAGAGTGACATCTCTTGGAATGAATGTGGTACGAACAGAACTGTGTAGTTAAAAGTGGATGAGACCTTGATTCATGGAATCTTTTACATGTATACCTGTATTTTCTTTCCATATATTTTGTTGAAATAAACTTGTACGAGATGAACCTAGAAACACTTTTGACTATAATAATTAGAGGCCACACATTGTGTTCTTCTTTGGTATTCTTCTTATGTCTTGATTTGTGGTTTTCCATTGAGGTTTGGGTTCCCTACTGAGTATTATTGTACTCAACATTGCACTAGCTTTTCCCACACATGTCATGTATTGTGATGAAGATGGGAATATTGGAAAAATCCATGGTGGGATAGAGATAGGTGGCGCTTCATTAGAACCCAATAGATTTTGTACACTTCATCGACATTCAGATAGCTTACAGTATCTACCTTTCAGATAGGGTCTTCTGAAGATGTGATTGAGGATGCTGTACTTTTCTATTTTAGTTGGGCCTGTATTATTTCCTATTTACTTTTCTATTATGTATTGTTACTTTTAGTGGTTCTCTTAGTGGCATGCTTACCTATTTACTAAGTGGTTTTAGTTTTAGAACATTTTCTTAGAGTCATGTTTGTGTGTACATGTACTTAGGAAAATGCATCCCTTTAATGGGATAATCCTACTCGGCACTAGTCTCTATCCCCTTGACTATGGGAAGAGGGCTTAGTGTAGTCATGACACATGCCCTGAGGGATGGTTCGTGTCAGAGTTATTGGTTTCTGTTGAAAAAGGATAGTTATATTCCCAATGATAATATGTATTATTTGAGGAATATCTTATGTGTTTTGGATGTATAATGGACGGATGACCATAGTAAAACCATGTTTCCAATATATGGTAAACTATGAAGAATATATGTGACTGATATAGAATTCGATCAATGAAAAGTTGTTAGGTTGGTGTGTAATTTTCCATCCCATAAAACCTAGCCTTTCATAGTTCTAATGAGGCTGTAAACTTGATATCTTATCAATTTTCTTATTTTATAGGAAACCATGAAATAATTTCTATGAGCAGGTAATATATTTTTGAAAAAACATTGATGAATTTTTAACATGATTTATCATTTTAAAAGATAAGATTACTATTTTAAAAATGCTGAAATCATGTGTTATTGAAAATCAATAATGCTTAGATAAAAGTGGTATGTGAATTTTTAAAAGATTTTGTACTCAATTTGAGTGTTAATTGGTTCTTAAATAGAAATTATTTTGTATTATTTTGACCAAAAATATTCCACGAGAATTATTCCATGAAAGATAGAATGTTCATTCATCAACCTAGTTCTTAGAGTGATCCTTGGTTTTTTTAGATCTGACATCTCTTGTTAACGAATTTAACCATACTCCATATTGAGTGGTGGATCCAGAGATATTTCATCCATTGAACCCCCACCTTTATTTTCATGATTTGTATAAACATTATTACATAGATGAAAGAGGTTACTCTGAGGCATTGAATTTGGTTGAATATGTTGATGGGATATTGGATTTTCTCTAGACATCTAAATTTAAGAAGGTTTATTCCATCAACACCTTTTTCAAAGAACCTGTTCCTAAGTGGTGGAAAGTTTTGTTTAACCCTTGCTAGTATGAAATAATATCATTATAGTTATTCATGTTTGTCTTAATTTTTTGGAAGTATCCTGAGGATGTTACGAATCAGAAAGTTACCGACTTCATGGGTTTTTTCAAGATGAGATATCGGTTGGGAAGTATTATAAGAAAATATATGATTTGTTTTGTTTTATGCTAGTGATTATTGATGATGAATTATTTAATACATCCTATTTTAGAAAAGGTATTCAAACATAACTGTTAACCATCATTATAAGGATCCAACCTTAAAAAATAACATAATCTAGAATTAAGTGAATAATTTACATTGAGGATCTTTTCAGGTTTAGAGTATTGGAGAATTAGGCCATAACTATTACATTACATCTGAACAAATAAAAATTTAGACACTTATACCCAGTTTCAAATTTTTTCATTAAATAAAAACTCTTGAAAATTTTTGTCATGTCTAGTTCCATGTTATAGACATCCTGAATTTTCCTTAATCCCATCCTCGACCATATTAATCTTTAAGTCCTGTGAAAAACATTTCAAAACATGGGATGGGCATAAAAATATCAGTAAGGATCAAAAACTAAAGAAATAAATCATTATTACATCAATACATACCAAGAATAACTTCATACCTTAAGAAATAATCAAATTTATGAATAACATAGAGAAATTATAAATCATAAAGGTAACTTATGGAAACCATAACAAACATATATTGTAGCTTTCATAGCTATGTATATAGTTACAATTGGAATACCCATCACAATATATTCCCTAAATATATTAGGAGAAACATTATCGTTTACCTCCGCCACATTACCCAATGCATTGGAGATCTATCTCATGCTCACCCACCCTAGGTTTATCAAAGAACCACCCATATACATAAACAATTCCCTAGAACCATAACATAATCATAAAACATAAAAAAATAATAAAGTAAAGAAAACATTTCGACATTACTATATATCATTTCATGATATTGACATAATAAATGCATTGTCAAAACCATTTAAACATTTAAAAATGAAATTTTTGAGTCAAAGTGTACCATACCACATTGATGATTTTATATGAAATAATCATTTGAAAACATTAATGTCCATACAAATTAATATTTAAAACCATTTTGAAAACATGTTCATTAATGATAATTATTTATAATAATAAACCATTAAAACATTTAAAACAATGTTTTAGTTAAAGAGTCTCACAACACATGAGAAACACTTGACTAAAAATATTTAAAGAATAAAATGAAACAAAACCTGAAATATCATGAGAATAATAAAATCTGTGATATAATATTTCATAAGGTATTATATACACCATATAAAATTTAATTTGTGCATAACAACACATAAGTATCAATAGAATGTAATTTGATATGAAATCCATTAGAAAGATCATAAAATTAGATATAAGGATAAATTAGTGAAATAATTATGTGTGGAAAAATAAGAATACACCCAACATGATTGGATATTAAGTGTAAACCAATTAGATTTCATTCACACATATATATTTCATTACAAAATCAAGAAGTATATGTTTAACACAAAGAATTGAAATTGGGTTAAGAAGTTTTCCTACCGAAATTCGACAACCTAACGTCGTTACATAAAAATTAGGAAAATGTGTTGATGATAGAGAAAAGGTTCTATCATCACATGTAAACAAAATTTATAGAACTAATGATATAGAAAAACATATCCTAATAATATAAAAAGAAAATTAGAGGACATATAAAATAGTCTTTTGCTAAAAGAGGAGGGTGAAAGGTTCCCTTACAACGATCGTATCATTAAATTATTGATAAACCAATGAAATAATTATGTGTGAAAAATATAAATACACCCAATATAAGTATATATTATGTGTAAAACAATAAGAGTTCATTCACATATATTCATATCACAACATAATCATGAAGTAGAAGTTTATCCCAAAAAATGGAAACTGGGTTAAGATTTCTCTTACAAAAATTCGACAGCCTAACAACATCACATTAAAATTATAGATACGAGTTGATGAGAGAAAAGGGTCTCTCCTAGAATGTAAATAAAATTTATATGAATATGAATATATAATAAAATATCCCAACATAAGATAATGGAAATTAAAAGAAATGACATGAATGAAGTCTTTGACTAAAACATTACGGTGAATGGTTCCCTTACCGATTTGGTAAATTAAAAAACATACAAACCATAATGGAAGGATCATAGAAAGAATATGAAAATACCCATAAATTAATTCATATTTAAAAAATAATACAATCATGGGCCGTACATACACCAAAAAAAGTAAATATTTTCATATATAGTATGAATCTCATAGGAATAAAAATTTAGATGAAAACCCCTTAGCACGTTGTAATCAATCGAGTCGTATGACAAAAATTTAATAACCACCAAATGAATCACAAAATACCATTAATATAAAGAGAATATTGATATTATATATCAATTATAAGTACAAAATACACCACATTCAATAAATAAGTGGTGAACAATAAAAATCTCATGGAATTAAATGTTAGATAAGAAACCCCTTACCTCATGTCTGACTTGACACGTTCGTTATTTAATCTCATGAATTATAATATAAAGTTAATTTTTAATTCATTAAAAATATTTTTCATGTTTTTTATTCCTTTTGTATAACTTATTATCAGTTTATATAAATTATGCAATCATTTAAGTTAATAATTGTCATTTTGTCGATATTTAGTACTTGAGTAAAAAATTAAGTTCTTATAATTAAAAGTTGTTCAGGTGGTCAAAATTCCATTAACTAAATAATGATATTCATGATTTAGATATCATATATATCATAAATATCTAGTATATATATGTGTTTATAATATTACAGAACATTTGGAGGTAAGAAATCAAATGCATCATTCATGGAGATGGTAAGCCATACGTACGCATGAACGCTACTTTCATTTCTATTTTAATATATAGTGGAATGAAAAATTAATTATACATAGGTATATTATAATTATGGTAAAATATAATATATAATTTCACTAATTCAACTCATCATATGTTGTACGTATGGCATGAACGACTCATATTACTTGAGGGGGCGGTAGTCCGCACTTTATCAAATGAAATTATTGTATTTACCCATTATGGAAACCATTAGGGAATGATATAAATGAAAAATAAATAATAATAGAGACAATATAAATATAATATATATTACATTTATAAAAAATTTCATCCTAATGGCCTCTATAAGAGGCGGTAGGAGAAGATTGGACAATCATCATTTTGTGCGGCAATAGCATTCCATCTATAGAAATAGTATGTTCTTTACCCTTTAAAAGGATGTGTGTGTATGTGTAGTTAGAATACTTATCATATCAAAAACATTTTATATTGAGTATTATGGATTTTTTATAAAATTATGGAATAAATAGAGTTTTGGGGTTAGAGATGTAAAAAATAAAAGAACATAAGAGAAGATGTTACGTTTAAATCGGGTAACTCCATTTTGTATGAACCAAAACAATTTATTAATGTTCCTTATGAATAAGGTATGGTATCTAGGTGAAAGATATGGATATTTAGAGCCTATTTGGTTAGATTTTGGACGAGCCAAGGGTCTTGAGAGGTGTGAGTAAAGGGTTATAGGTGAGGGCTTTTAATAAGGGGGAGGATGGGTTCTTTAGAAATATTTGAAATTATTATTTTATTATATAATGATTTTTGGTTTACTAAATTCCAAAACATATTAAAGTAAAATATAATATGACTCTTTTTCAAAATAAAATCATCCAATAAGAATTGGATATGTTTTGGATATTGTTTTAATTTTTATAATCTTATTTTTTTAAATCATTCATAAAAGAGGTAAACACTGTATCATTATTGTCTCATAAATAATTTTTTTTTGTTGTCTAAAAATTTTATAAAAAATACCATGATGTATGAAATATTTTTATATTTATAATGAATCTTTGTATCCAAATATACATATTATATAGACCTACATTGAGATTGTTCTAGCAAAACTATACATGTTTGTGATATTTTTATTTCTTTTAAATAAAACGTTATTATTGACATTATCTATCCCAAATGGATTTCAAAGACCAAAAATATCAACCAGGGATTGTATTGGTCGTCCATGACTCATAAAATAATTTTAGTTCTAGTGTTAGGGTAATTTTATATTATTATAATATTATTTTAACCTTGAATTACCCTATTTACCGTTAACCACTATAAATAAAAGTCTAATGTTACTATTAGACAAAAATTATTTTGTCTCATTGAACCAAATTCTACTTATTGATAACAACCATGCATGTCGGATTTTCATAATTCAATTCACAAAAGTGGAAATGTTTCATTTCAATGAAAAATTCGAGTTTTTAACTACTATTTAGTGTTCTCACTATTCATAAAGAATTGAAGGTTTTTAGGAAAATACAAAAAAATCAGCCTAAGATATATTTGATATTCCAAATTCAAAAGTGTTGTCTATTTTACCAAATTAAAATAATATATGTTTCATTAATTAATTTAATATTAGTTACCCTTTTCAAAACAAAAAGCATGTTTTTAAGAAATAATAACTATCAAAAGAGTGACATTTGTTTATAACCAATTTCTAATTGAAATTACGTATAATGACAAACATTTGATTGAATTCTAAAAATATAATCAAAATAAACTTTAAAACCACTTAAAAATATAATATAACTATATAAATATATTTTATTAAAAAGTAGTTTTGAATTTAATACAGTATTTTTCATTATTCATTAAAAACATTATCTTTTTCAGAAAAATACCAAAATTTCATACATAGAAAATTTTGATGTCCCGATTCCAAGGAATAATTTTATTTTGTCAAATATTTCATATAAAAGTAAAAAAACTAGATTTAAAAAGGGTTCACCACTAAAAGGATGTAAATTGACATTTTAAAGAATATTAGAGTATTTATGCTTAAAATCAGATTCATTCAAATGTTAAGCCTCTAAATTTTATTGGATAAATGTAAAAACATTTAACAAACATGTATAATCATAATACGGTTAGTTATGTTTATTCCCTTCAATAAAATTGATAGACGGTACCTACCATTTAAAATAATATTATTATATTATTATTTTTCAATATAACTCTGCTTTGTGTGCAACATAAGACTTTGGAGAAACCCATTGTTGCGTGTCAGGTACACCATTATATAAATAATCCTATTTAAAATAAAATTAATATTTAATTAAAAAATGTTAATAAATATGAAAATTCCATATTCTTTGTTTTCCTGGGATGATATATCCTTCCCCCCATTTGGGAAATCACGTCATCACTATTTTAAAATTGGTCATGGAAACATCATTTAAATTACCACATCAGAAAAAGATTAAATAAAACAATCATATTAAAAGAAATAAAGAGAAGTACAAAGGTCACTTGAGATAACCCATACTTTTCTTCCATGAAAATAAAGATATTGAGGAGAAAATAAGTGTCATGTTCTGATGGAGAGTGACAAAAAACATGATTAGGATATAGTTAACAACATTAAAACCAAAATTTTTTTATGGGTTAAACAAGAATTGGTTTCCCAGTAGGAATAGTAAACAGAAAAAGTTTTTGTTTTATGTTCATTTTTATAAATTTGTGGAATTTATTTATGAGCTTGACCAAGAACATAAGTAAACATATTTAATTTTCATGTAGACTTTCATCCTTTACTAAATATTTACCAAAAACATATCATTTCTCCAAATGATGAGTATTCAAGTTGACTTGGACACATAAAAAGCGCTAAAATAAAAATCTAAATAATTAAATGATCCAGAAAATATGAACCATATATTTCACATATCTTTATATATTAAACAAAACCAAAATTGGTTAGTAAAAGATCAGATAATCCTCAAAATGACAATCCTTTATAAAGAGTAATACTACTCTTAATCTCAAAAATTAAACAAAATGAACCAAAAGTTCAAGAAAGAAAATTCAATATAAAAATTTACTTAATATTATTAAAAATAATCCAATCTATTATTGAAACCCAAAACCCTAAAAGATTTAATCACATAGTCTTCCACAGTAAATCATAACAATTATCTCCAAAAAACATCGACTACCCTTAATGTCTCATACTGAAATTAATTAATCTAATCACATAATCTTTATGATAGGTTAATGATATATATAAATAACACAAATCACCATATTTAATCAATAAAAACCTTGATTATTCCAAAATAATATTTCAACCATTACTCTAAAAATTAAATCCCATATTATTCTATTTTCCTTAAGCATATAGTGTTCCCAAACAAGAAAATGTCTTAAAAATAACCTTTATCACTTAATCAGAAAATCATTTTCCTATAATAAGGATGTATATTTTATAAAACATAATATCCGAAATCAATTTATTCTTGATCCATAAAATTATTTAACTAAAAATAATTAGTTATACTGACCAGGGACTTCACGTAGTCTTGTGGTAGGTAATAAATACCAATCACAATTAGGTTGTGGGTTTGATTCCTATAGCCTTGTCTAACGCGATGGGTTGTCACACGGTTTGTGTGTTGTCCTTTTTAAAAAATATTATAATTTCATAACATTCCCAAAAAAGGAGTCATATTCCTAAAAAATAACCATAACATATTTTATCGTCAAATGTTATCTAATAGCATTCAATTTTCACCCAAAAATTTAATTACCATTTATCACATCTAAAATATCTATGAAACTATCTAATATGCTAACCATTATGTTTATGTCACATATTCTTAAATAACACCCTAATAAATAATGTTATAGAAACCTTCCTATGATACTAACTAAAAGGACATAGCCTTAAAACATTACATACTCTTAAATGAAGTGAATAATTCATATTGGGGTCTTTTCAGGTTAAGAGATTTAGAGAATTTTGGAATAAATATTACATTACATCTCAAAAAAATTACAATGCATACACTTCTACCCAGTTTCAATTTTTTTCATAAAATAAAAACACCTGAAAGTAATGAGTCAAGTCTAGTTCCATGTTTTAGGAAACATGACTTTTCCTTTATCCCATTTTGACCCTATTTATCTTTAAGTCCTGTGAATTTTTTTTCAAAAACATGTGAGGAGAATAAAAATATAAATAAGTATTATAAAATTAAGAAAGGAAAATATTATTCCAACAATACATACCATGCATAATCTATTACCTCAGAAAATCGTCAGATTTTTGAATAACACGTAGAAATCATAAATTATAAAGGCATCTTGTGGAATTCATTACATACTAACGTTGTATATTTCACATATATGTAGGGAGTCACATTTGGAATACCCATAATAGTATATTCCTAAATTCTATTGGGAGAAACATTATCATTTACCTCTGTCGCGTTACCCAATGCATTCGAGAGATATCTCGAGCTCACCCACCCTGGGTTTATCATGGAATCACCCGTATACATAAAAAATGACCAAGAACCATAACATAATCATAACAAAAAACATAATAAGGGTGGAAAGATAAATTTTTTGGATCACAATATATCATTTCAAGATATTGACATAATCAATGATTTATCAAAACCATTTAAAACATCTAATAATGACTTTTTTGATTCAAAGTGTCCCATACCACTTTGAAGATTTTAAAATAATAAACATTTTAAAACATTAATTTCCCTACAAATAAATCTTTAAAATCATTTTGAAATGATTTTCATTGATGAGAAATATTTATAAGAATAAATCTTTAAAACATTAAAATAATGTTTTTGGTAATGATTCTCATAACACTTGAGAAATAATTGACTAAAAATAATTAATGAATAAAATGAAACAAAACTTATAATATCATGAGAATAAAGATATTAATGATATAATATTTCAAAGGAAATATACACAACATATAAAAGTGAATTGGTGGATAACAACAAATAAGTCTTAATGGAATTTAAATTGAGACGAAATCCATTACAAATATTATACCATTAGATTTAAGGATAATCAATGAAATAATTATTTTTGAAAAATAATAATACACCAAACATAAGTGAATTCTATGTTTAAAAGAAGAAGAGTTCATTCACAAATATTGACAGAAATACATAATCAATAAATACATGTTAAACCCAAATAAATGAAATTGGGTTAAGATGTTTTCTTATTGAAATTCGACAGCCTTACGTCATCAATTAAAAATTAAGAAAATGTGTTGATGAGTTAGAAAATGATCTATCACCACATGGACACAAAATTAACATAAATAATCATATATTATAACAAATCCTGAGATAATAAAAATTAAATTAAAAGATATATAAAAATAAGTCATTGACTAAAAGAGGATGGTGAATGGTTCCCTTAAAAAGATCACATCAATAAATTAAGGATAAACCAATGAAATAATTATGTGTGAAAAATATATATACAGCCAATATAAGTATAAATTATGTGTAAAATAGTAAGATTTCATTCTCACATATTCATAGAACCACATAATGACGAAGTAGAAGTTTATCCCAATGAATGGAAATTGGGGTAAGAAGTTCCCTTACAAAAATTTGACAACCCAACGACGTCACTTTAAATTTAAAAAAATGAATTGATGAGGGAAAAAAGGTCTATCAAAAGATTGAAATAAAATGTACATAAATATGGATATATAATAACATATCCCAACATATGAAAATTGAATATAGGAGACATGACATAAAAAAAGTATTTGACTAAAAGAGTACGGTGAAAGGTTCCCTTACCGATTTGGTAACATACGGAACATACAAAACTTGATGGAAGGATCATTCAATGTAGATGTAGAAAACCATAAATTAAATTATTGTACAAAAATAATAGAATCATGGAAAATATATACAACACACAAAAGGAAATAGTTACAAAGACAGAATGAATCTCAAAGGAATAAAAAGTGTGATGAAAACCCCTTACAACATTGTAATCAATCATGTTTATGATAAAAAATTAATAACGACCAAATTAATCATATAATTCCATGAATATAAAGATAATTATGATAATATATATCAAATTTACGTACACTATAAATAACATTCAATAAATAAGTGGCGAACAATAGAAATCCCACATAATTAAAAGTGAGATAAGAAACCCCTTACCTCGTGTCTGACTTGACCCATTCGTTCATTAATCTCCAGAGAAATAAAATAAAGTAAATTTAAACAATCTTGAGAAAAATTTTCATTTTATTATTCCTTTTAAATCACTTATTACCATGTTATAACAATTATTCAATCATTTAATTTAATAATCATCATTTTGTCGATATTTTGTACTTGAGTCAAAAGCCAACTTTTTATAATTTCAATTTGTTCATGTGGTCAAATGTTCATTATCAAAAGAATTATATTCATGTTATAGATGTCATATATATCATATATATCTAATATATATATGTATTTTTAATAGTACATAACATTTGGAGCTAATAAATGAAATGCACAGTTCATAGAGATAGTAAGTCTTACATAAGCTTGAACGCTACTTTCATTTTTTATTTCATATTTAATGGAATGAAAAATGTAATGATACATTGGTATATTATAAATCCATTATAATTTAGTATATTATTTCATTGATTATATCCTTTATATTTTCACTGTATGGCATGAACGAATCATATCACTTTGAGGGGGTGGTAGTCCGCACTTCCTCAAATGAATTTATCGTATTTATGCATTATGGAAACCATAAAGGTATTATATAAATGAAAAATATAGAAGTATAGAAACAATAAAAATATAATTTATATTAAATTTAAATACATTTTAATCTTAATTCCCACCATATATGGTGGTAGGATAATATTGAACAATCATCGTTTCGTGAGGTAGTAGTTTTCTGTCCATCGAAACAATATGTTCTTTACCCATTAAATGGTGGTGTGTGTAATTGTAGTTATAATACTTATAATATCATCATAGTAGTATATTTTGGATATTGGTGTTGTTATAAAATAACTCAATAAAAATAATTTAGGGGTTGGATAAGTAAAATAAAAGAAAAGAACTTAAGAGAAGACGTTACCTTTAAATTGGGTAACTCAATTTGGTTTGAACCAAAAATATTTTCTTGAAGTGCCTTATTCCTTATATAAGGTTTCTAGGTGTAAGATATGGATCATTAGAGCTTATTTGGTTATATTATAGACAAGACAAGAGGCTTGAGATGTGTGAATAATGGGATAGATGTGAGGACATTTTAGAAGGGGGAGGAGGGGGCCTTTAAGAAAATATGAAAATATTATTTTATAATATAATTATCTTCGGTTTATAAAGGTCCAAAACCTATTAATGTAGAAAATAAGAATATTCTAGTTCAAAATATGATTTTCAAATTACAATTGGATAGGTTAGGAATATTATTTCAATTTTTATAATCTTATTTATTTAAATCATTCATTAATGTGGTAAACAATGCATCATTATTTTGTCAGAAATAATTTTATTTATTTGATGTCTAGAAATTATAAATAGAATACCATGATGTAGGAAATATTGTTATATCTCTAATTAATATTTATAGTCAAACATATCAATTATATAACCACACATTAAAATTGTTTTAGTAAAATAATACATGTTTAGGATATTTTTATTTTTACTTTAAATAAAATGTTATTAATGACTTTATCTTTGACAAATGGATTTCAAAGGCCACAAACCACACCCAAAGATTTTATTTGTTAGTCATGACTCATAAAATAATGTTAGGATAGGTGTTAAAGTAATCTTATATTATTATAATATTATTTTTACCTTGAATTACTCTATTTACCTTTACCCGTGGTAAATAAAAGTCATAAGTTAATATTCACCAAAAATTATTTTCATATTATTGAACCACATTTTACTTACTGATAACAACCATGTATGTTTTATTTTAAAAATTAATTTCACAGAATTGGTAAAATTTCATTTTAATGAAATTGTCAGTTGTTTAACTACTACTTAGTGTTTCACTATTTATAAAAAATTGAAGGCTTTCAGAAAAATAACTAAAATTCATCATAAGCGATATTTTATATTGAAAATTAAAAATGATGTCTATTGTGCCAAATGTAATACATAGAGACGAATTTACTAATTTAAAATTAATTTCCAGTGTCAAAACAAAAAACATGTTCTTAAGAAATAATAACTATCAAAAGATTGACACTTGTTTATGTCTAATTTCAAAGTGAATTTACTTCGAATGACAAAATTTGGATTAATTTGTAATAATATAATATAATTAAACTTTATAACCATTTAAAAATATAATCTATCCAAATAAATAAATTATGTTAAAAAATAGTTTTGAATTAAAATGCAATATTTTTAATTATTCATTAAAAATTAACTTTATTAGAAAAATACCAAAATTTCTTCCAAATTTATATTTCATGTCTTGATTATAAAGAAAAAATTTATTTTGTCAAATAAAAATATAAAAGATTAAAATATTAGATTCAAAAAAGGATTATCTATCAAAAGGTCATAAATCGACATTTTAAAGAATATCAGAGTATTTATGCTTAATATTATATTCAATCACATTTTATGCCTCTATATTTTATTGGATAAATTTAAAAACATTTAAAAAATGTATAATCATAATATGGTTATTTCTATTCATTCTCACCAATAAAATGTCTATACATTAACTACCATTTAAAAAACTAATATTATATTATAATTTTTTTACAATATGACTCAAAATTGTGGGAAAAATAAGACTTCGAAGAAACCCACTCTTACATGTTAGGTATTCCATTTAATATGTCATCCCCTTTGAAATAAAGTTAATATTTAATAAAAATAAAATAATAAATATAACAATTTCATATTCTTTATTTTCTTGGGATGTTACAATCATGATTGCAGAAGAGATGATCTCATATCCAGACACACACTACAGGTCTTTTACAGCAAAGGTGAAGCTAGTAAAATGACATAAAAGAAAGAGGGATGACATTTGTTTCTAGTGTGCAGAACTTGGTCATCCTAGCAGGTTGTTTTTGAAATATACTAAGGGTTATGGAAATTCTAGAAATTTCGGTCACCTTTAGGGGTAATATAGATTTGGTGATAGAAAAAGGAAACTTTAGTTTGGAACATTTGCAATTAATTATGGAGAAAAGTTGATACAAAATAATAGGTCTCCATATATAGGCCTCATAGGGAATATTTTCACATAGTGGAGGAGATTCTGGTTTTTAGCAATTGATTTCCAGATGGGGTTGATGTTGACTAGGCTTATTAATTCTGACATTAGAGGGGAATCTTCTTAAGTTTCTCCATCTTGTAGATAGACTATTTTTGGAAACATTTTTTATTGGGATTAATTTGAATGATATTTTTTGGTCCTTGGTTTTAGCAATTTTTGGATTGATGATGTGATAATGGATTATTTTTTGGATATCCATTTGGTTATTCCTTATGGATGTGCAGAATTTAATTAATATTCTTATTTTCAAACAAATTTATATTCTTGCTGCTTGTTGTTCTATTTATGATAGAGTGGAATCGTATGCTGAGAAAGCTTGTGATGTATGGCTTGGTTGTTGTTACATGGTGTTCTCTTGTTCTCACATGGTGGTTAGATCTCAATTGTGATGTGATGGATGGTATCCTGTATGGGAGTAGAGTGCATTGTTGTGCATAGACCTAGATGATTGATCTCTTTCATGTTGTCCATGGATAGACCATGGGAATGTACATAGTTAACTAGGATGATGTTTATTTTTAATGGACCAAGAATTTGGAGGTACATGAATTTGATTGGATGATCTTATCAATGAGTGTGGATTGTTTTGGAAAAACACCATGTTACCATTGAGTAATTATTTATGGTAGAAATCCTTTTTAGTTATTTTACTTTCTTGTGGAAATTTGATCTTATATATTTCTCTATGGTGGATGGTTGAAATATATTCTTTGCATAAATAAAATACAATTGTTTATTATATTAAACCATTTTGATGAATCCTAAAATGGTGGGGTGTCAAATTCTAGTTCTTAGATATTTCAATGGTTTGGAGATATGTGATGACATATTTGTGTTAATCTTGGAGTTTTTAGTGAATTTTTAACTCTTCGTTGAGTCTCTCTTCAATACCACTAACTCTCTACAACACTTGTTCAGTGAGAGGGTTCTTATTATGTTTTCGTGTTCTTCCTTTCATACTAGAAGAATTCTAGGGATAGAAAGTCCTATGGAGGGAAGGTTTTAACCCCTTGTTGCCTATTTTTTGGTGTTTTGAATCATTGATTTGAGTAACCAATGATTGGATCTCTTCGCTGATTGTTTTGGTGTTTTTTTCAATCAACTTTTTATTGGTTCTAGAACCATGCACACTTTGTGTACGATTATATTGAAATGAAACCCAGATAGATGGGGGTTACATTGTTTTCACATGGTTTGTATGGGGTTAGAGAAACCATTCAACTTGGACAGAAGGGGGTCACATAGTTTTCACATGGTTAATTTACCAGTGTAGCCTAACCATGCATCTATTCTAGTGGAATGCATTAGGATCACTATTAGGAACATAGTTTTTACTAACCAACTGACGTGACCTAGAAAACCATGCAGACATTAATTAAATTATATAAAATATTAATTAATATATTGAAACCCTCTAATTAATACTAAACACCTCCCAGTCAAACCTAACTACATTTATTTGGATTTTCGAGGTAATCATGTTCTATTTTGGTTATTCAAACCTCATTTCATGTTGGATCGAAGTGTCAATTGAAGTGGTGATACCATTCTAATGAGTTATTTTATTCATGATATTCGATATCCCATATTCAATTGATTTATTATATTTAGAGGTTATGATTTATTACTGTTTTTTGTGTCTTGGATAATTGATGTGTAACTATAGATATAGAATAGCTTAACTCCTCAATAGTGGTCTTTCTTCTTAGATCCAGTGATTACCATCTTGGAAAATACATCTTAGATTCATTACAGTTCTAATCCAAAACATCAAATTAGGTGTTTCTATTATTTTCCTTCATTTTTTAATTCAGTTTTTCTTGATAATTCAATGATACAAGAATCTTAATTTTTAATGCATGTTCTGTGAAAATTGTTTTTTGTAATTACATATGAAATATTGTTGAAACATATTCTCTTTGAATTTTTCATGTTATTATTTAAATGGATATTATATTTATATCCCAAATTATTTTATGAATATTTTAAATTCTATTTTTGTTTGAATTTATTTTTAAATAACTTTTAGATAATTGTTTGGTGAAATTGTCATCTTTGGATCAAGTTTTCATTGGAAATATTTTAATCCATAATTTTCATGGAATGAGTTGTTTTTTTTAAATTTTTTTTCTAATGATGGAATTTATGAAATAACTAAGTGACCACTTTGAATCACAATCATTGTTTATGAAATGTGTTCTCTTGGGTTATGTTAAATTTTTGATTTATCCTCCTAGAAAGATGGTGTAAAATCATCTTTTGAAATGTATTCGAGCCTTATTAAATTGTAATAATTACTTTGAATTCATTCTAGTTTCTTTGAAATAAATGATTATTTTGAAGACATTTATAATTATTATGATTATTTGAGAAAATAAGTAGGAATGATTACCCATTTTAATATTGACTTTTATACAATGTTTTCAAATGGAATTGATGATGCTTAACGACCTAGTTGGCACTTTATGATGATCCCTATTGTAATATACCCTTATTGTAAATTATGTATTCACATAATTTCTATTTAGGGGTTTTGATTAAGGGATAATTTTAATTTAGGGTTTTTAGGGGTGAGAGTGACATGTGATCTTTAGGATGTGCCCATGATTGATATTGTTAAGCATCCCCATGTAATCCTAATAACATGATTATCCCACTCATGTATTTTGACTAGTCATGGGACTGTGGATACATAGATTGTATTAATTAGATATATTATTCATTAGTATAATCAAACACATCTAGTGGATCCATAAAAAGAACTAATGATTCAGGCTATGGACATGGAGCTAGGAAATCATGTGTGTGTGGATGAATTAGATATATTTCTATTTATTTTACTTCTATATTTTCATATTTTACATTCAATTTCTACTTATCTATATTGAACATTTTTTGGAATCCTACCGGGCTCTTTATATCACACCTTGCTTGTACTGTTTGGGGTTTTTAGCCCTTTATGATCATATAGCAGGTGTTCTTGATCTCATAATTTTTTGTCAGTTTGAGTTATCTTGACCATGGAATGGTGACTTCGGATATGGTGGGTGGTCATTAACCACCAGGAGAATAGTTTTTGTTAGATTTTTTTATTTCTAATTTTGTATCATCTCTTTTTACATGTTATGATTATGTTGAAGTATGTATACAATGATGTTTCCATAGTGTATTTTTATTATTGAAATATTTTTTAGTGAAAAATAATTCCCAAAATCTATATTGATTCCCATGTGATTATCGTAAGACTATAGAGGAATAGAATGCTTTTCAGGTTGTCATAGAATCCAATTGGTTATTGGTTTAGATGATATTTTCCATTAGTTCATCATAATTGTAATCCTCTATTGCATGAAAAAAGGATTGGTACCATCGAGAAAATGTTTTATATTCTCCAATGCAGAGATCATGAAAATGTTGTCTTACTCAATTAATAGTTGTAAAGATAAATTGATCAATTATGGAATACTATTAATAGTACAGGGTATGAAAAATAAATTGACTCTATGGAATGTGATGAGTTTAATAAGATATTTTTTAGAATGTAATTCTATTATATTGTACATACAAAAGAAGAGAATGAATTCCTTTCAATGAAGCATATTTATGATTAATCCCTTGGAACATGTGAGGAAAATTTAACAAGACTTATAACTTATAATTCTTGTTTATCATCATCCGTAAAAGGTAAAATTGATTCATTATTTAGTGTCTTAAGGCAAATTGACTGAAATTCATCAGTGATAAGAAACTTAATAAGTTACAAATAAATCATTCAATTTTCACTCAAGGTAGGAAAGATTACATATTCCAATAATTCCCTATGTTTTTATATGAATTGAATGATGAAGTCTTATAAAAACAAAAATAAATCATTTGTAGTAAGGAAATTCTAATAATATGCATTATAAAAATCTGGGGTGAGACACTAATGAAATTTCTTGTATGAAACTCCATGGTTCATTAAATGTGTATGGTCTAGTTATAAAACCCATGATTATTGAAATGTGATATAGAGGCTAGTTAACACAATAGAGGAAATGAAGATGATAATTAATATATCACCCTACTTCCAAATCTTAAAATTAAAAGTGTATGGTCATTATGTCAACTAGTTAAAAAATATGAATGTTAATTATGATGATCAATATAAACAACCTCTTAATCCTATAAATAAGGGAAAATCTCATGTGATCAGGACTACCAAGTGGGTTACGATAATAATTATGCAAAATTTACACTTATCAATAAACCTAGAATAGATAAAATATTATTTTATTTCGAATCTACCAACTATTTTATTACTAAGGATTTTTATTGGAATTACATTATTAGCTATAAGATTAGATATTGAGTTAGTGGTGGAAAATTGTAATGATATGATGATCGCATCTCAAGTCTATAGTTCTTCTTCTTTTGATATTTTTGGGAATTTAAATCCTTTAAATCGTGTGATTATCCATATTAGTGAATTTTATGTGATTATATGAATGGATTAGATTTATTTATTTATAACCCTAAACAATTTCGAAGAATGGGAAGAAAAATTTCATATTACGAATGAACCTATGATCTTTTATTTGCTAAAGTATGAATACAAAATTACATTGGATATTACTTATATATTGTGAGAATTAATATCAATATTTATGGGGTATCTATCATATATGTTTTTAGATAAATTAAACATTGAGGATATTCCTATTGTATTAGACTTTTTTGTATTTCTAGTATAGTTTCCTAGTATTCCAAAAAATTGGGAAGTAGTGTTTTCAATATAAATCATATTATATTCTATCACTATCAGAAAGAATCAATATAGAATGGACTATATTGAGTTGAGAAAATAAATAAGAGTCTATAGGTTAATCATGAAATGAGATTCATACTCCCTCATGTATCACCTTGGGTGAACCTATTCTTTTTCTTAAGAACAAATATGGGTCAGTACATCTTTGCATTGATTATCGAGAACATAACAATATTAATATCAAGTAAAAGTATCCTTTTACACTTATTGGTGATTCATTTGATCAATTAAAAGTACATGAATAATTTAAAAATATCTAATTTTATTCAGGATATCATCAATTGATGGTAAAAATGGAGTAAATACTCTAGAGAACGTTCTATACCAGGTATGTGCATTATGAAATTGTTGTGATGCTATTCGGACGTACTAATGTTGTTGAAATCTTCATGGATTTAATGAATATATCATTTATATATTAAATTGATTAGTTTAAATCCAAATTTAGAGATAATACTCTAAGAAGTTAACAATTAAAAGATGATTATGAAAATCATATTAGCATTGAGCTAAAGACACTAGTAAATGAGAAGTTAATGGTTACACTTTTGAAGTGTGAATTTTTTATTTAGAAAGTTTAAATCTTGGGATATATAATCTAAAGTGAGAGTATTTTTTTGGACATTTAAAATACATAAGCTATTGGAAAATTCCCTTAAAAAAACATAATAATAGTGATTTCTGGTTTTCTTTGGTTATCTATATACTACTAACATTTTTTTAGAAATTTTCCAAGACTATATTATCCTATAAACATGTTGAATTTGAATGGAGTTGAGTTTGTTGGTATAGAAAAATTTAAATATAATTTCAAGGATACAGAGGTACTCTAGGATAGTTTATATATACTCAAAGTAATTTTTAGTTGAGTTGTGTTTTTGATCTACAGTGATGCATTAAATAATTGACTTGAATTTTACCTTATAAAAAATTATTTGGTGATAGAATATACATATCACTAATTGAATTTATATGAAAAACATTAACCCACACATGATTTGGAGTTGGTATTGGTAATTTTTGTTTTGATAATCTATAAGAATTATATTTATGGTGAACAGTGTGATGTATATTTAAATTATGAAATCAAGAAGTAGATATTCACATAGAAAATGTTGAATATGTGACAATGAAGATGGTTGGAGTTGATTAAACAATATGAATGCTTAATACATTACCACCATAGGAAGGAAAAAAAATATGGATGACGCTATGATTTGGAAGGACTATGAATGTTTAGAAATTAATAGTATTGAATGATATCCAATACTTATCAATTTATAGATTCTATTGCATAAAATAAAAATGAAAGGGGATAGATCCTGTCATTCTCAGATAAATGTTCAGCCGTCCATCCATGTTAGGAATAAATAGTTTCATAATAAATATACATAATTTTTGGAGAAGGTTATCATTCTTCTTATGGTCAACCATGATCATGATGGAATGATTTGGATCGGGAATCAAGTATGTATTCTGTTAATACCAGAATTAAAGATGGAGCTATTGTAAGATTCCCATAGTCATTCATTCTATATTCATCCTATATAAAATAAGATATAGAGAGATATTAAAGAGTATTAATGGTGGGATAAAATGAATACAGATATTATAGTGTATATTTCTTAGTTATTGGTATGATTTCTTGTTAATGATGAGAGATAAGTTTTTATGGGGATGATTGAATGATTACCTACACCATAATGGAAATGGGAAACAATAACCATGGATTTCATCAATTGGATTCCATAAAACATAAAATGGTTATAATTCTATTTGGATTATAGTTGGATGAATTAAAAAAATTTAATAAAATTATTTCCATTATAGAAGATTTACCCCTTGATAATCTTTCTAGGATTTTTATTTTAGAAGTTGTAATATTTTATGGAGTACCACATTCTATTGTATCTTATTCTGATATAAGGATTACATTAAATCTATAGATATGTTTTCTGTAAGTTATGGATATAGTGTTGAGTTTTAGTACTACATATTATGATTATAATAATGTTTAGTTTGTGATGAGAATTCAAAATATATAGGTTATGGTAAAAACATTATATATTGATTTAAATGGTGGTTGGTATCAACCCCTTACATTAGTGGAGTTTTTTACAATAATATATTTCAATTGAGAATCAAGATATATCCACACGAATCCCTTAATGTAAGGAATTATTGAAATCAAAAGTTCCTCGATTTAGTGGATGCATGAAATAAATTGTGACCTAATATAGCTATGGAAATTATAAATAATATTAATTCTATTAAATAATATATAAGTGCATATTAGGGTTGACAAAAATATTATCTAGAAAATCGTTAATGAGATATATAGTATGAATTTAGTAAAAAGGGTTTTCAATGAATATATTTTTGGTAGAGGTTTATGATATTTTTAAATAAGCGGAATATGTGACCTAGATAATTTTCCCTCTTCAAAATTCTTTTTTATATCGGGATGGTAGGTTATATCCTGGATCACCCCCAGAATATCTGTAAATTTTTTAATGTGTTAAATATATCTCTCTTAAAGAATTATATACATAATATATCACATGTAGTAAACAACAAATCAATAAAAATGCATCCTGATATTTATAATGGGGAATAATCTATTAATATTATATATTGAAGAGAAAAAATTCAACGATATTTGACAACTCACCTGGTTAAAGTATTATGGTGAAACCATAAATTTGAGGAAGTGTCATGGAAAAATAAGGACATCATAAGGAAAAAAGTATTCTATGTTTTTTATTTAGGAGTGATGAAATTTTTAGGGTGAAACTCTTAAAATGGTTTAGAATTTAATACACATGAATTTTATGATATATTTCTATTTCAAAAAAATTGATAGCTTTCTATACATGAAACATATAGTTTAAACGAATCATGATTTACTATTAAGAAATTATAATTAAATATATTAGTTTTCTTATTCAATAATATTTTAATGGAATGAATATAAAACACTAAATTATGAATGATTAATTATCACACATGTACAGATATAATTAATTAGTTTTAAACTTATAAAATAATTTGTATGTATATTGAGATGTTTTTAGGAAAAAAATGATTTTATACACACAATTAATTTTTATCTTAATATATTTAATTCATCTCTATTTATAAATGATTTTTATGATATATATATATTATATTCAATACAATGTTTTAAAATTCCTCAAATTTTCATTAGTAGGAAAGTGGAGTGAATAAATCTAGTTTTATGCATAAATTGTTTTTTTCAAAAAATTGTTTTCATTGCATATTTCACCCTTATATTAAAATAAATTTCCATCACATATAGAAATTTAATATTGAAAAATTGATTCTATATATGTAATAAGGATGATAAAATTTGGAAACTAATATCCTTTTATTTTTCATCATTATAAATAGAAACAATTGTAAAAATTTGTCACTACGTTAAGGAAAAGTAGTAAAATGGGGTTTAAACTATGATATTATACCAAAAAATCTCAATAAAATAATATATAAACATATTTTATTAGTTATTTTAGAAATCATTAATCATATATAGATATATGTAAATTTATGTCCACTTTACATTAATTAAAAAACTTATACTATTTTTGAAAAGGATAAATACATATTGTCACTCTCTTGATTTTAAATTGTTGTGAATATTTTAATAGGGGTAAAAATAAGTTTTAATGATTATAAGAGTTTATATTTAACCTAAATGAATTATTTTTTTGTTTTTATTTTTTAATTTTATAATTACCTTAAACTCTTACACAAATTTGATACAATGATTTTAAAACTAATAAAAAAATCTAGGTTAATGATTTTAAAAACAATAAGATTAATATGTTTTGGATTAATTGAGGTGTTACACGAATTATATAGGTGAATATAAATTAAAAATCATGGTAAATTAGTTTATATTACAATTCCATTTTTCCAATAATTTAATTATTGTTAAAATAAATCAATAGTCAAAAAATGAATTTAATGTTATTTTATGATAACAAATAATTTATTAATTGATTAAAAAAATATTTAAACTGGTAAATTATGATGTTAAATGTTTTAAAATATCCTTAATTTACCATTTTTTGAAGTCATTAAATTATATGAATATTTATGAACCATAAAATCTAAAAAATGTGTTACCTTTGTTAAAGGTAAAAATGTTTAATGAAGGGGTTAAACCAAAATATAAAGTTTAAAAATACACAAAAACCTATAAAAATTTTATTTTTTATGACATTTACAACTTAGTTTTTTTATTTTAAAGCATTTATTTTTTTTAATAATTATACTTGATAAATAGAATAATTATAATTAAATCTTTTAGGTAAATCCATGTATGAAATATCTTCAATTATTAAATGGAACCTAATGTAATTAATTGTTTAAAAAGTTTTGGCATTATATATAGTCTAATTACTACAATAATAAAATCCTATATTCATTAACCACTTTATATAGCTTTTATTATTTGCACAATACCACCCTCTCATGAAATAAGGTGTAAGTTGAAGGAGGTTTCTCAATAAAGATGTATAACTTTTATGTGAGAAAATTCAGTTTAATTTCTTCTTCTTACCACATATAAAAATTGGTAAAAATTATGAAATAATTAATTTATTATATTAAATATAATTTATTTTAATTACGTTGATAAAACAACCATATCATTTTCCTCTCAATCCCATGGGAAAATAAAATATTTCTCATCCCTACACGTGGACTACCACCTCCATGAAGAGATTTTTTTTTATTAGCGCCACATTACCTTCCTATTTATAATAATGGATTTAATGAATATATATGATATATATTATAAAAATATTTTTCTATAAAGGTTTAATTTTACTTATTTTTCTCCTTCTATCAATTGAAAATTGGAAACATCACTTATGTGTACATATATACTACCAATCCACAAAGTGATTTAACTAATATTACATAAAATATTTATAAGAATGGATATAAATTTGTATATAATTATTACACTTGATACCAATTTAATGATTAATATTATATATATTATATAACCATTATTAATGTAAAAGGACTCGAACTGCATAATGGAAACAAGCATGGAAAATGAAGTAGGTATCACTTGGAAAAATTATTTTATTATTGAATTGTTAATAAAATGGTGATAAGATATTATTATTAAATCATATATTCTATGATATATATGAGTATTATTCAATAATATAGGTATAATAAATCAATATTTATTATCTAGATTTTTGAATGTGAAAAAAGTGGGACAAACGTTGTCTTAACAGTTTATGCTTCAATCTCAATTCTTTTAGGATTTTCATTAATAAATCTATATTGAGATAAATTTTATAAATAATATACATTAAAAAAACTATAGATTATTCTCCCATGGTCATTATTATAATTTTCAACTATTAGAATAGAATTTCCCTCTTTTCTAATTGTAATGATCATGAAAATTATTTTTAAAAAAGCCGACCATTTTTCATCATTGGTCGATGAATAGTTTCATCAAGGTCCATGTTCATTAAAAAAATATAGGTAAGTTATTAACAATAATTTAAATGTATTAATAATGTAATTTTAACTACTCTTACTTTATTTTAAATGTTTTGAAATGTAATAATTCTATTTTTTTGAAAAAGTCATTTGTGGATTTTTAAAAAAATGTGAAAAGAATATTTTATTTTAATGTATAGGACATTAATGAATATTAAAAACATCAGTCTCATAATTTAATTTGAAGATTAATTTACTATTTTACATGGAAATATTTACAAAAAAATTATTTTCTAAATATTAAATGAATTTTTAGATAAAATTTTATCAATTGAGAAATATAATTTCCCATGTTTTCAAAAAATATTTCGATGATATTTTTAAGTTATTAGTCATCTATTCTATCACAATATAAGGATCATTAAGTTTCACTATGGATATGATCATATGATACAATATAGTTTCTTTTCATGGATGTTATATGAACATAATGAATCAATGAATCTTGTTTGTTCCCGTGAGTTAATTTGGTTATGATAAGAACATTATTAAACTCATTTATTTTCCATGGGTTATGATATGTTGATATATTGAATGGTTTATGATCTGGGAGAAAATATGTGTATAGTTTTCATTATATAATGGGTGGTTCTGTTACCTCACTCTAATTTATTTGTTAAGGCCTTATATCTTAGGATATAATTATGGGAAATGAGTTAACGTGATCGATCAAGTATAAAAACCAAGTAGGGATGCCATATCCACTATGATATGGGAAACACGTAGTGATTTATAATCCACCATCATATGATCATATATCTAGTCAAACAAAACATATTATACAATTTCTATTTCTATAATAATGCTAAATTCCTATGAAATTTTGATAAGATTATTATTTGAACTCATGTATGAGGATTCATTATTAATTATTCAATATTGCGACTTCATAATATTTTATGCCATGAATGATGATTATTCCCTATTAATTAATGGGTCTGTTTATATATTTACAATAACATGTTCTCATAAAATTATTCTCATAATATTCTAACATATGATAATGGATTGATTTATCCTAGGTTTACCCTTACCGAGTATCTCATCTCAAACCTTCATATGTTTTAATTTAAAAAACGGTTATAAAGAAGGGTAATTAGTATGATGAGTTTGTAATGGTAAATTATATAAATAAATATGTTATAGATGATGAATATTGTACTTAAATATGATTTATTTATTTATTTTCCAATTATACTAAAACATTATGTATCTTGGGCATGTTTTTATGGGAAATATATTGATTATTCATTGAATATATGCAATATGTTTGTATGTAATGATTGGGTCACTATAAATAGATACAATATTAGTCATATAATTCATATATTTAAAAACATAGTTAATGAAAAATTTAAAAGTCTATAAGAGTAATCTTTTATTGATTCATCTTTCAAAAAAGGATATGAAGACTCCTACTAGATGATATTGAAGAAAATAGTTATAACCATAACCAAGATTCAACAATTTAATGTTTAAAGGAATAGAATCTCACTATTTTCAAAAGGATGTAATAAAAAATGGGAAAAACATGTTTTTATTTGGTCAACTAAGATCAATATATATTAATCATGCTTTAATTTCAATAAAAAATATCAAATAGATATCCTATTGAAATTCTTTCTTAGACAGTAAAATATCGAGTATTATAATATTGTCAATTGAATATTAGAATACTATTAACAAAAATATGGAAGGAAAAAAAAAATTAGATAAAAACCATGCATAAATAAATCTTCTGAAGTACTAATATGAAATCATAAATATAATAGAACAAAGATATTCCAAAACTAATTTGTATTTATACATGAAATACTAACTAAAAATAATAAAAAATGGACAGAATCCATGAACTGATATATTTTAAATAAATTATTCATAAATTAAATAAATAATATAATATTAGGCAACCATATTCCATTATGACTAACACCCATCATATATTTATACGTGATAAATGGAAAACCATCACTTATGCACTTCAATAATGAAGAATCATTTTCTATACGAATCATCAACCATAATGTAGTGTAATATCACCTCATATAGTATGATCTATATTTTTTTTCTTAGATAACTAACCACTACTGAAAAACTACCCTATACCAATGGTTTGAAACCATTGTTATAGGCCTCCAAACCATTGGTATAGGCTATAAAAATAGTTTGGAGAACCATTTTTATATAAGCCATGAGGATACATATATACCATTGGTTTTGGGAAACCCGTTGGTATAGACCTATACCAATGGTTTTGAAAACCTTTGGTAGTGTTAATATTGAAATATATACCAACGGTTCTATAAACTGTCGGTATATGTAATTCCAAAAATAGTCATCCAGTTGGTTTTGATCCCAGCACCTCCCATTTTTGATTGAATGACATAACCACTTACCTAACATACTTTTGTGAACATAATTTCATAAATATATATGTATTAACATATGTATTTTAAATTTTGTTTTATTTAATGTATTATGTAAGAATATTCTATTAAATATACATGTACTTATACCAACGCTTCTCAAAACCATTGTTATAAACCAATACAAACATTTTCGAGAACCGTTGGTATAGTTTCTTTGATTTTGGGACCTATACCAACGGTTTTGGCCAAACCATTGGTATATGCCCAAATTAGTGAACCTATACCAATGGTTTTTCCAACCCATTGGTATAGGTCCCCCCTATACCAACAGTTTGTCCAAAACCGTTGGAATAGTTCCATATACTTGACCTATACCAATGGTTTTGGAAAAACCATTGGTATAGGTCAAAATTAGGGAACTATACCAACAGTTTGTCAAAAACCTATGAAATAGATCATATTTCAAATAGCGAATCAATGAGGTAATATTTAACCACTCAGTATAATTATCTTGGAGTCTTTAATAATTTATTTGTTCTATTATTCAAAAATCACATATCAATGTCATTTTCACATTTAGAAATACATCTATGACCCTTGAATTAAATGGCCTAATATTTTTTTCTATTTCATTATTCGATGTATATTTTTTTATTCTATGATTATTAATGACCCATTATATTCAAATAAATGTAGAATTCTTTATTCATTTAAATTCACTCATTGTGATCATTTAATTCATAAATTCATGAAATCTATTTAAAAAGACTCTCTAAAATTAGTCCCAATTATCTCATTTAAATTTTATTTATTGTATAGATTTACTATAATTACATTTATACCAACATCTTATACCATTTTTATTTTAATAATAAAGCCTATTTAAATAACATGTTGATTGGGTGGAATTAGTTATTATACATGATTATATTTGATATCCGACTTAATGAAAAATCTAGAGAGGTTGGGTTTCCCTAAAAATTTATAAAACATCATGTTATTAAATTCCTTCCATCATTTTGAACTTTTCATAATGAGAATATAATTACAACCGATATAAATTCTTTTATGGTACATAAATGTTGGAAAGTGAAATGAAACAATACTATTTAATGGAAGTTGGTTACTAGTAAAAAACTACTCATCATCCTCAACCATTATTTCATAAAATATTTATTCATAGAGACTAGGGCCTTGAATATTGGAAAAAATATCATATTAATAGATATATAGGTGATAATAAATGTATCTCAAGATACCAGTGGTTGATTACGTAAAATATAGGATAAATAATTTCATTTTTTTATTTTAAAACATATATTTATATTTTATTATCTTCCACTTCAGTACATTAACAAAAATATATTTTTTCCAATCATATAATACGTTGTTTTAAATTTATTATATATATTTCAATAATTATAATGGAACCATATGTCTATAAACTAATAATATATCTTGTATGTATAATAATAAATTGGAATATAATTAGAAAACAGTTTCAAAATAGTAATTTTAGAATGATAGAAACATAGTTTTCTGAAGTATTTTAAATATATAGTTTTAACAGAAAAAGGAAATATGACACCAGATAAATTATATAATTAAAATAGGGTTTTACCTAAATTATATTACATATTCCATCATCTAGTATAAAATAAAACGTGTCATTTTTTAATTGAATTATTTTTTCCCTAAAAATATGAAATATTGTAAATTCAATTAAATTTTATTCTCATTAAATAATTGTTTTATTCTATTTATGTAATGAATTTTTTATATTCATTTAGATTTGAATATATGGCTATTATTATTTTTGAATATATGATCTATTTACAATTATTAAATATTTTTTTATCAGAACATGGATTAATAAATATATTACCTATGTGTAATTAGATTATTTTTCAAAATTGTGTATTTAACAAAAAAATATTTAATTGGGACTATTTATTTTTCATAATGGGAAAAATATTCAATATATTTTAATTTTTAATTTTTTATTTTTTTCTATGTTTTATTTAGAAATTCATTTAGATGGAGAGTATTATTTTAAACCCATAGTTATTCTTTAATGGGGGATGATAGGTCTAATAATTAGGGAGATTATAACTTTTTCATTTTCATAAAATATGGTAGTTGACCTAAATCCAAAATTTCATCATAATTAGTGGATTAAAAATACATTATCAATATAGATTCAACTGATATATAAATTTTTATATGAATAGAGATAAACAATTCATGTGTATAATTTATTTGTTATTGTACCATGCCTTGTGATCATCAAAAAGGGAATGATTTTTCAAAATTCCTCTAGATAAAAATTCTCTATATAATCCATATTCACATATTATAGATATAACATTAAACTATATTTTTTTTATAAGATATAATTTTATAAAATAATATATTATGAATTATAATCATTAAATTTTTTTAGATTCTTCACTCATCCTCCACATACTAAAATTTTAATCATTTTTAATGAGATATTTTAGTGATCATAAAGGATGAATAATTTTATCTAATAATGATTCTGAAGTATTTTAGTGTAATTAATTAAAAATGCTATATATAAAAAAATTGAAAATAATGATAATAATATGAATTATTAACCTACTAATTGAAAAGTTTCTAAATAAAAAATTAACTAAAATAATAATGATTGTGTTCCATAACTGTTTATATGATTAATAAAATTAAAAATATAGATACAAATATTAGAAGTGAATAAATTATCAATAAGGAATACATAAAATGGATGAAACATTAAAAATACTATTCATAAGGAAAGTACTTCTCTGGTATCATCCTCATAATTATGTGAAAATTCAAATTGATAACACACTAAATTGATAAGGAATAAGAATGGAATTTAGTTCTATAAAATGACATAATAATCTATAATACAATTAAAAATGAAAAATCAAGATAGATTAATGATTCCAATATCATTTAAATGGTGTTAGGGGACAATATCCATAAAATCAATATCACCATTTGAAAGCTATCTATAAAAAAGAGATAATAAAGGATAATATTAATAAAAAACAATTTGATCATTAAATAAATCATGATGAAAAATTGGTACTATTATTTTCTACTAATGACCACAAAATACTTGAAAAATAGAATATTAATTTTTTATAATGATTGGTTGATATTTTAAACTATATAAAATTATTATAATCATATATTTTCTATATTAACAATGCCATTTCATTTTCATATTTCACATGACGAGAAGTAAAAGGGACACATACATGAATATATGAAGTAAATAATTATGAAATGGTAATTAAGAAACAACATCCATAATAGTCAATGAAAATGATATCCCAAACCCACCGTATCTTGTATATATTTTACATATTTTTATATAATTATAGACCAAACCTCAAAATTGAAACACACATACAAAACTCCAATTGTTTATATATATATAGATTTATAATTTTTCAAAATTATTTCATCATATATTATTTATATAATTTATATATTTCTATGAAGATGATACCTTATAGACATATCAAATATAGCATCGTACTTAATTACATTAGGGAAAAATGAAAATATAAGGAAAATAAAAATATAATCCACTTAGTATGTATTAAATGATATATTATATCAATCAATGAAACATAGGTGATCATAAATAAGTTGATAAAGTGCTGAGAATAAAATAAAAAGACATGTATGAAAATATAATCATTGTACTTGATAATAACATAAGGTAATCATGTTCACATAAAAAAGAACCAAAGAAAAATAAATATAAATCATATGTTAAGGATATAAAATGGCATAATAATGTTTCATATAAATAATTATAGGATATAAAAAAATATTAGGCCTAACCACCAATATTTCTATAACATTGTAGACTAGGATAATTTCTATGTCTAATGAAATAATGGACTAGGTTTACTACCTATGTCACATAACATTATTATCTCATCAGATATAAAGCATTACCCAATTAATTAGAGGGATACAAAATTCATGCTCGACACTTCCCATAAATATGACCTTTTATATATTCTACATGATCATAAAAAATCATAAATCCATAAAAATACATAATATTCTTAACTTGTGAAAATAAAATGAGCTCTGTAATATTTTTCTACATGTTTGCAAATTAATCATCTAGGGAGAGAAAGTGTATGGCATAAAAAATATATATCCATTCTGGAACTTATGTATCCTAAAATGATTATAAAACATAAAGGACATGAATGAGGTAAACAATTCATTAGAGGACGAGAAAAAATTATATAAAAATATATGTGATTTATATTTTTCATTTTGATATTTATTGTAAATAATTATTTAATAAATACATAGTTTAAAATGGATGGTGAAAGGGAAAAATAATTTTCAATAGTAAGGAATAATAAAACATCCAAATTAATCTAACGATATAAATAGATGAAAGATTTATTTACCTAGGACACAATATTATACCACTGAGAGGGGGTTGAATCTATTTTTTCAGAAACCGTAATTACTGATAAAAAAGATATTTACACAATCATTTTTGGGATTTAATCAAAATATGTATGTGTGATAAAAAAATAATTGATAAAGAAAATATATGACATAAGGAAAAAAATATAAGGTTCACCAAATACATTTATTTAGGGGATAAAACCTATTGAACAATTGTTGTGATCCCACTGGGTAACTTATTTTATTATTTTCAATTTGAGTAGTTTATAGAGTGAGAAGATGGATCAAAAATCTTAAAATCAGTAAGATTAAAAGGCACCAATATGTCTAACAATCCTCTCTTTCCATGACACTGTGTACCTCCAATATCATAATCTCATGTATATTTTTTTCTAATAATTTTTCCAACTTATAAGTATCTTCTAATGGGTGGTTGTTTATGTTAATGATTCATTCATTTTTAATCTCAATTCAATTGTACTATAGTTCAGGGAAGTAAAAAATAATTTATATACATTTTAGGAGTTTTGTTGTGATGACCTAGATCATAGTTTCACTAAAAAAATTAGAATATATGGAAAATGAATCCTATATTAGTAATTTATCTATTTAAACATTAATATGGAATGAATGGTTATAGTACTACATAGAACATCTGAATACTCAAATTTATAAAAACAATATATATTCACAGACATGTTTGGATAACATGATCATTCTATTTTGTGATGTGGTACAATAGGTCATGTGATGATTTATTTGGATTCCAAAATGATATATAACCTATTTCTAATAGGAATTAAGCCACAGTTCAATATACTTCTTAGAATATTATCATGGGAAAATTATTTACATAAATAAATTGGATTACAGTGTGGGTTATATATATATAAGTTAAATAGTTCTCGATATTTACTCTATAATGGTTTGTGGAACAACCTATGCCATTACTGGTCAAAGTAAATTAGAGGGACTCGAAATTTCAGTCACAAAATATATGTTTTTTGAAAATAAGGATATAGATTTTGATTTTTAGGGTTGTAATATTCATAGGGTTTGTTTTTATGATAGTGTAGGTTATTTAAGGGTTATTGAAGGAATAAGGGAGAATTTGGAAGAGTTTATCTCATTGAAAATTATATTATAGGTGGTCAATCATAATGTAACTAGTTGGGTTAGTGTCATGGTAGTTTCCCAGAGGGGATGATTTCATTGTGAAACACATATCCCTAAAAAATGTGTGATAATAATTTCTTAGTTCTTCTGTATAAAATAGTGTTTTAGATTTAATCTTATGGTGACACCATAACGCGTCCCCAAAGAAAAATTAAATATTCACTCTTTAGGTCATGTCATACTGATATCTATATATAAAAAATATTTTTTATAATATTTTATTATTTTATTCCCCCAATTATTTTTTCCTTTAACGAGTACCCTCCAATAAACTATCCCCCAATATTGTCCATAACCATGTTCATAATTTCATCTCCCTAATCATAATTTCTTAGTATATTAGCATGTTATAAAAAATAATAATTTCTATGGGGAAAATTAAATTTTTAGTTTTATTCTCAAAAGTCATATAATTTCTATATGGTTTTGAAATAATCTTTTTTAATGACTATGTGTTAGGTTTCTAAATTTCATGAAATCTATGATGGATGAAGCCATGATATTCTATGTGTTAACTCCTATGAATTATAGGTAGATGGGTACTTAGGAATTCCACTACATGTTGTTTATATTTACGTGTCAGGAATGTTTGATATGGGGCGGGACTAGAATTAGAAATTATTTAAAAGGGATGGATAGGTTATAAATTGTTTACTATTCTATAATCAGGCCTCCTATATGAGAATTGGAACCTATGAAAATGGTTGATATGTTTTATAAATGATTGGAGGATATGATTCCATGGGTATGAAATTGAAAAATATTCCTTAGATGTGGAATGGTTCTTATCCTTTGTTATAATTTATCAAGGTTAAGGGTTGGGTCTTGTTATGTTATTTGAATGTTTTTGATGCATTTGACATCTCAAGTATAAGATATATTAAGTGAGGGAATTGCAGAGATCATGTCAGATTTGTTTTGGGAATGTCATATATCTTAAAACACATGACTGGGTTGAGATGTTGGTGATTTTATATCTATTTCTATAACGTTTTTAATTATTCTATGGTGATGTAATTTATTAATTTTACTTTTAGTTGGGATGGATTTGGTATAGAATGGACCCTGGGTGGAATGCGTGACGGTGGGGTGCATGTTCTTTGTCAACCATGACCATGGGATTTTCTATAGAATTGGTTAATAGATCTATTTAAGGGGTATAATGTCTAAATATTGTCAATATGGGTTAAATATAGGTTAAGTTGGTAGACCTAGGGTTTATGTACGGATTGGTATTGGCATGGCTAGTCCATCAGGTATATTAATAATGAGTCTACTAATGTGAGTTTTAGGTTAATATCATTGGTCTCATTGTGGAATTAGAGTATTATAATGATTTATAAGGATATTAAGAATTATTAGGAGTTCCATGAGTGTAATTTTAGAGAAATAATGTAATTCTAGTGGTATTTTTCGTGTATTGTATGAAACATAAGACCCATCATGATGAGGTGTTGCCTAAGAAAGGCATAGTGAGTTATTAGGACTTAAGGGTACTAGAGGTTCAACATTGTAAATGGTTTACAGAGTGAGTTCATTGTGATCATCGTGGAATTATATATAGATGTATATCAAGTTAAATGTATGGTTTTACATATTATATCTGGGAATTGGGATGTTTTTTTCCTTATAGAATATCTTATAGTGAATCATTGTGTATAGTTCAATGAATATCTATGAGTTAGGGTGGGATTATCTACCATATTTTTTTGTATATTCTTACTATCCCTGTTCAGTTATTGTAATGTTTAGTCATATAGACTTTGGGATTAAGGTGTTGAGTTTCACATGCCTGGTACTAATTCTTCCCAGGTTTTGGGAATCAATATTAAGTTACAAACTATGCCTATATGTGATTAGCAATGGGAGTATAATTTTGTTAGTGGTTTAACTATTAAAATAAGTTTTATATATTATTTAATTCATATATATTTTATTCTTCCATTTTTAATTAGTTTTGGAACCTCACCTTAGAGGAGGGTGTATGTTTGAATCATGCAAAAGGTTTTCCCAGTTTTTTACCTATATAGGATCTTCCTCCTATGTGATTAGAATTTCTTTGAAACCTTCCCAATATATGGGATTGTATTGTTCAAGATTTTGGATATTTTATTCCAACATTAAATAATTTTCTACCATAATAACATCACATGATATGTAGACCTATGAACATTTCATGGGTGATGGATTGGATTGTTAAAAATGTTGTTTATGTTACACCCTCCAAATATCGGTTTCCTGATGTTAGAAATTCTTTTTATGAATTTGTTGATTGTTTTTTGATATATGGTGATCCCCTTTCTTTTTACATGGATTGAATGTGGTGTGGTTTAGTGTCGTAGTGGTTTGGTTAGCACACGACGGATTAAAATGTTTGTCTGTGAGATACTTATTTTTTTATATCTATACATTTCATATTATTCTATATATAAGGAACCCCATTGGTGGTTCCCTAGTGATATAATCTCTCAAACCCTAAAATAAATCACTATTCTATGTGAAGACCCTTATGTTTAACATTGTGGCAATAAGTTTTACTAGAGTTCTTTCTTGAAAATTGATATGGGTTTTGGAGATAGGATCATGGAAGGACACATATGTTATAGTCATGAGTCATCTAAAATACATTTATTCTATTTTGTTATTGGTCATGAAAGATGGAAATCCATTATTTTGTAATTATATTTCAAGCATTGGTACATTATCATACAAAATATTGATATTTATTTTTCTTTGGTTGGATATTCATTATAAATCCATTCACTTACAAAAATGTTATATGATTCTTCCAATATTTATCACTTTTAATATTTTGTGATAACGATTGTATAGTCTCCCAATTATTGGTTTTTTAATCTCACTAATTTTTTATGACACTCTCATATAGATGGAAGTCCCTAAGGTCACATGAAACAATAATTCAGGTAAAAAGGTAGGATCCTATGATAAGTATTTAAAAATGGGTTTCATAGCCTTTGTTTTTTTGTCTAACTTTTCTGAGTCAAAGTAATTGTAAGTAGAAAGTTATAGATCTTGGAGGATACACTATCATTTTTCATATAAAACATGTGTATGGTGGAAGATGAAGATTTTAAGGGTGATATATTATTTTCCATTTTTTGATATTTTATATTGTTTTATTTAAAAAAGTGTGATGTTATAGGTTGAGATATATAATTATTTATGTTCTCTTGGCTTTAGGTGGGAAGATTGTATGAGTTTCTAAATCATAATAGCCTCATATAGAATATTGTTAACATGTAACTAAATTTTTATAAGTGTTAAATGAGATCTAACAAAGGGGAACTAATTTTCAAAAAATGATATTAAACAAAATTTCTTTGAGAAACTATTGAGAATTTATTTTTTAAAATTAAGAGATCAACAATAACTTATTTGATGCCTTCTAAAATAACATATTTCTCAAAAATTAATTTATATAAATTATAATTTTGTTTACTATCTGTATTTACAGTTTATTAGTTAATAAAGTCGTATTATTGGAAGAAGATAGACTAATGGTGGGTAGTTTTTTATTGTGGGTGTCCTATTATGAATGCTATAGACAATGTGTACCTATCATTTGGAATTGTTTTGGGATGTATAATTGATAAGAGAACCTTTGGAAGGTAAGATTTTCATGTTTTGATACCGTATGGAAGTTTATTCCCTATATTGAGATTGAGAAATGGACATAAACTATTGGATATGTCAATAGAGGCTAGGGGCCGATGTATGAGGTATCTCCTTGGTTCATGATGAAAATAAACTATATAAAATAGATCTAGTTTTTATAGAGTTGATTATACTAAGATGCATAAAATTGTGTTGTGATGCACTAGGTATTCTCACAATGGCGATCTATGAGGTTTTAGGACCTTTAAAAAATGAGAATTACCGCACCATAGATTGATGTGTCATGTCACAAAAAGACCTTATAAGAGAGTATTTCACTATGATAACCTTGATCATGATTTAATATACACCTCAAGAGATAAGTATTAGTATTTATGTGGGGTAAATAGTTTTACATTATTTTTTAAGCTATTTTGTAAGATTTGGTTACATTCAAGGTCTTTTGGAATATACAACCCACGTCAAAGAATTCATGGATGGATTTTTTGGAAGTGGAGTGATACTCGAACAATATAGATTTTAGTAGATGATTTCATTTTGGTATTGTATCATTTTTGTGGGAAAAAAGGCATATATATATCATAATGAGGGGTGTGTTATACTTTTTTGAGAGGGTAATGTAAAATATTTGTCTTTTGGTTATATTTTGAAAACCATAATTGATCCATAGAATATGATGAGGCATGTTGTGATGACTCTGAGTTGTAAAATTCATGAATGGGATGTTAATTTGATATCTATGGTGACATAAAATGCTTGTAGAGTCATGTTTCATAATCCAAGGATTCTTCGTTTTAGGGGTTCATGGAACCTTGAATATATAGATGGACCATTAAGGCATGAATATCTAGTCTGTATCATGGATTCTATGAGATGATAGAAAATACTATAAATGGGGAATAAATTGAGACCCCTAATGATGGAGTGTAACCTATGATAGTATTAGAGAATTGAAATGTTCAATGGAAGCCACATTTCCATATTTTTAAATTTGTTATGGATGATGGAATTTTATAACATTATTTTTGGTCCATAGATGAAAATTATTTGAAATAGTTGAGTATAATGATGCTTGTTCTGACCAGAGATTCCAGTATGCTTATGTGATATCATCACTAGCTAGCTATGATCAATGTTATACTTGTACTGTATGTTTATTGTATATCATAACCATACTTATACATTTTTGATAAGGTTGTGGTCTATTTATAATGGACCAATTTTTAGAGTTACACCACCATGATGTTTACTATTCCTAGGTTCTGAGAGTCATCATTGGGATGTATATTGTGGGTATTGTAGGATCGAAATAAGATTTTAGATGATCAATATAAAATTTGGGGGATTGTATACTTTAAAAATTCATTTGGAACCATTAAATTTAGTATAAATATTCCATTTTTTAACTTTATGGAAAACTATATTTAACATGTTTAGACAAGGTAAATTCACAAAAACTCTTAGTTCTACAAACTTCCTAGGTTCTGAAAATAAGGTTCCAAAAATAAACCATATGAGATGTTTACAAGAACAATGATTCTACCTTAAAGCATATATAATTTTACTAATGAGATTATACATGTATAAGAAAGTATAAGATATTTATACATTCCTTAAAAATCAAAATGCAACGGAAAAAAAACATGAAACAATACAAGTAACAAGTATGAAATATTCTAGCCCAAAGAGTAGGGTATCCAAAAACCTTTATAATGGTACCATGATTTTTAAATTCAAGAAATTTTTTCTTAAAGACACTAGGGTAAGCCCTCGATAAGAATATATGAGTTTTCATGCAATCCTTGCAAGCCCTCGAACATCAACGTAGTAGACACCTATGTCTTCCTTAACAAAGAAGTCCACAAACTTTAAGGTAGTCAGAACCTCTATCTTCATATCCCCAAAGGCCCTCAATTGACCACAACATCAATAAGAGTTGCACAAGGAAATCTGAACAAGATGTTCATTACACACAAAGCATAAGTGTCTCTCTCTCTAGAAATCACTTTAGCAATATGCTATATCTATATATTTATAACATTCATCCAATGTTAGTTGTGAGCTCATTCAAATGATATCCTATTTTTAGGAATTTTCCCAAAGGTCATCTCCCTCCTCCAACAGTCATGTTTTTCCTTGAATCTCAGAGGGAACTATGCACATGTCACACAAACAACGATTGGTTAGAAACAGAAAGCCTGAAATCGTTTCATAACTATAACAGGGGTAAGTAATATATGGTCAGTCTATTAAAATTATTTTTCAGAGTCTAAGGAAAAATAATGTTCAGAGTATAAGAGTAAAACATTCAGAGTCTATATTAAATGAATTTTCAGATTCTATATTTCAAGTAATTTAAAATCAATATTATATAGACTTCGAAATCTGAATTCTGAGGAAATTCAGAACCTGAATTCTATGGAATTCGGAACATGATTTCTAATGAATTAGGAGTTTGAATTATTAATAATTCGTAGTATAAATTATAAGGAATTTGGAACCTCAATTCTATGGAATTTAGAACATGAATTCAATGTAATTAAAAACATGAATTCTAAGGAATTCAGAACCCAAATTCTGAGGAATTCAGAGGAATTCAGAGTCTGAATTCTAAAAAATTCAGAACCTGAGTTATAAAGAATTATGAGTCTGAATTTTAAAAAATTCAAAATATTAATTTCATAAAATTCAAGGTCTTAATTTCAAAGAATTCAGAATCTTAATTTCAGAGAATTTGGAGTCTGAATTTTAGAGAATTGGGAATATGAAATTCAGAGAAATCAGAATTTGAATTTCCAATAATTTAGAATCGGAATTTAGAACATAAAACAAAATAATATATATTTAAGTATTTATATAATTTATAGGTTTTAGATATTAAATCTAATTTTAGAATTTAGAAATAGAACGAGTTAGAAAATAAATCATGAATAATGAAAACAAAAAATAAGAGAAAATTCTTATGGGGAGGGAAACCATTTTGTTATTAAGAAAAAAATTTAGGGAAATAAAATTTTCCTTGAGATATAGCGTTAGTGATTTTCAAATAATAATGAAATGGAAATGTCATATGGAAACCCTATTGACTCAACAATATCCCCTTTTTTGGAATGTGCAAACATCCTTACTAAAAAGAATCTAAGGAATTAGAAATTTGGCTGAATTGAAAATATAATCTTATCTCCCTTTACTTATGGATCATAGTGAATACTACTAACTCACTCATAGGAATTGGAATAACTAAATATTGTATTATTGATTTTTGGAATGTGATTTTTCATTTTATTGCATTCGAAAAATATCATTGATAATGAAAATCCTCTAGATAAACTCCCCCTTAGATAGAGAATTCTATTCTTTACATTGAATTATTTTTAGCATTCCATTATCCCCCTTTGGGATTTTAAAAAAGAAATAGCGGAAATGGAAAAAAATTGGTACCTGAAACATTAGTAATAAAAAATCAAAAATATAGAGAACAACAATTTTTTTATTAATATTGGAGTATTTGTAAAATGAGGAAAATATAACAAAATATCTGATTGTAATGAAATTATCCCTCTTTTGCTTTCGACATCAGCTTATTCACAATAGTTTTTATCTTCTTGAGATCTTTTGAACATATTCCACACAATTGAGTAGCTGATTTTGATCTTCACTTTTCTTTTCTAAGTCTTTAATTTTATCTTCCCAAGCCTTAATCATGTTATCCTGAGCCTTCAAGGCTTATTCTTGATTAAGAAATTTTTCCTCAATATCAATTCTAAGATCCATCTCCCTCTTCCAACTCTGAGCAACTAAATACAATTTCAAATTTAGATATTTCCCTTCTTGCTCCTGAGTAGTTTCTTAAAGAGAAATCTTTTCTTCAAAAGACACGTTGTGATAATTGAACTTACCATCTTCAGTTTCAAAATAATAATTTAAATCATCTTGAAACTCTTCGAGAATTCACATCTATTAAACAGTTTCCCCTGAAAAACTATTCATATTCTTACGAGATCGTTTAAGATATTCATATTTTATGAAAAAAATATTTCAATCGGCCTCAGGTTTGACACACTTATCCATCACCATGGATACAAAATCTATTTTCTGATTTAAGGAATGATGATGCATTTGGAATTGTTAATTTATGATTGGAATAACAGAATAGTAACTAGCAGCTTCATTAAAGAATGAACAACAAAGTCATAGACAAGAGAAGAAGATTCTGAATTTGAATGCTTTGTTAACGAGGATTCCTTTTCAATAACATCAGCTTTCCTATTTGATGAAGCACTAATGTCTTTCTTACTTACCAATGAATTGGAAGGAGTATCAATCATCACATGCTTTCACTTATCAGTTCTCAAAATGATTTATTCTTGTTTAGGTTATTCATGTTCACTATCTGATAGTTGAAAAATATTATCTTCGTCAACTTATTCCTTATCAGCTACTGACTCCACACCCTCTGGGTGTATGAAATCATTATTTCTACTTTCTTCTTAAGACAATTTATTTACTAATTACTCACCCTTCTCATATTTTCTTAGGGTAATAGGTTTTGAAGATTCGGCTTCAGAAGTTCGGATTGAAAACTTCTCAGAAGGACTCTCCTTCTCATGATAATCTTCTAATTGCTTTAACTTATCCTCAATATCACCACTCTATTCTTATTATTCCTCTTCCACTTTTTCATCTTTTCCTATTTCCTCTTCTTTATCTTGTTCCAAAAACACCATCTTCTTTCTCGGAGTCTTTGTGTTTGATTCTATTAAAATGGATTCTGGTACCAGAATTTTCTCAGAAGCATTATTAGAATTCTTAAGAAGAGATTGTACTATCTCAGCCTCATACATCTTCTTCTTTTTATTCTTCTATTATTGTTTATTCTCAATCTCTTCATAAACCTTTTCTATTAACACTTTTTCCATAGTAGTGTCAAAGCCCAACATAGGCTCCCCTTTTTATGTTTTTCTTATCCTATATCCATTTTGAAAAAACCTCATTAGGATAATATTTTTTCGTCTTTGACTTTGGTTGGAAGATTGAATTTTCTATGGTAATAGAAACTTTTTCTATCTCTTGAATTTTATTTTCTTTCCTCTTCCTTCCCCCATTCATGGAGGTTTTGGCTACAATATGTTTCTATGATAAAATATCATCTTCTTCATTCAATAAATCATAAAACTCTATAGATTCACCAGTAAATCAAATTTTCGTTCTTCTTAGAGTTTCATCGCTTAGCAACATTACCCTGATATTTTTTGACTTCGATTTGTAGAAAATTTTCATTGATTCTAAACAAGAAACTATGATCTTTAATAGAATTGTCGTATACATGAAAATTTGAAACTTCGGATTTCCATTTTTGATATTCTCAAACATAACCAAAATATACTTAAGCAAATTCAACTTTCGGAGGTCCTCTAGGAAATTTAAAAAAATATATATCACTTATATTCTGAGTGTCTTTATCTCATTTCCTCAGAATGATAATTCCTTGAACCCATAGTTCTAGAATCCAAAAATTTGATAAAAGACAAATAATCTTGGGAGTCATGACTCGAACCAAACAAAGGCACTATATGGAATTTTACTTATCAAAGCTTCCTTCAACATAATGCTACTTATGTGAACAGAATTAAACTTCCTCTTTATACGGTATTCCAATCAGACTAGCTGCATTAGTGTAAGAAAGAGAGAATGTCTTAACATAACTCTTGAAAGAAAATTTCTCTTTTCTTCATTGAATGAAAAATATAAGAATTCGTAGATCTCTACTATAAACTCCAGAATCACCGAATCTTTTTCCTTGGTCTTAGACACAACTATACTCTACTAGATATTTAACTTTATGTTCTTTGAGATGATTGAATCATACTTATTAAAAAAGTCTGCGTCTACCAACCTTTCACAATAAATCTTCCATTCAGATATTTCCTTTACCCTTGACATTTCTTTCTTAGGAGAGACTTCTATACACATTCGGAACTAACAATGACATGAAAAATTCAGAATAGTATTATGTAAGAAGGGAAGTGCCTCAGCATATAAGAGATTGGGATTCAATGTGGGACAACCATAGGGGGGTCCTTTATATAGTCAATTGATGTGAAGATTCAACTTCTCTGATTGATCCAACAGTTGAAAACATCTTGAGAACATATGACGATTGAGATGATAGAAAAATAAGAATTTTGATAGAACCCAATATTTTGAGTTTTTTATTGAAAAAATTGCTATTTAAGGAAAAGTGAATAGAAAATTTAGAAAACAAAATGAAAATTCCAACAAGTAAAAGATTATTACAAAATTTATGAAAGGAAACATACCTTTAAGATTTTTAGGAAGATTATTCATAATAAATAAAATTCTTTTTGAAAAACATTAGATTCTGAAAATTTTGATTTCAATAAAAATAAGATGATGAAAAAATTTAGATTAAAAAATTTATATATAATGAAATATTTATTAATGAAAATTTTAACTATGAATATTCTGACAACAGGAATTTTACTATGAGAATATTGATTATAAAAATTTTAACAAACAAGGAAATGTACTCCCCCTATGAAAAGGAGTTTGTTACTGTTAGTAGATTGGTTCCATGAAGAAGTTAATAAGAAATATTACCCTACAGTTAACATTCCTAACTTCTGTTTAATGTATTCAAATCTATCAGATGGTAAATATTTTGTGAAAATATCAGAATTTTGATCTCGTGTTCTGATAAATTAAAGAATGATATCTTTTTTTTCATTGTGAAACCTAAGAAAGTGATGCGTAATATATATGTGTTCTGCATTAGAGTGATGTGATGGGTTTTTATTAAAGGAAATGACACTAGTATTGTCACACAAAATTTTTTTTTGGTAAAACATTTACAATAGTCTGTGAGTGTGTGTTTCATCCACAACACTTGAGAAAAAAAACTTCCAGCTACTACATATTTAGCTTTAGTAGTGTAATGTTATCCTGAGTGTTGCTTACCAAGAAACTAATGAATATACTATGAAATGATAGGATTTGGATTTACTTTTCCTTACCATTCTACATCCAACAAAGTCAGCTTCTAAAAAACATTTTAAAACATAATCATTTCCAAAAGTATAAAAAATTCCTAAATCTATGGATCCATTTATGGAGAAAAAAATCCTTTTCACTGCCTTTAAATGAGATTCCATAGTATTGGATTGATATCATGCACATAAGCATACTAAAAACATTATGTATCGATGACTAACTATCATGTAAAGTCAACTTCCTATCGAACCTCTAAATGAGGATTGAACTACTAGTTTCCCAGCTTCATAAAGATCAAGTGATTTTGAGATACAAATTGGAGTACTTATACTCCTAGTGTTTTCATATCCATACTTTTTAAGAATATATTTAATATACATATATTGGGATATATATATTCCTTCTAGTTTTCTAGAAATTTGAAAAGAAAGGAAAACTGTTAACTCACCCATCATACTAATTTCAAACATAGATTTCATTAAATCTGCAAAGGAATCCGTTAATTTTTTTTAAACCAAATACAATTTCATCAACAGAAATTTGAAAAATTAAAACATTTTTCTTATCTTTCTTTATTAAATGGTTTGGATCACCATTTAATTTAACATAATTTTTTTGAATCAAAAATATAGTATGTCTATCATACCAGGATCTAGGAGATTTTTTAAGCCCATACAAAGAATTGGTAAGTTTGAAAACATGTTCAAGATGTATTCTATCTTCAAAACTAAGTGGTTGTTCAAAAAAACTTCCTCTTGAACATAACCATTATGGAAATCACATTTATCATCCATTTTAAAAAGTTTGAAAATGAAGAATGCTACAAAGACAGGTAGAATATGAATGGATTCATGTCTAGCTACTGGATCATCGGTTTCATCATATTCTATATCTTCTTTTTAATTATACCCTTTAGCAACCGATATAGCATTATTTCATACTATGATTCAATTTTCATCACACGTATTTCTAAAAAACCATTTTACTCCAAAAATAGATGTTTCCTTAGGTCTTTAAACCATGGTCTAGACATTAATCCTTTTGAATTCATTTAGCTCATCTTGCATAGCTTCTATCCAAACATTATCACCTAAAGCTTCATCCATTTTTTTGTTTTAATTGGGAAATGAAAACAAGATATTGTATTTCAATTCATAAGGAAATTTTCACCCATACATGTTGATTTACATCACTAATGATAATATCACTAGTATGATTCTTATGAAACAACTAATTTGGGTTTTGTAAATCCTATTCATTAATATATGGTACGAAATCTTCTGGGGTAAATACTTCAGAAATATTTTCTTGGAAACTTTACTTATAAGAAAGATCTTCTATCAAGGGTTTATAATTATTTTTTGAAAACACATCCGAAGATATAGTTTGATTTTGTTTAAAAACAAAAGAATCATTTTATTCAAATTTAACATGTAATTTTTCTTCAACAGTATTATAATTTTTATTGAAAACTCTATAAGCCTTAAAAGTAGTGGTGTAGCTCAAAAAAATTCCTTCATCAAATTTTTGTTTGAATTTGGGTAGATTATCTTTAGTATTTAGAATGAATACCTTGCAACCAAATACATTGAAGTAGGAATGTCTAGGTTTTATACCATTCCACAACTCATAAATAGTTATATTAAGAAAAGGTCTAATCAAAACAGGATTTATAGTATAACAAGCTATACATATAGCTACCACACAAAAATATTTGGATACCAAATATTCACTCAACATGGTTCTTGTTATCTCATTAGAGTTATATTTCTTCTTTCAATAACACCATTTTTAGGAGTTCTTGGTGCTTAGAAGTTCTGAGTAATGCCCTTTTTACTACAAAATGTTTCAAAATCAAAATTTGGAAATTATTCTCCAAGATCACTATGAATAGTTTACAATGGATGGGTTTTCTAATTTTTAACTTGGCCTCTATAACTTTTCAAATAAGAGAAAGATTCATATTTATTTTCTAGAAAATATTCCCTTATAAATATAGTGTAATCATCAACTAAAAAAAATACATAATATTTTCCTCCAATTGTTCTAGTTTTTGTTGGTCCAAAAAGATCCATATGCATCAACTGTAATGCATCAGTAGTTGAGACATCACCGAATTATTTAAAAAATGATATATGTTACTTTATATATTGACAAGGATTATAGACTATTGATGAATCAAATCTATGCTCCCATAGATCCTTATCTGGTCTTTTCTTAGAGAGTTTACATAGGTTATTAAGGTTACAGTGTCCTAACATTCTATGCCGTAACTAAGATTGATCTTCCATTACACTAAGACAAGGTAGATCGTGGCTCTTATGGTCTTCTATGTTTAGTGTGTATACATTATCTTCATATTGGAAAAAAGAATAAACTCTTCCTTGGAATTGTGTACTAAGAACTTGTCATTCCTAAAATTCACAAAGTAACCTTCATCACATAATTATGTTATTCTAATGAGGTTGTGCTGGAGAAAATTGACAAATAAATTTTTTGAAATCAACGTTTTTCCAAGAAGATAAATGTTACCTATACCAATAATTTCTCCCTAAGCATTATCTCTGAAAGTTAATTTTATTCAATTCATATTGATTATATTTTCAAAGAGGTTTTTTTTACCAATCAAGTGACTAGAACATCCACTGTCCATGAAACATGTATTACTATTGGTACTGTATTTACTTTCCTGAAAACAAAAGTATTAGACTTTCAAAACCCAAACGTTATTGGATCTAGAAATTTCAGAAGGAATATTTTTTTGGAATCCACATTTTCATCGAAAAATAATCTTTATGAAAACCTAAAGACTAAGTATTGTTTAAGGAACAATTTTTTCCCAATTTCCACCACACTGACACTTAGTGCAGAATGGATCACTTTGAGGTACAAAATAATTATTAATAAAAATCATTTTTGAACTGGTATAACCAAAACTGTAATTATTCCCTAGATGTCAAATTTGGGAATAAATCATATCAAAGATTTCCTTACCAAAGGTAAAGTTTGGAAAACCCTTTCTCATGGAAAATATTTCTGACATTATCCTAATAAATAAGTTCTTATCCTTAAAAACATTGGGTTTATCACTAGAGTTATGCTCTAAAACATTTTCCTTAGATATTAATTTTTCTAGATCCATAGAAAGTTTAAACATATCATAATTAAATTGCTCAGTGGTTTTTGAAAAACATTAAAAATAAAAAAATTTCTTATCCAGATCTTTAGAATGATGTAAAAATTCTTTAGTAAAAATAGTAATTCTAGATTTTTCCTTATCAAGATTTTTGTTGACATTAGAATTTTCATTATCATGGAGTTTAGGAAACCTAGAAACTTCTTTATAATGAGGTAAAGTATTATCTTCACCAGAATAAGATTCTTTATCTATGTATTCATAATATTTACTATCACTATAATTAACATTCATGGATACATATTTATGGATTCAGTATGTTGTACCTTGTCCATTAGACAATGATTTCCAATAGGTATCTTGGATAATAGACCAAGATTCTTATGTCCAGAAGATTCATACTATGATGATTCCTCAATAGAGTCACCACCACTGGCACTCCATGTGTCACGGTCTATCAAAACATTCATAGATTTATCCTTGTAGTACATTTATTTATTCCTCATAGAATTTTTTTGCTTTCTATATTTTCTCTTAAGCATATAAAAATCTAGCCTATATGACCAACTCTTTTTTATTCATAGAAAGTGACTTCTGAATCTCTCTTGAATTTTCTTTATTTCTTCTTTAATATATATTTAAATTTATTCATTCCAAAAATATTGTTAATCCTTAGGGAAAGATTGGCTAAATAATTTTTTGAATATTCACTTCCAGTATATTTAGATTGAATAAATGTCCTCTTAGATTTGGATCTTGTAACTCTCTCTGGAGTCCTAACATTCATATGATTTGAGGTTTTTATAAAAGTAGCACTGCCATTTCCATTTTTTTATTCATACTTGGATCTCTTTTCATTCTTGTCTCATGGTGAAGAAGAGTTCAAAAAAGCTCATTCGGAGAAATCTGGGAAACTTTCCTATTTTCATCTATAAATGTCCTCTTAGATTCCAATTCATTAGGCATGGTGTCTATGTTTTTGTCTATAAGAGATTCACCATATAATACATTCTCACCACTAGATTGTAAACCATTAACAATATTCATGAATCCTTGTTTACCTTACAAATGGGTTCTCCATTAAAAAAGAAGAACACAAGATAGTCATCTATGAGTGTAGCTCTTCTATTTTCAATAACATTTGATGCTCCAAAGTGAGTTACATCAAGATTCGTCCAAATAAAATTTTATTCTTCACAAGATGAAATTTGGCTATATATATTTATAGTCATAGAACAATGAAATGTATTACGTACCTTGTAATTTATTTTATATTCATCATTTTCTTGGTTAGTGAAAGTAATGACTTCCTTGTCACGTATTTTATATCCTATAGTAAGCATGAAAAAATTCCCATCTCCAGTGTTAATAACCAAATTCTTTATACAATCCCTCCAATATTCATAATCATTCCCATAAAATATAGGTTATCTATTAGAATTAAGATTGTCAATCGAACCAACATTCATTCCATCCATCTAAAAGAAAATATATTTCCACACAAAATTTGTTAATAATAGAAGTTTGTAAATAAGCATAACAATTCCTAAGTATGGAAAAAAAATTATGAACAATGAAGACATGAGAATGAAAAATTATATGTGAATATAATTATTTCAGAAACTTCATCCTTTGATACCAACTGTAGGATCAAAATAAGAATGTATATTCTTAATATACAAGTTGCAGGGTGAATTGTAAAACTTAAAAGTTCCATTGGAACCATTAAAGGTGGTATAAAACATTCATTTTATAACCATAAGGAAAAATATATTTAACAAGGTTAAACATGGTAAATTCATAAAACATCTTAGTTATACAAACATGCTAGGTTCCAGAAATATGGTTCTAGAAATGAAACTTATGAGAAGTTTATAAGAACAAAGATTCCACCTTAAAGCGTATAGAATATTACTAATCAAAGTATACAAGTATAAGATATTATAAAATAGTTATACTTTCATTAATAATCAAAATGCAATAGAAAAAAACATGAAACAATACAAGTAACATGTTTAAAATATTTTAACTCAAATAGTAGGGTATCCAACAACCTGGGATAAAGTACCTTGATTTATACATCCAAGAAATTCTATCTTACCCACACCAGGGTAAGCCCTCGATAGGAATATCAGAGTCTATCTTGAAATCCCAATAATCCCTCAAACATCTAGGTAGTCATCACATATTTTATCCTTGTAAAGGAAGTCCTCAAAATTTAATGTAGTGGTTACCTCTGTCTTCTTATCCCCATAAAACCTCGATTGTACACAACATCAATTGGAGTCGCACGAATCAAGATAAACAAGATATTCCCTATGCACAAATCATGAGAGTATCTCTCTATAAATCAAAATAGCAACATGTAATCTCTAGGGTTGTAGAACTTTCATCCAAAGTTAGTTGTGAACTCAATCAAATTAGCTTTTATTTGAACGCATTTTCCCAACGGTCGACTCCCTCCTCCAAGGTTATATTTTTCCTTCAATATTAGAGGCACCTATACACATGTCACTCAAACAACAGTTGTTTGAAAATAGAATACACGACATCACTTCATAACTATAACAAGGGTAAGTAAAATACGGTTGCTCTATCAAATCTATTTTTCAGAGTGTAAGGAAAAATAATGTTCAGTGTCTAAGAGGAAAACATTTGTCGTCAATATTACATGGATTTTCTGAGTATTATTTTCAAGGAATTAGGAATAAAAACTCTATAGGCTTTAGAGTCTGAATTTTGAGGAATTTAGATCCTAAATTTTGAGGAATTCAGAACATGAATTAAAAAGAATTTGGATTCTGAATTTTAATGAATTAAGAGTTTGAATTCTAAGGAATTAGGAACCTGAATTATATGGAATTCAGAACCTGATTTCTAAGGAATTTAGAACCTGAATTCTATGGAATTCAGTACCCAAATTCTGAGGAATTGGTATTCTAAATTCTAAGGAATTCGGAACCTGCATTCTTAGGAATTTTGGGAAATTCAGAATCTGAATTCTAATAAATTTCGAACATGAATTATATGAAATTCAGAGTGTAAATTATAAGAAATTAAGAAACTAAAATTCATAGAATTCAGAGATTGAATTTCAGAGAATTCATAATCTGAATTTTAGAGAATTGAGTGTCTGAATTTCATAGAATTCAGAATTTATATTTCAAATAATTTGGAATCTGAATTTCAGAGAATTCAGAATCTGAATTCATAACATAAAAACAAAATACTCTATATATAAGTATTTATAGAATTCATTGTTTTTAGATATTAAACTAAATTTTACTCTTTATAAATAGAATGATTTAGAAACTAAATCATGAAAAATAAAAAATGAATAGGAGAAAATTTCCTTGGGGAGGGAAGCAATTTCCTTTTTAAGAAAAGTCTTATGGGATATAAAATTTTCATCGAGATAGAGTGTTTGTGATTTTTAAAAACTAAAGGAATGGAAAGGTCATAAGAATAAAATATTGACTCAACATGTATATTTGATAGAAATACAATCAACCATGTTTTGGTGGTTTTTATTATACCCGATATTGGATCAATTTTTTCATTCTAAAGGATCAATTATAATGACCACATATTTAGTAAATGGAAGCACTATATTTTATCAGTGCTTAGTAGAAAGTGATGATAAAAGCCTCAACTTTATTTGTATTTGTTTAGGCACGGAGAAATGATATATTTATTATGGCTATTTTTGAAATACTAAATGTTTTAAATAAAAAATTTTATTAATGAATATAAAATTATTATACTTATATTAAAAAAATAATGTTTATTTATATACCCAAAAACCTCAGTCAGAGTCAAGATTCTAATAAATTATTTGAACAAAATAAAATTACATCAAGCAAGTACAACAAGGTGAAAAATACAACTACATATCATAATATCAAGACCCATAACCACATCCATGATATATGGTTTCCTCTGTAGTAGCCAATTCCCACTCGGAACTATCATGGTGCTTCAAAACCTTTGCGTACTTTCTTCTAATATTCAAATTCTCTAGAGAATGAAACTCCTTAGTAAACTGCATAGCCTAGCCTTCCCTCCTAATAGAATACCTAGTAGACATTAACATTAGAAAATAAGAACATTCTTTCTTTAACCATATTCATGGTGGGGAAATCAACACTTCATCATTATCAGACACCTTATTTTTCACACCCTGAACAACATAAATGTAGGAATTGTTGACCATGCCACCTTCATTTTCCATGTAACTATCAAGACAATCCCCCCATCTTCCAGAGATATTCACTTCATGGTAATCCTTATTTACTCCCCATTCATGCTGAGATTGAATGTAAGTGTCAATTATGCGAAGACAATGTCAATGATCCAAAAACTCATGGTCATCATGTATCCCCTTCTTCACAACAGCATCTCTAGCTACAACATCCAGATAAGCACTTCCATATTAATTTAGTGATGTAGCCTCCTCAACATGTGAGGTATTCACATTCTCTATTTCTCATGAGATGTTACCAGTGGAGGTATTAGAAATTACACATCCATGACCATATTTATATCCTTGAAACAATATGACATAGACACATGGGGCTTCAGAAATTTGGCCTACATAAGATTTGTCACTCAAAGTCACAACTTAATATTTTTCTAAAGCCATGTCATTATTCACCAATATGAAAAAATGATTACTAAGATCAATGTTGGATGCTTTCTTCTTAGAAAAAGGTCACATCCTAGCTGATATTTTCACCTATGCACCACTTTCGTCAGCAACATGCTTCACAGAGGCCATCAATTTCACTTCTGGCTGCACAAATCCACAACCCATGTAATGGAGTGGAATGTTAGGATCCTCCTGAACCAATATGAGGGAGCATTAACCATTGGCTTGTCTAGTAGAAGCCGTATATTTTACTGCAGGTTCACCTACATGTTTTAAACCGAAAGAGTCTTCACCCCTAACTAGACTACCACAAAATGCATCTTTTCCCACCATGTTATATACAGGTTCTAAAGGATCATCCATCTCCAAGATGCGAGCATATTTAGACTTCGAACACACATGAATTCGTTTACAATGATTTCCATGCTCAATAATCACCACTTTCCTTCCGTGGATTCCCCCCATTGAGGAGACCTAAAGTGCATATGGTTCATAAGATCCCCTATGACCTTCTATGAGGCAGAAAATTCACCATGAGTCCTAGTGCCACTCATTAAATAGACCTCCCCCATATCCTGCTTCAACCTGAGAAAGATATCATTGAACATCGGCCTAGGAAGAACCACACTAGACTGTTTCATCTCATACACCATCTCAGTTCCACCACCATATATTCCATCCACCCCCCAAGGATGAGGGCTCATGGGTTGGTTTTCTAGAAACCCACCATCTGACTGAACTTTCCCCTATAGATTCAGAAGCTCCATAACAGAACCATGACAGACAACCAAAGCATCCTTCCCCCACTTGCGCATCTTCCTTAAAGACCAATTCTGCTATGTTGAAGCACAATGACCCAATCGATTGAATTAAATGAAAAAGTCTATCCATGACTTAAACATCACATCCAGTATCCACCAGAAATATTTCCCACCGTTGATCCACAACCAATCTACCGGAGGCCTGGAGACATCAACCTCCACACTTGAAATTTTTATTTATATACATTAATTAAAAAATGCATGTTTAATTTAAATAATATGATATATTGATATATATTTTTAAATAATTCATATATTTATATATAAATATTTTTTTAGAAAATTTATTTATATGATTATAATTAGACAAATATATACTTAAATAGCTAAAAAAATTAATTTTTTAGAAGTATATCATTATAATTATATTCTTATAATTATATATTTATAGTTATATATTTATAATTATTTATAAATATATGTTCAATATATTAATTTATAATTATAATCCAAAAAAAATAATTATAATAATATAATAAAAATGATATATTTATAAAAAAATTATTAAAATTTTACAGTTATTTACATATATATTTATCTAATTATGAATTTAAATAAATAACTAAATTTTTGAAATGAATTTTGTTAATATATGAATATATATAATGGGATAATGATGATATTCATGGACATATTTGTCGTTATTTTTGTTCATATACTGATGTGTGAGTATAATTGATGTTTTAGGATCATATGTTTATTTGTAAACATAATTGTGGGTTTCTAAATGTTACGATTCCATATATTATGATGACACATTCATATGTTATGTATTCATCAAGAATTCACTTTTATATATTGTTTTTATGATCTATACATTACTAGTTATATTACTAAATCATGTTATACCCATGAACCTATTATGTTCTCATAAAAACAAATAAAATTCAAATAAATATAAATACCTAAAAAATTACAACAAAATCATTTGTTATAATTTTATAAAATAATATCTCTTTTTAAAAATAATAAAATTGTTTCATATAAATATATTTATAATTATATATTAATATTTATAAATATATTTATTTATACTATTAATTATAAATAAATAAATAAATAAATATATTTAATTTTAAAATTATAATAAATATATTTATTATATTTACAAATTTATAAATTTATATAATTATATATATGTTTATAAATATATACAGATATTTAGAAATATATAAAGTTATTTATAGTTATAATATAAATAAATATATTTATTTATTTATTCAAATAATTATAAAATTTTAAAAAATAATTTTATAATTTTATAGCTTTAAAAATATATTCAATTAACCATAACCATCTATTTAATGATTTAATATAAATATATAATCATTAATGTGATCTTCACATGAATCTAAAATATATATTTATATTTTGTTTCCTGAAGGCATTTTTTCATTGAATCATTAAAAAAAGTTAAATCGATATTTTATTTTTCATTAATTTTATTCCTCCTTAATTAAACCATAAAATAAATTCTTAATTGGAAATACTTAGGAGTTTTCACATCATTTTATTAGTCTTTATTACACCCTTTTCCTACTTCTATATTAAAGTTTTCATTGGGAATATTAATTTAGAACTGAAAGTTATTTTTTCTTAGACACAACAGTCCACACAATCTATTTCACTTTATTCACTACAAGATGTGGCATCATGATTTGATATAAAGTTAATATACCTTTCTTGATGGACTTTAAATATATTTTGAAAAACCATTATCCATTATGACCATTATCTTTATTTTTCTCCTTTTTGATGGTCTTTATGATTGATCATAATCGTAACATTTTAATGGAATCATAACGAATTTATCTAAAAGGTGTTAAATATTTAAATTATTTAAACACATAAATGTAAATTTACCATTATATTATTATTTTTCTTTTTTGTAATCCTATATAAAATAATGATACAAACAAAGAAAATCGAATCATTGAATTATCATCTTTAGTTTTCCCTCTGAAGAATCATCAAATCAATATATTTGAATCCTTTTTATCCCATTAGTAGTACCTCCATCTCAATTATTTTTTTAATTATTTTCCAATTTCTCATGTCATATGAAAAGAAAAAATATCAATGTTTATTGATAGTACACTCATCCAAGATGTATTGCCCAAGGGAATAACATCTTTTCATTAAATTTATCCAAGTTGATTTTTATTATATTTTATAAAATAGTTGAGTCTTTAATAACTTCTCAATATCAATGAATTAAGATAAAGAAACTATTCCATAAAAACAACTCAACATCCTTTTTAACTTCACCAATCTGAATATATTCAAATTGATCCTATCATATTTGAAACTATGACTATTTGAAATTTTTTTATCCCCCATGGATATCATAGAATTTATTATTGATTATTTTCAATTTATGTAGTTCCATTACTCTTGTAATGTCCTTCTATGATAGGTATTAATGTAAAAAAATTCAATAATTCACTTACTTCAATATTTTTTTCTCAAAGAAATGATTTTGAAATCCTAATCATTGATTATGTACACCATTATCAATAATGATATAATATATAGATCCATATTATATATCCATATATAAAATCAATTTACATTGAACATATGAACTTATTTGTTGTTGAAATTGTTCAAATCTTTCATAAATCGCACTAATAAAAGATATTATAATTCAAAACACACAAGTATATCAGAATAGTAACTTGGAATATCATTAATAATGACCTAATACCAATTAATAGGATACTCATGTAATATTAAACTATTGAGTAAATAGGTGACAAAGTTGTTCTTTAATATAGAGACTCTCAATCAACATGGTATTTCTATCTCCGATTAGAGAAATTTGATCTAGATAGAGATGATTCAATGATGAGAGATAGAGTGAGAAATTACAAAACAAAAAACAAAAGAAAATAAAATTTTAATTAGATCATACAATTTATTAGGTAATACTTAGTGAAAAATAGTTTTAGTCCTACATTTCATGTTCCTATTTTATTATCAATAAGAAAATTTAAAGGAGTATCATGATATCCATAACCTTTTATTAAAAAAAATAAAATAAAAACAATCACAAATAAGTTAATCGATCTTATCTTCCCATGATCTTAAATTCCCTTAGAATTTAAATCTCATTTTCACCCATGCTATTCTATATATTCCCAAAAAAACTCTTATAATTGGTGTCTATTTATCTCATATATATCAAATATTTTTCATCATAATTTTCTCATGTATTGGATTGGTTTTGGAACCTTTTATTTATCGACTCTGTAGAGGTCTAAAGGGATAACATTTAAAGATAAATGATCACCAGATCCAAATATATCAAAAAACAATTATAGAAATTTTTTATAATACATTTATCACCATTTAAGAATGATCTATTACATTATTTTTGTGGCCCCTTTGACTTCTCAGACCAATTAAAATATCAACTATTCGATGGCCATAAATTTTATCATGAAGCTTCTCCATTATGAGGTGATACAATGGATGGAAAAGTGATCTAATTCGATTAAAAAATAGATTTAAATTTCTAAAACATATGATTCATGAATGTAAAACTATTTACCAATCCTTTCCTTATGAGTACCTAAGTTATGCAATGTTTTTGTAAAGACATGTAAGGTTCTGAGAGTATTTGGTGTTCTTTAGGGACACTATAGTTCATGACGTTATATAAAATGACAATTTCTTCATGATATGGTGTTACGTGATGAGGCATGTGAAAAATAGTAAATGTGAAATGGTGGAGTCCAACACATTTACATTGGCATGAAGTGATGTGGGATAATTATTGGACCATGATTGTAGAGGCCTCGTCCTAAAAATTGTGTAGAATGTGGTAATTGGAAATAACCAGAAATTTGGTAACACATAAAAGGTATGACCTGTAGGTAATAACTGGTTTAATGTGTTAATGGAGACCACTTTTCTGGTATAGTTAATGGTAATGGTTAAGATAGAATTCAGACTACTGAAATGACAATTGTTCTTTATGGATCTTTCTCGGTTCAAAGCGTAAATTCCATGTGATGTTGTACATGAAAACCCTGATCTTTTATTTAACTCTTAAATATGATTTATTAAAAACAATAACTTGATAAAACATATAAGATCAATATTTTGAGGAATTTCAGGGATTAGTATCATTACATAACAATATAAAACATGAAATACAACAAGTTTATTGAAAAGATATGTTACATGACCACTACATTCCCTCATACCTAGCATTGCATAAGATAACCTGAGTACACGCATGAGAAAAGGGTGAGCTATAAAGCCCAGTAAGGGAATAAACATGGAATAACATGAGGAATATATTACACGTTATACAATAAGTATATCAATTGATTAAAGAGAAACATTAACATAAAGTCATGATAAAGCATGATAATCATAATATGGAAATTGTCAAAAACATTTAACATGATTTTAGAAATAGCCAAGGATAATTTCACATGGAGCATGATTAAACCCTCATTGAACTTGAATTATAATCAGTAAACCCTCATTTCACTTGACATATCATGATACTAATCTTTACCTAATGCTTTGGAGCACTATCAGGGCACAACCTTCTTAATCATTTTATTTATTGTATAAATTTTCCTCATGGATCATATAGCATTGGATTCATTAAACAACATCATTTATTCCAATATAATGGAAATGAGAAATTCATACAAGAAACACTATAATCAATAGGTAAATGTGCATAAATGTGAATACCATTGATAGGTAAATGGGAAAGGTATTCACTACACAATGAAATTGTCTTGGAAAATCACAATGCAATTTCGACAGCGTAATAGTATGACATAGGAATTAATAAAAATGGTTGATGAGAGATAAATGGGTGTGTCATAATATGTAATTTAAATATAAATTAATGGTTTCATATAAATACTTGTCCAAAACTATGTAGTGTAATTTATATTCACAATACAAAATAATTTCTTGAATGTAAATGAAGAGAGAGAGATTCCTTACAAAATTTCATCATGGTAACAAGTGTACATGAGAGGAATTTTATGAGAGAGAAATGAGTCAATAATCATTCAAACATAGAGAGGACAGTATGGAAGAGGTTCAAAATCATACCCCATCATTTACAATTGAAAAAATGGCATAACAACATAATAAAATAAAGGCAAAAAATGAGAAAAGAGGAAATCCCTTACATGGAAGTGTGACCCCAAAGGATTGGGAGAGGCTAGAGAGAGGCTTATTTGGAGATTTGGGAACACTCGGGGGATTCTAGAGAGAGGAAGTAATGGGTTTTTCTAAATCTGAAGGTTTTTAGTGAAGTGGAAGTGGGAGTTTGGGTTGGTATATTAAGGAAAGGAGAGGGAATTCTTTAATATTAAGGATTGGGTCACCACACATTAATCTAATCAATGCCATAAACCAGCCCATGGTTTTTGCCCATGGTTAATTCTAAAGTGGAGTGGAAAAAATGTTTTATATGGACAATGTTTTAACTTCTTAAAATATTTAGGGTGCTCATGTGGAGGTGAGTCACACTCTCAAAGAAATTCAATTAAAAATTGAAAATGTTTTATAACTATTGGAGGGTCCACCAATGTTTTTTAAAAAAACGAAAAAACCTAAAATCACATTATTTTATTGATTAAACTTATATTGTCTGAATATATCATTTAAATTATTTTATTACATCACTATTATGTCATTATGATGTCATAAAACACATATATTTAAATGGTATTTAATTTTTACCCAAACATTTTTCTGCCTTAGAAAATTATGAAAAAATCATCATTGGATAATTTTGAGATCCAGACTTCAAAAATAATATTCATTTTATATAGATAAATTTCTAACTAATTGAAAATTTTAATTTTAAAATAAAAACCATCATTAATTAAAAATTCAGGGGTTTTTGACAAAAACATCTTTCAAACCATAATAAACATTAAAATTGCATTCATAAAATTATAAAATAATTTATATTGAATAAAATTTTATTAAATAATAGTAATATTTTATTAAAATATTCCTTAATTCAAGAGTCCTTTAACTCATAAAAATTTATTTCATAGTTGAATATTAACTCAAAGTACTATTTCTACATTAAAAACTATTTACAAAGTAAAAATAATAAAATGAATGTATATAAAATTTTATATAAAAAATAATTCACATATTCATAGTGTTATGTTCTTATTACATAACCCCTTATAACACCTGCATAAGATAGAAAGGTAAGGTGCACAATGGTGCCAGACTCTTGGGGTGCCTCAGATAGCACTGCTCGAGTTGAAATCTCTATAAACATACACTTATCCTGTAATAGGTTCCGCTCAGGATTAACATGTTCAAGATCGGCTTGGACTTGGTCATGAGTGAACCCAAATGACACGACTTCCATTTCGAGCTCTGAAAAATGGGCTTCGTATGGGGCCATGTCTACCGGATGAGGGCATCACTTCCATTGTCTGAGTAAATTGGATTTGTTAATGCCTTATATTTATAATAATCATGTGATCATTATTAAATGGATATATTTTAAACAGACACAATTCATAATGGTATTTTAAAATCTAGAAAAAATAAACCACTGAAGTTCAAATTTTATACAACCATAATAGAAATTTAATTAGATCAAGTGTAATTATCATTAATAAATGTTTGAGTCGTTATAATCTACCCCCTTAAGAAATTTTGTTCTCAAAATTTCTTTTTCCCACTCTAAAACAAATGCCAGTAACTCTGCTTCATCACATCCTCCAATTCCCACATCGCTACTCAAAACTTGTGGTTTTTCAACAACACCTTGATGAGGGGAATTGTTATATTTCATAGAACATTTTATCTATGACCTAAGATCTTCAATGGTTCCTCCTCAGAAGAATTATCATCCTCTAACTGTACTAACTCTAAAGAGAGTACATGTGATATGTCTTGTATGTACTTCCTCAAGAGGGATACATGAAAAACATCATGTACTTTGTCCATGGTAGGTGGAAGTGCTAGTTGATAGGCCAATGCTCTAACACAATCAATAATCTCGAAGGGGATGATATACCTAAGACATAAGTTCTCTTTCTTTCCAAACCTCATGACCTTCTTCCAAGGAGATATGCGTAAAAATACCACATCTCTAACTTTAAACTCAAAGTCCTGTCGATGGTTAACTGTATAACTCTTCTATTGTTTCTGGGATGCCTTAATATGCTATTGAATGTTTTATCGATTCTCCACCATTTCTTCGACAATTTTTGTTCCTAATAGCTTACTAAAATCATATATAATTAGTGTCCGACCCATCACATCATAATATGTACATATTTGTGTGTTCTAAAAACATCAATCAAACATATGTAAAAAAATAAAAAAAATACCTCTAAAATTAATGGGATACATAATATTACCATAAGAGAAATAAAATATAATAAAAAATATATTTCAATGAAAATAAGGGATTTCTGATTTTTGGACATATATAAATAACCATTTAATATTATTTTTAAAAAATGATGTTCATATGAAGAGAAATTTATTAATTATTTATATAGATCGAAGTCACTTGTGAATACCACAAAATTAACTTCATCTTAGAGCTTATTTCCATATATAATAGTTAACACTAACATTGGGATGGAGATTTTGAGTGGGATTATGGATAGGTTATTTGGTATAGTATTCAGTTCGGATATTTAAGGTTTCTTGAAAAATTTATTAACTATGTTGAAATTAATTTAACTTTTATGGGGGCAATATGACCATGTTTAGGTATCACTTCTACGAAGTGGTGATTTAGTTTCAAAACCCATTGAAGAAATTTATATTAATAAAAAATTGGGATTTCGTTTTTTAATAATTATTATATTAATTTGAATCATTGGTTGATTGATTCTTATTGTAAATCTTCTAATCTTACCTCCATCCTAGTTTGGGTGATATTCCCTAATATTTTACTAGATCTTTGGAAATAGGATTTGTTTTGTATAATTTAATGTCTGATTAGAAAACCAATCAATAACGATGGATTAAAAACATATATAACTATTCTTTAATATGTTATTTTTTTATTAAACACACCATAAATGGATCACTTACTAAGAATCCTTTTCATAGGAGAATAAAGGGGAACATTTTTCTCCAGGTTGTGGTGTATGAGTGGTAACCAGAGTTGTTTACAATTTGAAAATGATTTGGCTACTCACTCACCCAATGTTACATGACCAAAAAACCACCACATAATTTAGGTTTGAAGACCCCTAATGTTATGGGGTCCTTATATAGAGTGGTAGTGGAGAGTAGTAATTCTTAGTTTGAATTATAAAATAATCAATTTATGAATATCAAGGACCCTTTTAATCATTATATTGATAAGGGGAAGAGGTAAAAAAAATATTACATGAATGAGTGTATGAAAATGAGATTTATACTATTCCTTGTGTCAATATGGGGAATGGGTTTTTCTATAATGACAACGACGGTGTAGTTGATGAATATTCTTTTAGTGCAACCCATATTCTTAATAAAAGGATTGGGATATTTCAGATATGTAATTTTACACCAAAATAGGGGGTACGTAGGTATCCTCACACTTTGGGCCCATGAAATGCTCAATAAGTACCCTTAAATGGAATTTTCCCAATGGTTTTCCAACAATCATGGGTCTAAATAAACCCATAAATATTTCATGAATACTTTTGAAAAAAGGCATTGTCACCCCATTAAGAGAAGGGGCTTCAACACTACCCAAACATTGAATAATAATGAGGATTATATAGAAAATTTTTCAAAAAAATTGATATTCTAAGAAAACTAAGGTTGTTAATGTTAGAGAATATATGTTTGATGTTATACATTTGAAACATTTTTGGGAAAAATCAATGGTGATATAAATGATTTGTGTTATTTGTAATATCAAGAGTCTTAATATCTATAATAATATTCTTAAACAAAAATAATTTATTTATTTCAGTATGTATGGTATTATTTCTTTATTAGAAACTAAAGTCTCTATGGATAATTTTGTTGTTATTGATAAATTTTTTAAAACATTACAATGGAATTATGTTAATATTTATTTTTTATGATGTAAATAATAGGATTAAAATACATTATAGTCTTGTTACCATTTCTCTAAATGAATTCTTTATTTCATCCGGACTTGTTCATTGTAACTCAAGTTGTCTTCAATAGGTTTTTGTTGTTTTATTGTTTATTTTTTTAGTGATAAAATCTTCTTTGAAGATATTTGGTCATATTTTAGAGTAATATTGATCAAAAAACATATTTTTATGATCATAGGGTATTGTAACTATGTTTCCACCATATATGAAAATTTTCTTAGATAATAATTTTCCATAGATATACTGATAAACCTAATAACATTAAATATGACATTAACATGATTGGTCATGTTTCAACATGTTTTCAATATATAGGGTAAAACAGTGAAAAGGGTTAAAACAATATTATTCATAAGTTATATAGAGTTCCCATTAAAACTATATGGTACTATTACATTCATTATTTTTCATCATTATTCAACAATTTAGGAATATTTGACCCTTTCCCTGGTATTTTCAATAGTTCTATTGATATTAAAAAGATGTTTCTTTTTAGGAATTTTAATTTTTGATATAATTCATAGGATATAAATATCCTTGTGAACTATGTATATACCTCCCACAATTATACACAAAATATCTATCACATTTTCCCCTCTTTGGTGACCTAGAAAAACATTCTTATTTTTTTTTGAAAGGGGTTACTAAGGAATTATCATGTAATTCAAAATATTAGAAGTGATCTCTACCATATTCATTATAATATTTTTAATGTGTAAAATTAATATTACATCAATATTAAATAGGTGAACATTGTTTCTAATAATAATAATATCACTTCTTTTGAGAACCTTTCCATTAGCATATTGAAAATTTATTGAAATACGGAAGGATATACTAACACTAATTTCTTTCATGTTTGTAATAAACTGAAAAATAGTAGAAATGTTTTTATTATTAAAATTGATAATTATTTTGGTTCATTGTTAGATTACACAATGATATAAAATATGTTTACCTCAATAAATTATATACATTAATTGGATCCCCAGGCCGCAAAAAAGATATCTCCTCTGATTTATTTGATAAAAAAGTGTATTAATATAACATGAATGAATTAATCTTTAAGGACTTTTATATGAAAATGAAATTCAAGATTCCATGTTTTCCAATGAAAATGTAAAATCCCCATGTATTTATTGTTTCTCTTAACTATTTTTGAAGAAATCGTGAGATGAGGCTTACTATAGTTTTATTTTATTGTGTAAGAAATTTCATTAAGAATAATTCATTTACATCAGGATTTATCACTAAAATCATTTACCTTATCCACATGGGTTTTAACCATAAAAATTACTCAAATATTAGGACTATATAATTTTGAAATATGTTATAAAAGGTTTATCATATTTCATTTGTATTCATATTGAAGGTGTCCTTTCTAACCATATTATTGAGGAGACAAGTTCTATTGTTTGTAAATATGATATTACTGATAACATTTTAATGCTTCAAGAATTCATTGGAAATTAATCTAGAAAACATATCTATATTTTATATTCGTTATTTATTATCCTTTCCAAGGGTTGTGAGTCAGTTTCATGAATATTACATGAAAATATTATCAATGATTTTAATTTTCACCATTAATTTATTTTGTGTATTAATTTTCAAGTCACTTCATCTCAAAAAATATTAATAATCAATGGGAAAATGTGTGATTATTTACTTGGATAATTGGTTTTGAGGTAAGGATACCCACTCTATCCCTTTATGTTTAAATTTGTGATGCATTAAATATATAAATTAAATACAACATCCACCACTATGAAAGATTTTAGACAACATCATATGATTCATAAGCTTAAAATATACTATGTGAGGTCTGAAGGTGATTTCTTTATATTTTATATAATGGTCAACTAAATATTTGTACATATCTATTAAATTGTTTATTTGTGTTTATTAACTCACAATTAATGACCTTAATAGTACTATTTTATTCTAAGGATTCTCGCAGGAGCTTAAGGGGAATAATAATGTCACTATTTTCTTTTTGGAAGGACTTATTCCTTTGAATTATTTTGGAGTTCCCATGCCTTATATGTTCTTAAAAATCATAGACAATATTAGGTTAGGGGTAAAGGATAATTATCTCATCCTCTCCTTTTTATAGTATTACGATCTATTCTATAAGAGTAGTCATATTTAAATATTTGTTAAGTTGATTATTAGTATACTATAATTATATCATCCATGTCCCAAGAAACATTCTCAAATCGATTTAGTCCATGTGTAGAAGCGTCATTTTTTCTGGTATATAGAAATATTGAATGGATTCCAATTCATAAGAAAAATGATCCTCCTTATCATTTTGGGTTGTTTTTGTATTAAATTTGTACTAAAAACTATCACTGTTCTTTTGATTCAACATATTTTGATGTTGGTATGATTAACATAATTTCTATGGTTTTTATGGTTTTATCGTTTTTCTATTTAGGATTCTAATTTTTATTCTATCCCCTTCAAATGTTCATTTTCTATGGTTTTTAATGGTTTTGTTTTATTTACAACCAAATACTTGATTTTTGTTGATTATAATAATTTTTTAACTGTATTGAAAATGGTAATACATTTATTGTAATTGCTACAAAGCATATTATCTTTCCTTTGTTGATATTTTATAAGCCATAATGTCTCTTGAACTTTTGGGGCCCATTTATTACTTTAAATAATGTTTTTTATTGTTGATTTAGGTTAGAGCTAATTGTTAAACTTACTAAGATGTTCTAATTTTTTTATATATAATCTATTAGGTTCCCTATTGGTAGTGTAGTCCAAAAGACAAGAGGGCCTTTGTTTCTTTATTTCCTGGCCTTTTTTCAATTTAGTTTTTATTGAATATGATTCTATATATTTCATTTATTATTTATGAAAAGACGAATTTATTTGAGTAAAATTTAATTCACTTAGTATCAGCATGATTATTTCATCGGTTATGCAGATGTTTTATTGGAATAGAGGAGTATCAATATAGGAATGTTTAGAATAATATTATTTTCTCAAATAATAATAATTGTGATATTGGTTGTTTGTGGGGAGAGTTTCAATTCACATTAATGATAATGTAATTTTTGATTATTAATCTCATAAATTCTTTGTTCAATATAACTTGGACCTAGAATCTCATTTTTTACAGTAAATAATGTAAATTAGATAGCCTTTGAATGATTTTGTTTGAATGTGGTAGTAATTTTCTAAAGGGTCATAATGAGACTACGATGCTGTTTTTTGGTGTGGATTTGTCTTATGGATACCCATATTGTCTATTTCATAAAGGTTAACTAAATAAAATTGATCTTTACTGATGGATATCAGGTATGGGTTTTGGATGGATATGATTTATTTTTACTCTATTTTTATCCTCTTTTATTAGTGTGGTGATGATTGGTTTGGAAATTAATGTGGCGTTGTATGGAGTTATGTACATTATATTTCCTCTAGAAGGGTGTCGTTAATGGGTTCCATTTTTACTATAAATTTTTTTTTTGTAAAGTAATAAAATAAATAGTTGTAGTATAATAATATGTTTGAGGTGATCATTTCTCGATGTGATGATTATGAATAGAGATACTTTCTAGAACAGTTCATTCAATATTTGTGGTCTGTTCTAATGTTTTTTTATCCTACTATGGTTAATTTTGGGTGTTACAATTTATAAAACCTAGGGTTATGGGTTCATTAACTATGTTGTTTTATCATGTTCAATATTTTTTGGATGGTTCATGGCTGCTTCTTGGGATCTCATTTGGGGAGTTGTTAAAGAGGTGGAAATGTTCTCTTTTGCGTTGATCTGAATCTTTGATTGTATATTGGAGAGATGATTATTATTGGGGATCCATTTTTTCACTTCATTGAGGTTACATGAATTTTTATATTCTTATTTGTAGTATATTCAATTGGTTTTAAAAATATATTATGAAATAAGTTGAGAAATAACAATAAATAAAGAAAATTAATTGATGCTTTAAGAAGTTCATATGTAATATTATAAATAAGGAAATATCTTAGTATTTTTGTAAAAAATACACATAAACCATAATAGTTTTCTATAAAAAAATATTTTTTAATATGATAATAAATTTAAAGAGTGTTATATGAATCGAGATAAGTAGTATAGAATAACAGTTGTATTTGATTTCTATAAAAGAAGTAATTGAAAAGGGAATCTTCAAAACATATACATCCCAAAAAATAATGGTAATTAAATGTTGATATATATATAAGGAACACACACACACACACAAAGATATATATATATATATATATAATAAAAAATTGAGATAAATGGAGACAGAATGTGAGGTTTATAGAAAGAACTCAAAATAAAAGATGGTGGTTTGGATGTGCTCTTACCGTAGGTTCTTACTCTCTTGGTACATCCAACAAAATTATGTTATATTAAAATTAATGTTATTAAATAAACTTTTAAAATTATTTTAATTATATTTTATTAATAAATAAATATTTATTATTATATGCTTTTCATTTATTTAATATTACTTTTATCACAACGACCACTTGGGGTTGTTCAATAAATTTCATCAAATAAGTTGTTTGTGTATATGTTGATCATGGTCAAAGATGTTGTCAAATAGTTCCATAATCCCTATAATGGTTTATTTAATAATCATTTATTAATTAATTAGGACAATATTAATATAATTCAATAATTTGTACATAATCAATGGAAACTATGAAAGGTATGTCGATATTCTTTTTTGGATGGTTAAAAATTACTATGATGATTAAGTTTTATTATAATAAATATAATACAAGTTTTTTTTTCAATAAAAAAATCATGTTCAAAATTATTTATTTATTAATTTAATATAATTCTAAAACTATTCAAGTATGGTGGATATGAAGAATGAAATAACTTTTAATTGGAGGGTCTGAATTGACAATATTATGGCTAAGGATGTAATTTTTTATTTAATGAGATATATTGATAGAGATATTGGGTAATTGATATTCCATTATTATAATAAATGATTACTAAAAATAAGATACTAATTTCATTATATCATCATGGATAGAATAATTTTTGAAGAAATATAGAAGAAATGAACTTAAACTAACTTTGTTAAATAATTATCTCTTCCATGTGTATCCTCCCTTAAACCACTACTTTGGACTTATGAGATTGGTATTGTGTGGCGTATAAAACCTTTAATACATAAGAAAAAAATATTAATGGGAAATTTGAGTTTAATTTGGGTGATATAGGAGGTATAAAATATTTGAAAAAATGTGACTGTGAAGGGTGATATGTATATGGGGAGGATAATGGTGTTTTAGTATAAAATATTTATATAAAATATTATATCATCAAATATTGACTCAACATGTCATTTAAAAGTATGGGAATTGTTATAATGAAGTAAACATTCTAATAAAATTTTCACTTAGGTTATGGATATCTCAAAAATTCTTTGATATACACTATTATAGAGCGTGGTAATTTTAGTGTACTTGACTGATATTTTACTATTCAGGTTTTTATTTATTTTTAAAAAAATAAAAAAACATCACAACATATATTAAAAAAAGTGATTATTTTAAAAATGAAATCCATTTCATTAAATAATTATATAAATATGGGAAATTCATATTTTTAATTCAAATCTCTATTAATGAAAAATTTAGTTTTTTGACAGCATATAATTTATGACTATTAGAAAAATTAATTATAATTTCATAAAATTATATTATAATTTATATAAAATAACTAGTTTGTTGGACCCACTATTATAATGTAGTTTTAATAATTAGAATTAATGAAAATATATAGATTCTACAATTTCATATCATTTTAATATCTCTATGTAAATCAAATATGTCATAAAGAAAAATATACCTAAACAAGTCAATAACCGATATTCAAGAATTATTATGTTTACAAGTGTATTTATACATGTAAATTTGGAAAAAACTTTGTCTTGTAATGATTTGTGTAAGAAAGACACTTCATAAAATTTTTAGATTCCCCGACACCAATGTTCGACACACCTAAGATGACACACCGAAGATGAAAAACTGAAGTCGACACACAGAAGATGACATACTGATGTCGACACACCGAAGATGATATAACGAAGTTGACATACCGAAGTTGACACACAAAAGTTGACAGACCAAAGTTCATAGACCAAAGTCAACACACTGAAGTCGAAACACCGAAGATGACAGAATGAAGTCGATAGAATGAAGTTGACAGACTAATGTTGTCATACTAAAGTCGACACACTGAAGTTGACACACTAAAGATGACATAAGGACATTACCAAACCGAAGACAATAGACCGAAGATGACTCACCATTATTCATAAATAACTATTTCTATTTTATTAATTCATATTTTTTTCTAATTGTAATATTTAAACAAATTAATGTTTTTTAAATTATTTAATGTTGTCTATAGGAATATCTATAGACAGTAAAAGGTACATTCATGTGTAGATTTATTTCTGCCTAGTATAACTTCAAGTATAAAAGATCTTCAATCATCACTCAAAAATACGAAGACACAGAGATATACAAATACACAAAGAGAATAATGAACACGCTGAAATATAAGCTTTGCGAACTAAGAATATTGAAAAAAATCAAAACTTGAAGCTTGGTAACACATAGAAATTATGTAATGGATATTGCTAAAAAAGATCAAAATGAAGATCTGAAAACATTCACAACATACTGCGACACTCTGTTCTAAAGCCAACATTCAGAAGAGGAATCACATATCATTTCCTCAACATCCGTTGAATCCAGAGAATTACTTCCCGACACACAAATAATTCTAAACCATATTCTCTCCCGTAACTCTATTGTGTTTTTATCATTACTATTTTGAGCAGTGTGTATATTTGATTGAATATCACACACTGTATCTTAAACTAAACTGCAGGATAACAAAATATCCTCACTCTCAATCTCTTGTTACACTTGTATCCCAGGTAGAAATATGGAGGAGATCCTGTGAGATATTTTTATTTGTTTTTCCCATGAATAACTATGGTAGAGGACAAGTGTAACATGGATACACTATGTGCTATTGTGAACCCCGATCTAGGGTGTGGATCAAAATTTTATTAATAAAAAACTGCTTTGTGGCAGGTGATCACTAAGTGGAGAGGACTAAGTCTATGCTTGAGACTAAACCTCTTGTTTTTATCCACTATACGGGTTATCTTATACTTTATCTGTTACATATTTTGGGCATTATGATAAACTCAATATTGATAGTTAGTTTAGAAAGTGTTTAAATGTTTTTTGATCTGGTAGGTTTGTTTCAAATATTTTATTGATATTTAGATTGGGAATGTTGAGAACTAATAAATCTTCATAGAACCAAATTGAACCTTCATTAATTTTATAAATTCACTACAAATTGACATTGTCTTTATTTTCAAAGAGGGATTTTATTTTATAAAGATCCCTTTTTAATATAAATTTTTATAGATAATCAATTCACCCTCCTCCTGAGTCATTTACTCTAACCAACATAGTGTTTTATGATTCCATTTTATTATAAAAATTTATATTTTATTTATTATAAAAATTAAATTTAATGAATCTAAAAAAATTTATATCTCATCAAAGATAAAAATTGGTTTTCTCGGTTTCAATAATTTATTTTATCATATTTTAAATTTTTATTTAATTATTTTTCCGTTTATTTTTATTTATTAAAATAATAAAAACATTATTTTAACATTTCAACAAAAAATACCAAATATCACCATTATCTAATTTAAATTTTTACATTCCATGTATGGAATAAAATTCATATAAACATTAAAAATATATATTATTAGGGTAAAAACTATTTAATTTATAAATTAATTTAAAAGCTAACACTACCTATCCAAAGAACACAAATCCACTTATCACACCTAAAAAATTTATTTGGGTAATGTTGGAAATAGTAATACAATCATAGGGTGGTTCTTCCAACATTGATTTGTGGTGATCTCTGCTTAGTTGAATAGATGTTGCAATTTTTTTTCCCAATTATCTATTTTTGATATTCCACTTGATTGTTGTTATTGGATAACAACACTAATGTTATCTCCCTTAGATTCAATAAAAAAATAATACCATAAGTTATTTGTAACGACCCGAAATTTTTTAAATAATTTTTGTTTCCTAATTTTATGTGTTATTGTTATACTCAACGAAAATGTTTTATTTGATAAACATGATTATAAATAAAATGAGATCAGTGGGTTTTGACTATTATATAACCATCGGTCAACATGACCGCTGTGAACAAAATGTTTTGATTATTGTCTCTAAATATAAGTAATCTTGGTTAATTATTATAGAAAGAAGATTCGATGGCCTCACCTAGTAGTCTTGGACCGATCGAAGCCCATCTAACAGAGCTTGGGAAGGAGGTAGCACCACTGGGCTTTGCTCAGGATCAAATCCAAGCCGAACTTTATCATGTGAAGCTGGAACGAAATCGCCTTCGTGAGAAGTTCAAACTGATAGAAATTACTACTCGGGCAATGTTGACTGAGCCGCCCCAAGCTTCTATCACCCTAGCACACCTTACTCTTAGGTCCTATGCTGGTATTATAAGGGGTTATGTAACGAGACCGTAACTACCTTGTGTAATCCTTGTTTTAAATAAAAATTGGGATTTCTTCTTATGATGAAGTTTATGAATTTTGAAATGACCAGATAAATATAATATGCATATTTTTGATGAATTTTAGAAAAATGATATTTTAAATATGTTTATGTAAACCCTAAATAATTAAAAATGTTTAATGATTTTCAAAAAATGGTCTTCTGCAATTATGTTCAGTACTAAATTTAGAGTCTAACAAGATCAACTTGATTTTTGATGAATAGTAAATTATGAATAGTGATTTTATGATTAGGATTAGTAATATGACCAAATGGATTAGTAATCTCACTTAAAGAAAGTTTTAAAATAATCTAGGCACCTTGATTAAGTAATGTGATTCAATAAAATAGTTAAATAACGGTTTTATTAATTATTATTCAAGTATTAGTTTTTTTCGGGTGAATAGTGTTTTTTAATTAAAAATTTAATTAAAAATAATTAGAAAATTAATTTTATAAAAATGACTTTATTTTTGAACTCAGAGCATCGATATTATGTTATGGTAATTTTTGGGGTTTTTTCTGAAAAAAATGAATTTTAGATGAATAGTGTTTTTATTTAAAAATAAAATTAAAAATATTTAGAAAATTATTTTTATAAAATGGATTTCATTTTTGAAATCAGAGCATTGATATTTGGTTAATGTGAAATTTTGGGATTTTTCTGAGAAAGTTGAATTTTCAGTGAATAGTAAAAATACAGTTTTAGGGTTTCGGTATGTTTAATGACATCATAACGGTGTCATGATGATGTCATGAGATCTTTTGAGGGTTGGCCGGCCAAGGGTGATGAATTATTGTTTTGGGGGCCCCATGTGGCTTAACTCCATGATAAATGACAAGGGAGAGCACATGGGTTTGAGAAAAGCACATGTGAGGTGTCCCTTGGCCATTAATGCCTTGTCCCCTCACTTTCCCTATAAATACCAAGCCCTCCTCTCATCCATTCGACTCCCCACTCATTCCTAACGAATTTCTAGTCTCATTACCTCCCAAGGAGTCCTCCCAAGGTGCCCCCAAGCCCTCAATGTCCCAACCTTTGAGGTTTAAGAGTTACATTTTAAGGTAAGGGATCTGACCTCTCTCTTTCTTTTCAAGTAATCTCTTTTATGTCTTTTCTTTTATACTCCATGTTCTTATGTTGGAGGATGTTCTTCTATATTCATCCTACTTCCTATTTCATGTTCATATGATGAGAGACCCCCCTTGCTCTCATCAATTCGTTTTAAGAATGTTTAAGTGGCGCCGTTAGGCTGCCGAATTTTTAAGGGATTCTTTCACCTTCCTCGTTTTCAAGTTCTATTTTCATTCAAGTCTTTCATGTTTCTTTTTATTATGTTGGGGTATGATCTCTAAATTATCATACTGATATTTTATGATCATATGATGAGAGACCCCATTTGATCGCTTCAATTCAGTATTTTGATGTTTTAAGTGGCGCCGTTAGGCTGCCGAATTTTTAAGATGTTCTTCACCCTTCTCGTTTTGAAGTTCTACTTTCATGTCAATTATTTCAAGTTCCTTTTGTTATATTGGGGTATGATCTCTATATATATCATACTTTACTCTTATGTTCATATGATGAGAGACCCCATTTGATCTCTTCAATTCAGTATTTTGATGTTTTAAGTGGCGCCGTTAGGCTGCCGAATTTTTAAGTGGTTCTTCACCCTTCTCGTTTTGAAGTTCTACTTTCATGTCAATTATTTCAAGTTCCTTTTTGTTATATTGGGGTATGATCTCTATATATATCATATTGGACTCTTATGTTCATATGATGAGAGACCCCATTTGATCTCTTCAATTCAGTATTTTGATGTTTTAAGTGGCGTCGTTAGGCTGCCGAATTTTTAAGTGGTTCTTCACCCTTCTCGTTTTGAAGTTCTACTTTCATGTCAATTCTTTCAAGTTCCTTTTTGTTATGTTGGGGAATTATCTCTATATCTATCATACTAAACTCTTATGTTCACATGATGAGAGATCCTATTTGATCTTTTCAAATCATTTTTGTTGATGTTTAAGTAACGCCGTTAGGCTGCCGAACTTTCATAAGAGAAATCTAATTTTTTTTCTTCCTTCCATGTTTTTCATTTCAAATGGAATGTGCTTGAAATTTCATTACCATGATCATGTATCCTTATTATTCTGTCCATGTACTATTTTATGCGTCATTTATGAATGTTTGACCCATTTACCTCTCTTTTAATGTCTTCTAAAACCTCGGAACATTGCCGTTATGCTGCAGAATTTCTGTCTCAAAATGTCTATCTCTTTTTCTAAAGTCCTTTTATTTTATTAAGTGAATACTCAAAGCTCTTTCTTCTAAAGGGGTATTCACATATATACCAAAATGTTATATTTTAAATTCTGTGATTTACATACATGAGACCCACCTTGATTTTCTGTGGGTTTTAAAGTGATATAAAGATCATGTCTTTAAAGCAGTTTTTAAAAAGTTATGATTATGAAATGAAACCCATTTCCATTATGCTATATGGGTTATTTATGAAATGTTTGATGATGATATATGTGGATCACATGATAATAAAGGCAAATTTAAGGGTGCGCCCTGATAGCGCTCTAATTCATTGGGTAATGATGTAACCACTAGAGATTACAATTTTCACGATACCTTGGTGAATAACCTTGGTAATTTTCAAATGACACCTTGGGGATGGACCTTGGTGATATGTTCATGATTGTCTATGTTAAATGATGTAGCCACATCTTCAAGTTATAAAAAAGTTTTATTTTTATTATGATATGCCTCATGATTTCATTTTCATGCATGAAAGTTCTTTTCAGGACTTTATTGATGTATCTCAAGTGCATATGTAAAATGTTTCACTTGTTTCCCTTGCTGGGCCTTCTTCTCACCCTTCCTTTTGATGTATGTCCCCAGGTTATGAGATGCAGTAATGAGCCTAGGGTGAACATGAGGAGAAGTCTTTCAAGTGTTTAAGAAGAATGTTTTTTTTGTTTCATGTTTTATGTTCCTTGTTTTCAAGACACTAATCCTTAAAGATCCTCAGTTTCGTGTAATGGAATGAAAAGTTATGTTATAACAAGACGAGATGCTATAGTTGGTATCAAAGGGAGGTTTAGTTATTTGTGGAAATTAGGATATGAAAACTCTAGGAGGAACCCTATAGTAAAGTTTAATATAGGAAATCTTCCTGGTATTTTGGTGAGTATTGAGTAAGGGGTTGCCAAGCAAATACATCCCTGTCTGGATACGAGCAGGTAGAGGTGGCTCTGGCACAGATGTACATAGGGGTAAAACCCGAAAACACCGCTTTGAGCTAGACTCGAACGGGAACTGGTACATGAAAACGGGCCTTGCTGCACTCTTGGTTACGAACTCCCGGGGGATATGCTTTGGTAAATTCATAAGCTTGGTATGAACCATTGTTAAAGGAACAAAGACAAAATAAAATAAAGGTTCACATAAGAATATATGATCATTAATAACCTAGATGGGAACCTAGGAGATCACAAGTTAGGGTATACCTTTCATATACAAGTTATCCTTATATGCTTTCAGTTCCTTTTCATGATTATTAGCTAAGTACTTAAGCCCCTAATTATGCGTTCTCTTCTTAGTTAATGGTGGGAAATGGAAGAACATGTTCCGACAACCAATGTGATAGGAAATGCGACGATTTTCGTATTAATATGACAGGGATGATTAGGGGATTAAAATATGATTATTATTTTGGAAGACGTTCATTATTTTGGGAACCATATTTGATCGAGGTAAATAGATTACTACGGTATTTTCATTGAGGAGTAAGGTTGACTTATATTTTGAAGAATTGATGAATTTAAGGTGAACTTATAGTAATTTAGGTTACTTATGGGAATGACTAACCTATCTTGGGTAAAATATGTTTAGGTTAGCTACTTTTTATAAGATGTTAGGAGTGGTTGATGTTGTCTGGAGATGAACAATGAAGTTGTTTTGGAAGACTATGTTATCAAATCCTTATTGTATTTGGGTTTCAATCTTAGTTTGGTTTGTTTTGAGGAATTTTAAGGACCGTTATTTATGGAATGGTCTATGATGAACTTTGGGTAGTACCATGGAACTTTGATGATTTAAAAGTAGTTTCCATTCCTATGGGATTCTTTCTTTTTGAAGAGTTGTTTTACCTTAACCTTTCTGTTTTTGGGATAATGTTTAAAGATAGAAGAAATAGATAGTTAATCTTTTGTAGATTATGTGATTCTATAGAAGATTATTCTTGTGCTTTTATGAGACCAAGTGTTTTTGAATTCTCATCATTTGTAGAAAACATTAGTGTTGGTAGGGACTTGTTAAAGGATGAAACTCTACTTGAAGGTTGGTATATTTTCTTATGTTTTTGTTCTATGTAGTAAATGAAATCCTCAAAATTATGAAAAGAAACGTAAAACAAAAATGTTGTTGGTTTACGTTTCCTACTAGGTAATAAAAGACCGTTTACACACATCATAAGTTTGGGATTTTTTCATGGTTAACTTTCTCCTAATCATGTTCTCTATCACTCTCCCTCAGAACTTGACCCTTTGTTTTTTCCTCCATGTCCATGTTTTCCTACATGGAACCCTAGTGTGGGTTAACTCGGGTGACCATTGTACTTCCCTTTCTTTATTTTAAAGTAATAGTTTTACTGACTCCTTTTCCGATGTGGGACTTTCAATTAAAATTTCAAAACCCAATTTTAAAATTCCGAGGACGCAATTTCTTAAGGGGGGAAGATTGTAACGACCCGAAATTTTTTAAATAATTTTTGTTTCCTAATTTTATGTGTTATTGTTATACTCAACGAAAATGTTTTATTTGATAAAAATGATTATAAATAAAATGAGATCAGTGGGTTTTGACTATTATATAACCATCGGTCAACATGACCGCTGTGAACAAAATGTTTTGATTATTGTCTCTAAATATAAGTAATCTTGGATAATTATTATAGAAAGAAGATTCGATGCCCTCACCTAGTAGTCTTGGACCGATCGAAGCCCATCTAACAGAGCTTGGGAAGGAGGTAGCACCACTGGGCTTTGCTCTGGATCAAATCCAAGCCGAACTTCATCATGTGAAGCTGGAACGAAATCGCCTTCGTGAGAAGTTCAAACTGATAGAAATTACTACTCGGGCAATGTTGACTGAGCCGCCCCAAGCTTCTATCACCCTAGCACACCTTACTCTTAGGTCCTATGCTGGTATTATAAGGGGTTATGTAATGAGACCGTAACTACCTTGTGTAATCCTTGTTTTAAATAAAAATTTGGATTTCTTCTTATGATGAAGTTTATGAATTTTGAAATGACCGGATAAATATATTATGCATATTTTTGATGAATTTTAGAAAAAGGATATTTTAAATATGTTTATGTAAACCCTAAATAATTAAAAATGTGTAATGATTTTCAAAAAATGGTCTTCTGCAATTATGTTCAGTACTAAATTTAGAGTCTAATAAGATCAACTTGATTTTTGATGAATAGTAAATTATGAATAGTGATTTTATGATTAGGATTAGTAATATGACCAAATGGATTAGTAATCTCACTTAAAGAAAGTTTTAAAATAATCTAGGCACCTTGATTAAGTAATGTGATTCAATAAAATAGTTAAATAACGGTTTCATTATTTATTATTCAAGTATTAGTTTTTTTCGGGTGAATAGTGTTTTTTAATTAAGAATTTAATTAAAAATAATTAGAAAATTATTTTTATAAAAATGACTTTATTTTTGAACTCAGAGCATCGATATTATGTTATGGTAATTTTTGGGGTTTTTTATGAAAAAAATGAATTTTCGATGAATAGTGTTTTTATTTAAAAATTAAATTAAAAATATTTAGAAAATTATTTTTATAAAATGGATTTCATTTTTGAAATCAGAGAATTGATATTTGGTTAATGTGAAATTTTGGGATTTTTCTGAGAAAGTTGAATTTTCAGTGAATAGTAAAAATACAGTTTTAGGGTTTCGGTATGTTTAATGACATCATAACGGTGTCATGATGATGTCATGAGATCTTTTGAGGGTTGGCCGGCCAAGGGTGATGAATTATTGTTTTGGGGGCCCCATGTGGCCTAACTCCATGATAAATGACAAGGGAGAGCACATGGGTTTGAGAAAAGCACATGTGAGGTGTCCCTTGGCCATTAATGCCTTGTCCCCTCACTTTCCCTATAAATACCAAGCCCTCCTCTCATCCATTCGACTCCCCACTCATTCCCAACGAATTTCTGGTCTCATTACCTCCCAAGGAGTCCTCCCAAGGTGCCCCCAAGCCCTCAAGGATCCAACCTTTGAGGTTTAAGAGTTACATTTTAAGGTAAGGGATCCGACCTCTCTCTTTCTTTTCAAGTAATCTCTTTTATGTCTTTTCTTTTATACTCCATGTTCTTATGTTGGAGGATGTTCTTATATATTCATCCTACTGCCTATTTCATGTTCTTATGATGAGAGACCCCCCCTTGCTCTCATCAATTCGTTTTAAGAATGTTTAAGTGGCGCCGTTAGGCTGCCGAATTTTTAAGGGATTCTTTCACCTTCCTCGTTTTCAAGTTCTATTTTCATTCAAGTCTTTCATGTTCCTTTTTATTATTTTGGGGTATGATCTATAAATTATCATACTGATCTTTTATGATCATATGATGAGAGACCCCATTTGATCGCTTCAATTCAGTATTTTGATGTTTTAAGTGGCGCCGTTAGGCTGCCGAATTTTTAAGTGGTTCTTCACCCTTCTCGTTTTGAATTTCTACATTCATGTCAATTATTTCAAGTTCCTTTTTGTTATATTGGGGTATGATCTCTATATATATATCATACTGTACTCTTATGTTCATATGATGAGAGACCCCATTTGATCTCTTCAATTCAGTATTTTGATGTATTAAGTGGCGCCGTTAGGCTGCCGAATTTTTAAGTGGTTCTTCACCCTTCTCGTTTTGAAGTTCTACTTTCATGTCAATTATTTCAAGTTCCTTTTTGTTATATTGGGGTATGATCTCTATATATATCATACTGGACTCTTATGTTCATATGATGAGAGACCCCATTTGATCTCTTCAATTCAGTATTTTGATGTTTTAATTGGCGTCGTTAGGCTGCCGAATTTTTAAGTGGTTCTTCACCCTTCTCATTTTGAAGTTCTACTTTCATGTCAATTCTTTCAAGTTCCTTTTTGTTATTTTGGGGAATTATCTCTATATCTATCATACTGAACTCTTATGTTCACATGATTAGAGATCCTATTTGATCTTTTCAAATCATTTTTGTTGATGTTTAAGTAACGTCGTTAGGCTGCCGAACTTTCATAAGAGAAATCTAATTTTTTTCTTCCTTCCATGTTTTTCATTTCAAATGGAATGTCCTTGAAATTTCATTACCATGATCATGTATCCTTCTTATTCTGTCCATGTACTATTTTATGGGTCATTTATGAATGTTTGACCCATTTACCTCTCTTTTAATGTCTTCTAAAACCTCGGAACATTGCCGTTATGCTGCAAAATTTCTGTCTCAAAATGTCTATCTCTTTTTCTAAAGTCCTTTTATTTTATTAAGTGAATACTCAAAGCTCTTTCTTCTAAAGGGGTATTCACATATATACCAAAATGTTCTATTTTAAATTCTGGGATTTACATACATGAGACCCACCTTCCTTTTCTGTGGGTTTTAAAGTGATATAAAGATCATGTCTTTAAAGCAGTTTTTAAAAAGTTATGATTATGAAATGAAACCCATTTCCTTTATGCTATATGGGTTATTTATGAAATGTTTGATGATGATATATGTGGCTCACATGATAATAAAGGAAAATATAAGGGTGCGCCCTGATAGCGCTCCAATGCATTGGGTAATGATGTAACCACTAGAGATTACAATTTTCACGATACCTTGGTGAATAACCTTGGTAATTTTCAAATGACACCTTGGGGATGGACCTTGGTGATATGTTCATGATTGTCTATGTTAAATGATGTAGCCACTTCTTCAAGTTATGAAAATGTTTTATTTTTATTATGATATGCCTCATGATTTCATTTTCATGCATGAAAGTTCTTTTCATGACTTTATTGATGTATCTCAAGTGCATATGTAAAATGTTTCACTTGTTTCCCTTGCTGGTCCTTCTGCTCACCCTTCCTTTTGATGTATGTCCCCAGGTTATGAGATGCAGTAATGAGCCTAGGGTGAACATGAGGAGAAGTCTTTCAAGTGTTTAAGAAGAATGTTTTTTTTGTTTCATGTTTTATGTTCCTTGTTTCCAAGACACTAAACCTTAAAGATCCTCAGTTCCGTGTAATGGAATGAAAAGTTATGTTATAAAAAGACGGGATGCTATATTATTATTCCATTGACCAAGCATGTGGTTTCTCTCTCACACATCTTTTATCTCTTATTTTTTTACTAAATAAGTAATAAAAATAACAATCACTTTATACCAACTACATCCTAAACTATAATATTTATCAAGGTTAATAATGACCTTGGGATATATTATTACAATATTTATTATCCAAATTTAAATTTCCCAATTAATAATAATATGATGTTTGTATTGTGCATTATTTTATACCATGATACATTACTAGATATCGAAGACAAATGTTTATTCAAAACGAAGTTTATATATATAAATGTCTGGGTCATTATATTTCCCCCCTTTGGAAATATCACCCTCATAATTTCATTTCATACACTATGATGCAAACATATGAGGGTAATTATATTTCACAAGTTCTTAAGGATCTGATGACTCCACTTCAAATTTATACTTTTTCTAAAGAAATTTGACTAGGTGTCTTGTCTCGCTACACAAAACATTGTCTCAATTGCTCATCATATTCACCAAATTATCCTCATAAGAAATATAATTATATAGTTATACAAATTATAGGTTTTTACATGTGATAAATATAGTATATAAATTATCATCAGTTAGTTATAGAATGCATCATGCACCTGAGCGAATTATTTTGTGGGAGTTCTATTCAATATGTCACTACTTCCATGTCATGAATATTGTAAAAGGGTCCTACATATCTAAGAATTATCTTTCCCATATTTTCAACCCTCATGAATCTTAATTATATCTGTATATTATGGAACATGATATCCATGACCTCATTCTCTAGATCTAGTGGATGATTATTAGTATAGATCAATTTATAGCTCTCTAGTTCCCTGATGAATTACTAAATTTCCTATAACATTTATACCATTTCTCAAAACAGTTTAGATTCAAAGATATTACATTCAACAACATCATCCTAGAACACGAGTGATCAAAATTTCTTCCCATAGATGAATTTATAAGGTCCCATTTGAATGCTCGAGTAAACGATATTTTTAAATGAGAACTCGAACTAAGGATGATATTGATCCCAACCACCTTTGAAGTATGTTAAAAAATCTCTCAATATCTACAAAATTATATAAATATAAAATATTTATTTGACATTAATTTTTGTTTGATAGTTTATAATTAAGTTCAAAATTTTCATGAACAATACTAGGATTCCATCCGACCAAACACACAACCCTAACTAAGGCATAGTTTGGAGGCTCCTCTGTATCCCAAGAGCATAGAAACCTGTTATAGGAATCAATAAAATAAAAATAGGAATGGGTTTTCCTAATAAATTAGGATAAAATAATAAAAAACTATACTATTATAATAACCAACAGTAAATAAATCTCAATAAATATAAAAAATTATCCAAATACAATTGTAGAAAAACAAATAAAAAACAATGAAAACTAATACTAAACCATGCTACACAATCTATAAGTGACCGCTTCGTCACCACCAACCAATATAATTCCCTACTTAAAAGGCAAGAAACTGAATTAGAAACCTGAACCTGCAAAGGAGATTGGGTATACCAACACTGAATAAAATATTTTGGGTGTGAGATTTAATATTCTTGTAGGAAACCACTATATAATCCATATATTTCCATTCCCAATACACACCCTAAACACCAGTTTAAAATACATAAAATCTATTGTTATAATTTTAATGAAAACACACTGATTTTCCTTTTTCAAAACAACATGGGCCAAATTCCCAGGTTTTAAAAAAATTTCCTTTTTAGAAATAAAATTCTATACATGTATATAGAACAAGGGATACAAATATTTGTTGAAAATAAAATAAATCAATATTAAATAGTAAAAAAAGTGAAACAAAATAAATAAATAATCACATACAGATAGTAACAATAAAAATTTACAAAAAAACCATAGAGTGATCCTTGAAGTACTCATTTCAGACTTTCTTTCTAGTATGTGGTGCATCTTCACATTAAATAACCAACTGGCCACTCTAAATTAGAAAATCTAGTGGCATGTCCTGCATTGTCCATTAATATTAGGGGGTACCAACCCTTCTACTCATGGTCGAAATTAAACTATCAATCTTCTATCTATAAGATACCCAGGAATACCATGATAGTAACATTGATTATGATATCACGCCTTTTTATAACATAACTTTTCATTACATTTTACAAAATTGAGGATATTTAAGGTTTAGTGTCTTGGAAACCAGGAACTTAAAACATGAAAACATAAAACATTATTCTCAAACACTTGAAAGGCTTCTACATATGTTCATCCTAGGTTCATTACTTCATCTCATAACCTAGGGACATATATCAAAAGAAAGGGTGAGCAGAAGGCCCAGTAAGAGAAACAAGGGGAAACATTTAACATGTGAACTTGAGATACATCAATAGTGTCATTAAAAAGAACTTTAAGGAATTATAAAGAAATAATGAGTCATATCATAATAAAAATAATGTATTTAATAACTTGAAGATGTGGATACAACATTTAATATTGAAAATCATTTCTGTTTCACCAAGGTCTTTCCCCAAGGTGTCATTAAAAATTACCAAGGTTATTCACCAAGGCGTCGTTAAAAATGGTCATCTCTAGAGATTAAATCTTTACCCAATGCATTGGAGCGCTATCAAGGTGCACCCTTAAATTTGTATTTATTATCAGGTGAGCCACATATATCATCATAAAACATTTAATAAACAACCCATATACCATAAAATAAATGGGTTTCATTTCATAGTCATCACATTTTAAAAACTACTTTAATGACGTGATCTTTATGTCACGATAAACCCACGGAAAGAGGAAAGCAGGTCTCATGTATGTAAATCCCAGAATTAAAATAGAAAATTTTGATATATATGTGAATAACCCTATATAAATAAGATCTTTGAGTATTCACTTAATAAAATAAAAATAATTTGAGAAAAAGGGAAGGACATTTTGAGATGAAAATTCTGCAGCATAACAGCTATGATACAAGGTTTTAGAAAACATTGAAAAGAGAGGGGACATGGGTCACCCACTCATAAATGATACATAAAACAGTAGGGAAACACAATATAATGGATTTAAGAAAATGGTACTGAAATTTTAATGATATACCATGTGAAACGAATAACTTCAAAGGAAGATAGAAATAAGGTTTCTCTTTTGAAAATTTGGCAGCCTAACAACGTCACTTAAAACATCCAAAAAAGGAAATGAAGAGTTTAAATAGGGTCTCTAATCATATGAACATAAAACATTAGGTTGATAGATATAGATATAATACCCAAACAAAATAAAAAGTAACTTGAAAGACTTGACATTATTGTATAACTTTGAAAAATGAGAAAGGTGAACGAATCCCTTAAAAATTCGGCAGCCTAACGGCGTCACCTAAACATCAACAAAAATGAATTGACGAGATCAAATAGGGTCTCTCATCATATTGACATAAAATATCAGTATGATAGATATAGATATCATAACCCAACTAAATAAAAAGGAACTTGAAAGACTTCACATGAAAGTAGAACTTTGAAAAATGAGAAAGGTGAACGAATCCCTTAAAAATTCTGCAGCCTACCAACGTCACCTAAACTTTGAAAAAAATGAATTGACGAGATCAAATAGGGTCTCTCATCATATGAACATAAAATATCAGTATTATATATAAAGTGATAATTTTCCAACATAATAAAAAGGAACTTGAAAGGCTTGTAATGAAAGTGTAACTTTGAAAAATAAGAAAGGTGAACGAATCCCTTAAAAATTCGGCAGCCTAACAGCGTCACCTAAACGTCAACAAAAATGAATTGACAAGATCAAATAGGGTATCTCATCATATGAACATAAATGATCAGCATGATAGATATAGAGATCATACTCCAACATAATAAAAAGGAACTTGAAAGACTTGACATGAATGTAGAACTTTGGAAAATGAGAAAGGTGAACGAATCCCTTAAATATTCGACAGCCTAACGGCACCACTTAAACATTCTTAAAATTAATTGATTAGAGAAAGAGGGGGGTCTATCATCATATGAACATGAAAAGAGAAGTAATAGGAATATATAAGAACATCCTCCAACATAATAGCAAGGAGAATAAAAGAAATGACATAAAAGAGATTACTTGAAAAGAAAGAGAGAGGTTGGATCCCTTACCTTAAAACGTAACTCTTAAAACTCAAAGGTTGGGACGTTGAGGGATTGGGGGAAACTTGAGAGGACCTATTGGGAGGTAATGAGACTAGATCTTAGTTGGGGGAGAGTTTCGAGTCGAATGGATGAGATGATGGCTTGGTATTTATAGGGAATGTGAGTGGACAAGGCATTAATGGCCAAGGGACACCTCATTGGTGGTTTTGGAAAAACCATGGGCTCTCCCATGGTATTTCTCAGGGAGTTAGGCCACATGGGTCCCCAATACAATAATTCATCACCTTTGGTTCGCCAACCCTTAAAATATCTCATCACATCATCATGACATAGTGATGATGTCATTACACATACCGAAACCCTAAATTGTATTTTTACTATTCACTGAAAATTCAACTTTCTCAGAAAAATCTCAAAATTTCACATTAACTAAATATCAATGCTCTGATTTCAAAAATGAACTCCATTTTAGAAAAATAATTTTTTAAATATTTTTATTTTTATTTTTATATAAATCCACTATTCACTGAAAGTTCAATTTTTTAAGAGAAATCCCCAAAAATTAACTTATCATAATATCGATGCTCTAAGTTCAAAAATAGTCCATTTTATGAAAATAATTTTCTAAATAATTTTAATTTAAATTTTAATTAATAAACACTAATAACCCGAAACAACTAATACTTGACTAATAATTTATGAAATCGTTATTTAACCATTTTATTGAATCACATTACTTAATCAAGGTTCCTAGATTATATTAATACTTTTTTAAGTGAGATTACTAATCCACTGGGTCACATTACTAATCCTAAGCATAAAATCACTATTCAAAATTTACTATTCATCAAAAATTAAGTTGATCTTATTAGATTCTAAATTTAGTACTGAATATAATTGTAGAATACCATTTTTTGAAAATCATTACACATTTTTAATTATTTACGGTTTAGATAAACATTTTTAAAATATCCTTTTTCTAAAATTCATCAAAAATATGCATACTATATTTATCCGGACATTTGAAAATTCATAAACTTCATTATAAGAAGAAATAAAAATTTTTATTTAAAACAAAGGATTACACAAGGAAGTTATGGTCTCTTTACATAGCCCCTTATCACACCAGCATAGGACCTAAGTGTAAGGTGTGATATGGTGATAGAATCTGAGGGAGGCTCGACCAACATCGCACGAGTAGTAATTTCTATCAGTTTGAACTTATCGCGAATGAGATTCCATTCTAGCTTCACATGATGAAGTTCGGCTTGGGTTTGGTCCAGAGCAATGCCCAGTGTTGCTACCTCCTTCCCATGTTTTGTTAGATGGGCTTAGATCAGTCCAAGATACTGGGTGAGGCCATCAAATCATCTTTCTATATTAATTAACCAAGATCACTTGTATTCAGAGACAATAATCGAAACATTTAGTTTCCAGCGGTCATATTGAACAATGGTCATATAACAGTGAAAACCCAACAGTCTCATTTTAATTATACTCATGTTATCAAATGAAATAGTTTGGTTGAGTATAAAAAATAAAATAACAAAAAAAATTAGGAAACAAGATTTTTTTCAAAATTTTGGGTCGTTACAATCTTCCCCCTTAAAGAAATTGTGTCCTCACAATTTTTAAAATTTGGTTGTGAAATTTCATTGAAAGTCCCACATCGGAAAAGAAGTCATTAAAACTATTACTTCAAAATAAAGAAAGGGAAGTACAAATGTCACCCTGAGTTAACCCATACTAGGATTCCATGTAGGAAAACATGGACATGGAGGAGAAAACAAAGGGTCACGTTCTGAGGGAGAGTGACAGAAAACATGATTAGGAGAAAGTTAAAAACAAGAAAATCACATACTTATGATTGGATAAATGGAATTTGATTTCCCATTAGGAAACTTTAACGGACAATGTTTTTGTTTTACATTTCTTTTCATAGTTTTGAGGAATTCATTTACTTTAGAGAATATAACACAGGGAAATATACCTACCATCAAGTATAGTTTCATCCTTTAATAAGTTTCTACCGAAACTAATCTTTTCTCCAAATGATGAGCATTAAAAACTACTTGGTCTCATCAAAGCACAAGAATCATCTTATTTAGAGTCACATAATCCACAAAATATTAACTATCAATTTCTTCTATCTTTAAACATTATCCAAAAAACAGAAAGGGTAAGATAAAACAACTCTCCAAAAGGAAAGAATCTCATAGCAAGGGAAACTACTTTAAAATCATCAAAGTTCCATGGTACTACACAAAGTTAATCATAGAACATTACATATATATGTGAATACCCCTGTACAAGAAATATCTTTGAGTATTCACTTAATAAAATAAAATAATTTTTGAAAAAGAGAAAGACATTTTGAGACGAATATTCTGCAGCATAACGACTATGATATAGGTTTTAGAAAACATTGAAAAGAGATGGGACATGGGTCACCCACTCATAAATGATACATAAAACAGTAGGGGAACATAATATAAATGATTTAAGAACATGGTAATGAATGCTTAAGGATAAACCATGTGAAACTAATAACTTGAAAGGAAGACAAAAATAAGATTTCTCTTATGAAAATTCGGCATCCTAACCACGTCAATTAAAACGTCAAAAAACATTAATTGAAGAGACCAAATAGGGTATCTCATCATATGAACATAAAAGATAAGTATGATAGATATAGAGATCATAACCCAACAAAATAAAAAGGAACTTTAAACATTTCACATGAAAGTAGAACTTTGACAAATGAGAGAGGTGAATGAATCCCTTAAAAATTCGGTAGCCTAACGGCGTCAACTAAAATTCAACAAAAATGAATTAATGAGATGAAATAGGGTCTCTCATAATATTAAAATAAAATATAAGTACGATAGATATAGATATCATACACCAACATAATAAAAATATCCTTGAAAGACTTCACATGAAAGTAGAACTTTGAAAAATGAGAAAGGTGCATGAATCCCTTAAAAATTCGGTTGCCTAATGGCGTCACCTAAACTTCAACAAAAATGAATTGACGAGATCAAATAGGGTCTCTCATCATATTAAAATAAAATATCAGTATGATAGATATAGAGATCATATCCCAACATAATAATGTATAACTTTAAAGGCTTGACATGAAAGTAGAACTTTGAAAAATGAGAAAGGTGAACAAATCCCTTAAAAATTCGGCAGCCTAACGGCATCACCTAAACTTGAACAAAAATGAATTTACGAGATCAAATAGGGTCTCTCATAATACGAACATATAATATCAGTATGATAGATATATAGATCATACCCCAACCTAATAAAAAGGAACTTGAAAGTCTTGAAATGAAAGTAGAACATTGATAATTGAGAAAGGTGAACGAATCCCTTAAAAATTTGGCAGCCTAACGATGCTACTTAAACATTATTAAAATTAATTGATGAGAGAAAGAGGGGGTCTCTCATCATATGAAAATTAAAAGGTCTGTAAGAGGAATATAAAATAACATCCTCAAACATAAGAGAATTCATCTTAAAAGAAATTACATAAAAGAGATTACATGAAAAGAAAGAGAGAGGTAGGATCCCTTATCTTAAAACGTAACTCTTAAAACTCAATAATTGGGACCTTGAGGGCTTAGGGGAACCTTGGGAGGACTCTTTGGGAGGTAATGAGACCAGATCTTCGTTGGGGGAGAGTTGGGAGACGAATGGATGAGATTATGGCTTGATATTTATAGGGAAAGCGAGGGGACAAGGCATTAATGGCCAAGGGACACCTCATTGGTGGTTTTGGAAAAACCATGGGATCTCTCATGGTTTTTCCCATGGAGTTAGGCCACATGGGGCCCCCAATAAAATAATTCATCACCTTTGTTCGGATAACCCTTAAAATATATCATCATATCATCATGACATAGTTATGATGTCATTAAACATACTGAAACCCTAAAACTGTATTTTTACTATTCACTAAAAATTCAACTTTCTCAGAAAAATCCCAAAATTTCACATTAACCAAATATCAATGCTTTGATTTCAAAAATGAACTCCATTTTATAAAATTATTTTTCTATATTTTTTATTTTAATTTTTAAATAAATACACTATTCATCGAAAATTCATTTTTTTTCATAAAAATCCCCAAAAATTATCTTAACATAATATCGATGATTTGAGTTCAAAAATAAAGTTTATTTTAAAAAATAATTTTCTAAATATTTTTAATTTCATTTTAATTAAAAAAAATATTCACCCGAAAATACAAATACTTGACTAATAATTTTTGAAACCGTTATTTAACCATTTTATTGAATCACATTACTTAATCAGGGTTCCTAGATTATATTAATACTTTCTTTAAGTGATATTACTAATCCATTTGGTCACATTACTAATCCTAAGCATAAAATCACTACTCATAATTTACTATTCATAAATAATTAAGTTGATCTTATTAGATTCTAAATTTCGCACTGAACATAATTGTAGAAGGCAATTTTTTGAAAATCATTACACATTTTTAATTATTTAAGGTTTACATAAACATTTTTAAAATATCCTTTTTCTAAAATTGATCAAAAATATGCATACTATATTTATCCGAACATTAGAAAATTCATAAACATCATCATAAGAAGAAATCAAAAATTTTATTTAAAACAATGGATTACACAATGCAGTTACGGTCTCCTTACATAGCCCCTTATCACACCAGAATAGGACCTAAGTGTTTGGTGTGATAAGGTGAGAGAATCTGAGGGAGGCTTGACTAACATTGCACGAGTAGTAATTTCTATCAGTTTGAAATTCTCCCGAAGGCGATTCCATTCTAGCTTTACATGATGAAGTTCAGCTTGGGTTTGGTGCAGAGCAAAGCCCAGTGGTTCTACCTCTTTCCCAAGTTCTGTTAGATGAGCTTCGATTGGTCCAAGACTAATGGGTGAGGCCATCAAATCTTATTTCTATATTTATTAACCAAGATCACTTGTATTTAGAGACAATAATCGAAACATTTAGTTTCCAGCGGTCACATTGATCAATGGTCATATAACAGTAAAAACCCAATAGTCTAATTTCAATTATACTCATGTTATCAAATGAAACAGTTTTTTTGAGTATAAAAAATAATATAACACACAAAATTAGGAAAAAAGATTTATTCAAAATTTCGGGTCGTTACAATGACACACCGTGAATGGGAAGTTCCTCACACATTTGAAACACCTTACATGGTACCACCCCAATTTCCTACCCCATCCACCAGGAACACCCACACAATAACCCACATATTGTTAAATAATCCAAAGGTGTTACCATTTCACAGTAATCCATACATATGTTCCATCTAGGCCTTCACATCATTTGTGTTTCAAGACATGTTCCCAAAGATAAAAAATATCAATAGTCCTTTACAAGAAATTATATTAAATCAATCACTTCTAAAAAATTACAAATTACCAATAAATATTTTTAACTTTCTAATCTAGTATATCTAAAAAACCATTAACAAACTACTATGAAACATACAACATTACGAAAAGTTCCAAACATGCCTTTTATTCCACAATGATACCAATTATGTCTCAAAATTCCAAACTATGTATGAATTAAAGAATCCAATTGATGTGACATTTTAATTTCACTTGAAGAAATACTTCATCATTTGTAAATTAAGGAACCTTTATAGGAAAAGGTGAAGAGGGAATAAAAGATAAACCTTTTATAAAAAAGTGATGCTCAGGGACACTATCATTTTTAAATAACATCATTAATTGAAATCTAAACCATGTGTGAACCCCATGCACCATTGGATGTGACAACATCCAACATAAAACCTCAAGTGTCTGTGAAACGATTAAGAAAAAATTTCATCATCACCATTATACATTAAACCATCAAATCATGTCACAAAATTTCAAAATCATCAATAATAAATTATAAACTGGAAGAAACATTACAAATAATTTTACCATAATTTCTTAGACCATTATGATTATCGAAAACTATAAACCACAAAATTTTTATTAAAAAATTCCACCAATTGAAACCAAGGGAAAAATCTACATAATTGGTCAATTACATGTTATAAAACCAATAGAGTTATTATAAATCACCATATGATCATTGAAATCGGAAATAATTAATGAAACACCCTTTTAAATCATTTCATATTCAAATAACATCATTAAAAAACAAAAACAATTTCATCCAACACACCACAAGAAAGATTATAATGTATTTAAAGAATTAAATGAAATCTCAAATATTAACAAAATGTTCCAAAAAGGAAGTGAAGAAAAAAACCTACCACAGAGACCCAAAAAGACAAAAAAAATCTTTATGAGGATAAATAATACCCGTCAAAATATTATCAACACACCGAAACATAAAATAAATATACCAAAATAATCCAACACTAGCCCCAGGGTTCTATCAAGGGGTCCAAGCCAAAATAGATGCACAAAACGAGAGAGGGGGAAGTAGAGAAGTGTAATGAGGAATATTTTATGAAGAAACAATGAAGAATCCAAAACTTCTATTGAAAAATATCCAAAAAATGTGTCCAAAGACAAAGGATAATGAAGGGGTACCCTTAGGTAGATACCTAACTGATATGGATTCAAATGAGAGGTGGAATCACATAAATTAGTTTCTGAAATAAAATTTATTAATGGATTAATGGGGTACAAGGTTTTTATTCATGGTTCTATAAATAGTGCACAAACCATTTGAACACTACTGGAAACATTTTTTGAACATTCATAACTATGGTTCACGGTTTGGTCAAACATTAATCAAATAGTGTGACCTGATAATTTACCCATGAATCCCCAAATGAAACCCAAAACACTAGCGATGTACACCCAAATATCCTTGAATGATTAAAACCCAATTTAGTAACTCCTTAGGTGTCACAAAATTTTCTAAATTCCACATTTTACCAATACCTTTCAAAATAACCAAAAAGAGTGACATAATCTCAATGAAGCCATCAAAAAGAAAATACTATTATTGGACTATCAATATAAAAATCAACAAAAAAGGTCCCACATCAGGAAATATAAAAAAATAATAGAAAAACGTGGTAGGGGTGTGATAATCCTACCAACCATAAATTATTTTTCACCCATAATTTCACCCATCCAAAATATTAAAAAATAATTATTCCGAGCCTAATGAAAATAGAAAGAAACCATAGACCTAAGGTTCACATTTAACATCACAGGTCACACATGACCATTCTAGAGGGAAACACAACTGATGAAAAATTTGAAAACATGAGAGCGTTCTCCCCACCGCAATAAATTGACTAAAAATAGAATGAATTTATATTGGACTAACACATGAACTCTCAAATAAAACAACTCCCTGGAAACTAGTGCTAGAAGTAGAGATCTCCCAACAAGATCTAGGACCACCCACACCTGGGGAAGAATTATAGGAATATAAAAACTAAACAATGAATAGAATAAAAATTCAACAAATTGGCCCATAATTCAAACCCCAACATAATGGAAAACCCATGAATAAAAGTCGATCAAAATTGTAATCTTGAACAAAAATGAAAAAATCAATTTCTACAAAAATTGAAATCCACAAACAACTGAAACTGAAAAATAATAAAGATTCAAAATGGGATAACCCATTAAACATCAATAGCTATGTCAAAGAAAACATATTTCAAGAAATGAAGTCCACCAATACAATTTTATTAAAAGAAACTCATAACAAGAATTATTTTAAATAGGAAACATAAATTATCTCTACTCCAAAAGTAGAGTTAAAAAAATGGTCCATGTTTCCCCACACCATAGGTGATCTATTGACTATGCGCAAGATTCACTCTATGGACTGGGTCTAGAACCCTAATGGATGAAGTACCCACTGCCCCATAGTCAAGTGATGACATCTTCTAATAAACAATTATTCTTAGAGAAACACTTCATAAAAAAACTCAAGATAACCCAAATGATCAAACAATATTAATGTATTTAGAGGATTATGACACTTCAATTTCAAATTCTTTAACTGACAACACTAGAATCACATGAGTGAATGGTCCTGCAAAAAAAGGCAGACACCAACAAGGGAAAGTCGTTATGAATTGATTTATATATAATACACCTCTCTAAAAATATGGAATCTTCAAGAGGGAAATATATACCATAATGTCAACTTCATGCGACTAGGAAACCAAATCATATAATAATGATTCTTCCACCAACATCTGAAAATAAAGATTCTTATAGGAGAGGGATCAATTAATGATATTTGGTCAAAGTCCCATGATGAAATGTGAATTTTTGAATAGATACAATGATTCTATATTTGGAGAGAGAGAAATAATCTCCTTGAAGTGGTAAACATAAGCCTTCACTACCTGCTCGCCTTGTTAAACACTCACTATCTCTTACTCTTTCTTCTTATTCACTTCTTTAGATATAAACCATCCGAAAAAAATGGAATTTGACACTTCCCACATTATCACAACATTGATTGATGATGGTAAGAAAAATATTTTATTGATCCTATTTTGGACCCTAAAACAAACCCAGAGTAGTACACATTCTCACAACTTCAAGAGTTCCAAACAATTTAAGGACGCACTCGACATACTCATGCCATTCTACTTCCTCTTGCAGAAATTGATCACCACAATAGAAATCAAAAAATGTAGGAGAACCAGAAACATGAAAAACCCACTCAAAACCTTGGAGAGCATTCTAGGAATCATATTATGAACAACATCAATAAAAAAAATCAACATCAATAAAATTTCAACCAATATGAATATGTAAATAAAAAAACTACCCCTTAAGACAATAATAAAAAACAAAAACAAATATCCTTTTTTAAAAACTAAAAACAACATTTTGATTTAAAAAATACCTTCTTCCAAGGATACATACCATCTATAAATACCAATTTTTTTCCCAATTCGAAAATAAAATTCTTGTTTTACAAAAACTCTCATGCTCAAAAATCAATATTTATTTCAAAACACTTTTTCTAAAAATCATATTACACTAAAAAACCAAGCCACACACACAAAAATAAAACCAAATCACAACTAACACTAAAATACCTAGATAAAAAACTAGCGATGATGAATAACATAGTGACATGGATAGCAGGCTATGCTCCATGCAAGATTCAACATCGAAGAGTACCTTATACCATGAACTAGGACTCCACATGGGTTACTACTCCATGTTATATCACAACATGACAACATATCACCTCTATTGTAATTTATCAATCAAAAACAAAGAAAAAAAGGCTCAAATCCTACAATAACCTTATAATCTTGAGGACCATTAGGAGAAAGGGTTCATGATGTCCTTCCCTTACCTACCTCTCAAGTCTCGAATGTCCAAATATTTAATCTAACAAACACCACTAATTGATAGGGCTTAATCTGATATCATTTTGAACTAAACTAGGCTAGGATTACATCTGAATCAACACCTGACCTGGTCCAAGACATGTCCTGAATAGCATTCTTGATCCCCATGGGCTGGGAAGTAGTGTCCGTCATCTAATAAATCAATATGGGAATTATTTTTACCAATAAACTGGAACCATATTAACAAAAATAATATAATGGGAAAGAAACAATAACAAATAAATGTTAATAAATAAACATACTTATCCTAATACAGTAGCTAAAAAACTAAAAAAATGAGATTGAGACGTGCTGCATGATCTCAATGGGGTTGTATTTTCCCCACTAACCTTAGGACCGACATTCTCCAAAGGTGAGAAAATTAACCAAAAACATTCACATCCAAAAAAAATTGGTTTTACCAACACTGAATGGAATAAGTAGGGTGTGAACACTAACATATCAGTAGGAAACTATTATAGAATGAATACATTTATCTTACTGAAATAGTCCACACACACTTCTTTGAAATATATATAATGAAATGGAATTATTATTAGTTTTAATAAATAATAAAATCGTTCCCTTTTTCAAAATAACACAGTCCAATTCTGATTTTTAAAAAAAATATTATTTTACCAACCAAATTCCACATATGGGTCTGAAAAAGTGACACAAATCTATACTGAAAATAAAATAATATGATACCAAAGAGAAAACTAATGTCCACATAAAAATAAATTGGAACATAAATATGTTTCCATGAGAATTTAATAAACATACCTAGATAATTCCCTATACATACTCTTGTTGGCCTCACCTACTGTCATATGGTTCATCAACATAGTTAATATCCAATTGCCTACTCTAAACTAGCCAATCCCATGGAAAAATACTTTTTTCCTTATGTATTCATGGGGTAACCAACCCAAAAATTTGGGGTTGACATGAAACCATCTCTCTATCCTTTAAAATACATTGAAGAATCCCACGATATTAGTAGAAACATAATTTGGAAAGAGAGGCCCTCATATGCATGGATCACCTAACCTGTTGCCATCACATATTCCTACCCCAACCACCAACACCACCCACATGATAACAAATATCTAAATAAATTATCTATAGGTTTTCCCATCTTCCAATAAACTATAAACAAGTTCCAACTTGGCCTCCACATCCTTTGATTTTAAAAACACTTTATCAGGTAATATAAAATACCAGCCATACCTTTACATCACATTATATCAAAACAAACCATTCAAAAACATTACAAAGTAGAAATCAGTATTTTGAAATTTATAATCTAGTACATTTAAAAAACCTTTATAAAAAATAGTTAAACATGAAATAATAAGAAAAGTTCAAATGATCATTTTATTCAACTTTGTTACCAAGTGTGTCTAAAAATGCCAAATAGGTCATGATTTAATGAATACATTTGAAGTGAATATTTTTATGCACTTGAATCAACACATAACCATTTGGAAATAAAGGAACTTTTTTATGAAAAATGGAATTTGGAATAAATTAGAATCCTTTTAAAAAATGGGGCTAATTGAAAATATCATTTTAAAATGCCACCGTCATAAGAAATCCCATCCTTCTTGGAACCCCATGAACCCATGGATCCTCTAACATCCAATGGAATAATTCAATAGTCCATGACACCATTAAAACCTCATTTTTACTTAATAAAAACTTCATTAAACCATCAAAGGTGTCATATAATTTTAATATCATCAATAATAAAGTTAAAACTGGAACATCATCTCCAATATATTTTACCGCAATTTAGCAAGTCATAAAAAGGCTCCCAGACAACAAAAAATACCGAAATTGTAATTTAAACCATGAAACATTATATAACCAATGAAATTTATCATAGTAAGTTCAAAATATAATTTTAAAAACTAAAAAACATTTTATCAAACACTATATGTGCATTGAAATTGAGAAAAATTAAACAAACCCCTTTTCAAACCATTTCACACCCATTTTCCATAACGAAAACAAAAAAAAATTGTGACAACAAACTTCAAGAAATATTTTAAAATATTTATGATAATTAAGGAATTATCAGGCAATATGTAAATTATATAGAAAATAAATGGATGGAATCATCTACATAAATGATTTTCGGATGTAGCATAACATTATGATGAGTTAGATTTCACCCCATAATATGATCCACACACCCTAACATCAAATAAATCAACTAAAATTATATAAACCTAACTATAGGTTTTAGAAAATGGGTGTCCATTCAAAGTTAAAACCATTAAATGAGAGAGAGGGAAGAGGAAATTATGAATGGGGATGATTTAAAGATGAAATAATAAATAATCACTAAAAATTTGTGATAAATCATCCAAAAAGATTACAAAGAAGAAAGATAGAAAAATGGGGGTACCCTATGGTAGATAACCAATTAATTTGGCTTAAAATAAAAGTTAGAATATCATAAAATGGGTTTTTAAAAAATTATTTAGGTTTTTAGGGCTGAAAATATTTTCTACATCATTTTTTAAAACATTCATAAACAATAATAATGATACTAAAAACATTCTGAAAACATATAAACTTAAGTTTAACAGTTTGGTTAGACCATTCGCAAACCATGAGACCATAAAATATTCCCAAAACCTTAAATGTAAACCTGAACACAAGGGGAGTCCACCAATATATTCATAAATTATTTAATCACATTTTAGTGACACCGTGGGTGTCACAAACTCCCCCACCATGTCAATTTTTCCGAATACTTTTATCAATAACAATTAATAAGTCTATAAGCTCAATGAGACCTCCCAAATTTTAATGATATTTTTGGATACCCAATCTGAACCTCAAACAATATATCCAAGATTGATAATTCAAAAAAAAATAAGGAAATCATTATTTGGGTGTGAAAAACTCTATGTTCATAATAATTTTAGGATTTTTCTTGAAATATTAGGTAATACCAAAATATGGATAGATATGACATATAGTTTTTTTCTATGAAACCCTCCCACTTCTATGATGCATATAGTTTAAATATTATTTAGTGAGAAATACTAAAAATTGTAGATGATGTAAAAAGTCTTTTAAATATTTTCCTCTAAATCCCATATTGTAATATGTTCTTTATAATTCATTATAATACTCATGAAAAAATATATGGTGATGTCCTGTAATTTTCATGAAGGTTAGAGTACTAATTTCATCAATCCATTGGATGTTTACCATTTACCTTCAATTTTTATATACCAAGCAAATTAATGTTTCTTAGTCAATCACTTTATTCATATTTAGCAACAACAGTTTATATTAGAGGAAACTATACATATTTTTTACTTAAAATGTATATTAATAACATTAAGTTATGGACATCTATTAATATCTTCTTTTTCATCATAGAAACTATTGGTACACATAGACAAATATAAAATAGACAACTCCATATTTATCAATGTTGAATTATGATTCCTTAAAAATTATTTTAGTATACACTTTATTTTGTATCCCTACATTATCCTTTTCTTATTATTAAATGTTTTCTAAAATTTATGTTTGAGAAACAGTTTGGAAAAGGTATGATGTGGTTCCCTCATTTATAATTCCCATGTATATACTTTATATGTAAAATAGGATTGGATCTTTAGAGACCCCCTTCTTCTAAACGTATCCCTCATTGGTGAATAATAAAGGAATATAGAAAATAACCCATGATTTATACCTTTAATATTCCTCATTATATAGATCAGTACCATAAATATGAATAATATCATATGAGGAAGGAATTACCCTCGTAATAAAAGTAACAATGAGAGATAGAATATAAAATACAAAGAAACTCTGTTAAAAAAATGGGAAAGGAAACAAAGAACACCCCAAAATAAATGTATAATGTATAAAAATACAAAGAGTCTCCAAGTAAATTCCCAAAATAAATGTAATGAAATAACTTAGAAACAAATCCAATGTGTGGACTAGAAATGTCTAAGTAAGACTCTAATTTCCTCTTGAAATATAAGAAAATTCATAAAATATATGTTGGTTTAGTATAAAATAAATACTTAGTATAATAATTCCCAAAGATTACCAAGGACATATAAAAAAAGAATACTAAAGTAATAGTGGACAAACAGAAAAACAAATATGCACTAAAATAGGTCACCTAAAAAAACAATCGTCACCATGAAATGAAAAATAAATAACACATACATGTGTAATAAAGTAATAAGAATCATATTTAATAAGGGTACCCATCACCACATTCCTACTAAATTTATGAACCCATTTCCCAATTCCGAATTTACTAGAACACCCATCATTTTCATATTGTAATAATTCTTTAAGACACCTAGGAAAATGAATCGAATCCCACCCAAAGACACCAAGGAAATTATATCATATCAAGAACCCCATGTACAAATGGTCATCACACCCACATAATCTCATAAAAACATCTATATAACTAGAATAGTATGGTATCATTAATATAAATAAATTCAACCTTTTTTTCAAACGCCTATAATCCATGACTCCCATTATAAACCACATCATCCACTTGAAAAACCCAACCATAAGTTTACTATATCCACAACATATCAAATCCCATTTATAAGATCCTCACTTCAAAGTGATAGTGTGGGAGAGGGGGTAGGTAGTCATCAGTCCCCACCATCTTGGCAATTGGAAAAAAAATTCAATAAACATTTTATTATCATAGCATAGTGTCCAGATGGGTAGAGTGGATATATAAATTAATATTAAAATACAATATATAATAGTCACAAAGAAGACCAATATTTGGGTTATAAAGATATAACAATCACTAATTTCAATTTCAACATAATGTCACACAACTTCCACCATAACTACATCAACCTCTAAATTCATTAAACTAGGTATAAATCCACAAAAAATAAGACGCATTCATTATTACCTTTTTATGTCAATCCACATTCATGCTTTCTAACTATATTATTTTTTCAAGCCCATTAATTTTATGTTTATTAATAATTAATTTATAAACACCTCCCATTTTTTTATAAGGGTTTGTTTTTCATTCTAACCAATTCCATTTTTGTTTTATCATTTACATTTCTTTTGGATCAAAACTAGAGCAATAAAAAAACAGAACACAAACATTCCATTCAGGGAAATATGACACATAATACTGTCACCACATATCACTACCACATATCATCATAACAACCACACATCACAACCACTTCTCATCAAAACCACCACACAACACAATAACTTACTATTTAGATTTAAAAAAGTGACTTTTAGAACATTTAATTCATTATTATAATTTTTTATTCTCACACAAAATCAAAATTCTATGGTAAAAAAATTTATTAGGTGGATATACATTCTTATACTTTTCTATGTGTGGTGATTCAATATAACAAGAAAAATAATGTTTGGAAATAAATAGAAAACAAAACATAATGAATCACTACATAGTAAAAATCTATAAAAATATAAAGAATGATCAACTATATAGAAAAATATTAAGATTAATTAAAACTCATATGATTTCTTCCCCACCCCATTCAATTTCAATTAAGACAATTAATTATCTATAATATGTAAATTCATACTATCATACAAAATTAAGGAAAAATAATGATATTCATATATTTACTTCTAATGAAATAAATATTAAGGATCCCATCCCTCAATTGAATCATTAAAAAGAAACAAACAAACAACAATGATCAACCACCACTAGTCATTAAAGAAACACCATTAGGTTCTATGAATATAAGTTCATAGAAAAAACAGGGGAAATATTATAGTACAGTGAACTCTTGGTTAGAAGAAATGGATAAGAAAGAGGAATGAGGATATATAATGTTACCTCGATATAAAGGAATCCAAAAATTGATTTGAATATTAACCAAGGGATTTATGTCACAAAGGGAGGTGATTTTATATGGGGAGTATGAACATGGGTTGAATAAGAGCTAATAAATGGTCTATCATTAAAATGAAGGGGAAAATCATTATCATATTTAGAAAAAAAAACATGTTGGAATATTTAATGGTGTGGTGAGCAACCAAATCACCTTTGGTTGATCCAATAATTATGTGACGCAAATCCCGCACACCAGATCCTATGTAATTCAATACATTAGAAAATGCATTTGACCACCACCACAACCTATTCCCCTACATGGTCTAAGAAATGGTGGTTCTTATATCTTAGTTACTAACTATTCTCTTTTCCATAGTTTCCATTACATACCTATAATAGCCTCACCACTACTAAGTCTATCAATTAATGGGATCGAGTTTCCTATTTCAAAAAAGTAATCCAAAAAGAAACCACAACAATTATCATGACCTCACTTGGAATTTTACACTTTCCTATGGCACATCAGATAAAAACTAGGAAATAAAATCTAGTATTAAGTTTTTATCAAGTAATGGTCATATAACCCAATCACATAAGAGAACCAAAAACCAAAACACCATCCTAAAAAGGCTTGAATATTATTTTTACAAGCTATGGTGTCCAAAATAGGGCAAAAAATCCCTCAAACCTATAAATTACCACCATGATATATAAAAACATATCTAATAATTGGAAGAAACAAAAAAGAACGACCATAAAGTTCTGATCCATTTCATCATTGGACTGTTAAATAATTATCATAATAAAAAATCGACACTAAAATCGAAACAGGAAAAAGGAAAAGAGGCCTAATCAACCATTCAGTGAGATACATGTCATTGATATCATTATTATAGAAACTATTACTCCATATCACAAAATCGGCAGTCCAAATTTATTGAAAACAATAATTCCTACAACCATTCAAAACCATACACAATCCGACCTAATGACAACTAAAATCATCTCACCAAATTTCCTCAAGAAAAAAATCATGTAAATCAGCCTTCCAAAATGAGATTTTTTCTCCTTTGGGGGGAAATAAATTTCCCTAATTATATTAAAAAATTTCATAATAAAACATTCCATGATTTAGAATGGGGTTTGCAATATTCATATTCTTTAATCTTTAATAAACATCATAAAAAAGGTAAAATATACATCTAATAAATTTTTGAGATTAAAATATCACATAATCAAATGAAAAAACTATAAAAAACTCAAAAAATGGTAGTGGGGACCCAATTCTGTATCATGACCTCATGTACACCCCAAATCCACCAGACCTCTATAGCATGCGAACCATTTGAACGGTTCATCCACACATCACATTATCTCGAATTCATGAATCTCTACAGCTCCCTCCATAAACATTTAATAATTTATGATAAAAAACTCTCCCCAGTCAATGAAATGTGATTCATTGTGAAGATTTCAACATAGTTGAGATATGTAGAACTCATTATAGATATTTTCTTAAAATAAAGGTTGTAGAAACTGATATTCCATCACAGCAACAAGCTCCAACACCTTTAAAGGTCCCATGAACATTGGAAAAATTATAATCCCTTAATAAACCTATGTTTCCCATGATGATGTGAAATAGTTAAGATAAGGTGGTCCCTATACCAAAACTACAATAGTCTCCTCTAATGATCGACCAAACATTCTTGTCTATCTTTCACCATCATCATCCACTCAATAACTAACTGAATCCTATTATTTGTACTCAACATCACATATGTTATAATAACTATTGACTCCATAACATTAGTTACACATAATAGGGAAAAATGTGACTAATTATATAATTCATCAATTGCGTCCATGCATATATATTTGTGGAATATATTTTTATAGGAAAAAATAACAAAATGAAATTGATTTTTCTTATATTAATCTAAATAAAATATTTGATCTTGAAACATATTCTCCAACATTTTTATGGTTTTCTCAGTCTATCATTCAATATTATGGTCAATAGAAGGGATAAGATGTAACTAAGTACCAAAATCAAGTTGTAATACTCTCAAGACACCCAAGGTAAAACAAGAATACAGATATGATAAAATGAACCTCAGAAAATTGTGAAACCCCATGACCTCACCTAAAAAACTCATTTCTAAAATATCCATGACACATGACTCCTTGAGTTATAAATAAGATAGATTGCTTCAACAGATGATTTATGAATACCATGATATATGCATAGCCTCCTAGAGACATAGGTTATCCTGTAATAAATTCACTTGAGAAATCTTCCCTCTTTCACTTAGGGACATCTAAAGATAGAAAAAAACCATAAAGAACAAAATTTTATTCCATTTTCTAATAAAACATTAGACCCAAATCCACCAACATTACGACAACACATTTTTTCATTAGACATAAAAAATGAATTCTCAATCCAAAAAACATCATATATATGGTATCGTGTACTGCTAAATGTGATTGTCGAAACTCTATAAGGACTTCCTCACATATCAGTAGTGGAATGGAAATCCTTGTAATGCCCTGACCCTAGTTAACCAGAGTTGGTGCATTATTACATATAATTGGCATGATTACAAGGGATTAAATCCTGAGAGAGTGATAAGTTTAGTATCCTTGGAAGTTCTATATACAAACATATGTTTTAAATTACATTATGAATTGAAGAAATTTTTACTCCTTTTAACACATTTATCACCCTTAGACTAACCCTATTGTTCAGACATAATATACTATTTCGCATCCTGTGAAAAATAAAACATATATAGGGGTGATCTCAGGTGTTCAAAAAGGATAAAAATATATGAGAACATTCCTAAATAAGTATAAAAATATAAGGAAAATGTATAAGACTAAAATAAAATACTTTTAAACGTAAACATAATCATAATAAAGAAAAGTTAAATCAAATAATGCAATTAAATTATTTTACATGGATATTCATCTAGTCAAATAATCACATGTAATATCAATATCTAATTTCATAATGATGGAATTCCTAATGGTGGGAATCATAACAACATAGTGAAGGACTCGTCCCAAGACTATAAATAAAAATTTGTCAAGGCCCTGTTCTAAGAAATTAGTCTGTCTCATGGGACCTACTAAAGCATTGAGGAGCTAATGTGGGCTCCACATTTAACTTACTAAGTCTAATGCATTCCTCATATGAAAAGGATTAAACTTAACATAAAAATTCACATTAAAACATGTATACAAATTTTTAATACTTTAACCATAAACCATGATTGGTATAAAAATAATAAATCCATAGTCAAACATATCACAAAACCATCGATACAATATAAAATATTGTATCATAATTAATCAACATCAAACAGTTGAGAAATCCATCAAAATATGTTGACATAGATGACATAAAAATTATGTGAGAGATACATAACTTTCTATTTGGAATTAATTTAAAAGTTACATAGTTATAATAGAAATCATTTATTTTTAAAATATTCTTATAAACTATAATGGGAAGATTCTTAAGGTGTTGTAATGGAAGAAAATTGCCACACTTCCAATATAAGTTAAAAAAACATTCTCTCCATAATTTTGTCGAAAAGGTCGTAAAGAACCTTGTTTGGAAAATGATAGAAAGATTAATTTATAAAAAGTCAAAAAGTTTTATAAATTACTTTAACTCATATTCTAGTAAATAGTAAAAAGGTTTTTAAATAAATTTTTATGGAACATGGATGTGGATGATAAAGAGGTCCCAGTAGATACTCACATTTAAACAACCTTGGATAAAGAAGAGATTATATAATTAACCTATAACATGTAATTTTCCTTGATCAAGGGTATGTTAACCTCCTACATAATATATAAATCATTGTTATTAAATTATACAGGAATCACATACATAAACTTTAAATCATATATGATTTTGAAATTTTTCTTTGTTAATAATATTTCAGTAGTATAATTGTTTCAGGTGTTAAGTGATTATTTTTCCTTCATATGATTGGTTACTTAAGTAATGTTTTTTATGTATAGTATGTATTTTATTCATATAGATAATGATATTATGTTATTAAACATTATTTTTAATCCTAATATGAATATTATTCTTGAATGTTTATGATGAGGAATGAATTTCATCGCGTTCGTGGAGATGGTAATTTGTACGTACGCATGAGAAACAACATCATTATATTTATGGTTAAATAATATGTAATTGGATGGTATATCATATATAAATAATCCTTAACATGTTATATTTATTAATTACATATGTTATACTCATTATTATACCCATGAACATAATGAAGTTTTTGATAAAAAACTACACAACGACGTAGAGACAGTGAGCAGTATGTATGCATGTATGGTGACGTTTCATTCATAAGATATAGAAAACAATGAATATGGTTGTACCATATTTATAATAAAATCACTGTATGTATAAGGTATTGTAATTTTATATTTAAACAAAAAATAAAGAGGAAGTGGGAAAATAAAATAACATTGAAATAGGTGATGAAATTATTACCTCTTCATCGGGTTCTTCCTTTTGATTTGATCAAAAGGGCCTCTTAAGTTGGATTTATGATCTCTGTAATTCATCTAGGATGAATTTATGGTAGTTGGTAGGATATTTTGGTAGGTTATGGCTGAGAAAAATGGATTTGGAGGTGTGTAATTATGAGAAGTTGAAGTACCATTTTATAAGAGAGGTGAGGGTCACTTTAGAAAAATCCTGAATTATTATTTTATTAAAAAATGATTTTCTGTTTATAATGGCTCCAAAAGGATTTATTTCAAGGATAAGGTGGTACGGGGTCACAAAAATGTCAACAAATTGGTTTTAGATAGGTCTAGATCACTGTATTAACCATATCTTTTAGATTTAACTATTAGTTAAATAGTTTAACATTTACCATGTATTCATGTATTATTATAATAAATAGTTAATAAATGTACTATAAAAATATAATAACACCCCATGTGGGTAATTATTAATATATCTAAGCTTATATCTGTCCTTTGGTTGAAATGTAGTTTTTTAGGAATATTACATCAATTAATAATATAGTATTTGTTTTAAAACTCATTTATATTAATTCTGACACTATTGGGTATTGTTTTGAAAGTCATAAAAACATTATCACTTAATATAAAATTTATATAATCCACCCTAACATTTAATATTAACCTATAAAATTAGTATAATTCATCATAAGTATTAATTTACATTTATTTATGTATCTATAATATCAATTGTTTTAATCTTTCATTAATAAGGTAATTACTCCATCATCATTGTGACATAAATAAATTTATGTATAAAAAGTATAAAAAATATAAACAAAATAACATTATGTTGGAAACCTTTTTGGATTTATAATGAATATTTATAGTTGAATTTTTCTTCTGTATACCCATATATTAAAAATGGTTTATTGATTAAACATTGAATTTAAATCATTTAACTATTATTTAAATAAATTAATAATATATGTCCTAATCTAATCCATATAGACCAAGAGGATCACATTTTATTCCTAAAGTTGATTTTGGTCTACATAAACTTATCCAATAGAATTAGGGCATGTTTTAGGGAAATTTAATATCATTTTTAACATTAATTACCCTATTTACTTGTAACTGCCGAAAATAAAAGTCAAAACCTAGTATTCACCAAAAATTATTTTCATCTTATTGAAACACATTTGACTTACTAATATAAACTGTGTTTCTCATATTTTTGAAATTAAAATCACAGAAGTATTAAAATTTCTTTTTATGTAAATTTTCTAACATGCATTGAAGGTGGGTAAAAGACGTTAAAAAAAATTCAATAAAATTTTATACATCTTATTTTATTATAAAATGACTCTAATGAATTATATTTAACTAATATAGGTATTATGTATCTATTTTTACATAAAATAAATTTAAATAATATAAATAATTATTTAAATAAAAGTTGGTTTAAAACAATAACTATGTGTTTTCAGTATTCATCTAAAAATGAATGTTTTCTATAAAATACCAAAAATTCAATCGAAGCTAATTTTGTTATTCTAAATCCAAAAATGAAGTCCATTTTAAAAATTTAAATTTATAAAATTTCAAAAAGTGGGTATTACTGTTCATAACAGATAGTTTGATTTTTCGTGGTGAGTTAGAACTCGAAGTTGCGTACATCACAAGCTTTGAATTATTCAAATGGAAGCATACCGTGGAAGCATGGGGAGTTACATTATTCCTTCTTTAAAATAATTTCATCCTCAAAATCTCTAGAATATTATAGCATAAAAATATTTTGGAGGTTCTTTATCATAAGTTCCTCATATTCCCACATTACCTATTCCATCTTACAGTTTCTCCATAGAACATTTACCAGATGAGTCGTCCGGATTCTCAACACTTTTTCTCTAGTATAATGATTCTTAACAGGCTGTTCACAATAAGACAAATCAGGATCTAGTTATAATTTCTCATATGTTAGTGCATGCATTTGGATAGAATATATTTTCTCAATAGTTATATGTGGAACACATCATGGACTTTGGTGAGACATGGTGGATTTTCCAAATGATAACCTTCAACTCCTATTAATATTAGAATTTTAAAAGCTCCGATGTAGCTCGGACTTAATTTTCCCTTTATTATCAAATTGTATAACACCCTTCCATGGAGATGCCTTCATGAGAACATGATCTCGTGAAATTGTAAATCTTTCCTTCAGTTATTGGAATATATATTTTTCTTACATTGTGCTGATTTGATGTTTTTTTGGATAACCTTCACCTTTTCCATTATTTCCACAACATGTTCAAGGCCTATGAGTTTTTATACACCAACATCGTCCCAACAAGTTGGTGTTTGACATCTCTTTCAATTTAACACTTCATATGGTGCCACCTAAATACTTGAATGGAAGATATTGTTATTGGAATGTTCTACAAATGGTAAATACTGATCCTACATACGTTTAAAGTCCAGTGCACAAGATCTCAACATTTATTATACGGTTTGAATAGTTCATTCTGAATGATTGTCAATTTGAGGGTGGTCGGCAGTTCTCAAATGAAGATCAGTATCTAGTGATTTCTAAATAATTTTCTAGAATATTGTTGTAAAACGTGGATCACGATCAGAAACAATCGATAGGCATACACCATGAAGTCTTACTACATCATTAAAATATAGTCTTTCTAGACGTTTTGTTGGTAAATCTTCTCTTATAGCAAGAAAATGTTCTGACATTGTAAGATTATCAATAATAACTCATATTGCATTGTTCATTCAAGGAGTCATTAGTAGTCCCATGAAAAATTCCATCGTAATATCATCCCATTTCCACTCAGGTATGGGAAGATGTTGCATGAATCCTCTAGGATTTTTTCTTCCTGCTTTCTCTTATTGACAATCCAAACATATTGACCCATAATCAGTAATCCCTCTCTTCATGTTGTCCCACAAAAAATGTTCCTTAAAATATCTATACATCTTAGTTCTACTATGGTGTATAGAGAAATTTATGCTATGAGAATCATCCAACAATTACCTATTTTGATCAAGTATATTAGAAACACAAAGCCTCATACCAAATTTCAAAATTCCATCTTCATATACGAAGTCAATCAATCTCCCATCATTTACAGCTTTTATTGTCTTTTTAAAATCTTGATCATCAGTCTGATAACTTATTATCCTTTCTAGTAAACATGGTTTGAAAAATATTGGAAAAGTATTTATGTTTCGCCATCTATTAGTATTCCCATATCAATATTTACTATATCCAAGAACATATGATCCCTTTCAACTCTCATCTTGTTCAAAAATCCACGACCACTTTTTCTCAAATCATATTCCACCATATTTTCCTCCCCAGGGGTAGTGTATAGTGAAATCATAATTTTTTAGTAGTTAAAGAAATCGTATTTTCACATGTTGAGTTCTTTTTTGAGAAAATATACTTCAAACATTTATGATCGGTATATATCTCACAATTTTCACCATAGAGATAGTGTCTCCATATTTTCAAAGAAAAGATTACAGTTGCTAAACTAAGATCATGAGTAGGATAGTTCTTTTAATAAATTTTTAGATGTCCTAATGCATAGGCAATAACCCTATTGTTCTACATAAGGGTACAACCATGTCCTATCTTTGATGCATCACATTAAATAACAAAACCATCATTCTCCAATGGTAGAGTAAATATTGAAGCATTGACTAATCTTCCCTTATGTTCTTCAAAATATTATTCAATCTTTTTTCCAATAAGATTTAACACATTTACGTGTGACTTTGGTAAATGGGTTTTCAAATCGGGAGAAATTCTAGACGAAATGATGATAATAAACTGTTAAACCAATAAAACTTTGCACAGAAGTTATACTCATCAGTGCTGGCCATTCTTCGATTGCCTTGGTCATTAAAGGATCGTTAGAGATTCTGTCCTTAGAGACAATATGGCCAAGAAAAGAAATCTCATGAAGCCAGAATATAGACTTTCTAAACATCCCATATAATTCATTTCTACTAAGAGTCTTTAGAATAGTGGCCATGTGATTTTCATGATCTTTTTAGATTTTAGATTATACCAATATATCATCAATAAACACCACTATAATGTCATAAAGATATTCCTTGAATACTCTATTCATTAGATCCATGAAGACAGAGGGTGCATTTGTCATTCCAAGAGGCAAAACTATAAATTCACAATGCCTATACCAGGTACGAAATACTATCTTCGTAATGTATTCCTTTTTGACACATAACTAATGATACCATGATTTAAGGAAAATCATTGTAAAATATTGAGCTCCATGATGTTGAGAAAATAAATCATCAATGCGGGGTAATGAAAATTATATATTATTGTTATAGCATTGATATCCCTGTAGTTAGTGCACAACCTCATAGATCCATCTTTCTTCATAACAAAAAGAACATGGGATCCCCATGGAGAAAAAATGGGGTGAATAAATCCTTTATTACTCAATTCCTCTAGTTGTTTCTTTAGTTTTACTAATTCCACAATGGCCATTCAATATGGGGTCTTCGATATGGGACTTGAACCAGGAATTAAATCAAGGAAAAACTAAATTTCTCATTCTGGAGGATGTTCATGTAAATCTTATGGAAACATATCTACATATTCTTGAACAATAGGTACATCTTCTATTTGAAAATTCATTTCATCACCCATATTTATTTCATTCTCTTTCTCCCAAATAATTGAATTTTGTAGATCTACTAGGGGTGGATCTAGATAAGAATCAGGTGGTTATGTTTCTGCTTTAAAGATAAGGTACCCTTTATCATCATCGAAAATTGTAACAACCTACTTTTTACAAAAAAATTCGTATCATGGTCTGAAAGCTAATCCATACTGAGGATTATATCAAATTCAATAATGGGTATGATGATGATATCAGGAGAAGTAAATTTTTTATTCCCTAATGGGGAGATATTCACACAACGTTTTTTGTAATGATATATCCCTTAAATGTTTTGACTGATAAATTCCTTGTTAAATAAAATTGTAAATATATAATATTCATAGAAAACTGGGAATATTTGAAACAATGCAATGATCCAGAATCAAATAATGAATTGGCTAAATATATGGAAACCGTTAAATTACTAGCCATCATGTCTTTCAGAGCTTTAACCTCTATAGTTGTGATCTCATTAGTTTGGCCTTTCTCTCTTGTCCTTTTCTGAGGTATGTTTTCTTGGTGCTTAGGTTATTCATTTTCATAATGGCCCATTTCTCTAAAATTGAATAATTCAAAATTGACTTTATCGTTATTTCCCTTGCAATCACAAGCTTGGTGTCCCTTTCAACACCATTTTAATAGAATCTGATTCCCTTTCAGGAAAGTACCAGGGGGTTTCTTCTTACATTTATTAAAGGAGTTATTTTTAACTTTTCCCTCCTTCCCCTTATTTCCATTTCATGAGTGATTAATAGACATCATCTTCTATTTATTTTACTTAATGTTGTAAGACATAAATAATTCCATTTCTGTATTGAAAAAACATGAGATAATATCTTAATATGATGAGAAAAATTGTGAGACTAATGATCAATAGAAAAATGGTTTTAACCCATTAATTATCGATCAATATTACTCTTTGGGTTACATATATTATCAACTGCATTCCTTGTTAACTATGTAATGTCAGCCACATATTTTGAGAAATTCTTATCCTCCTTTTTTCTTTAGTCACTAAAATTATCTTTCCATATCCACTCGATGGTCATGAGGAAAGTATTTTTGTAAGAAAATATCTTTAAAATCCATCTATTTCATATTTTATACTTCTTCATCTTTATTTTTGTTTTGAATTAATGATGACCATTGATCTGTATCTCGCGTGAGGTAATAAACTACCATGATAACGTTTTCCCTTTCTCTACTTGCCAAAAGAAAGAAATATTTTCTTTAAGTAATGTATCCATTACTCATATACAAATATATTTTTAGTCCCATTTAATGTTGGTGGATGTTGCCTCATGAAGCAGTCTAATATTGATCCACCCCATTGTAGATCAGAGTTCTGCATACAAGAAAGGTAATTATTCATAACATGAGTGATTTGACCCAATATGGTGATAAGTTGATTAGAACTATTAGCATCAACAGCTCCACTGCATTTATCTTGAGTATAAGGTAAATCCTTGTACTGGTTACATGGATTGATATAACTTCCATTTCATCCACTAGGCACCATTTCAAAATAATTACTTACAATATATTAGGTTACGAATCACAATACATAATTTCATACTTATAAGACACTTAACACAAATTGAACAGTTTATGGATATAATCCATAATCATAATAATGTTTTATTTGATGATTTAGATACTCATAAATCCATTATAATTGTTATTAAGGAAAATTTGAAATATCCTAAGCATATCCCCTAGGAGTGTCATATCAAAGAGTGCAGTAAGCCCTATTGTTGAGTACCAGGATACCCCGAGTCAAGCATAAAACTCCTTGTTAGAGTTTTCACTCCTATGTAAATTTGTTCCAGAGCCGCCTCTGACTACTCTTTCCTATACAGATATTTATTCCTTGGAAAAATCAAAAAATATATACATTACCAAAATTCTAGGATGTTATTCTATAATAATCCTCAAAGGCAATCTTTGGGCAATGTTCTCTAATAAGAGTTTTTCTAAATCTAGTTTTCATGGTTTGTACGTAACTTTCTATAATATCAATTTTAACTCTTGACCCTAGATACCCAGGGTCGGTTCATTATTACAAAAAATTGGCATGATCATAAGGGATCAAATCTCAAAAAACTGATCAGTTTAGTATCTTTGGACGTACAAGATACAAACATAAGTTTTACATTACATTATGAATTAAAAAACAAAAAAATTGTCTCATTTTAAGAAATTCATCTCCCTTATAATATCCATGAAGGTCAGATACAATATACCTTTTTGCATCCTGGAAAAAATAATACATAGAATGGGTTAGGATCAAGTTCTTAGTAGAGATAACTATATAGCGGAAACAATCATAAATAAGCATAAACATTTAAGGAAAATGTCTATGAATAAAACATAAGACTTTTAAACTTAAAAATATGAAAAATATTTCAAAGATAAATAAAACAATTCTATTAACTTATTTAACATGGATAGTCTACTAGTCAAATAATCACATGTAATTTTAATAGCGAATTTCATAATGATGGAATCTATAATGTCAGACATCAAAACCCATAGTCAATAACACATGACAATAATAAAAATAATATGTTTTAAATGACTTGTTCCGAGACACTATTTTTTCTCATGAGACCTACTGATGCATTGAGGAGCTATAGGAGGCACCACCCATCACTTACTAGGTCCAATGCATTCATCATATGAAAAGGATAAAACATAACATAAAAATTTATATTGATACTAGCATAAAAAATTTTAAAAATTTTGCCATAAACCATGAATGGTATAAAAATAAAACATCCATATACAAACATATAAAAAACAATCAATACAATATGGATGACTTGTATCATAATAAATCAACTTCATACAAGTAATAAATTCATCAAATATCTTGACATAGATGAAATAAAAACATTTTTGAGATAAACATATATTTATATTTTGAATTCATTTAAAAGTCACATAATTATTAATGATAAAATTTATTTTTATAATATTCTTATAATATTTTATTTTAGTATTTGAATGTGTTATAATGTTAGGAAATATCCACACTTGCTGTAAAAGTAATGAAAAACATTCTTTCCATAATTTTGTTGAAAATGTCGTAAAGGACCTTGTTTGGAAATCGCTAGAAATATTACTTTATAAAAAGTCTCAAAATGGTATAAATGAATTTAACAAATAGTCTAGAAAATATTAAAAATGTTTTGAAATAAAGTTTTAGGAAACACAGATGTGGATGATAAAGAGGTCATAGTAGATACTCACATATAAACAACCCCAAATAATAATGTGATTATATAATTAACCCTTACCTTGTAATTTTCCTTGATCTAGGTTATGTTAACCTCCAGTATAAAATTTAAATAATTTTTTTAAATTATACAAGAACCACCAACATAAATATTATATCATATAAGATATTCTAATATTTCTTTGTTAATAATATTTCAGTAGTATCATTGTTTTGGGTGCTATCTATTTGGTTTTCCTTTATATTCTTGGTCACGTATGTCATGTTTTTTTATGGATAGAATGTATTTAATTCTTATTCATAATGATATATGGTTATTTAATATTATTTCTAATCATAAAATTAAAAACATTCTTTAATGGTTATGATGGGGAATGAATTTTATCGCATTCGTGGAGACAGTAATCTAAATGTACGCACGTGCAACAATATCATTCTATTGATTGTGAAATATTATGTAATTGGATGTTATATCATATATAAAGAAAAATTCACATTTTATATTTATTATTTTCATCAGTTATACTCATTATTATACCTATCGAAACAATGAAGTGTTTGAATAAAAAACTACACCACAACGTGAAGAGGGTAAGTCATATGTACGCACGTATGTTGACTCTTCATTCATAGGATTGATAGAATAATTAATATGGTTGTACCATATTTATAATTAGATTTTTTTTATAAGTAACTGGAGTCATTATTTTTTATGGAAAATACAAAGAAAGTGGTGGTGGAAGAAGAAAACAACATCGAACGTGGTGATGAAATTATTACCTCTTCTTCGTATGATTCCTTTGGATTTGATCAAAAGTGCACCATAGAATGGATATATGATCAATGGAATGCCTCTAAGATGAAGTGAGGGTAGTTGGGAGGATATTTGAGAATTGGGTGGCCAAACCAAAAGGATTTGGAGGTGTAAAATTAAGAGAAAGGGAAGTACCCTTTTATAAGAAAGGTGACAGTCACTTTATGAAAAATTTGAACTATTATTTTATTATAAAATCATATTTGGTTTCTAATGGATATAAAAGTATTAATTTCTTAGATAAGGTGGTACTGGGTAGAAAAAATCTCTACCAATAGGTTTTATATAGGTTTAGTGCACCATATTAACCATATCTTTTATATTTAACTCTAAGTTAAATAGTTTAACTTTTACCATTTATTCTTGTATTATTATAATAACTGGTTAATAAACATACTATAACAATATAAAAAACCCCAAGTTATTAATTAACAATATATATAACCTTATTTATGTATTTTGGCGGAACCATATATTTTTAAAAATATTATATGAATTAATAATATCATATTTGTTTTAAAAACTCATTTAAGGGAATTTTGACCCTATTTGGTATTTTGTTTTTTGAAGCTCATAAAAATATTATCACCGTGAAAAAATTTATATAATCAATGATAAAATGTCATATTAACCTAAAAAAATATTATAATACATCATAATTTTCAATTTACATATATTTGGATATTAATAATTTTAATTATTTTAATATTTCATTAATAAGGTAATTTCGGCATCGACATTGCGTCATAAATAAATTTAGTTATTTAATATCTAAAATTTATAAATAAAATAAAATTATTTATTAAATATTTTAATATATATAATGAATATTTATACTATACTTTTTCTTATGTATAACGAAATATTAAAAATGGTTTAGTTTTTAAACCTTGAATTTAAAACTTTATTCTCTTCTTTATATAAATTAATAATAAATATCATACTCTAATACATGTGGTCCAAGAGGATCATATTTTATTCATAAGGATGATTTTGGTATAAATTAACTTATCTAATAAAATTAGAACATGTTTTAGTGTAGTTATAATATTATTTCTACCATTAATTACCCTGTTTACTTTTAGTCATGGTAAATAAAAGTCAAAAGATACTATTCCCCAAAAAATATTTTCATCTTATTGAACCACATTTTTCATACTGATATAAACTACGCCTCCCATATTTTTTAAATTTAAATCACACAAGCAGTAAAATTGCGTTTTATGCGAATTTGCTAATGTGTCTAGAAGGTGGGTAGAAGATGTTAAAAAAAAAATTTATACATCTAATTTTTTTATAAAATGACTAAAATGAATAAAATTGAACTAAAATATGTATTATGTATCTATTATGACTTAAAATAAATTTAAATAAAATATATAAGTATATAAAAAAATCAGTTTTAAATAATAACACATTATTTTTCACTGTTCATCAAAAAATGAATGTTTTTAGAAAAATACCCAAAATTCTCCCTAAGATAATTTTGATATCGTGAATCCATAAATGAATTCCATTATGAAAAATTACATTTATAAAATTTTTAAAATTGGGTATTAAAATATATAATGGCTAGTTTGATTGGTCATGTGGTGTTAGAACTCGAAGTTGCGTACATCGCAAGCTATTGTATTATTTAAAGAGAAGCATACCATAGAAGATTGGGGTGTTAGAATCCTCCTCCAAAATAAAAAAATATAATGACCATAATTTTTTAATCCATCTTGAAAATCACTATATCCAATGTAGTAATTCATTACCTCTAACTCAGAACCTCCCCACTAAGTCACCTCCACTTGTTTAATTAGAGAGTATTACACAATGTTATAGAATATGATACGTCTTCCATCAACTGTCTATATATATAGATGATGGATACCCAATCTTACTTAATCTTATATGAATTAATATACTCCTGGATAACATCCTTTCATGAATTCTTAATTAGCGAGTTAGTAATGAAATTCCACTTTCACCAGTAATAGAATATCTCAATGTTTCAGTCTTGAAGAAACTCCTTCCAACCCTATTGTCCATGATCCATGTCATATTGAGAAAAAATATAACTCAATCTATTATGATTGGTAAATCAAAAAAATTATTCTTTGAGATTCTAATGACTCAATAAATTCAACGGGATCAAAACCACTATATAATCCATACCATGGGTGACTTATTTATGATTTTAGGTACATAAATACCTATACACTCATGATACCAACACCATATACTATATGAAGAGGCATCCCAAGGATAGATGGAATAAATCACATTAATCCTCAATAATAACAACTTCCACTTAAAATGGATGCCACAGAGCACTAGGAAATATTTAATTTAGGTAGCGAAATGATTTTTGAAACAAATTCGTATAGATGAAATCCTGGTTCTACTGGGTTACATCTATCAATAGAGTCACAATCCATGTGAAATTGGATTTGAACCATCGGTAATATCCCACAAAACAAGGAAACATCAAAACTCTACCACAATGTTTTTTTTTCCATAAAAAAATTTCCTTGACCTTTTATGGTTCCATGACCACTCCCAGTTGGGACACCACAGGCATAATGAAATGAATCTCTCATATGAAATTTTTTTTCTTGGATATCATTCCATAGAGATGGAGGATGCGAAGGGCCTATAATGAATATTTAATTAAATTGGAATTCTCTTTCTCTAATTTTGAGTATATCATGATACCATTGATGAACATGACAGAAAAATAATTCAAAAATCATGTAATATAGATTCCATGAGACTCTAAACACACATGCAGTTTTTATGTCAGAAAATACAATGATGAAAAACTCAAAGTGCCTAAACCTAACCTAGATGACTATATTCAAAGTATCATCTTCTTTTTCCCATAGGTAGTGATCTCCATTCCACAAATCATACTTATAAAACCCACTCGATCTTCTAAAGTGGTAGAAAATAAAATATACCCCTAAAATTGGGTAGAGATTCTTGTTCATATATATATATATATTAATCCTTTAGTAATATAAAGAAATCCTCATACAACTATCTTCATTCGTAGTTAATAACAATGGAGAACCACATATTTACACTCTAGTTTAGATGAAAACATTATACAATATATTATATATCTAAATAATTAGATCTCAAAACATCTAGTGTGAAATCAGTAAGGATCTATTGAAATTGAAGAAGCTCCTTGTATAAAATATATCCAGAAATTGATATCACGTTAAGGGGGTAGCATTAAAACTTCTTATAAAAAACATCCAGAAATTATATTTCAACATTGGGAGCCTTCACTATCCCATAACCATCTAATTTATCCAAAAACATAGCCATAAATGGGGGAAGTGGCTTCACACATCTACTTCCATTCTAAAAACCCAGTTAGTTGACAAAAAACACCTACCGGCCTTCATCATCTATCAAACAATCATTCCTATTGAAGAGATTTAGGTCCTCACATAAGAAATAAAAAAGATAAATATTAAGGATGAAATCATATGAAAATATCCATGTTAAGAGGAGATCACGACCAGACTAATGTGTCCCCATAACTAGCATAGTCCTCTGAGAAAAATAAAAAAAAGAAGGTGAATATTTTTTTGGAATAGTCATCACTAGGTAAAGGTAAGCCTCTCCACATACAGTCCTAATTAATAGAAAAAGTAGAGTGAAATAATGGAGTGTTAAGTTCTTGAATTAAATGGGGTATAAATAAGGTCAGATGAAATGCTAATTCAACCACTAACTATATCTCGAACCTATGAAAATGGTACCTTTGTAGAATACTTTTTTCCACTCCTAGATCCAGTACCTCACTGTTGAAGACACCCTCCATGACCTCCACTAAGTTAGGATCCTTCAAGATGTAAAAATATTGGGGTCATACCCTGATTAACCCTTCTACTCTAAGTAGACCATAGCCATGTTATCCCTAATATTAAAATTAAAATATTTATGCCTAATATTGACGATGAAGTTTGAACAAACCTCCAATGCTATAAATATCTCTATGTACCGCTATAAACATATTATAGGTATGAAAAAAACCACTATACAAATAGAACAATATTCTAAATCTATATGGGAAAACACATGAGCCATTGGTCCCAAATGTCCATGAGGGAATCTATTGGGACTATATCCCGACGGATCAAATACGCTAATACACTAGCATAAAAATCTATAACTAATAACTAAGATTTTTGGTGACCCATATTATCACATTATGATAATATCCCTTCTCATTATAGAATACACTCAATCACCTATTTCCTCTTCTGTACCTACTAATACATTGGATATTTAAAATAATTAACTATATACTAAATCTCAGCACATAAATTCACATAACCTACTCTTACATTGGTCACCCCACTAAGTCTGATCAATCCACTATAATTTAAATAGGCTATCCTAGGCCACATATATATGAAATCCAAGAGGCTTATTGAAAATTAAAAACATGTATTCCCTAAAATTTCTAGTATATAATTTTATTAAGGTTTAATAAATTAATTTATTTTATCTACTAAATATCGCACAGTTTAGATAAGAATATAAATAATCATGATTCATGTACCACTCCATGTTCAATACCCTATAAGATACCCTACCTCATTGGATCCTTTTACTAACTCAGATTCTTGTAATCATATCACAGGGCCCCCTAAAATTCCATTTCCTAGCATGTATTATCCATATAATGTCACAAAATAAGATTGACTAACACCGTTTATATAACAACCCATGAAATCATCACTATAAATAACTTTATACTCCATCATTTACCTCAACCATAATATGATACCTCAATTTCATGAACCCATTCATACAAAGTTACCTCTGTTAGGCTTGAAGTGAGGATTGTGAGATAATGACCCCTTAGCCCTATGTTTAATAATCCCTAGTCTAGTTACTATCTATAAGGGTATGAATAATCTCATATTTTTAAGTAATTACCCTCATAATAAGATATGGATCATAAGATATAATTAAAACCACAATGAAAATCTAAAATAATTAATTGAAAACAAAAAACATACCAAAATGCCTATATAATTTAAAAAAAATACAAAGAGCCTCCAAATAAATTTCTAAATTAAAAAATAATGTATAAACTCTATAAAATATCAATTATTGATCTAGGAATGTCCAAATCAAGCCCTATAGTCATCATAGAAACCAGAAAAATAGTTTTTATATATGTAGGGTAAGAAAAAAATATATAATTTTTAGGCTCATATAAAAATTTAACATGAAATTGTGAAGGACGAAAACTAATTAACAAATGTAAAAATTGTAGAATCATCAAAAAACTAAATAAAAAAAAATCAATAAAACCCATCATCACATGGACATTTTCAGAAATTAATGCATCCAAGTATAATAATGTAATAAGAATCATATCAAATAAGTTTCCCCACACAAATTTTCTTCAAAATTTCTGATCTTACACCGCCTATATTTTATGTCATAGACCTCCCATACATTAAAATTTTTAATAATTCTAGAAGACACATAGAAAAATGCATCGAGTCCTTATATGAATAAATATTTTCTTACATATATGTTACACATTTTTAGATGAATATTTTTTACATTTACAAAATAAAAAAATGAGGATCATAAAGGTATAATGCCTTTTAAAATTTTGAAACATAAAATACAGGTTTATAAGGGTTCTACATCATCCCCAAATTAGTTCCATAAAAAATAGAAACCTTATTAAATATATCAACCGTAATACTTATAATTTTGACATGGAGAAATGAAACATAAGAAATGTTGATTGTAGATGATCATTAGTGGAAAATAGTGGAAATATATAAACATAACATGAGCATAAGTGTATGAAAAAGTGATAATTTGTAACACCCCATGATTTTGTAGTATGTTATCTCTTTAACCTAATTTAATAGCATATATTTCATGCAACACTAACTTGGCTTGAGTAATACACAAGATCGAGTTTTTGTGAAACAACACATTAGTATTATAATTATTTAAACAGTATATTAATTTATCAATTATATATTGTAATATGAATAGTAATGAATAAATTTTAAATGTTATTTATAATTTGTTAACATAAATAAAACATATTTATAATGAAATTTATTTGTTTTGTTAAAATAGTTTCATATTTAGAAAAACTATTTTCTTTAAAGAACTACTTTTTATGTCCTTTTGTGAACAATAATAGAATTAATTTTAGACAATCATAAAACATAAATTTGTAAAATAGAATTCATTTTTGAATTTTTAATATCAAAATTATCATAGGGTAAATTTTGGTATTTTTCTGAAAACATTCAATTTTTGATGAATACTGAAAAATACTAAAGAGTACATAAAAATCAACTTTTTCATTTAAATAATTTTTTATAATTATAATTTCTCCTTATCTAAAAATAGATACATAATACATATATTATTACAATACAATTCATTTGATTCATTTTATATTAAGACTATATTTATATAATTTTATTGATCTTTTTTACACATTTAACCACCGTCTTGGCCTATTTCAAAATTTACCTAAAATATAATTTTTCCGATTCTATGAATTGAATTTCAAAAATATTACAGACATGGTAGTCATAAATATGTAAAATGTGGTTTAATAGGATGATAATAATTTTTGGTAAATTGTATGTTTTGAATTTAATGATCCACATTTAAAAGTAAATAGGGTAATTAAAGGTGAAAATAATATCATAATATTATAAAATTGCCCCAACCAATGTATTAATTCTATTGGATAATTACTTTTAAACCAAAAAAACATAGTATTAAAATAAATACCATTTTTATGCAATTGGGTTTGATTAGGACATTTATTACATTTTATTTAAACAATAGTTAAAAGTGTTAAAATCAAATTTTAATAATTAAACCATTTTTTCCCAGAAGGTTATAAATAAGATAAATTAAACGATAAATATTAAATAGAAATATAAAAACAATTTTTAAATCATAGTATTTTATTTATAATTTTGAAATATTAAATAAATAAATTTATTTACAACACACTGATGATGTGGTAATAACATTATTAATGAAAGATTTAAATAATTGACATTGTAAATATTAAAATAAATTTAAATTAAAACTTTTGAATCCATGCTAGAATTTTCTAGGTTAATATGACATGTTAGTATTGATTTCATGGATTTTTTTTGAGAGAATAATGTTTTTTTGACTTTCAAAAAAAATACTAAAGTGTAAAAATTAACATAAATGATATTTTTAAAAAAATAAAATTTTATTAAATGATATAATATTAATAAAAATATAATATTCTGGAAAATGACTTATATAATGTTATATATTTCATTAATGAACAAATTTATGTTCTTTTTTCATTTTATACTAAATACATTAACCATGTAGTATAAAAATATACGAAGACATTCTAAAAGTTTAACTATTTAAATAAGTGTAATGTATAAAGAATAAGTTTTTTAAGGTGACCTAAACATATATAAAACCTATTTTTGAGAGTATTTTGACCCATACCCAATGAAAACCTAAAAACATCCATTTGGAGCTATTAAAAACCGAAAATAAGTTTATAATAAATCAATATATCAAGCTTTTCCTAAAGTACCCCTCACCTATCTATTATATGGGTACTTCCTCTTATTATAAATTCACACCTCCAAATCCATTTGGCTTGGCCAAAAAAAGATCAAATATCCTCCCAAAAACCATTAATTAAACCTAGTGAAAATACTTTGATAATAAATACATCCTATAGATCCCTTTTGTTCAAATCAAATGGAAGCACCCAAAGAAGAGGTAATTACTTTATCACCTCTATCAATGTTCATTTATTATTCTACTTTTTCATTATTTATTGTTCCCATAATAAAATAATAATTCCAGTACGATCTAAACTATGAGATATTACTATAAATATAGTACAAATATATTAATTATTCTATCTATCCTATGAATGAAAAAGTCACAATGTGTACGTACATACAGATTACCATCTCCACACCATGGTGTAGTTTGTTTTTCAACAGTACATTATTTGGATGGATATAATAATGAGTATAATTAATGTAAATCATCAATATAAAATTTTAAAGATTATTTATATATAATATACCAAAAAATTAAATAGCTTTTCACCATAAATACCAAGATATTTTCGCTCGTTTGTAAGTACGACTTACCTTATCCACGACGCGATGAGATTCATCTTCATTGATCACCATTCAAAAAAATTTATAAAAATATATATATTTATTATGTATGATATATATGAAATAATATTCCTACTATTATAATATATTTTTTTGTAGATAAATATATGTTTTTACTTACTTTCATATTATACAACAATAGAATAGAAACAACGTTCAAGCTTATATACAAACTACGGTCTACATAAACGAGGTTTCCATTTTATATACATATCTGTTAAACATATTTAAATTATGAATATATATTATATATAAATCATTTTTTATATTCAATAATTATTTATATAATGATATAATTTATACGATCAGGAATAACAAGTTACAAAATATATGATAAAGAAAGTGATTATTACATTAAATGATACTTTAACATGGATATTATTATTAAATGGGTAGTATAAAGTCATAAATGAATCATATATGATATCATAAATATGAATATGGTTATGGTTATAGTATAATTTAATAACATACTATGGTCATTATAAATAGTATAAATGTACCATCGAGAAAAGCGATGTACAAGTTAAGGGTTAAATCTTCAATATCATTATTATTCAAGATTGTTTATGTGTTAGTATTTACTATGGAATATTTATCACCAATGTCCATGTTTTGTAAAAATTTCTTCAAAAGGAAACTTTTATGGTTTTTAGAAGTGAATCATTAACTAGATCATCATTTTAAACATTTTAATGATTTATTTTTCAAAATGTTTTTAATTAATGTCTATATTTTTAAAATGATTATTAGGATTCATTTATATGTACACAATTTTTTTAAAATGTTAACTAAATTAGAAGAATTCAATGTGCTATGGGACAATTTGATTCAAATATCTCTTTTAAATGAATTCATTTAAAAATTGTGCGACTTTTAAATGATATCAATAAAAAAAGATATTTATCTCAAAGAGTTTTGCAGGTTATCTTCATCTATGTCAGAATCATTTATTGGATGTTATTATTAATTGAGGTTGATTTATTATAAATCAATATTCCATATTTTTTAGAATGAGTAATGATATATTTGACTGTGGATTTCCTATTTTTATACCATTCATAGTTTATGGTTAAATTATTAACATTTTGTATTATAGTTTTAATACGAATGACTATGATATGATTCACCCTTTTCATATAATGAATGCATTGAACTTAGTAAGTGATGGTTGGGGCCCACTATATCCCCTCTTTGCATCAGTAGGTATCATGAGACAAACTAGTGTCTTGGCACATGACATTAACGAGTATTTGTAAATTGTATTGGCACAAGGGCTTGACATAATAGTTTTTATGTCGGGTATTATTCATTCCCTCATTATAAAATTAGTTATTATATGTCATTATTAGAGTATAATAATATTCATGTTCATGTATATATAGTTATTTTTAAATTACTTTTACCAAATATTTATCAGGTTTTATGTTTAAAAGGTCATTGTTTATTTAATAGAAATATCGCCTACAATGTTTATAGCTCCCACTGAATTATTTACCCTTACTGAGTAACTCAACACACCCCTTTCTTTTGTGTTATTTTCCTAGGATTATAAGAAGTGTATTATGATTGACATGCATGGTTTATAATAGTGTGTGATGGTATTATCAAAGGATGATTTACGTTGTGGTTTATGTTAGAATGGGTAATTTAATATTCATGTATGAAATATATTTTCTAGGACTACTAAAATGACATGCCCTTTAGGACTTGATACCTTGTAATCATAATAATTTATTAAAATAATGAACTAGTTCTTGGTAACTGAAATTGGGGCATTATAGTTGGTATTAGAGGAAGTTTAGCAATAAACTTGTAAACTAGATTTCTTAAAACTATGATAAGAGAAAATCACCCAAAGATAGACATTAAGAATTAGTATAGAAGAACTTATAAAATTATAGTAATGTAGTTATTATATGGGTTTTCTAAGAAATACATCCCCATCTGTATACTACAAATGGACATGGTTCCAGAACAAATATACCTAATAGTGAAAATTTTGACATGGAAATTCAAGATTGACCCGAGGTATACTAGTACACGACAATGGGCCTTACTACGCACTTGGTTTGACACTCATGGGGTATACTATTAGGATAAGTAAAATTTTATTTTCAAACCATTATGAAGGATTTACGATTATATATTTATAGAATGATACCATTTTTATAATTATGAAATGTGATATGCATAGATTTTTTAATTTATGTGACGTGTTTCACTAGTTTTGGGATAATTCATTATTTAATTTAGTATATCCCACTTTATATAAATGGAAAAAATAAGAGGGAATGATAAACCAAAAAATGTACATGATCCCAAAAGTAATAAGGATCATGTCTTTAATGGTCCTAAGTGAATATGTCAAATTGAAATAGGATCCCATGTATTCTCATCATATGAGAAAATAATATCATGTGTTAATAAGATAATTAAAGAATTATATAAGTCCTATGGATTTTAAGGGATAACAAAGAATAATAGGATCGTAGGAAGATAGATAGATAAATGGAATATGGGAAAGAATAATTTCCCTATATGTGATAATTGTAGAAAGAATCACCTATGGGAAGTGCCTGAAAGGACTTGGTGTTTTTTTATAAGTGTGTAGAAAAGAGTCATCAAGAAAAATAATGCAAAGGGAACAAATAAAATACTAATATTAATTGATTCAACTATCTTAAAATGGTGCATTATAAAAATAAATGTTCTATGTTTCAAGGAAATATATCTTAGAATAATTAAAGGGATCAACATCAATCATGGGTTGTTACTATAGACGATGTGGAAGAATTAATGTACTTTTTCCTATAGATTAATGAATTATATCATTTGAGTTTTGTATCAATGCTGAACGGGTTATATGAATTATGAAAATAAATAACGATTGTATTGACGTACTATTTCATTGAATATTTTTGATTGTATGGTATTAAGAAAATTGACTCAATAAAAAGTAAATCATTTTCGAAAATACATGATTGAGGGAAATTTAAACCTATATATGGGCATGATATTGAGGTAGTGATTTTGGAATATGAGATGATTGATTTGAATAAATTATATTAGATATTATTGACTACATTGGATGTAATTAATTGTTTTTTATTCCATCATTGTTGGTGTTTACATCATTTTTGGATTTAAGGAGTAAATCAAGTATTCTATAAGGAATAAGGGAGAAAGAATGTATTTAATAATGTTTTATGGTAATTCAAGTTTTTATGATGTTTTATGAGAAAACTTGATGAAGGTATTCACATGTTATTATATTAAAAAAAGAGATCATCATTATTTTTACCTCCCATATAATTTTTTGTACTATGAGTTTAGACACAAGTATTTTGGATAACTCTCATTGTTGTAAATGAATAAGTTGAGAACATGATATTTTGTTTGAGGTTAAAGTATAATTTATTGGATAATTTTACTTAAATTTGAGTATTTTAATAAATATATAAAGGATTAAGGAAAAACCAGATGACCTTATGATTCCTTAAATACACTTCTGGTATAAAATAAATAAATCTTGAACATTCATTTCCTTGTGTAAGGGATGAAGTGAAAAAAGACCGAATCACAGCCAAACGATGGGATTATGATTATGAGATGAAATGAAATCAAGAATGTTTTCTTGAGTTATGATATTTATAGTAAATGAATACCTTCTCTTAAGACAAGTATCTAAAAATTTATTATCGTTATAAACCGATGATACTTTATATCATTATAGATTTATAAATTTGAGGCCCTCAAATTTACACTTATTGTTCACATGTTTGTGATTGATAACCTGAATCACTCCATATAAATATTTAAATTGTCCCTCAATTATATCTCTAATTTCCATGAATGTTCTGTTATTCACAATCCTAACTTGGTGGTGACTTTTTATATCCCTTTCCATCTTATTAAATCTAAATTTTATATCCGATGTGGGTATTCCACGATGATATTTTTATTTTCAACCATTTATTTTGGTAAAACATTTTCAAATGTAGTAGATGAAATTTATTAAAGGTGGTGAGAACGTAACACCCAAATATTTCATAGTACATTATCTCTTTAGAGTAATTAAATAGCTTATATTACATGAAACACTGACTTCTCTTGCATTATACGCAATATTGGGTTTCTGCGAAACAACACATTAGTATTATAATCATTTAATCCATATATTTATTTATCAATTAAATATTGTAATATGAATTGTAAAAATATTTTAAATGTTATTTATTATTATTTTAGATAAATTAAACATATTTATAATGAAATGAATACGTTTTTTTAAAAGAGTAATATATTTATAAAAAATATTTTCTTAAAAGAACAACAATTTTTATCATTTTTGAACAATAATAGAATTAATTTTAGACACTACTATATATTTAATTTGGTAAAATAGACTTCAATTTTTGAATTCCTAATATCAAAATTATCTTAGTGTAAATTATGGTATTTTTCGGAAAACATTCAATTTTGGATCAATAGTGAAAAATACTGCATAGTACATAAAAATTGAGGTTTTCATTTAAATAATTATTTTTAATTAAAATTTTATTGAAATTAAAAATAGATACATTATAGTAAAATTTTCCCAATGTAATTAATCTGATTCATTTTATAATATGAATAGATATATAAAATTTTAGAGAACTGTTTTCTGTCTTTTACCCACCTTATAGGCATATTTGAAAATATTCATAAAATGTAATTTTAATGCTTCTATTATTGAAATTCAAAATTCCGATAGATATGGTTATCATAAATAAGTAAAATGGGGTTCAATAGGATAATTATAATTTTTGGCGAAGAGTAACTTTTAAATTTTATTTACCATGGTTAAAAGTAAATATAGTATATAATGGTAAAAATAAGAGCATAATATTTTAAAATTACCTCAATACATGTTCTTATTCTTTTAGATAAATTTTTTTTGACCAAAATGAACCATAAGAAAATTTAAGATCTTTTTTGATCCATTTGGGATAGATTAAGACATTTATTGTGTTTTATTTTAAGAAGAGTTAAACGCGTTAAATTCAAATTTTAATAATTAATTCATTTTTAATATAGGGTTATACAGAAGATAAATTAACCTATAAATATTAATTATAAACATTAAATATTTTTTTAAATCATGGTATTTTATTTATAATTAAAGACATTAAATAATTAAATTTATTTATGACACAATTATGATACAATAATTACCTTATTAATGAATGATTAAAATTGTTCATATTATAAATATTAAAATAAATGTAAATTAAAACTTTTGATGCCATACATGAATTACATGGTGAATACAACATTTTAGGTTTCATTCAATGTATTTTTTTGAAATATTTTTTTATGACTTTCAGAAAAACTAAATACTAAATAGAGTAAAAAATGACATAAATAATTTTTCAAAACAAATACATTTTTACTAAATGATATAGTATTTCTAAATATCTAAGATTAAACCAAATGACATAGATCATTTGAGATATGTTATTAATGAACTAAATGATGTTTTCTTTTAATTTTATAAAATCTATATTAACCATGTAGTGTTTTAAAATATAAGAAGACATACGTTAAATTATTTAACAAAGGGTTATGTATAATGAATAAGGTAAATATAGTAAGATAAACATGACTATAAACTATTGATTGAGAGGAATTAGACCCATATCCATATTATAATAGAAATAAATCCATCTGTAGCTAATATAAATCAATAATAATATTATAATAATCTAATATTTCATGCTTTTCATAAAGTTCCCATCACCTCTCTTATAAAAGAGAACTTCCCTTCTCTTACATTCACTCCTCCAATGCCATTTGGCTCATCCAAAACCTACTCCAATATCCTCTCAAAGACCCTCAATTCAACCTAGAGGCCTTGATTCGATAATAAATCCATCATATAGAGCCCTTTTTTCAAATAAAAAAGATGCTTTGGAAGAAGAGGTAATTGTTTTATCACCTCTTTCAAAGTTCTTTTTTTCTGCTTATTATTTATTTTTTTAACATATTAAAATAATAAATCTAGTAACTTATAAATTTTGAGATTTTATTTCAAATAAAGATAAAAAATTCTCATTATTCTATCCATTCTATGAATCACAAAGTCACTATTCATGCATATGTCCAGCTTATTGTCTCTACATCATGGTGTAGTTTGTTATTTAACACTACATTATTTGGATGAGTATACAAATAAGTATAGTTAATGTAAATAATAAATATAATATGGTAATTATTCAATATATATAATATTTCTTCCAATTAAATTCCATTTCACCATCAATATATTTAAATTGTCGCTCGTTCTTATATACTGCTTAATGTCTCTATGACGCGATGAATTTAATCTTCAAGAATCACCATTCATGAAATTTTATAAATAAATATATATATATATATATATATATACTAAGTATGTGATATATGAAATAATATTGCTACTATAATAATATATATTTATGTATATTAATATATGTTGTTTACATAATTTAAAATTATATTATATGAAAATAGAAACAATGTTTATGCGTACTTACGGTATACCATCTCCAGGAATGGTGTTTCCATATCATATATCTATATATTATACATATTTATATTATGAATATATATATGATATACATAAATAATATCTTATATTCTGGATTTATATAAATCATGATCTATGTGATATGACCAGGAATAAAAAGGCTAAACATGTTCAATAAAGAAAACGATTATTACCTGAAATGTTACTTTATCGTTGAAATGTTACTTTAACTTTGAAATTGTTATTAAACGGATATTATAAAGTAATAAATGAATCATATTTGATATCATAAATATATATATATGATTTTGGTATAAATTAATAACATACTATGGTCATTATAAAATAATTTAAATGTACCCTCGACTGAAGGAAAGTACGGGGTAAGGGTAAATTCCTCAATCTCATTATTATCCAAGATTGTTTATCTATAAGTATTTTCCGAGACATATTTATCATCAATGACCATGTTTCATAAAACTATCTTGAAAAAGAATATTTTCATAGTATTATGGAAGAGACACTTTAAATAGATCATTATTTTAAATATTTATATTCTTAAATATTTTTAATTAACGTCTATGTTTCAAAAATGATTTTAAGTATTTAGTTATATGAAAATGATTTTTAAAAAATGTTAATTAATTTAAAAAGTTTGAAAGCGGTATGGGACACATTGATTAAAAATATGATTTAAATGGATTCATTTTTGAATTAGGAGACATATAAATGATTTAAAAAAAGGTATATTTCTCTCAAAGAGTTTGGGATATTATTTTCATCTTTGTCAACATCATTTATTTGATATTATTTTTGATCTAGGTTTATTTATTATAAAAAAAATTCCATACTATTTTTAATGAGTTATAAAATTTCTGATTATAGATTTTCTCTTTTTTTACCAATCATAGTTTATGGTTAAAGTATTAACATTTGGTATACTAGACTTAATACGAATTTCTATGTTATTTTTCACCCTTTTCATATGATGAATGCATTGAACTTAGTAAGTGACAGTCGAAGCCCACTATTCCCCCTCTATGCATCGGTAGGTCTCATGAGAGGAACTAGTGTCTTGTCATATGACCTGGACATAATATTTATAAATGGTCTTGGAAAACAGGACTGATGTAGTAATTATTATTTCTAGAATTATTAATTCCCTCATTATGAAATTAGTTATTAAATGACAATATTTTACTAGTATAATATCCATGTGCATGTTTATATAGTAATATTTGACTTATTTTTACCATATTATGTTCATGTTTTATGTTAAAAAGGATTTTGTTATTTTATTATACATTATGCCTAACAAGTTTATAGCATTCACTGGATTATTTACCCCTAATGAGCAACTGATATCACCCATTTATTTTGATTTAGTTTCCCAAGATTCCAAAAAGTGTATTATTACTGACATATAGGGTTAAAAATGGAATAATGACATTCTCAAAGGATTATTTATGCAATGTTTTATGTTATAAAGTGTAATGTAATGTTCATTTATATAATCTATTTTCCAAGACTACTAAACTAATAGGTTTTTAGGACATGATTATTTTTAATCATGCCAATGTATTAAAATAATGTATCAGCTCTGGGTAACTGGGGTCAGGGAATTACAATAATAACATATAAAAATCATTCCCAATATATCGGAGATTAAAATAGTGAGTCATGGTATAAATATTGGCAGTTTGTAAGACATGAATCATAAGAAAATTAAATAACATGATCCATAAGAGCTTAATATTAAAATAAGACTTGTAATTGTGATATATGAATAAGCATAGAATATCATTTAATTTGTCATCAAGGCTTGACTAAAAGACTATCATAATGTAATGGGTAAACCCCACTAACCATCATAGTAGTCATGTATCACTCCAAAGACAATCTTAATAGAAAATTTTCATTTCTAAAAAAGGTTTACTCTCCATTCCAATCAATTTTTTCTCATGAGATTTCAATATTTTCCAAATTCATTAGTGGTAGATATAGGCCCAACCAGTCAAATAATTAATATAATAAATTTGTGTGCCATAAGATCATAAAAAATTCATAATATTAGGACCTATGAATGTATATGATTTTCATAATCATTTCATAATAAAGTAACATGGAGAGAATTAATGGGTTTCAAAATCATTTTATAATTTCTTCAATGCACAAACTATTTAAACATAAGTAGGATTCAAAGGAATTTTATCCTGTTATAACCCATGGAAGGGAACTGAGTTTCTTGTACATATTATCATCATTAATATAAACCTTTTAGATTAAGAATTATAATGTTATCCTTGGATCACATCCCCAGTATTTTATATGTCACATTAATGATTTAATATCATATATAAAATTCTTTTGAAATATCACTTTGAAAATTTCTTGATTAAAATTTCTTTTGTACTTTTACAATCACATTTGGAAACTAAGAATTTGTAAAAAAATATCCAAATCCCATTATTTGAAAATAAAATTGGAAACATTTAAAAGTATATTTACAGATCATTTAAAGATTTTTTTGGAAAATACACGTTCTCTTTTGAATAAAAATTAATCTAAAAATTAATAAAATATTTTTAAAATTCATTTTTTAATATAACCATTGAAACATTTAAATGATGATTTAGTGATCATTTAAAATATTTCATGAAAAAAATAATATTCTAACATTAAAAAACAAGGGTTTTAAAACATAAAATATTTTGAAACTACATTTCATTGAAAATTACATTCAAAATATATCATTGAATCTTTAAACCTTTTGGCCACTATGATGGTTGGGAATTATGTTCATTCCGTACACATTAAAACAAATATTCCTTTCAAATTTTCAGTAAAATATACATGGGCCATGTTTGGAAAATGACATGATAAATAATTTTAAAACACTTTTTTATAAGATAAACGTGGGAAAAATTTATTTAATAAAACATTCTAAGAATGTTAAATCATTTTTGATTTTTTTTAGAAAAAAGGTAATGGATGAAATAGTGTTTCTCACCAAAGAGTGAAATAATGTCAGTTTTCATAAAATGAAATTATTTTGTATGGTTGAGTGTATAAATAGATGAAACAAATGGAAACATGTATTATCATGAAATAACAATTAGATAATAAAATTCACATTTTTTTGAGATTTGGATCATAATATGTCATCATAGGAAGAAAAAAATAATCAATCCAGATAAAAGACCTGATTGTATCACAAAACACTTACCACTTTTGTACCATTGAATCATAAGACCTATAAAAGAATGAAATTAAATGAAACATAAAATATCATTATAATAAATAGATTCTCTAAATTTCATGTAAAAATGTTTTTATAAACACCTCATAAATGAGTATAGGTGTATAACATAATGTATATAACAAAGGAGACAAATTGGGAAAAAAACTCTTACTACTTTGGTATTATTTTGAATCATAATGAAATTTAGAGAATAATAAATAATTAAAATTTTATTATCATGAAAATAATTCTATTAATGATATAAAATGATAAATAATAAGTATATACACTACACAAAAGAAACAAGCTGTGAATATGTATATTGTATCACAAAAATAAAAGAGAGACTTGCAATCTATTACTTTAAGTCTCAACATCCATCATAAAGGATTGAACCTACTGTATAAATTATATAAGTTGATTATTAATACATTATAAAACCACATATATATATATAATATCATATACAATTTACTTATGACCTTTTGATATTTGGTTATTAATAATTCTTTGTTAAACTAATGTTTCGGGTAATAACTGCTTTGTTTTTCATGTATATATTTATCTGGTATTTTTGATCCTTTTATGTTGATCATGATTCAATTTTCTCTATAATTATAAACATGATATAATTATTACATATATTAATTATATATATATTAGATTAATCTATACAATTTAAATTTATAAAATGAAATACACTGTTTATGGAGATAATAAGCCGTACACACACATGAATTATTTTCCTGTGATTTATCGGATGAAAAAAATGTAAAAAATAATTCATTGTTATAGAATAATTATTATTTCATATATATAAAATATATTTATTATATTTAACCTTATTACCTTCAATTTAATCCATTTTTGAAAAATAGATAACATCGATTCGTGAGGCGGTAGGCCACCGTACACCTATGTGAAATTATCATATCCCACAATGAATGGAAAGTAAAAATGTATATGTATTATAATAATTATAAAAATATAATTAGTATAATTATATTATATATATTTATTTAGTATATCCCTTTTACCATCTTTGTAAAATAGAAATTAAAAACACATCATATCAGTTTGTGAGGTGGTATTTTTCCATACACACGAGCGACAAAAATGTTTTCCAACGAGTTGTCATATAAGAATTTAGGAGTGGTATTATAATGAAAGAAGAATAATAATATAATAGATATTTTTATTTAATTTTTAATGCCATCAGTATATCTATATGTGATAGGTGGTAATGGAAAATGAAAGACTATAGTTTCTGAGGCGGTAGTCCACCGTACACACGATTAATGATTTAGTTTTTCATTTGATAGAAGAGGATATTGGTATAATTTATTTCATTATCATAATAAAATTATCATTATAAGGGATATAATAGAGTTATTATATCAGAATTAGAATAATTTTTTAAGGATTTATAGGGAGAAATAAATTTAAAATATAAGTTTAAGAACTACAACTCTTCTTCAGTGAACATTTTTTTAAAAATAAAGCTTTATTTAGGGGGAATCAAAAACATATTCCTACAGGATTTGTGGATGTATATATGTTATACTTATTTGTTGGTACTGGATGAATTAATTTTTCTTGTATGTTTGAATTCAAGAGGGGACGGGGTGTCATTTTATAAGTGGGAGAGAGGACACACATGATATTTCTGAAAAGAAAAAATTATACCCATGTATAGTACATAGAAAAGGCACAAAATGGGTAATAATAATAAATTTTTGGTTATAAGGTCTATATATGTCACGATAATGGGATTTTTACGGGTTTTTATGTCATTTTACCCCTTTTTTATTAAACTCTATAGTAAACTAGTTTTAACCTCAATCAAGGTAACAATGTTTTACTATTTTTACAATTTTGTTTTAAAAAATAATTAATTTGAAATTATAATATAGTGTAAACTATTTTTATTTCACATATGGAGTTCATTTTAAAAAAATAAATTCATATAATGGGATGAATTTAATCTAAAATGAAACCCACCGATGCACTGAGAAATTGGATTTTCAAAGAGAATATTTTAAATCATTGAAAAATGTTTTATATCAGAATTGAATATGAAATTAATTAATATTAAATAATGTTTATTATTTAATATAATATTTTAAATAATTTCAATTTTGAAATCCTAGAAAATAATATTTATCATGTAAATTCTATGATTTAAAAGTGGATTTTTCATAAAAACTAGTATTTTAACTATTCAATATAAAAAGTTCATTTCAAAAAAATATAAACATATTTACTGAAATTTGATTTATGCATTATAATTTAAAAATGAATTTTATTTTGTAAATTTAAATGCTTAAAATTCGAAAAAAAAAATTTAAAATAAATGTGAATAATGTGACCTAACAATTTTTAATACAAAATACATTTTTTGGAATAATATTGGATCAATAATTTTATCCTGTTTAGATAACACATATGTTGAATTTTTTATATTTTTTTAAATATATAATATATAAATTTTATTTAAATAATTCACCAAATGTGATTTCATTAATTTATATATTTAATGTGAATTTGTGCGTAGAAAATGGGATTTTCAGAAAATTATTTCCTTTATTTTTTAATGGTTAGAATTTTCACTTCTAATTAATTTCAATTCAAAGATCTAAATTTATATACCCTTGTAAAAAATATATTTTTTTAATTTAGATAATCATATTCATAGCTACCATTGCAGCTATAATGCGATAAGTTTCACATTATATAATATTATTTTAATAGTGTGTTGTCTAATATTAATTTTTTTATGTATACAAAAAATTTTCAGAGAAATTAAAATTAATAGAAAATAATTTTATAAATTATCACAGTGTTACATTCTCCCCCCCAAATAAAAATTCCCCACAAAATTCAATCACATTGTTACAAATAACTAAGTGCACTTCTACCTTATTAAATCATCAGGTTCTTATGTAGCATCATAAAGTTGGGGGTTTCTCCCCAAAAACATTGACAACAGGACTCGTCATTCCTTTTTGAAATTTATGGATATAATCTAGAAACATGATCGATTTTTCTTCACATGAAATATTATTATCTGGTGATATGAACTCGGAATTCAATAAACGAAATGGATCAGGTATGTATTTTCACATTCACAACAAAATTTAATGTATTAATTTCATTTAATATTCATTCATTATTTTTTGTGAGAGTTTACCCTTCAATTTTGGAGAAAAGGGTGTGTTTTCCTGATTTGGGCCAAACCGTGAGTATATTGCCAGGTTTAAAAACCAATTTGGTTTGTTTTGTATTTATTTCATTTTTTTCACATTTCACACCCATTACACATACCAATAATAATCCCCAAGTATATTAAAACTACTATATACTTTTCAAACTCATAAGAATGTATAATAATGATGGATTTAAGTTTCTTATTAAGGTATTGGGTTATCCCGAAATCCTATTTTCTGCATTAAATTTTATTGATTCTTTAATATCTCATTTAATTTTTATAGTTTTTCATTGATTCCCACTCTCACCCAATATGTCTTACGCATGGTGCCCCCATTCTCTTATACCCTTTTTTAGAGCTCATATTCATCACAAATTAGGGGGACACATCTCTAAATTTTTCAATTAATCTAGATTTGAAGCTGTAAATTATTTCATTAATAACTTCTTCAATTTTTACTCTTTTTCCCCTATTTCTATTTCTACATGACCTCATCAGCCTTATTCAAATATTACATGCATTTTGGATAGTTCCAAAAATCCAATACTGGTGTATCTGGATTATTTTATTCAATATTTATATATATAAGTGCTTCTCTCTTCATTTCCATCCTTCTCCTTAAGGTTTCATCCAACATTAATGAAGTTATAAAATGTCCAAATGTTAGGGTTCATACGTAGTGTTTTATTTTGTGTTTTTTGGTCAAGTATTCTAGTCTAGAGCTCTATTTCACTCCCTTGTGGTGTAGAGGTGGTGCGATTAAAGTTTCACAAAATGAATTGGTGGTTTTGACATAAAAAGGTAGGTGATTCCATGTGTATGAAATTATTGATGAGTTATCTTTCTCGATTTATTTATTTATAATGTTCTTAATCTATTGTGTCTGGTGTGAAAACAATTTTTTGTAGCATTAGATAAGAATTTAATATTGATGTTGCCTTTTTTTCTTGATGTTTTTTATTTCTCAAATGTAACTCATTTAATATCTTGTGTACTAGTTTTATAAAATATAAAACGTATTTATTAATTATTAAAAGGTGATGAAAATTTAGTTTTGGTAATGCTTTGGTGTGATTTTGGCCTCGAATGAGGTTTTTGAAATGGATTTAGTGTGAAAAAACACAGTTATACCCCTTGGGATTGGTTTATGAAAATTTTAAATGATTTAGTGTGTTAAACAAAGTGACAAAAGGATATACATGTTTGGGTTCGGTTACTGTGTTCACTGATGATGGGTTTTTAAAGGTAATGTGGTGATTTATGATATAAACCATCGTTAGAATATTTTATAAATTATTAAAAGGATTTATTAAAGTTCATGAAAGGTGTAAAACACATTTTTGGCAGTTTTGTGTGAGTATAATGTGAAAATTGATTTTTTGGTTGTGAATGGAGTATTATGTGACTTGTGTGTGGGATGTTATGTGATTTTTATTATCTATTAAAGGTTTTATAAAATTCTAAAATGTATTTTTTGAAGTGTGAAAGATATGAGAAAATTGTTGTGGGTTGTTTTGGGGGTGAGTATGATTTCAAAATGTATTGGAATGAAGAAGAGGTTTATGTGATTTGTGTGACATACATGGGGGCTGTTTGGTGTGTGTGTGACTCGGAAGTGGAATTTTCATGTGAAAATTGTATTTCATATCTTGTGGATGTTTTTTTAGAATAATAGGGAACATCTGAGTATCTTGGTGTGTGGACTTGTTCTAGTATGCTAGTGATCCTAGGGGGTTTGGCCTCAGTTTCACATAGCATTTTTTGATGATAATAACACTATCTAATCTATGATGATGATGTTTGTGGGGGATCATTAGGTTATGGGTATGATGCATACTAGTGGCTCATGTGAACAAGAATGGATATTTTTTTGGTTACTTTCACCAAGATACAAGGTAAATGGGACCAACGATGAGATAGTTCCTCGGGGTTATTTCCCATTTTATGTGCTCATTAGGTATTTTATTCTTACCACAAGAACACTATATTTTTGGATGGAAAATTCAGTAGCATTGGAATTATTTTTTTAAAGTGTTTATTATTTAATGTAGTACACTTGAAAATTGTTTTTATTTAAGGTTTTATCTCTTCAATATTATTAATTGCATCCCATGTTTAGGAAAACTTACAAGCATTTCTTCATTTTATGTTTATATCATGCAATCCATTAGTGGTGGAATCCTTCTAGTCTTTAGATAACACCCTAATTTCACCTTTGGGTGTAATTAGACTTTGTTATTTTTGTTGATGGTATGGGTAATGCTTTTAGTGCCAATGGTTTCGGTTTCCATCAGACATTCTTGGTGTAGTTTCATGGAGATTGATTGAGGGCAGTGCCTCTCAGCATGGGGAGTTTGTTTAGCTGTCCATTTTTTGGTTTCGTCATTTATTATAGGTTTTGAGAAATGTTTTAAATTATTTAATTCAATTATTAATATTAATAATATATGGTATGTCTGGAATTATCCATATATGTTATATTGGACTTTTTTGTTGTTTCATGTCTATATATGAGATAAATCATTCGAAAACGTCCTTTTATGAAACCCGTGCACCTGTTCCTACCCATGAGTATTGGGAACACTCTTTGGGTCTTGCCATGGGCCAGGTTTGGTTCTTGTTTTTATTGAGAGAATATTATGTTTGTGAAAAAATTGTAACAAAGTAGGTTCAGGTTCACTCTTTGGGCCATGTTATTTGTGAAGAGTTAGAATAGTCTAGAGATAGGTTTTCAGAACATGAAATTATATTTATGGGTTATGTCCCTATCAAGCACACCTCATGATGAGATTGAAATAGCCATTGGATGTCAGGATTTTTCAAAGTACTTTTGTTTTGTTTTTTTGATGATGATTTGGGGTATTGAAAAGGGAGTTGAGCTAATGGACTTAGTGAGTTCATAGGGCCAGGAAAGACATGTGGTACTAGAGATATTGTCCTAGAACACTCTTTGTTATAGTGAAGTGATTGGCATATGGTCTCCAACCATATATCCAAGTCACCCACCAAAACTAGTTTCCTCTCTTGTTGTCCGGTGTCCTTTAGGTTTAGAATCATGGATGTTTATTTTTAAAGAAAAAAGACCTAGTTTTAAGAAGCGTATGGTTTTTGTGAAATGATCTTCTGCTAAAAAGGTATGTGTTGTATTTTTCAAATTATGAAATTGAATTTTCAAAATTGTTTTTAATGGTAAAATTTTGTGTTTACATTTCTTTTGAATGAAATAACTATGTTAAATTTGCTTTTTAAAAAGTTTTTCCAATAGTGTTTTCTAAACTATTAATTTTTTTTAATGGGATGGAATGCTTTGGAGGTCATGTGTGGTGTTTGGAAATGGATTTTGATATAGAAACTAGACATAATTTAAAATGTTTTATGAAATTTTAGAATCTTGTTTTAAAACAAGAATAGTTGAGTACCCAACTCAAAAGTGATTTATGAAATTGAGTTTGTCATGTAATAGATTGTGTTTTGAATGGGATGAATTATTTTGAAATTAATGTGTATGACTTGAAAGTTAGTTCTTATTTGAATGATTAAAAATTTAAAAAGAGATTTTTTATGATGTAAATTGGGATTTTGATTTCATGGTTAGTGGTTTTGAGAAATAAATATGTATTGGTTGACTATTTTGGTTTTGAAATGTAGATATAGTTTTTATTTTTACCTTTTTGTATTTCCATGGTCGACCATGCACAAGGGGTATCATTTGGAGATATTGTCACTGCTGAACTGTTTATTTTCAGAGATATTATTTTAATTGAAAACACATTATCTTTATGACTGCTTTGGGATGGCATGTCTTATGTGTTACTCGAAATGTTTTCCTTGTGGGATATTTTGAATCCAAGAACCCCTATTGTTTGAACAATAATTTGGGTTTGTTTTTGGTCGGTAAGAAGGGTTGATGGGATGGTTAGTTATCTCTTTTGATAAATGTTCGGGAAGCCTTTATAGTGGTTCCATAAATCTGTTTGAATCTAGTTTGTTGGACGTTTTTACCAATGTACCTGCTTGGTTGGGTCCTTGGGTTCTCTCGTTGGATAAGGTATTCCCCCACTAAGAGTTAATGCATGAATGAATGGTATCCCAGATGATTTCTTCGTTGGAATATCAATTAATTGATCCATATAATGAATATTTTTCTGAATATTTTTAGATTGAGTCTACACCATTTTTTATATTGGTTTTGTGGATCCTCATATAGCGGGAGAGTTCTCGTGGATGGTTAAAAGAGTCTTTAGTTTATTAATTTACCCAATTCATTGGACGTGAAAGTAGTAAGGGTTTGTCATTATGTATAGTGTCTAAGAGGGCCTCTGGGTCCTATATAGTATCATCGAAGAAGGGGTTCATGATAAACCACAAATGTATGAAATATGTCCATGAGAGGCTTTTATGGACACTTTCTAATTTTTTTTTGTTGTTTAGGGAATTTTCATGAGGTCCCTTCCCATGTATTGTCTTTATTAGTCTCAATAGTCATGTTCAGTGATGCTTTGTGATGTTAGGTGGTCATTTGAATGTATATGAGATGTTGTACTATCTTTTGTGAGTTATTTTTGTTAGAATTGTGTCTCCCATCGAGAGATCTCAAAATCCTTTGTTAATAGGAATGTGTTTCTATATATCCTTTCCTCTCTCTATTTCTCATCTGAAGAAAAATGGAGTGATGTGTACGCATCTTCTAAGCACTTGTTTCAGTGAAATTTGGGGTTAGGGTAAAATGATTTTGGAATACATTATATCTTTTTTGAACCATATGAGATCATGGTATAGTTTTCAGGGAAATGAAAGGATAAGTTTTGTTCTTGGGTTTCAAAAGCCAAACAAGGAGGCTAATGATACTTCAATCATTTAAGGTCTAGGAATAGGTCCTGGAGAAACACTGGCGCGTAGTAAGGGAAATACTAAGTTCGTTCCAATTCTATTACAAAGTCTTATCCCTTGAATGAATGATGTTAGTAGATTAAACCTATGGTATTGTTATCATGCTTTTGTTGTTCCTGTTCGATGGAAAGCGGTGATAGGACCTCGTGTCCTTGTTATTTCCTAATTTCATTACCTCCCGCTTTGGATTCTATTGATTTTTTAGGGAAATGCATGAAAATTATCATAGAAAGTTCGAGAACACAGTTTGTGCATGGATAGTAGTAACCATTCCATTAAAAACCATGCAGATAGAAGGATCCCTATAGCTAGCACATGGTTTCCCAAACTATGCATGCAAAATATCTCACTATCCAAACTATTTAAATTTTGGGGTCATTCTCTGCCCGCCCATGCTAGTCGATTATGAGGGTGGGTTATCAAAGTAGGGAGACCCACTATGAGTCTTATGTACGTTATTTTTAAAAGTTATAATAGAAATATACCCTTTTTATTGGTAATTTTATTTAGGGATCCCCTGTTAGTGTGTTAATTCTGTCAAAGAAAAATTGATTTTTTCTCTTATGGTGGGGATCCCATTTATGTCTCCTCATATTAGTTACTTTGAATTTCCATCGGTATTTGTCGGAGGTAGGTAGGTAGTCATATTTATATCTATCTAACTACCAAAATCATCCTTGGGTAAATTTTTGGATTTGAGAGCATCCAATGGTTTAGTTAAATTAATGTAAATGTAACCTTGTTCGATGTTGTTGTTCATTTAGGTAAATTTCTTGAGTCTTGTTCAGATAGTGTTTCAGAAGATTTATTTTGGGATATCATCTTAAAGTGATTGATTATTTCTGTAATGTGATTTATTTTTTTTGTTTGTGAGAGTACTCCTTCCTTAATTTATCACCAAGGTGTTTTGGCCTTTTGGAGGAAGAGCTTAGAAAACAAGTACATCTTGGTTCATTGGTTTGGTTTGGTTATTCTATTTGGCTTTGTTGTGGCTTTCAAAGAGTGGAAATATTTTTAGTGGAGAGAATTTTCACATCCATGAATTATTTTAATGGGTTTTTTCATTTAATTTCCATTATTTAATTGTATTTGGGGTTTCCCATATATCTTTGGAGGAAAGGGGTGAGTTTTTATGATTTGGGCCAAACTGTGAGCCCAATTAAAAAAATAAAAACTAATTTTGTTTCATTTATAACTTTTTCATTTTTAATATTTTACACCCATTCAACATCCCAATTGGCATTCTATATTATATTAAAACCAAAATATCCATTTGGACCTCATAGGAATCAATAATCATGATGGATTTGGGTTTTTTATTAAGGTATTTGGTCAGCATGAAAGCCAATTTCCTACTTTATTTTTTTCAATTCATTAATATATCATTCAAATTTTAAGGTATATCGGTTATTTAAACTCACACCCTAACCCCACTTACCCATGGCATGTCCCCAGGCTGTTATACCTCTCTTTGGAGATCATATTTTTCAAGAACTAGGGTGAAACATCTCTTGATTTCTCAAATCGTCCAGATTTGAAGAGGTAAATTATTTCTTTCATAACTCCTTCAATTTTTATATTTTTATACCATTCTAGTTTCAAAATGACCTCCTCACCTTTATTGGAAACTCATATTCATTTTGGACTATTTAGAAATTCTGATACTGATTTATTTGGGTTGTTTTATTCAATATTTCCTTAATTAAGTGTTTTTCTCTACATTTATATCCTTCTTCATAGGGTTTCCTCACTCTTTCATGAAGTTATAAAATGTCCATAAGTTAGGGTTCATACCTAGGGGTTGATTTGGTATTTTTTGGCCAATTATTATGGTCTACGGCTCGATTTCACCCCTTATGGTGCAACGATGGTGCAGTGAATGTATCACACAACAAATTGGGGTTTTGACACAACATGTAAGTGATTTTATGTGTATGAAATTATTGATGAGTTACCTTGCATTAATTTGTTATTTAGAATGATCCTAATCTATTATTTGTGGTGAGAAAACCATTTTTGGTAGCATTAGATAAGCATTTATTATTAATGTTACATTTTCCATTTATATTGTGTATTTTTCAAATGCAACTAATCGGATATCTTTTGTGGTAGTTTTATAAAATAGGAAATTGATTTACTAGATAATGAAAGGGTCTTACAATTATTTTTTGGTAATTATTTGGTGTGATTTTGGACATGATATAGGGGTTTGAAATGGGTTTTGTGTGAAAAAATAGATATACCCCTTGGGATTGTTTTGTAAAAAATTTAAATGATTTATTGGGTTAAACAATGTGGGACAATGATATACATGTATAGTTTTGGTGAGTGTGTTCACTTAAGATGGGTTTTTGAAAGGTAATGTGGTGATTTATGATGTCAAAAATTTTTAGATTTTTTATATATTTAAGAAATTATTTATCAAATTTCATGAAAGGTGTGAAACACATTTGTGGGTAGTTCTGTGTGAGTATGATGTGAAAAATGAATTTTTGTTTGTGAATAGTGTATTATGAGACATGTGTGTGGGTTATTATGTGTTATTTACTATATTGGAAAATTATTATAAAATTTTTGAAGGATTTTTTGAAGTAGGAAAGAGATGTGAAAAGTATTGTGTGTTGTTTTGTGTGTGAGTATGATTTTCAAATGAATTTAAGTGAAATAGGGGATTATGTGAATTGTGTGACATACATGGGGGCAGTTTGTTGTGTGTGTGACTTGGATGTGGTATGTTCATGTGAAAATTTCATTTCATGGATTGTGGAATATCTTTTAGAACAAGAGGGACATCCCGAGTATCTAGACGGGGTGGGGGGGGCATGTACTAGTATGCTCATGATCCCATAGAGGTTGGCCTCAGTTTCCTTTAGTATGTTTTTCCAAAAAAATAGAAACTAAACTATGATGTTGATGATTTTTGTGTACAACTACTAGTGGCTCTTGTGTAATAGAATGGAAATTTATTTGTTTTCTTTCACAAGTACACGAGGTACATGGGACCCACAATGATCTATTTCTTAGTGTTTATTTCATGTATCTTGTGCTGGTAATATATTTTATTCCTTTCATCAGCATACAGTATGTTTGGATAGAAAATTTAGTATATTTGGAATTCTATTTTAAAAGTGTTGATTCTTTTATGTATCCCACTTGAAAAATATTTTTATTTAATGTTGCATCTGTTAAAAATTCTTAATAGCATCCTATGATTATGAAAAAAATACATGATTTTAATCTTTGAATTTTTATCACATGAAATACGTTGGTGGTGGAATCCTACTGGTCTTTTTCTCACACCCATATTACAATTTGTGTGTAAGTATACTTGGTTATTTTTTTCATAGATATGGCTACAAATTTTAGTGCCAATGGTTCTGGTTTCCATCAATCATTCATAGTGTAGTGTCGTGGAAATGGCATAAGGGAGGTACGTCTCGCTATAAATAGGTTCTTGGGCTGTCCATTTTTGGATTCTTCATTTGTTGGAGTCTTTGAGATTTTTTTATAATTATGTAATTCAATGCTGAATTTTTATAAAAGTTGTTTAGTTTTGAAAAATCCAGATTTGTTATATTGTATTTCATTGTTTTTAGGTTTATAAACATGGGTAAACAATTCTGAAACGTCTTTTTAGATTTTCCAGTCACATGTGCTGGCCCTTGGGGATTTGGAAGGCCATTTTGGTCTCTTCACGAGTTGAGTTTGGTTCCGGCTATGATGGAAACAAGATTCTATTCATGAAATGTTCTTCCTTATGATAGATTTATGTAACATATTGCGGACTTGAGAGATGTTTACTGGGAGTAGACACCAATATGCTACCATCATGATACGATCAATAATTTTAATGTGAATGATGTACCTAAAATATTATTTTCCCTTTATTTCCAAATATCTTTACCTTCTTTCATAGAAAAATTCATATAAACACCTTCTAACTGACTTCAAATACTATATAATTTTGATGATTATCGGTATATATATATTGTCAGCATTATTTCAACCTTATGTGTTTTTAATGGATTTAATATTATCTTCAATTTCTTCAACTATCTTAGGTCTCATTATCATTATTTCTCCAACATTATTTCTTAATTTCTTTACTCTACACTTTCCCATAGTGGAAATCAAATTTATTCATCTAAATTCTCAAATAAAGGATATTTTTTTTCTAAAACAATGATACTAACGGATGGTTCTGATCATAACCACTTTTGAAATCCAAAGAATAAGATCTATAAAAATCATTCAGGGTTTGAATTGTTCTCTTAGTGAAGCCATATATATGAAGATGATACATAGTGATTAACCTCAACTGTGAATCAATATTTTTCTTAAGGCTTCATTAGAACATTGAGGTAAATCTCAAATCCTCATTAGAAAAAATTTAATGTGGTACTCCATGAAACCTTATTACATCTCTAAGGTATCCTAGAACCCTAATATAGATAGAAATTTTATATGATTGAGTTGAGGTGTTATAGATTTTTAAGGTGATCTAATACAGCCCGTATATCATTTTTCCCAATTATACAAATTGGGGAATCCAAAAAAAGGCAATGTTTTCCTATTTAAATTCTGGTAGTGTTAATAGTTGGAGAATCCCCTTAAAAACTTATCTCTCAGCATTAACTTGATAACATATGAAAAAATGAGATACATACCTAGAAATATCATCCTTTATGTTATCCCACTATTAGTACTCTTTCACATATGAAAATGGTTGGTTTTATTCCCTTGTATTCTATAGTTGTAAGTTCACGCTCTGCAGCCTTTCTTGATGTGATATGTAGATACGTAACATGTGGGTCATCCTTTTTAAAATACTATATTAATATAATTCCCAAGATTAAATAATCCATATTTACCTAAACACCAATGATAAGATGAACCCTAATGGTTACCAATTAATTTAATAATATTCCTAAAATGTAAAGGCATTGTTCCACATATAACATTTTCACTAAAAAATATAAAAAACCAAAGGGTTGTATTTTCATATAAGTCACCCGAAATACCCTTAATCATGATAAAAAACATTATATAAAATGAAAAAGGGGTTTCTAATACAATTAATAAGAGATTATTCATAATACTATAAATCCATTATTGTAGCCATAACTCTTAATTTAATCATAAAAAGATATATATGTGCTTCCAAAATGATCATAATACATACCTGTTTCTTGATTTATTAACCAAAATACCATTTCTAGAATACTTTTACATCAAAATTCATGAAACAACGTTCATAAATACTTTAACCCTTTATTCCTTAAATAATATCTTATCTTATACAAAAAAATCCATTATAATTTTGTTCTCATCCTTGAACCAATAGAATATAAAATGGGAGATCAATATTCCAGAACCCATGTAGAGGGAGAAAATAAATTTTCAAAATCACATCATATTTAACTAACTAAATAACTATAATATATTCATTATTATTATACAAAAATAATCACAAAAGAAATTCACAAATTTAGAGTGAAAGATAATTTTCCCCTAATTATCTCATTTTACTTCATCCATTGTGATTTCTTTAGATTTACCTTTTTCATTTTCCTTTGTATGTTTCTGTGGATTGTTTCCTCATTAGACATTATATTGTATAATCGATCAACATAATGGAAAAAATCCTTGCACATGAAGCACTGGAGTTTGGGTGGTGAATTTTGTCGAGAATTCTCTCTATATGAATTATAAGAAAACTTCATCTAATAATATTCAAATTTCAATACCTGATGAACTTCCCTTCGACAAATAAAAAATATAACAATCCCCTTATGAAATTTCCTCCATGTTTCATTCCAGACATTGATCATGAATTAAATATCATATACTTCTCACGATAGTTATTATTATTTCCCTTGATCATTGTATTTATTTTAGTATCATAACCATGTGATTGATGGGTAACTCCAATCTCCATTTCCACCTTAATTGTGCATTGTATAATTTCATTATAGCTACCAATGTCCCTTATGGAAAAAATTCTCCATATTATTTGTTTTAATCCACTAATAATTATATCATCTATACCTTCATGTTAGATAATAATTATACATCTGTAACTCATATGTATTATAACGTTTTCATCATTGATCCCAATATATTCATCATTCTTCTACTTTAGCTTAATGGATTCATTCTCCTGCTCAATTTATAGAATACAAGTGAAGTAATTCCTAAAACATAAAATTTTAATGTCACCATACTCTATTGAGTCAAATTCATCATGTTTTTTATATTCTTAATGATATTCCACCATCGATATGATTCTACATCCAAATGAATGATAAAGGAAATGAAATTTTCAGGTTCCAAAATCTAGAGAATAGAAAATATATTTCAATTTGTACTGATCCATTAATAAAAAACAAGATGATTAGTTTAAATACTAAAAGATGGTGTATTATGATTAATGAAAGACACAATAGAATTTTTTTCCATATTTTATTATTTTTAATTACACCATGATTCCAAACAGTATAAAGTTGTATTAGCATAAAGAGGTTATTTTTTATTCCAACTCCCATAAAAATCAGTTTTTAGGAGGAAAATCATTACACTTCCCTTTTCATTCAACATTAGCATGCTTTATTTGTGTTCCATCCATTAAACAAATCCAAAAACAAACTATGATTAACAATAGTAATAGTTTGAAACAAAATAATCATGAAGAATCACTTATGGGATGTCTAAATTATTACACCTTTAAAATTTATGCAACCTTAGGCTTAACCTATGTCATTCATTGTTGTAGTTAAAATACGTCATATAGTATTTTAAGGAGTTTTTGTATTTACAAAACATATCCACCAAGAGTATTAAAAAAGGTGTATAATAATACCTAAAATTGTGTACCAGGTAACACTTGAGTCATGCATTAAATTTTCTTTTTAAGAGTTATTACTCTTAGGTACATTTTTTCCGGATCCACATCCACTCTTTGTATCCGTACATGAATATATTTATGGTAAACCACATGTTCTATAATTCACCAATATTTTGGGAAATTTTTCTATATGCAGAATAATCTTTACATATATCAATAGTTATTTTACAATGGTTTTCTCAAATAAGATTCTGAAGGTTAACTAAATTTGTCTTATACTGCAAACTAGATCAACCATAGCATTTCATACATACATATAACACATTTTTAGATAAATATTAATTACATTACAATAGAAACACACGTATGAATTGTATTGTAATAGTGACTTTGGAAGCATTGAAATATGAAAAAATGTTTAATGAGAGTCCTACATTATATCCCACATAGTTCCCCATAAATAGAACTCTTAATAGACATATTAATTTTAATTCTTATAATTATATCCTAGGTAAATGAATCGATGATTGGGTGATGTTTTATTCTTAGCAAGCATAATAAAAGGAATCATGTAAGCCTAACATGTGTATAAGTGTTTGAGAACCTGATCATAACATATGAAAACTAAACCCTTCATAAAATAGATTAATATTTTTAGCCACAGAATAAATATTAGTTGTTTATAATAAATGAGTCATAATCATATAAAATAAAATGATCCATGAGATCATAAAATAAACAATAAAACATGGAATTTTGGTATAACCATAAAAATATAATATCATTTTAATATTAGTGAAGTATTACATCCAATTCTATCATAATAGAATTTTTTTACTCCCTAAACTAGTGTAGTTATTATGGTTCACTCCCAAGCCAATAATAGTAGAAAAATTCACATTTTGAAATTTGTTTACTCTCTATTATCATCGAGTTTATCTCATGTTATTACAGTCATTTCCTAATGAATTAGTGGGATATATAGGTCCCACCCATCCCATTATAGAAATTATAAAAGTTTATTACAACATATCATAAAATATTAATCATATCCGTGAGATTTCTGAGTCAATATTATTGTATCATTGAGAGGGGTAGGGGATGAATTACGAATATCATTCTCTTTAAAGTTTCTTTCTTATGAAAAACCATCAACTTTAGTTAATTATTTTTTCCCTGATGAATAAAATTAAGCACACATCCACATGAACATAAGTTTATAAAATGTTCAATATTTAATAATAATAGTTACATAATTGAAATGGTGTGGAAAAAATGAAATAAAACAAAATCTACTAGAATGGAATCCTCTTATGTGGAATATAGTGCATAGGAAATTCCCTTAAACTTATGTAGCACTATGGAAACAATCAAATAATTTGTATTCTATTTCTAGAAAAAAATATATAAAATGAATTGTGATAAAAGATTTAATGATGATTGTTGATAAAATTTTAGAAATATGACCATTAAAAATAATTTTTCACATTCTTAGCCAAAATCTATTAAAAAATTCATGAAAATCATTATAAAACTCAGATCGATTTCCCAGTTTGATTCCCAATACTAAATTATTAAAATAGAAAATACATTTTCCCTTCAAAATGTGATGGAGGCAAGTTTGAATGAATTATGTTTGATTTTAGAAATACCAGTATGATATTCCTAATCTTATTTCCAAGTATGGAAAATATATAGCTCTATTAGAATACTTCTAAAACAATTAATGATCAAATCTTCTCCAATCTAGAAATCCCAATACAATTTTTGTATACCTAATGATTTAACTGAATATGTTGACCATATGAATATGATAACTAGCCTAATACAATGATAAAAATTAAAAAACATTGTCTGTTCTCTTTTCTTATTATCTTGGATTAAATGAATCAGTAAAAATAAATCATAAAAATTGTTTTATCTAAAATTATTTAGTTCTCTTCCTTCTCTCTTATTCACCAATTATAAGTACTTCTATCAGATAAAAGTACAATGTAATTTCACTTTTATAATCAGAAGAACTTATATTTGGGTGGGATATTTGAATTTTTTCCCACCAAATCATTTTTTCTAAAATCATTAATTCACATTGAATTTATAGTGTTTCTTGAAATCATCAATACTTCTCCACTCCTCCCCAAAATCTCTAATCTTCTAAAAAAATTATATTTCCTTGAACATCATGAAAAACAAATGTTCTATTCAGATTATTTATTCTTATTACCCAATAATATATATTAATTTATATTTTTTATATCACTTTTTCATATGATGAAATAGTCAAATTCAATAATTTTATAAAACTTAAGTTCGATTCGATCATAAAATACAATTTCTTAATTATGATTACAACATTTGGTCATTCATATTTTTTTGTCCTTCTTTGTAACAAAATCAGAAACAAATATATGTCATTACATTTTTCTACAATAATTAAAAAACATATTCTTATTCTATATCTTAATGTTTCATGACCCACTTTAAAAACTCTATGGAGGAACAAAAAAATCAACTAAATTATTTTTTTGAATGAAAATTATGGAGTACATTATTCATTGGTCATGGTTTTAGTGAGAATACCTTTAATTTGATGGCTATTTACCCATCTTTAATAAAATCGAAAAACACAAATTTATCTAGATCCTCTTTTAAAAACGTCTATTACTTTTAATTGGTTTCAATAAAATCAATTCAGCCTCTAATGAATATGATGACATAATGAATCCGACAGACCCATATAAAAATTTTCATTCTTTTATTTATACAATTATAAGGATTTTTCATCAGTCAAATTATATCTATTTCTTAATTACAATACTCATAAACTTAATTATCTGAATATTGAATTTTGTTATGAATAAATATCAAAACCTTCAGTTTCTCACATTTTCCACAAACCCTTCATTCCATCAAAAAAATTAGAATATGATGGTTTGAGACTAAAAAGAATTTACTTTAGAAACATTCTTCTTCAACCAAATTTGTATTGTAAACATGGAAAACATCATGAATATGATATTTTGAAGATTATATTAGGAATCAACTAACTTATAATGAAATGTATTGTAACCTCCCATTATTTTTATAAATTTCTTTCATTCATTCATATCATGAATATAATTGTCATGAATATGATTTGTCTAAATAATATTTTCAGTACCTTTTCATCCCATTATTTCATCAAGCATGAACCAAATGTTTCATTGACAACTTATTACTTGTGTGAATTAGAAAAATAGGAATGCATCATCAGTTTATATTAGAACCATTATGAATCTAAAAAAAATTTTCCATTATGATCTCTAATTTCATTTTAGACTCAATACGATTTCTAAAATTTTCATCAAAATAACATTAAAATTACTAGATATATTGAATTAGGCTTATATCTAGATCCTAAGCTGATGATTATAAATTCGATCCTCCAATATCTGATTATCAACCTTAAGGACTTGAATATGATATGAAAATTTGACTCACAAATTTCTTCAAAATAGATTTCATCTACCTTTTCAAAAGTATCTCTTTTATCATCATATTTTTCTATATTAAAATGTAAAACCAAAACAATCTTGGGGTAAAAAAATATTCCCTTTGTATTTTTTTTTCAATACCCACTTCAATGAGTACATTTAACCACGTGAAAGAAAATAATTTACATTGTTTTCTATGATCACATTTTCTTCTCCTTGTATTCTCTTATTGCTCCACCTTTAAATAATCTCTCCCCATTAATATATTATTTTACTAATTATTTATTATCAAATTCAAATGGATCATCATATAAATTTCCTTCTTTATTGAAAAATTATCTCATCTCAAAAGGATAGAACTTTTCATCTCAATTTCATTAAATTATTCATAAATATCTCATGAATTCCATAAAAAGGATAATTTAACTAATAAAAACTATGTCTATGTGTGAGAACATGGTGTAGAAAAAAGTGTGTATAATTATGGTTGTCAATTTTTTCCATAACAAAACATTCATGTAATACATTATTTATGTTTCTTTCAACATTCTCATCTCTGAGTAAATCCTAAAAATAGTTTTTTACTATAAAATTTACCTTCACTCAAATAAAAAAACACAAAATAATATTAATGTGTAAAAATAAAAATTTTAAAACAATCTTTTCGTAACCTCATCACGTTCCTTTGCTGGAATAATAGGAGACTCATCAAAATCATTTTACTTATTTCAACTCCTTAAATTCTATGAATGTTAGTAAAATTGTATAAGAATATATTAAGAATAAATATAAACCTTGATTGTTTCTTAGAAACCACGACCAGACATATTTTCCTCTCTTAGTATTGAATTTTTCTCCTTTTTTCTTGAATTTTTTATTGGATGTACTTTCATCCATTTGTACATCCTTATTTTCTTTTGTAACAACTTTATTAGTATCTGTATAATATTCGGATAAGTTTTTCAACATGTATTCATCTATAGTAAAATCTTTATTACAATAATATTGTAACCATTTTACCATTCCTATCTTTCATTATGGAAATATAGATGAAAGTTTTTTAATAGTATTCCCTTCCTGCTAAAATCCATAATCTGTTGACATATTTTTTTAAACTTTTGATATATCTTTATATTTATGTGCCTTCGATTAATTTTTCACTTAAATTTTTTATTTCTCAAACTTCCTACCTAATTCAACATGTTCTATCTAGATAATGAAGCCCTCTTTCTTATAGAACTCAGTATATCTAATTTTCATAACTTCCACTAAATTAATTTGTTGAGAAATTTTATTTTAAAAGATTTGTGCAATTAAAATATTAACACCTTTTTTAGTGTGATTTATAGGTTTAAGTCATTATTAAAAAATATTTTATAATGGTTGGAAACTATTTTTAATTTTTACACCATTCCTCTCAAGTTTCTTCTGAAATTCCTTATTAGACTTATTCTCCTATGGTGATTATATTCACGTCTAAATATTTCTTGTTTTGCATATGGAATAGTATAATTATAGATGGTTGAACCATAATGTGTTAAATGTATGCTCAAATTCACCACAATTACAACAATATCCATAAAAAGAGTATTTCATCCTAAATATTTTATACTGAAAAGTGTTTCTTATTACAATTCTCTATTACCTTCTTAATATAATATTCATGGTCACCAAATTTTCTATTTTAAATGGGAACATTCTTCTTATACTTGGTTTTCAATTCTTCCTTATCTTAATTTGGGTTAATATAAATCTTTTGGATAAATAATTTTTAGTATCATTTTACATCATTAATTTTTCTTATTTGAAACATTTATAAATATACCAACATTCATTTCAATCATTATAGGTAATTTTTTTTAATTCTTCATACGTTCACCCTTATGAGAAATTTCACCAGCTTGAGAGATATTATTGTTGAAATTTTTAGCACTATGTTCATATTTAGAATGTTTTTGTTTGATATGTTCCAAATCTACTTCTTTTTTCCCTTCATATTAAATTAAAGATGATCAATATGATACTTTTATTTCTCCATTGATTTCTATAAGTCATCAATCTATTCAAACATCATGACATTCTCATTAAGAATATATTAATGATTTTTTATTGAGGTTTTTTCACTTTTTATCACTTGGTTATACTTTTCATATATCTAAATATTCCCCATATATTATTTCAATTATTCTTTAAGATGATAATGTAATTGAGTTTCTTTTTCTTTGGAGATATTCATTTTGTTTTCTTTATTTTCAACTATGGGAAAAAAATTCTCTAGTATTTGGAGTGGATTTTTTAGATTTATCATTCCTTTTTTCCATTTCATTTTAGCTACTTTCACTATAAGAATGACTTTTCTCTTCCACTATTGATATAAGAACATTTTCTTCAGAACCACTACAATCTATTTCACCATCATCATCTTTTGATAAAAAAATTATCCTTTGGGGTATGGAGATGTTATTAGCATTCTTCTTGGAATATAATTTTTCCTTATCTACCATTTTCTTCCAAGATCTTCTCGAACTTTTTACTTTTTCATTAATTTATTCTTCATCAATTTATTCTTCATCACCCATTTATGGAAAATTTGAAAAATTGTTCCCAATGTCTCTACATCTCAAATATTTTATAGGAATTTTTCATTTATATTTACATATAACTATTTTAACATTTTTATAAAATATGGATAAATTTCAGGAAGATTTATACATACCTCATTTCTAGATTCAGAGCCAATAACATCATATTCTTTATTTACCTTTCTATCCTTTTCATTATTTGATGATTTGAATGATATTTCCCTATCAGTGTTTTTTCCCCTTCAAAATGTTTTCTCTTATCATATAATATGATTATATATGTCTTAGAAAATCATCTAGAGATAATGCTTCAATATATATATCATTAAATGATGGATCTATTTCATAATACATATCAAGATTAATTCACAATATATTTTTAATAGTAATATAATCTTCTAACTTTGAACCAAGACCTAAAATAGTGCTGACAATGTCATTCACCCAGGTAAATAAGTCACTAATAGATTCATACTAATCCATATTCATATATTCAGACATCAAACTATTGATTTATTAATTATCAATTTTCACTTTTTTATTACCGTCATTAATGTTGTTAATCTTATCAATGATACCCCTGAAATTGGTGACTCGTTTTTCTCATAGATACTCAATTTTAGAAAGTGATGAATGTACTGAATTCATACATATTGCATAATTCTCATGGTATTCATTCTCAATATTTATGATAAGAGACTTATTGATATGATGAGGAAAAAATCTATTCTAGATTGTAAATATAATTCCCAAGGTACATAAGATATGGTAGCATTATTGCTTTCTAGATATAATAATTCCTTTCATTTATGATCAAAACACCATTAATATTGACAAAAATTAAAATATACACAAAAAATCATTTTTTGAAAATTATGAAAAGAATAAATTAAGGGAACATTTAGTTTTATACTAGTTGAAAGTGCCCAGTTATGAATGTTGTATCAATGAGAGGGGGAGGGGTGAACCAGGGATATCTTTTTTTTATTTTATATCCTCAGAAACAACCTTATCATCCAATTACATATTTATTTCCCTAGTGAGAAAACACAAATACAAAGGAACATAATTTTTTTCAAGATTCTCAATTAGAAAATAATAGTTACATCCTTAGTATAGTGTGGAAACAATCTAGTACCACAGAAGACCCTAAAAAATAATTCATTTCTATGAAATAAAATGAGTAGTATATACCCTTTACCTTGTGAAACAATATGTAAACAATCTAATAGTGTGTGTGATTATTCTATAATAACAGTTATAATACAATTTATGTAATAGATATGTTATGTTGCTACATGATAAAATTTAAAAATTATGATATTTCAAAAAAAATCATACTTTGTTGCCTAGAAGCTGGTAGGAACATTTTGGACTTTGAAAAAAAACATAGTCCAATCTCCGTGTATGATTCAATAGTAATATTGGTTAATAATGAATATATATATATATATCATAGAATATAACTGAGACAATTATTGACTACATCTTTTTGATTTTATAAATCCTTGTCCTATTTTCCCAATATAATGTATCAATATAGAAAATATTTGGCGTTATGAGAATACTATTAAATCAATTCTAGACCATTTCTTCTTAAATATGGTAATTCAAATATAGTTTTCCTTTAATTAATGAATCCACTCAATATGATCAGAATATGAATATAATAATTAGTTTTGTAGGATGACCAACTGAATGAAATGTTGTCCCTCCATATTTATTATTTTGTCCAAACAAATTCTTCAAGAACACCCAAAATGGTAACTTCTTATATCTAAAATTCCTTAGATTTCAACCTTTAATATTCATCACCAAAGAAAAATACTTGTTTCAGATTAAATTAAAAATTACATTCCATTTTATAGTCACCACAAAAAATATTTAGTAGGGATCTTTAATTACTTTCCTGATCAACCAAATTTTATAGAATCACAAAATTTCCTTGATTGTTTTTGCGAATATTGACTTTGTCAAAACTTCTCAACTCTCCTCAAACATTCATAAATATTCTAACTGCTACACCATTAGTTTTACATTATGAAAAAATTTGTATCTAATTTTAATTCATTATTATGATTCCCCAATATGATATTTTCATTACGATTCTTTATATCACTTTCAAAAATGATGAAATAATAAAATTCAATCAATTTAGTAAAAATTTTCTTATTATGATTCTGGTTATGATTTATTTATTAAGATTACATCATTTTCACTCTAATTTTCATGACTATTTTTAGAAATAATCTATAACTAAAAAGACATCTATTTATTCTCATTGGTTAAAACATAAATTATTCTTCCTATGATAAATACAATCACATACTGAATCCATGGAACAAGTTTGAATAAATTATTTCTCTTCAAAATATGCTACCAATGAATTTTTAGCACTAAAAATATTTATATTTTATGACTATGACACCCATTAACTTAATTATGTACATATTGGATTATTGTCTAACTGAAAAGAAACACCTCCTATTTCTCACATTTTCCATAAACCTTTTTATCCATCAAAAAAATATGAATATGATGATCTGAGATTAGATCTATTTTTCCTCAACAACATCATTCTTCAAAAAATAAAACATTTTTAGATTAAATTAATCTATGAAATTTATATACATCATAAAAATATCAGTATATGTCTTATAATTTAAATTATTGTAACATTCTAATCTTTCTTGACACATATTTCTTTATTACTCAGCCTAAATGTGATTGTCTAGAATGTGATTGTCCGAAATATGATTTTTAGAACCTGTTCTATCCCATTATTTCTTCATGAGTTCATCACAAGATTATCTAAAAACTTATTAAAGTTTGAATAACAAAATAGAAAAGAATAATTAGTTTAAGATTTTATCCATTCTAACTCTAGAATAACTTTCTCATTATGATCTCCACTTTCAATCCAGACGCTATAAAATTCATAACTTTTTCATCAATGTCTCATTTTTATATCTAGATATGTTGACTCATGCTAATGTATAGATATGATGTTTATTATTCTAAATATAATCATCATATATCTGATTATCATTCTTATGGGTTTGGACTTGATTTGCCAATTTTATACACTCTTCTTCAATATGTATTTACATTACCTTTTCAATATACATTTTTTCATCACAAATTGATCTATTGAAAACAAATACAACCAAAATGAAATTGTGTTCCAAAAATATCTCAATTTGTTTTTACTAAATACCGACATTAATTCCTACATTTAACCCCATCAAATAATTAGTGGCATTATTTTATTTTCTCAATTTCTATTCTCCATGTATTCTTTTATTTCTCCCACTTTTCTTTATATCCCCCATTAATATATTATCTCTCAATTATTGGTAATAAAATATAATGGGGTCATCATGAAATGTTTCCTTTCTTAATGAAAATATTTATCTATTTAAAATGTTTGTACTTTGTAGCTCAGTGTCTTGAAATTATTTATATGTATCACATGAATTCTATAATAATGATATTTTAACTAAAAAACTCCAAATCTACAGGGGTGAACCTGATGTAAAAAAGCAAGAGTGTATAATTATGGCCATTAATGTTTTCCATATAATAACATTCATGTAATACATTATTCACATATCATTCAACATTATCATCTCTGGGTTAATCATGAAAAACAATTGTTTGTTAAAAAAGTAAAATTAAATCATCTCATCAAACATGTCACAAATTTTAAGTTTATAAGACAAAATTATGAAAAAATAAATCTGTATCCTCATTAAATTAATTTTCAAGAATAATAAGAGAATCATTAACATTATGTTCTTTATTTATGCTCTATAAATTATCCTCTTGTTATTATAAGTGTTTATGAATATTTTTGGAATAATTAAGTAGCTCAAATATTTTTTAGAAACAATAAAAGAAATGGGAGTCCTTTATACATCTTAAATTTTCCTTCTTTTTCTTGGATTTTTAATTTGATGGGTTTTCTTTCTTTGGTTCATCTTTTCTCAGATTTGTAACAAGTATCGTCATATCTATTGAATCTTATAATAAGGATGTCAAATTTATTTCATATATATAACATATTTGTTACAATTTGTTCGTAATGTTTTTTCGATGCTTGTCTTTTATTCTCAGAAGACAGTTGAAAATGCCCCTTTTTCTCATACTGATAATCTATTGATACATTTTTGTCATCCTTTATTATATATTAAGAATTTTATTTATTCTTAAATTTTTTAAATAATTTTTTTCATCTTATAACATCCATGAAAAGTCGATGTGTTCTATGTAGTGAACTAAGCAGTCATTATTTTTAGACTCATCAGATATGGTTTCCCTAACTTCTGAAACATCTTATTTCCAAGAATTGTTTATTATATCTTTTTGTACTGGTAAAAAACAAGACATATTTTAGATATATTTATAGGTTTATAGGATCTTTCAAAAAAAATTTGCTATATGTTGGAACATATTTTCAATTTTCACACCAACTTTATTAGGTATCTTCCTATCATCATTCACAAACGTCTTCCCTTGATGGAATTAACTACTGATCACAATTTTCATTTTATTTCTTATATAATAGTTGAAATATTTTTGGTTAAACAATTATATTTTATCTATATTCCCAAATCCACCACAATTTATATAGTATCAAATAAAATATTATTTTATCCTATAACATCAATAATGATTGGAGTACTCAATATGTATCATAGAAAACTACATAAAAAGAACATTCGTGATCACTAACTTTTCTTTATTCAATCGGAACCTTATTCATTAGCCTGGTTTTCTTTTCAACATTATCATAATAAGTATTAATATAACCCTTTCCAGATTCGTAATTTTTATTAACTTATGACATCACTATATAGTTTTTATTGGATACATATATCACTTTACAAGCTTTATTTTCAACATTTAATGATAAATTCTATTGATACTTCTCATGTTCACCATTGTGAAAAGATTCTATAGCTTTTGAGATATAATTTTTGAAATGTGTACTTTTCTAATTAGATTTAGAATGCTTTTGTTGGGTAATTTAAAAATCTACATCTTTTAATATCTATATCACTTTTATATGTTCAGTATGATTATTTTTTTGACAATATATTTTATTAAATCATAAATCAAGTCAATCGACTTTATATTCTCATCAGGATTAAATTATTTATTGTTTGTTAATAATTTTTCACTTTTTAACATCCTGATCACCTTTTGATGCCTCCCATTTATCCTCAGACATTATTTATATTCTTCTTTATAATGATATTCTAATTCATTCTATCCTTTTTATAGTTTTTTATTTTATAATATTTATTTTAAACTATTGAAACTAGAGTATTTTCTCTAGAATTTAGTGGGTTTTTTTGGATTCATATTCATTATAATAATTTTAAGAATAACTAATTTCAGGATTATAATGACATTACACTTCCACTAATTCAATTAAATTCTTTATGTAGAACAATTTGAAACTTATTCACTACCATCATAAATAGATAAAAAGTTTATCCTTTTGTATTTGGAGAACTTCTTATTTTATTCTGAGAATATAATTTTATTTATCACCTTATTTCATTCAATATCTTCTTGACCAATTTTCTTATTCAGTACTATCTTCTTAATCACAACTTTCTTCTTCATCACTTTTAGGGTAATTGGGAATAATTTTCCCAATAAATCCATATATGAATTATTTTATGTAATTTTTTTATTTTTATTTACCAGTAACTCCTTTAGAATATTGAAAAAATAAGCATAAAATTTCATCAAGATTTTGAATTACTGCATTTTTAGATTCAAATTCAACAACATCCTAATACTCAAGTACCATATAATCCTTTTATATAATGGTTGATTTGAAATAAATTTCTCTATCTTCTTTTTTTTCTTCATAACTATTTCCCTTCTCAACTCATATATGATGAGAGTACTAAAAAAATAATCCAATGAAAATTTATAAGAATAAATATATTCTAATGAATAAACATTGGAATCAAACATATTTGGAAAATTTATAAATATATTATAAATAATAGTAGAATATTCTATATTTTCAACAGTATCCCTCATTGTGTAAACAATTTCATTTACCATGGTAAAGAAGTCACCAATATATTCATAGTCACCCATATATAGATCAACAAACTTTAATCTCTAGATTTGTAATTTTTCCTTTTTCGCTTTTTTATTCACTTCATAAGTGTTGTTTAACTTATCTTAGATACCTTTGGAAGTAGAAACCCCTTTTACTCTTAGAATCCCACTGTTATATAGTAATGAATGTAAATAATTAATAGCCCATTTATCATTGTAAAGGTTTTCCATATCTATATTTTTGATAGTTTAATTCTTTATATGTGGCGGGAAACCATCTGTAACATGTTTTCAAAAATCATTCCCATGATACATAAGATATGGAATGATCATTCATTTCCAAAATTAATAATTAATATCATTTAAGATAAGAATTTCACTAATATTCACACAAATCATATTATGCACCACAAATTTCATTTCAAAACATATGCAATGAACAAACATAGTGAATCATATCATTAATAGCATTATAACATTCCGAGTTAGGATAATTATATCACTTAGAGGGGGAGGGATTGAATCAGTGATATAATATTATTTTAAGTTTTATTCTTAAGAAAATGGATTCATCTCTGGTTAAATATCTATTTCCATACAAAAAATAAATAACACACATCGATAGGAACATAAGTATTTACAAGGTTCAACATTCACAAATAATAGCTTTGTATTTAGCATTGTATGGAAACAATCAAATACCACACAATCCAGTAGAAAATAATCCTTTGGTGTGGAATACAATGAGAAATATATTCTATTTCAATCATGCATCAATATATACGAAATATAATATTTGGAGTTCTCTTTATAGTATAAATCATATAATAATTTTTTTTAATAAACATGTAATAATTCCCCTTGACCAACATTCACATGTATGATCATTAAAAAACATCTTCACTTTTATAACCCAAAACTGGTAAGAACATCATGGACATTATAATAAAGCTCTATCGAATTTATCTATCTCATTCCCAAGTCATATTCCTCAATAACAAAAATATATATGTCTGTAACAATACAATTAAAACAATTAAGAATCACTTGTGTTTAATTGATGAAATACAATTACAAATTTTTATCGTATAATTGATCAATAAATAAAACATATTTCCCATTTCTATATTTGCTAAAAGAATTATAGAACACTAATTATTCAATATGAAAGTCCAAATATTATTTTCACAAATATGACAATTCATCTCAATATGACGACTATCTGAATCTGATAATGAAATGAATAACATGATCAGCTGAATGAATTCATTTCTCTACCTATTTCTTATTATATCTGTAAAACGACTTCTAAAAATTATTCTCTATATAATTCTTCAATGCTCTGCATTTCCTATTATTAACCTGTGAAAAATATTTTTGTTAGATGAATGTACAACATACTTTCCCTTTTATAGTCAACTCAAAAGTGATTTTGGATATATCTAAAAAATATTCCAACTCAATCAAATTTTCATGAATCATAAAAACTCATTTTATTTCATGTGCATTTATAATTCATCAGTGCAATTGAAGACCTCTTAAACCATCTAAAATATTCTAACAACACCACCATTATTCTAAAATATATATCAAACTTAGTTCAATTATGAATATTCATTTTGACTCTATAAGACAATATCTTCATGAAAATTATTCATATCACTTTCACATATGATGAAATATATATCTTCAATCCACTTAGAAATATTTAGTCTGATTCTGATTCTAATTATGATTTCTACATTATTATTAGGGTATATTTGGTCACTAAAACATTATTGTCCCTATTATTAGATAATTTAGAACTAAAAACATCTCATTAATTTTCGCTTCACCAATAAAAAAAAAATTATTATTCTTCTATGTCTTCCTGTATAATGACCCACTTGAAAAACCTATTTGAAGAACAAACAAATTCACTCAAAAATTTGGGTAAAGGAAAATGATTGACTAAATTTTTTATTTTTCTTGGTTTTATAAGGAGTCCCTTCAATCTAATGGATCATGACCCATATGAAATAAAATCTACAAATACTTTTTAATATTGATCTCTTTGAATTTTTTTTGTAATTGTTATTGGTTTCAACACATAAAATTTTACCTCTGATGAATACAATGGTATAATTAATCAGATAAACCTGTATTAGTAGATTATTTATTTTATAAATATGATACAATGTATTTTACATCACTCAACATCTTTCTCTTTTTTTGACTATGGTACTCATTAACATAATTCTCTGAATACTATCTTTTTTTACTAAAAACCGACACTTTAAGATTCTATCATTTTACACAAACATTTTTAACATTAAAAAAATCTTATCTGATGATCTAAGACTGGAAAAAATTTACATTAGAAACTTCCATCTACCAAAAATATTTCCTGTAAGCTCGTATTCCATTATATCGTTTATATGTTTTAGTAACATTTGTCATTGTTAGAAATATAAAGGAAATTTTTTTCTTACGTTTCATTATAGAAACATCTTTATTTATTACTCACCATAAACATGAATTTACTAATTATGATTTCCCTTAATATGATTGTTAATAGATTTTCTCCACCATCGTTTCATCAATCTTGTATCACATGTTTCTCATACAAAATATTACTTTGTTGAATTATAAAATTACAATTCATCTTCCATTTTATACTGGACTCGTTATGACTCAATAAAGGTATTTCATTTTTATCACCACATTAAATACAAAATCAATAAAATTTATTACTTTTTCATCAAAGTATCATTAAAATTTCAAGATTTGTTGACTCATGGTGATGTTTATATCAGATATTAATGGTTCTAAATATAATCCTTCTATATCAAATTGTTATCCTTTTGGTTCTGGATCTTATTTTGAAATTTTACATACACAATTCTTCTATAATTATTTCTATTTAATTTTAAATATAATTTCTTTCATTAACCTGTTTATCTATTGAATGTAAATAAATAACCAAACCGGTGTCCCACAATTATAAGTAATGAAAATACATGTATTTCGTAAACATTTCATTATAACATAAACAATGGAAAATAAAAAAAAAATTATAGTCATTTCGTATTAAATAAAATTATAACCAATGGAAAATTGTGTGGGTTTCATCATAATTTTATCAGGGTATTGCATATAGAAGAGAAACCAATATCATAAACATGATTCCATTATAAAAATAAAAATTTCAGATAAATAATAAGAATGGAACTTAAAGACTATATCCCTAGTAAAACATAAGTAATATAAAATGATGTCATATTACATGGAAAAATATTTTGAAAGATCACTTGGATCATTTGGTTAGGAAAATATGGTTTTAACATTGAAAATAATTTTTCAAAACTAAATATCCATTAATCATTTTCAAAATCATTATCTTTAAAATTATTCTTGGAAACATAAAAATAAATCTTAAAATATAATTTAAAATAAATCATTAGAAAAATATTCTATCCACATTTAGAATCACTTTTCAAAACTAAAAATTCAAAAAAATACTAAATCATTTAATTTTAAAATAACAATTTAAAATTATAAATTATGATTTAAAGATAATTTAATAACTGTCTTCAGGAAAATAGCATTTCAAAATCTATTGTTTAAATAAACATTTTTTAAATATCATTATATTTTAAAATATACTTTGACCATTGAATGTAATCTTTGAAAAAATGGGTGGTCATGATTTTGTGAATTTCGGTTCATTCCATAGACATTAAAATATATATTCTTTTCTTTTATTTGGTTAAACACAAATGGTCCTTGTTTTGAAAATAACATGAATATTATATTTAATACACTTTTTAACAAGTAAAATATTGGCAAAATTTTTATAATAAATCATTATGAGCATGTTAATGATGTTTGGGATTCTTTTAGAAAACATAGACATAATTTTTGAAGGGATACAGACTAAAGAGGGAAATAAATTATTTTTTTCTTAAAAAACATTTTTTAATATTGGATTCATAAATAGTGGAAAATTAATTTTAAAACTTTAATTTCAATAAATAAACCAATGATAGTAGAACTAATCAGTTTTTTGATATATGGATCATAATATTTCAACATCAGATGTAACAACAAAAACATTCTTGATAAACGATGAGATTGTAATATGAAACCCTTACCCCTTGGGTAACATATAATTATAAGACCCATGATGAAATAAAATTAAATAAATCATCAATTATCAAGATAATATATAAATTAATTAAATTACTTGTAAAATGGGCTGTATATAAAACCCCTAAAAATGATTGGGTTATTATATAATATATGTTTGAAACTAGACAAATTTAGAGAAAAAATCTATTACCACTATAGTAATCATTCAAATTGTAAGACCCATTAGAAAATAAAATAATATGAAACGTTAAATATTATAGAAATAATGATTTTAATGATAAAACATTTCAATGTTTGGGTATTTACCGCACATAAAATAATTAAGTGGTGAATACGTCATACGTCTCATATAAATGAAAGTGATACTTGAAATCTATTATCTATATCATTGAATTACCTAATACGTGTTTGAGAATAATGTATAATAAATATAGTTTTATTTTAAATATATTTCAAAAAAATATTATATATATATTTCCATATATGATTTTTGAATGTGATTATATTATCTGTTTATTAACTATTCTTTTTTAAATTTAATTTTTTTTAATAACAACTTTTTTTTCATGTTTGTTTTGAATTGGTATTTTTGGAACATTTACATTAATCATGGTTTCATAATATCAATAATATTAAATAGGATACAAAATAATAAAAATTTAGTATATGTGCATTTATAGTAAACCATAAAAGTTAGAGATATATAATTAAATACATCATTCATGGAGATAATACGTTATATGTACAAATGAATGTTGTTTCCATTTATTAATGGTTATAATAAAATAAAGGTAAATAATAATTCAGAATTATTGGCTAAATTTGATTTCATACATATATATATATATCAAACATAATTCTTATCTTCATCATTATTACCTTCTATGAAATTTTTTAGTTAAAAAAGAATCACATGACTTCATAAGGCAGTTATCTGTCATACAAACAGGTAAAGCTATCATATCCCCATCAGAATAGAAATTAAAAAAAAAAATGTGATATGATAATTATTTTATTATAATTATATTTAAATAATCATATATATTAACTTAATATATCTATATTATCATATATGTAAAACATAAATAAAAAACACATCGCCTCGGTTTGTGAGGATGTAGCATGCCGTAAACAAAAGTGATATTATTGTTTTCTAATAGGTTTGAAGGTAAGAAGGTAGGTGTAATATTATAAATAAATAATTATACTAATAAGATACATTTCTTATATAAAGATTATATCTTCCATTATATCCATATTGTAGATATGGTGATGAAAACCAAATAACATTGGTTCGTAAATAATTAGTCCACCGTACACACAATCAACAACATCATTTTTAATTTAATTGAAGAAGATATGAATATATGTTATTAAATTAACATAATGACATATAATTATATGAGTGATAAATTTTTTATTTTATTATAATATTTTATGAATATTTGATGGTTTTATAGGATGAAACAAAATGAAAGTACAATTTTAATCACTATAACTCTTCTTCAGAGAACCTCTTCTGGTTTAGTACTAAATAATTCATATGAGGGACCCTTACAAAAATAAGACCACTAGGATTTGGGTAGGGAAATAAAGTAGATATTTGGGTGTGTATTTTATTAACAAATGAATCTTGTATGTGGTTAAAGGAATGGATAGGGGCGGGATTATATATGTGTGGTAGAGGCATACACATTTTTTTGGAAAAGAATTTCGTGGACTCATGGTTTTCACATTCCAAAAGGATAAAATGGATTAATATCTAAAACTAGAGGTTATATTGTTAAAATATGTCATCAAATGGGTGTTTTACTATTTTCTATGCCATTTTAACTACTATCTTTTTTGTTAAATCCCCATAGTAAACTACATTAACCATAACTATGGTAATTAATTTTTATTTTATTTACTATTATTTTTCAGAAAAAAATGTGTTTAACTTTTTATATAATAGAAATTATTATTATTATTAAAAAAAATCAATACATTTTTAAAAATATGTTCACATAATGGTATAAATTAATTTAAAATTAAATTTGTAGACACGATGGAAAAACAGTTTTGAAAGGATATATTTTATGAAAGTTGAAAAACAATTATCACAAATTTCAGAATGAAATTTGTTCATATAAACTATATTTTAATAATAAATATATATTTGAACTAATTTTTCATTAAAAATATATCAAAATATAATGTTTCATATAAATTCATTGAATGAAATTGGAGTATTTAATAAAAAAAATTAATTACTCTATTCATAAAATATATTATTTTTTAAAATTATTACAAATAATTATCCTAATATAATATTGAAATTAACATTAAAAAAATTATTTTTTTTGAAATTTATTTTTTTAAAATATGAAAACATAATATTAAAATATGTTCACAGACTATGACAAAACTATTTTTAGAAATAATATTATTTTTTTTTGTATATTAGGATTTAATATTATCTTATAACTATAAAACACATAAGATGATTGTTATATGTATGATTTAATATATAATACATACATTAAATTTGAATAATTTATCAAATTTTTTTTTTTAACTCATATAGGTAAAATGTGTTTTTACATAGAAAAATTGTTTTATAGAAAAATATTGTTTATTACTTTCAAAAGTTTATAATTTTCATTTATAATTAATTGGTTTACAAATAATTAATTTTATATTTTACATAAACCATATATTTTCATAATTTAGAGAATACTATTCATACTCACCATTCCAATGGCTATGTGATAATAATCATTTTAAATTATAATATTTTAATATTTTATTGGGTATCGTTAAAACTTAGTGTGCTGTGTATTAGAAGTAATTGAAGAAATTAAATTTATATGATATTTTATAAAACACTTAGGTGTTACACGTCCCTCATGAAGACACTTCATAAACCACATCTTCCTATATCCCCAAGTGAATTAGGTAATCTCATCCACATCCACCCATAACCACTACAATATATCAAAAAAAGTAAGCTTTCATGAACATAAAGGACATAAACCTCATCCCACTCATACCATGAAGGACCACCACTATAAACCTCATCATACCCTAATTAAAATCAACTATTTGTCAAATAAATTCACAATAAATATCAACCCATTTACGTAAACCTCATAAGGAAGAGAGGGTAGGGGATAAGTGGTATCCATGTATCCATTCTTATCGTATAAGATGTTGGAAATAACATCCCAATATCATTTGGGTGCTGGTACATTTTGATAGATGTAGGTGGGGCATGTACATATATCAAAAAGAAAATAAATTATGTAATAGTTTCATGCAAGAAAAACCTTTGGTTTTTAAAAATAGAAACATCACAATTCACAACATCACCACAAGGTCTCACAGCTTCATCCATTACCACTACCACTATTAAATGAATTACACCACACATGAAATCAAAAAACCATAAGCCACATTCTCTATTCCATTTTTATGTCTATCCACATCTATTTTTTTCATCCCCAATCTATTATAATGTTGATTTATTTCTTGTTTCTTAATAAATAATTTAGTCATAAATCCCATTCCTGTTATAACTATTTTTTATCATTACATCCCACACTGTTTTCATTTCATAATTTATATTAGGTTCAATTAATACCAAAAAAAAACACAAAAAAACACATCACGTCCCTTTACGCCAACCATTCACACATTAAAATAACCACATATCCTCTCTAATTTTCATCACAAACACCCCAAATCTCAACTAATTATCATTAAAACCAATAAAAATCAAAAACACATTTTATTTAGATTTACATAAGTTTATTTTATCACATGTAATTCATTATTTATAAGGCTATTCAAAAAAAATATTATAATTACATGTGAAAGCAATTAATTACACAGATTAAGTGGTTAAATGAATTTATGTATGGTGAGTCATAAAAACATCAAAAAGGGTCACTATTTAAATTTCCACTAATAAAAACAAATAACAACATAAGGCAAAAGATAAAAATAAAATCAAACTTTTTTGACCGTATATAAAAATCATCTAAATTACTGAAACTTGTTGGATTTACTCACCACCCATTAAATTTAAATCAATAAAATTATTTTTCATCATTAAACCAATTTATACTATATGCCCAAAGTATGGAAAAAATAATATTTACACATTTATCTCAAAATGAGTAAATTTTAAGGATCCACTACCTCAACTCATTATTCTATGTGAAACAAAATTACCAAGGATCAACACCCACTTGTATCAATGGAAAGACTACTGAGTCTTATGAATAGTATGTCCCCATCAAAAACTAAAAAAAACATGGGAGAATATATTTTTTAGAGAGATATTTAGTATAATAATAGTATAGTAAAGAAGATTTGGGGAATACAAGTTCATCTTGATTGAATGAAATCCAAACCAAATAATGAAAAAATGAACTAGGGAGTTCACAGAACCAATAGAGGTTACTCGAGAAGGGGAGGATGAACATGGGTCAAGAAAGAGTCAAATATTGTTACACAAAATTAATGAAAAGTTGTATTCGAATTATTATTTATAAGAAAATCATAATGGAATCCAATATATCATGGTAAAAAACAAAATTCCCAGGGTTTGTCCAAGAAATGGTGGATCTATAACCCCTATTCCAAATCCTCATTTTACCACATCTTAAAAAAAGTATTTGAACACCATTGAAAATAATACCATAAAATGGTACAAGATATGTTTGTTCTTATATCCTCTTCAATAGACAGAATCCATCTCCTAGTATCCATTAAATTTCACTATTACCCTCAAAAAACAAAATTTTATAGCATATAGAGCACATATATCTCATTTAAAACTGATGATCAAAAAATGATCCATCATCAAAACCCTACCCATTATCTATATTTTAGATTTTACCATGGTGAAAATGAAGAAAACTAGGCCAACACACCCAGAAAACACACCTTACCTAGGGTGTTACTACATAAATCGTTTCACAAAAGAGGTTAATTAATCCAAAACCCCTCGAATATTACTTGATATGATGTTTTATAAACAGTTGTGTCCCCAAAAGTTCAAAACACTAACTCAAAACTCATGGTCACAACTAAAATATCTAGAATAATCTCCAAGACATGGGTAAAATAAAAGGAACGATCACTGAGGTTTAGTCCATTACTAGATCTTTTAAATTACTCACCATAGACAAAGTTGTATGATCGTTTCTACTTTGAGAGTTTTAAAATTTAATCGCCACCCTAGGATCATTATGGATTGATAAGTCATAGTCATTGATTGGATAATAATGTATTGATTAGATAATATAGAGATAATTCTCTATGAATATATAAATAATGATATATATATATATGTCACACTTATATTAATATAGATATTTCCTCTAAATAAATAATATGAAGAGTAAAACAACCAACACTACACCATGGGTTGGAAAATTTTGTTCATGAACCATTAAATGTTTTAAAATATATGATATTTCATTATCATTTTTTAGGACTAAACAACCCAATCCATTCAATAATGTATCACTTTATTTCAAAATTCATTCTCCACATGTGGCATGTATGAGTACATGTGTGATGAATTGCCACTTCTGCACATCCGTGAAGCTATATGAGCAATCATCAGTTTGGTAAAACATGGATACCTTCATACTTTTCTTGGTCAGTGGGTTTTAAAATTGTGATAATTTCCTCACATATCATTGATAATACCCTGTCAATTTAAAAAAATATTGGTCACCATTACATATGATGGTTTAGGCTAATCCAAAATCACATTTTTCATTGAAGGATTTACAAATAACCAATTACTTGTTAAAATATACCCTAATAATGGTAAATTACCAATTAAAAACACAAGATTATTTTTATTTTTATATATCATTTACTTTTTCAAGGTATTTAACACAACACTCAAATGTTCCTCATGATCCTCCATTATTTCTTTATTAAATAATAATATCATCTATAAATACTACCATAAATTATTAATAGTAATCTCAAAATAAATTATTAAAAAATTATAGATATATTGATATAAAATTTGTGAGTTCGAATAGAATTACAATGAATGTATAGTGTTCATACCTTATATGAATAACATCATTTAAAATATTATCCCTCTTCAACTTAATTGATAGTATCCGGACCGGAGGTCCATTTTGGAGAATTATAGGACCTTGTCTAGTTGGTAAAACAAGTTGGAAATCTATTCAATTGAAAAAGTTTTCTTAATTTTGATATTTATGAGTTCAAAATAGTTAGTGAAACGATTCCTTGACCTATACTACATATTGGAAAAGTGGACTGGTGCACCATATAGTGAATCACATTTGAATAAAAAACCCTTTTCAATATTCTCTTGTTCTAACTTAATAAATTATTTTAATTAAATGTTTCACATTATATATTTAGAGTTGTACATGGGTAGATATTGAGAAATAAAAAAAATGTATAACTTAACTACTTGGTCATGAGCAAGACATGGAAAATATTTAGGGAATATATTTACAAATTCCCTTATAATGGAAATTTCATCAGGGGTGATCTTATCCTTTATCTCAATAATTTTTTCGAGATTTAAATGATCATAAGACATTAATACTTATATTTTAGAATACTTTTGTAAAGGATATTCATCCAACTCCTTACATTTGTATATAATCAAGGGATTATCTGGGATATAAGAATTGAATTTCATCTAAAAGAATTTGATGATTAATAGATAATGAAATCCAATCCATGCTTAGTATATAATAAAATTATAATAAATTTATTGAGGAAATTTTTATAGAGATTCATTATACATACATTGATTCTGATTCAATTATTTCACCACTTATTGTTTTCAATGATAATTCAACCGTTATGCCTTGAGGTGGTTATTAAATAGTTATAGAAAAGATTCATGATATAAAATAATTCATAGAACCAATATAAAATGACTAATTTTAGATTAATAAATTAATAATAAGTATATCAGACCCATGGATTTTTATAAAATAACATTATGATTAATAGCATATACGACACGCAACACGGAGCCTAAAGGACCCATTAAATATATCAATGATACAGCCTATCCATTACATTGGAAAGTATAAATAGAATTAAATAATTTATAATATATATATTTATATACTAATAAATATATATGTATTGATAAAATTTTAATAAATAATAACTCAATTTTTGGTAATGACATTTTATCATTCAAACATGCATTTTCGTAAAACAAATATTGAGTTTTTTGACAAAATATTATAACAAATAAATTTTTGATTATTGAAACGTTATGAGATAAAATAAACCTAATTTTATAAATAGAAATATAAAAATTTAAATATTTCAAAATTTTGGTATTTTTCTAGAAATATTTATTTTTTGCGAATAGTAAAAATTACCATTTTTTGTGAAACTATCATTTCTTTTGAACAAATTTAAAAATTTAAAAGTTACATTATGATATCATTTTTATGAAAAATAAAATATATATTATTTAATTATATTTAGTCAAATTAATGAATTTTTAATCATATATACAATGGATTTTAGTATATGTTTATTTTTTCGCTTAAACCCAAAATTATTAAATGTATTTTGAAGCACATAGTGTTTCTCCTTTTTATTTAATAATATTTACCCCAAAATAGAAATTAATTAAAATAAATGTTTAAAATAAATATAAATATATAAATATATGTTAAATTCAATTCATATAATAATTATTAATTGACATTGATTTAATATATTATCATCTTATTATTGAAAAATTACATTTTTTAAAACCCTATTATTTTTTCGCATCTACGATATTTATTTTAAATTAAAATCAAGAAATTATGTGAATTGATTATTTTAAAATGGATTCCACAATCAAAATCATCATAATATCTATTGCATAATAATACCAACATATTCCTTTCATAACGAATACTAAAAATAGTACATAATCTTTTACCGGGGTTAAGTTGAAAATGAATTTACTTGGGGCAGGGGGTAAAAAAATGATAAGTGTAAAAATATCCAAAAAAACTTGTAAAATTTAAATTTTCTATTAATATTTTTATATTTTCCACCTAATTATCTAGAATGGTTTTTTTGGGCCTTTTTTAATGTGTAGAATGTAAGTATAAATTTTCATTTTAAAAAATTCAACATGTATATCTTATATTCATAAATGGCTAATCCATATAATCTCATCTTAAAACATAAAAATAATGTTGGTTTTGGAAAAACTATCCAAATATCTTCCTTAATTACTACCATATTTTATATAGGCCTATTTTATCCAAAATATATTATTGGAATCCATTAGGTATAATCGTAAAAAGGTCATCAGAAGAAGAGGCATCGTTCATAACTTATAATTTTTGTCTAGTTTATTATCCCATATGATTAAAATATTATTTAAAAAGAATGATATAATAAAAAATTATAACATATCTATAGATTTAATTTTTTAAGAAAATAATGTAAATCAACATTTTGTTCTACAAATTGGGAAACAAAACCATCTTTAATGTGTAAGGCGTACTACCGCATTATGAACCAATGTAATTCATTTTCTATTATATCCTATAAAGGTATTATTGTAATAATTTAATTAGTGTTTATATATATTATATTAATAACTTATTTATCATTATTAGAATATATGATACGTTATGTTTTCTTACAATTCCATTCATTGAAAGAGGATAACATTATCTATGCATACATGTGGAATACTACCTCTATGAAGCGATGTGATTATTTTTTAATCACAAAATCACATAGATTATATATATAAATGTATTTAAAGAAATAATATTATATTTATGATATAATTATCATTCTATAAGGATAAATTAACAGTTACATTGTTTCTTCAATGATCATTGAATAATGGAATCGTTTCACATGTGTATGTATAGTCTTCCATCTCCATAATTGTAATGTAGTTAATTTTACTTTACTATTATACATGTATTGTGGAAAGAGTATAATTTATGTATGAAAATTATAATTATTTCATTATTATTATTCTATATATGATTTTAGAATGAACCCTCTGACCACAATCAACATAATGAATTCATTTTGAAAATATGGTCTGAATGTCCCCAAGAAAGACCACGTGGATGCAAATAAATTAAAAACTAAACATGTTATTAAAACAACTAAAATAAAGGATTTATGTATAATTAATTAAAATATGAAATTTTTATTAATAATTTAAATAATTTATATAATTTTATTATATTGGATTATATATAATACCGGGAAATTCTGTACTTGATGTTAGGGTGTCTCGTATCTCTTTTCTATTTCGGCAAGACATACACCATATTCAAAAATTATTTTAATTTTTTGGTGTATATAATTACAATTAACATATTTTTTTACTATTTACATGAAAATAATTTTAATTTATAAATTCAAATGATTTTTTCCCTCTCGTGAGGTTTTGAACTTGTGATTACAATATCAATAAGGGATCTAATATCAGTTTTCCTTCATTGAGGTTTATTTTACTGTTCTACATATAATTTATTTTATGAGGTTTATATATAATGAAAATTTAAATTTTATATTAGGTATCCTTAAAATTTATTGATATTCTAATTCTCAACATGAATTATCTCATCAGAGTGGATTTCACTCAAAATCTACCAAGTTGTAAATGGTTTCCTAACATAATATCCATTTGTGGTGGGTCATAACCATTATTCAAGGACTTTTTTCCTACATTATTATGAATTAATTTATATTTACATTCTATTATTATATATTTAAACTTTTTTATTTAAATTTTTTATAAATAATGTATCCATTGGTTAACTCTCAATTCAATTACATGATATTTTTAAGGGTTCTTCATCTAAAATTCCCATTCGTTGAGATTTATGTTTAATTAAGGTAATATATATTATTTTATGAGGAGTATATAAAACCCCATTCACATGTCATATATTTATTTTTCGTTTTTCATGAATTTTAATTTTCAATTTGATGTTATTCTTTCCTGGAGAATACCATTCAAAATATTACAAAAGTTGATATGGGTTTATGATACAATTTAATTTATTTTCCTTATTGTTCAAGTTAAATGGTAATTTAGAGGAAATAATATGATATTATTTTATTGAACCGTATTTCTATTTTTATAATCTTGTTATTAATGTGGTTTATATGTTTAATTCCCAATTCCTCAATTAATTATTAACAAAACATCAAGGAAGTCACTTGTAATTTTTACTAATCTTGTATATTTTTTTTGATCAAGAATATTTCTCTTCTATATCAGATTTTTCAAAAAAATAGGAAAATATATTTTCTAAACATTAATAATTTCCTAAATTCGTTTTACATGGTCATCTACTATCTCCTAAATGGTTTTTTTAATGAAATTTCTTAACATTTTCAAAGTGGGTCACTATTGAATCCCTTTACAAAATTTTGGAGAGGAATATTTTTTTTCTTTTACATCCTGAATGGATTTTCAATAATTCATGACAATTATTTAAATTGAATTTCTATTTACATGTATCCATGGTTATTTTAAATTAAAATCATTTTCAAAATATTTGGAAAATATTAGTTTTTTAGATTAATTATCAAAATGAAAAGGTTGTTTTTCTCAAGAATTCTTTGAGTGATATTCTAATTTAATATTTATTCATGAAAATAAAAAATCCTTGATGTGATTTATGATTAAATGGTGATATATTTTAATTTAAAAATAGAAATTTTTTTCCAATATGGAATATGATATTGACATGGATCCCATTTTTTCATGGGTGAATCAAGAAATGGTCGAAAAATTATAATAATTATCTATAAAAGAGAAATATTCAAAATATCTTATTCATGAATTATACATGGATAGTATTTATTATAAAGGGTGTTCCCAGGTATTTCTCGGTGAGTCTAATATATCTTATATAATGGTTGTGCCGAGATAGAAATGGGTGAACTGATATAAAATTTATGATGGGTGTTTCTTATAGCCATGGGTCAGCGTGACATAGCTTATATAGTGGGTGTATCTAGTTAATGATCCATTCCATTAGGTAAATATTATATTCCCAAAATAATTATATTTCATGTTATTCTAAATTTTATTCAAAATTTTAAGGGTTCTATAATGGGTTTAAGAAGATGAATCTTCAAGTTACCAACACATTTTAAATATTATCATTATGAGTTATAAATGATTAATTTAATTTACATTTACATCACATGGCTCATGATTATTGTTTCATATGAATCTTTCATTTTTTAAATAGTTAATCCATGTCTCATGATTGTTGATCTAGATAATGATTGGTTTGATTTATCATATGTTATTCACATGCACTTTGATTATGTCATCATAACCCTATTATCATCTTATTAACACTAAATACATTTAGTTGTTATTGATTATTTTTACCCCTATTGAGGATTTGATCATGCCCTTCTTATGCTTCCTTTTCCCTAGGTTTTAAAGAATGATTTTAAATGAATTATTACTATAAGAGTTTTATATGGATGATGATGATGAACAAATATAGAATATGACAAGATGTATCTGGTTGAAAAAATACACTCTTGAAGTCATGCGTATTGTTATAAATTTTGTATAAAAAAATTAGGTCATACTTATATGTATGAAGTGAGAATTTTTATGATTAAATTTCTAGAACTAGATCGTGGAGTATGAGTTCAGGGAAGTTATAATTAGCATTTGATAATGTTTTTCAAAAAATTGGAGATTAAGATGTATTTATTATATATTTAATTATGTTTTATGGTTATAATCATGGGTATATGAGATTAATTCTGGTCAAATTTTTGAATTATTAGACACCCAATGTGAGTTTTTAAGAGTTGATATTTTTATTAGTTTAATGAACATTTTTGAAATGTTTTATTCTATAGATGTATATTTAATGATATAGTTTAACATGAATTATGCCTTGATATTTTTTGGATATATGGTTACTAGTAATGACAACCTTTACAGTTTATTTGATCATGGAATATGAGAAAATTTTGGGTACACATGTTCTATCTATAGAAAACTATGTGACTGAATGATGATTTGGTGACTAAGGTATGAAAGTTATTTCAGAAGAAAATAAGTATATTTTTAAGAATGTAAGATTAAATTAACGTGATGACCTTTATGGTTAAGAACTATTTATTTTTTAAATTATTAATCTTATTTTTTATATAGGTTTATTTATTTATGAAATGATTTAGTTTTCACTTTTGATATTACTGTGGAATTTTGAAGAATAATTTCGTATTTCACCATATGAGGGATTATTAAATTTGAGAAATATATTACTTTGTGGAAATTTTTTTGGATAATTCCTATATATATTTAGAATATCATTTTATCCTTATATTTACTTATGTGATTCATTATAATTGTATTTTAGTGCTTCATGTATAAAAATATTCATCTCTATTACTCATTGTTGGGACCAAAAGAAGAGAATGTGGTGGAATTTGATTATATTATGGAATTTTTTTATCGGGAATATATATTTCTATATTTTATTATTATATATAGTAATTTAATTACTAAACTCTTATAAAAGGATCTTGAAACAAAATTTTATCACATTACCAACATTTTTTATGATATAAATGATATCTTTCACACCTTTTTGGTTAGTGGTTTTGTAATCATGGACTTTAACATGATAATTAATTATTTTTAACAACGATATATTTATATCCCCTAATTATTTTTTATTTATTATCGTCTATATTTATATATATTCACATATTATAAAATTTAACCAATTGGGATATCTTGTAATTTTTATTTCATATGGCAATCATATTTTTATTTCACTTTATCAAAATCAGGTTTTATTAAACAAATTTATGATGTCAGATTTTAAGAAAGTAAATTTAAAATGAAATTCATTTAATAATGATGATAAACTTTAAATTGTGGGGTTGAAATTTATTAATGTTGGTGGGGTGATATAACTACACACACATAATTTAAAATAATAACATTATGTTTGATAGTGTATATGGCACAAAACACCGAGCTTAAACGAATCGTGAAATATATTAAAATTATAACATAGCTATTAAATTAGTTGGTATATATAGGATTAAATACATTATGAAATATATATATATACATACATATATATATATATATGAATTTCTTACATAATATAATGGTATTTTTAAATTATTAGTACATAATCACTCAATTTTTAGTAATGACATTTTATTAATCAAAAAAAATTCATAAAAAATAAATTTATTAATTTTTTCTTATAATATATTTTAAATAATATATATATTTTTAATATTTTTTTATAATAATAGATTTTTTTGAAATTATAATATCGATATTTACAATTGGTTAATTTTCCAGGTTTTTTGAAAAATATTGAAATTTAAATGCATAGTAAAAACAATGATTTTCATAAAACATTCATTTATACTCAACAAATGTATTGTATTTAATATAAAAATATGAATTAAATTTTATTTCAAATACCATATGTTTTATTATTTTCGATTTAATACAATTATGTAAGACCCTATGATTTTAATAGAGAAACAGTATATTCGATAATGTATATGACACACAAAACTGTTCTTAGATGAGAACATAACACCTTAATAATTTATGATATATTATTTTTTAAATAAATTCATTGTATTCTATAACATGCATAACAAAAAAACTTCTGGTTTAAATGAAATGCGATACTCTTTTAAAATATTATAATTTAAACAAGATCATTATAATCTAGCCATTAGGTTGTGGGTGTGATTAGTAATAAAAAATTATGAAAATTAAATTATTTACATGTGTATAAAATAAATTAATTGGTTAAAGATTTATTATAAATAAAATAAATATCATTTGAAATAAAATGATGTGATTTCTATAGAATAATATTTTTAAAGGCAGTCTACTCATGCCTTGAAAAAAAAAATTAATTAAATTTTACCACGTTTTGAAAATTTATATGAAAAAATACAATTCATTTTTTAAATATACTTGTCAAAATTATCTTTGTGTATATTTTTTTAGCATACTCTATAATGAAAATAGTTTTAATTAATTATGAAAATATTAATTTTTATTGAAAATAACATTTTCATTAAAATTATTTTAAAATAAAAACAATGTTTCACATTAGATTAAAGGTAAAATTATAAAAATTATTTTAAAAATAAACTACTTTAGGTATTTTTAATAAAATTGATATAAATTATTATTATTAAAACATTCTATACTAATAATACTTTTCACATAGAATAACTATTATTTAATTACATATTGTATTTAATATTAAATTGAATTCTACCACTTGTTTGAATTTTATTTGGATAAATATATTTGATATTGGGATTTATATTAACTTATATTATATAATAAGTGTATCTTACTATTTGGCCATAATGAATAGTGAAATAGTGAAAATTAATTTCTGTGTTTCAGGTAAAAATGGGGTTACCTGGGATGAAACTAAGAAGATAATGTTTGAAATGATACAAAAATTATCCTAAAAACATTTAATTGTAATACTTCCATATTATCACTTCTAAGGGTAATGAATTACCCATTTTAGAGGCTTTTGGCAAGAATAAAAACGTGGTTATCATGTAATGCCCCAACCCTAGTGACCCTGAGTCAGTGCATTTTTACATAACATTAGCATGATAACGATAGATCATGTACCAAAATACTAATATGTTTCGTTTCCTTAGATGTACTAGATACATACAAATGTTTTAAATTACATTATCAAATGAAAATCAACAATATTGTGTCTCCTTTGAACACTCTTATATCCCTTATCCTATTCCTTCATGTCAGTCATAATTCACTTCTTCACATACTAGGAAAAATAAAACACATGAAAGAGGTGAGCTCAGATGCTCAGTAAGGATAAAAATATAGTGGAAACTTTCATAAATAGTCATAAATGTTCAAGGTAATGTATAAGACTAAAAGGCATGACTTCAAAACATAATTTCAGGACAATATGGATAATATAAATAAAATAATTCCATTTACATATTCACAAGGATATTCTAGTAGTCTAATAATCACCTGTAATATCAATATAAAATTTTATAATAATGGAATTCAAAATACCAAACATAAAAACCATATAGTCAAGGCCTCGTGCAAAGTCTAAAAATATGATTTTATCAAGGCCTTGTGCCAAGACACTGGAATATCAAATGAGACTTACCGATGCATCGAGGAGCTATAGCTGAATCCACCAATCATTTACTATGTCTAATTCATTCCTCATATGAAAATTTTGTAACATAATATAAACATTCGTATTGGAACTAGAATAAGAAATGTTAGTATATAATCAAAAAACCATGAATATTATAAAAATATCACATCCATAGTCAAAAATAACTCATTAAATACAATATGAATGATATTATTAACAACAATAAAAAATAATAAAGGATATTGACATAGATAAAAATAATTAGTAAAACTATTTGATAGAAAAATCCCCATTTTCATAAAAACATTTAAAGTCACTCTATTTATCAAGAAGGTGTTAAAAATATATTTTTAAATAAAAGTGTCCCATACCACATTGAAAATTTTAAAAGGAATCTTAAATTTAAAATATTAATGTCCATATAAATAAATCCTTATACATTTTTTTTAAAACATGGACTTGAATGATAATGATTTATAAGAATAAATCTTTAAAACATTTAAAATAATATTTTAGTTAGAGATCTTCAAAAAAATGAGGGATGATTGAATACAAATAACTGATGTAACAAAAACATTATTATATAATCAGAATAAATGGATTCATGATATAATATGTCAAAGTAAAGTATATACACAGTATAAAAGGGAATGGGTGCATAACAATAATGAAGTATCAATAGAATGTTAATTGAGATGAAATCCATTATAATGACTGTATCATTTGGTTAAGGACAACTAAATGACCTAATTATGTGTGAAAAAATATAAATATACTAATTATGAGTGGATATTTACTATGAAACATTCATAGTACATTCCACATATTATTGTAACAACAACACCAATGACTTGGATGTTTAACTCAAAGAATGGAAATTGAGTTAAGATTACTTTTTTCAAGTTAACATCGATGAATTGAGAATTTATCAATGGAGTTATTAGGTGTATAAAAATTATATCCACACCATGGGGTATAAAAATTACTAAATAAATAAATAAATACTTATTTAACACATAATGTTGGATTAAAATAATAAATGATGTTTTCTGTGAAACCCAATGAGTAGAAATCAGAATTAGAAATTCCCTTACCAATTTGGTAACATACGAATCATACACCCAATGAAAGAAATATTATACAATGATGATTAAAGTAACCATATATTAAATTATATTAAACAAATAATATAATCATGGGAAGTACATACACCACACTAAAGGTAATAGTGGAAAATATTGCATGAATCTCATGAGAATGAAAGTGATATGAAAATTCCACACTTTTTACATTTCCTTAGTCAAGGGTACATTAAAATCCTTTATAATTTTTAAATTATTGTTATTAAATTATTTGATAATCACATACATAAATATGATATCATATATGATATTCTAAAATTGTTTTGTTAATAATATTTTAGTAGTATCATTGTTTTGGGTGTTATATGATTCGTTTTACATTATATGATTTGTTATTTAAGTAATATTTGTTATGGATAGGATGTATTTTATTAATATAAAGAATTTTATTAAGTTCTTATAAATTATTTTTAATCATAAAATGAAATTTACCTTTCAAAGATTATGATGGGTAAAGAATCTCATCGTGTTCGTGGAGATGGTAATTCGTACGTACGAACGAGCGACAATATCATCCAATTGACGGTGAAATCGTATATAATATGATGTTATATCTTATATATAGAATCATTAATATGTTATATATATTATTTAAATCAATTTTACATCATTATTATACCCATAAAAATAATGAAGTGCTGAATAACAACTACACCACAACTTGGAGATGGTAAGCCGTACATACACACGTATAGTGACTTTCTCATTCATGGGATGAATAGAATAATTAATACGGCTGTAAAATATTTATAATAACATCATAGTATGTATAAGGTACTGGATTAATTATTTTGGAATGGAAACAACAATGAAAAAAGAAGTGTAAGAAGAAGATAACTTTGGAATAGGTGATGAAAACATTACCTCTTCTTCGGGTCCTTTCTTTTCATTTGATCACAAGGATTCCATATGATGGATTTATGATAAATGTAACAACTATGGTATCAATTTATGGTTGTTGGGAGGATATTTGGGTTAGGTTTGTTTGATCCAAATGGATTTGGAGATGTGAAATTATGATAAGGTAACTATCCTTTTATAAGAGAGGAGAGGGTCACATTAGGAAAAGCTTGAAATATTATTTTATTACCAATTAATATTTTCTTAATAATGTCTCCAATTGGATTTATTTCAAGTATATGGTTTGTATGGTCCCAAATCATATCAACCAATAAGTTTTAGACAGTTTTATGTGACCATATTAACTTTATCATTTAGATTTAACTCTTAGTTAACTAGTCTAACTTTTACCATGTGTTCATGTATTATTATAATAAATGGTTAATATTCAAACTATAAATATCCAAGAGAACCAAATGTTCTTCATTATTGATATATATATATATATATATATCTTTATCTATGTCATTTGGCCATTCCTTGTATTTTTTGTAATATTAAATAAATTAACAATATAATATTCATTTTAAAAACTCATTTATGTCAATTTTGATACTATTTGGTAATTGATTTTTGATAAAGTCATAACAACTTGATTACATCAAATACCATTTATTTAATGAACAATAAAATGTAATATTATCCTATAAAATTAGTGAAAATAATCATGAGTCTCAATGTACATTTATTTGGATATTTATAATATCAATTATTTTAATATTTAACTAATAAGGTTATTACAATATCATCATAGTGTCATAATTAAATTAAATTATATAATGTATAAAAAGTACAAATAAAATATCATTGTTTAGGAATGATTTTTAGATTTCTAATTAATATTTATAGTATAATTTATCTTATATATAAAACTATATTAAAAATGTTATATTTATTAAACATTAAATTTTACACTTTTAACATTTCATTAAATAAAATTATAATAAATGTCATAATCTAATCCTTTTGGATGAAAAGGATCATATTTTATTAATAAGGTTGTTTTTAGTCCAAATACATTGATCTAATAGAATTAGGATATGTGTTAGTTTAATTATAATATCATTTTTACATTTAATTACCTTATTTACTTTTAACCCTGGTAAACAAAACTCAAAAGATACTATTCTCCATAAATTATTTTCATTTTATTGAAACAAATTTTTTATAAAAATTTCAACCATGTCTCTCAGATTTTTGAAAATATATCCCCAAAATTGGTTAAATTATGTTGTAGACAATTTCGCTAACATGCCTAGATGATGGGTAAAAGACGTTAAAAATTTCAATAAAATTTTATACATCTAATATTATTATAAAATGACTTCGATGAATTACATTGATCTAATATAGATATTATATATCTATTTTTACTTAAAATAAATTTAAATAAAATAAATAATTATTTAAATAAAAATTAGATTTTTAAACAATAATGATATGTTTTTCATTATTAAAAATAAATATAAAAATTTCAGAAAAATACCAAAAATTCAGACTAAGATAATTTTGATTTTCTGAATTCAAAAATGAATTATATTTTCTAAAAATAAAAACATAGAAGTCTCACTAATTATATTAAAATTAATTATCTTTTACAAAACAAATAATGCAGGTTTTTAAAAAGTAAATACTTTCAAAAGATTTACTAGCATTTATGTCAAATTTAAATGTGAAATTACTTATAAAAACCTAAATTGTATTAAATGTTAAAATTATTATCTAATTGTGTTTAAAATCCATTCAAATTTATAATTTATAACTATTAATTATTTTGGTTAAAAAAGTTATTTTGAATTAAAGTTTAGTATTTTTAACTATTCTCTAAAATATGAAATTTACCAGAAAAACTCAAAAAACTTATGGAAAATAAATTTTTATGTCCAAATTCCTAATAAATAGTTTATTTTTAAAAATGTAATATATAAAATTGTCATATATAGTATGTAAACATGGTTTTCCATTAAAAGGTGGTAAAATATAATTTTCTGAAAAATAGTTTATCTGAAAAATTTACTTTGTTCTTATATTATGTCTAAAAAATACATAATATAGATGTTAAAATTTTATGGAGTATATAAAATTTAAAATTAAGTTAATAATATTCCCAACTTCTTTTTGAACAGCTAGTTGGGTATGTTGTGGTGTGATCAAACTCGGTGTTGCGTGTAGCGCAATCTATTGAATTATTTTAAAGAAAATAACATACTATGTAATCTTGGGGGGTTAAATTCTTCCCACATTTTGGAAATTAAATCTTTAGAACATTAAAATTGGGCTTTTGATATTCATTGTAATTCCCCGACCCTAGTTACCGAGATTCGGTGCATTATTACATAACATTGGCATGATCACAAAAGATCAAGTCTCGAAAGACCGATTAGTTTAGTAGCCTTGGAATCACTAGATACATTCATAATGTTTACATTACATAATAAAGTGAAAAATACAACAACAAACTCTTGTCTTCATATCCCCTCATATTATCCCTGTAGGTTATTCATAAATTACTTTTTCACATCCTAGGAAAAATAATAAATTGAAAGGGGTGAGCTCAAATGCTCAGTAAGGATAACAATATAGCGGAAAAATTCATAAATTATCTTAAACATTTAAGGCAATGTTTAACTAAAACAAAAGCCTTTTAAACATTAACTTCAGCATAATATGGAAATGATAAAATGAAATAATTCAATTTAATTATTCATATCGATATTCTAATAATCGAATAATCACATGCAATAACAATAACCACTTTCATAACGATGGAATGACTAATGCCGAACTTTAATTTCTGTGTTGAGGCCTCATACCAAGACCTAAGGGATAACAGTAACCGGAACCCAACCTGGAGAGCCTCTGTAACCGGCTCCAACCTGGAGTGCCTCTAATAACTAGACTCAAACCCGGAGTTCCTCAAATAACCGGGCACCAACCTATAGTTCCTCTAATTACTGGACACCAACCCGGAGTGCCTCTAATAACTGGGCACCAACCCAGAGTGCCTCTAATAACCGGACACCAACCCAGAGGGTCTACTTTAACCAGGCGCCAACCCGAAGGACTTACTTTTACCGATCCCCATCCCAGAACATACTAGCCCAACACATTCATCTTAAGAAGAAGATGAAATATAACATAAACATTCATATTAAAACTAGCATATGAAATTCCAAAACATTAATCATAAGACATTAATGGCATAAACATGACTTATCCATAGTCAAACATATCAAAAAACCTTTAATACAATATGGAAGATTTGTATCATAATAAATCAACTTCAAACAACTGTAAAATTTATCAAAGGATATTGATAGAGATGAGAGAAAAACTATTTGAGAGAAATATCTATTCTTTTGAAATCATTTAGAAGCCACATAATTATAAAAGAAAAAATGTAGTTTGAATATATTCTTATAAGATTGTGAGGGAAGATTCAAAGATTTTATAATGGCAGAATATACCTGCACCCATCGTATAAGTTTAAAAAAGACATTCTTACCTTAATTCTGTCGAAAATGTTAAAAAGGACCTTGTTTGGAAAACGACAGAAATATTCCTTTATAAACTTCTTATAAATAGTCAAACAAGGGTATAAATTAATTTAACCCATATTCTGTAAAATATTAAGAATGTTTTGAAATACATTTTTAAGAAACATGGATGTGGATGATAAATAGGTCCTTGTAGATAATTCGTATAAACAACCTCGGATAATGAAGAGATTGTGAAATAAACCCAAACCAATTTGGTAAGATACAAAAAATACACCCCAATGAAAGATGAATAATAAAATGAATATGTAAATACACATAAATTATACTGTATTACACAAATAATACAATTATGGGAAGTACATACACCACACAAAAGGTAATAGTGGAAATATGTCATGAATCTAATGAGAATAAGGAGTGAGATGAAAACCCCTTACCTTGTACATTTCCTTGGTTGGGGGTAGGTTAACCTCATGTATAATGGTGAAATAATTGTTATTAAATTATTCAATAATCATATACATTAATATGATATCATATATGATCTTTTAATATTTCTTTGTTAATAATATCTTAGTATTATCGTCGCTTCGGTTGTTAAGTTACTCGCTTTTTATATGTTTTGTTACATATGCCATGTTTGATATGAATAGTTTGTATCTCATTCATATTAATAATGATATCAAGTCCTTAAACATTATTTTTAATCATCAAATAATAATTATACTTGAATGGATATGATGGAGAATGAATCTCATCGCGTTCGTGGAGACGTTAGTCCATACGTATGCACGAGTGACAATATCATTATTTTGATATAAAAATAATATATAATTGGATGGTATATCATATATACAGAATCATTATCATGTTATATTTATTATTTACATGAATTACACATCATTATTACCCCCATCCGAATAATAATTTATTGAATAACAATTACACCACGATGTGGAGACGGTAAGCCGTACGTACGCACGTATGGTGACATGTCATTCAAAGGATGGATATAATATTGAATGTCGTTGTAACATATTTATAATAACATCACAATATATAGAAGATACTGGATTTATTATTTTAGAATGGGAATAAAAATGAAAGAAGAAGTTGAAGAAGAAAGGAATGTGAAAGAGGGTGGTGAAAACATTACCTCTTCCTCGGATTCTTCCTTTTGATTTGATCAAAAGGGATCCTTAAGTTGGATTTCTGAATAAAGGAAGGGACCTATGATGAAGGGAGGATATTTTAGAGGGTATTTTGGCAGACATTGGCCGACCTAAAATGATTTTAAGGTGTGACTAATTGGTTAAAAGTGGTGTCCTTTTATAAGGGGTTGGGAAGGTCTCTTTAAGAAAAACATAAAGTATTATTTTATAATAAATTGAAATTAGGATTCTAATAGCTCCAAAGCACATTATTCAAAGTCTATGGTGTGGATGGGTCTAAATCCTTTCAACCAATATATTTTAGATATTTTTTGGTCATTATATTAACCTTATCATTTAGTTTTAACTCTTAATTAATTAGTTTGCCATTTACCATGTCACTTTGTGTTTTTATATTATATAGTTAATAAACATACTATATTCATCCAAGATACCCCCATGTGGTCCATTAATGATACACCTATAATGATATAAGTCATTTGGAAGATCCATAGATTTTTATGAATATAATATCAATTAATAATATAATATTTGTTTTAAAAACTCTTTTATGTCAATTTTGACACTATTTGGTATTTTGTGTTTGATAATTTCATAACAACATTATTACTTCAAAAGAAATTTATATAACCAATCATAATATGTCATACTAACCAATAAAATTAGTTTAATTCATAAAAAGTCTCAAATTAAATTTATTTTGATATTTATCGTATCAATTATTTTAATATTTCATTAATTAGGTAATTACTGCATCACCATTGTGTCATAAATAAATTATATTATTTAATGTCTAGAAATTATAAATAAAATACCATTATGTAGGAAATATTTTTATCTTTGTAATTAATATTTACAATTGAATTTATCTTATGTATATCCCTATATTAAATTTTTTTTCGTTATTAAACATTGATTTTAACTCTTTTAACTCTTCATTGAATTAAATAATAATTAATGTCCTAATCTAATCCAAGTGGACCTAAATGATAATATTTTATTCTTACGGTTGTTTTTGGTCGAGATACACTTTTCAAATAAAATTATAAAATGTTTTAGGGTAATTTTAATATCATTTTTACCCTTAATTACCCTATTTACTTTCAACCATGGTAAATAAAAGTAAAAAGTTACTATTCACCAATAATTATTTTCATCTCATTGAACCACATTTTACTCCTTTATATTAACCTTGTCTCTCGGATTTTCAAAATTCCACTCACAGAAGTGGTAAAATTATGTTTTATGTGAATTTCAAAATTCTCCTAGGAGGTGGGTAAAAGACGGTGAAAAGTTTAATAAACTTTTTATATATCTAAAATTATTCTAAAATAACTCCAATGAATTACATTGAACTTATATAGGTATTATGTGTCTATTTTGACCTTCATTAAATTTAAATAAAACAAATAAATATTTAAATAAATATTAGGTTTTAAACTATAACTTAGTGTTTTTTCAGTATTCATCAAAAATTGAATGTTTTTAGAAAAATACCAAAATTTCACCCTAGGATAATTTTGATATTCCGAATCCAAAAATGAAGTCCATTTTGAAAGATAAAATTTATAGAATTTCAAAAGGTGATTATTACTATTCATATTGGCTAGTTTGATTTATTGTGGTGTGTGTTAGAACTCGAAAATACGTACAACACACGCTACTGTATTATTCAAAGGGAAATATACCGTGGAAGCTAGGGGTGGTTAAATTATCCCATCCTTCAATAAATTTTGTCCTTGCAATTTGAAATTGTTCTTCGAAAATAAAAGGTTGAAAATAGAAAATATCTTTGTGGAAAACCCACATCAGAAATATGGAAAATAAAATTTAGTATTAATAAGAGGGAAAGGGAAATGAAAAATTCACCACCAAATTATGATCTCAATTCAGAGAACATTGGTGGAAATTAGAGACACATAATTGGAGGGAAAACGTAAATATTTGTAGGGAGTGATTGAGTCCATCAATCACAAACAAATGTAAAATTGAGGGCCTAAAAGCCTTCAATCTATGGCCATTTAAAATATTATCAGTTTATCAAAGCATAAGGTATTAGGATAACACATTTTTTTTAAAATCCCTTTAATAATGTTTAAGAATTAATTTATTAATTGAATAAGAGAGATGTATATATATATATATATACTTGACAAGTAGAGTTTCAACCTTCAACTAATTTCCACCACAAACTCATCATTCACTCAAAAATATTATATTTATCCTTATAGTACAAGGTTCCAAATATTAACACATTCCATTTAGATTAGGAAAACTATTTTTTAATAACCATGGACTTCCTGCAGGCTAGTGGTAGGTAATAAAGGCTTATCACACTATAGTTGTGGGTTCGATTCCTGAAGCTTTGTCCGACGCGACGGGTTATCCCCCGACATGTTGGTTGTAATTTCCCTAAAACTATAGTATTATAATATTCCAAAAAATAATCTTAAGAAATGTTTTAACCTTATTCCATACTATCCAAAGATCAACATAATCCATTCCAACCATTATATTTATCCAAAATACTTCTATCCAAATTCTCTCTTTTAAAGGTTTCTAAATTCCAAAATCAATTGTAACATCAGATTCCCCAAACAATGTAATGATTATTATTATCACATACTAAAAATATGATTAGCTTCATCATATTAAATCATTAATGAAAACAACAAGTACTGCAGTACAATCCTTATATATATCACATTATTCTTATAATGAGAATATAATCCTTGAATCCAAAAACACAAATACATTAATTATTCAACATCATCTGTAGTAACAACATAAGCTTGGCCTTTATCCCTTGACCTTTTCTAAGGTAAGCTTCCTTGGCGCTTAGGGAATTCATTTTCATAATGCCCCATTTCTCTAAAATTGTAGCATTCAACATTGACATCCTCTTTCTTTCCCTTGCAATCACGAGTCTGGTGACCTTTTTCTCCATATTTGTAACAAACTCCCAATCTTTTTAGGAAAGTACCGGTGTGTTTCTTACCTCAATTATCACATAATATAAAATCCTTATTTCCCTTTTACCCTTTATCTGTATCTTTCTACACCGTTATCTTCATCTTTTGCTTTACTTTTCTTTCATAAGTCTTAGAGAATTCTTGTTCTGTCTTGATAGCACACGAGAATATATCTTCGTACAATGAAAAGGATTGTGATAATAAATCTTGACGGAGAAATTGTTTTAACCCATCAATGAAATTTTCAATCTTACTTCTTGGATTAGGTATATAATCTACAGCATGCCTCACTAACCTTGTAATGATAGACTCATACTTTGCAACATTATCATCCTCCTTTTTCCTCAGACTCAAAAATTTCCTTTCCATATCTGCTCGATTGTCATGCGGAAAGTATTTTTATATCAAAATATCTTTGAAATATCTCCATTCCATATTTGATAATTCATCATCTTCCTTTGTGTTTTGTATCAATTACAACCATTGATCAACATCTCTTGTGAGGCGATAAACTGCTATGATAACATTATCCCTTTCACTACTCCCCAAAGCCTGAAATATTCTTTCTAGGGAACATATCCATTTCTCAGCTACCAATGGATTTGTACTCCCATTTAACATTGGTGGCTGTTTCCTAATGAAGCGATCTAACATTGATACTCCACGCTGTGGATCTAGGTGCTTTATATAGGTAAGGTTATTATTCATAACCTGAGTGAGTTGTCCCAGTATGGTGATTAACTGATCAGCACCAGTTGCATAACCAGCTCCACTATAATTATCTTGAGCAGAAGGAAAATCCCTACATAGAGTACATGCATTGATACGGTTTCCATTTCATCCACTAGGTGTCATTTCTAAACAATGACACAAACTAGATCAGTTTATGAATCAAAATACATAATTCCATACTTGTAAAACACATCACATAAATAGAACTATTTATGGATATAATCCAAAATAATAGAAATGTTTTCTTTGAAGAAGTACATACTCATAAACCCTTAATAATGGTTTGTAATGAATTTGAAAAGTATTTTAAGCATATCCCCGGGGAGTGTCGTAACCAAGAGTGAAACAAGGCCCGTTGTCATGGACTAGTTCTCGTTCGATTCTAGCTCAAATCGGTGTTTTCGGGTTTTAACCCTAGGTAGATCTGTGCCAGAGCCACCTTTACCTGCTCGTATCCAGACATAGATGTATTTCTCGGAAAACTCACAAAATCCCTACGATACAAAAATTTTAGGAAGTTCTTATATACTAATCCACAATGTCTATCATAGGTATATGTTCTCTAATCAGAGCTTACCTAAATCTAGCTTCCAAGGATTGTACTAAACTTCCTCTGATACCAACTGTAATGCCCTGACCCCAGTTACCCAAAGTCGGTGAATTATTACATAACATTGGCATGATTACAAAAGATCAATTCTCTAAAGACCGATTAGTTTAGAATCCTTGGAATCACTAGATACATTCATAAAGTTTACATTACACCATAAAGTAAAAAATACTACAAAAACATCTTCTCTTCATATCCCTTTATACTATCCTTGCAGGTCATTCATAAATTACTTTTCACATCATGGGAAAAATAAAACATTGAAAGGGGTGAGCTCAGATTCTCAGTAAGGATAACAATATAGCAGAAACTTTCATAAACAAGCTTAAACATTTAAGGAAATGTATAAATAAAACAAAAGCCTTTTAAACATCAACTTTAGCATAATATGGCATGGATAAAATTAAAAAATGCCATTTAATTATTCACATGGATATTCTAATAATCGAAAAAGCACATGAAATATCAATAACAACTTTTATAATGATGGAATGCATAATGTTGAACCTTAATTTTTGTGTCAAGGCCTCATGCCAAGTCCTAAGGGATAACTGTAATCATAACCCAACCCAGAGAGCCTCTGTAACCGGACTCCAACTCGAAGTGCCTCAAATAACCAGACACCAACCCGGAGAGTCTCTAATAACCTGAAACCAACCCGGAGTGCCTCTAATAATCGGACACCAACCCGGAGTTCCTCTAATAACCGGACACCAACCTGCAGTGTCTCTAATTACCGGACACCAACCCAAAGGGTCTGCTGTAACCAGACCCCGACCTGGAGGGCTTACTTTTACTGGTATCCAACCCGAAACATACTAGTCCAACACATTCATCTTAAGAATAAGATGAAATATAACAAAAACATTCATATTAAATCTAGCATACGAAATGCCAAAACATTAATCAAAATCCATTAATGGAATAAAAATGAATCATTCGTAGTCAAAAATATCGCAAAACCATAAATACAATATGGAAGATATGTATCATAATAAATAAACTATAAACAAGTGTAAAATTTATCAAAGGATGTTGACATAGATGAAATCAAAACTATTTGAGAGAAATATCACTTTTTTGAAATCATTTAAAAGTCACATAATTATATTAGAAAACATTTACATTGAAAATATTCATATAAACTTGTCAGGAATGCTTCAAAGATTTTCTAATGGTGGAAAATAGCTACACCCATTGTATAAGTTAAAAAAAATACATTCTTACCTTAATTGTGTCGAAAAGGTTAAAAACGACTATATTTGGAAAACGACAGAAATATACCTTTATAAACATCTTATAAAAAGTCAAACAAGGGTATAAATGAATTTAACCCATATTATGTAAAATAGTAAGTTTCTTTTGAAAAACATTTTTAAGAAACATGGATGTGGATGATAAAGTGGTCCCAGAAGATAATTACGTATAAACAAACTCAGATAATACAGAGATTGTGAAATAAACCCTTACCAATTTGGTAACATACGAAACATACACCCCATGAAAGAGGTATCATACAATGAATATTTAAATAAACATAAATTAAAGTGTATTACACAAAGAATACAATTATGGGTACTACATACACCACACAAAAGGTAATAGTTGCAATATGGCATGAATCTCACGAGAATAAGGAGTGAGATGAAAACCCATTAACTTGTACTTTTCCTTGGATGGGGGTAGGTTAACCACATGTATTATGGTGAAATAATTGTTATTAAATTATTCAAGAATCATATACATTAATATGATATCATATATGATCTTTTGACATTGCTTTGTTAATAATATCTTTGTATTATCGTCGCTTCGGGTGTTAACTTACTCATTATATTTTATATGTTTTGTTACATAAGACATGTTCGTTATGAATAGGGTGTATCTTATTCATATATATAATGATATAAATTCCTTAAACAATATTTTTAATCATCAAATCATAATTATACAAGAATGGATATGATGGAGAATGAATCTCATGGCGTTCGTGGAGACGGTAGTCTGTACATACGCAAGAGTGACAATATCACTATTTTGATATTAAAATAATATATAATTGGATGGTATATCATATATACAGAATCATTATCATTCTATATTTTTTATTTAAATGAATTAAACATCATTATTATACCCATCCAAATAATAATTTATTGAATAACAATTACACCACGACGTGGAGACGGTAAGCCATACGTACGCTGGTATGGTGACATGTCATTCAAAGGATGGATAGAATACTGAATATGGTTGTACCATATTAATAATAACATCACATTATATAGAAGATACTGGAGTTATTATTTTATAAGGGGAATAAAAAATAAAGAAGAACTTGAAGAAAAAAGGAACATTAAAGAGTGTGGTGAAAACATTACCTCTTCCTCGGGTTCTTCCATTTGATTTGATCAAAAGGGTTCCTTAGGATGGATTTTAGACTAAAGGAAGGACTCTAGGATGAAGGGAGGATATTTGAGAGCGTATTTGGTCAAAGGTGGTCCAAACCAAATGGATTTTAAGGTGTGAATAATTGGTTATAAGTTGTGTCCTTTTATAATGGGGGGGGGCTCTTTAGGAAAATTTTAAAGTATTATTTTATAATAAATTCATATACGGTTTCTAATGGCTCCAAAGTATATTATTCAATGTCTAAGGTGGGTATGGGTGTAAATACTTCAAAAAAATAGATTTTAGACAGGTTTGGGTCATTATATTAACCTTATCTTTTAGTTTTAACTCTTAGTTAATTAGTATGACATTTACCATGTAACATTGTATTTTTATATTATATAGTTAATAAACTTATTATGTACATCCAAGAGACCCCAAAGTAGCTCATTAATGATACACCTATCATGATATAAGTCATTTTTCTGATCCTTATATTGTTAGTAATTGAATATCTATTAATAATATAATATTTGTATTAAAATGTTTTTTATGTCAATTTTGACACTATTGGGTATTGTGTTTTTGATAATTTCATAATTGCATTTTTACTTCAAAAATAATTTATATAAAAAATCCTAATATGTCATATTAACCTTTAAATTTAGTTTAATTCATAAAAAGTCTGAAATTACATTTATTTTGATGTTTATAATATCAATTATTTTAATATTTCATTAATTAAGTAATTCCTGCATCACCATTGTGTCATAAATAAATTAAATTATTTAATGTCTAAAAATTATAAATAAAATACCATTATGTCGGAAATATTTTTTATCTTTCTAATTATTATTTACAATCTAATTTATATTATTTATATCCCTATATTAAAAATATTTTATTAATTAAACTTTGATTTTAACTCTTTTAACTCTTCTTTGAATTAAATAATAATTAATGTCCTAATATAATCCAAGTGGACCTAAATGAAAATATTTTTTTCCTAAGGATGTCTTTGGTCGAGATAGACTTTTCCAATAGAATTGGTACATGTGTTAGGGTAATATTAATATCATTTTTACCCTTAATTACCCTATTTACATTTAACCGTGGTAAATAAAAGTAAACCATTACTTTTCACCAAAAAATATTTTCATCTCATTGAACCAAATTTTACTCCTTGATATTAACTGTGTCTCTCGGATTTTAGAAATTCCACTCACAGAAGTGGGAAAATTATTTTTTATATGAATTTCGAAATTCTTCTAAGAGGTGGGTAAAAGACGGTGAAAAGTTCAATAAAATTTATATATATATAATTATTCTAAACTAACTCAAATGAATTACATTTAACATATATAGGTATTTTGTATATATTTTTACCATAATTAAAATTAAATAAAACAAATATTTATTTAAATAAAAATTTAGTTTTAAACTATAACTCAGTGTGTTTTCACTATTCATCAAAAATTGAAAGTTTTCAGAAATATACCAAAATTTCATCCTAGGCTAATTTCGATATTCCGAATCCAAAAATTAATTCTATTTTGAAAGATAAAATTTATTAAATTTCAAAAAGATGGTATTAATATTCATAATGGCTAGTTTGATTGGTTGTGGTGTGTGTGAGAACCCGAAGTTCCGTACAACACATGCTACTATATTATTCAAAGGAAACATACCGTGGAAGATTGGGGTGTTAAATTAATTAAAAGTCACACATCAAAAAAAGAGTCAATAAAACAATCAATTTAAAATAAATAAAGAGAAGTACAAAGATCAACAGAGGTAACCCATACTAGGATTTCATATAGGAAAACATGGATATGGAAGAAAAACAATTGTGAAGTTCAAATGGATAGTGATAGAAAACATGATCAAGAGAATGTTAAAAACTAGAATACCACAAACTTGTGATGGGATAAACTGTCATTAGTTTCCCAATAGTAAAAGTAAACGAACAATGTTTTTGGTTTTAGTTCTATTTCATAAATTTGGGGAATTTATTTATGATATTTACTAAGAACATAAAGAGATATAATTACTTTTCAAGTAGAGTTTCATTTTTTAATAAATTTATACCAATAACTCATCTTTACTCCAAAATTATGAGTATTCATGATTAAATGGTCACACAAGAAGTGCTAGAACCATATTCTACATAACCACATAATCATAAAAAGATGATCTATATATTTCCCTTGTCTTTAGGCATTATCCAAATCCAAAATGGTTATCACAAGATCAGATGATCCCCAAAAAGGATAATCTTTTACAGAATGAAATATTACTATTAATCTACAAAATTAAACAAACAATACCCAATGTTCAATAAAGACCATTGAAAAAAATTTCCCTTAAAATTATTTAAAATAATCCATACAATGTTTGAAACCCAAAATTCTGATGGATTTGATCATATAGTCTTCCATGATAAATTGTAACATTTATCTCCAAGTAACATAGGCTAATCATAAATTAACATACTTAGAAGTAATTAACCGAATCACATTTCTTTATAATAGGTTAATCATTTACTTTTATAACCCAAAAGAGAGGGTGTCTTCCATAATATCATTTATCACATAATCACCAAATCATTTTCTTGTACTAAGGATAAATTATTAGATCCCAAAAACAACATATTATTCTTCTATAATATCATTTAAATAAAAATAATTAGTCATACTAACTAGGGACATCACGTAGTCTAGTGGTAGGTGACAAATATAAGTCCCACTTTTGTTGTGGGTTCGATTCTCACAGCTTTTTCCAAAACGATGGGTTGTCACACAGTCTACGTGTTGTCCTTTTTCAAACACTGTACAATTTTATAACAATCCCAAGAAATAGTTAATTCATAAAAAATCTCCCTATAATATTTTATCCACAAATGTTATCTCAATCCATGAATTTTCTTCCAAAAAATTATTAACCTATAATTGACTCCAAATAAATGATCATATAAACCCAAATGGTTCTTTATAACAATATCCACAAAAGAAAAGATAGTTCTACCACAAATAACATTTTCACATAACAATCCACAGGGTTACACAAATACGAGAAAAGTCATCCAAAGTAATCCCATCAACAAATAGAATTAATACTTTTAAAAAGATTTCCATCCATTTATTTCCAAATTGGTTTTTCCTTGACATAGATGTTATCCTATAGAATAGGGAATTGCATCATGAATTTCCATGGTCCCCTAAAATTAAGGAAAATGTCGGTAATTGGATTATAAGGATAATTTTTATTTTCTTCTATAGTTATCTTCATTTTTTTCAAAAATTATTTGTTTTATATACTTCTTTCCTACACATAAAGCATTTCTTTGTTCTATTAAGGCATGTTCTTGGACGACTCCTTCCAAATTTCTAGTATGATGAAAAATGTGATTTCTTTTCTCCATGGTTTCCACTGTAGAAGATCTTATATTTATCCATATTTTTCTTGTTTGACAATTTTGGTATTTAGTTAATGTATATGTTGTTGATCATATTTTTAGAAAATTGTTTTTCTATGAACACAATATCTCTTACACCTATCAACATTAAATTTTGTTTCTCATTTCCACCATCATTCCCACCTTGTACATCATGTTCAATTTTACTATGACTTCCTTGGAATCCATACATTGACTAAAACAATAAATTAGATTTTGAGTAACAATAATAATAAAATCATTTTGAGAATATTGTGACCCCTTAGTTTCAATCTAAAACACCTTAGTATTAACCAAGGTATTTTCTTCTCATCTTATATTAAAATCCTTAAATTTTGTTTGTAATAAATATTTGAATTATTCTATGCATATCTCCTAGGAGTTTTATAACCAAGAGTGCATTAAAGACTATTGTCATGTATATGGATACCCTGAGTCATGCATGAAACTCCTTGTTGTAGTTTTCACTCCTAGGTACTTGTGTGCCAAAGCCGTCTCTACCAGATCGTATCCAAATAAGGATGTATTTCACATAAAACCCACATAATAATTTAACTAACCAAATTTTTGGATGTTCTTCAATACTAATCATCAATGTATATCATAGGACAGAATTATCTAATCAGAGATGATCTAAATCAAGTTTCCTTGGTTTGTGCTAAAAATCCTCTAATAACAATTGTAACGGCCTAACCTAGTTACCTTGAGTCTGTGAATTATTACATAATATTTCCATGATCACAATATATCAAGTCCCAAAATACCGATTAGTTTAGTAGCTGTGGAAGTACTAGATACATACACATGTTTTACATTACATTTTAAAATGAAAAACAAAAATATTGTGTCTCCTTTTAAAACATTTATATGCCTTAGCCTATTCCTATAAGTCAGTCATAATTTACTTCTTCACATCCTAGAAAAAATAAAAAATAAGAAATTAGTGATCTTAGATGCTCATTAAGGATAACTATATAGAGGAAACTATCATAAATAATCATAAATGTTTAAGAAAATGTATAATAGTAAAACAAAAACCTATTAAAAATAAAATTAAACATAATATGGAAAATATAAATCAAATAATTCCATTTAATTAGTCACAAGGATATTCTACTCATCGAATATTCACATGTAATATTAATATCTTATTTCATAATGAGGGGCTGCATAATTCCGAACCTCATAACGATATAGTCAAGGCCTCTTGCCAAGACTAAAAATAAAATCTTGTCAAGGATTTATTCCAAGACACTAGTTTTTCTTATGATAACTATTGATGAATTGAGGAGTTATAGCAGACTCCATCCGTCACTTACTAAGTCTAATTCATTCATTATATGAAAAGGTTGAAACCTAATATAAACATTACTATTAGAACTATCATAAAAATATCAATATTTTGAAGAAAAACCATGAATGGTATAAAAATAGCCCATCCATAGTCAAACATAACTCATTAAATACAATATGGAATATTGTATCATCCTCAATCTGAAATAATGAAGGATATTTAAATAGATGAAAATAATCCGTAAAACTATTTTAGAGAAAATTCATCTTTTTCATGACACCATTTAAAAGCCTCACTATTTATCAAGAAGATGTTAAAAATATATTTCAAAATCAAAGTGACCCATACCACTTTGAAACTTTTAAAAGGATTTTTAATTTCAAAATAATCATGTCCATATAAATAAATACTTAAATAATTTTTTAAAACATGAACATTAATGAGATATATTTAGAATAATAAATATTTAAAAAAAATTAAATAATATTTTAGTTAGAGTTATTAACCAACTGAGATACAATTGAATAAAAATAATTGAGGTAATAAAAAATTTAAAATATCATGAGAATAAATGTATTCAGGATATAGTATGTCAAAGTACAATATATACACCATATAAAAGTGAATTGGTTCATAACAAAAATAATGTCTCAATAGAATGTAAATTGAGATGAAATCCCTTATAGAGACTATATCATTTGTTTAAGGATAATTCAATGACATAATTATGTGTGAATAATATAAATACTCTCAATATTATTGGATATTTAGTGTAAACCAATCAGAGGAAATTCACACATATTCTTGAAACTATGACACCGATGACTTGGATGTTTAACTCAATGAATGGAAATTGAGTTAAAATTACTCATATCATGTTCATATCGATGACTTGAGAATTATAAATGGATTTATTATGTGTATAAATAGTATACCCACACAAATGGGAGTGTAAATTACTACATAAATGAATAAATAGTTTTTCACACATAATCTTGGAGTATAATAATCAATAAGGATTGCATGAAACCAAATGAGTGGAAATCAAAATTAGAGATTCCATTACCAATTTGGTAACTCAAAAAACATACACCCCATGAAAGAAGGATCATAAAATTTTGATTTAAATACCAATAAATTAAATTATATTACACAATTAATACAATCATGGGAAGTACATACACCCTACAAAAGGTAATAGTGGAAAATATTGCATGAATCTCACTGGAATAAAAGTGAGATGAAAACCCCTTACCTTGTAATTTTCATAAGTAGAGGGTACATTAAACTCCTATATAATAGTTAAATCATTTTTAATAAATTATGCAATAACCCCATACATAAATAAGATATCATATATGATCATCTCATATTGTTATGTTAATAATATTTTAGTAGTATCATTGTTTCAGGTAATAACTGATTCGTTTTCCTTTATATGTATTCTTATTTAAGTTATTTTTTTGAGGATATGATGTATGTGATTAATATACAGAATTATATTTAGTTCTTAAAAATTATTATTATTATTAAAATGAAAATTATCATTGAATGGTTATGAATGGGAATGAATCTCATCTCATTCGTGGAGACTGTAATCTGTAGGTATGCATGAGAAAAAATATAATTCAATTAAATGTGAAATTGTATATAATTGGATGTTATATCATATATAAAGAATAATTAACATGTTATAATTATATTTTACATCAATTATACATCATTATTATATCCATCCAAATAATAATGTTCGGAATAACAATTACACAACAACATAAAGAAGGTAAATTGTACATACACATGTATGATGATATTGTCATTCATAGGATGGATAGAAGAATGAATATGGTTGTACCACATTTATAATAACATCCAATTATGTAGAAGGTACTAAAATTATTTTTTATGGAAACTACAATGAAAGAGGAAGTGGAATATGAAGATTACATTGAAAGAGGTGATGAAATTATTACCTCTTCTTCAAGTGCTTTCATTTCATTTGGTCAAAAGTTCACCATAGGTTGTATTTTTTGATCAAGGTAATGCCTATAGGATGAAGTGAGGGAAGTTGGGAGGATATTTGTTCAGGGTTTGTCTTTGGCAAAGTGATTTTTTTGTGTGAAATTATGAGAAGGGTAAGTGACCTTTTATAAGAGATGTGATGGTCACTTTAGAAAAATCATGAAGTATTATTTTATTATAATTTCATTTTCGGTTTCATATGACTGAAAATATATTTATTTCAAGGATAAGGTTGGGAGGGGTAGAAAACCTCACAACCAATATGTTTTATATTGGTTTACGTCACCATAATAACCTTATCTTTTTTGATTTTTCTCTTAGTTAAATAGTTTAAATCTTACCATGTATTCTTGTATTATTATAATAAATGGTTAATACACATACAATAACAATCCAAGTGAACCCCAACTATTTAATTATTGATATATCTAACATTATATAAGTAATATGGCCAATATTTAGACTTTTTAGAATATTATATCAATTCATAATGTAGTATTTGTTTTAAAAACTCGCTCATTTCAATTTGGAGAGTATTTGGTATTTGATTTTTGTGAAATTTATAAAAAATTTATTACTTCAAATAAAATTTATTTAATAAACCATAAAATTTAATATTAACCTATAAAATTATTATAATTCATCAGGAGACTCAAGTTATATTTATTTGGATATTTATAATTTCAATTATTTTAATATTTCATTAATATGGTAATTAGTGCATCATAATTGTGTCATAATTAAATTTAATTATTTAATTTCTAAATATTATAAATAAAATACCATTATATAGGAAATAATTTTATATTTATAAATAACATTTATATTATAACTTATATTATGTATTACCATATATTAATTTTTTTTTGTAATTAAATGTTAAATTTAACACTTTTAACTCTTCTTTAAGTAAAATAATAATAAACATCCTAATCTAATACAACTGGGCTAAAAGGATCATATTTAATTCATAAGTTTGGTTTTTTAGAAATATAATTAGAAATTGTGTTTGGGTAATTATAATATCATTTTTAACTTTAATTACCTTATTTTCTTTGAACCGTGGTAAATAAATGTCAAATACTACTATTCACAAAAAATAATTTTCATATTATTGAATGAAATATTACTTACTGATATCTAGAATGTCACTTGTATTTTTTAAATTCAATCCACATAAGCATTAAAATTTTGTTTTATGCAAATTTGAAAACGTGCCTAGAAGGTGGGTAAAAGACAATAAGAATTTCAATAAAATTTTATATATCTAATTTTATTATAAAATGATTCCAATGAATTTCATTGAAATAATATAGATCTAATGTATGTGATTTGACTTAAAATAAATTTTAATAAAATAAATAATTATTTAAATAAAAAGTCAGGTTTTAAACAATAACGCAGTGTTTTTCACTATTCATCAAAAATTAAAAGTTTTCATATAAATACCAAAAATTCACCCTAAGATAATTTTTATATTCAAAATTAAAAACTTAATTCTATTTTAATAAATATAAAGAATATAATATTAATTAATTAATTTAAAATTAATTCTCTTTGTCAAAACCAAAAAATCGGGTTTTAAAAAGTAAAAACTATAAAAAGATTGACATGTGATTGTGTCAAATTTGAATGAGAAAGTACTTTTAATGACAAAAAATTATATTAAATGATAAAATTAAAATGTAAAAAACATCCAAACCATTCAAATGTATAATTTTTCAATGTAAATTATTTTTATTAAAAAGGTTGTTTTCAATGAAAATATATTATTTTTCACTATTCACTAAAATATGAATATATCAGAAAAACACCAAAACATTATCGAGACTAAATTTTTATGTCCCAATTCTAATGAAGAAGTTTATTTTGTCAAATTTAATACAAAAAATTATCAAATATTGGATTTAAGAAAGGATCTCTATTAAAAGATAGTAAAATATATATTTTTAAAAAAATACATCCTTTATTTGAAAAACTGATTTTGTTCTTATATTATGACCAAGAAACACATAATATGGATGTTAAAATTATATAGAATTTATAAAATTCTAAATTATGATAATACTATTCTTATCAACTTTTTGAATGACTAGTGTGGTATGTTGTGGTGCGCTAGAACTCGGTGTTGCGTGTATTGAAACCTATTGAATTACTTTAAAGAAAATAACATACTATGAAATCTTGGGGTGTTACATATCACATTATGTTTCCAAAAATTCAATGTGGGTCCAAATCACAATTATAAAATGACACCTAATATAATCCACATTTCACACATACAATTCTCTTTGGTTCATATAATAACATCCAAAATCCCATTATTACATCCCTCCCAACATCCTAGAGTTTTAACCTATAATAACACAACTCAAACCACCAGGTCTGATCAGGACCAGTACATAACCTCATACAAGCCAACATATATGTATGATCCATCTAGTAGTGTTTTTCTAACACAGTAAATGGATATAATATACCCTCATTATCACATCATAGGGTCATTAAAAACAATTAAATTATAATAAAAAATCATATTAATTATGAAAAAAGTAAATGGAAAACAAGTCATGAAAATAAAACAAGATCCAAATGTAGTAATCCTATCATGTTTAAAAAAATAGATGATAAATCAAATAAATTCATGGTCCATTTGTTTTTATCCTTTTCCACTCTATTTCCATTATCCACCTACACATCCATCCTATAAAGGTCCCTTTACCTTCTTTGAGTCCCTCAGGAAATCTCCAAGAGAATCAAAATGCCCGAGAAGGGTGTGATTACATGAATTATTAGGAAACCAAAATTTCATTGACAACATGATATAATTATTTTTAAATTTTTACACCACAATAATAATAAATGTGTTATGTAAATAATATAAAATCCAAAACTGTGTAGTAGTATGCTAAGAAAGTTCCCATTACCACCATCTAAACCTACTTTATCTCTATTCGATTAGATAATTGGGCGACTTTGAAGAATAAGACAGGACCTTATATTGATTCTTCATGGTTACATGGAGATTATAATAAGTATCAAAAATCAAGTAACATAACCATATCACATGGATCCTCCGTATGATAATATCATGTTCACACATCAACCATACTATCTGGTTATGAATGGCACTTGGAAAATCAATGCTACCTCAAGCACACCCTGAGTATGAAACCATCGATACCTCATACCTCTATCCTATTCTCAGGATCCTCATTTATTTTTCCTACAAAAATATAGCACTTCTACTATGGGAGGAATATGTTTCAATGGTCCACCTATCTCAAAAACCACTAACAACTTCCAAGGAATGGTAAGACACATTCAAAGGGAGAAACATGTAGGTATAGCATATCCACATGAGTATATAACATCATTGAAAACCACATGTGAACATATTCTTTCATGGATTAATGCTACAATAATATCACTCAAGGAATCACATGAGTCTTATGTGATACACCCACACCCACACACCCTAATATGAGCATAATAAAGAAAAATCAATCAAAATGATAAAAAAATATAATCATTATCAAATCAAGGGTAAATTAGATAACATGATTGTAAGTAAATTATTACCTCAAAATTCTTTGATTTAAAATGGAATGATAAAACAACCAATTTGGTTTAATAGTTCTAGTTGAAACTTCAAAAATTAGGAACACCCCTCCAATTCCATGTTATTATAAACACTATACCCTCAAATGATTAGGTTTTCAATGGTCACCAGAACAAATACTAGTAATTTTTTTCAAAAAATAAATAAAATTTTCAATTTAATGATATATTCTCTTTTTAGGATAATATTCCAGTTGTTATTTAATATATCAAATGTGATTATATTTTAACTCTCTTGAATAATTATTAAGTTCTCAATTTATGTTATGAATGAGTTCGTAATTATCCTTGGTATTAATGTAAAATTATAATTTTGTAGTTATGTATAATTATCTTTGATAATTGCACAGAATTACCTTAATAGTTCATTAAAATTATCACATGACATTTATATGCAATTTATTGATAGATAACTACATGTAACTATATTTTTAATAAAACTCAAAGTTATTTTTTTAGAATTTCCACCAAACTATCTATTGATAATTTCTATGAAATGTCTTTCATGATTTTGTGGATTATCCCTTTATAATTCTAAGTTTTATCAACATAATAATAATGTATTGGTTATTCATTTTAATTATCGTTTGATAATTTTTTTCAATTGTCCAGGATAATTTATTAAAGAAATTTATTTAAATAATTTAATTAAATTTTCCTTTTATAATAATTCCTTGATAATTTTTCATAAATTTTTATTTGATATTTAAATTTCAGTCATTTTGATAATTTCTCATATTCATCCCATAAAAATTTGTTTAAGAACCATCATTAATAAAATTTATTTCATTCTTTAATTTAAACAAAATTTGGTCAAATAATTAGAGAATAGGGAAATCACTGGAAACGAAAAAAACATTAAGCACAAAAAATAGGGATGTATTTAGGAGTGTTTATATAGAACCATTGTGCACCAAGATGTGGGAATAAGAACACATAGGTTGATTCAATGATCACACAAAAGAAGAACTATGATCTCCTGGACTTGAGAAGATCAACCAAAACCGAAATCCAATATGGTTCATCCATTTTATCCCAATACACAGAAGAAAATTAAATCATACATTTAATACACCACTATCCTTGTTTTATTTAAATGAATCTTAATGGAATTGGGTTAAATTTTTTCCCATTAAGATATTTTCATTTTTAATGCTTCTAAATGTATTATTTTTGGGATATTAGGATTAAACTAAGCAAATTAATAATGGTTTTAAGAGTTTGACATTGTGAATATGAATAAGTGAGAGGTAAAAAAAAATCTAATATAAATAAAATAGATTTAATTATATTATTAAATATTAAAAATGTTTCCACATGTGCAGTGTTACCAAATAGATAACGTTCACAAATGTTATTTCATGCCTTGTGTAATCCCATAATCTCATAACTAATGGTGGACTCAAATTCTATTACGATGCATTATTTTATGGATATTACTTTTTTTGACAAAATAATATAATAAAAATATTAAATAAATTGTCTTCATGTGCACTGTGACCAAAAATCAAATGTATACAAATGTTTTACTCTTCCCGGGGTAAACCCCACATCTTGGTGCTAACGGTGGTCTCAGATTTCTCTTACTATGTTCAATTTCAGATATATTAAATTTTTTTTGATAAATCACACATGAATTATAATATATTTTTATTATTTTTCTAGCAGTAAGTGTCTATAGGAATCATAATGACACATTAACTGAGTGCCTAATTTTAAAAATATTTTATAGAATATTCCAAACCCCGATTTGGAATTTTAGAAAAATGAAAGCCCGTTAAAAATTTATCAATTATCATTTATTGAAAAAATTAAATTTCAAATAAAAATACTTGTAAATCAATAAGAAAGAGTTTTTTTTATTTTCTTTAAATGTTTTGGATATTATTATTCTCCCCCTCTCTAGAAAACTTTTCCTTGAGATGTATATTTAATAATATTTCTCAATCAATTCAATCCATTGGGATTGAACATCATATTATTTATCCCATTACTCCAAATTAATCCATCCATGGTACGATCTAATATGTACTAGTGATGCCATATTTCCTCACTACTCCTTATTGTCACGACCCACCTTCAACAAGATTAAGGAAGGGACATTATATTGCTAGACCCTTCCATTATTAAGTTGACAGAGAGATAATGACCCCTGAGAACAACCTTCAACAGGTCTCGGAGTGGCGACTAGCACCAAGGGTATAAATTCTCACACTAAATGGAAGGCATTACCCATTTTTTCATTTAATAGGATCGAGAGAAAAGATAGTGAATCCCACAACACCATGATTGAAAGTAAAAAAGTAAATCCAATAAACATTCCCAATGCCTGTTAAAAAATTGAAATCCATAATGTATAAGGAGACTACAAGGAAAAAAATAATACCAAAAGAAAGAGCAACAACAACTGCGATGATCTGTCTCAATGTCTAAGCTAGTACGACCGAGCACAATCATCGAAGTCATCCTAGAAAAATGAAAGCAGTTTCATATACGTAGGGTGAGCCTACAAGTATACTCAGTAGGGAAAACCAAAGACTCTCATGCACAAGTGGGGAGACATACTAATGTTCTATGAGAAAAGAGATAACCAAGCACCTACTAAGGAAACTAACAACCCAAGCCTCACCAAGGAAGACTCCCCAAATAATGCAAGTCAAGTAATGTATAGTAATAGCACATCGATGTTTGGGTACCCCACGCTACTTTCCCAATTGTTTTCGAAGACATCCTACGCATTGAACAAATCCCACTATTCTCACTGCAGTCCCACTACCACACCAAACCCGCACACACCCGGGCCATACCCTCAAGCAGTGCCACTGCCAAACCCCACCTAAAAACACCTAGGCCACAACTGTCTCACGTGGCCATTCCTGCAAACACCTTTTCCAGAACAACCACCACCACACCCGAAGACACCGGGGCCTCATCCCGAAGAAACCTGGGAAACTACCTGCCTGCACAGACCTTGTCCAACCACCAGACCACCATGCCCGAAGATTCTTGGGATAAAAATGGACTTCAGGCCATCACAGCCTGCCCGAAGATAATTGGGCTTATCTGGGAAAGGGAGCAGAAAGGAACTAATAACCATCCACTAATATAAGTTTTTGGAAAAAACCCCTCCTCCCTGGAATGGGGGTGTTCGGCACTAAGTGCTCAACTTGGGTGGGGTGCGAATTAGAAACACGAAAACTAAAAGTATGAATAGATAACAAGCACTCACCCAAAGCTAGTTTTTTCTTCATCCAGACTAAAGAACACAATCAGTGCCCAAATAACGACCCACACAAAACCATAACCCATTTTTCCCGTCCTTGATTCATGTTATGTGATAATGATTAAGAATGTTTCTGAACCTACTTAGGAAACTAACAAGCTTAAGCACAAGCCAAGGAAAGAGTACAGTAAAACATCAACTTAAACATCCACACCCGGTTATCTTGAAATGTCATGACAACAAAGGGATAAGTGAGATCCACCGAAGTACTAGAACCAAAAAAAACCCCAATATATAGCCCCATGTCCCCAAGATCCAAGAGCTAGCAGTTTCTCAACAACAGAGGATCCCACCCTAATTCGTGATATAATCAAGGTAACCACGCAACCTCAAATTTACAACCAGCGATATCATAACAATAGGGAATCCCATCCCAAACCACATCACCTAGCAATCGTCCGGTGAATAATAACAAAAAAACCACTTCTACCAACACAATGTAGGCCTATGTGGGTATCTCAGATTTAAACGATTTAACACACTCCATGATTTCAACTTCACTGTGCTTTAACCGGGGTTATCACAGAAAGGTTTGATCCTGGTGCTTTCAATTTATTTAGCCGAATCCATGTAATTAACCAAATTCATTTACACATCAAGGGTTCACAACCACAATACAATCCATTTAAACATCACGAAATGTAAGGGTTTGTTAGTGCACAAAGAAATACCACAAACGGCCATGATTTTCAGTAGATGTAAACCCGCATAATTCAACAATCATTAAACATGGAATATCATAATACAAAGTAGCATCATCGATCACACCCCTCCGCCTTCATTCTTTATAATCAGTTCTTTATTTTCATTAATGATTGATTCATCCGATTCTACAGAATCAAAAGCATGCCCACCCCGCAAGATACAAAGAAAGGAGAGACGAAGATGAAACCCTACTTGATTGATCAATGATCTATGTTTATCTTCAAGAGGAAGGAATATACGATGCGCGATTTGTAGGGGTGGGTCCTTGGGAATGCAAGGATGATCAGACGAATCGATGGGAGGGTGATCGGGAAAAAGAAACCTAGGTAGAATCCTTTAGTTTATAAGGGTCGGGGACGGTTGAGATAAGAATGTGAAACTGCATAAGGAGTGGGGGTCGTGGGTTGATCACGAGGCCCCAAATGTCATTAAAGGGTGTCCGCCTTTAGGGTTTGTTTAAACCAACACACACCAGGGTACCTCACATAAACAAACGCCATTAACTGTCATTAATGGGCTTTAAAACAGGCGTATGGTGGTCAAAATGGGGTTTAAAACCAAATTTGCACCAAAGGAGGCGCTACTGGAAAACCCATGGGGGGTTAGTCTAGGTCCACCGGTAGCCGAGATACCAGTAGGCTGCGGCTACCAGTGGACGGAGCTACTGGTAGGCTCCGGCTACCGGTAGACTGAGCGACCGGTAGGCATGCTACCGGTATGCTAAGGCTACCGGTAGGCCTACCATTGGTCAAACTTCACCAAGAATTTGGGATGGCCTCTGAGACCACCCTGAACACCCCAAACATTAGATTCTTACTATGTAATGGTACCCCAACAACCCGGGCCATTACATCAGATAGCTCTCAAACTATTCTCGTCCTCGAGAATCAAAACATCCCATAATGAAATAGAGGGTCTGAACAACCACCACAAAAGATACCTCTCAGGAGTGAACCTCATTGGTAACAAGAAAAGCCTCCCTCTAAAGAACTAAGAAACACACCAAGTAAAACTACCCAGTCATTTGGGTTGGGGAGTCTCTTCCCCCATGTCAAGATACTATCCGCTTTGGGTGACAATGACTCCCCTACACAGGTTTAATAGCATCCACCTTAATGCATCTTGATTAGGGGTCGGGTCCTCCCCTCCCTATAGCCATAATTTTCACACATATTTAGAGGAATGAAAAACACATATTTCATATCCAACATGGGAAAACTCTCCAGCATAACAAGTATAAATAAAACAGTACAAAACTCAAAACAACTCCAGGTACTGGGCACGCATATGTGCTTCCCTCTCTCACGTGCTCTCCTCAAGCCCACCATGTATCCATAACACACGAACCAAGGGAATGGTTTTCCAATAGAGAACCTTCTCTTCATGATCCTCGATCATCACTGGTCATTCCACAATGGTCACATCATCCTCGATGTATAGCTCTCCCCAGCCGAGGACTTGTGAATCGTTGTGAAGATATAGACAATGTTGGGACACATGGAAGACGTCATGCATCCTCAATAGCGGCGATGGTAACACTAGCTGATAAGCCACTTTGAAGACATGCTGCAACACATCGAAGGGTCCGATGAACCTGGGAAAATGATTAAACCATTTGCCGAACCTCCGTTGTTCATGCCGAGGGGAGACCTTCAAGAAAACATGGTCTCTAACCTCAAACTCCAAGGGCCTTCTCCTAGTATCAGCATACGACTTCTGTCAGTCCTGGGCCGCCTTCATCCATTCCTGTATAAGATGAACCTTCTCCGTCGTGATCTACACCACCTCCAGGCCACGGATTCCTGCCTCTCTGACTTCAGTCCAACACACAGGTGAGTGGCATGGCCTCCCGTACAAGGCTTCAAATGGGACCATACCAATGGTAGAGTGATAGCTATTATTGTAGGTGAAATCTATCAAAGGGAAGTGTCACACCCACGATCCTCCTTAGTCTAAAACCCATGTCCACAATATATCTTCCAAGGCCTAGATGGTGCGCTCTTTCTGTCCATCTGTCTGGGGATGGAAAGAAGTGTTAAGACGTAGCTGGGTTCCAAAAGCATGTTTCAATCCCCTCCAGACTCATGAGGTAAACTGTGCATCCCTATCTGAGACTATGGACCTCATAACTCCATGAAACCGAACCACCTCATCCACGTGCCATCGTTCCAAGGAATCCGCAGTACTTGAATCCTTAATCTTAAAAATGTTTTCCGATTTAGTCAACCGGTCCTCTACTACCCAGATGGAATTCCATCCCCCTTGAACCTTGGTTAGTCCCGTGACAAAATCCATCGAGATGTATTCCCACTTCCACTCGAGGACATCTAGATACTGAAATAGGCCACCTAGAACCCGGTGTTCAATATTCTATTGCTGACACACTAGGCACTTGGCCACAAACTATGCCACTGTTCGCTTTACTCTGGGCCACCAGAACTGTCTCTTCAGACCCTGGTACATCTTGGAATCTCTTGGTAGCACGGCTAGTGGTTTTTTGTACAACATAATAATAACCTTGCCACACATTGCCTCTGGAACAAACATCATTACTCGGAAAAGCATCTAGTTCTGACCATCCTCCATCCACCCTTCTAGAGCATTTCTCTGGTCAACTCAGTCTCGCATCACTTCACACTCTGGGTCTCCCCAATGAGACTCCTCCACTTGCTGAAATAGAGACGACTGCACTGTGATCTACTATAGGAATCCTCTACTGTTATCCATCATCACATCTAGGTGCAAGGCACCCAACTCCTCCATTTCCTTCCTGGCGTCTGCCGACTCTCAGAATACATCCTTCTGCGACCTCCTTCTCAAGGCATCGACCACTACATTCCCTTTCCCTGAAGTGTCGGAAATCTCGATGTTGTAATCCTGGAGGAACTCCATCCACCTTCACATCCACAAGTTTAGGTCCCAGTGGGAGAAGATATACCTCAAACTTTTGTGATCTGTGAAGACCACAAAGTGTTCTCTAATGAGGTAATTCCACCATAAAATTAGCGCAAAAACGACCGATGCAAGCTCCAGGTCATGGGTGGCATAATTAAGCACATGAGGGCATAGATTACTAGACCCATAAGATATCACCCCTTGTCACTACATGAACACACATCCGAGACCCTGCTCAGAAGCATCACAGAACACCTCGTATGCCGCCCCTTATTCTGGTAGTCTCAACACTGGGGCACTAACCAACTTCTCTTTCAGATAGCTGAAGGCTGCCTCGCACTGCTCACTCCACACAAAAACCTGGTCTTTCCTAGTCAAGGCTGTCAAAGGGGCTGCAACTCAAGAGATGTTGGGTACGATCCTTCGATTATAACCCACCAGACTGAGGAAACTGTAAGCCTCCGCCACATTCTTGGGAGCAGCCCAAGAAACAACTGCCTCATCCTTTGATAGGTCCACCGCTACCCCCTTCTTGGACACTACGTGCCCAAGGAAGTGCACTTCTCGCATCCAGAACATGCATTTAGACAACTTCCCATAGAGATGGTGCTATCAGAGGACCTCCAAAACAGTCCTCAGATGCTCAGCTTGGTCCTCCTCTGATCTTGAATAGATCAGGATGTCGTCGATGAACAAAACTACAAAACGATCTAGTTACTCAAGGAATACGGAGTTTATAATCCCCATGTACATAGCTGGGGCGTTCATAACACCGAAGGGCATGACCACACACTCGAAGTGCCCATATCTGCACCTAATGTCCATCTTCGAGATGTCATCCTCCTTCACCCTCAACTGGTGATATTCAGACCGTATGTCAATCTTTGAAAACCATCCTTCCCCTTTCAGTTGGTCAAAGAGATTGTCTATCCTTGGAAGAGGGCAGTGATTTTTGATCGTCATTTGATTTAGCCTCATGTAGTCTATAAACAACATGAGACCAACATATTCCTTCTTTGAGAACACGACTGAAGCACCCCACAGTGATGCACTTGGTCGAACATAACCCATCTTCATCAGATCGTCGATCTCAATCCACAAATCTCGTAGCTCTGAAGGTGTCATCCTGTAAGGAGCCATCGAAATAGGACGAGCACCGGGCTGCAAGTATCTCCCAAACTCGATATCATGTCGAGGGGGTAGATTCATTACATCCACAGGAAATACGTCCATAAACACTCTGACGATTCCTAGAACCTCTAGCATCTCAGCTTCTACTGGTTTTACTGACATCTTGGCTAATAAGGATATGAGGGGTTCCTCTCGCCTACTGCCCTCCTAACTGTTCCTCTCACTGGTGAAAGTAACATGTCAACCATGCATGTCTGAGAACACAAACCTTCCTAGAAAGCAGTCGATGATGGCACACACATAGAACAACCAGTCGATTCCTAGGATGAAATCGTATGGTTGTATCTATCGAAGAAGTAAATCCATGACCGAATGATATAGCCCTATCATCAGTCTCCATCCTCGGAAAACGTATAACAAGTAGGTCTGACCTGCGACTGGTGTGCTCCGCACCAGGGGCACTCGATGTCCCTCAGAATCTAGGCACAGAGCATTGGAAAAACTGGGTGCAACAATAGATTGCGAAGCTACGGTATCGAACAAGGCGTAAGCAAGGGTGCTGATTTAACTGATATTACCTCAAACAACCTCCAGTTCTGTTGGAACTGCTACCTCCATGGCGTGAAACTGTCCACGCCAAGCTCCTCTACCCCTCTGCTATCGGCCGCCTCCCTGACCAGGTTTTGGTCGAGGTCCCTGAGGAGCACCCTGAGGTCGGCCTCCTCCTGCGACGTCAGCTCTCAGAGGAGTGTGAGCTCGCTGCCCCTACTGTTGCTGCTGTAAGGGCCTAGCTGGAAGCTACTGCTGGGGCGGGTGCTGGACCTGTCCGCCACCGCCATACTGAACATGGTCTGGACACTGATTGTGGAGATTTCCATGGCTCCCACAGATGAAGCACCTCGGTCCTGGGCCCGAAAGAAAAGGACGAGGACCGGGGAACCAGAACTCGAACTGTTGGGGCATGCTCCCTGTTGGTCGGAACCGAGAGGGTCCCGATGCTGGTGGTATAGTGCTGATAGCTTTTCCCTTGGATGATCCCAGCTGGATCCCCTCTCGTGATACACCTCCAAGCGTGTTCATACTCTCTACCACTTCAGCCTTCTTATGGACCTCCAAGTATGTCGACAGGGTAAAGGGGGTAACAATGTACTGGAGGGAGGGTTAGAGCGCCTCCTCTAAATGTCTTTCCCGAGAATCCTCATCTGAAAAGAGATCAGGAGAAAAATGTAGGAGGTCCTTGAACTTGATTCCAAACTCTTTTACTGACATACTCCCTTTCTGGACGGAGAGTAGCTCCTTCCACTTTTCCAACTTCATTGTAGAGGATAGGAATTCCACCAGGAACTCCTTCTCGAAATCAGACCATGCCACCTCATCATCTCTCCTCTCCCCCAGGTAGAGACTCCACCACAGACACGCTGCTCCCCACATCTGGTTGACAGCCAGAGGAAACCAGTACTCGGTCGGGGTCCGAATTAGGCCGAAAGCTATCACCTGCTCTTCTACCCAGCTCTTTGTCTTCATGTCAGAGGTGTTTTCCTCATATTTGTTGAGGGTCTGTCGCTGGAAGGCCCTATGAATACTCTACCACTCATCATTTTCGTCCTCACGATCATCCCTCAGTCAATTAGCCAAGTTGACCTCCTGGGAATCGATCTCTCATACAACTCGTTGTCGTCTCCCGGGTGCCATAGCCTCAAGGTAAAAAAGGAATGACTAAGCCCAAGTAGTGCATAATATTGTTCTTAAACATATTAAACTTTTTATTTATTCTAAATTCCCAATACACCCCAGAAACACGATAACACAAGTCATTATGATAAATGTACCTATTTTAGGGTATCTACCCTGCAATCAGCGTGTCCTCACTTGGTCATTTGGTAGGTCCAGATTCCTTGCAGCAGATCACGGGGGGCCCTAAAATCCCGTGTCCTAGAGGGTCTTCCCTGGCCTAATTCACGCACCAAGGTCACCCAACATCGTTGCCCTACCATCCCATGAAATCCTCACTGTTCCTAACTCCATACTCCGTCCTATTTCTCAATACCCCTCTGATACCATTTTGTCACGACCCGCCTTCACCATGATGAGGGAAGGGACATCAGATTGCCAGACCCTTCCTTCTTCATGTTGAAGTAGAGATAATGACCCCTGAGACCCACCTTCAAATAGGTCCTGGAGTGGAGACTAGTACCAAGGGTATAAAATCACACACTAAATGGATGGCATTACCATTTTTTTCTTTTAATAGGATCAGGAGATAAGATAGTGAATACCACAACACCAGGACTGAATGTAAAATGTAAAGCCAAGAACCATTCACAATGCATGTTACAAAAGTAAAATCCAAAATGTATAAGGAGACTACAAGGTAAAAAATTAATAGCAAAAGAAATAAAAACAGAAACTACAATGATCTGTCTCAAAGTCTGAGCTAATACGATCTATCACAATCCCCTAAGTCCTCATGGAAACCTGAATGCAGTTTTATATACGTGGGGTGAGCATACAAGTATAATCAGTAGGGAAACCCAAAGACTCTCATGCACAAGTTGGGAGACATACTAATTCCCTGTGAGAAAAGAGATAACCAAGCACCTAAAATGGAAACTAACCACCTAAGCCTCACCAAGGCACACTCCACAAATAACCCAAGTAAAGTAATGTATATTAATAGCACATCGATGATTGGGTACCCCATGCCACTTTCCCACTAGTTATTGAAGACATCCTATGCATCGAACCAGTATCGCTATTCTCCCCGTAGTCCCACTGCAACACCCCACCCACACACACCTGGGCCATACCCTCACGCAGTCCCACTGCCAAACCCCATCTGCAAACACCTGGTCCACAACTGTCTCACATAACCATGCCTGCAAATAGTTAGGCCAGAACAACCACTGCCACGCCTGAAGACACCTAGGACTCATCCCAAAGAAACTTGGGTAACCACCTACCCACACACACCTGGGACAACCACCACATCACCCTACCCAGAGATTCATGGGCTAATACTGGACTTCAGGCCATCACAATATGACCGAAGATACTTCAGCTTATCCAGGAAAGGGAGCGGAAATGAGTTAATAACCAGCCACTAATAGAAGTGTTGGGAAAAACACCCTCCCCCATGAAATGGGGGGTGTTCAGCACTATGTGGTCAACTTGGGAGGGGAGAAAATTAGAAACACAAAAAACTACAAGTATGTATAGATAACAGGAACTCCCCCAAAGCTAGGTTTTTCTTTAGCCAGCCTAAAAACACAATCAGTGCCCAAGTCACGACTCACACCAAACCAAAACCCATTTTTCCCATCCTTATTTCATGTTCAGTGATAATGTTTAACTAAGTTTCTGCACCTAATTAGGCAACTAACCAGAATAAGCACAACCCAAGGAAAGAGTACAGTCAAACACCAACTTAAACATCCACACCCGATTCTCTTGTAATGTCACGACAACAAAGGGATAAGTGAGATCCCCCGAAGTACTGGAACCAAAGAAAACCCCTAGATACAGCCCCACGTCCCTAGGATAATAGAGTATCCAACCCTAATTCATGATATAATCAAGGAAACCACATGGCCTCAAATTTACAACCAGCGATATCATAACAACAGGGAATCCCATCCCCACCCACATCACCCAACAATCGGCCCGTGAATAAAAACAAAAAAACCACTACTACCAACCCAAAGCAGGCACATGCATGTATCTCAAATTTAAACAATTTAACACACTACATGATTTCAACTTCAATGTGCTTTAACCGATGTTATCACAGAAAGGTTTGATCCTGGTGCTTTCAATTAATTTAGCCGAATGTAGGTAATTAACCCAATTCCATTACACAGCAAGGGTTCACAACCACAATAGAATCCATTTAAATGTCACTAAAAGTAAGGGTTCATTGGTGCATAGAGAAAGACCACCAACGACCATTATTTTCAGTAGACGTAAACCCGCACAATTCAAAAATCATTAATCATGGAAGATCATAAAACAAAGCAGCATCATTGATCACACCCCTCCCCCTTCATTCTTTAGAAACTGTTAATTATCTTCATTAAGGTTTGGTTCATCTGAGTCTAAATAATCAAAATCATGCCCACCCTACAAGATACAAGGAAAGGAGAGACGAAGGTGAAACCCTACTTGATTGATTAACGATCAAAGATTATCTTCAAATGCCAGGAACAGACGATGCACGATTTGCAGGGGTGGGGCCTCGGGAAGGCAGGGACGATCAGACAAATCGATGGGAGGGTGATCGGGAAATAGAAACCCAGGGATAACCCTTTAGTTTATAAGGGCATGGGATGGTTGAGATAAGAATGCGAAACCGCGTAAGGAGCAGGGATCGTGGGTTGACCACGCGGCCCCAAACGTCATTAATGGGTCCCCGCCTTTAGGGGCGGTTTAAACTGACGCACACCAGGGTACATCACTTAAAAATATTCCATTAACTAGTGCTAATGGGCTTTAAAAGTGGCGTAAGGTGGCCAAAACAGGGTTTAAAACCCAATTTGCACCAAAGGAGGCGCTACAGGAAAACCTTGGGGGGTTATGCTAGGTCCACGGGTTAGCCGAGTGACCAGTCGGCTTCAGCTACCGGTAGACCGAGCTACCAGTAGGTGGAAGCTACTGGTAGACCAAGGTACCGGTAGACGAGGCTACCAGTAGGATGCGTCTACTGGTAGACCGAGCTACCCATAGCAGAGCTACCCGTAGGCTGAGCTACTGGTAGGTTGCGGCTACCGGTAGACCAAGTTACCGGTAGGCTGAGCTACCTGTAGGCGGCGGCTACCGGTAGCCGAGCTACCGATGGGAAAAGCTACCAGTAAGATCTGTCCACTGGTAGACCAAGCTACTAGTAGGCCTGCTATTGGTAGGCTAAGGCTACTGGTAGGCCTACCATGGGTCAAATTTCATCGAAAAGTTGGGATGGCCTCCGAGTCCACCCGAAACACCTCAAACATCCGATTTTTACTAAGTAATGGTCCCCCAACAACCCGGTCCATTACACATATTGATTTGGTTTATTATAAATACTTCATGATTCTCAAAAGATGGATTGCCCTCAAATAGTATGTCTTCAAAAATATATACATATATAGGTTTTTTTATTTACCTCTGAAGTTGTGACTCATGGACCACATCATACATTCTATGATAGTAAGAAGGGTGGTCCAAAAGATATTCCATTTCACCAATACACTTGGTGATCTCAATGATTCCAAAAAAATGTAGTGCTAGCTTCAACTTCATCCCAAGATGTATGTGACTTATATGAGGAGTATTTCATCTTAAAACCTAATCTTCCACATCAAACGTTGTGGGTTTCCTCCTATGGTTAACATAAGATATTTTTCTACTATGAGAAAAAATCAACATCTTATGTATCTATTTCACTCTCTAAAAGATCTCCAAAACCATACATGGGCCAAAAACCCCTAACTCACCAGCGTTATGAGAACAATGTGGTGAGAGACATAGACTCCCAAAAATATCCTCATAAGGATCTATATGAATCGAATCCTAGAAACTATTATTTTAAATGAGCTCAATCAGGATTGGGTGATCATCCCATGCTCCACTAAATTCTTTCATGCTAGCTTGATGCATATACTCTAATACAAATTTTTTCACTTGTATTGTCTAGCAGACTAAAGATGGTATACTGTGATAAATCTCAGATGATTATCTATGGATTTCTTCCTGCCTTTCCAAAAGCACAACATAAAACATGCATATCTATCTGAATCCATTCTTAGAATAATTATATGTTGGCCTATGATCCCTCAGATATAGAGAATTCCTAGATCCTCTACTGAGTGAGTCCATATGATCTGTAAGAAGTGAGAAGAATTTGGTAACCAATCAAAAATCACCCAAACTGCATCATGAATCATCATGTTCCTAGGAATACCCTTCACAATGACCATAATGATATCCTCCCACATCCAAATAAGTATCACTAATGGTTGTAAAAATACACAAGGATTCTGGTGCTCATCCATTTCCATCTAATTGGTAAGGTATTGGAATATGAAACGAAAAATTTCTCTCTTCATCACTATCCACAAGAACTGCTGCATAATGTCTTAATACATCTAGATCACACAACGATGTACTATCCATATGGATTTATTGTAATCCCTAAATAGATCCTCTCAGATTGAATTTTGGAATTCTACATTTCCATGTACCATGATCACATCATATTCAGTGATCAGTCATCTAAGAATAATATCACCAACATCCTGATACTCCCTTGAAAGTCGTTCAAAATTTTTTTTATACTGCTCCGTATGGATAATAGAATATATAATGATAAACCTTTTTCAAGGGCATACTCTATATCAAATTTAATAGTATTTAAAAACTCAACCCAACACCAATATCATAGATTTAGATCCCTTTCTATTAGAATGTAGTGAATTATACTATGATCTATATAAAAAATTATCTCTATGAAGAGATAGTGTCTTAAACACTTTAGAGTGTGGACCAAAATGGCCATCTTCAAGTCATGTTTATTGTAGTACCTCTCATGGGTCAAAACTAGCGAGACCCATTTACTACTACCTACTCTATCTGCATTAACAATCCTATGAGTCCAATAGTTTATAAACCATATTACATTGAATGACCATTCCATGGACTAGGGAGTGTCAGTAATAGGGGTGTTTCCAACCTTCTATTGAACACATGAAAAATTATCTTCACATAGATCATACCAAATAAACTTTACTCCCTTCTTCTTCAGTTATTCTATAAGTTATGATGGCCAGGAGAAGCAATTGAAAATGAATTATTAATATCCATTTATGCACATAAATCGCATGATCTCAAAGACGTTTTAAGGATTTTTGTCGGACATAAATTCATCTTAATTCCCTATGTCTATAGATATACCAATCCATGAAACCAAAAATCATAGGAAATTCACCTCTCTAATCCAAATTTCATACTTCGATAACATGGTCTAAAGATAGTGTGATCTAATCATACAAGAGATTTTATATATGTTCTTAGTATGCTACTATAGTATGAGAGATGATAGGAGGATGTCAACAATAAACAATATAATTATCATGTATATGTATGGATAAAATATGTTTTACAAGAGGTACTTGATCACTGCCAAAAAAAATCATTATCCTGACGTGTATCACTGGGTTCTCATATAGTTCATCCTTTCTCTAAAAATACCTATTTTTAATTTCCTCATCATTAAATTGAATCTTTTATATCCAAATCGTATATCAATCATGGAGAACAAATTAGATCCCTATAACCAATCTAAAATATCTTTGATCCTAGATAAATAATATGGATTCTTCATTGCCACGTGGTTCGGATTTTGGTAATCAATGCATTACAAAAGACTTTTATATTTTTCTTAGGAAAGAAAAAAGTTCACCCTATGGTGATGTTCTATGGTAGATAAACACCATTTTCTTCATGTCACACAACTATACCATGAACACCTTCATATTGGTTGGAACTATGTGATACAGTGGCACCAAATCAGGTTTCACAACCAATATGAGCTCCAAATCTAAGTGAACTCCTTCATCAGTCAGTATTCTCAGAATTAATTTGGAAAGACATCCAGATGAAGATCTATGTTTGGAGAAAAATAGGTAGGGGATATGAATGATAATCCTCAAGATGTTTGGTCTTCCCACACCACCAGAACTGACTCTTGATTTCTAGGTAGACCTACTTATAGTGTCTTTAATTACAACAGTTTAATCACATTGTGTCTCTTCTAGTGGGGACTGAATTGTCTGAACTATCAAAATCATTAATTATACTAAACTACATCACTTACTTTACCTTCCTATTCGTATAATTATAAGTGGAAATCCCGAAAATAGGAAGTCTTCACATCTGATTAGAAAAATGTGGGAAATGACCAGTAGCTCGCCTATCTTCTAGAATCCTTTTGATGGTTAAGAATTTCCATTGAACAATTTGGTAAGAATATAAATCAAATATTTGGACATATTTTATAAGATTATGTTTAATTATACTTAAAAAATCATATATTTCCAAGACGCATTGTAAACTAGATGCTATTTAAAATGGAGGAGATCTATAAAGAGTCTGGAATAAAAATATAATGTCCTTGGTACCTATATAAGTTACACGAACACCCATGCTGGGTGGATATTTATCCTTTTGGTTAAGAACTCTTTGAAAATAATGTATTTTAAATCCTCAAAAGTGATACGCTCATGTTTTATAGTTTGAACAAATACTCTCGACAAATGATTAGAGGGTCCCTATAACATGAATGATGCAAAATACTCATTTTTATCTGATAGATACTAAAATAATTAGAAGATGATATCAATGGTGTCCAACTAATCACTAACATACTATGGTCCATCTACATCCCAAAAGGATAAAGGATTATGGATATAAAAATCGTTATATTATCCCAACATGTATTTCAATGAGGTTTGGATTGGAACCACTAGATATACTATAGGATTTGGTGCGAGAATGTGCTATGGAATAACTGGATTTGTTGGAGGACCCACCAAACATCAGTGAGGATGAACATTCTCAAATATATGGAAAATTATAATCATATAAATTTATAAACATTTTATTTGATCACATAATGCATCCAAAGGAGTCTATCCACATCCAAAGGATTAACACTCCTAGTGATAACCCCATCTCTATCCATGCATGTTAGTCACAATCATCAAATATACATACTAACAATAAAATAAACCTGGTTCAACAAATAAAATCCTATAATGATATATCACATTTTATGGAAAAGCACCGATATATCACACATTAATGAAACAATACAGAATAGATAACACAAATCATGTAATTTATTTAAAGAACTAGTACACTACACAACAACATGTATATATATAGCATGTGAAACTATGTTCTTAATAATTATTCATGAACCCACATGAACTCTCATAAATCACATATAAATATCTGTTGAATCAATGATGGTGAATTTAATCAACCTTAATTACAAAATAAAATCTCTCCCATTTTATGGAAACTTGATGTTTTACTATGAATTGTTTGCTAGACACTGTCACAGGTCACCTTCCCAAGTCCCATTCAACCAAACAGTTATCTATGTAGTACCAAATCAAGGAAATAGTGGAGGAATGTTTGTATATCCTGTTAATATGATTGTATTTTTTAATGATATTACCTGAACAACTATATTTGATATAGAATACCACATGACCACCTGTGCACCTCCATGTACGTATGATTCAATGAACTAGAAACAACTATCAATATCCATAAATGAGGATAATATACCCTTAATATCAAATAATAGGATTAATAAAAATATGGAAAATATAATAAATAATATCTGTAATCATGTGGAAAATTAAATGGTATAAATTTTATGAAAATAAAAGAATCTTAAAATGTTGAATGGATTCCAAAAATAAATTAAATAGATGATAAATAAAAGACATATGGTGTCTACTAATTTTTATCTTAGTCTACTCCATCTCTATGATCCACCTTCTTAGATATATGCCACAGGGCCTTATCCCTTCACAGGTACCCTCATGAAATCTATAATTACATAGAAATTCCCAAGTGGGGTGTGAGTGAATGAATCGGTATAACATAACCAATACATTCCTTACTATATGTGATCAAGTATATATGTGTATTCCATAATAATAGTAAATGGATATTAAAAATATAATACAATCCAAAACAGATAGGTAGTGCACTAACCAAGATACCATAATGTCTAACCGTACCTACATTATCTATATGGTAAAAGATAACGAAATGTAATAGAAGAAGAAAAAATCCCCTGTACAATGTCCTCACGGTTTCATGGAAATGATACTCATTGTTATCGGTCCCTAAAGAGAAAAATTTCACTCAGATCCTTCATACGAGAAGATCAATCACTCACAAGACAAAAAACAGTAGATTAGTTGTGGTTTTTAAAGGGGTTTTGTACAACCCCATATAAATGTATTTTAGAGGGGGTTATAAACAAAACATTAAAATCATCGAATTAATAGCGGGTTCATATAACGACCCATACTTTACATAAATTTTTATTAAATAAGAATTGAAGCACACTTATTACAACATATAACAAAACCAGGAAATGACCGTATAGGTATAGAGTTTTTAGAAACTGGGAAACATAAACAACTGGTTCGTAAAGCATCTATTTTGCCTCCCATTTATTTCATCATATCTAGAGTCCCTTTTTGGAATATCCTACTTAATAAAATTATTCCTGACCTGGGGAAATAAAACATACAAAAGGGTGAGTTGAAAAGCTCAGTAAGGGTAAACAAAAGAAATATCAATCACATCATATACATAAGAACATATCTTTTGGAAATCTTAACCTGTAAAAGAGATCATAAATTCATAACATGGGATAAATCATAGTAGTGAAATGTAATCCTAATAATAATAACATAAAACATGAAACATTGTGGAATACACACATAATCATAGAGAATCATTTCATATTATTCACGACTCATTACCAAGACTATCTTAGTGGACAAAGTCCATTTCTGAACCGAGTTCACTCCTCATTTCAGTCCTGTTTCACTGAACCAGTTTAACCTACCGTTCCATCCATGTCTATCTCATGAGATATAAAATCTGTACCCAATGCATTGGAGGGAGATATAGGTCCCACCCATCTCATAATGATACCATTCATATGTGTGCCAAAAAATCATAAATCATACATCATTGCATAACTGATGTAATAAAAATGGGATTCTTAAACAACATGACATCGTAAAACAATTCATATAAGATAAAAGAAATCATAAAAATAATTTCATCACAACCAAATCAAATCAATGTAGTAATAGTGATAGAAATAAAACCCTATATTATCTTTTATGGAAAATAAATTTGATAAAACACTTGAACTCCATTCTTGAGAAAAATATCCTTTCTACATCAAAAACATTTTCCTTTCATAACATGTTATACAATTTTAAACTAAAAAAATTTGATTGAAAATAAAATTGAAAACTTTTAAAGGATGCTTCTTGGAAATAATGTTTTAAAAACCCATTCATGCCGTATAAGTTAACAAACATTCTTCTCGTACTTTTGTCGGAAAAGCCTAAAAGTACCTCGTACGAAAAACGACAAAAGATTCCTTTCATATCATTACCTAAAAACACACCGAAGGGTAAAATTAAATATAAACTATTGTAGAAGGATAAAAAAATTACATATTGAGGAAACATGGATTTGGATGAGAAATATTCCCTAGTAAATTCTGAAGTATAAATAATCTCGGATAAAAATTGAGATTGCGAGATTTTCCATTACCTTAGGTCCGATTTGCTTCGTAAGTGTCCGAACCTCATGTATCATGATTTAAATAATGTTATTGACTTATTATAGAATCATAAATATTTTTATGATATCATATATGGTCATATTCTTATCTCTTATTAGTAAAATTTCATTACTACTTGTTATTTGGGTGTTTATTACTTGTTGTTCTTATGCGTGTTTTGTCGAATAAATTCTTATTTTTCTTTTTAGGTTATAGAAACCTCATTTCCAGAATTGTATTACTCTAATATATATCATATTAATTCATTCAATTCATTTATATAATCATTATTCAATGATGATCATGTAGAACGAGTCGCATCACATCGTGGAGACGGTATTCCGTACGTACGCACGAGCGATGATATCGTTCCCATGATTGTGGAATTATATTGGAGTGTATATATAATATTTCAGAATTAATATCACTTTACAATAATAATATATAGTCATTATTTACACCATTATACCCATCCAAGTAAGGTGGTGGTGGAAAATAGTTTACACCACTGCGTGGAGAAGGTATTCCGTACGTACGCACACACGGGGATTTCGTTTTCTGTAGGTTGGATAGATAGTGAAATAGGGTTGTTTCATACTTATAATAACATATCAATATATGAGTGATACTGATGTTATTACTTCATAGTGAAACAACTAAAGAAGAAGAAGTGGAAGAAGAAATAAAGTTGAAAGAATCGGTAACAGACATTACCTCTTCTTTGAAGCGCTTCTTTGAGACCTACTTTTAGGGCACTAAAACTAGTCTTTGAAGAATACCAGGACCTCTAGGATGTCTCTAGGGAAGTGGATAGGAGAATGTGGCAGGGTTTGGCCAAGCATGAAGGCTCAATGTGGTGTGAGGAAGAGGGGGAGGAGGAGCCTTTTTATAAGGGAGGAGAGGGGCACCTTTGGAATAACTAAAAATATTATTTTATTATAAAGTCAATTTCGGTTTTAAATAGCTTCAAATTGATATACTTAGAAGAGAAGGTGGGGATGGGTCGAAATCCTCTCATCCAATATAATTTAGACATGTTTAGGTTCCTATTTTAAAATTATCATTTATATTTAACTTTAAGTTAGATAATTTTACTTTTACCGTGTCTTTCTGTGTTCTTAAACTCTAAGGTTAATAAACTTATTATAACAAGACAAAAGAACACCAAGTTGTTTATCATTAATATATATAACCTTATCTAAGTCATTTCTCTAAAACTTAGATTTTTATGAACAAACTAACAATTAATAATATAATATTTGTTTTAAAACCTATTTTATGTCAATTTTGACACTATTTAGTAATTGAATTTTGTGAAAATCATAATAGAATGATTAGTTCAAAAAAACGTTAATTAAATCAATACTAACATGTCATATTAACCAAGATAATTAGTGGAATTTATAGAAAGTCTCAAATTACATTTATTTGGGTATTTATAACATCAATTATGTCAATATTTCATTAATAAGATAATTAGTGCAGCATCTTTGTGTCATAAATAAATTAAATTATTTAATGTCTAAAAATAAAAAATAAAATACCGTTATGTAGGAAATCGTTTTATCTTTCTAATTAATATTTATAGTCTAATTTATCTTATGTATAACCCTATATTAAAAATTCATTAGTTATAAAACATTGATTGAAACTATTTTAACCCTTCTTTAAATAAATTGATAATAAATGTCCTAATCTAATCCATGTGGGCCTAAATGGTCATATTTTATTTCTAAGGTTGTTTTTGGTCGAATTAAACTTATCCAATAGAATTAGTACATGTGTTAGGGTAATAATAATATCATTGTTACCCTTAATTACCCAATTTACTTTTAACCGTGGTAAAAAAAGTAAAAAGATACTATTCACCAAAAATTATTTTCATCTCATTGAACCACATTTTAGTACTTGATATTACCCATGTCTCTCGGATTTTCAAAATTCTACTCCCAGAAGCGGTAAAATTAAGTTTTATGAAAATTTCAGTTTTTTTAACTACCACATAGTGGTTTCACTATTCATCCAAAAATGAATGTTTCCAGAAAAATACCAAAAATTAGGCCTATGCTATATTTGATATTATGAATTCAAAAATGATGTTTATTTTACCAAATTCAAAAAATATAGTTACATTAACTAATTTAATAATTAATTCCCGTCGTCAAAACAAATAGCGTGTTTTTAAAATATAATAATTATCAAAATATTGACACTTGTTTATGTCTGGTTTTAATGTGAAATTACATCAAATAAACAACATTGTATTAAATTGTAAAAATATATTCTAAATATACTTTAAAACCACTCAAATTAATAATTTATCACTATTACTTATTTCGATTAAAAAAGTTGTTTTTAAATAAAATTTACTAATTTTAACTATTAATCAGATTATGAAAGTTATCCGAAAATTACCAAAATTTCACCCTAAGCTAATTGTGATATTCCAAATCCAAAAATGAAGTCCATTTTGAGAAATAAAATTTAAAAAAAATTCAAAAGTGGTTATTACTATTCATAATGGCTAGTTTTAATAATATTTTAATAGCATATCGTTGGATAGTGAAACTCGGTATTGCGTATGACGCAAGCTATTGAGAAAGGCTGTCACGACCCGTCCTTGGGGTGCATGTCGTGAATACCCCAAGCCCGCCTTCCATAGGCCAGGGGCTGGAGACTAGCACCAAGGCGTAATTCCCGATAACAGTTAAAGCATTGCCTTTGAAAAGTAAACAAACACCACAGAGCAAGCAAGCAGAAGAAGTAAACACTAAGTAAAAACTGAGTACAATAGTAATTTCATAAAAGTAAGTGGGTCAGAATAAAAACCCAAACTGAAAGTAAAGTACAACTAGAAAAGGAAAAACAGCAACTGAAAGTAAAGCCGCAACGTCGAGTTGTCCACTGGAAATCCCCCCGGAATGGTGAGTACAAATAGCCTCCACAGCTCATCGTGTCTAGCCATCCACTCCGAGTACGTCCCGCCCAGTGGTCCACCTCCGGGTACCGACCTGCTTCGCAAGCCTCAACCACGATCAGCGTTGTCCGTCGTCTGCAACAAACACAACGTAGTGCGGGCATAACCCGTGTAGGGGTGAGTATAAGCTACTCAGTAGGGACCCCGAGACCCCCGAAGGTCTCCCAGAATCCACAAAGGATATTCCAAAAAGGAAAGATACAAGAACAAAGTAACATTCGACACAACTTAGGTATATGCCAATACATATACCTATGTCATCAATTCCAGTACGCTCCAACTTCCGAGCCCAAGTACACTCCAATCCACACAAGAAAACACAATCCAATCCACAAAGTAAAGAAAAATGTAATCCACACAGGATAGCACAACACAATCCACAAAGGAAAGCAAAACTAAATTCAGCTCACACAGGTATACTTCATCGTATGACGATAGAGATGATCAGAAATATTCACTGATTCATCTAAGCCGTCAGACCCACAAAGGATCGAAAGCTACTAACCCCCGCAATGACCCACAAAGGATCTGATCCACACAGGATCGATAGATAACTTACCCCCGCAATAACCCACAAAGGATCTGACCCACAAATGATTGATAGGTAACTAACCCCCGCAATGAACCACAAAGGATCTGACCCACAAAGGATCGATAGGTAACTAACCCCCGCAATGACCCACAAAGGATCTAACCCACATAGGATCGATAGGTAACTAACCCCCTCAAAGACCCACATAGGATCAGACCCACACAGGATCTGTAGGCGCTGGCCCACACAGGACCGCTGAGCGCTGACCCAAACAGGATCGGTATCACTGATCCACATAAGATCACTGAGTGCTGTAATCGTTGTCGTCGAATCCACTGAAGATCTCTATACAATCGTCATCGTCGTCGTAGTCGCAGCCAACTCTAGGGTTCCCGCACACAACAGGCTCGTTCGAGAGGGCCCGCTCCACAAGCCGAGAGGCTGATACATCAACTGACACACAGTCCGGAGTTGATGTATCCTAAAGTTTCATATCGTCAATAAGAACACAACGTCACAGACGGCGCGTCAAACGGACGCCCGGTCAGGGAGTTATTGGATTTTTCGTCCCAGGGGCCCGGTTGGTTTTTAAGTGAAACCCAACCCGACCGTACTCCACATGCATCAAAACCTTGGTCAAAGTAAGACAAAAGATCCGTCTCTCTAAGAGAAATCCATCAAAGTCGATGGAACGTCAATCGGACGTCTGGAGTTCAAGTTATAAGTGTTTCCGCTCCGAGGGCCCAGTTGGTTTTGTGTACGAACCAACCCGGCCAAACCCAAATTATTCTGAAACCTTGAGTGTAATATGTCAAAATGATATCCTTGATCCATGGATCACATTGCCGCTGACGGTGCGTCGATCGGCGGTTCGTAACCCAAGATATGGGCAAAAAACAGAAAGTGGTACGAAAACTCGGGGTCTAGGCCCGGACGGACCCGGCCCAACCCCCCTGGGTCGGCCCGAACCGGGTCGAACTGACCTAGATGGTGTGACCCAGGCTGGCCGGCGCGGCCTGGGCGCAACCCGGCTGGCGCTGGCCGGGTGGCCAGTGGGTCAGCTCGGCCGTTACGGCCGAGTGAAACATGGGGCGCGCTGCCCCCACGTGAAGGATCCACGGCCCTGTGTGGGGCTGCCCTTGCAAGCGGACGTGGCCGGATGCAGCGTCCCATCCCCCTCTGGTCCCGCGCGGTCATGGGACCGCATCTTGCCGCCGCGGCTTCAGCCGCGGTGGCGCGTCGGGCACAGCCGCCACCTGCCGCCGTGCCGGCGAGGCGCGCCGGCGGGCTGCTCAGCGGACCACCAGACGAGTTCTGGTGGTCAGAATTGCACGTCGTCTTCACCAATGGCCCTCCCGGGGCCCTTCCTTCACTACGAGGACCTCACATCACTCGTGCGGTTTACTTTTTCATTTCCCGCCAATCCGCTCACCAAGAACGAAGAGAAAGTGGGTTCAGAATTGTTCGTTGGTCCGCACGCACCGTGTTAGCGGTTTTAAAAAGTCATCTGACAAATATTTAATCAAACTGTGGATATAATCACATAGATTAAAATGAACAAAAACCCCTACCTCAACGTTGTCGTCGAATGTGAGTTCGTCGCGGAATTAACTGTCATGGAAGAAGAGGATCATCGCGTCGCAGAAGGGGTTTCACTGTCGTCGCGGTACACGACATCATGTTGTCGATCTCTGAGGGTTCGGTGCTCTTCGTCACCCTTCGTTGGATGCTGACGTTCCATGTCGGTGACGATGCATTCTTCGCGTTCTTCGCATTCTTCACGAAGGAGGATGAAGATCATCAAGCTTTAGAGTTCTCCAAATCTTCTCAACAAGAAAAACTTCAACAAAAAGTGTTGGTCTTATTTTATTCCCATGCCAATGATTAGAAATTCAATGTTAAGAAACGAACCATTAATTCGATGAATTAATGGTAACGACTTAACTTCCCAATTAATAGGGGAGTTTAGATTTTATGTAAACACACCGGTTGACTTTATTTAAAACAGTTTTTCACGGGTGTGTTACTTATAGGGGAAGAAACGGTGGGGCTCGTGCGGGTCTCACCCCATAAATATCCTACCATGTGGGTAGGATATCGTGGGTCCCACCTTATCCACTTAACCTGGCTTAATTGGCTTTAAGTGGCTTATGTGAAATAAAATAAAGTGTCGCACCACATTTTTTTTATTTCTTAACTTAACCCCAAAAATTAAAAACCACACCCGAGAAAACGCAACTCTGGAAAATGCGTTTCTAATCAAATATCGGCACAGCGATTCCATCAGTGCCCTCGGAATTCGATTCCGAGCACCAGTTCAAAAGTCAGAAAAACCTGCTCATTCGTTCACTGAACGTACCCGAGCCAAACTTTGGAAATTGATTTCGGGCACACTGAGCCTCAAAATCAGGTGCCTTCAGAAACTGTGTTCTTGTAAAATTCCAAAGAAAATTAAGAAAATACATTTTTTGAATTTTACGGGTCTTTACATCACTCCCAGCTATGGGCTTTACATCCCCATAAAGATACATCATAAACTAAGGAAACAAAAGTGGGTACTGAGCACGCATCTGAGCCTCCCGCTCCCAAGTGCTCTCCTAGAGGTTCCCATGCTGCCATCTGATGCACACTAGAGGAATCGACCGTCCATGCAAGACCCGCTCCTGTCGATCCACGATCTCCACTGGGACCTCCGCAAAAGTTGCCACATCATCAACGTCCAGCTCCACATGGTCAATGATATGCGTCGGGTCATGCACATATCTCCTCAACTGAGATACATGGATGATGTCGTGCACCCGGTGCAACTGAGGTGGTAGAGCCAGGCGATAAGCCACCGCGCCAATCCTGCTGAGGACCTGGAATGGTCCGATGAAGCGTGGAGACAACTTGCCGCCTCGACCAAATCTCTATAATCCACGTCGAGGTGAGACCCGCAAGAAGATGTGGTTGCCATCCTCGAACTCCAGTGGCCTCCGTCTCTTGTCAAGATAAGACTTCTACATGCTCTGAGCTATCCTCATCCGCTACTGGATGATCTGGACCTTCTCTGTCGTGGCCTGGACCATCTCCGGTCCCACAAGTACTGACTCCCCAGGGTCTGTCCCGGACAAAGGAGATCTGCAAGGTTGGTCAAACAATGCCTCATATGGTTCCATCTTGATGGTGGAGTGGTAGATGTTGTTGTACGTGAACCCAACCAAGGGTAGGTGGTCCTCCAAGCTGCAACCAACGTCGAGGACACATGCGCGGAGCATATCCTCGAGAGTCTATATGGTCTTCTCCATCTGACCATCTGTCTGAGGGTGAAAGGCGGTGCTCAGACGTAGCTGCGTTCCGAACACCTCCTGCAACCCCTTCAAATGCCGGTAAGTAAAGAGAGAATCTCGATCGGAGATGATGGATGAAGGCACACCGAGAAGCCGTACAATCTACTGAACGTAGAGATGTCACCAGATCTCCAATGAGCCCTTCTCTCTGATGGATAAGAAGTGATCCGACTAGGTGAGTCAGTCGAAAATCACCCAAATGGAGTCATGACCTCTGGAAGGGCATGGAAGTCCAATCATGAAGTCCATAGATATACTGTCCCACTTCCACTATAGGACCTCGAAGGTTTGTACCAAGCCCGCTGGTACCTGATGCTTTTCCTTCACCTACTGGAAGGTGAGGCATCGAGAAACGAACTCTGTCACAACCTTCTTCATGCCCGGCCACCAGTGCTGTCAACTGAGATCTTGGTACATCTTTGCTACTCCAGGATGTACCTCTAAAGGGAAGTTTGAAACTCTCTCAGAACCTCCTCCCAAAAAGCAACTGGTACCAAGGATCAACCTCTGAAAAGGATGTCGTGCTCTACTCCAATGGAGAAATTATCAGGTGCATGTCCTGAGGATATCTCTGCACGTCGCGTCTCACAGTCTGCATCCCCACACTGTGCCTCTCTGACCCGCTGCAGTAGTGGAGGGGTGACTGTGAGAGACTGAAGGAAGGCTGCTCCATCTCTATCCACGAAGGATATCTGCAAAGCGGCTAGCTGCTCTGTCGCCTCCTCAAGTAGCTGAATGCACGTCCTCCTGCTGAGAGCATCGGCTAATACGTTCCCCTTCCCAGGATTATAGACTATCTAAAAGTCATAGTCCTGGAGGAACTCGATCCATCGCCGTTGTCTCAGGTTCATGTCTTTCTGAGAGAAAATGTACCTGAGACTCTGATGGTCAGAAAAGACTGTAAAGCGCTCGCCCATCAGGTAGTGCTGCCATGTCTTCAGAACAAAGACCACTGTTGATAACTCTAGGTAATGGGTAGCATAGTTCTGCTCATGCGGCCTCAACTAACGTGATCCATAGGCGATCAATGCCCTCTCCTGCATCAGGACACACCCGAGTCCGGTCCCTGATGCATCGTAGTAGACTACGTACCCTACTACCTCCTCCGGCAACCTCAAGATAGGTGCGCTGGTCAATCTCTGTCTCAGCTTCTGGAATCTCTGCTAACATCTATCTAACCACACAAAGGGTTTCCCCTTCTTCGTCAATGATGTGAGTGGTGGTGGAACTCTGGAAAAGTCTGGCACAAATCTTCGGCAGTATCCAGCTAATCCCAAGAAACTCCGCACCTCCGTCACGCTCCTGGGTGGCTCCCAAGCTAGCACTGCCTCGAACTTCGTACGATCCACTGCAACTCCCGCCTTAGAGATGACGTTCCCCAAGAAGTGGACCTCGCGTATCTAGAACTGAAAATTTGAGAGCTTTCCATAAAGCTTGTTCTCTAGGAGTGTGTCTAGTACAACCCGCAAGTGATAGGCGTGCTCCTCCTCAGTCGTCGAGTATATCAAAATGTCTTCGATGAAGACCACGACAAATTGATCAAGGTATGGCTGAATGATCCTGTTCATGAGGCCCATGAACACTGCTGGAGAATTGGTTATGCCGAAAGGCATAACCAAGAACTCAAAGTGGCCATACCGACATCTGAAGGCCATCTTCTGCACGTCCTTGTCCCAAGCTATGAGCTGATGATAGCCTGACCTGGGGACTATCTTTGAGAACCACCATGCTCCCTTGAGCTGATCGAAGAGGTCATCAATCCTCAGTAGCGGATACGTGTTCCTCACTATCACCTGGTTCAGGCGACGATAGTTGACACACAGTCCCAAGCTCCCGTCCGCCTTCTTGGCGAACATTATCGGGGAATCCCAGGGTGAAACACTAGGTTGGATGAATACCTTTCCCTGCAAGTCCTCCAACTGAACTCGTAGCTCTCTAAGCTCAGTGGGGGCCATACGTTATTCTGGAGTGGATATCGGGGCTGTCCCGGGGTACATATCAATATAAAAGTCTACCTCTCTACGAGGAGGTAGTCCTGGAACGTCATCGGGAAAGACGTCCGCATACTGATCCACCACTGCAGGGAAACTAGGACTCTGCACGTCAACTGCTCCTAGGATGAGTCTAGCCAGCTGATGAGTGATGGGTTGTCCTCTCCTCTGCGAGAGTCCATCCTGTGCTGCGAAGGCTCCCTTCTCGCCGGTGAAGGTGAACCTGCTCCCGTCGGTGCGTACACATCGCACCTTGCACCTAATATAGTAAATATGTGCATGGCCTGTAGATAACCAATCCATGCCCATGATGACATCGTAAGGCCTCGACGCCACTACAAGAAGATCCCAGCCTAAGCTCTCGCCTCCTAGAGTAAGCTCACACTGCCTGCACCAGTGCGAAATCTTCGACTCTGCTCCCATAGGAGTCTCTAGCTATAAGGATCGAGCCAATGGCTCTGTCAGAATCTCTGAGCTTCGAACAAGGGAAGCGGCTATGAAAGAGTGACCCGCTCTTGTGTCTATAAAAACTGTAGCAAGGGTGGAATAGATACAGATAGTACCTAGAATCATCTCGGGAGCACCGTGGTTGTATGCCTCCACTGCCTGGAGCTGAGCCTGTCTCTGCCCGCCAGCTCCCTCCGGTCGGGGTGGACCTCCTGGTGGTCGTGGTGGTAGAGCCTCAAAGCGTTGCCCACCACTTGCTGCTCAGCCAGATCCTCTGCCTTGTCCGCGTGCTCCATAAGGACAACCACAGTCGACCCTCTGCCTCTTCTTGGGTGGCCCCTCAACCGTCTACTTCTCCTCGGCACAATGGGTCGAGAAGTCAAGAGCCATGTGGCCCTGTCCGCCGCATGTGTAGCACTGCATGCCTCTTGAAAGACTAGCTCCATGCTGTGTGCCCCGCACTGCTAAGCCAGTGTCCTGAGGTCATCTGCCTAAGGGTCTGGTCTTCCTGGACCCATGAGTCATCCGTCAACTGCCTGCTGCAGAAGACTCTTCTACGTGCCGCCCCATAGTAGGTCTCGCAGTTGAAGAAGGCTCAGCAAGAAAGCTCTCGATCAATAGGGCTCGCTCCAGTACTCCTTCCTGGGTCGGAATTCTGAGCTGGATCAGTGATGCCCTAATCTCATGCCTCAATCCCTGCTCAAAGGTCCGGGCCCTGAAGAATGGGTCTTGTACCATGTTTTTCGAGTAGCATGAGAGATCGGTAAATCTCGCCGAGTACTGGGTGATAGTCAAGTTGCCATGCCGCAGCTGTAAAAGCTCCTGGATGTGCACCGCATGGAGGGTGGCTAGGACGAACTCTGAGTGGAAGAGGCTCTCAAAGTTCTTCCAGAGGAGAGATTCCTCATCGTACACCTGGAGCATCAAGCTCTACCATCGGCCCGCTACCGCGCGCAGTTGGCTCGCTGCGAGGATCACCATGAGGTCTGATGGTGTCCTCACTAACCTGAAAACCCGTACGACTGCCTCCAGCCAGTCCTCGGCTGTCTGGGGGTCAGTCTCCCCACAGAACCTGGGCAGTCGATGGCGTTTAAACTCGTGCAGTGCACTAAGGCGATGTGCATCGCCAGTGGTGGGGGCTGGAAGCATCTGTGGCTCGACAGGTAGAGGTACCACCGGTGCCTCTGCTGTCAAATGGCCCTGTACCGAGGCCTCGTCGCTCGATGGGTTGTCGTCACGCACAACACTCGGAACCCTAGATAGCTGCCATCGTGGGGCCATCCTGAAAAGAAATAGGAGCGCCATAATAAGAACAGTATACATGGTGGCTAACACAAAGTAATCACAAAGAAAACTTGAAACACACATGCAATCAATGTTTTTGTGTATTATGCCATAAATCAGAAGTCAGGGTCCTGGTGTACGGATACGTCGGTCGCCGCACCAACACTGGACTCCCTGGACTGATAACCACACCCAATATGCTTAACGCTATTGCTTCACATAGAAAAAGATCGGAGTCCCAAGTTCTACGGTAGAACCGAACTCCTCGGATACCAATTTGTCACGACCCGTCCTCGGGGCCCGTGCCAAGAATACCCCAAGCCCGCATTCCATAGGCCAGGGGTTGGCGACTAGCACCAAGGCGTAATTCCCGATAAAAGGGAAGGCATTGCCATTGAAGAGTAAACAAACACCACAGAGAAATCATGCAGTAGAAGTAAACACTATGTAAAAACTGAGTACAACAGTAAGTGTGGAAAAGTAAGTGGGTCAAAATACAAACCCAAACTAAAAGGAAAGTACAACTGGAAAGGGAAAAACAGCAACTGAAAGTAAAGCCGCAACGTCGAGCTGTCCACTGGAAATCCCCCCTGAAGGGTGAGTACAGATAGCCTCCACAGCTCCTCGGGTCCAGCCATCCACTCCAAGTACGTCCCGCCCAATGGACCACCTTCGGGTACCGACCTGCTCCGTAAGCCTCAACCACGATCAGCGTTGTCCGTCATCTGCAACCAACACAACGTAGTGCGGGCATAGCCCATCTATGGGTGAGTAAAAGCTACTCAGTAGGGACCCCGAGACCCACGAAGGTCTCCCAGAATCCACAAAGGATAATCCACAAAGGAAAGATACAATCACGAAGTAACAATCGACACTACTTAGGTATATGCCCATACATATACCTAAGTCATCAATTCTAGTACGCTCCAACTTCCAAGCCCAAGTAAAACCCAGTCCACACAGGGAAACACAACCAGTCCACACAGGAATGCAAAACTTAATCCACACAGGATAGCACAACACAATCTACAAAGGAAATCAAAACAGGATTCAGATCACACAGGTATACTTCTTCGTATGACAATAGAGATGATCTTATATATTCACTGATTCATCTAGGCCGTCCGACCCACAAAGTATCTAAAGGTACTAACCCCTGCAATGACCCACAAAGGATCTGACCCACATAAGATCGATAGGTAACTAACCCCCGTAATGACCCACAAAGGATCTGACCCACAAAGGATCGATAGGTAACTAACCCCTGCAATGACCTACAAAGGATCTGACCCACAAAGGATCGATAGTTATCTAACCCCCGCATTGAGTCACAAAGGATCTGACCCACAAAGGATCGATAGGTAACTAACCCCCACAAAGACCCACACAAGATTGGACCCACATAGGATCTGTAGGCATTGGCCCACACAGTACCGCTGAGCGCAGACCCACACAGGATCAGACCCACACAGGATCGGTAGCACTGATCCACGTAGGATCGCTGAGTGCTGTAGTCATCGTCGTCGAATCCACTGAGGATCTCTGTACAGTCGTCATCGTCGTCGCAGTCACAACAAGCTCTAGGGTTCTTGCACACAACAAGCTCATTCGGGAGGGTCCACTCCATGAGACGAGAGGCTGATACATCAACTGACACACAGTCCAGAGTTGATGTATCCAAAAGATCTGTATCGTCAAGAGGAACTCAACGTCGCAGACGATGCTTCAAACAGACGCCTGGTCCGAGAGTTATTGGCTTTTTCGTCCCAGGGGCCCGGTTGGTTTTTAATTCAAAACCAACCCGACCATACTCCACCAGCATTCAAACCTCAGGTGGAGTAATCCAAAAGATCCTTCTCACTAAGAAGAATCCATCAAATTCGACGGCACATCACTCAGACTTCCGGAGCTCAAGTTATAATTGTTTCCGCTCCGAGGGCCCGGTTGGTTTCGTGTACGAACGAACCCGGTCAAACCCAAAGTATTCCGAAACATTGAGTGTAATATGTCAAAATGACCGTCTCGATCCAAGGATCACATTTCCACTGGCGGTGTGTCGATTGGAGGTCAGTTGCCCTTGATATGGGCAAAATACCGAAAGTGGTCTAAAAACAGGGGGTATGGGCCCGGACCGACCCGACCCAACCCTCCTGGGTCGGCCCGAACCGGATCCGAACCGGATGGCGCGACCCGGCCCGGCCGGCGCGGCCCATCCCGGCCTGGGTGCGACCCGGATGGTGCTCGCCGGGTGGCCAGCGGGTCGGCTTGGCCGATACGGTCAGGCGAAGTGGGGGCGCGCTGCCCCCACATGAAGGAGCCGCAGACCCGCGAGGGGCCGCCCTTGCCAGCGCACGTGGCCGGCTGCCATGTCCCGTCCCCCTCCTATCCCGCATGGTCGTGGGACCACATCCTACCGCCGCGACTTCAACCACGTCGGCTCCTTCCAGCAGCGCGCCGGCGGGCTATTCCGCAGACCACCAGACGAGTTCCGGTGGTCAGAAGTGCGCGCCGTCTTCGCCAATGGCCCTCCCGGGGCCCGTCCTTCACTGCGAGAACCTTACATCACCCGTGCGGCTTACTGTGTCGTAGCCCGCCAATCCACTCACCAAGAAGACGATGGGTTATGACTTGTTCTTTGGTCCACACGCACCGTGTTAGCGGTTTTAAAAAGTCATCCGACAAATATTTAAACAACCCGTGGATATAATCAAATAGATTAAAATGAACAAAAACCCCTACCTCAACGTTATCGTCGAATGTGAGTTCATCGCGGAATTAACCATCGCGGAAGAAGAGGATCTTCACGTCACGGAAGGGGTGTCACTATCGTCGCGGTACACGGCATCACGTCATCGATCACCGAGGGTTCGGCGCTCTTCGTTGCCCTTCATCGGAGGCTAGCGTTCTTCATCGGCGACGATGCATTCATCATGTTCTTCGCGTTCTTCACAAAGGAGGATGAAGATCTTCAAGTTTAGAGTTTCTCCAAATCCTCTCAACAAGCACCCCTTCAATAAAAAGTGTTGGTCTTATTTTATTCCCATGCCAACGATTAGAAATTCAACGTTATGAAATGAACCATTGATTCGATGAAATAATTGTAAAGACTTAACTGCCCAATTAATAGGGGCGCTTAGAATTTAAGTAAATGCACCGGTTAACTTTTTTTAAAAGAGGTTTTCGCGGGTGAGTTACTTAGAGGGGGAGAAACGATGGGTCTCGTGTGGGCCCCACCCCTCAAATATCCTACCATGTGGGTAGGATATCGTGGGTCCCACCTTATCCTCTTAACCTGGATTACGTGGATTTAAGTGGATTTAAGTGAAATAAAATAATGTATCGCACAACTTTTATTTTCTTTCTTAACTTAACCCCAAAAATTAAAAACCACACCTGAGCAAACGCAACTCTGGAAAAGGCGTTCTATGCAAATACCGGCACTGCGATTCCATCGGTGCCCTCAAAATTCGATTACGAGCACCGGTTCAAAAGTTAGAAAAACCCGCTCGTTCGTTCACTGAACGTACCCGAGCCAAACTTCGGAAAATGATTTCGGGCACACCAGGCCTCAGAATCAGGCGCCATCAGAAACTGTGTTCTTGTAAAATTCCAAATAAAATTAAGAAAAAAATTTCCTTGAGATTTATGGGTCTTTAAAAAGTTCGGGGTTGCATGTAAAGCAACCCAAGCTAGTGTTGTTTGTAGTGAAATATTCCTTTGATGATTTATGTAAAAACAAAATATTTGTCATAAAAGTCTCCGGTGTTACATTCTACCCCCCCTTAAAATGAATTTCGCCCTCAAAATTCGTCACTTTGTAACAAATAGATGAGGATAACTCTCCCTCATAATATCCTCAAGCTCCAATGTAGCTTCTTCTAATTGATGGTTCCTCCATACAACTTTCACCAAGCGAGTGGTCTTGTTTCGTAGGACTTTTTCTCTACGATCCAAAATATCTATCAGCTGTTCTTCATAAGAAAGATTTTACTCCAGCGGTACAACTTCTAAGCTGAGTACATGTGAAGGATCAGGTATGTAATTTCTCAGGAGAGATACATCGAATACATCATGAACTTGAGAGAGATTCGGTGGAAGCAACAATTGGTAATCTACCTTTCCAACACGATCCAGTATTTCGAAAGGACCGATATATCTAGGGCTCAACTTCCCCTTCTTTCAAAATCTCATGACCCTCTTCTAGGGAGATATTCGTAAGAATACTTTATCACCCACTTCAAACTCTAGGTCTTTTCTTCGGTTGTCAGCATAACTTTTCTATCTACTCTAAGCTACTCTTATGTATTGTTCAATTGATCGGACCTTTTCTGCCATCTCATCAACAATATCAGGTCCTAAGAGCTTTCTTTCCCTAACTTCATCCCAGCAAGTTGGAGTCCTGCATTTCTTTCCATAGAGAGTTTCATAATTAGCCATCTGAATACTGGAGTGAAAGCGATTATTATAAAAAAATTCCACCAAAGGTAGGTGTTGATCCCAACCACCTTTGAAATCCATAGAGCAAGCTCTCAACATATCTTCTAGAGTTTGAATTGTTCTCTCAGACTGATCGTCTGTCTGAGGATGATAAGTAGTGCTGAAACTCAACTATATATCCAGAGTATGCTGAAGAATTCGCCAAAACATTGAGGTAAACCTCAGATCCTGATCAGATAAAATATAAAGTGGTACTCCATAAAATCTTACCACTTCTTTTACATATATCCTGGCAAGCTGATCCAGAGAGAAATCCTCTCTAATAGCGATTAAGTGTGCCGACATTGTAAGACAATCAACTATGACACAGATTGCAATATTGCCTTTGGATGTTTTAGGAAGTCATGTGACAAAGTCCATAGTGATGTTTTCCCATTTCCATTCGGGTATGGGTAATGGTTGTAACATCCCCTTAGACTTCTGTCTCACACCTTTAACTTGCTGACAAGCCAAGCATCGAGAGACATATTCAGTAACATCTCTTTTCTTGCCATCCCACCAAAAGTACTCTTTCAGATCCCTATACATCATCGCGCTTCTAGGATGAATAGAGAATGAATAACTATGAGCCTCATCCAGTAGCTCCTTATTTAATTCTTGGACGGGAGGAACACAAACCCGATTCCTGAACTTCATTATCCCATCACAATCAAGTTTGAATTCAAGAACATTTCTCACCTTCTTTTGTAACTCAACATCTTCTTTCTGTGCCTCTTGAATCTTCACATGTATAGATGGTTGATCATTCATTTGAGAAAGATAATATTTATCCCCTTACATTAAAATTCCAAGATCTATCCTTTGTAAATCCATAAATATTGGATCTTTTGTGATCCTCATCATGGATAAACTGGCATGGTCTTGTCGACTTAATGCATCTTCCACCTTGTTTTCTTTCCCTAGGTGGTAATGGATTGAGCAGTCATAATCCATAATCAGCTCCAACCATCTTCTTTGGCACATATTCAGATCCTTTTGTGTGAAAATATACTTTATACTTTTATTATCAGTATAAATGTCAAACCATTATCCATAATGATAATGCCTCCAAATCATTAGTGCAAACATTACTACAGCTAACTCTAAATCATGAGTTGGGTAATTTTTCTCATGGATTTTCAACTGTCATGAGGCATAAGCTATCACCATATAATTTTGCATAAGAACACACCCCAATCCCTTCTTGGATGCATCACTATAGATCACAAACCTTTCTCCACTACAAGGCAGTGTGAGAACATGTGCACTGGATAACCTTCTTTTCAACTCCTTGAAATTTTCTTCACATTCCTCTGTCCAAACAATCTTAACTCCTTTCCGAGTCAACCTGGTGAGTGAATTAGATAATCGTGAAAAATATTTCACAAAACTTTGATAATATCTAGCCAAACCAAGAAATCTTTGGATCTTAGTTACTGTTGTTGGTCTCGACCATATTTCGATAACCTCTGTTTTTGCTGGATCCACAGATATCCGCTCTTTTGAGATTATGTGACCAAAAAATGAATCTTTTTGAAGATAAAATTCACACTTGTTAAATTTGGCATAAAGCTTCTCCTTTCTCAGGGTCATCAATATAATTCTCAAGTGATCTTCATGTTCTTCCATGCTCTTTGAATATACAAGAATATCATCTATAAAGACTACCAAAAACTGATCAAGATAGTCTCTAAAACTCTATTCGTCAGATCCATGAATATAGTAGGGAATTAGTAAGACCAAATGGCATCACTATAAATTCATAGTGTCCATACCTTGTACGGAAATCCTTCTTTGGTGCATCCTCCAATTTGACCCTTAATTGATGATACCCTGAACGTAGATCAATCTTGGAAAAGTATTGAGCTCCGCGTAGTTTTTCAAATAAGTCATCAATGCATGGGAGAAGATATTTGTTCTTGATAGTGATCTTGTTATGTTCTCGATAATCAATGCAGAGTCTCATTGATCCATCTTTCTTCTTAACAAACAGAACAGGTGATCTCCAAGGTGATGCACTAGGTTGTATGAATCCCTTATCAAGATTCTCTTGGGGTTTCTTCTCCAATTCCTAGAACACAATTGGGGCCATTCTATATGGTGTATATGAAATTTGTAAAGCACCCGGTATGAGTTCTATTGAAAACACAACTTCATGATTTAGTGGAAGACCTGGAAATTCCTCCGGAAAGACATCATCAAACTCCCGTACAACGGGCATATTCTTAATCGTGAATTTCTCTCTAGCCATTTGAGATTAATAACCCTCCTTTAGTGTAATAAAGACCCATAAGATGGATGAAATTCCCACTGGAAGGTTATGTTCATCCTTGCATCGATAGATGATCAAAGAGTGATCTGGAATATGAAATGTGACATCCCTTCATTGGAAATTGATATGAGCTCCATATAGAGAAACCCAATCCATGCCAAGAATCACATCAAATTCCACTATAAGAAGGATCACAATATTTGCAGGAAGCACTTTCCCACAAACTTCAATCGGGGAAGAATTATAACCTTTTGATGCAATTTTTGTGCCATTAGGGGTTGTCACAGCTAACTCTACATCTAACTATTGAGGTAATTCGGTGATACTCTTAGAAACTTATTCCTAAATAAAAGAGTGGGTGGATCCAGAATCAAATAAAACATTTGCTACTTTAGAGTGGATGGTAAGTGTACCTTTCACCACATCGTTATCGTACTCCACATCGCTGATAGAAATTGCATGTGACTTTCCTTTTTCTTTAGCCTTAAGATTTTGTTGATGTCAATCATCATCAACAACCCTTGGATTAGGGCATTTATTGTCATAATGCCCCATCTACTTGTACTTGAAACAGTGAAGTGTAGTAGGTTCATCCTATGTATCCCTTACTTTTTTTGCATCATTAGACATCTTCTTCCCATCATTGCAGAATTCAAATGCCCGATGACCTTCCTTTCCACATTTGAAACATTTACTTGTCCCTTTAAGAAATCTACCTCCACGTCTCTTTCCACACTTTGAGCATAAGGGAAAGCTCATATTATTTTCAGTCTACTCTTTAGATTTTCATTTGAATTCCATTTTCCTCTTCTTATCAAACCCATATGACTGATGGGTTACTCAAATCTCCATCTCAACTTTGAGAGCACATCGAACTATTTCCTCATAGTTATTGAAGTCCCTTATGGATAACGCCCTTCGAAGACTTGGTTTTAAACCAATAAAGAATAGATCGATCTTACTCTGAGATTGGATAATAATACCAGAAGCGTACCTTGCAAGTCTTGTAAAATTTGATTCATAGGAACCAACAGATTAATCGTCATTTTTCTTCACTTCAAGAAACTCTTTCTTCATCATTGTTCGGAGAATAAGAGGGAAGTACTTATTGAAAAATATGTTCTTGAACTTGTCCCATTCCATGGACTAAATTTCATCCCTTTTCCTCGTATTCTTAACAAGATTCCACCATTGATCAGCATCTCCTTCCAAATGATACACTACTAGGATGACTTTATCATGTTCAGAACATTGAAGAACTGAAAATATCTTTTCAGTAGTACTAATCCATTGTTCAGCAACTAATGGATCAATAGACCCACTGAATGAAGGTGGACGCTGACTCATGAAGGATTCAACAGAATGTTGCTCCTTCCTTTGATCGTTTGGAAGTCCTGCATGATTAATAGCTTGAGAAAGTGGTGTGATCATGGTTAGATTATTTTTCATTCCATCTCCCATAACATTTGGTTGCTTAGGGGGACAATCCTTGCATTTCCCATCGCATTCCGTATTAACACGGTTCCTTCGTGTTCCAGTCATTGACTAAAACCAAGAAGAACCGTGTGAGAAACACTACTTATAATAGGAAAACCACATAATCAGGAATAAAATTTCACACTTAAGGTATTATCCTAGTTTATTCATGGTCATTTCTAAAACACTAATATTGTGTTCTATGCTTAGAATTATCCTTAGGGTTCTTACTAAGGCTTTCACATCCTAGTTTCCAAAGGTTGACTATACCTTTCCTCTGATACCAACTATAACGACCCATACTTTACATACATTGTTATTACTTCAGAATTGAAGCACACTTGTTACAACATATAACAAAACCAGGAAAGGACCATATAGGTATAGAGTCTTTAGAAACTGGGAATCATAAAGAACTTGTTCATAAAGCATCTACTTTTCCTCCCATTTATTTCATCATATCTAGAGTCCCTTTTTGGCATATCCTAATTAATAACCTTCTTCCTGACCTAGGAAAAATAAAACATACAAAAGGGTGAGCTCAAATGCTCATTAAGGGTAAAAAACAAAATATCAATCACATCATATACATAAGAACATAACTTATCTAAATCTTAACCTGGAAAAGATATCATAATTTCATAACATGGGATAAATCAAAGTAGTGAAATGTAATCACAGTAATCATAACATAAAACATGAAACTTTTTGGAATACACACATAATCATAGAGAATCATTTTTTATTAGTCAAGACTCATTGCCAAGACTATCTTAGTGGACAAAGTCCATTTCGGAACCGAGTTCACTTCTCGTTTTAGTCCTGTTTCACTGAACCAGATTAACCTTCCGTTCCAGCCATGTCTATCTCATGAGATATAAAATCATTGCCCAATGCATTGGAGGGAGATATAGGTCCTACCCATCTCATAATGATACCATTCTTATGTGTGCTATAAAATCATAAATCATACATCATTGCATAACTCATGTAATTAAAATGGGATTCTTAAACAAAATTCCAACATAAAACAATTCATATAAGATAAAATAATTTCTAAAAATAATTCCATCACAACATAATCAAATCAATGTAATAATAGGGATAGAAACAGAACCCTATATTATCTTAGATGGAAAATAATTTTGATAAAACACTTGAACTCCATTCTTAAGGAAAATATCTTTTCTACTTCAAAAACATTTTCCTTTCTTAACATGTCATAAAATTTTAAACTAAAATAAGTTGATTAAAAATAAGCATGAAAACATTTAATGTAAGCTTCTTGGAAATAATGTTTTAAAAATCCATTAATGTCGTATAAGATAAAAAAACATTCTTCTTGTACTTTTTTCGGAAAAGTCAAAAAGTACATCGTACGAAAAATGACAAAAGATTCCATTCATATCTTTTACTAAAAACTCACTGAAGGGTAAAATTGGATATAAACTATTGTAGAAGGATATAAATATTAAATATTGAGGAAACATGTATTTGGATGATAAATATTCCCCAGTAAATTCTGATGTATAAACAATCTCGGATAAAAATTGAGATTGTGAGATTTTCCCTTACCTTAGGTCCCATTTGCTTCGTAAGTGTCCGAACCTCCTGTATAATGATTTAAATAATGTTATTGACTTAATAAAAAATCATAAATATTTTTATGATATCATATATGGACATATTCTTATATTCTTATTAGTAATATTTCATTACTACTTGTTATTCGGGTGTTTATTACTTTTGGTTCTTATGTGTGTTTTGTCGAATAAATTATTATTTTTCATTTTAGGTTATAGATACATCATTTAATGAATGGTATTATTGTAATATATATCATATTAATTCATTCAATTCATTTATATAATCATTATGAAATGAAGATCATGTAGACCGAGTCGCATCACATAGTGGAGACTGTATTCAGTACGTACGCACGAGCGATGATATTGTTCCCATGATCGTGGAATTGTGTTGGAGTGTATATATACTATTTGAGAATAAATATCACTTTAAAATAATCATATATAGTCATTATTTACACCATTATACCGATCCATGTAAGGTGGTGGTGGAAAATAGTTTACACCACGATGTGGAGATGGTATTCCGTACGTACGCACGCACGGTGATTTTGTTTTCCGTAGGATGGATAGATGGTGATATAGGGTTGTTTCATACTTATAATAACATATAAGTATATGAGTGATACTAATGTTATTACTTCATAGTGAAAAAACTAAAGAAGAAGAAGTGGAAGAAGAAATAAAGTTGAATGAATCGATAACAGACATTACCTCTTCTTTAAAGCGCTTCTTTGAGACCTCCTTTTAGGGCACTAAAATTGGTCTTTGAAGAAGACCAGGACAACTAGGATGTCTCTAGGGAAGTGGATAGGAGAAGGTGTCATGGGTTGGCTGATCTTGAAGGCTCAATGTGGTGTGAGGAAGAGGGGGAGGAGGAGCCCTTTTATAAGGGAGGAGAGGGGCACCTTTGGAATAACCAAAAATATTATTTCATTATAAAGTCATATTAGGTTTTTAATAGCTCCAAATTGATATATTTAGAAGCTATGGTGGTGTTGGGTCTAAATAATCTCATCCAATAGAATTTAGACAATTTCAGGTTCCTATTTTAACCTTATCATTTATATTTAACTTTATGTTAGATAATTTTACTTTTACCGTGTCTTTTTGTGTTCTTACACTATAAGGTTAATAAACATACAATAACAAGCCAAACGAACCCCAAGTTGTTTATTATTAATTTATATAACCTTATATATGTCATTTGGACGAACTGTAGATTTTTAGGAATAAAATAACAATTAATAATATAATATTTGTTTTAAAAACTATTTTATGTCAATTTTGACACTATTTAGTAATTGATTTTTGTGAAAATCACAACAGAATGATTATTTCGAAAAAAGTTATTTAAATGAATACTAACACCTCATATTAACCTAGAAAATTAGTGGAATTCATAAAAAGTATCAAATTACATTTATTTGGGTATTTATAACATCAATTATGTCAATATTTCATTAATAAGATAATTACTGCATCATCTTTGTGTCATAAATAAATTAAATTATTTAATGTCTAAAAAGTAAAAATAAAATACCATTATGTAGAAACTCTTTTTATATTTGTAATTAATATTTATAGTCTAATTTATCTTATGTATAACCCTATATTGAAAATGCTTTAGTTATTAAACTTTGATTTTAACTATTGTAACCTTTCTTTAAATAAATTGATAATAAATATCCTAATCTAATCCAGGTGGGCCTAAATGGGCTTATTTTATTCCTAAGGTTGTTTTTGGTTGAATTACACTTATCCAATAGAATTGGGACATGTGTTAGGGTAAAAATAATATAATTTTTACCCTTAATTACCCTATTTAATTTTATCCGTGGTAAAAAAATGTAAAAAGTTACTATTCACCAAAAAATATTTTCATCTCATTGAACCACATTTTAGTCCTTGATATTAACCGTGTGTCTTGGATTTTTGAAATTCTACTCACAGAAGCGGTAAAAGTAGGTTTTATGAAAAATTCAGTTTTTTTAACTACCACTTAGTGGTTTCACTATTCATCAAAAAATGAATGTTTCCAGAAAAATACAAAAAATTAGGCCTATTCTATATTTGATATTATGAATTCAAAAATGATGTTTATTTTACCAAATTCAAAACATATCAGTTACATTAACTAATTTAAAAATTAATTCCCGTCGTCAAAACAAATAGCGTGTTTTTAAAAGATAATAACTATCAAAAGATTGACACTTGTTTATGTCTGGTTTTAATGTGAAATTACATCCAATGAACAACATTGTTCTAAATTGTAAAAATATATTCTAAATATACTTTTAAACCACTAAAATTAATAATTTATCACTATTAATTATTTAAATTAAAAAAAGTTGTTTTTAATTAAAATTTAGTAATTTTCACTATTTATCAGAATATGAAAGTTATCCGAAAAGAAACAAAATTTCAACCTAAGCTAATTTCGATATTCCGAATCCAAAAATGAAGTCCATTTTGAAAAATAAAATTTACAAAATTTTAAAAAGTGGTTATTTCTATTCATAATGACTAGTTTTAATAATATGTTAATAGCATGTCGTTGTTTAGTGAAACTCGGTATTGCGTAAGACGCAAGCTATTGAGGAAGGTCGTGGTTACGTGTAAAGCAAGCCAAGCATGTGTTGTGTGTAGTGAAAGATTACTTTAGTGATTTATATAAAAACAAAATAATTCTCATAAAAGTCTCGGGTGTTACAGTTCACAACCACTATAATATTTTTATCTTTTTTTCATTATAATATTTTGTTAGATTATAGAGGTAGTTGTGTCAAAACCACCACAAATTTAATAGTTAGGGTTTCAATATGTTCAATTGAATTTTAGAGGATATATATATATATTATTTGTATAGATTCATATTAGTGGGTAAATATATAAGATAGAATTTTTTGAAAAGAAATAGTGGGGGTTCACAACCCCATTTAATATATTAAATTAGAGGGGGTTCATGAATTTCCACAAATCCCTTTGAATAGAGTGGTTTTTAACACCATGTTATTATTTATTTATTTTTTCTAAATACATATCATATAAATTAAAATTTTGTAATATATATGTGCTTGTGCATGTGTGCGAGTTCACACACACACACACACTGATGTATATATATATATATAGTAATATATATGTGTATATATATATATATATATTATATCAAAACATTATATATTTGTATTTAAATTCATTATAAACAGAGACACAGACACACAAACACACACACACACACACACACATATAAGGACATTATATAAATAATCTAAATAAATACATACACACATATAAAAATGTATACATATATAAACATTGGCATACATAATATAAATGTATTTATAAATACATTTCTTTAAATATATTAAATTTATATATGGTTTTATAGATACCATACATTTATATTATGATATATATTATACAATTTTTATATTAAATACATTTATTATTTTATATTTGTGTATAAATACATATATTTTATAATATGTATACAAATAAATGTAATATAGAAAAAATTAAAATTAAATATAAATATATATTTTATATATATTTTATATATTATATTATAAATATTTTAATATATAGATATTTATATATATTATATAATTAATATATATAAATTTCAGTATACCATATTAATTATAGATTTATTTAATATATATATACCATTCAATTATATTATATATTTCCAATTATATGATTGTATTTGAATGTTTTTATATGTATACATTAATATAATTGTATAATTATATGTGCATTAATATATATTAATTTGTATAAATTCTATTTCATATATTAACTATATATAAAATAAAAGCATTAAAATATTATATACATCTATCCATAAATATAAGTTTATTAAAAATAAATCATATAAATAATAAAGCCTTTAGTTTTTATAATTTATATTTCAATAACAATAAATATATTTTTAAATAATATGATTATGATTTAATATTATATGATATAAATTTTATAAAAATAAATATTTATAAATGTACAAAATATTGTACAACCCAATTTATTTAAATACTTATATATTAATGTAAAAGATATTAAACAATTATATTTATTAAAAAACATATATATTAATGAGAATAATAATAAATATATGAATTGAAATACATTATATAAATATTTTTATAAATTTTATTGAATATAATTTTTACTACATATTTTTATAAATTATATTTTATATATAATATATGTCCAAAATAAATTTTAAGAATTATTAATTATATATAATATAATACCATTTATTTGAATAAAAATAAATTAATTTACTTAATAACAAATAAATGTATTTAAATATGTTATATAAATATATTTTTAAATAAATAATATTAATATATTTAATAAATACTTATATATATATTATATAAATAATCATGTACATAATTTTCAATATGTATTTATGTATATAAATAATACACATAAATATATTTATAAACATATAAATGTATTTTCATATAAATAAAAATAATATAATTATAAAATATATACTCCAATGTATATGCATAAATACATAAATATATAATACATAAATTTATTTATACATCAAATATAAAATAATAATTTAATAATTTTTAAATGGATATAATTTTTTATATAATTATATATGTATGTAAATTCTATTGAAATAATATATATTTTTATTAATTACGCAATTTATAAAAATACATTGATTTGTATATATATTAATATAAGTTAACTGCCATTGTGGTGTAGGTGAATCTTGTGCATCTAAGAGGTATGTGATTCCAAAACCATTAGATAAAAATTTTAAACTTTTTTAAGGGGTGGTTTTGGAAGTGAATTGGAGAAGATAGTCCGTGTGGGTGTGACCGATGGAGAGAACCAGACAGCAGGTGTCATGTGAGGAGGGTTGGAAAGTATAGAACGTGACATTGTGTGTTACACGGGGTGGTGTAGACGGTGGATAACTAGAAGGGTGGTTGGCTACGTGGTGGAGAACTAGACTAGTATGACATGGGGTCATGTACCATGATGGAGACCATGAATGGTTGAGGGAATGATTTGTGTGAATAACTGGAGGGGAGTGTGAACATGAGGTTACAAGAGATTAAAAAAGTTTAAAATATTTAGAGATGGTTGTAGGAACTGCCAAAAAAATGAGACCGTTAAATAGAGGTTGTTGTAGGAACTACCACTAAATGAGAGCATTAAATTGAGGTGGTTGTAGGAACCACCTCTAATATATATTTAACAAATTTATATTCTTTACAAGCAGTTATAGAATCCACTTCTGAATGAGGTCATTAAATATGGGTCATTATAGGAACCGACTATATGTTTGTAGAACAAATTACAGGGGTTAAACCCCCTATAAACTGAGAATATGTACTAAAATTAGAGGGGGTTTTAACTACCTCAAAATGATCTGCTGTTAAAATTTACACCTCATTACCAACTGTTCCTCAAAAACACCACTAACAAGATTAATAGGGCACATTAGTGGATGTTCCTCATAACCACAACTAATATATTTAGATGGGGTTATAAACCCATCTAATCTAAAAAATAACCCCCTCTATGATCCTACATTTTTTTGTATTATCTCATCGACCAGGCTACAACATGGAAAATGGAAGATCAAAAATCTTGGCTACCTCAAGAACACACTCTACCTGTCTCTATGGATACCTCATACCTCAACCCTTTGCTTAGGTCCCTCATTTTTATTTTGATAATCAAGTGTACTACACCACTAGGGGATGAATATTCATGATATTACACTAGTATCAAATACCACTACCCCCCAAATCATGGTAACACATATACATGGTGAGAACACAAGTATACAGAAAATTTCAATATTATTATATAGGATCATACACAAAAACATGTGATCATAACATGACATGAAAAGAAGATATAGTAATTTTAATCATGGAATCAGAACAGGTTGTATGGGATACACACACCCACATGATATCACAATAAAGAATGGAAAATCAAAATTCCAACAGAAATAATCATAAAGGAATGAAGTGTAAATTTGATCTTCAATAGGTAAGGAAGATATTATCTCAAAACTCATCGACATGCAAGGCATAAACAATATACTATATATTTTTCAATATCTTGATTGGAAACCCCAAAAATCAATAAGATATATTCATGAAAATAATATAAAAATGATGACTCATCAAATATCAAGGATAATCAAGTGTTCCTTTATCCAAAACAAGTTATTTTATTTAAAAATTAAATAAGATACCACATGCGATGATACATTCCAAATGATAGATAATTTTCAAAATATCATAGAATATATTACCTGCGATAATATTATATATATCCTAGATAATATTTAAATTATCATTTTAGGTTAGCAAATTCTATCATAATTATCCATAGTAATTAATAAAAATTATCATTTTATAATTATTTATAATTATCATTAGTAACTGTTTCAGAAATACCTTCATAGTTCATTGTAATTATTTCATGAAAATTATTTATAAATTATTCATTAACAGTCCAGAGTAATTATATTTCTATAAAAATAAATGTTATATTTTGTTAATTTCCACTAATCTATCCATTGATATTTTGTATGAATTATCATTGCTGATCGTGTCCATTATCATTTTGAAAAAAAAAGTATTATAAACATAATAATTATGTGTTGATAATTCAGTGTGATAATAATTTTATAATTATTTTCAATTATTGCTGATAATTAAATATAAAAATCATTTCAATAATTCAATAAATTATCCATTGATATTGATTTCATGGAATTTATTCCAAAAATTTGGCTTGAGAATTCAATATGTTACCTTTTGATAATTTCACATACTTCTCCCTAGATAATTTATTTAACAATTATATCTTACAAAACTAGGTTTCTCAATTTTTTTTAAATCCAAAATTTCCCCATAATTGGAGAAGATGGAAAAGAAAACAAAAAAATTAAATAAATTAATTAGAATGAAAATAAACCTTTGGTGTCAAAAACATTGAAGGAAGAGGAGGGTTCATGGAGCACTAGAGAGCGCCTGGATATGGGAATAAAAACATCAGTCATGATTCATTGATTGTAATCATAGAGAACTAAGATAAACTTAACATAATATGGTCAACCAAATAAAATCATGGATTGTTCAACCATTAGAACCCAAGACACACATGACAATGTAAAACTATAATTTAAAAACATTGATCAATTTTATATTTAACTAAAACATAATGGTGGAATGTTTAAATTTGACCCATTAATGTATTAAATAATTAAATAAGATAAAATTGTTTGATTTTGGGGGTTTGGGATTTAACTAAGTGAATTAATAGAGGTTTTATGTCATTTTCATGGAATATATAAACAAGAGTGAGGTGAAAAAATAATTTAGTAATTATATTAATTAATACAATAATATTATTAAAAATCAAAATGTTATACCCATGTGTGATGCAATGTAACACCCACCAAACAAAAGGGTTTCAACGTTTTTAGGGTAAACCAATCATCCTAGATATAATAGTGGTCCCATATTTCTCATACAACACTCCATTTCACGGATATTATAATATTTTAAAAAAAAATAATAAAAACAATAAATAACTTAATCTCCCATCCGATCTGACCAAAAATTTAATGGAAACAAAAGTTATGCCTCACATATGTTAAACCAACATCTTGGAACTAACGATTGTCTCATATTTCTCATAAGATGATCCATTTTTAGAGATATTTAATTATTTTGGTTAAATCTCACATGTGTGATACAATATATTCAATATCTTTTTTCAATTTTTAGACCTTTCGGGACATGGAATCTCTCTCTAACTCAGCACCAAATCTTAAAAACATTCCATAGAATATTCCTGGTTGCTATCTTAGAGATTACAATAATGAAAACCATTTAAAACATTTATAATGTGACTTTTATTGAAAAATTACATTTCAAATAAAAAAATTAAAAATCCTTAACATTGATTGTTATTAATATCATTAAAATTTGATGATATAAAATTACTTTTATTAGGAATACCTTCTGTTAAGTCTTTATGTACAGGTCTAGTGAGACTCTCTAAAGAAGATGAAAAATGCTAGGATATGAATATTTGTTTTATTTCTTCTTTAACCACAGTCTAACCATGTTCAAATATGATAATATAATAACAACAATATATCCTATACATTGTGATGTTATTTTGTTAATTTAATCACCCAATTTCATCTACACTTCCATAAAATGGGAAATGAAATCATCCATAGTTTTTATGATAGAATACCGCCTCATGAACCTATGTAGTTTGTTTTAAATAACCACCTTTCAAGAATTAATATAGTGATGTATTTAACATAATTAAATTATATTTATTAATATTTATAACTATATAACAGTTACATCCCATATTATTTTTTTTACATTTTATTTTATGGGGGATATGATTATGTCGCTCGTGTGTACGACAGATTAATGCCCCTTGATGCGATGTGATTTGTTTTTGAAGTATGATTTATATGAATGGAAACATGGTTAATGTTAGTCAATATATATGATATTTATTATCTTAATTTTTTTTGAAATATAATATCATATCAACATTCTTACCTTTAAAATCCATTAAAAAACTATAACATCACTCGTGCATACATGTGGACTACAACCTCCATATAGAAATATGGAATGTTTTTAATTTTATTTTTACATGTATATTAATAATAACATAATTGATTAATATAAATGATATATATGAAATGGTATATAAATCTAGAATGATGGAGTAAAATTTATTCTCCTTTCATTCAATTCATCGAGAAAAATGGAATCATTATTCGTGTGTACATGCAGAATACTCTTTCCATGAATGGTGTAATCCTTTTCTATCTCTAACATTAATAGATTACAATAAATACATTAATAATAGATATATATTATATTTTAATCAGGGTTAAAATAATAGAGATTATTTAACCATGATAAAATTAAATGCACCAAAATTATAAAACTAAATAATAAATGAAAAAAGAAATCATCACATGGAACATTGATTTTAACAATGAATTATTTATAAATGGGTGAAAAATATTATAATAAAATCATATATGGTGTGATATATATGATTAATATTTTTTATATATTTAAAATAAAAATATATTTATTATACATGATGTTAAAAACATATGATGAAATTCAAACCTAAGTTAAGGGTTTCTCATTTTACTTTTACTTCCATGAGATATAAGAAATATTAATAATGGTACTTATTCTACATGGTTTAAATACTTCCACATTGTTATTTAATATAAAAAATAACTTAATATTCATGTTATTTATATTTAAATTTTATATTATTTTCTTATGGGGCGTATAATTTAGATGTTACCAAAGATGTTATGTTTTACATCACAATCTCATCAGTATTGAAGATTAATTTTGTGTAAGTCTCTATTTTAGTAATTATGTTATATTTCCATCTTAAAATCAATATATTTTATTATTTTTTTGTTAATATTGAACTTTTTTAATTAATTTTACTATTTTACCACTCTTTAGTACTTATAATTATTGAGAAAATGTAATTATGAAAATATTTCTTTATTTCACTCCTCATTCAAAAATCCCGCATTATAAAAAACAATATTTTATATGAAATTCTATAGAAAATGTTTTAAACATTTTGAAAATTATTAATTAAATACATTTCTACCTCTTTTTACTTTTTTTGAAAATAATTTAAAAATAATATTCATGATATTTATAATTGATGTCTTGTTTTTTAATCGAAAATGCGAATGGAATATTTGTTTTAACATGTATGACATGAAGAATGTTTATACGATCAAGACCACTAAATATTTTAATGTTTATATTACATGTTCTAAAATTTTATATTCAAATAAATTTATTTTGAATATTTTTTTAACTTTATTAAATTGTGATTTTTTAATTGAAATGGATGTTTTTCTCCATAATGTTTATAATAACATCTTTTTGTCATTTCTAATAATCAACCACATCGGACATTTATTAAAAATATGATCCAATTGTGATATATTGTATAGATATCATATTTATTCTTTCTTTTTATTGTTTATGATATGTTTTACTATGGATATAAATTTTCTTTACCATTCACCATATATTTCTAGATGGTTTTTTATTTTATTAATTATTTGGGGTAAATGTTAAGATTTAATATTTTATTTCTCTGTAAATTTTTTATTGACTATGTTTCACCTAATTAATATATTAAGTACATTGTACATTGTAAGTGACTATTTGGACCCAATTATAGATAAACCCTTGATGCATTGGTGGGTCTCAAGAGAAAAAATAGTCATCCAGATTAGATAGATTTCAACCCATAGATAAAAAATATCGTTTAAAAGGTCTTGATTATATAATTTAGATGACTATAATTATGTATCCCATAATTATGAGATGAGTTATATTTGTCTCTATGCATAGTAAAATTGTTATTACAACTGTTTACATGTTTCAAGCTTATGTTATTATTTATATGAATTTATTTTATTGTCATTTATTCATGACATATTATGAAAAAGTTATTTTTTTAAATGTCATATTTTTCAGTTATTACCATTCTATATTGATTATGATTCTTTATTCATGACATATTACAATATATTATTTTACCTATAAAGATTCTAAGCAGACACTTTTCTTATGTTTTTTTTGTATGATACCAATAAATGTTTTTTGATATATATACATATATTTTTTAATATTAAGTATTGAACCATAAAATAAAAAATCTTGACTAATTTATGTATTCAATTATAATTTGAATTTGAAGAATATTATTGTTTTCCAATTATAATAAACTATAAATTTATTTGGGATATGATTTATTTTAACATATTCCATTGTAATAATGTAGCCACTAACTTTGGGATACAAGGTATGGGGTTTTTAATAGTTTGTATTAGAAGAAGATTATTAGAGACACTAGGAAAAATATTTTGGAAAACATATATTAGGTAATACAAACCAGTAAATTAATTTAAAGAAAATTATAAGTATAATATAACATCATAAAGTTTTAATAAGATAAATATTATATAGATTTCCTTGTAATATATCACTTTTTCGATACTTCAATTGGATATGGTTCTAGAATTAATTTTTCTTAGGGGTGATAACACTAAAAAAGAAGCATCGAGCATGACTCGAGTGTCACTTCGTACATAACAATGATAATAATTATGCACATATTTTGACAATCCCATGGTAAATGCTTTGGATAATTTAAATTTTATTTAAAACCCAATATGAATGACTTCAAAATATTTTTATTATTTTAAAAATATTAAGAGAGACTAGATTTAGATTTATTATAATAGATATGCATAAAATTGTCAATTTATGTTAATTCCTTCAATACTATTTGGATTATGAAATGTGTTTCATAATTTTTAATCTAATATAGTGTTTAAATTTGTTTATAAATGGTTTATAGTGTATTTATTGTTATCCAAATCAATGAATTTACCCCGTGTTGGTATTTTTAAATTGTGAAAGATAATGAAGTTGGAGTTATAATTGGAATTCAAGAAATTAAAATAATATTAGGACAACTGATATAAGATATATGAAATAATATTTCATGTATAGAGTGTCATACTAATCCACCACATGGTTTACAATTGTTATATCACATTATATTTCAAAAACCTCCCTAATTTAATGGAATTAAAAATCTATTTGTAGTTGATTAGTGGATAAGTTATTTAGAGAAGATATTTCTTAGTTTGGGAAGCGGTGAAAGAAAAAAATTTCTTCGATGTTTATTTTCTATCATTAGATGCAAATAAAATATGGAAAATTATTAAAAATAACTACACATGATTAATACATAACAAACATTTAATGGAAGTATTTTAGGTAATATTCATGGAAAAGTATTTTCCTTATGAGAAAGGAGTGGATATGGAGATATAGTTTCTGGTTAAAATATAAAATGAAGATGAACATGTACATAACTATGAATCCAGAATTTCATGGTTATAAATGAATTTTAAATAAAATGTATGTAATCTATACTGTAATATTGAAAATTTATTTTATGGTTCAAAGATAATCTTTTGAAGGCTGTTAGTGCCCAAAACATTCCTTCCATATGAGGACAAAATAACATACACTATTAGAAAAGATAAATAATTCACATGTCTTATGGATTTTAATAAAAGAAAGAGAATAATAGTATATTAATGAAAGATATTGAAAATAGGAACAAGTTAAATCAGTATTTTTACACGTGTGATAAATGTGGAAATAAAAAAATTATACATACTTTAATTAAATCGGTTTTTTCTACTAGTGTGGATAGAATGAAAACCATACTCATGATTGAAGGAGTGCGGAATAATTTTTCAATCTACCATTAATTGTATAGATACGGGGAACTATGTAAAGCAATATCCCATGAATTAAGAGAATATTCCATAGAAAAAGATAATAGATCTTGTTCAATTGTATGCTATTACTACTACCAAAGGGTAATGAGAAATGATCTTTCATTTGGATTTAAAAAATATGTTGTAGAATTATTTTATCAATGATGATCACATTATATGAAACAGAATATATATAAGTATTTTACTAAAATAACGTTTCCTTAAAGATCCAAATTAATATGATGAATAATAATAATAACCAAAAAAATTCATTCATGGGAAAGGTGATATTTTTAGAATAAAACATAATTTAGGGATGATACCCCTTAATATGTTCTTTATGTTGAGATGGTAATGATATAGATAGTTTTTGGATATTTTTGGTGCTAATAGATTTTTTAGTTATTTAATGGGTTATGTTATCTTTCCTAGATATTACTACATAATTTTATTTATAGAATATATTTTAGAATCTGTGATTTTTTAAATTAGTTTATGTTTTCATTATGGTTTTATGGTGAACAAATTATTCACTTATTTTAATGGTGGCCTTAATATCTAATTTAAATTTTATGAGTAATAAAATATTGATTTAGTGACCTTCCATCAAATATTTGGAATTTGAATTTGGAAATATTTATTTTGGATGATTCTCATGGTCAAATATATATATGGAATTTTTTAAGTTAATCATTAGGTTTTTTTTATATATTTGTCAAATAATTATGGTTTTATAAAATATCTAAATATAAGATGAATGAATTGTCATTCTAATGATCAGTTAAATGTGTAATAGGCATAAAAATTCATTATGGATATTCTTGTTTTGGTTTAATAAATTATTTGGTAATTTACCAAACCATGAATAGTGTATCAAAATTGATTCTATGAAATATAAATATTTAATGTTTGTATATTTTAAAATTTTTTCAGTCTAGATGGTTAATGAAAAACTCAACTCTATTAAAATGGTATTAAATGTAAAATGTAATCCTAATACCTTTAATTATTTTTAACCTATTATATTTTCATCCCTAATATTATTATAGATTTACTTTCATTAAATTTTCAATATAATTCACATTCATCATATCAATGATCTCTACCAAATTTCATAATTCTTTACACTTTTATTCCATGTCCATATCCTCACTTCCAACCAATTTTCTCATATTTAGAATACCATTATGTGTTATTATAGTTTAACTTCATAAATAACTTCCATTCATATAAAAATAATGTTCTATTAGCCATTTTTATGATGTGGAGTCTCAACAAGGTTATCTTCAAATTTTAAACTCTTAATTACCGCTATCAGGATTAAATTTCGAGTAAAAAATTATTCTAATAAATGAATAATGTAACACATTGAGATTTAAAAAGAGAAATATTAGATTTGATAGTACATATGAAAAGAAAAATAAATATTTGATGATAATGTTACACCCCATGAATTTAGGATATAATTATTTTTAAATAAATCCTTTTTGGATAGTTTTCATAATATGAAACTTTGGGTTTACAAACAAATAGGATACTATATTAAATTTTTTTATATAAACATGACCATTATAACCAAGAAGTCAAGTTGAAGTGTATGAATAGAAATAACTAAATTAAAAAAAATATCATTTACACATTTATAATATTCATTTATAAGTTATTTTTTTATTGAGACTAAAATAGGAAAACTTTAATAAAGAATTTTATTTTGAAAAAGTGATTCTTTCTAAAAGGCAGTCTAATTCCACATTCGGGTTGTAATTTATAAATAACTTTTTGAAAATTTGGAAAATTTATTTGAATAAATTTACATTATTTTATTGAAATCCACATGTCAAATTATCTGCAGGTAAATTTTTTAGAGTTTTATAAAAAATGTTTTTGGATGAATAGTTAAAATACTGAATTTTTTTTAAAATTTAATTTTGTTTAAATTATAAAAAAAATTAAATTATATTTTAAAATGATTTTAAATTAAAACGAGTTAAAATATATTAAATTTAACTAGTTGGGTTCATTTTATTCAATTTCATTTTGAATTTTGATATTAACAAATTCGGTATGTTAAGTAATTTTCTCTTTTGAAAACTGCTCTTTTGTCCAGTATGTAGTTTTTTTTAAATATAATTACACCTAAGATATAAATATATCTTTTAAAAATGGATTCCATTGTTTGAATAAGAATTATTTTTAATATATAAAATGTTATTATTATTTTTGTACCATAACAAATAAACGAAATTCTAAAGGATAATTATCAGAGTTAAAATAAAAGTGCATTAACTGTGGGGGGGTTAAATTAAAAAGAAAAGGCTTTAAAATGATATAAAAATAGTCCAAAAATAAATTTATGGCCATATTTAGAACTCCTTACATATAAAGATTGATAATGGCCAATTTTGGAGGCTTTTGGAATAAGAAAAACATGGGTAGCTCTTTATGATTTTAAAAATTCTAATTGTGTCCTCTCCGCACTTATAAAATGCTACCCGTACACCCCCTCATCAATTGTCAACAAAACACTGATTCAGGAAAAAAATTCCCAGATACCATACTTAATCCATACACATATCCTATGTTTCTTATTTTAATTATTAATCCCTCATAATCAAGATTTATGATAAACCTAATTAGGCTTTTCGAAAAATTTGTAAAACTCTAAAACCTGAGTATTTGTTTTGATTATTAATCATAATACAAAAAAAATTTAAATAATATAATTTGTTTACACCAGTATCTAAATACTGATTTTTTACACTAATTTCATAACCATGATGCTTCTTCACATTCATCAAATGAAAAATCAAATGGTTGATCATGTGTATCAAAGTCTATCGCCTCATGAATAGATGCTATTTATTTTCCAGCACCACATTATAAGGATGAGTATAAGGATGGATTTCACTTATTTATATTATATTTATGAAATTTTAAAAAACATTAATTATTTTATAACATATAATTATATACATAACATTATATGGGGGATACGATTGCGTCGCTCATGTGTACGGTGGATAACCGTGTAGGGAAGCGATGTGACTTGTTTTTCACATATGGTTTACATAATGCGTATTAAAGATAAATTCCATTAATTTATGTGATATTTATGATATAATTATAATTCAATCAATATTATATCACATCTATCTTGTTACCTTCCAATCTATTAGAATATAATAATTTGTCTTGTGCGTACATATAGACTACTACCTCTGTGTAGGGATGTGAAATGTCTTTCAGTTTATTTGTAAATGTATGGTAATAAAGATATATTATATTAATATAAATTATATATGAGACTCAAATTGTTTTCTTTCAATATTAATTATCATTTATTTTCATTTCATTTCATCTTTCAAGAAGAATGGAAACAACATTCATGTGTACGTAAGATCTACCATCTCCATGAAATGTGGAATCAATTTTCTAAATTATAATTTAATAAATTTCTATAAATAAGTATTTATTGTATATATATGATAATTATATCATGGTTAAAATTTTGGATATGATTTATAGAATAGAAATTAAAAAGTAAAAAAAACTGAACAAAAAACATACATTAAAAATGAAGCAATTATCTCTAGAAACAATGATTTTTTCAAATAATTATTAATAATTTGGAAATAGAAGAATATAAGTAAATCATCTATGATATATTATATTTGATAATTTTTCTTTAATTTAGGCATAATAAAAATATAATTATTATATATGAGGTTCAAACTCATACAAAAGAAGTCTAACCTTTGTTAAGGGTTTGTGGCCTCACTATTATTTCCATGATAAATATGGAATAATAACTGCTATTTTTTTATTTTTTGGTGTACATATTGATTATTTGATGTTTTATATAACAAATATAATTTTATTTATAGTACTTATGGTTTTGTATGTTATTTTTTATATGGTTTAAAATTCTGATGTTAACAAAGTGTTAATGGTTTATTACAGAAGTTCATCATTATTCAAGATTTTTTTTGTTCAATTCTCCGTTGAGATATTAATTTTTTATTTATATCATAAATTCATTATATTTTAATATAATATCTTTATTTGGGATGTTTTTCATGTAATATTGTCATTTTAAACTATTTTAATCTGATAATTATTCATAAATATGAATTTTTTATTTTTACTTCATTTTTTATCTTCAGTAAAAAATAATTTTTCATAAAAATTCATTTTTTTCTAATAATGATTTCAAAAGTTTTTTACCCTTATTGTTAGTTATTATTTTAGGCCACCATACGATCTACATTACACCTTAAGGCCTTTATGACATATGTTGTAAAATAATATTACACAGAATCTATATAAACCAATATCCAGATAACGATTTTGATCAGGGGTTTTAACAAGCATACAAGTAGTAGATTTAGATGAATGTAACAATATGTATATTTCCATTGGTAAATGGAATGTGAATCTCTGTACATGACATCTAGCTGAATATCCCAACATAGTTAGAGTGCTGACATCATGATTTAGATTATTGGGAGTGGCAGTTCCGATTATTCATAGTCCGAGATGAATTCCTCTAAGGCCTTTAGGTCATGTAATTTCATTAATCCTATGTTCCATTTAAGGTATATTTGTATATAAATAAAATGGTGAATATAAAAATTTGAATTAGAATATAAGGCCTCTGTTCCATTCGAGAAATATTTTTTTAACATCTTTGTCATTTTTTTTCAAAATCAGGACCACTCAATGTTTTGTTGTTTATGATACTTGTTTTAAAATTTTATTCCTAGAGAAATAAATTTAATTTTTTAATTTTTTTATAAAATTTTATTTTCAATGTGAAATGAATATTTTCCTAAAAATGATTTTAAAGATAATTTTATAATTTATATATTCATCAACGACAGAAAAAATTTATTATAATTATGATATAATATGAATATATTTTATAAATCTCATCCTTATACATTATCTGTATATTTTATGATCAATATGGATGAAGATATACCTATTGATTACCATTAACTTTAATATTATGGATGGTTTATGATCATTTATTTAAATGGGGTAAGTACTAACATTTTATATTATAGTTTTTTATTATGAGTGTTTTTGTTGATTATGTTTCACCCCTTTTATATGATGAATGAATTAGAGTTAGTAAGAGATAGGTGGGGCCTATTTATAGATATATCCTTGATACATCGATTAGTATTTTGAGGAAAATTTGATGGCCAAATTTTATGGGTTTATACTTGAAAAAATAAACTATTTTTAATGGTCTTGATAGTATGTCATAGAAGTCTATAATTATTCATTTCCTTGTTAAGAGATTAGATATTTATTTCCTTGGGATTTTTTTTATATTTAATATTCATGGGTACGTTCTGAGATTATCTGATACTATATATGGATATATTTTATCATCATTTACTCCTTCCATATTAGAATAATTTAATTTTTTTAAAGGGAATGTGTTTATTTATTTACCTTTCCATATTGATTATTCATATTTATTGAAGATAACATCCATTGTATACCAGGCCTTACTGAGCATATGAGGTCTCCTATTTCATAGGATTTACTTTCCCCAAGATAACATTAGTTTTTTTAATTTAGTTTATGATATATTTTAGAGGAAAATATTTATTTCTTAATAAAATCACTCTGTGTATTTTATGATTTTAATGTTAATGTGAATTCTTGTTAACATCTAGTATATCAATCATACTAAATTATATGGTCCATTGAGATTTTATTCATTATATATTATTGAAATGTAATAATTTAAACATTAAATCATGGATAATTGGTTCATTTTATTTTCAAATTATTTACAATGGAGTCATCTTAATATATTTTTTAGTATATTCATATTTTTGGCATAAAAATGATTTTTCTTTATTTTTTTTGACTGTAATATTTTCTTATAAATTTTAATTAATTAAAATAACCCATAGTGATGAAATATTAAAATTAAATTAATATAAAAAATATTAATAGTCATATAGTTAATATAATATAATCTTATCATTGAACAAAATACATTTATAGAAAAACTACCTTTTTTTTGGGTCTGTTGGTTTTATTTTAAAATAAAATAATTCACTACTATGTATTGAATTTGGAAAAATGAGATCCATATTTGGAAAAATAATACATTATATTATATAATATCTTAAACATATTTTTTTTATAACAAGTAGTGAAAATGTAAAATTTCATCTACTATGCTAAAGGTGAAAATGGGGTTTATATGAGTAAATGAAAAAAGAATGTTAAAAAGGGCTAAAAACCTTGATAAATTATATTTCTATCCAATTCATATTTTATATCATATAATTATCCACATTGGTCTATTTGTGACCATTTAATTATGTGTAATACTTGGGTATAATGTTTTCTTTTTAAATATTCCACATGTTTCCTCCCCCCCATTGATAAAAAGCCACCACTCTCCTCCACACATGAAATATCCAAATCCATATGGTTTGGAAATTAACCAAAAAAATAACTTACATAATTAAACTACCATTTCATATAGGACATCATTATATAATAATACTAACCTATAAAGGTTTTTGGTATATTCCTATAGAGGTGGCCTAAAGAAGAGGTGTTATTCCATGGAGAAGAGTTCTGTTGTGTTTTTTTCCAAAAACATGAAATATTTGTAAACCACATTGATATAATAATACTAGAATATAACATATAAAAATATTTTATTATGATTATTTAAAAATATTAACATACCCTTCTACCATCAAATGGGAAACAATACAATCAATTGTTGGAATGGAGGATTATTGCCTCACAAACTGTTGTAATATATTTTATATCATCACTACTCATAGATATTTATAATTATGGATTTATTTTTTATAAATTATATTCATGAAAAATTTAAAATTAACAATATATAATATATGAATTATTTTATTACCTTTCCTTTCATTGAAAGATGAAAACATTGTTTTTGAGTATGTGTGGACTGCCGCCACCATGAAGTGGTGTGATTCAGCTTTCACCACAGAATCACAAGTATGCCGTATAAAAATTAATTTAATGAAATAAAATAAATTTTATGATATTATTAAAATTATTTAAGTATAATATAATAAATATCATATTTATATAATGATCATTAAAAATTGGAAACATTGCTCATTCGTATGTATGACTTATGGTATCAATGATTGTAACATGGTTCACATTTTCGAAATATTATTCATGGTTGGTTTTAAAAATATAAATGATATATAAAAATAAAAATTATGAAATTATTATTATAATTTAAATAATTAAAAATGTCTCGTTTAACCATCGTCATCTTACAGAAGCAGTTTCTAAAATATAGACTGAACATCATCAAATAAAATGACAGGGATTTAACTTATTATATATTTAAATATTACATTAATGGTAAATAAAATAAATTTAATTATTATACTTTATTAAAACTAGAAAATATTCTCAGCAAATAAAATAAATATAGATAATATTATTAAACAAGTGTTAATGGACATAAATAGACATTCGAAACTTGAGTTAATTGTCTCTTGTCAGATTTATTTCTATGAGACATATGCCATGTTCCCAAATAATTTTGATTGTGTGGTTTATATAGTTAACATTAAATTATTTTATTATTATTCAAATTGAAACTATTTTTATATATTAATTCAAATGATGGTATCCATTTCTTGAGTCTTCAAACCAGAGAATACCATAGAAATAATATACACTATCTAAATTGTCATTCATTGAATCAATTTTTTATTATGACTCTAATTTATTATATGAGGATTATATATAACAGATATTTTTTATGTTATATCATGAATCCATCATAATTCATGTTATATTAATTTTCATGTTTAGTAATTTCATCTGAGGGGGTTTTAGATTAACATTACCAAGTGGTAAAGGGTTTCTTAACTCAATTTCCTTTCATTGGGGTATAACTCTTTGTGATTGAATATATTTTCAATTAATTTATATGTGAATTTTTATATTAATTTTTTTGTTATATATTTTTTTGTTTTGTATTTATATAAATTTTTTAGAAATAATATATTCATTTATTAACTCACAATTAATTGATATGGTCTTTGTAAATATTACTCATCTCAATTTCCCATTTCATTAGGGCATGTGTTTCATAAAATAAATCTATATAATATTATAAGGTTTACATACAACCAATTTTAAATTTTATACCTTGAAGATACTTATATTATTGATCTGTAATGTTTCATTGAAAGTTTTTCTTTCATAGTGCTTATGATTGAAATGATTACTAAAGAATAACTTGTGTTATGTTATAATCTCATTTCTTTTTTGGATTTTATTATTCAAGGATCCTATGGGAGAAATAAAATGATATTTTTTTCATGAACCCAATATATTTTTATTATATTATAGTTACAAGTATTTTTTACATGTTAAATTGTAATTTCACTCCTTACTGTATAACGAAACATCATGGAAGTCCATTGTAAGTGATAAAAAACTTTTACCTTTTCTTCGTTCATGAATCACTATCTTCCATGGCCATGTTTTCATTTTTTTGAAAATGATATTTTTAGAACAAAAATGACATACTAAATTTACTTTACATGGTCTTCGAAATTATTTTAAATTATTTTAAATGGATATTTCTTTATTTGTTTTCCAAATTGTCCACTTTTGACCCACTTTACAAAATGTTTTAAGAGAATGTTTATTTTTAAAATTTACATCAAGAATATATTTAACCACCATCATGACCATTATTTTTTATTAGTAATAATATATAATTTTCCTTGTTTATTTTAAAATAACATTTTTTTCATAGTATTCTGTGAATTTTTAGTTTTTTAAAATTATTTAGAATGTGAAGAGGTTATATTCCTCAAAAATGTTCTGAATGAAATTTTAATAGTATTTATATTAATCAAAATAAAAAACCCTTGATGTTACATATTATATATTTGGTATATTTAATATTGACACCATATTCATTATTCCACTGGTGGAATTATGATATTGTCATGGTACCCATTTTGTATTCACAATTGATTCATGAAATGAAAATACAATGTTTTTTTTCATATAAATAAGTAAAATATTACAATGTTTTAATTAATTAACAACCCAGAAATTCTATATGATAATGTGTTTTCTCTAATATATATAGCTGATCATAATATATCTTATATGATGGGTGTGACTACATACAAACTGGTAATCCCGTTATATATTATATTATGGGTGCACATAGATAGCTCTAGGTGAGACTTATACAAGTTATATGATTATTGTGAATATATAGTAATAAAAATAATTGATTAATGATTATGTTCTCCAAATAATTATATTTTATTTTATCTACATGTTTATTAAAATTTGTAAGAGTTATGTTGGGATTATTTGAAGATGACACTTCATGACACAAATACCTTTTCATTATTCTTTATATGAGTTATAAATGATTATTTTGATAAATATTGACATCACGTGGTGTATGCTAATTGATTTTTATGAATCGTGAAAATTTTAAATATTTATTCAATGTTTCATGATTAATGATATGATAATTTATTGGTATAATTTCTGTTGTGTTATTATCATGAACATTGATTATGTAATCATACACTTATGATTGTCTTTTTCTCATTAATGAAATTATGTTGTTAATGATTATTTTTACCCTTCATAAGAATTTAACCTCAACCTAATTTTGTTTCATTTTCGATAGTTTATCCAAAATTATTTTGAATGAAGTATTTCAATATGGTTTTCATTTGGATGATGTCGATGGCCTAATATAGAAAATACTAAGCTAAGTATAGTTAAAAAAATACTCAATTGAATACATGTGTATTTTTATGAATGATTTTTTTTATAATTAGATAAAACTATAATACTAAAAGGTACTTTGGTATGTATGTTTTCCAATATTTCCTTTTTATACCTTTTAGATGCGATACAATTGTTCATGCTTATCTGTATCAATAATGAAATATAATGATTTTGTATTTAGAACCAGATATTTGATTGTATGTTCAATGTTATTATAAATTATACAAAAAAACTTATTTTTTATGATCCGCATTAGCCATAGTGAAAACAAACTCATAAATTTTCTCTTAGATTTGGTGGTTGTTAAATTATATTATAATTTTTGACCCTCAAAATAAATGAATAAATTATATTATGTTTATGTTTCTTATAGTTAAAAATTTGAACATATGTTGGGGTATATCATATCATTCATTTCAACTATAATATTTTATGGATTATTAATCTTTATTAAATTTACATTAACATTATAACACTTATTTCCATGCATTAACCATCTTATTTTTCACTTGTGATTTTATTTAAGATTATTCATCTCACACTTATGAGAACTAGGAATTTGTATTATCTTCCTTCTTTGATATTTATCTATTTATACTCTATAAAATAAAAATATTTCCAAATTTAAATCTCTAGTTCCATGAGAACATTTGGAATTACCAATTTTTTTCTCAACATCAATGATGTATTGAAACATTTTCTTATAGTTGTAAAAATATTGTATCGTGAAATCTTTTTCAAGAATCAAAATTAGTACACAAAATAATAGTTAAACCATAATTATGGTGTCACTGATAAAGTCATAGTTGTGTAGTTAAATATATTTGTGTTTTTTCTCGTAAAACATGATTGATTTCTCTACTTTTTTCAATTCCTTGGAACTCACTATCCATTATAATATTTGGATTGATAGGAAAACATTTATTCAAAAATATTTTATTTATTGTTTCATTATCTATTGAATTGATTTTTCCTGTGGGATTAATATACCTGATTAGTTTCATCTACTAATTGAATTCCCCATCTATGTAATAAAATAAAAATATGAATATATATATCTCAATGAATTAGAGGACAATGAAAATAATTTCAATTTAATCAATCTACTGATCAATGATTATAAGAGAATAATATCCACTATATGTGGATGTAATTTTTTATATAAACAAATAAACCACCCCATTCTTGTTCATAAGATAAGGTGGGAGTTTCAAATGATTCAATTTATTTTCTGTAACATGATTCAATTGTGAATGTACTGACATGTACTTCTTGATTCCCCTATAATGATAATAAATATTATGTTTGGGAAATAATAAAATTTTTATAATATTATTGGTTTCTATGATCCCTTTTATTTATGTTCATTAAATATAATAAAAACATTTAAAGATAAGAATACAATGATTTATTAGCATATAAAAAAATATAAATAATTTATAATGAATAACTCAAAAATTACAAACAAAACCCTAAATTATGAACTTATAGGTATCAATATATGTTATCCATGTTATATTTTATATTAGGTTCTGTAACCTAACTATTTATATATAAAAACATAAAATTCCATTAAATATATTCAGTATGTTATAATGGTTCATAATGATTATGTGAGTTTATCAAATCATAAGCCCCATTAGTGCTAAATATGGTGTAAAGTTAGACCATGTTTTTGTGTACCAAGTAAATATTCATGTAACACCCAACTAAACATTTTTAGTTATAATATTCCTAACTATATATAATATGCATCCAATATTATCTTGTTTTCACCTAAGTAGGCATTCTGTATCTAGTGAACCTCATTCTCTATACTTATAAAAAAATAAGATGTTTTCCAAAACATATTCTTATCTATAAGGGGTTCAATAATGGGTTTTTACCCCAATCCCAAAAAATAACTATGCCTTTCAATGAAACCAACTATAGAATCTTGAGTATCATGAAAAATATTATTTCATGACATTTAATGTAAAATTATATAAAACCCAACTGATAAATCTTGAAGTATTTGGTATTTTTAATATTTGTTAAATATAACATCATCTTAAACATAAGATAAATCATCATTATCTTTATATAAATAATGTTATATAAAATACACCTAATATAATATTATTTAATAGAATAACTAGGAGAAAAAAAGTAATGTTGTGAGCTATAAACCCATGTAAAAAATAATTAGAGTATATAATAATGGTGATGTAATATGTATATGTTAAGATACATATCATGATATAATAATGAGAATAATCCTAAGAACGATATTATGAAATAATTAAAATAGTATCATATAAACATGGAATCATAAATAAGAATCAATAACAAAAAGTGTGAAAAACACAAGTCAAGGTTTATTACAATGAAATAATAACATAGTGTCTGAGGATAAGTACACATACAAGATTCATGTTTCTCATATGATGAATACATTACCCAATTAGTTAGGGGATTTATAATTATTAGACTCACCCATCACATAATAATATGTATATGAATATGTGTTCTATATAAGGAAATCATACATAAGTCAAAATCAAATGAAAACCCCTAAAAATAAATGGGTTACACAACCATGATTTAAGGAATAACAAAATGAAATAGACTAAACATTCCCATGAAAATAATGAGGTAATTTATTTAAGTCCTTTAGAATTGAATAAAGAAGCATTGTGAATAATATTAATGTTCATGTAAAGATAAATATTATGAAATAAGTGTATAATTAACTATAAAAAAGTACTTTAATAATATTTTATGAAGTTTGTATGGAATATTTTAGTTAATTAATGTTATTAATATTTTACATAAATTACTAAATGAAACATAATGTGTTTCTATATAATAATGCGTTTTCATTAAAGATAAAAAAATCATGGAGTGGTACATGGAATGAAATAAGAACTAGTTATGTTACATTAAATTTGGATTGAAAAAAATAATAAATTGAAAAGGTAACATTAAAATGAATTATATCCCCAATAATGAAAATTAAGATAAAATTATTATTTTTAGATTAAAATATATAGAATATAAAATCAGTACATGGGAAAATAGTGGGAAAAGTGAGTTTTATAGAGATAATCCATAACCTAATATAGAAGATGGAGGTTTATAATTTCACTTACATTAGATCCAAAATTTCCCTGTATATGCGTCAAAATTATTGAATTATTAAATGATGTTGATTAAATAATTTATTTCGATCCATTTTCTGGTTTATTTAACATTTCAAAGTTCATTTATTAATATATGTCCTCAAATAATTACATAGTTCTTTCTCTCATTATCCACTATTTTGTTAATTTCATAAAAATAATTTTGGTATGTCGATCAGGGTCAATGGTTAGGTATAATAGTTCCATTATTCATAGAATTTTATAGTTTAGTGGGTTTTTTAAAATTATTTTAAAATAAATAATTATATATTATTTTGTTTATTTTGGATGATAAAAATTATTATGATAATTTCTTTTTTTATTATCACAAATATTTTATCAAATTTGTAGTTCATGAATACTAATCAAGATAAAATTATTTTATTTATTCATTGAATAAATATTTAAATACATTTATGTAGGATAGTAATGTAAAATGAAACAAATATTCCCTACAGGTAGTGAATCTACCATAAAATCAGTACTTATTGAATATTAGAATTAAGTATTAGGGGAGTGGGATAGAAAATAGGATAATTTACATACCATTGATATATTAACAGTTTATTATAAATATGAAACTAATATTATTATAACATTATGTCCAAATATATTTGGAAAATGTATAAGAAGAAATAATCTTAAATGAACTAAGTTATTTCAGTTACCACTTTATTGTATATACTCCATTAGACTAATATATATAATAAATTGATTTACTTTATGTGGTGAAAAGACCTATTAAGATAAAATAAATATGTATGGGGGGTGATTTGGGTAAAATTTAGGTGTTTTAAGGTGAGTAGAATGTGTACATAGATAGGATGGTGATGGGTGGTATTAATAAGAGGAGGAGACTAGTGGTTTTGAATAAATTATTATAATAAAATATTATGTCATTCAATAGCAAATCTACATTTGATTTAATATTATGGGGCCTACGAATCATATGTAAAAGGTCCTATAAATAATTGGCATAAAATCTACAAACCAAAAAAATCATTTATATACAATATTACAAAATATGGTACTTATATAATATTTCAATAATCACGTTTGTATATTATTTTTTTTAAATGATAAATAAATTCATCATATACATTTTCTTGTGTGGTGATTCAAAAATTTAAATAATCTTTCTAAAAATAATGTCTAAAAATATGAAATATATTTTGAATAAATCAATATTTATTAAAAATAATATTTTTTTATAAATCAATAACATTTCTAACTCTAAAAAAATATGAATTTATAATATTAAATTAGGATTTATATCATTTAAATATTATTTAAAGTTACACTGTATGAAAATTATTATTCATTCATTTATATAAATATTAATTTTAATAAAAATAAGAAAATACACAAGAACGCAGACGCACACTCTCTCACACACACATATATATATGACAACAAATACTAGTAATGACAAAAAGTATACCTATATAAATACTATTTTAATAGCATGTTCTACATGAAAAACAACACATAAAAAGACACAATATTATATGATCATTATTTTGAAACAATAAGAAGAATAAAACATTTATTAAATAAGATGATAGTAATCTATTAGTAATATTAAATTTTTAATTAAACAATTATATGTTGTCTAAAAACTATTTAAAGGGTTGATAAATTAAATCAACAATAGTTATGGTGTTATATGATATTAATTTATTTGAACTAATATATTAACATTATTTAAATTATAAATAGGAATAGAATGATATCAAGAACACTTAATATTCATAATGGACTAAAAAATTGGTTTTTAAGAATTTTTAAATACCCCTTTTGAACATGGTTGTGGGGAAACCAATAGAAGTCCCAAAAGAATCAACTGATGGGGGAAACCAAAAAAACCATTATTTTAATTTTATATGGGACATGGGAGAACATTACTCCAAAAAATCATTCCCAAATACCCACATATAACTTGATTGGATGTTTTACATTGGGCTAGACTCATTACTACCACCACTATAACAAAAGTCATAATGTAAATTCCATTTAGATCCTCATTTATCAAATATTTTAGCTATACAAGAAAAATATCCAATGGCTATCATGGTGGACACTAGAAGAAACATCATATGGATCCTCCAAATAATTTAAACCAAAGAATATTGAATCATAAATGATATCCATTACTACTGCAATCTCTATCCAAATATCAAAACAAAATAAATATCATCATGCAGGAAAAATATGGGGTCATGAACAATGACGTAAATGATAAAATTAGTAGAAAAAGGGTTCTCACAAGACCATATATATTCCCACACATAAACATAGTAGAAAATACAAAATTAAAATCTTTGATAAGAGGGGATGATGATGATAAAAGTGATGTTATGTGAGAAACTTGATGAAACCATATCATGTGTCTCAATTATTTTGAGGTCACATCACACATTGTTCAAGGGGTTTTGAACTAAGGATGCCAGAAAATTCATGTTACTGTCATATTACAAGAGGAACTCCACCATAAACATACCACTAAAATCACAAAACCATCAGACAATTGTCTCATCTTTATTCATAATAATCAATAATATAACATGATTTCTTAAACCCCGACACCCTAACATGGAAAACAACCTATAATTAAATTCATATCATCCATAATAGAACCAAAACAATATCCAAACATTTATGGATTCCATTTATCTATAACAAATATGGTCATACACTATTATTTTGGATGAAACAGAAAAGGAGATTGAGGATCAACTAGATAGGATTCCACCACAACATTGGCATACCTATAAGGATGTACACTGTTCATCAAACCCCAATATTTTAAAAAATCATCCTCAAGAAAGAAATGAAGGTAACACTCTTAGATATAGGTGAAAATGAGAAAAACTATATGGGAAGATATAACAAAAAGAGTAATCAAAAATAATTTTTTGTCTGAGGTAGATAAACAATGGTTGGTGTTTAATCGATAAAGATACCGAGTAATGAAAATGAGTTTATGGGTATATCGAGTAAGAAAGATCACACCATTGCATCAATATGAGCCGTCAAATACTGAAAACCCCCATATAATTAAATGTGATAATACATTTTGTGGTATTAAATTCAATAATAATCATAATTAAGGAGTTAATGAAAGGGTGGTTCAATGAAAAACCGTAGTTCAACAAAGTATGTGTGCTCCATAAAGATAAATCACAAATTCCTAATGTTAAAAAATATATTTTACATTAAAATAAGTTTTAATTATATCTGTCATTATTTTTTTAATATAAATTATTCAATTCTATAAATTTAATTAGATCAACATAATATAATTTGTTATTTATAATGAAAAACTTATCCAATATTTGTTTAAATTTTTCAAAAATAATTTATTTTTAGGTGGATAGTAAAAATATAAATTTTACCAAAACCGTAAATTTTAGGGATTTATAATTATATAATAATAAATAAAAAGTATATAAAACATGTGAATTTATTTAATATGTATCTAATGGTTAAAAAAATCATGTTTTAATACAATAATGAATTTTAAAAACCATATATAACATTTTATGGACATAAGTAATTTTTTATAATAAAATGTTTTTGGGACTTTTTGTTTAGTTGTATAACAATTTGGTAAAATTAGGTTTCTGATTATTTTGAATAACTCATAAGTTAATTTTATATAATAAAACCCCTTTATGTCGAAAGAATCAAATATATTGAATATTTTATCATACAGAGTAAGTTTATGCTTAAATATATATATTTTCTTAATAATTGATTTTTACTTATTTGCTGTGATAATATTAAAATTAGTTTCTAATAATATATATATTTAGATTGATGAAATGTATATCATATTTTTAATATGTATTTAAAAATTATTTAACAAGATCCAATTAGAAATTATTCATGTAAACGACATACATGAAAACTAGTTACTGTGGTGAAACCAAAACACGTAAATGAAAAAATTATATCAATAAACAACATAAAAACATGTTTAAATATAGTTTTAAATTTATTTCATGTTATATTATTGACCTTATATCATCTCCCAATACAATATTTTTCTTTTATTTTTATGTTTGACTTGTGAAAGATGTGATATCTTTACATTAAGTGGAAATATTTACAAAAATAACATTTTAACTACTTAAAAATAGATCTCTCATCAACCCTTAAAAAGTAAAAAAGATTATGGTTCCTTTTGAAAGTCTAAAATTATTTTATTCCTTAATATCCTAATAATTTCACTTGATCCTTATGTCAAAATATATTTCCACAAGGCCACTCTTTCCAAGTATTTCCCCATGGGAAAACCAAATTCCTCAATAAGATTAATTGTGTGTGAACTTTTTCCATTTTATTTATTAATTTCAAAGATATATGTTTATAATTCCTATGAAATTAAGTCAATATTTATTTAATAATGAATTTTATTATGAAAAATAAATTACTATTGACTACTGTTTCTCTATTTTATTAATAAAATTGAATCCATCCATTGTGTGATGTGTGTACTACCACCTCTAGGAAGACATGACTTTAGTTTTTCACAAAAACCAATCATCAACAATTATACGGTTGAAATTCATGTATAATAGTACAATATATAATATAATTATAATTATTAAGGGAAAAATAATAATCCAGCTTCTTTTAATATCATCATATAATAAATGATAACATTAATAATAATGCTAGACAGAATACCGCAACCACGATGTAACTTATTTTAGTTTTTATCCAATTTCATTATTATTAATAAAACCTCATATAATATGATTAAATATCATAAATATATATAAATATTAATTTTTTAATAATTATTTTATTCCCAAAATAAACAAATTTTGTAACCACAATCATTTATTTATTATGTTATTTTCGTGTTTAAGTCATTTTATCCACAAATATTAAAAATTATATAAAATAATAACAAGAAAGACTATGAGAAATTAATTAATTATAATAGTTGATAAAAACAATTATATAAATATTTTATTATGGCTTATAATTTTAATTTTAATGTTAAACTCATTAATTATGATATAGATGTCAGTTAATGTAAAATCAAAGAAACATGATCAATATAAATTTCATGTTTTATAATCATAAATCAAAATCCAATAAAATTAAATTATTAAAATATTAATAATAATAAAACATATATTATAGTACCATTTGACATCTTGGAATGATGAATGTTGTGATAGTATTGAAAAATAACACCGCTATTACGAAATAGTACATAACAATCATGATTACTCAGACTTGATATTGAAAATATGTAATAAATACATATTATATAGGTATAGAATAATTATAAATTAATTTAACAAAAGGTTATAAATATTAATAATGTTATTAAATAGGTTATTAATTTAATTAGTGTTTATATAAGATATTAATGTGATTTATTTGAATTTAGTTTATATGAAAAGGGTTTATTTGCCTCATTTTCAATTCCATGAGACATATTTGATATTATAAACTATATTTTATTTTTTAATGTGAATTTATTGAATAATTTTATAAAATTGTAATGAATATTTTCATTTCATTTTATTTTAATTCCATGTAAATATTATAATGATATTTCATTCATACATTGGCATTACATTAAGGGTTTTTGCATCTCAAATTTCCTTCACTGTAATATTATTCATATTCCCTAATTATTTAATATTTATGATGTATATATTTTTAATTCATTATAAACAAAAAACCCCTAACAGTATTTTAATTTTATGTATAAAAGTCATTTAAATCCATCAAAACATTTTTATTTTAAAATCATCAATGATTATAAGTATAATAATTTTTCTAGTACTTTCCCGTTATGAACAATCTATATTTTATTCAATTGATGAAATGTGTTTAAAAAAGATTACTAAATTAAAATAAATATAGAGAATATATATAAAATCATATACTATTTTCTATATATAGTGTTAGTTTATGTGATTTTCATGTAAAATGATATTCTATTTATTGATAGGGAAATATTGAAAATCCATATAATTGTTATTCTGATATGGACGTTTATTGTTTTTTAATTTTATTGATTATATATTTTTTAACCATCAACCCTCTCTATATATATTTATTGAAATAATTTTTTTATTGTATATTTATTGAAATTCAATATTTCTATATTTAAAAAAATATGCTTATTGATTTATAATAAATTTGATTATACATTGAATTGATATTTATGTTATTCACAAGGTGAATGCACTGGACATAAAGAATTGTAGGCATGGAACAATATTATATAGCCCCTCAATGGATCATTTGGTCTTATTAGATAAATGGTTTTGGTAATTGGTGGATGTCTACTCAGTGTAAGGCTAATATCTTGGTTGCGACCTTGATGATAAGAATAATTTCATAGCTACAACCATGACGAAAAAAATGATTTATTTTCCAAGGCCTTAAAATAAATATATTCCAAACATTTTTCATTCTATTAACAAGAGTTCTGTTACTATTTTCCAAGTGTTTATTTATATTCATAACTATGTATTTTTTTAGATCATGAGATTAGTTATATGATGTTATTTGATTATCATTTTGTTTTCATATTATATATACCATTATTAAGTCCTGATATATTCTAATATATGTTTTGAGTTGTTAATAATTTTCAATCACCCTTATTTTGATTCAATTTCCCATGCTTATAAAGAATGCAATATAAAATGATATATCTAAAATATTACATTATGTATATAATTTAATCAGATATGTTCAATATTATTATAGATTGATTAGTTTTTCCTAAAGTGGAAAATAGTATTTATTTGATGAGAATGGAATGAGATTTAATAGTTAATAATTTGTCCAAATTATCTAAATATATAAATTTAAAATGTATTGGAAGTTTTTTTAATGTAATATATGCATCAATTCATATAATAATCGGAAAATTTTGTCAGTGAATCTATATATTTTCTTAATGGAGGGTTTAGATTACCTCTGAGGTTAAAATTCTAGTTGAGGATAATTTAATTGTTGATTTGTTTAGTTTTATAGTAATTTAAATGGTATAGACAACCATTTATTAGTGTCAAGGTAATATTTAATATATTGAGAATTAATATAAGTTATCTTTAGTGAAAACAATAAAAATATATCTATATATAAGACAACATCATGAACTTTTTGTAAAGTATTGATTGCTTGGTTCTACTAAAAATTACATCTCTATATAGATACTAAATTGGATTTATTTTTAGCATAAATTACAATATGTGTAATCAACCTAAAATGATGGTTACGAATTGAATCGATAATCTTATTGATTTATGATGACCAGGACTGATAATGAACACCAGATTATAAACTCCCAAGGTATATTCTTTGGTTAATTTTCATTATATTTATGAATAGGGAATTAATATGAAAATAATATATTTAAACCTATATATTTTTTTGTTATAGTACATATTAATTTATATGTTATTTTCTGGATTATGTTTACTTTGAACATGTAATACCTATATTTTAAATATTTATGGGAATAAAATATTATAATAAAGATCATGATAATTTTTTGATAGGTCTTTTATGTATTAGTCTAGAATGTAAAATAGAACCTATCATAAATTAATATAGATTGAAATTAAAGTATAAATGGATGAATTTAAGGTGTTTGTATAAAAAACTCTATATTATTATGTTTCATATTCATACGATCATTCAATAGAATATTATTTAAAACCATTTTGGGATAGTATATATTTGAAATATGATCATAAAAATGATGTTGAGAAATGTATGTACCTAGAAAACCCTATGTTGTATACCATAATAATTGTTCAAAAATAAATGGGTTGGAATATTATTCTATTCATATTATAATAAAAATGTGTGATTCCTAGTCTTACTTGAGGTATTGTGGTTTATATCATAATTATAATTTAATTTACATACTATTACATATTTTCATTAGTGAGTGATATTTATTAACTATATCTTAGTATATTTGGAATGTTTTTTAGATTATGTGAAACATATAAGAATTTTTCCATAATAGTTTTTTTGGGGCTATAATAATATGGTAAATGGTATCAAAAAAATTGAAAAGTGGTTTTATGAAAAGGATATCTTTTTTTTGGAGAACTAAAAAAGATCACATCACAGAGTAATGGAAAACTATTAGGTTTAATATATTTTTGATGATGATCGAATAAGGGTTCTATTTTCTTAGATAAACATGATTTAGATAGTCTTTATAGCCTTTTAATTTATTATTAATTTAATGAGAATGTGATCCATTACATTTTTTGTGACGTTTATCTCATTTTTAGGATTATAATATATATTGACTAGTTTGTGAATTTATAAATTAGTGATTAAAGATATGAGATATTTCATGTAAGAATATATTAAAAATATATGGTTAATTTATTGGAGATTCAATTGGGTTCTTGAAAGTTATACTATAAATAATATATGCTTATGGTATATAATGACCATGGCACATGATTGTATGAATAGTTAATATTGTTAGAGGAAATATATGAAACTTTATATAGATTAATAGAGTAAGGTAGAAAAAATATTATAATATATATTCCAAACTATGAATAGTTTATATATTATCCTCACATTTATTCATATGTAAGTAAAAATTAAAATTCCGAGAAAGTAAATTATTTGGGGGGGGATGGGTAAATGTAACTATCCAATATTTTACAATGAATTTTTTTAAAATAAAAAATATTTTTATATATTTTTATACAAGAAAAATAAAAATAAAATGAGTCATGAAATTTATCTTAACATTACTATAAAATGATAAGACGACAAAAACCACTTGTAAATGAAATAATTCTAATTAATTATAAATTATTATGCTTTAAAAAATATTATTCTTTTTTCTATGAAAAATTTAAATTGTTAATATATTAAATCAACCACATTAAAATGATTATTATGATAGAAATTATACTAAAATATCTAAAATATTATTTTGAAAAATTTTAAATTTTAAATATTTATAGAATAAAAAAACATTTAATATTCTAAAATATTAGTTTCCAATAAAAGTAGTTTTTATTATATTTTTTTATTATAATTTTAAAATAAATTTTATAATTTAATAATTTTATTTAGAGAAAAATAATAAATTTCATTAATATATAATTTAAAAAAATATCTAAAAATGATTTTTTAAATTTTCATTAAATATAATATTTTTAGGTGAATACTAAAAATATAGTTTTTATCAAAAAAATAATTTTTACCAATTTATAATTATATATGAAATAAATAGATTTTTATAAAACCCTTGAACTGATAAATATATATCTATGTAATAATAGTACATAATAAAAATATATTTATGAATTTAAAAATAAATTTTTTTACATTTTATAAAAATAAGTAATATTTTCTAATAAAAACTATTTTGATATATTCATTATTGAAAATATTATTTTCGTAAAAATTAAATTTGGGTAAACTTGGAAGACATATAAATATTATTTATCTATAATAAAAAAATTTATTTCATGAAGACAAAATATATTGATAATTTTATCCAGCACAAAAATTTTACATATAAAATACTCATTTTCTCAAAAAAGAGTTTTTTACGCATTATATGTGCTAATGATAATTTTTTTTCATACACAAAGAAACATTATTTATTAAAATTGATTTAATATTTTAACTCAACCGGTATAAAATATTTAATAATATCAATTTTTATACATAAAAACGATTTAATTTGGTCAAAACAAGTTACCATGGTAAAATTAAAAAAAAGTAAATGTAGAACTTTCATGAGTAAAAGAAATATTTTTTTTAAATCATGTTAGAAAATTAAAATTTTAGGGATTGTCGAACATATAACATCCCCCAATATATTATATTCCCTTTGGATGTCTTCTTGACATGGGAAATATGATATCTCTTTATATTAAGCCAAAATATTTACAAACATGTCATTCTAACCACTTATAAAAAGGGCCTCCCCCACCGATAAAAGACTACCCAAAAATTATATTCCAATTTTAAAATTTACCATTTTTATTTCCCCCATAATCTTATTCCTTTTCAACTATCCTTGGGTTAGAAATATTTTCTTAGGGAAAATTTTTCCAAGCTATCCTCTATGTGAAATCCCAAGTCATTAATGTGAGTAATTTTTCTCAAAAATTATTTCCCTACCTTCACAAATATATCATTTTAATTCCTATATAATTAAATAATAAAAGAGTTTAGTCAATTTTATTATTCTAAGAGAATAAATATTAAAAGAACATCACTTTTCTATTAAGAAAAATGAAATAATCATTTTTTAATGTGTGAACATTAACCTCCATAAAGCAGTGAAATCTATTATTTCACTAATGCCACTCCACATTGGTTATTATTTGATAAATTTCATAATAAATTTGGAATATTTGATATAATAAGAATTTATAAAAGAAAAATTTTAATCCAAAAAATATAAAATTTTTTCTTTTAGAAATAAAATTGTTGAACATGCGTTCAGCAAACAACCACCTAAATGAATTAACAAATTTTTATTTTTATCTATTTTTTAATTAATTATTAAACCCTAAAAAGATTTAATTAAACAACATAATAGTATTTAAATAATATATTTATTTACAACAATAAACCCCTTTAACTATTAATGTCTTCCATTTTTCATAGTATGTTCATGTCTTGGTCTTTATAAGCACCAACTTGAGTTGTGGTAGAAAATAATGTCATTGATGAATATTAAAACATAATTTATGATAATATTGATGAGTTAATGATGATATATTGTGACTTTTTCATTTCTTATGGTTTTATTTTTTGAAAATCACAATCACTTTTTCTATGTTCTGAATATTTTGAAGTTATGTATTTTTTTGTGATCCGGAATTGTCATTCCGTTATATTTACAGATATATCATTATATTTTTTCTATTCTGTTAGACTTATAGATCTGTCATTCGGATTTTCAATACTGAATCCAGTGTATATATGATGACGATTTTCATAATAGAATTCGGTGTATATATGATGCCCATTTTTAATACCAAATCTGGTGTATATATGATGCTAATTTTAAATACCAAAACCGATGTATATATGATGCCGATTTACAATACTGAATCCGGTGTATATGTGATTCAGTTTTTTGATTCCGATTCCGGTGTATATGTGATTCAGTTTTATGATTCTGATTCTGGTGTATATGTGATTCTGATTTTATGATTCCGATTCTGGAACAAATGAGAAATCTATTACACAATCCTATTTTGTGATTCTGTTTTTCTAATAATGTTATTTCTAAGAGTCTGTTTTCCAAATTTCTTAAGATTATGTTTTTTGATAATGTTAGAGCTGTTTAAATGCATCGTTACAATGATATCGAACTGTATGTTCTCTTATACTTTACATCATTTCTGTCACTTGAAACTATGTTATACATTTTTTTATAATCTAACCATTGTACGTTTTCCATGTGTCCAGGTCTATCCAAAATTTAAGGAAAATTTGACTTTCGGGGAGGAGTTGACCATTTGGAAATTTTTCTTATAAATAAATGCGCATTTGAACGAGCAAAGTACTTGAAAGTGAAAGAGAATGTGATGTGATTTTTATAGAGAGAGGCTCTTAAAAATCTCAGTTCTTTGTGGGGATATTGTGAACAACTTGTTAATGTGTGAAAAACTTGTTCATACTTACTTAGTGAAGACTCTGATTATGCTGATTATGGACTTCCCGGTTTAGAATATTGAGGTTTCGATTACCTTCTAAATCAATGGCTTCCAGGGATAGTAAGATAGATACCGATCTTTGGATTGAGGTCTTTACTGGGTTTTGGTAAGACAAACTTTCTTGAAAGTATAAATCAAGGAACCTTTATCCATGGTTTTTGGATACCCTTCTCTTTGGTTTAGAAGAATCCTATTGTTACTTGTTCCCGATTTCATGTTGTATTAATTCCACTGTATTTCTAACATTGTTAAAGTTAAAAATTATAGATTCCTTATACATTGTAATTCCGTTACTCTGATTATATTACAGATTTTATACACTTTAAGGTAGAATCATTCTTTTAAGAAATTAGAAAAGGTTTCATTAACAGGTCATGTGAATGTTTGTTTAACCTTGTTAAACATAACATTAATGGTTCTGAAGGAATTCTTAAAGTATACAATTCACCCCCTCTGGTATTTGAGAATCACATTTTTACATATTCGATCCTACAATTGGTATCAGAGGAAGTTTCAGAAATACGTATTTCCACAAATAGGTTTTCTTGTTCAATCTTTTATTTTCATAAGTTCATTATATTTGTTTTCTAAACTTTTACTACTTATAAGTTTTGTAGAAAGATATATCTTTTTAGTATGGCAGGCATTCATGTTGGATCATTAGACAATATCAATCCTACTAGCCCACCTATCTTTGATGGAACTGACTATGAGTAATGTGAAGATAGAGTGAAGAACATTATGATAAATATAGGTTTACACAACTACATTATGTTAACTAGATATTATAAGATTCATGGTAAGGAACATAGAACCTTTACTAATCAATAAAATGTTGAATATCAGCTGAAAATTAAGGTACATAATACTTTTCTATGTTCTATGACTAGAAATATATATAGTCTGATTTCATCTTGTGAAGTAACAAATAGTATTATGAAGAAGATTGAATTAACTCACTTTGTAACTTCCAATGTTATTGAAACTAGAAGAGTAATTTTTGGGGTAGAGTATAATGGTTTCTAATTTTCTTATTGAGAACCGGTAAGTAAGGTAAAACAATGATTTTTGACTATCATCAATAGCTTACAAACAATGGGTGAGAATGGTTTTGATGATGAAGCTCTTGTAGAAAAAATTAATGACATCATGACCAACGAATAGGAATCCCAGATAACTATTGTAGATGAGAATAGGGAAGATACTCATATTTCCCCTGATGAACTGTTTGGTACTCTTCTTCAAAATGAATCCAAAATGAAGAGGGATGATGATAATATAAAGAAGAAGAATAGAAATGGTGGTTTTGCTTTTACAACTACTTCAAATCATAGGAAATTCAAGACTCCAGATAGAATTACAAGATCTAAAGCTAAGAAGGTTGTTGCTAAATCTGAATCTAGTGAAAGGGAAACATCAAAAAATGAGTTATCCAATATTTCTTGGAGGATGAAAAAGATTTTTGGTCATAAAAACATTCAATGTAGATAGAATAATAAAGATGAAATATATAATAATGATGGAGAAGTGACAAGCAATGAATGTTGAAGAACTAGTCATACCAGACCTGATTGTCCCTTGATTAAGAAGAGAGACAAGAAAGAAAAGAATTCTAAATGAATCAAGAAGAAGTTCAACTGATCAAATAATAAAAATGTCTTGAAATATAATTACACTTGGAGTGCTAGTGGTGGTTATTCTTGTATAAATTCTTCAGATTATAAATCTTTTGGGCAAAAGATTATTGGTCTAATATCCACAACTCTATTTCAAAATCATTGTCTTATGGATAATTTATGAACTACTGAATCCTTAAACAATATGTACTTAAGAGAAAATTTTCCAGATAGAAGTTTTTCTTTAGATGAAGAATCTTCTTCATTAGATAATGATAATGATTTTCATTCTTATGAGAATGTTTTTATATTTTCTATGTTTCGTGAAAAGATAAATTATAGTGTTTCTAAGATACATGATAAAAAAATTCTACAGAATCTATTTAATAAAAGAAATTTTGGTTCTTTTATAATATCTTTTAGAGAAAAATGTTGTTTTAAAAAATATTTCTATGGAACATGAGGAAGATAATTCTGAGAAGGATAAACTTTATTTGGATCTTAAGAATCTGCTTTTAGATAAAGATATTTTAGAGGATAAACTTAACTCTTAATCTATTTTTGCTAAAGATAAGAATTTAAACCTAAGAATAAAATCTAAAATATTTTCCTTGAAGAAAATTATTTAAAACTTCACTTATGTTATGGAAAAAGTTGATAACATGTATTCTCATATCTGACCTCATCGTAATAATCAGGGATTAGGTTATTCTAAAGAAAAACCTGTTTTTAAAAATAATTATTTTCTTCCTTCTAGAGTCCCTTTTTGGAATAAATGCCAAAGTGGTGGGCATTGGAACAAAAACATTTCTTTATGTAAAGTGCAATCACTTTTGTTTCATAAAACTTATTTTTATAAACAATTTTGGATACCCAAGATCTTATTATAAAATAGTTCTGGATCCAAACAATATTGGTTTCTGAAAACCTAACTCTTTCTTTTTCATGAAAATGATGGAAGTACCAAAAACCTATGGTACATGGATAGTGAATATTCATGGAACAAGACTGGTAACAAAGACCATTTCAAGAATGTTTTAAAAAATAAAGGTGGAACGGTATCTTTTGGTGATAACTCTGAAGGAGAAATTTTGGGTATATGTAACATTATTCTTCTTGGTAATTTACTTCACAATTTTAAGGATGAGTTTATTTTCACTGCCTTTTAGCATGAGAATATATACACCATAAACCTAGAAGACCTTAGCTGTCAAGATCTACATTTCCTTAGTGAATTTTAAGATTAATAATGGATTTGGAATAGGTGACTAGGACACTTCAACTTAAAGAATCTTAGTAATATTTCTAAGAAAGAACATTTTCGGGATCTACCAGAACATAGGTTTGATTTTCAAAAAGTCTATGATCCTGGTCAAAATAGAAATCAACATAAATATAGCTTTAAAATTATAATTGAAGTTACAAATTCTAATTCATTAGAGTTAGTGCACATGGATTTATTTGGTTTAACACAAAATGGATGTATTGGAGGCAAAAACTATGTTTTTGTGCATGTTGATGACTACAGTAGATTTATATGGGTCTATTTTCTCACAAAAAATATGAATATTGTTTTCATTTCAAAATATTTAGATCTCACATTAAAAATGAGTAAAATCTACCATTTATAACTATTCAATGTGATCATGGCGGTGAATTTGAATATTCTGATTTTGAATCTTTTTATAGTATGAAAGGTATTACACACAACTTTTCACCTCCAAGAACTCTTAAAAAAATGGTGTTATCAAAAGAAGAAATCACATTCTTCAACAGATGATAAGAACCATGTTGAGTGAATATTCTATTGCAAAACATTTTTGGGCTGACTCTTTATGTACTTCTTGTTATAATATAAATTGTGTTTCAATAAGACCATTTCCTAATAAAACACCTTATGATTTGTGGACTAGCTGAAAACCAAAAGATTATTAATTCATATTTTTTAGTTGAAATGTATTTATCTTGAATACCAAGGATAACTTACACTAAGATTCACCAAAATCAGATGAAGCAATTTTCATAGGTTACTCTAATAACTATAGGAAATATATAGTTTTTAATAAAATTTTTGTATTGTGGAAGAAGCAATACATGTTAATTTTGATGAAAATGATCCATTAATTTTCAAACAACCTGATTCTTTTTCTAATATATTTTCCAAAATTGATCTCCAACCTTTTATATAAGTTATTTCTGATAGGTATAATGTTGCAGAAAATGTTTCTGAAACATTTTCCCCTAAATATTTTCTACCTTATATTGATGAACATGTTTTTAAAAATCCAGGTCAGTTGTTACTTACGAATCATCCTAGTGATAATATCATTGGAAATGTTAGCCAAATAGTAATAACTAGAAGATCATTAAAAAATGAAGTTGAACATGTTTAATTTCATTATCAATTTGATCCAACTACTTAGGAATAAGCCTTGGCTGTTAATATTGGATAAAGGCTATGTAAGATGAACTCAACGAATTCATATGAAATGAAGTTTGGACCTTGGTTGAGAAACCTAAGGAAACATCTGTTATTTGAGGAAAATGGTTTTTTAGAAACAAATGTGATGAAAATGAAGTCATTGTTAGAAATAAAACAAGATTGGTTGGAAGAGGTTATAACCAATAAGAAGGCATAGACTATGAAGAATGCTATGCTCCTGTATCAAGACTTGAATCTATTTGTATTTTTCTATCCTTTGTAGTATTCTTTAATTTTAAACTGTATCAAATGGATGATAGCTGTTCTGTTCTTAAAGGTTATGTACAGGATGAAGAGTATGTAGATAAACCCCTAGCTTTGATGATAAAAAATAACTTAAACATGTTTATAAACTTACCAAAGCATTATGTGGACTTAAACAAGCCCCTAGAGCTTGGAATGATAAACTTTCAGTCCTTTTGCATCAAAATAACTATGTTAAGGGAACTATTGTTCCAAACCATTTCACTAAGAATAGATATAATGGTGTTTTTATTGTTAAAATTTATGTTGATGACATCATATTCAGATCAATTCATCAATGCTTAACTGAATACTTTGCGAATCTTATGAAATTAGAGTTTGGGATGAGTATGATTGGTGAGTTAACGATTTTTCTTGGTTTTGAAATTTCACTAAAACTAGAGGGAACATACAAATCTCAATATAAGTATATCAAATATATTCTAAATAATTTTTGGTATAACAAAACTACGAGTATAAGTACTCCTATTGGAACCTCTAATACTCTTGATATTGATGAATCTGGGAAACCTATAGGTCAAACATCTTATAGAGGGATGATAGGATGATTACTTTACATAATAGCTATTTGACATGAATTAATGTTCTCGGTATGCTTATGTGCAAGATTTCAAGAAAATTTTAATGAATCCCATTTAAAAGCAGTAAAAAATATTCCGGTATTTAATGTGAACTTTAGATTTGGGACTATTTTATTCCTCTAGGAATGTTTTTGAACTTAAACGTTTTTCGGATGCTGACTTTGGTGGTTGTAAAATAGATAGAAAAAGTACATCTGGAACTTGTCATTTCATAATAGAATCCTTATTTTCTTGGTCTTGCAAGAAACAACATTCTGTAGCACTTTCCACTATTGAAGCTGAATATGTAGTAGTTGGAAGACGTTGTGCTCAAGTGTTGTGGATGAAACACACACTCATAGACTATAGTATGAGCTTTACTAAGACTCAAATTATGTGTGATAACACAAGTTCCATTACCCTACATAAAAACCCCACACATCACTCTCATGCAAAGCACATATATATTAGACATCACATTCTTTGGGATTATACACTTAAATAAGATATTATTCTTCAATTCATCAGAACACAATAGAAACTTGCTGATACTTTTTAAAAAACATTTACCTTACAATATATTTGAATACATTAAACAGAAGCTAGGAATGATTTTTGTAAGGTAAAAATTCATATATACTTCTTGTTCAATCATTTCATAATAATAGATTACTCCTTATTTTAGGCGGAGAACATATTTTTGTTGATTTTCATTCTTTAAACACTATTTCATTAATTAAAAAATATCGGATTTAAAAAGTTCCGATTTAAAAATTTTGGATTTGAAAATTGCATATTTGGAAATTTCTGATTTGAAAATTTCATATTTGATAATTTCGGATATGAAACATCCCAAGAAAGATACTTATAATACAATAAATCTCTCAGAGTAATCCAAAAGGTTGTTTTTATTAAACTTTATTCACTTTATCTTATGTTATGGTTTTTGGTATTTCAAAATTTTTTAAATTCTAGTTTAAATTACTTCAAAAGATCAGAATTCATATTTTCTATTTCCATTCTCATCCATGAGATCAGATCCGGATTTTGTATGCCGTTTGATTATCTTATGGAAGATAAAAAGTTGTAGCCATGTCTATGTAAGGGGTTCCTCTTTTTCAAGTATCCCACCATCTTTACTGATCACAGTGCTAAAGTTTTGTCGCCATCAAAGATTTCGACGTTCCCGTTCTCCGAATGACTCCAGAATCCTCAGCGGAACAGATGCCGATTAGCATGGAGATAATGGATTGGTCAATCTTTAGAGAAAGGTTGGTATTCCCTATGTTCATTGATAAATATTACTCCTTTATTTATATGGTGATAAGATCTAATGTAGGGAAAGTGTATTTGTTGCTAAGGAGAAATCTCAGGATGTGGTTTATCCTGATCTCCATATTCAATTATATGAATCACTTTCTTTCTTTCAAAAGGATGGTAAGGATCTGTATAAGTTCAAATGCTATGATAAGACATATGCAGTTCTTTACAAGAAGGCATCAAATTTTCCCAATATTCCATATGAATTGGAATCTCTTCTATGCTCTCAAAAACGTCCTGAGAAGGAAGGTTATTTTGAAAAATCCCTAGCACTATAATTTCATGGTCTTAATTTGTTAAGAATTCGAAGATTACAAATATCTCAACAAACAATAAAATGGTTTCTCTTTGGATGCAAGGATTTTTTATTCCATGAAAAAAGACAAGGATTCTCTAAATATATGCGACATATTTCTATTATATTTTCTGGTCAACTTATGTAAAATCAACTTGTTGAAGTACATCATTCCTAGCATTCAATAAATAGAATGAGGATCCATTGGATCTTAGATCCTTATGTACCCAACAACTATTTTGAGAATAAGTGTTTTGTGTATTCAAGAAATGAATTTTCCATGCCGATCAGTCTCAAAGACATTTAAGATATTGTTGCGATGTGATGACACTCTAAGAAGGATGGAAGTAGAGTTTATTCCAGAATTGAAAAACATTTAAGAAATGGTTTTCTAGAATAATGGTGATGTTCTAGAATCTTCAAAGATTGTATCCATGAAAAGAAAACATGAAGAACCGTGCTTTCAAGTACCATTTCCTGATGTCCCGTTATCAGCACCTCCTCCTCCTATGAAACCGAAAACATATTCAGATGCAACAGTTTCCAAGTGGAGAGAAATTGCAGCCACCAGAAAGGAAAGATAGCCTTCTTTTGGTTTGAATCCCATAGAGGCTAAGGCTGTGAGAATCATGTAATCTGAAAATATTGAGAACGAAAAGAAGTAAAATAAGTAAAATAAAAAATCATTACAAGATCAATTTCTTCAGTCTATTCTAAATGATGTAGAAAAAATCCCAGGAAGTACCAGAACCATACGTTTTTCATTAAAAGATGGTTATGACACCAAAAATAGAAAAATCTAAGAATGTTCTATCTTTATCAAAACATGTTCATTAAATAGAAGATTAGATAGTATAAGAAGATAATGATGATTCTTTAAGAGAAGTGGAAAATTATGTTGTAACTCATTCAAGTTCAAGTTCCAAATATATAGAACAAGTCGGAGAACAGGTTTAAGAATAAATTGAGGAAGATGATGAGGAGAGGTAGAAGTTGAGGATGAAATTGAAGTAGAAGTATAAAAACTAGTAAAAACTGAAGTGGAATAAGATGATAAAGACGAATTTGAACATCAGGGTAAAGAAGAGGATGAATTTCAAAATGTAGAAGATGAACATGAAGATCTTGATGTTATCCATGTATTTGATGAAAAAACCCTTGTTCAATATCTAGACAATGGAAAGAGTGTTTTGGTTTCCTCACCTGATAAAGAAACACCTCAGAAGTCCTCTAATAGAATAGAGAGACAAGTTTTCTTATCTCTAAGAGGAGTTGAGAAAGGAAAATATGTTTCAGGATCGGAGTCCTCTTTATCATTTGAGACTAATTTTTTCAAGATATCTCAATGAATTTTGGTCAGTACCGTTCCAGTTCTTTAAAACATAGAGGCCTGAAGTCAAATGATGTAAGAGACCCTGAATCAAAAGACATAATTGACCAATATTCTTATGGAAATGGTTGTTAATCAAGAAACATACTTCAATAATATTTTGATTGATTACAAAGCTGAGAAGGTGACTTGTAAGAAAGACTTTAACCACACCAAAACTAGAAATGAAGAGATTATACAGTTTGGTGACTTCATGGATTCAAAAAAAGATCCTTTAATACTTGTGAAACTAAGTTCAACATGCTCAAGAAATTAATCTCTAAGAAAACTAGTCAACTCAATTCTGTTTCTCGATTTGTTAGTAGTGAGAAGGAATTCAGAGCTGAATTAGAGAGAATGGTGGCTCCTCAAGAAGAGAGGATCTAATCTATAAGGAAGAATAATTTGGAATAAGAGATCTTACTGAAGAATCTTCAAGAAGACCATAAGGAAGTGAATAAACTCAAATCTCTGATAATGAAGATGTTGTCTAAGAAGAATAAGAGTGGATGATTTTTCATTAAATTATGATGTTTTGTCTCAATATAAACATTATTTCTAAAATTTTATTTAGAATTTTCTTGCATACCTTTCTTTTTTTCGAATGTATGATTTCATAACCTTATAGGTACATCTTATAGTTTACTATTCCTTTCCCACTTTTTAAAAATCACAAAGAGGGAGAATTTTTTTAAAGGAAGAATTTAATCGCATAGAAGGATAATCTAGTAAGGGGGTATGGAGATAAAGGATAATGTCCATTAAAGGGGGATAATTCTTATAAGAACAAATTTTTATCTAAGGGGGAGATATTCCCATAAGAAAGCCAACTTCAAAGATCAAGAATACGATCCTTGGGAAATATAACCTAAGGGGGAGTTAGTTGTATTCATAAAAAATCTTATTCAAAAAGGGGAGATATGTTTTCTATACTTGTTTATTTATGTCAATATATTCTTCATTAGCGAAGTTTTTTATGCTTTCCAAAAATGGGGAGGATATTGACTAAATAAGGATATCTTGTGACTTCTTTATTCCTTATGGTTTAATGCTTTAAAAATCACGAACAATTTTTTTTATGTTCTGAAGATTTTAAGGTTCTATATTTTTATTAAGATCTGGAATTTTTATTCCACTATGATTATAGATATATCATTATGTATTTTCCATTCTGTTATACTTACAGACCTTTCATTCCAATTTTCAATAATGAATCTAGTGTAAATATGATAATGATTTTCAATACCAAACATGGTGTATATATGATGCCTATTTACAATACCAATTTTGATGTATATGTGATTTAGTTTTATGATTCCAAATTTGGTGTATATGTGATTCAGTTTTATGATTCCGATTCCCGTGTATATGTGATTCTGTTTATGATTTCGATTCTGGTTTTTATGTGATTCTGATTTTATGATTCCGATTATGAATGAAAGGAGAGACCTATTTCCCAATCTGATTTTATGATTCCATTTTCCAGATAATGTTATTTCTATGAATCAATTTTATTTATATCATAAGATTACTTTTTCATGATAATGTTAGAGTTGTTTAAATTTATTATTATAATGATATCAGACATTAAGTTCTATTATACATAACATCATTTCTGTTACGTGAAACAATGTCATAAAATCTATTATAAACTAACCGTTGTATGTTCTCCACATGTCTAGGTCCTTCAGAAATTTAAGGAAAATATGACAGTTGGGGAGGAGGCAACCGTTGGGAAATTTTTCTTTTAAATAGAAGATCATTTGAATGAGTAAAGTACATGAAAGTGAACAAGCTTGTGATGTGATTTCTAGAGAGGGAGGATCTTACAACACTCAGTGATTTGTGAGAATTTTGTGAAGAACTTGTTCAGGTGTGAACAACTTGTTCAGAATTGCTTAGTGTAGAATCTGATCGTGCTGATCATGGGTTTCCGGGTTTGGAAGACAGTGGATCCAATTACCTTTTAAATGGAGGGCTTACAGGGATATTAGGACAGATATAGATAATCAGATTGATGGATTACATGGGTTTGGTTAAGACAGACATTCTTGAAAGTATAAATCAAGGAACCTTTATCCAAGGTTGTTGGATACCCTTCTCTTTGGGTTAAAAGAATCCCATTGTTACTTGTTCCCTATTTCATGTTGTTTTAATTCCACTGTATTTGTAACTTTGTTAAATATAGAAGCTATAGATTCCTTATACTTTGTAATTCCATTACTCGGATTATATTACAGATTCTATACACTTTACGGCAAAAAATTTCTTTTAAGTAATTAGAAAAGGTTTCTTTAAGAGGTCTTGTGAATGATTGTCTAACCTTGTTAAACTTAACAAAAAAGGTTCTAAAAGAAATTTTAAAGTATAAAATTAACCCGCTCTTGTATTTAGGAATATCATTTTTACATATTAGATTCTATAAATATATGATTTAAATAATAAAATAATTAACTTATTTATTTTATATTATGGGAATATTAATATTAATCTAATGAATTAAGATACTAATTCTTGTTCATGAAAATTCACTAAAAGATGTTCGTCTCTAATTTCATATTTAAGGGTTATAAACAAAAATCTGATAGAATGAAATTACAAAATTATAAATAATTTTAAAACCTAACCTAATATATCATTTATGATACAAGAATGTTAAATTTTTGGATTATAATACAGAATAACTTTTATATTATGAAACTAGTTGTTAACCTTAATAATTACTCCCAAAAAATATTCAAAATATATATTAACTAACTTTTATTAATATAGTGAATAATTAAATAATATGTTTTTTAATGTTTATAGATATTAATAATGTTATGATATAGTATATTTAAAAATTTAGTTTTATTTTATAAAATATCCAAGTGATGTAGTGGATGTAAGGAATTAAGTTAATATTTTCATTGTCTAATATTCAATTCCACAGGACATGATTGATATTGTTCCTCATATTTTATTTTATTTAGTTTGTTCAATTCCCTATCTATTTTAGGTATAATGAATATATTTCATTTAATTATATCTAAATCTTATGGTGCCCCTCTCTCTTTATTTTTTTACACCGTACCATTACAAGTAGGGTTTTCTATTCTCAATTTTTATTCATGGAGATATGATTCATATTCATCCATTATTTATTTTATATTCTCGATTTATATATTGGTTATGGATTAATATATAATCCATATCATACTATTTTAATTTGGAATATGAATTTCTAGGAAATACATCCCTACAATTTTCTTGCTAAAACATTATTTGTTGTGCAAATAATTTTTATTCTAATGATTTTACACTATGAAAATTTCATATTTCATTCATTTGATTGAAAGGTGTTAATCCAGACTCCATTCATCTAATCATTATCAAATTCATTGAAATAATCATATACAAATTTATTTATATAGTTTTACTTTTAGGTATTTTTACATAGAAATATATTCCATTTATAGATTGGAGATATATTTAAAATTTATATACATTTTATTTGTATATCGATGTTGATTAATTACCCTTGAAAATTAAATATGGGTATTTTAAATATCTGACTAATTTATATTTATGGATTTTATTATTTTACTGACTAAAAAATTATTGACATTCCATATATTTATATCTCAATATATATGTTTATTGATTTATAATTAATGTTGACTGTATATTGAATTAAAATTCACATCAATCACATGGTTGATGTTGTGGACATAATCTAGTCAAACGTGGGGATTTTTATGATAGTTTACCATGATCCACAGGTTTTTCTAATGAATTTTTTTTGGGTATTTGGAACTTTCCTACCCAATTAAAGCATGATGACTTGGTTTAAACCTTCATGACATGATGATTTCTTGGTTTTTTTCCTTTTGGGAATGAAAAATGACTTGTCTTAGGCAATGATATTAAAAGATATCCATAATTATTTATTTTATAACCGTGAATTCATCTTTTTTTTTTCATATAATAGTTTAAATTTGTTACAATAGATTTCCTTCATGTTAATGTCATCCATTATATATATTGTTTTATTATAATTTTCTTCCAAAAATATTATTTATTCCATTTTCATTCATTGATAGTTATTTATATAAGTTTACATTACTTTTTTAATTATCTCACCTTATTTTATTTTCTTTTTACTAGGTTATGAATGCGACACTCCAAGATTTTAAAATACATTATGTTTTATAACATGCACAACACACAAAACCAAGTATAAATGAACTATAAAATAATTTTATTTCTTTATAAATTTTATAACCTTGTTGTACAAGTGGTGGGTATGAATAGGATGAAAAATGATATGAAATTTTATTAAATGTCATAATATATAAAAATTTATATATTAAATATTTGGAACTGAGCACTCAATATTTAGGAAAGTCATTTCATGCTTCAAAAGTATTTTTTTTCAAATATGATTTTATTTATATTTATACGGTGATTATTTAAAGATATTAGGAATATTTTCTATGTTAAATAACAAATAATGCTTTTAATTTTTTAAATATATATATTTAAATTATTTTTAGAGGATTTTTTGAAATTTTATTGAATATATTGATTTTACTTAAATAGAAAAAATAATAATTTTTATAGAATTTTGAATTTTCATTTTAAGAATATAATAAATCAAAATCAATCTTGGATTAATTTCATAATATAATTTTTTTTATTTAATATTATTGATTTATGATATTGTAAATTAAATTTATATTTGAATTTTGTATAAAAACAGTTGTAAACTTAAATGATATTTTTTGAAAAACTGTTTTTCATCGCATTTTGCATTTTGAATTTAAAATTAAATTTTATAAATATAGTATTTTGAATATTGAAAAATCGATTCCATTTTTTGAATTAGGATGTAAAAAATTCTACCAGTAGTATTCAAAATAATGTTCATTATTAATAGTAATCTTGGTTAAGATGTGTAATCTTGGTAAGGGTAAATTGGGTAATTTAGGTTAAGAGTAATATGAAAATCACTAAAAAATAACCCTAAAAAGAGATGTAACTTTATGCAATGATTATAAATCTCTCTTAAAAATATAAATGTAGTATATATAACATTTTTTACATTTTTCATGATTTTTGATGATTACATTATGTTACATAATGGAAATTTGATGCCATTTTGTTTATTTAATTATTTTTTACATAAGGAAAAATAGAGTTTATGTTCTCTTATAAATGATTATTTTAGATATAAAATATTTTTTCTCATTTTAGCATATTTATAATTTTTAGTGGTGAAAAAATTACCTTAAATGATTACAGGACACTAATGCTGTATTTATTTAATTAAAATGAATATAAAATAACTGATTTATAACCATTAAATTCAATATAATTTGAATTAATTTTTTTGATAATTTTTTATATAGAGATAAAAGATTAGGATATTTTTAATTGATGTTAATATAATTTATTTTATTTTATTATGTTTTCACAGTCAAATTAAATGGAAATTTCCAAAATTGACAATAATGATTTTTGTAATGAATAATGTTTTAATATTTTTTTAGAATACCTAGAAATATTATTTTAGGAAAAGATAAATGTATATATATTTTTATCTATAAATTTACATTTAATTGAAATTATTATTTTTATAATATCTATATTTACACTATATGTTAATTTTTTTGATATCATCCAAAATCCATATTTTAATTTTATTGAAAATATACTTTAACGGTAAATGGGAACCTACATGATATTCATCCAGCATCAAGACATAACATCATAAAATTCCCATTACAGAGAAAAATTTCAAAATAAAAAACATAAACATTCACTATGCCTTGACCGTCAGATGAAACGAGTTTCAAAATTCAAAAGACACCGACATGCAAACCCCGCATATAGACTACAATACCTCCACCGAAAGATCCATTTCACAATTTTAAAACCAAAAGGTTGTACACCATCATCATGACTCTATCACCATCGCCTCGAGACGCACACATTGACACCGAAGCAAGATCAATGTACCACCATAGAACCATGTCATCGCCGTTGAATGAAACCATCAGAGACAATCATCGCCAAAGATTAGTCATCATTATCACCACTGAGAAGAAACCCATCATTGAAGTTGAAATGAAACCCAATCAACAAATTGGAACACCACTGAAAAAGGATCAAATAGATTGACCACTGGAAAGAATCATACAATCCTTCAAATATAGCATGAGGATGAAAACAAAAATACCAAAGACAATGTTGAGGAGGAACATTGATTGTCATCAAACCACGCATTAAAAAACCCTATTGTAACCCCCACTCTAGATCTGACCAGGATTAGAGAAGAAGAATGTAGGATTAGAGAAATTGTTTAGGCAACCGACAAATCTGAAAGAAGGCACCCTAAACGAGGTAGAAAAATTGGGGACCATCAAAGTAAAATCAAGGCATCCTTGGCATAACATTTCAACTATACAAAAATAATAATGAATATGTCATCAATTTGAGAGCGGCCGAAGAAGATGCCATCGATTCCCGAAAGATTGAAGAAAATGTTGTCGATTCGAGGAAGACCGAAGTGCCTTTATCAAAGAGAAATTCAAAAACAGTAACAAAGAAGAAGAAACACGGAGAATCCAAAAATGATGGGAAGAGGAACCCTTCACCGTGAGGAGGGTGAGGGAAGGGGTTTTAGCTCTGGGAAAAAATCGTAGCGTAGAGGAGAGCAGAGACCCAGAGAGTTGCGGGGCCATCAAAAGTTATTATCATGTTAATCATCAAAAGGGTTAACATGGGGTACAAATAAAATTATACTGGTTAAAACATCCCACAAAAAATTATATATTTTATTGTTTAAGATTATTTAGATTCATATTATTTATATATTTGAAACAAATTAATTTTGATTTATTTTTTCTTGAATTTTAATTTATATTAAAATTTTATTTTATGAAATTCATAGAGTTCCTCTCCCCTCTCTTATAAAGGGGATGATTTTATTATATTTTTTCACACTAAAAAAACCATTTTGTTCAAAAGAATAATAGGCATTTATATTACTAAAATAATAATCCACATTATAGAATTTATGATCTAATAGAAAAATCATCCTAGGGAATCTTTTATTATAAACCATAAGAAGTAGTTCAAATAAGTGGTATATTTCTTAACCAAGGAATTTTTTTTTATTTCATTTTCTACCACAATTAAATTTTATTTAACCATTATAAACTATCATTCCATTTTTTATATATATATTTAGATTTTATTATCTTCATTTTATATCATATATTCATTCCATATTCCATAAAATGGAACATGAAGACATCGTTCGTGTGTACGGTGACTACTGCCTCACAAACCAAATTAATTTTTTTCCATCATCATCTTTCACATATAGTTGTAATAAAAGATTTAATGTATATATATAGTATTTAGGAAATATTTATTGTTATTAAAATATAATATAAAATTTACATTATTATAATTACATTCATTGAAAAATGATAACATCAATCATGTATATGTGTGGACCACCACCTCCACAAATAGATGTGATTAATTTTTATCACCACATAACATGGATGATATATATTGTTATATTTATAGTAATAATATGGTATATTTTATATAATTATCATTATAAAAATATAAAATAATTTTAACTTCTTTATATAATGTTTTTTGAAAAATGGATACATTAATCATGCCAATATTTGACAAACCGTCTCCATGATTATTGGATAACTCATTTTTCATAACCATATTTTATGGTTGGTTTTAAAAGTATAATTTATGTATAAAAAATATTTTATTATTATTACTATATATATTTTATAGAAATGAAATACATGACCATATTAAACCTACTAAATCTATTTTAGATATAAGAGCTTAATATTGCCAGTACGTTTAATGTGAATTTATATGATTAAGTAATTGATTATAAAATGGTTAAAAGGAATAATAAACAAGATTTTTTTATTAAGAAATTAATTAAAAACATTACATTATTATTAGGGAAAAAATATATTCTATATGACGTGTCAAACATAAGTTAAAGGGTATATTACTTCGAAACCTGATTTTATAATGTTTTAAAGACATATTTTCAAAATCACTACAATAAATGTCCATATTTTTAAAATTATTTTATTGATGTATTTATATGTTCATTAAAAAATTATAATGGAAATTGTTTGTCAATTTTTTTATTTTATTTTAATATTTTTAAAATGAAATCTTTTTATGGATTATTTTTTTTATAACAAAAGAAAAAATAGATTTCATATTTTAACTTATATATCAATAATGAATTTTTCATCCATTATAAACATTATTTAAGTTATAGAATCTTTTAACAGTTTTCATTTTTTATTCAAATAAAATTCTTTATTTATATTAAATCTAGTTATTATTGTATTAAAAAGAGGTTTTTAAATAAAATGGATAATTTTACTTCCAAATGGGTATTGTATATGTGTTTAGAAAATTTTTGAAAGGTTTTTATGATGTAATAGTGTATTAATATATTAATTTATTAATGGTAAGGTCATCATAAATTTTTTATTATGATGGTTAAGCCAAATAAATCTCATAATTATAGGTGGGACTGATATATCTAATATAAAAGGTGCACCGAGACAGTTCTCTAATGAATTGGGTAATTATATTCGTAGTTGATCATATAGTTATTGTTTTTTGTAAAGGTATTGTAAGAGTTCTATGATGATGATGTCCCAATGTACCATAATTTAATTTCAATGAATTTAATGAATTTTTATAGATATTATTTTATTTTTGAATTTATGATAAATACCATTTTCTTAAAAGAATGATTATTCCCTTTTAGGGTAAAAAAATATGTGTTTAAAAAAATTATTTTCATTGGATGTCATATTTTATAAGAAATTCTCATGATTTTATTCAGTTTAATTGGGGGGATTCACATTACTAATTAAATTTATGAAACCATAATGATTATGATATGATCATTATGCTTTCATATAATGTATTACATAAAAATCATGGATATAAAAGTTGTTTTTATTTTTATCTAAATGATATTTTGAGATAAATGTTTATTATATAAGAGGGAATATCAATTTTTTATATCATGCATTTAAAATGGAATAACATGTTTCTTTCTTATTTTTATATCCCCTGTTGTGATTCTTTTGGTCAACCTAACTTTTATATATGTTTTTTCATAGGGTTTATGGTTGTGTAAGAACAAAAATGAAGTAATTTTGAAATTATTATAATAAGTCAAGAAATGGAACATGCTTAATTTTAAAAGTTTTATATTTTAAAAAATTTGTATTGCATATAATTGTAAAAATTGTAATTTATGAGTTTGTTATATAAGAGTTTGGACCTAATTATCTAAAACTAACAACCTAATATATCTTTTTGAATGTATGAAAATAAATTAATATATAAGGATTCAAATTAGGATTTTCATATGGGCATCTCATTAAAATAGGAATCATATTATGTTTTTGATAACATTAGAGATTGGGATGTTTTTATCGGAGATTATCATAACTTTTATGGACACCATCATTAGTAAATGGGTTTATGGTGGATCATATGCTAAACTTATTATCTAAATATGTTGACGACTTAATGGATGGGATTTTAATGTGATTAATGGAATTGATGGTTTTTTTTATTATGATGAGGAATATTTAAACATGATGTTCACCATGATTTATTATTTGAAAAAAATGGTCATTTAATATGTTTAAAAGAAATAATAACCATAATGGTATATATAATATTTTATGTTTATGGTTTCTTTTGATGATTTTCATCATATTTGTTGTAATTTAATAAGAATTATTTTAGAATAGTTTACAAAAACACAACTGACATGCTAGAAGAAAACCTGTTGCATCTGGAAAGGCTGTGGGACTTGAACAAACAATCGAATGAAGATAAGTGTGTAACGCCTACCACTGGCCTACCTTATATACATATTATTATGTTTTTTTATTTTTTTCTTATAAATATTTGATATTTTAATATTTTTTTTGTTTTTTTAAATTATATTTTTTCATATAAATAACAATTGTATTGAAAAGTGGTTTTTTTAATTAAGTAATTAACTTTATTTCAGAAAATGTTCACAGTTTTGGAAACCTTATGTGATTAATATATGTAATCTTTTATATAATAAGATATTTTTTTAAGGAATAATGTTTTAACTATATATTGGTAGAATATACAATTTGAATGTTTATTTATTGTGATTCCGGTCTTGTGTGTAAATCATTAGCATATGATGTAGATAATATTAATATGTATTATATATATTTGGTATCATTATTTAATGGTGATGGATGTGATTAAGAGATAAATATTGAAAGTATATGTCATAATATTATTATAATATATTTTTTAAATCTTATCAAATAATATATTAATGAATTCTTGAATTAGATATTTACTTAATTATTTAGTTTGAACACTGGGTTTTATTGTTGACTTTTAGAGATTAATGTGTTATTTATTAATATAAAGGCTTATCTATTTTTGGAATTATCTTAACTAGTGATAATTTATTTTTAAAATTTATAAATAAATGGGTAATATATTTTTATCCCTTTTGAATGTTGATGATCTAATGGATGTTTATTTTTTTCATTTAGATAAAATGATGATAATATGGTTGAAATATATTAATGAATGAATGTTTACATATTGAGGACGTATATTTCCTTATATTCTTAGTTTATTATGTAGTGGAATTACTCAATAATTTGAGAATTATATTGAAATTGTTTTTATCAAATTACCATTATTTCTGATCAATTGATAGTCTTTTTCAGACATTTTTTACTATTACTTTTTAGTGATACCTTCTGCAAAACAATTCACTTTCTTATGATCAATGATATAATACTTCTATATCATTATTGAGAAATTATTTTATTCAACCAAGTGAATATATTCACATCGTGTTAATTTTTTTCAATGTTAGTTATGTGTAGTTCTAAATAAACATCATATTTCTCATTCCCTTTATTTGTAAGAATATTTTATTGACCCTTTTTTAAACATTGGATTTAAACAAATTAGATGAGAATACTTCTATTTCCTAGAAATAGTTTAAATTTGTAGGTCATGCCTATTAAATGGGGGCATAATGTAATTCTTCTATATTTTAAAATAAGAACATTATGTTTGAAATAATGTATGAAAAACAATAACGATCTTAAACAAAACATGTAATAACATAATTTAAACAATACTGTTATAACATAGCCATTAATTTGGTGGCTCTGAATAGGATTAAACACATTATGGAATATATATAATTTTCATATAAAATATTACTGGTAAATTCATATAAAATAATAACTTAATTTTTAGTAATGAAATTTTATGCTTCAAAAATACGTTTTCCTCAAAATGACTACTATTGCAGTTTGTGTGTGGATAATATAATGGATTTTTTAAAATTTCAGAAATTATATTTTATATAATGGATATAATTATAGAAAAATAATTATAAAATTATCTTAGGTTTATTTTTTGGGAATTTTAAAAAAATAATTATTTTTAATTGGGTAGTGAAAATACAGATTTTTATTTAAAACTGTATTTTTTTTAAAACTCATATAAAGTCAATGTAAATTTTGTGAATGTTTTAGAACATAATTATATATTTTTTATTAAAAAATATAATATTCTCATAAAAACTTTATTTATAATTTTATTTCTTATAAAAATATTCTAATACATAAAAATAAATTATCTTGAAAAATTGTTTCTCATTTCAGTTTAAAGGTTTAATTTAAAATTGAAATATTATATGCTTATATATACATTCATAAAATATAGATCCCATATTTTTAGTAATGAGTTAAAAATTTGGTTATTATTTTCATTTTATTTTTGGACATTTTGAATTGTAACCTTATCAAATTTATGTCACCTCGATAAAGAAAATTTTTGTAATTTGAATTGAAATAATTACTATAATGAGTAAAAAATGACCACAAAACTCATATTAAATTTTTAATTTTTTTTATAAATCATAATTAAACATAAAAATTTATAATATATGAAATTTAATTCCATTTTCAAGGATTTTAAACATTATGTTATTTTACATAATAAAATAGAAAAAATGTCATTCTAATTTTTTAATCATATTTAAAATATGGACAAATTGTGGATCCCTTTCATAATAAATTGTTATTTTAAAGATAAATTATTTTTTTCATTTTAATTTGACTATAGTATATAGGAAAGAAATAATTACCTAAAATTGTTGAGAAACACAAAAAATATTTATATAATTAAAAGAAAAATTAAATTAATCATTTTAAAAAGATTAAAAGTAATATAATGTTGTTGAATTTTTTTGTTAATAAAATTTGATTGGAAAATATAAAAATATATAGATGTATTACTTGATTAAAATATAATAAATTTTCTATCATGATATATTCCATGAATAATTAAATAAGTAGTTCCAAATTTGAGATTTGAAATATTTAATAATAAATAATGTTTTATTAAATTATTTAAATTTTCAAAAAATATTATCAATTTTCTTTTTCCAAAATACATAGTTTATTTTTATCATGTTTACATTTATTTCCCATTTTTAAATTTATAGTATCTATAATGAACCCTAATGTATAAGAAACATATTTCTCATGGTAGCTGTAAATAAGGATAACATGGGATGGTGTCAAAACAAAAATATAATGGCCAATAAATCACCTAAAATATACAAATATTATTTTATGATATTATTATTACTAATTATAACCATATAAATGAAATAAATTTATTTTCAACAATTTATAGCTGAAAGTAAATATATATTAATATAATTTTTTTTAAAATTCCAAGAGTGTGCCTACTCTCTCTTAAAAAAGGAAACCAATTATTCTACTTTATTCACAATTAAAAAGAAAATTTTGTCCATCCATTACCTACGGAAATATTTTCCTAACATCCCTACCCATATCATATATGTATTTGTTTTTCATCAAACCATCCTAGTAAATATATTGGTTTAATCATTAACAGGTTTCATAATGAAGTGGTGTAGTTTATAACCATGTTTCTTTGTAGTATTTCTTCTTATATAAACTTCAAATTCTATTTAACCATGATAAATTAATTACAACAATATCTTAAATATACTAAGATGTTATTTTTCTAATTGAATAACCCAAATCCATATCCTTTTTCATCAAATGGGAAACAAAACTGCTATTCTTATGTATGAAGGGCTACCGCCCCATGAACTGTTGCAAAACATTTCCCATCACCATTTATAACATCATATTATAATGATAGATTTTATGTAAAAATATCAAATAAAAATATTTTAATCTTACATAAAATATAATATATCATGCAATTTTTACCTTTCTATTCACAAAAAATGATAACACCGTTCACACAAATGTGTGAACTACTACTTCCAAAAAGTGATGTGATTTTTTTCATCACCACAAAACATAGTTAATATATATAATTATATTTGACAAATTAAATTAAATAAGATATAAATATATTTATTTAATTTTAAAATATTACTTACCGTCTTCCAATAATAGATGTGAAAAAACTGGAAATATTACTCTTGTGTACATACGACATACCCTCTCAATTATTGTAACATAGTTATTTTTTAATAAATATATTTTTTAATCTGTTTTAAAATAATTAGTTATGTATAAAAATGATAATTAGGTAATGATTATTTTTATTTATATCTAGTATTTTTGACCTCTTTGAACCTATTCAACCTACTAAATATATTATGGATTAATGAGCCAAATATTGCTAAAACATATAATGTTAACATAATTAATAGAGTTATCGATTATAACATAATGAAAAGTAATAATGATCATTAAAAATGTACTTTAGAAAGTAAATTTTGGTCCTCTTTTTTTATTACTCAAAAATATATATAACATACTTGATTATTCAGACACAATTTAAGGTATATTTTACATTAAAACCTTGTTTCACAAAATTTTAAGGGTATATTTTATAAACCATTGTCCTTCAGATACATGTTTTAATTTCATTTATATAGAGACAAACCAATTATAAAAGTACTTTTATGTATATTTTTATGTTCTTTCAAATTATTTCCAAAATAATTATTTCTATGGAATGTTTTGACTTTTATAAAAAAATGTAAAAACAATATTATATTTTAATGTTTATAGTGATAATGAATTATTCTGCCGCTATAAACATTGATTTATTTATTTTTATTAATTTAAAACATTTCATGTTTTCCTAAAAAAAATATTTCAATATTTTTCATGGTATTTTGTGACTGTTAATGGGGTTTTAATGGGAATGGATATTTTGATATCCAAAAGTGTATTTCGTACAGTTTTAAAAGTGTTTTTGAATGGTTTTATATTGAAATGGTGCAATTTCTTATTGTTCTTTTCATGATATGGTCTGTGTATTTTTTTTGTTATAATGGGTGAGACTTATATAGTACGTGATGATTGGTTAGCATGATATTTCATAAATGGTGGGTAAATTATGATAATGCTAAATGCATTGGGTAATTATACTGTAAGAAGACGATATGATTATTCTGATTTTTAATGGTTTTATATGGGATATATGAATATTATCTCCAAAGGAATATATATTAATTTAATATGAATTTTAATTAATTTTTATATAAATAAAATGGTTATAAATATAATTCCAGTAATCAAATATTTAATGAAATTATACTTCACTTTCTTCAAAAAATGTTATTCTTTGAGAAAATGTTTATCCCGGGTTCTTGTGTTTTTTAAGAAACCCCCATGATTATTATTTTTATTATGTTTTCTTATAATGTATTTTATGATAGATTTTAGAGTGAAAATATATTTTAATGTGTAATTAAATAATTATTTTAGCTCAAAGATAATTATTTACGATATAAAATCCACTTTTTATATCATTTTTTAAAATGGACTAATGAGTTTCTTTATTACTTTTTTGTCACATACATATATTGTTTTTCTCCTAAATATTTTTTAAAATTATTTTAACTAGTTTAATAAAGGATTAAAATAAAAAATAATATGGTCTAAAAGTCATGTTGATTTATATGGAAATAGAATATGTTTCTTTTTAAAAGTTATATATTATTAAAATAAGGATAGTAATTAAAAGTTTCCACTTTGTAATTTTTGAGTTCATTGTATAAGAGTGATGATTTAATTATATAATACTATACATAATAGATCCTCAAGAATAAGGGAAAATAAAATATCATCAAGGGATTAAATTTATGGTCACTTTGAGGCTGAGTCCTTATAATAAATAAACGTATGACACATAATATGTATAAAAGTAAACAATGTGTATAGATTTTTTTTGGATATATTGATAACTTATTTTGGATAATTTAGTTTCCAATAATGTTCCAAAATGTCTTTTTTATACAAAATACATATGATTTATTTGTTAAATTTTTCTGAAACACCCAAAAACTCTAAAAACATACATCCTTTAAATGTTTGTGAATCAATATTTATTTATGATATTTTAATTATGGATAGAAAATTTTTGTTTATTATCTTATTTTGAAGGATGATATTTGATTAAAGTTTTTACAAGCACAATATCTGGTATTGTGGCTTGGGGGAATCATATACAAGTAATATTTATTTTTTTCAAAAAAAAAATTATCCTATTTAACACTATTATTCAATATTATTTTCATTATATTCATATTTCTTATGATGTCCAAATTTTATTTTATTATTTATAAAAAAATAACAATTTTCACTATAGTCTAATTCCTTCTTTTTTATTCCACATGTGGAATTAAATTCACATGCTCAATAAATAATTGTGTCATTGGGGTAAACGTTTTTTCATTTCAAAAAGAATTTACACTTGAATACTACACATAACTTAGATATATAACCCCTAATCAGTCCAAAATATTTATCATGGTGAGGTGTGATATGGTGGTACATTAATTTGTTTATTTGGAGAAAAATTATTTAGTGGTGATCTCCACTAACATGAACTTATTCTTTAGATGATTCTACTAGATCCACAATTGTGGAATTTATTTGTGATATTGGTCTAGGGAGAACACCATCGATGTTTTGTACGTTAAAATATTTGATAAAATAGCAACATATGGGATGATTCTACTAGTTGATGGCATAATTTACACCTTCTGAATAAATTATCTATTATTGTTGTTGTAACTATGCGAAAATACTTGTGGTCACTTTATGAAACCAATGTACAAAATTATTATAGTGATCAGTTTTCATTATTCCCAATAGTTATATTAGAATGATATATATAATCCATAACTAAAAAGTTAAAAATAATAATATAGTTATTTTGAATATTTCATGTATTTTAGAAGTAAAAAAAATAGAGAAAAATATATTTATAGTTAATTAAAGCTCCGTATTTAAACATATGGTTTGTTAAAAATAATAAATCGAAAATCTAAAATTTGGACATCATAATGTTTGAAAACAATTTTTCCATTATTATGTTATTTAAAAAATACCTAAACAAATATTCATATATTTCCAATCTATTAGAATAAATTAGAATACAATCCCTAAATATTACATCAATTATTATCTAAATAATATGTAGAGACTATATTAACAAAATCCATGATGAGTATTAGGTAATTAATTTTTTTAAGGGAACTATCTTTAATTTAATGTGTCCATATCTTGTAAAAAACAATATCATAGGTATACCCCCATTTTTAAACAATAGTTTATGACATAACGTTAAAATATCAACCATTTCAAAATATTTATCCCTTTAATATTGATAAAAAATTATTAATTTAATGGAGAAATTTTTTATTCTATATAATGATATTTTTATGATAATGATAATCATTGAAAAATTTATTAAATCATCATTATTAATTATGTGTCTATGAATTTCATAAAAATGAAGTCAACTCATGTGTTATGAAATTTATTTTTTATAAATTAACTATTTAAATTTTCATTTTATTGAGATGAATTATTATCAATATAATTTTTTTAATAGTTTTCAATCATGATGGATATGATTTTTGGAAGAATTTGTATGTGACCAATGATGACTAGTATAAAATATTCATAAAGTGTCACATTAATTATGAGAAATTGATATTAAAAAAAATATAATCATGATATTGTGATGAAAAAATGTAGTATGAAATGGATCTCACTTGGAAATAAGATAATTGGATTTATATCATTATACATAAAAATAATTTTGATAATGATTTAAAATTACCTGTGAATATAGAATAATATTTCATAATCTATAACATGAATTTCCCCCATAGATAAAGATAATAGGAGAGATGCATTAGAGTATATGATTTTGTTATGGAAGTTCAATTTTTCAACTATAATTATTATTCAATAAAGGATTGAGATCACTAAATAACCCTATATATTCTAATTATATCTTGTAATTAATTTATAGGAAGAATTTTATATAGGATATACCTACAATGAGGAGTTCATGGAACACTATTAATATTAATATATATTAAAATATATATTTTTTATAATGTTTATTTTAGGAAATATATTAATTATATGTTCTTCTAATATATATAGAAAATATTTCATTACATGCATCTCACATATATGATAATAAAATAGAATAAAGTAAGAGGTGTAAAATTAGAAGAGGGTTATGTGGTGATTCTAAAACATCCTGATATTGATTATAAGACATACAATAATTTGGTAAATATAAATGGACTATTAGATGTTAACCCTTGTGTTAATGGTGGTATAATTCATTATAGTAAGGAACTATTGATTATGATCCTTATATTACATTAGGGTATAGTGACCATAGAAAATTTCAAATGAAAAAATATAAAATGGATGTGGTTTTCGCGGTGGTTAATAATGTTTGTTGGCTATACAAAAGTAAAAATGGTATCAGTATGACCATTGTATTATATAAAACATGCATAAACTACCATACTAAATAATTTAATTATAATATAAGTCAAATTATATGAGTTTAATTTTAATACAAAAAGTTTTAAGGTGATATATAAATTTTCCTGATTACAAATATGTACACATTTTTAAGATGAATATGAAGAAAATTTTCAATATTTTAGGCTACCCCTATTATGTGTTGGATTAATGTGAAAAGGCATCAAGGTATTTTATCTTTGGATCTATAAAGTAAATTGATGATAAAAATATATACTATATAGATATGACCTAAAAATGGGTATGGTTTATTCAAAAATTGAAGTAAAAATATATATATTCCAAGTCCAAGAAAACAATTTTAGTGATTACACACATAATAGTGTTTATGAAATTGATTTTATTGAGATTTAGAAACTATTGAACCATGTGTAATTTTGAAACATATTTTAGATGGAAAAAATTTCATTAAAAAACTTTGAGATAAAACTATTTATTGTTGAGGATTTTAGATCTAGTTGAGGGTTTTCAAAATAATTCATGGAAGAATCCAAACAATATGACGATCGGTTTTTTAAAATAATTACATATTTAATAAAATTGTTTTTAAGTATGTAATGTTGGAATGAATTGATATATCATACAAGCTCAATCAATGTATTTTTATTAGGATTTATTATCTTAAAATATGGATTTTGGGGACACAATCTATGTTTCATCGATCAATCATTATTGTTAAAAAATATATATAGATATGAAAAATAATTATAAATAGAAAAAATATATATACTGAAATATATAATTAATATTAAATTAAGTAATATACAAAAAAATAAATGAGGAAAACTGTTACATTATTTTTAAAATAAAAATGTATCACACAACATTTGTTTAGAACGATTCACTTGATGATGATATGAAAATATAACATGGAATAGGGATATTTTTTATGATAAAATATTTATCTTTAACAATTGAATCAAATTTATAAGAGTTCATAACTATCATATTATTTTATCCTTAAATTAATCCATCCTTGGTTATATGATTTGACAATGGATAGTAGGATTATAACCATTGGACTACAAGGCATAGATATTTGATGACAAGAGTTAGTGAACATTATAAATCCATTATATTAGGTGCATCAATTTTTTAATCTCTTAACATCTCATCATAATCATCACCATTCCCATGTCAATGTATATATAAATAAAAATTTAAAATTATTTCATTTTGTTTGGAATAGGGGAAAATAAAGTATATGTTTTAGTACATTGGACACATATTCACCCCCACACTATCAATATTTATTCACTATCATATATTAATATTAATTATTATTTGAGATCAGATAGCTTTTTGAATTGAATACTTTCATCCCTCATCATTGTGATACTATTATTTAGTATTCGTACAAAGTTTATTCAAGAGTATTTACTACCAATCAAATTATTATTATTTTTGTTCTCTCGGATAATAATGTTATAATGGATACTACTAATTAGATATTTAGTATTTATCAAAATAGTGATAAAATCAGTTAAAAATATATTAATCCTTATAAATTTTAATATTTTCATGGGTATATGTTTTCACTTAAGTAGTAAAAAACACTATTATGAACATGGATGTTTTTTGGAGGTTTTATTATTCAATTTTTTCATTGATGGATTTTTATTATACATATTGTTATACCTTTTTAATAAAAAGAATTGTATATTTGATAACATACCTCATAAAGTGAAATATTAATTAGTTTTCTTTAATTTTTGAGACATTTCTTCCATTATAATAGAGGAAAAAAATAATATTATATTGTTGAATAAAATAAATTATATTAAATAATTAAATATTGAAGTCTATTAATATCAAAGATTATTATAATGTTATAATTTTAAAATAAAATCTATGCATAATAATTTATATAAAAACTAATATCCAAACAAATATTTTAATTTTTTATGTGGAAATATAACTATTATGATGTAGACCCAACAATCATGAATAGATATCCATCATAAATAAATTATAAATTATATTACTAGAAATTTAAATTTTTATAACACAAAACAAACATCCAAGTGTTATTAGATGAAATTATTTAAGAAAATATGAGTTCATTAATATTTAATTATGATTTTCAAAAATTATATTATTAAAAATATATGAAAATCAATGAAATTAATTATAAACATTTAGATTCAGAGGACCATATAATACTTTATTTGATATTAAAATAAGATATTATTGGAAGTAATTAAAGAAGAACGATGCATTTTTTCTGGTTTGACAACCAGGATGAATATTGAAAGAATAAATAAAATTAATTTTAAAAAATAAAATATAAAAATTATTTAATTATATATAAATCTATAAAATGTATTTAAATGAGTTTGAGAGGTATTATTAGAGACACCCACATTAATTTTTAGATCTAATTTAGTTTATATTAAAAAAATTGTAATAATATAATTATAAATACCCACTAATATTTATTCCTATCAATTAAAAACAAGATTTATAATAGGAAATATATATTACCAAATAAAATATTGAATGATTCTAGGGGAGACACACTCATTATTATAAATGGCCTTTAATAGCCCTGTTGAAAATAAATTATGTAGATAATATGGGGAAAAATAATAATAAAAAACACAATTTTCTTTTTAAAATAATTCTTTAAATAAGGAATCACCAGAACAAGGATGTTTATCATGGCGTGGTTTCTTTTTATTATAATTTTTTAAATTTAGAAATAATATTTTATTAGTTAAATCATAAATGAAAATAATTTTTTATAAGTCTAAATAATAAGAGAAGATTCTGAGTAATCATAGTGCAATCAAAAAGACTACTATATAATTAAAAATTCATGTTACAGTTATAAGAATGATCTCTCATAAAATTAAGATTTATTATAGTTAAAGTCTTATTTTATTTCTTAGTATAATAGGATTAATAATTTTATTCTTACCTTGGTGGTTGATTAAAAGAAACAGGACCTATCTAAAGTCTATATAGATCACAATGAGAAGATATAAAAATACACTCAAAGAGATCATAAATTTTTTTATGTTATATTATTCTCTATATTATTTAAATAATAAATATATATATATATATATTAAAATGATTACCAAAAACAAATTGAAAACTGATTTTTCATATAAATCAATATAAATAAAAGTGATGGAATATCTCAAAATATTATTAGGAATAAATAGATGAATATATAGTATATAATGGAAAAAACGTGACACCCAAATGCTAATGATCATACGATAAAATAAAACAAGTGGATTGATAAAATGGATTGATAGAGAATGTTCAAATTTGATAGAGTAATATATATATATATATATATTATTATACAGATATCATTATAAATGGGATTTATTCTTCCCTGAAAAAACTAAGGTATGATTGAAAAACCCTTGTCAATTAATTCTATATGAATTACGTGATGGTACAATGAAATAAAAATCCTTTTTACATGAAAAATTAAAATATATATTTCAAAAGTAAAATTTTTTATGGATTATTTTTTCTCAATAGTGTATTATTTATAGTATACTAATTTTTCTTATAATATGTTTTTTATAGTCAAAATATAGATATAAATTTGTATTTTTCTTATCAATTTATCATTATTTTGGTTATTAACTTTTTAATGTAATACTATCGAGATGATAATTATTAAACTATAATCATGAGATAGATTAAAAAATTATAATTGTGAAAGATCACCTTTTTTCAATTAAAACATTTTAAAATTATTCTATTTATATTAATGGATTAAAATGGTATCATTATTTTCTATTTTAAATTGAAATTTATTATACAATATAGAAGGTTATTAGATCATTACAATTCAAAAGGTATCACACTCATTCAAATGGAGTTGGAATTCCAAAACACTTTAGGGGAAGTGTCTGAGGTATAATCTTAATAAATCACTCTTAATTATTAATTAGATTATATAAATGTTTGGTTTATAATACACATAAATAAATATAAAATTATATAATGCTTAAAATGTGTACTAATGTGTATCAGGTGATTGATATCATTTTGATACAAACATTGTTTCATGTTCTTTCTCAAATTTTTAGAATGAAATATTCATCATAGTAATAAATATATAATGTTGTCATTTTTATAACTTATCAAACTAGATGATAGAGTTTCTCATGCATATAAAATGTATTAATTCAAGGAATGTATTATTGTATTTCATTTAAATATGCAACAATTATATATTGAATTGGTTGAGGAGATTATTGTGATGAAATATATGTTGTCTATATTTTTGAATCATGGATTTAATCCTGTGAAATGAGATGGATTTTAACAAAGGATATTTATATAGTATTTATATACTGAGTTTTATATAAAGTTAATAAAAATTTATTTTTATGATCAATATGAATATGATGATAAATTAATAGATATTTACATTGATATATCTTTTAAATAATATCATTTTAGTTCTAGTATCATATTTTAGATGAATTTTCATAATAATTCTATATATTCTTTGAAAAATCATGATGATTTTATAGACAGTAGTGTGGTTTGTTGGATAATTGTTATTATTCATTGGTTATATGTATTCGAGGGGAAGAAATCTTTAATGGTGTTTTCACTTTCCATTGGAAAATTTATTAAATGAGTGATAGTGATCTATAATAATACTATAAAATCTAATGGTATTCCTGAAGTAACCTCTAAAATGAATTTTATATGGATATTACAATGATGATGTGTTTATAAATCACTATAATACTTATTATAAATATATATATATTCTATGGAAAAATATTTGTGGTAATAATGAGGTTATATATTAGTAATGTTTTATCAATCACATGATTATCAGTTTGATGATAAAAATGAATGATGAAATATGAATAACATTGGAGGAGGATATTGGGATGATTATAAATCATCATTATTGAATGTATATTTAAGAATGGATGATTAGTATAATGGAATTAATATTACAATATCACACTCTCTTGAGAAGATGGAGAATTCAAATGAGGTTTAAATTAAGATATGATGATCTATAAATCACACATTAGATTACTAAAAAAAATTTCAACCAATGAAATATCTAAATAATTTTTTTATGGATTTCATTGTGATTTGGGTTTTTCAAGGCCTACAACGATAAAAAACAATCCTAGTTAGAATGAAACATTTCCTGAAACATACCATGATTCTCGTAAAAAAATTATTTTAATTTCATTCCTAATGGATTAGTTGAATGTCCCAATGATGGATTTAAATGAAAAATATTATTTTCTATAGTAATTTACATATTTTTTCTTGAGGAATAACCCTAGGGTAGATTTACTATGTCATAGTAAACTACCACTATGTTAGGTCTAATGAAAAAAATTCAGATGAAGTGATTATTCATAATTTATAAAAAGTGATGGTACATAATAACTTTACCCCTTTGAATGTAAAGATAAAAATGTATATGGTAAATGCTATAGTAAATTGGAAAAATTACATGTATATTGAGATCAAGAGGGAAAAAAATTGATGCTCTTTTTAGTGTTGGAGAAAAGGAAAGTATTTAATTGTGATTACCATTATATCATATATTTTTATGGATCATATAATTGAGAGGGTAAAATGACCAGTGGAAAATAGAGAGATAAATATTTTTCTTACTATTTATTTTAGAGATAGTAGAGTACGATAATACCATTTCATAGGAAACCACAGACTACATCACATAAAAATAAAATCAATAATATTTAAATAACAATACAATAATTATTAGGGATTAAAATTGACATGAATTTAGTTATATTATAATATTCATTAATAATTGTTTATGATTATTTAATATCATGACATATAGAGAATGATGAGGCAATTTTATATTTATAGATCAATATTAATTTTTAAAAGAATATATAATTATATGATATATATATATATATATCCAATTTAATCATTAAAATATTATGATTATGTGAAGAAATAAATGATTAATAAAAAAGAGAGATCCAACTAACTTGGTAGGGATTTAGAGAAGAACAATATAAATACAATCATTTAATTTGATGGTAGATAGGAGAGACATATTATTTTTACACACACTTGATTGACTCATGTTACTGATTTATCGACGTTATAATTATTTATTTCACATAATAATTTCATAATATCATTCTAATAAATTATTCATTTTATTCATCAATGATAATAATATGTTAGTGTAGATAATGGGATACCAAATAATTGGGTCCATGGACTTTCCACTCCATAAGAACAGTGTGTATAACATGTAAATATCATATGTTATGATATTTATGTTCTTTATCACTGTATCTCTCTTTATTATGATCAATATTCCTTTATTGAAGGGGAACTGAAAAATAATTATTATTTGGATCACAGTGAATAAATTAAAAATGGGAGAGGATTTTTAAGGATATAGAACACTGATTCTCACCCACAATTAGTGGATATAAATATTATATATGATATAATCACTTATTATCAAGGATTATTGGTACACCCTTTGTTGAAATATTTGGGAATATAAATCCATGAATTTTTTTCAATATTGGATTCTTCAATTCAACCAATTCAATTTGGGATATTTGAAATGGAGTCCTTGATATTGGAAAAACACATGCAGTGGGTAAAATTAAAAAATTGAAATCGAATTGTTTGGAATTATCAAAAAATAATTGATAAATTCATCAAAATATAAAAAAAGAAATGAAATATATTAAATATTTAGTTTATTTCTTACCATTTGATCTAAATATCCACCAATACTTGCGGTTAAAAACCAAATAATGGAATTATTTTCCAAGGAATGTTTATAATAATCCCTACAATAATATATAATCATTGGATTATTTTAGATAATAAATTTCAGATAGCATGTGACTTATATAATCAAATCTAGTGATAAAATGATATTCTATGCATAATGGATTTGATACCTATTGATGAATCCTAAAATCCAAATAAATTTTTAAAAATATTCATAATAAACATAAATTGACTTATATACGAAAAATAATTTTATGTTTTAAGATTTATAGAATTCAAGAAATCATTTAATTATAAAAAACCACATATTTTCCTTTCAATGGACAATTTTATTATTAAAACTCTTTTTATAATTCTTCAATATGTCCCCATCATCTCTAAAAAAATCTACACATATGGAATCTATTTACAAATAACTAAATAATATTTTCCTTCATAACCTAGAGTTATAAAAAATGGGAAATCTGAGATGATCAATAATGGTGGATATATTAATTATCAATTAAAGATTATAATTTAGCCTAAGATAATCATATGGAAAAGAAAACCTAATAAAAGTGTATAAAAATAAATTATTAGATTCATAATTATTATAATATACATAATAAGTTATGATTCATGTAATAATGATTTATTATAACAATATACATCGATCATTATATTTTTAATAAAAAATCAATCATGATTGATAAGATCATATCATAAGAATTGGAAAAAACACCATGGTATAGAATAGTGACATCAAAATAAAACATAAAAAATATATAAGGGATTCCTAGTATGAAATAAATCACATAGTAGGCTATAGATAACTACCCATATACCTTATTGGTTATGATACTACCACTTGGGTACACTCTTGGTATTGGGCTAATCAGCTGTGAATCCTATTGGAATTGGGATAATCAAATATGTACTGTATTAGGCATGGGATAATCACTCATGTACCCTAATTTGGAATGGGACTACATAAAAATAATCACTTGTAATATAAATATTAAAATCTTTTAGATGAATATTCAATACATTTCAGAATAATACATTACCAAGGACCATAAGGTTTATCATTTTTTAAGACTAGAAATATAAAAAAGTTATTTCCATAAATGAAATTTAATATAACCCAAAAGATTATTCAACTATAATACTATTAAAGTATTTTTATACTTAATAAAATTATTTATAACCCATTTAATGTGAAAAAAGAGAAATGGGTGAGCTTATATGCTCAGTAAGGGTAAATAAGGGAGATTTCAATCAATGATCTTATTTGAGCATATGATAATCACAAGGGTACGAGATCCTGATCATAATATTTGAATATCATACCCAATTAGTTAGGGTCATAAATCATGAATCATGTAATAATACTTTTATCCTAATATAATACATGTATGTATTCATGAATCCAAAAGCATTATTCATGGTATATAACATGCTAATATAACATCTATATATGGGATAATAATAATAATAATAAATCATAAAATTTTAATCATGTATAAAAAAATTATAATCTCATGATATTATAGACCTAAAATACTGTACCAAATAGAATTTTGGGCATGAATCTAGGGCCGAACATAAAATTGAAAACATGTTCAAATTCGAACAACTCTATACATAATGTTGTAAACATGAAATTAAGTCCCAACATTAGATTATAATTTAATGATTTATACATCTTTACCCAATTATTTATATAGATATTTAACTCTATTACCAACCATTACACATTGAAAACCATATATTAGTATCCCATAAGATAATAAAAATATTCATCATAACATAACCAGTGAAAAAAATAAGAATTATAAGGATTTAATTGTATCTTAATTAACTCATGGGAACATAATGTGTTTCATATAATCATAATTATAATATCATCACCATAATATATCCATGGAAATAAATTTTATTATATCAGAATATGAAATCAACAATGAATCAAAATAATCCTTAATTTATATTGAAATAGATGAAAAATGACCTTCCTAAAACCATTTAAAATACTCTGTAAAAATCAATTGAAAAAACCGTTTTATTTTCATATCCCTTAATATTGAAAATTTATATATTAGTCTATATATTTTTTCATAAAAAATTTAAATAATATATTAGAGTTAACATCATGTATATAAAATTACATGATGGTTAGAAATTCCTCTCAGGCCATATGCATTAAATGTTAACAATATTTTTAGTCATTTTTCAAAATTCCAAATCGTGTCAAATAAAAAAATTCAAAAAGAATATATATAAACCTTTTTAATGAAATTCATTAGTAAAAAAACAAAATTTCAAAAACATATATGTATATATAATATCATAAATAAATTTTTTTATAAAATGGGCATGTCTGAAAAATATTCTACACCCAAAAAGACAAATGAAAAATTTTTATTAAAATAATTTTCTTGACTATTTTATGTACAATAGGTATAAAAATTTAAGGAGTCCATATAAAACATATTAATAAATATAATATAATTCAATATATGTGATGTAAAGGATATATGAACATAATTTCCCATAATGTTTTTTTAATATAGTCAGTCCAAAAAAAGAAAATAGATTGTAACATAAATCCTTATATGTTTGGTAAATATCAAATTACAACACCATTTAATGAAATAAAATAACATAAAACATCAAATACCATTAGAATAAATATATTAAAGATATAAAATATCATAGTGGTAGTATAAAATTCATATGTTGAGAAATAGGTGCATAACATGAAACATGTCTCAATGAAAGAATGTTGAAACGAAGAACCCATACATATAGACCATGATTTCTCCATATGTTATATAAAAATCATGTATAATAAATTTAGATATATTATAAAGATATAATAAAATTAAGATCAAAATTATCTTAATATATAACATTCTATTAAATTTTTTGATTAATTAACTATTAACAATTCATTTGTTGAAGGAAAACCTATCAGTCTTCCTTGATTGTATCAGTTTTATTGTTTCTGTACCTATACCCTGTTAATTAATTCTTATAATATATAATATCAATCATTACATAAATATAGTAATTTTTATTATGAAATTATTTTAACCAGCCATATAAGGTGGTTATAAAAATTGAATTACACACATAGTGGACATGGTAGTCTGTATGTATACACAAATAACGTTTTCATTTTTTATTGGCTTCTATGAAAATAAGGGAAATATTAATTAACGATTAAAAACACAATTAAAAATTAAATATCATAAATAATCATTAAATTCATCTGTATGATCGTATATCTAATAAAATGATGATGTAATCAAAATGTGTGATGGAGGTGGATGTCAACACATACGCATGAGTTATATTATCATCATATAATAGATTATAAGGTAAATGATATATAGGTTTTTATATTTTAAGAATTAAAATATGTAAAACACACATATTCCCAATAAATACCTCTATAAAACCAACCAATAAGCATGGTGATGAATAATAATTTACATATATTCATTGAGATGATGAACTATATGTATGGAGGGGTGATGTTTTTATTTTCCATCATAAATAAAACTAATATAAAAGTATTGTACATTATCATTAAAACTTTTTATTATAGTAATTATAATTAAATTATCATATTAATATGGTCGTATAATATTTTTAGCAGGTTAATAATGAATTAATCTAGAAATTGACCAGTTAAAATAATTACATATTCCTTAGTCATCTTCCTTTGATAATAACCATAATTATTATTGGATAGGTATTTTAAGAACAAAATAACATCATAGTTATGAATAATGATATTTTGTGGTTATTTTGGACTATATTTTTTAATATAAAATTCTCATGTGGAGTGGAATAGTGATATAATGAGGTTTTCATTTATAATTTAGTTTGGGGGAAAACTGGAAATTAAATGAAACATTATTATATAATATATTTATTACTCTATTAAAGTGGATCAATATTTACAAAGTTTCAAAGATATGATGTTTTATTATTTTATTAAACCAGAAATTATATTAAATCAAGTGTTTTTTAAAATCTTAAACCTCATCCCTTAAGTGAACTAAATGTTGGCAGATTTAAACCTTACTCTTGTAACAATATTTTTACAACGGTAAAAAAACATTATGGAAAGAACATGATCATATTATTAAATAATATTTAATATTCATATCTAAAATATCTTATCCACTTTACAAGAATCAATTTCATGAAATTGTATAAATTAAATCAAAAATCCCCATAATAAAGTTGTAAAAACCATTTAAAAATAAAAAACATTTAATATTGAAATGATTTTATTGTCATTCAATGACTAGAAAAAACCGTTATATGAATTCTAATATGATTTTTTCGAATATAGTTTCTATTAAAATTTAACATTACATATAAATTGATATTATTTAAATTTATTAATATATGCCACATAATATACTTATATGGTTTTCACTGAGAAATAATTATTTTATATTTAAATGATTTTATATTCACTTATAAGATATTGATAATAAATATATTAATTATTATTCAATTAATTAAATTAAAAAACAATATATTTATTTAATATAAAAGATATCTAATTATCAAGATACCTAATATATAAAAAATATTTTACTTTAATAAACATATCCTTTTATACAAAATAATATTAGATTTGACATTAAAAATTGTAACTTATTTCCTAGGATATAATGGATAATTTGTAAATTGGGAAAAATTTATAAATATTTGTCAAAATTTAGGTATTCCAAATAATATAACAAAATGTTAATATTTTGATTAAAATCTTATTCAATACCAATCTATCAGTATTATATCCCATTTTTAACCCCATGGTTTCTTATAAAACCAGCAATCAAACACTTTGAATTATTTAAATGTCAAAATATTTTAAAAATATAATTTTTTACATTATAGTACAATTATAATAAATTCATTCAGGAAATTTTAATAGTCTAATACAAATAAATGAGGATACCTTTCCCACTTCACATACTTTCATTCACACAAAATTTCGTCTAATTTATTTTGTTCGACAAAAAAGTGACAATGTTAGTGGTATTATATCATAGATATTTCAATCTTCTATATAAAATATTCATTAGTAATTCCTTGTATGAATGATCATGAAAAATTATTTCAACATCGGAGTTTAGTACGTTTGAAGGATCATGTACATACTTCTTCAAAAGTGTTACATTTAATACATCATGAACTTGAGAGTGATTTTGTAGAAGTAATAAGTGATAAGATACCATTCAGATACAATAAATAATCATAAATGAGATGATATATATTAGTTTAAAATTTTCCCATCTTAAAAAATATAAAAAACCTTCCTGCATTGATATGTTCTAAGTAATTACTTATCACCATCTTCAAACTAATGATGTTGATGATTATAGTTAACATAATTATTTTGTTCATTATGAGTTGTCCCAATGTGATATGGAATATATATGATTTTTTTTAAATTTTTTTAGATATATAATGTCTTAATAGATTCATTCATTCCACTCCATCATATCTTATTGGAGTATTGAACTTCATATCATATAATTATTTAAAAGGAGATAATGTAATGCTTGAAAGAAAATGATTATTTTAAGATAAATGAATAGTAGTAAGGAGTTGAGAAAAATCACATTTTTAATCAATAGAGTTAGTTACCATAATATATTTTAATGTTTAAATGATCCTATATGACCAAATATCTATATGAGAATGATATTCAGTGCTAATGTTCAACACTTTATACAATTGGTGTACAACACTTCTAAAAAATTATGAGGTAAATGTCAGATATTGATTAGATAAAGTAGAATGTTATACTCAATGAATACTTAAAACATCCGTAATGTATATACTCAAAATTAAATCCTAGAGAAATATTATTTGATAACAATGAAAAGTGATTATATTTTAAGTATGTCAACTACAATCTATATAGCATTATGTACTTAAGTTGTTTTAGAGAGTCCAACAATGAAATTCATCCTAATGATTTACCATTTTGATTCTTGTATGGTTAATGGTTGTAACCATTTTTTATATTTTTTCTAATATAAAAATAAATATTAAGCATACTTTATTACATCCCTTTTAATATTTTCCAATTAAAAACACCGTTTGATATCCTATATATATTCTTGCTTCCAAGATGAATAGTGTATTATGTATAGTGAGTTTCATCCTATAGCTATTTATTCCAGTACGATATTGAAAAGACAAAGACTTTGTTTCCAAAACACATCATTCTATAAGAATCACTGTTGAAATCATAAACATTTACTATAATATTTATAGTTGAATTCCCCATTATGAACCTCTGAAATATTTACACAGATAGATAGTTTCAAACTTGAATGAGTACGATATTCTTTCTATTCTTCTATATGTATTTCAAGGTCCACCCTTAGATATTTTATAATTATTGGATATATGTCAATACTCAGCACGTAAAAACTATCATTATTGTTCATATTAAATAATAATCCACCTTATTATCCTTTCTAGGGTTATAATGTATCGAGAAATAATAATCATTGATCACATCTAAAATATTATATATGGAATATTCAAATATGTCTATGTGAATATAATATTCATTATTTTATGATTAGTATATATATCATAACATTCAATTAATAGATAATATAACTATATATTAAAATCCAGAATTCCCACTATCAAATCCAAATCATGAGGTAGGTAATATTACATATAGACCATCAATTTTTATGAGTCATACAATATCACCTTGTAGTTCTACATAATTATATATCCCAAATCCTTGACTGATGCATAACCATAAATCAAAAACTATTTTACATTAGTGTTTATTTTATGTATAGGTTCACTATCCAAATTTCTACTTTGTTAATTTGAATTTTTTTCAACTTTATCGATCAAAAGGAACATTGTTCTATTCCATGTTAAAATGGATATTGGGTTTTTCATCCCTGATAAATTTATCAAAATGAATCAATATTATATATAAATAGTTAGAATACTATGGATCTTTATACAGATTTCTAGACTGTAAAATTTATCAATAACTCTACTATTTTAAGGATATATCTATATTCTATTGTGTGAGGTTATATGACCCAAAAATTAAATGCTATGATGCAAATATTTTCACTTTATATATTTGAAATACCAGTTCTCTTTTTGCAAGGATTTCCACACAATGGCTAAATAATCTTCATTATCAATCTTAATATTTTAATATCTAAGAATATAATCTATACTCACTGTGGAAAATGGATTAATGTACTATCTAAAGAATCTATTAATTAGTTTATGATGATTTTTGGTAGAATTGGTTTGTTTAAATAAAATTACTATAAATTCATAGTGTTAACACCTCATAAATATTGATTTATGGGTAATATCCTCCTTTTAAAACCACAAAAAATAATATCCATAATTAAGGTAAATCATAGAAAATAATTGATATCCACTCAGCTGATCTAACTAGTATTCAATATTGGGAATATGATACTTGTTCCTGATAGTGATCTTGTTAAGATCTTGATAATCAATTCAAATATGCATTTAACAATATTCCTTATTAAAAATATAATAGTTTCACCACAAGGTGATTCACACTAAAATATTATTAAATTTTTAAGAATCTTCTAAATTCATTAATTACATCTATTGAATTGGGGTTACACTATACAGAGTCCTTGAAATATGTGTTTTAATTTGTGTGATTCAATTGAAAACTCAACTTCATAAATAAGGGATAGTTTAGGAAATTTTTTATGAAATACAAAATTGGATTCCTAAACAATGTAAATATCTTAAATGATTATATTCTCCCAAACTATTTGTGATAAGTACTAATTTGAATAGTTTTTAATACCCATACATTGAATGTAACTTCCACTAAAAGTTAATGTTCATCCTCAAATAAATATATTATAACAAATAGATTCTAAATAATAAATATTAATTACCATATATTAATATTAAAATGGGATATATTTAAATATATCCAATAAATTCTAAATATTACATAATATTTGGCTCTATGGAGTATAAAAATAATTAAATAAACCACATTAAAAAAAACTTTTATGGGAGAGGATAAATGTACTTGTGTTTTATTAATTATAAAATTATATGTCTTCATTTTTAACTCAATATATCGACATTGATGTGGTGATGAGATACTCTTGTAACTATGTTTGGATAATGAAACGTGGGTATAACTTAAATCAAATAAAACATTTTTAGTTATAAAGTGGATGATAAATAAACCATTCACTATTTAACAATTTTGAATAACATAAATAGTTTTGGTTATATAACCATCCATATATCATTTATCATTAGTGCTTTCTAAGGCCTATAATCCTCATTTTTCATTAGATTGGGGAATTTATTCACATATTACTCAATAAACATTAATCAAATGAACAAATTAGTGTGTTGTGTCTTAGTTTGAATATTATTACCCTCTATTTCATTGAATGGATTATTCTTCTACTATTGAACATAAATACAAATATTACCACACCCCATAAATTTGATTCATATTCTCGATCTTTTAGGTAATTAAATAGGAGTCAATCCCCTAATTTTGGCTTTTTAATATTTATTACTCCACCCTCTATGTGATATATAAATGGAGTTCCTATGAAACTCACTCTTCTTTTTTATTTAGAAAACTATTTAATGATAAATTAAAACATTCATTTATACCTTGAGTAGACATATGAAAATAACATTGTAGATTTTAATGCCACTTATGTCAAATTCCATTTGAATACTTGGTTTCAGTATGCTAAATTAGTGATGAGTATTTTTTAATTTATTCAACCATAGGTATATAATTAAAATCTTGTGATGTGTAATTTAATGGTAATGATGTATTTATCACCCTTAGTATTTATTTATAGAAATCCCCTATACATCTTTGTATTAATAGTCCACGTAATGTAGTATGTGAGAAAACAATCATAAAATCCCACACCCAATATCATAATGATTATTTCCTGCTATATTAACCCTCCTTGAAAAATTATAATAGTTATAATTCTAGAAAATATGAAGTTTTTATATGGAATTGAATAATTACTAATTAATTAGAGGTTCAAAAGTCAAGATAAGTTAATGTAGATGTTATAATATTATAGAATCAATGGCATGTTTCTCCATCTGTAGTGCTTCCAAATGTTCAATATGATTCATATAATTATTCATTTCTGAAGAGATTTTGGCCAATAATTGCATAATTCTTTCATTGTAAATACAATTCAATTTCGTTACTCATGAGGATAGTAATAGTAATTTCCTCCCCAACCTAATAATTTTCTAGTTTTGGTTGTTAGAGGTGTTTGTAGTGGTATGAAGTAGGTTATGTAGATGTTGGATATGAATTTGAACTACAATAGTCATTTTACACAATAAAATATGGATTAACATGAAAAGATGATGGTTTATGGCTTGACAGTATAATTTGATACAACATTTTTGAGTTTGAGTTATAGAGTGTAAAATGGGTTTACAACATAAGTATAGAATTTATGAAAAATTCTTAATCATAACCGAATAAATAATAATTTCAATGGTTTATAATGCTATTAAGGGTCTATAGCATAAAAAGTTGGTTTACGGAGTATGTTATGTTGAACCATGGATTTTTTATGTAAGTATAAAATTCAAAGAACAAATAGTTTCATTTTGTCCTTGAATAAAATGAGATGACTAACCAATTATTATCATTTCAAATTCATTATTCATTGATTACTTTGAAGACCTAGTAACACTAAAATATTTCATAGCCCCGTAATTCATTTTATGGATCAATTGATTCTAGTGGTGGTGTTTTGGGAATTGAGGGTAACACTATCCTTCCTACCCCATAATTTACTATTCATTCTTTATTGGAGGGATTTTCTATGATGTTTTTACTTTGGTTTGTGGTGTTATTAGGCTACATTTTGATGACCCCATGTTGTAAAGAATATTTATCCATGATATCAATGTGGATTTTTTGGGTTTAAAGTAATTTATTCTTCACCAGATAGTAGATAACATGATCAGAATTCATTACTAAGGTATGATATCATCATTATATCCCAATGTACATGCTATGTGTGGGAGTTTCATGATTTTTATTCCCATTTAATGGATATCAAGGGTCTGTGTAATGACGTAATTTTTTAAATAATATAAATTTATGGGCATTCAAGAGTAATTACATGTTTATTCTTCTATGATTTTTTTGCTAATATTTTTATAATTTTTTGATGCCTTTATGAACATAAATTCTACTATGATCCTTATTAGTGCTATATATGATACTATGTGAGGTCCCCTACTATTTTCATATGTGATCACACCCAGAAGAAAGAGGATAAATAATATATTTTTGGATAATAAATTATTTCCTCTAGAAATATGGTTTGTGAGGTAATAACCATTATAAATAATTAATAAATGCAATAGATACTGAATAATGCATTCTAGAAGTCGGTATGTATTGTTGTTATATATGATTGTGTTTTTTTGTGTCCCTTTATGGTTTGATATCTTTTATAGTAATGGAGGTGACTGATCAGGCTCTAGGATGTGTGTGATTATGATGTGGAAGTTATGTGGATGGATATGTAGTAGAATGTTGTACAATGGTGGTGATGTGTGGTGTTTTTGTTTCATGTGGAAGTGTTGTGTGATGAGGTAATGATGTGATGTGATATATGGTAGGGTAATGCATAGTTGGATTATATCATGATGTTGATTTCATTAATGAGAAGAATAACCAAAAAACATGGTTATATGATGAGATGAGATAAGATGGCCCACGTTTCTTTGAAGATGTAATTCTTTGGTGATGTCTGATGCTAGAACATGTGAGGATAAGATAAGGATGGATGATTTACAACCCCCATCTGAGAGGAGCCATGTTTTTTATAGTGAGATTTGATGTAATTTATATGAAAGGGATGAGAGAATAATTCATTTTGATGTTGGGGCATGAGATTTGAATATAAGTGGGTAAGAAATAGTATGTAACATTTCTTTAGTATGATATCAAAGATTTAATACTATATTAGAGGTTTGATATGATGAGATATCAATGGTGATGTTGGGATTGGTTAGTTAGCCTATATATGTTCTTATGGGTTGAACTTTTGGTTCAATGGAGAATTACAATTTTATGATCACATGTGCACTTGAGACCTTGGGAATAATCTTATTGAGCTTCATGATCACTCTACAAATGTATAGTGTTATTAAGGTTTCCAGACATAAATTTGGGATCAATATGGACATTTTTGTCTTCTATTGGCGGTGTTGTTGAGTCGCTACTCAGGTACATGTTTTTTATGTAATTTATATTATATATCTTTATTTTTATTGGTTTGTTTATTTCAATTAATTTTCGCATAGTTTTTGGATTTTATTTAATATTATATGAGGGATATTTTTGGTTTTTTTTAATCGTATCTCCCAATATTGTTTTACAATTTAAGGAAACGATTCCCATTTATATGAATTTTATACCCTGAGTTCTAGTCACCAATATAGGTCATACTGGATGAAGGAATCACAATTCATTATCTCTATTCATTATTTGTGGTATATGTAGAGGGATGAGGTCTGGAAATTGTATTATCAAAAAATTTATCTAAAGATAATATGAATTTTAGTGTTAGAATTGTGAAGTTTTAATGGTTTTGTAGGGAAACTATTCATGTGTATCGTGGTTTATCTCATAGGATAGAAAGATCATTTGAGACATGGAATTTAGCCACCCCGATGTGATCTAGTGGAAAGAATATGAAATTATTAAATGGCCAAGTGAGGTGGGCCTATCTTTAGTTTAGAGACCTAGGATTGGTAGATTCATCCTAAATGATTTTTTCTATATTTTAATTGGGTCATTGAGGTGAAAATAAAATGATTCAATTAAGTATGTTTCTTAAATTTTATTCTACCAGCATTAGGTTGTTTTACATAAGTTATTATAATGGATCAAAATCATCATCTGTGAGTGGATCATGTGGTTGAGGTTTAGTAGGTTGATTTTTTTATCCATATGAGGGTTGATCTGGGAAAGCAGGATGAGGCATGTATGTGGTATGTTCAAGAATTTAAATTACATATATTAGAGAAGTATGAGGGGAGAAATATTTACCATGATATAGGTAAATTTATTAAAGAACTATTTATTGATTTAATAATGATTTGCACATTGGAAATGTTTTGGGTTCCAATAAAATTTTTTCCATTTTATGGTACCACACGTTACAGGATGATACTATTTCATATTGAGTGTGACAGGGATGATATTTTATGTCTATAATTTCAGAAAGAGTTTCATTCAGAAATATTTTCATTGAAAATAATTGAATCCATGAATAATTAGATTCATTCACATTAGAAGATGAGTCTGAGAATACAAGAGGTTGGGATCAGGTTCAATGACCTCAACCACATTTCATTAGATGTTTTTTCAAGATGATGAGAAAAGATCATAACATCTAGAGAATACATTAAATACATTGATCAAAGTTACCCAATTTTATGATAAAAATGAATTTTTATATATATAAAATGTTTGGGGTTATTTGTAGTATTACTTTAATTTGAAATGATCCCCGAGGGTTGATACAATAGTGTATCTTGAGCGGAAAAATTCAGGAGGTGGGCTATAAGTGTTCTGGATGTCACAGTTTAACTAGCGGGGGTCTGACAGTGGTAGAACCCATTCCATCCATTAGGGGAAGGTGGATCCCAAGAACATATTTGAGCCTTCATATTTTCATGTTATGCTTATTGAACACATTGATACCAATAGTATCAATTCATGACCACCCAAGGAGACTCGTACTTTGGGGGTGTTAAAGGACCTTTTTGGTGGCTTCAGTAGTTTCCTCGACGGTAGTTTTAGTAGTAGTGAAATCATATCTTGTTCAATAATCAACAGAATGTGGTATTGTAAAAGAGAATCCTCATGATATTCCCCACACATAGGTTCCTTAAAAATATCATGGTGTTTGAGTTTGACATCATAGAATAATACAAGGTGGGTGTGGTCAAATTCATGTATTAGAGGTAGTGGCACCAATAGATCAAGGTGTTTTTTGACATATTATTATATAATTATCTAAATTGATTTGTCTTATTTATGGGAAACAAACTCCTTTTTTTCTCTTTAGTTGTTCTATTATGTGAGACTATAGATAGAGAGGATTCCACTTTCCATAGTGTAATCAACACAATTTGGATTTTTGATTTCATTGGTTGATGTATTCTTTGGATGTTTACTAGTGATGGGTTAACACCTATTAGTGGTAGACATATTATTGTTATAGGTAAAACCTTAAAATTTTACACTCAACATGTATTTTATAAATTCCAAGTGTTTATTGATTGAATTATTCCATAATAATGTTTCTTTATGAAATTTGAAGTAAAAAATGTGGCATTCATTGAAATGATAGTTTATTGGATGGGTTGTAGGATATCATATAATATTTTTCTATGTTAGAATATCATTAAGTGGAATTGTTGTTTATGGATGTTCCTTGGGATTCTAGATTAGTTCTTAGGATTCATGTTACATTATTATAGGGATATGTTTTCTTATGGGTCAAGGAAATTATTTCCCTATAGGAGAAACTATTGTAATTATGATCTGGAGTTGGAAATAGTTATTTTTATAAAGAAACGTGGTGGTATTACATTATTATTACGCACTTTTTGGTTTTCATGGAAAATAAAGGAAAAATATATCTTCCGTCTGTGAGACTTGAACCTGTGGCAGTGGAGCTTGAGAAATTTTCATTATGATTATGATTTTGAGATCTATAATTCATTTTAAGGGGGAAATGGATACTAATTAATTTTTTTATTAGTCCTAACTGGAAATAGATTGATAATATATAGATTTTCTTGATAGGGATGGAAGAGATTCTAGTTATGTATCATGGAATCAGAGAGAGGATTGGATGTGGTTGTCTTTAATCCATGACTATTGCGTTTTTTATATAGTATGTGGATAAAATTTAGTGGAGATAATTAGTGGTGGAGGTTGTTCGTGAAAATGTCACCCATTATGATTCCTTAGGGGACTGGTTAGAGGATTTCCAAAACAATATATTATTCCCATGACTTTTGATTGTTCAAAATAAAATTCATGGTGGAGTTTTCTATGAGTTTTATCGATTAATATTAGTCATAAATCATGGTGTCTAAATTATATATCAAGGATTTAGGTGGATGATTTAGTAGCTAGGGGTGAAAATTTCAATGCTAGAGTTTGTGCAGTTGTATTTGGATTATCTGTTAGTAAAGTAGGATAACCATGTTCCAAGATGTTTATTGTAGCCCACAGATATACCTGAAGGAAAATGGGGAGATATATTGATTTATTTTCCCCCATTTTACCCTAAGAATAAAGAATGCATGATTTAGTTTTTGTCATTTTAGATTTGTTGCGGAAGTTTCCCCTTTTTCGGGAGATTATCGAGTTGATAACCAGGGATGTTTTGGGGATGTGATTTGTAGAAGATGCTATTATGATTAATGGTTTATCTCGGAAATCATATTTTATTGCAGTCCTAATAATACCTTACGAGTATATATGGGATTACAAGATTATTTTTTATCCTAGTTCCAACTATTAATTTCTTCTTATTATGAACTAGTTGACTGGATATTTTTTTGAATACTGGAAGAGATGGGTTGATAAATGTTTTTCATTTTGATTTCATTATGAGAAATCACATTCATTTTTATTTCATATTGATCAAGTGAAGGTAGTCTAAAAATTATAACAATGAATGTAGATTTACTAATGAATTTCATCAATTTTAGTTTTCTATTACGATAATATTTTCTATATAATCATGTTTTCAAACATCTATTTTGGGAATAATGTTTCTTGGAACATAGTGGAAAGATGTAAAAAATTGAAAATGTCATAAGGTATATTCAATATAAAAAATATGATGATTCATTTCTATGAAATGGGTATAAATATAATTATCTCTCACTAACCTCTATATCCAATCATTTTATAAGATGATGATAAATCTTGTTTAGAAGTACTCCTTTTTATCTGAGAAATTGGGAAGTTAAAACAGAAGTTCTTAATGAGAATACAGATGCTATTGAGAAAATGAAAACTCATAAAAAATTCCAACATATGTCAAATGATGTTATCTTAATATCAATGTTTTATACATTATGAATTAGTAATTATACATGAACTTGTATATGAGAGAAAATATACATGTGAGTTTAAGGTGTTTCTATGAATTTTATGTTTTATATACACTAATAATTGTACTGAAAACACCAAATATAGTATTTATTTAATGATATGAAGTTTTTATTTGATATATTTAGATAGTTTTAAAAATAATGATCATTAGATCTATCATACACGATGATCCATCAGACAACCCGATTCCTTGAACAAGTTTAATCTACTAATCTATCAGACAAGTTTTTAACACTGATAAGGAATCAAATGCAATGTTCATCAAAGCAAAAACATTAAAATTACTAATGTGTATCATATAAAATAGAATTTTGGATATCAATTGAGAAAATATTCTGAAAAAAATAAATAAGTTCAATTTTTGACACCATTGAATCAGAAGAGTTGTTGACACTAATCTATCAGATGAGATTTGGAGACTTTAGTACCTCAGAACATGATGATTTGGGAGGGGTGAATCAGGATGTATAATTTTTATTAGAATGTGATGTATCATTTCCCAAAACTATGAAAACATCTTAAGAATATCTAAATGAATTGTGAATTTCTCAAACACCAATAAGAAGAAACAGAAACACTAAAAAATAGTTTAACATAGTTCACCATAATGGTCCAGTGTATGGGAAATATCCTGATAGTGTTTTCGTAATACCGAAATAAACTAATATTTGGTAGATAATTTTAATTATAATTGTTCATAAAAGGTCACTCTATTATGATAACACTAACTTTATAATAATTTTTTGACAACACACTATCTTTGTTGGATTGCATTCATCGACTCCCCAATGCTCACTGATTTGGGTGAAGTCATTATCATATTATTGACTTGATTATAAAATCAATATATTGGGAATATATATATATTTCCTTGATTACTATGAGACTCTACATGGACTATATAACATAGTTTATTCCTTTGAAATCAATTTTCACTAAAAATCAATGTTCAAAACCCAATGATTATGTATCTCTTTTACATGCACACAAATTTTTTCCTTTCACAGAACTACTTTTCTTTCACACAACTTATGTACATTCACACAAGAGGCTTATTTTCGTGATACATTTTTACCTTCATGCAAAACCTAAATTTTTGTGCATTTATTCCATGTAACTATTACATTAATTAAAAGGGAATGTTTCATGAATCTAACATGGCCTTGATTTACACAAGGTAAATTTCTTACATACCCTACTTAAGGAAATTATACTTGATGAAACCCTTTCATGATAAAGCAGCTATAGATATGTGTTTAGAGTAATATGCTTTATACTAGAGGTACCCACCTTTTTATTGATGTTTCTAACCCTCTCTGAAACTACAGTTCACACCATCTACCTTGAGAAACCATCATATTTCATGAAACTTCTACACTTTGATGCCGCCTTTTGTTCCCAAATCCATATGTATTTCATAGGTTCTTTGGATAATGATTTTCATGCCACTTCATGAACTGTGGAAAATCATACCTTATCAAGAATTTAATACGATGTCAACGTACAACCTATGATCACTTTCATTTCAAACTCATTGATCAAACCAATGTGTATTCATGATAAACAAAAAATAAAATCCTTTTCTATCTATGAAAACCACTTGTTCCAAAAATATCCACCTTTAGGGTTTTTTTAATCTGTAGAAAAATTTAATAAAGAAAAACCCTCGAAAAATTACATATAGGAATGAAATAAATGACCCATAACTGTATGAATTTATACTGAAACCTTAATGTGGAGAACCTGAGTGGAAAAGGGAATGTCAATCCTTGAGGGACCACTGACCTATTCAAAAAAACATTAATTCGTTCAATTTATTTCCAACCCATTGTAAATAAAAACATTGAAACTATATTGGGACCTTAGTATGAAAAAACCACTCCATGTATCATATATTTCTCATATACCTCCATCACATCGACACAAAAATTAAAATAGTTACCAAAAATGGGGATAGGGGTAACACCATTTTTCCTCATGTAATGGGGGTTTTTATTGATCACCTAGGTTCAAAATTTTTTTCACAAACATTAGTTATTACAACAGATTTAACAGGATATTATTCACATGATCATTATTTCTAATATGATATATTCTAATCACAACTTCTTCAAAGTTTTCATGGATTAACTGGTATAATATCATAAAATGGTTGGTATGAAATTGTAGAACAATATTATTCACTAGTTTGATCATTCTCTAGTTGTCATAGTGTTTCACCATCTACTATTTCACCAAATAAGCTATATCACTTATTTGTTAAATTTTCCGCAATTTTATATTTCATACATTTTTCATAGAGAAATATTTTTCAGACATACTATGATAATTGCCTTATTTGTTTTCTAAATAAGCCTACACATTTCATTCTAGTGAAAAATAAACCAACACATTTTGACTAAAAATCTACCAAATCTCCAGCCCATTCCTCATTATAAAATTCCAATAATTCAATGTCCCTTTCCATTGAAATGTATATTCCAATTTTGATAGTACCTTGAATATACCACACGATTCTATTAACTTTTGAAAAATTATCTTTCTTTTTTGGAAGCAATCTACCAAACATGTTGCATAGAACATATATAATCATGCAACATTAACATATAATAATATTGTAATAGTCCTCCTATACAATGTGATAAGAACATATTTTCCATAATTATAATTTCTATGTTTTTGCTAATTGTAATTTTATTCAACATTGGTTTAGTGTTATGAATGTTAAATTTCATCAAATTCCATCTTGCATATTTTTCATTGGAAATGAAGGTGTATCCATTTTTTTGAATAAAATATAGACACAAAAAAGTATGTGAGATCACGAATAATGTTCATTTCAAATTATTATTTCACATGATTACAAAATTCTTCCACAGATCTGTGCCTTTTTCTATAAGATATAATATCACACACAATCAAAAGTGCCATAAATTGACATCCCTATGATTTTATTATATATAGATTATGGTTGAAACATACTCTTTTAAATTACATCATCTTTAAATAAGAATCTTGTTTATAATTCCATGTTAATGGTTCCAAAACAAAAACATTAAGAACCTTCTTTAATATATAAACCTTGTTTCATTATTTCTAATATGAAATCCCACTGGATATTCAATGTAGACTTCTTATTAACAAACACCACTTAAGAGTTACATTTTCTACATCCACATGATAATAATTATACCCTCATTTAATATCCAAGTATAGAAAGAGACAAATCAACTCCATTCAATATATTGGGGAATATTTTTATTCAATATCAATTCATTCAATCTTTACATAGAATTTACACTCGTGGAATGCATTTTTATGATCAAATTCCTTATCAAATAAAATATTTTTTTATGATACAATTTTATCCAACCACAATTTGATTTTATAGTCTATTAACAAGACCCAAGTCCAGTTTTTTTAAATATAATATATTTATTCATTCATAGCCTTAACCCTTGACTAATCATTTGATGCTTCCTCAAAATAGGTCTGTTCCAAAATTAATTTAAGAGAAAATTTTGATGTATTTGACATTATCCTTGTTTGTGTAAGTGTGGTATAATCCCCAATTTGGTTTTATTGATCAACCAATCCAATTTTATTTCTCATGTGATGTTCTTGTAGAGCTTCATTAGTAATTACTTCCTCTTATAATTCTAGTTTAGAATCATCATTATTTTGAGATACTGGAATTTTGGCCAGGTATTCATTAATGATAAAGAAATAATTCCTCTCCACAATCATTATAAGATTATTTCCATAGCTTTTAGAAAATTCACTCTTTATTGAGTATATAAGTAATGTTCCCTCATTTGTTGCATTACAATACATTCCCTGATTTACAAATTAGTTTCAGATGTAATGTTTACTAAATAAAACGTAAAAATAATATTGTGATGGATTACATATATTATATATCTAATATAGTGTCAAATACATTACTGAATATAACCCCGATTTATTTTTATGGTACACCATAACTTATAAAGCCTATTTTTAATAATAATAACATAAAAAACTCTTAATAAACATAGTCTTGGTCATATTATTCAATGGATTATTTCAATTTCCATCAAACCCATTTTGATGAGGCGTTCTCACTGAATAAACATTAATATTTTCCATGTTATTAAGGTAATTATCAAGTTAAATGGATGTATATATGGTTCTATTATAAAATTTTAATATATTGTACGTACAACTAGTTTTATTTTGTCCAATTAGATATATCTCTCCATACATTATATCACTTATTGTTAGCACTACATAAACATCAAAAATTCAATTGTATTATAATCATTATTAAATTGAATAAAGTACATTTCACTATATGTAACAACTAAATTCATTAGACCACACACATTTGTGGACCATATCATGTATTGTTGATTCCATTTATTATTCATCCAATAATAATTTTGAAAAAAATTTCCTCACATAAAATCATCAAATGTATTGTCTTGATCATTAACTAGATTATGAATATCAAAAACAACATTTATAACAGATATGTTTTCCATGATCTGTTGATTAATGTAATCCATCCCCCAGTTTCATAGGTTTCTTTCATATTTTATTTTTATGAAACATGTATTTTTACACATTATATTTTATAAATTACCATTTTTACAACCTTTCATGAGAAAATAACTTGACTTCTCTTTTATGGTTCAACCCTTATAATTCAATTTCCTTATTGGTCATTAGTTAGAGGTTTGAGTCCACCTAAGAGATTATAATATACTCCATCCATATAGAGTACACATATTTTAAAAAGATCCAAATTTTTTATTTCTTTATTTCCTCTAACGTTGATATTTAAGGAAATAAATTTGTCAAACCATACTATTCCAACAACCATTTTATAAAAAATGTTTCTAAAAATTTTCCTTTCTATTCATGTTGGATGAGTACCCACTATTATATATTCAAGTTATAATATTCATTGTAGCTTTGAATGATATTTATTCCATGATGGATTTATCAAATTTCTTTTTCTCAAGAAATTAGATACATAATTGTGTAGAATAAAAAGGGGGCCTCTCTAATCTCATTTGAATATGCATGGTTTTATCATACTTATGTTATTATTATATAGTATAATAACTATTTATAAGGGTAATTCTTCTTGTTTGACTGATGTTGACTAGTATCAAATTGAAGTAATTATATTTCCCACTTTTCCCCTACCTGCATGAATTACATTGTGGACAATGATAGTTCAGTAAAACCCACATCAATAGAAATTATTTTAAAATATGATGAAGGATGTGATCTTATTATCATGTAGATTTCTAGGTTCTTCCCGATCTATATTGATCCTTGTCTCTTCCTAGTAAGAAATGGAATGGAATTGAAACTCATAAAATTGAATTTTCATAAGATTAAACATCATATCACTTCAATTACACAACATGTAAAATTATTTTTCTAGGTATTTTATTGCATATCTTATCTAAATAATTGAGGATTATTTTCCTCTTCCTGACATATTTGGTTAAAAGCATTCTCTATTATTACATTAGAATCCTTTGTAATATTTCATATTTTCTTCTTACATTTGCATCAGAACATCATATTTACATCTTTTGATGTTCATGTATCATATATAGTTCTAACATTCCCATAAATTTCTATGCTTTATCATTTAAGGCCTTCTCTACTTCTTTGAAACCACGTTTAACTCTTTCCAAAAGCACAAAATTTATGAACCTTCCATACTATAATTTCTACTTTATTTACCTTAATTTTGATTATGTTTCCTATTTTATCCTTATATAAATGAATTATTATGCATGTAACTCAAATTTAGTTTCATTTTATTATAGTATTATTTTAAGGTCATTGAGGACTTTTTTCTTCTCTTTTATCCTAATTTTAAACCCTACAGCCTCTTCTATGCCATCACGAGTATCCAAATTATCTTATGAATCTCATTGAAGTTGATCAGTCTCTCCTTCAAGAATATCCCCAAATTATAATGATTAATTTAGAAAAGATCACAAATATTATATTTTTATTTCATATAAATTGAATATTATCATGATCACCCTCATGTTCCGCCTTGATATCTACAACACTATTTGATTTATTTTCTTTATTTTCATATTTTCTATCCTTCCAACTATATACATAATGAAATATTCTATATAAGATATATAAACTAGTTTTATATCCAGAAATAATTATTATTATCTTGTAACTCATTACATATGGATGTATTTTCTTATAATTTATTTCACAATTTGAAGTCTCCAATTTGAAATAACCTCCTTTGAGTCCTTTGGATGATTTATGCTTCATATTCTATATAATTGAATCACCGTGAGAACTGTGTAGAAATGTGACCTACTTTACCACACCAAAAATAAGGAAAAGAAAACATTCCCTCAAATATAATTTTTTATACATGAATTTTATAAGAAAACATAAGTAATTTGATAATCTACATCATCTCAATAATCAATAACTTTATAAAGGCTATTTTCTTCCATCAATTTTAGTTCCATATCATTTCTTACAATATTTAATGCGTCTTCTGGTTTGGCATTCATTTAATAAGACACTAGAATTTTTCCAAAATAATAATGAAAATATAGAAAAATATATTTCTATAAGGTCTAACACTTTTTTATTGTACATAGTTCAGATCCTTCTCATGATTTTCTTCCAAATATTAATATCATTATTTTCTTCACCATCTCCTTAAATATGTCCCAATAGAAAGTAATTTTAAAACCTAAAATATATTTATGATCATCTGGATTCATTGTGAAATCATCAAAAATATTGTGAAATACATGATTTTAGCCACCCTCACATTGTTATTGCCTTCGTATTTATTTTCTAATTTTCCCACATAGAAATTTCTATAGTGAAAAACATAACATTCAAATATTTTGGATTACGTAGTTTTTTAATAATACACTTTTGATATTTAAAATTTGTATCAAGAATTTTCCTATCTATTGTATTCATAGAACATCCTTCCATGTAACTGAATTGAATACATTGAGCAATGGCAAAGACAACATCAATCCTAAGAGATTTCAGATGAGATATTATCATGTTCTTCCAAATATTGAATTTTATTCCATAAAAAAATGGATCTCCCCTAAAATTCACAAAATTATACCTGAATGAAAAATCAAAGGACAAATTTATAACCTATAACTTGTAAACTATAATACAACTTTTAGTACCTCAGAAAACCCTTAGAGGCGAGTGGTGATTCAGGGTGTCAAAAGTTTCTTAGAATGTGATGGCTATTATCCCCATGTTGGTTGGAATTTGTTAAACCTATCAGACAGAATCATTCAATTATCAATCACATATATGTAGAAATAGAAAAATAATAGACTAGTTTTACTTGGTTCACCACTAGGGGCCTATATGAAAAGAATATAGAGACTTTGATCTAGTTTTACTAGAATTTATTAAGGATCAATAAATATTGTGGATTATAGATGTTCATACATGATCACTCTGTGCAAGGCACAATTCTATTACCATTATTTTTGGGATAACACACCAGCTCCATTAGATAACTTTCTTAAAACTCCCTCACACATTTTAGGGGAATTATTTATCATCTAATTTACATGAAGGTCACATCAATAGTTTTTTCACATATTTCCTTCCCGGATTATCACAAGACTCGTATTTCACCATATTTTAGATTCGATAAGCATGATTGCACTATTCACTATAAATTGAAGTTTGAAACCCACTGATCATATAACTCCAATAGATTCATCAATCATTTTTCCTTTCTCGCAAATCTTTAGTTTTTACATCAAATCATTGGTTTTGCATAACACCTTTATTTTTTATTTTTTATAACCTTTATGCAGCTCTGGAATTTTCAAAAAAACTTTTCTATTATGCAAAAATAATTTTTTTTGAAATTTAAATTTCCAAAAATCACCCTTGGTCTTGATAGCCACAATTAACCTGCATTGAACTACCCCTAATATGTAAAAATAAAAATTTTTAAACTCTTTCATGAATTAGTGGCTCCATATCATCTTTGAGTTTTTTATTCTTTGGACTATTTGTTCCCATATATTTATAGATGTTGCTGACCCTTCACAAAACATTCTTACACTCCATATCTCTTTCTCAAAACATCAGAGTATACTAAGCATAAAATATTTGAAATTTCCTTGTTTGTGAATCTCCATATGTATTTGGTGGGCATAAAAAATATTAAATTTTATAAACATCAAGACTAGTAGAGATCATATACCATATCTTCATATTAATGAGGAAACATTGAAAACCTAAGAATGTGAAACTCTAGAAAACCCCTTCACCCATTCACATGAAAACATCATTTAGGTCACAAAATATACTACCAAAAAAACATTATCCATTATTCATATCTAATACCAAAAAATTTTGAATCATTGAAAATTGTGTGACCTTTCAATAACAAATCCAGCTACACGACAATATCATATTACATGAAAAATCCATGACAAACCCAGTGATAATTGATAAAAAATGAAAAATAAAATCCACATAGAGCTTTGAAGACACATTGTTCCAATAGCTATAGATCTATTAGATGAGCTTTAGAGACCTTTCCATTAGACAAGAAGTGGAATCCTACTACTGAAATAATCTTATAGAATCTGAAAAATTCATTGGATGTATAGTATCATCAGTCTGATGTGTTGTTGAACTAATGAAAAATGTGGTTAAAAATAATATGCAATTGAAGTTTCCACATTATAATTTTTGACATTTTTTAAATTATTTAGATGTTACATATATGTTTCTGTTAAAATATTTTTATTTTATTTGGAGAATAAATGTGTGGTAATTTTTGTTTTTAATTTTTTATTACATCATGGGAATCATAATTAATAATAGTGTCATATGGTGAGGTTTTGGACAATTAGTTATATAAATAGAATGTGAGATAATCTAATTAAAATGGTGTTCAAAATTAATATTTTTTGGTGATGTTAATAATATTCAATAAGAATCTATAATAGCTGATAAAAAATAATAAATCATCAAATAAATGTTGTATTTCCGAATCTATTCAAAAAATATATATATTTTAGTAGGAAAATAATTTTGGATTCCCGCATTTTCTATATCTAAATATGTATATAAAGGGTAAATGTATAAAATATTTTACATTGTTCCCATGAACCATAGGTGGAGAACTGGAACATTGAGTTAGAATTTTTTGAGTGTGATTACCGGACAACAGAAGTTATCAGAGAAGTGGTGGTTAGTCTATGTTGTGGGAATAGTGGAATCTTGGGATATGACATTCCCAATATTTATTTTTTTCATTATTGATGAAAAATTCAATATCTACATGATGATAAATTACATGGAAATTAGAATTGAATCAATGAAAATAAAAAATGGATAAAACAAAAGAACTAGAGAGAGGATCATTCCATATTATTTATAATTTATTTAATCTATTAATGAATTAACTTTTTAAAATTAAATCATTATTAATGTATTTTCAAAATATATATTTTATATAATCATAGAATTATAGGAATAAAGAGTAGATTCCCTATATTGGGGACCCACAAATGTTCCAAAAATCTCTAAATATAACCATAGGAATCTCTAGGTACAAGCATAGGGGATCCTATCACCTGTATCATCCACTGTTGATAACCATGACAATTTTTACCAAATAATTCTTCTTAATATCTCTATATTTGAGAGTGTTTTTGGTGGGTATATATCTATTAGTTTTTGGGAGAATTATTGGATAAGGGAGATCCCTACGGCTGTAGAGGATTCTTCAAATCTGTTGTGCTAAACCAAAAATATGAATTTGATCCCTATGAAAATAATATAATTTTGTTTTAATACCATTTGAGTTAAGAAACAAATATTCTCAAAGTATCCTTAAATATTTATTTAATTCCTTGTAGAACCCCATGTCAAAAATAGTCATATTATCTTTATTTCCTTTACATGAGTGTATTATTTGAATATATTAAATATTATTTAATCAAATAATATTCAATATAAATTATTTACCAAAAGACCTAAAACTCTGTCCTCTATTATTCCACAATATTTAGCTAGCCATGGATAATGAATATTTATTAAAAAATATATATAACTCCACAATTCAACCATAAATAGAGTAATACAATATTCACTAGATTAAAAATAAATAGTTATTACATATTCTTCTCACATTATATTGTCTCAAACTACTGGTGATAAAATATAGGCGATAAAGTAATCATAAATAATTATTAAGACACATGTGGATATAATATTTATTCCACTTGTTAAATCATAAATAATGACATTTTTTATTAAACTAATTCTATAGATACACATAGTATATCACCGTATAGGCCTCTTTCTCAGTGGCATTAGAAGATGTAGCCTAAAGACCAAGGCTAGAATCTAGAAACATATCATAGATCCCATAGAGAATAAAGTTAATGTCGTAATGACATTAAAACTCATATGAATGCTTAGTGTGTAATATAATCCCTTTATCACGATATCTCTAATCAAGAAGGATGCACACTGGTTCCATCATCCATTGTGATCAATGATTCATTATTTGACTTTTTGGAAATACCAATTTCATATATAAAACATTGGAAAATGATTTTTTGAGGCTATATCATTTCCAAAAATGTCCTTGAGTTGTGAAATTTTGTTAAGGAACATAAGAAAAAAATAATTTCTCACACTATCCATTAATGAAATATTACTCTTAGAATACCTAATATATCCCACCTCTCCCTGAACATATTTTACCATAGTTTAAATCAATATACCAATGTACATGACTCATAATACTAATTAATAAAAATATTAATTTTTAATTATCAATACACATCTTCATAAATTGGAACATACAATGACACATATAAATATAGATTTCTTACTAGTGGGTCTCGTTATTATATTATCAGACACATGATATTACCATGTGAGTACCCCAACAGTAGGTTCCTTAATGTCCTATGAGTCACCATTACAAATAGCTTATACCATTGGTGTATATAAAATGATATCATCTAGATATAGAACATATATTAATGAAAAGTGACATAGCATTTCCCTGTTCTCATCATAGAAAAGAACTGCAATGACCTTCTAGTAAGGCAAATACTTCAAGGAAATTATAATAAATTATGTTATATATAAGATAAATAGTAATATAAAAATAAGATAATTAATATTCCAAAATATGAAAAAAAAGTTATTATAATGTACATAAAAGCATGTTCTAGGTAACAAACTGTAAAACACTCAAACATTCATTATATATAACTACTAAGAATATTATGTTTTCAATCCATCGCATGATATTAATGCTTCTTATGGTATAGGTTTTCATTAAAGGGGTCTACTTCATTCTATTCCATGGGTACTAAACTCACTTGAACTTCACCAATTCGATAAAAATCACATAAGAGTAGAATCATTTGGAGTATAAGAATTTTCTATTGCCGGATCCTTGTCCCTTTTACGAGATCCATTTTATTAGCATTATCACAATACAATATGATAGGGTCATAACATCTAGGTACCACATCATGATCCTAGATAGTGTTCTGTATCTAATTTTTTTCCATTGATATATCAAATGCTACTATATATGTAGACTCTTCTATATAATCGGTGAAAACTAGCTATTTTTGAATTCTTCCACCTCACAGCTCCTATGTTGATATATAAAACATATATTGAATGAAAAAATATACATTAGGATCTATTTGAAATCCAACATCTATATAACCCATATAAAACAGCTCCTCATCTCCTTTATTCACCAAGAACACATCCTTATTTCTTCTTAGATACTTAATGATATCCTTTACATGATATCAATTATGTTCTTATAAATCATATTGATATCTTACTACATTTATCAATTCATTATCACCATCATGTATAGTACACAACATGGACTAGATGATTGATCCAATCACTGATGTGTGTGGTATATTACTCATTGTATATTTCTTCAGTTGTGTGTATGGACACATTTTACTAGAGTCCTATATTCCATGTGACACTAGAAATATACCTTCTTGGAAAATACCATACTAAATATATTTAGTACATAGAAAATATATGTACTTCTACATATACTAAGTAGCCTCACATATAAACAATGAATGATATTTATTACTAAAATATAGAATGGTTCAGCAAATTCCATTAGGGGAACATATATTTAATGAGTAATTAAAATACTATAATAAATGTAGGTTATTTATAATAATTAATATATCATCAACATATGTTACTACGATAATGATAATATTTCCACTAAAATTGTTGAAAACACATGTATTACATTTATTCTTAATGGATTGGAATCCTGTTATAGTTTCATCTATGGGAACGTTGCATTACCAAGATGTTTTTTTCAATTCATTAAAGGTTCTATGAAACTTTAAAATATTTTTTTCCAAACATAGAGTCAAAAACCTTTTGGAGGTGTCATCTAAACATCTTCTTTGAAGGTTTCCATTAAAGAATATAGTTTTTAATAACATCTTCCAAATCTATTAGTAATGTAAATATTCTATTTCATGTATAATTTTGATACACAATAACATGGACAGTGGTGAAAAGGTTTCATCATTATAAATTCATTGATGTTGTATAAAACCTTTAGCCACCATCATTTATTAATAGTTTTATACATTACCTTTAATTTATAGTTTTTTTGAATACCCATTTCACACTATGGTATTTACATCAACTGGAGCATCAAATAGAACCCAAACATAGTTATGATAAATAGAGTCTATTTTAGAATTCATGGATTCTTTATGTATTGTATCTTTTGAGGTATCTACATCCCATTTTAATGAAATATGATCATCAATATCAAACAATAATTAGTCTCATTTTTAATTGAATATAAAACAATATGTAATTTGGTTCTATTACTAATCTAGTAATCCTATGTAGGACTTATATTTTATGAATTATTTCTTCAATGAAGATATATGAAAACAATTTCTATAAAAATTCTTGTGTATATTGAGCATCATCTTTAATGAAGTTAATCATTCTACCACTATCCTTTTTTAGGATGTTCTCACTCTCATGAATGACACCTTTTCTTGAAACTGTTACTTTTGGGTCGATGGGATGGTATAGGTAATATCTCTATTTTCTTTGGGATTAAAAATAATTATAGACTATGGGATATATGGTACTATTTTGTTTCCTAGTAGGACATAAAAAAACTCCCCCCAACCCCATACAAATTTATATTAAAACCTAGGTTTCATTACACTCCATAACTAGTTGGTACTCAGTTTACTTTGTGTGATACATTTTTTAATGCATATAACAGAATTTATGATGGATGATTTGAAAGGATCATCATTGACCTTACCATGTGTATCAAGGTATGGTTTCTCCTTTCACTAACACAATTCCACTATGTTGTGTATGTTAGAGTGAGTTGATATTGAATCCCAAACTCCCATAGAACATCAATAATCTTTTGGTTAAGATATTCATCATATTGATCCGAATAAAACTTATTTATCTTATCTCCGTGTTGATCATCTACTTAATTATTGATTTCTTGATCTTATCATTGGACATGAACTTATTCTTCATCACATATACATAACTAAATCTCCTTAAGTAATGAGTAAAAGTTATGATGTAAATATACCCACCTCATGATTCTACTCAAAATGGTTAACACACATCACTGTGTTCCAATCATTAAATATTTGTGTTCCGTTCATCCTATCCACTAAATGGAAGTTTTTTAATTATTCCTTATAAACAATAATGACGTATTTTAATTTTTTTAGCTTATAAAAGTCGAAATAAACATCTTTATAGAGCTTTGTAAAATGATTCTAATTTACATCGCCAATATGATGATTAAATTATTTAGTGTTATATGAGTCGTGTGAACATGAATATTTGTCAATTTCCAATAATTTTTGTTCATAATTTAACACCTCAATATTTTCTAAAACATCTATATCATAATATATTTTTTATTATAAGAAAAACACATTTTCTATACTAATTTGATAATTAATGAATCCTTATCTAAAAATATGAGAAAAATTATTTTCTTTTTATCTATTTGTTCATAATAACAATATTTTTAAACCAAATTCATTCACATTGGAAATGAAAGGTGTTTATCACCAGTGTCTAGAGAAGCCAACCCACATTATTAAGTGCTCTCAAATATAATTCTACTCTATAAATATGTCTAATTCTACTTGTTTTCTGTATTTTGATTCAAATGTGATCAACACAATCTATATCTAATAAATAATGTATATATATTGAATTATTACACTATATAAAAAAGAAACCCTTATATTCCCCTTATATCTGGGTGAATTTCCACTTCTAGTGGTTTGGATTTAAACATGAAACACATAGTACCTCCTTTCCATTCCTTGTTTATATATCATTATATTCATGGAAAGATAATGTTTATGATGTTTAGAATTTATTTGACCATTGGGATCAATCTCATTGTTATTCCTTTTATTATTTACAATAAAAACTATAGTATTATCACACCCTATGTCCTTATCCACTTTTTGAATCAATGTAATATGTTCTGAAAGACTCTTCCCATAATTTCTTATATTCTAATTAAGAATAAATCTAGATACAAAATTCTACAATTATTAATGTATGATATCTATTGGTAAATAATTTTAGTATTTAATCCCTAATATGCCTATGAAATCATTTTATCCAATAATATTTACAACATGATGCCCTCCTACCACACAATCTCTATGATTATATATAAAATTGAAATTGAGATATCGTACCCCTCTTGTCTCAACTTCTCCTGATAGAGATCATAAATTTTAGATGTCATGTTATATGCATAAATGTTCTCAAATTTCTTAAAAATCTAATTGATCATGGAGGATAGCATGAAATATTGAACAAATGTTGATATTTTAAAATTTTTCTCATAGATTGAAAACTCATAATCACTTTAATAATTACCATGCCCATTAGGAACATGTTCTTCCAACACGTAATGTTTCCCTTCATGGAGATGGATGATGAATAAATTTCTTATCCACTCTTTGAATGTCTGTGAGAAGGTTATTCTTATCATGCATGGATCAAAGTGATATGTTTGATTTAATTTTTATTTCTATTTATATATGTAATATCATTATAGATTTAGTAGATTAATCAGATAAAAATAAACAAATATATTATTTATTAATATTTAAATATTTTATTGAAACCCCATACCCTCACAATTGTCTTTTTAATATAATGTTTTATAGAAATTATAGTAGAAAGGATCAATATTCCACTTCGTGTTACCCTGACATTGGTTAGTAATGAATATTTAATTAGATTAGGTATTCATTCCAAATGAAACCCCATTGACACACATTTCACTGATCTGTTGGGGGGGATACCTAATATTGAAATCCTTAAAATTTAATTTCCTCATCTATTGACACTCAGTTTCACCATGTTCTACTTTTTTCAGACATCCCTTAATGTGAACTATGTTTTGTCAATCCAAAACATCATATTAGAATTCCCAAAAAATTTAAAGCACCCCAAATTTGGCTGGTGAAGAACATTGAAATATTGTATCATTTATTTGATGTAATTGAAGGATAAAACTACATAATATATATTTGAGAGATTTTAGATTTGATTATAAATTTATTATTATTATCTTTAGTAATTTCAATAAATTTTAAGTAGATTTAATTAAGTTATAAACCATGTTTTAGATGATGTTTTCTTATAAGAAAATGTATTTTTTCTATTTAATGTATGATTGCTAACTCATCAATTCATTTTATTGAAAAAAAACTCTTAATTAAATAGACATGAAAATTTTAGAAAATAAAATAACAAAGTGGTTTGATCACGATATTTTACAAATGGATAAATTATTTAGAAGTTGATAAACTAACCATTGTCCTAGGGGAATAACACCTTGAAACAATTACTATTATTATTAAATCTTTCCATATATCCACCTATAGATCTCCCTCAAATTGGTTTCTCCTCGACTCCAGACATGCACTACCTCGACTACAATGGGAGCTCTATCCATTGCATATTATTTACTCAAAAATAGTTTAGGGAAAAATGTTTACATAAAAAAATCATCGGTCTGCAGACTTGTACGTAATGAGATGATTGATTTCACAAAACCAACAATTAAATTTTATAATAAATTAAATTAAATCAATAAAAAAATTTAGGTTTATTCTGATGATCTTCCAGATGAATGAAATGAATTATTCATTTAATAAAAATTGAATTCATTTTTTTCGTTCTTATTTATGATAAATCACATTAGAATAAATTAAATTTTTTATTCAATTAATAATTAATTTTATCTTAATTCTCATTGAAATTTTCTTGAGATTCCCATCCATCGTTATTTTAGAAAAAATAAATTAAATTATTTAAAATTAACTGTGTACGTAAATGTACCTTTGTGGAAACGTATTTCATACCCTGTAGAATCTATCTAAAATATGTTATTATTGTATACTAATTACTCTTAAAACATATGTAATACATGACATATCATGTAATTTTTGGAAAGATAATATCAATTTAATGATTAATTGAATTACATGAATTTTCTACAATGTGTTCTACTTTCAATAAAATAGAATAATATATTTCATATGACTCACACATGATCTAAATATTTGAACATTGTACCTATATTAATTATACATTCACACAACGATAAACACACACACACACACACACACACATATATATATTAAAACCTATCTCACGGAATGCCCTATCAACTTAATAAATGCACACAAGCACATGTTGATAATTTTTACTCAATAAAATAAATTAAAATTAATTATAATTTTTTTTATAAGTAAAAAAAATGTACATATGAGATTCACATCATGTAAACCTCACACCACTTTTCTAAGGCACACAACTATAGACTCCCTGTGTAATAACGCCACAAATATTTGGAGTACATCATGTGAATAAAGGATTATACAACATGTAATATTTTTGTATCATATTCTCTTATCATCTAGTTTTTTTAAAAAAAATACACGTCTCATCTATGTCTTAATCGACTAAATGGATTGTACATGGGATACACGACATGCACATTAGCTAAGTATGTGTCAGAATAGCATAGTCAACACATAAGTAAGAAATTTAATGCTCCATGTGTTTTTAATGCACATGGTTTGAATTATTATGAATTAATTCTTAGTGAATTGAGAAATCGAAAAATGTTTCTTTCTCTAGTTACATGGAATAAACTCCAATGTTATCCAGCTAGAATCCTTGGCACCTCCGTTTGAGTTCTTCAATTATCTTTTTTTTTGTAAAATTAATATTTCTGATTAGATATATGATAAATGAAATGATAATAAGAAGATATAATAAATAATATTTAAAGAATGAATAAACATTAACTAAAAAATTATTCAAAAATGCGTAAATAAATAAATGATCATTAAATAGTTATAAATTATTATGTGACCACTCCAATACCACTTATAGGTTTTGAGAACAAATGAAGTGTGTGATGGGTCATGACTAGATTTACATTTTGTTATAATCAAATATGAATCTGAGATATACATGAAAATAAAAACCATGATCAATGAAATTGAATCAAAGAAAATAATAAATGGATAAAAAAATGGAACACGAGAGTGGATCATCATATATTATTTACAATTAAATGTATAAATTAAATAATAACCTTGTTGGAATTATTTCATCATTGATGGATTAAAAAATAGATATACCTTATTTTTTCTTTTCATTATAAGAATCATGATTAGATTCTCACCAGCAGTGATCAACAAATGTTCCAAAAATCTCCAATCATCTCTGTAATAATCTCGGAATACTAACATGGATGATCATAAAACCTACCTGCCCATCCATTTATCTCCATGAGAATTTCTTTCAAATGGATATCCTTGATGTCTCTATACATGAGACTGATATGTGGAAGAATATTTCCCTCTATTCTTGAGAGAGTTATTATAGAATGTATCTATCTATGGTTTCATATGATTCTCTAAATCCATTTTATACAACTAAAGAAATAAATTGGTTATATGCGAATATAATATAATTTCTCATAAATATCATTATGTTTTAGAAATAAATATTTACACAGTTTTCCAGTAATATTTTTCTAATACCTTGCATTAACCCATTTCAAAAATAATAATATGATTATTATTACCATGAAACAAACTTCTATTAAGAATTAAATTAATAATATTTAATAAAATATTATTCAATATATATTATATCACACAAAACAAAAAACAAAATGTGACAGTCCTACAAAATATTTATGAAACCATGAATAATGATTATTTATTAATAAATAAATATCAATAAATTATTTACTCATAAATAAATAAATATTAGTCACTAGAATGAAAATAAAAATTTAGAAAATATTTTATTAAATTTATATTCCCTGAAATAATTAGTGACAAAATATATATGATTGAACAAACGTGAATAATAATAAAGAATTTGTGTGAATAATATTTATTCATCCTATTAAATAATAAATAATATTATATATTATTTAATTATGATTCTGGATAAACTCTATCTATGACCATCTGGGCCACTTTCTCAGTGTCATTTGGAAATTCTACATAATATCTAATGTTTGCATCTAGAAACCCACCAAAGATCTCATTGAAAAATAAGATAATTTATCAATGAAATATTACATCATATAGATTCTTACATTGAAATATAATATCTTTTCCATGATATCTCTAATCAAGAAGGTTTCACACTGGTTCCATCAACCAATGTGCTCGTTTTATCAATCCTTGAATTCTTAGAAATCAAACATGACTATAGAACATTGGGAGAATGGATTTATTTAGTCTATATAATTTCAATAAAATAGGATTAAAATATAAATTTTTAATAAGGAATAAAAGGGATAAATCCTTTATCACATTATTTATTAATGAAATGTTTCTCATGATGTACCCAATGTATCCTACCTCACCTAAAACATTATTCATCAAGGTTTTCTTCAATACATCATAGTAAACAACTCATAATACTCATTAATAATAAACATCATGTCTAATGACCAATATAATATTCCAAATATAGGAACATATAGTGACACATTTTATGTTGATTTATTACTACTCGGTCACAATCCAATATTATCCTAAATGTTGTATCACCAAGGGTGTACACCATAAGAAGCTGCCTCAAAGACCCATGATTCTCCACCCTTATTATCTTGTATCCTTTGTGTTCCCCAAATTATTTCATCCAGATATATAACATATATATATGAATTATTTCATTGCACCTAGGGGTTCTATGTATAGATGAGAACACCTATGATCATTTAGTTTGATAAATACTCTTAATATATTACCACATAAATTGTTACATAGAAAAAAGTCATGATATTACATTAAGTTTATTAATATTCATAGATATGAAAATAATTTATCATAAATTAACCCAAATTAATTAATGAATATTCAATATGATTCAAAAAATTTTGAGAAGCATTAATAATAGGTTCAATGAAATTTGAATTTACTGAATTTATTATAAAATGTGAATTTGTTAGAGCAGTAAAATCATTTTTGATTCCAAAATTTTCATTTTTTATCACACATATATAAAAGGGACAATGTAAAATAGACAATGAATTTGTTCACATGTGAAAAAGGTGGATCCCTATAATTTTCGGTCAGAATTAGAATAGGAATATAACTGAACTAAGGAAGTCACAAGAAGAGTTTTCATAATGGGTTATCTATTATGTCTAATAATTGAAAAAAAAGATTACGTAAAAATAAATAAGATTACTATACATGTTTATAGACTAAAAACTGAGATACGTTTCTATAAATTTGCATTATTCTTTTTTCAAGAATGAGGAAATCTGATAGAGGAATAAGAGTGAGTGATCGAATTGAGTTTATCTATGATGTCATTAAATGTTCTTCCTAATTAATTTTAGGAATGAATGTTATGATTTTTTTGGAAATTAAAACTGGTTATGTTACGTTAGAAACATAGTGACATATTATAAAACTATTAATAAAGGATTTTAAACATGTTACAACTTCTAATATATTCTATTAGTTCAAGAAAAATTATATGTACTATTTTTTTACCAAAGCTCAACATACCTGTAAGTGTATTAAATGATTTTTGAATCTCTATTGAATGTTTTTTTATGTGGATTATAAGATATTAGATTATTTCCAAACCATACTAAGGTATGGTTACTCATATTATATTGTTATCCTTGTAATTTATTATTTTTGTATGGATGTTTTTTGAAAATTTATATTTCATTTATGATGATTATATATAATAGGAGGTGAATGTTATTAAGTAAATTAACTAAAAAATAATAAGATAATTGTAATTCACTCCCTTTTAGTTATCGTATTTATCCTATGTAGGCTTTTGCAATTGGTATCAGAGTCGATGTGCCCTTTATTTACTCTTTATTAACGTTTGAAAAGAAGATGTTATGATTAATTTTAATAGTGTAACAAATAACGGTATTTCATTTTTTATTGAAATAACAATCATATTTTTAATTATAAAATGTTTCATTATCTCATCCCTCTTAGGTATGATGTTTTGGAGGCTGATTCCAATGTATTTACTCCTCATGATTAAAATGTTTCTATTATTTTTGTTGATAATAAAAATCCTAAGAATGGTGTAAGGTATAAAAATGAATTACATTCTTCAATATCTAAAATTTAATTTCATAGTGTGAATGGATTTGGAACTATGAAAGTTATTTTGGAAAACATTAATAATATATTTGAACGAAATGAGATTTTGGAGAAAGAAAAGATACAAATATAGAGGTTAAAGTATGAATATCTCAAAATATGTTACTATAAATAAGTTGGTGAAATATATACATTTTTTAGGATATTGAAAGTACCATAATATAACTTTGTGATAAGTGGTAACATTCAAATATTGAAGAAAATATCTTATGTATTAATCTTGAAAAGTTTAACACTAATATTTCTATATTGGAAGATAGATATCCCTATACTCTATCATTGGGTGACATACATATATCCCTCATTACATTTTTGTTCAGAATAGATAATTTTATGAAAATAAAAGAAAATTATTATCGATAATATTTTTTTTAATCTACAAGGAAAATAAAATCTAATATGATCCCTATAAAGAATAAATATTGATGAATCTGAAAATAAATATGAGTATAGTAAAAAATTTAATAAAAAAATTTCCATTTATTTATAAATATGTGAATGTGGAATAGGAAAGTAAATGGGTAATTTTACTCTAAAATAATTTGAATATAAAGCCATTAGGAATTTTTCTAAATTTTTACCTTAAATAAAGGATAAATAATAAAGGGATGAAGATTATAGGAACTAAATAATATATTGGATGAAACATGTTGACATATCAAAATCCTATTCAAATTTAAAAGATAAAAAGTTCTCCACGACTAAAAGGTGATGTTTTATTTTTTAAAGATGATGAAGATAATGATAATAATTTTAATGTTGACGAATTAATTAGATTTTTTCAAAAAACCCATTTATTTAAAAGTAAATTATGAATATATTTACAGACGTATTTATAAAGAGGAGGGCCAATATGAATATTATATTAAAATATAGGTGAAATAATGTCTTCAAAATATTTTACTACTTGAAAGAGAAATTAATAATTTGGAAAATGTATATTCTATCAAAAATAGTGAGAAATTTTTCTTTATTGTAAATAAATTTTGATGGAGGAAATTTGTCAATTGAATAATGATTTTAAAAATAAAAATAATAAGAATAAATGGATTACAGTTATGATTAAAGTGAAAAACAATGAATGTAAACTATTTCAATAATATTTCTTTTAAAGTCTGTAGGGAGATAAGAGTTTTAAAAGCCTATTTCTGAAATTGGTGATTGTTCTAGTACATGTGATGTGAAGGAAAATAAACGAATGATTTTTTAATGGTTGAAAATAGTGGTGAATATATTCATAAGAAGAATAACATTTGTAAAATAGTGTGTGTAAAAAAACCAATATAGGTGAAAATTTATATGTTTATAATATTTCAATGTATGAATACAATTTTTCATTTACATATAATTCTATTAAATTTGGGATGATGTTCAAATAAAAGATGAAACATTTTATTGAAAATAAAATGTTTGGCACTGAAAACAATTCTCCTGTGAAAGGTACAAATGTTTTATGAAAAAAGGATAATAATTCCATTCAGCATAGAAGCTACAAAGGACTGTATTATTTCTTTGGATAATACTATTATTATGGTTGGATTTTTCATACATCATAATTTGTTGGTTTAATAAAAAACTACAATTATGAAATGAGTAACAAGATGAAAATTTTTAGGGTTAGTCAATCCTCTCAAACAAGTATCTCTATGAATGTTGTTTTAAAAGATGAAAATATATTAAAAACATTTTAAATAGTTTTTATATGATGTGAACAACCACAAAATATTTCAAAAGGATGTATTTTTATAATATAAAGGAAAAAATGTTCTATAAAAAAACTCAAAATCATGATTTTAAGGAATATAGAGAAATGAAAAATGATTTGTTGTAAAACCGATTCTCAATGTTACAAAAAGAGAATAGACTTGGATTCTGGAATGTGGGTACACTTGTCATAAGAAATTTGATATGAAAAGTTTCAATAATTTCAATGATATTAATGAAGGAATAAGGACATTTTGAAATGATTAATCACCAAGAATCAAATAGGTTGGAACTATAATTACTGTATAAGAACAAATAAAATCCAAAAATCCCATGTTGTTTAAGGGATTAAACTCAAATAATTATGTATTTAATTTTATTTTTTGATGAATGCAATAATTTTTTTGGAGAAGTCTATTATTTTGTGAAGTGTGTTTTAGATGGAAATTTTTTTAAGAGGAAAACATACAAATGGAAACATGCTTCAAGTTTGTGATGTACAATATTATTGTTATCTATGAATTTTGGAAGAAAAGAAATTGTGGCATAATTGGTTTGGGCATATGTGTCAGAGGAATATGAGTGCATTAAAAATGAATGTGTGCATTTGTGATATTATTGATATGTAATGAAAAATATATTTTTGTAGCTCAATTTCATAGAAATGAAAAATTACAACCATTGTGCACAAGAAAATTACATTTTTTAAAATATTCTCCCTGGATTAATTCATTATGATATTTTTGTGTAATTAAAAAAATAGATGTTTAGAAATTTATATTGTTAAGTAGTGAATTTACTCAGAGTACATTTATCCAGTATTTGAAACATAAATTGGATTTTTAAAAAAAATTTATGAGTTTTAGTAGAAGAGTTAATAAATATATAGATATTATATAATGATGTTGCTAACTGAAAATATAAATTAATAAGAAAATTAATTATTAAAATGTTATATTGAAAATATGGTACTCGTCATGAGTTCAGTCCACCTTACAGCCCATAAAAATAGTGTTTCTAAAAGTAATAATTGATGTATAATGGACTTTCGGCATACACTGTTGATTGAAAATCATATTCTTTAGTGCTTGTAGTTCTGGACCAGGAGTGAAATAATTTATAATAATAATTATTGTTTCTGTAGATAAATTTCTAATATGTATCCTTATAAAATATTCATTAATTAAATTACATGATAAAAAAATTAACTGCTTTAGGGGTCCCAGTATCATGGATAAAAAAAATTATAAATCGTTGAAAATATGATAAATGAGGTGAAAATATAATCTTTCTAGGCTAACCTCATAATATTAAATCATATAGATGTTTCAAAAAGATTGATGTTTTTTAATTTTACTTATATAGATGTTCTTGAAAAAAATAAAAATAATTTTACCTATAACATGTAGATAAAAAAATTAGATAATTATGTAACTTGGTAATAATTAAAATAATTGTGATTCCATGAAAATAGAATAATTATAATAAAAACTTTATTGTGATGTGTCATAATTTGATACATCTCATCTATTGGAAAACCCCCATCAAGGTAACTTTTTATTAATTTTTGGTTGGTTGTGTTGGTTTACTCTGTATATCATCATGGTGAATTTTTGAGTTCTAGATATTTTGAAAACAAAACATATAGTCAATAAACCATGAAAAAGAAAGAGAAGACCTGGAGGTGGTACAAAAGAGAAGATACAATGTGGTTCTATTTTCTAATGTTTGCTAAATTTTTGGTGTCCAAAATTTGGAATTTTTTTTTGCATTGGGTTGTGAGTATTTCTTTAAAGATATCATCAGAATATGGAAAATGAATGAGTTCTATGAGTATGGGATTTATGAAGTTTATTTCATGAAGACATGGGGGATTTTTATAGAGTTATTTGTGATTACGATGACCCTCAGGTTTAACAGAGGTATAGAGATTTGCAAGTAAGATTTGTAGGGAAAGGGCAGAAAGAGCATTACATTGGCTCAAAGGAGTAAGGAGCATTACATCGGTGAAAATTATTTGATTGAACACTTCACGATTACTACAATATTTGCGAATCTGGAAACAGACAAGGTGCTTCATGAAATATAGGGTATTTCGGTGGATATTTTAGATCATTTCGATTTGAGATGATGTGGTGCGGACTTCACGTGGAAGGATCTCGAGTCGGTGAAATCGCCTATAAATAGGCATCACACCCCTCGAGTGATGTAGAGTGTTTCCAAAGAAAACATTGTAGCTCTCAAATCATAAAGGATGTTAATGGATGTAGTGTGATTAGCGCAAGTTAAGAGATTCATGGTGTCTAATCTAGATCGGAGAAATTGGTGTGTTCCAAATTTGATCAGTGAGATTTGTGAATGAAGTATCTTTGTGATGGATTGATCTCTACATCATCCTATGCTTTGTGAAGGATTGTGCTCTGTGAAGGCTTGAGCTTTGCGATGTAGTGTTCTCTACAAAGAAGTGAGCTCTGTGAAGTAGTGTTCTCTGTGAAGGTGTTTTATTTTCGAAGAAGCAGGGGCACCATGAAGGCTTGTTTGAGGTGTGTGAAATTAGGAGCTTCGCCAAGTAGGGAGATTTAAGAAGTTATTTCCAAATTTTGTTCCCCGCTGATCCATGAAAATGGGTTATTCATTAATGGATGAAATTTGGACTTCAACATAGAATCTACATACATTGAATGATGAACTCCTTAGAGACAATTAAAAGGACTACAAGCCTTTAAACTATTAGTGGATCTTCTGAATAAGTAGTGAACTCATTTTATTTGACAGATCATTGAGTTCTAAAATAATGATTGGTTGTAATCATGGATAAATAGTGAGTCCGCTTGGAACATGAAAAGAGTAGTTCACTTATAGTGGATTTGGTATATCAGGACATCACCGATTTATGGTCCTAGACACAGCCTTATGAGGGTGAACCAATTAAATTTTGAGTTTCATGTTCTTACATTAAGATTCATTCATACTCTGCAATAGGAGAGAGAGGTAGATAATAGAGTTTTGTCTAACAAAAATACAAGATCAAAAGGAGCATTTATTTTAATTTTCAATACCATGATTCACCCAACTGTCATGGTTTATTTCCTCGTGGACATAACATCATCCAATATAAGGACTGAGATGGAAGTACAAAACATAATTTCTGATCAACAAAAAAATTCAAAATACAATAACATCATTATTTTTCCCACATGCAATTTTTTATTCCAAATTTGATACAAAAATTTTTAATGACGCTTTTAAGAATCATGAGTGGATTCAAGATATGAATGAATATTTGAAATATATTCACAAAATATTTACATTGTAACATGTACCTAAAATATATAATAACATTTTATTGGTACAAAGTAAGTGTTTTAAAAAAATATGAATGAATATGGTTATGTGATAATAATAAAACCACGATTTGATTGAAAATGGTACTCACAAATTCAAGGATCTTATTTTGATATGAATTTTCATCCAGTTACATTGTTATAAACAATAATAATAATTCTTACAATTAGTGAACAATGAATTTAGAAGCGTTTTTAGATGGATGTGGAATCCAATTTTTGTCATTTAGAACTTTATGAAGAATTTTATTTTGAAAAACCTTCTATCTTTGAAATTAGAAATGAAAAATTTTATGTTGGTATGATGAATGAGTATTTATATAGGATTAAGTATGGTCTAAGAACCTGGTAATCCAAATTGTATTTCTTCTTATGTAAGTTGAACTTCAAGAAAAGAATACTTGAATGAAATATATACATAAAATGAAATCAGAATATCTATATTATTGTGATTATTGTGATTATGTGTTTTGATTATATTATACTCATTGGGAAAGATGAAAGTCATTAGGAAAATTTTCATAAGAGATGAAGAAATTGTGTGAAATATTCATAGCTAGGGATATAAAATATTTTCACAGATAAAAGATATCCTAAAAGAAGAAATAATTTGTTCTATCTCAATATATGTATGCTGAATAAATTCCCAAGAAGTTAGACGTGGAAAATTCAAAATATTATTTCTCACCAGTTTAAATGAGAAATGTATTTTCATAATGATAGAGAATGAAGTGAAGTGGATTCTAAGGAATTCAGAAAGCTGATTAGAAGTTTGTTATATCTGACTACTTTAAGACTATATATATTGTTATTATATTAACTAATATTTAGTATTCCAAGATGGTGAAAAATAATATAATCTTTTGGTAGGAAAATTTATTATTAAATATATCACTGTGTTGAAATATTTATTTATCAAATTTGTAAGCTTGGGGATAATTGATTTGTTTGGGTATACAAATATTTATTAGGTAATATAGTTATATATTTAATAATGAGTTTAATTATATTCATTAAAATCAATTTAATCTCTATGTTATAATGGTCACATTAAAATAAGAATACTTTTGTGTTCTATTAAGATCAACATTTCGTGCATTGAAAGTTATTTAAAAGATTAAATTTATTTAGAAAGAGACGTATCAAAAATATTTTTCTTATGTTTGTGGTTTTGGGGTGTGTTTTAAAGGTATAAAATTAGTTTTCATTTTCACCACAGCAAGAGTGGACCCACAATGTCTTCTACATGTTCCAGATATATCAATATCTCTATAATGACTCCTACATCATCTACAGAGGAAACACTGATATCGATGATGATATGATGTTTTTTGAGAGGCTGGTATAGAAGTATGATAATTAATAAATGGTTCTATGTAGATTAAACATCCCCATGGTTCATTTTTTGTGGTGTAAATTGTTCTAAATTTGAGTACATGGTAGTGAGAGATGCATACGCATTCCTAGCACTTGATGTTGTTTTGAGTATATATGTTTACTATTATTTTTTGATGGTGATATGTTTGGATATTTCGGTTTTGTGAGATGTTTTTATTTTGTATGTATTATGTGTGATAATTTATCCCACATATGAAATTAATTGGACTTAATTTCTAATAAATAAGTGTTATACCTTTTCATAAGTAAAACAGTGATGGAATGTTAGTTTCACCCAAAGAGGATAATATTTTGACATGGATGGTCGAATTCCACGATTTTTGTGATTGGGTTAATGTTGTGTGTCAGTTGGCGTAGTGGTAGGTCTGTGCTGTGTTGAGGATGAAATGGTTGGGCAGAGATATACATATGAGGATAATATGTGATTCTATAGGTTATCAAATGTATAGTGTTGTTCGTTATGAGAGGAGGTGATGTGGTTGAGTAAGATAAATTATATGAATTTTAGTTTGGCATGTTGAGATGGGGCTTATATTGAGGTGTAATGTCATCATTGATAGGTTTACTGACCCCGACCCGGATATCTTAGAGTAAAATACATTCATGATAACATTGTCATAAGATACAAGGAATCACATCCTAAAGAACCAATCAGTTTAATACTTATGTTAAACATGATATGTACATGAGTCTTACATTTCATTTGAATACAAAAATTACCATATATTTTTTAATATCATTATTCCATCTACAATATTCATCCATTATATTAAATACTATGGAATCATGGGAAATGGAATGAAAATATAGGTGATCTCAAATTCCCAATAAGTGTTGTTTATAGTGAAAAAATTCATGAATCAATAAGCATAATCAATATAACAAGGAAAGAACTAAATACACATGAATTATAGTCAATAACGATAAATTAAGTGCATAAAAAGGTAATATCAATGAAAAAAAATACCATGGGTAATAATCAATACGAATTTTTAAATAACTAAAAACACATTCCATTTAATCAATAACATTACTATCATAATTGGATAAAACATAATCAATATAGAAAGGTAAATAACAGAAAACACAATTCATTTAGAAATTAAGGTGACAATTAAATGAATCTGAAGATAATATCATAGTGATAATATCATGTATTTTAATAAATTAATTTCAAATGAATGAAATTATTAATTGCTTGATGTCATGTTTCCCATGTTCATGATACCTTTACATTTTTGTTCTTTTATAAGAATGTTTTAAAACATACCAGGTCACAACCCATTTAACTTTGGTTATCTAATTGATTCATCCCAAAATACTACCGATACCCAAATGGGATATCTATAGCTAGAACCCACAAATTTAATACCTTAATATTCCATTATTCGTATATCAAATAATTATTTTACTTGATAAAAATGTCTGTTGATAATGTATCTATAATGAGTAATTGATACAGATTTGAAAATATTTATCCAACTAATCAAATAAAATTTATAGTAACCACAATTTGTATAAATGGTATATAGTTTAGTATATAATCATATCCATGAAAAAAGAATATAAATATTTATGATAACTGAAAGAAACAATGATAATTTATCTCAAGAATGTGATATCATTATGATAATGTTAATTGTCATGAAAGAACATTACATTATAAAAAAAATTACCTCTTTTTTATTTTCATGTCAAATCCCATTAGATAAGAAAATTAAAATTCAAACATAAAATACAATAAATAATGAAATTTTCATGATATCACCTATCAAAGTGATAATATTTACACCATTTAAAATAAACTAAGGGTAGAAAATTACAATAGTCGTTAATTAAATTAAATTGAGGTGAAATCCAGTACCTCACATTTCCTTTTGATTAAACACAAATTAACCTCTATTATAGTGGTTTTAAACATTTTATTAAATTATATTAGAACCATATTAATTTTCATAATATCTTATATGGTGTTTTATAACATCTGTTCATTAATAATATTTCATTAATTTTTTCATGTGTTAAATTCCCTATTTTCACTTGCATATTTCATCCGGAAAAATCTAGTTATTGTGAATATTATATTGTTTCATAAAATCATGAAATATAATCTTGAAAATATTATAATATTTCTTAATTAATATTACTTTTAAAAATAATCATTAATAATTTTTTTTGAAAATTGAATTATATTAAAATTATGAGGACAATAAGATATACGTACGTAGGAGTAACGTTTCAATATTCTAATGATCATTATGTAAAGAAGGTGAGTATTATTTTACATTTACAAAATTATCATAATATAATTAATTCAATATTATATTCATATATATCATCCATGTGGTGTGGTGATGATAATAGAGTCATGTCCCTTCATGGAGGAGGTAGTCCACACATACATGAATGATATTGTCGTATTTTATAAATAGAAAAATTATGAAAATGGAATTATATATTAAAATTTTAAAATTATAAATATGTAACAAATATTATATTTTTTTCATATATATATAACTAATAATAATTAACATTATATTTGTCACATTCCGTGTGAAGCATTGGTGAAAGAATAATCACATCACTTTGCGTGGTGATAGTTCGTCGTACACGTGAGCAACAATATCATATCTTTTACATAATAAAATTAAAAAAATATATATTTTCATTCACTATATTTGTATAAATATGTTATAATTATCATATATATAATTTGGATCCATCATAATACCCATACTTCTGAGGTGGAAATAGAAAAGACGATTGTCATCTATTCGTGAGGCAGTATCCCACTAAACACACTAACAATGATTTTATAACACATTTGATAGATTTGGAGACAGTTTTGGGTTAGTATATTATTTTAAAAATATCCTAAAAATATTTAATAAATTGGGATTATTTTATTATAATGGATTAATAAATACATATGGAGGTGGATAAAAAATAAAATTAAGCATTATCATTGAAAAACATTACCCCTTCTTGGGGTATCCTTTTTAGGTTTAAACTAATGCCTTTTTACATTGGATTTATGCCAAAAACATTCTTCTAATATGAGAGGATGGAATTTTTTAAGTGGTATATTTATGATTTGTTTATGAAAAATGGATTTATCGGTGTAAATAACTGGGGGAGTGAGAACCCTTTTATAATTTAAGAGGATTGACTTTCTTGTAAATATAAAAAATTATTCACCATTAAGAGGTGCCCCTTACCTTTATGAAAAGAAAATAGATCAACAATGGAGGGTATGAATAATGTTGTAAATACACCCCTCCACAACATAAAAAGATGTAAATTTTTATCATATTATTCCTTAGTATTTTAAATTACTGAATTTTACCATGGTAGTATATTCCATGGAAAAGTTTATCTTTTAATTCCCCTAGGTAATTATTCCCATATGACCAAAATTTAAATTGGTTTTATTATATTATTAAGAACTAATTTTTTTAATAAAAAATAAAATTTCTTAAAATATAAATCATATCATTGTTTGATATTTAATTAATTAAAACTTATATAATGTATAAAACCATGGTTCATCCTTAATCAAAATAATGAATTTTAACTTTTTTCACTATTAATTAATGTAAAAAATCATGGATTCATTGTTAGATATTATATATCATTCTTATTCCTAATATTTCTTCCATATTTCAAAATTTAACACAATGAAGTGGAATAATATAATTTACTACTAACCTTGAAAATGTAATGGGAACACATGTTTTTTAAGTGAAAAAGGTTCAAAATATTAGAATGGTTTAAATAAAAAATTATATGAAATTTATTTAATCTAACTAAATTATATTTATTGATATATAATTGAACTAATTTTACTTTAAAAAAATTCAATATAAAATATATCATTACAAATTATATATAACAGAGGCAGTTTTCAATTAAAATTAAATATAATTCAAAATTCATTAAGAAATGAAACATATGAAAAAAATACCAAAAATTCACCATAATATTATTTTTATATTAATATTTTAAACAATTATTATTTTTAAAATTATCTTTCCAAAATTAGTGAAAATTAATTTTAATATTTTTTTACCAAAGCGTGACTGATAGGTCTTTTGGAAAAAACAATTTTTTCATAAAATATTTATTTTAATTTTAAATGATACATATTATATTACTGACAAATATATAACTATTAAATTTTTGTAAAATATTTATTTTTTGAAGAATGTTAATTATATTTATACCATTCAATTTAATGGTTAGGTTTTCACTATTATATTAAATAACATGTTTTATATTATGTTCTTATTCAGTAAAACATGTTTATTCCTATTATCAAGGAGATTGAAGAAACTCATAATTGAGTATAACAAAACCGAACTAAATATTTCATATAACAGTATCTATAGAATATGATTTATTTTTTTTCATAATATTGGGGTTGTTATGTTCTCCCAACATTAAATAAATTACATCCTTTCAATTTCAAATGGATTATGGTATTCAAATGTTTACTATATTAAATAACACAATTGAAAAACCCAAATCATAAAAATATATACTATTATATCCTCTTAACAGGATATAACATGAAGTAATAATGTATTCTATAATAACTGAAAAATGGGTTTCTTGGTAGGTCAGAATTAATGGAATGTGATGATCTGAACATTAAGGAAAATCAAAAATAAATATATTTATTGAATAAGTTCATTGATCACAAGAAATTTAATGATAAATATATTGTTAAGGGCCCCAAAAACAGTAAATCTGATATTTGTGAATATTCTATTTATATTATCATAAATTATTTTAATATGATTTTATTTTCATTCCACGGACCTTTTCCTAATGTGGAAGACTTATCTTACTTTCAAATAATATAAAGAAATATATTTCAATGATATTTTTTTACTTTATAAGCATAGGTTCATCCTTTGGTTTTTCTTTGATTTCATACTCCAAGAAATGAATATCCAAAAATAATTTTTAATTCCTTTTATACTAAAATTTATTTTTAACGGATCATAAGATCCACACAAGAGTGACACGTATTTCCATTTATCTCTAACTATTTTCCAAAACAAACATGATTAGAATAATGTTTCCAATTTAAAAACATAATATCTAAAAAAAATTTAAGACCAATGGTTCATCATTAATATTTATTTTTTATATAATTTAACTAATTAAGTACTAACAAGTACATCATTTAGGCTAGTGGTATGTGGAAAACCATTATTGTTATTTTGTAATGGGTTTATGCCCTACGGTCTTCGAGAACATTATAGGGTGTCACCTAGCATGTTATTTATCCTTTTTCAAAGTAAATTAATATAATTTTGATAAAATTACAATAATAATTATATGCAAATACTTGAAATAAAATTCGTTATTATATAACCTTTATATGAGGGTTATCAGTAAATTTATTTTCTGGAATCTAATAATCATAGTTGGATATTATTATAATGTCATTATTGGTCATATTTAACCTAAAAGTTTTATATACATTTATTTTTATATCTATAAAATGTAAATGAGTTATTTATCTACTATTTTTCCACTAAAACATATACTAACCATTAAATTCCCCAAAAAGAATATTAATTTTGGAAGACTCCCATTAGATAAAACAAAATATTAGAATTTACGACTTTTAACATATAATAATTCTTAAAATCATTAATCACTAATATATCCAAAAATATTATGATAATAAAGATATATTTGATTCAAAAATATTCCAAATTAGTTTCATAATTCATATATACAAAATATTATTTTTAAAAATACATCTAAAAAATAATTCATGAATCCCAATATATATAGTTCATTCATTTTATTTCCACATAAGTCCTTCATTAGTTTTGGGATTAACCATTTATTGTCTATTAAAATTCTTCATAATGGTTTGAATTTAAAATGTGAATTATCCTAAGCATATCCCCCAAGAGTGTCAAACTAGGTTCATAATAAATCCCATAACCGTTTTAGAGATATTACCCCTGAGTACCACTATTCCAAAACAACGTACAATTGTAGTATCCACACATACAATTATATCAAGGGAAAACATGATAATCGCTACATTAAAAAACCATAGGATGTTTTTATATAAGTATCCAGAAATTTTATCTAGGTATTATATTTCCAAATATATGTCTTCCTAAATCAAGTTCCCGAGGCTTCTACTAAATTAATCTAACACCAACTATTGCTCCATATAACCTATTGTCCTGAAGATATTTCCATACTTCAATACATTAACATTAGATACTTGGAATCATATACCGAATGACAGATTAGTTTAATATTCTTGGTAACTATGGTACATACACGAATCATACAATTAATTTGAATAAAAAAATTACAACATAATTATTTTTGAGAAAATCATTTTTATTTCTTATCATATATTTCTATTTCTAACATATACAACACCAAGGAATCCTAAAGAAGGGAAATAATATATCTTTGATCTCAATTTCCTTGTAAGGTTTAATTATAGTATATATCATACCCTGACCCGGTATCTTGTGGTCATAATTATATTTATTTATTTATTTTTACTTATTTTTATTTTGGTTTCTTAATGTTTAAAAAATTGATTAAATTAAAATTAAAAAAAATAAAAATAAATAAATTGTATTTTTTTTAAGAATAATACTATTATTATTATGGTTAATTATATTATTTTTATTATCATGTTAATTATAATTTTTATTAAGTTATTATGAATATTAATATTATCATTATTCGTTAAATTTTAATTTATTTTATTTCGTTTTATTTTATTCATTTATTTATTAGTTTCTTTTCTTTTTTCTATCTCCCTTTTCCCCTCCCTCTCTCTATCCCTCTCCCATCGCACACCCCCAATATGCCAATCCTTATTCAGCCACTCTCTCGTTCGTAGCGGACACCCCTTCCCCTGACCTTGTCATGTTCCACCGCCGCCCTACTGCTCCTCTGATGAACCATGCCGCTGCCCTACTCTTCCTTTTGGAAAACCGTATCATCCCTCCCTGATCTATTCTACGGACTACTTCTCACCAGCCAAACCCAGCAACTTCCCCTCTCCTAGCTGTCATCCCTTGGCCTCACCCCCTTCCAGCACGACTCACCTTTTTCATGACCTCAGGTACACTCTTATTCCCCCGTTAGTGTTTCTATTCTTGTTTCATTGGGGTTTGAGGATTCCATCAATTAGGGTGTTACATTATAGTTTTAATGATGAGTGTTTTTGTTTGATATTGTGGATTAGTGTTTTCTTTCCGGACCCTTATGGTGCGAATTGGGTGCAATTGATGTTATCTCACCGAAATTCAGATGTTTCAACACTAACGGTAAGCATTTTCACGTATTGGTGTTTTTGGACAAATTAATTCTCTTATTTAGTAAATTTGACAAACTCATTTATTTATTTACATGGTGTGAATATAGTTTTACATGAATATTGATATGATTTCAATGTGTTTACTTAAATTTTGATTTGTTATGAATGTTTTGATTTGGTGAAAACCCATGTTGAGAATTTTCTTGTGTTTTATAAATTTTTTGTGGGTTTATTATGTTTCACAAGGGATATGAATTCTACTTTATCATGTTATTGGTGTGTATTTAGCCTTAGAAGATGTTTTTAATGGGAGTTTGTGTTCAATGTTTGGTAATAATGCATGGGGTTGTTTCATAAATATTTTTAGTGGTTTATTAAATCTTATAAAGGGTGAGAAACTAGTTTTTGAATAATTTGATACACGCATGGGATGGAATTTGTTTCTTAATGTGAAATTGGGATGATGTTTCATGTAATAACCTTTTCATGCTTTCTTTAGGTGTTTTATAAATTGTACAAATGGTTTATTTAGTATTTCAAGTGGTTCAAATCATGTTTTCAGTGTCACTTATTGTGAAAATGGGTTTGAGAGTAGGGTTCTAAAGAGAAATGCCTAATTTATCATATTTGAGTTGTCGTGTATTTTAAAATGTAAATTTTAAATGGATTAAACAATAAAATGCATTTTTTGTAATTGGTTCTGGTTTATGTGACGATTGAAAATGGCCTTTGAAAATGGTTAAATTGATTATGTGCTTTTCATTTAATATTTTATATGGATTTATGAGTTATTTATGTGGTGTGTCATTGGTGATAATCCTTGATATGTTATTTTGAATTATTTAATAGATTTTTTAAGTGTTTTAATTCTTTATTAAATTATTTGCGTAGTGTGATGGACCTCACTACGATAGTTTTGGGCAATGGGTGTCGAGGTATCCTACATGTGCATGCATAGGATAATGAATATATATATATATATATATATATATATCCCATCATTGTAAATTTTCCCTCATGGTGTGGGGAATATTTTCAATGTAGCTATGGGTGTATATATATATATAAATGAATGTGAATGTATGCACCAAGTGTCAGTTCGAGTGGACATCGAAAAATAACGACATGTTTGAGGTAGGTCCCTTATGCCTATTCCGTTAATTTGAATTTCACAATTGATTTCTTGTTTTAAAAATATGTTTCTCATGTATTATATATACACTTGCTCTGAAATCTGGTTGTGGTTGCAAGAAGTGACATTGGCTTTTTTTCGAAATTGAAATGTATTTCCAACACTCATTAGTCTTAAGTGACATTTCTTGAAAATGTATTTCCTATGTGGCTTTGAATTAGTAATGTGTATTTCCAATGGTTTTTGGCCATTTGGCCAGTTAATTGTGAAAAATGATACATTTATGTAATTAATACCATTTTTTAACTTAAGAATGCTTTATGAAAAATAAAAACCTCTCTTTTGGCACGCCCCTTTGGTTTTAGAAGAAAAATGATTTCTATATTGAATGTTTTATTATGTGCCTAATTTGATGCTTCTGCATTGTCTGACGTGAAAGAGGGGGGAATGTGATTAAGGAGGGAGAACAATGGAGAGAGGTTGAATGGGTTTTAGATAAAGAAAGTGTTATGTATGTATATGTTTCCTTCGTAAAGAAAACTCCCAATCATTTGAAATAAATCACAATGGGAAACCTGGGTATCTAGGTTGGTGACCAGTTCTAGTATGCTAGATGACATAGACAGGGTTCATCTCAGTTCTTATAGCAGGATTGACACAACAACACTAACTAATCATATAAATTTTTGAGGTTTGTGGTCTTTTGAGCCATGTTTTTTGAGGGTTGTGGTCTTGTAAGCAACGTTTTTTGAGGTTCATGGCTTCTAAGACACGTTTCATCGAGGTAAGAGGTATCTAGGGTCTCACTTTTTTCCAACTACCTATAGGGATTACCCATGGATCCCATTTGTGACATGTTTCTTTTGATGTAATTTCATTTCATTTGTTTCATAATTGATGTATTTTTTTGTGAAAGCCATATTTTAATCTAAACTGGTTTGTTTTTGTTTTGAAACATCAATTCATGCTTGGAAAGTATTTTGAAAATGTTGTGGGAGTGAAATGCATTAATTGAGAATGGTAACTCTATACAAGAATTTGAAATGAAGGAAAAAATTATTTTATTATATCTAATTTTCAAACTTGCATTATTGTATTTATTACTAAAGGTAGGGGAATAAGACTTGGTTTTATTTAGGCATTCCTACTGAGAATCTCGGTGCTCATGCTTAATTTACTTTTCAGTTGCAGGTTTTAGACATAGATAGCTTTTGAGGATTGAGTTTTGTTTACATTCTGTGGTGACCCATGAGGTCACCGGAGGTATGAAATGTTACTTCGTTTATTCTTTTTTCCACTGCCAAGTTTCTCAGATAAATTTCCCTTTATTTATCTTCTTTCCCATATTAGGTTTAATAATATTTGTTATGGGAAAAATCATTTCCAACTGGTTTATATTGTTGCCCAATACTAGTTTCTAGCCCATGGGGATCTGGAACCCCATTTGGGCCATGTCTCAGACCGGCTCGATTGATCGATTCTAGGTTGAATCGGGTTGGTTTGTGACAAAATAGTATCAAAGGCGGCCCTTGTTATTTCGGGGGTCAAGTATCTGGTTGATTAGGTGTGTCAGGGACATGAGAGGTAGGTGCGGGAAGGACATGATGACCCCTTTCTCATAATGATACACATGTTGACTGGGGTAGTGCAGGATTTTAATTTGTTTCATTGAATTGGTCTGTGTGGATAAAGGATGACCAAGGAAGTGAGCTAGTGTTACATGGAAAACGTGCATACAGTAGCGACCTAGGTATAACATGAGTGCACCGTACAAGATTCTTCATGTGTTTGATGGTCTCTTGGAGCCTGGCCTACTAATCCATGTTATCGAGCTGGTAAAACCACTAGTCCCTTATATTTAGATGTTTTTTATGTGAGTTATGAATGCGATTAGTTTTGACTGACATGACTAGATCTAAAAAAATAAAAAGTTATTTTAGTGAAAGGGGGTTTTCCAAAGGGGATATTTTTAATAGTGGAAAATGGTTTTTGAAATGAAAAATGTTTTCGAATTTGAAAATTATTTTCTTTTAATTGAATGTGGGTATTGGAATGGAAAGGTGGTCTGGAAATGGGAATTGTTTTATTTTAATGGAATGTGTGTTTTCAAATAAAAACTATGGAGGTGATTTGTATGTTGTTTTGGAGTACATGTAACACATTTTGAAATGCGAATTGGAAAATGATTTTGGAATTTGAAAATTTGTTACATTAATGATAAGTGACATTTTCAAATTAGTTGAGAATTTGTACTTCAAGTTGACTGATCCATTTTGAAAATGATAAGTGTCTTGAATTAAGCCTTGGTGTTTCTATGAGGGATCACATATATAGAGATACACATGTGGCACTAGTATAATTACTGGTATGTGTGCATGGTAGCATGAGCTAGCACAATGGTATATGTATATGCAAGAATTTATGGGATACCAATGGTGGGTACGTGAGTTTTCTTTCCTAAAAAATGGTATCCAAAAAGGTAATTTAAATGTTTTAAAATGTGAGTAATCAATTTTTTAGTGTTCTCTTTTTGTGTATGTCATTATTTTTCATGGGTTCTAAGCTTTCGCATATTATATTATGGTGGAAACTAGGGTTTTATTTTGAGATTTAGTTATGACTGAAGTGTGAAATTCTGATATATGATGAATTTTGATTCAGATTTGTGCCTCTTGGTTTGAGTATACTGTCCAGAAAAGTCCCAGAGGTTTATAGTGAGTCTCTTATAGTGTTTGGTTCTACCTAGACTCTTAGTAGAGGGGTATAGTTGAATTCTTTTCAGTTGTTGTCCATCTATGGTTGGGATCATGATCTATCAAATGTAGTGTACTGGCATGGTGAAATCGTTGGTGTTTTTGGGTTATTGGAAACTCCCAAAGATAGGCGAGTCTATACTGGTTTGAGTTCATTTGAGGTTTCAAATTTTGATTGGTGTGTAAGGAAATCCCATATTTGGTGCGTAATGGGATGTATTGGAAGGTGATCAAGACAAATTTCGTCTAATGGTTTATACCTAATGAGTTGACAGAGAGTAATGTGGAAGAGATCATGAGTGTCCAGCGAGGACAAAAAATAGTGAATACTTACGTCAGGCATTTCAATGTGTTGATTCCATTCTCTCTGGAGGTAGCATCGCGAAATCAGTTAGAGTTTAACTTGTGTTGGGTCTTCATCTATGGTTCAATGAACGATTTTTTTTGGTGTTTGGGATGGTTCCCCAATTGGTGAGGGAGAACTGGAGGAACCTATCTTAGATGAGTTTTCTTGTCAATTCCATCTCCTATTAGTCAGGCCACTCTTTTATTCACTTTTGGTATGGCTAGATTGGGTACATTAAGTAGCCTTGTCGTTATCCTGTGGAGGCTTGTCGTTAATGTGGCCATTTGGGCCACGTGGATAGGTTCCTCTAGAGACATCATCAAAAAAAGTCTCGACAGATGTCATCTCCTGACTGCGAGGTAGCAGATGCTTCAAGACATCAGAGCTCTAGCCAAAAGTATTTGAGTGATGCCTTTCAAGCAGTCAGGAATCATGGGGTGTGGTGCACCATGGCCTAACTATTGTCTCCAATGTTGAAATATGGACATTTTAAATTTCTCAATTCAAGATACCTCGTCTTTGATGGTTCTGTTCTGTTGTAAGTGTCATAAAGATCTCATTTACTCATTGTGGTCGTTATTCTTTGAATACCACAAATTTAGTTGTAATAAGTCATTATGATCAAATTAAATTTTAATTACAGTAATTGTTCCTCGCCAATTTCAATCATTGGAGGTTAGTTCAATATGGATGTGAGTCTCGAGATGATTTCCTCTTGTGTGGCTAGCTTCTCTATTGACCCGTTCCAGTATTAGGATGTGCTTGTTTTAGAGACACATGTGTCTTGGGCATCAATAAATAGGGGTTTGGTCTGGCATTTGTTTTGGTGTATTTCATCTAGGATCCCATTTGGTGGGGGTCTGGTTTATATAGAGAGTCTGTGGTTCATTTTGTGTTGGGACTGTATCTGTCAGATCTGCTTGGATTAAAATGGTTGATTCTTAACATGTGTGAGGACCCAAAATGGATCTTATTGTTACTTGTTCGACAGTTTCCTGTGTGGGAGTTTTAGTCGGCGTTGGAGGTTTTCTTTTTTGGTTCAAGTTAACAGTTCTAGAGTTAATCTTGTACAGAGACTGAATGTTAGTCAGGCTAGTTGGCTTCTCGTGGAGTGGATAACCATCCATGTTTCCTGATGAATCTTCTCATAGTAGTTTCCCTTACAGCAATATGGGTGTGACTCAAAGAATGAAAGGTCACACTGAGTTATAGTTTCAGTGGTCCGATTTAGTTTCACGAACAAGTTTTGTTCCTTGTTTGGGTTGGGTGACATTTTGGGGGAAAAAGGTTTTGTGGTGGTGAGAATTGTCACACCCCTAACTAGTACCTTGCGGTCATATTTACATTTATTTATTTATTTATCTTTATTTGTATTCTAGTTTCTTAATGTTTCAAAAATTTATTAAATTAAAAGAAAAAGGAATTAAAAATAAATAAATGGAAATTTTTTTTATAATAATAGTAATATTATTATGGTAAATAATATTATAATTATCATGTTTAATATAATTATTCTTATGTTATTATGAATATTAATATTATCATTATTCATTCATTTTTTTCATTTTATTTTATTCTTTTATTTATTTCATTATTTCTTTTTTTTCTCTCCCTTTTCCCCCTCCCTATCTCTCTCCCTCTCCCGTCGCCCACCCCCCTGTGCCATGGCCAATTCTTCCCCTCTCCCCTTCATATTAGATGCCCCCCTTACACTGACCTTGTCGTGCACCGCTACGGCCCTACAACTCCTCTAGTGATCCATGCCGCCGTGTTGCTCTTCCACTCGGCAGACCATATCCTCTCTCCCATTTAAATTCGACAAACCACTCTGCACCAGCCGAACCCACCACACTCCCCTCTCCTAGCAGTCATTGTAAAGGCCTGGAAATTTCAAGGGAAATTTTTTTCTAAATTTTATTTGGAATTTTACAAGAACGTAATTTCTGACGGAACCTGATTCCGAGGCTTGGTGTGCCCAGAATCATTTTTCTGAAGTTTGGCTCGGGTATGTTCAGTGAACGAACGAGCGGGTTCTACTATCTTTTGAACCAGTGCACGGAATCAAATTCTGAGGGCACTGATAGAATCGAAGCGCCGGTACTTGATTATAAACGCCCCCTCCGGAGTTGCATTTGCTTGGTTGTGGTTTTTAATTTTTGGGTTTTAAGTTATGAAATAAAATAAAGTTGTGCGACAAATTTTTTTTTATTTTACTTAAATCCGCTGAAAGACCACTTTAAGCTGCTTAAGCTCAGTTGAAACGGATAGGGTGCAATCCAAAATATCATATGCACTTGATAGGATATTTTTGGGGTGGGGCCCACACGAGCCCCACCGTTTCATTCCACTAAGTAACGCACCCGCGAAAACCCCTATTAAATAAAAGTCATCTGGGGCGTTTTCTTAAACAATTAAATTCTCCTATTAAATGGGTGGTTTATTCGTTGAATTAATTCTATAAATTAATTTCGTTCGTTTCTTAACACGTTTTCGTTTTGTTGGAATTTTAATAATGTAAGGCCAACACACCTTCCTTTTGAAATGTTCTATTAAACCATTGAAGAATCTCTAAGGATCTTCCTCCTTCTACTCGAAGAATGCAAAGAACGCGAAGAACGTGAAGAAAGCTGAACCCACAAAGATCAGTGACGCGACACCGTGTTCAGTGACACCGACGATTATCCCTCCGCGATGCTTCTTCCGTGACGATCCAACCCCGCGACAACCATAGATCGACAACGACAAGGTAGGGGATTGCGGTCCTTTAATTTCATTTGTGGATTATAACTCAATTTGGATTTAATTATTAAAAATTAAATATGTATGTTCTTGATCCTCGGAGATCGTCGACGTGATTCCCTTCCGTGGTAATGCGACGCCCTTCAGAGGTGCGACGATCACCTCCTTCCGCGAAGGTCAATTCCGCGACGAACTCGCATGCGAAGCCGACAGCGAGGTAGGGATTTTGTTTGGAAATAACTTTTTATTCCCGTAGTTGTTTTCTTCTAAAACAAATGAAACTGGATCAAGTGCAATTTTAAATTATTAAAATTGTATTTGTTTTGTTTTTCGTGTGTGGATTATTCTTCCCGATTGTTATCGCCTAACACGGAGGGTGCCGGCCAAACGAACACAGCCCGACAACCCTCCGCAGTTCAACGTTGTTATGTGGATTTGGAAGGCGATGACAAAATGTGCCACAAAGGTGATTTGATGTTTCCGCAGTGAAGAACGGGACCCGGGAGGAGCAGCGGCGCCAATGGACCCACAACCACGCGGGTCCGGCGCACCCAGAATGCGGCTGTGCCGCGTCCGTTGACTAGGGAGGCCCCCCGCGGGGGCCGCGGTGTTGTCACGTGGGGGCAGTGTGCCCCCCGCGTTGCTCGGCCGCTCGGCCGAGCCAAGCCGGGCCGGGCCGTGCCCTGGCCAGGCCGGACCAGGTCCAGCTGGGTCGGACCCGGTTGGGGTCGACCCGGTTCGGCCCACCCAGGGGCGTGGGGGGTCGGACCGGGTCGGTCCGGCCATAGACCCCCCGTCTCCGGATGCTTTCGGTCTTTTATGCGTATCTTGAGCTACTGGCCTCTAAACGACGCGCCATCAGTGGCGATGCGATCCCTGGATCGAGACGGTCATTTCAGTATATTATACTCAAGGTTTCAGAGAACTTTGGGTTCGGCCAGGTTGGTTCGTACACAAAACCAACCGGGCCCTCAGAGCAGAAACAGATATATCTTGAGCTCTGGAAGTCCGATTGACGTGCCGTCGACTTTGATGGATTCCTCTAAGTGAGAAAGAACTTTTGGCTTACTATGCTCGAGTTTTGAATGCCATCGGAGTGCGGTCGGATTGGTTCGCTCACGAAACCAACCGGGCCCCTAGAACGAAAAAGCCAATAACTCACATACCGGGCGTCCGATTGACACGCCGTCTGTTGCGTGGCGTTCCTGTTGACGATACGGAAACATTGGGCATACTCCGCCTGAGTTTTGGACGCAGTTGGATTATGGCCGGTTTGGATTGTACACGAAATCTAACTGGGCCCCTAGAGCGGAAAAGCTTATATCTTTAAGACAGGACGTCCATTTGACGAACCTTCAGCGGAGTTGATGATCATGTTGAGAAATGGCCCCTATGAGTATACCCTATGAGGGTTCGGGGTACAGTTGAGATACGGTCAGGTTGGTTCGCTCACGAAACCAACTGGGCCCCTGGGACGAAAAGGCCAGTAACTCACAGACCGGGCGTCCGATTGACACGCTGTCTGTTGCATTGAGACCACTATGACGAGGCGGTCCTTTGAGATACATATTCTTGGGACATTGAGATACTTGGAGTATCTAATTGTAGCTCGTGGAACGGACCCTCACAGAGATGAGTGTGAAGAGTACGGAGACCGTGTAGCCGACTGAGACCTGACGACTGCTTGACCGACTCGACTTGGAGTGAGTCGACTATCCCAGTGGACGGAGCACTACATTGTTTGGATGCAGACCCATGGCGGACGGAGCACTACCTGTGTGACAATGCAGACCCGCGGTACTCGTCTGTAGAGTACCTCAGCAGGCTACTGGGGGGTGTGCACTGCTGTGTTTGGGTAGCATACCCCGGTGGGAAGCACTACTGTGTTTGGGTGGCTGGCCCGCGGTTCTCAACAGGAGGAGTACCTCAGCAGTCTTAGGTTAGTGTGAAGTACCTCGGAGTCGTGACAGGACCACTGTACACTCCAGAGACGGGGCTATTCAGCTGTTACGGTTTCGATAATGAAAATCCTGGATTGATCTGAATCTTTGACCTTTGTGTTTACCTCATGAATGAGATGGGTCACTTACTAACTTAGGTATATGTATGGGCATATACTTGGGTAGTGGTTATCCGTTGATTTTATAATCCTTATGTTTCCTCATGATTTATATGGGTTACTTGATAACTTAGGTATATGTATGGTCATATAGCTAAGTAGAAGTTATTTGTTGAGATATTCTTTGTGGTTATCTTTGTTGGTTTTAGTGAGACCTTGAGGGTCTCGGGGTCCCTACTGAGTATCGTTATACTCACCCCTGCACGGGCTATGCACGCACCTCATTGTGTTGGTTGCAGACGACAGGCAGTGCTAATGGAGGCCGAGTGTTCGAGGACTGGACGGTACCTGGAGGTGGACTACTCGACGAGTCAGTACTCGGAGTTGGACTACACCACGAGTCAGTATCCGGCGGTGGACATCACGGTGAGACAACACTCAGAGGAGTTTGAAGGGCAAGATCGTTGTTGAGGCTCTATGTACCTACCCTTCAGGTAGGATCTGTGGTGGACGATCCAGGAGCTGAGCCATCTGTACCTACCATTCAGGTAGGATCTGAGGAGAACGACCCAGGAGCCGCTTCCGTTCTACAAGCTGTTGTCTTTTCCTGTTGTACTTTGTTCAGTTGTAGTTGTACTTTCTATTGGGTTTGTATTCTGGCCCATTTACTTTTCAGCACTTTCTTTTGTACTTAGTGTTTTACTTCTGCTTGTACTCTTTGGTGTTTTGTTTACTTTTATAAAGGCAATACCTTCCCAGTTATCGAGATTTACGCCTTTGGTGATAGTCGCCAGCCCTTGGCCTATGGAAGGTGGGATTGGGGTAGTCACGGCATGGGCCTCGAGTATGGGTCGTGACAAATTGGTATTAGAGGAGTTCGGTTCTACCGCAGAACTTATAACATTGATATTTTCTTTTATGTGAAGGAATAGTGTTAAGAGTACCAAGTGTGGTTTTCCATTCAGGGAGTCCAGTTTTGGTGCGGGCGGCCGACGTATCCATACACCAGGACCCTGACTACTGAATTCCGACTTTGTGCATGAAGACACTGATTGCGTGTGTGTTTCCAGAAGTTTTTAAATGTCAGCTCAAACCAGGTCAGCTCACCAGGTATAATCGTTTGACCGTGTCACGATGTTTCTTTCAGGATGCCTTTTTACGGACGACCAGCTAGAGCCCATAGGGATGTACGTACTGATAGCCTGCCGAGCAACGAGTGTCGCACCCCGACTTTTTGAATTAATTTTTAATTTATTATTCCTTAGTTTCAAGTTATCGCGCCGAGTTTTGGGTTGAGTCCCGATTTAAAATTTTTGATGTTTAACGTTTTTAGTTTGTTTCAGACCCGTGCGTGACCACCGCATGGTTGGCGGTAGCCACACAACTCGTCCATGTGACGTGCAATTACTCATTATTATAAATATTATTATTCTGATTGTTATTATCTTAATTGCTAATAAATTTTCTTAATATTAATTTATTTATTTATCTATTTAAATTTTTTATTATTCATATTATTATTTTATTATAATGAAATGAAAAAAAACCCAGTCCTAACCCTAAATCTACCCCAGCTGCCTACCCCTTCTCCCTTCTCTCTCACCGCACGCACCCCCTCCTTCCCATCTTCTACACGCAACGCCGCCAGTGCGACCTCCTCCCTCCCTGCAACGTCACCGTCCCGCCCTCCCTGCTCTGCTGCTTCCCACCTACCCGCACCGCCTCCGGCCTCCTCCGTCAGCCCGACTCCGGCGTCCGGCCTCCGCCGCATCCCCCGTTTCCGGCCGCCTCTTCTGCGCCCCCCCCCCCCCCCCCCCCCCCCCCCGCAACTGGCCTTCCGGCCTCCGCGCAGGCGCGCCTATCACCATGTCCTTCTGCCGTCCCGGTGGTCCCAACCACCGCGCCGCCATCCTTGCTCCCTGCAGCCGCCGTCCCAGCTCCCTCTTCCCCTTGTCCCAGCACCCCGGCCTGCCTCCGCTCTTCCCGGTGACCCCCGCCTCGGCGCGCTCCCTCTCCGGCAGCCCGCACCCCTTCCCTCATTCCTTCCCGCCGACTAGCTGCTCCGGCCGTCGCCCTCTGCCCGGCGACCTCCCTTCCGGCGGACTCCCCTGTCCTGCGGTCTTCAGCGCAACCCAAACCCCCTCCGCTCCTTGTGAGTTCTTTTTTATTTTGTTAAATTTTATTATGTTAATGTTATTATATTAATATTATTATCATATTATAATTATTGTTGTTATTATTATTATTATTATTATTATTATTATCATATTATTATTATTATTATTAATATATTATTATTATTATTATTATTATTATGTTGTATTATTACTAAATTATTATTATTATAATTAGTATTAGGTTATTATTATTATATTATTATCATTATATTATTATTATTATCATATTACTATTGTTATTATTATTATACTATTATTTTGTTAATATTTTTAATATATTATTATTATCATCATTATTGTTATATTATTATTATGCTTACTATATTAATATTAATATTATTATTATATTATACTTTTATTAACAATATATTATTAATAGATTTATTATTATTATTATGATGTCGTTATTATTATTATTAAGTTATTATTGTTATTACTATATTATTATAACTATGCCATATTATTATTGTTATTATTATTATATCATTATTTTTATTATTTTGTTGTGTTATTATTATTATGGTGTTATTGTTATCACCATGATTATTTTCACATTTATTATTATTATTATTATTATTATTATGTTATTTATATCATTGAGCCTGTTTAACGGTCTTTTGTTTTAGGACCTGTTTGATGGCGCAATACGGTGCGACCATTACGCAACAGGAGTTTTGCACCGTGTCGATTTTTGTTTCAAACTGCGTCTTGAGGTGGGTCTCCCATTGCACTCACCTTTAAATTTATAATATATTTATTCCTTATCTTTTCATTGAATTTCAATAAATATAAGAGTAATATTAAGTAGTTTTTATAGTGTGGTGATCTGATGATGATAAAAGCTGTTTTTAATTCTAGCATTTCATTGAAAGTGTTCTTCTTGGATTTAATTGCGTGCTTCCATGGTAGTACTTCTAAATGAGATCATTATGAAATATGAAGATCATGTTGAATTGGGTTTTGAAACGGTTTTGGTGTGTGTAAAATGGAAGGTGTATTGTTTATGGAAAATGGTGTTTTTCTTAGAACTTTGATTAGAGGAAATGTCGTGTGACTTTTAAACATGTTTTTTTAGCTTAAGTGTGGTTCTTGGTTGTTGGAAAATGGTTTTCTTGACACGTATTAAGAGTTTGGATTTCATTTGAGAAATAGTGTTCCTTCAAAAAGTGATTAAAGGCCCGTTTGGATCTTGCTAAAAGTGGGGTGCGTTTGGATTTTGGAAAATGATTCTACTTGTGAGAACAATGTGTTTCAGGGTTAATACGCTGATTTGGGTTTCTTAAATGAAGTTCTAAGTGTGTTTCTGGTTTTCAATGAAATGGCGTGTGTCATATCCCTTTAGAAATGCTTTAGTATTAAATGGTCAAAATGTAAATGATATGACGGCCCGGTTGGCACTTTATTAAATGTGAAGTATACATATATATCTATATATATACGTACTTATGAGGTCATATTTACAGGGGGACTTCCCTTAGAGGGTTGTTGTGTAGCAATGTACGTGTAAGGTGTTGGCAAGTGCGGTGAGATGAGTCACGCGTGCGAGGGTCTCCCACTTACACAGTGTTTCTAAAACCACCATGGGTTCCTGGGCGTCTTGTAGATTATCGAGTTACAGTTGCTTTCTAACCCTGATTAGACGGGTTAGTACCCCCTGGAGTTGTGGACAGGCCAGGAGGGATGTGCCATTGGTTTGCTGTTAGGGAGGCCAGTTGGTTATTGACTGTGGAGTACCATGCCGGCAGGTAGTCAGAACCCGAGTACGTCCAGGGGTTTTCTAAGTATGTTTAGGATCGCCCATGGTTATTGCTGATAACTTCTGGTTTATTTTTACTTGCACTTTGTTTTCCTTGCTTGTTTCTCTTTACTTGCACTTGTTTTCCCTTCTTGTTTACTTTCAGTCATCCTTCACAGCCTATACTATTAGACTTTGGGAAAAAATGGTTTTCAAATGAAAATATTTTATTCTCATTGTGTAAGATTTGAAAATGTAACACTTATTTGCTTTTAGAATAAGTTTAAAACAAATGAAAGGAATCCAACTTTCGAAAAAGAATAAGAGGAATGTCTCGTGTTTTGATTTTCAAGTGAAACATTATGAATGCTTTCTTTTATACATTTTAGTACAAACCAAGAATATGTAGATTCTTTATTTACTGGCAGTGCTTTGGGATTTGTTGTGGGACTCACCTACTGAGTACTTTTTGTGCTCATGCCTATCTTTTACCATTTCAGCTGTAGGTTCCTTGTGTTCAGGTTTTCCTGGCTTGAGTCGCTCAGTGATGGAGCGACGTTGGTTGTGGTTGGGTGGTGACCCGCGAGGTCACGTGGAGGTATGTCGTGGTGTAGTTTTTTTATGTCTTTATTGTTTGTTTTTTGTTTAGTTTATATTCTTTCTTATGATCCTGTTTTTAGTTTGTTTTGAAATCGTTCCCAATGATTGAAATTTTAAATGACCGGCACTTGTTTCCATCTTGGGGGGATCGGGAACGCTTCTCGGGACTGGCCGCGGACTGGATCGGGTGACCGGTTCAGGGTCGACCCAGGCTGGCTCGTGACAAAATGGTATCAGAGGTGGTTCTTGTTATTTGGGATGTCCGGTAGATGGAGATTAGGATTTCCGGGACTCGAGAGGTAGGTACGGGAAGGATGTCATGAACCCTCACCCGTTCCACACCTCGAGTCGCCAGGGATAGTCCGGGAATTGAGTCTTTGTTTCATTCTGGCTTGTTTTGGATTGAGGGATGAAAACGGAGGTAAATCGATGTTACATCGTGATCTCGCATGGAGTAGTGACCCATGTGGAGTCTGGGTACACGGTTTGAATTCCTCCTAGTGGTTGACTCTTACTTGGGGCATGACCCACTATCATGTCGCCATGTTAAGTGTCACCGCTGGTCCCTCACCCTGATGGTTTGATGCGAGTTGAGTGTCGTTTTCATTTTGGTTAGTGTAAGTGTGTTTTTGGAAGTGAAAAAGAGTTTTTGAAAAATGGGACTGATTTCTTTTAAATGACATTAAATTTATGAAATGAGTTTTAAAAATGAAAGCCTTTGGTTTGGAAAAACTGGTTTTTTTGGAAATTCGTCGAGAATGGTTTGGGGTGAAACCTCATGTCCTCTTTATGAATGTTTGCACATGTGTGAGAATGTATGGAAAGAAATGCATGTTGGTGAGAGTATTATTGGACAGTGGAAGAAGACATGTGCAACGGTTCATGAGATTACATGGGTTTGTATTTGAAATTAAAGGCTTGACCTTGTTTTCTAAATTGGTTTTAAAGGGGAAACGGTTTTGGAATGTTTTTGGTTTGAAAAGTGGATTGGTTTTTGGAAAGTGGTCTTGACAAAGGGTGGTGTTAATGTCTAAAATAAAAAAGGGATTTTAAAAAAAAGAGAGAGATTTTATTTTGGGTTTTGTTTATGTTTGTTTGTTCTTTGTGCTGACTATTTTTGATGAAGGCGCTTTTATTAAAGTTGATTCGGTTTGATATTGGTTTTGGCTTTGTGTTTCATATGTCGCTCAAGAAATGCCGCCTAGAAAGGTCTCTAAGGATTCGGATAAGTCATGCCCAGTTTTTGTTCCTTCTCGGACATTGCCTTTTCTTCGTGGTGATCGAGGCTCGTTAAAAGCAGTAGAGTGGCTTGAAGAAGTGGAGAGTATCTTTAGAACGTTGGGAACTCCAGAGACCGTTAGGGTTCGTGTTGTTATGGGATTGTTTGAAGGTCTAGCTCTGGACCAGTGGATGGTGGTTGCCCCATCATCAACGCATGTTGAAATGACGTGAGATGTCTTTAGAGACGTTTTCATCCAATGGTTTGTACCTGAGGAAGTGAAGTTGGAGAAAAAGAGAGAGCTTGTGCATATTTAACAAGGCCAACAGATGGTGAAGGCATATGTTGACCATTTTAAGGAACTGATTTCCATCTCTCCAGAGGTATCGTCGCATGAACTCATGAGGGTATCTCTTTTCACCAGGGTCTTCGTCCAAAGATCAAGGAGCGAGTCCTCCCTCTTAAAGACCAACGTTTTGAGAAGCTGGTGGAGGAAGCATTTTTGGCTGAGTTGGTTTTCGGAACACAGTTGGTTAGTACTCCAGCATCCCCGGTTGCTCGTAAGAGTTCCCCTTCTGGTGTGTAAAATAAGCCAGGGTTACCTGTTCCTAAGGATTTATCCCCTTCGGTCCCATCTTCCAGTTCATCAGATTGTTCAATGGTATGCTATCAGTGTGGTCGTTTCGGGCATTTAAAGCCATCTTGTCACAACCCTCCGAAGACGTGTCATCTATTCGGCTGTGTGGGTCATCTGGAGAAGTTTTGTAGGAAGCGTCGCTCGAAGAGGACGCTATGATGGGAGAACTTCAGTACCTGACTGTGAGGAAAAAGATTCTTCAGCAATCAGAGCCCCAAACACAGGTCTTGGGTTGAAGCTCACGCACCGTGAGGAGTTCACGGGGGTGTGAAGCCTTGGTATGGGTTTTGTGTTTCGTGTTGGTAGTGGAACATTAAAAGTCTTTTCATCCCTTATTTTTCTGCTGTTATTGTTTTGATGTTGTTGAAAGTTCATTGTTTCGCTGTGGAGTTATAACGAACATGCTCTATTGTAATCTAAACAGTTTTGTTGTCGGGTTAGGGTTTTCTGTACTGTGTCTTACTTTTTATTTTAAGAGAGTGAGTGACCCTTGTATGGGTCAATCTTGGTTTTGCGGTGTTCGTTTGAAGATGTATGTGCCTGGGGAGGAGTCTAGGCTTACGATTATGCTCGGGTTTACTGTTTGGTTTAAGTTCTGCTCGGACGTTTTTCTCTAGTGTTTGAGCTTTCTATGGTCTGAGTCGGGAGTTCCAAGTTTTAGCCGAGGTGTTGTTTCACTCATGCTTTATAGGTTATCTTGGATCAGTTGGGAGTTCCTGTGTCACCCCCCCCCCCTCACGAGGTGGTTTGTTTGAGTATTAAATTTCCACACTAGTTGAGTTCTGTGGTGGGGAGAACCCTTTTGTGTTCTCCCATTCTCTTGTATTGTGGTTTATTTCAGTTCCAACCGGGCATGGTTTCATGTTTGGTTTAGTTTTTGACTATGTGACTTTCTGGGGGCAGAAAGTGTCTGTGGTGGGGAGAATTGTCACAACCCAAATTTTTCAATTATTTTTTAATTTATTATTCCTTAGTTTCGAGTTATTGCGCCAAGTTTTGGGTCGTGTCCCGATTTAAAATTTTTGATGGTTAACATTTTTTGTTTGTTTCGGACCCGTGCGCCACCACCGCATGGTTGGCGGTAGCCACACAACTTGTCCATGTGACATGAAATTACTCATTATTATAAATATTATTATTCTGATTGTTATTATCTTAATTTCTAATAAATTTTCTTAATATTATTTTATTTATTTATCTATTTAATTGTTTTATTTTTCATATTATTATTTTATTATAAAGAAATGAAAAAAAACCCAGTCCTAACCCTAAATATACCCCAGCCGCCTACCCCTTCTCCCTTCTCTCTCACCGCACGCACCCCCTCCTTCCCTTCTCCTGTACGCAGCGCCGCCCGGACGACCTCCTCCCTCCCTGCCGTGTCGCCATCCTAGCCTCCCCGCTCTGCCGCTTCCCGCCTACCAGCATCGCCTCCGACCTCCTCTGTCAGCCCCACTCTGGCGTCCGTCCTCCGCCGCATCCCCAGTTTCCGGCCGCCTCTCATGTGTGCCCCCCCTCGACTGGCCTTCCGGCCTCCGTGCAGGCGCGCCTATCGCCACGCCCTGCTGCCGTCCCGGCGTTCCCGACCACCGTGCCGCCCTCCTTGCTCCCTGCCACAATCGTCCCGGCTCCCTCTTCCCACTGTCCCGGCACCCCGGCCTGCCTGCGCTCTTCCCGGCGACCCCCGCCCCGGCACACTCCCTCTCCGACAGCCCGTACCCCTGCCCTCCTTCCTTCCCGCCGGCTGGCCGCTTCGGCCAGCCCGCTCCGGCCGTCGCCCTCTACCCGGCACCCTCCCTTCCGGCGGACTCCCCTGTCCAGTGGTCTTCAGCGGAACCCAAACCCCCTCCGCTCTTTGTGAATTCTTTTTTATTTTTTATTTTTGTATTTTTTTTATTTTATTATGTTAATGTTATTATATTAATATTATTATCATATTCTAATTATTGTTATTATTATTATTATTATCATATTATTATTATTTGTTATTATTATTATATTGTTATTATTATTGTTATTAATATTATTATTATGTTGTTGTATTGTTACTACATTATTATTATTATTATTATTATTAGGTTATTATTATTATATTATTATCATTATATTATTATTATTATCATATTACTACTGTTATTATTATTATACTGTTATTTTGTTAATATTTTTAATATATTATTATTATCATCATTATTGTTATATTATTATTATGCTTACTATATTAATATTATTATTATTATTATATTATACTTTTATTAACAATATATTATTAATAGATTTATTATTATTATTATGATGTTGTTGTTATTATTATTACGTTATTATTGTTATTACTATATTATTATAACTATGCCATATTAATATTTTTATTATTATTATATCATTATTTTTATTATTATGTTGCGTTATTATTATTATGGTGTTATTGTTATCACCATGATTATTTTCACATTTATTATTATTATTATTATTATGTTATTAATATCGTTGAGTCCGTTTAACGGTCTTTTGTTTTAGGACCAGTTTGACGGCGCAATACGGTTCGACCATTACACAACGAGAGTTTTGGACCGTGTCGATTTTCGTTCCGAACTGCGTCTTGAGGTAGGTCTCCCATTGTACTCGCCTTTAAATTTAGTGTCTATGTATTCCTTATCTTTTCATTGAATTTCAATAAATATAAGAGTAATATTAAGTAGTTTTTATAGTGTGGTGATCTGCTGATGATAAAATCTGTTTTTAATTCTAGTGTTTCATTGAAAGTGTTCTTCATGGATTTAATTGCATGCTTCCATGGTAGTACTGCTAAATGAGTTCATTATGAAATATGAAGATCATGTTGAATTGGGTTTTGAAACGGTTTTGGTGTGTGTAAAATGGAAGGTGTATTGTTTATGGAAAATGGTGTTTTTCTTAAAACATTGATTAGAGGAAATGTCGTGCGACTTTTAAAATTGTTTTTTGTGAAGCTTAAGTGTGGTTCTTGGTTGTTGGAAAATGGTTTTCTTCACACGTATTAAGAGTTTGGATTTCATTTGAGAAAAAGTGTTCCTTCAAAAAGTGATTAAAGGCCCGTTTGGCTCTTGATAAAAGTGGGGTGCGTTTGGATTTTGGAAAATAATTCTACTTGTGAAACCAATGTGTTTCAGGGTTAATATGCTGATTTGGGTTTCGTAAATGAAGTTCTAAGTGTGTTTCTAGTTTTCAATGAAATGGAGTGTGTCATATCCCTTTAGAAATGCTTTAGTATTAAATGGTCAAAATGTAAATGATATGACGGCCCAGTTGGCACTTTATTAAATGTGAAGTATACATATATATTTATATATATATGTACATATGAGGGAATCTCTACAGGGGGACTTCCATTCGAGGGTTGTCTTGTAGCGATGTCCGTGTAAGGGGTTGGCAAGTGCGGTGAGATGAGTCACACGTGCGAGGGTCTCCCACTTACACAGTGTTACTAAAACCAGCATGGGTTCTTGGGTGTCTTGTAGATTATCGAGTGAAAGTTGCTTGCTAACCCTGATTAGACAGGTCAGTACCCCCTGGAGTTGTGGACAGGCCAGGAGGGATGTGCCACTGGTTGGCTATTAGGGCGGCCAGTTGGTTATTGACTGTGGAGTACCATGCTGGAAGGTAGTCTGAACCCGAGTACGTCCAGGGGTTTTCTAGGGATTTTTAGGATCGCCCATGGTTATTGCTGATAACATCTGGTTTATTTTTACTTGCACTTGGTTTTCCTTGCTTGTTTCTCTTTACTTGCACTTGTTTTCCCTTCTTGTTTACTTTCAGTCATCCTTCACAGCCTATACTGTTAGACTTTGGGAAAAAATGGTTTTAAAATGAAAATACTTTATTCTCTTTGTGTAAGATTTGAAAATGTAACACTTCTTTTCTTTTAGAATGAGTTTTAAACAAATGAAAGGAATCCAAATTTCGAAAAAGAATAAGAGGAATGTCTCGTGTTTTGATTTTCAATTGAAACATTATGAAAGCTTACTTTTATACATTTTAGTTCAAACCGGTAATATGTAGATTCTTTATTTACTGGAAGTGCTTTGGGATTTGTTGTGGGGCTCACCTACTGAGTACTTTTTGTGCTCACGCCTATCTTTTACCATTTCAGCTGCAGGTTCCTTGTGTTCAGTTTTTCGTGGCTTGAGTCACTCAATGAGGGAGCGACGTTGGTTGTGGTTGGGTGGTGACCCGTGAGGTCACGTGGAGGTATGTCATGGTGTAGTTTTGTTTATGTCTTTAGTGTTTGTCTGTTGTTTAGTTTATATTCTTTCTTATGATCTTGTTTTTATTTTGGGATGAAATCATTACCAATGATTGAAATTTTAAATGCCCGACACTTGTTGCCATCCCGGGGGGATCGGGAACGCTCCTCGGGACTTGTCGCGGACCGGATCGGGTGATCGGTTCAGGGTCGACCCGGGTTGGTTCGTGACAAAATGGTATTAGAGGAGGTTCTTGTTATTTGGGATGTATGGTAGATGGATATTAGGATTTTAGGGACTCGAGAAGTAGGTACGGGAAGGATTTCATGAACCCTCACCCGTTCCACACCTCGAGTCGCCAGGGATAGTCCGGGAATTGAGTCTTTATTTCATTCTGGATTGTTTTGGATTGAGGGATGACAACGGAGGTAAACCGATGTTACATCGTGATCTCGCATGGAGTAGTGACTCATGTGGAGTCTGGGTACACAGTTTGAATTCCTCATAGTGGTTGACGCTTACTTGGGGCATGACCCACTATCATGTCGCCATGTTAAGTGTGACCGCTGGTCCCTCACCCTGATGGTTTGATGTTAGTTGAGTGTCGTTTTCATTTTAGTTAGTGTAAGTGCATTTTTGGAAGTGAAAAAGAGTTTTTGAAAAATGGGACTGATTTCTTTTAAATAACATTAAATTTATGAAATGAGTTTTAAAACTGAAAGCCTTTGGTTTGGAAAAACTGGTTTTTTTTGGAAATTGGTCGAGAATAGTTTGGGGTGAAACCTCAGGTCCTTTTTATGAGAATTTGCACATGTGTGAGAATGTATGGAAAGAAATGCGTGTTGGTGCGAGTATTATTGGACAGTGGATGAAGACATGTGCAACTGTTCATGAGATTACTTTGGTGTGTATTTGAAATTAAAGGCTTGAGCTTGTTTTCAAAATTGGTTTTAAAGGGGAAACGGTTTTGGAATGTTTTTGGTTTGAAAAGTGGATTGGTTTCTGGAAAGTGGTCTTGACAAAGGGTGGTGTTAAAGTCTAAAATAAAAAGGGAATTTTTTTTAAAAAAAGAGAGATTTTATTTTGGGTTTTGTTTATGTTTGTTTGGTCTTTGGGCTGACTATTTTTGATGAAGGAACTTTTATTAAAGTTGCTTCGGTTTGATATTGGTTTTGGCTTTGTGTTTTATATGTCGCTCAGGAAATGCCACCCAGAAAGGTCTCTAAGGATTCAGATAAGTCATGCCCAGTTTTTGTTCCTTATCAGACATTGCCTTTTCTTCGTGGTGATCGAGGCTCGTTAAAAGCAGTAGAGTGGCTTGAAGAAGTGGAGAGTATCTTTAGAACTTTGGGAACTCCCGAGACCGTTAGGGTTCGTCCTGTTATGGGATTGTTTGAAGGTCTAGCTCTGGACCAGTGGAAGGTGGTTGCCCCATCATCAACGCAAGTTGAAATGACGTGGGATGTCTTTAGAGTCGTTTTCATCCAATGGTTTGTACCTGAGGAAGTGAAGTTGGAGAAAAAGAGAGAGCTTGTGCATATTCAACAAGGCCAATGGACGGTGAAGGCATATGTTGACCATTTCAAGGAACTGATTTCCTTCTCTCTAGAGGTAGCGTCGCATGAACTCATGAAGGTATCTCTTTTCACCGGGGGTCTTCGTCTAGAGATCATGGAGCGAGTCCTCCCTCTTAAAGACCAACGTTTTGAAAAGCTGGTGGAGGAAGCATTTTTGGCTGAGTTGGTTTTCGGAACATAGTTGGTTAGTACTCCAGCATCCCTGGTTGCTCGTAAGAGTTCCCCTTCTGGAGTGGAAAATACGCCAGAGATATCTGTTCCTCAAGAGTTATCCGCTTCGCTCCCAGCTTCCAGTTCATCAGATTGTTCAATGGTATGCTATCAGTGTGGTCGTTTTGGGAATTTAAAGCCATCTTGTCACAACCCTCCGAAGACGTGTCATCGATGCGGATGTCTGGGTCATCTGGAGATGTTTTGCAGGAAACGTCACTTGAAGAGGATGTTGTGATGGGAGAACGTCTGTACCTGACTGTGAGGCAGAAGATGCTTCAGCCATCAGAGCCCCAACCACAGGTCTTGGGGTGAAGCTCGCGCACAGTCAGGAGTTCACGGGGGTGTGAAGCCTTGGTATGGGTTTTGTGTTTCGTGTTGGTAGTGGAACATTTAAAGTCTTTTCATCCCTTCTTTTTCTATTGTTAATGTTTTGATGTTGTTGAAAGTTCATTGTTTCGTTGTGGAGTTATAACGAACATGCTCTATTGTAATCAAAATTGTTTTGTTGTCGGGTTAGGGTTTTTGGTACTGTGTCTTCCTTTTTATTTTAAGAGAGTGAGTGACCCTTGTATGGGTAAATCTTGGTTTAGCAGTGTTCGTTTGAAGATGTATGTGTTTGGGGAGGAGTCCAGGATTACAGTTATGCTCAGGTTTACTGTTTGGATTAAGTTCTGCTCGGTCATTTTTCTCTAGTGTTCGAGCTTTCTATGGTTTGAGTCGGGAGTTCCAAGTTTTAACCGAGGTGTTGTTTCACTCGTGCTTTAGAGGTTAGCCTGGATCGGTTGGGAGTTCCTGTGTCGCCCCCCCACCCTCACGGGGTGGTATGTTTGAGTGTTAAATTTCCACACTAGTTGAGTTCTGTGGTGGGGAGAACCCTTTTGTGTTCTCCCGTTCTCTTGTATTGTGGTTTCTTTCGGTTCCAACCGGGCATGGTTTCATATTTGGTTTAGTTTTCGACTAGGTGACTTTCTGGGGGCAGAAAGTGTCTGTGGTGGGGAGAATTGTCGCACCCCGACGTTTTGAATTAATTTGTAATTTATTATTCTTTAGTTTCGAGTAATCGTGCCGAGTTTTTGGTTGAGTCCCGGTTTAAATTTTTTGATGTTTAACGTTTTTAGTTTTTTTCAGACCCGTGCGCGACCACCGCATGGTTGGCAGTAGCCACAAAACTCATCCATGTGACGTGAAATTACTCATTATTATAAATATTATTATTCTGATTGTTATTATCTTAATTGCTAATAAATTTTCTTAATAATATTTTATTTATTTATCTATTTAATTGTTTTATTATTCATATTATTATTTTATTATAATGAAATGGAAAAAAACCCAGTCCTAACCCTAAATCTACCCCAACTGCTTACCCCTTCTCCCTTCTCTCTCACCGCACGCACCCCCTCCTTCCCTTCTCCTGCATGCAGCGCTGCCCGCGTGACCTCCTCCCTCCCTGCCGCATCGCCATCCCGGCCTCCCCGCTCTGCCGCTTCCCGCCTACCCGCACCGCCTCCGGCCTCCTCCGTCAGCCCGAATCCGGCATCCGACCTCCACCGCATCCCCCGTTTCCGGCCGCCTCTCCTACGCGCCCCCCCTCGACTGGCCTTCCGCCCTCCGCGCAGGCGTGCCTGTCGCCACGCCCTGCTGCCATCCCGACGGTCCCGACCACCGTGCCGCCCTCCTTGCTCCCTGCCACTGCCGTCCCAGCTCCCTCTTCCCCCTGTCCCGGCACCCCAGCCTGCCTGCGCTCTTCCCAGCGACCCCTGCCTCGGCACGCTCCCAACCGATCCAGGTCAGACACGGTTCAGGTCGACCCGGTTCGGCCGACCCATGGGTGGGGGGGGGGGGGTCGGGCCGGGTCGGTCCGGGCCCAGACCCCTCGTCTCCGGAAGTTTTCGGCCTTTTACCCGTATCTTTAGATACGGGCCTCCGAATGACATACCGCTAGCGGCAATGTGATCCTTGGATCGAGAAGGTCATTTTGGTATATTACACTCAAAGTTTCGGAAAACTTTTGTTTGGCCGGGTTGGTTCGTACACGAAACCAACCGGGCCCTCAGAGCGGAAATGGATATATCTTGAGCTTCGGATGTCTGATTGACATGCTGTCGACTTTGACGGATTCCTCTTATTGAGACTGATCTTTTGGCTTACTCCTCTCGAGGTTTGGATGCCGTCGGAGTGTGGTCGGGTTGGTTCGCTCACGAAACCAACCGGGCCCCTAGAACGAAATAGCCAATAACTCGCATACCGGGCGTCTGATTGATGCGCCGTCTGTTGCGTTGCGTTCCTGTTGACGATACGGAAACTTTGGGAATACGCCTCCCGAGTTTTGGACGAAGTGAGATTATGGACGGTTTGGATTGTACCCGAAATCCAACTGGGCCCCTAGAGCGGAAAAGCTGATATCTTTCAGACAGGACGTCCGTTTGACAAACCGTCAGCGGTGTTGATGATCACGTTGAGAAACGGTACCTATGAGTATACCCTATGAGGGTTCGGTGTAAAGTTGAGATACGGCCGGGTTGGTTCTCTCACAAAACCAACCGGGGCCCTGGGACAAAAATGCTAGTAACTCACAGACTGGGCATCCGATTGACGTGTCGTCTGTTGCGTTGAAACCCCTATGAAGAGGCAGTCCTTTGAGATAATTCTTCGTGGGAATTTGAGAAACTTGGAGTATCTACTTGTAGCTCGTGGAGCGGACCCTCCTAGAGACGAGCATGCGGAGTACGGAGACCGTGTAGCCGACTGAGACCTGACGACTGCTTGACCGACTCGACTTGGAGTGAGTCGACTAGCCCAGTGGACGGAGCACTACTTTGTTTGGATACAGACCCATGGCGGACGGAGCACTACCTGTGTGACAGTGCAGACTGCGGTACTCGTCCGTAGAGTACCTCAGCAGGCTACTAGGGGGGTGTGCACTACTGTGTTTGGGTGGCATACCCCGGCGGGAAGCACTACTGTGTTTGGGTGGCTGGCCCGCGGTTCTCGACAGGAGGAGTACCTCAGCAGTCTTAGGTTAGTGAGAAGTACCTCGGAGTCGTGACAGGACCACTGTACACTCCAGAGACGGGGCTCTTCAGTAGTTACGGTTTCGATAATGAAAATCCTGGTTTGAGCTGAATCTTTAACCTTTGTGTTTACCTCATGAATGGGATGGGTCACTTGATAACTTAGGTATATGTATGGGAATATACCTGGGTAGTGGTTATCCGTTGATTTCATAATCCTTGTGTTTCATCATGATTGAGATGGGTTACTTGATAACTTAGGTATATGTATGGGCATATACCTACGTAGAAGTTATCGGTTGAGATCTTCTTTGTGGTTATCCTTGTTGGTTTTAGTGAGACCTTGAGGGTCTCTGGGTACCTACTGAGTATCGTTATACTCACCCCTGCCAGGGCTATGCCTGGACCTCGTTTTGTTGGTTGCAGACGACAGGCAGTGCTGACGGAGGCCGAGTGTTCGAGGACTGGACGGTACCCAGAGGTGGACTACTCGACGAGTCAGTACTCGGAGGTGGACTACACGACAAGTCGGTATCCGGAGGTGGACTTCACGGCGAGACGACTCTCGAAGGAGGTTTATGGGAAAGAGCGTTGTGGAGGCTCTGTACCTACCCTTCAGGTAGGATCTGTGGTGGATGATCCATGAGCTGAGCCATCTGTACCTACCCTTCAGATAGGATCTGAGGAGGACGACCCAGGAGCCACTTCCGTTCTACCAACTGTTATCTTTTCCTATTGTAATTTTTTCTGTTGTAGTTGTAATTTCTTTTGGGTTTGTATTCTGGCCCATTTACTTTTCAGCAATTTCTTTTGTACTTAGTGTTTTACTTCGGCTTCTACTCTTTGGTTTTTTGTTTACTTTTATAAAGTAAATGCCTTCCCAGTTATCAGGATTTACGCCTTTGGTGCTAGTCTCCAGCCACTGGCCTATGGAAGGCAGACATGGGGTAGTCACGGCACGGGCCCCGATAACGGGTCGTGACAGCCATCCCTTAGCCGCACCCCGTTCCGGCGTGACTCACCTCTTACACGACCTCGGGTAGACTCTTCTTCCCCTCACTAGGGTTTCTATTCTTTTATCATTGGGGTATGAGGTTTCCATCAGTTAGGGTGTTAAATTAGAGTTTTAATATTGAGTATTTTTGTTTGATCTTGTGGACTAGGGTATTCTTTCTAGTCCCTTATGGTGTGAATTTGGTGCAACTAAAGTTTCACACAGAAATTTGGATGTTTTGTCACCAAAGGTAAGAATTTTCACATATTATTATTGTTTGATGAATTAATTCCCTTATTTAGTTAATTCCACATACTCATTTATTTGTTTACATGGTGAAAATATAGTTTTTATTGAGGTTTGATATGAATTAAATGTGTTTAGTAGAAGGTTTATTTGATATGAATGTTCTGAATTTGTGAAAACCCTTATTGAGCCTTTTGTTGTGTTTTTAAAATTTGTTGTTTGATAATTATGTCGTGCAAGGGCTGCGAATTCAATTTTATCATGTTATTGGTGTGAATTTGGTCTTAGAAGATGTTTTGATTAGGAGTTTGTGTTCAAAGATTGGTAATACTACTTGGGGTTGTTTCATAAATTTTTTGAATGGTTGATTAAATATTAAAAAGGGTGTGAAAGTGGATTTTTAAATAATTTGATATGCGCATATGTTGGAATTGGTATCTTAATGTGAACTTGGGTGAATTTTCGTGTAAGAACCATGTATTGCTTCATTTAGGTGTTTAATAAATTTTAAAAATGGTTTATTTAGTTTTTCAAGTGGTGTGAATCATGTTTTCAATGGCACTTATGGTGAAAATGGGATTGAGTGTAGGTTTTTAAAGAGAAATGAAAAATTTGGCATGTTTGAGTTATCGTGTATTTCTAAATGTAAATTTTAACTATTTTAAACAAGGAAATTCATTTTTTGGAATTGGTTTTGATTTTTTTGATGATTGGAAAAGGCCTTTGGAAATGGTTAAATGTATTATATTCATTTCTTTTAAAATTTTATATGGGTTTTATGAGTTATCTAAGTTGCGTTTCATTGGTTCAAATCCTTGATATCTTATTTTGAAACGTTTTATAGATTGTTTAAGTGTTTATTTTATTTATTAAATTATTTGTGTAGTGTGTTGGACCTCACTACGATGGTTTTGGGCAACTGGTGTCGAGGTATCCTATATGTGCATGCATAGGGTAAGGCATATATATATTCCCTATTTGTACATATTCCCTCATAGCACTGGGAATATGTGCAATGCAGCTAGGGGTGTATATATATATATATAAATGCATGTGAGTGTATGCGCCAAGTGTCGGTTCAAGTGGACGTCAACAAATAACGACATTTTTAGGTATGTCCCTTATTCCTATGCATATAATTTAATTTTCATAATTGTTTGTGTGTTTTAAAAATATGTTTCTCATGAATTCTATATGCATCTAATATGAAATCTTGTTGTTGTTTCTAGATGTGATTATGCCTTGTTTTGTAAATTGGAATGTATTTCTAGGGCTCATTAGTCATAGGTGAATTTCCTTGAAAATTTTTTTTCGACGTGGTTTTGAATTGGTAATGTGTATTAATAAAGGTGTTTGGCCTTTTGGCCGGTTAATTATAAATGATGTCCCCTTTATATAATTAATCCCATTTGGCATCTTAATAATGCTTTATGATAAAGAACAACCTATCTGGAGGCACACCCTCTTTGGTTTTAGAAAAAAAAATTTAAATTCAATGTGTTATTTTGTGCCTAATTTGATGCATATGAATTGTGTGATGTGAAAGAGGAGGGAATGCACCTATGGAGGGAGAATGGTTGTGAGAGGTTGAATTGGTTTTAGATAGAGAATTTTTTATGTGTTTATATGTTTTCTTGATAATAAAAACTCACCACCATATTAAATGGAGCACAATGGGAAACCTAGGTATCTAGGTGGGTGACCAGGACTAGTATGCTAGATGACACGGTAGGGGTTCATCCCGATTCATATAAAAATTTTGACGTAACAAAACTAACTAATCCTATGAATTTTAGAGGGTCCTGGTTTTCTAAGATATGTTTTTTGAGGGACTTGGTCTTCTAAACCACTTTTTATGAGGGTCGTGGTTTCTAAGCAACATTTCATGGAGGTACTAGGTCTTTAGGGTCCCACATATGCTAGAAAACTATAGGGATTCTCCATGGTGATCATTTGCGACATGCTTCTTGTGATGTAATTTTCATTTGAGTTATTTCATACCTGATGTATTTTTTTATGAAAACCATATTTTAATCCAAACTAGTTTCTCTTCGTTTTTAAAAGTTAATGTTTGCTTGGAACCTATTTTGAATATATTGTGGGAGTGGAATGCTTTAATTGAAAATGAAAAATTTTTACTTCAATTTTAAAGGAAGGGGAATATTATTTTATAATATCTAATTTTCAAACTGGCATGATTGGATTTCTTAATAAAGGAAGGGGAATAGGACGTGGTTATATTTTGGCATTTCTACTGAGCATCTAGGTGCTCAAGCCTATATTTCTTTTTCGTTGGAGGTTTCATTTTTTCATCACATTTTGGGAGAGAGTGTAGTTTATGTTCCGTGGTGACGCACGAGGTCACCTGAGGTATGTCACGTAACTTCATTTTTTACTTTTTATACTTCCAAGTTGCTGATTTTGTTTCCCTTTATTTATAATCGAGTTCATTTTATGTTTAATCATCTTTTTTATGTGCCAAATCATTCCCAACTAGTTTATTTTGATGCCCGACACTAGTTTCCAGCCCGTGGGGACAAGGAGCACCCTTCGGGCCATGTCTCAGACCAGAACAGGTGACCGGTTCATGGCTGAATTGGGTTGGTTCATGACAATACAATAATTAATGAATCAATAAGCGTAATATGTATGGAATGTGAATAACTAAAGATACATTCTATAAAATATGATCATTAAGAATGAAGTGGGTAAAAATATAATATCAATTTGAAAATATATTGTATATTAATCCTTATTATAATATAAATAATTAAAAACACATTACATTTAATAAATGACATTGATTTCGTAACTCTATAAGAAATAGAAAATATGTAAAGGAAAATAACATAAAACCCAATCCATTTGAGAAATAAAAATATAATTAAATGAATCCATAGATAATGTGTTAGTGAAAATATACTATATTATAACAACTCAATACTAAAAGTATTAAATGTTTAATTAATGTATTCCTTGTTTCTTAGTAACATTATTCATTTAACACCAAGACATTTTACATTATAGTTTAAAACATATTGGGTGATAATCTATTTAACAAAGGATATCAAACAGATTTGTTCCATGAGACTACTAATACAATGAATGACTATATATAACTGGTCCAAAACCATTTCATAACTATCCATAAAGATACTAATATTTCAAATATTTTATTCAGTTCATAAACAATGTTCCATAGGATAATGTTCCCATATTGAGTAAAGTGTACTTTGTTATATATATATCCCCTGTAAATCAAATAAATTTCAAAGTATACACCATATGTAAAAAAATTTATATTATTTAATAAATATATTTATCTATTATATAATAATACTGATATTTATGATGAATGAAATTATAAATTAAAACTGATAACAAGACTTCCATTTCTTTAAGATAAATTCAATAATCACAAAATAATTTGAGATTGTACAATATATTTTACCACTTGGTAATTTTAAACATAAATCTACTCAGAACAAATAGTTGAAATTGAAACTTAAAAACCCATGAATAATTATTTTCTCATGACATTATATTTCAAAGGGGGTATATATACTGAATAAAATAAACTAGGTTCATAACAATACTGTATACCTCAATGAAATGAAATTTAGATGAAATCTATTACCTCACATTTAATTTTGATTGAATTATCTTTAATGATAGAGGTATAATTTTATTAATTTTTAATATTGTTTTAAATGATTTAAGGTCAAAAAATTTATTAAATTTATCTTATTATAATTAATTGATCATTTATGATGTGTTTTAGGGTAAAAAGAGAATATTTATAAATTTTGAAAATTTAATAGAGAAAAAATACTTTTTTATTTGACGAATAACATTAAAAACTACTCATCCAATTTGATTAAATATTATATTAGGATTCCTTGAATTATGGGTTTCAAATTATTACTTTGTGAAAGTAGCTTATTTAGCAATTTAAAGCCCCAAAAAGTTAATAAATTTGAAAGCTCAATATAGACAACATTTTGGAACCCACATCAGTAAATATTGAATTACTCAATCTACTAATAACTAATAAGGATTGTTCAATCTATATTTTCATGATTCCTTAGATTTGTGTTTACTATGGATGATCATGTTTATTTTTCTTCAATAAGGTAGCCCTTGGACACTCTAGCAATGGGAAATATATTGAAAACATTCAACTTGAATATATTTTAATAATAAATGGGCTATATGATTTCCTCAAAAAGATGCATGAATCTAAAATTTAGTGGGGACATAGAGGATTAATATCTAAAAAACATTCAAGAATATAACTTTCCAAAATTAAGACATTAAATTGGCTACCATGATCAATATGTTGGTGGAAATAATTTACTGCATATGTTGTAGTGTAAGTTCAATGATTATAAATTTGATGTCCACTGGATAAAACCCCTAGGCCAATATAATTTAGAGTTAACCCATGATGAAGAGTAGTCCCCACACCACCATTGGAGAGGTGCACTATGTCCATGCTTCATATTTAGGATTTATTTTCTTCTTCCTTTAATTTTATGTTTTATTTTCCCATGTAATGCAAATGCTTGTTTTAAATTAATGTTTTTCCCTTTCTTATTCCATTCATATTAATCGTCATTGCCTAATATAATTTTTACCTCTTCTATTTTCAAATGTGATCTATTATAACTTTTTAATTGAATGTTACAAACCCAATGATTTCCCCAGGGGTTTTTCAGCATTCTTTATTGTTGTTCTTCAATTCCTCATTTTTTAACGTATATTTTTGGTAGTGAGAATATATCATGTATGTGGTGGTCATCCACCAAGCCACTATTTAAAAATCTATTTTTTCTATGATTTATTAATGTTCCTTCCCTTATACTAGGAAAACCAATCATTTGGAGGATTTGGGGATACAATAAGTGATTAATCTATGGAGGAGCTAGGTCATTAAGGAATAGTAATATCAATTGAGGTGTTATCAAATTTTACTATTGAAGGGGGTTTGGTTTGTTGTTTCAAAGAAATTATAAATGTAGACACTCAATAAACCAATGAAAATTATTTTTTAATCAGGCCTCATCAAACAAATTATCAAATTAAATTCAAACAAAAATTAATAACTAATGGACTCCTATTATCAAACCATGAACCAATAATTTATTTCTAACATTAATTTTGTCACATAATAAATTAGATTTAAAAATTTCAATGCATTCATTTATATTCACAATTTACCAAAAATAAAACCCCTTTTTTCACTAAATAATTCAAAAAACTATAATAGAACAGGAATAGTTACACTGTAATCTATTATTGAACCAACATCAATGATCCTCATGTTAGACATACCTGGTCAGTATATATAATTTATTAAGAATACAAATTCTCCTTTTGAATTCTCTATGTCATGCATGCGTCAAAAATGGAAACTATTTGGGTGATATTAAACTTTATTTTGACTACTTGTTCTAAATTCACATTTATGTAAATATGTTACAATGGACTCTTTTAAAAACCCCCAAAAATTATTTTTTCCATGATTTTTTCAAATTATCAAATTTTTAATTAATGGAAGAAATACCCACGGGTGAAATAACCAATTATTAACTCACACATTTCAATGGAGGAAAGTTCTATTATTATTGTTTGACTAGTGAGGTTATTTTGGAAATAAATTAATGGTGAAATGGTATTGAAATAATTCATATATGTACTTATGGAATACATGAAAAAAGAAATTTTTTATATTATGCCTTGAGAGCTAACTGTGTTCTCCCGCTAAATTCCAGAACATTTTCATGTTTTCATGATTCAAAAGTAGTCCCCCTTAGACTTACCTATTTTTTATGAGATCCATGAAATGGTGGAGCTTTAATACCTATCTCTATCTAGTAAAAATTTACTCCAGGAGGAACTTTTATCTTAAGGGGACATTATAATTAAACTGGCTAAGGGAGATGATACAATCTTAAACTCAAACTCTTTTATTGTTTTTGAAAAAAATTTAGTATCACCCCCTAATAGTTTTTAATTTTCATATTTATCAATTTTTTATTACACCTTGGGTGAAGATGATGAAAATGAAGACGCACCTATTGAGGAAAACCTAGAGCTCCCAGAAGACATTGAACATTTACTGAATGAGTAGAATAAGAGACCCCCATGGATATTTGTAAAACACCAGATACAAAATCTACTTACACAAAAAATAATTTTTTTTAAATTAATACTTTATATTTAAAATTTTAATCTACCTTTTATAATTATTTTCATGAAACACATTTTGAGAAACAACTATATTATAAATAAGATGTTTCAAATGTAATATTGAATGGGGAGGAGGTTCTATAATTCATCCAATACCTTACAAAAATTACGTACCACATTGGTAAGGGGGTTGATCTGGTGTACTATATGCATGTAATTCTCTTAAACGAGATCAAATAAACACAAGTTAGTAAAATTCACATGTTGTGGTTCAAACTGAAGAAGATTCGTCCACTATCAGACATTGGATTTTAGCTGGTTCTAACCTCTGCATGAAATAAAAATTTAGCACCCACTTGGAGGATAACAATTATATTTATCATTAAATTTGTTCTAGAAAATTATATTTTTTATTTATTGTTAAAATAAGTCCAATTGCATCCCATTCAAAAAAAATATTTTTGAGTTTAAATGGTATGATCTTTATTCTTTGTTAATTAATTCACTTCTGTTGGTTTAAATGGAATAAAGAATAATAAAATATAAAATGGGGAAAGAGGATTTAGATCAATTTTAAAAGGCAGTTTACTTTATAATTTTTAATTTTAACTCCCTATATTTTTTCAAAATAGATTTTTTGAGAATTTAACTAAAATTAAAATTCCCTCACTTGAATTATTTCATTACATGATTTATCTATGAGACATGAGTTTATTAAGAATCATATGATGAAATGTTTTAGATTTAAATGTTAATGAAATTGAATTAGTAAATTATTTAATTGAATTATTAATGTGAAGCATGGATATTTAAATGAGGACTCATGATTTTATAGAATTATTTGACTCATGTAAATGAATCTTTACCCACATTTGTTATGCTTTTAATTTATAATATTTAAGTTAATTTATTTTATTTTTTTAGTTATTACATGAGTTATTTATTAAATTTATATTAAAATTCTTGAATGTATTTATAGAACATGTACTTCTTATTTTACCATGAGAACATTTCATGAGTGATCTTGGGACATGTCTCCTACTGAAACATGTGCTGGAACTTTTTGAATATATTAAATTTAAAAACACATGTAATATTATTGAGGAATATTTTGATAAACAAATTACCTTAAAAATAACATCTTATATCATTATATTTTTAACCAATAGAGACATTGAATTACATTTATTGGGATGATCCATGTTTCAATTGATATTTATCCATTACTACCCTACTCTTGGTATTTACCTGATAATTTATATCGATGTGCGGGGTTTAAGGGAATCATGGTGGGAGTGATAATTTAAATTGTAAGGATAATGTGGGTGGGTGATTATTATGGGAAGAAATAAAGGTTATTTATGTATTACTTATACTACATTTGATTCCTCAATTTAATTAAGAAAAATGAAAAAAGACAAAAAGAATAGAAAAATTAGAGAAATGGATTATGATTTGGAAAAACAAAAAATCACCATTAGTAGACCTATCATTTTTATCAAATTTTTTAAGGTGATGATTATGAGGTTTGATATAGTTATAACATTAGATAAATGGATCATTGAAAAATGAAAAAAAAATCACAAAAGTAAGAAAAAAATTCAAGAGGGTCTACATATCTTTCATTATTCATTTCTTTGACTATATCATTATATTGAGTTTTCGGGGTTTGTGGGTTGATATAATGAAAGGTTAAAAATTCATTACACATTTTTCTTTGATATCATGAATTATATTTAAAATATGAAACTCTTATTTGAGCCATAATTTTTAAAACATCAATTCCTTAAAAAATTAATCCTCAGATTAATTTGAACCTTTATTGAAAGTGCTCAGGATTTTTTGTGCCTTTTATCTTCCCAAAGTGTGGAAATTAGTTCCTTTACAAGAATATGGATAATGAGAATGTTCTCATGATATGATTATTAATCAAGATGAATTATACAATGATATATTAGAGAAATTATCCAAGGGATCTAAATTATGACATTACATGTTTAATAAAAATGAATTAATGGACAATAATTAATGAAAAGAGAAGTACCAACATTTTCCAATGGTATATATTAAAATACATGGGTTGATATTTTCATTAAAATTTGATAAAATGAATTGATATTTTTTATGGAATTTGAAATTTTTATTTGAGATAAAAAATTGTTTTATTTTATTGCTTGGGAAATTGAATATTAGTAAGAATGGTGCCCGTAGAAATTTAATGTTTAGATTTCATGCTTGAGGAAAACAATTGTTGATGTGTGGGAAAGTTTATATATATAATTTTTTCATCATCATTAATATGGTTTTCAATTATTTAATCTAAACTAATTTATCAATTTGATATTATTTTAAATAATTTTTCATGTATGGTGTGTTTTCAGCTATAATTGAAAAATTTCTTAATTATGGAGTTTAAACAAAATCTAACCACTTCGGTATTTAAGGACTAACATTTAAAATATTTTTCCAATTCGAGTAATCCTTTTTTTATAAGTCATTGAATTATTGGATTCATATTATTATACTGTTCTAGGAGCTACTTTGGCCATCTAATTCCAGAAAAAATAAATCAAATTGGAATACCATTCTCGACAACTGTGTGGACTCCACTTATTTAGATATTGACTATCATAGTAAACAGAATAGAAATTAGAATGATTATAGTTTTATTTGAAACATTATTTATATGATCGATTAAAAATTTAATGTAATAGAGATTTTCCAACATTAAGTTGTCCCTTGGATACTCATAGTTTGAGCCATATTTAAGAAACATTCATCTAGAAAAATTTCAAGAATTAATAGTCCATATATTTTCCTAAATAATTTCGAATAAAGATAATATTTCAGGAGGAGATGTACGATTAAAATTTGAACTGCATTCAAGAATACATGACTCCAAATTTCTTGTATTTGAATTGGCATATCATGATCAATATTTCAAGAATCAAAATCAGTATGATATATTAAAGGGAGCATTCAATGATCATGAATTTGAAAACTAAAGGATAGAACACCCTTGGACAATATAAGAATTAGTTCACCCGTGAAGATGAAGAGTCCCTAGACCACCATTAAAGAGGAATCCAAAGACCATGATGCATCTATAAGATTTATTTTCTTTATTTTTATTATTTGATGCATTCTATTCCCATGTATTGAAAATTAAAAAATTTAGTTAATGTTTTTCCCTTTCATCTTCCACCCCCATTATATTCCATACCTAATCTAGTTTTTCTCTATTATATCTTCCATTGTGGTCTCTTTTCACATTTTAATAGAATTTGAGTAACTTGACGGTTGAAACGTGGGGAGTTTTTGTGGAATTCATGTTATTATTCTTCAATTAAACATTATTTTTATCTATTTTGTTTGATTTTGGAATATTTCTTGGGTGAGTCAGTCACCCACCATGAAACCATTTAAAAATACAATAAATTTCGTTGATTCAATAAATTTACCTCCCTTTCCAATGGATAAGCCTTCAAACAATGGAGTTGGGGTTTCTTTAGGGAACTAAAAGGCATAAGGTGGAACTGTGTCATTGAGGAATAAAAATCTTGGTTGAGGTTTTATCCTATTTGACTACTATAGGAATTTTGGTTTGGTGTGCCAGATATATGCTAAAATCACACACTCAATAAATCTATGTAAAGAAATTCATTAATTAGGTTTCATCAAACAAGTGGCGTTTTCATCTCTCCTGGTTGTCTTTGGACATCCACCGATGCTGGGAATCTCTAATCGATTCATTATGGGTCACCCTCTCAGGTATCTCCCTACGATATCTAAACATGGCATTTCTAGAGGACATTAGGAATTACCTTGAAGAGTTTATGTGTGTGGATGACAATAACCTGCACTTGATTGACATGAATTCCACCCACTTTTGTGTGGCTTTGGACCTTTCATCATGGCCCCCACACCAGCTTCCCCTCCACATTGGGGACTCACTGGATTGGTCCCAATGACTCTTCTATCCCTCGGTGGACCACTTATAGGGATTAAGTCCCATCCATGTCAATGTGTCCTTCAATTGTGGGAGTCACTTTTCCAATTGAAACCTCTCAAAGAGATTGAATCATTATGAGAGAGGTGAATCATCCTTTGTTGTGGCCCCTTTTCATCCGTCAGTCTGCACGGTGTCCCCGGATCCCTACATCCACCTATTCCAGGCCCCCGCGCTAGCTTCCTTGAGCCCCGAGTAAATACTGACATTATCCTGTCTGAGAGGTCTAAATTCAAGGTTTCGATTGTTGTGGTCCTGGATCGCCAGAAGTTCTCTTCCAATATTGGAGTTATTTATAAATGATTGGGTTGCACTATTTTATCCATTGAGACCTGTATAACCAAAAAATATGGTTGTAATGGAATTCTTGCATGAGGGCCGATCTGTTGGTGAAATCTGGTCAATATCTCTCCATCAATGTGATGGATAGAAGTCTCACATTATTTTCCTCCTTTATTAGGCCATGTGCGAAACTAATCAGTGGGAGAATATCTATTCATATATATGCCTCTTCAACCTAGGGGAGGTACCATCGATATTAGGTGGTTATTTCAACACAATCGCTCATGCCTCTGAAAAGATAGGTGGTTTATCCTTCCCTCGTATTGACAGGATGGCTTTCTCCTCCTTCACTGCGTGCGAGGGGCTCCATGACCTCATCCTCCCAGGAGACAAATTCTGTAACACCCCAAGTAAGTAATGAACAATTTATTTTCATATCTATGTCTATTTATGAATTAAATAGTGTTTAAGAGGCATAAAATGAGAATAAATCCAATCTTAAGCATTTAATTCGTTAATATATTTAAAACATTGTTTTACTTCCTTTTGATTGAAAACAATTTTTAAATCAAAATATTGAAAATTTTATAAGATCTATTTGTCAAAATACACTTATTCATTAGAATTGGTATATTTAAATTTACTTTGGATAAATTTTTGGTATTTTTCTAACAATGTTCATTTTTTTAATGAATAGTGAAAAAAATACTGCATTTTACTTCAAAACTGCTTTTTCATCTAATTTAATTATATGGTTAGATTATCTTTATAATTGGATTTAAATTATAATTTGAATATATATTTACCATTTAATCCAATGGTGGTAATTATAATTGATTTCACTTTGTAATTGGGCATAAACAAGTGCCAAACTTTTCATAGATATTGTTTCAAAAAAACACGCTATTTGTTTTGACAATGGGAATTATTTTTAAATTAATTATTGCAATTTCTGTGTTTTTAATTTGGTAAAATTGATTCCATATTTTTAATCATATTGTCCAAATTATGTAATTAAGACTCCTTTGTTTTTTGGACATTATGAATAGTAATGATGGTGATTATCTTTAATTATCGCGATTAATTAGTAGTCGAGTAGTTAAGGGTAATAAAATAATACCATAATAATAAAAAATGACCCCAACATGTGTCTTAATGATACTGGTATTGTCGTGTCCGACCATCGGTTGCCTTGTGCCAAAATTATAGAACCCCATGGAATCACTTTTGGGTGATAGTGACACTTTATCATTTTATTTTTAAAGAATGTAGAATATCACAAAAGTATGTAACACCTAAGTAAAAAAAAATTAGTTTTGTCTAAAAAAATGATATCTTGGTCTATAAATATTCATTGGAAAGTTATAAATATTTCCTACATCATACTATTTTGTAGACATTAACTAAATTAAATTTTTTATGACACCATGATGATGCAGCGATTACCTCATTAATGAACGATTTAAATAAAATGAAAAGATAATGTAATGTCTAAGACATAGACTTGTCAAAAACCAATTGGATGATTATATTTACAACCCTTATCACCTTATACCTTTAATATATCAATGTGTGACCTTTAAAATCCGAAACTAGTTTTAATATAAAGTAACATTTCTTGACATTCCCAGAGTGCCCCTCCTCCCTCTTATAAAAGGCTCCCACCTCTACCTCCTTACCCACACCTCTCAAGCCATTGGATCGGACAAGATCTGAACATTTTATCTATCCACATCCCCCTCTTAATCCTAGAATCATTACCTTAGGCATCAATCTCTTCAATAAACCCTTTTTGTTTAAACCAAGATGAGTTACCCGATTTAATGGTAATGTCTTCACTTGGGTTCTTTTGTTTTGTTTTGCTTCTCCAACCCCCAAAACTCTTTTTATTCCTTTAAATTGTAACAAAAACATTATTTTCAATATAATAGGATGTTTCTATGTGATGGATTTTATCTACACTTACACACACCTTCGTATAATGGTTAAAGAACATACTGTTTCTGTGGATTGCGAATTTCTGCCTCATAAAACGATGATTGTTCAATCTTCTTTTAACACCGTTAATGGTACCCATTAATATGTCACTATATTTATATATGATATATATTATGATTATGTTTTCCTTACGTGTATGAATTTTTCATTTATGGAATACGATTATGGTTTCCATTATGGGTAAACACGATATCTTCATTTTAGGAAGTGCGGACTACCACCCCCTCAAAGTGATTTGATTCATTTATACCATATGTGGGACGTATAAATGATTGCGTTAATGATATTACATATGATATTATACTGGAATTATAATATACCTTTATATCATTATGAATTTATTCCATTAAATATGAAATATAAATTAATGTAGCATTCATGCATACGTATAACTTACCGTCTCCATGAATGGTGCATTTCATTTCATAACTCTAAATGTTATGTAATATTATAAATGAATGTATATACTGGATATATATGAAATATATGATATCTAAATCCTGAATATAATTCTGAATATAATGGATATTTTACCACATGAACAACTTCTAATTATAAGGAGTTTATTTTTGACTCAAGTACCAATGATCGTCAAAAGGACCGTTATTAACATAAATAATTACATAGTGTTCATAACATGGTAATAAGTCATATAAAAGGAATAATGAACTTGAAAAAGGTTCTTAAGAAAGTAAAAAATTAACTCTAGTTTATTATTCAGGAGGTTAAAGAATGATCGAGTCAAGTCGGACATGAGGTATGGGACTTCGTCTCAATCTCCTATCATTGAGGCATATTTTGATTTATACACAACTTTATATTATATGGTCTATAAACCCCTTTGAATTTAATTTTTATTCAAAAGGAACCATTTTTATATGAATCATTTTACTAAAAGACAACATTCAATGTTTTTGCCGCACGTATGCGGCGACAACGACTTCTCCACCGCCGTGACCATTATTTGAGATTCGGCTTTCTCTACAAGGCATAATTTTCTTAAAATGAAAAATAAATACCATATTTTAATTTTATTTTATTTTGGTATTGAAAATGGTTTTGATAATGTTTTTATTATATCAATGTTTTGTGTTGATATTTTGGGATTGAAATGTGGAAATGTTATGTTTCCATTATGGATGTTTTATGTGATATGATTATGTTATGTTTCTGGGGCATTGTTTATGAAGACGGGTGGTTTTGTGAAAAAATAAGGGCAGGTAAGCCCTTGATAGCTCTCTAATGCTTTGGGTAACATTAAGGGGTTAAATGATAAGGTTTCTCTGAAGTAATATAGGGAATATACTATGATGGGTAGTCCAAATGTAACCATGAGGGTTACTCCCTACATAAGAATGTTATGAATGCCTCAAGTTACCTATATGTCTTATGATTTCTATGATTTATTCATGAATTGATGAGGTATGTCAATGTGATTATGTTTTATTAGTAAAGTATGATTTCATTAATTCTCTTGTATACAAGGACTAATGTTTTCATTTCATACTTTTATATCCCTTACTGAGCTTTTTATGCTCATCCCATGTTTTTGAAATGTTTTTCACAGGACAATGGAAATGTAATGATGTGATGATATTGTCAAAGAAGTTTAATGAAAGAATCCTTGTTTTGTTTTAAATATGTTTCCTTTGATGGGAAATGTGAATATTGTATTTAGTATAACCAGCTTGTTTAAATGTGGAATGTAATGCATGATTTAAGATCTAATTCTCTACAACTCTAAACCTAAAAAGATTCTCAATGTGTAATCTTGTAATAACTCAATATTAATTAATGTTTAAGGCATGAGGCCTTATAGTTGGTATCAAAGGACGGTTTATATAACTTTAGGAGTTATAATTATATTAAATGATTATCCAAAAATATTTGTTTTATGGTAAAATGGAAATGATATAGCATTTGATGATTACCATGTTGTTTGAACTAAGACATGTTTGTTCAGAATGGTTTTCCGTAGAGGAAACAAGTAAGTTGTGTGAAGAAGGCATACAAAAGGAGATTACCTTCTCAACCAGAATCCTGAGATGGTCAGATTTAGAACAGAACAATTTGTTGCAGTAATGGCGCAGTTGACTCAAGCAATAAATGGTGGTGGTATCTATGCACGAGATCAGCCAGATCAGCCGTAGAGTAACATGTCTGTGGGGGAACATTTCATGAGGCAACACCCCATCATTTAGAAAATCATCTGACCCTATGATAGCTTAAGGGTGGATTAAAGCACTAGAAAAGATTTTCGATGTCATGGGGTGTTCAGACAATAAAAATGTTAGTCTTGCAATTTACCATTTGGAGGGTGAAGCAAATCAGTGGTGGTCGGTGGTTAAAAATATCAAGGACACTGATGAGATTGATGCCCTTTACTGGGATGAATTCAAAGGTAAGTTTCTTGAGAAACATTTTTCTATGGTTGTTCGACTTAGGATGGAAAAACAATTCTTGGAATTGAAGCAAAAGGATGACTCTGCGGCTGATTATAAAGAACGGTTCACTCAATTGGCATGGTATGCTATAAATTTTATCCGAGCCCTTGATAGTAAAATCAATCGTTTTTTCCTCATGATTAATGCCAAAATATCAAAGGGATTTATCTTCTCTCGAGGTCAAGAGTTATGAAAATCTTGTTCGATGTGCTGAGAAGGTGGAAATGGAGTTTTCCAATGACCAAGTGTTCTAAAACAACCAACATAAAAAGAGACTAAGGTGGAAGGAAAAGGGGAAGAATTATTCAAAACGGACTAATGGTAAGAAAACTAAGTTTCTATTTTGTGATAAATCTGGTAAGAGGAATGCTGGGGAATGTCTTTTGAATTCTAGGAAGTGCTACCAATGTGGTGAGATGGGACATAAGGCTCGTGATTACACTGAAAAAGATCAGGGTGATGGTAAGACCAAATGTGATTTATAGTTAGTGAAATGTTTCAAGTGAAATGAGATGGGTCTTTATCCAAACGAGTGTTAGAAAAAGATCTCAAATGATGGGAAGCAGTCAGACTACAAGTAGAAAGGTGTGGTGAAATCCTTCGCAACTACTTCAGCATATGTTGGTCCATAAAATGATATTGTATCAGGTACTTTGTTTGTTTTTTCATATTATGGCAGTGTGTTGTTTGATTCGGGGTCTACTCATTCATTTATCTCTGAAAAATTTTCATGTAAATTGGGAATTACATCTCAGGAAATGACTTTTAAACATGTGGTAAAAATAACTGGGGGAAATGTTGAGGCAAGAAGAATTTATAACAGTCTTTATATCCTTATCTGTGGAAAGAACCTACTTGCAAACCTTAATTTTTTACCTCTACTGGAGTTTGATGTTATCCTGGGTATGGATTGGATCTCTGTTTACCATGATAAGATTGATTGTAGAGCTAAAGATGTTTCTTTTTTAGAAATACATTCATTTTGTGTACAAGAATGAACCCTTTCTATTAATAACATATCAAGAGGCTGTGAAACATTTAAAATATAGAAATGAATGTTACCTTGCACATATTGTTGAAAACAAAGGAACCATTCATATTAATTATGTTCTAGTGGTAAATGAGTATCCTGGTGTTTTTCATGATGAGATTCTTGGAATAATACATGATTGGGAGGTTGAATTTACTATAGAATTAGTTCATGATGCTAAGAAAATTTCAAACCCCTTTTATCGAATGGCTCAAATTGAACATTTAGAGTTGAAGGACATATTTCAAGATTTATTAGAGAAAGGTTTCATTCAACCTAGCACATCACCATGGGGTACTCCTGTCTTATTTTTTGAAAAGAAAGATAGTTCTATAAGACTTTGCATTGATTATAAAGCCTTGAATATTATCACTGTTAAGAACAAATATCCTTTGCCTCATATCAATGATTTGTTTGATCAGTTCCAGGGAGCTCCGTATTTTTCAAAGATTGACCTGAGATCGGGGTACCATCATTTGAAGGTAAAAGAAGAAGATATTCCTAAGAACTCCTTTTTTACAAGATATGGCCATTATAAATTTGTAGTAATGCCTTTTGGGCTAACCAATGCACCTTCTGTATTCATGGACCTTATGAATAGAATTTTTCATGAGTTCTTGGATAAGTTTGTGGTTGTTTTCATTGATGATATTTTGGTGTTTTCTAAAAGTAAATAGGAGCATGAGAGTCATTTAAGGGTTATTTTACAAACCTTAAAAGAAACGAAATTGTATGGGAAATTTAGAAAGTGTGGGTTTTGGTTGCAACAAATTTCTTTCCCTGGTCACATTATTTCTAAAGATGGAATAACTTTTGATCCTTCCAAAACAAAGGTTGTTGAAGAATGGCAAAGACCCACAAATGTAACTGAGATTCATAGATTTCTTGTCTTGGCAGGCTATTACAGAAGGTTTGTTAAAAAAAATCACGGTTATCTAATCCAATGACTAAGCTAACTCAGAATGGTGTTATGATTATATAGACAAAAGAATGTGATGATTATTTTACGGAATAGAAAAGAAGATTGGTGAATGATCTAGTTTTGGCACTACCTTCCAGGAATGGTGAGTTTGTTATCTACATTGTTTCTTCATTGAAAGGACTAGGTTGCGTCCTAATGCAGAATGATCAGGTAATGTCTTATGCTTCATGTCAGTTGAAAACTCATGAGGTAAATTACCCTACACATTATTTGGAATTAGCTACTGTTGTTTTCGCTTTAAAAATTTGGAAGCATCATTTGTATGGTGTAAATTGTGAAATATATACTGATCACAAAACTTTAAAGTATATATTCACTCAGAAATAATTGAAAATGAGACCGGGGAGATGGATAGAATTAATCGAGGATTATGATTGTACAATTCATTACCATCCGGGAAAATAAATTAAAGTGGATGGTGCTTTAAGACGAAAAAAGTAATGCTTTATTAACCATGTTACTTTTGGAATGTGATCCTTTGTTCGAGGATTTGATGAAATTTGGAATATAAGTTGTTGGTGCAGGATGTTATTAAGTTTTGTTTCAGGTATCAGTGAAATCATCTCTATCAAACTGAATTAAGCAAGCATAGAAGCAAGATAGTGAGTTGAAGAAAAAGGTAGAGTTGGTCCAGAAGTGTAAGTTTTATGAATTCAACATTGATAATGATTGTGTATTGAGATTTGGGAAGAGATTATGTGTGTCGTGTGATTCACAGTTGAAGAGATAGTTGTTATGTGAAGCTCATAGTTCTCTGTTTTCAGTTCATTAAGAAATTACTAAGATGTATAGAGATCTTCGAGAGTACTACTGGTGGGATGGAATGAAAAGAGATATTGCTAATTTTACTGTGACGTGTTTGACTTGTCAATAGGTTAAAGTAGATTGGTAGTTACCGAAGGGTATGCTTCAACCTTTACCAGTTCCAGAGTGGAAGTGGGAAAATATATTCATTGACTTCTTTGTGGGATTGCAGAAGACACCTCGAGGTAATAATGCAATATGGGTTATTATTGATCTCTTGAATAAATATGCGCATTTCCATGCTATACAAGATAATTTTTCCCTAGATTAACTTTCTATTTTGTATTTTAAAGAGATAGTCAGGTTACTTGGAGTTCCCCTCTCCATTGTATCTGATCATGATCCCAGGCTTACTTCTAACTTTTGGAAAGGCCTTCAGAAGTCGTTGGGTACTGAATTAAATTTTAGTAAAACTTTTCATCCTCAATCAGATGGGAAGTCAGAACAAAAAATTCAGACTATGTAGGATATGGTAGGTGCTTGTTTGATGGATTATCTGGGATGTTGGTAACAACATCTTAATTTGGTTGAGTTTTCTTATAATAACAGTTTTTTTTTCTAGTATACAGATGGCACCATTTGAGGCATTATATGGGAAGCGGTGTCGAATTACAGCTTTTTGGGATAAATTGGGTGAAAAGAAGTTGATGAGACCATAATTGGTAGAATTTTAGGTAGAAAAAGTTTAGCTGATACAAAGACACATGAGAACAACTCAGAGTAGGCAGAAAAGTTATGCGGACAACAAGAGGAAGGATCTCCCTTTTGAGGTAGGTGATTATGTATTCCACAATGTTTCACCATTGAAAAGTCTGATGCGATTTGGTAAGAAATGAAATTTGAGTCCAAGGTTCATTGGACCATATGAAATTCTAGAGAGAGTTGGATTAGTTGCATATCGAGTGGCATTACCTTTGAGTTTATCTCAGGTACACAATGATTTTCATGATTCACTGTTAAGGAAGTACATGCCAGATCCATCTCATGTTTTGAGTCCATAGGTAGTTCAGTTGGAAGAGAACCTAACTTATGAAGAACAACCTATCCAGATTCTTGACCATAGGGAGAAGGTGTTATGGAATAAGGTGATTCATCAAGTAATGGTTTTGTGGAAAAACCACAAGATTGAAGAGGCAACATAGGAATATGAAAATGCAATGAGGGATAAATACCCCCACTTATTCGTTAAGTAAATAAATTACAAGGACACAATTTTCTAAATGGGGGAAGGATGTAACAACCCAAGTAAGTAATGAATAATTTATTTTCATATCTATGTCTATTTATGAATTAGATAGTTTTTTAAGAGGCATAAAATAAGAATAAATTCAATCTTAAGTATAGAATTCTTCAACATTTTTAAAAGATTGTTTTACCAACATTTGATGGTAAAAAATTTTTAATCAAACATTTGACAATTTTATAAGTTCTATTTGTCAAAATAAACTTATTCATTAGAATTGGTTCATTAAAATTTATTTTGGATAAATTTTCTGTTAATTTTCAGACAATGTTCATTTTTTTAATTTATAGAAAAAAAAATTCTGCATTTTACTTCAAAACATCTTTTTAATATAATTTAATTATATGGTTATATTATATTTATAATTAGATTTAATGTGTAATTAGAATATATTTTTACCATTAAATCCAATTGTGGTCATTATAATTGATTTCACTTTGGAATTGGGCATAAACAAGTGCCAATCTTTTCATTGATATTATTTTAAAAAAAAACCCGCAATTCGTTTTGACAATGGGAATTATTTTTAAATTAATTATTGAAGTTATTAAGATTGGAATTTAGTAAATTGTATTCTATATTTGGAATCAGAAGGTCCAAATTATGTAATTAACACTCTTTTGTTTTTGGACATTATGAACAGTAATGACGGTAATTAACTTTAATTATCTTGATTAATTAGTAATCGTGTAGTTAAGGTTAACAAAATAATATCATAATAATACCAAATGACCCCAAAATGTGTCCTAATGCTACTGGTTGTGTCATTTACGACCATGGGTTGACTTGTTCCAATCTTAGGGACCCCATGGAATCACTTTTGGGTGATCGTGACACTTTACCAATTTATTTTTAAACAAAGGAGAATATCACAAAAGTGTGTAACACCTAAGTAAAAAAATTTAATTTTGCCCAAATAAATTATCTCTTATACTATAAATAGTCATTGTAATACTAAAAGGATTTCCTACATCATAGTATTTTTAGACATTAAATAAATTAAATTATTAATGACACCATTATGATGCATCGATTACCTCATTAAAGAATGATTTAAATAAAATGAAAATATAATGTAAAATCTAAGACGTACACTTGTCAATAACCTATTGGATGAATATATTTCAAACACTTATCACCTTATCCTCTAAATATATCAATGTGGGACCTTTAAAATTCTAAAATCATATTAATATAAAGTAACATTTCTTGACTTTCCAAGATTTCCCCTCCTCCCTCTTATAAAATGTCCCCACCTCTACCTCCTTTCCCACACCTCTCAGGCCATTGGATCGGCCAAGATCAGCCAAATTTATCTCTCCACATCGCTCTCTTCATCCTAGAATCCTTACCTTAGGCATAAATCTCTTCAAGAAACCCTTTTAGCTTAAACAAAGAGGAGTTACCCAATTTAAAGGTAATGTCTTCACTTGTGTTCTTTTGTTTTATTTTGCTTCTCCAACACCCTAAACTATTTTTATTCATTTCTTTTGTAAAAAAACCAGAATCTTCAATATACTAGGATTTTTTTATGTCAAGGATTGGAGCTACACATACACACACCTTCATCTATTGGTTAAAGAACATACTATTTTTGTGGATGGCGAATTTCTACCTCACGAAATGATGATTGTTCAATCTTCTTTTAACACCATTCTTGGTGGCCATTAATATTTCACACTATTTATATATTATTTATATTATTTTTAGGTTTTTCTTATGCTTATGTAGTTTTCATTTATGGAATACCTTTATGGTTTCCATTATAGATAAATGTGGTATCTTCATTTTAGGAAGTGTGGACTACCGCCCCCTCAAAGTTATTTGATTCGTTAATGCCATATGTGGGACGTATAAAGGATAGAGTTAATGATATAATATATATGATATTATATTGGAATTATAATATACCTTTATATCATTATTAATTCATTCCATTAAATACAAAATAGAAATGAATGTAGTGTTCATGCGTACGTACAGCTTACCGTCTCCATGAACGGTGCATTTAATTTCTTACCACTAAATGTTATGTAATATTATAAATGCATATATATATATATTGGATATATATGATATATATGATATATAAATCCTGAATATAATTATGTATATAATGTATATTTTACCTCATGAACAACTTGAAATTATAAATAGTTTATTTTTCACTCAAGTAACAATGATCGAAAAAAAGACCGTTATTAACATAAATAATTACATAGTGTTCGTAACATGGTAATAAGTGATTTAAAAGGAATAATGAATTTGAAAATGTTTCTTAAGAAAGTAGAAATTAACTCAAGTTTATTATTCAGGAGGATAAAGAACGATCGATTCTAGTCGGACACGAGGTATGGGACTTCATCTCAATCTCTTTTCATTGAGGCATATTTTGTTTTATACACAACTTTCAATTATACGATGTAGAAACCCCTTTGACTTTTACATTTATTCAAAAGTAATCTTTTGTATACGAAACGTTTTACTAAACGACAAAAGGGAATTTTTTTGTCGTACGTATGCAGTGACAATGACTTCTCCGCCGCCGTGACCATTATTTGAGTATCGGCTTCCTCTACAAGACATAACTTTTTTAAAATGAAAAATAAATACCATGTTTTAATTTTATTTTATTTTGGTATTGAAAATGTTTTTGATAATGTTTTTATTATATCAATGTTTTTTATTGATATCTTGTGACTGAAAGGTGGAAATTTTATGTTTCCTTTATGCATGTTTTATGTGATATGATTATGTTATGGTTCTTGGGAATTGTTTATGAAGACGGGTGGTTTCGTGATAAACTAATGGCAGGTGAGCCCGTGATAGATCTCCAATGCATTGGGTAACACGAAGGGGTTAAACGCTATGGTTTCTCCGAAGATATTTAGGGAATATACTGTGATGGGTATTCCAAATGTAACCAAGAGAATTACTCCCTATGTAATAATGTTATGAATGCCTCATGTTACCTTTATGTCTTATGATTTCTATGATTTGTTCATGATTTGATGAGGTATGGTAAAGTGCTTATGTTTTATGAGTAAAATATGATTTCATTAATTCTTATGTATACATGGACTACTATTTTCATTTCATACTTTTATATCCCTTACTGAGATTTTTATGCTCATCCCATGTTTTTGAAATGTTTTTCACAGGTCAAGATAAAGGCACATGATGTAATGATAGTGTCAAGGAAGTGTCATGAAAGAATCCATGTTTTGTTATAAATATGTTTCCTTTGATGGAGAAAGTGAATAATTTCTATAGTGTAACCACCTTGTTTAAATGTGGAATGTAATGCATTATTTATGATCTAATTATCTAAAACTCTAAACCTAAAAATATCCTAAATGTCAAATCTTGTAATAACTCAAGATTAAGTAATGTTTATGGTACATGGACTTATAAATTCACATGGTGAAACAACCAGCGAGGGAATAAGAGGACCTAGTGCAAACTCAATCGCTGCCTGGGTATCCTTCAGGCTATCTCGGCCTTTCATAACACCGAGGTCACTCACATGGTCTTGGTGCTATCAGACCACTCCCCGCTCCTTCTTCTCAAGAGACAGGGCCCTCAGATAATGAGGCAGTTCTCCTTCTCTAAATAATGTACTCATTACCTGATATTTATAGAGACAATAGATCTTTCATGGAACTCTCTTTTCCAACAAAGAATATTATAGGGGCTCTACATTAATCTTCGACACCTGAAACATGCTCTTTTGGTTTTGTCTTACTTCGTTTAACCAGACCAAACAAAAAAATGACATTTTCAAACACATTGAGAGTTTTGATGTTTTCATGGAATATCAATAAGATGATAATGAATTTTCCACCCTTTTCCTCCAGAAACAACGAATCAATGAGATCATTCTAGAATAGGTGCGACATCTCTATAAATGTTCTCTTGAATCCTAGCCTATAATGGGGGATTAGAACGCTTCTTACTTCCATGCCTTCCTGAAGAAAAGCCCCGGGCTCACATTCCCAACATCATACTCAAGGACGGTTCATTTACCTGTGGTTTGGGTTACTAGGTGGTATGGTTTGTTCCCACTACGAAAACCTCTTATGTTATCCTATCCCCCACTTCATGGGTAGATACCCTTCTGGGAAGGAAATGATCATTGATTCAATCCCCCACAACATTACCAATTAAAATAATGATATTCATAGTGGTATCCCAAATGAGAAAAAAATATGGGGCACATTGAATCTCCTCATCCATGATAGTGCACCTGCCTCAGATGGATTTTCAGGCTATTTATTCATTTCCTATATAAGGTCATAATGAATGTCCTCTCTATGTCCATTAAAAACATCTTCAGAGGCAGATCTCTCCCACAGATAGCCAACACAACCACCATTCTTTTGATGTCGATGGTCAACCCTCCTTCCCCTATCTCACAATACCAACCCATCAGCTTGTCATACATTACATACAAGGTCCTTGATACCATCATTTACATAAGGCTTGGATACTTCACCAGTCAATGGAGCTCTGAGGAACAACATGATTTTGTCAAAGTGAGATCAATCCAAAGGTCTATTGGGGTTTTACATGAGATTCTTTGGGACATAAACAATAAGGTCATAGGTTTGAATTTAATCATTAATCATTACATAGGCAATGTGTTTGACTGATTAGAGTTGAATTTTATCAATAATTATATGAGGTGCATGGGATTTCTTAAATTCACTATGGATACCTAAAACTGTTGCTATAACTCAGCCTATATTAACATTATATTTGATGTGAAATAGCGTAGCTTCACCAAGTTGATAAAGGGTTTACGTCAGGGGGAACCTCTATCCCTAACCCTTTTTATTCTAACCCAAGACACCCTTAGAAGACAATTCTCCTTATCCAAGAAAAAAGGATCTATTCAGACCCTTCACTATGATTTCCACTTCCCCAGTATCTCCCATATTGTTTTGGCAGATGACCAGATTTTCTTCATAAATGGGTAGATCCTCCCCATCAAAGGTTCCATGAAGACAATGGAAACATATTCCACGTGGAGCAGACAATTAATCAACCATAAAAAGTTGAATCTTTCTCCCTTCAAGACTCCTAATAAGACTCTTGATATCCATTAAAAAAAAATTTCATCCAAGATAAAATTTTTCCCTTAACCTTCCTGGGGGTTCCCCTTCCCTCAGGGAGCATCTGGGTCCACTTATTCAAGGATCTATCTACCAGGATCACAAACCATATCCATAACTGGAAGAAACGATTCCCATCCATCGAGTGTAGGATCACTCTAGTAAATTGTGTGTTATCCTCCATTCATATGCCTATCTAGTCAATGATTAAGGTTCTATGGTTTTTCCTTGAACTGTTGGAGTCCTCTTTCAAATCGTTTCTCTGGGATTCTCATCATGAGAGCATATACATATGGGTGTCTTGGAATATGATGGCCAATCACATCAATCTTGCCGATATTAATGTGATAATCATGGATTATTGTATGATTATAATACAAGGTAAACTACTCTGGGAGGTCATTAAGGGCTGGTATTTATGGGTCCATGCCATCCGAGAGAATTATGGCATTGGCCTTTGGGAAAATGGCAGGATGCCCTTTCCCATCTGTAGTACTATTCGTGATCTGGTTCCATCACTCCGACATCATACCCATTGGATTATTTGGTGGGGAGAGGTTAATTTATGGGAGTGAAACTGGGTTGGTGGTCTCCTTTCTTTCCCAAGAATCCCAACTCTGGATTTATCAGTTAGGGAGGCCTCCCTACATCCCTCGGTCATTAAGGCTATGCTGAGCCCAGCTCATGAAGACCGTTTCCTCAAAATCTACCTTGGAGGATCTTTGTACATGTGCATATTTATGTGATCTCTATAAGATATATTCTCAGAAAACGATTATAGGAAGACCACCTCTAAACAACCAACTATTGACCCCTAGGGTTGAACTCTCTAGGGTAAATATATTCCTAGAAAATTCATCTTCCTTATCTGAAGTTCCAATTCAATTCCATTCCAAAAGAAATGGAAATCCAAGAAAAATGTATCCTTATGGCCTCATCATGAAACTATTTTTCATCCCCTAAGGTGGAATCCAAATTCCACCTCTAACTCCATTGAGATAGGTCTTACCATATTTGGAGTGTTCTTGAGGAGTTTGCGGTCCTTATAGGGGTGGCCTCTTCTTTTGATGACTAAATCCACCAATGGTTTCATGGTTCCCCCTATGGACATGAGGTTGGTGGGTGGTCAATACTTATAGCCATTGGATTCTGGTCAATATGGCAAACAAGAAATTAGGGAAGACACCACAAGTCTCACCCCTCCCTCTACGTGCTAGGTGTTAGGACCGGGCTTCTCACCTCCAATCTAGGTCACCTCCACAAAAACCATGTGTTAGCATCATCCCATAGACATTACAATACAAATATGTGGCATCATAACCCTCCATCCCATACGCCCATGGGTCATGGGTCAGATGGTTCCCCCTGATGGGCTCAAACTCCAAACAGATGGGTCGTGCTGCTAGGGAATCATAAGGGAGGTGGGGCCATTTGGTCCTTTGCAGGTTCAGTCATCCTCATGTTAAATTCATAACATAGGACATGTTACTCTTTGGTGGACAAAGACAAGGCCATGCACATCGGATTTTAGCATTTCCTCTCTCAGGATATCGCACTAACCATTGTGGAAACAGACTTAGAAATCATCTAGAGATCCCTTTAAAGAGACACCCCACCTTGGAACATCACTTATCTCATTCTCAAGTGTATGGATCTCATCCCCTTTGATACCGAGATCCTACTCACATAGCGGAAGTGTAAATGGCTTTCAGAATTCAAGGATTCAAAGGAAACCCAGGACTCTACCCTCTCGACATTCAACTCCCTCAGATCCCTACACCTAGGTTGCATAGATATTGCTCTTGGAGACTCTCTTGGCCTTTAATTTTTCAGACAACCATTAACCCATGGTTTTTGTGATGTTTTTTTAAAGACATGTTGAGTAAATTTAAATTAAACAATATATAATTTCTCTCTCTAAGGGAGGGCATAGAAAAATAAAATTTTTATGTGATGTATTTAGATCTAACAGAGTTCTCAAATTACCTTCCTGAACATGATTAATTTTTTTTGATCCATTAAAATTCCCTCCTAGTCATCGGTAATTTTTCCAATGAGATCTCTAAAATGCATGAGACTGAATTCCTAACTCCATCCAATATAAATCAACTCTAATTGGAACATTAATTGAAGAAGAGATTATTGTCAATCTGACCCAAGTAGAGTATTCAATATTGAAATTAAAATCTTATAATTTTTGGGAATCTAATTAAAGTATCCAACCTAATCATTTTGAATTTTTAGAATTGGGAAAGTAGTATTATTCCCAGATGACGATGAGGAAAAATGAATAAACATATTGAATAACTCATAGATCTCCATGAATACATTGGACATATATTGGAATGAGTAAACCAAGAGAGCACAATGGATTTTTTTAATGAATAAGAGACACAAGATACCTATATTAATGTGGTTGATTTTGATATTAATACTTCAAATTTAATTTTTTTAATTCCCATTTTATTATTATTTTCTTCCAAACCATCTTGATAAACCATTGGATTGTGATGAAGATGTTTAAAAAGATACCAAAAAATTAGGAGGATAATTCATACTACATCCTACCCCCACCATATAAGAAGTACCACAATACAATGGGGTGGATTTTGTGTACTCAATATATATAATTCTCCTCAATAAGAAAAAAAACACAAGATATAAAACGACACATGTGGTGGTTGAAATCAAAGAAGCTTCATACACCATCAGACATTGGAATATAGGAGTTACTACCCTGTGGAAGAAGTTAAAATTCTAGTCCCACATGGGAGATAATACCATGATTTATCATTATTTTCTTTCTATAAATTTATATTCTATATTTATTTTTATAATTAGTCATTCATGAATCCCACTCTTTATTTTATGTTCTTAGATTAAATGACATAATCCTTATGATTTATTTATTAATCACCTTTTCAGGGTTTTGAGTGGTAAACTGAAGACTCAAATAGCTAATATGGATAGAGGTATAAGATTAATTTTAAAATAGGCTTCACTTATTACTTTTATCATTTAAAATACCTATATTTTTTATGAAAACATTATTTAAGAATTGAAAAAAATCACAAGCCCACACATGAATTATTTCTTTAATTGAGTTATCTATGAGGCATGCATTTCACTAGAATCATGTGACGTAATGTTTTATATTTTAATTTTAATGAAATTTAGATATTATAATATATAATTTAATAATTATAGTGAAGCATGGATTTTAAATAATTACTCATGATTTGAGGGAATTAATTGATTCATGTAAATGAAATTTCCCTAAAATTGTCTTAAATTGAATTTCATAAATTCTTGTGAATTGATTTGTTATTATTCGTCATGAATTCAATTATTGAATAGAATCATATTCCCATTACCGGGATAATTTATTGACCAATTATTTCTTATTGAATCATTAAGATGTTTGTTGAGTGATCTTTGGACATTTCATATACCAGAACATGCATTGGAACATTTAAGAGAAATGACTATGAAAAAACACATTTAAAATGATTGAATAATATTTTTATAAACCATAAATCATTAAAATATAATTTTTACATCAATCCTACATTATTCCAAAGAGTACATGGATTAACTTTATAGGGGTGAGCCATGTTTCAATCAAATTTTATCCATTCTTATAAATCTCTAAATATTTACATGATATTTTAATGTTGATGTGTGGGAGTGAAGGGAATCATGGTGGATGAGATTATTTACATTTAATGAAATAATTTGGGGGTCTTATTATGGGAATAATAAAAGGTGGTTGATATAATCATTATAATTAATTGTTTTCCAACTACAATTAAAAATTATAAATTAAAAAAAAGAAATAAAAAAAAGAAAAAATATGGATTATGATTTGGGAAAACCAAACAACACAATTACTATACCTATTATTTTTATCATATGTGGTTAGGTGGTGGGTGTGAAATTTCCTCTCATAATAAAATTTTCATAATGAAAAAAATAAAGAGTTTAATTGAATAAGTTTAAAAGTATAGAAGTTACTAATTATTGAAGACTATGCAAAAATCATTCATTATGATTTATATATACCATGAACATAATATGTGTTTGCAGGAAGTGGGAGTTGATACCATGATGGGGAGAATTTTATTACACTTTTTATTTTTGATATTAGGAATTTTACGTAAGAGATAAAATTCCTAATAGAGCATCAATATATAAAACATCAAATCCTAAGATCCATTAGCCTCAAATTTATTTTAACCTATATTTTAAGTCATCTTGATTTTATGTGTCCTTTTTCTACAAAGTTCATAAAGTATATAATTTAAAAGAATATAAATAAGGAGAATTTTCACATTATTAGAGAATAAAACCACTTGAATTGTATTATGAGAGATGAGACAAAATATTCAAGTTATTTAAATCATGGAATGACATGTTTAATAATATTTTATTATGGAAATTAAATGAGTGATACAATAATTACCATCATAGTGAAATAGTAAATATTAATATACCTGGGTTGATTGTTTATAAGAAATTTGAGAAATTGAATTTATATTTAATTTGGATGTTGAAAATTTTATTTTATTTTTTATTGATATTATTAATTTTGAATTTGAAAATTAGTTATATTAGTGCCCTTGGATATTTAAGGTTGATCTTTCATGAATGAGGACATGCATGGATTATGTGTGGGGGATTTTATAAAGATAATATTTTCATTATGATTATTATTGTTGAAAATTATTTAAATTCATCAAATATATTGATGTGAGTTTATTTTCATTATTTTTTATTTATGATGTTTTTTGAGATAAAATTTGAATATTTTGTAATTTTAGTAATTTAGCAGATTTTAACTACATTTATTTTTAGAGAATAAAATTTATAATATAGATCCAATTTGAGTTATTCCATTTTTATGATTCCTTTAATTATGGGATTCAAATTATTCTTCCGGTATAGGAGCTAATTCATCAATCCAAATCCCAAAAAAACAATCATTTGGAAGATCTTTCTGAATAGTTATGTAGACCACACCTAATTAAATATTGAATAACATAGTATACACAACACCAATGGGAGTTATTTCAGATGTATTTATAATATACACAATAGTATTGTTTTATAGGATAATTTTAATGAGATTTTATATCATTATGGTGACCCTTGTCTGATAAAATTTAGGTGTATATTTAGAAACATTCTGAAAGATTAAATTTTCAATAATAATGGACCAAATATTTTTCAAAAAAAATAAAATAAATCAGATATTTCATGGGGGGATAGAGGAAAAATAATGGAAAAGACATGAAAGAGGAAACCTTCCCAAAATATACCCACTAAATTGGTATAACATGATCAATATTTTCAGTTTAATGAAACTATAGGATATCATAATGGGAGAATGCATAGATCTTGAATTTGAAGGCCAATGGATGGAATCACATTGTCCAATATAAGGATGAGTCAATAAATGATGGATAATATGCTCTACACCACCATTGGATTGAAGTCGTACAACCATATAGCCTCATTATGATTTTTTTTTCTAATTTTCATTTATTTTATGGTTTTACCATGTAACACAAATGATAAATTTTATTTAAAGTGGTTCTCGTTCATCTTCCATTCCTCTTTGTCTTCCATCCCTAATATAACTTTTTTTATACAATTCCATATTTTTTCATATATTTTCACTTTTTAATGACATGACAGTAACCCGAGGGTTGTCCATGGGGGTGGTTTCATTATATTTTTTATTATTTTTCTTCAATTAAATAATTTTTAATCTATTTCTGGTGGATGCATGAATATTGAATGGGAGTGTAGGTCATCCATAATAGTACTATTTACAAAACCATTCATTTTATTTGATTCATTAATTATCACTCCTTTCTATTTCCAAATATTTTATTATATTGGAGTTGGGGTTTCCTTAATGGAAGTAATCAAATATGGTGTATACAAGTCTTTTAGGAATAACATTCTCGGTTGAGGTGTTATACTATTTAACAATTAGAGGAGGTGTGGTTTCTTGTTCCAAAAGGAATGATAAATCACACACTCAATAACTAAATATAATGTAATTTATTAATAAGGGGTTTTTCAAAATAATTATCAAATTAAATTTACTGAATACATTGATAATGTTTGACCCCACATTATATAACCCTGGACCAAGATCATTCATTGTAATATTAAATTTGTCTACATATTTATTTATACTTAAATTCTCCATTTTATTAATTTAATTTCACGAATTCCCTATAAATAAAATATAAATTTTAAATAAACAATATTAAAACCAAAAATATAATTATAATAGGTGAACTATAATCAATTATTGAACCGAATATAATCTACAAAAGTGATACGACTCTGGTCAGCCTCTGTGTTGCATTAGGAATATTAATTTTCTTTTACTCGGACTTATGATTGGATTTTGTCACATAAAATCATATTTAGAGTATTTTAAATAGTTATTTACTTATAAAATGATATTATAAATATTTATAATTAATTTTTTGATCCTTTTATAACAAATTATTACTCGTTCATTAATAATCATTCCTTATATTTTGGTTTCATTTATTTATTTTCATGTTTTTTTATTAATGTTTCAAAATTAAAGATATTGTTATTGGAAATATTATATAGTACCATCACCTTCACAATAATAGTAATTATATAATTATCATATTATTATATAAATTTTACATTATATACCAGTCTTTAAATATTGTTATGAAAAATTATGTTTGTTACAATCATGGAGACATATGCGCAATATAATCATGAGTAACACTTCCATTTCCCATTTATAATTATAGAATTTAGTTCACCAATAAATTACCATTATATAGTTATCATAATATCTTTAATACAATTATATATACTTATATATATCAACCATAGGGTGTGGTGATGAAAAGATATCCAGATCTCTTCATAAGGGTGGTTGTGCACATGTACATGAACAACATTATAATCATTATTTGAGTGAAAAAGTCAAAAAATAATATAAAATAATATATTTATAATATTATAATATTACATAAATAAAATAATTATATCATTTATATAACATATAATAATAAAATTTAATTCTCTAACCTTCCATGGGAAGCATTAGTTAACTATGGACCACATCGCTTCGTGATGTGGTAGTTAATCATACACACGAGTAAAATTATGGAATCTCATATAGAATGTAATGTAAATATATAATTATTATATATTCACTTAATATTGATAAATATGTTATTAGTATCATATTTATAATTTATATCAATCATAATACAAAACATTGGGATGTGGAAATCAAAAAATGAATGACATTGGTTCGCGAGGCGATAGTCTTTCTTACACATAAAAGATGTTTTTGTAACAAATTTAACGTATGTAGAGATGATTTTAGAACATCAAATTATTTAAAAAACATCCTAGTATATGAAAGAAACTCTATTTTTATATCAGTATGTTTTAATTAAAATTGATTTAGGTGGCGAAAGAATTAAAATAGAGACGCTCGTTGAAGAATATTACTTCTTCTTCAAGAATCCTCTTTTGTTTTTTACTAAATACATCATATGATGAATTTATGAAAAGAATAGGTCATATAACATGATTTTGGGGATGATTGGAGTGATTTAGTTAGGGTTTGGTTTAGCCATAAGGCTTGATAGCTGTGAAGACTTTGTTGGAGTATGTTCTATTTTATAATTGAGTAAGAGTGTATTCTTGTAAATACCAAAATGTATTCACTATTGGGTGGTATCCCAAAACCCATGTGCATAAAGAAATAGGTATATAATCTATTTAATTCTTTTAGTGTTCACCATGGTAACTTTTAATCTTTTATTTACCTCTGTAATTTAAACCTTAAGAAATAAATTAAAATTAGTTTTATTATATAATATAAAACTTTTTATTTGGAATATGAAATAAAATTTACTAAATAAAAAACCTATGTTTGTGTAAAAATAATTTCAATACAATCACAAGTATTGCATAAAACCATGATTTAAATATAATTGCAGTAATTAATTTTAATTATTTGCACAAATCATTATGATAAAAAATATAGTGGAATTTATTATTGTTGTTACTATTTATATATAGAAAAAGACTATGGAGATAGTTGTTGATATCTTAAAAGACAAATATGTGGTTTGATGAATTTTAAGTTTCCCCAAACTCTCTAAAGGGCATCATGACAGACATGCATAATAGAATTGTGTGATAGAGATGTGAGGAAAGCCAACGTGGCAGAATAAATTTTGTACACCTATGCAGAAGACCAATGTGAAGGACATTCATGGAGGATCTGTGCAGACAATGTCCCTTCAACCATTCCCCATCCTTGCCTATAAATAAGACCCTTGTGATCCCCATTTCAAGAAATAAAAATGTCAAAAGACTCCCTACAGCTCTTATTTCATTGCACTTTCACCCATATCCCTCAAATTTTCTTACGTAGCTCTCGACAGTTTGAGAGAAGACATAATTAAATGGGTTAAGCATGTTTTAAATGTATTTCACAATTTTTACATTGTCCTGTTTTCCATATGTGAAATATATATTCTTTAGTCATCATAATAACCTACACGGTACACCTACTTGGAACACCTATGCAACACACCTGTGCGTTACAGCTACGCAGCGAAACAACCCAAGGTACCTAATAAGCACACTTGTGTGTAGTACCTACATGGAAGAGCATGGTATAAGGCCTAGATACCAACATAAATACCCTCTTTAAATCCATTTATATAAGATTAACTCCTTCCTTGGTTCCCTTTTCTTAATATGACTGAGTTAACTCTTCCACCAAAACCTCTTGACTTATAAAATCATTGGCTATGACATATCAGCATGTCTCCTATTCAGGTTTGTCTATCCATAGTTAGAGGATTCCAAAATTTGTTTCACATTGGGGTTAGAATTCATGGAGTTTCTGTGGGTTTGTATATCCACTCTCACATGGACCTTTCTAACATGAATAGTTCTTGGAAGTTTCCAGTTTTGAGGATTAGGTTTTGGGTATGTCCTCCCCTTTTCATCTCTAAGACCAAGAACCTCAGGACTCTAGTAGGGAAGGTATAGTTCACACTTGAATTTTCATACACGAAAAATGTAAGTATTACACCTCTACCAGGATCAGTGTTTGGGTATACATCTTGGTTTAAGCCCCTAAACCCTCATACATTCTTCCTGGGATTAGACCCTTGTCAGATGTGAATAGAACAGGTGGAGGGCACATCGCCTCACCCTCATCCAACCTGGCCACCATAGTGGAGCCCTCTTCCACCAGAAGAGGATAAATTGTGTCTGTGTCCTTATTGAATCATTCACATCCTTTTGTTTCTCACACCGATCCTGAATCATGTAGGCTTATAGATTCATGATGATTATTGAATTTACACAAACACTCAAGGTGAATGAACAACGAGAAATCTGATTCCCACAACAATTGGGATACGTAGGAAGCCTTATCAGTGCCCGAGCTCACTAGATATCCTCTTCAAGAATCCAACCTTAAATTTCGTATTAAGGGAATCCTCCTAAAGAATAATCCCCAAATTAAACCTACACGTCACCAAGGTGTCTTTTTTAGAAGGCAACCCCTTACTCATTTCTCTCAAAGGACTATACTCTCTTATTTGACACATCACACTATGTGGGATTTGATTCCCATCCACATGAGATACATATGAATCCTCCATAAGATTCAAATTGAACATTTCAAATCAACCTTTTTCACCTTGTTCTATATTCCCAATAGGGTCTAATATTACATATAAATCTATATCCTTTCCATGTTCATTGGGCTATTTTTTGAAAAGGTAATACAAAAAACTCTGACAAATAACCTTTCTCTTCAATGTACTTACCACATCACATTAAATTTTACTATTATGTCCTTATCACATGACCTCAAATGGTGTTATGTGTCCCATTAAGCAGCACCAAACTATGAAGGTTCTAATTCCTTTCACAATGATTAGAAGATTTCATTCTTGTTATGTCCTTATCACACAACCTCAAAAAGTTGTTATGTGTTATAGAATTGATTGAAGAATATTGTGTTCTTAATATCCACCACAACTTATGAAAGACTCTTCATAATTGATAAACCAAAGTATTACAATATAATGAATATCAAAATCACATTAATGTAATAGAGGGGTTGCAACGCCAAATTGACTTGGCTTGTCTCTCAGTTTTCCAATATCCAAAGGTTGAGAGGTAGTAGAGAACCCTTTAGCATGAATTCCTTATTGTTATAAATAGGATACACAATTTAATTTTTTATTCCCCATCTCATGTTTGTATCAGAGGATGGGGTGCACATTGAGCTTTTCATTTCACTGTACTCCAGAATTAGAAATGTTTTCCAAAAGTGGTATATTGAAATGTTATGGCCCACAACCATATATAATCAAAAAATTCAGTATGTAATCAAGTGTATGATAAAGAAAATTCGTTAAATAGCTTTTATAATAGTCATTCCCAATGAAAAAAAGTTTTTGAGTTACTTTTACATCAAGCATCTAAAAATCAGGAGCATGTGTCCGACATTTAGGATATTAGTTTTCAGATAATGTAATCATCTAAAATAGTACATATATATTCCAAAACAGGTGATTTGAGTGTTTTACAAATAAATCACCCACATAATGTCCGAAACGAAATTCAAAAAATCAAAAGAGTAGTTATGTGAATGTCATCTATATCAGTTCAAGAACCACCCCAACATCGAGGGTTGGAGGCTCATTTTATTCAATCATAAAATTCAATAAACAATGTTCATTAGTTTGAAGAATAAGAACCAGAACATCCCTAACCTGTATGGATAAGGCATTTTTCACATATATAATCCCCTCTTCAACAGAAGTTAGTTTTCTACCGATTAGGGAATAATCCACAAAGAGAGCATGTCACACCCGCCACTTTTTCATTAATTATTTTATCATTATTTTTTTCCTAATATCGGGGAGTTTGGGTGAAACCCGACTTAAATATTTGAATCATTATTTAGAAACACACTTTTTTTTGTCATTTACGTCATCCAGCTTGCCGCTGTCAAAACCACTCAACCTTGCAAGGGTCATCGTGCGGCCTCGCTCAGTTCTCCGCACGCCTTCTTGGTGTGAAACTAATTAAATAAAAATGATCATTGATAAAGAAATAATTTAAGTAGATAAATGAGGTAGTTATCTCAAAAAAATTGGAAGAAAAAAATGAATTATGAATTCTAATAATAATAATAATAATAATAATAATAATAATAATAGTAAGAATATTAAGATTCTTATTGTTACTATTAATCTTTTTATTAATGTTTTAATTTAGTTATTTAGAATATTATTAAAATGGTTATTATTATTTGTTTGAGTTTGTTTTTAGTTTTTATTTAGTTTTCTTTTTATTTTATTTATTTTTTTTCTTTTACCCCCCTTTATTGTTTCTCCCAAATCCCGTCGGATCCCCCTTGTGCGTAAAACCCATGCACAACCGCCTCCCATTTCCCTCCTCTCCCTGCCCCTCTCCTTCCGCGTCGTCTGCCAGACTAGCACCCTTCAACGCCCCACACTCCCTCCCGGCCGGCTGCTCGCACCGCCCCGCACGAGATCTCCTTGCCCGCACCGTCCGACAGACCAACCACCGGACCCCCTGCTTCTAGCCCGGAACCCTCGCCGACCCTCCCACTTCCCTCTCATCAGCCAGCTCGTGCCACACCTCCCCTTTGGCATGCGGCCCCTGCTTCATCTAGCGGTCCTCCAGCCTACCTCTTGAACTTCTATGAGTTGCCCCAACCTACACCACATGTCCTCCTCTCCTCAGAATACAGCTCTAGTGGACCACCACGGGCCTCCCTATTGCCTCGCCCCGAACCCCGACTCCCTCTACCTCTCTCGAACAACTGCCATCGCACCCCCCTCTTGGTGACCCATGTTCCCAAAAGACAAACTGTATCGCCGCACCTAGGTCCAACCATCAGACCTCTCCTACTTCTCCCATCAGATAAGTTTTCCCCTTTAGGATTTGAGTGTTATTTTATTTTATTATTAATTGTTCAAGCTTGTTTTAAGTTCAATTCTTCGATTTCTAATTATTTTTTTATGGTTTGAGTTTTTATTTAGGGTATGAATCGTTTTTTTTGTGGTGCATTCATGGTGTGAGCAGAGTTTCACACCAATTTGTGAGAATTTAGACATCAATGGTAGGTGTCTCCGTGCCTTAGCAGCATTATATTAATTTAACATGTCTGTTTAAATTTATTAATGATTTCCTTGGTTTTATTATGTGATGTGATTGGTATTTCTGAATCGGATTGTATTTAAATGTTGAATTAAGATATCTTATATAGATATTGACAAGGTTTTGGTGTGTCCTCCTTGTTGCACAACTTTGAAAAATTTATTTCAAATAGTTTGAAAATGAAAAACATGTTTTTGATAAGGTTATCTTGTGCATTTGGTTTTAGAGTGGTGTTTGATATAGGACAAATTGTGTTTTTGGTAATGAATCTTGGTTATTATTTTTAATTCTTTTGTCGATATTTTTTATAAGTTTCTTTTCGTGTTTGTTGTGGTGCGTTGGATGAGAAATTGGAGTCCTGTACTAAATATTGTGGAGTTGTCGACACTAGAGGTATGTGGTTCTGTGTTTAAACATTATTTAATGAATTAATTTGCTTGCTTAGTTAAATTATAATTTAACTTAATGAATTATTATGGATGAAAATTTGATTATCTTGAAGATTGTCTGTGCATTATTTTTGTTTAGCAGAATGTTTATGTGGTGCAAGTGCAATCATTGTCTGGAAACATGTTTTGAGTCAACTGCTAGTGTTTATTAATGTTTTCAGTTGGTGCGTTCTTTATCTGGAAACATATTTTGAGTCAGTTTATAGTGATTATTAAAGGGTGAAGTTAAATTTTCATATGTGAAACTTGAAATGTTTGTGCTCTAGTGTTTTCATAATTTTTGTGTTTGTTTTGTGAAAATGTGAAAAGTGTTCTATTTGTGTTTCTGATGTGGTGTTGGGTGTGTTTGGTCATGAAAGTGGGTTGAGATGATTTTGTGTGTTAAAGAATTATTATTTTTCCTTTAAATGAAATTATTTACAATGAATTTAATATTATTTTATAGAATTATGTACGATAAAAAAATTACATATGTGTTTAATAAACAATTATCTCCAATGCAGAAATGGTTTTAAATGAGTTTGGTGAAGTCTTTTTCCATGTGTGCTTTTTCAATGTCTTTATGTGTGTGTGGAACTGTCGCGTTTAGTTTATGTTGCACCCTGTTTGTTTTATTTTTCTGAGTTTGGCATGAAATGTTAAATTTGAACAACTTGAGCACAAAAAGGGGAAGCATGTGTACTAGGTGGGCGGACAAGACTAGCGTGCTAGTGATACGGGAGTGGCCTCATTCCAGTTTCACTTAGCGGGATTGATGCTCACAACACGAACTAAACATTGGATAATGACTGGAGACCACTATGGTAGGATGTGTTCACCTACCAGTGGCTCGTGCACAAGAATGTATATTATGGTTCACCGAGACGTGAGGTTCTATGGTCCCACACAGCTTTAGTACTTTTGGCCCTCTCTCACTTTTGGTGCTCCTGGACTACTATACACTTACCGTCGACATACAATGCAGCTTTTTGGGTCTTTTATGAATGTTTGGTCTTTTCATATATACATGAGTGTTTACTTTGGTTTAAACTGTTTTCTTTAAAAGTGTTTTCTTTCTAGAAATGGTTTATTTAAAGTTGTTTAAGCTTTTCTGTTCTTCATTATTTGAGCCTTCAAATGTATTTTTCATTTAATGTTTATACATGGAACCTTTTTATTGGGTGATGTCCTATTGGGCTTTTAGCTCACACAGTACATACACATTTGGGTGTTTGTAGACATTGTTTCTTCTGTATTCCAGGTTGCGACATCGTGCTCAGTGATGGTGGAACAGGTTGCAGTTGGTCTTTTCACGCAGAGTGGTGTTGATGTGGCATTTTTTCGTCGGGACGTTTGGGTAAGAGTCTTAGTTTCCACTGTCGTCGTTTTCTTTTTATTTATTTGTTCGAGTTGTAGACTTTAGACATTTTTATAGTTTAAAGGCCTGTTTGGTTATCTATTTCTAATTTCAGTTTATTTATCTCATTAGTTGTTTTTCTATCTTTTACTACAGGTAAATCGTTCCCAAATTCTATGTGGATACCCGGGCACTTGTGCTAGCCCGTGGGGATCGGTAACGCCCTTCGGGCTTTGCCGCGGACCGGGTCGGGCACCCAGTCGGATGGCGACCCAGCATGGTTCGTGACAAAATGGTATCAGAGGGAAAGGTTTGCTCTCTTGGGTCATTTTATTTTGTGATAGAGTCATAGTAGACCAAAATAAAGGTTTTCAGGACTCGACGTCCTGGCTACGAGTAAGGTGCCTGGCCAGCACACCTCGTGGTGGGACTCAAGTTACCAAAGTATGTTGGGATTGTCTGAGATTTTGGTCCTCACGGTTAACTGTGTCTAAGGGAAATGAAAAGGGAGTAAGGTCAGTGGTCTTAGTGAGCTCACAGGGTCTGGAAAGCCTTGTGGAGCCACGGACACTGTCCTAATATTCCCTATGTGGCCAATGGCGTGATTGGCGTATGGCCGCCAACCATATGTTCCAGTCACCCACTGACACAAGTTTTCTATTGTGTTGTTTCTCATCTCTTTGTTTTGGATTCGTGGAAATTTTCTTTTTAAGTAAAAATGTTTTGGTCGTGGAAATTTTTTTCATATTATGCGCTTTTAAAATGAAATGACGTGTAAGGTTTGAAAATCATGGGTTGAATGTTTTGGTTTTGTAAAAAAAGAGGAAAGGTTTGATTTTTATTCTTCGTTTTCTCAGGGGAAACCACATTCATGAATGTATATGGGAAAGAGAAAGGGGTTAATGGCACGAGTGAATGAGTGCCTGGATGGACATGGGTTGGGTTCCAGTGAGGCATGAGAACATGCATGTGTTTGGACAATGGGACACCATTGGTGTTTGTGCAACCCACTGACATTGATTATTTTAAAAGTGTTTTTCTAAAGGAAAATTTTTTGTTTTTAAATAACCGGTGATTTTGTGGTGTGTCCATGTATTTTTGAAAGGTTGGATGTGAGGTGTTTTGAGACGAGGATCCCTTCTGGCTGGTTTGTGTCCTGAGTTTGAATTCTTATTTGTAAGTTGGTATGCAAGCATGTAGCTAGTTAATTCTTTTGAAAAGTACATCGGGGAGCCCTAGTAGTGGTTTCCCCTACATGTTTGGTGTTCACTTATTGTATGTCCTGACCATTGGACTAGTTTGGTTGGGTCCATGGATTTCTTTCATGGCTAGTGTATGCCCCCAATAAAGAGTTAACGTGCGAATGTTGTGCGGCTATGGGTAATTCGTCGTTGGCTAACCCTCCAGTTGATCAGAGGAATCTCTTCTTGAATTCTAGAATTGAATTCACCTCTTATTTTTGCAACTAAGAGGATCCTTTCTCACTGGGATGACATATACGAGGGGAGTTGAAGGGAGTTTTGGTCATTTGAGTTTTCCGATTCATCGGGTTTGAGGTTTGACATCGTTGTGTCTGAAGGTCCCCCATGAAATGGTGAAAGGAATTCTAGTGGGGAAAGGTGATGGCGGTTCAGAATTATTATTATTGAACAGTGTCTGGAAGGGATTTGTAGTACTTTCATCGGCTGCAAGGGTCATGTTTGGTGATGTCTTTCAGCATGAGGTCCCTTTGATAGTCAACAGTTGTTTGGAAGCAGTAAAGGAGACTCCAGTGGGGAAAAGGTGGAAGCAACTCAAAGTTGTTGGTGTGGTCTATTGTTCTAAATGACCTCTGGTCTTTGGTTTGTTTCATTTAAGGAAAGGTTCATGTTAGGCCACTAGTTTGGCAGACCCAGTTGTGTGAGGCTACTATGGTCGTTTGTAGGAATCACGTGGTGTTCAAGACATGGTTTAAAGTCCTTATTAGCATAATGTTCATCTCAACAACAATGATCATGTTCAGGTGATTATTTGTGGTGTCGTGTTCTCATCCAGTGTGACAAAGGGTGATGCGCATGAACCATTTGAACTCTGGTGTTGGTGAATGTTCCACGTATGATCAGTCAGTTGCTGTAATGTGTTGTGTTTTCTTGTGTTGCTTCAGTTGTAGTGTGGTTTCATGTGACACCAAAAGGAGAAGCTCCGCTCAGGAGACTTCAATGCCTAACTCTGAGGCAGGAGATGCTTCAAACATCAGGGCTCCTGCCATAGGCCCTGGAGTGAAGATAACGCATGGTCAGGAACCCTGGGATTGTATGAAAACCCAACTTCACTTCTGTCATCGGTGTTGAATGTGAAAGAAGCCTAAATTTTTTTCTATGGTTGTATCATTTCGAACGAACCTTTTCGCTTTGTAAGTTTTCAGTGACTATGCAGAGGCATGTCCCCCTCGATGCCTTGAAGTCTTGGGGGTAGGGTCCCGTTGGATGTAATCACTTTTAGTGGTCCTTGAGGGTCTGTTGGGAAAAAAAATCAGTCCCAAAATTGTATAATGCTCATCCCAAGATGTGGATGTGTTGGTCGGGTCTTAGGTCTTGGTTTTGACGATCGAGTGGTCGGGCCCCTCCCACCCCGCACCTTGTGGTGGGGTGTTTGGTCACCATCGTGAATTTTTCAAGGTTTGTATCCTATGTTCGTTCTAATGGTGGAGAGACCCACGATGGGTCTCACGCAAAGGTCTCTGGAGTAAATCAGTGTTGGACTTTCCTTAATGGTGGGGGGCTGTAGGTACCCGAAGCTTGACTTACATTGACATTACATTACATTTGTGGAATACTTAGTACATAAAAAAAACACACACACAAGGATCGTAATAGTTTAGTGTCTTTGGAAACTTGGAATATAATATTCTAATCCTGGTGAAAGATCTTCAACATCTCCCATAAATATCTTCCTTTTTTTAATACCTAAAACCTTTCTTTATATCCTGGGGAAAAGAAAACATAAAAGGGTGATCTCAAATGCTCAGTAAGGGTAAACAAAAGAAATATCAATCACATCATATACATAAGCACATAACTTTTGGAAATCTTAACTTGTAAAAGAGATCATAATTTCATAACATGGGATAACTCATGGTAGTGAAATGTGGTCACAATAATAAAAACATAAAACATTAATCTTTGTGGCATACACACATAATCATAGAGAATCATTTCTTGTTAGTAAAGACTCATTGACAAGACTATCTTAGTGGACAAAGTCCCTTCTGAACCGAGTCACCCTCGTTTCAGTCCTATTTCACTGAACCGGTATAACCTACCATTCCAGCCATGTCTATCTCATGAGATATAAAATCTTTACCCAATGAATTGGAGGGAGATATAGGTCCCACCCATCTCATAATGATACCATTCTTATGTGTGCCACAAAATCATAAATCATTCATCATTGCATAACCCATGTAATACAAATGGGAATCTTAAACATCATGACATCATATATCAATTCATATAAGATAAAGGAATTCATAAAAATAATTCCATCACAACATGATCAAATCAATATAATAATAGGGATAAAAACAGAACCCTTTATTATCTTAGATGGAAAATAATTTTGATAAAACACTTGAACTCCATTCTTGAGGAAAATATCCTTTCTTCTTCAAAAATTCTTTTCCTTTCTTAACATGTCATACAATTATAAAATAAAAGAAGTTGATTAAAAATATACTTGAAAACTTGTAAAGGAAGATTCTTGGAAATAATGTTTTAAAAATCCATTCATGAGTATAAGTTAAAAAAACATTCTTCGTACTTTTGTTGGAAAAGTCAAAAAGTACCTCGTATGAAAAACGACAAAAGATACCTTTCATATCTTTTACTAAAAACTCACCGAACGGTAAAATAGGATTTAAACAATTGTAGGTGAATGTAAATAATATTACATATTAAGGAAACATGGATTTGGATGATAAAATACACCCCAGTAAATTTCAATGTATAAACAATCTCGGATAAAAATGAGATTGTGATATTTTCCCTTACCTTAAGTCCGATTTGCTTCGTAAATGTCCAAACATCTTGTATAATGATTTAAATAATGTCATTGACTTATTACAGAATCATATTCATTGTTATGATATCATATATGGTTCACTTATGACTTTATATTACCCGTTCTTTTGTACATTCCATGTTAAAGAGCGTTTTGGGTAAAATTGTTTCATTTGTCGTCCGTGTTTTGACTTGTAATTATTCATATCATTACTTAGATAATGATTACTTAATTACAGAACATAAAACATGATTTATATATATATATATATTCAGGATATACATATATATAATAAATCAGTAAATGGAAAGAAATACACCGTTCATGGAGACGGTAGTCCGTACGTACGCATGAACGCTCTTTTCGTTTCCTTATTGAATTAAATGGAATTAAGTAGATGACATAAATATAAATATAAATAAATCCAGTATCATTATTATGTCATTTTTTCATTAGTACTTTTTATATATACTTTATAATCATTCATGAATGGTTAATAATTGAGAATGAATCTCATCGTGTCGTGGAGACGGTAGTCCGTACGTACGCACGAGTGATGATATTGTTCCCATGGTCGTGGAATTGTGTTGAAGTGTATGTATACTATTTCAGTATCAATATAAAACTATAATAATAATATATAGTAACTCATTACACCATTATACCCATCCAATTAAGGTGGTGGTGGAAAATAGATTACACCACGGTGTGGAGACGGTATTCCGTACGTACGCACGCGCGGTGATTTACTTTTTCCGTAGGATGGATAGAAGGTTAATTAGAGTTGGTTAATATTTATAATAACATATCAGTATATAAGAAATACTGATGTTATTAATTTATCATGAAAAAACTAAAGAAGAAGAAGTTGAAGAAGAAAGAAATTGAAAAAGATCGGTAATGGATATTACATCTTTTTGACGCGCCTTCACTTAAACTCCACTTAAATAACTAAGGATGGTCTTTGAAGAACACCAGTACCTCTAGGATGATACTAGGGAAGTGGAGAAGAGATTTTTCCAGGTTTTGGACGAGATTTAATGCTCAAATTGGTGTGAGGAGGAGAGGGAGGAGGTGCCCTTTTATAAGGGAGGAGAGGGGCATCTTAGGAAAATCTCAAAATATTATTTTATATTAAGGCCAAATTCGGTTTATAATGGTTCCAAATGGTCTTATTTTGAAGCTAAAGTAGGGATGGGTCAAAATCCTCTCATCCAATAGGATTTAGACAAGTTTAGGTTATTATTTTAACCTTATCAATTAGATTTAACTCTAAGTTAAATAATTTAACTTTTACCGTGTCTTTTTGTTTTCTTACACTATATGGTTAATAAACTTACTATATCAAGACAAAAAAACCCCAAGTTGTTTATTATTAATATATATATCCTTATCTAAGTCATTTGGCCGAACCTTAGATTTTTTGGAATTAAATAACAATTACCAATATAATATGTTTTTTTAAAAACTAATTTATGTCAATATTGATACTATTTGGTACATGATTTTTATGAAATTTCTATCAGAATGATAAGTTCAAACCATGTTACTTAAATCACCAATAACATGTCATATTAACCCATAAAATTAGTTTAAGTCAATAAATGTTTCAAATTACATTTATTTGAGAATTTATAACATCAATTATGTTAATATTTTCTTAAAAAGGTAATTACTGCATCATTGTTGTGTCATAAATAATTTAAATTATTTTAAGTATAAAAATTACAAATAAAATACCATTATATAGGAAAGATTTTTATCTTTCTAATGAATATTTATTGTCGAAATTATATTATGTATAACCCTATATTAAAAATGTTTTAGTAAATAAACTTTGATTTTAACTCTTTTAACTCTTCTTTGAATTAAATAATAATAAATGTCCTAATGTAATCCAAGTCGTCCTAAATGATAATATTTTACACTTAAGGTTGTTTTTGGTCGAGATAAACTTGTCCAATAGTATTAGGACATGTGTTAGGGTAATATTAATATCATTTTTACCCTTAATTACCATATTTACTTTTAACCGTGGTAAATAAAAGTAAAAAGTTACTATTCACCAAAAATAATTTTCATCTCATTGAACCATATTTTACTTACTGACATCAACCGTGTCTCTCGGATTTTTGAAATTCCATTCACCGAAGTGGTAAAATTAATATTTATGAAAAAATTAATTTTTTTAACTACCACTTAGTAGTTTCACTATTCATCAAAAATTGAAGTTTTTCAGAAAAATTCCAAAATTTTACCCTAAGCTATAATTGATATTCCAAATTCAAAAATGATTTCTATTTTACAAAATTCCTGAAATATATGTTGCATTAATTAATTTTATAATTAATTTCCGCTGTCACAACAAATAGCGTGTTTTTAAAAGATAATAACTATCAAAAGATTAACACTTGTTTATGTCTGGTGTAAATGTGAAATTACATCCAATGACCAACATTGTATTGAATTGTAAAAATATATTCTAAATACACTTTTAAACCACTCAAATAAATAATTTATCACTATTAATTATTTTGATTGAAAAAGATGTTTTTAATTAAATTTTTGTAATTTTCACTATTCATCAAAATATGGAAGTTATCCAAAAATCACCAAAATTTCACCTTAGGCTAAATTCGATACTCCGAATCCAAAAATGAAGTCCATTTTGAGAGATAAAATTTCTAAAATTTTAAAAGGTGGTTATTACTATTCGTAACGGCTAGTTTTAATAATATTTTAATAGCATATCGTTGTTTAGTGAAACTCGATATTGCGTACTACACACGCTATCGAGGAAGGTCGTGATTGCGTGTAATACAAGGCAAGTCAAGGATGTGTGTTGTGCAAGCTCCTTTTGGTGTAGTGTACAACACAAGACATTAATAAAATTAAAAAGAATATTTTTCATAAAATCTCGGGCTGTTACAGGGGGTCCACCCGTACCTCCCCATTTTGGTTTTTCTTGTCTCGTCTGGGGTGTTGGCAGGTTATTAATGGTGGGGAGACCCACGTTGGGTCTTGCATGAACGTTTCTAGAATAAATCTGTGCTAGAATTTTCTTTAATGGTGGGGAGTCCGCTCGAACCTCCCCGTGTCGGCTTTCCAATCTCATTTCGAGCAACAGTGAGTTCCTAATGGTGGGGAGCCCCTCAGGCCTCCCATTTTTGATCTTTTGCTTCTATTTTTAATTATGGCTTAGTGATATGTGATAATAGTGTTCCATGGATGTGGTTTGAGCTTATTTTTTCATTCTATACAAATGGTGTGGTTTCGGTTTAATAGTGCTTGAGTTGTATCGACGTGTGAGGTTTGTTCTCGTGGGTGCGAGAGTTCCCTTCCTAGATCAGTCAATTGGAGGCGTTTTAGCTCTTCGGGGCGGGAAAAACATATCGGAAAGTAATTATAGAAGTTTCTTGAATTTGCCTTTGAGTCACTTTCTCTAAGCACGATTTTTTTCACTCCCTTTTCTTGTTGTTTATGGGGGTTCACTTTGAACCTTATGGGAGTGTGGTTTTCTGCTTTGGGGTTCAGCTCTGGTTGTGGATTTTTGGGGACGGAAAGCTTTATGGTGGGGTGGATTGTCACACCTACCTCTTTTACATTTATTATTTTATCATTATTTTGTTTCTTAGTATCGGGGAGTTTGGGTGAAACCCGACTTAAATTTTTGAATCCTTATTTAGAAACACACTTTTTTTTATTTTTCCTTTACGTCGTCTAGCTTGCCTCTCTCAAAACCGCCCGACCTTGCTTGGGTCACCACGTGTCCTCACTTAGTTCTCCACACACTTGCTTTGCGTGTAGCTAAATAAATAAAAATAATCATAGATAAAGAAATAATTTAAGTAGAGAAATGAGGTAGTTAGCTCAAAATAAAATTGGAAGAAAAAAAGGAATTATGAGTTCTAATAATAATAATAATAATAATAATAATATCAAGATTCTTATTGTTACTATTATTCTTTTTATGAATGTTTTAATTAAGTTATTCAGAATACTATTAAAATGGTTATTATTATTGGTTTTAGTTTGTTTATAGTTTTTATTTAGTTTTCTTTTTATTTTTTTTTATTTTTTCGCCTATATTGTTTATCCCAAATCCCGTCGGATCTCTACTGTGTGAAAAACCCTAGAGCACCCCCTCCAATTTCCCTCATCTCCCTGTGCTTCTCCTTTCGCATCGTCTGCCGGACCAGCACCCTTAGACGCCCCGCACTCCCTCCCGGCCAGCTGCTCGCACCGCCCCGCACGAGCCCTCCTCACCCGAACCGTCTGAAAGACCAACCATCGGACCCCATACTTCTAGCCTGGAACCCTCGCCAACCCTCCCTCTTCCCTCTCGTCAGCCAGCTCGTGCCGCACCTCTCCTTTGGCCGGAGACCCCTGGTCAATCTGGCGGTCGTCCACCCTACATCCTGAACTTCTACTCGTCTCCCCAACCTCCGCCGCATGTCCTATTCTCCTTGAAAAGCATATCCAGGGAACCACCATGGGCCTCCCTACTACCTCACCCCAAACCCAGACTCCCGCTACCTCTCTCGAACAACCGCCGTCGCACCCCCCCTCTTGGCGCCCTCGCTGTTCCCGGAAGACAAAGCGTAGCGCCGCACCTAGGTCCAGCCATTAGACCTATCCTACATTTCCATTCAGATAAGTTTTCCCTTTAGGATTTGAGTGTTATTTTATTTTCTTATTAATTGTTCCAGATGGTTTTAAGTTCACTTCTTAGAGTTCTAATGATTTTTTTATGGTTTGAGTTTTGATTTAGGGTATTCTTTGTTGTTTTGTGGTGTATTCGTGGTGAGAGCGGAGTTTTACACCAATTTGTAGCAATTTAGACATCAAAGGTAGGTGCCTCTATGCCTTAGAATCATTATATTAATTTAACATGTTTGATTAAATTTATTAATGTTTTCATTGGTTTTATTATGTGATGCGTTTGGTGTTTTTGAATCGGTTTGTATTTAAATGTTGAATTCAGATTTCTAATATAGAGATTGGAAAGTTTTTGGTGTGTCCTCCTTATTGCACAACTTTGAAAAATTTATTTTAAATTGTTCGAAAATGATAAACATGTTTTTGATAAGGTTATCTGGTGCATTTGGTTTTACAGTGGTGTTTTATATGGGACAAATTGTGTTTTTGGTAATGAGTCATTGGTTTTATTTTTAATGATTTTGTCTTTATTTGTTTCTAAGGATCTTTTCGCGTTTTTTGTGGTGCGTTGGATGAGCTATTGGAGTCGCGCACTAAATTTTGTGGAGTCGTCGACACCATAGGTATGTGGTTCCGCGTTTAAACATTATTTAATGAATTTATTTGCTTGCTTAGTTAAATTATAATATTACTTAATTAATTATTATGGGTGCAGATTTGATTATCGTGAAGATTTTCTATGCATTATATTCATTGAGGAGTATGTTTACGCGCTGCAGGTGCGTTCTTTGTATGGAAACATGTTTTGAGTCAATTGCTAGTGTTTATTAATGTTTGCAGTTAGTGCGTTCTTTGTCTAGAATCATATTTTGAGTCAGTTTCTAGTATTTTGTTAAAGGGTGCAGTTAAATTTTCATATGTGAATCATGCAATGTTTATGCTCTAGTGTTTTCATAATGTTTTTGTTTGTTTTGTGAAAATGTGCAAACTGTGCTATTTGTGTTTCTGATGTGGTGTTGGGTGTGTTTGGTCATGAAAGTGGGTCGAGTTTATTTTGTGTGTTAAAGCCTTGTTATGTTTCCATTTAATGAAATTATTTACAATGAATTTAATATGATTTAATAAAATTATGTACAATAAAAAATAACATATGTTTTTAATAAACAATTATCTACAATGCAGAAATGGTTTTAAATGGGTTGGGTGAAGTCTTTTGTCGTGCGTGCTTTTTCAATGGCTTTTTGTGTGTGTGGAAGTGTCACGTTGAGTTTATGTTGCACCCTCATTGTTTTATTTGACTGATTTTGACATGAAATGTGAAATTGGAACAACATGAGAACAAAAAGGGTAAGCATGGGTACTAAGTGGGCAGACTAGACTAGCATGCTAGTGATACGGGAGTGGCCTTGGCCCAGTTTCACTTAGCGGGATTGATACTCACAACACTAACTAAACATTGGATGATGACTGGAGACCACTATGGTAGGAGGTGTTTCCCTACCAGTGGATCATGTATGGGAATGTATATTATGGTTCACTGAGACATGAGGTTCTAGGGTCCCACATAGCTTTAGTACATTAGGGCCTCTCTCACTTGTGATGCTCCTGGACTACTATAAACTTACCATCGACATATGGTGAAACTTTTTGGGTCTTTTGTGATAGTTTGTTCTTTTCTTATATGCATGAGTGTTTACTTTGGTTTAAACTGTTTTCTTTAAAAGTGTTTTCTTTCTAGAAACTATTTCTTTAAATTTGTTTATGCTTTACTGTTCTTCATTATTTTATCCTGCAAATGTATTTGTCATTTAATGTTTATACGTGGAACCTTTTTATTGGGTGACGTCCTACTGGGCTTTTGGATCACACCCAACATACACCTTTGGGTGTATGTAGATTTTTTTTCTTGTGTATTCCAAGTTGCGACATCATGCTCAGTGATGGTGGTACAGGTTGCAGTTGGTCTTCTCACGCAGAGTTGGTGTTGATGCGGCCTCTCTTTCGTCGGGAGGTTTGAGTAAGAGTCTTAGTTTCCATTGTCGTCTTTTTCTTTTTTGTTATTGGTTGGATTTGTAGACTTTAAACCTGTTTATAGATTAATGGTGTGTTTGGATATCTATTTCCAATTTCAGTTTATTTATCTCATTAGTTGTTTTTCTGTCTTTTACTATGGGTAAATCGTTCCCAAATCCGATGTTGATACCCGGGCACTTGTGCCAGCCCGTGGGGATTGGGAACGCCGTTCAGGATTTGCCACGGACCAGGTCGGGCTCTAGGTCGAATGGCGACTCGGCATGGTTCGTGACATAGAACACCACTGAACAATCTGAGGATTCCCTTCTGGTTACTATTAGCTGAGCAGTTCCAGGGGATTCATCATACAAGGGAAAAAATTCAAATAGAAGATACAGAGGAAGAATATCTCATAACGATATAGATATAAGGACCTCAATTCATTTTGCTTCATTAAATATCATTAACATCATTGTAGAAGATCCTCAAAAAATTAGTCTAGTTCAGGGTAATCAAAAGATGAAGTTCTTATCCATAATAAGGTAAACACTGATGAAAATGAAGAAGGTGTGTGTTACTGAAATCATAGGCTTACCTAGAATCATTGTATGACTTCATGTAACCAACTCCTACCCCTCCAAAAGGCATCTAACAAGGGGAAGGTAAAAGATAGATTTCATTTCACTTTTACAATAGATAATGTCAAAATTGTTCACTTGAAGAGATATTTGCATAGAAATGAGAGGAGATGAAGGAGTTGAAAAGACTCAATACAATGATACATCAAAGCAAAATTTTTGCTAGATGTACTACCTAATAAGTTCCTCAACTTCCACATCCTATTTGATCTATTCATCAAAGAGGATTTGTATAATCTATAGGTGAGGATAAGTAATTCTTTCTACTGGGTACACAACCAAGAAAAGATGAAACAAATCCTGATAAGCCTATTTCCATGGGTTTGCAAGAAAAATACCAGCACCTTCACTAGTGGTTTTTTCAGGCATTTCAATAGATCATGCTCCAGTTGTTGTACCTGCATAGGTGCCATCTCATTTTGATTTTCCCCAATTTCTTATAAATATAATTGAGGCATTAATGACTCGATTGGAAGCTATGGAGGAATGACATGTGCCAGTTCATCCAGAAAATAAAGCATACCCTGAATGGGGGGATGTGATTCCTCCCACCACCAAATTTTGCGAATACCACATTCCCAATCATTAATGGATTGGGAGATCCTAAAAATACTAAAATTTTTATTTCTCATTGTGATCACTTAAAGAGAACTCCTTGAAAAAAAGCAATAATGTTTAGGTTTTTTCTACAGTCATTACATGGACTATCATTTGTATGGTATACAAGTTTGAAATCTCGATCAATTAACATATGGGAAAATCCTTATCGGAAATTCATTCTTTAATTCAGCTCAACATTTTTGAAGTCAATAGTTTTTGAGCATACAAATTTTAAACAATGATATAATGAATGTGTTTAATATTTCATTGCTCCATAGAATGTATTTATGTATTCATTAAGTATGAAACTCTTTCATGAAGAGTTTCTTCCAAATTATGTGGAAAAGTTTCATTATGAGTTACAAACACCACTAATCAATATTAAATACACATGAGGGTTTCATGACCATACATTAATTTCTCAATAGATTGAATATTCAATTATAAAAAACTAAGGCTAAAACTCATGTAGTTTCATCAGCTCTGGGAAAGAGAATAGGGAAAGCAGAGGTTTCTACAGTTACACACAATAAAGTAGTTGTACCTGCTTCAACTTTAAAACCTTCATCATATTGGAGGGCTCTGCCTCCAGATCATCAGTAGCAAGGATTTCCTTGTCAATATGATCAATGAGATCAATGGTACAAATAGTTTGAGGAATTAAAGAGAAAATTGTATTCCGTTCAGAATGAAAAAGTTCCTAGCTACTTTATCTCTATTTTGGAAAACAATTTTTTTCAGTTGATAAGGCTGAAAAAAACCAAAGAATGAAGGAGATGAAGATCTTCCAAATTATATTCCCTTTCACAACATGTTGAGTAATCTCATTTAGGACTGTTTTGTTTTCAAGGATCTCCAAAAAAAAGTGTAGACTCAAGACAAGAGAAACTGAATAGTTTGTCATCTCAAGTATCATGTGTTATTGCTACTGATCTAGAGGAATAGGTGATTGAAATGAAGTTAAAAGTAAAAAATGTGCAGAAATATGATGATTGTATGATCGGGAAAATTATTTAAATAACTAATTCCATTCTACAAACACAGTTGAAATACTTATTGTTTGTTCTTCCACTCCTACCACAATAAAACCACCTTCATTATAAGGTAAAACCTCAATGTAATGAGGTCATCAGAAGGAAAAATAGAAATAAGAAAAAATGAACTCTTGTTAAGGAAAATTGTGTCCTTATCATAAGAAAATTTCATACCACATGCTTCAAAAGTATGAGAACCTCCCTACCAAATGGTACATCCAAAACAAACCATTCTGGTAAAACGTTCATCAGATGAAGAATTGATCTTTGGTTATGTCAATGTCATCCACCTAAAACATACTTACACCAATTTTGATTATTATTATAATGAGACTATATTCCTTCAACCTAATTGCGGAACCATAGAAAGAGACCAAGGTCGAGGATACATTGAATTTCTGGATATTCTAGAAGCCACTATTTTTACTCTACCACTGCTCGAACCATGTATGTGGTAGAAAATGATGAATGATCCCTTTAGCGGGCTCAACAAGAATGAGGAGATTCTTCCACAAATTATAGGTTCAGTCATGACATGATTATCTTGGGGACCAATTAGAAGTGACGTCATCTTTCTCTCAGTATGTAAATACACCTTCTTAGTCTAATCTAAAAAATCTAGGGGCATTTCAAGCATATTCACCAAAACATGGTACATTAACATCAAAGTCATTAACTACCAAGACACCTACAAAACATCATCTACATTATTGAAAATGGATACATATGGAATAAATATATGATTTTTTGAAACAATTTTCCCAAATACAGGCCATGTTATCAATTTTGGATGACTTAAATCTGTCAAATGTACATTGAGAAGCACTTATTGAGGCTTTGTCAGGTCCTCAAGAGTTCAATAACATAGTTCCTACTTCTGAGGCTTACAGCGTAGAGAATGATCCTATAGAATTTCATGAATTGATATCGTTTATAGATAAAGATGAATATGATTTTGTACATAGATATATCAAGTCCTTGTATTTATATGAAAGGACAGTGACATAGCTATCTGAGGATCCCTCATTGATAATGTCTCTAGAGTCAACCTCATTCTCATTCATACACATCTTTGATTGGGCATTACTAACTTTGAGATATCTTCCACTTCTTTAATGTTCCATGGATATCAAAAGAATGAGAAAGAACCTCTAGGTGAGATTAAACTTTGATCATAGTTTGGAGATCTTGTATCTAAATCAGATTTCATGGTTATTCATCAAGACTCAGAATTTAACATGTTTCTTGGAATCCCATGTCTACATCAACGTGTGTATATACTCTCTTCATACCAACATTGTCTTAAGTTCTATTTCACTGGTCAAATATGGACATTGTATGGTTATAAGAATCCATTCAAAACATGTGAATCTCAATAAATTGTGGTTGAGTTTTATCACACGCAAGGAATGAGTTCCAAGACAGAAGAGATAACCAAAGTTAATACTCTGAATTGAGTGTAAAGGATCCTAAAAACCCATTCATACATTTGAGTACATGTTATGTGTTATTTATTAGAAAAATTAAAAGGTAAACCCAAATCCAAGCATTCATCCGGAAATATCAATATTTTCAATTGTGGAAATCATTCCTGATAGAATGGGAGAAATTGTTGATTTACCAAGTAGTGACGAAATCATAAATGAATATGTCTACATTTCATCCACTAAACTAAAAAAAGCCTCTACTTCATAAATAATAATAGAAGAAGTTATAGAAATTATATAGGAAGACTAACATGTCGATTCTCAATCCATCACCTCTCAATTATTACCACATAAAGACACATCAATATCAGTAGGGTCATAAATGGTGGCCTCTTTTTTAGGATGTTCAAATACTAACTCCTTCCAAAACTCTAGATGTTATTTAAACATCTTATATGAACCTATAAATAGTATAAGTAACACATACTATATAAGAATAAGAAGATATTAGTGATGCTTCTCCAACATTTGAGTATGGTGTCTCTACCACTATAGATGAGCTCAGACAAATAAATCTGGGAAGATAAGAAGATCTAATTCACACTCTAATTAGTGCGGCCCTAAAATATTTAGAGAGAGAGGTGTATACATTATTTTTAACAAAAAATAGAGATATATTTAGAAGTATTTATACATAAATTCTACATCCTAATCACAAGGTACCCCATCATCATTTGGGTTTTCTAAATGAACATCGAGGATTCAAGCTTGCAGCAAGAAAAAAACACCCAACTCTAGCTTCTAAAATCGAAGCTGAAGATGATATGATTATAATGGATAAATATTTCAGGGAAATTTAATATCCCAACTGGCTTTCCATCATTGTCCCTTTGAAATAGAAGAAAGTGAAAATCAATGTTTTCATTGATTTCAGATACCTTAACTGCTATTGTCCAATGGATGATTATACAATTCCAATTAGAGGGCTTTTAATTGATAAAAAAACTATAAATGAATCTATTTCATTCATGTATGGCTAATAGAGGTATAATCAAATCCATATGGCCCTAGAGGATGATGAATCTACAGCCTATAGATCCCCCCAAGGTGTGTTTTTCTATCAGTTAATGCCCATTTGGATTAAATAATGTAAATGAAACATATAAATATGTTGTGTACCATATCTTATAACCCTTATTAGGGTAATATGTTAAAAAATATGTGGAAGATTTGGTGGTCAAATCCATACAATGTTCTAATCACATGGATAATCTGGAGACTATATTAAGTATACTTTGACAACACAGTTTAAAGATGAACCCCGCGAAATATAATTTTCAGTTAACGTCATGAAAGTTCATTGTCTTCTTAGTATGACATTGTGGTACCGATTATGATCCTAAAAAAACAAAATAAATCCTTGGCATGTCACGTCCTAGAAATTTGAAATAATTTAGAGAAATCCAAGGACACTTGGCCTATATTCGGTGTTATATCTTCAATTTGGCAGGAAAATTTTTTCCCTTCACCAAATTAATAAATAATTGAGTCACCAATATATGGAATAAATACTGAAAAGAAACATTTGAAACCTTAAATAATTATTTGTTGAGAACATTGGTATTAAGGCCACCTGTTGAAGGATGACAACTTATTCTCTATTTGAGAGATTTATAGTGATAACTATGTGCCTTCCATGCCAAAAAACTATGCTGGGAATAAGGACAACATTTACAATCTCATTCTCACTATGATCGATGGAGAAACATTATATTCAGTTATTGAAAAGTTTTCCTGGCATTAATTTTGATGTTCAAAAATTCAGGCACTATCTGCCACATAATGTGGTCAAATTGGTGTCTCATAACAACCTACTAAAATATATCCTCAGTCTTCCTATGGAGACAGGGTGTCTGGCATAGTGGGGAGTTATTTTGCAATAGTTTGATATCCAGTTGGTTCCCCAAAAGGAAATTAAAGGACATGAGCTAGCTGACTTCCTTGTTCAACATACATATATAAATGATATATCTTCGAATACTGAACTTCCCGAGGAAGAGGTCTTATCTATTCAAGATAATCCCCAATCATGGGAATGTACATTGATGGTGCCTCCAGATGTACAATAAAAAATTGAAAGGAAAACCTAAAATAAATAATTTTGGGTTAGAAATTGTCATTATTTCCTGAGAAAAGGTAATATTTCCTTACTCTATCCTGTTATCAGAAGGCAGTACCAACAATGAAGAAAAATATCAAAATCTCATTGTAGGCTTGGAATTTTCACTTCACATGAAAGTGAATCATTTGAATGTGAAATATGATACAAAATTTTTAATCAAACTGATCAATGGGGAATATTATCACAAAATAGAATAGTTAATACATATTTGTGATTACATCAGAGGGTTAATGGCTGTATTTCCCTTGGGGACAACATTGTACTATGTCCCATGATAAAAAAATGCCCAAGATGATGCACTCGATAATGAAACTACCACCTTGGAAGATCTAAACCATGATGATATGGTCAACATCATAGCTCATCATTATATGGTCTCACCTTTTGTTGAAACCATAATGGAGAAAAAAATTGAAATTATCCCTATTTATGAAATTTATGGTCATACAACGTGATAGAGAACACACATCATGGAATGCCTTCAAAATTGAGTACTTCCACCAGATAGGAATAATAAAGAAAGACCTGACGAAGAGCGAACAATTATACACTATATGATAATCCATATCACTTGAAAATCCTCTACAAGTGTGGCTTTGATGGAATCCTCATTATATGTATTAATGGGGATGAAACTGCAACTGTCATGAAGGAAATACATTCATGATCTTGTGGTTCTCACCAATACAGTCATAGGATATCTGATCAAATCCAAATTATTGGTTACTTTTGGCCTTTAATGATTCTGGATTTCACAGATTTAACTATGAAATGCCATACCTATCTAATGCATGCCAAATTCATTCATCAACCCATGGAGTTTCTACATACAGCTATATACTCCTGTCAATATTCCACTTGGGGATTGGATGTATTATGACCTTATACTCTAGCTACAACAAAGAAGTTATTTTATATTCTTACTGCTACTTACTTATTCTCTAAATATGCTAGGGAAATTCCTCTCAATGAAGTAATAGACAAAAGCATTGCTATTTTTATCAAAACTAACATCATCTATAGATATAGTGTCCCCCAAACAATATTAATGGACAATGGATCAAATTTTTGTTCTGTTGAGGTAAATAAGTTATATCAAGTGCACAATATTAAATCCAAACATTCATGTCGTAATCTTGTGGTGGCCAACGGAAAGATAGAGCATTTCAATAAGACCATATCAAATATAATCCAGAAGATGGTGGATAAATATAAGCAATATTGTCCTGATAATCTTTTTCAGTCTTTATGGGCTAATCAGACTACTACCCATACCGGAAGAAACTCTTTATTCATTTGTATTTAGAATAGAATCTATTTTCTAATTGAAATGAAATTTTCCTCAGTCATAGTGCATTTTGTGATCGGTTGTCTACCGATGAGTGGTCTCAGAAATGGATTAATGAGATTTTATGATAAAAATTCATCATTTAGAATCATATCAGAATAGAATAGCATGATACCTTAACATGAAAGTTCAAATCCGTTATTTTATTCAAGGAAAATTAGTATTGGTCTTCACGACTCCTATGATACCCAGAAAAAAAACATCCAATGCTTGAGCCAATGTAAAATGGACCATATTACTTACATAAGGTGTACTCAAATTGATCATATTAATTTATATAAATGTATGGAGAGATTATTACCACTCCAACTAATGAGAGCTTCGTGAAGAAATACTTTTTGTAGTCTCACACATCATCCTAATTCCAAGACAGAAAACTGCATAACTCCCAACATCAATACTGAAAGATGTATAAATGAACAGTACAAAGTCCAAGTTTCAAGACATTAAATTGTGTAACAACCATAAACATCCATGATGCATGAAGTTAAAATGTAGAGCATTTTTTTCCTTGTCACGTGACGTTAAACTTCATGACACCATTTTTCCTCTTCACACGACATTAAAATGTAGGGTTAAAATATTCTCTAAATGATGTTAGGTTCTTCTATATACATGAATCATTGGTATCATTTTCTTCTCCTTAGTGGAAGATGAGTCCTTTTCTTCCTTAAGTCTAAATTAGATCTTCAGAGTGGTTTTATTTAAATAATTAATTTTGGAATTATTCTCATCTATTTGAGATATTTAGAGATGGTTATATCTCTAATCTTTGGCCCAACTACAACCTCAAAATTTTTATTTCCCCCTTTTTCGTCTACATTATATGAACTAGATCTATACATAGTTCTCTTTTTATGATATATGATTTGATTTTCATACCATCTTGTTTCATAAATTTAATCATTATTCTAGAATTTCATTAAGAGCCACCATTTCCCATGTAAATATCAGTTGGTGTGGGAAAATAATGTTTAATGAACAAATTAAGGCTTGATACCAATCTATATGAGGCACATAGAGATGCCTAGATCTCCAATATTGGGCCCATTTTTGACATAAAAAATCCCACTTTATTCCATATATATGAAACAAACCTACATAGGGAATGTTTAAAGAACAACATATGGCTTGATTCTTGCTCCCAGCAAGACACATAGGGACACTTGGGTTTTATCCCATAGTCCAGTTATGATATGTCTTTATTTTCACATCATTTAATCTTCTTCTTTTCCACAAGACATTAAACTACAATGAATTCTAACACCCATATTCTTCACTAGCATCACCTTTGTGTTGTAGAAGAAACCCTTACTGCTTGTAGTTTCTCACAACAGGCATAGCTCACATGAGATTAAGAATTGGGTAAAAAAATTAATATAAATATAGTTTAATAATTTCTTATGGGCTGATCAATGTCCTCACTTCATGACATAAAACTGCACAGTAAAATGTCCTCATAGAATGACATTAAAATACACATATCAATGAAAAATGAAAGGGAAATGAAGAAAGTCTCAATTTAATATATGAGTCAGACGTATGTAATGGACATCAAACTCATGGCCAATATTGATTCAAATGTTTATTATGTGCATTAAGAATTTCCCCATTCTGTATTTCACATTCTTAATCTTAAATATTTCTAGATCTTCCTAATCTTTCTTACGATTTCTGGTGAATGAGTTTCTAATACATGAGAACTATTTTTCCTGACTATACAGCACATGTCCTTATGTGGAATTTAATAATTTGCATACATAACAGACTTATCAGTCAAAAGATTCCACTATTTGGTTGTGCAACACATGCTCCAGATGGACCTACATAATATATCCCCATAAGAGGTTTTTCCAATGATGATAATATTGTTCTTGGATATAGTGTCTTTTCCCCCCTTTAATTTTTAATAATAATATAAAAGAATATGTATTTTAAAATAGACATTCATGTTTATTTTCCTAATAACCTATCTTTGGAACTAAAAGTCTTCAAGACCATGTTTTACACAATTCCCTCTCCTCATGTTCGAAGAAATATGAAATAACTTTGAATAATCTGATAACTTATCATATACTGTTTCAGTCTCTAGACCTAGTCATATGAACTAAAACTATAGACACCATACCAACTACGTTTGGGTTAGAGCTTCTTGCAAGTCATATTCATCCAATACATTGTAAATATTTGTTTAAAATACAATCTGCATATTCATGTACCTTTATCCATATACCAAACTCTGTGATTTGGTAAATATAAATATCTATAAAAATTCTTCATATTTTAGAAATTTATTGTTAAATTCTTAGAAGCAATTTTTCTTAACAATTTAGTACATTCACTTAGGTTTCCATGGAATAAATTTTCATACATAATGGGGATGTCCATCAAAATATGCCACTATTTGGATATGCATCAAATTATGAAGTTGGCCCTTCACAACGCAACCCCCAAAACATGTTTTTCAAATAATTTCAACATTTTTCTTTGTAAAATACTTCCTCTAATATATTTATCCCTTTTTCTATATCATTATTTAGATTTACGAATTCCCAAATCATAGTTTACAATTTTCTATTCTATACCTGAATATGGTAGTATGTTTCAAAAACAATTATCATGAAATTGGGAGAGTATAATACCTTTGGTCAGAGATAATGAAATTAAATTAATGCTATATAATGTCCTCACGACATGAAATAAAACTGCACAGTATAATGTCGCCACTAAACGACTTAAAACTCCACAGTATAATGTCCTCAATGCATGACTTAAAATTGCACAGTTCAATGTCCTCACTACATGACATAAAAATGCATAGTTTAATATCAAAATTTTCATTTTCTGATAAATTTTAACCATTATTCACACACCAAATTTGTATATATTTGGTTTTCTTATTCACTACATATGTCAACATAAAATAACCCTTTATTTGTAAAATCCATTTTTTTGAAAAACCACCCATTGTGGTATTGTGTGACCCAAATCTTATTTTCCCTTGTCTATCAATAGTAAAATGTAAACTTTTTAAGATCTCTTTCTCTTGACTATGCAGTTCGTTCCCATAGGCAGCCCTCTGTAAGTTGCCTATATAATGGGAATGTCAGTCAAATGATTCAAATATTTTCCTATGCGTCATATGCCCTTGTTGGCCCTCCATAACACAACTCCCATAAAAGGTTTTTTAATTTATTGTAACTTAATTATTTGAAGATATTCCCTTTATTTGGGTATAAGATTTAAATTTTGTGACCCTAGAAATCATGGCTCAAAATAAACCCTGGAAATATCTAAAGAATATTAAAGCAATTTTTAGCTGGTGAGTCTTGTTAGGGATCTAATTTCAAAATTTGTGGTCAAAGTTATTTCAAAGTTAATCATTAGCCATTTATAGTCCAACATGCCTGAATCTAAACTGCCAATAACAAGAGACATGGTACTCATTATATTAATAACCCACAAGGGGCACTCTAATCAAAATTTGAGCCCCATCTCACTAAACAAACATTTTGTAAGATTTAGGTGATATTGAAAAATAGAAATTCAAAAGATACTCTATTTGTGGGGTTTTCCATATAATCCTAGAAAAAAAATAAAACTATGCTCTTTGGGCCCATCAACATAATAATAAAATTATAAGTACCCCAATTATTGTCATTGCAATCATGATTATCTCACATGATTCATTGATGTTTAAAAAAAGTTATCATCATCATTACCTTTAGTATTGAAATATAAAAAAGAATGAATGAGTACATATATGATTTAAGGAAACATTTATTTCATTTATATGAAATTAGTGGGACATATAGATAATGGATCATCACTATGATGTTTCAAATTGAACTCTTAGCATGAATCATCATTTGTTGAACATATTCACGTACTCTATCAGCTGCCTATTGATGTTTAGATAGCTGAGAAAATCAAGCTTCCTCGGCATGATGAAGTGCATCCTTAGTAGTTTATATGGCATTTGTCCTCTATAATTAGGATTCTACCTATGTTTGGTACAATTAATCATGTTTTTATGAACAATATCCAATACTTGTTGAATATATAATGAATCTTTCAAGGATTCTTTAATTCTTTGGGTTATTTTGATCGATTTATTATTATGATTTTCCTGTGCCTTGGCTACTATATCTTTGATGCTCTCAACATTCATAACCCATATCAAATTTTCAAAATCATTCCTTAGCTTATGCTCTTACTCATATCGGCGAATTATCTCTTTTATTGCATTCTAGACTAGTATATTATTAAATCCACTAAATCCAAAGTCATAGAATAGTGCTGGGATATTGGAAAAATGGGATATAATTTCATCTAAAGGATTATCAGCAATTATGCTCCATATATGTATTCACGTATTCTTACATGCCATGACTAGAAAATATTGAATGTCAAAGTATGATTCTGAGTCACTAACATGAGGTAAAATATAATCTGGAATCAAATCATTTAAGGAACTAACTTATTCTTCTTATATCAGAATAGTCGAATCATCACAATCTGCTAATGCCTGATCCCACACAACAACTTCAACTTCTGATCTAAATGTGGGAGCTGATAACCCTAAATGATAAATCATTGTCATTTTCAGTTTCATAAAAAATGGTAGAAACAATATATAATCCACACAGTCGATGGTATTTACCTAATAATAAGTTGGCCCCTTGAATTGATTTATCCCTAGTATTATCATCTACAAAACATTGAGTATATGTTTCTTGAGAAGGGTTAATCTCTTGAGTTTTCTTAGTTGTCATAATTAAAGGATCTTGATCATATTTTGATGAAGGGTCGTATGTCCGTGTTTCTCTAGCTCTAGCAGAATAATTATAGGGTCAAATTCCCTATTCCTAAAGATCCTTTTCAAAATTTCTACAGATAATCCTGCATATTGTGAACAATGATATAAAGTATCATGTAAAAAAGAAAAAATGTGTATGGAAAATGAAAGAATAAGGAATTATGTCTTCGAAAGTCCTCATAAAAGTGCAGAATCTCCATAATGCTCCAACAGAAGAATGATAAAGTAGAATTCCCCATTACAGAAGATCCTTTTCAACATTTTTTATGATAAATCTGCATAAGGGGAACTTTGATATAACAGATAATGTAATGAAGAATTTTTTTTTGGAAATTTCAAGATTAAGGGAATATGCCCTTCAAATTCCCCATGAAAGCGCAAAACTACGTGATGGAACCTGGATTATAAATATTTGGATTAAAGGAATCAATCATTTTAGTGTATAAATCAAGGAATGTTATATAATCCTCTCCATTTAAGGTATCCCACAAATATTAGATGATGCCCTAATTGGCTCTGCTGAAATTCTATTCCATTGGATCATTAATTGGTACAACATCATCTGATCTTCCAGGTTTTGGCCATCATTAGTATTTATTTCAGATTTCCCTGGGACTTTACTCCTTTCTTATAGTGTAATAGGAATATCTACATCAGTTATTGTAGGATCCATTGGCAAAGGAAATTGATCTGAGATATGATGAAAAGAATAATATTAGTAATAGTATTTTATATCCATGAGAAATGTATTTTATCTTACCATGGATTTTCTCCCCCTCAGTACAGTAGGGAGAAGGTACAGATGAATCATTTTGTGATTTATCTGCTAAGATATTAGATTTATCAACGTAAACATGGGTTATTCTTGGGGTTACCTTCTATGGTCATGAACGATTGGCCCTTTGTCCCTTTGGAGAAGAGAAAGAAATATATCATGCAAGAGGATAAATGGGATTACTAGACAGTATTGAGAAAATCATAATTCCTTTATGATAGAACAAATACTTACTCCTTTGTTGAAAAATCTGGACAAATCTCATTGATTGTTTTCATTTATTTTAATATGCTTAGGGAGAAATATAAACACTCTACTTTGTAGGAGATACTTGAGGTAATGAATAAGGATTATCTATCGCCATTACCCTAGTCCTGATTCTCACTCTTGGAGAATGTTCCATATTCCTGGGAGGATCATTTGATGTATTGATAGGAGAGCCTGAAAGCCCATACTTTGGTGATTGCAGAACTAGTCCAGAGTTTCCTCCCATACATTTAAGCTGTACGAATAAATTTTCATAAATCATAATGATGATGAGTGATAAATCATATTTGAGACAAAATAAAATGAAAATAAATTCTCACTATTAACATAAATATCCCACTCGTCCTCACATTTGATAATTACACCTTCCTTTTCTCCTATGTCCATAATTTGAGACACTGATTTAAAATTTGGGATTTTTTTCATCAGTTGAATATATATAATCCTAAATCTCCCTAATATACTACTTTACATCAAGTGGGTTATTATTCTGATTTCAATCATATGGTTCCTTATTGTCACCCAAATATGGTATTCGAATGCCCTATTAGAGGAATGAATATGAATCCCTAAGATCATGAGCCATACTCTCTCAATATCAAATGGATGAAGGTCAAACACAATTCAATCTTTTTATGGTTGATTTTTGAAGAGATTAAACACCTTCTAACTAGTGATCCACTTTAGGCATCAATTCTTCTTCTGAAAGTTCAATAGATGGAATAGAAACATCTTTTCAATGGGGAAACTAGATCTCCCTGGAGTTGGAGTTATTGATTCCATAGACCTAGTCTTACTTATAAACCTTTTTTAAGGATGGTTTGAAGGATCTAAAACCTATGAATCATATACATCATCTATGGACATGGACTTCATACCAATATTGTGATGCACAATAGTCATTGTATCTTCCACTCGATATATTCCTTTCATCAAAGCCCCTTGATAATATAAAGAAGTACAAGATTTGACATATCTATCTTCCAATCTGATTGATTCATCTGGTGGGGGTAACATATTCGACAATTTGGATGCCTCTAAAGTCATTAGAATAAATAATTGTCTCTCTACCATTTGGTGTTTCTCATGTATAACATACATTGGTGGAAAAGTGTTTGATTGTTCAAGATAACTTAATTAACGATAAAACCTATAAGAGAAATAGGCCTCATAGATAATTTCACTATCAATCCTAGTTGCTAATACACCATCCCAAAATTCCATCATATAATACCTCATCTCATAATTATTTTCCTTAATATAATCAATAAATGTTCCAATTTGTGGGTTACCAAAAGAAACAAAACTCAATTATCATGAGACATTGATTTCCTTTATAAATATATCAGGTCCCAAAATTTGAGGCTGAATACCATAAAAGTTCTAAAAAAACTAGATGAATCAAGCTTTGATGACTCTAATAGAATTCAACACTGAGTGTGAAGAAATGTTTGCCACAATCCAGCCCCACAAAACATAGAATGGCCCTGAAATTCTAAATGAAACCTTACCATTGTATAAATGTAAAAAGGAATAATAAATTAATTCCAATACAAATGTTTCAAACCAAATATACCTTCCCACTACTAATTAAGCTATTATATCAAAAGTCATCGGCCTTACACTACCTCAGGACTCACAAACTAGGAGGATGTAAATGATTTTCCACATGGCATGGAAGTCAACTATGTATATCATTGCATCAATATAATATTTGACTTTGTAGCCCCAGTACTTAGTCACCTCTCACCAATGTATGCAAATATGTGCCTGAGATACCCTAGTAATCTGTAGAAGGGAAAATAGTAGGACGTCCATTGGTTTGAGTTTTCTTTGTTGTTGGTTCCAAAAAGGCTTCCATCCACACCCTGGAATGAATATATTTATTGTCTTTGGGTAATTTATTATCTATTTTGAATAGTTCATGAGACAATGGTGGTGTTATTGTAACATCACCACATGTTGTAACAATCAGAATAAACTCTTTATAAATTTCCTTTATAATGGGAAGCCCAACTATTTGGTAGATATCCCACAAAATAATGTCATCTTTTCCATGCGTAAAATAGAATAAATTCATTTGATGTCTCTTTTGGCTCAGAACCTCAGGAATGAAATAGTTTTTATAAACATATGTTTATCCCATATAGAGAGCTTAATAAATATAAACATCTAAATACTCTTACCTAAATTCTGCACATGTCCAGCACACCCAAAATGCCCTGATCCATTTGGGTATCACAACTACTCCAAAATAAAGATACCAGTATTCCTTCCATACATTAAACTATTCTATCTTTGAATCCAGAAATGTTGAATAATATAAATGTGTCCTTGGATCTAAATAATGATCCTCTATATCAATACTACAACCACTATGATTCATGATGCAACCAATAGGGATGGTTCCTTCTTGTACTAGAAGTACCCTTCCACTAATATTCATGCAGTTACTATTGAAGAATTGAAGAAACCAATTATTTGGGAAGTACTTCTTAACATATGGTATATGAGAATCATGTAAAATCCCATACTTTTATAGTGGTAGGTATGTAAATTTTGAATATTCACATTGATTCATAATTAATCCAATCCATAGTCAAGGAATCTTACTTTCATCAACGTCATAATTGTATGGTTTGAAGATCTTCAAAATTTAATTTTGAAGAGACATAGAGTCTTCAGTGGACGTTATCAAATGATCCATTTTTGTAAAATATAATTACTAATATTCCCCTATTATGATTGGAGTCTGATATAAATTTAAACATAAAGGAAAAAAAATCATAAATTTTTTTCAAAGGAAATTTTCATGTAGGACCTTAGACGAGGTCCATAACGTAGGTCCTTCTAAAAGGATCCTAGCACAAATCCTTCGAAATAATCAATCAATGTAGCTCCATCACTAATGTAGTTTCACCATGAGAAAATTTCAAGTAGTCTATATGAGATAACAACACATTAAGGCTAGATGAATGAGCCACACAATGAGATATGAAAAATTTGGAGGCACTCATGAAGAAATTGCAATGTGTTGAAACTATATATTGCCATCCATGGACATTTGAGGCTGACCTATGCGAAGTAGCTACATAGAATACCTATTCTATCCCACAATTTACCCAAAGTCCTTTTCCCCACCAATTTACCTCAGGATTCATCCTCTTTCTAATCAGATCTAATCCTTATGGGGAGGGGGGCTTTTGTTGACACTACATAAGAATAAAAAAATAATATTGAGATATCCTTGGATATTTCAAAATACCAAGCCATGGTTAGAAGAATTAAAAGGAACACCAAACCATCCAATGGGATAAATGACAATACTACATGAAAGAATTGTGTGACAGAGATGCACGATAATCCTACGTGGTAGAATAATTTATATACACCTATGTGGTAAACCTGTGCAGAGGAAATTTGTGGAGGATATGTGTGGACAAGGTCCCTTAAAACAGGTCCCATCCATGCCTATAAATATGACCATTCATCTCCCAATTACAAGGAATGAAAATGTTGAAAGACTCCCTGAAAATCCCATTGCGTAGCTCTTTCTCTAATATCCCTAAAATTTTCTCAGGTAGCTCTCAAATGTATGGTAGAATAGATAATTAAATAGGATAAGCATGTTTTCAATGTCATTCACATTTTTTACATAGTCTTGGTTCCCCAATGTGGGATATATTCTTCAGTCATCACAAAAACCTATGCAGTACACCTTAATTTCACACCTGTGTGACACACATGCTTGGTACAACTATGTGGTACAACAACATGGGGTACCTATGTGGCACACTTGAGCACAGTACCAACAAAGATAGCTTCATATAAAACATATATAAAAACTTATATACCATATTTATATCCATTTATGGTAGATAATCTCCTTTCATAGTTCACTTATATGAACAAGACTATATTGAATCCCCCAATAGCACCTCCTTAATTATCAAAATTATTAGAAAGACACATCAGTGTGTCTAATATATTTGTTAATATATCCACAGTCAAAGGTTTCCCACAATTTTTCACAATGGAGTTTGAATTCATGGAGTTTCTGTGGGTTTGTATATCCGCAATCACATTGATTTTTCTCCTAGGAACAGTGCTGGGAAGTTCTTAGTTTGGAGGATTGGGGTTTTGGGTTTTTCCTCCCCTTTTATTCTCTAAGACTTCGAACCTCAAGTCTCTAGTAGGGAAGGTATGTTTCAAAAATTCTTTTCCATACACAATGTGTAGAAGTCTCCCTCCCCTTCAAAGATCAATTTTATAGATTCCATCCTGGTGTATTCCCCTAAACATTCGTCCCCACTTTAATTCAAAGGACCCTTCTCAAATGAGATGATAATAGAGGGAGGGCTTTTTGCCTTACCCTCTTCCACCCTGGCCACCCTAGGTGTCCCCACTTCCACCAGCAGAAGAGGAAAATTGTATGTGTGATTGTTGAATCTTTCGAATCCTATTGTTCCTCACATTGATCATGAAAACCATGGCCTTAGATATTGGTGTTTATTACAATAGATACACAAACACTCACGGTTAATGAACTATAAGAACTCTGATTCCCAACACAATTTGGATACGTAGGAAGCCATCTCAGGGCCCGATATAACTGGATATCCTTTTTCGAATTCCACCCTCATTTACCTTTTTTAGGAATACTCTTTAGGAATAATCCCTAAATTAAACCCCCATATCATAAAGGCATACTTTTTAGGAAGTTACCCCAAACTCTTTTCTCTCAAAGGACCATAATCTACAATGAGACTCATCGAACTACATGGGATCTGATTACCATCCACATTTGATATGTAGGAATCCTACTTGAGGTTAAAACCCAACATTTCAAATCAACCATGTTCTCCATCGGCCATATTTCCAATAGGGTCTTATTATAATTGGAAATTCAAATCCCTTCCAAGTTAATTGGGTTGTATTATTCCTAATTTCCACACAAAAATCTAACTAAGAACATTTCACTTAAATTTCCTTACCACATGACATTAAATTGTAGGGTTAGGTCCTTATCACATGACCTTAAATGGTATGGTGTGTCCTATTAGGAGACACTGAACTACGAGGGATCTAATTCCTTTCACAAGGATATGTAGGAAACCTATTTCATGGGTATCATCCAACTATAAAAAATCATTCATCTCCCTAGATGAAAGTACATTACATAATTCCCCACAGAGAGGCTTAAAAACTAGTATCATCATAAAGATGATTAAATTAATATTGAAATAGTATATGAGATGATAACATTGATGGAGAACCTCAAATACATATGGATATCTCCATTATGTGAAGAACCTTGAATACATACCGATGATAACAAATTTTACAAATGTCAATAAGTGATTGTAAATTCCAAGGTAAAAATATGTTGTACTTGGTGAATTTATAAGGATTCATGAAAATATCATAAATTTATAAGGATAGTCCTAGAGTATAAAATAATTCTCCCCAAAAGGGTGTGATAAGTCTGACCTCCCATCCACTCGACCAGTGCATGTTCTTAAGCATCAAAAATTACAATCATAAAGAACACCTTCCTTTATAATGTATGTACCATTTGGATAAAGAACTATTGTATGTTTATAGTTCCATAAATAAATCTAAAGGAATCCACCTGAAATTAATGATTCGTAAAAATAGAACACAAGATTCAAGGAACTACGAAAAAATTATATAAAATAATTTACTCTAATTCCATATTTGTATTATATTCCATCAGTTATAACTCAATGATGTGGAATAATTTAATTTAAAATTAAACTCATTGGCGAGATGAGAAAGCATGTTTTTATGTGAAAATGTTCATAATTTTGCAATGTTTTTACTTAAAAGGGTAAATATGAAAACTATTAAAAATGAATGAATTATATTAAATGATGATAAATTTAACTAATTTTAAAATAAAATAATTAAAAAACTAATATAATAAAAAAATTTATTTAAATGAAAAATGAATTTTCAATTAGAATTCACTATTTTTCATTATTGATCTAAAAACAACCATTCAAAAAATACAAGAATTCAACCTATTATAATTTTTATATTAGAATTTAAAATATAAAATTTAATTTTCAACATAAATTTTTTATAATTTGTAAATAATTATTATAAATTATGTGTTCAAGGAACATCAAACCCGTCTTTAGAAAAATAATATTTTTCAGAAAATAATTAAATGTGTTATTAAATATACATAACTTATTACAATTTAATAGACAACTAATAAAAATGTGTAAACTATATATTTTAATAGTTTATTTAATTATATTCATATCATACAATTTAATGTATATATTATAACTATTATATAAAATAATAATATTAAAATTACATTGAGGATGGGTAAGACCTAGTCTTGCATATTATATAAGCTGTCGAATAAACTAATTATTGTGTGTAACAAAAGATAATTATATATTACATGTAATATAAACTATAAAATTAAGTGTTATTCATATAAAATTTTTATGTTGTTACAATAGGTGTATCATAATGTTATTTTACGAACTACTTTCTTGTCTTCTATGTTCAGTTTTAATTCATGAGGGTAAGAATATATAATGAGGTATCTAATATCATGGTCTCTTCCCAATTGTCCCATTAAATTTATAGTTTGGTATGTTGGATGTGTTCAACGGAGGAAAAAGTGGGTTCTTAAAAGATTTGATACAAATTAGAATGGAAATAGGCCTTTTATACCATAAAATGCGGATTTATGATCTATGTTGGTGGTTTACAGGTTGAGAGGCCCATGGTTTATGGTTTGTATGTGGAAGCAAATCAGATCATAAAATTGGTTTACATAATAAGAATGTAATTTATGGTGTCATTTTAATATTGCCCAAAGAACCACGATTTTCAATGGTTGTTTAAGATAAATATATTTTATGACTTAAATATTTATTTTTTGAAATATAATATGTAGAATAATATATTTTACTATTTAATATATATTTTAAGGTCTAAATTGGGGGAGTTACACTCTATATAAAATGAGAGGTTCATTTGATTCTAGTCATCCAGGTTTCATTATTCCTATTTTGTGGGAAAACTACAGCAACTCTTGAGTACCTCAAATCCTTAAATATTCTTGTTTTGATATAGTGGTTTTGATGGTGGTTTTTTTAATTCAATGGTAATATCATCCTTTCATTCCATTCATTTCTCATATGTTCTTCATCTGGGTGATTTTTTTCACTATTTTTTCTTTATTCTTATATGTATTTTGGATTCTTTTTTAAGATACCATTATTATGTGTTGGTTTATATGTGATATCCTTATATAGTGTCCGGTTTTGAGTTTTATCTTTTTTCCCCTGGTGCTGTGCAGCAAGATCAGAATGAATTCTTATAGTATAGGGTCCTCATTCTCTCCCTATTTACATGTTATGTGTGGGAATTAAATTATTTTTCATTTCATTGGGAGGATAGAATGGGTTGGAATAAATAGGTAATAATTGGAATAATTAAAATTGATGGGTATGGGGGAGTAATATCATGTTTATGTTTCATAGATGTCATTTTTGAAATGACTATACTATGTTGATGGCTTACTAAAAATAAAAATCATCAGAAAAACTATTATTTCTATGTATGATATGAAGTGAAGACACTATATATGTAATTATGAGATAAACCAATGAAAAAATCGATATTGAATTTATATTTGACTAATAAATTGGATTCCCAAGGAAATATTTTTTTCATGATAATTTCCATGATAAATATAGAAGTAATGCAATGGAATCCAATTAATTAATTGAGGAAGATAATAATTTTTACTATTTTATGTGGTTTCTTTATTTTGTTTCATTTTGTAGTTTATGATATAATATATTGATGGATGTGAAAAACTATTAAATTTAATGTGTGGGGATGTGATTTGGTATTTGGTAGGAATGGATGTATCATGGTTAGTTGTGTGATTTCAGTGATGTGTGGTGGTTTTGTTCAGTGTGGAATCATTGTGTGATGAGGTAGGGATGTAATGTGATAAATCATGGGTGTTATTCATGGTTAGAAGAGGTAATGAGGTTTATGTCTTTTATGTTCACGATACCTAACATTCATGATTATGTGAAGATATGATAATAGATAGACTAGGTGACTTTGGGTGAGATGTAGTGTGATGATCCATGATGCTAGCACTTGATTCATGGCCTCGTGGTGAGGGGGGGGGGGATGGGGATGGTTGTTATTCTTCCTAAGACACATAATATATGTCCTATCAGTTATTGGGTGAGATGTGATGTGGTGTGGTTTTTATGTGACATGTATGGATGTTATGGGAGCACAAGGTGTTCGACATTGGGGCATGAGATTGGAAAATCTGTGGGGACACTGCATCAGGGAACCATTCATTTTTATGATACCGATGCTATATTACAATATGGAAGCATGTTCTAGTGAGTAATACCTAGTGATGATGGGTTTGATTAGATAAATGGTATGAGTAATTGATTATTCTATTTCTTTTTCTCTGTCACTTTAGTATGCTATTTTCCCATGTGCTTTAGAAACCAAGGGTCTTAACCAACTGAGTTTATATATATGATCACCTTTTGGATATAAACAATATTACTATTTCTATGATGAATTTGAGGACTGGGATATACATTAATGGATTTTAATTAATAATTTTGTTGCATCTATATTATAAAAACAATCTTTCGGTACTAAATTTTTGAGAATTTATTTTGATTTTTTTATTTTCATTCATGCATTGTAAGATGATTTTGGGTTTAATTTTATATTATCTATTGGATTTTTTTTCCGTGTTTTTATCCAATATCTTGATTCTATTTTATATTAAAGGATAATGACTCCAATTTATGATATTTTTGTGCCCTCAATTCTAGTATCCATTCTTGGACCTACATGAGTAGGGTCTCTAGGGTTATTATCTCCCTTCCTTCATTGTAGTATATTTTGAAGGATGATGTGATGATAAGGAAAATCAATTAATTTACCCAAAAATTTAATTCTAAATTATTTTCTCATGTTTAAAAAAATTGAATAAAATGAAAATAAATGAAATAAGTGTTTAGTAAATGAAAATATGAGTGAGAATTCATATAAGATGAAAAAAAATCACGAGATGTCATAAATTACGACATCTTTTTATAAATTAATTGCACATAATTTTTACCCCTAGTTATTTCACCCATGTTTTCTAATTTTATATTCTAAAAATATATAATCTCTTCTATTACTCCGAAAATTGGTAATTTATAATTTATTACAAATGTATTTCATAATATTATATGTATATTTAATACCTATCACATAAATAAATTCTTGAGAACCTGAAAGGTTTAGTGTCTTTAGAGACTAGATACAATATAAACTTATATTCATAAAATATATTTGTTATCTACTACAATATTATTTACATATAGTACAGTTATAATATTTTTATACCTAATATGGTACATTATATCCTATCGAAAGTGTATAAATAATAATGGGGTAGATCAAATGCCCAGTAGAGGTAAAAAAGAGAGATAATAGTAAATTATATTAAGTGAATATATGATATGTACAGGGGTATGAGAAGATTAGCATAACTTAAGATATAATAACAAATTATCTAACATATAAAATCACGATATATTGTATAATAATTTTTTTCTATCATATGAACTATATATAATTATAAAGCCAAAATATTGATCCATATAGTGTAACAAGAGAATATAACATAAGGATGTGGAAAAATCATAATAATAAGAAATAATTACATTTTGAACATCTACAAAAAACATAAATTTCATTTTATCATATTAATGTCATGAAATATGGGCCCAGTATAAAATTATAGAAAATATATAATGTCGATACATAAAAGTGTAATGGTTTCATAATTTTTATATTGTGAACATAGAACTAGGATTACAAATAACATATTTATCTACTGAGATTTAAATCTAGACCCAATTCATTAGAGGAATAAATAATTCTCAGAATACTCATGACTTAATTAAAACAATATATATTTGTATTAAAAGGTCATAAAACATTAATCATATACAAAATCATGAAATGTAAATGGGGTTTATAATAATTTAATAACTACTTAATTAACCTATGAGAAACTAATGAGTTTTATATTATCATCCTAAAACTATCATCACAATAAGAAATTCAACAAAATAATGTGGATTGTATCATAATATCATATCCCAAGTGAACCATAACAATCATTAAATAATGTTTTCATCAAGGAATTTTTTATTAGATAAATAAAAATACCCTTTTAATATCAAGAGACAATGTTCCTTTTTACTCTTGTAACATTAAAACTAATAATTTATGGAATAATGAAAAATAATTTTTCTTATAAAAGTTTAAATTGTAAATTAAATATCATGAAAAATTATTTACGTTCTGGTGGGTGAGTCTAATCATAACACATTTGTTAAAGATGTTATTATTTTCACTCTTTTTATATAATTCAAAAGTGATTTATACAAAAAATAATTTCAGAATATTACGTTATTTAGTATTTAAATGATCTAAAGGTTAGTAAAAATAACCATTCTAAACTAACAAATTATCTATATAAAAATAAATAAAACATTTAGAAAAATTTATACATTAAAGAGAATGATTCTTATACAAATAAATATGTCATATTTTCTAAAAACCATTTTCTTGATCAATTTATATACAATAAAAAGGAAAATGTAAATGAAAAATGAAAAAATATAAAGAAATATATGTGAATAATATATATTAGGTTTTAATGATAAGGATAAAAAAATAAATGAAATTTTTACATAGAAAATCCCAAAATGAAAAGTCACTATAACATAAACCCTTACCACATTGGTAAATTTTCTTCTGTAAATGTAATGGAAAAAATATTCTTCACAAAAACATTAAATAAAATTAATATGAATATATTCATGATATAAAATATCGAAGGTGTAGAATATAAACAGAATAAACAAAAATTGCTGCATATTATAGTCTATAATTTCATCATATGAAATAATAATAAATTTCATAGTAAAATTAAATTTATTATAAATATATAATTTAAATATATTCATAAATATATAACTATATAAAATTTCAATAAAATTTAAAATTACCATCCCATTAATGATTCATCATGAAAATAATTATTCGTGTGAAAACTAGTTCATTTCTCACGTATGTTTCGGTTTTACAGTTCCAATCCTAAACCCTAGGTCATGATTCATAATTTATAAAACCTAAATGATGCTCTGAGATAAATATTTAATAATTATTCACATTTTTTAACAATCCATTTATTCTAGTGATGAAAAATGATTTTCACTCCTTAGGTAGATGGTAACTCGCACGTATATATATGTAATGTTTTCATATTTGAATAGTTTAAATAAAAAGAAGGAAAATAATAATTTAAAACTGTAGAATAATAATTATAACATAATTATAATATATAATAATTAAATATATCCTTATTATAATCCATTTGATGTTGGAATGAAAAAATAATCACATCTCAATGTGTTGATGGTATTCCACACATATGCATGATTGATGTTATTGCTTTTCCACAGACGAAATGGTGAGAGGGTAGATAATTTTTTATCCTCAAATATTCATAAATATTTTTAGATATCATATATATCACATAAATTCTTATATATAACTATCTATGAGAGAAAAATATGAAATATAGAATACATCACTTCATAAAGACAATTGTTTGTTTATATGCATAGGTTATGTTTTTTTACATTAGATATAAAGGATATATAAAATGGATATAAAATTACAATGAAAACATTTACATACAGTAAATATACTTATTTAATCATTTTAATATGGTAATATAATATTTATATGAGTTTAATGATGAATGAAACATAAAATCCATATGCAAATACAATTATCTCTTCATTGAGTTTTATCCGTTGAATAGCACTACAAGGATTCTTACCAAAAGGTCAGATCCAAGAATGCTTGGAACAAAAAATTTATTAATAAAAAGAAAAGGCTAGAGACAACAGAGAGGAGAAATGAGAGAGTTTACAAGTCATAATAGTCATATCCATCACTCCCAAACCTGTTCATGTCATCAGGATTAGCCGATTACCATTCTGATTGAGTCTCATACTGTTTAAGAAGCTTCTTAGAAACCGTCATTTTTTTTATTTTCTCAATAGATAACTTCTGGGTATCCTTCTTAGCAGATGACCTAGTGGTCACTGTCCTCAGAACTGCAGAGTAGCCTTTCCTTGGTTTCAATCTAACTGGGTCAGTCCTGACACCCTCACTATCAAAGACCCTTTTCTTTCCCCCTAAAACAATTCCACTGTACAAATATGAGATCATGTCCATATCTCTATCCTTGAACTCATCTTGAGTGCCTCCCCACTTTCAGAAGATCATTTCCCCAAATCCAGGAGTAGAATCCTCTGCCATTTCCATTGATGCATCAGGGATGTTCCCCCATTTATCGGAGGAAGAAAGTTCTGTTTGGACATTCTGTTGTGTAAGAACATTCACTGTTAAGGTGCGAGCAGGGCTCAAAATCTCAACATTAGCAAGATCATGAGCTCTAGGAGGATCAAGAGATCGAGTCGGAGAATTATCAATTATCAACTCTTTCCCATTTTTATAAATTGGCAAATCACGAGGGTCTGACTCCATAGTAGGATCACTGTCCCTGGTGGAAAGCTTATGCGGGGGTGAATCCTTCAAATTCACCTTACGTCAATAAAGGTTGGAGGGGTGCCCTCACATCCCACACTCCTTATATGTAGTGTTTTTGTGGAAAAACTCCAATGAATTCCACACATCCATGCATTTAGTGCAGAAAAGAGGTTTGTTTTCATATTCAACATCAATAAAAAATTTGATCAGAGGGAATAGAAAGTGTTACGATGTCAATGAGAGTGGATCTAAGATTGACATCCACCAGTGTTCTATCAATGTGCCCATACCTGACATCTTTCGTCTCCTTATCAAGACAGATTGGTGTTCCAATCGTCATTCCAATATCATGCAAGATCTATGGATGCCAAAGAACCCAATTAAGCCCATGGAGACGCACCCATACATGGGCAAATATATTTTTTGCATTGGAGACATTAAAGTCTAGTGACCATTCATGCAGATTAATCTATCCTAGCTTTAAAAACATGGACCCAAAAATCCATGCTTTAAAAAACACATCAGCCGATGGAAACAAGCAGTGAAAGAATCCCCGTCCAAGGGAGACACATTTCCAGTTATCAAAACCCCATAACATCAAAATCCTATGAAATAGATCTTCACTTTTCTAGGACAACACACCTTTATGAAGAGAAATGCGAGCAATCAAAGAATTCTCACCTAATGCCAATCTTTCAGCAATCACACCAGGGTTGGCCTCAACAAGGGAAAGTAATCCCTTTCGGAGAATCCTCCTTGGATCCTCATTTTTTTCACAGCTTCAAAGGTCTTCATAACATCCAAAAAGGATCGCTGCCCATGTACGGTGGACAATCCAGCTTGCAAATATCCAGAATTCTTAAACGTGGAAAGAGTCGCCCACTGTTCGGAGGGATTGCATGTCACCCCTATTGAATAATCACCCTTCACCGCAGTCCGAACCAGATGAGGATCCCAAGAATCTCCAAACGGATGAACCCGATCAGCCCCATCCAGATCCTGAGCAGCACCAGCCAGATCCCGAGCAGCAACCAGATCCTGAGCAGCTCCAAACTCCCAACATCCCCAACCTGATCTCGAGCAGTCGCATGCCCCCTGATCATCCCCAGCCATTTTCCCAGCCGTCCCAAGCGCTAACCATCTACCATCCTCAGATCTCTGAGGGTCAACTTCGCCGGCATAGAGAGGAATTACACCATGAAGAGACACACGCACACAGGGTGGAAGAAGTGTCAACATGATAGAAGTCGCTGTGGATACCATGATGCCAAAAATCGCATCACGTTCACCAATCTGTCGCAAATCAAGGTGATTGAATCTAAAGAAGTGTGGAAGCACCTTGGCTGCACCGAAACCCTAGAATCCACCATCGAGGGTCGCCTCCCACTGCTCTCTCTCATCCTCCATCATAAAACGTGTTGTTTGGGTAATGAGGCATTGGGCTGGCCTGCCCACCTGCGCACTACACATCCCCAGCGAGGCCCAAGGTGGCCAAACCTTGGGCTTAGGCCAGTTCCCAATGGGGTAGAGGGGCAACGAGTGGTTTTCTATCAAATAGTGTGTGTTTCCTTACGTGGACTCGAACCCGAAACCTCAGGGTTAGGATGTCACCACCTTTAACCAACTCACCCATGCCCCACGGGCCTATAAGGATTCTTGTATGTATATTTTGTGATGATAAGAACCACATTTTCATGGATAATGATTTTAATTGGATATTGGGGTAGATAATATTTTAGGTAATAGGATCATATGGCATGTATATTTTATAATATTAGATTTCCATTAATAATTATGTTAGGTGGAAAGCTTGTAAATACTTGAAAAAAAATTATATAATATATGTCTCACTCAATTAAAGTGTATCCAAAATGATTTTTTTAGAAGAAAAAATGGCTAAGAAGGTTTTTTCAATTACCATAAACATTATATATTAGCTTAAAATTCCATTAATCAATTGCAACCCTTATTTTGGAAAAATAACTTTTTGACATGATAACAATTCAATATAGAATAAAATCACCCTACGAAAAATATCAAATATTAATTATGATGATTAACAATATCTAATAATTTTTAAAATATTAAATTACTAGATTATTTTTATGTTAATTCTAATATTGAAATAGAAAACATATAAAAACAATTTATGGAGAAAATTTAATTTTTATCACCAACTTGATTTTATTTTCATTCCATGTCAATTAAAAAACATTAAATGAATAGAAATTTGTTTTTTGAAAATATGTTCTATAAATTTTATGATAATAATTCTTAAATACTGAATAACTCAATTTATTGGTATAAAATACAATGTGATCAGGAATAATTTTCTTAAATATAATTCATTTTTACTTTCATTTTATTTTATCATTACCTCTAACCAATTGGTAATAAATTTATGAATGATTCTACATTTTTTTTAAATTCAATACCAATATACTACACCAACATAAAATTTCATTAGTGAAAAATATAAAAAAAAATATAGGAAAATATAATAACTTTATAAATTGATCTTTTAATATAAAATGATATTATTTTTGGATTTAAAATTGAGAAAATATTTCATAGGAATCAATAATTACATTTTATGAAAGGAAAATTTGTATAAATATTTTTGATAACATAGTTAGTCAAACTCAACATCATTAATAAAAAACAATGTGATAATAGTCATTTAAAAAAATAATATTCTATAGTATATCATGGTCCATTTAACCTTACGTTTTTGTTTAATGAAATAAAAAAACATTGAATTTATTTAAATTGGAAAACGAATTCTAGAATATTTAAGTGTGATAGGGAGAACGTGTTACCTAACATTTTTAGTGAAATAGATGAAATATATTACTTAATGCATTGGATATATATAAAAAACCCAATCATCAGAAAATAACAATTCATTATTATATATTCTAAAAGAACAAAATATCATTCATCATTCTTTCATAGTGTAGTTAACTCATGTGAATAAAACATATTTCTTGAAATCTCTTCAAAAGATCATTATGACATGATGAAACAACCCAACATGTTTCACACAAAAGGAACTTGATATGGGTCACTGAATGATCTCAATCACAACTCATAATATATGATAAGATTGCAAAAAAGTTTTGAGGGCCTAATGTATTTATAGGGAGAATTCCATTAACATTAAATATAGGTCCATGCCAAATTATACTAATAACTCATCAGAAATAATTCTTATTTTAGGAATAAAAAATTATTAGACACATAACAGGGATCCAATAGGTCCCCTACAGTCCAATGTATAAATATGTTAACTATATATATGATGCATTAGCAGATAACATAGAAACAATAGTATCTAAAATTATAATACCTCTACAATACAAATAGACAACACAATGTCTAAAACTTGTAGAATGATAACTAAAAATAAATACATAGCCTCCCAAACCACTCATATTTTCCAATAAATTGTATCTCTCACCACCATAACTTGGTATACCTTTTCCATGTGTCTATATATAAGTTATACATATTTCATTAATGAAATGAGAAAAATATATACATTGAATATCATGTGATATACATGATAGGGATTTAGGTTCACAACCCATTAGGAAGCCCCAATGCCTTAATAATATTTAGTGAGATGTAACCAAGTGGAAGTGATTTCACAACATATAAATACATTATTCATATGTATGAAACACTCCCCCCAAAAAATGTAACACATAACACACAAAAAGTCACATATTTCAGGATTTCTTTTGAAATCTATTGCACTTAGACATGAAATCCTAAATATAAGGATGTATCCTCAAAGCAATAGCTCACTCCAAACCATATATCCCAACATATACCCAAAGATAATGAGCTTGGTTATATCCCTATTTGATGTCATAATATTGATACAAAAATTCCATTATCACATAAGTGGGGTTACATCACCAACTATACATTACCCTCTCAGTCAAGGTTGGGTAAACTATTCAATAATCTAAAACACATCACAACTCAAACCCAGTCATATTCCTAGAATTCCCATCAACTAATATTTAATTTTGGATCCTGTAAAATAAGTAATGAATAACCAAATGTTATTTCATCAGGTCTAACTATACTACTCATGAATGGACCATAATTCTCAATCCAACCAGCTCACTTATAGAGGTACCATCCATCACATATAACAAGGAATCCATCTCATGGAAATACAACTAACACAATTTCACTCATTGCGAGGAAAGAATTAAAGACCATCTACCTACATAATATCAAACTCCTTTGACAATAATATAGTCTTCACATAAATAAAATTACACATTGGAATGATAATAAATCTCATAAGATCACAAACTCACTAATAGGGCATTAGTTACTCAAAACATTGTCTCATGTCTTAACCCATCCCAATATCTATATGAATACCTGTTTTTCATCACTATAAAGGTTATAAATGATCTATATAGATAAACCAATCAATTTAATAACAACATATAGTTCTCATAGTGCTACACATGAAGAATGAATCATCATGAAACAAGGTATACCCCAAAATAAGGAAAAAATAATCATAATTAGAACACAATATATAGAAAAAAGGAATCACATTCATTAGGATAACTATTCAAAAAACACATCCAAACCAATCTTGAATAATTTCATTTAAAAACCAAACAAATTATTTTTACAATTTTTTAGAAATATCACTATGTACTATCTTTTATAGTAAATCCTTGACCTATAATATAAACATATATTATGCTTAAAACACATTCACATTATAATTACCATTTGACAACAAATTTATCAAACAATTATTTTATCATTAAATTTCCTTTTTTTAATACACTTTATTTTGAAAGAAGTTTTAAGTAGAAAATATTCCTTACTTTTGCAACTCAATTCAATCTACCAAATAGAACAGAATAAAGACAAAATGTTCTCTTTTTACCATAGATGCACTAGAAATATATTTGTCAAGATGTGTTGTTCATGTTGACTATTATACTGGTATGATTCTATATGATACTTATGGAGAATATAAAAAATCATGAAAGATAATAGAATATATTTGGACTAGAATGAAAATATAAAATCACATCTTAACCAAGATACCCATAAAAATCAAAGGAATCCTTTCAGAACTAACTATCATAAATCATCCTCACCTTGTATAGATATCCTCTAAGTGAAAAAAAACTTTTCCCATCTATAATAACAATAATAATAATTAATTAATAATTTGGAAAAATATATATCAAATTAATATATGAAAAAATTATCCATAAATTCATTGGAAATGAACCCACAAGAAGGGGGGGGGTGCACTCTTGATTCACACATGAACCAAAACCACACAAGATGGAAGAACTATAAACATGAACAATTTTCAATTTCTACCATATTATTTGGAAAACCTAAATAAATAAATTAATAAAAATAAATTAATTTATAAGTTGAATGATAACATGTTTTTGAACTCTCATGATATCCTCTATGAGTTATACACATATACCCCACCAGCCAAGACGATTTAACTATGATCTAGAGAAATATTATCCTCAAACCCAAGATCACTTATCCAAAAATCAGAGGAAAAAAATGAGAAAAAACAAGGGAATGGAGATGAGGGATCATATATTGAATATATTAGATAAAATACCAAAACATATTCAAGAACAATGGGTATCCAATGGGATATATGTCACACCTGCCACTTTTGGATTATTTATTTCATTAATTTTATTATCGTCGGGGGGTCTTGGATGAAGCCTAACATAAATGTTATGAGTACATTTTTAAAAAATGAATGTTTTTTTCTTGGAAGTGTTTAGAAAATGGGTAGGGATTGTTCAATATCTTGTAGCCTTGTCTCGGTCACCATGCTACCTCGCCCAATTCACCGCCCAGCCTGCCTAGCGCACAACTAATTAATTAAGTGAAATGATCAATAAAGGAATAAAAATAAAAGAGTGTTTAAGGATGATAACTTTATTATGTAATTATCATTTTCATTATCATTGCCCAAGTTAAATTTTTTATGGGTCACGTTGGGTATCCGCATGTTCTCCCGATAATTTAATGTAATAAAAAAAGTGTAAAGAATTAATTTTAATGAAAAAATGGTAATATTTAATAATATTAATAATAAATATATTATTATTATTATTATTGGAGTTAATATTTTAAATTTGTTGATATTATAAAATTATGGTGATAATTTTATTATTATTAACTAATTATTATTGTTATAATATATATATATATATATTTAGTTCCCTAAACAATTTTTTATGATCTATTTTATTTACATTTTATTTTATCAATTCTTCCTTTTTTATATTTTTTTCTTTTTTTTTCTCTCTTCACTTTTTTCCATCCCCCCGTCTTCCTCCCCACTCTCACTCTTGTCACATCCCACTAACCCTAGCACCATACTAGCCAGCTTCGCCACCTCCCCCATGAACCCCCGCAAAAGCATCTTTCCCCTCCAGCCGTTGTGCCCTACCCCTCCTACCCGGGTTGCACTGCTTCCCTTCTCCCAGCTGACCACCTCATGTCATGCCCTCCTTTTTCCATGGATAGCTGATGAACCCCCTGAAACTCCCTCTTTAGTCCACTTGTTTCCACCCAGAACTCCCATCCAGCGACCACCTTTTTCGTCCTCTCCACCCCCCTCAACCTTCCACCATCGCACCCCTTCCCAGCATAGACACTTTTTGGATGGCACATAAACCTTAGTGTGCACAACCCTATAGTTTTTTCTATACCTCATCACACCCATGTCCCAGCATAACTGGGTCCGGTGCATCCTCTACCTACGAATCCCCTACTTTTAGAAAACCCACCAGCTTTCCAACTTCCCTCCAGCGGCAGCCCCTCCGGTTGAGCCTCCCCTCTACTGTTTTTTTTTTCATTCACTGATTTTTTTAGTTTTTACAATTGGTTCTAGATCAGTTTTTGAGGTTTAACAATATATTTTTGGAATTTATCTCCTTGTTAATGACTCATCTTTGATTCTTCGTGGTGAGAATGAGGTTCAGGTTTGTTTTGAACCATTTTTACTAGATCCTTCTAAAATTCCTATTTTTATAGGACCGTGTCCTCTCAGGGAGTTCCAGTTCTTTTTATCAAAAGTTATTGTCTGTTGTGCATTGTTCCTTCTTAAGATTCATAGTTATGGTGAGGAGGTGATGCATGTTTTTCATCTAAAACCCTTTTTTGGTGGATTTTCTGTGAGGTATTAGTTGGATGTCAAGGTTTGTTCTATCTGATGGTGTTGTCTTGAATGAAGTACAGTTACTTGCGGAACAAGGAAATAAGAATCTTCATTCAAGGGTCTTAAATTTCTGACTACAAGGTAGGAGATTCTTCATACATAAGGGCTCTGGCTATAGGCCTCAAAGTGAAGCTGACGTGTGGTCAGGAACCCCGAGAGTGTATGAGAACCCGACTTTATTTCTATTATTGGTGCTAAATGTAATGACAGTTTAGATTGTTTTATGTGGTTATTATATTTTTAGAAAACCATTTGGGTGTGTAAAAATTCCATGAATATGTGGTGGTGTGGTCATCTTGTTACCTTCATGTCTTGGTGGTTGTGTCCCACCGAATGTAATTTCTTTTAGTGGTCCGTATAAGAGTATATCGAGTAAATCAGTATCAAATTTTAACAATGCTCGTCCAAAGATGTGGTGAGGCTGGTTTGTCTTGGGTTGTGGTTTTTATGCCCTGAAAGTTGGTCCCCTACCACCCCATTGTTTGTTCCAGTCAAATGATGTGTTTTTCATTCAATGGTGATGGAGGTGTTCCAACTCTATGGGGTGGGTGACACATTGCGGAATGTCTTTTTACGGGTTTCTTGAGGATGTCATTAAATTCCATTTCTTGGATCATTGTATGTTTGCCTCATTTTTCTTTTTTTCATGAGAATAACTTTTGAACATGTGTTCAGTCTTAGTTGTGAATTTATAGGGATGGAATGCTCTAGGTGGGGAGAATTGTCACACTCGCCTCTTTTGGATTATTTATCTTATTAATTTTCTGATCGTCGGGTAGTCTTGGATGAAGCCTGACATAATATATTTGAGTAATTATTCTAAAAATGCATGTCTTTTTCTTTGGCAGTGTTCAACAAATGGGAAGGGCGGGGTTGAAGTCGCATGACCTCACCTGGGTCACCGTGCTACGACGACCGATTCACCGCATGACCATCCCGATGCATGAACCATTAATTAATTTATTATTTAAGTGAAATGATCATTAAAATAATTAAATTAAAATAGCTTTTAAGGATGAAATTTTTTATTATAATATTATCATTATTGTTATCATCATCGAATTATTGTTTATATGGGTTGCATAGGGTAACTGCGCGGTCTCCTGAAACATTAATGTAATAAATGAAGTAAATGAGTTATTTTTAATGGAAAAATGGTATTACTATTATTACTATTATTAATATTATTACTATTATAATTATTATTATTATTATTTTAGTCTATATTTTAATTTGTTTGATATTATCAAATTACGTTGATAATTATGAAATTATTAATTTATTATTATTTTCATAATATATATATATATATATATTGGGTGGCCTAAACTATTTTTAGGTTATATTTTATTTATATTTTTTTATTTTTCTTCCTTTTCATTTCTTATTTTTTTCAATATTTTTCTCTCTTCTCTTTTATCCATCCCTTCCTCTTCCTCCCCCTATGTCTCTCATTTTACCCCTCAAACCCTAGCGACCAACTGGCCAGCTTTGCAACCTCCCCCACGAACCCCTACAATACCCTCTTTCACATCCAGCCGCCACACCCAGCCCCTCCAACCTAGATTTTTCTATTTCCCTTCTCCAAGCTGCCACCTCATGTCACACCCTCCTCCTTCCATGGCCAGCCGACGAAGCCCCTCAACCTCCCTCTCCAGTCTGCTAGCCATTACCCCACACTATTGTCTGACAACTGCCTCTGTCATCCTCTACATCCTACCTCAGCCTTCCACCATCACACCCCATCTCAGAATAGAACCTTTTTTAACAGTGAAAACACCTTAATGTGCTCCACCCTCTAGTGTTGTCTGGACCCCATCACACCCCCTTCTCGGCACATCCATCTTCAGCGTGTCCTCCATCTGTGGCTCCCTAGATATCCGTGAACCCACCAGCAGGCCAACATCCCTCCAATAGTCTTCCCTCTAGTTGAGCCTCCGCTATATTTTTTTTTTCATTATTTTATTTTTTTGGGATTTTAGTGGGTTTTAGATCCGATTTTGAGATTTAACCATTTATATTTTCATTCGATCTCCTTGGTCAGGACTCTTCTTTAATTCTTCATTGGGTGAATGAGGTGAAGGTTTGTTTTGATCCATTTTTAGAAGTATAATCATGTTAGGAAAGTGGTTCTGAATTTAAACATTATTTAATGAATTAATTTTCTTACATAGTAAATTTATAATGATCATTGATTAAATATTTTTTGTGCAAATTTGGTTTTCTTGTCTTTTTCAGGTGTTATATTTGTTTGGTATTATTTTTATATGGGTGGGTGCATTCGTTGGTTGAAAATGTATCTTTAGTCAATTGATAGGGTTTAATAATATGTGTATTTATCTTTTCATTTGTTCATGTGATGTTAATTGTGTTTCGACATAGCGTTTCATGTGCTGGGTCATAAGTGAATATGTATTGGTTGATTGGGTTGTTGTTGTGACACCTTTTTTTAAGATGTATACTAGTGTTTTATAATGATTTTCATTGGTTATTGAAAATGCGCAAAGTGCACGGTTTATGTTCTCATGTAGCGTTCATATGAGTTTTGTCCAAAATGAGGGTTTGAGTGGGCCTTTGTCATTTAATGTCATTTTTTATCTTCTGTAATCGGTTAATAAAATTTCTAGTGTCTTGCTTAATCAGAAAAAATGGTCTTTTAACTGTTCTGGTGGGTTATTAATCGATGTCAGTGGTGCAGGTTGGGTTCTTGATATGGCATTTTGTGTGTTAGGTCATGAAGGAGGACTGGGTTGGATTTGTGTGTTAATTCAAGCCATGTATCTTTTTAAATAACTTGTTTACAAAATTTAATAGGTTTAACAGTGCAAAAATGGTTAAATTGAGTTTTGTATAGTCTTTTGTGTGCGGACTATTGAAAATGGTTTTTTTGAGTGTGAAAGTGTGGTGTTGGGTTTTAGTAACATATTTTTAATTTTGTTCATTTGAGTATGACATTAAATGTTAAATTGGATCATCTTGATCATAGAAGCGGAATCCTGGGTACTGGGTGGGCAGAGTATATCTATCATTCTAGTGATACGAAAGCGGTTTAGGCCTAGTTTCACATAGCTGGTTTGACGATTACAACACTAACTAAACATTGGATGATGAATGGAGACCACTAGGTTATGGATGTGTTGTCCTACTAGTGGCCCGTGCATGGGAACATATTTTGTTGTGATTCCTATACTATTGTTCACTAAGATGCAATGTCCTCGGTTTATATTATTTTTTATAGTACCTAAAGTGAATCTCCCACTTTTGGTGCTCCTTGACTACTTTACAGTCACTGTCAGCATATAGTGTAGCATTTTTTATTTTTTGAAGGCATGGGTATTCTTAATTAAAAGGGTGTTTTTAAATTTTATTTATTTAAAAGTGGTTTCGTTATATAAACGGTTTCATTAATGTTGTTAAATCATTGGTGTCCTTTTAAATATTTAGCTTCAAAATTTATTTTTAATTTATGGTTTATATATAGAGCCTTATTTTTTTGTGACATCCTAACTGGCTCTTGGATTACACACTACATTCACATTTGGGTGTATGTGGATCTTGTTCTTTGTGTGTTCCATGTTAAGGCATCGTGGTCATTGATGATGGTTCTGGTCGTCGATGGTCTTATCATTCATGTTTGTGTTTATTGCTTGTGGATGTTGTTCCTCTCTTGTTTTAGGGAGTTTAGAGTTAGAGTTTAACATTCTTTTGTCATTGATTCTTTTTAGAGGTTGGTTTATGTTATAAACCATTAAATTTGAATTTATTTTAAATGTGTGTTTGGTTGTTTGTTTCCTATTTCATTTTGTTTGTCTTGTTATTTGTCTTTCTATATTTTATTTTGGGTAAATATTTCAATGTAATATTTTGATGCCCAGGCCCCTGTGCCATCCTGTGGGCATCACAAATGCCCCTCTGCCCAAGTCATGGACTATTTCGGGTGCTGGGTCAGATGGGAACCCTTCCTGGTTTGTGACAATAGAAGTGGATGAAAAGATTCCTCATACCACCTATTTGAATGATATCATCAAGGCGAACTTGAGGAGGGGTAAAAAATGGAATCCTTATGAAATAACTAATTTCCATAAAAACCCTACCATGAAATTACCCTGGCGTGTCTATAAGGGTCACTTTATGTTTTCCTGTAAATTTTTTTTTTGTAGTGGATGACATCCAGAATTAATGGGTTAACCCCTGAGCATGCACCTCTAAGTGTATCTCTATAGGTAATTCTGTGATCTCATTTTATCAAGGAAGTTCCTTGGAATGGCCACATGGCTATGAAATAGCCTACACATAAGAGGTATCCTAACCCCACATCTTATGAATTTATCTTTACAATAATGGCTTAGGGATACACCATGGGATTTTCCCCACAACACCACCAAAAAATTATCCCCTACGATATAGTGTGGTATGTTTCTTGTAATGAAAACAAAAACCCCATGTTACCTTGACACATATTTAACACTTTCTTGAGAACCTAATACCCTTTTCATCCCCTATTTCACGTCAAAACCACTTTTAAATATTTTAAAATAACTGGAATAAAAATATAGACGTTATTCTCATAATGAACCACATGTAAAATAATAATATTAAATTCCCTTAGGAATTTAATACATTTAATAGAATAGGTTATTAATATTTTCCCACGAAAATTTTTCCCACCCTCAAGATGTTATTTTTGTCATCCGACCATTAGCTTCAACCTATTACAGTCATTAATTCACTTAAAAATAGTTATGTTCCATTTATGCGGACTCAACATGATTCTACCATGATAATCTAAACACTATACCAAAATATACTATATTTCCCTTCAAAACTCATGTTCAATACCCATAAACCCACAAAAACATTCAATATTATTCTACTAATGTAGTCTCCACATCACCACATCCAATTTTCTATAAAGATTCCATTCAGTCTTCTTCTTTCTGGTTTATCTAGAAACATTTTATCTACACACACTAATTCATTATAATATTGATGAACACAATAACATAACACCTAAATAATTCACTAAACTTATTCAATTCTCTCTAGAAATTGTGAACCCAATTATTAGTTATATTCTACAGTCTATTCATTTCAATACCCATTACACTATCACACACTACTCATGGAATCTCAAGAATATCTGATCTAACTCTCAATAATATCACATCACCTCTATCCTGGTTCTATTTCCCACATGAAGACTCAATTTTGTAAGTACACAAGAATTCAAAAACCATTTTCCAACTAAATATCATCCTAATATTACTAAATCCATCCACCAAATTGTTCATTTACACCCATGACCATTCAGATGGAAGGATAATATTTTTACAACTGATTGATGCTCCCAACCATAGGAGTATCCTTCTCCACACGTCATTGAATCATAAAAATAATTAATTTTCCAAATTCATCCAACAAGAATCCTACTTGTGACCTTCACCATACAAAAATTATTTTTTTCAATTCCACAAATCAATATGAAAATGTTGAAATTTCTATAATTTTTCTATTAATGTACTTTTAGTTCACCACAACAAAAGAGTCTATTTATAATATCGAACTCCATCTAATATCTCTTCCCAATTTATGCTTTACCTATTGAAAATACAGACCAAAAAGTACAACTTGGGAAACCATTAATAGTACAAGTAAAAAACTTATGACTAATTGATCACAATAAAATAAAACATCCACCCAATGATCAATCCACAAGTGGATCTCATAGAAAAAATGTGATATTACAATCAATCACTCAAGGAAAAGATGTAGGGTCAACCTAGTGTATCATTAAAAACACAAAAAACATGACATACATAGGAACAAAGTACATTTTATCATTATAAAACAAAATTATATCCACACATTTCAATCTATATTTAGGAATTATAAAAAATAATTCACACTAGTTGACCACAAAATAAAAAATTTGGGTCACTCCTAGTCATCCAAGATAATCCTAGCTAATTGATAGAAAAAGGAATTGGTTAAATATTTCTAAAAACATTTCAAAAAAATAAACACATACCAAAACACACCAAATATTTCATAACACAAATTATAATCGAATGGGTTTCACCAAAAAATATATATCTAAAATACCGTGGCCTATACGACCACTTTTCCTAAAAATTTTATCACTTCCAATAACCATGTAAAATAAAAAATGAAAAAATTATTTTGAAATCATGTTTCAAATTCCATTTCAATATTCAATAAATAATCCTAATCACCAAAATCATATAAAAATAATCTACCCTAAAATGAATTTTAAAAAATATGGAATATAAAATCATTCCACACCCACCCAGTTATATGGGAAGGGTTTTATTTTCAAAACCCATTTTCCCTCCAAAATAACCTCATATTGAAACAATTTACCAATGTAAGATAAATAAACTAATAAAATAAATAATACCAAAATAAATATATTAAAATAATACCTCCTTATAATGAAATTGAGAAAAATTAATTTTTTATATGTTTCATTAATTAAAAATGGATTTTGATGAGGTTTCATGTGAGATGACGCTACCCATAAGCACATATATCATGACCCTAGAATGAAAATACAAGGATTCATGAAAAATCATTATATTTAATGAAATACAAATGACTCATCTAAAGTATCATCCAATTCAAATTATAATTCAAATTCTAATCCAAAACATCACTCACCATAGAGTACTGAATATTGATAATTAACATCCCCATGATACTTAGTTTCAATGGATGCAATGACATAGGGTATTTTTTTGGTCTACCATTCAAGTAACTACATCGTAACTCCACTTGTATATAATAGTACACCATATCAAGCATTTCTCTGATAAGATTTTCTAATGCATCAACAATCAGCTACTGAACAATACTAGGATAGGGTTGGTACCTGCTCTCAGCCACACCTCCCAATATATAAAATGTTATTGACTAGTTTTGAGAGACAAATATAGTGGTCGTGAAACTATTGCCTTAAAATAATCCCAAGGGGTATACATAAATTCTACTGAAAATTTTGTGTTATCCCTTAAAATATCATAATAACCAAAATCATATAGACATAAAAATTGAGTTGATAGGGTATCCAATGTTCAGAATAGAATTCAGTAAAATATCTATATTATGAATCAAAATAAAATTGAGATCAAATATAATTTAAAAATAAAACACCAATAATATAAATAAATGGCTAATTGTATAGTACATGATGAATGAAAATTGACAATTAATAGACAGAATCACTCCCAAATCGCATTATTCCACCTACCGGACCTGTATTCCCTGAAACATTCTATATATGTATCATGTTTATAGTTTCATGAGATTCATGTATATTAAGAGAATAAAATAATTATTACACATGTATATAACCTCCCATAAGTGTTTGTGGGTAGGGATTGAGTCCCATAACCCAAGATAAATGCCCAATACATCAAGAATACTATGAAATGATATGATAAAGTGCATCGGAATAGATTACATATAAATATGTGTAGTTATGTTATTGTAATACACCCACATTGAAATATACACCATGATTCTTACAAAATCCCAATAGTAAGGTTATCTTGTACATACTAGCCCTTCAAATCACATGAAAGTGTGTGATCTGGTTCCATGATAGATGAAAGAATTCACTACCAACCAAATATCTCATCTCATACTCAATGGTTATGGAGAGTGTTCTATTTTTTTTTGATATCATGCATAAAATTAAAACATATCTTATCACTCATGGGAGGATACATCACAAATCGTCCCCTATATTCATAATCAGGGTATGAAAAACTATCGATAATATGGATCACATCAAAAATCAAGCCCTATATCACTCATTTAATTCCCAAACTTTGATATTATATTATGGGTTTAGTTAACTTACTCATGTCTAACAAAATACAATTCCATTGGATCCAACCATCTTACTAATGGATAGCATATCAGGTTCATGTCAACCATCTCACTCATAGAATCCTTGACCCTTAAAAATAATACGGATTAAATCTGACAATAGGACCTCCATAACCATTTTAAAAAGGTATATGTAAGTCATTAGTAAATTCTCCCTCATTGGAATCGAATTGTAATCATGAGCATTTAATCAACACATATAGGGAATGAAATACAAGGTACATAGTCCATCTCACAAGAAAACATACATACTAGTAGGGATTTTCCACCTAAGAACTGGAATCAAATATCACCATATTTTAATTGAATATTATTGTTAAATAATGTACATGTTTGTTGTACAAATAGTTCATGTGGTAAATGTTTATAAAAAAATTCCATTCAAACTTTTGTAAAGGAAGTAAAAAATGAACTATTTGGTAAATGACAAGAATATTATTCTAAAAGTTTTGCAATAAAGTAAAATAGAGTATGAAATTACCATTATCATTCATATATATATATATATATAATAATTTTCATTATTTTTTTGTAGAACATGGATATTGATAATATATATTCCAAACCAAAAATTTCTAATAAATTCATTTAAAAAAATGATATTTTGGTATTTTTGAGCACTAGAGATGAGTAAAATGAAAAAAGTACATGAAATGAATAAAATAAATACAAGTTAAAAAATAAAAGGATTTTAGAAGAGATATAATATAAAATTTTGAACAATATAAATTAAAATATAGACATTCCTGATAAAAATGTGTGATTGTAGAATTTAAAATTTACATCTTTGTAACTCTATAATCAAATAATCTCATTAGAGATAACCATAGAGATATTTTTATATAACCATATTTTTCTTGAAAATCATAATAAAATACACTCCATGGAATTATATACCAAATAAAAATTAGATAATTTATTCAATATACAATATATCACAATGAACATGAATTGGGATAAGGAAACCCTTGCAACATTTGTATCACTTGAATCAAATTAAAATTAAATATATAACAAAAATTGTATTTTTAAATACCTATATTTCATGATGTTTTGATATAAAAATCCATTGGGATTTATACACTCTACAAAAAAAAAATTGATGAATATGGAATTTGTCACGAAGAAATGAATGTTAGATGGGAACCCCCTATAACTTTTTTAACAATTGTATCACAACCCTATTATGTGGAAAATTTAAAATAAAAGTTTAATTACAATGAGAAAAATAAAATTATGTTAAAATAACCATCCTAGACATTATATATAATCTATAATATTATTATAAAAAACATGTCTCAATGATGGATGTATTTTACATCATTTTACCTTATTTTAGGTATGCTACTTATCTTTTTTTGGATCTCTATATATTTTTGGTGAAATAGGGGATTGTGATGTATATGGTTCATTTGAATGGTAAAATGACCTAAACACTAGGGCTGCATTTTTTTATTAGTAAAGTAGGCATATAAATGTGGAAAATGGCTTGGTGGGGTGCATGGATATTTTGGGGAGTTTTATGTAGGAGTTTGTTTTCAATATTTTTTACAATGTAAATTTACATTGTAAATTCTTGTATAGTGATATAATTCATGTAGTGGGGAAAAATCCATGAATCAGTTTAAAACATGAAAATCGTATAAGGTGTAAAATATTATGTTCCACAATAAATTGTATTTTTTTTCATAAGATCATATATTAATAAATAATATTTTCAACTGTGATAAATATAACCTAATGCAATGGGAGTTTATGTTTATATGTGTTAGGTAATTTTTACAATGTATGAAAAGGCTTTACCCTATAAATACCATAAATCCTATATTTTATGCCATACAACACATAAGATCTATCTATTTCATTATGTGCATGTTATCCCATCTTACCCCACTATTCTCCGTATTCAGTTTCGATGATTCTTCCTCCCCCAAATAATTTGATTCATAATTTTATCCCCATGTAATTTTTTACCTTATACCATGTAAATAAAAATTACATTTATTCTATGTCATTTTTTAGGAGTGATGTTAGCCATGTTTATTGATTGAGTTGTGACCATATTTTGTTTTTAACCAATCATTTACTGTTTTACATCATGAATTGTCCTTAATGGAGAATATTATTTATTCCAATATCCATTATTGAAGGAAATTAGGTTTCTTCTATTATTGATGTGGGAGTACTATTACAATTTGTTTAAATTCATTAATTTCCTTATGCTTTTTTAATTTCCCATGTGTTGTTCATTAAAGATGATTTATTAAACATTGGAATAAAATTTTGATAAAGTATACACATTTTTTGAAGTGATTATCTTTAAAAATAGTTTTATGAAAACTTATTATTTCATTAAAATTATTAATTTGTTGTTTTGTATGGGAAATGGATTTTGAAAAATTAGAACATTGGGTAACCATTGGTTTATTGGGAATATACATTTCACTCTTTGTGTGAGTAATTAGATAAGGGATTTTACATCACTATAGTGTGTGTAATATCACTGGAGGTCCAATTTATTGGATCTAACAATGTATTGTATTTTAGACTTTCTATTATACTTTCCATGTATACCCATAGGTTAAAGAACAAATAATGATCATTTCAAATTATTTTTTTTCCGTTCTCTTGAAGGACTATTTCACTGTTATTTCCCACATTCCTATGTTATGGTTTGTCAACGACTTTGTCATTATGATATCAAGCCTTATCACATGTACATATCATATTCCATTATTATTGAATATTAAATGATTTTAAAAAAATGGATGATATAAAAAATTGTTTTTTAAAATTATTTGAAAACCATAATTGTCTGAAATCTATAAAAAATGCATTATTTATATTTTGACACATATAGATTATTTATTGGTATCATACTCATCTTATTTTTCACCCCGTACTTTTATATTTTGGAATTTGTATTGTTTTATAGGATTTAGGTAATATTAAGGGAATTGTTTAGCAGGCCAGTTTATCTTTTCAGTCATCTTCATAGATGGATAGTTTAGTGGTGAGGAATGGTCACAATAGAGAATATTTACACATTTATGGTAATATATTTTCCATTTTTCAAGTTTTTCTTGATTTTTTTAGTCTCATAAATGTTTATCTTTCTTATATACTATAATCTAGTAATATAACTTATTTCCCTTGACATGAGATTTGATTTGTGATACATAGTTTTTATATCACCATGCAACATACCAATTTTGGTGGAATTATCTGCTGGACCTAGGTTGGATAGTTATAAATTTTTATTTGAAGGAATACCCAACAAGAATTGTTATTGACACTTCCTCAATGTGGTTTAGTTTTTTTGGTTAAATATAGTTTGGACCATCATAATTTGAGTAGTAAGTCAATAAAAAGGTATTGAATAGCTCAGTTTTTTATGAATATTAGTTACCAAGAATCATTAGAGAATTATTCCATTAAAGATAATTTGTTGGTGAGGTTATTTGAATGAACCGGAAGTGGGGTTTTAAATGGCTATATTCCTTATTTTGGTTATGTATTTGTTTAAATAACTCATGATTATTTTAAATTAAAATTTTAATGAATTTATTTGGAAACTAATGTTGATTAAATGATTTTTCAAATATGATAGTTTTTAATTAGTTCTTTGTCTCTTGATTATTATATAATTCCTCCTAAAAATGAAATTCAATATCTGAGTGATGGTATTATGAGATTGTTTCCAAATGATTATCTTCAGGAAGAACCTTCATTGTTAGAAGATATATTTTTCACTATTCTATCTCTATTTCATGTTGGTATTGAAAACATTTGATGATTAGTGGATCATATTTAATAAATCACTAAGAACCAACCACTTTTATTCTATGTTGACAAAGGACCCCAGGAATATGAATAATGTATTGAAGGTATTTATAAGGCGCCAGCCTTAAACCTAACTTAATCTTGAGTTATTACAAGATTACACATTGGGGATCTTTTCAGGTTTAGAGTTTTAGAGAATTAGATCATGAAACTTGCATTACATTCCACATCTAAACAAAGTGGTTACATAAAAGATAGTATTAATTATTCCCATCAACGGAAACATATTTTAAATAAAACATGGATTCTTTCTTGACACATCCTTGACACTATCATCACATCATGTACCTTTCCCTTGACCTGTGAAAAACATTTCAAAAACATGGGATGAGCATAAAAATCTCAGTAAGGGTTATAAAAATATGGAAAGGAAACATGAGTTCATATATACATAAGAATAAAATCATAATTTACCCATAAAACATTGGAACTTTAACATACCTCATCAAATCAGGAATAAATCTTAGAAATCATAAGACATAAAAGGTAACTTGAGGCATTCATAGCATTCTTACGTAGGGAGTAACCCTATTGGTTACGTTTGGAATACCCACCACAGTATATTCCCTAAATCACTTCGGTGAAACCTTAACATTTCAATCCTTCATGTTACCCAATGCATTGGAGAGCTATATCGGGCTCACCCGCCCTTATTTTATCATGGAACCACCTGTATTCATAATAATGCCCAAGAACCTCAACATAATCATATCACATAAAACATGCATAAAGAAAACATAACATTTCCACCTTTCAATCACAAGATATCAATACAACACATTGATATAAAAACATTATGAAAACCATTTTCAATACCAAAATAAAAGAAAAGTAAAACATGGTATTCAATTTTCTTTTAAAAAAAGGTATGGCTTGTAGAGGAAGCCGAAACTCAAATAATGGTCACGACGGCGGAGAAGTCGTTGTCGCCGCATACGTACGACAAAAACATTTCCTTTTGTCATTTAATAAACAATTCGTATAAAAAAGATTCCTTTTGAATAAACGTAAAATTCAAAGGGGTTTATACACCGTATAAAATAAGGTTGTGTATAAAACAGAATATGCCTCAATGAAAGGAGATTGAGATGAAGTTCCATACAAAGACGGTATCCTTGGTTTAAGGATAAATAAATTACATAATTATGTGTGAAAAACAAATACACCAAATATAAGTGGATATTAAGTGTAAAATATTCAAATGTAATTCACACATATTCAATGGATGACATATTTAATAACTACATGTTGAACCCAATGAAATAGAAATTCGGTTAAGAAGTTCCCTTGACAGCCTAACAGCGTCACATCAAAATGAGTTGATGAGAGATAAAAAAAGGGTATCTCATCACTTGGACATAAAATTTACATCAATAAGAATATATGAGAACATATCCAAACATAAAAATATGTAAATTAAAAGACCAAACAAAAGAACACTTTTAAAAATTGGAGGGTGAAAAGTTCCCTTACCGACATGGGTATCTTTTGAAAGATACACCTCGTGAAAGAAGGAAAATACAACATTGATGTAAATACTCATAAAACAAATTATATTACAGAATGAGTAAAATAATGGACAGTACATACACCACTCAAAAGAAAATTATGGAAAATTTAGCATAAATCTCATGGGAATAAAAGTGAGATGAAAAATCCCTTACGAAAACTCAGCAGCCTAACGACGCCACATAAACCTTAAAGAAATGGATTGATGAGATCAAATAGGGAATCTCATCATATTAACTTAAAGTTTATAGAAAGTGGAATATAAAATAACACCCCCCAACATAAAAAAGACGATCTTAAAAAAAGTTACATAAAGGAGAGTACTTATAAAGAAAGAGAGAGGTTAGATCTCTTACAAAAATTTGGCAGCCTAACGGCACCACTCAAAACGTCCAAAATGGCTTGATGAGAGAGAATAGGGTCTCTCATCACATGAACATAAAAAATTACAGTAATATTAATATAAAAGAACTTCCCAATAACAAGAAATATGAGCTTTAAAAGGAATGACATAATAGAGTGTACTTAAAAATAAAGAGTGGAGTAGGATCCCTTACCTCAAGTCCAACTTGTCATGTTCGTTTCTTTATATTCCTGAATAATAAACTTGAGTAAATTTATACTTCCTTAAAAACCTTTTTCAAGTTCATTATTCCTTTTATATCACTTATTACCATGTCATAAACATTATGTAATCATTTAAGTTAATAATGTTTGTTTTGTCGATATTTGGTTCTTAAGTCGAAAGTGGACCTCTTACAATTACATGTTGTTCGTGTGGTCAAAGGTTAATTATATCCAGAGTTATATTCATGATTTAGATATAATATATATCATATATATCCAGTATATTCATGCATTTATAGTATTACATAACATTTAGAGTTAATAAATGAAATGCACCGTTCATGGAGACGGTAAGCCGTACGTACCCATGAACGCTACTTCCATTTCTATTTCATATTTAATGGAATTAAAACTTAACGATACATAATAGTATTTTAATTATAGTATGTTATCATATATAATATCATTAAATATATCCTTTATATGTACCACATTTGGTATTAATGAATCAAATCAATTTGAGGGGGCGGTAGTCCGCCTTCCTTAAATGAAGATATCGCGTTTACCCATAATTGAAACCATAAAGGTATGCCATAAATGAAAAATACAGAAGATTAAGTAAAACATAAACATATTATATATCATATTTAAATATAGTGTCATCTTAATGGCCACCTTTGAAGGTGTTAGAAGAATGTTTAACAATCATTGTTTCGGGAGGCAGAAATTCGCCATCCACGGAAACAATATGTTCTTTAACCATTAGATGTAGGTGTGTGTAAGTGTAGCTCGAATAATTCTTATAAAAACATACTAGTATATTGAAGATACTGGATTTGTTACGAAATAAATGAATAAAAAGAGTTTAGGGGGTTGGAGAAGCAAAATAAAACAAAAGGACACAAGTGAAGACATTACCTTAAAATCGGGTAACTCTCTTTGGATTGAGCTCAAAGGCTTCCTTGGGAATACTTCTCCCCAAATTGAGGCTTCAAGGAGTAAGAGAGGGAAGTGTAGAGACAAAATGGGCATGGGTTTGCCGAGCCAAAGGCTTTGGGAGTGTGGGTAAGGAGGTAGAGGTGGGGGCCTTTTATAAGAGGAGAGGAGGGGCACTCTTGTAATGTTACAAAATGTTACTTTATATTCAAAAGATTTTCGGATATTAAAGGTCCCAAATTTATGTATTTCAAGTATAAGGTGATAAGGGATCTAAATCCACTCATTTAATAGGTTTTGGAAATGTTTCGGGCTTAGATATTACATTATCTTTCCATTTTATTTAAATCTTTAAATAATGAGGTCATCGCTGCATCATCATGATGTCATAAATAATTTAATTTATTTAATGTCTAAAAATTATAAAAAAATACTATGATGTAGGAAATATTTTTAACTTTCCAATTACTATTTGTAGTCAAAAATATGACTTGTATAACCCCATGTGAAAATTGTTTTAGTAAAACATCTCATGTTTGTGTAATTTTTACTTTAACATTAAATAAAAAGATATTTATGTCATTTTCTAAGGAAAGTGGCTCAATTGGGTCCCCAAGTGGACTAATGGATTGTATTGGTCGTCCATGACACATCCAATGAGGTTAGGACATGTTTCTAGGTCATTTAATTTTATGAAAACTTTATTCTTACCCTAATCTACAGTAATTACCTCTAATCGCGATTAAAAACTTAATAAGTTACTATTCAACAGAAAATTATTTGTATCCCATTGAACCAAATTTTAATTCTTAATGACAACCATGTATGTCAGATTTTTTAAATTCAAAACACAAAGATGGAAAAATTTCATTTAAACGGAAAAATCATTTTTTATAAGTACCACTTAGTGGTTTCACTATTCATCAAAAATTGATGTTTTTCAGAAAAATCCCAAAAATTCACCATAAGATATATTTGATATTCATAATTCAAAAATAAAGTCTATTTTAAAAAATTCAAAAACATATAAGTCACATTAGTTAATTTAAAAAGTAATTCCCGCTGTCAGAGCAAATAGCGTGTTTTTATGAAACAATAAGTATCAAAAGATTGACACTAGTTTAAGTCTGATTTCAAAGTGAAATTAATTCCAACGAATAATATTGGATTTAATGGTAAATATATATTCTAATTTCACTTTAAAACTAATTAAAAAGATAATCTAATAATAGAAATAAATTAGATTAAAAAGAGGTTTTGAATTAAAATACAACATTTTATACTATTTATTAAAAAAATGAACTTTATCCGAAATATACCAAAAATTTACACAAAGTAAATTTTGATGTCCCAATTCTTAAGAAGAGTTTTATTTGATTAAATAGAATGTATAAGAGTGAACAAAACTATATTTAATGACGGTTCGCCATCAAAAGGCAATAAATGAACCTTTAGTGAAAACTAGGGAATATACGCCTAAAATTTAATTCTTTCCGTATTTTATGCCTTTATCTTTTATTGGACAAATTTAAAAACATTTAAAAACATATATAATCATATTTTAGTTATTTCTATCCATTCCCTCCAATACAATGGCTACATGTTAACTATAATTTAAAATAATATTATTTTATTATTAGAGTGCAACGTAAGATTCCCAAGAAACACGTTGTTGCGTGTTGGGTACGCCATCGAGCATAGCGTCCCCTTTAAAGTTATATTAATATTTTATTCAAAAATATGGATAAATGTGAAAATGTCATACTCTTTATTTACCTGGGGTGTTACATCTCTCCCCCCTTTTGGGAATTGCATCCTCGTAATTATAAAACTGGGCTTGGAAACATCATTGAAAATCCCACATCAGAACAAGAGTTTGTAAAACAATCACTTTAAAATAAAGGAAGATAAGTACAGAGGTCACCCGAGTTAACCCATACTAGGATTCCATGTAGAAAAACATGGACATGGAAGAAAAAGAAAAGGGTCATGTTCTTGAGGGAGAGTGATAGTAAACATGTCTTGGAGAAAGTTAACCATAAGAAAATCAAAAACTTGGGATGGGTTAAACGGTATTCGATTCCCCAGTAGGAAAAGTTAATAGACAACATTTTTTTAAGTTACTTTTTATTGAGGAATTTATTCATAAGGAAACATAATCACTTATCATGTTGACTTTCAACTTTTACAAGATTCCTTAATCAAACTCATATTTTTTCCAAAAGACGAGTATTTAGGGAGACTTGTTCGCATTAAGAGAACTATAATAAACTTCTAGAGAATCACCTAACACACCAAAGAGAACTATATACTTCACATGTCTTTAGACTTTAACAAAAACCAAAACCAAAAAGGTCAGTACAAGATTAGATAATCCAGAAAAGGATAACCCTTTATAAAAAGAAAATCTATGCTTAATCTCCAAAATTTTTCCATCCAAACCCAATGTTCAATGAGGACTATTCGATAAACAATTTGTCCATAAAATTCTTCAAAGTAAACAAAAATAATATTTAAACCCAAATATTTGAAGGTTTTTTTCACTTAGTCTTCCATGTTAAATCGTAATATTTATCTCCAAACAACATCAGTTGCTCTTAAAGTCTCGTATTGAAAAGTAATTAACCTAATCACATATCCTCCATGATAGGTTAATATATTTCCATAGATAACCCAACATAAAATTACTCTTAATTCGTAAAATCATATAACTAAAAAGAATCAGTCAAACTAACCAGGGACTTCACGTAGTCTAGTGGTAGGAGATAAATACTAGTCGCACTTTGGTTGTGGGTTCGATTCCCACAGCTTTGTCCAACGCGACGGGTAGTCACACGGTCTGCGTGTTGTCCTGTTTTGAAAACTATATAATTCTCAAATAGTTCACCAAAAAGAGATAAAAATCATCAAAAATAACCATAACATAATTTAACCTCAATTTTATCTCATGCCTTTCACTTCCATTATAACATATAGTGACCCATAATTACCTCAAAAGTAAGGATCATATAAACTCTAATGGTTACCTTTATAATTATTACATGAACTTCCACATCGATTGGTCATCTCGTACATGATGCATTAAAGATCATACCAAGGTTCAAGTGGTTGATCATGACTCATTGATAGTTGGTTTAGAGCAACCACGAGTTTCCTCATTGAATCCCCCATTTTATCTAGTATCTTAATCATAGAACCACCACAGTATCCGTCAAACCTGTTGTCTCTTTGGTGCCTGCTAGATCCATCCATTCACTAAAAACAGAAATGTCAGTGTGATTGTATCAACAAAACCATCATGTACTATTGAGGAAGGTAAACACTAAGATACACTTACTCATTCACTTTATCTAAAATTAGGACTCTTTCTGAAATCCTAACCATTATGGTAATTCCACTTATGCTTAAAGAATAACCTAACCTATAAAGTTATCTAAACCTCCCTATGATACCAACTATAAGGACCCAGCCTTAAACCTTACTTAATCTTGAGTTATTACAAGATTACACATTGAGGATCTTTTCAGGTTTATAGTTTTAGAGAATTAGATCATGAAACTTGCATTACATTCCACATCTAAACGAAGTGGTTACATAAAAGACAGTATTCATTCTTCCCATCAACGAAAACATATTTAAAATAAAACTTGGATTTTTTCATGACACATCCTTGACACTGTCATCAAATCATGCACCTTTCCCTTGACCTGTGAAAGACATTTCAAAAACTTGGGATGAGCATAAAAAGCTCTATAAGGGTTATAAAAATATGGAAAGGAAACATGAGTTCATATATACATAAGAATGAAATCATACATTACCCATAAAACATAGGAAAATTAACATACCTCATCAAATCATGAATAAATCATAGAAATCATAAGACATAAAACTTAACTTGAGGATTCATAACATTCTTACGTAGGGAGTAACCCTCTTGGTTACGTTTGGAATACCCACCACAGTATATTCCTTAAATCTCTTCGGAGAAACCATAATGTTTCACTCCTTCACATTACCCAAAGCATTGGAGAGCTATATCGGGCTCACCCTCCCTTTGTTTATCACAGAACCACCCATATTCATAATAATGCCCAAGAACCTCATCATAATCGTATCACATAAAACATGCATAAAGGAAACATAACATTTCCACCTTTCAATCACAAGATATAAATACAAAACATTGATATAAAAACATTATGAAAAACATTTTCAATACCAAAATAAAATAAAAGTAAAACATGGTATTTATTTTTCTTTAAAAAAAGGTATGGCTTGTAGAGGAAGCCGAAACTCAAATAATGGTCAAGAAGGTGGAGAAGTCGTTGTCGCTGCATACGTATGACAAAAACATTCCCTTTGGTCATTTAATAACACTTCGTATAAAAAGGATTCTTTTTGAATAAACGTAAAAGTCAAATGGGTTTATACACCATATAAAAGAAGGTTGTGTATAAAAAAGAATATGCCTCAATGAAAGTAGATTGAGACGAAGTCCCTTAAAAGACGGTATCTTTGGTTTAAGGATAAATCAATTACATAATTATGTATGACAAATGAATACACCAAATATAAGTGGATATTAAGTGTAAAATATTAAAAGGTCGTTCACAAATATTCAAAGGATGACATATTCAATAACTACATTTTGAACCCAAAGAAATCGAAATCGGGTTAAGAAGTTCCCTTGATATCCTAACGACGTCACATCAAAATGAGTTGATGGGAGATAAAAAAAGGGTATCTCATCACTTGGACATAAAATTTACATCAATAAGGATATATGAGAACATATCCCAACATAAAAATATGTAAATTAAAAGACCCAACAAAATAAGTCCTTTAAAAAGAGGAGGGTAAAAGGTTCCCTTACCGACATGGGTATCTTTCGAAAGATACACCTCGTGAAATAAGGACAATAAATCATTGATGTAAATACTCATAAAACAAATTATATTGAACAATGAGTAAAATAATTTGTAGTACATACACTACTTAAAGGAAATTATGGAAAATGTAGCATAAATCTCACGGGAATAGAAGTGAGATGAAAAATCCCTTACGAAAACTCGACAGTCTAACGACGCCACATAAAACTTACAAAAATGGATTGATGAGATCAAATAGGGTATCTTATCATATTAACTTAAAGTTTATAGAAAGAGGAATATAAAATAACATCCCCAAACATAAAAAAATATGAGCTTAAAAGAAGTGACATAAAAGAGAGTACTTAAAATGAAAGAGAGAGGTTAGATCTCTTACGAAAATTTGGCAGCCTAACGGCGCCACTCAAAAGTTTTAAAATGTCTTGATGAGAGAGAATAGGGTCTCTCATCACATGAACATAAAAATTACAGTAATATTAATATAGAATAACACCCCAATGACATGAAAGATGAGCTTTAAAAGGAATGACATAAAAGAGTGTACTTAAAAAGAAAGAGTGGAGTAGGATCCCTTACCTCGAGTCCAACTTGTCTTGTTCGTTTATTTATATTCCTGAATAATAAACTTGAGTTAATTTCTACTTCCTTAAGAACCTTTTTTCAAGTTCATTATTCCTTTTATATCACTTATTACCATGTCCTAAACATTATGTAATCATTTAAGTTAATAATGTTTATTTTGTCGATATTTGGTTCTTAAGTCGAAAGTGGATTTCTTACAATTACATGTTGTTCGTGTGGTAAAAGGTTAATTATATCCATAGATGTATTTATGATGTATATATCATATATATCATATATATCTAGTATATTAATGCATTTATAATATTACAAAACATTTAGAGTTAAGAAATGAAATGCATCGTTCATGGAGACGGTAAGCCGTACGTACGCATGAACGCTACTTCCATTTCTATTTCATATTTAATGGAATTAAAACATAATGATACATAATAGTATTTTAATTCCAGTATGATATCATATATAATATCATTAATAATATCATTTATATGTACCACATATGGTATTAACGAATCAAATCACTTTGAGGGGGTGGTAGTCCGCACTTCCTTAAATAAAGATATCACGTTTACCCATAATGGAAACCATAAAGGTATGCCATAAATGAAAAATAAAGAAGCTTAAGTAAAACAAAAACTTATTAGATATCATATATAAATATAGTGTCATCTTAATGGACACCTTTGAAGGTGTTAGATGAATGTCGAACAATCATCATTTTGGGATGCAGAAATTCGCCATCCACAGAAACAGTATGTTCTTTAACCATTAGATGTGGGTGTGTGTAAGTGTAGCTCGAATAATTAATATAAAAACATACTATTAAATTTAAGATACTGTATTTGTTTCAAAATAAATGAATAAAAAGAGTTTAGGGGGTTGGAGAAGCAAAATAAAATAAAAGGACACAAGTGAAGACATTACCTTAAAATCGGGTAACTCCCTTTGGTTTGAGCTCAAAGGCTTCCTTGGGAAGACTTCTGCCCAGAGTGAGGCTTCAAGAAGTAATATAGGGATGTGGAGAGAAAAAATTGGCATGGGTTGGCCGAGCCAAAGTCTTTAGGAGTGTGGGTAAGGAGGTAGAGGTGGGGGCATTTTATAAGCGGAGAGGAGGGGCACTCTTGTAAAGTTACAAAATGTTACGTTATTTTCAAAAGAGTTTCGGATTTGAAAGGTCCCACATTGATGTATTTCAAGGATAAGGTGATAAGGGTTCTCAATACACTCATAAAATAGGTTTTGGACATGTTTAGGTCTTAGATATTACATTATCTTTCCATTTTATTTAAATCGTTAAATAATGAGGTCATCACTGCATCATCATGATGTCATAAATAATTTAATTTATTTAATGTTTAAAAATTATAAAAAAATACTATGATGTAGGAAATCTCTTTATATTTCCAATTACTATTTATAGTAAAAAATATGTCTTTTATAACCCAATTTAAAAATTGTTTTAGTAAAACATCTCATGTTTGTGTCATTTTTAATTTATCATTGAATAAAAAGATATTTATTTCATTTTCCAACCAAAGTGGCTCCATGGGGTCCCCAAGTTGACCAATGGATTGTCTTGGTCGGACATGACACATCCAATGAGGGTAGGACATGTTTCTAGGTCATTTCATTTTAATAAAACATTATTCTTACCATAAACTACACTAATTACCTCTAATCGCGATTAAAAACATAATAAGTTACTATTCACCAAAAAATTATTTTTATCCCATTGAACCACATTTTACTTCTTAATTACAACCATGTATGTCGGATTTTTGAAATTCAAAACACAATGATGGAAAAATTTCATTTAAACGGAAAAATTAGTTTTTGTAAGTACCACTTAGTGGTTTCACTATTCATCAAAAATTGAAGTTTTTCAGAAAAATCCCAAAAATTCACCCTAAGATATATTTGATATTCCAAATTCAAAAATGAAGTATATTTTAAAAAATTCAAAAAATATAATTCACATTAATTAATTTAAAAATTAATTCCCGCTGTCAGAGCAACTAGCGTGTTTTTATGAAACAATAAGTATCAAAATATTGACACTAGTTTAAGTCTGATTTCAAAGTAAAATTAATTCCAACGACCACTATTGGATTTAATGGTAAAAATATATTATATTTTCATTTTAAAACCAATTAAAAAGATAATCTAATGATATAAATAAATTAGATTAAAAAGAGGTTTTGAAATAAAATACATCATTTACACTATTCATTAAAAAATGAACTTTATCTGAAATATACTAAAAATTTACACAAAGTAAATTTTGATGTCCAAATTCTTAAGAAGTGTTTTATTTGGTCCAATGTAATGTATAAGAGTGAAAAAAACTATATTTAATGACGGTTCTCCATCAAAAGGTGATTAGTGAACCTTTAGTGAAAATTAGGGCATATACGCCTAAAATTGAATTATTTCTGTATTTTAAGCCTTTATATTTTATTGGATAAATGAAAAAAAATTAATAACATATATCATCATATTTTAGTTATTTATATCCATTCCCTCAAATACAACGGCTACATGTTTACTACCATTTAAAATAATATTATTTTATTATTAGAGTGCAACGTAAGATTACCATGAAACTCGTTGTTGCGTGTTGGGTACACCATCGAGCATAGCGTCCCCTTTAAAGTCATATAAATATTTTATTCACAAATATGGATAAATGTGAAAATTTCATACTCTTTATTTACCTGGGGTGTTACAGTATCGTGAGTGTATTTTAAATTATAAATACTCTTGAAGACATTAATGTGTGATTTTCCACATGTATGATTGTGGGACCCAGAAATAAATGGTGGGAAACTATTTTTAAGATAATTGTTATGAGTTTCTGACCTGGGTATTGTTCAGTAAACTATTTAACTAGAATTTCTATCTTAAAAATTCATGTAGGGAAAGGAACCACATATTTATAATATTTGGGAAGGGTGAGAGTACATATCTATTGGAGTACACCAATTTTGTTGACTTAATGAACTTGGAACCGGAGATAGTCTCTAATGACTACATAAATGCTCGATGGATTGAGTTGGGGTAGAGGTATAATATTTTATTGATGTTTTATCAAATGTGACATTCAATCATTATTAAGGTAGTCGATAAAAAATCATTTTAATGGGAATAAATATCTAGAAAATAGGTCTTGGTGGATACATTGTCCTTATTATCATTAGACAAGTTATATATTATGGTGAGAAAAGGAAGCGCGATGTTAAACGGTTTTCTACAAGATTGGTTTTGATGTTTTTTTTCATAAGAGAAGTAGTTTTTTTACTATTAGTGTGGATGGACTAGTCACACCAAGACTAAATTTATTTAGGCACCCTTGAATTTTCATAGTTGTAGAAAATACGCCTATATGAGATTTTTGTGTGAATGTTTTTTCCAGGGATGTGAAGTTGGATCCACTATTATCATGGGTTCATAGGTCTTTCCCAAGGATTCCGATCGTGCCAAGTTATATCCTCAGGATATGGGGAACAAAAATGTGAATAAGAGAGATTATGATGGATAAGATACTGAATGTTTTTATGTGGTGAATTATGAAGTATATAGATCTACAGTTTGGACGACTAATATTATAGGCAATATCATTGTTTCTTATTATATGATAATATATTTAATTGATAGTGGTTATGCTGTTTTTTTATATAGTAAATTTTAAACAAATATTTGGGATTGAATTTATATTTTATGTCATTATTGTTGGATCCTTCCACGCCATTGGAAAATATGTTTGAACAAGGTTTTATGTATGTAAAATGTCAAGTGATGATAGAAAACCATGAGTTATAGTTCTACATATTAGTGATTGATCATGATATCTTCATCCTTATTATTGGAATGTATTATAATATCAACATTATGTACTATAATGATTGTTTTCTTTTTAGAGTACATTTCATATCACCATATTGAATTAGTCATGTAGTATATGGTGAATGATATTTTTGGTATTAGAGAGAGGGTTATGTTATTCATTATGATGGAGTGATATCATGCCAATTTCTAGAAATTTTCCAAGATACCATTGATCCTTTTTTGTGATGTCCACTTCTAGCTATTATTAGTGTATACAATGATTTATTTCTAGATGGATTTTTTTTACAACCATTGAGAGTGGTTGATTTTATCATCAAAATAATACCTAGTATAATTCCCATTCAATGTCATATTAACATATATCACCCAATATGTTGGTATAACTTGTGGTCTGGTTTACAAATCCCTTGGATAATGGATTTATTCATCCTAGAATGTATCCATGGCTATTAACTATCCTCTTTTATAAGATGTTATATGAAAGCCCTAGAATTTTTACTAATCATAAAACGTTAAATCTGGTGATAGTCAAGAACAAATATCCCTTTCCCAAAATATATGATCTATTTGATCGTCTTTGAGTGGCTTGTTTTTATTCCAATATTTTCTATTAGTCAGGGAATTGCCATTTTATATTAAAAAAGGATAATATAAACACGAATTTTTCTAGTAGGGGGTATGGGATTTTAGTGTTTTTGACTATTCCATTTGAGGCCCCTAAGGATTCTATACTATTTTTGGAATTGATGAAAGAAACACTTCATTGATTCCTAGACACTTTTTTTGTTCATGGATGATATTTTGGCTTACTAATGTTAGAGGAACATAACTTAGACTATTTAGATATAATTCTATGAACATTGAAGAAGTATCATCAGAATTGTATAATTTAACATTGAGGGTTTTCGATTCATGAAGTAATGTTTATGGGAAAGTTATATAAGATAGGGGTATCTCAATGGATCCTAAAATGGTACGTATAGTTATATATAAAGAGCATATAATTTTTTTAAGAACCGAATTTTCATGGTGTTAGATTTTTATTACATGTGGTTTGTTTAGTGCTTCTCCATGATTAAAACACCCATGATAGTAGTAACACATAAGTGAGTAATGTATGAGGGGAATTACAAGTGTGAGATATTTTGGGGACCTAAAAATAAAATTGAAAATATCTTCTATTTTTTTCTTTTGAAACCATGATTTGGTTATGAATTTATCTTCAATGCGTCTAGAATGCGTATGGTGTGTGTATTGAAGTAAGGGGGAAATGTGGTAGAATACGAATCGCACTAATGATACCCACAAGATTAGAACTACCCTACCCATAATATTGAGTCAGAGGTGGCTATGAATACACTATAAAAACGGTGTCACTACCACATTAGGGAGAACATTAATGTATATTATGATCATTAGTTACTGAGGTATATTTTCACATAGAGGAATAAGAAATTTTTATAGAGACACTTGGTGGAGTAACTGCAAGATTTTGATTTTAGTATTTCTCATACTCTTCAGAAAGGGAATGTGGTCTTTAATGCACTGAGCATGAAATTAATAAGACAATAATTAATGTAATATATTTTAGAGTGCTCTCTAATGTGTTTTTAATTAGATGAGGTTCTACATTATGATATTTTTATATCTTATGAAGGATGACTCATCGTTTGTTTAGTGATTTTTGTTCAAGAAGGTATATGAGATTGTGTTCTTTTTATTTACTTGTAACCCTTATGGTGGGGAGTCCTCAGATGAGTAGTCTCGATATCCCATTAGATATTTATGACTTTGATGAAGTCCAATTATTCTTTTCCCTCTAGTTATGGAGTTAATATACAAAATACATTATTCTTATGAGATATTATGAAGAATTTTATGTCAGATAAATATAGAAATATTATTACAGTAAAACTCTACATTGAAACACATATGAATTATTAAAGGAAACCATTTATATTGAGGCCTAATAACCATTTTTATAAGATAAAACTATAGAAAAATAAATTATCCATGACCCACCAAAATCATGTACACAATACAGGGACATATCTTAAGGGTCTTAAATATCCACATCGGTCTATCGATCAGTATGTTGATGAAATGTCATGATCAATTACAAATGGGAACCCATCACATTCTATAGACTATTCAAAACCCATAACGTAAAACTCTAGGCCCTATGAGGAAAAAAATTAGTGGGAAACCCATAATGTCTCATTATATATTGTACATTCATGCCCCCAATAGAGTCTCATAATCTCGGAGACATAAAATTTCACTTATAAATACCCCTTATATTAATATGTGTTGGGATGTAGGTCTTTGAATTTACTGAATCTCATTTAAGAAATGGGAGAAAGGGTGGAACTCAGTTGGAAGAGATTGATAACATCATAGAGGTGATATAAATATTATCTAGACCATACTCATCGGGAACATGAGCTTAAGGTTGGAGATCTTGTTTTTCTTAGAGTTTCACCTATCATAGAACATTTTTGGTTGGGTAACAAGGATAAATTATTACCTTTTATATTGAGTACCTTTGAAATCATTGGATGAATTCTATGGGTGGAATGTGATTTGGAATGAAAACCATGTTTGACATGGATCCATTATGTGTTTTCAGTTCCCCAGCAAAACAGGATTCTAATTGATCAATCACATGTGATAGAATGAGAGGATGCAGATATTGAACACGAAGCCACTATGTTTTAGAAATCAATAATGATTAAATATCACCAAGGGAAGGTACTTAATGGTAAAATGATCCCATTGGACCATGTACTATGGTTGTTTTTAATGGGTATCTATGAGACATGGGAGATGAAATTTTTATGAATAGAAGTGAGATTCCCTTTTTACTAGTCCAATATCAAAGGGATATTCTAGGTATATAATGATTTTATGGTGGTGAGATTATTACACCCATTTCCATTCATTTAGGTATGATTTAGGTCGTTTTATTTTACCCATTAATGATTCAATAAATTATATACATTTTTGTATATAGTTAATTTAATATGTAAAATAAAATAATGGTTATGGTTTTATGTTTATTTTTGATCTAGTGTAGTCTGGGTGTAACTGTGAAAATTTCCTTAGAGTGGGGGGGGGGGGTTGGGATTTTCCTAGGACATTTATGATATGGAATCTTTTTAATACTACTTGAAGGTAAAATTTATGCATTAAATGTATTTATTATAATGTAATTCTAGTATTAGGAATGAGTTATGAATCATTTTATGATCCGAGAGCCAACCAAAATGTGAAATACAATGTTATGAAATTAATTACATTTACATTGTAAGAATCTATATTGTATTTTTTAATCATTTATTGAGATAAAATTATTCCAAGGAATTATATATATATATATATATTAGTTAATGTATTTTATGAAATATGTCAACAATTTATGCATTAAATCTCTTTGGCTTCCCAGGGTATATCCTGAATCACATTTTATCTCCCTTTTTGTTTTCATATATGTTCACCCATCAAGCCCTAGTCTTATCCTTGTGCATTTTGGGTCACTCTACCTCTACTTGATTTACATTAAAAATGTTTTTTCACACAATGTATTTTATTAAATTATTTAAAAGGTGGTTTTGGTTTTGAAATGGGTTGTAAAAAACATTTAACATTTGGTAACCAATGTTGTTTCATGAATAAAATTTTCATTTTATTTTTTTAGTTCCACAATAGGTTTTATGTCAGTTTAGAATGTGTAATTCCAGTAGATTTTAAATTGGTTTGATCTACATAGGCTATTATTAATGATTTTCTTTCATTTATAGCTTGTTTACCAATATTTTAGTGCCTAAATATTGTTCTATTTCATTTCCCATTTTTTATATTCTCATGAAGTATTATTTAATTATCATTTCATAAATTCTTATTTTTTTATGTTTCCATGGTTAGTTTTGATCATGATTTATATGAATACCAAATTCTTTTTTAAAAGTTTATTTTTTTAATTTCATGGTAAAATAGATATGTTGTAAAGAAAGGATTATTTTTATATGAATATCACTATAACATCCTAATACCAATCCCAAAAAATAACAACAAACAAATTAGCATTATATTTAATAATATATTATAAATCAAAATATTCCTAGAAACATATAACCTTATAATTAAAGATAACCTTTTTCAAGAAAACATTAATCAATTAAACATAAATTTAGGATTTAATGAAACATATTCCTAAATTACATTAATTTTTTCCCAAAATGACATGAATCAACATATTAGTATATAAATTTTTATCCCACCATGTAATCTATTCAAATCTACATAAATTCACAAAACCAATAAAATCTTTATGATAAGTAAACCTAATAAACTCAAAATTAAATCACAAATCATCCCAATAGTTATTATAAATCATTATAATGTATTTTTTGTAAAATATAGTAAATTATTTCAAAACACCATTAATCACGTCAACATATAATCACATAAGACCTCAAAATGGTATATATACCTTTAACGATAAACTTATCATCCCATTATAATATCCAAAAAAATTCAAATATAAGCATTTAATAATTTCAACCACTAATGTTATATAATACATACTTTAATAAAATATGAGATACCCAAAGACTCATACACAAGGATCTAGTGTTAAAAACATATTCTTTCCATATTAGCATTGATACCAACAAAAGATACAAAAATTTAACATCTTATATAAAAATATTCCACATCCAAAAATTGAATCACTTTAATACTGAAGATATTTCTAGGTTTTTATCATTATAGAATTAGTAAATTCATTTACTCATAAAAACTATTCAATTCCCATAAAATGGAAATGTTTCCATTGTAAGAATATTTTTTTATTCCATAATAAGTTTTTAACATCACCCAATTTTTTTTCCAATCATTAAAATATTATACACATATCAAATACAATATTATTATTCATATAATTTTAATATATATTCATAATAAGGGATAAATATTGGAATTATTAATCAATTTTTAGTAATGTCAATATATGATTTAAAAATGCATTTTAACCTGATTTTTTTTCACTTTTTTGTGAAAAAATAATTTAATTATTTTTTTATACCTTTATAAAATTTACTTTAAAATATTTAATTTATTTTTTAAATAAGTCTATGATAATTAAATTAGATTTCATTTTTAATAATTCTATAAAAAGATAAATTTATAATTAATAGTGAAAAAATGGGTTTTATTGAATGTTATTTTTTAATTTAAAGGATTTTAAAATATAAAGTTTTTTTAAAATGTATTTTATATTTAAATTACCTCATTAATATTATTAAAAATATAAATATGGTAATTTTAATTAATTTTATGTCAAATATTGGTACAAAAAATTTTATTCTTAAGAAAAAGTTTTTTTGTGAACCCGCTAATTACCACATCTTTTGTGATTATGTTTAAATTAAATTAAATCACTTATGTGAACTGAATCTTGAAAATTTTATTCAATAATTTCTCTTAAAAGGACTATATTTTTAAAATTGGTTCATTTTATTTTTGTTCATTATGAATAGTAATCTTTGTAAATATTTGTCACGCTTGTAAGTGTAAAACAAATAAAACATGTTCAATACATCTGGATAATACACTGAAAGTTATATAAAATTATAAGGACCCAACCTTAGTACAATAAATTTTCTTGAATTAAATTAATAATTCACATTGAGGATCTTTTTAGGTTTTGAGTTTTAGAGAATTAAGAGATAACTATTACATCTCAATGATTACAAAGTAGGCACATCTACTCAGTTTCTGTTTTTTTTTTCACAAAATAAAAACTCTTTAAAAAAAGAGTCATGTCTAGCTCCTTATTTTATATAGCATAAAATTTAAGGGATCCGATTCTTGACCATATTCCACTTTATTTCCTGTGAAAAAAAATTCAAAAAAACATGGGATGAGCATAAAAAGCTCAGTAAGGGTTAAAACAATACGGAGTGAAAACATTAGTCCATGTATACATAAGAATCAATGAAATCATACTTTAATAATAAAATATAATCACTTTAACATACCTCATTAAATCGTAATATTTAGAAATAAATCATAGAAATCATAATATGTAATGGTATCTTGAGGAATTCATAAAATTCTTACGTATGGAGTAACCCGCATGGTTACGTTTGGAATACCCACCACATTATATTCCCTAAATATTTTTGGAGAAACCTTAGCGTTTAACCCCTTCGCATTACCCAATGCATTGGAGAGCTATATCGGGCTCACCTGCATTTATTTTATCACGGAACCACCCATCTTCATAAACAATTCCCAAGAACCATAACATAATCATATCACATAAAATATACATAAAGGAAACATAACATTTCCACATTTCAATCACAAGATATCAATAACAAATTTATATAATAAAAATATTATCAAAACCTCTTTCAATAAAAAAATAAAATAAAAGAAAAACATGTTATTTATTTTTCATTTTAAAAAAAGTTATGGGTTGTAATGGAATCTGAAACTCAAATAATGGTCATGACAGTGGAGAAGTCATTGTTGCTGTATACGTAAGACAAAACATTCCTTTTGTCGTTTAGTAAAATGATTCATATAGAATGATTCCTTTTGAATAAAAGTCAAATTCAAAGGGGTTTATACACCGTAAAAAAATAATTTTGTGTCTAAAACAAAATATGCCTCAATGAAAAACGATTGAGATAAAGTCCCATACAAAGTCTGTATCCTTAGATTAAGGATGACTCAATTACATGATTATGTGTGGAAAATATAAATACACATGACATAAGAGGATATTTAGTGTGAAAAAATTTAAGTTGATAATCACATATTCATAGTATGACATAATCAAGAAGTAAAGGTTTGAACCAAATAATTGAAATTGGGTTAAGATGTTCCTTTATAAAAATTTGACAGCCTAACATCATCATAATAAAATTCAGAAAATGAGTTGATGAGAGAGAAAATGGCATCTCATTATATTGACATAATATTTACATAAATAAGGATATATAAGAACATATCCAAACATAATAAGATGTAAATTTAACGGCATAACAAAAGAAGTCTTTTTAAAAAAGTAGGGTGAACGGTTCCCTTACCGATTTGGGTAACTTTTGAAACGTTCAACCCATGAAAGAAGGACCATACAAAGTTGATGTAAATAACCATAAAATAAATTATATAACATAATGAGTAGAATAATGGGTATTACATACACCACTCTAATGAAATAGTGGCAAATGTTGCATAAATATCACTGGAATAAAAGTGAGATGAAAAATCCCTTACAAGAACTCGACAGCCTAATGGCGCCACTAAAAATTTCTAAAAAACAGATTGATGAAATGAAATAGGGTCTCTCATAATATGAAAATATAATTTACAGTATGTGTAATATAAAATAACATCCCCCTTCATAAGAAAGAGGAGCTTAAAATAAACGACATAAAAGAGAGTACTTAAAAAGAAAGAGATAGGTAAGATCCCTTAACTCGTGTCCGAAAAGACTTTATCGTTATTTAATCTCATGAATAATAAAAAAGAGTTAATTTATACTTTCTCAAGAACCTTTTTTAAGTTCATTATTCATTATATTTCATTTATTATCGTTTTATGAATATTATGTAATTATTTAAGTTAATAATGGTCATTTTTTCGATCATTGGTACTTGAGTCAAAAATAAACTTTTTATAATTACAAGTTGTTCATGTGGAAAAATATCCCTTATATATAGAATTATATTCATGATTTAGATATCATATATATCATATATATCTAGTATATAGATTCATTTATAATATTACATAACATTTTGAGTTAGGAAATGAAATGCACCGTTCATGGAGACGGTAAGCCGTACGTACGCACGAACGCTACTTTCATTACTATATCATATTTAATGGAATGAAATCATAATTGTATAGAGGTATATTATAATTCCAGTATAATATCATATATAATATCATTAACTCCATCCCTTATACTTCCCACATATGGCATTAAAGAATCAATTCACTTTGAGGGTGCGGTAGTCCACACCTCCTAAAATGAAGATATCGCGTTTACCCATAATTAAAACCATAAAGGTTTACCATAAATGATAAATATAGAAGAATAAGGAAAACATAAACATAATATATATCATATATAAATATAGTGACATATTAATGGCCACCATTAAAGGTGTTAAAAAAAGATTGAACAATCATTATTTCGTGAGGCGGAAATTCACCATCCCCAGAAACAGTGTATTCATTAACCATTAGACAGAGGTGTGTGTATGTTTAGATCCAATTATTCACATAAATACATCCTCGTATATTTATGATAATAGTTATGTTACAAAAGAATGGTATACAAAAATTTTATGGGGTTGGAGAAGAAAAATAATACAAAAGAACATAAGAGAGGACGTTACCTTTAAATCGGGTAACTCCCTTTGGTTTGAACCAAAAGGGTTTTCTTGAATAGCTTTCTGCCTAGGGTAAGGCTTCTAGGACGAATAGGGGTATGTGGAGAGATAAAATGAGAAGAGTTTGGCCAAGCCAATGGCTTGCGTGGTGTGGGTAAGGAGATAGAGGTGGGGACCTTTTATAAGAGAGAGGATGAGAACTCTTGGAATGTCAAGAAATGTTAATTTATATTAAAATGATTTTCATATTTTGAAGGCCCCAAAATGATATATTTCAAGGATAAGGTGATATGGGATCGCAATATACTCATTAAGAAGGATTTAGACAAGTTTATGTCATAGAATTTACATTATCGTTTCAATTTATTTAAATCATTCATTAATGAGATAATTGTTCCATCATCATGGTGTCATAAATAAATTAATTTATTTAATGTCTAAAAATTTTAAGAAAAATACTATGACGTATAAAATATTATTTTATTTATAATGACAATTTATAGTCTATGAGATATTTTATTTGGAAAAATTAAAATTATTTTACTTAGGTGTTACATACTTTGGTTACATTTTCCTTTCTTAAAAAAATATGCTAAAAGGTCACTATCAAACTAAAGTGATTAAATGGGATCCAAAGGTTGGCACAAGGAATCCCATGGTCGGTCATGACACCAAAAATAGCATTAGGACATATGTTGATGTCATTTTATATTTTTATGATATTATATTCTTACCCTTAACTACTCGATTACAAATAAAACACGATAATTAATAATAATTACCATCGTTACTATTCATAATGTCTAAAAAACAAAAGATTATTAATTACATAATTTAGACCCAATGATTCCAAATATTTAATCCATTTTATCAAATTCAAAACAAATAAATTGTATTAATTTATTTAAATGTAATTCCCGTTGTCAAAATAAAAGACAGTTTTTTAAGAAGTAAAATTTATCAAAAGATTGAGTTGTTTTTACATCAAAATAAAAAGTGAAATTACTTCTAATGAACAGAAATTTATTTAGTGATAAAAACATAATTCAATTATAATTTAAAAAAATTAAAATTACAATCTAAATATATAAATTAATTAGATTAAAAGGTAGTTTTGAATTAAAAAAATTGTATTTTTCCCTATTAATTAAAAAAATGACATTATCAGAAAAATACCAAAAATTAACCCAAAGATATATTGGATATTTCAAATTCATAAATGATGTCCACTTTACCAAATTCAAAATATACATTTTTAATTAATAAATCATATAGTTAATTTCCACTGTCAAAACAAATAGGGTGTTTTTAAGAAACAATATATATCAAAAGATTGAAAGTTGTTTATGTCTATTTTCAAAGTAAAATTAATTCTAATGAACACCAATGAATTAAATTGTAAAAATATATTCAAATTACACTTTAAAAAAATTAAAAAATTTAATGTAACAATATAATAAAATTATATGAAAATCAAGATTTGAAGTAAAATGTAGTATTTTTCACTATTCATTAAAAAATGAACATTGACAGAAAAAAACAAAAACTTTATCCAAAGTAGATTTCAATGTCCCAATTATAAAGAATTTTTTTATTTTGAAAAATAGAGCTTATAAAATTTTAAAAAATTATATTTTAAAAATGTTCTCCATCAAAAGGCTGTAAAGCAATCTTTTAAAAATTTTAGAGTATTAATTCATAAAATTGGATTCATTTTCATTTTAAGCCACTAACATTTATTGGATAAATGTAAACATAATGAAAAAACATATGTAATAATTTTTTAGTTATTTCTGTTCATTCCCACCATTACAACAGCTAGCCATTAATAGTTTAAAATAATATTATTATATTATTAGTTTCCAACGTATGATTTCAAAGAAACTCATTGTTGCATATTGGGTACGCCATCGACCATAGAATTCCCTTTAAAGTAATATTAAAATTTTATTCACAAATATTGATAAAAATGAGAATTTAATATTATTTACTTATTGGTATGTTACATCATTCCCCCCTTTTGGGAATTTCATCCTCGCAATTTTAAAATTGGGCTTGGAATCATTATTGAAAGCCCTACATCGAAAAAAGAGTTAGAAAATGTACCACATTAAAAGAAAGAAAGAGAAGTACAGAGGCCACCTGAGTTAACCCATACTGGGATTACATATAAGAAAACATGTATATGGAAGAAAAAACAAAGGGTCATGTTCTGAGGGAGAGTGATAGTAAACATTATTAGGAGAAATTTAACCACCAGAAAATCAGAAACTTGTGATGGGTTAAACGGTAGTTGGTTTCCCAGTAGGAAAAGTTAACAGACAAAATTTTAGTTTTAAGTTACTTTTCTTTGAGGAAGTTATTTATGAGCTTAACTAAATCATTAGGAAACATACTTATTGTCATGTTGACTTTCAACTTAAACTAGATTTCCTACACAAACTCAGATTTTCTCCAAAAGACGAGTATTTAGGAAGACTTATTCACATTAAGAGTACTATACTTAACTTCATGAGAATCACCTAATCCAAAAAATAGAACTATATATTTCCTATGTCTTTAGACCTTAACCAAAACCAAAACCAAAAAGGTTAGTACAAGATCAGATAATACCTAAAAAGGATAATCCTTTATAAAAAAATATTCTTAATCTCCAAAATTTGTCAAACAATACCCAAAGTTCAACAAAGACCATTCAATAAACATCTATCCATAAAATTCTTAAAAGTAATCAAAACTAATATAGAAACCCAAATCTCGGGAGGATTTAATCACATATTCTTCCAAGATAGCCCTTAACATTTATGTCCAAATAACATCAGTTACTCTTAATGTATCATAATGAAAAGTAATTAACCTAATCACATCTCCTCCATGATAGGTTAATAATTTCCATAGATAACCGAAAATAAAATTATTCTAGATTCATAATATCATATAACTAAAATGAATTAGTCAAAGTAACATGGGACTTTACTTAGTCTAGTGGTAGGAAATAAATACCAATCGCACATTGGTTGTTGGTTCAATTCCTGCAACTTCGTCTGACGTGACAAGTTGTCACACAACCTACGTGTTGTCCTTTTTTGAAAACTAGAAAATTCTTATAACATTCCCCAAAAAGTGATCAAATCTTCAAAAATAACCATAACATAATTTAACCGCATGTTTAACTCATGTTGTTCATATTCCATCATAACATAATGTAACCCATAATTAACTCAAAAGTAATGATAATAGAAACCCTAATGGTTACCTTTATAATTATTACCTGAACTTCTACATCGAGTTGGTTATCTCATACATGATGCATTAGAGAACTCGACATGGTTCAAGTGGTTGATCATGACTCCTGATAGTCGGTTTAGAATAACCACGAGATTTCCCATTGAATTCCCCATTTCATCCAGTATCTTAATCAGAGAACCCCCACAGTTTCCTTCAAACCCATTGTCACTTTGGTGCCTGCTAGATCCATCCATTTACTAAAACCAAAAAGGTCAGTGTGAGTATATTAACAAAATAATCATGTACTAATGAATAAGTTAAACACTAAGACATAATTATCAATTTTATCTCAAACTCATTTCAACATTCATAAATTACAATGGCTTCATATAATATAATATCCATTGTGTTTATACACAACTTGTCACTTATGATTAAACAACACTCTAACCTCAAAATATATCTAAACCGACCATTGTTACCAACTATAAGGACCTAGCCATAGTAAAATACATATTCTTGAATTAAATGAATAATTCAAATTTAGGATCCTTTCAGGTTTAGAGTTTTAGAGAATTAGGACATAACTATTACATTTCAAAGATTACAAAGTAGGCACATCTAATCAGTTTCAATTTTTTTCACAAAATAAAAACTCTGGAACAAATGATTCATGTATCGTTCTATGTTTTAGATAGTATAACATTTCCTTGATCCCATCCTTGACCCTATTCCACTTTATGTCCTGTGAAAAACATTTCAAAAAAACATAGGATGAGCATAAAAAGATCAATAATTGTTATAACAATACGGAGATAAAACATTAGTCCATGTATACATAAGAATCGATGAAATCACACATTACTCATAAAGCATAAACACTTTAACATACCTCATTAAATCATAATATTTAGTAATAACTCATATAAATCATTAGACATAAAGGTAACTTGAGTCATTCATTACATTCTTACGTAGGGAGTAACACTCATTGTTACGTTTTGAATACCCACCATAGTATATTCCCTAAATCTCTTCGGAGAGACCATAGTGTTTAACCCCTTCATGTTACCCAAAGCTTTGGAGAGCCATATAAGGCTCACCTGCCCTTAGTTTATCATGGAACAACCTGTCTTCATAAATAATTCCCAAGAACTATAACATAATCGTATCACATAAAACATTCATAAAGGAAAATTAACATTTCCATATTTCAATCACTAGATATCAATAACACATTGATATAAGAAAAACATTATCAAAACCATTTTCAATAGAAAAATAAAATAAAAGTTTAACATGGTATTTATTTTTCATTTAAAAAAATTTATGGATTGTAGAGTAAGATGAAACTCAAATAATGGTCATGGTGATGGAGAAGTCAACGTCGCCGTATACGTAAGATGAAAAATTCCTTTTGTTATTTAGTAAAACGCTTCGTACAAAAATATTAATTTTGAATAAAAGTCAAAGTCAAAGGTTTTTATACACTGTAAAAGAAGAATGTTGTGAATAAAATAAATATGCCTTAATGAAAAGAGATTGAGATTAGTCCCATACAAAGTCGGTATCCTTTGATTAAGGATAAATCAATTACATGATTATGTGTGGAAAATATAAATATGCCTAACATAAGGGGATATTTAGTGTAAAAAATTTTTAGGTCATCCACACATATTCATAGTAAGACATAATCAAGTAGTAGATGTTTGACCCAAATAATTGAAATTGGGTTAAGAAGTTCCCTTACAAAAATTCGACAGCTTAACGACGTCACTATAAAATTCAGAAAATGAGTTGATGAGAGAAAAAATGGTATCTTATTACTTTGAAATAAAATTTAAATCAATAAAGATATATAAGAACATATCCCAACATAATAATATGTAAATTAAAAGTCATAACAAAAGATGTTTTTTAAAAAGAGGAGGGTGAAAGGTTCCCTTACCGATTTGGGTAACTTTCGAAACGTTCGCCCCATGAAAGAAGGACCATAAAACATTGATGTAAATACCCATAAAAGAATGTTTATTACACAAAGAGTAGAATAATGGGTAGTACATGCACCACTTAAATTAAATAGTGGAAAATGTTGCATAAATTTCACTGGAAAAAAGTCATATGAAGAATCCCTTACGAAAAATCGGAAGCCTAACAGCGCCAATTAAAACATAAAAAAAATGGATTGATGAAATCAAATAGGGTATCTAATAATATGAACATAGAAATTACAATAAGAGTAATATTAATGAATTTCCTCCATCATATGATAGAGGTTATTAAATGAAACAACAAAAAAGAGAGTACTTAAATAGAAAGAGACAAGTAGGATCCCTTACCTCGTGTCCGACTTGACTCGATCATTCTTTAATATACTGAATAATAATATAGAGTGAATTTATACTTGATTAAGAACATTTTTATGTTAATTATTCCTTTTATATCATTTATTAAAATTTTATGAACATTACGTAAAAATTTAAGTTAATAATGGTTTTTTTGTCGATCAATGGTACTTGAGTCAAAAATAAACTTCTTATTATTAAAATTTGTTCATGTGGTAAAATATCCATTATATCCAGAATTATATTAATTTTTTAGATATCATATATATCATATATATCCAGTATATACCTGCATTTATAATATTACATAACATTTAGAGGTAAGAAATGAAATGCACCGTTCATGGAGACGGTAAGCAGTACGTATGCAGGAATGTTACTTTCACTTCTACTTAATATTTAATGGAATGAAATAATAATTTTATAAAGGTATATTATAATTATATTATAATATATAATATAATATCATTAACTCCATCCTTTATAAGTTCCCCATATGGCAATAACGAATCAAATCACTTTCAGGGGGCTGTAGTCCGCACTTCCTAAAATGAAGATATCATGTTTTTCAATAATGGAAACCATAAAGGTATAACATAAATGAAAAATACAGAATCATAAGGAAAACATTAAATAATATATATCATATATAAATATAGTGACATATTAATGGCCACCATGAATGGTGTTAGAAGAAGTTTGAACAATCATCGTTTCGTGAGTCAAAAATTCTCCATCCACAGAAACAGTATGTTCTTTAACCATTAGATGAAGGTGTGTGTAAGTGTAGCTCTAATCCTTAAAATAAAAACCTACTAGTATATTTAATATACTGGGGTTGTTACAAAATAATGGTATAAAAAGTTTTTAATGGGTTGGAGATGAAAAATAAAACAAAAGAACATAAGAGATGTCATTACCTTTAAATCTGGTAACTCCCTTTGGATTGAAATAAAAGGGTTTCTTGAAGAGAATTATTCCTATGGTATGGCTTCTAGGATGAATAGAGGGATGTTGAGTGATAAAATAAGAAGATTTTTTCCAATACAATGGCTTGAGGGGTGTGGGTAAGGAGGTATAGGTGGGGGCCTTTTATAAGAGGGAGGAGGGGCACTCTTGGAAAGTGAGGAAGGATAATATATATTAAAATGAGTATCCGATTTTAAAGGTACCACATTGATATATTTAGAGGATAAGGTGATAAGGGTTCAAAATATACTCATCCAATTGGTTTTATACATGTGTATGTCTTAGATTTTACATTATCATTTCATTTTATTTAAATCGTTCAATAAATAGATAATCGATTCATCGTCATGGTGTCATAAATAAATTAATTTATATAATGTATAACAATTATAAGAAAAATACTATAATGTAGGAAATTGTTTTATATTTACAATTAATTTTTATAGTCTAAGAGATCGTTTATGTAGATAAAATTAAAATTAGTTTACTTAGGTGTTAGATACATTTGTTACATTTTCATTTCTTAAAACAAATATGATAAAAGGTCACTATCACAGTAAATTGATTCCATGGGGTCCCAAGGTTGGCACAAGGAATCCCATGGTCTTCCATTACACAACCAATAGCATTAGGACACATGTTGGGGTAATTTTATATTTTTATGATATTGTTTTCTTATCCTTAATTACCCGGTTACTAAATAAACACGATAATTAAGGACAAACGACATCGTTACTATTAATAATGTCCAAAAAAAAGAGTCATAATTACACAATTTGGACCTTCAGATTCCAAATATGGAATCTATTTTATCAAATTCAAAACACAAGAATTTTATTAATTAATTTAAATGTAAATCACCATGTCAAAACAAAAGATGGGGTTTTATGTAGTAAAATTTATCAAAAAATTGACTTGTTTTTACATCCAATTGAAAAGTGAAATTCCTTCCAATGAACAAAATTGTATTAAGGGATAGAAAAATAATTAAATTAAACATTAAAAAAAATAAAAATAAAATCTAAATATATAAATAAATTGGATGATAAAGCAGTTTTCAATTTAAAAACTGTATTTTTCACAATTCATTAAAAAAAGACATTATCAAAAAAATACCAAAAATTAACCCTATGCTATATTTTATATTCCAAATTCAGAAATGATTTCCATTTTACAAAATTCAAAACATAAATGTTTCATTAATAAATCATATAGTTAATTCTTGCTGTCAAAACAAATAGTGTGTTTTTAAGAAACAATATCTACCAAAAGATTTACACTTTTTTATGTCCATTTTCAAAGTAAAATTAATTCTAATGACCAAAAATAAATTAAATGGTAAAAATATATTCTAATTAAAATTTAAAACAATTACAAAAATATAATTTATCCATATAATTTAATTAGATGAAAAAGCAGTTTTGATGTAAAATGCAGTATTTTTCACTATTCATTAAAAAATGAACATTGTCAGAAAAAAACAAAAAATTTATCAAAAGTTGATTTCAATGTCCCAATTCTAAATAATATGTTTATTTTAAAAAATAGAGCTTATAAAATTGTCAAAATAAATATTTTAAAAAGGTTCGCCATCAAAAAGCACTAAAATAATCTTTTAAAAATATTAGAGTATTTATTCTTTAAATTTGATTCATTGGAATTTTAAACCTCTAACATTTATTGGATAAATGTAAACATATTTAACAAAAAAATTTAATCATTTTTTAGTTAGTTCTATTCATTCCCTCCATTATAATGGCTAGGCATTAACTATTTAAAATAATATTATTATATTATTAGTGTGCAACATAAGATTTCAAAAAAACTCGTTGTTGCGTGTTGGGTACGCCATCAAGCATAGAATTCACATTAAAGTAATATTAACATTATATTCACAAATATTGATAAACATTAGAATGTAATATTATTTATTTAATTGGTATGTTACAAAAAATTTAAATTATAACATTATATTAGTGCATTTTAGACATTTATATATAAAATTTTAAAATATCATATATTAATATCATTTTTCTAATGTCCTAGAATTTATTGATAAATTTATTTGAATTTATATGGAATTATTTTGAGTCCACAAGCATTTATTACTGGTGATTATGAGGCTAAGTGATCCCGGAATGGAATTTTGAACATTTTTAGTTCACCTATGTAAACTTGTGAGAGGGTTTTTCAAACATTTATATGGGTGAGAAGATCCAAAATCCGAGGGCACCATAGAACTCCGAACACCATGATTCACCTAGAAATGACTTAACATCAACCGTCATGGGTCGGATAGAAATGTTATTTTTTCACATTTCTTAATATAATAAAATATATTTTAAAAACATTATTTTATTTTATTTCGCACTATTAAGCAGAGGATAGTGGCGCAACGGTGCTCTGGCGATGAAACGAAGATAAATATTAACAAAATTCCATTAATGGCTCGATAAGACGTAGCGTAACAACTACACTAATTCATAAATTAAACAGTGTAATGATGCAACATCACAACATAATAGAAATGTTGCAGAATTTTCCATTTAAATTAGCCAAATCATTGGAGAGTGGGAATTAAGAGTATGGGAATATCTTTGACGAACCAACAATGAGTTTCCTCTCCAACAATGAATGATTAACCCTACAAGAATGGTATCGACTTCGACATTCTATGAAGAAAGATGTCGGAAAGAAGATAATGATGTTGACCGCTTGAACCCTTGAGGATGGAACACTATAACAATGAAATGTAAATCAAAGTAGAGGTTATTTTGGTTTAATGATTTCCATGTTCTTATTCTAAATGGTGAATAATTATTATCATGCTAATATGTTATCATGTGAATCCTACATTCTTTCCAAAGGGTGTCTTTCTTGGGTTTTCTGTTCATGATTAATTTTATTGTTGATAGAATTGTAATATAGAGCATTTCCTACATTAATCCTCAAACACAGAGGGAATGTACCGACACAAACAAGGCTCGACCCCCTCCAACATGTGAATTCATGGTGGAAGAATTTTCTAATTGTGGATAGATCAGTTCGATGAAATTGTGTGGAGGAAGACATCACTATGATCCCATATGTCCAAACGATTCAAAAAAAGGACCACTGAAAAATCATTGGTGGCCTACAGAACGAACCGTCAGTGTGCCTATAAGGGTGCCACGATAGTGAAGGGCCATGGTGGCGAAGGGCTGTGGCAGTTATACAACAGTGGTGAAGGGTTGTGGCCCATGTCTAGATATCTTGGAAGAGCTAGCATCACCCTATTGATGATTACGTGTAAGAGTCCTAGTGGCCACGTCACAGAATTGAGGTTGCTTGACTGTGGAGGAGAAACATCCCCTCGTTGACTCTGGGGAATGCTAGGGTATTGGACATTGACACCTTCCACATCTTTGTTGGACCAAATGTAGGTCTGCCTCTAGGGGACCAGGTAAACCCACAGAACAGACTCGCCCAGTCGGGGAGGGCCGCAACCCCACTGACCAGACCCAGGCTGGACCAGGTTCAGGTCGATTTGAGGATCTAGTTCAGGTCGGTAGGACCTAGGACATGTTAGTGGAACTTGTGTGGGGTTGAGTTAGGTTTATCGGACCTGGTTGGCTCAGAACCTTACCCCACTGGCCCCTTTTTGGAAAAAAATCAATAAGTAACAAATTTTTGGTCTGATTGATTCACTTTCTATGGAATGAGGACCCTTGCGATGAGGCAGTCCTTTTCAAATACTCAATATGAATTTTTGAAGACATTGACGTATGGCCAGGTTGGAGCAGACATGAATCCAACTAGGTAATTTTTACAAAAATACCCATATTTTATAGACCGGGCATCAGTTCAATGCACTGTCTACTACATTGGGATGCTTGTGACAAAATAGACCTTTGGGTTACTCTATGTGGGACTTTTAGGTGGTTGAGGTAGTAATGATGTATTGAGTAGAATATTATGTAGAAATCTATTTTTCCAAGTCTAGGAATGTAGTGGATGGCTATGATATAAAGAATATAGAGAGATCCTTTGTGTATTAATAGTAGAATGACCCATTCATGGATTAGCAGTAGAGATATCCATTAGGGATCTATCATCAAGAGATCCGTCAGGTATTACCAGCAGAGAGAATATTCATGGTTTTGATATAGAGTGACAATTCATAGATCAACAAAAAATCCTATCAATAGAATAATATAATCTATCCTTACAATGAATCATATTTTCCAATGTACTTATATTTTACCTGGTTTGAGTTGTGACTTTTTCTTTGTGCATTACATGAGATCTTTATTTGTGGTATTCATCCTCGTAGATTATTTTGAGACCGCAGTTGTTCTCTTAGTCCCCACTATGTATTGATATACTCAGACCTACAAGGGCTCCGGCCGCACCTGTTGTGTCTTGTGCAGATGACAGACTACTTTGACGGGGACTTTGGGGAGATATGGCTATTTGGTTCTCAAAAGTGGATCGATATAGATGTTGTGATGTAGTGGCATCCAATATTTTGCTTTACCTACCCTTTAGGTATAATCCTTGGAGGAAGGCCACCAAGGTATGTACTTATTTTTTTGTACATTTTATTTCTATTTCCATGTATTCTGGACCCTTTAACATTCAGTTTACACCTTTTACTCTTAGTGGTGGTACTTTTTGGTGGTTATACTAATTTATTTCCTTTGTGTTTTTATTTGTGTAGTATGCATTATTCGTGTGTGTATAGGATTAAATGAAATGCCTTCCCTTTTGGGATAGGACTTTTTGAGCAAGTTTCAATCCCCTTTCTTCTTGAAGGTGGGAATGGGGTAGTCATGACATGGGCCCCATGGATGGTTCCTGACAAACTGGTAACAAATGGTGGCCAATTAAACCAGATGAACTGTGAGTTTGTATTTTCAATGGGGTATATAGTGTTAATTGTTTTGAGTTAGAAATTCTGTATGGAGAGTCTAGTGTTGGTGCGGGGGAAATGTATCCATACCCAGGACATAGATTTCTATTTTTTGATATGGTACATAAAAACAGTAGTTGCATGTGTTTGGAAATGTTTCTATCTTTATCTATTTTGAGTAATCTCACCAAGTATTACATATTAACTGTGGTGCATCTGTTTCCCTATTAGATGCCTCTATCAAGAAATATAAATTGGATTCTAGTGTGGTATCATGATGATTTCCTTCCAAGCTATGAGGCATCGGTGGATGTATAACTTATATTTATAGCACCTTTGGCTGGTGTACCAGTAGCCCCACCACCCGGAGAGCAGCAGTGGATACAATTCCCAGTAGTATAATGTCCTTTTTGATTAAGAGTGTTTCATGTTTTATAGAGGAAGATTCCTATGAGGATTGGAAGAGAGATAAATCCGGAGGAATTTGAGATTTTGTTAGAGGAATTGACATGAGTTTTTCTCTTAGTGAAGATGCCATCATTTGAGATGGCAGTTGTAGTCCCTAGTCTTATTCAGTGTGCAGTAGGGAGATGAAATAGATTGACACTTAAGACTTTTTGGATGATGACCCCATCAATTAGGGTTAGTGGTACATAGCTCCTAGAGTAGATGGCCCTATCATGGTAGCAATGTTTGTTTATCATACAGTGAAACAGATGTTCAAGTGACCAGTGAGACCGAGGAATGGGTAGAAGATCAAACAGGGTGGTCCGTCGAGGGATAGATTTGGAAGTGGAGAAGGACAAATGACAGGATGTGGGCATAGATACAAGATACTACCACCCCCTCCTGGATGTCCACCATGAGCTCTAGGAGTAAGTGGACATGGGCAAGGAAATCATCAGGTGATGGAGGCCTATGATCTTGACGTCCAAGTGATGATATGAGGTACAAACTATGTCTTCTCCACATTATCTGTAGATCTAATAAACATAGGTTCTAATCTAACTTTCATTTCTATATACCTTTTTCAGATCTCAGAGAATCCAATCATTCTGTTGTCTTGATCATTATGACAAGAGACTCTCATGGAAGGGGATTCATTGACCACAGACTAGTGCTGACAATTTGAGAATACTCTTAGAGGCGACAGATTTTATTGGGATCTTCTACTAGTAGTGTCAAGGCCTTAAGATGTCATTATGGGTATGGAATACCATGATTCATGCATATATTGACTATTATAGTTTCTCAGTGTGGTGTATCCATGGATATGGAAACCTGTTTTCCATTGTCCATGATAATAAAAATGGAGCAGTGCAAGATGGACTCACATATAAGCGGGAGCATCTGATCACACTCTAGTAGGCCAGTAGGACCCACGATGTGGTTGATGAGATGGGTCCATGGTTTTTTACTGTGCTTCATGAACACATGGATGACTTAGGGATGTGATTTGGAATGAAGAATGCCACTATAGTGTTCATATGACTCATTAATATGATCTTCCTGCCTTACATCAATATATTAATGGTAGTCTTAATTGATGACATCTTGGCATACTCGGTGTCATAGGAGGAGAACACTATAGACTTACAGGTAGTATGGATACACTCTGAGTGAACAATATTTATAGAAATCCCATAATGTGCTAGTTCTAGATTTGGGTGATCCAATTCGAGGGACACGTCATCTCGAAGGCTAGAGTTGTGGTGGATCTGGAACCGATAAAGGCATTGATTTTGTGGGAGCCACCCAATAGTGTGACTAATGTGAAGTGTTTCTTGGGTATGGTTGGGTACTCCAGAAGGTTCATACCATAATTTTATAGAGTATTATTACCCTTTTTAGATTTGACTAAGAAGTGAAAACCCTACATATGGACAAAGAGGTTTTAGTAATGTTTTGGGAAGCTGAGGCTGATACTGACAGGTTCCACCATCCTCATACAACATGAAGAGGGAATTTGGTTTGTTTTCTTTTGTGGTGCATCACGGATGGAACTGGGTTGTGTTCTGATGCAAGATCAAGATGTGATTGGCTATGGCTTGTAGTAGTTGAGGTTTCATGACAAAAACTACGCGACCCATGACATGTCGTTAGAAACAATGGTCTTTTAATTGATGATGTGGTGACACAACTTAATGTGTGATCGATTAAACTTTTACATAGACCACAAGATTACTTGGTTTATCTTATCATAGTTGGACATAAAATTTAGAAATATTTTATGTTTGGGGTTTTTCAATGATTATGACTTTGGGATATTCTATACTCTTTAGAAGGGGAACGCAGTGGCTGACACACATAGCATGGGGTCTTATTTACAACTGTTATGTGAGGCGATGAAGCAACTAGCCGTGATGTAGATATCCTTTCTAGATAGTTATAGAGCAGCTTATCTACATCCTATGACTTTCATTCTCCCACTCCTTCAGTGATTTATGGAGGCATTTCTTTTTGATGTTGATTATGAGGCTCGACATGCTTAGATAACCTAGGACAGGATCCTGATGGATTTTCATCAGGAGGGGGACACATCACCCTTTTTAGAGGACACAACATAGTACCAGTGATGTTACAGGAGGAATTTTTGAGGGAGTTCCATTCATCATTATTGGTGGAACATATTGGTGTGGAAAATATGTACTAGGACAATCGACGTCAATACTGGTGATCTTGGATGATGAAATCAGTGGTAGAGTTTGTTTCAAAATGCATCACATGTCATCAAGTGAAGGTCAAGAAACTGGTCCTAGTAGGCATGACACAAAAACTTGAGGTACCAAAGTGGAAGTGGTATGGTATCACCATGGACTTCAAGATGGGGTTAACATGCATGTTCAGGGGCCACGACTTTATATGAGTGATCGTTTACCGACTCACCTAGTTGGATAACATCTACCCATTCAAGAGCAGTGATCATTAAAGAGATTGTAAAGCCTCTACGTCTAGGAGATTGTATGACTTCACAGGGGGCCATCAACAATCATCTCAGACAGTGAAACACACATTACATCCATGTTGTGGAAGGGTTACTGGAGGCTTTTGGGGCTCAACTACACATCAACATAGCTTTTGTCCCCTAGATAGACTGTTAGATGGAGCAAACCATATTGACCATGGAGGAAAAGATTCATTATTTCCTTCTAGATTTTGATCATAGTTGGGAGGACAACTTACCACTGTTGGAGTTTGTGTAAAAAAATATCAATCACTACACCATTATCATGGCACCATTTGAGGGTTTGTATGCGCATCCATGAAGATCACCTCTATGTTGTACATAGCCAGTTTAGTCAACACTTATAGGTCCATAGTAAATATATGATACCATTGAGAAGGTTTAGATCATTTAGGAAATGTTGATGACTGCATTGAAGAAACAAAAATAACATGCTAACAAGAGGCATATTCCCTTGGAGTGTGTGGTGGGAGACCATGTTTTCCTTCGAGTCTCACCCTAGTGGGGATTTGAGAGATTTATCTAGGGAGACAAGTTATCTTAGAGGTTCAATGAAACTTTATATATTATCACCATAGTTAGATAGGTGTCATAACACCTAGAACGTCACCCACACATGCATATGGTGCACATTTAATTTCATGTGTTGTAGAGGAGGAGGCACGTGATGATACATCACACATCATCGACTGATGAGTTCTAGGAATTGATGATTGGGAAATGTTTGCGAGGTTCCCGGTGGATATATAGGATCAATATGAGAAGTTCCTTCTTGGATAATCAATTCCTTAGTGCACATTAAGTGGAATCACAATAACCAACAAGAGATCGCATGGGAGTGGGAGGCTCAGATTCTTTCTCAGTACCCCCATTTGTCTGATTAGCCTTTGTTTTGACTATTGGGTATTTAAATCCCTATGATGGGGAGAATTTAATGTCCCATAATTTCTTTATAATTTTTATTAAATTAAATGGAATTATTTTTCGATCACACCCATTAATGGTGTGGGATTCTGAGGCCTGGTGATCTAAGAATGACATTTTAAACATCTTTATTTCACTTATATAAACGTGGGAGTGGGTTTTTTAATTACTGAACTTCTACATGGATGAAAAATATTTGGGCACCATTACACTCGGAATGTTATGATTTTCCTATAAAGGACGTAACATCAATAGGAAAGGGTCAGATGAAAATTTTATTTTTTTGACTTTTTGGAAAATAAGAAAAAAACTTTAAAGAATTTATTTAATATTCTTTCACACTGTTGAGTGGAAAATGGAAGTATTTCAGTGTCCTGTAATGACATGGTGATGACATCACATATTGAAGGAATTCCCTTCATGGCTTGTTATAATGCATCGTAATAGCTACAAAGTTTCAAAAAATAATCATCCTAATGATGTAACATTGAAACATAATAGAAACATTGAAATATGTTCTATTTTAATTAGTAAACACATTAGAGAGTGGGAATTAAGACCATGAGAAAATCTATGATGAACCTCTTTCATTTTTCATCTCTAATAATGAATGATGATTTCCAGTAAAAGGTGAACAACATCGACGTGCCTTAATGAATGAATTTGGGAAGAGACGAACTATGTCAACCACTTGAACCCTTGATGACAAAACACTAGAGAAATGTAATTTGAAACAAAGTAGGGGGTTTTTTGGTTTAATGATTTCCTTATTCATATTCTAAATTATGAAAGTGTGTTAACACACAAACATGTAAATCCGTGGATCATGTGTACTTGAAGGAGGGTGTCACTCATGGGTTTTCTATTAGGGATTAATTTTATTATTGATAGAATTCGAATCTCGAGCCTTCACTACTTTAAAAGGTTATCATGGAGGGTGTGGGATGACACAAACAAGGACTGAGCCCTCCACCATGTGTGATCTTAATGTATCAATTTTTGAATGGCGACAAAATGAGTTCGAGGCCTTTGCAGTGATTTATGAAGCCCCACAGCCTCGTTGGCGCATATAGTTCAATAAACAGACCACCAAAGAAACTCGGGTTTCCCGCAGAAGGAATCATGGTCGGCGTCCTCCAGTGGAAGTTTAGGGTGGAGGGAGGTGGAAATGGGATACTGACGGCTAGGAGACGTGGTGCATATTGAGTCCACATGGAGGGAGCATCAAGCATCTGGGAGGCTTAGGTGAGAAGGCGGAAAGTAGTCAAAGACCACATGTGGTAGTCCAGCTGTCCATGTCACAAACCTGCTGATTCTTGATTGTGGTGGATAAACTACCCTGCGTCGACTGCAGACCAAGTAGAGGTGCTTGACACGGTCGCCTGCCACATCCTGATAAGACCGAAGGTCTATACGCCTTTGGTAGATCAAGAAGACCCACAACCCAGACCCACTTCAGTCGGCCGAACATGCCCCATCTGTTCGAGATGTGACCCCACATACCGATCCAAGGCTAGGTCAGATCGGACCCGAACCCCATAGACCATTTTTTAGATTATCGTCAATAACAAATAGACTGAGAATCTGATTGATGTGTAGTCTACTGAAATTTTACTCTTCAGACGAGTCGGTACTTTTAGCAAATTCTACGTCAGTTTTAGAGGATATTGGCATATGGCCGGGATGGATCAGACATGAGTGCTACCAAGACCTTTCTATAAAAATGTACATATCTTAATGGTTTGGTATCTGTTCAACACACAATATATTACATTGGAAACCATACGATTAGATGATCATATGGGTTACTCTATGTGAGAATTCATGGTGGTTGAGGTGTGACCGATTTTTTGAGGAGAAGATTCTGAAGAAATCATGCATACAATGTTTGGGAATCCAATGGATATTTGTGATGTGATGAATGTAGAGAGATCCTTTAGGATCAGAAGTAGTGCGACCTGTCGTGGATCAGCCGTAGAGAAACCTGTCGTGGGTCAACAATAGAGTGACCCTTAATGATCAATAGTAGTGTAACACTTCATGGAACAGAAGCAGAGTACGTCAATAGAACAAGAAATTCTAGCCTTACAACTAATCATACTTATTTATATACTTATGTTATACCTGGTTTAAGTTGTGTCATTAACATTGTGATTTACTTGTTGCATTGTGGTATTCTTACTTGTGGATTTATATGAGACTCGAGTTGGTATCAGTGTCCCCACAGAGTATTTTTTTACTCACAGCTGCTCGGGCTTCGCCCGCTCCTATTGTGTATTGTGGAGACGACGAATAACATTGAAGGGGACATTAGGGAGCCATAGAAAGATGGTTCTCAGAGGTGGATCGATAGTAGTGTTGGGTTGTAATGACATCTAGCAATGAGATATACCTACCAATCAGGTAGGATCCTTTTCAATCTTCCTCCATATATTTTACTTCTTTTGTTGTACCTTCCATTGGGATGAGCTTGTATTCTGGCCCTTTACTTTCAGTTTACACCATTTACTCTTAGTGGTGGTACATTGAGGTAGTTGAAATACTTTCTTTCCATTGTGGTTTTCTTTGTGTATTATTCCCTATCTATGTCGTTAAAGGTTTAAAGTAGATGTCTTCTATTTTTGAGAAATACCTTTTTGGTGTTAGTCGTCATCCCCTAGCCTATGGAAGTAGGGTTTGGTGCAGCTTGGACATGAGCCACGGGGGACAGGTCGTGACATTTTTCGTTTACAGTTTTCTTTTTATTATTTTAAGAAAATAATTAATACAAAATACCACCCACATAACTATAAAATCATCAAAAAATTATATAATTATAAAAAGAGGATACATATAGAAAAAAATATTTTTATTAAAAGTAATTATGTTTTTTATCTTGGTAATTTATATTTAAATATTATTTATTGAATAATTACCATAAATGTTTATACAAACCAGACACATGTTTTATTTAATTAATATATAAATAAAATAAATGACTTTAGTAATATTAAAGGTAATAAAAATTTATAGGAAATATTGTGTCAAATTTATTTTTTAATTATATATATCATATTAATGATTTTTTAAATGTTTTATATTTAAATTTCATAACCATTTAAATTAATTCAACATAAATGTGAATGAATGGTTCCAAAAATTATTTTAGTGATATTATATAATAAACATTAATTTATTAAATAATATAATAAATTTAAAAAAACTAAAATTTATTTCCATGTTAATATAATTTGTGATAAACTATAATATATGGTACATTTTTGTGTAAATTTTCATATTTTTTTAGTATTTTTGCCACTAAAGGGTAGAAAATAATGATACTGTGTTGAAATGTCAAAACGATTGGTGGAGGGGGGGGGGGGGTCAAATAAATACATAATATTTTAAAAATCAAATTAACATTATAAATATTATTTTAAAATATTATTTAGTCTTATAATAATATTATTTACTAAATAAAAAAAATTTCATCCCCTTTATTAAAAAAATTATCTTATATTAATTTAATAATTTATGTAATACTATGAATTCCCCTCCCCTCACTTATAAAAGGCATCATATTGTCCTCTATTACTCGCACATCGTATGATATATTCTCATTTAATAGCATCCATAATATTTTATTATATTATTTTTACACATCCTATATCTCAGTTTTTTTTTTCAAAAAATACCACCGTTTAAATGATTATGGTGTAATAAAATGGTGGTTTCTCAATGAAGAGGTATAACATTTCACTAGTAATTCTCAATTATATTTATTCGTCTACCTACGAGAAATATATAGTATCCATTATAAGATATATAATTTTGTAAATTATATATTCCTTATTATTATTCGTATTATTGGAATCCCATTATCCACCATTATTTCATCCTATATAAACGGGAAAACATTGGTCACCCATTCATACGGCTTACCATCTCTGTGTATCGGTGTAATTTTTTGTCATACCCATATCACATGGATAGTTATAATAATTTATTCAGTGAATTTTTTATGATATTATTATTATTATTTATAGGTGAATTATTAATTACCGTTATTTTGTAACATCAACTAAAAAATAGAAACAACATTCATGTATGCGTACAACTTACGATATCCATGAATAGTGTTATTTATTTTCATATCTAAAACATTTATAGATGAATAAAAATATAAATATAATGAATATATATTATGTAAATACCATAATTAATATTCTATAAATAATTGTAACCATGATCACTGTTCAAGGGATAGAACTGTAGAACAACAACTATAATAAAAAATGAAATAGTTAACACATAGAAATTACTATTTTTATAGTTTTTTAAATAAATGGTTTTTTAAATGTAATATTTGGATTGTATATATGAAATTATAAGTATTTAAATTGTTATATTATATGATCATTATTAATTTACCTTTATTATATATGAGGTCGCAATTCTTTTCAATGAAATTGGAAGTATTTGTAAGATATGTATGTTAAAATATCATTACTAATAGGGATTTTTTGTGATTATGATTTCAATGATAACATTTTATGAACTATTAATAAATAATCCCATTAGGTTACCTCTTATATTTAAATTTATAGAGATAAAATTATTTCACATTTTTATCCTTAAGTACTCAAGAGCTTGAAAGTATATATTTAATTAAAAGAAACATTATTTCTCTTTTAGGTCTAAATACATTATCATTATATATCTTGTTTTTCTAAAAACGTTTCTAATAATGTTATAAAAATACTTATACTACTTTTTATATCTATATTTATCCACGATTAGATTTTTGGTTAATTTTTTAAAAACATTATTATTTCTGTTTTACAATTGATGCATTTTTTACAATTTACTATAAAATTAGAAGAATTATTTTATTTTACATAATCCACATGAATAAGGTTTTCTTCCATTATAAAAATGATATAATTTGAATCTTTTTTAACATTTTTCCTTTTTTCATTTAAAATTATGTGTTTCATTAATATTTTGAGAATTTATTTATTTTATATTTTTAATTTCAATGTTAAAAGTGTATTTCATTCGCAATACATTCCATGTAAATAGTTAACATCATTTTCATCTATGATGAAATATTTCAGGGATAATTAATTATTTTTAGGGATATTATCTAATGATACCATCCTTATTATTTTTCTATATGGTTTATGATTATAATGAAAAATATTTTTATGAATCCCCTTTATATAAAATGGATTATGTTTGATTAAATTTTTTTAAAACACTTTTATTTTCCTCTAGTTATGATATGATGAATGTTTTATGATTTTAGTAATTGTATATTTTATATTTTAATTATATAATGTTTGGGACCATAATTATGTATACCACAAGTTATTTGTGTTAATATTTATATATAATGCGATAATAAATATTGCAATGGGGAGTTAGTCGAGTTCAATAATGAAAATTTTCAACTATGATAGTGGTTAGAGTGAAATTTATCTATGGATATGATATAATAGAGAGTGACCACAATAAAATATGGTTTTCATGGATGTGATCCTAGAATAATGAAATTTTTTTCTATGATTACCTGTATGAAAAAACTTATATCTTATTCCAATGTTTTGTTCTTGTGAATTATATTCATTGATTAAATTATGAATGATGTCTTATGAGCCACCAATATTTATTAAATTATTCAATATTTTCATCTATGATATGATTGGTATGGACATAAAATGATAGTATTATGTTTTCATACCATTATTCTCATGTTGTTTGTATGTTATACTTGATATCTTCATTATATACCCTTACCAAGAATCTGAGATCACCATTCTTAGGTTTAAATTCCACCTGAAATGAAGAAAAATTTTATGCATGATTTTTCAAACAAGGATGATAGTTGTGGAGTGATATGTCTGAGATAAAATAGAATTGTTATGAAAATGTTTTTAATGTATACAAAATTATAAGGAAAAAATTATTATACAGTTATGACAAAGATCATAATGTTATATATTGAATATTCATATATTATAATATATATATATATATTAATCATATGGGTACCTACAGTCTGTATCATATAACAGTTTATTAAAAATATTAATCTAGGATGAGAAACAAATTAGTCAGACCAGAAAAAAAATCTATAAATAGTAAAAAGTACTAATATGTCTTAAGATAGCATGGATTTCTTAAAAAAATAATTGTATGGATACTACAAGTGTAAATTGTTTATTCACAAATGAATCATAGTGTAGTAAATATAAAAATAGATTTTTGGGTACAAATCAACTATCATTTATTGAAGGATAAGTACTCCCTCATTGTATACAGGGTTTAAAACCATCAGGGGATATTTTTAGGTTAACTCTCAATTTCATTATCAACCATTATGAATGATTTGAATATATGATGGCCATTAATATTATTGGTTAAACTAAAGGATCCATATATTAAAATGAAGGTTTCATTGTGTAGAAATCCTATGAGTTATTTTTAATGACTTATCACGCAGATTAATGATTCCTGATGGTCATTATAACCACTTTGGTTTTACTAAGAAATTTAATATTGAATGATAATGTTTAAGTTACTAAAGGTAAGATCAAATTTTGAAGTACACTATTTATGTTTAGTTATATTAATTCTTATAATTAGGAATAATTCCCAAGGAATGAATATTTATATCCGTGACTATTATATGTTGAATTACTAGTGAAATCTCATAATGGTGAGATTAAAAAATATAATGTCATTGATTATTTCTACAATTAATGATCATGGGAATGTTCTTTATATAAAACCCACTATTCTATATCTAGTTTAATTTGATGTTGTATTAGGTATCAATTTGTTTTACTTATATATTTAAATCATAAATTACCCAGGATGGAATGTTATGTTTAATATTTTGAACGCAACAATTATTTTTTTTTCAATTTTAATATAAATATTAACATCAAATGGAAATAATATATATTATATTGATCTTCATTCCTATTAATAATGGGGGACTATCTCAAATAGTTGATATTATCTAAACATTGATGATATTACTGTTTCATGTTAATTTTTTTGATGGGTTTTGTACAGTGTTTCCTAGTATTCTTCCAAATTATGATGTTTATTTTTAAAGAGTATCTCTTACCTATTTCTACAACTATTTCAAATATTCGAAATAGAAAATAATATATTGTGTTATAGGAATTGAAGAAAAATTCCAGCAAAATCTGGATTAAAAATTCATTATTTCTATGTGAATCACAATGGGGTGGACAATTTTTTAATAAGAATGATTTTTCAATATTACATTATATTGATTATATAGAACCTAAAAATATCAAAATAATTAACAATTATCATATACACCATATTAATGATTTATTCTATAAATATGAGGAACTCAATATTTTATCATGGTTGATCATTGATCTGGATACTATCAGTTGTTAATAAAAAGTGAATACATAATCATGAAATCCATTCACATGATGTAAAAAACTATGAATTTATATGGATTCTATTTTTATTTACTATTATCTCCAATATCATCAAGGATTTATTGAATAGAGTCTTTAGAGATTATATTAACCAGAAGGTTATAGACATCATTGAAGACATTTATATATATTAAAACTGTAAGTAATACTATGATGATCATTGGATGATTTTACAAAAGACCCCAAAAAGAATAATTTATATAGAAAATTTAGCAAGTTTGAATTTCTGTTTTTGAAATTTTAATTTTTTGGTCATATAATCTCAATAAAGGGTATATCAGTGGACCTGTCAATTACTTATGCTATCAAAATTTATATCAGGCCAACCAATGTTAGTATTATTCATAGTTTACTAGGATTGGATGGTTATTTTGGATTATTTTTTGAGTTTTTACCATTATAATGCTATCCATTCATTATGTTAACCTGTGATTGAGTCAAGGTTCTTTGGAAGGATGAATGTGGGGAAAATTTCAATGAACAAAAGAGAAGGATATTCATCTCCCATATGAATACACATAACTATAGTTTAGAAGGGTTAACAATCATTAGTGATGAATGAAATAAGGTATTTGAAAATTTCTTAATGCATAATTATATGATGAAATGTTATACAATAGGAAAGTTGATGGTTTATGAGAAATATTACAAAAATCAGGATTTAGATTTAGTCATAGTAATTTTTTACATTAATGATATCATGTAATTATATTTCCAGATAATATTTTCATATATATATATATATTGATAACAATATCATAACATATATAATCACTCAGAAAGAGTTTATCATGCACCTAATAATATTGTTTGAGTTGATTAATTATTAAGATATTTCAATAAATTACCACAATGGTAATTTAAAAAATATGTAAGATCCTTTATGTCAAGAATATTATGATAGACTATCTATGATGGGTATTGTAGAAGATGTAATACACTTATATTTTGAATGGAAAAATACTAAAAACTTAATGGAATATAAGAAATCATATCATGTTCATTTGAGTATTCAAATATATATCTAAGAGAAAAATACTGAGTTATATACAAAAGATGTGGGGCTACACAAGAAGGAAAAAAATGATCCTGAGTCCAAACATGATTTTGATTGAATGATAAGGTTTAGAAACCATGTACGTTTTATTTCCTTACTATAATTAAAAATGGATTGTTGGGAAAACATCATGGTTCATGATTCTCTATTCATCTTTGATGTATGAAGATGTAATGATATATGAAAAAGTATTTATTTTGGTAAAAAATTATTTTGAATATTATAGAGATTGTATCTAAATGAGTATTATATTTACATTTTGTAACTGAGAGATATAATTCTGAAGGGATGTCACAACCATTACCCACACTAGAATAGGAATAAGAAAACATGAAAATGGATTTTAACAAAGGACTACCCAAAAACTCTAAAATACAGAATGTTATTTGTGTTTTAGTCAATAACCTTATAAATTACACACAGTAAAATGATATTATATAATAATTAACTATTGATAAACTTTCTAGAATATATATTAATGTGGTTGGAGGATTTTATAGAGTACCACATTCTGTTGTATCTGATTAGGATCTGAGTATTACAATGATGATTTGGAAAATAAATCTGAAATTACAAAATATAGTGTTTGATTTTTATACTTATTATCATCGTTAGACAAATATAAAGTCTAATAGAACCATTTAATACCTTTAGAATTTGATGAGGCCTTGTTTTATAAATATCAATGTAGTTTTGGATCATGAACTTCTTCCAGTCACTTTCTCTTAATACAATAGTTTGGACATGATAATTTAGATAGTTCCTTATGAAACCCACTTGAGAATAATTGTATAGCTATTCGATGATGGAATAATGATGGGGAAGGAAATGTATTGTAACAATAAATACTAATGGATGTTGTAGATAAATATAAAGCCATTATGATTCCCATCAAGACACCGTTGACATGACAGAAAAGTTATATTGACAATAATCAGTGAAATATTATATTTGATGATGGTGAGACTGTATTATTATGAATATATACATAGAAAAAAGTTATTATATGTGGTAAAAAATTAATTTTTAGCGGAATTTATGTTGTCTCCATTGATATTCTTTATCTATAATGGATGGTTTATTATCTCATGATGATTCCACCAAACCTCCCTTGAGTTCATGATATGATCCATGTATCAATCATGAGGAAGAACATAAATGATACTTCACATGAAAAAAACATGAGGTCATACAACTAAAGAATTATATAACACTTAAATAATAACCAATAAAAATCTTGGATCATGTAGATAATGTGCAAAAGAATATGAATACTGACATGTTTAAATTTCTCTTCCATATTTTGAAATTTGAAGAACCTAAATGGAATCCCAAGGATGTGACGATAGTAAGATTTCCTCATTTTTTATTCGATTGATATAGAATTTTTAGGTTAAAATTAATTTTTATAATGTATAATGTAACACCAATATATTATATTATATATTTATCTTCAAATAAATTTAACTTCATTAACCACTTGGGATACGTGCAACCCCGAGTCTAAATGGACTGTACATCAATATACTTTTATGGCCTAACTATTAAATTAATATAGTTAATAAGAGTAATACAATTAAAAATTAATTAAAATGGTATTATATTACATAAATATAATTAGAAATAATTACTCAATTTTTAGTGAAGTAGTTATAGGCTAGAAAAATAATTTTCCCCCAAAAATGGGTTTATTAAATTTTTTGAGAAAATGATATAATTAACATCATTAAAGTTTTGAAATAATATTTTAATAAATGAATATAATTTTTGAAATCATTATGTCATAGTTATATTATAGTATATTTTTTATGATTCTATGAATATATTCGTTTTTCATTTGGTAAAGAAAAATGATAATTTTTATAGAATATTTTCTTTTAGTTAGAAGTAATTTAAAAGTTCCACTATTTTTAATATGAATTTAAAGATAAAATTAAATTATTTATAATAATAATAATCAAATTAATTTCATTATTATTATTTTTATGATGAATTACATTATAATAACATTATACTTATGGAAACATTTTTTGTAAAATATAATTTTATCAGGTTTTGTGGTCGTAATTTTATAATATGATCTACCACTTTTGTGCCATTAATAATGAATGATGAAATAATTTTTTTTGATTTATATGTGACAAATTTCTTAAATTGTTCCATTTTATTTTATATTGTTTTGAATTCAAATGAAAGAAAATATTTTTCACCATGGTAATGATAAAATGACTAAAATATGGATAAAACATAGTTATAGTGCTATAATATTTCTGTAACACTTTTCATCATCATTTTGAAGGAGTGGAGATCAACTATTTACTTCCATGTTGTAATAATATAGCAACGTGGTTGCCTTTGTATTTTATTATGACCTTTATACTATTTTATGAAAAGAATAAATAAAAAATAACATCATCCTAACTATAATATATTAACTTTTTGTTACAAAAGATTGGAAGATGATAAGATTTATTAAATATGATCATTTGAGTTATAAATTAATTTTTTATTAGGGTAATTTTTTTTATATTTTCACGATTGGATAATTACCCAAAATGATTAGGAAGCCCCAACACTATATTATTCAATAATTAGTGGTGAACCAACACCTCACCATTGAATTTCAATATAAAGGGGTTATGATTTCTACTCATGCATCTTGTGTTTCATCATAAGATTGAATTTGGAGAACCTTCACCTCACCACAATACCCCCAACAGATTTTGTACAACCTCTAAAAGATGACCCACAATTTAGTATGATATTGGGGTTCTACTCAAAAAATAGTGGACCCAAAACATAGAACATCTATGTGGATTACACATAGTTGGTAGTAGACCATTCACAAACCCACTTGGGTACCATAGTATTCTAAAAACCAAGTTGGTCCTGAAATACAAGGAAGGACATTTCAGATCCCCATGAGTCGATGAATAGTTCATATATCATAAAAAAATTAAGGGGGAATTATTTTTCCACAACAAATTTTGGAAGTAAAAGAAACCTGATAATATTCATATAAAAAGAAACTCTTCTAGGATTAATGCACCTAATGTCAACAAGGAAATAATTCCCAAAGTAATAAAACCAAAGTACCAAAATTGGGAAAACATCCCATGTCCCGGAGGACACAACACACCAATTCTAATGTTAGAACATTAGATTGGAATAAAATAATACCATTTTCTTTTCTTGATCCCAGAAGTAGATAAATTAAAAACATCAAAAGGAATGAGTTTTTCATGAGCCAAATCCCCGTAGGATTTCACCCAAATCTTCCATAAAAAGAAACAAGTTAAAATTTAACCAATAAAATTCTTTCAGTTATAAGATAAATAAGATTGGAATTTCAGAAGAATATTTATATAATTCATTCTTTTCATTTAAAATGATGTGATTACTTATAAAATGATGGAATTTACTTTAAAAAAGTGGTGATTTACAAAAGTGGAAATTTTCAGGAAATAGATTAAATAAAAAAATTATATAAAAAAGTTTAAATAAAATTACAAGGAATGTAACACATTTTAAAATAATTGCACATATTTTAATATAAGAACGTGTGAAACACGTCCATATCCCAAATAGGTACGAACCATCAAATATATAGGGACCTGAGAATATAAAATGTAATGTATGGATATAGTGCCAATTGTTCATAAAGAAATGAGGACTCATCACCATTTCTTATGGAATTGGGATGTGCTGATATAATGTCTTTGAATGTTGTAAATCATATAGTGTTGTCCAAATAACACACTAACTACCTTAGGTAGGCATGTTTTCATGTAAAAACAATGAAGGAATATTTTTTTCAATACTACTTAAAATAAAATTAAATATCATCCCCCATATTTAAAATATTTAAATTTTCTCTTTAAAAAGCATAATTGGGTTTTAATAATTATCATGCCTTTTAAGATGAATTACACTATGTTTCCATCAAAACTGTTTATAATATATTTTCATAAAACTAAATAATTGAAACAAATTCATAAAAATTCAAAATATATTTCATTATTTAATAAAAAATTTAATTCTAATACAGTTTTCAGACATTTTAAATACATGCCCCAATTCACTAGAATTGGTGGATTTCACACTTTCATGGTAAAGAAAACCAAGAACCCAATTTACAAAAATTAGGGTTATTATAAAATTAATAAAAGAAATTTATTTTTTTTAAGAAAATTTATTTTTAAGTGAATCTAAATATAAATCAAAATAAATAACTGTTATTTGACATGAAAACCAATAAAAGAACCACTTACCTTCTTCATAGAAATAGAACTGCAACAACGAAACCGACCAAGATGAATGAAGGAACAAAATATCTTTGTAATCAATGTAGAAACGTGATTTAAAAAACACAAGTTTTTGTTCCATAAAAATCAAGATGACAAATAAAAATGCATGGAATGAATAGATAACGGGATGTAAAAGAATACATAATTCTTACACCAAAGAATACAAAAAATATCACAACAATGATAAATCACCAAATTAAAAGGTTTGGAGTGGTGGTAGTCTCACAAAATCTCTTGGGGAAGACTATAGGTTGAGATAAATTATGTATGGGGGATGTAAAAAAGGGAAATCATCTGTATTCTAGTTTAATAAAAAATGCTTGGATTTTTACATGGTCTATAATCCAATTAAATATTTTCTAATTGGTAATTCTCAAATCCATCAAAAAACCAAAAACCTCTTGATAAAAATGCATCATATTAATTTTAGGATTTATATGTTTTGTAACCATATATTACGGTGTATAATTCCTTAATATTATATTGAAAAGATCGATTAAATACGAGAAACTAACAAATCAATAAATTCAAAATTATATAAATCCTCCAAATATATTCTCAACCCCACACATACAATGATAAAAACCACCACAAGAATTATAAAATTCATGATATAAAGGTAATAAGTTGTTACAACCTCTCCACCATAAAATATTTACATCCCCATAAAGCCTATAAAGATACTTACATACCACATGGATGATGCCACTTCTCTCTCATAAGTTCCTCAAATACTCATGTCTCATGAAAATCTGAACTGTTCTACTATAGTTGTCGATGAAATGGTACCATTTTCCCATGAAGTACCATCGTATTGGAATCAACTATCTTGATTGGATATTATGTTAATGATAAATTAGGTACAATCAAACTATATTTATATCAATCTTAAAATATGGGATGGATTTAGAAATATACTTCTGAAGGTGAGATACCCAAAAAAACATTATGTATTGATTCCATCCATTCTGGTAGTGATAAATGATGTGAAAAATTACACAATAAATTAATAAACAAAAAACGTCTAACAAAACAGGGATAAATATCCCATTCCTCCCAAGCCATCAATGACCCAACCTGGGTGAAGTATTCACAAACTCCTTGTCACCTACAAAAAACTCCTACAACCTATGAAAAAAATCAACATAATACTTATATAATAACTTTGTTTTCAACATTCTCTAACCAATCAACAGAATATTTGATGTCATCCTTTGCGCCATGCTCTATCCAAACATGTATGCTTCACCAATCTCTGGGGGACAAAATTTTATTTACAAGAACAACAATACAAGTCCTTAAATAGACTCTTTATAATTATAGGTTTGTTTCTATTATTATAATAAAAAAAACCAATACCAATTGATCATCCTATAATCCGTCAAAGCTGAGAAAATATGTGTGAAGCATGTCCTCAATAATCTAAATATCTCTTTCTATCTGGCCATCCGAATATGTATTGTATGCCATACAAAAAATGGAAGAGGGATCGCAGTGACTCTTGAAGGTCTCTCCAAAAGTAGTAAGTTATCAGAGGATTATTATAATACACTATATCATATTGAACATTATGATAATGAACAATTTGTTTCACATATATATTTCCCGAATCCTCAACATCGGTTGTATCATGAATGGGTAATAAGTGAGATGATTTTCTCAGCCTATCAATCACAACCTATATTGCATTATTCATTTTAGAGGGATGTGGAAACCTAAAGAAAATGTCTGTTGATATCTCATTCCCTAACATGTTAGTAATGGGATTAGATAAAGAAATCCCAACATTTTATGGTCCACTTCCCTAACCTGATAGAATTTATAACAACTAGAAACAAACTAATAAAATTAAAACCCAATACTTAGATACATAAACATCTTATATATCCTAGGGATCATATTTATTGGTCCTAGGTGAACTACACATTGAGAACTATAAATATCCCCCATTATATACGTCATTAATGAAGATGGTACAACAAATCCATTCTGATATCATAGAATGCCATGTTTGAAGAAAACCCATAGGAAACTATATTCCCAACATAAAAACGAGTCCCCAATACTACCAAAAACATCAAAGACATTATTATTTTGAATAATAAATCCGTTAAGAGTATATTTCAACTGAACACTGAACAGATAAACCCCATCCCCTTTCTGCTAAAATCTTTTATGAAACTAAGCAAAGGGAGCTGGGAAATTCTACTCTTCTGATGATTCAATTACTTCTTGGTTGGAAGTTTCTGACTTAAGAATTCTGTAGTGAAAATCCCTTTCCCTAAGATATAGGCAATGTCAAAATTAAAATACTTTATGAATCCTATACAACTCATTTGGCAGAGGTTCAAATATTTTGGAAATAAGATAAAACAAAGGTTATTTTGGTCAAAATACATGGTAAAAAATTCTCTGATTAGGTAATGATGTCATATTTTAAGTATCTACATCACAAAATATTGTTTTAGGTCCCAGGTATGATACATTTTCTTATGTGGACTAACCTAATTAGATCCATAATTAACAATATGATTACCTTTCATAAAAACATATCCCAAGCCTAAACTCGATGCATCAAAAAATACCAATTATTCCTTCTGGATATTTGGAAGAATAAACACCATAACTATTTTCAAAATTTGTTTTAGATATAAAAAATTACTATGAAACTTATATTTCATGTCAATCATTACTTTTTTCTAAGTTAGATCATCCATTGGAGATGTGAACATTGAAAATACCTCCTCTAACCGAAGATAATAACCACATAAGACTAAGATGGTATAAATCTCAAAGGTATTTCATAGTTGTTCCCCTGTCATAATAGCCTTCACCTTATTAGGAAAAAATGATATTCATTTTTTTACACCATGTGTACCATGAATTTTACATCCCAAATCTAGAAATAAAATTTCAAAATATTTCCATAATGTTGTTTATATGTCATCAAACTTAGAACCATTCTTAGATGATGGAGATGATATTCCTAGGACTTAGATTAAATGAGTATATCTTCCACAAGAATAGAATGATGGTTCCAAGGTACTCATGGAAAATATTTTTAATAAAATCAATGAAAGTTGATCATGTTATGGTTAGACTAATGAGTATAACAAAGGTACTCATAATGGTCGTACCTACTCCAAAAGAGGAATTTCGGAATGTCACAATCTTTTATCCTCAACTGACGGAATATGGATATATGTTAAATATTTAAGAACCAATTATCCCACTTTTACTGATCAACTAGATATTCAATTTGTGGAAATATATATTTATTCATTATTGTCACTCTATTGAGATTTTAATAATCAATGAAATTCTAATGGGAATCACCACTATTCATAGAAAAGAGAAGAGTAGTCACCCATGGTGACAAATATTGACATATAAATGTCTTCTATATAAGATAATCCATCTGGTACTTCATCACATTCATTTATGTAGGTTTCATGTTGTGTGTGGAGGGAGAAACTGGTTGAGTACCCAAGAAATATGAAAATGGAAAACTGAACCTCCATCACTATAGGAAAAAGTGAGAAGTAAGAAGGAATAACATCGAGAAACTCAATTACCACTATAGGGAGATCACAATTCCTTGATTACCACTCCAGATTAATGGAATCCCCCAATATTCCATTCTACAAATCTAGAATAGAAGGTACATCTCTTCAGAACATTTTCTTCCATTCTTCTTGAATGACACAACACACACCACTATGTGGAGTCAATGAGACCTATTGAAGATAACATTCAATCCGATCATTAATGGAAATGATCCAATACGTCATGAATAATATTTTATATCTTTTCTTGAAAAGAACCATGAAAATAAAAGCAATCACTGCATCTGGGAGAGAGAATACATTGGAGGGACTATAGAGACTATTCTCTCTCCTTGTACAATGGTGTGAAGAAATATCCCATGCACAAGATAAAATATCCAATAGAAGAATTATATAATTAACATTAAATGTTGAAATAAATGATTAAGATTCATTTGTGCTAAATTGAGGTGTCACTAATATTAAAGATATAGAACTGGTACCTCTTACAACTTATGTACCCATATCCACTTTTTCTGGAGACTCTTCCACGATGTTAAGAAGCTTAATTCTAGATTCATGTCACTGGAACCCTTTTGAACATAACTAGTCTTATTTCCCTGATATTTTATGATCAGAGTATGATCATATTCACTGATGTGTAGTGAGAAAAATATAGAATAATATATTTAAGGTCCTTGATCGTCGGTAGGAGCCACAATTATTGGATACCTTAATTGAACAACTCTTTGAATTTAAAATCATTACACATTCTTAATTAACTAAAGAACATCTTAAAAACACTATATGTGGTAAAAAATAACACTTTTTTAAGAAATACTTTGAAAATCATCATGCTTCCTCTTACCCTAAAAGGAACTCACACTACCTCTGAGAGAGAAATAAACTCATGATAACCCTACAATTGCATACAGGTCCATTTCAATCATATGTTCTCTACCCAACACATAATTTTACGAAGAAATGTTCAGCAAGAGAGCATGATAATGGATATCCTAAATAAGTACAAGATAAAACCATTGATCCTTCATCCTCTCATTCGATAATATCTCAATTGAAAAATCCACAACCCCAATAAAATTGTTTTCATACTCTATCATGTTCCTGTCAACCTGCTCATGTTTGAAAAACAATGTAGACATGGCCAAAATAATTGATTATATATTGAACTTTTTAGTAAAAATAACATTGAAGTAATTCCACTATCATCCCCCATACTTCTTTTCTATTACTATAGTTTCCAACCATAACCCTCTCTGTCCTTACATCTTGAAGGTGGAACACTTCACTTTAATTTTTTTCATGTGTGTCTAAGAACTGAAAAACCATTTCATCCTATTTATCCAATCCTAGGACTCTTGATTATCATTTGATCCTTTGAACAATTATTCTTTTTGGATATGTAAATATTGAGTACAAAATATTATTTCATACCTATGAGGATCCAAAGATGAATCCAAAATTTGATCTGTATGTGGTACTTGTCCCAGAGATTGGACATTGCACAAAATCACCTCTATGAGGTTGAGATCTACAACATGATTCACTCACCGAGGTTCAACAAAATATTCTTATGGGATCCTATTTTCTTGTCTTCATGATGGAATGATCAGACACAACAATAATAAAAAAAGTAATATACAACAAATATAACATTATATTTTCACTAAAAAAGAAATAAGTAATATTAAATCACAATATATAGAACAAGAAAAATTAGATTTTACTTTATCCTAATCAAAATAATTAAATTATGAGAAATAACATGCAAGATGTATTTCGCTACCAACCCCTACATACATATGGTTCTTTGTGATGAGATCTAACCAAAAACTCAATCCCATCTATAAACTATGTCCCATCTATATTTCATGAATTAATACTAACTTCAAGGAAATAGAAAAACCTCTCATTGACACCACTTTGTGGTGAACCAGCCTGGGTACTATAGTAACCTGATAAATGCACTGGTCCGAAAATACCGGAAACATCATTCTCGATCCCCATGGGTTGGAAATAAGCACTCGACAATATAAAAAAGTGAGAATCATTTTTCCAATGAAAATATGAAAAGAAAATGAAACAAGAACATATGAATATCAGAATAACATCAAGTGTGGGTAATGTAGCACAAATCAACAAGGAAACAAAGCCCAAATTACTATAAAAATATATCATAACATGGAAAGAAGACTAAGTCCCAGAGGACACAACTCAATGAGTTTGAGGATCATTTTCTAGATCAAACTAAAGATATTAATTTACCATACTCTAACATAGAAGAAAATAATTTGCAGATATCGAATTTCATGAGTAGGCTATGATATAAAACCCAGTAATATTTCACCCAAAGATTCCATAACAAGATTCCAATATCAATGTTAAAAAGATTGTGCATTCAGTTTTCAAATAAACACGTTGGCCTTTCAAAATCACGTTAAAACAAATCATGATTTACAATTCAAAGGATTGAAATACATTTCAATGTATGGAATTACCGTTAAAAAATAGTTGTTTTAAAAAATTGGAACTTCTACATAATTTCAAAAATAAAAACATTTATATAAAACCATTTACATAAATTTATAAGTCATTTAAATCATTTTACAACAATGGAATATACATTTAAAATAAAAACAACAGAGCAACACAGTCATCTTCTAAATAGGCATGGATGTTCCATGATATAGTTACCCAATACTATAAAATATCAAGTATTTATATATAACCCTTTTGGACTAAAGAAAATTTGAATCATCATCATCAAATATGGTATGGAATGTTCTGATATAATGTTTTAGAACATTTTAAATCATAAAAGTGTTTTTCCAATAACACACTAACCTTCTAAGGCTTTTCTATTCTTAAGTACATACAATGATGTGAAATGTATTTCGAAAATTAGTAAAATTCAACTAAATTCAATCCCACTAATTTCAAATATGTATATTTTTTATTTAATAACTAATAAAAGTTTTTCATCCAGAACATGGCTTTTTACTATAAAACCACTGGGTTTCCATCAAAATGATTTTTAATATTTTTACAAAAAATAGGGATTTAAAACCAGTTCATGTAATATTAAAATCAAGTTTACAATTAAATCCTTAAATTTAATTTTATTTTTTTCCATTCATTTCAGAAACCCAACCCATTTCACTGGAATTGGTGGTTTTCCATTTTCACGAAAAAACCGAACCAAAACCCCAATTCATTGGAATTATATTTTTTATAAATAAATAAATAAATTTATGAAATTTATGAAATTTTATTTTTAATTAAAAATAAATTTATATCAATAAATTAAAGGTTATTCGAATTTGTATTCAAAGATGGATCCACCTTCCTTCCTCACAGAATGATAACACAGGCAAAAAAAAGTCTGCCAACAAAAATGATGTTGCAGAATTTATTGGTGGTCATAATAGAAACGAGATTAAAAAATAGGGATTAGATCCATAAAAATAAAGATTATCCATCAATATAAATGGATGTAGAATGTTAATAAATTTAGAGGCATGGATAATGCTTACCCTGAATGACACAATATGGTCTACAGAATGATAATCATTGAATGAAAATGAACAGAGGGGTTGAATGCTCACAAAATTTCATGTGGAATTTTTTATGTCATGAGAAAAGACTTATGGAGGAAGAACATAATAGAAATTAGTAGGATGTCAGTTTAAAAAATAAGTTTCATATTTTTAAAATAAGTCTATCCAAATTAAATTTCTTACAATTGGAAATTCTTATATCCTTTGAGCAAAACACCGCCTCTTACGAGAATGAATTATTTTCAGTAATGTATTTTCACAAATTTAACCGTATTACATGGAATATAATTATTCAGAAAGATATAGGAATGACTAGTTAAAGTTTAGAATCTGTAAAATATATCACATCACCAATATATGTATCCTCTAAATACCTTATCAACACTATCTAGATAACGGAAAATAGAAAACCAAAATATATTTTATAACATACAAGATAAAAATAAAGGGATGTATCATGAACCATTCCCTATAATGAAGGGATTTGTGTAACTCATAAGATAGATAGATGGCTCATGCCCTAAAGTATCAGCGGTAGAACTCGAAGCATGGAGGACCCATTACCTAACCTAATTGGGGGAGGGGTGACACAGAATAGATGAATAGAGTAACCACTCCCTAGTGCATCAGGGGGATATCACACAAGTATGGAGGACCCATACAAAAACACAATAGGGGTTCCACTTAGTAAATATCAGTAGAGGATACACACTCATGTCTTCTAGTGGGGATGCCACTCATGTATTTATTACACACTCCCTAACATGATTAGGGCGGGTCCACATGGCAGATATCTATAGAGAATCAATTCCCCCATACATCAGGTGAGATTCCACTAATATATAGTGTAATCATTCACAAACATTATTATGGGTTCTAGTAAATGGAATCCAATAGAAGATCAATACCATCATTCTTTGAGGGTGATGTCAATAAATAAGTATAAATAGGGGACCCATGATCATGTAAGATTGGATTATGAATAATATATGTATAGAAGACCCAAAACATAGTACTATAATGGGTACCACTAAGTTGGTAGATGGAAGGTTCTTCAGTTCCATTGGGGGGTTCTACTAAACCATTGTAAAATGTATGGGGGAACCCTCACCTTGGTACAACCGGGGGATACCAACCTGAACTTATCTTTGATTATCCTTTCACATCACTACCATTGAATATTAAATCCTAATGAATTGTCACTCTTGGAGAATTTTACATTGTATCATGAAAGCCACTATGAAGGATATTATAACATTTTATGTGGAAATATTCTTAGGATGTTATACTTACATGTCTGAATCTGACACTACATGAAGGATTCATACAAGTTATAAGTTTTTTATAGGGTTACATGATGTGTTTAGGGTCCAAAAGGTGGGTGTACATTTATATTACCTAGTCATTTCCTCTTCGAGACACATCTCAATAGAAATTTTACCGTAAATGGTGTGTAAGGGGTTTCTCATGGAATTAATCTCCCACCTAGGACATTATTTTGTGAATCTGGTCATGAAAATTTTTAATGTTCCATTCTCATGTACTTGAATGTGCATGGGTTGCATCATGTACCAATGTACTCAAAGAGTACACAATGAGTCTTTCCTTAAGGGGCCACAACCATGTACTACCAAAACATTTCTTAACCACTTGTGGAGGGTAAAAAGCATGTGGGACCACCACACAAAATTTCATACATCTAAACATCAAAACCCTAGATTTCATACCATACTATTGATACAAAATAAGGTGTTCATTGAGTACCTGGTGTATAGTCATATATTACATGGAAATTGTAGATCGTCATGGGGATATTAGAATTTCTATGTCAACCATTATTTATGCATTTTGTTCACCCAAATATATTGTGGTTTACATTTAGTAAAAATTTCTCGACCAGAGGTTGTCATTTATTGGATTTTTTGAATGTGAATCAATCTCAAAGGCCACCCAACATTCCCCTCATCATATGTTGAAAGAATCCCTCACCACTCCAAATCTCGTATCCATGGAGAATAAACCACAGCCTAAGATCCATCCTAACTCCTCCTTTATTTTCAAATAGATTCATTATAAACACATTTTTAATAAATATAGGAGTCCCATCACACTCGATCTCACCCTTGAAAAAACCCCACTTTCCAATGGAGAAGAATATGATGAATAGATATTGGAAAATACATGAAAAAGTGAATAAATAATTAGCCAAAAATTAGTGGCCAACGATCATAGCTCATGGATTCATATGGGGGATGAAATGTGAAATAAGAAAATAAATATTGAATTAGAAAAATAATAGGAAGGAGAGATCATGCCAAAGAAAAACTAAATCTCAGAACAATATTATTTGATAAAATCCATGCTCATACTTTTGATCAATGACATAAACCATAATGATGATCCCTTCCTCGATTATGGAGTGATATTTAATGAAGAACACATTATCTAGTGATGAACTAGATATGTTGCATTATTAGCCGCATGATCAATCATGATCTAATCATTGTTAGTAATCTGATATTGACCTAAAAATAAATAACACTCTTAAATCTCTTCTCAGTGATCCCAAGGTTATCAGGATGAACTTGGAGATTTTTTAAAACAATAATTATACTGAGGAAGTTAGGTTATGGGAATTAAAAGAATTTATTTAAATAATTAATTTATTGGACCACTTATCATACCAACCAATGGATGCCTATATGATCATCTAGCGTTAACCAACATTAGGAATCTCTTAGGGTAAAACAACAAATCATGATTCTACTATGGTTTTGGATTTCTGATCCAAGGATCCACTTAGTAGATAACCCATTAATTATGAAAAATTGCATGCATGTGATATTAATATATTTTATTCTGTTATAATATCAGTTTTGGACACACTAAACCTTATAATATAATTCCATCTAAGCACATAAGTCTGAAAATATTTCTTAAAATATTTTAAATTTTTAGAAGGAAAAATGGGGTCTCTCAAATTTCCTCAACCATTTCATATTATAGAAAACCTATTATCCTTTCTTCCTAAACTTTTTATCCATATTACTTATCCAAGACAACCTATAATACATTTTTGGATAAAAAAATGCATTATAGGGCTTTTGGTCTATCCTAATGACCATATTCTTAATTTTTATGGACATTATAAATGGAGTATTCTCAATGAAGATGTCTAATATCCCAGTCTTTTAAAAAAAAATTCATCTTGTACCTATTCTAAATACATGGTATCCATTCTAAAATAAATTTTTAAGTATCATTAATATATAAAATTGTTATTATGATGAGTAAAAAACCATTATAAACCTTTTTCCATCATATGGAGAGTGAAAACATTTTCTATGACATTGTACGGCGTACTGTTTCCATGAAGTGTTGTAATATCTTTTTCATCACCACTATACTTAGATGGTTATAAATTTTGATTTAATAAATATATATGTTACATAAGATAATTTTCTAATTCTTGAACCATGAATAAATTTTTATCATTATTTTGTTCCATCCATCTATAATTATAAAAAATGTTCATGGGTATGTACGATATACATGCTCCATGAATGGTTTAATGAATATATATATATATATAACTTTAATGGATTATTATTAATATACATAAAATGAACTTTTATGATATTTACATCTTTGTTTAAAATGTGGATATGAAACAATCGTGATCATAGAACATGGTTTAGAATTTCATAACCAATCATCCATCAAATACCAAAAACATTAATACATGGAAATGATGATTTTAATTAGAAAGTATTAATAAGTGGGTGTTTAAATGTCATAAGTGGACCATCTATGATATTATATGTATGGATATGATTGTTTATAAAATGATTAATTAATTAGTTATTTAATCATACATGATCTTATAGTGCTTTCAAATTATGTGGAACTATGGGTAATGGATTTATGTTTTAATATCACTTTTATAATTAATTTTTTATGACTAGATTTAAGATGATGTATTATAATGAAATATGTATAAAAAAATCGTGTTTTTATTTTTACTTATTTATTTTTAATGATTAAAAGATTTCACTTCATTTTAATCTCTTTATTTACGCATGGTTCTGAAATAATAATTTTTTATGAAAATTGATTAGATTTCTATATTTAGTAAATAAATCATTTTTAATATAACGAGAAGTTATCTAAATAATTTTTTTTGTAATAATATTACTATATTATATTATATTCTAAATTAAATATTAACCATAAATTAATTTTCATAAAATTTGTTTTCAATAAATATTAATTCAATTTTTTGAATGAGGTAATTTTAAATTTTTATTACAAATAAAAATGGAATATTTAATATAATATAAACGGCATGAAAAAAAATCACAGCATTGTGACTACTAATTTCTTTTAATAGTCCCCAAAAATTTAAAATGTTTCTTTTAAAAGGAAATATTTCCTTTATTATTTGTGATATTTTTATCTTTTTAGTGAGTGATTTCAAAGATGAAATAATATTCAAAAAATGAAACATTCAATGTTTTATTTTATATGAATTTCAATCTAAGATTAAATATTTTTATATTACCAATGATTTACAATGAATATGATCCAATGAAATGATCCTTATTATTTAAATGGATGTTTCTTGATTTGGATGAAAATTTGTTTTTCAAACCCAATTATTTTATATGGTTTATGTTATGATGAAATGTTTAAATGTTTTTATAACCCATTTGTTTTCAAGAGTTTTTATATGATTATTTTTTATTGTAATATGAAACACCTTTTTATGATTTTTATTATATGTTTAGTGGTACCATAATTATATAATCCTATATTAAAATTTGAAAAGTATGGATATCTCTAGAGATAATATGTTATAGAATTGGGAGTGAACCTAGTTTCAATAGGGACATTGTCCACTGTGATACTCTTAGGAGTGAACCTTGAAAATCATATAATACAGTGGTAAGTGAAGCCAATCCACTAGGATATTCATAGAAGAGATCCTTTACTAGACAATTTATTTTTTATACTTATTTTTATTCTATAAAAATATGTCTAATTTTAATTTTATACTCTAAAAGCTTATGTTCCTTGATTCCTTTATGATTCATGTCCATTAGACATCAATGATTTATTCCATGATTCATGATTATAATCAATAATATACTGTATATGGATTTAAAATTTTATGATCATGTTCTCATACACTTATAAAACTATTATAATTTTGGGATTGCTGATATATCCCTTTTTATCAATTTTTCAAAATCTAATATCAAACCTTATTTTGAATATATTTCCATGGATATAGTGGCTTATTTTATGTGTGATATGACCAATAAGGGTGACATCTATGAAGATCTATGTGTAAGATGATGTAGATATATTATTAATTTTTTTATGTATGTTTGTATCAAAATATACTAGTAAAATAAGATCCGGTTATGAATATAAATTGTATTTATTAAATATTAACCAATTTAGATGTAATATTAATATAAAAACTAAATGAGATTCTATATATAGTATTATGGAAATGTTTATTTAATTTTGTATAATATTGATGAGAAACCTTTACTGAGAACCCTTAGTATATCCCAATTTATACAATACTATATTTTTTATGGAAAAGAATAGAGATTAAATCTCCTAGGAAAACAAACATGTTAGGAAAATAAAATTGTATATGGTTTTGGTACAACTACATATGGGGTTAAAAACTTCGAAAATAGATTTTTGATCGTATTATGACCAAAATTATGATTCATATAGAGTGTTCCCTCAATTTTCATATGGTTCGACACTCCAAAAGGATATTATTAGGTAAAATGAAATTTTAATTTAAACCATTATACATTATTTTAATTGATTATGACAATGATTGATTTAGAATAAACCTATGGATTCATAGATTTAATAGATAATGTATTGATTTAAACATCTGATGAATGTTTTGTCAAAATTGATCAATTTTATTAATGATGTTTTATTTTCTTACTATCCATTCTAGATTTAGTGGTATATTTATTATTCAATGATAAATTTTATGTGGGTTTAAATATGATAACATATTGAAGAAACCAATTTAATATTAGTTATTTTAATTATAATAAATTTGGAAAATTCTCAAGTAATATTCAGTCACATCCTTAATGATAAAATATTGAATTCGTAGTAGAAAATCATAATGGTACTATGATACCATATCATGACTATAATACTTATGTGGTTGAAGTTTTTGGATATTTTCATCTTGAATATCTAATTATTATACCTCTAGTTGAATTTGACATTATTTGAGACCTGGATTTGTTATCGATAAAAAACCCCCACATCCTATTCCAAGGAAGGGAAGTCATGTATGACATTATAAAAGAATAATGGTTTTCTATTAGTGTGATGATAAATATGAAAGAATAATAGAAATTGCATTCATCATATGTGTCATTATTACTATTCATAATGGGTGTTTATCTCACATATTTGTGGAGATAAATAACATCAAAGATATACATATTGTTTGAGAATTTTTTAGTGTTTCTGAAGAAGAGATTTTTATTGTTCCATTGATTCATGATGTTGACAATTAAATTTTACTCATATATAATAGTATTCAATTTTCTAAGAATCTATATAAAATGACTGATATTGTGTTTCAAAAATTTACAATAGAACTCAATGATAATATTGATAAAGAATTATTTCTTCCATGGGAATCACATTTGTATTCAAATATTATTATTTATGACCAATAAAGATGGATCAATGAGGCTCTTAGTTGATTTTCATGAACATAACAATATCAAAGTCAATAATATGTATTATATTCCATATATTAATTATTTTTTTATGAATTATATTGAATATCTCTATTTTATTACATAATTGTTTCATTTTTATAGAAAAAATATATGAGATTTTAAGGTTTACATTATTGGAAAATGGTACATAATATAGGAAAAACAATGAAATATTATAATCCACTTGAAAAGAATATTGATATAATCATACTGTGTACATTTACTGAATCAAATATCCTTAGAAAGCAAATAAAAGTATTGGGTGACCATAAGTCATGGTAAATCAATGTAAGGGAAATGTTTTACTGATTATCTTGACAAAAATCAAAAAGAAGTTGAGGAATAAAATTCAGGAATGAGAAAATAAAATGAAAAATAAAGTAGTAAAAATAACATTAATAATAACTTTTATATTTTTATACAACATTTAAATGAGTCATTCATAATCATACAACCATTTTTTTCAATGATGTTCCATAAAAATTAAATTGGTTATTTACTAAGGTATCATAAAATATGTCATATCATGAGATTAAATTATTTACCAACTGTTTTCACACACTATTATGGATAACCATCAATATTTTGTAATTTTAATGTGATACAAATACATTATAATTAATCATTCAAAAAATAACCCATGGATAATAAAATAAATATGTTTCATACTAAAATCATATTGTTTCAAAAGTTTAATAGAAATTTGATCATTATATCATTTATAACCCAATGAAATGGAATTTGGGTTTCAAATATTAAAATAATAGAATAAAATAAATAATTTTTAAATTTTTGTGAGTACCATAATATAATAAATATGTTTTGGTACTCACAAAATTAAAATAATGTCGAATTTCTTAAGCTGAAGATAGAAATTCTTTGAAGTAAAATTGGCAGCATAATGGGTAAAGAATGAGGTCATAATAATGAGTAAAAAGAGAGGGGATATGGGTCTCCAAATTATAAAAAATAATATTCTTATATGTTTATGAATAAAATGGAAACAAGATATAGTGACCATAAAATTTAAAAGATGCTTACAAAAAGAGATTCGTGAAATGAGGTGAAAAGAAGGATATTCCCATTACGCTGAAATGTCTCTCCTAAAACGTCAGTTTTGGGTTCTTGGGGACTTGAGGAAACATTTTGAGGACTCTTTTGGAGGTAAAACTAATATATTATCTTGGATAATGGATTATTCGTTAACTGAACTGATGGAAATGGTGGTTATTTATAGAAAATAAGAGGGATTTGTTTATTAATTATTAAATATAGGCCTTTGAAATCTATGTTGTGGAAAAAGAAATCCCATAGGCTTTTCTATGATACATTAAAATTTTATTAGATTTATGAGACACTATTTATGTTATATTAATTAAAAATATTTGACCAAAATTATATATTACATGTTTGGTCATGTAAATTTAATGTTTCTTAGAAATAACATTTTGACATTTTAAGACTAGATTTCATAATTTGGAATGTAAATTATAGATTCTGAAATTGTTTGAAATCAATTAAAATTATTAATTTTTTTAAATATTATATGTAATTTTTTAGTTAACTTATTAATAAAATATTATTATATATTTATTATGTCCTTAAAAATACAGGAAAATTCAATCAATATTGTTACTATTCATGAGAAAACAAATTTTTTTATAAAATTATCATAAATCCACTCAAAAATAATTTTAAGGTCCTGATATAAAAAATGATATTTAGTTTATTATAATAAATATATATATATATTAAATTTACATATTTTAATAAAAAATTATTTATTTATTAAAAATAATAGTGGATTGAATATTGGTAGTAAAATTTCTAACACTTGAAAAAATATTATTTTATAATTTATATATAAATATAAGTTTTTAATGAAAAATTTTCATTAAAATAAGTATGATTAATAATATCATATTTTATTATATATATAATTTTATCTCTATCAGAATGTAAAATTTCTATCTAAATAATCAATTTAATAAATTCCATATTGGTTTTTCTAAGAAAGGCTTTTCTGAAAATAGAATTTATGGAATACCAATATTATTTATACTTTGGATGTATATATATTTAACTATGAACTAAATCAATAACCCATTATATGACTTGAATATGACATACGGTTATGGTTTTCTATTGTTATATATTCATGGAGTGACACGACTAACATTTTTCGAGTGATAATTTCCACTAATTTGAAATTCTACCATAAGATATTTTGTTCAAGATTTACATGTAGAAAATCTGTTTGGTCCTGGTCAAGGGAAAATCCCAGTGATTCTACCTCTCTCCAGTTCTCTAAAAAATTGGTTTCATATGACATGACCCTAATAGTTGAGGCCATCATGTCTTTTTTTCGGTACCAATTATCCTTTTTCAAAATTTTACTTATAAACAATAATTATAATGTTAAAATTATTTTCAAGAGTATTATTCCCAACCGTCATATATACCAATGGTCATAATTGATCGGCGGTAAAATAATGGTCTAACCAATATGGATTCATTTATGTTTATATTTGAGTCATTAAAATATATATATAGATTTTTTCATATAATAAAATATAATAAAAAATTTCGTGGGTAACAAAAAAAATTCAAAATGATTGGATAGTTACATTATTCTCCTTTTAAGAATTATCATCACAAAATTTTCAAATCATCATCTTAGTTTAGAAAATGTGTGTTTAATTCATTATCATTTTATCCACTAGTTCCCAAATATCTTATTCATATTTATGGTTCCTCTACAATACTTTAATGATGTGGGTAGTATTTCTTCGTAGATCCTTGTCTCTATAGTCTTAGAACTTCAACAGTTTCTCCACAAAAAAGACATTATGTTCCAATTGTACCACCTCATGATTGTGTACATGTGAAGGGTCAGATAAGTAATTTATCAATAAGTATATATTGAATACATCATGATAATTATCTATTTTGGGAGGACATGTTAGATGACAGGCCATTAATCCAGTGTGATCAAGAGTATCATAGGTGAAATGTACACGGAGAAAAGTTTCACATTCTTCCCAAAAAACATGAATCTCTTTTAAGGTGAAACTAGATGGAACAACTTTTTGTCAACAACAGAATCTACGTCCCTTTTATGGTTGCTAGTGTAGTTCATCTATTGAATCTGAGCAACCTTTATTGTTTTTTCGATGGCATGATCTTTTTTATCATTTGTTGAACAATATATGTCCCAAGAAGATTTCCCTCCACAATATTATCCCAACAATAATTATTTCTACATTTCATCCCATATAATGATTTATATGGTGAAATTTTAGTAGTCAAATAGAATATTTTTTGATTGAGAAATCATCTGATGAAATATATTTATCCTTTACACCATTAAATTATGTTAATCATGTTTTCAACATGTCCTTGAGTGTTTGAATAGTTATCTTAGAATGGCCATTAATTTTCTAGTGATGGGTCGTATTGAAATTCAATTATTTAATCATAGAATCTTAAATAATTATCCAAAATATTCATGTGAACTGTGGATCATGATCATAAATGGTATATATTAGAAATGAATGAACCCACCCCACATTTTTCATGTAAATTATGGTATGTTTTTCAGGGTAAAAATAATCCCAAATATAAATTAAATGGTATGTTTTGGTGAAATGATCAACAATAAACCATATCACATTGTTTCATTTGTATGTTCTAGAGGGAATATTAGAAATCTCCATAGTGATAATATCCCACATACATGTTTGAATAGTGGTGGTTATAATACCATTTAATATATTTTTCTCACTGCCTTCAATTGATGATACATCATGAAACTTTTAGTGTAGTTGGTAATCTCCCTTTTCATGTTATCCCACCAATAATGGTGATAAATGTCCCTATAAATTTTTTATTCGTGGATTTATAATTAACTTAAATCTATGAACTTAATCCATTATATCCTTATTTATTATCAAAATATATGGAACACATATACTTATATGAAATTTTATTACTCGTTTTTGATAAATATTTAAATAGTGATATTAGAAATTATTCACAACAACTGTATTTTTCGATAACAAAGAATCTATTCATTGATATTTATTCATATTATTTTGTAATTATGGATGAGAAATCATTTGGTATAGGTTTGATGGTGTTCCGTCTCTCATTATTTCCATTTCCATATTTAGTAGTTTATTGATCAATGGATCTCCTTGAATTCCAAAACAACACGATCTTTATTTATTAATGCATCATTAATATTTTTTTTCTATTTGGGGGTTATTATGATTTGAAAAATTATTGTCTTGAATAAGATACTATCATCACTTATGTCTCGTGTTTAATTAGTTTTTTAAAATATACATCAAATTTAATTGGATTATTTATATATCACATTTCTCTCCATTAAGATACTTCCTCTATAGATTAACAGAACAACAACCACAACTAGCTCTAGTTCTTGCAATGGATAGTTCTTCTCATGAGGTTTTAACATTCAAGACTCATAAGATATCACATTGAATATATTAATGAGGACACAACTAATAAAATTAAAAGATAAATCACTAATTATAATGGTTCCATGTTTGATATATTGTAGAGTTAACATGGGTTTATTCCAAAATATATTCATCCCATAATGGAAAAATTCATCACACTCCTCTATTGAGATGAATATGGCCCATTTTTTATTCATCATTATTAGTGGATATCAAGGTCAAGAAATGTGTTTCAAAGATGGTTATAATATCCTAATAATTAATGGAAACTAAGAATCTCAATTACAATTGTAGGATTAGTCAACTCCTCTACATCCTTTTCCATGGTATGGTCAAATGCGATTCTTTTATTATTGACAATTTTCCCAAAGGAATAATCTTTTTGTAACAAAAATTTACATTATTTGAACATTACTAATAGATATCATTCATTATATTATATAATATAACACATAGATTATCCTATTTATGTTCATGATTTTTAGAGTATATCATAATATCATCAACAAAAACATCAACAAAGTTACCATGTAAGTCCCCAAATAAATAATTCCTCAGATACATAAATATAGTTGGTTTACTAGTCAAGATGAAGGAAGAAAAGAAACCCTCAAATAGATATATGTTGATTGGAAGGAATTTTTTGGAGTATCTTCTTTAGTCAACCTCAATTAATGATAACCAAATCAAAGATTAATCTTTGAGAAAAATTTGTCACTATGAATTTGGTCAAATAAATCATCAATCCATGGGAGAGGGTAAATGTTCTTTAATATGACCCCAGTATTTTCTCTATAATCAATTCATACCTGTAGTGATCCATTCTTCTAAATAAGAATGAGAACATATTCTCTCTAAAGAGACACACTTAGTCTGTTAAACCCCTCCACTAAAAGATCATGGAGCTGTATCATTAATTACATTAGCTATATATTTTACATTTTATATGGTGTTAATGATATTATCTTGGATATAATAAATAGTTCAAATGTTAATATATCATTCTTTCAAGGGGAGGATCAGGTAACTTCTCATGAAATAAAGCAATGTATTTCTTAATGATGATGACATTTAAAATTTCTATACTTTTGTTTCCTCCACCATATTTACTGACCAGTTCTATAAATAAGGATATTGTAGGGGCTTATAGAAAATGATTACATTGTGATATCTTTATTTTAAAAACATCCATATGTTTACCATTCATGACTATTATAAGTTACTTACTTCTGCAGTGTATCTTAGCATTATATATTGATATTCACACAATACCATTTATAAATTTGAATTCTATTTTGGGAATGACAACTAGATTTTCATTAATATTATTCTCACCATACTAAATAACATATTTTATATACAGTGTTGACTCATGGATAGTATTTGATAGAGTCTTTAAAAATATATATACTAATATAAGTTCAGGGGTTCATTCTATATTAATTGAAAAGTGGAGAAAAAATGGAATGGGTATAACCTGAATCATACATTGTACTCTCTAGTTTCGAGAGAACAACAAGAGTACCTATCACCACATGCTTTAGATCATGAAATTTAACTATCATGATAGATAAAAAAAATATCATTCTCCATTTTCCAATGATGAGGATGAATGTGCTTCCCATATACTATATTAATATTTGGATAGTGGTTAGAAAAGTTTCCACACAATCCACACATATAGAATTGGACATAAGGATTGACATAAACAATCTCCTCTTCGTCAAAAGTGATGAGAGTTTTATTCTCCACCACACTATGAAAGTTTGGAGTAATATGGAAGTCTCTTCCATGCTACCACACCTAATAACGTTAACCCATGAATGCTTCTTCCCACAATTTTTTCATGTGGGGTGTTTCACTTTCGTACATACTATTTTATGATAAACGTTCTTCCATAATCTTAGCTCCATCAATATATTATTTTCATTAGATCTACCAAACCATTATATCTCTCCAAACACTATTTAAACCATTATTTCACTTCTGAAAATCTCTTCAATAGTGTAACAGTATCAATTAACAATATTCTTCGATAGATAGGGTCTTAGTCCACCAAATAACATATAAAATATTCCATTAGGATCCGTGACAAAGATAGATGTTTAATGAAAATGTATAGTAATTTTCATATCAACGGTTCCAATAAATTCATTTTCCTTTTGCTGCATCTATTGGAATTCTTTATACATTTTCAGTAGCATTAAAAAAATAAAATATTATTTGAAAAATGATCTATTGAACTCTTCTCACTCCATATCTTTAATATCTTATGTTTCCTTCACTTTTATAATCATTTAACACTAGTGATCTGGACCTCCCTCGAAGCGGTACATAACCAGGGTGAATTTATCTTATGCCAAAAAATAGAGTAAATAAATATGTTTTTAATAGATCTTATCATTTATTAGTCAATCAATTGGAACTTAGATCCATTGAAATAAGGTGGTCGTTGATGCATAAAGGAATAAATAGAAATATTTTCCCTTCTATGTGATTATTCTCCATCAGCTTGATTGAAGGTATTTCTAATAATGTGATTAGTTGACTCATCGTTCTTTTGATGTTCTCCACTCAATATTCTGTCGAAGGGTCCTAAGTTCATGGTTCATTGCAAAAAATATTAAAAAAATTCTTCTTATTTCTAAATTTTTTATTAATGATTAAAACCATAGTGAAATTTTCATTTCTATTAATAATCATATAGCACTACATGATTTTAAGGTCTTAAAAATAATTCATAAATATGTTATTTATAAAAAATAGATAATTGTTTGAAAAAATACTACATAATGGTTAAAAATTTTCTTATGTTGCTTTAATTTTTTACCACTAGATACATCTGTGATAGATCCACATGCACATATTCATATCCAGATATGGATTTATTTTCTCATATACCACTAACATAATACATCACCAAAATACCGAAATATTTAATATGTTTTAGAATTTATATATGGTTCTTTGTAATGTTTTTAAAACCTAATTTCAACAAATATAAATATCATTTTTTGAGATAAACTATGGAATCACAATATTTTATTACATAAATTTTAAATTACATTGTACAAATATAGGATATTTAAATGTTTACTTTCATAAAAATAAGGTACCTAACAGATGAAAAATTAAAATGATAATATAATCCACTTGAAACTATTCATTAAAGGTTCAATCTAATTATAATTACTATATATCATAACCATGAGACGTACATTAATGGAAATGGTAAGTACAACAACAAATAAGTAAATTTAATGGAAACAATTAACATATGATTTTGAGTAAAATCAATAAGAACATGGGGAATAAAATTGTCACATGAGAATGTAATCATGAGCCGTAATAGAATAAAAATAGTGTTTTCAATAACATGGAAATTTCGCTACCTTATTTAAATGATACATTCATAATAATATCACCATGGTTTGTCACTGAGTTATCATGTGAATTTCCAATGTTATATACCATGTGATTGTAAAATATGCAATCTCTTGTGGTTGAATTATATTAAATATTAATTTAAGACCTATAAAAAAGATAATTTACATGAATTAAATTTCATGTGGTCCAGAATGAAAATAATAAATCATTACATAAATATATATTGGGGAATAAATGAAACTGGTTTCATATTTTAATATGTGTGTTTTAAAAGTTCATTAGTAACATGATCATTATGTCATTTAAGACCCACAAAATGGGATTAATGGTTTTTTGTATTTAAATAAAAAATAAATAAATATTTTTACATCATTTTGAATACCCTGAGATGTAAAACCGGATTGATTAATCACAAAATAAATGAAAATCTAATTTATTGGGTAGAAGTCAGAAATGATGACAAGTAAAAGGGAAACATAATGGGTAAGAAACAAGATTTTATAAATGCATAAAAAGGTAGGGAAAAATGATCACCCATTAAAAAAACATAATTTTTCATTATGTTGATGATCAAAAGAAAAAAGAAGATAGAGTGACCATTTCATTAAGAGCACATATATGGAAAGACATTCTTGAATTGAAGAGAAAAGAAAGATATTTCCATTACCATGCAATATAACTCATAAAAAAAGAAGAATGGGATATTCAGAACTTGACGACACCTTGTGGGGACTTATTTTGGGATAAAAATTATAGATATTAGTGGGGGATGTTTATTAAGTAAAATTAAATTGGGAAAGGAGTGGGTATTTATCGATAAATTGGTGGATTTTTTTATTATTTCCAAATATTGGTCTTGGCAACCATGGTTGTGGAAAATGAATTTTTTTTATCTTTAACAATGAATTTTCTAATGGTATTAGATATTTGGGACACATTACCATCATTTTATATTAATTATTTTGGAATGGAAAATTACATTTTTCTCAAAATATAATGTTTAAAGATAAAGTTTCCATTTTAAAATTTTGAAAGTAAATTATAAATTTTTAGATTAGTTTAAATCTATTAAAATAATTGATATTACTAACATAACATACAATAGACAGTGAATTGTGGTAATTTAGTTATTACATAATTATTAAATAATTTTGAATTCATTGAATATACATTAAAATACAAGTTGAATGTTCCCTATTGAAGAAAAATGGCGTATTTTAGAAAATTATCATAAATTCACCCTAACCACATTTTTACATACAGATTTAAAAAATGATATATATTTTATAGTAATAATTATTTAAATATGATAACTTTAGAATTTAAATATAAAGATCCTTATTTATTGAAAAGAATATTAGATTAAAAATGAATAGTAAAATTTATGATAGAAATAAATTATTTTATCATTTATATTTAAAAATGATTGTTTTATGATAAAATATTCTAAAATTAACTATTATTCTCTATATATTTGATTATTATTAATATTTATATCATTACTTGAAAGTATAATTTATATACGATGAATCAATTTATCAAATTCTATCTCAATTTTATGAAGAAAAAAATAATAATAATAGATGGGATAAATAATTTATATATACATTTGTATTACACAATAAGTTACTATGAACTAGAAAAATAACCCCCAATATCTCCTTCATAAATATAAGGGTATGGTGTGTGATAATATATATGAATAAAGAGGATGTGATATCATTTCTTTATTAGTAATTTCTATTATCCTGAACTTCTCTTGCATGTGGTTTCCTTCAAGAGTCATCTGTTAGGGCTTAGATTTGTCTTGGTCAAGTGAAAACCCAAATAATTCTACCCCTCTTCCAATATTTGATATATGGGATTCATATTTTATGATCCTACTTGTTGGAGACATCAAATCTTCTTTCTGTATTACTATTCATCAATGTCTTACATATAAACACTCTTTATAAAATTAATATTATTATCAAGATTATAGTTCTTGATGGTTTTATTGATCAATGATCATAATTTACCAATATTAAAATAAAAATTGAAACAACATGGTCACATTTACCTATATATTAACATCATTATTAATGTGATATGGGGTTTTTGTGTATCATATAATATAACACAATATTTCTTTAGAAACCCAAATTATTCAAAAAAAATTTGTCGTTACAAATTAAGAGGTGATCAATATTTTTAAATCATTTATATTCAATTTCGATACTATTTGTCGATGTTAATAAGTTATGACATACCCATTATCACATTCCATACTAGGTATGGAAAATATGAATTTAGAGTGATTTTATATGGTCTAACTAATGATCCTTATTTAATCATGTATTTAATTAATATTCTCTTTATATATTAAATTTATTTGTTTGTGGTAGTATTTTTTGACGGAATTATTAAATATTAAAATAGTAAGTCAGAGAATTACTATTTAACTAAAGGCCCTATAAATTGTTTTATAAAAGAATTACTTAGAGTTAAATTTAGATATATAGAGTTTCATTTTTGGAATTAAATAATCTCATTTGAGGGTATATCATTAGATCCATCAAAATATATGTTATTGAATGTTTGACCAAACTGACCACTATAACTATGATTTATAATCTTCTTGGTTTGTATGGATTTTTTTCATTGACTTGTAATGAAGTTCTCTTGAGAATATATTTCACACACCATGATAACACAAAAGGAAGTTATGTTCATTTGTACTTATGAATGTGTGTAATATTTCAATGAACTGAAGAGAAGGTTATTTTACAAACCAATGCATACACTACCTGATAATGGAGATGTTTTTGTGATTTGTAATTATTCCCAAAAGAAGGGATATTTATGCATCCTCATACATAATTATATGGTCATATATTATTCCTCAAAACAATTGATGGTCCATAGAAATAATTACTCAACTAATGATTTGGATGTAACATTGGTAATTGTTTCATTAATGATATAGAGGCATCATATTTATAATGATTGGTGTGATATATAAACCATGAATAAATTTTTTTAGTATATATTCACTCAGAAAGACATTAGTATGAGCTGTAGTGAATTATTATAGTTCATTAAAGTTAATGACTACTCTATACATTACAAACATAGAAATGCAAACAATGTTGTTGATGATATAGTAGATAATGTTATACTAGCTTATTGATGATTAGAGTCACAAAAGATCCTATATTTTTTTATTTCTAAAGGATGGATTTGGAAAATATAATGGAATGGGGGAAATCCTATCTTTCTAAAATAAAATTTCAACAATCTATCAAAATGATGATTAAATAATAATATAATGACGATATTGGGATAAAAAATTTAATGTTCGTGTGTTCAAAATTTATTTTAATGGAATGATATACTTCAGATATCATGTTTGTATTTGGTACATTCTATATTGGAAGAAAGATATTTTGGATAATGATCATCATTAATTATTCTATATTCATCCATGATGTGTGATGTTTTAGATAAAGATAAAAGATTATTTATATGGGTACTACATAAAGAGATAAATTATAGACTATGAATCTTGGTTTATGTTATGTAAACAAATTTATAAAGAGGGAAAAAATTATAAAGTGATGTTACAACCATTACTCATACTAGAATAGAAATAGGAAGACATAACCCCAGATTTTGTTTTTGAGTTATAAAAAACATCTAAATTACATAATTATATGTTTTTGTAATTGATCATATGAAAATTTCAACCCATTTATTATAGAAGATTTCTCTCTTGATCATTATTGTAGAATATAGATTAATGATGTTATATGGCTTCCTCGAGTACAACATTCCTTGAATTTGAAAAGGATCCAAGGATTACCATGGAGTTATGAAAAATTCATCAGCAAGATAGAGATTTTGGGTTTTGTTATAATAATAATTAACATATTTTGATTGTTGGATATTTTTAGGTATCAACTAAAACACAGGAGGATATTTTGATTACTTTATCTATGGATTTCAAGGGTAGTTGGGATAAAAATCTTTATATAGTCAGGTTTTTATATGATAATTGTTTTAAATCAAGCTTTCATATTTCTCTTTAAAAGCCCATATATGAAAATAAGTTTATCACACACACATGTTGGGAATATTTTGGATAATGAATGATATTGGGACATTCTTTGTATGAAAAAATGGCATTGAAATTCCATGTGATTTTGGATCACATCATGTAAGATTATAGTCGATTGAAATTTTATGATATCAATAATCAGTGGATTATAGAATTATATAATAGAAATATGGTATTTCTATGAATTTATACTAGAAACATGTAATGATACTTATAATGAAAGGAAACATGAGTCCTAATTTTATCGATCATTTCAGTATTCCATATCGATTTGGGATACTAGCTTAGCGATTAGTGATTCCACCAAGAATTTCTCAAACTTATGGTGAGAAACATGTATCTATCATAAGGATGTATGGGCATGGTATTTATCATGTAGCTACATTAAAATTAATACCACTACAGTGAGATATTTCCAATTAAGAACCACCAGAATAAATAGTGGATCATAAAGTTAATGTGTTAAGATATAAAACTACTCATCGAGTTTACATTTTCCAGAGGAATCATAAATTTTATGTAGTTATATAATAACCTGAGGATGGTATAAAATAGATATATCATTATTTGTTTGTATTGGGGTGATGAAATTGTGATGTTGAAATTATTTTTAATTGTTCTTTAATTCAACACTGCAAAATATATAATATTTTTTTCGTTAAATAAATTTTATTTATTTGATTGATTATAATTCATGCAACCTATAGTCTAAATGAAACATAATATTATATATCATTATAACATATACCCTAAATTATAAAACTGAATAGGAATAAACACACTTGGAGAAATATTTTTAATGGTTTTATATGATTAAAACATAATGATAGACATGTTCTAAATTTTTTAGTAATTTTATGAATTGAAATTTATTTTTCCATCAAAAGTGGGTTTTAGTGATATTTGAAGGAAAATAATATAATTAAATTCTATCACTTTTATGAATTATATTTTGAAAAACAAACAATATTTTTTAAATCAAAATGTAATAAATATATTATAGTGAATTTTTGATAATTTATTTGAATGTATTAATTATTTAATGAATATTGAAAATTATTATTTCTATTAAAAATTGTTTTTTCATTTAATGATTTTACAAAGTTACATTTTATATTAAATGATATAAAATTTACATTTGTTCATTCATATTATTAATAATCAAATTATGTTTATTTTAATTAAATTTATTTTTCATTTTTAATTAAAACATTTATACATTAGAAAACATTTCTTTCTTTGGAAAACTATTTTCCATTTTGTTTTTATGGACTGAATTTAAATTAAATTCATACAATAATATGAATTGAATATTTAAATATATATTCCATATTTGGAATAATGAGGATTAAATTTGTTAAATAGTGAACATTTATTTTAGGTAATAAATGTAGTATGGTTAGTCAATATTTTTCACCTTAGTAAGTGTAAAATAATGTTAAAAATTTGGTGTATGAAATTAAAATTTCACTAAGACCTTAATTTATCCTCATATATGTGTGTATTTCATCCATTTCTTTCCACGATTCAATAATATGAATCTTTTTTTCATTTTTCATTGATTATGACCTTTATATTATTTTATTAAAAGAATTCATAAAAAATATAACCCCCTTGACTATAATATATCTAAATTTTTTATGTATGTAAAACATTATAATAATATAAACTATAAATTTTAATTTTAGTGAGTAATTATTTTTTATTATAATAATTTATGTTTAATTTTTAGTGATATAATAATTTATTTAAATGATCTTGCAAGACCATCATAATATTTAACGATTAATAGAAAAATAAAATAAGTGAATTTAAAAATATTGCAAATAATACAATTTCGATTAATTTATTTTTTTCATGAATTTATTATAAAAATAAAACATATTATTCGTATGTGAAAGGTTTATATAAAAATTATGTATCATTATTGATGATATTAAGGTCAATGTAAATAATTTGTTCCAAAAATGTCATTGTTTATATTTAATAGCCAAAAATAATTTATTAATTGATATAAAATTAATAAAAATCATATATTCAACCAAAGGAATTGTATATGGTTGATAATAGAAACCATTTTTCATTTATGGGTCACTTTTTAGTTTATGGAAACATTATTGACCCTTAATGTATAGAAAACATTTATATTATAGAAATTTGAAAATTGATCAATATGGGGTTAAAACTAAAATATATTGGTCCAATAATTACTTATAATATTTTAAATATTATTTTCTAAGAGGATATATAATTTATATAATAATATATATTAATTATTTAAATTTATAACCACATTAATAGAAAATTATTTTTCATCAATTCAATACATTATGTAATTCCATGACTACCCCTCCCCTTGCTTAAAAAAGGTAACATCTTCTCCTCTATTACTCAATCCTTTTAATCATTAAATATTTTCTAATTATTAAAATAATACATTATGTGCTTACTTAAAATCGTATTAAGGATTTGCATATTTCCATAATACTATCATTTATCAGTTTAAGGTGTTACTCCAAATATGTTTCTCAATGAATAGGTATAACCATTAATAGAGAGTTCCCAATATTATTTTATATTATAAATCCAATTAATAAATGGTATCAATTATGAACAAAATAATTTAAAAAAAAATAAATAATTTTTATTATTATGATGGAATAATCTTTATTGATCTGCTTTCCATCCAATAGAAACCGAAATCATAAGTCATTCCTATATGTGACTTAAAGTCTCCACATAAAATTATCATTCATTTTTCAAAACCAATTTAATTATATGTTTCAAATAATACATTTAATAAATAAATATAATATTTATTATATTATTATATTTATATAATGACAAATTACAATGTACATTTCTTTCTTTCCATCGATGAAAAAATCAAAACAATGTAAATCTATATGTATGGTCTTCCAACTCACTGAACCATGCGATTTATATTTCTATGCCAACCTTTACTATATGAACATAAATATAAATATAATTAATATTTATGATATTTATTTAATTTTTATTATTATGTAGATGATGGAACCATGATCAATATATAATTATAAAAACTGCATAATAGAACCTTTCAAGAAAATCGAAACAATTAACACTTGCAAAAAATAATTTTAATATAAAATTATTAATAAATGGAAATTTAAATCATATAAGTGGATAATATTTGATATGATATGAATTTATGTTAGTATATTATATATTTATGACAAAATAAAGTTTATTCTACTAGAGTTTATATAACATTTTAAGAAAGTGGATTTTAATGTATAATATTTATTTTACAATTTAGTTATTTATCAAGATTATTTATGTTTATGTTTACATTCTAGAAGATTTATTACCTATATGTCAATAATCCAATTAAATTTAATATCTAATTGTTATTTTAAAGAAATCATGTTGTGTATTCTTTTTCATGTCTAATAATCGGCCAAGATTTATTTACTGATTCTAGATATCGATTAATGATATGCTTGGAATGTATTTCAAATGAATATATCATGATCTCATAATCTTATGATCTTGTTAAGATTATGTTATTAGTGATATATCCTTTCTAACATTATTCAGTATCTAAGATAAAATTTTATTTTTCATCCCTTCCCTATGATATTATGAAATATATCACTTTTGACATGTATAAGAAGGGTGAATAATATGAGGAACAATATAGTAGATGATGTATATCTTTTAGAAACATGTTGTTTATTAATAAATGTTTTAAAATACAAATGAAATATATTATCATTCCTTGGATCAGAATTTTATGTATCAAATATTCCATTACTAAGATGTAATATTTATGTATGAAATGTATGGGTTTCTATAAATGAAAAATGAATGTGGCAGAAAATCATTTTAAAAAAAATACTCATATAAATCTTATATTATGTTTTCTCACCATGGAATTCATCACATAATATTATCGGGATAACTACCCTTGTATCATCTTGTGCTTGGTTACAAACACCCATGTATCTTCATGGTCTTTGTATAATCACTATTTTACCCTCTTTGGCATGAGATAATCACCCATTTAATCTTATGGTATTGGGATATTACACATGTTACTTATTAGGTTTAGGAAAACATTGTTTGTATCCTTTTGAGATCATAAGATATAAAACATTACAAGGTATTTTGAAAGGCTATGACCAAAGAAATCATCCATTAATAATTGACCATTAATATATATTCAAAAACAACATAAGATCATTCATTACGTCATCCTATATTTGTTAACCCAAGAGAATGTTGGAAGATTCATAAAACATTTTTAAAAAACTAAAATCATATTCCATCAAAAGGAATATAGATAATGGTATTATAAGATCACACATATAGTGAATAATGTCAATCATTAATATATTTTTATATTTATGAAAAATACCTCAATAAAAACATTATAAATATGATTTTAAAAACAGGAATAATTATCATTTTTATTAATAAATATAAAAAAGTGATAATTTTCCCTATAATAGGAAAATTATTTTATTTTAAAAACCATTGAAACATTTAAATTAAGCTTAATGGTTAATAAATAATATTTTTTGGGTTAATCCATTATTATATAAATGTTAAAAAAAATATTTTCAAAATTTTGTAGTAGAAGTAACATATTATACCTTTGGAATAAGAAAAAAATTTATAATTAAATAATTGTAAATAAATTAAATGATACTATATAAATAGGTTTATAAAAAATTATATTAAGTTAAGAAATCTAATAAAATAATATAGAATAAAATGGATATAGAATAAATATATTACCAATAAAAAAGTATTTATTACTTCATTTTTCCTAAAAAAATAATTCTTTTTTTAGGTACCAGAAATGAGAAAAATGGAAATAATACATTAAAAAATTGGAATAGCTAATAGAAAATAGAATGTATGGGGTTTAAAAGTGAAATCATATAAAATTTATCATAATTTATATTAAAACATAAATAATCCCATTATAATTTTTAATTGTATAATAACACTATTACATATTTTGAAACCTTTTAATTAAACCTTCATGAAATAGAAAACCATATATGGAGTTAAAAATTTAAAATATTTCCATGAAAATAATCATAAAATTACATCATGGGTAGTATATACCGACACAAAAATGAGGTATTTAAAAATAAAACATATATTGATGAAGATAAATTGAGATGAGGAAACCCTTATCACATTCATATAAATTGGATAAAAACCCTATTGAAGAAAGAAATTGATATGGATTTATATATATAATAAACATTGTTAATTTATTGAAATGTATACCATAATTTACTATATGAATTATTCAATACAATAAAATAGTTGAATATGGATATATATTAATGAAATAAAAGGGAGACAAGAAACCCTTAAAACATTGGTAACATTTATACCATAAAATGTGGAAAACAGAAATCATGAAATAGAAATTAATTTCCCAGAATAAAATTTAATAATGATAATATAACCCATATATTAATTATAAAAACTATATAAATATTTGTACCTGACAAAAACATGTCTCAGGGAATGATGATTTATATGAAAAACCATAACCATAACTATTTATTTCCAAAAAATATCATTAAACACTTATATAATAAACATAAATAAATTGACATTATATTTTAAAAATAACATGTATATAAAATTTTTTACTATTTAATTATAATAATTCATTACACATTCATCAGCTAGTTAATGTTTATTTTAGTCACCAAATTTGAATAATTTCGATTATTGGGAACATGTTTCATAACGGTGATATAAGACCGCAATCTAGGATATAATGTTCATCATTACATGCTAGTTTATAGTACTATAATAGATGATTCATGATAATTAATAATGTTATATATTCATTACATGAATTTGTTAATTTCAATTCATGAATATGAAATCAGTGGTGATCATTTTTTGGGCCATTTAACTATTTAATTTGGTTTCATTATAAAGACAATTAATTATGATTTCATCCTTTACAAATATTATTAATGAAATATATTTATACATAATATTGTCTATATTAATCAAGTAATTATTTATAACCATCCATGTAAGGAATTGATAAAAAACTAATTACATATCTTTTTGGAAATGATAGTCTACACATACTCATTGGTGATTCATTCATTTTCTATTAGAGTGTTAATGAGAGAGAAATGGTCACACTAGGAACATAAAAAAATTCATTAAATTAAAGATATTTATATTTTTATGTTATACTATTATTGAAAAATATTATAGGGTTTTTGAAAAAATAATCTTGAATATGGTTTGTAAGAACATATACTTCATCCTTGGATAATTTAAATTTAAAACAATATATGACCACTTAGATTGAACTTCTATGAGTGAAAAAAAACTTTAGGTTTTTGGGAGAAAACATGGAAGGTGTTTTTGTTGATAATTTTGGATATATGATCTAAAATTGTGTGGAATAATTAAAATATGTGGTTGTATTTTATAGGTGTGGAGAGTGACGCACTTTTAAAAAGTCAAAACATTAAAATAATATTCATTTAAATGTTTCAATAAATGGAAAACATTTCACGTATAAGAGGATATATGGTATAATACACTAAAATATAATATTTAGAAGTTTTTTAGGGATAATTTTATTTTTATGTCACATTTTAATAACCCATATAAACCATTTTAACCGTCACTGTGATGAAATTTTTTTATCACTGTAACATATTTCTATGGAAAAAAATATTATATTGAACTTAATAAAATATATTTAATATTATTATTCCACATATAATATCCATTTTACAATAATAAAATCCTAGATTATGTAAAAATTTATCTTAATAAAAATACACAAAATGAAATTGATAACAGTTTTATAAAAAATTTATTTTTTAGAATAATAATGATTTCACCAAATAATCGTGTATAAAATTGATCATCATGAAACATAATGTTTTATGAATAATTAAATGAGTTTTTTTTGTCTTTAATACCAATCCATTATAAAATGAAACCATTAAACTTTTTAATTATTGAAAAATTTAAAAATGAAAATTTTGTTAAAATAAAATTCCAATTTTGTTTAGATGTATTAAAAATAAATTTACCAATAAAAAATAACACATTATCTCAAAACACAGATAATATTTTTTCAATAAAATATATATATATATATAATTTTAATTATTTATTATCTTGATAAAAAGCCTTAATTTTGACAATATTTGTAAAAAAATTGTATTTTCACTATTTATGTAATAATGACCATTTTAATAAACATCCCTCAAATATATTCTATGATAATTTTGATATTTTGAATTATAAAATAAATTACATTTCATCATATATAATTTTTAAAATTTTGGAATTTATCTTTTAAATTAAATTATTATATACAATGATAAGCATTTTGTTACAAAAATATCGACATTTTGAATGAAATGATTTAAGAACATTAATTTATATAAATTTATAATCATAATAGAGTAAAATATTTATTTTTAAATTTAATTTTTTAAAATTTATCACAAAAATAGAAATTATTTCTTTGAAAAAATAACCCTTTTAAAATTAAATGATTTTAATCAAATAACAATAATCATTTATTTCAATCGCATTAAAATTAATCATTCAAAATAAAATAATACAATGTACATATCAATGTCGATTTCCCAATTATTATTTACTAATATATTATTATAAAATTTTTTGAGTCACTTTTTCTCTGGTATTCATGTAATGTAAGATAACAATCATATCATTATTAAAAGGATAATTTCTTATTGATATTTTGGGATGTTACAGAATAATATTTACCTATCAAGAAAATTGATATGAAATCCGTTTTTCAGAATAAATACTTTCCCAATAACACATATAATGGAACTAATATAAGAATAAAAATAATTTAAGGAATTATATTCATCAAAATGTAAATTGAATATGAGTTATAGGCTGGTGTAGCAATCATCATTCCACTATGGGTTTTTACAAATGATTTAGAATCTAATATCTAAGGAATCCATTCAATATACATAGAATATTTGTAAGAACAAAAAAAGTTCGTAGAACATAAATCACATAATATGATTATTGTTCATGATTTCAAAATATATATATCTTTTGTCATATTTTTCAAATATTATTTTGGTATTTATTTTACATTAATCTTCCATACTCTCTTGGTTTTGGAGGTCACTTGTTTTTATCCTCAAAAACCTTTTGATTAGTAAATTGGATTACATATATTTCAAACTCCTTATAAATAAAACCGTTATTTTTAAGTGGTTCTAAATATTTTTATCTACTCATTTATATTTTATTGATCATTCTTCTCAAAGTTTATAATAATTATGTTCCTACCAGCCTCATTTTTTATTTATATAATATTTTATGACTATTTTATGGATTCTTAATCCAAAATTTCTATCATGTAGGTCCTTTAGACATTTTTCCCCTATGTGATTTATGAACATAGATTCCATACATCTCTATTTCCTATTTTTACCCCAATAAAAAATCATAATAGTGTAAAAACACAATTTTCTTCTTAAGATGATATTGAAATAATTATTAATAGATATCACTATCCCATATACAAATTTATTTTGTGTCTTTTTTTATGTCACATGTGAACTGATTGATTTTAATTATCTTATCATTGTTAAAAATAATGTTGTATAATTCATGTTTAAGGAATATCACCAAATTTAAAATAATATATTAAGGCCACATTTTAAATTTCAATGAATTACATTTTTATCTTACTGCTTTGAGTCATTAAAAATAATTTTTTTCAAAATATTTTCACAAAATCCTCCCATTTAATGAATAAAGTTATTCCTTTTGTATTTTCATGATTGGTTTTCAAATTATATTTTACCAACCCTTCAAATGATAAATAGTCAAAAACACCATTTTATTCATTAAATATTTTAGGGAAAATATATTTTCTACCAAATTTATTAATTTCTCAGTAATTAATGTACTATAATATATACTAAATTATAATATTAATTTTCAAAAAAAAGACACCAATAGAGAGTTATATATTGGTTAAATTATGAAATTTGAAATTATAAAGGCCATTATTTAAAACATGAGAAATAAACGTAAGCATATCCATGAATATTTTAGTATTGTACCATATATTTCATAATTTTCCATATGGATAACAATTGAAATGGGAGAAAAATTCATTATCTAATCGTTTCCTTTTAGTTCCATCCACTAAAAAACTAAAAGTTTTGGAGTAAAAAACAATGACATATACATCCAATGTAAATAATAATTTTAATGTAAAAATTATTATAAGTAGGTCTACAATATTAAAACAATCGGCTCAAATTATTACTCTTTTGTTTCAAAAAAAAGTTTCTTTAATTTTTATCAATGATCATACTAACATAATATTTAAAACATACTATATAGAGAGACATAATTTTTATTAAAATATAATACATTATATTACATGAATATTTCGTACACAACATTGAAATCCATACTAGAATAAAAAATTATTAGTGTCTTCAAAAAGAAAGATACATAAAAAACAAGAAAAAATATCTTCGTCATCTCCCAATCACTTATTCGCAATTAACTCTCTTATTAGACATATCATATTTAATACTTTTCATCAAATCCTAGGTAAAAGGAAACAAAATAAAGTTTTAGATCAAAGGATCAATAAGAAAAAATAGGGAGATTCCAAATATATATAATAATAACATCATTATAAGTGTGTGATAATGTGATCATAACATTTTAAAAGCATACCAAACACGTCACAGATCAAAAAAATCAGTCAATATATAGAACATGGCTTCTCATAATATATGAATCATAAAAATATAAATGACCATGATCCTAGAGAGCATAACATTAGCATAAAAGATTTTTTTTCTTTCATACAAATAAGAATAATAAATCATTTCTTTAGAAAAATAACACAAACAAGACTATCATAGTTTATTGAGTTCATTCTACATTCCATCATATACTTTTTCATGGTTCACTCACATGACTATAATAGTGGCTATTGTGTTATTATGAAATGGATTCAGTCCTTATTCATTTTTTTATTATAACATGAAATATCAATAATTTTTTAATGAATTGAGTGATATATTATTTTGGGTATAATTAATCCTTTATATGTTAGCCACAAGAACATAAAACATTAATCATATATAATAACATTAGGAAATTAAATGATATTTATAAACATTTCAACATTTCAGCATAGCATTTGTAATGGAATATAAATGGGTTCTATACAAATCTCTTAATCATAATCATAAATGACCAAGATAAAGAATAAGGTTGGATTCATTGGTTCATATCCATATAAAGGAATACCTAAATTCAAATGTACTTTTTATAGGAAAAATATTTATTAAAAATATTATTGGAATATTTCTTTCGAAAAATACCATATTCACATTTAAATCAAGTACATAAAATCCAAATAATTTGGATATTTTAAGGACAATATTTACAATGGATATAACTATATAAATTTTTAAAGGAATAATTAAATAATTGAAAAGATATTATTGTATCAAAATCCGTTGATGTTGAATATATTGAAACAATTATTCAACTCATATTTTTATTAGAAATTCAATGTAATGGTTTTAAAAAATTAAAATAATTTATAATTGAAATATTTCTATAGAAACTGAAAAATGGTTGAAAATAATATAAAATAATATGATAAATATATTAAAAAATATGGATTTTTGGGGAAAACAATTATACAAAATAAGAATGATTTTTGACTAAAGATAAAATAATTATGTTTTTTCTCAAAACCCCCAAAGATCATTTTAATTACCAAATAGAGAAATATGGTTATATTACATGAAATAATGATTAATGACTAGAGCATAAGAAAATTATGTTATTTTATCATATTAGGATTGTATAATTTTCCTCAAGGGAAATTCAATTATAAAAAATCCATATTAAAATGGGATTGAAACAAAAATCCCTCTAAATTTTAAAAACATTAGAATCATAATCCTCATGAAAGAATATTAGAAAATGTATCATTAAATATTATGATCATAAATAAATTTCTTTTTATAACATATATAATTGGATTTATATAAAATAATATAATATTATAGGGATACAAAATAACATATATCCCAAAAAATAAAATTTTAGATGATACACCCTTAAAACTTTAGAAATCTCTTATTCAAAATGTCATGTAAGATAATACCATTTATTGATTTTTGAAGATTTTTTTTATAAATATAAGAATAAATTAATTCATTGGTAATATTTATACCTCATAAAGGAGAAATATTTTGAATATGACATATGTATCACATAAACAAAATTGATATGAGAAATATTTACCTAAAGCTAAAATTTCTCAGAAATCACCTAAAATTATATTCTAAATAATTTATATTTACTATAATTATATAATATGAAATTTAAATACTTCTTTTATAATATTAGGATAATATTTTAATAGTTTAATATATATTTAAAAATAAATACATATCAATATCATTATTTATGTTTTTAAATATTTCCTTTTACTATGTAGTCTAAATTCGAGACTTTTAGCCTGTATTCATTGATCATGGTTAAAATATCTCTATAATGTTATTAATAAAATTTATTTCATAAATATTAATTATATAAATATTAATAATAATAAATTAAATGTAGATACAAAAAAATGTTTTATACATTTTGCAGATATCGTTGGACTTACATATACATGAATTTCATTATCACATCGCTTTGTGGAGTTTGTAGTCCACATGTATTAAAGCGTGACGTTATCATTTTACAAAAAATGGTAATTAAATTATTTAGAAATGGAATTATAATATAATAATCATAATTATTTCATAAATATAATATATATAAATTAAACATAATTTAATAAACATTATTTAAAGATAATAATGGAAAATGAATTATATTGCTACGTGGAGACAATAGTACACATGTATGCATGAGAAATAATTTACATTTCCTATTTGATAAAATTAAGTTGGATAGTTATGGATCCAAAATCATAATAAAATTTAACTATATTTATTATATTTATGTTATTATTTTATTATTATTTTCATATATTTAGATGATTTGGAAGAATGAATAATATGAAATGAGTTATGTAAGACTATAAACTCATCTTTTGTTAAACTCCTTTAGACTCCTTATTATATATTATTTAAATGGCCTTCTCAAAATTCGATGACCTAAAATTATTGTATATGCACTTTTGTAAGAAAAATTGTTTGGTTTATGTTGATGTATATCCCTCAAAGTTGTTTAAATATGTGAAAGGATGAGTTTCCATTTATAAATATGTGAACGGAAACTATTGAAATTTTTAGAATAAAAAAATATATTATAGTACCAAACTCTATTCCATGAGGTTAAAAATGGAATTGTTTTAAATTAAATATTATACGATCACAATAGACTAGTAAACTTTGATTTCAAATAGTTTTTATTTGTTATTTTACCCCGTTATATCCTAATTATAACCCCCCATTAATCATTTTTTCAATGATTACATAAATTTTTTTTTCAATCAATAAGGGATGCAATCATTATAGTAAGGTAATAATTATATTCCATGTAAAAAATAAAAAAAAAATTAATCTAGTTACCATTAAACATGTCCAATAAAATTAATTTTATGATTTCAAATCATTTATTAGATTATTAAAAACGTAAAATTTCATTAATGTCATTTTTGAGGCATTTCATTAAATATCACATTAAAGTTTATAATCCATCACTTTATTCAAATATAATCCATTAGAAATAAATTATATATTATAATAAATCTTAAAATTCCTGAGAAATCACAATCCTACAAAAAATATTACTTTTTATGATTTCAAAATTATTGGCATTGATTTTTATATATCCAAAACAGTCATTGTGTCTGCATTGTATAAGTAATAAAAGAATTAACACCCTTACTAAAAATTAAAAATAAACTATAGTCATAAATATATATAAATAATATTCAACATAAACATTATGATTCATTTATATATAATTACACTCACAATTATATCATATTAAATAAATTAAAATAAAGGGAGATTTTTTTTTGAATTTTCAATACTAAAATTAATATCACTATCTTTATTAAAGGAATATTGAACATGAGTGTCATATATTCTATTTATTAGAATATATTGTAAAATTGGTACCATAAAATGAAATGTGGTTATGTTTTTTTGTCTTTGAGAATTTTTTTCATGGTTTTAACCTTATTTTATCCATTTTACCCTTAATGAGGGAATAAATATTTACCATAGTTGATATTTAATACAAACAATGATAAAAGAGACCTATTTACTGTATATAAACTTCATTTTTTAAAATAATATATCTATTTTTAATTATTAAATTTATATTGTGAAAGAAATCAAATTTAATATAAATGCATAAGATATGAATGAAAGTAGTTTTTTATGAAAATGCATTTATAAGCATAATAATAAACATATATCAAAATCAGGATTATTGATTATTTAGTTTAGTTTTTTTATTATTCTATAAAAAATATATCATATTTATCTTAAATACAAATCCAAAATATATTTGTATTTTTAAATTTCTATATTTAATTAAAATAAATAACAATCGTCGAAAAATCGACATTATTCAAAATTCATAGAAAAATAAACAAATTCATAAAAATATAAATATTTCACCCTAAGACAATATTGATTTTATTATTTCTAAATAATAATTTTTATTAATAAAAATTTATGTAATTGGAAATAATTACGTATAATTTTCACATTCTAAATAAAAAAAATAAATTTTGAGGATAATAAATTTTTGGTGCATAAAGTGACTTTACTAATTATTGAGATGTTATTTAATTACGATTAATGAATATTTTGAAATTTATTTACACCATTATAAATATATTACATAATTTGGTTACTTGTATTCAATAATTTCAATTCAATGACTGTTATTTTATTATTTTCATAATACACGACAATCCTCTTAATGCTTATTATTGTGTGTTAACAAAAATATCAATATTATTATTCTTTAACACTAAATTTTTGTTTTATTAAATTAATACCCATAATAAATTACACCCACACATTTATATATCATATATGAAATTTTTAATATTTTAAAAAACATGTTATCAAAACCAACATCATATGGAGGTACAATAAAACATTCAATTGAATGTCGAAATGGGCAGCATAATTGTTACCTAAAATAATACAAAATTGCGCTCCCATATAAGGATAACATTGGTTGAATTATAAAATATTTATATGGATGAAAAAAATAATGTATAAGGACTGATAGTGATTTATAGAAACAATTTTCATGAGAATTTAAATGATTATAAAACCATTAATTAGATAGGGGTTAGAAGACCATCAATCATTAGAAATGAATGTAAAAGGATAACATTATTAATTCAGGATCCATTTAATATCCTGATAAAGAAATGATAAAATTTATTTTGTTGTTTGATTATATTTCAAAAGGATAATTTCATCCTTTCATTGTACTTTGGTCAATTTCTACTCCATCTCATACAACATTTAATGAACATTGATGATGAGTTTTTATTTCTCAATGAACGAAAAAATAATTTTCGTGGATCATAATATCTATAAAATAATTAAAATTAATTCATCATATCTCTATATATTTTTCAAAACTAAAATTATTATTTTTGGTTATGTATTATAGATAATTAATACATCAATCTATAAATACATAACAATAACACCCAAATTCAATTTACACCACTACCTAAGCAGTTGGTGGTTGGAGTAGAAAATGATGGGGGTGAATTGAGTTTTGAATAATAGTTATTTAATAAATTAATGATTAAATATATAAATTTAAATAAAATTATTTTTTAATAAATTAATTATAAATATATAAATTTGATCTTTTAAAAAATTTCTCAAAAACAATGACCAGGGTTCAGTTAAAATAAATTTTAAATAACATAAAATTAGAAACTGATTTATTTTAAAAAAAATTAAATAAATAAAAATTAAATATTGTTATCAAAAATTGTTTTTAAAAAATTTTTAAAATATAAATTTATTTATAATTTAATGAAACAGAACTATAAGTTCGCAGAGATAAATTTAAACATGGGTTTAAGTATCAAGAATATAATTAATCCCCTACACTTGGAAATCACCAATATCCTAGAATTTTATTAAAATATTAACTAATCCATAAATGGAACATTTTTTATAATCAACCACACGAAATGATGTCCTATCACATGTCCACATCAATATTTGTATGTGTGATGAAAAAGATACAATGTCCTGCAAGACATCTTCCAATTTTTATTTACAGGAATACCAATAATAAAGATTATGAGAATATTGAGTGTTATTAGTTTTAGCACAAGAGATATATTTAAACATAAATAGTAAAATATAATTTAAAGATACATATTATAATCATAAATAAAATGAGTAAGTGATTTGAAATGAGATAATATTAAACAAATTTATCATAAATGGTTTCCTTTTCCACAGTAATGGAATTTGTATTTGGAAGGAAAATCGGTAATTTTAGCATAATGTTTTTGAAAATAGGGATTTTTAGAGTATTTTATGTAGCATAAAAACACATTTAATTGATCATATATTACTATCTATGTAAAAAAATTAGGACCATATAATCACTCTACATGTTTAAGAATATTTTTTAAGATATCATAATTAGAATTGTCTACTAAAAATATTTTTTCTCCATTAATGTAATGGATATGAATTTATGAATTTTATAAAAATTTATTTTGGTGTTTCAATTGCTCGATGATAATGATTTGTTACATTTCCAATTTCATATTCAACCTTTTTATTTTTGTCTAGGAATTTTGGAGAGGGAGTCCAAATACCAAGTTTATTCACATAAATAATTATTAAATATTTTATCTTAATGATGAATTTGATTTCCACATAGTTTATTTTATGATGTATTATAACTCTCACAAATCCCCTTATTCACTTAGTTAATTAAAAAAGGTGGTCATTTCATTTTTGTCTTGAGGTTGGTATTTCTTTTAATGTGTTAGGCTGTTTTTTCATGAAATAACTACAATATTTTGAATGGACAGTATATTATATCAATAAAAAATTATATATCCCATTGAATATATTTATCTCTTCTTGTGGTAGGAACAACTACATATATCCTTAGATTAATTGTAAATGTGATAAAGTGATTCTTAATACATAGTAAATTGAATCTACAATGTGAAGTATGTTCATGACTTGGGAAAATTTATTTTCTTACTCAGGATAATAATTTTTTTCATGCTATAAGGAAATTTATAACATCTAGTATTTTTTAATTTTTGTTATCCATTATATGATACGGTGGCACTTTATTCTCTAGATATAGTAATTTATTTCAAATTTTTCAAGTAAAACATTTTCTAACATGAAAATATAAAAATATTAATAATAAGATAAACATGATTCGAGATCCTTAATCTAAGTATATTATTATATAAAACAACAATATCTGATTTTGATGATTATAAATCCTGAAATTTAATCTAAAATGTATTAAATGTATTAAAAGTATATTCTAAAAGGATTTTTTGAAATGTTAGAAGTACGTCAAATCATGAAATGTTTTCAACTTAATTTTTTTTTATTTTAATTTATCATTATTACTTAATCGTTACTCATTACTCATTACTCAATACTCATTACTCATTTCTTATTACTCGGCCATTTAAAATTATAAAATAAAATTAAATTAGACAAAACCCTCCTGAGAATAAAATAGAGTTTGAAATTATTGTATCAAATGGAATTACAAGTTGGTGAAAAAATTATTAAAAAAATCTTAAAATAAAACCCTAAAAAATTCCAAATCTAAATTCAAATTAGGGATATATATGAAAATTAGAGGAATAATATGATAAATTCTTTTTGACATAGATGTTTGAGAATATGTAGTTTCAATGGTTGATGGGGATGTAGGATCTCTATTGACCACACATATGGAAACCAATCTAAGGTGATGGAAGGATTTGATATGAGTTAAAAATTGAAATTATTAATGTTAGAGGAGGTAGGTCAATGAGATAATGAAATAGAGAAGCAGATATAAAAACTATCATGGATATACATAAATAGGGTACCATCAACCTGGTGAAATCATTAACTACCAAATAACCATGACTGCTTCTAAAACAATATTCATTGCTCTATGTTTCAAAACATGGGATTTAAAACATTGTGTAAGAGGGAGAATATTATAGGCTAAATAAATATTTATTAATATCTCTTAAATACATAACTTTTTTAGATCCTTCTCTATTTATAATAATTATACCTCTTGATTATTTATCAAACATGACTAACTTGTAGGAATTCCTCATGAAGTAATGTTATGGTCTGGTAGAAATGATTTAAAAACCCATCATACACAACATCACATGTCTTGATTAAATAATCATTCAAAACATTGAACTCATCCTGAAGGAAATGTTTGAACATTCCTTCATCGATAAATAAATAAATAGGTGGATCATTATACCTGATAGTCATTATAAACCAAAAACTTCATAAGCCTCTCATACAACATTATCATCATCTTAGATATATCAGCCTAAAGAGCACAAACCCAAGCTCTAAAATCTGAAATCTCATTCTACATAACTTTTTCCCTAAAATTAAATCTAGGATGAAGATTAAATACACAAATATAGAGATAACTATATTTATCAATTGTTTTAATTAATTTTTAAATTTAAAAACTAAAACTTGAATATATTCATCACTAACAATTTCATGATATATATATCATCCTTAGTTGAATATGAAAGAGATAGAGGGGAGGGTCTTGGGGACGAGGGAGATGAATCACTATTCAGATGCCCTACAATAAACCACAGGATTATCACCTTTTGTTATTTCTCTCGTAGCCTGATCCTTAGAATTTTTAATAGATTCTACATCATATTTATTAGAATATTCAACAATGTTCCCAGAAAAAAATTAGATGAAAACGATCAATTCTCTCTTAAATGGAAACCTAAATAATAAATGACCCTTCCAATTCACTTTAAATTAGGAGAATGTTTGGTCAACCATGTATAGGTGGACCGCCTCCCTAATTTTTTTGTTAAAATGAGGATATTATAAGCCTAAAATAAAAGATTGAGGGAAATTATCCACATATAATTTTCACATGGTATATGAAAAAAATGAGTAATTTAAAGAATAAGAGATATTTTTTAGCTAACCTAATATTTTTCAGATCTAATATACTGACTCCATTATGGATCATCCTTATAATCTAATCTGGATTCTTCATTATGGTCTATATATTATATTATTCCTACATCATCCTCTTCTTCCACAACTACATTATATTATTCTTCATTATTAAGAAAAGCGCCACTGTCAGAATATTCCAAAATTTTATCAGGTTCAAGAACCTGGTCCACCTAAAACATAGTTCTAAAAAGTTACATTACCAGTTCAAACTATCCCTATAGTTTCTATATGGAATGAACCAAATATTATTTCCATAGAATCCAATTAAATAAAATTATCATACAAGTCATTTTTGATGTAAAACCCCATAAGATGTAGTTATCCTCTCCTCCTAGAGACAAACTATGAATTTATATTCCATCAAGTCTTAAATAAGGATAGGAAGATGTAATGAACTGAACACTAAAGATAGGTCTTAAAATTAATATATATGCCTAATAAAATATATTTGAAGACTAATTTGGAAAAAAAATATTCATCAAAAAAGGAAAACCATAACTAAATTTATCAAGGTACTAAAATTAAATTTTTTTTGGTATATTACATGATGAACAAATATAACCAAGAGTCTAAATTCTAAAATCAATTCAATAGGTGATGATATCCTTGGGGTTCAATTACCAGTGAACTCATCCAATAAATTATCAAATTAAATGTTAATATGATTAATAAGATATGAAAATTGATAATCCATATATTATCATATATGTGACTCACAGAAAAACTTTTCCAAACTCTTCCGATATAATTCAAAAACATAACCATTTATCAATGATCATAATATAACCCTATTATCATTATGGAAGAATACACTATTTACATAATACTCCTTGAATAAATTTTAATATATAGGTATTACATTTTATTTAATCCAATTTTCACGTCCTTATTATTGAATAAAATTCCAAACTACTGACATTACTAACATAAAAAACAATGCATAATATTATTTTTCCAAAGAAACAAGGAAATCAAAAAGAAAATTATTCATCTTTACAGATGTGATCAAGAAGGATTTCAACATATTTAACATCATGGATGGATGTGACAGAATCGGAAAATATTAATCATACACTATCTTCAACCTTGATATTTTGGATTGATATGAGTTCCCAAAATATTCTGAAATGTGATGTAAAATAATGATGTTTTTGATAAAGAGGGAGATAGGTTCAAGAAGAAAGAAATTGACATGATAAAAATATATTTAAATTATAGAGGAGATCTAATGTTAAAGTCATGTAACAGTTAAGATTTTAATTATAGATATATTTTAAATCATTGAGGTATTAAAATAAAAAAAAATTCGATTATGCTCAACAAAATTCATGAAAATTGAAATTAAAATATATATGATAATTCTATTGGTCATGGATCCTTAAATAATACAATCTCAATGAGTAAGATTACTTTAAAATTATTATTGGTATTCTAACAGTGAAACTAATATGTTAATGGTATGTATAGTGACCATGTGAGTAGATACACATTCAATGTATGAATTTCCCGTAATTAGTTCTTCATTTAAGTAACATTGATCGCATGAAAAAAAACTCATTTTTTCTAACTAACCTTGTATTTCAAACATCATGATTACATATATAAAATCATATTGAACAAATGTTATAGATATTATCATGTGAATTAATAACTGAAACTAAATTAAAAAAAATTACAAAATTTATCATTCTCAATTCATGTCTGATTTAATTAATTCCCTTAAAATTCAATGATTTTCTATATATATCATCAATATAATTTTTTGTATCTATTAATTATAGATATATATCACCATTTTTGGAAATTATCCACTATAATGTAATTACTTATTTCAATATTTTTTATTCTAGAATGTAATATATCTTTATTAGAAATATTTATCACAATACTATTTTCAAAATTTATACACACATGTTAGAATTGATATATGTAATCTAGAAATGTATGTTTCATCAAAAAAAATATAGACAATAGTTTCATGTATCAATGTCCTTATATTTAACATGCATAACACTACAATTGTTTTTTCATACTACACTATGAAACTAGACTCTTTCCCAAAAAGTGAAATTTTCTTAATGGTTTTTATCTAACATGAAACCACTAAAGCTATATGTGAATAAATAACCAAGTAAAATAATTTACCAACATAATGAACAATCAATTTATTTTATTCGATTATATGAAAACTCTTTTTATATTTATTAAATATGATAATTTTTTGTTTCTTGAAAATGAGAAAAACGCATTATTTATTAAACTTGAACTTCTACAATTTATGTATCATATACATCCAATCATACCTCTATATGTTTTTTGAAAAATGGGTTTCCTTGTATCATCAATATATAAATTACAACTACTACTCGGTAGAGTATCATTACAATTATCTCTGTCGATGAGAAATGTTTTGTATTATCATTTGTGTACTTATATGGATTTCAAATAATTTCTTCTTTATATAGAGAAATCTGAAAACTAGTATAGAATTTAAGTTGACACATAAAAAAATTTCATATTCTATTATAATAATTTTTTAATAATTTGTACACAAATATATTTTTTAATATCCAAATATAATATCATCAAAATATATTTTTACTTTAAAATCATCTTTGTAAATTCTTTTAATAGATATGGAGGGGTAAGATATTACATTGGTAAAACTATTGTAAATAAAAAAATTTATATTATCCTATAATAACAAGATCTAGTTGGTTATATTAGACCATATAAATAAATTTTAAATTTAAACAGATGATTTGGAAAGTTAAAATGTTTATATCCAAATGGTGGTCCCACAAAAATACACTCAACAATATATCCACTTGAGAATACACTATTAAAATTAATTTGATATTGTCTGGAATTTAAATATTCTTCATAGAAAAGAAAAAATTTAATCGATTCAGTTATAGATACTAAAAAAATGTTTCATCACAGTCAACTACATAATCTTGAATATATCATTATGCAACTAGTCTAGATTTATTTATAATAATTGAATATGAAATATAAAAACTATTTCTAAAAAACCATTTAGTTATAATAATTATATAGTATTTGGGTATATAAAATAATTATTGGACTCAGTTCATTTCTATAAAGTACTACTCTTCTTGAATTTCAATTACCCAAAATTCATCCTTAATTTCTTTATTAATACATATATGTTCAATATGTGATAAGAATGTTTAATGATTAACATGATTTTATAGAGAATCTCTTGTATGAGTTCAATTATCTAGATTACAATTTCAAACATCTCAGGGATGATATATATATAATTACATTGATGTATTTAATTATGAAAATTGTTTTTGATAGATTATGTTGCACAAAACACCACTAGTTAACAATCTAAAAAAATTGTTTGAATTTAATCACATTGATAGCCTATAAAACATGAAACCCCAAGTCATAAGTAATTGTAAAATTATATAGCATTATTATCTAGAAATTTGAGTGATTCATTTTAATATTAATACAAAATTACCAAATCATGGTTATCTATTGATTAAAAGAAAATAACAATCTTTTTAAAGAAAAATAAATATTTTCTGAAAAAAATATTTCTCTTAGAAACATTTTTCACTATTTAGGTATGTAATATAAAATTAATTTTTAACATATTTGGATCTTAAATTTATATTGAAACAAAATTTTTTAAATAATTATGAAATTATTTTCTCATGTATTGTTTTGGATGTTGTTGAAATATTTCATTTTCTAATGAATTGTGAAAACACAAAATTTTACTTGAGAATTTACTTATAATTTAAATTATTTATATTTCAATATTATATTTTAAAATATTTTTATATAAATAGTATTAAATTATATATCTATTATGGATATTTATTTCTTTTTATAATATTAGTTTCAAATGTTAAAATTTAAACTCTATAATATCTTGAACATTTTTTAATTAAAAACATGTCTTTTTGTCACATCATAAGGATTAAAATAAATTAAAAATAACCAATTAAAAGATTGGAATTTTGAAAAATGGATTCCGTGACTTTTATCATAATAATTTATTTTTAATAATAATCCTAATTATATTTTTGAAAAAAAATAATACTAACAATAATAAATATTATTTACTACTTTTAAGGTAAAAATGTATTTATTGGGGGGTTAATGTAAACATATAAGCGTTAAAATTCTTATAAAATTTGTCTAAAATATATTATATAGACTTATATTTACCCTATCATTACAAATTATAATCCATAATATTTTTTAAAATTAATTAAATGAAAAATTAATTGGTTAAAAATTTAATTTTAAAGAATTAAAAGTGTTCCACTAGACTTACTTATAAAAGGAATCCACCTATCATCTATTCTTAACACCATAAAAACCTTTTAAATTTGAAAATATAAGATATAAAAAATAAAAACATCCTTAAAATCATCCTATTTGAAATAGTTTGGATGGAATGACACCTTATAAATGATTTTGATGCAAACCTAAGTTGATAACCAAAAAAAGAGGTAACATTTATCAATAATCATTTTCATTTTATTTCTTCCTCCACCTACATCAATTCTTTCTAAACCCATATGAAATAAAAAAATTATTATATTAGATATTATTATTTGTTTTTATTTTATATTAATTAACAACATCCATCCCCACATCCATCAAAGGGATTTTGAGAGCATCATTCGTGTGTCTGATAGACTATCGCCTCATGAACTAATGTCATTCCTTTTTCTGGTACCACATCTCATGGATGTTTATGATGATATATTAAAAGAATATATATGAAATTTTAAAAAAATAATATACCTATGAATTCATTTTATCACATATATATATATAATTTCTATTCTGTAGGGGATATGATATTATCACTCCCATGTAGGACACACTACTACTTCACGAAGCGATATAAATCCTCTTCCACTAAAGAATTACATTGATGGTTATATGTATAATGTTTTTAAATGTTTTTGACAGTAATGAAATAATTAGGATACTAATGACTAATATATAATACATTAAATATAATACATAGTTTTCTTTTTTACCTTTTCACTCACTGAATGATTATATCATCAACCATGTACTTACGGACTACGGCCTTCATGATGTGATTTGACTCTATTTTAATCACCACACAACATGTATAATATATATATATGTATATTTAAATAAATAATATTATAATATAATAATTCTATAAAGGTATAATATTACATACCACTTTTCCATAATGATCGTTGAAAAGTCATGACGTTACCCATGAATACGTATGATGTTCCATCTCCATGATCGTAACTGACATCATTTCTCAAAAACATATTTCACGATTATTCATAAAATAATAATTAATGTGTGAATATAAAAATTATTTAATTATTATAATTATATATATAATTGAATTATATGATATGTATAAGAACTAGAATAATCACAATAAAGAATGAATTAGAAAATAAGACAATTAACACCCAAACAGTTAAAATAATGGATGGTTATTCAATAATGGGTTATATAATATTATAATTGGTTTATATATGAAATTATTCATATTCATATAGATAATTCATATGTTAATAACATGATTAAAACCACTATATATGAGGTTAAATCATGTTCAACCAAGAAGATTGAGGTATGGGATGTCATCCCATTTGGCATTCCATCTATACTTATTTGTTATTATAGACCAAATAAGTTTTATAGGGTTTATAGTATTACTATATGAGATTTAACATCATGATTCATTCATACATAATTTTATTTTGAGAATAAATTTTAATAATTTCATCCATGTGAAAATTTCTCGAAAAATACAATGTGGTAAAAGTAATTGAACAATCTCACACCCTTTTGTGATTTTTAACATTCTATTAAAATAATAACATTTTGGAAATATTTTTTCTTTAGAAATTAATCAAACAATAAGTATACATATTATTGAAATATTTATTTGATTATTTCCTAAAATATATACCATTTTTACATATGGTGAATAATTTTAATGTTATTTTATTAACAGAAAAAATATTGATAAATTCTTATCCTTAAATAAATAATGAAATTTGATGACGAGGAACATTTATTCCTTAATTTAAATGAAAATAAAATATATGAGAAAATATTTATAAATTAGGTGATATTTTTGATATTTTATTTTTTATATCCCCATAATTCATCAGTATTCTTAAGAGACAAGTTAGTTGGACAATCCAGATGACTATATACATAGAAGTTTTATGTCAGTTATCCACAACAAATGTGTTTATAACCAATAGTTTTAAAATTTCTTTTAAAAGTTATTGATGGTAGAGAAATATTTTTGCTAATAAATTACATCCAACAATAATGTATTTCATTAATTATAAATTTATTTATAATTATTACACATGATATATTCTCAATAATATTATATTTTGTCACGACCCCCTCCCCACAATGTGTACCCCTCCTGGGCCGGCAATGTGAGAAGGGAGATAATGACCCCCGAGTCCCGCCTCCAGTAGGCCCCGGGATGGCGACTAGCACCGAGGGTATAATACCCACACAAATGGGATGCATTACCCTCTAAGAGAACACATGCAGAAGAGAGAGATAGAATAGACTCCTACCAACTCCAACTCATAACTGAAATATAAAAGAAACCCAAGTACATATATGAAATGTCATGCAAAAGTACTACAACTGAAAGGGGAAACTAAAAGTACCCAAAAGAAAGTAAAACGACAGCGACCACAAGCCCGAAAAGCTCCTCCTCCAACCACAAGCTAGAAGTAACCAGCATGACCTCCAACCTGCTCCAAGTGACCTAAAAAATAGTTTATATATACATAGAGTGAGTATAACAGTATACTCAGTAGGATCCTCCCCAATCATCTCGTGCAAAAGTAAAGAAATCATGCTAAAGCCCAGTGAACAACAAGTAAAACTAACTCGTTACCTAAACAGGTATACTAAGTTCCCAACCTCACTATGGCTACTCTCACCAAGTAACGCATACAAGAATATAGCATATAGTAAAGAATATCAAGGGTACCCTGCTACTACTTCCACACTGGTTTTCCGCTTTGCCCCAACGACATATGTCTTGTGCATCTCTCTCCAACGGCTTGCCCGCAGACACCTGGGCTAAGCTCCACAATCTGCACCTCATGCACCACATAGGCTTGCCCGCAGAAACCTGGGCGAAGCACCACACCATCCTCACAACCAAAGGTAACCAGGTAGTTTCTGGGAGCCACCACAGCCCGCATAACGTGTATCATACATCGGGCATAATACCTCAAGAAATTACAGCCCATACTCCGAGTAAGGATCCTCAAGCCATTATAGCCTATACACGTTACACCAATTGTAGTCCATAGGATACTATATCCAAAATATATGTGTGTGAAATAACCACAAGCCATTACAGCCCTCTACACACAAATATGGGTAAAACTAACCACTGTGCCTACCAGCACAAAGATCTACCAAGAGAAGTGAGCGGGGCCAAAGGGGGTAGTCAGCCATTCAACCTCCCATCAGAATGTTGGGGAAAACACCCCGCAGGGCTCAGAATCACCGGGGTGTCGGTTGCCCTTATCGACTGGGTGGAGTAGCATATTGAAACACAAAAGTACAGAATATATATAACTCACAACCACACTATGGGCATTACCTAGTCATAGGCACAACTGCAGCTAACGTCTCTCAGACTCCAGGCAGCTACTTCTAAGACTAGGTATCCTATAAGAACACAACCATTTGAAGAGATTTATTAAATTACTCCATTCTCATTTTATCAGTTCCACTGTACGTTAATTAATTCTTTAAACATTAATTAACCATGAACAATTTACCACATTAAACTAAATTGGCATCACATTCAAAAACTGCTCCTTTTTAGGATTCACATCACTATTAAATTCCAGTTTCTCCATCCCCATGGATTATCACCATTTAAACAAACTTTCATTATGGAATTACCTTCCCCATATTCTCAGGCATTCTAGAAAAGTATCCTATGCTACTAAACACAAAGGACTCAACACTGTGAGTAGATATACTACCCATCAAGTCTTTGCCGCCTATAGAAGGAGCATAGACCCATCCTCCATCAAGAGGCTAAACACAGAAAGCACATGGCATACCCCGCGTGTCTTCGCCTCCTTTGGAAAGAGGGTAAGTAAAACCAGCTGCCTTGAGCAGTGGGAAAAAGTAAAGCAGATAAACAATCAAACCACTAACATCAAACCATCACATTCATCTCATACCATCATCCTTGGTGTCCTCCCCGACACCCACATGCATAAACTGATGCATCTCGCCACACTATGCGTCATCCGCTGCCACAACCACAAGTCCCCATGCCTCCACATATCACAAAGCCATCCAAGCTCACATCAAATCACAAGCAACAGGAAATCAAAGATCACAAAATGGGCTCTCGGCCCTTTAACAAGGCATTCAGCCTTCATACAAGATGAGCACTCAGAGCTCCAAACCACAAGGCATTCAGCCTTACAAGAAAGCGGGTAACTCAGAACCCTTTTGAAATTATCGAACTAATAGTTCTTTAATCCATCTTGAATTAATAGATTCATTAACATGCCTCTTTATCATTATCCAATTATTTAACAAATAATTCAGACTTTACGTTCTTTATCAATTTCCATCATGAACGAGCAACAAATTAAAGAAAATCATAGATATCACTCTATCTAGGAAAACATGCGGCAAACCGTTATCACGGTACAAAGTAACAACATAAGATCAACAAATTCTTTTAATCCGGTTCAAGTATTTAATTAGGTCAATTTCATTGTGATCCAAAGGACTAAATCATGTTAATTCTACGATTTCACATACACAATTAGAGAAGCCATGAATCCCCTACCTCGAAGAGTTCTTGACGTCCTTTATCCACCGAACGGGTCACAGTCCTCTTCTCCTCACGACAGCTGCATCCACCGGAGGATGACACGGTACGACAGTACCGACCATCCCCAAGAAAACCCATTAGAACCATGGAGATTACATGCTAATATGGAAGGAAGAACAAGAGAAGGTGATCCCCGAAGGAATGATGATAAAACATACCTTATATGGAAGAACGATCGACACAACTTGGTTTCATCTACAGAGCGGAACTGATCTGAGTAACGTTTGATTGTGAAACTCCTATGAGAATGATTGCAAGGTTCTAGAATCTCGTAGATGAGAACCAGGAGGAAGAACAATGAAGAATGATATCTCGTTCCTTTTAATAAAAAAAATTAGAGACGCGACGGTTTAAGATCCTATTTATTCTCCATTAAAAACGGATCGCATTAACCCACGCGGTTTGACCAAGTAAAAACATCCCGGCCTTAGGAATAATTAATATAGAATTTATGGCCTTTGAATAGGCCGTAAAGTCCTTAAAATAAGATTTTAAAAGTATTTTACGTCACAGAAAATGTCAAATTTACGAAGCTGGAAACACTGTTCACATACTCAAAATTTGGCAAAGTATGGAATCAGTAGCTCTCATGAAGTCTAGAAACATTGTTCATTCGTGAAATTTGGAAAAGTATGGAATCAGTAACTCTCATGAAGTCTGGAAACACTGCACAAGTCTACCGATAGAAGTCCACCAATAGAACCTCACCGATAGAAACATTGTTCAAGTCTACCGATAGAAGTCCACCGATAGAACCTCACCGATAGAAACACTGTTCACTGAACCTCGCCGATAGAAACACTGTTCACTGAACCTCCCCGATAGAAACACTGTTCACTGAACCTCACTGATAGAAGTCCACCGATAGAACCTCACCGATAGAAACACTGTTCACTGAACCTCACCGATGGAAACACTGTTCACTAAACCTCACCGTTAGAAGTCCACCGATAGAACCTCACCGATAGAAACACTATTCACTGATCCTCACGGATAGAAACACTATTCACTGAACCTCACCGATAGAAGTCCACCGATAGAACCTCACCGATAGAAACACTGTTCACTGAACCTCACCGATAGAAACACTGTTCACTGAACCTCACCGATAGAAACACTATTCACAGAACTAGAAATTTGGTAAAGTGTTAGCCGAGCTACTGCTAGACTGCGGCTACCAGTATACCGAGCTACCGGTAGGATGTGGCTACCGGTAGACTGAGCTACGGGTAAGCGGCGACTACCGGTAGGCAGCAGCTACCGGTAACCGGTAGGCATCAGCTTCTGATAACCGGTAGGCATCAGCTACCGGTAACCGGTAGGCAGCCGCTACCGGTAGATCGAGCTACCGGTAGGCAGCAGCTACCGGTAGACCGAGCTTCCGGTAGGCAGCAGCTACCGGTAACCGGTAGGCAGCCGCTACCGGTAGATCGAGCTACTGGTAAGCAGCAGCTGGGGGATAAGTCACCTTGACCTCCCAGAACACCTCCAACACCACATTTTCACAATGTAATGGACCAGGGAGGTCCGGGCCATTACACTAGATACCTCTCAAAACATTCTCGTCCTCGAGAATTAAAAACCAACCCAGAAGAATAGAGGGGTCCGAACAACCACCCATAAGATACCTCTCAGGGGAAAACCACCATGAGTTGTTCAAAAGCTGGAACAAAACTACGAAATCTGAGAGTATGGAAACAAATAATCCATAACCAAACAATTCAAACATAACATTACATCAAAGGTACATAAATAAAACATGAAAGGTCTAACCATAAAGGAAACGTCATTACATGGAAAGAGTTAAACATTAAACAACTCTGGGTACTGAGCACGTATCTGTGACTCACGCTCCCATGTACTCTCCTCCATGCCACCGTGTCTCCAAAAGACACGAACCAAGGGGATAGAACGCCCACGCAACACCTTCTCCGTGTGGTCTTGGATCTCCACAGGTCGCTCCTCGAAGGTTGCATCATCGTCAATATCGATCTCTCCCCAATCGATAACATGAGATTCATCATGAAGATAACGACGGAGCTGTGATACATGGAAAACATCATGTATCCAACTCATCTGAGGGGGAAGTTCTACTCGATATGCCACAGCTCCAACACGATCTAACACCTTGAAAGGCCAAACAAACCGGGGAGAAATCTTACTTCCACGACCAAACCTTCGCTACCCACGTCGGGGAGTCACCTTCAGAAACACATGATCCCCAACATTAAACTCTAACGGTCTCCTTCTTTGATCAGCATATGATTTCTGACGATCATGTGCTGTCTTAATCCTCTCACGAATCACCTGAACCATCTCTGTTGTATTCTGCACTAGTTCTGGTCCGAGAATTGCTGACTCTCTGACCCCAGTCCAGCACAACGGAGAACGGAATGGCCGGCCATACAAGGCTTCAAACGGCGCCATACCGATGGTAGAGTGAAAACTATTATTGTAAGCGAACTCTACCAAAGGTATGTGCTTCACCCATGAACCTCCAAAATCAAGAACACAAGAGCGCAACATGTCTTCAAGAGTCTGGATGGTTCGCTCTGTCTGACCATCCGTTTGAGGATGAAAAGCAGTGCTAAGGCATAATTGAGAACCAAAAGCATGCTGAAGACCTCTCCACACCCTGGAGGTAAAACGAGGATCTCGATCAGAAATGATCGTCTCAGGAACTCCGTGAAGCCTCACCACCTCCTTCAGATAGTGCCTCGACAAAACTTCCACTGAGCTCGACTCCTTGATCGCTATGAAGTGGGATGATTTTGTTAAAAAATACACTACCACCCATATAGCATCATGTCCTCCCGGAGCTCGAGGTAAACCTGTAACAAAGTCCATTGAGATGCCCTCCCACTTCCACTGAGGAATCTCTAAGTGCTGGAGAAGACCACCAGGAACACGGTGTTTGGCCTTCACCTTCTGGCAGACTAAACATTGAGACACACATTCTGCAACGGTACGCTTCAGCCCAGGCCACCAAAACTGACTCCTCAAGGATCGGTACATCTTCGTCACACCAGGATGTACCGCCAAGGGTGAACTATGGAACTCTCGGAGAACCTTCTCGTGCATCGCCAAGGGAACAAAACTCCTGCCATGATACAACACTCGGTGTTTTTCATCCTCCGACCAGCCATCAGGGGCCTCACCACATACAACTCTATCTCTCCAAACTTCCACCTCTAGGTCACCCAACTGAGACTCTTCCACCTTCTGCATCAGGGATGACTGCACTGTCATCTGGAAAAGACAACCTCTACCCCCAAATTCTTCTATATCAAGATACAAAGATGATAGCTCTTCCATCACTCTCCAAGAATCACCAGATTCACGGACAACATCATTACGTATATTTCGGATTAGTGCATCAGCTACAACATTACCTTTTCCAGGTGTATACGATATTTCAAAGTCGTATTCCTGCAAGAACTCCATCCACCGACGCTGCCTCAAGTTCAAGTCACGTTGGGAGAAAACATACCTCAAACTCTTATGATCGGTGAAACCCACAAAGTGCTCACCAATGAGGTAATGTCTCCACAACTTTAGAGCAAACACCACGGATGCCAACTCCAGATCATGGGTGGCATAGTTGCATTCATGGGGACACAACTGCCGAGACCCATAAGAAACAACTGACCTCTGCTGTATGAGAACACAGCCTAGCCCCATATGTAAAGCATCACAGAAAACATCAAACTGGACTCCCTCCGCTGGAAGACAAAGGACGAGAGCACTTACGAACTTCTCCTTTAGATACTCGAAAGATGTCTGACACTGATCAGTCCATATGAATGCTTGATCCTTCCTAGTCAAAGTTATCAGAGGAGTCACAACTCGGGAGAAATTAGGTACAAACCTTTTATAATAGCCTGCGAGACCAAGGAAACTTCGCACCTCTGACACGGTCTTGGGGGCTGGCCAAGACACCACTGCTTCTATCTTCAAAGGATCCACAGCTACTCCCTTTTGGGACACAACATGTCCCAAGAAATAAACTTCTCGAGCCCAGAACTCACACTTGGACAACTTCCCAAACAACTGATGTTGGCTAAGAACTCCCAAAACGGCTCATAGATGCTCTACATGCTCCTCTTCAGATGTGGAGTACACAAGGATGTCGTCGATGAAAACCACAAAAAACTTGTCCAAGAATTCACGGAACACAGCATTCATCAACCCCATGAAAACAGCTGGAGCATTCGTCACGCCGAATGGCATTACAACAAACTCAAAATTCCCATGACGACAGCGGAAAGAAGTCTTCGGGATATCCTCATCCTTTACATGCATCTGATGATATCCTGACTGCAAGTCTGTCTTTGAGAACCAACATTCACCCTTCAGTTGATCGAATAGGTCATCAATCCGCGGGAGAGGATAGCGGTTCTTTATTGTCACTTTGTTTAACCGACGATAATCGACGCACAACTGCAAACTGCCATCAGCCTTTTTCACAAACAAAACTGGTGCACCCACGGTGACACACTTGGCCGAACAAAACCACACTGCAATAGGCCGTCGAGCTGAATACGTAGCTCTCGTAACTCAGAAGGGGACATCCTATATGGAGACATAGAGATAGGAGATGCTCCTGGCTGTAGCTCGATCCCAAACTCGATCTCTCATCGAGGGGGTAAGGATACAACCTCTTCTGGAAAGACGTCAGGGTACTCCTCTACAACCCTAGGAAACGCCAACTGTTGAACCTATTAAGAACTCAGCGTCATCCCATCCATCATAGATGATAAGGATGGAACTCATCTATGACTCATCTGAGGATATATCTCACCAAAAAACACCACTTTCTCTCCATCTTCATCAAAGAAAATGACCTTCTTCCTGTAGCAATCCACAACAGCCTGCACCGAATACAACCAATCCATGCCAAGTATGTCATCATATGGTTGTATTCGAAAACATAGGAAATCTCCCCAAGAGCAGTGTTACCCCGACACTAGCTCACAGTCTCTACATACTTCAAACAAGTTAGCTCGACCTCCAACTGGCGTAGTCAACGCCAAGGGAACTGGAAGCCTCTCTACCTCAAGTCCCAAAGCATGGACAAGGGTAGGTGATATAAAAGAGTGTGTTGCTCCTGAATTAAACAAGGCATACACCAAGGTAGAAAACAAGCAAAGGGTACCTCGAACGACATCTGGCTCGCCTGGGGATGGTAACGCTAGAGCATGAAGCTGACCACGACCTCCTCCACGGCCTCTCTGACCCTGATGATGACCACCACCACGGCCGCGCTCTGATCTCTGAGGACGGGGAGCGTCATGGGGCTGTCCTCTGCCAGCTCCATCTACCCTTTGGTGATCTAAAACTGGTGCAACCTACTGCTGCTGCCTCGGCTGGAACTGCCTCAATGGAGGAACCTGGAGTGGAGCACCCGGTGCACGATGACTGCTCTGAAAATTTGGGCACTCCCACTGCTAATGACCACGACCACCACAAGAAATATAATCTCTTGATCCCTTGGAATAGGTTTGAGAGTTGTTTCCTCTGGAGATACGAGATGGGAAGGGCTGGGAACTACCCCCAGGTGAATGGAAACTCTTCTGTCCTGAAAACCGGGAACCCCGGACCACAGGTCTGCTTCGTGAGGAATCATGACGATTCCCCTCTCGTGACGATCTAGTCCTGGACAAAGTCCTCTCAACAACATCTTCCCTCGCCAGCACCTCAAGATATTTTTTCATCATTAATGGGGTAACCTGGCGCTGGATCTCTAGACGCAAAGCCTCCTCGAAATGCCTCGCCCTGGCCTCATCATCTGGTAACAGGTCTGAAGCATATCGTAGAAGGTTCCTGAAACGGATTCCAAATTCTCGAACACTGGAGCTCCCCTGCCGAAGGGTGAGATGCTCCTGGCAACTGGACACCTTCGCAGTAGATGAAAGAAACTCGACTCTAAACCTGTCTCGAAACTCCTCCCACGAGATCCCTAACTCCTCACAATCACCGAGGAACAAGAACCACCACTGCCTCACTGCTCCACGCAGCATCGTCACAACCAAGGACACCCAATGTTCCTTCCGAGCACGAATCGAACTGAAGCCTATCTCGATCTCCTCCAACCAGTCTTCTATGACTGCATCTGAAACGGATCCCTCGTACTTCTGTAGACTCTGGCGCTGAAACTCTCGAAGTGTCTTCCTACAAGTGTCATCGTCGTCAACCTCTACTCGGTGGCGATCTTCTGGAACAACCTGATGGGCATCTTCTGCGCAAACCTGACGAGGACGTCGACCTGGAGCCATACCTGCAATGTAACAGCTGTTAGAGCTCCTAAGCCTGGGATATGGAAGACTCAACATTAATTAATTAATTGTTTTGTTTTATTTAGTTTAGTTTACCTATCCCAAGGTCTACCCATTCAAACACAAGCGCAAAGAATAATGATGCATGATCCTTTCCTAGGTTTCTACCCTGCAACTGGTATCACTTTGTTTAGTAGACATCGTAAACTTAAAGGTTCGTGCAACAGATCATAGGGGGCCCTAAACGCCTATGTCTCTGCCGGTCTCTAGTGTTTACCCAACTTTCTAAACATGAATGACACTGTTGCCATACCATCCCATGCATCCTCAGATGTGCCTAACTCCAAACTATATCCTATCCCTCAACCTCCCTCTGATACCACTCTGTCATGACCCCCTCCCCACAAAGTGTACCCCTCATGGGCCGGCAATGTGAGAAGGGAGATAATGACCCCCGAGTCCCACCTCCAGTAGGCCCCAGGTTGGCGACTAGCACCGAGGGTATAATTCACACACAAATGGGAGGCATTACCCTCTAAGAGAACACATGCAGAAGAGAGAGATAGAATAGACTCCAACAAACTCCAACTCATAACTGAAATATAAAAGAAACCCAAGTAGATATATGAAATGTCATGCAAATGTACTAAAACTGAAAGGGGAAACTAAAAGTACCCAAAAGAAAGTAAAACGACAGCGACCACAAGCCCGAACAGCTCCTCCTCCAACCACAAGCTAGAAGTAACCAGCTTGACCTCCAACCTGCTCCACCTGACCTGAAAAACAGATTATATGTAGATAGGGTGAGTATAATAGTATACTCAGTAGGATCATCCCCAAGCCTCTCGTGCAAAAGTAAAGAAAGCATGCTAAAGCCCAGTGAACAACAAGTAAAACTAACTCGTTACCTAAACAGGTATATTAAGTTCCAAACCTCACCATGGCTACTCTCACCAAGTAACGCATACACGAATATAGAATATAGTAAAGAATATCAAGGGTACCCTGCTACTACTTCCCCACTGGTTTGCCGCTTTTCCCCAACGGCATACGTCCTGTGCATCTCTCTCCAAAGGCTTGCCCGCAGACACCTGGGCTAAGCTCCAAATCTGCACCTCATGCATCACATAGGCTTGCCCGCAGACACCTGGACGAAGCACCACACCGTCCTCACAACCAAAGGTAACCAGATAGTTTCTGGGAGCCACCACAGCCCGCATAACGTGTATCATACATCGGGCATAATACCTCAAGCCATTACAGCCCATACTCCGAGTAAGGATCCTCAAGCCATTATAGACTATACACGTTACACCTATAGTAGTCCATAGTATACTATATCCAGAATATATGTGTGTGAAATAACCATAATCCATTACAGCCCTCTACACACATATATGGGTAAAACTAACCATTGTGCCTACCAGCACAAAGATCTACCAAGAGAAGAGAGCAGGGACAAAGGGGGTAGTCATCCATTCAAACTCCCATAAGAATGTTGGGGAAAACACCCCCCAGGGCTCAGAATCCCCGGGGTGTCGGTTTCCCTTACCGACAGGGTGTAGTAGCATATAGAAACACAAAAGTACAGAATATATATAACTCACAACCACACTATGGGCATTACCTAGTCATAGGCACAACTGCAGCTAACGTCTCTCAGACTCCAGGCAGCAACTTCTAAGACTAGGTATCCTATAAGAACACAACCATTTGAAGAGCTTTATTAAATTACTCCATTCTCATTTTATCAGTTCCACTGTACGTTAATTAATTATTTAAACATTAATTAACCATGAACAATTTACCACATTAAAATAAACTGGCATCACATTCAAAAACTGCTCCTTTTTAGGATTCACATCCCTATTAAATTCCAGTTTCTCCATCCCCGTGGATTATCACCATTTAAACAAACTTTCATTATGGAATTACCTTCCCCATATTCCCAGGAATTATAGAAAAGCATCCTATGCTACTAAACACAAAGGGCTCAACACGGTGTGTAGATATACTACCCATCGAGACTTTGCCGCCTATAGAAAGTGCATAGACCCATCCTCCATCGAGAGGCTAAACACGGAAAGCACGTGGCATACCCCGCGTGTCTTTGCCTCCTTCAGAAAGAGGGTAAGCAAAACCAGCTGCCTTGGGCAGTGGGAAAAAGTAAAGCAGATAAACAATCAAACCACTAACATCAAACAATCACATTCATCTCATACCATCATCCTTGGTGTCCTCCTCGACACCCGCATGCATAAACCGATGCATCTCGCCACACTAGGCGTCATCCGCTGCCACAAAAACAAGTCCCCATGCCTCCACATATCACAACAGCCATCCAGGATCACATCAAATCACAAGCAGCAGGAAATCAAAGATCACAAAATGGGCTCTCGGCCCTTTAACAAGGCATTCAGCCTTCATACAAGATGAGCACTCAGAGCTCCAAACCACAAGGCATTCTGCCTTACAAGCAAGCGGGTAACTCAGAACCCTTTTGAAATTATCGATCTAATAGTTCTTTAATCCATCTTGAATTAACAGATTCATTAACATGCCTCTTTATCTTTATCCAATTATTTAACAAATAATTCCGACTTTACGTTCTTTATCAATTTCCATCATGAACGAGCAAAAAATTAAAGAAAATCATAGATACCACTCTATCTAGGAAAACATTAGGCAAACCGTTATCACGGTACAAAGTAACAACATATGATCAACCAATTCTTTTAATCCGGTTCAAGTATTTATTTAAGTCAATTTCATTGTGATCCAAAGGACTAAATCATGCTAATTCTACGACTGCACATACACAATTAGAGAAGCCATGAATCCCCTATCTCGAAGAGTTCTTGACGTCCTTTATCCACACAACGGTTCACAGTCCTCTTCTCCTCACGACAGCTGCATCCACCGGAGGATGCCACGGTACGATAGTACCAACCAGCCCCAAGAAAACCCATTTGAACCATGGAGATTAAATTCTAATATGGAAGGAAGAACAAGAGAAGGTGATCCCCGAAGGAACGATGATAAAACATACCTTATATGGAAGAACGATAGACACAACTTGGTTTCATCAACAGAGCGGAACTGATCTGAGTAACGTTTGATTGTGAAAATCCTATGAGAATGATTGCAAGGTTCTAGCATCTCGTAGATGAGAACTAGGAGGAAGAACAACGAAGAATGATATCTCGTTCCTTTTTATAAAAAAATTAGAGAGGCGACGGTTTAAGATCTGATTTATTCTCCATTAAAAACGGATCGCATTAACCAACGCGGTTTGACCAAGTAAAAACATCCCGGCCTTAGGAATAATTAATATAGAATTTATGGCCTTTGAATCGGCCATAAAGTCCTTAAAATAAGGTTTTAAAAGTATTTTACGTCAAAGAAAATGTCAAATTTTCGAAGCTGGAAACACTGTTCACATACTCAAAATTTGGTAAAGTATGGAATCGGTAGCTCTCATGTAGTCTGGAAACACTGTTCATTCGTGAAATTTGGAAAAGTATGGAATTGGTAGCTAGCATGAAGTCTGGAAACACTGTACAAGTCTACCGATAGTAGTCCACCGATAGAACCTCACCGATAGAAAACACTCTTCAAGTCTACCGATAGAAGTCCACCGATAGAACCTCACCGATAGAAACACTGTTCGAGTCTACTGATAGAAGTTCACCGATAGAACCTCACCGATAGAAAAACTGTTCACTGAACCTCACCGATAGAAACACTGTTCACTGAACCTCACCGATAGAAACACTGTTCACTGAACCTCACCGATAGAAACACTGTTCACTGAACCTCACCGATAGAAACACTGTTCACTGAACCTCACCGATAGAAACACTGTTCACTGATCCTCACCGATAGAAATCCACCGATAGAACCTCACAGATAGAAACACTGTTCACTGAACCTCACTGATAGAAACACTGTTCACTGAACCTCACCGATAGAAGTCCACCGATAGAACCTCACCGATAGAAACACTGTTCACTGAACCTCACCGATAGAAACACTGTTCACTGAACCTCACCGATAGAAACACTGTTCACTGAACCTCACTGATAGAAGTCCACCGATAGAACCTCACCGATAGAAACACTGTTCACTGAACCTCACCGATGGAAACACTGTTCACAGAACTAAAAATTTGGAAAAGTGTTAGCCGAGCTACTGCTAGACTGTGGCTACCAGTATACCGAGCTACCGGTAGGATGTGGCTACCGGTAGACCGAGCTACGGGTAAGCGGCGGCTACCGGTAGGCAGCAACTACCGGTAACCGGTAGGCAGCAGCTACCGGTAACCGGTAGGCATCAGCTATCGGTAACCGGTAGGCATCATCTACCGGTAACCGGTAGGCAGCCGCTACCGGTAGATCGAGCTACCGGTAGGCAGCAGCTACCGGTAGACCGAGCTACCGGTAGGCAGCAGCTACCGGTAACCGGTAGGCAGCCGCTACCGGTAGATCGATCTACTGGTAAGCAGCAGTTGGGGGATAAGTCAACATGGCCTCCCGGAACACCTCCAACACCACATTTTCACAACGTAATGGACCAGGGAGGTCCGTGCCATTACCTATTCGGATTCATTTCATTCTAATTTTACTAAATATATTGAATGTCTGTTCATTTATTCAACCTAACATATTTCTAATTCCATTTGTTATCAATATATTAAAGTTATATAAATAGAAATTGTGTTATGTTTCTTTACGTTCCATTAATACTATGATTATTGTTTAATTAAAACTTCTACTATACTAAACCCATTGAAATTGAGCTCACCCTTTTTTGCTTCCTTACCCAAAAATAGGAATAGTAATTAATGAAACGACTTATATTATTCCATTTATTATAAATATATATGATTTTTAATTATATCCCTATTATAATGTGTATCATATAGAAATTATATTTTCCAAAATAGATAAACTTATAAAATCCATATTTTTTAGATTGAAACACTATGTTCAATAGCGTACATGATATGTCACATTGAGCCTAAACATACAAATAAATATTCTTATTTAAATGATTCAATTATTACACAGTTTTTGGAATGGCGGGAATGAATAATATTAACTGAATTATGAAAATAAGGGTTACACATGTTTATATAATTTTTAATTGGTATCCAAATTTATTAGAAATGGAAATAAAAGCCCATTGAATATAAAGGATTTGTTTATTTGGAAACCCATTTAAATGAGAATAATTGTATTTGTAAAATCTGATCACTCTTTATAGATAATTATAATAAAATATAAACACCAAGTTATTTTTATGGTTCATATTATATGTTTTCTAGGAAATATAGAATAACAAAGTCCATTTTAAAAAAAGTACTTTAAAAAAGGCATTTTTTACCGTCTTTTGATGGCGAGGCCAATTTGAATCTACTTTTGAAAAATTCATAAGTTATATTTAATAAAATAATATTCTTCTATGTATTAGGGATATCATAATTTATGTTGGGTTAAATCTTGGTATTTTTTTTTAAAAATCAGATTTCAATTAATAGTGAAAAATACTACATTATAATTCATAACTATTTTTCACATAAGATATTTATATTGATAGATTATCTATTTAATTGGTTATAATTTATAATTAGATTAATTTTTTATCATTTAATATAATTTTTTCTATAGGAAGTAATTTAACTTTTAAATTAGATATAAAAACACATCAATGTTTTGATGGTTTTTACTTTTTAAAACCTCATTTTCTCATTTTGACAATGAGGATAAATGTATAATTAATAAATGAAAAATTAGGTGTCATGAATTTGGAGAAATTTATTCCATATTTTGAATTATAAGTTCCAAATGATGTATATATGTCCCATTTATTTTTGTACAAGATAAATAGTAACTTTAGTAATGAATATTTATTACTACGATTAATAGGTAAATCATGTCAATAAGTGTAAAAATAATAGTATAATAATATAAATCTAACCCATCACTTGTAATAATACTACTGTATGAGATATGATCGACCATGATAAATCATGGCAATCAAATTTTGTATTTTGGAAGCCACATGGGTGTAATTATGAATCTTATAAGTTTTAATTTATAGTAATTTATAATATGTTATTAGAATATATTTTCATAGTAAAACAATTTTAATATTGGTTTATGTAGGTGATAAATTGTAATATAAATTTAAAATATAAAGATAAATATATTTACTTTGACATAGTATTTTACTTATAATTTTTATACATTAAAGAATTAAATTTAATTATGACACTATTGTGATGTTGTGATTTTGTTAATAACAAAGGATTCAAATAAATGATATTATAAATATTAAAATAAATATTATTTGAAATAATTTATGTCATACATTAATTTTATAATTCAATATCACATTTTATAATACTATTAAATGTTTTATTTTAATTTATTACTATGTTTAGATGATATTTAAATTCAAAAAACCAAATAGTGTAAAATTTGACAAAATTGATGTTTTATAAATTCATTAATTTATTAAATTTTTTAAAAATCCTAAAAAATATTCTAAAATGAAAATTTGACTGTTATAAGGTATAAAAGTTTCTTAACTATCCAATTATGGGAAATTGACAATATATAATTAAAATTTATAGCCGCTTAATAATTAAAATTCTGTTACTAGAATTAAAATTTAAATTGAATAATTAATGGTAAACCAAAAGGGTAATGTTAGAAAAGGTCAATATATTTTTTAAAATTAATTGGAAGATAGGAAATATAATTCTAATCATCATATCATTGGAAAATATAAATTATGAGAATTTTTAAATAAAAAATTAATTAAAATTGATTTAATTTTTTATGAGATTCAAAGGGAGTCCCTTCCCTCTCTTATAAAAAACTACCTTCTCTTATTGAATGCTTACACGTAAAAAACAATTTGGAACGTCTAATACAAGTCCAAAACACTTCCTAGAATCAAAAAACTTATATTATAAGACTCATTTTGTGCATAAAGACTCCAAATTTATCATTTTGGTGTAAACTAGGTGATGTTACCTGATTAAGAAGTAACACCTCCACTCAAGATTTTTAGTTTCATTTCCATTATCCCCACTCTAAACTCTTATTATTTTATGATTAGAAAAAAAAGTATTCTAATTATAATAGATTGTTTTTCTTCAATGGATTTGATCTACACATTCACACATATCTATTTAATGGATAACAAACATACAGTTGCTGTGTACAGTGACCTACTACCTCACGAAACAATGATTGTTCAATTTTCCCCTACCACATCTCATGGAAGACATTACAAGATAAAATATTTTTTACACATTATTTATATTACATTTTTCTCAATGCTTATTTTATTTTTATTTATGACATACCATTATCATTTCCATGTTGTGTGAATATGATAATTTCATATGAGAAAGTGTTGAAAAATTCCCACTAAAACCGATATGACTCATTTCTGCAATGAATATATCATATAAAGGATGTTTTTTTGAAATTAATAGACATACATGAAAATAATATAACACTTTTTTTAAAATATACATTTATATCCCTTAATTAATATACTTTTAATAGGAAATAGAATTAAAAGTAGTATTCATGAATATGAATGACCAACTATCTCAATGGATGGTGCATTTCATTTCCAATATACAATTATTATGAATTATTTTAAATAATTATATAATTTATATAAATGATATTTAAATCATGAATATTATTATGGAGTTTATGGGATTTTTACCACATAGACAATTTACATCGAAACAATTTCATTTTTGACTCCAATATCGAATATAGAAAAAATATCCAATATGAACATAAATAATTAGGTAATTTTTATAATAGGGTAATAAGTGATATAAAATGAATTATAAGAGTTAAAATTATTCTCCAGAATGTATAAACTGTCATGAGTTTAATATTCAGGAAAATAAAGAACATTCGAGACAATCTGAACTCAAGGTAAGGGACTTTGTCACTATATCCTTTCATTGATGCAGTATTTTATATTAAACACCAATTTATTTTATAAGATGTATAAAAATCCCTGTCACAATTAATTTCATTAAAAAATTGTCAAAAGAATTAATTTTATATGAACTATTTTACTAAATTAATAACGGAATGTTTTTTAACGTATGTGGAGACAATGACTGTTTTTGCTGTTGGGTCGGAACAAACGAGGAATGATGGCAAGAGGGGGGTGAATTGCCTTTTAAAAAAAGATTAACAATTTAAAATCAAAGTAAAGAATGCATCGGAAATAAAGAGGCAATCACACAAGAAATTGTTAACGGAGTTCGGCCAAAACCCGGCCTACGTCTCCGCTCCCAACTCAACCGTTGAGAGATTCCTACCGCTTGCTTTTCAATGGTTTTAGCAAGAAACCCACTAGGCTTTGAGGTAGCAGTAGGACCTATTACAGCTTGCTTTTGGTGGTTAAGCAAGAACCCACTTGCTTTCAATGGAATAGAAAGAACCCACTAGCCTTCTTAGAGGTGAAGGCTAGCTCACCTATGTCTCAAGCTTTTTAGAGGAAAAGCTTGTGAACCTCTTCACACCTTAGTGGTGATGTCAAACCCAAAAGAAAGGGGGATGAGAAAGGTTTGGGGTTTGTAGGCACAAACCCAAATTTAAAGCTCAAAATAAATAAAGAATGAAAACCCGTAATTGGGAGAATCCTTGGGCGCCTTTGATTGATTGGAGATGTTGAAGGCCGCTTCCAAGCTTCTTTGGTGGAGCTCCTTGGATGTGGAAGTTGATGGAGCAAGGTGGGTTCCTTTGAAGGAAGTCCGCCGGAGGTACGCCAAAGATGGAAAATGTGTACGGTGGCTTTGTATATGATCCGGCAGGTGTCCGGGGCTTCCTTGGCCTTTATTTATATGCATGGAACCCATTGGGGGCCTTCGGAGCCGTTGGAGAAGTCCTCGGAGCCGTTGGAGGCCAAAAGAGGGTTGACTGGTCAAACCCAACGGCTAGTTTGACTGGGCTACCGGCTGGCCGGTACAGCTCCACCGGCTGACCGGTGCCTTGCAAAATGGAAACTTGTTCTGCCCAGGAGCCACCGGCTGGCCGGTGCTGAGGCCACCGACTGGCCGGTGGTGAGACAGTAGGTCTCACTGTTGAGCCAGGATGCCACCGGCTGGCCGGTGACAGAGCCACCGGCTGACCGGTGGAGCCTGGCAGTGGGCAATGCCTCTGCCAGGTCCACCGGCTGGCCGGTGCAATCACACCGGTTGGCCGGTGGACTGAGTTTCAGTCCACTTGATGTTCTTCCTTGGGCCAATCCTTTGGCAATCAATTTCCTATCAACAAAAACACTTAAAACACAATTATATAAACATGAAAGTGATTGTGATCATGAAAATTAAACCACGAGGGGATACGAGAGGTACAACAATCTCCCCCTATTTTGATGATCACAATCACCGAAACAATTAATGTAAAATACTGAATTTGAAAGGAATTCTTAAAGGATAATTTTAAAATAAATCAAAGCATGATATAAAAGGTTTCTCCCCCAATCAATCAAGAAATTCTCCCCCTTTATGATTATCAAAATAGCTCGGGGCATAAAACTTGATTGAGGGATAACTTTAAAAAACAAGATAGATATTTTTAAACCAAATGAAATTTGAAATTTGAATTGAAAGTTTTGAATCAAAAATTGAATAACAGTTTGAATTGAAAGTTTTGAATCAAAAGACAATTGAAAATTTAAAATAAAAATTTTGGATACCAAGTGTTGAGTTTGAAATGAAAAATTTTGAAAACACAAAAAGGCTTAAAAGATCCTAACTCCCCCTAAATAAAAACAATAAATCACCGGGGAGAGGGATTTTGAAAAGAGACAATTTTAGGCCCGGAGAGACTCGCTAGAAGGGATTTTTCAATCCATACTTGTCTCATGGCGGGTCTTCTCCTATAAAACTCATCGGAATAGAAAATAGACTTGGGTTGGCCGTACCGGGAATTTTTGCAATTGCACTCATAGATTAAGTGCCCGGGTTTTTTACAATAATTGCAAAATTTAAAACAAGAGCTCCCCCTTACAAAAACAGTGGGTGCATGGGAGGAGGAAGCTTGGTTGGTGTAGCCAAGTCCAATGGTGGTTCTAGATACTCGTTGAGACCCTAAGAGTTTGGACAAATTTTGTTCACCTTGGGTGAACTTGGCTAAGGATTCCCTTAGGTCTTTAATGGTTGATTCCAAAGAATCAACATTTGGAAAATTTTGGATTTTTAGGGAGAGTTCCTCCTTCTCTTTAAGAAGTTGGTCTTTTTCGGAGGAGAGTTTTTTGAAATTCTTTTTCAAAGCAACGAATTTTGACGAGAGTTCGTGAAAACAATTTTCTAATTGGTCTCGCACATGTTGGAGTTCTTCGTATGACAAATGATTGAAAGAATTAGAAGAACTAGAGGATGATGAGGAAGAAGAGTCGGAAGATGATACCTCATGTTTTTCCATTAGGCATTTTTTACATTGGTTGCTCTAGGAGAAGGAGGAGAAGGAGGAGCTATCACTCCAAGATGCCTTTGAAGCCTTCTTCTTTCCCTTCTTTTTCTTGGCCCTTTTCTTGTGAAGTGGGCAAGCGGGTTTGAATTTTTCGTCGAGTTCTTGCTCTTGAGCGGGTTCTTGCTTTGGAGCCTCGCTAGTACCTTCATAGGTTAGTTCAAAAAATTTCCAAAGATCGTAAGAAGTAGAGCAAGTAGAAATACAATTAAATACATTTCTATCTAACCCGCAATGAAGAGCATTCATGACTTTTCCATCATGCTTGAAATTTGCAATGTCGGCGGGGGTCCATTTAGACTCATCGGGAGAAGAGAGCGTAAAACCATGCATAACTATTCTAAAAATAGGAGAGCCAATGCTTTTTAAAAAAGTGGTCATGCGGGTTTTCTAAAAAGTATAATCGGCTCCATCAAAGAATGGAGCACGATCCAAAGAATGTCCTTTGGGGGATTGAGAGGAAGAAGCGGTAGAAGCCATCAAAAAAAAATAGGATCTTTAATTTGAAACCGGTTAGGGAATTATTCAAAAACTCCCTTTGATACCAATTGTTGGGTCGGAACAAACGAGGAATGATGGCAAGAGGGGGGTGAATTGCCTTTTAAAAAAAGATTAACAATTTAAAATCAATGTAAAGAATGCAGCGGAAATAAAGAGGCAATCACACAAGAAATTGTTAACGGAGTTCGGCCAAAACCCGGCCTACGTCTCCGCTCCCAACTCAACCGTTGAGAAATTCCTACCGCTTGCTTTTCAATGGTTTTAGCAAGAAACCCACTAGGCTTTGAGGTAGCACTAGGACCTATTACAGCTTGCTTTTGGTGGTTAAGCAAGAACCCACTTGCTTTCAATGGAATAGCAAGAACCCACTAGCCTTCTTACAGGTGAAGGCTAGCTCACCTATGTCTCAAGCTTTTTAGAGGAAAAGCTTGTGAACCTCTTCACACCTTAGTGGTGATGTGAAACCCAAAAGAAAGGGGGATGAGAAAGGTTTGGGGTTTGTAGGCACAAACCCAAATTTAAAGCTCAAAATAAATAAAGAATGAAAAACCGTAATTGGGAGAAGCCTTGGGCGCCTTTGATTGATTGGAGATGTTGAAGGCCGCTTCCAAGCTTCTTTGGTGGAGCTCCTTGGATGTGGAAGTTGTTGGAGCAAGGTGGGTTCCTTTGAAGGAAGTCCGCCGGAGGTACGCCAAAGATGGAAAATGTGTACGGTGGCTTTGTATATGATCCGGCAGGTGTCCGGGGCTTCCATGGCCTTTATTTATAGGCATGGAACCCATTGGGGGCCTTCGGAGCCGTTGGAGAAGTCCTCGGAGCCGTTGGAGGCCAAAAGAGGGTTGACTGGTCAAACCCAACGGCTAGTTTGACTGGACTACCGGCTGGCCGGTACAGCTCCACCGGCTGACCGGTGCCTTGCAAAATGGAAACTTGTTCTACCCAGGAGCCACCGGCTGGCCGGTGCTGAGGCCACCGGCTGGCCGGTGGTGAGACAGTAGGTCTCACTGTTGAGCCAGGATGCCACCGGCTGGCCGGTGACAGAGCCACCGGCTGACCGGTGGAGCCTGGCAGTGGGCAATGCCTCTGCCAGGTCCACCGGCTGGCCGGTACAATCACACCGGTTGGCCGGTGGACTGAGTTTCAGTCCACTTGATGTTCTTACTTGGGCCAATCCTTTGGCAATCAATTGCCTATCAACAAAAACACTTAAAACACAATTAGATAAACATGAAAGTGATTGTGATCATGAAAATTAAACCACGAGGGGATACGAGAGGTACAACATTTGCCACAACAAAAATTATTTTATATTTTGATTCCTCTATAATCCGTAATTACATTAAACGAAAAATAATGACCATATTACCTTTTCGTAAATATTCGTATTTAAAATGGTTATATTAAAAAATTTATTTTTTAAATATCATGAAATTATCTCTTGTTATTATAATGTGGAAATGTTATTTTTCCTTTATGATTGTTTTATGTGTTGTGAATATGTTATGGTTCTTGGGATTTTTTTTTGAATATGGGAGGTTCACTGATAAAAGGAGGTTGGATGATCCTAGGATAGCTCTCCAATGCATTGGGTAATTATATTGAGGTGATTATTAAGGATCATCTTATGAAATATAAGGAATATACTATGATCAATTTTCCAAACGTAACCCTAAAGGTTACTCCCTATATAGCTATGAAATATAAATTTATGTATGATATAGATGAAACAAGTTAACCATATGATATATGATTTATAGGAAGTTTATTTTTAATATTATGATTTAAGGTGGTTTTTAATATGTTTATGTTCTATGGGTGAAAATTATGATTTTGTGAAAAAAAAATTATTATTTTTAAAATATTCATGGACTGACAGTTTTTTTACATCGTTTATATTTTTTTCCATGATCTTTATACCCATCCCATGTTTATTAAATGTTATCCATTAGGTATATATATTTGTAAGATAATGGAATAATTCAAGAATAATTTTATCTATAAAAAAATGATATTTTTTTTAAAATTGTTCTATATTGTGGAAGAAATGGATAATATTTTTGTTGGATCCACTTTATATAATTTTTAGATTTTATGTAATATTAATGGCCTTATTTTCAGAAAACACTAAATATAAAATGATCCTCAATGTGGGAGGTTTTCTTTACACGTGATTATGTAATGTTTAACGTTGGGGACATATATTTGGTATCATAGTATGGTTTAGATAACTTTAGAGATTAATATGTTTTCATAAGTGTTATGGATATCATGATGTGTTTATAAATCTAAGGTTGATCATAATTTTACATTCCTATAAACCCTTTTTGGGTATCTGTGACATTAAATAATAAGGTGTATAATGGAATTTTTGGAGACATTATCATTTGAAGAAATTATGGGTTATTAGATTTTGTGATACAAAATTCATGTTATGAAATAACCTTTGTGGTATCGAACATGTTATTATTATTTTTGAGGACTTTATAATATTTTTTATTATTATATGAATTATATTGTTTTCAAAAAATGAACACCCGAAATAATGGTGACAACCTATCGAAATCTGCAAGGCCGTAAAAATTTAACCCGCGGCTGAAGGGTGAAAATGGTGCATTGCCTACCAATAGCCTACGTGAAGTCCATGGTTTTTAGAAAATTTTAATTTTATCTAAAATATTTTATGGAATATGATGAATTTTGACATGGGGAATTACATTTTAACAAATGGATATCCTTTGTATTGTAATGTTATATGGTGATTTGGTGATAAATGTAATTTTATAAGACACTTGCGATTTAGGTAAACCTATATAACAGAAGAAAATATATTAATATGGGATTCAATTTGAGGAGTATTGGTTGAATTATATTTTGTAATAATCTATGTTTTTATAGAGGAATTATAGTGATTCAAGTTATTAATGGAAGTTATTAACCTATCTTGGAAAAAATGAGATTATGTCAATTACAATTAATTATAAGACATTAAGATTGATTGATGTTATTTGAAGATTAATGCTAAAATTTATCTTGAAAGGTTATGTTGTCACATGAATATAAATTATTTATTTCTACATTAGTTTATATTATTTTGATGAATTTTATTGAAAATTATTTATCATGTGTTTTTTTGAACATTCGGTATTACTGATGAATTTTGAAGAATAAATGTAGGTTTTCTTTATATAATTGTTTTTTCTTTTTGGGGAATTTCATGATTTTATCATACCCCTTTTGGGTTTCATTAATATTTAAAGAAAATTTTAATTTATATTTAATATTTTGTGGATCATGTGATTCCCTATATGTTGATTACAGTGCTTCACATGTGACCTAGTCATCTTGAATACTCATCATTTCGAGAAAAGATGAGTTTGCGATAGAAATTTATTAAATGATGAAACTATACATGTCATGTAATTATATTTCCATATGTTATTATTCTATGTAGTAAAATAACTCTTCATATTTATGAGAATTATATTAATAAAAGGAATATTCTATTAACCTTTCTTAATATGAAGTCAAATATCTTTTAAGAAATCATAAATTTATGGATTTCATAATAAAATTTTTCTTAAAAATGTTTTCTATCAATCATCGCCATAATAATATTGTTATGTGTTCTTCAATATCCATGTATTATAACATTGAATCATAGTATGTTTCATCTCAGGTGACCTTCATACTTACAATTATTTATTTTCATCTAATTTGACCTTCATACATGCCATTATTTATTTTAAAGTGGAATTTTTATTGACAATATTTATGATCTGGGATTACAATAAATGTATTTTGAAATGTCATACAATATTTACCACCCACAAATTCAAAATTTAGTATAAAATTTATAAATGGTTTGGAGGATGTAATATCCAGAGTTTTATGAAAGAAAAACTAAGTTCAATAGTGTAAAAGATACCCTACATCAATCATAAAAAACATCTAAATATTTTTATTTAAATATTACCATCGTAACCTAGTTATTAGAATAGAGGGAATTAAACATATTAACTTCATTATAAAAATTTGGTTTTAATTTTTTGATATAATGATTAATTTGATACAAAATTTATTAGAAATGGAAAAAAACAAATTGAATATAAATGATGTGTTTCTAGGAAAAACAATTTAAATGAGAATAATTGAGTTTAAAAATACCTGTCACTTTTGATTGATTATAATAATTAAATATAAAATAAATGTAATTTTTATATTTCAAATTATATTATTTCTATACAAGATATAAGAACAATATCTAATACAAGCATAAAAAGGTATTTATCAAAAAAATTATTTTTTACCACCTTTTGATGGTGAACCCATATTAAATTTCGTTTCTGAAACATTTATAAGTCAAATTTCAACAAATAAACTTATTATTTTGAATTGGGGCATAAAGATTTACATTGGTTGATATTTTCTTATTTTTTGGATAAAATTCATATTTTAATTAATATTGAAAAATAGTACATTTTAACTCCAAACTATTTTTTGGTCTAAGTTATTTATATTGAATGATTATCTATTTAATAGTTTTAAAATTATAATTAGATTATTTTTTTATTATTTCATCAATATTTTGTTATATTATGTAATTTAATTTGACGTTAGATATAAATACTTGTCATTCTTTTGATCGTTTTAGATTTTAATAAACATATTTTTTTGACAATGAGAATGAATTGTAAATCAATTATTGAAACATCTATACTTTGAATTTAGAAAAATGGATTCTATATTTGAAATCATATTTTCTAAATTTTGTAGATGGGTGCCTTTTATCTCTGTACACGATGAATAGTGACATTACAAATTATTTTTATTCTCCACGGTTAAAGGCTGTATTAGGAAAATAATTGATAAAAAGTATAATAATATAAAAATACACTAAAACATGTTTGAATAATATTTAATCATATATGAAAAAAAAATAAAACTATTGGGATGCAAATATTGCATATTTAAGCCACTTGGGTGTTATTATGATACTTATAGATTTTAATTTAAATTATTGGAGAATGTGATAAAAACATATAAAGTCATAATAAAATAATTTCAATATGGGTTCATATAAGTGTTATAATAGACCATGACAATTAATTAGAAATAATAAAATATTTCATAAATCATGTTTTTGTATTTATAAATTTTAGTCATTAAATAACTAAATTTAATTATGACACAATTATGATGCAGTGGGTTCTTTATTAATGATATAATCAAATAAGTGATGTTATAAATATTTATATAAAAATTAATTTTACATAATTTATGTCATCCAATATTTTTATAGGTAAATATTAAATTATATAATACTATTACATTTTTCAGTTCGATGTTTTATCTCTATTTAGATTTTATTTAAATTCAATAAAACTTATATTTTTAAAACTGACATGATTGATATTTTATAAAGATTGTAATTTATTAAATTATCTAAAAATAATAAAATAATAATTTAAAATAATAGAGTTACAACTATAATGTCTAAAAGTTAATTAAGTGACAAATTATGGGGAATTTACCCCATATATAGAAAATTAATATTCTCTTAATAATTAAAATGTTGTCATTACTATTAATATTAAATTTGATTAATTATGAGAAAATAAAAAGGATAAGGTTTAAAATAAAATCATTACATGTCTAAAAATTATTGGATAAGAGTATTTGGAACTATTCTGATGTTATATTATACATATCTAATGTTGCTACAAATTCAATATAAAAATTAAATTAAATTAATTTAATAATTAAATCAGTTCCAATGGTGACCCTTCCCTCTACAGAAAAAAGTACCCTATCTTGTCTAATAATCACACTACCAGAACCCTCTTGTTCACCTGATCCCTACACAAAATAACTTTCTAGAATCTATATGCTAATACTATAAGCCTTCATCACTGTATAAATCCTCCAAATGGAGCCTTTTGGTATAAACCAAAAGAAGATACCCGATTAAGAAGTAACACCTTCTCTCCTGGGTTTTTATTCAATTTTCATTCTGCACTCCCAAAAATAATATTATTATATGAATAAATAACTACAAAAATATCCTAATTATACTAGGAATTTTTAATGATATGGTATTGATCTACACTTACACACACCTCCATTTTATGGGTAACACAAATACACTTTTTGTGTATGGTGATCTACTGCCACATGAAAGGATGGTTGTTCAATTTTCCCTTACCACCTCTCATTGTTACCATTAAAATGGAAAATATTTTCTTATTATGGTATATAATATATTTATATTTTATCTATTATTGTATAATTTTTACTTATAACATAATTTTTTGATTTTGACATTGTGAGAATATAATAATTATATTTTAGGTAGTGTGGACTACCAACCCCCAAATGATATGACTCGTTCCCATTGTACATGGAATATATAAAGGATGGTTTTATTAATCCTATGATATATATATATAATTAATATAACACTATTATTATAATATACATTTATATCATTTTATTCTTATTCTTTTAAAATAACAATGAAATGAATGTAATCTTCAAGCACATGTAATACCCAACTTCTCCATGAACAGTTATTTTCTTTTATTCTATAAAAATATTATGAATTATTTTAAATAAATAAATTTTTGTTATATAATATATTTAAATCATGAATTATTTATTGGAGAGGATTGTATTTTTACCATATTGACAATTTACATCAAAAATATTTCATTTTTGATTCATTTACTGAATATCAAGGAAATGACCAACATATATATAAATATTTATATATTTTTTATAACATTGTAATATTTAATATAAAGGAAATAATAAATATAAAAAATTTCCTCCAATATATAAAATTAACCTGACTTTGTTTTAAAAAAAACAATTATTATACGAGATAAGTAGGACTCAATGTAAGGGGCTTCGTCTGAATCTTCTTTCAATGAGGCATAATTTGATGTCATACACTAAATTATTTTATAAAATTTATAATAAACCACTTTAAATTTTAATTTAATTAAATTCATTTCAAAATGAATATTTTTCTATGAAACAAATTTACTAAAAAAATAATTTTTTAATGTATGTGATAACAATTACATATTCCACCACCGCAAAAAATATTTGATATTTTGAATTCTCTTCAAGACGTAATTTTTTAAGATAAAATAAAAAATAATATACCTTTATCATGTATTTGGGTATTGAAAATTGTTTTGAATGAATATTGATTTTGTCAATATCTTAAAATGATATCATGTGATTTCAATGTTGAAATGATTTTCCATTTATTCTTGTTTAATGTGTTATAATTATGTTATTGTTCATGAAAATGTTTTGTATATATAGGTGGTTAGATTTTAAAATAAGGGTGGGTAAGACCAATATATCTCTCCAATTCAACGGGCAATGAGACGAAGGTAAACATTAATTTTTACCCTCTGATATTTAGGGAATAAATTCTTATTGGTATTCCAAACGTAACCATGAAGGTCACTCTCTATGTATCTGTGAAAGCTGCAATGTATGTACTATATGGATTCCACAAGTTACCAATTTTTATTTATGATTTGTATAATGTTTTTTTGAAATACTATGATTTCCTAAGGTATGTTAAAAAATTTGTGTTCTGTGAGTGAAAATAATTATTTTTGTGAAAATGTTTTCATGGGATTAATATATTCATGGACAAATGCATTTAATAATTATTTTATATTACTTACTGATCATTTTTTTCTCATACAATGTTTTTGAAATGCTTAATACATAGTATAAGTATTGGTAAGATAACAGAATAATTCAAGATGATTTTTTTCAAGAATAGAAATCATGTTTCTTTTTAAAAAATAATTAGATCGTGGTAGTAATGGATGTTTTTTTACTGTATCCACATTGTATAAATTTGATTTTTTTATAATAGTAATGGAATAATTCTCTAAAACTGTAATCCTGAAAAAACCCTAAATAAGAATTATTCATTTAACTAATGATAATGTAATGTTTATGGGAGGGGACTTATAAAACTAATCTATCCATCAAAATTTTACCCCTTTTATCTATGATAATGCAATAAACATGACACTGGGTCTAGGTTACTAGGGATCTATTTGGTGAAATATAAGATTCATAATTGATATTGGTATAATAGTTTTTAACACCTCATTTCCATTTATAGGATCAGGTCCATGTTTTTTATTATAATTAGGTGAGTTCAATGCAGGAGGGCTGGCATATTCTTCACTAGGATTATAATTTATGTATAGACTAGAATGGTCATCCTTATGATTTTATATAGAGATCTTAGGCTCATGTGGATATATTTTTTCAAATTTTATATTTAAATATTCTCCTACAATCCCTTTACTTTTATTAAACATCGAACAATATTAAATGGTTGTAGAATTTAATAGTAAAATATTTCATTTACTCTTTGAAGAAAATGTGGCTCAAATATCTTCTATATTGAGTATAAATAATTTACAACAAATATGTAAATTAATTAACATTTAGTGTTTTACAATTATATGATTCATAAATATTATTCTTTAATATAGATTTATTGAAAACCCTATTTATTATATTACATAATATATATATATCATCTACCTAAAAAGAAAAATGTAAATCATACTTCTTGAAAATGGCGTGGGATATTCCAAGAAGGGTTTTTTCCTTCTGTTTACAACACCATTCTTCTATGGGGTCCTAGGAGATGAATAGTTATGATTAAATCAATTTTATGGGCATAATGATTCAAATTATTTATTATCAAAGTATAAATCCTGATCATTTCTTAATGTGAAAATTTTATGTTCACTAAGACTCTTGACATATATAGTATATTTGAACAAACTTGATAGTGCATCACATTTATAGTCACGAAATAATATCCATGTATATCTTGAATATATTTCACTATAAAATAAGAATAAGTTTTCTATTAAACTAGAAATGCATAGGTTCCAAAAAAATACATCTCAACAAATACTAATGGTTGAGAAGTTAAAACTATATTCTTTTGTTTGAATGATGTTTTTTTTCATAATTTCTATTTTATAGGGTTTATTAGAATTTTATAATGGCAATTATTGAATTGATATATCCTGAAATAAAACTTTTGTTATATTTTGGTATGAGTGTAAATTGTAATTTCTTGATCTTATATTAAAAATATAGTATTATTTTTGAAAATACACCCACAAAAGAAAAACATTAAGGGAATGAAATTTATTTATATAAGATAAACATTTTTATTTCTAATGTAATTATAAACAAAATCAATTTTGGAATAAAAATATATATGAAATTAAATGAAACCTAACATGAAAACCATAGTAAAAAAGTGCAATTTTACATTGATTTACTTCAATCCATAAAAAACTGAGTAATTATAAAAATTAATAGATTTACTAATTAAGATATTTCCAACTATTTTCCATTAGATTTTTTCACATAATGTGACATCTCCACCATCAGATTTAATCATGTTTTCGAATCCTGAGTAGTTTTCATTTATATCAATGAATCTTCTATTATCCATGAATAATAGTTGTTTTCTGTAAATCATTATGAATATTACGTACAAAATATATTTAAATCCAAAATTATATTGGTTATTATATTTTTTATGATTTATTTATGTTAGTAAAAACTACATTAAGAATCCAAAATTTTCTTATAGGTATCTAATAATCAAGATTAAGATAATCAAAAATAAATATATTATTTTCACTAATAAAGTAAAAAATATACTAACTAGTGGAATTAGACCATGGAACAAATTTATTTTCAATAACTATCACTTATCTATTTGGTATCCTTTCCTAATAAAATATAAATGTGTTTCATATTTACTAAGCATTTTACTAGGATTTTTTTGTTCCATTGGTAAATATATCACGATTTTCCATAATTTTTTAATTATATAGTTTGATCTCATTTTTCCTTTAAGAAGTAATTTATTATTAGGTTTTCCTAATGTGTGATATATTTTAATATTAGTAGATATAGAGTTATTATTATTTAAACATTTTAATTTATCTTTTTAATCATAATATTTCTCTATGATTATATTATAATATTCAAATAATTCATCCTTAGACATATTTTCAGTGTCATTTTAAATTTTATAATGATAGTAAACATGAGATTAAGATGCAAGAAAATAAATTAATACATGTAATAAGTTTTTTATACAAACAATATTAGCTTCATCACTTCTGTATCTTCTTCTAGATTTTGATTCACATTAATTGTACTCAGATGCACTCCAAGTAGATTATATAGAATTTTTATATCTATATTATTTTTCTTAATAACATTTATTAAACCATAACTTGGAAAAATATTCTTTAATTTGACCTTTATTTTCCATTGATAACATATTATTTCATTTTTCAAATCTTCTTCTCTCTATCTTTTTTCTAATTTTATGTATTTTTAGACATACCAATATATTTTTTCATCATGACTAATTTTTTCTTTTTATTTAACCTCTTGAAAATACTATCAATACATCATATTTCCTCATCACTATTATTAGGTTATTATTCATAACTTTATTGGTTGAAAATTAAATATGAACAATATTTTTTTGCAATGGAGTAGTCTATCATACACACAAACAATGATTTTGTAGCTCATTTAATGTATGTGGAAATTATTTTAGATCAATAAATAACTAAAACAATATTTCATTATAGGGAGAAAAATTATTTATTTTATATGTATGGATAAATTTAAATTTATGTCGGTTGAGAAAGTTATAAAACAATGATTCCCATTGAAAAACATTACATCTTCTTTTGGTACCCTTCATTGGTCTTCACTAAAACCATACTAACTGGGATTTATTATAAAAATAAGGATTATGTGATTAGATTAGGGATGTTTGGAGTTATTTGGATAGGGTTTTATTGAGAAACCTATCTTGAGAGGTGTGAATAATTGGTTGGATGGAGTCCGCATTTATAATTGAGGTGTAATGGAATTATTATAAATACTAATGTGTATTCACTATTGTGACGTATCCCATTACCATTTTGCATTTAAAATATTTATTCAATGGATGATAGGTCTTATGCTGTTGACAAAAACCTCCGAAACAAACCTATAAATACATTTTTATCATATTATTCCATAGTTGTTATGTGTATATAATTTTAACCTTTTAGTTCTTACTATGGAATATTTTATCCTTTTATTTACATAATTAATTTATCCTAACACATTACAATTAAAATTAGTTTCATTATGAAATTTAGAAAAAATTAATATAATTATTCAGTCTAATTTACTTAACAAAAAACCAATGTTAATGTAACATTAATTTTAATAAAAACACATATAATACACAAAACCCCATTTTAAATTTAAATGTTTTAAATAATAATTATTATTATAACTAATAATTATGATAAAATACTAAATTAGAATTTATTAGAAAATATAAAATAATTGGATTCAATATATGGGTTCTTTTTTTTATTTTTTATATGCCATTTGTGGAAGAATTTAATTTGAAATTAATCTCATTTTTGTGATGTGAAATCATTTTTTAATGTAAAATTTTACAATGGTTTACAACATGTTTACATAAAACATTCAATTTTAAATTTATTAAAATGACAAAAAAAGATTAATTGATATAAAATTTAATTAATTTTTTTAAAACTAATTAAAATTTTAATTTAACAATGTAAATTATTTAAATGAAAGGAAATTTTCTAATTTTTATTCATTATTTATATGTTTTCATTAAAAAATTGAGCCTTTTCAGAAAAATAACAAAAGTAAACATAATATAATTTTGATATAATGACTTAAAAAATAAAATATATATATTTTAATAAAAATTTTATTTATATTTTTTTTAAAAAATTAAATTGCGTGAATGAGAAAGTCAAATCGTCAATTTAGAAGAATACAGTTATTTGGAAGAAATAATTTTTCTTTTTAATTATACATAATTTATTACTAAATAATATATATCTAAAAAATGTATAATCCTTATACATTTCTATGTTATTTAATTATATTAATACCCTCCAAATTAAGGTCTATGTTATAACTATTATATAAAATAATAATATTATAAATATATTGTTGTTCATTAAGACCTGATATTTCTTATGATGCAGGATAAATAAGAAACTCATTGATGTGCTTAACACAATCTAATTAAACATTACATGTAACATATTCTATAAATAAATAATTTATTCCTTTAGATTTTTTTGTTTTCACAAGAGTCCATTCATTACGTTATTGTATGAATCTCCTTCTAGTATTCTGGGTATGGATTTTTTTCTCAAGGCTGAGAATCTATTAATAGGTATCTAATATAATGATATTTTCATTCTCAACCCATTAATTTTTTCCTGGGATTTTTGTGATGTTCAAAGGAGGAAAAAGAAGGTTTTTTTGGAGATTTTAATCATAATAAAAATGCTGTAGGCCTTTAATAACAAAAAATATTTAATTATGATGTATATTGGTGGGTTATAACTTGAGTGGCTCATAGTTTAAAGATTTTATATAGATATGGTGAAAATAAATTAATGTGTTTACATTTTAATAATTGAATTTATGGTGTTTGTTTAATCAAATATAAAGAAAAATTAATTTTGATGGATAATGAGGCTTAAAATATTTCATGGTCTACATACTAGATTTATGGACTGATTTATATTGAGTCTTATATTTTATGACGTAAATATTTATTTTATATATTAAATAGGGATAGTTAAACTTTTTTTAAAATCAAAGGATTGTACAATTCTAGTCACCCTTCTTTCATTTTTTCTAGTTTCTGGGAAAACCCAATAAAATCATGAGGACTTTAAAACATTGTCTATACGTATATTGATATATGGTTTTTGATGATGGTGTTTTGGAATTCAATAGTAAGCCCATATTTATATTCTTACAATTTTTCATCAGTTCTATATATAAGAGATTCACTGTGGTGTTTTTTCTTTTGTTTAGGGTGATTTTGGTATTATTTTTTATGATACCTTGATGATGTGTATTTTTATATGTGATATCCTTACGTATTTTTTGCAGTGATATGTTTCTTCTTCACATGGTGCTATTAAGTCATATCAAGAAGATTATTTATGGAAGAGGATACTCTTTATCTCCATATTTATGTTCTATGTGCAGGAATTGTATAAATATCCATCGATTAGGTGGATATTAAGTATAGTTGTAATCAGATAATAATTTGTATAATTAAAAATTATGGGTATGGGGGATTGATCTCATGTTTATATTTATTTATGTTATTAATGAAATTTTGATACTATGTTAATGCCGTAATGAAAATAATGAAAGTCTGAATAACTATTTTTTCTATGTGTGATACGATGTTTAGACCCTTTCTATGTTATCATGTGATATCTACTTCCATAAATGGAAAATTAATGTATATTCTACTAATAAATTGGTTTCCCATATAACATTGTTTTGTTTGATAATACGCATGATAAATAATGAAATAATTAATTGGTGGCCTTTTAATAAATTATGAAATCTAATATGTGTTACTAATTTATTTCAGGGATTTAATTAATTTCCTTGAGTAGTTCAGGATACTATAAAGTGATATAGGTGAAATAATATTATGTGTATGTGCGGGGATGTGATTTATTGTTTGGTAGGATTGTATGTGACAAGTGTAGTTGTGGAATGGTGGTGATGTATTGTGGGGTTTTTCAGTGTGGAAGAGTTGTGTCATGACGTAGTGATGTAATGTGATATATGGTGGGGGCTATTCATGGTAATAGGAGGGAATGTGGATAATGTTATAAAATTTAAATATACCCTACAATGTTGGTTATATAATAATATGAGATGAGTTGTCCATGGTTACTTTTAGTGAGACGTGCTATGGAGATCCCTGATGCTAGCACACAATGCATAACATTATGTGGGTGTGGATGGTATTGATGTATCCCAGACCACATCATTTATGGTCATACAGTCGTTTGGTGATATGTATTGTAATTTGGTTTTGATTTGACATGTAGAGATGGGATGCAATCCCAGGGAATCCAACATTGCGGCGTGAGAGTTTAAAATCATTGGGGAGATGCATCAAAGATCATTGATATGTTGTTATCCTAATGCTATATTAAATTATTGGGTGCATGATTTGGTGAGTTATCCACTGTGAGGATGGGTTTTCTTAGTTTAGATCTATAGGTTATTATTTATTATATTGTTGGATTAGAGGAACATTAGCATGAAATTTACACATTTCCACTTGAAACAACATGTATGATTTAACCGAGTATACATATATGATCTCCATATGTGTATAAATGGAAATCATGTTTCCATGAATAATTTGAGGACTGAGATCGTTATTTTAGGCTTGTATTCATGATTATGTTTGTGCACTACTATAAAAATTTCCTTTTGGTAACATTTATTCTATATATTTTTTTATTTTTTTAATTCATTGTACAATGGTTTTGGGTTTAAGTTTATATTATCTTCTATAGTTTCTAGCTGTGTATTTTTCCTATATTCGAACCCTTTTTATATTAATGTTTAATGACTCTAATTTATGATATTTTTGTACCTTTGATTCTTTTCTCCAACCTAGGGCCAAATGGAGGTGGGAATTAAGGGGTTTATTATCTACTTTCCTTCATTGTGGAATCATTGGATGAAAGGATTAGTGATAGGTAAAATCTTTTCATTTCTCTTAAAAGACATTTATTTCATGATTCCTCATGGTTCCATCTTTTCAATAATAAATTTGATGAAATATTTGTTTATTAAAAATAATGTAAGTGATAATTTGTATAATATGGAAATTTATAATGATATGTCCTAAATTCTAAAAAATTCTTATACTAATGGAACTTATGATTCATCCCTAGTATTTGAAAATATGTTTTCGAGTATTAATATTTAAAAATAACTAAACCATTCTCAATTTAAAACAATAGGTAAATGATAAGATTATTACATAAGTGATATATACTTGTAGATGAAAATTCAATACATCTAACATCAATTAATTCTTACGAACAGTATGGATTTTTGGTTTTTTAATACTAAATACATAATAAAATTATCTTTATAAAACTTCTTCATCATCTACCACAAAATTTTATACACATAGAACCATTATAATATTTTCATACTTAGTATGCTTCATAAGAACCTAGGTAAAATGGGAACATAAGAAGGTGTTAGATCATATGCCTAGTAAAGGTATCTTTGAGAAATAATATTTAATTATATTAAGTAATCATAATATAAGAAGAAGAGTATCCTAAAATAACCATAACCTAAAAAAATAATACCTAAACATTCACTAAAAAACATTATCATGGTATAATCATTTTTTCTATCACATGAAAAGTGAATATGTATGATTCCAAAATCATTATCCATAGATAATACCATGATTATATAACATACAAATGTGGAAAATCCTAATCATATAAAATATTCACATTTTTAACATGAATAAATAGAAACATGTCAATTTATCATAATATGACCTAATATATGGAATCTCTATAAAATTACAGACATTAAAAATGTTCATCACATAAAACTTTGAATTTTTCATAAAATCAATTTGTCCAAAAGTAATATTGTGAATAGGAAATTAGGTTTACCCTTAACATAACTATCTTATGAGATATAAAAATTTTCCCAATTTATTATAGTATAGTATAATTATATGTCCACTCATCACATAATGAATACCATAAATATGTGTTCGACATGATCATAAAACATTCATCATTTATATTCTATTTTAAAGGAAATTGGTATCATAATGATTGATAAATAATTTAATTAACACGTGAGAATGAAATTATTTTTATACAATCAACCTAAAAATATCATCATCACATGACATGCAATGTAAAAATATGAATGTTCTCACAAGATGATATTCATAGTGAATCATAACAGTCCCTAAATGATGTTGAGCTAGAAGATTTATATATAAGTAATTTTAAAATACCCTTCTAAAATAAAGAAAAAACATTTATTTTACTCTAGTAACTTTTAAAAATTATACATTCTTGATCAATGGAAATTGGTTTTTTCAAAAAAATAAACATGTAAATTAATATAATGTTAAATTATTTTCATGATGGCCAGAGAATTTAATCATGTTGTAGAGGTTAATGATATCATAATATTCAATCTTTTCCATGAATGCTAGTGTGATTTATATGACAAAAATTTGAAGAGACTTATTTATATTGATTTTAAGAAATTAAAAGGTTGTAAAAGAAAACATTCTTAAATAATTAATTATATATAAAATATTCTATAAATTAGTTGTAAAAACACAGACATGTAAGAGAATAATTCACAAAGCACAAAGAACAAAAACGTCATTCTTTATTTAAAATGTTTTCTTCATCTTTTTACATGACATATGGAACGAAATGTACATGAAAATTGAAATCATTATAAATAATAATATTAGAATAAAATAGATGAGTTTTAAAAGGTAAGGATCATAATATTTTGCAAGATGGTAATTTAATATAGAAAATACCAAAATGAATATGTATTATAATATAAACACTTAAAACATTGGTAACATTTCAAAAATAAATTTCATGAATGATATAAGATTAAATTTTGCATTAAATCCTGTTAATATGAATATATTCATGATCTAAAATAACAAAGGTGTGTTATATAAACCATATAAACAGAAGTTTCCACATACTCTAGTCCTGACTCTATTCAAACAAACTCTTATGATACAATAAAATAAAATTAGATTTTTTCTAAATATATAATATAAATATATTCAAAAAATGAATAAATAAATAAAATTCCCTTAAAATTTTAAATTACCCATACATTAATAATTCACCATACAAATCATTATTCAGTTGAAAAATAGTTTTCCTTCCATGCTTGTTTCATTTTGAAGGCTCCATTCATTCGAACATGCTCATGGTTTCCTCATATATATAATCTAAATAATATTATAAAACCATATTAAATAATTATATCCCATTTATTAATAATCTATCTTGTCTGGTGATGAAAAATTATGTGCACTCATTGTGGAGACGGAATCCCATACACACATATGATAAATGATTCAATTTTTGAATAGCTTAAATAAAATAAACCTAAATAAAAATACATAAGAATTGAATCAAAATTATAATGTATCTATCATATATATTCATTAGATATATTCTCATTATAATCCATGTAATTTGTAAATTAATAAAATAAACACATCTCCATGTGGTGATATTATTCCACACAAATTCACGAGAGATGTTATAATATCACAAAAATGAGATGGTGAGAAGGTAGATAATTCTTTATCCGTAAATAATTGTTAATATGTTAAAAAAATCATATATATCTAATAAATACTTGAAATAATTATCCATGAAATACAACGATGAAAAATAAAATACATCACTTGATGGAGACAATAGTATGTTTGTATGCCTAAATGATTATTGTATTTTATATTAGATATAAAGGTAATATAAATTTTTTATAATGTCAAAATAAAAACCTTCAAATATTTTAAATATAAAAATATAATCATGTTAATATGGTTATGTAATATTTGTATGAGGATAAGGATGAATGAAACATTAAGTATACAAGTAAATAAAATTACCTCTTCTTCATATTTCATCCATTGAAAATCACTTCCTGGATTATTATAATTGTATTTTGGGAAAATAATAATCACATGTTCAGGGATAATGATAATGACAGGGTATTTTTTTAGATAATTTCCATGTTAATGAGATTATATTAGGTGGAATATTAGAATATGATTTTCCCTTTTATATGTTTTGTGGGTGGAAAGCCTTTAGATGCTTGAAAAATTATTATATTATATAAGAATTATTCAATACAAGTGTCTCATAATTTATATTTTTTTAAAAAAATATAGCTAAAAAATGTTTTTTGTGTTATCATAATTTTTGTCTCTTAGGTTACCCCCATTTAAAACATTTAAATAGTAACAATGGAAATAATATCTTAAACATGTTATGTTTTTATTATTACAAAAAACCAGGTAAATATAAATATATAATATTAATTATTTTTATTAAAAATATATAATAAATGATAAAATATTCAATTCATATAAGATTTATAAGTTCATTCTAATAAACAAAATCATAACATCTAAAAACCATTTATATAGAAAATGTATTTTTTAGTACAAAAAATAATGTATTCTCATTTCATGACTAATAAGAACAATTATATGAATGTCAATATGTTTGTATGAATATTTTATGTAGAAGTATTATTAGAATAATTCATCAAAATTTACTAAATTAATTTGTTAAAATAATATACATTGTCAACTAAAATTATTTTTCTGAAAAATAACTTTTTTTAACTTTAAATTATTTTATATTAACTACTAACCAATTGATAATAAATATATGAATGATTATTCATTTCTTTACACTAAATACCAAAATTATTTTTGAAGAAAGTTGGCATGAACTGGTCTCCCAGTTCATGTTAAAGGAATTTATTAAACCAAAAGGGGTTACATGGAAATCTCAAGGTGTAATGAACTTAAACCCCTTGAATGTTAATGAAACAGACAAAAAATACATTGAAAACTAAAGATAAATGTAGTGAAATAGCCCTGTTGATGTCCTCAAGCGATCATCACTGCTGAGAAAAATATATACCATGTCTAGGCCCAATTTCATCCAATAATTCATCACGACATTTCATTATTTTGGGCATACAAATAACAATTATACATATATCATGGATCAAATAGGTACCCTATACCCCAATGTATAAATTATGAAATGATATATATGATGCATCAATATAGAATAGAGCAATAATAGTAAAAAATAACATAATACTTGTATAATAAAAATATACAATAGATTTACTAGTGCATGCAAAATGATAACTAAAAAATTACACGACCACCCACACAGCTGATAATATTTCAAATATCTAATATCAATCTTCCATAACATTCTAGAAAATTTTTCTTTGTATACCTCTTAGTGATTTATATTTCCTTAAATAATACAAGATTGTATACCCATGTAAATTCAAACTATTTTAATATACCTGGTAGGGAATGAGTCTAATAGCCCAGTAAAATCCCCAATGCCTTAACAATATTTAGTGTTGTTATGATCAAGTGTATTCACATGAAATACATAAAAATACATGTAGTGATGTCTATGAAACACACTCACTCAATAAAATAACACATGATACACAAAACATCACATATTTCGTGTTGGGATATTTTAATTATTACACTAATACACCTAATCCTACATATTCTGGATCCATCATGGGATAAAGAAGTCACTAAAAACAATAGACCCATCTTATTCCCAATGTTTATGAGCATGTTTCTATTCATGTATGATATGATAAAAACCATAAAATCATTAAATGACTCTTAATGGTGATTCTATATCCAACCATAAATTACCAACCCCTTCATGGAAGGGTAAACTATCCATAATCAGAAATATATCATTAATCAAACCCTATCACACTCATAAAAGTCCCATAATCTAATCTATAATTTCAGATCTATTCATACCATTAATTACTCACCCATGTTTAATACATTAGGTTTGACCATCTTTATCATGAATGGAAAATTACTCTCATTCAAATAGGCTCACTTATAGAGGAAAAAACCTTCAAAAAATAATGAGGACTCTATCTCATGGAAGTCACATAAACACCATCTCACTCATTGTGAGTAAAGGACGGAAGAAAATATCCCTACATAGAATCTATATATTTTCATGATCATACAGTAATCCCAAAAATAAAATAACACATAGGGAACACAGACCATCCCAGAAAATCCCCAACACACTAGGTGGGTGTTAGTCACTCAGGACCTAGCCTCATGTCCCAGTCCACCCTAATATCTCTATAAATAATAAAATCTCAGCACTATAATAGTTGTACTACATATATCCATATCAACCAATCACTTTAATAACAAATTTTTGTTCTCATAGTACTACACAAACAGAATTCATCATCATAAAAATGGCATAAACCATGATAGAATAGACATGAATCTCAACAAGAAAACAATATTTTGAATAAAAGGCATCACGTTCGAAAAGTAAAATATTCGAAAAAAATATCCAAACCATGCTTGAATAAATTCCATTAAAAAAATCAAATTTATTTTTAAATATTATTTCTAAAAATCATCATTTACTATCTTCTACAAAAACCAAATCCTCGTTTAATAAATTAAACATATAATCTTCGGAAACCCATTTCCTATTTTAAATACCATTTGAAAACACCTTTCTCCAAAGAGGGCCACATGTTCATTTTAACCTAGGAAAGAACTAGAAAAAATTAATCAATAAACATTGATTTTTTTGACTATAAAGTAGGTGTGATTCTATCTGAAACATATAGAGGAACAAAACATTCATGAAACATGTGTCAGATACTACAAATGGAATGAAAATTAAAAATTAAAAATTAATTAAGAGACATAATAAATTAAAGGCCACATGGTAAAAATAAAATTCAAAAGTCATACACATCTCATATCGATATACTCTAGGTACCAAATAACTTATCACAACCACAATTATCATCAATTTAGTTAAATAATCATTAAAAATTATTATATAAGAATAATCTATGAGAAAATATCAATTAATTAAATGGAATTGAAACAACTAGAAATTGGGGGGTCCACTACTGTTGCACACCCAAACCTAAACCACAAAATGGAATGACTATATCCACAAAAAATGGTTAATTTCACCTACAATTATTTTAAAACATTTATAAATACATTAATAAAAATAAATTTAGGTAAAAGTTGACTGATAACATGATTTACTCTTCTAGGTAAATCCACTTTGTGTTACATGCATGCTTTCCATAAAATTGCATGAGTTCATTATGATTTAGTGAAATATTACCATTTTCTCCAAGAATATTTAACAAAAAATAATAGGATATAAATGAGATATAAAAAAATAAAGGATGAAGAAGTATCTTAACTTAAATACAGTTGATAACCTCAATAAAATCTGCAATAAAGAGGCACTAAAGGGAGAGTAAGATGATCAAATGATGCCTCCGCCCACTTATTTGAATAGAAAGCTCATGGAGATCCAAAGGAGGAGTACTAAAATATACTCCATATGATATAACTAAAAGTTAATAAAACCCTACCAGGAAATTCCCCTGGTGTGGCTATCAGGGTTATGCTTTGCCATCCATTGGCCCTACACACATTTTGGGGTGGCCGACATCCAAAATTTTGGGGTTGACCCTTAAGGCCTCACCTGTAGAAATATCCCTCAGGGTTATTATAAAGCATCTATTTATTATATAAATGATATGGAATTTCTTATTGGTTATGACATAGTTGATACCCATGGGAAGCCTGACCCAACTACCTATGAATATCCCTTTATAACATTTCCCTATGGACACACCATGGGCATTACCCCACAACACCACCATGACACAATCCCATGAGATGTAGGGTTTTCTATGTCATATAATCACAACCAAAACCCAAAGTTACCTTAAAACTTCTCAAACACATTCTTGATTACTTAAAACACCTTTAATTAAAAATGCAAAGACTGAAAATACCATTAATGATTATAAAAATATTGGAATAAAAATATAGTAATTATTCATATAATGAAACAATCACTAAATAAAAAATTCCAATTTCTATAGAAATTTAATTCTTATAATGGAACGAGTCATTAAAAATTCCACATAATAATTATTATCATAGAGAATAATTTATTTGATTCCTATTATCATTAACTTAGACCTAGTACAGTCATTAATTAGCTGTAAATTGGTTACATTCTAACTATGTGGATTGAGGATGAGTCTACCATGAAACTCTAATCATTATGCCACGGTAAATTATATTTTTCTTCAAAACCCATGTTTAATCCTCATACCATCCCAAAATTATTCAAAACACATGATACTAATATATTCTCTACATCACCACATAAAATTTTATATAAAGGCACCATTAGGTCTTGCACATTCTAGATTCTATAGAAAATGATTACCCCCAACCCATGATTCATTATATCTTTCCTGATAAAAAATCATTTACACCTGGAGGAATAATTAAACTTATCAAAAACATAGTCATATTTTCTAACTGAATTCTCATTTATATTCCACAGTTAAATCATTTACTAACCCATTCAGATGTCAGACACTACTCATGGCCACCCATGAAAATCTAACCAAACTCTCACATTGATAAATTCACCCCTAACACGAGACTATTTCCCAAACTCAAACACTTTTTAAGAAAACATGAATTCCAAAACCATATTAACTCACCCACTACCTTCTTAACACTGCTAAATCCATCCAACAACCAATTATTCTGCACCCATGACCATTCTTAAGAAATGGTTATTCTTTCACAATTAATTGATGCTCCGAACCATAGGATTATACTTATCCTCAAATCATGAAATCATAAAAAATATACAATTTAAAAATGATCCTCTATGATTATCATTTGAGACCTTTGTAAAACAAAATGAATGTTTTCATACCACCCATAAATCCCAAAATGATAATATTTTTCTAATTTACTCATTCGAAGTCAATTATTGAACACCAGAATGAAACTCTAATTCCAATGTCAAATTCAACCAAATAGTTCTTCACATTATATGATGTATTTATAGAAAATGAACAGAAAGATAAAAAACCTAGGCTAACATCAAAAGAAAAAGTTGACCACTAATGAGTAATTGATCCCAATAAAATCAAATATCCACCCAAAGAGCCATCCATAAGTGGGTCTCTCAAAACACTAAGGATATACCTACAATAAACATAAGAAAAAACCATTGGGTCATCCTAGTGTATAACAAAAAACTAGTAAAACCTCATATATATCGGTACCAATTACTTTATCCATTATCTAACAAAATTATTTCCACAGTTTCCAATAACTATTTTTGAATTCTTGAAAATAATTCATACTACTTGGGAAAACAATCCGGAATTCAGGTCACTCCCAGTCAAACATTAAAATCAAATCTAATTGTTAGAAAAATGCATTAGTTATTTATTCCAAATCCCATTTTAAAAAATTAAACACACACCAAAACTCAACCAAGATATCAAAAAACCCAGTAGCATTGAATGGATTTCAACAAAAAACCAAAATTACCCAAATATTGTAGTCTAGATGGAAAATTCTCCTAAAACTAATATCCCTTTCCAAAAACATTTGAAATAAAATTTCAAAAAATTATTTTGAAATATTTTTTGATATTAAATTTAATTTTTATATCTCTAAACCTAAAAAACCCAAAACATTTCAAAATAAAATACACTATTATCTATTTGAAAAAAGAACACAGAATACCTTTCCCAAGACACCCTACAATATTGCATGAGTTTTCTTTTCAAAAAAACTTTTTTTTCTGCAAAATACCCACATTCTGAATAAATGTTTCTAATTGAGGCTAAAAAAATAAAATGAATAATGAACTAATATATATTAAAATAATAACTCCGTATATTAAATTTGATATAACAAGTACTGTTTAATATGATTATCTAATTAATAAATTATTTTTATGTGGTTTTTTGTCACAAAACACTACTTATAATGGCATTTATCAATATCAAAACAAGAAACTATAATTATTTTTGAAAAAATCACTAGATCCAAGACAATACCTGTGACCCATCCTGAGTACCATCCAATTCATATTAAAATTTAGTGCCATTTTTAAAACCTCACACATCCTCAGGTGCTCAATATCAATAATAGAAATATCCTAGACATATAGGATTCAATTTATGTGACGGTAAGGATGGTATGTTTGAGTATGATATACTCTATAATACCAAACGTAGGATTGAATATGTACTACGATACTAAAATAAAAGAGGGGGGTGAATTGTATAATTAAAAAATCTTAAGGGAGTTTTGTGTAACCAAAATTCACAACACCTCTAAGTTCTAATAACTTGCTTGATTCCAGAAAAGTGACTCCAAAAATGAAACATAACAAAATATAACAACAGATAAGATTCTATATTAAAGCAGTTAGAATATAACTAAATCAGTGTACACATATGAGGAAGTATAATAATGTTATAATTTCTCTTATAGTAAAAATGCAGTGAAAAAAATAAGCAGTAAAACTCAAGTAACAAGTAAGAAGTCTTTTAACCCAAAAAGGAGGGTATCCAACAACACTGGATTAGAGGTCCCTTGATTTATACTTTCAAGAAAGTATATCATACCCAAACCTAGGTAAGCTCTGAATTCGAAGATCGGTATCTGTCTTGCTCTCCCCAAAATCCATCGATTTGTAAGGAAATCGGCACCTCTGACTTCACAACCCGATGTCTCTGATTTTAAAGGTAATCGAGCATCTTCATTAAGCAAGTCTGCAAGAAGCAAAGTTTGAATGAGCAGTTCAAATCTTTCTGCATGAAGCATGAGAGTTTATAAGATCCTCTCCCTCTCTATAAATCACTTCAACATCATGCAGACACATATGTCAATGTTGTGAGATCTTTTCAAATGAGCTCCTATTATAGAAGTGGCTCCAACGGTCAGCTCCATCCTCCAACGGTAATATTTTTCCATTATTTACAGAGGGAACTGTACATGTGTCACTCAAATAACGGTTAGTTAATAACTAAAAGCATGACATCATTTGATAAAAAATGAGTGTAAGTATAACTAGAAACTGATATTCAGAAGGATGGTAAACAAAAGTTCGTAGTATAAGTAAAAACTGAATTCGGAGTCTACAACACAAGGATATTCAGATTATATTTTTTAGGAATTTGGAACTGAAATTATCTATAAATCATGAGTCTAAATTTCAATGAAATTATGACTCTGGTGTCACCAGAATTCGGAACCTTAACATACAATGTTCAGAGTCAGACTTCATGAGAATTCAGATTCAGATCTCATTGGAGTTCAGAGCCTGTATTTAGAAAACTCAGAGTCAGAACATTGAATAGATCATAACCATGATTCGTAATAGGATTTCAGAGTTAGAACATAGAAGAGTTCATATTCAGAATTTGTAGTCAGAATTCTTTGTCAAACTTTACATAAGTTTGTAATCAGAATTCAGAGTGAAACTTAATGAATTTTTGCATCTGGAATTCGAATTTGAACTTCATAAGAGTTGATATCTAGACATTGGATTTGAACTACATGGGATTTCATATCCAGAATTCGGATTTGAACTACATGAGACTTCATTTCCAGAATTAAGAGTCTTAAACTGAATACCTGATATCTATGTTTTATATGATTATGAGGTTTTATGTTTCAGTCCGAATTTCACACATAGAAAAAAAATGATATGGACAATGAAATATAGTTAAGTGTAAATTTCCATGGGGATGGAAATTTTACTTATAGAAGTAAAATATGGGTAAAATGAAATTTTCTTTAAGAAAAGGTATTTGTGATTTTCAAAACAAGAGAACTGGTCAAGTCATAAGGAAAGACACAATGACTTAACAATCTCCCCCTTTAATGATGTAATGGAAGAAGTCATAAAGAAATCTTTATTGACTCAACAATCTCCCCTTTTTGGAAAGCACAATCATCCTTACAAAAAATTATTTAAGTACTTAGAATAAATTTCATGACTTTTAAATTAAAGATTATCTCCCTTTTTTAATAGAAAATGGCGAATACTACTAACTCAACCATTGGCTATGGAACACTATGGATCGTATTCATAGATTTCTGGAATGAGGATTTTCATTTATATGTGGAAATATTCGTAATGAGAACACCCCCTTGGATAAACTCCCCCTTACATAGTGATGGTTCTTCTCCTCTAAGAAATTTTTCCTTCTCCCTTATATAATTCATTTTCCTTCTCCCATACTGTGATTTTCAAAAAGAGTTTAAGGGAATGGAAAAAAATAAAGTACCTCAAATATTAGTGTAGAAAAGCTAACACACAACCATAATTCGATTACGATCAAAATAATTAATATAAGGACCAAACAATTACAACAAAAGAACGTTGTGATTTATTTTGTTTCTTTTTTTCTTAGGCAATATCATCTTGACAATGGTCTTCAACTTCTTCATCTCTTTGTTATATTCTACAGCTTGCTTTTCTAATGTCGTGATCCTGTCTTCATGGAGCCTTCAAGGCCTCTGCCTAAGCCTTCATGGCCTTTTCCAGAGCCTTTAGCAATTCATAGTTCTTCAAAAGTTTTTCTTGCATCTTGCTCTGATGTTCCTTCTCTATTTTCAAGATTTGAACAATATAGCTTTGATTTCCATTCAGATCTTTTACATCATGAATTTGAGTACTTTGTTCTAGAATTATCTTTTCCTGAAAACTGTCTGAATGATTTTTGATTTTGGCATCTTCAATACCAAAAGCATATTTGACATCTTCCTGAAACGGATCAAGGTATTCTATATCATCAATCGTTTTCTTATACTATTTGGTCATATTATTGCACGATTTCATGTGGGATTCATAGTTGATCATGAAATTTTTGTGATCAGTCTCCATCTTCACACATCTGTCCAATACCATGGATATAAAGTCTGTCTTTCGATTCATATTGTGCTGAACCATCTGGTATCTAGAATTATTTTTTGGAAAGATCATAATGTTATCCACCAGCTTTTTCAAGGACTGAACCTCAAAATCATGTCCCAATGCATATGATTTCAAATAAGACAATTTACTAGGATATTTTTCTTCATCTATTTCCATCATCTTTCTCATTGAAGAACCTCCAACTTCCTTTTTCCTCAAAATAACTTTTTTTGGGGTATCCACCACTATTTTTTTCCTTTTTTTATTTTCAAATTATCCTCTTAATCTACTGATTCATTCTCACTTCCTAATAATTGTAAAATCTTATCTTCATCGACTTTTTCTTTTTCAGAACTGGCCACAATATCCTCGGGATAGATAACGTCATGATTATGGCTTTCTTCCTCAGATGGCTTGTTGACTTCCTCTTATCCTTTCTCAGCATCTCTGGGTGTAACAAGATTTGAAGATCCAACTTGAGATATCCAAAGTGAAAATATCTCAGAATCACTATCCTTCTCATGATAGTCTTCAACTTTCTTGATTGCATCATTAGAGCCACCACTTCTCTTAGCTTTTTACACATCTTCTTCAGCTTTCATCTCATCCACAGTTATCTCTTGTTGCTTTTCTGTTGACATAAGCCCTTTACCTGGAGTCTCGAGATATTTTTTCACAAGGAAAGATTTTGGAACATTAATGTTTTCTAAAGTAACCTCAGCAACCTTGAAGAGAGATTGAACAATCTCAGCCTCAAGCATTTTCTTCTTTTTCCTTTTCTCCATTGCTTGCCTCTCACGCTCTTCAGTAGATTTTTCTTTTGAGGCCTTTTCCACAGCAGGATCCAAACCAAACTGTGGCTCCCCTGCTTTTCTATTCTTCTTGTTCACTCTCCAATTTCCTACCACATCATCAAGGTATGAATTTTTCTTCTTTGGTTTAGATGTTACAGATTGGAATTCCTTATACTTAGGTTTTTTATCTTCAGCTTACACTTATTTCAATTTCCTTTTCTTACCAGACTTCATTGAGGGTTTAGCTTTCTCAAAATTTTCTGTAATGGGTTCTTCCTCCTCTTCTATAAGATCAAAAAAATCTCATGTCGCCTTAGAAAACCCGACTTTCATCCTCTTTAATGTGTCATCACTAATCAGAATTACTTTGAAATTTCTCAGCTTGGAGATACATGGAATATTGAAGGATTCAAGACACCGAACTATCAACATTGAACGAAAGGCCATATACATAATGATATGATCTCTATGATTTCTATTCTTGATGTTCTCAATGGTGATGAGGGTGTGACTCATGAGATTCACCTACCTTATATTTAGCAAAAAATCTACAATATACATGTCACTCTTCTTAACGGTATCCATATCACCCTTCCTTGGTACTATAAACCCTTTCACCCAAATTTGTAGAATCCGATTGTTGGTTGAAATAGGGGAGATTTTATTTGCAGTGTTTATGTCAGAAAGACCTAGAAACCCTATAGATTTTTCCTTAACAAAACTACCCTGGGCCTTAGGAAACTTGTCAGAGAAAAAGGTAGCCTCTCATTCGTAAGGTATGCCAACCAAGCTAGTTGCCTTAGTATAAGAGAGAGTATACGTCTTCCCATAGCTCTTGAAGGAGAACATTCCCTTCCATCATCCTTGAAAAAAGAAATTGACTCATACAACTCTATGAGTGAATTCGGATATACCACATCTTGAGCTTGAGTCTTATATATGGCTACACATTCCCATCCATTGAGTATGATATTCTTGGAAATTATAGAGTTGCATTTATTGAAAAAGTTTGGTTGAACAAACCTTTCCCTATATATTTTCCATTCCGCAATCATCTTAACTGATGATATCTTTTGATAAGGTCTTCTGCAGACATTCAGACTGGAGCACTTATGATGAATTCGGAATAGCCTTTTGTAGAGGGACAGAGGTTTAACATGCACAAGCTTGAAAATAATTGTGTGCAGCCATCGGGGGTCCCCATTATATAGGCGTTGAAGCGACCTTTTGACTTCCAAAACCAATATAACGGTTGATAAAAGATCTTATCTGATATGACGGTTGATATAACTTCCACAAGGTAAATTTTGGTGATTCCGATCTATTGAGGTTTTGAAAGAAAACATTCAGATTTAAGGAAACTTCAATCCAAGAAATTTTAACAAAACAAAATAAACTACTAGGAAGTAAAATTGATTAAGAAAACTTTAGAAAGATACATACCTTTCAGATTTCTAGGAATATTATTCGTATTGAGGAATGTTCTTCTTGATGAATTTTGGATTCCAAAAAAACTTTAATAGAGAAAAAAACATCACTAAAAAAATTTAAGATTCAAGAATTTCCATTACGAAAATTTCAAATCTGAGAATTTACATTACAAAAATTTCAAATCTGAAAATTTTTATTATGAAAATTTCAAATCTGAAAATTTCAAAAAATTATTATAAAAATTTTCTTTATGAAAAATTTGAAAAATAAACATGCTAAAAAAATTTCATTACAAGAATTTTGAAAAACTGACTACGAAAATTTTCATTTCAATTTTTTTAAAAAAAAACTACTTATGCAATTTTTTAAAAACATTGATAACAGATGTACTCCCCCTATAAAAAGGAGTTTATTACTGTAAAAATATTGGTTGAACAGAATGTTAATAAAAGAAGATTACCTCATAGTTATCATTCCTAACATCTTTTTAATGTATTGAAATATATTGGAAGGTAATTATTTTTTGAAAATGTCAGAAAGTTGATCTTTCATTCCGATGAATTGAAGAATGATATCTATTTTTTGTGATCCCTATGAAAGTGATGCCTAATATATATTTTCTTTGCACGAGAGTGATGTGCATGGATTTTAATAAGGGAAATGGAATTTGTGTTGTCACACAATATTTCAGTCTTAGTAAAACTCAAGCAATAGTCTGTGAGTGTGTGCTGTATCCATAACACTTGAGCACAACAACTACTAGCTGCTACATATTCATCTTAAGTAGTGGAAAGTGCTAATTTGTGTTTCTTCATTCATGAACAAAAAACTACTGAATCTTTTAAGAAATTAAAAGTTCTATATGAACTATTTCTATCCATTCTACATCCACCAAAGACAATATCTGAAAATTGTTTTAAAAAAATCATTTCGAGAAGTATGAAACAGTCCTAAATCCATGGTTCCCATTAAGTTGCGAAAAGATCTCTTCACTTATTTGAAATGAGATTCCTTAGAATTAGATTGATAGCTTTAACGTAAGCATACTTAAATCATTATGTCTGGACAACTAGATGTCCAGTATAGTAGGGTTCCTACTATGCCTCTAAAAGATGATTGATCTACTAGTTTCACAGCTTCATCAAGATCAAGTGTCTTTGAGGTACCAAAGGGAGTACATATACTTTTAGTGTTGTCATATCCATACTTTTTAAAAAGATCATTAATATACTTATGTTTGAATATATAGATTCCTTCTGGTTTTTGAGAAATTTGAAAACCGAGAAAAAATGTTTACTCACCCATAATAATCATTTCTACCTCAGATTTCATTTGATCCATAAATGAATCAGTTAATGATTGCTGAGTTGAACCAAATATAATTTTATCAACATATTTTTGAACAATCAGCATATTTATCTTATATTAATTTATAAAAATTGTTGGATATGCATTTCCCTTAACATAGTTATTTTGAATCAATAATCATGTATGTCTATCATACCTTGATCGAGGGGATTGTTTAAGGCCATACAAAGCTTTGGTATGTCTAAAAACATGATCATGTTGTTTTGTATCTTCAAAGTAAGGAGGTTTTTCAAAAAAATATCCTCTTGAACATAACCATTAAGGAATGCACATTTCACATCCATTTTAAATAGTTTGAAATTTAAGAATACTGTAAAGGCATGTAAAATACGAATAGATTCGAGCCTAGATACAAGAGTATAGGTTTCATCATAGTCTATTCCTTCTTGTTGACTATATCCTTTAGCAACTAAGATAGCTTTATTTATTACAATGATTACATTTTCATCACACTTATTTCTGAAGACCGATTTTACTCCAATAGCAGAAGCTTCCTTAGGTCATTCAACCAAGGTCCAGCATTTATTTCTTTCGAATTCATTTAGTTAATCTTGAATGGATTTAATCCAATCATCATCACCTAAAGCTTTATCATTTCTTTTTGGTTTTAATTGGAAAAGGAATGCTAGATTATCTACTTCATTTATTAAGGAACTTTTAGTCCTTACTTTTTGATTCACATAACCAATGATACGATCACTGAGATGATTCTTTAGAAATGAATTATTTGGGTTTTGTAAAACATGTTCATCAACATAGGGTAGGTAATATTTTGAGGTAAATGCTTCAGAAGTATCTTCTTGAACATTGTACTTATCAGAAGGATCTTATATCAAGGGTTGATAATCAGTTTTTGTAAACACATCTGAATATATAGGTTGAGGGTGTTTAAAAACAAATCAATCAGTTTCATCAAATTTCACATGCATTGTCTCTTCAACAGTACAAGTATTTTGGTTGAAAAATCTATAAGCCTTATAAATTGTTGAGTAGCCTAAAAAAATTCTATCATCAGATTTTGGGACGAATTTATATAGATTAAATTTTGTATTCAAAATGAATACCTTGAAGCCAAAAATAATAAAAGTAGTAAAGTATAGTTTTTCCACCATTCCATAACTCATGAGGAGTTTGATTAAGAAAAGGTATAATCAAAACTCGATTTATAGTATAAAAAGAAGTACTTAAAGATTCAGCCCAAAAATTATTGGCCACAAAATACGCACTCAACATGGTTCTTGTTATCTGTTGAAGAATTATATTTCTTCCTTCAACAACACCATTCTATTGAGCTGTTCCGGGTGCTATGATGTTATGTGTAATGCATTTTCTACTACAAAAAGTTTCAATATCATAATTTTGAAATTCTCTTCCACGATCACTATGAATAGTTTTTAATTGAAGGTTTTTCTCATTTTTAACTTGGTCTCTAAAACTTCATAAATAAGAAAAATGATCAGAATTCTTTTCTAGAAAATAGAACCATGTATATCTAGTGTAATCATCATCCAAGGCAAATACATAGTACATTCCCCCAATGCTTCCAGTTTTTGTTGGACTAAAAAGATCCATATGCACTAGCTGTAATGCATTAGTAGTTGAGACTTCACCAATTGATTTAAAAAATGATTTATGTTTCTTTCCATATTGACAAGGGTCACAAACTTTAGAAGAATCAAATCCAAGCTCTAGTAGATCCTTAACTATTCCTTTCTTAGAAAGATTAAATATGTTCTTAATGCTACAGTGTCCTAGCCTTCTATGACACAACCAAGAATGATCTTCCATTGAACTAAGGCAAGGTATCTCTTGGCTCTTAAGGTCTTCTAACTTCAGTTTGTAAACATTCTCTTAAATATGGACAGAAAGAATAAACTCTTCCTTGGAATTGTGTACTAAGAACTTGTCATTCCTAAAATTCACAAGGTAGCCTTCATCACATATCTGACTTATGCTAATGAGGTTGCTCTTAATACCCTTAACAAATAAAACATTTGAAATCATAGTTTTTTCAAGAAGAACAATGTTAACTATACCAATAATTTTTCCCTGAGAATTATATCTGAAAGTTACTTTTTCTCCTTTCGTCTTGATAATCTTTTCAAAATATTTTTTGTTACCAGTCATATGCCTGGAACATCCACTATTCATGTACCACGTATTGTTGTTGGTACCTTCTCTATTTTCTTGAAAATAAGAAAAATTATACTTTCCAATCCAAACAATCTTGGAACTTTAATTTTTAGACCACAAAATTTTGGGTATCCACGTTTGATTAGAAAAATTAGATTTATGAAACCCAAGAGATTGGACTTTATTAAAATAGGAATCTTTCTTCCAATGAGCACCACTTTGACATTTAGTAAAAAAGGGGCTTTAGAAAGAAAAAAATAATTGTTTTTGAAAACTTGTTTTTGGCGTGTATAACCTACTCCAATAGTGTTTCTTTGAGGTTTTATTTGAGAATACATCTTGTAAAAATTTTCCTTCCCAGAGGTAATGTTTTCATGAAACTTCATAAGAGAAAATATATCAAATTTTAGTCTAACAAATAAATTCTATCCTCAGTAATCATTTTATTTGAGTTATATTTTTCCTTAAAAACATTTATCTTTGAAATAGCATTTTTAAGATATTTAGAAAGTTCTTAATTGGAAGAATTTACTTTCTCGAGGTCTTTATAAAGTTTCTCTAAAAACTCTTCTTTTTCTTCAAGATCTCTAGAAAGATCAGAAATATAATTTGTATAAATAACTTATCTAGTATTTTTAATGTCTAGTTTTTTTGAAATTTTATAATTTTTTGCTTCAAGTAACATGGAAAATCTAGATACTTCTTTATATGAAGATTCATCATTTTGTAAAGATGAAGTATCTTCATTAGAATTACTATGTTCGGAATAATAATTTTTATGAAGAGATAAATTTTTTAATGCCTTGGAAGAGCGTACCTTGACCATAAGACATGTATTGCAGAAAGAAGTAGTAGAAATGAATCTCATATTATTCTTTGTTAAAGAATCATATTCAAAAGATTCACTTTCTAAAGATTCTCCAAAACTATAACTCCAAGTAACATTACCTTTCAGACTTTTCTTGTGCTTTGATCGATATAATTTCTTCTTATTCCTTTCGAATTTTCATTCCTTCTTATCCTTTTTTTCAACAAGGGACAACAAGGTCTGATGTGACCCGTTCTTATACATTCATAACAATTAACATCCCCATATTTTTTATCTCTATAGTCTCTCTTCTTGTACTTATTCTGATGATTCTTCTGAGCAATAATCTTGTTCATTCTATGACCATGATTTTTTAATTCATTCTTAGATTTTTCTGTATCACTAGATTCTGACTCAATAATGACTTTATTTCAATTTGATCTGGTTAACCTTTCTGGGGTCTTGGAATTCATATGTTTAGAAGTGGTAGTAAAATCAACTCCTCCATTTCCATTCTTCTTCTTAACATTTTCAGCATCTCTCTTCATTCTAGATTCATGATGAAGAATATTTCCAAACAAATCATCTATGGAAATCTGAGTGACATTCCTATTCTCATCAACAGCTATCCTCTTGGGATCCCATTCATTTGGAATGGTATCTATGATCTTATCCACAAGAGCCTCATAATCTAAGTATTTTTCTCCCATAGATTGTAAGCTATTTACAATAGTTATAAACCTTTTTTGTAGTTTTCTTACAAGTTCTCCATACGGAAAGTTAAAACAATAATATTAAGCTCTGAGCATGGATCTTATTGTTTCAATGTCTTCGGATGTACCAAAATGTGTAACATCAAGTTTCTTCCAAATACTTTTTGTAGCTTCACATCATGATATATGACTATAGATGTTCCTAGTCATGGAACACAACAAAGTATTTATGACTCTAAAATTTGATTGCTATTCTGATTTCTCATAATTATTAAAGGATCCCAAATACTTATCCAGAATATTATAATCTCCAGTCAGCATTAGATAGTTATCAACTCCAGTATTGCTAAAAAAAATTCTTCATCCTATCTCTCTAGTACTCATAATCACTTCTCTCAAAAATACGAGGTCTGGTAGGATTTATATTATCTATAGAATCAATGTTTAAACCTGCCATTATTGAGAAAATCTTTGGCACACAAACTTGTTAGTAGTATGAGTTTGTAAATAAGGAAAAAATATCCTATGGAATGAAATTATAGACCAATAGTATCTCAATGAAAAATAGAATCCAAACTATATGAATCCGAATATCTATATCCAAAAAATATGAATCCAGAAAATATGAATCTGAAAATTACATTCTGAATCTAATCGTGAGATTAATTCAGTTTGAACCAACCCACTGATACCAATTGTTAGGACGGTTTTTCTGAGTATGATATACTCTATAATAACAATTGTAGGATCGAATATGTAATGAGATACTCAAATAAAAGAGGGGGTGAATTGTATACTTAAAAATATCCTAAGGGGATTTTGTGTAACCAAAATTCACAAAACCTCTATGTTATAATAACTTGATTGATTCCATAAAAGCGAGTCCAGAAATGAAACATAACAAATTTTTACAATAGATAATATTCTACCTTAAAGCATATAGAATCTAACTAAATCAGAGTACAAATATGAGGAAGTATAATAATTTTATACTTTCCTTAACAATACAAATGCAGTAGAAAAAAGTAGTACAACTACATGTAACAAAGAAGAACTCTTTTAACCGAAAGAGGAGGGTATCTAACAACCCCGGATAAGAGGTACCTTGATTTATACTTTCAAGAAAGTCTTTCTTACCCAAACCCAGGTATGCCTGCAATCTAAAGATCGGTATCTGTCTGGCTATTCCCACATGTATTTGATTTGTAAGGAAATCAGCACCTCTGACTTTACAACCGGAAGTCTCTGATTTTAAAGGTAATCAAACCTCAACACTAAGCAAGTCTTCCCAAATCAAATTTTTAATGAGTAGTTCAAAACATTATTCACGAAACCTCAGAGTTTATAAGAGACTCTCTCTCTAGAAATCATTTCCACAACATGTAAGCACAGATTTCAATATTGTGATCTATTTTCAAATGAGCTCTTATTCATAGGCGTGGCTCCAAGGGCCGTCTCCCTCATCCAATAATCACATTTTCCTTGAATTCTAGAGGGACCTATACATGTTTTACTCAAGCAATGGATAGTTAATAACTGAAAGCATGACATCGTTTGATAACAAAAGGAGTGTATGTACTACCAAAAACTGTTATTAGGAATGAAGGTAAATAAAAGTTCGGAGTCTATGTAAAAACTGAATTTGGAGTCTAAAACACAAGGATATTTAAATTCTGTTTTGTAGGAATTCAGAACCAAAATTATGTAGAAATCTAGAGTTTTAATTTCAAGTAAATTCAGAGACTGGTTTCACTATAATTAGGTACCTGGACATCAAAAGTTCGGAGTCAGAGTTCATGAGAATTCGGAGTAAAAACCCAAAGGAGTTCTGAGTCTGTATTCATAAAAATCAGAGTCAGAACATGGAAAAGTTCGAACCATAATTTGTAATAGGAATTTTGAGTCAGAACTTAGAAGAGTTCGTATCCGGAATTCGTAGTCAGAATTCTTAATCAAACATTACATAATTTTGTAATCAGAATTCGGAGTGGAACTTCATGAATGTTTGCTTCCGGAATTCGGAGTTGAACTACATGAGAGTTCGTATCCAGAATTCGGAGTTAAACTAGATGGGAATTCATATCCAGAATTTGGAGTTGAAATTCATAATAGTTCATATCCAGAATTTGGTGTTGAACTACATGAGAGTTCATATCCAGAATTCGGAGTCTTAAACAAGATTCCTCATATATATGTTTTATATGATTCTGAGGTTTTATGTTTCAATATGAATTTCACACATAGAAAGAAAATGATATGCACAATGAAATATAGGTATGGGTAAATTTACTTTGGGATGTAAATTTTCCTTATATATGTAAAACAAGGGTATAATGAAATTATCCTTTTAGAAATGGTGTTTGTGATTTTCAAAACAAGAGGAATGGTCAAGTCATAAGGAAAGCCTTAATGACTTAACAATCTCCCCCATGAATGAAGGAATTGAAAAATTCATAAGGAAAACCTTATTGAATCAATAGTGACAATAGCTTATAATGTTCTTGGTGTACCACGTATGTCACTACAGCATAACTCCACCTTCCTGCAAAATTATCTCACACCAAACATTTCATTGATAACATTTTTTAATACCTCATCAAACATCAAATGAACAATACAAGGGTGAGGACTCTAAGTGACATTAGCCTCACCTCACCATACATTAGTGGATTTTGAATTGTGGTAAGATAAAGATATACTAGAGGTGACATTATTCTTTTAAAATAATACCTTTTAACATTCCAAAATTCTACTAAAATTTTGGTATGACACGTTCACATATAAGACTACCCAAAAAATACAGACAAAAAATGGAGCTGATATGATAACCATAATTTTGAATAAAAAGTAGATAAATATCTATATGATGAAAAAATATATATTATTTAATAATTAGAAAATTAAAAAATAAAACATGAATTATATAAATAAATTGAACATTGGCTAGTACATGATGAATGATAACTAAAAATAAAGATAAGGCCTCGGGACCAAATCACATTATTCAACCTACCGAATCCCAATTCCCCAAAACCTTATGTATTTTTATCATGTGTCTACTTCCATAAGATACTTTTATCCAAAGAGAATATAATAATTCTTACCGTTTACATTTCCACCCATACTGTTTTCATGGCTAGTTGTTGAATCCAACAACCTAGCACAAATCTCCAATACATCAACAATATCACGAAATGTTATGATCAATTATATTTTAAGAAAATAAATATAAATAAGTCCATTTGTGTTTCTGTAATACCCCGACCTATAATAATATCACATGATTCATAGAAAATCACATAATTAAGGTTATCATGTTTTTACTAGTCCACAAAAACACATGAAACAACATAGTTTTGTTCCATACAAAAAGGAATAATTCACAACCTACCAAATATCCAAACCCATACATGGGGGATGTAGAGTTTGTTCTATATCGTTTTTATATCATAACCAAATACCAAATATATCTTATCAATCAACAGATTATACATCACAAATAATTCACTACATTTTTACTCAAGCTCTGGAAAACTATCCATTATCTACACCCTATCACAAATCACACCCTATCTCACACATGGAATTACTAACTTCTGATCGGGTATTCTCACTTTAGTTATCTTAATCCTGACCATCCCAAAAACATTCGCTTAGATCCAACCATCTCACTCATGGAAATCCCATCACAATCATGCTGACCATATCACTCATTGAATTCCAAAATATTTTATATAACAAGGAATATATCATACAAATGTACCACTAGAACCATATTACTAATGGATATAAAAGTCATTAGAAAATTCTCCCTCAATAGAATCTAATGCTTATCATGACCATACAATTAACACATTTTGGGAATAACTCATAAGGTAAATAGACCATTTCACAAGCCAATATACATACTAGTATGGGTCTGGTAACATCTGAACTTCAATCACATATCTTCATATTTGAAATTATTATTTTTATTTAATATCAGTCATTATTTTTTTATGATTTAATTATGATGTAAATGATAAAAAAATATTCGGTTAACACATATTTAAAGGTACTTAAAAATGAAATTTGTTGAAAATGAAATGAAAATTCATCTGAAATGTTTTTCAATAATGTTAAATATAGTATAAATATACCATTATCAGTCATATAAATAGATAATATTTTTATTAAAATAATTTTTAAGAATATGGATATAGATAATAAATATTCCCAACAAAAAATGGGAAATATATTTTTCATGAAAACAATATTTGAACATTTTTATGCACTACAAAGAATTAAAAATAAAAAAATCATATATGTACCAAAAAAACAAGAGAATAAAAAATAAAATTCTTTTAGTTGAGTTATAATATAAAATTTCAAACATTTTAAATATAAACATAGACATTCCTCATAAAAAAGATATATTGATGCATTAAATTCATTAATCCTTAGGTAACAATAAAATCTATTACTAAAAAAAGAGATAACCTTAGAATAATTTTTGAAAACCAATAATTTTCATGATTATAAAAATAAAGTACATTGACTAGAATTATATAACACACACAATAGAAATAATTTCTCTAACATATAATATATCTAGACGAATTGAAATTGGGAGGAGGAAATCATTAAAACATATTCATCACATTAATCAAAATAAAAAGTAACATAAAACATAAAATATAATGTAAATACATAATCTTTTATAAATTTATGATATAAAAACTTATTGGGTTGTATACACTATGAAAATTACTAAAAAAGTGGTGAATATTTCATATGTCGCTATAAAATAAAGGTTAGATAAGAAAAAATCAATAATTTTATTACAATGGAATCATTATCCTATTTAATGGAAAAATTTAAATAGAACATTAATTAATATCAGAAAAATAGCATCATGATAATATAACCCACCTAGAGATTATATAAACTATATAATGTTTTTTTTCAAAATACAAAACTTGTCTCAAGGAATGTTGTTTTTTATCATCTGATTACATTATCTAAGGTATGATCTTTCTGGTTTTGGATTCCCATAATATTTGGGGGAATTAAAATATTTTCATTGATGGTGTTCATTTTTATGGGGAAAAACCTATAGTATAGGGATTTATGTTTTTTAATTTAGTGGATTCTAATTATAAATGATCTATTTTTTTGGTGGGGTGTTGGGATTGTTTAGAAGCTTTTACGAATGGGTATTTTTTTGATATTATAAAACTAAAAAATTTATATTGTAATTGTATATATTATAATATAATTCACGATTTTGGAAAAATTCATGAATCAGTTTAGAACATGAAAACCCAACAATCCGTAAAATCATATTTTACACTATAAATTTCATGTAATCCAAAATATCATATTTTATTCGATATTATTGTTGATTGTTATTAATAGTTCATAATGTAATATAAATTTTGGTATATATGTGTTAGGTGATTTTTACAATTTATGTAATGGTCTTACACAATAAAGAACAGAATCCATATAAGGTATATCATACAACACATCAGATTTCTCTCATTAACTACGTAAAAGTTTAAACATCAAACCCTACTCTTCTCTGGATGAATTTTGTGTGACACTAACCACTATAGATCATTTGATCTTGAATTTAATCACCATGAAAATTGTTTCCCTTTTACTTTTATAAATAACTTTTCTATCTCTTCTCTTCCTTGGGTAATAGATGTTCAGTTTTCCATGTTTATAAATTGAGTTGTGATCATTTTGGGTATTATATGAATCCTATAATGTTTTCCATCATTCTATTTCTTTTACATGCTGATGATAATGGTTCCAATCTCCATTTTGACTGAAATTTGGTTTCCTATAGTCTTTATGAAGGTGTATCTGTACGAGTTGTTCTAATTGATGAATTGACTTATGTTTGTTTCTATTCCATTGTCCTATTAATTAAAATTGATTTATTTAACATTAGAACGAATTTTTTTAAAATATATACATTTTCTAATGGATTTTCAATAAAATTGTTTTTGAGAACACCAATTATTTCATTAAAATATTAATACACTGGTATTGGATTTGAAATGGGTATTGGATAACATAGCACATAGGGTATATTTGGGTGCATTGGTAATAGTCCCTTCTTTAATTATTTTTGTTATTCAACATGGGATTTGATGTCACTATAGTGTGTTCAATTTCACAGAAGTTTATATTGGTGGGATCAAACGTAGTCTTCAATTGTGTGTTTTATTTCTTGTTTAGTCCGTATTCCTATAGGTTAAATCCCAAAAAGAATTAATTTTCATTTCTTCCATTTTTCATTTCTAATGAAGAATTATTTCATGATTAATTATCACATTAAATAATTATGGTGTAATAATGGTTTGTTTTCATTATGATTCCATGATTTATATGATGCACTTATCATATTCCCTACTTTGGGAATTTGATATTATTTTCATGGAAACCAATGGATGATTTACAAAATGGTTTTATTTTATTGATCAATATTGGAAAATAGCATTTTTTTAGTTAGAACTGATGCATTATTGTTATTTGGAATTATATAGATTAATTGGTGGTATCCTACATGATTGTTTCTCACACTTTGATTTTACCTTTAGGATGTTGTAGTGGGTTTTTATGATTTATGTAATTGAAAGGTAATTCTTTATCATGCCAGTTTCTCTTATTGTTCATCATTATTGATGTATGGTTTATTTGTGATGAATTTTTGTTATCAGTGACAAAAATTAACCACATGAATGGGATTAGAATCCATCAAGAATCATCCTAAGGGGTCTGTTTCACAAAGATCCAACGTAGATATCCTTCACGACCCACTGTGACCGTATCTTTTTTTTGGAATGTAACGCCCTTAGCCTACTCTTCCAAACCTGGTGCTAGAAAAATGTTGTGATTTTTTTTGAAGGAGAATAAACAAAATTACACAACACTTTAATGAAATGAGGATCTTTTACTGGTCTAGGTTCTGGAAGATTAGACATAACCTTACATTATTAGAGTTGAACAAAAATAATAAATTTTTCCGTTATGCTACCAAGTTCACTAGATCCATAAGCAATGATATCTATGATAATCTCCTAAGATACCTGTGAAAACATTTCAAATCTTGGGGTGAGCACAGAAGATGCTCAGTATGGGGTTTTGATAACCTTTGATAAACGGATTTCCGAAAAATATCGTTTCAATAATACATTTGAAAAATTTACAATGTAAATTAATTTGTAAAACAACCATTATAAAATAATATAATACTTTTGAAAAATAATTATACTTTGAAAACACTTTTAAACTATTCCAGTGATTTTCTTTGGAAAATATTCAGCAAAATTATTGAAAACAAAACATCATTTTGAGGCATCATAATTCGTCGAAGGTTGTCTTGGGCCTACCCACATAGCGAAGGATGGGTTCACTCCCCAATGACCTTCCGTTTTACAACAAACAAGCGCCAATATTTTTTTGAAAAATTTTAATGTTTTCTTTACATATATATATTTATATATACATGTATTGCTCACTGGTGTTTTTACCTTTGAACATGTCTATGCACTTAAATAATAATTTCCACTAATATATATATATATGGGTATATATATATATATTTATATATATATGCACATATAAAAGTGAATTTTTATTGAAAAACACTTGTGAGTATTGATTCTTAAAACCACACGTCACTTGACATGTACATGAACTCCAACATACCCAATCTTCCATTGATAAATAATAAACGAAATATCAATTATTTGTTTTCATAAATAAATGACTTAAACCATTATTTTAATTAAAAATAATAAAATAATAATGAGAATTCACCGAATATTATAGATGATATATATATATATATTAAAATCAACATTTCATTTATAAGAAAAATTATTATAACATGTCTATAAACATTTCATCCAATTCCATTAAAAATTCATTTCTTTGTAATGTTTATCCAACGTTCATGAATATGTTTATATACCTATACATGCATATGCATATATGAAGTTTCTGAAACGATCATTGATATATGGCCATAACCATTATTTTCATATGACTTGTATGTGACATAATAAAATTATGATATTCTTAATTTATAAATTCATATGTGAATTATTACTTGACTATTAACTTATTTAAAACAATTATATATTTTCACATCATGAAGGTATATATATATATATCTATGTGTGTGTTTGTGTTTATATATATATAGGTATATTTATACGTATGCATAAAATATCATTTACGAATCATAAAAACCAAATGATTTATTTATGGCCATAATAATTATTTTTATATGACACATAGATATGATAAAATTATGATATGATTAATCTTATAAATTCTTACTTCATAAATTATTTTGTAATATAATAATTTAATTTAATATAGTTATATACTTGAATATTATACATGCATATATATATATATAAATATATCACATAATAATAGGATAAATTCATGATAAAATGAAACGTCGATAAATACAAATATCCTTGACCGAATTAAAATGAAACCAAATTAGAACATAAACATTGATATATATATATATATATTCCAATCACATATATTAATATGATCCTTCAAAAATAATTATGAATTATAAAAAAATATATATACAAAGTGTCAAAAATATTTAAGATAACAGCTTACTAAAAATTCATCAAAATTTTCAGAACATTAAACATGATTGATTTCAAGAAACCATCAATCAAATGTTTTCAAAATAATTTTCCCTTAGAATATAGAATCATAGTGTTGAAAAGTTTTTTATGAAAAGAAATATCTTAACAATTTTAGAAGAGTTAAATAATAGAAAGGGATGGAATTATAAAATTTGAAGATAAATTATGCATACACAGTAATAGATAAACAGTCCCTTACTATATTCTACCAAAATTGCAAAGGTGAAAAACATGCTGATTTTGAAAAAGAAACCATAGATGAAATAAATTTCAATTGAACAATTATGATTTCCGAAAAAAATCAATTGACCAAATAAATATAAAGATCCCTTACCTGGTTTGGTGTAAACTGAGAGTCGAAATTATCTTCCTACCATTCAGACTTTCTTCCCCTCTTTTTTTTCTCAACCAAAATTTATCTCTCGGTGTTATCTCATGTTAGCATAACTGGAAAGCATAAAAGAAAGAGGATAGTAGTTCACTACCATTTTAGTCTCCATATATATAGTGGAGAATCCTCCTTGGCTACGAGAAAGATAGACATGGTTTATATAGCAGTGTAATCTCATATAAGATACGCTAAAAAAACTATGTGCATATGCTACAGTGTGTGTATCCTATTAAAAGAGTTTGAAAAAGCTAAAAAAATATGGTGGAAACATTAATTCTCTTACAGTCCAAATGTAGTGTATCAATTAATAAAAATTGAATTTGATGGATTGATGAAAGCAATTTCTTAAAGTATATTAAAGGACCACCAATACCCACTCAAAATGCCAAAAAATCATCTAGATGTATTAATTGAAAGCCTCTTTATAGCCACTCAATAAACAAAATGAAATACTGGAAATCCAAATTCATAGTAGATTACACTATTTTAAACATCGACATTTGAATAAAAAACTCAACAATGATGAAGATATGGATTTGAACGGGTAAAGGATTTTTGAAAACACAACAAACCACAGCCATTCTCATTTTGGAATAAGAGGAAACCATTGATAAAGATAAGGATATCAATTTCCGATCATAAACACCAAAGAAATTTAACAATATAAACAGATTGATATCTAATAACAGGACAAATGGAATCTATAAAAAATGATTCAGATAATAAGATTTATGAATACATAAGTCTTAAATAAACAAGAAAAAACAGATTAGAAAAATATAAACCAAGGATGAAGGTGATTTAAGTACGAAACACCAAAGCCACTCAGATCTAGACAAGATGATCACCTTCAACCTCAGGTACAAAAAACAGAAACCCTAAACCAAGTTCAGACATGGTGTTTTGGAACCCCTATGTAATCGACCGCTAGACGATTCCCAAGCTTCAATCGAAGTTCGACGTAGCCCTCCCCATCTCGAATTCACGTTTTCGGACTCCTGGTTCATGAAGAAGACAATTAACCCTCACCTTGGCCCCTATCTCTCCCGAAACCGAAATGGAATACCGTGAAACCAAAACCCCTTTTTTCCTTCTATTTCATTTTTTATATATATTACATTCCTTACAAACTTTTATCGGTTTTTTTGTTTCTTTTTTTTAAATAAAACAATTTTTTGAATATATATATTTGTTTCGGTTTATATATATATATAGATGAATATTCATTCTTTTGGTTTTATTTTAAACTAAAATTATAAAGTTATTTATATATATTACTATGTATTAAATAAATTATCATTATATATATATATACAAAAAAATCCTTAATAAAATTAAAAATATATATTTATATTTATAAAATTAGTTTTAATGCCATATATAGTGTTCATTCATAATTTAAATATTATTCTTAATATTATGAATCCATTATAATTTCTTATAATTTCACATTATTTAATAAAATTTATTATATTCACAAAGTTTGTTTATTGTATATCAGTTATATAATAATATTTAAATCAATATTGTCTATTTATTTTTTTAACAGTTGTCAAATGTTGGTTTTAAATATTACATTTTCTAATGGATAGTTTCTTTTTAAAATGGTTGGATAAAACTCTATAAATACCAATGTTTTACTGGTTGTCTAAACACTAAGAAGAATAATATGTCGACGCTCACGCCACTGCTTTCGGAGATGGTTTTATATGTTCCTCTTATTTTTAGTTTCATTGCTATAATCATTGCCATAACGTTTGTTCTTCTATCAGATCCAAGAGATGATAACTACTCGATCAGCATCGTTGTGTTTCTCGGTAGTCTTCCAATTGTCTTATTATCAATAGCAGTGGGTTTAATGGGTTAGTTCTTGTGTATCAACGGTGTATTCTGGTATTTGTATGAATAAAGTGCTCGCTAATTATATATTTTCATGCGGTAATTTATTTTATTACATCTTTGAAACAGTTTCAAAACGTAAAACATAATTTTAAACCTGGGGTGTTACATTCTACCCTCCTTAAATACAATTTCTCCCTTCAAATTCATTTACACATATTTCTCATAATTCCCATCTATTCTAAGTCTCAAATGATTTCCCCAAGGTCTGTATAGTTGTCTTCCATGATTTCCATGTCTTCCTAAGAAATTAAAGTTCAATGTGTCTTTGAAATATTCCACTTTCTTCGGCCAAATTCAACTAGTGCAAGAGGGGTTGTATGGATGTAGGAACCAAGAGACAGTCCTCAAGGAATGATAATCAATATAGTATCCGAGAAGTTCGTCTTCAATTTGATTCCTATAAGAAATTATTATTGCTTCGTCTTCGAATGTTTCAAATTCTTCATAAATTCTTCCTGTGAAAAAAAAATCTTAAAAGTTGACACATAAATGATGCGCCAAGATTTCCTTCTTCAGATTCTCTATAAAAATTTTAGATTGATTCTAGTTGCTCAAAAATTATAAAAAACCGAAACAGTCTTTCGCAATGAGGCCCTTGGCATCGATATAAATGATGTTGGATCTTCCTGATATCTTCGAAGACGAAACTAGAACCACGATGAAAACAAAGTATATCTTGTGTGACTGATATATTATAGAGATGTTTACAGGAAAGTCGCATGGATTCATAGTGATCAGATTCTTCTTTTCATGATTTTTCCATGATCATAGCGAGTAATTCATCCGGAAGGCCTAAGAGACTTGTTTGAGTTCTCCTTCCTTCCATCTAAAAATTACAAAGAAGAATGTTGACTGAGAAATGACAGTCAATTTATCGAAGGGTTTTAAATTTCCAGAGTTATCTAGACCATTCCTCTGATACCAAGTGTAATGCCCCAAGCCCGCTCTTCCAGACTTGGTGCTAGAAAAATTCTGTGAAAGTTTTTTTTAAAGGAGAATAAAACAAATTACAAACACTTTAATGAAATGAGGATATTTTACCGGTCTAGGTTCTGGAAGATTAGACATAACCTTACATTATCAGAGTTGAACAAAAATAATAAATTTTTCCATTATGCTACCGCGTGCACTAGCTCCATAAGCGATGACATTATGATAATCTCTTAAGATACCTGTGATAACATTTTAAATCTTGGGGTGAGCACAGAAGATGCTCAGTATGGGGTTTTGATAACCATTGATAAACTGCTTTAAGAAAAATATCGTTTCAATAATACATTTGAAAAATTTCCATTTTAAATTTATTTGTGAAACAACCCTTATGAAATAGTATAATCCTTTTGATAAATAATTATACTTTGAAAACACTTATAAACTATTCCAGTGATTTTCTTTGGAAAGTATTCAGCAAACTTCTTGAAAACAAAACATCATTTTGAGGAAACTTAATTCGTCGAAGGTTGTCTTGGGCCTACCCAATTAGCGAAGGATGGCTTCACTCCCCAATGACCTTCCATTTTACAAAAAACAAGCTCCAATATCTTTTTGAAAATGTTTGATGTTTTCTTTACATATATATATTTATATATACTAGTATTGCTCACTGGTGTTTTTAACTTTGAACACGTCTATGAACTTAAATAATAATTTCCACTAATATTTATATATGTGGGTATATATATAGATATTTATATATATATGCACATATAAAAGTGAATTTTTATTGAAAAACACTTGTGAGTATTGGTTCCCAAAACCTCACGTCACTTGACATGTACATGAACTCCAACATACCCAATCTTCCATCGATAAATAATAAATGAAATATAAATGATTTGTTTTCATAAATAAATGACTTAAACCAATCTTTTAATTAGAAATCATAAAAAAAATAATGAGCATGCAACGAATATTATAGATGATATATATATATATGTGTATATATTTTAAAATGAACATTTCATTTATGAGAAAAAATATTATAACATGTCTATAACCATTCATCCAATTCCATTAAAAATTCATTTCTTTGTAATGTTTATCCAACGTTCATGAATTTGTCTATATACCTATACATTCATATTCATATATGAAGTTTCCGATACGATCATCGATATATAGCCATAACCTTGATTTTCATATGACATGAATGTGACATAATAAAATTATGATATTGTTAGTTTATAAATTCATATGTGAATTATTACTTTACTATTAACTTATTTAAAACAATTATATATTTTCACATCATGAAGGTATATATATATATATCTAATTGTGTGTTTGTGTCTATATATATAGGTATATATATACGTATGCATAAAATATCATTTACAAATCATAAAACCCAAATCATTTATTTATGTCCATAATAATTATTTTTATATGACACATATATACGATAAAATTATGATATGCTTAATCTTATAAATTCTCACTTTAGAAATTATTTTGTTAAATAATAATTTTATTTAATATAGTTATATACTTGAGGATTATACATGCATATATATATATATATATAAATATATCACAAAATAATAAGATAAATTCATGATAAAATAAAATGTCGATAAATACAAATATCCTTGACTGAATTAACATGAAACAAAATTAGAACATAAACATTGATATATATATATATATATATTCCAATATTATATATTAATATGATCCTTCAAAAATAATTTTTAATTATAAAAAAATAGATATACAAACTGTCAAAAATATTTAAGATAACAGCTAACTAAAAATTCATCAAAATTTTTAGAACTTTAAAAATGATTGATTTCAAGAAACCAACAATCAAACGTTTTCAAAATAATTTTCCCTTAGAATATAGCATCATAGTGTTGAAAAGTTTTTTAAGAAAAGAAATATCTTATCAATTTTAGAAGAGTAAAATAATAGAAATGGATGGAATTATAAAATTTGAAGATAAATTATGCATACAAAATAATAAATAAATAGTCCCTTACTATTTTCTACAAAAATTTCAATGGTGAAAAACATGCGGATTTTGAAAAAGAAACCATAGACAAAATAAATTTCAATTGTACAATTATGATTTTAGAAGAAAATAAATTGAACGAATAAATATAAAGACCCCTTACCTGGTTTGGTGTAAACTGAGAGTCCAAATTATCTTCCTACCATTCAGACTTTCTTCCCCTCTTTTTTATCTCAATAGAAATTTATCTCTCGGTGTTCTCTCATGTTAGCATAACTGGCAAGCATAAAGGAATGAGGATAGTGGTTCACTACCCTTTTAGTCTCCACATATAGAGTAGAGAATCCTCCTGGGATATGAGTAAGATAGACATGGTTTATATTGCAGTGTTATCTCTTATAATACACGCTAAAAAAACTAAGTGCATATGCTAAAGTGTGTGTATCCTATTAAAAGAGTTTGAAAAGCTAAAAAAATATGGCGAAAACGTTAATTCTTTTATAGTCCAAATGCAGTGTATCAATTAATAAAAATTAAATTTGATGGATTGATGAAAGAAATTTCTTAAACTATATTAAAGGGCCACCAATACCCACTAAAAATGCCAAAACATCTTCCAGACTTATTAATTGACAGCTGATTGATAGCTGCTCAATAAACAATATGAAATGTTGTAAATCCAAACTCACAGTAGATTACACGATTTTAAACATCTAAATTTGAATAAACATCTCAACTATAATGAAGATATGGATTGGAATGGGTAAAGGATTCTTCAAAACACAACAAACCACAGTCATTCACATTTCAGTATAAGACGAAACCATTGTCAGAGATAAGGATATTAATTTCTGATCATAAACACCATAGAAATTAAATGATATAAACAGATTGATATATTATAACATGACAAATCGAATCTATAAAAAAATGATTTAGATAATAATATTTCTGAATACATAAGTCCGAAATAAACAAGACAAAACATATTAGAAAAATATAAACCAAGGATAAAGGTGATTCAAGTACGAATAACCAAAGCCACTCAGAACTTGACAAGATGACCACCTTTATCCTCAGGTACAAAAAATGGAAACAATAAACCGAGTTTAGACATGGTGTTTCAGAACCCCTATGGAATCGACCATTGGACGACGCCCAAGATTCAATCAAAGTTCGACATAGCCCTCCCCATCTCGAAGTCACATTCTCGGACATCCCTTACAAACTTTTCTCATTTTTTTGTTTCTTTTTTTTTAAAATAAAACAATTTTATGAATATATATATTTGTTTCGGTAAATATATATATATATATATATAGATTAATATTAATTCTTTTGGTTTTCATTTAAACTCAAATTATAAAGTTCTTTATATATATTACTATGTTATAAAAAAATTATCATTATATATATATATATATAAAACAATCCTTAATAAAATTAAACATATAAATATATATTTATAAAATTAGTTTTAATACCATTTATAGTGTTCATTCATAATTTAAATCTTATTCTTAATATTATGATTCCATTATAATTTCTTATAATTTCACATTATTTAATAAAATTTATTAACTTCACAAAGTTTGTTTATTGTATATCAGTTATATAATAATATTTAAATCAACATTGTCTATTTATTTTATTAACATTTGTTAAATGTTGGTTTTAAATATTACAGTTTCTAATGGATAGTTTCTTTTTAAAACGGTCAGATAAAACTCTATAAATACCAATGTTTTATGGGTTATTTAAACACTCAGAAGAAAAATATCTCGACTTTCACGCCAATTCTTTCAAAGAAGGTTTTATATGTTCCTCTTATTTTTAGTTTCATTGCTATCATCCTTTCCATAACGTTTGTTCTTCTATCAGATCCAAGAGATGATAACAACTCGATCGACATCGATGTGTTTCTCGGTAGTCTTCCAATTTTTTTATTATCAATAGCAGTGGGTTTAATGGGTTAGTTCTTGTGTATAAAAGGTGTATTCTGGTATTTTTGTGAATAAAGTGCTCGCTAATTTATATTTTCATTCGGTAATTTATTTTATTACATCTTGGAAACATTGTCAAAACATAAAACTTAATTTTAAACCTGGGGTGTTATATGGAATCACATTTTCTTCGTGTTTCACCATGATGGTACCTACTCTATTAATTCAATTCTACATCATGGTTCACTGTGAAATTATCTACTTTACATCATCACATTTCCTTCGTGATCCACCACAAATGTATCTCTAATATGGAATAACTTTTCCTTTAATATCATCTATTAATGTATCATCTCCACTATGACACTTTTCATTCATGATCTATTGTGAATGTATCTCTTATATAGTGTGAATTTTACATTTCAATCCACTAAAAACATATATCCTTGACATTTTCACTTTTCCATCACAATATTCCATGAACATATCTCTTATACGACAACAATTTTCCTTTCACGATCCTCCATGAACATATCGTCTCTATAAAATCTCTATTCCTTTTTGATCTATCACAAACATATCTCCTCAATAGTGTATCATTTTATTCCTAGTGCCCATGTGGTTCATTTTGACAATCCCCAAGGTTATGTATACCTCCTTTACACTTAACTAGAAGGCTGAACACCCTTCCAAATTATTTTTTCTCCATCCTTTCACCTTCATAACTCCCATTTTATGAAACTCCATCTGATGTCGAATATGTATACTCAAAGGTATGTGTGCATTGTGATCCAAAAATCTTGTTTTTCTTCATAGGACCCACCTATGTTATAGATTCCCATTGTGAAGGCTATATCCCTACACAAATTAAGTAATTTATTTGGGTTTCTTAAGGCTCCATGAAGGAATAAGCATTGACAAATCACTCTCTAAATAAAAATATTATTGCTAAGGTGTGGCTCTACTCAACCAAATCATGTCATTAATGAAGCTCTATTATCTCCAAAATAATCAATTATTCATACATCCCAATTCCTTCATGAATAAAACTTCTTTTTTAGAGCACTAATCCTTCAAAATTAATGTTTCTTCCATGAAGCACCTTTCCATCGTAAAACACCTTTCTTTCATGAAGCTCTTCTTATCGAGCTCATGGGACCCGCAAAATATTTTAATAAATGACCCCCCTGGGATTGTGAAAAGATATTTCATGGTTCCTAAAGTGGTGTTTCTTATAGATTTTTCCTATATTATTATTCTTCTCATAGTCACATGACTGAATATTATTTCTTCACATAGCCATGCTAATGAGATAACTTTTTCTCCCCATTGTTTCTTCCCATTTCTTGTACCATCGAAACCTCGGGTGTGGGTAGGTACCCGTTATGTAATTTCAGGGGGTAAGGTTTTTGCCCTCCTTTTCAGAGCTATAATATGTTAAACTATAATGTACCTTCATCCCCAACACATTAAATTAAACTATGAGTTATTTAATGTGTGGACGGACTATGGGAAAATGAAGGGGAATGAGGAGATAATCATTCTTGAATTCTCTCAACCTTTTGGATTTTTCACAATGTGTTCCTCGTGCAGTCTTCACATAATCACCAACACACTCTAATATGGTGTTCCCAATACAATATTCATATACTCCATATAAAACTAGTCACCCTCCTCTGGATTCCAAATAGAGTAAGTCCCAATTCCCATATCCTTGGTCTACTAGCCATAGGTAATCCTCACACCATCCCTCATTGACTAACCATTGCAACACCATTATTAGGTCTGCCGCTACCTCTTATTTACTGATCAAGACTCATGTGGGCATAAAAAATTAGTGATAATGAAATCCTTCCAGGATTCTAACAATGAGTAAGTCCCATGCCCCTCATCCTGCTTGACTATAAACATTATCTTCTTGAATTACATCGAATTTGATCCTTTTCTCTTACATATGGTACGTAGGAAGCATCTATGGGTTTCAAGACCCTTTCTCCCTCAAATCCAATTGTTACGTGCATTTAATGTTTGTTCACCTCTATCCCGATATGATGTTAAACTATATTCCCCATATAAACAAAGTGGGTTTGGATTACCATCTTCAATAAAATTTATATATGAAGAATATTTTAGGTCCAACCTCAATATATGGTAACCTCTAGTAATCCCTCCTAAGGGATGTACCATCCTAATTCTATTCGTGAAATTTTTGGGATGACTCTAATAGATCCTCCTATATATGGGGTTCTTATACACCCATGTTGCTAAACATGCATAGCACCCACACCTCACTATACTCCCTCAATCTATAGTACCCCTCTTAAGATGGAATTCTAACAGTGCGTAAGCCCAAGCATGCCTCGAGGTCATTGTCCTTTGAGTACTCCCAGATTATGCTCCCCATTGATCTATATAGATATTGATTCCCATCCACTAGGATACATAGGAAACCTCTCGAAAGGTTCGAGCCCATATCCCAATTCCCTTCACCTCCTAACCTTCGAGCCTTTGTGTATCAAGAAAATCATACATTAACCCAGTGGTTATTTTTTTGGGTCCCCATCTATGAATTCCATTCTCACGGGCAGCCTCCCTAGTTGTCTAATCACTACACCTATCTACATGGACATTGATTTCCATCCAGTTGGATATGCAGGAAGCCTCCGTATAGTTTTATCCCAGCACCACCATTATCCTCAGGTTTTTTCAATCAGATACATCTCATACAACTCATAATTTCATTCACCATCCATCATAATTGTACTCTTGTCACCACATACTAGAGAAATCATACCATCCATATAAGAATATCCATGCTTAATCCCTATGCATCCAATTTGTTCATTTGGCGGCCCCCGGGTAGCTAGAAACATGTATGCCCAAGAATTCCACTTCGAAAAACATGTATTTTTATCATTGTCTCCTAGAAGTATAATATATGAATCCTTGATCATGTTAAATAACAACTAACGGTAGTCTTTGTTGTTACTTTTTCAAAGGCCCACCTTTTCGGATCATCAATTTGATGTGTTTAGATCAGCCTTCACAGTGTGAAGCCTTCCCTTTTGGGAGATTCCATACTGGGTCCACCCCCATTGTGTGTTTGGATCACCATATCTGGTAAACCTTCCAGGTGATCCCTCCTAGGGGAACATTTTGTACTATTGTAATTTGTATGATCTGTCATTACTAGACATTAAACTCGCAACATACCCCATGTTAAACATGTTAATCCTTTGAATATCATGAAGACATTCCACTAGCATAATATTCCTCACATTCTACATGGGATGTGTTAGGATTGTGAACCATTGATAATCCCTCTAATGAGTGATGATTCAGGTGTACCAAGGTTCCAATGTCCAGACATTCCAATAATGCTCAATGTGACAACCTTCATAAATAAAGGTTTCTACATAGGCATGGCCCCTTGAAATTACATGAAGGAAGTATCATAATTATTGGAGTCTGCATAGAGATGGATCAAAGATGTTTCTCATGAACAAAGTCATTATCATTAAGGGAGACATGAACTAGGCATTGAGTTTCAAATAAGAATCCATGTAAGGAAGAACATAAATCATATCATCCTGTTTTAATCAAGTAGAGGGAATCATCAAAGAGGTGATAGATGAATCTGACCTTTGGATTTTGGGAATTTCAGATACAAAGCACTGCCAACTTAACATCAAATGTGCTCAAGCCACATGCCCCTATGAAAATCGTCAGAAATAGAAAGAGTTATCTTGACATGAATCTTATATTTTTCAACAATGGGGATTTGTAGCATTAATAACTCAATAGATAAGTGGGTAACTAGAACTATCCATCTCTTTCGATGTTTCTCTATGAATATAGTCGTTCTGGCATGGAACTCACCACAATGTTTTCAGTTAATCATTGGTCATTCCAGTTTGTAGCCTCTTGATCCTGGATATTTCTATCCATCCATGAAATACTGAATGACTCTAGGGTAATGGGCACTACTCTCCTACTAAATGTACTAATATTAGATTCTTACATCTTTGTAGGAACAAATATATATGAAACTGGTTGCCTCCATCCTACAGAAGCATGGTCAGGGGAAATTCTTATGTAGAAATCCTACACTGATCTAAATCTGTCACGACATCATCCACGACAATGTCTATCAAACTCCCACACCCCATATCACCCTTAAAGTATATCCAGAGTAGGGTTATTGATACTCTCAATCTATGATACAAACATGAAGTGGTCATCCCAATGAGGGATATGGCCCGCCAATATCGATAGGATTTTTTTCCTCGCCGTCACTACCACACCAATGGGTCATGAAAGGAGAAATTAATCCTTACTCCAACATTAAACTGTTTGGAGATACTCTCCCAAGAACGATAATACAATTCAATCCCCTACACTGTGGAGTTACGGGACATTCAATTCATCCTAGCATCGACTTCATCCAGGGAGTCTCCAAGGAGGGCTCCCACTAGGCTGCATCAACACTGCCACCCGGTCACTTAGGACAAGGAATAAGTGGTCTCTACCACTACATAGCTAGCCAAGACATGGTTGAAATAATGTAAACTACGGTGGTAGAAACAAAGAGATTTCTATCTACAAGCATAATATTCTATAGCTTTAGTGGCCCATGGCACCACTGACACAGACTATTACATCCTTATTATTACGTAGCAGGGAAACTCTATATCCATTGAGGTTGGGACCACAGCAACCCCATGCACATGATAGGATTACTGTTTCAGTTGCTCACATGATAAGTAGCCTTTGTGGGACAACCCATGTTGTCTAGATGCCTTTTGGGGGTCCTCCCCATACTATCATCAGTCACAGTGGAGTTTCTCTCGGCTCCCACACACAACATTGAGGCCTTCTCCATGCTGTTATCTCAAGTCCAAGCCTATATCTTGTCTATCTTATTGATGTACACCACATAGGTCCTCCCCATTCCCATAAACCAAGGTATGTATATTTACCCCTTATTTATGGGTGTTAATTAGAAGGTCCTCATCACACTATAACCCATCTTCACATATGTCCTCTCCATGTCCAGTTTTATTTGTATGAAGTCCCTCCTCGTACCACCACTACCGACTAGCACAAAGGTCCTTCTTGTGCCACAGGTGGATATTAAGGATGTTCTCTCCTCGTCCTTACATACCCCAGTGGAGGCCCTCCCCATTATAGTACCTCTAACCATAGAGTCCCTCCCCACACGTTATGTACTCAATATGAGGGTCCTCCTTTTTTCCACTGACATATCCAATGGTACTCCTCGAACACCCATGCACCCAAGAAGGGGCCATCCATACTCTCTCACCCAACATGAGTGACCTCCCCATGACCTTATCAACACTCTTTGTGGAGTCCCCTCCTACAATAATGACACTAGGCATGTAGGATTCCTCCATATTTCTATCAGTTCCAGTGGTGGCCCTCCCCAATCCAGCACCATCATGTATTGAGTTATTCTCTATGTTGGATATTTACCATAACTTGAGGAACCATCCTAGAATAGAAGGGAAGTCCATAAGCACAGATGAGTGAATCCTTCCCCATGCAAGCTCATTGTACATCTAGTCCACTTTTTATAATCTGATGTGGATTGTGATTCAATGATGGATCCTTCACCCCGATCCTATGAAACATCATTCGGGGATAGAAACAAATGTGTTGGATTCATCCTTATATAAATGTAATTTCACCGAATCCTCAAGGCCCAACATAAGAACATACAGGAGGATAAATATATAGATCATTTTGAGGGTCATTCCATGAAATCCTCACCATTTATATCAGGATCATACACTACCTTGACCTGAGATAACATGGAGTTGTTCTTGGGGCCGGTGGATTATAAGAAATTCCTAGACATTTCACCATCATCTACATCCCTTACCTATAATGTGATGGTCAGAACTCCATCATACATGGATGTGATGATGTGGTTAGTACCACATCTAAAGGATTATCCTAAAAGTAGTGTCTTCTCAGCCTGTGTCGAATTTTCTCCATAGGCCAGTCCTCCATCACAATGTTCCATCTCAATACCATTGTTGGTCCCTCATCCACCTGTAGTTGGTGAATGGGCAATCCATGGGTCAGATCCTGATGAAAAATGAGGGAGTTTGTGGGAAATTCTAATGACATACAATTTTCAAGAAATATTTTGACCAATCACTACATCTAACATCAGTATTTCAGAGCTACTCACCCATGATGAAGTCATGGGTTTCTGCGGAACATTGGGGATGAAGAACTTCCATAACTATCATTGTTAATTGGATTATCCAAAATACCAAGAAAATTATGATAAAAATGGAAATAAATGGAACCTGGTATGGTTATACATGCTTGTTCTGGCTCATCTTTCTGTATTTCTAGGTTATCACCATAATCTTCAACAATGATGTGTTAAGAGATTCACTATGCTCCACAGAACTATTAAGGAGGTGTCTCCACCTATCTTGATCTATAGATGCGGTAGAAATATCTTATTCAATTTAGTCCCATACTACATAAAACTGAACATCTGTGTGATATCAAGGATATATCACCTAGAATAGTCATAGTAAACATTGATGACCTCACAATGAAGTATACCAAGGCATGAATCATTTTGGTGAACCTCACCCCCAAGGAGTGATGCATCTATTGGATCCCCTATGAATAATCAATGTCCATAAAAGTAATTAAAATGGCCTTCGAGACCCTACTGAGTTATTTGCCTTCATTTGAGACCCTGCCAAGGGTAAAAGAAACACTATGACTTTTAAGCTTGCTGACCCATCTGGCTCATTGAAAACGATGGAGGATGATCTGACAAAGGCCGCAATACTTCAAAATCATGAGAAATAAATTAAAATTACTGAATAGATATTTGAAATGAATTCAATGTGTGATGAAAAGACTTTTGTGATCCCCGCTATGATCCCAGCCATCCTTCATCGGGTCAAGAGTTGTATGAACATGTTCTAGTGGGTGAGTTTCCCCCCATTAATATAAACCACCCATCATATAAAAAAATGATAGATACTGGAGATTATAGAAATCATTTGTCAAATGAATCACCAAATCCACTAGATCTTCATGATAATATTCTTCAACACCTTGCTTTGTAAGCCATTAAGAAAGTGGCCCAAATGTTTCTTCATGGGATGTATCTCTAGAGTTCCCACTAGTTATTGAAATACCTACTCCATGAGGCATTTTGATCACATATCATGTTGAGGAATATACCAATGCACTGATGGTCATGGATCCTCATGAATATAGGAACCCCTTCTAGGATGATATGATGGCCCATCTCATCACTCACCCTATGGAACTTGATACCTGATATGTGGTGATCCCACATGGTAGAAATATATAACCCGAATGGGTGGATGATATTCCAGCACCCTTGGGATTTTGGAATTCAAATTTATTTCCCTTCAATTGGATGCGAGACCTCCCTTCAGTATATGACCCACTTTATCTCAACATGTGGACCCATGTTGGGAAATCTAATACCTCAATAGGTCAGAAAGATGCAGTTATCCATACAAACACAAGATGGTACTGCATACATCTAGTAAAACTAGTTACTCATTAGGTCCAAAGAATGATGGGAGGATCATTACAGGTTGTTTCAGTATCATTTCATCTCCACCAAACTGAACACAAGTATCTCTTACCACATCAAGTGTAACAAAAGGATTGACGAGATTGTTAAAAACATTATTTCTAGGTATAAAGGCCTCATGTATTCACCCAACATCCTGCAGACTCGGGAGAATCGAATGAAAATGTGTGTAGGGATCGAAAATACTAATCTGGTCCCCTACCTTATCACTAAAAACATCCCAGGTCGATTCCATGATTTCTATAAGAATGATAATCATTTTGATTAAGCCTTATAGAACGTTGTGAAGGTATTTTCATTACAAACCAAAAATCCTATAAGAAAATAATATAATTTTAGGACTGCTATTGTTGCATAAGTAGAGGCTCTTAGAACATTAGAGTTTTTTGGAATATACTCCTCCATTGTCGCACTAAATTACTCATCATAAAGTTCATAATAGACCACCATAAAATTGATTAAAACCACCAAATAATGCACCACCTACATAAATTCAATATAATCATGTTCCACCGTCTTTTCAGGCCCAATCCCCGATTAGGGCCAAGCACCCAGTGTATCATTTTTAGATAGGAGAAACTCAATCTACTTGTATGATGAGACTCATTTACGAAAGATATTTCTAGAAATCCATGTATTAGGGAATCCAATAGTTTCTGGAATGTGGGAGACCTAAAAAGTCTGATCACACTAATCTCTGCAATTAGATACCCAATCAATGGTTACATGGACATAACCTCAAGCCAAGGGATTTGTTTATGGACAGGCTCAAGGACCATATTGAAAATAATATATTCATGTTTGGGTATTCCATGGAGTAGGTGGCATGATTCTCTATAAGGCTGGATCATGACAACTATGATTAATGATGGCGGGTTCTAAGCCATGAGACTCATAAGTATGATTAATAGATAGATTTCAAGGACATTGCTCATGCTCGTGGTATCATTTTTTCCCATCTGAATTACACTGAGCCATCTTATGATACTACACCTCCACTAGCGGCCACTACTACATCCACACCTCATCCTCACTCTTTCTATAGGGGTAGGAATCAGCCGTTCTTATGAAAACAAAGTACCCCACCAATACCAAATCTATATCGTACTCTTGGGGATTTTATTCCCCAAGAGATTCAGGCCACCCCCAAGATCATTCTAGTAGTCTAATTTTATTAAATTGATGATTAGAAGAACGCCTCAGTAAATACCATCAAGTTGGTGGACCCTGACATGGTTCTCGGGGAATATGAGTGCCAGGAACATCCTCCTAATAAACCCAGTCAACACCATCATTAATGAATCCATGGATAAATGAATCTGTAAAATTTATCAGCGAGTACATCTAACAAATACATGCATGCCACTAATACTATAAAGTAAGATCAATGTGGAGCTACATATAAACAACCCTCTCATATTATCTTTTCAGGCTCACGACCACTGTCGTTTATGTTTATTAGTCAAAAAGAGTTTCTACAACAATTTTATTATCATAGACATTTAGTTATGGTCAAAGCTCATCCATCTAGAAATCAGTTGGAATTAATTTCTCATGATTCATCTACTGAGAAGTAGAATATTCCCATAACCATCCAGAATCTACCGAATCCACCAATAACACATGTCGTACCTCATACCATTGATCAACATCATTGCTAAAAAAATGTTCACTTGGTGTGGAAGTATGGTATTTTTATGTACCTTTCAAGAATTCATATAAATGAAAATAATGTTTAGGAAAATGAGGATAAACCCACTACAACTATGGCTAGCCTATAGAAATACATAGATGATGCTTTCATTCTGTTGATTCACCGATTCAAGGACACAATGAAAATCAAGGGTAAATTATTTCTTGTCACTAAAATAAGTGTTAAACATGTTCCCATGAACAAGGAGCTACAAAAAATCACTTCATTCTAATATATGAATCATGAAAAAGTCATACCTGAGTCCCTTACCCTTGTCTGGTGTCTAGAAATTCTCCCCATGTAAACACCAATACAAAAATGTTCTTTCTTCATCAGGATAGATCGAATGGACTCAAGGAAACACAATACTATTGATTTCAAATTATTATTTGTGTCCACATTTGTATATGTCATGATGGAATATGATGGAAATAATTTTTCATAATGGATTCAGTGGTAAAAGAGTCTCTTGATGAAGACTCCTCTTATGATGAGGGTATAACTATCATTCTGTCAGGGTCAGCCAATTATGAACATTTTCCTCTTACTAATTATATTATCAGCATGGATGGTGATTAGGATTTGGAAGATTATCCTCCTAAATTCAATTAATGATTTTCTACCACTATAAATTAGTTGATCCAGGAAAATGATACTTTCTAAATGGATCTAATACCAACAAAGATCTACAAATCCTTTCCAATTGAATTATAGGAGTAGTATGTGTATTTCATGGAGATAAAATTTGATTTATATTTTTATGAGTTATAATGAGATTCCAAGACTATATCACGTGGTAACTGTCCAAACCCTGGTCTCTCGATATGTCGTCATGGGTTTATATAGCCTCCCAGAAAGATTCATCCTTCTAATGACACCATATTCAAGGCCAAATTATATAATATCATCAAAGAAAACATCATTAATGAGGTCCAGTACCCCATGTTTTTTAACAACAAACTTTATGTTATGAAGAAGAACATATAAATTAGATTCGTCATTGAATTATAGGACCTCAATGTCCACTATAAATATGAATCTTCTCACCATCCTATGATATATATATATATATAGATCAATTCCACTACCATATTCCTTACTCTGTCATTCATGGATGTGTATCTAGATTAAATAACACCTAATGACCCCTAATGAAGAAGTGTCGACCACCATCCGTGAACTGTAAGGTCGCTTTTATTATTTTTTAATGCCAATAGTTTTGAAAAATTCCGAATCCACTTTTCAGAATTATATTCACTATATATTTAAACCAATACTCGGTAAATTTCTTGAATGATACATGGATGATTTGGTAGTCAATTTACACTACTGTCATGATTATCTTAGTGATACAGATAATATTTATGGATTTTACCACTCCCACTATCTAAATATGAACCCCATAATGTGTTCCATATGGGTGAGCTATAGTAATCTCATTAAAATTTTCATTAGATATAGTGGCATAGAAATTGATTTGGAGATGATCGATGATATTATTCATATTCCACATCTGATAAACATTCAATACCTAAACAGATTCCAAGACCAAATAGCCAACATACATCGATTAATTGTGAATTTTGATGGAATCTGTAATCCCTTAATCTAGTTAATGAAGAATAGTGAAATATTTCAAGGGTATAATGAATTACAAAATACATTTTTAAAAGATCAAGCAGTACCTTCTACAGCCTCTTGTTCTGATGCCACTTATTTCTCGAATGTCAATGGCCCTTTATGTGACCACCCTAGGATGATCATTCAGCACGATTGTAGACCAAAAGAATAATGATGGTATATAGAATATTTAATGCAATCTCAATTGCATTCTCCTTGACATAGAGACTACATATTCCACTACTGAGAAGATCTATTGTGCACTTGTATATCTAGTACAGAAGCTGTATCATTATATCTAACATCATGAGATATATCAAGTGTCCCACATGGATCTTATATTTTATATTCTAAATAAACCTATATTTAAAGGTCATCTAGTTCCTTGAGAAGTTATCCTATAGTAGTTTGAAATCATATTTATCCTATAGGAAGCACTTATGGGTCAGGCACTACCAAACCTAATTACCACCCATCTATATCCCATGTTGTAGTCTCTATATTTTGACATTCTAGATTATTATATTATATTACTGGACCAGACTATGTCATGTTAGAAAATGTACATCAATGATGATTCCCAAATTTTGTCTGGTAGAAGGCTGAAGGATCCAATAATCAATAGGGTAGGCCTAGGAATCATCTTCCTTATTCCTATAATGATTGTTTCCTCTACACATTTTATTGTCAGAAGGATGTAAAAACATTGAGTGATAGTATCTGTCCCCAATAATTGTTCGGGATATTGATCATGAGATTCATATTCCCCACCTATATGTGAAGTTGTAATCCATGCTGGTTATCATGAAGATCAATGGTGGCTATATCATTAGGATGCTAGATCTTTTGGCCCTCTTAGATCATACTCACCAGATGATGTCCCATTTCCCTTACCTTTTAAAAGTAACACATGATCTTCAAACTTATAATATTTGTGTTTAGGCCTTGTACAAACTTCCAGTGTACCTCATAGAGCAGATGAATATGATATGATTATCCATTTGGTACATTTAAGGGTCATCACTCTTGTCAATTTACATAGTGATGATCCACTTCAGGTAAATCATCATACCACTGATGCATCAACACCAGGACCTCTAGATCCCACACCATAGAATAAATGTCCCCTAGATGGATGAATCCTTTTTTTGTTACATCCAACTTGTCCAAATCATGATATAAATAGATGGTAATTAAATAATCTATCAACATGAATTACAGTTCACCCTCATCATTTGTTCCATCCACGAGCATATCCTATAACAATGTGGATTTGATGGATTTATCCTCCATTGCATTCAATGAGGTGAGAGTACCCACTTCAATTAGGAAATCATTACTACCCCATGTGGATATTATTATATTGGTTTAATGCTCTCCCATTAAATTTAGATATTGGGATTCATCTTGCCCACTGTTGTCTTTGATATTATAATGTTCACCAAGACGTTCCATGTGTTCCACATTATTGCCAATAATGTGCATCGACTTTTGGAGCAACACAATACTACTAATTACTCATGAGCCTTTGTGGTATTGGGACTCAATGTCATGGGACTATATCCAATTGAAACATCACTCCAAGAATTATTTAGTATGACCTCTACATATTTATTTTCCATGTGGGGAGAAATAATAGATCTCAAGGATGTAAAATTTCATTCCATCATCGAGTTTGAGAGATCCAAAATGATTCAATAATTTAGTTTCACTCACAAAATTCAAACTTATAATGACACTAGCTTTTCGGTAGCTGAGTTGAGGAAATTGTACATCAAGTACATCATCCGATCTAACCAAAATGCTCTCTATCATGTTCAAGAATATTCTATGATTGAGCCATTCAAAAAGACCCTATAATAAATTTTTCATGATGATAGTTGGTCAGAAGAAAAGGATTTTGTTATAAATCTCTCCTACGCTCTTTGGGCATATCATATAAAGACTTTCAATTCCATATAGTTGACCCCATATTTCTTGGTGTGTGGGAATGTGGATTTCCTACCCATACCTATTCAGTTATTTTTGCTCAGCACTACTGTTTATAATCAACTACCATCAAAAAATGTATAAAATGAACTTCTATCTGAGCAAGAGTCCCTCAATGAGAATAGGTCGCATGCCTTGCAAAATATAGAGAGGCACCTGAATAATATTGTCAGAGATTTAAAAAAAATATTTCTCATATTATTTCTTTCAATGTGACGTGGTATTAGCTCTATGGATTCCATTAATCATAGAAGGAATAAACCAAATTTGGAGCCCAGGGGTGAGGGACCCCACATTATTCATAATATCTGTCCCAATGGTGTACCCACTTTGGTCCCCATGGATGGTGAGATAATTAATTATCAGAAAAATCAAAAATTCCCCAGGCATTAATTCATGTGAGGACACCATTTTTCGTGTGGCAGGACATAAAAATATATAGAAACATCATCCTTCATTAAGTTAAATGGCATAGGATAACCCTACATGATGTTAAATAACTGAAACATGTATGAGTTATAGGATGTAAAACTATCAATCACCTTTTTCATGCATGTCATTACACTATATCATCCAATATGATGTAAAATGTCAATTAATCATGGGCCTATGATGATAAACTATTCATCGCCTAAGTGTATTCATCTCAGAGGTATTCACTTCATTTACAAGGTTCCCTTGGAATAACATTATATGATTTGGGATTATACTATCCTCATTCATGTGGGGCTTACAATTACCCTGACATGTACCTTCCTGGATAATAAGAATCCTCCAATCATACATCATTACAGCATAGTACAAACCCGAACGAACATTCATAACTATTTATTTCTTCAATTCTACCCCTGTAGGATACATTGGATGTCTAGACATTTTTACTTTGGGGTCAACCCTAGGTACCAAAAATGTTTTCATTCTTTCACCCATTGGACTTAGTGTCCCAATATTACATGGTGTGGAATGAGGCCTCATTAGCTCTCATTCATGATGGGTTTACAATGGCCACAAAATATACACACCCTTAGGAAAATCCTTTTTCTTGTTTTGGATACAATATATAAAACTGAAATGTATCACTATCCTACATCGCATTAAACTATACCCACATCTTCACCGGATGATGTTAAACTACATGACATTTGAGAACTCCATATTTCTTGATTCCTGCCCTTTAATAATATGTATAAACTCATATACAATTTATCTTCAAGCTCATCCCTCCAGTTTCGATACCCTCATTCTTCTAGTGAGATATATGGTGGACTATGGGACCTCATTAGTCCTCATTCATATTGTGGTTGTTAACTCTAAAGGAAGATTTCACCAATTATAATGACAAAAATTTCTTATATTCATCCCATGTGATGTTAAACTGTACCTTGTCCTTAGCATGTGAATATAAATGGCCTTTCATAACTATACATGGCTTGATTTATACAGTTATAGGATCTGTAGTAATGTTCAAACATTTTATATTCAGGTCCAACCCCATGTACCACATATATTTCTATTTCATTATAGAATCTTGGCATGTTTTCACTCCTTGAATTCCCATGGTGTGGTGAGTACTTCCATTGTGCTAATTCATGTAAAATTTTCAATAGCCGCACTATGACACCTTTTGAGGGAACTCCACTTTCCTCTATCCTTACCATGTGATATTAAACTTCACAACACTCTAGAACTATGTTCGACTTATTTCTTATTCTTGAATGTTACATAGGAACCCTTGGGAATTTATCCTTGGGCCCTTCACTAGGTCCTTTGACCATTATGGGTCCCTCGGCCTTTCCCCTATGTTCTGAGTTCTATGACCTCAAACAAATATCAAATTCATCTTGTGTGACATTGAACCACTCTCTCCTGCTTGTAAGACATTAAATTGTATAGAATTTATGGACTTTTCTTCATGACATAAAATTTAAAATTCCTCATTTTAGAGTATTACATTAATTATTTATAGGATTCACCTGATAAACTTTCCTTCCATCCCATTGACCTGAATATTATCCTCCTTGCTTGTGATTTCATGGGGGATTCTTCTAACCTCATTCACATTATGTTTTCTCTACCACGTCATTCATATCCTATCTATGATATCATTACCAAAATCCATCTTTACTGCAAGATGTTAAACAACAATTCCTTTTAGAACTATGTGTATCCTGATTCCTACCCTCACAAAACAAAAAAGAATGTCAAAAAAAATTTCACAAGGCTGTTCCCCAGGTTCATTACCCTATTTTTTCCCCTTTCTTATACTCATCCACTCGAGTCGCCTACCCTAAATCAAACCCCTTCGTATAACCTTAATCATTAGAGTTCTTAGATTCACTATGGCGTGTGACTTAGAGTGTTGGATTCCACAAAGAAATTCTATCATTCATACACCACGCTTATTATTTCCCTTTATTTGGAAAAATATAATCTCTCACATCCATATCCAAGTATACTTTTTCTTTTTAAAACCATTTTAGGAAAAATTGGAAACCGGAGCTCACAAAGAGTAACCACTACGTGCTGAAAGAGATCGCAAATTGGTTAAACAGAATAATAATGTTACTTGACCCAACTATTCTATAAAGCTCCCTGTGCAGCAAACTAACCTGGATGTAAGGATCAACTACCATTTTGGGCCAATGTCCCAAAGCATCTAGAATAGAATATTGGTAGTGGTTTTAATCTAATTTTGAATATGGTTAGTGGATGACACTCAATTGATAGTTCCCATCTCAAACCACACGATATGGATATTGTGTTTCAAATAAGGTCATTAGTAGGTGCACTCACCAGATCAGATCCATATGGATTTTTCAGAATTGTATGTTATGGATATACCATCAAGACTAAGTTGTGCTTGCATGGGAAGCCTATCCAGACAGCCATGCGAAGGTGGGAAGATATTATCACTATGCCAATAATAGGGAGGGGTAGTTCCTTGTAGATAGACTGGTTGGATTATCTAAGACATTCGGGTCATGTAATCTCCTAAGCCTACGGACCACGTAATCAATGAGACTACGGGCCTGGCAATTGTTCCCCATTATCCCTTGAAAGGGGGCTTATCAAAAATCAATAAAAATGACGGACTTCAGGCCATTCAGGTAATAAGGTCATTAACTATCCACATTCATTAAGATAAACCCATTGAATACCAAATATTGGTCTCATGAATCAAAATATTTCTCACATCTTTATTTCCATATGTGACATCAATAATCAATGTTCCGTCCCTCCATTCACCTCTACACATTGAGTGGGTGGACTATCGTCATGGGATTTTTCATGGATCCACATGTCCTCTCTCTTATTGGGTGTTTCTGTGTGTTGTAATGATCTTCTACTCTTAATGATTACCACACTAAAAGATGGTCACATGTTCATAATGGTTATTGATATGGTTTATACTTCCATTGAACATTCAGACACCACAAGGTCCAAATTATATGACCATAAACTAGGTGTTCAAGACTTGAACTCCACAAAACATGAATTTATATTGTTCTCTCACAAATATGTAATGCGATGAAAAACTATTAGGTCCTCATTTATTCCATATTTATATATGACATCATGTTACATATTTTCACTTTTCAATAGCTCATTCTCATGTTCTACACCTTATGACCATAAAATGTATGTGGGGCTTCAACCAAGGAATTTCTGATGTGTTGTGTAATACATTGTTCATCAATCATTGTGGGTTACATTATACTACCACCACTAAACATTTCCTCCATGAGATGGTCTTCACCATATGACCTTAATCTATGATATATATTGTCATGTTCACACGAACTTAATCTGTTTAACAACATTTATTTTCTTCACATCAGAGGATATATCCCCCTTGGGTGTTGGCCGTTTCCATGCCTTCCTTTGAGAAATACATGTCTCATGATTCCCATCCCAGTGGAATACAAAGGAACACCTATAATATTGATCCCATATCAATACTATCCATCATTTCCCATTTTCCCATTGATCCCGAGTTCCCCATTAGAATACTTGAGGTGGTGTGGGATTATTTTTTCCTCGTTCAAATCAGTTTATATACCCCGCCTAACATATCTCTTTTGGGGTGCACATGTCTTAGCCACATGATAAAAAACTACATCATAAAAAACATCCTTACCATAAGATGTTTAACTAAAAGTCATTCATGAACTATGTATGTCTTTATTCAGAATCTTGTAGGATATTTAATAAGTCATGGGAACTTCCGCTTGATCGCAAAACAATATATATTTACCTTCCCTGACCATTGGACCAAAACACGGTCTGAACTCTATAACCTTAAACATGGAACACCTAGTCATTGTAACATGACTATAAACTATTGGCTAGGGTCCATGAAATATAACTTTTAACTATGTGAACTATCATAGTCATATTATGTCAAACTATTTCATGCATCGTCCTCACTGTATTAGGGTAAACTACGCATCTATTGTTCACATAAGTGAAGTATTCTATGTCCTCTCTAGAGAGATACTATCTAGAAATAGGTTTGATTATAGATCAAACCATTAAACCCAACCATTGTGTCATTTATGTGTTTGAATAATTCCAAGAGTGATGGACTCCATATGAATAGAACATCACTCCATCACTATGATTTTCATGATCTTTATGTGGATCCTCATCTTCTTTCATGTCTAAAGTAACACCCTAATGGTCTGGTCCCGTGACATTTAATCTCAACTACCAACTTCGTCCAACATTCTAGAATACATTAGACGATAGTTCATGTTAGTCTATGTGTATTTGAACATACTAATAAGTTGGACCTCAATTGGTTTCCCCCATTTCAGGATAACATGATATGGATTTCTTTTTTTCAATACAGTCAATAATTATCATACATCTTTATGCCACCATTATTATTAATCAAATTTTGGGTATCATAATTCAAAATATTCAATACCCTTTGTTTTAATTGATTCTAATTATTTATTCATTTCCCTACATTCATTGTAGCACACATTTTAAAGTGAAAGTTGGCTACTTTTGGAACCTTATTACCCAGTCATAGCTTCCCTCAAATCGATTTCCCTAGTTAGTTAATCAGCGATAGCTAACCTCGAGTATTCATCAATTAACTGATACTCTCATACCATGTGGGTGGTAACGTATTCATCCCTTATTTCTCACACCATTCATGACCCAAGTCTGCATAGGGATTCACCATTAATTATTCCTTAAATATGATTGAGATGAAACCTTCAAAACAAAAAAGAAATATGTACATGAACATTGTTTAAATGGGAATTTGTAAAAAGAATGTATGCCTTAGATTTTCCAAAACATGATCGTTACAAATATAATCCATCAATGGAGTGCTTTAATTCCTCAACTTTATGGTCTGTAGCTTCAAGGGTTTATTTCCAATTATCGAGATCCTCGTCATCATCGATGACTGTAGATTGAAGCTCATATAACCTGATCTATATTTGGACCCATTCATCAGGATGTTCTTTAACATTACAATTTTCCTATGAATATATTTCTTGGGCTTCCTCTGGTTGGGTCTTTTTCAATTCAGTGAGAACCATCTACATTGGGATGAATTTGAAAATCTCTCTAATTTTACCATTTTTTTTGAATATATTGCCTATGCTCTTTGAATTTTGGGATATTTTAGGCATTCTTCTAGTACATCTAGGAATACATGTGTAGACTACTCACCCGTATCTTCTCAACAAGGCAGTTGTGAACAAACTTGTTCAGATGCCGCACGTCTACACCTCCAGCACATAGATCATGTAGCCACATGTGAATCCATCCCATTATGCTAATCCTTATAAATTCTGGAACCCCAATGAAGAATCACATGATTAGTTACCATTCTTAGTGTATGGCCTTGTGAATACCTCATCTACATTGGATTCAGATTATTTCATCTCAAATGGATCAACCAATTCATACTCAACAAGTAGTCCTAGGATCTCAGCAGTAGGTTCTTCCTAAAAAATTGAACCCGAAGAATTGGTCTCCATGATGTCTGATTGGTTGTCATTACATTATTCTTCCACAAAGATGTAATCCAAGATGGATCAAGGTTTCTCCCTACCAATGACATGTCCCTCCATCCTGATTTATTTCTCACTAGGAATAATATATTGGTCATCGTTGGTACTTCATTATTTATGGACTCTCACCCATCTTAGTGAAGGGTCCCCCGTTCTTCTGGCCATCATTTCCAGTACGACATCATACATTATATGAACTGATAAAAAATGCATTGTGGTAGACATTTTGATTGATCAAAATAATAGGAGTTTTTATAAACAACAGGAGGATTAAAAAGGTCAAATTCATGGTCATGATATGAGATTTTAAACAATAGATTACCATTCCATAGTCCCCCATATATGATTTCAGGATCTAATGGTTCTGAAGATGCTTTCCTTGTCACCCCATTTCTAATAGATTCTGCATGTATTGTTTCTCTAGATGCAAGTACATATGACTAGTCCACCACACGCTTTGTCACATCTTTGTCCCTAATAATAGGGAATCTCTGCACAAGGTGACTCTACATAACTATATGTTGTATGTGGTATTATGATAATGAGAGAATGATTATGGTTTTGGAGATGAGGCTCACTTCAACAATTGCAAAAAACCCTCCCTGCAACTTCTTCTCTGAGGCCATGATTTCTTTTTCTTCTAGAGAGCCTCCCATGGAAGTTACTTCCCCATCACCCTTCTAAAGTTCCTCCACATTAACCAATTTTCCCAAAATCTATCTATTTTGTTGGGAAAGTGGAAAAACTATGATAATTGATTCTATAATAGCATTATATGTCATTATTTGTCCAAAATTACACTCACTCATCATTTGAGTATTCACATAGTTCCTCAAGAGTACCATAAATAATCTAGTTCATGTATGTACCTTCTTCCCACTTTTGGGGAAACATTGAATCTATCTCTCACAAATATATTTTCCCCACATCTCTCTATCTTGTTTTTTGAAATGATCCAAAGTGGAATCAATGTTCAATAAATGTTTGAACAATTACCAGTACTTCATGGAGTCTGGATAAATGACATCATGGGGATTCACCACACGATGCACCTACATCCATGGAGGCTTAATAGGCCTCTTAAAGAATCTATTTTTTTATTCCCCCATTTCCAACTTATTCTCGATAGTATCCACTAGGTCTATAATAACATCCTCCCTTTACTCACCTTCAACATATTATGGTTCTTTTCCTGATGCCCTTACATATGCATCCCCAACCCCAAGAACTTTGTTGGAAACACCCTCACAAAATCCCTTTGCTGACACTCGACCAAAAATTTTGGTTATGGGGAGAACTTCATTTCTAGATCGGAATGCTTTCTTCATCAACATATCACATGGGTAAAGAACTACCCCGCTCAGTGTATATTCTTGGATTATTCTGAATGTAGTAGTTGGTGATTGAATCACATTACACCTCCTTCCTTTATCCCATGTGACCAACAACCACATTTTTTTCATTACACATTGTTGGTTCCCTTGATTCTCCCCGAATACACCTTCAGAGTCAGCCATTTCATATATCTAAATTGTTGTGTGAACCATTGTGGAGAACATGGTTTTACTATGGATTCATAGTCCACCCACTCTACCAACACACTACAATAGAAGGATAAAAGATATCACATATTTTTTATGGTTTTAGTTCCATCATCAGTGTATTCTCTAGTTGGTATGGGAATGGGTGGAAGATGAATTGATCAGCTTGTACAATTGAGTTCAGTGTAACCATCATACCTAACCTGAGTGGGGAGGTCTCCGTAATATTTATAATCACTAGTTTATAATGTATCATTAGTGGGGATATGGGATTTAGGTATTCAAAAACTCCTATGTGTATAACAACCCAGCTATATAGGAAAGTGAAGGGTCTATACATGCTCAACAACCTCTTTCCATCACTGTTGTAAAAAAATTGCTGATACAATTTTTCTGTCCTAATGACACTCATGTTGATTTATATTTTATAGGATGACTATTCTACCATGATAAATGTACTCATCCATGCCCCCATGTGTGTGTCTCTCACCGACAGGATCCCTCAAAAAATCAGTGCTATGATGAATCCATCCATCCTAAATATTGGGTGTTGGTCTTCCTTGATGATGTTTCCCTATAGTTTCCACTATGTATCCTCCATAATCCTCCAGAAAAAATCTTTCTTTACTCATTGATATCCCCTCGGGAATGTGGGGATCCATGTTGGTATTTTACTTTGCAATGATGCTCGCTCAACTATAATGTTCAGAAAGTAGCTAAACCTCTATTTGAAGCGATCGTCCCTAGTGTTATGATTTTCGTCATACGTTACTGACACCTGGTTCAGAGATGAAATTTCCATTGAATGAATTTGTTATGTATCTTCATAGTTATTCATGATAGGGAGGAACTCAATTTATATCTCTCACAGAATCAGGATTAAAGAGATCTGATAAAGAACCCAAAGGCTAATACCTGCCTCCCCATGGTGCAGGAGGAATATGTTGTTATATGGTGACCTTAGTAGTTTATGTAATGTCTCACTTGGTTGAAAAAATTAGAATTAGTAATATCCTGCATGTTTTTATAGGCAGTCTCACCTATGTTATTCCTCGAACTCAACATAGGATACACACTCCCAGAAGGCCCATGCCCACTCATCTATGAATTTACTACCCTATCTTAGATCTCAACTAGTTATCCACCCCATATTAGTATCCCCATTCAGTACCTTAATAATATTTTCAAATAATTGTGGGGAGGTATCTTCTGAAAACTCGTTACCATCAGCATTATTAACATCATTGTAGAGTTAATGTTCTATGGAAGGGGTATGATCCCTCCAAATGTGGCTATCAGCAACCCTGTACCAATGATATCTACTAGTCATGTATATTATCTCCAATAATCAATAAATCTTACTGATTTTGATGGTTAAAATTACCTTGTTTGTTTTAAAAATAATTTAATTTTATGTGTATTTTAGTAAAATGATATTCTCTATAATCCATATTTTGGAATTTTATTTAATCTTATTATTTAGGTTTAATAATCATCAATGTGTTTAAAAGGATTTTAAGTATATTTTTCAAGCACTGTTCATACCATACGTTGATGACCGTAACATATAGATCACATCCTACATTTTTATTAAACAATATGTTGAATGATCAGTGCGTATGGTTAATCAAAACTATGATAAATGAAACATTTCAATAAAGGACCCTATGCCAGTATCGAACCATAAATTTTTCAAAGATAAAAATTATGGTTAAATAACCCTACATGAGCGTGGAACTCTAAATTTTAATTTTCAAAATTAGATATCTGAAATTATAATTTTATTTGATTTTTGTGCAATAGTATTTGGAGATTATCAAGTTGATTTAAAGCTCATTTTTGAATGACGGAATGCTCTGTATGACTAATTAAAAGTATCATATTTTGTAGAGACATTCTCTCCTATTTTTACGTGAATATATGAAAACTATGAGTTATCTTATGTATTTGAATTTTCACGATTTATCAGGAAAATTATGGGATCTCAATTTGAAAGGTGGAATCTCTAGTTTCATTATTCTATCACTGTATTTGTTAGATTATTAATGTGTTTATGATTCAAAAATGCTGTGATATTTTGGAATACATATAGATAAACTATTTTAATGATTGAAATGTTATTCTAGTCATGATTATTTAATGATCTATAGAAAAAATCGATCAGACTCTATTATCTATTGAAGAGGCTACACATTGACAAAATTGATTTTTTGAATCTTGTATTTGTAGTAATTCTACTGATTCTAATAATTGTTTCTTTTATTTGAAGATATACTATAAATGAATCGATTTAGAACTAATATTTCGTGAAGAAAACTATTTTTTTTGAAAATTAGATCCATATATTTTTAGTTTCCATATATATTATAAAGATAAATCAGATCCTTTTTAATCAATATTATTTAATTAAGGAGTTTTGAAATGCTCGTACTCTGTTCTAGGGTGTATCGGCTTCTTGATTTATACTGTTGTTATTATGTTCTCTCATAAACGACTAAAATGCTATATTTTTAAAACATATTTATAAATTCATCAGATACCTACACTTAGTTCTAAATTTGTCTTATGATATGAGGACCTAACTAGTGAAAAAATTAATCACAAAGAGAGAGTAATTGGAGGAGTTTACTAGGGAATATTTATTCCCCAAACCACTATAAATTGTTGTTTTATGTATTTTTTTTTGCTTCTCATAATTTCATACATGTGATAAACACTTCTTATCCTCTTAATCTATAGTTCATATCAAAAGGATAAATTATGAATGATTTTAAGAAGACCCAATTCACCCCCTCTTTTGTATATTTTTATATTCCGACATAAAATTTGGTATCAAAAGAGAGATATTAAAAATATATATAACAACATAATTATATAAGGTGTATATTATGAAAACGACTAATCAATGTGAAGGAATGAAATTGATAATGACCCTTATTTCAATAGTGAAAATTATGGATGATGGAAATCATTGATGATTATCTAGATGATGATTTTGGGGTTTAAAGTATACTCATATTTCATCACTCATTATATAATTAGTGAAAATATTGAAACATTGAATACTATAACAAAGTATGATTATGAAATAAATTCAAATGATCTGAATGATATTATTTGTGGTCTGGGGCCAGATTAATACAATTGTGTCTTGAAATGTCGTACTTCATAATAAATTTGAAAAACCATTACAGTAGCGTATGAAGGAATGGATAATGTAAGAAACATGAGGTATGTAACAAAAATGATAAAATATTATACTTCTAGAATGTTTGGTGGAGAATGTATTACTCAGATTAATGGAATTATTATAGAGAATATCAATAATATTACAGCCTTAGGTGATCCTATCAAATATGTAGATCATGCTTTGAATGTACTCATAGTACGACCTACTAAATGGTATGTTATATCAACTTCAATTTACAATCATCACCTATTAAAAATACGATAATTATAGAATTAATTGGAACACTAATGACATATAAAGATGAAATACAAGATGAAGTTAAAGATCATAATGTATTAGTGAAAATGAATAATATTGAACTAAAGGTAACAACTTAGAAGAAATTAACTCATATACAACTGATTCTAAAATAGAACTAGCTCAATTATCCATAAAATATAATATTTTTTATATGAATAAAAGATGGTTCATGAAACCCTTTAAAAGATATGAGATGGACTGAAGAGAAGTCAGATTCTGTGAATGAATGAAATATGTTCATATAGGATCTTATTTTCGTCATCTACAAAGTGAAAAGAGAAAGACAAAAAATAAATATTACAAAAAATTTTATTGGGAACAAATGAAAGAGAGATGAAGGCTACATGGAGTGTTTTTGGATACTCTAGTAGGTTTTAAAAATCTAATTTTGATTAGAATGAATCAATTAGGAATGGAAATATGTTCTTCATGGAAGAAGATGATACAGTAAAAAACTATTATTCATTTAAATTTAATTCAATTTCTAATTCATATTGTTCAAATATTAAATTATATGCCTTAAAAATATTTCTAGAATAAAAATATGACTCTTTATTATTGAAAAAAATCATTAGATAAAATTCACAATGATTTATTTGGAGAAAGATATACCATAATATAACAAAATTATGTGGTAAATGTACAATTTAACTCATCTACCACAAACTGTGCTTATCCTGAAAATAAGATTAAGGAATTATAGGATGTATTAGAAACATAAATAACTGATACTCTATTCCTTACAAAGGGGAAAAATATTTTGAGTGAAATTCATTATAAATATGTTATTAAAAAGGAAATATTTGGTATAATATGTAAGGGTCAAAATATAAATAATATAACAATTGTTTTTTCCCAACATAAAAACTATTATTTTACATTTTTTTGGAATAGAAGTCCATATAACAAAAAACATCTATTTGATTTATCCTAAACTAAGTGGAATTAAAAAATATTTTATTAAAAAATATTTTGCAAAGAAAATTATTTGATTTATAGATAAGGAAAGAGAATATGGATTCCAAAATATATGCTTTCTAATACTACTGGACCAAAGAGGATATGGGTACGAAAATAAAATTTTGCATAAAATATATTTCATGAAACATATCACAGAAAAAGAAATGATATATGGTATATGAATAGTGGATACTCCATGAATATGACTAGAAACTCATCAAATTTCAAAAAACTAACTGAAATAGATTGGGTTCTATTAACCATTTGTGAAAAATCCAAAGGAAATGTTATTTGACTCAGATGTGTTGATGATCCAAAAACTATCTCAACAAACAAAGTACTACATGTAAAAGGGATGAATCAAAAAATGATATATATTTCTCAAATATGCGATGATGTATATTATATAAATTTTTATAACAATAAAAGTTTTGTATTTAATGAAAAACTATTTACATTTAGACCACTATGAACTGATAATGTATATACTCTAGATTAAAATTTCTTGTGAAAACAGAAAGTGAATTGATTAACTGCTAAGATAAATTATTCATGGATATGTAATAGGATACATGGTCATTGTAATATTTATGATTTTCATAAATAATCTAATAAATTCTTATTTTATTTATTAAATTGTCTTTAATTTTATGGTTATATATTTTTTGATTCATGAAAAATTGGAAAGAACCCAAATCTTCCTTAAAATATATTAGTTAAATATCTAGATCAAACCTCTAGATATTATCAACATGGGTCTCTTTTTACAATAAAGAGTACAATTTTGGCTATAAAATTATATGTATATGTTTTATTTGATGATTATTCCTGATTTACATGTGTCTGTTTTCTAAAACACAAATGTGAAGCTTTTAATATTTTTTAATGATGTTGTAAAATTGTTCAAAATAAAAAATGTTTTAAGATACATCTATTTAGATGTGAGCATGGTGGAAAATTTTAGAATCATAAATTTAATTCCTTTTATTCAAATATGGGTATTATACAAACCTTTTTCTACACAAAGAACATGTCAATAAAGTAAAATTGTCAAAATAATAAACAGAACTATTAAATAAATTACTAGGACTATGTTGAATGAATATAGTATTTTTAACTAATTATTGTTAGAAGATATAAAAAACCTAATATATCCTAATTTTTTTTATTTGGACCATTTTTAAAAAGACACATTATAAAGATTATAATAACCTAAATTCTAAAGTAATGAAGTTTAATTTTTTGGGTTCAAGGTTTATATCCTTAACACCATGTTTAATCTTGGTTTGTTTGATCCAAATTCTGATGAAGGAATATTTTTGGGACATTTTTTAAGCTCTAAATACTATAGTTTTTTTAATTAAACGTAAAGGGTTGTTTAAGAATCAGTTCACGTAATGTTCGATGAAACTCACCCATTTATTAAATAAAATGACCAAACAGATGAAATAAAATACTCTTATAACAACATGTGACATAAAAACCTAATGAATGGTTTTGAAAATAATATAAATAAAATGATGTCTTGTTCATAGGAACATGATACTGATGATAATAAAAGTGTTTTACCAATATAGTCAAGAACATTGAAGAATCATCCTATAGAAATAGTTATAGGAGACCTAGACATAGGAATACAAGATAGAAGGAATATTTCAAATATAGTTGAAAACTATACCTTTATATCTCTACTATAACATAAATATTTTGAATAAGCCTTAAAAGATTTCTGTTGGGTGTTAGCGATGCAAAAAGAGATAAACAAATTCAAAATGAATGAAATACTTTAATTAGTTAAAAATGTATCAAATTTTTCAGTTCTAGGAACTAAGTGTGTCTTTAGTAATAAACATGATAATCAATTGATTATAACTTTAAAAAAGTCAAATTAATAGCTAAATGATATAATCAAGATAAAATTATTTATAATGATGAAACCTTTTCCCCTATAGCCAGTTTAGAATCAATTACAATACTTTTAGATTATCCATCTCATATAAAAATTAGATAATTTAAAAAATATGTTAAATATAGCTTTTTAAATTAATATGTAATGTAGTATGTTTATGTTAAAAAACCTCCTAGTATTGAAAATTATCAAAAACCATATTTTGTTTTTAAACATACTAAAATCATTAAGGCCTTAAACAATAACCTAGAGCTAGGTATGAATGATTCAATTATTTTATTTTAAAAAATTTATTTACTCTTGGATTGGATTATCCAACTCTTTTTAATAAGTCCATTTGTTCTAATACATTATTTCTTAAAATCTATAATGATGATGTTATTTTTAGTTCATTTAATGAAAAACATTGTATTCATTTCTCATAACTTATGAAAAAAGTATTTAAAATGAGTATTATGGGGGAATTGGACATCTTTTAAGACATCAAATTTGTCAAATATATTGTGGATATAATTTAAACAGAAGAAAATATATTATTGATTTATTGATAAAGCTTTGTCTTTAGAATAACAAGAAATATACAACTCCCATGTGTACTAATATAAAGTACGATTCAGATTAGGCTAGAAAACAAGTGGAAAACAATTTATATTGGGGTACGATTGGAGGTTTATTTGAAATTAATCATTGATAACCTAATATTATGGTTTTTTATGTTTATGTGCTAGACTTCAAACAAATTATAAAAAATTTAATCTCATTTCCATCTAAATTTTTTTAAATATTTAAAGGGAATTTTTTTTCATTATATTCGTTATAAAAAACATATGATTTTAATTTAATATCATATACATATGTTTATTTTGGAGTATGTAGATTAGATTAAAAATAACATTAGTAGCTTTTCAATTTTTTGGAAAATCATTAATATTATGGTCATGTAAGAAACAACACGTACTTTCCCTGTCAACAGTAGAGGTTTAATATTAATCTGTAGAAAGATGTTGTGCAAAATTATTGTGGAATAAAACAAACTAATGGAGGTTGGACTAAAGTTTAAGAGTACACTGATTTTATGTGAAAATAAAAGTGCTAAAAATATGTCAAAAAATACTATAATTCATTCAAGATCAAAGCATATTGTTATTATGAATCATTTTCTAAGAGATCATTTTCATAAAAAATGTTATATCTTTATAATTTTAAATTTCTGAATATCAGCTTACTAATTAGTTCACTACACAACTTCCAATTGTATGTTTTGAATTTACTAGGGGGGGGGGGTTAGGATTATTTAATTTTTAAATAGATGATAATATTTTTATCGGTTTAATGTTTTATATTATATTATATTATTTTATTTTATTTATTTATTTATTTCAATTTAACCATGTAAAATTTATTTACTAATTACATTAAAAATGATTTGTTTTATTTTTTATTTTTCTATATATTATAGTTAATTTATTATATATTAAATTTATTAGTGGCACTTGTTTTAAAAAAAATCTATAATTAGCTTATGTAATTACATAAGAAACATGGTACTGTCAGAAACTATTAAAATACCTAATGTTTTCATTTCAATTTTTTTTTAATATTGAACCCATCATCTATCTTCATTTACCTCAACATTCATTTGTAACACTGTAACATGATAACCTCATTGATTAAGTTTCACATAAATTATTAAATCTAGGTGAACCTAAGAAGGTGAAGCAAGAGATCTAAAGTGTCTGTGTGTTTCTTGAAGAAATATACCTAAATGAATTTTGGTAGACTAGAATAGATCTACACGATGAATCATCATTTCAAACATGAATTAGAATTTAATGGTATATAATCTGTGTTCAACGATGAATATTCCAAGTTTATTTATGAGGTAGAATTAAAGTTTTTCTATTATAACATATATTATAGTTTCTATGATTCTGAAGACTCTATTGTCATGATAATAAAAGATAATGAATTTGTAATTTCATTCAATAAAATTTCTCACATATTGAACAATCCTCATGGAGAGTCGTTAATTTATATATATGGACTATTAGGAATACATGTCATAATTATAAAGACAATATGTCCTCTCTTTTGGGTTAAAAAAACATTAGGAATATGTTTTTCAATTATCTTTTGGAATATTAGAAAACATTAGTTAAGTTTATTCAAACTGGTATTTCTATAATAATGGATGAATGGAGATGATTTTGGTTTTATACATGTACATCATGTACCTATTTTGAACTTAAATAATTATGAATTTTCTTCGTTATATGTTTAGATATATTCACTACTGCTATCATCTAGATGAAAGAATTACCTTTTTATCCTTATTAAATGGTAATTTCTCAAATTTAGTTTAAAAATAATATGATTTGTTTAATATATTCTTAAATGAAATATCACCTCATCAATGTACTCAATGATGGATCATTGACGAATCAAGGTTTTTACTAGTGTATAGTGAAAGGAAAACTCATTCCAATTGGTGCAGATAACCAAAGGAGATCAGGATCATTTTCTCCGAGGGAGATAATTTCTTTTGGAAATGAAGAAATTGGTGATACCATAGTTGAATTACATTCCAATCCAACCAAAATAATATTTTTATTTGTATAAGAAGTGGATTAAAAAGTTTTAGTAGAAGTGTTTTTGTAAAACTAAGAAAAATTGTATACCCACATACTAAAGAACCAATGTAGGGGTTAGGTGGGGCTACTAGTATAGTTCATTTAGAAGAACCTTTTCATGAGAAATATAAATAAATTGATCATATCAATGAACTATATTATTATCATCACCTGATCTAAACATTGGTTCTTCAGTATGTGGGACTACTATTTTCCATGGTTTTAAATCCAAATATCCGTGCACAACATCTTCTTCCTCTTCTTCTAGAAATAACTATTTTAAGAGTTTCGACATATGAAGGAGTATGTGGTTGGGATTCGTGAGCATAAGCATCACTGCTCTAGAGTAATACTTGGAATGAGGTGCTTTTTGCATGGCAATCTAGTTAACATGTATATTTGGGTCTTCGTGAAGGGAACTATTCTAGTGTACCTATTGGAAACATCTAATAAGGATATTTCCTTGGAAATATACGAGGGTCCTTACGGATGTCTTTTTATTTTCTCTATTCCATTTTCTATACTAGGGAGAATAATTCAGTGTGGAAATGTCTTGGAATTTTTGACAAAGGAAATGAATCATGGTTTTTTGGAAGGCTTTTTTATGTCATTATGGATCTGTAGCAGAAGAAAAGAAGAATAAGGGGTTCTAGTAGTAATCTATAAGACGTTGTGCCTTGTATTGTACTGAATTATTTTCTAGAATTGGGTTTTGTGAGACCTAAATTTATGTAGTGAAAAAATCAGATATGTCGTTGAAACACTTGGTGTATGTTGGATCGATGTCTTGATATCCTCTTGTCATTATACTCTTTTTCAAACACAATGGTGGAGCATTTGTTGAGGGTTTTAGTCGGACATACTCCAATTATTATAAGCTTATCTCTTAGGCTGGTGAACAATAGACACTTCTCCTACTCCAGGTAATGGAAAACAATTAAAAACATTCATTCAACTGAGCATTCATCTTGAGTGAAACCCATACAGGTTGGACATTGTGTGTTCTTGAATAAAGAACTATGAAATTTAATATAAGATTTAATAAACTGGTATTCTAATTGATACATTAGATTGCCTAATTTAGAGTATTTTAAAGATAAAACTGAACATCTAGAGAGAAGGATGTATGATAGTTGGAATGAGGAATGTTTTGGTGCCCTAGTATGAAAGAAAATCCACTATACTGAATTACTATTGGATAAAGAGATTATTATTTATGAGAGGTCTCGAGCTACATGGCTTAGGGAGGGAGATGAAAATACGACCTACTTTCTATCATGCATCGTGGAAAGGAGGCACACACTTGTACAAAATATTTTAATGGAATATGGGTCTTTTACTTAATATATTGGGATTATGGGAGGTATGGCCCTCAAATATTTCAACAAATTGTTGGCAGATCCTAATCCATATATGCAGGATACATATCCGTCATAGAAAAATGATCTATTAAATTTTTTACCATGGGTGGTGTCCAATGTGGTTAGTCTTTATCTTTAAAAAATACATTATGAAGAAGGGGTTTGGGAGGTGGTCAAGGATCTTAATTTTGAGCGTTCTCTAAGGCCAGATGGGTTTCCTGTTTATTTCTACATTATCTTTTGCGAGTTGGATAAATGATATCTAGTTGATTCCATCAAGAAATTCATTAGAGGCAATAATTTTCCTTGTGTTTCTTTTGTGTCGACTATGATCCTCATTTTAAAAATGAATTAACCCTCTTAAGTCAATCAGTACTAGCTGAATTGTATGTGTAATTTCTCTATCAGGTCCCTTGAAAACATTCTCAATAAAATATTTGCGGCTCATCATCCGCAATGGTTCTTGGAAACCCAACAGAGCTTTATTAGAGGGAGGTCCACTCAATCGTCCATTTCCATTGTTAATGACATATTAGGGGATAAAATCCGAAATATTATTGGGTACTATGGGGTGATAAAAGAGTACATGCCAAAATATTATGATAAAATGGAATAGAACATTATTATTAATGTGTTGGCTCACATGGGATTCTCTAGAGGAGCTATGGATCTATTCATTTGTATTTTCTACTCGCACTGGCTTGTTATTTTTCATTGGGAAGTAGTGTCAGTTCTTCATGTTCATCCCAGGACTACAATAGCAAGACACTCTTTCTCTTAGTATTTTTAGCTTGTTTAATGACAAACATAGTAAATATCATAATAGTAAAACCCATAGTTGGAGGCTCCATGAATATCGTTGTATAATAAACTATAGTGATGTTTCACATATCTTATTTCCCAAAAAATTTTATAATTCTTGAATGTTGATAATAAAAACATTATATAAAATATCATGATCATGGAAACCTACTGAAATTGAAGTGATAAGTCTGTCAATAGTGAGAAATGTAGTTTTTTTATCTCTAAATGGTTTTCAGAAAGAAGGGTGAAATATATTGTGGTGGAGTTGGGCATACATAAAAAGTATTTCTCAATAGAATATATTGGAACTCCTATTGCAGCAGGGAGGGTCTGGATTCACCACTTTGAATTTATTTGTTGATAAAATTATATGTCACATTACAAATTGGAAAAATATTTTTCTCTAATTTAGGGGGTGTATTACACTTGTTAATTGTGTTCTTTATTAGATTCATGTGCATGTACTTTCTGTGATCATCAATCCAAAGGTTGGGATGAACAATGTTTAAATAGTGTTAGTAAGAATAATATGGAATTCTCATAATAAGGGAAGAATACACTAGACCTCATTTAAAAGGATGGACATAGAGGTTTCTAATGGAAGTATTAATGTCCAAAGTGTAAGAGATAAAATGAAATGTATGCAAGCAAAGCATGCTTAGGACATTCTTGGGAACAAATATATATGGGAATGGTTTATCAATAATCAATATGAAAACAAATTAACTAGTGGAAGAGGAGTTGTTTCTTATCTATGTATCACAATCTCTAGATACTTATCAATGATTCGGACTCACTCCAAATGTTTGGTTGGTTTTGGGAAAATTAATTTCTAGATTGACAATTTTCTATGTTCATAACATGGCTTCCTAGGTGGATTGACTCCAAGTATTTTCTTACCTCAGGCTAGAAATTTAATACCCTTTATTTTTTCCATTTTCATGCACAATCAACTAAAGGGTTTCTAGGGAATCAACTTGATATATGATTCTTATAAACTTATTTTCAGAGGGTCATCCTTGATGCTATCTCGACCAAGGGGTATCATTCGGTGACTCAAGTGCATGGTTTACCAGATATCTAGAATGTATAAATTTTGTGTAATTATCTCCCGATGATCAATAATTATACTATTTGTTGCCTTTGGAATCAGGACCTTTCTACGGATTATAAGGTGAAGAGAAAAGGGATTTCACTTGCATCTACTTGATTATCTTCCAAGATTCCACAAGAAGAGTTGATTGATCACCTTTTCCTCACCATAGACTGGGTTTGCACTATTTGGGGTTTAATGGGTGAGACCTCTGGATGAGGTGGTAGTGTAGTCTCGACTATGTCTTTTCTTCAGTTTTGGTTCTTGGGAACTAAAATCAACATCTCTAAAAAAATGATGTGGGTGGTTTTGCTTATTTTGGGACACTAGAGTCATCAGAGCGCTTGCAACTAGATGCGACATGGGGGCATGAGCTGTTCATTCCTGGAATTGGGGGTTTGTTCCAAGAGTACTAGGATCAATTATATTCCAATCATTAAGGGTTTGGAGACCCATCCCCTTGTTATGTATTTTCATGGATCTTAATTATTGTACCCCCAATTTCCTTGTTTTTTAATAGCATGGGATTTTTTGGTTTAGTGGAAACATCTGGGCAGCGGTTTAATGATCAATGTGGATGGATTATATTTGTCTTGTTTTATAAGAGGGATGGGGAGTGGTTCTTGACCCCTAAGTGGTGGTGATACAAGCATTCACTGGTGGATTTAGAGTGGGAGACTGTCTTATGAATGAGGCATATGCAATGATAAAATATATCTATCTATTCCATTCCCATAATCTTATGATTGAGTCAGTGGAAACTGACCCATATCTTCTTCACAGGTCTATATGATGGAAGCTCCCCATTCCATGGACCATTACCTACATTATTTTAAAATGAATGAATCTTCTGGATTCATTGGTGATACATATACAGACTTGGCGCGAGGGGAATAATGTTGCATATTTTTTGGCCTCTAGGATTACCACCAGTGAAGTATTTTGTTTTCCTCCATGGGATCTCATCCATAGTTATGAAGTAACATTGTTAGAGAATATGCACTAGGAATGAATATTTTTGTACCTCCTAACTCATTTTTATGGGTCATTTCCCATCGTCAATTTTTTTTAAAAAAATTTAATGTTGGCCCCTTAAGAAGATCAACTACTTGAAACCCAGATTCATGATATACAGAATGATGATTTACCAATTGTCTTCGAATAAGTGGTTTCTATTCAAGAAGAAAAAAAGATTCTCATATATGAAATGTTCATATGGAATTTTTGAAAAATTAGTTGTCTATATTCTTGATCATATGGATAAAAGAAATAAATCTGCAACTGAAGACAAAACAAATGTTCTAGATGATATCTCTAGTTCAAATGAAAATTCAATTGAAACCCCATTGGAGAAGACTATGGAAATGTCTCCATTGGGATCTTTAAAAATTGGGGATGTGGTCAGTCACAAAATCCCGATGAAGGTACATTATATTCCCTCCCTAATTAGGTTAAATATCCTTAGAAAAATATAAAAAATTATGAGTAATAAAATGTCAATCTTCATTAAGAGATCAAAGATTATTTTAAAATTTTACAATATATTAATGGAAATTTTATTTCCAAGAAGGAATTTTATTTCCTCAAGTGGTATATCTTGAATAAATATGGAAATATGAAGTCTGAATATGTTTCTATGAAAGACATTGTTGATCTAACATGGTATTTGAGGAATCAATTTGAGTAAATCAAGAGTACTATCTGTCAGACCGGTACATCATCCTCTACTCCTAGAATAAGTCCGAATTTTATTTGATGATTTTAGGAAATCACATTTGTCAGGGATTACATGAATGATTTTATTCAAAATATCCAGTGCAATAGTTCTCCGCTGCCAGTTCAGTTGGACAATTAGAAATTTCTAGTTGATCAATTAACTCTGAATGAATCAGGTATACTATTTATGTTAAAAAATATCACAAAAAATTGTACTAATATATATAGTAATAGGAGAGTTTTCATGACCTTTTTAATGTCGATCTCTTTGAAAATTTTCAAATTATTAACGATTCCAGTGTTTTGATTATGCATTTGGCCGACAGTCCTATGAGAATGTTTTAATTTCAAATGATAGAGCTAAATGACTTGTTTGAAGCTTGTCTAAATCCAATATAATCATAACCATGCCAAATACTATCCAACCTTTTATGACTAATCCTTATCAATTGACAGCACCTTTTTCCTCTTCATACTGACTATTGTATTTGGATAAAATTGTTTCAATAAAATATCTTATTTTTATTTTTATGTTCTTTTTTTCATATTATTATTTTTTATTTCTCAATCCAAATATATAGTATTTTTAAAATATATTATTATAACATTAACATAGTTTTAGAGGAAAAATTAAAAATGTTTTAATATTTTTCTATACATTTGTTTGATCTCACAAAGGGGACATAAATTTGGATAAACAAAACATTTATTTTTATCAAAATAATTCTCTTAAAACATATTTCAAATTAATTTCATTTAATTATTTCCAAAATTCTAATTTATGGTACCAATTTTATGGGTTTTGTGGTCATAAAAAATGGGATATAGATTGGAATGTATTGTCTCGAAAATACATAATAAATCTTATCGATTTTGATGCTAACAAATAGCACTGTCTGTTTTACAAATGATTTTATTGATGTATATGCTTGTGAATTAATATTCATTATTATACATATTTTTGAATTATATTCATCCTTATTATTTTTGTGGAATATTCATCAATGTTATCATAATTGTCTTTAGAGTATTGTGGAAACACTATTCATACCCTAAATTTAATAACATGATGTAAAGAATGAACACTAAAATTTTATTAAACATTCTTTTGAATGATCTGAATGTATGGTAAATTAACCATACGTTGAATGAAATGTATGGATAAAGAACACTACATGTCTATGTGACCTTAAATTTGAAAAATTGAATATTATGGTTAATAAACCCTTCGTAACTACGGAACCCTATATTTGAATTTTCAAAATCGGTGATTTGAATTTACAGTTTTATCATAGTTTCATGCAATGGACTTTGTGGAATATTCATCTGATTTAAAACTCATATTTGAATGATTCAGTGTTAACTATGATTGATTCAAAAAATCTTAGTAAGTTGAGAAATTTCCTCTTATTATTAAGGGAATTAACAAGTGCTCTGTTCTTTCGTATGAATTTCTATTTTCATTATTTATCAAGAAATTTTCTTGGATTTGGAATTTAAAAGAATAGTCTCTGTTTTATTTTTTATATCGATTTATTTGTTAGAATATCGATTTCTATATGACTCACAATCTTAGAAATATTGAGCCACATATTGTGAAAGTATTTTTTCAATTGAAATTTAATTCTTGGTATGATATTTTATAGATGTACTACAACAATCGATGAGACTCTATTTTGTATAGAAGAGGCTAAAAAATGTAGATATACATGATATAATTATTTTATTTATTGTATGTCCCCTACTGATAATCATTGTTACTTTTATTTGAATATATATTGCAATAAAATCACATCATAACTAAAATTTCATGAAGAAACTCTTTTCTGATAATGAAGATCCATCTACTATCAGTTGTTGTTATAACTGTGAAGTTCACTATGAACCTCTTTAATCAATATCTTTTTATTGAATAGTTTCAGCTACTCGTAATAAGTTTTGGTGGAGTATCAGCTTCTCAAAATAATCTGGTGTTATTTAGTTCTATTTTAATGAACTATAACACTTGGTTTCTAATCATTTTTTGTAATGGTGTCAACTGGATGAACTCAGTTGGGGATTGGTCTTATGATATGAGGACCTGACTAGTGAAATTCACCAAACTCACAGAGAGAGTAGTTAGTGGAGTGCAGTAGGGGTTCTTTTTTCCATAAAACAATATAAACTGAAGGGTTAGGTATATATATTTTATCATCTTCTAATACATTCATACAAAATATAAACACTACTTATCCTCATAATATATAGTTGACTTCAAATGGAAGAATTGTGAAAGATTTAAAAAAGACAAAATAACCCCCCCCCCCTCTTGTGTATATATTTATATTCCGACCCATCAATATATTCATGTTGTGCTCTTGAACTAGTATTTTAGCTCATCTATGCATGAATTAGAAAATATGATGTCATTCTAGTATCCAAATTCTTAGTGGTAATATCTTGTATATTGGGTAGAACTTCTATGAATCAAATATCGTTGTTGGAAACAATTCACGGTCGGAGGCAGTTTAAATGTAATGTTCCATTTGAATGTTTTTTCCATTTTTCCCTCTCAGCAGCATCAACATGATCCTCTCAAGTATCTTACATAGTTTCCATCATCTTGAGAAATAGGAATTTTTCAGAGTTTGTTCATAGAGATAGTTCGTAGAGACTATTTGTAGATGAGAAGCATACAATGAAACCTTAATCTTGTCCTACGTATCAAAGATGAAACAGTTCATGATATAACTATTTAATGATAATATTTCTTGGATCACCATAGTGTAGAACCTGATATGTATACATAAATACTGATTGGTGATCTCTTCATGAAATTGAGGGTTATCATAGTTATTCATGGATATATTGGAACAAACAAAATATCAATCTGGCCCTATTTATAGTAGACCTTCGACCAGCCCTTCTCAGCAAATGTCAACCACATTTCTTGGAATCCTTTGTAAGAATTAACTTCATGACGCACCACACCTTACATCCTTCATGATACGTCTTTACAATACTATGACTGTTTTTCTAAACATACCATTTGAATATTACCTCTCTTCCCTTAGCTCTTATATAGAGAGGGGAATTTGTTGGGACATAAAATTGTGCACCCTAATTGACCTATAATACATCAATAATCATCATATAGTGTATGTTTTATGATGATCCTCCATTTAGATCCTTCAAAATCTTCTGTGAACATATCTCCTTTGCAGTGTCAATTTTCCATCACGATTAGCCACGAATGAATCCCCTCTATGGAATCCCTTTTACTTCAGGACCCACTGGGAACATATATCCCCCATGAAATCAATTTTCCTTAGAAATACACCACAAATATATCTCCCACATGGATTCACTTATACTTCATGATCATCCATGAATATATCTCATATGCGGGGCACTTTCCATCACGATCCTTCGCGGCGACACTTTTTTATTCACGGTCGTCCATGAACTTATATCCTCTACTGCATCACTTTTACTTCATGATCCTTTATCAATATATCACACCTATGGTGTTGAATTTCTTTCACAACCTTTTATTAATGTATCTCCTCCACTGCATCACTTTTCCATTATAATCAACTATGAACGTATCTCTTACATGCCGTCACATTTCTTTTGGGATCCATAAAAAACATATATCCTATGTGGTGTCACTTTTATTTAACGATAAAACCCAAACATATCTCCTCTAAGACAATAAATTTCCTTCACAAAACCACAATTTTTCATCACAAAGAGCCCCTCTAATTCCAATGTCCTCTGTTACCTATAAATATAAGGCCCATGCCCCTTAAAAACCATTGTTACTAGGAGATTTCACGTTCCCAAATCCCATATCTTGGTGATCTTCAAGAACCCAAATAGGGATCACCCCAACACTTGAGAAATGTGACCCATACCTCATGTGTTTTATTGTGGACCCTACATTTAATAGGGATTCTATTTACAATGACCATCATAGAGAACTCTCCAAATAAAGATCACTTTTATATGGTGATAATCTAACCCGCCAATGTTCTCCCATCATGAAGACCCATTCCTTTATGAAGATTACATTATTCTAAAACACCCATTTTATAATGAAGAAAAATTCTTTCTCAGAGTACTACCCTTCACAATGAACCATTCCTCTAAAAATCACTATTCCCCCATGATGTGTCTTTCCTTTACGAAGCTATTATAATTGATCCCCCGGGCCTCCCAAACACATTTACCTCTTGGCCCTTGTTGGCTTAATCGAAGTGATTTTATGTTTCCCTGAGTAGTGTTTCATATAGAGTTTTCCATTCATATTATACTTGTAATAGTAACTCTATGAGCTACTGCTTCTTCACATAGCCACACTATTGTGATCCCGTTGAGTGACCACTCCTCCATCCCATTGTTTCTTAAAATTTATTATGCATTCCTTTCCCCCATGTGTTGGTTGGTACAAATCATGAAAGTCCATGTGATGAGGATTGAGTCCTCATCTTCCAAGTTGTAGAATGTTAAACTACCAGGAACCCTAATCCCCAACACATGAAGTTAAAATATGTGTTATTGCATGTCTGTCATGCATGGAATAACAAGAAGTTGAACGAGAATAAAATCTCTCCAACCTTCTATATCCCTTTGGGATTTTCCCCCATGTGGACCATAGGTAGTCTTCACCAATGATGTGACACACTCAAGTAGGGTGTTCTTACTATAATTGAATTATCATACTTGTACTTTGGCTCACCTTTATTGGGATTCCCTCCTAGTGTTTGAAAAAATAACCATCTCCATAAACCATTATTCATGCATAATATTGACATTATCCCTCATCGATGCACCATAGGGACATGAATTTCAGGTACTCTACTACCTCTTATATCTTACACTAATCATGACACATGTAAGCTTATAAAAACTAGTGACCATGGAATCATCATGGGATAATAGCCATGTGTAAGTCACATCCCCATTATCACACATGAATTTAAACTACATCTTCCTGAACTATATTTATTTTTATCCTTGTCTCCCAGATAGGGTACGTAGGAGTAATCACCATGTTTCAAACCCCTTACAAACTATAATACTTTTTTTCCTTGGATTTCATGTTGGTTTACCTTCATAATACACGATGTCAAAACTATATGTCCCCTTTTTACATTGTGTATTCTGATCCCTGTCATCTAAACATGGTACGTTGGAAGCCCCATTGAGTGACATCCCTAACCTAGGGTAATACTGTAACCACATTATATGGAATATACTATCCTAATACGATACATTCCCTTTTAGGAAGGCATCCCCATGAACCCCCTCTCTATGGTGTTTTAAACCACCTGGGAATTTATGATTTCTTAAGCCCTCAGTTCACCAAACTTCTCAAAATCAATTATTTCCATTTTTTGAATAAATCACTTTGTGGAGAAGTGGGAATGTCATAGTAAAATTCAAATAAACCAAAACCTACTGCAAGGCAGATTAAATTTAAAAACATATTGCAAAGTAATCAAAACCTAGATCTAACTAATATTTTCCATTCATGCGATGGGACACTAACCATGAATAAAGACAAACATGTCTCTAGGTCGATATCCTTTTCATATGGCATGCTTCTATGCCCTAGCTAACTACATGAAATTTTATTCCCAACCATTGGGATATGTTGGAAGAATCTTTGAGGATCAATACAATCTCTCATTTCCATCATTGCCTTCCCTTTACTATTTTGTGTCTCATGTTGATCATGACACAACTTGAGGTTCTATTTACTTTGGTTCCCCATTAATGCATCCCATTCTCATGGGATTCCACATTAGGTGTCTCATCGACCCTCCAATCTAGGTCACATTGATTCTCATCCACTGGGATATATAGGAAGCCTCCCAAAGGTTTTATCCCAACCTCATCTTCATCTTCATGTCATTCCCATCCCATCCATCCAATAATCATCATCAATTAATACATGATCCATTTTGATTTTCCCTAGGAATTGTCATATCAGTGAACTAATTCCATCCATCCAAGAAACGTACCATGCATAAAACCCATCCATCTAATTTCTTTTTTTGGATGAAACCGGGAAGCTGACCATATGTAAGGCCTGAAATTACCATCATAATATGGGAGTTTTAATCATTTAATCCATGAAATTGTATGTAGGAATCCTCTTTGATGTTCAATACTAGACCATCGAAAACCATGGTATGCCTTTCTATAATACCCACCTTCTCTGTTTCTCAAATTGCAGTGTTCTATTTAGCCTTTATGGTGTGAAGCCTTCCATTTTTGTGACATGACAAACTTGGACCATCCTCAATGGGAGTATTGATCCCCCCCATATAATAAAACATCTATATTATCCCTCCTAGGTGTGTAAACATATGAATAACTTTTCTCAGTGTTCTGATTAGTCTGATCCATCTATGGTTGACATTCAACTCATGGAATATGCTATGTTAATCATGGTAAAGAGAGTAAAAACTCATAGAAATTCCACTGGAATGAGATTAACTACATTTAATGTGGTAGTCTTTGAGATTCATAACCCTCAAAAAGCCCTCTCATAAGTTATTATTCATGTATACCACAATTCAAATGTCAAGACATGTCGGCGATGCCCAATGGGAATATTTCCTTGACTGCTAACTGCTGCCCCTAATTGACCCCTTGGAATGACCTGAAGGAAGAATAATAATTAACCGATATCCACAATGATATGGAAGCATGAAAGATTCCATGAAAAGCATCTTAATATTTATGGGAGACCCAGACAAGGTGACGAGTTTCAAGGCGGAATCCATGTAGGTGGAACTGTCATCCCATCAAACCATTTCCATCATGGAGCCAACATTTTCAAAGAGGTGATAAATTTTTCCAGCATATAGAAACATTTAATTTTTGGGAAAATGTTCATCTTTGTGAATGTCAAACATTATTGATAATCATGCCCCAACAGAAAGAATTAGAAAAAATCATAAAGGGGCTTATTTATTATATCATTGTTATATCTTTTTCAATTTTTCATGTTTGTCTTGGATTTTTAATCTCATCTATGTTTATCATTATTTCATTCTATACTCTAGTTTTACATTTTTTTTAGTTAACATGTGAATGGATTTATATTCCTTTTTTTACACCACCATTATACACAACAATTTTCAGGGAATATTCTAGTGTAACTATTTCGTTCAGTTAAAAATATGAATTAAAAGGAATACCCCTCAGGAATTTTCATAGAAACCAACATGATGCGTTCTTTATTTTTGTTATATCAGTGCTTGGTCCTTCAGAATTCATATAGTATGTTAAGGAAAAGATCTTCAAGAAATCACAATGTTTTCTGAATATGAGTTAGCATAGGTATTTAGGGGATTTATTTCAATATTGAGACATGGTGGTTGAGGATATTTGAATGATCCAAATAATTTTTTTATTTGGTCATGTTCCCTATTTCTTATTATTATTTGTTTAAATAATTTATTATTTTTAATTATTTTTTATTTCATTTTTTTGTACCATAAAGATAATTATATAATTTTTAAAATATGTTGGTGGATAATTGTGGGGTTTTCTTGTGATTATTAGATAATACCTCATAGAAAATATATTTTAAATCTTAGTGATGGTTATAAGGGATATGTTTTAATGGAGAATATTCAAATCCAACCTTCATTAGTAGAATCTAAATATTCACTATTTAGACTGCAGGTCAAGTAGATTTTGGGATCCAGAGATGAGACGTGGATCATAGTTCAGAGTTTTATAAGCATCATCTGTATGTCATCGATGCTGATGAAGGTGACTATGAATATGAAGAATGTATTGAATATGTTGGGAATATCATTAAATTTCTAAATAATCTTGAGGACACTAAGGTGGGTTTTTCACATAAATTTTATTGGGGAACGGAAATAGATGGTGATACTCTATTTTTCATTTTATGTTGCATGAGGATCTCTCCTTAGTATCAATTAAGAAAATATTCGACTATATGTTTTATCTTAAGTCATTATGAGGGGAAAAGAATAGAGTGTTTCTTAACATTGAGAGAGGGGAGAATACTTCCATGTAGTATTTCCCCAATTTTATTGAGTAAGTGAACCTGTAACTATATCTTGACAAAAATAATTTTTTTCATTTAAATATTTTAAAATGAATAATTTTTTATGAATAATGAAAATACTATTTTTTGGAAACCATTTTTTTCAATTAAATAACATAGAAAGATAAATTTTTTATTAAATGGTATCCACGTAAAATTAATTGATTCATATTCTTAATATTAAAATTATGATCATTGTAATTAATTTTTATTGGATTTGGAATAAAAACATGTACACATTATATAACAATTATTTTTTAGAAATATATTCTTCCATATCTATTGTTGTTTTGATATTAAATTAAATTCTTCAACTTATATGAATTTAATACTTCCAAATTTATTCCATAATTTTATACCTAGGTTTCAAATTTGGTAAATAGTTCACTATTTTTAATTTTAATAGTATACTTAGTCAATATATTTCATCTAAGAAAGTGTAAATCAAGGTTAAATCCATGTTAGAAGGAATTAAAATTTCCATAGAACATTCATTTATACAATTAGATGAGTTTATTTCATCTATTTTTATCCATCATTCAATTAAGTAAACCTTGGTTCCATTTTTATTTGATTACAACCATTATATTATTTTACGAAATGAATAAATACAATATGTAACCCTCTTGATTTTAATATCACTAATTTTATTGAATAATGGAATAATAGGATAATATCTACATGAAATGGTAATTTTAAAGATGAATTTTTTTTATTATGGTAATTTATTTTTAATTTTTAGTGATTTAATAACTTCAATAAATGATCACGAAACACCGACACAATATTTATTTAATTAGTTGAACTTTAAAATAAATTAATTTAAAAATATTTTAAACCATAAAACATAGATTAATTAATATGTTACATTAATTTATATATATATAAAACTAATTATGGGAGTGTGATTGTTTTATATAAAAATTATGCAACTATCTTGATGACTTTTATGTCAATGTAAATAAATATTTTTAAAAACGACATTAATGTTATTTCATAATAAAAAATATTTTCAAAAATGATTTAAAATATATAAAAACCCAATTTTCGGCCTTTTGAATTTTATATGGTTGAAAATATATACCATGCTCCATTACGGTGTCACTTTTTCTATTTTGGAATCATATTTAACGCTTTAATGTGTCTATAAATTTTTTGTTATCTTTATTTGAGAAAAGATTTATAGGGGTTAAAAATAAAATCCTTAGGTCCAAAAATTAGATAAAATATTCAAAGTATTATTTTATAAGATGATTTAGAATTTATATCCTATTATATTTAATATATTTAAAATTAAATTCTCTTTAAATTAAAAATTAACTTATATTATTTTAATACTTTAAGTATTCCCATATGTGCCCCTCCCCAAACATATAAATGGGAACCACTTCTCCTCTCTTCCTCACAACTTTTGTCATTATTTATAATACAATAGTTAAAATAATATCTTATTTGATTCTATAACCAATATTAGGATTTTATATCCTTCCAAAAAACTAACATTTCCCAACTCAAGATGTATGTCAAAGGATGTTTCTAAATGAAGATGTATAACACATAACTACACATTTGTAGTTTTATTTATTCTTCTACATCATATAAATACATTTAATCCACTACAAATGAATTAATTCATAATATTAAATATAATATATTTTAATTATGAAAATTTAATAACCCTTATCCACATTCTTTACATCATAGAGAAAGAAAAAACACCATTCATCCATATATATGACTTATCGTCTCTATGTAGCAGTGTAAATCATTATACCTTACCAATATACTTATATGGTTATAAAAATGGTTTCAAAAAATATATATATGATTTATGATATTATTATGATTATATAATTTTATATTATTATTTTCTATTCGTTCATTCCATATTTATAAAATTGAATGAATGTTCATATGTGCGTGTGGCCTTCCATCACTATGAAAAGTGTGATTTATATTTCCTTGTCAACCTTTTATGGATGAAATAAAAAAATAATATAATTAATATATATAATATTTATATCATTTTTAATATTAACTAGATTATAGAACCATGATCATAGTTCATGTATATGAACTGATGTACCAAAACTTCAATGAAAATCGAACAATTAACACATTGAAACAATGATTTTAACATTTAAATATTAATAAATCGGTGTTTATTTGTTATAAGTAGATTATATTTGAATTTATAAGTATTTATGTTTTTATATTATATAATAATAATAATACAAATAAATTTATCTTGCAATAGGGAATATAATTTTTGACGAATGTGGAAATGTTGGTATGATATTTATGTTTCAATCTAATTTTTTATCCAGAATATTTTGGATTATGTTCTTGATGATGAAATTTTATAACCTATTTAACAAAAATCCTATTAATGTTTTTATTATATAGTTATTTTAATAGAATACATGTTTTATTATTTTTAATGTATTATAAACTACCAAGAATTGCTGAATGATTCTAGATTTTGATATATGATTTTCTTGGTGTGGATTTTAGTTTTTTTCTCAATATATCACACTATAATGATCAATTTATGATTAAGTGATTAACCTTACTATGAATTGAAAACCACACATTATTTTTCATCCCTTCCCTATGATATAAATAAATATATTAATTTTGTTATGTCTAAAGAGGGTGATATTTATGAAGAACTATGTGGGATATGATACAGATCTGTAAAAAATAAGTTGTTTATCCATTCATGTTTTCAAATACACAATAAATATATTATTCAATCATATATAACAATGTAATGTATTGAATATTAATATAAAAAGTTGTAATAATTAATAATTAAATCTATGTGTTTTTACATATAAAAAATGTTTATACCATGTAATCATGGTATAAACATATTCCTAGATATCATATATTAAAGAAATTTACCAGATAATTCATTAAATACTAAGCTTTATGAACTATCCAGATATGTTCTTATACTTCGACCTACCACTAATGTATCATTTTAGTCATTTTATAATCACTAGTGAACCTTCTTATGCTTGGGATAACCACCGATGTACCCCATGGGCTTAGGATAATTACCCATGTAGATTTTTAGGTTTAGGGAAACAATATTTTTTACCATTAGAGTTCAAAAAATATAAAACCTTACCCAAATAATTTCAAGGATATTACATAACCACTTATAACAGAATAATAAGCCATTCATATATTTCCCACATCAATATATGTTCAACAAAAATTCTTTAATTGTTTAGTTAACACATTATAATTTAATGAGAAACATAAAATATTATTTTAAAAATTATAATCATATTCAATAAAAATAAAGGTTGTTTATGGTTTAATAATATCACATCTATAGTAAAACTTGTCAAATATTGATTTATATTTACATAGTTGGAGGATCTATCCAAAAATAATTAGAAATTTTATTTGAAAAAATAGAATAAATAACCACTCAATTTATAAATAATTAAAATGAAAATTTTCAATGAGCGAGGAATATTTATTTCATTTACAAACCATTAAAACATTTAAATTAATATTAATTGAGAATAATTTTATTATTGTGGGAAAATTCATTATTTCTATTAATTTTAAAATAAAATATTTTCAAACTTGTGTAAAAGAAGTAATAGATGACCCATTCAGAAAATGAAAAGAAAATTAGATTAAAATGACTCGAAATAAATTCAATGATATTTGAAAAATTACTATATAAGTATTTTAATGGTATATAAGAACTCCAATAATTCTATTTTTAATAACATGTATATGGGAAAAAATATATTAGCAAGAAAAAATATATTTAACTTCATCATTTTTTAAAAATATTATTTAAATATTTTCATGTATCAGAAAAAATTGAAATGGAAACAATACATGAGAAAACATGAAATAACTATAAGATATTAAAATAAATATGGTTTAAATGTGAAGTCATAAATAATTTCCAATTATGTATGTTAAAACATAAATAATTTTATAATGTTTTTAATTGCTTGATAAAACTCCATCACATTAGATAACATTTTATACAAACCCTCAAGAATGAGAGAACAATATTTGGATTTGAAAATTAACATTATTTTCTCGAGAAAAATAATAAATTAATTCATGGGTAGTTTATATGCCACAAAAAATAATAATAATTTTAAATATAGAAAAAATCTCAATGAAGGTAAATTTAGAAGAGGAAATCCTTATAACCTTAAAATATGGTGTTTAAACCGCTAATTAAATAATAAAATTAATATGGATTTTTATATACATTTAAATTTATTTATTTATGAAATATTGAACCATGATTTAGTATATACACCATACATTATATTAAAATACTTGAGTATGTATATGTATCAATGAAATAAAAGTGTGAATAAAATAATTTACAATTTTGGTAAAATTTAAATAATAAAACCTATAAAGAGAAAACACAAAATAGAATATAATTTTTATAAATTTAACATAAAAATGTAAAAAACCCCCAAAAGGAATTATATTTTCTATATCAATAAAATAATGGTTCATAATAAAAACTTGTCTCAAAGAATGAAGTTTTAGATAAAAAATCACATAATAACTATGTAATTACATTTCCACAACAACTTTTATAATGAAAATAAATAATGAAATATTTTATTTAAAAAATATTATATATATTACTAGTTATAAAGAATATTTATAAAAATTAATTATTCATTAATTTGTTGGTTAGTTTTTATTTTCATCACCTAATGTCAAAAAGTTTTATTGATGTACACATGTTTCTTAATGGAGATATAAAACACAAATATTGGATATATGTTCATCATTAATCAATAATTAATGGTTCTAGAATATAAATTTCATGATTGTTAATAATTCATTAAATATATTCCATTATATAATTATTTACAAATCATGAATATGACATCAGTTCCAAGCTTATTTTTAATAAATTTATCTATTTAAATGTTTTACTTTATAATGAGGATTAATTATGATTTCATCCTTAAAAATATTATTCATGAAATATATTTCTACTAAATATAATTTATAATAATAAAATAGATTTTCATAACCATCCTTGTAAGGAGGTGATAAAAAATAAATTACATCTTTTTTGGTGGCTATAGTCCATACATATGCATGAGCGATGTATTTATTTTATATTAGAAGGAAATGATATATTAATAGTTTCACTAGTATCATAAAAAACCAGTTAATTAAATATATATGTTTTATTATATTAATTTTTTTATTTAAAATATTTAGATGTTTTAAGAAAAACTAAACATAAAAATGGTTTTAAGAATAAATAACTCATCCCTAGATAATTTCATTTGAAAAAAACCATACAACCACTCATATGGTATTTTTTTCATGACCTCCTCCCTCTAAAGATACCCCTATTAGGCTGGTAATGAGGAAAGGGAGATAATTCCTCCCTGATTCATAACTCTAGTAGGCTCTAGTGTGACATTAAACACTAACAATATACGAATATCGCAAAATTGGATTCTTACAAAAAAACACCAAGATAAAAAATTAAAATAAATATTAATCCATCTCACATGAATGATTAAGAGAAAAGTATATCAAATTAAATGAAAAATATAAAGTAAATACCAAAATAAAGATAAGTAGTAACATGACTACTTTCCCAATATACGAGATATTTAGGACCAACACGGTCCATGTATTCATTATGGAAACCTAAAAATGATTTTATATACACAGTGTGACAATACAGGTATACCTAGTAAGAAAACCAATTTCTCTCATGTACATGTGAAAGAAGAATACAAATTTTCATAGGAGAAAACTTTTGAACAAAACAACACCGATAAATGTATAAGAACCATCGTAGTCCTCGATCAGAACACTCACAAAATAACAAATTTATATATAATAATATATAATAATAAAACATCAATGATAGGGTAACCATCACTAGTATCCATTTATTTTATTCGACCGTGACTAATGATAAACCTTCTTTCACATAATCCTCATCCGATAAAACCACATCACATCCCTCCTACACACACCTAAGCCTGACAATCACACTTTATACCATCACTAGTGCCATGAGCCACATCACATCTCACCAAAAGAAAAATGGTCTCCACAACCACGCCTTGTCCCATCAATGAGGCCACGATTCACATCATATCTCACCCAAAAACACATGGACCCTTTAACACAACACATACCACCCACAAACACTGACGCCACATACCACATCACATCCCAAAAAAATTAGATATTACAACACCTGTCATCGTGAAGACATCTAGGAAAACATAACATCTCTCATCCTGATGACACCAAGGAAAACGAAACTTTCCCACACACACATGTTCCCCACAACTCCCATGCACATGTGTAGTCCCCACAAAAAATAGTCATCTTGAAGAAACCGAGGCTAATACCACATAATAGAAAGGGTAGGGAAGAGAGGGTGGTTTTCCATCCATCCTCCCACTGAGATGTTTGGGAACGATACACCCTCCATGATGAATGCAGTGGTAATCAAATAGTTCTCAACTATAGTGGGGTGCATATAGAAATCAAAGTGGAAAATACATGTATAATTTATAATAACAAAAATTCTTTCTCATCATATGGGTTATGAAACAAAAAACTAGCTCACAATACATCCATCATTGCTGCTACTTCTACTTAAAAACAATCAAAACTAGCAGCAACTTCTTTCAAATTCAAATCCAATTTTTTTAAAGCATTACCATTATTCATTCAGAAGTAATTTATTCAGTCACAAAAGAAATCACCCCAAACTATTTTCAAAATTAATAACAAATTATTTATTCATCTATTCAATTAATATATTGGAATCTAATAAGAACAAAATAGAATAAGAAACAAAACAACACATCAACGTACAACCTGATCACATCGCCATTGTGCCACACCTCTCATCCATTGGACAATCAATAAATATATCAACATGAGATTCCATTTCATGTTTAGGTTTGGGTATCTTCACATGTTCATCCAACAAACCTCCCAAACCAATCCATAACACACACTTGTGATTCAAAAAGGCCCCATAGTAAAAACTAGAGTTTTTTCACACATCACAATATGCCCACATCACATCCCACATGCCCCACACACCCAACAACACAGTCCCACCCAACACATCACTCAACATACCAAATCATAACACAAATGTGAATTTAATGTGGTGTCTCTTGTTAAATTATATTTTTTAATTTATTGGTTTTCACAAAAACATTTTAATCCAAGGTCATCCATTCATTATTCATATATACATTATTTACTAGTTTTCACATAAGGTGATAATGCAATAGCCACATCCAAAGAAACACACAAAAAGGTTATAACTAGATCAAAAGAATCCACAAATAACCACCATTTTTTGTTGCATGTTCAGCCCATATAATGAAAATATAACAAAATAACTATAAATAAAATGCAGTAAAACCTTTTACCATTCCAACTCAATTATCTTGTTATTTATCTTTTATTAAGTTGTCACAACAATAATCCCAGTTTAATAATATAAAAACCCATTCCACATGATTCACATGTAAATAGAGACAAGGGAATCCTTACCTCAAAAGGATATCAACATACATTGCATGAGAATGTATCAGTTAACAGACCTCTGATTACCTCTCCCACAAGATAAGCATCCATAGGATGATGCGACATATCTAAAAAATTTATAAAAAATGGGAATAATCCTATTATAATCATGGGAGATAAACTATATATTATAGTGATGAGATACATAATAAAATGATAACCAACTGAGGGAAACTGAAAAAAACAAGAGGAGAACATACCATGGATTACCGTGGGTCACCGGGAAATAATCAACGAGATCAATAGATTGAAGAGGGATGATGAAGATTAGAAGTACTACTCAGGATCCAATATTTAATCTATAATGAGATATACTGTTGGGGCTATATAATTTCTGAAAAAATGAGTATATTTAATATTTTAAAACATTATATCTCCAGGGGATTACACGACGTGTAATCCCCTTTCACTCCATGAATTCCATCGAGGTCCACTTACACCGAAAATTTCAACGCCTCTCAGTTTTATTTTATATTTTTAAAAAAATACTACACAATGTGAATCCATCTTTCATTTTGATTATAATTATGCACATCGTGAATAATTCCATGAAGAGTTGTAAAATAGAGTTTTACATGGGGTAATACTATTACACAAACTGAAATTCTCCTTCTCTGATCCATTAGAAAATGAACCACTCAAATTGTTTTCTGAGCCTCTCATGAAAACATCCAACAACGAAAATTGACAATGTAATAGACTAAGAGGACATATAACATTACATCATATACCTCTTAAATGATTCTTTTCCTCGAGAATCCAAATTTAAAACAACAAGAAATTGGGGTCTGAACAACCACCCCATGGGATACCTCTCAATGATATTTCTAACCTTAAAACACATCTACCGACCATACACATTGATGTGTAATGATAAAACACCATTTGTGGCTTGAAAGCATGAGTGGAAACCCCCATATCCATGAACACCTCCTGTGACAGGTGGTACCCAACGAAAACAAGTGGCACCTTACAATCATGATATACAAATTATTTATACATTAAAATAAGGTAATCACATCCCCTTTGTGTATATACTATCCATATTGGGTGGAACTATCTCTCTCTCTTGGCTTTCAGCGCATCGTATATAATTAATCTCTATTAAGAATCTATTGCTACCCGTTTCACATGTCATGACATTATGACACATTACACCACACACATCTCAACCCATGAGAAAACATCTCTTATCATAAATAGATTGTTCAAAACATACATTTCAAAATGAAAACATAAAAAGGAAAAACTAAAAACAAAAAAGTTATAGGGAACACATCTTTGTCACTCACTATCAATTAGTATACTCTATTCCACCATGCCTCTACAACATGTGAACCTAATAAATTGTTTGAAAATGCAGTACATTATTCTAAGAATCCTAGATCTCTATTATTCCTTCCATAGATTTCACTTCATCGTCGATATCATACTCTCCGCTTTCAATGAAATATGATTCATCATGACGAAATCAATGAAAATTAGTGAAAATGGAAGACATCATGAATCCTCTCCAACTACAATGGAAATGTCAACTAGTATGCCACTTCTCCAACATGTACCAACACTAAAAATGGTCCAAAAAACTTTTGAGAAAGCTTGATCCCCCTTACAAACCTCCTCACACTAGGTCAGGGGTATTTTTTAATGAATATGTGGTCCCCAACCTTTAACTTCAATGTCCACCTCTATTGAACCGTATAAGAATTCTTCTGGTCTTGCACCACATTCATCCTCTGACAAACAATCTCAACCTTCTCTATCATGCACTGTACCAAATTTTGAAAAAGAATAGAAATCTCCCCAACCACTTCCCCACATAATGGAGAACAAAAAAACATCCTGTATAGTGCCTAAAATATAGGCATGCTAATGGAATGATGACAACTATTATTATAAAAAAACTATTCCAATGGAAGTTGTTCTACCCAATATTAATTATCATAGAACATGGGACACCATGTTTATATTTCGTTATATCATCCCATCTATATGAGGTAGAAAAGTTGTGTTGAGTCATAAATGGGTACCAAAAGCATGTTGTAATACCCACAATACTCATGAGATAAACCATGCACCCTGTCTGATAAAATAGAAATCAGAACTCTATAAAAAAACAACACTTCATCTGCATACCTCTTAGTCAAATCATCCACATCCTAAAATACAATGATTTCTAAAAAGTGATAACATTTCTTCATTTTATCCACTGTTACAGAGATATAATTGTATCCACCCTTATCTCTCGGTAATCTAATTAAAAAATCCATTGATAATTCATCCCACTTCCGCTCAGGGACATCCAATGAATAATATTAACCATTAAGAAGACACTAATGATACTTTATATGATAGAAGATGAAGTATCTTTACACAAATAATAATATTCTCCATTTCACCCCCAGAAAGCAAAACTACATCTTCTAGAAACAATACATTTTACAAATTCATCGGTGTACCACTAAAGGTGTGTAATGAAACTCAGGAAGTTATCTCTCACACATTTGTATCAGAACAAATAACCTACCATAGATAAAAATCTGATTATGGCCATCATGTGACCATCCCTCTAGAGTATCACTATGGACAACATAATTAAAAACCATCTCTTCCTATGAGTATCCCCACCTTGAGTCCCCACTAGCTACAGAAAAGATGAATGAAATTTCATATTGGAAACACATTCTCTAATACCATCCATTCCTACATCAATGTGAAAGGATTAAAACACCTCGATCTGTATGAATGTGTATTCATATTCTTGAATAACTCCTTCAATTAATTTCTTATCAAAGAATCTCCCAATACATTCACCTTCACCATGGTATAGGATGTCCCAAAATTGTAGTCCTAAAGAAACTATACCCACCTCAGCTACCATAGATTTAGTGAACACTGGGAAAATATTTAATTCAAACTCTTATGATCAGTAAATACCATAATGAAATATATAATGAAGTAATGCTTCCAAAATATTAGTGAAAATATGACCTAAAATAACTATAAATCATGGGTACCATTATTATGATAATGGGTGCATAAATTCCTAGACCCATAAGATATCACTTCTTGTTGTTGCATCAAGACACATCCCAAACCTAGATGGGAAGAATCAAAAAACACCTAAAACATCACCCCTTCTTCTAGAAACTGGATGTCTGTAGCTCTTACCGTACCCCCTATAGAGAACTGAACTCTATCTAATACTACTCACTTCATGAAATATCTTGGTCCTTTTTAGTCGTAGTTTTCACCAGAGCAACAACTCGAGAGAAATAGGGTGAAAACATCCAATAATAGATCATGAGACTATGAAGAAATTCAAATACTACCTCATTTTTCGGTGATACACATAGAACAACCTCATCAACCATTGTAAAGTCAACTAAATCACCCTATAGGGACACCACATGCTAAAGGAAACACACATCTCGTGTCAAGAACATACACATAGGCAACATTCCATTGATATGGTGGTGTCTAAGAACCTCTAATATAGTTTTGAGAGATTCGACGAGATCCTCCCATGACATCATGTATATTAGGATATGATTGATGAATATGATGACGAACCAATCTAGGAACTCTATAAAGATAGATTTCATGATCCCCATAAACATTTAAAGTTCTTTTATGACAAAAAAATCAATGTAAATGAAAAGGAAGTACCCATACCTACATATTGAAGTAGTATTCATGATACTGATCTGCTTCACCCTTAACCGGTGACATCGAGACCATATATCATTCATAAGAAATAAAAACTCCGATATCATCTAGAAAAAATAACAACTATCCATTGAAGAGAATAACAATTTTCGAATATCAGCTAATTCATCCTCCAATAGTCTATACATAATCTTAGTATACCATCATCCATATTTGTGAACAACAATGGGGAACCCCACAAGGAAACACTGGTTCAGATAACTCCCTTCCCTATTAGATCATCTATTTGAATCATCAACTACTGTAACTCAAAAGGTTTTATTAGATATGGAGCAATCAAAATTATAGAAGCACTAATCTGTATGTTTATCTCTAACTCAATTTCAGATTGAGGGGGTAGTGTCATAGAATCCTTGGTAAAAACATCCAAGAACTTCGAAAAAACATTGGGAACCAACACCATCCCAAAATCTACTAATTCCACTAACATCATATTAAAAAAAGTAACGAATAGGTGCTATATGATGACTACCGACCTGACTTCTTGTATCATAAACGAAAACCACACACGGAGCTTCCTTTTATAAAAACACAACTAATATTTTGAATTAGTTAGTTACAACATAAATAGAATACCACTATTTGATGTTGATAATGAAATTATATGGATGAATCTGTAGCAAAAAGTGATCCACATGGGACTGGTGTTGTCCCATCATCAGTCTTCAACCCCAGAACACATCAAACAAACAGGTCAGACCTTTGAGAAAACTACTCAACAATAGTGGAACATAAAGCCTCTCAACTACTATTCCAAGAGCATGGGAAAGGTTGGGTGAAACAATCCAGTGAAAATATCATAAATCAAACAAAACGAAAGAAAGGGTCCTAAACATAATAATCTTACTTATAATAATTGCTAGTTCCCACCAGAACTACTACCTCAGCTACATAAAACTGACCATGGATAACTCCACTTACCCTATACTGATGACTGACTCCAAGAACATGCCTAGGTCAACACCCCTGAGGAAGAACCTGATGTCATCCCATACATAATATGTATCCACCAGCAGAATAAAATCTTGATATTCCTACTACTAGAACATCCGAACTGGAATCTTCTACTAAGTATGTAACTAAACCTCTCCTTATATACAATACTGAGTTTTTGAATCTACTAGGAACATAATATGAAGATGTTTTTGGACACTATAAATGAATAATCATGGACCCATGTCCGTTGAAAGAGCATGAGAAAACCTAGAACTAGAAGGACAAAAGATAAACTGGTCAGGTCAACTCCCTCCTCATCAAAACATTGAAGGTCATAGCACTTGGAACCTGCCACATGAAACCATGCCTCTTGTATAACTCTACATGATCTATCATCATTGAATTCCTCTTAGTGAGTGCATTTTCTCAATCACCTCCGCCTTCGTTTTTACATCCCGATAGGTTGGCAATGTAAATGATGTATCAACATTTGAGATTGAATGGTAGAAGGGCCTCCCCACGCCATCTCAAACAAGACTCCACTTCTGGACATAGATAAGGGGTGAATCAATGAAGATCCTTGTATTTGATATAATGTTCCTACACTAACATACTCCCCTGCTGAAGGGAGAGTAGCTCATTTCTATTTTTAGACATCATAGTCAATGATAGTAACTCCTCTTATAACTCCTTCATAATTTCAAAATGCAACATGACTGCCTGATTACCCCCCCCCCATATAATTTTTTTCCATTGACGTGAAAATACCATCATTTTTATCACTAACAAAGGAACCAGGTACACTATTTGAGCTTGTGTCAAAGTCGAAGTGATCTCAAGATTTTATAGTCAGCCCTCAATCACAATCTCTGAAACACTTCCCTCATACTTTACCACAATATTCTGCAGGAATGAATGTAACATCCACTACCACTTGTCATCCTCTTCCAATGGTCTAACCCTCCACCTATCAAATATATCATTCTGTTAATCCTTAACCCCCCAGTCTACATAAATATGAAAACCATGTGCCACTGATTAATGGTAAACACTGAATTCCTAGTACCTTATAGTATGGAATTGTAATTAATATTCATTTTAACTCATTTTACTAATTTTTTTTATCCATTTTAAATATCCCAAAATTCAAATATCACACAGGAACAAAATTAATTATGATGAATGTACCATTCCAAGTGTCTATACCCTACAAATTGTGTAGAGTCACTTAGTCCTTCAATAGGCTCATTGTCCTTACATTGGATCACAGGGAGGCTAAAATCATATCTACCAACCAGTCTTCCCTGGCATAGGTCAGACACCAAGATCATCTTCCACTTTTTCCCTACTAACCAATGCAATCCTTACTATTCCTACCTTCAAACACACTCCTTTATCTCAACCATCACTTATGATACCATTTTATCGAGACCCCCTCCCCCCCCCCCCCCCAAAAGATTCCTTTCATGGGACGGTAATGAAGAAAGGAAGATAATGACACCCGAGTACCCCCACCATTAGAACATTGGGTGGTGACTAACACCAAGGGTATATGATTCTCAAAAAATGGGATGCATTTCCATTTTGAATGAAACTAGATCAAGATACAAGATGGTTAATCCCAAAATAAATCAATGATAACTATATAAAAGAAATCCAAATCCATCCTTCATGAATGTTTAATACAAAATTGTTACGAATACAATGAATAAAAAAAAGTAAATACCAAAATAATGATAGGAACAGATAGAAAAACTGTCTCAATGTCTGATCTAGTATGGTTTATCAAGGTCTACATAATCCTCATGGATACCCTAAAAATGATTTCCATATACTATCTGAGCATTTATGTAGACTGAGTTGGAAAACCAAAGCCTCTTGTACACAAGTGAAAGAAGAAATCTAATTCCCCTATCAAAAAACAAACAATATAAATAAAAGTTACATAGTTATACTAACCATCAAATACCTCCCAAATAATCTCACAAAATAACTCATCCATGTTTAATAATATGTAATATGAGGAACATCGATGAATCGGTACCCCACATCACTTTCCCACTAGTGTAGCCTCTCATTCCAAATGCAAAGTGTCCTCGCACTCCAACCACAACTGAAATAACCTCATCATATCCCTGCAACACACCCACGGGCATCACAACCACACCTCATCCCACCACCAGTTCCCCTTTTCAAATCACACCTCACCCTCAGACACCTAGGCCACAAAACCACCCCCTTTCCCATCACATGTTCCATTATCCAAATCACATATCCCCATAACAACTTGTCCCCCATATGATATCTTTTACCACTCTTTGACATATGGGAATCATACCACGAAAAATCCTAAAAACACCTTGGTAATCACAACACATGTAATCCTGAACAGATTTCGGAAATCACAAGATATCTCATCCTAAAGACAACTTGGACTCCACTACTCATCCACACACACATGGGCCCAATAGTTTAGACGCACAAACCAGTGCCCCTAAAACCGTAGAATTCATAAATGATCTTGGACTACTTCTATAAGGAAGAAGGATCAGAAAAGATTTATTGGCCAACCATCCATCCTTCCACAAGGATGTTTGGGAAAGGCAACATCCCTGGTGGCGATGGGGGGGGGGTTTGAAACATAGTGATAAACTATAATGGGGTTTATATTGAAATCACAATATAAATTACATTTATATCTGAATATAATACCAAAAAATCCACATCATCATATGTGTTCTCATGAAAACAACCATCTCACAATACATCCAACAAATATGCTACCTCTAATTCAAACACAACACAACAATTCATAACGTCATTCTAATTCACACATATTTTTGTTCAACCATTACCTTTACTTATTCACAAAAAATTTATTAATATCTTTTACAAAATAAATTCAAGACTGTTAAAACCATTATTAACAAAATATTTATTCATATACTCCATTACTATATAGGAAAATACCATGAAAATCATATAACAAGAAACACAACACACATCACTACCCAACGGGATCACAACAATACGTCACAACATTTCAAATCCATTACAAAACTGATCAATCTCTCAGTATGAGATTCCATTACAAGGACATGTTGATTTATTGTCTATATGTTCATCCCCCACACAACACAAACCAACCAAAAACCCAAAAATGTGATTCAAAATGCACTATAGCACAAACCAGTGTGTATCCACACGTCATAATAAGACCACATCAAATCTCACATGCCCTGCACACATAACCAAACTATTTCACACAACACATCACTAGTCATACCAAATAACAACACAAATCCATATTTAAAAAGTCATTAATTATTAAATCTGACTAGATAATTCATGGGTTCTAATAAAAACTTGGCAATCCAAGGGTATCATTTCATTAGGTGAATATACTTGATTTACATGTTTTCATTTAGGGTGATAACAGAAAAACCACAACATAATCATCCAACCCACCTAATATAACATGTGAAAATAGGGACACTTGTAGCCACAATTTTCAGCAGAGCGTTAATATCATATAATAAAATTATCACAAACAATAAAAATGATGTTAACACCATGTAATAAAACCATCTACCCTTTAAAAAAAATATCCAATTCATTATCATTATTAATCTGACACAATTATAATCCAACGGTAAAAAACTAAAAACACATCCAACATAAAGCATATATAAATAGAGGCAATGGGATACCTACCCTACTGTGATATCAATGTTCTATTCATGAGAACAGATTAAGTAATATATATTCATTTATCTGTCCTGTATGATTTGGATCCATATGAAGACACCATAGTAACACCGCATTAACAACAACTAGAGAGAACTCTATTAAGTTAGTTGGAAAGAATAACCATTGCACGATGTGGAGATATGGATGATAACATGAACCAACATAGAGAAAATTATAGACAATGAAGCGAGAATTTATGTTGGATTACAATAGATAACCAACAAATTATCAACAAGATTAATGGATCAAAGGTGGGAGAAGTCACTTCCAAGAAATCCTTGGTCCATCGAGGGTTTGTCTAGAATGAGGGAAAATGCAACAACAGTAGGATTTGTGAAAACCCAAGAAACAATATTAAATTAATAAATTATAGCATTGAGGGTTTCCATGATTTGTAATATCCTATCATTAAATGGATTCTCTTGAGGATCACTTCTCTTGAAAGACACGTCGCATCTCAGTTTTATTTTATTTTTGAAACTCGTAAATATAACATTGTGTGAGTCCAACATTCATGTTGTGAAATAGTTTTCACGTCTTGACGTTTTCTAAGAAAATCCACAAAACATAGTTTCAAATAAGGTAATGTAGTTACATGGTATAAAATCCCCCTATTCAAATCCCTTAGAAAACGAATATCACCAAACTCCTTCTGAGCCTCCCCCAAACAATTCCACACACCAAAACCCACTATGTAACTAACCGAGAAGACACATACCATTATACTTTTACGAAGGGAAAAACTTATAGGTTTTGGGGAGAATATTTTGGATGGTATTTTGTTGCATAATGGATGATTTAATGAGATAAATTGGTGTATATAAATTAATAGAGTATTGCATTTATTTTATAGGTGTGGAGAGTTACAAAAATGTAAATAGGTTACACAATAAAATATTAAAACCGCATTTTTATTGTAATATGTCACATAATAGAAAAATTTTCAATTATATAATGATATATGGTATAATTGAAAAAATTATTTTTAGAAACATTTAATTGAAAATTTGTTTCACATCTCATTGTTTAATCCCCCATTAAAACCATTTTTCTATTTGGTGTGTTGATAAAATTTTATAATAGTAACTTATTTCAATGAAATACAATTATACTGCTCGTACTAACATATTTTTATTATTATGATTCCAAATATAAAGTCAAATTTACATGATTCAATTTCTAAATGATGTAAAAAATTAATGTTAATTAAAATAAACAAAACACAATTAAAAGGATATTTTTTTTGAAAAATGATATTTTAAGAATAAAAATTATTTCAAAAAATGGCGTTGTATAAAACTGATTATCATGAAATGTGTTTACTTATGAATAATTAAAATAGATATTGTTTACATTAAAACAAATCCATAACTAATTGTTACCTAAAATTGATTAATTATTTCAAATGATCAAGAATAAATATTTTATTAAAATAAAATACATATTTTGTTCCAAGGATTTCAAAATAGATTTATAAACAAAATATAATCACATTAATTATAACCTTGAAATATATTTTTCGTAATAAAATTTATTTATAAATCCTGTTATTAGATACTTGAAAAATATTTGTTCTATAGGTTAGTACTTTCAATTAGATATTGAAGAATGTTTAATTTTGACAAAATTTGTACAAAAAAGTATTTTCATTATTTATGTAATAGTCAACATTATCAGAAAAATAAAAAAATTTCATTCTATGAAAATATAAATATGATGAATTAAAAAACAAATTTAATTTGACAAAATAAAAATTTTAATATTTTAAATTTATCTTTTAAATATAAATATTACATATAATGATAATCCTATTACATAGAGAAATTAACATTTTAAACATAATGTTTTCTTAAAATTATTTCATATAAATATATAATCATTTTAGTGTAAAATATATATTAATAAATTAATATTTGTAAAAAGTGGGAAAATTAAAGGATAAATTTATTGGAAATAATTACCATTATAAAATTAAATGATTTTAATCGTATCAAATTATTTAATTTTTTTTCATTAAAATTAATCAGTCCATGGTAAATAATGAAATTTACATATCAAAACTAGTTTGCCTATTTATATTAACTAAAAATTTATTATAATAATTTTGGACTCAATTCTATTTTGGTATTCAAGTAACGTAAGATAACAATCACATAATTTTTTAAAGTTGAATTTCTTATTTATATTTTTAGGTGTTAGAGAAAAATATTTACATATATTTGATAGTTATATTGTATCAATTTTATTTGAGACTTAGTGAATTTCTATTTCAATATATAATTTTTTTGATTGATGTATAATTTGATTTTAATGAAGGTTATGCACACAAACAGAAATTAGATAAGAGTTATAGGTTTGAAAAGAAATTATCATTATAATATTTTTGTCATTAATAATTCAACATCAAATATTTATGGTGTCCAATCAACATACATATACGATTTTTATGAAATAATAGAGTTCATGTAATAATAATAAAATAATATTATTATAGTTCATGAGTTCAAAATAAGTAATCAATTCATCACAATGATTTGAAATTTTATTTTGGTGGTTGTGTTTTAAAATGATTCCACTATACCCAATTAGCTTTGGAAGTTACTGCTGTTTATCCTCATTAACACCTTTATTGGTTAAATGGATAACATAATTCTAAATATTTTTATATCTAGAAAATTAATGTGTCAATGGTTCAATATGTTTTTCTTTTTTTTCTTCTATTTATTTATCACCCATTTCACATATACAAAATAAAAATGTGCCTACCAACTTTCTTTTTAATATCTAAAATATATTTTTACTATTTATTGGATGGTTCTCCTAATATTTACATCAATTAGGCCTTTGAGGATTGCTTACACTATGAGACTTATGATTTGAAATTCCAAGAATCTATATTTCCTCTTTTTACCCTAATAAATTTTCATAATGGGATAATAAAATTTCATTTCCCCATTATGAAATATTGTAAAAAATATTTTTTCATACCAATAGTCATATAACAAATGGATTTTTAAATCTTTTTTTGTGTCACTTATGAATTGATTGATTTTTCTTCTCTGATAATTGGTAAAACTAATGGTCTACCATTAAATTTTAACTAATCTTACTCTATTTGAAACAACATATTTCTACAATAATTTTTAATTTAAACTAATTCCATATGTATTTTGATGTGAGTAGTCGATGAAAAATATATTTTGAAAAATATTTTCATTAGACTGTCCCATTTAGGGATTTAAATTTATTCTTTTTGAATTTATTTCTTGATTAGTTTTTACTATTGTTCTTATTCATCTTTAAATTGATTAATAGTAAAAAAATTATTTAATAAAATTTTTGGGAATAAAAATATATATTATACTATACAAATCAATTACTTATAAATTAGTAGACCATAAGATCCACAATTTTATAATAGTAATTTTCAACAAAAATGGACTCAATAATGAGTTGTTATATATTTGGTAAATCATGGAATTTGAAATGATGAAGGTCATAGTTTCAAACATGTGAAAGATAAGTGAACATATCCCTTAAAATTTTCAAAACACCCCACATTTTTCGTAATTTTTCTTTTAGATACTCATTTCATTAGAGAATACATTCATTGAATACATGATTCCTCCCAGTTCCATCCAATAACTAAAACTGAAAATGATAGATTAAATAATAATAACATATAAAATATATTTAAATAATACTTTCAAAATAAAAATCAATATAAGTATGTATAAAATAATGAAAGAATTGGTTAAACATATGTTTTTTTATTTCCACCTAGGATTCATTAATTATTATCAATGTTATTACAAACATAATATTTTATCCATACTATATAGAGACATATATTTTTTATAGAAATATATTACATTTTATGATGTGAATATTCAAAACAAAACATTACAATCATTGATAGAACCCTAAAGGATTTTAGTCTTTAGAAACATTGATATTTAAAAAACTAGATAAAATAGATATGCTTAATTTCTCACTTAGTTGGTAACATTTGACCACTTTCATAGAAATATCATATTTAAAAAATTTCATCATTTCCATGGGAAATGGAAACTGAATAATGGTTGATCTCAAATGATCAATAAGGAAAATGATAGAGATAACAATGATCATATAATAATAACCTGATAATAAGGCCATGCTAATATTATCGTAAAATTTTATGACTATACTAAACAAATTATATATTATAAACACGATTCAGGGAAGAGAACATGGATGTTCATAACACATGATTCATAAAAAAAAGACTATGAGCCCTGAGATCATAACATTAGCATAAAAAATTTGATTTTAATATTAAAATAATAATAATGATACATTTCAATAGATAAGGATCACTAAAAATATTATCATAGTGGATTGAGTTCACTCCCATTCCATCATATCCTATTTCAAGGTTCACTCTAAAGACTATCATAGTGTATAGTGTACCATACTAAAATGTATTCATTAACCATTCTAGTTATTTTTATCACATGTGATATTCATCATTACATTATAAATTAAGGGATATATAATTTTGGGGCCACATAAAAAAAATCATATTTGTGCCATAATATCATAAAAAAATAATTATATATCATAACCTAGGTAAAATAAACATAATTCATAAACATTTGAACATTTTATCATAGCAGCAGTCAAAAAATATAAATGGGTTTTATACAAGACTCATCATCAATATCAATAACCTCCTATATAATGCATAAGGATGAAATAATTGTATCATATCCATATTAAATCAAAGAAAAATTCAAATGATGTTATAAAAGATACAAATATATTTAAATGGTAATAATAATATACAATTTTACATTTTAAATATCTTACATTAAATCGACATATTTTCAAAATATTAAGGAAAATATTATATTCAAAAATAACAATATAAAATTTTAAATTAATCCAAAAAAATTGAGCACCTATGATGGTATGAAAATATAATCAAGTTGGTTATGCTAAAATAATCATTCCATTCACATTATGAATAATAAAACAACATACTTAATTTAGAAAATGAAAATAATACTTTATAGAACCAGATTTATAAACATTTAAAAAGTAATTACAAATAATATTAAAAAAACCCTTTATAAATTTTCAAACAAAACCAGAAAACCTTTTAGAAAACATTGATATAGATGAAAATGTATTTTTGACTATATAAAATTAATGTTTTTTTTCTAGAGAAATATACATATCATATTAAGTACTAAATAATGTAATGTAGTATTATTACAAAAAAATTAAAATAATTATCATAAGATAAGGAAATTAAATTATTTTATCAAATTTTAATTATATAATTTACATCATTGGAAATTCAATTATAAATAGTACCAATTATTATGTGATTCAAACACATATCCCTTTCCACATTGGTAACATTTGAATCGTAATCCCCATGAAATAATATTAGCAAATGATTATTAAAATATCATGATAAAAAATAAATAAATTTAATATAATATGAAATAAAATTTATATAAACCACATAAAATAATAATTGTTCATACCATAACGTATTTCCCCAAAAAAGATTATTTTAGATGAAGCACCCTTAAAACATTCATAATCTCTTAAGAAAATTTCCTGAATGAGATTACCTTATATAAATTGTAAAAGATAAATAATTTAAATAAAGATAATTATAAATTCAATCATGGTTATTCTATACTCAAGATAATGTAGATAACTACATAATATGATATATGTATCACATAAATAAATGTGATATGAGTGAGTCATCTTTTAGAGTGAAATTATTTAAAATCACATTAAATTACATTATAATAAATTAAAATATATTATAATTATATCGAATAATAATTTATACAATTATATTATCAGATATGATTTATAAAAATATTTAAAAACCCATTTATAAAAAATTACATATCAAAATCATCATTTATGTGTGTTAATTATTTTAGTTTTCTTTGAAGTCTCAATCTGATAGTTTCAATCTATATACTTTAATGAGGATTGTAACCTATCTAGAAAGTTATTTATGATATTGATATCATATTAATTAATTATCTAAATATTACTAATAATAAATGAAATGTATATATAGATGAATTATTTACATTATCCAAATATATGGTAGGTCTTACATATGCATGAAGGTTGTTTTTACATTGCATTATAGAGTTATAAGATTATATGTTTGCATATGTGACATTAACATTTTCAAAAATATGGTAAGGTATGAAAGTAGATATGATATTTTAATTATATAATAATAATTATTTCCAAAAAATGATATATAAAAATTAATCCTAGTATAATAACCACTAATGAAATATGGTAATTTGAAATGAATTATATCAATACGTGGTGGTGATAATCCACATGTATGCATAAGAAATAATTTAAATTTTCTATTTCATATAAATAGGCTATAAAATTATTGTTCCATAATCAAAATAAAATATCAATATTTATATGATAATTAACTTGTTACTTTTATGATTATTTCCATGTATATTGAGGAGCTGGAAGAAGAAATAAATTTAAATTTGTTAGGTATGCAAATTATATTTTTTTGGTAGATCTCCTTTAGAAACCCTGATAAGTAATCATGAAATGGTATTTTATGAATTTAAATTCCTTAAATTCATATATATGGATGTTTAGAATAAAAATTGTCAGTTATTAGTTGAGATGTATTTCTCAAAGTGGTGAAAATAATAGAAACTCGGGGTTTCTTTTTAAAAAAGAGGAAAGGAAGTTATTGTAATTTATTAAAACAATAAAATAATATAATGTCAAAAAAATTTCTATATGCTTGAAAATTTCATCTTTTTTAATTAAAAATGATATGTGATCAAAATAATATTTTAAAATAGTATTTAGAATTTTTTTTGGAATTTTTTTCAATTATATTAAGAGTATAACCCCTCATTATCCATCGTTATTAATAATTAAAATATAATTTTTCAATTATTAGGGGTTATAAGAATAATTGAAAGGAATGAATTAGAATCAAATTGTATAATGAAATTATTTTTAAATCATTTAACATCAATCTTTTCCACATTAATTATTTTTGTAACGACATTGACCTGAACAACCACCCGAACAGTACTAAACGGGTCGTTGTTACTTCCTTAGGTGCACCTCCTTGAATTCCGAAGGTTACCAACTAGAAGAGAGGGACATATAGGTATAATAGAGAGTCCATACACTTTCAAGGGAGGAAAAATAATGGTACTGGTCTCAGTAATAATATATAACATGAAGAGGAAATAAATGACTTAGTAGACTTGAATGAGACCCACATAATAGAAGGAAAATTCATAAAAATAATCAGTAGAATCCATACATAAGAAAGTGAAGTAGAAATTATACACAACAAAATGATGACCACCTGTAACAAATACAATAATAGGAAAGTCATGCATCCATATAAAATAAATATATAAGTAAAAGGGGTACGAATGAATAAACAATATTAATTACAATTACGAGTAATTATGCTGATACTGAATGGAAAATAAACAAAGTAAACTCAATCCTGGATTGACATCAAGGTCTATATTATATCCATGAAATAGGTAATATATTCCAACTCATAATGCATTCCTTTTTCTTTCATGTAAATCCATAAAATATACCCGTCTCCCAAATGGCTCGAGCAGGGGGTGAGAAAAATCTCAGTAGGATACCACCCAATGGTGCATACATAATATAAGTGTATAATCAGGAATGCATTTTTTAGTAAAAAAGTAAATAGTTTGATGAAAAAATAAACATAAACACCACTGGTGGTTAGCAGCCACCATGGAGAGTCATCTGCATTAGCCAACACTGGAATCTTTTTCATATAACCTGACCCCATGTTCCTCCTAACATCTCGGGTCTCAAGATACAGACATCCCTAAGGAAATCCAAAGAAGTAGTAACCCAGATGAATAATGATTCCTATCCTCAAATATGTAACTAGAGGGATATTGATGTGTTCCCCCAAATAAGTAACCTGATGGACAATGATGTATGCCCTCAAACAACTAACATGAAGGACAACGATGTCTGCCCTAAAATCATCGCGAGCTTCTTCCCCTAACCCGATTCCTCAAAAATATCCCTTAAAGGCCCCTCACCATCAACATTGCATCCTATAGAATGCACCCCCAATCTTATAGTACCTAAACCTCAACTAACGGGTGCCTCTACCCACATTAGAGGTAAAAACCTCCTCATCACGGAGTCTCTCTATGTGAACAGTACTTAAGGTTTATGGGAGAGAGGTAATCCTTAAAATAGTACCCAAGACACAACATCTCTATCATCTTATGTCCCTAAAACCATGTCTCTCATGTATGATGGTCTCACCAACCAAGTTTCCCAGGCCATTCCCAACATGACTGTCACCCTGCCTCAAGCCAATGTCCATAACACCCAATCTCGTGGTAAAATCCATCCAATGTAAAATGGCCCAAGCCCAACTTGTGCTCAGAAACACTCAAGAATATCTGGGCCCCTCCCAATATTACCCCAAGTTTCCCACATATGCATTTTTATACATCATGTATATTTAATCAAGAAAATTATTTAAATAGACTAAAAAACTAAGAATTTGAATTGTAACACCTATGTGTTATCCCATAACAACACCAAAATCCTGGAAGCCTCTAACAGTTCATATCATAACCTAACATGTTAAACAAAGAAGATTAATCAAAATAATTAATTTTTACATTTTTTGGCACACCCAACCAAAATGCCCCTATTGAGCAACGACCCGTCACCCAGCCCCTCTCAAGAAAAACAAGTGCATGGCATACCCAAAGGTATCCCACATGTCTAATTAGAAATTTAATATGCAATATCAAATAAAATAAGGTACCACTCAAAATACCCAAATACAAGCTTCAAGCCATGCCACCCAAAGGTCTGCAAAAACACTATAGATGTTCTGAACCACATACCTGAGACTGATAAACATAGGCCTATCTGATATTGTCTTCCAATTTGAAGTTGATCATTGTACATCTAAATTTTCATCTTATCCCGCCAATTCTACTCAGATGAAAATTTCAACTTGTGAGGAAATAGATCAAGAATGGAATAGGTTTTGCTAGTTTAGCCTTGCTGATGCGATCCCACAACCATCAATGGATTGAAGAAAGCATATTAGATCAATAATCTTGGGGAAGAAACATTTTTGGCCTTCTGGAGATTCAAGGGTCGAATATGTGGAATAAGAACATATTTATGGAAAAGATACACGACACTCTTTCATTTAAGCGAATAAAAATAAAAAAATTCACGTTGTGTATAAAATTCTATATGTCGTGTGGTTTCCTTGTACGTACTCAAACATAAGATAAGGAAGCCACATGGTTTTGAGGAACCATAAGGTGAACACACGACTAAGATTCAGCCTGTTCATGGAAGGAGGATACATTTCTTGTCAAGTGACACTACGCACTGTTTAGTAGAAAATTATTACACGGTCATCACATGACATGTATATGAACATCCAATAGATTTTAAATACCTAACCCACACATGGTGTGATCTTTAGATTACACAAAATGGACTGAGTAAATTTCTATAATTTCATAGAATTTCCTAGTTTGATTAGGTACAAGTTGAAAATTCAAACAGGTTCGGGATTTTGACCTGTTCCAAAAACATGGGTTTGTACAATCTCCCCACCTTAATATAGCTCATCTCCAAGCTATCAAATAAAATCCTGACATAGTCCCAAACATACCACCCCAATAAATGTACCTTAACTAACCTATACTCAATGGTTCTAGTTAAATTACTCAAGGGTCTCCCCACCATAGGATTTTCCTATCTGGGTCTCTACCTGAGAAAACTCAATTCAATCAATGTTTCACTATCCTATTTCTAGACCCATCGTCATATAATGATGAATTTTCACACATGCACCTCATTGGTGCTCCCATGTCATTTCCAGATAAAAACATATACTACACTACATCGGTGTTCGCCTCTAAGAGGTTACGCATTCCATGGATGCTAAAAGAGACCATTTTCCTAGCAACTCATGTAACCTGAAACCACGATTCCAAAATGCCTATGGAACCTCAAGTAACATGCATCCCTGATTCTCATAATGACAAAAATATCATATATATATATATATATATATGTATCACCCACCTGATATTTTGTGCCAATCGCACTAACCAACATCTATTCAGTCCACATAAATCATGGCACCTCATTCACTCAAAAGGGACAAGCCCCAACAGGCCAAGAAAAAATAAAAACCAAAAAGACACGGACACACTCACGGTGTACATATAATGGTTGTTGGATCTCCATCCTACCCAACTACTATAATCTTCATGACATGCACTTGGCCTGATGTATGACTGCCTAAGGCCTGACCTCCCGGCAGTGATGTTCATGTCAACGGCCACTTACCCCTCATTTTGGTGACACTGTCTCTATCATTTAATCCACATTTACTTGAAACTCACATACCCTCTCCTGGTAACAAACCTTAACCAACTCCATATTCCACTGTATAGCCTCGTAGCTGCCTGATGGCGGTCTGAGAAGGCTTCCTATAGAACCTATCAAGATTCCAAAACATTCCACATGCCTAACACTCCTTTAGAGGTCTATCACACTAGATCCAAACATTCCCTAGCTATCCACACATAATGAAAACCACCAAAGAAATTATACATGGTGTCCTGACTGAGTCCATGGCCTGACTTCCATTCTAGAACTCGTCACCTCCTCACTTCCTTCTATCTGAACCATCACTGGAAGCTCTCCCCCAATAACTAGGGGCCTCTACCTCTAGTTTTCATCTTCTAAGAGCGCCTGATTCACCACCTTTAAGAATGAACCCAACACAGTATTATTTAACTAGATAATAATGGTGTGTCTCAAGCCATCTTCAAAGCACCTCAACCTTTCCGAGTCATCACTTACAATGCCAGGTGAAAAACGAGACAACTCAGTGAAAGTAGCTACATAGTTCACGGCAAACATGTATCCCTGCTGAAGGATTAATAACTCTGAATCTCTCTCCGCCCTCAATGTCTCTGGAAAAAAGTCATTGAAGAATATGTCCTTGAAGTCCTTCCATGCCAGTTTTTTGTGTCTATGAGCCTGAACATGTACATCCTAGCAACGCTTCACCGGTCCTTTCAGTATGTGCATCCCCAACTTTACCCTCTGCCCGGGATGCATCTCGATCTAATCAATGATGATCTACATGGTGTCTATCTAGTTCTAACCTCCATATGGACATCCCTCAACCTGAAAGATAAGCGGGTTCTACGAATAGAACTATTGTATCAGATATGCCATAGATGGATCAATACCCTGTGTGCCTCTGTCGATCCCTTTTATGAAACGTATCAGATTTTTCTCGAGCAGCTTGTCGAGCCATTATCCAAACACTACCAAACATGTCTATTATACTACATACATTGGATCCTGAACATGGTCATTCCCTTGATCTTATACATGTGTATCATGCTCTATCTGTCCCTTAAGATTCTGAACATGTTCATGATCCTATGATATTGTTCCATATCCCGCCTGACATCCCATCTGAATTGTCTAGGAGGAACCCACTGAATACTATAAATGGTTAAAAAACCCCCATATATAAAAATATATATTTAACAAAAGTAAGGAAAGAAGGAAAAGGCAGGTCATAACTACAACCATATTCTTTCCCACCGCAACCCATACCCATGGCATCCCAGCCTCCCTGCCTCCTTACCCGCCCTCAACAGAGCCATGTATCAAAAGTACATCGGGTTATGCATGTCCTGACAACAAATGTTTTCTCAAACTGACAACCATGTCACCCAATCCTGATGGTAAAAATCACCTAATCCATATTACATACCTTCTCTTAGAATAGACAAAAAACCCTGCCACATGCAATTCTACAAATATATAATGCTCAGCCTAACACATTGCAATAAATAATAAATTCTATCAATAATACCCCCTTTTCACATTTCAATGAATAAAAATCATGGAAATTGATATTATTCACATGGTATTATCACTCCATAAGCATAATACAGTTATGAAATTGAAATACCCAAAAAATAAACTGATCAAATGTTAAGAAAACAAGACTTACCATACTGGGGAAAGGTTCAATTCTTCCCTTCCCACATCCAGTCAAGTGTAACATATATAAATCTATAACAATAGACATCATGTTAGACACTAAGGAAGAAATAATACAAATTTTAACCTAAGATAAATTAAAATAGCAATTCCCACCCATGGAAACATGGTCCATCCCTCGTACATGGGGCAACAGGCACCAAAGAACAAGCTAGAAACCAAGTTATAGTAACAACCTATCTACAGTATACCATATCCAAAATATTAAAACCATATGAAATAAAAAGAGAAGACTCAATATCATTAGTATCCAACAAAAAATACTAATAAATTCTTGTCAAGAACTCCTTTGATACCATTTTCTAATGAATCGGTCCCGAACAACCACCAAAACAGTGCTAAATGGGTCGGTGTTACTACCATAGGCACACCCCCTGAATGCCAAAGGATGTCAACAAGAACCGAGGGTTTTTTACTTATAGTTGGGAGGATATACCATCTCAGAAATAGAAAAAGTAATTGTACTGGTCTGAGTAATAACATATCACATGCATAAGAAATGAATACTCAGCAAACTCAAATTAGACCCACATAAAAGAATCCCAATTAATAGTAATAAATATCGCAATCCATACAAAATCAAGTACAGTAGAAATTAAACAAAACAACATGCTAACCACTTGTAAAAACTACTAAAACTGAGAATCCATGAATCCATAGAAAGTCAATATATAAGAAAAAGGGGCGATAATGGATAACCAGTAGTAGCTGTAATAACAAGTAAGCATGCAGGTACAAAATGGAAACTTAACAAAGTAAACATCATCCTGGAATGACCTCAAGGTCCATACCATCTCCATATAATAACTAAAACAGTATAGCTATTGATGATGACCTCTTTATTGAAGCTAAATCCATAAATTCTACACACGTCTTGAAGGTCCCCTGTAGAGTGTGAGATGAATCTCAGTAGGATACCACCCCTCGGTACATATATATTATAAGTGCGTAAGCAGTCATTTATTTGTAAGGTATGCAGTAAAAAATACGATGCACAAATAAACATAAACACCAATGGTGCTCTAGAACCACCATTGAGTGTCACATGATTCTGTGAATGCTAGAATATTTTTCATGTAACCCATAACCTTGTGTCTCCTGACACCTCATGTCTCATGGTACCGATGTCTAGAAGGAATTCCCAAGAAGTATTAATCCATACAAACAATGATGTATATCCTCAAATCTATAACTAGAGGTACAATGACGCTAACTCTCAAATAAATAATTTATCGGAAAAACAATGTCATCTCTCAAACAAATAAATAGAGGGACAACGATGTCCACCCTCAATAACAGCTGACATCTGAACCCAACCTGATAACCTCAATGATATCCCCTAAAATCTTCTCGCCATCCATGTGGATTCTAATGTCAACAACCACAAAACCAATAGTACCAAAATCGTAACTAACGGGGGCCTCAACCCATATGTGTTGTCAAAAATTATCTCATCACAGAGTCTTTCTGTGTGCACACTACTCAATGTTTCTGGGGTGAAGGGTAATCACCAAAATAGAGCCAATGACACAACGTCTTAGACACCTAATTCCCCTATTTACACGTCACTCACATCTGATGGCCTCACCATTCACGTAAATTCGGAAATGCCCAACCGTACAATCATCATTTCTCAAGGCGACATCCATAACACCCATTCCCATGGTCATATCCACCCAAAGTAACCCGGGGAAAGTCCAACATGTGAGAAGCATCAATCAAGAATATCAAGGCCACACAATACACAACCTGATGTTTCCAACATATGGAATATCATACATCACATATATTTAATCAAAATATATACATTTAATAGGAAAACAAACTAAATAGTTGAAATACACTAGTTTTTTGTTGTACCATACCAGCACCGATGTCTTCGAAGCCTCTAAAAATTCATATCATAACTTAACGAGTTAAAATCAACATTTTTACCCAAAAAATTCATTTTAAAACATTTTGACATACCTGGAAAAAATTCCCCATCTGAGAAATGGCCCCTCACCCGGCCCCGCTCAAGGAAAATAGGTGAAGGGCATACCCAATGGCATCCCATAGGTTTAATAGGCAATTGAATATGAAATTTCAGATAAGACATGCTCTCACTCAAAATAGCTAAATACGCGCTTTAAGCCTCGCCAACCAAATGTCTTTAATAACAAAAAAGAATGTACGAACCACCTACCTGAGATTTTAGACATATGCACATATGATATTAAGATCCAATTGGAAGAATATCTTCGTAGATTTATGTTTCATTCATATCCTGACAATTCAACTTGGATGGAAACTATGACATGTGATAGAGAAGATAAAGAACAGAACAAGTTTCCTGTGTTTAGACATGTTGATGTGATCCCGAAGCCACTGAAAGATTGAAGAACAAACATCGGATGAAGAATTTAAGAGAAGAAATGTTTTCGGCCATCAAGAGAATCAAGGTCCAAAAAATGAAGAAGAAAAAGGTATTTCTGGGAAATATATACGAGAATCTTTCATTTAAGCGAATAAAAATATAAATACATCTAGTGTATAAATGACTACATGTTGTGTAGTAGCCTTGTCCATACACCGACTTAAGCAGATGTAACCACATGGTTTGGATGCACCAAATGGGTCAACACATAGCTAAGATTCAGCCAGTATGTGGAATGAGGGTACACGGCGTGTCAAGTGACACTACAAGCTGTGTAGTAGAAAATTCGCACACAGTCATCACATAACATGTACATGGCTAGCTCATAGATAATTCATTCTTAATCGTCACACAGTGTGTACATTAGAGTACCCAACATTTAGTTTTTAAATTTCTATAATATTCTAGACTTTCCATGTTTTCCCAGAAACAAGTAAAAAAATCAAAATGGGACCAGATTTTGACCCGTTCTAAAAACACAGATTATCAAAAAATTTATCAGTTTAAATAATTTAATATTTTTATATTAACATAAAATTTCATTAACATCATTTTTGAGATTGTTAATTAAATTTAAAATTAATGTTAGGAAGTCATTAATTAAAGTCAAATATAAACCTTTTAATAATCAATTATACATTATAATTATTCATAAAATTCATTAATATTCAAAATTGATACAAAAAATATGAATATTTATTTTTTTTAAATCTGTTACATTTATTTTTATACATCCTCCACAGTCGCCATGTTCGTATTGTGTATGAATTTAATGTAATAACATCATTAATAAAAAATAATGCTATATTAAAATTATACAAACAGATAAATATTTTTCCAAATAAACTCTTTGACACATTAATATATAATTTTTCTCCCAATTTGAGTATATAAATTAAATTAAAATCAATTTAGTGATATTTTGGAATTCTCATTACTAAATATATTATTAATGTCATTATCAATGGAAAATCAATCCCAGATTCTATATAGTATAATTTTAGAATAATATGTTTGAATTAATCCCATAAAATGAAAAATGGGGTATTTTGTTGGTTTGAGGCTGTATCTCATGGTTTTACACATTTATCATTATTAAGTTGAAAAATATTTACCACAGTTAATATTCAATATTACTAAAGATAATTTTGATTTTATTAAAAAATTTAAAACTCATGATTTCAAATATTATATCTAATTTTCATGATAAAATTTCTAAAGTTGATGCAATAAGTTTTTATATAAATGCATAAGACACAAGAAAAAACAGTTTTTAGAAAATACAATTATAAGCATAAAAAAACTTATATCAAAATCATGATTATTGAGGATTAAAATGAAATAATTTTTATTATTATTAATAAAATTTATAATATAATTCAATAATACAAAATTTAAAATATATTATTATTTTCAAATAAACTGATTTAATGAGGAGAAATAACAATATTATAAAAATTGATATTCATCACAATTCATAGAAAAATAATTCATTCTATTTAAAAAATTGAACACTAAGATAATTTTGATTCTATGATTTCAAAAATTATGAAGATTTTATGAAATAAAATTTCAATATGTTGTATAAATTAATCATCATTTTAGTTTTCAATATACTATAAATATCACATTTGATGAATTTTAAATTTTAGTGGGTTAAATGACTTCACAAGAATTGAGTTTTTATTTCATTATAATTCGTCAATATTATAAAATGGAGTGTCACCATTATAAATATATTACATAATAAAATTACTTTTAATCAAACATACAAATTCAATGACAAGGTTATAATAATATTATTATAACACATGACAATCCTCTAAATGCTTTAAATTGCATGTATTTAAATATATTAATTTTATTTTTCTATAAAACTAATTGTTTTTTATTTTTTACACTATATATAATATTAAGTTACACCCTCATGGTTATATATGAGTCATCATAGGTTTTATATTGGAAAATAATTTTTTGGAAAACCCACATCATACAAACAAATAATAAAACATTAATAAAAATGTGGAATTAGAAAACACAAATGTTATATAAAATAACTAATTATTTTGTAGATAGATATGGATAAAATTATTAGAATGCCAAAATATTTATATGGATGATAAAAATAATTTATATGGACTAATAGTGAGTGTTAGAAAACATGGTCATGTGAAAGTCAATGACTATAAAAAAATTAATTATAGTGTGTTTAAATTACCATATATTAACAAAAATGATGGCAATAGGATAAAAATTTTATTTCAAGATTGTTTTCCAAATATTGAGAGATATTTTAAATATCTAGATTAAAAATTATAAAAAATATTTTTTAGGTTTATTTCTAATTCAAATAAATATTTTAATCCTTTCATTGTACTTTGATCAATTTCCACACCATCTCTTACACAATAAAATGTATATTAAAGAATATTTTTTCATACATAAAGGACTAAAAAATAAATTTAATGGATCATAATATATATAAAATAGTAAAATCACATTGATTTAATATATATGTATTTATAAAAAGTAAAATTATTATCATATGCTATCAAATATGGGTAACTCGTAAATGAATCTATAAATCCTTAAAAATAACACCCAATGTTCAACATAAATCGATACATAAGTAGTTTTTTTGTCAGGGTAAAAAACAAAAAAGGGGGTGAATTGAAATTCATATAATAATTATATATAAAATATTTTTATTTTTAAATACCCTTATTTAATTTAAAATCATCATTAATCCTATTAGTATAAATATATAAATTTGATCTTTTATAGAATTTCTCAGAAGAAGGATCATTACTCTGTTAAAATTATATTCTAATTACAAAAAAATTGAAACTGTGTTACTTAAACATTCAAATTATAGAAATAATAACTAATAAGAAATATAAATTTCATTTTAATTACAGATTCAGATAATAGAGATTAATTTATTAATTAAAACTACAGAACTATAAATTCACATTACAGAATATAAATAAGGGGATATGCCCCATGATGAGAAATAATACATTAAACATAGAAATAACCATCATATAATAATTTTATTAATAAATAAACTAATCCAACTCTTATACCATGATTTATAGTCAACCAAACATAATGATGTCCCAACACAATGCCTCTTCCACAGTTTTACGTGTTCTGGAAATGATACCATGTCACGCAGAACCTCTTCCAGATGTTTTTGTAAGAATAAAAAAAATTTATTTAAATGAATATTGAGTATTAGTGACGTTTTAAAATTATATTGTTTTTAAATATAAATAGTTAAATACAAAATAAAGACAAATGTTCAAATTATTCAAGGGAGGAAGTGATTGTGAACGATAAAAGGTAAACCAACTCGATCTGAAATTTCATTCTTCCCCACAGTAATTGAATTCAAATTTTCAAAGAAATTGGGTGTGTTTATCATAATATTATAGAATATACTGAATTATAGATTCTTCTACTTAGCTAAAAGTACGTTTATAGGACACTATGTTACAATCTATGTAAAAGAAAAATATTTCATCACTGCGTGATCACTCTACACATGATTGAATATTTTTTAAAGAGTTTTTATTTACATGTATCTATTAGAGAAATATTTTTCTACATTATTTAAATAGATATGTAATTTAAGACAAAAAAATATCCATTGATAATTTAAAATTCTCTATGATAATGAAGTAGATAGTTTGTTACATGGCCAATTACAGCTTCTCATTTTTGATTGGTATGTAGGCATTTTGGAGAGGCAAGACTGATAGCCAGATCATTCAAAAATATAATTATTACATAGATTATCTAAATTATGAATTTTATTTCGGATGTTTTGATTCAATTATATATTCAAATTATCAGAAAGTCTATTTTCAGTTGGCCTATTTCTAAAGGTGAGGCATGGTCAGTTAATTTTATTTCAAGTTTGGTATTTCTTTTCATGTAGAAGTTTGTGTTATCATGAGTTTAATAATAATTGTGAATGGTTATTATATTACATAATGAAAAATTATACATCCTTTGTAATTTAATTATCTCTTCACGTGGTAGGTATAAATCCATATTTTATTGGAATGATTATAAATGCAATATGGTGATTTTCAGCGTACAATATGTTGAATCTACAATTTGAATCCAGTTAATTGATTGATTTTTTTCATATGACTCATAATAATAAATTTTTTCGTGTTGTAAGGTATTGTGTAATTTATGGTGAGATGATATTTTTACATAACCTTTATATGATGTAGTATCACAATAAGCTCCAGAGTTGGGAATTTTTGAAAAAATTTCAATTATACTATATTCTAACATAGAAACATAAAAACCATTAAAAAAAGATAAAAAATATTTTATATCCTTAATGTAAGTAGGTGTTGTTATAATACCAAAATTATCACTTTTAAATGATCAAAAATCATGACATTTAATGTGAAATGTAATTAATTCAATAAAATTATATTTTAAATGGATGGAAATAATTTTTTAATAGTTCATCAAATTACGAATTGGTTTCTAATTAATTATTATGATTCTAATTTTTCATTATTCATTACTAATTAATCCAATTTTTTTTATAAATTAAGAAATTTTAATTAGGTAAAAAACTAATGAGATAAAATATTGTATGTAATTATTATATTATAATATATAACAAGTCTCTAAAAATGTATGTTACAAAAATTGATAACAATAAACCCCTATCATAAATAAAATTCCAAATTCAAATGAAAATAATCTATGGAATATGTATAAAGTATTTAATACATTTCTTTGGACATAGAGGTAAGATAATAATCTGTTTGAAGAGTTTATGAGGTGTTAGTATCTCTAATGAAAACACAATTAGAAACTATATCAATGTGCTAAAATGATTGGATATGAGTTAGGAAGAATTGATTGATGTTAGATTAGGTATTATAATGATATAATGACATAAATAAAGGTGATATGACAACTTTCAATTATGTATATAAATATGGTTCCATCAACGTGGTCAAGTCACTGACATCCCAAGAACCATTATCCATGTCCTAAATAAAATATTTCAGATTATAAATGAATGTTCTTAAATCTGGATTCATAACTCCATGATTCTCAACAAGAGATTTAAAATATTAAGTCATAATATTAATATCCAACTCAAAATAAATAGCTATAAACATCTCTTTAATATCTAACTTTGCGATATCCTTATCATATTTGTATATTTCTCTTTTTTAATTATTACTCAGTATTAAATAGCTTGTTTAAAATTGATCTGATTTAAAGCTAGGGTATTTGCATCATGTTTTTCAAACCGATCTTAAGTAGAATTAGATGTCTTATTGAAATATTCAAACAGAAAAATATACTCACTAGGAATAAACTTCTAATACATCTCTTCATCAATATAATATATATAGGATTATAAAAAGAAATGAGAATATGTTAAAAAATATATTCAAAATACTCTTGTCTAATTATGTAATTATGTAAGATAGGTTAACCTATAGAGAACAGACACAGTCTCTGAAATCATTAATTTCATTCCACCTCAATTTTTTATTTAAAATAAATATAATATGAAGATGATTGAATACTAAAGACATCAATTTAAGTATATCTACATTTATAAATTATTATTAGTAATTTTCAAAATAAAAAAAATCTTGTAATGATTCATCATTTACAATTTAAAACTATCTATTTCATCCTTAGTGTCATATGATTTAGATAGAATGGAGGGTTCAGAAGAAGAGGGAGATAAATAAGTAGTTGTATGCTCTACAATAAACATTAGGAATATTCTCCACATATCTTACTCTTGCATCATAATCCTCAACACATTTAATTTATTAAAAATAATCCATATCATTGTGATAAAAAATTTACCCATAAAAAAGAAAATGAGAATGAACTGTTATCACTTAATTGAATCCTAAACAATAAAATATCCTTCTAATTCACTTTCATCAAAAGAGTGGTTGGTCCACCATGTACATGAAGAATGAAACCATGAATTTCAAAATTAAAATCTGTATATTCTAATCTTAATATAATAAATATAGGGGAATTTTCACTTTATATTGCCTATCTAGTATAAGGTATCAAAGAGTAGTTACAATAATGATAGATCCTTCTTACCCAATCTCATCATTGTCAGATCCAATGAACCAATCCCATTTTAGATCATCCTCCTAATCTAATATATATTTTCTATAATGGTCTATATATTCTTTTTCATATACTTAATCCTCTTCCTCTAGAACTAATTCATCTTTTTACTCCTTATAAAAAGAAACATCATCATATCAAGACTCTATAATTTCATAATATACAAGGCCTTGATCAACCAGAACAGTAGGTGTATCAATATAATTTGGTAGGTAAAAATGATCATATAGTTTCTCAAGGTACACCACTCATTAATGATTAAATATATTCTAATTGAATTTCATTTTATAAAAAAAATTTTGGGAATGTAATAAACCGTCAGATGTAGTTATCATTTCCTCGTCCTGAGGAACAAAGCATTGATATACTATGAAGTACTAAAAGTGCCTATGATATTGTACAGAATAGAACAATGAGTCTCTATTTCACAATTAAACAACATGTATTATAATGTATCATCAAATACTTATTTTGACACCAATATTCATAAAAAATAGAATAACTTATTTGATTCCTAAGGATACTAATGTATAATTTTCATGGGCATATTACAACATGAATAAAGTTAACTATGAGTCTACATTATATTATCAATTCAACTAATGAGGGTATCCTTGGGGATTAATTCCCAGTGTTATCAACCAAGAAATTATAAAATAAAAAATGTGTATGATTTATAGGATATGGACTTTGATATTCCTTATATTATCTTTTAAAAAGTACACCCAAATACTTTTCCCAATGCTTCAATGAGAATTCAAAAACTGCATCATTTATCCATGATCTTACTACATGCCTGTTTTATTGAGGGAATAAGACAAGGTAAACGTAATACTATATGTCTAGATTTTGATATAATTGTATAAAATATTCTTTAAAAAAATTCTCATCCTTTTTCTTGAATCAAATTCTAAACTAGAGAACATATCATTATCAAACCCTATAAATCAACTTATTTTTCTACTAAAACTTTATAATAAACAATATTTTAATTACTATTCTTTATAGATGACCATGAATTTGAATCCCATTTATTTTTCATAATTTATATATATTAATATATATTAATATATTTATATGATATTTTCATCCTCCTATGTATTTTATTTCGATATAAGATCTTAGAATATTTAGAAATGGGAGGTAAAATAGAGTGGGTTTAGATTGAGAGTGAGAGGTTCAAAATGAGACAAATCGATCTGCTCAAAATATATATAAATGATATAGAATATCAAAATAAAATGATAGGTATCATTTCTAATATTAATTGGATTTATATTATAAAACATTTAGGGAATAAAAACATAACAAAATCAAATGAAATCCTTCTCAAAACATTTCAAGAAAAAATAAATGTAAAATAGATATAGTAATTCTATTAACCATGTATCCAAAAATAATAGAAACACATTTGGTATGATAAGTTTATACCTATAGTATGTATTCTAACGTTGTGGACATGATCTTAAATGTAATTATAATGACCTTTTTGTAGATACTCATAGTAAGTATGGTTACCACATGAGTATGTATTCACAGTATGAATATTGATCTCACAAACATAAAATCATATTTGGAAAACACACTGTGTGAATCATACATCATGGATACTTAAATAAAAGTATAGAGAACAATAATTTATAATATTAACATAGAAAATAATAACTAAAAGTAAATTAAAATAACTACACATTATTTTTCATTCCCAATTAATGTTTAATATAATTAATTATATCAACATTCAATGACTTTATAGATATACCATCATGATAATGTTTATTATCGATGAATTATAGAGTTATATCACCTCTATGAAAATGATCCCTTAGAATGTGATAACATATATCAATATTTATTGTTATATAAATTCAAATAGAAATCATAAAAATTTTATCAAACTTTTCTTATCAAAATTTTAATGAGTATGTTGGAATAGATTTACATAATTTTACAATGTATGTTTCATATGTAATATATATGGAAAAATGCTTCATAGAGTGATATAATGAGCATCAATAATAGATAATGGCATAATATTATGTTTCATACTACACTATGTATCTAAATTAATTCCTAAAAAGAGACATGATCGTGATAGTATTTTTTTGTTGAACATGAATCCACCAAAATGTAGATTTTAATAAATATACAAATAAAATTATTTTTCACTGTAAAAGAACTATCAAATATTACTTGTATTTTTAATGTACATGAAAATTATTTGAATATATATTAAACTTGTCTATTTTTTACTTTGTTAAAATGAGAACCCATATAAATATGTATTATTATATCAGTACCTCTAAAAATTAAATATAATAAACATATAATAATACCTCTATAAGTTGTTTGATCAATTGGTCTCCTAGTATAATCAATACCCAACATAAAACTATTACTCATATATGAATCATTACCTTTAATTTTATGCATGAGAAAATGTTTTAGATGATTATTTGTGTACATAAATTGATTTAAAATAGTTCCTTCTATATTTTGGAAAAACTGATATCAAAGAAATAATTTATGTTAACACTTCAATATAATTCCCTAATAAATTTTATCATTTCTCAAAACTCAATACAAAAATAATTTTCAAATTTTCCAAATATAATATAATAAAAATGATTTTATGATAATAAATATTTTTAATTATTTTAATAGATAATTTAGGTTAATATATTACTTAAGTAAAAAATTGGAAAAAATGTGTTCCGCCTACCATACCAATATCATGTAGCTAGTATTAAACCATATAGATCTTTTAATAATTTAAACACATGATTTGGAAAGTGAGTGTTTTAAATGAAAGGCATTTTTCAACATATATATACTCAATAATATTACTATTTGAGAATATAAACCAGAAATAAATATTATATAGTTTGTAATTTAAATATTCCTCTATATGAAAGATACATTCTAATGGATTCATGCATAGATAACGACGAAAAAGATTCCTTATCATCAATGCTATATTATTGACTATATCCTTGTATATTCAAACACCCTTTATTTATAATTACTATATCTGACATATATAACATGTATTAAAATACCCATTTAGTGCTAACAATTATGTATTATTTGGGTCTATAAAATAATTCATATATTTGATATATTTAAAAATAATATAACTCTAATTGAATTTCATTACACAGAATTCATCATTAATTTCATCATTTATTCTCTTAGGTTCAATCCTTGAAAATAAATATTGGTGTTCATATATATTTCCTAGAGAAGATGTAGCCTGACTTCATTTATCTAGTTCACAATTGAAAATAAATAAGGGATGATATTTATAAAACACATTAATACATTTAAATAAGAACATTATTTTTTATAGAATATGTGGCACACAACTGTGAGCTAAAATATTCCATGTAATATATTTCATTGAATTTAATAATATTGATAGATTGGAGAACACATAACCCCTAGTATTATAGAATCATATCACAATATACCATTATAACTAACTATTATATTTATGCATATGAATATTTCAATAAAATTTTAAAAACATGGTAATATATTGATTATAAATAAAATAATATTCATTTAATAGGGAAAAAATATTTTCTGAAAATCAATAATATTTATAAAAGTTTGTTTCAGCATGCTTTAGGCATATAATATAAAATTATTCTTTTATAATATTTCAAAAATTTATTTGATAGTAATTAAATTAAATTATTAAAATGTATATAAATATTATATTACAATATATTTTTGGAATTATTTTTGAAATATTTCATTTCCCAAAGAATAGTGAAAATTATAGAATTTGAATTAAAAATTGGGTATTTTTTTAAATTAATTATGAATTACATTAATTATTAAATTTTATGTTTAAAGTAAAATTAGTTAATTTATAAATTTATTAATACTATTTATTTTATTTTTATCATTTTTCTATTGAAAATTAATAGAGAAACCCTATAACATATTAATCATTTTACCTTTTAAAACATTCATTTATCAACAAGTATTCGGGATTAATAGAAAAAAAAAATTTCAATTTATGTGAATGGAATTTTGAACAATGGATTAAATATTTTTATTCATAGTAATTTAATTATATTACAATATGAACATAATTTTTATTAAAAAACATTAAAAATAGATAAAATTATTTAATGCAATTAAGAAAAAAATGGATTTTTCAAGGGGTTAAATAAAACTATAATAGTTAAAATGATATAAAAAATTATTTATGTTATATTTTACAGAAGTATATTATAAATATAAATACATAGGCTAATGAATAATCTTTTTCAGCCCTATTTTAATGGAAGAACATTTCTAAAACAATTACTTTTCAAAAACAAATGTGTGTCAATCGCCTTATATATTAAAGGAAACCCCTTATATTCTCTTCATAAGACATTAGAAGCATTTTGTTTCAAAAAATATAGAAAAACACATAAAAAATTATATCCATTCAACCTAAATTCAAAATTGGGATTGAAATACAACCTATAAATGATTTTTGTATAATCCAAAGAGAGTTAACCAATGAATTTGTAACATTCTTCAACGATAATTTTTTTTATTCTTCCACCTCTGTCAATACATATTTATCCCAATAGAAATAAAAAAAATTATAATTTTAGATATAATTATATTTATTTATATTATGGTAATTTCCTAAAACCATCCAATTATCTATCATATGGGTTATCAAATCACCATTTTTGTGTACGGCTGACTACAACTTCACTATCCAAATTCATTTGTATATTTCATTTACACATCACACAGATGTGCATGATGGTGGATGTAAATTATATATATGATATTTATAAATAAATATACCTATATGTTTAAATTATCATATATATATATATATATATATATATTAATTTTAGTTCAAAAGGGGAGATGATAATGTCTCTTGTATTTACGACAGACTACCAGCTCAAGAAGCGATGTGATTCTTCTTTCACTAAATAATTAACTAGAAGGTGATAAGGAAATTTTTTTAATATATATGATATTAATTCCATAATTATGATACATATGAAATTTTTTTCATTATAAAAATTTAATACTTCATCTACATTTTATACCTTTTTAATCACTGAAATACGATAACATCATCCCGATACTAGTGGATTACGACCTTCACAAAAGGATGTGACTTTATTTTCATCACCACACCACATTAGTGATATGTATGAGAACATATATATATATATATATTATATTATATTATAATGATTCTATAATGTTAAAATATTACTGACCAGTTTTCTATAATGATTGTAAAAAAACGGAAACATTACACAAGCATTTCTACCACATACCGTTCCTATGATCATAACTGACATCATTTATCAAAAACATATTTCATGATTGGGTTTAAATTTAATAATAAATTCTATATATTATAATTATTGAATTATTATTATTCTATATATGATATATTTATATTAAATTCATAAGAAAGTTACCAATCATGATAAAGGATAAATGAGAAAACATGGAAATTAACACGCAAAACAATGAAAATTATGAAATATTATTCATGAATTAGAGACAATATGTTATAAAAGGGTCAAATATGAAATTATAAATAATAATATTTTTTTTTATATGTTTATTAAATATTTATATCAACTATATATGATGTTATAACACGTTCATCATGGGAGAGTATTGTAAGGAGTTTTTCCACAATTTACAATATGCTTAGACTTATTTTTTACTATTGAGAAATTCACTTTATGTGGTGTATAAAAATTCCATATTAAATGTAAAATCAATATTAATTAATACATAATGGTATAGTATTATTCAATTTGAAACATTAAAACTTGGGTGATTCGTCTATAAAATTACCAGTGGCAAAACATATTGCACAATATCACATTCTGTTGTGATATTTAACATTCTCTAGAATCAATCACTTTGTTATAATAAATATCCATGGGAAATTAATCTTACCTTAAATATAAATATTCATGAAATATGGATAGTACTATTTCATAATTATTGTACCATTTTTTAATATGGTTCTACTTTGATTGTAATATGATTAACAAAATAAATATTGATACGTTTGTATCCTTTACTCAATATAAGAATTTGATGATAAAGAATATTGATTCTTTAATTTAAAATATAAATAATTATTTAATTAATTATTTGGACATAAATAGATGTGAGGGTATTGGATTTTATATTTTTTTTGGTGCATCAGTAGTCTCATGATAAAAATCAGTTGGCCAAAGTAGATTAGTTTGTACCTAGAAGTTTTACGTCAATTGAGCATACCATATGAGATTATACCCAGTAGTTTTAAAAGTTTGTCAAAAATGTATTTATGGTAGAGGTATAATATTCATACTATTTTATTTCCTATAATTATGTATATTAGTCATTATTAATTTAGTTATTTTTATTATCCATTATTTTTTCACAATAAATTTATCTTTGTATGAATTTCATTCTCTATAAATTTATTTGATGGAATGTGTGTATTATTATTTCCCTTCACATATTTATTATTAAATTTGTTGTCAAGATATTGAAATTATTAAAATGGATTTTTTTTCAGATTCATACCAATCCTTGTTGACTATGATTATTGACTCTTGATAACTACTACTAAATACAACCCTAATTGAGAAATTGAGTTCCCCATTATGTTGTTTACATACCCCATAATATTAGAAAAAATAATTGAATTTAATTCCATTATTTCACGTATCTTCAATTTAAATGACGTATTTTAAAAATACCTATTTCAAATGGGTTACATGTATGTATGAGGTTCTCGAAAACTGTTAAACTAACCAATCCTTTATGATTTGACCCTTTTTATCTAAGCTAATGTAATAATGCAGAAAATAAATATTGGTTACTATGGGTTGGGTTTTATGCAATCCAATTTTGTTTTTTTTGTAATGAAATGAATTTTTTAATAATATTTATTTCCTAAATTTGTTTGTTATTTTAGTTTATACTCAACAAAACTATATCCTTTGAATAATGAACTGAGTATAATTAAGTGAGACAGTTAGGATTCTACTGTTATATGACCATTGGTCAATATGACAATTGGAATCTAAATTCATAATGTTATAATTATTTTTTATAAATTCAAATGATCTTGGTTAATTAATACAGAAAGAAGAGTCGATGGAATCATCTAGTAAACTCAATCCATATAAAGCCCATCGGTCGAGGCATGGGAAGGAGGTAGCATCACTGGGCTTTGCGTTGGAACTCTTCCTAACTGAACATCAACATGTGCATCTTCAACAGAATTGCCTAAGGGAGAATTTCATGCTGATATAAATCACGACTCAGGTAATGTTTTCTAAGCCTCCACAAAATTTTGTCACGATAGCATACCTTTCACTTAGGCCCTATGTAGGTGTTATATGGGGTTGTGTAATGAGACCTTAGCTATTTTGTGAAATCACATTATATTAATTAAATTGTAATTTTTTCTTATGATAACGTTGGTGAATTTCAAATATCTTGATAAATGTGGCATGAATTTATAGTTCTCTATTAATATTTAATTTTGGAAAAAGGGTATTTTAAAATATTTATGTAAACATTAAATAATTAATAATTTGATATTATTTTCAAAAAATGGACTTCTAAAGTTATGATCAATGAAAACATTAGAGTGTAATATGATCAACATGATTTATAGTGAATAGTATTTTATGAATAGGAACATACACGTATGAAAAGTAGTTAATAGTAATGAAAAGTAAATTTTCCAAAAAAATAGAAACATCACCCATGAATGTATAAATACAATTTAAATATCCTAATAGTGAAAAAATGATCATAGTAAAAGTGTTTGTATTTTTCTATGCCATAAATATTTTATTTAAAATTTTATAATTAATTTAATAATTTAAAATAGAATTTTATTTTCATAAAATTCAATCATAAATCGTCATATTATTCTCTTATGGTTATACGATAATTTTATGGGACCTTGATTACTTTCTTAAGGTGTTACAAAATGAGTTATCATTTTAAACTTGTATTTTTGGAATAAATAATGATTCAATTTAAAAATTAAATGAAAAATATTTAAAAATTGATTTTCCTAAAATGGAATTCATTTGTTAATTTAAATAATCGATATTAGGTTTGAGTGAATTTTTGGGATTTTTCTGAAACAGTTGAATTTCAGTGAATAGTAAAAATAGAGTTTTGTGTATCATGTGTTTAATGAGATCATTAATGATGTAATAATTATATAATATTTCTGATCAACAAATTAATAGTGATATATTCTATGTGGTGTCCCATGTGTCCAATACCAAGGTCAATTACCATGGGCATGCCCATGGTTTTGCAAATATCACCGATGAGGTGTCCCTTGGAAATTACTAATTTATTCCCTCACTTCTTCTACATATACCAAGCCATTCTCACATTATTTTCATTATAAAATCATCCTCAATGAATCTCTATTGTTTCTACCTCCTAAAGAGTCCTCCCAAGGTTCCCTAAAGCCTCCCAAGATCCCAACATTAAATCTTTCAAAGTTACTCTTTATGGTAAGGGAATCATTCACCCTCCTCTTTTAAGTCATGAATTACTTTTTGTTATCTCTTATAGTTCAATTTAACATGTTGGGGTTGATTATTATATATAACTAATAGATTACATTTCATGTAAAAATTAAGGGAGACCATTTCTACTCTCAAAAATATATTTTCTAAATTTAAAATTTTCGCCGTTAGGCTGCCAAATTTTTTGTAAAAGAAATCACATCTTCTCATTCTTCTCACGTTTTCTTTTCATGTGGTATGTCATTAAAATTTCCATACCATGTTCTTATCTCCATGTTATTATATCTTTATAAATTATTATAATTTATTTATGATTGTTTTACCCTTGTACACACTCTTTATAATGTTTTTAAAACCATGTTATATAGTCGTTATGCTGGAAAATTTGGTCTCAAATCTCTCTCTTTTTCAGAAGAAATTCTTTTTTATTATTTATGAGAATACCCAAGTCTATATTAATTTCTAGGGGTATTCATAAATATATAATATTAATCTATTTTATTCTATAATTTACATACATATAACCATAACTCCCTTTCTATTGGATAAAAATGAAGTAATGATCATGTTTTTAAGAAATTTTAAAACATCACGATTATGAAATGAAACCAATTTCTTTTATTCCCAATGGGTTATTTAGGAATTTTTTTATTATGATCTATATGGATCACATTAAAATAAAGACATATTAATGGTTCTCCATGATAGCTCTCTAATGCATTGGGTAATGAATTTAATCTCTTGAGATGACAAGTTTCATGATACATTGGTGAATAACCTTCGTAATTTTTATGACACCTCAGAGATACACCTTGGTGATATGATCATGAATGTGTAAATGAAATTTTTTAGACACATATTCATTTTAGGTTTCAAGTTCTTTTAATTATTAAATTCTTATACATCCATTTCTCTTGTATTTATGTTTTTATGATGTTCTTATTGATTTTACAAGTAACATGATTCCCATGTTCTCCTTACTGGGCCTTCTAATCCCCCTTTCCATTGATGTATGTCTCCTGGTTATGAGATGTAGTAATATTTTTTAGGATTAACATATGATGAAACCTTAAAAGTGTTTTATAAGTATTCTTATGATGTTTTCATGTATTATGTTCCTGATTTCCAAGAATCAATATATTAAAGATTTTCTATAATTAAAATGTAATGAAAAGTTATGTAATAAAAAGGCGGGATGCTATAGATGGCATTAAAGGATATTTTAGTTATTTATAGAAATTAGGAAATTAATATATTAGGAATAATCATATATAAATTTTTAAATATATGATAAGTTAATGGTATTTTGGTGAGTATTGAGTATGTGGCCTATCAAGAAAATATATTATTGTCTCGATACGAGAAGGTAGATGCAGCTCCAGCATAGAGGTACCTAGGAGTGAAATCTATAACAAGACATTTCGGGCTTGAATCAAGGTATTCGGGTACACGACAACGGGCCTTATAGTACTCTTGGTTACAACATTCTTAGGGCATATATTTGGTTAATCATACGCCTTTTATTAATCATTATGAATGATTTACTGAGAAATGTAATTGTTTAAAGATGATTTAACACATAAAATCCATTTTTGTTAAAAGATTCCTAAATGAACTAATTTTCTCACTAAGGTTTTATTCTTCTATAAAATGTCGGTAATTAGGAGGAACCGTGAAAATGGTGACTGCTGAAAACCATGCGCTGACGGCCCTCCTATGGAATCCGAAATGGAAACATTAATGAAAATGATGAACCAACCGACTTAAGTTATGGGAAATAACTTGAATAAAGTTGAGAGATCGATCTCACTATGAAGGGAACTAATTTATGTTGAATCATTTATGCGTCAAAAATCACCAAAATTTAGAGGATCTACTGATCAATTGATTTCTTATTAGTGGATCCACTCTATCAAGAATATATTTTTTGTGCTCGGTTGTTTAGGGAAAGAGACGGTCACCCTGGCTATCTATCTCTTAGAGGTGGAAGCTGATCAATGATGGGAAGTAATTAAAAACAAAAGTCCAAGAGTGGAAGTTGATGCTTTGGAGTGGGAAGATTTTAGAGGGATATTCTTCAACGTGTATTTCCCTCGATCGATGAGAATAATAATGGAGAAGGAGTTTCTCGAGATAAATCAAATGGAGAATGAATATTTGGGAAGCTATGAGATGAACTTCACAAGGCTTCCAAGTTACACTTCTTGCTTTTTCATGGATCCAAATAGTAAGTTTGATAGATTATTCAGTGGACTGAGACCTCATCTAAGGATGAATCTAGCCAACTGAGACTATGATAACTATGAGGAGATCGTTCAGAGTGCGATGAAAGTCGAGCTGGAGTTTGGGGAGACACCATGGTCGCTTAAATCTAATGACAAGTAGAGATCGATAGAGCCACTCAGAGGGAGGACCATTGAGTAGGGAAGATGAAGCAAGAAAGTGCAACGTCCCACGTGTAATAAATGCGGGATGAAGCATTTGGGGAACAACCTTCTCAGGAGCGAGAAATGCTACAAGTTTGGGTCAAAAGTCTATATTTCATGGAATTGTTTCTTTGATGTGAAACCTCAACTTCTAAACACTACTGAAAAGGTGAAGATAGTGTAGGAAACACCTTATGTATAGTGATTAATGTGTGGGAAACTTGGGAACTTTTCTATTCATTTTCCAAATCTGAGGGCAGTGGTGGGGAACCCCCATCAGCCTCAATGAAGGCCAAGGGAGCAAGGTCATGATTTTTCAATCACGATAGCTAAATTTGAAGCTCCGAATGATGTGGTAAAAGGTACCCTTGTTGTTCTCTCAGAGCTATCAAGTAATTTGTTTGATTATGCTTCTATGAATTCTTTTATTTCTTCCGTGTTTATAAATAATTTAGAATCAACTCCCAATTTTCTAAAAGTAGAATTATTAGTTAAGAATCCTGGTGGGATTATCCAAGAATCATCAATGATTAGAAACCCTAGTATTTACTTTAGTGGGCACAATATTATCACAAATGTAGTAGACATTACAAATATAAAATTTGAAATTACACTTGGGAATGACTGACTCTCAAAGTATAATTCTAATATCAAATACCGAAGTAAGGAAATCTCAGTAGTTATAATGGAGAACCTAATGATATCCTTCATCGAGATATATATCAGCATGATCTTTGTCTTGAAGAACCTTCTATATCCTTCTTCATGGGGTTGATCAGTGAAGAAGAAGAAGGAAATGAGAGTTTGAGGATAGAAATTGTCCCCATAGTTCATGAATATATTGACATATTTCTTGAGGAGTTTCCTAGACCTCCACAAGAAAGAGAGGTAGAGTTATCTATTGAACTCATACTTGTATCTCATTTAATATCAAAGACCCCATATAAGATGACAAATGTGGATCTGGAGGAATTAACGGAACAACTCCAATATATTTTGGAGCATGGTTTATCTGACTGAGTGTTTCTCCTTGGGGAGCAGCTATTAACTTTGTGAAGAAGAAGGATGGATTGATGCAAAATTCATTGATTATAGAGAACTGAACAAGATCACAGTAATGAAAAAATACGCTATTCAAGGAATTGATGACTTATTTGACCAAATTAGTTGGGAAAAATTCATCTCTAAGATTGATCTTCAATCTTGTTATCATCAATTGGGGGTAAAGAAAGAAGATATTCCAAAAACTGCCTTCAGATGAAGATATGCGCATTATGAGTTTGTTGTTATGCCCTTCGTACTGACTAATGCAGCTGATATTTTTGTAGATCAAATGAATAGAGTCTTTAAGGTCTACCTTGAAAACATTTTGGTAATTTTTTTAATGATATTCTGATATTTTTCAAAAGTCTCATGCGGCATGAGGATCATCTAAGGGTTATTTTGAAAACTGTAAAAAAAGAGAGGGTTTTTTGGAATATTCAGTAAATTTGAATTACGGTTACAACAAGTTTCTTTCTTGGGTAACATTGATAAAAATGAAGTAATCATAGCTTTCCCTATAAAGATAAATGTTGTAGATGAGTGGCCTCAGCCTATAGTAAAAAATGAGATTCATAGTTTCCATGTATTAGTGGGATATTATATGAGGTTTGTGAAAAAATTTTCACAAATTTCTAATCCATTAACCAAGTTAACTCGAATAGGGGTCATGTTTATCTGGAAAATGGTGGTTTAAGAATGTTTCCAACATCTGAAGATGTTATTGGTTGCTTCACTAATGTTAACTCTTCCCTCGAGTGGTGAAGTATTTTTTATTTCTTGGGATGCATCTCTAAAAGGGCTTGGGTGAGTCCTCATGGGAAATAAAAATGTCATTGCTTATACATCTTGACAGTTGAAGACTCATGAGTAGAAATATCATATGCATGATCTGGATCTAGCAATGGTTGTTTTCTCTCTAATGAAATGGAGGAACAATCATTATGGGGAGAAATGTTATATATATACAGACCATCAAAATATGAAGTATATTTTTACACAAATAGGAATTAATCATGAGACAGAGGACATGGTGGTAACTTCTTAAAGACTATAATTCTTCAATTCATTATCATCCCAGAAGAGAAGGCAATGTCACTGATGTATTAGGAAGAAAAAAAATAGGTTTTCATTCCATGACAATGATTCAAAGTGATACTTTGATCAATGACCCAGTAAAACTAGAAATGTGAATTTTAAGGGAAGGGATATCATCAAACCTAACCCAAATGGTTTCTCAACCTTCATTACAAGATAATATCATGAAATCTTAGAAAGAAGATCCTTTGTTACAGATGAAGTTTGAGGATGTGAATGATGGGTTGTTTCTTGAGTTCAATATTGATCAAGAAGGTGCACTAAAATTTTATACATGACTATGTGTTCCTTCTACTCCAGAAATAAAGTAGAGCATATGGATAAAGCTCATATTTATACTTTCTCTATACATCTTTGAAAAAAAAAAATATATGGTCCATCATGATAATTATTTTTTGGATAATATGAAAAATGATATTACTGACTACACTTCATGGTTCTGGGTATGTCAGCAAGTGAAGCTAGAGTAACAACATCCTAAACGAGTATTGAAACCACTACTCATACTAGTATGAATGTGGGAAAATATCACTATAGACTTAGTCAATTGTCTCCTGAGAACATCCAATGAATGAATTGTGATATGGGTTTTTTTTGACCATCTCACCAAGACTGCCAATTTTATCTCTATTCCAGAGGATTTCCCTCTTGATCAAATTGCTAGAATTTACATGAAACATGTGGTAATTCTACATGGAGTTCCACCTTAAATCGTTTCTGATCAGGACCCAAGGTTTATATCAAAATTATGGAGATGTATCTACCATGATCTGAGCACTGAATTGAATTTTAGTATGTCCTGTCACCCCCAAACTGATAGATAATCTAAAAGGAATATTCATACACTCAAGGATATTCTAAGAAATTAATCAATGTAATTTAATGGTGGATGGGATCAATGTCTTCCATTATTTGATTTCTCTTAAAAAAATAGCTTCCACTCATGAATTCAAATGGAACCATATGAAGATCTACATGGGATGTGATGTAGACTCCTACTTTTTGGGATGAAGTTGTGGAGAGAAAGTTTCATGGGCCAGATCATCAGTATGAGATGATATAAAAAGTCCATGTCATCCAGCAATACATTAAGTGTACTCAATGTTGGTAAAAAATCTATTCTGTAACTATCAAAGGGACTTGGATTTTGATGTTAGTGACAAAGTGTTTCTTCATATTTAACCTTGTAAAATCTTCATGAGGGATGGGAATAAAGGGAAGTTAATATCTAGGTACATTTTTCTTAATGAAATCCTTGATATCGTGGGAATAGTGGCCTATCGGCTTGCACATCCTCCAAATCTACCACAAGTTCATGATGCCTTCCACGTATCCATCTTGAAAAAGTACATACCTGACCCTTCACATGTACTAAACCTAGAGGTGGCACAACCGGAACATGAACTCTTTTATGAGGAGGATTCGGTAGAGACCTTTGATCATAGGTACATAGTTCTACGAAACAAGACTACTCACCTTATTAACATGTTGTGGAGGAACCAAAAATTCGAGGAAACCATGAGGGAACTAGAGGAGTCTATGAGGTAGAAGTACCCACACATTTTCTCTTCATTGGGTATGAGATAAAATTTCTGGGACGTAATTTCATAAGGGGGGAATAATGTAACGACTAGATCTTTTTAATAATTTTTATTTCCTAAATGTTTTTTTTATTTTACATTATTCTCAACAAAACTATATCCATTAATTAATTAAGTGAGTGTAATTAAATTAGAATGTTCGGTTTCGACTATTATACTGTAACTAGGAAATATGACCATTGGAAACTAAATTCATAACGTTACCACTATTGTTTATAAATTCAAATGATCTTTGTTAATTAATACAAAAATAAGATTTGATGGCATCATCTAGTAGAATCGGGCCATATGAAGCCCAGCTGTTAGAGCTTTGGAAGGAGGTAGCATCACTGTGCTTTTCTATGTACCATACCGAAGTTGAAATTCAACATTTCAAGCATGAAGGAAATCACATAAGATAGAAGTTCATGCTTATAGAAATCACCACTCGAAAAATTTTGTTTGAGCGCCCCATGATTCTATTACCATAGAACACCTTACACATAGTTCCTATATAGGTGTTATAAGGGGATATGTAATGTGACCGTAGGTACATTGTGTAATCCTTTTATATAAATAATATTTTTATTTCTTCTTATGATAAATATTGTGAATTTCGAATAACCGGATAAATATATGATGTATTTATAGATATATATTACTAATAAATATTGGAAAAATGGTATTTTATAATATGTATGTAATTTTTAAATAATTAATAATGTGAAATGATTTTCAAAAAATGGTCTTTAATTGTTGTGATATTTGAGAAATTTAGAGTCTAATATGATCAACTTGATTTTTAGTGAATAGTAATATATGAATACTAACATACCCCTATGAATAGGAATGAATAGTAATGAATAATAAATTGGACAGAAAATAGAAACTTTGCCTATGAATGTATAAATACAATTTAAACATCTTAAAAGTGAAAACAAATCATAGTAAATGTTTTGGTATTTTTATATCATAAATATTATATTTACTATTTTATAATTAATTTAATAATTTAAAATGGAAATTTATTTTTATAAAAATTAATAAAAAATTGTTTCTCTATTCTCTTATGGCTATACGAAAATTTTATGGGACATTGATTACTTTCTTAAGGTGTTACAAAATGAGTTATAGTTTTAAAATTGTATTTATGGAATAAATAATGATTTTATATAATAATTAAATTAAAAATATTTAGAAAAGTATTTATATAAAATGGAGTTCATTTTTGAATTCAGATCAGAGATTTTAGGTTATAGTGAATTTTTCGGATTTTTAAGAAACAAATGAATTTTTTATGAATAGTAAAAATACAGTTTTGAGTTTCCGGTGTTTAATGATATCATTAATTATGTAATAATGAAGTATAATTTCTGGTCAACTTATGAATAGTGACATATGCTTTTTTTACAATATGGCCAATACCATGAGATTATACCTTGGGCAATCCCACAGTTTGCAAATACCACCGATGAGGTGTACCTTAGAAATTATTAATTAATTCCCACACTTTCCTATAAATACCAAGCCATTACCTCATTATTTATGTTCCAAAATAATCCTCAAGGAAACTATGGTCTTTGTACTTACCAAGGAGTCATCCAAGGTTACCTCAAACATCCCATGGTCCCGAACATTAATCTCTCGAAGTTACTCTTCAATGTAAGGGAATCGTTCACCCTCCAACTTCCAGTCATGACATATTTTATGTTATGTTTTATAGTTCCATTTTATTATGTGAGATTAGTTTATATATATCACTACTACTTTACACATAACTTACAAATTATGGGATACCATTTTCACATTCATCAATTTAGTTTCTGAATTATTAAGTGACACCGTTTGGCTGATAAAATTTTTATAAAAAAATCGCATCTTATATTTTCTCTAAATTTTCATTTTCATGTGGTATGGAAGTAAAATTTTCATTGAATGTTCTTATCTCCATTTTATTTTTTCTTTATATTGTATTATATGTTATTTTTTAGTGGGATTACCTTTTACCCTCTATTTTTATTACTTTCTAAAACAAACTTATGTGGTTGTTATGCAACAGAAGTTTTGTCTCAAATCTCCCTATTTTTCTAATGAAATTATATTACATTATTTATGAGAAAAAAAAAATCTATTTTCATTTCTAAGGTATTAATAAATAAAAAAACCGATCTATTTTATTTTGGAGTTGACAGACATATAACTCTCAATCCCTTTTCATGGGTTATAAAAGATGTAATGATCAAATTTCTATGAACTTTTAAAAGATCACTATTTTGAAATGAAATAAATTTCTTTTATTATCTATGAGTTATTTATGAAATGTTTGATTATGATCTATGTAGCTGAGATTAAAATAAATATATATTAATTGTGCACCCTGATAGCGCTTCAATGCATTGAGTAAAGAATTTTATCTCCAGAGATGTCAAGTTTCACGATACCTTAGTGAATAACCATGGTAATTTGTATGAAACCTTGGGGATAAACCATGGGGATATTTTCATGAATGTCTATATGAAATGTTTTAGCGAAAATTAATTTTATGTTTCATGTTCTTTTCATTATTAAATGCCTATTTTTCCATTTCACATGTATTTATGTTTTTATCAAGTTTTTATTGATTTCACAAGTAAACAGATTCCCTTGTTTTTCTTACCGGGCCTTCTACTCACCCTTTCCTTTGATGTATGCATCTAGGTTATGAGATGTAGTAATTGAACCTAGTAAGAACCTATGATGAAGACATAAATTTTTTTAGAAGTATTATTTATGATGTTTTCATGTATTATGCTCCTTATTTCCAAGACACTATACATTAAAGATCCTTTGTACGTAATATGTAATGAAATGTTTTGTAATTAAAAGTCAGGATGCTATAAATAACTACAGGAATAAAATTATTAACTCCAAATTTTTATTTATTTGTTTAGGTTTACGAAATTCATCTGATTTGTGGGAGTTATCCATATGAGTGATGAATTATCTTTCACCTGGTTTAATATTTATGTCTACACGAGAAAGGTTATCCTTAATATTTTCTAAATAGGTATTAGGATCATGTTCATATATTTCAAAAAATATATATTTAAAATTTCTACTAATAGCCAATTATTTTTATTATACATCCTACATGATTTAATGTTCGAAGAATATCCAGGTAAAATTCCTTAATCACTATAGAATGAATTATTTTTGAAAATTCTCATTTGTAATGAGTATGATGAATTTACAACAAAAAAATGTTACATAATTAACCTTTAGTTTTAAAACATCATATAATTCATAATGATTGTTCTTTAGTTTAGAATAATTTTGAACTCTATTAATTATATTACATGATATATTTATTACTTTTTTCAAAAAAAAAAGTAAATCAAACACATTGAGAATGGTATGGGTTAATTAATGAAGGGTCATATTTATTCTCTCTACCACATCAATATTTTTTGGAGTCCTTAGAGAATAAAAGTAATTATAATAGGCATTTTTTTAGAATCATGATTAAAATATTTTATTTCCAAAGTCATAATATTAATTACTTCTTATGGTCTGAATTTTTCTTCCTCTATGACTTTTAAAAGTTCATGTATGTTTGAAAAAACATGAGAGAGCTTCAAATATATAGTCATGAATGATTACCAATATATATATTGTATAATCATTCACTATAACAAATGAATAATTATTCATGGAAAACTATAAACTCTTGAGGGTCCACAAAAATACATATAAACCTAGACTAATGGATGAGAAGTTGACACTTATTTATTGGGGTTGAATGATTTTTTTATTCTTATACATTTTACAGGTTCTACAAAAAATGTTTGTTCGGAACACTAGATTTGTTATATTCATGATAAAAAAATTTATAGTTTGATATATATATGTTAGTGTACAATATAATAGAGTAATCTCATATTCTAAATCTAGGATTCTTTGTCAATGACACTCAAACAATAATAATTGTAAAAAATTAAGGAATTTAAATCTACTGTATAAACATGTTATTCCTCAAGGTAGTAAATACTATATCATGTTTGCAATAAAATACATTAAAAGAATTAATTTCAAACAGTACATGAAAAATATCATCACAAAATAGTGAAATTTTGATTTTGTTATGGTTCAATCCATCTAAAATAGGAACATAATAAGCTAAAAATCTACAGGATTTACTAATCTGGAAAGGTCCAATTATTTTCCATTAAGAATTATCACCAGAAGTGACCACTCTACCATCAAATTTAATCATGTTTTTAAATCATGAATAGTCCTCATTCAAATTTATGATGCATCCATTATCTATGAGTAATAGTTTTTTTTCTAGAAATAATTAATAAGGTTACCTAAAAATATATTTAAATTCAAAATGATTATTTTTACTAATATATTATTTGGTAAATATTTATCATCGATAAATAAATTGTGTGTCAATAATATTATTATACTATTCTTTAAGTAGACATAATACATTAATGAATATACAAAATATTTTTTGGGGAAAATAATAAACAACTAGAAGAAGCAATTGAACTAGAATGTGGAAGCAATTTATTTTTAATATTTATCAACTATCCGAGTTAGTATCCCATTCAAATAGTATATTTTTTAGTTTTCAATTTACCAATCAACTATGTAAGATTTTTTCATCCTTTGGTAAATGTGTCAACATCTTTCATTAAATTTTCAGTAGATAATGTCAACACATTGTTTACATTATAATGATGTCAATTCTTATGTTCTTATTTTGTGTAATCGATTTAAAATCAAGTACATATAATATGATTCTTCATAAAAAATTTAATTTATATTTTAAGTCATTAAATATATCCTCTAGTATATTAAAATATTCAAATAATTCATCAATAGAAATAATTTCATCATTATTTTATATTTTAGAAGCTTTTCAAATATGATCCAAATATTCATGAAAAACATTTAATACCTCTTATGTGTTCTTCATAAAATTAATATTTTCTCTATCACTTTCTTATCATCTATTGTTAACGAGCTTGTACCGAAGTGGTACAAGCTCTTGCTTAGCATCCAAAAGACCCGGGATCAAATCCAGACAGGGAAGAATTTCTGGGGTACTGTAGTAGTGCTATACTAGGGTACTGTAGCAGCAGCAGAACTATAGCAGTGGTGGCACTGTAGCGGAGGAGGCACTATTGTAGGGTACATTAGTGGTGGCGGATACTGTTGCAGGTACTGTAGCAGTACGGTACTATAGCAGTGTTGTTCACTGATGGGTCCTTTGGGACAAACAATGGACTTCCATGCCTTGTATTCAGGCCACATGGCCTTGGGCCTTCGGGCTATGTATTAGGTCACCCTCTTCCCACACTAAATAGTTCTTTGCATTAAATAATAAATTGAGGCTTCAGCCACAACCTTTTAAAAAAATCCTATAGAATATAATTCAAGTGAATTTTACTCGTATGCACTCTAAGGGGATTTTATATCGTTTTTATATCTATTTTCTTTTTCCTAATAACTTTTTATATACATTATCATAGAACAATATTAATTAACGTGACATTAAATTTTTCCTTTCTAACAGATTATTTCATTTTTTGAATCAATATTTCTCAATATATTTTCTAATTTCATTCATTTTCATACTAGCATATGTAATTTTTCTTCTTGAAGAACTTATTATTTTTATAAAACATCTTGAAATTACTATCAAGATTTTACATTTCATTATCATTATTAGTAGGTGATTCTTCATAACATGAGCCTATAAATTTAAATATCATCTTTTTTAAGTTAGATTAACAATGAGCTATATACCAACTTTTTTTTTACATCCAAATCATCTTTGATTACATTAAATTATTTTTAATACATCATTATATTTATAATTGTATATTTTTCATTCAGTGAAATAATATCACATGATTCCTTGATGGATACTGATGTTCCTCTCTATATTTGTGGAAGGAATCTAAAACAATTCTAGACTTGATCAATATTATAAATTTTCATTCCTAATGTATGCATCATTTTAAAAATATCATTAAAAGTAAGATAAATGTTAGATATAGATTCTTTATGATTTATCATAAAAGTATCATATTTAGTAGTGTAAGTGTTTTGAATTATTTTTTATCATTATAGGTAACTTTATAAAATATATCCATGGTATCATATATTTAAAAAGTAGAGGAGAAAGAAGATATTATATTAAATTCATCTTCATCTAATGAACAATAAAATGATTTTTTATATTAAAAAATATAATCATTTTCTACACTAGTAGTAGCACAACTAGTTTCTCTCGATGGGTGGGGTTTTTTATCCTTATATTTAATGAGTTTAGAGATATAAAATCTCATACATTCTTAGTGATTTATCATCCTAATTTTTCAATGATCATAATTATTTCCATTAATATATAGAGGCCTGTTATTTTCAGTTCACTCTTGTTTATCGTTATACTTGATGAATTAAATTTATGGAAAACAATTAACATCTATAAAAAACAAATCATAGTAGAATTGTTTTTGAAAAAATATAATATAGAATACTAGTCCCGGTGACGGACACAATATAAGTGTGAATTGAGATTCAAATAAAATTTATCAGTAATGAAATTTAATGTTTTAATCCCTAAATTTAAATAAATCGCCATGTGAATTAAAATTATAAAAAAAATTCAGTAATTAAATTTTTTTATTAGAAGACAGATCAATGATTGGTAATAATAACATTTAAATAAATGGAATATCTAAACTATGTTTCAAATAAAATTAATATAAAAAATTACGATAATCTATTAAAATAATGTGTTTTAATTATTTATAAAATAGATTATTATTTGGTATAATAAAATAATAATACTAAATATTACATAGATTATTTTAAACTAGGGGATTACTCTCATGAAATATATTAATATCCATCATAAGAAAATAACCTACTTCCATGTATTATATTAATAAATAATATGATCACAAAATACTATGGTTTTACCATCAATAACACATAAGGATTTATATGCATATATCTTATACCATTGTTGTACATGGTATGAAAATGATACAAAGTCACACTAGACCACTTAAATAATTATTCATGGGAATAGAAATAAATATATATTATAGAATATTGGGTATTATTAAGTTCCTCATAATGTATATTTTTTTGATAAATAGTGAAATGTAATTTACAACTCAAAATATGAAGAATAAAAAAATGTAATTAGATATTAAAAATGAGAAAATATGATGTATCTCATTCAAAATATATATTATTATCTAGATTCATTTAAAATTCTATTTGAATGAACATGGCCATGTTCCACAAAAAATTATGATAAATAGTGTGTCATAATGTCTTCCCTATAGAATAATTTAATGTGTATTGGATTCTCTCTAATACTTGGTGTAAAAGGAAAATGGATTCTGAACTATTTGGGCAATCTATATCTGATAAAATAAATTTTTAAAGAGACCTCAATCAGTTGTATACATTTCATAATAATAATGATTTATTAATGTTATAGATCTGTATTTAATTCTTCAAAAACATCCCACTAGAAATTCTAAATATTCTATGAGAATGATGTAGCTGGCTGATTACATTGTCGATTGGGGATTCATGTACTCGATTGGATCCTAGGCATTTTACAAAGTCATGATACGTAGTAAACTCATCCACATAACTTATTTCTATGTTGGATATCTCATCGATATAATAAATTTACACATTGGAGATTCTTATACACAACTTAATACCCACATAGGCCTTTTTAACATAGCTTAATCCCAAAGATGAGGTAAAATTAGTTCACATGATCATATTATATGAATTTATCTTTAAGAGGTATATTTTTTATTCTTGTGGTATATAACAACCCTAACACATGTGTCAATAAATTAGTGCCACGTCTCAGGTCACCACATAACCTTAAGCACCTATCCTTATATTCCAAAGCTCTTCGACTATTACTGAGGGTCTAATAGGTCACGTGGGGATACTATACCCTCATTACTAGAGTAATCTACATCCGAACAAAATATAAATAGTAACAACAATAAGAAATAATTAATGTATTTCATAAATAACTAACTCTTAAACATGGTACAAGCTTATACGATAGTAATTGTGTCATGTTATGCTATAGTGCCATGTGAACAAAACCAAAAAAATAAAGACAAACAACAGAATCTCCAAAATGGTCTAGACTCCAGATTTGGAACCTCACCCATACATGTCCCATTTTTAACTCAACATCCAAGAATAGGGTCCTTGCCCATTTCCTAACCTGCAGGCATGAAATCTGCTCAGGGACCCAATGATAGTCAAAGAAATGTGATTGTATTTCTCATTATGCCAACAGCAAAGGTGTCTAAAAAATATCTAATGAATTTAGATAGTACATGTAGGTGATACATAATGTAATGTAATGGTTAATAGTTCAATTGGTTATTACAGAAACTGTTCCATTAAATTATACTATTGAAATTTAATTTCACTACACAGTCATCCCATGGTTTAATATAACATTTTCATGTGTTCATTGGATTAAGAATGTTCTAAATTATCATGAAAATGGGAATAAAAATAGAGACATATCTCATTGGGAATCACATTATAATTTCCTAATAATCCTAAACTGGATTCCTCAATCCGGGTGGAATCAAACCGTTAGGGGTGTAGAACCACGTCCCATTCCTAACCATTGCATTTAATGATAGAGATAGAATCTATGTATATCTCAACCCATGGGATTAAAACCTCTAGTATAAACCTCACTCTACCACTCCATTTGAACATGCTTATTTATCATTCATGATAATTAACCACATCACTAAATAAATAAAAAATTATATTTCCAACATCACAAAAATATCGATAAATGATATATATTCATTATACCTTAATCAATAAACACATTAATCTTTTATATCACGTATCCATTCATCCCTAATACTCATTTCCCATACCTATCTCACTAAGAATATTCAGGTTTTAACATAATTCCTTATCATATTTCCATTAATCACATTTGACCAAATTTAATTTCAACAAAACAATACCATATCCTTTAACAATATTAGATGAAAATTTCTACAATCTGTTATAACTATTTAAAAAGACCAATTACCATACTCATTATGTCTCTACATCATTACGAGTCAATTTCACAACATAAATTTTTGTATGAAAATCAGGATGGGTTGTCACAACTGATGGTTGTCCCTAAAAATAGTCACAAGATTCTCCATGCATCCCACAACTAACATGAGGGTTAATTTGTTTATTTAGGCCCCCAATATACCACATTTATTTCCAATACCACTAAGAACACATCAATATGAGAACAATAATAAAACTAAACATGCACATATCTAAATATAATTATTGATATATAACCGGTAGACCTCATATCTTGAATCTATTGATGAACACACCCTTAATCAAGGCCTAAGATCCCAATTTCACCACCATTTGATTCATCAACATAAATATCACAAGAATATAATGGATTTTGAGCAAAGGATTGAGAGAAGGATGTGGTGAAAACCCTAACCCAAAAATTAATCAAGAGAGGGATTCGCCTTACCTGGATCCTCAATCTGCAACCAACGACACTCCAAACTGCCCTAATATGAGGGTGACTAATCTATGGAAGCTCTAGATGATTTCAGTTTATAACTAGGATTCAACGTAGAATAATAGAGGAAAATACCGAGTTGATTTTAAAATACTGTAATGGAGTTTTTGTAATTCTCTTTATGTTACTGGGTTGTACGATTTACCCACATTGTCTACCCAATCGTGCACAAACCATTCAAATGATTCTATCCAAAAATAGCTCCCTCACATAGTTACTAGGGATTTACACACAGTTTTCACAAAATTTGTGCAAACCATGTAGCATTCCAAGAAAAACCCCTTTTCTTCTTCTTTTGAACCCCAAACCCCTGCAACACCCCCTCGAGCCTTCCCAAGAACTTGAAAAGACTCTTATAGAACCAAAATAATGAAACTAAAATAGATGTGTACACACAAAACGTTAATGTATATCCATGATCATACATCCTCTGGACATTATGATGACTTGTCCTCAATCCACTCTTTCTGAGAATCAATGAGACCCCAAAGAAAAGAGATCTGGGAAATGTGTCTAATTATCCAATTCATATAACCAATTATCCTATTAATCATTTATATGCCTCCATAGTCCATGAACTGAAGGCACAATTCTTCCCCACAAGAAATTCTCACCATGTCGCACAATATGAACAAGATGATCATAAAAATAATCATCAACCTCAATCTCGTCATCATTGACTATGATCACATGATAAAATCGTAGTGATACTGTTAGTGTTGTGAATCATGGAAAAAATCATGCATCATACTATTATACTATTTAAGAGCTAATAAATATGCCCCAAATCTGATCCTATCCACAATATCAAGTGTCCCCACATACCTATGCTCCATCATCTCATGTTTCTAGATACGGTGGTGACCAAACATTGGTGAAACCTGAATAAACACACTATCACCCATGAAAATAAATTTAAGTCTATGGAAACTATTAGAATCTTACTTATGTCTACACTGATCCATTTCATTTTTTTCTTGAATCAATCAAACATTATCCGATTTCTCCTATACGAGACTCATTTCTAACAGCTCGGAGTTCCCAGCCTCTAACAAACATAGTTGAGACCTACATGGTATTCTATAGGGTTCAAAAAAAATCCATCTTAATTATAACCTAATTATTTTTTTCATAGGGAAACTGAACAAGTGAGAAGTACTATTACCAAGAACCACCAAAATCCAAAACACAAGATCTAAATATGTCTTCTAATAACAGAATGTTACAATATGACTACTCGTTATTTTACGGGTGGTAAGCCATAATCATTAATACATGGGTGGAATGATCCTTCTATAGTTTCATCTAGAAGTGTGAGGTGAAACATTAGTCATGATATGAATATATGGTTCTCAGAACACAAGGAAAATGTAATATTTCTTAGACATACACTTCTCCAAACTAAATGACTCTGTAGTTCTCCTAAATTAGTATAATATTATCAGCTTCAGTAAGTCGATCTACCACCACACAAATTTCATAATTCTTACTAGGTATCCCCAATATTCCCATTAAAAATACCATTGTTATTTCATTCCACTTCCAATTTGGAATAGGAAGTGACATCAATACCCAACTTGGATGCTGATGTTTAGCATTCTCCTATTGGCAGGTAAGGCGTCATTCCACAAAACTCACAACATATTTCTTCATCCCTAGTCACCAAAACATCCCATGATGATCATGGTAAATAATAGTCAAGAAAAGATTCACAGCCCACATTGACACTTGAAAATGATTAATCATATCCTCCCATACATCTTTAAGCCCCGCTAAATGGACAAGAACATATGAAACTCTATCAACACTGAAATTCCAACCAAATTGTTACTCCAAACCATTAAAACATTCCTTCATATCCAATAACTCTTGATCCACCAGATGGATCTCTTTAACTCAGCTAAAATGATCATATTTAGCTTCTATAGAAAAAGGGGCATCTTCTTGTGCCTATCATGCACCTAAAAATACATATCAGTAAATAAGGTTATCATCTTCCACTTTGAATAGGATTCTTGAACCACCCGATTATGAGTATTAACACTTATATAATTAGTGACACTATTCTCTTTTCCTAGAGTATATACCAACTCAAAATCAATTGATTGAACATAATCATCCAACCTTCTCTATTGAAGACTCAAATACCACATATAAAATATGTACTTCAGCCTTTTAGTGCCAGTAAACACTATGAAACAATGTCCTAAAATGTAATGCCTCAAACACATCAAGGGATAAACTAAAACATCTACCGCAAGGTCATGAGTAGGTAATTATTTTTATGAGGCATCAATGGTCTCATCCCGCAACCTAAAACATTTTATCATGCATCAACAATATACCATGTCTAACACCGGATGTATCACCGAATAAGGTGTTCCTCTTAATTTGTTTGGATTATATAAAAATAGTTGTGGTAGTCAACCACTTATTTTGATGTTGAAAATATTCCTCCCAATCCCCCAACCATTCAAATATAACCCCCCATATCTGTAAAACCATAGAGTGGAATTAGCAAATGAGTTAAATCTCTAATGAATCACCAGTAATAACCAGAGAAACCCTAAAAACTCTAAACATCAAAGTTTTCCTCAGGATACTCCCAAGAAACCACAACCTACACATTATCTAGATACATTGTCACACCTAACTTTGAAATGATGTGTCCTAGAATGTGAACCAATCCAATCCAAAATTTTCATATTGATAGCTATGAATAACACCTATGCCATTTTTGTGTATAGAAGTTTATGTAATGATTTTTGGTTTCATCTTCATGATATCTAGAGTAAACTACGATATCATAAAGAAATACAACTAAAAACTAATCCAGCTGTGGGTGGAATATCTGGTTTATCAAGACCATGAACACAGCTAGTGAATTGGTCAATAGAAAAAACATCACTAAATATTCATAATACCATACCTTCTTAGTAAAGCTATCTATGGTATTTCAGAAGCTCTCACCCCCAACTGATGGTATCCTGATCTCAAATCGATCATAGAAAACATTGTGGCACCTCTGACCTTTTCAAATATATCATCGATTCTATGAATACGGTACTAGTTCTTAAACATAATCCGATTTAGTTTATTATTTTTGACACATATAAATAGTGATCCACTATCCTTTATAGAAAACAACATAGGATATCCCCACAGTGATGTACTATTATGGATGATCCTCTTACATTCCAAATACTTGAGCTGAACATGCAGTTCATGGAGATATGCGGGTGCCATTTGATATGGATTTATGGGAATTCGATCTTACCCTAGAATCAATTTTATCTTAAAATCAACATATCTTTTAAGTGGTAACCCGAGGATGTAATTAGAAAGTGCATCCTGAAATTGGTCTAAAACTAAAATGAAGGTTGTCTGCTCATTATCCCCATTAATTGATATACGACATGCTACTTGGGCTATGGGTTCTCACAAATATTGGTTTAGTAGCACTGCACAACCCGCTCAAGTATCCCACTCACGATAAAGAATATATGTTCTTCCATCGAGAGACATGCATACTACACAACGTTGGTAACAATCGATATGGTCTTCATATAACACAAACCAATCCATCACCATGATTAAGAAAAAACCTGAAATCTTTAGGAAAAACAGATCCCATAGAAATTAATATCCACAATCCCCTATAAAGCAACCATTACACTTCCTAATGTCCTTAACTCATACCCCTAGAAGAGCCCCATATGACACTACTCCACATGCATTCTCCATGGTCAATCCGAACACAACTATGCACTGTGCAAAAATAAATGTTTTTGTAGCACGAGTATAAAATAAAGAACTAGAGAGTCTGAAAGCTATAATAATCATGCATCGAACAATCCCACCTCACCACCTTTAGGTGTAGTCTGAACATAATATAGATGATGTGTCCCTTTAACCTGGGCTTCGGCGTGATAAACCTACACTGCACCACATTTTTGATATAAATGCTATCTTCATGGAGTTCCACATAAACTACCCCTACCAATATGACCTTTGGAGATCCAAAATTTTTCTTGGTATAGTGTAACAAACCCCCATCATACACTTTTCATCTGACTCTGATATCCATCATCCCCTAACTATTGTTCATTCATGATCAACCTATTCACATGGACTAACCTACCACATGCTCACCACTAAACCTTTCTACAGGGAAAATGGTAACTCCTGTTCCACAAACTAACAAATTTATAATAGAGTACCTGGTCGCCACCATGAAATGATGACTCTCTTCTGACTTCTCTATGTACTAACACCACAATTTAAATTTCCAAAAGTGAACATCCTACTCTCAGATGTCACATCACATTCCAACAAAGCAGGAACCAAAATTCACAACCTGAATCTCCCTTTATGATTCCATTATATATAAGGCCATGGTACCACTCTTCATTAATTCATTTCATGATGACCATATTCAATTGAATCCTATTCATGTGTCACTGCCAGTCCTAGAAGCATTTCGCCACAACAACTTCATCTCTTGTCAGCGTCAGAACAAAGAATACCAAATCAGTGAAAAGACTAGCATAGTCTTTTACGGACATTATACCCTTCGTAAAATTCATAAAATATATATCGTTATCATTCCATAAGGTTTCTAGGTAAAATTGTTCAAGAATATACTCGTAGAAATGATCCAACATAATTCAGTGGTTCTGCTCTATATGATCCTTGATGTCCCACCAATTCTTTGGTTAGCCTCTTAGTATATAGGCTGATAACTTGAATAACTTCTCTATTTGAGTATTGAGATGGTGAAGGATTTTTTTGATATACTCTCTATATAACTCAGCTCATTCTGGCCCATACTCTCTAGTAGTGGTTGGAGGGTACTATGGCTAAAACTCATCTGTCAGCTCAAAAATAATTGGTGCAGCCCACCCAAGGTCTTGTTCCATAATCTGCATAACAAACAGAAAATTTCACACAAAAATGATCTTACATATCCTCCTAGGTCATCATGTTTTCATGATCCACTATGGGAGTTGCGTTCTCAGTAACGTCCTCCGAGCACCCAACTGGCACACATCTTCAAGGTGACATTTCTCTACAATGCCAAAAATAATCATTAGAATGCAACAATAAATATTTTATGAAAATGAAAATGTTATAGGTACTCTAATCATATCCAATAATAGAATTAGTTAGCATACACTACCCAATAAAGTCCACACACAACTAGATAACTTCCCTTTTCTGTATCTCCTAATGTCATGGATGACACGGGTATCTAATTCCCATCGTTCCAAGCCTTATCTTCTATTCCAATTCAATATAGTTCAGCATCCCAATTTATGGTTATAACCTTTAAAACAATTTCAATTATTTAATAAGTAGCATAAAATAATTAATACAGACCCTTTTTACTTCCCTTTTTACCCATTCAAACCACCCCTTAGGCCCAATTTCATTACTTTTATAAAAAACAAATGCATCATAACCATTAAATCCTATAAACCCATACTATGGTAGTGGCTAACATAATGCATGTCACTTAACAACATAGGTTCCTAGAATTATTCATGAATGAAAACCCCCATAAAACTTTTACATAATTAAAATATCACAAAAACATAAAATTATAGAACATTTTCATCACTTGATGCTGAAATATTATAAAATATAACAACACACAACAAGAACAACAATCCCCTCCTAGGGTGACATGAGGTTTTCCTTGTACATTTTTTTTGTACGCCAATGTTCCACCTAATTAAGAAGGCCCAACATTTTACTAATACATTTTATACAGTATCAAAATAGTAAGAAATTGAAACTAACTCATCTATAAATCATATTAAAATCTCCCATCCGAGAGCCAGTAAATCGGTTCCCCTAGCTGAGTCACCATATGACCTCAAGTGTGCCTCCACTAGTGCCAAAGGTTTCTGAAAAACAATGAGGGACTAATAGGTCACATGGGTAGACTATTACCACTTTATTAGAGTAATCCACAAAAGAAAAAATTAAAATTGTGGAAATAATGTGTAATAATTATTAACCTGAAAAAATTATGAACTCCCAAAATGGGAATAACCCTATAAAATAGTAAAATATCCATCACATGTTATAGTTCCATGTGAAAAAAATCACCAATGTAAAAGAAAACACATAAATACCCAAAATTGTCTAGAATCCTTGTTTGTAACCTCACACATACATGTCCTATGTCTATATCAACTCCCTAGCATTGAGACCTTGCCCCTCTCATAACCTACAAGCATGAAATATACTTGAGTACCAAACGACGGCCTGACTATGGTGTGAGTATAACTCAGTAGGGAACCACAAATAGTGTCTATGAAATATATCATGAAAGTACATAGTTCATGAATGTGATAAATATCATAATTAAATGGTAAACCATTCATAGGTCATTAAATACATAGTTCCTTCAAATTACACTTCCATTGAAATCCATCTTCACTATATGAAATCCCATTGTTTTATATAAATTTTTCATGTGTTAAATGGATTACATATGATCAATATTCTAAAAAATGTGGGAATATAAATTGAGTGCTATCTCACTAGGAATAAGAATATAATAACCTTGTACTACTCACATCGAACCCTCAATCCCTGTGGAATGAAACCGTTTGGGAAATAGAACTCTATCCTCTTCCCTAACACATGAATTTCTGGGTAGAGATATAACCTCGATCCAACTCAACCCATGGGCATAGAACCTAAAGTCTATACCCCACTCTACCCATCCATGTGCACATGATAATTTATAAGTAACCACAGTTAACCACTTTAAGAAAAAGCGTATTCAATATCATTCTCAATATCACAAAAATACCAATAAATGGGAAACTAACACTATTCCTCCATCAATTAACAAATTAATCTTTTATATCACATAACCCTTAAGCCATATATCACATTTCTCATTCCAATTTAACTAAGAATATTCAAGTGTTTACATAATTCCCTATCATATTCACATTAAACCCATTAACCTAATAAAATTTCAAACATGCAATCCCATAGAACTTAACAACATTATAATCAACTAGATACAGTTCACTATAACACATCACATAGACCAATAAACCTACTATCTATGTATCTAAATAATTATGAGTGAATTTCACACCTTATATTTCTATTAGACTCTATGGAAGGGTCAGTGCAACCCATGGGTGGCCATAAAAATTGTCACAACATACTCCATGCATCCGATAGAGATCATGAGTGATATTATTGTTATTTAGGTAATTGGGATACAAATATTTTTCCAAAGGCACCCAGAACAGATTAATATGAGAACAAGAATATAACCCTACATGAACGAATCTAAATATAAACTATGGGATAGAAAATTTAGAACATCTACCATGTATTCATTGGGGAAAACACCCTTAATAGAGGGCTTAGATCCTGATTCATCCACCCTTATAAGCCTCATCCTAAATCCCACCAGAAGAGAAAGGGTTTTGTGGTTGATATGGTTAAAAGGAAGAGATGAAAACCCTTACCAACAATTGGAAGAAATAGTGGTTTTAGCCTTACACAAATAATATATCCATAACCAATGGCTCTCCAAACTTCCATAAGATGATGGATATTGATCTAGGGGATATCATGAATATTTTTGGGCATCACTAGGATTCAAGGGGGAATAAATATGAAAAATCATGAGTGGAAATTAATATCCCATAATAAGATTTTGTAATTTTATCAATGTTACTGGGACACATGGCATACTAGCATACTTTTTCAAACCGTGCACAAACAGTGTAGATTGTACTATCAATAAACATCCCTCTAGGATGGTTACCTAGGATTTGTGCACGGTTTTCTATGACTATGCAAAAATCATGTGGCATGAAATAAAAAACCCCTTTTTCTACCTATTTCATGTCCCATACCCCCATAACAACACTAGGTCTTCAGATGAACTATTGATAACTATTATTTAACTAGAATAAGTACATTAAACTAATATGGAATAAAACAATTACCTTAAGGGAGATACGAGAACATACATGGTCTCTAAAATTAAAGGAAATATTATTATGTTAAATAATGAAAAGATAAATATACCATGACTTGGTAACTTTATCTCTTCATGGGGTTGGTTAAAATTCATCTTGTGATAGGTTAATTGTAAAATTTGTTATGTGATTCTTAATGTATGGTATGATGAATCTACAATGGTTGTTTAGATCATGAGTTTGTAAAATTTTGTCTATATGACTAATTTTAAGAAAACTTTTCATGAGTAAATGATTTGTATAATGTGTGGTAAGGTGATATTGTCATTTTATGTTCACAAAATAAGGCGTCACCACAAGCTATTGTCTAATCAATTTTTTACCATTTTTTCTATTAAACCATTTTTTAGAGTCAACCATGAAAATCATTCACAAAAAAAATCATATCCTTAAAATAAGGAGGTGCTGGTCTAGGAAAATAGTATGTAACCTTAATAATATTCCTAAAAATGAATGAACAAATTAAAAATATTTAAATTTATGAATAAGGTGTCAAATTTTACAAAAGAAACATTTAATTGATCCCCAAAATATATTATTTATCTATTAATATGACATATCAAATTATTTAATACATAGATCATATATTCCCAAAAAACATGGTAATAACCAGAATCCTGATAAATATTTAATGAAAAATAAAACATGCATAAAAAATAATCATAGCTTTATTGTTAAATAAGATCATAAATTTAAAAATATATTTCATAAATAAATAAAATATTGTTAAATCCTTCAATTATATAATGAATACTATTTCTTTTAAATTTCTAATTAGTTCCAAGGCCACAAATACTCTGACATTTACATTATCAATACCTGTAATATATTTATATCACCAAAAAAATATTATCTCAAGATCAGTCTCATAATAAATATTTTATTTCCCATAATCTTTTATAATAAAATATAACATTACACAAAAATATTATTTCTATGATATCAATAAAATTGAATATATACTAATTATTTATGGATGGAAGACTTATATATATATATATTTCATGATTATTATGACTAAAATATCTTCGAAAAACACTTATATAACATTATTCCTAAATACCAATACATAAACACTTCTGTTATTTAACTTAAATGATTATCATTGCGTAGGACGGTCCTTGTTCATAGAGTTGTCCAATGTAATAGGGTGTTAGCTCAAATAATTTCCATATTCGTCACATGTACGAAAACAAATTTATAATAAAATTACTAAAATATTTCCTCCACCTCTTTATAGAAAACATATTAATATTCCTTTGATAAATACCTTTGAGTATTTCTTGTAAAATGTAAAACATATATGAATTTTATTTTGCTTTCCTATAAGGTCAACATCAATAAAAATACCATGAAACACCATTTTCTCTTATTAGTTTTGTTAGGAATCTCACCCATGCTGATGTTTTAATCATATAATGATATCTCCAATTATTTATATTCCTTATATTTTACATTATAGAAATTTTTTTAACATGTTTTATTATATGGAAAATCCTTAAATTCATTATCGTATTCATTGTTATCCAGAATACTCCAAGTCCTAACCATTGAATAAAACCAAATAAAAATAATAGTGTGAGAAAAATATATTAATAATGTGAAATCCTAAAAAATCATTCTAGAAAATGGAAAATTGATTTCAATATATGATACATTTGGCTTATCATATCTCATATATAATTATTATATATTCAAATCACTGTTAATGTATTGAAATTAAAATTTTAACTAACTGGATAATAATACCTAGGAGTGGAAAACCCAGTCCATTGTAAGGACCCATTCTGAATACAGCATAATGATGGCCAAGATATACATTAATAACTCATTTTGGGGACATTTACACATCATAAATATATTTAATAACCATATCCACTTATTATATATAAATAATTATATATTTTAAGGTAACCACATTATCTATACATAAACCAAAATTTCGAATGTTAACCTATAATTGCCATTATCCCCAAGGTTCTCACTAATGATAACTTACTATAATCTCCAAAGATTAAACAAACCTATCTCTTATACAAATTATAGTTGTCTAAAATTTTTATACAAAGATTTTAAATCGTACTGTATGAATATAATTTACAAAACATTATAGTAAACACATAACTATAATGTTTTGATATCTTGAGAAACATGGATACATAAAAGACATATAAATAAAATATTTAGATCATCTTACACTAAGGCCTTAAAATCAAGAACTATTCCTAAATATATCTTACATAAACCCGTTTTTCCTATCCTTGGGAAAAAGAAACATAATAAATATGGAGTTCAAATTCATAGTAAACAATAAATGATGATATAAATGATCTAATAATTATACCTGTATTAAAATTCCCTGAGAACATGATATTAACATATTTAAAAAATAAAAAAATCATTGAATAAAAAGGGTGTTAGGACATAATGCATGATAGTTCAAGAGACAGAATTCATAATGGAACAAAGAGGACATTCCTAGAGAGAATAATGTTTTTATAAGAAATTAGTTAGTGGCATACACATAAGGATATAAAATAATTTTCTTTAATCAATTATATTTTAATGATATCTATTAATGTATTGGATTTACTACCAATTCAAAAATATATTTATTGTATTTTTGTTCCCAATAATATCGTAGTAGACAATGTCCTTTACTGAATAACGTTCATTACATATTATTACATGTATTATCTAATGAGATATGAATAAATACACAATTAATTAGAGGGATATATAATTTATGGACCTCCCATCACAAAATCATAATCAATTAATACTTGTTCTACAGATTATTAAGCATTAATAATATATCATAACATATTAAAAAGAAATGGTTTTCATAAACAATACAACATTTTGACATATCCAAACCCGTGTAAAATAAAAAAATCATAAAAATAACTTCGTCAGAAAAAAGAACCATTTATAAAATGAATAAGGATGGTATCCTTGGAAATTATACTAATTAAATAATAATGTACATGATTTATTGTTTTAATATATTAAACATTCCTTTAAAATTTTTGAGGAATGTTTAATTTTTGAGATACCCAATTCACTTTTTAATCTCTTATTTAAAGTCTAATTATTTATAAAATATTTTAAAAAAGATATTATTTTATATAATATGGGGTTTTTTTATTGGATTCTTAAAATAATTGTAGAGCCATGACAGTATGGATTTATTTTCCTTCTATGTACCTTAAAATAAGTTTCATTTCATAATTTTTTTAAAAATTCAAATCTAACAATTTTAGAAAAAAAAATTATTTTATAATTTTTTTAAAAAAAAATATAATGATTGAAAAAAATTAATTTAACAAAAAAATAAATAAGATTAAAATATATTATAGAAAATATTATAGAAATCATGAATATGGAAGGAAAATAACTTCCAAATAGATATAAAATAATGCATTTTTATTAAAAATATTTTTTTGATCATTTTAATAACATAAGAGAGAAAAGAAGAACTATTTATTGAAAAATAACATAAATAATTAGATGATATTAAAATTAAATTGTTTTATTATAGAAATATTACATAAGTTTTATATATGAAAATTCTAGTATATACAATTCTGATTAAAATGATATTGAAACAAAAATCCCTTAGTGGTTTGGTAAATAGTGAATCATAAAACAAAAAATTAATAACATTAAATGAATATTTAACAATTATAACCACAAATATATTCAATATATAACTTTAATAGGGGGCTATTTATAGACCTCTTAATATAAGATATCATAATAATATAACATTTTTATGTAAGAAGACTATTAAATATTGAAAAATAATAAAAATTTATTTATGAATAAAAATATAATCAAAGTGTTCAATATATATTGATTTTAAAAAATATATTATTTAAATAAAAATATACATAAAATAAATTAAAGGCAAGAATATACACCACATAAAAAATAAATTTAGTGCATATAGAATTTTAAACTCAAAATAAAAATCATGGATGGGAACATTACATCATGTTTGACTATATAAAAAGTCCCTCTAAAATCATATATAATAAATTTAAATTTATTATAATTAAATATCATAACAATTTAATTAATCATAGTATCATATATAATCAAGCTTCAACACACATTTATTAATTATAATATATTAAATTTTCCATTTTTGGGTGTTAACTATTTTTTATGGATGTTTTAGTTTTGCAGATCTGACCTAATTACTTTGATCAGGGTTACATCATCTATGATTTTTATTCATGACATAAATATAATATATATTTATTATATAAATATTTATAATCATCCATAAAAGGCAAGGATAAATAAATTATTTACACCAATCAAATAGATGGTAGGTTGTGCATACACTTGAATTTTATTTTTAAATTATAAATAAAAGACATAAAGAATGGTAAATATTATTTATAATTTCTTAACCATAGTTATATCATATATAAAATAAATAAATACATTATACCAATTCTTATTACTATCCATGTAAATTGAAGATGAAAAATTATTAAAATGGATTCGTAGAGGTCGTATTCTACATGCACCCATGAGGTCCATTATCATTTTCCAATGGATGAGAATGTAAGAGGTTATATATGATATTATCACTAAAAATAAAAAATAATTCACCATAATAATATATAATCACTAAATCAATCATATAAATCATCTATAAAAGATGGTGATTGAAAAATGGTTTTTATCGCTATATATAGGTGGTTTTCCACACATACGCATGCACAACACTATTAATTTACCATTTGATGGAAAGAGGGTTCATAATGGAGGGTATAAAATAAAATAAATATTTTAGTATATTATTCATAGATAATTTAAAATTTTATGTTTAATAATATATATTAATAGGATTTTTAATAATAAATAAATTGAAAGGGGTCAGGTATACCAATTACATGTTCTTAATATACGCCATTGATGTCCCTTCTTAATGACACATGTATTAGTCATTTAAGAAGAAAAAATTATGAATTCATGGATATGGAATTTTTTAGGAGAAATCGTATAATTTTTTCAATCTATATGGATCAATATGATGAATATAAATAAAAGGAGGAATATGATTTTATATGAAAGTATAGGGTTACTTTGGAATGTTTTTGAAACATTTGAATTTTATAATGTCACATTCACGAAAAAATAGTTCATAGTTGTAATAATTTCAAATTAAAGTGGGGATAAAATTATTATGTAATGTTAATAGTATAAAACCAATCGATGGAAAAATTAATATTTTTTTGGTTGTTCTTGAACATTACTCAGTAACATATATATTTATAGGAAAAAATGATACACCCTCACCTGAAATTATTAGGACTAGTAATAATACATTATATAGACAAAATTAACAATTTATTATTTTGGAAAATAGTTTCTCCTTTATGAAGGCCTTCAAAAAATCGATAAATTTTCTTTTTTCTATTCCATTATCATTGAATGTATAATAATTTCATATATATGTACCACCACACACATTTCATTGTAATATATAATGACTATATTCATTAGAACCATTCAAATACTGGGGGAATTGGAAATTATAAACAGAATTAATATAGTTTTATGTTTTTTTACCATTCAATAATATATATCTTTTTTATAACCCCACTTTTGATCCATAAAAAATCTTATATAGATCAATTTTTAATCATGAAAATTTATTAAGATTCTAATATTTTACTGGATAAATCACTAATTTTTGGTATATAGTACTTATTAGAGGGTATGCTATTATTATATTTTTTATAATCAATATAGTGATACATTGAACAGTCTTTTTTTCTTTAATAAAAAGTATCGGTGCACCCTGTGATGATGATATTGTGTATATTAATCAATTTTCATGATTCTCCTATAGTTATTTATTTAATTCATGAAACTAAATTAAAATCATTCTATAATGAGTATTTGAATTTTCTGTGAGCACATATTATTTTGAAATGGGCTTTCATGAAGAAATGATCACTTATTTTCTTATTAAACTAATAATGTACCATAGAGGAACAACCTAGGATTGAACATAAGGAGACCTCTCAATGGCATTGAAAATAAATTGGTTTTATTAAAAAAACAATCTAATATAAAACTGACCTGTGTACTATCATATAAATGTGGTGGGGGTGATTTTAAAAGTAAATTTAATAATATATATGTATATATATATTACTAAAAATAAAAAAAATAAATATTGGAAATACTAGACCTGTAACATCCCAAGTAAATATATAATTATACATTTGAATTTTTATTAATATTTTGAAATTAAATATTAATTTTACTTTAGAAGGGGTTCTATGTTCGATAGCGTCCCCAATACGCAACATCGGGTTTCATTGAAATCTTACATTGCAAACTAATAATAAAATATTATTTTTTTAAATGGAAGGTAAATCCCAGACATTGTATCAGTGGGAATGAATATAACTAAGCAATATATGATTATAAATGTTTTTCAAATGTTTTTACATTTATCTAATGAATTTTAGAGGCTTAAAACATGAATGAATCTATGCATAAATACTCTAATTTTTTTATGGTTGATTTTATTCCTTTTGATGGAGAACCCTCATTAAATCTAGTTTTGTTCATTTTTATATATTGTATTTGAAAAAATAAAATTCTTTTTTAGATTCAGGAACTCAAAATCTACTTTTGGTAAATTTTTGATATTTTTCAGATAAAGTTCATTTGTATTGAACAGTGAAAAATATTGTTTTTAATTCAAAAGTGTCTTTTAATCTGATTTATTTATATGGTTAGATTATCTTTTTAATTGGTTTTAAAGTGTAATTATAATATTTTTTCATATTTAATCCAATTTTGGACATTGTAATTTATTTCACTTTGAAATTGGACATAAACAAGTGTCAACTTTTTTATAGTTATTATTTATTAAAAACACCCTTTTTTGTTTTAACAACAGGAATTAATTTTAAATTAATTTATTACACTTCTATATTTTGAATTTAAGAAATGAATTCATATTTGGAATCAGTACATCCAAATTGTGTAAATAGGTAACTTTTATTTATAGGCATCATTAATATTTACATCAGTAAATATTTTATTTACCATGATTAAAAGGTAAATATAGTAAATAAGGGTAAAATATATTATTATTATAATATTAAATTACCTTAACAAGATTTATAATCTTAATGTACGATACATATCAATCCATGGGAATCCTTGGTTGGAATTTGGGACCCCATGAAGCCACATTGGAGTATTAATGACACTTTATATTAATTAATTTAAAATAAAGACAAATATTACATAAACCAATATCTTTTGGTAAATCAATATTTACATGGGGTTATATAAGTTATCATTTCGACTATAAATATTCATTATATAGATAAAAATATTTTCCACATCATTGTATTTTTTTATAATTTTTGAACATCAAATATATTAAAATATGTTTAACACAATAATGATGCAGAATTTACCTCATTAATAAATGATTTAAATAAAAAAGATTATAAATATTAAAAAATCATTGAAAACCTATCCAATTATTATTGAATGATTTTATTTCAACCACGAGTCATCATAAATTATACTTTAATGATTAGTTGACCATTTTGAAAAGAAAATGAGTTTGTAATAAAATAATTGTTTCAAATGTTACTAAAGAGCCCCTCCTGTCCCTTATAAAAAGCCCTCACTTCTAACTCATTCCTCACATTTCTCAAGCCTTTGTCACATAAAAATTGTACCATAATAAGCTCCTGATATCCCTACCTTAATCCTAGAATCCATTCCGTAGGAATAAAGAACTTCAAGAAACCCTTTTGGTTCAAACCAAAGGGAGTTACCTAATGTAAAGATAACATCTTCTCTAATGTTTTTTTGTTTTATTTTACTTCTCCAACACCATAAAATCTTTTATTACATTATTTTATAAAAATTGTAGTATCCTCAATATAGTAGGATGTATTTATGAGAATTATACTAGCTACACTTCCACCTAACTCCATTTAATGGGTTAATAACATACTGTATCTGTGAATAGAAAACGAATGCCTCACGAAGTAATGATTGTTCAATTATACCCTACCGCCTATTATGGTGGAAAATAAGATGGAATTGTATTTATATATGATATATATTTTGTTTATATTTTCATTATGCTTCTGTATTTTTTTATAGCATACCATTATGGTTTCTATAGTTGGTAAATGTGATAATTTCATTTGAGGAAGTGCGGACTTCCACACCCTCAAAGTGATATGACTCGTTAATGACATACATGGTACGTATAAAGGATACAGTTAACGGTGTTATATATGATACTATACTAGAATTATATTATACCTAGGTATCATTATGTTTTAATTTCATTAATGTATGAAATATAAATGAAAGTAGTGTTCATGTGTATGTACGACTTACCGTCACCATGAACAGTGCATTTCATTTCTTATATCCTAATGTTATCTATTTTTATAAATACATATATATACTGGATATATATGATGTATACAATATCTAAATCATTGATATCATTGTGGATATAATGCATTGTTGACAACATGGACAACATGTAATTATAAGGGGTTCATTTTTACACAAGTACCAAATATTGATGAAAAAACAGTTAATAACATAAATGATTACATAAAGTTTATAACATAGAAACAAGTTATATAAATGGAACAATAAACTTCAAAAGGGATATTAATCAATTATAAAATAACACTAGTTTATTATTTAGTAGATTAAATAAAGATCGGGTCTAGTCAGACATGAGTTAAGGGACTTCCTCTCAATCCCTTTTCCTTGAGGCATATTTTGTTTTATTATCAACTTTCTTTTATAAGGTGTAAAAATACCTTTTAGTGTTAATTTCATTCAAAGGGAATATTTTATTACGAGTAATTCTACTAAACAACAAAAAAAAGAATGTTTATCTCTAACTTCAGAGGTGATAATGACATTTTCCGCTGCCACGATTATTATTTGATCTTTGGCTTCCCTAACAAGCCGAAATTTTTATTAAAGGAAAATAAATACAATATAAAATTTTCATTATTTTGGTATTGAATATGGTTTTAACAATGGATTTGTTATGTCAATATATTCAAATTATATATTGTGATTAGAATATGGAAATGTTATCTTTCCTTTATGTTTATTTTATGTTTTATGAATAGGTTTTGTTTCTTGGGCATTGTTTATGTATACGGGTGGTTCTGTGATTAATCATGGGCAGGTGAACCCGAGATAGCTCACAAATTCATTGGGTAGTGTAATGGATGTAACCATGAATGTTTATCCTAAAAGATTTGTGTAATATAATGTGATAGGTATTCCAAATGTAACTCCTACATAGTTGTGATAGCTGTAATGAATGTATGATATGGATGTCACAAGTTACCTTTATGATTTATGCTTTCATTGTGTTATTTATAAATATTACGATTTCATGAGCTATGTTAATGAGCTTTTGTTATGTATGTAATGAAGAACTAAGGTTTTCATTAATTTTTTTCTAGCCCTTGCTGAGATTTTTATGCTCAACCCATGTTTTGAAATGTTTATCACAAGTCTTAAAGATGAATATGGTCATTGATGGGATCAAGGAAAAGTAATGTTGTCTAAAACATGGAACTAGGCAGGACACTTTTTTTCAAGAGTTTTTATTTTTTTTAAAAAATGGAAACCGAGTAGAAGTGTCAACTTTGTAAATATTCAGATGTAATAGTTATGTTTTAATTCTTTAAAACACTAATCATTAAAAGATAATCAATGTGAATTATTCATTTAATTCAATTTTATGTAATTTTTTATGTACAATTCATTATAGTTGGTATCAATGGTCCGTTTAGAAAACATTAAGAGTTAGGTTATTCTTATATTAATATATATAAATTAAATTATATTAATATTGAAATGATATAGAATTTATAGATTACCATGTTGTAATGACTAAGATATTATCTGTTCTGAAGGATTTTTTGTAGAGGAAACATGGAATCTATGTCTGGATGATATCATGAGGAATACAAACTACCAATTCAGCAACCTAAGATGGTAAAAATTGGAACTGAACCATTTTTTGCAGTGATGGAATAGTTGAATCAGGCTATAAATGGTGGTGGTATTCATGGATGAGGTCAGCTAAATCAACCACAGAATAATATTTCTGTAGAAGGGCTTTTCATGAGGCAACACCCCCTATCATTCAGTGGATCATCTGACCCTATTCTAACATAAGGGTGGATTAATGCACTGGAAAAAAATTTATGTAATGTTGTGTTCAGAGCACCAAAATGTTAGTCTTACTATTTACTGTTTTGAAGGTGAAGCTGATCAGTGGTGGTCGATGGTGGAAAATATTAGGGATAGTGAGGATATTGCTAATCATTATTGGGAGGAATTCATAGGTATGTTCCTTGAGAAATATTTTACTAAGGGGGTTTGACTTAGGATGGAAAACAATACCCAGAATTGAGGTAAGAGGATGAAACAGTGGCTGCATATAAATAAAAATTCACTCGACTCGCAAGGTATGCTCCAAATTTATTACGAGATATTGATAGTAAAATCAACCATTTTTACTCTATATTAAAGAAAAAGTATCAAACAGTTTTAGCTTATTCTGAGTTCCAAAGTTATGAAAAACTTCTTCGTTGTGCGGAGAAGTTGGAAATGGATTTCTCTGATGACTGGGTTTTCATTGACAAACAACAGAATAAGAGGTCGAGGTAGTAGAAAAATAGAAGAACTCCTCAAAAAATTAAAAATTGTAAGAAACATAAGTTTATAGTTTGTGAAAATTGTGGTATAAAGCCTACTGGGGAATGGATTTTGAATTCGTGTAAGTGATACCATTTTGGTAAAGTGGTACATGAGTCCCATGATTACACTGAAAAAGATCTAAGTAATGGTATGAAAAAAATATACTTATAGTCAGTAAAATGATTCAAGTTAAATAAAATGGGTCATTATGAAAATGAGTGTCCAAAAAAGTACTCAAATAAGGGAATGTTTCCAAACTAAAAGCAGAAAGGGTGTGGTGAAATTCTTTTCAACAACATCAATAGATGTTGGGCAATCAAATGAAGTAGAATCATGTACACTATTTGTTTGTTCAGATTATCAAATGTATTTTCTGATTTAGTGTCTATAGATTCATTCATTTCTAAGAAAATTTCTACTGAATTGAGAATTAAATCTTATGATATGAAAACAGATTTTATGGTAAGGACTCCATGAGGAAATGTTGGAATAAAATGAAATTATAAGCACCTTCCTGTCCTTGTGTGTAGGAATAATCTACCTCTAAATCTTATTATTTTCTTCTAGTAGAGTTCTATGTTATTTTGGTTATGGATTGGATTTCTGCTTATCATGTTATGTTGACTGTAGAGCTATAGAAGTTTCTTTTTAAAAAGATTTTCAGTTTGTGTACAAGAATGAACCATTACATTTGATAAAATATCATGAATCTAAGAATCTAGTAAATGATGGAAATGAATGTTACCTTGTACAAATTGTTGAAAATAAAGGATGTGTTGAGATTAATTATTTTCCAGTGGTGAATGTTTACATTGATGTTTTTCCTGATGAATTTCCTATTATTATACATGATCGAGATGTTGAATTTACTTTTGACTTAGTTCCTGATGATAAAACAACATCAAGACCCCCTTACTAAATGGTTCAAATTGAAATTCTAGAGTCAAAAAATCATTTAAAGGTTTTATTAGATAAAGGTTTCATTCGACCTAGAAAATCATCATGGGGTTCTCCTATCATATTTGTTAAAAAAATATAGTTCAATGAGAATTTTCATTGATTTTAGAGTTTTTAATAACGTCACTATTAAGAACAAGTATCCTTTACCTCATATCATGGATTTTTATGATCAGATCCCAGGATCTTAGTATTTTTTAATGATTGATCTGAAGTCAGGGAACTATCAGTTGAATGTAAAGGAAGTAGATATTCTGAAGACTGTGTTTCAAACTAGATATGGCCAATATGAATTTTTAGTTATGCCTTATGAGTTAACCAATGCACCTATTTTATTCGTGGTTCTTATGAATAGAATTTTCTTTGAGGGCTTGGATAAATTTTTGTTTGTGGTCATTGATGACGTTTTGGTTATTTGTAAAAGTAAATAGAAGCATTAATGTCATTTAAGGGTTTTCATGAAAATCATAAAAGAAAATAAACTGTGGGGGAAATTCAGGAAGTGTGAGTTTTGGATACAACAAATTTCATTACTGGGTCACATTGTTTCAAAAAATGGAATAAGTATTGATCATATTAAAACAAAAGTTGATGAAATATGGACACGACACACAAAAATAATCGATATTTTCATTTTTCATGGATTGTTAGGTTATTATTGAAAAGTTGTTAAAAAAATTCAAGGTTATCTAGTCCGATGACTATGTTAACTCGAAAAGGTATTTAGTTCATCTGGACAAATGAATGCGATGATTTTTTTCAAGAATTGATAAGAATATTAGTGAATGCTTCATTTTTTTTCACTACCTTCCAGAAATGGTGAGTTTGTTATCTAGAAAAATGCTTTTTTGAAAGGTCTTGGTTGTGTCCTTGTGCAGAATGATCAGGTAATTTCTTATGCTTCACATCAGTTGAAACCTCATAAGTTAAATTACCCTAAACATGATTTTTAATTAGTTGTTCTTATTTTTTCATTAATAAATTGGAGGGGACATTTGTATGCAGTGAAATGTGAAATATATACTGACCAAAAAAATTAGGTATATATTCTCTCAAAAATTATTGAACAAGATACATAGGAGATGGTTGGAATTAATCAAGGATTATGATTTCACAATACATTACAATACAGTAAAGGAAAACAAATTGGTTGATGAATTGATTTGAAAAATTAATGATTCACTAACCATGCTATGTTTGGAATGAGAACCTTTTCTTTTTTATTTGATAAACTTTTGAATAGATGTTGGTAGTGGAGGAAATTCTTCTATTTTGTTTTATGTGTCAGTTGAATCATCTCTGCCAGACAGAATTATGTGATCATAGATAGAAGACAGTGAGTTATTGAAAAATATAGAGTTGGATCCGAAGGGTATGTTTCCAGAATTAAACCATGATAAGGATTGTGTTTTGAGGTTTTGAAAAAGATTATGTCTGCCTTTTGATTCAAAGATGAAGAATGAGATGTTCTGTGAATCTCATAGTTCCCTGATTTCAGTTCATCCTGGTTGTACTAGGATGCACAGAGATCTTTGGGAGTATCACTGGTGGGATGGAATGAAAAGAGATATTTCTGATTTTACTATAAAGTGTTTTACTTGTTTATGGGTTAAAGAAGATCGGCGGTGATTGAAAGGGATGCTTCAAACATTACCAGTTCAAGAGTGGAAATGGGAAAATATATCCCTAGAATTCATTGTGGGATTACCAAAGACATCTAAAGGTAACAATATAATCTGAGTTATGGTTTACCGATTGACTGAATCTGCTCATTTCCTTCCTATTAGAGATATTTTGTCTCGAGATCAACTTTTTTGGTTTTATGTTAAAGAGATATTCAGGTTTCATGGTGTTACCCTCTCCATTGTGTCTGATCGTGATCCCATGTTTACATCTAACTTTTGGAAATGCCTTCAGAAGTCATTGGGTACTGAATTAATGTTTAGTATAGCTTTTTATGCTCAATCAGATGGGCAGTCAGAATGAACAATTCAGACCACAGAGGATATGCTACGAGCTTGTTCATTGGATTTCCAGGGTTTTTGGGACCAACATATTTCATTGGTTGATATAATAACATTTTTCATTTCAATATACATATGGATCCATTTGAGGCATTATATGGAAAGCATTTTCAAACGCCTGCTTTTTGGTATTTAGTAGGTGAAAGAAATGAGATGGGACCAGAATTGGTTGAATAGATGGCAGATTAAGTTTATTTGATTCAGAAAGCATGAGAATATCTCATAGTATGAAGAAAAGATATCCAGATAACACGAGGAAGGAACTATCAGTCGAGGTAAGTGATCATGTCTTTCTCAATGATTCTCCATGGAAAAGTGTGATGTGGTTTGGTAAGAAAAGAAATCTGAGTCCATGGTTCGTCGGACCATATGAAATGTTGGAGAATGTTGGAGCAGTTTCATATAGTGTGTCTTTACCCCCATGTTTCTTTCAGGTACTCATTGATTATCATGTTTCAATGATGAGAAAGTATATACAAGATCCATCTCATGTTTTACGCCTAGAGGTAGTTCATTTGAAATAGAATCTCTCTTATAAGGAATAACCATTCCAGATTATTGAACATAGAGAGAAAGTGTTGTGGAATTAGATAATTTTTAATATAATGGTTTTGTGAGAAACCCGTATGGTTGAAGAGGCAACATGGGAATCAGAAAATGTTATGTGGTATAGACACCCCCACTTATTTGATATGTGAATAAAAATTGGGAGGACGCAATTCCCAAAAGGGGGAAAGGATGTAATATCACATGTAAATAAGGAATTATACTTTTAACTATTTATTAATATTTGTGAATTAAATATTAATTTTACTTTAACGGGGATTCTATGTTCTATAGCGTACCGAATAAGCAACAGTTGGTTTCTTTGAAATGTTACGTCACTCACTAATAATATAATATTATTATTTTAATGGTAGTCAATGCCTAGCCATTGTATCTGGTGGAAGGAATACAAGTAACTAAAATATGATTATACATGATTGTAAAATGTTTTTAAATATATCTATAAAAATAGAATCTTAAAATGTGAATGAATCTAAGCATAAATACTCTAATATACATTAAAAGGTCGATTTACTACCTTTTGATGGAAAAACCAATTTAAATCTAGTTTTTTTCATTATTATATGTTATATTTGAGAAAATATAATTCTCCATTAGATTCAGAACATCAAAATTTACTTTGGGTATTTTTTGGTATTTTTTTGATAATGTTGATTTTTTAATGAATAATGAAATATAATGTATTTTAATTCAAAAGTGCCTTTTAATAAATTTTTTTATTTCGATAGATTATCTTTATAATTAGATATAAAGTTTAATTAGAATATATTATTACTAGTTAATCCAATTATGAAAATTGAATTAATTTGACATTGAAAGTGGACATAAAAAATGTCAATCTTTTGATAGTTATTATTTCATAAATACAAGATTTATGTTTTCTTATAGGGAATTATTTTTAAATTAATATCTTCTACTTATGTGCTATGAAATTTAAAAAATTTATTCCATATTTGGATTCAGTATGTCAAAAAAAATTTAATAGGTAACATTTATTTTTAGACATTTTAAATATTTACATCAATAAATATTTAATTTACCCTGATTAAAAGGTAAATATAGTAAAAAAGGGTAAAATATAATTTTATAATAATATTAAATTACACTAACATATGTCTTAATCGAATTGGATGTTACATAACGGACCATGGATATCCTTTGGCCAAATTTGGAACCCCATCGGGCCACATGGGAGTAATAATGACACTTTATATTAATTAATTTAATGTAATGACAAAAATGACATAAACAAATATCTTTTAGTAAATCAATTTTTACATGGGGTTATTTAATATATATTTTAGACTAAAATATTAATTTTAAAGAAAAATAAATTTCCTATATCTTGGTATTGTTTTATAATTTCTGGACATCATATAAGTTAAATTATTTATGACACAATAATGATGGAGTATTTACCTTATTAATAAATGATTTAAATAAATAAGATTATAAATATTAAACAAATATCCAAAACCAGTCCAATTCGTATTGGATGATTATATTTAGACAATGATCAATCTTAACTTATACTTTAATGATTATTTGACCTTTTAATACCAAATGTGGGATATAATAAAATAATTGTTTCAAACATTTCAAAAGAGCCCCTCCTCTCACTTATAAAAATCCCTCACTTCTAACTCATTCTTCACACATATCAAACCTCTGTCTCATACAACCTATACTATAATAATCTGAATATATCCCTCTATTCATCCTAGAATCCTTACCATAGGAAGGAATCACATTAAGAAACCCTTTTGGTTCAAACCAAATGGGGTTATCCGATTTAAAGGCAACATCTGCTCTTATGTTAATTTGATTTATTTTACTTCTCCAACCCCCTAAAATCCTTTTATTCCTGTATATTATACCATAAATAGTATAAAAAATATATTAGTATGTTGTTACAAGAAGTAATCTAATTAAACATACATACACTTCCATCTAATGGGTGAAGAACATACAATTTCTTTGAATGGCAAACAAACGCCTCACGAAGCGATGATTGTTCAATTATTTTCTACCGCCACTCATGGGGGCCATTAATATGGGACTGTATTTATATATGATAAATGTTATGTTTATATTTTCTATATTCTTCTTTATTTTTCTTTTATACCATACCTTTATGGTTTCAATAGTGGGTAAATGTGATCATTTCATTTGAGGAAATGCGGACTACCGCTCCCTCAAAATGATATGACTCGTTAATACCATTTATGGGACATATAAAGGATAGAGATAATTGTATTATATATGATATTATACTTTAATTATAGTATACCTACGTATCATTATGTTTTAATTCCATTAAAGTGCGAAATATAAATGAAAGTAGCATTCATGCGTACGTACGACTTATCGTCTCCATTAATGGTGTGTATCATTTCATATCTTAAAATGTTATATACATTTATAAATACATATATATACTGGATATATATGATTTATATGATATCTAAATCATGAATGTCATTTTGGAGGTAGTGTATTGTTGACGACATGGACAACCTATAATTATAAGGTCTTCATTTTAAATCATCTACCAAATATTGACGAAACAACCGTTAATAACCTAAATGATTACATAATGTTTAAAACATGTTAATAAGTGATATAAAAAGAATAAAAAATGTGAAAAATATTATCAATAAATTATAAATTAACTTTATTTTATTATTTAGGAGATTAAAGAATGATCGAGTCATGTCAGACACATTTTAAGGGATTTCATCTCAATCCCCCTTCAATGCAGCATATTTTTTTTCTATTTTCAACATTATTTTATACGGTGTATAAATAAAATTTAGATTTAAAATAATTCAAAGAGAATATTTTCCTAGAAGTAATTTTACTAAATGTGAAAAATAAAGTTTCTTTTTAATGTATGCGGTGACAACAAACTTTACCGCCACAATGAGTATTACTTGATCTTTGGAGTCCTTAACAAGAAGAAATGTTATTAAAATGAAAATAAATACCATATACACTTTTTTGTATTTTCTTATTGAATATGGTTTTGATAATGAATTTGTTATTTCAAAATATTTAAATTATATGTTGAGATTAGAATGTGGAAATGTTATCCTTCCTTTATGTTTCTTTTATGTGTTATGAATATGGTAATGTTCTTCAGAATTATTTATGCATACGGGTGGTTCCATGGAAAACCTAGAGAGCGTGATCCGAAGATAGATGTCGAATTTTTTGGGGAATGTGATGGAGGTAAACATGAATGTTTCTCTGAAAAGATTTAGGGAATATACTATGTTGGGTATTCCAAATGTAACTCCCTACGTAGCTATGATAGCTTCAATGTAAGTATGATATGGATTTCACAAGATACCTTTATGATTTATGTTTTCTATGTGTTATTCATAAATCTTATTATTTCATGAGGTATGTTAATGATCTCATGTTTTATATGAAATGATGATCAAAAGTTTTCCTTATTTTTTTATAACCCTTAGTGAGATTTTTATGCTCATCCCATATTTTGAAATGTTTTTCACAGGACTTAAAGATGAATTTGGACAAGGATGGGATCATGTAAAGGTCATTTTTTCTAAAACATAGAACTAGACCTGATTAGTTTTATCAAGGGTTTTTATTTTGTGAAAAAATGGAAACTGGGTAGAAGTTTCCACTTTGTAATCTTTTTAGATGTAATAGTAATGTCCTAATTCTCAAAAACACTAAGCTTGGAAAGACCCACTATGTAAATTATTCATTAAATTCAATATTATGTAAGGTTTTATGGATGGGTCATTATAAGACCCATAGATGCATGTGTAAGAAAGGTGTTTTTCTCAATGTTTTAGAGTGCTGTTATAATTTTTAATAAAAATAAGTATCAATGTTTTTTAATGTGGAAATTATGAAATGACACTCTAAATCATCAATTTATAATTGTATTTTGATACCGCGAGTCCCCTTTATGTTGGTTTAATATATTCAACATCAATACCTTATCTAAAATCTACATTTCAAATGACTAAGATGTCAATATGAATTAAATGATTGAATGGGGAGGTAGAAAAAATACTATAAAAATTGGGAAAATTATATCCATAATTAACATATCTACTAATAAATTCAGATAAAAACATGATAAAGCATTCATGAATGAAATAAAAATATCACCACTTCCCCCTATTAAACTAAGGTGTTGCTATTTCCACCCCAAATATGGAGTGAAAATAAGTACGGTGGGGGAATAAAAAATAGAAAACTAAAAAAAATGTTGAATAAAAGAACAAAACTAATGTATATTGACCATAAAAATAAGTAATACAAAATAATTACTCTGAATCCCCCTAAAAATGGTTATCCTATTGAATGATATAGAGGTAATAATTCATAGAAAAATCATATAGATTGTGAATTCGAAATAAATTTGTTAATATTATTTGATTTTTGGATATAATAAATACGATAATTAAAGATTATGTCTTTTATAAAGTGGTTAAATTTTTTATATCTCTTTAACCCATGAAGTTTCATCTTTATCCAAGACAGTATGAAGAATATATGGTGATTAACTTTATAAATTTATTCTTACTAGGTGACTATTTGTATTCCAACACGCAAAGGTCCTATGCATTTATGGAATTGATTATGGTGGAATATCATGTGTTAATTGAAGATAAAAATGTTTCCATATTATTCTTGGTATATATATGAATTTTTATCTCATTAAGTATTTTTTGGGAGATATTATCCCAAATAAAAAATTCAATAAATAAGTGAATAGATTTAAGATCCAAGCTTGTGGTCTAGTTTTCAGGACATAAAAAAACGTGCGAAGCTTTGATCCATTTTGAATTAAATTCATAAAATGTTTAATTTTTTAATGAAATCACTATTTCATTCAATGTAGGATATTTTCTGGAAAAAATGAAGATGAAAAGGGAAAACATTAAAATCCAAACATAGGCCACTTTTTCAATTAAGATCAAAATAATAGTAAAACTTATCATTGTGTATATTTACTATAGAATATCAATATTAATGGATTATAAATATATATTTATTGTATAAATTTTATGAAAATATTATCTTTATCACTCTTCAACACATAACAATTAAAATATTGGGAAATCATTAAATTTCACAATCTACGTCAAAACAAGAATAAAAAATGCGAATAAAGTCCATGATATTTTCAGAAATAAAATTATATCATGTATCCTATATGAAAAACATTTCAATTTAAAATTAATTACTCAAATTTAAAATTATTAATCATTATAAATAAATCTATGAACCAATCACAAAATACATCACACGGATTTCTATGTCATTCTTCACATATGAGAAATGAAATCTTGATTTATTGTCATAAATGGAGATGGAATGTTGTAACATAGTATTTTGAAAATTTTCATATCATTAAAATTTGAGGCATTAAAATAAATTCATTCTTATGAAAATTACTAATGTGATTTATATGTCTTTTTGCTAGTGGGTAAAATTCTTTATATAATTAATCATAAAAAGGAGATGTATGACTCTTACCTATAATTAATGAACAAAAAATTGAATGAATATAATATTCTTTACTCAATACCCCCAAAAACTGTGAACCATAATACATGCACTTTTTTAAACGGTACATTAGACTTTCAATGAATAAAAAAGAATGATTTCCTATAAATACTCTAAATGTTATTTTTTAATTTATTTTTTAATCTCCATAAATGTAATTCCCCACCCTAGTTAACCATAGTCGATGCATTATTACGTAACATTATCATGATCACAAAAGATCATGTCTCTAAAGACTGATTATTTTTGTAGCCATGAAAATATTAGATTCATTCATAAGTTTTACATTACAATATAACATGAAAAAAATAACAACATAGTCTCTATATGCCAGACTCATATCCCTTAGACAATCCCTATAGGTCAGTCATAATGTACTTTATTACATCCTGGTAAAAATAAAACATAGCAATGGGTGAGCTCGTATGCTTAGTAAGGATAACAATATAATAGAAACTCTCATAAATAAGCCTAAACATTTAAGGCAATATATAAGTCTAAAACCAAATCCTTTAAAAAATGAGATTCGTCATAATATGGCCAAGATAAAGTTAATTAATTCCATTTAATTATTCACATGGATATTCTACAAGTCGAATAATCACATGCCATATCAATAGCCACTTTGGTAATGATGGAATGCATAATGCCAGACATTATAACCACATAGTCAAAGCCTTATGCCAAAACTAAAAATAAGTATTTGTAAAGGAATTATGCCAAGACAATCATTTGTCTCATGATACCTACCTGTGCTTCAAAGAGCTATAACGGGCTCCAACAGTAATTTACTTAGTCCAATGCATTCCACATATGAAAAGGTTTAATCCTACCTTAAACATTCGTATTAAAACTAGCATAAAAAATGTAAATACTTTATCCATAAACCCTAAATAGTGTAAAAATAACACATCCACAGTCAAAAATATCATAAAACCTTCAATACAATATGGATGTTTTGTGTCATAATAAATTAACTTCCAACAAACCTAAAATCCCTCAAAGGATGTTGACATCAATGAAATGAAAACATTTTTACGGAAATATATCTTTCTATATTGAAATCATTTAAAAGTCATATAATTAAAAAAGAAAACATTTATTTTGAAAATATTCTTATAAGATTGTATGAGACGATTTGAATATGATGTAGTAGTGTAAAATTGCCACACCTATCGTATAAGTTAAAAAAGACATTCTTACCTTAATTTTGTCGAAAAGTCAAAAAGTACCTTGTTTGGAAAACAAGGGAAATATTCCTTTAAATTTTTTTTATAAAATGTCAAACAAGGGAATAAATTAATCTAATAAATAGTATAGTAAATTGTAAAAATTATTTGAAATATATTTTAAAGAAAACATGGATGTGGATGATAAATAAGTCCTAGTTGATACATACATAAAAACAACCTCGGATAATAAATAGATTGTGAAATTAACCCTTAAATTGTTAATTTCCTTGGTTGAGGGTACATAAAACTAATTATAATTGATATATAATTGTTATTAAATTATACAATAACTATATACATAAATATTATATCATATATGATCTTCTTATATTTCATTGTTAATGATATTTCAGTAGTATCAACGTTTCGGATGTTAACTGATTTGTTTTCCTTTAAATAATTTGTTACATAAGTAATGTTTGTTATGGATAAGATGTATCTTATTCATATTCAGAATGATATTGAGTATTTAAATATTATTTTTAATCATCAAATGAAAATTATTATTGGATGGATACGATAGGGAATGATTCTTATCGCATTGGTGGACATGGTAATCCGTACGTACGTATGAGAGACTATATAATTTTTTGATATAAAAATTTTATATAATTGGATGTTATATCAAATATAAATACTTATAATAAAGGTATATTTATTATTTTCATCATTTATTCTAATTATTATAAACATCCAAATGATGAAGTGTTTGAATAACAAACTACACCACGACGTGTCGACGGTAATCCGTGTGTACGCATGTATGGTGACTTTTTAATTTATATAATGGACATAATAATGAATATGGTTGTACAATTTTAATAATTAAATAAAAATATATACAAGATACTGGTGTTATTATTTCAGAATGGAAACAACAAAGAAATATGAAGTGGAATAAGAAAAGAACTTGAAAGAGGTGATGAAATATTTACCTCTTCTTCAAGTTCATCCATTTTATTTGATCAAGACGGCTCCTTATATCAGATTTATAAATAAATTAAGGCATCAAGGATGAAGGGAGGATATATGGGAGTTTATTTGGGTAGGGGTTGTATGTGAAAAATTGCATTGATGGTGTGAATTTGTGAGAAGGGGATGTTCCCTTTTGTAAGAGCAGTGAGGGCCACTTTAGGAAATGCTTGAAATATTATTTTATAATAAAATCATTTTAGGTTTCTAATGGCTCCAAAATAAAATATTTAAAGGATAAGGTGGTTATGGGTCGAAAAACACTCATTCAATAGGTTTTATACAGGTTTGGGTCACTATAGTAACCTCATCTTTTACATTTAACTCCTAGATAAATAATTTTACATGTACCATGACTCTTTGTATTTATATATTAAAGAGTTAATAAACATACTATAAACATCCAATAGAAAACTATGTGGTTCATTAATGACATATATAATATTATTTAAGCCCTTTGGTCAATCCTTTTATTTTTTTGAATATAATACCAATTAATAATATAATATTAGTTTTTGAAACACTTTTATGTCTATTTTGACAATATTTGGTATTTTGTTTTTTCTAAGTTCATAAAAACATTATTTCTTCAAAAAAAGATTCATTAAATCAATCCTAACAAGTCATATTAACCTTAAAAATTATTAGAATTCATTAAAAGCCTAAAATTAGATTTATTTGGATATTTATAATATAAATTATTTTAATCATTCATTAATAAGGTATTTACTACATCATCATTGGGTCATAAATAAATTTTTTTATTTAATGTCTAAAAATAATAATTAAAATACAATTATGTATGAAATGTGTTTATATTTCTAATGAATATTTATATTTGAATTTAATTTATGTATAACCATAGATTAAAAATGGTTTTTTATTAAACATTGATTTTTACTCTTTTAACATTTATTTAAGTAAAATAATAATAAATATCATAATCTAATACAAGTGAATCAAAGAGGTTCATATTTTATTTATAAGTATATTTTTGTTTTAATTATATTTATCCAATAGAATTAGGACCTTTGTTAGGGTTATTATGATATCATTTTTACCCATAATTACCGTATTTATTTTTAACCGTGGTAATTAAAAGTAAAAAGTTACAATTCACCAAAAATTATATTCATCTTATTGAACAAATTTTTACTTACTGATATTAACTATGTCTCTTGGATTTTTTAAATTCAACAAAAAGATCCGATAAAATTATTTTTAATGCAAATTTGCAAATTCTCCAAGGAGGTGGGTAAATGACTGTTAAAAGAGAAATAAAATTTTTATATACCTAAAACCGTTATAAAATGAATCCAATATATTAAATTAAACTTATATTGGCATTATGTGTCTATTCTGACCTAAAATAAATTTATTTAAAATAAATAATTATTTAAATAAAATTTCTATTTTAAATAATAATTCCTTGTTTATCACTATTCCTAATAAATTTAATGTTTTTAAAAAAATTCCAAAAAATCACCCTATGATAATTTTGATATTCCAAATCAAAAAATAAAGTTCATTTTGGAAGATAAAATTTTGAAATTTTCAAAAAGTGTGTATTACTATTCAAAATGGCTAGTTTGATTGGTCGCGGTGTGTTCGAATCTCAATGTTGCGTATAATGCATGCTATTGAATTATTCAATGGGAAACATACTGTGGATGCTTGGGGTGTTACATTCTTCCCCCCAATTAATTTCATCCTCAAAATTTCTAGAATATTCTTGCATTAAATGATTTAGGTGGTTCTTCATCAAAAGATCCTCCAGATACCATGTTGCCTCTTTCATCTTGTGGTTTCTCTATAGAAATTTTACAAGACAAGTCATTCGGTTTCTCAGAAAAAGTTCTCTAGTATCTAGAATTTTGACATTCTCTTCATAATAAGACAAATCTTTTTCTAGTTCAGTTTCCTCATAGGTGAGTATATGCATTGGGTTAGGCATTTATTTTCTCAAAAATGATACGTGGAACACATCGTGAACTTTGGAGAGACTTGGTGGCATGGACAAATTGTAAGATTCAACCCCAATTTGCTCTATAAATTCGAAATGTACGATGTACTTGGTACTAAATTTACACTTTTTACCAAATCGTATAACTCCCTTCCATGGAGAAAACATCATGAATACATTATCTCTTACCTGAAATTCCAAATCCTTCATTTGGTTATCGACATAGCTCTTATTCCTACTTTGTTCTAAATTCATGTGGGTTTGGATAACCTTCATATTTTCCATCTTTTCCTCAACATGTTATGGGCCTATGAGTTATCTTTCACCAACATCATCCCAACAAGTTGGTGTGTGATATATCATTCCATATAACCTTTCATATGGTGCCATATTAATACTTGAGTGGATGCTATTATTATAGGAAAATTCAACTAGAGGTATATATTGATCCCACATACCTTAAAAGTCAAGTGAGAAAGATCTCAACATGTCTTCTAAGGTTTAAATAGTTAGTTATGTTTTTCCATCCGTTTGATTGTGGTAGGCATTACACATATGATGTTCAGTATCCTGGGCCTTTTGAATACATTTCTAGAATCATGATGTAAAATGGGTATCATGATCAGAAACAATTGATAGGGGAAGAACATGTAGTCTTACCACATAATTAATATATAGTATTGCTAAATGTTCAAGACGTAAATCTTTTCTTATTGCATGAAAATGTGCTAACTTGGAAAGATGATCAACAATGACCTATATTGCACCATTCCCTCTAGGTTCCTTTGGTAGCCCCATGAAAATTTATATCTTAATATTATCCCATTTCCAATCAGGTATTGGAAGAGGTTTCATGACTCCTCCAGGTTCTTGCCTTCTAGATTTCACATGATGACAAACCATATGTCATGACACAAAATCATCAATCTCCATCTTCATGTTGTCCCACCAAAAATTTTCTTTCATATATCTATACATATTAGAGCTACTAGAGTGTATAGAGAAATTATAGCTATGAGAATCATATAATAATTCCCTTTTTAGATATGGTATGTTAGGAACACAAAGTCTCTCCCCAAATTTCAAAATTCCATCTTCATATTTAAAGTCAGTCAATATCCTATTGTTCACAACTTTAATTTTCAATTTAAACTCCTCATCATCAGCCTAAGAACACCTTATCCTTTATATTAAATATAGTTTGGAAAACATTTGAAAAATTATTTATGTTTCACCATCCATGATTTCTCTCATATCCATTTTCACGATATCCGTGAAAATATGTTCCCTTTCAACTATCATCTTGTTCAAAACTCCATGATCCTTTATGCTCAAAGCATTTTAAACATTATTTGTCTTCCAAGGGTGGTACTATATTTTGAAATCATAATCCTTGTGTAGTTCAAGCCATCTCCTTTGACTCATATTTAGTTCTTTCTGTGAGAAAGTATACCTGAAACTCTTGTGATTGGTATATATATCACATTTTCACCATATAGATAATGTCTCCTAATCTTCAAAGAAAATATTATAGATACTATCTGAAATCATGAGTAGGATAGATTTGATCGTGAATTTAAGCTATTGTGATGCATAGGCAATAACTCTATATTTTTGCACATGGACACAACGAAGTAATTTCATTAAAGCATCACTATAAATAACAAAACAATCATTCCTCAATGGTAGATTCAAGATAGAATAATTGACTAATATTTTCTTTAGTTCATCAAAACATTCTTCACACACCTGTGTCCAAAACAATTTGACCACTTTTCATGTTTTCTTGGTTAATAGCTTAGCCAACCGTGAAAAATTCTAGATGAATCGTCAATAATAACCTACTAAATTAATAAAACTGCGTACCTCTGTTACATTTGTTTGTGATAACCATTCATGGATTTCCTTTGTCTTTTAAGTATCAATAAGGATTCCATAATTAGAGACAATATGGCCAAGAAAAGAATTTTCATGAAGTCAAAATTCATAGTTGCTAAATTTCCCATATAATTCATTTCTTTTATGAGTTTTTAGAATAATGTGAAAGTGATTTTCATGATCTTCGTAGCATCTGGAGTATTCCACGATATCATTATTAAATTCCACATAAAATTTCATCAAGATATTCTTTGAAAACTCTATTAATTATATCCTTGATGATAGAGGGTGTAGCAGTCAATCCAAAAGGCAGTATTTTAAACTTGTAATGCCCGCACATGGTTCGAAATGCTGTTTTCAAAATGTTGTCCTTCACAGACAACTGATGATATCTAGATTGAAGGTAAATCTATGAAAAATTTTGATCTCCATGAATTTTGTCGAATAAATAATCAATTCACGGTAGTGGATAATTGTTCTTTATTTTTATAGCATTGATTTCCCTGTAGTCAATGAAAAACCTCATAGATCTTTCTTTCTTCTTAACAAAAAGAATTGGGGCTCCCCATAGAAAAAAACTTGGGAAAATAAGTCCCTTGTTACTCAATTCCACTAGTTGTTTATTTATTTATACTAATTACATAGTATTAATTCTATAATGGGTCTTCGATATGGGCCTTGAACAACTAATTAATTCAATAGAAAACCCAATTTCTTATTCTGGGGGATGTCCGGGTAAATATTTTGGAAACACAACAACATACTCTTTTACATTAGGTACATCCCTTATATGAACATCACTTTCATCATCCACATTTATTTCATTCTCTTCCACCCTAATAATTTAATTTAGTTGAGCAACTGAGGGTGGATATAGATATGAATTCGGTGGTGATGTTTCTTATCTAAATATAAGGTACTCTTTATCATCATCGAGAATTGTAACATTATTCTTGTTACAATAAATTTTCACATCATGGTCTTAAATCTAATCCATACATTGGATTATATCAAACTCAATCATTGGTGTGACGATGAGATCAGCAGATAAAGGAAAATTATATTCCAAATTGGGAATGGAATCACAAAACATTGATGCAATGATACTTCCCTTAGGTGTTTTGACTGACAAATCCCTTGTTAAGTCAAATTGAAAATATCTAATTTTCATAGAATTTTGGGAAGATATGAAACAATGTGATGATCTAGAATCAAATAAAGTAGTTTCTAAACTTGAGGAAACCATTAAATTACCTGCCACCACGGCTTTTGGAGCTTCAACATCAGTAGTAGTAATAGCATAGGCATGGCCTTAATCCCTTGGACTTTTCTGGGTTATGTTTCTTTGGTGATTAGGGCATTCATTTTCATAATTCCCCCTTTCTCTACAATTGTATTATTCAATATTGATAACCTTTTTCTTCCCCCTACCATCATAAACATGCTGGCCTTTATCTCCAAACTTGAAATAGACTGTCATTCCCTTCAGGAAAGTACTAGGGTGTTTCTTCCCACATTTAGAATATTATGGTTATTCAAAATTTAACAACATCCCCTTATTTCCATTTGCAGAGTTTTCAGAAAATCTATTCTTCTCTTGATTGGCTTTAAAGTCATAATACATAGAGAATTATTTTTGTGTCTTGATAGCACATGAGACAATATATTTATATTATAAGAAGGATTGTGAATCTAATGTTAACCATAAAAATGGTTTTAACCTATCAAATAATCGATCAATCTTACTCCTTGGGTTACGTAAATAATCTATGGCGTGCCTTGCTATCCTTGTAATGTTAGCATCGTACTTTTCAATATTCTTCATCCTTCCTTTGCCTTAGACTTAGAAATTTCCTTTCCATATCCACTTAGTGTTCATGAGGAAATTATTTTTCTAAGAAGAGCTATTTAAACTCCCTAAATTCCATATTTGGTACTTCATCATATTACTTTGCATTTTGAATCAATGACCACCATTAATCTGCATCGCCCATGAGGTGATAAACTTCCATGACAACTTTTTCCCTCTCACTACTCCCAAAGCGTGAAATATTTTCTCTAAGGAATTTTCCATTGCTCAGCTACTAATGGAGTTGAACTCCCATTGAATGTTGGTGGTTGTTTCCTCACGAAGTAGTATAATATTGATCCTCCGCGTTGTGGATTAGGGTGCTCCATAGGGGTAAGGTTATTATTCATAACCTGAGTGTGTTTTCCCAGTACAGTGCTAAGATGATCAACCCGAGTTGCTTCCCGATCTCCATTATATTTATATTGAGTAGGTGGGAAATCCCTACATGGATTATGTGCATTGATACAGTTTCCATTCCTTTCACTTGGTGCCATTTCTAAACAATGGCATACACTAGATTAGTTTGTGAACTTCAATTCAAAATTCCAAACTTGTAAAATAGCTAACAAAAATTGAATAGTTTATGGATATAATCCATAATAATGAAAATGTTTTCTTCGAGGAAGAATATAATCATAAACCCTTCATAATCGTTGGTAATTAAAATGAGAAATATCATAATTATATCCCCGGGTGTGTCGCAACCATGAGTGTAGCAAGGCCCATTGTCATGCACCTGTTCTAGTTCGAGTCTAGCTCAAAGTGGTGTTTTCATGTTTTACCCCTAGGTACATCTGTTCTATAGCCACCTCTACCTTCTTGTATCCATAAAGGGATGTATATCTTGGAAAAATCACAAAATCTATACAATACCAATATTCAAAGAAGTTATTCTATAATAATACTCTTGTTCTATCTTAGGGTAATGTGCTCTAATAAGAGTTTTCATAAATCCAACTTCCCATGTATGTACTATACTTCCTCTAATTCCAACTATAACTCCCTGACCATAGTTACACAGAGTCGGTGCAATACTAAATTACAATTATCACAAAAGATGAAGTCTCTAAAGACCTTTTGGTTTAGTAGACGTGGAAATACTAGATACATTCATATGTTTTACATTACATTATGACATTAGAAACCACAATAATATTTTCTCTATAGTCCACATTCATATAACATAGATTATCCCTGAAGTTCAATCATAATATACTTCTCCACATACTAGAAAAAATAAAACATTGAAAGGGGTGAGCTCAGATGCTCAGTAAGAATAATAATATAGCAAAAACTTTAATAAGTAAGTATAAACATTTATGGGAATGTATAAGACGAAAAAAATATTTTTAAACATGAAATTCAGAAAAATATGGAAATGATAAAATTCATTAATGCCATTTACTTATTAAAATTGATATTATACTAGTAGAATAATCACATTCAATATCAATGGACACTTTCATAATGATGGAATTCATAATACTAGACTACATAACGAAATAGTCAAGGACTTGTGTCAAGACTACAAATAAGATTTTTTCATGTCCTTGTGTTAGGACACTATTTTCTCTCATTTGGTCTACTGATTCATTGGGAAGATATAGAGATCTCTACCATTGACATACTATGTCCAATCCATTCCCCATGTTAAAAGGTTTAAACAAAACACAAACTTTTTATTAAAACTTGAATACTAAATGTCAATAATTTATCCATAAACCATGAATCCTATAAAAATAACACATCTATAGTCAATAATATCACAAAATAATTAATACAATCTGGATTTTTTGTATCATAATAAATTAACTGAAAAAATCTAAAAAACTATCAAAGGTTGTTGACATAGATGAAATCAAAACTTTATTAGAGAAATAGTTTTTTCTAATTTGAAATCATTTAAAAGCCATATAATTATAAAAGTAATCTTTAATTATAGAAATATTATTATAAGCTTTTATGGGAAGATTTAAAGATGACATAATAGCCGAAAATATCCACACCCACCGTATAAGATAAAAAAGGCATTCTTACCTTAATTTTGTTGAAATGGTCATAAGGTACCTTCTTTGGAAAACGATGAAAAAGATCCTTTAAAAGAATTTTATAAAAATTAAAACAATGTTATAAATTAATCTAACCCATATTATATTAAAGAGTAAAAAAATTGAATTAAAATTTTAAGAAGACACAGATGATGATGATAAAGACGTCATAGTAGATACTTACGTCAAAAAAACACCATAAAATAAATAGATTAAGAAATTAACCATTTTCGTGTACTTTTCCATGTTCTTGGGTAAGCTAACCTCTTGTGTAATAGTTGAATAATTAATATTAAATTATACAAGAACTATATACATAAATATGATATCATATATTTTATTCTAATATTTATTGTTTTCAGTAGTATAATCGTTTCAGGTGTTAAGTGATTCATTTTCCTTTATATTCTTTGTTACGTAAGTAATTTTTTTATAAATAGTATATATCTTATTCATATTAATAATGATATTAAATATTTAAACATTATTTTAAATCATGAAATTAAAATTAGTCATCAATGGATAAGATGGGGAATGAATATCCTAGCATTCATGGAGACGGTAATTCGTACGTACACATGAGCAACAATATCATTCTTTTGATTTCAAAATTGTATATAATTGGATGGTATATCATATATAAATAATCATTATCATGTTATATTTATTATTTACACCATATTTACTCGTTATTATACCCATCCAAATGATTATGTGTTTGAATAACAAACTGCACCATGACGTGGAGACGGTAATCCGTACGTACACATGTATGGTGACTTTGTCATTTACAGGTCGGATTGAATAATTAATATGGTTGTAAAATTTTTATAATAACATCACAATATATATAATTTACTAGAGTTATTATTTTAGAATTTAAATAATAACGAATGAGGAAGTGGAAGAAGAAAATGACTTGAAAGAGGTAATGAAATATTTACCTCTTCATCGGGTTCTTCCATTTGATTTGATAAAAAGGGCTCATTAGGATGGATTTATAACAAAATGAAGGCCTATAAGATTATGGGAGGACAATTGGGAGGATATTTTGTCATGTTTTGGCTGAGCCAAATTTCATTTAAGGTGTGAATTTGAGGGAAGGGAAAGTTCCCTTTTATAAGAGAGGTGAGGGTCACTTTAGGAAAAAGCTTGAAATATTATTTCATAATAAAGTCTTTTTCAGTTTCTAATACTTCAAAAATGAATTATTTAAATGATAACGGGGTTATGGGTGGATCATCACTTATCCAATAGGTTATAGATAGGTTTGGGTCACTATATTAACCTTATATTTTAGATTTAACTCTTAGTTAAATAGTTTGACATTTACCATGGCTCTTTGTATTTATATATTATATGATTAATAAACATACAATAAACTATCAAGTGAACCCATAGTGGATCATTAATGACACATATAAAATTAATTAAACCCGTTGGTTGATCCTTACATTTTTTGGAATATAATACAAATTAATAATATAATATTTGTCTTCAAAACTCTTTTATGTCAATTGGGACACTATTTGGTATTTTGTTTTTGTTAAATCCATAAAAACATTATTACATAAAAAAATAAATTTAATAAAATCTAACATGTCATATTAACATATAAAATTATTTTTATTCATTAAAATTCTAAAATTATATATTTTTTGTAAATTTAGAATACAAATTATTTTAATCACTTATTAATAAGGTAAATAATCCATCATCATTGTGTCATAAATAAATTTAATTATTTAATTTCAAAAATTCTAAATAAAATACCATTATTTAAGAAATATTATTAAAATTCTAACTAATATTAATAGTCGATTTTATCTTATGTATAACCCTATCTTAAAAATGGTTTAGTTCTTAAACATATATTTTAAATCTTTTTACTGTTCTTAAAATAAAATAATAATAAATGACATAATCTAATCAATGTGGGCCAAAAATGTTCATATGTTATTCCTAAGGTTGTTTTTTGTTGATTTATAATTATCCAATAGAATTAGGACATCTGTTATGATAATTATGATTTAATTTTTACCCTTAATTACGCTATTTACATTTAACCATGGTAAATAAAAGTTAACTGTTACAATTCCCAAAATATATTTTCATCTTATTGAACCACATTTTACATACTGTTAATAACTGCGTCTCATAAATTTTTTAAATTCATCCCACGAAGCGGTAAATTTATTTTTTTTGAAAATTATAAAAATTTCCTAGGAGGTGTGTAAAAGACGGTAAAAAGTTCAATGAAATTTTTTATATATAGAATCATTATAAAATGACACCAATGAATTACATTGAACTTATATATTTATTATGTATCTATTTCAAACTAAAAAAATTTAAATCAAATAAATATTTAAATAAATAATAAGTCGGTTTTAAACAATAACATAATGTTTTGTCACTATTCATCAAAAATTGAATGTTTTCAGAAAAAATACAAAAAATTCACTCTAAGATAATTTCGATATTACAAATCAAAAATTAAAGTCCATTTTTAATGATAATATTTATAAAATTTTAGAATATTGGTATTACTATTCATAACTTCTAGTTCTATTGATCCCGGTGTGTTAGAATCTCAATGTTATATTCAACGGAAGCTATTGCATTATTCAAATGGAAACGTACCGTGGAAGCTTGGGGTGTTACAATAAAGGCACCTCTATAGGTTTTTTTTCAAAGAGTATGATAGTAAAATTAAATACAATGAATTTATGGTGATTAATTTCTTCAATTTAGGGTGATACATGAGTCTCAAAAAAATAATGAATAATTCAAACTGATCTACTTATTTATATTTCTAATATTTTTCTTAATTTATTTTCTAAAGAGAACAAAATGCTAGAATTAAATAATAATGAAAGGATGAATCATTACCAATTATATTTCTCTTCACTATAGAAAATAATTAATCAAACCAAACAACACCCAAAAATTAAGAGTACACAAAATAACACAACATATGATCCTTCCACCAAACTCAAACTTGAAATATAAATGAAAAATTAATAATAATAAAATAGGGATATAATAAAAATAAACTTGTAATTTTGGTTATACATATATATAAATTTATTTTATATTAGGTCTAACATATGTAAAATAAATGTTCATGGCTCAATATAAAAACATTCTAGATAACAAAAGAACCTCAATTATGTTATTTTTGTGTGAACTAAAAATCATTTAAAGGTAAAAATCACAAACATTGGTTATCACAAAAAATATATGTTTCCCATTAGATTGTGTGGGTACTAGTGAAATACTTAAAAATTTATCATATTACCTCATAACACTTGAAATATATTTGAGGTCAATTTTTCATGGTCTTGTATTTCAAAAATCATCAAACTGATAAAAATATTTTGAAATATAATCAATGAATATGGTTCCTCATCAACATTAATTTAAAACCCTTTTATTAAAAAATAATTTAAAATCACTAAAAATATATTAATGTGTAAAAAATAATATGAATATAAATTAAACATCAATGTTCCAAAAAATATGACAATGTAAAATAAAAAAGGTTAAAAACAGTGTTGGTTGACACTCCCCCAAACTTATATTTCAAAACCCTTCATTTAAAATATGCAGAATGTAAATAAGGGTGGGAAACAATGAGAAGGTAATATAAACCTAGGAAATATTTTTCAGCTAAATCGTTCAGTTATTCTTTTAGATATATATACACTATTCATATAAATAATTAAATAAATATAATTAAAATAAATCTAAGGAATAAAAAAGTGATATGAAATATATGATAGAAAATGATTTAGACTCCCCATATGGGAGTTAATTTTAATTCTTCCCATACTTTGGAAATTTTACCGGTCTAAAATGAATATAATGGTGTATAGGGTCTCATCAATAGAAACTATAAAATATTATTTCTACACACATCCAAAATTATATTCCTAAAATGATAACCCCCATTGAAATTAAAAATATCATTAACCTCTAGATGAGATGATATATATTTTTTGAGATGCAGAGGGGAATTAAAAAAAATAATGCAGTGAAACAAATTTTTCTCTATTAGATGTGTAGTGTCAATTGGTGGTGAAGATAGTAGAGTAATAAATGACTTTTCATCTGGTTCAGGATCATAAAATTATTGTACAATTATTTCTTGTTTTGTGTTATCATCCCTATATGTATGAGTTTATATCATTATTATCTCCTCTTTTCTCTCCTAAAAATAGGTAAAATTTTCAACTTACTAAAAAAAATAACAAATATATCATGAAATTATGGTATAATAGGTATATCATTATGAATATAATTTCTTTATTTCTATTCCATCAATAGAATTTATATTCCTCATATTCAGTAGCCAACGAAATTGTATGCTTTCTTTCCTTTTTGAGAATTTTGAATGTCTCTTGAATCACCAGGGAATATTATTCATTTTGATTCATTATTGCCTCTTATATTCTAAAAATATTAGTACTAGTCCATGAATAATGAAAATAACTAATGTAATCCATTACCTATAGAAATAATTATATGCAATGAAGAACATTTTTGTTGTTGTTTATATGTATTATATTTTTTTGTTTTTTTAAATAGTGTGGGTAAGCTTATGTAATCCCCAAAAACGGTTCCCAGTTAATAAATAATATATTTCTCATGAACCATTAATCAAATAATTTATTATTTACCAAATATTTTTCTATAGTGAAACAACATAGAGTTGATTCCATGGAGGCATCTCACACACAATGAAATTCTATTGTCACTATTATAAATTATTATTAATATAAAAAACCTTTATACTAATATTGAAAATAGAGGTTTTGATTATGAAATTTCTTGTAATAAAATATAAATACTAATAAAAAAAAGGAAAGTCAAAACACCGAGCACTTAGTAGAAGTAAAGAATTTATCATGGGTGTTCATATAGTTATTTTCATTATTATCAAAAAAATGTATCGATGTTTAATTGTTTTTTTAGAACAATGAATATCACTCTACCCCTTATTTTTCTAATGGAGTTACCCTACACTGAGAACTCTACATGAATGGGTAATCTCTTCAAATTCAATACCTATTATAAACTCTATAATTTTAATTACATAGATATTAATTATAATAGAAATTATTGGATAAGGAGGATGAATAAACTAATAGATAGTGTGGGGAGACAACACACCATCATTATTTTAAACACTAATTAATTATTATAACATCACAGGAAAATATAATAAAGTTAAATAATATAAAACCCCATCTCTTCCCCCTGAACAACTTTGAGGGTTAGTTCTCCACATACATGTAGATAAATGAAGTATGATGGGAAGTGAAAAATAGAAAAAATAATAATAAAAGGCATAAAAAACATCTAAAATAATATATATTGAACATAAAAAACAATTATAGTAGTAAAACTTGATCTCTCCACCTAAATATGGTTATTAATTTGAATTGTAGGGCTTGTACATTTTTATATAAAAATAACTTAGAAATGTTTTCCCCAAAATCTGTATTTGAAATACTTCTACCTCTTCTGAAAATTTAAATGGTCATGTATTTAGATGGTGTGTTCTCGGAGTCTATTAACTTATTACCCCTAGACTCACTAGTAAACTTTTATCTTATTTTGGAAACTATATTTAGTAATAATAATAGATTTTCATAGAAAAATTGATATATATATGTTACTATTCATATTGCAATTCAAAATATTAAGAATCATTTATGGCATTGGTGAAGGATGAATATCACATATTCATAGAAGAGTAAAAATATTTCCCATAATATTATTGGTCCCTATGTGAAATTTGAGCATATTTGGGCCTTTAATTTTGGTTATAAGGGCCCATATAAAAATTTATCAATATTTATGCTCAAATTTCATGTCCTGGATTGTGATATGATTTTGTGGCTTCACATTATTGATTTATCTTTCGGAAATATTTAATGAAATTAATATTTATGATTGGGAGAATAAAAAAATGAATTTTACATTTTAATTCATTCTAGAAATAGTTATGACCTAAATATAGAAACACATTAAAATTGTGAAAATCCAAAATAGTCTATTTTTTCAATCAAGTTTAAAATAAAACTAAATAAAATAAATGTGAAAATTTGAAAAATAATAATAATATTTGGGTTTATAAATTATTTTTTAATTTATAAATTTTGTTAAATTATTATATTCATCAGATATCTATGAATTTAATTGAAGTTGTAACATCAAGATTTAGTGGAATAAATCTTCAAACAATACATCTAGATTTTCTTTGATAGTATGGAAATATTCAATATTCAGTTTCCCCATATCCATTTAAAATAATTACCAATCAGGATTAGGTAGTGATACCCATAAAATAGAAGTAATTTCCATTATATGATTAGGGTTAGCCTCACACTAATATAAAATCATAGTCTAATTTTAAAAATCAAATGTGGCCTCCCTTCCTCAGTAGATAATATAGGATATATATATATATATATATGAATATATATGTACAATACATTTATTAAATCACATAAATTTAATTAATAAGGGGAATAAAAATATTTCCAGGAAAAAAATTCTCATAAACTACTATTAGAGAATAGAAATTGAAATTAGGCAAAATCATAATACCATTAAAATTTTCCCCAATAAGTTACATCATAACTATTTAGGTATTGATTTGATACTCATATGTAATTATTTAGAAACAAATAGGGTGTATAATTGGAACAAAATAATAATTCTTTTGTTCTATAGTGGATGATAAGAGAATTGTTCACCACTTCATTATCAAGGCCCCTTCAACAGTCGTTATCACATGAGCCTTCCCTTAAACTCCTATCTTAAAATGTTTATATGTTTTATTCTATTTATTAAAGCATATATTCTTTCACTTGTTGGAATAATGAACTTATTCATTTTAATATATTAATTGTAGTGTGGATGGTGAAACTATTTTATCTTTTATTACGTTCATTTCATAGAATGGTCTCTTTATATCGCATCAAAATTCAATTGTTAGATGGCCTTCTTTTCCATATTTAAAATATGTTTCAGTCCCCTGATGTTATTTATACCAATAATTATTTCCAAACATTCTGTATAAAGGGATGTAAATTTTCATTAATATATGGTTTTAATAATATATTTTTTCCAAAAAATATATCATTATTTTATTTCACACAATACCATATTAATATTTAGAGTATCTACTCAGAATATCTACCAGGAAAACATATTTGTTTATTTATTAATAAAAATTATGTCTCTAATATATTGAATTACATTTTGAAAAATGGTTTTAGTCAACAAAATAATTAGTAAATTTTTAATTTATCTATGATAAAAATGATTGATTTTTAACTTGATTGTTTGGTGAAATTTTATTCAATGGTATATATTGATTCATCATAATTTGTTATAGTTTACGGGATTCCATTTCTATTGTTTATGTGTTTTAGGAATAAACATATAGATTACTGACATCTTAAAATCCTCACATTCCATGGTGTAAATTTCATTATCATTCCTCATTTTCATAATAATCATCCCCTATTGATCGTTTTTATATTATAAATCAAATATTACTAAGAGATCGTGTTTCAACTTTGGTCAATGGAAAATATAAAATATGTTTTTAGTTTTAATGATATATTTCTTGGTAATCACTAGATTACAGGAATAACTTAATGAAGGAGTATGTTGTCTCATAAATGATTCAACAATATATATCTTATTCCATTCACATTTTAGATACTAGGAATGATTAATAGATTGAGAGAATTATGTAATAATAATATCAAGGTTCTTTATTATATCATCAATGTCATTATGTTTATCATGTTTAAAATTATTACATTTCTATAAACAATATTTTCAAACATGAATCCTCATTTTTTGTCAATTAACTATAGAAACCTTACGTTTAGAATCAATAATCAATAATCAGATTGATCAATAATTGTTTCTTTAATATCAATCTAAATTTGTAAAAAAATATAAAACAATGAAAATTGGTATTCATCTATATAACTATGATTTATTATAGGTTGTTGTAGGTTATATCATACCATTTCTAAAAAACTAATTACCAAATGTAATTATACCCTATGTTAATACAAAATGACGTTACATGATTATAATTTAAATAATATTTACATAATTTTAGAATATTATTCAAAATATCTTATGAAATTTCATGACGTTGTGCTATAATGGTTTTCTATATATGATTATTAGATGGATGATCTATTTATTTAATGATATATAATTAATATATCCTTGAACATTCCCCTCATTTAGTACCCTCATTAGAAATTCCTAACCTAAATATATACTTTACATCCTAGGGAAAGAAAACATAAGAAATAGTTATCTCAAATGATCAATAAGCGTACTTATGGGAGATTTTTATAACACCCTAATATTTTAATTCACATATTTTCTTGAATAAATTCTATTACATCTAAATCTTACTTTTCACAAAACAAAATGTTTAAACACACTGTGACAAACTATTAAATAACATTTTTTAGAATGACTCATATAATCAATCTGTTAAATTAGTTATTGTGAATTTGATTAAAAAATTTATAAAATATATATTATGTTCATATTTATAAATTTTTAGTGAATACTCACTTAATTTTTAATGTCGTTTATTTTTAAAAATAATTGCTTCTTGAAAATAGGGTCTATTGTTTTTATGAGTAACTATTATAATAAATTTTATGATGTTATGAAATATTTATTTTATAAAACAAGTATAATTTTTTATAATAGAATATAAAAATTGTCATTCGGTGATATTTTTTAAATTTATAGAAAATATTGAATAATAAGTGAATATTGAGAAATAAAAAAATTAATTTTTTTATTATAAATTCCCTTTTATGATTTAAATTTCTATTAAAAGTAAAATATTGGCTCATTAGATATATATAATCAATGTAATTTAAATTTACTCATTATGTTACCTTATTTTGTTATAAGTGCATTTTTGGGAATAAAAATACTATTTTCAAGAAAACTAATTTCCATGCATTTTGATAGTAAAATTTATTTTAAATTATGAATCTTATTTTATTTTAATTCTGAAAATTTGATGAATTTTTTGTAAGGTCCAAATTTAATAAACATGTCCCTTTCATTTTTGATGATATTGAATGGTATAGGGTGTAAAATTATTCGCTGTGGTAAAGGATAAATTAGACTAATTTAGTTTAAATCAATATGATAAGATCATATTTATTCATAATAATGATTTTTTGATAAAAAATACATGATAATTATCACATAAGGATATAATTTATTTTTCTAATGTACAATTTTTCAGGATAATGACTATATATTATATAAATCAATGATAGTTTTAAAATTTCACATTCTTTGTTTTTAATATATATTTTCTTTCAAAATGGGAAAAAGAAAAATATTAATGAATATGAAATATCATTTTCACAATAATTAAATTATTCACCTAAAATAAATATTATATGAATTTTTAGAAATTATATAATTACATGAATTTTTTTATTCTAAAACAATATTTATTTTATTAGAAAAACAATTTACATTAAAAAATTGATTTTTGTTATATTTCAGATCTATTATAATATCCAAGGAATTATAAATATATGTGATATATTAGAGAGGTGTGAAAAAATTATATTATAATCCCATATACTTCTTTATGTATCTGATGCCAAATAAAAAGGATAGTGTCAGAATTCAAATTAATGATAATATATCAAAATAATATTTCAGAAATGTTATTTAAATTTGTAAAAATATTATATTTGGAACTTTTAATGGAATATAGTAGATAACCCCATTAATGGTGTATTTATGTGTCATTTATTCATTTATATTAACATTAGTTACCCTTTATGATTATAATAATTATTACTATAGTCATTGAAAAGAATAATAACAAAAAGGGTTAATAAAAACAACAAGATTTAATATAATTCTAAAACGTGTTTAAATTTTTTGTATGATGAAATAAAAAAATCCATATTATATAAACATAAAATTATTGTCCATTTAGATGTATTATTCATGATAATTAATAAATTATAATTTAATATTTTTGAGAAATTCCAAAAGTGCCCCCATTGAAATTATAAAATGGAACATAATCAAAAACATTATTACTCTATTTTGATCCATCTAACTCAAAAAACCATTCCCATTTTCCTTACCAACATAATTATTTATTTTTATTATGATCTCGTCCTTCAAAATGATCTACATTAGGACCATTAAGAGAAGTTATGATGTTTCCCCTTCATAGAAGATGTAATCATCATTACCAACAATTTCAAAAAAAACTTATCTTCTACTTGCGTGTATTATCTTATACACATAGTAAATTAATAAATAATGAACCATATATACAATAATATATTTTATGATTATTAAACTAATATAGTTCATCTTTTATCCTTCCTATGAAAAACAACATCATCAGGCGTTCTATGTACGACTTAACGCCTCCATGAAGTTTTGTGATTTGTTATTCATCACTACATTAGTTATATGGTTATACTAGTACAAATGATATATATATATATATCTCTGTGTGTGTGTGTGATAGATATTATAGATTATTAGTTGTGGATAATTAAAATATCATCCAATTTCAAACCATTTCACTCATTAATGGAATGATATCATCGCTTCCAAGTATGTATAGATTATCATATCTATGGTGAGATGTGATTCATTTTTTATATTCAACATTAAATAATGGTTAAAAAATTAAATAGATATGTATAATATTTAAAATTGTTATATAATTCAAGAAATTATTTTACAACACCCAATTACAAATGACTAGGATATTCATGATAAAACATACAAGTAAAACCAAGGAAATTAACACCCAAAATAAATAAAACTAACGAAATATATTTAATTAACATGTTTCAAAATTTTATAAAAGTATCATATAAGGTATTATAAATATATATTTTGTTCTATAATAAATTAAAATTATTTTTTAAATGATTATTCATGAGTTTAATTTTCACACCACTATAGGGAGGCTTGATGTAAGGGATATCTTAACACAAATTTCTTTCATTACATTAAACATATATTTCATTAATTATGTTATTCTTATATTATGATTCAAATAACAATTGATTATATTATTATTATTTCCACGTTATATAAATTCATTTATTTTTAATATATATAATGATTCATTATATTATATCTCATTACAATGATACGATACATGTAAATGACTTTGTATAAATTTCACATCATTTTGGATTATTTTGATATTATGAACCAAATTTATTTTTAGTGAAGTATATACTTACACATTTATTAATTATGATCATAATTTTTTTAAAATTACCTTTATCATAAATATCATTTATTATTTAATGGATATGATTATTGCATATTTCGAGTACGATTTTATATGTTTTGTGTACATTCAAAGAGATTTGATTAAAAGTTGAAATAATGATAAAAATAGATCGTTTACTCATTATGAATATTTTTATAAGTAATATGGATTCTTGAATTAAATCTATTATTCCATATTTGATGAATGATTTATAAATTCTTGAAGGGGTGGGGACCATATATAGAAAAGACACTCGATGCATCGGTAATGTAATGAGGTGGATATGTTTTCCATATTAAATAAGTCTTGACACATAAATATTAAATTTTATTGTGAATGGTCTTGAATGTAATATTATCATGTTCCTGGTAAACATTATTTCCAACATTTTATAATTTCATTCATTAAGAATTCACTTATTTTTATATGTGATATTTTCATTATGATATTATTTTTGGATTCAGTTTGTGTAGAACGTATAAATTAAATTGAATTAGATTACATCTATTTAAATTACCATAATGATTATGAGTCATCCAATCAAAATAGGAATGTTTCCAACTAAATAGAATAAATGTTAAATTATTTTACATTTCTAAACAGGTTATGCATTATTGATTCAAGATTCCTTCTACTTTATTTAACTATTAATGGTCATCAGATTTCAAAATTTTATTTGATATATTTTCCCAATGATATATAGATAAAATATTATAATTATTTCAATTTTTAAAATTACATTCATTATATATGGTTTAGTTTTAATTACCAATGTAAAAATTGTACCATTTATCTATCTATTTCATCAAGAAAACGAAATTTATTGTTCATTAATGAAGTGATTGATTTTACATTGTGCCAATGTAATAATGTAAACCTATAACCTAGGATTTTTGAGTCGGGGTTGTCAAAGTTGGTTTTATAGTAATTTTAGTTGAAAATGTGAAAAAATAATTTTATAATAATGATAACCAAAATGTGAAAAATTATCATTCCATAAAATTTTTAAAAAGTATTACCATTAGAGTAATTTTTATTTAATGGATCGACACTCATGATGATACGGGTTAAACATAGTCTATGACATTATTTGTTGATGGATCCTAATGCAATAAAGGGAATCAATTCTAGATAAAAATATAAGCATTTCCCCACTATGAAATATAAAAAAAAATTGTTGGAGATGAACATATTTTGACCATATACAGTCTGCAAACTCAGGATATGATTAAAAACAATGCTAAATTAAAGAAAAATGATGCTTGAGACATGATACCAATATTCTGGATCTTTTAATGTGGACAATTCCACTATATTGAGTGGGACATATAATATAATGCTAGTTGGGTTATTGATTAGGTCACCTGAAATTATATTTCTACATTTGAGTTTAATGAAATGAAATGGTTTTAATTGTAGTATATTATTTCAATAGAGATTTTGATCAATGGTTTTCATTCAATAAGAAAACAAGAAATTAAGATGTATTAGAACATATGTAAAGGATATATTTTAATGAAACATTATTTTAAATTAGTTCATTCTGGACAACTGAATATAAATGAAGAGAAAACTCAATATCTTAAGTTAAAGGTGAAAAAAAGTGTTTTGAATTACGATTTTTTCAACAGAAAAATAGTTTGGTATGTTATATATTATATACATAATCCATATTGAAGGACTCATCAATTCTTTTAGAGTCATAATAAATTTTCCACTAATGTAATTTGATCATAAAACATATTCATCATATTTTGAAATAGTGTTATGTTCGATGAAAAAGAAGAAAAAAATTTCTAGATCCTTCACCATCAACGGAAATCAAGAAAAGAATGGGTGGATTGAGAGAAATAAGAAATGTATTTCACACAAGAAGAACAAGGGGATAAATAAATTTCAAAATTGTGAAAATTATTGGATGAAGTATACATGGGAATCCCAAAAGACTCATGAGTGTGTTACTAGTGTAGGGTCAATTGTCATATGTATCATGATTACCAATGGTAGAAACAAACCATTGATATTCAATTACTAAAAATTAATGAAATATGGAATTATTAAAATAATTGTTCCAATAGACTGGGAAATATACCACAAAATATGCGAAAACTAGATGGAAAATATTATATAATAACTATAACTGATGTAGAAGCACACACTATTTTTTGGGAAAAACCAAAATTCTATATTTAACTTATCCAATTCTTTATTTGATTCTATATCCTCACACTATTTTATATCTACCCAGTTTTCCAAGAAAATTGAATATTTCCCTATTGAATTAATAAGGTTATTGTCCGTCAAATCAATAAACGAAGGTCTCATTGCAAAAATTATGTCAGTTAGTCCCCATTATATAACATAAACATGCATTATTTTATGAAATTATAATTATACATATGGATGAATTTGATACAATCCATAGTATAGACAATACATCAAAATATGATGTCAAATATTATTTCATGAAGAAGATGATTTCAACATTGCAGGAGTATATTTGATTCCTCATACTTGGAAAAGAAAATTCATCATACAATTATTATCTAGTTCCTCCTTTAGTAGCTATACTGAATGAATTTATAGGGCTGTAAGAGAAAAAAATATCAAGGGATAATGAATGAAATATAGAAAATGTGGATTTTCATAATACACTAGAATACATTGATGTATTTCTTATTTAATTAACTTGAAACCCTCTTGAGTGTGATGTTGAGTTTTGCACTAATTTTATCTTTGATGAATGGGAAAAAAATATCTATATGGAATGACCATAATGGAATTAGTGGGGTTTAATAAAAACTACACGAGTTGGGTAATATTATTTTAATTAACTGTAGTTTTTCTCTATGGGGATCCCATGTTCTCTTTACTAATAATAAATATGTATCTATGAGGCCATGCATTGATTATAGATAAATAAGTGATATTATGATAATAAACAAGTATCCAATTCTTCTCATTGATGATTTAATTTGTCAACATCACAGAGATTGATCTTTTTTAAATTTTTTTCATCATTTTAGATATCTTTAATTATGAGTCAATATGGATGAATTTCTATAGTGTTATTTTATAGATAAGGTAATGAATTTGTTATATTGTATTAATTAAATTGACAATGATGAATTAAACATAACATTCTAAATATACAATTAAAATATTATTTTAGAAATGTCATGATGATTTTTTGTGGTATTAATTAATGATTTTTGTTCGTATTTAAAATGATGCGATGACCGTTAGAATCAAATGATAATCTTGTCTAAGACTCTCATAAAAATGATGTAAATGGTAAATTTCACAAGTGTGAATTTTTTTCCTCATAATGTTTATTTTATTTTCCATATTGTATCCATTTGTGGAATTTTTTTATAGTGTTAATAATAGATGTAGAAGAATATAATGTACCAATGAAAATAACTGAGGTGAGTGATTTCGTTGGATTATCATGATACTATCAGAATCTACATCAGAATTTTTCCCAACTGTCTTACCCATTAACCAAGCTTACACATAATATGGTTTAGTTTGTATAAAAAAGGAGTGTAAATAACGTTTTGAATAATATAATAGAATATTATTTTATTTCTTTAATTTGACTCTTCCATTAGGAAATTATGGGTTATGATATATCTTGATGCGTAGAAGAATTGATTATATTGTTTCCTTATGAAAAATCATAATTTATTTGCATATGCATTGAATCTGTTTAGGAATAATGAAAAAAATTATCCAACTCAAGATCATTAAAAAACATCCATATATTTCCTCTAATGATATGGAGACCACATCAATATGGTAAAATAAATAAGAAATATACAGATTCCATGATTTTTAAGTACATATTTACATAGAATGAACTCAATATAAGGCATAGTGATGGATCAAGTTACTCAAATATTATAATATCTCAATACACCAACACCTAGAAAAAATATTGTATAATATAAAATATTTAGTGAAGATCAGGGAATTATGTTCCAAATGAAGATTGAGAGAGATCCTATATTCCTGAGTTTAGTAATGATTAATATGAGAATAATTAAGTATTGGTAGAACCCACTACATTTTCAGAACAATATGAAAGAATATTTATTAGAAATTAAAAAATACCCTCAATATGATGATTAGGATTATCAAAATAAAATTAATGTTATGAATGATGAAAAACTGGAGGGTTTTTTTTTTGATGAAGACATTCTAAAATTTGGAAAGAGGTTATGTGTTCCATCAATAGATGAGCTTAAAATGGAACTATTGGATGATTCTCATAGCTCAAACTTCCCTATACACTCGGGTAATACCACGATGTATAGTGATCTGAAGAAATATTTTTGATTGGATAATTTGAATCTTGGGATTTCTGACAATATGTCTAGATTCCTAGTTTATCAACATGTGAGGGTCAAGACACAACATCCATATTGATTCATACAACCTATACATTTTCCAATATAGAATTATGATGGATTTACTATAGAATTAATAATTTAATTACCAAATTCCAATAAAAATAATGACGTTGTATATCTAAATAATCATATTTTATAGATATAATAGAGGACTCACATCATGATCACCCAGAAATAAACTATATTAATGTACTTGTATGACATCATAGTGTGACTCGATCAATGTTTTCTGATCAAGAACCCCATTTTATATCAAAATTATGGAAGTGACTTGAGAAGGCTCTTGATATTGATCTTTATTTGAACACTGCCTACAATTCTAAATCTAATGGATATTATAAAATAAATATTCAATCATTAAAAGGAATGTTTAGTGTATTCTCACTTTACTTTCACGAAATGTGGGATTAATATTTACCTTTCATAGAGTTTTCCTCCAATTGTAGTTTCCATTCATGAATTCAAATGGTACTATCTAAATCATTTTATAGAGTGATATGGGATACTATAAATTATTTGGATAAATTTGATGAAGATAATCATATATTCCATGATCTTATTAAAGATACAATAAAAATTAAATACTATTCAAGAACATATGAAAGTATCTCATTGTATAAAAATGATTTATGTTGATAACCAAAGAATAATTTTTGAATTTGATGTGTGAGATCATGTCTTTGTGAATGCAGTTCAATTGAGGGGTGTTATAAGGATCTATAAGAAAGGAAAACTATACAATAGATACATTATACCATTCAAAATTCTAGAATTAATTGGATATGTATCTTACCAATTAAAAATTTTTTCAATCATCTCCAAAGTTTATTATTTGTTAGGCATTTAATTACTAACTATATACACTTTATACCGAACACATGTAATAACATATGAGGGAATATATTATGACCATGTTTTATCAAACATTGAATAGACTATCGAGATTCTTGACACTATATAGAATATTTTTAGGAATTAGACCACTCAACTTGTAAATGTTTTATATATAAACCATTAAATTGAATATGGAATATGGGAACCGGATGATGTTATAAATAAAAATGACCCTCAAGTATTTAGAAATAAATATTTTTGACCATTTTGAGGACAAAAGTTTTCTGAGGAGGGATGACTATAATAAGCTATGATTTTATTGTATGTATCTTTTTAAATATATTAAAATACTTTGATATCATAAATTTCATGCAACAATGAGTTCAATTAAACTGTGATATAGTATTTAATAACATTATTTTATCATGAGTGTTGTAAAATATCCCTTAAAATTGAATGTATGAATATGATTAACTATATAATGAAATATATATAATGTGGATATTTTTTAATTATATTTAATCAAGAAATGATTTTGAAATATTATTTTTTTTGAAAAATATATTCTCTTCCAAATGGTCATACATATTTTTATGATTAAATATTATAATTAGGTTTGGTGTGAAGACTCTTATTCTGTAAATAGATAGAAATGATATTAAAAATCTCTATAGAGTCCCCATAAGATCACAATCATGACACTATAAATGATATCAATCACACTGATACATTATATGCCCATACTATTGAGACAAACGGCATATAATAGAGTTTCTAGTGTAGTTACTCTAATCGCCACTACGATGATGGGAAACCTTAAGGGAACACTTCCTCCTACTGGAATAACTACTTCCCTACATCAAAAATGTTCATCTATTACCAAGATTATCACCTCCCCTTAGGATGTTTTTTGGGGTAAAATCCCAATTAAGTATATAAAAAATTATAGGTTGGAAAATAAAATTCACCAATGTGTGGAAGGCATATTAGATCCCATACTCGAAATGCCACACTTGTGACAAATCATATATATTTAGAAGTGGTGAAAATTACCAAAAATACCAAAAACATGTTGAATGATTTATTATAGACATACCACTATAATATAGATGCATGAAATATCATGTTTGGTCATCTATTTATGTTTGAGTAAAGAAATTATCATAGAAGGAAGTTAGGAGGCATCCCCATACATTCCCAAATGATGCAAAACATGGAAAATAACACTACACTAGCACTCGGATGAATCATAGAGTATATGGGTGTAAATCATGAACATAATCCCTATATATGTATCTAAATTCATGATGAAATATATTGTGGACTCCATCAAACACTCAGTAGCATATGGGTTACAGTCCCTTGAAAATACGGGATGATAATACTATAAGAACTCACTTGTTATATCAATGATAGTAGGTGAAGGGCATGAAGAACACTAATTGGATTGTATCAGATATTTAAAATCCTCACAAAGATAAGAATAATTTACTTATTTGGATATAGAATGTGGTTCCTCATGTGACACACATGAGGAATCCCTAGTGACATATGGCCCACCACCTATGAATCATGGAAAAAACCACCCACTTAGGACATGACTTAGGGTAGTAATCATGTAATAACACTAAAAATTCTAACCGCATGCTTAGATCAAGATTTTAAAAACAATAGAGGAAGGAAAACATAAATATTAGTGGTCACTCCCAAAGGTATATTACCCCATCTACCAGCATAAAAGAATGGGGTATTAGTATGTGATTATGTTTTATTTACTAGTGTTCTAGAAATTTAAAGGGACATTCACACTTTTCCTATTAATTTTTTAGAATTATTCTAATTTTTATTAAACAATATTGACATTAATTTTTTAGATTTTCTTTGAAAAATTTATTAACATTGATCAAATGGAAAAATAGACCTAGTGAGTAAGGTAACATACTCATTATCACTGAATCTGACTCCCATTAAATTTCAATTTAACACCATCTACATTCAGACTCTGAATGGATTGTGTAATATATGATGGTTTGATTTGTTAAAATACACATTCAAAAAAATGAGGGCCCAAAAACCTCATGCATTGAAATTGGACATCACTCAATAAAAACCAAATATTTTCTCATAAATCTGAAGGTACACTGCTATCATCGATAAAAACCCATTATTTTAGTTGCCACCATCTATCTATAAAAGATATCACCATTTTTATTGATGCTGACACATTTAATAACCAACTACCTACAAAATATTATAATTTATAAAAACAAGAATATATATCAAGAATGGATCACTCAATAGTCATATTCAATACATGCTATTAATAGAGAGAAATGCACTAATATGGCATCGAATATGCTTGGAATGTGAATTCCATGTTACTATTATTATGAATGTACATATTATTCCATTCCATCATCTCATCCGGACAATGAAAAAAATTCATAAGGTATTTCAAATACCACAACTCATCTGAATCACCCAATGATGAATATATATCAAATGTAATAATAAGTATACATTAAATCAACTTACTATTCCTAGGAAACATGGTATTTACCCCAGAAATGGGTTATCTCTTCCATGAAGTAACCTATAACCATGTTACATCAGGTTACTAATATATTTCCCATATTACCAAACAATAACACACAATAAATGAACATGATATGATATCACTTTGTGACATCTGATACACATGTGTCACTCAATGGTTCCCTATTCTTAGTTAGTCACAGGGCCTCAGGTGTGCCTCCCCATATTCTAGATTTTTATTATCAAGGGTGAGGGCCAAGGGTGTATCCATGGGTATACTATTTCATCATTTCCAGAGTGGAAAACATTATATATATAATAACTAATATATAGTTTATAAATATATAAAAGTCTAAACAATACCAAGAGATACAAAAAAACTGGACTAGTAACCTTCTTTAATATAAGTTTACATAATTAAGATGAAACTAATAATAACATTTAAAAACATGAATCTGAATAAAAAATGTAATAATGATAATGTGATTCATGTCTCCACAAAGATGGAAAATGTATTGATAGAAACAAGTAATTCTTGATATAAAAAAGTTGAAAAATAAAAAAACAATCTAACATATAAAGTATTGGCTTGATCCCTACCAATGAGTATCATAATGAAAAAATTAATGATAAAATACCCCATGAGGGACACTTCAACTTTACAAAACCTTCATATATATATAATTTTCCATTGTACCATAGCTTAACATGATAGGTTCTGAGAAAAATCTCTATTGTCCGCCACCAAAAATTTTTATACCATCATCTTAATTGTTGTAATCAGAAATATTGTGTACGTATATATGAAAGTAAAGAAAATATATTAGTGTAAATATGTTTATACCTGATTCAGAATCAGCTTGTGTTCATATATGAAATAATTTTATTAATTATGTTCTATTTTATAATTATTGGATGAATAAGATCATATCTATTACCAAGGAATCCTTTAATAATAATAATAACAAAAGATCTAAAGTAATCACTAAGGAATCCATTATGATGATTATAATGAATAGGGACCATGGTTTTATCGACGAAAACTTTGACCTCATGGGCCAAGCCAACCTTGAAATAAATTATAGCCATAATATAAGGGGTATCTGTGTAATCCAAGGGTCATCACCCATGTAATTCAACCATGATTTGATTCTAATTGATTCTAAGGATGTACTCTAATATAATAATGGGATAGGGTATAATTGGGCCCAATGAGAGATTCTATGGAACGAAATGTTGAAATATATAAAGATGGATCCAAGGAATATGTCCATGTATCCTAATATATTAATGACAGTGAAGGTATCCTATAATTTCATTTCATGTATCCACAAGTACAGAATTACTTTCTTAAATGGTGGTTATGTTTATTGGAAATTGGCTTCTTTAATTTGAATGGAATCCCCTAAGTGATAAATTTATCCCCTCAGGAGTCTCGGGATGACTCATTTTTAACCACTCCTATAAGGATTATAAAGTAATTATGAAATAAGAACCTTAAACATAATTCATTAATAAATTTATTATATGTAATACTAATGTAATTTTTATAAAATCACAAGGTTTATTGATTTACATTTCATAAACATGATGAAAATGAAAGGACATGAAACAATTTATTAGATTGATTACCTAATTAATTTTTAAGTTCATTCCTCTACCTTTCATAAAAATGTTATTGTTGGTTAAGGGATCGTAACAAAATACCTTTAATTATAGCTGACTAGGCCATGTGATTTTGATAATATACATTACATTAACCATTTAAGGGTTAATTAATTAATTAGAAAGCATATCATTGAAGGGTAAAGTGATAAATTAACATGTGTATATAATTAACCCTTTATTATTTAATATGAACATTTATCTTATGTTTTTCAATTAATAGAACATTTGAATATTGAAAACAATTCTCAAACTAAAGAAACTAAAGTAATAATCATTGTTAAACCTTACTTGGGGTGGTTTTTGTTGAGATTATACCCTCCTATGATGTGATAATTTTTTATTATATAGGCTATAGAAAATGAAAATAATGATTACATGTAAGGAATATGAATTATAAATGAAGCAACTAATGAAATAGGTGTGAATATAAAAGAAATGTTTTATAAGATTATGAGACTTTAGGTATGATTAATAAAACACCAACCATGAGACAATATCACTATACTCATCTAGTACCAATGTCTAGTTTTTCATGGATCATAATAAATTTTAAGAACATATTGAAACCCCAAAAATAGTGTAATCAATTATGCACAAAATAAATACATTAAAGATAAGAGAAATAATTCATGACTCATGATTAATATAGTATTCATGAATTAATATCCAACATGATGAATGGTGATAAAATCAGAGTACATGCAAAGGAATGAGATAAATAGCTATGGATTAGGACATTGTGAGATCGAATTTCAATAAAGTAGCATCCCTATCCATGTAAATGAAAATATGGTAATACTAGTAATGTTTATAAATCATATTGAGAATTGATAAAATTTTACAAATGAAATATAGGGGTATACTATTTACCAAACAATGCACCAATCTTAATTTTCTCAATTTAAAAGTAGGGTAGCCACACAATTAGGCAACACGTTTAGAGAAACTATTTGTTAACTGTTAAATTAACCTATTATACATTTTTCTATGATACTTAAACATTCATGTGAATATGGGTTCATGGTTTGGGAGTTTTGTGCAGCCATCTTTTACCCTTAAAATACCGTGTATAATTCGGGGAATCAAAGAATAATTTCTTGTGCAGTTTCTATGATCCTTGGGGACTAATCCATTCTTTCACTGGTCATGTATATCAGCTCTAATCATGCCCCAAACATCAATGTAACCTCCATGAAATAATTAGTCATAAACATTAAGTAAAAAATAAATATCTATACTGAATTTAAAAGGATCTATACATCATAAAAAATTAGGTTCATATAGTCTCCCCTCAATAAAGGGAGTTATATATAATTTCACTATCGAAGGGAATAAAAATTTCATCTAAGAACAAGTATTACCACTGAGCATGCACATCATCCTTCCCTCCCGAGTCTCATTGTGTATACAATTGTGTTTCTATAAAACCCATACAAAAGGGGAAAATCAACATAGAATATCTTTTATGGTCTAGTCAAGGATGTATTTAAGATACTGTATAAAATAATCATCAAAATATAACTCTACATACATTTGATTGAAATAATTAGATGAGTAGACATGAAAATGGAGAAGATGTAAAATATGGAAGACTTCATTCATGGAATGGTACCTAGAATATAATTGTGACATATATGCTACCAACTTGAGATTATCAAGAATCTTAAACATCCTGAAAATGCCTGTATATAGATTCTATTTTCGCTAAATATATTTGTTCCCAAGCATAGCTAATACTAGTAGGAAAAAATGATCCTCGACATCAAAAGATAGAGGTCATCAACTACAATAAGTAGAAGATTACATTATGGACTAAGCAACTGACATATGATTCTTGATGAGCTAAACTGGATCGAAAGTCTATTACTTGACACAAGAATCTTGTAGCACTGCCTCTTCTACCTATAACCAGTACAGGGGTAAAAAACATTCCCTACCATATAAGGCTTCAAAATTATCCGTCTGTATTTTCTCAGGAAAGATATTATTGTAGGTGAACACAATGAGATGGATATGTTTCTCCCAAGAACCATTGGAATCATTGAATCATGCCATGGGAATTTCCTATACAACCTATATCATCTATTCATATTAGACAACGGCCTAATGGTTAAATGATAAAATCATAAGAACATATGTACCGATAGTTTTTTATATACCCATACATAACTGTGACTTGATATGGGTCTTGCCATAAAATATGATATTAAAAAATACCACATATTGCTATATTCAATCACACACAAACAGTCTTCCCATCTCATTAACATAGAATGTCTCTTGGATAGGATGATAGTTGGATATTGTCATTTTTCTATCAATGACTACCCAATATAAATCTCTACCACAAGGTAACCACGATTATCCAATAAAATATACAATTAATCATCTTCCCACTTATATTATATGATTTAACATGGTAGTAAAAACCATCCGACCACTGGTGATCCACATTCAACTTGTAATAGGTTGAACACCTTGTGATAAATTTTTCAATCTAACATTTCATCCTAGAAAACCAATTCTAGTGTCACATATCTCTATACATCTAAGAGTTGTCTGGATGAACTACCCTCTGAGATGTGTGGTAATCTCACATTAATTTATATATCATATCTATGGGAAACTATATTCATCCGGGTATATATAAGACATCATCTCCATATACGGACCAATCCAAAGGCAGTTCCTCACTAGTAATACTCTCATAGTGAACCAAATATTATGTATCTGAAATCTTACTACCCTTTAAATGATCATGGAGGGGAGACGTAACTGAAAAAATATAAGAGAATATTGATTGGAAGAATCCTAAAACTATTTATGAAACTCAAAATATTGGCTCATCAATTTTAATTTATCACCAGCTTCTTATGCAACATGTTCTTGTTTTTTTCATACTTGTCACATATTCTACCTAATTTCCCCATCCGGTGTAGAGAAAATCATAATGTTGAAATATTTATGATACTCAAGACATTTTATCTATTTGAGATTAATTCCATAACATTTAAATTTATATTTTACGATCATGTGTTCTACATATATCACAAATTAGTCTCCAAATAAAGAGGGTCTCTAGTAACATATGTCATATATAAAATATTGAAGCATGATGTCATGTGTCATGAAGATTCTCTCTTGAGGCCTAAACTACTATGACTTGTAAAAAACAAACATCCATCCTATAAAATCACTACTCCTAGTTTGATGCCTGATGTCTCACTCAACACTGTATATCCCCTTCTCAGACCAAGTTGAATCAGAGTAGGTTCTGAAATAAGCCTTACTTTTAGATCATATAAAACTTTATCACACTCTTCTGACCATTGGAAATTTATAATGCTCTATATATGTCTAGTATGTTGTAGAGAAATGTGTGATAATTACATTATAAAAAATCCTATAATATATATCCATCACTAAGAAACACTTTGTACCAATAATATTCCACCAAATATCCCGAGGAACTATAGCACTCAATCTCTCGAGGTCAACTGATACTACTATTTCTAAGATAATTTGCCCAAGGAAGTGAAAATTTACATTCCAGATGTACCTTTTTGAATGATAGGAATATAGTTAATGCTCTCTTAGTGTATTTATAATGACCTAAATATTTTTAGAGTTCTTACTCCATGTTTGAGAATACACTAAGATGAAATCCAAAAATTACATGAAAAAAATTATATAGTTAGGGGTAGAAAAATCTATTCCCATAATTAATAAAAAACTTGAGAAAATGTTTAACACCAAATTAAAAAGTGAGATAATTTTAAAAAATATTACTTCAATGGATAAATATATGAGTTATTTTTTAAGGTATAACTTATACCTAATGATTGATGAATCATAGGTTGATTTCATAAATAACTTAGATCCTCAGAGCAGGTCAAAGAGATCCTATATTCAAGTTAGTGGATACCAATAATGAACATTAATATCGTTGAACATTCACTAATCCTCACCTAAATGTATTGTCCTATTAAAATTATAAAAGAAAATAATGGGTGAATCCCACGAGGAATTACTTTTTTTGATGAATCAATCTGAAGATATATCCTCAATCAATAACTTGAGTTCCTCGAGATTAGTTGGTTCCGCTATATGTAAATAAATCAAGACTGTATGTACTCTTAAATTGTTCCCCTATTGTAAAATATTAATATATTCGATTAGGTAATATTTTAAATTATCATTATAGATGTGCTTGAAATGATCTAATACCAGATGAATTATATTCACATGGAAAACCTAATCATCCATTATGAGACTATAAATATTTAAAATCAATCCACATAGTCAATCATGCTCTGATCTATCAATACAGGCCTAGAAATCTCACTCACCCTTTTAGAGATAACTATTTCTATTTGGTGATATAGAAGACATCCTAATGTGATTATAGTCTAAAAAGGAGTTTTATAAATCCAACAATTCCATCATGAGAATGAAATAAAATACCATAATATTGAGGACAAATAGGTCCCATAAAATGAATAAATACCTAAATTAAATTGGTAGTTTTGTCACTAATATATCCCCTGAATAATGCACCCAAAAAAATATAAGGGGCCATCACACCATAAAAGAATTGAATTTACAATCCAAGAAATTACATGGGTGATAATGAGGTTAATGATTGTAATGAACCTATATCAATAAAATTAGTTAAGATATAGGAGGGTACTAAAAATTTACATTATATATTTTGTGATCCTTCAATCTAATTCTTGGGCATCCTCTATAATGCATGAAATTGGCCTGATCTATGACACTATGCCATGGCTGGACTACTCTGAGTAGGACCTCTCTATTGACAAAAATAATTATAACTCTAGATACCATATCCACAACCTTCTCCCAGTTCTTCACTATCGATGTAACTCCAACTCCCCACCAGATAGAGCATAAAAGATTCTTTTTTATAGTTGGAGTTGGTGTGGAGCCTTTTCCATTCGATGCATATGAAATGGTGTTGTAGAATCATTAATGATTCCCCATTTTCCCACAACCAGGACACCCTAGATGGTCTCAATCTAAATCATGATTATTATGACCCTACATTTCATGAAGATATAATATAACAGGGCATCCAATCCAGTTACTACTATCTTCACTACTCTAATGAGAACCCATAAGGTAATGCTTCTTGATACCAGAAGCACTACTATCTACCCTTAACACTGAACCTATGTTCCTATCACTATCACCATTAATTACATTTCTCTAATATATAAGAGACTAAATAATTATCCTAGAAAAATTATATAAGTGAATATCATTAAGCTGAGTACGAATGGCATACTAGATCCCATCCATGAAATATCATTCTCACAACATCTCAACATTGTCCAAAAGCAATGAATGTATATTCATCTCAGTAAAACATGATGACTAGTGAATTGCAGACATAACACCTAACTCTAGATTCATTAAATAATTTTCTTGATCGGTTCTCAGTGTGATAGGAAGGACATGATCAAATAAGAAAGTCATGATGTTAAGGAAAACAATTTTCACTTGATGTCAATCTTATTTAATAACATTCTACTAGTTCTTCGCCAAATCAAACAACATATAGGTTCTAAAAATGACACTCCATCCAAGAGGAGTCTCTATATGCTTGAATATTGATAGATTTTCCACCATCTAGCATTCAACATCAAGTACAATACAATACCATAAATATATGAGAGGATGATTCTACTAAAACATGCTATTATGATCAACCAGAATAGGGGTAGGCTATAGAGAAACTCTAATAAACTATTTAATACATAATAAAACCCTTAAATATTTGATTATAATTTTTTTGTTTTGGTATAGATTTTGGATCCTCTGGTGGAACAACATATGGAATCACTCATGGATCAAGGCCATCCACCACCAGAGCATGTTCATCAAAACCCTCATGGTGCAAGAGTCTTAAACATTATGGATGTATAACTTTAGAAAGGCAATGAACGTGTGATTTTTCAAGTACATTAAACAAATATAAGTACAAATGGATGAATAACATAAGAATAAGGGATCCCTAACCAAGGAATTTACCCCAAATACATGCTTAAGAAGGTCATGGTATTAATAAGTGTTTACATTGGATTTAAAGGGGTTCCAATATGTGAAATGGAAAATAGAACATTTATTATTCATTTATTTTAGAAAAATTAATATTTATTAGAAATGATTTAATTTTTATTTTTTTCATTATCAAATTTAAAAATATAAAATTAGATTAAATGGATCATAATTCTTATTGAATAAGAGTCTATACACATTATCGCTAAAATTGAAACCCCTTAAATTTTTATATAACCCTCTCTACATTAGTTCATTGAAAGTAAAATGTAATATACAATGAATGGACTCGATATATTACTCATTCCAATCCATGACGTCTAATACCCATCATTAATTGAAACTGTTAATCACTCAATCACATCTAAAGAGAAACTCATGTATGTAGAGGTGCGTAGTTGTCAGGCATAGAATCCTGTTATTTAAGAATACCATATCAAACTATTTAAGATATCACTATATAATATGATACTAAAAAAATAACCAGTTCCCATCCATGTAGAATATGTTAAAACACCTTAATATACATATAAATCAAAAATCAATCAATAATAATTGGCATGCAATGAAATAAAAGTTTTTAAATTCAACCATATTTAATGGAATATGCATAGCAAGTGAAGTCATGGTTCTTGTTATTATTCCTATACATAGGATTCTTCAAACTCATATCATAGTGTCAATGAAAGATATCAATAAAGAATATCAAATACCCCAAATCATGTAAATCACACAATAGTGAAATTATATCAATAATAAGAAGAAAAAAACAGAATAAAAACATATTATACCTAGAAAATTTGGTATTTATTGTTAACATGGATTAGATACACCCACGAATGGCGGATAACCAGGTTTTATCATGTTACTTATATCTTATATATATATTAAAAAATTAAAACAAAAATAACTGAAAAAAATGTCATATATCTTTCTGATTTCCCACACTTAGGTACCACTAAAATGTTCCCCATTCCTAGTTTGATACACAGCCTCAACTATGCCTCCCCATATGCTATAGACTTCTGACTAGTAGTGAGGGCCTAGGGTGTGTATATGGGAAGAAGATACACTCATTATTAATGTAGAGCACAATATATATGTAATACAAGATAAATAGTGGATGTATATATATATATGATTACATAAAAAAATATATATTATTAAACAACTAGACAAGTAACATGAAACATTAGATGAGGATATAAGTAAGATGAAACTAATAATATTATTAAAAATCATGATACTAAATCGTATACATAATAATGATAATGCTTTTCCTGGCTCTATATTTTTTTAAAAACGAGTATACATGGATCCATGAAGTACATGCTTTACACAATATAAAAAAAGAAAGAAAAAACAATAAAACATATGAATCCCTCATTGGGTCATCTACTACCAAATTCCATCCAAGTTAAATCTATCATGATCATGTTTGTAAAGTAGTATTCATACCTTTTTCAAAACCTTCATACATATAATATTCCCAATTACCACCAGATACCCAGATTGGATGTGTGATAAATCTATGTAGGCTAGAAAAATAGCATTTATACAACCCATTTTGTGAACACAAACTGTAAAAATTTGAAGTTATATACGAAAGTGAAGGTAGTACATTAATGAAATCACATCCCCACTTTCTTCAGACTCAACCTGTGTCTAAAAGTGTAATCATTTAATTAATTAGGTTCAATTTTATAATAAGTTATTTATGGGGATAGAAGGTAGTATGTAAGGAATCATAGACCTCAGGGTTCGATCTAACTAAATAATAAACTATAGACTTGCTCTAAAACGTATGATATTAATCCAAGGGTAACCACCCAAGCCATTTCACAGTGATATAATTCTACCAATATCCAAGGATATCACACAAGGTAAGCATGATCTGAGGAATGACTAGGCATAATGGTAGTATACATGGCGCCATATGTTTAAATATTTCACGATGGATCCATGTATTATATCTATAGGACCCTAATATATTAATGATAGTGAATGTAACCCAAGAAATCCTATTGACATGCAATATAATTCATTGACCAATTTAAAAGTTGGGAATCTCCCTTAAATACTATCTCTATGAATATTATTGCTTTCCTCTGACTGCTCAAGTAATTCAATTAGTAATTTTGGGCGTTCTCATGCCATATCACTCTTATAAAGATGAAAAGTTCAATTTTCATTATATAACTTATACATAATTTATTTTCTAATTTAGGAAATGCACTAATAATTCAATTTAATTAATCATGAGGTTCATTACATTAATATTCACAATAATGCACGGGTTGAAAGGGCACAAAACATTTTCTTAGTATGATTAAATAGTTATTTATTTGGTTCATTCCTCTATCTTCCATAAACCGGAAAATGAAGGATAGGTTCTTCTAAAAATTTATATTTAATTATAGTCTTCTAGGATAAGTGATATAGATTATATGAAATCCATTCTCAATTTAATAGTTCATAAAATAATTATAAAACATACCTTATAATGGTGATGTGATAACTATACATCTTCAATACATTGATAATTCATTCATTTAATTAAACACTTACCCTTATGAATTTCAATATATAACATAGACAAAATGTGGTCTAGATAGTCATAACAAATCCTCTAAATGAATAACAAATGAAAAAACATACACGAGACTTTTGAAATTGATGTCATACCCTACAATGATGTGATGATGGTTTATGATATTATCTCTAGAATAAGATACTAATAATTTTAATAAATTCATATGAATTAATTGTTTAATAAATTATGAAATTTGTGTGCTCATAATCATGAATGTTTATAAAATCGTGAGACATGATTAATGAGTAATAAACCACCTAAATCAATCCTATATTAATCTCCTTGTGAATTATATGACTGTTGTTTATCCTGTATTTGAATAAATATTAAGAAAGGATTAATGAATTTAAATTAGCACATATGATCTGACATGAAAATAACTCCATCCAGGAAAAGTGTAATGATGAATGAATCATTTGAATAGAGTGATTACTAATTCAAGTCCACTATAGTGAACAATGATCAAATTGGACTTTATAAAAATGAATGTGATCAAAAAACAATACACGGAGTATTTGGGAGCTCCAATTTTATTAAGGAATAAATTATACAACTAGATTTGAAAATAGGATAAAACAAGTTATGTTTATGAATAATAATGCAAATTTTGGTGATTTAAACTTAGAAAAATAGGTGAGAATGGTTTTTCCACATGGTTGGACAAACAGTTCACCAAACGTTTTTGGAACACTATCTATGAAGGGTAACAGCATGGTTAGGCCACATAGTTATAGAAACAACGGTCCAAACACGCAATTCAGATCTTCCTCATTTTGTTAATATACAAGCATGGTCATGTGGCCCTAGTCATATAGTTTGGGTAATCCATGCACCTTAAACTTCTTTAAGAAACACCGTATACATTTAGGGGAATCTATGAAATCATTATCACATAGTTTCTACTAACCGTGTGGACTAGTGCATATTTCTATGGCCATGGGCTCTCAGCTTCAAAATTCTTTAAATACACTCATAATATCCATGAACTCAATAATTTTCAACATTAGGTCAAAAATAATCAATTGGAGTAAATATATAAGGTTTGATAACTCAATGAACAATCTGGTTGATATATATTTGATATCAAATTAATATAATAGTGAAAAACTTGAATTGATGATAGTTTATTAAAATAATATTATATTAAATTATTTTAAAGTAAAATAAATATTATATTGATGAATTTTAATGGAATATATTTTAAAAAAAATAAAAATTTCTTTATCAATAATGGTTTCATTTATAGTATCAATATTTACCATTTACAATTATAATAATGTTTACCATTGTTAAGGCCAATCATAATTAACCAAGAGGTTAATGAATATGATGTCGATTAAAATGACGCTTAAATTTATTTTAGTTTTATTGGTTGATTATATCAAAACCTAACATTATATTATATTCATTAATTTAAATTCGCAGTCAATTTTTATGAAAAATTATTTGTTATTATAAAACATTATGAGAAATTTCAAAAGTACCCCTCACATCAAATATGATATATATCACAAAATAATAGTTCTGTATAATTAATATATAATCTAATTCCTTACTGTTACACCCATTTTTTGAATGATATCATCTCTCATGCGTACATATTATAAGGCTCCGGCCTTAAGCCTTACTTAATATTGAATTAAATGAATAATTCCCGTTGAGGATCTTTTCAGGTTTAGAGTTTTAGAGAATTAGAACATAACTATTACATCTCAAAAGATTACAATGTAGTCACTTCTACTAAGTTTCCATAATAAAAAAAACTCTTAAAAAGAAACGTGTCTAGTTCCATGTTTTATATAGGATGACATTCCCTTGATCCCATCATTGACCTTATTCCACATTAAGTCCTGTGAAAACATTTCAAAAAAACTTGGGGTGAGCATAAAAAGCTCAGTAAGGGATACAGAAAGAATGAAAACTGTTAGTTTTTCAAACATCAAATAAACCATATATACTCTATCAAAGTAATACCTTCACCTTCATGAAGTAGTAAGAACTATTCACTGAATAAAGTATCATTACTTACCTTTTTGTAACCAAAGGATTACCAAAAAATCCATAAAAAGAACACATAACATATATAAATGTAACTTGGGACATAAACATACTTATGTGGAATAACCATACGGTCGACTTCCACACATATCACTTAATGGAATAGCCATATGGCCAATTTCCACACATACTTAATGGAATAGCCATACGGTCGACTTCCATACCCAATGCATTGGAGGTTATAACGTAACCACCCCTCCTGGTACTCACGGCACCACCCGTCATATGTTTTATAACATAACCACCCGTTAAAATGTCCACGTACCAGTATAAAATCATAAAACATAAATCCAACATAAAGGAATGATAACATTTCCACATTTCAATCACAATATATCATAAATATATTGACATAATAGAATCTATTTTTCAAAACCATTTTCAATACCAAAATACATAAAAGAGTATATGGTATTAATTTTATTCTAAAAACATTACGGCTTGTTGAGAATGCCAAAGACCAAATAATACCCACGGCGGCGAAAAAGGTCGTTGTCACCGCGTACGTTAAAAAAACATTCCTTTTTGTCGTTTAGTAAAACGCTTCGTAGAAAAAGATTCCTTTTGTATAAAAGTAAAAGTCAAAGGGGTTTATACACCGTATAAAAGAATGTTGTGTATAAAACAAAAAATGCCTCAATGAAAGGAGATTGAGACGAAGTCCCTTACCTCGGGTCTGACTTGACTCGATCGTTCTTTAACGTCCTGAATAATAAACTTGAGTTAATTTATACTTTATTAAGAACCTTTTAAAATTTAATTATTCCTTTTATGTCACTTATTACCATGTTATGAACATTATGTAACCATTTAAGTTAAAAATGTTTGTTTTCTCAATATTTGGTTCTTATGTCGAAAGTGGACTTCTTACAATTACATGTTGTTCGTGTGGTCAAAGGTTTTTTATATCCAGAATGAAATTCCCGATTAGGATATAATATGTATCATGTATATCCAGCATATATATGTATTTATAATATAACATAATCATTTAGAGTTAATAAATGAAATGCACCGTTCATGGAGACGGTAAGTCGTACGTACGCATGAACGCTACTTTCATTTATTTGTCATATTAATGGAATTAAAACTAAATGAGAGGTATGTATATTTTAATTCCAGAATTATATTCATCATTTAGATATATCATTAATTATATATATCCATTATATACATGTACTTTTAATAGTACATTACATTTGGGGATAAGAAATGAAATGCACCGTTCATGGAGACGGTAAGCCGTACGTACGCATGAACACTACTTTCATTTATATCTCATAATTTAATGGAAAGAAATAATAATCATATAGAGGTAAATTATAATTCCACTATAACATCATATATAATAACTTTAAATCCATCCTTTACACGTCCCACATATGGCATTAACGAATCACATCACTTTGAGGGGGCGGTAGTCCGCACTTCCTTAAATGATGATATCGTGTTTACCCATAATGGAAACCACAAAGGTATGCCAAAAATGAAAAATAAAGATGCTTAAAGAAAAAAATAAACATATTATATGTCATATATAAAAATAGTGACATCATAATGGCCACCTTTGAAGGTGTTAAATGAGTATTGAGCAATCATCGTTTCGGGAGGCAGAATTTCGCCATCCACGGAAACCGTATGTTCTTTAACCTTTTGATGTAGTTGTGTGAGAGTGTAGCTCAAATAAATATTATAACAACATCCTAGTATATTGAAGATACTGGTGTTGCTACAAAAAAAGTAAATAAAAAGATTTTATGGGGTTGGAGAAACAAATTAAATCAAATGAACATGAGAGAATGAATTACCTTTAAAAGTGTAACTCCTTTTTATTTGAGCCTAAAGGCTTCCTTTGAAAGGATTATGCCCAAAGGGAATCCTCTAGGATGAGGAGTGGGATGTGGAGAGAGTAAATTGGCAGGGGTTGGCCGATCCAATGGCTTGAGGAGTGTGTGAAATGAGGTAGAGGTGGGGGCCTTTTATAAGAAGAGAGGAGGGGAACTTTTGGAAAGTAAAGAAATATTACTTTATTTGAAAATGTGTTTCGGTTTTAAAAGGTCCCACATTGATATAATTCGTGGATAAGGTGATAAGGCTTCTAAATCCCCTCATCCAATTGGTTTTGGACACGTGTAGTTTATAGAGTTTACATTATCTTTCCATTTTATTTAAATCGTCAAATAATGATGTCATCGCTGCATCATTATTATGTCATAAATAATTTAATTTATTTAATGTCTAAAAATTGTAGAAAAAATACTATTATGTAGGAAATCTTTGTAGCTTTACAATTACTATTTATAATCAAAAATATGATCTTTATATCCCCATGTAAAAATTGTTTTCGTAAAACATATTATGTTTGTGTCATTTTTACTTTTAAATTTAATAAAAAGTTATTTATGTCATTTCCCATCCAAAGTGTCTCCATGGGGTCCCCAACTTGACCCATGGCTTGTCTTGGTCGGCCATGACACAAAAAATAAGGTTGGGACATGTGTCTAGGTAATTTCATATTATTAAAGCATTATTTATACCTTAAACTACCCTAATTACCACTAATCGCGATTAAGAACTTAATAAGTTACTATTCACCAAAAAATTATTTTAATCTCATTGAACCACATTTTACTTCTTAATGACAACCATGTATATCGGATTTTTGAAATTCAAAACTCAATTATGGCAAAATTTCATTTAAACAGAAAATCAGTATTTATAAGTACCACTTAGTAGTTTCACTATTCATCAAAAATTGATGTTTTTCAAAAAATTACCAAAAATTCACCCTAAGCTATATTTGATATTATGAATTCAAAAATGAAGTCTATTTTACAAAATTCAAAACATATAAGTCACATTAATTAATTTAATAATTAATTCCCGATGTCAGAGCAAATAGCGTGTTTTTATGAAACAATAAGTATCAAAAGATTGACACTATTTTAAGTCTGATTTCAAAGTGAAATTAATTCCAACGACCACTATTGGGTTAAATGGTAAAAATATTTTCTAATTTCACTTTGAAACCAATTAAAAAGATATTCTAATTATATAAATATATTAAAAATATATTTTGAATTAAAATACAACATTTTACACTATTCATAAAAAAATGAACTTTATCAGAAATGTACCAAAAATTTACACAAAGTAAATTTTGATGTCCCGATTCTAAAGAAGAGTTATATTTGGTCCAATAGAATTTATAAGAATGATCAAAACTATATTTAATGACGGTTCTCCGTCAAAAGGTGATAAGTGGACCTTTTGTGAAAATTAGGGTATAAATGCCTAAAATTGAACTCTTTCCGTATTTTAAGCATTTATCTTTTATTGGGTAAATGTAAAAACATTTAAAAACATATATAATCATATTTTAGATATTTCTATCCATTCCCACCAGTACAATGGCTACTCGTTAACTAACATTTAAAATAATATTATTTTATTACTTGTGTGCAACGTAAGTTTTCATAGAAAATCATCGTTGCGTACCGAGTACGCTATCGAACGTAGAAACCCCTTTTAATTAAAATTAATATTTAATTCGTAAATATTAATAAATATGAAAATTATTTATTCTTTATTTACCTGGGATGTTACATCCTTCCCCCATTTTGGGAATTGCATCCTCGCAATTTTATTCACTTATCAAAATAAGTGGGGGTATTTATCCCTCATAGCATTTTCAGATTCACATGTTGCCTCTTCCATCATGTGGTTTTTCCACAAAACCTTTACCTGATTAATCACCTTATTCTGTAACACTTGCTCCTTGTGGTCAAGAATCTGGACCGGTTGTTCCTCATAAGATAGGTTCTCTTCCAGCTGAACTACCTCTGGATTCAAAACATGAGATGGATCTGGCATATACTTTCTCAACATCGAAACGTGAAAAACATTGTGTACCTGAGATAAACTCGGAGGTATAGCCACTCGGTATGCAACTGATCCAACTCTCTCCAGAATTTCGTATGGTCAAATTAACCTTGGACTCAACTTTCCTTTCTTACCAAATCTCATCACACTTTTTCAGGGAGAAACCTTGAGAAAAACATGATCACCTACCTCGAAAGATAGATCCTTCCTCCGGTTATCCGCATAACTCTTCTGCCTGCTCTGAGCTGTTCTCTTGTGTTTCTGAATCAGCTGAACTTTTTCTTCCATATCTTCTACCAATTCTGGTCCCATCAACTTCCTTTCACCCACTTCATCCCAGAAAGATGGAGTTCGACACCGCTTCCCATATAATGCCTCAAATGGTTCCATCTGTATACTGGAATGAGAACTGTTATTATAAGAAAACTCAACCAAAGAAAGATGTTGGTCCCAACTTCCCTGATAATCCACAGAACAAGCTCGTAGCATATCCTCTAAGGTCTGAATTGTTCGTTCTAACTGCCCATCTGATTGAGGATGAAATGCTGTACTAAAATTTAATTCAGTACCCAACGACCTTTGAAGGCCTTTCAAAAAGTTAAATGTGAACCTGGGATCACGATCAGATACAATGGAGAGAGGAACTCCATGTAACATGACTATCTCTTTAAGATACAAACGGGAAAGTTGATCTAGAGAGAAAGTATCTCGTATAGAAAGGAAATTAGTCTATTTGGTCAAGTGATCAACAATAACCCAGATTGCATTATTACCTCGAGATGTCCTCGGTAATCCCACAATAAAGTCCATGGATATGTTTTCCCATTTCCACTCTGGCACTGGTAAAGGCTGAAGCATCCCTTTCTGTAACTACCGCTCTACTTTAACCTGTTGACATGTCAAACACTTCACAGTAAAATTAGCAATATCTCTTTTCATTCCATCCCACCAGTAATACTCCCGCATATCTCTGTACATCTTAGTACTACAAGGATGAACTGAAAACGGGGAACTATAAGCCTCACATAACAACTCATTCTTCAACTGTGAATCACAAGGCACATATACCCTCTTCCCAATCCTCAAAACACAATCACAAACTTATCCATGAACTCATGGAAAATTTTATTCATAAGGTCCATGAATACAGCAGGTGCATTGGTTAACCCAAAAGGCATAACTACAAATTCATAATGGCCATATCTAGTACCGAACGCAGTCTTCAGAACGTCTTCTTATTTTACTTTCAACTGATGGTACCCCGACCTCAAGTCAATCATCGAAAAATACTGATCTCCCTGGAGCTGATACCACTTCATTCGATGGCCCAACATCTGCCGAAGTTGTTGCAATGGATTTTACCACTCCTTTATGCTTGTAGTCTGGCTGCATTCCCCCAGTTGAGTTCTTCGTTGGACACTCGTTTCCATAATGAACCATTTCATTACACTTAAAACATCTTACCGTTGGCTTTTCATTTCCTGCTTGATCATCTTCCTTACAGTTACGAGCAATATAACCAGACTTACCACACCTAAAGCACTTACCAGACTTGGATAAACATTCTCGAGGATTCATTTTACCACACTTCTCAAAGGATGGATATTTTTTTTCTTACCCCCTTGCTTCTTTGATGAATTCTTCCCCTTTTCTTGCCAACTAGACCTCTTATTCTGTTGTTTGTCATAGAACACCTGATCATCAGCAAACTCCATTTCCACCTTCTCCGCACATCGAACTAGTTTTTCAAAACTTTTGAACTCACGAGAAGATAAATCCCTTCGATACTTTGGCTTTAACCCTGAGTAAAAATGGTTTATTTTACTAACAAGATCTCGTGTGAAGTTTGGAGCATACCTTGCCAATCGAGTGAACTTTTCTTCATAAGCAGCCACTGAATCATCCTCCTGCCTCAATTCTAGGAACTGTTTTTCCATCCTAAGATGAACCAACTTAGGAAAATATATCTCAAGAAACATACCTTTGAATTCATCCCAATGAAGATCCTCAATCTCATCACTATCCCTTATATTTTTCACCATCGACCACCACTGATCAGCTTCACCTCCAAAACGGTAAACAGCAAGACTAACCTTTTGATGTTCTGAACACCCCATGACATCAAACATCTTCTCCAGTGCTATAATCCACCTTTTAGCTTGCACAGGGTCAGATGATCCTCTGAATGATGGGGTATGTTGCCTCATGAAATGTTCCACCACTAACATGTTCCTCTGCGGTTGATCTGGCTGATCTCGTGCATGGATACCACCACCATTTATAGCCTGAGTCAACTGTGCCATCACTGCAACAAACTTTTCAGTTCCGATTCCGACCATCTCAGGTTGCGGATTTGGGAGGTTATCTTCCCCCTGATGTCGTCCCAACAAAGCTGCTTTGTTTCCTCTAAGGAAAACCATTCTGAACACAGAAATATCTTAGGCGAAACAATATGGTTATCCGTAAATGCTATGTCATTTCAATCATATTATAAATTAACTTATAATTTAACAATTTTCTAACTCCAAAAGTTGTCTAAACCGACCTTTGATACCAACAATAAGGCCCCGGCCTTATGCCTTACTTAATATTGAATTAAATGAATAATTCACTTTGAGGATCTTTTCAGGTTTAGTGTTTTAGAGAATTAGAACATAACTATTACATCTCAAAAGATTGCAAAGTAGTCACTTCTACTAAGTTTCCATAATAAAAAAAACTCTTAAAAAGAAACGTGTCTAGTTCCATGTTTTATATAGGATGACATTCCCTTGATCCCATCCTTGACCTTATTCCACATTATGTCCTATGAAAACATTTCAAAAAAACTTGGGGTGAGCATAAAAAAGCTCAGTAAGGGATATAGAAATAATGAAAATTGTTAGTTTTTCAAACATCAAATAAACCATATATACTCTATCAAAGTAATACCTTCACCTTCATGAAGTAGAAAAAACTCTTCACTGAATAAAATATCATTACTTACCTTTTTGTAACCAAAGGATTACCATAAAATCCATAAAAAGAACACATAACATATATAAAGGTAACTTGGGACATTAACATAATTAAGTGGAATAACCATACGGTCGACATCCACACATATCACTTAATGGAATAGCCATACGACCAATTTCCATATATACTTAATGGAATAGCCATACGGCCGACTTCCATACCCAATGCATTGGCGGTTATAACGTAACCACCCGTCCTGGTATTCACGGCACCACCCGTCTTATGGTTTATAACGTAACCACCTGTTAAAATGTCCAAGTACCAGTATAAAATCAAGAAACATAAATCCAATATAAAGGAATGATAACATTTCCACATTTCAATCGCAATATATCATAAATATATTGACATAATAGAATCTTTTTTTTCAAAACAATTTTCAATACCAAAATACATAAAAGAGTATATGGTATTTATTTTATTCTAAAAACATTACGGCTTGTTGAGAAAGCCAAAGACCAAATAATACTCGCGGCGGCGAAAAAGGTCGTTGTCACCGTGTACGTTAAAAAAACATTCCTTTTTGTCGTTTAGTAAAACGCTTCGTAGAAAAATATTCCTTTTGTATAAAAGTAAAAGTCAAAGGGGTTTATAAACCGTATAAAAGAAAGTTGTGTATAAAACGAAATATGCCTCAATGAAAGGAGATTGAGACGAAGTCCCTTACCTCGGGTCCGACATGACTCGATCGTTCTTTAACGTCCTGAATAATAAACTTGAGTTAATTTATACTTGATTAAGAACCTTTTTAAAGTTCATTATTTCTTTTATATCACTTATTTCCATGTTATAAACATTATGTAACCATTTATGTTAATAATGTTTGTTTTCTCAATATTTGGTTCTTAAGTCGAAAGTGGACTTCTTACAATTACATGTTGTTCATGTGGTCAAAGGTTCTTTATATCCAGAATGAAATTACCGATATGGATATAATATGTATCATATATATCCAGCATATACATGTATTTATAATATTACATAATCATTTAGAGGAAATAAATGAAATGCACCGTTCATGGAGACGGTAAGCCGTACGTACGCATGAACGCTACTTTCATTTCTTTTTCATATTAATGGAATTAAAACTAAATGAGAGGTATGTATATTTTAATTCCAGAATTATATTCATCATTTAGATATATCATTAATTATATATATCCATTATATACATGTACTTTCAATAGTACATTACATTTGGGGATAAGAAATGAAATGCACCGTTCATGGAGACGGTAAGCCGTACGTACGCATGAACGCTACTTTCATTTCTATCTCATTATTTAATGGAAAGAAATAATAATGATATAGAGGTATATTATAATTCTAGTATAACATCATATATAATAACTTTAAATCCATCCTTTACACGTCCCACATATGGCATTAATGAATCACATCACTTTGAGGGGGCGGTAGTCCGCACTTCCTTAAATGAAGATATCGTGTTTAACCATAATGGAAACCATAACGGTATGCCCAAAATGAAAAATAAAGATGATTAAAGAAAACAATAAACATATTATATGTCATATATAAAAATAGTGACATCATAATGGCCACCTTTGAAGGTGTTAAATGAGTATTGAACAATCATCGTTTCGGGAGGCAGAATTTCGCCATCCACGGAAACCGTATGTTATTTAACCATTTGATGTAGTTGTGTGAGATTGTAGCCCATATAAATATTATAAAAACATCCTAGTATATTTAAGATACTGGTGTTTCTACAAAAGAAGTAAATAAAAAGAGTTTAGGGGGTTGGAGAAACAAATTAAAACAAATGAACATGAGAGAATGAATTTCCCTTAAAAGTGTAACTCCTTTTTATTTGAGCCTAAAGGCTTCCTTTGAAAGGATTCTTCCCAAAGGGAATCCTCTAGGATGAGGAGAGGGATTTAGAGAGAGTAAATTGGCATGGGTTGGCCGAGCCATAGGCTTGAGGAGTGTGTGAAATGAGGTAGAGGTGGGGGACTTTTATAAGAGGAGAGGAGGGGACTTTTGGAAAGTAAAGAAATATTACTTTATTTGAAAATGTTTTTCTGTTTTAAAAGGTCCCACATTGATATAATTCGTGGATAAGGTGATAAGGGAACGAAATCCACTCATCCAATTGGTTTTTGGAATGTGTAGGTCATAGATTTTACTTTATCTTTCCATTTTATTTAAATCGTCAAATAATGATGTCATCGCTGCATCATTATTATGTCATAAATAATTTAATTTATATAATGTCTAAGAATTAGAGAAAAAATACTATGATGTAGGAAATATTTTTAGATTTCCAATGACTATTTATAATCAAAACTATGATATTTACATCCCCATGTAAAAATTGTTTTCGTAAAACATATTATGTTTGTGTCATTTTTACTTTTACATTTAATAAAAAGTTATTTATGTCATTTCCCAACCAAAGTGTCTCCATGGGGTCCCCAAGTTGACCCATGGCTTGTCTTGGTCGTCCATGACACAAAAAATAAGGTTGGGACATGTTTCTAAGTCATTTCATATTATTAAACCATTATTTATACCTTAAACTACCCTAATTACCACTAACCGCGATTAAGAACTTAATAAGTTACTATTCACCAAAAAATTATTTTAATCTCAATGAACCAAATTTTACTTCTTAATGACAACCATGTATGTTGGATTTTTGAAATTCAAAACACAATGATGGAAAAATTTCATTTAAACGGAAAATCAGTATTTATAAGTATCACTTAGTGGTTTCACTATTCATCAAAAATTGAAGTTTTTCAGAAAATTATCAAAAATTCACCCTAAGATATATTTGATATTACGAATTCAAAAATGAAGTCTATTTTACAAAATTCAAAACATATAAGTCACATTAATTAATTTAATAATTAATTCCCGCTGTCAGAGCAAATAGCGTGTTTTTCTGAAACAATAAGTATCAAAAGATTGACACTAGTTTAAGTCTGATTTCAAAGTAAAATTAATTCCAACGACCACTATTGGATTTAATGGTAAAAATATTTTCTAATTTCACTTTAAAACCAATTCAAAAGATAATCTAATCATATAAATAGATTAAAAAGAGGTTTTGAATTAAAATACAACATTTTATACTATTCATAAAAAAATGAACTTTATCAGAAAGGTACCAAAAATTTACACAAAGTAAATTTTGATGTCCTGATTCTAAAGAAGAGTTATATTTGGTCTAATAGAATTTATAAGATCGATCAAAACTATATTTAATGACGGTTCTCCGTCAAAAGGTGATAAGTGGACCTTTCGTCAAAATTAGGGTGTAAATGCCTAAAATTGAACTCTTTCCGTATTTTAATCCTTTATCTTCTATTGGGTAAATGTAAAAACATTTAAAAACATATATAATCATATTTTAGTTATTTCTATCCATTCCCTCCAGTACAACGGCTACTCGTTAACTAACATTTAAAATAATATTATTTTATTACTTGTGTACAACATAAGTTTTCAAAGAAACTCATCGTTACGTACCGAGTACGCTATCGAATGTAGAAACCCCTTTTAATTAAAATTAATATTTAATTCATAAATATTAATAAATATAAAAATTCTTTATTCTTTATTTACCTGGGATGTTACACATATGTCCTTCCATCACCAGGATTTGATGTGATCCAATTTCCATGTTCATAATTCAATAAAGGTTTTAAAAATATCGTAATTATTAATAATGATATATATAAAATTAAATATTTTTTAAAATTATAGTGGTATGTTCATTTCATAAAAACCAGGACATTCATGAAAAAACATACATGTGAAAACATGAAAAGTAACACCATAAACAATAATAAAAATAAAATATTATTAATGAAATTGTTGTAAGATGTTGTTAAATAATTATATAAGGTTTTATAAATATGAATATGGTTTGTAAATAAATTAATAAAATTCATTAGACCATTATATTCGAGGTTACAGTATGTACCACTAAAGGGAAGCATGAGGTAAGGGATTTATTAACATAATTGCAATTAATTAAGTTAAACATGTATTTAATTCATTTTGTCAAGCTATGATTATGCATGGAATGATTTTTTATTGTATTAATTTGTATTTAAATTTTTTGAGGATCTAAAATGGATATAAATTTTCATTTCATTTGATTAATTTATTACTTCAACGATATGATATTTACAAGGTACTTCATCCCAATTTTACTTCACTGAGCCATATTTTAATATTATGCACCAAATTATATTTTATTGTGTATATAAATCCCCTTTGATAACATTATGATCAAAATTTATATATAATTTCATTTATATTAAATAATAATTTTTCTTTTATCATTAATATTATTATTTCATAATTCATATACCCTTTTAATATCTAGGCTTTACTTTGAATGTGATTTGATTAACTGTGGAAATAATGTTAAATTCATATATTTTACTCAATAAATTAATTTTCTAATAAGGAATGTTGATTAATGTATTAAATTGATTATTTTATATATGATTAATTCCTTGGCCAAGGATGAATGGTTGGGGATTTTATATTGAAATGTGGCTTGATTTATTAGTAGTCTCATGTGACAAATAAGTTGGAAAAATTAAATATTTTTTACCTATAAATATTAAAATATCTTGTGAATGGTATTTATTGTAATGGTATCATAGGAATGTGATAAATTATTTATAATATTTAGTTATTTACTTAATTAAAAATTTTGTTATTTTTATGCATGATATTTCTATTGTGAGGTTATCCATGGATTTAGTTTTGTACATATTACTGGTAAAATGGAATTTGTTTTCATATATTTATATTTCAATAATGATTATTCTTAATACTATCATGATTGAATACATATTGATTATATTCATTTTTTATATTATTTTACATTTCCATTTTGATGATGCATTATTGATTCAATATAGCGTCTATGTATGTAACTCTTACTGGGCATCTGAGTCCACACTTTTTGTTATATGTTCCCAAGGATATGAAGAAAAAATGTTTGATTGAGTTAAAGGATGAAAATATCCTTCCTTTTTAGGTTTTTTTAATTGAAAATCTTTTAATGTAACTATTCATGTATCTAGGTCTTCAAGACTACTAAACTAATTTATCCATGGTTACATGATGCCATATACCTAAAACCTATATAATAAAGTAAACATCAACACTAGGATACAAGACTTTGGGTTTTCAAAATTTGAATTAGTTATAAGTATTTATTATTAATTCTCTATTGTATATGAACCAGATGAAAACATATGACTTCATAGAAAATAAGTCATATTTCAAAAATCATGACACTTAGTATAATTATTTGTTATAATAATATATAGGAATCATAAGACTGTGGAATCAAGAATAATTACACATGATAGATTTTGTCATATAATAATAATTAGAAATATTATTATAGAATAAAATTGTACAATAAACATAATCATAGAAAATCATTACCTTCGTTATGTTTCACATCCCATATTATCAGAGTGGATGGAGTCCTATTTTGAATTTCGTATACTACCCATTATCACAAACATAAAAATTATAATTAAAGTAAACTAACTATAAAATTCCTTGTATATTAGTCTTAATTTTACTAAATGTGTTCCTTTTTATCCTTATGAATATATATTTTCACCATCTTTGGTTTGGGCTAATCACTTGAGTATCCTTCTGGTATTTGAAAAACCTCTTATGTAAAATTTGGTCTACGATAATCTCAAGCGTTAATTTTTTATACGACAAAATATTAAACATTAACCAAATCATTATATGGTTTTAATAGACCAAATAATTACAAAATATTAATACAGTATTATTTATACCACAAAAATCATATTAATATTCATTATTCCTTCAGAGGTTAATTAACCCATGGGATATATTTTCACTTTAGGAAATATAAATATAATATCATCTTCATAATCCATATTGGTAAAGGATGTGGTTGGTATCATAATAGAATATTATAACCGAATTATATCAATATTTAATGCAATTTTTTATATATAGAAATACATTTATATAATCCTTATAAATATTAATTGAAAAAACAAGAAAACATCATATTATTTTGGTATCCTTAAATCCAAAAATATCATAGTAAATTGAAATTCATATTAAATTAGTAATAATGTTGAAAAATTAAAATTTACTATTTAAATTAATAATGTATATTATGGTATTAAAATCGATTCATTTTATAAATATTTGCAAACATTATTTTCATAGTCTTGTAAAAATAAAATTATGATATGTATTAAAAATGTATAAGAGGAATTTTTTTTAAAAAAATTTAACTAATTTAACAGTTGATATAAGAACACAATTTTCAATAATTGATAATTATTTATGAAATTCATAAATAAATTTTAAAATACAATGATATAAAAGATACTATTTCATCGATAAAAGAAGATGAACATTTTCCGCTTTTCATAAAGATGTTATTATCTTATTATTTATTACAAAAGATAAGAAAATGGATATAATGCTTATAAGAAATATATATATATATATATTAAAATAAAATATATAGGTTTTTTGAGATAAACAAAAGATAACTTCCAAGAATGGAAATTAAAACATAAACAATCCTAATAAAAAGCGATATTGTAACACAAACCCTTACCTCAAGTCCCAACATGGTTCGTAGAGAATATATAATATTGTATAATAAATCCAAAAATGTTATTAATATATATCCGGACCATTAAAAAAATTATATTTCATTATATTAATAGAATATAATTTCTAATAAAATATTTTAAAAAATTCATTAACAAAATCAATATCTGACCATCAATAACATTGTTTTCCATGCATGTTTCAATTTATAAATTCCTACAATTTTACATTGGTCATAGTAAAATCTTATTTTGAATCATTATAATTTCATAAATATCATATTTATTCATCATATATACTTATATATACGCATATGTAAGGATGTGATGAAACATTAGGTACATTATTCATTGATATTTTAATCAATGAATACACATCAAAGTTGTTTTCATTTTCATAATTGATTAAAAGGAAATAAATTAAAAAGAGGTTTATCTATAAATAATTAAAATAAAATTATTAATTTATTCCTCAAATCTATCTTTAACTCCATCTATGCGTGATATTAGTGTAAAATGAATCACATCGCTTTATGTAGGTGATAACCTAATGCCCAAGCAACACTATCTTTTCTAAATGTATGAATTTGTAAGAATTTGGGTGAAATGATATAATTGTTGAATGATTTTTTATAATATAAGCAATAAATATTTATTTATATAATAAATACATATATATACCTATAAAATATAAGTTGTGATGAAAATTGAACACACCACCTCATGGAATTAGTAGCCTATTTTTTTAGGAGAATTAATTATATTTTCCATCATATAAAAATGTGAAAATATTTATAGTACAATTATTGTAAAATAATTATTAATGATAAAGATAATAATTCATTATATTATTATTTTTGGTTTACTTAGAAAGATTCATGAAAATGTTTGTAAGAACATATACATCTTACTTTTGTAATATCCTTTTAGAAACACCTGTTGAATAATTTTTGGTGTATTTTGTAAATACGAAAACATATTTGATATGTGGAGGAGGTGTGGAATGTCTTAGTGGTAATTATTTATTCATATAAGGAATTGAACTTATTTTAGAAAGTGAAAAGTGTATGTTAAATTTTATTAGTGAGGGTTGTGGCACCTTGGTACATATTAAGACAATTTAATTAAAATAATGAGAATCTCATTGAAAATCGATCCAAAACAACAATGGTCAAATTATAATGTGAGGTAAATTAAAATCTATTTAACCAATGAAATTATATATATTGTTTACTGATATCTTGATCTATTTCTCTTTATTTTATCTGTTTAAACCAATTTTTATCATTACCATAGTGATAAAGGTTTTACTATGTTAACTAATATTTATGTCAAAAAATGATATTAAAATATAATCGAATAAAATCAGTTGGATTTAAATCTTATATATTATTTTATTAAACTAAATATTTAATGTTTTAATAAATTAATTATAATATCTAATCGCAAAAAAGTATGAAATAATTATTATAAAAACATTATTTTAAAAATTAAAAAATATTTTATCATCCTTATGTGAATATTAAAATATATTATATGATTATAATTTATATTATTTAATATATAATAGGTATATTTTATTGTAATCATTCATAAATGGGGATTAATTTTAATATTAACTAATAATTAAAATTCATGAAAAAATATCAGTTTTCCAAAAATAATATGTTTCTTTACATTTGAATGTATTTATATTCATTTATAATCATTTTATAATCAATTTAAATATGATTAATAATTTTTTATAATGTATTAAAAATAATTTTATAAATTTTCAAAAATAAAAAAAAATTATCTTTTAAATGAAATATATATAATCAATACAATTTTTAAAAAAAAAATCATTTGGCTAAAAATTACTATACCAACATTCCTTAAAACATTTGAAGTGTTTTAAGAGTAAAATTACTTGATTTTATTACTTAAATATATTTAATTTAATTTAAATATTTTGTTATTTATTTTATTTTATAGTTTTAAAAATGAAATATTCACCTCTTTATTATTTTCCATTAATCAAATGATGTCAAACACATATAATGTATTAAAGAGAAATATTTTCTAAAATATTATGGTATTAAAATTAAGGTGTTAAATAAAATAATATAGTAGTTATATGAATAATTTTATTGAAATATATTATGACAAATATGATATTTATATTGGTAATTGAATCCCCCTTTGAACATTATTTAAGGTAATGTATTAGGGACTCATTCATATTACAAAAGAAATCCAAATATAAGGTAGTATTTTTATAGTGGTAATTTTGGTAGTTACTAGGGAATAAAAGAAAATAAGTTGTGTGGTTTGAAATAGGTAGAAAAATTATACATTTAATAATTAATATTATAGGATTATTTGAAAATATAAATTATTAAATTTATGATGAATGTATCATAGAGTTATAAATAACCCCCTAATTTGAAAAAAATGTTTTTTTGTCAATATTATATAAATAAATGACTTCTTTTTGTTTTAGAAGATATATACATAATTTTTAACATATAACATATTTTATACAATTTATTATTTATCTATGTATTTTAATCTTCCCATCAAAAAATTAATTTTCTAAAAAAATTGAAATGAAACATAATTTGTTTGTTCTGATTCCAAATATGTGATCTATTTTACTGATATGTGTATATATTTATGATAAATATAACATTAAAATAATAATTATTAATAATTCAAAAAAATTTAGAGAATATAAATATTTATAATAAATTTAATTATTAACTACATGTAATAGTTATTTAATGGATATTTATCATATGTTATACACACATAATATTTAATATGTAATACATTAATCCCTTTTCTTAAATTGTGATATTATAATGATAGAAATTCTAATATTAAAATTTAAATATTTTTGCAAATAAATAAATATATATATATATACCCATTGTTCATATAAAAACAATATTTTAATTTTTCATTCATATATATAACTATAAAAAATTATTTAAATATAATTCTTCAAATTTCTTTCATTTCATTCTTAAATTATTTTTCACAATTAAACCATTTTTTGTTCATTATGATGTTCAACCCAATAAATTTTTTTATAAAAAATTTTAAGGAATATTACTTTTGTTTTCCATTATTATTATATAATGAGGATTATATTCCTCATGATATATTCCAAATTTATCATATATATATATATATATATTTATTAATAATTTCCAATTTATTTCACTTTGGAATATTATAATCGGGTGAAATATTATATTATTAATTTTTATAGTGCATTACTTTTGAAAAAATTAATTAAACACATGAATGATATTGAAATAAAATATAAAAATATAAAATTAGTGGATTAGAAATGAATAGATATATAGGAAGACACGATGGGATTAATGGTTTAATGGGTGATTGTTAAATTTGATGATATTTTGAGATCCAATGGTTATATATCTAAATTCTGAAATTCGTGAATTATATAGATCCATGTGAATATATCATTCTATATTTCAATATAAAAGGATGTTAGATTAATTCTTTAATGTAATGTAATATCCCATGCAATGTGATGAAGCACTTTAACACATCTATTTTTTCTTCATATTAATAAGATATTTAAAATTGAAATCCTTGTTGTTTTCATAGATTATATATTTCACTTAAATGCATTGTATATTAACTATAACTTTTTCAATCTAAAAATGTTTCTAGAATATTTTTTTATACCAATAAATTCTAACATAATATATTTGGATTAATGATATATCGTAGATATATATTTTTATTCTCATAATCATTACCTATTGGAGTTTTTGGATAAGAGCATATTTACTACTAAACCTTTAACAATGGATTTCTAAGGATAAGAAATTTTTTGTTTCATTATAATTATTTTAAAACCATTAAATATTAAGGTCAAAATTTTGTCATAGGATACTCATGACTCATTAATTTATATGAAATGATATTTTATGTAATATGGCACTGGGTCTGTTGAGATTAATTTTCATTTCCCTCTTTATCATTTTCATTTTTCTATCATTCCAGACATTGTGGTCTAAATTTTTTTTATCTTACTTTGGAATTGATCTATATTTAAATTGGATATCTTATCTTGAGAATGATTTTTTAATTAGAGTAACCATAGAATAATTCACACATCATCCTTCAATGTATCATTTAATATTCTAATGTCTTAATAATTTATAAAAAATAATTATTTTTCTAAAATATCATATTGAATCCTATTTAATTGATTTAATTATAATGATATTTATTTAGTAGAAATTCACTATCATTCCAATTCTCTATTTTTATTCATTTATCATATAATTCATTCACTATATACTTGTTTCACAATATACATTTCTCTATTACTATATATTCATGGTTAGAGTGTTACAATTTTTAAATGGAGTTATCCAAAATATTTTTAATTAACCCCCTCGAATAATCATGTTTTTCACAAGATTCGATATCCCTATCACATCTTTAGAACATTATTTTTTTCTTAAAAAAAAACTATTTTACATTTACATTTCTACATATTATTCAGAATAAAAGTCATTATTGTATTTATTTATATTTATTCCTATTTTAAATACTACATTAATGACTATTAATTTTTTTTCTTATTCTTATATTCATCTTATATTGTTGATAAATTTTATTTTTTCACAATTTTTTAAAATTTTAAATAAAAAATATATGAAGTTGTCATTATTATATCATTTATGTTATTTTATTTTAGACCAATAATTGTAGAAAAATGTAACGTTTAGATGGTGGTTGGATATTTAAAATAACCTCTAGATAATTATTTTTATGTTTTTTCCTTTCTCCTATAATATTTCATGTATTCTCATGTGTGTCAATTTTTTTAATGAATATTGACTCTAACACAAATTGAAAAAATGTGTTAAAAAATTGTCAATGTAACTTTACATGAAAAATTAGTTAGTGATTTAAAATATCGAAATTAATGTATATGTTAAATTAAAAAAAAGAAAAACATTTTGTTAAACTATAGAGAGTGTTGATATCAATTCATTATAATATCATTTTATTTTTATATAATATAAAAAAAGATGTGTTCTCAAACATTTTATAGTCTAAAAATTAGCTATTATAAAATTTAATAGATGAGGAGGAATAACTGGGATAATAATTGGAAGTAAACGTCATTGGAATCACCATACATATAAATTTTGAGATATATGACTAATATATATTAATATCACAATCCATTGAATAGCATATGTTTTGTGGATTCTAATTTTTTTCTTGTATATAGAACCTATTTAATGAGAAAAGTGACGTAAATAATATCTGAATTCTAGATCCAAAAAATTATTAATTAAAATTATTGAGAGAGAATGAAAATAAATAAAAAAATTTATAATATGTTTTTAACCATTTAATATTCATATAATCAAACTTTTAGAGAAATTTATTTTTTTACCACCACTAATGTAACACCTTGATATTTTTATAATATTTATTTTTCAAATAATTTGATTTCTCTGATAGATTGTGTTACACACAATTGAATGTTTAGATGAACCATGAAAAATTATTTGTCCAATATTACATAGAACCTATATTTGATTGTATTAACGTGAAAAAAATAAATTATAAAAAATATATAATGTACCAAATAAATATGACTATATTGGGAAATTCAAAGAAAAAGGATCACACACTATTTAGTAAGTAACATTATTCGTAAAAAATAATCCTTCTTTGAAAATTATTTTTTCTTATTTCCATTCTAGATTGTTAATTTATAGAATATTTATTTCATAAAATTTATAAAATCATTGATTTCAAATTTCTAGAATTATCTAAATTATTTGATAAATTTATGAAACGATTTATTTTTAAATAAATCTTGAAAAGAATTACTCACTGAAACTATATTATATATTAATGTATTAAAAGGGGAGAATTATTTTTTCAACTAGTTTTAAATTTTCATTACTTCGTATTTATTTAATTCAATCCAATTATGTTTTTTGAAAAAGTTTTTATGTATTAATTTATAAAAAAGTAATTGAAAAAGTGCCATTTTTTTAATGATCTATTTCTTGTTGAATTTGATAGAATTATTATATATTATTTTATAAGATATTTTTATTAAAAAAATAGATTCAATGTTTGAAATCATTGGGTTTAAATTTTGTTTATAGATATAAAATGATATTGTGGTAAAATCTATTTCTTCAATAAATTGTAAATCAGGTTATTCTACATTAAAAAAAAATTGATAAGGTCATGATTTTAAATTATATTTTTATTGTGTGAAAATAATTCTACCATTAAACCTATGGATATAAATTTAATTTTATTAATGGAAACTTTTTCATGAAGATGAAATATATATTATCTAAATCTATAAATGTCACAACATTTCGCATTCCTTATTTTAAATATCTTTAATGTGTTAAAATGGGTAAAATAGTTAGTGAATTAATAAAAGGTTCCATTATTAAGTTAATAAAATTATTTTAATTATAAAAATTTATTTCTGACTTTGGGGGACACATAGATGAGATAATTATGTTTATAATAATTTATTTACTAATATTTCAATTATGCAACATTCATGGTTTTAAGACTATAACATTTTTAATATGGGTTTATCAAGGGGATATGTTCAACTATAAATACTATTATGAAATATAAATGATTTATCTATATTATGGTAATTTATTTTTAATTATTAGTGATCAAATAATTAAGTTAATATTTACACATAGATGATGGAGTAATAATTTAATAAATTAAAAATAAATTAAATGATATCAAACATTTGAAATTAAATATAATTTTAATTAATTAATTTCCAAATATAATTATATAAATGATGATGACATAATATGGGAGTATTAGATTACTTTTTTTTAAATATCAAGTTTTAAATATTTTCATAATGTTAAATTACTGAATAATGTCAAAATTTACACTAATGTTAATTTATTAAAATTTTAATTTTAAAAATTATTTTTAAACAAATTGTCAAATATTAAGAAATAAATAATTTATGGTCTAAAATATCATAAAATTGTAATTATTGGTCTAATTTACACATTATAATTAAAAATTAAAACATTTTGATACTGTAAACATTGTTATTATTTTCAAAATTAAAATATGTTAAATAACATCTAATAAATATGTTAATGTTAAAAATAAAAAAACATGTCTAAATTTCCAGGGATGATGATATTACAACCTTATATTATTTTTTTCACAAATTACATTTTGTGGTATTTGGATAGAAAATAAATTTATTATAAATTAATCATTCGAGTAATTTAAAAAGTGACCCTCACCTCAATTATAAAACTAGAACCTCCCCACTCACTTCTCCACATTACATATATCATTATATGACAAAAATACCCTAATATTTTCACTTCTAAAATTCAAGACACATCCTATAGTTTATTTGTTTCTCAAAATACCAACCTTAGGGCCCTTTATAGGATATCCAATGGAGCCATTTTGAAGAAGTGGTAATCTCTCTAACTGTTCGCATTCTTTTTTCTACATGTCTTTCCCTCAAAAAATCTAATAATTTTTTCTAAAATAATAAATTTATTGTCCTTAATATTATGGTATTTTATTATGATTATGAAAAAACATTACACACCTTATGTCCCATCAAACATGAAGTGAAAGAATTTCTCGTCTATACATACGACTTATGATTTCCCCTTAATGATACAATTAATTATTCATTTTAATATTAAAAGGATGGATTTAATGATGGGATTAGTGAGAATATAAGAAATTTGAAATATAATTATTCCTCTATAAGGATAATATTATTTTCATCTTATCATCATCTAATATTTCGAGAAACTGTAATGTTGCTCATGTATACATATAGACTACAATCCCTATAATGAAATGTGATTCATATTCCATTATATTTCACATATATGGTAAAAATGATGAATTGAATGAAAATTTAATATATTAACAACATTATGATGATTTTTTAATTGTGCATATTTAATTACATTTATTTCAATTTATTTGATGAAAAATGGAAACATTATTCATGCGTGCATACAACTTAACTTCTCTATGAAAGGTGTAATTCATTTTTATATCGCTAATTTCAATGAAGTATTGTAAATGTTAATACATTGAAAATATATTATTTTTAAAAAATTACTAAAATTTTTGAAATTTTGGCACCATGATAAATTTATAAGGACCAAAATTAACAAAACAGAGAATTCCTCAAAACCAAAATAATATTCAACCATAACAGATATTATAGAGAAAAATAATTAATAAATGGGTTATAATATGTTATTAAAAATCATAAATAAAATTATATATATTTTTATGGAGTACATATATAATAAATTCGTATTTATTATATACTATTTTTTGTAAACAATGAAATTCAAGTCTTTTAGTAACCTATTTTTTTCAACTTTAATTTTTATGGGAAACATGCATAATAAAATACTATTTTCTTTTGTGCAATGTATATATTGACCATGAATTAATTTTAATAATATTATACTGAAGATAATTATATTTTAATTTCAATTATATTTTCATGTATTCCTTTGACATTCAATTTTATTTATCATAAAGTGATAAGTGTTTATTTCACAGTCTCTTTATTTTTGGTGATTGTTTTAATTTAATACACCACTCTGGATTATTAATCATCTACTAATATTTTTTCTAAAAATTATTTCAATATATTACTATTCAACTATTAATTCAAAATGTAATTTTTAACTATATCAATCTACATAAAAAATGGTATTAAAAGGATATTTTTGTTGTTTTCAAAATAAGGATCTTTATGACCTTAACATCCAAATAATATAGATAGAATATTTTTCTATAATTAATTCAAGATATTTTTGAAATTATTTCATGATGACTTAATTTATTGAGTAATACATTATTAGTTTAAATGTTTTTTTTCAAATAAATTTTTTTCTTTTTTTATTTTATGGCTTCTTAAAAGAAATAATAGTTACAAAAATGGAAGGGATATTTTCCTCATGAATTTTTTCAAGTGTTATCTTAAAACCATATTCCATATTGGATAAGATTATTTTTATGTTTAATATGATTTTGTAGGGTTATTATTCAAGCGTATAATCAATATTCATTCTATGGTTGGTTGATGTTATTGTTTTGATGATATTTATAAAACTCATTTCATTTATATGTCATATGTTTTTCTGAAATGAGTATAGAAAACATTATTCTTAATGGGTTATCATATGATCAATGATTCACATCGAAACATATTCATTGATTTTATTATGTGAAGTGTGGGAGCTATATCTCCCTCCAATTCATTTAATAAATATATATATATATATATATATATCATTAGATAGATGTGAATGGAATGGGGATTGAACTTAGTTTAGTGAGGTAAATTTTCCAACATGATAATCTTTAGGCTGAACCTTAAATAATACTATGGTTTTGGGATTGAATAAATTTATTTAATATTTTCGTTGAAATGATCCTTGACTACTAGTGAAATAATTTTCTAAGATTATGTGTTTAAAAAAATTCCATTTTTATGCCTATTATATTTTATCTTTAATCATGATCCTTTATGATTAATATTTTATGAACATCCAATAATTATCCCACATGACTTTATATTGAAATATGTTTCATAAAGTATTATTTTGAAATTCTATTTTCCAATTTTTATATCCTTATGATCGTGTTTTTCTTGATATCTCCATTTTGTCCCTTATTGATCATTTTATCTCACCTTTTTCATATGATAGTCCTATGGTATGATGAACCATTTTAGTAGTTATTCCTATAAAAATTACTTTATAGTATGATCTCTCTATATGATTTTAAATATCATCCATAAATTAAAAGGATTATATATCTGATCTAAAAATAATCTAATCCATTATAGTTATCACATGGATAAAATTATTATTCATTAAAAAGACATAATATATAAGAATTAAATTCACAGTTCATTATAGCCCATCATGGCCCAAACCCTAGCATGATTACTTATTCTAAATAAAAAGAATGAGTGAAAAAACTTTCGGATTTCCCCTAACTGTACACATGGGTTCAACAAGAACAAATGGAATTAATGAGAAAATAAATAGATATTACATTCTTATTATTTTATATACATAAACTAGCTCATTATTGAATCCCTAAAATCATTGGTTTTTATTTATTTTTTATCTTATTATAATTTTTTAATTTATTATAATGATTTTAAGAATATAAAACATAAAAATTGGCAAGCATGTTAGATTTATGGTTACCACACATTTAATACTAACCATACATCTATCACAGAAGAAGGAGTTAAATCATTCTAGTGGATTAAATACAGTAGATTTACAATTATCATTAATGGGTAAAAAATATTGAAACCCTGACATGATGAAATGGCTAGTATATAATATCAAAAACATTATACTAAACCCTTTTTACATCCCCAATAAAATTAAAAAATTAGTATAATATTATACCATTACTCTATATATCCTTTTCTTCATTCATTATTGGACTATAATTTTCTATAATCCCTGGCTATAGGCCGTTGATTTTCCAACATTTAATTCCTTTAGTGAATCAAATTCTATTCAAATAGTATTAATCATGATGAATAACTATTTATATTCTCTTATACTTCTCTTATTATTCCATTCCCTATTAGTTCTAGGTTCTTAATTTCTCTTTTACCTCGTGATCCATGTTTATCATTTCAATACCAAGGGTTGGGTCAAATCCCAATTAATATTTTTTCAATAGTTTATGGGGATCCCCTATCTTCAATGTTTTTATAAATTTATGAAGTTAGAATGGTTCCAAATGATTTTATATAGGTTTTTATCCCTGAATTCCATTCCTTTAAAGAAAATTATTTTCTTATATTAATATTATAACAATTATAATATTAATTAATATATATAATTTTATATGGAATAATTTATAATTTTTCTTTTTCATATTAAATTTATCATTATTAATGTGTGGTTCTCCACCACACACATATTATTTTTAAATATAATTGTAATTTATTCATTCATGGAAATTTCTAGAATGCTTCGTATAGTATCTATGAGAAAAAATTGTTTTTTTAATTTTTAATAATGTATCTTTTTAATTACTAAATATCGTTTTGATGGAATGTATTTAGTTTTTAATTGAAAATAATTTCATGGATTTATTTTATTTTATATTAATATTCTTTATTTTTGTGATGAACATTCCGCGGTGATTTTTTATTGATAATTTAGGGGTTAATTAATTGCACAATTTATAATTAGGTATATACATGAACACTTGATAATTCTATGGGTAATTGTTATTAGTCATATACTAGATTAAATAATTTAGTAACTGGAACCTTAGTTATTTTTTCTGTCACTATGGGTCACAACCTATTAATAAAATGGGTAAATAAGGTTTTTTTCTTTCAGGTTGACCGTATGACGAGTGGTGTTCTAATATAAATTTACAATTTTACCCCATTATTTGTGTAAGGGATTTTTAATGATGTTATCCAATGATTGAAGCATGTTTTTACTACCTAATTTACTATTTATATTGAATTACTTGATTATTTTTGTATTATATATATTTTAGATATCATTCATGCATCATTATATTATTTACTCTCATATTAAGTAGTTTTTACCAAATAAAAATTCCATGGTATTCCCTCCCCATAATTGAAATAAATGGTTTTTTTCTATTAATTATATTTTCAAACATGTGATTAATGTTTTAGGTGTGAAAGAAATTATGTATTTTGTTATGTTATATTAGATTTTATTATCTCAAAACCTATAGAAATAATATATATATATACCTTGTGTCATCTAATATCTAAAAGATAATGGCACAAATTACTTTAGTTTAATATCATAGATTCATTTTTTCGGTCGATGATGAGATATTACGAATGAATCTTGGGAGTTAACACCTGCTATTATTTTAAAAAATAATATTGCCTTCAGATGTACATGTATTGGAAACTATGTAATTTTCATTTTTTGGTATCAATATATTGTATGCATATCATGCATCACAATGTATGTTTACTTATAATTTTTTTTGTTGGAAGTTTCTATGTTTATATTTACTTATTTTATTAGGTATAAATCTTAACATCTTATTTCATATACAGTAGATATTATATAGTTTTAATAATTAATTATTAAATAATAACAGTTTTTCATATTTGATATCATTGACACTTGTCACCAACCAATGGTGTTGTTGAATGCACTTTCATCCTTATAGTGGAAAAAAATTGGGACTGTGGAATGTTTAAACATGATAATTAATAATAAAATATTATCATATTCCACCTATTATTTAGGGGGAAATGATAGATAAGAGATAACATGATTAGTGCTCTAGGGTTAGGTATAAGGGAGTGTCTCCACACTACATATTTGTGTTTAAATGTGGGTTCATATGGGTGGATGATAATTGTTTCAAGAATTTTTAATTTATTTTAATTTTCTATTGAGTTTTCATAATTATGATAAATAATATTTTGAGTTTTTTTAATATCCCATGAGAAAAACCATAAAATTGCATGTATTTATTTAAAATAGGATGACCAACAGGTAATTTTAGTGATGGTTCATGGCATGGAAAATCAAGTGAAAACTATACAACTCATTATTGACACCTCCATGTGATTCCCACAGAATTTGTTTATGATCTTTTAAACAATGTGTCCAAACAATGAAAATTTGTGAAATTATAAAATTTAGTATCTATAATCGCATTCTTTTACTTCATCAAATTTTATTACTAATTTTTTAAAGAATTAATTTAATTTAAGGCTATGATTTATTGATTATTTTGTGATTGCATATTATATTTACAATGTTTTGTCTTATTTTATACACCATTCCTCAGAAGGATACTGCAACATATCAATGTGTGGGAAAATATATAAATTTATCTCATGAAAATAAAAATATGTACTAAATTATTTCCATATTCTTTATTAAAACCATTAGTTCTATTTTTTGGGTTGTTAATAATGACTTTACAGAGGATGGCAATTATCGCTGATATTATTGATAAAACACCACTTTTCATATATGGTTACCTTAGGTATCAGAAACTCATATAATTGATAAAGATAATAAATGTAATAATTATCTTTCATAAGACCTATAATACATATAAGGTCATCATTTCTAGTAATATTTTTGATGAAATGATTCATGATTTTTAGTATAATATCATAAAATACATTATACATAATGATTTCACAAGGGATATGTGTAAGGACACGTTCAATATGAATTTTAACATTAATTAAAATAAAATGGATATAAAGTGATTGTTTTTTACCTCGATTGATTAAATCAAAACAATATAGAATATTCTACTTTTTTACAAAATGGTACAGTATTTTGTTCATTTCCTTATGAATAATTATATAAAGGAATAATGATTTGATATGGGATTCAAACCAAAGATTATATTAAATTTTTTTACTTTTTATCCACCAACTTATATTAAAGATTCCAATAGGGTAGTGACATATGAGATTGATATGGTAGGAAATAAAGGTATATTTTATTTTTCCATTACTATAGGAGGAAGCTGGACTTATTTATCTAATTAGAATAGGATGTATAATGAATGTTTGAGTGATAGTAGTGGTATTGTGAAATGTGAATTGTACCACATTACTTATATTCATTTAGGGGAGTACGTCTATTTTATTAGAACTATGTGGATGATATGGACTATATAAACCTTATATAAGGGAATCTCTAATGAAATACCATTATTATGGAAATTTATTTCACCATTAAAATAGTTATAAATAGACATATCCTTGTAGTATAGTGGGTTCCTCTTATACTAGGGGCTCTCAAGTATAGTTGGATCCCTCCAAGGGAATGTGGTATGATCTTTAATGATAAAAGGAATGAATATAGATGAAGAATTATCCTCATTCAATTAAAGATTATATATTTGTAATTGAATTATATGAATCATATACTATTGACCGTGGACCTAGTGAATCATTTTCTAGGTAAAAAATTATTACATGTACATCATTATTTCTTATTCAATAGTATTATAATTATTTTATACAAGGAAATATGAATTTTGCATCACATATAATAGACTAGTCTATAAATGATTAAAATATGAACAAATATATTAAGTTATGTATCCTTTTTATCTATTGGGAAATTGGAAGGACCAATTGATTCATGTTACATAAATTTCATCTAATGATTATTCATGTTTTGATCATAAGTCACATTTTATTCTAGTAATATATCATATATATATTATTTTTTAACTGATTGAATGGTAGGTTATAAATAACATAATTATTGATATCATAACAGGGTCATTTTCACCTGTACAGAAATTAACCATCACGTTTTTCATGGTTATGGTGATCTCAAATATGGTAGAAAGATGCCTATCATTTTATATATTTGTGTCATTTAAAGTTAGATGTCCGCGTTTCTCTATGATTTTTTTTAATATAGTTCAATTTTTATGTTTCCAATGATTGTGGATAGGTATCCCAAGTAATTTCATAATATTTTAATTTGGTTAATAATAGATATATAAGTTGATTTATCTTCTAAAATAACTATAGAAATGAGTATACTCTCTCCTCTGTTAAATGAAATAGATCTAGTTAAGATGAAGGAATCGAAATTCCTAGCAGATTATATTGAGAGTAAGGGGTTTTTCATCTTATCGTGTCACCATGAAAAAGAATTGTTCTCCTTGTAAAAACGGTGGTTGAAATGATATAAATATAAATTTACTATAAAACAATTTTCCAAGTAAACAAAAAAGTAAATTAACCATTTCCATTATTCGATTACATCAGTACTCATATGATGAAAGTGATATCGTTTTCAAAAGTAAACATCTATTTTAGATAAAAATAAATATAATTGATGGAAGATGGTGTTATTAACACCTAAATTATATGAAGATTATGGAATACTGAATATATGATGGTTCCATTCAATATTACAAATTCTTTTATAAATTCGCTGACTCTGATGAAGTGTATTTCCTACAGATATCACTATACATATGTTTTTTTATTTGTATATGATATCCTCATTTTCTCTAGTAAAAATAATGATCATGATAATCATTTAATTATGTTTGAAAGAGTATTGATGTAATATCATTTACTATTAAATTATCGTTGTGAAAGGTATTGATTCTAGATGTGAATTTAGTTGGTCATGTTATAAATGAATGAAGTAATTCTCTTAACCGTGATAATTATTTTCTTATGACTTATCAAGAGATGCTCATTAATTTATTTTATGTTATATTATTCATGGATCTATATATATATTAAAGATGTATTTTTTAATAAATATTTTAATATTAATTTTTATTCACTCCCTTGATTTAAAATGGAGTGATATTGTTATAAACAGATATGGTATATGAGTCCTTTGATGAATTCAAGGAAATATTGCATCAAAACCAAATCAAATTATTTATAATATTTTTGAATGCAATTTGGCATATTGTGAAGATTAGGCAATGGGATTGATGTATATAATAATGAAACATGATAATATAGTAAAATGTGGCCCAAGACAGTTATTCCCACATTGAATTAACTACCATAATAATTAACAAAAATAACCAGTGGTATTTCATGCACTGAAAAAATGGCTCTACTTCCTATTAAGGTAGATTTTAAATATATATATATTTATCAATAATATATAATGTATAACTATTTTTAGAGTGAAATTAATTTTAATGAAAGACGTAAGGTTGAGTACCACTATAAATTATAATTTTATATATAATACCCCATTATTAAAAAGTACATTGTCATATATTTTAGGGGTAGAAAATTATTAATTCTGGATATAAGAGAAACTGCTATCTAATAAATGTTTATAACATAATGTAATGGCCCGGACCTCTCCAATCTATTAATTTGTAAAAATATGTTGTTTGAGGTGTTTCAGTAGGTCAAGGTGACTTATCCCCGATAATTTTACAAATTTCCAATTCTGCGAACAGTTAAATTAGTGAACAGTTGTATTGATATCCTCTAACGGTAACCACCCTTTCAATTTCCAAATTCCCAATTCTGTTAACATTTCCATCAGTGAAAAGTTATATCAGAAACTTCTAATGGTAACCTCTATTTTCAATGCCAAATTTCAAATTCTGTGAATAGTTCCATCAGTGAACAGTTCTATCAGTAACCTCTATCAGAAACCTCTATTGTTAACCTCTATCAGTAACCTATAATGGTAGGTAATGGTGTTCTATCAGTGAGGTTCTGTGAACAGTGTTCTCTCGGTGAGGATTCGTGAACAGTGTTCTATCATTGAGGATTTAGTGAACAGTGTTCTATTAGTGAGGATTTATTGAATAGTGTTCTATCAGTTGGGATTGAGTGAACAGTGTTTTATCAATGAGGATTTAGTTAATAGTGTTCTATCAGTGGGGATTTAGTAAATAGTGTTCTATTAGTGAGATTTAGTGAACAATGTTCTATAAGTGAGGATTTAGTGAACAATGTTCTATCAGTGAGGATTGATTGAATAGTGTTCTATCAGTGAGGATTCAGTGAACAATGTTTTATCCCTGAGGATTTAGTGAATATTGTTCTATCAGTGAGGTTCAGTGAACAATGTTCTATCAATGAGTTTGAGTGAAAAGTGTTCTATTATTGATGTTCAATGAAAATTGTTCTATCAATGAGGTTCAGTGAACAATGTTCTATTAGTGAGGTTCAGTGAACATTGTTCTATCAATGAGGTTTAGTGAAAATTGTTCTATCAGTGAGTGTTGATGCTCCTTTTCGTCACATTGTTTAAAATAATGGAAAGGGAAATTACTTTGCAAATGTTGTTTCATCCTTTGAAGAAGACATCAAAAATTGACAAAGGAATGAAAAATGAGTCAAAGGACCTTGCACTGCTCATGTTCCCTCACATTCGCGCAAGTATAATTGGGCTCCGCCTAATGGTCATACAATTGACTTATGCGCCCTCCTTGAAAACCTCCCGGGGTCCTCTCTAGCCTATAAATACTCCCAGTGGGCCCCCCATTTTGGGAGGAATTTTTTATCCAAAATTCATATATATAGCACTGAACGCCCATGTCTCTTCTTCAAGTCTTCTGAACACTTCAAAGGCAATTCTTTACCTAGAATGGAAGGTATAAACAAGAGGCATAAGGTCTAAGTGATAGAAATCACTAACACTAGTGCGCCTAAATGTTTCTCCCTTAAGGTAAATGAACACACTTATGTGGCTCCTTACCTATTTCATTGAATCTTGCAAGCCACTCTTCTGGAAGTACCTCAAGATTATTCTAAAGGCTTTGGTCAAGAATTTCCCAAGTATTACTCTACAGGTCAAGGATCGCATAAGTACCCATGTGTCGCACAGGTATACCTACGCGAACAATACTTGCGCACCCACACAGTACCTGCGTGCCTTCTAGGACTTGCGCACCCTTATATTTTTTTGGGTTCCCTTCCTTCCCATTTAAACCCTCTTATTCCATTCCACCTCTCCTTTTGAAGATTAAGTCTTCAGGACACTCTTCAAAGCCATTTATGGCATGTTTTCTTGATTTAATTCCTTATCTGAAAGGAGTTCTGTGGAATATCTCTCAAATCTTAGTGATTTTCACATATTTATGTCACTAAAGTTAGAGAGTTCATTCATTCAACCTCATCCTTTAAGATGAGGTAATCCTTAACCTGGGCCTCCTTTTCAGGAGTAATCCCTAGTCCAAATCCTCATTAATTTGGGCATCCTCCTTAAGAGTAAGCCCCGAGTCCTCTTTAATTTGGGCCTCCTTTTCAAGAGTAATCCCCAAGTCCCCTAACATGGGCCTCCTTTTCAAGAATAATCCCTAGTCATAATTCCCCAAATTTGGGAATCCACCTCAGGAGTAATCCCCGAACCTTAATTCCATTAACCTGGATTTCATTTTAGAAATAAGACACAGTCTCAAATATGGTCATCCTCTTTAGGAGTAAGCCCCAAGTCCCTTAATTTTACAAATCCCTTAAACCTGGGCCTCCTCCTTAGAAATAATCCCCAGTCTTATTTTCTCTTAACCAGTCATAATTCCTTTTGATATGTGCTTCCTTCTCAGAATTAAAAACCAATCATAATTCCCCTCATAACATGGGCATCTTCCTTAGTAGTAAATCCCAAATATTAGAGTATCCAAACCTCCCTGAAGCACATAAACCTTTACAGACACTATTCATGGATTTCTTCCCTAAAGTAAATCTTAATCCTCATTTATTTGGGCAGTCATACATACATAAGCCCCACATCATTGCATGGCACAATTGTCTTATTTCACCAATACAGCTTGTTTCTCACACCGAGCATGAATCACGTGAGATTATAGTGTAAAACTAATCATGACATCTTTCTTTGAGAAATCAATCATGCATACAAACAATAATCCCTTACTCAAACTATGTGGGTTATGATTCCTTTTCCAATACAAAGGATACGTAGGTAGCCCATCGGTGGGTACGATCCCATCTCTGAAACAAACCATGTCTTCCAAAATGACAATAAACTTCATGTGCCCCACTGAGTGGCATTAAAACTAGTATTGTCATCATTATGACCAAGAGACATTTATGTATTTAAAAATAACATCAACTAAGAATCTACAACAAATACAGATGATTCTCTATCAATTAAGAACCTCGAATACATATAAAAGTTTCTCTAAATTTTCTTCATATCAATCATTGATTTTCAGATTTAAAGGAAAGCACATTTTATAACTGGTAATGTAATAAGGATTCACGAATATAGCTTAAATCTATAAAGAGAGTCCCGGAGTAGACAATAATTCCCCTAAAAAAGGTGTGATGAGTCCGACCTCCCATCCTCTCGACCAATGAAAATTCCTAAGCCTCATCAGACCACAACTAATGATCACCTACCTTTGGAATGTAGGTCCAAATGGATATGGAATCATTGGATATTTCCGGTTCTACAAACAAACCCGTTAGCAACCGATTGGAATGTTTGAACCTTCAATCAATGAGGTCATCCCCAATTCCAGAGGAAACAAAAAAATGGTGAACCCGACAAGAATCCTTATCCAAGTTAAAATTATGCTTTTCTTATTTGTTAGGCCCCTATTTAAACTCAATGAGAGGGCCAACAAAGCAGTGAATGACATATTTTATCATCCAAAAGATGTAGTGGCCAAACATATCTTGATTATGTCTGTTATAACAAACATGCACTCTTTTCCAAGATCTTCAACATTTCTAGAATGGCTTCTCTTAAGTTCACATCTGTGAATACGTCTTCCGTGAAAACCTATAATACGAATTCCACTACTGCTACTTCTGATAGATCATCATCCGCTCTGCAGACGACATCACCTACTCAGTTTCTTCAACGCTGGGTATCAAATATGCTGGGTAAGGAGTACCGTCAAAACTGTATTATTCCGACTCTAGAGACTATGACAACCCTGCTTTTTATTACAACTTAAACATGATTCATTACATAATAATTCACTTGATACAAAAAATAATATCGAATGGTTTAGTGTATTTGGGGCTTATGATCATTACATAAAAACTGAAAACATGAGATACAATATCTTTATTGAAAACATCCTTTACATGACCACTACATTCTTTCGTACTTAGCATTGCATGGGTTAACCTGAGGACATGCATAAGAAAAGGGTGAGCTATAAAGCCCAGTAAGGTAGTACACATGGAATTACATGAGGAGTAAAATACATGTTAGACAATAGGGATATCAATAGAGCATAAAAGAAACATGAAAATAAAGTCATGATAAAGCATGATAATCATAACATGGAAATGTGGCAACAACACTTAACATGGAATTAGCATGAGCCAAGGGTCATTGCACATAAAGCATGAGTAAACCCTCATTGCACATGAAGCACGAGTAAACCCTCATTGCACATAAATTATCATGATTCAACACTCATTTCACATGACGTATCATGACACTATACTTCACCCAATTCATTGGAGCGATATAATGGCGCACCCTTCTTAAAAAATTCATTTCACGCGTAAGTGTGCCACATGGATCATAAAACATGGATTCATAATACATAAACATTTATTCCACGATAAAGTAATGGGGAATTAATACATGAAACTTTGTAATCAATAAGTAAAGGTGCATAAAGTTGGATACCTTTGAAGGAGAAATGGCCATGGTATCCACTACACAATGGCATTGGCTTAGAAAATTGGTGTGATTTCGGCAGTGTAACATCGTGACATAAGAATTCATAAAAAAATGGTTGATGAGAGGGAAAGGGGTTCCTCATCATATTTACATGTAATGGACAGTAAGGAGGTCATGTAGATACATGTCCCAACTATAGTAATGGAATTTAGATTTATGATAAAAAATTGTTGCTTGAATTTAAAAGAAGAGAGAGAAGTTCCTTTCCGAATTTCAGCATAATAACGAGTGTACATGGGATGAAATTAATGAGAGAGAAAGGGGTCTACCATCATTAAAACAATAAGAGGGAAGTATTGGGGAGGTGAGAAACCATACCAAAACATTAATAATTGACATTAAAAGGGCAATACAACTTAAAGAAAATTGACAAAAATGAGAAAGGAATAAAAAACTCTTACTTGGAAGTCTACATCCAAAGGCTAGAGAGAGGCTTTTGAGAGGCTTCTTGGGAGCTTGGGGAACCTTGGGAGGATTATATAGAGAGTAGTTCAAAGGTTGGACGAACTCCAATGGATTTTAGTGAAGAGGAAGTGGGAGCTTTGGTGGTTTTATATAGGAAAGGTGAGGGATTTCTTTATTATTAAGGTTTGTGACCCCTTAAATTAAATTAATCCAAACCACAAACCATCCCATGGTTTTTTCCCATGGTTTTTGGCAATGGGTAGAGGAAAAAAATATTTTATATGGCCCAATTCCGAACTTCTTAAAATAATAAGGTTGCTTATGTGGAGGTGAGTCACACTCCCATGGAAATTAATTTAAAAAGTAAAAGTTTTGAATATGTCTTGAGGGGTCCATTAATGCTTTGAAAAATAACACAAACAAACGCAAAATCAAATTATTTTAATGATAAAACATATATTAGACGAATATAATGATTATGTTATGTTATTACATAACCATTGGGTCATTATGATGTCATAAAACACATTATATATTTAAACGGTATTTAATTTTTACCCAAAAATTGGACTGTCTAAGAAAATTATGAAAAATTAACCGTTGGATAATTTAGATGTCCTGATTCCAGAAATGACATTTATTATATCTAAAAAAATTCTAAATATTTTAATTCTTACTTTTAAAATAAAAACCAACATTTTTTGGAAATTCACGGGTTTTGAAAGAAATGGCTTTGAAACCTTAATATAAAATTTTAATTTCATTCATAAAATTATAAGATCATTTATATTTAATAAAAATTAATTTAGTAATATCATTATTATTTTATTAAAATATTATTTAATTCAGAAATCCATTAATTTAATAAAATAGATTTATTAATTAAGTAAAAACTAAAAACACCATTTGTACTTTAAAAACTATTTACAATGTATCAAAAATGACTAGAAATTATATTCATTATTATATATAAAAATAATGTACATGAACATAGTACTACTTATTTTTTACATAACCCATTAAAACGTCTGCATAAGACCTAAGGGTAAGGTGTGTGATGGTGAAAGACTCTTGGGGTGGCTCAGATAACATCGCTCGAGTGGTAATCACTATCAACTTCCACTTTTCCCCTAGATGGTCTCGTTTGAGCTTGACATGGTGAATCTCAGCTTGGTCTTGGTCAAGGGCGAAGCCCAAGGATGCCACCTCATTTCCGAGCTCTGACAAATGGGCTTCGTATGGGGATATTGTACTAGATGAGGCAATCACATCTTTTGTCTGAGTAAATTGGATTTATTAAGGTCCTATATTTATACTAATCATGTGATCACTGTACAATGTCTACATTAACAATGGTCAAAAATCTTAAAATAAAACCAAAGAAGTTGACATATTACAAAAAAAATTATATAAAGAGACATTTAATAATATCAAGAGGGATTTTCCATTAATGAATCTTTGGGCCATTAAAATATTCCCCCCTTAAGAAAATTCGCCCTCAAAATTTTCCTTTTCCCACAATATAACAAATATGGGTAACTCAGCTTCATCATATCCTCCAATTCCCAAGTTCCCTATTCAAACTTGTGGTTTCTCCACAACACCTTAACAAGGGGCATTGTCTTATTTCGTATAAGTTTTTCTCTTTGATCTAAGATCTTCACTAGTTGCTCCTCATAAGAAATATCGTCTTCCAATTGTACCACCTCAGATGAGAGTACATGTGAAGGGACCGGTATGTAATTTTTTAAGAGGGATACATGAAGGACATAATGCACCTTGGCCATGGTAGGTGGAAGTGCTAGTCGATAGGCCACCACCCCAACACGATCAAGAATCTTGAAGGGGTCGATGTACCTTGGACCTAACTTCCCTTTCTTTCCAATCCTCGTGACCTTTTTCCATGGTGATATGTGTAGAAACATCATGTCTCTAGCTTTAAACTCAAGGTCTCATCGACGATTATCTGCATAACTCTTCTGTCGACTCTGGGCTGCCTTGATATGATGTTGAATTGTTTTCACCATCTCCACCATTTCATCAACCATTTCTGCTCCAAGCAGCTTACGTTCACCGACCTCATCCCAACAAGACGGTGTTCCGAACCAATTCCCATACAGGGCTTCATATGGTTCCATTTGGATGCCTGAGTGGAAACTGTTATTATAGGAGAACTCAACCAGAGGAAGATGTTGATCCCAAACTCGTTTAAAGTCTATTGAGCACGCTGTCAACATATCCTCAAGTGTTTGGATAGTTCGCTCGGATTGACCATCAGTTTGAGGATGATAGGCCGTACTGAAGTTCAGTTCAGTATTTAGAGCATGTTGAATACTCTTCCAAAACATAAAGGTGAATCTTTGATGTTGGTAAGACACAATAGATTGTGGTACTCCATGAAACCTTACCACTTACCTGATATATATATGTGCAAGTTGATCCAAGGAGAAATCCTCCCGAATAGAAATGAAGTGTGCAGTCTTTGTAAGACGTTCCACAACAACCCAGATTGCATTGTTGCCTTTGGATTTCCTTTGAAGTCCGGTGACAAAGTCCATGGTGATGTTCTCCCATTTTCATTCTGGTATGGGAAATGGTTGCATCATCCCCTTATACTTCTGCCTCTCTACCTTCACTTGCTGACACACCAGGCACTTTGATGTATATTCAGCGATATCCTCCTTCATATTATCCCACCAACGTTTTTCTCATAGATCTCAATACATCTTTGTGCTCCCTGGGTGAATAGAGAAATTTAATCTACGTGCATCATCCAAAAGGTCCTTCTTCAGCTTCAGACATGATGGAACACATAGTCTTTTCCTAAACCGCACAATTCCTTCTTCATTAACATTAAACTCTGAGGATTTCCCTTTTTTTGATAGCTCCCACTTTTTCCTGAATTCCCACATAATCCTTTTGAGAATCCATTAACCTTTCCAAAAAATAGATGGTTGAGCAATCATTTGTGAAAGGATTGATGATGTTCCCTTCCTTATGATTCCCATGTCTGTCTTCATCAAGTCTAAGAAGATTGGATCATTCTCAATTATCATCATTGGTAGAATTTCTAGGTCATTTCTACTTAGGGCATCTGCCACCTTGTTTGCTTTCCCAGGGTGGTAATGTATTGAACAATCATAATCCTTGATGAGCTCTATCCATCTTCTCTGGTTCATATTATGCACTTTCTTTGTGAATATATATTTAAGACTCTTGTGGTTTGTATATGTCTCACATTTCTCTCCATAGAGATAATGCTACCATATTTTCAAGGCAAAGATCACAGCCGTCAACTCCAGATCATGCGTTGGATAGTTTTGCTCATGGATTTTCAACTCCCTTGAGGCCTAAGATATCACTTTATCATTCTGCATCAGCACACAACCTAATCCCTTCTTTGAAGCATCACTGAATACCACAAAAAGATCCCCACATGTGGGTAAAGTGTGCACGGGTGAAGTGATAAGACACCTTTTCAAATCCTTGAAGCTTTCATCGCATTCATAACTCTAAGACACTTTACTACCTTTTGAGTTATCTTGGTAAGAGGGCTGGACAATCGTGAGAAATTTCTCACAAATCGTCGATAATATTCAGCTAACCCCAAGAAGCAACAGATATCTGTTACTGATGTTGGCCTCGGTCATCCCTCTTTTGCATCTATTTTGGAGGGGTCCACATATATCCCATTTATTTTGATGATATGGCCCAAGAATGAGACCTCCTTGTACCAGAACTCACTCTTGCTGTACTTTTCATAGAGCTTCTCCTTGCGCAATGTCCCTAGTATATATTTTAAATGCTCCTCATGATCCTCCTTGGTTTTGGAGTATATTGGAATATCATCTATAAAGACAACCACCAAATTGTAAAGGTAATCTCTAAAGACTCTATACATCAAGTCCATGAATACTGCTAGAGAATTAGTGAGTCCGAAAGGCATTACTATGAATTCATAGTGTCTGTTTCTTGTACGAAAAGCAATCTTGGGGACATCATCCTTCTTCACCCTTATATGATAACATCCCGACCGCAAGTCCACCTTGGAGAAGTATTGTGCTCCACGCTGCTGATCAAACAATTAATCAATTATTAGTAGAGGATACTTGTACTTTATCATTATTTTGTCAAGTTCATGATAATTGATGCAAAGCCGCACTGACCTATCCTTCTTCTTGACGAAGAGGACATGTGCACCCCATGGTGAAGCACTTGGGCATATAAACCCTTTATCCAGATTCTCCGGTAGTTGTTTTTTCAGCTCTTCAAGCTCAACAGCAGCCATTCAATATAGATTCATGGATATTGGTAGCACCCCAGGTATAAGTTCAATAGAGAAATCAACATCTCTTCTTGGAGGAAGACCATGCAGTTCCTCGGGAAACACTTCAGCAAATTCCCTCAAAATAAGCATTTTGTCAAGGATGGTTTCTTCCTTGGACTCAATCATCTGAGCCAGATATGTGTGCTCATAAGGTAGTAATATCCATGCTTGAGATGATGGAGCTAAAGGAGTTTCATCTTCCTCCTAACAATTGTAATGAAATGGGGGTTGATACTACATATGGAGTGTAATTTCCCTCTCCCGACAATTTATGTTGGCTCTATATAAGGAAATCCAATCCATGCCAAGAATTGCATCAAATTCTACCAGAGGACGTATGACGAGGTTCTCCAGGAAATTCAATCCATAGATTATAACAGTGGAGGACTTATACTCCTGGGATGCAATGATTTCCCCATTTTCCGTACTCACAGACATCTTTACTTCCATGATTTGTGGTGGTGCTGGGATTGTTCTACTAAACATTATATATATAAAAGAATGCATAGAACCTGAATCAAAATGTATGTTTACTATTATTGAATGAATAACTAGTATACCTTTCACCACTTCGTTTTCGGGGTTCACTTCGGCATAAGTGATGGCAAAAGATCTTCCTTGCTATCTTAGAGGTTGTTGATAACCCTTGGATTAGGGAACTGATTTGCAAAATGACCAGTTTCTTTGCATTTGTAGAATTGAACAATGCATTGAGGTTCAAACGGAGTGTTCCTCTCCTTTTTCACAGCCACAGGTCCTTCTTGCCAACAGTTAACAGCTTGGTTCCCTTATCCTCCACACCTGAAGCATTTTCTTGTCCCCTTAAGCCAATTTCCATGGTACTTATTTCCACACTTTTGGCAAGTGGGGTGCTGGATCTTCTTAGCACCGTTGGATTTATCCATCGGACCACCAGCATTGAAGTCCACCTTACCCTTCATGTCCCCATGATGCCCTTATGATTCCATGATCTCCATTTCATCCTTGAGGGGACATCGGACAATCTCCTCATTGCTGTCGAAGTCACAGATGGCTAATGCTTTCTACAAGCTAGGATTCATCCCTCCAATGAAGAGGTCAACCTTAAATTCGGGGGTAATGACAAAACCAGAAGTGTATTGTGCAAGCCTCATGAGGTTTTCCTCGTACTCTCTAATAGATTCTTCATCTTTTTTCTTGAGGTAAATGAATTCCCCTTCCATCTTAAGCCGAAGGGTGCGCAAAAAATATTTATCGAAAAACATCTTTGGAAAATCCTTCCATTCTAACGCCTCGATCTCCTCCTAAGGCTTTGTATTTTTGATCAACGTCCACCATTGATCAGATTCACCCTTTATATGATAAGCCGCTAGGAGAACCATCTCTTGTTCAGAACATTGGAGGATGGAGAATAACTTTTCAATGGAGTTGATCCATTGTTCAGTGATCGTGGGATCGGATGATCCACTAAAATTAGGAGGCCTTTGTCTCATGAAGATATTGATAGTGACTTTTTCTTTCATCGGGGGGGGGGGGGGGTTGATGGTTCCTGTTGACCCGTGTTTATATTCAAAACTTGATTTAGCTAAGAGAGAACTGTGACAATGTTCGCGATTACCGCTCCCATTGGTTTTAGCATCACATTAGTACAGTCATCACTCTAATATTCACAACGGTTGTTAGCCCGAGTCCTCCTATTACCGACCATTGGCTGGAATAAAAGTAATGTTAGGGGTAACACATAAAGGATAATCCAAAGAAAAAAGTTTATGACTTATAAATAAACTTTCATTTCCTTAACTCATGAGTCTATAGGCTTCAATCTAGGCTTTTCATGATCTACTTTCTAACATATATTATTAGGGGAATTTTTTTAATACCCTTAATAAGGGTTCATATTAAGCTTGTGAATTTACCAAAACATATCCCCCGGGCGTGTCGTAACCAAGAGTGAAGCGAGGCCCGTTGTTGTGAACCCTTTCCCATTCGAGTCTAGTTCAATGTGGTGTTTTCCGGTTTTACCCCTAGGATACATCTACGCCAGAGCCGCCTCTACCTACTCGTATCCAGACATGGATGTTTTTGTTTGATAAACCACTTACGCAGCACTTATGAAAAATTAGGGATCTTTTTATTATACATAGTCTTGTATGTAAGTCTTTATTAGGGTTTCTTAATCCAAAAAATAACTAAACCTCCCTTTGATACCAACTATGACAACCCTGATATTTATTAAAACATAAACATGATTAATTACATAAAAATTCACTTGATACAACAAAGAAGATCGAATGGTTTTGTGTCTTTGGGGATTAGGGTCATTACATAAAAACATAAAACATGAAGTACAACATCTTTATTGAAAACTTCCTTTACATGACCACTACATTCCTTCCTACTTAGCATTTCATGGGATAACCTGAGTACATGCATAAGAAAAGGTTGAGCTATAAAGCCCAGTAAGGGAGTATACATGGAATAACATGAGGAGTACAATACATATTAGACAATAGGAATATCAATATATCATAAATGAAACATGAACATAAAGGCATGATAAATCATGATAATCATAACATGGAAATGTGGCAACAACACTTAACATGGAATTAGCATGAGCCCTGGCTCATTGCACATAAAGCATGAGTAAATGGTCATTTCACAAGAAGCAAGAGTAAAACCTCATTTCACTTGAATTATCATGAGTCAACACTCATTGCACATGACGTATCATGATACTATACTTTACCAAATACATAGGAGCTCTATAAAGGTGCACCCTTCTTAAACATTTCATTTCATGCATATGTGTGCCACATGGATAATAAAAAATGGATTCATAAACCATAAACATTTATTCCACGATAAAGGAATGTGGAATTCATACATGAAACTTTTTAATCAATATGTAAAGGTGCATAATGGTGGATACCTTTGATGGAAAAATGGGCATGGTATCAACTACACAATGGCATTGGCTTAGAAAATTGGTGCGATTTCGGCAGCATAACGACGTGACATAAGAATTCATAAAAAAATGGTTGATGATAGAGAAAGGGGTTCCTAATCATATTTAAATGTAATGGAATGTAAAGAGGTCATATAGATACATGTACCAACAATAGTAATGGATTTTAGATTCATGATACAAAATTATTGCTTGAATGTAAAAGAAGAGAGAGAAGTTCCTTTCTGAATTTCGGCATAGTAATGGGTGTACATGGGAGGAATTTAATGAGAGAGAACGGGGTCTCCCATCATTCATACAATAAGAGGGAAGTATGGTGGATGTGCTAAACCGTACCCCAACATTCATAATTGAAATTAAAAGGGCAATACAACTTAACTAAAATCAGAAAAATGAGAAAGGAAGAAAAAACCCTTATTTGGAAGTGTGCTTTCAAAGGCTAGAGAGAGGCTTGTGAGAGGCTTCTTTGGAGCTTGGGGCACCTTGGGAGGATTTTAGAGATAGTAGGGCATAGGTTGGAAGAACTCCAAGGGATTTTAGTTAGAAGGATGTGTGTTCTTGGGTGGGTTTATATAGGAAACGTGAGGGAATTCTTTATTATTTAGGATTGGGACCCCTTACATTAAATTAATCCACACCACAAACCAACACAAGGTTTTTTCCAATGGTTTTTGGAAAAGGGAAGAGGAAAACAATATTTTATAAGGCCCAAGTCCGAACATCTTAAAATAATAAGGTTTCTTCTGTGGAGGTGAGTCACACTCCAATGGAAATTAATTTAAAAAGGAAAAGTGTTGAATATGTCTTGAGGGGTCCATTAATTCTTTAAAAAGTAAGTCACAAAAAAACCCAAAATCACATTATTTTAATGATAAAACATATATTGGCCAAACATAAGGATTATGGTATTTTATTACATCACCATTGGGTCATTATGATTTCATAAAACACATTATATATTTAAACGGTATTAAATTTTTACCCAAAAAATTTACTCTCTCAGAAAATTATGAAAAATTCACAGTTGGATAATTTCGACGTCCAGATTCCAGAAATGACAATTATTTTATCTAGAAATATTTCTAAATATTTTATTTTTCACTTTTAAAATAAAAACCAGCATTTATATAAAATTCACGGGTTTTGACAGAAATGGCTTTCAAACCTTAATATAAAATTTTAATTGCATTCATAAAATTATAAGATCATTTATATTTAATAAAAATTAATTTATTAAAAATATTATTATTTTATTAAATTATTATTTATTTCAAAAATCCTTTAATTTAATAAAATAGATTTCTTAATTATGTAATAACTAAAAACACCATCTGTACTTTACAAACTAATTACAATGTGTCAAAAATGACTAGAAATTATATTCATTATTATATAAAAAAATAATGTACATGAACATAGTACTACTTATTTGTTACATAACCCCTTAAAACAGCCGCATAAGACATAAGGTTATGGTGTGAGATGGTGACAGACTCTTGGGGTGGATCGGATAACATCGCTCGAGTGGTAATCTCTATAAACTTCTACTTTTCCAGTAGACGGTCCCGTTCGAGCTTGACATGGTGATGCTCAGCTTGAGCTTAGTCAAGGGCAAAGCCTAACGATTACACCTCTTTTCCAAGCTCCGACAAATGGAATTCGTATGGGGCAATTCTAATGGATGAGTCCATCACTTCTTTTGTCTGAGTAAATTGGATTTGTTAAGGTCCTATATTTATACTAATCATGTGATCACTGTTCAATGGCTATATTAACAATGGTCAAAAATATTAACATAAAACCAAAGAAGTTGAATTATTATAAAAACCTTTTATATAAAGATACATTTAATAAGATCAAGAGCGATTTTCCATTAATGAAACTTTGGGTCATTACAGAGACCGCTCAACAAGCCCTCCAAGTCAATAATTCAACATGTTCATCTGGACAGCGAAGACCAGTGATCGAGAAGCAGGCGGTGCTAACCACCCTCTCCAACCGTTTTGGGTCGTTATCCCCAGAACGCAATCACCATAAACTCCCATATTCTGAGGAGGTGAATGAGAAGGTCCCTCAGGGCCTTAATTCAAGGAGACAGGAGTCCTTCTCGAGGGCTCCCATCAATAATTGCCACCAGACTCATGCGGCAGTACGCCCTCACCAAGATGAGGGTATCGACTCCAGGCATTCGGCTCAGGTTCCTCGAACCCGAAGAGGCAAGTCGAATCACCTGAGGCGAAATACAATCAACAGTGAGCAGGTTCTCATCTCTTCTATCTCCAGAGAAGTCCACCAACCTAACTTGGTGGCAGGCAATGAGCGGGCACATACACCCATCCGTTTTAATTCCGTTGTCCAACAGACTCGTCTGGCGGCATTACGCCAACCCCACCAGGCAATTCTGGCAGAGTACTATAGGGTTGAACATACACCTTTTTATACGTCATCACCTAGTCAGTAGGCTCATCTGACTACATATGATGGATCTCGTCAACCACGTTCGGTGAAGTACAATTAGAAGGCACATACACATGCTAGTATTGATCATGCCTACCAACAGTCTCTCTTGGTAGGACTTGGGGAAGTCAGTCAGAATGTTTCAGCAACAAATAAGAGGCAGACGCAACTCTCTGTCCCCACACTTGAGTACTGCCAGGATTCACTGACAGGAAAAGGAGGACAAGAGAAGGCACACACATCTACTCCAAGAACGGAATGGACATATATCCATGTTCCGGTATCTGACGTCATCAAAAATATTCTATCAATGGTGAAAGAGTAGCAGCAAATCCCTACTCATATTATGGATGCATTCCAAGATATTATAACAGCTTCAGTAGCATCTCAGGGAAAGACACATAAATATATCCATACCAGTGGAGTGAAAAATCAATAGTTCACTCTGAAGCAGATACACACATCTATTCCTGTCCAAGAGGGTTGTGGGGCGTATTCCACCATATCATACGGACAACCATGTCAGGGACATACATCTGATTTGAGTAGAGATCGTTAGCCTAACCTTGCCATATCTCCTGATCAGGCACATAAACATGCTCAGAGAAGCCACTTTTGTCAACAAGTGGTTACTAAGGCGAGTAAGAAGGTATCTAAGAAGAAGACCCACCCAGCACAGTCAAGAGATGAGGAGCCAATCTGTAACAAGGCCTTGCTCGATGCTGGAATTCTTGATGCCCTCTGACAATTATCTGTTGGAATACAATATTCTATTCCCTTATTTCCCAATAGTTAGAACATTAATTCAGAAGGTCATCAACAGACACTTCATCATAAAGGCATGCTTCATGAAAGTTCGGTTGATCTTGAAGTTTCATCTTCAAATGAGAGCTATAATAACCCTCTGTGTAGCCAAAAGGCCAAGGAGAAAAAGTTCTCATCTTTTGATGTAACCCACCATGGTGGTCCTCCCCATGATGATGAATTTCTCTGCGAAACTCCTCTACGCAGTAGTGATGCACATTGCCCGGAAAATGCTCTAATGGGAAATGTAGTGCCAAGAAAGCCCTATTATATTGAGGCACATGCAAATGCGAAACCAGTCATGTCTAATGCTTCATAGCTAGAGGGTGAAGTAATTTCTCAATAAGAAGATATCCCAGGGTGTATGTCGTTCTCTGAAACCACCCCTAAGTCATGAATATTTTAGTTTGATAAGTGATTTCTCTACCAATATTTTTGAATCCGAGGAAGCAACAAGGAAACACTAGCTCTTGTAGAATCAGGTAGAAGAATATTCATTGAATGATAACTAGGAAATGATGAACATGAGAAAACAACTCGAGAAAGTTGAAGTTCCAGTCATGTTTTGGACTCTAGATGACTCTTAATATGACATTCCAGAGATGTTGACGTAAGATGGAATTCATGAAATTCGTCTCAACATATGGAAAAATATTTTTAGTTGAAAAAGAAAGTATTATCTTATGATGAATATGAAAATCATGTTATCATAATAGAAGTGTTACAACATTAGATTGATTTGGAATCTCTATCAGTCTCTTGATATCTGAAGACTGAAAAGTAGTAGAGAGACCTTCGGCGTTCATGCCTTGGCGCACTAAGAAGATTGCGCCAGTTAATTTCCAATGCTCCATCTGGTATTCATGTCAGAGGATGGGGTGTTCATGGAGTACTACATTTCATTGTGCTCTCAAGTCAGCAAATCCCAGCGAAAATGGTCTCATGAAATGTTATTGCCCGTGGCCACCCACGGTCAATGGGTTTTTTTTGTAATCAAAAGCTTTCCCATGGATAGGCTTCAAATAGTTCCTCTCAAAATCAAGAATACAGAGAAAAAGTTGTTGAATTACTCATATATCAAGAAAATGAGAACATTGAACATGCCTCTCATATAGAGCAAGCACATCAACAAGTCACCAAAGTGTTAGAAATCATCCAACGGTCTTCTGAGCTGGGTGATAAAAGAGGATGTCGATTGATGCATCCACCTAATTTCTGGACCAAAGTCCACAAGATCAAGATATTTTTTATGAAATTCTTAGAAATAGCATGTCAATAGATACCCCAGCTTGCCAGACTGGGGACTCTTTCAACCCAAACCTTAGAATCATCAAATAGGATTTGAGGAGTTCAGCAAAGGAAGAAATAGCCCCAGTCCACCGGACTGCGGACTTTTTCAAATCTTCAATCCACTACTCAGCGAAATTCGGTCTTCTCTCGATTGGGTAAGATGACACAAGAGGAACGAAGAGCCAAATTATCAGGAGATTATATACAAATTATGGTTCGCCAAGAAGTTCCTCAGGGATCAAATCAACAAAAGGTATTTTCTGGTCAGGGGTGTGATAGAAGAAAATGTCACAGAAATGCTGATAAAAGGGATATGATGCGTTTTGCATCAATTAATGGCATTAATGTTGTTGTTGATGATCCTCTAGAACATGGGGCTCACTCAGGAGACTCATATGAAGATGTTCCTGCTCCAGATGTTGTACGCACAGACACAATTGAAGAAGGTGTGCGTACACGAAATCAAAGGATTACCCAGAATCTAGGTAATCCTTCAAGTAACCCACTTCCCCCTCTCCGAAAGGGAGCTAACAAGGGGAATGGAAAGAATAAGAATAAATATCCTTCCTCTGTAGCAGGACAATCGATCTCACTAGAGAAAATATTTTCACAACAGGAAGAATAAATGAAGGAATTGAGGAGGATGAATGCAGAACTACTTCAGGGTAGTATTCTTTCTAAGCGTGATGGAGTCAGTCAATCAAAGGAAATTGTTATGGCTACTGAAATGGATCAACAATATCATCCCTTATCAGTACACCCTCACATGTCTAATCCTATAGGTGAATTGCAACAACAATTGGCTGTGCTACCATCAATTGTAGTAACATCCACCACATCTATACCAGCTCCAGTCATTGCACCTACCGAAGTCCATGTTCAACCAGATGTTTCTCAACAGTGAATAACTACCATTGAGTTATTAACAACACAGTTAGAGAATATGGAAGGGAAGCATGCACAGGTTCAACCAGAAATGAGATATTACCATGAATGGGTAGATTCAATCCTTCCCCCATCAAGTTTTGGGAACCCTGTATTCTCTATTTTCAATGGATCAGGCGATCCTGAATAGCATTTGATGCAATACGTGTCTTGTTGTGATCCTATGATGGGAACTCCAGAACAGTAAGAAGTAGTGAAAATCATATGATTCGTGTGAACCTTGCAAGGTACAACTTTTTTCTGGTACACAAGCTTGCAATCTTGGTCAATTACTGGGTGGGAAGATCTTTTCCAAAAATTCCTTCTTCAGTTCAGCTCAATGTTTCCAAATACAACAGTTTTTTATCTCAAAAACTGTAATCAAAAGGAGAATGAAAGGGTCTCAGATATCATTTCTTGCTGGAAGGGATTAACATATTCCCTAATCTTAGCACTCCCTCAGGATGAACTGTTGCCAATCTGTGTGGCAAATCTCCGTGACAAATTACGCACACCGTTTATCCCTGTGAAAAATACATAAGGGTTTTGAGACCTTACTTCAATCGCTCAATAGAATGAATATTCTCTTATAAAGACTTACGATATGGCTCGTATAATTCCATCATCTCGAGGAAGGAGAATGGGTAACGCATATAATTCTATAGTTATGCTTAAACAAGCATATGTACATGATTCTACTTCAAAACCTTCATCTTCTTGAAGGGATCCACCTCCTAAGCACCATTAACAAAGGCCGTTTCATCAAGACGATCAAAGAGATCAAAGACGAAAACAATTTGAGGATCTAACAAGAAAAACATACTCTTTTCGAAATGAAAAATTTCTTGGTTACTTCATATTGGCTCTGGAAAATAATTTGGTTCAGTTGCCAAGGCCCAAAAGGCCAAACAAGGAAGGAGATGAAGACCGTCACAATTATTGAACTTTTCATCAAATGTTGGGGCATCACATACATGAGTGTTTTGTCTTCAAAGACTTCTTGAAAAAGATTGTCGATTTGGGACAAGTCAAATTAAAAGGTTCTTCAGCACAGGTAGCATGTGTTACTAATAATGTTCCATAGGAGGAAAGAGAGTGGAAAGAAGTCAAAAAAAGCATAAAAATATGATGATTGGATGGTCAGAAAAATTTTCAACCAAACTCATGCCATTTTACAAACGCAATTGAAGAAACCAATTGTGCCTTCTGCCATGAATGTCATGGAAAAACCCTCTTCATCAGAGGGAAAATCATCAAAGAAACGGCATGATTCAAAGAAGGGAAAAGAATCAGAAGAAGATGAGTATGTGTCAAAGCCTAAGTTGTATTTGACTCTGGAAGACTTCATGCCATCTACTTAAAATTCAGGGGCACTACCCCCACCAAATGGAACAACCAAAACAGGCTAATCAGGTAGAGCCTTCATCGGATAAAGAGTTGATTTTTGGTTCTATTAATATGATTCAATTAACAGATCCATATTCCAGTGGCAGTTTCGATTTTGATGAGCCCAAATTTCCTATATTAAATATAGGAATCAAAGGATGTTTTAGAGGCTCAGGATATAGAGGAAGACATGGATCTTTCAGAGGCCACTATTCCAATTCTACCCCTGCTAGAAGTGTGTATGCGACAAAAACTCATGGTAGAGCCCTTCAACGAGCTCAATAAGAACAACCATGTTCATCCACACAAGGCAGACTTAGCCCTAGCACAATTATTCTAGAAGATCAGTTGAATGTTCCATCTACTTCCTCTCAGCATGTAAATAGAACTAATCGGTCTAATCTTATAAAACCAAGAGTATTACCAACTCCTATCCCGGTACAAGATGCATCAAATTCTAAAGCATCAACTTCTAAGGCACCTGCTAAACAACATGTTCCTATTGGGAATAACAGACATTTGGATCAAAAGTATGATACATTGAAACACCTGGCCCAAGTACCAGCTATGTTACCAATTCTAGATTCATTGAATTTATCAAAGGATCTTCGGGAGGTACTCATTGAGGCTTTTTCAAGTCCTCATGAGTTTCAGACTGAAATTGTTGCAGTTGAAGTCTTCTGTGTAGAGAATAATTCTGCAGAATTCCATGCCGCAATATCTGTTACTGATGAAGATGAAGATGATATCGTTCATGGACATATCAGTCCTTTGTACTTATCAGGAAAGGTCAATGGTATAGACATCCGAAGTATTTTCATTGATAATGGTTCAAGATCCAACCTCATGACCATTTGTACACTTCGTCTATTGGGCCTCACGGAATCTGATTTATCTCCTTCTACTTTGATGTTATAGGGATTTGATAAAAATGAACATGAAAAACTGGGTGAGATTACACTCAGAACTCGGTTTGGAGAACTTGTGTCCAATTCAGATTTCATGGTTGTTGATCAAGGCTCAGCCTTCAACATCTTTCTTGGAAGACCTTGGCTACATCGACATGTGGCTATCCCTTCGTCATACCATCAATGTCTCATGTTTTGTTTCAATGGTGATATGGCCCCATTCAAGACATGTGAATCTAAATACATTGATGCGGAATTCTACCACATGAAGGGAAAGGAGGAATCCACAACAAATAATATTACCAATGTTAATGCTCCATATGGTTTGGAAAAGATTCAAGTAAACCCATTATCACATGTGAGTACAGATTATGTCTTGCCTATCAGTCAAATTTACAGGATAAACCCAAATCAAAATAATCTTACCAAAAGATCCATAGTGTCAATTACTGAAGTCGGTCCATACATCATGGGAGAAGTTTGTGATTCACCAAGAAATGATAAAAGCTCAAATGGAGATGACATCATTTCATCTGCTGAAATACATCAAGTTTATACTTTTCCAATCAGGCCAGGGAATGTTATAGCAATGTCAGAGGTAAACGATGATGTCGATTCTCAATCCATAATCTCCTCTTTATTACGAAAAGAAGACCCTTCATCATCAATCGGGTCAGAAATGGAAGCTTCTTCTTCAAGATATGCAAATTTTGACATCTCTTCTGATCATGAAAATTCTGCTTCATCATCTACTATGCAAGTAGAAATAGAGGAAATAAAACATGTTGAAGAAGAAGAGGAAGATATCAAGGATTCTCCTCCAGCATTTGAAGAGGGTATCACTGCCACTGTGGATGAACTCAGAGAAATCAATCTTGGTACAAAAGAATATTCACACCCCACTTTAATCCGTGCGACCATGGCTCTTGAAGAGAAATAGATGCATATTTCTTTTTTAATGAAAAATGAAGATATTTTTTCTTTGAACTAAACATATATTCCAGGGTTTGATCCTGATGTTTCCACTCATCATTTGGTTTTTCCAGAAGAACATCAAGGATTCAAAAAAGATTCTAGAAGAACACACCCCAACTATGGTTCCTAAATTGAGGATGAAGTGGATAAGCTCATCAATGCTAACTTTGTTAGAGAAGTTCAATATCCCAAGTGGTTGGATAATATAGTCCTAGTTAAAAAGAAGAATGGAAAAATTAGTGTTTTCATTGATTTAAGATATCTTAATCGGTATTTCCCTAAGGATGATTTTCCAGTTCTGATTACAGAACTCTTGATTGATGCGATAGCTGGCTATGAAGCACTTTCCTTCATGGATGGATATTCTTGATATAATCAAATCCAGGTGGCTCCAAAAGATGAAGAATATACAGCCTTCAGATCCCCTTAGGGTGTGTTTTGCTATCAGGTAATGCCCTTCGACATAAATAATGTAGGCACAACATATCAGCGTACCATGCATTGTATCTTCAAACCCATTTTGGGAAATTTGTTGAATGTTATGTGGATTATTTGGTGGTAAAATCCAAATAACTTTCTAATCACTTGTATGATTTGGAAGTCTAATTCCACAACCTTCAGCAACATAATTTGAAGATGATCCCCTTAAAATGTTCTTTTGGGTAACCTTGGGGAAATTTCTTGGCTTCTTCATGCTCCATCGTGTTATTGAGGTCGATCTTGAGAAGAAAAAGTCAATCCTTGGAATGTCACCTCCTCAATATTTAAGATAATTGAGAGGAATTCAATGACACTTAGCCTATATTCGTTGTTTCATTGCCAATTTGGGAGAAAAGGATTACCCTTCACCAAATTGATGATGAAGGGAGTCACTTACCAGTGGACTAAAGAATGTCAAGAATCATTTGATATTCTCAAGAAGTATCTGTTGAGTCCACCGGTGTTAATGCCTCATGTTGAAGGAAGACCACTTATCCTCTATGTGAAAGCTCTAGAGCAATCATTGGGTGCCATTCTTGCTCAGTAGAATGATGTTGGGAATGAAAACAGCCTCTACTATCTAAGTCAGACTATGCTTGAAGCAGAAACCCGATACTCAAATATTGAGAAGTGCTGCCTAGATTTAATCTTTGCAGTTCAAAAGTTGAGAAACTACCTGCAACATCATAAGGTCCAATTGGTATCTCTCAATAACCCACTCAAATTCATCCTTAGTCTTCCAATGCTTACAGGACGTCTAGAAAGGAGGGATGTTTTCTTGCAGCAATTTCATATTCAATATGTGACTCAAAAGGCAATAAAGGTCCAAGCTCTAGCTTATTTCCTTGCTGAACACCCTTTAGTGGAAGACACATCTTCAGATATTGAACTCCCTGATGAGGAAGTTTTCTTTATTCGAGAAAGCCTTCAAACATGGGAAATGTAATTTGATGGTGCTTTCAGAAGACCAACAGAGAGGAAAATGGAAAATCTTAAATTCAACAAAGTTGGGTTAGGGATTGTACGCATTTCTCCAGAAAAGGTAGTGTTACATTATTCCTTCTTATTGTGGGAAGGTGGTACAAATAATGAGGTGGAATACCAAGCTCTCATTGCAGGATTGGAGTTATCACTTCAAGCACAAGTGAATCACATAAAGGTGAATGGTGATTCAGTCCTGGTAATCAAACAAGTCAATGGGGATTATGAAATCAAAAAAAGAAGAACTAATCCCTTTGTATGATTACGTCAGAGATTTAATAGTGGAATTCCCTTTAAAATAGACATTTTCTTATGTCCCAAGATCACAAAATACCCAAGCTGATGCACTGGCTAATATAGCCACTTCTCTGGAAGATCCAAATCGGGACGAGACAACCATCAGTATTGCAAATCGTCATACAATTTCAACTTATGTTCAATCTAGAACAGAGGAAATAAATGAAATTAGTCCCATCACTGAACCATATGGTAATACTACAAGATCGATAACACCTATCTGGGAATACATTCAAAATGGAACACTTCCACCTGATATAGCCGGGAAAGAACAAATCTGGCGATGTGTTGTCATGTTTACTCTTTATGATGGCCCTGATCACCTAGAGAAAATTCCCTACAAGTGTGGTTTTGAGGGAGTTATCTTCAGATGAATTTTAGGTTAAGAGACAATGGTTGTCATGAATGAAGGGCATACAAGAGTCTGTGGTTCCAACTAGTCTGGAAATAGACTATCTGGTCAGATTCGAAGGCTTGGATACTTTTGGCCATCAATGATACAAGATTGTGTTGTTTTCACAAAGAAGTTTCATTCATTCCAAGTACATGCCAACTTCAATCATCAAACCCCAGAGTTACTTCATACAGCTAAATACTCATGTCCATTTGTCACATGGGGAATGGATGTGGTGGGACCTTACCCTTCAGCTCCGACCAAGCAGCTTAAGTATATTCTCACTGCTACTGACTTCTTTTCCAAATGGGCAGAGGCAATACCTCTCAAAGAATTTAGTTCTCAAATAATTTTTAGCTTCATAAAGTCTCAAATCATTACCATATTTGGTGTCCCTCATACCATATTGATGGAAAATGGAACCAACTTTTGTTAATACAAGGTGAAGAAGTTGAATCAAGAATACAACATCAAATCCAATCATTCTTCATGGTATCATGCAGCGGCCAATGGCCAGATAGAAGCCTTCAAAAAGACTCAATAAAATATACTACAAAAGATGGTGGATAATGAAAAGAAGTCATGGCCTGATAAAATCCTTCATGGTTTATGGGCTGATCATACCACCACTTGCACTGTAATGCAGTCAACTCCATATTCACTGGTATATAGAATGTATGCAGTCTTACCAATTGAGGTTCAACTACCCTCACTTAGGGTAGCCATATGTGATCAATCATTTACAGATGAACAGTCTCAAAAGAGATTGAATGAATTGTAATAGTTAGATGAGAAAAGATTGTGCACTCTTCACTACTTGTAAGTCTACCAGAATCAAATAGCACGAGATTTCAATAAAAAAGTACCTCTTTGTTCATTCGTTCAGAGAGAATTGGTATTTGTTATCATAACTCAAATGATACCAGGAAAGAAACCTCCCATGCTTGAACCAAAATTGGAAGGACCTTTTTTAATATATAAGGTCTATTCCAATGGAGCTTATTCTTTAATATCAATGGATGGAGGACTCAAAAATACTCCAACCAATGCCATATTTCGGAAGTAGTATTTTGTATAAACACAAAATACACCATCCACGGTCCATGCATATGACTTTAAACTATTTGCATCCCTTTCATCCCACACAATGTTAAACTGTGACGTCCTAACTACATGATGCTAAACTATACATAAGACTCTTATGTCCAACAAGAAATTAAACTGCACAATCCACGGTCCAAATATATGACCTTAAACAATTTGCATTACTTTCGTCCCACAAGACGTTAAACTGTGACATCCTAACTACATGATGATAAACTGTATAAAAGTCCCTTACATCCAGCAAGACGTTAAACTACATTAATCCACGGTCCATGCATATGACCCTAAACTATTTTCATTTCTTTCGTCCCACACGACGTTAAACTGTGAAAAAGTTCCCTAATTCATCCAACATGACGTTAAATTGTGTCCCCTTTATTGCCTTTTCTATATGATGTTAAACTATACAGAAATGGTCTATTTATATGACCTAAAACTATTTTCACTTTTATCCAACATGACATTAAACTATGAAAAAGTCCTTGATATATCCAACATTACGTTAAAATGTGTCCTCTGTTGTCCTTAATGCATTCCAACAAACTGCACAATCCTCTTTTTGTCCAACATGACAATAAACCGTGTTGTCCCCATCGTCCTACCTACATGACGCTAAACTATATAGAGACTCCTTTGATACGTCCTACATGACATTAAAATGTACTTTTTACCTACTACAAGACACTAAACTATGCACCACCAATAGTCCTAACTCCATGACTTTAAACTGCATAGTCCCTTTATATGTCCTACATGACATTAATCTGTGCATCGTTAAGGTTGTTGTTACCTCTTGTTTCTCACACCGAGTACGACTCATGTGGGCTTAGAGCAAACTTCATCCATAACACCCCTCTAGGACGCTAACCACGTGTAAGTCCCAACATCATTTTTAGGTCATTTTCCCCATGAACAACTTGATCATTAATTCATTCTTTAATTGAACTACGTGGACTTTGATCCTTTCCTTCCAGGCTGTGTACGTAGGAAACCTCCCAAGGATCAAGCCCAAAACCAATCTCTTCACATCGTTCACCTCCATCTCATAGGATGTTGATTCGTGAAACCATCCCCAAAATCAATATCTTTACATTGGTTCAATTTCTTCCTTGATATATGACGTTAAACTGTACAACATTTTTTTTCATGTACCAAAATTAACTACAATATTCTTCAATAACCTAACCTGAGAGGGAATCATTATTTACATTGATTTTTCAATCATGTTTCATTCCAAAGACTACGTGCATACATGAAAATGCCCAGACCTTTTATCTTGGGTTAAGCCATCATTGCAATAAAGTCCCCTTTCACCCTTCACATGTACGAACCAAATTTGTAAAGAAGGGTATTTCTATAACTACGTGGGATTGATTTCCATCTTTATGGGATATGTAGGAACGTTCGAGTGTCCCTCGAATCCATCCCTCAGTCTTTTGGGCCTGACCCCAAATTCCACATTCAGTCCCTTGGCTGAAAAGTCCCCATGAAAACACACACTTTGTATTTCTTATAAATGGTCCAAGCTCTATGACCCTAAACTAAGATCTCCTATATTTTCGTCCCACACAATGTTAAATTGTAGCTTAAGAACTATGTATGTCTTGATTCCCATCCTTATGGGATACGTAGTGATGTCCAACATTTCAATTTAGGATCCAACCACTACATGATTATGGTTATCATTGATCCTTGTATATATGAATACATTTGACAATACCAATCTTTACGTATCATAATCCTAATCCTGAATACTTCTAGATCTTCAGAACCCTTTCATTAACTTCTGATCAGAAACTGTACAATTTCTTGAGAATTATTTTTCATAAACATGCAGCACGTGCCCTTAGGCGGCCTTGCATAAACAGTCTACATAATAGACGTGTGAGCCAAAAGATGCTATTATTTGACTATGCATCCAATTCCCTTAGGCGGCCTTTCATAACTCAACCCCCTAACGGGTTTTCTCAGATGTTGGTAACTTTATTCATGGGAAGAAAGCCTCTTTTGTCCTTATTGGTCTTATCAAAAAATATGTATGGATCTACAAAAAAATAGTTATCCTTAACATATTTATTTCATGATCTTTTTAATGATTTGAAAGTATTCAAGTCTATGGTTTATATTTTTCTTCCCTTCGTTTGGGTCAGACCTTCGTAGGAGTAACATTAATCCAATTCATTGACAAACCTATTTGGAAATATATTCTACATATTCAAGTACATAACTCTATATAGAAAACTCTATACTTTGGAAAATATGAATCCCCATAAATATTCACTAGCTTCATAGTAGTAGAAAAGTTAATTTATGAGAGTTCTTTTGCCTGACTATGCAGCACGTGCCCTTAGGCAGCCTTGCATAAGTAGACTACATGACAGAACTATCAGCCAAAAGATTCTATTTATTTGACTATGCAGCCAATTCCCTTAGGCGGCCTTGCATAATTCAACCCCATAACAAGTTTGTTAAATAATGGTAACTTCATTCTAGGGAACTACTTCTTGTAATGCCTTTTTAGTTCTTTTTCATATCATTCCTCAGATTCAAATTTTCTTAAGTCTTAGTTTACATATTTTTCCTTATACTTGAGTGTGGTAAAATATTTTCCGATATGTTTTCAAGGAATTGAGTCAATTGTAATTCATTCGGTCAAAGTGATTTAGACCATAAACATTAGCCGCTTCATGTCCAATGTGCATGACTTTAAAATTCCCACAAAAGACAAGGAAACTCTGAATAAAAGTCATGTTCTAGCTCACTAAACATACATTTTGTATGATTTAGGTAATTTTTAGCAATTAAAAGATTCAATGTTTGTAGCGTTATTTAAAATAATCAAAATAAATATCAAACTATGTTTACTAGGCCCATCAGCTTAGGTAAAATTTAAATCAGGTAGAAGGAAAATACATGCACAAGTGATTGAAGATGAAAGAAATATTTCCATTTGATGAACAAGAATTAAAAGGAAATCCACAGATTGAAGTCTCTTATCTTTTCCAGGAAATTACAGGAGGCTGTCAACATAAGTCTTCACTAGATGAAAAGCATAACGAGAATCATCATAAGCTACATGATGCTCATGCACCCGACTGATGTCACTCTTTTCAGCCTGATGGAGTGATTTCATGGAATCCACAATGGCCTTCATACTATTAGCTTGAGCTCCCTCCAGTGAATTATTGAGTTGGTCAAGTTCCCCAGTAACAGCGTCTAACTGTTGCTGAAGGTCCATCTGCCTGACGACTTTATCTTTGATCTTATGCTTCATCACCTTCATCTTGGCAGCATAGTCAGCCTCAGCTCAGGATACAACAGCCTTAAATTCACTTATGTTGGCTGATAGCTTCACCCTCGTCAGATCTTCACGACACTTTTTCTCTTGTTCCCTTATTAAAATAACATGTTTCACCGCAGCATGGATATTTTCATATCCAAAACCACAAAGTCCTAGCATGACGAACAAGGATGGTAATAGAGGGATCATCGATGATATCGCTTCTAAAGGCACCACAAATATGATTTTCCATATGTTGTTCTATGCCTTGTGTCATGAAAAGCTGAGTGCCTTAGGTATCTCTGGGTCCAATTCGACATCATCATCACAGGGGGGCATGTAATCTGGAATTAATGCACTTAGAGTAGTGCCCTGTTCTACTCCTTTACCCTTGACCTAAGCTTCATCACATTCAATTCCCATTGGGGAATAGGATAAGGCCTCACCTTCAGATCTAGCCACTGCAATTGATGGCCTTGCATAATTAATTGAAAGCTTTGGTTAGTTTTAAAGGATAACAAAAGAATCAGTTGTCTTGAAAATTAAGTACAATCACAAATATTGTTATTCCTTACCCAATGGTAGATCAGAAAACTGAGAAGGATCCTCCCCATCATTTCTAGATTTGAAAGGATTTTTAGGATGAGTTTGAGGAAGCTCTTCTGGGTTATGCTCTACTTATGCTATTGTCTCTACAACAGTAGGGTTCTCTGTACCCCCTTCAGGTATGGGTTCTTTACTAGCTTGCTCAGATAAAACTGCACATTTGAACCAATCATGATTATACATGTGATAAGAAGTTATTATTAATAGGATGAAGGATAAAACTCACATCCATAATCGTCTAAATTACATTGTAATTTAACATGATTTATAAAATCATCACAAGTTGCGCCAAGTTCCATCATTTCATCTAATGTCATATCAGATTCCTAGTTAGTCTCACCAGTGGGAGAATTTGACATGTCTTCTTGGTGACCTTCATCCTACGATCCATGACCCTGGACATCTTCTTCAGTTAAAACGGCGGCGTCGGTTGCAATGGCCTCCAAGAGCTCTAATGCAGGGGTTGAACCTAAAATATCACAGAATGGAAGTAAGTAGATGATTAATTCAAAGTTTTATGGATAATTGTTAACATACTAGAAGCGAGTTCTTCTCTTCTTGCAACAATAGCAGGAGGGATACTAGGAATAGATACTGGCTCTTCTCCAGTAGCAGGCAAGTCAGCCTGAATTTGTAATTGTTCCGCAGAACCCTCCGCGGTCCTCAATGGAGGATCAGTCATTTCCCTCAGAGGGTAAATTGAATAAGCCCCTCCAATCCCCAGAAATATGAGAAAAATTTTCATTGGTATAGATTCATGATTATCTGAAATACTTACCACTACTGATAAAGAGTTTAGAGGTGGACTTCCTCCTTCGTCGCCTTTGTCCTTTTGGATTTTTAGGAGTATCAGCAATCTCCCTTATTGGCACTTGAATTGGCGAATAGAATGCCATGTCCAACTCTTCATTAATGGCATGTTGGCCTGGAGATGTCTCACCCGATTAGCGAGGAGACTCATCAGTAGCCCCAATGGCAGTACAACCAGGGATGTACTATGGTGAAGGATCCTCAGTTGTTCCTTTCTTTGCGAGCTACAAGGTGAAGAAAATAATTTCCTTGAGTAACAAATCTTATACTGAAATCAAGTTGCGAAGAAAATAAGGAAATAAAAATTGCATCTTCAGGAGCCACAAAATCGTGCCACTCCTCATCAGTCTCCTCAGCAGTGCCATGATCTATGTAACACCCCGAGCTTCTACGATACGCTTCTCATTCAATAATGCAATAGCTTGCATTGTACGCAATTTCGAGTTCTAAAACACCGCATTAATCAAAGTAGCCGTTATGAATAGTAATAACAACTTTTTAAAATTATAGAAATTTTATATTTTAAAATGGAATTAATTTTTGTATTCATAATATCGATTATAGCTTAGGGTGAAATTTTGGCCTTATTCTGAAAGACATCAACTTTTGATGAATAGTGAAACCACTAAGTGGTTGTTAAAAACTTATTTTTTCGTTTAAATGAAATATTACCACCTTTGTGATTTGATTTTAAAAAATCCGACATACATGGTTGTCATTATGAATTAAAATGTTGTTCAATGAGATTAAAATAAATTTTTGGTGAATATTAACTTTTATGTTCTTAATCGCGATTAGAGGTAATTAGTGTAGTTTAAGGTAAAAATGATGTTTTAATAATATGAGATGAGCTTGACACTTGTCCTACTCCTATTGGATGAGTCATGGCCGACCCAGAAAACCCATGGGTCAACTTGGGGACCCCATGGAGCCACTTTAGTTGGAAAATTACATTAATATATATTTATTTAATGTTACAATTAAATTGACACATACATGAGTTGTTTTACTAAAACAGTTTTTAAGTGGGGTTACACAAGTCCAAATTTTGACTATAAATATTAATTAGAAAGCTAAAAAGATTTCCTACATCATAGTATTTTTTTTATAATTTTTAGACATTATATAAATTAAATTATTTATGACATCATTATGATGCAGCGATGACCTCATTATTTAACGATTTAAATAAATGAGAAGATAATGCAAAATCCATGGCATAAAATTGTCCAAAGCCTATTGGATGAGGAGATTTAGAAACCTTATCACCTTACCCTCGAATTATATAAGTTTGGGACCTTTAGAATCCGAAAAGCATTGTGAAATAATGTAACATTTCATTACTTTCCAAAAGAGCCCCTCCTCTCCACTTATAAAAGGCCCCCACCTCTCCCACCTCATTTACACTTTCAAGCCATTTGGATCGGCCAAAATCTGCCACAATACTCTCTCCACTTCCCTCCCTTACTCCTAGAAGCCTAACTTTGGGCAGAATTCTTCCCAAGGAAGCCTTTGGCTCAAATCAAAAAGAGTTACCCGGTTTTGAGGTAATGTCTTCTCTAATGTTGTTTTGTTTTATTTTTCTTCTCCAACCCCCTAAACTCTTTTTATTAATTTATTTTGTAACAAAACCAGTATCCTCAATATACTAGGATGTTTTTATAAGAAGGATTATAGCTACACTTACACACTCCTACATCTAATGGTTAAAGAACATACGGTTTCTGTGGATGGCGAATTTCTGCCTCACGAAACGATGATTGTTCAACACTCATATAACACCTTCAAAGGTGGACATTACGATGTCACTATTTTTATATATGATATATAATATGTTTATGTTTTACTTATGATTCTTTATTTCTCATTTATGGCATACTTTATGATTTCCATTATGGGTAAAACGCGATAATTTCATTTTAGGAAGTGCGGACTACCGCCCCCTCAAAGTTATGTGAATCGTTAATTCCATATGTGGGATATATAAAGGATGGATTAAATGGTATTATACACTATATTATACTGGAATTATATTATTAATTTATATCATTATGATTTCGTTCCATTAAATATGAAATTTAAATGAAAGTAGCGTTCATGCGTACGTACGGCTTACCGTCTCCATGAACAGTGCATTTCATTTCTTACCTCTAAATGTTACGTAATATTATAAATGAATGTATATACAAGATATATGAGATATATATGAAATCTAAATCATGAATATAATTCTGGAGATAATGGATATTCTACCACATAAACAACTTGTAATTATAAGAAGTTTATTGTTGACTCAAGTACCAAAGATCGACAAAACGACCGTTATTAACTTAAATAATTACATAATGTTCATATCATTGTAATAAGTGATATAATAAGGATAATGAAATTGAAAATGGTTCTTAATAAGGTATATATTAACTCTAGTTTATTATTCAGGAGGTTAAATAATGGTTGAGTCAAGTCAGACACGAGGTAAGGGAATTTCTTAACCCAACTTCCATTCTTTGGGTTAATCTCATACTTTCAAATTATGTCAGGATATTATTATGTCCTATTTTGTATTTTTACGTTCTTTATGTGTACCTATAGTGAATACACATAATAGATATATTTTATTTTAAAAATTGTCTCAATCTCCTTTCATTGAGGAATATTTGGTTTTATACACAATTTTCTTTTATACGGTGTTTAAACCCCTTTGACTTTTACGTTTATTCAAAAGGAATCTTTTTATACGAAGCGTTTTGCTAAACGACAAAAGGGAATGTTTTTCTTTCCGTACTTATGCAGCGACAATGACTTCTCCACCGCCGTGACCATTATTTGAGTTTCGGATTCCTTTACAAGCCATCATTTTTTTTAATGACAAATAAATACAAAGTTTTAACTTTCTTTTATTTTGGTATTGAAAATGGTTTTGAAAGAGTTTTTATTATAACAATGTGTTGTATTGATATCTTGTGATTGAAATTTGGAAATGTTATGTATCTTTTATGCATGTTTTATGTGATACGATTATGTTATGGTTTATGATATGTTTAAACCTATTCATATGAGGAATGAATTGGACTTAATAAGTGACGGGTGGAGCCCGCTATAGCTCCTCGATGCATCGGTAGGTCTCATGAGACAACTAGAAGTGGAATTGGCCGAGGCCCTTTCCCAATTTGATTTATGGTTTTGGCCGAGGCCTTAATCATTTTAGATGTCTTGGCCGAGGCGTTGACAAAATGTTTCAGAATGCCTGGCATTATACATTCTCTCATTATGAAAGTGGTTATTGATATTTCATGTGATTATTCGTCTAGTAGAATATCCATGTGAGTAAGTAATGGAATTATTTTATTTTACTTTTTCCATATTATGCTGAACTTCAAGTTCAATAAGGCTTTTGTTTTAGTTATACATTGCCTTAAATGCTTATGTTTTCTTATAAAATCTTCCGCAATATTGTTATCCTTACTGAGCATCTGAGCTCACCCCTTTCAATGTTTAAATATTTTCCAGGATGTGAAGAAGTGTATTATGACTGACTTGCAAGAATAGTCAGTGAAGATATGAGTGTGGACTATGAAGACCATGTTATTGTTGTTTGTTTAATTTTGATGTAATGAAAGACATATGAATGTATCTAGTGTTTCCAAGGCTACTAAACTAATCGGTCTTTCGAGACTTAATCTTTTGTGATCATGCCAATGTTACGAAGTAATGCACCGACTCTGGGTAGCTGGGGTCGAGGCATTACAGTTGGTATCAGAGGCAGTTTAGTACAAACCTTGGAAACTAGATTTAGATAAACTCTTATTAGATCACGTAGAGCTAAGATGAACTTTGAGGATTAGTATAGATAAACTTCCAAGAATTTCGGTATTATAGAGATGTTATGAGTTTTCCGAGCAATACATCCCTGTCTGGATACGAGCAGGTAGAGGCGGCTCTGGCACAGATGTACCTAGGGGTAAAACCCGAAAACACCGCTTTGAGCTAGACTCGAACGGGAACTAGTGCACGACAACGGGCCTTGCTGCACTCTTGGTTACAACACTCCTGGGGGATATGCTTAGGATAATTCTCTTTTTATTTACAAACCACTATGAAGGGTTATGAGTATATACTTCCTCAAAGAAAACATTTCTTTTTATGATTATGGATTATATCTATAAACAGTTCAATTTATGTAAAGTGTTTTACAAGTATGGAATTATGTATTTTGATTCATAAACTAATCTAGTTTATGCCATTGTTTAGAAATGGCGCCTAGTGGAAGGAATGGAAACCGTATCAAGGAACGAACTCCGTGTAGGGATTTCCCTCCTGCTCATGATAATTTTTGTGGATCTGGAGATACAACTGGTGCTGATCAACTTATTACCATACTGGGACAACTCACTCAGGTTATGAATAATAACCTTACTCGTATGGAGCACCCTGATCCGCAACGTGGAGGATCAATGCTAGACCGTTTCATGAGGCAACAACCACCAACCTTCAATGGGAGTACAAATCCTATAGTAGCTGATCAATGGATAAATTACTTAGAGAAAATATTCCATGCCTTGGGGAGTAGTGAAAGGGAGAAGGTTGTCATGGCAGTTTACCGCCTCACTGGAGATGCCGATCAGTGGTGGTCGCTGATTCAAAACACAAAGGAAGATGATGACGTATCGAATATGGAATGGAGGGAGTTCAAAGAGCTTTTCTTAGAAAAATACTTTCCTCGTGACCATCGAGCAGATATGGAAAGGCAATTTCTGAGTTTGAGGCAGAAGGAGGATGAGAATGTCGCAAAGTATGAGGCTAACTTTACAAGGTTAGCGAGGCATGCTGCCGATTATATACGTAACCCAAGGAGTAAGATTGATCATTTCTTTGATGGGTTAAAACCATTTCTCTGTCGAGCTTTAGTATCACAATCCTTCTCATCATACGAAGATATTGTATCGTGTGCTATCAAGACAGAAAAGGAATTCTCTAAGTCTTATGACAACAAAGTAAAGCAAGAGAAGAAGAGAACGGTGGAACAAGAGACAGATAAAGGGAAAAAGGGAAAGAAGGATTTTCCATTATGTGATAATTGTGGGAAGAATCACCCTGGTACTTTCCTAAAAGGAATGGGAGTTTGTTATAAATGTGGAGAAAAGGGTCACCAGGCTCGTGATTGCAAGGGAAAGAAAGAGGCTATCAATGTTGAATGCTATAATTGTAGAGAAATGGGTCATTATGAAAATGAATGTCCTAAGCGTCAGGGAAACTTACCTCAGAAAAAGCCAAGGGATCAAGGACAATCTTATGCTGTTACTACAGTTGAAGCAGAATAACTAATGTATTGGTGCTTTTGGACTCATGGATTATATTTTGGTTATTAGAATAATGTGATATATATATATAAGGATTGTAATGCAGTACTTGTTGATTTCAGTAGGGTTTTAATATGTTGAAGGTAATTATATTTTTAGTATGTGACAATAAGAGAAACTTTACATTGTTTGGGGAAATCTGATAAATTGATTTTGGAATTAAGAGACCTTTTAGAGAATGTCTGGACAGAGGTATTTTGGATAACTATAAAGGTTGGAATGGATTAAGTTGAACTTTGGATAGTATTGTTTAATGTTAAAAAATTTATGAAGATTATTTTTGGAATATTATGATACTATAGTTTTAGGAAAAGGACAACCTGTAGGGTGGGGCATAACCCGTCGCGTCGGAAAAAGCTGCAGGAATCGAACCCACAATCATAGTGCGACAGGCCTTTATTTCCTACCACTAGCCTACAGGAAGTCCCTGGTTATTACAAAATAATTTTACTAATCTAAATGGTATGTGTTAACATTTGGAACCTTATACAATTAGGATAAGTATAATATTTTTGAGTTCTATTATCTTTTTGAGTGAAAGATGAGTTGAAGGTTGAAACTCTAATTGTCAAGCATAAATATATATATAACTATCTCTTATTAAATGAATAAATTAATTCTTAAACTTTATTAAAGGGATATTAAAACAAAAAAATGTGTTATCCTAATACCTTATGTCTTGTTGAACTGATGATATTTTAAATCAATATAGATTGAAGGCTTTGAGGCCCTCAATTTGACAATTGATTGTGATTGATGACCTCAATCACTCGCTACAAATATTTACGTTTTTCCTCCAATTATATGTCTCTAATTGCCACCAATGTTCTCCTAATCGAGATCATAATTGGGTTGTGACTTTATTCATTTCCCCTTCCCTCTTATTAAGGCTAAATTTTATTAATCATATTTCCGATGCGGGTTTTCCTCAAAGGTATTTTGTCTTTTCAACCTTTTATTTTCAAAGAAAAATTTCAAATTGCGAGGACGCAATTTATTGAATGAGGGGAGAATGTAACACCCCGACTTCCACGATACGCTTCTCATTCAATAATGCAATAGCTTGCATTGTACGCAACTTCGAGTTCTAAAACACCGCGACTAATCAAAGTAGCCATTATGAATAGTAAAAACCACTTTTTAAAATTATAGAAATTTTATATTTTAAAATGGACTTCATTTTTGTATTCGTAATATCGATTATAGATTAGGGTGAAATTTTGGCCTTATTCTGAAAAACTTCAATTTTTGATGAATAGTGAAACCACTAAGTGGTTGTTAAAAACTGAATTTTTCGTTTAAATGAAATATTACCACCTCTGTGATTTTATTTTCAAAAATCCGACATACATGGTTGTCATTAAGAAGTAAAATGTGCTTCAATGAGATTAAAATAAATTTTTGGTGAATAGTATCTTTTAAGTTCTTAATCGCAATTAGAGGTAATTAGTGTAGTTTAAGGTAAAAATGATGTTTTAATAATATGAGATGAGCTTGACACTTGTCCTACTCCTATTGGATGAGTCATGGCCGACCAAGACAACCCACGGGTCAACTTGGGGACCCCATGTAGCCACTTTAGTTGGAAAATGACATTAATATATATTTATTTAAGGTTAAAATTAAATTGACACAAACATGAGTTGTTTTACTAAAACAGTTTTTAAGTGGGGTTACACAAGTCCAAATTTTGACTATAAATATTCATTAGAAAGATAAAAAGATTTCCTACATCATAGTATTTTTTTTATAATTTTTAGACATTAGATAAATTAAATTATTTATGACATCATTATGATTGAGCGATGACCTCATTATTTAACGATTTAAATAAAATGAGAAGATAATGCAAAATCCAAGGCTTACAATTGTCCAAAGCCTATTGGATGAGGTAATTTAGAAACCTTATCACCTTATCCTCCAATTATATATGTGTGGGACCTTAAGAATCCGAAAATCATTGTGAAATAATGTAACATTTCATTACTTTCCAAAAGATCCCCTCCTCTCCACTTATAAAAGGCCCCCACCTCTCCCACCTAATTTACACATTCAAGCCATTTGGCTCGTCCAACCTCGGACAAAATACTCTCTCCACTTCCCTCCCTTACTCCTAGAAGCCTCACTTTGGGCATAATTCTTCCCAAGGAAGCCTTTGGCTCAAATCAAAAAGAGTTACCCGGTTTTGAGGTAATGTCTTCTCTAATGTTGTTTTGTTTTATTTTTCTTCTCCAACCCCCTAAACTCTTTTTATTCATTTATTTTGTAACAACACCAGTATCCTCAATATACTAGGATGTTTTTATAATATGTATTCTAGCTACACTTACACACACCTACATCTAATGGTTAAAGAACATACGGTTTCTGTGGATGGCGAATTTCTGCCTCACGAAACGATGATTTTTCAACACTCATATAACACTTTAAAAGGTGGCCATTAAGATGTCACTATTTTTATATATGATATATAATATTTTTATGTTTTACTTATGCTTCTGTATTTCTCATTTATGGCATACTTTATGATTTCCATTATGGGTAAAACGCAATAATTTCATTTTAGGAAGTGCGGACTACCACCCCCTCAAAGTGATTTGAATCGTTAATGCCATATGTGGGATATATAAAGGATGGATTAAATGGTATTATACACTATATTATACTGGAATTATATTATACATTTATATCATTATGATTTCGTTCCATTAAATATGAAATTTAAATGAAAGTAGCGTTCATGCGTAGGTACGGCTTACCGTCTCCATGAACGGTGCATTTCATTCCTTACCTCTAAATGTTACGTAATATTATAAATGAATGTATATACTGGATATATGAGATATATATGACATCTAAATCATGAATATAATTCTGGAGATAATGGATATTCTACCACATAAACAACTTGTAATTATAAAAAGTTTATTGTTGACTCAAGTACCAAAGATCGACAAAACGACCGTTATTAACTTAAATAATTACATAATGTTCATATCATTGTAATAAGTGATATAATAAGGATAATGAAATAGAAAATGGTTCTTAATAAGGTATATATTAACTCTAGTTTATTATTCAGGAGGTTCAAGAACGGTTGAGTCAAGTCAGACATGAGGTAAGGGAATTTCATAACCCAACTTCCATTCTTTGGGTTAATCTCATACTTTCAAATTATGTCAGGATATTATTATGTCCTATTATGTATTTTTACATTCTTTATGTGTACCTATAGTGAATACACATAATAGATATATTTTATTTTAAAAATTTTCTCAATCTCCTTTCATTGAGGTATATTTGGTTTTATACACAATTTTCTTTTATACGGTGTATAAACCCCTTTGACTTTTACGTTTATTCAAAAGGAATCTTTTTATACAAAGCGTTTTGCTAAACGACAAAAGGGAATGTTTTTATTTCCGTACTTATGCGGCGACAATGACTTCTTCGCCGCCGTGACCATTATTTGAGTTTCGGCTTCCTTTACAAGCCATCATTTTTTTTAATGAAAAATAAATACAAATTTTTAACTTTCTTTTATTTTGGTATTGAAAATGGTTTTGAAAGAGTTTTTATTATAACAATGTGTTGTATTGATATCTTGTGATTGAAGTGTGGAAATGTTATGTTTCCTTTATGCATGTTTTATGTGATACGACTATGTTATGGTTTATGATATGTTTAAACCTATTCATATGAGGAATGTATTGGACTTAATAAGTGACGGGTGGAGCCCGCTATAGCTCCTCGATGCATCGGTAGGTTTCATGAGACAACTAGAAGTGGAATTGGCCAAGGCCCTTTCCCAATTTGATTTATGGTTTTGGACGAGGCCTTAATCATTTTAGATTTCATGGCCGAGGCCTTGACAAAATGTTTCAGAATGTCTGGCATTATACATTCTCTCATTATGAAAGTGGTTATTGATATTTCATGTGATTATTCGTCTAGTAGAATATCCATGTGAGTAAGTAATGGCATTATTTTATTTTACTTTTTCCATATTATACTGAAGTTCAAGTTCAATAAGGCTTTTGTTTTAGTTATACATTGCCTTAAATGCTTATGTTTTCTTATAAAAGCTTCCGCAATATTGTTATCCTTACTGAGCATCTGAGCTCACCCCTTTCAATGTTTAAATATTTTCCAGGATGTGAAGAAGTGTATTATGACTGACTTGCAAGAATAGTCAGTGAAGATATGAGTGTGGACTATGAAGACCATGTTATTGTAGTTTGTTTAATTTTGATGTAATGAAATACTTATGAATGTATCTATTGTTTCCAAGGCTACTAAACTAATAGGTATTTCGAGACTTGATCTTTTGTGATCATGCAAATGTTACGAAGTAATGCACCGACTCTGGGTAGCTGGGGTTGGGGCGTTACAATCTATCAATTCATTCACCTGCTTGGTGACAAGAATGGAATCGTCAGTGGCATATATGAGCATTTCCAGCTATCTCATGTAAGCCCACCCTTCATTGGTGTTTTCTTCTTATTGGATATCTACAGAAGCCACAAGATTCCCTATTACAGGTAGTTGTAGACCCTCGCACAAATCCAGCCAGGCAGTCTCAGTACCACAATATAGACTCTTCCATGTCTGGACAGCATCTGGTCATAGATATTTAGTGCATGTACCACAATGCTGCAAGGAAGGTCCTACAATTTTCGAATTCAATTTTTTCCCAGATCCTGCACCTATTGATAGAGAATAATAAAATAAGACTTATTTCTTTATAAAGTGATGTTGATTAAATTACCACAATGAAGTAACTCACTAGGCGTTGATGGATTAGGTCTTTTGATTCTAACCGGTGGATTATATCGAGCACGAGGAAGCTTTGCCACTTGTTGTGCCTCATCATCCCCATCATAGAATTCCGGTGAATCAGTCCTAGAGGAGGAATCTAGTGAATTAGCTTCAGGTGGGGAAGCATCACCTTCATGAGGAAGCCTTCCTTTCTCTACAGTCCTCTTCCATTTTCCCACCTGATAAACTTGGTGATTCAGCACCCCTTTAGGGTGTGATTCTATCCAGTGCTCGACATACCATGTAGTCAAGTTATGTGTCGCTATTTCAACCGGTAGATGAAATACCGCCCTAGTCTTCTCCCTTGACATCAGCAGACACAGTTTCCAAGAAACCATCGGATGTTTCTCTATCCTAACGTGTACTGAAGGAGATACAACAATCTGTTGCAGACACTTGAATTGATGTGCAAATATATATGGAGCATAGGACTCACATATAATTTCTCTGTCAATCCTGGAAACTAGCACACCATCTCTGCAAGCTAGCATGTATGCCCTCAAATCCAAGTGGGCTGTTCCATCATCAACAAACCGCCCGATTGGCGGATTTCCATATAGAAAGAAGTTGAATTAATTAAACATGCTCATCCTAATTTTCATGTCATAGGCATTGAGATCTAATGGATCAACTCCATAGAATTCTTGCACAGATGGCCTGAAAGAACATCCATGAATTTGTAATTCATTCTGTACATTATAAGTTCTTAAGTGAGTGGCAATTAATCCCCATAAAACATGGAATGGTCCCACTATTATTAAAGGATATTTACCCAAGAAGACATGAAGTAGACTCCTTTGAATCTTTGCTAAAATGGAGGTAGCCAACACAACCATTTTTCCCTCATCCAACATTTCCACAATAACAATGGTCCCTGGCCTGACGGCTCCCTTTGAGTCCCTTACTGGCAAGAGAAAAACACTAAGCCACAAACCCAAGAAGCCCGCTAGACGATTCTTCTTTTTGATCCTTTGGTTCACCTCATATCCCAACTTCTCAAACTCTACTACTTCTAGAGTTGGCCAGAATGTACTAGGAGCACCCCTCTTCTCATGTTTTGGGCAGGTAGTAGGATGGGAAGGCTTCTTATACATGGATATTTTTTTATGGATCCTTTTTCATTCGGCTCCTTCTCCTTTGTCTCCTTCTCATTATTCTCAATAAGAAATATATTCATCCACTCCTCCGGATGAATATCCTTTCTAGAATGAGTTAAAGAGGTCTATGAACTCTTGAGCCTGTGGAAGATTTTATATAATTCCCGATCCAAATAATGAGTCTTCTCTTAATCATTCCATGTCACCTTTGGAGGAATGAATTCATCATACATATTGCCCAAAATTGGAACCCCTGATATCCTATGGAAATCTCATTGATTGATGCCTACTTCTCCATGAGTAAGATGGAAAGAAATGGTTTCTGGGCTCTAGTGACTGAGTATCTCCAGCACAAAGTTATCATGTCTATAAACATATGTTTTCCCAACCCAGACAGCTCCGTATATCACCACTCGTTTCAGATCATCAAAAAACTCTACTCAAGTTTGTCGTAACCAGTATGCCCACATCCAAGTTGGCTTCACACCTCCCCCAGGATGGAAGTCCTGACATTTCTTCCAGCCTTTGTATTGATCCATCTAAGCATTTCGGAATATTGATGGATGAAAATGTGGTTGCAACTCAGGCTTATGATATTTCATATCTAGAATAAAAGTTCTATGATGCATCATGTGGCCCTTCTCCACTGTTCCAACATTTATAAATCCTCCTCCACATGAGATATTTGTTGAAGCAAAATCGGTGTAACTCTGAAACCACAAAAATGGGATATAGTTCTTTGCTTCTGGAATAGTGACTTCTCACAGATTACCATAACCGTACAATGGAATATTAGTGTTTTGTAGGAAATAAAAGTGATATTTCTTCAAATACTTATCCAAATTTGGGAGAGTGCTATCAAAGATGGTATAGTAATCGTATCCAACGACATAAATCATTTCATCAATTATTCTGCTTTCCAGTTCCTCATTCGTTCCAATTCTTCTTGGATCTATTGAATCTTCAAGAAAGTTGAATAAATTAACTCTTAAATGGGTTTATTTTTCATAAAATTTTTGAAGGAATTATGAAAAATAGAAAAGGCATTAAGGTGCGCAAGTCTAAATTGGCGCGCAAGTATGGATGTGTCACATAAGTGTTAATGTGCCGCGGATATTTTTGGCTCGCAAGTATAACCGCGCAAGACCAAAAACCTTGACAGAAGCGCAACAACGAAGAAACAGCGGTAAACGAGGAACTTGCGCGGCGAAGTTGACTTGTGCGACAAGAGCTCAAAAATCTAGAAATCAGGTGCTATGTGTGACAAATGATCACATATTTATAGGTCAGGCTTCCCACCTATGTGCCTACAGCCAACGCGCTCCATCCAGTGCACTCCAGCTCTGCGCGACCCGCACCTGCACAATGAAAGTTGCGCGATGAACACATACATGCCTCATTCCCTTTGGTTTTCTTCTTTTCCTCAGAGTCACATCCTTATTTATTTTGGATCCAACTCTGAAGGGTGACATTTTTTGACACTCTTTTTCATCACCTTTTATTAAAGGAATGGAAAGGGAAATGACTTAGCACAAATTGTTTCAGAAATTGATGAAAACATCAAAAATTGACAAAGGAATGAAAATGGAGTCAAAAGACCTTGCACCGCGCATGTTCCCTCATTGTCGCACAAGTATAATTGCGCGCCTCCTAATGGTCGTGCAAGTGACTTTCACTCCCTTTTTAAAAACCACCCGAGTTCCTCTCTAGCCTATAAATACCCCTGGTGGGCCACCCATTTCGGGAGGAATGGTTTTCCAGAATTTAGATATAGAGCTATGAACTCCCAAGTCTCTTCTTCATGTTTTCCGAACACTTCTAAGGTAGTTATTTACCTAGAATAGAAATTCTAAAAAAGAGGAATGAGGTCTAAGTCTTAGAAATTACTAACACTTTGTGCGCCTAAATGTTTTTCCCTTATAGGAAATGAACACAATTGCACGCCTCCTTACATTTTTCATTGAAACTTGCGCTCCATTATTCTGGAAGTACCTCAGGATGATTTAAAGGAATTGGCCAAGAATTTCCCAAGTATTACTCTACAGGTCAAGGACCGCGCAAGTACCCATGTGTCGCACAGGTATACCTGTGCGTCCAATACTTGTGCACCCACGCAGTACCTGTGCACATTCCAGGACTTGGGTGCCCTTATATTTTTTTGGGTGCCCTTCCTGCCCATTTAACCCCTCTTATGCCATTCCACCTCTCCTATTCAAGATTCAGTATTCAGGACACTCTTAAAATCCATTTATGGCATGTTTTCTTGATTGGATTCCTTATCTGAAAGGAGTTCCATGGAATATCTCTCAAAAAATATTGATTTTAACATCATTATATCACTGAAGATAGATATTTCATCCATTCAACCTCATCCTTTAAGATGAGAGAATCTGTAACATGGGCGTCCTTTTAAGGAGTAAGCCCCAGTCTAAATCACCATTAATTTGGGCATCCTCCTTAGGAGTAATCCTTATGTCCTCTTTAATTTGGGAATCCTTTTCAGTTGTAATACCAATGTCCCCTAACCCGGGCCTCCTTTTCAGGAATAATCCCCAGTCATAATTCCCCAAATTTGGGCATCCTCCTCAGGAGTAAGCCCAAAACTTAATTCCTTTAACCTGGGTTTCCTTCTCAAAAATAATCCCCAGTCTCAAATATGGTCATCCTCTTTAGGAGTAAGCCTTAAGTCCCTTAATTTTCAAATACCTTTATCCTAGGCCTCCACTTTAGGAATATTCCCCAGTCTAAATTTATCTTAACCAGTCATAATTCCTTTCGATCTGGGAATCCTTCTCAAGAGTAAAACACAATCATAAGTCCCCTCCTAACTTGGGCATCTTCATTAAGAGTAAAGCCCCACGATTAGAGTATCCAAATCTCGATGAAGCACATATACCTTTACGGACCCTGTTCATCGATTTATTCCCTGAAGTAAATCTTAATCCTTATCTATTTGGGCAGTCATACATACATAAGCCCCACATCATTTCATGGAACAATTGTCTGGTTTCACCAATACCTCTTTTTTCTCAAACCAAGAATGACTCACGTGAGCTTAGAGTGTAAAAGTAACTATGAAATCTTTCTTTGAGCCATGAATCATGCATAAACATCATACTCCCTTACTCGAACTATATGGGTTATGATTCCTTTTCCAAAACAAAGGAAACATAGGTAGCCCATCAGCGGCTACGATCCCAACTCTGAAATAATCCATGTCCTCCTGAATGACAATAAACATCAAGTGCCCCACTGAGTGTCTTTAAAACCAGTATGGTCAACATAATAACCATGTGACTTTTATGTATTTAAGGATACAATCAACTATGAATCACTAAAAAATATAGATGATTCTCTATCGATGAAGAACCTCGAATACATATAAAAGATTCTCTAAATTTCCTTCATATAATTCATCGATTGTCATATTTAATGGAAATCACATTTTATACCTGGTAATGTAATAAGGATTCACGAGCATAACTTAAATCTATAAAAAGAGTTGAAGAGTAAACAATAATTCCCCTAAAAAAAGTGTGATAAGTCTAATCTCCCATCCTCTCGAACAAAGCAAATTCCTAAGCCTCATCAGTCCACAACTAATAAGAACCTAACTTTGGAAAGTAGGTCCAAATGGATAAAGAATCATTGGATGTTTCTGGTTCTACGAACAAACCCTTTAGAAACCAATTATAATGATTGGACCTTCAATCAATGAGGTCATCCCAAATTCTAGAGGAAATAATGAGGTTCACTGAACAATGTTCTATCAGTGCGGTTTAGTGATCACTGTTCTATCAGTGAGATTCAGTGTACAGTGTTCTATTAGTGAGGTTGAGTGAACAGTTTTATCAGTGAGTTTCCATGAACAGTGTTTCCAGAACGGTGAGATCTTTCGGTAACATCTATCAGTAACCTCTAAAGGTAGGTGTACAATAATTGTAGGTTTACAGTAATGGTAGGTCTACACTATTTTCAGAATGGTGAGGTCTCTCGGTAACCTCTATCAAAAACCATTGATGGTAGTTGTACAGTAACGGTTGGTGTACGGTAACGGTAGGTATACAGTGTTTCCGACTTCCTTCTATTTCACCGCTTTGACGTTTCCTTTGACGTAAAAGAAATATAAAGACTTATTTTGAGGACTCTTAAGGGCAATTCAATGACCATAAATCATATATTAATTATTCCTATGGATTGGATGTTTTTAATTGGTTAAGACATATTGGTTAATGTGGTCCACTTTTAATGGGGAATTAAGCATATCTTAAACTGTCGCCCCATTAAATCATCAAAAGGGACAAGATATCATCCTCCCTTTTTATTTCTCTTTTTTATCATCTATGAGATGTTAGAACCATTCAATACATCCCAAAAGAATTTCACAATCAAAATTTACTCCTCAAATTGGTTTTGCACTATTTTGATGGAACAGAGATGTATCGGTCAATCATTGATATAAGGTATATTTTATCTTCATTACTTTGTGGTTCATCTCTTCATATGTCACCTTTCTATAATATATAATTTAATCTCCATGCTTCTAATGGGGATTTACTTGGTGTTTGGTTGGTGTTGTCATACCGTGGAATCCTACAGAGGATGTAGTTGTCGCGAGAGGAGGATTATGACCCGATGTGTGGATAAAGAACATGAGGAACTGTTTGAGGTAGGGGATTTATTGATTCTATTTTATTTGATGTGGAACTTTATTGTTAGCATGTTTAGCCCCACTAGATGAAAATGGAATTTACATAATAAATATTTTAACCCGATAAATAAATTGATATCAGTCATATGTTATTGCCTCATGTTTTTCTAGATAGTGTGATATCTATTCTTGAAGGAAATCAGTAAAGAACATAAATTGGGATTAATTGAAATTTTTTTGGCTAAAGTTAAAGAGGCATGTAAACAAATTTTGTTTTAGTTGTAATTTGATGTTAATCAAATAGGGGTAGTTAGCATGTTTAATTATTGGTGATAGATTACTCAATAAGTTTACCAAATTTGGAACCTACAAATAAAAAAATCTATTAATTCAATATGGATTAAAGAACTGATTGGTTGATAATTCCTTAAGGGTTTCTAAGTTACCCTCTTGATTGTTAAAGGGACAAGAGACTAATTAATGTGGTGTTTGTTTTCCCGCTGCTTGTGATGTGATGTGATCCAGGATGGGTGTTGTGATATGTGGGGACATGGAGGCCATTTGGTTGTGGTAGCAGATGACTCCTAGAGTGGCGAGATACATCAATATATGCATATCGGTGTCAGGGAGGAAACCAATGATGATGGAATGGGATGAGTGTTATTGTTGGATCATTTCTGATTTTTGATTAGTTGTTTATATACTTTACAATACCCCACTACTAAAGGCAGCTGGTCTTAACCTTATTTCGATAGAGGCAAAGACACGTGGAGTATTCCATGTGATTTTTGTGTTTAGCTTCTGAAGGAAGTATGGGTATATAATCTTGCTATAAGAAGCAATGATTCTACGGGTAGTACATCTACCCACCATGTTGACCCCCTTGTGTTTAGTAGCATAGAATGTTTTTCTAGAATTATTGGGAATGTGGGAATGTAATTATATAAGGAATAAATGAAAAAATGGTGTGAACCCATGGGGATGGAGTAGCTGGAACATAATGATAAGGTTATAATTCTGAAAGAACAGTTGACATTGGGTGTGATGCTAATGAAAATTATTGTGGAATTGTTCATGGTTAATTAATATATAAAAAATTTAATTAATGTAATGTGGAATTGAAAACGGGAATGAAGTAATCAAATAAATCTCTTTAAATGGTTGTGTGCATATCGGATACCTAGTCATAGAAGTAGCAGTCCGGCGTCTGAGAGACAATAGCTGTAGTGTGCCTAAGACTAGGTTGTGCCCAGAGTGTGGCTATGAGTTATAGTATATTCTATACTTTTTATGTTTTTATACGCTACTCCACCCTGACAGTAAGGGAAACTGACACCCCATTGATTCTGAGCCCTCGGTGGTGTTTTCCCCATCATTTTGGTGGGAGGATGGATGGATGACTACCCCCTATGGCCCTGTTCTCTTCTTTTGATAGTTACATGTGCTGGTAGGCACATTGGTTAGTTTTCCCCATATATGTGTGTAGAGGTTTGCAATGGCTTGTGGTTATTCACACACATATATTCTGGATATAGTTTTCTATGGAATACTATAGGTGTAACGTGTATAGGTTGTGATGACTTGAGGATCCTACTGAGAATACTATTATACTCACCCTACGTATAAATGAACTGCTTTTTTGGTCACATGGTGTAGGTTTGAGAACAGGCTGGTGTTTACTAGCTTCTGGTTGTAGGAACTGTTCGGGTTTGTGGTTGCTGCTTTTTTTACATTCTTTTGGGAACTTTTAGTTTTCCCCATTTTAGTTGTAGTTCATTTGCATGGTATTAAAAATGTGTTCTTGGGTTTCTATTATATATTATTTTTGAATTGGAGTTGGTTGGTGTCAATCTTATCTCTCTCTTCTGCATGTGTTTTCTCATAGGGTAATGCCTCATATTTGTGTGTTTATTATACCCTCGGTGCTAGTCGCAAACCCTGGGCCTATTGGAAGTGGGACTCAGGGGGTCATTATCTCCCTTTTTCACATTTCAAACCCAGGATGGGTACACTTTGTGTGGAGGGGGTCATGATATATTGGTACAAGAGGTATGGTTGATGGATAGGATAGATTTTGGAGTTAGGCACAGGTGAGGTTGCATGGGATGGTAGGGAAACGATGTCATTCATGTTTAGAAAGTGCAGTAAACACTGGAGACCAGGTGAGACATAGGCATTTAGGGCCCCCTCTGATCTGATGTACAAACCATTAAGTTTAGAATGGCTACTAAACAAGGTGGTACTAGTTTTGGAGTATAGTCATAGGAAAGGTTCATGCATAATTCTTCTTTATGCCTATGTTTGAATGGGTAGACCTTGAGATAGGATTACCTAAAATGAATAAAATAAAAAAATAAATTCATTAATGTTGAGTCTTCCAAATTCAATATTTAGGAACCCTAATGGTTGTTATTTTAAATGTAAGTCTCCAGGTCGACATCATCGTTAGGTATGTACAGAAATATCTAGTAGGATGTTCCACCAGATCTCCACATGGTAGAGGTTGATGACAAAGAAACATCGAGGAAGACACTCTGAGAGTTTCAGTGCCAGAGTCTGCAAGAGTATGCAGGCTATGCTTCAGATTCTATCATGGAAGAATGGTTAGAGTCTTTCAAGATCGGCTTCCGTTCGATTCATGCTCGTAAGGAGCACTAAGTGTCCTTGGTTGTGACAATGCTGTGTGGAGTAGCGAGGCAGCTCTGGTTCTTGATCCTTGAGGATCGTGAGGAGTTAGCGATCTCATGGGAGGAGTTATGAGACAGTTTTGGAGTCCAGTTTCTTTCTTTGACTAGGAAGGCATCCATTTTCAAGGAGCCTCTTACCCTTCGACAGGGGACCTCTAGTGTTAGAGAGTTTGGAATCCATTTCAAAAACCTTTTATGATATGCTTCAGAACTACTACCAGATGTGGAGGCCAAAGTGAGAAATTTCGAGGAGGATTTGCATCTAGAGATCCAGATCTCGGTCACCCCATTTATGTTGAAAACATATCTTGAGGTCCTACCATGGGTAGAGGTTGTCAAAAAGACTTTGTCCAGAAATGAATCATCATGAGTGGGGAATCAGCATGATTCCTCATGAAGCAGAGTTGTGGTCTGGGGTTCTCGGCCTATAGGGAAGAATAGCTTCAGTTCAGCAAGGGGTAAGTACCATCCCTTCACATATCGTTTCTCCAGAGGAAGAAACTCTCATGCCTGTTCCAAGGGATCATGTTCTTGATTTTCTTGTGGTGGTCGTGGTCATCAGCAGTTGAAGTGCCCGACCTTTCAGAGCGGTCATCGTGCATTAGGCATTACACTCCAGGTTCCTCTGTTGAGACAGTTCCAGCCGAGGGAGCAGCAGCTGGTTGAACCAGCTTTTGATCAGTAGAGGGTAGAAGGGGTAGGTAGAGGATAGCCCCATGACACTCCTCGTCCTCAGAGAGAAGAGAACGACCATGGTGGTGGTCATCATCAGGGTCTTAGAGGCCCTGGAGGATGTTGTGGTCAGCTTCATGCTCTATTGTTGCTAGATTCAGGTGATCCAGACGTCGTTCGAGGTACCCTTTACAAGTTTTCAACCATGGTGTATGCCTTATTTGATTTAGGAGTGGCACACTCCTTCAAATCACCTACCCTTGTCCATTCATTGGGACTTGAGGTAGAGAGGCTTCCAGTGCCCTTGGCATTGACTACATTATTTGGAGGTCGAACTAACTTGTTTGAATGGTGTAGACATTATGTGGTAGTTTTGGGGCAACACCTCTCTTGGATAGATTTCTAAGATTATGAATATAACCATATGATGACGTCCTCGGCATGGATTGGTTTTATTCGTTGCAGGCTATCATAGATTGCTTCTGGAAGAAGGTCATCCTCATTGGGGCATATAGAGAGAAAGGGGTGTTTTTTGGTGAGTGAGATCCTTAGATGGTTCCTAGGTTCATTCCATCATTATCATACATGATGGTTCAGATGCATCTATGTTCTTCAAAGGTTCAGCAATTGTCATTTCCTATTGTCATAGAGGAGTACCCTGATGTCTTTCTAGATGTTTTTGTAGAATTACACCCTCGATGAGAGATCATGTTTGTGATCGAGCTACAACCAGCAGCGTCTCCTATCTCTATGTATCCATATACGATGTCCCCTTATGATTTACAAGAGCTACATATATAGCTTGATGCTCTGTTACATTTCGTTATTGTTCGGCCAAGTCTGTCACCATGGGGTGCACCAGTTTTTCTCTTGAAGAAGGCCGATGGATGTTTGTGGTTGTGTGTCGATTATCATCAGTTAAACAAAGTGAAAATAAAGAATCTCTATCCTCTTCCATGAATTTAATATTTATTTGATCAGCTGAAAGGTGAAAGTTGGTTCTCAATGATCTACTTGCGATTAGGATATCGTCAGATTCGTGTGAAGGATGATGATATCCCGAAGAGTACTTTTTGTAGTCGTCATGGGCATTATGAGTTATTTTTAATGCTATTTGGAATAACAAATGCACTATTTGTATTCATGGGATTGATGAATGCTGTGTTCCGTGAGTCCCTTGAAATGTTCTTGATAGTTTCCATCAATGACATCCTTGTGTACTCCACATCTGAAGAGGAGCGTACAGATCATCTACAAGCCATTTTGGGAGTTCTTCACCGACATCAGTTGTTTGGGAAGTTGTCGAAGTGTGCGTTTTTGGATCGAGAATTCTATTTTGTGGGGAATTTTATGTATCAATAGGGATTATCTATTTAACAACCGATGATAGAAGCAGTTGTGTCTTTGGCACCCCCCCAAGATAGTGTCATAGGTGAAAAGATTCCCTGGTCTCACAAGCTACTACAGGAGGATCATAGTTGATTTCTCATTAGTTGTGACTCTGATGATAGATTTGAAAAGGAAGGATCAAGAATTCATATGGACAGATCACTGTTAGGAAGATTTCAAGTATCTAAAGGAAACATTAGTAAGTGCTCCAATCCTTTATCTTCTAGCTGAGGGAGTTGAGTTTGATGTTTTTTGTGATGCTTTATATCTGAGGTTAGGTTGTGTTCTCATGCAGCAGAGGTCAACTTTTTCTTATGGGTCTCAGAAGTTGCATCCCCATGAACACAACTATGCCACCCATGATCTTGTGTTGTCATCCGTGGTTTTTTCTCTGATGTTGTTGAGACATTAACTCATTGGTGGGAGCTTTGTGGTTTTCACCGATCATAAGAGTTTGAGGTATGTTTTCTCCCAGCATGACTTGAACATACGACATCATTGGTGGATGGAGTTCTTGTAGGAATATGACTTCTAAATATTTTATACCCCTGGAAAAGGGAATGTTGTAGATGATATGCTGAGCCGAAATTCACGTAGTGATGCTGTGCGTGAATCCGGTGATTCCTGTAGAGTAATGGAATAACATTCAATATTTCATCAAGATATGGAAGAAGATGGGGTGTAGAGGTTTTCATATTCATATGATGATACATTCATCATTGATTCAAAAGGTGTAATAGTCATATTTGGGATATCTAGAGGTGGAGGTTTGGAGAGACCATGTTGTTTGTGGTGAGGCCCCTGATGGTTGGTAGGAGGATGAACAACACCGAGTGTTGTATCTTGGAAGGATTTTTGTTCCCTGGACAATGTGTGAGAGGGTTCTCAGTGAGTTTCATATACATCCTTTAACGGTGCATCCTGGTCTGAGAAAGATGTACCGAGACATCAGGATCCAGTTTTGGTGGCCTGGGATGAGGCATGCGGTTACGGAGCTTGTGTCTTGATGTTTAGTCTTCCATAAGGTGAAGGCCGAACACATTGTTGCTGGTGGTCTTCTCCAGCCATTAGATATTCCTCAGTGGAAGTGGGATCACATATCAATAGATTTTGTTAATGTTTTTCCTCGATTTCCGAGAGGATGTGATGCTATTTAGGTGGTAGTGGATCATTTAACAAAATCGGCCAACTTCACAGCAATCAAGGAGTCAAGATCAGTGGATGCTTTATCAAGGTAGTATCTAGAAGAGGTGGGGAGACATCATGAAGTCCCTAGGATGATCATTTCCGATCGAGATCCTCATTTTACTTCAAATGTTTGGAGAGGTCTCCAAAATTCTTTCAATTCACAACTATTCTGTATCACTGCTTTTCATCCTCAAATGGATGGCAAGACAGAGCAAACCATCCAGACACTTGAAGACATGTTAAACTATTGTGTTCTTGATATTGGATGTTCATGGATGTGGCACTTACCCTTGGTGGAGTTCTCATACAATAATAGTTTTCACTCCACCATAGGTATGGCTCCGTTTGAAGCCTTGTATAATCGACTTTCCATTCTCTGTTGTGTTGGACTGGGGTTAGAGAGTCAGCAATTCTCAGACCAGAACTAGTGCAGAATACAATAGGTATAGTCCAGGTTATTCGTGAGAGGATGAAGATAGTGCCAGATCATCAGAAATCAAATGATGATCAAATGAGGAGACCCTTGTAGGTTAATGTTAGGGATCAAGTGTTTCTAAAGGCGACTAATCATCGTGGGAAGCAACGGGTTGGTCATGGAAGTAGGCGTTCTCCCCTGTTTGTTGGGCCTTTTGAGGTGTTAGATTATGATGGAGTTGTGGCGTATCGAGTAGCACTTCCCCAACAGATGAATCAGATACATTATGTTTTACATGTATCACATATCCTTCGTTATCATCATGATGACTCTCACATCATCGATTGGGGAGAGATCAAAGTTGATGATGATGCAAAATTTGAGGTGCGACCTATGGAGATCCAAGATCACAAGGATAAGGTGTTGCGTGTGAGTTCTATCCCCTTAGTTTGTGTCTTGTGGTGGCACTATAGAATAGAGGAGAGTACCTTGGAATGTGAGTCACAGATACATGCTCAGTACCTAGAGTTGTTTGATGTTTAACTCTTTTCATGTAACAATTTTCCATTTTTGGTTAAACCTTTCATGTATTATTTATGAATTTCTTTCATTTCTTTTATGGATTGCTCTCTTTTGAGAGGTATCTCGATGGGTGGTTGTTTGGACCCTGTTTGTGTTTCTTGTCTCTTTAGTTTTGATTTGAATCTCGAGGAAGAGAATGTTTTAAGAGGTATTTGATGTAATGGCCCAGAACTCTCCGGTCTATTATGTTGTGAAAATATGGTGTTTGAGGTGTTGGGGGAGGTCACGTTTACTTATCCCCAATAATTTTCCAAATTTCTAATTATTTGAATAGTTCTATCAGTGAACAGTTAGATCGGTAACCTCTAACGGTAGCCTCACATTCCATTGCCAAATTGCAAATTCTGTGAACATTTCCATCAGTTAACAGTTCTATCAGTAACCTCTAATGGTAACCTCTCTTTCCTTTTTCAAATTTCCAATTCCGTGAAGAGTTCCATCAGTGAATAGTTCAATCGGTAACCTCTATCGGTAACCACTATCGGTAACCTTTATCGGTAACCACTATCAGCAACCTATAATGGTTAGTTTACAATGCTCTATCGATTAGGTTCATTGAATAGTATTCTATCAGTGAGGTTTAGTGTACAGTGTTCAATCAGTGAGGATTTAGTGAACAATGTTCTATCAGTGAGGATTTTGTGAACACTGTTATATCAGTGGGGATTTAGTAAACAGTGTTATATCAGTGACGATTCAGTGAACATTGTTCTATCTATGAGGATTCAGTGAACAGTGTACTATCAGTGAGGTTTAGTGAACATTTTTCTATCAGTGAGGATTCAGTGAACAGTTTTCTATCAATGAGGATTCAGTGAACAGTGTTCTATCAGTGGTGATTCAGTGAAAAGTGTTCTATCAGTGAGGATTCAGTGAACACTGTTCTATCAGTGGGGATTTGGTGAACAGTGTTCTATCTGTGAGGATGAGTGAACAATGTTCTATCAGTGAGGTTCAGTGAACAATGTTCTATCAGTGAGGTTTAGCGAAGAATGTTCTATCAGTAAGGTTCAGTGAACTGTGTTATATCAGTGAGGTTATGTGAACAATGTTCTATCAGTGTGGTTCAGTGAACAATGTTCTATCATTGAGGTTCAGTGAACATCGTTCTATCAGTGAGGTTTTGTGAACTATGTTATATCAGTGAGGTTCAGTGAACAATATTCTATCAGTGAGGTTTTGTTTACAGTTCTATCAGTGAGGTTCCATGAACTGTGTTTCCAAAACGGTGAGGTCCATCAGTAACCTCTAACTGTAGGTGTACTGTAACAGAAGGTGTACAACAACGGTAGTTCTAAAGTGTTTATAGAATGGTTAGGTCTATTAGTAATCTCTATCGGTAACCTCTAACGATAGGTGTATAGTAATGGTAGGTGTATAGTAACGGTGGGTTTATAGTGTTTCCAGGTTCCTACAGTTTCACCCCTTTGACGTTTCCTTTCACGTAAAATAAATTTAAAGCCTTATTTTAAGGACTCTTAAGGCTGATTCAAATACCATAAATACTATATTAATTATTCCTATTTCATGGAATTTTTTTTCTATGTCAAACCGCATGGGTTAATGTGATCTTATTTTAATGGTAAATTAAGTGCATCATAAACCATCACCCCATAAAATATTCAAAGGGGACATGATATGTTCATCTCTTGTTCATCCTCTTTGTTCTCGGCTATGATATGCTATAACATATCAATCCTTCTTGTAGGAGTTGCACAATAAAACTTTACTCCTCGTATTCATTCTTCTCTATATTGATGCAACTGAGCTGTATCAATCAATATTTGATATAAGGTATGTTTTATCGTCATTCCTTTGGGGATCATCTCCTCCTATTTCCCCTTTCTATATTATAGCATGTAATATCCATGCTTATAATGGGTTTTTTCTTGGGGTTTGGTTGGTGATGTCGTACAGTGTCATCCTCACGTGGATGTAGTTGTCGCGAGAGGATGATCATAACCCTTTGTGTGGATAAAGAACGTGAGGTACTGTTTGAGGTAAAGGATTCATTTCTTCTCTTTTCTTTTACATGCAACTATAGGTATATCATGTTTAATCTCAATGGATGAAAATGGAAATGCCATAATAAATATTATAACTGAACAAAAAAATTGATATCAGTCATATGTTATTGCCTCATGTTTTGGTAGACAGTGTGATATCTTTGCTTGCATTGATTAGTTGTTTGTTCCTGATGGATATCAGTAATGAATGTAAATTAAGATTAATTGATAATTTTTTGGATAAAGGTAAAGGGGCATGTAATATAATTTGGTTATATTTGTAATTTAATGTTAATCAAATTTGCGTAGTAAACATGTTTAATTATTGGTGATAGCTTACTTATTAGGTTTCCCGAATTTCGATCCTATGAATAAAAAATATGTTAATTCAATATGGTTTAAAGAAAAAATTGTTTGATAATTCCATAAGGTGTTCTGAGTTAACCTCATTATTTTTAAAAGGCCAAGAGCTGAATTAAGGTTGTCTCTGTTTTCCTACTGCTTGTACTGTGATGTGATCATTGCTGGTTGTTGTGATATGTGGGGATATGGAGGCCTTTTTAGTTTGTCGTAGCAGATTACACCTAGAGTGGAATGATTCATCAGTTCATGCATGTGGGTGTCGGGGAGGACACAAAGGATGTTGTAATGGGATGGATGAGATTGTTGGATGCTTGTGGAATTTTGATTGGTTGTTTATCTACTTTACTTTTCCCCACTGATAAATGCAGCTGTTCTTACTTACCTGTCTTCCAAAAGAGGCGATGGCATGCATGGTATGCAACGTGATTTCAGTGTTTAACTTCTCAAGGAAGGATTGGTATATTCTCTTGTTATAAGTAACAAAGTGTAAACAGGTAGTAAATCTACCCACCGTTTTGATCCCCCTTGAATTTAGTAGCATAGAATGTTTTTCTAGAATTTCAGGGAATGTGGGAAAGTAAATATATAATGAATAATTGAATAAATGGTGTTAACCCATCGTGATAGAGTTGATAGAACATAATGATGAAGTTGAAATTTTTAAGGAACAATTGACTTTGGGTGTGATTATAATGAAACGTAATGTGTAATTTCTCATGTTTAATTATATTATAAAGAATTTAATTAACATAAAGTGGAACTAAAAAAGGGAATGAAGTAATCTAATAAATCTCTTTAAATGTTTGTGTGAATATATGATACATAGTCTCAAAAGTAGCAGCCCGGAGTCTGAGAGACGTTAGCTATAGTGTGCCTATGACTAGGTTATACCCATAGTGTGGTTTTGAGTTACAGTATATTATGTACTTTTTGTGTTTATATATGCTACTCCACCCTATCAGTAAGGGAAAATGACACCCCGAGGAATCTGAGCCCTGGGGGTGTTTTCCCCAACATTCCGGTGTGAGGATAGATGGATGACTACCCCATTTATCCCCACTCTCTTCTCATGGTAGATACTTTTGCTGGCAGGATCATCGGTATGTTTTCCCCATATATGTGTGTAGAGGGTTGTAATGGCTTGTGGTTGTTCACACACATATATTTTGGATATAGTTTTCTATGGACTAATATTGGTGTAACATGTATAGGCTATGATGGATTGAGGATCCTACTGAGTATACTTTTATTCTCACCGTATGTATATATAAACATTTTTTTCAGGTCACGTGGAGTAGGTTGGAGATCATGATGGTGTTTACTAGCTAGTGGTTACAGAAGCTATTCGGGTTTTTGGTTTCTTCTTTTTTTAGTTTCTTTTGGGTACTTGTAGTTTTTCCCCATTCAGTTGTAGTTATTTTGCATGGCATTACATATGTGCAGTTGGGTTTCATTTATATTTCAGTTCTGAGTTGGAGTTGGTTGGTGTCTCTCTTATCTCTCTCTTCTGCATGTGTTCTCTTAGAAGTTAATGCCTCCCATTTGTGTGTTTATTATACCCTCGGTTCTAGTCATCAACCTGGGGCCTATTAGAGGTGGGACTTAGGAGTCATTATCTCCCTTTTCACATTACCGACCTAGGAGGGGTACACTTTTTGGGGAGGGGGTCATGACACATACATTATTCAATTACATGTGGATGTAAAATATGATTGTAAATAAATTTTTTTTGATATAATATATATAATAATAAATTTATATTATCAGATACAAAAACAACATGATTGGGATCCATATTTTGGGCATATTTGTGGTATTATAAATGGTAGAGATACCATGGGTGAGATGTCATAGTCTCATGATGGTGCTATTTTCTTTAGAATGAATTTTATTATTATTTTATCCCTATTGAAAAAATTTATGAGGAATAATGATCATTTTGGTGGTGTATCTCATCCTGAAGACACCATGAAAATATACTAAATTATTTGATGTTATTAGTGGTTGGGGTTGAAGTAATTGAATTTATATTTTGTCTCATTACCTCACCGACTAATGGGTGAAATATTCAGGTTATTAACAAGATGTATTTCTTATCTCTTCCAATTTCTGTACAAAAGTGAGTTAGTAACTACATTAATTTTATTATTAAATAACTCTTTAACTAATTCATAAAAATTCCAATTGGGTTATTATTTATCAATTGATAAAATGATCCAACATTATCCTTATGTAGTAGACTTTTAAAATGGATGTTATTTGACATCAATTTGTCGAAGTACTAATGAATCTCTATTTTGTTACATAAAAAATCATTTATAATCCATTTCCATTCATTACATCCGAATTATGGATGTGTTTTAAATTAGTGATGGGGTAACATTATTAGTATGCACAAATTCACTCCATTAAACAAATAGTCAGGATAAGTAGGAGATTTAGATTTATGAATTCATTCTTCATACATGAGTTCATGAATTTATAAGAACATTGAAGAAAAATATTTCACTGATTTAATTATCATAAAATAATTGTTATCAATCATTGATATATGTTGGTTCTTTCAATGAATTTTATAGTATGTTTTCAAAGACCCCACATTATAAGGATTATCTAGGTGAGTATTATTTGAAATGTTTGGGAATTTTCTAGGAGATGATATGTAATGTTTTTTAAGTCATTAGATGGTCAGATACAACTATGAGATTCCAAAAATCATATCCAAATTACCAAAATCATCCCTTAGAATTTTTACTGATCGATAATGTGTTTCTCATCATTTTCCTTGGTTGAGATATTTGATATTTGGTAAACAGTGTAAGATCATTCCATGTTATCTCTTGATTTTTGAGATTGTATAATTAAAAAGGATAATTTATTATTGGAAGGATTTAAAACCCCAATTAATCTATTTTTAGGGATTTTCCTATCATTATAAGATAAATAAATATTGTCTCATCCAATCCTATGTAGTGGCGTGAGAATATTTTAATTATTTAACCGAACACCAATATGACTGATTATCCTATTTTTATCATCAATTATCCAAAAATTAAATTATGTGGAAATTATATTTTTCTACACCATGTTTTATGGAAAATGGTAAATATAGAGATGACAATTTGGAGTGTGAGAAGTAATTTAATGAGTATTGACCTGGCTTATATAGTAGTCATGAATGGCGAGGAATTATTAGTGGTATAAAGAGGAATGTTGTCGATAATTCTTCAATCAATGATATCACTACTGTGTGTTATTTTATTTATTTATTTATTTTATTTTTCTCAAATTTATATATTTTGCGTGTCAAAGAAATTAACATAGGGACATAGGGTAGTATTCATTGTTAGTGAATGGTTTTTAGTAAATATGAATCCCAAAAATTAAAATGAAGAGGATTATTCCAGCAGTTTTTTATTGTTCAGTTCAATGATCTCTTAACCATAATAAAATAACATTAATTCATAACAACATGATTTTTTTTATTTCACATGGTAATCAATTTATATCTGAAATAATGTGGTCGAAGGAAATTTAAACATGAAATAAATATTATACAATTACTGAATTAATCTTCTTATTCCTTACAAATTACATTTGAATTTTTGAAAAACCCATTCATCTAGGCATTTCCATTCTCCCTTATATGCTCTATAGTGTCACTCCTTTGTTTGAAGGAATTTCAATCAATGTGAAACAATATCTATCTCTACTTTACCGTACCATCTTTTTATGTTTCATTTTCCATGAATGTTCATCTTTTTACAATGACCTAATTTTTAATTATTTTTATTTTCAGAACTGGGGTAGTTTATAATATAAAATTTTATGGTTTATAAGGGTTATGAGTATCATTTATCTTTGAAACTATTAATATTCATGAAATATGACATAGTTGAAACAAATATTGGTAATGAGTTTCATTATAAAATATGTTATTGTGGAATACCATTGGTAGATATATTTTTTGGAAAAATTTATCGATATTAATGAATCCATATAATTATATTTTTATTGATTTATACTTTATCTCAGGTTTACGAGATTTATTGTTAAAAATTTGGGGATTTTGATGTATCCAATATGATTTTTCTTCTAAAACTAATTTTTTGTCATCATGTTATTTATCAAAATTCATAAAAGACTATCTCTATGATTAAATGATTTTCCAAATGTTAATTATATTGGTGTCTAATATAAGTATAAGTATTTCATGAAGATTATTTTGTTTTTATATTTATAAAATTATTAGAAATATGATTATTTGATAGCAATGCTGGCTATTTTTATTATACAAATTCATTCGATATATTACTTATTTAATGAGACTAATAAATGTGGTTTTAATTTTCATGAGGGAAACATGGGAACCATAGATTAATGTATAAGTAAATGGGATGAGTTTTACCATAGATTATATTACATGATATCTATTTCCCCAGTCATTGTTGCACTCTCAACATGTGTTGTCTCCCGGTGTGGCCAAGGGTAAGTATGGATTTGAGTCTCCTGGAAACATTGTAGGCCAATGTGTGTTCATATAAGTATGAATTATGTTAAATCATTATATTTCCAATGAATAGATTCATATGTTATTCCATTCTTGAAGAATTTAATTTTACTAGGGATTAATCTATACCTTGAATTAATTGTTTATTTTTACATTTTACAGTATTTATATTTTCTATATGTATCACTCCCATGATTTCTGACATATTGATTATTGTTATAAAAATAACAATATATGGTATGTTATACTCACATTAAGAAGTAAAATATTATTTTTTAATTATATATTAATACAATTGATAATTTTTTAAATTATAAAATTAATTGTATAGATTCACATGGGTATTCAACTAAGACATTATTTATAACCAACATATATCATTCTGGTGGATATAACCCATTTGATATCTGATGTTTATAAGGAAAAGGCCCTTCTTCGATTGGTGTATGACTATATTTTATTTATTCATGTTTTTACATTTGGTATTTAATTATGACTATTTTTATGTTAGATGAGTCATGTAATTCTTTTGGATTTTTTTCATACTTTGGAAGTTCATTAATAGGGCCCTATGTTCTTTTCCTATTATTGATCTCTTACCTGGTATATATATCTGTTATCACAATTTACTTTTTTACCCATAAAATTATTCATTTTAAATTTAGTTGATTCCATTTAATTATTATATGATTGATTGTGTTTACATTATGTAATAAATTATATCAGTCAGTATGGATAATAAATGTATGAATACATCATGCTAGAATCCTAATTTTGGTGAATTAATATTTAACTAATGTAAAAGTGTGAAATAATTCCAATTAGTGTTATCTTATACCAACAAAATTTTCCACAGGAATGTGGTGGTCAGAAACATGTTTCATTCATTATGACTTTCCAAATCGAGTGACCTTGTTTATTGTCCTATGATGATTCATTACACACAAAAAATGATAAACTCTATATCAAAAAAATAAATCATAACTAATATAATAAATAATTACAATTAAGGAATTTTTTTAAAGAAAATTAAATACATTCTCAAAAAAATATACACTACTGATACTAAAATAATCATAATAATGGTAATGGTCATCTAAATCATCATATAAAAACAATTTTACCACGAATGTAAACTAATATCACCTAATACATTAAACTCTATCTAATATGATTTGAAAAAATTGAACATTGTAGTTAGTATACCATTTTACCCAGTATGTTATTCCTAATAAATATACCATGTCTAGTGAATATTCATAATAACACCCCATTCCATATCAGCTATATATGTATAATAAAAAGAAACATTCTAATTTGAGGAAACCACCATGATAGTTCATTAACAGTCATCTATGATGTAATTATCAATTATATAACCACTTACACATATACTCATACATGCTAATAATGATGACTTCAATATAACCTCAATAACTATCTATAACTACAAATACAAAAACAAAAACGTATGATAACCCCACATATATAATAACAATAACAAAAAAAACTCAATAAAAATAGTATAAGGGAATGACTATAAAAAACCATACCTATGTTTAAAATACAAAATTATTTACAAAATACCTCAATTATCTATACTGCAATGTACTCAATGAAAAAAACCCCATAAAAATCACTATCATTTGTAGAAAAAATATCCCATGTAAAATTAGAATCCCCATAATCATGAAAATATTTCTATTTATCTAATCACATCATCAATCAAAACATAATACCACATTTGAAAAGATATAAATATTATAAACACATCATATAAATTTATCATGAATATGTGTCATAAATATAAATACATATCTGATAAATTAGGAATTAAATTTATCCTATAATATCACTAATTATAAAACTACAGATACCAATAGGAAACAAAATTAAGTCATCCAGTTGTAAAATTATGATTTAATTAAAATTTCCTATAATAATATATTAATGTAACATGTTCACATTAAATATTTCTCCATATCTTTACTCAAAAATGGTATTGTTTTATGTATTTTTCATGAAATTTATTCATAAAATAAGTCATGATCAAATAATTCCAACATCATATCGCTATTATCATCAAAATTATTCTCTTTACAAATTTACATTTATTCAAATTTTACATGAAAAATTACATAAAAACACTATGAAAAAATTCTACATAGTAAAAATACATAATTATATTATTCAATCATTATCATTTATTCATCAACATTAATCAAACTAATAAAAGTAGATAATTACCTCAATCACGAAATTTAATAAACAATTTATTTTAATGTTTTCATGGATACATATTATCACACATATTGTTTATTTATTTAGATTATATTATTAATAACAATTGATTAAAATAATTATATATTACGACATAAATAAAATCATAAAAATTATATGATATAGAAAAATGTTAGAATATTCAATGTCCTCAACATCTAGACTCTCATATTTAAGAATTCTAACATATCTCATATATTAAATAATAAAATCAATATTTCTAAAACCATATTGATGTATCAATTCAAAAAATATGTACATCCCATTCATAAATTAAAATATATTTAAAAGAGTTCACTAATCCATCCCAAAAAATATACATTGAGATTTAACATAACATAAAACCATGCATTAATACCCTGAATGCCCTGAAGAAATAAATATTTTGATTTTGAAAAACCCGAATAATTGTTTAAACGAAATTTGAGGATCATCCCAACGAGGAAAGCTTTTTTATGGGAAAATGAGCCCATCTAGTAGGTTTTTTTACATTATTTCGCAAATCAAAAAATTTGAGGTTTGGGAGAACAAAAAATTTATTCATACAACAAATCACAATTTACTCTCTACGTACTAATTTATGATATTCATTATTTTTAAAAACCACATTGCTGATTTTGGGTATTTAATCCAAAATTATATATTTTATTAAATACCTATATTTCAATGAGACATGGACCTCATCATAATCACCAAATTTATATCACATTAATATATTCAGTATTCAATTTTTTAATTATCATACTCATAATTTTTTTCAATAATATCATTGAATGATATAAACCATATAATTTTAAAATTAAAACAATTATTTTTTATAATATTATATTACAAAATTTTCATGTAATTTTTAATCTAGAAAATAGAACAAATATGAATTTGAAAATGAAAAGTAAAACATTAAAAAATAATGTCATCTTAATTCTTACCCCCAAATTATTTTAATCTATATAAAAAACAAACCGTATCAACTCTATAGAAAATTCATATATTATTATTTAGGTTGAAAATTTTACATATAAATTTCATAAAAAAGTTAAAACTAACCAAGGATAATAAATATCAATAAAAAAACCTTTTCTCAAGTTATATAATTTTAAAAACTATATTATAGTGAATATATAATACAGATATGTTTTTCATTAAAATACCTTGTCGTTAAAATATTATATATATATATATATATATATATATAATTTTAAAAATATCACACTATCCATTATTAAAAAAAATTAATTAATCATATAATTATCATGATGATTCTTTAAAAAATCCAACAGAATAAAAGCATCATAAACTATCTCTAACCTAAGTAGATGTTACATATCCTATACCACATCATCAACCTAATACAATAAAAAAAATTCAATAACAAATTTTACTAGATATAAAAAATATCTACGGATTATCACATGGTGATAAAATCAAAAATAAATATTCACCAATACCATACTCTAATAGTTTTTTTATCATGATAATAATTGTAATTAATTTGTGTCATCATTATCTACTACTATATTAAAAAAATATTTATATTATATACTAAATATGGTCCAATTGTTTTTATTAAACCAACTTAAATCAAATATAATAGTGAGTTTATTTTTTATTCAAACTTTTCGTTAAATTGTTTTATTTCAATGAAACATTGATGTTTTTTTTATTTAAAACACAACCAATAAATAATGTTATATAATGGATATAATAATATATAGAATATATACCATAAGTAAATAAAAATTTATTAATCATTATAATAGTTTTATAATATGTTTCTTATTAGAACATATTTCTAAGTTCGAACTACGATACATAGGTGTAATGAATTATGTGGATGGGTGCTGAGAGAAAGAAAAAAAAATAAAAAAAAATGTATGTGTCCTTAAATTTTTGTTTTTTTATCATTGAATTGGAATGAATTAAAAAAAAATCAATATCGAATAAATATTGGATATTGGAATGAACATAGATTTTAGATATGCTCGAATCATAAAAAAGTATAAGTTGTAATATAGTTTCCAATAGTTAATGATAAAACTGGGTATATAGTTGTGGTGCATATAGAATCTAATTACACTCTACTAACATACTAAAAATTTCATAGCTATAATCATATACCAGGTTTTTGTGCGCTAGGTACCTATTTGAATTTATAGAAGGTAGGTGCATCTAGATTATACATAATATACACCATAAATAATACGTAGAGTATAAACTATTTTTAGTGGATGTAGAAATGATTATTTTAGTAGTTTTTATATGAAACAACATACAAGGACCTCATTTATATATCAGTGAACCAAGATTGGTTATACGACAATCTATTTTATTTTCCAATAATTCACTATATATATGGGATAATACATGAGTGTATATAATGTGAATTGAGGTATTTTTTCATTAATTTCCATCCACCCTTATTGTAATTTAACTTTTTATAATTTGGTGGTATTTAATTTATAGATTTATAACATATTTTTTTGAAAATATTTGAAATTTAAATTGATACAAGGAGGATTAAATAAAAAATTACATTATTTCAATGAATAATAAAAAAATATGTTACAAATTGTTTCAAATGAGGCATGTGAAACAATGATTTAATTGTATAATTTAATTGATTATAAATTTATTTTTTTAATGAAAGAATTGATGATTTAAGGAATTTTCTTATAGCATGTCTTAATTCATGTATGAGATTGTGTACAGTATATTTGATAATATTTTGAAAAATATATGACATCAGAGGAGTTCAGTGATATTATTCTTGTATAGTTAATTATATAATTTTTAGAAGACTGGTTAAAAATTCCTTGTAAATAATTTATGTTCTTAATAGATTTAAAATCTAGGCATTTGGATCATGTCAGTAATAAAAAAATCAATTTATTTTCTACATAATAGTTTCTAAAGTATAACACTAGTTACAATTAATGTTCTGCTAATTTGAAAACATTTATATGTAATTAAACACATTGGTTGATGTGTGGGACATGATAATAATATGAAAATGTAATGAGGATGAATTGAGGTATGTTTATCTTAGTGATATAGGGTAAGTGAGTTTCTGTTCGCCTATTCGAGGTTCATATATGTGTAATGATTTTTTAATTTTTTTCAAAAGTTGATATGTTTCCTAGTAGAAAGATTTTTTTGTGAGAAATTAGTATACATAGTTGATTATTAAACATGGAAATTGATATAAGTGATATAGGAAAGTCATATTATATTATTGATAATGATTAGATAGAGAGATAGGATTAGGGGGAGCCTCTGGGATAGTTTCTTATCAATCCATATTGAATATGGATTACTAAGTTGGGTATCATCTAGGATTTATAATGAGTTATTGATATTGTCATTAAGGGGACATGAATAATCAAAATAAAGTGATATACGGTTGTATATTAGTTTGAAACAACCCAATGGCTAGTTTATTTTGTGTGTGTGATAATTATAGAAGTTAATGGTGACCCAAATAGAATAATCATTAATTGATAAGTGATTTGTAGGTAAGGAAATTGATTATATTATAATTTTTTTATTGATGAAATTTTATGTAAGTGATATCATGGTTATTAGGAATATATAGATATATATTGAGAAAAGAAGTACAACAATGATGAGTTATGGTCTAGGGGATCCATCCCCAAAAAGGTTATTATTGAGAGCGATGTGTTGAAAATACAATTCCTGATTATTGAAAAGTGTATTGGTGTAAATGAAACAATTGATATGATTATATATTTCAATTGATGGATTAGTGAGTGTTACATTAAGATTTGTGACCTTGAAGGTGTAATAAGATATTAGATTAAGAACAGGTTTCTATGGGGAATTTCATTAAATTATTATTATAATAATATTTTTCATTTGAATCTGATATTCTAATTTCTCCAATTAATGGTGTAGAAAATGTATACATAGTAATTATAAATCAGTTTTGATTCCACTACCATACACTACTATATTTTTTATAAAAGCTTATACATTAAAATTTGAATTTTCAACAAACTTTAATACCCTAGACATGAAATTAGATCTAGATCTAAAATATATTCATTACACATTTCATTCATACGATGTATAACAACCCATAGATAAAATACTCATAATTATGAGTTTAATTTAATGTTTTGACCTTTTGAAAATTTCCATGATATTTTTGATTTATTGTTATAGATAATTATAAAATTCCACGTGTTATATATGGAAAACCATCACATACTTTTCATTCCGCCCAAGAAAGATGGTTACCCATGTTCCATTAATGAAAATTTTAATGTTTTAATAATAATCATAAAAATTGAATTATTTTTCTTTCCATAGATCATATAAATCCTTAGGAATTAGGAAAAAAATAAAAATAGTTGGATTAGGAAACAAATCCTAGTAAGTGATATAAATCGAAAAAATAAATTATTTTTGGATTTGAAACACATAGAAAACATTGAAAATTTATTTCATTTAAAAAATAACATTGAAATTTTATTAAACCTACCTTAAAAAATAGAAATCAATTTTTTTTAATTTTTTTTTAAAAAATCACATAAGTATTAGTCATGAAAGTTATATGGAGACACTATATTCATAAAAATTTTAATTGAATAATATAACTAGTGAATTATAAAATATAATAATTATTGAATGGCTCACCATGTTAATTATATAATAATATATAAATTAAAGACCATATCTAGTGAATTCCAATTGAAACTTATAAAATAATAATTCACCTAGTAAATTTTAATACAAATTTTTGATGAAATAGTTTTCTTAGTTAATTCTTACATCTTAACCCCTGCAAAATAAATTAGTACCAAATGAATTTGATGGATAAATCAAACTTATCGATCGACATATATAATGTAAATGAACCTTAACATGATTAAAAATCATATAATATTTCAATTACATCATAAATTTCATGAATGTATTTATTTTATCTCGTAATCAAACACCATATGTTATCACATAAAATTAAAATAAATATATTTTTCTCAGGAAAAAAATCATAAAATAAAAAATACCATTATAATAAAAATAATATATTCTTTAATAAATTATATAAACTTTTATACAAATTAATAATGAATAATAGTCACGGTTTTGGGGTAAATTGATCACTTTTTAGAGACTAAGAAATCATTTTTTTCAATGTTTTTATAAGGAAAGCCAATAATTTAAAATAGAAATAATGTAATGATAATTTCAACTTAAACCTTTTTTTTCTATTTGATTATTATAAGAAAATTACATTGGTAAATATTTTAATTATAAATAGTAATATACATGGAACATTTAAAATAACATATACATGTAAGAGAACGATATTAAAATAGTTTAAAGAAGGTATTTTAATATCCATTATCTCGAGGACTGAATAGCCACATGTACCTTCAAAATTATTCAATAATAAATTTACATTAATTAATTAAATTAATAATTATAATTTTTATGTTTATTCCATTACCATTCATACTTTTAATTTATGTATAGTCATGTTCTATGTAGTTAATAAATCACTTATGTTCACACTAGATGTTTTGGGTCTGTTTGGTCTAAAATAGTTATAGTGTGAAGATTAGTGTAATAGGAGTCATAAAATGGTTCAATAATCTATTAAAAAAATCATGACGTAAAATTTCATTTTTTTTACTTAAATAGAATTTTATAAATTTTCATTTCATTTGGTAATGAAAAAAGAGACAAGTCATTTATGGATGTGGTGGTTCTTACATGCACTCTTGTATTGTATTCACTCTCCAATGGATGTAAAATCAATAATGTAGCATAAATTTTATCATTATTAAATATTAATTATTTTGTAAATATAATAAATATTCATTTAATCACTACTTATTTATAACCATGTAAGGATATGATGAAAACCTAATTATGTCATCCGTGGAGGAGGTTGTCTGCACATTCACATGGGGAACATTTTTTGTTTTCTCAGAATTAAAATATGAAATATAATGGTTGTTATATAAAGATAATAACCTTTTATATTTAAATTATAATAAAAAAATTTCTATAATGGTTAATATATCTTTGTAGAACTATTTAGAATAAATAAACTTAAATGAACTCGGTTAACATAATTACATATTCTTTTGATATCATCCTTTCGATTGGCATTAGGTCTTTAGAGGATAAATTCATAGTAAAAATATAATGTTTAGAATATGTAATGATATGTTTGGAGAATTATTTTAGCATATGTTTTAGAGAAAAATGAACACATATGGTTCAGGGAAAATTTTATATTGGGTAATATTCCATTAGAGACAATCATTGGTGTTTTCATAAATATTCAAACATTAATGGTGATGAATGTACTACTACAAAAAAATTGATTCAAAAATGTAACATGGAGGAAATTTAAAGCCATTTACCATCATACTTATCCCCTTTTAAAATATGTTTTTTAATTCAATTAGTAAAATACTTCTTCATATAAAATATCCATAAATTCATTTTCATAACTATTAAAATAATTTTACTTGAAAAACACAGAGATAAAAATGAAGAATGTAAAAAAAATTGCATTAAAAATTATGATAAATAAATATATAATTGTTTAATTATAAATTATTAAAATCATATCACTTTTTAATATTTTTAAAATCATTCTTCTAATTTTATTTACTACTTGAATAGGCGATGTGTCGACGCTACATATTTCTTTTAGATAACTATACAATTATTTAAATAAAAAAATCTATGATATATATATATATTATTAATAAATATTACTATATACATTTTTTTATATTTTTATAGACTTATCATTATTAGGATAAAATTATAATAATATTAAGTGAGAGAGTGACATTTTTTAAAATACATTAGTAATAAGTTAAAATAAAGATCATTCTCAAAAAAAGTGCCACAAAATAGAAATTTTTTAAAATATACGATATAGTGGGATAGATAGAAGCTCATTTATAAAAATTTAGACATTATATATATATATTACAATCATTTAGTGTTACCATTTACCACATTTTACATCAAAATATGCTATTTTTTTATGTTGTAAACTTCATTTTATTGGTAAAATTTTAATTTCCCTTATTATATAATTGAAATTATAAGATTAAGAACAATGAATTCGATTTGAAAATATAAATTTCTAGATATGATTAGAATTATTTTCCATACAAATATACAAAATCCAATAGAAAATTATTAGTTATAAAAATGTATATTAGGCATAATAATGTATTTCTTTAAAACATTATATTTGATTAATCCAGATGATCTGTGGATGAAAACACTATTAAAAATTTATCATGTATTTATAAATACATAAACAAGTAATAATATAAAAATAATTCTTTTGTTGGAATAAAACATTACTTAGGTTCTTAAAATTTGATTAACGATTTCTTAAATTTCAGACAATAATTTTATGTGATTTATTTTATTCTAAAGGTATATTTTATATAAAAATTTTTCAATTAAAATAATTTAGTTATTAAATAATAATTACTAACAAAATATAGAGTACTTTTTAAAATTATATTCTTCGATTTTCAAATAATAATCAATAATTTAATAAAAATTTCAAAAATTCACTCAAGGAAAATATTGATATATTTAATAAATATAATTAATTTGAATTCATAAAATTAAAAGTATATAATTAAAAAATTAATTTTTGAATGAACATTTAAAATATAATTAAAAATTGATTTTGTAAAAAAATGTTCCCCTTTAACTTATAGTGTTCTTAACTATATTTCTTATCATTTGACAATGGGTGTTATTTTATTAATAGATAATTAGATAATCATAATATATAAATAATTATCATTCATTTTATTAATTTTGTTTTTAAAATTATCTTTGTTTTATTTAAACTATATACTATTATACAAGATATTTTCGTAATATAATATATATAGTAAAATCATGGAGAATTATTTTCTCCCCCCAAAAAATAATTTCATCCTAAAGATTTAAATTTATTCTCAGAAAGATAAATGTATATTGACATATACATAATCTAATATGTTTACTTCATTGTTATCATTAATTTCTAAGTTACAAAAATATTTCCAATATCCTATTTTTTATAGTGTTTCCCTAAGAAAACCCTGAAAATTGAGTGACAAGACTCGAAAGATTTAACATCCTTTCCTTGAAGAGTTATTTCTACTTTGAGATAGATAGTATGTTAAAATAAACATTCTTGGCTAATTTTTCATTTTCATTGGCATAATATCATCCCAATGATGTATGTTTCAAATATCTTCCCCTAATATTTCACCTCATATTTTTTACAATGTATATTTAAGGACAATTTTTCATTCCATAATCAATAAAAATAAATTTAAAATGTTGTATGAATTCATTAAAAGGATAAATATTTATTCCACATATATAAAACCCTTTAGTAAAACCAATTTTTTTATGTAATTTCATAAAATAAAATCATTATAAACTATCATATGAAATAGAATTATTAAAAATGTGTGTTTAACAATATAATATTTTATTTAACTCTTGTGATTCATCCTCCTATTGTCAAAATAACTATATTTCTCATTAATATTCAAACACTTAATTTTAGAGATTTCTTATAACATATGGTCAAAAAACCAAGAAAATTAATCTTATATTTTTTCCAATTAATTTAAATTACACCCATTAAACAACATCATAACCTCTAATTTCTTATAAACCCATACTTTTATACAAAATAGGATTCCAAATATTGATATTCTTTGATATGGTGCTGAAACATTTATATTACAAAATGAATTTTTTTACCAACTATAACTTAAATATAAAACCAAAACATAGTTAGGAGTTCAGAATATGATAATGATATTTAATAAATTTCCAAGACCATTGTATATATTTTTTAAACCAAGAAACCCAGTATATTAAATTTTAACTCTATAAAAAATGATAGTTTTTTCCTTGAAAATTGATATTTTGGTTAAACAACTATATAATTCATGAATATTTTATGTCATTCCATAAGATTATTCAAAAAATAATTTTTTTCCTTTATATAGATCCTATATTATTTAGGGCTTGTAAATTTTATTTGAAATAGGACAATGAGAAATATAATATTTAGTATGGGATAAAAATATAAAAGATAAAGCATTACATGTTAAAACTAAATTAAAACATTTAAAAATTTCATTCAATTAATTCTTATCATTGAACAAGTATAAAAATAAATTTATATATGAAAATGATTTATTTTAACAAAAATGGAATAATTTGTGAAGTTAGTTCAAAAAATCATAATGTAATAATATTTCCAGATAATTTCAATAAATTATTTTAATAGGATAACTAACCCCAATAATTACATAATCATATTTTAGGGATACTAACTCATTAACAAATGAATTTGAAGGATATATCAGACCCCACCATTAGAATATATAATTGACATGAACTAAAAGATTAATAAAACACATAAAATCCTATAATTTACATTATAAAACATGTAAACACTTCTACATGATTAATTAAGAATAAACACTTTCAGATATCTCCTAAAAATGATAATAAATATTGTTTTCTTTGGAATTTTTTTACAATAAATTTTAACAGAATAATGTGAATATAATACAGTTCATAACCATATCTACTTGTATTTTACTCTTAATAAAGAAGAATGGTCATTGTTTTTGAGACGATTTAGGAATTTGTAAATTTTATATAACCTTATTTCCCAAAACGAGTAATAAAACTCAAAATTTAATTATAGATAAAACATTAAAAATATTCCTCTTAAATCATTTTTAAAAAAATTCTTAATTAGAATAAAGTAACCATTAAAAATAATTTATTTATGAATAATAAAAAAATTAATTATATAATATTACTTGCACATTGATGTGAAAGAGTTTAAAAAGATGAAAACAAGTTTTCAAAGAAACAACCCTCACCTAGAGTCCTGGATCATCAAATAATTCTTTTAATTTTATTAATTGTTATATATTATTAAATATTTACTCGAATAAGATATATTTTCATGCTCATTAAAATATCAATATTCGTTATACTTCATTTATTACATGGTCTTTTTATTTAATAAATCTATAATTTTCATGTTAGATATTTTGGGATATTTTGGTCTAAAACAACATCAATATATAATAATGGGTAAAAAATGTCTAAACATGGATGATTAATAATTATAAAATATTAATCTGGTCATAAAATTCGTATTTATTTCATTTATTTACACATTTATAACCATCCCTTTTAGGAATAAATGAAATATAAAATACATGACTCATGGAGGTGGTAGTCCTCATGTACATAGGAGTGACCTTTTTATAATCCAATGGACGGATAATACAAAAGAGAAATAATGGTTATTTTATCAGTAATTATAAATAACTTATAAATATAAAAAATATTTATTTATATTGATCTTCATAACCAACTTTTTGAGTTGGTGAGGAAAACATAAATGAATTATTCATGGGGACGAGCTTCCATATTTACACAGACAACATTTTCACTTATAGATAAATGTAATGAATGGTTGTTACATCAAAATAGAAACATTTAATATAATTAATGATACTTAGTCAACTATATTATCTTCAGTAAGAAATATTTTAATTTGGTTTTTGAAGATGAAAATTATTATTGAACTCAATAAATAAAATGAACTATTCATATAATATCATCCATTTGATGGATCTGAAGGACATTGGATAAGAAATTTATGGCCACACTGGAGTCCTCAAATCATGTACTACAAATATTATATCTGTATTTTGGTATAATATTTTTTGACAAAACCAAACAATTTTTTATTTTATAATGATTTTATTGACTCCCAATATATAGTAAACATCAATGGTGTATTAAAATGTAATCAAATTATAAGGTTCAATGACATACTTATAAGAAGAAAAGAAAATAAAAAATTAACCATGGAGGAAAATATAAACCATTTATCACCAAACATTTCCTATAATATTTTTTAATGATATTTTAAAAAAATAATAAAATATTTTTTAACACTAAGTATCATAAATCTAATTTCTAGGAATATTAGCATTATTTTTATTTTATATCACCAATATAAGAATATATAACAAATATAACCTCTTAAATATTTAATTATAATATAAAATTTTCTATTTGGGTATTAGTACATCTTAATTTATTATAATATTATATTTTTTACGATTTTTAACATCATTAACTTAATTTTTCTATAACTAGAATAAAAACTTTATTAGATAATCACACATATTTTAGATATTTATACAATGATTTAATGATAAAATAAATTAAATACATAAATATATAATATTAATCACCAATATTATTATCTATAACCCCACATATTGTATTTTTCTTCTTCAAAATATCTCAAAAAACTATTAAAAATATTAAGCTGCAGAGAGGGACATTTTTGTAAATAATACTCTATAAAAAAAGAATAAATGATATTATTAATGAAATAGGTAAAAAATTTACAATTTATTGTTATATAATAATTAATTGTGAAAAAATACTCTACAATAAAAATTAGATATGCTTTTATGATATTTTATGTATTATCCCTTACATTAACAATCTACCACTTTTAAACATAACAATCATGACTTAATATTAAAATATCAATATTAATTTTAAAACTAATAATAAAATAGAACATATTAAATAATCAAAATTTGATTAATAAAAATATGGAATACAATTTTTTAGGTTCAATTTTTTTTCATGGTATTTTTTAAATATAAATAAAAAATTCATCGAATACTGGTTTTTAAACAAATTTTTTTAGTATAAAAATGGCTTGACACTAAAAGAATGTATATAATTTATTCCCATTATGTTTATTAGCACAAATATTAAAAAAGAGAATTATTAATTTTTTAACTAATCAAAAGAAACTATCATTGTAAATTCTTATTAAACTAAATATATCGAAATATTTAATTTTTTTGGAATAAAACAATATTTATTTTGAAAATGTTCAACCCTAGTTTTTTTAATTTTTATATAATTTATTTTATTTATTTTATTTTACCATTTGACTATTTATGTATTTAAAAAAATAGTTTACATTATTTAATGTCATTCATAATTATTATTATTTTATAAATATGAGAGTATCTCTATAAACAATATTTTTCACTACTTAGGTAAAAATCATATATTTATGGATAATCCAAAAAACTATCCATATGGTAATTCTGATATGATGAATCATAAAATGATTCTTATTTCATAAAAAAATTCATAAAATTAATAAATGTATATTTTAAATTAAATTATAAACTAGAAACGAAACTACTCTTATAAAAAAACCCATTTATATTTAATTGTCCATGACCATACTTCAGATGATTTAAAAATTATACTGAATTTGTTTTTTTGGAATTGTATCTTAATATTTTATTTTTATTTTTATATTATTATAGTAAATTATTATTCAATTTTTTTAAATTTTGAGTATATTACACACTATTAAAAATATGTGTGCTTAATGTAGGACATACTAAATCCTTGAGGTTCTATTGGAAGGTAAGAGGTGATTGTAAGTGAGTATTGATAGTATGATAGAAGTGAACCTAAATTATTTTATGTGACTAATAATTCATTGGTTAGTGGATTTATTCCTAATATCTCAATTATGATTAAAAATGGATGGGTTTGAGGGGGCCAACCAATTTTCATGATTTTGATACAACGTAGTTGAGTTGGAAATGGATGGATTATTGATGATAATGAAATTGTAGGTGGTGTAAAAAGTTGTAGTTTGATTTTGATAGACCATGGAGAGGTTATTAGAGTCTATCCTAGTATCAAAAATATGTATGACTATGAGAAGATTTTTTGATGATGATATAGTATCTATATTTTATGTGATAATTGATGGGTTAGTGGATGTCAAACTTGTATCATCATTGTGATATGTTATGGATGAATTAATTGTAGATAACCTAGAATATATATTTTGAATGAGTATGGAATGTCTTTCATTTTTGAAAATGACACCAACTATTATATGTCTTATTCGACCATCAGGTTTGTTTCGTATGAACTCAATAATATAACCAATGTATTCATTATGTTATTGATCACTTAGATTTCATTCACTACATTCATTAGATTATGTACATATTAGTATTAGGAACCCCATTTTTTGGAATGAAGTTATTATTTATCCTCAATCCAATTTGATGATCATTTTTGAACGTTTACACATTATAATTTGAATTTATGATATAGCAGAAGACCATGTATATGTGAGTAGGCTAGAAGATATTCACTAGGATATCACAATAGGTCCAAGGTGAATTATTGGAGTAAATACTGGTATCAATCACTTTTTATTAATTTTTTTTCTATATAGGATAATTTAAATGAGATATTATATTTAGATATTTGATGGAATTATATTCACATGTACCAATTATTTATGACAATGTGATTGGAATTTTTTATAGTATAATTCCCACTATAATTACATATTTTATTTTATATTGATTATCAGATTATGGATGTTTATATTGATTACTATTATTTTATGTAATTATAAGTTCGGTATGGTATCCTTTCATGGTTAAATTTTACCCTTTACACTAGTCAGTAGGCTACACAGCACAGTTAGGTGTTCTTGAGGAAATTCAGAACTTTGGATTTCTATTGTTCAATTAAACATGCTTGATAGTTTTCTTCCTAGACTAGGATGGATGTATTTCGGTGTTCATTCATTATACTATGCTTATAAGATCACATTTATTGGGAATGATTTTATGTAATTTAGAAGCAAGTTACATTTAATGAAATTATATTTTTTAACTAAAACATCCATGATAAGTTATTCCGTGTTTTATTGAATACCATATTTGTAGTGATCTACGTAACTGTGTTATATTGTGATTATTTTTAAAATTCATGTTCTTGGAGGGATATGTCCTCATGATTTTTAGGGATGTGATTACCCTCCAGTATCTGAAAGATAGTAGGATGGTCACCTAACTAGTGGTGAAACATCTAATCCAATATTAATGAACACCATTGAATATTTTCATGGTAGATGTTCAAATAGGTGAATGAGGAAGAGGGGTTAGAATTGTAATTGAGACTCAATAAGTGATATGATTATGAATAGGATTAAACTCTGCAGTAGTAATGATTACTTCTACATTCCAAACCCAATGGGCATAAGATCTTCTAGAAAAGGTTCATTCATCATGTTGAATAATTGAAAAATCAATGCGTTGGAGAAAACTATTGAATATAATGATAATATTCAAAAGATAAATCACGTGACAGAGGGTATGGATTATAATGAAGAATAAAATATAAAGGTAACAAATAATTACCAGGTAATAATGTATAATATTGAGTAGAAATAAAAATTACAGTTTGAGTATTTCATTCTATACTCGAAAGAAGTAATTCCTAAAGGGTTCTTCTATATATATGATCCAAAAAATGAGGCTAACTAGTTATATGGAATAATGAGAAAAAATAATGCTAAAAATAATAAAAGGGTATGGGACAATACAAAATAACACATTTTGGTGCATGTATTTTGTAGAAAAATATCAATATATAGGAATACATTCAATCATGGGATAAGATGACCCACTATTTGGAGAAAATCTTAATCGAACATTAATAAATTGAGGTAACTTCTTTACAATGGGGATTATATATATTGATAGGTTATAATATTTTTAGTTGTGTGATCTGTTATTTTTTGAGTTCTTTTTATGTTAAATGACCAAATATATGCCCCTCAAATGTCATTTTGAAATAAATTATTAATGTTTATCATTGGGATGTGATGATTACTAGAAAATTTGTTTTATAGATATATTGAACCCCAGGGATGAGGAGACACATCGAGAATGTGATTTTTCAAGTGAGTTGGATATGAATATTTTATACAGTATAATTCGTGATTGTTTGATACATTCTTCCTATATATTTGTGTGGTACATATACTAGAATACATATCCAAGATATTTTAATATTTTCCACTAGTTTTAGTGATAGGTGTTTGATTATAGAATAATAGAAAGATTTCCAGTTTTATATTATATAGTTTATCATATGTGAGTACTAACCCTGTAAGTTATATTCTAGGAATTTGAATTCATTGAGATTATGAAACCATGTATAGAAGCATCACATAATAAGAACGACACATGGTTGACATCTTCTAGAATTCATGTTGTAATTACATGGATTTATTTTTCTATTTTTGTGGAAATGAGGAAAACAATACCCACATGAGATGTGACTGACATTATTTTGGTGCATGTTGGGATTTTAGTTTTAATTGCCTATTATTTTTTTGTAAAATATAATGTGATCATTTATAGGTATTGAGTGGTTAAAATGGTAGTATAATAGAAAATTTAAATTCATGGGTTATAAAAGATAAAAAATACTTTGTGATGTGACCCCTTAAGAGTGTGGTAGAATGTAATATCAAACCATTAGAATAAGAGTGTGAGTATATGGGAGACAAATAATATATTGGATTGTGTGGCCAAATAAACCATGTGAAGATGAGTTTTGTGATTAGATAGTCATGATAGCCCTTGTAAATCATGTAAATCAAAATGATTCATAAAATTTAGAAAATTATTGATAATATAAGATAAAGGAAAAATGGTTATGGTACATATTGAATGAATTCATGATTATTATTGTAAATTCATGTTGGGTTTCTTGTTCCACCTTTATAGAATATGTTTTAGGTATATTTGGGTTATATAATTGATCTTTTAAACCATAATATGATGTAAGAACACAAACAATGTCATTTTTTTGTAACGTCATAGAGAAATCACTTGATTCTTAATTATAGGTAGATAAGAAATTATATTATAATTAGACTCAAGGGATGATAAATATATTTTTGTTGAGTATATGACAATTAATTTAAAGGATTGAGTCAATTTATTTATATTGATAAAAGAATAATGGAGATATGCCTATAAATCTATAATAAATTATAGTTAGGGTAATATTTTTCATGATAATGATCTGGTAGGTATTATCTAGTTATTAATATTGGTCATAGGTATAATATTTTTATTTAATAAGATATTTTAATGGATGTTGAAACAGAAAATCTATCTTGCGGATAAAGTTTAACAAGTAACAATCATCTCTTATGGATTAATTAGTATAATAATATAATTATTATATAGGGTGGTAAGATGATTGATTATTTTCCCATGACATCAAATCTCCAGTTGGATAACTACTATTATTAGTGACTTAAGGGAATCCTCAGTTATATAATAGTAACAAATAAATAAATTTCGGTGATTCTAGAATGATGAAAAAGTTTTCAAAATATTTAACAACATGAAAACATAAGGTAGTTATTAATTTACCTGGTTTTGGGATTTTTTAATATAGAATTACATGCCATCATGTTTAATGGAAAATGAATTATGCTAAAATATAACAAGTCACAGTGATAATATTCAACATAGATCAATGCTCAAGTGATAGAAATATATGGGTGAAAAAACTTTTAATTGTGGGATATAATGTATGAATGATGATGAATTACTATATGTCAGTGTATATAGAATGATTAAAAGTTATATTAAATTTTGGGGAGTACATAATTTGAATATTAATAGAGTAAATATTATTTAAATTTTTTGTGTGAGTATTGATGATGTTGTGTGTCCCGAACCAACCTAGGTTGGCCCTGAAATTGTCACCTAAGTTGATTTGTGGAATGGAACGAGAGGTGTTATCAATTCTCCTAAGATAGTGACAAGTGGAAAGGAATCATTACAAACATTGGGATAGGTTTCAACTATTTGAAAATAAAAAATTCAACAGAATAAATAAAACAAAAATCCAAACCTGAGGTGATTTTAGAAAATTATATTGTTTAAATTTAAAATGAATAAAAAAATTGAACAAAAACTACACAATAATACTCATACAAAATAATTAATCCAAATATCTCTATATGATCTAGAGGGTCAGTCTCTAATCCACTACCAATCACAACCCATTGAGATAGAACTGATTCTAGAACTCATAGTTGAACCTAAAAATAAAAAAATACTATAGTCATGAGTATTAAAAGGTAGTAGGTTGGCCCGAATAATTCTATTACAAATGAATATTATTTAAATATTGATTCATTTATTTGTAGGTTTTATCTACAATTTACAAATATAGGTTTTATAAAAATTCATTTAGAGAAACAAAATCATAAACCCAATTCATTTCCCTCATATTTTAAAATATGGTTCATGAATATAAGTAAGGATAGGTTTATAAGGGAGAAATAAAAATGGAAAAAAATAGGAAACTTTAATTTTTCATGATTTTGGGAAAATAGTGAAAACATATATTTTTTGAAACATATTTCTTAAACCCACTTCTAAAAAACAGAACCTTTTCAATCTAAAAACAGAACACTGAAACAAAGTATAAATACAATTATTACACACAATGGGTTCAATAATACTAAATGTTCTAGAAAATAAATACATGAGAATACCTAAGAGCTCATGGGAGACCTAGAACATACTAATACATGTGACTCCCTCCGTAGTAGCCTTACTCAAATGATTAAATAAAAAAACCAAACCACCCAGCCACCCTAACTCAGAACATACCGATGGGCCCATTATTGTAGCAATAAACTCATGTATCCACCTACATTGGCACACTGGTCAATTAGGGAACTACTAGTGATATAAAACTACTCATAATATCCTCATTTCTATGCTAGGATCCAATGCTATTTTCACATAGTTGTGTTCTAGACATTCTAAACAACAATATTAATATATATATATATACCACAATAAACATCACAAAAACCGGGACCACCCTGACCACCTCAAGAAGAAGTATTTACCTTAAAACAATTATTACATATAGTGGGTCCCATACCAAGGACTATTTCAACCCATGATAATCCATCAAGGAAATACTCACTCCAGAAGAGTTTCTCCAAATGATCCCATTTTATGAAAAATGTCAAACATGCCCCAAGAAACATTGAAATATGAAACCCTTAATAGAAAACAACACAAAAACCATTTTCAAAATCAAATGAACTTAGAAACCCACTTTTTGAAACACCAAAAACCACATTAAAATCAACCTATAATTTACTAAACCAAATTATGGCTATTAAACATCAAAAAAATTTTAAAAAAATCAACTAGGATATTAAACAAGAATTTGGTTTGTAAAAATAAACAAATCCATTTCACAGAAACAAAGAGACTAAGAAAATTTTTTATTTCTCTTGGAAGAATCGTTCATATCATGAAAAAAGTCCATTTTTAAATTAATAGGGGTTTAAAAATCCAGAAAACAATGAAATCATAACATCATGGAAGAGTTAAAATGGGATCCTACCTCAATAGATGTCAAAAATCTAGAACCTGGTGTGAAACCTTGTTCTCCCCTCAATTTCAATTAATGTAGCCAAGATCAGACCTAAAAATTATTATTAAACACAACATTTTAGGTTTGAAAACTAAAAATAAGATCCCTACATTGGGATTGAGGGTATCCAAAGAAACAAGAAAAACCATATATTGTATGGAGAAAACAAGGGAGAGATTACAAACATGGGGATCCCATGAAAAATTGTCACAAAAAACACAAAAAAATGGAGCCCTAAAAATTCTAAAGGTGGTTGAGAAGGTTACTATAGGGAAAATCTCTAATGGGGGTGATAGATTGAAATTTTTGTATAAAATTAGTGGAGATAAAAATGAATAAAATGACATGGAAAGGACATACGGTTAGTCTACATGGTCTACAAAACCACGAAGATATCAGGTGACCACTACTACTGATAAATAGATTGACCACATGGCCTACTAGCATGGTATAAATTAACCATGAAATAGTCGTATAGTAGCTACACTCTCACCCAAGAGAATCCATATGATTACCTGGGCTGGGGTGTATGGCTACTACTAACGAAGCACTAACTGTGCACCAGGTCCCACCACACCCAAAACTCCCATTTTATTCCCATATTTTAATTCAAAACCAAATAAGGAGAACTAAGAAATTAATTTAATCAATATATACTCCAAAATTAAAACCTGTCACACCCAATTATTAAGGATTATAGAAAATCCGACCCAAGAGAGGACAAGATATATTTTCAAAACTCGGGTCTGACAATTTTCCCCACCATAATGCATTACAACCCTAGAAATCAATCCCATGTATTATACTAAATGCTTGACCTCCTAATTATTTCAAATCAATGATATTAAACATTAATGATGACTAAAGGAATTACCAAAACACTAGATACATGTATGTTCTATCAAAATTTATTTTGGCGACAGAATGGACTCCCTACCAAGTTCTAATCACCCCTATAAGTTTAAACTCCTCAAATTGATTGGTTTAGAGGATACAAAAGAATCACATTGATAAACCCAACCTAAAAATAAAAAACTCCCTTAGAATAATCAAGAAGAACTCAACTATCCACCCAAAATATATGAACAAACATAAACCACTTCTCCCAGATACATTTATAACCTTACTTATCAAAACCTCTAGAAAAAAATCCATCCCAACCACTACTCAAAGGAAAATCATAAAATTTAGTGGTTCTATCTAAAAATATCATCCACCAAACCAATAATTGATATAGAATCAAGATATTGACATATGGATACCCAAAAGAACTACCCATAATTGGTGAGAGGATCACATTACATCATTATAATAAATTTCAAAGAGACCCATTGTGGGTTTCTCCATCATAAGAGCAATTGATCTCAAATATACTCAATAACCATCCAATGAGAACTAGAAATCTCCACCATCAAGGGCAGGGTGGGAAGGGACTAACTAATTAACAAAAAAACCACAAACCACACTTCATACCAACCCTTCATATCCAATCATAACCATAACTGATCCACACTCGGTTCATATAGAAGGGCGACACAATGGCCATAAAAAATGGGCTCTCAAACTCAGTGGGACATAACAACCATGATTTAAAAAAAACACTACACATACCCATAAACAATAAAAAATTTGTATACACAAATGGGTTATAATTTGGAAATGAGGCCCCACACTATTTTCAATCAAATAGAACTATGAAAACTAGAACACATTTTGAGGATTCTTAATATATATCTTGCATTCACACTAATGTCAATGTTTAAAACATGGTATTCCAAACCAGAAATGATCTCCCAACTATTCACTAGATTCAATCTAGAACCAATGCCTAGATATCTGATGGTTTAATTCTCTACTGCCTCATAGTTAGGCATTAGAAACCCCTAAACGAAACAGCCTCTTCTGATTACATAAAAACTACACCGCATTTCACTACAATACAATAGAGCCCAACAAACCACATGAATCACTCTACCTCAACATGGAACTTTTCCATGACAAATTCTTATGAGATGCACAAGAATAATAATTTCACCCTTGAACTAGGAACCAAGTTAAAAATGATTCAAGGTGAAACACTTTTATTTATATCCAAGAAACAAGAAATTGCTAAATAATATATAGGATTTTTCCAAAAAAAAGTCCCAAAAATATCAACAACATAAATATTATCATTTATAATAGAGAGTGACACTACTAGATCCCCCCAAACATGATCCTACCAATTGAGGGAAATAGTACTTAGAAATAGACATTACCCTAGGTCTTGAATCACACACAATTCTCCCGAATAGATATAATAGCCTTTTTGACCAAACTAACCCCTTCGTGTACTAGAATAAACCATTCAAGGGGAAATTATTGATAGATCTGGAACTCCTTTTTTGTAAAACGACTATCAATAAGATATTCAAATAATGTTTCCTCAATTATTAGCTAAAAATTTCCATTTTTTTGAGATTAAACCTTCAGTCAATATAATGTCAACTTCTACCATCAACAACCCCGGACTATTGAAAAACTAAAGCTTCCTTCAACCTCTCACATATATTCCATACCCATACAAGAGCATCGATTCAAAAGAAAAAACATAATGGTATATTCAAGTATCAAATTACAATATTGAAATCCCTTCATCGATAAACTAGTAGGTTTACCACTTAGGAGTCCACCCATGATCAAATTCTAAATATATAATGATTCATCATAGGGGAAAACTCATGCCAATGAGGAGAAACCAAGGACCCAATGAGATAATCCATTGGCTAAAACATACCACAAACAAAAAACAAATTAAAATGAAACAACAAAATAAGTTTTCTGAAACACTATTAATATAAACCACCATCATGAATACAAACAAGTAACATTATCATACAAGAAAGAATCCCTAGGCTCATACACCTCAAAACAAACATTATCAAAGCACATGAATAAACACCACACCGTGATTTAAAAGAAATTACCATTGGAAATAAAACATTATTTAATCATTACACCCTCTCCAATGGAATCTCACGATGTCTCACACATGCACATCCTTGTTACATATCGGGCACGCAATATCATTATCACACATCTTCATTTGTGTGGTTACCAGAAATACACCAATGGTTTAATAAAAAATTCCCCACATTAAAAAACAATGAATTCAAAACCATATCCTCATTTAAAATATCACCAATAATCTTTTTAAAAACCACTGAACATAAAAATAAAAAACATAATCCAAAACATACAATACCATTATAGAAATATAATTCAAACAATTCAATTTGAAACACATTTATTTAACTCACACATCCTTTAAATGTTTTTAATATATTTCAAGATTTATAAATCTTCCAAAAAAATTCAATAACCACATAAAAAATCATTTATATACTCTACAACTTTATTTTCATATAATCTCAACCCATTCAAAACTGTTTCTAAATACCATTTTGTCTGATTCAAAACATTTTTCAACATTTCAACACATACCTTTAAACAACATTTATTTTAACGCAAAAAGTAAATTTACCAAAATCAAATTTCACATGAGCTTCATAAAAAAGATAAAAAAAATCCAATTTTCACATATTAAAACAAATCTATTGCCCTATGAAATTCCATTATTTATAATTAAGGAGCATAAATTTTCAGAAAATATGTTAGCAGAATTAATGAAAAATCTATGAGATTCACAAAAAGGGAAACACAGATTGATGGGTGACATGGCTGTATGGTTGGCGGCCTTATGACAATCAAACCACCACTACAAGGAGAATTATACAGTAATTCATTAACTTTACATGGATTTACCAACCCATCGAGCTCACATAGGCCACTTTCCCAACTCTTTTTTCATTTCCCAACTATATATACTCCACCGTACCAAAAATACACCAACATACATAGACATACCAAGGTAACCTCAGGTTTTAAACGAGTGATGCTTCATAAAATCCTTCCCATTATTACACCTCCTGACTAAAAATCCAACACTGACCTTGACATACCAAAATAATGATGGATAATCTAAAAGGAAAGTTCCTCAAAAGAGCTGACGTGATCAGATGCTATTTTTCCCTGAACCAACCTGAAAAATCCCTAAAATTGTCACCTGGGAATATCTAGGGAAATTACCAAGAGGTGTTACCTATCCTCCCAGGATGGTTTCAAGAACCAAGGGATCAATAGAGACAATTGGAATGGTTTATCCAAATAAATAATTAAATAAGTTGTGGGATAAAAAAATAGAAAACAAAACTCATAGAGATTTACAAATTTTACATTCATTACATTTAAAATAAAAATACCTCAAATTGAAAAAAAAAATTCTGGAGAAGAATAATAAAAAACCTGAAAACCCAATATTTCAACATGACCTTGTGGGTCACCCTTCAATCCATATTCAACCATCATCCATGGTGTTCGAAAAATATCTAGAACCTATAACATAAGATAGAAATACGAATATACTAAAGGTATTACAAATAAAACATAGCACATATGTGCAAATAATTCTATTTCATATGAAATTATTTTCATAAAGAAACAAATATTTAAATATTCTAACTAAAATTTAGATATATAATATTTTTCTACACTTTAATTTTCTGAAAAAAAATCACAAACCCAATAAATTTCTTTCCATGTTAAAATAATGATCATACATATAATGAATGATTATTAAACAAAGGATTTGGAAAAAGGGAACCAATAGGATGCTTACATTTATCAAGTTTAAGGTGAAATAGGGAAGCTGCATATTCTTTTTTAAACAACTGTCCTAAAAATACTTAAAGCAAACAACACCATTATATGATTCCAAAAGAAAAATGAAACCAAACACAAATATAATGATTCCACATAATAAGATAAATAATACTAATTTTTATAGAAAAAAAGGAACATGATAATACCTAGGAACTCATACTAGAACAATAACATACTAATACAAGTTTACCCATCCTCGGTAGCATGTCACACATATTGAAATAAAAATTCCCAAATTTATGGCCACCTATACTCAAGACAGACCAAGGGGCCCATTTCCGTGGCAACAAACCCATATATACACATACTATGTTCCATTGGTAAGTGTACGAAGTACCACTACATCAGGAGTTCTCTAAATTCTTTTTTACTATTATAGGATCCCATGATTTTTTCACAATGTGGTGTACCACCCTTTCCAAACAATAAGACATATATATACCACTATAAAAATCAAAAAAACCCACACCACACCAACCACCTCAAAGAGTATTATTTTCCTTAATAAAATTTATATGAGGGAGGTCGTGTACATAGTACCCTCGTATCCCACGATCAAACCAAAAGTAAAGACTCACCCATAATGAGGTTTCTAAATAAGTCTTTTTTATGAAAAATTACAAACAGACCCCAAGTCACATTCAATAATAAAAACCTTTATTAAAAAACTACCACAAACCATTTTCATATACAAAACAACATAGAAAAAACATTTAGGAAACACCAAGTACCATTGGAGAATAAAACTATCATTTACATTAATAAATTATTCCCATTAAAAACACAAACTAGTTTGAAAATCCAATTCAGATGTTTACAAGAATTTGGTGTGAAAATCAACCAAATTCATTCGACACATAATAATACACTAAGAAAAATATTATATTTCACATGGAATAATCATTCATATTCTAAAATGTAACTCTTAAATTATAATTAATGGTAAGGAAATCATGAAATCAATTATGTATTAGCTTTAATGAAGTGTTGCAATGTGATCCTACCCCCAACATTGACAAAATATGGAATATAGTGAAAAACATTGTTATCACATCAACTACACCCAAGGGTGACACTATTAGACTTAACATAAAAATATTGAACAAAAAAATAGGTTTATACCTAAAAAATTGGATCCCTATCCATGAGAGAGAGGAAACCTCAAAAAATCAGAAGAAATCCAAAAAATGATGTGAGAAAACAACAGAGAAATGACTAACTAGATAAAACCTTGAATAAGTGGCACCTAAAATGAAAAAAGGATCCCTAGGGAATATTTGGGTGGGTTTTGAGGCTTCATGTGTGTATGATCCAAAATAGAGTCGATATAGGTATGATTGTGTATAAAAATAGCTGGGAGGGAAAATGATTTCAATGACATGGGTAGGATGCACAATTAGTTTGCATGGTCTATAAAACTATATGGATACCATGTAATCGCTACTACCATGAAACAAATCAACAACACAACATACGTGATAGTATAAAAAATTGTACAGTATCCATGAAGTAGCTCCTATCTCAACCATTAGATTTCACAAGATTAACTGGACTGGGGTGAATGGTTACTACTAATCGTGCATCAATTATGGGCTTGGGCCTTCCCACCAAAAAAGCCACCATTTTCCCCAAAAAACTCAATGGGAAACCAAAGGGGAGATAAATGAAAAAAATTGAATGAATAAATATTCCAAAAATTCAATCTTGTCCCACCTGATTCATGAGGATATAACTAAAAATCCAACTAAAGTCAGGACTGAAAATGAATTCCAAAACTGAGTTATGAAAATGTGCATATAATAACCATGTTGTTAGGGGTTGTGGTTTCACATAGGTGATGAAATAAAATTTGTGTTGATAATTCTAATTATTTAAGGAATAAAAGATTTAATTAACTAATTTTAGTGATTGGAAATGTCTAGTATATTTTGTAATTTAACTAGTGTTTGATTTTTTAATTCGTAAGATGTCACTACCATGTTTAGGGAACATTTATACTAATATGGAAGTATAATGGAATGTTTAACTTAGGAAGGATTTCTATGATTGGAATATTCTCATGTATGAGACTATTAGTTTTTTCCATAATATCAAAAGTTTCATGATTTTAGCTCTATGTGTATTATGGATGGGATAAAAATATCAACCATAGAGTTTGAACTTAGTGATCTGGATTATCATTATTTTTACTTATATGAAGGTTTTTTTATTTATTATGTTGACTTAACCCATGTTTTACTATGAAGGAAATAGAGTTAACAGATATATGTGGTCTAGTTAGTTATATAAAATTTTCATGTGATCGAGTAAGATGTATCAGATATATATTGTAAATCACAATTTATTGATGGTGTAGAATATATTACAATAACAATGAAATAAATTTCCATAGGATTAATTTTTTACTTGATCAATCAGGGTGGAAGAATTATGAGAGAAATAAAATATTCAAGATTAAAAACATGCATCATAACATGGTGACTAGCAGAGTTCATGGGAGATATAACTATATGTTCCTTTAGATACGTGAAGTGGTAAGTTTTATGGTTTGAAAATACTTGTGCTAAATAATATTGTTATACTCTAAGAAAATTAAGAATTTAGAGGGATTGAAAGTATGTTCATTTCAATAATTATTAATTACAATGAATTTTAAATATTTTTGTATTCAATAACGTATGGTTGTAGACAATGATATAGGTTTTCGATATATTTTTAAGGAATGGGTTATGATAAATAGAGGTGGAATAGATTTCAATTCGAATTGATACCATCATTTATCCTATATTACTGTATCATGTACTTGATTTACAATACCGAAATATTATTGAATACTTTTCCTTTAATAAATTTGGTTCTTTTTATAGTATTTAATTCAAAAAACCCCAAAATAAAAATAACATCATTATTTACTAAAATAAAAATGAATTAAATTTGAACATATTTATATGAAATTGGTAATATAAATTAATGTTTAAAAGAGGAAAAATTCACTCAAAAGTACTATTATATATTGAGAATAAATTTTTAATTATTACCGTATATTAAAAATTTATTTTTAAAAATTTTGAGGAATAATATAATTAAAAATTGTTATTAATTTGAATTTATAATTCATAAAATCAATTATGTTATCCATTGAATGGTAACGTTATGAAAATGAATAATAAGTAAATAATTCATAGTTAAACAGAAAAGTTTTTTTAAATATTTTCATATTATAACAATATATTTCTACTTAAAAAAAAAATTTCTTCAAATTTATAATTTTTTAACCATAAAATTATCACAATTTCATAATTAAGCATGTCAAAATATGCTTTTGGTGATTTTTTTAATTTTTCTAAAAATGTTAATTTTTAGTTCAATATTAATAATAACATTACTACAAATATTGTAACATTTATGAACTTATTAAAATATAAAAATTAATTAAAATACTATAAAACATTTGTCTAAACTTTTATTTCAAGAGTAAAATAAATTATTTAAAACTTTTATGTTGAATTTGGAAACTAATGCTTGACTTTTAGAAACACAATTTATACTTTGATTTAATAGAATGTTTTTTATGTTTTTTTCATTCAATTATGTATTAAAAATTTTACATTTGGTTTTAAATTTATATAATAATTATTAAAATAATATTTTTATTCATTATTAAATATATTTCATAAAAATCAATTAAATTGAAAATTTTTTCTAAAAATTATTTTATATTTATGAAAATGAAATACTAAAAGGTTTGTTTTTCACTGTGTTTTCCAGTCTGATGTTATATTAATTTTTAAATTTCTAGGAAATTGAATCATTAAAAATTTGTTACATTTTTTGAAAAAAAATATAAATATTACATAATATGTTAAACATCATTTTTTTCATATAAATAATTTACCTTCATAAAAGCTGTCCAATATGGAAATAGGTAAAAAGGGTTTCAATGGGGGATATTGACCAAAAAGTGAATACCAAAATTATTAATAAAATGATTTTAAATCTAATTTTGACTTTATTTATTCTTTTTATATAATAATATTTAAATATTGAACCATTTGGATCATTTTATCAAGGAAATTTAATAAAATTATTTTAATGTTATTGGTATTTACAATGGTGTCACTCTCCTCATTTGTAAAATGGTAGCTCCTTATGTAACTACTACAGACCCCAAAATAACTTTATCTTGATGAATATTTTAAAATGTACCTTCTTAGAAACCAAATACATGACCTATATGTTCCCATATTATATAAATACATAAAAATATTTCCTTAGAGTTTTTTTTCAAATGTGATAATTGAGGGAAATGGAATAAATTTTTATCAACATTTTTCATATGTATTTTTTGGTAAATCTCCACCCCAAATCATTATAACCATATTATAATAATCATCTAAACATATTTACTTCAAATATTTTTGAATTTTATAATAATTTTTTACCTTCACCCAATGTGATGTAAAATGTAATCATCACTCATGCATATGGGTAGACAATGACCTCCATTAATCAAAATTTATTTGTTTATTATTACCATACCTCATAGATTGTCATATTTAATAATTTAATGAATATATATGATATATATATCATTACTAATAATATTTAAATAAATTTTTTTATTTAATATTCATTATTTCAATCCTTTGGAAAATGAATACATTGTCTATGTATACATGCATACCTGTGGACAATCGCCTCAAAAAATTGTTCTGATTCATTTTTCATAACATCCATACATGTATGATTATTAAAAAATATACTATTAATAAATATTACATCTATAACATGATTAATCTTATTTAATTTTGATAATATCATTATATTATAACATTTTGATTCTCATTCAAATATTATAACATGTTATTGTTTTTTCAGTTTTAAAATCTACATAAACATTAATAAAATGTTATTTTATTGAATTATTAATGAATATTTTTTATTGGTAATATTATTTAATTGTTTTAAATTTAATAATTTGTCATAATTTATTAATAATTTTTCATAATTTATTGTGTTTAATATTAAAATGTGTATTTACTTTTTGATTAGTTATTTTATTAAATTATATAATTTATGAAAATTAGTATTATTATTTATTCCATGAAAGCCATTAAAAAAATTTCCATTTAGTGATTAAAAAACTCAAAACTATTTCAAAAATATTTTGTAAATATTAATCCTTTTTATCAGATTATTAAACCATTACAATGGTTAATGAAATCAACCATTCGAATCAAAATAAGACAGGAAAACCAAGTAGTTCATATACAATATTTCATTTTAATAATGATGTACTATTAACATAATAAGAATAAATTTAAAATGAATTATTTATAGCAATATAAAAATGAATACGATTTCTTTGTATTTATAATTATTTTAAATTTATTATAGTTGATGTTATAACATGGTCGTTCAAGAAGATGTATGGTGTGCATGGAATATTATTGTCATTACCTTTCATTTTATTATACCACTTATTCAATGAATCTTCTATCATAAGATTATGTGTGTTATGGAATGTGATTTATTATGTTCTATTTATTTTGTATTAATAGTATATTATTTTTTTCTTACTATCATCTCATTTATAAATTCTTGTTTCAAAATATAAAAATATTTATATGGTTTTCATCATAAATTCCATTGTTTTTCATTATGTAAATTCTTTAATATTTATAATTGATATTCTACCACTTTTTTGTATTAATTTTTTTTATCTCTTTATTCACAGTTTTTAATGATTCATTTGATATTTTCCCTTTCAATGTGGATTTGAATAAAAATCAGTGACAGTTTATTGTCTAACATGTATTTCTTTACGAACTTCAATATAAACCAATTTTTTTATTAAGATGTGTATATATGGACCTTATAACATTTTATCATAATTTATGATATATAGTGGAATGAAAAATAAATTCCATTTCTTATATTTTATGGTATTTTGATTCAATAATTACCAATGTTGTATGGGTTTTCTCATCACAATTTCCCTTCATAAATATATGTTCAAAATTAACCTCTTTATTTTTATATATACATACCAAAATAATAATTTATGATTAATTTCATGTAATTTATTTTGATTTAATTATAGTTATATGGTTCTTACATTATTAAGGTTTTATTTCAATGTTTATCAAATATATAATGAAATTATGTTATATTTTAATTTTTATCAAGATTTTGTTTATTATAATTCCAATTACATGAAATAATATAACAATTATCCATCAAATCCCATATAATTCTTATTATCTATTTAGTTATATGTTATTTAATTATTATTTCAAATTTTAAACTCTTAGTTTATAAAATAATAACTGAAGTATTCTATTAAGAAAATCCGACATTATTTTTTTATATTCTATTTCAATTGTATCCTTGATCATAATTATGTTTTGGAACTTTATAACTATTATTAAATGAATAATAATGTTATTTTATACTACCCTTTACATTTATTATCAATTATTAAACCAAATCTGTTCAAAGAAATTTAATATAGCACACATTTTCACATATTACAATTGTAACTATAGGATATTTGTAATGTCTATATAACTACCACGTTTTCCCATAATCATGTATATATAATTTTTATTAAAATAAATTTATATTTTACTATGGTTTTATAAATAAAATATTATTCCCATTAGAATGTAAATTTTTATTTTCAAAACGTAAACTAGTGAAAATAATTTTATCTCTTGTTTTTTAAATATTAATTTTAAAATTTTTATAAAAGAAATATTCATCTATGTAAAGACAAATTAAGTATTTAATTTATATATTAGTATTTTGTCTTATGTGAACATCTTATATATCATTTTAGGGTTATTTTGATTATATTTTAATTATTCATTCAGAAAACACATTTATTTTTCCACTGGTATGTTATGCTCTGATGAATTGATGGGTGTTTTTATGATGTTATTGAACACCCATGTGTTATTTTCATTTATTAACTGGTGGAATTAGAACTATATTTTCTAGAAATAATTGGTAAAATATTTATATATCATAATATTATAAGAAAGGAATTGGGGAGTGAAATTAATTCATTATGGCCCTTGGTCCACAATATTAGTCATGGGAATGATCCTAATGTAAGGAACAGATTTAACATTCGTATATATGCGAATAAAAATTATTTATTATTCTAATGATATAGTAAAATAGATTATTGTTTATTATTTATGATTTTACCATCCTATGAATCATGTATTTTGTTTATGAGAGATATGCATACCATAACTCATGATATACAGTCTATGAATTATTGGGTATGTTTTCTAATGTTATGATCATTTTCTCACACACTTATTAATATATCAAGTTAAAATTTGATAATTAATGGATAAATACTATGCCCACTTATCATGTGTTTGGTCTAGAAATTTTTATTTTTCATGTTCTGTAGGTTATAAATAATGATATTATATAAAAAATTCCATGAAGGGTGTTGTCTGTGTAGAATTTTTCTGGTACTGTTATAGAATTATTTTTGAAATTAAAGTTCTATGTACCATGTGCGAAATGAACATTTCATGACAAATTCACTATTTTTTTCACAAAAATCATTTTTTAATACGTTTAAAACTACAAACCTAAGTGTTCTAGATTATGTAATTTAATTAGTGTTTGATATTTAATTATTTTTTTAGGGAAGTTTAAATTTTGGCCACATTAGTGTGAAGCAAAAACTATACAAAAAGAATATGATTTTAGCAGAGGATATGGGTGTATGGGTATAATTTTTTCTTAGTTTTCATCAAATATATTTTAGACAACATTAAATATTCATAATTTATTTGACTTATATAACTTAGGTGTTTACGTAAAATCATAGGTTAATATATCTAATGTTTATCATATGAATAAATTCATTGATTCCATTTTTAATATTTTATATAAGTAGAGTTAAATATGATTAAGGATATATTGGGTGGATTTTTTTAGGATTTATAAAGAATATGTTATTGATGTATATATATATTCTAGCTATATATTGTAATTGAATATGAATAATATTTGGAGAAAATTTTATTATATTGGGTATGAAATATGTAGGGTAATGTTTTCATTTAGGGAAAATGTTATCACTGGTGTGGAAGTAATAATGATTAATTAAAAAACGATTATTATATTTTGGGAACAAATGTATTGAAAAGTGATTTTGTGGTTAGGTGGTTAAATATATTTTAAAACATGTTCACTAAAAATTGAGATAACATTACAACAAATAGGTTGAGTTATAAATTTATGGCAAGTATGAAATTCTCTTTATAAATTCTTGATATTATGTTTTGAAAAAAAAAAATTTTTTTAAGTTTTGAGCATAAATATATTTTTATTTTAATTAATGACTTCGGAAAAATTGTAGTATATTTTGGAGAACTTGGGATTGGGGAATGTAGGTTTTATTATGTTTTCATATGATTGATTCATGATGTTTGAGGATAATTGTTATTTTTATTTTGGTATAATATATAGTTCATATATATTTGAATTTTAGTTTATGAATTTGGCAGAGAATATTTTCAATAATTATGATTTATGATGAATTTTTTTTCTTCATGTTACTGGGGATTAATGCATTAATTTTCTATATAAATTATTATTTATTATCATTACTTATGAAAATAATTTATGGTTTTAGACATTTTCTATATATAGGGGGAATAACATTTCATCCCATTTATGAATCCTATATTCATTTAATATTTAATTTGTTTTTAGAAATTAAAAATTCATTATGTATATTAATATTTAGAATATAAGATGAATTAGAGATATAAAACATCAGAAAAACCCATATGATGATATTATATATATATGAATTAAGTGAATAAATTCATTATATTTTCTTATATCAATTATGTTTATGGTAAAATAATTCCTTTACTCACATAAAAGAAATATAAATCTATGAATTATTATGTGAACAATAAAATTTATCTATCGAGGTTTCCTTTCAGAAACTCATTCAAATGTATCAGTTTCATATGTTTATATGATTGGTTTTAGAAATATTTAACAATAGAAACATTGTTTTATTGTAGCGACATTGAATGTCATTATCATTATAAAATCTATAGAAAATATTATTACTATGGCATGATATACTCTTTCAAGTAAGTTATAATTAAAATGTTGTTGACATAGATTATTTTACTGTTTAAGTATAGAGACCCCACTTTTCTTACATTACATTTACATCAATTTAATTATTAACAACATAATAATTTTCACCATGATGATCCAAATTTTTTGTGTCTTGTTCAAACTAGGAGTATACCTATCTTTTACAACATAAAATATAAACATTTACTTAATTAATTCCTCTCCATGTTCTTATTGGCCCTTTAGTTCTCCATAGTACAAGTAATCACCTAAGGATAAATATCAAAATGGGGTGGGATAAAATCCTAGTAAAGGGATATGAATATAAGATAATACAACAGTAGTGATTATAATTATTATCATCACAACATAGTAATATGATCATTAACATTATAAGTAAAATTAATAAAAGTATTGAAACGTTACCATGAATAAAAATGAATCATGATATCTTAGTAGTTAAATACCACACAAATTTCTGAACAATTATATAATCGTTATAATGTATAATTCTATTTAACTCATTATATATATATCATATTACCTCATGAATTGGAGTGATATATAATTCATGGCACACCTATAACATTATAACATCGATATAGCATCCCGCCATTTTATAACATAAACTTTCATTACATTACAAAAAACTGAGGATCTTTAATGTCTAGTGTCTTGGAAACCAGGAACATAATACATGAAAACAACATAAAACATTCTTCTTAAACACTTGAAAGGCATCTCCTTAATTTCATTCTAGGTTCATTACTGCATCTCATAACCTGGGGACATATATCAAAAGAAAGGGTGAGCAGAAGGCCCAGTAAGGGAAACAAGAGGAACATTTTACATCTGAACTTGAGATACTTCAATAAGGACATGAAAAGAACTTTAAGGCATGAGAAAGAAATCATGAGGCATTTCATAATAAAAATAACATTTCCCATAACTTGAAGATGTGGCTACATCATTTAACATAGACAATCATGAACATATCACCAAGGTCCATCCCCAAGGTGTCATTTGAAAATTACCAAGGTTATTCAACAAGGTATCGTGAAAATTGTAATCTCTAGTGGTTACATCATTACCCAATGCATTGGAGCGCTATCAGGGCGCACCCTTAAATTTTCCATTATTATCATGTTAGCCACATATATCATCATCAAACATTTCATAAATAACCCATATAGCATAAAATAAATGGGTTTAATTTCATAATCACAACGTTTTAAAAACTGCTTTAAAAACATGATCTTTACATCACTTTAAAACCCACGAAAAGGGAAAGTGGGTCTCATGTATGTTTATCCAATAATTTAAAATAGAACATTTTGATATATATGTGAATACCCTTATAGAAATAAGATCTTTGAGTATTCACTTTATAACATAAAATAATTTTGAGAAAAGAGAGAGGCATTTTGAGACTAAAATTCTGCAGCATAACTGTTATGTTTCGGGGTTTTAGAAAACATTGAAAAGAGAGGGGACATGGGTCACCCACTCATAAATGATCAATAATACAGTAGGGGGACAGAATATGAGGGATTTATGAACATGGTAATAAAATTTGAAAGATATACCATATGAAATGAAAAACATGGAAGTGAGACAAAAATAAGATTTCTCTTATGAAAATTCGGCAGCCTAACGACGTCACTTAACTTCAATAAAAAAATGATTTGACAAGATCAAATAGGGTCTCTAATCATATGATCATAAGAGATCAGTATGATAGAAGTAGAGATCATACCCCAACATAATAAAAAGAAACTTGAAAGACTTGAAATGAAAATCAAACTTGAAAAATGAGAAGGGTGAAAGAATCCCTTAAAAATTCAGCAGCCTAACGGCGTCACTTAAACATTCATAAAACGAAATGATGAGAGTAAGAGGGGATCTCTCATCATATAATAATGAAAAGGGCAGTAAGAGGAATATAAAAGAACATCCTATCACATAAGAACATGGAGCATAAAAGGAATGACATAAAAAGGATTACATGAAAAGAAATAGAGAGGTCGGATCCCTTACCTTAAAACGCGACTCTTGAAGCTCAAAGGTTTGGACCTTGAGGGCTTGGGGGAACCTTGGGAGGACTCCTTGGAAGGTAAGGAGACCAGAACTTCGTTGAGGGATAGTTGGGAGTGAAAACTAAAGGTGGAAAGGGTGGGTATTTATAGGGAAAGTGAGGGGACAAAGCATTAATGGCCAAGGGACACCTCACAAGTGCTTTTCTCAGACCCATGTGCTCCCTCATGATATTTTCATAAAGTTAGGCCACATGGGGCCCCCAAAACAATAATTCATCACCCTTGGACGGCCAACCCTTGAAATATCTCATGACATCATCATGACACAGTTATGATGTCATTAAACATACCGAAACCCTAAAACTGTATTTTTACTATTCACTAAAAATTCAACTTTCTCAGAATGATCCCAAAATTTCACCATAACCAAATATCAATGCTCTGATTTCAAAAATGAAATCCATTTTATAAAAATAATTTTCTAAATATTTTTATTTTAATTTTTAAATAAAAACACTATTCATCGAAAATTCATTTTTTTCATAAAAATCCCCAAAAATTACCTTAACACAATTTCGATGCTCTGAGTTCAAAAATAAAGTCCGTTTTAAAAAAAATTTCTAATTATTTTTAATTACATTTTTAATTAAAAAACACTATTCATCCGAAAAAACTAACTCTTGACTAATAATTTATGAAACCGTTTTTACCCATTTTATTGAATCACATTACTTAATCTAGGTGTCTAAATTATTTTAAAACACTCTTTGAGTGAAAATACTAATCCATTTGGTCATATTACTAATCCTAAGCGTAAAATCACTATTCATAAAATACTATTCATCAAAAATTAATTTGATCTTATTAGACTCCAAATTCCTTACTGAACACTTTTGTAGAAGACCATTTTTTGAAAATCGTTACACATCATTAGTTATTTAGGGTTTACATAAATGTTTTAAAATATCCCTTTTTCAGAAATTCATCAATAAAATATATCCTAAAATTATCCGGAAAAAAGAAAATCCAAAAACATCACTAAAGGAAGATATCTCAATTTATTCACTCGAAAGGATTACACAAGGAAGCTAGGGTCTCGTCACATAGCCCCTTATAACACCGGCATACGACCGAAGTGTAAGGTGTGCTATGGTGAGAGAATTTGAGGGAGGCTCAGATAACATTGCCCTAGTAGTAATCTCTACTAACTTGAACATCTCCCGTAGGCATTTCTGTTCAAGCTTGACATGCTAGAGTTCGGCTTGTGCTTGGTCCAAAGCGAAGCCCACAGATGCTACCTCCTTCCCAAGCTCTAATAAGTGGGCTTCATAAGGGTCGAGTCTACTGGATGAAGCCATCGACTCCTCTTTCAGAATTAACCATTAACATCTTATTAAATCATTAAGAGTAAGTTAATATACTACTCAAAAAAGATTGGGTCGTTACAATCCACATTGCGATATATAATTGTGGGTGCACCCATCAAATAATAATGATAAACTTATCATTCATAACAAATAGAACGTATATCAATCTTATAAAAAAGTTACCCCAGGAATGGAATGTGCATCTTTTCCAAAATAATACATTCATAAACAGTATGTTCCCAAATGAATGAGGTAACAACATACTTGATACAAGAACCATAAACCTTGATTGAGAAGTAAAATATGTGTATTTTAAAGAAGATATCATTCTGAAAACCTTATATTTGACAAAAACTATTTTTGAAAATATTTATAACCCAAAAATTTAATATAATGATGAATAAATTATTTTTACGGAATAACTATACTGAATGTAGACTGAGATAGGGAAAATCTGAAGAATGAATGTGGGGTTCGATAATTCCACTTACATTTTCTCTGAACTCATTATTCAATATAGAATCATATTTAATAAAATAAGATACATATATCAACACTGAAATAAACATTTATACATTTAATTGATTAATTATGGTTTTATTATGTTCTTTTATGGGCCTTTGGATGAGATATAGAGTTTAAAATCATTGTTTGAGATTCATATTGTTCTTAGTATTCATGAATAGTTACTTATTCATATGAATTGAAGTTCATGTAGAATATGTATAAATATCAAGTGTTGATATTACTTGATATTAATATGAATATAGGTGCTAAAATCATATTTTAATGAATTTTTTAATATACTATGAGGTTGGATCATTAGTTAAAATTTAATGATGATCATTTTTAGTTAATTTAGTTTTTTTCGATCACAACGAACTTTTTTTTATTAATATGTATAAATGATTGATAAACAACATTTAAAGGTGATAAATAATACATATTAAAATATTTTTTTCAATATAATAATGGTTTTATTGATAACATTTTTGGATTTGAATGAAAATGGATGTTTACTGCCGAAGATGTTGGTAAATTAACACATCATGTTCGATGATTTAATTAATAAAAACACTGAGAGAGGGGGAGTGGAGTATAACGAATAATATTACATTAAAATGATATAATATATTTATATCAATCATATTGTGTTTATAATGATATTTTGATAAGAGAAGATGAAATGAAATAAAATTTCTAAGGAATTTGAAAAAAACAAGCAGGGAATTACCTCTTGAATATTCTTCTTGAGATCATTCTCAAAGAACATAGGATTGGTCATTGGATGATAATAAGAGATCATATACATGGGTGAGGGAATATGGAAGTGTGTTGGGAATAATTTTAAAAATTCATGATGCTTGAGAGGTGTGAAGAATTGATGTTGTGTGGGGTGGTATTTACAGTGGTGGGAATGAGTGATGTCAAAATATTTAATTCATTATATTATTAATGACTGTCAATACATGAAATATTAAATATTACATGACTAAATTCTATATATACATCATATGAGTTCGAAACTATGTCTAACTACATCATACATGACCCATGCATAATGCAGATAATCATTTATTTAGCATATTTTTTTTAATTATTGAATTCCACTATTCACCACAAATTAATGTATGATAGAAAAATAAAACAAATTCACCATATCCATTTAATGAAAAGTGTAATTAGAAAATAAACTCCATTTTAAGATAATATTTTACTAAATATGAGTAATTAAATATTTAATTATAATTATAATTTAATTGAAAAATAATATTTTTAAATTAAAATTTCTATTTTAACAATTTTAAAAATTAATGAAGGCCTCTTCCAATCATAAAATATAGAAATAATAATTTATGAATACATTTTATGAAAATTAGTTTTCTTCTAAATTATTAACTTAATCATTAAATATTCAAAACATACAAAAATTTCAACACTATTATATCATAATTCCACCTATAGGATCGATACATTTTATTTATACTATCATTGGTATGGTTAGTATTCGTGTGTACAATGTATTATTCAATAGGTTAATACTACTATTCCTAAGGGTAACATTACTATTCATAAGGGTATGACACAATTCCAAAAAATTATGTTTTTCCTATTAGAGTCCAAACATCTTACTGATTTCAAACTTGTATGATACATTTCCAAAATTCAAATCACAAAAGTGGTATAGAATTAAATCGTTCATTTATTCATGATGAGGCATTATGTTTCATAATTTTATTTTATATTACATTATAAGAAGTTCATTTCCATTAATAAAACTTTGGGGTGATACATTTTCCCCCTTTTGAAATTTCACCCTTTAAATTCCATTTTACATAAATAGATAACAGTACTACCCCTTCATTGCGTCATTCATTTCAATATATCTGTCTTTGTAGATATGGTTCCTCCACAACATTTTTACAAGGTGGGTTTTAATGATTTTAAGAATCATATCTCTCTAGTCCAAACTCATTACTAGATTCTCCTCATAAGAGAGATCTTTTAACAGATATACCACCATTTAGTTCAATACATGTGATGGATCTGCTATATTATTTCTTGTTAGTGATACGTGAAACACAACCTGAACATGATCCATATTTGGTGGAAGTGAAATCTGTTAGGCCATAGCTCCAATGTAGTAAAGGATCTCAAAGGGTACTATGTACCTTATTCATAGATTCCCTTACCGTCCGAAATACATGAATCTCTTCCAAGGTGACATTCAAAGGAAGAATATATCTCCAACGTCGAACTCCATGCCCCTTTGACAGTTTTCAACTTTGATCATTATCTGACTCTGAGAATCATTGGTATGTTATTAGATGTCTTAAACCTTATCAGTCATATCTTGTAAAATATCAGGTCCACATAGATTTGTTTCTCTAACTTCACCTCAACAGGTTGTATATCTACTTATATTTTTATATAATTCTTCATATGAAGCCATATGAATTATTTAGTTGAAGTTATTGTTGAATGAGAACACAACCAATGGTATATTTTTGTCCAATCCACCTTTGAATTCTAAATAACAAGGTCTTAATATATATATATATTTAGAATTTTAATATTCATTTCTAATTGGCCATAATTTTGGGGGTTATAGGTTAATATGAAATTCAATTCAGTACTCAAGGCTTGTTAAAGACTTCTCCAAAATTTTGATTTCATCATTTGGTCACAATCCTAGACAATTTACAATGGAACCCCATGCAGTCACACCACATTGTTCACTTGTATCATTGTAATTTTTCAAGTGAAAAATATTCTTAAATAGTGATAAAGTGTAAAGTTATGGTGAGTCGGTCCACCACAACCCATATCGCATTGTTTACTTTTTATTTCTTTGGGAGACCCATGAAAAAATCTATAGTAACATTTGCCCATTTCCACATGGGTATTAGAAACATTTGCATAACCCATTTTAGATTTTTTTCCTCTTTATTAACTTGCTAACATATCAAGAAACTTGGGATATACTCAGATATCTCCTTCTTCATGTTGTACCACAAGAAGTATTCTGAGAGATAACAGTACATATTGTTACTACCAAGATGGATAGATAAAGGTGATTTGTGTGAATTATCAAATTTCTCCATTATTATTTCAAGTCATTGGGGCACAAAAATACCTGTCCCTAACCAAATAACACCATCTTCATTGATATTAATCTCCTACATCTTCCCTTTATTTAATGCATTAAACATATTTTTTATATCCATATCAACTTTTTGTGCCTCTTTAACCTTCAATTTTATAAATGGAAGGGAAATCATTTGGGCAAGGTAAGATGTATTTCTTGTCAATTAAAAATTCCAAATACATTCTTCGAATATCCATGAAGAGGTTATTTTTCAATATATATCACGTATAAAGTGTCATGTTATTTTCAATTAAGGGAATCATATAGCTTATTATCCTTTCTAGGATGATAGTTAATTGAGAAATCATAGTATTTCATTATCACTAAAAATCACTTTTGACGTATGTTTAGCTCCTTTTCTATGAATATATACATTAGGATCTAGTGATCAGTATATATGTCACACTTCTCAATGTATAGGTAGTTCTTCAATACTTTTAAAGAAAAAATAACATATACTAAATCCAAATTATGTGTCAAGTATTTATTCTCATGGATCTTTAACTATCGTGAGGTATAGGCTATCACATTATCCTTTTTCATGAGTACACAACCCAATAAATTATTTTAAGCATCACTATATATCACAAAACATTCTCCCATTTTTTATAATGTATGTACAGGTTTAATGATCATCCTTCTCTTTATATCCTTAAATATTTACTCACATTCCTTCCCCGAGACATACTTTACCCCTTTCCTTGTTAACATAATTATTGGGCATGATAACTATGATAAATTTCTCACCAAAAGTCTATAGTACCCAACTAATCCATGAGAAATAAGAATTTATATGATGCTAGTGGTATTGGTGCATTCCTCAATAGTAATTGGATTTGAAGTGTCCATAGAAATTCATTAACTTGTGATCACATGTTACAAGAATTTGTCTCGATTCATCCAAGAGTCAAAATTTTTGAACATGGGGTTCAACATCTCATTTATATATGTCTCCAATAAAATTATTAGCTGTATTTTGGTTCAACCATTTTCTTGAACTAGATGACAATATCATCCATCAGTACAACAAAAATGATGTCAAGGTATTTTTTAAATAATACATTCATCAAATCTATGAATACATAGTGGGAATTAGTAAGTATAAACGGAATAACCTGAAACTCATAGTGCTTGTACCTTGTATTGATGGTAGTCTTATGAATGTTATACTCCATAACATGTAGCTGATGATATCTAGGATAAGGATCCAACTTTGAGAAGTACAGAGATCCCTAAAGTTGATCAAAAAAGTATTAAATACTTCTGGGAGGATAAATTTTTACTTATTGTGATCTGGTTGATTTAATGATAATCGATACATATCCTCACTGATGCATCCCTATTCATCTTTACAAAGGTAACTCGTGCACCCAAAGGTGACACACTAGGGTGTATGAACCTTATGTATAAATTCTCTTCTAGCTACTTTTTAAACTCCATCGATTAGATAGGATCTATCATATAGGGACACATTGAGATAAGAGTAGCCCTGGGTATGAGTTCTATTGAGAACTCTACTTCACAATCAATGGTAAGTCTAGGTAAATCATCAGGAAATACATAATTGTATTCCATCATGATGTTAATCTACCTGATGTGGATAACTTCCATTGAATCAACCATTTGAGTGAGGTATTCCCCTTCACATATAATCAACACCCACCCCATTAAATAATTTTACAAAGCGGTTCGTTATTATACTTTAATTTCAAGAGGATCATAGGTTGGTTCGGAATATGAAAAGATATTTCATTTTCCTAGATGATGATATGTGATATAAATAACATGAGAAAATATATTCCCATTAAAGTTTCTAATTGTATGCAGATAAGTATAATGAGATTTAGAAGAAGAATCTTCCCATATATGCCTACAAGAAAATAGTCCAACAATTTGGTTTAAATGACTGTACAACTTGGTCTTTTTATAGATATCTATACTTGAAGGTTTGGGGGCTTTGATTCAACAGTTCTAGAAAGAAATTGCGATATAATGGAATGTGTATAATCAGCATAAAAAAAATACATTTATATTCTTTAGGGAATGGATGGTTTGCATTATACAACTTCATTTTCATACTAAACTTCTGCAGTTGTGATTTTACTATCCTTAAAATTTTCCACTAGAATTGGTTGCTACTGAAGTTGATTACCCACGTAGAATTATGATTTAGTGCACTGTCTTGAATAGTTCTTTTTGTTTATTTATTTGTAGCATTGGACCATTGGTGGCGCTCACTTTGAATCCCCACACATCATCCTACCTTATCATGTCATTTATAAACTCTTAATCTTGGTGGCCTTCTCTCTCACACAAGAAGCATTTGTCCATCCTTTTGAGTCAGTTCCTGTGATGTTTCTTTATAAATTTTAACATATTGGTGATTGTGTTTCATTTCCACTTTTTTCATTAGATCCTCCAGTCATGAATCTCTATCTTTTGATTCATATCAACATATTCAGGGAACCATTCTCCAGTAACAGTATCCACTTTGATAGAACATTGAATGAATTCTTGATAACTACCAATGTATCTAATTACATGATCCTTTCTATGGTGTGGTACTATTCCACAAAATAATCTATATTTTTTATCATTATTGATAAAAAATGATGCAGTAAACCTTTAAAGCATTTTGATATTTTATTTGTATGTTTTGATAGATTCTACATCATTTTTCTTTAGCTCTATGAATTCTACCTCTATATATATATGAATATTTAAGGGGGAATATATATTAAGAAACATTATCTTAATGTATTCCCACTCCATCACTTCAATTTCTTCTCTAAACATAGTGTACTTAATCAATGTACACCATTGGTCGGCCTGTACATCAATATGATAAATGGATAGAGTGACCTTATCCATCTATGAATAGTGAAGAACATAAAATATCTTCTCCATTGAGTTGAACAACTGTTCTTTAATGAGTGGAACATAATATCCACTAAACATCAATTGTCATTTATGCATAAAATACTCGATAGCAAGTTTCTCAGTCTTTATTGATGGAGGATGTTCTATATTATTCATGTTATTATTCATAACCTGACACCACTATGTATGCATATCCATGAAATTTTGAAATCCACATCCATGAGAATTGGGGATGTCATTTGGGAAATCGCAGCATTGTACCGCACATAGGTTGTTGTTAATTTTTTTTGTGGTTCCCGCCACATTCAACAATAGAAAAGGATAGAAGAAAAAAATTAAAAATTCATGAATTATTTATTCATATAACACTAATATCATATCTTAATTTATCCCTCTGTTTATAAAACCAACTTCTAATCTTACAAATACATTGTCTATTACTATGGTTATCCTTCTAGGTATCTAAACCTAATTCCCAAATTGACTAAACCATTCCATTGATACCAATTATTGAGAAAATTATTTTATTTCATTAATTTTACATCATTTTAATGATAAAAACATAAAAACATTACCCCAAGTGACACTAAGGATTTAGTTTCTTGGGAAAACAAAGACCATACAATACATTTATAACATAAAACAAGAAACATTATTTTAATTTCTTATCTATTATCGTTTTATTATATAATGATATCACATTAATACATATAATCACCTAAAAATATTAATACAAAAGGGGCGAGATAAAGCCATAGAAAGAGTATAAAAATATGAGACAATACATAATGGGGTGATCATAATCAATATCATTAAAACAAAGGCATAGGATAATAATCATTATATAAATAATTAGTAAAATGCTTGATTATTGGAAATTCATAATAATGAAACCGTACATCTTCGTGGTTAACTACCACACATATTTGTGAAAAGATATAGAATCAGGTTCAGTTATATTTCATATAAAATCATTAGATTCAACATATTATGAAATGAATTAGAGTGAATTATAATTCTAGGCACACCCATTACATTATCACATCAATATTGCGTTATATAATTATGGGTTCACCCATCACATCATAACGTTAACATTATCGTGCATAAAAAATAGAATGTATATAAATCATGGAAAGAAAAAAATCCATGTAATATAATGGTTCTCATGTCACAAATAGGGAATTCATAAACAATATTTTCCCAAATTATAGAGGGAATACCAAAATTGATACAGAACCCATTCCCCTTGAGTGATTAATAAAATTTGTGTTTTTGAAAGAATATTTATTTTGGAAAATAGTTTCATTGACATAATCTCTAGTGGAATACATGTATATCCCAGAAAAATTATGAAAATGATGAATAAATTATTTTTATTGAATAACCAAACAAAAAATGAGTGAATGAGGGAATCCTTGAAGAAATAAATTTTGGTTTGATAATTCCCTTTACATTGTGTTCGAAGGCTTTATTCACATTAATTTCCTTTGTAATCAAAATATATTCACTCATTAAAACATAAAAACCCTTTTATGTAATTAATTAATTAATTATCGTTTTATTCTGTTCTGATATGGGAATTTTTAAGAGTTATAGGGTTTAAATTATTTATTCTGGGGTGTTCTATTTCATAGTTTTCATGATCAGTTCACATGTGCACATGAATATAAGATTGTTTAAAAAATAGTTAAAAACCCAGAATTTATTTTACACGATATTAATGATATTTAATGATTATAAATGATATTATAATGACTTTTTTAAATAAAATATGGGTATGAATCATTTTTTAAAATTTAATTATGATCATATTGGGTTAAATTGCGTCGTTTTTAGACCACAACTATAATTTTTTCTTTTATAATTTTTTATTATGTATAAAAGTGGTTCTTAGAACATAAAAGATGTTAAAATGAACATATTAATATATTATATATCCATTTAATGGCTTTAATGACTTCATTTAAGTAGTTCAAGGGAAATGGAAGTACGTCTCACATTATGTGTTTAATTATCCCATCACAAGCGACGATTTAGTTTTTGTAAACAAAGTGGGTGGGGGTATAGTGAATAATATTCCATTAAAAGGATATAATTATAGTATATCAATCATACTAGAATTATTATGACATTTTTATATATTAATATTAGGATAAGAGAATAAATGAAATGAAATTTTAATGGAATCTGAAAAAATGGGGAGGGAGAAATTACCTCTTAAATTATTCTACTTATATCCTCCACAAGGAACCTATTATTTGTTATTGGATGAGACCGAGAGCTCTTATATGTGGGTGAGGAAATAAATAAGTGATTTGAGAGGAATTTGGTGAAGTATAAAAGCATTAAATTTGTAAGAATATGTGGTTTTGTGGATGGTATTTATAGTTTAGGGAAGGGTTGTTGTCTCAATATTTAATTCACCAGTTTATTAATTTCCCTCATGAAAATAAATAGGGATGGTTATATTACTTAATTATGCTTGTAGGTAATGTGTGTTTGAAACAATGTCCATTTACATAACCCATGATTCAAACATGATGCATATATTCATTTCTTGATCATATTTTAAAGATTTTCTAATTTCACTATTCACAAAAAAATTAATGTATTTCAGAAAAATCTAGAAAATTCACCCAAAATATTTTTTAATGTTTAGAATTCAAAAATGAACTCACTTTTTTGAATTTTTTTATAAATATGATTAATTTTTGTTTTAATTAAAATCATTATTTATGTGAAAAAAATTAATATTAAAACACTTTTCTAACACTTTGAAAAATTATTTAAGGACTCATATAATCATAAGACATAAATATAATTGTTTATGAAAACATTTTATAGAAATTAATTTTATTTTAAATTGTTACCTTATTAATTAAATATTCATGATTTATAAAAATACCAACTCTATTATGTTATATTATTTCTAAATGGATAGATAAATTATATTTTTACTATCATAGGTAATGTTCATATTGACATGTCCAATTAACTATTCACAGGGTTCAAGTTACTATTAATTAGGTTAATATTAATATTCATAAGGGTATGTTATTATTTTCAAAAAATTATGTTTGAACAATTGGACTCTATAAATCATACTAATTGCAACCATTTTTGTCAGATTTTCAAAATTCAAATCCCATAAGTGGAATAAAATTTATTAGTGTATTTAAGAATGATGTGGAATTGTGTTCCCTAATGTGATTTTATGTGACATTATAAGAAGGGAAATTCTAATGATAATAATTTGTTTCATTACATTAGAATGTAACACCTCTTGATTTTCTAATACATTATTTTTAAATATTTTTATCTGTTTGTTTAATTGTGATGTAATCAACACCAATCAAAAGTGTAAAATTATTTATTAAAATATTAAATGAAAAACATTTTTATATAGTTACATGAAATTGATAAAATAAATAACATTGTAAATAGATTCAAATTAACTTAATTAATTAAAATTATTTATTGAAAAACTATTTATAAACTAGATTTTAGGTATACATTTATAATAATTTTTAATAATTATATAAATAAAAAATACATAACGAATAATAACAATATTATAATAGAACATAGATAAATTGAAATGTTTTTTTAGAAACATAATTTTATATTTTGTATTAGATATGCAATTTTGAATGAATTCTTTTGTCTAATATTTTGAAAAAAAATCATTACTTTTTAATTCATCATGTAAAAATAATCTTAGGGTGATGATTTAGTATTTTATTAAGTAGATTTTTTAAGATGAAAACTGAAATATTATATTTTTTAAAATCTAATATCATTTATAAAATCACTAATATATAAAAATTTATGACAAAATATGATACATTTGGATCATCTAAATATATACATAGTGTGTAATTTATGAAATTTAAAATTATTATGATGATTTTGGAAACCCATTTTCACCTTTTGAAACCTAAATTAAATTTTGTTCTTGAAAAATTATATATTATTAATTTTCATTTCATTGATATTCACAATGTTCCATTGGGTTTTTATTTCAATAAAATTAATTAATATACTATTTTAAACTGTAATTGAATTATTTCCATGGATATCAATTATGTACAAGATTTTGGTGTAAAATAATTTTTATGCATAAAAATAAATTTTCCTAAAAACTACTTTTCAATATGTGTTATTTAATTAAAGTAAATAAAAATTTAAAATGTCGTGAAATTTAATCAGATAAAATGAATTCCATATTTTGAATAAACAAACAAAATATTATGTAAAAATTTCAACTTAATTTTTAGTCATAGAAGTAAGTTACTTACGTAAATGTTTTTCACCATAGTAAAGGCCTCATTGAATTAAAGGGGGTTAAAATAAAATAGAAGGACACAATTATCACTATAAATATAGAAATATATTTGGTTAAGGGTATTTAGAACTCATATCATACTATATTTGAATCATTTTCAATTTTCGGCCACATTCAAATAAAAATGACTTCATTTTTTTTAATGTTAAGGTTATTAACCTAGGTGCCACTCTGATTACTTACAAACAGACATATATTCTTATAACATTACACAACATTATAAAAACAACTTAAATAATATCTACCCAATTTTATTCCCATCACCCTTATTCTTTAAATTTATTTTTTTCATTTTTGAAATACCCATACCATAATCTATAATGTATTTTTCAAATAATATTATCCAACGAAAAGTTATATGTTCTTTACAAACTATTTTATGTTTCATTCTTCATAATTATACTATAAATCCTACATACCAATCGTAAAATTGTTAAATATGTATATTTAATGTAGTTTAAAAATTTATTTCAATTATAGGATAAATTTTATCTTATTTTCATCTGATGTAAAATGTAAACTTTGCTAATGTGTATATGTAGAGTACCACCTTTAAGAAGTAAAATTTCTATTTTTTCATTATTATCTTACATAATTGGTAATATTTATAAATTTAATGAAACTATATTGTATTTAAATTTTTTTTTTACTTTTTAGAGATAAATATTTATTTAAATATATTTATAACTATTGAAAAAAAACATCACTCATGCATATGTATATACTACCATATCTATGAGAAAATATAATTAATTTTTCATCTCATATTTATATGAATTGTTACATAAATTATTCTAATGAATAAATATTATTTTTATAGAATTATTAATATTTTTTAAATTTTATTTTATCAGTATATAATATTATTTTCTTACTCATTAACCATTTATGACATGTACGTGTTTTTGTTGGTATTACCACCTACAAGAACACTATCGTAATGTTTATGAGATGACTAAATATAGAATTTTTAACATTTAATATTATATAATAATGAAGAAATATAATATGATTTAAAAATAATGTAGAGTAAATATTGAAAATAAAATTTATTTCAAACATTAATTGTTTCGTTAAATCTGAAAATCATTAAAACAGTAATTTTTTAGCATTACAGGTAAACCATTTTCTTATGTTCTATAAAGTGGTTATGAAAAACAATAGATATTAAAGAAAATTTATTTAAAAAATATTTATTTGTATTAATATATATATACCATGAACAAGGTTTAAGTATTAAAACTGTTGAATCATAAAATGGAAGGGAAACTACAGTGTTAACCCAATAATATTGATTTTAAGAAATAGTTATTATTAAGATAGTAATATGAAATTATTATGTAATTTTTAGTCCTTAATGTTTATTATTGTGATATTATACTAGGAAGGTGGGGTTTGGTAAGGGTGTGTCAGTTTATTTAATACTAATTATGTTTATCAAATTTTTATTTATCTGTCATAGGTGAAAAATTGATTATAACCACACAAATTTAATGGTCACATACATTTATATTTTTCTAGTACATTGGTTTTATTTAATTCATAATATATACCCTTTTATCATAAATCATGTTATTATACTTTTAATCACTTTTGGTTATGTTAGAAAATTAAATAGTGATGAATTAATTTACCTAGATTAAAATCATTGGTCTTATCCAAGGTGAACACATCGACAATTTTCCTGGAACCATATCACTATTAAGGGAGTTACTCATAAAATAAGTTTTCATCTAGGTCAACAATTTCATTATTTAACTACAATAATATTTTTAGGGTAGAATCAATATCTAATAAGTCTCAATTTATTCTAGGTACACTTATTCTTCTTCCCTTACTACTCAAGAAAGTTCTCCACACAGTTTGTTCAAATACAAGTCCCTTCAATATATTAACATACTGGGAATACATCTTCATGTATTGATAAATTATATTTTTTTTCCACGAGCTATCCCCATTATAAGATTTTAATACCACCTAATTACAAAATCTTATCTTAGGGAATTCAAATGTAAATTCTCTTCTCTTTGTTTTCGCACAATATTTTTTCATCTGTTGTAGTGTGTTTAACAAATTCAAATGAATTCTTATTAATTAATCCATTTATCCTATAATAACTAAATTACTCTTCATGACCATATAATAAACATTATCACATGTTGACTTACTCTTTCCCATAATCAATTAACCCCATATGTAGTGAGGTATCATGTCTAAATAATTTGTAATCATATTAGCATCATTTCAGGTTATAACAATCTACCCATAACTCTTCCATCATATTCCTCCATTATTTCTCTATCTATAGTAAAAATATAAATGGCTCATCTTTAACTTATATCTATATTTTTATGTAAATAAAATCTAAATTTATTAAACTTATAAAAATTTAACCTACCATTGAATATTTATTAGATCATAGTTTAAAACTACGAGACCTAATTTATAAAGATTTTATGATATATTAAATAATTATCCAAATATATTCCTCTAAATTTGATGAAACATCAATTGAATGACCAAAAAAGTAGAAATCCTAGAATAACTATTGATGTGATTGTGTATCTCTAGGAAAAAACATACATCAAAAGGCCCACCACTATAGCCTTTTTCCATTTTTTTTCTCTTTCCTAATACAAAAAATATTATTCCATTATTTGAATAAAACACCTTAAAATGTGAATAAACAAAATATAATTGGGATTACCTTGTCTTATTTGTCAATCATTACCTTAAAATGAAAAATTTACATATTAATGATAAAACCATGGTATATCTTTATTAACCCCCACATGGTCAATTATTTAGTGAACCTTTTTGGGCCATCTTTGATATCTCTAGATAATAATTAATACAATTAATTCAACTACATGGACATCCCCATGACTACATTTCCCTTAATTGTGTCACATATGGAACTCCCAGACTACCACACCAATTGACATGGTGTTTTATTCCATGAATTGGTCCATCTTTTTCTTGGTCATTTTGAAAATGAGATCTATAAAATAACTATATGGACCATTACGACTAGTCCATTTCCTAGATATCCATATCACACATATAATTCATTTCAATTACCATAATCTATTATACGTTCTCTCATTCCTTCACCTTAAATTTTATGATTCCCACTAACATTGACATGGTCATTTCCCCATTGGGAATTATAAATACAAAAATAACATTGATTCAATAAGAACTACATTATTAATTATATTATTTATTTATTATATTCGTAGATTACATTCAAAATTATTGATTACAATTGAAAAAAATAACAGTTGTGTAAACTCTTTAAATACCATTGACTAACTTCAATTATTCTTTTGTCAGTAGTCCAATATTGTCACAAATTTTATATTAACTCAACTTCTAATTTATTTTGAAAAAATTTCATGTCAGTAAACTAATTTTTGTCTATAAATATTACACAAATAATGGTTGTTCCAACAATCCACGACTTATTAAATTTACGATAAGATGAAAAAACATTCATTTCATTACTTCCTCATTTTTTTGTCTATAATATTTAAAGGGGAAACTCTATGTAATTTTAATTTATATTTAATTTCCCCCTTTGTGTGAACATATAACTAACCCCATTTTTGAATATATAAATATATTTTTGAGATGAAACAACCCCTTTTAATATTTTTAACGCCTTCAATCTTCCAAAATTTATCCCCTTGAGGTGTGGAATGATAATGCAATAATGTTCAGCTGCCAATTTTTTCAAACAATTTGAGATAATTCTCATGGACTTTAAAACACTATTAGGTTACAGATTATTTCATAAACATATTATATATCCCCTTGTTTCAATGTTCCTTATATATTTGGAATCAACCTCATGGTGATTATAAAAATCCTCTTAAAAAACAGAAAATAATTTCATGTAGGAATACTGACATCTAGAATATCTTTTTACATGATAGTCACACCTTCTCAAGGAATTAGTTATGTGAGTTTACCACATTGAATGCTATATGATAGAAAATACTCTATGCATATTGAGATTTATATCAATGGAAAAAACTAGAGTTTCTATACACAAAAACAAGGGTATTTATGTCACTCTTGAATAACTATGAGACCTTATAATAGAATTTTATTATTCACATCTCAACTGATCCAATGATCTCTATCACTTTTACACAAAATAGTTAGATATAAACACTAATAAATTTGGTAGTGGGGATAAAACCACTTGATTAATAAATTGATATCTCATTTTGAATGCAGAATATATGATTTCTAATATAATTAAATATTTTTAATTAATCACATGCCTTAAAAATTATCATATACGATTTGAAAAATGATGAAATTAGATGAAAAATAACATGGAGATTTTATCTATTGAAACTAATAAGTTGTTTCTCAAATTGGGGGTTTGAATTATGGTTTTATGTCTTTTATCCAATAAGATTATATATATCCTTAAAATCATCAGATGATATAAATGGATACAGATTGTACTGAAAAAGCCATTAATATAAATTTAATACCACTATTCCAATTTTTTTTAATTATTTATTATTTAGGATTGATTCAAATTATAAGTGGTTTAATGATGATTATTATTTCAAGATACAACTAATAAATTTATTAATCCATTGATACCATTTCTCTATAATCCATTCTTATTTCCTTAAAAACATTTGTATTGAAATCTCCAATTGACTTTCCTTGTAGGCTCATACAATATCATTTCTTCGATACCACTTTTATAATAATTCCACACACCATCTATAATTAAACAAATTTCTATTTCTCTCTATTTAAATATTCTTTTCTAGCCCAATCCTATAATGATCATGCATATCCCTCAAATTTAAACCTCATCAAAAATATAAAGAAATAATAAATAATTTTAGGATATAGGAACCCCAAGGATCCTCAATTTGATGAATGCAGATGTCCAAATTTTATCATCTCATAAATATTAATTATTAATTTTATGTGAATTATTTTTTTGGGATGGAATGGTACAATTTATTAAAATTCATCATCATAAGTAAAATTTGTCCTTCTAAACCTCTTCAAAAGGATATCCTTTGTGAGATACTACTGACACAATTCTATTAATGGATGGGAGAATCCTCATACTTTCTTGGTTTTAGATTTTCAATCAGTATGATATTAATCACAATTGAACATGTTTCATATTAATTTCCATTTGTGCGGGATATCACCTCTATTTTTTATATATAATTAAGAATACTTCTATATCACATAAAATCCATCCATTTTGTGTTTTTCATGAGACCACTTAGTTAATATTTCACATTCATGTCTATAAGATCCATCTTGGAATCAATCTTCTTTCAAAATAGATTCTCACTTTCTTATTCCTCCTCCAAAATCATAATAGGATCAACAACTATATGTTTTTTCAAGTTTATTCTGGTTTCTATATAAGATAGTAAATGTGAGTATCCATAACATCATTCCTGATACACCCTTTCTAGGATCATATTTATTATTAGATGCATTGATCCAATATTACAATATAAGACAACATTTTCAAGGAAAAATATTTTTTCATATTCTTATAGGAGTAGAGAATATCCTTATATAATGTAAATCCTTAGATTAATTCCTCTAATTGAAATCAATTTTAAGGTGTTAAAGGTTATAAGAAATAAATCCTTTAAAAAAATCTTACCTCATGTGGTCTATCCTTTATTGTGATATACGCTCACTAAGAATTGTTCCACAATATTTGTGAATTTTGTCTTAAATAATCTTTTAATAAAAATCCAAATTTATCCAAAATAGTTGTATATTGGTTTATCCATCATTTTTGGAGTACATATTCTAGAATTACCGTGGAATTTCTATTTTATTCAATGTTAAAATATTGACAAATTTTATTTTTGAGGATGGTTTTGGATGGATTTTCATCTTCTCTTTTGAGGTGTTTATCATCTCCTTTAAATAAATAACGTTATCATCATTCATTTTACATATTTTATCCAATTAATTCCAAATTATAGTATAATATTTCCCAATGATTATCCTTTTATCATCATATGTTATATATTGAATAATTCTTTCAATTAATTCCATCTTTATTTCAATTGACTTCAAAATTTCTTACGAATACTCTTCAATCATGTTTCTATGTTCCTTAATAATTATTAAAATTTTCATTATAATTATTTTTTATGCCACATGTCATTAATTTTTCTCATATTATATTTTGAATTGTATCTAATATCTACAAAATATTATTAATGAATTATATCCCATTATTCTATCTTATCATGAATAATTTGGATCTCCTCTTAGAAACTACAATAACATTGCCTATATTTAATGTTTTCCCACTAATTCATCACCTATTATTTTGAGAATCAAAATTTTGTATGAAACTACATATATAATCTAAAAAAAGGCTATTATAATATATAATATTAGATTTATAATTTATTACCTTGGTGGGTGAATTATTTCTTTCAAATACATTTTTATTTTTAATACATTGGGATATAAATCATGCTTCCTCAACTATTCCATGGATTCACTAAAAAAATTTCCACACATTTGTATATTAATTTATATTTGAAACCTATAAATAGATGTCTTTTCTATTTTCATATTAAGATGAATTTTCGATCGAGGCACATTTTCAATGTTTCCTTAATCAATTTCTATGACAACTCAATATCTATTTTTCATAAAAATTTCTTCTTCCACAAATTCGTATGATACTCTTTGGGAATCATCCTTTTTGGGAGCCAAATTAATTTTACATTTTTCAAAGTCCATCTCATAAAATAGTGGAGCTTGAACTATGTATTTTTTCCCTTAAAAAATATTTCTTGTTAGTTAAATAAATTTTTTAATATAAATAATATTATCACTTTAATACTACTTATTAGTCAATAAATTATCATAAAGTGTGATTTATTTAAGATGCAAGAGGGGTGAATCAATATATGAAATAATTATAAAACATAGCAATATTTACTTTTATTCTCACTCAACATATTTTTTTATTGACGTATATATATTGTAGGGATACTTTCTATACATTTTTTTGGATGTCGATCAGAGTTAATTCACATAACAAGATATTTTACTTGATATTTTTTTATTATATTTTTATCATATTGTGTTGTGTAAATAGAAATCAAATAGGGAGACACGAATTTACCTGGTTAACCCTCAATGTAAAATTACATGTAGAACACAATATTGAATTTTCAGGAACTAAACCGCAATGAATTTCATTTTTCTTCATGTAGGGCCTGATCTAGTTCAATTAATTACCAAGATCCCTAGCATAAAATTATTAGGATTGACACAATACTTTCCAAGGTGTACAACCTTGATTCTCCTTCACCAACTACACTAGGATGTTAGCAACCTACTTTATGGATATATAGGTTTGTTCACTAGATTTACATTATTGGAATTCACCATTAAGTATAAATATATACACAATTGTAGTCCCAATGAGATACACATTCATGATATGTGAATACCTCCTCATTAAAACAGATTTTCTTCAAGAATATAAATATAACAACTCATATTTTTTAATATTAATTTTCTCATATTTGGTTGCATCATAGATATATTTCAATGCATTTTACTTTCTTCTGGACCCTCTCCTATAAAAACTCTCTTCTTATTCATGATCAAATATTCATATTGTTCATGTCTGAATTACCTCCATCTTTATTCAAGTAAATATCATGTAAAATTAAGGTTCATTTCCAATAAAATATTACACCTTTCAATGTCATTATGGGTTGTGAGAACCACCCATAAATCCTATATAAAATTTCTCCACGATATCTATTACCATAGTAAACATATAATTACCTGATAATCGATTTATTTTTCCTTTTAATTGATATTTATTTTTTAATTAATTATCTAGATGAATGATGTAATTTCACTTTTAATATCTCATGAATCACAGTAAAAAATTGAGGCACATGATGTATGAAGAATTAATGAACGGTTCGACCGCTTTTTAGGTTTGTTAATCCCCTACTAAAACACCCACAAATATGAATTTTCATTAATCTTAATGGAATCTTTTGTGTATCTTCTTGGTTAGACATATTTTTTCTTTACCCTACCCTATGACTTATGATTTTTTTTAAATCTCTAGTAGATTTGGGATTGATTTTTTTTTTTAAGAAAACGCTTTCTCCACAATAATCATCATACACATTTTGGGTTTACCATCTTAGAAAGATGAAGTGATAAATAAAAATTCAAGGTGATAAATATTTTTAAAAACCATGGAAATATTTAAAATCCATGAAATGAATTGAGAAATGGTATTAATAGACTATCCATTATTTCCACTATAAAAACAATTGTCCTCAATACACTTCATGCTGAACCACGACATTCCAATGAACTCATTATAGTTCCACTTCTCATTTTTGTAATCATTTTTACAACCATCTCATAGAGATAATATATTCTACCATTATTTTTTCTTCCTAATATTGCCTATTTTTATAGGTGGAATTATTATAAACTATACTATACCACTACTGTGTGTCCCATTCTATCATTGACATGCATGGAATCACTTTTTTTACCTCTACCATAAGTGAGGATTTGTCCACACCTTGCATTTCCTTCATCTTCACCACACCGATTCACCATGAAATAGCCTTTCTCTTGATAGAATCTTCAACCAAACATCATTGAAGCTTCCAACGACACGTCTAGGGTCCTTCTCTTGGTTTGGTATGGTTTTTATAGAATACTGATTCATTTCACCCCACCATTACTTCTTGTCAACAAACCATATTTTCAACAAACTAATTTTTTAAAAAAATATATCAAAAATAGTTAGGGTTCTAATATATAAGGAATAATAAGATATTTATTCTTTTGGTTATATTATATAAGTATGATAATTATAAATTTGTCTTTTTGGAATCTATATGTTTTCTAAATAAGTGGTATTATAAGGTAAAAGGATTTAGGTCAAGTATTATTCATTTGGTTATATCACTTCTTCAATGGATATTTTACTCCATGATTATTTTTGATTTTAAATCTTAATTTCTATTTTATACCACCAAATTTTTATGTGAAATTATATTACTTCCATATATTCATTCCATTGATATATTCCAATATTAAATTTTATTAATATTCATATGGGCTTAATTTAAAATTACATTATTTGATACATGTTTTTTATAATTATAGTATATTGTAAATTTGGTGTATATTCTATCAATTGAAATTATTATATCATTGTTGTATCATTATTCATGGTCTTTAAAATATCATTTCATGTTATCTATTTAATATATGATTTGAATAAAATATTGTATGGTATTATTATCTGAAATTTATATAATTAAGAAATAATTTTTAGTCACGATATATTTTATATATTCTATTATATAAACATCCCGTTTGAAATTTTTTTAATACATTCACAATTAAATAGATTTAAAAATATATATCATGTTTTATCAATAATGGAATTTTGATTCAATTGATACGAATGTTGTACAAGTTTCCTAATATTTATTTTCCTCTATTGATATATGTTATATATTACCCACAATTTTATTTTTTGTGGTTAATATATATCCCATGAATGTTTTCAATAATACTTTTCATGAAACATATTGTTATATAGTAATTTATATAATGTTTTCTCCTTAATTATGTTTTAATTGAAATTTTACAAAATATATATGGTGTTTATGTTAAAATATCATTTATATATGGTATTCCTAAGGTTCATTTTCCATTGTAAGAAATTATATTCTAATTATATACTAAAACAAAAGTTGTTATCATGTGGTTATATATAATTTTTTAATGTATTCTTTTTATTTCAATACATTTGGTACTAAAAATACCTAATGAATTTTTTTAATAAAACAATTACCTTATTTCACATTTTATACCATGAATATTTTTCATCAATATCCATGTTCATTAAATTTATTTTCTATCATTTTTTACATATAAATGTTTTTTAAATAAAATAACTTTCTACTAAAATTTAATTTCTCTAAAAATTATTAAAATGAATCACATAAAATATTTTTCAAACAATTATTTCACTTTTTAAAAATATATGAAAAAATTTTATGATATATTTCTCATGAAAACATTCCATAAATATTTACTATTATTATAAATTATATCTCATTATATGTCTACATGGTTTCTCAAAAAGAAATTTATTTTCTAGTTTTTTAGTAAATTATATTTTTAATAATATGCTAATTGAAAATGTGGTTTTGAATTATCTTCCAAAAAATATTTATAATAATTTTATAGAAGAGTTTTTCAATGATTTAAATATACATTAAATATTGATATGTTAAACTTAGGATATTGTGTTATGATAAAATAAACATTATTTATTATAATGAATTATGACGATGGCGTTTTAATGATTCATTCATGGAACTCATTTCATTACTATATGATGATTATGTTGTGTTGAAATGATGAATTGTTTTTACCATATTATATAATTAAGTATGGTTTTTATTATGTGAGGTGTCTACCATGAAATATATAACCCTAAAATGCATTTAGTACATATTGATATTTCAAGAGAAAAAAATGAAAGGGTGAGGGTGGTAAACTTAACACACTATGAGAATCTATACACAATATTTATGGTTATGGGAAGGGGAGTGAACTGAATACACACTGCCACTATATCTTCTATGATAGTATTAAAAATGACGATGTACTAAAAATATGGTTCTCAATTATTATGTATATTCCCAAAACACATGTATTAATATTATTATATACTCTTATAGATAATGATTTCATATTGATGATTTTACACTCTATTATTCCATGTTAATTTTTATAAAATTATCCAAATATCCTAACTCCTGAAATATGCTCTCTGACTTTTGGTCTTATTTTTTGTAACTTATGATCATGTTATCATACTCATATTCTTATGTTCTGATCACTTTTGAACATCATCTTATAATTATTATGTTTACCATTATTGGTTTTTTGAGATCAACTAACTTATTTATTTATTTCTATATTTTTTAAATCATTTCATTATATGATATTTATATAGAAGGGTGACATCAATGTATATTTTTTGGTAAATTTTCAGGAATTATTATGAAATTATAATTTATAGGTATAATTGAAAAAAATTAACATTTGATGAGAATGGAATGGGATTTGTTACATATATTATTATTCTTTATTGTATAAAACTATACACCTAAAATGTCATGGAAATGTATGGGAAAAATTATTTGTTATTTATTTTGTAATAATGGATGGTAAATTTTTATTTATATTAGAGGGTATCTAATCTGATATATAAAAATTATTTTTTATTATTATATTTTGGAGTATGGGTCTCATGATACCTCCCGATGGGACACTAAAATTATTTCATCATTCAGTAGGTAACTGTTATTAATTTACAATGTAAAATATGTGTTTTCTAGATGGTGGATGAATATAAATTGGTTATTTGGTTCCATAGGAATAGTTGTATACTTTTATGGTGGTAATAATGAATATTCTTTGGGTTTTATAGGAAACCATGTATAATGACCTCTCTTACCAATAAGTCAAACAATGTTGTCTACACAACCTTTTACATAATGTTCCCCTACTAATAATAAATGTTAATGTGTTGATATTGAAGTTCAATAATTTTTGACTAAGTTGAGTTCATCCATCTTTCTCCATACTCCATTCTTCTCATTCCTCTCCGTCTAATTTATATGTGATGGACTTTTGGATTTATATCCGATTTCATTTGATACATTTTAATTATAAATAATATAAGATAGTATAAATTTTGTATTTTTAGAGGATTCAAAGGAATGAAGAAAACATAGGATTGTATTCTATTTTATTAAATTGAATTGACTCACTAATTAAAACATCATTTTTGCTCAATTATTGATGAACTTTATGGATGAATTGGTGTTGTGTTTTTGGTTTCTTCATTTTGTGAGTACGAATAAAGGTAGATGATTGTGTGTACTCCATTTTATGATATTTTAAAAATACATTTCACCTAATTAGTTTACTAGTGTAATGAATATTTAGTTATTTTTGACATTATTTTAGAGAATAATTATAAAATTTCACTTCTTAATTTATATGGGTTTTTATTTTATAAAAGATAATAATTAATGATATCTACAATCAAGGGGTCCATAAATATGGGATAAATTTCACATAAATGGGTATAAATATGATTAAGGGAGGTAATACTTATTTATAGTTTCATTTTACATCTTTTCTTGTTTTTTTATTATTTGAGTTTGTTTAAGTGGTTTTAAATTATCTGATCTGAAAAAATGGGTTTTGAAGAGTTAGGTTATCAATGAGAGGTCCCATTAGTCTCTTAGAGAGTACTCTAATGTGTAATATTTTAGTTATATATCCATGAAATCATATTTTCCCTAGGTAATGTTTCGGTTAGAGTAATATCATAACCCACTAAGTGTGTAAAACTTTTCTTAATGACAAAAGAAGACTAGAGATATTAGGTATCTTAGTGAATGATGGTCACATAGATTAATGGGATATAATAGAGTAAAATTATTGGTTTATTAAAAAATCATATACGATATAGGATTCCAAGGGTGAAAATTTTTATAACTAAAAGGTAATTATTCAAATGGGACTTGATATGACTACAATTATTTTAAAAAAAGAGATTAATTATTGGTAGATTTGGTAACTATCCTTCTAATGTTTTTTTCTCATCTATGGGTTATAAAATGGGATGATTTAGTAGTGATAATTTTGGATTTTTCACTAATAGATAAGTTATTATTATAATGGAAATAAAATATTGAGATAATCCAATAGGTATGGGAGATATTTATTAGTAATTAAATATCTTCGGTTGGCTATCATGTTGACATGTAAATAGTAGGTGTATATCAAGACAATAAGATTGAAAATGTTGTGTGATAGTATATGGGATATGTAACCAAATATAGAACTATTGAGATTGATTTTTCCCATAGAATGGATAAATTATTTCAGATGTATTGGTGAATTTAACACATGTGATAAAATTATTAATGTCACCTAAGATATAATAGAGGAACATGTCCATATGTTTGATATAAAACATATGATTCATGACTAAAAGATGGATATTTTAGTGTATGGTGTCAAATGTTATTATATTATTATGATATATTTATTTTATTTATTATTAAATTAAATTCCCTAGGTTAGGTGGTGAAAATGTTTGTATTTATATCAAAGTATCAATAAAAAGAAGTATATAAATGATTAAGGATGGGTAGATAGAGGATAAACAAGTATCCTATATGTAATTGTTTAAAGAATTGTCGATGGATGAAAAAAATATTGTTATGATTTTGAGAAATAATGAATGGGATAGTGGAATCTAAAATAATATATTAAATGAGGTTGTAAATGTATTATTTGTAAGAGAATAACCCTGTATAATGATTATATAAAAATAATGTGTAGGATCATAGTGTCTAACCAGTACAATGGATAACCAAAATATTTTCATGAGTTAGTGGGGTCCAACATAACATACTACATTTGAATGATTTTAAATTGAATGGAAATTGGAATGCCAGTTTTCCTGGTTTTTTATAGTCTTTTGGGTGGATGGTTCATCATCCAACCTCATAATTGATTTGTTAAAATAATAAATTACTACTTATTGAATTTCTTATATGTAATATATCAACGTGGATTATAAAAATATGATTGTACAGTGGGTGTTCAAATTCTGTGATACAAAACATCAATGTCATTCCTTAAATTCTTACACATATATAATGGTTATTATCTAAGACATGTTTGGTGGTTCCTTAAAAATTTTTATATTCACACCCATCATGTGCACCATATTGGAAACGTGGAACTTTTAATTTGCCAGTATTTTATGGTAGAAGAAAAAGTGTATATTAATAGAATATAAGGTATTAGATTTCATATAGTTGCATTCATAATGTAAGATATAGTATGAGAAATTATGTATTCTTGATTTTTTTAGATTTTCATGTTTAATATTCAATCATCCAATTAGTCATTCATGATTTAATATATTGTTATATTATTTTATAGGGTTTCATTTAAATATAAATTGATTTCTATTATTTATTTTTAGTATCCCTTATTATGTAATTCCATATTTTATAATGTAATGATTATTATATTATGGGTTTTATATTATTTATTATAATTTTATGTAATGATATAGTTGGTATAGTATCTCTATCAAGTTATAGCTGACCCCAATAATCATTTAATAATCTTTAGCATATGTGGAGGATCATTTTGGTCCATATTGAACTCTATCATCGATGTTGTATCATATATAAAAAAACCCATCAGGTCTGAGATGGAGTATTACATGACCGCACACACGCCTTCCCATACACAAGAAGATGTTGACTATTATATAGGGTATATGGCAGTCATTAGGAAGGATGTACCGTCAAAATATTTTATTATGACCAATAATATAATTATTAAATAGTATTAAAAATAATTAGAATTCATGTCGAAATTGATTGATGGAAAAAATTATATAATAACTGAAACAATAAATGATTCTTGGTGCATGAATATCTAAAAAAATTAATCAAAAGAAACCCAACTCAAACTGCATTGCACAATGACTACATTTTCCTACTCCACCTACTCAGTCATTGACCATATGTCACTTGATCTATATTGGATCTACACTCATAAAGTCTATAAGAGCACCAAAATTTCTAATTATGGTGTGAGTAAAAGTGACAGTATGAAACCTTAAATGTTTCATCAACCATATTTTTCATGAATAAATATGTATCCCAAAATAATTTTTAATTAATGGGAATCATAAAAACAAAGAACCCAAAAAAAGTCATTATCTATCCAAGACACCACAAACCCCTGGTCGTGCCTTCTTCTGAATGTTTCTAGTAAGGTTGTTAGATAATTCAAATAGGAACCTAATTTATGTAACATAGATCAACCAAAATATATGGTGGTTATCATTCGGAATTTTATAAATTCAATAATTTTGATCTATATTAGAGCTCCACTCACATAGATAGTGTCCATATCAAAACATTATCCACGTTCCATCAATTCAATAATCATCCAACTAATCTTTTTATCCACCCATGACCCATGTTTGTGGGAACCTCATACCAGTATCTACAGGTCTACCACTTATTAAATTCCCTTTATAGGGATAATCATGCCCACGTTTACATATTTTTGGGTTTTTAGTGTTTGGTACCGTCCACTGATGTACATCCCTCTATAGAGATATACATACCAGTAATTCGGGATGCTAGGATCATATCACCACCAAACTCAATGTTCTACCTAATAATTTCAATAACTAAACCAAAATTCCATAGTCCATGAAACATCATATTAAACCCATGACATATCAAGGAATAAAGAAAAATTTTAATATACACAAATAATCACATTTCATAGGCAAGCAATCCTTATAGACACTAGTGGTTAGTTAACCTCTAGATATCAACAAATAATTCATGTATGTCTAAACTATAAGGTTATACTGATCCACTACCATCATCATCATAGGTCAATAGAACTACCCCTCTATGGTTTAAATATACCTTTATTTTCTTCTATAACATTTAAAAATTTAAAAAAACCTTCAATGTATAAATGATAAACAAAAATTTCTAACATTATAAATAAAAATAGCATGACATCATGAGATAAATAATATAACAATGACAAAGTGTGAGTCAATATAAAACATTGAACTCATTAATACTGAAAAATAATATAGAAACAACATTGTAATATTTTTCATGGGATACTAACATAAAAGAAAAACACACACACTTGTGATACGAATTCAAGAACATATATCAATAATTAAAATAAATAAATCATAACATTGAATATTTTGTAAAAAAGATCCCAAAATATTTAAAGAACTTTCTAAAATTAGAGCAATTGTAATTTCATGATATGAGTTGAAAACCAAGATCAATTTCATAACTAAATTATAACTTAATAAAATATTCTAGAATTTCTACTCATTGAGGGAAATCCAAGGGCAAAGATGGTGCATTAATCTGATCAGTATCAGTGACGATATTGAAGAGAGAGGTTTGAAAAAATATATATAATAAAATAAACAGAATAATAGAGATGAAAGTGGATAGATGGGGTTTTGGGAGATATACATGAGGGAAAATATCACTAGAGGATATGTGTCACCCCTTCCACTATCATAAAATATATAATTCCATTTATTAAAAATATTTAATTCATTATTACATTTTTTTGTTCTTCCATGCATTACGCGTGGACCAATTGAATTATTTCTTATTTCTATCACATCTTACTCAATGTTGAAACACATGGAATAATTTAATTAATAATGTAAATATAACTTCATTTATTATTTTTTCTATTTTCTCATTCAAAACACATCATGTGTTTCTTGAAATTTAATCCTCTCTAAAACACACTTATTCATCCAATAAATATTTTTTAATAAAATAGTATATATATATATAAATTCATTATATATATATATATATATATATTTACACACCTATATATTCATATAAATATATATAACCCATATGTACACAAATAATATATATATATTTGTGTACATTCCCGTCTATACCCCCAAAATATGTATGTATATAAATATACATTTATGAAAAAAATATATACTACGATTATAAATTTCCAAGAAGAAATATTATTTTTAAATTAAATAAAATTTAAAAAATTATAATAATTCAATAATTCCAATCATTTCCACTATTGTAATTTCATGTAAAAATTATAATAAATACTAATAAAATAAAATAAATATTTTATTAACCCACACAATTTCATTTATTTATCATAATAAATAATATAAATTTTATTAGTTTGATGGGAAAATAAAATAATTTACCTTCTAATATTTCCACCAGAACAAAATTAATAATTATTCATGTAAATTTTCATCCTTTGTCAGAGACATTAATAATAATAAATATAAAATAATAATAATTTTTACTAACCTTTAATAAAAATTTCATATACCACAAAATAGACAAAAGAAAAACCGCATGATGTAACAAGGGTAAAACATATACTTTCAACCTAATAGATCTCTTGGATTCTCTAACTAAAATAATTTTTAAAATATATTCCCTTATATAAAGAAATATCACCAAATGATAAAATATATTTAATATTTTTATTCATTCAATTTTAAGGATCAATGTGCCTTGAAATTCAATACATACTCAATACCTAACTTAAAAAATATTTTATAGATTATTTACATATTCAAATAGGTCCAGTACAGTTATATAAATCCATTAACTCATATATTAATGAATTTTAATTTAAAATTACATATCATGTAAAAACAATCATAAATTAATAACATAGATTTTTTAATTATAATAACAGATTTATGATATTAACGTTTTCCATATTTCATGAATTTTCATCCCCATGAAGTATATTTAGAAATATTTTCCAAACAACTCATGCCAATAAACATTAAAATTTGTTTACCACTCATACATATCTACATAGGAATCTATCCACAAGGGGTTTTTTACTTTAAAGGGTGGTTTAATGTATCTCTCATGTAAATTTTATAATTAAAATACTAAATTTTATTACTCATTCCAACAATATTTAAATTTATTTTCCTTATCCTACCTAGTTATAAACCCATAATTAAGTGTTCTTCTCCTTGAGAATTGGTGAAGATTGGTGGCCTTTAGGATGTTTCTCTAGGTGTCTGTGACTGAGGACAAATCATTTTGAAAGGAAATGTGTTGGCCTATGGGGGTAGTCATTAGTTAGATTTTTGACCCTAATGGTTATTAGTCTATTGTGTGCTAGTAAGAAAACTATGGTATTATAGAGTCTGATGGGTTCATATGTCTAGTTTCATGGCCCAATATCCATTAGTTCATAACGTATGGAATTTGAGTAACCATATTTGAGAATTTATAAATTATATGTGTAAACCCCATTACACTACCTTTATGTAATCCTAGGTCCATGGCCTATAATATTAACTCTTATAACCCCATGAACCTTTATTTCCACGTCCATGAAATTTCATTATAAAATATCCACTAAGAACAATTGATGAATTTATAAAAAATTGGCATACTTTATTAAAAAATCAATAGAAATTTATTCATATTACTAACATCTATTTACATCACAAAGTCTAGTTATAAAATACATGTAAATTTCATTCCAAAACCACTATGGATTAATTTTTCATAGATCAAACTGGTCCAAACCCAATGTAACCATTCCTAGAAATGTTTGTTAAATATCTTCATTCAAACTATGAAACTAATTTTTCTTCTAAGAAAACTAATTTTTAAATAATGCTATATCATCACAAGACCTATATATACCACTAACAGTGACCTATTATACACATGTACAATTTATTCACATATTTTTTACGATCATATAACCTCCCATCAAATAATTATGGGTTCAATATCATCTATATCAATATTAATAACATCAATATTTCTTAAGAAATAACACCATATATCCATTCTAGGGTCTCATTGCAACAATTCGTCCACCCATTGAATTAAAGATTAATTTTAAATCATCTTATATAGGAATATGATAAAGTAGACTAACCAATGACAAATTAAAGGACTCAAATATAAATTTTACCTAATATTCATTAATTTATTAAATATAAAAATTAAAAAATCTTTTTTGTTGAATTGTCCAAAAAATTTCTATTTCCTTTATTATAACTTATCACAATGTAATTTTTCAATAAAAATTTAATAACATTTTTCTTTTCCATATTTTCAAATCATGTAATTAAATTATATATCACAAAAAATTTTGGTTAGTATAAATCCAAAAGAAATAACCCAATAAATATTTTCTCTGTAAAATTATTGTTAGTGAAAAATATATCAATTTATTAACATGGGTAGAAAATATACACTCAGGTGGTTGTAATTTCACGGTAACGTACGATTTGATATCTTTAGTCTCTATGAATATGGATCACTTGAAATTATGAAATAATTATAATAATATTAAAACATAAGTATTTACTTGGTTAATAAAATTATAATGGGTCTAATAACAGCCCTGGCCTGCAGAAAATATTATAACAATATTTTCACCTTAAATATCAAATAATAAAACCTAAAGATCTAGAGAGCTTGTGTATTTGAGAGATGAGGTGTACCAAAAATGATGCGAAACAAAAAATAAAAAATCAATATTTTAATGTATATAAGGAAATAACTAATACATTTGAGATTAAAAAAATAAATAAGATAACCGAAGGATTATATAATAATATTGTTTGACTATTGATGGCCATGAACGAACATCGAAAAATTCAAAAAGGAAAAAAATACCTAAATCTGTATATTACATTCCTAAAAAATGAAAAAGAGTAAGACTATGGTCAAGACGTGTGGATCATGTGAGCCTCTAAGGGATACATTATCTTGTGGCCATTATAATGCCACATCATGACACCAAGCCTAGAGGATAGCCTATGGAAGGTCCAACACAACTCCCTTCAAAAATATCCATTTTCCCTCATGAAGGTACTCATATATTCTATTTTCATATGGCAATAGGAAAAAAAGATCCCCCATGACATGTGTCTTGTTAAATGGAGGACACTTGATGAACCATCTGAAAATCCCTAGAAAATAAGTGGAAATTTAACAAAAGTAGGGAGATCATGAGTCCATATAACATGTGACACATCCCCAATGGTGTGTATAACTATCTTCTATAATATATAAATAAACAATAGAGATCCAAAAACCACTATAACATAAAAAGGAAAAAAGGAACTGAATTGAGTGCCTATCATAGACTTGAAAATCATTATATGCATCCTTTAAGATCAATAACACACTATGGGACCCCAGTGACAAGTCCACCTCATCTCACTAAAGACAACATACATGTAATCACAACCATGTGAAGGGCCTCAGTTATGCCCAGGTGACCTCAGGATTCCCCTTTTTCACAGAAAGGATGAAAATTATTAATTGTACATGAAATTATCATGAATCTAAATATGAACTTATATTGGTCACATGATTCATCACTAATAGGTAGAGATATTTTCCTCCACAACACTCATGAAACCATTTCAAAACCCAAAATGTGTTAAAAACAATATAAATTAAAAAGGGGGAGGAGGAAAAATCTATTGTGGTCATAAATCTCATAAAACATGCCCATGATATCTACATCTTGGTCTCGCAATTACCTTTCAAAATCAAACTTATCTCATGAAGGTAGACTCATAATCCATCATTTTCTTGTAGAATTTCTTAGAAATGCCAACTGAGATCGTTCAAAGGCCTTTAACCATGCATCATAATCTCATAACGGCACCTAGAAATATCATCCAAAAAAACTATACAATTTCATTGGTATATAACCAGTAATAGAATAAACCCCATTAATTTGAAATAATCTAGGAAAAGTGTAATATATGGAATTTTATTATAGTATTTAAACGATAAGAGACTCCCTAAAATTGATTGATGACATGACCTCATGAAGATGTGTGATGTAAAATCCCTCCAATGTCACCATCATGAATTTCCATGACACATTCCTTGAAATGCAGCCATAACTAGTGTGGTTTGGCCTCTAAATCCCCCCAGTGCATCCTAATATAAAAGGGAGATTTTCTATTTTGATTAACCAATGCACTGATGAACATGACAATCATTCTCGGAGTGACTTATCTTACTTCCCGAAAAATTTTCCATCTTATAAAATCATTGTAATAATATGTGAAATAATGAATCATGCATAGGTAAATTCACATGATCATTTAAATATCACATGAAGTACTTATTGAAAGAAACATGAATAATGTTCCACATATCCTCCAGATTATTCAATATATAAAAAAATTGAAATCCAAAAAACATAAGGAATTAGAGATAAATGTATGTAACTAATACCAATAATCGATATACATAAACGAAGAGAATTTGTGCCAATATTCCTTGGATTTTCTTGGAACATCCATGGAATTTTAAAACACAAGAACATGTCACCCTAATTATATGATTTCCATTTAGAATACTTTTCATATCACAGAATGTTCTCTATACATGTCACGAAATGTAAAATAGAACCCAATTCGAAAGCCACCCATGTCTCATAAAGACCACATGGATCACCACCCATACCCCATGGTGTCCTTGAGACATGAATCCCAAATCATATGGTGACACTAGTATAGGAAATATGAGTCACATGGTGGCACCGGAGCATGTCAACTGGTTCTCACAGCTCCCTCTAGGAATTCCATTCATGTCCCACAATGTCTGCAATGCATGTCAGCCTAGAGACACATCACCCTCTAAGTCATGTAACACTGACTCTCATTATGTCCTCCATATGTGTCATCCATCTCTAGAGAAGACACCAACGGATGTCATTTAGATATGAGATACCCTCTGGACATGTCTTCCCAAGTCATGAGATAGCTCCCAGATCAAACCATCTGGTTCTTATGATGTCCTTTAGACAGGTATACCACAACCTTGTGATAACCCTTATGAATTCAATCAATGGTATGCGTAGTCCATATGAAAAGTAAATCATATCACATGATTGTATTATGACATTTATTGAAGACATACTAAAAAATATCAATAAGATAATCAAGACATGTTGAGAAGAAAATCCTTGAATGTTGGGAATGTGGTAAGGGTTAATCACAAGTGCATACTAAGACTTGATAATCATGATTCTACATAGTCTGCAATCCCTAATCATAAGGAAAACACCATTTTGTAAACCTAGATCATTGAACTTTGAAGAATTTGATTCGTTCTATATGAAGGATTCATATGACATGTTCTTGATGTTAGAGCACTATATTAAAACAACCCCAAGGGATGTTCATGCACATATATTCCACTACCATAAGAAATGAGTCTGATCATTTTCCTTCCATTTTTTATCACATCGAGCATAGATCACTTTGGAATATGGAGTGAAAATGATAATATAATTTTCATCAAAAGTATCTATAATTATATGGGAATTGTTAATGTCTAATCAACAAATATAAAGTAAATGTTTTTGTATAACCATCAATATAAATATGTTCGTATGTAATACCTAATCAGTAATATAATATGATATTTTGTACACATAAAGGAAACATCATTTTGGAAGACCCAATCAAAAATAATTCCTTATAGTGTAGCCCTTGAACTGAAGAAAAATATAATATGTCCTACATATAAAGGAAAATCAGCATGTAATCCCAAATCCATTGAATTATGAGGAAACTTATTTCTTCCATAATAAGGATTCTTCTAATTCCTTCTAAAGTCCCAAGCCTAAACTAAAATAGGAATCCACTTCTGTGTAAGTCATTCTTTGAATTTGACATTTCAACAAAAGGGACCAAATCATTCCCATGTGCCGATCATCTTATTATACCTCTCAGTGGAATGAGAAACCAATATAGCTACGATGAATCTTAATCCTACTATAACCATGATATATATGAGGCCTCACTAGGTCCCATGCCCCATGTTAAGTATCCCAAGGGTTGTTCCAGTACATAAGTCCCACATTCATATTCAATGAGGAAGATCCCATACAATCCATCATTTCTCCCACTAAGCATTTATCATGTTGGATTAGGTATCGACAATGAACACATCATTAGTGTTATGAATTACCATCATATAGAAAGATCTCATCTTGTATGTCTGGATGAGTGGAATGATATAAAACACCCCTATATGAGGAAATATTACTTTGGCCTATTCCCAAATTTATGATCAAACTATTGTAACTCCAATTCATAATATATGATGGATATATTGAACATATCTTTTAGACATGAGATAAAATATTTGGTGTCCAATTTTCCAAACATATGTCCTTTCTATATGACATTAAACTAAAATGATATAACGAACTATATTTGGTTTGATTCCTGTGTTAACCATGTTATGAAAGATGACTCATGATTCCTTAATACCCTTATCATAATACTAACAACCTCCCTGAATGGTTTCAAATTCCTAGGTGCTGTTATATATATTCATCACATAAGAAGCTATTCCATTCATGTAAATAGATAAATACCATCATATACTGTAACAAGGATTTTATAATTAGAAAACAAATTCTTCTGTGTATAAAGGAGACGTAACATATAATTTCATTATTATAGTAACTGGAAATGTATCAAGATTGGTATGGCATTTAAAAACATTTCTTAAATATAAAAGAGAGTCCCATAGTGGGAAAAAATCTCCCCTAATTGGGTGTGATGTGCCCAACCTCACATAATCTCAACCAATATGAGTCACTATGTATCATTGCATCTGAACCCCCAATTGACATCTAGCCTTTAAAAAGATATTCCATGCCTAGTTGAGGATGAGGAAACCTTTGGGAGTTTCTCATTATAATGAAAATTTTAACATGATTTTAATGGTTTTTTAATAAATGAAACACACATAATCAACCATCATCGAATCCAAACATGCATCATTGTCTAATTATTTTTCCATCAAAACAAAATGTTTTACCTGATGTGAATGTATAAAATGTAAAATTTATTAGTTATTGTCTGTTGGAATTTTTTATTTCACACCATACATAGAAAAAAATATGAACCACACATGATCTTATCCATGAAAAATTATTGGTTGTAGTTTTTCAGGCCATTTTGTTTTCACACTATATTAAAACTGCAATGTTGAACTTTGTTTGAATCTCTACATTAAAAAACAATTGTTTAATCATGTATCGGATGAAATAGTTTTTATTTCCTACACAATAAAATATAGTAATATAATAATATTATTATTTATAATACTCTGTAAATTGGGTTCTCATGAAATAATTAGATCCTTATTTCTGACAAGCACAAATGAAAATAAAGAATGTATTAGGAGTAAAATTACAATTTTTGAAACATTCATATATGGTGGGTTTGATTATGCATATAAAATTTCACAATTCAGTGATCGTGTTCCTTTTTTCAAAATAAATAAAATAACTTCTATCAATGTCAGCATCCCAATACAAGATAATTAAACTATCTTGTAACAGTTTGGATATGTCTGTTATGGATTCATTCTTTGAGAGTCACAACAAGATCTCATGTTACAAAAAAATTCAATGTGAGGTAGAGAAATAAATGGTTTGAGAGTACCATTGATATGGTACAATACATACCCTTGAAACTACTTGTGATCTTATCCATGTACAAAAAAATAATAGTCTTAATAATCTATAGAAATATGTAATTAATCTTATGTCCCTTTTTCCACAACCAACCATTTCATGAGCTTATTATCATTGTGTGAAATTCAAAACCATTAATCTTAGAGGAATGTGATATAGAAAGACAATACGACTTTTTTCTTGTTGATGTTCCATGGTGGAGGACTCATGTTATTCACTGTCACAAAAACAATCACACCCTTACCCACTAGTCATTTGTTGAGGGTACCACTCAACACACTACCGCCTCTGAATCCTATTTGTAGTAAACATGGAAGCTAAATCATATGATGAAGGATAAAGATATCTTGGATTTGGATCATATCCCTAATCCCACTTATGAAGTATGAATGAATATTATAGAAGTAACTATCCAGAAATAGAACATACCTTTTCATTTAGAACATGTATTTCATTATATCCATACAACAACCAGAGGGGAGGCACATATTCCTTCCCACAAGCATGATGTCTATCAAAAAATTTCCCTGTCACATGGAGATCATATCCCTTCATAATGTATGTCTTGATGAGTGGAATGATTTAAACCAAGCATATATGTGGACATCTTACTTTGGGAGATTCCCAATGTTGTGATCAAACTATGGTAACTCAAATTCCTAATATAAGTTGGATATGTTGAACATATCCTTGAGACCCGAGATAAAATATACAGTGGCCAATTTTCCAAACACATGTGCATTCTATATGACATTATTCTAAGATTATTTAATGAAATATATGTTGTTTCATTTCTATAATAACCATGAAATGAAATATGACTCATGATGTCTTAAAAACCTCCTCATAATACTAACCACCTCCCTGAATGGTTTCAAATTCCTAGGTGGTGTTTATATAGATTCGTCACAAAAAAAGCTATTTCTTACAGGGAAATAGATAAATAACCTCATATGCCGTTAGAGGTCTTTATTAATTATAAAACTAATTCTTGTGTGTATAAAGCAGACATAACCTATAATTTAATTATTATAGTAGGTAAAAATGTATCACAATTAGTATGAATTTATCAAACATGTATTAAATATACAAGTGAGTATCATAGTGGGAAAAAATCCCCCCTCCCATAATTGGGTGTGATGTTCCCAACCTCACATACTCTCAACTGATGTGAGTCCCTATGTATCATTGCATCTGAATCCCCAATTGACAACCAGACATTTGAAAGACGTTCCATTCCAAGTTGGTGATGAGGAAACTGTTGGGAGTTTCTATTTATAATGAAAATGGTAACTTGATGTCAATGGTTTTTTAAGAAATGAACAACCCATAATCAACCATCATATAATCGAAACATGCATCATTGTCTAATTATTTTTCCATCGAAACCAAATGTTTTACCTGATGTGAATATATCCAATAAAAAATTCAATAGTTATTGTCTCTTTGAAAATTAGCTTTCACACCATACATATTAAAAAATGTTAACCCCACATGATCCCCTCCATGAAAAAAATTATTGGTTATAGTTTTTCAGGCCATTTTGTTTTCAAACTATATAGAAAATACAACGTTGAACCTTTTATGAATAGCACTATTAAAAAAATAAATTTTTTAATCATGTGTTGGATCCCATAGTTTTTATTTTCTAAACAAGAAATATAGTAATATAATAATAATATTATTTATAATCCTCTGTAAATTGAGTTCTCATGAAATAATTAGATCCTAATTTTTGAGAATCCCAAATGAAAATAATGAATGTATTAGTAAAAAAATTAAAATTTTTGAACCATTCATATCTGGTTGGTCACATTATGCATATAATATTTTACAATTCAGTTATCAGGAACCATGTTCTATAAATGACTACAGTAACTTCTCTCAATGTCAGCATCCAAAAATAATATAATTAAACTATCATGTAACCATTTCAGTATGTCTATTATGGCTTCATCCTTTGTGAGTCACAACATAATCACATGTTACTAAAAAATACAATGCTAGGTAGTGAATGAAATGGTTTGAGAGTACCATTGATATTGTACAATACATACCCTAAAAACTACTTGTGATGGTAACAATGTACAAAAACCTAATAGTCCAAATAATCTATTGAAATATGTAATTAATCTAGTGGCCATATTTCCAAAACCAACCATTTCATGAGATTATTTTTGTTGTGTGAAAATCACAACCTTATATCTTCGAGGAATGTGTGAAAGAAATCGAATACGACTTTTTTCTTATTAATGATCCATGGTAGAGGTCACATGTTATTCATTGTCACAAAAACCATCACACCCTTACCCACTAGTCATCTGCTGATGGTACCACTCAACACACTACCGCATCTGAATTTAATGTGTTGGAAACATGGAATAAAAATCAGAGAAGGAAGGATATGGATATATTTGATTGGGAGAATATCCCTACTCCCACTTACGATGTATGAATGAATATTATAAAAGTAACTACCCAGAAAGAGAACATACCTTCTCATTTAGAACAATTACTTCAGTTTATTCATACAACAAGAATGTGGGAGGCACATATTCTTACCCCCAATCATGAAGTCCATCAGATATTTCCCCTGGGACAAGGATATCATATCCTTTCCTTAATCAAATATACATACCATTACATGGTAGTGATGAAAAATTCATAGGGTTATATACCTACACACATTTTTCTAAAATGGAAATATAATTCAGTAACAGTTGATGAAATCTATTGGCATATTATAAAATTGTTGCAGATAAAGTGATAAGAACATCATTCTATACCTAAATATAGGTAAACTCAATAGTTTGATCATTATGAATAATTTTTTAACTATAGAAATATATAATATTTTCACCCATATAATAGGATTATCAACATATTATAGTAATGTATGAGGTATAATATCGGGTTCATATACACATTCCAACTACAGATCTCCTAGTGATTGAAGAACATGCCTTAAAAAAGGGGATCATTCCAACAAAAAACATCGTTTGGATTATTCCAAAGGCTTAAGATCAAGCTCATTTCCCCATTCTAGTTGGGGATCACTGAGTTAGAGGGGAACATACCTCAGGATGGGATCATATTTTTTTTCGAAGAAGTCCATAGGTATACTCAAATGCCCCAGATCAAGAATATATTTATAATATTGTCCGGGACAACCATGTGAGAATGAAATAAATCACTAGAAGGAATTGTATTCCTCTCATTTAATCTTATAGTTCTATTCCATTAGGTTACAGAATCAAGGAGAATACTCCAATTTCCCTAACTAATGACTACACTGACACCATTCTGATGATATATAAGTGGAGTTTCATATCCCATCTAAATTTTTTAGAGGTATATTAGAATATTATATTTGGGTATGTATATTATGGTTTCTTGTTATCATTTCCCTTTAATTGGTTGTAGTAGAGGATCTGTAATCTGAGCCTAAATTAATCTAAAAATAAGTAAGTGGCATATTTCATGGACATAAATAACATCTTGTAAAAAGACAATAATTAGAAGTATCATGAGAATCACATGAGTCAACATGGGAATTCAAAAATATCCAAAAGGGACACTGAATCACCTAACCCACAATGGTCTTTCAAAACACATAAAACCAAAATTTGTATTTTATAAATAAATGACCCCTCAAAGACTCCCAACCATGTGACCTTGAAATGGTCAAAAGATCCAAAAAATAGTCAAAGCATAATTATATCATGTAATAAAACCCTTATATAACCCTCATGTAAAACATATATCCCCCTGAATAATGTTCAAAATATTATCAATGGGAATATTCATTTTGGTTCGAGCATGATCTAGTGAATAGTAGTATTGTATAAGTGTTCTAGTGAAATTATTTATTGGAAGGTTCATGAAGGCAGGTCATACAGAATAGTCCATTGAAAAGGATATGTGATGGAAGAAGGGTTCTTGAGCCCTATATAATTGATTAATCTTGTGAATAAATCTTATCTCTACACCAATATATATATATATATGTTATTCCATTCCAATATTCCCTTGGTAGGCTGAACATCACCCCAAATTATTACTCATGATAAAACCAAATACATAGGTAGACATTTTCTTTCCTTGGAACCGAGCCCTTATTAGTTTTGAAATCACTTATGAGGGGGGATATTTATTGATTCCCTACACTTGATCATATACAAATTCAAAATGGAATAAATACCTAAATATGGGTATTGCTTCTCCCATAAAATCAAATAAATAAGAAGGTGGACTAGTCCCAAAAATTGTGTCATCCTATAAGGGATACATGATGGCATGACCATCGTGAGCTCATTCAAAGATACCATGCATAGTGGATATCCTAAAAAATGTATCATAGATTTCCCTTCAAAAAATTCCCTCAAATCACACACTGGGGAGACAGAAAATCATTTCTCACATGATTGTAGATTGATAAGATCATGTAGTACATGTGTTTTTTCAACAAGCATACATCGAACAAATCATCAAAAAATCCATCAAAAATAGAATATAAATTACCTAATGTTGATTGGCTCTTGTATTTATAAGAATCACATTACAATTCACTGATGTGGAGACTGATTTAATTTGACATCATACATTCAAAATTGTGAGATCTTCTAGTATTTGTAACATAAACAACGGAAATAAGAAAATGAAGGAGAGATCCAATCATGGATTCAAAAATCACTCGATATGGCCATAGATATTCCCAAGACACTATGGGACCTCATTGACATGTATGAATCGTCTCTCAGAAGTTCTTTGGCATGTCTTCCGCATCATTGGAATGGACTTAGGTACGTCCATGTGACCTCTCACTTCCCTTTTGACCAAATAATGACAAATAGATATAATATTCCATCATGATCTCATGAGTACTAGTGGGGCCTTATATTTTCCACACCAAGAATCACCCAGATGTAGATTTATTGAGCTCCAAATAACTATTTAAATGTCATAAAACAATGAAATTAAAAAAAGAAATACAATGGGTGAGGATATGGAAGACATTCATGATAGTAAACCTCATGGGACATGCACTAGATTTCTGTAACATGGTCTCAAAAGACCCCTAATAATGATTGGTTAATCTCATGATTTTACCTTGAAAATATATCCTTATCTCATGAAATTTCCGTGGAATGTCACCTAATATCATGTGAAGGAATTTAAATATGAATTATAATTTCATGAAGGCACCTAGACATTTCATCCTATGAAATATGAGAGTAAATTTGAATGTCTCTCAAAGATAATGACCCATTTAAAAAAATCAAATATTGGAGACATTAATGAAATTGTCTGGTGCTTCGTTAAATGCAAGATATGGCCACATAAAGATTCATTATAGGACCTCACTATGAAGCATGACTTAAATGGACTCCCCTGACTCCAAAATGGATTTATTCAACACATGGCGCCACAAGAGACTATGAATTGGGGTGGTGGGGACAATAAATAAGCAACAACATACTCAATTAAAAGGTAGTTTTCAAATTCAAACACAATGGTGCGCCAATGAAACTATGTGAAATCATCAAAGTGTCCAACATTACAACCATAAAATTTCTCTAACTAGTATGATATGGGGAATTACTTGGGGAATCATGCAAAATGTATATAGACCATCATATGATCAATCATAAATCAAGTAAAGAACTTCTCACATGACACATGAAGGACATCCAAAATATCTTATTGATCATGCGAATCAAAAAATAGGCTAACACTAAACAAACAAATGAGATTAGTTATAAAAGGATGTAACTATGAATAATGAATGTGATAGTAAAAAATGATCATATAAGTAGATCCTCATTATCATAATATGAACCATCCAGGACATGTGATAACCACATGTCATGTCACATATATCCCATGAAATCCCATTTTGATATTATTCATATCATGAAATGCCCTCATGAAAAGACAATGTAAGTCAAATGGTACCCCTAGGAATGCCAAAAAAGACTGGTGAAGCCCTTTGGGCTGACTATCCAGAACAGAAAGTGGCATCCATTCATTTATCCCAACTCATATGGTGAAATAAATGTATGTCATATGAGTCTCATGGTGGCACCTAGCCCTATAAACTGGTTCTTGTTGCACCCTCTAGTCATTCCAACCACGTCTCAAATTATCCTCTAGCAATGTCAGTCCAAATAGTCATCAACCTCTGAGACATGTCACACTAACTCTTGTGACACCATCCATTTGTGTAAAAAAAACTCTTTTGATTAAACCCAGGGAATTAAGTTGTATCATGTGATACCCTCTATACTTTTCACCTAGGGTCATTTGATGGATTGTTGGAAAACCAACTAGGTCTCATGATGACAATTGAATAATAATTCTATAATCATGTGAAAACTCATAGGAATGTAATCATGGATTGGTTAGGTCTCGTGACAAGTTACCAAGATCGTGTGGTTTCCCTTAGACATGTTAGGAATGCATCATCTTATATGATATGTAGATAATAGAGGAGTTTATGTTGCATAATCATCACGTGTTGGCTAAGAAACCAGGTTATGTCATATTATTATCCTAGGAATCAATAACCCTATTCATCATTAGAGTGTAATAACTGATCATAAGGCATTCCACTATGTGTAATCCTTGATCATTGAATTATGATGACTTGGATTTTTGTTATAATGATTATATGTTGGACACATTTTTATGGTTCATGCACCATATTTAAGACTCCCTAAGGGATGTTCCAACAACTATGTCCCTCACTAATAATAAATGAGGCTAATAATTTTTCATCCTTTTTTTATCACATTGAGCATAGATCACATGGGCATCGAGAGCTATAATAATAAAATTGTTGTGAAAAAATCCCTCAAGGTATCATTGACAAATTTTTGAGCTGATTGTGTTGGTTGACAAAGTGGAAATCTATGTTGTGATTGTTGACAAAGCAACCCATGACATAAAAATTTACTGACAAAGGGGATTTCATGGTGGAATTTCATGTTCAAGGGATATGGTTAAAGATCCACGTTTGATTCAAGAACGTCGAAAAAGGAATGGATGATCTAGACACATTACAAAAAGTGAATATACAAGGTGGCGTTGTTTTCTAGTGTTTGCAAAATTTTTGGGCATGAAAATCGACAAAAGAAGAAATGTGGTTGTTGGACAAGGGACTTGCATGATGTGTAGTTGAAGGAGTGGAAATATGTGCACCTATTGTTTTTAAAGATCAAAAAATCAAAATATGGTAAGGTGATAAGGGGTGATCATGTTTTAGAGCTGGCCGCTCAAGTGATTTGCACGGCAGAGTCTTGAGCGCCGAAACATGCGAGCCGAGGAGAGACTTGTGTGGCATCACACAGGGTGTCTAAATGACAATAAATATACGTAGACCCCTCCTCATCCGGTGAAGAGTTCAACCCTTAAAAAAATCAGAGCTCTTGTCGCGCAGGTGTGGTTGTCGTGTAAGTGTAGTGTGGTCGCGCAAGTATAAGTTGCATGCCTGATTATAGTAGTGGGCCTACGGTGGTTTTTGCGGAATGTAATTGAGTCGTGCATGTTTTTAGTTGTAGAAGAAGGTGCCTTGCAATAGGTTGTGCGTCGCGCATGTTTGGAGTTATAGAATCTTGTGTCGCACAAGTGGTAGAGGAGGAACTGCGTGTCAGTTTTGACTTATGTGCCAAGAATTTCACACCGGCTTAGAGAAGGGAACAGTGTAAGGTTGTTTCATAGAAGTATTTCAGGGCTGTGTGGAAGCTGGACGATTTCCTGATAGCAATGGTGAAAGGAGAGATTAATCTATGGGTGAAAGTTGGACTTTAACAGAGCATCTATATACAACGGAGGATGCATTCATGATAATGAAGAGACCAAAGGGTCTATAAAGTGTGAGTGGATCCTTTACAGAGAAGTGAGAAAAGGAATAGGAAGATGGTGATCCTCTCCACCGGCAGTGATCAAGAGAGAGAGAGACGGGGATTAACCCTTGGGAAAGTAGTGAGATGACCCTAATCATTGTAAAGGCAGTGAGGATGTGAATAGAAGTGATCTATCACGAACCTTGTAAACAACAGTGTGATTTTAGTGGATTTGGTACATCGGCACATTGCCAGTGTATGCTCCCTGTATGTAACCTAGTGAGCGTGAACCATGTATAAATTGTTGAGTCTTGTGCATGCTTTACTTTCTATTTTTATTGTTCATCGGAAAAGGGAGAGAAGAGTGTTTTTCTTAACAATGAGACAAGATAAGAACATGATATAATTTTTAAATTAGTCATACCCTGATTCACCCCCCTCTTAGGATATTTAGTCTTGTGCACCTAACAATTGGTATCAGGTGTAAAAGATGATATTAGTTCATCTATCAATGGAGGTCACTAATCATAATGGGATTTTGATCTTCAACAGAATTAATTTTTAGATATAGAAGAATTGAATGCAAAACTATTTCCAATCTTTGGGAATGGATGTGTTTTCAGCAGCTATGCATGGTATCTCGGCTGACATCAACAGTGGAGCATTATCAAAAGCTGACAGAAGGGAGCTAGATGCTGACACAAAAGTTATTAATTCTTTAGGTGGATCCCTTTCAAATGCTATATATACAAAGGTGATGTCACTAAAAACATCACATGATATGTGGTAAACGATTTGGAATATACATGAAGGGAATACAAAAGTATTAGAGGCAAAGCTTCAAGTTATGTGGAACTAGTATGAATATCTGTGAATGAGCCTGGATGAATCTGTTGATGCATTTTTTGACAGGGTAAATGTTTTTCTGGACGAAACGTGGGGTCTTGGAGAAGTCATCGAAGATATAATGATAGTAAAGCCTATCTTGAGGAATCATCCACCTCGGTTTAATCTGAATGTATCAGTCTGGGAAGATAAAGACCCAAAAGAGATGATGTTGTATAACCTGCACAATACCCTTGTTGCATATGAAATGAGGAATGATGACAATGATGTTGTGGAAAATGGGAAATCCATGGAGGTGGAATTTAAGGCCATGAATAATCTCACCATTGAAGAATCTTAGTCGAATGAAGAGACAGATGAAGTGAGGTCATTTCTTTCCTAGAACCTTCAAAGAGGAAAAGAAATGTTTAAAGGGAAAATTCTGCTTGCATGATTTAGATGTGGAAAGTTCAGACATCTTGCAGCAAGATGCCCAAAGAATTATCAAAATGATGAAGAGGATGAAGTTGAAATTCCAAAAAAGTAAGTATTCAGACTATGTTAAAGGAATGAAATAGTTCCAGAGAAATTTCTTCAAGAATAAAAATCTTCTTTCACAAGACTATGAATGTTCAGATGAGTCTGAGGTTGAAAAGGTTGAAGAGATAAAAAATTTCAATTATCATGGGGAAAATTCAATGACGGTGGTTGTCGGTAGGTCTCATGAAATAGAAGAAACTGACGCTTGAGAAGAAGTTGAAGAAGTTGAAGGAAGAGTTGATATGGAAGCCGAATTGGAAGTAGCTCTTGAAGAGATAGACATTTTTAGAGCCAAAAAAATGAAATCCAATAAAGTGGTTCGTGATTCCAAACTATATATGCAACAGCAGGATGAAGAAAAGTCTGATTTGTTAGAAGAAATTGAAAAACTGAACTCTTCAACACCAGAAAGCTAAGAATATATTGTTGAGTATAAGATTAAAATTTAAGAAAAAAAGAATGAAATCGATTGTTTGACTAACACTAGAAAGGATCAGGTCAAACGTATCAACGAACTTGAAAAAGAAGTTGTTGGTCTATAAAAAATGATTGATGATCATGAAAAACTCATGACACCCAGTACAGTTCCTGAAAAACCAATTATTCAGCAGACTAAAAAGAAATTAGTGGAGCAATGAACTCCAGTTAAAAACAAGCAACAGTCGTGTTCGAAAGATAAGAATGGCATTGGACATGAACAAAAACAGAATGAAGTCAAGGATGAAGACAAACTGTAAGAACATGCTCTAAGAATGATGATTGATTTGGGTATGAAACAGAATCAGAATATTTGTAGATCCAAGGGAAAATTAGTATTGCATAAGTGGCACACATTAAGGCTCCAAACATTAGGTTCTGTCAAGTTGGATAGATGGGACACTCACATAATGTGTGTCCTATAGCCAAGAGATACCGAAGGGCACATGAACAATAGTGGCAGCCAAACAGAACTCAATATTATAGAACATCCATTGAAGTTCATTTTTTTGGTGTGGAGGATTTGGTCACATGGCTAGATATTTCACATCATTCATTCAAACAAATGTGACAAAACAAAACTCGAGCAGTTGTATGCAAAAAATTATGGAATCGACAAGTGAGTTGAATACACAAAATCGATTCGTAGCTCTATAGGATGAAGTTTCTCTGTCACACTCTAAAGAAGATCAACTTCTCCAAACCACACCGACTGTGAAGTCAAAGACATGGATTAAAAAGAAAATGGATGAGATGGCAGTAGTTGTAGAAATTTCCCTTAATGCTTCATATCATTTAGGAGTATGGATCCTTGAAAGTGGTTTCATATCCCATATGACAGGTAATAGGGATCTCATTACAGGCATTAAATATTACAGTAATCAAAAGATGATTTTGTTGGTTTCTGTCGATGATATAATATTTGGCGGATTAGATATAAGCTCATTGAAGACAGTTTTTTGAGTTCATGAAAAATGAGTTTGAAATGTCAATAATTGGAGAGTTAACGTTTTACCTTGGTCTATAGGCGACACAAGGAATTAATTTCACTTTTATTTCTCAATCCATATATTCCATGGAGGTTTATAGATGGATTGGAATGGAGAATTCCAATGAGATGAAGACTTTTGTTGCTACCCAGATGAAATAATCAATAGATGAGGATGGAATGGTAGTAAACATCACATAATTAAGGCAAATTATTGGAAGTTTGTTGTACTTGACCTCAACAAGGCCTGATATTGTTTTCCCCACATGCCACGCAGCGATATATCAGAGTAATCCCAAGGAATTCCACATACTCACAGTGAAAATAATCCTTCGGTATATCAAAGGAACCGTTGATTTAGGTCTGATGTATAATGAAAATTCTCAATTAGTGTTATTGGGTTACAAAGATGCAGATTGGGCCGGATCAGTAGATGATAGAAAATCAACACCTGGAGGTGCATTCTATTTTTTCGGACTATGTATATATTGGTTAAGAAAGAATTATAATTTCATTTCAATAAGCACTGCAGAATCTATGTATATTGCAGCCACTCAAGATTGTACACAGTTATTATGGATGAAGCATCAGCTTGAAGATATGCGAGTGGAAGTGAAGTCTCCGATCAGAATCCAGTGTGATAACTCAGGTGCTATCAATCTTAGAAAAAATATCATCCATAATTCAAGGACAAAACACATTGAGATAATATATCATTTTATAATGGATAATGTTGAGTATGGAATTGTAAAGTTGGAGTATGCGCCTACAGAGTTACATGTTGCAAACATTCTGACAAAGGCCTTACCCAAGGAAGCTTTTGAGATGCATCAACTGGATCTGTGAGTTTAGTCGACTCCCTGTTCTTGAAATAGTGTAAATGTGGAACCCCCCTCTCCCTGAGGTATTATGTGTTTTTCCCTAATGTGATGATATTGTTTCTCTACTCTGTTACAGGCTACAAAGGAGTGACCATTGGGTTCGTTGACAAAGGGGGAGAAAATAGTGATTGTTCAAGGGGGAGACAGTGTGGCTATTTGAAATATCATGTATGATATGGGGAGAAGCTGACAGGTGGAGCAGCGATATAGGGGGAGCAATGAGTAAGGGTGGAGTATTAAATCTTACGATGCTAGAAGTGTGGGATCAAAGAATAGATATCATGAATGTTGATGATCTTGATAAAAGTAGAAGAGTGGTGTTGGAATGTGGTATGAATATTTCCCACAATTGGTATAAGTTTAGTGTCGAAAGTGGGTGTCAGGGATGAAGTGATTCATTGATGAATGTTTCATTTACTCTTGTTTATTATTCCAAGCATTGATCATGTGGGTATATAGTATGTGTTGAGTAAATATTTGATCGCTTTCAGAATCACAATAGACGAATGGTGGCTAAAAAATTAAGGATGTATATATTTATAGAAGGGTTTTTAACAAACCCAAAGGGGGAAATTGTTGGGAAAAAATCCCTCAAGGTATCATGGAAGCATTTTTAAGTGATTGAGTTTGTTGACAAACTGGACATTTTTGTTGTTATTATTGACAAAGCAAGCCATGAAATACAAATTTGTTGACAAAGGGGATTTCATGGTTTCATGTTGAGTTCATGGGCTATGGTTAACGATCCATGTTGGATTCAAGAACATTGAAAATGTAATGGATGATCTGGATGCCTTACAAAAAGAGTAGTTACAATGAGATGTTGTTTTCCAGTGTTAGCTGAATTTTTTGCCCCGAAAATCGACAAATGAAGAAAAGTGGTTGTTGGAAAAGGGACTTGCGCACCATGTATTTGAAGGAGAAGAAATTTGTGTGCCTAATGATTTTAAATATTAGAACATCAAAATATGGCAAAGGGATAAGGGGTGCTCAAGTTTTAGAGCTGGTCGCGCAAGTGATTTGCATGACAGAGTCTTGCGCTCTGAAATTAGTACGTCTAGGAGAGACTTGTGCGCCATCACATAAGGCTTCCAAAAGCCAATAAATAGAGGTCTCCCCCTCCTTATTCGGTGAAGAGTTCTACACTTAGAAAAATAATAGATCCTGTCATGCAGGTGTGGTGGTCGTGCGAGTGGTGTGTGGTCGCGCAAGTATAAGTTGTACGCCAGGTGATAGTTGTCCACCTAAGGTGGTGTGGGAGAGAAAGTAAGTGACTCATGCAAGTTTTGACTTGTAGAAGAAGGCATCACGCAAGTGGTTTTGTGAAACTTGTGTTCCAGATATTGAATAATCGTGAATTTTGTTGGTTACACCCCAATATTGGTTTGGGCGTAAAACGGTGTGCGTCGCACAAATTTGGAGTTGCAGAAGCTTGTGTCGCGCAAGTGGTGGAGGAGGACTTGGGTGCCAGTTTTTTCTTGTGCACTAAGACTTGTGCGCCGGCATAGAGAAGGGCACCGAGTATGATTGTTTCACGGCAGTAGTTTGGTGCTACGTGGAAGCTGGAATATTGTCTAATACCCACAGTGCAAAGAGAGATTCATCTACGAGTGAAATTTGGACTTCAACAGAGCATCAACATTCAACGAAGGATGCATTCACGATAATGAAGAGACCAACAAGTCTATAAACTATGATTGGATCCTTTCCAGAGCAGTGATCAAAGGAAGTGGAAGAAGGTGATCCTCTCCACTGCCATTGATCTGGAGAGAGAGAGACAGGGAGTAACCCTTAGGAAAGTCGTGAGCTAACCCTAAACATTGTAAAGGCAGCGAGCCTTGGAATATAAGTGATCTATCCTGAACCTTGTAAACAACAATGCGTTTTTAGGGGATTTGGTACATCGGAGCATTGCTAGTGTAAGCTCCTTGGACGTAACTGACTGAGGGTGAACCAAGTAAAAATTGATGTGTCATGTGCTTTCTGTACTTTCTGTTTTAATTGTGCATCCGAAAAGTGAGAGAAGAGTGTTTTTCTTAACAGCAATACAAGATCAGAACGGGATTTAATTTTGAAATTACTCATTCCCTGATTCACCCCCCCACATTGGGTATTCAGCCTTGTAGACCTAACACATATAATCTTAATCACATATTTGTAGAGTTCTAATAGAAATGTCAATGAGTATTCCTAGATCATATAATCCACGTTAGTGTGTAATCCTTGACTAGTGACATACTATGATATCTACCACATATAAGGGAAATTTAGGTGTTTAATCCTTGATCATAATGGAAACATCTATGCATAATCCCAAACAAAAACATAATATGATTATTCTGACATGTAAGGGAAATGTTATTATGTAACCCTGGTCATGAGAGAAAAATCATTTTTTAAACCCCAGATAATGAAATAACATGATGTGTGCCACATATACGGAAAAATTCACCATGTAAGACCTAATACATTTAAAAAGGATGACTCTGATTCTAAGCATAATCAGGATAAATATTATTGATTCTTAAGGACTAAGCCCAAACACAAATGAGAATACTCCTAAACGAAGCTCCCTCTATTTGTCCGATGATTCAACCATTAGGACCCAATCATTCCCATTCTATAATCATCTTACAACATAACATTGTAGAATAATACAACAATTGAACTATGATGGCTCTGATTCCTCATATAACAAGTATATGAATGATTCCTCTCAAGGGATTGATCCCCATTTTAATCATACCATGTGTTTTCATATTACATATTTTTTTCATCTATAGTTAAGGAGTCGTATCACTTCTTATATATTTTTTCTCACACCGAGCATAGATCCTCTTAGATTGGGGGTCTAAAATGAACACATCTTAGGCCTCCTGAATCACCAAGATCTTGGGAAATGTCACCAAGTAATCCATGATGGGTGTAATGATATAAATATCCTATATATGTAGAAATCTATCTTGGTTATCATCCCACAAGTGCGATCGAAATATAATAACTCTGATTCCTACTATAACTAGGATACATATGACATATTTTAAATACACGAGCTCAAATATTTGTTTCCCATGTACTGGCTCATATATCTATTTTGTATGGAATTAAACTACACCATTTTAACAAATTATGTAGGTTTTGATTCTTGAAATAGTCATGATATATTGAATGCATCATAATGGATCAATCCACTCCTTAGATTATTAAATGCATTCCTCTATGGGAAAAAATTATGAAGCACTTGTTTATAAGAGATCATCACGTAAGAATGTATTTATTAATTGTAAATTGAAAAATAACCACATATACATCTAGAGGTGTTCAATAACGTGACACCATTTCCTTTGGGTATAAAGGATACAAAACCTATAATAGATTTTTTAGCATAACCAGCCCCTTATCAGGATTTTGAAGTGATTATAGAACATTTCTAAATTATATATGAGAGTCCATTAATAGGAAAAAATTTCCCATAATAGGGTGTGATGAGATCAACCTCCGATACAAAAAAATGTGAGTCCCTAAGAATTATTGTGCTTGAAACCCCAATTGATCCCCAAAATTTTTAAATAAGGTCCATGTATAGTTATGGATGATAGAACAATTAGAGGGAATTTTTATGAACAAAAATGGTAACCTGATGTTAATGTTTGTGAAAAAATGACCCCCCTTAATCAACCATTAGGCAAAATCAAAGGTTCCTCGCAGTCACTTCCTACCCCTTCTGTATAGATTTATATATTTACCATTAAGGGAATCTAAATGATAAATGTTGACATGACCTTTTCCCTCCTTAGATACTGAAATGAGGTGAAAGGGAAAAGGAACCCTGATTCCTGCATCCTATTGGACTCTTATTAGAAACTAATAGAATGTCTATGAAAATATTATATATGGTATGAAATACCCCCAATAATATAAAGAGTTTTGGGGTTTTGTTGGATCATCCACAAACAACTCCATGAAACTATATAAAAATAATTAAAAAAACCACCATGCATGGATTTATAAATAGAAATTCTACAAATACAATAAGGAATCCAAATACCAAAGCTAAAGCTAAATCAGTGACACAACAACTATCCAATGGTCTGATAGAGAAATGCCTTTCATGGTCTTCATAATCCTCCTAGAATCAGAAGAACAACTTTATATATGTATGGAGAGCATACTGATATACACATAACTAAAAACATTAGTCTCTCATTAACATGTGAAAGAATCATAATTATGAACCTATAATAAAAAAATTGAACCAAACAAAACATATCAATGTATACTAAAAATCCGAATCACCCTAACACACACTCACAAAATAACACATTACATGTAATATATTATAAATTGAATCAAATCGACCAGGGATCCTCACACTACATAACTACTAGTATGCCACTGTCTCACCCACTGTCGTACGTCCAGGTTCTCCCACCTCTTTTATATATCACACCACCTCACAGGAATAGTCATAATAAACCACACTAACAAACACATAGGAAAACCACCCCACAAGAACGACCACAACACATGTCACCCAAAAAAACTAGTAAATAACTTAACCACTACAGTATAAAATTTATCAGGGAATCATGAACTTTTATGACATTAAACTCATGTAATATTCCTACAAAGAATAACCCCCACCAGATGACTCTCAAAAATCATGGTCACATCTCACCTAAAAGAACCTAGGACATAACATCTCACTCGAAAACACCTGAGATGTAACATCTCACTCAAAAATACATGGACCATAACAACCATATTATAATGTGCCAACAGTCCTCTGACAATCACAACATGTGAAATACCTACCTCACTTAGAAGAGAGAGAGAGAGTGTGTGTGTGTGTGTGTGTGTGTGTGTGTCTATGCGTGTGGGTGTTTGTGTACCCAACCATCTGTACTCCTCACTAGATGTTGGAGAAAACTAATCCATGTGACTATGTGGGTGTCATCACATAGTTCTCTTTGAGGTTGGGGTGTGTATATAAATCACTAGAATGTATAACTATATATATTGTTTTATTATATAAAAAACTAGATCCCAAAAAATGGGTTCAAAAAATAATGAGCCATATCACATCACTATCACTTATGGTTCCACATCATTATACATAACTCCACACATCAAGACACAAACCATATGTCTCATTTCCATCCAATATCATTTAATTGACCAATTTATTTAATTATTTATCATTAACTTTGTTTAATAATAGAACACAAAATTTAATTATCCACTAACCGAACTGACACAAGACATTATGAACATTATTGATAAATTATTTATTTATAGAATCACTGAACAAGAATCTATAACAAGGAAAACCCCACCTATCCATCCCAAAGTAAATGCCAAAAAAGATACCTCCTTGCTTCCCTAAATGAATGACCAATCAATCTACCTCCTCAGATCCACAAAATTGTGACCATACATACATTTTTCCACACATGACCCAATCACACATCATCATCCCAAAAGCATGAAAACACATCACAACACATTAAGATAACTTTGAATAATAAAAAATTGGATTTTTTAACATTCCACAATATTCTAGGGCTATTATTCCCTAAGAAAAAATCCCAGGGAAACCCTTTCATTAGCCAAATATATGTGGTCAATCAAATTCAATTTTACTCTGATATCATAATAATCACATCCAAAGTAGAAATAAATTTACACAAATCCATTGTAACCAAATCCCACAACAAGAAAAATTTATATTGGGGAATCAAGACCATATAATTACCAATATCACAAATAATATTAAATCTATAAGAGCATGTGAATAAGACCCCATTTTCCTCATTCAATACAATTAAATAATCATTTTTATTTTATTAATCCAGAACAACCAAAACCCATTAATTTATAAAAGTGAACCCCTCTACCATGATACACAATAAGTACAAATGATGAATCCATATATAAAAGAATCATTCCCACTATATGCACACTACCAAGAGAAGAAGAACTCTCACAATCCAAAAATGAACCACGAGAACCACATATCAACCTACACTACAACAAATTCCCATAAAAAAGAAACCATAAAAATACCTTAATACATAAGAACAATTATATAATGAATCCATACGAGATAAATAGATGTCAATCCACAAAAGAAGTAGAATTACCTATGGAAAATGAACCCCATATTTCCAACAAACAACCACATGGACCAAAAGATCAAAGTGGGAGGAAGAGGGCCTTTGGAAATCTTCGAGGAAAAATGGTTTCAATCAAACCTAGATAAATATGAATCAACATCTAAATGAATTACAATTTGGAAGGAAAATAATTTCAAAACCTCACTAGATCATGGTTTTACCTGATGTTTAATCCCCTTTCACATAGTGCAATCCTTGGGGTTCAATTTCACCCAAAAAGGGGTGGCATTATTTTTTTAACCTCGAAAATTAACAAGTCATGAAAAATAATTTAAATATCCTTGAAACCTACATTCACATCATATAATACAATTACACAATTTTTATTTCCAACATCAGATTTTCTATATCTCCAACTCCCGCAAAAACTCCTACAACCTCTCCCAAACACCTCGAACAACCATATGTAGATATGTTTCATATTGATAGGGAATAAAATGTTACATAATATTAATATCAAAATATTATCAGATTTGAGAATACAAAACCATGCCTAGATGGAAAGCAGTACGAGAAACCATGCCATTAGATACCATTGAAGGATCTCTTCCTACCTCAATTGCTACCACATGTTGAACATGAAAAAATAGACTACACCAAAAATACTATAAAACCAAATGGTGCCTCCTCTCACACAACTAGAATACCACATCACCATACGATAACTATATAAACCTCAACATATCAAAAAAATAGCTTCTACAAAAAAATCAACCATGTCGTCCTGAACATGTGAATCGTATAATTACTTCTTCCATGTCAATATATTATACCATTTAGATTGCACAGAGGTTACCTCACATGATTAATAAAATTGAAGTTAATTAATATCGATTAGTAATTAGGTATTCCCATTTTCATATAGTTGGAATCTATCACACATAAAACCAAACACATCACACCGCACATATCATAATCCATGGAAAGAATCACATCTCAAAAAACTTGTTTAATCCTCACATCACAAAGATAATTAGAGAAAATAAAAACATAATAAACTCATGATACTAGAAACAAGTCTATGGCTCTTTATCAAAATTATTATCCTCCAAGACACAATGCCACCAAAACATACAACTAAAAGAAATGATCAATCCAAGCAGTTCCTTCTCTTAGTGGACATGGATATCTACAGGCCATTCCACAAACATCACATCATTCACAATATCCAACTATTTGTAGTCAATGACATGGGATCCATTGTGAATATATTAATAATGTTGAGAGATGTGAAATTTTTCATGGATCATCTCAAACTAATGTGGAAACTCCAACTAATAATAAATCACACCAACTCGCCCAACCCCTTATAGGGTCCAATAATCATAGGATAATGTATAATCCCTCCAACAAACCTATGTACCTACATGGAGGGGAAACATTCAAGAATATGGGGTACCAAACCTAAAACTCCAAGGGAATTCTTATATGAAAACAATAATAAATAATATGGTCATGTACTAATTTAATCCCATCATGAATAAGGTGAACATTCTCTATCATGATCTGCACTACATCTGGACCATGAATAGCTATCTCCCAAACCATTGTCCATCACAATAGATAATGAAACTATGTTCTATATAAATCCTAAAATAGTGTCATCTAATGGAATATTAATATATATTATTATAAGAAAACTATACCAATGTAATGTGTCATACCCAAGATTCACAAATTTCCATGATTTACACCGACAAGATATACTCTAATGTTCGGATAGTCTGTTTTGGTTTACCATCTATCTAAGGGTGGAAGGAAATTTCGAGTCGTAACTGAGTGTGAAACTCATTCTGAAATACCATATAGGCACATGATATAAAATTTGTGTCACAATCAGAGAAAATGGACATCATATGTTCCTGAATCCTCACTACATAATCCACATATCTCTTATCTAATGAATAAACTTTTCATGACTTTTTAATCAATAAGAAATGAGTAAATTTTCTCAACTGATCCATGACCACCCAGATAGACCCACAACCTACATAATATAAGGGTTACCCTCTGACTAATTATATCATTATTTAATCCCATTCTCACATGGTAAAATACAATAGATGAAGAAAAACACTAGGAACATGATGCATGACCTTTATTTTAGAGAAAACTAGGCCCCTCTCCAAAAATTATGGCACTACCAGTTTCACCCCAAGCCACCAAATCTAATCCGCAAGCCACAATCCATCATTGAAGCTCTTGGGGGTACCACTAATGTTTGTTTTCTAAAACTATTGAATTAATACATATTTTATTACAATCAAAAACAAAAACCCTCTACCAAATAACATCATATTGTGACTATACACTCACCATCCATCTAAAGCTTAAACATTGCATGAAACGACCACACATCACCTATTAATTTGAGTCCCCCACTCAGACAACTTCACATTTGGAATAAAAGAATACTAAATTATAATTTAAATTAAATAGCCTCTAACCATATCATGTATTTCATCTATTATTAAGGATTTTAAAAGCTTCATTACTTTCCAAGCATCCTCAGACTCCAAAACAACACCCTTCCCTTGCATCTTGCTCAAATAATTGGCCACCACATTCCCATCTCCTAAGGTGTTGGAGATAACAGAATCATAATCCTAAATAAAATTCAACCCCCATTGATGTTCGTGTTTAGTTAATTCTATAAAATTACACACCATAAGATATTCTGAACCGAAAAACCCACATAGTGATACCTAATGATATAATGTTACAACATCAACTGTGTATACACAACATCATCGATATCCAGATCATTGGTGGAATAGTACACTCACGGGGATATATATTTCTTGGACCATAAGATACCATATCCTATATCTACATCAACATGTTTCCTAATCCAAAATGAGAAGAATCAGAAAACACCTCAAACAACATACAAGCCTTCGTAGCTAAATCCATAGGGAATGGACCAACATCCCATTTGCGAAATGAAATTTTGTTTAACATTGATCACTCCACATAAAACATTATTATTTTATATTAAAAGATATCAACAGTGTTGCAATTTAAGATAATGAAGCTACAAATATACAAAAATAGACTATGTATCCATGGAAACTATGATCCTATATTAGTTTCTTTGGTGATACCCGGGAAACAAATACATTAAGCATAGAAGGGTATACTTCAACACCCTTATGAGAGACTACATATCCAAGTAAATTCAACCCTATATTGATAAGATATAATTGAAATAATTTCTATAGAGTTGGTGGTGTCAAAGAAAATGCTGGTTATTTATGAGATGATTGGCATCATCCTCCTCAAACATCAATTTCATTAAGATATTATTGATGACTACAACAATGAACTTGTCTATGAACTCAAGAAACACATGTTCATAATATTTTTGAATAAGGTTGGTATGGTTAAAACCTACAATCTAAAAGCTCCCACACCTGTATAAGTTGGATTCTTTTAGGATATCACCCTCCATAAGCCTCAAATGGTAACATCTGAACCATAGATTGATCATAGAAAACTAAATCTGATCTCACATCTGGTTGAATATACAATCTATCCTTTGTATAAGATAATAGATATTGAAATTCACCTAATTCAGCTTCCAGTGTTCTATAACCAACATAATATTAAGATTATCCTTATTTTTGAGTAACACTATAAAACACCATCATGATAAACATGGTTGGATGATACCATTGTACATGATATTGTATACCTAAACCCCCATATTTCATTGCACATGTTTTTCTATCTAATAATTAGTCATTGATATCAATGAAATAGCTGGAGGAAAGTCTATCTAGAATTCAATGTCACGCTGATGGGGTACTATCGCAAAATGTTTAGGGAAAACATATAGGATATCCACAATGCCCCTAGGAACCTCAAACATCTCAGTGGACCTGAATTCCACTGAAAACTCATCAAACAGGGAATTAAGGGGACCCACATGAAGACTTCCCAATTGAAAAATTTTATATCCAACAAAAACCACTCACTAGCCATCCACATTGGTAAACATAACTGTACTCTTAAATAAATTGATAGCAATAAATAAACTATATAACCATTAAATTTTTAGGATCAAATATTATGGCTTGATTTGTGAAAAAAAGTATATTCCCACATGACTAACGCAACCCCATCATCAGTATAAATATATTGCACACATCAAACATGTTTTTCATTACTAATACTAGTGTAGTCAACAATAGCGGTATAAGAAACACTTCTAAATCTAGTCCTATATAACGTGATAGAGCTGGTGAAAAAATGGATTGTGGATCTCCAGTATCAATTAAGGCACAAATATGTTATGATTGATATATTATTTGATTTCTCTTACTGAGAATTGGAGGTCACCCTTTTTATTTTTTCTTTTCCCCAGGTCATGAAGATGGTTATTAAGTTGGATATGCCAAAAGGTACTCTAGAAATGATGAAATAAATGGTAGACAATGTTGTTGATTTATGAACCAGTTGTTTATGTTTCCTAGTTTCTAGAGACCTTATACCTATACGATCATATCATGGTATTATTATATGTTGTAATAAGTATGATTCAATTCGGAAGTAATAATAATTTTGTAAATTATTGGTTGTTATATGAAATACTAGGAGTATAGTTATCATTCATGAATCCATGTGGGATCATCCAAGAACATTCAATGTATTGAAACTCTAGTATTTACATTGTTAGGGAAAATATTATCCTAAATTTATTACTCACTACCATTATGGAATTCCACGTTGTATTAGGGATAGACTAGATCTAATACTATAATTCTAATATCAAATGAATAAGAAAGGAAATCATTGCAGTCTTGAGTGGGAAACATAAAATTATCTTAAAAATAGGTATATCTTAACCTGATCATTGTATAGAATCATCACTAATCTCCTTTGTTATGTATTTGATCAGTGAAGCTGGTGAATGGGATTAATGTATTAGAATAGAATATGTTCCTATAATTTTGGAATACATTGACATATTTCATAAAGAGTTACCTAGACATCACTAAGAAATAAAGGTATATTTCTCTATTGATCTTATTCATAGTCCCAAATAGATTTCAATAACCTTGTATTGTATAGAAACTGTGGAGTTGGAGTAATCAATAAAAATACTCCAATATCTTGTAGAGAAGAGGTTTATTCGGGGAAGTGTGTCTCCTTCAATAGAACCCATTTTATTATTGAATTATAATGATGAATAAATGAAAATAAGAATTTATTAATCATAATTTAACTGGACAAAAATGAAGAACAAGTACCCTCTTCCAAAAATTGATGATTTATGAGATCAGCTCCCTGGGGATCAATTATTCTCTTAGATTTATCTGCAGTCAGGTTATCCTCAACTAAGGGTGAAGAAAATAATTTTTCAAATTCATTATTCTAATCATGTTATGGTTATTATGAGTTTGTTCTTATTCTCTTCGTAATGACTAATACACATTTTTTATTTTGGGATTTTATGATCAATGTCATTAAAAACTACCATGATAACTTCTTGGTAGTTTGTTTTGATAGTATTATGATATACTCAAAAATTTTGGTGGATAATTAAGATCATTTAACGGTTATATGGAATGCAATGAGAATGGATATGTTATATAGAAATTTCAACAAGTATGAGTTTTTGTTAGAACATCTTTATTAATTGTGGCACATTGTAAAAAGTAAAGGATTCTCAGTTGTCATAGAAAAGAAAAGTCTTCTAGAGTAGTGGCATCAGCCTACAAATATAAAAGTGTTTTATAGTTTCCTTGTATTTTCAGTATATTTTAAGAGTATTGGAAAATAAATCCACAAAATTTATAATCCATCAAAAAAGTAAACTCATATATGGGTCATATTCATGCGTAAAAGGAGTGTGAAGAATGTTTCCAAGAGATAAAGAAGTGATTGTTTACTGAACCCATGCTAACTCTACCTTATATTGGAGAAGGATCCATTATTTTTAAATATGAATACCTAAAGTGGATTGGGTGTTTCCTTATGATAAATGGCATGTTAATTGCTTAATAACCTCAATAGTGGAATCCGAATGAGTAAAACTATCATACTCATGATCCCGAGTTGGAAATTTTTTTCCTCTGAGTATATTGAGACACTATCTTTATGGGGGATATCTTCTATATAAGTAGGAAAAAATGATTGAATTATATTTTTATGAAAAAGGTATTTAAAATTTGACATTGGATATGGATAAAACTTCTTGAGGAATATGACTATTCAATTCTTTATCATCTTTATTGATAAAAAAAGGTTATTGATGCATTAAGTTTGAAAGAACCAACTGTGCTTGAAATGAGAAGGATTCAAAGATATAATTTGATCAATGTACCAGTAATAGAAGACATGGGAATCAAAAGGGTTGTGAAATCATTAACTCTATCCAAAAAAAATTCAATACCATCATTACTAAAAAAAAAAATTACATCTCACAGGGAAGATCATTTGTAAAAGAAGAAGATAGAGGCTGAGACGAGAGGGAATCTTCAAAAGTATAATATTTATCTAGAAAGTTTACCAAAATTTCATACAAGGATATTTATTCGATATATTTCATAAATAAAGAAGGTTTTGATGAATGATTCTCATAGATTTACTTTCTATATACATTCTAAAATCAAAAATATTTATCGAGACCATTGGGATAATTATTGGTGGGATAACATGAACAGTGATATTGATATATATACTACAATGTGCCACATTTTTGAACAAGTATATTCATAGAGAAAAAATCATAAATGGGTATTACAACCACTACCTATACCATCATGTTTGGGGGATAATATCCATATTGAATTGGTCAGTAGTCTATAGTGAACATCCAAAGAAGAAAATTTGATATGGGTTATATTGCACTATCTAAACAATGACATCCCAATTTATATATATTTATAAATATTATCTCTTAACCAACATTCCATTATATATTTGAATAACATTATAAGGTTTCATGTATATGCACTTTTTATTGTACCTGATTGCGTTCCAAGGATCACATAAAAATTCTACAGAAGGGTTCAATATGGTATGAGTACCCAATTGAATTTTAGTACAAACTATCTTTCCCAAACTCATGACAAATATGAAATTATTGATAAGACATTTGATGACATTCTGATGAATTCTCAATGGAATTTAAATGTTGATGGTATCAACATCTCCCATTAGTTATGTTATCATAAAACAACATCATCCATTCAATCATTTAAATGGGAACCTATGAAGCACTGTGTGGGAAGCATTGTTGAAATCATTATTGTTAGGATGAAGATTCAGTGAAAAAAATTCCTAGGCCCGATCTTGTACAAGAGATTATAGAAAGGGATCCTACCATTAAAAGAAAATTGAAGTATTCGTTGAGTCAGTCGATGAGTTATGTTGCCAACCATCAAAAGGACTTAGATAATTATGGTGGTGATAGTGTATTACTTTGAATTTAATCCTTGAAGAGATTCACAAAGTTTGATAAGAAATTGAAACTCAGCCCTAGGTATATTTTTACAATTAAATCATTGATTGTATATGAGATTTGTCTTATCGGCTTGAGATTCCTCCAAATATAGCACATTTTTCTTAATGTTTCCCATGTATCTCTCTTGAGTACATACACACCTAACCCTTAACAAGTACTAAATTCAGAGTTTTTACCACTAGAGAATGACCTATCTTAAGAGGATAAATCGGTAAGGATCATGGACTATAGAGACAAGGTTATATGAAAAAATATTACCCACCTCATTTAAGTGTTGTGGAGGAACCACAAATATAAAGAAGTGGTGTGGGAACATGAAGAAAGAATCAGGAACAAGTAACCTCAAAATTTCTAACCTGAGAGAATCAGTTGAAACTTTGATGAAGAAATATCATAATGGGGGAAGACTGTGATGACCCAAAATTTTTTGAATGCTATATTTTTCCTCAAAATATTGGTTTTATTATGTTGTATTCATTAAAACTATATAGCCTTAATAATTAATTGAGTATAATTGAAATGTCACCTCTGGGTTTCAACCTTTATATGATCATTGGTCTATTATGATTGTTGGTCAATTATGACCATTGGTAAATATGACTTTTGGAAATAATAGTCTTAATAATAATTTTAATGTTATAATTGGTATTATAAATAAAAATTATAATGGATAATTAATGATGAAAAAATAGAAGATTACCCCTTTTATTAGAGATTTTTCATACATATCCTCTTTGTTAAAACTTGGGATTGAGGTAGCATCTTTGGGCATCGATCTTAAAAAATCTGAAGTAGATCGTAAAAATGTTAAGGTCGAACAAATTCTACTACTGGAGAAGTCTTTATTAGTGGATATATTAACTCATGCAATAATATAGGAGCTTCGAAATTATTATATAACAATCTCACAGTGAACCATTAGTTCTTATATTGGTGTTACAAGGGGATAGGTTTTAAGGCTATGAATACTTAAGTTGTAATCCCTTTTCATTAATAAAATTTTAATTTCACATTACTGTTTTGGGAATAGTATATCTTAAATAATATATGTTTAATTCTGGATATTTTTATAATTTTATTTCACAAGTAAAATAATTACTTTTTATGGACTTCACATACTTGGAGAATTATTATAAAAAAATAAATATATTTTTTGAATTTCAAATGTCCATTTTTATCAAGGTTGAATTTGTAGTATTTTAATAATAATTTTATATTTTTTATTGTTAGTGACACGATACTTATCTTTTCTTTAAAATAATTTTTAATGTTTAAATAATTATTTTTTCATATAATATTTGAAAACAGACATAGAATGTTGTGACTAGTATGATATTTAGGGTCTGATATGATCAACTTAATTTTTTTTGGTGAATAGTAACATAAACCTTTGGAATAGTAATACTGCCATTATGAATAGTAATATGAAAAATGGTATAATAACCACACATAATGAATGCTAAATATAATTTATGAATCTCAAATAGTACTATAATATATTTATATCATAGTGTAAGTAAATATTTTTTTAAAAAAATTATTAGTTAAGTAATAGTATATTTCATGTAAATATTTATTTTAAATAAAACTAAATCTCTAATATTTAGAAAAGAATTTTTCATATAATGGTGTTTATTTTTTAAATTAATAATGTCATTGTTATGTTATGGTTAATTTATTATAATTTTATAAAATTCATTGTTTTTCAGTGAATAGTAAAAATATAGTTTTGATTTTTTGATATGTTTAATGACATAATAAATGAATTAATGAGTAATATAATGTGTTAGTCAACTATTATGAATAAAAATATGATATTAGGTGTACTATTTGGCAATCACAACTAGAAAATATATTTAGAAATCCCATGTATTTTAAAATACCACTACTGATGTGTCCATAGAAATTAAGAAAAAACTCCTTCATTTTTTGTATAAATACCTACCCATTCCTCCATTATATTTCATTACCAATTGTATATCCTTATATAATTGAAATTATAAACTCAAATTTACTTCTCCCACAGTGTACTAAACCCTTTATGGTATAGATCATTTTTTTAGGAGTCACCCATCACGGTAAAGGTATTCACAACCTCTCTTTTATTTAAAATTTAATTTTTAGGTGGTATGTCATTAAAACTTACTTACTATTTCATTATTATGTTATATATAATTACCATATAAATATTATATTATTATTTGGAGAATTATATACCCTTTATTTGTATAGTTTTCTAAAACCAAGTTTCATACCTATTATGCTTCTTTATTTTTATCTCAAAATTACTCTATTTTTATCATGAAATTATTTTGTTGTATTTAGAGATTACCCAAACATGTTTCTTCTCTAGGAGTATTCAGATAAATTTAAAAATAATCTATTTAATTCTGGTATTAACATATATAAAATCCACCTTCCTTCTACATGGATTTAAAATAGAAAAAAATTATTTTTATTAAGAACAATCTAAAACACAATGATTTTGATATGAAACCATTTTATTTTATTCTCTGTGGGTTATTTATGAAATTTTTTATTATGATACATTTTTATAAAATTAGTTAATATATATCTGGGGTTTTTCTTGATATCTCTCAAATTCATTTGGTAATTAATTTAATCTCTATAGATGACTAGTTTTATGATACCTTACTGAATAACCTTGGAAATGTTTGTGACACCTCAGTGATAATCCATGAAGATATTCTTATGAATGAATCAATTAAATGTTGTAACATCATTTAAAAGTTAGGATTCATGTTATTTTATTTATTATATTCCTCATGATCTCTTTTATATTCCATATTAATATTATTATTGTTTTTATGAATATTTCCCAAGATAACATGTAAATTGTACGCCTTGTTGTACCTTACATGGCCTTCTGGCCACCATTTCCATTGATGTATGTCCTGATTATATTTTATGAAATAATTATACATAGGAAGAATATTTATTAAATCTTTCACATAGAATAAAATAATATTTTTTCATGTATATTGTACCTTTTTTGAAGATACTAAACATTAAAATATCCACTATTGGTATAAAATAGTGAAATGATATGTAATAAAATGTTGGGATGCCATAACAGCCTTCTAGGTCGAACAAGGGGACTCAGCACTAAACTCCATTTCTAATTCAACCCAAAATACATCTACCACTTCTTCTCTCCCATATACAGCATCCACTACTCATGTATAACTCCCCACATCTGACTGACTTCCAAAGGGGCCATGTAACCCATCTAGGCCTGGATGGAACTGATTGTGATATTATGCTCCTCCAACCATATCATTAACTCTATATATGACACAATTCCCTCACACTTCCCCATATCCTACAATTAGAAATCATTCGACATTATCTTGCACAGATCCTCCTCCCAATTCGGATCAACCCTATTATTAAAAACCAATACATTATATTAAACCTCAACTTCTTGATCCACATGAGAAAGATGAATGAGATCCATAGTGGAAAAGAATATGAGGATTCCTTATAACATAGTAGTATGAAATATTATAATGATTCATTTTAACTCATCTGAATTTTTTTATATCCACTTAAACATTCCGAAAACAAACCAATTAAAACATGAACACAAGTCATTATGATTCATGTACCTTTCTAATGACACTAAACTATATGTATGTCCATATCACTTGGCCTCTCAATAAGTTCAGTGTCTGTATACTATATCACGGGCGACCAAAATTCCCATTTCCAAGCCAAGCACTCTGCCCTATGTCATGCACCATGGTTAACTAGAACTATTTCCATACCAAGACATGAAACCCTCACTATTAGTAAACACAACACCATAATACCTCTCAACCATCAAATTTTATACCACTCTCTCCTATCCGCCTCCCTCCTACGATACTAAAAAAAGGTAGAAAGATAATGACCACCCGGGTCTAACCTCTAGTAGGCCTTGGGATGATGAATAGAACCAATGGTATGAACATATCATAAATGGGGGGAATTACACTTTATAATATAAATAAGATCAGTACAAAAGATAGATCATCTAAAATTACTCTGAGACCAAATATAAAAAGATATCATAAAAACCATCCAACTTGCATGTATAAATAGATCTTATATAGGTAAAATAAAGCCTTTAATGTAAATACCACAAGTATTGCTAAAGTAGTGACACATCATCTATCAAAAGTACTAGTATAGTAATGCATATCTTGGTCTATGTGATCCCCTAGAAACTTAAAAATAGTTCTATATATGTAGGGTGAGAATATACGTATAATAAGTAAGGAAAACTCAATCCTGTCATGCACATATAACATAATTATACTAATTCACTTCTAAGAAAATAGAAGATCCCAGAAAACATATCAATGAATAATGACCATCTTAACCTCACAAAGGGAAAATCAAAAAATAATAGAAACCATGAAATATAGTATAATAAAAATCACATCGATAAGGTTACCCCACACCACTTTCTCACTAGTATGCCACTTTCACACCCAACATAAATCATCATTGCACTCTCTTATTTTATTTATATCACATCACTCCATAAGCATGATCACAACACACCACGTCATCATACACCTGGGCTCTCCACCCCACAATCACAACCTCAACACTTGTCAGCCGAAAACACCAGGACCAAAACACAACCACCACCATAACAAAATTATTCTGGTATCATGAACATTATGTATATCACCCTTATTCCCTCATCCTATTATTCATGACCCCCACTAAAATCTACCCCATAAGAACAACATTGTCTTGTATGAAAACACCTTGGTCGCTACATCTCTATCATAGACACCAGGGCCATCATATCTCACCCGATGACACATAATTAATCCCAATCAACATCTAATTCACTAACATGCATCCCACCATCACAACCTATTCAATACCTACCTCACATGGAAGAGTTTGTTGGAATGAGATTGTACCCGACCATAATTACAACTCACCAGATATGGGAAAACACCCTATGTGAGACTACGCAGGTGTCAGGACATAGTTATTAATCTGGGTGGGTGAATATAGAATTAAAAAGAATGTAAATAAATAAATATATATATATATACTATCAAACACTGAAAAAACCAATGGTTTCATGGAAAAACATACCAACTCAGAGCAATGTAATTTTTTTACCGCCATTAATTTCATAACAAAATACATCATCCAACAAACCCCACTTCACATTTAAAACCAATTCCATTTAATCATCCCATTCATTTCATTATTTTTCATAAACCATATTTAATCACACAACCATCACATTAATTATCCATAATCCATGCCCATTACACTAACCAAACCAACCGAAGCCATTCCAAAAAATTTTGATCAATTATTTATTTATTTCATCACTACTCAAAAATATAGCACAATGAAACCGCCTCCTCACCACCCCATAAGAATATCAAAAAAATTACCTATATGCCACTCAAAAACAATTACGAAACAAGATCCCTCCATACCATCCTAAATGATTGGCCAAGAAAACTACCTCCCCCCCCAAACATGAAAAACACTATCATCCTCACATGAACAAACCAAAAATCACCGTCCCATAGGCACAATAACAGATCCCAACACATCATGATAATTAAAAAATTCACCAAAGGGATTTGATCACATTCAACATTAATTTTTGGTGAGTTATCATACAAAACAAAATCATGGTGCAACCATTTCATTATCCAAATATAATTGGTTAATAAATTTATATTTAATGTTGACATAACAACAATCAAAAACAAAGAAACCATCACATCACATATATCATGAAAAAACGAATCCACCAATAGAAATGAATTTTTGTGGGGATTTATTCCCATATAATTCACGATATCAAAATTAATATGAAAGTTTTATTGACATGAAAAACAATCCCCATATCTCCCTATGAATTAATTTAAACTACTATTTATAATTGATTAATCCAGAACTATCCTAACCCATAAATTAATAAATTAAAACCCTCTATCATGATAAAAAATATGGATAAATAATGGAATAATTATGTCAAAGAAGCTTTCCGACTCACTATGCACAACACATTGAAGAAGAATTGTCTCAAAACACAACTCAGCCACATGACCCACATATCAACATACAATAAAAATGAATACCATCAAAACACAGCCCAACACACAATGAAAATGTAACAAAATTTCCATAGTGATTCACTGGGAGAGGATATGATGAAAACCCACCTCGAAGGGAGAAGAAACTACAACAGGTCCAAAATAGATTTCCAATGAACAACCACAAGTTCCATCTAATAAAACAGGTAGGAAGAGGGCATGATGAACTTATCTGGTAACCTAGGGATTTTTCAAAATGATATGAAGAAAAATACCTAACTGAATAAAAAAAATTTGGTTCAAAAATAACAATAATACTACATTGGACTAGCAGATAACATGATGTGTAATACCTTTTCATTTTTTTAATCCTTGAGGATCAATTTCACTGAATAATAAATCAAATCCACATTATTTCAACTTGAATACCTACACATAGTGAACTAGCGATAGATGACTTGTGAAACCATATTTCACTTTGTGTAATACAACTAAACAATGTGTATTTCTTGTAGCAGCTCTACTGCACCTCCTTGTCTGACAAAAATTGCCATAACCTCCCCCAAACAGCTATAGAAACTAAATCTAACATTGAAATGGATTTATAGGGCACAAAAAACTAAAAATGATCATAACATATAAGTAAAATTTTATAACATGTTATCATAATTGAAAATTTACATGAATAATCACATGATGTAATTGAATAAATTAATTTAATAATCGTATAAATTCATGGTATTATAGTAATGTGGAAATAACATAATATATGGAATAATAAGAATTAGACATGTATCACTAATGATACATCATACCATTAATGGGAAAGACCCAAAATGGAATAATGTTACTCCCTAATCTAATATATATCATCTCAAGAGATATAAAAATTACCAAAGTAATTGGATCTCTATTGTGGTGAACCCAACATATCGTTTACATGAATATGTGTTCCAAAAAAATAAATTAAACATAATTCTTAAGAATAATATTTACTCATAGTTCGAAATGTGTTATATAATCATTTATTATAAGAAATTGGAAGATCACAATAGATTCATTGAATTAATAGATTAAAATATTATTAGAAATTAAAAAATTTAAAATAATAGTATGGAATGAAAAATAATATCAATGTTAAGTGAATACATGAAAAAAATTAGAAAAGAAAAATTGGAAATGTATTTCTTATGACTGATTTTAGGAAAAATGGAAAAGTGTTTTTAAAGAGGGGAAAGAGCAATAAAATTTCTATAAATTTATAAATGAGGTAAAAAGGTATTAAAAATAAAATGATCAATTATACAAACCATGGATGGATTAATAAATTTTATGGAGTGGTATTTGAAATGTGGTACAAAATAGGGAAATTCCGTTGAATTTTTTTTCTTTATGAAGGAAATTGGGGAGGAATCAAAAAAAATATCCCAAATAAATAATGATAAAAATAACGTATTTATATATTTGGGAATATATATATATATATTATATTTAATAAATAATATATAATAATTGTTTTATGAGGTGTGTTTTGGAGTGAAAATATTTGACCTATAACATATGAGGTTTGTTTACAGGGTCCCTTGCATTGGGTTTTTGACTCTCATGGTATGATCATCTAACATCTCAAAAGTCATCTAAAATTGAATAAATACCTTCTCAAGAACCTTTTTTTAAAATATATTTTTACTTATATTCCATTATGTAATTGTAACATCATTTTATTAAGTCATATTGTTTATTCCTACTCTCCTATGGGTGTTTGTTTCATTACAGTAAAGGAACATTAGATTATCTCTATTTATTGAAGTTCCTACTCTCATGAGGAATGATAATTATTATTCAATGAACACAATAAAAATCTAGTATATTTATGAAATTGTAGTAATTATATCATGTTGGATAAATTTTATTGATGATCAAGAAGAGAAATGATAAAAAAATATCATTTAAGAGTACTACCTTCTCTTTTGTATGTATCCTCTTATAAAACCCATTAAGGATCATTGGAATCATATTTTGGTAAGACTGAAACACTTTTCAAGTAAATATGTGTCATATGGAAATAAATGGGTTCAGTTATGAATATATATAAGGATTATATTTTGTAAGGAGACGTGTTAGAGAGGGGTTGTATTTAAAAAGATGGTGAGGGTTATATTTATTGAAATACTAATTATTTTATTATTTAGCTCATTACTAATTATAATATTGATTGTTATAAATATATAAAAATATTACTGCATTTTATTTCAAATCAATGGTTTATTACATAAATAGTGACTCATAATATCATTCCATATACTTATAATGTCATATACCATATTTAGCCATCCTTCACTATTCATTGGAAACTAAATTTCTTATAATAAATACCAAAAACATTCCATAAATTTTTTTACATATAGGTGAAATAAAATGATTTTTTATGGAAATAATTTATTGATATTGGGAAAATTAATTTTTTAATAGAATCCTTAAATATTTGAAAAAATATATTAATTTTATTATTATGGTTATTTTTATGAAATAATAACAACTTAATTATGGTATCATAAAATTATACTATAATTTTTATAACAAATGAAATTATTTTATGAAAATATAATTCATTTTATTTTTCTATATATTTATAATAAATTAAATAAATCATATTTATTTTTTAAGAAAAATGTATATTTTATAAAAACAAATTTAAAAATTGTTTTATCATGATTTAAATTTTCATTATTATCATTTAATATGATAAATAATCATTATTTTACAATTAAAATTTTTTGGTTACTATTCTATAGTCCATGTTACTATTCATAATTGTTATATTATTTTTCAAAGATTCAAATGAATATTTTAATGGACATATTTTTAATGGTCATATGTGTTCCTTACATTTTATAAATACATCATATCTCATTAATTTTTCATTCAAATATATTTTTTATCAATTTTATAGATATTATTTTTTCAAATTGAATTTTTAATTACAACGATTTAATTTTATTTATATTGTGGGGTTTATGACTGTGGTCATTCAAGGTGAACGAGAAGGTATAAATTATTATAATATAGTTTTGTTGTATACTATTTTTTCCCACTGTAACAATTTCAATTATTATAGATATAATTATTTTGTAAATTTAATTTTCAAATGAATATAAGATTTTATGGTTTCATAATGTGGTTCATGTGTTTATATACTACCACATTACTAAATACAACACATTTATATATTCAAAAGAGAAATTAAATTAATTTTTTTAACAAGGTATCCCCCATTAAAAATTTACCTTTTAATATTCATTTTCCCCCAAAGAAAAAGTATATGTTGGTACTATTCATTCATTTCCTCTTCTGGTTAGCACATCACCTCCTAACACTTATGGTTCATCAATATTAGTTTCATTATGTGAGTAGTTGTATTCTTTATAAATTTTTCCCTATGGTGAAATATCATCATAGGTTTATATTTATAATATTCTACGTGATCCAACAATATTACCTTTGATTTTTGTACATTTGATGGATCTGGTATACAATTCTTCAAGATGGATTTGTCGCACAAGTCCTGTTTTTTAGAAATGGTTTGTGAGAGTTCATTCATATAATCTATAACACTTATTTGATCAAGAATATCTATAGATTCGATGTACTAGAGGAATATTTCATTGATCATAAAAATTACAATGACACTCTTATAATGATATTTTTTATGGAAATTTTTTTCACTAACATCAATCTATAGGTCTCTAAAATGGAAATAATCATATCTATTTTGATAAAATTTTATCTTTCCTAATGTTTTGCTGAATGGTATCAGCCTTTTTACTATAAGAGTTGGTGTCCTAGAACCTACTGGTTATAATTATATTAAATGGACATTTCATATATTTAAATATTTAACATTTTGTTACATATTGTTCATTGTTCTGCTTGAGTATGAAGTAAAAATGTCCTAAAATATTTTGTTGAATTGATAAGGTCATGGAAATTCCCCACTATGATGAGAACCTAAAAATTCTATAACAATATTATTAAATTTAATTCTATTTTTGAAGGATATAATATTTTGGGTCTCATATCTTACATACCGTCAGGTTTAAGTACTCGTAATCATATGATACTTCCTCTGATGAATTTCTCACTTGGTAATCTCTGAGAAAGAAGATCATGAAAAGAGTCCCACCAGTTGGAATTCCAAATTTTGTTTGTGTCATTAGTTTGTTCTCCCTACAAGCATGTCCAATGATCCTTATAATTAATGATTATCATTACTATGTGTCAGGACTCATGCACATTGATTTACTGATGAAAACCAACATGCATATATTTGTCGGGAAGTTGGGTATGTTGGATTCATCATTAGTGGCATGTTATTAATGGGTAAGTCGATGAAGGATTTGTCCCATCCATTTAGGGAAGTTGATATCTCAGATCTATGATTGAAATAGAACCGTTGCACTAAAATCCATGGCCATGGTGTAAGTATGAGTTAATTTCATGTATTCTAGGAATGACGTATCAATCATAAAGGTTTATGACACTGTCATGAATCCTTTTTGATGAGAGGTTGAGGCAAAGAGATTATATTATACAGTGAGTGTTCATATATGGATGTCATTATTGTGATTTTACATTCCTTCTCTTGGGTTCCTTGACCCATTACTAGACAGTAATCTTGGAATTTAGGTAAGCCCACCTAATTCCCATTAGAAAAAAATCATAAAGGGTCAAACACTAAGTGTTTTTGGTGGTCTTAGTAAGATTTCATTATAATTTAATTAATAAAATAAATATTTTTCTAAAGGCCATGGAATAATTTTATTCAAGATAAGATGACCTCTTAAAATAAATAAAATATATTTATTTATTTTATTAAACATATATAAAAAATTTATTTATTAGTTTGGATATATAATATTTATTTAAGGTTATAAATTATTTATTTCTTTATTTTTGTGTTCAATAAATGGAATTTGATTTTGATTGGAAATTGTCCATTCTAGTAGTAAAATAATTATTTGAATGATAATAAATATGTATTAGTTGACACAAGTTAAAATAATAATGATGATGCTATTATATTATGATGAATAATTTTATTCATAATTTTGTTTTTCACTTGTATGAACACCATAAATAATGACCATGTATTATTACATTGTGTATGATTTTTCTCAATGTTCATGAATGTATTTAATATTAGTTATTCAATTAAATATTATAACTGATGATCCCGGAATATAAATATAAATTCATGTATGTTTTGACATAAAGAACACACCACATGATTGGTTAATTTAATATTGTTGAGGTAAACAATTTCTCTCTTCAATCATCTTCCCTCTCCTCTCAAGAATGAGAGAAACTCATTAAGGCCAAAGAACATGTGACCAAGAAAAACCAACACAAGACACTCTTGCCGATTCACTATCACCCAGATAATGAGAAGTGTAAATTGGAGGCTATCAGAGAACATGTGGACCACCCCTGGAGGGATCCTAGAATTGATCCTCGTAAGCCCAACGATATAATCTGGAACAGTCTTTAAGAATGATCAACATCATCAATGATGAAAATACAGAAGATCTAGGTAATCTATTCCTTGATAAATTAATTAAAATAATTATAAAAATGATGTGTAATATCCTATCATTAGGTTTTTGAAGTCATACTTCATTATCAAATTCTTTTATTCCATTCCACGGGGACTAGTGTTCATCATCTTATTGATCCCATAAAAACCATTGATGATGGTAAAAATTAATGTTTTGTGCTAGTCCAACAATGCTGTTTCTTCACCCAAAACCTTAAAATGGTATCAAAGGAGTTACATCATATTACAAAATTATTTAAATAATACATTTATGACTAATACATTTAGTAATTTTTTTTTCTCAATTCATGTTAATCATTCTACAAATATGAATCATGAGATATATTCCTCCTAATTATTTTATCATTCTCCTAATAAAAATGATATTTTATTTCAATTTTATTTAAAATAAAATACTAAATCTTATCTGGATGTTCCAATGCTTCTGTTCCATTCCAAACCATAACACACAACATGTATTCGGGAGTACATGTCGTGTAATCAAGATTCAATGCATCAGACCGGTATGCCAAACCAAGCCATGTGTTGGAATCATTATATGTCTTAAAAGACTCCATATGTTAACCAGGAACAGGTGGCACAGGGTTTCAGTAATACACACAATGTAGTCCACCGAACACAACGTCTAGTCCCTTTGGGATATGGTTCGGCCATGTACCCTATATATGGCATTCCCTATTGGAAACCATGTTACGCAGATACAACAAAAAGTGTGGTCCATTGAATATGTCGCAAACTCCAAATATTTTTGAAGTACACTCAAATGTTGTTTCCAACGGTGTGTAATTAAATTGGAAGTTAAAAAACAGTACACATTGGGTATTTGGAACAACATGACATGAACTCATCCAAATTACACATATTTTTTAAAATGTATCAATATATTATAAAAAACCTTGAAATGTGTATCATAGTTCGAGCATAAAGCTAAGACACATCATGATATTGGTGTTTTATTTATGTGTGTTTAATTTTACATGTGTGCAATGTTCATTTTTACACATTGGGTATCTATGGATGGAAATTAACTGGGTTGACTCCAAGGTACAAGTTATATATGAAGATAATTTTAAAACAATTTATTTTTCTAACATTATGATGGATGAAAATATCAAGGAAATTTTGAAAAGGCATTAAGATAAAAACATTGATTAATTAAAGATGATAATTATGTTATTTGAGAATGATTTATCTTAAATAATAATGATTAAAGAGTTAAATGAAAGTTTAATTTATGAGTAAATATTGTTTCATGTATGTGTGAGAATGAACTTGACTAGGACTATTGTTTGGGGATGGTTTTTGAAAAATAATTTTTTAAAATTAAATTTTTTCCACTGTGAGCCTTCTCCTTATAAAAATATATTGTCTGTGTTCCCATGGTTTCTTTTATTTAAAAACCCCATTTACCCCTCACTTTAATGTGTGTTAAAAAGGCATATGTAATGTATGGAACTCACTATCTATTGGAGAAGGATGAAACTTGAGCCAAGATGAAACCTATCATTGTAGATAAAGATGTGGACAATTGGAAAGCTGTAAAAACAAACCAAAAAGGTTCAATATCATTCTACCCTAGGTCTAGGTTTGTTTATAAACATCTAGATAAACTAACCTTTAGAAAATCTCCTAATAATTATCTTTATTTTATTTTTGCCAGTTTCATGGATTTTTATTATGTATTTTTTATCACAATCACATAATTAATGAATTAAACAAGCATGCAAGATACAACTATAATAAACTAGACATCTGCATATATTTTATCAAGAAATGGTTAATAGCATAAATAAGTTTCCCTTAATATTAATAATTATGTGATTATTATAATATTATATTCATTTCTAAGGGCTGAAAATCCCACTACAAAATATTAAGTCTGACCAAGGCTTTTGTTCCTTGATTTATGGAAAAACTAAATAAAACTATGTATCTGACCAACCCTTGTTGGGAAACATTATTTTATAAAGGGAACCCTTATGAATTTTTTGAGCTTTAATTAACCATGATACATCAATAGAAGTAGCCCTTGTAAGACATAGTGTAATATTTGAAGCAAGATTTGAGGAAATACAAAGTCCGAATTTCATGATTACAGATTCCACTCAATATATCTAGGAGCTACAAGCCCGCATTAGGCAAAGACTTGTCATCCCAACTACCTTTTAATAGATTGACCTACCCTTTTAAAGGTTATGTGAAAGAGAATATGGCTCATTTCCCCAATAATATAATTGAAAAAGTAAATTCTGTGTCTAATGGTGAGGGACATTGGGACTTGATAAAATACTGAGAGACTTAATAAAAAAATATTATTTCTTACAAAATGTTATCAATAAATTTCAAATTATCTTCTCTTTTAATTGTAGAATTAAAATTAAAATATCTTCAATAACACTATCTATGTGATCAATTCTAGATAAATAAAACATCCTCACCATTACTAACTTTCTAAGAATGGTTTAGACACCTTCGGTTTATCCTACATAATTAACAGAAGTCTTACATTCTGGAGTCAGTGTAACCTGATTCTCCAACCAAAGAGGTCAGTGATGAGGATTTTATGGTCTATTAGAAATATATTAATTTCACAGTTACCATTCAATGTTTGATGTTATCATCAATGACTAGTGATCTTATTAGGTCTCATGAAAAAAGGATACATAGCCCATGCTTGATAAACATTGTGGTCTTTACCAAGAGAGATAAATATAATAATGGTTTGAGATATATAATGTACTCTTTCTTAAAATTCTTGGAGAAGGTTCCCAGGAAAGCCCTCATGCAGTCAAGCTCATTGCTACATTGAGGAACTGGAGGTTCTTGGGTTTTTACTCCTAGAAAAACTATGGATTGATCTCATTCACGCATCACTCCCTCAAGAATTCTTTAACATTATTGTTAATTTCAATATGAACAACAATGATAAGTCACTATTTGATCTTCATATCCTCATTTTCCATGTGGAAAAAGATATGAATCATGAAAATCATTCAGTACTTATGGTGAATAAGAGTTAGGGAAGATGGATAGCTTTATGTCCAAAGCTTCATCATGACCATTAATGAAAGGGAAGATTAAAGGGGTTGCATTGAAACAGGAGGATGTGTGTTTCACATTTGGTAAGGAGGGACACAGGAAGAAGAACTGCACCCAACCGAAGAAGAATGGGGATTCTTTTGGTTCATTGTTTATCTAATTAAATCAATCTGTTTCTACAAATTGGGTATTAGATATAGCTTGTGGTGCTCATATACATATCCAAATATAGGAACCATGTTGATATTGGTAAATTTACTTAGAGGAGGTAGATCTACAAGAACCCAACAAAGCCAGACTTGATGTTGTATCTATCAAGGACTACCACATCTTGTTTCTAACTAGGATGATCTTGGTGTTAAATGGTTGTTATTATGGGTGGAATATTACTAAAAATGTTATTTTTGTATCCATATTTGATACAGATAGATTTGTTATCATGTTTGGAAATTAATTTTTCTTTTTTTTATAAGGATATAATTTGTTCTGATAGGGAAAATTTATACAATGGTATTTATATGTTGGATTAAAAAAACCAAGTAATGGAAATAAATAAGAAATATACATTACATGAGTCATACCATACACAATTTTGGAATCACCATCTAGGTCATGTAAACAAGAAACGCTATTCAAAGTTACATCATGATGGATATTTATATTCATTCATTTTAAAACCACTTGGTGTATGTCGTGAAAGTTTACAAAGAAAAATAACCAAATCCCCATTTATTAGTAACATTGATGGGAATAAATAACTTCTTGAATTAATTCATACCGATGCGTGTGGACAATTTATATTTGAATCAAGGGGAGGGTACTCATACATCACAACATTTAATAATGATGTTAGTAGATATGGATATATAAACTTAATGATATATAATTCAGATTCTTTTGATAAGTTCAACGAACAAAAAGAAGAATTCAAGAACCATATTAGAAAGAATATTAAGAAATCTCGCTAAGATCTAGGTTGTGAATTTCTTAATCAATACTTCAATGATTACATATGGGTGTTTTGGATCTTATCCCAACTCAATACTCCATACATGCCCCAGTGGAATGGTGTGTCAAAATGGAGGAATCGTACCCTGTTAGACATGGTGAGATCAATGATGAGTCATGTGAGTCTTCTATTACCTTTTTGGGGATATGTGTTACAATCAATGGTAAACATACTAAACCATGTACCAATTAAATTGATAAATGGTATTCTGTATGAGTTGTTTATTGTAAAGAAAGACATACTATCTCATTTACATGTGTGTGGAAGTGATGTGATTGTTAAGGCCTATTAGGGTAATGAAATTTCACCCCAAGGAACAAAGTGTACATTTATAAGATACCTCATTGAATCAAATGGATATTACCAATAAAACTCATAATAAAGGAAAAAGTTACAGTGTCAAGAAATTCCATAAAACATGAGAGGGAACACATATCGAAAAGAGATAGTGGGAGAGAGATAGACTTCATTGAAGATGATGCTCAGGGTTTAGAAGAGTTATTATAGAAATAGATTCCACAATGATCTATGGAAGAAAGAATAGTTCGATAGACACAAGAGTTGTGTAGGAGTAAAAGAGAGGTTAGAGAACCAGAAAGGTATGGTTTCCATGTTATGGAGGTTGGTGACTCATTATTAGTTGATAATAATGATCCTCTATCCTAAAAGGATGTAGTATGTGGAAAATATATTGACAAGTGGTATGAAGCCATGAATTAGGAAATGGATACCATGTATCAAAACTATGTGTAGATTTTGATAAATCCTCCAATTGATGTAAATCCTGAGTGTTCAAAATGTGTATTCATGAAATAACTATAAAAGGAAGGAATAGTCATCATATTTTAGGAATGAATGGTTGAAAAATGGGTCAAACAGCATTAAGTCATTGACAATGAAGAAACCATTTCACCTGTTGAAAAGATGAAATCCATAAAAATTTAATTGGCCATTGTTCTTTACCATTTCTATGAGATTTTTAAAATGTATTTCAAAGAATAATTCTTTAACGTGAACCATCAGTATGATTTCTACATAACACAACCTGAAGGGTTTGTAACTCCCAAGGATTCCAATAAGGTATGAAAGTTGCATAAATCCATTTACGGATTATAGAAAGCATCCAAGTCATTGAAAAATCATCTTGATGAATCCAATATGAAATTTGTTTTTATCAAGAATAAATGAATGCCTTGTGTATATAAAGGGTTTAGTGGGAGTTCAGTAGTTTTCCTCATAGAATATTTTGATTACATTTAACTTATTTGGATACAATATACTAGTCATAATGTTTTTTAAGGAATGGTTGAATCAATGATTCTCCATGAAGGACTTGGTTGAGGCATCATATATTATTGGGATCAAGATGCATCGTGATAGATCCGAGAGATTGTTGGGCCTATGTCAAAGTACATACATTGACATGATATTGAAGATATTCAGTATGAAAAAATCCAAGAGGGGATTATTTCTTGCATTACATGGAAGTCATATTTATATGAAAATGTTTCCTCAGATACATGATAAAAAACTGATAGTGGAAAATAATCCATACATATCATAGATTGGGACAGTCATGAATGTAATGCTATGTACTAAGCTGGATGTTGCCTACAAATTGAGTTTAGTAGGAAGATATCAAGCTGACCTTGGTGACCACCATTTTATGGTAGTCAAGACTATCCAAAAGTATCTGATGTGTACAAAGGATATGTTCCTAGTTTATGGAAGAGAAGAAAAACTAGTCATCAACGGATATGAAGATTCTAGTTTCCAGATTGATCAAGATGACATGAAGTCGTAAAAAGCAAACATCATCACTTTGATTGGAGGTGCAGTGAGATGGAATAACACAAAGTAGTTTGAGTTCACTTATTTTTCAGCAGATTTTAAGTATATTGCAGATTTTGAGGTAGCTAAAGAATCAGTTTGGATGGGATTATTCTTCTAATAGTAGGATGTGATACCTTGTAGTAATGATCTTATCACACTGTCCAGTGATAATCCTATAGTGGTGGCTCTCAAAAAAGATCCAAGGTAACATTAGCAGACAAATCAAGAAATTTGGATGTATAATCTCATGAGGGGTTTTTCTTAGATAAGTTAACTTGTTGTCAGAAGTATTTTGATAGAAGACAATGCGGCAGACCCCTTGACTAATGCTTTAATTTAGCAAAAACATGATCACCATGCGAGTTTTAGTGGGTTTGATGTCATTGGCATTTGGCTCTAGTCCATGTGGGAGTTTTTAGAAGTGTGTGTCCTGGAACCAAATATATGTACTTTTATTATATCTATATTTATTGTAATTAAATATTAAACAAATTATTGCATATTGGTCACTGTTCTGAATGACTATGATGTAATAATGTCCTAGAGTATTGGTTGTATTGATAAGGTTATGGAAGTTATCCTTTATGAATAAAACCTTGAAATTATATAAAAATATTCTTAAATTTAGTTATATGGTTGGGTGAAATACTATGATTGGACACAAAACATGAAGACCATCAGTTGTCAAAACTGGTAATTAGGTGAGATTTCCTCTCATGAAGTTCACACTTGGTAATCTCCAAGAAAGGAGATTCAGAGAACAGACCCTCCAGTAGAAATTATGCATGTCTGTGTGTCATAAGATACATCTATATGAAAGTGTGTGTAATGATAATTAAACATTAATACTATCATTAATAAATTCCACAAGTCACACACTTTGATTTACTGACGAAAATTGTTACGCAGACAGTTGGTGAGAAGTAGGGTACAATTGGTGTTTCACAAGTGGCATGTTATTAATGGAAAAATCAAGGATGAATTTGTCCTTCCCATTTATGGAAGATGATATCTAGACCCATTTATTGAAATAGAACCGTTGTGTGAAATTCCATGTCCATGGTGTAATGATGAGTTTATTTTAGGTAGTCAAAGAATGACGTATCGAGCATAATGTTTTATAACACTATATTGGAACCTTCTTGATGAGATATTGAAAATAAGAGATTATCTTACATGGTGACCATTAATATGTGAATATCATTGTTTCAAATTTACATTCATTCTCCTAGGTTCCTTGACCCATTACTAGATAATACTCTTGGACTTTAGGGAAGCTCATCTAAATCCAATGAGAAATAATCCTAGAGGTTCATAGAATAAGTGTTTTTTGTGGTCTCGTTTAAATTCTATTTGAATTTAATTAATGAGATAAATATTATTCTAAAGATAGTGTAATAATTTTAATCAAGTTAAGATGATCGTATAAATTAAATAAAATATATTTGTTTATTTTATTGAACATTTAATAAATATTTTATTACATGTTGCTAAATAAAATATTTAATTAAGAGAATAAATTATTTATTTATATATTCTGGAGTTAAATAAATGGAAGTGGAGATTTAGCATACCAAGGCCAGTCTGATAATAAAATAATTTTTTTCAAGATGGTAAATAATTATTATTTTATAGATGTAAAAATAACAATGATGCTGCTTTTATTTTGTGACATGTAATTTTATTCATAATTCTGTTTTGCGCAAGTTGGTACACCATAAATAATGGAACGATATTATTATTATGTGAATGGTTTTTCTCAAATTTAATTAATATATTTAATTGGTATTATGAAATTTAATATTGTAAAAAATGTCTCATGCATATAAATAGACAAGTTTTTCTATTGTTCCATAGATAATACACCACATGCTTGGTGAATTGATAATTGTTGAGATAAAAAATTTATTCTTGAATCCTCTTCCCACTGCTCTCAAGAACATGAGACGTTAATCAATGCCAAAGAACAAATGATCAATAATGACTGACACATGAAACTCACTTCGCCGTTAGTGGGATTCTATAGGTATTCTAGTTTGGATCCCTGTAAATGCAATGAGGTAATCCATAAGGGTCATTCTGAACAATCAATATGATCAATGAAGAAAATACCAAAGATCCAGGTATTCTTTTCTTTTTGGTATAAATTAAAGGAATTATAAACATGATGTTAAAGATCCTCTCAAAACTTTTAGGGCCTATTACTTCTTTATTTAAATCATCTATTCTATTCCATGGAGTCTGACATTCATCACCGTATTGATCCGAAATAATCACCGATCATGGTAAAAATTAATGTTGTGTGCTGACCCAACCACGCTTACATTGCTCCCAAAACCCTTATTTACTATTTCATTTACTATTTTATTTTATAGAATGTTGTGTTAATCTACATAATCCCAATAGACAAGTTTCATAATTATAATCAAATAAAATGATTTATATTTATCTATCTAGATTATTGATTAGATAAAATAATTGTACGAGAACATAAACATCAGATGATACTTATACCATTCATCTTTGAATTCTATTGAGAATTATACCAAAATATCGTCAATTTTCATGATAATCATATAATATTTACTATTATTTTAGAAATAAAATTTCAAAATAAAATTGAAATAATTGTTTATATCATGTTATATAATCTTCCAAAACATGGAGGTAAAACATATACCATGATCAGACAAACTAAATAGTAGTTTTAAGAAACCTCACTATATCCATACTTTATATATATAATTTATTATAGATTTAAATATCTTATCAAATTTTAATTATGTGAGTAGTTTTTTTATAATGATCAACTACAACCGTTATGTATTTATTTCATATGGATGTCCTTATATGATATGTAACAATGTTAAAGGTGATTTTCCTATTTTAAGTATTTAATATTAATTTATCCATCATCACCTTAGAAATTTTCATATATTAATTCACCTTTTGATATTTATGGATGATTGATGTGTATTTGGAAAATCGTTATTAATATTTTCATTTAAATAGTTCTCAAGGATAACATTATACATCATCATGTTCCATAAGTGGACGATGAATGCTGATATATATGAATCATTAAACAATGCCATTGTTGTCCTTGGCTTTTATAGTATACGTAGTTGTTAAAAAAATATAATAACTCATTGTTTATCAATTTTGATCTCCATGGATTACTTTTTTTCCTTATAGATTCAACCATTTTTAAATTTTTACATAATACAAATGATCATATTTATCTTCTCTATAATATATTATTGATAAGTGATTTGAGATGGGTAGAATTGTTTTCCTTCCTTTATGACTTCAATGTCTAAATTTTTTAGTTTTACGAAGATTATATCATAATTGATATGGTTTCATGATCCCTTATAGTTAGAGCATCTGTATCATTTCTCTCTATTCCAAGAAGGTAATGGACTAGGAATTCATAGTCCACGATCATATATAACTATGATCATTGTTATATATTGTTATCCACATACGTGAATATATACTTCTTGATCTTATCATTCATATATAAATTTCAATCATAAACTCATAGAGATAATTCCCCCTGATATTTAATACAAAGATCATTATAGAAATCTCTAGTTCACGTATGTGTTAGTTATTCTCATGAACTGTCACATTCCTTGAGTAATAGGCTATAACATTATATTTTCCATTAGTACAAATCCCAGTAACTTTATTGAACAATCAATATATAACAAATAATATTTCCCACTTTATGGGAGTGTGAGTACTAGTGTAGTAAGAAGCGTTTTATTTAATAACTATAATATTTCTTTTAATTCATTATTCTATAAAACATATTTCCCATTTACATTAGCTATGTTAACAAGTTTCAAAATGATTACATATTCCTTGAAAATTATTGATAGAATATATCTAGTCTAAAGGATCTAGGATTCTATATTAAAGATGTTGTTCTAAGACACTCTTCAATTGAAAATATCATAGAAGAATCGAAAAGTACCCATTTTATATTAATAACCGAAACCAAGAGTGATATTTACTCAATAGAAAATAAATATTTAATATAATTATCACATAGATCTCCATTATTAATTTCAATAAAACTGTACTCAAATAGTCATCATGCACCGCCATTATTTTGGAGTATATCAAAATATCAAATAACGAGACATCATAAAAATTTTCTAGGTATTCTGTCATGTATCTATTAATTATTTACATGAACAGTTTTAGTGAATTTGTGATTATATTGTGAATATCTAAGTTCCCATTTTCCCATATCTTATTCTGAAAGGTGATATGGGAGAATATTATTTCAGCACATTTTATTACTCAAATCCTTACTGGTGATCGGCCTTAGTGAAGTACCATACATCATGTTTCAAATTTAAAAAGTCATTAGTCTATATATAGTGATACATTATCATTTTTTATCCAACTGAGTTCATTATTATCAATTTATAAGGATGTTGAAAAATATTTATACATGAAAATGAAAATCTACATGCCCATGGTGAACCACACAGTCCTATAATTCTCATTTCCATATTCTCTTATAAATATTTCTTTTGTAATTCTACATCAATAGTGGATATTCGATTGAGAGACAGGGATATGGGGATGATCCATGTATGTATTTAATTGATAAAATAACATATTATATAGAAGTATGATTAGATAAATAATCATAAAATACACCTGTATAGACTATAATAATGGGAATTATGTCATGTATAAGACAATTATTTTACTCAATAATTTCATATAGATATGCTTTTTCATAAGGGAATGAAACATATTCATGAGAAGAATATTCTATTATATATTAAATATCATCTATACAGATTTTGAAATATGTGGATAATTCAGGATATGGAAGGTGATTTACCTCTCCCAACAGATGATGTAATATTTTTATATATATATCTAATAAATTTCTGTTATATAATTAAATTCTACTAATGGAATTATTGGATTGTTTTTCAGGATCATTAAATAACAATAATTATATTTAGTGGATTTAAATACACAGGTTACAGTAATTTTACTATTTAGTATTCTAATGGATAACTAAACCTCATTTTTTAAAGTTTGTTTTTAGTTTTTATAATAAATATAAATTAAAATAAAAAATTAGAACAAGAATAATGTATTACAAAAAAATATATTAGTTGAATAATTAGTGTACCTTTAAAAATTTAATTATAAAGGGCCACCATAGTTGTATTGATTTTGTAAAAACATCAATTACATATAAGAGATTGAGGTTTTTGTTTTTTATTATCCTAAAAAACCCATACATTAGGGAGTAAAATTAAATAATATTTTAGTTTCTTTTGGATGAACCACACTTCTAAAGGGTGAGGGTTGTTAATAACCTTCATTTATTATTCTTAATTAGTGGAAATGTTCTTCTCCCTTCTACATTGATTAGATGGATGCACTACTTTTCAATAGATTAAGTAACTCATAATTCCTAGATATAGTTTTTGGGTTCCTGTTTTATATTCATTATATATATATGATGATGTGTTTTTTTTTCTTTGCGGGATATACCCCTCGATCATTGTAAATTAATCGCTATTTAGAAGTTTTTTGTATCCCCTTAACTCTAATGAAAACCACTAATCTCTATATTAACCTTAAGAGAATATTGGAAAATATATTCACATACATCAATGTAATAAATCACTAATTATATTTTTTATACATGGATTTAATTTACTAGATAAATTTAAAACCATAACATTGGTGTTGGTGAAACTTTGGAGGCATACCTGAAATTATTTTCAGGTTTAACTCATAATACTTTAAAGAATTATCTTCGTTTATCTTCAATAAAAGGATCACTATTTTTAAGAGGATGAAAAGTTAACTGAAACCCATTATTGAAAAATATTTTTAGGAATCCTTCAAATTCCTTAGTTTTTATTTCCAACAAAGGCATCATTTTCTTGGTCAGTTCCAAGAACTAATTATCTTCTCCCTCATAAAAATAATTGGAGAATATGAATATCACATTTTTATATAAAAAGATGCTAAAAAATATTTTCTCACTATATTTAATAATTTATTTTACGATGAGAGGATCCCATTTCCAACAAATGTCTACTGAATTTTTTCATATTAATTACATAATAAAAATTTAATCCTTCATAGAAGAAGGAGAAAATTATTTATGATTCGAGTTATGGATCATAAATTTTGTTGACTTATATAGTACTTCCATGATGTTCTAAGCTACCACTCTCATAAGGTTATAAATATCCATAGGTAAATCATTTTATTTTTTATCACATTTGTGGTTTGGATTATTTCTATTATTTTCCATCATTATCTAAAATAATGTGAATATTTTGGATTTGAATAATTAAAATAAATATATAAATAGAGAAACTATGAACATAGAATTAATAAATTATATGTTGAATGATTATCCTACATTATTAGTGTATAGGTTTCTATTTAGTCTATCTATTCTAATTTCACAATTATGTTTTCTATGAAAAATATTATTCAATTCCTTCATAATGGTTTATAATGTTCTTCTGGAATAACCAAATACTATCCTGAGAGTGTCTAATAAGGTGTAAAACATGGCCCATTTTTATTGAATTATGTATAGGTCATGTTAATACAAAACATTCAGTTCCCAATATACGACCCATATTTACATTTTTTTATAGATCCACATCTAACTATAGTATCTAAACAAGGATTTCATTAATTTGAATTAACTCAATGTATTCATTAAAAAAATTTAGGATGTTTCTTATACTTTGATTTATCCCTATAGTTTTTATTAACGTATCCATATCAAAATAAAAATAATAAATCAGTTTTCATTATGACAGCAAGCATACTACCTAGATCACCAAACACATATTATGAAAATATTTTTTTATCAATAAATAATCTAATAAACACAATCCAAGGATCTATAGTCCTTATATATTTATGATGTTAGGTAAATAAAATATCAAAATGAAAATAAAAAAGTATTTATTTCAAAATCACTAATTAATTCCCCAACCCAAAAATGATTTTTATACTACATTGGATTATATAGGTAATAGATAAGCAAAATAGTTGAGCTATTAATATCAAAAAGTGAATAAGCATGATAAAATATAATATGAGTTAAAATGAAATTCCATGATATAATAATGGAAATGGTAATATAAAGATAACATTGATGTGTTAAATAAACAAGATAAATTTATATAATTATATAATCATTGGAATGTGAATAAAATATAATAAATGAAAACCTAAACCCAGGTCAACTATCATTATTGTGGCATGATAAAATTACCGATAGATTAATATAATAGATTACTTTTACTCAAATATAACATACATTTAATATCATGGGATATAAAAAATGCCTAATGAATTTGAGTACGATTTTATTTTTCCATTATAAATTATAAGTTATTATATATCCTAGAAATTGAAACAAGCATAATACATAATTAGAATAATTAACCATGGTAATATCTGGGTTATATAATCATTTAATATAAATATAAGAAATATCTTTGTGGTTTACATTCATGAAATAACTAAATAATTCATAGAAAGTCATAGATTAAAAATAAACATATTCCCAAAAAAATGATGTCCCTGTTAAGTGAATACAAGAAAATTAGTGTATAATTATCATTGGAAATACACCATTTATATAGTGTTTTAATGAAAATGGTAAATAGTCTTTAAATATAGGAAATGAATAATAATTTACATAAAATTAGAATTAGAATAAAAAATTATATAATTTGTTTTTTCAATATTACAAATCATGGATGTTTTAAAAAAATTATAGAGTGCAATATTAAATGGGATAATAATTAGTGAAGTTATGCTTAATCCAGTATTCTAAAAAAATTAAATTGAGATAGAAACATATACAATGTGTATATACTAATAATATAAATGAAATATTAAATTTATTTATATATTATGGATATATATATTTGATGAGTCGAAATTTGTTTTAACATTCACATTCATCTTTTTTTAGGAAATGATAAAATAATTATTGTTTTTTATGCTATTGTTTAACATCCTAATCATATGTGGTTTTTTACATCATAATAATATGATGTTGTCTTACATTGTAAAAAAATGCTGGTTTTTAGATCTTAATCATATGATGTTGTTTTACAATGTAACCATGTGTTGTATTATTGCATCATAATCATATGTTGTTTCTTATCATATTCACATAAGATGTTTTTCATTCAAATATATATGTATCATAATCATGATATACATCATAATTACGTTACGCATCATTGTCATGTTATGCATTGGTGACCATGTTATGCATCATAATTATGATATGAATCATATTCATGTTATGGATCAGAATATTTTATTTTATATAGGACATACATTGTAATTACATTACACATCACAATCACTATATGAATCGTAACCATTTTATGCATCTGAATCCTAATATACATTGTATTAATATTATTCATCGTAACCATCTATCATATCCATGATATAAATCATAATTATGTTATGCATAATAATCTTTTTATTCATCATAACCATGTTATATATCATTCTAAAATTATACATTAATACTACATACATGTTACTCATTGTAATTAATCATACTCATTATTTAATACTTTTGTACATACTATCATCTAACCAGAATGATTTCATTAAGTTAGTTTTATACAAAACAAAAAGATGTTCTGTATTTTACTTTGTTTTTTCTATTATTATTCCAGGAGTCCACGTCCCTCTAAATTTTCTATAGAAATATGACTGTTATAGGAATTATAACTATTGGAACCTGATCACTATAAATAAGAGGTCATTCGAAGAAGACAAATTTACTTTTGTATCATCTATGTCCTAGAGAGAGATGTGTGAAATATCCCTTTCTTCATGAGAAGGCCTTGAAATTACAAAATGTGAATGGTTTGTTTATTGTTTTTGTGTTTCAATATCTGCTTTGTTTTTTGTTGTGTGACCGATTGTTTTTACAATGATCAGGGGCTTACGGGGTTTGGAATACGGTTCTTCCAATCATTATATCGAGGGATTTCATGTATTTGAAAGAAATAGGGTCTGATTTCCTTCTTAATGATGGTATTTCATGTATAGGAAGACATACATATTGATATATTTATAGAGTTCTTACCCAGGTGTTGGTAAGGTATAAAATTTAAACTACGTGAAAGGATGCCCTACTCATGGGATAAACGAATTTTAACAACCCTTTACATTTGACTGCTATTTATAATAGAAAGGGAATAACTTTATTTTAGACTTCTATTCATATTATATTTAAATTTTTTAGTTCCGATGTATTCATTTATATTATATATTTTTTTATAAATATTCTATTAGATGTATGGTAGAATCATAGACATTTTTTATACTCTGGTCATTGTATTTAATTAAAATAATTTCTTTTAATAATCTGTGATATCATATTTTATCCATCGGATCCAGGATCCATCCATTCATTTGTATTTATTCATAAAAGGATTTTTATATTTAATTAGTTTTATATTTGTTAAACTTGGTTCCTTTTTTTGAGTTTAAATAAATAAAAGTTAACCTAAAATTCACCCCCTCTTGTATTGTGTCGTCGCATATACAATTATATCTATATAACGATCAAACAATTAGTATTAGTGGAGGTTTCCACTGTGTTGTTTTACATTCTTTAATTGTTTTTGTAAGACAAATATATTATTCATTATAAATCATTTATTATATTAACTTACCACACTAACATTTAGAGTGTATAATTGTTGTTTAATAAGATTTTGTGAATGTATATTGGATCAATTGATAATCTAAACACAACCAGACCACCTATTTTTTTATGGGAATGATTATGGGTGTTAGAGATAATTAATGAATACTTTTTTATTAATAATTGAGTTGATAATATTGTAATTATCATTGGGTATTACAAAATTATAGAGAAGGATGTCAGAACCATCACCAACAAAGAGAAACTAGAATATAAAATAATTTACAAGGTACACAATACTCTGTTGTGTTCTATGAATAGGAATATATATAGTCAGATATCATAATACAAAAAATACACCTGTATCTAGATGACATTTATAGTCACAGATTTTGGAATATCTAATGTTATAGAAATAAGAGGATCCATGATCCAGCTTGAATATCAAGGGGTTTCTTTTATTTATAGATAACTACGTATATAAGATTCAACAAATATATATAAAAATTGTCAACATTATTCAATATATGGTTGAAAACGGTCTTGATTATGATTTTTTGGTGGTAAAGATAATTGATACAATTCTCAAAGGTTGGGAATCAATTTGTACAACTATTTAGGAGAACTAAAATGTTTCTCAAATCACTCTTGATGAATTATTTCATTCACTCTTACTGCACAATACATGAATGAAAGGGGATTCAATTTTCAATAAGAAGGATAATGGAAGTTGATGTATAGATTTTACTAATTTATATAAATCCATGAAACCAGGAAATATGATAATATAAAAATATAAGAAAGATGTTATTTTATCAGAATCTACTGAAAGTGGTCATTTAGAGAATGAATTATCCAATCACTCTTGAAGAATGAACACTATTTTGGGAAATAAATATTATCAGCATAGATTCATAAATAATGATATATAAGATAAGAAAGACTCAAAAGTAACATTATATGAATATAAAAGAAAATTTCATATTAGACCAGATTTTTCATTGCATAAAAGAAATGATAAAAAGGATAAACATTATGAAATAAACAATAAACAATATTAAAAGTCAAAAATTAAGATAGTTTTTAAAGAAAGTGATACATGGAGTGATCATGGTGGTGATTATTTGGAAGAATAATATAAATATTAATCTTCTAGTTATGAGAATATAAAACATATTGCTAGACTACCTATTGAAACTTATTTTCTCTTGGATAAGATACAAAATGAATACTCTCTTACAAATATATAATTAAATTCTAATTATCCTGATGTGAAAGATTCATACACTTTGGATAATGAATCTTTCTCATCAGAGGATAATTTTCATTCTTTTAAAGATGTATCTAGATTTCCAAAACTACATGAGAGTGGAAAATTAAAAATTAAGAAAATACATGACAAGGAAAATGGAAGAATATATATCCATACAAAAGAAGTATCAGATCTTTGAAAAGATCTTGATTAGGAAACTATTGATTTAGGAAATGATTCAAAATATATTATAGAAGTAAATTATGAGAAGGACAAATATTCTATTGATGTTGAAAATTTTTTTTAAAGAAAAAAAATTATTGAACCAAAAAACAACATCAAAATTATTTTTTATGAGATTGAAAATTTATCCATTAGAATAAAATATGAATTCATTTCACTGAATAATCTTTTTTCAAACATTATATATATTAAAGAAAATATTAAAAAGATTTATTCTAAAATTCATCCCCTTAGAAATAATTTTGGAATAAGATATTCTTTTTCAAAACCTGATTTTAGAAGTTAATAAGTTTTTTTAAAGGTGCCACATTTTCACTAAATGTTAGAGTGGTGGACATTGAGAGAAAAAATATTTCCCTTAGTAAAACCCAATATTTTGGATTTCATAAATATCACATCTAAAAAAATGTGGTTTTCTAAAGTTATTTTATCTAACATCTCTAGATCTAAACAATTTTGGGTCCCTTAAATCTAATTGATTCATTTTTATTGAAAACAACAACTGAACCAACAACATGAATATTTGAATTATGAATAGTGGATGTTCTCAACATATGAATTGAAATAAATATTTCTTTGAAAAGATAATTCAAATGAATGGTTTAATTGAGACCTTTGGAGAAAATTATGAAGTAAATATCATTTGTATTGGTAATATTTTTTTTAGTAAATGTTTTAATGTTAAATGTTTTGTCTTTTAAAGGTTTTAAGAACAACCTTATAACCATAATTAAATTTTCAGATAAATGTTTCCTTGAGAATTTTACGAATGATAAATTTTTTGTTCTAAATTACAAGGATGAATTAATTCTCCCATCCCATAGGCTTGAAAATGCACACACACTAAACATATAATAACATAGAAGCCAATATATACCATGACTTAGTGCAGTGGAATATCAATCTTGGTTATGGAATAGAAGGTTATACACCATAACCTAAGAAATCATGGCATACACTCTATGAAAATTCTTCTTAACCATCTAATGCATTTCAAAATTTATTCATAAAATATCTGTAACCCTTATATATATGGAAAGAAACATAAAACTATATTTAAATCAAATATTGACGTTTCAGAAACTAATGAATTACAGTTAGTGCACATTGATATTTTTTGTCCTACAAAAACTAGAAGTATTATTAGAAAACACTATGTATTTGTTTTTGTATATGAAAACAGAATTTTTATATGGTTCTATTTTCTACCTACAATACCTGATGCCTTTTTTGGTTTGAAAACATTTTGATCCCATGTTAAAAAATAAAAAAATCTACCACATATAGCTTTTAGGAGTGATCATGGAATAGAATTTCAACATACATATTTTGAATATTTTTTAGTAATAAAGATATTACTCACAATTTATATATTCCAAGAAGCCCTCCAAAATAATTTTGTGGTTGAAAGAATAAATAATATTCATCTAGAATAACAAGAACCTAATTTATTGAATACTCAATTACTATGAATTTTTTGGCTGACACTTTAATGATTGTTTGTTATTATATAAATTGAGTTTTGACATGAAATTTTCATAAAAAAGACCTTGTAAATTATGGATTGGCTGAAATCCTACTATATCTTACTTCAGAGAATTTGGATTGGAAGTATTCATATTTAATATTAATGACAAACTATATAAATTTTAACATAAATCCATTAATCGAATCTTTATAGTTTATTTCACTTGATGTAAGGTTTATACAGTTTTGTAAAATAAATATTTTATTGATGAGGACTGAATGCATGTTAAATTTGATGAAAATGAATATTTTGTTTTAAAAACCCCTACCTACATCAAAAGATCTGTTTTTTCAAACTAATTACCAACCTTTTATTAAAAACACTTCTAAGAATGGAAAAAACCAGAAAATATTTCAGAAATATTCACACTTGATGTCTTTCAACCTTTTGTTTATGAATAGGTTTTACAATACCCAAGTAAATTGTTTCTTAATAATTATCCAGTTGATAATATAATTGGTGAAGTATATCAACCCATAAAGACTTGAAATTCCTTGATAAAAAATATAGAACATCTTTTATATTCAATCCAAATTTGAAACAAAAACATCAAATGAGGCCTCGGGTGATGAGGATTAGATAAAAAATATAATATAAATTAAATTAATTTTAAAGGATTAAAGTGTATAACTTGGTAGAAATGCCAATAAAAACTATTATTGGAGTAAAATATGTTTTCCGAAACATGTGTGATTAAAATGGATTAATTATGAGAAATAATGTAAGGATTTTTGTTAAACTCTATAATTAACAAAAGTTAATAAACTATAATGAAACCTATAATCTTGTAGTTATACATCATTCTATTGGTTTTCTATTATCCCTTACAGTATTCATCAACTTTGATCATTTTAAAATGGTCAAAATATATGATTTTTCTACTAAATATGAACATGAAGTTGTTTTTGTAGAACGACCTCATGGTTTTGAAGACTAAAAACATCCTGAGGATGGTTTTAAGCATACTAATGATTCATATGTCATTAAACATTTTCATAGAGCTCAGTATGATAAAATTACATCATTTATTTTATAAAAAATCATTCTAAAGGAACTGAATGACCATATTTTTTTTAATAAAAATATAAAACAATAACATAGTGATTGTTCAAATCTGTATAATTGACATTATATTAGGGTTAACTTTGCAATATGTAACTGATTCATTTGTGAATCTCATGATATTATATTTTGAAATGTGTATGATGGTAGGGTTATTAATTTTTTTTTTGGTTTTCAAATCTCCCAATAACCATAAGGAACCCGTATATCCCAACATGAGTATATCAAAAATTTACATAAAAAGTATGGATATGACCACATTAAAAGTATAAGAACTCCAATAGGTACCCCAAATTTAATTGATCATAATGATGCTAGGAATGCTCTAAATTTGAACTCATTAAGATTTATGTTATGATGTTTTTTATATGTAACATCTAGTCTTATGGAGTATAATTTTCCTACATGCTTATGGGAAAGATATAAGTCTAATCCAATAGAATCTCATTTAAATGAAATGAAATTATTTTTTTTATACTTAATAAGAAACATATATTTAAGTCTTTATTAATATTTTGGAAATTATTTTGATTTAAAATTAATTAAAAATATGGACTTTGGGGATGTCTAATGGATAAAAAATTTACTTCTATAACTTTTATTAGGCCATTCATTACATTCTTGGTGATGCACAAAAACAATATTCAGGAGCACTTTCAACTACTGAAGATGAATAGGTAACAACTGGATGATTTTGTAATCAAGTGTTGTGGATGAAACACACACTCACTGACCATGGCTTGGGTTTCTCCAAAACACAAATACTATGAGATAATAATAGTTCCATTGATCATAGTAAAAACCCTTCACCTCACTCATGTGAAAAACACATAGATATTAGGAATCACTTTCCTAGATACCACACACTAAAAGGAGATATTATTTTACAATTCATTTGAATCAGTGAACAGCTTGATTCATTTTCAAAAAACTGTTATCTTCTGATAGATTTTTTTATATTAAACAGAAGCTAGTATTGAACAATGTAGAGTAATAATTTACATATACTTATGAATTTAACCACACCCTTCCATTAAGATTCTCCATTCTTAAGGGGGGGTATACATGTTTTTATCAGTTTAACTATTATTAGTTTTACATTTATAAATATTACATTTTATCAGTGTTAATTTTAATCATTTTTATATATAACAGTTATACATTTAATTGATTTTAATTTTATATATTTTACTTTTAATAGATTTTTTTTATCGGTTTACTTTTTATTGGTATTACATATTATTAGTTTTAAATGTTTATACATTTAATGTTTATTGTTTTATGGTTTACCTATTTCACATTTTCCTGATAATCATTTTCATGTCTATTGGATTCATGGTTATCAGTTTCCTATTTTATCGGTATTATCCGATTTTTTAGTTTTGGAAATCATATTAGATTCTATTTCTTTTTTGAATTAAAATTTTGTTTCTTTAATTTTTATAATATCAATATATTGAAATCAATTTATCAATCTTCATACACAAATAAGACCTATTTCTAAAACTATATTTTTAATATAGTATTCAAAGATCTGATATTTAAATTATTTAATTTAACACCTCATATGATTCAATCTAAATACAATTTTATTTTATGGAAAACCTCAAGAGTTCAAAGTTATTATCACCCATTGTATATTTAAGATCTCTTCATTAAAATCAAGAAACTTATGTCCTATGTAATCAAATATCATATGATCATGTTTCCCACCATATAGAGCATATTTTTTCATGAGGGTATAATTTTATGAAATTATTCAATTAAAGAATATATGAAAACATTCATGGAGCCACTCATCAGTCATAATATAATAAGGATACACATGTTTCAATATAATCCCAAATCGAAAAAGTTTGAGAATGATCTGGAAGATGAGAAAGGAAAAGAAATTGTAAAAGGGAGTAAAAAACCTTAAAATCAGTCCAAATAAACATTTAATAAAAGAAATATATCTTAGACAAAAGCCCCTAATAAATCAAAGAAACAAAAAATCAATATCAAATGAGTTTGAAGAATAATAGATAAATAAGAAGGTAGATAGAAAAGAAAGTGATCCTAAATTCTAATTGGACTCTATTGAAGCCCTAACTATAAAAATAATAACCAAGGAAACATTAAAATAAGAATAAAATTAGAAAATAATGATGAAAATTTTGGATTGTGCTATTGATATTTATATTCATTTTATGATGGATGAGAAACTCATAACTGTAATTGTCATAAGGGAACCAATTGTTCAAACTAAATTGGATCCAGTAGAGAAATGGAAAGGGAAACAAGAATCTGAACAATCAGTTACATGTATTCTCAATCATTAAACAGAAGATGAAGAAGAATAATGACTAGGTGAAGGAAAAAAAGTAATAGTATATGAATAAGTGGAAAATAATGAAGCATTAAACATGAAAACTATTTCATCAGAATCATTATATGTTCGATCATTTATGTTTCTATATCCTGCACCACATCCATCAAAATAAGTATCTCAAAATAATACACCCAAGAATTTCAAAAAAATACCATATAAAAAAATAATAAGAATCTGATAAGAACCAGAATTAGGTATCTGAATTTATAGTCACTAAAAATCATTTTAGAGATCTTCCAGAATACAATAGAGATACAAATTGAGAACTAACAATCACAGTGAAATGAATTAAATATATTTATTAATCCTTGAACATATTGGAAAATATTATACCCATATTTTGAAAATTTGAATCCATACTATATATCATTGATGGTACTCATAATGAAATGATAGATTCATTAAAGACTCTGATGGATTTTTTTTTGAATATTCATGATGATGTTAATGTATTCCATGAACATGATATTGGGCATATAAAGTATTGTTACAATGTTGAAAAGTGGTTGTAAAATATTTATTATAATATCATGTATCATGTGGATAATAATGAAGATTTGGTGAAGTGTTCAAATGTTCACAGTTTATTCTACTAATAGTTGGTCACAAAATTTGAATGAAAATGTAGAAGCCTTTTGAAGACTAAGTACCTCAAAAAGAATAGCCTCTCAAGAGCATGATAATCTAATGGGAAAATTTGAAAATTAATGTAATGTGGTTTTTTTATCAAAGTGATCCGTAGTCATAGTGAAGGCCTAGATACTCAGAATGGATGATATCAATGCTCATGAATATAGGATCAAATCATAGTAAGATATAAATAAACATCATAATGAAAGGCATTGAAAACAAGAATGAATTATTAATGATCAAGATGTGAAGCTGAATGATCTACAAAATGTTCTTGAAAAATTAATAGAGGATATAAATAAGTTCAAGAATATGAATCTATCTATGTTAAACCTTTTGAAAAAAAAGAAAGAGAAAGAATAATTTTTTATCTATTTTTTTAACAAAAACTTATTTCAGTCCAAGTAATATCATTTGTTTATTATATATTGTTTCTATAATTCCTTACATGAAAATAATGTTTCCCTTATTATTTTTTAAAATCCTAAAGGTAGTAAATAATTTGGAAAAAATGAAATGTATTTGTATAGAAGTTATTGTTCATAAAAAATGGAAAATGGTGAACACAATATGAATGGAGAGAACTCACATGTTAATGTAAAGATAATATGATCTATAGTGATATTTTTGATATAATGTGGAATTAGTTGTATTCAATATTTCATTAAAAAGAGATACTAAAATCAGGGGGAGATAATTCCTTATTGTTTTTTTTTCATTCTATAATTCAAGATATTACTTATTAAAAATGTAATTTGACTCTCCCATTTATCTATTTTTATTTGGAAATCACAAATTACAACGTGTTTCTTTTGCTAATTTTTTCATCGTAATCATATCTTGTTGTTTTACATCATAATCATATTAATTGTTTTACATCGTAATCAAATGATGTTGTTTTACATTGTAATCAAATATTTTTTGTTTTCATCGTAATCATATGTTTTTTGTCATTATAATAAGAAATTATTTTTTTCATTTGTAATGGTATGTATCATAAGAATGATAATAATTGTAATTTCATTATAGATCGTAATCCTGTTATGCATTGTAACCATGTTATGCATCGTAATCATGACATGCATTGTATTCGGGTTATGCATCATAACTGTGTCTCATATCCATGATATACATCATAATTACATTACACTTCATAATCACGTTATTCCTCATAACCATTTTATGCATTGTAGTCATGATATGAATCAGATTCAGGTTATGTATTGTAACCATGTATGATGACTATCATATACATCAAAATTATGTTACCTATCAAAATCACATTATGCATCATAAAAAATTTATGTATCATACTCGTGTTTTACATTAATACTGCATACATGTTTCTCATTTAAATTCATAATACTAATTATCTCACAATTTTGTGTTTACTACTTTTCTAACCAAAATTATGTAATGAAATTAGTTATATACTAATCAAAAAAATATCATGTATTCTGTTTTTTACAGTTATATTTCCATGGTTCTAATCTCCTTCAAATTTATAGGGAAATATGACTGTTGGAAGAAGTATGACCATTTGAACTAGGGGCCTATAAATATGATGTCATTCAAACAAGAGAAATTAACTTTTACATCTTCCAAGTTCTATATAGTGTTTGTGTGACTTCTCTTCTACATTGTGTGAAATCATTGACATTACACATCCTGAAGATTTTGATATTAGTTTTTGTATTTCAAAAAGTTTGTTGTTTTTCATTGTGTGACTAATAATTAGGATAACGATCGAGGTCTTTTGGGGATAAGAATATAGTGGTTCTGATCATTATATCAAGGGATTTAAAGTATTTGAAAGACATAGGTGCAGATAACCTTCCTAATCAATTGTATCCATGGATAGGAAGACAGATGTGTCAATCTTTGAATCAGGGGCTTACCCGGTGGGTCTTAAAACATAACTTTTATCCTATGTGAAAGGGTACACTACTCTATGGGATAAAATAATTTTAATACCCCTTTACCTTTCTACTACTATTTGTAATAGAATGGGAATCATTTTATCTCTTTTTTATTTTAATATTCTATTAATTTTTTTTAATTAAAATACATTCATTTAAAATACATATTGTTTTACTAGATTCTATAAGTAGTATGGTTGAATCACTTACATTTGTTATACTCTGATAATTGTATTAAATTCAAATACAATTGTTTTTAATAATCTGTGGTATCATATTATATCCATCAGATCCAGAACTATTCTGATCATTTGTATTGCTTTATAAGAGCTTTTGGGAATTGTATTAGTCAATGATATCTTAAAAAAAGTTCATTCGTTAGAGTTTAAATTAAAAACATTCAAACCTACATTTCACCCCCTTCTTGTATTCTGGAATGTCATATAAATTTACATCTACATTACGATACATCAATATTTATATAATATTATTGAATTAAAAGGGAATAATATTGCGATGAAGTTTATTTTATATGGAAAATACATGAAACTAAATTAAGGTGGGTGGTATGGATGTTTCATAACATTTGTTTTTTGAATCTCTTGGTATGATCAGTTAAAATCCAAAATAATGAAATTAAATTTATGAAATACATGACTAGGATATTATTTAATCTATATATTATTTATTACTATTCTTTTATATTCCTTTAAAACCATTAATACGTCATTTGTATTCTTACTCACATGAAGGTGTTCATTTCTAGGATTTAAAGACCCATTAGTTTTTCGATAATTATTGAAGTTATTATGAATTGGAAATACAAATCCATAACTAAATTTAAATGACATTCATAACCTTCCATACATTTCAATTGTACCAAATATCCATATGTGTTTTTACATAGTGATGATTCATTTAGTATAAACATTATTGTTAGATATTAAGTTCATTTAGGAAAATTTACCATCATTCATGGTCAATGAAAATTTATCTAAATAACTTTTTATTAATTTATTAATAAAATAGACTATGTTATAATATATTTATTTTAATCATATTTAATGACAATAGTATTACTATATCAATCAATAAATGAAGTGGAGAAAAATAAAGTGCATTGTTCATGTAGGTGATAAACCCAACACAATATGAAAAATCATTTACATTTTAGAGTAATGAAATTAATAACAATAATTGATATTACATATAAAAATTAGTATTATTATATAATTATGATACTTTATTCATTATTTCATGTTCGATGAATTTTTTCAGACGATTGACATGAATAATTATTAAAAACGTTGTTTGACCGTATTATATTCTCCTTCATATATCTTCTATTAGGACACCCTTTATGGCTCACTGAAAAGATTTCTTGTAACACCATAAAACCCTTTAAATGTAGGGTAGTATTTTTTTTTCAGAAATGTGTATACTTGGGTATATATATCATTAAGGCCATAAAGGTTGGAAGTTAAGTGGTAGTATTTATAAAATTAGTAGAGGGGTCTTTTGAAAATAATATTTATTAGTTTATTATTTTCTATCAAGAATACAAATTGATTTTATTCATAAGAATACATATAATAATTACTTCATGATATTTTAAACTAAATTTTTCATGCCTCATCTGTGACACATTAATTCATCCATTTCACTTGTGTATCTTGATGTATTTCAGAATTCAAATAAAATTGAAGTATTTTTAAAAATAAATAAAATTACACCAATAATTTTTTTATGTACAGATTCTAATAAAAAATCAATTTTATAAAGAGAATTTTCTAATAATTAGAAAAATATTATTAAAAAATAATTTTTTATTTTAAATTTATAAATGATAATATTATTATCCATTCTGTAATCATTTTTAAAAATTACTTATATAATAATTATGTTAAATTATCAATTTAATGATACATTATGTTACATTATAATATTACTTTTTCCAAAATTTGTTTTAATTTTATTATATTTATCTCAAAATGTAAATAAAGAATATGTGTTTTACCAAAATCCCAACACATATATTATCCTTTTTAAAATATTTTTTTATATTGAAATGAATGTTATATATTTTCATTTTATATGACACTAAAATTAGATTACAATTACATAGATGTGTCTAATATTTTAATTTTTATGTTACTATTCATTCTGGTTATATTATTATTGATAATTTTATATTACTTATATACTCCTCATACTTGTAATTTTCATGTGGTTTATCAATTTTCCATAAAATCCATATATCTCATTAATTATTCCTTCACTTCTATTTTCACTCTATTTTATTTATTTATTTTATTTTTTGGAATTAATTTATCATTATAAATATTATGTTTCATTTTAATAGTATTGTTTGTTAATGAAATAATTCTATTGGATTTTTTAGAGATAAATTTTCATAATATAGTAATTATATTAGTACGCATTGTAACACTTTAAATTATTATGGGTATATGTATTCATTAAATGATATTTTAAAATTTATATTACAATATTTTGTTGGTCCTCACTTTTTGTGGATGTGTTTTATAATATTAAACAATTCTAAATACATGAAATTTTTGTATTTATAATTCAAATTAAATTAAAAAACAATTATGGGTTGTTAAATATCAATGAAAATTATATTTCAGAAATAAAATATTTTTTAATTTTTTAATAATAAAATGAATGCATAAATTTGTTTTACGGATTATGAAAGTTACATAGTTAAATTAATGTTGATTGAAAACCTCAATCAATACCAATTTAACCTATAGACTCTATAAAAACTAAAGAAAATTATTGGTACATTTGAATAAATTACTTATTTAAGATTATATGGACCCATATCAACTCTATAAATTGATATAAAATTCCTATTTAATTCAATTTCCCATGACCATGATCATAGATCAATGTCTTCCTATATAAAAAATTTTGGAAAATATTTTTCAAACCTATTTTTGGGTATTTATCCCACACCTCTACTATACACGATTAATAATAAATATCAAAAAATAATCCCAAAAAAATAATATGAAAAATTATAACATAATGTATAAATCTTATGAACATTATTTATCCCATAACAACTCCAATAGCCATTATACAAAACTCAAAAAACACATATTTTTAAAAAAATATTTTTTGGAAGATCTTTTTCATTCACCCTCATCACGTGATTATTAGATTATATTTGAAAACAAATATATCACTTCTCAATGATTGAGTAAAAAAACAACTCATTGAATGTGTTACTGATATTTCATTATTTCATAATTCATCTAATATAAACCCACTTGTAATTGAAAATTTTCATTATCAATTAAGGTGTATAATATTAAAATATAAATTAAATATATATTAGGGAAAATAAAAAATTTATATTTAATATATCATCAATGTGAACTTATTGATACCAAATTTAAAAAAGAAACATCTTATTATAAACCAAAAATAATGGAGTTATACATATTCATAAAATATATTAAAAATATAATTTACCAATTTCAAACAATTTTTCACTTCCTTTATACATACATAATGAATTAAAATTTCTAGATGAGATGTGATACTTTGATATAAAATGTGATGTACCTAGTTGTGAATGTCCCACCCTATTATGAAAACCATGTGATCAATGTCTATTTAAGATAAAATAAATTTTTAGTAATAACTATACAATTTTGATTAATAAAACCAATCTATATAATGTATGACATAATATGGTCACATATCTAGTAAAGATAGATCCGATATTAGATAATCATTACCTATCACTGTCTAACACTAATGAATTACTTCTAAAAATAAATATCATTTTTATTCAATCAAATTAAAAATAGGTGTTGAATTTGTATCTTAAATGTTTTTCTTACAAACTTATATTTTTTTAATTCATTTTACTATTTTATAATTCTTCTTAATTTACAAACATATAGTAAAATGAAATAAAATTGAAGGAAATATACATTGAATTTTTAATGTTTTTCATAGATTTTAAGATATTCCAGAACTCCACTCCACTAATTTCCAATTTTGTAAGGGTTATTTTATTCATAATCCATTCTAATAGGGTTTATCACAACCAAGTTCTAGTAATTGAATCTTTCAGTTTACTATATTTAGAGCTTTTAAATATGTTATATTTTATGATGAACTACTAATTTACAAACCATAAAATTAGCATGAGACCCAAAGTAATTTTATTTATTAAAAACATCATATCTTGTAAATATTAATTATCTGATTTTATGAATTTAAATTCCTTAAAATATTTTTTTAGGAATTTTCAATTGAAAAAAGTCATAATTTTATTTGAACTATTGTGTTTTCCAATTATTATACAACCATATTTAAATATATATTTTTTTAAAATTTTAATTTAATTGGAAGAATTGTAATATTATTTTTATTTCAACAAATCAAATATATTATTTTTTTATTTTTTATTTTTTCGAAAAATATATATTTTTTGGATGATAGTAAAAAATATACATTTTTTTAAAATTCAAAGTCATTTTCATCTATTTAAAAATATACCTTAATATTTTTATATTATTAAATTTTGATAGTCCAAATTTAATAAAAATAATTAAATTAATTCTATATGAATCATTTATATTTTTTGAGTAAATTAAATTATAGTCTTAAACAACATTTTGGAAAAAAATAATCTTATCGATTTTCAATCATGTACTAAAAATACTTTTCACTAATTAATCAAAATAAATATTAAAAAATATATTTCATATTTTTTAAATTTAGGTTCAGATATTTTAGTGACACTAATTTTATTTTTTTCACATTTAATATTAATAAAGGTAAACTTTTGATCCCACACTAAAGGGTGAAACATGATAAATATAGCTTTAAATATGTTATATGTTCCCAAATGTTCATATAAAATATTATTTTTTATAATGACATTAATCAACATGAATTTTAAAAAGTATATATTTAGAGTCATTTTTATATTTTTAAGTCATTATATTATTTCAAAAAATTCAATTCTAACTAGAGTGCCACTCCTCTATCATATATATGGGAACTCATTTTCTTATCTTATTCACCACCCATGATCCCATTGGATAAATGAATTATTTTCAAAATACCTTACCAAAATACCTCTATATTTCATAGAAGGAAATGTCTCCCAAAAAAACCAACCTATCAGGATTTATATGTGACCACAATTTGGGTTTCCAAACAATGGTTATAACTCATTACAAAGTGTTTTTGTGTTTCATTAACAAAAAATATCCTTAAAATTTACCATATTAATGATTATGAAATGAAATATTTATCATACATATACATAACTATTTAAATGTTTATTGAAATACTTTTTTGTAATGTTTCCCATCTCGTGGGAATTTCAATAATTTCTCATGCGTACCTGTGGGCTACAACCTCTAAGAAGATATGTGTTTCATTTTTCATTACCCACTTAAAATATAAGATAATATGATATATCTAATGAATATATATCATATTCATTATATAATTATTTTTTCAAAAATATAATATATTACTTAACATTTTATCATTAAACTTATTTGAAAATGAAAATGTTCTTTGTGTGGATGTGGGGAAAACCACCTCCAAGGAGCAATGTTATTCAATTTTCATATCTTCCAATCATTAATGGTAATAAAATTATATTTAATTTATATAAATAATAGTTATCTCATGATCAATATGAAATATATTGTTGCATAATGTCCCTTTTAGCATGTTCAACACACAAATGACATTTATCACTTATGAATCCAATTTCATCAAAATGAATCACATTAATCGATCAAATTTAACAACTATTAAAGGATTTATAATAAACTAAATAAAATATAAAAATAATAAATACTCATAATTTAAATGTTATTACAAAATTAAATTTCTAATGTATTTTAATTTTATATGAACTAAAATATGTATGTGGTGAGTCAGACTCGAAATGAGGGATTTATCAATAAATCATATTTTTAAAGTCTTCTGGATTTTTATTCTTTTTTACCTCTATAAACATGTTATAAAATCTATTTCATGTAATTCATTAATATAAATAAATGTATAATTGATTTAATTATAATCTCAGTTTTATATTAATTATAACGGTTTAAATAGTGAATTTTATATGTTCTCTTAAAGGGTTATTTTTTAAAAAGTTTTTACAATAGTGGAAAAGGAATAATTTTTTAATACATATGGTTTTAGATGATTTTCCTACCAACATGAAAATTATTATTTAATAATATTCCTATAAATCATTACATATTTTTAAAATAATTTTTGTTTCTTATTGTTCTATGTTTTTTAAAAATTTCAAAGAAAATTTAGTTTTGTCATTATTTCTATAAAAAGCGTTAATGTGTTCCTAAAAATATGTCAAGAAAATATTTATGTAATTTTATAATGGAAGTGATTAATTATATGTGGCGTTTTTATTTTATTGAAAATTTTAATTATTCATAATAATTGGTGATCCCCATATTTATCTCTAATGCGTTGTGTTATGATTTCTGTGTCCTGATAATATAAGTTGGAATTAATTGATGGGTTATTCAATTTTTAAGAGTTCTCTCAAGAGTCATATGAAGATGATGTCCCAAGGTAACCAAATGAATTATGTTTTTTAAATGTGTTCCAAGTGGATTACACTACTTTTATATTATTTTTTAATAAGCTTAGGTTTAAAGGAAATTTTTTTCCTCTTTTGATAGAGAAAATATTTTTTCTTGGGGGAACTTTTTTCATGAGTGTTCATATTTTACAAGAAACCCCAATCATTATTTTTTTCCATTACTCTTGATTACTATGGGTTTTATGAAATGATTTTTAATATAATGTTGATTTCAAAAGTGATAAAACAATTTCATGAGAAAAATATTCATTATAAGAAATGAAAAAAATATAATAGTTTTTTGAGATTTTGAAAATTGATAATAGGTTTTGTTAAATTTTTTATTCCTTTTTGATATTTTTAGAACAACAATATGTAAAAATATTTCCACGATGTCCGAAGGATGAGTATGAACATTCTAATTTTCTTGTTTTTTATATTAGGATTTGTCCAAAAAGAATATAACTTGATTTGAATAAAGCATGAGTTTATATTTAAGAATTTCATTTAAGAGGATAAAACATATGATGATTAAAACTATCCCCTTCATTTTATTAAGGGGTTTTATTAAAATAGTTATTAATAATTCTCAAAAAAACAAAATAAGAGGATCCTCATAATTTATGAAATTGTAAATTTAAAAAAAAAGTGATGTAGGGTATGTGCCAGATTTTTATAAGTCATGGGCCCAACCCCGCTATCCTTGAAAACCCAAATTGAGGGGATTAACATGTTTGGTGCATTATATGTCAATCTATGATCCCTCTTTAGTGAAATCGCGACCCTTTGGACATTTGAATTTTTATGCGTAATGATTAGGAAACTCGTGTGCCCCAACACCAAAAACCATCCATGGTTATTAAATTAACACAAAATTTTCCATATACTTACACCTCAATTATAATAACTAATCATCCCCAGATCAACCCTATATATTCTCTCCCATTTTGTTTCTCTGGGATTGATTCCAAGTCCTTGTGACCACTGTTCATTCAGATTTGAAGCCCTGTTATTTGATTTGTACCTCTCAAGTTATGTGGGTTCTTCCTGATTATATTTATATCTCCCTCCCACAACACTTCTAATATAGAAGTGGGATGGTTATCCACTTTTTGATATAAATCTATATATAGGTTTATAGATATTAATTTATTTTAACTTGTATCTAAGATTCATGCATTAATCAGTTTTTGGTAATTAATCTCCTTCAAATTGTGGATACTTTGGGTGATTTCTCATCACCGAATTAAGGATAGTGGTCTAAATTGAAATACCATTGTTTTGATTAAATTTTGTTATTGAAATTATGATAATGGAAATTTCTAGGATTGGTCAAATTTATTTTCAATTGAATTGAATTTTTTAATTTTCATGTTTTGAAAATTTAGTTTAAGTGGGGAAATTGAGATTTTGAATGGAATGAATTAATTATTCTATTAATTAATGAGATATTGTGGATGATGAAATTGAATTTGAAATAAAATTAATTAATTACTAAATTATATAATGAGATGATGAGATTGTGAATTTTATTTGATTAATAAATAGTTAAATTAACTATAGGCATTTTAATGTTGTGATCATGATTAATAAACTATTGAATTAATTAATGGAATTTATTGTTCATATGAATTTGATGGATTTTTTTTATTTTTATGTTAATTTATATATTTTTTAAAGAGGATTATGATATATGGTTCATTTTCTTATCCTTGATTAATTTGAAACATATGATATATTTTTTTATTGGTAAATGTGGGGTATGAAATATAATGAATCTATAAATACTATAGGGGTTCCAATTAGTGAAGTTCTATGCCAAAATGAAATCTTGTGACAATTTTTATGGGAAATGGATTTATTTTATGAATAACCATGGAGTGTAGAAAATGGACTGATGCTCGAAATACCCATGGTGTTCTAGAAACAATTTTCTACGCCCATGAAATTGGTGTTGTGCTATAATTCCAATTATCCCTGATAATGAATTACATTGACAGAGATAATCAAAGACCATGTGTTATAATCAAATCTGAATTGATAATGTGATACATTTTATACTCTGAGGCATTCCAAAGTAGGTATATATAATTCAGGTTTTCTCTTAAACCAGATGGTTAACGTGGTTAACTTAATAGTAATTTAATATATGTTAATTATTAATTAAATAATTTTTATTAATTATTTATACATTTCAATATATTGTATTGATAGGATAGTGTTATAGAAATAATTTGTGTTAGCGTACTTCATTGTACACCCAACCAACTCATGATTCCTGATAGATAACAAAATAGGTTTCATTGTTTCATGACATGTTAAGAAAAAAGTTCCCAATGATAGATGGATGAATCAGGCAGAGATAAGATGAGAGAACTATATTTTGTTTGGAAGCATTTTGGTATTTTTAGTTTCGTTATTTACTTTGTTTTCAACGTATATACAATGTTGGTGTCAAAATGCGGTTTAACATTCCCAATGATAATTTTGTTTTTCAAATAAAAATTTATTTCTTATTTTCAATATATGTTGGTTTCTTATTATAATCATATGATATTGTTTTACATTTTTATCATATGATGTTTGTTTAAGAACATACCCACAATTTTTGTTTGCTATCGCAATCACATATGTTGTTCATGTCACATAAATTTTTTTACAATCATAACCACATATTATTTTTTCGTAAGCATATTAATCATTATCATGATTTGAATCAAATAAGGATATAAATTTTTATAATTATATTTATTTTATTCTTGTTATGCATCATTACCATTTTTCATACACATGATATACATCGTAATTATCTAACGCATTGTAATGACGATATGCATCATAATTAAGTTATGCATCATAACCATTATATGTATCATATCCCTGATATACATTGTAATTACGTTTTGCATCGTAATCATGATATGAATCGTAAACATGTTATGTATTGTATTCATGTAATTCATTATACTCATGTATTACTCCAATGTCACATATATGTTTTCACTATATTTTATCTTACTCAGTCCTTCATACTTCTGCACATATTTTTTTCTAACCAAAATTATTTCATTGTGTTAGCTATAAAAATGGAGTCATTTATTACCTCTTTATATTCATATTATTTTATATTGAATTTTTTTTATTAAGATACATACATTATATATATATTAATACATTCTATACTCTCTATGGTAGAATCAATTACATTTGTTATACTCTATTCATTATATTCCATTCAAATACAATTTTTTATGATAAATTTTGGAATCATATCATATCATATCTATTGGATCATGGTCCATTTAGATCATTTGTATAGATTGTGAAACTTGTTAGTTTGTGATATCTTAAACTAATATAATTATTAAAATTTTGAAAATAATATTTTTAAACATACAATTCACCCACGTTTCTATTGATCCATCTTATATATATTTAGACTTAAATTATAATCCAAAATTCGGTGTCCAAGTTGATTTCCATGGATTTTTTACATCATTTATTTCTTTTTATAACTGTTATATATTTGTTATAAACCCATTGATTATAATTACATAGAACACTAATGGGTGGAGTAGAAAATTATTGTTTTATAATATGGAATTAATTAATACTGGATCAATATATAATCTAAACCCAAATAGACCACCAATTTTTTATGGAAATGATTATGAGTACTCTAGGGATCGAATAAATGATTTAGTTATTAATACCGGAGTAGATAATTTTATGGTTCTCACTAGTGATTACAATATTATTAACAAGGAATTAAGTTTTTTTAAAAGCCAAGAGAAAATAGAATATCTAAAGAATTATATTGTACACAACACTATGTTTTGTTCTATGAGAAGGAATATATATTGTCAAATATTGTCATGCGATGAATCCAACTGTATCTGGAAGAAATTGGAATTCACACATTTTTTTTATATCTAATGTTATAGAATCTAGATGATCCTTCTCATGATCAAAATATGAAGCATTGTTTTCCCTATAAAGGATGGATATACAATATTTAACAAAAATTAATGACAATCATCAATAGTATTAAATCTATCTTAGAAATAGTTCTTGATGATGATGTTGTTATAGATAAGATAATTGATAAAATGGAAAATGACTATGAATTAATGAGAAAATCTATTGATGAGAAAAATAATTTACTCAAATCACTCTTGTTGAATTATTTGGTACTCTCTTACTACATGAGACAATAATGAAAAGAGATGAATATTTTAATAAGAATTATATTTGTAATGGATGTTTTGATTTTACTACTACATCTAAATCCAAGACACCAGAAAGGGTTAACAGTATCCAGAGCTAATAAAACTATTGTTACATCACATTTCAGTGGAAGTGATAATAAAGAAAATAAATTATAAAATCTTGGTCGAAGAATGAACAAGATTTCTAGAAAATAATAATTTTCAATATGGATTTAATAATATAGATAGAAATGAGAAAAAAGAAATAGAAGAAAAAATTTATGAAATTGAAATATAAGGACATATCATACCATATTCTCCCCTTCTTAGAAGGAATGATATAATTTATCAACATTCTGAATGAAATAATAAATATTATTACATGTCTAAGACCAAGAATGTCTTGAATGATAAGGATACTTGGATTAAACATGGTGTTGAATCTTCAGAAGAATATTCAAAATATAAATCCTCTAGATTGAAACAATATTAGAATTAAATACAATACACCTATTGAAAATCATTTTTACATGTATAAGGTACACAATGTAGATTATATTAAAAATATATCATTAATATCCAATTACATAAATGAGAAATATTCTTACTCTTTAGATGAATAATATTTCATAGTAATGGATAATCTGCCTTCATTTTATGAAGTATCTTGATTTTCCAAACTAGTAGAGAATGAAAATTTCAAACTAATAAAACATGATTAGGGAAACTCTAGAATAACTATCCATACAAGATAAGTATCATATATTTGAAATCATTTGGATCATATAACTCTTGAAATTTAAATAATTTTGAAAACAACATATGGAAGTAAATTTTGAGAGAGATAAACTATTTAAAGACATTGGAAAACATGTTTTAGTGTAAATAAATTGAAACAAAAAAAATTCATATGAGAAGAAAAATTTATTCATTAGACTAAAATATGAAATGTTTTCCTTACACAATCTTTTATCATATATTGCATCTAAAATGAATTAATTTGTTAAAATTTACTCACAACTTCTTCATCTTCATAATAATTCATGATTTGGTAATTCTCATGGTATATCAATTTATATTCGTAATTATTTTATTCCTCAATGTTCTTTTTTTGAACTAAATGTCAATGTTCTGGAAATTTCCAAATTAATTTTTCCCATAAAAACTAAATATTTAGGTTTTCATAAATCTCTATTTTTCAAAATAATGTGTATTAATAAGGTTATTTTATCAAATATTTCTGAATCCAAAAAAGTTAGGGTTCCAAAAATTTAATTGTTTTATTTTTCTGAAAAATAAAAATTGTACAAATAGGACAAATATTTCGTACATATATAGTGGTTATTTCTCGAAATATGACCAAAAAGAAATATTTCATTGAAAAGATCATTGAATTGAAAGGAGGAAGAGAGACCTTTAGAGACAATTCTCATGGATAGATCATTAGTATAGGTAATATTGTTCTTTTAGAAAAAGAAATAATTTAAATTTTTTTTTCTAAATGACTTAATCAGAACCTTATAATCATAAGCCAATAATTTGATGAAGATTACATTGTGTGTTTTTGGAATGATAAATTTTTAGTTCATGATTTTAAGGATGAATTCTTTCTCTCGGCCCATAGGCATTATATTCTATAAAAAATTAATATATAATTCCTTAGTATCAAAAACATATCCTACATACGTGCAAAAGAAGACCCATCTTGGGTATGACATAAATGGTTAGGACACTATAACCATAAGAATAATTGTGAACTCACAATAAAACAAAATGATAAGGATTATCAGATCTCATAATTGATTAATCAAATTCTTGTAACCCTTGAAAGTATTGTAAGTGACATAAAGATATCCTTAACTCAATTATTGAAGTTTAAACATCTAATACATTACAATTAGTGTAGTTTTATCTTTTCAGTGCTACACAAACTCGAAGTAGTGGAGGAAAATACTATGTATTTATTTTAGTTGATGAGTATAATTGATTTACAATGGTCTATTTTCTATAAAATAAATCTGAAGCCTTTTTCTATTTCAAAACTTTTGGAGCCCATGTTAAAACTGAAATAAAAAACTACCATTGATAACTATTCAAAGTGATCAAGGTCGATAATTTCAAAATTAGGGTTTTATATATTTTTGTAGTATGAAAGGTATTACTCAGAGATTTTCATCTCCATGAACCCATCTAAAAAATGGTTTGTTTAAAGAATAAATCACATTCTTTAGGAAATGAAAAGGATGATGTTGAGTGAATACTCAATTGATAAGCATTTCTGTGTAATGATGTATGTACTACACGTATTACTATAAATGGAGTTTTTATTAGAAAATTTCATAATGAAACACCTTATCAATTATGAAATGGAAAAAAAACATAATGTTTTTTAATTTATATTATTTGGATGAAAAGTATTCATATTGAATACTAAAGATAACTTACACACATTTACCCAAAATCCGATAGAATCTTTTAAGGTTATTCCACTACTTCAATAACTTATATGGATTTTAACATAAAATATTATACTATTAAAGAAATAGTTCTTATTTAAATTGATTAAATTGATACATTGGTTTTTAAACAACCCCTACAAACATCAACAGATGTGTTTTTAGAAATTGATTATCAACCATTGATTGAAAATTATTATTAAAAGGTAAATAAGAAATAAAATATTTTTGAAATAATTACACTATAAGAATTTTTACCTTATATTTATTAATATGTTTTACAAAACCAAAATCAATTGTTTTTTAAGAATAATTTGAGTGATAATATCATTGGTGATGTAAATCAAATCTTGAGGACAAATAATTTCTTATGAAATGAAAGAGAACATATTTATTTTATATCTCAATTTGATCCTAAATATTAAAATGTGGCCTTATGTTATGAGTAATGTATTAAAGAAATGAAATATGAACTAAATGAATTTGTAATGAATAATATATATACTTTTATTGAAATACCTAAATAATAAACTATAATATGATTAAAATGGTTTTTCAGAAACAAATTTGATGACAAATTTGACATTATAAAATATAAATCATGACTTGTTGATAATGGATATAATCAAAAATAATGAATAGATGGTGAATAAATCAATTTTGTAGTATTTTAACTTAAATCATTTCATATTATGTTATCCTTTTCATCATTATTTATCTTCAATTGTTTTGAAATGAACATAAAATGTGTTTTTATAAATTTTTTTTGTACAAGAAGAAGTTGTTGTAGAACAACCTCTTGGTTTTATAGAATCAAAAAATCTTGATCATGTTTTTAGTATTACTAAATATTTATATGTAATTAAATAAGACCCTAGGGCTTGGTATGATAGAATAATATGATTTCTTTTAAAAAAATTATGGAAAAGGAATTTCTGATACAACTATTTTTATAAAAATTCAAAATAAAAACACATTGATTGTTAAAATATATTTTTTGATTATATTAAATTTGGATCAACTCAGAATTACCTAACTGATTCTCTTGAAAATATCATGAAATATTAGTTTTTAATGAGTATGATGGGTGTATTAGCATTTATTTCAGGTTTTCTAATCTCTCAAAACTGAAGAGGAACCCATATATCACAATATATGTATATCAACAATTTATATAAAAAGTATGGATATGAAAACACTAAAGTATTAGCACACTAATTAGTACTAAAATACACTTCATCTTGATGAAGCTAGGGACCCTATTAGATGAAACATCTTTTATAAGTTTGATATGATGTTTGATATACTTGAATATTTTCATCCAATATTATATATTAATTTTTCTTATGTTAAATATACCAATCTTATCTAAAATAATCCCATTTAAATGAAGTGAAAAGAATTCATGATTCTTATCAGAAACCGTGGATTTATGAATATTATATTCTTCTAGAAATTCTATTGTTTTTAATGATAATTATGATGCTAACATAGTTTATTATATAATGGATGTCAAATGTTTATCTAGAACAGTTCATTTTTTTAGAGATTCATTATCTTATTATACATGAATGAAAAATCATTCAATAGCAATTTCCACTTCTAATAGTGAATATGTCACATCTAGAAGATGTTGTGCTCATGTGTTGTGGATGCAACACACACTCACTGACTACAACATGAGGTTTTTAAATATTCCAATAAATTGTTATAATAATAGTTCCATTTATCTTTGAAAAAACCCTATACATCACTCTTGTGAAAACACACATAGACATTAGTCATTACATTATTATATATCACACACAGAAAAGAGATATTATATTATAATTCATCGAAACATATGAACAACATTCTTATATTTTCATAAAACCATTATCTTTTGATAGATTTTACAACCTTAAAAAAATATGAGGATCACTTGAAAGTAATCATTCACATCTATTTCTTATTTATACTATCATCTTACATTATGTTACTCCCTTTCAAATGAGAGAGTATACACATTTAATTAGTTCACTTTTTTATAGGATTTATATTTTATCAGTTTCACATTTTATTGTTTTTACATTTTATTAGTTTCCCTTTTTTGGTTCAAAATTTTATCATTTTATATTTAATCAGTTTCAATTTTTATCAATTTAACATTTTATAAACTTTATATTTAATCGGATTACATTTTATTGGTTATACAATTTATCGGTTTTACATATTATCCGTTTTAAATTTTATCATGATTCATGTTATCTTTTCTTCATTATTTTATCAGTATTAGAATATTATTTTTATTTTAGAATTATTATCAGTCTTATGTGTTTTTTGTAACTAATTTGTTTAATTATTGTAATAAAAACAATATAATAAAATAAATATAAAAATCATGATACTCCGATAGGTAAAAAATCTAAAACCTTATTTAGACTATTTTATTTCAAATTGTTGGTATTTTAATTATTTCTTTTAACTTCTAATTGGATTCTTTCAAAATACAATTTTATTTAAAAGAAAACCTCATGATTTTGAAATCATTCTCAACCATTGGATCTTTTAGATCTAACATTGAACATTAAATTTCTTTTTTAAATAACTCTTCTTGATACAACCAACATAGAATTTCTCTAAATTACAACAAATTTTGAGGATTTATAAGTACATAACATGGTTCTTCATTAGATTTTACCTCAGTTTTCATAATCAGTGAAGTCCTTATATTTTGCAATTATGGAAAACATCATGGTTCTCGATATCCTTTTATGACTAAGTCAGCCGACTCATCTCCAAAACTAATTTCTCTAATATATATTATTCAATGAATTTTTAAAGTGAATGTTTAGTCTGTCGAGATTTTTATGAGACTGTTGATTCTCCATTTAAATTTTTAATAAATTTTTAACTTTGTGAATCCCTTTGTGTTTAAGGAAAGGATTCATATCAATGAATTTTGTTTCATGATGACGTGTTACAATTCACAACAAAATGGATATATATAATGGTTTTAATATACAATTTATGATGTATGATAAGAAATACACAAGAACATTTAAATAAGATTCCTTTTTCGTAGGAGTTCTATCATAGAGATATTCCCTTTTTCATTCCAAAAATTTAATGAATTTATATGTGAGTTTTGATAAAATGAAATCAGAGGAATCTATGTTTGAGATTCATGATGATATGAGGAAGGTAAATCATCATTATATATAAAATTATATCATTTACCTCTGGATTCAAGGCTTTCTAATACCGATAATATTTGATAAAGAAACACTGATAGTTATTTATGTTTATTTTCATGACAATATGGTGAATATGTGGATGTTTAATCTTATTGGTTTAATTTTATTGAATATTACGAAACATAAATCTCATTCTTTAATGTATTAGTTGATAATGTTCCCTACCATCCTTAGTATTTATTTTTGAAATAGTTCCTATGTTTATGAAATATTTCAATTATGTTATATCCAAAAACTATCCTGGAGACCCTCATCAGTAATTATACAATTAAGAGACTCACGTATGAATTCAATTCTAAATCCAAAAGGTTATAGGATGATCTAGAAGATAAGAAATGAATGAAATTAGTTGATGGGAGTTAAAAACCATCAAATGCCACGGAAAAAACATCTAGAAAAAAGGAATATATGTCTATAACCCCCCCATAAATAAAATAAAAAAGTGGTATAAGACGAGGTTGTAGTAGAGTGGAAGAAAAAAATGGAATAATAGAAATAAGGTTATCCTTAGTTTGGTTTGGATCCATTTGATGTCCTCACTATGTAGATAAGAACCAAGGAAACCATAAAAGAAGAAGAAAGGATGAATAAAACAATGAATATAATGGATCAATATATTAATATTGATATTATTCTTAAAATATCCAATGAAGAAGAACTATAATTTTGATACAAGAACCACAATTTCAAACACAATAGAATCGAGAAGAGAATGGTAAAAAGAAATATGGACATGAATAATCAGCTACACAATGTCTCAATCAAGAAACTAAAGAATATGAATATGAAAAATTGGAAGAGGAACAAGGCTAAAAACAAGGATAACTATAAGAGAATGAATATTTAAATAAGTGAAGTCATTCAGAAAAATTGTCAGAAGATCCATCTTTACTGATTCCATATCCCGATCCTCACCTATATAAATATGTTTCTCAAAGGATTTCTGCTAATAAAGTCATTCAAATATTAAATAAATTAGAATAAGAATATAATAATAATATAAATTAGTCAGGTCAATTTATCAGCACTGAAACCCATTTTGATAAATTTTATAATACAATTAAGATAAAAATTATTAAAGGATGATCACAGTGAAGGGAATTCAATATATTGAACATGCCATAAACATATTAGAAAATTCTATCCCCTTAATTCTTGTAATTGAAGCCAGGATAGTTATTATTTAAAATATTTATAATGAAAGAATAGTTTCTATCCAAAATCTGATGGAAATGTTTATGAATATTGATGTCAATTTTAAAATATTCAATGAATGGGTTTCTATGCATAGGGAGACTTATAACAAGGTTGTGATGTGGTCATACAATATCTACTAGAATATCAAGTTTCATGTGAATAATCCTGATGAATTAGTGGAGTAGGTAAATGATCTTAATTCATTCTACCAAAATTTGGTCACTGATTTAAATAAATACTAAAAGTCATTCACGGATCATATACCTCAATGGGAATAGTCTCTGAATATCATGAAAATATTATTTCAATGTTAGATAATAGGTTTAATGAAATTTTTTTATTATCAAATCATGTTTATATTTTGGTGAAGACGGAAAATGTTTGAATAGAGGTTTATAATTCCAAGGAAGAAAGTCTCAAAGAACTAGAATCTGTCAATCTACTTCATGAGAATAGGCTCTAGAAGTAATAAAACATTATTTTAGAAAAATATGTCAAGCTGAAGGCTCACCATGAAGCTCTTAACAAATTGATTAAGGGTGTATATTTATTCAAGAGGATGAAGATCTCTATGTTCTATATTTTTTAAAAATATATAGACAAGGAATGAATTTTTGAAAACATGTTGTTATAAAATACTATTTCATTCAAGTAATGTCTATTTTTTCATACTCTATTTTTTTTAAATCTTTTCATGAAATGAATTATTTCCCTTGTTCTTTTTTAAAATCACTAAGGGAGTGAATAATTTGGAAATTTAGAAATTGCTTTATATAGATGTTTTATTTTGCATCAGAAAAAATATGGGTGAATTACATATTAAGAGGGAGAAATCACATGTAAATATAATGAGAATACAATCCCTAATGATATTTCGAAAACTTGTTTTGATTTTGTTCTAATCTCTTTTACTTTTGAAATAATTACTAAACTTGGTGGGAGATAAGTATTTATTGTTTTTTATGTTTTGTTCTTTCCGAATGCGGGAGATTGTTGAGTCAAAATTGTTTCGACTTTCACATTGATCTTTTTTGTTTTTGAAATAAAAAATTACATATTTTTTTGATATATATTGTTTTCTTATTATAATCATATGATGTTGTTTTACATCACAATCATATGCTATTTTTTCAATCATAATAACGTATGATGTTTCATAACATTATCACATATGATGTTTAATTCAGATAAATTATTTTTCAATAGTATCCTCATATGATGTTTTCTTATCCATATTAATTGTAATCAAGATATGCATCATAATAATGATATGGTTCATAATAATGATATGCATTGTATTCATGATATGCATCATAATGGTGTAATTTATCCATGTTATGCATCGTAATTATGTTACACATCTTATTCAATATATGCATCGCAATCATGTTATACATCATCAAATTAAAATGTATCTTATACATTATATACATCGTAATATGAATAAACATCGAAATTTTGATATGTATCATAATGAAGATATGTATCGTAACAAAATTACATATCGTATTCCTGTAAATCAATGTACTCATATCTTACACGAATGTCGCATACATTTTTTTCACTATATTTCATCTTACACAATTTTTCATACTTCTATTCTTATTTTTTTCTAATGAAAATGATTCCATTGAGTTATTTATATAATAATATAATTTATGACATCTTTTCTATTTCATTGGATAATTATAATGCCAGGTTTTTAGGGCCCTCCCATTTTTCATAAAGAATATGGTTGTTGGAAACAATATGAATGTTCGAAACTGAGGCCTATAAATAGGAGGTCATTCGAATTTGATAAATAAACTTTTGTGTCTTCCAAGTTATTGAGAGAGAATGTATTACAACTCTCTTTATTTATACATAAATCATTAATGATAAAAGATGTTAATGGCGTGTTCCTAGTTATTGTATTTCAATAAGTGATTTGTTTTTCTTTGTGTGAACAATCAATTTTATAATGATCATGGGATTCTGAGGATAGGAAGATGATTATGTTGATCATTTTATCATGGTTATTAATGTATTATATATATATAGGTGATGATTACCTTTTTAATCGAGGGATTCTATGGATAGTAATGGATATGTGTTGATCATCATAATATCAATGGGTTACCCAGGTGGTGGTAAGAAAGACCCTTTATCCTATGTGAAACGATACCATATTTTTTGGGATAAAACAATGGTAATAATTTTCCTATTAAACTACCATTGTAAATAAAAATGTAATCCATGTGTTTCCCATTTATTGTTATTATTACCTTTTGTAATTGTTTTAATTATAATATTCTCAGTACATATTATATTAAGAGATTTTATACACTAGATGGTAAAATAATTTACATTTTTTTACTCTAATCGTTATATTCAATTCTGATAATATTTTTGGCGAATATATTTGGTATCATATCATATCGCATCCATTGGATCTTGGTCCATTTAAATGATTTGTACTGTTTTTGAATAGAATTAGTTTATGATATCTTAAACTAATATTCTTCTTACAAGTTTATATATAATGTTTTTAAACATACAATTCAACCCCCTATTTTATTAGGCCATATCATATACATTAATATCAATATTATGATATGAAAATAGTTTACAAAAAATTATCATGAAATGTCTACAATTTAGTTTTGGATAATGTTGTTCCCATTTTGGTTATATTGAGATATTGGTTTTCTATAGTTATGGTTATACTATTTATATTTTTTATTTATTTCCTCTACTATATTAATTTTATAATGAGGTTATAGTATCCCATTGATAGATATTGTACACTCACTACCAGTTAGCATCCATTGATGCAAGGGAAGACATTCTTTATTTCACATTGTAAACTAGATCAGAGCCCTGGTGTGTGCACATTGGTCAGGATATTACAGTATCTATAATGAATACAATTATAAATCATTGAAATAGAATTAAAAGGTCAATATAATTAAGAATTTGAATTATGAAATGGATTTAATTGAAGGATAACTAATTTTTCCTTGTTAAATTGGTTAAAATAGATTATTTATGTTCACAACCATGCCAAAAAATTCTCAAATACTCTTGAGTAGAACATTTCTATAGTTTTACTATTTTATGAAAAATTGCCCTCCTAATTTTAGTGTACCTTAAGTCAAATGTTAAATAATGGATGAATCAATTCTCAATATAATATATTTGAAGTTTTCGGTTATTTTGAATATATAAAGGCACAACATTCCAATTTTTATATTTATGTGGATCAGTGGTGGTGAGTGATTACAAATTCCCAAGATCTATATGGGGTTGATTCCTTATAATGGTAAATATTTAAATATATTTTATTTGATAATTACATTCCATTTTTCTTGACATAGTATGGAAATTAAAAATTAATAACTAAATAGAAGGAGGGACTATGTTATTGTAGAGGATGATTATTATACTTGATTATCTATGTATGCACTAAATTATAATCTAGACCATGATAGTAAAATAGATATGATTTTCAGATGTATCAAATAATGTTCCTAAATATCATTATCCTCTCATAAATTTAAAATCATTTGTAAATTGTCATGTATTATTGAAAAGGTAAATATTTGGTATTTTGAATTTCATAATAACAAATATAAGATTCAGTCCATGTGGAATGTAATAGAAATGAATACAGATAATAATATTTAATATAAGAGGTTTAATTTTCCCTATTATGTTAAAAAGGTCAAGGTGTGACGTAAAATGATGTTTATAAAATTTAGAAAGTGTTATATATGTGGTATTATAGGAAATTTTGGGTGTGAATGTAATGAAAAATCAAAGTATTGGTAATAAATAATATGATAAGTAATAAATGGGATGTTTTAAATAAAATCTGATCATCCTCAGTGATGTTACATGTCCCAATAAAGTACGACATTTTAGGAATCTTTTATATCATAAATATAAGTATGTTTAAAATTAATTAGTGACTACATCAAAAAATTAAGGACCATCCAATGAATTTGAGATAAGTTGTTAGCATGATCACTAAATTAATGACAACATATTATTTTATTTAGTGACTACATATAATTTTATTTATGGGAAATTTCAAAGTAAAATTTAAATATTTCCTCAATAAATAGGTATATAACATTTCATAACAACTCTCCATAAAATTATTGAGGAATCAATGATTTAAATAAATATTCCTATGATTTTATATGAAATTAAGTTATATGAAAAAAAAATTTCCTTTCCCAATGTTAATTTATATGTTTATATGGTTATGGATTGGATTATAATTTAAGCTTCAAATATAAATTTTTATGATAATGATGTTTTATTCACCTTTAAAATGTGATATTGAATTTATATATTTAAATGATATTGTAACTGAGAAAAATTAAGAAGATAAAAAACAATAAATATGTATGTTATTGTAATAATGTTCATGTTATTTCAAAGTGGGTTGTTTTTTAGATTAGTGTTGTTATATTTGTAAATTAATATAAGGATATTTATATTAAAGATTTTATTATAATTATTCTTGATTGGGAGGCTAAATTCACCATTGACAAAGTTCTAGAAACCAATCCAATTTCAAAACCACCTTATATAATGACTCCATTGTAGTTATTATCATTTAAAAACTAGTTATAAGATATTCATATAGTAGTTTTTATTGTTCACGTCACATCACCATGGGGTGATATATTTTTTTATTAAATTGAATGATTTTTTTAGGAGGTTTTGTACTAATTATAGATAAATTAATAATATTATAGTTAAAAACATATATATATTAACTCATGTAGATGATATAGTTTTATTTTCATTAGGGAGAACATTATTTCGCAAATAGTTTTCTCAGTTTTGGATATCATTATCATATTGAGAAAGATGAATATATTCTTAATATTACATTTTAGAAAAGTCATGGGAATGATGTTTTTTTTGAATATTCCATTCAAGTTGACTAATGAAATTATTTTATTAATGGATATTATGAACATTGTTTTACTAAATTTTTTATAAAATTATTGGTAGTATTTTTATGATGAAACTATAGTTTATTCCAAATGTTACAAGGTACATTAAAAACATTTGGGGACAGCTCATAATATATGAACGAAAATAATTTTTCAAGGAACATTTAATAATTGAAATTTCATTTTCATAAAATTTATTTCATTATATATATTCACTAAAAGGATATAGTATCTATTTACCTGACTAATATAGTTGTTATTTTCATCACATCTTTTGTGATATTCGAGAAATAAATCGCCATATTTTTTTAAATAGTTTTTTATGTTCACATATTTTATTTTTCATAGATATTTCTTGAATTTTAGTGAAAATAGTTTAATTCAATGATTTAATAATTTTTTAATCATTTATAAATTTATTCAATCAATCTTTTATGTTTTTCAAAATCCAATGAATTTGTTAAAAATTTAAATTTTAATATTAAAACCAAGCATTTGATCTATGAATGAGTGTTAATAAGATAAATTGATACTTCTTTATACAATATTTCATTACACATCTTATGATATTTAGACCTAATATATAATTTTACTTTATTAATTTTCATTTTCATACTATTTTTTATGGCATGTAAGACATTTCTATCATCCATATACTATTTTTTCAACTCTCATATGAAAATTAAAATTTCCAAAATATGATCTCATATGATTTTTTATCTCAAAATTTTTATCTCCCCATAAATGATATTTTATATCCATTATGATATTTTTACCATATTTGATGAAGAACATGGTGAAATTTTTAGAAATTGGGGACAGAATAACATCATATTACTAGATTTTATCCAACTATAAACCATGGACACATGGATTAAATTGATAAGGGGGATAATGATTTGATTCATATAGAATGATTATAAATGGAAATAAAACTTAGGTTGAATGAAATTATTTACCCATACACATGATTTAATAACACGTTTCTACTTCAACCTAGAATATATTATAATGCCCTTAATATACATGCATGAATCCAGATGAATCTTATATGTGGAAATAATATTAAAATATTTATACCCATATTATTATGTAGTAAGATATATATATTGAAATAATATAATGATAAGGAACATATACACATGTGAGAGAGATATTGGGATATATAAGGATCATTTTGATGGTAGGTGTGCATATACAGAGTGGTTTCTTCCATTAAGAAGGAGGAAGAATATGGGGGATAAATTATCTATGATTAGCTAAACTCATGTGCTACTGAGGTACTGTGATCCAATGATAATGCCTTCAGATGAAATTCATTTCATCATATATTATTTATAATTTTCTGAACTATATGTTGTGATGAATAATGTCTTCTTCCTACTCAATTTATTTTATTGTAAACTATTTTAAATTTTTTAGTTAATTAATTTCATGTGAGCATTTAGATTATTTAAACATAGTTGAGTTTGAATTTTAACTGATTATGTCAAGATCAATTTGATTTGTTTATTTGGAGGTCTTCCAGGTAATGTATAATGTTTATAATTGTCACGACCCGACCTCGGGGCCCGTGCCGTGACTACCCCAAGCCCGCCTTCCATAGGCCAGGGGCTGGCGACTAGCACCAAGGCGTAAAATCCCGGTAAACAGGGAAGGCATTGCCTTTATAAGTAACTACCACCACAGAGTCAGCAAGCGGAAAGTAACTACAAATGCAGAAAAGTAATGGGGGTCGGAATACAAGCCCAACTGAAAGTACAACTGAAAAGGTAAAGAATAGCAACTGAAGAAAAGACGGCGGCCTCGTGTCGTCCACTGGCAATCCCACCTGAAGGGTCGGTACAGATAGCCTCCAGGCTCCTCGGGTCCCACGTCTGCTCCGAGCACGTCCCGCCCAGTGGTCCGCCTCCAGGTACCGTCCTGCTCCACGCCCCAACCGAGATCAGCGCTGTTCGTCGTCTGCATCCAACACAACAAGGTGCGGGCAAAGCCCGTGCAGGGGTGAGTATAAACTACTCAGTAAGGACCCCGAGACCCCCGAAGGTCTCCCGAAATCCACAAAGGATATAGCACAAAAGAAAGGGGAAACCACGAAGAAACAACTGACTCGACTTAGGTATATTCCCATACATATACCTAAGTCCCCATTTCTAGCTCTGCTCTCGAGCTCAAGGTCAACTCGATCCACACAGGAAAGCAAGACTCAAATCCACCAGGGAGAGTTAATAGTAAATCCACATAGGATAGTTCAACACAAACACAAAGGAGAGTAACTTAAGATTCAGCTCAACCAGGTATACTTTTTTAGATGACGACAAGATGATCACCGAACCATCTAAGTCGTCGGACCCACGAAGGATCGATTGGTACTAACCTCGGCAATGACCCACACAGGATTGGGCCCACACAGGACCTGTAGCAATGGCTCACACAGAACCGTAAGAGATGACCCACACATGATCGGGCCCACACAGGACCTGTAGTCAAGGCTCACACAGAACCGTAAGGTGATGACCCACACAGGATCGGGCCCACACAAGACCTGTAGCACTGATCCACGTAGGATCGCTGAGTGCAATAGTCGACGCAGTCCACTGAGGATCTCTGCACAGTCGTCGCCGCAGTCCACGAAGGATCTCTGCTCTGTCGTCGTCGCAGTCCACGGAGGATCTCTGCTCTGTCGTCGTCGCAGTCCACGGAGGATCTCTGCTCTGTCGTCGAAGTCACAGCCAGCGCTAGGGTTCCCGCACACAGCGAGCTCGTCTAGGAGGGTCCGCTCCACGAGCCGATAGGCTGATACATCAACTGACACGTAGTCCGAAGTTGATGTATCCAAAAGTTCCGTATCGACAACAGGATCTCAACGCAACAGACGGCGCGTCAATCGGACGCCCGGTCTGAGAGTTATTGGCATTTTCGTCCCAGGGCCCCGGTTGGTTTTTAGGGCAAAACCAACCCGACCGTACTCCGCCTATGTCCGATCCTCGGGCGGAGTATGCCAAAAGTTCCGTCTCACTTAGAGGAAACCTCCACAGCTGACGGTACGTCAATCGGACGTCCGCAGCTCGAGTTATGAGTGTTTCCGCTCCGAGGGCCCGGTTGGTTTCGCGTACGAACCAACCCGGCCGAACCCAAAGTCTTCCGAAACCTTGAGTGTAATATACCGAAAAGACCGTCTCGATCCAAGGATCGCGTAGCCGCTGACGGTTCGTCAATCGGAGGTCCCAGGCCCAAGATATGGGCAAAAGACCGAAGTGGGCCCGAAAACGGGGGGTTCTGGGCCCGGGGCGACCCCGCCCGAACCACCCCTGGGTCGGCCGAACCGGGTCGACCCGACCCGGCCCGACCCGGCTAGGCCGGGGCGCGGCCCGGCCGACCGGACCGGCTGGCTCGGCTTCGGCCGAGCGGCCGAAGAGGGCTGCCGCGTGGTGCCGCCCCCGCGGCTTGGTGGAAAATGCGGCCCCGCGGGGGGCCGCCTGTCACGCGGACGCGGCCGGGCCGCCGCGTCCCTCCCCGGTTCCGCGCGGCCGCGGAACCGGCCGCCGCCGCCGCGGCTGAAGCCGCGGTGGATTCCTCCACGGCGGCGCACCGGGCGCCGCCGCCGCCTTCCGCGGGCCGCCGAAGTTTCTCTGGTGGCCCGTTTTGCCTCCCGTCTACGCCATAGCTCCTCCCGAGGGCCGATCTTCACTGCGGGATCAACGGATCGCCCCTGCCGCACGGTTCGTCATCGTCCACCAAATCCGCACAACAAAAAGATCGGAGGAGGGTTGTCGGGTCTTGTTCGTTATACCCGCACCCTCCGTGTTAGTCATAAAATCATCGGGAGGGATTAAGGCAGCCACAATTTTATCCAAAAAAATAAAATTGTTCAAGTTTGGTTCTTTAATTAAAAAGAATTAGATCACGGGAACGAATCACCAAGAAAAATAAAATCCCTACCTCGAAGTCGCCGTCGGACGTGAGGTCGTCGCGGAATCGCTCGTCGCGGAAGGAGGGGATCGGCGCGTCGTCGCGGAAGAGACGTTCGTCGCACCGCAGGAAAAACGTCGCGCCGACGATCTCCGGATCTAGAACAAATAGATTTAATTAATTAAATCCGTTGTCATTGAAATTAAAAGGGAGAATTAAACGATCCGTTTCTCACCTTAGTTGCCGAACGAGGATCGGCCGCGAAAGAAGAGGCGTCGCCGAAGAACGTCGCGGGTAGAGCTCGTCGAATTCCGGTCGCCGGCGTTCTTCGCGTTCTTCGCGTTCTTCGCAGGGAGGCTGGAGGCTCAGAGAATTCGCACAACAATAGCAATCCTCCAAAAGAGACAAGTTTGTCTATTTTATTAATTTACCAACGAACGCAAACGCATAAGTAACGACCCATTAAATTCGTTGAATTAATTCAACGAATGAAACAGCCCATTTAATTCACGAAATAAACCGCCCAATTAAATGGTCTGTTAAGAATTAAGGAAAACGCGTCGGTTGACTTTTCAGTTACTTGACGGGTTTTCGCGGGTGCGTTACTTAGCGAAAGAAACGGCGGGGCTCGTACGGGCCCCACCTCACAAATATCCTACCAAGGGGTAGGGTATTTCCGGATAGCACCCTATCCGCTTTAACTCAGTTAAAGTGGCTTCCAAGCGACTTCCAAGCGGCTTAAGTGAAATAAAATAAAGTTGTCGCACAACCTTTATTTTATTTCCGACTTAAAGCCCAATTGTTTTTTTAAAAAACCACGGTTGAGCAAACGCAACTCCGGAAGAGGCGTTTCTAAGCAAATACCAGCACTGCGATTTCATCGGTGCCCTCAGAATTCGATTCCGGGCACCGGTTCAAAAGATAGAAAAACCCGCTTGTCTGTTCACTGAACGTACCCGAGCCAAACATCGGAAATTGATTCCGGGCACACCGGGCCTCGGAATCAGGTGCCGTCTGAAGCTGCGCTCTTGTAAAATTCCAAAGAAAATTAAGAAAAAAATTTCCTTGAAATTTGCGGGTCTTTACATTACTCCCACCTCAGGGCTTTACGTCCCCGTAAAGATACATCAAAAACTAGGGGAACAAATGGGGGTACTGAGCACGCATCTGAGCCTCCCGCTCCCAAGTGCTCTCCTGGAGGTTCCCGTGCTGCCATCTGACGCGCACAAGAGGAATCGACCGCCCACGTAGGACCCACTCCTATCGATCCTCGATCTCCACTGGGACCTCCGCAAAAGTCGCCCCATCGTCCACGTCCAGCTCCCCAAAGTTGACGATGTGCGTCGGGTCGTGCACGTATCTCCTCAGCTGAGACACGTGGAAAACGTCGTGCACCCGGTGCAACTGAGGTTGTAGAGCCAGGCGATAAGCCACCTCTCCTATCCTGCTGAGGACCTGGAAAGGCCCGACGAAGCGTGGAGACAACTTGCCGCCTCGGCCAAATCTCCGTAAACCACGTCGAGGTGAGACACATAAAAAGACGTGGTCGCCATCCTCGAACTGTAGTGGCCTCCGCCTCCTGTCAGCATATGACTTCTGCCGGCTCTGAGCTATCCTCATCCTCTCCTGGATGATCTGGACCTTCTCTGTCATGGCTCGGACCATCTCTGGTCCAACGAGTGCTGACTCCCCAGGGTCTGTCCAGTACAACGGTGATCTTCAGGGTCTGCCGTACAACGCCTCGTATGGTGTCATCCCGATGGTGGAGTGGTAGCTGTTGTTGTACGCGAACTCCACCAAGGGTAGGTGGTCCTCCCAGCTGCGACCAAAGTCGAAAACACATGCACGGAGCATGTCCTCGAGTGTCTGTATGGTCCTCTCCGTCTGACCATCCGCCTGAGGGTGGAAGGCTGTGCTCAGATGGAGCCGCGTCTCGAACGCCTCCTGCAACCCCTTCCAAAACCGGGATGTGAAACGAGCATCTCGATCGGAGACGATAGACGATGGCACACCGTGAAGCCGTACGATCTCATGGACGTAAAGACGTCCCAAGCTCTCCACTGAGCCCAGCTCTCTGATGGGTAAGAAGTGTGCCGACTTGGTGAGTCGGTCGACAATCATCCAAATGGAGTCGTGACCTCTGGAAGTGCGTGGAAGTCCAGTCACGAAGTCCATAGATATCCCGTCCCACTTCCACTCCGGGACCTCCAAGGGTTGTACCAAGCCTGCTGGTACCTGATGCTCTACCTTCACCTGCTGGCAGGTGAGGCATCGTGAAACGAACTCTGCCACAGCTTTCTTCATGCCCGGCCACCAGTGCTGTCATCTGAGATCCTGGTACATCTTCGCCGCTCCGGGATGTACTGCCAAGGGAGAAGTGTGAAACTCTCTCAGCACCTCCTCTCGTAAAGCGACTGGTACGAAGGTACGTCCTCTGAAAATGATGTCGTGCTCTGCTCCAAGGGAGAAACCATCAGGCGCCTGACCTGAGGATATCAGTGCACGCCGGGTCTCACAGTCAGCGTCCCCATGCTGAGTCTATCTGACCCGCTATAGAAGTGGAGGAGAGACTGTGAGAGACTGAAGAAAGGATGCTCTGTCTCTATCCACGAAGGATATCTGTAAGGAGGCTAGCTGCTCTGTCGCCTCCTCAAGTAGTTGAATGCCCGTCCTCCTGCTGAGGGCATCGGCTTCCACGTTCCCCTTCCCAGGAGTATAGACTATCTCAAAGTCATAGTCCTGGAGGAACTCAAGCCATCTCCACTGTCTCAGGTTCAGGTCCTTCTGGGAGAAGATATACCTGAGACTCTGGTGGTCAGAAAAGACTGTGAAGCGCTCGCCCATCAAATAGTGCCTCCATGTCTTCAGAGCGAAGACCACTGCTGCTAACTCCAGGTCATGAGTGGCGTAGTTCTGCTCATGCGGCCTCAACTGACGTGATCCGTAGGTGATTACGGCCCGCTCCTGCATCAGGACGCACCCGAGTCCAGTCCCTGATGCATCGCAGTAAACTACGTATCCAACTCCCTCCTCAGGCAACCTCAAGATAGGTGCGATGGTCAATCTTTATCTCAGCTCCTAGAAGCTCTGCTGACATCTGTCTGACCACACAAAGGGTTTCCCCTTCTTTGTCAAGGCTGATAGTGGTGTCACAACTCTGGAAAAGTCTGGCACAAATCTCCGATAGTATCCGGCTAGGCCCAAGAAGCTCCGCACCTCCGTCACGCTCCTGGGTGGCTCCCAAGCTAGCACTGCATCGATCTTCGCGGGATCCACTGCAACTCCCGTCTCAGAGATGACGTGCCCCAAGAAATGGACCTCACGTAACCAGAACTGGCATTTTGAGAGCTTTCCATAAAGCTGGTGCTCTCGGAGTGTGTCTAGCACAACTCGCAGGTGGTAGGCATGCTCTTCCTCAGTCGTCGAGTATACCAAAATGTCTTAAATGAAGACCACGACAAATTGGTCGAGGTATGGCTGGAAGATCCTGTTCATGAGGCTCATGAACACTGCTGGAGCATTGGTTACGCCGAATGGCATAACCAAGAACTCATAATGGCCATACCGACACCTGAAGGCCGTCATCTGCACGTCCTCGTCTCGAACTCTGAGCTGATGATAGCCTGACCGGAGGTCTATCTTCGAGAACCACCGCGCTCCCTTGAGCTGATCGAAGAGGTCATCAATCCGTGGCAGCGGATACTTGTTCCTCACTGTCACCTGGTTCAGGCGACGATAGTCGACACACAGTCGCAAGCTCCCGTCTGCCTTCTTGGCGAACAATAACGGGGAAGCCCAGGGTGAAACACTGGGTCGGATAATCCCCTTGCTCTGCAAGTCCTCCAACTGTACCCGCAGCTCTCGAAGCTCGGCGGGGGCCATCTGATATGCTAGAGTAGATATCAGGGACGTCCCGGGGTACAAGTCGATGTAAAAGTCTACCTCTCTACGAGGAGGTAGCCCTGGAACGTCGTCGGGAACGACGTCCACGTACTGGTCCACCACTGCAGGAAAAACTGGACTCCGGACATCCACTGCTCCTAGGATGAGGCTAGCCAACTGATGAGAGATGGGCTGCACTCTCCTCCGCGGAAGTCCATCCTATGCTGCAAAGGTTCCCTTCTCGCCGGTGAAGGTAAACCTTCTCCCGTCGGTGCGAACACTTCGCACCTTGCGCCTAAAACAGTCGATCTGGGCATGAACCGTGGATAGCCAATCCATGTCCAAGATGACGTCGTAAGGCCTCGACGCCGCTACAAGGAGATCCCAGCCGAAGCTCTCGCCTCCTAGAGTAAGCTCACACTGCCGGCACCAGTGCGTAATCGTCGAGTCTGCTCCCGTAGGAGTCTCTAGCCGTAAGGATCGAGCCAACGGCTCAGTCGGAATCTCCGAGTTCCGAACAAGGGCAGAGGCTATGAAAGAGTGACTCGCTCATGTGTCTATAAGTACTGCAGCAAGGGTGGAATAGACACAGATCGTACCTCGAATCATCTCTGGCATGTCGGGGTCGTAGGCCTCCACTGCCTGGAGCTGGGCCTGTCCCTGCCCGCCAGCTCCCTGTGGTCGAGGTGGCCCTCCTGGTGGTGGTGGGGGTAGAGCCTGGAAGCGTCGCCCACCACCCGCTGCTCGGCCAGCTCCTCTGCCTCGTCCGCCTCCTCCCTGCGGACCGCCACGGTCGACCCTCTGCCTCTGCCTGGGTGGCCCCTCCACCGTTTGCTGCTCCTCTGATCGGCGAGTCGGGCAGTCACGAGCCATGTGACCCTGCCCGCCGCAGGAGTAGCACTGCCTGCCTCTCGGAAGGCTGGCACTCCGATGTGTGCCCCACATTGCTGAGCCGGTGTCCTGAGGCCGTCTGCGTGGGGGTTTGGTCTGCCTGGACCCGAGAGTCATCCGTCGGCTACCTACTGCCGAAGACTCAGCTACCTGCCGCCCTGCTCTAGGTCTCGCCGCTGAAGAAGGCTCTGCCAGGAAGCTTTCGATCAGGAGGGCTCGCTCCAGTACTCCCTCCTGGGTCGGAATGCTGAGGGAGATCAGCGACGCCCGAATCTCCTGCCGCAAGCCCTGCTCGAAGGTCCGGGCCCGAAAGAAGGGGTCCCGTACCATGTCGGTCGAGTAGCGAGATAGGTCAGTGAACCTCGCCGCGTACTGAGCGACCGTCATGCTGCCCTGGCGCAGCTGGAGAAGCTCCTGGATGCGCACCGCTCGGAGGGTGGCCGGGACGAACTCAGAGCGGAAGAGGCTCTCGAAGTCCGTCCAGAGCAAGGATGCCTCATCGTGAACCTGGAGCATCAAGCTCCACCATCGTCCTGCCGCCGCCTGCAGGAGGCTCGCCGCGAGAATCACCATGAGATCCGCTGGTGTCCTCACTTGCCTAAAGATCCGTACCACCGCCTCTAGCCAGTCCTCGGCGGCCTGGGGGTCCGCCTCACCGCGAAACCTGGGCGGTCGCTGGCTCTGAAACTCATGAAGTGCCCTGAGGTGACGTGCATCGTCAGCGTCGGGTACTGGTAGCATCGGTGGCTCGGCGGGTAAAGCTACCGCCGGTGCCACTGCTGGAAAAGGTCCCTGCACCGAGGCCTCGTCGCTCTGTGGGCTGCCGTCGCGCCCTACACTCGGAACCCTAGCTGGCTGTCGTCGCGGGGCCATCCTGAAAAGGAGAACAAGAGTACCACAGTCAGAACAGTATAACTGGTGAGCTGGCACAAGTAATCACAAGGAAAACATGATACTTTCATGAAGCAGATCAGTATACCCGGTGAGCTGACACAAGTAATCACAATGAAAACTTGAAACACACACGCAATCAATGTTTTCATGCACTAAGTCGGAAATCAGGAGTCTGGGTCCTGGTGTACGGATACGTCGGCCACCGCACCAACACTGGGCTCCCTGAACTGATAACCACACTCAATACACTAAACACTATTGCTTCGTATAGAAAGAAAAGACGATCAGAGTCTGCGGTAGAACCTCCCTTTGATACCAATTTGTCACGACCCGACCTCGGGGCCCGTGCCGTGACTACCCCAAGCCCGCCTTCTATAGGCCAGGGGCTGGCGACTAGCACCACGGCGTAAAATCTCGGTAAACAGGGAAGGCATTGCCTTTATAAGTAACAACCACCACAGAGTCAGCAAGCGGAAAGTAACTACAAGTGCAGAAAAGTAAAGGGGGCCGGAATACAAGCCCAACTGAAAGTAAAACTGAAAAGGTAAAGAACAGCAACTGAAGAAAAGACGGCGGCCTCGTGTCGTCCACTGGCAATCCCACCTAAAGGGTGGGTACAGATAGCCTCCAGGCTCCTCGGGTCCCACGTCCGCTCCGAGCACGTCCCGCCCAGTGGTCCGCCTCCAGGTACTGTCCTGCTCCACGCCCCAACCGAGATCAACGCTGTTCGTCGTCTGCATCCAACACAACAAGGTGCGTGCAAAACCCGTGCAGGGGTGAGTATAAACTACTCAGTAAGGACCCCGAGACCCCCGAAGGTCTCCCGAAATCCACAAAGGATATAGCACAAAAGAAAGGGGCAAGCACGAAGAAAAAACTGACTCGACTTCGGTATATGCCCATACATATACCTAAGTCCCCATTTCTAGCTCTGATCTCGAGCTCAAGGTCAACTCGATCCACACATGAAAGCAAGACTCAAATCCACCAGGGAGAGTAAATAGTAAATCCACATAGGATAGTTCAACACAAACACAAAGGAGAGTAACTGAAGATGCAGCTCAACCAGGTATACTTTTTCAGATGACGACAAGATGATCACCGAACCATCTAAGTCGTCGGACCCACGAAGGATCGATAGGTACTAACCTCGGCAATGACCCACACAGGATCGGGCCCACACAGGACCTGTAGCAATGGCTCACACAGAACCGTAAGAGATGACCCACACAGGATCGGGCCCACACAGGACCTGTAGTCAAGGCTCACACAGAACCGTAAGGTGATGACCCACACAGGATCGGGCCCACACAGGACCTGTAGCACTGATCCACGTAGGATCACTGAGTGCAGTAGTCGACGCAGTCCACTGAGGATCTCTGCACAGTCGTCGCCGCAGTCCACGAAGGATCTCTGCTCTTTCGTCGTCGCAGTCCACGGAGGATCTCTGCTCTGTCGTCGTCGCAGTCCACGGAGGATCTCTGCTCTGTCGTCGAAGTCACAGCCAGCGCTAGGGTTCCCGCACACAGCGAGCTCGTCTAGGAGGGTCCGCTCCACGAGCCGAGAGGCTGATACATCAACTGACACGTAGTCCGAAGTTGATGTATCCAAAAGTTCCGTATCGACAACAGGATCTCAACGCAACAGACGGCGCGTCAATCGGACGCCCGGTCTGAGAGTTATTGGCATTTTCGTCCCAGGGGCCCGGTTGGTTTTTAAGGCAAAACCAACCCGACCGTACTCCGCCTGTGTCCGATCCTCGGGCGGAGTATGCCAAAAGTTCCGTCTCACTTAGAGGAAACCTCCACAGCTGACGGTACGTCGATCGGACGTCCGCAGCTCGAGTTATGAGCGTTTCCGCTCCGAGGGCCCGGTTGGTTTTGCGTACGAACCAACCCGGCCGAACCCAAAGTCTTCCGAAACCTTGAGTGTAATATACCGAAAATACCGTCTCGATCCAAGTATTGCGTAGCCGCTGACGGTTCGTCAATCGGAGGTCCCAGGCCCAAGATATGGGCAAAAGACCGAAGAGGGACCGAAAACGGGGGGTTCTGGGCCCGGGGCGACCCCGCCCGAACCACCCCTGGGTCGGCCGAACCGGGTCGACCCGACCCGGCCCGACCCGGCTAGGCCGGGTCCGGTCCGGCCTGGGCGCGGCGCGGCCGACCGGACCGACTGGCTCGACTTCGGCCGAGCGGCCGAAGAGGGCTGCCGCGGGGCGCCGCCCCCGCGGCTTGGTGGAAAACGCGGCCCCGCGGGGGGCCGCCTGTCACGCGGATGCGGCCGGGCCGCCGCGTCCCTCCCCAGTCCCGCGCGGCCGCAGAAACGGCCGCCGCCGCCGCGGCTTCAGCCGCGGCGGATTCCTCCACGGCGGCGCGCCGGGCGCCGCCGCCTCCGGCCGCCGGAGTTGCTCCGGTGGCCCGTTTTGCCTCCCGTCTGCGCCATAGCTCCTCCCGGGGGCCGATCATCACTGCGAGATCAACGGATCGCCCCTGCCGCACGGTTCGTCGTCGTCCGCCAAATCCGCACAACAAAAAGATCGGAGGAGGGTTGTCGGGTCTTGTTCGTTAGACCCGCACCCTCCGCGTTAGTCATAAAATCATCGGGAGGGATTAAGGCAGCCACAATTTTATCCATAAAAAATAAAATTGTTCAAGTTTGGTTCTTTAATAAAAAAGAATTAGATCACGGGAACGAATCACCAAGAAAAATAAAATCCCTACCTCGAAGTCACCGTCGGACGTGAGGTCGTCGCGGAATCGCTCGTCGCGGAAGGAGGGGATCGCCGCGTCCTCGCGGAAGAGACGTTCATCGCACCGCGTGAAAAACGTCGCGCCGACGATCTCCGGATCTAGAACAAATGGATTTAATTAATTAAATCCGTTGTCATTGAAATTAAAAGGGAGAATTAAACGATCCGTTTCTCACCTTAGTTGCCGAACGAGGATCGGCCGCGGAAGAAGAGGCGTCGCCGAAGAACGTCGCGGGTAGAGCTCGTCGAATTCCGGTCGCCGGCGTTCTTCACGTTCTTCGCGTTCTTCGCGGGGAGGGTGGAGGCTCAGAGAATTCGCACAACGATAGAAATCCTCCAAAATAGACAAGTTTGTCTATTTTATTAATTTTCCAACGAACGCAAACGCGTAAGTAACGACCCATTAAATTCGTTGAATTAATTCAACGAATGAAACAGCCCATTTAATTCACGAAATAAACCGCCCAATTAAATGGTCTGTTAAGAATTAAGGAAAACGCGTCGGTTGACTTTTCGGTTACTTGACGGGTTTTCGCGGGTGCGTTACTTAGCGAAAGAAACGGCGGGGCTCGTGCGGGCCCCACCTCACAAATATCCTACCAAGGGGTAGGGTATTTCCGGATAGCACCCTATCTGCTTTAACTCAGTTCAAGTGGCTTCCAAGCGACTTCCAAGCGGCTTAAGTGAAATAAAATAAAGTTGTCGCACAACCTTTATTTTATTTCCGACTTAAAGCTCAAATTTTTTTTAAAAACCACGGTTGAGCAAACACAACTCCGGAAGAGGCGTTTCTAAGAAAATACCGGCGCTGCGATTTCATCGGTGCCCTCAGAATTCGATTCCGGGCACCGGTTCAAAAGATAGAAAAACCCGCTCGTCCGTTCACTGAACGTACCCGAGCCAAACTTCGGAAATTGATTCCGGGCACACCGGGCCTCGGAATCAGGTGCCATCTGAAGCTGCCCTCTTGTAAAATTCCAAAGAAAATTAAGAAAAAAATTTCCTTGAAATTTGCGGGTCTTTACAATAATTGGAACAATACCTATACTATGGTATTTATAAATTTTTTTCGAAAAATCATGTAATTTAAATATATTTTATATTGTAAAGACTTAGAAATAAATTTTAATAATAATTTTGTATATGTATGATTGTAGATTTCTTTATAGAAAAAAATGTAATGTAAATAATACTTTAAATTTTGTTTAACTCTTATTTTGAAATCTGTTTCCAATATCAATATCTTTTCATCATTATCATATCTACTTTTTTTCTCTGTTAGATTTATATTTTCCTCCATACTCCGTGAAATACTAAATTTATAATATCCATGAAAAAATAAAAAAAACATATGTGCCTATTTGAGACATTATTTTGACGTCCCCATTTTAGATAATCCAAAGGATTGTTATATTGGATTCTGTATGTGATAATTTTTTGATAAAAGAACCACAATAGATATACACTATATAATGGTTTAACATCCATTGATGTCTCTTATTTTTTTTATTTTTTTATATATCTAGAAATCATAACCCTAATTTTATGTTTCTAGGTATTAAAATTGTTAGAATTTACATCTATATGGACAAAACTATAATATATCTTATGGTGCCATGTAGGAAATTTACCAATAACATCCTAAAAAACTAACATTGATTACCATTATTTTAAAATTGATGATAATATATATTATTTGAAAAAATGTACTCATATAATGATGAATGTCAGAAGAATATTATAGAGTACAATATTTCCCTAATTAGTTTTGAATGAAAATTTAGTTTTTTCACAAAATTTTTATATTTTACGGATTTCTAAGTGATTATATTTTATTTTTTCAATAATTCATTTATCCATTTGTTAATATTAATCCACCAGTAATATATTGAAATAAAATTATACAAGGATGATTTCCTATTTCTTTATAAGGTTTTTTTAATGAATGTCACTATAATTTATATTCTATATAATATAATATTGGATAAAATTTAAAAACATTTTTTAGGAAAATTAAATCCTACTACAAGAACAAAATGATTTTTAAAACATATTTTATAAATTAGGAAAACCCTTAGAGAAATTTTAAAAAATTATATGAAATATTTAACAGAATATGATTTACTTTTCACCATAAAAATATAAGTGAATATATTTTTATGGAATTATTTTTGATAGATTGAGTACTAATGATTGAAGTTTGTTTTATGATAATACTAGAGTAACATTAGAAAAAAAATACCTTCTGCTGAAAGGAAATTAAATATGTATACATGGCCTAAAATGCACAATAATTTTTACAAGAGTATGTTTATATGATAAATTCACTAAAGAAATACCAAAACATATTTCTTTAAAAACATGATTTTATAAAAAAATGTTATTTTAATACAATTTTCTGGTAAATTATTTTATCCAATACTAAAAAACCACAACCCATAACTAAAATAAAATTTCATTTACAAGTACATTATTGGATTTTCTCTTTAAATGAACTCTTTAGGGAAAAATAATATAAGATAAAATTTCCTACTAAAAATGTGATACCTAATTTTAAGGAAGACTATTTGACTTAATAAATGAATTATATTTTAAACCCAACAAAAAATACTAACAAGGATTGAATAATATGTCTCATGATATATTTATACGGTTTAAAAATATCAATATATATATTTTAAGGATAATTGCTTAATTCCCAACCTAGATACAGAAATGTGGAATCAAATTATCAACCTATAAGAAATATAAATCATTATCAACATATAAAAAACCTGATAAATAATATTAATATGATATGAAACATCATATATTTTTTATGAATATCTAGATGTCATAATATTTTCAGTTGGTTATTGACAATAGTATGATTAAAAAAATGTTCCTTGCTGGTCTACCTTCACAGTCCCATCATATATCAGGAAGAAATGAAAATATAAATATTAGTTTCATTGAAAAAATGAATGGAACCATGGTGAATAACAACAAATTTGTGTGTTTGAACTTCAATTATCAAAAAAATCTACATTTTCTTATCTTAGAACTTGATTTAAAGAATCAACCTACTAATAATATTTATGAATGTTTTAAATTATCTAAAAAGTATATATATTTTTATAAATACAAATAAATATCATAATAAAATGATTACATGCTTTAACCAAGAAATATTTGGGAATGATGCTTTATCTTAATGTTAAAAGTGATCCAAACATATTTAAATAACCACTATACTCTGTTGGTAGTAACCAGATAGAGAGAGAAAATACTAGAAAGGATTTGGATAAATAATTAATTGACTCTTTTTGGAACTTCCACGTTAATATATTAATATTTTATTCAATTAAACAAATTCAAAAGTAAAAATTATTTTTGATTAACACATTCTCTAATAAAATAATGTTTAATGGAGGATTGAAATAGAAATTAGTATTAAAATTATAATCAATGATACATACATATTATTATATGAAATTTAATTATCCTTTAGAAATCAATATTACATATACCATAGGAGAGTGTGAGTTTATGTATGACATACTAGAATTATTATCTTCAATAAATGTTATCCCAATATATAATTTTATCCTGTATAGGTTGAAAAAATATAACATCCTAAATTGCCATTGAGTATTATAATTGAATCAATGCTAATTATACATGGGTTATATAATATGTTTTTTTTTAAATTACATAAAATGTATTTCCTAAATTATTTTTAAATTATTAATCTTGTAAAATTCTATATTTATCTCATATTAACCTCTTGTTCTTATGTTACCCTACATAAATACTATAAAATCCATTAATATTGTCCACAAATGATGATATTTTTTTTAGAAATTAGAAAATATTTATTCCACTCTAACATATTTTTCATCTATAGAAAATTAAATTAAATTTATTAAAACATTCATGACATGATTTATTGATTCTAAAAAATGATGATTTGCAGTTTTGAAGAACTATTTTCGAGAACATATAAATTTTTAATGCGATTAATCTAATTTCAACAACATTATTTATGATATTGTTACTGATTTCAGAAGAATTATTGAAATACCCTAAAATGATGAGTCTAATTATTATTTAGGGAATATTTTATTTTGAATAAACGAGGAAACTTTTAAACATTCGCCTTTTAAATATATAGTTTTGAAAAGAGTTCAACCTACAAACATTGAAGAAGCTTCTAAAACTCCATTTTATTATTTTCGTGAATTTTTTAATTTCACATAAAAATACTAATGAGGATGTTAATATTTATAACCATTCAAATAAAAAATCATAAATTATGAAAATATTCAAATATTATTATTCTTTATAAGAAGAATCATTTATATAGATTTCCATATGATCTCTTTTACCCAAATTATATTTTAAATATACTAATTTTAGTGAAGATATTGGAGATGGAATTTATGTAGATGTGTTGAAAAATATATTCTTATAGAGAGAAGATTCCTAAAAAATTATTGTTAAACCCCTTCTTTGAAAATATCAAATATTAATTTCTTGGAGAAAGTGATCAATTCACTATCATCATTTCTCAATTTTTATCAAAATACAATGTAAAAACAAATAGGATTCATAATTTTAATGAATAAATATTTGTGACTAACAATTTCAGATATCATAATATTTTGTTACTAATTTATTAAATAAAATATTATTTGAGGAAAATACCCAATCATTAAGGAAAATTCTATTAAGAATAAACTAACCCTTTTTGAAGTTATTGAGAAAGAGGATACCACTTTTTTGCATACTACAAAAATATTTCATATCTATGAGAGCCAATCTATAAGACCCATTTTTGGTTTATCATAATAATAATTCCACCATGTAACACCATATGTTTTAAAAATAACACTATTTATTATTTCTTCTTGTATGCAAAACAGAGCATAAACAAACCCAAAACTATTATTAAAATATGAATGTTATAACATTACTATTAAATCAATTGGAATGAATATTATTAAATGATTTATTAAATTTATATATAAGGGATATAATGAATATAAATTCAATGATTAATTATGATGAAACAATACTCAGGTTTTAGTTAAGTTATTTTATTATTCTGAAATATAATTTCTTCTAAAATGAATGTTATTAATTTTTAGGAACGAATATTATAATATATTATTAGGAAATTATATAAATTTTTTATAAAAATAATAAATTATTTTAAATAATAATAACAATATTATCAAAGGGTAATATTTTTGTAATTTATGAAAATTATTGACATTACAATGAATAGTGAAAAATACAAATATTTATTGAAAACTATATTTCCTTATTTCAACCAATTGTGAAGATACATTTTTTAAAAATAATTAGTCATAAGAAAAATTATATCTACTAAATCTTAAATAAATTAAATTTGGAAATTTTAGTAAATTTTATAAGATAATTTGGTAGAAAACAATTTATATAATTAATTATTCCTCTCTAAATACCTATTTTCATTTTCAACTAATAAAAATTAGAGGACGGGTGGTAATATGTTACAATAATACCAATTCAAGGATCACAAACATTATTCCAAACTACCAAACCAAAAACTATATAAAAAACCAAAACCACCCACAAAAATAAAAAAAACTACAATATTCCAACATATAGTAGCCACCACTATCCCACAAGCCACTAAAAAATAATCAAAATAAAATTAATGTATTCAATCAACAGAAATTATGAACTATAGAACATCCCATCACAACATGGGCAGAGACCCGTAAATTACGTACATAGACATTACATTAATTTTAAGTAATAATTAATATATAACAAAAACAGACACCAAAGGACCATAATAGTATAGTGTCTTTGGAAACATGGAACATAATCTTCTAATCATGGTGAAATATCTTCCCCTTTTGTTTTATTACAAAAAACAATTCTCTATATCCTAGGGAAAAGAAAACATAAAAAGTGTGAGCTCAAATTCTCAGTATGGGTAAATATAGAGAACATCAAATAATCCATAAACATTTGAATGCAAAAACTTGAACATAAAATCTAAACATCAAAATCATGAGCAAAGACATAAATCATGGAAGTACGTAAGGAATATATTATAAAGGAACATCAATAATTATAAAATAGAATGGGAATAAAACATGTAATAGTTGAAAACCATTAAGCACATGATATTATTTCCATTGTAGCCAAGGCATTGCTGCCAAGACCATCTTAGTGGACAAAGTCCCTTTCTAAATCGAGTTGAATCCTCGTTCTAGTCATGTATCACTAAACGAGATTAACTTATCGTTCCATCCATTTCTTTATCATGATATATAAATATTTACCCAATGGATTGGAGTGATAAATAGGTCCCACCCATCTCATAATTAAATCATTCTTACGTGTGCCACAACATAAACATAAATCATTCATCATAACCCAATGAATAAAATGGGATTCATAAACATCATCTCATCTTAATATAACTGATATAAAACAAATGGATATCATTTCATCATAATAAAAGTGAAACCATGTAAATTATAGAGACATTATAATTGAAACATTCACATATAAAATAATGACATATTAGATGGAAAATGGTTTTGATAAAACACTTGAAATGAATTCTTGAGGAAAATATCCTTTGTTCTTCAAAATCATTTTATTTTCAAAAAATGTCATGAAATGTAAAAATATAAGGATTTTGTTGAAAATATTCATGAAATATTTTTGAGTAATCTTCATGAAAATAAGGCTTTATGAAACTGTAAAAATCTATTCACGCCGTATAAGTTAAAAAAATTATTCCACTCGTACTTATGTCAGAAAAGTCAAAAAGATTCTGGTATGGTAAACAAAAGAAAAATTCCTTCAATAATATGTGGTAAAAGTCAATAATGGGTAAAAATGACATTAAACACACATGAAAACATTTTTATAAAACATGTGCAAGGATAATAACAATAACCCAAGTAAATACTTAGGAATAAACAATCTCAAATAAGAACGATATTGGAATAGTTATCCCTTACCGTATGTATGATATGCTTCATATGTATCTGAAACTCATGTATAATGATTTAAATAATGTCATTTACTTGTTACAGAATCATATTCATTGTTATGATATCATTTATGGTTCACATATGACTTTATGTTACTCGTTCTTTTGTAAATTCCATTTTAAAGCAACGTTTTGGGTAAAATCGTTTTATTTATTGTACATGTTTGGACTTGTTGGTATTGATATTATTATTACATATATCATGATTTACTTACTTCTTGAATTTAAATCATTATTTTTATATCATATATATTCAGTATATATATATAATAGATAGATGAATGAAATGAAATACTCCATTCATTGAGACGGTAGGTCATACGTACGCATAAACGTTGTTTTCCTTTCCTTATTAACTAGAATGGAAGTAATTAGATAAAATATATGTATATACATAAATAAACTAGCTTAATTATGTCATATATTTCATTATTATTCATTATATATACTTTATAATCATTCTTGATTGATTAACATGGAGAATGAATCTCATCGCGTCGGGGAGACGGTAATCCGTACGTACGCACGAGTGATGATATCATTCCCATAATTATTGAATGGAATTGGAGTGGATTATATAGTATCTCATAATAATTATGATTTTATTATAACCATATATTTTTTTTTATTTACACCATTATACCCATCCATGTAAGGTGGTGTTGTTAAAACAGATTACACCATGGCGTGGAGACAGTATTCCGTACGTACGCATGCGCGGTGATTTCGTTTTCTGTAGGATGGATAGAAGGAGAAGTGGGGTTGTTTCATATTTATAAAAACATATATGTATATTAATGATACTGATGTTATTACTTTATAATGAAAAAAATAATGAATAAGAAGTTGAAGAATAAATAAACTTGAAAGAATCACTAGAAGAGATTACCTCTTCTTCGACACACCTCTTTTAAGCTTCCTCTTAAAGAACTAGAGTTGGTATTTTCAAGAGACCAGAACTACTATAATGTTTATAGGGAAGTTTATAAGGGTAATGGGAAGGTTTTTTCTGATCTTGAAGGCTCAAAATTTTGTAAAGAGAAGGAGGAGGAGGTTCCCTTTTATAAGGGAAGAGAGGGGCACCATAGGAAAAACATAAACAATGATTTTATAATAAATTTCTATTCGGTTAATAATATCTCCAAATTGATTTATTTAGAAGCTAAAGTGAGTATGGGTTGAAATACCTTCAATAAATAGGTTTTAGACAAGTTTAGGTTACTATTTTAACCATATCATTTAGATATAACTCTAAGATAAATAATTTATCTTTTACCTCTTCTTCTTGTTTTCTTACACAATATGGTTACTAAACATACAATAACAAGCCAATAGAGCCCCAAGTGGTTCATTATTAATATATATACGTATCTAAGTGATTTGACTGAACCATTGATTTTTTGGAATATAATAACAATTAATAATATATTATTTGTTTTAAAAACTATTTTATGTCAATTTTGACTCTATTTGGTAATTAATTTTGCTGAAATTCATAACAGCATGATTAGATCAAAATAAGATAATTTAATCAATAATAACATGTCATATTAAACTATAAAATTATTTTAATTCATAAAAAGTCTCAAATTACAATTATATGGGTATTTATAACATCAAGTATGCTAATATTTCATTAATAAGGTAATTACTACATCATCATTGTGTGATAAATAAATTAAATAATTTAATATCTAAAAATTATAAATAAAATACCATTATGTATTAAATATTTTTATCTTTCTAATGAATAATTATAGTCTAAATTATCTTTTGTATAACCATATATTAAAAATGTTTTAGTTATTAAACTTTGATTTTATTTCTTTTAACTCTTCTTTAAATAAAATAATAATAAGTATCCTAAACTACTCCATGTGGACATAAATAGTCATATATTATTCCTACTGTTGTGTTTGGTAAAATTACACTTATCCAATAGAATTATGACATGTTTTAGGGTAATAATAATATCATTTTTACCCTTAATTAACCTATTTAATTTTAACCGTGGTAAATAAAAGTAAAAAAGATAGTATTCACCAAAAATTATTTGTATCTTATTGAACCACATTTTACCCCTTCATATTAATGGTTTCTCTCAGATTTTCAAAATTCAACTCACAGAAGCATAAAAATTATGTTTTATGTGCATTTTCAAATTCTCCTAGGAGGTTGGTATAAGACGTTGAAAAGTTCAATAAAGTATATATATATATATATATTATAAAATGACTACAATGAACAAAATTGAACATATATAGGTATTATGTATCTATTTTGACCAAAAATAAATTTAAATAAAATAAATAATTATTTAAATAAAAATTTGGTTTTAAACTATAACTCAGTGTTTTTCACTATTCATCCAAAGTTGAAAGTTTAGAGAAAAATACAAAAAATTCACCATAGGATAAATTTGATATTCTGAATCCAAAAATGAATTACAATGTTAAATATAACATTTATAAAATTTAAAAAAGTGGATATTACTATTCATAACGACTAGTTAATATAATATTATAACAAAATATTGTTGTTTTGTGAAACTCGGTATTGCGTACAACGCAAGCTATCGAGGAAGGTAGCTATTGCATGTAACACAAGACAAAAATAGTGTTGTGTATACTACAAGGTAATATGGTGTTGCGTATACTGCAAGATAATCTTGGTGTAGCGTACAACTAAAGACATCAAAGAAATTTAAAAAGAATAATTCTCATAAAATCTCGGGGTCTTAACTTCTACCCCCTTAAAATGAATTTCGCCCACGAAATTATTCAGGGTTATAAATGGTTTTCTACTAGAATGATTCTTTCATATAAACCCACATCGTAAAAAATAAAACTAATACTTAATTTTAAAAACTAATGTATGAAACGTAATGGTTACCAAAATTAACTCATCACTAGGTTTCCACATAGAAGAACATAGGTGAAAATATGGATATGGAAGAGAAATCTAACCATCAAGTTCTAATGGAGAGTGGTAGAGAACATGGCTATATAAAATCTGACAATCAAAAAGACAAAAAAAATTGGTGATCTATGTTACCATCTGATTCATCAGATATGAGGGCTCTAGGACAACATTTTTGGTTTTCAAGATCATTTCCCTATTGTTGAAGAATTTTTCACAATGAGAAATACTTACTTGATTTGAGTGAAATATCATTGTTGGTCATTCCAGTAACAACTTCAACTTCATCTATTGTTTAATGAAATGAATTTTAATTTATTCTTATTAAATGTATAGCAGATCATGTGATATAATTTTAGGTCATTCCATCTGCCTGAAACAAAAGGTTAGCAAAAGTTAGTAAATATACTTAAGTCCATCTATGGTGAGATTAACCGTATCAGATTCCAACAATGGAATTATACTTCAACTATCATACCGCTTAATAAAATAAATCTAATTTCTACTAACCAGCGACTTCCTATAGGCTAGAGGTATGTGATAAAGGACTTTCTCACTTCGGTTGTGGGTTCGATTCCTGAAACCTTGTCCGATGTGACGGGTTGTTGCCAGTCATGTAGGTTATCCCTTTTTATAAAAATGCATTATTATAACATTACTTTAATAATTTCAAAAAAAATTCTAGCCTTAAACAATACTATATTATTTCTAACTTAATTCATTCCAATCATTAGTCTTATCCAAAATATGTCGGTCCAAGCTCATAGTATAAAGAAAACGATTACTTGAAAGGTCATATAACAAGCATGTGAATACAATGATTTATCCCCCATATATCATAAGATATATCATGTATGTCACATTCCAAACATGTGAGTACCTTAATCATGTTTTCTTTTGAAACATGAATTACCATAGAACCTTAGTAAAAACATGAATGCTGTCAAAAGTTAACTCTTTACGCATACCAAAATCCCAAAAATTCTATATACTCAAACCATGATATAACATTGTCCTTATATCAGTCATGAGCTCGTGAATACTATCAAATATATTATTTTCTCCTAATCCCTTCATTATGCCCATATCATCTTATTTCCATAAATATTTCAATCACTTTTCATAGTTACTGGTACCATAAAATATTTGGAAACCATAAAAACCAATACATAGATATTTCAATATTCCACGATACTAAAATTACATTCCACACTACTATTTTGGAATCTCGTTACATAAAAACCTAATATTTATACCACATTGTTTTCATACTCAACATCGCCAATAGTGATCACATGTGACTTCCCTTTTTTCCTTTTCCTTAATAGGTTGCTCACATCAATCATTAATAACCCTTAGATTAGGCCATTGATTAGCATAATGCCCAATTTCCTTGAACATGAAGCATTGAAGTGTTGGTGGAGCATTCTCTGTAGTCTTTTCTCTATTCTCATCATTAGAAATATTTTTCCCATTACTTTGACACTTAGATTCATGATGACCTTATTTTCCACACTTGACACATTTTCTAGTAACTTTTAGACAATCTACACCATGTTTCTTTCCACACATTGATCATAAAGAAACATTCGCCTTCTTATCACCATTGTTCTGAGGATTTTCCTTGAACTCCATTTTTCGTTTCTTGTCAAAACCATGAGATGGATAGGTTACACAAACTTCTAGTTCTACCTTGATTGCACAAAACACAATTTCTTCATAGCTACTGAAGTCTTTTATCACTAATTCCCTTCAGAAACTTGGTTTTATGCCACTGAAGAATCAATCAACTTTACATTCAGGTTGGATGATAAATTGAGATGCATACCTTTCAAGCCATGTAAAATTATCTTTGTATATACAAACATATTAATCATCTATTGGCATAAATTCAAGTCACTCCTTCTCCATCTTTGTTCAAAGAATACGTGGGAAGTACTTATTCAAAAACAAGTTGTTTAACTCATTCCATTCCATGGATTCAATTTCATCTTGGGGACTTGTATTCTTAATTAGAGTCTGCCACTGGTCTGCTTCACCTTCCAAATGGTAAATAGCTAAAATGAATTTTTCATGTTCTGAATAGAGAATTATAGAAAATATATATTCAATAGTACTTATCCATTGTTCAGAACCAAGTGGATTAGAAGACCCATTGAAAGAATGTGGATGTTTCCTCATGAAGGAATCAATAGAATATTGTTCCCTTCTCTGATCATTGGGAAATATAAAATGATTCATATCTTGTGAACGTATAGAAATAAAATTGTAAGAAACTAGTTTTTGCTGTAAAAGACTTTGAAATATTCTTAATGTTATTCTAGAGTAGTGCCATCAGATGGCGTGCGATTCTGAGCCCTGGTGTGGCGGGAATTAAAATTTCAGTGTGTTCACATTGGGAACGCCAAATAAATGTGATAACTCCTAAACGGTGTTTCGAATCAGAGATATGAGTGCACGAATGGGTCTAGAATGGGGTTTTTACCCTAGGAACGATATAAAGCATATCGACACAGGACATTTGGACCCCTCACCTGTTAATGGAACGTTAAACTGATAATAAAAATAATTATTTTCTTCATTTAATGGGTAACTCATGTATCTATTAAATGGTAGATCGGATTGTAAATCCAAGGGCACCGTTGAGCTTAGAGCATGCTGTTTACCCTAAGAGGGGTCTTAGTTTCGCGGGCCCGGGTCGACTGTTGAAAATGGCCCCAGGGGCGTTTTCATAATTTAGCAACTTCAGACATTAAATTTTATAACAATTGAATGGTGTCTCAGATTAAAATTCTGAGACCACAGTTGTACATGGGAGGCAGTGTTTACCCTGGGGAGGGTTAACCTTGACCCTGCTGGGAGTCTGTGTACGAGCGTACTGGTGGATGTTTTAAAAAATAATAAATAAAAATTAATTATTTTTTCTTTTTAAACCTAAAAATATCCCCTTACCCCCATACGTGTGCATCCACTGGTGGACGATCTCATGCTAGGAGGATCTCCTCCCCTCTCCTCCACCACTCCAATGAGGCCTGACTACTCTGGCGGACGTGCGGCGAAGCTCCGGGTAATTCCCAACAAGGTAGGATCGTGCGTTTTATTTTCTTTCCTGCACCTACTTTGAGCTTGATTAATCACGTATAATTGCTACTGTATCTTTGAGAATATCCCATATCCCTGTAATTTATTTCCTAAGCTATCTGACACAATTTTCGGATTTTAAATCTGAGTTTGGAGGAGGACACTTTGTTCAGTCGAAGTGTGCGGGTTTTTGAGTGTTTCCTGCGGTTCTTGGGGCGTTCTGGAGGGCCAGCGTTGCGGCAGGAAGCGGCGGCGCAAGGCCATGAGAACGCACGAGGCGGTGCAGGCCGGGTGAGGGTGTCGGCAAGGCATCTGGCGGCCAGGGCTCGCGGTGGTGGTGAGCGGGCGACAGCGGGGGCATGGAGCGGCGCAGAGCGGAGACCGGTGTCACGTCGTACGACCCCGCGGCCAGACCCAGACCCACCAATGGCCGGTCTCCTCCTGGAAGAAGCCATCGGTCTTCAGGCCCGTCAGCCGAATAGTGGACAGCGGGTCCATGGCCGACACGTGCGGCCGAACCACGGGCCGGCCCAGGCTGGTCCAGCCCAAGGTGCTTTGCCCCCTCGACTCGGACGCCCGTAATTTCCGCTACGGGCGTCCATTTTTCATGTTGTATGTGGCTGTGGAACCGTATCGAGGAGGATAACTTGTTGAGTTGGTCTCAATAATTTTTAATTCTTGAGACGAGGGGCTCGGGGCGCGACACGACTTTAAGTGGAAAAACATTTTTTTTCTCTTGGAGTTCTTGTTTTGGATGGCACGGACACATCTGACGACCGATTTGAGTGCCATCAGCGGCGTTGGGATCCTGGCATCAAGGCAGAATTTTCCAAAGGGTTTTCGGGCATCGAAGCTGGAGCTGAGATGTGGGCTCTATGTCCCATCTTTCGAGCTGCTTGAAACGCTTTACAAATTTTTCATTGTACATCTCTTTGGGTCTTGTGAGTAGTTGATGTTAGGTTTTTTTCGAGGGCATTGCAATGGTGCAATCCACCCGCATTAATTCTGCATGATGGTGTCGGCCCCTCGAGGGTTGTTTTGGGAGTTGGCGGCGATTTCCAGCTTTATCACCAGGTGTCCGTTTCGGACTGGTGATTAGTAAAACTTGTGTACTTTTTCGAGAGAACCACAACGGTGCGGTCCGTTCGTTGTGATTCGGGATCGGGATGTGGGTCCCACGTAGCACCATTCGTGTGCGGTGCGACTAAATGCATCTTTTTCTCTGGATATCCATTCCACTCAAATGAGAAGTACTTTTGACGTGTCTTCCTAAGGGGATCGTTATGATGCGATGCGCCTGACTGTTTTCGAGGCCGAGACTCAGGATCACGGGACACCGTTCGGGCGTAAAGTGGTGTTGGTGACTTTTCCGTCGAATATTCTAGGTTGAATGAAATTATTTACCCATACACATGATTTAATAACACGTTTCTACTTCAACCTAGAATATATTATAATGCCCTTAATATACATGCATGAATCCGGATGATTCTTATATGAGGAAATAATATTAAAATATTTATACCCATATTATTATGTAGTAAGATATATATATATTGAATTAATATAATGATAAGGAACATATACACATGTGAGAGAGATATTGGTATATATAAGCATCATTTTGATGGTAGGCGTGCATATACAGAGTGGTTTCTTCCATTAAGAAGGAGGAAGAATATGGGGGATAAATTATCTATGATTAGCTAAACTCATGTGCTACTACCGTATTGTGATCCAAGGATAATGCCTTCAGGTGAAATGCATTTCATCATATATTATTTATAATTTTCTGAACTATATGTTGTGATGAATAATGTCTTCTTCCTACTCAATTTATTTTATTGTAAACTATTATAAATTTTTTAGTTAATTAATTTCATGTGAGCATTTAGATTATTTAAACATAGTTGAGTATGAATTTTAACTGAGTACGTCAAGATCAATTTGATTTTTTTCTTTGGAGGTCTTCCAGGTTATGTATAATGTTTATAATTGGAACAATACCTATACTATGGTATTTATAATTTTTTTCGAAAAATCAGGTAATTTAAATATATTTTATATTGTAAAGACTTAGAAATAAATTTTAATAATCATTTTGTATATGTATGATTGTAGATTTCTTTATAGAAACAAATGTAATGTGAATAATACTTTAAATTTTGTTTAACTCTTATTTTGAAATCTGTTTCCAATATCAATATTTTTTCATCATTATAATATCTACTTTTTTTCTCTTTTAGATTTATATTTTCCTCCATACTCCGTGAAATACTAAATTTATAATATCCATGAAAAAATAAAAAAACATATGTGCCTATTTGAGACATTATTTTGACGTCCCCATTTGAGATAATCCAAAGGATTGTTATATTGGATTCTGTATGGGATAATATTTTGATAATAGAACCACAATAGATATACACTATATAATGGTTTAATATCCATTGATATCTCTTATGTTTTTTTATTTTTTTATATATCTCGAAATCATAACCCTAATTTTATGTTTCTAGGTCTTAAAATTGTTAGAATTTACCTCTATATGGACAAAACTATAATATATCTTATGGTGCCATGTAGGAAATTTACAAATAACATCCTAAAAAACTAACATTGATTACCATTATTTTAAAATTGATGATAATATATATTATTTGAAAAAATGTCCTCATATAATGAAGAATGTCAGAAGAATATTATAGAGTACAATATTTCCCCAATTAGTTTTGAATGAAAATTTAGTTTTTTCACAAAATTTTTATATTTTACGGATTTCCAAGTGATTATATTTTATTTTTTCAATAATTCATTTATCCATTTGTTAATATTAATCCACCAGTAATATATTGAAATAAAATTATACAAGGATGATTTCCTATTTCTTTATAAGGCATTTTTAATGAATGTCACTATAATTTATAATTTATATAATATAACATTGGATAGAATTTAAAAACACTTTTTAGGAAAATTAAATCCTACTACAAGAACAAAATGATTTTTAAAACATATTTTATAAATTTGGAAAACCCTTAGAGAAATTTTAAACAAATTATATGAAATATATAACAGAATATCATTTACTTTTCACCATAAAAATATAAATGAATATATTTTTATGGAATTATTTTTGATAGATTGTGTACTAATGATTGAAGTTTGTTTTATGATAATACTGGAGTAACATTAGAAAAAAAATACCTTATGCTGAAATAAAATTAAATATAGACATGGCCTAAAATGCACAATAATTTTTACAAGAGTATGTTTATATGATAAATTCACTAATGAAATACCAAAACATATTTCGTTAAAAACATGATTTTATAAAAAAAATTGTTATTTTAATACAATTTTCTGGTAAATTATATTATCCAATACTAAAAAACCACAACCCAGAACTAAAATAAAATTTCATGTACATGTACATTATTGGATTTTCTCTTTAAATGAACTCTTTAGGGAAAAATAATATAAGATAAAACTTCCTACTAAAAATGTGATACCAAATTTTAAGGAAGACTATTTGACTTAATAAATGAATTATATTTTAAACCCAACAAAAAATACTAACAAGGATTGAATAATCTGTCTCATGATATATTTATACGGTTTAAAAATATCAATATATATATTTTAAGGATAATTGCTTAATTCCCAACCTAGATACAGAAATGTGGAATCAAATTATCAACCTATAAGAAATATAAATCATTATCAACATATAAAAAACCTGATAAATAATATTAATAAGATATGAAACATCATATATTCTTTATTAATTTCTATATGTCATAATATTTTCAGTTGGTTATTGAAAATAGTATGATTAAAATATGTTCCTTGTTGGTCTACCTTCACAGTCCCATCTTATATCAGCAATAAATGAAAATATAAATATTAGTTTCATTGAACAAATGAGTGGAACCATGGTGAATAACAACAAAATTGAGTGTTTGAACTTCAATTATCAAAAAAATCCACATTTTCTTATTTTAGAACTTGATTTAAAGAATCAACCTACTAATAATATTTATGAATGTTTTAAATTATCTAAAAAGTATATATATTTTTATAAATACAAATAAATATCATAATAACCTCATTACATGCTTTAACCAAGAAATATTTGGGAATGATGCTTTATATTAATGTTCAAAGTGATCCAAACATATTTCAATAACCACTAAACTCTATTGGTAGTAACCAGATAGAGAGAGAAAATGCTAGAAAGGGTTTGGATAAATAATTAATTGACTCTTTTTGGAACTTACACATTAATATATTAATATTTTATTCAATTAAACAAATTCAAAAGTAAAAATTATTTTTGATTAACACATTCTCTAATAAAATAATGTAAAATGGAGGATTGAAATAGAAATTAGTATTAAAATTATAATCAATGATACATCAAGTTTATTATATGAAACTTAATGATCCTTTAGAAATCAATATTACATATACCATAGGAGAGTGCGAGTTTATGTATGTCATACTAGAATTATTATCTTCAATAAATGTTATCCCAATGTATAATTTTATCCTTTATAGGTTGAAAAAATATAACATCCTAAATTGCCATTGAGTATTATAATTGAATCAATGCTAATTCTACATGGGTTATATAATATGTTTTTTTAAATTACATAAAATGTATTTCCTAAATGATTTTAAATTATTAATCTTGTCAAATTCTATATTTATCTCATATTAACCTCTTGTTCTTAAGTTACCCTACATAAAAACTATAAAATCCATTATTAATGTCCACAAATGATGATATTTTTTTTAGAAATTAGAAAATATGTATTCCACTCTAACATATTTTTCATCTATAGAAAATTAATTTAAATTTATTAAAACATTCATGACATGATTTATTGATTCTCAAAAAAGATGATTTGTAGTTTTGAAGAACTGTTTTCGAGAACATATAAATTTTTAATGCGATTAATCTAATTTCAACAACATTATATATGATATTGTTACTGATTTCAGAAGAATTATTGAAATACCCTAAAATGATGAGTCTAAGTATTATTTAGGGAATATTTTATTTTGAATAAACGAGGAAACTTTTAAACATTCACCTTTTAAATCTATAGTTTTGAAAAGAGTTCAACCTACAAACATTGAAGAAGCTTCTAAAACTCCATGTTGTTATTTTCGTGAATTTTTTAATTTCACATAAAAATACTAATGAGGATGTTAATATTTATAACCATTCAAATAAAAAATCATAAATTACGAAAATATTAAAATATTATTATTCTTTATAATAAGAATCATTTATATAGATTTCCATATGATCTCTTTTACCCGAATTATATTGTAAATATACTAATTTTAGTGAAGATATTGGAGATGAAATTTATGTAGATGTGTTGAAAAATATATTATTATATAGAGAATATTCCAAAAAAATTATTGTTAAACCCCTTCTTTCAAAATATAAAATATTAATTTCTAAGAGAATGTGATCAATTCACTATCATCATTTCTCAATTTTTATCAAAATACACTGTAAAAACAGTTAGGATTCAAAATTTTAATGAATAAATATTTGTGATTAACAATTTCAGATATCATAATATTTTGTTACTAATTTATTAAATAAAATAATATTTGAAGAAAATACCCAAACATTAAGGAAAATTCTATTAAGAATCAACTAACCCTTTTTGAAGTTATTGAGAAAGAGGATACCACTTTTTTTCATACTACAAAAATATTTCATATCTATGAGAGCCAATCTATAATACCCATTTTTGGTTTATCTTAATAATAATTCCACCATGTAACACCCTATGTTTTAAAAATAACACTATTTATTATTTCTTGTTGTATGCAAAACCGAGCATAAACAAACCCAAAACTATTATTAAAATATGAATGTTATAACATTACTACTAAATCAATTGGAATGAATATTATTAAATGATTTATTAAATATATATATATAAGGGATATAATGAATATAAATTCATTGATTAATTATGATGAAACAATAATCAGGTTTTAGTTATGTTTTTTTATTATTCTGAAATATGATTTCTTCTAAAATGAATGTTATTAATTTTTAGGAACAAATATTATAATATATTATTTGGAAATTATATAAATTTTTTATAAAAATAATAATTTATTTTAAATAATAAATTATTTTAAATAATAATAACAATATTATCAATGAGTAATATTTTTGTAATTTATGAAAATTATTGACATTACAATGAATAGTGAAAAATACAAATATTTATTGAAAACTATATTTCCTTATTTCAACCAATTGTGAAGATACATTTTTAAAAAAAAATTAGTCATAAGAAAAATTTTATCTAATAAATCTTAAATAAATTAAATTTGGAAATTTTAGTAAATTTTATAAGATAATTTGGTAGAAAACAATTTATATAATTAATTATTTCTCTTTAAATACCTTTTTTAATTTTCACCTAATAAAAATTAGAGGACGGGTGGTAATATGTTACAAAAATACCAATTCAAGGATCACAAACATTATTCCAAACTATCAAACCACAAACTATATAAAAAACCAAAACCACCCACAAAAATAAAACAAACATCAATATTCAAACATATAGTAGCCACCACTATCCCACGCTCCACTAAAAAATAATCAAAATAAAAATAACGTATTCAATCAATAGAAATTATGAACTATAGAACATCACATCACAACATGTGTAGAGACCCGTACATTACGTACATAGGCATTACATTTATTTTAAGTAATAATTAATATATAAAAAAACAGACACCAAAGGACCATAATAGTTTAGTGTCTTTGGAAACATGGAACATAATCTTCTAATCATGGTGAAAGATCTTCCCCTTTTGTTTTATTAAAAAAACAATTCTCTATATCCTAGGGAAAAGAAAACATAAAAAGTGTGAGCTCAAATGCTCATTATGGGTAAATATAGAGAACATCAAACAATCCATAAACATTTGAATGCAAAAATTTGAACATAAAATCTAAACATCAAAATCATGAGCAAAGACATAAATCATGGAAGTACATAAGGAATATATCATAAAGGAACATCAATAATTATAAAATAGAATGGGAATAAAACATGTAATTATTGAAAACCATTAAGAACATGATATTATTTCCATAGTAGCAAAGGCATTGCTGCCAAGACCATCTTAGTGGACAAAGTCCCTTTCTAAATCGAGTTGAATCCTCGTTCTAGTCATGTATCACTAAACGAGATTAACTTATCGTTCCATCAATTTTTTTCTCATGATATATAAATATTTACCCAATGGATTGGAGTGAGAAATAGGTCCCACCCATCTCATAATTAAATCATTCTTACGTGTGCCACAACATAAACATAAATCATTCATCATAAAGCAATGAATAAAATGGGATTCATAAACATCATCTCATCTTAATATAACCGATATAAAACAAATGGATATTATTTTTTCATAATAAAAGTGCAACCATGTCAATTATAGAGACATTATACTTGAAACATTCACATATAAAATAATTACATATTAGATGGAAAATGGTTTTGAGAAAACACTTGAAATGAAATCTTGAGGAAAATATCCTTTGTTCTTCAAAATCATTTTATTTTCAAAAAATGTCATGAAATGTAAAAATATAAGGATTTTGTTGAAAATATTCATGAAATATTTTTGAGTAATCTTCATTAAATAAGGCGTTATGAAACTGTAAAAATCTATTCACGCCGTATAAGTTAAAAAAATTATTCCACTCGTACTTTTGTCGGAAAAGTCAAAAAGTTTCTGGTATGGTAAACAAAAGAAAAATTCCTTCCATAATATGTGGTAAAAGTCAATAATGGGTAAAAATGACATTAAACATACATGAAAACATTTTTATAAAACATGTGCAAGGGTAATAACAATAACCCAAGTAAATACTTACGAATAAATAATCTCGAATAAGAACGATATTGGAATAGTTATCCCTTACTGTAGGTATGATATGCTTCATACGTATCTAAAACTCATGTATAATGATTTACATAATGTCATTTACTTGTTACAGAATCATATTCATTGTTATGATATCATTTATGGTTCACGTATGACTTTATGTTACTCGTTCTTTTGTAAATTCCATTTTAAAGCAACGTTTTGGGTAAAATCGTTTTATTTATTGTACATGTTTGGACTTGTTGGTATTGATATTATTATTAAATATATCATGATTTACTTACTTCTAGAATTTAAATCATGATTTTTATATCATTTATTTTCAGTATATATATATATATATAAGATAGATGAATGAAATTAAATACACCATTCATTGAGACGGTAGGTCGTACGTACGCATGAACGTTGTTTTCCTTTCCTTATTAACTAGAATGGAAGTAATTAGATAAAATATATGTATATACATAAATAAAATAGCTTAATTATGTCATATATTTCATTATTATTCATTATATATACTTTATAATCATTCTTGATTGATTAACATGGAAAATGAATCTCATCGCGTCGGGGAGACGGTAATCCGTACGTACGCACGAGTGATGATATCATTCCCATAATTATTGAATAGAATTGGAGTGGATTATATAGTATCTCATAATAATTATGATGTTATTATAACCATTTTTTTTATTTACACCATTATACCCATCCATGTAAGGTGGTGGTGTTAAAACAGATTACACCATGGCGTGGAGACAGTATTCCGTACGTACGCATGCGCGGTGATTTCGTTTTCTTTAGGATGGATAGAAGGAGAAGTGGGGTTGTTTCATATTTATAAAAACATATAAGTATATTAATGATACTGATGTGATTACTTTATAATGCAACAAATTAAGAATAAGAAGTTGAAGAATAAATAAACTTGAAAGAATCACTAGAAGAGATTACCTCTTCTTCGACGCACCTCTTTTAAGCTTCCTCTTAATGAACTATAGTTGGAATTTTCAGGAGACCAGAACTACTATAATGTTTATAGGGAAGTTTATAAGGGTAATGGGAAGGTTTTATCCGATCTTGAAGGCTCAAAATTGTGTAAAGAGAAGAAGGAGGAGGTGCCATTTTATAAGGGAAGAGAGGGGCACCATAGGAAAAACATAAAATATGATTTTACAATAAAGTCATATTCGGTTAATAATATCTCGAAATTGATTTATTTAGAAGCTAAAGTGAGGATGGGTTGAAATACCTTCAATAAATAGGTTTTAGACAAGTTTAGGTTACTATTTTAACCATATCATTTAGATTTAACTCTAAGATAAATAATTTATCTTTTACCTCGTCTTCTTCTTTTCTTACACAATATGGTTAATAACATACAATAACAAGCCTTAACAGCCCCAAGTGGTTCATTATTAATATATATACATATCTAAGTGATTTGGCCGAACCATTGATTTTTTGGAATATAATAACAATTAATAATATATTATTTGTTTTAAAAACTATTTTATGTGAATTTTGACTATATTTGGTAATTTATTTTTCTGAAATTCATAACAGCATGACTAGTTCAAAATAAGATAATTTAATCAATAATAACATGTCATATTAACTGATAAAATTATTTTAATTCATAAAAAGTCTCAAATTACAATTATATGGGTATTTATAACATCAATTATGTTAATATTTCATTAATAAGGTAATTACTACATCATCATTGTGTCATAAATAAATTAAATTATTTAATATCTAAAAATTATAAATAAAATACCATTATGTATTAAATATTTTTATCTTTCTAATGAATATTTATAGTCGAAATTATCTTTTTTATAACCCTATATTAAAAATATTTTAGTTATTAAACTTTGATTTTATGTCTTTTAAGTCTTATTTAAATAAAATAATAATAAGTATCCTAATCTACTCCATGTGGACCTAAATAGTCATATATTATTCCTAATGTTTTGTTTGGTAAAATTACACTTATCCAATAGAATTATGAAATGTGTTAGGGTAATAATAATATCATTTTTACCCTTAATTAACCTATTTAATTTTAACCGTGGTAAATAAAAGTAAAAAAGATACTATTCACCAAAAATTATTTGTATCTTATTGAACCACATTTTACTCCTTCATATTAATGGGTTCTCTCATATTTTTAAAATTCAACTCACAGAAGCGTAAAAATTATGTTTTATGTGCATTTTCAAATTCTCCTAGGAGGTTGGTATAAGACGTTGAAAAGTTCAATAATATATATATATATATATAATTATTATAAAATTACTACAATGAACAACATTGAACATATATAGTTATTATGTATCTATTTTGACCAAAAATAAATTTAAATAAAATAAATTATTATTTAAATAAAAATTTGGTTTTAAACTATAACTTAGTGTTTTTCACTATTCATCCAAAATTGAAAGTTTAGAGAAAAATACAAAAAATTCACCCTAGGATAAATTTGATATTCTGAATCCAAAAATGAATTACAATGTTAAATATATCATTTATAAAATTTTAAAAAGTGGATATTACTATTTATAACGACTAGTTAATATAATATTATAACAAAATATTGTTGTTTTGTGAAACTCGTTATTGCGTACAACGCAAGCTATCGATGAAGGTAGCTATTGCATGTAACACAAGACAAAAATAGTGTTGTGTATACTACAAGGTAACATGGTGTTGCCTATACTGCAAGATAATCTTGGTGTAGCGTACAACTAAAGACATCAAAGAAATTTAAAAAGAATAATTCTCATAAAATCTCGGGGTCTTAACTTCTACCCCCTTAAAATGAATTTCGCCCACGAAATTATTCAGGGTTATAAATGGTTTTCTACTTGAATGATTCTTTCATATAAACCCACATCGTAAAAAATAAAACTAATACTTAATTCTAAAAACTAATGTATGAAACGTAATGGTTACCAAAATTAACTCATCACTAGGTTTCCACATAGAAGAAAATAGGTGAAAATATGGATATGGAAGAGAAATCTAACCATCAAGTTCTAATGGAGAGTGGTAGAGAACATGTCTATAAAAAATCTAACAATAAAAAAGACAAAAAAATTGGTGATCTAGGTTACCATCTAATTCATCAGATATGAGGGCGCTAGGACTACATTTTTGGTTTTCAAGATCATTTCCCTATTGTTGAAGAATTTCCCACAAGGAGAAATACTTACTTGATTTCAGTGAAATATAATTGTTGGTCATTCCATTAACAACTTCCACTTCATCTCTTATTTAATGAAATTAATTTGAATTTATTCTTCTTAAATGTATACCAGATCATGTAATAGAATTTTAAGTCATTCCATCTTCCTGAAACAAAAGGTTAACAAAAGTTAGTAAATATACATAAGTCCATCTATGGTGAGATTAACCATATCAGATTCCAACAATGGAATTATAATTCAACTATCATACCGCTTAATAAAATAAATCTAATTTCTACTTACCAGCAACTTCCTATAGGCCAGAGGTAGGTGATAAATGCCTTTCTCACTTTGGTTGTGGGTTCGATTCCCGAAACCTTGTCCGATGCGACGGGTTGTTTCCAGTCATGTAGGTTATCCCTTTTTATAAAACTGCATTATTATAACATTACTTCAATAATTTCAAAAAATTTCTAGCCTTAAACAATACTATATTATTTCAAACTTAATTCATTCTAATCATTAGCCTTATCCAAAATATGTCGGTCCAAGCTCATAGTATAAATAAAACGATTACTTGGAAGGTCATATAACAAGCATGTGAATACAATCATTTATCCCCCATATATCATAAGATATATCATGTATGTCACATTCCAAACATGTGAGTACCTTAATCATGTTTTCTTTTGAAATATGAATTACCATATAACCTTAGTAAAAACATGAATGCTGTCAAATGTTAACTCTTTAAGCATACCAAAATCCCAAAAATTCTATATACTCAAACCATGATATAACATTGTCCTTATATCAGTCATGAGCTCGTGAATACTATCAAATATATTATTTTCTCCAAATCCCTTCATTATGCGCATATCATCTTCTTTCCATAAATATTTCAATCACTTTTCATAGTTACTGGTACCATAAATTTTTTGAAAACCATAATAAACCAATACATAGATATTTCAATATTCCACGATACTAAAATTACATTCCACACTACTATTTTGGAATCTCGTTACATAAAAACATAATCTTTCTACCACATTGTTTTCATACTCAACATCACCAATAGTGATCACATGTGACTTCCCTTTTTCCATTTCCTTAAGAGGTTTCTCACGTCAATCATTAATAACCCTTATATTAGGTCATTGATTAGCATAATGCCCAATTTCTTTGAACATGAAGCATTGAAGTGTTGGTGGAGCATTCTCTGTAGTCTTTTCTCTATTCTCATCATTAGAAATATTTTTCCCATTACTTTGAAACTCAGATTCATGATGACCTTATTTTCCACACTTGACACATTTTCTATTACCTTTTAGACAATCTACACCATGTTTCTTTCCACACATTGAACATAAAGAAACATTCACCTTCTTATCACCATTGTTCTAAGGATTTTCCTTGAACTCCATTTTTCGTTTCTTGTCAAAACCATGAGATGGATAGGTTACACAAACTTCTAGTTCTACCTTGATTGCACAAAACACAATTTCTTCATAGCTACTGATGTCTTTTATCACTAATTCCCTTCAGAAACTTGGTTTAATGCCACTGAAGAATCAATCAACTTTACATTCAGGTTGGATGATAAATTGAGATGCATACCTTTCAAGCCATGTAAAATTATCTTTGTATATACAAACATATTAATCATCTTTTGGCATAAATTCAAGTCACTCCTTCTCCATCTTTGTTCAAAGAATACGAGGGAAGTACTTATTCAAAAACAAGTTCTTTAACTCATTCCATTCCATGGATTCAATTTCATCTTGGTGCCTTGTATTCTTAATTAGAGTCTGCCACTGGTCTGCTTCACCTTCCAAATGGTAAATAGCTAAAATTAATTTTTCATGTTCTGAATAGATAATTATAGAAAATATATATTCAATGGTACTTATCCATTGTTTAGCGACAAGTGGATTGGAAGACCCATTGAAAGAATTTGGATGTTGCCTCATGAAGGACTCAATAGAATATTATTCCCTTCTCTGATCATTGGGAAATATAAGAAGATTCGTATCTTGTGAACGTATAGCAATATGATTGTAAGAAACCAGTTTTTGCTGTAAAAGACTTTGAAAGATTCTTAATGTTATTCTAGAGCAGTGCCATCAGACGGCATGCAATTCTGAGCCCTGGTGTGGGGGGAATTAAATTTTCAGTGCGTTCACACTGGGCACGCCAAATAAATGGGACAACTCCTAAACGGTATTTCGGATCAGAGATATGAGTGCATGTATGGGTCTGGAATGGGGTTTTTAACCTAGGAACGATATAAAGCATGTCGTCACGGGACATTTGGACCCCTCACCCGTTAATGAAACGTTAAACTGATAATTAAAATAATTATTTTATTCATTTAATGGGTAAATCAAGTATCTATTAAATAGTAGATCGGATTGTAAAACCAAGGGAACCGTTGAGCTTAGAGCATGCTGTTTACCCTAAGAGGGGTGTTAGTTTTGTGGGCGCGGGTCGTCTGTTGAAAATTGCCCCAGGGGCCTTTTCATAATTTAGCATCTTCGGACATTAAATTTTATAACATTTGAATGGTGTCTCGGATTAAAATTCTTAGACCATAGTTGTACTTGGGAGGCACTGTTTACCCTAGGGGAGGGTTAACCTCGACCCCGCTGGGAGTCTATGTACGAGCCTACTGGTGGATGTTTTGAAAAATAATAAACAAAAATTTATTGATTTTTCATTTTAAACCTAAAAATCTCCCCATCCCCCCATACTTGTGCATCCACTGGCGGACGATCTCAAGCTAGGAGGATCCCCTCCCCTCTCCTCCACCACTCCAATGAGGCCTGACTACTCTGGCGGACGTTCGGCGAAGCTCCGGGCAATGCCCAACAAGGTAGGATCGTGGGTTTTATTTTCTTTCATGCACCTACTTTGAGCTTGATTAATCACGGATAATTGCTACAATATCATTGAGAATATCCAATAACCCTATAGTTTATTTCCTGAGCTATCTGACACAATTTTCGGATTTTAAATCTGAGTTTGGAGGAGGACACTTTGTTCGTTGAAGTGTGCGCGTTTTTGAGTGTTTCCTGCGGTTTTTGGGGCGTTATGGAGGGCCAGCATTGCGGCAGGCAGCGGCGGCGAGAGGCCATGAGAACACACGAGGCGGTGCAGGCCGGGTGAGGGTGTTGGCAAGGCATCAAGCGGCCAGGGCTCGCAGTGGTGGCGAGCGGGCGACAGCGGGGGTGCGGAGCGGCGCAGAGCGGAGACCGGTGTCACGTCGTACGACCCCGCGGCAAGACCAAGACCCACCAAAGGCAGGACTCCTCCTTGAAGAAGCCACCGGTCTTCAGGCCTGTCGGCAGAATAGTGGACCGTGGGTCCATGGCCGACACGTGCGGCTGAACCACGGGCCGGCCCAGGCCAGTCCAGCCCAAGGTGCTTTGCCCCCTCGACTCGGACGCCCGTAATTTCTGCTCTGGGCGTCCGTTTTGCATGTTGTATACAGCTGTGGAACCGTATCGAGGAGGAGAACTTGTTGAGATGGTCTCACTAATTTTTAATTCTTGAGACGAGGGGCTAGGGGCGCGACACGATGTTATGTGGACGAACATTTTTTTTCTCTCTCAGAGTTCTTATTTTGGATGGCACGGACACATCTGACGACCGATTTGAGCGCCATCAGCGGCGTTGGGATCCTGGCGTCGAGGTAGAATTTTCAAAAGGGTTTTCTGGCATCGAAGCTGGAGTAGATATGTGGGCTCTATGTCCCATCTTTCGAGCTGCATGAAGCGCTTTACAAATTTTTCATCTTACATCTCTTCGGGGCATGTGAGTAGTCGATGTTAGGTTCTTTTCGAGGGCATTGCAATGGTGCAATCCGCCCGCATTAATTCTGCATGATGGTGTCTGCCCCTCGATGGTTGTTTTGGGAGTTGGCGGCGATTTCCATCATTATCACCAGGTTTCTGTTTCGGACTAGTGATTAGTCAAACTTGTGTACTTTTTCGAGAGGACCACAATGGTGTGGTCCGTTCGTTGTGATTCGGGATCAGGATGTGGGTCCCACGTAGCACCATTCGTGTGTTGTGCGACGAAATGCATCTTTTTCTCTGGATATCCATTCCACTCAAATGAGAAGTACTTTTGACGTGTCTTCATAAGGGGATCATTATGTTGTGATGCGCCTGACTGTTTTCGAGGCCGAGACTCAGGATCACGGGACACCGTTCGGGCGTAAAGCGGTGTTGGCAACTTTTCCGTCGAATATCCGTTGAAGGCGAGTAAGTAGTCAATGTCACATTTTTTTTGCATGATGATTACAACAGTGTAATCTTTTTAGGCATGCGGAGCCTCTTGCGCTATATTATTAAATGTGGAAAATTAATGGTGTGCTGGTGGTGGTTCTTCCAGTAGTGTTTGTAGGAATCCATGGTGTGTGATCACGTTCACTCCTGGGAGAGTGATGATGGTGTTTAATGAGATGTGGATGGACGTGCCTCATCCATTAAGGTGGAAAATTTGAGTTGTTACATTTACGCCTTCGCATTGACGATGGGTTCCATGTGAATGTCATCCTTTAGACTAGAGACGTGGCATACTTTGGGAGTATGTGAGAATGCTTAGAGGTACATGTGGTTGTTTGAAGCTAAGAATGTTTTTTCTTGGTTGGGAGATGAGCTGGGTCCACAAATCGTGTGGCCCCATGTGCCTGTCGTGTTCGGATTTACATACCTTTGACCACTCGCAACATAAAAGGTCCTCCTATTCGCGATGGTTCAGAGCAGCGGGGTCGAGTGGTTTCCCCTATTTTTGTTCTGATGTTGGGTGGTGGCGTGATACACACTCTGAGTTCTGATGGCCAGTGTTGTACCATCTAGTAGGGATGGCCAGAGCAGTTCTGGGTTTACCCTTCTATTAGAGACTGGGTGGCGGGTTGATCATCAACTTCTTCGGGTTTACCCTCAAGTAGAGACTGGGTAGTGGGTTCCTCACCGACTTATAGGGTTTACCCTCCAGTAGATACTGGGCAGTGGGTCACCCAATGACACTCTAAGGGTTACCCTCCAGTAGAGACTGGAATGTGGGTGACCCGACAACACTCCTAGAGTTTACCCTCCAGTAGAGACTGGGCAGTGGGTCACCTGACGACACTCATAGGGTTTACCCTCTAGTAGAGACTGGGCAGTGGGTCACCTGACGACACTCATAGGGTTTACCCTCCAGCAGAGATTGGGCAGTGGGTCACTCGTCGACTCTTGAGGGTCTACCCTCCAGAAGGGCTAGGTAGTGGGTCTCCCATCATCCTGTTCTAGGTCTACCCTTCGGAAGTGCTGGGCATTGGGTCGCATGTCGACTTATTATATGTTTACCCTCGAATAGGGTTGGTCAGTGGGTTTCATGATGATGGATTAGGGTTTACCCTCCAGCAGGGCTAGGTAGTGGGTCACCCGATATCTTATTATGATTTACTCTCCTACAGGGCTGGGCAGTGGGCAAACTGTTGTCATTTCAGACTCAGTCCTTTCAACTAGGCCATTCTGTGGCTTTCCTCCATGACTACAAGAACGGGACCCTTAGATCATATGGGTTAGTGATGTGACAACATTGACATTGAGAAGACCTCTCAACTGTAGGGTAGTGACGAGGTGTGGTTTGACATTCCCCTAAACTCTCAAGTACGAGGGGCACTTTCCCCCACCGAGACACATCCTTGTGGCACGACCTAAAACCGTGCAGGCTATTCAGTGCCACCTAGAGAGGATAACATCAAGGTGCGGTGATTTGAGCCCCTTGACTTGTTGTTCAGGGCAGGCATGTGGGATGATGGGCATCGATGATGTTTGCTTCTGGGACTGTTGGATACTCACTTTCTTGGGCTGAACTACGTTACAGAGATCCCCTTACAATCTTGTTTGGGCTTCATAACATAGAATATATATATGTATACCTTGTTCCAGTACCCTCTTCTTGGGTTTTGGTTACTCTCCTTCCATGAATGGAAATGATGCGTGGGGTATGCCACGTGCTTTATGTGTCTAGCTTCTCGTGGTCGAATGAGTCTACTCTCCAGCTATAGGTAGCGAATACTCGACGAGAAGTTCATCTCCTAAAAATTTCTAGCTCCTTGCATCTGGATGATTCTACATACTTTCTTTTGTAGGGATGAGCTAGACTCTCTACTTTTACTCTTCTGTACTCTCGTTTGTAATCCTTACTTTCCCCTGTTCAATCTACTGCTCACCCTTCGGTTCCTTCTTTTTTTGCTCCCTCGAGCCTTCGGGATATCCTACTGAGTATTTTTGCTCACCCCTACTTGCGCTTTTACCGCACATGGTGTGCCCTTGCAGAAAACGAACAGGTTTTTTGTGACTACAATGGAGCTTAGGATTTCGGGAGCTTGGACCCCATTTGGTGGTCGTCGTCAGGATCTAGGTGTGGGACCCTCTCATCTGTTTACTTTTGTTTACCTGTTACTGGGTTGTGGCACTTTTCTGGTTGGGACGTGTTTTGCCATTTTCCCTTTTCAGGTTACTTTCAACTTATACTTTGTACTATTTAGAGGTCCATGCACACCTGTGGTTTACTTATAGCAGTTGGTACTTTGATTTTCTTTTACTCTGCACTTTTGCATTGAGTGTGTTGCTCGTGTGTGTACAGGTTCTCAGGAAAAGGCCTCCCTGAGTTTTTTACCCTTTGGCGCTTGTCCCCAGCCCCATGCCGATGGAGGCGGGCTTGGGATAGTTGAGGATTGAGCCCGGGTAGGGTTGAGTCATGACAAAGTGGTATCATAAGTGGTTAGTTCCTTGGGACGTTGTTCAGACGTCCCTAAAAATGAATTGGCTAGGATTTAGGGAAACAGTGTTAACGTGTCTCGAGAGTGGCTCTCAGGCCAGGGAGTCTAGTGATGGTGCGGCGGCCAGCGTATCCTTTCACCAGGACACTGATAACCCTCTTGTCGACTCATCATGCTGAGACACTTGTTGTAGGGAAAATTAGTTTGTGCATCACATAAGATTGATTATTTGACTGTCCTTCTTGAGTAATCTCCCCATCATTGTTGTTTTTGTGATATACATATATTCTCATTTGACCGCGGTACTCCTTGATAACATTCAGAATGTATCTGTGAAGACAGCCAGCCAGGATATCGTCTTTGTATCATGACGACGACCCTGTGAGCTACGAGGCCTCATTCCAGGCCCCATCATGTGATCCCCTTTCTTCAGGTGGGCCGATAGCAGCACACCCACCTGTTGAGTAGTTGATAGCTTCAGTAGAGATGGCTGAGCTTGAGTGCAGGTTGAGCATGCTCCACGAGTTCCAGTGACAGAGACCGCTGAGGTTCAGTGGTGATCCAGACCCTCTGGCAGTATTGTTTTGGCTAGAGACAGTGGTTCTCCATTTTAGTCTTGTGCAGATGCTGGAAGATCTTATGGTGGCTTTGGCGGCCAACCTTTTCCAGGGAGCTACTTGGCATTGGTGGAGTCTAGTGACTCAATTTCATGATGATTCTTTACTTTTGTGGGGATACTTTCAGTTGTTGTTTCGTGAGGAGATATGCCCCACTTTCATACGCTCTGTTTGGATTTACGATATCCTACAGTTTCATTAGGGAGGGATGATGGTGGTCGCGCACGTGACTAGTTTCACAGATCGGGAACGCTTTTACCTGGACTTGGTCCATGACAACAACATCCAAGCACGGATGTTTGAGCATGGTCTCCGCCAAGAGATTCGGGCTGTCATAGTACCCTTGGGAATTTCGACATATGTCAGGGTGCTAGAGAAAACACTGGTGATATAGAGCATCCTATCACGTTCCAGAGTTGGTGGCGGCAGCAGGCACGTTAGAGCCAAGACGTCTACCACAGCTAGCAGGTGTCGGCTAGAAGAACCTCAACAGAGGTGGCTTTCTGATAACAGGACTTAGGGGCATGGTCATACACCACAGCGGCACCAGAGGGCACCAGTGCAGCCCGAAAAGAGTCAGTGGTATGCCTGCGATTGGGCGAGGTAACCTAGCATGGGACTGCCCAAACAGGAAAGCGGAGAGCTTCGGGCAGTCAGTAGGTTCTCCACCACAACGGAGGTAGTGCCATGATCGGATTAGTACCCCGATAGTTGGTGCTAGTAGTGCAGAAGGAGCAGCTGGTAGTGAAGGATGACCTCATGGGGTCTTCCCATCACTACTAGGTGGTCTACGTCAGGATCTGGGAGCTGACAGTTGGGAGGACATACAGGCACGAGCTTTGGATGTCTACGATCTTGTAGATCATGAGGTGATAAGAAGTACGCTCTACATCTCTTCTAATTTTTGCAGTTGAATTGTTAGACTCTGTTTGTGAAATACTTTTCTCCCTTATACTTGTTTGAGTTGTCACCAGTATGGCATGGTGCATCGGTGTAACCTTGTGTTGGTAAGGTAAAATAAGTGGGAACTTTCTCTTTAGTCGATGGTGTTGAATCCTTCAATTCAGAGCGTGTAAGAGGGTCATGGTTGTGGTACATTGACTGTGAAACCATGCATGAACAGATATCCTTGGGTGTTTCATCATATGGATATTCTGAAGGAGGGAATCAAGGGGATTTTTCCTAGGTCCAAACGGTGATTCCAGTCATGGCGTGTGACATATAGGTTCGATCGGGGAGGTGAGCTACCCCCAAGAGCCTTCGGGCCATTTGTGACCGTGATAAGGGATGGAGAGGTTCACTACCGCCATGCCCTAACCCCCCAAGGTCATGAGTGGGTGTACAGAGTCTCTCGTGTGGCTCACCTAAAGAGATGTGTGCGTGCTTCTATGCACGTCATGGGAAATGGCCGACCATGCGTGAACAGATCAAATCCTTTGGTCTGTATGCGTTGACGCGGGACTGTGCAGGAGTTCTCCTAGATATGATAGAGACAAGTGCGGAATTAGTACCCCATATTATTCCATGGATTTGATTTTCAGGGATGAAAATATTGAAGGAGGTAATTATGTAAGAACCCGTTTTTGGCTATCAAAGACTTTGGAATATTCATGATGTTATTCTAGAGTAGTGCCATTAGACGGCGTGCAATTCTAAGCCCCAGTGTGGCCGGATTTAAATTTTCAATGCGTTCACACTGGGAATGCAAAATAAATAAGATAAATCCTAAACTTTATTTCTGATTAGAGATATGAGTGCACGGATGGGTCTGGAATGGGGTGTTTACCCTAGGAATGACATAAATCATGTTAGTGTGGAACGTTTGGACCACTTGCCCATTAACGGAACGTTAAACAAATAATTAAAATAATTAATTTATTCTTTTAATGGGTAACTCAAGTATCTCTTAAACGGTAGATCAGATTGGAAAACCAAGGGCACCGTTTAGCTCAGAGCATGTCATTTACCCTGATAGGGGTGTATGTTTCGCGGGAGCGGGCTGTTTGTTGAAAATAGACCCAGGGGCGTTTTTGTAATTTAAAGGATTTGGACGTTAAATTTTATGACATTTGAATGGGGTCTCAGATTAAAATTTTGAGACTTCCGTTGTGCTCAGGAGGCAGTGTTTACCCTAGGGGAGGCTTAACCTCGACCCCGCTGGGTGTCCGGATATGAACCTACTGGTGGCTGTTTAAAAAAAATTAGAAAAAATTAATTTTTCTTTTTAAACCCAAACACCTCCCCTTCCCCCTTTCCTTGTGCATGCCCTGGCAGATGATCTCAATCAAGTAGGTTCTCCTCCCCTCTTCTCCACCTCTCCAGTGAGGCACGACAACTCCGGCGGATGTGCGACGAAGCTCCAATAAATGCCCAACAAGGTATGATCGTGGATTTTATATTCTTTCCCACAACTACTTTGAGCATGATTAATCACGTCGAATTGTTTTTATTTATTCTAGAAAATTCCATATCCATGTAGTATATTTTCTGATCTATCTGAATCACGTTTCAGATTTGAAATCCTAGTTAAGACGAGGACACAATTGTTCATCGATGATTGCGTGTTTTTGAGTGTTTCCAGCTGTTTTTGGAGCGTTCCGGCGAGCCAGCATGGCAGCAGGCGACAGTAGAGTGCGCGATGGCAGAGGCGGCACGAGCCTAGGTTGAGGAACGAGGCGGTGCAAGCCGAATGAGGGTGTCATCCAGGCTTCAAGCGGCCGGGGCTCGCGGCGGCGACAAGCGGGCACCAGGGGGGCTCTCAGAGGCGCGGATCATAGACCGGGACCGCGTCGTGCGACCCCGCGGCCAGGCCAAGACCAGCCAAAGGTGGGTCTCCACATGGATGATGAAATTGGATTTCAGATCGATCGGCATAACAGTGGACCACGGGTCCACGGCCGGCCCAGGCCGGTCCAGCCCATGGGGCTCTTCCTCCTCGACTCGGATGCCTGTAATTTCTTCTTCTGGTGTCTGTTTTGCATGTTGTTTGTGTCTGTAGAACCATATCGACGAGGCGAACTTCTTGAGATGGTCTCTGGATTTTTTAATTCCTGATAATAGGGGCTCGGGGCACGACACGACGTTAAGTGGATGAGTATTTTTTCTCTCGAAGTTCTTGTTTTGGACGGCGTGGACACATCTGACGTCCGATTTGAGCACCGTCAGTGGAGTTTGGACCCTAGCATCGAGGTAGACTTTTCAAGAGTATTTTTGGGCATCGAAGAAAGAGTTGAGATGTTGGCTCCATGGCCCGTCTTTCGAGCTGCATGCAACGCCTTACAACTTTTTCATCGGACGTCCGTTTGGGGCGTGCTAGTAGTCGATGTTGGGTGTTTTTCTGAGGGAATTCCAATGGTGCAATCCATCCACTTTAATTTGGCACGATGGTGCGGGACCCTAGGGGGCTGTTTGGAGAGTTGGAGGTGATTTCCAGCTTTATCATCGGGTGTACATTTCGGACATCTGATTAGACAAACTTGTGTACATTTTCAAGAGGATCGCGATGGTCTGATCAGTTCAATGTGCTTCGGGACCGGGATGCAGGTCCCACATAGCACCACTCATGTGCAGTTGGCTAGAATGCATCTTTTTCTCTGTATAGCTATTCCACTCAAGTGAGCAGTCCTTTTGACATGTTTTCTCGCGGTGATCTCAATGGTGTGATGCGCCCGACTGTTTTCGCGGCCGAGGCTTGAGATCATGGGATGTTGTTCGGGCATAAGGCAGTGTTGGAAACTTTTTCTTTGGATATCCATTGGAGGCGAGTATGTAGTTGATCTCGCTTATTTTTCTACGAGGATTACCACAGTGTAATCTGTTTAGGCATTCAGAGCCTCTTGCACGATCTTATTAAATGGGGAGAAAGGAATGGTGTACCGGTGGTGGTTCTTTCTACGGTGTTGGTAGGGAACCCTTGTCATGTGATCGCGTTCACTCCTGGGAGAGTGATGTTGGTGTTTATAGAGATGTGGTTTGTCATGCCTCAGCCATTGAGGTGGAAAATTGGTGTTGTTACATTTATGCCTTCACGTTGATTAGGGGTGTCGTGTGCATGTTAGCCTTTGGGAAGGAGACGTGGCATACTCTGGGAGTATGTGAGAAGGCTTGGAGCTACATGTGGTTGTTTGTAACTAAGAATGTTTGTTCTTTGTTGGGAGATGAGCTGGGGACACACGTCGTGTGGGACCCATGTGGTGTCATGTTCTTCTCTACGTACCTTTGACCTCTCGTGACATAGAGGTTCCTCATGTTCACGATGGTTTAGACCAACAAGGTTGAGTGGTTTCCCCTGGTTTTGTTTTGAAGTTGGGTGGTTGCGCGATACCCACTCCGAGTTTTGTTGGCCAGTGTTGTACCATCCAGTAAGGATTGACATAGCATTTCCGGGTTTACCCTTCAGCAGAGACTGGGAAGTGGGTTTCTCATCGACTTCATTGGGTATACCCTCCAATAGAGACTACACACCGGGTTGCTCTTCGACTTCTAGGGTTTACCCTCCATCAGAGACTGGGAAGTGGGTCACCTGATGACACTCTTAGGGTTTACCCTCCATAAGAGACTGGGATGTGGGTCACCGGATGACACTCTTAGTGTTTACCCTCTAGCAGAGACTGGGTAGGGGGTCACCCGACGACACTCATAGGGTTTACCCTTGAGCAGAGACTGGGATGTGGGTCACATGATGACACTCCTAGTGTTTACCATCCAGCAGAGACTGGGCAGGGGGTCACCCTATAACTCTTGAAGGTCTACCCTCCAACAGGGCTGGGCAGTGGGCCGCCCGTCGTCTTGTTCCAGTTCTACCATCCAGCAAGGCTGGGCATTGGGTTGCCTATTGACTTATTACAGGTTTACCCTCCAGCAGGACTGTGTAGGGGGTTTCCTGATGATGTATTAGGGTTTACCCTGAAGCAGGGATGGGCAGTGGGTCACCCAATATCTTATTATGTTTTACCCTCCAGCAGGGCTAGGTAGTGTGTCACCTGTTGGAATTTTGGACTCAGTCTTTTCTACTAGGCTAGTTTTTTGCTTTCCTCCGTGACCACTGTAACAGGACCCTTATATTGTACGAGTACATGATGTGACAGCTTTGAAGTTGAGAAGACCTCTCGACTGTAGGGCAGTGATGAGGTGTGGTTTGACTTTCCCCAGAACTCTCAAGTACGAGGGGCACTTTCCCTAACCGAGACACATCCTTGTGACGCGACCTAAAACCGTTCTGGTGAGTCAGTGCCACCTAGATCGGATAATATCAAAGTGTGGTGATTTGAGCCCCTTGACTTATAGTTTAGGGCAGGCGTGTGGGATGATGGGAATCGATGATTTTTGCTTCTGGGACTGTTGGCTACTCACTTTCTTGGTCTGATCTACAGGATGGAGATCCCCTTACAATCCTGTTCAGGCTTCATAAAATAGCATATATATATATCTATAACTTCTTCTGGTACCCACTTCATGGGTTTGGGTTACTCTCCTTCCAAGAGATGCGAAGACACGCGGGGTATTCCACATGCTTTCCCTGTCTAGTTTCTCGTGGTTGGACGTGTCTACTCTCCTGGTATAGGTAGCTAAGACTCGACTATATGGTCATATCCTCACCATTTCTTTCACCTTGCATTTGTATGAGTCTACATCCTTCCTTTTGTGGGGTTGAGCTGGACTCTATACTGTTACTTTTCTACACTCTCGGTTGTACTCCTTACTCTCCCTAGTCCAATCTACTGCTCACCCTTCTGTACCTCCTTTATTTTTGCCTCGAGCCTTCAGGGTATCATACTAAGTATTTTTTCTCACCCCTTCTTGGGATTTTCCCGCACATGGAGTACCCTTGCAGATGAAGGACAGGTTGGTCAGGACAACAGTGGAGCTTAGGAGTTCGGTAGCTTGGACCATATGCAATGGTCGTAGTCGGGTTCCAGGTGTGGGACCCTCTCAACTGTTTTCTTTTGTTTACATTTTTCCGAGTTGTGGCACTTTTCTGGTTGGGCGCTTTTTTTTCCCTTTTTCATTTTCAGGGTACCTTCAACTTATACTTTGTACGGTTTAGAGATCGATGCACACCTGTGGTTTATTTATATCTTTGGGACTTTTCTTTTCTTTTACAATGAACCTTTTCCTTGAGTCAGCAGCATGTGTGTGTACAGGTACTCAGGCAAAGGCCTCCCCGAGTTGTTTAGCCTTCGGCGCTTGTCGCCAGCCCCTGGCCTATAGAGGCGGGCTTGGGGTAGTTGTGGCTCGAGCCTGGGTAGGGTCGGGTCGTGACAACTATTTTTCACTCTATCTCCCATAACATTGGGTTTTTAGGAGGATAATCATTACATCATCCATTACATTGAGGAACACAGTTCCTTCGGGTTCCATCCATCGTCTAAAACCCAAAAATAATAGTGTGAGTTGCAAAATCAAGCTAAGAAAACAACATAATAAAGGGGGAGTACCTTCAATATCTAACATCTTAGGATTAATTCTAATATATTTACCGTAATTATAGGACTACAACCTATACTTATACTTAACCATAGGGACCTCCCTAGACATACCATAGAAATATCTCCAGGGATATCACTAATTTTTTCGCATCCTAGTTTCCAATGGTTAACTAATCATTTCCCTCTAACACCAACTGTAGAGACCCGTACTTGAAGTACATAAACATTGCATTTCTTTTTCTGAATCGTTAATACATAACAAAAATAGACACTGAAGGACCGTAATAGATTAGTGTCCTTGGAATCATGGAACATAATCTTCTAATCATGGTGAAAGATCTTTAACATATCCCATAAAGATCATCCCCTTTTGTTTTCATACCTAAAACCTTTATTTATATCCTAGGGAAAAGAAAACATAAAAAGGGTGAGCTCAAATTCTCACTAAGGGTAATCATTGAAAACATTAAACAATCGATAATCATTTGAATGAAAAAACTTGAACATAAAATCTAAACCTCAAAATCTTGAGCAGAGACATAAATCATGGTTGTACTTAGGCATATATCCAAAAGAAACATAAATCAAGATAAAATAGAAAGGGAATAAAACAAGTAATTGTGGAAAACCATTAAGCACATGATATGATTTCCATAGTAGCCAAGGCTTTGCTTCCAAGAGCATTTTAGTGGACAAAGCCCTTTTCTGAATCGAGTTTACTCCTCGTTCCAGTCCTGTATCACTGAACCAGATTAACTTACCCTTCCATCCATGTATATCTCATGAGATATAAATCCTTACCCCAATTCATTGGACTTCGATATAATTCCCACCCATCTCATAATGAAACCATTCTTACATGTGCCACAACATAAACATAAATAATTCATCATAACCCAAAGTATAAAATGATTTTATAAACATCATCCCTTCATAACATAATCGATATAAAACAAATGGATATGATTTCATCATAAGAAATGTGAAACCATGTAAATCATAGAGACATTGTACTTGAAGCATAAACATATTAAATATTGTCATCTTAGATGGAAAATGGTTTTGATAAAAAACTTGAAATGAATTTGGAGGAAAATATACTTTATTCTTCAAAATCATTTTCTTTCAATAAAATGCAATGAAATTTTAAAAGAAAATATTTTTTTTGAAAATTATCATGAAATATTGTCGATTAATCTTTATTTAAATTAGGCTTTATGAAACCATAAAAATCCATTCATGCTGTAAAAGTTAAAAACAATCTCCTAATACTTTTGTCGGAAATATAAAATAGTTCCTCGTATGGTAAACAAATGAAAGATTCCTTCGATGAAATGTGGTAATAGTCAAATATGGGTATAAATTTCATTAAAAATACATGAAAACATTTTTAGAAAACATTGGAAAGTATTATAACAATAACCCATGTAAATAATTACGAATAAACAATCTCAAATAAGAACGAGATTGGAATAGTTATCCCTTACCTCAGGTCTAATATGTTTCGTACATATCTGAACCTCCTATATAATAATTTAAATAATGTCATTTACTTATTACGGAATCATATACATTGTTATGATATCATATATGGTTTACTTGTGACTTTATATTACCAGTTCTGTGGTAAATTCTATGTTAAAGCAGCGTTTTGGGTAAAATCATTTTATTTATCGTACATGTTGGGACTTGTTGTTCTTGGTATTATTATTACATATATCATGATTTAAATACTTCCATAATGTAAATCATGATTTATATATCATATATATTCAGTATATATATATATAATAGATATATGAATGAAATCAAATACATCATTCATGGAGATGGTAGGCCCTACGTACGCATGAACACTTTTTTTCATTTATTATTAACTTGAATAGAAGTAAGAAGATGAAATATATATATATATATAAATTAGATTAATAATGTCATACATTTAATTATTATTCATTATATATACTTTATATTCATTCTTGATAGGTTAAAATGGTGAATCGCATCGTGGAGACGGTAATCCGTACGTACGCACGAGCGATGATATCATTCCCATAATTATTGAATTGAATTGTATTGGTTGATATAGTATATAAGAATCATTTTTATGTTATAATAACCATATATATTTATTCTTTACACCATTATACCCATACAAATAATGTGGTGGTAGAAAGACAGATTACACCACGGCGTGGAGACGGTATTCTGTACGTACGCACGCGCGGTGATTTCATTTTCCGTAGGATGGGTAGAAGGAGAAATGGGGTTGTTTCATATTTATAATGAAATATCATTATATTATTTATAATTATGTTTTTAATTTTAAATGAAACAACTAAAGAAGAAGAAGTTGTAGAAGAAATAAACTTGAAAGAATCGGTAGAAGAGATTACCTCATCTTCGACGCACCTCTTTTAAGCTTCCTCTTAAGGCACAAGAGTTGGTCTTTTGAGAAGACCAGAACCTCTATAATGTTTCTAGGGAAGTTGACAAGTGAAATGGTCAGGGTTTGGCCGAGCATGAAGTCTCAAAATTGTGTAAAGATAAGAGTGAGGAGGTGCCCTTTTATAAGGAGGAGAGGGGCACCTTAGGAAAAAACATAAAATATTATTTTATAATAAAGTCATATTCGATATATAATAGCCTAAAATTGATTTATTTCTAAGATAAAGTGGGTATGGGTCGAAATCCTCTCAACCAATAGGTTTTAGATATGTTTTGGTTACTATTATAACCTTATCATGTAGATTTAACTCTAAGGTAAACAATTTTACTTTTACCATGTCTACTTGTTTTCTTAAACTATATAGATAATAAACACACTATAACAAACCAAACAAACCCCAAGTGGTTCATTATAAATATATATAAACTTATGTAAGTACTTTTTTTGAACAATAGATTTTTAGGAATATAATAACAATTAATAATATAATATTTGTTTTAAAAACTATTTTATGTCGGTTTTGACAATATTTGGTAATTTATTTTTGGTAAAATTATAACAGTATGATTATTTCGACAAAATTAAATTGAATAAATACTAACACATCATATTGACCTAGAAAATTAGTTTAATTCAATAAAAGTCTCAAATTAAATTTATTTTGGTATTTATAACATCAATTAAGTTAATATTTCATTAATAAGGAAATTATTACATCATCATTGTGTCATAAATAATTTAAATTATTTAATGTCTAAAAATTATAAATAAAATTAAATTATATATTAAATCTTTTAATATTTATAATTAATATTTCTAGTTGAATTTATCTTATGTATAACCCAATATTAAAAAATGATTAGTTATTAAACATTATTTTTTACTCTTTTAACTCTTCTTTAAATAAAATAATAACAAGTGTCCTAATCTAATACAAGTGGACCTAAATGGTCATATTTTTATCCTAAGGATGTTATCTGTCGTATTACACTTATCCAATAAAATTAGGACATGTTTTAGGGTAATAATAATATCTTTTTACCCTTAATTTCCATATTTACTTTTAACCGTTGTAAATAAAAGTAAAAACATACTATTCAGCAAAAATTATTTTTATCGTATTGAACCACATTTGACTCCTTGATATTAACAAAGTCTCTCTAATTTTTTAAATTCAACTCATAGAAGTGGTAATATTATGTTTTATTTAATTTTCAAATTCTCATAGGAGGTGGGTAAAATACGGTGAAAAGTTCAATAAAATATATATATATATATAATTATTATAAAATGACTCTAATAAACTATATTGAAATTATATAGGTGTTATGTATCTATTTTGATCAAAAATAAATTTAAATAAAATAAATAATTATTTACACAAAAATTCGTTTTTAAACTATAACTCCGTGTTTTTCACTATTCATAAAAAATTGAATGTTTTCAAAAAAATACCATAATTTCACCCTAGGCTAATTTAGATATTCTGAATCCAAAAATGATGTCCATTTTAAAATATAACATTTATAAATTTTCAAAAAGAGGGTATTACTATTCATAATGGCTAGTTTATATAATAGTTTAATAACATATTGTTGTTTAGTGAAACACGGTATTGTGTACAGCGCATGCTATCAAAGAAGGTTGCTATTGCATGTAACGCAATTGAAGAATAGTGTTGTGTATACTACAAGATAATACGGTGTTGAGTATAACACAGGATAATCTTGGTGTAGTGTAAAACTAAAGACATCAATGAAATTTAAATAAAATAATTCTCCTAAAATCTCAGGGTGTCACAACATGAGCCACAAAAACCACTATATGAAAATAAAATACCTCAATATCATTTATCTTGTCCAATAACACCATAAATAGTATCACACTGAAACCAGTACGCCGACAGGACACAACAACCACCAGAAATCCTCATTGTCGTTGAAACAAAACCAAGATAGAATATGAAAACAACCCACAACTTGAAGTGAATACACAAAACAACAAAGAACATTCCACACTAGGACCCAATGATAGAGAAAAATGCATTGTGAACAATTCCTCTTATAAAACATTAAAATACTCAAACTACACATCCCAAAACACCATGGAAACCGTCACTGACGTCTGATTGGGGGATTATTTTTGGGGTCATTTTACCATGGTTGTGGAAAAGCACCTACATCGAACCGAAAATGTCCTCGTGACCAAAAACAACTACCATCAGAACAACAATAAAGCACAATGAAGACATGAAACCATATTTATCTCTTGGAAGAAACACAGAAAGACCTCCACAAAAACAATATAGAAAACTGATAACCCTATAATAGAATTAAAAGAGAATAACCATGGTGAAGGGTACCGTAAAGAAGAGAAGAGTAGGTGGTGAAGAAGATAACCAAAGAGGTAATGTCAAGTACTGATGAGTAATGAATAGAGGAATGGAATGGACTTGACCTATTACACCACCAAAACAAAGTTGTTGAATATCCATCGAGTTTGACTAAGTGGTATTTATTCATGATGGGTTCAGTATCCAAGGTAATAGCCACATCGGTTGAAACCAATAAGATGAGGATACAAAATAAGCCACCGAGGAGGGGGAAACACGCCATGGGGAAGGCAAGGGGAGGAATGTGGGAGAAGGAGAATGACACTGGAGGAATCCAAACACTGTAAGGGGGCAGGGGGGGTAGCAGCACTAGGATGTAACTCTACCACAAGAGTTATTGGGAGACATGGATGATAAGGGGATATCTCTTGTCCTTCTCTTATATACAAAAATATTTTTTTAAAACATTATATTAATTCATAAAATTTATGTTCATTAGTTTTTAGATATTATATTAAACAAAATTTCTATCAATTATAGTAATTTAAAATATTGAAATGGAGTATATTTTTTGATTCATAAATTCATGTTTATCCTAGTAATGGTTTTTTAATTTTTCAAATAAAATTAAATTTTTATTGAATAGTAAGAAATTATATTACTATGAAATATTATATCATTTATGGTAACATTGAGACAAAGAAATGATACAATTTTAGTTGAAAATTATAGAAGGAATTATGATTTTCTTTTATAAATATCATTCCAAAAATAATAATTTTTAGATATAAGTATTTTTTGAACGATTAATATGAAAACCATTTTCAATGCTAACCCAGAGCCTCCAAAAATCTACAAATGTCAAATTACGTGCCTTAGAAATAATAATTAAGATGAAATAATTCATTTATTTAAATTTATGTTATTAATTATTATTATTATTTATATGGATAGTTAGAAATACATTTTATATATATATATAATGTTTTTATCCAAATAACTGTGAAAATATATATATAAGGCTAAAAAGGTCAAAATAACACATTGAAAGTGTTTTCTTGATATTATTGAGAGTTAAAATAAATATTAAATGGATTAATGTGTTTATTTATAACATAATATACATAATTTATTGATATAAATATATTAATAATTTATAGAAATTATATAATTTCATTATATTCTTGTGCAACAATAATACAATATTAATTCAATTAACAAAGAGATAAATTAAATGATAATAAAAATTTTAAATGTAACCAAATTTTGGATATTTTTGATGATCTATGATATATATATATATATAGTCAAATTAAATTTTTAGGTTACAATAAAATAGTCGGTTTGAATATTACATGTTATCATTATTTTTTTAATGTCAAATTAATGAATATTTTAAAATTGACATTAATCATATTTTATGGGATTAATATTTTATTAAAATATTTAGCAAACATAAATAAATTAAATTATGACAAATATTGAAATATATGGTTGATGATTTCATTAGTTTGTCATTTTCAACCATTTTTATGCATTTGGATGTGTAATTGTATTATTATATTTTAATCTTTGAAAAATTCCCAAAGTGTCCATTACCTTCATTATAAAAGGGAACATCCTTCTTCACTTATTCACACAACATTGAGATTTATATCATATCCATGTACCACATATTAATCATATAACCATGATTATCCATGTTCTAGATGTTCTTCTCCTTCAAAAATATCAACCCATGACCCATTATGAAGATATCTAATGAAATTATGTCGAAGAAGTGGACATGAATGAGTAGTGAACCCAATTTATTAAGTGTACTTTCACATGATGATAGTCATGGGTGTATTTATTGACAACTATGGTGGATTTGGGGGTTAAAAAACTCCCCTATGATCGTATTTGGAGGGAACCATTAATAATATGACTTTTTTGCGATGTGAACCGATTCAAAAATTATATTCAAGGGAATGAAAGATGACTACTGTGATGGTTTGGGGAGTGATCCCATTCTACTCTGATTTTCTTGGAAAAAACCTGAATAATATATAAATGATTCACTATTATTATGTGTATCCCACAATTCCATATCTTAATCCAATGATATTCTCTCAGGGTTCATGTTCCTTTACCATTTATATCTTATGAACCACAAATATTTATTACATAAATCAAGATTTTAATTTATTATACATAGGGTATATTTTTCAAATACCATGTTCATTTTTTTATTCATTTATGAAAATTTTACTCTTATTTATTCAATAATATAGTTTATCTTTTCCATTATTGGGAATCTAAAATCATCCCTTTCATATGATTCTTTTCCCCATGCTATCGCCAAATATTTAATTTAGTATTTTTCTATGAAGTGTGCATGATGTGAAAAAATTTTGGGTGGTGAATAGATTTTTTCGAACATGTTTTATATTTATCCAATATATGTATGTGTTTTTCATAAACCTCTAAAACTCTAAACCTAATGGATCCTTCTAATTTAATATGAACCAAGACTTACAATCATTATTTATGTTTGTAGGGTTTAAATTGGGTCACCTATGTTGGCCTAAAATATAGAAATGTAATGATTATGGTTTTATAATTTAATCTTATAGAATATGATTGGGGCATTTACCATTGGTTTCATAGTACGATATAGTTATATTTTGAGATTATAATGTTTTAATGAGATGTTGTAATATGAGTAATGGTTACTAGAATTGGTGTATTAGTTTTAGGATGACCATAATTTCATAGTATTAGTAAAAATATTTGAGGTATTATGTGATGGAATTTTATAAAGGCTAATGATATTTTGAGATAGGTATATATAACTCTTATGTTAAACTAGATGCATTAGTTGAGGAAGGATTCAATTAATTTTCATTGAATTCTGTTAAAAGGTGTTGTTAGTGTTTAAGGACTATCAGATCTTTGATTTGGTGGTTATTCTGTTTCATTAAATGTATGATGATGTTAATAATATTTCGGTAATTTTATTGGAATTAAACTAATATTGTTTTAGTAAAACAACAAACCATGAGTTGGTTATCAAACTGTCCAATCCCTCAATGACACAATGCTTGATACCACAACTAAAGAGTGATAAGGGATCATTTAAGAACATTGGACTACATGAGGTCCTTCTTAGTATGATATTTTCCCTCTATTTAAATTATCAGACATTAAAATTATGTTCGTATTTGTATGATATGTATTATTATATAGATAAATATTGTATTTTTTATTGATATACGGTTATGTAGTTAATGTTATTTTTGAATACGTTAAATATATTGCGAAACCTAAATAAATAATGTAATGAAAATATTGTGGAATTTTATTTTAGGAATACATTTTGACTTTTCTCTTGTAGGTGTATATGATTTTATTGTGGAGTTATGGTGATTTATGTTATTTATAGTAATAGTTATCATATTGTTAATATTATATATTTTGGTCATGTACTATTTAAGAGATAAATACTAATTTTTTTGGGGAATATAATGTGATCAAATATATTTGATTTTTGGGTTTCAAACATCTACTGAATTATTTTGATGAATTTTGAGTATATTTATATATTAAATTATCTTTGTTGAACATTTTGCGTTATTATTTATTTTTTGATATTAAATAAATTTTCCAAATAAAATTTTTTATTATTTTTTGGAATCATCATGACATTTCCTAACCATTTTTTTAATGGATAAATTCAAGAGGAATTGTTTTTTTATTCATTTAAGGATTATGAAATCCATTTGAATTTGATTTTACTGCTTTATGCAAGATAAATTCATTTTTAATACAAATAATTTAGTAAAAAATGTATGATTATTGTTGAAATTAATTTATGGATGAATCTATAAATTTCACTTAATTATAATTCCTCATGTTCATAAGAAAAGGAATTAAATTATTTTATAAACTATGGGGAAAAAGATCTTTAGATAATGATGTTAACCATTTACTTTTCATTCCATTAAGTCATATCCCTTTAACCTCAATCATAATTAAATTTTTTATCATTAAAATTCTCATGATCAAATTCATTCTTATTATCTATCTGTATGCTGGTATTATATTTCTCTTCTATATCCATGTTTTCACTTCATACCATTTTTTTATTTCCTAGAAACCTAGAATGTGTTATTTTATATTACCATAATATTTTTTTCTATTAACTAATGGATGATTATTATCCCATTTTACACTGTTGGATTTCAAATATTATATTTTTTAAAATAAAACACTAGTTACCAAGAGAATGTTAAAATTTCAACGAAGGAAATCACTAAATGGGGAATAATGTAACACTATGATAATTTAATAAACACTCTATTTTGTAGCATACGTTTCATTTAACACTAAGCCTAAATGAACCCCATAACATTGTATAAAAATATCTATTATAACAGATCCATTAAATTGGTTGATATGAATAGTATTAAGTGAATAATAAAGTATATATAAATATATTTAAATATAAATATAAATAAAATTACTACTCAACACAATTTTTTTATTAATTCATGTTAATCATTAACAAATTTTTTTGAAGATGTTTTATGATTCATAAATACAATTTCCTTAAAAATGGGTCTTATTTATTTTATGAGATAATATTATAAAATATTTTTCAAAAATCCATGAAATTTATTTTACAAAAGTGATATAACTATTTAATTCATCAAAAAAATATAATCTTAATTTTTAAAATTATTTATTTACTTGGAAAGATTCATTTTCCTGTGTGTACAGAAATATACCTTTATTCTTGGGAAATATATTTTTGTTTCAATAATTTTAGAAGATTCATTTTATTTTAAAATGGATAAATAGATAAATTAGGTACATTATTTTGTTAATTGTTAAATTTGGTTCATTTAATCAATTTTATAATATAATACTTTATAAATTATATTTATACATTATACGAATTTATAATAAAAAAATTCTTGTACTAAAAGGCGGTTCTGATCATGTTTGGCACACTTATTTAAAAATTATTTTCATTTAGTTATAAAAAATTAATTAAATGAAATGTATTTTAATTTTTATTCTGAAATAAAAATTTATCCAAGTATTATTTCTTACTATTTTCTAATAAATTTAAATCTTCAGTGAATTCTAAAAAAATACAATTTTTTTGAAATAAAGCATCATTTATGATAATACAAAGACGTAGAAATAAAACAAATGATGAGCTTTTTATTTGAAAAATACGTGATAAACTTATATATAAATCATTCTTAGAAAATTAAAATCATATATAATAGTATTTATTGAATGATCAATATCAATATAACTTTTAGGGCTATTGCATAGCATGCACAACACATGAAAAGTCAAATTTCATATCCTAAAAATAATCATTTGGATAATAAATGTCCTTGGTAAAATTTAATATTAAATTTTAATTATTATTGAATATTTTAATTTATATACATGAATTTTATATCTTTATAACAATTGGATAAACCACATGTTTATCCAATGCCACTAATGTCAAAATTACACATTAAATGAGTTTTCAATATATAAATGGGAGGTAAGATAAATATTGAATTAATATAAATTGTTTTATTGATTATAATAACATTATATTCATAATAAAAAATCATATATAATTTTTATAATATATAAAATTTCCTAATATTCTTGTGCAACACTAATACATTATTAATTTAATAAATAGAAAAATCAAATAAATGATTTTGAAAATATTAAAAGTCACACAATATGAGTTATTTATGGTGGTACACAAAATATATATGATACCATGTAATTTTTTTCATATAAAATTACATGGTCTTAATTTTTGTTATGTTATAGATTTTTTTAATGTTCATGTAATGAATTATATGAAAATTGACAATAATTATATTTTGTTGGATTAGTATATCAATAAATTATTCAAAAATAAAAAAATATTTACTAATGAAAATTGGATTATTTTATAATCTAATATTTCATACCGTTTTCATTTATATAAAATTTTAAATAATTTGAATATAGCATACTATTATTATATTATTATATTTTTATAAATTCAAAATTTTCCCCTCGCTTGAATTATAAAAGGTAACCTCATCCCCCACTTCGTCACATCTCATTGATCCGTCTAGATATGTGATTCCCTATGTAGTCAAATTTTAATCATCCTTATGCATGTTTTGGAGGATCTAGTACTTCTAAATGAAAAATATTATATCCCTTAATATTATATCTAAAGTAATCCCATCAAAGAAGTGATATGGAATGGGATGTGAACCCAATTCAGTAATAAGATTTTTCTTATATGATTGACCTATGAGTAAACCAAGACTACTATGATTGTTGGGGGTGAAAACGTTAAAAAATCATGGTTTTAGGAAAGAAACATGACTATAGTGATGGTTTGGGGTGTGAACCCATGTCATTATGATAGTCTTGTCAGTAAACCATGACAATTGTGAGGGTTTGGAGAGTGAACCCACTCCACTATGATAGTCTAGGAAAAATAACTTCGATTGTTATGGGATCGAGGGACATGAGTAAAATCTGGATGAGGTGGGAACTAGGTCATCAGCTAGATGGTGTGTTCCATCAGTGTTATGGGCTCTGTATTTCTGATGACATATTCACCATTGATATACATGATGACTAGTTCGGATTCCCCTTTCACATGAAATTGGGGAGCATGAATCTCAAGGTCTAGCTCGAGGCCTGTTATGAGAGCCTGGTACTCTTCCACATTATTGGTATAGATTTCTGACAACATGAATGAATATGTAAGAATGGATTATGTTGGGCTAATGATGATGATACTCATGCCACATGTGTTGAGAAAAGGTTAATTGATCCTTTTTTTAGTACGGCTCCAGGAAGTTCCATCAAAGTTCATTGTCCAGCACTAAGTGGCTTTGTCTACCAACAAGATTTCCTCATCAAAAAAATAATGGTCCATGGACTGGTACACAAGAGATGGATGAGCGATGAAACAATCTGCCAATTCATTCCCCATGATATCCTTCTAACAAAAAAACCAGATGTCAAACTGCTAGAGAATCGCTTCCCATCGAGCTAGAGGAATTTCCAACATGGGGCAGTTAATGATGTACATCAGTACATCCACTTGGGAAACTTTTTGTACCTGATGGTGTTGCATATAGTGTGGAAATTTCTGTACTACTAATACCAATGTGAGGAATATCTTTATGATAAGGGAGTATCATGTCCCTCTATTGAGAATCATGTAGATTTTATAGTAGAGACTAGTATATGTTCCTCATTATTATTTTTTGAAAGAAGGGAACCAGGAGATAGTTCTAGGGAGGTCACATAAATGAAAAATGGATTTTCGGAGATAACTGGCTCTAGTACTAGAGGCTAGAATAGATTCTTCTTGATTTCCTTGAAAGAAATATTTCATTCTTTTTCCCACTCGTAGATTGTTCCTTTCTTCATGAGCTGATAAAATGAATTACACTTTTTGGAGACATTCGCAATGAATCGGCATATGTTTCCCATGTGGCCTTGGAATCCTCGATTCTCCCAAATGTTTCACGGGGGAGACATCTGGAAATTGGACTTGATCTTCATCAGGTGAATCTAGATTTTCTGGTATTTGACACGAATCTAAGAAAATTCATTGATGTTACCCCAAAGGCACACATCAACGGTGTTATCTTCAGATGGTGTGAACAAAGAAGCCAACCACACTCTCATGTTCTTTGATATAGTCTTAACGCTGGCGAGATTTACCCACTAGATAATCCATGTAGCATTCCACCAGTGTCTTCAGGATCGACTTAAATATATTATGCATAGCCCATTGATGGGTGCCACACTCATTCTTTAATCTAAAGGGGACGACTCCGAATAAAAAAATATATTGTGGGAACCTAATGGCTGAAAAATCCTTATCCTCGAGAACCAATCATATATGGTTATAATCGGAGTACCAATTCATAATGGAGAAGGTCTGGACCCCAGTTGTTGTGTCAATAAACAATTCAGTCACATGAAGATGAAAATCATCTTTAGGACAATGACGATTGGGTTATCAGAATTTGATGAAGTATATGATCTGTCTGTTATTATTCATGACTAGAAAAATGTTTTCTAGCATTCTGTGGCCCTATAACTCCTTAGAAAAATTGACTCTGATGAGCTTATCAACATCTTACTTGACCATGGAACCATGAGAAGGGTGCATATTTCTTGGAGGATTCTTAAACACGAGGTGATTTTTTTGTGAGACCCAATCATTGGATGTATACCAGAGGAACTAGCTTAGGAATTGTTTTATAGCTCCGTGAAAATACATCATGGTGTTGATTGAGGAATTCCACATATTTTTTTTCCTTTTTGAGGGTCATAGTGTCACTAATTAGTGTGGGTTTCAGGATTGGGTCACTACCAAGGATCACCTGTTGAAAGTCATCGACCATGGTGGAGATGATATCTTGAATGCCGGTAGGAGAATCCTCAAAATCATATTCTTTATATATGGAGAAGGGATCCCTAACAAAATGATCATACTATAAATCAACAGATCCTGATGGGAAATTGGTACAAGCCTGAGCAGTGGTGGCCACTACATCGGGGGACTCTTGTGCTATCAAAATCACATTGATGAAGGTTGTCGATCTGATCTCAAATTGTATTTGGCCCAAGGGGCTATTCTTAATAATATTTAGGCCACATCGATGCATCATCTGGATCTGGATTATCCCATCCCGATGAAAGATGCATATATAGCGTATTAATGTTTCCATGGGGAAGACATCCCAGTACATTATTGGGGAAAGGGGATCAGGGATCACCTAACCCTGATTCATGTTTGTGTGTAGGGTGAACTACCAGTTTCACTTAGATATGGGAATGTGATCCCCCATCATTCTAGAAAAAACTAAGCATTGGCCCATGTCCAGGGTTGTATCGTCCAATCAGTGGATTAGAAAGATGTAGGCATCATCTCGATCTGTCCACGGGTCAGTCGTAGGCTGAGCATGATCAACCTCATTAGCCTGAATATGCTTTTCATAGCTCTTGTAATAGTTTGAATCCAAATAGAGGGATTCACAGTAGGTAAAGGGAGATGCATCACCTTGAAGTATTCTCATTCATCCATTAAGGTAGTACTTGTGGAACTGATGATACTATTAATGAACCACCTCATTTATGTGGAGCCATATACTACACATCACCACATTGTAGGCAGTGTCATGAGATACAACCATGACCATTGTGCTAGAAACTAGGCCACCGAACTCGGACTTCAGGTGGATCATGTCGACTGATGTCTTTTTAGTCCTATCATAATCTTGAAATTTTATGCCAGAAGGAATCAGATAATCCTCGTACAAACCTTGTTTTAATAGTGTCCATGTTGGGATTAGGTTGATCTCAGAGCCTATGCTGACAAGACTGCAAAAAACCTCCACGCCATTAAAATGGCCAGTGATGTACAGTAGTTGGATGTGCCCTTTTATGGGAGAGCCTTCATCTAAACCTAAGGATGATATATGGCTTGTAATTCAGGATGCTCGAATGCCTCAACAAGGAGGATTCTATAGCTGCTACATCTGTCTCCAAATAGAGGGGTTTCTTAAAGCCATAGAAAGGGAATTTCACATATCTTCTTATAGGATAAGGTCCTCATGGATGGGGAGCCTTTCTAGAATGCTGGAATGAGGTTTGAGGATATCATACTTCTGTTCTAGGAGTGAGAGTCTTCCTAAAAGTGGTCTCTCTATAACATGATGTATGTTGGGCCCTACCAACTGTACCGTCAGCTGACTAGTGTCGAGAATATTTCATTGATCAGTAGTAGAAGTCTGTGGAGTGATTACCTGATGAGGGACAAATACCTGAGACCAGTACCTAGCAGAGTGCAGCTGTTCAGGATGTAGTCGAGGTGGATCCACCTAACCAAGAAACACAAATGGGGGAAAATATGAATGTGATGACACCAGATGAGAAGGTTTTTTATGCTGTTCTCGGCACTGGGCCTACTACCTGGTTTTGGATTCATGTACAACCTATCTAGAAATACTAACTGAGGAACTCCGATGACCTATAATTTCACGTCTCGGTCGGCGATGTCATCTACTGTGAAAATTATGAGGATCTTCTTGGATCTCCTAGCAATCAAAAATCCATTAGGGGATTACCTTCTCTATGGTGTTAACTAAGGCGTACCCCTGTCTATCAATTGAATATTCATCAACTACAAGATAGATTCTGAGGGGAATCTCCATCTCTAACATTATGATGCCATTGATAGTACGAGATGATGATGACATTGGCAGAACACTTTGTTTTCACTTGTGTCACTGATGCTTTCTCTTTTGAGATGGGGATGGCTGAGACGGCGATGAAGATGTTGTATTTTCATCTTCTGAAGAATTTGTTTGATTCTGGCTTGAACGAATAATACAACGGGCATGAGAGATTGTTTTACTAGCGATCTAGTCATCGTATTTCTGGGATCTTCAATTAAAATCCGAATTCCACTTTCCATCACTATCACTACTTCTATCAGGCTTTATGAATACACATACCACATGTTCCTGTGTTGGGACCAACCTGACTATGTTGTTATTGATCTAGTCATAAAGCCAGTATTTAAACACATAACTCTATTGGAGGGTGTGTCCTAGGATCTGATGACACGGGCAATAGTTTTGGTGATAAGTTAGATCCACCTCTTCTTGACTCGTGCATCCAGGAAAACGTACAATCCATTAATTCATATCACTGCGAAAATAGTGGGGGACCCGTGTCTCATTAAATGATTAGGTAATGTTTTTCATGTTTGTGAAGGGGGGCCTTCGAACCAGACCCTAAAGAGGGGATATAGGAGCCTGTCGAGGAGGCAGAGCCTAGTTACCAAGCCTAGGGAGTGGCGGCACATTGTACGGGGTTCCTACTAGTTTTGTGGTGGATGCTGCTCGGATGAAGGCTTCATATGAGGTGGAGGACCTCTTTGAGGCAACGGATGTGGCTCCACTAGAAATAAATCTAGTTTCCCAGAGTCCTCTATTTTGTCCACCGCAATGGTCTCATCCTTAGCGTCCTTTCCTGTCAGAATCGTAGGAGGCAACAGGCGTGCTGATTTGGCATGCTAGAAGGCTTACAAAAGGTTCTCGGCCTTATTGGAGAAGTCTCAGAATCCCCTGGGGTAGTTATGGGTGATCAGAGAGGGGGAATGTTTTGTATTGACATTCCCCACACACATCGTCATCATCTATTCCAGAGTCTGCAGCATGTCAATGGAGTTTGTGATCCCTTTCCACAGGGATACAATGTCTGTGATGGAATTGTCAGGCCTTTTTTTAAACTTGAAGAGGACCTCAATACTCATATTATGAGTGATGGAAATTATTATGTATAGAAATTGCATAAGAAGATCGTCCTAGCTGACTAATGATCCCATGGGTATATGGTTATACCAGAAAAATACATGCCCTTCCATTATCTGTAAAATGCGTCAGAGTTTGGAGGCCTCTTGCTGAGCCACATTTTCCATCATGGGTCCACTCCTTGAAATGAAATGGGATAGATGCTGTTGTGGGTCACCCATACCATTAAATGTGGAAAAGGTGGGATTTCTAAAACCCAGGGGTGTTGGATTATCACCAACTCACACAAGATATATCTTTCCATCAGGTGTTATTGAAACATGTCATATTTCTATTGCCTCGAGGTAAGTAATTAGTACTTCCATGAGATCATCTTAGTTAGGGTTCTTATCTGGAAGAAGATCCTAGACCACCAATACGCTGGAATGTTCGTCAACATAATAAACATGCCCAATGACTCATGGAGTAGCTGGTGGGATGACCTACAGAGTGGAAGGGGGAACCTGAGCCAGTTATTTTGGATTGTCTCGCCGCTCTAGTGGATTTGGCGACACATATTGTTCCCTCCATCCATAAGTTCCAACTTCAACACTATTCACATGGGAAATATAGTCAAGGTCACCTGGAGGAGATTTAATAGGGGTAAGATGTTTCTGCCCCTACTGCCCCATCTGAGGATCACCATAGTATTCCTGTCACGCTACGGTATGATTACTAAGGAGGTCATCGACCATATTCTTATATCCCCATATTATTGACACAAAATTTAATTCTAGTGATTGTCTTATATCATTTTTTCTGAGCAGATTATTTTGATGGGTTTGATAGCTTCGAGGTTCTCTTTAACCTTATTGAGATTTCATCTGAGGACTAACACCTCAGTGGGTGCATGATGACTCAGTAGATTTCTTTGTTGATGAATAACCCTACCTGAAGGGTCCATATGTTGTTGAACTCTCCCTAGTGTTACATTTTCCTCATTTATATATGTCTTCATGTCTTCCTCTAATCTATCATCCTTGTTAACCATGAATATTCTTAGAGGCATATCCTCAATATCCCCTAGAAATTCGGGATGACTCCTGATAGAACAAAAATAGAGCTCCGTTGTCACGAACCGTCCACGGGACCAGTGTCATGACTACCCCAAGCCTGCCTCCCATAGGCCAGGGGATGGCGACTAGCACCAAAGGTGTAAAACCCAAAAAAGGGGAAGTCATTGCCTTATAAAGTAAACAAACACAACAGAGTAAGCCAACAGAAGTAAACACTATGTAAAACTGGGTACAATCATAAGTGCAGAAAGTAAATGGGCTAGAATACAAACCCAAACTAAATGTAAAGTACAACTGGAATGAAAGTACAACAAATGAATGTAAAGCATCAACGTCGAGCCATCCACTAGAAGTCCCACCTGAAGGGTGGGTACAGATAGCCTCCTCAGCTCCTCGGGTCTAGCCGTCCGCTCCGTGTACGTCCCGCCCAGTGGTCCACCTCCAGGTACGGACCTGCTCCACAAGCCTCAACCACGATCAACGCTGTCTGTCGTCTACATCCAACAGAATGTAATGCAGGCATAGCCCATGTAGGGGTGAGTATATGCTACTCAGTAGGGACCCCGAGACCCCCAATGGTCTCCAAGAATCCACAAAGGATAATCCAAAAAGGAAAGATACAATCACGAAGTAACATCCAACACTACTTAGGTATATTCCCATACATATACCTAAGTCATCAATTCTAGATCGACTACAACATCTGAGCCCAAGTTCAATCACGTCCACACAGGATTGTAAAACCCAATTCCACAGAGGAAAGCACAACACAATCCACATAGGAAAGAGATTCAATCATATCGAAGATAAAGATTGAATGTAAAGACTCAGCTCACACAGGTATACTTCATCGTAAGGTGATAGAGATGATCAGATGTAGCCACTGATTCTTCTAAGATGGGACCCACGTAGGATACTAAACCAGCTAAGCTATTGGACCCACATAGGATATATACCAACTACTCTTCCAGACCCACGTATGATAAAAGAACAGAGTCAAACACTACCAGACCCACGTTGGATACAAGAACAGTAGTAGTGCCAGAACCACGTAGGATACAAGAACAATAGTCATTGTCGTTGAACCCACGGAGGATTTCAGTATGGTATTCATTGCTGCTGAACCCACAGAGGATTACAGTGCAGTCTTCATCGTTGCCAAACCCATTGAGGATTTCAGGCTAGTCGCCGTTGCTGCCGAACCCACGGAGGATTTCAGTGCAGTCATCATCGTCGTCGCCGTCGCAGCCAACTCTAGGGTTCCCGCACACAACATTCCTGTTTCTAGGAGGGTCTGCTCCACGAGCCAAGGGTTCAATACATCAACTGACATGTAGTCAAGAGTTGATGTATCCCAACGTTCCGTCTCGACAAAGGGATATCAACGCGACAGACGGCGCGTCCATCGGATGCCCGGTCTGAGAGTTATTGGCTTTTTCGTTCCAGGGGCCAGGTTGATTTTTAAGGCAAAAAAAACCCGACCGCACTCCAAATACGTCCCAACCTTTAGCATAATAATCCAAAAGGTCAGTCTCACTATGATGAATCCAACAAAGTCAACGACACATCAATCGGACATCTGGAGCTCATGTTATAAGCATTTCCGAACCGAGGGCCTGGTTGGTTTCGTGTTCGAACCAACCCCTTTATACCCTAAGTTCTCTGAAACCTTGAGTATAATATACTGAAACTACTACCTCGATCCAAGGATTTCATCGCAACTGACGGTGTGTCAATCGGAGGTCCGTAGCCCAAGATATCGGAAAACAAACAAACATTTTCCAGTTTTAGGGGGTTTTGGGGCCGAGACCCACTCGGCCCGAGACCCCCTGGGTCGGCCCAAACCGGGTCGACCCGAACCGGGTCCGGGTCTGGCCCATTAGGCCGCAGCCAGGCCCGGACCGGCCGGTTTGGTCTGACCTGGCCTGGGCGGCCCGGCCCGTTGCGACCTGGGCGGCCCGGCCCGATGCGGCCTTGGCGGCCCGGCCCCGTGCGGCCGGTCCGGCCTGGGCTGCCGGTTGGCCTGGCGCGGGTGTGGCCCGGTGTGGCTAGCATGGAGCTTGCCTAGACGAGTGGAAAGGGGGGGGGGGGGGGGGCTGCCGCCCTTGATTGAAACCACGACCCCATGTGGGGCCACTCCTTTTCCATCTGGGGGTTACGATGCCCAGTCTTCTTTCCGAAACGGCCGGCCTAGTCCGGTCGGCTGGTGCTGACTCCGCGGGACCCCGTGGTCCCACCCCTCCTAGGTTCCGGTGGTCGGCGGTTCTGGCTGCACCGTCGCGGCTTTGAGCCGCGACCTTGTCCAAATGGCACAACGCGACGGCGCCGCGCCCCTCCGTCGTGGCCCCGCTCCGGCCGCGGCCTGTTCGGGGTTCTCCGGCGCAACGCGACGGGGCCGCGGCTTTGTTCGGCCTCAACAGCGCGGCGTGATGGCCATGCCCTTCTTCTTTGTTTCTGCGCGGTATCGTTGCACCACGCTACCTTTGTTCATGCCGCGACAAACACATCATCAAAGGGGGAGAAGTTTCGGCTGTGTTCGTGTGATCCGGTCCCCTCCCGTTAATCCGATATCAAGCGACTAAGAAATTGACGTTTGGACGGTCAAGAATATACATGAACCAAAATCAAACCCCTACCTCAATGAAGTCATCGAACGAGGTTTGTCGTGGGAAAGGGACGTCGTAGAAGACTGCTTCGCGGAAGGAGGATTGTCAGCGTCACAGTACACGGTGTCGTGGTACACGGCATCTCGTCGTCGATCTCCGAGGAATCCGCGTTATTCGTCGTCCTTCGTCGGAGGCCGGTGTTCTTCATCGGTGACAGTGCGTTCTTCGTGTTCTTCAAGGAGGAAGATGAAGATTCCAAGGCTTGAGAAATTCCTCTTCAACCTTCTCGCACAATGAAATAACCCTTAAGGAAATCAGACTTGTCTTATTTAATTAACACTCACAAGACAACATTCAATTCGAAATTCAAAATGAAATCAAGAATTGATTACATTGAATAACTTAATTCAATTAATTAATTAAGAGAGTTGACTTGGCATTTAAAAGGGTATTACGGGTGAGTTACAAGATTAAATGCACATGGGGGGTTAAAAGGAAATAAAGTGGGTGGGGCTTGTGTGGGCCCAACCTCACTAATATCCTACTTAGTGGAGTTAAGATATTAGTGGATCCCACTCCAACCACCATGCTTAGGTTATCACTACATTAAATAGAAATAAAATTTGTAGCACAATATTTTATTTTATTCTTTAATTAACCCATTTAATTAAAAACCTCACCTGAGAAAACGCAACCTCGGAAAAGGTGTTCTTAAGAAATTACCGGCACTACAGTTTCATTGATGCCCTCAAATATCAATTTCGAGCACCGGTTCAAAAGTTAGGAAAACCTACATGTTCCTTCACTGAACGTGCCCGAGCTAAACTTTGGAAATTGATTCCGGGCAGACCGGGCCTCAGAATCATGTGCTGTCAAAAACTGCGTTCTTGTAAATTCCAAAAGAAAATTAAGAAAAAAATTTCCTTGAATTTTCAGGGTCATTAAATTTCTCCCACCTCAGGGCTTTATGTCCCTGTAAAGAAACATCTTAAACTAGGGTAACAAATGTGGTTATTGTGCACGCATTTGAGCCTCCCACTCCCGAGTGCTCTCCTAGAGGATCTCGTGCTGCCATCTGAAGCGCACTGAAGGAATTGACCACCCACGTAGGACCCAATCCTATCGATCCTTGATCTCCACCGGGACATCTGAAAAAGTTTCCCCATCGTCATTGTCCAGCTCCCCATGGTCAATGATATCAGCCGAGTTGTGAACGTATCTCCTCAGCTGAGATACGTGGAAGACGTCATGCACCCGGTGCAACTGGGGTGGTAGAGCCAGGCGATAAGCCACCTCGCCTATCCTGGTGAGTACCTGAAAATATCCGATGAAGCATGGAGAAAACTTGCCGTCTTGGCCAAATCTTCGTAATCTACGTCGAGGTGAGACCCGAAAAAATACATGGTCGCCATCTTTAAACTCTAGTGGTCTCCGCCTCTTAAAAGCATAAGACATCTGCTGGCTTTGAGCTGTCCTCATCTGCTCCTGGATGACCTAGACCATCTCTGTCATGGCCTGAACCATCTCTGGTCCCACAAGTGGTGATTCCCCAGGGTCTGTCCAGCATAGAGTTGATATGCAAGGTCGGTCGTATAATGCCTTGTAATGTTCCATCCCGATGGTGGAGTGGTAGCTTTTGTTGTAAGCGAACTCCACCAAGGGAAGGTGGTCCTGCCAACTGTGACCAAAGTCGAGAACACATGCACGAAGCATGTCCTCGAGAGTCTGAATTGTCCTCTATGTCTGACCATCCGTCTGACGGTGAAAGGCGGTGCTCAGACGTAGCTGTGTCCAGAATTCCTCCTACAACCCCTTCCAAAGCCGGTAAGTAATGTGATCATCTCGATCGGAGATGATAGATGATGGCACTCCATGAAGCTGTACGATCTCCTGAATATAGAGGCGTCCTAATCTCTCCACTGAGCCCTGCTCTCTGATGGGTTTGAAGTGGGCCGAAATGGTGAGTCAGACGAAATTCACCCAAATAGAGTTGTGACCTCTAGAAGTACGTGGAAGTAAATTCATGAAGTGCATAGATATCCCATCCCAAATCCACTCCGGGACCTCTAACGGATGTACCAAGCCTGCTGGTACCTGGTTCTACGCCTTCACCTACTAGTAGGTGAGGCATCGAGAAACGAACTCAGCTACATCCTTCTTCATACCCAGCCTCCAGTGTTGTCGTCGGAGATCCTGGTACATATTTGAAACTCCTGGATGTACCACTAAAGGGGAAGTGTGAAACTCCCTCAGCACCTCCTCCCGAAAATCAGCTGGTACCATGGTACGTCCTCTCAGAAGGACATCGTGCTCTCCTCCTATAGAGAATCCATAAGGTGGTTGTTCTGAGGATATCGGTGCAGGCTACGTCTCATAGTCAACGTCCCCACGTTGTTCCTCGCTGACCCGCTACAGTAGTGGAGGAGTGATTGTGAGTGACTGAAGATAACCAATACATGCCCAAGATGACGTCATAAGGCCTTGACCTCACTACAAGAAGATCCCAGCCGAAGCTCTCACCTTCTAGAGTAAGCTCACACTGCCAGCACCAGTGCTTAATCATCGAGTTTGCTCTCGTAGGAGTCTCTAGCCATAAGGATCGAGCCAACGGCTCCATTAGATTCTCCGAGCACCGAACAAGGGCAGCGGCAATGAAAGAATGACTCTCTCTTGTGTCTATAAGAACTATAGCAATGGTGGAGTATACACAGATAGTAACTCAAATCATCTCTAGCATGCCATGGTCATAGGCCTCTACTTCCTGAAGACGAGCCTGTCTCATCCCTCTAGCTCCATGTGGTTGGGGTGGACCTCCTGGTGGTGGTGGTGGTAAATCCTCAAAACATCGCCCACCACCCTCTGCTCGGCTAGATCCTCTACCTCATCCACCTCCTCCCTGCATACTGCCATGGTCGACCCTATGCCTTTGCCTGGGTGGCCCCTCAACTGTCTGCTGCTCCTCTGCACGATGGGTCGGGGAGTCACGAGCCAAGTGTCCCTACCCACTGCATGCGTAGCACTGTCTGCTTATCGGAAGGCTGGCTCTGCGCCGGGTTCCCCACACCTCTGAGCCAGTGTCCTGAGGACTTCCACCTGATGGTCTAGTCCGCCTAGACCCCTGTGATGTCCATCGACTGCTATCTTTAGATGACTCTGCAACATGTAGTCCTTTGGTAGGTCTCGCTGCTGGTGTAGGCTCAACACGAAAGCTCTCTATGAGAAGGGATCGATCTAGTACTCCTGCCTATGTAGGAATGCTGAGGGAGATCATTGATGCCCTGATATCATGCCTCAGTCCCTTCTCGAAGGTCCGGGACAAGACGAATGGGTCCCATACCATGTCCGTCGAATAGCACGAGAGATCGGTAAATCTCACCCAGTACTGGGTGACCGTCATCCTACCTTGTCGCAACTGTAGTAGCTCATGGATGCGCACTGCACGGAGGGTGGCAGGGATGAACTCCGAGCAGAAGAGTCTCTCAAAGTCCATCAAGAGGAGTGATTCCTCATCGTGCACCTAGAGCAACAAGATCCACCATATGCCTGCTTCCTCGTGCAGGAGGCTCACTGCAAGGATCACCATGAGGTCAGCTGGTGTCCCCACTAACCTGAATCTCGAACCACAGCCTCCAGCCAATCATTGGCTGCCTGAGGGTCTGTCTCCCCACGTAACCTGGGCGGTCTCTAACGCTGAAACTCATACAGTGCACTAAGGGGACGTGCACCCTCAGCGGCTAGGGCTTGTGGCGTCGGTGGCTCGGCGGTTAGAGGTACCGCTGGTGCCCCACTATAAGAGGGCCCTGCACCGAGGCCTCGTCGCTTGGTGGGCTGTCATCTCGCACAATGCTCAGAACCCTAGCTGGCTGCTGTCGTGGGTCCTTCCTGAAAAGAAACAGGTGTTCCATGGTCAAAATATTATTCCTGGTGAGTTGACACAATGTAATCACAATGAACACTTTTAAAACACACATGCAATCAATGTTTTCGTGCATTGAGTTGGAAATCAGAATTCAGGGTCCTGGTGTATGGATACGTCAGCCGCCGCACCAACACTGGACTCCCTAGACTAACAACCACACTCAATACCCTTAAAACTATTTCTTCACATAGAAGAAAGGTCAGAGCCCTGAGTTCTGTAGTATAACCTAACTCCTCTGATACCAATTTGTCACGAGCCGTCCTCGGGACCCGTGCTGTGACTATCCCAAGCATGCCTCCCATAGGCCAGGGGCTGATGACTAGCACCAAAGGAGTAAAATCCAAAAAAGGGGAAGGCATTGCCTTATAAAGTAATCAAACACAACAGAGTATGCCAGCAAAATTAAACACTAAGTAAAACTGGGTCTAATAGTAAGTGAGGAAAGTAAATGGGCCAGAATACAAACACAAATTGAATGTAAAGTACAAATGGAAAGAAAGTACAACAACTAAAAGTAAAGTAGCAACGCCGAGCCATCCACTGGAAGTCCCAACTGAAGAGTGGGTAGAGATAGCCTCCTTAGCTCCTCGGGTCCAGCCGTCCGCTCTGTGTACGTCCCGCCCAGTGGACCACCTCCAGCTTCTGACCTACTCCACAAGCCTCAACCACGATCAGTGTTGTCTGTTTTCTGCATCTAACACAATGAAGTGCGGGCATAGCCCATGCAGGGGTGAGTATACGCTACTCAGTAGGGTCCCTGAGACCCCCGAAGGTCTCCCAGAATCCAGAATAGATAATACCCAATGGAAAGATATAATCACAATGTAACATCCAACACTACTTAGGTATATGCCCATACATATACCTAAGTCATCAATTCCAGTTCAGCTCCAACATCTGAGCCCCAGTTCGATCAAGTACACACAGGATAGTACAATCCAATTCCACACAGGAAAGCATAACACAATCCACATAGGAAAGGAAGTCAATCGTATTGATGATAATTATTGAAAGTAAAGACTTAGCTCACACAGGTATACTTTTTAATAAGGTGATAGAGATGATTAGATGTAGCCACAGATTCATCTAAGCTGGGACCCACGTAGGATACTAAACCAGCTAAGCTGTCACAACCACATAGGATAAATACCACCTACTATACCAGACCTACGTAGGATACAATAACAGAACCAAACACTACCAGACCCACATAAGATACAAGAACAATAGTACTGCCAGACCCATTTAAGATACAAGAACAGTAGACATCGTCGTTGAACCCATGGAGGATTTCAGCACGGTCTTCATTCATGCCGAACCCACAGAGTATTACAGTGCAGTCTTCATCGTTGTCGAACCCACAGAGGATTTCAGTGCAGTCTTCGTCGCTGCCCAACCCACAGAGGATTTCAGTGCATTCATCATCGTCATCGCAATCGCAGCCCACTCTAGGGTTCCCGCACACAGCATGCTCGTTTCCGGGAGGGTCCGCTCCACGAGCCAAGGGGTGGATACATCAACTGACACATAGTCTGGAGTTGATTTATCCCAAAGTTACATCTCTACAAAGGGAACTCAACGCGACAGACGGTGCGTCAATCAAATGCCCTTTCTGAGAGTTATTAGCTTTTTCGTTCTAGGGGCCCAGCAGGTTTTTTAGACAAAACCAACCCCAAACGCATTCCAACTACATCCCAAACTCGAGCGAAGTAAGCCAAAAGGTCTGTATCACTAAGATAAATCCAACAAAGTCGACGACACGTCAATCGGACGTCCAGATCTCAAGTTATAAGTGTTTCCGCTCTGAGGGCCTGGTTAGTTTCGTGTTCGAACCAACCTGGCCATAAAAAAAGTTTTCCAAAACCTTGAGTGTAATATACCTAAACGACCATCTCGATCCAAGGATTGCATCGCAACTGATGGTGTGTCGATCGGATGTCTGTAGCTTAGGATATGGGAAAAGAACGAACTTGTCCGGTTTTAGGGGGTTTCGAGCCCAAACCAACCCGACCCGAGACCCCCTGGGTCGGCCCAAACCGGGTCCGGGCCCGGCCCATTAGGGAGTAGCCCGGCCCGATGGGTGCGGCCCAGCCCGCTGCGACCGTTCCGGCCTGGGTGGCCGGTTGGCCTGGCGCGGGCGCGGCACAGTGTGGCCAGCTCAGCATTGTCCGAGCCGAGCAGAAGGGGGTGGCTTTCCCCCTTGATTGAAATCGTGGCCCCATGTGGGGCCGCTCCTTTTCTAGCCGGTGGTTACGACCCCTGGTCTTCTTTCAGAAACGGACGGCCCGGTCTGGCCGGCCAGTGCTGCCGCTACGGGACCCCGCGGTCCCGCCCCTCCAAGGTTCCAGCAGCCGGCGGTTCCGGCTGCCCCACCTTGCACTACTGCAGCTTTGAGCCACAGCCTCTTCGTGGTTCTCTGCCGCATCGCGACGGTGCCGCAGCTTTGTTCGGGATCCATGACACGGTGCGACGGCGAAGTGCATATTCTTTGTTTCCGCGCGGTGTTGTGCCAATACGCTACCTTTGTTCATGTCGTGACAAACACATCATCAAAGGGGGAGGAGGGTCTGTCGTGTTCGTGCGGTCTGCCCCCCTCCCGTTAATCCGATATCAAGCGGCTATGAAATTGAATTTTGGATGGCCAAGAATATACATCAACCAAAATCAAACCCCTACCTCAATGAAGTCGTCGAACGAGGTTTTTCATGGGAAAGGGACATCACGGAAGACGATGTCGCAGAAGGACGATCATTGGCATCGCGGTACATGGCGTCGCGGTACACGGCGTCGTGTTGTCGATCTCCGAGGAATCAGAGTTATTCTTCATCCTTCGTCACAGTCTAGCATTCATCGTCGGTGATGGTGCACTCTTCGTGTTCTTCAATGAGGAAGATGAAGATTCCAAGGCTTGAGCAATTCCTCTCCAACCTTCTCACACACAAAAATAACCCTTAATGAAATAAGACTTGTCTTTTTTAATTAACACACAGAAGCCATCATTCAATTTGAAAATGAAAATGAATTCAATAATTGATTACATTGAATAACTTAATTCAATTCATTAATTAAGAGAGTTGACTTGGCATTTAAAAAGGCAATGTGGGTAAGTTACAAAATTAAAAGCACATGGGAGGTTAAAAGGAAATAAAGGGGGTGGGGATCATGTGTGCCCACCTCACTAATATCCTACCTAGTGGATTTAGGATATTAGTGGGTCCCACTCCAACCACCATGCCTAAGTTTTCACTAAATAGAATAGAAATAAAATATGTAGCACAATATTTTATTTTATTATTTAGTTAACCCATTTAATTAAAAACCTCACTCGAGCAAACACAACTCTGGAAAAGGTGTTATTATGCAATTACCGGTACTGCGGTTTCATTGGTGCCCTCAGATTTTGATTCTGAGCACCGGTTCAAAAGTTAGGAAAACATCCTAGTTCATTCACTGAACGTACCTGAGCAAAACTTCAGAAATTGATTCCGGGCACACCGGGCCTCGGAATCAGGTTCCGTAAAAAACATTGTTCTTATAAAATCCCAATGAAAATTAAGAAAAAATTTCCCTTGAATTTGACGGGTCTTTACAACCGCATACTTCCCCCAACCATAGATCTGCACATGGGGGGTGGATCCTCTTTGAAAATACTATAGATCACTTTAAACATTGAACGTATCATCGTGGGATGTTTGAATTGCATCATGGTGACTCAGGGTGCAGGACCACAGGGAATTCGGCCAGATCCACCAGACTGTATTGCTAGCCAATGTCAAAGAAGTGTGTCTGACTCTTGGGGTATTCCACTTGTTTATGGAGGAGATGGAAATGCGCCACCCAGAGGGTCTGAAAAAAGAATCCAACTTTTTCCATGCTGAGCGATTATGGTGCACTAATTTTTTTTACTTTGAATAAACAAAACACCTCAGAGAAATGGTATTCTGGGAAAATTTCCCTCAATATTCTTGGCCCGGATTTGGGGTTTGGACCTTCTTTTCCCTAATCATCAACTAGAGCCGGTTGGGGAACCGATAGAAGTGCTAAAGTAGAATATTGAGACAGTATTCTAGTCGATAAACAATACAAAGAGCGAGATTACAATCCGTCGTATCTCATGATATCCTCTTAATAGTGTAGTGACTTGGCCACCAAATGATGATAAGAAAGGCTAGTGACCACAATTTACTGTGAAGGGACTACTGATGATGGTAGTGAAACATGTTGTATTTTATTCACCATCAGTCCCCATAATAAATCTCCATGATCTCCGATCGAGGTATAGAATTATCTTTGTGATGATGGTTGTTATTGCACGACCGGGCCCTAGGGAGATTCCAAATCATATTTTCCTGGATGTATCTATAAAGGGAGGCAGGGATCTGTGAGACCTCACATTTCAGAAGTATGTGGCTGATATGCATAGTCCCTACCCATGCCATTGACACATAGGATCTAGGAGGGGTTCTATTGTTGAATCATATTCCTCCTCATAATCTGAGAAGAAGACTGGTTTAATCTCAGTCTGAATATTAGAAACATTATATTTGTGATGGTGATGACCTTCCCTCCCGCTCGGGGATGGCTCTTCAGGATATGCTGTAATTCCAGAGGGAGGTGTACCTTCAGCCACACTGGTGCTGGGGCAAAGAGGGCTTCCTACTAAATGAGTCAAGGTGCGAGGGGCACCTGAGAAGATGACTATAGGACCATGGGGAGGACCATCGTTTCCACTGGATGACGTATAAAGACGATATCTGCAGGAGGTTATGGAGTAGGTATGATCATGGGTTGGGACTCGATGATTATTTCCCCAAGAAGCATCAGTGCGAGGAGGGTCCTCGTAGTAGTAAAGATGAAAACGAGTTGGAACACTGTGTTGGGTGATGATGAAGCGAGTATGACCTTTACTCCTCTAATTTCTAGGGGGAGGGGGCCTTCTTTGTCCACTTAAAGGATGTGGGGGAGGCCCCCAATTTGGTGATTGACTGGATTTGTAACATCTCAACACTAGAGGCCAGTGGAAGGAGGGAACTCTCCATACTCGATGTCATGAGTGTGGAAGATGATTTTTTACTGAGTGTCACTACCGTAGAGAGGACCCTTATTCGGATTGAAGGTTGCATCGGGGGACCTCCATGACAAACATGGATGTGGGGAGGTAATGTGTTCTCAATGGAGGGGGTATGGGGGGGGGACATCTAAACTTGGTGTTGTTGTAGTAGGTTGTTCAGTGGGGGCACTTCGTGCACCTACAACATGGAGAGTCAACCATGCTTTCCCATGAGGTAGTTGGGGCCTTGATCTATGTTGGGTGTCTACATTCCCTTGATAAGAATAGACATGTAACTGATGGTATACCTTTTTGTTGGCATGAACCTTCGTAGTCATTTACATTGATGACCCTTCGTGCGCTTCCTCTATGGAATGTGTCGAAAACAAGCTTCAAGTCAACAAGACTAGGGATGGTAGAGTAGAGGAATATCATACTTATTCATCAGCTCAGGGGAATAGGGTGTGGAACTAGCGCGACCTAGTGGGGACCATCCTTGGATGCCTTGGGAATGAGATCCCAGCCAAGCTGGCCCGGACACCCCCACCTCATCGGCATAGAGGAGGGAGTCATAAAATCATTCTGGGGAGGGTCTCTTGAAATGATTGTCTGTAAGTGTGGGGAGTAGTTTCTCCCTGCATGGACCTAGGGGGAAGAGGTGGTGATGAGGCACAGATTCCACTAGGTCCTAATAGGCCCTTTCCATGATAGGGGCGATTATCTCCTCCTCATATAAAAAATGTGGTTGTTTATCACTATTCGTTGAACAGATTTAAATAGGGATATGGGTCGTGGGCGACCAGTAGTTGTGTACATGGGGACTATCGTAGAAGTGGTGGAGCCATGCGGGATTGCCGCATTGACGTTGCCCCTGCCCTATAGTCAGTGGACATGCGGTGATAAGTTTCTTGTTATTACATCATGGTTCTTGCAAATTAGGGTGATTAAACCATTACTGCTGTGAAATGGAAATCCACATCTAGTTCCCTAACAATATTACATCATCCACAGCTAGTAAGAAGGATCCACATAGATAAAGTAATAGACTGGGATTTGAAACATTCAACATCCCCATAATTTAATCATTTTTAGTCTTGGCACACTATTTGGTTGGAAAGACCCAGTGTTGGAAACATGGATCGGGTGACACCCTAGTCCATTGATGTCTCGAACACTACTAATCACTTTATGGAGGATAAGAACAAAATTTCATGTTCACCCTTTCTATTTCGAACACTTTCGCTGGGGTGCAAACATCAGTCCATTATTCGGGGGTGGAATTGCAGCCGTATTGCTCCATATTCCCACATTTAAAAGGAGGGTGACATCTGTCAATGATTCAGGGATGTTTTCTCTATGATCTAAATGGGATGATGGAATGTCAATTCCACCATCCATGGATTCCTCCTCCGAACTCATCACATAGTCTGAGAGTCCCCCATAGATTAAGATGTTGTTCATGAAACTCTTCCTGGTGCTATGTATTCATTGATTCCAGTTAATTACACTTCTTCTATAAGGACATTCCAAGGGGTCCGGTCCGGGCAACAACCTTCGGTCTGTGGAGTAGTCACATTGGACATCACTGGCTTGTTTGGATGCTGTAACATTGGTGCGTCTGGGTTTCCTCCACTTATAGTAAGGCTTCTCGAGGGCACAGAAGACTGAGGCATCCCACATCGAAGAAGGGGAATTATATACCATAGGCATGTCTCTGAGGTTTTCCTCAGCATCGCATGTTTAATAAAGGGTATTCTGTAGGATTAAAGTCTATCAGAGATGGATCAGAATAATCAGGACATTGAAGAGAGTGGAGTAGATGGGTGAGACCCTTGGAGGGAACACTAATTTTGATACTAGTGTGTGGTTTGTCACTAGGTTACTTTTAGTAGCATCTAGAATGTGGGTGATATGATCTCACCAAGCATTTGGCGGCATGATTAATAATCCAAATTGGTGTGGATTGTAGAGAGTGGATAGAGAGTGAGTTAGAGCTTCCATTAGGGCTATATTGATGTTTGTCTTGAGCCTCAAAGTTACTTCTTTCAAATACACATCCTAAGGAATACATGGAAGTGTAGTTTGGTGAGGCGATGGAAAACATATGTAAGTGACCCATATAGATGGGAGCTGGAGAAAGAGGAACCTCTAGGTTAGGTAATGACCTTCCTGAAACACATATGATAAAGGGATATACCAACATTAGAAATCTGTGATGGGCTTGAACCTCAGATTTGATTACTAAGTATATTTCATTGGAAAGGATCAAAGTCCATGTAGTTTAGAACGTGTCATGGAATCAGGGTGTGCGCAGAGGACATTAACCTGATGACACGCTGGGGCTTACACATTGTTAGCCGCCCGGGATTGTCTGATTCTTAGGGGGGATGTGGGTCCCAAAAAAAAGGACTATAATTGATTAACATCGATTTTGGAACACGAAGAATTACCATAGATTGGAGTATCAAATTAGATTACCGCTGGCTGGGGTTTTAACGGCTTACCGCTAGTTGGAATTCCAAGAGAATACATTCTGTTATGTAACAGAATAGCTTTCCATTGTGTGGGAAACACAAAGGGTTACCGTCAGTTGTGAAACATAAAGGATTATCATTAGTTGGTATTGGACCATAGATAGGATTCCTAAGTACTTTTTCTAGAGGGAAGGATAAAATCCCAGATATTATGAATTGTAATAGTTTAACGTCTCGCGAGACGAACAGGGTGTATAGTTTGACATTGTTCAGGATGAGGGTGGATCAACGTGAACTGGTCAACATAGATGGATCTGGGTTGATGGAATTGAACCCTCGATAGGCTTACTACATACCATTACATTGAAAGGATCAATGACCACATATTTCAGAATGGTGGATACAGTTTCAAGTCATGCGGGATGAAGGTGAACTGACGTGAATTGTGGGTCAGAACAACCAGGTGTTTGAATTGAACCTTGTGGTGGAATCCTATGTACTTTGCCTTTGATAGGATCAAACTACATGTAGATTAAAAAAAGGTTTTGTTGAACTCATGTGAATGGGTTGGGACTAATGGTTTTTTGTCTTTAACATTAGGGGGGTTTCCTACATACCTTGCCTCGACAAGTATCAAAGTCCACCTAGTTCGTAAAAGGTGTTGGAGTACTAACATGAATGGGTCAGGAATAATGGTTGTTGGGATTTTTAGAGACCCTAATCTTGACATACATGGAAATTACATTACTTTTGCAGAATACTTAATACATTACAAAAACAGACACACAAGGACCATAATAGTTTAGTGTTTTTGAAAACTCAGAATAAAATCTTCTAATCATGGTGAATGATCTTCAACATCTCCCAATAAAGATATTCCCCTTTTTTCTTACCAAAATCCTTTATTTATATCCTGGGAAAAAGAAAACATAAAAGGGGTGATCTCAAATTCTCATTAAGGGTAAACATAGAGAACATAAAACAATCCATAATCATTTGAATGCAAAAACATTAACATAAAATATAAATATCAAAATCTTGAGCAACGACATGAATCTTGGAAGTACGTAAGTCATATATCATAAGGGAACATGAATCATGATAAAATAGAATGCGATTAAAACATGTAATTGTGGCAACCATTAAGCACATGATTTTATTTCCATAGTATCCAAGGCATTGCTTCCAAGACCATCTTAGTGGACAAAGTCCCTTTCTGAATTGAGTTCACTCCTCGTTTCAGTCTTGTATTACTAAACCATTTTAACATGCCATTCCAGCCATGTCTATCTCATGAGATATAAATCATTACCCAATTCATTGGAGGGAGATATAGGTCCCACCCATCTCATAATGAAATCATTGATACTTGTGCAAAAAAAACATACATCATTCATAATAACCCAATATATAAAATGTGTTTCATAAACATCATCCCATTATCACATAATCCATATAAAAGAAATGGATATCATTTCATAATAAGAAAATTCAAACCATGTAAATCATAGAGACATGATACTTGAAACATAAACATGTAAAATATTGTCATCATAGATGAAAATGGTTTTGATAAAACACTTGAAATGAATTCTTGAGGAAAATATCCTTTTTTCTTCAAAATCATTTTCTTTTCACAAAATGTCATGAAATTTTATCAGAAAAGGTTTTTGTTGAAAATATTCATGAAATATTTTGTAGGAAGCTTCATGAAAATAAGGCTTTATAAAAACATAAAAATCCATTAATGCCGTATAAGTTAACAATAACATTCTCCTCGTACTTTTGTCGTAAAATTAAAAAAAGTACCTCGTAACGTAAATAAAAGAAAGATTCCTTACATACCATGTAGTAAAAGTAAAAATGGGTAAAAAGGACATTAAACATTCCAGAAACCATTTTAAGGAAACATGGACATGGATGATAGAAATAACCCCATTAAATACTTACGAATAAACAATCTCGGATAAAAATGATATTGGAAAAGTTATCCTTTACCTTAGGTCCGATATGCTTCATATGGTTCCAAAACTCCTCTATAATTATTTAAAAAATATCATTGACTTATTATATGATCATATTAATTGTTAAGATATCATATATGATTCACTTATGAATTTATATTACCCGTTATTTTGTAAATTCCATGTTAAAGTAGAGTTTTGGGTAAAATCATTTCATTTATCGTATGTGTTTCTACTTGTCGTTTCGTGATATTATTACTTATATCCTGATTTACATAATTCCATAATGTAAAACATGATTTATATATAATATATATTCATCATATACATATATATTGTAGATCGATAAAATGAATGAAATACACCATTTATGGAGACGGAAGGTTGTACGTACGCATAAACACTGTTTTCATTTCTTTATTCAATTGAATGAAACTAAATAGATGACATACATATATATATACATAAATACAGTAGCATTATTATTTCATATATTTCATTATTATTCATTATATAAACTTTATGATCATTCATGTACGGTTAATAATGGAGAATGGATCTCATCGCGTCGTGGAGACGGTAGTCCGTACGTACGCACGAGCGATGATATCGTTCCCATAATTATAGAATTGGAGTGGATGGTATAATATATCAGAATCAGTATGACGTTATAATAACCATATATATTTATTAATTACACCATTATACCCATCCATGTAAGGTGTTGGTGGAAAAAATGATTACACCACGGCGTGGAGATGGTATTCCATACGTACGCACGCGCGGTGATTTTCTTTTCCGTAGGATGGATAGAAGGTGATATAGGGTTGTTTCAAATTTATAATAACATATCAGTATATGAGAGATACTGATGTTATTAATTAAACTACTAAATAAGAAGAAGTTAAAGAAGAAAGAAAATTGAAAGAATCGGTAATGGATATTACCTTTTCTTTGACACGCCTCTTTGAATCCTCCTATTAGGGTACTAAAATTGGTATTTGAAGAAGACCACGACCTCTACGATGTTTCTAGGGATTTTGAGAAGGTAAATGGGAAGGGTTTTTCAGAGATTAAAGGCTCAAATTGGTGTGAGGAAGAGAGGGAGGAGTACCCTTTTATATGGGAGGAGGGGGGCACCTTTGGAAATCATAAAAATATTAATTTATAATAAATCTAACCCCACTTAATAACCTCCAAAGATGACTAATATTAGAATATTAGATGATATAGGGTTGTAATCGCATCAACCAATATAATTTATACACGTTAGGAATTTATTTTAAGCATTATGAACTTGATTTATCCTTATTTATCAATTTAATTTTTTTGGGGTAATAAAATTCTAAATTTTAAATTATATCAAATAATTACTTATTTGTTGTGAATTTTCCATAATTGGATAATTTATAACAATTTATACCATATAAATTTAAATTTATAGTTTTTATATATTTTTGTGATTTTTAAACAATTTTATAATATGTTATTTTTATAAAATAACAATAGTGTCAATTTTGACACTATTCATTTATTTGAATTTAAATAAAATATATACATAAGATATGTTCAAAATAAAATCCTTAATAGATTTATAAAAGGTCATATGTATCCATAAAATTTGTAAAGAACATTAAATATTCCATATAATATTTATTTTATCATTTTTAAAACCATATATTTGGTTTTTATCTTAATAAAATAATTACTACAACATTTTTTTATAATTATTAAATATACTTATTTTTTGCATAAAAATTAAAAATAAAATCCTATAATGAATAGAAATATATTAACATTAACAATAATACTTTTACGCAAATTTATCATCTTAAAATCACAATATTTAAATTGTTATATTTATCAAATTATGATGGTGACAACTTTGGCATCATTTAAAATAAAATAATATAAGTGTCATAATCACTTTTATAAGACACAAAACGGTTATATATTAGGTCATTGGATACTTAAGGTGTTAATATACACTACTAATATGTTTTGGTCAGGTTTTTGGGCCTTTTAATGGGTATTACTATTTCAATAAAAATTATATTACTGATTTTTCACTTAATAAATAATTTCTGCATCATTAATGTATCACCATTAATGACAATTATTTAATCCCTAAAAATTATAAATAATTTATCATGATGTAGATATATTTATTAGCTTTTTGTATACTATTCATGTTCGATGTTTTATGATATTTATCACTAATGTAAAATTATTATACTTATAATATTTAAGAGAGTGACTTGTTGTCACTTTCTTTGGTTTTAATAATAATTAAACTATTTTCCTGGACAAAAGTCCATAAAATGAATCTAATATGACCCTTAGGTGATATGGGTATACATTTAGCCATCAAATATTTTTTTTTCTTGTGTTAGGGTAATTTTATAATATTATATTTACACTTAATTACCCGATTTACCTTTAACTATGGTAAATAAAAGTCTCCGTAGTAACTATTCATAATTCCCAAAAATAGAAAGTAGCCTATTAACATAATTTGGACCCACTGATTCGAAATATGGAATCCATTTTATCAAAGTCAATACACAGAAATTTCAGAAATTAAATTAAAATGAATCCCATTGTCGAATGAAAGCATGTTTTTGCTTAAAACATTGCAAAAATTTGAATTGATTTAACATACGAATTCAATGTAAAATCAATGATAATGACATACATTATATTAAATGGTAAAAATATATTATATTTATACTATTAAACCATTAAATATTATAATTTAACCACATATGTTATTATGATGAAAAAAAATTGTTTTTAATTAAAATATAGCGTGTTTTTTACTATTGATTAAAATATGAAAGTTATCAGAAAAATATAAAAACATTTTCCAATGTAAATTTTTATATCCTAATTCAAAATAAAGAATTTTATTGTGTCAAATATAACTTATAAACATTTCAACAACTAGATTTAATGTGGGTGCACCATCAAAAGGCGGCAAAACTGCATTTTTTGAAAAATACTTATTTTATACGAAAAATTTATTTTGTTCTTATACCATGTTCTATAAAATGCGTAAGATGAATAATAATGTTATAAAATAAAAAATTTAGTTAATAATATTTATAACAACTAGTTCATAATAATATTATATTAATATACCATTATTTAGTAAAACCCGGTATTGCGTACAACAGACGCTATCGAGGAAGGTCGCGATTGCGTGTAATGAAAGCCAAGTTAGGGTTGCGTGTTGTGCATGACTCCTTTGTTGTTTCATATAACAGAATCCAACCATATTTCATTTATACATTGAATATATATATATATATATATATACACACTCAATGTTCCGTAGAATGACTATTATCAAACGAACTTGAAATTGTGTGTAACACAATCTAAGAATAGTGTTCTGTATACATCAAGCTAATACGATGTTGCATATAGCACAAGATAATCTTGTTGGAGCATAAAACACATGACATCAAATAAATTAAAAATAATAATGATCATAAAATATCCGGTTGTTACATTCTACCCCCCTTAAAATGAATTTCGCCCTCGAAATTCGTCGGGGTTATGCATGGTTTTCGACTTGAAAGTTTCTTTAATTGAAACCTACATCGTAAAATGAAATACCAAAACATAACTTTCAAAACTAAAGTATGAAACGTAATGGTTACCCAAATTAACTCATCACTGGGATTCCACATAGGAGAACATTAGTGAAAATATGGATATGGAAGAGAAGTCTAACCACCATGTTCTGATGGAGAGTGGTAGAGAACATGGCTGTGAAAAAGCCAACAATCACAAAGACATATATTTGTGATGATCTAAGGTACAATATGATTCATCGGATATAAGGGCACTAGGACAACATTTTTGGTTTTCAAAATCATTTCCCAAAAGTTTAAGAATTTGAATTAGAAGAAATACATGCCTGATTTTGGTACAATCTCACTGTTGTTCGTTATTTGAACAATTTCCACTTCATCTCTTAATGAAATGAAGTTTAATTTGTTATTTGTGAATTGTTAGTAGATCATGTGATAGAATGATGGGTCATTCCATCCGTTTCAAACAAAAGGTTAGCAAAAGTTATAAGGCCATCTTATGGTTATATTAATCGTATATGGTTCTAGAAATGAACTTATACTTCATATATCATACCGCTTAATAAAATAAAACTAGTTTCTAATAACCCGGGACTTCCTGTAGGCCAGTGGTAGGCGATAAAGGCATGTCTCACTTCGGTTGTGGGTTGGATTTCCACAGCCTTGTCCGACGCGATGGGCTGTCGCACGTCATGCAGGTTTTCCTTTTTCTAAAACTACATTACGATAACATCCCATCAATAATATCAAAAAAAAAGTTCTATCCTTAAACAATACTAACTTATGTCCAACATAATTCATTCCAATCATTAAGATTATCTAAAATACTTCGGTCCAAGCTCATAGTATAAAGAAAACAATTACTAGAAAGTTTATCTACCAAAAATATGAATACAAGCATTTATCACACATATATCATAATATATATCTTATTGGTTGCATTCCAAACACATGAATACCTTAGTCATATTTTCTCTTGAAACATAAATTACCATAGAGCCTTAGTGAAAACATGAATACTGTCAAAAGGTAACTCTTTCCACATACCAAAATCCCAAAAATTCTATATAATCAAACAATAATATCACTTAGTCCTTATATCTGTCATGAGATCATGAATACAATCAAACATCTCATTATCTTCTTATCCCTTCATTATGCGCATATCACCTACTTTCCAAAAATATCTGAATAACCTTCTATGGTTACCGGTACCATTCAACATATACTTTCATATACTTTAGGAAAAACAATAGTGTAACAATCCTTAGATGATTCTTTATTCCATAGTACCATACATTATTATTTATAAACATACAATCATTCCACTAACTTCTTAAACCACTAGCTGAGCTTCATCATTTATTTCATATCATATTACATTTATAGTCTCTTCATCATCATCCACATAAATACTAACCGTATAACCATGCTGATTCTCTTCATGAGATTTTTCCTATGGTCATTGGTTTTCATAATGCCCATTCATTCCACAATTAAATCATCTAATCATTTGGATGTTGTACTAATACCATTATCCTTGTCTATGGTGTTAACTGAACCTTTTCCTTTGCACTTACTGGTTTTGTGTCCTTCTTTTCCACACCCAAAGCATCTTCCAGTTCCTTTCAAACAATCTCCCTGATGCCTCTTCCCACATGATGTACATGAGGGAAATTGAACTTTATTTCCTCTATGATCATCATGGAACTCCATCATTCTCTTATTTTCAGAGTCGGAAAACATACCAAAGTTGAGATTATTGAAAATATTATGAGATTGATGATTAGGCATAATAACGATATTTGGTCTTCCAAATACTGTTTCATTTGGTTTCTTAGGAAGAATATCATTCCATTGTCTGTCATATCCTCCATTATCGTGAATCTTCCTGTTTCCAGTAATTTTCTAAAACCCCAAAAAATAGTGTGATAGGAAAAAACATTCTAAGGAAAACAAAATAGTAAAGGGGGAGTACCCTCAATGTCTAACATCATAGGTTAAATTCTAAAATCACTAGAGAAATTCTAGGACTATAATCTATATGTATACTTAACCTTAGGGACATCCTTAGACATACCTTAGACATATCTCTAGGGGTCTTACTAAAGTTCTCGCATCCTAGTTTCCAAAGGTTGACTAAACCTTTCCTCTGATACCAAATGTAAAGACCCGAAACATTACGTACATGGACATTACATTAATTTTGCGGAATACTTAATATATACCAAAAACAGACACACAAGGACCGTAATAGTTTAGTGTCTTTGGAAACTCGGAAAAAAATCATCTAATCATGGTGAAAGATCATCAACATCTCCCAATAAAGATATTCCCCTTTTTTTCTTACCTAAAACCGTTCTTTATTTCCTATGGAAAAAAAACATAAAAGGGGTGATCTCAAATTCACAGTAAGGGTAAACATAGAGAACATAAAACAATCCCTAAACATTTGAATGCAAAAACTTGAACATAAAATCTAAACATTAAAATCTTGAGGAAAGTCATGAATCTTGGAAATACGTAAGGAATATATCATAAGGGAACATCAATCATGATAAAATAGAATGGGAATAAAAAATTTAATTGGGGAAAACCTTAATCACATGATATGATTTCCATAGTAGCCAAGGCATTGCTGCCAAGACCATCTTAGTGGACAAAGACCCTTTCTGAATCGAGTTCACTCCTTATTTCAGTCCTGTATTTATGAACCGGTTTAACTTTCCGTTCCATCCATGTCTATTTCATGAGATATAAATCTTTACCCAATGAATTGGAGGGAGATATAGGTCCCATCCATCTCTTAATGAAATCATTCATTCTTGTTCCACAAAATAAACATACATCATTTATAATAGCCCAATAAATAAAATGGGTTTCATAAAAATCATCCCATCAACACATAATCCATATAAAAGAAATGGATATAATTTCAAAAAAATAAAAGTTGAACCATATAAATAATAGATACATGATACTTGAAACATGAACATGTAAAATAATGTCATCTTAGATGAAAATGGTTTTGATAAAACACTTGAAATTAATTCTTGAAGAAAATATCCTTTTTTTCTTCAAAATCATTTTCTTTTCACATAATGTCATGAAATTTTTGAAGAAAAGGATTTTGTTGAAAATAGTCATGAATTATTTTGGAGGAAGCTTCATGAAAATAATTCTTTATAAAACCATAAAAATCCCTTAACATTGTATGTGTTAAAAATAAGATTCTCCTCGTACTTTTTTCGGAATAGTAAAAAAAGTACCTCATAACGTAAATAAAAGAATGATACCTTACATACCATGTAGAAAAAGTAAAAATGGGTAAAACGGAATTTTAACATACTTGAAATCTTTTTTAGTAAACATGGAAATGGATGATAGAAATAACCCCAGTAAATACTTACGAATAATCAATATCAGATAAAAATGAGATTGGAAACGTTATCCCTTACCTTAGGTCTGATATGCTTCATATGGTTCCGAACCTCCTGTATAACGATTTAAATAATGTCATTGACTTATTAAATGATCATATTCATTGTTATGATATCATATATGTTTCCATAATGACTTTATATTACCCGTTATTTTGTAAATTCCATGTTAAAGTAGCGTTTTGGGTAAAATCATTTCATTTATCGTATGTGTTTCGACTTGTCGTTTCTTGATATTATTACTTATATCCTCATTTAAATAATTCCATAATGTAAAACATGATATATATATATAATATATATTCATCATATACATATATAATATATATATATATAAAAGGAATGAAATACACCATTCATGGATACGGTAGGCCGTACGTATGCATGAACGTTGTTTTCGTTTCCTTATTGAATTAAATGAAACTAAATAGATGACATACATATATAAATTCATAAATCCAGTATCATTATTATTTCATATATTTCATTATTATTTATTATATAAACGTTATGATCATTCATGTATGGTTAATCATGGAGAATTAATCTCATCGCATCGTGGAGACGGTAGTTCGTACGTACGCACGAGCGATGATATCGTTCCCATAATAATAGAATTGGAGTGGATGGTTTAATATATCAGAATAAGTATGATGTTATAATAACCATATATAGTTATTATTTACACCATTATACCCATCCATGTAAGGTGTTTGTGGAAAAATAGATTACACCACGGCGTGGAGACGGTATTCCGTACGTACGCATGCGCGGTGATTTTGTTTTCCTTAGGATGGATAGAAGGTGAAATAGGGTTGTTTCATATTTATAATAACATATCAGTATATGAGATATTCTGATGTTATTAATGAAACAACTAAATAAGAAGAAGTTGAAGAAGAATGAAAATTGAAAGAATCGGTAACGAATATTACCTCTTTTTTGACACACTTCTTTGAATCCTCCACTTAGGGTACTACAATTGGTCTTTGAAGAAGACCAGGACCTATAGGATGTTTACAGGGAAGTTTATAAGGGAAATGGTCAGGGTTTGGACCAGATTAAAGGCTCAAATTGGTGTGAGGAAGAGATGGAGGAGGTGCCAATTTAAAAGGGAGGAGAGGGGCACCTTTGGAAATCTTAAAAATATTAATTTATAATAAATCTAACCCCACTTAAAAACCACTAAAAATGAATCATATTATAATTTTAGATGATATAGGGTTGTAATCTCATCAACCAATAACATTTAGACATGTTAAGAATTTATTTTCAAAATTATCAACTTGATTTATCCTTATTTAATAAATTTAAGTTTATTTGTCGTAATAACATTCTAAATTTTAAATTATAAAAAATAATTACTTATTTGTTGTTAATTGTCCTTAATTTGATACTTTATAACATTTTATACCATATAAATTTAAATTTATAATTTTTATTTTTTTGTGATTTTTAAACAATTTTATAATATGTTATTTTTATAAAATAACAATTGTGTCAATTTTGACACTATTCATTTATATGAATTTAAATAAAATATATAAAAAAGATATGTTCAAAATAATAGCTTTAATAGATTCATAAAATTCCATATGAATCTAGAAAAATAGTGGAAAACAATAAATAATTCATAAAATATTTATTTTATTATTTTTAAAACCATTTATTTGGTATTTCTCTTAATAAAATAATTACTACAACATTTTTGTATAGTTATTTAATATACTTATTTGTTGCTTAAAAATTAAAAATAAAATCCTATGATGAAGATAAATTTATTAATGTTCACAATAATACTTTTAATCGAATTTATAATATTAAAATCATAATATTTAAATTGTTATATTTATTAAATTTTGAAGGTGACAACATTGGCATCATTTACAATAAAATAATATAATTGTCATAATCACTTTTATAAGACTCCAAACGGTTATATTTTAGTTCATTGGATGATTAAGGATTAGATATACACTACCAATAATTTTTGGTCTGGTTTGTGGACCTTTTAATGGGTACTATTATTTCAATAAAAACTATATTACTGATTTTTCACTTAATAAATAATTTCTCCATCATTAATGTATCACCATTAAAAACAATTATATAATCCCTAAAAATTATAAATAAATTATCATGATGTAGATAATTATATTATATTTCTGTATACTATTAATGTTCGAAGTTTTATGATTTTTATCACAAAATTAAAATTATTATACCTGTAAGATTTAAGAGAGTGACATGTTGTCACTTTCTTTGGTTTTAATAATAATTTAATTATTTTCATGGTCAAAAGTCCATAAAATGAATCTAATCCTACCCATAGGTGATATGGGTATACTTTTAGCCATCCAATATAATTGTTTTATGTGTTAGGGTAATTTTATAATAATATATTTACCCTTAATTACCCGATTTACCTTTAACTATGGTAAATAAAATTTTCCGTAGTTACTATTAATAATTCCCAAAAATAAAAAGTAGCCTATTAACATAATTTGGACCCACTAAATCCAAATATGGAATCCCTTTTTTCAAATTCAATACACAGAAGTTCCAGAAATTAAATTAATATTAATCCCGTTGTAGAATGAAAATGGGTTTTTGATTAAAACATTACAACAGATTGAATTGATTTAACCTACGAATTCAATGTAAAATCAATTCTAATGACATAAATTATATTAAATGGTAAAAATATATTATATTTATACTCTAAAACAATTTAATATTATAATTTAACCACATAAGTTTTTACGATGAAAAAAAGTTGTTTTTAATTAAAATATAGCATGTTTTTACTATTCATTAAAATATGAAAGTTATCAGAAAAATATCAAAACCTTATCCAATGTAAATTTTTATATCCTGATTCAAAAGAATAATTTTATTTTGTCAAATTGAACTTATAAACATGTCAACAACTAGATTTAAATTGGGTGTTATATCAAAAGGCGACAAAACTACATTATTTGAAAAATACTTATTTTACCTGAAATATTTATTTATTTTTTACCATGTTCTAGAAAATGTGTAAGATGAATTATAATGTTATAAAATTCAAAATTTAGTTAATAATATTCATAATGTCTAGTTCATAATAATATTATAATAATATACCGTTGTTTAGTAAAACTCGGTATTACGTACAACACACGCTATCGAGGAGGTCGTGATTGCATGTAATGATAGAAAAGTTAGGGTTGAGTGTTGTGAAAGACTCCTTTGTTGTTTAATATAACAAAATCCAACCATATTTTATTTATACATTATATATATATATATGCACTCAATGTTGTGTAGAATGACTATTATCAAACGAACTTGAAATTGTGTGTAACACAGTCTAAGAATAGTGTTGCGTATACTGCAAGCTAATACGGTGTTGAGTATAGCACAAGATAATGTCGTTGTAGCATAAAACACATGAAATAAAATAAATTAAAAAGACTAATTATCATAAAATATCGGGTTGTTACAGGATTCATCCTCAGGGATGATTCATACATACCTTTCCTTGGCCAGGATCAATGTCCATGTCGTTTGGAGAAGGTATTTGCTATTACACTCTACGGATACCCAAAGAGGATTCCATGGCCAATGATTACTCTAATTCTACATCAGTTATGCTCGGTGTGAGAGACAAGAGGCACAATGACTTGATGATCACGTCATGAGAGGTGAATCTGTGGGATTCGGAGTGGGGATTACACGGGGTTAGCTACTCTAAAAAGCATATTAAACATGGTTAGTGGCCCATGGAGATGGAGATTGAGACTTACTCCCAGATGGAGGCCTAGTGGTGAAAAATTCAAAAGTGAGAGGTAATTGGAATGGAAGAGGTGAGGGTTCTAGTGCACATCCTCGAATCTGGTCCATGCCACCGAAGAAGAAAAGAGGGGATGTATGGACACGACCTCCCACAAGAAAGACATAGAAATTACACCAATATGGTTCCGTTCCCCACATACATGTGCCACTCTAGCAAAAAGGATCTCATTCCATGTGAGGAGGATCTCACTCTTATGGAGATGAGCAGGAATTGGGAATGTTTAAGATGGGGAACCCCATGTATGATGCACCGGGTGGGGTCATATTTTAACATCATGTGATGAGAATGATGGTGCTTGTTAGTTTAACATCCTCTAGCTCAGACGAGGTGGGTGCACTCCACGCCTATAGGACATACATAACTAATACCCACCCATCCTTGGGGAAGGGAAGGCATCGGCAATTTCATAAAGAGGGGTGTCATGTGGTGATCCATGGAGGGGTTCTTGTTAGCGTGGCTATGAAAAGAAGAAACATATATTATCATCTCTATGTGAAGAAGAAATAGTTGTTATCATACCTATGAGAAGAAGAATAAGGCTGAAAAACACCACAAAAAGCACCTACCTGAGGACCATGAAACCACTTCATACAAACCAAGATGGTCATAATGGAGATGGGTGTGTGACATAGGTGTGTTGATCATAAGAGTGTATCAGACATGGTTCCTTAGGGTAATAATGGCACATGGAGAATACAAGAGGGAAATCAGTGCATAAGATGAGGGGGTGCACGCATGATGGAAAGGTTGTGTGAAAATTGAAAGGATTCATGATGGGTGAAATGGTTGTGCACAAACTAGAAGGATGTGTGCAAGACGAAATGGTCATGTGAAAATCAGAAGGATGCATCAAAGATAGACAAAATGTAGGGGGAATCTTTTGTGTAAGAGGGATATTTTGCATGCAATGGACATTGGGTAAATTTACGAGGATCACACCCAAGTGAGACCACCTAAAGGAGGAACCATGGGGAACCTATCGCTTAAGATCCAATACCTTGAAGCCATAGTGTATTTTCCCTCGGTCCTAGAAGATGTGTTATTCGTGCATCAAAACATCACTTCTTCTTCATTCACCATCCCGGAGGGTCGGGGGATCATTTTAATTTATAACTGAAACCCGCAAAGGTTGTGCTCAATATGAGGTGTGTGCAAGGGTGGGTTTCATTTTACAATGGGTGTAGAAGTGTTGATGTGCCCCCTGGTACCTTCGTGCATGGGCCTTCAATGATTTTCGAGCAAGCCATCTCGAAAGGGTCCCATTGACATAACATTGGGAATGCATGATTTTGTGTACCTTAAGGAGTGATGCGCGCAAGATGAGTTGCATGAAAGGGGTTTTTTTGTTGCAGTGGGCATGAAATGTTGTTCACACATTCGGGTATCTTCATGCTCAGGATTTATTTGATTTTTGAGCACGCCCTCATGAAAGGGTCCCTTTGATGTTGCATTGGGAAAAAATTATTTTTTATGCTGGAAGGAGTGTTGTGCACAAGTGTGTGATCTTGAGCGCTATCGCCTTTGGCTGTTTCTGGTGGTTTGAAAAATAAACCTGACATTGAGGTTGCATTGGGAATGTAAGAGTTTGTGCACTGGAGGGAATCTTACATGCATCCCCTGAATCTTGCGCAAACCTTCCTTTCTGGTCACAAAATCTTCTCCTTCCCCTCCAAATACAATTGTTGTTCTTTATCATCCCAATCATGGCCCTATCAAAAATTTGGTGTCAAAATTTATATTTCCACACGAGGATACATGGTGGATCCTATTGAGTATACTCTTATACTCACTGTATGTTTTATAAATAGTATTTTGGTCACTTGAATTAGGTTACATGATAATATATATACTACTAGTTTTTGGTTTTTCAAAATTTGATCAGTCATCATGGTCTCTATAATTTTACATTCATTTGGTACATCATGTTAATCTATTCACCTATATTAGTACATGATTGAGATTATAAATCTGCACTTGGGTTTATATTATATTGTAGTTCGAGTAGATATTGGACAGTGTCAATCTAATATATCTCTTTCAAATGTGTTCTCTTAGAGGGTAAGGCCTCTCATTTGGGTGTTTAATATACACATGGTCCTAGTTATCATCCCACGGACAACTGGTGGTGGGAATAGGTTTTTATTATCTATCATCACCCAATTGTGACCTATGAGGTATTCACCATATGGGGTGGGGGTAGTGAAAATGTTTTTCTCCAAAATTGTCATGGGATCAGGATTTCAAAAATCGCTGGTTCAGAAGGAGGATATTATAAAAATTGTTTTCAAATGTATATATCAAAAATATTAATATGGGGAATGCATTTCGTCCATAGAAATTAAATTTATGTATTTATGGACTTGATTATTAAGATATTTTATAGTTATATATATTTAATTTTTAGTATTTTTATTACATATTTTTGTAATCACGGAAAAGGGTTGAGCATGAGAAGTAGTTGGAGACAATACTGAAATTCTTGGGAAATCATAAAATATGTGCCAAACTATCATAGTGGTATTATTGGATAAATGAGTTAAATTAACATGGAAATTTAATCTCATAAAAATTTTCCATTTGTATCAATCAAATATAGAATCTATTATCTCTTGGAAACCACCAAAGGATGTCTTCTTGATACAGTGTATCATTGGATAGCCTATTTATTAATATTTTTTGTGATTTTTCATGACTTGAGTTACCTAGTATATATTTTAAAATGAAAAATATTCTATTAAAATGAAATGAGTTTTGTCAAAAATCTTATCAAGAGTGTACTTTTTTCCATACATCATCTCTAATATTGATTTATCTAGAATCAAGATAGGGTCACATAGTGTATAGTGATGCATTGGGATATGGGAGGAGATGTGTTATAATGTTAAGAGACCATGTGGTTTATTATTCCTCAAGGATTTTTTGATTCCATGAGAATAATAACACAAAAATTATATGGAGTAATCTTCTATAGCACACACTTTGAAAACATAGCATCATACCTCTTTGGTTGGAAATTTATAGTGTTCATAGATCAGAAGTTATTAAAATATTTTTTCTTAGAAATATAATTTAATCTTAGACAATGATGGTGTATGGAGTGTCTCCAAATGAATAATATTGAAATGATGTATATAGCAGGAAATGTAAATTTGGTGGTTGATGTGTTATGAAGAAATTAATAAGCTCAGTTTGAAATTATAGCTTCACATGAGTGGTAGTTCGTGTCAGTCCTAGCTTGAATGACCATGGAATGTGAAGACCAATGTGAATTTTTATCATTATTTTCAGTTTCTTTTATTCCTAATTAGGTGATTATGGTTAAAGAGTCACAGAAATCTGATGTATAATGGGTGTCTATTAGGTAAAAACTCAATAGTGGGATGACCATTGATGGATAGAAGATAAGTGAGAGTTTATTATTATGTTCAATAATAGGACGGTTTTATCCACGGAATGGAAAGAAAGGCGTCTTCATTAAAACAACCATTAATATTGGTCTGTGAATCCTAGACTACTAAAGATGTATAATGTGTGGAAATAAAAGTTTTAGTGGGTTATTATAATAAGAAAGGTGAAAGGGTTTTTTCTTGGATGTTTATATTTTCAGTATGACAAGGAAGATAATCTGTGACAATAGTGATTATTATAGTCTTTACCAATTCATGTTTGTAAATGTTAATCGATATCCTAGGATTTTATAATAGATCCTCCATGAAGGGTCTAGAAACCTGATTCTATATGGGTAATATTAGACAGGCTCAAAAATCTAGCACATTTTATCTATATTCATGAATTACATGTGGAAGAATACATGTAAAAAATAAATATCATAGAAGTGCTAATGATTTACATAGTACAACAATTTATAGTGTAATACAATGATCTAATGTTTATAACACATTTATGGAAATCCTTACAGAAATTCATTGAGAGTCAGTTCACCATGAGTACAAAGTATCGTCCTCAAATTGATGAAAAATACAAAAGGATTACAAAAACATTGGAATACATGATATAGGATTTTGTAAAGGATTTTGGTGGATCATGGGAATAGAAAATAACATTAGTATAGTTCCCATATAATAATAAATATGTGACATCGATACATATGATTCTTGTTGAAGCATTTCATGGGGGTCTTATTCATTAACCAATATGATCGGTGGAAACATGTGAAACTTGACTATATGGGTTGAGATCTATCAAATAAATAATAGGGATTATATACGTGATCAAAAAATTGATGGTAATGTCTTAGAGTCTAGAGATATATTTTAACGATAATCATAGATAGTTGTTCTCACTTGAGGTGAGTCATCACGTGTTTTAAGGATCTATACAAGGGATGGATTTTGTGGTTTAGGGAATAAGGAAAAGTTATATTCTTGAATCATTGGCCCTTTTCAGAAACATCAACTGTTTAGTGAGGTGGAATATTTACTATCTTTCCCACAACCATTAAATGTGGTTCAAAATGTGTTTCATTTACTTAGTTGAAAAAGAATCGGTATCTCCCTGACCATGTGATTCAATGGGATCACATTTACCTAGATCTAGATTCTTTATTGGTGCATGTGATTGTGTGGATTATGGATATTCAAGAGAAGGTCGTGTATGAAAAAATTAGTAGTCTAGTGGAGGATTTTTGGAAACATGATCTGATTGAGTAATATACTTGGGAGAATGATATGTAAAAAAGGGAAAAGAACTTATCACTTTCAAATATAATATGGTTTTCTAATTACCATATACGTAAAGAAAAATGGTGGGGAGAATTTATCACCCCTGGTTTCAAGGATATAACACTTTAAATGTTTATTTTTATTTATGTCAATTTTTTGGGTAATGATTAAGAGGTTTTTAATACTATTTGAATGTTTTTAGAGCTTTTATAATGGTTAACAATTTTTTATGGTTTTTGAAAACAAGGAAACTCTTATAGGAATCTATGTAGTAGAAGACAAGGAATATGTTGATGGCACACTGGTAATCCATTTTTTTCCAAACTATACGGACCCTAAAGAGAGACTATAAAAAGTGGGAAATTGATAATTTTCATTACTGGACCTCATTTTTCTAACCATGTGATCCAGCCATGCGACGTTCCAGCATGAGACAGAGGTGGTCACACTATTATCACACCAATTTTATAACCATAAGACTAACCGAAATGGTTAAAAAATTGTATACAAAAGTGGATCTAGGTCCAGATTATGTTTTAAGGCCTTTTTTCTCAATTTCAGCCCAAGATCAAAAAATCACCACCTAAGGAAGTTTAACCGAACCTTATAAAATTAAATGTGATCCATTGGTTTTCCATGGTGTGTATAAGCTCAATAATCGTGGTAAGTCATTGTTTTTGGACATTAAGCCATGTTTTTGTTAGATGTACATCCTTATTTATCCTTGTTTCCTTCATCTAGTTGTAATATGGATAGATCTATGGTGTTTTGTTTGAAAATAATGATTAGTTTTAGTATTTTTGATGATAGGGAAGATATATAATGTTTTTTTTCTGGATATTCAACCATGTTTCATTCGTATTTTAGTGTCGTTATTAATTTTTCCATAAATACTGATGTAGGTGGATTAAATCGTTGCTCCTTTATTTAAAACAAGAAATTATAGTTTAGAATTTATTTTTTGTATTTAAATTTATTGTGAAAATAATGTTATAAGAAACTTTAGTGGTGGTTAAGGATTTTTGGTGAAATTTTTAAATTGTGGAAGGTTTTTCTGAAAAGTGACTTGTTTTCTTAATTTAAAATATTTATTTTAAAATGTTAATTTTTCAAGGTTATTATTAAATCTTTTAATTGAAATGATCTTAATAAAATGATTGTTTTCTTGAAATTGAAAAGAACATTTTTCATTTTTTCAAAATAAAGAATGGTTTTATGGAAATGGTTGAATTGTTTATTTTGGCTTGGGTTTTTTTTTGGATTAAAGGGATGGTGTGTGATCATGTTAATTGAAAATGGATATTGGTATGATGTTTCCAACATAAATTTTGGAATGGATAATGGTATGATCTCCCCCCCCCAAATGGCCCATTATGTGATGGTTTTGTGAAAGGATGACTCTCCACTCATGAAAATAGGGAGTTCCATGGTTTAATGATTGGATGTATGTCTGGATATGTGGAATGGAATGTGTTATTACAAAATGGAATTTGTGAAATGGTATTATAGAATTTTTTGGGTGATTATATTGAAAAATAATTTAGTATGGAAAAATATTTTGGCATTAAACCAATTTTCTTTTTAATAAACTGGTTTCAATTTCATTAAACAAATGGATTTACAAAATATTCTAGAATTTTCTATCATTGAGGCATGAGTAGGTATGTAATTTGGGGAAATCCTAGTGAGTTTATTTACTCAAACATTTTTTTACATTGGTTATTTTGCTGGTATTGTTTAACAATACCAAATTATAGGTAAAGTATCATAGCTCTTTAGTAGTTCATCATAATACATGGGAAGTATTATGGAGTTAATCATGAGGCATATTGAGAGTTTTAGAGTCATGTATATTATTATTTTAGAATTTTTTGGTTTTATCATCCCTTGGGTACTTTGGTGTATGTAGTGTTCTTCTGTGGTACTAATTATAAATTGATTCTGATTAAATGGTATTTCTCTGTGTTTTTGACATTTAAATAATTGAGCATGTAGTAGTTATTTGGTTATTTAATATTTAGTTAGGTTATTTTATTCTCAATAAGGTATTATTAACCAATACATTAATGAAAGAAATTTCAATTAATAAGAGCTATTGGCATAATTGGGATGTGATATAAGGTCATTTAATGTCATTCATCCTTCTCCAAAAATTGATGTGGGAAAGAATTTAAACATTTCTTTTTTTAAGAACACAATTATTATTATTATCCATGATATTTTTTCATCAACACTATATATGGATTCATTTCCATTATCAATTAATTAAATTTATAGAACATGTATTTTTTTATTTACCTATCTATATTGATTATTTATTATCTATTTACTTTAGGGGTATTTTGTTACGTTATTCTCATTTTCCATATTTATTATTCATTATTAATTCTTAGAATATTCTACAGCACTAAACCCTTGCTATGTATTTTAGCTCACCATTAATATTTCTAATTACCTAGGTTTTAGAGAAGTAATATTTGAATATGCTTCCATGTATTTTTTTAATTTCATTTTATTATATATATTGTTTTATTTTTAATTTCCTAATGAAATTTGTGTATCATGCCTATAATTCGATTTTCCAAAACTGCTAAATTGAAAGGTCCTTCATGATTTGATTAAATTTATTCACTCAAATTTAATAAAGTAAGGACCCACCTCCCAGATTTTGGGGTTAGGAAAATATAGTTGATATCATAGTATGTTTATTAGAATCCTTGGAAACTAGATTTAGGAAAAAATTGATTTTGAAACAAGAAACTAAGATAGACATGGATGATATGTATATAAAAAAATCCAACATTTTTTAGGTAGAGATTATTTTAGTCTTCTTTAAAATTATTCCATTTCATGATACTGAAGGTGGACATGGTTTTGGAATAGAAAAACCTAGGCATATGAACTCCTAAAAGATGAATTAATCCTAACTCATGCATATCTTGTTATATAACAACGATCCTTCCTAAGAAACTAGTTTGACATGCTTTGAGGGGTACACCTAGGATAACGTAGACTTTCAAAAAAAATTATAAATGATTTAATATTTAATATGCCCATAATGATACAATAGTTTATGAATCTTTGATTTAAAATGAATAATTTTTTAATTTAGGTTTAGTTCTAAAACATATATGAAATTATAAATTTTTTATTTAAAATTAATAATTTATTGAGATAATATATTATATGTTGTTATTTAGAAATTGCACATGGAAGTATGAATGGTATAAATACATAATAAAAATTTATCCATTCCCCTAATGAGGATAATAACACATATGGTATTAGAATATAGATGATTATTGTTAAATTTGGGAAGTTTAACCACATTATGACACATAACCTTTTCCTGGTGGAGAAACCTATTACGCAACGATAATTTATATGTTGGATAACTTTATGAGATATAGGTCCCTATAACATAGTGGGAATATTTATCCAATAATATATGAGAAATAAATTAAGTCATTAGAGAAGATATGTATGGAATTGTGAATTGGTGGAAATGAAATTGATACACATGTGATGTATTGTATCATTTTCGATGCAGAGAAATGGTGTTTGTTATTCCAAAATAATATGGAGGAAGATTAAATAGAACTCAAGGAATGGAAAACCAATAAGGAAAAATTTATTTGATAAATATTTCCTTGATACATAACAAATTTAGATGAAAATAAATTTCATTAGTTTAATGAAACTGAGGATGAAAGTGTGTCGAAGTATGAAGCTATAATTAGATGGATTGAAAGGTATCCTACAGATAATATGCAACATAGACTGAATGATTGACCATTTATTTGAAGGGATAATGCCAAGTATCCTTTGGGGCATAGTGTATTTCATTTTATATTTATACGAACATGTAGATTATTTTAATGTATAGTAAAAATTATAAATTTATTGTGGATTACAACCGAAGAAATTTAATTAAAGGATTCAAGAGGAAATAACACATTAAGGGGATAAAGGATAGAAGGATATTTCAAATCTATGAAATGGTTGACCGAATCACACTAGGAAATTCATAAAGTGGATACGAATGTTTTTATAATTGTGGAGATAAGTGTCACCCAGAAAAAGAATGAATATTTAATGACAAAAAGGATTATATTCAGTTTTATACATGAACGGATATGTGTAAATGTGAAATATAATTCCCGTGTATTCAAGAGAATAAACCCGTGAAGAAGTTAAGTAAGCATGGTCTAGGTTATGCTATTGATATAAATGATTTGAAATAAATAATTTTCTCATATATGTGTATCCCTTAATAATATTAGGAATTTATAATATTGAATTTTTCCTAGTTATACTTATTATGGAATGTATAAATATTATATTATACTATTTTTTCATCAATGATTTAAAAGAAGGTGTTGATTGGTACAAAAAACACAAAAAGTAATATTTCATAATGTTGAAATTTTTATATTAAACCTGGTTGATGGGAAGAGACGATATAATTTATTCATGATTTTGGGATAATTATATTTGATAAATTTATTATTATTATGGATAATGTAAACTGGATACTTTTAGCAACCATAGAAATGATTCTAAAGTTTGGGATATTTTTTTTGAATGATTAACCATTTAATAAATTATTAAAGTTAAAAATGGGATGTATTTTGTGATATTGATGTATTACTCCACCTTATGATTAAAAATTTTAGAGGAGTAGAAGTTGATATTGGTTAAGACAAAACCAATAGATATTTTATTATGAAATTTATATGTATCAAGTAATTATATTTATTTATATTCCTATATAGTGAAAAAATTATTCGACTCTCTTGAAAATGTTATTGAAAAAATGTTTTCTTAATATAATCACATTTGATGATTTCAATGTAAATTTTTAAACCTAATTTTTATGTAATTATTCTCAAAAGATATATCATGAAAATTTCCTTTATCAATCTCTATTAGAAAAGATAGTTAGATTTTTCTTCCATATCTATGGTTTCACTCAGGTTATCCTATTAGAAGACTTTTTTTGGAAACCATCTCATTTTAAATTCCTTTTTTGAGGTTATTATTTATTATCCTTATTTAAAATGTATGTTCTTGAATAATATTATTTTCAGATATCAATCCCTAGATTACTAAAATAAGGTCTGAATTGTGAGGATGTAGTTATCTATGGTGGTGAAAATTTAACATCCTAGGACATTACAATATTTTACATGTTTAAAATATTTAATTCCATTGATAAATTTATTATACATAATTGAAATTTAAAATTAGAATACAAAAAATAATGAGATTATAATTTGGCACATGCAATAATATGTTTGCTTGTGTAACACAAAAAACAATTTTCCTTTAAAATACAATATTATACAGAAGACCGAGTCATATTGAATTATATTATTATTATTATTATTTAATATAATAGTTATCACCTATAAATTTAATTGGAGGTAAATAATATAATTAATTTAATTATAAAAATATATGATTTATTTTGTTGGTTACAAATTTATTAGAAACTAATATAAAAAGATATTTAATAAAAAGGGAATGTTTTTATTAAAAAAAAATTTATATATATAAAATATGTTTTATGATATCAGATTGAAATAATTACTATTTATAAATGATAATAATTAAATATATAATTTATGTAAACAATAAATTATTTCCTATACACATTATATAGATTTTATATGCTCAAGATAATAAAAAATCCTTTTTTACACATAAAATGGTATAATATTCTAAATGTTGTTCTACATCGTTTTAATCACACCCATATTATAAAATCAAATTGTTAAAATTTTATAAAATTTAAAAGTTATAATAATTTTTTTTAAATACCGATGTAAAATATATGTGATGGTTAATGTTTGGTATTCTATGAGATGATTTATTTTGTGATGAATATTGAAAATATTGAATTTTAATTAAAGACTGGTTTTTTGTATACCTTATTTATAAAGAGAAATTATATATTAGATTGGTTTTAATGTCATATTAGATAAATTGTAGATAAATTAAATAAATTGACATCATTTTATCCAACTTTAGATTGAGATTTCCCATAAAAACATCTTAACCCTTTTAACATATTTTCATTAAAAACCTACTTTCTCATCTTGTATATGAAGGAAATTGGAATTAATTTCTTCCATTAATGTGAATTGAATTTGGACTAATAGATTTAATATATTTTATCATAATAATTTATAATTTTTTTTATTATGAACTTTGTTTTTTCAAAAACTGATTAGTGAATGTAATTATAATTAATAACAATGATTAAGGTAATATTTAGCTTTAAAAGGGATAATCCCTAATCATAAGGGCCAAAATGATCAGAAAATAGTCCAAAACGTATTTTATGGACATATTTTGGATATATAAAACATTTTATATAATTTGAACAATTATTTGAGGCATATAATTTAATGAAGTCATCTCAATAGTGTTTACCTTTTTATATTTATAAAAACGCCACTCCTCCACTATAAAAAGGCAATCTCGTCCTTTTTTATTCAAACATATATAAGCATTTCCATCATCCAACTCATTCAAAAATGGGTCCAAATCCTACCTAATCTAATAATCTAATAATAACATTGTGAATTTAGAATTCCATAAAATTATTTTGGTATAAATAAACTAATGTTACGTCAATTAGAGGTAACGGTCTTCGACGACCAATTTACATACATTTCTTTATCAAACACATAATTTTTACTTATATCATACTTATATAATAACATCATTATACATAATATACAAATATATTTTTATTATTAGGTTATTTCCAAAAAACAACACACACATTAATAAAATTTTAAACACATTCATCATTATTGTTTATGGTGGGCTGCCGCCTCGCTAACCGATGTCATTCTCTCTTCCATTAACACCTTCCATAGAATTTAATATTGATTAATTTATAGTTTTTAAAAATTATATATGATATTTACCATTTATTTATTCCTATTTAATTTTTATATAACCTCAAACAATATTCTTTCCAGTTTTTTGGGAATACGATAACTTTGTTTGTGGAAGTGTAGACTAACACCTCCTAAAAGCGGTGTTCTTCATTCATTGAAGGTTTTAATTTAAATAAGTAAAATTTATGACAAAACTATGATATTATTTTGATAATATACATATATATCACTTAATTGTTATATATAATAATGAAATGGAAGCATAATTCATGCATACATAGGGCCTATCATCTTCATTAATGGTGCATTTCATTTATTATCTCCAAACACTATGTATTACTATATATATATTTATGAAGAATATATATAAAAAATAAACAATTGATTAAATTATGAAGATGATGTAAATATAATATAGTTAAAAGGAATAAAAATAACAAATCAAAATATAATCGTATAACTATGAAATTATGACAGGAAATAATGAACAAAATCAAATGTTATTAACAAATATGGAATAAGATATTATATTAAGATGATACATGATATTTTAATTAGTATTGTAGTTATATTATAAGTTATTAAAATGTTTTTAATCACTATAAAAGTTGATAAATACCACACAAATAAGAGGAATCATAATGTAATTTATTTTTCATTATTTATAATCCATTGTTAGTTATTTGTTATTTTGAACCAACTAACATTTATGTGGTTTATATACCACCACTATTCAATTAAATATCATTATTTACTCATAAATCATTATAATTTAAATTTTTTACATTAAAATATTTCACCCAAGAGTGTTTTCCTTGAAAATTTACCAAGTCATAAATGTTATTTTTTTAATATCACTTTCATTTGTGATTTTTATCTTCCTCTTGAAACCATAAGTTCACTATGATCATTTAAATATTAAATCGCATTTGAATTTAATATTTATCTTCTCATTAAATTCATATAATAATTTCCTAAAGACATATCATTTTTATATATGGTGTCCAGTTTGATAATTATTTTATTTACTGTAAAAATGATGATAAATATGGATCCTTTACTAAATAAAAATATTTGATGATAATGAATTTTGTTCATTAAATATATTAAGTATTAAATATTAGTGTCATGATATTTAAATTCACTATATTTGTTGGGAATCATTTAATTCAATCCCCTCGATGCATTGTTAGTCACGTGAGATGAATGAGTTGGAAATATAAGAAGGGTTTTCTATCTAGTATAGTTTAAAATATCATTTGGAGATATCTTGACCATGACCACAATCGAATTTTCTTATTTTTTAATAATCCAATTTTTGTTACTGTGAACCACAATCGAATTTTTTGTGTTTCTTATTTATGAATATTTATACCATATTTTCAATTATAACATCAAAATTAAATAAATTGTTTCTTTTTGTATTTCAATAATATTAATATCAACTTTATTAACTTAATTATTTCCATGATTAATTGTAAATATTATAATTTTGGGTGAAAATAATATTATAAATATTCTGAATTTACCATAAAACATTTCCTAATTTTAATTTATAAGTTATTTTTTACCATAAACACCATTGGAATGATTATATTACTAGTTAGAGACACATATTTGAAATTAAGCACATTATAGTATTATATTTTAATGTAAAGTCCAAGATGTCGTGAATATGTTTTAATACAAATAACATTTTTAATATAGGGTTTTTTTAAAAGATTATCAGAGATTATAAATAAAATTTTGAAATATAAAATTTTTATATTATCCATGTATATTTATTTTTGATTTTTTGGTATGATTTAATTACCTTAAATTAAAACATAATGATGATGTAGTAATTCTTTAATTAGTGGAAATATTAAATAAATGATATAGAAAATATTAAAATAAATATTATTTGTAAAATTAATTTCATCAAATAATTTAATATAATAAATTGACATGTTATTTAGGTTTTAGAATAATTTATTTTCAATTTATCTATTTGTTATGATATTTTTTAAAATTCATGTAATTAATAGTGTCAAATTAGAAATTAATGATATTTTAAAATAAATAGTATTTTATTAAATGATATGAAACTCATAAAAATATAACATTATTATAAATAATTTTTAAAATACTTATCATTGCTTAAATTATACATTTATGGTTCTTTTGGCATTTTTTATTAAATATATTGACACTGAAAGTGTTAAAGAGATTAAATAAGGGTTAATTACAAAAAGATATGGACTAAATAATAGTAAAAACTTATATAATTATCATTTTATGAATCTATTCTGCATCATAATCATCGAATATTCTAAATAAAAATGTTTTATACAATTAATTAAAGAAAATTAATATATATTAATTTAATATTTTGATGATATCCAAGACTGGACCTCCCCTATATTATTAAAGGGAACCACTTATACTATTTTCATCACACTTAAAAACCTATTTAAATAAGAAAATATTGACCCATGTACACTAATATAACCAAAAACCAAATTTTAGATCAATTATATTGGGCAAAACACCACCCTTAGTTGCTTTTATTTGTTATAATAATTATATAGTTCAAGGGAAAGGTATCGTTTATAATTAATTGCTTTTGTTTTGTACCTTCTTCAAACACCATAATGTATTATTCAAACATAATGAAATATAAAATCTAATATCATCAATAAACTATTATTTAATTAATTTAAAATATCCTTCTAAATCCATATCCACTTCCATCAAAGGGGAAATTTATTCTGCCTCCATGGGTACGAAAGACACAACCTCACGACTTGATGTAATTTTTTCCATACCGATCTATCATTAATGGATATAATCGTGGAAATCATTTATATATAGGATATTAATTACATATTATAAATATTAATAGTTAATACATATTTTAATCACCTTTTCATGCACATAAAAATGATAAAGTCATTCATGTATATATGTGTACTATCACATCAACGATGTGATGTGATTCATTTTTGACACCACAATACATGAATGATATTTATAAGTATATTTAAATGATTAATATGATATTAATTATATTATTATAATTATGTAAATATATAATTTTACTCACTTTTTTTAAATAATTATTATTCAATAATGGAAACATTACTCATGTATATGTACGAAATATAATTTTCATGATTGTAATGTAATTTAGGTTTCATTTCCATATGTAGTGGATGGATTTAAAATTGAAATTTTTTTTATAATATTTATTGTTATTTCATTAATATTTTTCAAGGTGTGATTAAATAAGGACCATTATTCACTATAGAAATCCTACAAAATTCATTTTTGACTCTTCTACCAAATGTCCTCAAAAGGTCAGATGATAACTTTATAAAATAATTTAATTTTATAACAATTTTATAGTTATATTATAATAATACTAAAATTAAAAAAAATATCCAAAATGAATGTAATTACAGATAGATTATTATTTTGGAATATAATGATTGTATGTGATGATTCAGACTCAAGGTAAGGGACTTCATCTCAAACACAAATCATTAAGAAAATATTTTGATGTTATACAACCACTTTAGTTTACTAGGTGAATATAAATCTCCCTTTGAAAAATAATCAATAATATTTATTTTTTATAATATTATTTAATTTTGTTTAAAGTGTCATTATTTTCTAGTGATTATTATTTAAATGTTTAATGTAGTATGAGAAACTTTTACTGTTTATACATTTAATTACAAAATATTTTCTCTAGGTAAATATTATTGATAATTATTTATTTATATTTATAACAATGAGTTATAAATGAAATTTTGTAACTATTTTAAATTTCATTCATTTTTTTGAAGGAATATTTTAACATGAATTATATGAAACTTATTTTACAAATGATAATGGGAATGTTCATTTCTTAATCTATAATAAAACAAAAAACTTTATAATTCCATGATGGTTATTTAAATTCTAGCTCCCTTTTCAATAATAAATATTTTTTTAAAATAATCTTCATTTTTTGTGTTTCTTGGATTTGAAGAAGGGTTTCCAATTACAAGGGTATTTTGGTATAGGAAATGTTTTTTTAAATAGGTGTATTATTTTACCAAAATATATTTTATATTGGATTAAAAGAGTTTATTGAAGTGTATTATGATTTAAGTGTTTTATTAATGATATGATAATTGATCATTATTTGACACGACTGAGATCGATATAGTTTATACATGGGTTGGGATATATGGAACTGGTAAACCCATTAAAAAATAACATTGTGTGGCCCAGATAGAACTAGTAAATCTAGTAAAAATTTAACATAGGGTGGCTAATATTAAGATAGGTAATCGCTAAATAGCATAACCAAAAGTAATTGTTATTGTTATTCAAACTCTAAGGGGTTTTAAATGGTTTTGTGTATATAATTTTCCAAGTCACCAAAAAGAGTTTTAATATCTTACAATGGTTTTTAATGATTATATATGAGAAAAATGTGTGTGTTTTCATTATAAACTGATTTATTTCATATTTTCAAAGAATATTGAAGATAAAGATAAATGTCATATGGGTTTTTATATTTTCTCAAAACTAAAGGTTTCCTTTATATATATATATCCCTAATTGAGATTTTATTCCCATCCCATGTTCTTAAAATGTCTTTCCTAGTCTTCAAGGGGAAATAGAGACCTGATCAGATCAAGGGGATAATTGTGATGATATTTTATAAAGAGAAATATTGTTTTAAACTAATGAGTTTTATATTATGAGAAAATAGACATTTAGTATACTTTTAACACATTCAATTTATGGTTTTACATTTTCTGAGTTTTTCTTAATTATCTAAAACTCTAACAAAAAAATATCATCAGATATGAATTCTAATTCAAAAAAGTAGTATATGTAATTTTTAATCCTCAGTCATGACAGTTATATTTCCAACATTCCATTTTTAAAGGTTGATTTATTACTCTATTTTATGATGTGGGTTTTTATGAAGGGTAAATCTAAGAATTAATTATTTTACAATTTAGAATAATATTTTGTCATATTTTCAAAATGGGGGTATAACGTAACACCATGTGTTTTTATTAATTGTTGTTTTTTCAGATAAAATAACATTTTTTATTTCCTTTATTTTAGTTTACAACATGTTATGAATTTAATATATACAACACCATGTTAATAATTCAATATATTTTAAATTTTTTATCTTGTGGGATGAAAAATAATAATTTTTTCATGTTTTTCACATAATACCATGTTTATAATTCATTACATGATACACCAATCATAGCCTACGATACATGAAACACTAATTTTAAATGAAACATGTGATATATTGAACTACTGTTATAATTATCAATTAGCTATTTGAATGTCTAATATGATAATGAACTACTAAATTATGATAATATTATTTATTAATGTTTATAAAATAAATTCTTTGGAAACCAATTAATAAAAAAATAATGTAATAACTATTTAAATATAAATAAATTATGTTTCCAAAAAATATTTTAATATTAAAAAACAAGTTTTATCCAAATTAATTTTAAAAACCAATTAATAAATATATTTTTTAATATAATTTATATTTTACATCACAAATCAACTATTTTATGTTCATGATATGTGTTTTCTAGACAATATTTATGAATAAATATTATTTTGCTTATAAAAGATATATTTATTCTAAAAGGTTGTTTTACCATATTTTAATGGATCAGCTATTTTAAAATAAAATTTTAAATATTTAATGAATTTGATTAGATAAATGAAATTTTTTTTTGTAATATTAATTTCAGAATTATCTTTTAATTATTTTTTTATTTTTTCATTGAAGTGTTGTTTATCGATAAATAGTGAAAATATGAAATGTTGATTTAAAAATTATTGTTTCATATAATTTATTTATATTGATAAATTATATCTTAAATATTTGATACAATATATAATGAAATTTTAGATATTTTAATCCAATTTTTCCTTTAAAGTAATTTCATGTGGATATTTGATACAAAAACATATTACTCTTTTTGAATTTTTTTACATTAAAAATCTGTTATATCAGGTCATTTATGGGATAACATTTAAATTTAATTATAAAAAATATCTAAATTGAATATGAAAGAATATATTAAATATTTATAAACATATTAATTTTTAATATATAATAATTATAGAAGATATTTTGAATATAATGTTTAGGAAATAATTTAATATTAATCATAATAATGAAGAGAAAAATGAGTCTACCAAGAGAATAAACATTAAACTTAAGGGGAAATATTACAAATAAATAGGTTAAAAACCCATTGGTTTGAAATATTTAGACCATATAATATATTTTATGACAAATGGTTAATTATATTAGGCACATGAAGTAAAACATCAAAAGAGTGTTTAACATTTCGTATTTTCAAGAATTCCATTCATATTCCACTATAAAAGGATGATCAACCCATCACTTATTCGTAGTTATCAATCCATTTTGGCACATAAAATTCCTAATAAAATAAACCAAAATCTTCTTTAAAACAGTCCTATAAATATTATCTTGGGTTGAAATAAATATTTTTATGGTTTTAGAGATAATCATAGTAAGATACCCAAATAAGAGTTAATGTTATTCTAGAAGAGATTTAATTTTATTTCCATATACTCCTATATTAATTTCTATTATAGCATGAAAATATAATAACATAAGTACCGTAAATATAATCAGATATTTCAATTTTAATTTGAAAACACAAAAAATCCCAAACGTACATTAAATTGTATATAAAATCATCATTTGTGTGTAGGGAGGACTACCTCCTCCTGAACTGGTGTTATTTGTTCTTCCATCACCACCCCTCAAGGTTACTAATAATGAATGGAATGATGTTTATGTATGAAATATCTGATATTTATTATTTATATAATCGTATATCATTATTATATAATTAATACCTTTAGGATTTACATTTTTGAGAATACAATAATGTTGTTTTTCTATACAGTGAACTACCTCATGACAAAGGCCATATGACTTATTCATGTAATACATGGAATGAATTAAAGATAGGGTCAGTAAAAAAATTAAATATATATGAATTAAAAATTCTGATGTAATGATAATATATATATATATATATATTTCTTAATTTCATTCATTTAATACAATTAGAAAATTCATATTAGTGTTCATTCATATGTATGACCTACCGTCTACATGAATGTTGTATTCAATTCCATTTCACAAATTTTTTTTGGAACACTCTAAGGACATATACAATGAATAAATAAGATATTTATAGTATGTTTTATACAATAGAGATAATGAAATCATGATCAAGGTAAGAGGACCAAAAAATAAAAAGCAAAATCATATATATAAAACGAAGTGGTTATTACTCAAAAAGTAACTTTGACATAGAATTATTAATAAATAGGTAGTAAAAGGTCATAAGAAAACAATGGATTATATTATATATAGGAACATGGTTCTATGATATATTAATAATAAACATATATTAATTGTACTACATATTTGGATGAGTATGATGAGCGTTAAGACTGAAGGTATGTGATTTCTATCTCACATTACCTTTTTGTGATAATCAATCCATGTTCACGACCTATTTCATATGTATAAGGTGTATGCATACCATGGATAAATTTTTCAATATTATAATTAGAATTAAATAAAATTACTTATCCAATTTATGTTCACTCATTCATGGGGTTAATTGTTCAAAATTTATAAATATGGCAAGGGACGTTTTTCTCAATTTTACATATTTGAGACACATGTTATGTTATGCACCTTTATTATTTTACGAGGTGAATATAATACCCATTTTAATTAATTTTTTTTATTATAATAATGATATTTAAGGCTTTATTTAATGATATTTTTCTCAAGAATTATGAATAAAATTAACCAAAGTGGTAAGGATTTATTACTACAATATAATAATTTATCATAATTATTTATGATTACGCTACATACGATGAAATGTTATAGTCAATTTTTTAAATAATTCTAATTAATATTCATTTCATTTGGTTATTCATGATATTTTTATGTAATGGTAGAAATTTATCCCTCTTTGGTAATTAATTTAATAAATATAATGTCATTAAAAAGTCCAACATTATTTTTATATTTGTTCGGTAATCATCTTTATTGAAAAATAATGATTTTAAGAAATTTTTCAAAATTATTTTTAAATTAATTTTTATGTTCATTTTAAATAAAATTTATTTTAAATCATTTTTATGATTTGAATTTAGTTTAAAATTATTTTCATAGCTTTATTTATTATTTTGCAATGTTATTTTGAAACAAAAATGTTTTCAGAAATGTTTTACGATGTAAAAATATTTTTATAAATTTGAATGAATATTTTATTAATGAAATGTTTTAAATTAATATTAAATGTTAATTCATATTTTTAAAAAAATCAATGAAAATGATTTTGTTAATTTTTATATGTCAAACAATGATTTTCTAATAATAGTTTTTTTCTTACAAAATGATCTGAATGATCTTTAAAAATAATTCCCCATATAAGATGGAATATAATAATGTAGTTTATTATATCATTGGAATAGGATCCAAAGCCACGATGTTTATTATTTTTTTATGATTTATGTTTAACATGGAATTTTTTTAGGAAACCTGTTTAACATTCATAGGTAATACCATGATAAATTTTTTATAAAACAAACATCCTCTCATGGGTTACTCTATATTGAAATGAATTAAAACCTTTATCTCTTCCATATGTAATGATATAATGAATTTTTTGAGATGAATATTTCATTTCACCAGTTATTATCTTATATTTATGAAACCAATCTACTTTTATTGGTAACAATATGATGAATGTTATATTATCTTATGGCGCATGTTTTTATGATTCAATTAAGTGAATAATGAGACCTATATATATCTCGAATTCATTGCGTAATGATTTATATATATCTTCATATAAAAATTGATGGAATGGAGTATGATCCAAGAATAGTATGAAAGGGTCACCACTTCAGATGGTGGTGTTTCCTACCCAAGTGGTGTTTTCACATACGTGTAATCCTGATGACATGTTCCCAATATTTTTCATAAACATAATTACATTTTAAAAATGATATGTATGAAAAAAAATTATATTCACAATGTAATTCATGAACCTGATTAAATATTCATAATGTTTTTATCATCCAGATCAGATGTTCATAATTTATTTCATGAACCTAATTACATTTTCAAAATTGTATGTATGGACCTAGTTTCATACCCATATGTTCATAATTGGGCCTAATTTTATGTTATTAACCTAATGAGTAAACCTGTATTTATTTATATAGGTTCTAATTGTTATAATTTGATGTTAATGCCATCATTATATATCCTATACCCATGTTATGATCTCATGAGGCATGTTTTTTAGATTACCTTATGATTCATATATTATTATCTACCAATACTTAGTCAATGATTCCTGATTATAACATTTTAAAGGTAGAGTGTGGGTGTTAAATGTTATTATTATATTCTAATACAATTATATTAATGTTATGATATCGAATATCCTTTATTTAAACATAATAGACATTTTTAATCAACCATTATTATGTATCCATTCCTATTTTATGATGAATGGTTTTATGTTGGGTGTCATTGTGAAGAGTACTAAAGGGGAAAATATTGATGGGAGATATAGAAGATCATTCAGTAGGAAAGAAAATTTTGAATCATGGTTTCAAATTGAAGAAATCTATTATAGTCTCCAGGCATGTGATTGTGACATTTATTTAATATACATCAACAAATATGTAATATCCTTGTATGAGAATCCTGGGTAACTATAAAGTTTGTGAGTGTTATAGTGGTTGAATCTCACTAAAGGATCGATCTATCTATTTGGTAAAAATTTATATATAGTGGAAAAAATAAATCGTAGATCAATATTTGGTGGGAAAATGTTTGGGTAGAGATAATTGATTAGAAATGTCTTTCCTATAACAGGGATCAGACAATGTGGTTGATCTGAATCATCAGAGCAAGTGGTAAACACTATCATTCATATTCTTTATCCATGGGTATAATAATATGGTTCAATTAAACCATATACAATTTTAATAATATTATTTTGATTCATTGTATATATTTATTTTTGACTTGTTGTATACCTAAGATCAAGGTGACTTTGATATATTCGTTGAATATGATATTCATGCTTCTCTTGTGTATGAAAAGATGAAAAATATAACGAACCATACTATTATCCATGAAATTTAACGTTTAATATAATTATTTTTTAAATTATAAATAACTTTAAATCACATATAAACCCCATTAGAAACATTATATATAAATATTAATTAAAACGAGAGGTTTTTCATAAATTATGGAACATATACCTTGGGAATAGCGACATGAACTTTTCAATATTAACATAACACTAATTAATAGTCAAATCTAATAGAATTGTAAATTAACCTTTCTAATAATAAATAAAATTTATTTATCTTATAAATGAATTTATGATGTAATTTTTTCATAATATAAGTAAATAAATGTTTTAAATTTTATAAAAAAGTATTCATATTTTTACAAGTCATAACAATTTACTTAAAATTTTATAACTAATATAATTATTTAATGAATATTTATTTTCATTAAATATATTCATAAATTAATATTTTGTTTTCATATGGTTATAATATATATTTATGCATCCTTAATTAAATTTTCAAAGTCTCCAAAAATTAGTTATTATTTTAAAATTTGAATATTTTCAATAAAATATGTTTTTAATTAAATTTTTTTTCACATATTTAATAAATTATTATCATAAAAATGATTTCATTTTTTGATTCTTGATATAAAAAATGTTTATATTGAATATTTTTTATTTTTTTGAAAGAGTTGATTTTTTGGTGAATAGTAAAATTCAGTAATTTACGGTATGTTTACATTATAAGTTCAACAAACTATTTCATGAGTAATTTATGAATTCAAAAACATAATTTAATTCTCATAATTATTAATTTAATATTTTTACTGATAATTATTATACTATTCATTGTCTTTAAGAAAACAAATTAATAAAATAATGGGAAAATACCTTAATCAACCCTATAAAAAGTCAATCGTCACCCCATCTTCTCCTCAAAACATCCCGGAATTAAAACATGAAAAAATCATGTCCAAATATCATCCCAAAAAAATTATCCACGTCTTGGAGGTTCTTTTATGAATAGAAGGAAAAACCATGGTTCGTTAAGGATGTTATCGAATACGATAATTGAATGTGTAAAATCCATATTCTTTTTACTTTAATTTTATTTATTTTTATTTTATTTTCCAATTATACCCTCACACTAACTACCAAAATGTGTACAAAAACTATATTAAAATTTATAAATTATAATTTAGTCATGTTAATGGATGATAAATCATCAATGTCATTTCAATAACTTTTATTGTTAATATGAAATCATTGCCCACGATGTGTCAATTTTTTGTCATGGTTGATGATGCATTTTCATTTTACAATTACCCCATCATGTATTTTTATAAAAATATATAATGGTTGGTTAATAATTTATAATTTATTCAATAACCTAATTTATGTTATGGAACTAACTTATATACACAATATTAAATAAGAAAACAATACTAATTTGTGATGCCTGGAAATTTGGAAAAAATATAAATGCTTATAAATAACCATTAACCAAAAGACAAATCATCATTAAATTTATCTAAATGATATATTTAAAAATTTATTCATATATTTTCTCATTAATTAAAAAAAATCAATTTTCTAGAATTTTTCCAATTATATATAAATTTTCATTCTCATATTCAAGTGAAACGGTCATGAAAACAATGAAAATGATCAATCCCTAGGGATGGAATTCAACTATATAACTTATATAATAGGCTATAAATTAACATAATGAAACTATAAAAAATAAAATTCAGGTATATTTGGTTTTGTATTTTTAATAATGCCAAATAATTTTATTATTCGAGATATTAAATTGAAGAGAAAACTCAAAGAAAAGGTATGGAGATTATCAAACCCAACATTCTTCGTCTGGGTTTTCTCCCATTCACTCCATTATCATTATGAATCATCCGTTATATTCTATAAATATCACTTATTTATACAACCATTTTCTTTCATATAATATTAATTCTTCCAATAATTTTTTAGCAAAAATGAAAATATTCAACAAAAATATCATTTCATTTATAAAAACACATCGTTTACTTCTCATGAGATTGTTTCTAATTTTTTCAAAATTTTATGGCAAGAATATTTTCCTGTTTTTATATTAGTAAATTTATTATTTATGAATGTATGATTTCTGAAATCAAACACATTTTTTCTATGGGTTATATTATTTCCAATATTAATATATTGTTTTCGTGTCATACATCATAATGTAAATTTTATGATGTTATGGGTTCACAAAGAAATATATACCTCATGTAAATGTTATTATGTGATGTCTGTACACAGAATTATATAGAGATCCAATTCATTGTGTTGTGTTTTTAATATCATGATATAATTTGAAATATTCATGAACATAATGCAAGCTTTGTTCTCAAATATTTGTTGTTGATCCCCACTAGGTCATGATGATTAATTTTTATACATTTCCACATTCCTTGCCTTTATATAATGATTCATATCAGCATTATAATGATGATTTTAATTTTCTATCATGATTATTATTATTATTATCACACCCATGTTATAATGATCAATGTTCATATATATCCTATTATTGGGATTTTAGGTCACCCCATTAATTAACCTATATCTTAATGCTATTTGTTATACTATGGAGAACACAATAACAACTATGAAGAGAGTAAAAATGTATTAAATAAATGATTATTTTTTATTTTGAAATGTTTTTTATGATCTTAATTTACTCATTAAAATAAACCATTGGATCTTGGTTGGGTAAATATTTTATGTTTTTTTATCATTAAAACGATGTAATAATAATGTGATAAATATAGGGTTGCTATGGTTAATATTGAGTAGGGTCTAGTTAAGTTTCGAATTAGGATTCAAGAACCTTAATAAAACACATTATTATGAGAATAAGTATATTTATGAACAAAGGATTATTTTATAAACATAATGATCTCATAAGATATGCATTTAAATATAATTAATAAAAGGGAAAAACTATTCATGACTTTTTGACTTATGTTTTATTATATCATTTATTATTTTTGAAAATAGTGGTAACATGGAGAAACGAGGTCAACCCCCAATGGGGTGGAATGAAATGTTTTCACAAATTATATCCACAATGGCTTATGAAGTTCAGTTAAAACATTAATGAAAATCATTACTCAGGTATGTCAGGCCAAGAACAACTACATGATCAATGTGAAACATCCTCCTTCACCCGTGAAGGGGAAACTAGAGGTCGAGTCCTTTATGCCTAAATGACCATCGAGATATAGTAGATCATACCATCCAAAATAAATTGAATTGTTGAAAAACTAAATTTAGAAGATAATTTTTTTGATTCATTGTACTGAGAAATTGAAGCTGCCCTTAGCCATTTATCTTCTAGATAGAGATGTCCACTAGTGGATGCTGTTGATTAGGAACACCATTTCATAGAAAAAAATGAAGATATGGAAATTAAATACTATAAAGTAATTTTTATAACAAGTATTTTCTATGAAATATGTGAAAACTATGGATATATAATTAAAAAATGTAATGAACAAGGAAGGTGAAGATATCACCGACTATGAAAAAAATTTAAAGTGGAATTCACGCTACACACATGGTTTTTTTCAACAATGATAGATTTTTTTTAGTTTTTTTATTTGTTTAAAAACACACCCATAAATGTAAATATATATTATATATTTTTATTTAATAAAGATGGTATTTTATGTTCTTTCAAAGAGGGTATGGAGTTTGGATAATGGTCCCCTAGATATGTTGAAAAGAAATGAATGATGGGGTTTCAATTTGAAGGAACTCATGAAAATGGTGAGAAGAAACCCCAACCACTAACATGACTAAAATATTGGGTAAAGTAACTTGAAAATATACAAAAAGGGTTAATGAAAATATATATGAGAGGGAGATAAGGCCACCATGTTCGAGAATGTCGAAGAGACACAAACAAGAAAACTTATACAATGGATGATAGGGGATAACATCCCATAATATAATGCTAAAACTGTAGGTTGGAAGGGAACTATGAAATCATGTTCCCTAATCCTAGAGTCCTCAATGCTAATTATCAACATCAGAATCCAAAGGAAACAAATCAAGGTAATTAGTATTTTAACACTACTGCTGATCTTGAGCATGAAAACTATTTCTAACAAATACAGTTTATATTAACTCAAAAATGGAAATATTATTTTCAAATTATAGTTTAATACATTATATTATATAAATAAGGTTTTCATAAAATATAAAATGAATTACCAAAATCATTGAAGTATAGATATCCATAAAAACAAATAGTGGTGTGATCATTGTAACCCATTTGTTGGACTCTTCCCAAGTTAGCATATTTTGTAATATCCTTCTATAAAAATTAAAAGATACTTCTCTTAATTTAAGTTGATTATATAATGGGGATGGATTGGATCTTGTTATATAGATCCTACATGTACTGTTAGGAAAATGAAATGTATTTTAATATTATAAACCACCCCATGTTCCTATTTGAATGCTAGGAAGAACATGAATCTCATTTGGAAAATCCTAAATTGGTGTGGGTGTTGACTTCCCATGAAGAAGCATGCCTACCAAAAATGGTTATATCAAATGAAGGTATCATCCCATGGTAAATGCCCACTATGATAAAATATTGTTATTTATTTCCAAAAGAGATTCTCATACTTCCCCTAGATTGTGAGGTAGAGTGCTAAATAGAACTTATATGTTGAGCTACTCCATTCTCAAAATTCCCCTAGATGATGACCTTGGTAAAAACCGAGGAGTTAAAGAATAAATTGCAACAGAATTTGGAAAAAAAGCTTCATATTTCCTAATTCGTGACATTATAGTTTGATAGTTCTATTCCTCATGAATAGGCATTGATCATTACAGCTATGCATCGAATATCAATAACCAAACTAGATCAACATAAAGAACAAGTATCCAGATATAAGGATTGATAAATTGTTTGATGAAGTATGATGATATTAATAACTCTCAATGGTGGATATTCAACCTAAATATCATCATCTACATGTGAATAAGGAATATTTTCATAGACTGCCTTATATTTACGTTATGAAAAAAATGACTTTCCAGTAATATGCATCAAACATACTAATTCTACAGATTTATTCATATATTTTTTGAATATAACCATTATATTCTACCAAGAAATTTTGTTGGTAATTTTTATCGATGAAATTTAAATTTTCTTAAAGAGAAAGTATGAACATTGACAACATATAAGGATTGTTCTGGTGACATTTTGGAAGGAAAAATATTACAAAAACTCTATTAAGTGTTACTTTTGGATGCAACCAATCAAATTATAGGGACATGGGATAACAAGTGGGATGATTTACATAAATCCTTCAAAACAAAGCAATATGGGGAATGGCACAAACCCTCTACTATCATAGAAATAAGAAGTTTCCATGGTTTAGTTGTGTATTGTGAGAATTTTGTTAAAAATTTGTAATGATTTTATATCCATCTAAATATGTTATGTATGATTGCAGTAAAGTATTTATGGAGATAATAATGTGATGAAATCATTATGTAGATATAGAATTGGTGGATCACTAAACATTGTCTCATATTTCAGATGAATGGAATTTTTTTATGATATATAAGTATTAATAAATGAATAAATACGGTATTTTACTAATGAATAATCATAGAGTGATAAAAAATGTGTCATGATAGTTAAAGATCCATGACCAGAACCACATGATACATGATTTGGAGGTAGGAGCACGATTTATTCCTTTAAAATATAGTGAAACTACATCAATTGTAGGATGTGTGACATTTATACCTATTATACGATCATTAAATATATATTCACCGAAAAAGAGTTCAAAACGGACCAAGGTATATGGTTAGATTTAATTGAGTATTGTAATTTTTCTATACACTATCATAATAAATAACCAAACTTGGTATGTGATGCTCTTAAAATAAATGAACTAGATACTCTATCCATGTTATAGATTGAGAATGACCTTGTCTACATAGATATCATAAAGAAATATTTATAAATTATGATGATATGGATTTCATCCTACATTTCCCATACCATATTCCAACCTTTTAACCAATTAAATCATAAGGAGGCTCAAATGGATGATTTGGAGTTATAAAAGAAGATGAATGTTATAAAAGAAGGGAAGCTTCAAGAGTTCCATATAGATGATTATGAAATGATTCTATTTAGAATGAAGATTTGGGATCCAACATTATACAATAAAAATAGGGAGATACTGGATAATGTACATATCACAACTTTTTCTATACATACTAGGATTACTAAGATGTATCATGATCTTCTAGAACACTTTGTGTATGATAACAAAAAGAAGATGACAATGGAGTACATAACAAGGTGACTGATTTGTTAGAAAGATAATATAGGATGATATATGTCCAAAAAGATGATAAAATAATTGATATACACATGTATAATTGTGATAATGTCACTATGTAAATTGTCACTGCTCACCATAAAACATAAAAGGGAAACTATGTGATATGGGTTTTAGTGGACGGGATCACCAAGACTGGCCAATTTATCACTATTTAATATGATATCTAACATGAAAAACATTGTAATATATATGTGAATGAAGTGTTGAGGATTAATGGGGTCCCATAACCAATTTTATCTTATAATGATCCAATTTTCAAATATAATTATTGTAAGAGTATCAAACATTATATAATTATTGAATTGAATTTCATCATAGCATATCTCCCCAAAACTGTTGTCTAATCTGAAAGGAATATTCAAACTCCCGAGGACATTCTAGGAGTAAATTAAATTAAATTAAATGCTTTTTGGTATCATAATCTCCCACCGGTTGAGTTCAAATGCACTAATATATTCTACATAAGTCTTCAAATGCCTCTATATATTTTTTATATTTCTAAAGTGGTTTGGAACTCCATCCTATTGGGATAAAGATGGTTAAAAAAGAAACATGGACCTGATATTTTAAAAATGATTATGCAGAAGGTTGAAGATATCTATAGACATATCAAATTTTCTGAGAATCGGCAAAAGGGCTATGATGACCACCATTTAAGGGACTTGTAGTTCGATGTTTTAGATAGTCATCATTCATGTGTCACCATGTAAGAGAGTCATGCAGTTTGGAAGTAAATAGATTCATAGCTCATGGTATATTTTCCCCCTTGAAATATTTTATATCATAGGATTATTAGCATACTAGTTTTATCATCAACTTAGTATGTCTTAAATTTATGACATGTTCCATGTATCTCTCCTGATAAAATACAAACTAGATACGTCACATGACTAAACATAGAGGTGATATAGATTGAAGATGAACTCTCCTATGAGGGGAAAGAGATATAAAATATAGATCAGAGAGGTTAGGTTATACACCATAGAAAAAAGCACCTTGTAAAAGTGTTATATAGGAACCAAAAGTATGAAGAAGCAAATTTGGAAGATCAAGAGGTGATTTAGGAGGTGTTCTCGCACCTGTTTATAAACAATAAAATTTCAAGGGAAAATTTTCAAATGGTGGGAAGAATGAAACGACCAAAAATTATGTCAATTATGTTTCTCCCTCATTATAAAAATTTAATATAGTATAAATACAATAAAAAAATATATATATAATATTAAAAACATTATAAATCAATCATGAATGAAATGAGAGTCTTTTTTTCATAAATTTTGGAACCATTACTGATGGAAAGGCAACTTCGCATTTGGATTGGTAAGATGAAACTTAGGAATAGTAATCAATAAAATTGAATATTATATTTATATTTTAATTTATAAATAAAATTTAGGAATCTTATAAATGATAATATGATATAATTATATAATAGTATAAGTTAATAAATGATTAAATAATTATAAATTAAGTATTTGTATTTTTTTATGTAATTATTATTTAATTAAAAAATTTATTTTATAAAATTATAAAAAATAAGTAACATTTTCAGAAATATATATTAATAAATAAATATTTCTTCATCATTATTAAAATATAATTTTATTTGACATTTATTAAATTTTAGTAGTGTCATAAAATACGTTATATTTTAAAAATTGGTATTTTTCAAATAAATAATGATTTTTATTAAAATTTAAATAACACAAATTTTTGGAAATAATTTAGATAAATTTGAGATATTTTTTTGAATTCCACACTTCAAGAAATGGTTTGGTTGATTTTTTTTTAATTTTTATGAAATATTTTAATATTTAGATTTTAGTAAAATATGGTATGCATACGTTATAAGTTAAATACACTTTTCCATGAATCATTTAAAATGTAATCACCACCATCTCAATCATAACTTAATAATTTTAATATATTTTTTCATAATTATCAAACTATTCATAGTCTTTATCCAAAATAATAACATAATGTATAATACAATGGTAAAACATCCCTATATCCACTATAAATACCACTCCCCACCACCTCTTCTCTTCACACCTTCCTATCTAAATTCCATATCCTAATAATATTTAAATCAATTCCCAATACTCTTATACCTTGAATATGTTCTTCTATTATAAAATCAATCATGTCATATGTTCCATAACAATGTTCACAAAGAGTAGAATTCAAGAGGAAAAATCTTCTTTCTTTTTCATTTAGTTTAGTTTAATTTTTTATTTTTATTATTATCTCTTAACCTCCTATATAAAAATGTTCCTGATAACTCTATTATATTTCATATACAATAATTATATAATTTTAAATGAATATTCATCATTAAATTTCATTCCTTAATTTAATGTAATAATGAAATCATGACTCATGATTTTTCAATTTACCAACATTAAGGATGATTCATTTACAATTTTTAATTTAAGTCATCAAAGACTATTCATAAAACCACTATAATGGTTGTTAGATATTTAAAGATTTCTATATTAAACCTTTTTTTTGGTAGAAATACCTTATTTACATAATATTGTATAATAAATGAATACTAGTTTGTGATGTTTGAAAACCCACAAAAAATATAAATGATTATCCCTGACCATTTATCTAATGACTCATCATAATATAATTTTACCAAATAATATATATAACCACTTAAATGAATTTATTTCCAATAATAACATTTAACTTCAATTATACGGAATTATAACAATTATAAATACATTTTCGTACTCATATTAATGTGAACTGTTCAGGAAAACCGTGAACATGGACGCTATTGAACGCTTGATTTAACCTCATTAACTCAACTAAAAGGTTGTATATGAATATAGTAATACTATAATAGGCAAAATAAATGTACAAGAGGTAACATATTTTTTTATTAAAGAATTTTATTTTATTATTAATATTATTATAGTAATGAAATCACTCAGACATTTAGTAAGGAGATTCTTGAACCCAACTCTCTTCCTCTGATTTTTCCATCTTTCACTCCATTTTTATTAGGTATATTCCATTATTTACTATAAATATCATTTTTTTCTTTTACCTTATATTTCTGGTATATACTTGTTTTCAATATTGTTTTTTAAAAAATTCAATGATTTTTTGTGAAGTACTATTATTTCTAAGAAAACACATCCCTTATTTCTCATGAGAATGTTTCTTCATCAATGATGTTTGATACTAAACATCATATTTACTTTTATATTTTGGGAAATCCATTTTTTATGAATGGGTTTATCAGACCCGCCTTCACCATGACGAGAAAAGGGACAACTAATTGCAAGACCCTTCCTTATTTAAGTTGAAGAAGAGATAATGTACCGTGAAACCTGCCTTCAATAGGTCTCAGAGTGGCGACTAGCCCCAACGGTATAGAATCAAACACAAAATTTAATCCATTGCCCTTTTTATTTATTATGATCCGGAGATAAGATGGTACATATTTAATCAACACCAAAACATGATGTAAAAGTAAGGAAAAAACAAACCATTCCCATATGCATGTTCCAAAAGTAAGTGCTACAAAAGTACACGAAAACTCCAAGGAAAGTACCAATGAAATGAAAAATAGCAACAATAACAGCAACTGTCCAAAATTCTGAACTAGTATAGTCCCGTACGATCCTCATAGTCTTCCTGAAAACCTAAATGCATTTTTATATATGTTGGGTCTGTATAAATGTATAATTAGTAGGGAAAACCAAAATCTCTCGTGCACAAGTGGGGAGGCATTCTAATGCCCCGTGAAAAAAAGGTGACAACTGAAGCACCTAACAAGGATTCTGTCCACCCAACCTCACCAAGGCATGCTCCCCAAATAACACAAGTCAAGTAAAGTATTATTAATATCACATCGATATTTGGGTACCCCGCACCACATTCCCACTAGTTATTGAAGACATGAAACATGTCAGACATTTCCTTCCATTCTCACTGCAGTCTCACTGCCATCCCACACTCGCACACACCTATGCTACCATAACCTCAAATTCTTCCTACAAACACATGGGCCAAAAACAACTATATATAACCACGCCCACCAATAACTTGGACTCATCGCGAAGGCATAAGGGAAACCACCCACCCACACACACTTGGGCCAACCACCTTAGCATACCGTACTAGAAATGTCATGGGCTATAATGGAATTCAAGCCATCACATCCTACATGAATAATCATGGGACACTCAGGAAAGGGAGTAGAAAATGAGCTAATAACCAGCCACTCACGGGAGTGTTAGAAAAAACACCCTCTCCGATGAAATTGGGGTGTTCATCATGAAGAGATCATCATGGTTGGGGCATGAATAAGAAACATAAGAACTAAATTATACATACAAGTATCTAGAAATCATCCCATCTTAGGGGTTCCCAAACCAGAACATATACAAACACCGTTATTACTATTCATTCATAAGAAGCACCAGAGCCCCAACCATATAAAAACTCATTATTGGAAAACATTTCCACTTTGAACCCATTCTTTTTTTCCTATTCATGTGATTGCATTTAGACCATTATTTTGTAATTGGAAACTAAAATTCATAACCACTAGCCAGAGAAAGAAAAACAGTCAAGCAGCAATTAATGTATTCACACCCAACTCTCTTATATTGTGACAATAACAAAAGGGGTTTGCGAGTTCCTTCAATGTAATGGAACCAAACCATACCCCAACATACATCCCCACATTACCTTAGGTACACAAACCCCCAACTACTCAAAAGTGTATCACATCCCCAACCATGTCACATCATATGCATCAACCGTAAAGACCACCAGAATAGACCAAGGTAGTTTTCAAATATGAATATGCTGTTAATTTAGTTATGTCTTTCAGTTTGGTTAACTGGGGTGATCAAACAAGGATTCTTATTCATTGCGAATCCATTTAATCAACTGAGTTTATCTGATTTACCAGTTTCCATGTTACATCTATTCAATCACATAAAAATCAAGGAAAACAGAGGTTCATTAGTGCACAAAAAAGGACCACCAATGTCCATGATTTTCAGTGGACATAAACCCATTCAATTCACAAAATATAGGAAATGATAAAAGAGTAAAAACAAATTACCAAAAACACACATTCATTCATTAAATCTAATTATTATATTAATTAAGGATTGGTTTCATCCATCCCCATAGGAATAATTTTCATTTCCACCTCACATAGTAAATAGAGACGAACGAAGAACCCTACATGGATGATCAATAGTTGAAGTTTTTCTCATGGCGTCAGCAACTGGGGACGTGTGACTTGTAGGGGATAAACTCAAAAGACTCCATGAATAAGATGAAATGGATCCAGCATATGCACACCACTAGCCTTGGGAAAGGGGACTCCAAATGCACTAAGGAAGGAAAGAAAAAAACCAAGAAGAAGAAAAAATAATTATAGTGTGATAAAAAAAGGGTGAGATATTAGAGTTAATAGATATGAAAAATCATGAAAGGATTTAATGGCGGATAGTGGATTCACGTCATGGTTATATAGTTACGCATAGTAGAATTAATTGTAATTTAAATGTTCTTATCAGAGGGTGTCTTAAATAGTTGTACGTTAAAATATTTAATTTAATGAGATGAAAATTGTTCCGTTGAAGGTCTTCCCACTCTTTGGGTATTCAAAATCTTGTTTATAGTGCTAAAAACGACATTGAACAACATAAAAAGGTTAAAAGACTTTAAACAAGTGATATGTGAAAAAAATGGGGAAGGAATCCTCAAAACCCCTCTATGGCCAATTGGTGAAACTGATAGGTGAAACCGATTGGTGGAGGTGATTAGGAGAAGATGATCCAGTGAAGATGATCCCATGAAGCTTATCGAGTGATGATGATCCTATGAAGTAGATCCTATAATTTCGATCATGTGAAGATGATCAAAAAAATGATATGTGAAACCGAATTGGTGAAACCGATTTTGTGAAACTAATCTGTGAAACATATTTGCTGGAACTAATTTGGTGGAACTGATCTATGAAACCTATTTTGTGGAACCGATCAGTGAACCAATTTTGTGGAACTAATATGTGAAAATTATTTGGGGAAACTGATCTGTGAAACGAATTTGGTGAAGCCTAACCGTGAAACCGATTATGTGAAACTGATCTGTGAAATCGATTTGGAAAAATAGATTTATGAAACTTATTTGGGGAAAACCATCTATGAAACCGATTTAGAGAAACTAATATGTGAAACTAATTCTGTGAAATCGATATGTGAAACTGATTTGGGGAAACCAATATATTAAACTAATATGGTGAAATCGAAATGTGAAACCAATCTATGAAACCGATTTGGGGAAATCGATCTATGAAACTATTTTGGAGAAACCGATTTGTGAAACCAATTTGGAGGAACCGATCTGTGAAACCGATTTGATGAAACCGAACTGTGAAATCAATTTGGTTAAATAGATCTATAAAACCGATTTGATGAAACCGATCGGTGTACCTGTTTTGGTGATACAGATCTGTGAAATAGATTGGTTGAAACAAATCTCTGAATCCAATTTGGTGAAACTGATATGTGATGCTGATTTGGTGAAACCAATCTCTGAATATGATCTGTGAAGCTGATCTGTGAATCTAATCTGGGTAGTGGATCAGTGATTCTAATTAATGAATTTGATCTGAGAAGTTGGTCATCGATGCTGATCTTTGAAACTGATTAGTGAATGTGATATATGAAGAAGATCAGTAAAGATGATCAGTGAAGCTGATCTGTGAATATGATCAGTGAATCTCATCTATTAAGCTGACGGGTGGGACAGATTGATGAGTGCAGGACACACCAAAACCTATAATTTGTAAAAGTAATGGACTAGGAGAGTTTGGGACATTACATCAGATACATCTCAATAATTTTATATACCTCAATAATATGATAGTAACACAAACTACCCCTCCAGAAGATACCACATGGGGAAAACAACCAAAAACTTCTATACTAATCACAAGGATCACATTTTTCTGACACACATATTGAGTAGTTCTTTCCTCCTTCTCAAGATACTATCCCCTTTGGGCAGCACTGACTCGCCTGCATGGGTTTAATCACATCCAACATAATGTGTCTTGATTAGGGATCTGGTCCTCCCTTCCCTACACATAAGAACATTTCATAAACATTCACAAGGTAAGGAAACAAAAAAATCTCATAACCCAAAAATGTAAATATTACATCACAATAGGTCACAAAAACTATAATAAGAAGGCTTATAATGATAACTAAAATATCTATGGGTATTGGGCATGTATTTGATCTTCTCGCTCCCATATACTCTCCTCAATGCCACCATGCCTTCACAACACATAAACCAAAGGGATTGTTCATCCATGAAGCACTTTCTATTTTTGATCCATGATCCTCACTGGTCGCTCCATGAATTTTGTGCCATCCCCTATATCCAATTATCCCCAATAAATGACATTGGAATCATCATGTTGATATCGACAATGCTGGGAGAGGAGGAAGACGTCCTGGATATTTTCCAACTGAGGCGGAAAAGCCAGCTGATATTCCACCTCACCAACTCTCCCCAACAATTCAAAAGCCAAATAAACCTATGAGAGAGCTTCCTCTCCTTTACGATCTATCAATGCCCATGTAGAGGGAAAACCTTCAAGAACACAAGGTCTCCAACCTCAAACTCCAAGGGCCTCCTCCTACAATCGGCATATGACTTCTGCCAGTCCTGGTATGCCTTCAACCTCTCACGCACAAGCTGAAACTTCTCTGTTATGCTCTGCACTACCTCTGGGAGAAGAACACCTGCCTCCCCATCCTTGGTCCAGCACAGGGGTGAACGACATGGCCTCTCGTACAATGATTAAAATGGTTCCATTCGAATATTAGAGTGATAACTATTATTGTAGGAAAACTATACTCAGGGAAAATGTCATTCCCATCATCCCTCGAAGTCCAAAACACAATCCCGTAGCATATCCTCTAATGTCTGGATGGTTCTCTATGTCTTCCTAACTTTTTGGGGGTGGAATGCAATGCTAAGACGTATCTTTGATCCAAAAGAATTCTTTAATCCCCTTCAAACTCATGAGGTAAACCATGCATCACTATATGAGACTATGGACCTCAGAACTCCAAGCAATTGCACCACCTCATCCACATATCTCTGTGTTAAGGAATCCACAACAATCGTCTCCTTGATCACTGGGACGTGACTTGACTTCATCAGCCGGTCTACCACTACCTAGATATCATCACAGTAAATTTGATCCCTTAGTAGTATTGTGATGAAATACATCAATATTTCATCCCACTTCCACTCGGGGACATCTAAAGGTAGCAACAAACCTCATGGGATGTGGTGTTCAGCCTTCACCTACTGACACAACAGGCACATTTCCCCAAACTCTTCCACTACCCGTTTCACCTCGGGCCACCAAAACTATTCCCTCATGCCTTAGTATGTCTTGGAAGCTCTAGGGTGTACCGCTGAGAGTGAGTTATGGAACACTTGTAGAATTCCATCATGCATCATCCCTGGGAAAAACAACTTCCCTTGGAAAAGAAACGAATTCTGACCATCCTCTGACCACCCTTCCGAAGTGTTGCCTTGGTTAACTCGATCGCACATCATTTCACTCTCTATGACTCCCCACAGAGACTCCTCCACAAGCAGTAATAAAGAAGACTGCACTATCATCTGAAATAGACCACCTCTACCACCATGCTTCATTACATCCAGGTGTAGGGAATATAACTCCTCTATTACCTTAAAAGAATCCTCATATTTCAGAACAACTTCCCTCCATGACTTCCTACTAAAGGCAACATACACAATATTCCCATTACCTTAAATGTAAGTGATCAAAGCTGTAGTCTTGAAGAAACTCCACCGTCAATCATTGTCACAAGTGTAGGTATTACTGGGTAACAATATGCCTTAAACTCTTGTGGTCTGTGATTACCACATAGTTATCCTCGATGAGGTAATTACACCACAACATAAACACAAACACTATTGTTGCATGATCTAGGCCATGGGTGTTGTAGTTACACTCATGAGGACTTAAACTGCCCAGACTGATAAGATATCACTCCCTCCTCTTGCATCAGCAGACACTCCACGCCATGTCTAGAAAGATCAAAATGTACCACATACTACCTCCCATACTATGGCAACCTGAGCACTAGAGCACTGACCAACATTTTCTTCAGATAGATGAATGTTTTCTAAAATTACACACTTCATATGAAGGCCTGGTACTTTCTGGTCAAAGCTATCAAAGGAGATGAAACTCTAGAGAAGTCTGGTATAAAACACCAATAATATCCAACAAGACATAGACACCTACAAACCTCCATCACATTGTTGGTTGATTCCCAAGAGACAAACTGTTAAACCTTTGGCGGAACAACAACTACCCCTTTTTTATAAACCACGTGTCCATAGAAATTCACTTCTCGTGTTATTAACATACACGTGTACAATTTACTGTAGAGATGGTGATGTCGAAGGATACCCACCACCATAATGATGTGGTCAGTATATTCCTCCACTGATCTTGATTAGATCAAAATTTCATCGATGAGTGAAATGATGAAACGGTCTTGAAACTCAAGAAAAACATAGTTAATGAGCCCCATAAACACACCAGGTGAATTCGTAACACTGAACAACATGACTACAAACTCAATGTTTGTATACCTATACTTGAAATCAGTCTTCGGGATATCACTATCCGCCACCCATAACTGGTGATACCCAGACCATAGATCAATCATATAGAACCAAATTTCTCGCCTCAGTAGGTCAAATAGATCATCTATCCTCGGGAGAGTGTAACAGTTCTTGATCATTACCTCATTCAGTCCTTGGAAGTTTATGTATAGCCTGAAACCACCATTTGCCTTCTTCATGAACAATACCGGAGCATGCCATGGTGACATGATAGGTCGGGAAAAACCCTTCTTCATCATATCATCAATCTGAATCCACAACTCCAACAACTCAGAAGGATCCTTCTGATAAAGTGCCATGGAAATCGGATGGGCACCGGGTTGTATGTCTATCCTGAACTCAACGTCATGTCAAGGGGGTAGAGTCACAACCTCCTTGGGAAAAACATGAGGAAACTCTCTAACAACTCTCGAAACATCCATCATATCGTCATCCACTGATTCTATTAAAATCTCTTCCAACATTGATATAACTGGCTCCACATGCCGTCTCCCCGCCTAAAAACTTCATTTGTTATCAAAATCCACACACTATCCATCCTCTCCAGATGACATGAATCTTATCTGGAATTATTTGATAACAACATGCATATAAAACAGAATGTCAATGCATAGGATGACATAATATAGAAACATTTGAAGCAAAAGTAGATCCCCACTAGATTGATGTGGCCACAACATCAATCTATATCCTCGACAAACATCAAACTGACTCGTATAACCCCCTACTGGCGTACTCAGCAGCAGGGGCTTGGAGAGTCCCAATATGTCAATTCCCAAGGAATGGGCTAGACCAGGTGTAACAAAAGTGTGTGAATAACCTAAATCAAATAAGGAACAGTAAAGAGTGCTAATCAATCTGATTGTACGTAAAACAAAATCTGGACCTTCTTGAACTACTGCCTCTACGGCATGCAAAATCCCACCCCTAGATACTCTGCTTCTCATATGTTAATATCCTACCCTAACCACACCTTGGTCGAGGTCCTAGAAAAGCACCCTAGGTTTCGCCTCCTCCTACCACATCTACCCTCGGAGGAGAAGATCTCATTGTCCCTATTGTTGTTGTTGAAAGGTCCTGGTTGGAAACTGTTGTTATTGAGGTGGATACTGAACCTGTCACCCCCATTGTACTACACTCTATCTGGGAACTGATTCCAAAGGTTCCCATAGCTCCCATAGATGAAGCTCCCCTATCCTGAGCCTACAAAGAAAGTGAGAGGATATGTAAATTTATATTGGAACTTGTGAGGCCTGGTCCCCACTAGTCAAATCCTATAAGGCCCTGATGCTGGGGGCTTGCTGCTGATTACCTTCCCCTTTAACGAACCCAGCATTATCCTCTCTCATGGAAAACCTCCTAGAATGTCCATCCTCTCAACATCTTAATCCTACTTTTGGACCTCTAATTATGCTAGTTGGTTTAAATGAGTAACGAAATACAAGATATATGGTTAGAGTGTCTCCTCTACATCTCTCACCCGAGACTCCTCATCCAAAAAAAGGTATGGGGAAAAATGACGTAGATCCTTGAACATGATTAAAAACTCCCTCACAATCATTCTCCCATAATTACTGGAGAGTTTCTCAGGTCTCATTTGTACCTTCATCACGAAAGAGAGGAATTCCAACCCAAATTCCCTCTCAAGGTCAGTCTAAGAATCTTCATCCGCCCTCTTCTCCCCAAGGAAAAGAGTCCACCACTGACACGCCACTACATGCATCTGGATTACTACCAGAAGAACACAGTACTCTTATGGTGCCCAGATCATTATAAGAGATATCACTAGCTCCTTGATCCAGTTCTATGTCTCCCTTTCTGAGATGCTTCCGTCGTACTTCCTGAGGGTCTATCGCTAAATGGAACGAAGAATACTCTACCACTGGTCAGCCTACTCTTCCTGGTCATCCATCTATTAATTATCCAAATCAGCCTCCTGGGCCTCGATCTCCTGCACTACTCATGGTCATCATCCGGATGCCATACCTACAAGGTAAACAATGAATTCCTAAGACTGAGTAGTGTAAAGGACTTCTTTTAAATTTTTCATAAACTTTTTATTCATTTAAATTCCCAGACCACCCAGAACATAGAAGAAAAAAGGTCATTATGATGCATGTACCTTTACTAGGGTATCTACCCTGAAATCAATGTAGCTTCTCTTGGTCATTTGTTAGGTTAAGTTTCCTTTCATAGGATCACAAGTGGACCTAAAATCCTATGTCCTAGACAGTCTTCTCTAGACTATTTTGCACACCCTGATTACCGAACACTATTTCCCTAATATCCCATTCAATCCTCACTATACCTAACCATGGGATTCATCCTATCTCTCAATGCTCTTCCTCTAATACCATTTTGTCATGCCCTGCCTTCAACAAGATGAGAAAAGGGATAGCGGATTGCCAGACCCTTCTTTCCTCAAGTTGAAATAGTGATAATGACCCCGAAACTCGCCTTCAATAGGTCATGGAGTGGTTACTAACACCAAGGATTAATAATCACACACAAAATGGAAGGAATTACCCTTTTTAATTTAATATGATTGGGTGATTAGATGGTACAACCTTAATCAACACCCAATTTGGATATAAAATTAAGGAAAAAAAACCATTCCAATATGCATGTTCCAAAAGTAAGTGCTTCAAAAGTACAAGAAAACTACATGGAAAGTACCAAAGATAATAAAAACAGAAACATAAACTGCAATTGTCCCAAATTCCAAACTAGTAAGGTCTCATTGGATCCTCAATATCCTCCAGGAATCCTAAAAGCAGTTTTATATATGTAGGGTAAATATACAGGTATACTTAGTAGGGAAAACCAAAATCTCTCGTGCATAAGAGGGTAGGCATTCTAACACCCTGTAAACAAAAATATACAACTGAATCACATATCAATGATTATATCCACCCAACTTCACCAAGTCACACTCCCCAAACAACACAAGTCAAGTTATATAGTAGTAATAACACATCGATTTTTGGAAACCCCGCACCACTCTACCATTGGTTACTGAAGACATCCTAAGCATCAGACCTCTCCTGCCATTCTCACTACAGTCCCACTACAATCCTCCAAAAACACACACTAGGGATTCCACAACCACACATCCCACCAGAAAACACCTGGGCCACAACAACCATATGTAACCCCACACACACACACATGGGCCTCGTCCCGAAGGCACTTGGGAAACCATCCGCCCGCACACACCTGGACCAACCACCTTAGCGTACCCTACCCATAGAGTCGTGGTCTATAATGGAAATCAGGCTTTTATATCCCATCCCAAAAATATTGGGCTACTCAGGAAAGGGAGCAGAAAAGGTTCTATTAACCAATCACTCATAGGAGTGTTGGGGAAACACCTTCCCCCATAAAATGTGGGTGTTCAGCATGTAGAACTCATATTTTACGGTGTTCGAATAAGAAACATAAAAAAATTATATATATAGGTAACAATAACTCATCCCATCCTAGACTTTCCAAAACTAGCCCATATACAAACACCCACTTTACTATTCATTCATAAGAAGCACCACAACCACAACCATGTCAAAACTCATTCCTGGAAAACAATTCCACTTTGAACCCATTTTTTCCTATTAGAGTTATTACATTTAGATAATTATTCAATACCAGGGAACTAAAAGGCCTAGCCACATACCAAGGATGGAAAAACGGTCAAACAGAAATTTTAGCATTCATACCCAGTTTTCTTGTAACGTGACAAAAACAAAATGGATATGTGAGATCCCTCAATGGACTAGAACAAAACCATGCCCCAACATATATCCCCACACTACAATTTTTCCACACACCCAAGAATACTCTAATGGGGATCCCATCCCCATCCATGTCACCACATATGAATCAACCATAAACATCACCAGAATAAAGCAAGGGTGTTTTCAAATTTAGAAATGCAAAACATTTTGTTTTTTATTTCCATTTTCTTCACATGGGTGATAACAAAAGGATTCTTATTCATTGGGCATCCATTTAATCACCCTATTTTACGTTATTTAGTAGTTTTCATGTTACAACCACTTAATCCCATAAATATCTAGGAAAAAAAAGTTCATTATTGAGAAAGAAACGACCAGCAATGACCACGATTTTCAGTGGAAATAAGCCCATTCAATTAAAAACACATAGGAAAAGATAAAAGAGTACAACAATATTGTAAAACTGAAACCATCATTCATTAAATACATTTATACTATTCGTGAAGTATTGGTTTCATCCATCCATGAAGGAAACAATTTCATACGCACCCCACATGAAAAAAAGTAAATAGAGATGAAGGAAGAACCCTACTTGTATGAGCAATGATCAATGTTTTTGTCCTAGCATCTGTAACTAGGGATGCGTGACTTGTAGGGGTGGAACTCTGAGGACTCCAAGAATGAGTTGGAAAGGCTCCGGCATAGGCGCACCACTAGCCATGGGATATGGGACTCCAAACACAGCAAGAAAAGAAAGAAACCTGCCAAGAAGAAGAAGAAATTATTCTAGTGTGATTAATAAAGGTTGAAATCATTGAGTTACGAGATATGAAAAATCCTGAATGGATTTAAAGGCAGATCATATTTTCACTTCATGGTAAGACAGTTACACATGATAGAATTAGTTGTAATTTTATAATTCTCATCAGTGGGGTTGTCAAAACAACTGTGTATTAAATGATTTTATTTAATGAGAGGAAAATGGGTGTGTTGAGGGTATACCTACTCTTAGGGAATTTTAAACATTGTTTATGGCCTAAAAAATAGATTTTAACCACATAAAAAAGTTAATATTTTTAAAAGTGGTATTATACAGAAAAAATGGGGAGGGAAACATTGACACCCCTTTTTGGATGAATGGTGAGACAGATAGATGAAACCGATCGGTGGAGCAAATATGTTGAAGCTGATCCCATAATGCAGATTGGGTGATACTGATCCTGTGAAGAAGATCCTATGATCCTGATCCTGTGAAGATGATCATGTGTAGCTGATTAGGGATACTGATAAGTGAAACTGAATTGGTGAAACCAATATGTGAAACCAATTTGGGGGAACTAATCTTTAAAACAGATTTGGTGGAATGGATCTGTGGAAACGATTTAGTGGACACAATATGTGATCATATTTGGTGGAACCTATTTGTGAAACCAATTTGGTGGAACTAATCTGTGAAACTGATTTGGGGAAATAGGTCTATGGAACCTACATGGTGAAACTATTCTGTGAAACCGATTTTGGGAAACCGATCTCTGGAACCGATTTGGCGAAATCGATCAGTGAAAACGATTTGGGGAATCTGATAAGTGAAACTGATTTGATGAAACAGATCTGTGAAAACTGATCTGGATAAATAGATATGTGAAACCAATTTGGTGAAACTGATCTGTTAAACCGATTTGGTGAAACAGATCTATGAAACCAATTTGGTGAAACCGATCTATAAATGAAATTTAGGGAAATTGATCTGTGAAATTGATTTTGTGAAACCGATATATGAAGTAAATATATAAAGATGATTTGGTGAAACCTGTCTATGAAGTCGATTTGGTGAAACCGATCTGTGAAGATGATTTGGTGAAAATGCTTTGTGATGCAGATTTGGTGAACCCAATCTGTCAAGATGTTCTGGGAAGACAATCTGTGAATCTGATTAGTGAAAATAATATGTGTAGCTGATCATTGAAGAGGATTTGTGAAGCTGATCAAAGAAGTTGATCTGTGAAGCTAGTCAATGAAGCTGATGAGTAAAGCTAATCAGTGAAGCTGATCAGTGAAGCTCATCTATGAAGCTGATTAGTGAAGCAGATTTGTGAAGCTGACGGATGGGACTAATCGATGAGTCGAGGACACCCTAACACATAGAATTTGACAATGTAATGGACCGGGAGGTTCTGGGACATTATAGTCTTCTTTATGAAATAAAAAAACATTCATTTCCATGGGATATTTCATATACAAGAATGGTATAAATCCTATGCGGCATTCATGATAATTTAAATGTTATGATGTTATGAGTGTGTTGAGAAATATATAGTGAATTTACATGTTATAATGTAGTGGTTAAACCTAGAATTATATATCACTCCAACACATTGGATTATCTATTGAATATCTTGATATAAGGTGAAATATGTTTGAACCTGATTCTAGACAAGTTCTCAACTATGTGTTGTAATTGACCACTAAGACATGATGTTTCATTTTAATGAATATACAAATTGAATTCCTATATTTGATTATTCTTCTCATGATTATGGTTAAGAATAAAAGATTTTCTTATTATTATGATGGTTATTATCACCCCATGTTATATTGATCCATATTCTTATATATCCTCTTACTAAGATATTTTATCACCCCTTTCCATAAGGTATATCATTGTGTGATAACATTTATTAAGGAGAACATTTGGAACACTATAAATCTATATAATGGATAATAAAATAAATTTTTATTTTTAAATATTTAAATTTTTATTACAGTCTTAATTTTCCCATGATAAAAATCGTTGGATCCAAGTTCTGTAATTATTTTATTTTATTTAACGTTTAAAATATTAAATGATCAGGTAACAAAATGTAGAGTCACTATAAAATCATAGTCTTATATCACTAATGAAGGCATTGGGATATTGAATCTATAATATTATATAATTATTGATTAATATCATTAATAAACAAATATTTATAGTTTTACACATTACATTTTTCTAGGATCGATCAAGGAGAAAAAAAATCCATATTTGAGAATCCAGTTTTCAACTCATTTGTTTAGTCACATGAAGAAGATATTTAACCCCATTATTTTGGAAATTCTAATTAGAATAAAAATAATGTTTTTGAAATTATATTAATAGGATAATACCAAGTTTAATATTTGTGATTTAATTGGGAGAGGCATTTCGGACTAATATTTTAGGTATTAAAGGTGACTCATATATTTTATTATTTATATGAATAGAGAAGCTACATGCCTGGTAAAAATATTAGAAAACCTAAAACATAATGTATTTAAAATGAGTCTCTATAATGTTTGATATATTTTTTAATAGTTAATAGAATGATTATTTAGATATTTTGAATAATTGGTTGTATTCCTTAAGAGATGAATGCATAAATTCATAATGACCCACAAGTGACAATGAGGAAGTGTGATTTTTTTAAGACATGAGTATTAAAAATTAATACAGCACATTATGTTATAGGTTGGAAACACCAAATCATCTTCATATAGCCATTAAAACATTTAAATTAAATTAATAAAGGATTTATATATTTTATTGAACTATATCACTGAATCTGACATTGCACGGTATGAGTTTAGTTATTTTATTCATCTCTGGTAAATGAGATGGCGAGGCACCATAGAAGAAGAAATATGCCTAATGGGTTACTATGTTACATCATGAAAAATATGGATATTTCATAGTATCCATTATGGGATTAGGAAGGAAATTAATAATATTTTTATGTAATAATTATTAAATAAGCGAATTCCATTGTTAGAAGCTATTCACATTAAATTTATGAGGATTAAACATGTAATTAAAAACATATTAAAATCCTATAATAAAAGGCTTTTTATCCCATGCACACTTATTATTCTATTTTATGTACATTTTATATGAAAGCGAGGAATAATTAGAGTGAGAAGACTTTTAATATCATTTTGAGATCCTAATAAGTCATTTTATAAAATAAAAATGACAAGATTCAATACCAATGAATTTGACCCATAGTGGTTTTATACTGATGATATTGAATGATTATTGAGCCAAAAATTGATAATGTTACAAAATAATCACACAGTGAAGCTGCATCCACCTTTATATTTTAGGATGTATTTTAGGAGAAGAATTTCCTTGTATTTCAATATCATTAATAGAAGAAATATCACGTAATTGTGCTGCCCAACTAGATTCAAGAGGAATAAAATTTGTAGTTTCCAACCAATCAGAGAAGAGGAGAGATTTGGATGTCTAACCAATCATAGAAGAAGAAAAGTTGGGTAATAAAACCAATGGTATATATAGAGATATTATGTAGGTTTTCTAACCAGGTTTATTCACATTGATGCATAGAGTAGAATCCATATTGGGGGTTCGGGCCTAACAAATATAGATTAGAGTTTACATTTATAAAGAAAAATTAAAATAAATTGTGTTTTCCAATAAAATATTACTATACAACAAGTGGTGAGATTGAGATATAATCATATAGTGTATTATGAACCTCAACATATTCATGTTGATAAATTTAAAAAGACTAAAAACTCCAAAAATGAGGATACTACAGATTTATCCCCCCACTTAGTGGTACCTAATGGATCATTTGGAAAAATAGTGGGTATCCAATCAGTGTAACATATAACGATCCATGAATTTTTGAAGATGAATTCAGATAAATAATTCAATGATATAAATTGAATTATTTTAAAAAATAATAAATGGGTAAAGTGAAGAAAGAATTAATTATAGATAAAATAAAAATCATTTACTGATAGAATAAAACATTAAGAAATATTATATTAAGTAAGTGTTTAATAAAATAGAATTATCAAAAAATGATGATAACATAATTCATGTTATTATAGGGTCATAATAAGGCTTATCAATGGTCTAATGGAAAAATTTCTATAATGGACGAGTATTATCATGACCTGTCCCTCGGGGCTCATGTCGTGAAAACCCCATGCCCTCCTTCCATAGGCCAGGTGCTAGTGACTAGCACTGAAAAAGAAAAAACATGAAAAGGGAAGGCATTTTCTTGAAACCTGAACACACAGGGAGATGCCACACTACACACAAGAAAAAACCAATAGAAAAGTAGAAGTAAAACAACCACTAATAACCACCACTGAGAATAAAAGTCAGTACTGAAAGTAAAAGGGACTAGTATATAATAAAAACTGAAAGGGAAGTACACAAAATAGAAAACCAAGTTCCATAGATCTTCCACCAAGGATCCCACCTAAAGGTTAGGTACATCCTGTCACTATAGCTCTCTACATCAAGCGGTCAACACTATATACCCACTAGCCTAGGCTCTAAAATGTCTCATTAAATATATCTATCATCTTCAAAAGACACAATAAGGTGTGGGTGAATCCAATGTAGTGTTGAGTAAAACAATAATCATTATGTACCCCAAGGCCCCTACTGATATCTCGGAATTCCACAAGGAAAACCCGAAAATCATGACCTTAATTAGAAGACACAAAGTAAAAGACTCATCTCACACAAGGTATAACTAATAGTATAAAGGTAAGGATTATTAGTTGTAATATTGATCATTTTATTCTATTGGGTAGCACATTTACTGATCTGGGAATGGTTTATATGTTGTTGATCCAAAAAGGACCGCTCTGCCACTAATCCTCGATGGCTAGACCTACGGCCAGTCCACTTCGGGTCTCTCTACTACTGAACCAAAAAGGGCATCACTATAGCTGATCTACTGATGCATGCACTACTACCGATCCCCGTATGGTCTCACTCATGAAGATACATAAAGTGTCAATCCATTACCGATCGATTCAGGGTCACAATTCTTCTGATCCACAGAGGGTTTCTCTCATGAAGATCCATAGAGGGTCTCTCTTCAACTGACATCCAACCACAGAATTCCCGCACATTGTGCTCTTGAGTTCCGGAGAATTTTCTTCCCAAACCTTCATTCATAATTCATCAACTTTGATACCCTACGAAGATGTAGCATAAATTGACATCTTGTTTTAATGGTTCCAACTTGACAAATGGCGCATCAATCATAAAACCTATCTATAAGATATATGTAAAAAGATAAATAGGGCTCAGTTTGGTTAGAGTATGAACTAAACCCATCATACTCCATCATCTGCCAAAATCCATGTTGGGTATCTCAAAAGGACCGCCTCGTCGTAAGGGTACTGAAACCACATATTACACGTTAATTGGGCACCCAGTTTGCGAGTTATGATTGATTTAGTGAAACATGGCTAGTTTGGTATGGGTCAGGTAGGGGTCTGACCCTATCGGTGGGTCCGGTCCAGCTCATGAGCCCGAACCACCTGGAAAACCAAGCCTGTATGTGGTCCAGTTGTTCAGGACTAGATGCATCAAATTTGGTTTCTCCCAGCAAGTGGCATAAGTGGGTCATCGCCCCTCCTCCTGAAAGAGACAGCATGGGCCCACCGATGTGCCAGCCGAGCATCCCATGTGGGCCACTCTGTCTCCTACACAGCATGTTTGTGATGTGTATTCCACCTTCCATAGACATCTAGCTGTGTATTTTGTATCCACTGCCCATATGGGTGTCGCTCCTTCACATGGCTGCCATGGGCCGGTCGTCGGTGGTGCTGCGTCAGTGGAACCTTCTGTGGGCCACCAGTGATGCTCCGATTGTCTGTTTTCTTTCATGTCTGCTTAGACATCCCTCCTGGGTTTCCACCTTCACTACAAAGCCCACAATATCCCCTTGCTTCCACATTTATCATTCTCTTAGGAAGAATTCAAAAAACTCAATAGCAGTGGAGTGTCTGAGAAATGTTTGTATTGGCCCGCACCCTTTACATTAGCATTTTATCAGAAGGATGGAATAGTAATCATGGTATGATTAAGAAAAACCTTAATGTGTAACCTTGCAACAACCTCACTCAATTAAAAGTGAATCACAGATAAAATAAATGGTTGGTTGATCCGCGTTCTTCATACTATTCAAGAATGAGAAATTAGGGACATAAAAACATAAATTCCTTACCTGGATTCATTGGAATCCATTACAGATAAAAGAAGGAATTTGTGTTCGATGTCATTCATCGCTGTTCACTGATACATGTTTTGAGTTCCCCAACAGTCATTGATCGATCACCATTCTTTGTTGGAGGTGATGTAAATACTGTTTCATCATAGCATTCCCCTCGTAGTTTATGAATTCTCTTTCCAATTGTTGTATTATTAAAAGAATTAATCCCCATTATTTGTTCATTATTATGGTTCTTTAATTAATCTTAATTATCAATCCTATTAAACACACAATCATGATAGTTACACAAACAATGTAACATGTCATTTAATGATCTTTATATAATGACATTCGTTACATTGTGGTCCCGCCAACCATATATGAAAAGATGAAGAAGAATAAAATATCTAAAATATTAATGTTATTATTTTTTCAAAAATTCCAAAAATTATCATTTTTTCCTGACCCTTTCTTTTCAAAGTTAAGCTTTTCCAATGCGAATATCAACACTGTGAATTCTATGGTGACCTCAGATATTAAATCTATGTACTGGTTCAAAAGATAGAAAATACTCCTTTCAAATTTACTGAATGTGCCTTAAAAAAGATCAAAATTCACATTTCGTGCTTCCTGGCCGTCGGTATCACATGCCATTGAATTTTCCCATCTCAAAACAATTCAATAAAATCAAAAAATGATATGAAATTTACATGAATTTAAATTATCCCCACATTAGGTATTTACATCCACAAAATCCAAAACAAAACTAAACAAATAGATGAGGGGTACTGAGCATGAATATAATCATCCCACTCCCATGATCTCTCATAGAGATTCCCATTATCCCACCGATCCAACACTAGGGGAATCAACTGCCAATAAAGGACCCACTACTGTCGATCCTCGGTCTCCACAGTGATGTCCAAAAACGTCATCCCAACATCAATGTCCAGCTTTCCCCAGTCGATGAAATGTGATGGATCATGCATGTATCTTCTAAGTTGTGAAACATGAAAAACAACGTTCACCTGGTGCATCTGCGGTTTAAGAGCTAGGCACCACACCACCTCGCCAACTCTACTTAGGACTTGGAAAGGTATGTTGGTCCTCATAGATATTTTTCTGCCCTAAAACATCATTGCAATCCTCATCAGGATGATACCCAAAAGAAGACATAGTCTCATTCCTTGAATTCTAAGGGTCGCGTTCTTCTATTGGCATATGACTTATTCCTTTTTATGAATTCATCATACACTTAAGGATGATCTTCATCTTCTTAGTGGTTTCTCAAACCAAATCTGGACCCATATGTACTGATTCACTTGAGTCTCTCTAGCATATTGGTGATATGCATGGTCTCTCGTTCAAGGCCAAAAATGGTGCAATGCCAATTGTGGAGTGATAGTTGTTGTTGTACAAAAAATCCACCAGTTGCAGCCGGTGCTCTTAACTATGGCCAAAATCAAGGATGCAAGAATGAAGTATTTCTTCAAGTTATTATATGGCCCACTCCATCTGGGGTCCGTATTGAGTATTGTTATACTCACCCCTGCACAGGCTTCGCCCACACCTTGTTGTATATTGTGTAGATGACAAATAGCTTGACTGATACATTAATGTGCCAGGTCTAGATGGTACCTAGAGGTGATTGAATGGCTTAGTACACTGAATTTATGACTTGTACATATCCTTTAGGTAGGATCCTTGGTGGATGATCTATAGAACATGTTATTCCTTTTGCTGTAAAACTATTACAGTTGGGCTTATATAGTATCCCATTTTAATTTTATTGATTACATTTAATCATACTGATGGGTTTAATGATGTTTGTACAAAACCTTTTCCGTTGTGTTTCTCTTGTGTGAAGTGTGACCTATCTTTTTTTTGTATAGGTTTAATGGAAATGAAATTCCTTTTTGGGTTTCTCTTTTTTTGTGCTAGTCACTAGCCCCTTGCTTATGGAAGGAGGGCTTAGGGTAGTCACATATTGGGACCCTGTGGATGGTTTTGGATAATGTGGTATCAATGGTAAGGATGATTATTCATAATCAAGATCATTTTATTCTATTCTGTAGCTCAGCTATTGACCCATGAATGATATCTCTGTGGATAACCCACAAATGGTTTCTCTATGGATGGTCCATGTTGGGTCGCACTACTGCTGATCTTCAATGGATCACACTATTCTGGATCCACATAGGGTCATACTGATATCAATACACAGATGGTCTCCTTCATACAGATCCATGAAGGGGAATACCATTTCTAATTCATGGTGGGTCACACTATATACAATCTACAGAGGGTCACTCTCATGCCGTTCTATATAGGGTCACAATTCATTTGACATCCAGCCAAGGGATTCCTGGACTTAGTTCACTTGAGCTCTGATGATTCTACTCCACATACTATCAGTTGACCCACAAAAACAATAAATACCCATGAAGAAGTAACCCAAAGGGCCATCTTTTCTTAAGGGTTATAACACAACAAATAGGGCGTCAATCGGACGCCTGCTCTGTAGATATATGAAAAAAGGTAAATATCAGTACAGTTGGATTCGAGTCCGATCAAAACTACTTGTACTCCAACATCTTAAAAAACACATGTCGGTTATCTAAAAAGGACCTACTTTTCATAAGGGTCCACACGCTGCAGACAATGCGTAAATTAGATGCTCGGTTAGCAAGTTACGATAGATTTTGTGAAACATGGCCGGTCGGGTCCAGGTCTGGTAGAGGTCCGACACAGTCGGCCTGACTCATGGGAAAGACGTGGTTGGTAGGTCCGGAAAATTTGGTGGGCCATGACCAGTTTTTGGGTCCGGTATGGGTGGCAGGATAGGCCCGACCGGCGGGACTGACTCACCTAGAAAACCCGGTTCGAATGCAGGCCGATTGTGATCGACCAAACGCAACATGTCTGGTTTCTCCCAGCAAGAGGCACCTCCCCTTTTCCAAAACTAGATAGTACAAGCTCACCATGGTGTTATATGAGTGTCCTAAGTGGGATACTCTGTCCCACACATGACACTTTGGCACTACGCCTTCCACCTTCCATGGCTTCTCAACCATGACTCCTGCCGCCGTGTCACCAGCAGGTGCTGCTTCTCCATGCGACCGGTACGGGTCAACCGCCATCACCAGTCATCGAGGGAACTTTTTTCAGGCCACCTAAGATGATCTAATGGTCCATTTTCTTTAATTTCTACCTATATGGACCTCCCATGTAGCATTATTTACTACAATTCCCATGGAAATGCCTTACCGCAACATTTCTCAGTCCACTATGAAGAATGCACAAAAATCTAGTGCGGTGGAGGGTCTTGGCCTTGTTCAGATTGGCCTACCCCCTTCTAATTTGAATTTTATAATAGGGGTTGAATAATAATCCTTAGAATATTAATAAAAATACCCAAAGTGTGTCCTCGCAACACCCTCCCAAAAATTAAAAATTAATCAAGGATAATAATGATGTTCAGTTGACATGAATTCTTAATATTATTAAAGAAAGGGAAAAGGGATATAAAACACATAAATCACATAAATGAATTTAGTGGATTAATTTACGTATGAAGGATAGAATATTTATTTGAAGTCATTCGTCATTGTTCATTTATTTCCTATTTGAGTGCTACAACGATCATCAATCGATCACAGTTCTTCATTGGATGGTGACATCATCGACGTTTCATCACCGCTCTCTCACATGGTTTGTGAATTAAATTTCCAAAAGTTTTATTTCTAAAAGAATTAATCCCCAAATTTTGTTTAATATTATTGTTCATTAATTAATCTTAATTAATGAACCCATTAAACACACTAGCATTGTAGTTACACAAACAATGTAACAATTCATTTATTAATCTTCATTTAATGACCATCGTTACACGATGGTCCTACCAACCATCGCTCTATGGTTGAAGAAGAATAAAACAACTCAAGGAGTTATTTATTTATTTTTATGAAAACTATAAATATTATCTTTTACTTCTGACCCTTCATGGTCAATGCTATGCTTCCCCTAAGAGAATATTGGCACATCTAATTCAATAGTTCCCTAGGATTTTCAATCTGAGGACCAGTTCAAAAGAGAGAAAATCTAGCTCGAACATTTACTAAATGAGACAAAAAAAATACAAATTCAATTCTCTTTTATTTAGGCCATGGAATAATCTGTCATCATATTTTTAAGTCCTGAAATAATTCCATATAACTAAAATAATAATAAAAATTATAATGAATTTTTGGTTCTTTACAAGTATATTTTTTAAAAAAATCTATATGAGCCCCAAAACAATAATATTTAAATAATTAAATATCAGGCTTTAAGAAATAAGAGGACATTAATAGAGAATCTGTTCTCATTTTTCAGATTAATAGTTACAAAAGACTATAAAAATATGTCTCTCAAAATATATTTTCAAAATTTGAAAATGATAGTATTAATGCTAAATTAGTAAATTCTTACACTAAATAAGATATTAATAAAAAATCATACATATTAAAGATTGAAAATAGACCATTGGGATCAATTCTCCCAATGAAGAACATTTCATACATTTAGGAATATAAATGATGAAACTTTAGAGGATTTTATTGGTGTCATTGAAAATAATTTTCGAAATTATTATTCACGTTCGAATAACATGTCACTTCATGGAAGGTGGAAAGTACCCAGGGAAGAGATATGGTGACAAACTAAGTGAGAATAATTTAATAAAACATGTTATTTCCATAGATTCAATTAGATTAGTAGATTAATTTTTGGAATGTCTTAACATGTTTTCAATGGTTAAAAAATTTAGTATACTAAATCAGTGATAATATTCAAGGGAAACAGTGGATCATGTTTCACCAAAAATAGATTCCTTAAATACCAAGGTGTAGAAAACAACTCCACCTGACAAATCAATCCATGGTAAGATAATATGTACTCAAACAATAAATGTTTTTTAAAAAAATACCATGATATAACTGGAAAGAAAAATAATGCTACAATGAGAGGAAAATCTCACCTAGATTATTTCTTATAAAAATAAGATATTCCTCCTTATTCCATATTATATTTTGTTTTTATTGCTAACATACTTGGAATTTATTAAGATGGTTGACTGAAACATTACTAGAAATCATGATAATTAATTTCATGGTGTATCATGGATATGAACTGGCTATGATGAAAAATAATAATTAAATAATTTGATGTGGAAAATACATGTAAAATGAGGGATTACAATCACAACATCATTCCTAATTCAATATTTTACATATAATAGTGGATTGTTTGGTTGATTAAATGAAGATATAAGGGGAAATAGTTTTCTTCACCTAAACATCATAATGTGTTTCATAATCATCTTTATGATTATTTATTATATTGTTAAATCTATATCATATCATGAGAATTGAATATGTGACAAATGAATTTTCAAGTGATAATTTTATAGATATCTTAGAAAACCATCATAATATCTCTCATAATTTATACACTAGGTTAGACCATATATAATTAGATCTAATTAATTAAATGATATTTTCCATGAATAATGTGACATCGATCCTTCAATTAAAACATAAGAAAAAATCTGGCAAGGAGACCCCACTTATGATTTTAATTTTATTTTATATAATCTGATAATATTTTAGAATCATTGATTTCATTTCATAACATGAAGTAATATTTCCGACAATATAAAAAGTGTGATATTTAAGAGGACATGTGTTTCATTTTTTCTCAATGATGTTTCATGATGTGTTTGGTGACTTAAGACAATGTTGTCATACTTATATAACTGTTATGGATTGAATAATTTTTATTAGATTTCATTAATGATAAAGTTTCATTGTGATGATACTTGGATAATATTTATGGTTTCAACTTTTGAATACTGAGGTTATTTTTGGAAATATCTCTTTGTTTTTAAGGAGATGATTTTTGAACCACTATAAATGCCATATAAATTTGATAGTAATATTACGAGAATGCATATTGATTGAAACAATGATGAAATATGTAAAGGCTATGAAAATTTTTATTTTCAAAGAGAATAAAGAAATCAATGCCAAATAGATGTGTAATTTTTGGGAATGATATGAAAAAATATATTTATATATTTTTTATAATGATTTTGAGAATATGAAATTTTACATCAGAAATAAATGAAAATTTTGTGTCATTTGGTTTTATATTTGACTAACACTTCTATGGACTATTAAAAACAATCAAACTATTGGAAATCTTAGGGAAATGTGCACCACTACTGAGGTGGGCATGCATTTAAAACACATCAAACCAACATCGATATTAATGAGTGTGTTTGGATTCATAGTCCCCAATAGAATCACACATATAATGAACATGGATAATTCATAGAGGATACCAGGTATACTATATAATTGTGTGGTGTGGCCTATGAGGGGTGGTCTGTGATTGTATTTGGTGTTGTAACAATATACCTACTAGATCCATCCATCGGTCATGTATGTGTATATTGTAGAGAAACAGTGTACCACTATGTGATATTGGATTGTATAACTTTGAGTTAATTTTACTCTGTTGATTTTTTATCATATGACTTCTAAAAAATGAAGTGGTTACTTTGAACAACTATATTAGGTGGATAATGGAACCGTCCTAATAATTTATTTAAGGGTTTTATAGTATGTGGAAATGTTTTCATGTATGAATATCTAAAGAATAACCCAAATGGATGAATACATTTAAGAAGGAAACATTGAACACTTGATATCTATGTGAGTCTAACGTATTCATTTCATATGATATTCATTTATTTTCCTAACATTAATAGAATAATCCAATGAAATATGTCAAACTTGATGTATCCGTGATATCAAATGAAATATAATATTTGATGCATGAGTAAGATCAATGATAAATGAACATTTATATAGTTACTATTTTCATACATGTTTAATGAATTTATGATAAGGAAGAAAAGATACATAATAGAATCCCTCTTTAATGGTATTTGTATAGCATGAGAATGAATATAGTGAGACCATGTATTCCAATAATTATAAGGAAAATTAAATGAATGTATTTTTTTGTCATTAATATTAGAATATGAGAGGTTGTATTTCAGATTCCACATGAAGAATAAAATCATCCTATGAATTAAGGTATTATATATGAGATATATTTTTTATCCATGTTAATAGAGAAGCATATTCCCATGTTAAAATTATTGAATCCCAAAACCATTGGGTATTTATAATGAGGCTATATGGTGATTTATATTACATTGAATAATTTATAGCCTAATCATTTAGTTAACTGGTATAATGATTTTAATTCCATATGAGACACATGGATTCCAGCATAATGAGTGTTGTGTAAAAATGAGATCGTATTATGTGATGATAACCCACTGGTGTTCAAAATGAATATGAAATATATGGGTATAGTTTATCAATGATGAATCAATGTAACAATGTTAGATAAGATTCATAATTATAAAAATAAATTTTTATGATCTTTTTAGTACTAATCCATGGTATCTATGATTTATTTATAAAATGTAAACTGAGGATATCAATTTTTGAAAATGATTGGGTGTTTCATTATGAAATTAGAACTACATCATCAAGGATATTGGGATGAACTATTAAATATACGGATACACTATAGTGTCTAAAAAATGAGGTTGAAAATTAGTAATATTATTTTTGGATATTAATGAGAGATAAAATTAATAACAAATAACAATGAGGTATCCACATTTAAATAAGGGAGATTAAATGTTTTATTGATATCAAATTTATGTCATGGAGTAAATCTATTATTATCCCATGAATAATTATTATTTTTTCTATATAAATTTTGAATCTACGTGATGAACAATTCGAGTGAGTATAATTCCAATACAATTTTTTGATCTCTATACATTGTTTTATCATATAAAAACATGTTTTTTGACCGTAGTGAACCTGGTACATAGTGGCTGCTATTGAAAACAATGAATGAGTGTTGAGACAATAATTTCTAAAGATATTAAATATTATCCAGAGGAATTTGTCTCATTCTTTATTATGGATGAATTATATACAAAAAATATGTTTTTTCTAGCTTTAGATTATCATGAATAAAATGAACTTATTTTTGTGGTGTCTAATCAATAACTAGGGTCTTATGATTGAGGTGTAAAACCAATTGAAGTAGAATAACTATTATGGTGTTTAAAAAATTAGTAAAAAATATATATAAAGATATCTAACAAACTATGAAGAGGTTTTAATAGGGGTTTTTAATGAGTTGTATTGACATAGAGTCACAGAGATTAGTCAATATTGTAGTGTCTAAACGACATGGAAATGAGTTGAATTTTATGCCCAACCAAGAAAGTAATGTTTGAATATATGTCTTATATTAATACTACACACCATGTGATATTCAGGGATAATTTTCTAGTGGATCAATATATTGAAATAGTTCATGAAATTCAATTTAAATTTGATTATAAATTTAATGAATGTGGGTACCATTGAATCACCCCTCTCAATGGAACCTAACAGGTCCTCACGCACTAGAATACCATATGATGTCTGCACAAAGACCGTTGTCGAACTTGTTAGCTTTTATTGGCTTATTTCTGAGTATGGGTGAAAATAGGGATGTTGGGTGAAATATGTAGAGTATGTGGATACCATCATGAATAAATGATTTAGCCCCATGAACATCAGATCTTAGTCCATCATTGGAGAATTAGGAAATAATTACTCGAAGAACAGGTCAATGAATGCCTCCCATGTGAGACCCTCACATCATCCAGACCATCCCATCATTCACACCATATACTTTAGGTTCTCAATAGTATGAATTATATCATATTCACTTTTATATCATCAAGTGTCAAAAAATATTAAGCAAAATTTTGATAATATCATTCGAGTACCTCTATTATGTGGCTTTATTATTCCCAGAATGGTTGTTGGATTATGGAGTTAGAAGTATGTTCAGTAGTAGACTATGGAACATGATATCCCTACACTGTGGGATATAACATTATAAAGTACTACCAACTAAAATAGACCCCCTACCTGATCCTCAAATGATTGTTCAATGGCGTAGTTAATCAATCCCTCTATACAGTTGGTAGTAAATTAGGGACATCCTTCCTAGTAGGACTATCACAACCCAATCATCTTGTTTTCCCATCAATCTTCTTCATGTAATAATCTTTATGTAATTTTAATAAAAAATTAGATTGTATGAATCCATTAGAAAAGATGGTATTCAAAATATGGGGTCACCCTAGGATACACATCATCTTAGGTATATACCTTATAACACAATCTATGGTCCTACTATATGGATTTTATACATACTTAATTATATAAAATACACAATAGAATACTCAAGACTAATTAACTAGTTATTATATAGCTATATCACAAAAACATTTAAAATAGATATATCTGTAAATTAGTGAAAATATGTTCTATCTTTTAAGAGATATAACAAATCAAAGAATTAATATTAAGATCTATTATAGAACACAAAATAGGTATATATATTCCATGTGATCCTATTTACCTAATCATGATGCATGAACACCAAAAAAATATGATTAAACATTAGCTACAATACCATCAACGAAATCTCAATGTTCCATTCCCCTAGATAAGGACAAGAAAATTGAAACTCTCTTATGCAAGTCATACACATCCTATCTCCATTATACCATTTCCTATAATAGACAATACTAAATGAATAAAACTAACTCAGATATTATTTTTTAAATCTAAAATATAAACCATTGAGTCTAATATGGAGTGCAATAAGACTTCATGAACCCCTTCTTATATAAAAATTGCTTTCGACTATCAACTAGGTTTTGAATGATATTAGGGGTTGAGTTTACCATCCAATAAATATAGCTATATACAATGAATAAAATAAAATTTATTAATATCATTTTACTATGTTAGAATGAAATTTATAAAAACAAAAAATAAATTGGCACACTTGAAATATAAATTAATAACTAGGATACTAAGAAAGAAATATATTCAGAAGATTATAGAATTAATATAAATAAAAAGTGAACAATTTCGAAACCTCTTGATTATATCACATTACAATAAAAAAATTTATTATCCTCATACCTAATATCATTAAGGTTCCACTTTCCATTCCCAAGCTCCATATACATGATGTCTACCAGTGTACATAGATTCCCTTCAAAAACAACCTTATGTGACTATTTTATCTTCCATTAAGGTAATTTTGGAAATGTTGAAGAGGGAAGCGAATGTTCTTATAATCAATATTTTACATGATAGAATGATATGTTTTGGAATTGATTATGTGTAATCTCGATGTTGGATTTGAATAAAGAGACGATGGATGATGCTAATAAATTATTATTCTATATTAATCCTAGAAGTGAAAATATTTAATGTTATCAGAAAATGAATTTTTTATGGGACTTCATGAAAAGGGCTATTGAAAATTATGCATCATGAGGAAATAATGGTATTTGTGTTGTAGTGGATCTCTATATGATATCAGCGCTATTTGTTACTATTATGGAATATTTTTCCCATGGTCTTCTTAAAAAGATATAAATTAAGGATGAGGTAATGTCGAATGAAGTACCACGTTATTTTAAAACTAATAGGGTTATGAGGTTTACCTTTATATTTTGGAAAATTATTTACTAGACGTTGAATATGGGATTAGTTTGTTAAACTATAATCATACATAGAAAAATAGTCATTATGAGATGTCCATATAAGCACTAAATGATATAATAATATAATAACATATGTATTTTAATGTTTATTGGGATAAATATATCCCCTAGAATATGTTTTTATAATATATTAACACTCACATGATAATTGAGATGGATAAATATTTAACCCTCTATAGAAAGTAATGTATAAATAAAAAATACTAAAATGAATTTAGAGAACTAAATATATTGATAAATGAGTTAAATATTTAAGTGTTATATAAGGTTAAATTGATTATGTTTCACAATATGGTGGCATATATTTGATAGAAAAGTCCTGAAGAGATCATTAGATAAATCTATAGTTCAAAATTTATGGTGAGAAATTATAATGAATATATACATGGAAAAAGACTGATATTTTGAATAAAGGGGAATATAATACCCATTGAACTGTTGATCATATCAAGATGATTACCTATCAATTAGAGATTCCGCAAAATCTCTCTTGAGTTTCTGATATGTAACATCTATTTGTTATTAAGAAGTATTTATCCAATCCTTCACACATACTGAACTCACTGGTTATACTATTAGAATTTTATATTTTTATGATGAAAATTCAATTTAAAAACTGTGTTATATAGATAATATTTTATAGAATAAGTACACACATATGGTCTATGTTTTTTTAGTGAGACTATAAATTTTATGATGCTATGTTGAAATACATGGATGTGATGAGCTATATGTGTCCTAATTTGTCTTTATCAAGGTTATAAACTTTCAAGTGAAATATTTTTATTTGGGGGTTTAATATAACACCCACTGTTTTTAGGATATATTTTCAATTTAAATAATTTCAAATTGATATATATTTTTTTATATGTAAAAATTGTATTAATTGATTAATGACATACTATTAAATCACTATTATAATATATAAATTATATCACATATCCATTGGATTGGAGGGTATGAATATTACTAAATAAATTGATGTAAATAATTATAAATGTTTTTATGGATAAAAAAGTGTGGATTAAATCCTGGAAATACATTCCCAATTTTATTTGATAAAATAAATACCATTTTATGTTAGCTATTATTTTTTTTCATACTATGGTATTTTAACTAATATTATATATCATGATAACTAATCGAATAATATTTTCATGAAATTTATTTTTATTTAATATTATAAAATGAATAATAATTCATATATTTATTAGAAATTGGTTAGTAGTGAAGATAAATCTATTTGAATGTAAATAGAGTTATTTTCTTGGGAATAATTTTTTTAAAAAATTATTTTATCTCATTAAATTTAATTAATCAATATTGATAATAAATTCTAAAAAAATATTTCAATAATATATATGATAAAATATATTATCATTCATTTAATGGTTTCTTCTTAATAAAAATGATTATAATATATTTTTTCATGAATGAAAATATATTTTATTTAATTTTTATTAAAGAAATTATACATAGATATTAGAATTAATTTTAACACATAAAATAATTGAATATTTTAAAATATATTACATTTTTGTAATCATCATAATAATTTAATTTTAATTATATAATTTTTTTACTATAATGGAATGTTACCATAGGTAAAAATCTTGTTACCATGGTAAGAGTAAAATTTGTTTTTAAGAGGGGTTAATATGAGACATAATGTTTAAAATATCAATAAAAATTGAATAAATTTAATATTTTCTTAAATTTAGTCATTAAAATTCATAAATATTAATATTATAATATTTTTATCTATATTACATGAGTAAGACAAATATTATATGAAAAATATTAGTGTATTTACTTGTTTTCCTCCCACTTCCCCAATAAAAGGGAACATCAATTTATCACTTTTCCACACTACATGAGATGTTTATCTCAATTAATAAGAACACAAATTCATTCAGAATAATGTTTCCTATGACCTTTTGGTTATATTATTCCAAAAATACCCAACAAATAATTAGTAAGGCTCATTTCAATGGCAGATACCCGATATAGAGGTATATGTTCATACTACCCATGTCTTGTTTATTTCTACCTAAACACAAAAAAATATATCATAATCATGATAAAATAATTAAATATATATTTTTAGTATACTAATATGTTTTTATTTTAATGTTTTATCATTTTTTATGTCTTTATCATCTAATTAAAACTAGGAACATCCGTCATGCTTATATACAGATTATGATCTCTATAAAGGTATGTATTTTATTAATCTTCACTATATATCATGGAAGGTAATATAGATATATAATGGAAATATATTATTTTTAGGATGTAATTAAAATATTTTAAATATCATATATTATATTCCTTCTTACCATTTATTATGTTGTATAATGATAATGACTCTCATGCATATGAGTAATCTACTACCTCCAAGAAGTGATGTGATTATATTTTTATTTAGGAATTACATAGATGAAAATAAATAATGTTTGGATTATTTTAAATTCTATTTATTATATAATTATAATTTTATAATGGGTAATAATTATTTATCTCTATTTAATTCTAGACATCAAATTTTGGAAACATCAATCGTGTGTACGTATAAACTACAATCTCCATGAAGTAATGTATTACATTTTGTGTCATCAAACAATATGGCTATATGTATATATATATATATATATATTTATTAAATAAAAATTTAATAAAATAAATGATTTACTGGGTAAAATCAAACTGTGAAATCAGTGAAGATAATAGATCCTTTCAATCAAAACATACAAGGACAAGATACCAGTTGTCACCTAAACAATGATTTAATTAACAATATTTAATAATAGGGTAATTAAAAATTATAAAATAATGATATTATATAATTTTAATGTATATATATATCAATATAATTCTATTTTATTTCTATTATATATATATATATATATTTATTTTAGGGGATATTAAGAACAATTTCAAACAATTTCATGACTTAGGGTAAGGGTTCTTTATCTCAATATTGTTTCATTGAGAAATTATTCTTATTAACATACCATGTGAGTGTATATTATGTTCATAATATAGAATTGTATTTTATATCATTATTCTATTCATATTAATGGTATTTAATATTATCTTTTAATTTATTTATTTCAATGGACGTATGATTTAAGAGTTAACAATGCTGTAAAGGTTTACGTTACAATATCATTTAATTTTAGGATTTTATATATTAAATTCAAATTGATTAAAATTATATGATATTTATTTTCAAGACCCAATAATATTTATTATCCGAAGTTTTATACTATATTGTAATGATTTAATTTCATTACCCTCTATTTGGTACGTATAATGGATAAGAAATTGTTTTCAAGGAAATCTCACATTATTTATACTCTTTTGTCATTTAACTCATTTTCTGATGTTTATGTTATTAATTGTTTGTTCAATAATACTCTATTCAATGATCTAAAAATTATTTTGTTTAATTTTAAACCTTTTTGTGTATTGTTTAATGATAATCTTATCATACCTTCTATGTATACCATATGGTCACATATGATCCTTGATAGATATATCATATGTATCTATATACCATGAATTTGTGAAACCCTTTTTTGTGATTAAATTTTAACATTTAATGATGAATGTTTTTAATATGGTATTTATAAGAAGGGTAATAAGTGAGAATAATTTTATCAGATATATTTGATATATTTCTTGACATTTTTTAATTATTTATGTAGTTATAAAATACACCAATGTTTTACAGTTATACGGAATGACTTATTATGAGATGAATTAAAAATCCAACTAAATTTATGTTATATTTATGTCTAAAATGATTTTAATTCATCAATATAAGCTCAATAAATTATTCCCTCACCACCCTTATCGTGATGTGAGGTTAATGTGTTTAATCATTAATCCTTCGCATTCCCAGTAGAATCCTTTTTTCTCTATTCCTTGAGAAATATCTCTACATAATTACCCTTCAGAGAACATAATGATATATAAAAATTATATTTACATTGATAAGGTATATATATAATGTACATACATTATTTTAAAATATAGGAAAATAATTATATTTAATACTTTAATAACTATCATTTTCATGTTTTGATAAAAACTAACTTTTCAATTAGTGTAGAATCAATATTTACCTCAAACAATAATATTTTATAATTTCTATACATTTAACAATCAATGGTCCTATACCCTTTTATTATAATTCAATAAAATAAGCAACATAAAAAAAATTTCACTATCTCATAGGAACACCATATTCTCAATAAACATAACCCATATATGAATATGTCGAATTTAAACAAAAAATATTATTTTTTTATATCACTCTGAAACACTCATTCTACTAGGATTCAGTAAAATGGAACCACGAAACTCAAGATGATGCTTCAATTAATTTTATGGGAAAAATAAATGGATGTAACCTTTTCCAATAATCATACACTTGTAATAAAAAAACAATAAAATATTGGAAAACACATTACATGATCCTAAATTATCCCTTAGTTATTTATAAAAGGAATGAATATCCTCACTAATATTAAATTATTATAAAGATGGATGTACTATGAAATGTTATCTTTATTAAAAATACAATAATAAAAATTAACTTTTTTTAATAATTTTATCTATAGTTTCGTTCTTCAAGGATGAAAAATTATTATGATCTTAAGAATCATTATAATAAAATGACATAAAAACCATTGTTTCATTTTCAAATTCATCCTTAGAAATAATATTATTGCCTATGGTTAGGATATAAAAACATTTTTGATATTGGACTTACATTGTAGTCGTGAAATAATCAACATATTTATCATGGGAGAATATATTTATCCACATCCTTCCAAAAATGACATATGAATTTTTTTATAAATTTTTTTATAAAATTATTTCCAATTTAATGATATGATTATCTATACTATCTAATATTCAATTTATTGTTAAAATATAAATAATAAAAATTTGTGGATCAATAGTAAAAATATAGTTCGTTAATATAAAATTTGTTTTATGATAAAGGTATTATTTAAAAAACACTCTATAATTTATAAAAAATATTTACTTATTAAAAAACAAATAATGCTGAATTATATATATATATATATAATAAATTTAATTTCCAAAACTAGAATTCAAATGCAAATGTATAGATCATAATTAATCTAATAATATATATCTGTAATATAAAATAAATTTAATATTCCTTTATAAACAGTCCTATGTGAATATATTCAAATTTAAATAATATATATTTTATTAAAAAATTACTATTAATATTCATAAAAATATATTTTTTTTCAAAAAATTGATAATAGTTAATAAATTATCAAATATTATTTTATTTAAACCCTTCTCATTCACATATAAATATAACTCTTATTCTCCCATTTTTTCACACTTGGAAATATTTTCATCTACCGATTATATTAAAATATATATGACTAACATACAAGACACAATTTTAGGCCTTATTCACAAAAAATTATCCACCCGAAATGGTAAAATTCATAATACAAAGGATTTGTCTGAAAGAGCAAGGTAAGGCTTCTAAAATGTCAGTGATTTCATTTTCATTATTTTTTTAGCCCTTTAATAAAAATAGAAAATAATACATTAAATTAAAGGAATTAATATATGTATCATGTTATCATATTATAAAATCAATATATTAATTATAATTAATGAATTCGAATTCTCTCTTAAATGGATGGTTCTTCAATAGTTGGTAAATATTACATATATAGTGGAAAATATTTCACTCTAACAACATCCATTAAACATATTTATTTATTTGAACCCAATATCATGATACTTCCATAGTATATTTATCTGTTGGAAAAAAATCTCTCAAAGAATTCACTAGGTATGTGTAGTGTGTGGTTGTGTTTGTTGTTAAAGCCAGATGACTGCAAATGAGTATGATTAGTGTTTTCTGAAGACATCTTTTTATGGTGTCACAATTTTTTAGTGTTTTCTAAATTTATGGGCCTTAAAATTAGTTGTTTGATGTTGGAAAAGGAAGTATTTCATCATAGGAGTGAAGTTTATGAATAATGTCGAAAAAAATTTGCAATGCGTGATAATCACGTACCATAATATCCGGGATGTGTACCATGTTCTTGGAATGGTATTCAGAGAGGTAGGAGTCACTTGGTGATGTGGTTCGTGATACCAAAAATTGTTCGTGGCAAAGCGACGGAGTAGTACATGGATGGATTTGCGTCAGCGAATTAGGACTACCATGTAAGAGAAAAGGCAGTACACATAGGGCATAGTAAAATGGTTCACATATGACTTGTAGTTCGCGGTTGTAGAAGGTTTGGTATGTGGTGGGGGCATTATCGAATCACGATTTGTTAAATCTTGATTTAGAAAATTAAGTGGATATCATTGCCTATATAGGAAATTATGACACTACCAATTATTGTAGATATTGAACAAAATTACAAAAAACATTTTGCACCAGAATTTCATAAAATGATGAAGGATGTTTGCGAAGGCTGAAATGGTTTCCGAAGGCGCGAGTGGTTTGTAATAGCCGAAGTGGTTTGAGAATGATGAATTGGTCAGCATAGAAATTTTTTTTATAAATGTGTTAGCAGGGTTTCATAATCCGTAAAGGAAGTCTGGTACGTGGATGAGGGAGTCTGGCACACAGATGGTGTTTCCTCGGTATGTGGAGGAGGAATCATTGGTAATCAAGAGAGAGAGAGTTCTGCAAGTAGTCTACCAAGGTTGAACTCGGTTATGCCGAAGTGACAGATGTTCACGAATAAATAACATTTTGTGGAAAAGTGGGGCTTCATATAGGAGGATCGCGATGTTGGTATGCACAAGCTGTATGCAATATCGAAGATAGAGGTAGTTCAAAAATAGAGGAGGTTCGTGGATGAGTCATTGTACGGACCGAGGAGGATCACAGAAGAGGTATTTGTTGTCAGAGAAGGTGGTTTACGTACGAAACCTCAAACTTAGTACGTGGGAGAGACAAGGTGGCTCACGATATTCATGGGAATCTTTTCAAATATTTAATTATTTTGTGAAAAGTACTTTTTGGTACCTAACAGTACTCAGGAAAGTTGAATTCATCAATGGGTCAAAACGAATCTTCAAAAAAGAATCTACCAATAGTTGAGGAAGCAGGAATTCATGCATATGAAGGGACCTACATGTCTATAAACTAATTTTGACCTAAAACTTGATAAAGTATTAGTGGATTCCATTGCAAGATTATTGATCGAATGAAGAGGATGGTGGTGACCCATTCCACCAATAGTGAGATAGGGATAGAGGCATCGGAGTGACCACTGTGAATACAGAGAAGAAAACCCTAAACATTGTAAAGTCAGTGAGCTTGGGCATAGAGAATCTATCCTGAACAATGTACACATTATTGCTAGTGAGCCTTAGTGAATTTGGTACATTGACACATTGGCATTATATTATCCTTATACACAGCCCAGTGAAGGTTAACCCAGTTAAAATCGTTGTTTCCTATGCATGATTTCATATATATTCATATATTACTATGGGTGAAAGAGATATATGGGTTTTTTCTAACACCAAAACATGATCCGAATGGTAGAATGATTTAATCATCCATACCCTGATTCACCCCCTCTAAGGTTAGTCAACCTAGTGGAACTAACAATTAGTATCATAGGGAAGGTTTCTTTTATTATATTTGTTTACTCTGACTTATTTCATTAATTTATCTCATTTTCATGATACAGTCTACACTAATATGTTGTTGCATCGAAAAGGGAAGATCATCAAAAAAATATACAGATGTCTTGTGAAATTTTCCAGTGTGTATGTGTCAATGGAAAGAGTATTATTGAGTTGAAGGAATCAAGTAGTGAACATAATGATGATTTGGGTAAATCATACCATGAAAATAATTACTCATTCTTTGATGTAGAAGGAATGAGGTGGGAACCTGATATTTCAAGTGATGTTCAAATTACTTATGATGAAGAAACTCCCCGAAGGCCAAAAGTGGACATTGTCCATAAAATAAAATAATTGGATCAGAAGTAGTTTGAGGATATTAAATCTAAATATATCTAGATCCAAGAAATAAATATTTAGTATAACATGCTGAGAAGATTAAATGAAAGGCATTTTGAAGTGGTCACTGATCTAAGGGAGAAAAACTAATCATGATCTGAATAACACCAAAAGTTGTCTATAAAGAGAGAATGTTTCAAAGCTGATGTCATGGTAAATAATCTGATCATAGATGAAATTCAAAATCTGAAATGCAGAAATGATGATCTTTATACAAAGCTATATGAAAAAGTAAAAAAGATTCAATGGCTACAACAAAATAATGCATCCCTCTCTGATTATATTTCTCATTAAAAATTGAAAATAAAAGAGAAAAGTGATATGATAGATTATCTCACACGAAAACTAGAAGATTAGATGAGTACCAGTAAGAAAATTATATGTGAACTCAATTCTCAACATGAATCAAGAGGTAAGAAGATATCACAACTGGAGGAATATATAGAATTAGTAAAGAAATAAATGGATAAATCAAATTAAAAAGGAAATCCTGAATTTAAGGATGCACTGCACTGAATATTTTATTGTTCTTCGGCAGAGGATAACAAAATGAAAATAAAATATGTTATTTGATAGGAAAAGCTAGAAAATTATTTCTCATCTCAACGACCACATATTATGAGAATGTCTGGAATTGGATATGATGATCTCCCTTATATGCATAATATGAAGAGAGTAGTGAATATTTAAAGAGATAACAAACAATATATGTACTGGAGATATAGCTATGAAGGATAGTATAGGAATTCATTACAACATGGGTTATTAATCTAAGATTCGTGGTCATGCATCAAGATTTTATTCAGAGGCCCTGTAATAAATTTCATGCTCTGAGGATAGATGTTTTGCTAAATACAAGAATAAGAAAAAGTTTAATGAGAAACCACACAAAAATTCCCTAATAAGAAATCATTTATCAGATTCTATTAATGTGGAATAATGGGACACACCATTAGTATGTGTCAGGATGCATAGGTGTTCAATGTTAGAAGATGAACTCAAGATCCATCAGCTACTCGACTGAGAAATCAATATACGAGGTATTCATTTAGTATAAATTTTTTTATATGATCTTATTATGGGAATTTATCAAGTCATTGCCTCATGATGAATGTGGGAAAGGGAAAGGAACTCAAAATGAGATTCTGAACTCTGGTGGTATATAATGAGAAATCCTACACTGGAAGGAAAGTGGTAAATTGAAAATTAGGTTTACAATCTTCAGGGAATCAAAAAGAAATAAAAAAAGGTTCATTAATTATCATCTCTATCACACTCACAATAGCTCTCATGGAGAGAATGTGAATAAACATGGATGATTCACATGAGATCTACCCTATCTATGAGTAAGATGAATGCATTTTCAATAGAGGACTGACCACTAGTGTAAAATAGTTTAGTGGATTGGGTATTTGATAAAACAAATAGGAATAATGAATCTATTGAAAAAAATTCTTATTGTGTGAAATGGGGAGAAGTGGATGAAAAAGGAATATCATTGAAATGGTTGAAGAAGAATGGGATGAGTACAAGAAGAGATATTCGTAATTAGATAAGGAATCAAGAACACTAACATATTGGTGCAACATTAAAGAAGGAAATGTGTAACAGTGGGCATTAACCCCAAATTGGGAGAAAGGCCATGCTTGAAGAATCTAAATATCATAAAAAGAACCATCATGTGGGTATTGGATTCCTAGTCATATAGAAAGAGGAATTTATGTTTTCTAGGAAGATAAAATAATAAATGAATGTGATTCTCTACAAGAAATAATTAATTGGCTGACCCATCAGGATAAACCATAAACCTCACATTGAGGATTCCAGAAGTTCCCCTATACATTTGTATATAAATGTTATTAAATGATGTTAATGTATTTCAGGCTCAAAGGGATAAAAAATACATGGGTAAGTAGAATAAAAAGATGCAAAGAGGTGATGTCCCTTCATCAATAATTTCAACTGATTTAAATCAGTTACCAGAGATGTAGATGGTATCTGGAAGAATTAAATGGAAGGAGTTAATGTTATATAGCTACATGAGACGTTTTTAAGAGTCTGTTGAAATTGAAGAGCTTCTAAAGATATACATGGATTATCTATGTGTTCTGATTTTAATATAATATATATTCATTGGTATCATTCATCATTTTCGGTGATAGTCATCTGTTGAGAGAAGATGGTTTTCAATGAAGCAGAAACAATCATACACTTCCTGATTATGTATTTTGTTCAAACAATATGGTATCAGATGACTGTTTTCATGATACAAGGAGCTATGAAAGAATATCATAAAGGTTTTTACATGATTATTATCAAAATTTATGATGTGGAAATAGAATCAGGTGGAGAAAATGTGAAAAGTTTGTTTATGAAGGTGACTCACATGATGTGAACAAATTATTGTATTCTTAGAGAACAAAAATAAGAGTTGAAATTTATAGGCATAACATAATTAGTGATCATACAACACTAGTAGAGACAAGATAGATAAAGTCTCAACAACAAGAATTATAATTTTCCCAAGTAGAGCCTAAATTCATTGATGAAGCAACTGTAGATGAAAATTTGGTTTAGGAAATGAATGAAGAGCATGACCAAATTGAGAAGAATCAAACATGGGAAATTGTTTCAAGACATGGAGACAAGAATCTAATTGGGAAAAACTGGATCATTCTCAAAAAAATAATTGCAGATGGATTCACAGCTTGAAAAAAATAGTATTCCCAGAGAGAGGGTATAAGTGTTGATTGAACATTCACACCTGTTGAAAGGATGGAGAAAGATAGGTTATTCTTTGTAATGGACGTGCAACAAAAGATAAATATTTTCCATATGGGTGTCAAGTCAGCATTTATAAATGGAGTTCTAGAAGAATATGTCTAAATTGAGAAACCATATTGTTTCCTCAATCATGAATATGAGAACAGAGTATTTTGACTGAAGACGGATTTATATGGTTTGAATCGAGAACCAAGAGCTTGGTATTCAAGGCTTGATTAGTTTCTAAGGAAGACTAGTTTTCAATATGGTTGAATTGATAACAATTTTTATTAAAAAATGGAAATAGTCTGAGGATGATGGTACATGTTTATGTTTATGACATAATCTTTGGTGGATACGATGAAGCACATTGCAAATAGTTTTCTGAATTCATGAAAAGAGAGTTCAAAATGTCGATGATTCGGGAGATAAATTTTTTCCATAGTTTATAGGTGATAGAGGGAAGGAATATAACATACATACCTCAATACAAATTTTCAGATGAGTTTTGGATATGGTTTGGAATGGTGAATTCCAAATAGATAAAGACTCCAGTTGCAACATGACTGAAATTGCCACGAGATGATCTAGCGATTTATTAAAGTAATCCCAAAGAGAGATACAGGGTTACAGTAAAAAAGAATTCATGGGTATATCAAGGGCACAATGAATTTTTTCTAATATATAATGCCATATCTCATCCAATGTTTTTAGGATATATAGATGCGGATTGGTCTGGTTCAGCTAAAGCAATAAACATGATTTCCTTTCATTGAGAATCGAAAAATCTGGACGCATTTATGATGCTCAATCCTTCACACAACTATTTTAGATGAAACAAAAACACAAAGATAGGAGAATTGATGTGAAATTGTGATCGAGATTCTTTGTGATAATAAAATTTCTATAAATCCATGAAAACATCCATCCCATCACTCGAGGAAAAATAAATTTGAATTCAAATATCATTTTATCAAGGAGAAGGTGGAGTAATGGATTGGAAAGTTAGAGTATGTTCCTAAAAATCAAAATGTTGGAGAAATTCTGACAAAGGCCTTACCCAATGAAGCATTTGAAAGGCGTTTACTGGCTCTCAGAGTCCAATTGACTTCCCACACATTTAAAAGTGTAGATATGGGTCCCCCTCTCCCCCAGGTATGATGTGTCATTCTCTAATGTGTTGATATGTTTTTGTTACCATGTTGTAGAATACCATAAAGTGACCTTCAGGTTCTTTGACAAAGGGGGGAATTTTGACTTCCGGGGGGAAAAGACACAGAGAGAAGTTGTTACGTGGAGCAGTGATATAAGGGGAGTTGAAGCTGAGCTGAAGCTATTAGAATGAGCTGTGACTTTGTAGGATCATTAAATCCGATGATTCTAGAAGAGACCGATCAATGAATTGATATTATGACAACTTAGGATCATGATAAATGAGGATTAATGGTGTTGGAATGATGATAGATGGTTTTTAGAAATTAGAAATTTGTATCAATATGGTATCAATAATTGGTGACAACAATGATGTGATTCTTTGAGGAACTTTTCTTTTATTATTATTTCCCACACCGAGCATTGTTCATGTTGTCTTAGAGTGTGTGTTGTGTAAATATTTGATTTATATCTTAATCTCATGAAGTGAATAACTTTTGAAGACGACATGAGCTATATCAAAATATCAAAATACAATGAATTGTCTTAAGAAGAGTTTTCAACAAACAAAAAGAGGGATATTGTTGGGAAAACATCTCTTAAGGCATCCTATGGGTATATATTAGATGTGGTTTTGTTTGATGACAAATCTAGATGACAGAAAATGTGGACAGTTGGTGTTTTCCAGTGATAGGTTTTGAAGTGGCACAGTTTCCCAGTGTTTTCCAAATTTTAGTGCCATAAAATCATGATTTTGATGCTGGAAAAAAATGATATATTTATACAAGTGAATTGTACAAATATTTTTGATGAAAAATGGATATATTTTAGAATATAATACCAAAATACATGGGTTGTATACCATGTTCTTGGAATGGTATGCAGAGAGGCAAAAGTGGTTCGTAGATGTGGTTCACGAAAAAACAAATGCTTTGTAGTTGAGTGGCGGAGTGGTATGGGGATGGATTGGCATTTGAGGAGGATGATTACATAGTAAGAAAGGTGGTAGATGGAGCGCATAGGAAAATGGTTTTCATATCGCTTGCAGTTCACAGCGGAAGATGGTTCGGTACGTGGTGGGGGTTGTATCGAATCAAGATTTGGTATATTCTGATTGAGAAAATTAAGAAAGCATCATTTCTTATATAAGAATCTCTAACACTCTTGATTACTTTGTAGATTTATCATCATTATAAAAAATAATTTTCTCTGGGATTTCAGTGAAGGCTAAAGGTTGTTCTCAAAGTCTGATGTGGTTCACTATGCTAAAGTGTTTTAGGAAGGCTAAAGTAGTCTGTGAAGGCTGAAGTGGTTCAAATGGAAGGAATTCCTCTGAAAGTGTTTTTGTGGTTTATTAATCCGTAAAGGATGTTTGGTATGTGGAGGAGGGAGTCCAGTACACAGAAGGAGTTGTTTCGGTATGCAGAAGAGGAATATATGGTATGTGAGAAGGAATGTTATGCAAGAAGTATGGGGAGGTGGAACTCTAGTACACAGAAACAAGGGCAGTCCGTGAACAAAGAGAAATTTTTGGACAAGAGGCGTTACATAGAAGAAGTTCATGAAGTCTGTATGTAGAGTTGTATGTGACTGAGAAGGAAGAGATAGTTTGCGGATATAGTAGGTTCGTGGATATGGCCGTCCACAGACAAAATAGGATCATAGAAGAGGTAGTAGTACGTGGAGATGGCGTTCAGCATACCAAACCCAGGACTCAGTAATCGGGTGAGTAAAGATGGTTCGTGATTTGTAGAGGATGTTTGAGAAAACTTCAATTCAATTAGTAAAAGTATTTCATGGTACCTAATAATACTCGAGAAGGTGGAATTCATCTGCGTGTGAAATCATAACATCAATAGACCATCTATATATAGTTGGGGATGAATAAATTCATTAAAATGAAGGTACCTATATGTCAATAATATATCTTTGACCTACTAGTTGATAAAACTGTTAGTGGATTCCTTTTTCAAGAGTAGTGAGTGTAGGAATAGGATGATGGTGACCCTTTCCACCAGTAGGGAGCCAAAAAAATTGTCATAGGGAGCAACCCTTATGAATTCTATCAGAACACACTAAGCATTAAAATGGAAGTGAGACTAGGCATAAAATATCTAGCCGGAACATTGTACTCATTATTGGTAGTGAGCCTTTCTGAATTTGGTACATTGGCACATTGTCATTTTATACTCCTTGGATGTAGGCCAGTGATGGTGAACAATGTAATAATTGATGTGTCATGTGCATAATTTCATATCTTTTTATATATTTCTATGGGAGAAAGATAGAATTTTATTTTTTTCTAACAAAAAAAAAATGATATTAACTGAAGAATTTTTTAATATTTCATAACCCGATTCATCTCCTCCCCCACGTAGGGTATTCAACCTAGTAGACAAAGCAAGAACCACCAAATAAATAAAATATATAATTATCATTATACTGAATCAGTTTTGAAACTATGGATCATGAAATGTTGAACCCTAAATGTGTTCTATATAAAACAAATATATGAGAATAAATGAATCAAAAAATATTAAATAACATTAATATGGTTTTCGAATCAAATATTGAGGTATATAATTTTTCTTTTTGGAGGTTATTTTAGCATCCAACACATGATGGGATTCATGTTATGGGGACCCATTTCACTCATTCATAAAATGATTTTAATTTATGAACACACAAAAATCAATTTATTAATTATACAATGTATTATTGTTCTATATTATATTTACTATAATTACTAATTTAAATTATTCCATTTCTCTTATAGTTATTTTTCTATGTGAATGTATTTTTATACATTTTATATATCCTTATACATTTCAAATGATGGTACCTATTTTATTTTTACCACCCCATCACAATTACTATTTTATTATTTCCTTAATCATTATGTTAAATTTATCAGATATTAATTATATTATAAGTTGATAAAACCATGAAAAATCCAAATATTCTATTATTATTTTCATTACCTTTATTTTTATCCAAATTTATATACATTTTCATTGTTTTATTAGATCATTATATTCTTAGGGTTTTAGTTATTTTTTATGATTGATATATGTCTCATTTCAAATGATAAATAAATAATTATGACACATTTGGATGAGATTAATCGGTTTAGAATTATAAATTCCATTAATTAATTAGACAATTCTTAAATCTCAAGAGATAATTTGTATTTTGAATGTGTACTAAGACTAGAAGGTATGTTTTATTGTCTTGAGAGTGTGACTCAAATAATAGTATTCTAAATATGTTCCTAATTCGTGTTTCACAGTATTCTTATTTTCCCGTATAATGATATTATTTCAATGACATTTACATTGAATTTAAATGATTTAATACCTACTATTTTAAATTATTGAGTTAAATGGAATCATATATATATTTTGAAACTATTTTTGAATATATTACGAAAATGACCAAATTCATGGCCTTTATTATTTATTAATAATTTATGGTTTTATATTCAACTCATGTTTGTGAATTGTATTCTCATTTTTAGTAAATAGAGTCATTTTTAAGATGGATGATTTTAATTATGGTCATGTGTTGGTTTTTTCATATAAATTTACCACATAAGTTGTGTCCTTTAGTAGATTAATTGAATGAAATGAATATATATCTATAAATTTAAAATTTTATTAATGTTTTGTGGATTATACATAAGATATTGTATATAAGCATTTATGATCTAGATTATTCATACATATTACATATCACACAACATTTCAAACATTCTATGTATTTTCTATTTTATAAACTTTTTCCATTTATAACATCATACAAATCAGGTAGAATATATTACATGTGAAATGAATATATAATTTTTTTAAATATTATAATATTATGTATCACAGAATATAATCGTCGTCTTATGCTTGAATTTAATTATGAATATATAAAATTCAAAATGTTACTTATTACATTTTTATGTATAAAAATTTATTTTATATATTCTTCATGATATTTATTTTTCTTTTGTTATGAAATTTTTATTATGTATTCATAATTCGAAAGATATTCCAAATTCTAAAACATTACATATAAATTCTTGTGTTAATAAATATTAATTTTGATGATTTTTCTTATATATATACTAAACCAAATATTTTTTAAATTGAATCGTCATAGATATCAAATAATATATTAAAATATCAGAGGGTTAAATTGTTTTTTAGAGAGTGTTATGAATGTTTTTATAAATTTTAATATTATATAAGATAATCTCACATGACGTTTTTTAAATTTTTAAAATTGAGAAGTAATATTTTGTATAGTGAAACATAAACAATTCGTCTAAATTTTTGAAATTTGATGATACTATGAAAAAGTTTCATGACACAACTGATTGAGATTAACTATGGAAGAACTAGTATGAATTAGAGTGACACTACCATAATGGATGTTCATATCCATTAATGTGTTAATTATTCTGTAAAAATTAATGATAAAGTATATAGTAGTAGAAAATTACATAAAAATTTAGAAAGTGGAGTATAAATTTTTTATAGGGATGGATGGATTAAATTAATAATCAATTGTAAATAATTTGTTATCGTAACAAAAATATTCTATTCTAATAATGTATGAATATTAGAAACTGAGGGTTCAATTTTGAAGAAAATAAATAAATAAATCTATTGAAAGTATTTCACATGTTTCCATGGAATGATTTAAATACTACTAGTACAGGTAATATTTTGAGGGATACTAGGGGATTTAGAAAAGTAATAATGTAAAACGATAAGAGAATAATTTTGGAAATCACATAAATGGTGTATGTGGACACACTGGAATGGGGCTGCATGTATTAAGAAGGAATAAAGTCCATGAATTGTTAGTGAATATATTGATAAACATTCCAAATAGATTTAAGATGAGAAGACCCATGAATTAACTCGTCCATATTATTAATATCACATTATAATTTTTTAATAAAAATTGTATTTTTGAATAAATCTGGTTGTTTTTTCAATTGAGTTATACTTAAACTATTATAAATTATTTTATAATTTTGTAAGTAATGTTATTGTTCTATCTATTTAAATTTAATTATTAGGGTCATTATTAGGAGTACAACGAGTATATATAAATTTAGTTCTTTACATGTATGTAATTAATTAAATTATCTCTATATTAAGAAAATTACACATAATAAGGTATTTGAAGAGTTTTCAGGGAGTATAAGTTTTTATTCAGTGGTAATAGGGTGATATTTTACAAATTCAAATGGGATATATTATAGAAAATAAATAAGTGCCTGTTGAAATGTCAAAACATGTTCACAGATGATTATTTCAAATATTATTTTACAATAGTTTTCAATATTACCTAATTTTGATCTAAAAAAAACATATTAACATTGAACAGATATTTTTTGGTTTTCATTAAATTTATAAAAAATATATAAGTTACCTTATATTTTTTTTTCATTAAAAAATATGTTAATGTTTAATTAGAGTTTTTATCTTATCCTGTATCATAACTAATAGAAAATATTGATAATTTGTCATTATTCAGGTTATGGGAATAAAAAATATATAGATATTTCATGATAATATTTTTTAAAGTAATTTGGTCTCATTTTCATGAATTTTACAAAAGATTATTGAAATTTTTTATGTATCTCATGGGGTTCAAACCTTAGTCTAGTTCATTTATTCTCCGAAATTTATAGGAAATATCATACAAGAGATAGAGTGGTTATAATCGAGCGAAAAAATATTAATTGATTAACCTGTAATAAGGTTTTTCTAACCAAACATGGAAAATCATTAGGATTTCTTCAACCCACCAATACCCATAGAATAGAATATTTTGAAACAATAATCTAAATGGATTAAAAAAATAATAATAATTTATAATATTAATAATCCAATAAATAAAATCAAAAAATAACATTGAATAATTACTTTATTCACTAAATTATTTGGAAATAAATTTATTATTTGTATAAAAAATTCCATAATTTAAAAGACATCTACTGGAGGATCCATAAGAAAATCTACAAGAATTTAATTTTCATTATGTTATTTTGAAACTAAAAAGATTGAATAGTTACCAAATTATACATTAGGATGGTTATTTTTCTTTAAAATTGGTGCCATAGTGTGATTTATTTATTCTCACTCCATGATAAATAGAGATTTAAAGGAATTGAAATTTTTTCATGGAATCAATTTTCAAAAATCATGGAATAATAAAATTATAATACTGTTTTATAGAATTATAAATATATAATGACAGGATTTGTAGTATTATTTGGGGAGATTTTAAATATGTGGTTTTAGTTTCCTCCGCTATGATATTTATAAATATATTTTGATTCAATACTTATATTATTGAATTTTCCTTAACAATATGATCTTGATTGGAGATATCATAAAATGGGATTTGGTAAATAAAAATACATTTGTTCTTGATCTATTAAAACATATATATCCAAACTTACTAAATATTTTTGAACTATGATCATGCTTAATGTTTTATTATCCTAGTTATATCAAAATTGTGATTATAAAAACATATATCTGAGTCAAATTAGTGATATTATTAATATGTAACGGTCTATAATATAGTATAACACATAAAAGAAATCCTGTAATCCTATATAAAAAACATGTTCATTGAGTAATTTTATTAGCAGGTTATATATTTAGAGACAGATTCATATTAATTAAAGAACCCAAAGATGTATAAAATATAGTTTTTCTAGAAATTATATTATAATAAAAACAATAAATTATTTTTTACACTCATCCATAATTTTATTTAGGGACTGAATAATTAATCAAAAAATTGATTTAGAAAAAGACTACAATAAAAGAGATTATTTATTATTTAACCAATAAGCTCATTCTCTAGGAACTTCCATGAGAAAACTAATGTATCACGTGGATTAAATTTACTCTCTACAAAAAAATTACAAAATCATAAAATATACATCATGAAAATATGAATATAAAACATATTATGTTGAAAACATTATTGACACAAAAGTGATAATTGGTCATTTCTGTTGGTATTATATGGAACCAAAATTTATTGAATCATGTTATCTGGACATTTTACTCGACATTGACCTTAGTAAATAATGAGAAACCTATATTGAGTCTATAAAAATACAATAATTATTTTGAAAAAAAATTAAAATGTGTATTTTTTCTAAAAAGTGAAAAAAAATTCGTTAGAGAAGGATTTTATAATCTTATGGATAAAACAATATTTTCCAATATAGCCAATAATTACTTAGAACATCAGTGACCTATCTTTAGAGTTGTCCACTAGTGAAAAATCGATAATATGGTGACTTGGCTATGTGAATACTGTATATTTTCAGGAATGCTAAATTTAATATTCCTATATATAATTGAAATAAATAGATTACTATGTATTCCATAATATTTATGGTAGTGTAAAATTTGAATTTGTAATTCAAAAATGAATATAAAGTGAACCTAATGAGTAATTTTTCGAATTGATTTAATATTCCCTTCTTATCAAATGACAAAATATAGTGAAATTCAATATCATATTAAAAATAAGAGTGTATGATTCCAATAATTTTATGAAGATTTATGTTCAGAGTAAACGTGATTCCTTATTCCAGATAATCTACATTATAGGCTGAAAGCATAAAGTGATGGTATTTCCGTTCAATTATCCAACCATAATACAACCATTTTTTCAAATAATATTTTTTATGTTTTGGAATATAAAAGATTAATGTTCTTTCCGTCATAATTTTTTTAATATAGTGGATGATACATTTATTATATATAATATTTAATTATTAGATTAAAATTTCTTTAATGTACTAAGGTAATGATCAATTTTTAGAATATAATATTTTCAATTTAATTTGAATGATAAATATATCACATTAACATTTCCCAATAAATTTTGTATCCAATGAAATATAATTCATTAAACTATGATTAAATGATTTATACTTTTTTATAGACTTATTTCTTAACTTCATAAGTAATGAGACACCAATAGATGTATCTAAAATCTATCTGTTATTTTTAATGAGAACATACCTGATAAAACATATTACAAGAAAAGAGAATTGTAATTCCCATGTTATGATTTTTTTTCATTCTTGAATTTCTTAATTTTCAATTAATTTAATTAAAATATCTGATAAACATGTTTAATTATAATGACCCTGACTCTAGTAACCCGAACAAATTTTCTAGCTTATTATATAGTCACAATATAAAAGTAATCAAATAACCCTTGATAAATAAGATTATCAGTGTTTAGAATAAAAAACAAACATGTTAACTAAATGAAATTCAGAGTAAAAACTCCAAATCATTATAATGGAAATTATATAGCATCCCAAAAATTATTCAATGAATTAATTTCCATATTTATGGGAAAATTAATTATATAACGGGGATATGAAATTATTAATAAAAATTAAATGTATAAAAATATATCATAAATGCAGAAGACATAATCAATAGGAAAAGGTAAATAACTAAACACACTTTCCATTTAATAAATAACTTTATAGTCATAATTCAATAATGCATAATGAAAATGAAATGTAAAATAAGAGAAAAAACATTCCCATTAATTAATAAATTGATAATAAAATTCATGAAGATAATTTTAATGTGGAAATATAATGTATAATAATAATAAATTAATCCTCAGTAAAGGAAATACTTAATTGATATGTATTATTATATCATAAATCCTAATTCCTTTACTCTAAAAACCTTTCACAAGAAAATTTAATTCTATGGGTAAAGGATTACTAAATTCTAGTAGACTAATTCACCTCAAAAGAATATATACTAATCATGGTATATTCAATTTTTTCCAACTCATCACTTCATGTTATATAAATTTATCATATATTATATAGTTGATTTAATTCACGAGTAATTTGAATTATCACCAGATATCCATATTGAGTACGGAATATCTATTTATCAAATTTTTCCTAGTTAATCAAATATCATTAAAATAAAACATTTTATTTAAAAATTGTATCTATTTTTTGAAATAATTACATCCAAACTCAATTAATATGCATATTTCATGGATGTAATGGATCTTATAAAGGAAAATTAATATTATTCCGTATAAAAGAGTAATAGAAATCCCAAATTAATGATATGTTGTAAAATATATTCTTACCACTGAAGTATAATATAAATTATAACCCCTGAATAAAAATTAAATACAACATTAACTGTCATGAGTAAATATTTATTCATGGTAAATAATTACATGAGGATTTTATATTCCAAAAAAAGATAAAAGGTTTATATTGACAAACATTTTTCACTGAAATGGAAATTGTAATGTAATCTCTATCAAAATTAGAAAAAATTAAATCATAAAAAAATTAAATAATTACATTACATGAAATAGTAAATATCATTAATATATCTATATCCATGATATAACATGTCAAATACACTATATATATTCTTGAAAAAGAAACAAATGGGGGATATAGAAAACGTATTCAAAATAAATAAGAGATACTTGAAATTCTTTACCTTAGTATTATATTCGGTTAAACCTGATTTATCATATAATATAATAGTTGATATAATTTTAATTATTTATTAGAAAACAATATCCCTATTTATAATATTATATATGATACATTTATAATATTTTACCAATTTCCTGTAAATAATATGTCTTTATTTTCATTATTTTGGATGCATATTTCCATGTTTTCTAATCCATGTTCTGTTTTAAATGTTTTAATTTATTAGGATATGATGTAGTAAAATCATATAAAAATTTATATTAATGTTATAAATATCATATTAACTCATCATATTTGTTTTAATGAATCATTATTTAATATTGGACATTAAAAATCAAACCTATCGCATTATAGAAACATTATATAAAACTATCACATGAGAGAAATATCATTCGACTATGGAGTGGAAGGGTAAGTATATGGGTGAAATAATAATTTTATATAGAAAATTTTATTTCATATATGTCACATGTTTTATTTATGTTTAGCCTTATTACCTTCCAAGTATTTTTATGTGAAAAATGAATTACATCACTTTTTGAGGCAGTAGTTTGTCATACACACATGTGACGTTATAATATTTTATAATGTATAGAAAGTAAGAAAGTATATAAAATATTATTTTTCATGAATTATTATAATATCAAAAATATTATATATATATATATATCAAATAATACATATTATAGAATATTTATATGTTTTTATGGAAAACTAGTTAAATAATTCTGTCATGCAGTATTTTCTCATACACACAATAAAAAATCACAATTACCATTTGATGGATGTTGAGATGGATATAATTTATACCATAAAAATATCAATATATCAATTTATGGGAGATACAATATTATTAAAATGACTGTTTTATGACACAATCTAAAGTGGTAAAAGTATAACGAAATCAAAGAGCATCATTAAGATGATTAACTTATCATAGAGAAACCAATATTAGATCACCTCTTAATGAGATTGTTGTTCATATTTTTAGATGAAAAAAATCTCTAACTTGTGGATAATTATTTTGGAGGAAATTGTGGAGGTTTTTGGTATACTCATAGTTTATTATATGTTTGAATAAGAATAGGGAGGGAGTATGTGGGGGAGATGACAAAAGTGGTCTTATGAAAAAAAATAAATTTTGTCCTCGCTGTTGCCAATCCAAAATGACATAAAAGGGTAATTATATAAAAAAGATGATATGTTATAAATATATCTAAAAATTAGTTTTAGGAAAATTTTAGATCCTTTTTAATCTTTATCATCTTAGTTTAATCCACAGTAAACTAATTTCTATATTAATCATATTAATTAATTGAAAAACAATTCAATAATAAATGTGGTAAAAAATTAAGTAAAAATTTTTAAGATTAAAAATATGGAATCCTTTTACAAAATTTAATTCATTTAAGTGTAAAAATACAATTTAAAATAAAACAAGAAAACACAACAAATGTATCGTTTTCTAATGAAAAACATTCAACAGTTTAAAAAATATATATCAAAATTCAAAATGAAATTAATATAAAAAACCAAATTTTGTTAATAAATTTATTATTTAATTATTTTTAACTTTTAATAAATTTTTAAATAATATTGGGATTGGAAATGGTTTAAAATAATGGGTAGTTTTTAACAAAAAGCCATACCTTTTTCTATTCATCATAAAATGAGTAGTTTCTGAGAAATACAAATAATTCAACCAAATTTTATTAAAAGGATTTTAATATATAATATAAATTTACATTAATCATGTATATGTTATAAATTTTTTATAATATTAATTTTCTAATTAATGAAAAATAATCCATGAAGTAATTTTCATGAAAAGTACAATTTTTCAGAAAACATTTCTTATTATCCTTAAAATATTTCCTAATATTATTTATATAAAATATTAACAAATTAACATTTGTAAACCATAATTTTTTATAATTTATTTATTACTATTAATAATATCCAACTTAACATCTTGGATTTGATGATCATGTTTAAATAATAATATATTAAGTGAGTATAGTATTTTGTTGAAACTCGATGTTCTGTATATCACTATCCCACATGGAAATTAATTTTAGTCTACAACTTTTTTTTATAATTTAATGTTATGTTTCATTATAATAACATATAAAAATATTCCTTAACATTTCACGTATATTACCATATAAAAAATATGTGAGATATATTTTATTATATGTTATGGTTCCCACAATGCTTCCTTGATTTTATGGTTCTACCAATTCACCATTACCGATCTAGTTGTTTAATTAGTCAATTATTCTTATATAGTATATGAAATACAGTTTGGATCATCATATTATTATATATTCTGTTACAATTATCTATCTTCATTAGTGATCATAATAATTGGGTCGCACATGTACTTACATAATAATTATATATAGAATCTTTAATGTACTTTTGATATGCTTGGGGGAATTTAAAAACGATAAAACACCACCCCAATCATTTCTCAATTTTCGATGTGGATGATGAACATTAGGTTTATCTATCCCTTAATATCAAGAATTATCTTACCTTTCCATATGTATACATTATATAAAACACGATCACTCTCTTGTAATACCAAATCCATCATCTGTTTATCGGTGTAACTATTTTACCATCATTAAATTTCATTTTAACAATCTTGAATAGTCATAAAAGTTCATATTGTCTCTTAAAAATGTTTTGGGTATAAAATTCACCTTTCATCAGCATCATCGAACCATGTGAGAGTATTAAATATCTTGATATAGTATTCTTTATATAATAAATTGGAATACATGAAAGTAAACTATTTTTATATAAAAGATCAACCAAAGTTAAAAATTGATCTTGAATATTATTAAAGACAACTTATTATGAACTCAACATGTCTTCTAATGATTTAATAGTCTTTTTTAACTATCCATCAATTTTCGGTCATTGTTATGTGCTCAAATGACGAACAATATAAATAGACCCCTAAAGAAACTCCCAGAATTCTGATGTTAAATGTGTACCATGATTCAAAAAAATAAAAATAGCTACAACATGAATTATTTAAAAATATTTTATATAGATAATGGTGAGATTATCAAGAGTGAAATGTACTCTTATAGTGATAAAATGTTCATATTTGGTTATATGATCTCTAAAACCCATATTACATTATTATATCATATAATACTTGGAAGTCCTTTGAAATGGACCAATGTAATGTTACCCCATTTCAATACATATATTTAATGAAGTTTTGTTGAATCAAATAGAATTTTGTCTCTCAACATTTATATGTTTTTAATCCATTCAACTAGACACATAATAATTAATTTCTTGCTTCATGTTATTTCACTATTGATGTCCCATAAAGTACTTGTTTGTCTTATTACTAACATGGTGTATAAAGAAATTCAATATGCGATAATCATACATTAATACACTACTTTGGTTAGGTATATATGGAACACATAATATCATTAAAAATATAATAATTTTATCACCAGAAATGAATTATATCAACTCCCCATCATTAATATATTTAATTTGGTTCTAAAAATTATATTCATCATATTGATAACATTTAATATTTTACAATAAAGTTGTATTTTCAACAATTTGGAAATTGATTGGTGTTTCCCTTTCTTTAAAAATATCCATGTACATATTTACTAGATCCATTAACACAATCCCCTTCTAAATAATCAATTTGGTTAAAATTCTATCATTATTCCCACTGAATACATCAATTTTCTTATTTTAATCCCCTTGATAGAAATGTTTTGAATAATCATAATCATTGAGTACCTTAAGATATCAAATTTTCATGATGAATAGAGATAATATTTGTGAAAATAATTTTTTAGGATCTTATGGTATGTATTTTTCTCACATATTTTACCATATAAAAAATGTATCAATATCATCAAAATAAATATTATAATTATCATATAAAAATCATGGGTTAGGCTATTTTGTTCATGTTTCTTATTAATACTTGTTGTTGATGCAATATTGTGTTTATTTTATATAATAACATACCCGAAAAGTGTTTTCACTGAATTAATATATATCATGAAACCATTATTTATATATGGTATTTTCAAAACAAGATCATTGAACAACAATATCTTCAATTCATAGAAATAAGTTTCAAATAAAATTTTCTATATAATCCTCACCCATTAATGTGCCATATATCATAACGGGTCTTACATTATGAAAATAAAGTATAAAAAATCATCTATTTTAACATGATTAACAAATTAATCTTGGTATATCAGTTATGATTGTTGGTTTCAGATATTATCTCAGTACCATTGTATTTTCAGGATGAAATAAGGTTCCATAATTGGATGGAATATTTACATGAATATAAAATTCATAATGGCGCAAATAAAACATTTTAAAATAACCTTATAACTAGCACCATATAAGTCTCTCAAGAAATATCATCTACTGATGTTCATATTCATCGTATCTCATAGAATACATCTTGATAAAATAAATTTTACAAAAATCGTAATATTCATTGAATACAAAATTCATTAGATCAATAAAAACCAATGGTTCATTAGTCTACAATAATTCTATAACACTAAACTCAGAATGTCTATATCAAATTTAAAACGTTTCATTACATACATTATTCATTGATTAAACTCAATTGATGGTACGCCCAATAATGTTCTATGATTGAAAATTATTGAGCTTCAAGAAGTTGATCAAACAAGTTATTAAGGTAATGGAGATGATACTTGTTATTTATCAAAATTGCATTGATTTTCCTACAGTCAATATACAACCATATTTGTATATATTTATTTATAATGAAGAGAAGCCAGGACACATATAAAAAAATGAGTAAAACAATAACTTATCAGATAACCCATCATGATTTTTATTTAACTATAGTAATTCCACAATGTTCACTATACATAGATTCTTTGATATTGGTCTTCAATCAGGATTAAATAAATTGAAAATTATACTTTATGATCTACAGTATTACTAGTTATTAACTTATAAAATACATGATTTTTTCCCTATAAAATAGGTTAATAATCAATTTAAATATTGCAATCAATACCCACATATTTTTTTGCTCTTCTTCACCAATAATCTCATTCACAATGGATATTGGGAGTTGCTCTAGACATGACATGGATGATGAATTCTCTAATAAAAAGATAAAGAATTCTATGTTTTATTAGAATTAATAATTTACTTTTCATTGAAATAAATTGTTGCATTATAGTTCTTATTATGACTATAGAATATAAGCAATATATATGTTTCATAATGGGGACTTCCTAATAGATTTTTGTTGCAGTGAGACATCTACTATGAGTTTTAACTGATAACAGTATTATTATGCTTCAATGGAAAATATATATTTTTATAAATCATGTATGATATTAGATTGTATAGTGATATATTATGTTATGATTAATGTACTTACCATTACTTCATCAGGTACTTCCAAATGAGGTTTAATGGTGACCTAATATTGTCATTTCCCCCTTAGTCTCATCTATTGTATATTCCCTATTTTATAAGAACATTAGTTTTATAATTCCCCATTTGAATATATTTTAAGAAAATAAAATTACATTTTTGTTTATTCTCTATTAATTCATGATATTTATTACCCTAATCAGAATAATTTTAACAAATTCCCATGACATTCAATCATTTTAGAGGAGGATTGTTTACAAATTATTCATTAGATTGATATTTTTTCATTATATTATTTTTATTTTTTCACACATCATTTTTATTGGTTCATTATCAAAATATTAATTTAATTTTTCACTTGATCATCATGGATTTATAAATTCCTTATCCATTTTTATATTGTAAAAACTATTTTTTTTTGTATGCCAAAAAATAGTGATAGACCGGTTCCCCTAGAGATTTTTCCTAACCCCTTCAAAAAATGGTGTATCTTGTATTCTGTATTATGTATGTAATTTATTTCATACTTTTCCAGAGATGTAATGGAATCCTCATAATCTTTAAAAATTTATTCTTCCTATATTTTTAATGTAAGGAACAATCTCATCATTTTAGTTCATTTCTCACAAGGGAAATATTCGACAATGAATTTTTCTTTTAAAGAAATCCATTCCAAATTTTATATTTTTTCTTCTTGTATATTGTTATAGATCAATGACCACCACTGATCACAATTACCAACCGGAAAATATACTACTAGTTTAACATTATTTTATTCATCACATTTTAAATACAGAAAAATATTCAGAAGGGACATTATCCATTTCTAAGATAAATTTGGATTTGTTGTTCTCTATATAATGGGTTGTTCCCATTCCTTAAGTGATCCAACATAACATAATAATGTTTTGGAATACTAGTTTCCTCGATTCATCCATAGTTATTTTATTTACCTAATGTGGATTCTCTAATATAACCATGATATACTAAGTTACTATACTAGAAAAATTGGATTTTGTAGACAGAGAATATCTATATTGGCTAGGATTATTTATTCCTCTATTTATTATTGTATCCATTTCTAAAAAATTTCATATAATATATTATCTCATAAAACTTTAAATATTATATCATAAATCATAATTTTAAATCATGTTTAGTAGTTAACATAAATTAAAAAATTAGTCATTATTTAATAATGAATCATTTTCATTTCGTCATTAGGGTTGTATTTATTGTAAAATCCATCATAATTATTTTATTAAAATTTTGATTTATAATAAGTCATTTTCTAAGAGTTTCTTATCAAATGTTTAGTAAGGAACATTCTTATCTACCATTTAATAATCGATTCAAGACTAATGTGATTTTTCAATGTTATTACCCCCAGGTACACATGTTCCATAATCACCTCCACTCTTAGTATCTAAACATTTATGTGTGAATAATAATAAAAATAGCATCTACATTACCAATAAATTGGTATGTTCTTATATAGTTACTTTAAAAGCCTATTCATGGGTTATTTTCTCTAATATATGATTTTGTTAATATAGTTCCCATGTTTTCTATTAAATACCCTATGACACTAGCTATAATTTCCCCGACACCAGTAACCTAGGGTCAATGACAACATTATTTCATTGGCATATGCTACAATGAATCACATAATCATTGATTGATTAGTTTAATAGTCTATAAGTAACAAATAAACACATGTTACCCATTCTATATTAGGAATAAAAAATAAAATTCATATTAATTGAAAATTCCTTGAATCGCTGAATCCATTCAATTTATTCAACTTCATATCATAGGAAAAATAAAAAAGAAAAGTGTGAGAGAAAATGAGAATTAAATGTTATGTATTTTTTAAGATATATTAAATTAGAAAGTAAAAAATTAATATAAAAAGGTAAATAACATAAAAAACATTACATTTGATCAATAACATGACCATCCTCTTTGGATATGGAATAAAAAATGGAATTGTAAATAACTGAACACACATGTAATTAAAATAATAAATTTCAAATAAACCACATAAAAAGATAATTTAATTGTAAAAATATCATAGAGAATTATCATAAATAAAATATTCATAAAGTATATGTTCATTTATTTTATGTGATGATATATGGAATCATGATAAATCAACATTCAAGACATTCAACAGAACAAGTTAAGACCATGGTTTAAACTATATTTAATGAATCATTATTTAATTTGATTATGAAACTACTCATACATTAAGTGGGTAAAATTTAGGGGCCCAATAATAACTATATTTCTAAATAATTCCTTAATATAAAATAATTTATTTAAATTATGAATAATATTCATTATTATAAAATACCTGTGTTGACTAAAGAATATAAATATTAATATATTTCTACATTTAATCAAAAATATTCACATACATTATATATATATAAATGGAATACAGTTTAAGAAATAAAAAAATTCAATATACAAATAATACATATATTTAAGATAATTAGGTGATATTTTGAATGATAAATGATTATATTCATTGATCTGGAGTAAAAGAAAAATGATAAGTATTCGAGATTATAAAATAATATCATATCATGTTATTATCAATTGAATTTTCTAAATGAAATAGTAAACATGAATTGTAACACTTACTATCATGAAAAATAATTTATTCATTTTAATTATGTTGAAGGGGTATTATATACAAAACATTATAGTATATAAGTGAATATTTACAATTAGATTTCTATTAAGTGGAAACTAAGATGAAACCATTTTCCACATTGGATACTTTTGAATAACAATCCCCACTAAATAATTATATTAAGATGAAATCATTAGAGAATTTATGTTGAGGATATAACATGTCAATTGGAATTTCTGTAAGCCTAAAAATGAGTAGTGAATATGGAATGTGCCTCTGAGAAATAAACGCGCCACTAAAAATCCCATAGAAAATAATTACCTTTGGTTTAACATTTTATAACCTCTTATATATGAGATTTATAAATTTTATTAATTGATAGAATTATCAAATTCATCTTAATACTATCATATATGAAATTAGTATGGTGTTTTAGCACATCATTAATAATTATAATTCCTTATTTGCATTGTTTATGGTATTAACTACCTTGTTTTCATATGCTTGTTTAGTCATGATTTTTGTGGTTCTTTTTCATAGGATATAAGTACATAATCATAAAATAATTTTATTTTTATTAATATCATATTTAATAATTATATTTAGTTTATAGAATTTTTCTTCAATCATGGATGTGGAAAATGAATTACATCTCATCAAAGAGATAGTAGGTCATATTTACATTGGAGCAATGATATTATCCCATTAATGATTGGATGGATATAAAATTTGGTTTTATATTTTCTAATGAATCCATATAATTTCATATATATCACATATATTGATTAATTTTTTCATTTTTTACATTCCATGTAATGTGTATGTGAAAAGAACGAATCACATTACATCGTGATTCTGTATTCCAACATAAACATGATTGATGTTATCGTAGTTTTAATATAATTGAAAATAAGGAGCTATATGAGATATTATAATACCATAATTATAAAAACATAATAAAAATTACATACATGCCTTAAATATATCATAATTTATATTCCTGATATCACGAGGAAACAATCCCCCTTACACACAATCGCTGATTTTGTTTCCCATTTGTTGGAGCATGAGAAGGATAAATATTATTGAATAAAAATAAAAACATGTCTGTATTTTGGATACACTTGTTTTATTATATTGTATTTTTTTTGAGTTTATGGAAGTTGTAAAAACGAATAAAATTAATTTTCATCATTAATATGAATACGTTTTCATAGAGATACAAAATTATGGTGTCCTCTTAATAACACCAAGAAAACAAATTTTATAATAAAAGATCATATAGTATTTGTTTAATTTTTTGATGGGATATTTCTTTGGGTTTGTTAATTAATGTTTTTTGAGAACGTATAAAAATTGAAGGGAGGGAGTGTTCTTTTAAAATGGAGGAGAGTGTACACGTGTAATTTTTATAAATAATATTGTGTTCCCATGTTGCATACATACAAAAAAGCTCTAAATTGTGAAATTATATATCATTATAGGTTATGTTGAAAGAATATTTTCATTAAATTGTCCATCGAAGGGGTTTATATTATTTTTAATCCATATCTTCTTTTTTTAACCCATAATAAACTAATTTTATCCCTAACTATGTTGATTAGTTTTTTATATTTTCACCATTAATTATTATTATTATTTTGAAGATATTACATAATATATAATATTACCGTTAAAAATTTTGAATTCATTCCTATAAATTTTTTTCATTAAATTGGTAGAACACAATTTATAATTAGACCCGTAAACAAGTAAAAACTAAATTTCCAATGAAAAAAGTTTAATAACATTAAAAGGATTAACATAAAAAATCAAAATAATATTGATACCAATTATATAATTTAGATTTATTTATATACGATTAATCTAATTTAATAGTTACAATTCATCTAAAAAATGAATCATTTCATAAAAATCCAAAAAATTTAATCCAATATAATATTAATATGACGATTTAAAAAATGATGATTATTTAGTCAAATAAAATATCTATATGTTTAAAAAATTAATTTTAATGAATAAATAATAATGGAAAAACATTATAATTGAAAAATAATGTTTTCAGATAATTTTTCTTTTTCATTCTAATTAATGTTTCTTTATAATAAAATCAAAACTATCGAAAATTTTTGAAAATTACATTTTTATAATTTATTTAGTTATATTCATACATGTAAAATTAATGGCTACATTTGGATGGATAAATTTCAATGAGAATTTTTTTTATAAATTGTTGTGTTTTTTTTCATGGTGTATCATATATCACTAGATATAAATGAAATGAAATTTATTATAAATGTAATATAATTTATGTATAGGAATTGACATCAATAAAAGTATTTTCTATTTTTGTAATGAATTATAAATATGTTCTTGTCAAATTCATAAAAAATAATGTTTATATTATGAAATTTACCATTATAATTAATATTATTAATGTTTTGTTTTATATATATTTTTCCTGTAAATGAAACATGTCCCTATCCTTCTGAATTCATGTTTATTAATAAAAAAAATTAGAAAATAACTACCCTAGAAAAAATTATTATAGATGAGTTAAATTTTATTTATTTCATAACACCCCCATTCCAACTAAAAGAAACCTTATAGAGATATAATTGAAAACTACCATAGTGATCCTAAAACAAGGAATTTTCTAGAGAATGAACAAATAAATAATTTCATTTTTAAAAGCATCTAAATATATTATGAAAACTAAATTTTATTAAACTTTTTTGAAAACCAAAAATATTTAGGACGAAATATATATTATTTATATTTAATTAAACATTAAATTGTAATGATCACAAAATTTTTATATTAATATTATATACATATTAGGATGTATAATATAATTTTTAATCATTCAACTTATGAAGCTGTTAAATGTTTGAGTCTAAATTTTTGGATAATTTAAATATTTTCCCTCTTTTCATAGACGATGGGTTTGTAAAATAAAAAGTGAACCTAAATAGAGTTATTTCACCATTTCAAATACAAAATTTGGATAACTCATTCCTCTTGTAATGACAAAAAAACTTATGTGTGTGTGTTAAATATAGAAATCAAAAACTAGTCCCAAGTTATTATCACATCCCATTTTTATTTATTATAAATTTTCATAAAAGGGTTGTTGTCACGACCCGCCCTCGGGGCCCGTGTCGTGACTACCCCAAGTCCTCCTCTCATAGGCCTGGGGATGACGACTAGCACTAAGGCGTACATCCCGGAAAAAGGGGAAGGCATTGCCTTTGAAAAGTAAACAAGCACCATAGAGTAAGCAAGCAGAAAAGTAAACACAATGTAAACACTGTAACAAGCTGTGCTGAAAGTAAAAGGGGCCGGAAATACAAGCCCAACTGTAAAGTACAACTGAAAGGGGAAAAAAACAACTGAAAATAAAAGTCACAGCATCGAGCCATTCTCTGTAAGTCCCACCTGAATGGTGCGTATAGATAGCCTCCACTGCTCCTCAGGTCCACCTGACCGCTCAGAGTACGTCCCGCCCAGTGGTCCAGCTCCTGGTACCGTCCTGCTCCTCAAGCCTCCACCACAATCAGCGTTGTCCTTCATCTGCAACCAACACAATGAAGTGCGGGTATAACGACCCATACTTTACATACATGGTTAATACTTCGAAATTGAAGCACACTTATTACAACATATGACAAAACCACAAAGGACCGTATAGGTATAGTGTCTTTAGAAACTGGGAAACATAAAAAACAGGTTCATAAATCTTCTACAGTGTCTCCCATTTATTTCATCATATCTAGGGTCCCTTTTAGCATATTCTACTTAATATCCATCTTCCTGACCTGGGGAAAAGAAAACATAAAAGGGTGAGCTCAAATGCTCAGCAAGGGCAAATAAAGGAAATAAAAATCATATCATATCTTTTTGAAAATCAAAACCTGCAAAAGAGATCATAATATCTTAACATGGAATAAATCATAGAAGTGAAAATGAGATCCCCATAATCATAACATAAAACTTGAAACTTTGTGGCATGCACACATAATCATGGAAAATCATTTCTTGTTAGTCATGACTCATTTCCAAGACTATCTTAGTGGACAAAGTCCCTTTCTGAACCGAGTTCACTCCTCGTTTCAGTCCTGTATCACTGAACCAAAATAACCTTCCGTTCCAGCCATGTCTATCTCATGAGATATAAAATCTTTACCCAATGAATTGGAGGGAGATATAGGTCCCACCCATCTTATAATGAATCCTTTCTTATGCGTGCCACATAATCATAAATCTTACATCATCACATAACCCATGTAATAAAAATGGGATTCTTAAACAACATGACATCATAAAACAATTCATATAAGATAAAGGAATTCATAAAAATAATTCCATCACAACATGATCAAATCAATTTAATAATAGGGATACAAACAGAACCCTTTATTATCTTAGATGGAAAATAATTTTTATAAAACTCTTGAACTCCATTCTTGAGGAAAATATCCTTTCTTCTTCAAAAACATTTTTCCTTTCTTAACATGTTATACAACTTTAAAATAAAAGAAGTTGATTAAAAATAAACATGAAAACTTGTAAAGGAAGATTCTTGTAAACAATGTTTTAAAAATACATTCATGCCGTATAACTTAAAAAGAAAACATTCTTCTCGTACTTTTGTCGGAAAAGTCAAAAAGTACCTCGTACGAAAAACGACAAAAGATTCCTTTCATACATATTACTAAAAACTCACCGAAGGGTAAAAATGGATTTAAACAATTGTAGGTGGATGGAAATAATATTACATATTGATGAAACATGGATGTGGATGATAAAATACACCCCAGTAAATACTTACGAATAAACAATCTCGGATAAAAATGAGATTGTGATATTTCCCTTACCTTAGGTCCAATTTGCCTTGTATGTGTCCGAAGCTCCTGTATAATGGTTTAAATAATGTTATTGACTTATTCCAGAATCATACATATTGATATGATATCATATATGGTCACATTCTTAGCTTCTTGTTAGTAATATTTCATTGTTACTTGTTACTCGGGTCTTTATTGCCTTTTGTTCTTACGCGTGTTTTGCCGAATAAATTCTTATTCTTATTTCAAGGTTATAGATAACTTATATCCAGAATGGTATTAGTGTAACATATATCATATTTATTCATTCAATTCATTTATATAATTACTATGTAATGATGATCATGTAGAACGAGTCGCATCACATCGTGGAGACGGTATTCCGTACGTACGCACGAGTGATGATATCGTTCCTATGATCGTGGAAATGTATTGGAGTATATATATATTATTTCAGTATCAATATTACTTTATAATAATCATAAATAGTTACTCATTACACCATTATACCCATCCTTGTAAAGTGATGGTGGAAAAATAGATTACACCACGTCGTGGAGACGGTATTCCGTACGTACGCACGCGCAGTGATTTCATTTTTCCGTAGGATGGATAGAAGGTGAATTAGGGTTGTTTCATATTTATAATAACATATCAGTATGTAAGTAATACTGATGTTATTACTTCATCATGAAACAACTAAAGAAGAAGAAGTTGAAGAAGAAAGAAATTGAAAAGATCGGTAATGGATATTACCTCTTCTTTGGAACGCCTATTTGAATCCTCCACTTAAGGAACTATGAGTGGTCTTTGGAGAAGAACAGGACCTCTAGGACTATTCTAGGGAAGTGGAGAGGAGAAAATGGCAGGGGTTGGCCGAGCTTGATTGCTCAATTTGGTGTGAGGAGGAGGGGGAGGAGGTGCCCTTTTATAAGGGAGGAGAGGGGCACCATAGGAATATCTCAAAATATTATTTTATATTAAAGTCAAAATCGGTTTATAATGGTTCCAAAGGGTCTTATTTCGAAGATAAAGTGGGTAAGGGTCGAAATCCTATCAACCAATAGGATTTAGACAAGTTTAGGGTATTATTTTAACCTTATCAATTAGATTTAACTCTAAGTTAAATAATTTAACTTTTACCATGTCTTTTTGTTTTCTTTCACTATATGGTTAATACACTTACTATAACATGCCAAACGAACCCCAAATTGTTTATTATTAAAATATATATCCTTATCTAAGTCATTTGGCCGAACCTTAGATTTTTAGGAATACAATAACAATTAATAATATAATATTTGTTTTAAAAACTATTTTGTGTCAATTTTGACACTATTTGATATATGATTTTTGTGAAAGTCATAACAGATTATATGTTCGAACCAAGTTGATTAAATCAACACTAATATATCATAGTGACCTAGAAAATTAGTGGAATTCATAAAAAGTCTTAAATTGCATTTAATTTGGTGTTTATAACATCAATTATGTCAATATTTCATTAATAAGATAATTACTGCATCATCATTGTGTCATAAATAAATTAAATTATTTAAAGTATAAAAATTACAAATAAAACACCATTATGTAGGAAATCTTTTTATCTTTCTAATTAATATTTATAATCTAAAATCCAACATATATAACCCTATTTAACAATTTTTTTGCTAAAATATATATGCTTGTGTCATTTTTGTATTCATTTTAACTTAATTAAAATAAAGTGTCATTATCACTTACAAGTGGATCAATGGGGTCCCAAAATCGACCCAATGATGCCCATGGTCGACCATGTATCAACCAATAGGTTTAAGACACGTTTTAGGATAATTTAATATTATTATAATATTATTTTTTAACCCTTATTTACCGGATTTACCCTTAACCATGGTAAATAAAATATTTACCGCAGTAATTATTCAAAATGTCTAAAAATAAAAGTTACCTATTTACACAATTTGAACATCCTGATTCCAAATATGGAATCCATTTTTCTAAATTCAAAACACAGAAGTGGTAGAAATTAATTTAAAATTAATTCCCGCTGTCAAAACAAAAAGCGTGTTTTTAAGAGATAATAACTATCAAAAGATTGACACTTGTTTATGTTCGGTTTAATTGTAACATTGTGTCCAATGACCAACATTATATTAAGTGGTAAAAATATATTCTAAATATACTTTAAAACCACTAAAATTCATAATTTATCACTACTAAATGTTTTGATTAAAAAAGTTGTTTTTAATTAAAATTTAGTAATTTTCACTATTCATCAAAATATTAAAGTTATCCGAAAAGTACCAAAATTTCACCTTAGGCTAAATTTGATATTCTGAGTCCAAAAATGAAGTCCATTTTGAAAAATGAAATTTAAAAAATTTCAAAAAGTGGTTATTACTATTCATAACGGCTAGTTTTAATAGCATATTGTTATTTAGTGAAACTCGGTATTGCGTACGACGAAAGCTATCGAGGAAGGTCGCGATTGCGTGTAAAGCAATCCAAGCAAGTGTTGTGTAGAAAAAGATTCCTTTGATGATTTATATAACATAAAAGTCTCGGGTGTTACATTCTACCCCCCTTAAAAAGAATTTCTCCCTCGAAATTCGTCACTTTGTAACAAACAGATGAGGATAATTCTCCCTCATCATATCCTCAAGCTCCCAAGTAGCTTCTTCAAGTTGGTGGTTCCTCCATAAAACTTTCACCAATCTAGTGGTCTTGTTTCGTAGAACGTTTTCGCTACGATCCAGAATCTCTATCGGCTGTTCTTCATAAGAAAGATCTTGCTCCAGCGGTACAACTTCTGAGCTGAGTACATGTGAAGGATCAGGTATGTACTTTCTCAGGAGAGATACATGGAACACATCGTGAACTTGAGAGAGATTCGGTGGAAGCGCCAATCGGTAAGCTACCTTCCCAACACGATCCAGTATTTCGAAAGGACCGATATATCTAGGGCTCAACTTCCCCTTCTTTCCAAATCTCATAACCCTCTTCCAGGGAGATATACGTAAGAACACTTTATCACCCACTTCAAACTCTAGGTCTTTTCTTCAGTTGTCGGCATATCTTTTCTGTCGACTCTGAGCTGCTCTTATGTGTTGTTGAATAGATCTGACCTTTTCTACCATTTCATCAACGAGATCAGGTCCTAATAGCTTTCTTTCCCCAACTTCATCCCAGCAAGTTGGAGTCCTGCATTTCTTTCCATAGAGAGCTTCATAAGGAGCCATCTGAATACTGGAGTGAAAGCTATTATTATAAGAAAATTCCACCAAAGGTAGGTGTTGATCCCAACCTCCTTTGAAATCCATAGAGCAAGCTCTCAACATATCTTCTAGGGTTTGAATTGTTCTCTCAGACTGACCGTCTGTCTGAGGATGATAAGCAGTGCTGAAACTCAACTCTGTATCCAGAGTATGCTGAAGACTTCGCCAGAACTTCGAGGTAAATCTCGGATCCCGATCAGATATAATAGAAAGTGGTACTCCATGCAATCTTACCACTTCCTTTACATATATCCTGGCAAGCTGATCTAGAGAGAAATCCTCTCTAATAGGAATGAAGTGTGCAGACTTTGTAAGACGATCAACTATGACCCAGATAGCATTATTGCCTTTGGATGTTTTAGGAAGTCCTGTGACAAAGTCCATAGTGATGTTTTCCCATTTCCATTCGGGTATGGGTAATGGTTGTAACATCCCCTTAGACTTCTGTCTCTCAGCTTTAACTTGTTGACAAACCAAGCATCGAGAGACATATTCAGCAACATCTCTTTTCATGCCATCCCACCAGAAGTACTCTTTCAGGTCCCTATACATCTTCGTGCTTCCAGGATGAATAGAGAATGAAGAACTATGAGCCTCATCCAGCAGCTCCTTCTTTAATTCGGGGATGGAAGGAACACAAACCCGATTCCTGAACTTTATTATCCCATCACAATCAAGGTTGAATTCAGGAACATTTCTCACCTTCTTTTGTAACTCGACATCTTCTTTCGGTGCCTCTTTAATCTTCACATGTATAGATGGTTGAACATTCATTTGAGAAAGATAAGATTTTTCCCCTTCCATTATAATTCCAAGATCCATCCTTTGTAAATCCATAAATATTGGATCTTTTGTGATCCTCATCATGGATAAACTAGCATGGTCTTGTCGACTTAATGCATCTGCCACCTTGTTTGCTTTCCCAGGGTGGTAATGGATTGAGCAGTCATAATCCTTAATCAGCTCCAACCATCTTCTTTGACGCATATTCAACTCCTTTTGTGTGAAAATATACTTTAAACTTTTATGATCAGTATAAATATCACACCTTTCACCATAAAGGTAATGCCTCCAAATCTTTAATGCAATGATTACCGCAGCCAACTCCAAATCATGTGTTGGGTAATTTTGCTCATGGATTTTCAACTGTCGTGAGGCATAAGCTATCACCATATCATTTTGCATAAGAACACAGCCCAATCCCTTCTTGGATGCATCACTGTAGATCACAAACCTTTCTCCACTACAAGGCAGTGTGATCACAGGTGCACTGGATAACCTTCTTTTCAACTCCTTGAAATTCTCTTCACATTCCTCTGTCCAGACAAACTTAACTCCGTTCCGAGTCAACTTGGTGATTGGATTAGATAATCGTGAAAAATCTTTTACAAAACGTCCATAATATCCAACCAAACCAAGAAAACTTCGGATCTCAGTTACTGTTGTTGGTCTCGACCATCTTTCGATAACCTCTGTTTTTTATGGATCCACAGATATCCCCTCTTTTGAGATTACGTGACCCAAAAATGCAACTTTTTGAAGCCAAAATTCACACTTGGTAAATTTGGCATAAAGCTTCTCCTTTCTCAGGGTCTTCAATATAATTCTCAAGTGATCTTCATGTTCTTCCTTGCTCTTTGAATAGAAAAGAATGTCGTCTATAAAGACTACCACAAATTGATCAAGATAGTCTCTAAAGACTCTATTCATTAGATCCATGAAGATAGCAGGGGCATTAGTAAGACCAAATGGAATCACTATAAATTCATAGTGTCCATACCTTGTACGGAAAGCCGTCTTTGGTATATCCTCCCTTTTGACCCTTAATTGATGATACCATGAACGAAGATCAATCTTGGAAAAGTATTGAGCTCCGCGTAGTTGGTCAAACAAGTCATCAATGCGTGGGAGAGGATATTTGTTCTTGATAGTGATCTTGTTAAGTTCTCGATAATCAATGCAGAGTCTCATTGATCCATCTTTCTTCTTAACAAATAGAACAGGTGCTCCCCAAGGTGACGCACTAGGGCGTATGAATCCCTTATCAATATTCTCTTGGAGTTGCTTCTTCAATTCCTGCAACTCAATTGGGGCCATTCTATAAGGTGTCTTTGAAATAGGCAAAGCACCCGGTACGAGTTCTATTGAAAACTCAACTTCACGATTTGGTGGAAGACCTGGTAATTCCTCCGGAAAGACATCATCAAACTCTCGTACAATGGGAATATTCTTAATCGTAAGTTTCTCTCCAACCACTTGAGATAAATAACCTTCATTTAGTGGAATCATGACCCATAAGATGGAAGGAATTTCCACTGGAAGGTTATGTTCATCCTTGCATTGATAGACGATCGTAGATTGATCTGGAATATGAAATGTGACTTCCCTTATTTGGCAATTGATATGAGCTCCATGCAGAGAAAGCCAATCCATGCCAAGAATCACATCAAATTCCACTAAAGGAAGGATCACAAGATTTGCAGGAAGCACTTTCCCACAAACTTTGATCGGAGAAGAATTATAAACTTTTGATGCGATTGATGTGACATTAGGTGTTGTCACAGCTAACTCAACATCTAATTGTTGAGGTAATACGGTGATACCCTTAGAAAAGTTTTCAGAAATAAAAGAGTGGGTGGATCCAGAATCAAATAAAACATTTGCTACTTTAGAGTGGATGGTAAGTGTACCTTTCACCACTTCGTTATCGTACTCCACATCACTGATAGAAATTGCATGTGACTTTCCTTTGTCTTTAGCCTTAAGATTTTGTTGACGTCGACCATCATCATCAACCCTTGGATTTGGGCATTGATTGGAATAATGCCCCATCTCCTTGCACTTGAAACATTGAAGTGTAGTAGGTTCATTCTGTGTATCCCTTCCTTTGTTTGCGTCATTAGACATCTTCTTCCCATTATCACGGCATTCAAATGCCCGATGACCTTCCTTTCCACATTTAAAACATTTACTTGTCCCTTTAAGACAACTCCTTCCATGTTTCTTTCCACACTTTGAGCATAAGGGAAAGTTCATCTTCTTTTCAGTGTGCCCTTTAGAGTTTCCTTTGAATTCCATCTTCCTCTACTTATCAAACCCATGTGACTGATGGGTTACTCCAATCTCCATCTCGACTTTGAGAGCACATCGAACGATTTCTTCATAGCTATTGAAGTCCCTTATGGCTAACGCCCTTCGAAGACTTGGTTTTAAGCCACTAAAGAATCGATCGATCTTACTCTCAGGTTGGATAATAATACCAGAAGCGTACCTTGCAAGTCTTGTAAAATTTGCTTCATAGGTACTAACAGATTCATCATCCCTTTGCTTCAGTTCAAGGAACTCTTTCTCCATCTTTGTTCGGAGAATACGAGGGAAGTACTTATTGAAAAATAAGTTCTTGAACTCGTCCCATTCCATAGACTCAATTTCATCCCTTTGCCTCGTATTCTTAATAAGATTCCACCATTGATCAGCATCTCCATCCAAACGATACACTGCTAGGATGACTTTATCATGTTCAGAACATTGAAGAACTGAAAATATATTTTCAGTTGTACTAATCCATTGTTCAGCAACTAATGGATCAGTAGACCCACTGAAAGAAGGTGGACGCTGCGTCATGAAGGATTCAACAGAATGTTGCTCCTTCCTTTGCTCGTTTGGAAGTCCTGCATGATTCATAGCTTGAGAAAGTTGTGTGAGCATGGCTACAAGATTTTGCATTCCAGCTCCCATATCATTTGGTTGCTCAGGGGGACAATCATTGCATTTCCCATCGCATTCCGCATTAACACGGTTCCTTCAGGTTCTAGCCATTGACTAAAACCAAGAAGAATAGTGTGAGCAACACTAATTATAATAGGAAAACCACATAATTCAAGAATAAAATTTTCATGCTTAAGGTCTTATCCTAGGTTATTCAAGGACATTTCTAAAACACTAAGATTGTGTTCTATGCTTAGACTTATCCTTAGGGTTCTTACTAAGGCTTTCACATCCTAGTTTCCAAAGGTTGACTATACCTTTCCTCTGATACCAACTATAACGACCCATACTTTACATACATTGTTAATACTTCGAAATTGAAGCACACTTATTACAACATATGACAAAACCACAAAGGACCGTATAGGTATAGTGTCTTTAGAAACTGGGAAACATAAACAACTGGTTCATAAATCTTCTACAGTGTCTCCCATTTATTTCATCATATCTAGGGTCCCTTTTAGCATATTCTACTTAATATCCATCTTCCTGACCTGGGGAAAAGAAAACATAAAAGGGTGAGCTCAAATGCTCAGCAAGGGCAAATAAAGGAAATAAAAATCATATCATATCTTTTTGAAAATCAAAACCTGCAAAAGAGATCATAATATCTTAACATGGAATAAATCATAGAAGTGAAAATGAGATCCCCATAATCATAACATAAAACATGAAACTTTGTGGCATGCACACATAATCATGGAAAATCATTTCTTGTTAGTCATGACTCATTGCCAAGACTATCTTAGTGGACAAAGTCCCTTTCTGAACCGAGTTCACTCCTCGTTTCAGTCCTGTATCACTGAACCGAAATAACCTTCCGTTCCAGCCATGTCTATCTCATGAGATATAAAATCTTTACCCAATGCATTGGAGGGAGATATAGGTCCCACCCATCTTATAATGAATCCTTTCTTATGTGTGCCACATAATCATAAATCTTACATCATCACATAACCCATGTAATAAAAATGGGATTCTTAAACAACATGACATCATAAAACAATTAATATAAGATAAAGGAATTCATAAAAATAATTCCATCACAACATGATCAAATCAATTTAATAATAGGGATACAAACAGAACCCTTTATTATCTTAGATGGAAAATAATTTTAATAAAACTCTTGAACTCCATTCTTGAGGAAAATATCCTTTCTTCTTCAAAAACATTTTTCCTTTATTAACATGTTATACAACTTTAAAATAAAAGAAGTTGATTAAAAATAAACTTGAAAACTAGTAAAGGAAGATTCTTGTAAACAATGTTTTAAAAATACATTCATGCCGTATAAGTTAAAAATAAAACATTCTTCTCGTACTTTTGTCGGAAAAGTCAAAAAGTACCTCGTACGAAAAACGACAAAAGATTCCTTTCATTCATATTACTAAAAACTCACCGAAGGGTAAAAATGGATTTAAACAATTGTAGGTGGATGGAAATAATATTACATATTGATGAAACATGGATGTGGATGATAAAATACACCCCAGTAAATACTTACGAATAAACAATCTCGGATAAAAATGAGATTGTGATATTTCCCTTACCTTAGGTCCAATTTGCCTTGTATGTGTCCGAAGCTCCTGTATAATGGTTTAAATAATGTTATTGACTTATTCCAGAATCATACATATTGATATGATATCATATATGGTCATATTCTTAGCTTCTTGTTAGTAATATTTCATTGTTACTTGTTACTCGGGTCTTTATTGCCTTTTGTTCTTACGCGTGTTTTGCCGAATAAATTCTTATTCGTATTTCAAGGTTATAGATACCTTATATCTAGAATGGTATTAGTGTAACATATATCATATTTATTCATTCAATTCATTTATATAATTACTATGTAATGATGATCATGTAGAACGAGTCGCATCACATCGTGGAGACGGTATTCCGTACGTACGCACGAGTGATGATATCGTTCCTATGATCGTGGAAATGTATTGGAGTATATATATATTATTTCATTATCAATATTACTTTATAATAATCATAAATAGTTACTCATTACACCATTATACCCATCCTTGTAAAGTGATGGTGGAAAAATAGATTACACCACGGCGTGGAGACGGTATTCCGTGCGTACGCACGCGCAGTGATTTCATTTTTCCGTAGGATGAATAGAAGGTGAATTAGGGTTGTTTCATTTTTATAATAACATATCAGTATGTAAGTAATACTGATGTTATTACTTCATCATGAAACAACTAAAGAAGAAGAAGTTGAAGAAGAAAGAAATTGAAAAGATCGGTAATGGATATTACCTCTTCTTTGGAACGCCTCTTTGAATCCTCCACTTAAAGAACTAAGAGTGGTCTTTGGAGAAGAACAGGACCTCTAGGACTATTCTAGGGAAGTGGAGAGGAGAAAATGGCAGGGTTTGGCCGAGCTTGAGTGCTCAATTTGGTGTGAGGAGGAGGGGGAGGAGGTGCCCTTTTATAAGGGAGGAGAGGGGCACCATAGGAATATCTCAAAATATTATTTTATATTAAAGTCAAAATCGGTTTATAATGGTTCCAAAGGGTCTTATTTCGAAGATAAAGTGGGGAAGGGTCGAAATACTATCAACCAATAGGATTTAGACAAGTTTAGGGTATTATTTTAACCTTATCAATTAGATTTAACTCTAAGTTAAATAATTTAACTTTTACCATGTCTTTTTGTTTTCTTTCACTATATGGTTAATACACTTACTATAACATGCCAAACGAACCCCAAATTGTTTATTATTAAAATATATATCCTTATCTAAGTCATTTGGCCGAACCTTAGATTTTTAGGAATACAATAACAATTAATAATATAATATTTTATTTAAAAACTATTTTGTGTCAATTTTGACACTATTTGATATATGATTTTTGTGAAAGTCATAACAGAATTATATGTTCGAACCAAGTTGATTAAATCAACACTAATATATCATAGTAACCTAGAAAATTAGTGGAATTCATAAAAAGTCTTAAATTATATTTATTTTGGTGTTTATAACATCAATTATGTCAATATTTCATTAATAAGATAATTACTGCATCATCATTGTGTCATAAATAAATTAAATTATTTAAAGTCTAAAAATTACAAATAAAATACCATTATGTAGGAAATCATTTTATCTTTCTAATGAATATTTATAATCTAATATCCAACATACATAACCCTATTTAACAATTGTTTTTCGAAAAGATATATGCTTGTGTCATTTTTGTATTCATTTTAACTTAATTAAAATAAAGTGTCATTATCACTTACAAGTGGATCAATGGGGTCCCAAAATCGACCCAAAGATTCACATGGTCGACCATGTATCAACCAATAGGTTTAAGACACGTTTTAGGGTAATTTAATATTATTATAATATTATTTTTTAACCCTTATTTATCGGATTTACCCTTAACCATGGTAAATAAAATATTTACCGCAGTAATTATTCAAAATGTCTAAAAATAAAAGTTACCTATTTACACAATTTGAACATCCTGATTCCAAATATGGAATCCATTTTTCTAAATTCAAAACACAGAAGTGGCAGAAATTAATTTAAAATTAATTCCTGCTGTCAAAACAAAAAGCGTGTTTTTAAGAGATAATAACTATCAAAAGATTGACACTTGTTTATGTTCGGTTTTATTGTAACATTGTGTCCAATGACAAACATTATATTAAGTGGTAAAAATATATTCTAAATATACTTTAAAACCACTCAAATTCATAATTTATCACTATTAAATGTTTTGATTAAAAAAGTTGTTTTTAATTAAAATTTAGTAATTTTAACTATTCATCAAAATATTAAAGTTATCCGAAAAGTACCAAAATTTCACCTTAGGCTAAATTTGATATTCTGAGTCCAAAAATGAAGTCCATTTTGAAAAATAAAATTTATAAAATTTCAAAAAGTGGTTATTACTATTCATAACGGCTAGTTTTAATAGCATATTGTTATTTAGTGAAACTCGGTATTGCGTACGACGAAAGCTATCGAGGAAGGTCGCGATTGCGTGTAAAGCAAGCCAAGCAAGTGTTGTGTAGAAAAATATTCCTTTGATGATTTATATAACATAAAAGTCTCGGGTGTTACAGCGGGCATATCCCGTGCAGGGGTGAGTATAAGCTACTCATTAGGGACCCCGAGACCCCTGAAGGTCTCTCGAAATCCACGAAGGATAAACCACAAGGAAATATACAAACATGAAAAAACATCTGACACTTCTTAGGTATATGCCCATACATATACCTAATCCATCAATCCCTTTTCGGATCCAACATCCGAGCCCAAGCACAACCCAGTCCACATAAGAAAGAAAACGTATACCCACACATGATAGCTCAACACAATAAAAAAAATAGAGTAAACTGTAAATCCACACAGGATAGCTCAACACAATCCACAATGGAGAGTAACACAAGATTCAGCTCACATAGGTACTTCTTCGTAAGGCGTTAGAGATGATCAGATGTAGCCACTTATTCATCTAATCCATCGGACCCACAAAGGATCTGTAGGTACTAACCCTCGCAAAGACCCACATTGGATCGATCATGAACTTGGATCCAAAGATTTTGGGAAACTCCATCTCTATCAAGTACAGTGGTTATGCCGCTATGACCAAGCGCTTCCCTCTTACCTTGGACTCTGTTTTACTCCAATTATCTGGTACTGTGGGCCTGCTGCTACAACCAAGCACTCTCCTCTGCCACTACAACCAAGCGCACCTCTGTCGTGGGTCTGCCGCCACAACCAAGCGCTCCCCAGTTCCGCTACAACCAAGCACACCTCTGTCGTGGGTCTGCCACTACAACCAAACACTCCCCTATGCCGCTATAACCACACACATCCTTGTCGTGGGTCTGCCACTACAACCAAGTGCTCCCCTGTGCCTCTACAACCAAGCGCATCTCTGTCGTGGGTCTACCGCTACAAACAAGCGCTCCCATGTGCCGCTACAACCAAGCACACCTCTGTCATGCTATCCATAACACACCGAGTCGTTCGATCAGCAGTCGTCAAGTCCCAACCGGCTCTAGGGTTTCTTCACACAGCATGGTCGTTCCGGGAGGGTCCACTCCACGAGCTAAGAGGTCGATGCATCAACTAACATGTAGTCCGGAGTTGATGTATCCCAAGATGTACCGTAGTTATCACTGCCGAAAACACGGAGGATTCCCGTACCGTTTTCATCATCATCGCAGTCGAATCCACTAAGGATCTCTGTATAGTCGTCGTCGTAGTCCACTGAGGATCTCTGCATAGTCGTCGTCGGAGTCACAGTAGCAGTCGCAGCCAGCACTACGGTACCCGTACACAACAAGCTCGTTCGGGAGGGTCTTCTCCACGAGCTGAGAGGCTGATACATCAACCGACACATAGTCCGAAGTTGATGTATCTAAAAGTTCCGTATCGTCAACATGAACTCAACGTCGTAGATGGCGCGTCAATCAGACACTCGGTCTGAGAGTTATTGGCTTTTTCGTCCCAGGGGCCCAGTTGGTTATTTAAGGCAAAAACAACCCGACCGTACTCCACCTATGTCCAAACCTCAGGCGGAGTGAGCCAAAAGGTCCGTCTCACTTCGGGGAATCCACCAAAGATGACAGCACGTCAATCGGACGTCCGTAGCTCGCGTTTCCGCTCCGAGGGCCCGGTTAGTTTCGTGTACGAACCAACCTGGCTGAACCCAAAGTATTCTGAAACCTTGAGTGTGAAATACCGAAACGACCGTATCGATCCAAGGATCGCGTTGCCGCTGACGGCGCATCGTTCGGAGGCCGGTAGCTCAATTTACGGGCAAGAGACTGAAAATGGTACGAAGACGGGGGGTCCGGGCCCAGGCCGACCCGGCTGGACCCGGTCCAGTCCGGCCAGGGCGTGGCCCGGCAGGTCGGACCGGCCTGGCTCGGCATGGCCGAGCGGCCGAGTGCGGCAGCCGTGGGGCGCCTCCCCTGCGGGTTGAGGAAAATGCGGCCCTCTAAGGGCCGTGCTGGACAAGTGGACGCGGCTTCTGCCGCGTCCCATGCTGGCGAGCCGGACCCACGCGACCGCGGGTCCGCTGGCCGCTGCTGGCGTGGCCTTGTCCGACGGTGTGCCAGGGCGCCGCCGGTAAACTCTGTGGGCCATTGGAGTTGCTCCGGTGGTCCGTTTTCCTTCCCGTCTGCGCCGCTGCTCCTCCGTGGACCAGTTCTTCACTGCGGAATCAAAAAATCACCCTTGCGTCACATTTTTCCGTCACCCGCCAAATCCACACCACCACGAAGAACGGTGGAGGTTGTCAGGCCGTGTTCGCTTGACCCGCACCCTCCGCGTTAGATAAAAACAATGGGAGAATTATTCAACACATGAAAACATAACCAAAACAATTTTAATGAATTAAAATTGTTCTTATTGTCCGAGTTCTTCACTTTTAAAAGAAACGATCATGGGAATATAAAAAGGGTATTTCCAAAATAAAATCCCTACTTGTCAAGTCACCGCACGCGCGTTCTTCGCGAGAATTTGATCGCCGCGGAAGGAGGGGATCGTCGCGTCGTCGCGGTATCCGGCGTTGCATCGACGAAATCAAACAGATGATCGAATATTTCATCGTGGTGGAAGGAACGCCGCAGAAGAATGTCACGGGAGAGGAAACATCGGCACACGGCGTCGCGTCGTTGATTTCCGCGGGTTCAGTGTTCTTCGTCGGGGGCCGGTGTTCTTCGTGTTCTTCTCGTTCTTCGTGTTCTTCGCGAAGGAGGATAAAGAACTCTCGGTTTCTGTCAAATCCTCTCAACGAACCTTTTTCCAGAAGTCGTGGGTTGGTCTTATTTTATTATTACTCCAACAACGAAAAATAGGTAAGTAACGACCCATTAATTCGTAGAATTAATTAAACGAAAGAAAATGCCCATATAATTCACGAAGAAAACCGCCCAATTAATTGGTGCATTAAGAAATTAAGAAAACGCGTCAGTTGACTTTCATAATGATGGGTTTTCGCGGGTGCGTTACTTAGCGGAAAAGAAACGGTGGGCTCGTGCGGGTCCAACCTCACAAATATCCTACCATGAGGGTAAGATATTTTTGGAAAGCACCCTATCCGCATCAACTCTGCTTAAGTCGCTTTAAGTGGCTTCAAGTGGAATCCAAGTGGCTTAATTTAAATAAAATAAAGTTTGTGGTACAATTATTTTATTTCTTAACATTATGCCCAAATATTAAAAACCACACCCAATAAAACGCAACTCTATAAGAGGTGTTTCTAAGCAAGTACCGGCGCTGCGATTCCATCGGTGCCCTCAGAATTCGATTCCGGACACCAGTTCAAAAGTTAGAAAAACCCGCTCATCCGTTCACTGAACGTACCTGATCCAAACTTCAGAAAATGATTCCGGGCACACAGGACTTCAGAATCAGGTGCCGTCAGAAGATGCAATCTTGTAAAATTCCAAAGAAAAATAAGAAAAAAAATTTCTTTGAAATTTACTGGAATTTACATTACTCCCACAACAGGGCTTTACGTACCTGTAAAGCTTCACTACAAACATAGGGATACAAAGGCGGTACTGAGCACGCATCTGAGCCTCCCGCTCCCAAGGGCTCCCCTGGAGGTTACTGAGCTGCCATCTGAAGCGCACTAGAGTAATAGATCGTCCACATAGGACCCGCTCCTGTTGATCCTCGATCTCCACTGGGAAATCCACAAAATTCGTCCCATCATCAAAGACCAGCTCTCCATGGTCAATGATTTGCATCGGGTCGTGCACGTATCTGCTCTGCTGAGATACGTGGAAAACATCGTGCACCTGGCACACATGTGGTGATAGAGCCAGTCAATATGTCACCTTGACAATCTTTCTGAGGACCTGGAAGGGTCCGATGAAGCGTAGAGACAACTTTTCGCCTCGGCCAAATCTCCGTAATCCACGTCGAGGTGAGATGCACAAGAAGACGTGGTCGCCATCCTCGAACTCTAGTGGCCTCCGCCTCCTATCGGTAAAAGACTTCTGTTGGCTCTGATCTGTCCTCATCCGCTCCTAGATGACCTGGACCTTCTCTTTCGTGGACTGGACCATCTCCGGTCCCACAAAAGCTGCTAAGATTTCTTCTTTGATGATAAGAGAAATTTGGTCTCATCCCCTAGATGAACCACTTCCTTTGCCTAATACAGTCAATCCTAACATGGATGTTACTAATCCATACCAAGGATGACGTCGTAAGGCCTCGACCCTACTACCAAGAGATCCAACCGTTACTCTCAACTCTAAGGGTTGAGTCACACTGTTGGCATCAGTGTGTGGTAACTAGGTCTTCTCCAGTAGATGTCTCACAAATGAGGGTCAAGTCAATAGTCTAAACTGGAACCTCTTAGTAACAACACAAAAGATGACAGGAATGAAAACATCACAAGGTAAGCATCTTTTACAATTGAAGCTCATAATACAAAGACACTACACAACAGTAATAAGGAACTAGAAGTACAAAGGACGTATCCACTAGTTCTGCTCCTGTCCATCTGCTCCCAGAGCTCCATGATCGAAGGCCTCAGCTGCCTGAAGTTGAGCCCTCGCATGTCCACAAACTCCCTGCGGTCGGGGTGGACCTCCTGGTGGTGGTGGTGGAAACACCCCGAAGCGTCGTCCACCTCCAACTGCACGACCAGCTCCCCTGCCATGGCCGCCTGCTCATTGCGGCCCGCCCTGATCGAACCTCTGCCTCTGCCTGGGGGGTCCTTCATCCACCCGATGGTCATCAGTATGGCGGGGCGGACAGTCACGAGCCATGTGACCAATCCCGCTGCAGGAGTAACACTGCCCTCTCATGGCAAGTCATTGTCCAACCCAAGTGCCTCGCACAAACGATCTAGAGGCATGTGGTCGACAACCTATAGGTCTATTCCTCTTGGACCCCTGCGTCATCTGTATACTGCCCGCTGCAGAAGATTCTGCCGCATGCCGACAAGTGGTGGGTCCTGCTGCTGGAGATTGCTCAATAAGGAAACTCTCCACTAAGAGGGCTCACTCCAACACCCCTGCCTGAGTCAGAATGTTGAGGGAGATCATCGAAGCCCTAATCTCGTGCCTCAGTCCCTGCTCGAAGGTCCGGGCCCGGATGAACGGGTCCCGTACCATATCTGTGGAGTAGCGCGAGAGATCAGTAAATCTCGCCGAGTACTGGGCCACTGTCATGCTGCCCTACAGCAGCTGTAGTAGCTCATGAATGTGCATCGCTCGGAGGGTGGCTGGGATGAACTCGAAGAGGAAGATGCTCTCAAAGTCCGTCCAGAGGAGTGATGTCTCGTCGTGCACCTGGAGCATCAAGCTCCACCATCTTCCTACTGTCGCGTGCAGGAGGCTCGCTGCGAGGATCACCATGAGGATTTCTAGTGTCCTCACTAATCTGAAAACCCGTACAACTGCCTCCAGCCAGTCCTCGGCGGCCTGAGGGTCCGTCTCCCCACGGAACCTGGGCGGTTGCTGGTGCTGGAACTCATGTAGTGCACTAAGGCGACATGCATCGTCAGCAGCTGGGGCTGGTAGCATCGGTGGCTCGGCGGGTATAGGTACCGCTGGTGCCTCAGCTGTCAAAGGGACCTGTACCGAGTCCTTGTCGCTCGGTGAGCTCTCGCCACGCACAACGCTTGGAACCCTAGCTGGCTGCCGTCGTGGGAAATCCTGAAAAGGAAACAGGTGCACCATGGTCATAACAGTATACCTGGTGAGCTGATACAAAGTAATCACAAAGAAAACTTTGAAACACACATGCAATCAATGTTTTCGTGCATTAAGTCAGAAATCTGATGTCAGGGTCCTGGTGTACGGATACGTCGGCCGCCGCACCAGCATTGGACTCCCTGGACTGATAACCACACCCAACATGCTAAACACTATTGATTCACATAGAAGAAAGATCAGAGTCTGCGGTAGAACCGACCACCTATGATACCAATTTCTCAGGACCCACCCTCGGGGCCCGTTCCGTGACTACCCCAAGCCCGCCTCCCATAGGCCAGGGGCTGGCGACTAGCACCAAGGCGTAAATCCCGGAAAAAGGGGAAGACATTGCCTTTGAAAAGTAAACAAGCACCACAGAGTAAGCAAGCGAAAAGGTAAACACTAAGTAAAAACTGTAACAAGGTGTGCTGAAAGTAAAAGGGGCCTGAAATACAAGCCCAACTGTAAAGTACAACTGAATGGGGAAAACAGCAACTGAAAAGGAAAGCCGCAGCGTCGAGCCATCCTCCGGATGTCCCACCTGAAGTGTGGGTACAAATAGCATCCACTGCTCCTCAGGTCCACATGACCGCTCCGAGTACGTCCCGCCCAGTGGTCCACCTCCAGGTACCGTCCTGCTTGGCAAGCCTCCACCACAATCAGTGTTGTCCGTCATCTGCAACCAACACAACAAAGTGCGGGCATAGACCGTGCAGGGGTGAGTATAAGCTACTCAGTAGGGACCCCGAGACCCCCGAAGGTCCTCCGAAATCCATGAAGGATAAACCAAAAGGAAAGATACAAACACGAAGTAACATCCGACACAGCTTAGGAATATGCCCATACATATAACTAAGTTATCAATCACCATTCGGATCCAACATCCGAGCCCAAGCACAAATATTAGAAAGAGTTATTTGAAATATTTCTCTAATAGACCATGAATTATATATAGTGGTGGTAGATTCTCTCTCTGAAGAAGGGTCATATGTTTTTTGAATATTAGAATAATGTTCATGTATTGTTTTCATTTCACTAAATAACTTTTCATTATGATGAGTACCGACTATAGAGTCTAAAGGACGCCCTCCATTATTGGATCTACTATAAAATTACTCCTTAAATATTGTTATAATTATAGAGGAGTTAAAGAAGGAGAAGGTGATCTAGTTTATAATCATTTTCGGTGGTTTACCATGATTGGGGGAAAACAAGGATCGTCGATGCTCCATGGTGTCAGTGGAAGGTTTCAAACTCTATTTCCATTGTAGTTTCTTTATGGAGAGAGCCATCCTTATTATATTTCATCCCAAAACAATGGGGTGAGGTTATTTCATTATTTTTTAGGGGGCTTGGGATATTGTGATTCACTATTTGATTTTGTGTATTTAATCATAACAAGTACACTATGCTTCTTTTTTATTAGTATGTTGGAGGTGGACAGGTTCAACACCAACCACAACACTAGTTTCTAAAAAGGCCATTTATACTGTAGTGTAAGAATGATTATTCTATGCTAAGAAGAGATATAGTTGGTAGAGGATGACATTATGTTATTCTCTATCAATTGGGACCTTAAACAGAACAAGGCCACGTAAATATCTATCTATGGAATGGAATAATATATAGGGTTTCATAGATTCATTCAGATGATACTAAAATGATTTATGATCTATATATCATTAGAGGATCAATAAAACTATCAATTAATATTGTTTATTATTTAATTAATTTAGAATCATCATCACCTATTATTTGAAGCACTCCAGTTTATGGTTTATGAATATATGTAGAGATATTCCATATTTCCCTGGTGGTGACCAAATTATTCAGAGGCCATTCCATATTTTTTTGATTATGAACAAGATATATGTAGATAAAGTGGTCACATCTATCATGTGGGGACAATTTTATTTGTTATAGATTCTATTGTATGATGTCATTCTTACTATTGGATTGTTTTATTTTGGACATTCTATTATCATCTTATAATAGAGGAGAATCATATTATCAAATGTCTATGGTCAATAAGTAGTTTTCATTGGGGAGAAGAGTTATCATACGAGAGAAAAGTGTATACTCCCTTCTTTCCGGGATAGATGAGGTGTCCATGGAATTAAAATATGCTAGTTTAGAGGTGGATTCTAGGGTCTTTCAGGCTGTTTCTAGTTTTTTTCCCATGTAAGTTGTGATAATACATCTTTAATGTGGTATCATGTTTAGGATAGATCTAAAACTCATTTAATTTAAAATTTTAATATCCCCTTATCGTATAATACCTTCATTGTTGTATGAATTTTGGATTTAGATATTTGTTATGATGTATATTGGATTCATCTAATCTCATGTGTTGCTATAGGGTGATCTAGTGTTTTATCCATGAAAGGGGAAAAATAGAATTATGTTCTATATAGGGTTAGAGATGAAGAATTAGGTGAGGATAAAAAATTATAACTCTTTTCTCATGATATATGGCCTTTTATGATATTGATAGGATCCAGTTGGTTATCTATGATCGATATGTGGTATTTATATAACTAGTTTAGGATGAGAGAGTATTATATCACAAATAATACCTTCAGTTGTAGGAATAAAAAATTTCAGTTTGTGGTCATTCCTTCAAGTGTCGTAAATTCACCATATCTGTTCATGGGGCTCATGAAATCTAGGATCCATGACTTTATGGATTACTTTTTAGTCATGTTATTTGATGAAATATTTATCTATATGGATTCTAGGGAGGATCATATTGATCAACTCAGACCTATATTTCATTTTTTAATCCTAATTCTATATTTTATGATTTAAATTTTAATTTTTTGGATACGATAAGTGAATTTTCACATGGATGTGGTTTCTTAATATGGCGTGGAAAAAAACCCATCAAAAATTGATGTATTTTTTTATTAGGCATGTCACTTGAACGAGTTAGAGTTTAATTATATCATAGTTATTAAATGAAATTATGACATGTTATTATATTATTTTTCATGGATTTTGAACTCATTGAAATCATTGACCACGAATGATCATGATTTTATCAGGATATATTATTATTATGCAGCATTCAACGACATGAAGGGATGATTGATCTATTATTTGATGCAACATTTTCTATGGGGAGATGTAATGTTCGAGGTGTTTTTTTGATTCCTTGTAAATAGCCTTGGGATGTGTTTTGATGGAGTAGAATGTAATGATATCTTATGGGACTAGAAAATTACTCCATCATTAGTGTAACTCTACAACCCAAAATATAGAGCTAATTGTAATTGGGTTTTCAGTGATGCTATGGGAAAATTACCTCAATATGGATTGATTTTTAGTCTTCATTGATCATAATATCATTATTTATATTTTTTCTCAAGGTGATCTAAAAATATATCAACATTTCATGATATATTTTTATTTAGAGAACAAATTTGATATCTCATATACCAAAATAATGTGGAATTATGTTATCAGAAAATTGATATGAATTTTAGGGAATGATGTTTTTATAGAGTTTATATATCCATCGAAGTTGATGGATGAATTAGTCATCTTCCAAATAGATATTATGGAAACAGATAGTGGTGGTTTATTATTTTAGATTATAGTAATGTCTTCTTTGATATATTAGGTGGATGATTCATAGTTAGGATACATGAAGTTAAAGGTGTTGGATGATGGAGATATCCATTGTTATGATTTAGAGGGTTGGATAGTGGACTATCAAAAAAAATATTTTGTTTCAAGGGAGGTTGTTTAATCCAGTGAATATCCATGGAGGATGCCTTTGTGAGTGTCAAATCTCACAATTAGCATTACATAATTGACTATATAATATATATCATGGATTGAGGAATTTATATTGTTGTACTAGGATGAAATAGATGATGATAGAGTCTTTTTTAGTGTTTGGTTTTCTAGTAGGTAAAGGAATCACATCTTGTTTCTGGAGGTTTTTTAAGAACTTGGATTTCCCTATTTGTAAATGTGATGATGTCTTGATAGACATTATCATGGGATAAACTCATGATCGGGGAAGTTGTGATGTTTTTTGGAAAATCATTATCGTTTTGAAAAATTCATATCAATTCACAAAGAACAAGGAGTCATGCACCTTGGATGTTTTTACAATGTGATACGCAGGTGAGGTAATGATGTTTTAGGTATTAGTGAGGTAAAACTTTTTATATTGGGATTCAAATTTAACCTCACTATTCTAGAAGAGATTGAATAATTATTTGGCCACTTTGTTTCACCTCAACACTACTTTCAAGTAGATATAGTATAGTATCAATATGATGGATGTTATGTTATGGGAATGCATCTTAGACATTGGTGGATCTTGTTATAGTAAATTTCTTTTGTTCTAAATTACATACAACAATAGTTAAATCTCAACCAATAGCATGGACCCATTAGAGTATTTTAAATGGAAACCATGTTGTTCATTATTATACACTGTTGATTTTGTGGAGTGGTCAGTTCTCAGCCATGATGTGTTGTAGAGTACCATAGAGAAGGGTGAACTTTTTTATGATATGATTATGCAAGTAAATGATAAGTAGGAATCTTATATCGAATAGAGCATGATTCACTTTGATTTTGATATTGGATTCCTTGAATTATTAATGTTTTCCCCACATCTATGGAAATATTATTTTGTTAGAGGGAGTAATATCTCTCCATGGTTTGATGATACATTTTATGTGTTTGGATGTGTTGGTGAGGTGCCTTATCGACCCTAATATTCTCCAGGATTATACTATATTAAAAATTTATTCCATTTCATTCAACTCTATTGGTATATTCATGATGACCCAATGAAATTTAAATTGGGTAGTATGATATTAATGACTGCATGAAATTCAAAAAAGACCCTTAGATATCCATGATCATTGGGAGAAGGTGTTCCTTTTGGGGACCATTACATTGGTGTATGCACTATCGAGGCATGGTATCCTGGAGAAGGGTACATTAAAGCATAACATACATAATCAGTCCTTATACATGGATATTTTTATAATATTTCTTCTTCATTAATAGTCTATTTTTCAATGATGATGTAATTTATTGACCTTGATGTTTTATGAGATCTACTGATTATTTGATGATGTTATGTGTAATTAAAGATTCAATCAAATGCATATGGGATAAATTAATTCCTAATTAATACCCCTTATAAATTAACATTATTAAAACCATGGGGAACTCCATGGGTGCTAAATGATGTTAATATATTGATATTGGAGATGCAATTTCATGAATTATGAGATTGGATATCAATTTTATAGATTGTTATTTATATGAAATATCTCATGGATGATGTAAATAATGTGTCCATTTAGGTTTTATGGTTGATATATAAGGTCATGTCTAGTTTTTTCATAGGGGGTGTATTTAGTTATAATTAGTTACTGAAGAGGAATCTCATGGGATCATTTTTTGAACCCCTAATAAATTTCTTCAATCCTATATGGTATTTATTCAATAGATTGAAAATATTTTGAGATTTATATGGTGAAATGGTTCAGACCTTCCAACCTATTAATTTTGGGTTATTCTGTTGTTTGAGGTGTTTGGGTGGAGTTATGATGTTTTAGGAAGTATACGAGAGGTTACAACTAGAAAATGGATATGATGAGGAATCATTGGTGTGGAGCATGGTGTTCCATAGTAATGGTGGTTTCAATACATTTAGAGGTATGGTTATTGGGTAAAAGGTCGTTCTAGGTGTTTTTGGGTCTACAGCCAATTTTTGAATAGTATTGTCAAGGAGATATGGATGCAGAATATTGGCTCAATGATTCAACTTTTGTGGTTTCGCCATAAATATGGTATGTTCTATATCACACATTAATGGATCCTTAATCCCAAAACATCGAGAATATTATTTCCTTTTGCATTCCTCTGGGTTTTTAGAGGACTGTAGTGTTGTTTCCTTGATTATTACATGGAATATTCCCCCATATTCCAGATTTTTGGTGTAGATATATTGATAGATGTTATAGATGATTTGAAAATTAGTGTTTCATTTTATTTAGGGTTCCTACATCATAAAACCTCCAATTTCTATCATCACATTGGTGTGGTCCAATGTTATGAATCTTGGATTTCTATTTTTTAGACTACCTAATTTTGATTCATTTCATGGTTCACCCATGTGTCTCCCAAGGAACTATTTCAACCCCCATTAAATGGATTTCTATCTGAACTAGGATAAACACCCATACTAGTTTTAGATAAGTCCCCCTTTTTCACCACTTTTCTCCATCAATTTCTTCTCATAGGAAGGGTTGTTTTTGAGGGACCATCCCAATTTGATAAAAATTGAATAGATAATTATGTTTTTATAGAGTTTTAAGGATGTTCTTCTTCACTATATTGACCGGTGGTTATTACCATTTATTCAAATCATGCACAGTTGATCCAAAATATATATTGAGTTAGGGGAATAATTATTTCTAACCTAGTGTATCATGTAGGTGTGGTTATAATCATATTATATTTTGGGAAGATATATTATGCATGTCCAATGAAGAAAATGAATCAGTATTTTTACATTATAAGTGGATGTTTAATTTTATATCATGTTTTATAAAAAAAAATTTATTGATATTTTGATTTGATTGTACATGACTAAATTTTTAGTGAAAACTGTGTCTATTTGTGGTGTTTTTATGATATAGTTAATATTTTATATGAAAACCCTGATGTGATTTTATTCTCTACCCCCCAAAATGGAAATTATCTAATTGATTGTATCTATGTAATAAAAATGATCCCCTAAAAATATGGATTGTGTGAGTAATAACATGAATTAAAGTACTGGAACAAGATGAATCTATGTTGATAAATCTAAAAAATGTAATGGGACATGTGAATTTATAATGTTTTTTTATGAAGTGTTTTTTTTGTTATGTGGAAATGATGCATAGTTTAAATGTGATACATTAATGTGGTGATACGTATTTGGGGTGTTTAGTGGATGTGATGTGAGAAAATATAGTGATATGGTAAATGTTTGTTGAATTATAGAAGGCTATTTTGGTTATGAAATTGTGAAAATGGTTTGGTTATTTGAAGGAGGTGAAAAAAAAATTTGTGGTCTTGTGTTATAGTAGTTCCGTAAGATGTGATTGTATAATTGGATAATGATTAAATGTGAAATAGCTTCAACTGGAAGCACCTTAATGAAAGTATAATGGGTTGTAATGGTTAATTAATTATTGAAATAATAATGGTAATGGTTGTTAAATGTGAATGTTAATAAATCTTAAATGAATGGTCAAAAAATTATTAGGTTAAATTAATGAAAAGGGATGATAATGAGAAATAATTAAAATATAATAATTTGAAAAATATTGTGGAAATTTTCCTTATAATAAGTAAATTATTATGTGATGTTGTAAATATAGTAGTGAAGTGAATGTGGAAGAGTTTTTGAGGCTTTAGGGTGATGTGGTGTTGGAAAAAATACACTTATTATGAACTGATAGGTTGGGATTTTGAAAATTTATATATTTACATTATATATTATTTTAATTTTTTAGGTTCCAAGAATATTTTGATCACATGTTTCCAACAACTACATGTTCTAAGGGTATTTATGAAGCCAAATATGGTATAGGATAGATGACCAACTACCACCCCTCCCTAGTATCTCTCTAAGGAGAGAAAGAAATTCATTGGATATGGTATCCAAAATCCAATGTTCAACAATTGTTTTTTGTACGATGAGATAATGAGATGAATTATGGTTGGGTTTTTCCATTGTAGGACTATAGAATATCGTTAATGTCCATTTTGTTCATTATTCCATTATATTTTGGTTACTGTTGTTATATTATGTGATGAACCATGGGTCTTTGGGGTTGATATGATGTGTTGTGATGATCTAGGGGACATAATGTGGGATGAAATGTGATGTTACAGCTTATGTGTCTTCAGGAATGATTTTATGTGATACAGATGAGATGGTAGTACCAGAACATAAGCCTTTGGGGTGTTATTGGAGATTTTTTTTGGTAATATTTTGAGGGTTACCCTTTCCAACAATGTTTTTATTATTATATTTCAATAAATGGATATATTAATTTGTGAGTGAGTGCTATTGAGGTAGTGTTTTTTTGTTTTCTTCTTAGTTACTGTTTGTTATATTTTTTTCTCACTGTTACTATAAAGTCCGGTAAATTTCAAGGAAATTTTTTTCATAATTTATCTAGGATTTTACGAGTACGTAGTTTCTGACAGCACCTGATTCTGAGGACCGATGTACCTAGAATCAATTTCCGAAGTTTAGGTCGGGTACATTCAGTTAACGAACGAGCGAGATTTCCTAACATTTGAACGAGTGCTCGGAATCAAAATCCGAGGGCACCGATGAAACCGCATCACCGGTAATTGCATAAGAGGACTTTTACCGAGTGTGCGTTTTCTTGGGAGGAGTTGTAAAAAAATGTGTATTAATTAATAAGTAAAATAAAATTATGAACAATTTTATTTTATCCATGGAAGTTAAACTCTCTCATGGGAAGTTGTTGGAAGGGCCCATGACCACCCAACTTCCCATGTGTGGTTATGAGGTAGGTGGGGCCCACACGATCCCCCACCATTTCACATCCCTTAACTCCATAACTTCCCCTTGTTTTTGTTAACTCCCCTTTAATGTGAGACCACTCACCTCCCCCTCTCTCCACTTTAATCTTGCCAACTCACTTAATTAATTAACTGAGTTATGTGTTTCATTTTAAAATTTAAATTCTTGGCATGATGTAATAAAATAAGATATGTCTTATTTTATTTAGGAGGGTTGGTTGTTGTGTGAGGAGATTGGGGAGATAGAACTATTTTCTCTTTTGAAAATCTTCATCCTCCCGTGAAGAGCTTCAACCCTTCCATGGAGAACCTCATCTCTTCAACGAAGAAGGACTCAACAACTCTGGTATCTCCATTCCCTTTCTCCTCCGCAATAAGGGAAGATATACCTATGATGGAGTTCTCCAATGACATGTAATCATCTTCTTCTCTCCGTGATAAAGATAAGACAACGTCTCCTCAGACGCTCTTCATCGACATCTAAGGAACCATGCCCCGCGACGCCATATTTTTTGGCGCTTGACAACTGCAAATTACTTTGTGAGGTAGAGGTGTGGAATTTTTTGTTCGTGAAATATCCTTTTCTGTTCTTCCTCTTTAATTTTTTGGGCCTTTTGTTATCAACTTAACGGGAGGAGGTCGGACCACAAAAACCCGGCAGACTCCCATCCTCCTTCTGTTGTTGTGTTGATGCAGTTTGAAAGAAGGTGGCATGGTTCCACAACACCATGCAGAAACATGGAAAAATGCGGCGAAGATGCGCGGTGCCGTCGCGCCGCGCCATTGGGGCCGAATGAACCCGCGGCCGGAATCAGGCCGCATCGAAGGGATATGGCGCCACCGCACAGCGCCGGAGAACCATGAAGACACCGCCACCGAATCAGGGCCATGGTGGAGGGGTGCAGTGCCATCGCGCCGCGCCGGTCGGACCAAGGTCACGGCCTTGGCCAGGGCGGAGTAGGGAGCGGCGGCCGAAACCACCGGCTGCTGGCACGTCGGAGGGGCGGGACCACAGGGGACCATGGCGGCAGCACGACTGACCAGCCGGTTTGGCCGATCGAGGAAGTTCGGGGGTCGTAACCCCCGGTTGGCCAAAGGAGCGGCCCCCCACATGGGGCCACAGTTTCTCAATTTGGGGGGTCGCGCGCCCCCCCTTCCGCGGCAGCTCGACTAGCGTCGAGCAGGCCATGCGGGTCGCGCCCGCGCCAGGCCAACCGTCGCCCAAGCCGGGCTGGGCCACACAGGTCGGGCTAGGCCGCGCCCACTGGGATGGGCCACGCCCTGTGGGGCCGAACCCAGACCCGGGTTTGGTCGACCCAGTTAGGGCCGACCCAGGGGGTCTTGGGTCGGGTCGGTCTGGGCCCAAAACCCCCTAAAACAAGAAAAGTTCATTTAAATGCCCATAACATGGGCTATAGACCTCCGATCGACGCACTGTCAATTGCGATGAGATCCTTGGATCATGATGGTTGTTTAGGTATATTAAACTCAAGGTTTCAGAGATATTTTGGTACGGCTAGGTTGGTTCTAACATTAAACCAACCGAGCCCTTGGAGCAGAAACACTTATAACTTGAGCTCTGGACGTCTGATTGACGTGTCGTCGACTTTGTTGGATCCCTCTTAGTGAGATAGACCTTTTGTCTTAATCCTATCGAGGTTTGGATGCAGTTGGAGTGTGTTCGGGTTGGTTTTGGCTTAAAACCCAACCGGGCCCCTGGAACGAAAATGTCAATATCCTTCTGACCGGGCATCCGATTGACACGCCGTCTGTTGTGATGAGTTCCCTATGTCGAGACGGAACATTGGGATACATCAACTCTAGACTATGTTTCATGTGATGTATCTTCCCCCTTGGCTCATCGAGCTGAACCTCCCAGAAAGGAGAATGTTGTGTGCGGGAACCCTAGAGCTAGCTGCGACTGCGACGACGATGACGACTAAACAGAAATCCTCCGTGGGTTCGACAGCGACGACGACTGCAATGAAATCCTTTGTGGGTTCGACAGCGATGAATACCGTACTGAAATCCTTTGTGGGTTCTACGACGATGACTACTGTTCTTTTATCCTATGTGGGTCTGGCAGTACTACTGTTCTTGTATCCTACGTGGGTCTGACGGTGTTTGACTCTGTTCTTGTATCCTACGTGGGTCTGGCAGAGTAGCTGGTCTGTATCCTATGTGGGTCCGACAGCTTCGCTGTTTTAGTATCTTATGTGGGTCCCTAATTAAATGAATCAGTGGCTACATCTGATCATCTCTATTACCTTACGAATAAGTATACCTATGTGAGTTGAGTCTTTAATTTCAATCATTATCATCGATATGATAGACATGATTTCCTATGTGGATTGTGGTGTGCCTTCTTGTGTGGATTGGGTTGTACTATCCTGTGTAGACGTGATCGAACTTGGGCTCTAATGTTGGAGCCGAATTGAAATTGATGACATAGGTATACGTATGGGCATATACCTAATTAGTGTTGGATGTTACTTCATGGCTGTATCTTTCCTTTGTGGATTATCCTTTGTGGATTCTTGGAGACCATCGGGGGTCTCGGGGTCCCTACTGAGTAGCTTATACTCACCCCTGCATGGGATATTCCCGCACTACGTTGTGTTGGATGCAGTTGACGGACAGCGCTGATCGTGGTTGAGTCTTGTAGAGCAGGTCGATACCTGGAGGTGGACCACTGGGCGGGACGTACACGGAGCCTACGGCTGGAACCGAGGATCTGAGGATGCTATCTGTACCCACCCTTCAGGTGGGACTTCCAGTGGATGGCTCAACATTTCTACTTTACTTTCAGTGGCTGTAATTTATTTTCAGTTGTACATTACTTTCAGTTTGGGTTTGTATTATGGCCCATTCACTTTCCACACTTACTAATGTACCCAGTTTTACTTAGTGGTTACTTCTACTAGCTTACTCTATGGTGTTTGTTTTCTTTATAAGGCAATTCCTTCCACTTTTTATTAGGATTTACGCCATTGGTGCTAGTCGCCAGCCCCTGGCCTATGGAAGGCAGGCTTGGGGTAGTCACGGCATGGGTCCCAAGGACGGGTCTTGAAAAATTGGTATCATAGGAGTTCAGTTCTACCTCAGAACTCATGAATCAGATCTTTCTTCAATGAAGAAATAGTTTTGAGGGTATTGAGTGTGGTTATCAGTCCAAGGAGTCCAGTGTTGGTGCAGCGGCTGACATATCCATACACCAGGACCCTGATTTCTGATTTCCAACTCAATGCATGAAAACATTGATTTCATGTGTGTTTAAAATGTTTTCTTTGTGATTACTTTGTGTCACCTCACCAGGTATACTGTTTGACAGTGGCACACCTGTTTCTTTTCAGTATGGCCCTAGAAGGTAGCCAGCTAGGGTTCTGAGCTTGGTACGGGACGATAGTCCACCGACCGATGATGCCTCGGTGCAGGGCCCTTTTTCAGCGGAGGCACTAGCGGTACCACTACCCACCGAGCCACCGATGCCACCAGCCCTAGCCGCTGAGAGTGTACGTCGCCTTAGTGCACTACATGAGTTCCAGCATCAGAGACCACCCAGGTTCCATGGGGAGATGGACCCTCAGAAAGCCGAGGATTGGCTGGAGGTGGTTATTCGAGTTTTCAGGTTAGTGGGGACACCATCTGACCTCATGGTGATCCTTGTAGTGAGCCTCCTACACGCAGAAGTAGACAAATTATAGAGCCTGATAGTCCAGGTGCACGATGAGGCATCTATCCTTTGGATGGAATTTGGGAGCCTCTACCAATCAGAGTTCGTCCCAGCCACCCTCCGTGCAGTGTGCATTCATTAGCTTCTACAGCTACGGTAGGGCATCATGAAGGTTGCCCAGTACTCGGCGAGATTTACCGATCTATCACGTTATTCGACGGATATCGTATGAGTCCCATTCTTCCAGGCCCAGACCATTGAGCAGGGACTGAGACATGATATCAAGGTATTGATGATCTCGATCAGCATTCCGACACAGGTAGGAGTACTGGAGTGAGCCCTTCTCATATAGAGATTTCTTACTGAGCATACACCAGCATCGAGACCTATATCAGGGCGGCACCTAGAAGAGTCGTCTAAAGCTAGAAGTCGACGGATGTCACATGGGTCCAGGCGGACCAGACCATCAGACGGATGACCTCAGAACACTGGCTCAGAGGTGCGGGGCACACGGTGCAGAGCAAGCCTTCCGAGGAGCAGACAGTGCTACGTATGCGGCGCGCAGGGCCACATGGCTCATGACTGCCTGACCCACCGTGAAGAGGAGAAGTAGACAGTTGAAGGGCCACCCAGGAAAAGGCAGAGGGTTGACCGTGGCGGTCCGCAGGGAGCAGGAAGATGAGTCAGAGTAGCTGGGCGAGCAGCAGGTGGTGGGAGACACTTTATGGCTTCACCAACACCACCACCAAGAGGTCCACCCTGACCACAGGGAGCTAGCGGGCAGAGGCATGCTCAACATCTGGCAGCGGAGGCCTATGACCACAGTGCACAAGAGATGATTCGAGCTACTATATGTTTCTACTCCACCCTTTATGCAGTTCTATTAGACACAGGAGTGAGTCAATTTTTTATTGTCGATGCCCTTGTTCGGAACTCAGAGATTCCGATGGAGCCGTTGGCTCGATCCTTATGGATAGAGACTCCTATGGGAGCAGACTTGATGATTACACACTGGTGTCGGCAGTGTGATCTTACTCTAGTAGGTGGGAGATTTGGCTGAGATCTTATTGTAGCGGTGTCGAGGCCTTACGACGTCATCTTGGTCATGTATTGGTTATCTATTGTCCAATCTCAGATCGACTGTATTTGGTGCAAGGTGCAATGTGTTCACACCGATGGGAGCAGGATTACCTTCAACGTCAAGAAGGAAGCCTTAGCAGCGTAGGATGGACTCATGAAGAAGAGGGGACAGCCGATCACTCATCAGCTGACTAGCCTCATCCTAGGATCAGTTGACATGGAGAGTCCTAGTTTTTTTTGCAGTGGTGGATCAGTATGCGGACGTTTTCCATGACGACGTTCCAGGACTACCTCATCGCGGAGAGGTAGAATTATATATTGACATGTACCCCGGGATAACCCTCATATCCACTCCATCATACCGGATGGCTCCTGCCGAGCTTCGAGAGTTACAGGTACAGCTTGAGGACTTGCAGGGCAAGGGATTCGTCCGACCCATTATTTCACCATGGGCTACCCCGATATTGTTTGCCAAGAAGGACGACAGGAGCTTCTGACTGCGTGTCGATTACCGTATGCAAAACCAGGTGACTCTGAAGATCATGTATCCAATACCGAGGATTGATGACCTCTTTGATTAGCTCAAGGGATCCTGATGGTTGTCATAGATAGACCTCAGGTCAGGCTATCATCAGCTCAGAGTTCGGGATGAGGACGTGCAGAAGACAGACTTCAGATGTCGGTATGGCCACTATGAGTTCTTGGTTACACCTTTCCGCGTAACTAACGCTCCACCAACTTTCACAATTCTCATGAATAGGTTCTTTCAGCCATACATCGATCGATTTGTCGTGGTCTTCATCGACGACATTTTGATATACTCGACCACTGAGGAGGAGCACGCCTACCACTTGTGGGTTGTACTGGACACACTCCGAGAGCACCGGATTTATGGTAATCTCGTGAAGTGTCAGTTCTAGTTACGTGAGGTCCACTTCTTGGACACGTCATCTCTGAGTTGGGAGTTGTGGTGGATCATGCGAAGATCGAGGTAGTGCTATCTTGGGACCCACCCAGTAGCGTGACGAAGGTGCGGAGTTTCATGGGACTAGCTGGGTACTACTGGAGGATTGTGCCAGAATTTTCCAGATAGATGTCAGCGGAGCTTCCAAGAGCTGAGACAGAGATTGACCAGCGCACCTATCTTGAGGCTACCGGAGGAGGGAGTAGGGAACGTAGTCTACTACGATGCATCAGGGACTGGACACAGATGTGTCCTGATGCAGGAGCGAGCAGTGATCCCCTATGGATCACGACAGCTGAGGCATCATGAGAATAACTACGCTACCCATGACCTGGAGTTAGCAGTAGTGGTCTTCGCTTTGAAGATGTGGATACACTATCTGATGAGTGAGTGCTTTACAGTCTATTCTGACCACCAGAGTCTCAGGTACATATTCTTGAAGAAGGACCGAAACCTGAGACAGCGGCGATGGCTCGAGTTCCTCTAGGACTATGACTTTGAGATAGTCTATACTCCTGAAAAGGGGAATGAAGTAGTCGATGATCTCAGCCGGAGGATGGGCATTAAACTAATTGGAGAAGTGATGGAGTAGCTAACCACTTTTTAGATATTTTTCTTGGATAGAGATGGATCAGCCTTTCTTCAGTCACTCACAGTCACTCCTCCACTACTACAGCGGGTCAGAGAGGCACAACGTGGAGACGTTGACTGTGAGATGAAGCGTGCACAAATATCCTCCGGACAGGCACCTGATGGATTCTCTATAAGAGGAGAGGACGATGTCCTTTTTAGAGGATGTACCATGGTACCAGCTACTTTACGAGAGGAGGTGCTGATAGATTTTCACACTTCCCCCTTAGCGGTACATCCAGGAGTGGTGAAGATGTACCAGGATCTCGGACAATAGCACTGGTGGCCGTGTATAAAGAAGGTTGTAGCAGAGTTCATTTCTCGATGCCTCACTTACCAACAAGTGAAGGCGGAGCACCAGGTACCAGTAGGCTTGGTACAACCCTTGGAGGTCCCAAAGTGGAAGTGGGACGGGATATATTTGGATTTTGTGACTGGACATCCACATACTTCTAGAGGTCACGACTCCATTTGGTTGATTGTCGACCGACTCACCAAGTCATATCACTTCTTACCCATCAGAGAGCGGGGCTCAGTAGAGAGCTTGGGATGTCTATACATTCAGGAGATTGCATAGCTTCATAGTGTGCCATCATCTATCGTCTCTGATCAAGATGCTCTCTTTACTTCCCGTCATTGGAAGGGGTTTTCGATGGAATTCGGGACAAAGCTACGTCTGAGCACCGCCTTTCACCCACTAATGGATGGTCAGACGGAGAGGACCATTCAGACTCTCGAAGACATGCTCCATGCATGTTCCCTTGACTTTGGTCGCAGTTTGGAGAACCAGCTACCCTTGGTGGAGTTTGCGTACAACAACAGCTACCAGTCCACCATCGGGATGGCACCATACGTGGCATTGTATGTCCGACCTTGCAGATCACCTATGTGCGGGACAGACCCCAGGGTGTCAGCACATGTTGGACAGAAGATGGTCTAGGCCACGATAGAGAAGGTCCAGGTCATCCAGGAGCGGATGAGGGTAGCTCAGAGCCCACATAAGTCTAATGCTAACAAGAGGCGGAGACCACTAGAGTTCGAGGATGGTGACCACATTTTCATATGGGTATCACCTCGACATGGATTACGGAGATTTGGCCAGGGTGGCACGTTATATCCATGCTTCATCGGACCATTTCAAATTCTTAGCAGGATAGGAGAGGTGGCTTATTGCTTGGCTCTACCACCTCAGTTGCCTCGGGTGCACGATGTCTTCCACATATCTCAGCTGAGGAGATATGTACACGACCCGACGAATATCATCGACCATAGGGAGTTGTACATCGATGAAGGGGCAAATTTTGTGGAGGTCCCAGTGGAGATTGAATATCGATAGGAGCGGGTCCTACGTGGGTGGTCAATTATTCTATTGTGCATCATGTGGTAGCACGGGAACCTCTAGAAGAGAACTTGGGAGCGGGAGGCTCTGATACGTGCTAAGTAACCTCATTTGTTTCCCTAGTTTGTGATGTTTCTTTATGCGGACATAAATCCCTGAGGTGGGAGTAAGGTAAAGACCCATAAATTTAAAGGAAATGTTTTTCATAATTTCTCTGGGATTTTACAAGTATGCAGTTTCTGATGGCACCTGATTCCGAGCCCCGGTGTGCCTGGAATCCATTTCCGATGTTTAGCTCAGGTACGTTTGGTGAACGAATGAGCGTGATTTCTTAATTTTTGAACCAGTGCCCAGAATCAAAATCTGAGGGCACCGATGGAACTACATTGCCGGTAATTGCTTAAGAGGACTTTTACCGAAGGTGCTTTTGCATGGGATGTGTTGTAAAAGAAATGTGGATTAATTAATTAGTAAAATAAAATTGTGAACAATTTTATTTTATCCATGAATGTTAAACTCTCTCATGGGAAGTTTTTGGTGGGGCCCACGTCCACCCAACTACCCATGTGTGGTTATGAGGGAGGTGGGGCCCACACGATCCACCACCTTTTCACATTCCATAACTCCATAACTTCTCCTTGTTTTTGTTAACTCCCCTTTAATGTGAGACCAATCACCTCCCCCTCTCTCCTCTTTAATCATGCAAACTCACTTAATTAATTAAGGGAGTTATGTGTCTGATTTTAAAAATTGAAATGCTTGGCATGATGTAATAAAATAAGATAAGTCTTATTTTATTTTGGAGTGTTAGTTGTTGTGTGAGGAGATTGAAGAGATAGAACTCTTTTCTCTTGGGAAGAACTTCATCCTCCCATGAAGAGCTTCAATCCTTCTGCGAAGAACATAATCTCTTCAATGAAGAACGACTCAATGACTCTGGTATCTCGATTCCCTTTGTCCACCGTGATAAGGGAAGATACACCGACGTGGGAGTTATCCAATGAAACATAATAATATTTTTCTCTCCATGATAAAGAGAAGACGATGTCTCCTCAGACGCTCTCTGTCGACGTCTACGGAACAACGCCCGACGACGCCATATTTTGTGGCGCTTGACAACTGCGAATTACTTTGCAAGCTAGTGTTTTTGAATTTATTGTTTGTGAAATATCCTTTGACATTCTTCGTCTTTATTTTTTTGGGCCACTTGTTATCTAGATAACGAGAGGAGTTCAGACCGAACGAACACGAACGAATCTCCTCCCCCTTTTGTTGTTGTGTTTGTTACAGTTCGAAAGAAGGCGACGCGGTGCAATGACACCACGGGGAAACATGGAGAAATGTGGCCAAGATGTACGGCGCCTTCGCGCCGTGCCGGAGAACCATGAAGACACCACTACCGAAGCAGGGCCATGCCAGAGGGGCGCATCGCCATTGCACCACGCCGGTCGGACCAAGGCCAAGGCCTTTGGCCGCGTCAGAGCAGGGAGCGGCGGATGGAACCACTGGTCGTTGGCGCGTCAGAGGGGTGGGAATGCAGGGTCCCACTGTGGCAATATGGGCGGCCAGCCGGGCAAACTGATCAAGTAAGGTTGGGGGTCATAACCTTCGGCTGGAAAATGGAGTAGCCCACCACGTGGGGCTGCAGTTTCTCAATTAGGGGGCCAGCGCGTCCCCCCCCCCCCTTCTGTGGGAGCTCGGCCAGCGCCGAGCTGGCCATGCGGGCCGCGCCCACGCCAGGCCAACCGGCCGCCCAGGTCGGGCCGGGCCGCGCAGGCCGGGCCGGGATGCGCCCTGTTGGGATGGACCCGGACCCTGGTCAGGTCGACCCAGTTCGGGCCCACCTAGGGGGTCTTGTGCCGGATCGGGCCGGGCCCAAAACCCCCTAAAACCGAACAGGTTCGTTTAAATGCCTGTAACGTGGGCTACAGACCTCTAATTGATGCATCGTCAGTTGCGATGAAATCCTTGGATCAAGACTATCATTTATATATTTTTCACTCATGTTTTTGGTGAACTTTGTGTATGGCTGGGTTGGTTCGAACACGAAACCAACCGGGCCCTCGGAGCGGAAACACTTATAACTTGAGCTCCGGACATCCGATTGCCGTTTTATCGACTTTTTTAGAATCCTCTTAGTGAGGAGGACCTTTTGGCTTACTCCACTCGAGGTTTGGACGCAGTTGGAGTGCGGTCAGGTTTTTTTTGGCTTAAAAACCAACCGGGCCCCTAGAATGAAAAAGCCAATAACTATCTGACCGGGCGTCCGATTGACGCGCCGTCTGTCGTGTTGAGTTCCCTATGTCGAGACGGAACTTTGGGATACATCAACTCCGGACTACGTGTCAGTTGATGTATCGACCCCCATAGCCAGTGGAGCAGACCCTCCCAGAAATGAGCATGCAATGTGCGGGAACCCTAGAGCTGGCTGCGACTGCGACGACGATGACGAATGCACTGAAATCCTCCGTGGGTTCGGCAGTGACGATGACTGCATTGAAATCCTACGTGGGTTTGAAAGTGACGAAGACTGTACTAAAATCCTACATGGGTTCAATGGTGATGACTAATGTTCTTGTATACTACGTGGGTCTGGTAGTTCTACTATTCTTGTATCCTACATGGGTCCGACAGTGTTTGACTCTGTTCTTGTATCCAAAATGGGTCTGGAAGAGTAGCTGGTCTTTATCCTATGTGGGTCCGACAACTTAGATGGTTTAGTATGCTATGTGGGTCCCAGCTTAGATGAATTAGTGGCTACATCTGATCATCTCTATTACCTTACGAAAAATTATACCTGTGTGAGCTGAGTCTTTACTTTCAATAATTATCTTTGATATGATTGACTTGATTTCCTATGTGGATTGTGTTGTGCCTTCCTGTGTGGATTGGGTTGTTCTATCCTGTGTGGACGTGATCAAACTTGGGCTCGAATGTTGGAGCAGAACTGAAATTGGTGACTTAGGTATATTTATGGGCATATACCTAATTAGTGTTGGATGTTACTTCGTGATTTTATCTTTCCTTTGTGGATTATCCTTTATGGATTCTGGGAGACCATAAGGGGTCTCGGGGTCCCTACAGAGTAGCGTATACTCACCCCTGAATGGGCTATGCCTTCACTACGTTGTGTTGGATATAGACAACAGACAACGCTGATCGTGATTGAGGCTTGTAGAGCAGGTCCATACCTGGAGGTGGACCACTGGGCGGGACGTACACGGAGCGGACCACTGGACCCGAGGATCTGAGGAGGCTATCTGTACCCACCCTTTAGGTGGGACTTCTAGTGGACGGATCAAAGTTGCCGCTTTACTTTCAGTTGTTGTACATTCATTTCAGTTGTACTTTACTTTCAGTTTGGGTTTGTATTCTAGCCCATTTACTTTCTGCACTTACTATTGTACCTAGTTTTACTTAGTGTTTACTTCTACTGTCTTACTCTATGGTGTTTTTTTTACATTATAAGGCAATTACATCCCCTTTTACTCAGGATTTACGCCTTTGGTGATAGTTACCAGCCCCTGGCCTATGGAATATGGGCTTGGGGTAGTCATGGAACTGGTCCAGAGGACAGGTTGTGACAGTTACATTAATATTCTTCTTTCACATGTTTATGAATGACTATAGATATTCTACTATGCTTAAATTTATTCTCAAATGACTTATATACATACTTTTTTATCTTTCATAGAGAACTACATGTATAGTGATAGACATTACTACCATGGAAACATAGTTCAATCATTAAGGTGATACCTTTTTATATTAATTTTTGTATTTATTTTGATACCATCATCAATTTTTGTTTAGATAAAATATGTATTACGATATTTTCTAATTACATTATATTTATTTATGTCATGGATTATCATATCAGTTATTTAGAATATATCATGATACTATTATATAATGATTTATACATCCCATTTTTGATTTTTATACCCTTTGACCCTGTAACCATCCCATATCCTACGAGTTACAGGATTATTGGGTAATAATCACTCTCCCTAAATTTATATTAAAAAAGGGATTCCATTCCATGGAGGGAGTTATTACACAAAAACATATTATGTAAGATCTATATTGTCGATTTTGGAAATATTTTTCACCTTACATACCAATTAATATAATCATCATCTTATAAACGAGCTTAATTGTGAATTTAAACAACAACAAAAATATTAGTAATGAATTATTTACTATTTACTATGAATATTAATGGTATTTATTATATATGATATTTATATATTACAAGTCATTAATTTAGTGTATATATTTAAAACTATAATCTTCACATAGTCAGGAATGTTATATGTTAGTTGGAGTGAAATTAAATATTTGTTATGATGTAAATTTCTAACTTATCATCTCAACATGAAATTTATAAAGGGGAATCACCTTAAATCTCGTGTATGGTGTTTAAATATCTTAATATTTGGTGTTTTATTTGGAGGTAAATATATACACTTCTATAAATTTAGAAATTCTATCAGGTATATTGATATGTTTTTTTTACTTAAAAAAACTAATAGGAATAATATTTCTGGTAGTGACACATGAAATAGTTATGAAACATGAGAAATTTAACAAGATGGAAATTATTCATCACACCATAGGATATAGAGACATCTTATCTACCACCTTGAAGTAAATCAGGTAAATGTGTAAATTAAATGTGTGAGGCATGTTACCAAGGATTTCTTTTAAGTAAGTTATGAATGATTAATTTCTCTATAAGATTCATGGGATTTTAAAATGGTATTTATACCCATTAGTAGAGTAATAATTTTATATAACACAAAAACAATATAAGTGAATACACCATGCTGGTGTAGAATATGTTAATGATGAGTTGAATCTACAACTCATTTAGTCATATAGGGATAAAATCCATTAATGGGTGAAAAATTGGACACATGTATACAATCTATTTTGATATATAATCATAATTTTGGGTTGTAGTATTATTCTCAAAATATAGACTTGGATGAAGCTATATTACTTAATAAAATGAGATTATATTCTAATATCATATTTATTGAATTCTAATATCATAATGAGATGTTTTTATTTTCATATCAAAGTTATTATAAATTGTATTTGTTATAGTAATTTGATTATGACTACGTTTAATTGATTGAATTATTTTGATTAATTAAATCTCTTATATACAAAATGGACATAATATTTTTATAGAATATTTATATTATCTTTATTATTGTTGGAAAGTTAAAAAATAATATGATAACATATACAAAATTATAAATGATGTGTCTGATGATTGAAAAATGTCTACATTTTCTACAATTAAATATTTTCAATTATTTTAAATGCAATAAAATATCATATAAAAAATATTATTTTCATTATACCTATATTAATTTTCATTATTTTTTTAATTCTACCAAATTAAAAAATTTATTCTCCAGTAAATAAATTGAAGAAACAATAGAATTAATTATTTTAATTTTATCTTATAAAACTCTCAAGAAATTGTTTTGGTAGATGTTATACTACATTTACTGTCTATAATTCATTGATAGAGATTTTATGAAAAAATTCCTCACAACACTAATTTATATACGATTTATCTTTTCTTGTGATTTAATTTTACATGATCTATTTTTTCAGGTGTTTTTTATTCTACACTTTGATTATCCCTTGTTATTCTTATAAAAAATTATGGAAAGTAATAATCATACTTATTTCTATTATCCACAAAACTATAATTGTTAGTGGTTCATTTAATTAATTTATTTCCATAGGTTATTATATGAATTTATGGGACTACAAATTTTTCAGGAAGAATATTTAGAAGGATGGAAATAAATTATTATTTAGTATATTTTTAAAACTTGTTATTATATATCTATTTCCCTAATGACAATAAACTATTGGGTTTTTTGTGTATTCTTTGTTATTTTGTATTTATTTTAAAAATGAATAACCAATATATATATATATATAGCTAATATGTTGGTAATTTAATATGTATTAATTAATGGTATATTTATTTTGAGGGACTAGAGCATGTAATATTATTGGAATGATTTTATAAATAGACAAGTTTGTAATGAGGTCATCATAAGTTGGGATATATTTGAGATTAATGAAAGATTCTTTGAAAGATAATTTTTTTTAACATTACAATAAATTAAAGTATTAAAATCATTGAATTTTATTATTTTAGAAAATTGTTGAAAATATGTTGAATCTTTTTACTAACCAATGTGATTGATAGTATGATAATATCACAAACAGAAATATTAAAATGATAGTTGTATATATCAAAAATAGGTAGGTAATAACTCAAATTTCTGAGGTTATGAATAATAACATTAACCATGTTGTGTGATTAAATTATCATAAAATGGAAAAAGTAATTTATGTGTAATTTGTATAACAATTTATTCCCTATTTTGGTGGATAAATTAATATAATAAACATTGAGTAATGGAATTTTTTTTAGAAAAGATATTTCTTAAATTAAATAATTTATATAAGAGAAGGATAGGTTGATTTTATTTCACTTAGATTTCATAGTGAAATATATGTCATGTAACACCACAAAATGATTAACTTTAATTCTTTAGGAATAAAATATATATTTTCGCTAGCTTTTGACAAACATGACACCAGGTTTAAACAAAACAATGATAAGTCATTCTTTGTTTAAAAAATTTAGAACTAATGTCAAAAATAATTTAAAACATTCTTTAGATACTTTATAATAATTTTTTAATTATGATTACAGAAAATTATATTGGATGAGCTCTTAGTATTTTTCAAATAAGTTTCATTTTTTGATAAATATTGAAATGTACTTAATTTTAATTGAAAGCTACTATTTAATTTAAATAATTTATATTGTTAATATATATACATATATATTTAAAATTTAATATTAGAAAATTTTTATAAACATTAATATAAATTATTACATTGTGATCAATTTAATGTTAAATATGGAAAAAAAATTTCTATATTTTTAACATTTTATCTTTTAAAACAATATTTTATCGTCTGATATGTGAGATTAATACTAAACTATATTTGATTACCTCTTTGGGATTTACAAATAAATATATATTCAATATATAGAATAATAATAATAATTAATGATTAATTTGATAACATTTGTTTTTTACAATAATTATTAGTAAAAATATAAAAATATATCTACAATGAGAAATGTTGAAACATAATTTGTCCGCATTACAAACATTTGTATTCAAAATATTTTTTAGAGATTTATAATTTACGTGTTAAATTAAAATTAAAATTAATATTAATTATATAGAATTTATAAAAAAACCTCATTTTAATTTTTTAATTAAAAGAGAAGTTACATAAGTAATTAAAAAGATACATGTTACCATTGTAATAAATAGTAAAAGTGTAAAATTGTGTAAAATTAATGATTAGGGAATAAAATAAAACAAATTATTTAAATATTTTTGGTGGAGGGGTTTTTATACCACATAAACATTACCCTCCATTATTATTCAATTTTATTGAATCATTGGGTAAGGGAGACATTACAATAGTGATCTTTTTGAGTATTTACATGAATTCTACTCCCCCTTAACTCTAAAATTATACTCACTATCACTATTATTCACACATTAAAAACACCTTTGGACTTCCAGGACCAAATAAAATAAATAAACAACTCCCTCCCCTCATCCTAAATGCCAAATACTGTATATATATCTATCATTTGAATGTTTTCATACAAAACAATTTAGGATACCTTGAGATGTGGTTGTGTTCTTCACCAAGTATCCTTATTTTTTTTGGACCTCCATCATTTTAAATATCTACCTTTATTTTGTTATAAAATAAATATATTCCATATAATAAAATGTTTTTATGCTAATTATAATACCTCAAACCTCACATACTTCAATCAAATGTGTTAATAAATCATTGTTCATGTGTATGGAAGACTACCACCACACGAATCAATAATGTTGGTTTTATCAATCCACATACTGAGGAAGGTTTTTTATGGATATATGTTATACAAAATATATTTAAAATATTATTAATCTTCAATTGTATTTATGTAGAATATATTATTTTAATTTTAATTTATTATGAGATATTATAACATCGCTACTATGTAGAAAAGACTAAATCTTCGTGATGCAATGTAATTCATCCTTTACAAAATATTTTTGTCAAATGTGAAAAATAATATAATAAATAATTATATATGGTATAATTAAAATATTTATGAGTTTGATGAAATATACATAATTATGTATGGACAGTATATAAAATATTAATCACATTAATCTTATAACATCATTAGTGTATCTGTGGACTACAGGCTTCATGAAACAATGTGACTCTATTTTTATCAACACACCACATAAAATATATATATAATTATATATATATATATATATAATATTTTAAAAAATATATAGTGAAAATTCATTTAAGATTAAAAATTACTAACACCCTTTTATTATTTATCCATTAATAATGGAAAATTTTACAGATGTATTTGAATTAATAACCATCTATATGATCATAACATACATCATTTTTCATAATCATAAATAATTATTCATATAGAAACAACAATTTATTTAAAAAATATGATAATTGTGTCATTATTGAACATTTAGATATGATTAAAGTGTATAAATTTTTAATGAATCAGATATATAATGACATAACACGAATATGAAAATACAACAACTAATACCTAAAATAGAGATAATAATGAATTATTATAAATGAATAGTTAGTGGTATGTTATATCGGTATCATATGTGATGTTATATATATATATTAATAAGGTCTTTTTATAAATTAATAGTATTTTTAAAACCATTTTACATATGATTAATGAAAATGAAATCAAAAGGAATCATAGTTTAAGGTGTTTCATCATAATTTTTATTCCATTGAGAATTAATTTTTATTATTAACCAATTCAGTTTTATGTGGTTTATATACATACTATATGAAATATAATACCATTATTGATTAATAATTTATGTTATTTAAAGATAAAATTCTAATTATTCCATCTATGTTTATTTTACTTGAACATTATCAATTTGTAAATATTTTGAACAATCTCGCAATATTTTTTTGATTGTTAACATTCTTTAGAAAAAATAACCTTTTTAAAATTATTTACATCCGTAATTATATTATTCATAAAAATGCATATTATTTCATGATGTCTATGAATATTTCCTAAGAAATATAAAAATTATTAGATATAGTTTTTAATTTTAATGTCACATGATTAACTAGAATAATATGGATAAACCCATATCTTTTACTCTATAGAGATATTTTATTATAAAGAATTTTATTTTATGAATAATATCAATTATTTAATATACGAAGAATGATTTTGAGATAAGGTTATGTGTGGGTAAATCTGTATTAAATCAACCCTGATGCATCACTAAGACTCATGGGACATGCTATTGCGGCTAAACTAAATAGGTTTATACATATAGTATTTAAACTGTCTATTGAAATGTATTAATAGTTGAGGTATCCTTATTAATGAGGCCATGGGCTATAATTGTTTTGATTTCCCATGATTAATAATTTATATAGTATTATCCATGATATTATCACTGTGATATTATATATTGATGCATTTAATTCTTAGTTTTTTGATTAAATGACACGTATTTTCCGTTACTAACCATATTAGGTTAATTGTTCTTTATATGTTAATGTAGTCAACATATTTAAAATTAATATTTTCTTGGTTATATTTACATACATGTTTATTATTCCCATTGAAAAATTATATATTCCTATATATTGATCCCTTACAATGAATTTTATCTTATGATATTTTTTGGTTTTGTCACACAAGGTTATGAAAATGATATGTTTGAATGTGTTATAAAGGATGTGATTTGTCAAAATTATTTATTTATTATGTTATATGTTTTATTTTCATTAAAAATCGATATCAAGTATGTTTCTAGTTTAAAAAACATTCTAAATTGATCAGCCATTTGGGATTTGATTCCCCATAATCATACCGATGTTATAAAGTAATGAACTGGCTCCGAGATACTATGGTTTGGGTTTGCTATCAGATAAATTTTAGTACAATATCTAAGGAATATATTTAGAAAAAAAGGATTTTGTAACCCAAAAATATAATATAACATGATGATAAGTATAAAAGAATATAACAATGTATTGTAATGAAATTTATTAGATAATTAAAACCAGTAGTACATCCCCAAATGGATACAAAAAGTTAGTGTGTTAAAAACTTAGTGGTTCATAAGTGTGATACCTTTGAAAAATGTTCTACTTCATTTACATGACTATTACATGTAACCAGATAAGGGGCCTTACAACACACATGGTTTTAAACTCTCATTAGACACACATAGGAATGTTTTATTCTTCATCACAAACACTTATGTTAGAATTAAATGTTAATATATCACTAAAGAATCAAATGGTTATGATAAAAAATGCTTAAATTATTATTTTTTATTCATTACACCATATTTAGGGTAATAAAATATGAATCTAAGATCATTATTATATGATATAATATATCATATTCCATTATTTTATAAATGTATGATTGATGTAACAATTCTATCCATAGTCGTAAAAAATTTATAGATTTCCCTTCTATGGGGACCAATATATCTTGTATTAAAAAAGTTTAAATCATCTATATACTGCGAAAAATTAATTAGGTTATAAAAAATTACAATTCCCAAGTGGAAAAAGCTTTTACATAGTTAAAATATCATACTTTGGAGAAACCTTTTCCAAAAAAGCTCCAATTTTTTAATTATATTATTAATTTAATTATTGATGAGAAATGGATTAGGTCTTTGGGGAAGATATTTATGGCCCTGTGTTGTAGTAGAAATAAAAAATGTTACAATTTAGTTGTATTTTCTCAAAATAAATGTTGATCAATGGTGGTCATTGACATAGAATACCAATGATAAAATTGAAATAGAAGTAATGGAATGTAAATATTTAAAGAGATATTATTTTATAAATATTTCCATTTTGAGAAAGAAACTGAGATAAAGAGAATGTTACATAGCTTGATCAAAATGGTAGAAGAATGAGCCACTGACTATGAAGATACCATTGAATGGTTTTATAGGTATATTATAGATTACATATGCAATATATAGTGTACGATTTACCACCATAATGATGTTATTAAACCATGTCTCTAGAGGGATTTAGTTTCTCTATTTCAAATTATTAAATAGTTTTATATGATATAAAAAATGTGAAATAATTTTCTAGATACAATATATTCACAGAAAAAAATTATAACAAAAATTCAACTGAGCACCAAGAGAAATGGAATGTGATATGAAGAATATACAGAACAATTAATTTCCATCTTTTGTTAATTATAGAAAGAAACATCATCAAAAATAACCAAAACCCATGGGAGTATATTAAAATAGTAATTATATGTGTAATTTTTATCCTTAATTAATGGGTGAGAATCAATTCAGTTATTTCTCTTGAATTATCTATACAAAAATGGGGAACTATTCACACCAATACCTCATGTGTTAGTAGAATCCACCATAAAAGTGGCCAATGGGAGAACATGAATCTTTTGTGATCACTAAAACTGAGGTGAAAGTAACCAATGATGTGGTTTTAGGTACATTGATAATATATTTATGTTTAACTAATGATATATTTTATTATGAATCCTATAACTATTTTATATATACCATATTTCCCACAAAAATTATAAATTTCCAATTTTATTTAATAATAAGGTTTTTATCCAAAACCATAAAGGGGAGTCTCACTATAACAAAAATGTGACGATCATTCCCCATTATTTAAAATAAAAAATATTTATTTACAAATATTATTTTCATTTATATGGTTTAAATTTATATTATCCTTCAAATAAATTTACTTTAAAAATATGAGGACAAACATTATTTCATGATAAATAAAAATAATTTTTTATATGAAGATATGTAAATACTAATATTTAGAGTTGATACTTCAATATTAAATATGTATCTAGATAAAATTATTGTATCTCAACTAAATAAAATTCATCATGAAGAATAATAAAAAATATAATGATGAATAAGGTAATCATAAATTTTGGATGTTTATATTGTATAATAATACAATAATGTATTTTATGAAGAATTAATAATACCTCCCCAGAGTTTGAATTTTAGTTTTCCATTGATTTAATACTATGAATAAGAATAATTTGATTGACTCCTAATATAACTGCCACTATGTAATTAGTGAAGTCGTTGAAACTGGTAGAGGACATTTTTTATAATGTATTTTTACTCTAACCTATTTCACTATAGTGGGCCGCAAATATAATTATTAAGAAGAAATACCAATCCAAGAGGTCATTCATTAATTATAGGGAAATCAATTCCATTAAAATAATAAATGCGTATCATATTCCTTACATTGATCAATTATTCAATCATCATAATGGAAACAAATATTTTTTAAATAATGAACTATATTCTTGGTATCATTAAATTAAAAAATACATGGAATAATTTCCAAATATAGATTTTCTAACAAGGTATAATAATTTCATGTTTATGGTAATTTCATTTTGATAAACTAGTGAAACATCTATATTTATAGATATAATTAATAATTTATTCATGGAATAGCATGTCGATTTTTTGGTGATAATCATTAATGATATTTTGGTGTATTTTAACTGATATAAGTACAATGATAATCACCTGTGGATCACTCTCAAGAGTCATATAATGATAGAGATATATGGGGGGTTTTAGTATGTGTTATTTCTAGATTCAAGAATATTTTTCTCATTGCCATATTTTATCGATTACTTGAATAAAAATTGATCCTATAAACAAAAATATTTTCTGAAAATGGACTACAACAATGAACATGAATGAGGTATATACTATCATTGGATTGGTAGGTCACTATCAATGAATCATTCATACTTTTTCTAGACTAAGAAACTCGAGTACCAAGACTAAATGGATATGATATGGAATTTGAACAATGTTATGATTAACTAATGAATAGAATGGTAACTTATCTAATTCATTCTCTAGATTCTAGAAGTGACGAATATCTTATAAGTAATTATTCATCGAATAATGGACTTGGTTTTTTCAGAAAAGGAAATTATGATGATATAGTATACATATCAAGTAAGTTTAAGAATCACAAAAACAATACACATCCCATGATATGGATTTGGATTCTATAATATTTTTATTCAATATACTGATAAATTATGTTTATGGTTAAATATCTGATATTTACAGAAATCAGAAATGAAAAAATATGTATTCCTACATAAGAGACTCAGTAAGAGGAAAAGGGTATACCTCTATCTTCTTAATGATTATGATTAATCAATACACTAATACTCAATAGAAATAAATGAAGTAACTAATGTATTAATTATTAAATATCCAGTAATTAAAACATAAATAATGATTCTGAGGGATCTTATATCCATAGGTCATGTAAATATGAATATTGGAATTTATATGTAATGTGGGACTATAATAATTTTTAAAATTACTGAAAATCCATGTCAATTACAAAAGGTAAATAAATCACGATATGATGATGATTTCTTCTATGAGATAATTAAGGATCTGAATTACTTGAAATTATCTTAATTCCATTATGGAGATGTTGTCATGATATTTTGAAGTTGATTATGTGTTCTATCTATACTAGAGCTAAAAAAGAATTATTGGGTCATACTTATAACTCAAATCACTTTATATCCCCGAAAAAAACAAAATATATACAGAGATATAGAATACAATTATTGGTGGGGTTTCTTAAAGATAGAATTTATGGAGTATTTCTATAGATTTTTTGTTTACATAAAATGTGCTGTCACAATATATCATCCCATAGGAGACATACAACCTCTTACTCTTCCTGTGTGGAAATGGGATGACATTACTTATATATTTTCATCACATTAAGATATACATATAGAATTAATAATCTAATATGATTTATCACTAATTTCATATTTGTTTTCTAAATTTACTGGATATTAGATAAAACACACCTCTTATGTTCATCACAATGACCTATATTAATGATGTTACAATACGTAATGGCACGTCACTATAAACTATTCCCAATTTTTATCAACATTTGAATTTTTAAACCTATAAAATTATTAAAAAGAATAATTATACATAAGTGAAATTGATAATAGCCTATCTCCAAAAAATAGTGGAAAATCTAAAACAATAATTAGATAAATTGCTGAATCATTCGTACTTGACTTTCCTGGTCGGAGGGAAAATTATTTACCTATGGTAGATTTTTTCTATAACAATAGATTACATTTATATATTCATATGGTTAATCATACATCATTATATTTAAAGAGATTTCATAATATAACTTGTTGGGATGATTTCATTGAAATAAATTTAGTATGACTAGATCTTATTGACGATAAGAATAAATATCTATTCCATTAATGATCACATTACAATGGATCATTTTCTGAAAAAATTATGTTTATAATCAAAGAAAAGATTTATAATTATATATGGGTGAACATGTCTTCATGTTGGTATCTACATATAAGGGTGTTGTTAGTAGTGTTATTAAATGGAGACTACTCCCTAGGTATATTCACCATGTTGATTTTATTGATTAAATTGGATTTTTTCTTATCATTTATTAATGTCTCAAAAATTCTCAATTGTAAATAAAGTGGTTCATGTGAAAATGTTAAGAAATTATATTTCCGACCTAATGTATGTGACCACATATGATGAATTAATTTTGAAAGATGACATATATTACAATAAATAACCAATCCAGATTAACAATACTAGAAAGAAATTATTGATGAATCGAATTACATGACTGGTAATGGTACATTGGTGAAATACAAAAATATAGGAAAGAACGTGAGAACAAAAAGATATTATTTATAATAATGTCCCTAAAATATTTATAAATTAATGTAACAAAAAATTACAGGATGATATTTTTTATAACGGAATAATTTAAAACCCAAATATGTTATAATATATTTCTTTTAAAAAAAATTATATTTCATTGATAGATTGAAATGCATGAGACAACGATTATAAACAGAATTTTCATTAGTCAAGATTTGTAATACTAATTTATATTTATATTAAAAACCATTTAATTTTTTGTTGAAAAAATACACCTATTTTTTGAATTACAAATATTAAAAATACAAAAGTTTTAATTGTTAGATTTTATATGATATGATTTATTTTTGTATGAATAGTTAATAATATTAAATTTTAATTGAAAACTTATTTTTGATTTTTAATAATATATAATATTAAATTATATTTATAATTGGGTTTATTATAAATTTACACCATTTTTATATCAATTAATTAAATTTAGGTAATTGGACTCAATTTAGTATTGAAATTTGATAAAAAAATTTACTTTTTTAAAATTTTCACATTAAAGGCCCTCTTTCTCATCCTGTATGTGAGATCATTTTTAAAGTAAATTATTCTACCTATATATGTTTAATTTTTAATAATGGATTAAAAAATATTAATCATTATAATTTTTATCAAAAAAAATGGATCTTAATTTTTTTAGAATAATTAATGGGAAAAAATTTAAAATTAAATACATAGATTATTGATAAAAACATTTATGTGTATAACATGCATTTTTATGAAAATTAATTTCACAAAATAAACTTTTATTTATTTAATAATATTTATTTCATATTCATAATTAATATTTCTATATTATCTAATAAGTCTAATTTTAATATTAGTAGTAATGGTGAAATTAGCTTGTTAAATAAAAAGATACAAGTTAACATGCTAAAAAAAACTAAAGGTTTGAAATCGAATAAACATTATATCTAATGAGTAAACATTAAAACAAATATAATTATTTTGTTTTTGGGATGGTTATAATGAACAAATGAACCAACCCTACATTATTATTCAATTTTTGAGCCACACTATATAATGGATATCTCCCAATAGTGAAAACATATGAGTATTCACAATAATGCCACTCCTCCTCAAATATAAATTAAAAATCACTCTTCTTAATCAAGCACTAATTTAAAAAATTTATTTGAAAAATAACATAAAAAATAAATTTCTCCAATCCCTTACCCTCATCTTTTAATAATTATATTAGACATCCATCAGTCCTCTAAAACATTTTTTATAATTTTTACATGGATATCGAAGAATATGTTATGTTCTTCATCATGGGTCCTTATTTTATTTCATTATCTACCTCCTTCAATTCATATTATACCATGAATTTATAAAAAAATTATTATCTTCAGATAATTATATTTTTTAATATAAAGTTTATTACCTACAACAACACACACTTCCATCAGATGGGTTACAAAATAATCATTCGTGTGTATGGTGGAAAACCTTCTCACGAACTGAGGTCGTTTGTTTTTTTAATTACCATAACTCATGGTTGGGTATGATGATGGATATAAATTATATATGAGATATTTATTACATTATTATTTCACATGAAAACTTATATATAATATAACTTTTTTACCTTTAATTTTATGGGTGGCCTGACAACGTCACTTGTGTGTACGAAAAACTACCGACTGACAAAGCGATGTGCTTCGTCATATACTAAATATTTAAATGGATGGTAATATGAAATAATGATAATAATTATATTTGAATTACATGAATTAATTATTATATTAATTATATATTCATCATTCTGGAAAAAAAACATCATTTTATTACACTTAATAAAGAAAACATCCTTTTTGTATTTGTGGACATCCTCTTTCACAAAGCGATGTGACTTTTTTTTCATCGGCACACCACATTAATCATAAATATAATTATAATTAATGTAATAGTATAGTATATAAGTAATTATAATCATTATTTAATTATAATATATTACTTACACCATTTCAATAATGATAATTGAATAATGGAAATCTTTACTCCTGCGTATATATGACCTATTATCTCAGTGATTGGAATGTACTTCATAATTTTTAACCTTACATAAAAATTGGTTTTAAAAGTATATTTAATTTAAAAATATGATAATCTTTTAATGAATATTATTTTTACATGAAAAATTTCTACAATATGTCCATGAACCTAAACTTTTATGAAAAAACAAGCACAGGAAAACATGTTAATTAACACATAAACCAAACAATCCATTGAATTATTATTAATGAATTTCTAATAATATATTACATAAATATAGCATATGGTATTATAAATATTAATATGGTTCATGTATTAGTTAATAAATTGTATGAAACCACTATACGGTTGGTTAAATAACATATAGTCAAAAGGAAATGTATGCTATGGAATTTCATCTCAATTTACTGTCAATTGAGGTTTTTTTGTTCTTATACACTAACTCACTTTTATGTTGTTTATATACTACAACATTTACATAAAATATAATAAAAAATTCAAAAATAATTATATTTTATTTTCATTTTTAATTATTTCATTAAATGGGATTTGAATTGAAAATCCCATGTGGAAAATTTATTGAAAAATCTCTCTTTTTTTTCTGACTATTAACATTATCTTATGTAATCACTTTTAGATAATCATTTTTAATTAGAAATTAAATTTATCATAAATATCTAAATGAGATAAATATTTATATTATTATATTATAATATTTATAAAATAATTTATTTATAGTATTTATATTGAAATATATTGGATTAACTGTGGAAATTGTGATAAATGTGTATTACTTACTCAATTTAGATATTTAAATATAAGGAATATCAATTCATGAATTATATTGGTTTTTTTATATATGAGGAATGATTTGGGAATTAATTTATATGTGGGGATAGAAAGAATATAGCCCCTCATTACATCTGTAGGTCTCATAAAATAAATTATGTTAGCTAAATTAAATATGTTTCTTCTTATAATATTTAAAAAATCTTTTGAAATATCATGATATTAGAGGTACCATGATTCCTATGACAATGCTGTCCAATAATTAAGCATATACTTCATTCATAATTCACTTATCATTACCCATATGATATTCACTATGATGTTATGTATATATGAATTTCATTTTTAGTTTATTGGTGAGATGGTATGTATTTTTGGTCACATACATTTAAATATTGATTATTACCTATCTATTCACGAAGTCATATTTTATAATTTTTATGTGTGATTAGTTATATATAGTTTAAGTAGATTGTTCTTATTTAACCATGACATATTCCACTCTACATAACACTTAATGACCATTTCCTCTAAAAAATATTTTGTTTCCTCTCCCAACTTTTTGAGGAACTGATCATTGAATTAGTTTTTAAGTATAAAATTAATTATTTTTTCATATATTTTGGTTTTATTATTTATTAAAAAAATTAAAATTTCTATCATGTATGTATCTGATTTTCCCAAACACATTAAATGATCATTCATTCAGTATTTGATTCCTTGTAATCGTGTTATTGATATAAATTATGGGACCAACTCAATGTCATTAGATTTAGTGTTGATATTGTTTTCAATAGATGAATTTATTAAAAACAACTGTAATTTTATTTTTTAATATTTATAAAAGGGAATATGAAACAATAATTTAACATGAGGATATCTATAAAGTGGAATAATAATCACTAGGTAATGAATATATTATGTCGATTTAACTAGAAATTCATCACTCTTTACATAGTATAAGTGTAAATGTTCTGACATAGAGGTACCTAGGAGTAATAACACAAAAATGTTTCATCGAGATTGAATTGAGTGATAACTAATTACAAAAATGCCCTTACTACTCATTTTATATGACAGTCCTAGGAGATTTGCATAAGATAATTATGTTTTCTCTTGAAATATCATTATGATGGAATTTAATGTAAATATATCTATAGAGAAACTATTTTTCAAATTATAATATTAACAATTCAAAATTATTTATTTTCTGTTACGAATTAAAAAAAAAATTATTTATATATTATGATATAAATTTCATAATTATAGGATCTAATCTAGTATATTATGTATATTTAGAAAAGGCTCTTATAATTAATAATAATACAAAAACTTGTGGAAAATGAAGATATTTCATTATCAAGGAAGCTAATACATCTGATATTTCAAATGAGTAAATTATTGTAATATTTTTCCAGCTTAATCAAGTTGATAAATATAACCTTTCCTAAAAGAAAAAATAAATAAAAAAATGATAATCTACAATTATATACCATGTTTTGTGAAATAAGACCCCATTTTTTAGTGGAATAATAATATAAATGTTTTGGGTAATTAATTTTATCTCAGTATATGTTATTTATAGACCTGGGATGTCGTGAAATTGAAAAATGTTACAAATGTAGTGTGTTTTATCAAATGTGTCACTAATCCGTGGGGGTCATTGATTCAAAATATCATGGATTACAATTAAAAATAATTATTAGAATATAAAGAATTTATATATACATTTGTAGATAAATATTTCATTCATGAGAATCATATTAAGTTTAATATAATGATAATTATATTAATAAAAATTAAAGATGAAACTGATGGAAATTATAAAGTTACCATTATGATGATGTCTTATTATGATACAAGTTACTTACACAACATGTATTGTTATATTTCATATTTCATTGAAAAGAATAATCCAGGTGTCTCACGAGAATTTTTCAATCATCATTTTTATTTTATGATAAATTTTTTTGATATTCCCTAATAATGGATAATTAATTTTTTAGATCCAATATAACCAATGGGAATCAAGAGAATAAGAGGACATCTGAGCTCCAATAGAAAGAGAATATGACAAACAATTAGATAAGGAAGGATAAATGTCCATCTTATTAAAATATTGGAAATAATCATTAAGGAAAAATCATGAACTGAATGAGAGTCAATTACATGTGTGTTAAATAAGTGGCATCATTAACATTGATTTCAGGGGAAGAAATTAATCGATGATGTCTTGTGATTCTAATGTAGATAAATGTGGAATTATTTTCTGAAATTTCTCCAATATCAGAAGAATTACAAAATGTATTAATATTCATACAAAGATATTATATGTAAATAAAAAAATATTTGTTACACAATATAGTGACTGCACTCAAGTTTTGTAATGGTTTATTGTATTTTAAACACATAAATATAAAAAACTTGTTCATAAAGAAATCATTTCAGAAGTACATAATGTATATCAAAAGTCATAAAATGATGTAATGAGATAAATAATAGATGAGATAAATAAAATATTTCATGATATCACAAAATGAGACATGAAATTATGTAATACAGAAGCATAAAAAAATTATATTATTAAATGCTCAATGATAAAAACATCATAGCAAACAATGTCCTTTTCTAAATCTGGTTCACTCTCAATTCCTGCTCGGTGTTACTGAACCCTATTTACTTCACATTCTATCTCATTATTAATGAACCAAGATCAATTTCAATTATTTCCCTTTTTATATCATTAGATATAAATCCATACACAATTCATTTTAGGTAGATATTGGTCCTACCCATCACATAATTAATACCATTCATATGTTTCCACAAGAACGTAATATAGTCATTATATCATAAACCATAAAAATAATTGTGTTTATTAGAAATAATTAAATCATAACATTAATAAACCATTGAATGAATAGTTGTACTATCCTCAAAAAATTACACCATTAAAACATATTTAACTTTAAATTATGTCATACTATTTGGAGAATAATATTGATATGTCTTCATGATGAAAATATCCTTCCTGGTTTCAAATAGACTTCTTTTCATTAAATAAAAATAATTTTAAAATAAAAAAATTAAATAAGAATAATATTTTATTAATTTTTTGGAATGCTTATTTCAATAAAGAATCAATAAGGTAGAAGAATATTTTCATTACATTTGTTTTTTAGAAAATCATCCCTATAGTACATTTTCCAGAAATTTATAAAAGTGACCTATTTTGGAAGCAACAAAAAAGATTCCTTTCAATCCATTTAGTGAAACATAATAAATCAGAACAAATGAATTTAAAAATTTTATAAAAATTGATAAAATATATTGGAAAATAGTTGTATGAATCACTGACATGGAAGATAAATATCCCCTTATATAAAAGTGCAAAGAAACATTGCTAAATAAAAATTTGATTGCAAAATTAACCTTTTCATTAGGACTTATTTCATTCATTCATATTTTAAACTCCAATATAACAGATAAAACAATGTTATTAAATTATTAAAAAAACATATTAATATTTATAATATTTATATGACCATATCATCACTTGTTTTTCAATAATATTTCATTATCAACCTTATATCATGTATTAACTACTTCATTTTCCTATACGCATTTTGTCCTATAAGACCAAAATATTTTTCATAGTATATATTTATATAATTTTTGGAATTATATTAAGTCAATATAAATCATATTTATTCTATATATACATATATATAATCAATATATAATAGTGACTATAGAAAATCAATCACATGATGTCCAGGAGATGGTAGGTCATACATTCACCCAAGTAATGATATCATACCATAAATACAAAATGGGTAAGGGAGGAAATAGTAAATATTTTGTTCCATAATCAGTATCATGCTTTAATTATTATATTTTCATTTTATTTCCATTATTATACACATATAGTTAATGTAGTAACGAAGAAATAGAGTATACCATAGCGTGCATATAGTAAGCCACACGTACGCATAGATAGTGCTTATAATTTTCATGGTATGGATAAAAGCTAGAATACATATGTTATTTAACAATAACAACATACCATAATGTAGTGTATAATTAATTTATTTACTTTATAATGAAATTATACTTGAATGTGATGTAGGAGAATAGATAACCATGGAACAGTCAGTAATGACCATTAAATCTTCTTTGGAGAATATCCCCTTAATCATTTATTAAATGAACTAGGGATAATATTTTGAGAAGACCAAAACCTATATAATGTGGATTAAGATGTTGGTAATGGATACTTATTGGGTATTTTTTAGAGTTATGGATCAATGGGATGTAAAGAAGTTAGGGAGGATGTGTCCTATAAAAATTAACATGGGTAGAATTTTTTGAATTAAAAATAATTAATTTTTAAAAAATTAATTACAAATGAATATTACTCAACAATTCAATGGATTATACGATATTGTTGTAATTTTTTTTGATATCATCATGAAATATTTTTTTGTCTCATTTTATTGTTTTTTAACTTATAATTTTCATTAACCGTTAGTTAACCAATTTTTATTTTATCTAAGGTAAAAAATAATTACATATTCAACAGTTGTGATTTTTCCCAAATATGAAGTGAAATAGAACATAAAAGAAAAAATCATATCCTTTTATTACATATTTTAAATTTTCCAAATTATTCTGTATATTTATTATTTTTAAATATTGTATTACTATTCTATTTTGAAAAAATATCATTAGTGCCAATTTTATCACAATTAATTATCTGGATTAAAAAAATAATAATATCAAATTATCATCAAAACAAAAAAATATATTATTTACCTAAGAGTAGAAGTTCGTTTATTAAATTCAATTATCACATCAATTATATAACATAATATTTATTTAAGTATTTTTAAAAACATATGTTTGATATTCCAATCAATAAAATATTTACAACATAAGTGGTTTGTATTTATTTAATATACTGATTTCATTACAAAAAATATAAAATAAAATATAAATTTAATGATAAATATTATATATTTAGGAATAATATTTATATTTGAATATATATTTTTTGCAACCCTGTATGAAAAATTTTTTGTTGATTAAAAGATGAATAAATAATATTTAATTTCTTAATAACTAATATATTATAAATACCACAGTGTCACCTAAGAGACCTAAAAATGTAGAAGTTAATTTTTTCATGGAAATATATTTATGAATTTTAAAATATGTATTTATATTCATTTATAACATAATTCTTTCCCATGGGGACACATAGGGGATATTAAAGTCAATAAAAGTGATATTTTAGGACATTCATTTATTTAAATATTATATAATTCTTTTTCAGGGAAATGATTCCATTGAAAGATGTAATATAAATCTTAATCTTTCAAGGTTATAGTTTCATTTATAGAATAAATTTTTTTCATGAGTCAAAGTCATTTTAATGTCTCTTACATTGAAATTTTTACCAAAATTACCCAATTTACCCATTACAGTGGAAACATAATTTATCATTATTACTAATCATATTATTCATAAATAAAATGGAAATATTCAATGAATTTATACCTTATAAATATAAAATCCTATTTTTTTTATAAAATCATATTATAGAATTTTCATAGTTTAATTTAAAATAAAACCATTTACATGTCATGAAAAACAATGTTTTAAGGAAAATATCATTTTATAAAGTAAAATATTTTCATAAATATTTAATGAATATATAACATTTAAAAAAAACTAATAATTTTAAATTAAAATGAACTTATAAAAAATTTAAACTATTTAAGAACTGAAGTTTACAATATAAATAATTTTAAAGAAAATATAGATTTCAATAAGAAACTGTATTTTCAATATTGATTAAATGTTTTCAAAAAAATGTAAGATAATTTTGATATAATGTATTACAAAATAAAATTAATAATATCAAGTAAATATTATATAACTTTTAGAAATAAAATGAAAATAATATAATTTTTCATGTAAACCTAATTTTTGATGAAAAAAGTGATTTTTCTAAAAAATGATAGATCATTTTCCATAAACACACTAATATATTCATATTTAGTTATATTTATTTCATAAAATATTTATTAATATTGTTTAAATCAATTTAATGCTTATTTTATACTAATAGTGTCTCATGGTTCTTCTATACTAACAGTTGTGTGAAACCCAAGACACTGATGAATTAAAATTAATAAGAGGTATATATTTCATAAAAATATATTAGTGTTATAAGATTATACCCTAAAAAAGAATAGGGTGATAAGTCAACTATCTTGTGATAACCACAAATGAGTTTGACGTACTAAATGATATGGTGGTAGGTACTCTAATCCAATATTAAAATAAATCTATTGATTTTTTTATTTTGGTTCCTCTCCATCTTTTATAAATACCTAGTTTTACATGAAATATTGAAATTTTCCTTCTTACTAAAGGTGGTCTCATTACAGAAATAATTTTATGATAGGTCCCCACTATGAAACATACTCATTATATATTTTTAAACATTATTATCATACCTATTGTTTAATTCGATAAAATCATTTAAATATACTAGATTTCTAAATATGCCGCAAACAATTTCCTGTAAGAATAATGAAATCCAAATTTGTTACAAATATTATGAATTATTTATATTTATTTAAGTGTCTTCATCATCTAATTCATATCTATATCCACCTACAATAGCTATATTAAATGATATTCTTCGGGAATAAGAGAAAATAAAATATAGGGATGATGAATGTAATCTCTAAATTAATGATCAACTTATTTTATAGGAATACAATGATATATTTCTAGAGAAATTACTAAAACATACCCTAGATCATGATGATCAATTTTAAATTGATTTAATCCTTGATAGAATAACAATACTAAAGGGTCTTAATGTAATGGACACTATGTAATTAATACTGTTTATAAAATAACTAGAGGATAATCTTGATAATATATTTATTCACCCTATCGTTTTACCATGGGGAGCCTGAATTATTATCATTATGAATAATTATGGATCCATGAGGCTATGTATTTACTATAGCTAAATCTATTCCATCAAAATAAATTACAAGGATTATAAGACGATAATCAATTAAACATTCAATCAACTTTATGGAGCCTGAAATTTTTCAAAATTTTCCTTCCTTCTTTGTATCATCAATCATAAGTGATGGAGGAAATCTTGTAAAGATAAAAATTCATATAAGGTAATATATTATGAGTTTATGGTAATTTTATTTTGATTGACTAATTCTACATATATATTTTTTGATCTAATGAAAAATGTATTCTTGGAAAATCATGATTATTTTGTAGAAGCATTCATTGATGATAATATGATTTATTCAAAATTCCATGAGGAACATTAAAAATTATTGAGTATCATTCTTATTAATATTATATAAAATTAATTATATGGGAAATTTTCAATGTTTTATATTGGGATTCATAAGGATTATTTTCTTGTAGATATTTTGAACAAAAATATAATATCAATTGATCAAAGAAATTTAATGGAAATCATAGAATGTACTACACCAAATAACATAATTGAGGTATGTAGCTTCATTGGTTTTTTAGGTTACTATTTCCAGTTCATTTATAATATTCTCCTTATTGGATAAACCATTGACCTAGATTACATGAAAAAGGGTTTTATTTTTTGGAAAATTTTATTTGAATGATGTTTTGATAAAAAAAATATGAGAGTGGTCAATGCTTCAATTATAACTACACCATATGAAATAGATGGGTCTTTTAAATATAGTGACAAAACATATAAGTGAATTTATTATGTCTTAATGAAAAATGATATTGTTTATTAATATGAATCATGTTAAATGAATACATATGAAGATAAATACCAAACCTATGATATTCTTGTTGGTAGATATGAAATATTAATTTAATATACCCGGACATTAAATTTATGATAGATTATATGATATTTACACAGATCATATAATCCTATGATAAATCGTCTGATAGAAGTATCTCAATATGAGGAAATGTTTATGTATTTACCATCCCAAGAATTATGATTTTTAACACACTACCACCTATGGAAATAAATCATGTATTATATCCACTAATTTGTATAGATAATTTCATTTTGAACTAAATTATTATTTAGAGGTATTTTATAGCCTTGGAAATAATAATTATGGATATGAGAATTTTGAAGGAAATGGTGACATCAAACATTTTTTTTAAATGATTGAATAAACCATCTCAATATGAAAATATAAATATTTATAAATATAAAGATGATAACTATCAGAAGAAAATTATGTCATCGAATGATGAGAAATTAAAAAAAATTTATATGAGAAGATAGTTTAATAAAATTTAGATGAATATTATGTTGTCCATAAATACCTGATCTAAAAATTTAATTCATTAGTGGCCCCAGAGAACAAATTTCTCTACACACCTTGGTAGAAAAAATCTGAATGGATTTGGGTAAAAAAAATCATGGGAAATCATGAATAAGGCAATAACTAATTATCTAATAAGATGTTTAATCTAAAAAAATTGAAATATATAAGACATAATCGTAAAAGAGTCATGAAACATCTGCTTTTTACATCATGAAAATCTTATGAAAATACCATGGAAATTTCCCAAAAAATACCAAATAATAATACAATGATTTATCAAATATGTGATATCATTGATATCCTTGAAAAATATTTACAATACTATAAATAAGATAATTCTTAACTATTAAGATTCATGAATTTATTTTATTAATAAATTTACAAGACATCATCAAATAATGTTATAAATAGTGTCTGATCATGATAACCATTTTAATATAAAATCTTGAAAAGTAATTAGAAAAATTCTTATATAGAGACTCATTTAATAAATTCTTAAGAACTGCAAACTAATATACAAAACAATATAATGATTCAGAATGTGGAAGAAATGATGATTTTATGATCACATTAATTTGAAGGAATGTATGTTAAATATTTACCTTTAATAGTTTTTTCCTATAATAATAGTTTCCATTAATGTATATAAAGTGAACTACATGACGCATTATATAGAAAGATATGTAATAATATAAATTTTTGGGATTAATTATTTGAATTTAAGAATATATTAAAATAACGTTTTAATGATAAAAAAATTATGGTAATGGCTATTTTGTATAACATTAATTTTTTTCAATGTTGGAAAATAAATTTATACCAATATTCAGAGAAAGGTTTTAAAATTTCAATGAAGAGATCATGTCTTAATGAAGTATTAACCACATAAGAGTGTTATAAGGATATCTATGAATGTTAAATTGAGATAGAGGTAAATCATAATATTTTAAATTCCTAAAATATTTTGGTTTTTTTTGTAAATGATTCCAAACTAATCAAATGTACACAGCATGTTACATCTGTAATTGTAAACAAAGTATATTCTAGACCCACAACGTGGTATCAACTATGATGAATTATATTTGTAATCACATTTATATTATAGTGAAAATCATACCATGATTAACGATAAAAGATAGAATGTATGGAGGAATCAATCAACTCATATAGTAGTAAATCATTTGATAAATCGCAAAATAGAGGAACCAACATGGGCTCCATATGATATATGAAAAAGATATTCCTTAAAATATAGTGAAGGTAATGCCTGATAAATTTGGTGTAATAATTTTTCTATGAGAGGAGGAAATAAAAAAATAATAGTTCATAATATATAAATATATATATTTATAATAAATTTAATATCAACGATGGATTGCAATGGACCCAACACTGGGTTTATACAATCTATTTCAGTCTTTGGGAACCTATTATAGAATTAAATATTTTAAATTTTAGAAAATTTATTAGAAAAAATTAAAATAAATTTTTAATATATAATATGAAAAATAACTATGATGAATTTAAATTATTTTTTTGAGAAATATCATTTATTACTTAATATTTAAAAATACTAAATTATAATTGAAAGCATCCATTTAGATTAATTAATTTATAACATTAAATTATATTTATATTTATATTTAAAATTAAATAAGTATAATTTTACACAAATTATCCAAAATTAGGTTATATGGATCAATTTAATATTTAATTTGGATATAAAAACACTACATTCATTCAGTAATTTTCTCATTAAATAACTGGAATCTCATCGCCTCGGTGGGTTTAATTATAAATTATCATCTTCCACCTATGTTAAAATACTTTGGGAAAGTGGAATAATTTTTGTGAATAATAATATTAATATATTTAATATAATAATTTCATCTTGAATTTTTTTCATATTTATTAGTGAAAATAGTTAAAATTAATTACCATGATAAATGTTACAACATGGTTTTGTGAGTTACATGTGTTTGTATTAAAACTAATTTATGAAAAAAATATTATTTTTATATGTATAAATTAATTTAATATTATTAATATAGAGTTATAAATTATCGAATACTTGTGATTTTAATATGATTCTTAAAGGTCAAATTACCTATTTATATAATAATATAATAGTGACCATGGTAAAAAAACAAAAAATTAAAATTGAGTAAACTCATTGTCTAGGGAAAATCATTAAAAAGATTAATACATTTTCTATGGTGGATGTTTGAATTGATCTCATTAACCATATCATGTATTATAATTCAATTTTTAACCAACCTCCTGTAATGAATTCCTCCAAACTGTGAAACATTCTGAGTACATGCATGAATTCCACTCCTCAACTATGAAAGGGTAGTCAGTCTCCCCATTATTCACACATTCATACAACATTAGTTTATAAAATAACTTCCAAAATCTCATACTTATTTCCATGGAATCATACAATTATCTATGTTTTGAGATGAATGATTCCCTTTTAATTATTTAGTACAAACCTAATGTGGATACTTGAAGAAGACTTAATGTTCTTCAATATGTGACCTTAATGTATTTCCTTCTCTAGATCCATAAATTCATGTAATTACATTCTATTATAATATCCCCATAATAATTAATATATATATATTAGTGTTTTTAACTTTTGGTTATTCCCTAAAACAGTATAAAATTTTATCAAATTTATTATATAATAAATGATCACGTATAAGAAGGACTACCACCTCAACTACCAATGTAAAATATTTTTCAATTTCTACCTCTCATGGTTAAGTATGACGGTCGGAAAAAATTATGTTTAATTTTATAAAATATATTTAAAAAAATATTATAAAACTTTATTAATTTTATAATAAATATCGTATTACCTTCCATTCTGTAGGAAACAAGATAATGTCGCTATGGTGTGCGGCGAACTACTGCCTCATGAAGCGATATGATTTATGTACCAATAATGCATTCAATTGAAGGTGATAAGGAATAATTATTATTTTTATATGTGATATAAATGAAATAATTTTTATATAATTCCCATATTCCGCACTTTTTAATTATAATAAATTATTTTATTTTTTACACATTAATATGATAACATCATTAGCGGATGTGTTGACTACCTCCATCATGAAGCAATGTGACACATGTTCCCTCAGCACACCTTATGAATAATATATATAAGTATACATAATGAAATAATATGTTATATATTACATTATTATTATTATGTAATGATAAAATATTACTTACACCCTTTCCATAATGATAAATGAATAATAGAAAACGTGACTCATGTGCATGCACATCTTACCGTTTCTATGATCGTAACATACTTCATTTTTCCAAATCATCAGTAAGGATTAGTTTAAAAATAATAATTGATTTAAAATTAAAATAAGTATTCATTTATTTTTATTTTATTGAATATTAAACATTATATAATTTTTAAAATTTAATATTTAATTAATGATCATATATAAGGAAAAAAGGAAATTAACATCGAAGACCATAAGAATAATGAATGATTATTAATGAATATGTGGTAAGTGATTATCAAAAGGATAATATGTGATATTTTATATATTAATATGTTTCTATTAAAAAATTAATTATATACTTAAAGTCACTATAAAATAAGATATGGAATGTAAAATTAGATGGAAGAACTATGTATGATATTTTGTCTTAATTTACATTCCATTGAGGATTAACATTTTTTATAAACCCATTTTTTTATGTGGAATATATACTTCAAGATTGATGTGTGGTACCACAAATAATTCAAAATACATGTAATTTTATGATACAATTTAAAATATTCCATCATTGGTGACTTTAGTTCAAAATTAACACGCTGAAAATGTTATTGAACAATCTCACCTTATTTTGTTATCATAAAAATTATTTTGAAAGAATGAAATTAATATAATCATTTTTCATTGAAAATTAAATATATAAATAATATCCATATTCATCCATGATGGATATAATTAATTCCTAAACCATATTCCAATTTAAACTTACGATATTAAATTTTATTTCATTATATTCACAAGAGAAATATTGAAAAATATCTATCATTCACTCAATACAGATATTTTCTGATAAGGAATATTGATTCATGGGTTTAATAGATTATTATATATATGAGAATCTATTTCAACCTTTAGTGATATATGTGTCCTGGTATAATATATCCCCTCGATGCATCAACCCTTTTCATGGAACAAATTAATTTATCCAAATTAAAATAATATACAGCTTCTATATTTAAATTGAATTGTGAATAGTGTTATCAACAAGGATTTGATGATGATTAAGATCATGAAGCCCAATAATTAACCATTTACAGCATTAAATATTCATTTATTATTATACAGTATATTTCACTATAATGTTATTTATGGATACATTTTATTATCACATTATTTATTTAATAAAATGTGATTTCATTTACATAACCTTACATATGGATTATGACTTAACTTTTCATGTATTCATGTTATTTGAAAGAAATTTTTTCCCTATACATTACCTCTTTATGATTATTATAATCATTAATTCCTGATATCATCCTCTATACATAAACTGTATTGAGAATTTTATCTGACTAATATTTAGTTTCATCATCGCTACTTATGAATAAGATATATTTGAAAGAGTACTCAATGAATAAACATATTATCTTTTATTATGTATAATGTTTTTTCCTATTTATAATATAAAATGGAAATCATCTATGTTTTTTTTGTTTTCAAAAACTAATAAACTAATCATTCCATTACGAGTTAATTCCTTGTAATCATTCCAATGTATTGATGTATGGTTTTGGATCCATGATATTAGGGACTAAGTCATTATATATAAATATTACTCTTAATATCAATATTGAGAGGTGTGGTTATCATTAAAAATATATTTTTTGTCATTACTACCTTAAAACTATTAAATTTTTATTTTATTTTTTTTGGTTTGAATCTTTTAAATTATCACATGATTCTCCCTTAAGAATATTACAATGATATATTTTTAGTGTATTGAATTTCAATATAAAGAGACAATATCGTATATAAGGATAATGAAATATCATTTTATATCTCAAGACGTATATTAATTCATTAAAAATAAATTGATAATCATAAAAATTCAATAGAAAAAAACTTCTCATGAATGGATATTATTTTTTTCAATAATGTATATATTAATAAAATCATTTATAAAAGGATTGTATTGTTATTTAAGACATTAAAATTGTGAGGGAAACATTTTAGGTATTAAAATAAGTATTTTAAGGACATTCCCCTTTTCAAGAGGCTGAATTATAAAAAAACATATACTTTGAGCTATTTTAATTTTAAATTGTACCTATTGAATATCCCCTTTTATAATACATGAATTAAAGAATAAAGTAAATGTTAATTTGATAAGGTGACTATATTTATTATTACATCATCAAGGTGTGTACCTATCCCCTTTCATAAGAATATGAATTAGTTAAAATATCTCTTCATTTATTATCATGATCTTAGAAGGATAATTATAAAGAAAAAACAACATCTTCTATTAAATGGTGATTTCATCATTTTTTTACATGAGTATAAATACTTTGAAATGTTATATCATTGATAAATATATTATAAATTGTTTTTGAAAAATCAATTATTCCAATGAAACATTTCATACATTATATAACAACATAGTGATTCCATTCGGACACACAAATGCTTTGAAAATATATTAGAGCATAATTAATAGGGTTTTTATTATTTAAAATGAAGTATATGTGATAGTATTTAATGTTGAAATTCTTGAATACAATAAAATATTTAAAAATCACGAATATTATATATGAAATGTGTAAAATAAATTAATAAAGGATTTTTTTAATTAAATGTATAGAAAAAATAATATATATATAGAGTAAATTATATCATATGTAATTTAATAACAAGAATTTGGACATTTATTATTATATTAAAGGCATAGGTTATTGAAAAGTGGATAATACCCTCATCTGTGATGGAGATAAATAGTTTACATGAATTACTAGGCCACTATACATGATACGTAACGAATTCCTCGTAATTTTATATCCCACTGACCATGTTAACTTAAAAATATTTAATTGTATTTTAGAATGTTTAATATAATGAGAGACTTCTACATTTAAAGAAGATGTTTGATACAACATATGTTCTTTCACATCTCTCTAATGAGAAATGGTTTTTGATACATAGTTATTTTTCAATGAAGTACATGGTTTCTATTATCCTGTATAATTTTATTCTGATAATCAATTACTCATGATAGTTGATGATTCAAAATTAAATTTAGCTACTTAAGGATCTAAATATAGTGGATATGTTTTTTTCATTTAATATTTAGATTCATTATCTATGTTTTTGGAATTATTCCATAATAATCATAAAATCATAGATTGTATATTTTAATTGACAATGTTTAACATGGATGGTGGAATATGGTTTGAGTGGATCCATGAATATGATTTATCAACCCTTTAAAATATAAAAAATATAATGATGTGGTTAATTACCTCTAGAAAAATGATTCTACAACATTAGACAAGATATGTATTTAAAGGGTAATAATCTACTTAGATGTGAATTTATAGAAATGACAATCATATAAGAATGTAACATATCCAAATCTTATTGGTATAATACTCAATCATCAATCTTGGAGATTAATATGGTGTAATCAAGGGATATTACTATGATACAAAAGAAGTTGGAGAAAATATGGATGGATAAAATATCATAGTTTCATATTCAAAATGAATGATTTGTATGATTTTGAATATTATTAAAAAATTCATTAGTTTTTAAGATAAACAAGGATCCTAAGATTATGCATATATATTTCCTCACACTATTTCAACATAAAAATCACAATGATATATAGATATATCAGAAATAATAATGGTGAAAATATAAATAATAAGATTCCTAAATTTATATATCAATTTCATTGTTATGATAATAAGTAATGATATAATTGCAGAAGTATTTGGAGGGGATTCGTAAACACACAATCCAAAATATAAATGAAAAAAATATAACTTTGATTTTTTTCATGTGTCTTAAAAATAAAACTAAACAAAGTTATTTGTTTATGTGTTGCGGTGGAACATATATAAAATAAATCTCTCCTTATTTCAATTTCTGAGGATTATTCTATCAGTTAAGCATAAATGATATTTATTAATGAAGTGGTGAGGCTTTATTCAACAACACTTAAAATTTTATATGGTTGAGATTTAATATTCAACATAATGTTCACGAGGATTCATGAAAGGCACTTGACCAAAAATTGCCCCTTCGAATAAAATGTCATCCTCAAACATATATTCATTTTGAAACGACTATTCAAAATCATGATGAATTTTGTATTTCATTCTCATTGGATTTTAATGAAATTAGGATTAAAATCATCCTCAAATTATGTTTCCAATTAATGATATCATTTACTAAAGAATTATTAAATTCCACTAAAATGACATTGTTGAATGAAATTTAAAATTACTAGATATCATGTTACATTTACAGAATTAAAAACACTTTGAGAAACACAAGATAATAAAAATTATAGATAATTTTGTGGATAATGAAAAAAACATCTAAGATCCATAAACTCACAAAATGATATTTTCTGACCATAATTGATGAAAACTATAGTTTTTTTTTGATAAATTATAACTTATAATATATCCAGGGAAGAGATATCTGAGGATTTAAAATAAAGGAAAATTATTCCCAAGGTATATTATCGCCTTTGGAATTCTTGATCTTATTAGATTTGTATAATAATAACTCAAATATAAGCTAAATATATTTAATGTATATAATTTTTTCCATGTATCTATCCTATGTATGTACATATCTGGTCTATCTCATGCACTAAATTTATATATAGTGTAGTTAAAAAAATATCCCTTAAAAGGGAAGACAATGATTATCCTTGATCATTGTGAGAAGGTGATAACAAAGAAGATAATATCCCATATCAAATTAAAATACAGAAAATATATTTATCTAGAGGGAAGAAGGGATCCTATGGATATAATTAAATAAATTTATTGAAATTTGTTATTATCTTTGAATTTAAATTAATATTTCAGGTCTGAAATTTATTAATGGAGGAATAATATAGAACCCCATATATTTATATTAATGGTTCATCTTATTTTTTGTTCTATAGTTATATTATTTTCTTTAAACAATATATTACATTATCATTCACACCATATAATTATGAAAAAAATTCGTAAGTTAATATTACAAATAATGGAATAAATTTGAAAAAATTTATAAGTCTAATAAGGCAATAAAAATATGTAAATACTGTTACGGCTATTAGGAAATCTAATAGATAATGTTCTATTAAAATTAAAACATTATTCAAAAAAGATATAAAAAGGAAAAACCATTATAAATATAGTTTTTCATTAAAAAATGATTTATTAAGAACCATGAGATAAAAATTATCCGAGGAAGAATGAATAATATTAAAGGTATTTAAATGATTTTTATATTGTAAATGGACAATATAATAGTAAAATTATTATTAGAATAGTAACATATTTGGTAGAAAAATATCATAACCATTATAATATTAAAATAATTGAAAATTAATATTTTTCATAATGTAAGAAGAAAATATGAATAATTTAATGCCATAAAATATATATTTTAAATATATATTTCTGAAAGAGAGTATTTTAAAATTTTTAATAAGGAATAATTTAATGAATTTATGTAAAACTATTATTTTACATCAATATTTTGATATTATAATTATTTAAATTCTAAAATTTTATTGATAAAATTATTTTAATTTATAAAATAATCATGATGACATTATAAAAAAGTGAATTTTTTGTTTTATTGGAAAAAGATCAATTTTTTTGTAAATTGTAATGTAATAATTTTTGTAATTACCATTTATTAAATGATTTGGATTTAAAATTTAGTGAGGAATTTAATTTTTTATATGTAAATTATAATTAAATAAAATAATAAAATAATAAATTAAGTTTCATAATCTATAAGTCAAAATTTTTACTGTAAATTATTGTTTATTATAATAAAAACTATTTTTAATTTCTTATACTGAATTAAATATTCCAATAATTAAATTATTATTTTTATGAATATTTATTTGAAGAATAAAATATATTTCATTGCAGTATAGAATTATTACTCCAAATAATCAATAATATTCTTATTTTTTATAAATAAATAACTAGTTATTCAATATTATCTTCAAATGCATTGATCTACTTCTCATGAAAATACACCCCTCACCACTCATATTTCTCTACATAAAACATTTTATCTAACAAAAAGCTTTCAAATTATCATTATAAATTGTATATCCATGTTTTTAGGGATGTGTTGTATTCAACAGATACTCTACGGAAGGCTTAATTTGTATCCAGAATTAGTTTTCTCAAACGGAAAGGTGAGGCTTTTAAAAATTCAAAGAATAAATTTTCTTTTTTTATTACTACTTATATTAAAAATATATTCCATCCTGTATCATGAATAATTTATAATAATAATTTTGTAATATATTATGGAAATTGAATCCATTATTTAAATGTTTACTTTTTATTATCTCTTAGACACATCATTCACTAGGGGTATTGTTTATAATTTTTTTGTTCACAATGATGATGTAGTTTCAATAAATCCTTTTTTATGTGGGATTTAGTTGTATTTAATGTTATATTATAATAAAAATAATAAAAATAATAAATATTTTTATACTCTATAATATTAATACAGTGATGAAAAATGAAATTAAAGATAAATAGTTGTTATTTTTAAACCCACATAAAAAGAGATTATAGAGAATCAATATATAATTTATTTATATTTTATAGTATATAATATTATATAAGACTATCATAATTCGATGATAATATTTATCATATATCATGACTCTTCTGAATCTTTAGTCTGACGAACAAATTCAATTGATAATTAACATTATATCAAATAATGTTTGTAACTCTAGAATAAATAACTTGAAACAGAAAAAATCAACTAAAACAATCTAATAATTGAATTATATAACATAAAACATTAATTATATAAAATTAATAAAACATTAACATTTTTTTATTAGACAATTAATGTTTAAAAATTTATTATTTGGGTTGTTATAAAAGCATCCAAAACAAGCTGAAAATTGAGGTAAGTGGAATTTTTCCACATTGAAATTATTTGAATTTAGTTTATTCTCCCTCTCCATATTATTATTTCTCTACAACCATTTATTCGTCAATATTATGTATTAATAACTTCATAATTTCCACTATTTTATTATATAATTCATTATTAATTGATATTAATTCATTTATTTACTATATAAAAATCATTATCCACATTCGTTAAAAAAGAAAACATCCATTAAAAACCAATAAACAATTATTATTAATATATTTCCTTCAAATTATTCTAATTTTCACGGATTATTATTTTTATTCATTTCTGATCCTACCCTTGTACATCCAAATTTAATATATTCACTTATTTTGGGGTCCTAAAAGTTAATTAATCAATATATTCTTTGTTTTTATAAATTTTTTAAAACATTCAATATTTTATGAGATTATTTATGATCATATTTCATTTATCATAATTTTTATTTTTATTTAAATTTATAATTACATTTCTACCCATTTATTTTAGTTGTCCCATTTCAAGGATTTTTATATAACACGTTCTTTTATTTAGGATCCTTCTATATCCATAGTAGTGATATGATTATATTGTTAACTTGGAGTGTATTATGAAGATGGAAATAAAATATTATGTATTTTATTTTTCAAACATACTAGTATATTTAAAGTCCCTCGAAATAAACATGGATTATATACTTTTTGGTGTTCTTTATTACATAGTTTTTATGTCAAAATTATGTAAAAATAATTTAATAATATATTTTTAATTTTAAAAAACGTTTCTAAAACAATTATTCCACATGAAAATAATAATTTAAAAAGAAACTAATAATTTATTTATTAATATTTATTCAAATTAATCATTTGCGTGTGAAATATCCAAAGTACGATTTATACATAAGTGAAAAATATAATCATGGATGATTAATATTAAGCTATTAAAAAAATATAAAAATCACTGAAATGATACATAATCAAAAAATATACCTTTAAATTTACTCAACTATAATTTTTATTAATAATATATAAATAATAAATATTAATAAAATACTAAACATAATCATTAACAACATTGAACAATTACACTCTATCATTAATAAATATAACATTTGATTTATATAAGAATTAAAATTGAATTTCATTTTAATTAAATATCACATGATAAACTCCATCTATCATATCGTCCATTTGATTTTAAAATACCATTTGTAATTTAAGTGAATATACATAATTAAAAAAATTATGTACTTATTTATTAATATAATTTTTTTTAATCCCAAATACATAAAAATAAATTACTACACAAATAATTATGAAAAATCATATCAACTGAATGAATAATAACATTTATTGAATATTAAATTGGAATCCCTTTTATTAATGATAAATAATTAAAATACACCAATACATGTAGAACAATATTTAAACAATATAAGGACCTATATATAAAATAAAACAAAAGAACTTAGGCTAAGTATTAGATTCTTGTTACATCCTCAGACCTTATTTTCAATAAGGCTCATGGTTGACATTGGATATTTTTTCCATATTAGTCTTTGGTTGTGGCAATATATTTATGGGTTTAAGACATTGGTTGATCTTTTTTATGGGTCAAGTGTCAGTTTTTCTTTCTATTCGATAAGATGAGAGATTACTTAGGAGGATTGATCGATGGTGGATATGTTATTATTGATATAATGTCAACATAAGTTCCACCAGATTACCAATGGGAGACACTGACTAGCTGCTGGTTTTCATGTAGTATGAAATAAATCATTTAACTTCAATGTCTATATGATGAGGGCCACCAAAAAGTAGTATTATGGATGTATTAATTGGGCTCATATATGGACACCACTAGCAAAATAGTGAGGATCAAAGGGATATATGCATTCTAACTAGTTATAAACACTAGCTGGTGGAAGCCATCATATTTTCGATTAAGTCGTTATGGGTGAGTAATAGTTAGTGATTTTTGTAATTCATACTCACGAAACAAGCTTTTTAAATTTCATTTCTCTTCTCCGTGATCATATTTTTACTTATTTTTTTAAAAAAATATTTAGAGTTGATTTTGTCCCTTAATAAATTAATACATCTTAGAATAATTTTTCATTTGAATAATTTAATATCTCTTGGTATGTGTTATCTTGATCTATTAATGAGATCCTTAATCCCTAGTTTTTATTATTTATAATGTGATGTGAAATAATTGGTTTTAATAAGATTTGGGATTTTATTTAGGAATTCTTTCTTTTGGAATGACACTTGATTTATTCCGGCCCTCTCAAACATATAATTATGGATCTAGTGTTAAGGATTATTGACAATATGAAATAAAACATATGTTTTGATATAAATTAAAATCAATTGAAATTTAATTTTCATGGTTAATTTGAAATGAATTCCCAATTTAAATCAAAATGCTGAGTTGATTGTTTGATTATTTTTATTAAAGTGTAAGTGATTGTTTGTGCTGAAATCACATTGAATGTGTATTTTTAAATAACGGTTTGATTAGGATAAATGGTATTTATTTGAAATTAATGATTTTTTTGATCAATTTTATGATGAATTTTCTGATAAAATGGCCTTAATTATTTTATAAATCAATATATAAATGAAATGTGTTGGTCAGACTGAGTATCTAAAAATGTGGGCAGACGAATTGAGTACCCAATGATCATTTATATCTAAAATAGTATTAAATGAAATACCTTAGTTGAATAAAAAACATTCCAGTTAACCAAAAATATATATCGACATAAATCATGATCTTTAATAATTTTTAATAAAATATTTATAGGTCTGATTTAGACAAATATATAATATTTCTTCAATGATAGTAGTCAAATTATAAATTTGGAATCCTATATAAAAACTATTTAATGTTTTCACTGAATGTTGTAGTTATTTTTACTATTTAAAACAAATCTTGTTATAAAGATAATACAAACATAAATCATACAGGGTAATAAAAATAAGTTGTTCTATGTCAACCCAATTCTTAATCCTATCCGTTAGGAAAAAACCTAATGCTCTAAAGATTGTATAAATTAATCTATGATTCATAAACTTGATTGTTTGTACAATAACAATTCAATCTACATGACATAGGAACTATTACACAATATCTATGGGTATAAAAAATACATTGAAAAAACAAGGACATCTTCTACAACAGATTGATAATTTTAAAAAAAAGAGTGGTTGAGAAGATTTCATTTATCTTATAGTTTGTGATCATGAGTTAGTGTGTATATTTGAAAAAGAGAAATCACCCAATTCCCATAAAAAAATAAAATAAATTGGATGAGAAAATAAATGATATATATATGGTATGTTTCTTTTTTCTGATAAGCTTAAATGCATCTAACTCTTTGATTTTATATTTATTTGAATCTCGATTCAATGTTTTGAAAAATGTATTAGAACATGGTGTCTTGAACTCTTTTGTTATGATAGAAGGAAGTAGTTTTTATGTTCAATATAGTTTGGTTAATCGACATTTAATAACTTTTATAAGTGTTTTTTATAAGTCATAATAATATTATTTTTATCTTTAAATGATCAACTCAATATCTTGGTTATCAGTTCCTTTAGTCTCAATGGCATCATTTCAGAGTCTATTACTTCTTTTGAAAACAACATACATGGATAATCATCGAGACATTTTTTATTCTAATACCTAGGGATGACACATTCATTAATGTATCTCTTCAAAATAAATATTTTAATAACTTAAAAAGATCTTGGTAATAAATATAATAATATACGATTAAAAATAGTTTATTCAAAATAATAGAAGGAAGTGGCATCCAATATTTTGAATGATGATACCAATATAGATGGTGATTCGGGATAAATATGAGTCATTCTCTGGTGACAAATTTCCTTATGGTGACTCATCTCTATTGTATGTTATTTCGAAAAATTTTATAAATTTTTTAATTTAATGGAAGTTTATATTTAGTAGAAATCGCACATCATTGGTAGGTCTATTCGAAACATAGTGAAATTTTAATTCTTGTAGTTACTCGTCTCTAATGATTGGTGTTTTTATCTCTATGTAAAAATATTAGTTCAACAGGGAATCATCCTTATACTAACCCAATTTCAATCCATATGATCACTCTTTTCTTGAGATTGTTAATTCCTATACCTAGCCAATTTTTTATCTTAGCAGTGAGTTGACCATGGTGGTGGGTCTCTCCAACACATACACAACTCTAGATTCCTCTTTTAGTTTAATTGTCATGGTGTCTCACCCATAATGGTATGTTATTTCTAGTGGTGGAATAGATTCTTCAACAAGTCAAATGTAAGAAATAAATTAAATCTTTTTAATAATGTTGATATTCTATCAGAAAATATGAAACTCATTAATATCTTCAAAAAAATGGTATTTTATCACTAAAACAAGGGTCCCAAAAATCTCCCAAATTTGTTTGATAAAAATAATGGAATTTTATAATCATGGAATCAAATATAAAATGTCTATGATAGATTAACTAAAAAATTAATGGATTCAAAGTTAATGAAAAGGAACATGGTTTTTAAATAATAAGATAGTAAATTGTATCAAATAAAATATGTAACAAAAAAAGTATTTACAGAAATATAAAAAGTAATATTAGTATGGTAAAAAAGGCATAAAAATTTAAAAAATAAATTCCATTGAATATTCTCCCCCTTTTATATTACGAAAAATATTAAATGAAATATAATAAAAGGAAATGCATAGGATCAAAATTTTAATGATAATATAATATTACATTAATAAAGTTAATGAATTTACAAACCAAAATTTTCCACAAATAGTGATTCAAAATATCACACAAAAATAACCCAAAAAAGGCAAAAAAAAAATGGATCAACACTTCTCTATTTGGATTGGATAAATAAAAGGAGACTTCGTCTGTTTCTTATCTGAAGAAGAGGATGCAGTAGCTGAGTCATGGGTTATAGTAGGAATAGCTGTTGCAATATCAGCAAGAGAAATATGATCATTGATGAGGATTTTCCTTATGTGATGGATGGATTCCCTCTGAGAGATAGAAAATGAATGGAAATTGGATGGAAAAGGTGTATGATGATTTTTTTTACAAAAGGCCAAAAGAAACCTAGATCTATAGATAGAGGGGAAATATATGTTCTAACCGGTATGGAATCGTAATACACTACTATAGTACGAAACACATGTAAAAAATATATTTCATCAAATTAATAATGTCAATAATGGGTTTCCCACCTATATCAATTACACAGAATAAATGATTCATTTCTCCCTTGAAATAATCAAGCACTAGAGTCGTGACGTTGTACAGATTTACTTGTACTTTAAAAACATGACTTACTTGAGGAATTATCAGATTCTATGTCAATAACATGAAATGATCATCCTGCTCGTGCTTAGTGCATTTCAAGTTTATATAATATTTTATTTTCTTTGTGATGGTTTCTCTATTGGATTCCATTTCATTAATGTATTAACTAGCCATATTATGTACTTGTTCAGTATTAATATAAAACATCATTAAACCATCCTATTGATTGAATGGTTCACCACTCGAAGAAGCTTTATGCTCTTCTATTATAGCACTCCCACTATTCTCAACATAAAAAACAGGTGGATGTGTATTATAAATATAAGACAATGAAATATGAGTTCTCATACTCTCAAATAAATATTTTTCAACAAAAAACCCTAAATCAACTGACCTTAAACAATATACTATTATAACATCCATAAGGGGTATTCTTTATGATAATTATAATTAAACTCAATTGATTTTATAATAGGATATAATCAATGAATCTACCCAAGATTATATAGTTAATATATATTCATTAATCACAGTTCAAGCTATCTATTTTAGTGTTCTATTTATTTTTTTTAAATGATATTAGGGTGATGGGTCTTAGGAGTAGAGAAGTTATGACTATATAAATTTTTTGAGTAATGGAATTCAATGTCTTGATTTTTAAACTCAAAACCATGGTCACATTATTTTTCTTAATTATATGTCCACATATGTATTCTAAATATTTAAAATACATGGAAAAATGAGATCAAGATTCACTCATATGAGTTCAAAAGTGTACACATGTATACCTATATGATTCAACTATAAGTATATTAATATATTTATTCTCAATTAATATATATAATCTATATGTTCAAAAACATATTCACGAGAAACCACTAAATAGGTTGAAAAGTTTAATCTTCGTCCTTTAAATTAAATGAAATCCTACGTTGCTTCCATTTTTGAGAGGGGTTAGAGATATTATCATTTGTGAACTCATGTTTGGATAGATCCATGACTAACCATTCCATAGTAAACATTATATGTTTGTGAATTTTATATGGGTATACTCTTATATCAAAAAGAAATGATTATTTATGAATGGAGCATAAAAAATAAATTTTAATATAAATACAATAATCATGATTAACAACATAAAAATTTTAATTCCCTAAAAAAGTATACACTTAATACATTTTATAATTATAACATGAAAATAATTTTTTAAACATTATATGAATACAATTATAATTTTTTTTTATATTATAGCCATGTTGTATTTTAAACCATCTGAAAAAAATTAAATTATAAAAAAATATTAAAATGGTGGTTCAAATTTCACTGAGGGTGATGTAATTTACATTAGAATTATCTTCATGGTTGAAATGATATCCTCGATCCATTATGTGGTCTTGAAGCTCAAGTTATCTCCTCTCATATTCCTAGAACATCCAAACCCATGTACCGTAGTCATATATAAGACCTCTTCAAATGATTTTAATGAATACAATTTTTTATATTGGAAATGATATTCATACCTAGATTTTATTGAGTCCAAATATATTATTAATTAGATACATAGTAACCAATATTTTAATTTCATTGATTATAACAATAATATTAAAAAATTAAAATTAAAATTTCCTTTTTCCATTTTTTAAAATATCAAGAAGATTAATTTTTTGAGTTGGACATAGACACAAATGTTATATTTACTAATATTCATTGTCCATGTTCATAATATATACATATATCATATCTAAAAGATTATTTTTCATAATATTTGCTTAAATATTCATAGTACACTAGTGAATCAATCCAATTATTTCTTGATTTTCTAATTTGATGATTTTAGATCAGTATGTCCCTTTAATAATTGGGCATTTTCAGTTTTTCTACTTGAAAATCAGGCATAGTAGTTTCAAATAAAGCATGTTATTCCATCAAAATTATATTTTTTTCGTTAATTTTATTGAATTATTCCTCATTCATATTATTTTATTCAAAAATTTCATCAATAGAATTTACTTAAAAATTTTCATTTTTTGAGTTATCTGAATAAATCATAGTTGATACAATATATACCAAATAATATGTCTTTTGGAAGAAAATGTTGGAGACATCTTGATTATATTTATAATTCTAGTAAGAGTCACTAGAGTTGTAATATGATTTACTACGTGTTGATTTCATGGGTTTCCTGAATTTTCAATCATTTTTCTCACATATATTTTTTATTTCAGCTTAGGAAAGTCTATATTAATATTTCATTTTCACAAACACTCATAGTAGGTAATTTCATTTCATTATTCATCGCTCTTTATATCCATTATTAAATTTCATTTGTATCCATAATTCCAATTTAAGCTTAGATTATGAAATAATTTATTCCTATGTTAAATGTATTAAATCGTGTAAGCATGTGGGAAATTTCATCTTCATTTTTTGATAGTGGCTATTCATTAGAGGAACATTCAACTTATAAATTTTATTTATATTTTTGTTTGGAATCATTATAATTTAAATCTACCAATTTTTAATTTATATCATCACCTTATTCATTATTGACTTTATGTTCTTCCTCTTACATAATTAAATTGAAAATAATTTCCAAGATAGGTAGTTTTATAATTTCACAGGATTCCCATATTTTCATAGATATCCCCCTCCATCTAACTTGAATGAATATTAGTTGTCTCACAATTTGATCATTATTATACAATATATTCTCCAAGGAGATCATGGTTTTGACTATCTTAATGAACCTAAAATACATATAAAATATTATTCTATTATATTTAATCTTAAATATATCATATTTGACTGTATATGTATTCAATCTGATCTCTTTAACCTTGGTTGTTCCTTCAGGTGAAAAAAACTAATGTATCTAAAATCTAAATATAAATTTTACAAATATATATCCTATTAAATTATTAATATGTTAGAGAACAAAAAATAGAATTCATGTATTTTTAATTATTATTATTATTATAAGAAATCATATTATAATTATCCCAAGAAACTAAAGAAGATTTAGGTAATTCATATATATCATCAATGGCAGTCCCAATTTCAAAACCCATACTTTCTATATGCATTTTTAGAATTTTCTTTCACTATGTATAATTATTTTATTTTAAATAATGATGCATGTTAATAGAATAACCATATAGAATATTATACTCTAAGAAAGATAAAAATAAAAATAATATAAATTTATTATCTTTCAAACACAACTAAAAAATCACATTTGAAATTCATTGAAACCCTTTGATACAAAATTTTCATTGGATTGAGTATATTAGGGGGGGGGGGGTAATTGAGTACCGAATAAATTTTATTGTCTAAAATATGTTTAAAGAATACTCCAATTAATTAATAAAAATCATGTTTACCCAAATATTGATCAATATAAGTATAGAACTTTTAAAATAATTCTCATCGATTAATTATATATTGGATAGAACAATATATAGTATTACATTAACATATTATATAGATATACTAAATCCTAATATTATATAAAAACATACGAAGGTTAACTATAAATGTAGTGATTTTGAATAATGTTTTAAAAAAATATAGTTTTAAAGGATATAAATAAAATAAATAGAACACATAGTGGAATAAAAACAAAATATCCAGTCACAATGTGAGACATAATCCTCTCCACCAGGAAATCTCCTTTTTTGAAGTGGTTTATATAAAATAATATGTGATCCAAAACCTAGATCTTGTTTACAATAGAAAATTTTACCATACCAGGTAGGACCCCATCTACAATATAAAAACTAATAGAATGTACATTATAAATATATTAAAATATTCCACACCACATCAAAAAACTGAAATAATGATATTTTTAGAAGATATTTTGTATCATTTAGTTAAACCACGAGATTATGTTTGTTTATTTAAATAGATTATGAATATATTCTTCATAATTGAAATAATATAAACAAACCACATAAAAAATATTTAAATAAGGTATGTTTCTATATCTTTTAAACATTGAAGCTCATGACTCCATGTGTGTAGCTTTGGTGGTAGATTTAGACGAGTTTTTGACACTTTCAGTAGAATAGGGTCTCATAACCACTTTTTACTAACTATAGGTATTAGAATGTATTTATAATAAGGATTACCTCTTCTAAATTTGATCAATTTTATAGATGATTTACATAAGGAACAATAATATTATTTTGATCTTGTAATGTTCAGCTCTTTCTCCATGTGAATGTATCTGAATTTTCAGATCATTTAGTATCGATGACCGAATGAGAGAGTATACTACTTCTATTAACAATATTATATAGGAAGAATAATCTAGAGAATTTATATCCTCATACTCCAGAATGACACATTCATAAATGTATCTATGAAAAAAATAAGGAAATCATTAAAATAATTGTTGTCAATAAATTTAATAATATATATATATAAATATTTTATTCCAAATAATGAAAAAACTACTGGGGAGTATAAGGCCCCAGACATATACATTACATAATCTTGAATTTAATCAATAAGTTTAATTTAAATCTGATTGATGATATTTTTAGGTTTACAGGTCTAGAGAATTTGGTCTCAACTCATACATGAAATCTTTAATATTACGAGTATACACTTCTTCTCACTACCAGATTTTATATTTGATAAAAAAACAGTTTAAAAAGAAATGTGGATCATTTCATGTTTAAAAAATTGAATTTTTCATGATCCCATACTTGACACTATTCTTTTCTATGTCTTGTGAAAAAGATTTCAAAAAATGGGTCAATCAAAAAAATAACAGTAAGGGATACATAAATAGCGAAAACTGTTAGTCTTGTGAAAACTTGTATACCATGAATACATTATCGTAAATTAATTCATTTAACCATTATGATGTAGAAAAACACTTCAACAATTATAAGCTCATTTCTTACCCACTTTGTAACCAAAATATAACCATAATTCCCATTAAAAGAAACCTATATAATAAAAAGGTTACCTGGGAAATGAACATACTAAAATGGAATAACCATACGGTCAAATACCACACATATCAAAAAATGGATTATTTATACAATAGACTTCTATAACAAATGAATTAGAGGTTATAATGTTACCATCTATCCTTGTTTTATCCCAGAACAACCCAACCTTATTTAATCACCTAACCATCCATCTTTGGTTTATCATGTCACCATTCTTCATGTTCCTAAGTACCATCATATAATCATTACATGTAAAATGTTCCAATTATCTGTATATCACTCATAAAATATAATTCTTAGCCACAAGAAATCATTTCAAGATATTCAAATAGTAAAAACACTATTAAACTCATTTTTCATACCAATACACACAAAAAGGTAATATGGGGTATCTTTCCCTTTTATATTTATTAAGTCTTATAGAGAAATTCAAATATAAAATAACAATCACGGTGGAGATGGAGTCATTGAGACCACATACATAAAAAGAAAACATTTTTCTATTTAGTAAAAAAAATTTGAAAAAAAGGACTCCCTTTAAATAAAATTATATCTAAAATCATTTATTGTATACTATATAGAAGAAAGAGTATATTATCAATATTTTCCACAATGAATAGAGATTGAAACAGATTCCCTTACAAAGTTGTATCATTTGATAAAGGATAAATCAATGAAAAAAGTGTGTGAATAATATAAACACATCAAATATAAAGGGGTATTTATTTTAAAAAAATCATATTTCATTCACACATTTTCAAAAAAAAACAAAACCAATGACATGGAAATTTAACTCAACGAAAGGAGATAGATTTATTATTTCCCAAAAAAAGATATTTTTGTTAATAAAATTTTTAAATTATGTATATTAATTATAAAAACACATAATGAAATTATAAATATAATATAAGATATATATAATTATTTCTCATAAATATATAGCAAAACAGAATCAAGTAGTAGAATTTTAACCCAATGAATAGAAATTAAATTATGATGTTCCGTTACCCTGAGTTTGACTCAACACATACAATCGTTATATTCCAGATGAATAAAAATAGGTTAATTTATACTTCCATGAAAATAATTATTGATGTTGGGGATTCATTTTTTTATCAAATATTAATATTTTATAAAAATTAAATAATTATTTACGTTCATATCAGACGTTCTGTTGATATTCAGTACATGAGTCAAAAATGAACTTGTTTTGTTGTAAAATGTCTATATAATCAAATTTACTTCATCCCCAAAATATTATTCATGATTTAAATATCATATATATCCAGTATATATTTTTTTATAAAATCTATAATATTTGGAGATAATAAATGAAATGTTATGTCCATGTAGAGGGTAGGCTGTATGTACGCATGAATACAACATTAATTTATATTTCATATTAAATAAATAATAATAAAGTTATATAAATGTATATTATAATACACATAATATATTTATCTTAAGTTTTCCACTTATTTTTATTAAGGTAGTACTTTATCTATTCTATGTATAGTAGGAATGAGTAACATTGCTCTGAGAGGGTGGTAGTTCACACTTCCTCAAATGAAATTATCTTATTTTCATAACATTGAAAGCCTTAAAGTAACATCTAAATAAAAATGAATGATTCATAGAGATGATATATATAATATATATTCTATATAAAAATTTGACATTATAATGGACATAATTAGAGGTTGTAATAGAAAATTGAACTATCATCACTTTATGATGTAGGAGTTCACCATACACAAAAACAATATGTTCTACATCTATTAGATGAATGTATGTCTTATTTTCTTCAAAACACATAGAAAAACAAAATTTTAGTATATTTATGATTCTTGTTTTCTTATAAACTAATGGAATAAATAGTGGACATGGTGTTGTAGAAATAAAATAAATGAATGGAGCTAGAGAGAAAATGTTACCTTTAAATAGAGACTCCTTTTGATTTGATCCAAAAGGATTAATTATGTTTTTTATGAACAATTTATGGATTAAATGAGGAATAGATGGTTTTTTTCTTATTTGAGCAGACTTTGGGTGATTTTATGGTCATTAGCTGTGTGATTACTTGGGTAGAGGTGGTGTCCTATTATAATATTGTGGATGATATATTTAGGAAAGTCTTGAAATATTATTTTATTATAAATTTATTTTAGAATTAATATATATCCATACTGATATATTTCTAGTATAATATTATTTTGGGTAAAGATAATCTCAAAATATTAGTTTTAGACATTTTTATGTCACAAATTTATCATTATCTTTTTCCCATAACCCTTAGTTAAATGAATTTACTATTATCATGTTTCAGGTATTTTTACACTATATGGTTAATATAGTAACAATAAAATTATAGAAAAAAATAAAAAATTATATATAATGATATTCATGTCATTATATTAGTCAGTTACAAAAAAATTATATTTATATTATTAATATATAGTTTAATGAAATAGAATTGTTTTTAAAAACTTTTTTTATTCAATTTTGACAATATTTAGTATTTGAGTTTAAATAAAGACATAAAAACTTTTATAATTATAAAAAACTAAATTAAATAAAATATAAAATGTAATAATAATATATAAAATTCGTTTATGACATTAAAATTTTGAATTTACATTTATTTCAATATTTATAACATCAATTATTTTAATCTATCATTAATAAGGTAATCATTGTATCATCAATATGTTATTAATAAAATTATTTATTTAATGTCTAAAACTTATAAATTAAATACAATGATATAGGAAATATTTTAAAATTTATATGACTATTTATAGTCAAATAAAACAATTATACAACCCCATCATAAAATGTTTTTAATAAAAAGATACATGTTTATGTTATATTTCTCTTTACTTTAAATAAAATTTTGTATCATGTAATTATCACAACCATGTAGCAGAATGGGGTCCTAAAATTTACCAAAGGATGTTAATGGTCGGCCATATTTCATAAAATAGTGTTAGGATTCATGTTAATGTGGTTTTATATTGTTATAATATTAATTTTTACTGTAATTTACTTGATTTTCCCTTTAGCGATAGTAAATAAAAATAATTACAGAAATAATTATTCATAATGTCTACAAATAAAAGGATCATATTTACACAATATTGACTTTATGATTCCCAATATGGAATAAATATTTCCAAATTTAAAACATAGAATTCACATATATTAATTAATATTTATTTCTTCTGTCAAAACCAAAAATCCCATTTTTAAGAAGTAAAAACTATAAAAACATTGACATGTGTTTATGTCAAATTTCAATGTAAAATTGCTTTAAATGAACAAATTTGGTATAAATGATTAAAACATAATCTAATTACAAATTAAACCCACTTAAATAGAAAATCCAAATAAATAAATAAGTTATTTTAGAATTCGGTTTTTAATTAATATACAATAATTTTCACTATTCATTAAAATATGGATATTATAAAAAAATAAAAAAAATTCATCCAATGTAAATTTTCACGTCCCTCATCTAATGTAGAATATTATTTTTTTGAATATAGCATATAAAATTTTAAAAAATATATTTATAAAGGGTTCTTCATCAAAAGGCACTACAATATCTTTTAGAACATATTTTAGTATTTAGTTATTAAAAATGGATTTACTCTCATTTTTGTCCCTTAAATTTTATTTGAAAATTATAAAAGAAAATTATCATAACATGTGAAACAATATTATTTTAAGTTATGTTCATTTTATCCTATAAAAAGGAAATATTTAAATACTATTTAAAATAATATTAATTTTATTGTATTATTTTTCAGAGCTACTCAACATTGTGTGCAACTTAAGATTTCAGAGAAACCCATTTGTTGTGTCTTGTAAACTATCGGAATACGTGTAATAAATGACCTAAAATTAATATATTATTCATAAATATTAATATTTTTGAAAAATTATTTTCCAATAAATACCTTGGACTGTATATCCTTCCCCTTTTTGTACATTACAACCTCCCAATTTCAAAATTTGGCTCGCTAGCATCATTTAGAATACCACATTGAAAAAATAGTAAAAAAACTACAACTTTAAAATAAGGAATGGGAAGTAAAATCAGAAACAAAATATAACACATAGAAAAATTACATGTTGTAAAACATCAATATTGAAGAAATACTCACAATCCTATTATGTTGGGGAGTGATAGAAAATAGGATCAGGTGAAAGTTAACAATTATATAACAACAAATATTTAAGGGTTAAACAATCCTTAGTTTTGAAATAGGTAAAATTGAAGGAAATATTCTTTTTGTTTAAGGTACGATTCATAAATTTGAGGAATTTATATGTGAGCATGACTAAGAACATAAGGAAACAAACGTACTTATCAAGTAGAATTTCAACCTTTAACAAATTTATACCACAGAATCATATTCTCACTAAATAGTTAGCATTCAAGAAGACTTGTTCATGCCTAAATCACTAGAATCAACTTCATTAGTATTACATAATCTACAATATATTAACTATCTATTCATCTTCTCTTGAATCATTAACCAGAATAAAAATTGGTTGGAAAAGATAAGATAATTCCCCAAATTTAATAATATGTTGTAAGAAAAAAGACTACTTTTAATATCCAAAAATCAATTATAATACCCAAAGTCAGACATAGACCATTAAAAAAATTATTTTACATATAATTCCTCCATAATAATTTAAACTATGTTTGAACCCCAAAATTGAGAAGGGTTTGATAACTTTATCTTCCAAGGTAAATTTAAACATTTATCTCTAGATTACATCAACTAATCTTAATTGATCATACCAAAAACTAATTTCCAAAATCACATATTATGTAATAGATGTTAATAATTTCCATAAATGTCCCCAATCACCATATGTACATAATTAAATCATTGACTTCTTTAACAATAATTCTTCCTCTATACCAAAAATTAAAATTCCATATCATTCAATTTATCTTTCTCATAAAGGGCTCCCAAAATAATGAATGTATTTAAAAATAACATTTATCATTTAGTCCCCAAATCATATCCCAATACCCAGGGAATCCATTTGATAAAACATATGATCCAAAAAATCAACTAATTCTAATCCATCATCACATTTAACAAAAAGAAATATCCTCACTAATCAGAGACTTCACGTAGTCTACAGGTAGTCGATAAAGCCTTGTTACACATTAGTTGTAGGTTCGATCCTCATAGCCTTGTACTGTGTGAAGGGTTTTAACCCTTTATATTATTAGCCATAATTATAAATATATACAATTCATATACCATTCCCAAAATGAGATAAAATCTTAAAAAATAACTGTAACATTTTGTAATCACCATGTTTTTTCTCATGCCCTTAATTTTGTATCCCAAATAATAATATCTCATAATTACCTCATTATCAATGATCATATAAGGTTAAAAATTTATATTATAATTTTTTGCTGATGGAAAGATAATTATTCCTTGAATAATATTATCAGATAAAAAAATACAGGGTTAGACATAATATAAAATGTATTCCAATGTAATATAATCATCAAAAAATAATTAATACTTTTAATCAATGTATCATCCATCAATCTACCAAGTTGCATGAATCCCTTATATGTAGACTTCTTAATCATTTACTGTTCTTCATGATTCCATAACGATGATTTGTAGCCTTATTTTCTTAATACATCATTCCAAAAATAGAAAACATGAATAATATCCTAGGTTTAAATAACTTCAGATCATGAGATAGGAAATAATCCATACATTTCATATGTCAAATTTTAGTTTCCACATCTTTAATTAGAATATCATTAGTTATTAGAAAATATAATTTTAGGTTACTTCTGATTCCATTACCAATCCTTCTTCAATAGACATCTATTTTCATAATAACCATACTCCCCACATTTATATCATTCAATTGATAACTCAAAAATAAATTATTTCCATTTTTTGGATTTCATAGAACACTTCCTTTATCCTTGATATGATATTGTGTTATGACCCTCATTTCCACATCTATAGAATCTTCTCATCCCATTAAAAAAATTACTAGGAGTTTATTTCTACATACTTGACACATAGTTTGTTGAATATAATTACAATTTTGATTATAACCTAACATCCATAGGAATTTGTTTATCACTTAAGTGATGCCTCAAAAAATTCACCATATTTCAATTCGTTAATTAGGACATTTGATTGTTTGTTTAGAATAAACCCAAGAGTTCTCATTGCAACTCCCATTTCATTTAGTTGTTTATTGAAAAAACCACCACAGTGTCTTTCACATCCATTGTTATATTGGTGAATGCTAGAACAGTCCATTTAATAATATAAAAAATGTTAGTGTGAGTTTATATATAAAATCTTCATATACTATTATATGAGGAAGATAAATAATAATATATACCCATCCATGTCAACTGAAAACCATTAATGTTTTCTAAAATGAGATTTACTTTTTATAATATGCTAACCCTTATGGTTATATATGTCTTTTCACTTATACATAAATAACACTCTATCCTCGAATGTTTTATAAATTGACATATGATACCAACTATAATCCATCGCCTTTAAAATTACATAATTTTATAATAAGTATATAATTTGACATTTAATAACATAGAATATCTTTTCAGGTTTAAAAATTAACATGAATAGGTAAATACTCATATATAAAAACTTAGATATTAAAATTTGACACTTCTACTCACTATCGAATTTATTTCATAAAATAGAAAATTCTCAAAAAAAATGTTTCATTCCATATTTAAACAGCAAGATTTTTTCCTGATCCCATCCTTGCCTCTATTATTTTTTATGTCCTATGAAAAACATTTCAAAACATGTTATGAGTATATAAACATTAGTAATGGATACATAAATAAAGAAAACATTTAGTCTTTTGAAAACATGTAAACCACAAATACATTATCATAAAGTATTACTTTTCACCATTAAGAAGTATAAATAACACTTCACTAAATATATGCTTATTTCATATCCTTTTTTTCTTAAATATTACCAATATGATAATATAAGGCAACATATAACATATAATGGTAACATGAGATGTAAACATGCATAAATGGAATAACCATATGGTCAACTTACAAACATATCACTAAATGGAATAGCCATATGACAATCTTCCATAACTAGTTCATTAGAGATTATAACATAACCACCCATCCTTGTTTTATCAAGGAACAACCTATCATCGGTTTATCACGTAACCACCCGTCAATGGTTTATCACATAACCACCCATCAAATGTCACAGTACCATTATATAATTATGACATGTAAAAGATTGACATTATAAAAATTACACCAATAAGATTTCATTTTCAACAAAAATAAATAATATAAAGATATAGAAATAGTAAATCCATTATCAAGTCTATTTTCACTACCAAAACACCAAAAAATGGAATAAGGTATTTCTTTAATTTTATAAACATTAAGGCTAATAGAAGAATCCAAATATCAAATAATGGTTATGGTAGTAGATGAGTCATTGTCACCGAATATGTTAAAGAAATTATTTTTATAATTTAATAAACACTTCATAGAAAATAAAGATTTTCATGAAATGAAATTACAAGTAAAATGGTTGACTATTAACCGTATAAAATAATGAGGTGTGTGTTATCAAAATATGCCTCAATGAAAAGAGATTGAGACGATGTCCCTTTTAGAGAATATATCATTAGATTAGTAATAAATATATGACATAATTATGTGTAAAAATATATACACACAACATAAGTGTATTTTTAGTGTAAAATAATAAGAGGTCATTTACACATATTCATGGAAAAACAAAACCATTGAACTGGATATTTATCTCAATGAATAAATATTGTGTAAAATTTTCCATTACAATGTTCATTTTTTCATAAAATATATCAATTATGTCTATTAAATATAAATAGACATAAATAAATTATAAATAAAATATAGTATATCAGATGTTATTTCTTATAAAATCATAGAACGAAATAATCAAGATGTATAAGATTAATCAAATGAATGTTAATTATTTTAAGAAGTTCCCTAATATTGATTCTGACTCATCGCATACAACAATTAGGCTCTTAAATAATAAAAAAGGTAAATATATGCATCGATTAAAACCTTTTCCATGTGTATTATCCCTTTTGTATCAATTATTACCATGTTTTAAAAATTACATAATTATTTATATTCATATCAAATGTTTTGTCGATATTCGGTACATGAGTCGAAAATGAACGTATTTGGATATAAATTGTCCATTTAGTCAGAAGTAAATAATCTCTAGAATATTATCCATTATTTAAGTATCATATATATCCCGTGTATATTTATTTATAATATCAATAATATTTTGAGATAAAATGTCAAATGCACCATTTATGGAGATGGTAGGGAATATATACGCACAAACACTACTTTTAATTCTTTGTCATATTAAAAGAATAATAATAAAATTATATAATTACACATTATAATACAAGTATTATATCTATGTAATATTTGTATAATAGTTTTAATAAAACTATCCTTTATATGATCCATGTATAGCGGGATCAAATCACATCACATTGAGGAGGCGGCAGTCCACTCTCTCTCAAAAAAATATCTTATTTACACAACAGGTAAAGTATAAAGGTATGTAATAAATACAAATTAAATAAGAATAGATATAATATTATTATAATATATATCATATATAAATATAGTGACATCATAATATCCACCATTAGAGGTGGTAAGAGAAAATTGAACAATCATCGTTTCGTGAGGCGATAGTTCACCTCACACCGAAACATTATGTTCTATATTGATTAGATGGAGCTTTGTATAAGATTAGGTAAAAAAAGTTGAATAAAAACATCATAGCATATTAATGATACATGTTTTTCTATAAAATAATATAATAATGTGATTTTTTGAGGCTGGATAAAAAAAATTTAATGAGGTCGAGAGAAGATATAACCTCTAAATTGGGTAACTCCTTTTGATTTGAGCCAAAATGCTTCCTTGAGATTCCTTATTCCAATTTTAAGGCTTCTATGAGGAAGAGAGTGATTATGAGAGCTTATTTGAGTAGAATTTTAGAATTCCAATGGGAATGAAAAGAGTTATTATATGGGTAGATATGGTGGCCTTTTATAAGATGGAGGAGGGGAGCCTTTTAATGTCTTGTAATATTATTTTATTATAAATATATTTTTTATTTATAATATCTCCAAAGTTATATATTTATATAATAAGATGAGTATTGGTAGAAATTATGTCATAAAATATCTATTAGACTAGTTCATGTACCCAATTGAACTATATATTTTATCATTAATCCTTAGTTATATAAATTATATATTATCATGTCTTGTTTTATTTTTACACTATATAGTTAATATAGATAATATAAAATTACAGGAGAACCTTAAGTGGATAATGAATAATTTTTTTGACATAATATATGTAATTTGGTTGAATCATTTATTTTTATGACTATTATATATTTTAATGAAATAGTATTAGATTTAAAAACTATTTTATGTCAATTTTCAAACAATTTAGTAATTATTTTTTCTTAATGTAGTGAAAACTCAAATAATTAGAAAAAACTGCATTAAATAAAATATTACATGTCATAATAATCTATAATTTTTTTTGAAATCATTAAAATAAAAATAAAATTATTTAAACATATATAATATTAGTTATTTTAATCATTCATTAATATGGAAATCACTTCATAATCATAGTGTTATAAATAAATATCTTTATATAATGATTATAAATTATAAATAAAATTCTGTGATTTAGGAAATGTTATTATATTAATAATTAATATCTATAATCATATAGATAAGTTATATAACTCCTCCTTAAAATTATTTCACTAAATAGAAACATTTCCTATGTTATATTCCTCAATCCATTAAATTAAATGTTATAACAATTCATTATCACACCAATGTGGATCCATGGTGTCCTAAAGTCAACCCAAGGATGCACCTAGTCAGCCATATATCATCCAATAAGATTATAACATGTGTTATAATTATTATATATTATTATAATATTATTATTATCCCTTATTTACCGTAGTTATTCTGTAACCATTGTAAATCAATATAATTACATAACTAACTATTCATAATGTCCAACAGTTAAAGGTAAATATTTACAAAATTTTTACCATATTATTCCTAATATTGAATCCATTTTTCAAAATTAAAAACTCAGAATTTATAGATATTAATTTAAAATTATTTCACAATTTTAAAACTAAAAGGCGGGGTTTCAAGATGTAAAAACACTCAAAATATTGAAATGTGTTTTTGTCCAATTTTAATGTGATGTTATATCCAATGAAAAAAAATATTATTAAATGATATAAAAATAATCTAATTAAAAATTAAATCCAATTAAAAAATCAAAATATCTATTTAATTAATTAGATTAAATTGATGTTTGGAATTAAAATGTTGAAATATTTACTTTTCATTAAAATATGTATTTAATCAAAAAATACCAAAATTTCAAACAATGTATATTTTGATTCCCCATTTCTAAATAAATTATTTATTTTATCAAATAGAACATATAAATGTAAATTATCTTTTTTAAAAAGTGTTCACCATCAAAAGGGAGTAAACTATCATTTATAAAATATTATAGTATTTTATTCATAAAATTGGATTTAAATTCATTTTAAGAATTTTTTTTTTGGATAAATGTATAATCATTTAAAAAACATGTTTATTCATATTGTAGTTAGTTTCTTTCATTCACTCCAATAAAATAGCTAGGGGTTAATTAACATTTAATATAATAATATTATTATTGTATTGTATTCTTTTATAAATATATGCTGTGTGTAACATAATATTTCAGAGAAACCTATTGTTATGTGTAGATTAATATAATAGAAAATCATCCCTCAATAATGTAAAATTAATATATTATTTAAAACTATGAATAGATGAAAAAATGAATTTTCCTATAAATACTTCGGATGTTACATGGAGTCTTTTGAATGGTGAGACAATCTGTTGTGGGGATTCACCATCCAGAGTTGAGTCATGTAGATGGTGACTCATCAAGATTTTAGGTTATTCTAACACTTCTTAAAGTATAAAATCTAGGAGAAGGTAATCTCCAATGTTTAATTATCTATAGTGGTAGGTATTTTCGACAGATATCAAAAATTGTATTGTAGTAGTGACTTGTCAATGATGGTTTATTTTTTCAACACTTTATCAAAATCATGGTTCAAAAAATTGTCATTATCATACTTATACAAGTTTGAATCCTGATGGGGATTAATTATTGGTGGTATGAAATTACTATATTTATAGAATTTTCTATCATGTTTGTTATTCATAATTATCAGTGTGTGTTTTAAACACATACCCAAAGTATGGGTTCATCTATGAGTTATCTTCTGGTTGTGAATCAACCTCAACCATGTGTCATTGATTCTGATGAGTCATCATAATCATTGATTCATTAATAGCCAAAATTTTCAAATCTATATTATATTTTATAATTCAATCATAAAAAATGAAACACATTAATATCCTTATAAACATGATTTCATGATCATTAATAGAAGGGAGACAGTAATTTGTTTTCAAATGAAAGAGTTTTTATGAAACCCATTAGATGTTTGGAATTATAAATGAAATTCCATGTTCTGAAGATTGATCATGGGATCAATTGAAGTTATTTAGTATTTATTGATGTGAATAATATAACAATGAATTATTGATTTCATTATATTATAAAAGAGAATATATAGTAAGGTGGGTGTCCTTATATAGAAACTCTAATAATTTGTTACCTCAACCAAAAAAATTATTTATAACAAAAATGGATGATAAAAATATTAAGGGAATGTAGATAAATATTTAGGATGGATTTTTATTCCCCCTTGAAACACATCATCCCATATGAAACTAATAATGTGCGCCAAGTTATTTTAACACAAGGCATGTTGTACACCTCCCTCTAAAATAAAGGCCCCCACTAGAAATTAGGGACAACAGTGTGATAGCCCAGTGAACATGCACATATATCTGTAAAAGAATTCAACAGATATAACCAGGTACTATAGATTACAATAATAAAATTATATAAAAACCATTATATAAAGAGAAACATATTGTGCTATAATAATAAATAAATTTCTATAAAACCATGAATGACCACGTTATATATACTACATTTGTCACCCAATTGGATGACCATACATACAACGGTTCATAAATGAAACATAAATGAATTTACATGGTTTAAAAACTAAATTTAAGCCATACTAAATACATTATCCCCAGGCAAAATTAAATTTCAGCAGCCAAATCAGAAGATCCACATGAGTGCCTCTTCTTGATCATGATTCCCATATCTTCATCACTATTAATCATTAAATATATGCTCAAAATGAATATATTACATATGTTTTGATCAAAAATTATGTTTTATGTATAGTATTGATAATAAATCATTGTAGGAATCCCCTATGATAAACCTACAAATCTACATTCATATGTTCCTGGTAAGGTAATATACTTCTACGAGATGAGTAACAACCAAAATGGTAAATAAATTAACAGAACTCAAAACATAGACGATCCCTAGGTATATGATTCAAATCCATGATGTAATGTTTTATCATGTGTATATATATATATTACAATTGATATATATATAAAATATGTATATATATGAGTAAGGTGAAAAATAACCTAAAAAATATTAAACATTCGATCCCATGTCATGATCTTATGGACATCCTGTGAAAACTAAATTTATATGTATGTCATTACACTCATGTTTTATATCACTATGCTGATCATTGGTTTCATAATACCAATCAAGGATAACATTATTTTCCAATGATGAAAAATGTGTCTTAGAAATCTATATCCGCATAAGGGGATACGTTCCCTAATTCTTTGTCAACCCGTACTAGTCGGTAATCTCTATAATGAAGGATTACAAATAAATATATATACATACATTAAATATAGTACTTTTAGATGTATAAATAACACTAGAATATGATTCACATATTTATATAAACCAGTTATGATCAAAATCAAGCATTAAATAATTCATTTCCCAATGAGTATTTCCAATGAATTCCCACATGGGAATAAAATTATCACCAAATGAGTATATAATTAAATCACTATATTTTTTGATATAAGTAATTCAAACATGGGAATACATTTATTACTCAAATCATATATATAAAAAATTTAATATTATTTTGTATGGAAAATTACTACATGGGAATCCATGTATCACTAATGGTGTATATAAATAACTCTCCATATGAATTCATCCAATGAATTAATCATGTGAATTCAAGAATAAAGAAAGGATTATAAACCAAATTATTGGATATACAAATGGAACTAAAAATAATTTAACAACAAAAATGTAACTGGATATAGAATCTATGAAGTACGTCTTATCATCCTAATAAGATCACATATCTTTAGTCCCATGATCACGAACTAGGAAACACCTCTGATAACTATTATTTCATTGTGACTAAAAAGGTGAAATATAATATATATATATATATATATATATATATTGTGGGAGACTAAATTCAAAACCCCATTACTACTATCACACCCCCAATGGAATAATTTTTTTTGAATGACTTCTAAGGGGACATATGCTATCATCTCTATGTGACCCTCAATACACATAATCAAAGTCATTGAAAGACTAGGGAACCCATTGGTTCCATTATGTCAAAACATAGTAAATGAATCCTATGTGGTATTTTATATGTCCATATATAAATTTAGGCAAAACTTTTGGGAACCATTGAGGTTGAAAATAAGAGATTTCATCATACTCGTGATCCTCAATAGATACAGTAAAAATGAGGAATCATACGTGGGATCTTTCAATAATAGATATGAATATATGTATTCTAAGGGATCATTAACAATGGTGTATATAGAAATAGACATCCTATATGGAATCCACAGATGGAGAAAATAGTTAGCAGTATCCTTCAAAAATTCCCTATATCAAAATATAAAATAATGTCTTTATATAGGGGTGCATAGATAATTTTAGTAAGTTAGAGGCATAATACGTGATATCCTCTTGGTAAAGAGATAATATATCCTCTTAGACCAGAAAAAGATACATCCATGAAAGTTATACTAGAGATATTACTTGTTGTTAACCTCAAGTAAATAGTCTCAATCTTATAAGATATAATAATTTTATTTCGAGTGGAAAAAGATTTTAATTTAATAAAAATAGAAAAATTCCACCCAGGATACCTAAAATCACATCACATATTGTAACACCATAATCTATATGAAAAAGAACTCAAAATGTAATAATAATTCATATAATTTTTACTACTCATTGTAAATATATAAAAAAACCATCAAAATTATAAAAAGGGTGAAGGGAAAATGTGTATACCCAGTACATTGTGTGTACAATATGAGCTTTACCTAGGAATGTTCTCCATGTAGACATAATGTGTAGAGTACTAATAACATGGTTTGTATGGATGGTACATAACATGTACCATACATGGTGTACCTACCAGTGTACCTCACACAGGCTGTGAATTTATTCTATCTGGCTATGTACTTATACATTCGGTGTGACCTACACAGGGTTTGTTTATGTACTCTACTCATCCATGTTACCCAACATGGACATTCTAACTATTTTATCAACCACATAGACAAGTTCCAGTACAAGGTGCATATACCACTTCTATGGATTGAACATCTTGAAAGTCATCTTTCTCGAATTATAATAAGACACATTGTGTAATATAGGTACAAAAGTTTTACCCATCACGAGATACAAACATTTGTACCTCACAATACCTAGAAATTTATTAAACATGGTTGTGTACTTTTATAGGTTGTGTGACCACACGGGGTCCGACCGTGTACTCTACACAGCCTCGGGACAGAACATGAGAGTATGGATGGTTATTCGGTTACTTGACCATGTACCCGTTCATGAAATTTATATCCTATAAATGTAATGTATCTTTAAAAATTCATAAACCTGAAATTTTAATAACTTATGGAATGTTTATTTTGAACAACATGTGATGTTATTTGGATTTGAGAATAAGAATCACCCAAATAGACCTGAAAATTCTATTTTGCTTCTAAAAATTAATAGATAAACCCTATTGGGTTAATAAAAAGGAATAATAGGTGTATAAAACATGAAATTATAAATATATATGAATTTAAAGTAATAATAAAAAAGTGAAATCCTTTTGGGGATTCTTCTGAAGAATCACCCATTTTAGAGATCCATGGTTAACATAAAATGATCCGAATTTTCTCAATATACATGGAATAATATATATTCCCATAACACTTTTCTTCTTCCCACTATCCATTATCCTCTCCATGTAATATGAAGAAAAATTAATAGGGGTGTATGTGGGAATGTTATTCATAATGAAAAGAAAATATAAAAAGGAAAAGAGATAATGATATTAAAAGGAAAAAGTGACTAATGCCCATCCCTAGGGCTTGAAATGAGATTATGAACATCCTAGAAAAAACACCCCATTAAGAAATAAATGAAAGACATAAAATATCAACATTATTCTCCATTAAAAAGTTATCACTAGGGAAACATGTTAAAAATCATTTTATTTATATAAATATTACATTATAAATATTCCATGAAAATTTTAAATAATTAGAAATCAAATAAACTACCATTATTGGGGAAAAAATATATTTTGGGAACATGAGAAAGGTAAAAATAATTAAAATAGACTATATTCTTATATAAAATCATTATTTTACCCCATTTTAGAATTTAATTGAAAACTAATCATATCAATTCACAAATTTTCCAGTATATGAAAATCTATGTCATTTTAATCTCCAACCATAAGATTTCACATCCTTGAAAATCCTTGGGGCTTAAATTCTTAAATTGTATCTACATGATAGTAGATAATATTTTTCTATATTGATATTCTAATGATAGGTCTAACTGCCTAAAAAATCTCTTATCTTATAATATTTATAGCTATGACTATTATGTTCCTTCCCACAAAATGAAAACATGTATTGTTGTGTCATAACAATACTCCAAGACCAATGACATGCTTAATTTAATGAATTTAAATTGAACACAAGGTTCACCACCCTAATATTTCCATGGTGTACTCCCCACTATAAGGCTTACCTTATGCTTCAACTCAAGTGAAACAACAAAATGTTCCTTTATCAAAACAGGATAGATATTAAAAAAAATTCATTGTATATTTGATACTCTCTCATCATAAATAAGATGATATCAATAGAAAAAATGTTCTTATATAGCATGGAGTAAACAATGATTTTATCAAAAGACAAATATATCTCTCTATAACCCATGCCCACATAAAAATTGACAGGGTGACATTAATAAAATAATCACACTACACCTTTAAGAAATGTGTGTCGAGGTACAACCTTAGGTTAACCATATCATGAAATATAACTCATATCAGATGGCATATATAATATAGAGTGATATTTGAAATATTATCCACAACTTTAAGTAACCTTGATCAAGTAATGCATTGGAAAAAATTGATTATGCGTTTCGACACAACCAATCAATGACCAAGGATTAAAATAACACCACACAAAACTAGAAAATACCATTATCACATGAATAATGCTACATCATATCCTCAATCAAAAGATAGAGCATATCATGATACAAAGAAAATTAGCCATATTAATCTAGATGCTCCCTTGGAACTCCTCTTCAAAATAACAAATTCTTATATATGCATGATTTATGCCATGCTCACCCATCACCTAAAAATAAACCATTCATGAAAATCTACCCACAATTTGAAAACATTAGAAATAGTAGAAAAACATGTCAATAGGGATAGACACCATAAAATTCATACCAATCTAAAATATTATTCATACCCAAGAAACATATCTGTTTAATGAAAATCCAAAGGCATCAACATGAATATATCGAAAATAAAAATAACTAACCATTAATTTTCCTCCAGTGAGAATGAAATATAGACTCTTATATAATAATTAATCTATAAAACATAGTTTGCATCTGATAGAAAATTCCAATAATAAATCTAATCATCGAACGACAAGTATTTGATTACAAATATAGGTCTTGTTGGTCTCAAAACTATACATACAAATCAAGTCTCGTAGTATGGTCAGAGGGTCCAAAAACCTATCCAAATTGATCAAACCTATCCAAGGGTGGTGGGGATACAAGTAACCTATGAGGGTCTACAATTCAATATCAACCTACTAGGGCATTGATCCCCTATAAGAATCCTCCAAAGGTACTACTCCCAAGAGGTCACTATAACATCAAATAAGTTATAAAAGACATATTTCCAACAATCACACGCATACTATAATACCACATAGTGATATAGATAAATAGAAATGTCATGTTATATATCAACCATGTAAATTGTTATCTAATAAAATAACCAAACTAACGGTCAATTAAATAGAATTTCATTTCAGTATATGCATGAAAACACTATATATTTTCTTATTGTAACATTAAATAACTGGTCCAATGTAACAACACCTTATTAGGGGTTCAAAATTTTGCAATCATGCACCGTATTTTAATAATTGGATTACTACACGTCACTTGTATATGGAATGAGTCATTAGTGTCACCAAAAATTTCTATTACATAGATCCATTTAGTCATCCATAAATAATAAATACATATTAAAGTCGACCGAATTGATTATAATTCCACTGTAAAAATATTCAACAAGACACCATTTATTTTTTTATGAATCATTAGTCAATTATAATCTAACATCAGTAATAATTTCACTCTAGTATGCTAATAACATGAGAATCCTATATTCCAAATAAATATCATGAGATGCCTCTTGACTTTTTTTGCTAAAATTAAAATTCTATCAATGGAATCTTCTCAACACAAATGATCAATAAATACATAATAAATTATAACATTCACACAACTTCTACATCATTAAAAAATTAAATCATATAAAATTGCAGCGTCAAATATTAAAATAGAACTCTCATACGATTGTTACTATGAATTATTATCAGAAGTAATATTCTTGAAGCACTAATATGATATCCATCATTATATCTGACATATTATAAATATTCATGTCTACTTTATCCAAAATAGTAAATCAATAGTAATATAACACCTATGATTCAACATTATAACATTCTAGACCAAATACCTTTAATACGATGATCCATGCTGATTCATCTCAAAGATGCAAGTGGGCCACCCCATATACCAGTGGAATATGAATTGTAGCTGGGCCTATTGTGTGATATTACGGTGAATATGGCCTCATATACATGTAATAATCCAATGAAAATAAAAATATATAATCAATAACAGTTATTAACAACATGATAAAAATTGACAATAAACTAAAATATAACATGGTGAAAATTAATTGAAATTCAATAAGAACCTAATCAACCATGCTATATATACACCACTAGTTACACAGTTGTGCCACCATAAATGTGGGATTACATAAAAGAAACTAAAATAAACATTTAGGGCTCTCATAATAAATCTTACATATAACACATACTTAGTCCCCATATAATCTCATATTATAGTAGCTCAATCATAAAAACCCACATGAGAAAATTTGAATGATAAAGTATACCGTAGTCCTCGTCTTCATCCATCATATAATCTGTTCTCTATAGTCAAAGTAAAAATAAGGTCTATAATCAAACAAATTATCACATCATGGATTTTTTAATAATTTCAGTGGGAAACTCCAACAATTAACCTACAAATATTCTATCATAAATACATGATCATGAAATATAATCTACCTATGCAAGACACAACTTAGATGATAAATATGATATATTATGTGAAAACATAGTCAAACCCTAAGTATGTGTTCTTGGGAAACTGGGAAATATTCCATCACATATATATATATATATTCATACATATATATATATATATATTAAATACACATAAATATTTGTATACATTGGTAAGGTGAAAAATAATGTAAAATATCAAAATAAATTATTGGATCTGCAATCCTACTAATTTTGATATATTGTAAAATGTGATTTGATATTATTGTCATACCACCAAGTCCATGTATCATTAATTTGATCATTGGGTCCATAATTTGGTTAACAATACCTTCATTGATCAGGGTTAAAAAATTACACTAATCAAGTATCATCGACACATAGGGATACATGTCCTAACCCTGGGATATATTTTACTCACTTATAATCAATATAATAAAAGTCTATAGGTATTTTTTGGAAATCCTATAAATACTAACCTTTAACTATAAAAAACAAAATAGTGACCCATGGAACATAACCATGGTGTCCATGTATGATGATTATCAAGTATAAAATAAGTAATTTTCCCTACAAGCCCATCCAGGGAATTCCAACATGGGAATCAAAGTGTCATCCAAGATGTCAATAATCTCATCTGGACTATGAGTCCGTATATGAAATTATTAAAATGTAATCCAAGTATCACTGTAGGAACATATAAAATACACTCCCTATGAGCTCATCAAAAATATTCCTACCTAGTAATACATGTATCACTCAAGTTATATATACCTCTCTATATGAATTTTTCCAAATAATTCCTACATGAGAATCTATGTACCTCTCAATGTGTATATAGAAATTTCATCATATGTGCCCATCCAAAGAGCTCCTGCAGAAGATCCTAGTATCAAATAATTTTTTTACAAAATAATACTCAATATTTTCCTATCTAGTTTATTCATATGTACAAATCCATGTGTCACTCAAGTCATGTATAAACTAATCACCCTATGTGATTAAATATGGAATTACATTATTGAAATCCATGTGTCCCCCATAGATTATAAACTATATTCAAGGAAATAATTCTATAATTTCAAATGATATAAAAATAAAATAAAAAGTCTTAGGATCCATACCGTAGAAATTATTTATGAGAATACCAATAATATCATGATACGTCATTCCCATGAATGAGAGTTGAGAAACACATCTTGAAATCATATATACTACCTTAGTAATAAATGTGATATATATATATATATTATTTAAGTGTGAAAAAACATATAAACCCTCCACTACTACGAATTACCCAATGGAATAATAGTATGGTACTAGTTCTAGGATGACATATGTAACTTTATATATCTGAACCTAATGAAATATCTAATGGTAGTTAAAAATATAGGGAAGCCACCTGGTACCTTATGTTGAAACATAATAAAAAATCCTACTAATGAAAAAAAAGTACATATTAAAATTAAGTCATACAACAAGGGATCATATAAAAACAAACATAAAATATAATGAATCGTTTTTAGGAACCATGGTGGAGATGGTAAGAAGCAGGAATCCCATATGGAATCATTGACCAGTGGATAAAACGATACCTCCTACAAATGACCCTTTACAATGGTGTACGGAGGTAGAGTAATCAAATGTGGGATCATTGCAAGGAGAAAAAAATATAATGATCATTCATTGGACTCTGTAGGATAGAATATATGTGAAGGGATCCTAATGGGGACCCATGATAATAGAAATATAATTGAGTTAGGAAACATAAGATCTTATATATCAAAGGTTAAGATGAACTCATTTCCTAGAAAGAGAAAAGTATATGAATAAAATAATAGATATATTAATCATGGACTACCTTAGATCAAGAGTATCACTCTCAAAAGTTATATGAATTTGATTACTAGTAGGAGAACCTATCCATTAATGATAACATTCTATACTCATCCTAGTATTCTTTAAATAATCTCATGTCTAGTTCCCTCAGGATTTGTGTTGGAAAAAATACTCAAAATAAATGACTCAAAACTCCAATTCTATATCCTAGAAATTAAGATATGAAAAAACTAAAATGGGTAGTAAGTGGATGTACATGACTTATATTTCAGGTACTCAATGTGTACTCTCAATGATTCACCTTTGAAAGTACACCAGTAATAATTGATATATAAAATCCTAGGGAAATGACGTGTAAGACAGTTACACTACGTGTACCCTACATGAGCTACCTACTAGTTTGGGTCACATGGATTGGACAAGTATTTCTCCTAGCCATGTGCATAGATATGGTGTGTGAACAACATGGGGTATGTCTATGTACTCTACAGGGCCATGTCCCCCAACATGGATAGTCTTGCTGCGTTATTGTCTATAAGGACTACTACTAGTACACGACCACTATATCAAATAAATCATCTCTCCCAAATGGGAAGAACATGTAGAGTGTATTAAAGGTATAAAGCATGTCCCATTTATATAGTGCGTACCCATTTACCTCATGGTTAGTGGCTTTGTATCCCGAATTTCAGTGTACTTCTACACAGAATGCGACACACACGGGGTATGAGCACATACTCTACACAACCATGTTCCCCTCCATTGAAATTATAAGAATCTCCTCATATAAAATGTGGAGTACCAGTACAACGTACTTATACCATGTAAAAAATGTTTTCCAATTTATTATTGTTTTCTTAGAATAATAAGAACACCAAATATGAGTTTTTGAACTACACATACTGTGATCTAGATTTCATAACTAAATACCCCCAAATCATACTAAAACCAACATTTATCATATAATTCAATAAATCTCCCCACATGGGGTCTCTTGATTTGATAATATTATATTAACAATTGAAATATTAAATGGAAAGTAAGTTTTTTTTTAAAAAAAAACTTATACCTTTCTGTGGAATCCAACAACGCATCACCTGTTTCTAGAGTCCACATATACTGCACAATGACCAGTCTCTTCCCAAAATCATCAATGACACACCTCTCTCCTTGTCCTTATTTATATATCTCACCCTCCATAATCCTATCTAGATATCATCAACGATATGAGTTAGGTAAATTCAACAGAATCCCGGTTTTATGGAAAAGATAAGGGGAAAACATAGAATATGATAAGAATAAAATGGGGGATCAGGCCCATCCCTAATGCATGACATGAGTTTCTAACCCTCATAAAAAAAACAATATGTTTGGTCTCAAATATACTGAGTAAATATAAATATGTTACTCCATTAAAAACATTCTTCATATATATGTACTATATAAAATAATATTTAATTAGTTATATATTAATTATAAATTATTCCATTATAATTAAAATGGATTGGAATTATACAAAATTAAAATAATTGGATATGAAATCAGTTACAATTAAAAATTATTGGACATAAGACTTATTTTATATCAACTTATTAGGGGAAGTTATAATTTTAACTCTTATAAGCATTATCTTGAAAAACATCAAATTGCTGATCAAATTTGACAATCCGTAAAAACACAGGTCCTCGCACCCCTAGGCATGATATTTAGAGATGTGTTCACACATGCATCTATATTTTTCTAAGAATGTGTTGACACATGATCTATGGTCCAACCAACCATATGTATTTTAACTATGTTTCATTGATTTAAATTGATTGAAAATGTGTGATTCATGCTAATGTTCTGGATATGATTTATTCATTAATATATTACAAATTTGATCATTCATTTTGGTTTTGATGGAAATTATGTATTTACATGATTTATACTTTCCATTGAAATTAATTGAAAAAAAATTATTTACTATAAATTATGAAAATATAACCATTATATATGTTATTTATAATCTCACATATTTAGTTGTGTTGATAAGGTTGGCATATGAAATTCTTGGTCAGATCCTATAGGGTTAGTTTCTCTCACACCATTAATTTAACTTTAAATAATTATATAAATTATTTTCCATGGAGTAGGAAAAGAGAAAACAATTCTTGGAAATTGTGGGTGTACATGATAGTGGAATATTTTGATTTTTAAGTGAAATTTTTAGTATATGATATACAACTTGAAATGATGTCATATTTTATTGATATTTTCTTTATATTATATACATATCATGATTTTATTGTTTTACTATATTTTAGTTAATTTTTCATACATGATACTCATGGTTTCTTTTAGGTGTTGTTTTCTTTTTTTTCTATACCTTTTGGTGAAATAATGTCCGCTTCATTTTTCATGATTCCCTAGATCTATCTTTTTTTCCATTAGGGCTAATAATACCCCTGAGTTCATGTTTGGATATATTAAGCTATGAATTGAAGTGGATATTATTTTTCGGTCATGATAAAATGGTATCAAAAGAGGTCTTGTACTTTCATGGATATCGATATGTAATTTAGGATTTTTTATTAGAATGCAGAGAGGTTTTTATTACATTAGGTGTAGGATTAATGTCATTTCCAGGCTATCTCTTATCATTAAAATCACTATGTTACTATATTTGGTATGGAACAATATTATATAATTAGTTTTATGATCTATTTCCTTAATTTACAAAAAAATATATCATTATATTTTCTTTCCCATTATAAATGTTGAATAATATAGTTGATATTCTTATGTATGTTGACTAAGTATTCCATTTCATATTTTAATATTGTGTTGTATGATATCCCTTGGAAGAAGTTTGAATAGACATTTGGAGATATCTACTTATAAAAATCGACAAGAGATCCCTACAATTGACTATAGCCTTATAGATATCATACTGTATGTTGTCCATGATCCTGAACAGTGAAAAAAATCAGTTTAGTATTATGGTAAAGAGGTTATATCATTGAGGGATGATAAGATATATAATAAAATGGATTCTATTCCCCTAAACCACCATCTTTATAGGGAATTAACTATCCTTGGTATTCATATGATTGGTTAAGAAATATTGAATCAAATATTGAGTTTTTAGAGATAATAAATTACATTAAGGTAAAAAATTCCATCTTAAAACATGGGATTACTATGAGGATATGGTGTGATGTAATGTTAATGGTAAATAATATGATGGATTTGATCATAGTGAAATCAATTGAATTTTAACACAGTAATTATATTCATGATTTAAATTTATAGTATATTCCCATGAGATTAATCATTCCTCTCCTCGAAGATTATTTAGTATCCTAATATGAAAATCATTTTTTAAATATGATTAATTTTTCACTTAATGCTGTGTAGAATGAGAAAATAAATGTCTGATGAATTGAGATGTTTGTTTTATCTGATAAATGATTTTATTTATTAATTATGTAGATTAACTAATATACTAATTTTCAAAAAATGGGGTATGATGTTGAAAATTTTCATGGTTTTTATGTTAGGGTTAACATGTATTCCATAAACTCTATGTGGCACTTTAAATAATCCCTTTAACTTTATGCTGATGTAGAACAAGTCTCCTTATGGAAACAATATTGCTAGTTATCCATAATTTAATCTATTTTAACTAATACATTTTTTGTTAAAATACCAATAATTTTTTTTCTAATATATAAATATTTCGAAGTCAAATGTTGCATTTCTGAATGAACTAATGATATATATATATAGTGGATGCATAGGTCACATATAGAGTTTTATCCATGTATTTACTACTTCTCACAGTTTTATGGGATCATTATTATAGAGAAGATATGATGTATAGTCATATTCTTCCAAAATAATTGTATTTTATCCCTATATAGTAGGTAAATTTAAACTTCACACACTAGAAATGCCTCTCGCGTGAATTAAGGAGGGACATGTGGTAGTGAGTGGTACCGTTACCATTTCTTCTCATTTAGTGCCTTATTTATTTGATACTAACAGATCCCAATACGTCATATGAACACTTATAATGGACATGATGAATAATATATAGATCTCATGCCTTTAGTAATGGAAATTAAAACACATCATATGATAAAGAGAGAGTACAATCTATGATGACATTCATTCTATTACTTTTATAAAAAATAAATCTTATTATTGTATTTTTGGATAATGAGATGAATCATCTACATGTAATTCCATATATGGATTCTATCATTTGTTATATGTTCCATATTGATTGTTTTATTCAATGTCTCCAATTTACTACACCAATGGGTATTACTAATTTTTATTTAAAATTTGACAAGGGTTATATATAAATCAAATCTCCACTTATGAATTTCGGTATGATGATACACATTTATAGATTTGAATATGATTCGTATTTAACATGTATTACATTTCTTCTTTTAGCTGGTGAGTTTAGAAATGTTTTCTAATGACTATTTTTTGGTTATCCAATAGAGTGTGGGAATGGTATTATATACACATAAATTTTATTACTCGTCCAATAATTATTATTTCTAATGAAATGAAACATTCTAAATTGAACGTGTTAATGGTTTAGTTGTATAACTTTACATAATAGGTATTTATCTAACTGAGTGTGTTTCTTTGTGAAATAGTATTGATATTCTATGTGATAGATAATTGAAACCTTATATTGCGTGTGTAATGGTATGATAATAATTAGGTTATGATCAAGAACATGTATTAATTTCCCTATATTAATAATGTTTTTGATATAATGAAATGGAAAATCTAGTTCCTTAACATTAATCTTGTGTTTTATTATCACTAGCTTAGGGTCAAGGATTCTTATGTCCCAAATACATTTTTCAGGAGTCGGTATGCCAATTATGAGTAGTTTTTTTATAAATTTGTTTTAACCAAGGGTCCATATATTTTTATGGATTTGATAAACATTTTTTTAATTTTTATATTGACTCTTTTATATTTTTATTTTTGAAATAAAATTTTATTTACTGTAAAACTAAAGAGTTTCTTGTTTTTTACCTGAGATCATTTTTTAATATCATGAAGAATTTGTGACATTATTCTAATTTAAAAAAGGGAAAATTATATATTTTGGATGTTATGTAATTGGGGAATATTATCATAGAATAAGATGTCAAAGATGATTTTAAAAAGATTAACTATTCAATCATGGGAGGAACCAAAGTATAAATTTTAGATTCCATTATTTATGGGTTTGATAGGTATTATTAGTGGTAAGTGAAATATTTCTCAAAATTGCACACCATTTCAATGATTTTATTCAATAGGGATTGAAGTTTATATTTTATATTTTAGATATTTTTGCATGAGTTAAAAAATTATTTAAATATATCTATGATGATGAATATTCTAGAGAATGGGTGGGGATTTGTGGACTTCATTGATCTGTCAGTTTGATGTTTTGTATGAGTTGTTATAACACTCTGAGTTTTTACATACCTATTTTTTCAAACAAAATTAAATTTATATTTATATATTTAAATTAATTAATTCAAATTTGACTTCCACACATGACACATTCATGATTTAGATTACATGAATCGCCGAATTAGCGTAGGATACATGCAACACAGAGTTGGCATACAATACAAAAGACAGAGTTTCTACGAAACATCCCTATTTATTGTTTTAATTATTGCAATAATATAATTGGAACCTAGAAATTAAACATATTAATATTAATTATAATGAGTAATTTAAAAAAATTATATGTGATTTAGGTAAATAAAAAATATTAAAATAAAAAATATTTTTTTTAGTAAATTTCTTTTTATGTTCAAAATCACTATTTTCTCAAATGTACAACTATTAATAATAAAATTTATTTTATACAAATTTATAAATTTAATATTTTATATTGAACTTGATCTTTTAATTTAGGGGGATGAAATTCCCTTGGGGTGAATTTTTGTTATTTTTCTGTGAAATGTCAGTTTTTTATGAATATAGAAAAATACAATTTTTTTAAACATTATTTTGTATAATTAATTATAATTTTTAAATGGTATTATAAAAATTTATCATGGTAAAATTAGTAAAATAATAAATCTACAAATATAATGAAATTAATTGTCACATTGAATCTTAATATAAAATCTTAAAAAACATTTGAAATTTTTCCAACTTTAAAACCCAATTATTTTGTCCCGTATATTAGATTAACACTAATATTAATTTTTCCGCTTATTGGATTTGAATTTAAAAAATCCAAAAAACCCATTTTATTCTGTATAATATTTAATTCTAAAAAAACCATGTTATTATTTTTACAGAATTATATGTAAAATTGACTAAAATTAATAAAAGTACTTAAGGACAAATTATGCTAAATTAAGGAGTAAACAATATAATTAAACACCCAAATGACCTATAACAGCATAAAAACCCATTTTATGTCAATATTGATTCCATAAAACATCCATTATTTAGTTTTTTGGTTCGGTAAGACTTTTTTTAAGTAATAACATGTGCAATCCTAACTTGTTTAAGAAATTCTGAGTGAGTCATTTCCCTTCCGTATAGAAGTCGACCATCTCTACCCATTTCTCACACATCTAAAACCATTTAATATCTACCATTATCTGTTAAAATAGCCTCCCAAAATTCTTTCCTTATACCATGATTCCTCTCTTTAGGCAGAAATATTATTAATGAAGCCTTTTGGCTCAAACCCCAAGGAGATACTTGACAAAGAGGTAACGTCTTCTCCCGAGATTCATTCTTTTATTTCCCTTATTCTCCCCCATAAAATTACATTATTATATTATTTTGTGACAACACACGTATAAAAAAATATATGGATGTTTTTATTAAATTTTTATGACCTAAAATTAGACACAACTCTATTTAATGGATGTTGAACATATTGTTTTTGTGTACGGTGAACTACGACCTCACGAAATGATGATTGTTCATTTCTCATTTTCCACCAATAATGCTTTAAATTTTGATGTAAAATCTTATATATATATATATATATATATGTAATATATTATATTTAATATTTACTTTATCTTATTTATTCCTTTTTATTACACACATCACTTTACTTTCCACTGGGTGTTGATATGATAAACTCGTTTGACGATATGTGGACTAAAACCCCTCAAAGCAATGTGATTCATAAACACACCACGTGGAATGTATTAAAGATGGTTTAAATGACCATATATTATATATATTTTTTAGGATACTTGAATAATTATATATATGTATACATATATAAATTCATATTTCATTTACATTCATTTTTCCAATACGACATTAAAAATGAAAAACAACGTTCAGGCATAAGTATGGATTACCGTCTCCATGAATGATGTATTCCATTACATAAATAATTATAATATATATTATTAGAATATAAATATATTGGATCTAACTTTTATTTATATAATTTTCTACATTACGGAATCATGATATAATTCTTGGGAAAAAATATTGATCAAATAAAGACACAAGGGGAGAACAAATCAAATATTACCCGATGTGAAAACATAATATAATATCATTAATAATTGGGTAATATAAGGTCATAAAAAAGATTATATGGTAATATATATAAGAATATTATTCTTTAAAATATTTATAAACAACATATACTTATTATATAGGATTCTTTTATGAGTACGGTTTGATTCCTGACAAAAGGTGTGAGAATTATCATGTCACTATTAATTCTTATGAGATAAAAGAAATGTTCTCAAATATTTCCTTTTTATGGTGTATTTATTTAACATGATCATATTATATACATATTTTACTTATGCTTATTCACATATCTATTCTATTATCCTTCATTCATGGAGTTTATCTTTCAAAAGATACAAAATAGGTAAAACTGTTTTGTCCCATATAGCCTTCTTTGAGACTCCAATATTATTATGAACATAATATTTTTACGTGTATATACATATATTTTACATGTAATATCATAGAAAAACTTAGTTTAATTATAACTTTTGTTTCAAATAATTTCGCTTTATTACATGGACAATTTGATCCTTTTTCACGATGGTATAAGAGTTCATTGAGTCAATCTCCTCATTTTTTGAAGATTGTTTATGAATATGATTCTTTTAATGAAACCTTATAATCCATTGTACAATAATATTTATCATTTTCCTTGTATTATATTTATTCAAGATATAATCAAATTTATGTACCATATTTCTACACTTTAGTACATATGATAATTTTTTAATGTAAAATTTGACCACCTCTTATTTAATTCAGAAATCTATTGTATTAAAAATATATGTTTTCAAAAATAAATTAGAAAAAAATAAAAATAACACATCAGGATAATTCTCAATGGAATGATGGATTTTAAATATATTTTATTATTTATAAATATTACATTTCAATCTTTCAACGCTATTTTTAAAGAAAAATGTTTTCAAATGGATTTATATTATAATAATATTTTTCATAGAAGAAATGATATTTACCAAAAGAAATGATTTTAAAAAATCATTCAAAATTATTTCTGATATAAGATATATTATATTGGTCTTAATAATGACTTCATGGGGAAATTATTTATTGTTTCAATTAATATTATTTCTCTAAATGAAATTTTTTTACATCAAGATGTTGTGGAACCTTTTTCTATTTTACAGGTTATATTATTTTGAAACCTACTTAATTTCATGGGTTATGTTTATAAATAATTTGTTATCAAAGATTCCTATTTCAACATGTTATGATATTTTTACATATTAATGATACCCATTTTATTTTATGGGTCATTATATGTTTATTTGTGGTCATGTGTAACATGTATGTATGATTTCATTATTATAAGGGTGACACCTATATCCCACTATAATTAATTGGGTGATAATATATATCTCAAGAGATAATATAGGGGTAGAAAAAGGGTTACTCATTTATGTAATACAAGAATGGAATAAGGGTTACTCATTTCTATATTATATGGTTGGATTGATGGTCAATAAATTCAGTAATGGAATCTGTAATGGGGGTTACCCGATTTAGTAAAGTACTTTGTCCACTAAGGTGGCCTTGTTGAGGATGCCTTGGATACTATGTAAATCCAAATATGTGTATGTTTTTTTTATAATTCCATGTCTTATTCCTTGGTTATTCTTTCATGGCCTATTCTCTTTTTTTCATTATAATTTATCTCTTATGAGTTTCTAATCCTTATACCATGATCTTTGATTTGTATGGATTGATATTATATTTTCTTCACCACATTATAATACCCATATGCCCGTGTTTATGCTCACATGACTATATTTTTTAACCATACATATAATTTGAACACACCCATTTTTATGTTTCCTTCCATAGTTTTTCATGATATGTATCAAGATGATGTTTTTACGAAGTGTTCTAGTAAAAAAGAACCTTTTAGGGATAATATAGCTCATTTATGTATCATTGTTTTTATATCTATGTTTCCATGATTCCAAAGTAACTAGACTACTATGGTCTTGTTTCATATATTTTAATAATTTTTTAGTATTGAAAAAAAAGTTTATTTAATGTTAATGTTTGTAAATCATGGGTCGAAATTGTGGGTATCAGAGGAATAGTTTATATAATCATTGGAAAATGTAATGAGAAAACCATGGTGGGATCCCAAAAAAATGTCTAAGGAGTAGTATATGGTTGATTCAAATTTCAAGATAATGACTTGTAATATTGGTAAAGGATAAAGTGATTTGTTTCCTATAAATACATACATGTATTGATACTACATGTTGATGTGGCTCTGGAACATATGTACCAAGGGGTAAAAAATCAGACCAGACGTTTCGAGATTATCTTAGGGTAATCTTGAATAAGATAATGGGACTTGCTTCACACCTGGTTTGAAACTCCTTGGTGATATAATTTGGGAAATAAAAAACAGTTTATGACACATTATGAAGGATTTAAACATAATATAACTATAAATAATGTTAGATAAACCTATGGTGTCATACATTAAGGAAGGTTCCATTCATTAGATATCCAATAAGTTAATTTTAATGATTATGTGGTTCCTCAATATGATTAATATATCTTACTCTATGATTTTTGTTTTAGTCAATGGTTGGATCCTGAAGGAACCGTGTTACTGGAAATAGTTACGAACAATGAAACGATTGTACTCTTGAAGAACCATAGGCTACCGGGGCTAGAATACAGAATCATGGTGTAATGAAAACCTATATTTCCCATGGTATCAGTCATGGTGAACTTACAAGTGATAAAATGAGGGACCAATATTTCATTAAGACTTTTATAATGTAACTTCCACCTTATTTTAAGGGGTTCTCTGATCAATATGTTGCTAAAAAATGGATTAGTACCACTAAAATGATATTCTATATACATCAGTGTACGGGGCATGGGAATTTCATTTTGGTTATTTTTCAGTTATATGGATAAGAAGATCAATGGTGGAATCTAAAAAATAATACGAGGCATCATGTTGATATTGAATCCTTAGTTTTGGATGAGTTCATGAGAATATTTTTCAATAAGTACCTTTTTGAATTTTTTGTACGAAAATGTTGAAATAGTTAACTAATATTAAGAAAAGGGATGATGTGATTATTGCTACCTACGCGGGTAATTTCATTAGACAAGGGAGGTACACTTTAGGAATTATATTCCAAAATACAAGTAAATTTGATATGTTCTTTTGTAGATTAAATATATGCCTCAAAAGGGTACTTTCCATAAGATAATGTAGTAGATATAATGATATTGGAATTTTCCAATTATGGTTGAATTGGTGGTCAGAGTGACGTATCGATATCATGGATATTATAAGAAGAGGATGATATAGTTTAAAAAAATCTACAAACCATGGAGAAAAGATGATGAAATTTCCTTAATTCTTAACGCGTGGAAAGATGCTTGGTAGAAATTTTCTTAGGGAGTCTAATAAATTTTATTATTGAAAAAGGTTAGTACATCACACAATTGATTTTTGAGGTGATGGGAAAAAGTTTTCTTAAAATTATAATGGAGTAAAACCATAACAGAGTGCCACATCCATGGTTTAATTAATCATGGGAATAGAGAGTTATCATTACTATAATCACTATGAAAACCCAAGGGTTGGTGGTGATAATCGATGTGAAAACCCAAATAAGTCGAGGTACAAGGGGAAAACTCATGAAATATTAATATCTAGTGAGTGGTATGATAATAATTTGATGAAATGTACAGTTAACATCCTCTCTATAACTGATTATTTCATATTTGAATCTGGATCTACCTAATTAATCATATCTAAGGAATTTGATAAGTTATTATGATTCCTTAAAAAATTATAGGTGGGACTTGTAGTGAAAACCATTAATGGTACAATGATTGTACCTCATGATTATGATTCTTCTCTAGTAGAAGATTGTGGGAATGTGCTTCCTGAATAACTTTTCATTATTATATTGGAAGAATTTGATGTCATCCTATGCATCGATTATCATTCTCTTCATATATATTACATTTGTTTTTAATTACGTGAATTTTCATTTGATATTTCAAACCCTCTTATGGTTATACCTCAATGTTATGATAAGTCTGAAAATACTATGGAAATTAAATCTACTATATGGGTGTTAATTCCCATTCAAAATGGTTTTTTATCCCAAATGGTTTAGGATAAGGTTGTCATTGATAATGTGATGGTTGTTTAGGACTTTTTATATCATTCCAGAAGTGTTACATAGTCTTCCAAAAAAACGTGAAGCTTATTTCGTGACAGATCTTCTACCGGGTCACAAACAAATTTCCAAGGATCCTTATAGAATTTCTTGGATTGAGTTCCATGGATTAAATATGCACTTAAATGAAACCCTTGATAAGGGATTTATTCATAAAAGTGTTTCTCCTTGGATTGAAATGGTTCTCATTATGAAAATGAAATATAGATAAATTCTACTGCACATTTATTGTCATGTGTTAAACAAGAACATAATCAAGAACACGTATCATCTTCCCCGTATTAATGAATTGATTGATCAACTACATAGAGATCAATAATTTTCCAATATTCAAATTCATAATAAATGTCATCAATTAATGGTTAAGAAGATGGATCTACCCAGGAAAACATTCCATATTAGGTATGGTCACCATGAATATATAATGATTCCACTTTGTCTTATTAATTCATCAATTATCATCTTGTATTTAATTAGCAGATTCATTAGATATTACCATGACTTGTTTTTGTTAGTCTTTATGGATGATATTCAAAACTACTAATAGAGATTGGAAGAGCATGATGATCACTTGAGAATTATATTGGTGACCCTAATGAAATATATGTTGTAGGAAAATTTTATAATATTTTGATTTTGGATACAAATGGTATAATTTTTTGGTTACATAAATTAAACATATGGTATAACATGTGATCTCTCAAAGATAAATGCAATTGAATGCTGGCCTAGATAAACCACAATGACTGAGATCAATTTCATTGTTTTTTTAGATTGATATTATATGTGATTTTTGGATAATTTATCAAGACTATATTATCCTCTGACATGTTAACATAGAAATGTGTTACGTGCCTCTGGATAGATTAATATGAAGAATTTTAAAATTAAATTAAGGTAAGTTTGGTCAGTGAACCTATGCCTACACTGATATATAATGAATAGGGGTTTTTAATTTATGGATATGAATCCACGAAATTATTAGTATTTTTTTTATTCAATGTTTCATGGTTATAAACTATTCCTCATGATAGTTCAGGATGCATGGAAAAATTATCCAACACGTGATGTGGATTCAGGATCAGTAATATTTGGATTAATGAAATGAAGACATTATATTTAAGAGGAAAAGTGTTATATATATTACAATCAGAAAATTTTAAATTATATATTCACACATAAAGAGTTTAACATGTTCAATTTAAGAGTTTTAGATTTTATAAACGATTATGATTGGTCAATACATTACCACAATGGGAAAGCGAACAAGGTGGATGATGCTTTGAGTCAAAAAGACCATTCTAGCTTATATATGACATGGATCATAAAAGATAAAAAATTTATAGATTTGGAAAGGATGGATACATATATCCTAAAGGAAGGGGAAAATATTATCTTTCTCAAGTGACTGTTCAACCCTCATTCCTTGAGAATTTTAACGAGGTGATAAAGAAATATAAAGAGATGGAAAAGAAGGTCAGAAATGTTCACGAGTTAACCATAATTTGGATTTTATTGTAAGATTTAAGAACCATGTATGTGTTCCTTTCATAACATTTTTAACAATTTTCAGTCAGAGTATAGTCATTGTTCATCCTTTTCTATTAATCCTAGAACTTTACAAATGTAAAGGTACTTGAAAGAGTACGTCTGCTGCGATAACATGAAGATAAATACTGGAGAGTTTGTATCTATGTGTTGGGTATGCTATCATATTATAGGTAAAATAAAACATTTTAAAGGGATGTTCCATCCATTACACATTTATGAAATAAAATGGGAAAATATTACTATGTATTTTTTAATTGGACTACCCGAAACCTATAAAGGGATTAATGATATATGATTTTAGTTGATCAGCTTACTATGTTAACACAGTTCATTGTTATGAGAGATGAGTTATATCTTGAAATTCCTTCCAAGATCTATATTAAGTAACTCATAATGTTTCATGTAGTACCATGTTCCATTAAATCATATTGGGATAAAATATTTACTATACAATTTAATATAATTATTCCGAAATAATGTCATTTGAAATTGAATTTCATCATTGATTATCATCTTAAAATAGATGGTTCGTCGGAACGAACAATTGAAACCATATAGGATATGATGAGAATTATTCCATGTGTTTCAAAGGTGATTAGGATTATCACATTACTCCTGTTGTGATTTCTTTAAACAATATAATTCACTCACAATGTTAGATTGTAGAATATGAAGCCTTCTATTGTAATAAATAATGATCTCCAATTTTATACGATGAGGTTAGAGAATGAATGTTATTGGAACCTGAGATCACCGAAAAAATGGTCGTGACAGTTAAAACCAATCAGTATCGTATCATGGAATCTCAATAGTAGAAAAAATGTTATACAGATTACCATTAATAAGATATAGTGTTTGAAGTTGGTGAGTAGGTGTTCCTACGATTCTCACCCTAGAATAATGATATGATATTCGGGGGGAAAATGAAACATGGACCTATGTATATCTACCCATTTGATATTTATGATCATATAAAAAATGTGGCACATCACTTGGTACTTTCTATAAATCTCTCTCAATTCCATGATTTGTCCATTTGATAATGTATAAGTATCCTCATTTTTTACCCATGTGATGAATTTGGTTGGTGAAATTCATTTTAAGGGGGTAGAATGTAACACCCCATGTTTTTATAGAAGTTTTTTTCAAAGAAATATTTATTTTCATTTATATCATTCAATGAACTGTGTAAAATATTCAATTTACAAGAAACCATGACGTGGTGTACATTTCATACCACACATACTTGGAATATGAATCATGCATCACTGAGAAGGTTTAAAATACAAACAACAATGAGTTTCTATAAAACCTCTTTTTTTATTTTCTTAATTATTAAAAGATGATAATTATAACCTATTTGATAAATATAGTAATATTAAATTAAATAAATTCTTTTCAAATATTTTTTTTGTAATTGTTTGATATAACTAAAATATATTGAGAATAAAATATTTTATTTTTGGTAAATTCCTTTTATGATGAAAAACCCATTTTCCTGAATTAACAACTTTTTAAATTAAAATGGATTATATATATATATATTTACAGATTTTATTTGACAAAATGATTTTAATTTTTCAATTCAAATCAACAAATGTAGACTCGGGTTAATTATTTGTATTTTAATGAAAAACATCATTTTTGATGAATAGTGATTATTAATGTTTTTTGTTAAAAAATGACTTTTTGTCTAAATTATTATTAATGATAAATGACATAATAATTTATTTTATTGTCACATCAAATAAATGTAACATGTTATCATACAATTAAACTAATTTTCACATTGAAACTAAATATAAAATCTTAATAATTTGTTTAACTTTTTCCAACAATAAAACCCACATATTTAATCCTGATTACGGGATTATCACTAATCTGGATTTTTCTTCTTAAATGATTTGAATTTAGAATATCTAACATAAACAATTTTATTTTGTGTTATATTTATATTATAATAATACCATGAAAATGTTTGACCAAAATAATTATAAAAGTGATTAAAATTAATAATAGTCGTTAAGGTTGAATTATGTGTAATTAGTTACTAAACCATAAAATAAAGTGCCCAAATGACTTAAAAACCTTCCCAAAACCCGTTTCTTATTCATATTTCTTCTAGAAACCTTCCATTATTGAGTTATTTATTTTTTTGGTTTGTCTTATTTTAGGTATAACCATGTGCACACAAAAATTCTTTGTAGAAATTCCATTTGAATCCTTTTCCTTCACTATAAAAGTCAACCACATATACTCATTCCCCACACCACTCAACAATTTTATGTTCTTCCAATATTTTATCAATTGGACTCTAAAAAATATACATTTCTACCAAGAATTATCTCTTTAGGAAAAAAAATTCAAGGACTCCTTTGTCCACAAACCAAAAAGAGTTACCCAGTGAAGAGGTTACATCTTCTCTCGAGCCACATTCTTTTATTTACATTCATAACTCAGTAAACTCTATTTATTAAAATCATGTATGAATAAAATAATACCCAAAATATACAAGGATGTTTTCATGAAAAGGTTCTAAACTAAACATACACACTACTCTATCTTATTTATGTTGAATATGCAGTTTCTGTGTAGGTTGAACTAAATCCTCATGAAACGATGATTTTCCCTTCATCCCTTACCACTAATGTACCACCCCATGCTTCAGTGACATGTATCTCTTTGAATAATACAATATCTTACAATGTAAACAACTTCGATTTTAACACACCATGACCAATCAAACTATTTTTTATTAATAGTAATACACACTTTTGGAAATTTTATAAATTATATTTTTAAAAATGGACATCATTTTGGGATTCAAGATATATAAATTATTTTCGGGTGATTTTTTTGTTATTTTTTAGAAAAAATCAATTTTTTGATGAATAGTTAAAAACAATGCATTATTATTTAAAACCGAATTTTTATTTAAATAATTATTTATTTTATTTAACCTTATTATAAGTAAAAATAGATAAATAATACCTATATTAGTTCAATTTAATTCGTTGGAGTCATTTTATATTAAAAATATTTCTATAAAATATTATTGAATTTCTTTAACGTCTTTTACCAACCTTCTAGGCACATTAAAAAATGTTCATAAAACATAATTTTACTGCTTCTATGAATTGAAATTCAAAAATCAAGGAGACACAGTTGATATTAGTAAGTAAAATGTTGTTCAATAAGATGAAAATAATTTTTGGCGAATAGTAACTTTTGACCTTTATTTACCATAATTAAAAGTTAAATGGGTCATTGAAGGTAAATATTTATATTAAAATTAGCCTAACACATGTCCTAATTCTATTTGATAAGTTTATTTTTACTAAAATATGATTTAGTAATAAAATATGATCATTTTTTTCCACATGGATTATATTAGGGCATTTATTATTATTTTATTTAAAGAAGAGTTAAGTGTTAAATTCAATGTTTAATAACTAAAACATTTTTAATATACGGTTATAAATAAGATAAATTAGCCTATTAAAATTCATTATAAATAGAAATAATATCCTACATAGTGGTATTTTATTTTTAATTTATAGACATTAAAAAAATAAAATTATTTTTGAAACGATGATGATGCAGTAATTACCTTATTAACGAATGATTAAAATAATTGATATTATAAATATTCAAATAAATGTTAATTGAAACTTATGATGAATTCTAATGATTTTATTGGTTAATAAGAAATTTTAGGGTTGAATAAATAAATTTTGTTCAAAGTGATAATGTTTTTATGACTTTCAAAAAATCTAATTACCTAATAGTGTCAAAATTGAAATAAATGAGTTTTTAAAACAAGTACTATTTTATTAATTGATATAATATTCCTAAAAATATAAGGTACAGCTAAAAGAAATATATAATGTTATCTATATATATATAATTAACCACATTGGGTTCTATAATATTTTTATAGTATGTTTATTGACCATTTATTATAATAATAAATGATTACATCATAAAAGTTAATCTACTTAACTAAGAGATAAATATAAAAGATAATGTTAATATGGTGACATAAACCTATCTAAAACAAATTAGTTGATATTTTTCGACCCATACCCACCTTATCCTCTAAATAAATCCTTTTGGAGCCACATTAAACTGCATATGATTGTATTATAAAATAATATTTTAAGGTTTTTCTAAAGTGACCATAACCTCTCTTATATAAGGGTGCTTCCCCTTCTTTTTATTTTACACCTCCAAAGCCATATAGTCAGCCAAACCCTACCGAATATTATCACATCTACCACCACATCATTTTAGAGGCCTTACATTGAACAAGAATCCAACCTAAAAAACACTTTTGAACAAATCCAAATGAAGCACCAGAAGAAGAGGTAATAATTTCATCACCTCTTTCCACATTATTTTCTTCTTCAACTTCTTATTTCATTGTTTTTTCCCTAAAAAATAATTACTCAAATATGGTATAACTAATCTGATGTTATTATAAATATGTTACAACAGTATTCATTATTCTATCTATCCTATAAATTACAAGTCACCATACGTGCATACGTATGGCTTACTGTCTCCACATCGTGGTGTAGTTTGTTATTCAAAAACAAAATTATTTAGATTGTTATAATAATTAGTATATATGATTTAAATAATAAATATAACATGTTAAGGATTCTTTATATATGTTATATCATCCATTTAAATATGATTTCACAATCAATAGAATGATTTTGTTGCTCGTGCGTACGTATGGATTACCATCTCCCCGAACATGATGAAATCCATTCCCCATCAGAACCATTAATGAATTATTTTTATTTAATTATTAAAAATAAAATATTATAGCATAATATAATTCTACATATGAATCAAATACATCCTATCCAGAAAAATATGACTTACAAAACCATGCATATATGGTAAAACAAACCAGTTAACACCTAAAAAATGATACAACTGAAATATTATTAACAAAGAAATATTAAAAGATCATATATGATATGATATTTACGTATGTTGTTCTTGTATAATTTGATAAAAATTATATAACTATTATATAGGAGGTTAAAATACCCTCGATCAAGGAAATGAAAAATGTAAGGGTTAATTCTACAATCAATTTATAATCTGAGGTTGTTTATACGTGAGTATCTATTTGGACCACATTATCACCCAGAACTGTGTTTCATAAAAATGTATTTCAAAACATTTTTATTATTTACTAGATTATGGGTTAACATCATTTATTCTATGGTTTGAATTTTTATAAAGTAATCTTTTGTTCATTTTCCAAACAAGGTCCTTTATCTTCTTTTGAAAAAATTCAGTATGGAATGTTTTTTACTTATACAGTGAGTGCGGCTATATTCCACCATTACAACACATTTGATGCTCAAAATACATAATAATATTAATATTTTCAAAATAATTTTTTTTAATTATGTGACATTTATATGATTTCAAAATAGAATGATATATTTCTCTCAAATAGAATTTATTTTTTCTATTTCAAGAGCCTTTGATGGATTTTTCACTTGTTTGAAGTTTATTTATTATTAATCAAATCCCCCAAATTGTATTGATGTTTTTGTGATATTTTGAAATATAGATTTTTATTTACCAATTGTGGATTATGGTTATGGTATTTACATTTCATAAGATAGTTTTAATATGAATGTTTATGTTATGTTTCAACCTTTTCATAGGAGGAATGCATTGGACTTAGAAAGTGACGAGTTGAGCCTGCTAAAAATCTTTGATGCATCAGAATGTCTCATGAGACAAACTAATGTATGGGCATAAGGCCTTGAAAAAAACATATGTTTAGCCTTGTCATGAGGCCTTGACTATATTGTTATGATTCTTCGCATTATGCATGCCGTCATTATGAAATTGACTATTGATATTACATGTGATTTTTAAACTAGTAGAATATCCATGTGAAATAAGTACCTGAAATTATTTGATTTATCTTTTCCATATTATGTTGTTGTTTATGTTTAAGATTATTATGTTTTAGTCTTATACATATTCCTTAAATGTTTATACTTATTAATGAATGTTTCTACTATATTTTTATCCCTACCAATCACATGATCTCACCCCTTTATATGTTTTATTTTTCCTCGGATGAGATAAAGTATATTATGACTGACCTTTGGGGACATTATAAAGGAGTTTAATTATTTTATATGAGATAATGATCTTGTTTTTAAATTCATAAAGTAACACAAAACTTATGTTTTTGTTTTGTACTTCCAAGTCTACTAAACCTATAAGTATTTTATGATTTGATCCCCTGTGATCATGCCAGTGTTATGTAATAATTCCCTACTCTGGGTAACTATGTTTGGGGTGTTAATGTTGGAATTAGAATAATTTTAGAAAAAACCTTGGAAAGTAGATTTAAAAAAACTCTAATTAGGCAACATTACCCAAATATAGACACAGGGGATTAGTATAGAATAAATTCCTAGATTTTATGTAATGTAATTATTTTGATTATTTTCCAAGAAATAAATCATTTCCTGGACATGAGTAGGTATATACAGCTCTATAACATATATACCTAAGTGTGAAAACTTTAACAAGGAGTTTTAGGCTTGAATTGGGGTTTCATGGAACATGACAATGTGCCTTACTACACTCTTGATTATGACACTCTCAGGGGATATGATTAGGATAATTTAATTTATCTTTAAAAACCACTATAAAGGATTTATGATTATATTTATACTAAAATAATTCATTTTTATTATTATGGATTATATCCATAATGTGTTTAATTTATTTTATATGTTTTAAATGTTTGGAATTATGTATTTTGATTCACAAACAAATCTAATATATGCCATTGTTTAGAGATGGGACCTAGTTGAAGGAATGGAAACTGTATCGAAGAACATAACACATGTAGGGATTTACCTCCAACTCATGATAATTATAGTGGAGGTGGTGATGCAACTTGTGCTGATAATATTATCCGCATACAGGGATAACTCTCTGAGGTTATGAATAATAACCGTACATGTATGGAGCTCCCTAATCCACAAGGCAGAGGATCAATGTAAAAAAACTTCATGAGGCAACAAATAAAAATATTCAATGGGACTATAAATCTATTTGTAGCAGGGAAAAGGCTCTGTTCCTTAGAGAAAATATTTCATGATTTTGTGAGTAGAGAAAGATTGTCCTGGCAGTTTATCGGCTCACTGGAGATGCATATCAATAGTGGTCATTAAATAAAAACAAAATGGAAAATGATAAACTATCAAATATCGAATGGAGTTAGTTTAAATATATTTTATTCGAAAAATATATTCCTTGTGACCGTCAAGCAGATATGGAAAGATAATTTATGAGTGTGAGGGAAAAGGAGGATGATAATGTGACAAATTATGATGCTAACATTTCAATGTTAGAAAGACATGAAATAGATTATATACATAACCCAAGGAGAAATATTGATTAATTCATTGAAGTGTTAAATTAATTTCTCGTTCAGGAATTCATATCACAATCCCTTTCATTATATGAAGATATTTTCACAAGTGCTTTCAAGAGAGAAAATGAATTATGTAAGTTATACGACATTACAAAAAAATCAAGAATAGTATTGATATGCTGAACACTATTGAAATGGAAATAAGGGGAAAATGGGAAATTATGAATTTTAATATAGTGGTAAATATAGGGAGAAACACCCTGGTACTTGCTAGAATGAATGGGAGTCTATTATAAGTGTGGTTAAAAAGGCCACCATTCTCAAGAATGCAAGGGAAAGAGAGAGGTTTTTAATGTTAAATTGTACTATTATAGGTAAATGAAGTATTATGCAAATGAATTGTTTAAGCAATAGGGAATCATACCTCACAAAGGGACAAGAGAGTAAGTCCCAACATATGTTTTCCCTACTGCTAAGTTTGAAGCTCCGAATGATGTAGTGGAAAATAATTTAGTGGTTTCTTCATGTTTATCCAATGCATTATTTGTTCTGGATCATCGCATTGTTTCATATCTTCCATGTTTTCTAATAAAATTTGATATTTTTAGTTTGATGTAAAAAAGAACATTTCCATAAAAAATCTTAAGGTAAGTATCATTGAAACAAATTTTTATTAATCAGTACCCTTTAGAGCCTATAAATTTTTTTATCTTCTGATCTTACCGTTATACCCATGATTGAATGTGATATAATCCTTGGTATGTATTGGATTTTGGACCCTGATATTAATATTTATTGCAAGAAGAATGAGGTTACAATTTTCAATTATGAAAATGAGTACATAATCTTTGGGGAAATGATGTGACAACCAGATTCATATATAGATCCACCCCTAGTATCTCTACTAAATTCAATTATTTGGGAGGAAGATAATGAAATACCCATGGGTGAGGAAATGAATGTTCCAAAATAGTACATACCTATTGTGAAAGAATATTTTGATGTATTTCTAGACTATTTACCTAGACATTCTCTAAAATGAGAAATTGAGTTTCCATCGATTTAATTCCCTGTTCAAGGCCCATATTCAGGACCCCATATAGAATGGCCACAATGGAATTAGTGGAACAAAAGAAACAACTTGAGGAATTCAGTAATAAAATACTTGTTCACCATAGTGTTTCTTCATGGGGATCCCAATTCTTTTTGTTAGGAAGAATTATGGACATATAAGGTTGTGTATCTTCTAAAGGGAGATCAATGCAACAGTAATAATGAATAAGTATCCCCTACCGTACATTGATGATTTTTTTGATCAACTTCATGGAGCTCAGTATATTTCAAAGATTGAACATTGATATTGATGTCATATATTGTTTGTGAAAAAGGAAGACATTCTGAAGGCAACATTTCATACTAGGTATGGGCATTACCAATTCATAGTAATTCCTTTTAGACTGACTAATGAACACTCTGTCTTCGTGGATATAAGGAATAGTGTTTTCAATGAATATCATGAAAAATTTGTAGTGGTATTTATTGATGATATCTTGGTATACAATAAATTCTTTGAAGATCATGAAAATAACATGCACACCATTATAAATAATCTTATAGGGAATATATTATATAGGAATTTCAGCATGCATGAATTCTAGCTTCATGAGATTACTTTTCTTGTCCAGATTATGTCTACGGATAGAATATTTGTTGATACTTTAAAGACCATGTTAATCCATGAAAGTCAAACACTGATAGGTATAATTTAGGTACACAGTTTTATTGGTTTGTAAGTTTATTATCGGCTTTTTGTCCATAATTTTTCTAGATTGGAATTCCCATTTACCAAGCTCACACGTAAAGGGGTTAGATTTTTTTAGATAAACGAGTGTGAAAAATGTGTTTATGGACTGAATAAAGAATTAGATAATGCTTATATCTTCACTCTACCATTGAGAAATGATGATATTGTTATATATAGAAACACATAAAATAATGTGAAAGTTTTTGTCCCAATGAAGAATGATAGGGTTATTTCCTATGCATCATGAAAACTAAAAATCCATGAACAAAACTGTACTACTAATGATCTTGATTTAGACACTTTAATATTTAATTTGATTATATGGAGACACTATCTATATGATGAAAAATGTGAGATATATACTAATCATAAGTGTTTGAATTTTATTTTATGCAGAAAGAACTCAACATAAGGAAAAGAAGATGTCTTGAACGACTCAAGGATTATTATTGCACTATACACTACCACCCAAGGAAGGAAATTATGGTGGAAAATGATTTGAGAAAGTGGATTACAGCATTTTGAAGAATAATAGAGTAAGAAGAGATCCTATGTTTATTGATCTAGTAAATATGGATATTTTAATAATCATAGAAGGTGAAAAATCAATATTTTTTCAAGTGGTCGCCAAACTATTTTACTAGAAAGGATAAGAAGTTCTTTGACTGATGATGAAGAGTTTCAAATGAAATATAATTCTATGAATGATGGGAGAATAATCGAACTTGTATATGAAGATGAAATATTGAAATTTGGGAAAATAATTTGTGTTCCTGACTTACCTGATCTAAAAAGGGAATTGTATGATGATGCTCAGAGATCAAATTTCTCTGTACACACTGATATCACTATGATGTAGATTTATTTGAAGGAATGTTTTTTGTTGGACAACCAAAAGAGAGAGATTGCTAATTATGTGTCATGACGTATAGTTTTTCAACAAGGGAATGATGGAAGACAACATTGTAGAGGATTCATGCATCTTATACCCATAATTGAGTGGAAATATGATGATATTATGATGGAATTTGTCATATGACTAACAAATACTCCTAGAAGTAGTGATGTAAAATGGGTCATTATTGATCTTCTTACCATGCCAGCACATTTTTTCCCATAAGAGGAGATTTACCACTTGAACGTCTAGAAAGACAATATATTAATGAACCTGTAAGACTTCATTGTGTACCTCTATCAATAGTTTTTTATAGTGATCCCCATTTTACATCAAGATTCTAGGAAATTATTTAGAAATACATAGACACTAAACATCATTTGAGCACTACACACCACCCACAAACTAATAAAAAATCAGAATAGATTATTCAAACCTAAGAAGATGTGTTGAGATCTTACTCACATGAAATTCATGGTATGTGGGATCTATATTTACCTTTAGTAGAAATTTCCTATAACAATAGATTCCATACAATAATTCTGATGGCACCATCTGAAGCGTTATATTTTAACAGATGTCGCACATCAAATTGTTGGGATGATGTTGGTGATAAAAATCTCAAAGGCCCAGAACATGTTGAAAGAATAATGGAAAAGATTATGGATATCAAAACCCAAATCAAAGCATCACAATGTAGAAAAAACATAAATGTTTCAAAATAAAGGAATGATTTGGAATTTCAAGTAGGAGATCATGTTTTCCTGATTGTATACCAATGGAAGGGTGTTATATGATTCCTTATGATGTAAAAAATGAAGTCCCCAGAACATCAGACCTTTTTGAAATTCTAGAACAAATTTGTGTTGTATCCTATCATTTGGAAATGACTCTAAATATCTAAAATGTTAATAACATGTTCTACGTATCACTTTTAAAAAAATATATGCCTGACCTAACAAATTTAATCACCTAAGAAGTAATAGAAATGGAACCTGATATGTCTTATTGTGAAGAGCATTTAGAGATTCTTTATACCAGAGAACATGTGTTGATAAATTGGACGACTCGTCTAGTAAAAGTTCTATGGAAAAACCAGAAGATGGAAGAGGCAACATGGGGACCTGAGGAACTTATGTTGAAGAACCACCTGAATCTTTTTATGCATATATATTCATGAAATTTTGAGGATGAAGTTATTTAAAGTAGGGAAGAATGTAACAGCCCATTTTTCCACGGTACGCTTCTCTTTGAATAATAAAATAGCTTGTAATGTATGAAAATTCCAGTTCTAACACATCATGACCACTCAATCTAGCCGTTAGAAATAATAATTCCAAATTTTTGATATTTTAATTTTTTTTTTGAAAATGGTCTTCATTTTTGTATTTGGAATATAAAATCAATATTATGGTGAATTTTTGGAATTTATCAGAAAACATTAATTTTTTAATGAATAGTGAAAAACACTGCATTATAGTTTAAAACTGACATCTTATTTAAATAATTATTTATTTTTATTAAATATATTTTAAGTCAAAATAGATTCATAATACCTATGTTAGTTCAATGTAACTCAGGGGAGTCATTTTCTTATAAAATTAAATGTATAAAACTTTATTGAATTTTTATAATGTCTTTTACCCACCTTCAAGAAACGTTAGAGAATTTGCATAAAATTAAATTTTATCGCTTCAGTGAATTGAATTTCAAAAATCTGTGTGGTACGGTTGAAATCATTAGATAAATCATGGTTCAATAAGATGAAAATAATTTTTAGTGAATAGTAACTTTTGACTTTTATTTACCACGGTTATAAGTAAATATCGTAATTAAGGGTAAAAAATTATATTATAGTTACCCTAAAACGTGTCCTAATTCTATTGGATAAGGTTATTTCGACCAAAATATAACTTAAAAATAAATTATCATCCTTTTTGTCCACTTTTATTAGATTATGGTATTTATTATTTTTTTTAATGAAGAGTTAAAAGTATTAAATTCACTGTTTAATAAATAAGACATTTTTAATATATGGTTATACATAAGATAAATTAGAAAAATAATGTTATTTATAAAGATAATAATATATTCTACATAATATTATTTTATTAATTTTTTTAGTCATTAAATAGTAAATTTTATTTATAACACAATTATGATGCAGTAATTACCTTATTAATGAATGATTATAATAATTGATATTATAAATATCAAAATAAATGTAAATTGATACTTATAATGAATTATACTAATATTAATGGTTAATATAACATCTGAGGGTTGATGAAATCAATTTTTTCAAAGAGATAATGATTTTATGACTTTCAAAAAAACAAAATACCAAATAGTGTCAAAATTGACATAAATGTTTTTTTAAAAGAAATACTATATTATTATTTGATATAATATTCCTAAAACTATAAGTATTGTCCAAAGGACATAGATAAGGTTTGATATAATATTAATGAACCTCTTTGGCTTCTCTAGCATTTTTTCACATTTAGTAACCCTTTATTATAATAATAAAAGAATACATGGATAAAGATAAACTATTTAACATAGAGTTAAATCTAAATGACAAGATTAAGACGGTGACATAAGCCTATATTAAACCTATTGGCTGAGAGTTTTCTAATCCATTCCTGCAATATCCTAGAAATAAATATTTCTGGAGCCATTATATAGCTAATATGATTGTATAATAAAAAAATATTTCAATGTTTTCCTAAAATGACCCTCACCTCTATTATAACATGGTACTTCAACTTCTCTTAATTTCACACCTCCAATGCCATTTGGATAGGCCAAAAACTGCCCAAATATCATTCCAATTACCCTCAATTTTTTATAGAGTCCTTCCTTTGATCATAAAACCATCTTAAAGTGCATTTTTGGTCAAATCAAATTGAAGCACCAAAAAAAGAGTTAATAATTTCATAATCTCATTCAATGTTATTTTCTTCTTTCACTTCCTCTTTCATTGTTATTTCCATAACAAAATAATAACTATAGTACTGTAAGCATACTTTGATTATATTATAAATATGTTACAACCATATTAATTATTCTATCAATCCTATGAATGACACCTCACCATACATGAGTACGTATGACTTTCCGTCTCCACATCCAGGTGTAGTTTTTATTCAAACACCTCATTAATTGGATGGTTATAATAATAAGTATTAGTAATGTAATTAATAAATATAACTAGTTAATTATTCTTTAAATATGAAATATCTTCCAATTACATATGATTTCACCATCAATAGAATGATTTTGTTGCTCGTGCGTACATATGCATTACCGCCACCACGAATGCGATGAAATTAATTACACATCATAACCATTAAAGAATAATGTTTATTTTATGATTAATTTTTTTTTAAAGACATAATATAATTATGGATTTGAATCAAATACAACCTTTCAATAACAAACACTACTTATGTAACCAATAGTATCATGGAAAACAAATCAGTTAACACCAAAAATAATTATATTACTGATGTATTATTAACAAAGGTATATTATAATATCATATATGATATAATATTATTTTTTTGGTTCTTGTATAATTTCATAACAATGATTTAGCTAATATTCAAGAGGTTAACATTCCCTCGATCAAGTAATAGTACAGGGTAAGGGTTAAATCTTATAATCACTTCACTATCTGAGATTGTTTATATGTGAGTATCTACTGGGACCTCTTTATCATCCATATCCAAGATTCATAAAAATATATTTCAAAACATTTAAATATTTACTAGACTATGGGTAAAAGTCATTTATTCCATTTTCTGAATATTTATAAAGGAATATTTTTTTCATTTTCCAAAGTAGGTCTTTTATGACCTTTTCGATAAAATAATGGCAAGAATGTTTTTTAACTTATACGGCGAGTGCGGATTTTTCCACCTTTAAAACACCTATAAATATTCCCATTAAAGATTATAATAATATTTTCTAAATAAATTTTCTCATTTATAATTATGTGACTTTAAAATTATTTCAAAATAATATCATATTTTTCTCTCAAATAGTTTGTATTTCATCTATTTCACCATTCATTGATTGATTTTTCGACAGTTTGGCATTGATTTTTTTAATAAAAACCATCCATATTATATTGAATGTATTGGGATATGTTTGAATTTAGATTTGTTATTTTTATACCATTCATGTTTTATGGTTATTTTTGTAACATTTCATATTCTATATTTAAAATGAATGTTTATGTCATGTTTCATCCTTTTCATATGATGAATTAATTGGACTTAGTGAGCGATGGGTGGATCCCACTATAGCTCCACGATGCATATATATGTCTCATGAGTGAAAATAGTGTCTTGAAAAAGTCCATGATAGAATCTTGTTTGTATTTTTGGCTTGATTATTTGACAATGTGGTTAGGATGTTTGACATTATACTTTCCATCATAATGAAATTGGCTATTGATATTACATGTGATTATTAGACTAGTATAATATCCATATAAAATAAGTAAATTGAATTATTTGATTTATATATTCAATATTATGCTGAAGGCTATTTTTTAAATGGATTCTGTTTTAGCCGTATACATTTTCCTTAAATGTTTATTCTTATTTATGACATTTCCTTTATATTGTTATCCTTTCTGAGAACCTAAGCTCACCTGTTTTTTTTTCAGGATGCAACAAAATATATTATGAATAACCTAAAAGGAATGTATAAGGGATATAATTGTGATAAATGAGATAAATTTGTTTAATTTCAATTTATAATTTAATTAAAATATTATGATTGTATCTAGCTCTTCCATGGATAACCAAAAAGATTGGTCTTTCAGGATTGGAACCTTTGTGATCAAGTCAATGTTATATAATAAGGCATCAACTCTGGTAACAATGGTTGCCACGTTATAACTAATCAGGGTGTCCATTAGGGTAAAAACACAATTTATATATTTAATATATTGTATTTAATATTCATTTATGTTTATTTATTCCTTTTTACAACACACGTATATTTAATTTCTATTCTTTATTAATACGATAAGCTCGTTTGAGGGGGTGTGGACTACCACCCCTCAAGGCAATGTGGTTCTTTCACACACCACATGGAATGCACTAATGTGGTTTTTAACAAAGATATATGTTATATATATTATAGTACTTATTCATTAATAATGATATATATATATATATATTCATATTTCATTTACATACATTCTTTCAATATTACTATAAAAACTGAAAATATCATTAAGATGTACTTATGACATATCGCCTCAATGAATTTTGTATTCTATTATATACATCATTGTGCTATATATTATTAAAATATAAATATACTAGATATACCTGATATTTGTATCATTTTATACATTCTGGTATCATGATATAAGTATAAGAACCAAATATTTAACAAATTAAGGAACATGAGGAGAACAACAGAAATATTGCCCGATGTGAAACCTTAACATAGGATCATTAACTATATGGTAATATATAGCCATAATAAATGAATTTATTTCAATTAAAATTTTAATATTTTTCTATAATAATTTTTTAATTACTTTATATTTACTATACAAGAATTTTTAAGTAGTATGGATAGATTCCTCACATAAGGTATGTGGATTTTAATCAAACTATTAATATATGTGAGATACAGGATATATTCTCTACTCTTTCCTTTTGTGTTGTGAATTTACTAAAAATTATTTCAATATATGTATCTTTAAAATACATTAACAAAAATTTATTTATCCATTATATTATTTTTCTTTCTAGGTGTTTAACATTTAAATGTTACCAAATTGGTAAAACTGTTTTGTCCCAATTTTCATTCCAGGATACTTTTATTTCCATATGCACTTAAAATTTTTTTGAGGTGTATATATATATATTTTACATGTTGTATCATAAATATACTTATTTTCATGTTCTCCTAATCCTTGTGTAATTTTCTTTTCATTCATAGAGATTATAATCCCATTTCCTCACATAATATGTTTTAATTCATACAATCTCCTCATCTTTTCGATATTGTTTATCTGTATGTTTAAATTGAAGGAATATTATTATCCATAGTTCAATAGTATTAATGATATTATTTATACTATGACTATTAAAGGTATTATAATTTTTAGAATCATTTTTTCACTCTTTTGTACTTAATATAATGTTTTTATGTCAAATTCCTCCACCTCTTTCATTCATTAAAATTCTATTATATTCAAAATCCATGTTTTCAAAATATACATGATGATAATTCTTATATAAATTTATTTTAAAGATGTAATATTGTTTTAAAATCATAATTTATATTTTTTTAAATATATTTTAAAATAAATTGGGTTTTAAACACATTTATGTAATAAAAATTCAAAGAATAAATGATATTTTCTTTAAGAAATGTTTTAGAAAGATCATTAAAATTATATCAATACTATGATAAAATCAATTGGTGTTACTAATTCATTTATTGGGAAATTTTTTAATGATTGCATTCATAATCTCTCTCTAAATGGATTATGTTTTTATCGCATGATGTTATGAACCACATTTCTCTTTCAGGGGTTGTATACTATCAAAACCTTCTTTTTTTCATGGGATATGATTATGAATAAATTATTATAAAACATATATATTTATACATATAATTATATATTTACATTTTTATATTACCCATTTCATTTCTTGGGTTATGATATCTTTATTTGTGATCTTGAGAAACATGTATTTATGATTTCATTATATGATCGGCGAGACCTATATGTACCTCAAATGAATTCGGTAAAGATATTTATCTCATGAGATAAAAAAGGTCTATAAAAATTGTTAAAATATTAAATAATATGGAACTGCAATCATGGTCACTCTATTATAACACATGGCTGGATGGAGGGTCACTCAGTTTGGTAATACCGGATCGGAATGTGGGTTATCTGATTCAATAAATGATTTTATCCATTGATATGTTCTTGGTGGTGATAATTTGGATACAATAGAAATCAATATATGCTTATGTTTTTTTACAATTACATGTCTGATTCATATGTTATTATTTCATGTATTGTTCTCTTTATTTCATTATTATTCATATCTTATGAGGTTTAAATCATTATTCCATGATCATTGATATATATTATTTGATATTCTATTTTCATGTTGTCATTCCCAGCGCCTTATGGTCATGATTATGCAGTAATATCTCCCTTTTTTACCCATACTCGGAATTTGGGATCCCCACTTTTTATGTTTCATTCCACAGGTTATGATGTTATGTGTTATGATTTATGTGATCAATAAGGGTGAAAGTCATGAAAAACCTAGTGGAAGATAATTTTACTCATTTATGTACCAATGTTTATGTATCAATGTTTCCATTTTTATAAAGGAAATATTCATGTTTGGTCATATCACATGTATTTGTAAAATGTTTAAGAATTATGTAAATGTCATTTAGTTTTAATGTTTATAAAGCATGGGTAATTATAGATTTTATACGTGGTCAATATGTGGCTGATTATGATTCCCATCATCTTTTTCCTCATCAGAATAAAAATCCCACAGATTATGTTCAACATTTATCTATGATGAATCTTCATAATATTTTTTAACACATTCATTTTATATATTTTAATTACATTTAATCCGATAAAAAATATTTAGTTTTATCTTCTTAAAAAATTATTTGAATCTTTGATAGGTTCAATTTTATGGTATACCAACTCTTTTAACTTTTACATTTCCTATACCAATAGTATGGGGAACATTGTTATTAATGGTCTAATAAACATTATAATATTTCAAAATATAAAATAATCATTAGTTGATAGAAATCATATAGTACTGTTTTCTATCGTGAATTTGGGAGTTTGGGAGGATTTTTAAAATGTTGTTTTTAAAACATTTCATTTAGAAACTATCATATTTTGATTATTGTTTAGAAACAATAGATATATAATGAGTTATAAGCCATAATAAATTCTTTATATAGTGGGGATATCATGGATTAATGGTTTATATCATTAAAGGGTATCCTTTACATCATGATATGTTATATCATTCTATTGCAAATGTGGAAGTATGTTATTGATGATTGAAATCCTTACCATCGGAATGTTCACCTAGGGATGATGATGATTTCTTATCAAATGAGAAATAAATTATGGTGTCTTTGTATGAAATTTTTAATTTGTTAATTTATTTAATATTTTAATAGTTTTTATCCTATCATATCTATGAAACATAAAAATTCTAGGTAGGTGCATCCACTTATGATCCCAACTTTATCATGGGATGATATATAACTAGAAATAATTATTTGGTTTCCATGTATTCCTTAAAAAATAATGTGATTTGGGTAGTTATTTACAAGTTGTACAAGTTGACTCACTTTATTTTAATTCATTATAAAATCAATGTTATGGATCTTTTATAATCTATATGTGCTAGAGATTTGATGGATTGAATGTTTTCCTTATATATTTGAATCCAACATGTATCCTCAGATCACTTCTCAATTTTAGATAGTCTTTAACTAGGTAATAGTATAATATATAATGATGATCACAATATAAAATCTTTATAAATATAATCATGTATAAACCGATAAAAATATTCCATAGGATATAAGTCATGATACCTTCTGAAATTTCCATTTGTGGATAGTCAGTTTTTATCAACAATACATGTGGGTAATCAATTAATATGGAACCTTTTATGTCTTCTATGTAAGTACATTCAAATTTCATATCTTTTTATTGAGTAATGTAAAATATTTCCTTCTTTCGAAAATGTTTAGTGCTAAAGATGGTACATAAGATCAAGAAGATTCACCAAAGAATGGTAATGAGATACAGTTGGTGTAAATCATATAAAACATTTCCATGAAAACCAATGGGGTAATTGGATGGTGATATGGGTTCATTAAAAAACACACAATTACTGGGTCACTAATTTCTTGAGTGATATGGGATGATAGCACCATGATAAATGGGGTAGTTTATTGATGTTTAATGGAATGGAATAGTGGCATAGTAGTTTTTATTTCTACTATACATAAAATCAATCCATGATGGATTCCATGAGTCTTATATCAACAAGTATCTTTCAAATCCATCTCATTTTTTGAAATGGAAGGATATTGATGTACAAATATATATTAATATGACTAAGAATTTTGTTCAAATTGTTGATTCTTTTATGAAGGTTTTCTGTGGAATTTACAAAAAATTAGATTGGTTGATGTGGAATCGTGGTTCTAATTCTCATGATACATGGTATCATGAGACATTGATGAGAGGGGTATGGTTTCAACCATATTTTAAAGAATATCCTTAAAAAGAATTCTGTTGGGAAGAATGAATTTATGGTTTGGAGAATTATACAATAATAAAACTATATTTTATGTAATAGTAATTATTTACATTTTATGTTCTTGTTTTTCAAATTGATATTTGGTTTTATCTATTTATTTTTGGTTGTTACCACTTGATTTATCCTTTAAATGGGTCTCAAGTGATTTTTGATTCATTTTTTAGTCGCTGGGATAAGTCACAAAAGAAATTCATGATTTTGGACAAGATCTTGTAAATGAAATGTATATAAGAGGCACACTATCATGAAAATGAGAGCCACTAGTGATCTGGTATAATTCTAGAACTAGGAATTTCGTATTGGAAGTTTATAGACTATCTAATGAGGACCAAAAACCAGCTAGCCAGTGAATCCAATAAGATAATGTATGGGTGGGATAATATAATTCCTATAAGAACTCTATAATACTATCTGTGGAATCCCATTTACCATCCATTGGGGTTCCCAAGGATTTATGATTTCGGGTTGTTGACATTAGCTAGTCTATAAAATCTAGTGGCTAGCGGGCGATGATGTTTTGGGTGAGTAATAATCCAAAAAAATATTTTAATTATTCTCATGAAACCAAATTTACATTTCATAACTATTCTCTATCAATCCAATTTCAATATAAAGGAACATGAAGTCTCTCTAAAGGTGATTTTAGACAGAACAAACCTAAAAACTTTTATATTGAAGGTATACTTAATTTTTTGAATATCAACCAGTATGTTTGTTCTAGATATATTCATTAATTCACATATCCCTCGTGTTTCTTTTTTATTTAGGTCTTTGACATCTTATGATTTAGTTAGAACATGGATTCTATTTGGGAATTGTATATCAAGTACCCCTTATTTATTTTTTCTATCAATATAAACTCTTGGATTCTTGATCATGTTTTGTTGATTATTTACCTCATTAATTGAGGTCGTTTTTTTAGTAAGGTAATTACTATCAATTGAAACTATATGTTCATGATTTCTTCGATGTATATTTGTAATTGAAATACTATTAATTTTTAGTTTTTATTTTTTGATATTCAAATTGAATGATGTGTGTGTGTTTGTGATGACATAGTGTTATAAATTTATTTTGAAAAAAACTATCATATTTCTCTATAATTATAATGTATTGACAAGGACATATAGAATGAATGTTAAAATGGATATACAGAAGAAGTGTAATGGATTTTTTTATAAATTTTAAATGAGATAAATTATTTTGAATGGGAAGAGATTTTTTAAAAAAAATTCCTGATTTCTTTTAAATTAAATGGAATGATGTTAACATGCACATGAGGATGATAGTAGTGATTTGAAATTAATGGAAATTAATGAATGTCCCTTGAATAATTTATTAAATTGAATTCTATGTGAGAAATTTTAGTCACATGGTCAGACATAGAAATAAACAATAACAATGAATTTTCTCTAAATAACAGAGTGTTAATGACGATTGTAATGGATAAAGGTTTTAATGGAATGAGGCTCATTATCTTGTATGGATCACTATTCCCCATAGACCTCAGATCTAGAGATGTGTGAGTAAATAGAGCTATTTTTTCCTTTAGATTTTGTGGAATCATGTTGCTTGAATTTATTAACCCCCGACCATATAACCATGGTTGAATACATGGAAATTATTTATACATTTTAGTGTTTATGAAATGATTTAATCATTTATGTTTTATTAGAATTGTTATTTTTTAATAGAAAAACACAATTTTAAATTATTTATTATTTACATTTAAATTATTTGATAATTTTATTTATATTGAATTAGGAAATTATTAAAAATCCTAGTTTTATTTGTTAATTAGGAATATTTTTATGTTTTAAAATATCTTATATATGGATTACATAATGATATCATACTAGGCTACAATTTTTCACATCGTAAATTTTATATATGTAATTATATGGTTTTTTATGCTACTAATATGAAAAAAAATGTTTATTGTAAGGAAACTTGGAAATGATATTATAATGTATGGGACCAATGAAACAAGACATTTGATGTTAAATCCATTTATACTTATCTAGAATATGGATTCATTTGAGGGGGGTAATGGAATCACTATCACTTTGGTGAATATTTTTAATTAATATAACATAAATGGTTGATGAGATTTTGATTTATAAAATGTAGTCATTTCCACTATGGTTCGAAATTATTTGATGTGGGTTTGATAATTTTGGATGAATAGTTTACGTATTAAATATCAATCTCTTTGAAATAGATAACCTACCACCCTATTTCAACCAATTTTGTATCTAGTTTGTCTTTTTTGAAAATGAAAAAGGGGGGAAATATCATAGGAAATCCATGGTTCATGACTAGGGTTGTACTAGTCCATATACTAGGTGACCCTAACATGCATAGTTTGGTGGTTGGGGTGAAGGTAAATAGTCATTGGATTGGTTAAGAAAACAAAAGAAAACCCATTTCGAGCTGTGTTTTCAAGGACATGACAACCAAGACAAAACCAGGGTTTAAGCCATGATGGTCATAATTGTTTTATCATAGTGGATAAAGTTTTATTGGGATATGTTAAATCTCAATCAATGTTGTTATTTTGGTCATAAAACCCTCTTAGAGAATTATGTGGGATAGATTCTTATGATTTTCACTAATTTTCCCTTGATTAAACCCCATTATACTTATCTCATTATAATGATTGACAATTTAATAGAACATTATAATATAACGATTAATGGTATTATACCCCTGTTTTGACAATATATTTTATCCTTTTCATGGATATATCTGTCCTTCTCTATGATAAATCTAAGGACTTATTTATAATATAATTGAGGGTTCTTCTATATAGTGACTCAAACTTTTCCAAAAAAAATATATAATGTCATAGTAGACGAATGTTCAACACATGAAACTATGATCCATTATGAAATCATATAAGTATTATTTATATAGAAACATAATTAAATAGAAAATATATTTATAATATATATGAAAAATCACGAAATTAGTTCTTTATTACTATATTCTTTCTTTGAAAAATAATACTTATAATATTTATTTATATTATGGGGAATAGAAACAAAACAAAGTGTGACCTTATATGTCTAATATTGGTAAAAAAGATAAATATAAATGTTCAATAAATAAAAAATTACCCTAAGGGTATGAGAACACAATATTATCATTTTAAAACTATAACTAGTATATCAATTTTCATAATCGTGAATCATTCCATAAATATTTTCCATTTATAAGAAATAGATCATAATGAAATCAATGAAAATTAGAAAGAAGATAATAATATTTATATAATATATTTTTTTGTCATAAAACAAATTCTATAAAATCATTATATTAGTCAAGGATCACATCAAACACTATCATAATGTATTAGTTTCACTTCATATTACACTATATCTTTATTCATTGTTCACTCCAATGAATATCATAGTGGAAAAAAACCATATAAAACTTAGATCATATAACAGATTGATAATTCCATACATAATTATTTCATTTATTTAAAAGAATTTTATATATAGTAAATTAACATCAATTCAAAAACAATAAATATTTGAAGTTACAAAATAGTAGATATACAATCATGTTATTTTATGGGTGATCTTGAAAATATACTATAAATATCTTCCGTAACATTACCCTTCATAGGAATACCTGTCAAAATAATTTCATGAAAACCTGGTGAAATGAATCATTAGAAAAGTCTGAGATTAGATGACCAATAGGGGTTGACATTGGAGATATGAATATATTAACATATGAAATATTATGATAATAATTCGGGTATAAGATCCTGACAATAACAAAAAAAATTCATAATAAATATTAAAATGATCAAAAAAAAGAGTTATGGAATAAAACATTACCATTTCAATATTCTAGAATCATAAGACTATGTATGCATCATAACTCAATCATAAACCATAAAATCCCTTCATAATTTTTTTTGAAACAACATATGCTTAGAAAACATGTATCACCGTGATATTTTAAATTAAAACTTTCATTTTAATGGTGTTTATATCCCATAACACCATGCATATAAAAAAGTATATAATAAACCAATACATTATAATATATCTACTATTTTAAATAAATGTAATATATTATATATATTTGAAATTCATGGACGATAAACCTTGATATATATATTTTGTTACATTCAATAGAGACAATCCATGATATATTATATTACAAACAAGATTTATTTTCACAAAAATAATAATGTATTATTAAAATATAATTTTATAATATAATTTGATATAACCTAGACATTATCTTAGATATTATGAATAGTATTGAATAAATTACGGATTGTTTCTATTTATATAAATATAAAATGAATTCATTGGTTACCAATTAATAAGAAACTAAAATAAGATCCATTTAAAAAAGAAATAATATTACAATTATGCTTCCAAAGGAATTTTGACTCAATAATCATAATTAATTAGAATTGGAAAATTAGTTTAATATTATATATATATATTCTATATTTATTAAAATATTTTGGATATTCATCCATTATGTTTTACTTGGATAAGGAAAGAACAAACCCTATTTAACACATATAAAACCTTTATTTTTATAAATGAAATATTACGACCATTAAATGGATAAACTATTTTAAATGATATTTTTGAAAATTTTATAAATTTATATCTCAAAATAAACCTCATTTTTGAAAAAAAACATAAAATTTAGGTTATATTGAATTTTGTATATTTTTATGAAATATTACATTTTTAATAAATAGTGAATGAAAGTGAATTTTCGTTCAAAATGAATTTTTCAAATTACATATTTATAAGGATAAATTATAATTTTAATTTGAATTAATGTTTAGTTAGATGAATTTTTTATAAATTAATACAATTTATGTCATTATAACATGTATCAAATGAAAATTTCTTAAAAAACATAGAAAGCATTCTGAAGATTTTACTTTAAAAACCAGCGTTGTCATCCCTCATATGAGATTAAATTAAAATAAATTTCATCCACTAAAGTGACTATAATTTGGAATAATGGTTTACATATAGGAAATAATAATAATTTATTATTTCTAATAAAAACTACTAATTTTTTCAGAAAATTATTAATTACTGTGATTTAAATTGATTACAATGACTAAGGTTATATTATTCTTAATAATGAACTAAACCTTAACTATATGTCACAAAATGACCTATACACATGTCCAATAACAACTATATGAACATATATTGACCCAATAATTTCTTGGACTTAATGAGGTCCATTATTAGATCTACATGAAATAATAATCATCTGGTAAAAATTTCATTTTTCATAATATTACAAGATCCACTATCGTCTTAATCTATAAAATACTTCCACTTCTCACCATTCTAAAAACCTCTACAATAACATATGTTATCACAATATCTTTCCAAATTTCATCCAAACATCCCTCCTATATACCTTGAATCCTCCCTTTGAGAATAATTATGTCCATGAAATTATTTTGGTATAATTCAAAAGGAGTTAACAAAATTTTAAGGTTACATTTTCAAACAATCAAATTCCTATAATTTACTCCTACACCCTTATAATAATTTTAAATAATTATTTTATAATTAAAAAATTATTCAAAATTTACATTTTTTTGTATTATGTTTTCTATAAACACTTACAATCACCTCCTTCTAATAGGTGACCAACATATTATTTATCTGAATGAAGAACTACCACCTCACCAAATGATGATTGTATGTTCATCCTTCACTGCCTATAATTGTGGTTATTATGAAGAAAAATATATTTATATATTTTATATCAGATAAATATTACCTCTTTAATATTCTATAATTATTTTATGACACAGACCAGTATACATTAATTTTTTTTTAAAAAACTATAACATCGTTTGTTGATGTGTGGACTATCTTGCACACAAGTGATGTGATTCATTAACACAACACATAGAATGTGTAAATGCTGGTTTTAATTATAAATTTGTGAGATAAATAAATATTTATTACATTAAATGAGTAATTTATTTACTTTAAATATATTATATACCATTTTCATTATTACATGTTCACATAATTTAAAATTGATAACATTATTCATGGATGTGTGGACTACCACCTCCTCAACAAGTTGTGATTAAATTTTCATCAATAGAAATATATATAATAAAAAAATGATATAATTATATGGTATTTATGATATAGTTATCATTATAGAAAGATGTTTTTTTACTTAAAATCTCTCCACATCAATCATTGAAAAATAAAAACGTTACACATGCGTACGTACAACTTACTGTCATTATGATTGAAACATTGATTATTTTTTCATAATTGTATATCATTATTCATTTTAGAAGTATAATTGATGTACATATATGACAATTATATCATTATTATTATTTAGGAGAAGTGATATAATATCCCCATTGACTATAGTTGAGAAACCAATTTAACTTTTTATACATAAATCTAATTTGGTCAAAAAAACCCAATGTAAAATTAATTGAGTAAACAGATTTACATAACATTGTAATATTTGAAATAATGAAAATGATAAAATAAAAAAAATTATGAAGTATGTATACAATTTGACATAATTGTATTTTAATTAAGAAAATGTACATTCACCCAAAAGGAAACTCAAGGTATTATATTTTAATATCACTCTTTACATCTATGTGATAAATGTCATGATACTTCATTTTTGTGTCGTATCAACTACTAATTTTTATATTATATAATTTATTAATTTATTTTAATGGTATTTAATATATATATTTAATATTATTCCTTCTTTCAGTTTATGATTTAAAATGTTGCAAAGTGGTACAGGACACATTGGAATGTTTTACGATTATTTTCTCAACAATAATAATGATAATAATTCAATGGTATTTACATTTGAGGAGATTATATGTTTATTTTTCAATTAACATATTTTATTTTATCTCCTATAGTTAATATGATGTATTTACATTTATTAGTATCATTATTCCACTATTTAGATCTCAATATGTTTTTTAAACTCTATTTCTAAAAACCTGACCCTCTATTCCTCTTTAGTAGGAGAACCTATTTTCTTAAAAAAAATATGTTTTTAAAATGTTTTTAAAATTATTTATAAAATTATTTTTTAAATACATTTTTACCATTTAATTCTTTTATAATTTTTTTAAAGTAATATTTTAATCTCTTTCTGAAAAATTATATTTTTCTAACCTTTATGAATGGAAAATTAATATTTTTTTTCCTTGTATTACTTGTACAAATATTCCAACCATTATTTCAATGAAAATTCCTTTTCATGTTTTTATATTAAATTTTTAGTGAAAATATTTTTTATGTGATTTTAAAATAAATTTTAGTGATAATAGCTTTTTATAATAAGAGTATATTTTCCTTGAGATTGTTTTTAAAAGATTATTTTATAGTATTTCTATTCATCATCAACAGAAACCTTTTTTTACTCCTCATCATAATTTTTTATTGATACTATCATTATTATTCTGTTTGATGGTTTATTATAGATTATCCAAGGATAATATTCAAATTTACATCCTTGAATCATTCTCAATTCCCCTAGAAATATTTAATCTCATATGATCATTGAACATCAACTTTACACATAATTATCAATTTCAGTTTTCATGAGTATTAAAATTTTCCAAACCATTTAAAATATTAAATATGGTGTTTACTTTTATAGTAATTTGATTATATGGGAAACATTGATAATTTTATAACTTTTAATTTATTCGGATATTTGATAAGGTATATTATTTAATTTTTTTGTTATGAGGACTTAATTGGACTGGTAAGGATGGGTTGAGACCAAAAATCATATAGCATCTTGATGCATCAATTGGATCTCATGAGACAAATATGTTGTGAAAAATAAATGTGTTTCTATCAATATTTTTAATCCATCTTGTGAAGGTTCTTGACGGTTTAGGTTCTCCTTGGCTACATATTTTTTATCAATTAAGAACTAATTTCATTCATTTGTTTTCATATTTTTTTAATAGATTATATATTTTTAACATATCTATGGATACATTTCATTTTTAGTTCACTAATTAAATATATTATGTATTATTTTATTAACTTTAAATATTTATTTTTTCTTTATCTTGTTATTTTAATTTCTTGTGTTATAGTTATTACATTTATATATTTTTTATGAACATTCTACTAATTTTTTTATTACATGGTATATGTGTTTAGTTGTTTACCATGCCATAATTGTTACTCTAATATATTCATTGTTGATTATATTATATTTCCCAATTACTAATCCTTCTATCTCACCCATGTTATGACACATTCCCAAAAAATACTCGAGGCATACTAAGAATGATATAAATGGAATTTACTATATAGGTTAGAGCTATCCACTGAGATAAATATTAAATAAAAAATTATGTTTTTATTAGTGTATTATATCATACACATGTATGTATCTAGTTTACTAAGACTACAACAATGTCATTTGTTTGGGATTTGATTCAATGGAATTATAATAGTGTAATTAGTAGTAAACACCAGCTCTAGAAAACCTAGGTTATGGTCACTATAGTTGATATCGAAGGATGGTTATTATAATAAGTAGCAACTCTACATGGGGAAAAAATAAATAAAAATTATCATTTGGTAGAATTTTAGTATAAGTATAGAAAAAAATCCTATAATTTTGGTAGGGTATATTTCATATTGTAATTCCTAGATGTATAACCCAATCTGCATTCTACATGTTTACGTAGTTTTGGAATAGAAGTACCCTGGTGTAATAACTCTGACATGGTGTTCTGAGAATGACTCGAGTTAATCTAGTACATGACAACTGTTCGCATTGTGCACCGAGTTTGAAACTCCTAAGTGATATTCATAAGATTCACTATTTTTTTCAATAAAAACATTTATGATGAATTTGAATGGAAAATGATAATGAATATTCAAGGATAGAAGTCCTTTTTTGTAGATTTAAAAATAATATGTCATGATTAATATATGTTATTGCTAATTTTACACATTTTTCAATATTGCCATTGATTATTACACTATTATTTATAGTTTTAGTCAATGGATGAAACCCAAAGATTCAAGTAATCTTAAAACAAGGAAGAAATGATTTTGAAAACATGTGACCAAATAATGTGTTGAATGGTGTGAAAGATATCACTATTATTCTAAAATAGTTCTTCCGAAATATCACTAACAATATATACCATTACCAACTACCAAAAACACAATATAAATAATGGATAGACATTTCTAAGAGATCGAGTAGTGGAGGTCATAAATAAATGAAAGATTGATTTCAAAAAATTAAGAAGCATTTTTGACGCTTGAAAACGCGTCCGGAATTTTCCATACGTCCCCATAGATGATCCCGGAGCATAGCTCGTTCCGCAAGCTTCGATTTGACTGGTCGTGGAGCCCAAACGGAGTTATCGATCAGACGTTATGGCTGTTTGAAGTTGGACTGCTGGGGATGGCCATCCAGGACAGTTTCGGGTCGAAGTATGGATTTGCGCGTAAAAAAAGAGTTCTGCGCGGAAAAACATGTGCACGCGTGGAATATTACGCGCCCATATTTGCGCGCGTGGAAGTTTAGGCGTAGTTCTTTGCCCGCGCGAATTTTTGCGCGCACCGCCTTTGCCTGCGCGAAATTCCCCGCGTGGTGCCTGGTGCGTGGACAACACGTCGCACGTGTGGAATTTTCCACGCACTGGTGTCCGGGTTCCGCCAATAAATACGAGGGCACCCCCCTTGGAGAAGAGACCCCGGAGGTCGGTCGCCGCTCTGATGCGCGTATGTCCGCAGTTTCCGCGCCGGCACGGAAAACTCCTGTCCGACGCGCAAAACATTAGTTTTGCGCGGAAAAGGGAAAACCTGCCTCGTTTTCCGCGCAACTCAAAATTGTTTGCGCGCAACAGTGCCACTGAGCCCTAAATTTCGCGCACCAGTGCAGCACCAGAGCCCCTATTGCGCGAGCCGCCGCATATTGTGCGTTCGATGCCGTTATTGCGCGCGCCGCCGCATATTGCGCGGCCGCCGCCGCTATTGCGCGCGCCGCGCCCTATTGCGCGCCGGCATCCGTTATTGCGTGCCCGACGCCGCATATTGCGCGCTGGTCGCCTCTATTGCACGCGCCACCGCATATTGTGGGCCCGCTGCCGCTATTGCACGCCCCGCCGCATATTGCTCGCCCGCCGCCGCTATTGCGCGTGCCGCCGCATATTGCGCGCCCGCCGCCGCTATTACGCGCGTCGTGCCCTATTGCACGCCCGCCGCCACTATTGCGCGCGCCACCGCATATTGCGCGCCCTCCGCCGCTATTGCGCGCACCGCGCCCTATTGCGTGCCTGCATCCGATATTGTGCGCCCGCCGCCGCTATTGCGCGCCGACCCGGTGTTTCTCGCGCAGCAGCCTTAATTGCGCGCATGCCTGCCTTGCACAACAGTCCCTTCTCTACCTCCACAGACCCCCATGAAAAATGGAGAGTCACACCATGAACTTCTCGGGCTGGGAAATCAGTGTTTTCTATTGCGCCCTTATGCGCAACCACCCATCCTAGGGAGTACCATGATTTGAGATACTCCTCCGCACACTACGAAACTCCTTGAGTTTACATATTCCTCTTGGTTCGTTTCCTATGTCGTGAGTTGAGATTCTCATCATCAATTCCCCCGAGTACCTTGAGTCGAATCATTCCTCAGGCAGCTCCGTCAAACCCTATCCCCTGGATCTCATGTCAGGATGAACCAGCAAAGGCTGCCCTTGTGTAAGACCCAACACCAGCCTTTCTAGGTGCCTTATGGCAGTAGTCCTATCTACATGTCTATAAACTGTAGTAATCACTATGCGCCAAACATAAGATGCCTCTTGCTTCTATCAATAGATGCCTTATGCTCAAAGCCTGAGATGTCAGTAGTCCTATCTACATGACTATAAACTACAGTAATCCCTATGCGCCAAACATAGGATGCCTCTTGCTTCTAACAAGAGATACCATAATATCCAAGCATGAGATGCCAGTAGTCCAATCTATATGACTATAAACTATAGTAATCCATATGTTCCAAACATGGGATGCCTCTTTCCCTAACGAGAGATGCCTTATGCTCCAAGCATGAGATGTCAGTAGTCCTATCTACATGACTATAAACTGTAGTAATCCCTATGTGCCAAACATAGGATGCCTCTCGCTTCTAACGAGAGATGCCTTATGCTCCATGTATAAGATGCATTATGCCATGATCATAGTGGCGTAATATCAAGAGCGTTGGAATTCGTTCAAACATTCCATCACTCCACCTCATGCTTTGCGTGTCATTCGTTCGGATCGTCACTCACTTCCAAGTCTGGAGTGACCCCCTAACAGTATGGATGCTCGACCTATGGTCCGCCTGCTATCCTGGGCCAACACCCCGGAAGACTGATCACGTCTGGAGGGACCCCCTAACAGTATGGATGCTCGACCTATGGTCCGCCTTTTGTCCTGGGCCAACGTTCCGGAAGACTGATCGACGATATTTGAGTTAGGCCCCGTGTTGCGAACATGGTCAGCGGTCAGCCCTCATTTATTGTCCTCATTTCTGGCTACTGTGATATGGATGCTGTGTTTCTGCCACGGTCAACAGTTATCCTCCATAACCACGCCAATCTCACGACATTCTGAAAATTGGTCATGTGATTCACACTTTTCATCCCCCTTGGTTGGGATAGATTCCAATGCCCTTGGCATTATCCTGCTTGTGCACTAGCGCATAGGTGATTACCTCAACACGCTAGTGAGTTGGGATGCCCTCATGGCCAGACATGAAGAAGACACCTTGGGCCACCTCAGAGCGTAAGCCCCATACAACGTGGGCTGCCTCAGAGATTAAGCCCCATGCCACCTTGGGCCGCCACAGAGCGTAATCCCCATACAACGTGGGCCGCCTCAGAGCTTAATCCCCATGCCACCCTGGGCCACCTAAGAGCTTAATCCCCATCCCACCATGGGCCGCCATAGAGCGTAAGCCCCATATTCACTTTCGGCTGCCTCATAGTGTACGCCCCATACTGCCATTGTGGGATGCCTCAGAGCGCAGGCCCCATTCACCATTACCGCTCCCTAGCGGCACCAGGGCAGTACCCTTGCGTAAGCCCCAATCCACCCCAAACTATGTGGACTTTGATTCCCTTCCACGGGGATACGTAGGAAGCCTCTTCGAGGCTCATTCCCAACTTCACTGTTGCCCATGCGATGGTACCATTTCATTCCCCCTCCATTTCGTTCATCCATCCACCACCCATCCTGATTCTTACCAGGGCCACCACATCCCGGTGAGATCATGCCATTCATCCACCAGTGCCGCTCCCTACGGCACCCGAGAAGCTATCTATGTGTAAGCCCCATCATGTCTCCGGGTTTTTGTCCTTTGTGTACACCCTGGAACATCACCCCTTTGAACTACGTGGGTTTTGATCCCTTTCCTCTACACATGTTACGTAGGAAACCTCAATGAGGCTCAATCCCATCTGATGGTAAACCCCGGTGTCTCCCATTTTAGCGTGCACTCTCCCTGACCTGCCCTCAGTGGTGTTCAGATCAGCCAATGTTTGACTTCTCCACTACATGGGGCACACCACCTTGGATTCGTCCTCATTGGGCATCCTGATCCATTCATCTCCCAGGTGTTCCCTCCTTGGGATATACCAGTATGATCCGTCTTTATGGGATGTTGTGATCACTCTCATTCCATCTCCACAAGACGTTAAACTCGCGGCCTACCTCGTGTTAAACATGAGATGCCTGAGGAAACCCTCAGAAGACATGCCCTTAGTGTAACCGTCTTCGTAAGATGTTAAACTCAAGGCCTAACTCATTTTAAACATGAGATAACTGAAGAAAGCCTCATACGACACGCCCTTGGCGTAACCATCTCCGCAAGACATTAAACTCGCGGCCTAACTCGTGTTAAACATGAGATGCCTGAGGAAAACCTTAGAACACATGCCCTCGGCGGAACCATCTCTGCAAGACGATAAACTCGCGTCATTCCCCGTGATAAATAGGGGAAGCTGATGAAAACCTCATATGGCGTATGATTCCCTGCATCTAATGTGGGATGCCTCGGGTTCTGCACCCTTGAGATGCCCTCATATGATGAAGAATACAGGTTCCCCTATGTCCATGTACCCAGAGATGCCCAGACATGCCTGACGCTGTCATCTACTCCGACTAAAGGTCGCTACCATGTCAAGACCCCATGGAATGTCTTGACAGAAGTGATGTAATTAACCGAAATCCATGAAGATATGGAATCGGGAATGAGATTCACGAGCACGTCTTAAATCTATGAGGGAGACCCGGACTAGGTGATGAGCTCCACGGAGGAATCCACGGAAGGAAGAACTGACATCCTATCATCCCAGTTTCGATCAAGGAGCAGACGTCCCTGAACAAGGAACGGATGCCACCCGCCTTTGGAAAGCAGGAATGTGGGGCCACAAGCAGCGCGTCCTCCCTGAGGACGGATGCGCGTGTGCCCCGACAAAAGCGTCGGAAACAAGCATGTAAGAATAAATCATGAAAATTATATCATTGGAACATTGAAATTCATTACATGGGGGAAATAAGTACATCCATAAAATAATTTTTGTGAAAAGATGATGATTACTATGGAATGAAATGAAAATCATCATAATAAATTCAGTATAGATCCTTGTAGTAAGTTTGTGGAACCTGGAATTTAACTACGAGAGTTCCCTCTTCTATGGGATAAAATATATGTTAAAGAACTATCTATGAGGAAATAAATGGATGAAATATTTTTTAATTATTATTGTATTAAAAAAATTAACTAAAATTATATATAGTTATTAACCTTATTTCATGGATTTCCATTACATTTATTTTTGAAATTATATTAAATGGGTAACATGGATATTGGGTAGAAACCAATAAAATCTTGAAAACCCAATGCTCATGAACCCATGAAGTTAAGATGAGAAGGTATTAATGCCACCAACATAACAATGAAATATCCTGGTTAATTTGTAATTTTTTAGTTAAATAATATGATGAAAAATTGTTTATAATTAAAATGTATTATCAATTTTAGTGATTATAGATTAAAAAATTGTCCGTATTGCTTTCTAAATATATTTAATGAAAAATTATTATACATTTCAGCATTTTATAGGCATTACGATCATTTAAAAGTACCTTTTAATGCTTCATGAATAAAAAATCATTATTGTTTATTAATTTGTGAGATTAAATGGTTGAATTGGAAATTGATCGATGAAATTGTAAATGTTATTATTATTTAGATGAAATTGAATCCATTGATGTAAAAATATTTCCTTAAATTATAGGTCATAAAAACAATTACCCCACATTAAGAAAATGAATATGGAAAAATATATTCTTATAATACAATAACTTTTTTGTATGTGTGGTATCTAAAATCATTAATGATTTTAGGATTTGAGGATGTCAAAATTCTAAGGATGATTCAATTGTTTTTGATTTCTGGCCTCAATCACTCCATATTAATATTTATGTTATTATTATATGTATGTATCTCTAATTTCCAAAAAATTTCTCCTACATAGATCTTCAGTTTCATGTTAGTCCATGCGGCCTTTATAACTATCACTCCCCCTTTTATAGGGTATATGTTACCATCCCTCATAATGATGTTGAATTTAAATGTAAAAAATATTGATAAATTATTTTCTCATATTGATTTTAAATTTCATGGATTCAATTTTATTAAATTGGGTAGACTGTAAAACCCTGAAATTATATAGTCATTTTATTATTCAATAGTGTTAATGACATGAAACACAAAGTGTAAAAAGGGAATATAATAACCTGATACATTACAATATATTTACTATCTTAAATAAATATAATATAATAAAATTCTAAAAATTTATTCAATAGATACCTTACTTGATATATTATGTTACACACAAGAGTGAACTCCCATGATAGGTTTCATTACATGTAAGGCGGAGATTCACAAAATTAAAAATATATTACGAAAATATTATTATATAAAATAATATACTTTAACCTAGACGGTATATTAGAATATAGGAATAGTATTAACTATTTTCTGATATTAATTTGGTTTATATAAATATAATATTAAATCATTGGATACCAATTAATGAGAAAAGAAAATAAGTTCCAACTGGATATTTAAAGATTTTTTTTTACTATTATAGAAATGTATTTTCATAAGAAACATATTTAATTACAATTATGTAATGATTGTAATGAAATATATATGTTATATGTTTAATAAAAAGTTATCAATATTTATCCATTATGTTTTATTGGAATAAGATATGAAAAAACCCTATGACACACATAAGAACCTATATTTGTATAGCGGTTGTATTACCAACTTTTAATGAAGACCCAAACTTAAATATGAATTTTAAAACTTTTGTTAAATTAATTTGTGAAAATAAACTTCATTTTTGAAATAAAAATATATAAATAATGTTTGGACGAATTTTTTATATTTTTATGAAATGTTTCATAATATAATGAACAGTTAACAATATTTAATTTTTGTTCAAAAATGATTTTACATCTAATTTTTTTATGAGGTTAAATTATACATTTAACTGGTTTAAATGTTTATTTAGAAACAAAAATTATTCATTAGTACAATTTATGTCACTAGAATAAATTTTACATTGAAATTTACAATAAAATCATAGGAATATTTTAGATGTTTTTACATTTAAAACCGACATTGAAGTCCATCCAATGGCTCGAAGGACTTCAAATTTTTATTATATGATAAAGCCCCCATTTGATGGAAGAAGGTGGAAACCCAAACAGAATTCATAGAAATATGACAAATCAACCCGAAGGATAAAATAGTAAAACCAAAATGACAACACGGATCTGCCCCTCCCAAGCATTTAATCATGATGATGCTCTCCACTATGTAAGAAATTCTTGCATGCAAGTGTCCTATGTCAAAGCACAGGCCCGATCCAATGGCTGACGCCATAACCTCCCAATAACCAAATCTGAAATTCACTGTATAGATGTACCGCATGCTCTGGATCCTCCTCGAAAGCTCTATCCATGTAGTCAAATCTGTTTGAATAAGCTTACCACCTTATGAAACAAACCAACCATACAAAACACTTCTATCATTGCACCATATGAAAAATTCCACCATTCTCTAGGCATCATGTCAACCAGCCTTCTGACTTAAAATCCTTCAAACATCCAAAAACAAATCAAGAGTTATGAGATCAAATACATAAACCATCAATGAAAACCTGTCGCCGCCAACAATTTTTCCCACAGAGACCACCACCGACCACCCAAAGCACACACCCAGCAGAGCACAACACGAAGGTCCTGGGTCAAGTACAACCCCACGGTGGAAGACCATGAAATGGCCTTTACAAGGCCAAATAATGTTGTATCGGGTCTAGCCCCACCAAAGAAGACCAGGAAATGACCTCTCCCTTCACAGTAGAAACAGATCTGACCAACTTTCTCCGCATTGGACTGGATCACGATCCCTTATCGCTGCGCCACCAAGGAGAACTGCCTGAACACCCTTCACCGTAGGAGATGGATTAGAACCACCCCTCTCCATGGAGAATCTAGAGAACACCATGCCACCAAGTATGATAGTCGATCGAACATCAACACCACAAGGAAACACGTCGCGTCTGCGTCGGGCCCCTCGATGAATGGTCAAGGAAGATAACAACCACCCTTCATCGCCGACGATGAATCCCGACCACCCCATGACACGGGTGACTATATATTGCAGCACAGCCAAGGTGGAATCCTAAGTGATTCTTATCTCCACACTGAGGGAGAGGCCACCGTGTCGCGAACTCACTGAGCAAGAACCAAGGTGGGGAGGTGCAGTAGAAAAATGGGGCGGAGGAAGAAGTGGCGGCGACAGGGAGAAAATTTGATGTTATATGATCTGAATTTAGGAAATTGTATTCCATATTCTGAGTCATCATAATTTATAACAACTAATTAGACCAAATTTATTATTCCCAAAAAATATTATTGAATGTTATTAAAATTAATTACAAAGATTGTGGTTAAATTAAGCATGATAATTGAAATAACAACAATCATTAGGCCCAAATAAACCTAGAAGCTTATCCAAGATCTATTTTATGTAAATATATCAATTGTATCATCTATTATATCAAATTATGTCAATTATTGGTCCTACATGAAACATGAAATATGTGGGAAGAATACATTTTTTAAAATATTAGAAGTGTGTCACATCACCTTAACTGTAACGGGACATCAGTCCACTCAATTCCTCACCCCTATGAAAACACATAGGATCAAAAAAATATTCCCAAATATATCCCAATAATCCCATTAATCAACCTTGAATCCTCCATTTTGGTTCATATTCTTTCAAGGAATCCTTTTGTTATAAACCACTAATAGTTACTCAATTTTTAATGTAACACTTTCAAAAAATATCTTTTATTTCAATTACTACTCCACCCTTTAAATAAATATTAAATAATTATTATATAATGAAACCCGTATAATTGATATATTGTAACGTTTTTAAGTGTTATATATCTTCTTACACACACATTCATCTATTGTGTGACGAACATATTGTTTATGTTAATGGTGAAAGACAACTTCAGGAAACTATGATTGTTCGTTCCTTCTTTACATCCTATCATGGTGGTCATTATGTTAGAAAATCTATTTTAATAAAATATATTTTTTATTTAATGTTTATTAATTATTTTACCAAAAATAAATAGCACATTTTTTTAATGATCACATCATTATTGGAATTGTAAACAACATCCCCCTCATGCGATGAGATTTGTTCACCTTCAACATTAAATAAATAATTTTTTGTTTTAGTTAAACATATTTGACATAAAAAATTACATGATATTATTGATATAATTACCATTTTATAGATATATTTTATATGATTTTCATTATTACCCTTTTATATAGTTAAAAAGTTAAAATGTTATTTGTGGACGTGTGGACTACCACCTTCTTGACATGAAGTTATTAATTTGTATTCACAATAACTATATATATATTTTTAAGTATTAAATTATATGATATTAGTTATATAATGATCATTCGACAAATATGGGGTGTTACCCACCTTATTTCTACAATGATCATTGAAAAATACGAATGTTACTCATATGTACGTAGGTCCTACAGTCTCAAAGATGGTAGTGTTGATTCATTTTTCAAAACCTTATGTAATTATTGGTTTTTAAATTATAATTGTTGTAAAAATATAAAATTATTCCATTATTATTATTTGATATATGTTATTTAATAACCTCTTTCACCACAATTGACCTACCAATGTTGTTTTTGAGAGATTAATCGAATTTGGTAAAAACACCCTCCATAAAAGTAATTGTTTAAGTAGTTGTAAAAAATTGAAATAGGTAAAAAAATGCAATTTTAAACCTAAAAATATTTATTAATAATTTAAAAAATTAAAATGATATTATTATGCATGAAGTTAAAGGTTGTCCACTGAAAATGAAACTGAAGGTAATTGATTTTTATTTCACATTTTTACTTTTGTGAGGTAAATGTCACGTTCCACACTAATTTCATTTGTGTGGTGTATCAATTACCCATTTTTATTGTAAATAATAGATTTAATTATCACAATTGTACATTACACAATAGATTAATATTATACCATCATAAGGTTTATAGTTAAAAATGTTTCAATGTGGTTTAGAATACATTGGAATGTTTAAATATTTTTTTCCATAGAAATAAATGTATTTTTCTTTCAATGGAATTTCCATTTTGGAAAATTGTAAGAAAATGTTTTAATAAAACCATTCATTTTCTCTCTTCTAATTATTCATGATAATTTTCAAGTATTACTATCATTTTTCCACTCTATAGTACTCAAAATATTTTAGAAAATATTTTTTGAAAAATCCCAACATTATTTCCCTTTATAGTCTGATAACCTATATTCTTATAAAACCAATGTTTTATAAAAATTCTATCTAAATTATTTTAAAATGATTTTTAGGTATATTTTTATCCTGTTTGTCTGTTAATATTTTTTCAATGAAATATTCATTTATCTTTTCGAACAAGGAATTTATTATAGAAATAACCATGAAAAATAAATGTTCTTTTATATTTTATTACTTCTAGAAATCTAATAACAGTCATTTCTATAAACCATCCATTTCATATTTAAAATTATAATTTTTAAATAAAATATTTTTCAAATATTCTCTTACATGGAAATGGATTTCTAAATGGGTTTTCATGGAAAATTATATTTCCCTGAAGAATGATTTTAAAATATTTTTTATATTATGTAAATTACTCAACAACAAAAACCATTTATTTTTAATCAACATGGTATTTTTTGTATTGGTATCATACATATTCATTATATATATGTTTTATTATTGATTTTTCTATGGATAGAATTCACATTAACTTCCTCAAATCATTTTAATACACCCATTGAAATATTTAATCTCATATGATTGATGAAAATATTATTTCCAATAATTATAGATATCTATTACCATGAATATAAAAATATCCTAAATCATATGGAATTTTACAAATGGTGTATAATTTGATAGTTATTTTATTATTTGGGTAAACATTGATAATTCCATATTCATTCTTCAACAATGTTATTTGATATAGAGTATTATTTATTTTGGTTATTATATATGAGGATTAATTAGGACTGGTAATGACAAGTGGACGCCATATATTATATAGCTGCTTAATTAATAAATAGGTTCTCAAGAGAAAAATTATTTTCACAAATGATATACATTTATATATGTAGTTTAAGACTATCTTGTGAATGGGGTTGGCAATGTTGGTTTTCATGTTCCATATTAATGAAATCCATTATGAAATCATATCCATAATTTAGATTCACTTATTATTCATCGATATGATATTCCATCGATATTTCTATGGATGAATTCAGTTTTCATTTCATTTATTAATTTTATTGTGTTTTATTTTCTACCCATTCAATATTTATATTTCTTAATAATGTTATTTCATGGTAATGTGTTTCCAGTTATTAACTTGCCATATTTTTTATGCACTTCCCTTACTGTTTTTTTGCTTACATAGTATGTGTGTTCAATTATTTACAATACCATTATTATTTCTCTCATTAATTCATTATTTCTTCCATTATATATTCCCCTTATTGGGACTTTATCCTTGCCCTTATTATGATTCATTCCTTAGGAATCAATGAATTGTACTATGAATGATATGCATGGATTTATAATATGGATTAGAGTTATCCTCTATGTTATTTATTTAGAAGAAAAAAATTAATTTTTAATTTGTTTATTCATTTGTAATAAAATTCTCATGTAGCTATTGGTTTTACCAATACTATTAACCTCTCTTTCTTTAAATATTGAGTTATTTGTAATCATTATAACATAATTAGTAGAAGATATCTGCTACATGGTATCTACTGTTGGGTCCCTAATATTCATTTTATTTGTAGTGAATAAGTTATAAGACTATTATAGAACTAATTTATAATCTTTTCTAATTTTATATGAATAAAATCATATTTCATCCCATAACTAACAAAGCACATTGAATTTTTTACCGTAACAGAACAACCTCATCAACTTTTTTCCAATAAATATCTCATGATGTATAATCCTTTACCAAATGTATTTAAATAGGATATATATCTAACCCATAACATAATGAATACCATATATATGTGTTCCATATGATCATAAAACATTTATCATATCAAATCCCATGAAATAAATTTCTTTAATAAATATTTCATATTAATATAACCTGTAAAAAAGAAACGAGTATTACAAATATTCAATCTATTAATCATTAAAATTATACCATCTAGAAAAATAATATATATATATATATATGGTATAATTTTATCATATATCCAATTAAAATTATTAAAATAAATGAAGTTCAAATTAGATGGAAAATTAATTTTTTAGATCACATTGGATAATTCTAATGGAACATAACCAATCGATTTTGAAATCAAATTTTTTTAAATATGTTTCATTATAAAAAATATTATATATTTTAGAAAATATCTATGAGAACCAATAAATGATTAATATATGGGTAAATCATTAATGATGGTGTTAAAATTCATTCATTTCATATTAAAAAAATACACTCATACCTTTTTGTAAAAGTAAAAAAGTAAATTTTTTTGAAAACAAAAATAATATTTCTTACAAACCATATTTTAAATAATATAATATGGGAAAACATAAATTTAAATAATCATAAGATAATATTAAATTTTTTTATGAAAAATGTTTTAGAGAAAAATTATTTTGATGAGAAAGATACAATAATTCTCCCAATAAAGATTTAATCATAATCAATTCTGAATATTTATGACATTATGAAATAAAACCCCTACCACATAGGAATAATTTAAATTATGATCCCCATAAAGGAAACTTCATAAAATGAAACATTACATACCATAAATAAAAAAAAATAATTTTTATAAAATATATCAATTGGGTAGTATATACACACTATAAAATAAATATGTGATGAATATGAAATATGAATCACAAAAGTAATAGTGAGATGAGCACCCCTTTTCCCGAGTTTTCTTTACATAAAAATAACTCTAACTAAAATTATAATAAATTAAGTATTATTTTAATTATATAACCTATTTTTTCATTATTATAATTACATATATGATCACTTTAAATCATATAAACACGACTTTTATAATTAATACCCATTAAAATTGTTATTTTTAGCAGATTATTGTTTCATTAATCATTTTTATCTTAGTTATATAGATCATGTCCATGTACATTTATCATGGTTCAATAATCTATATAATATTGACATTAATTAAAACATAATATATTTTATTTTTTTACATATTTATAGTTATCTATAAAATTGATATATAAAAATTAATTTCTCCATTCATGAAGAGAGTAGGTCATACGTACGCATAGAGGTTGTTTTAATTTTTCATTGGATGTAATAATAGCCAGGTAAATAATAGTAAACATTTCCAATATAATTATTATGTTATATGAATAAACTATATTCACCCAATACTTCTATATTACCATCCTAGTGAAATATAAATGAAAATCAATCACATCACTTCATGGATGTGGTGGTCCACATGTGTGCAAGAATGACATTATCGTTTCCAAAATGATTTGACAATATTAATGTAGATGATATAATTCAATTATAGAAAGAGTAATAATTATATATGTATCACATATAAACATTAATAGCATCATAATACCCATCCATAAATGTTTTTTATTGAAATTGAATTGTATCCCTAGGAGGAGATATGAAGCCTGAAAAACACACAAGCGTTAACTACAATTCTCATTTGGGGGGTCAGTGGGGTGTACAATGGGTTTTTCATGGTCATAATAATATTTACATATATTTATCATATATAATATAGTATTTCATAATAAATACCATCAATTTAAGGAGTAAGTATAGAGTATAAAATAATGTTATTTTTTTAGGTTATTACTCATTTTGGAATGAACATCTTTAGATAAGTTCATAAGGACCCTAGATTTGGTCACCCAATAATACCAAAACACTATAATATATCTAGGTAATTGTAAAATATAATTTTGAAGATTTTGGTCGTTCTATATGTATAAATGTGGTGTACTGAAGGTAAAAATGATGTTTCCTTTTATAATTGAGTTTACGTGTACTTTTGGAATATCATAAAAGACTAAATTACGATAAACTATTCTCATTCCATGTTACTCAAAATGAAGAATTATTATATAATAAGTTAGTATAGGGTTTTAGTACACCAATCCAATAGAATATAAACTTGTTTTGGAATAAATTTTAACAATATATATTTTATTAAGCCTCAGTCAACAAATTTTAATCTTTTCAATAGTAACACGTGTTTTTATATTACTGGATTCTGATTTCCATTAATCTAATTTGTAAATTACACCATTAATGTCTAATTTATGAAACCTTATACCATATCATAACCACCTTGTCTATTTCTAGTTTTTTTTAATATTTTTTTAAAATATTACTTTGATAAAATATTATTATTTTTAATATTGACTAATTAATTTATTTTAACAATAAGACATCAATAGAATATGAAAATTCGAGTATAATTCTTTCATAAATCCATTTTATTTCATATTGATCTTGAATATTCTTGGGCCACATTAACACATTCAAATTATATAAATTGTAATATTTCTAAATTACATTATCATAATTTATTTATTAATTGGGGAAATAATGCATTGGTGTCTCATAAGCAGTTAAATTCATTATATAATGACTACGAATTAAAAATAAATTTATACCATGAATGTATATTTATTAAAATAAATATAAACACTTATATTAATTTGTATCCTACTTTTTCCCTTATATGAACACATAAGATAAATTTAACACAAAGACATTAATATTTTATGAGTTTTATTGATATAAATAACAGATAATTTATTTTCATTGGAATGTATCTATTAAAAAATATAACCATTGGTGTTAAGGGTTAAATTGAATTCATTAAATTATAGTTAATATGAATAATTATGTCTTTATCACTAATTTAGATCCCATATTAACCCAATTAATTCTTTACTGAGGGGATAAATATTAACGCAACAATTATTCATATTGAACAAATATCAACGGGTTACAATTTCAAAATTTCAACCACATTATTTAAAAAAGATAATTAATTTTATCTAATTTTATACTTATATGTGACATAATTTTTTTAATGTAAGTTCACAATGGTTTTAGAAACTTTTTTTTAGAAAAAACACATTTCGAGGAATATAACTCGATGTTTTCTTATACTCCACTTATTTTTTTATTATATTTTAAAATATTTTATAAATTAAATGATATATAAATTTCAATAATATCTTCAACTAATAGTTTTAAATTTTATTTATCTATACATTTCTCAAAAAAAACATAACATTTATTTTCTAATAATTTTTTCGTTATTTTTATCATTTAAAAAAAGAATTAATTTTTTAAAAAATATTATAATAAAATTTTCGTAACATATTATTTATATTTATACCCACCAATATAATATCTATTATATAATTTACACATAATATTATAAATATTTCAAGTGGCTCATCTAAACTCATTGTTGCCTATGACACACGTTTTCAAATTAAAAAAATTATTAGAAGATATTAATTTAATAAAATACATGGTGTCACATTTTACCACCTAAAAATGTATTATTCATAAAAATTCATCATTTAGATATAGAAAATGTAAAATTGTTTCATTAAAAACTCATCATTCCTTGTATATCCTTTAAATTTTTAGTTACTTTAGATAACATTAACAAGGGTAGTCTTTTTATGTAGAAACTTATCACTACGTTGAATCCTTTATGTTAGTTATTAATAATAGTAAATATCATTCTTTAGTGTAATTATATCCATGTTCGGTTTATATGGATGACCATATATGTATGATTGAAATATATATAGAACACATTTTAAACATGGTTGACGTTCATTGGAAGGGCAGTGATAGGATCTCATGAATACTCGATCAATGACATAAATGGGAAAATTATACCTATGGATCAACATAATGTTATTCCCAAATCTCATAATCTTTTAACAAATATAAAATTCAAACCCCATTAATGGTTTTCTACGTAAATCATCTATCGAATACGAGCATCCTTAATGTGAAACTGAATAGTTCTGACTTCAATATAATTTAATTAGCTTTCATATGTTCAAATATGAATTATTTAATAAAAAAATCCCATAATTTTGGTTTCTAAACTATAACAAATAATGTGATTCATTATGATCCATATGAAATCTTAATTCGTAGCTGTTATTGTATTAAAAATGACTTTAGGATACTGTTGATCTCAACCATCTTCTAAATCCAAAGAACAACTCTTAAACATATCCTCTATGGTTTTAATTGTTCACTCAGAATCATCATATTCTTGTGTATTAAATCTCAGACTCAAACTAAGAACATTTTCTAGAGCTATAAAATCCATTACTAGGAATTAATGGTATACCTCAGATCCTGTTCAAATATGATGGTTTGTGGTAACCCATGCAATCTTACTACTTATTTAATATATATTCTGGGAAACTTATCACAGGAGAAATATTATATCATAGTAATAAATTTGTTTTTAATTATTATGGTTATTGAATATAACCAATATATCATAATGATCGTTAGATTTTTTTTTCTGATGAAAAATATCAAAGGTTATTTTTTATGAATTATTATATGACGGTGGCTAATGGTTGTAAAATTATATTAGACTTCTATCTATTAGGATTAATATTCTGGTATTCCAATAACTAAGAAATTTTCTCTAAAATATATATTTATATTCCATATCATCCAAAACAACCATTTATGTCTTTATAATATATGATCATCCTTGATAAATAGATTATGGTGAACTATGAGACTTTTCTAATAGATAATTATTTATATATGGTAAGGGCGGGGCACAGACTTCGTTCTGGAACCCTATTATTACCTCTAAATTACGGTTTCCTCAAGAAAGAAATATCATATTATTTTTAGCACTACATAATCATTTTACACCACCATAGACATCATATTTATAGGTGGTTGTTAATCCATTTGTGAAAAAAAACCATATTCGTCACCTTATTTCATGATTTATAGGTCCATCTATTGATTATCCGGAAATAATGGATCATTTGTGATGAAGATCATGTATTGTCTTGCATGTTCATTTTGACACAATCATCTTCCACTTCCTTCACCTTCCTAGGATGGTGATGTATTGTTTATTCATAATCATTAATCATCTCTAATCATATTCTTTTTAATATGTTTATAAATTTTTGAGTTAAAATATAGATTAAAAACATATGGTCATTACATATGTCACCACATTATCCACATAGATAATTCCTCTACATATTTATTGATACAAGACCATATCAAACTAAAAAACAATATATCTTTAATTTTTCTTATGATCCATCAATTGAAGTGAGGCATAAACTATTGAAATGTCATTTTTCATGAAAACATATTACTGTCCTTTGTTTGATACAACATAGAAAGTCACAAACCACTATCAAATAAAGTGTATCATGTGTACATGTGTATTGAACAACCTTATTTTTAGATAAATGAAATTCTATTCACATTCCTCTATCTATATGAATTTATATCATTTATGGTACAATTGGTTTATTAGATTATATAATCATGATAAATCTCTAAAAAAATCGATAATATTAACCCAACCACAGGAAATGTGAATTTTTATTTGAAATGGTTATTATGTGAAATATTTTCAAAAACATTTATCTCTAATGGATATACTAATATAACCTCCCAAGAGATTATATTAACTAATAATAATTCTTTCCAGACAAAAATTAAATATTCATAAATTTTTCATAAATATTAACATTTTATAGGGTACTCAAAATAATCCCCATTGGATCATTATGCTCATTTATTCCATTAAAATCATATGATTATAATTCATAATGACAATCAACAATTTATCATGGTAGTTTCTAATGTCTGTATTAATTAAATCAATGAAGATACCATGGGGATTATTGAGACTAAAAAGAATCACTATAAATTTGTAATGTCTATACCCTATACAGAATTATATATTGGATATATCCACATTCAAAACATTCAATTAGTGACATATATAATGAATTTAAAAGTTAAAAAAGTATTTATGTATACATAATTGATCAAATAAGTCATTAATAAAAGGGATATGCATCCATTTCATGATTATGATTTTGATAAAATCTCTATAATAATTGAAAAAATACAATGAGCCAGAATTATTCTGAATAAATAGAACAGGTGAACCTCATAGTGATTTACTTGGCTAAATGAATCACATTTAAATATTCTTCAAGGGTTTCTTCTATAAATCATGTATCATAATTAGGGTAATTATATAAGTTGTGTTTCGAATATGAATAACACAAGGTATGAGTTATATATATAACTCAACATCATAATTAGTTGGTAGACCAAACAATTCTCCTAGAAAACATCACATAATATCATAAAATAGATGTATCCTTAATTTTTAGGTCTTCCATAACTATATATGATAGATAACCATGATGTAAAATAATTAAGACCCACAATGTGGACGAAATTTACATTGGATGTTTATATTCACCATTGTATTGTAAAATGATTATTGGTTAATCTAGAATATGAAACCTAAATTCTCATTTTATAAAATGTATATGAGATTCATATATACAAATCTAATATGTGAGATGAATCACATATAATTCCACTAAATGTAGAATCATAAGATTTAAAAAAAATCACATTCCTACAAAATTCAACTGTAGAGGAACTATAGGATTGGTATGAAACCATCTGGTTATTTGGATTTTTTATATATAAATCAATATATAATAACCAAGGTGATGTGTTTATATTATTAGAAAATGTTTTATAAATTAAAGAATGGGTGGATTCTAAATAAAAAAAATTTAGTAGTTGTTCTATAGTGGATGATAATTGAACATATAACCATAATTTTTTCTTCATGCACTTAGACTGTCATGATTTTATGAAATTCCATTATTTATTTCTACATAGTATTTTTTCTCATCATTAAATAAAATAAAAATTATCAAATGGATGGAATAATTCCACATTACGTACATTTAAAAAATTATATAATGAGTGGTGCATCATATAGTCTATTATTTTCCACTACATCATTGACTAGGATATTTATATCCTTTTAAAATTCATTGGATTTTTGACCCACCAAAAAACATTTAAGTAACCAATATATTATATTAAAACACATCCCATTGTGTTTCTTATCACATTTATGGCACATAAATTGAATTTGCTTATTTTTTCCATGGGACTTATTCATGTTTTTAAGAGACGCAGTATTTATTTTCTTTTCAAAACAATGGAAATAATAGAAATCACCCATTTCAATTAATACATCATGTTAACATCAATTAATTTCATTATTGTGTGGAAATATACTAAGATAATTATTTTTCAAGAATTGGTTTTATGAATGAAAATAATAATTCAATATTAATATTATAGATGATAATTAAATATGTTCCACATATTTCATACCTTTTCAGATTTTACGCAAATGTATGAGAGGATTTATTTCCATTTTTAATCAGGTCATGAAATTTATTCTATATAATATATATAGTGTTTTAGGAAAGTAATCACGAAGGAATATACCATTAAACTCACCCAAATAATTTGGAACAATTTAATCCAATTTCATAATATTCTTGAAATAACTCTAATATTTATCTACTTTTCCTTCTAGATGGTAAATATAAAGGGCATTATTTTCATGTGCAATGAATCAAAGAAATGATTTTTTTCTCAATGGTTTTAATCCATCACCCAACTACTAGTGTATTGGAAGATCCTATAATACATGGTCTAGGTTTCTTCATGAAGGATTATAAAAAACAATATTACCTCATTTGATCATTTGGAAACATATCATTATTAATGATATAAGAAATTTTCATGACCATAATAATAAGATTTTGAATTACATCTCTAAAAAAATTATTTTTCATAGGTTTTTATTCAGTTTCTTTTTCAAATGAATCTAGCATTAACATAATTAAATAATGTTTTATACATGTAATCATTTCAAAATTCATATTTTTGGAAGAAATATTCATAATTAAAAATGAAATAATTTTATAAAATAGTTTATATATGTCTAAATAATTACACCATCTTCTATGAAACCAATAGATTAGAATATATTTCCCACGATCATTACCAGAAATTTTTGATTTCATCGTATAATTATCTAATCGTTAGGATTTTCATAAATGTTTCTAAAATTAATATATTAAGAATGTCTAAACCATCATATGATACATGCTATAGAAACCCAATATTTTTTTACAGGTAAATTAATTCTACTTAGTAGAATATTCAGTACAGAACAATATTATAAACTCTATATCTATGTAGGTTTATCGTATTATGTTACTCAGTATAAAATTTCTATATGTTATGAAATATATTCACCATCTCTAATAAATGTTTTCCATCATAGTAATAATATTATTTATAAGTTATTTAAAACAATCATTATATCTATGATAAATGATAAATAATGAAAGGGTTAGATCAATTTCATAGTAAGGGTAAACATAAAATATATATATATTCACATATGAATGAATATGATATGACTAATGGTAAATGATCATAACTATTACATAACATATTCATACTAAATCTTTAATTATACTAATATGAGTTACCACTTAAAATAATAGCATATTAAATTGTATGATTGATAATAATGATTACTCAACATCAATCAATAATGAACCATATGTTGTTTTCATAAATGAGTATTGAATTATCATATATATAAAAAAACTATTTTATATTACATGGTTAACAACCAGGACAATCCAATATACAATCAACACACCTCTCCCATTATGGATCCAGCACATCGACCAGTTTCCTATAACAGATCTAGTACACATATTTGTTTCCTATAATAGATCAAAGTCATTGACTTGATTCCCAAAAAAATATCATGAGTTGAAATACATTATCCAATGAATTAGAGGGTGATATAGTTACAACCAATGACATAACAAAAACCATACATTTGTGTTCCATAAATTCATAACTCATTTACCATATTAGTAACCTAGAATGAAATGAGTTTCTTAAATATTTCATTAAAGAAAACCCCATGGAAAAAAATGAGTGGATAAACCATTCATCAATTTATAATAAACATAAACCATTAAAAAAATAAATTTGGAATCATATAAAGTTATCCACAAAAATTTTTTATTAACATTAATGATTATTTATATTATATGAGTAATTATTTAGAAAGATCCCTTGGAATAAATCATCAAGAAAAACAACCATTACATTTTATAATCACTTGTTTTTTAAGAAGTGAAATTTTAAAGGAAACATTTTTTGTTGAAAATAATCATAGGATTATTTAAAGAACTATTAAAAGAAAAAAATATCCATTCATTTAGGAAATTTCATTACTGATGTATGAAAAATTATTATATTCATACATTTGTAATAAAATTCAAAAAGCGACTCATTTTAAAAATTACAAAAATGAATCATTTCAACCAATTTTGGTGAAATAAAACATGGGTAAAAATGAATTTAAAACATGGTAGAAGAATACCAAATGCATTATTTAAAATATTTTTTGAAAATACAAGTATTTATAGGAGATATGTAATCATTTTACAAATAAATACTTTAATATAAACATTCCTAAATTTTGATGGTATTTTGAAATAAAATACATTCACATGGGAATATTTGGACTAATAATCACCATCAATGAAATTAAATAAAATGAATTATTGAATAAATTGAATAAAAATTGAATTATTATATAATATATCCATGGAGTATTATATATATCTGACAAAATAATTTTGGATGAATTTAGTATATGTCTTATATAAGTAAATGTGAGATTACAATCCCTTACCTAGAATTTTATTTACATTGAAACCAATCTAAAATTCAATATCACAAGTTATATTTTATTATAATTATATACATGATTAATTTTGAAAGGTATCATATCATATATGATCCCGTTATAAAAATTCAATGACTGATTTATTAATTATTTTTTTTTTTAAAATTGTAATATTTTGGTGTTTACTATTTTATTTATCAGAAGTATTTACTTCCTTATTTTATTTTATTTTAAATTTATCTTTTTCTGATGATTTCCATAATATTAAACATAAAATTAAGATTATATTTATTAATTCTATAATTTTTTTGGAATCCATAAAATTTTGAAATAGAAATATTAATTAACTTGTCCACTAAAACATTTGGTTTTACCTTTGTTGGAAAACAAATTTCATTTTTCAATAGATGTAATAAAATAATGATAAATAATAATTCACCTTTACAAAATAATTATTATATAATATATGTAATATATATTAATAAAATTCATCCACATTAAAATATAATCAAATAATAAATTTATATAATTTATCACTTTGTGTAGATGGTAGTCATCACATATGCACGAACCACAATGTTGTTTCCTAATGGAGTGGATGGTAAGAAGGAAGATGATATATTAAAAATAAATATGTTTAACTAATTTATTTTCATCATATAAAAATAATAATCACTTTTTAGTATCCATCAAAAACATATGTGGATGAAAAATGAATAGCATCACAATGTGGTGATGGTAATTCATATATATATACATGATCAATACATTAACTTTTCATTTGATTGGATAATTAGTGTATAAAAATGTTTTAATAATATTTATAAAATTTCAATATATAAAGGATACTTAATGTATTAATTTATTATTAATATAATCGATTTATAAAACATAAATAAGAGTTTAAAATAATGTGATCGATAAAGGTGATTACCTCTTTTTAGAATGGTATCCTTCAGTTATTATATTAACGATCTTATAGTAGGTCTTTTTAGATGAAAAAACCTCTACAATGTCTATAGAACATTGTACATGAAGATTGTTCAGATTTTAGTCGAGAAAGAAGTCTCAAGGTGGTGTAATGATTTTAAGGAGGTGGAGCCCTTTTACATTCATGTTTTGGACAATTTATTAATTTCTAAAAATAAAAAATTAGATCAAATTAATTCACAATAAAAAAAATAAATACGGTACTAGATTTTGATTTACATTTTTATTGGGTTATAATCCCCTAAAGAGTTAAAAATTTAAATTTTTCGGTGTTATTTAGAACCTTATAATTTTTAACAATCCAAAATTAAGCAATTATATTTTTAACTACTGTAATATTTTATTCCTTTTATTGGGATTTTATTTTTACATATAAGGTTAGAATTGACCATAAATGGGCAAAAAATAAAATATTATAACATATTATAATCACCGTGTCATATTTAAATATTTTGGGATTTTATATTCAAATAATTAAATAAAATATTTTTTAATGAATTATCATTAATGTCATTTTTACACTATTCACTAAATTAAATATTAAATGAATCCATTAAAATGTATAATAAAATTATATAAAATTATGACCTCCCAAATATTTCATATATATATATATAATTCATTTTTCACCATTATTATTTTAGATTATATATCTTTAAAAATTTTAAAAAAACATTTATTAATTTTTTTAATAATCAAAGAAATATTTCATCCAAGTTGAATTAAAAATTTATGTCATTACATGATTAATAAATATTTAAAACAAACCCATCACATGAATTTATTTTATTAATCTCAATATATACTGTTATATTCATTAATAACATTAATTTTTCCATAAGTTGACAAATAAAATATATTATCAACAAAGAGAGTGACATTTGGTAATATTCTCTTATTTAATTAATATATAAGTAATTTTAAACGATATTTTTCCATTAAAAATTTCAATTTTAAATGTATTGTATATAAGATAAAATTAATTTCTTCCAAATAATGTTATTGTGAATAATTATTCCTATATAAAATAATTAAATATAGATTAACTTAATTTCCCCCTTAACGAGGTGAGAAATTTAACTATGATAACTATTCATATTGATAAAAAATGGATAATTTAAAATTTTTAACCTTATCATTCTAAATATAATAATAAATTTATGTAATTAAATAGAAAAAATTTGTAGAAATAATTTTAATTTAGGTGTAATAATTTAAGAGAACACATATTTTTGTTTAAAATTCATTTATAAAATTTAAAGTGTATATATTTTTATACTATGCTATGAAAATTAATTTTTTGAATGTTTTAAAATATTAGTCATGTAGATTTCATAAAAATTCTATTAAAATAATTCACTAATAGTTCATAATTTATTTTATGCACAAAAAAATTATATTTCACAAAATACACCAATTTTATATTCAAATTTTGTTTAATTATAATAATTTGATGACTAATAATTTCATTATTTATATTTTTTAAATTTTGTATAATAATTTATTTTTAAATTATCATATATTTTAATACAATTGCTAGAAGATAAAGAAAAAAAATATTTTACTAATGTTACACCATTTATCTCAACATGATTTTGTGCACAACAAAAGCTATTGATAAAATGAACTTATTTAAAAAGAAATATTTCATAAAATCTCATCGCGCTAGATTTCACTCCCAATTACACTCCGTATTATCTAATGTGATATCCAAAATTACCCAAATAATTGGAGAGATATATAATTCTCAACCCATCAATCCCATAATGAAAATAATACATCTCTTTCCTAAGATCATAAAACATTCATAATATCTTATCCATTGTAAAGGAAATATTATTTCACTACACATTAATATTTCATCATAGTTTAAACTGTAGAAAATAAATAGTTTAAAAAATATCATATCACCAAAATCATAAACAATCTATAAAAATAATAACGATGGTTTCATTGGATCATATCGCCATTAATGAATAAATAACATCTCAATATGTTATATTAGATGAAAAATGTAATTAATAGGTATTTAGAATAATTTTTTAGGGAAAAAAGATTTTATTTTTGAAATAACTTATAAAAAATCCATATATTTTCTAAAATCATTGAAAAAAAATCCTTGATAATATTTGTGGAAAATTATATAAGAATCTTCAAAACATTTATTGAACATGACATTGTGAATTTTTATTGATTTCTTGTATGTTAAACCAAATATTCCATTGATATTTCATCTAACAATATAAATGAACCCTCATTTATAAAATGTAAATTAGTGTCCATTTATTTATTTGTAAAAAATCATTTAACTATAAATGTTACATTAAAAAATCTTATATTCATTGTATTAAAATTCTTGAAAATATTATAATAAATTATATATATGGAATATTTTGGTAAAAATGTTCCTCAATGTGTCCTCTCAATTTGTTTTGGGTGTGATTTTATTTTTTCACAAAGCCAACTAACCACAAATGAGTATGGTCTATGTTTACCAAAGATATGTTTTTAAGGTGTTGTAGTTTCCCATTATTAATGGTATAATAAATAGTGATGTAGATCATTAAAGGAAATAAATCATGTAGCTATAGACAAGTAATGGGTACCATGTCCATGGACGGTCTGCAATCGTTTACTAGGTAGCATGAATTGTACGCGAAGCGGTTTACGGAACAAAAAATGGTTGATGAGGAAGGAATATGACAAGTGAAAGGTTTTAGGATATTGGGTAGGTATACTTTTTGTGGATGATAATGGTAGACGTGTAGGGAGAGATTCAGTATGCAGATCATGGAGAAAAATGTATCATGGGAGATGTGCATTATTTGGTGCTGGTTGTACCATATAAATTATTTTATAAATCTAATAATAGAGGATTTTCAAAAATATGTAACTATATAATAAGTACTAACCTAAAAAATTATAAGATAGAAAATATCATTAGAGAACATCATTACTCTGGAAGAAATTCAGCTATGTATGAAAGAGTTAGCAGTAATTGCTTTCACAATGGGATGTGGTTCCCATTGAAGGAATTCAATCGATGGTTTTTTTGGGCATTGTAGGCTAGAAATGAGTAATTTTTATGGATTAATAATGAAGTTAGTGGTTGTTGTGAATTGGTATGAGTTAGGGAAGGAAGTCGACGAATAGATAATAGTTCATCGACATTACGTGTTTTGGGAAGGAAGTGGTAGTCTTTGAATAGAGAACGGTCTGCAAACAAGGGACATATTTCCTGGAATATTGGAAGAAGTGGCTAGTATATGAGGTTCATAGAGTATGCATGCAGAGGCAGTACATGAGAGAAAAGGATGAGGTAGTCCTCAAACAAAGCTGGTCTATAGAATAGGCATCCGTATGTGCAAGAGGTGGTCCGTTTAGAAACCATGGTACACCATATACATTAGTAGAAGGTGGTTTGAGAAACAATCAAGGATGATTGAAAAAGCGTAAAATCATTTTAGAAATGTATTTTATAGTGTCTTATAGTATCTGGGAAGGAGGACATCATCCGATGATGAGAAATGGACATCAATAGGCATCTATCTATAGTCGAAGATGCTTGAATTTTTGAAAATGAAGTAACATACATGTCTATAAACTATTCTTGACCTACAAGTCTTTAAATAGTTAGTGTATTCCTTTCCATGATGAGTGAGCGAAGTAAGAGGGAGATGGTTATACCTTCCACCAATAATGATCCAGAGAAAGAGGCATATGGAGTGACCCTTGAGAATGCAGTGAGAAGACACTAACCTTTGTAAAGATAGAGGGACAATGCATAGGAGATCTAGCTCGAACATTGAGATTGGAAGTTAGGTTTAGTTTATTGAGTACATTGGCACATCTTCATTCTATTCTCCTTTGAAATATCCTAGTTGGGGTAAACCAAGTTAAAATTTATGAGTGCTCTGCATGATTTCATTTCGGTTCATATATTAATAAGGGAGAAAGAGAGAGATTTGTTTTGATTAATAATGGAACAAGATATTAATGGGATGTACTTTTAATATATCATAACCTAATTCACCCCCCTTTCTTAGGGTATTTCACATAGTGTACCTAACATAAGAAAATTAATTTTCAACTGAAAATGGAAATAAATATGGTTTTACATAAAAAATTATTATTTTTTTCTCTTGAGTACATAACTAGAAGAAAACGAAATAAAATATTTAAACTAAAAATTACCTAAGAATAATAAAAAACATATTGTTTTTCAGATATATTTTATATAATTATTTTTTTAAAAAATAATCATAAATAATTTTAATAAAAATTGAGGTCACGATATAAATCTATTACAGCATGATCAACATTATTTTAAAGAAATCTAAAAATATGCATAATAAATTAATAATTTATAATACTTATATAAAATAGCTTATATATACTTTTAATAACATACGTGAACCACTTATATCATTTAAACACTCATTAAATAACAATTCCATAAAAAATATTTGTTTCTGAGTGTTAACTATTTAAATATTCATGAATGTTTTGGATTGTATTTTTTAATTCATATAAATTGATAATGGTTCCGTCATCTTATAAATATTAACCAAAATATTAATACGATATAAATTCATTATATATATATATTATAATTCACAAAAACTAGAGATAGAAAATTGTATTACATTGTTCATGGAGATGATAGACATATGTTATGCATGAATGTCAATATCATTTTCTCATGGATAGAATCAATGAAAGATAATTAATAATCCCCATTATAATATACAAATAATATATTGAATAAAATGAATATTTATTTTATTCAAAATTAAAACCATGCATGTAAATTGGTGATGAAAAAACTAAATACACCACCACGTGGAGACAATAAGCCATACGTACGAACATGGGACATTTTTTATTTCTATAGGTTGGATTGATGGAAGTTCATGGATGTTATATAATCATAATAGAAACTATTTGTATTCAAAATAAGCAATACATTAATTTATAATAATTAACATAAAATTTAATGGTTTAGATGAATGAATAAAATTGAAAACACTTCATTAAGAGTTTTACATAATCTGTGAGAATCACTTTTTGGAATAAAAATCTTTCCTTTAATGGATATTAATTTAGAAAAAAATATAAGATATATTATGTATTTAAGTATTTTAGTAATTTATTATGATTTGTATTGGGTGATCTATCAGGTTAAAAGTGTGTGATGTAGAGAGGAGGAGTAATAATTTGTTAATAGTTTGGGGGCAAGAACTCATCGAATTACATAATGTATTAAATTAATATAAATGACATTTTATATTAATATGACTCCAAATGTAAATAATTGGATGATATTATAATAATAATTTATATCATCTCATTCAATAATATTTTGATCAGTTTATGTGATGTTATTGGAAGTATCTCTCAGTTTTAACCCCTATTATTACTTTTAAAAATGACAGAAATATTTGTTTATATACACATTAAGGTTTAACAATGTTACCATAAATGGGAACTATACACATATCCCATTCATAGGTCCTTAGAGTGGTTTTTTATTTTAAATAATTAATTAAAAAAAATATTATAAAATATCATTAATGTCATTTTATAGAACTATTCATTTTCTTTGACATGATATACCAAAAGATAATAATGGAATTAAAATATAAAACTTTAAAACATCCCAAATAAGTTATATTAATATATGAAATCAAGGAACATAGTAATGAAGCCAAATTTTATTATTTTTAATATTTTTCAAAATTATTAATTTTAATATACTATTAATTGAAAAAATATTTGTCCATTTTTTCACAAGAATTTAATGTACTTATTGAAGAAATATAAATTAATTATAAATTGTCATGATAAAAAAATTCACATTTTACATAATCATTTATTACTAAACTTATCACCTTTTATTTTTATATAAAAGTTTATAGATATTTATGTTATAGGTTATACTTTTTGTATATCTAATTTTATTAATAAAATATAATGGTCATAATCAATAAAATATGTAACAAATTTTACTAATTTATAAAAATTTGATGTTGAATTATGAAAAATATTAATAATATAATAAAAAAATTTTGAGAAATTTTAATGTATTATACAAAACATTTAACTGCATTTTACACATTTAATCATTACTTATGTGAATAATATTTTCAAATTATACTATTCATAATCACTAAAAATAAATGTGCCTATTTTAGAAATTTTTAATTCTTAATTACATAGAGGGAATCCATTTTTAATGATTAAAATACATAATTTGTGCAATTGATTTTTTATTTATCCATTAGATTGTAATAAAATCATTTATCAGGAAAAATGATTTCTGAAGACTAAAATATTCTTATACAAAAATACATAATAAAATTAATTTTAATGACCCTAATAATATTATTAATAAAATAAATTTTCAAGTCTAACATTTAGAAGTATTTTAAAATAAAGGGTTTTTTTAATTTATTAAATGAAAAGGCAGTTTTTAATAAAATTGGAACTTTTTTAGTGTTCAACAAAAAATCATTATTTCTTGAAAATTATCAAAATATTCATCTTTAAAAATTATAAAATGATTAATTTTAATATATATATATATACATTCAAATACATTTTTTAAAATTATTATAAATTAAATATATTTTTTCCCTATAATATGTAATAAAAACTATTTTTAATTGGAAAATGTTTTAGTAAAGAATAAAATTAATTTTATAATAATAAATACCGATTTAACAATATATTTTTTTATCTAAAACAATTATACATAATTTTTGGAATATAGTTATTCTTATTTACTAAAAACATTTATTTGTTAGATAATAATGGTATATTACATTATAGTTCATTTATAATTGGGTTTGAATGTATCGTAAGATATCGAAAATTTAAATTTATTTGAAGATAAAGATAACTTAATATCTCATTTTTTTACATATCAACATAGATAAATTAAAAAAATTTATAATAATTTTTTTACTCTAATAAAATAAGTGTATACCCGTATTTTATTACATTATCATCTTCCCAAATAGATATTTCATATTTTTTATTCTTACAAAGAACTATAACAAGGTGAGTATTATTTTTCTATAACACCTTATACATTATGATTCCATATTTGATATGTATGTTCTTCATAAGATAGATCATTCCCTAGTGGTACAAAAAATAAATTTTGATTGGATAAAGTATCATGTAAGTGAATCATCATGAGAGATGCATATAAATAATTTAGAACCTGAGAGTGGTTCAGATGAAGGATGAAGTGATAGGGTAACATCCATATAATATCATGAATATAAAATGAGAGAATATTTATATGGCACAACATTACATTTTTCAAATATCTCAAAACATTTTTCCATATAGAAATATATATGAATACCTTCTTGCTAATATGAATTCTAGATTTCCGAAATTATTATCAAAATAACATTTATATCGAAGGTGAGATGCATTGATTTTATATTGAATGACTCGAAAAATTTTCAATAATTTCATCTGCTAGAGCCTATCCAAATAGGATTCATCATCCATCTTAATCCAAACATAATGGAGATGTAAAAAAACATTTATAGTCTTATTCATATGGAGAAATCTTATTTCTTGTATGAAAACAATTTTTTTAATAAAACTCAACTAAATTATGGTATTTCTCCCAAATAGGTTTGAAATAAATAAATTGAGATCTTATTCTCTTATATAGGGTTTGAATAGTTCCCCTAGCTTGTTCATATATACATAGATGACTTTAAGTACCAAAACAAAACTCTAAGTCAATGATTTCTGGATACATTTCTAAAATTTCAAGGTAAACCGCAAGTATTAATTAAATATAATTAATTTGATACTCGATAGAAACATACCTCTCCGTTATTGTAAATTCTGGTAAGATGGTTAAGGGGAAATCAACTTTGATAGTAATAATTATTTACAGTTTATATGAAGATACAAACAATCCAAATAGCCTTATAATAGTTATATATTTTTGGGAGTTCGTTGAATAAATACATATAGATTATTCATATTTCCAATCTTGTATATGTAGTGGTATTAAAATACTCTTATATTTCTATATCGTAAATTTAAATTTTTGATATACCGTTCTCCAAGATGGACAATCTGATATATCCATCTTCTTGTTGTCTCATGATAAGTACTATTTAATATCACTATACAACTTCATACATCCCAAATTAATAGAAAGTAATGAACTATGAGATTCAGCCAATTGTTCTTTCACAAAATCTAGTATTGATTGAATAAAATTATAGTCTTTAATCCTTATCATTCCAGTACAATCATGGTTGAACTCATGAAAATTTCTAACATTATTCTGTGGATCCAAATAATCCTTTTTCCCCTCTTCAATCCTCACATATTTAGGATTTATTACATTCATTTTATTAATGTATGATTTTCCACCTCCCCTTTTGATTTTCATATCAACCATTGGAAAATACAAAAAAAATGCATCATTTTTTATCATCGATGATAGCCTAAAAAGAAAATTTGGATCAAAGAATCATACACCTTGTTCTCTTTACCATAGTTACAATGTTATGGGTAATTATAATATTTAATAATGACACAATCCTCTCCCACCAAGGTCACCATAATAATGATATATATATAATTACCCCGAAGTCCCACCTCACGTAAGATCTGGGTTGGTAAAAGGAACATTGGGTAAAAAAAATATAAAAAATAGGGGGAATTACCCTCTATATAAAAAATATATAAAGAGATAAGATGAATCCACAACATGATAATCCATTACATGTTGGTAAAAGAAACCAATATCATCCCATAATGCATGTATAAATAAAATAGATAGAGAGAATAAAATCTCAATAAATACCCCAAAAAACATCTACAGTAATGAAAAAACTAATGGTTGGTTTTAGTAATTCCTAGTATGGTTCAAATTATTCTACTAGATATATGAAATCAGATTCATACTTATTTGGATTGTATAAAAGTATAGTCATTGTGAATATTAAATTCTGTTAGACACATCTGTATGATTCATACTAATCCACCCATGAGAAAATTTCAGAAACTAACATACATCAAAATAAAATCTATCCAAACCCATATTCATCAAAAATTGATAACCATTTAACACAATCCTTGTGTAATAACATAATAAAAATCATAATTATTGAAGGGTACCCCACACCACATTCCCATTAATTTTCCATTATCAGAACCGAAATTAGTACATTCTGGAACTCCAATATTTTATGGATATCATATAACACCACCCGAAACAATTTCACATCACATATCACCTTAATAAACCTTTTTCTCCACCCCACAACATGGTATCATCATATTAATAATAAATTTACATGGTATAATATGCCACTAAATTGGCACATCTCATCACACTCGAAGACACCACTAACATAACCTAGTGAACTATCTCACCTCCAGCCATCATAGCCAGTGAATATTTACTCACCTGGAAGAGATAATAGAAAAGAGTGGGTATTGTAGGGCCTCGAACCAACTATGCATCCATACAGTTCATTGGGTCGACAGTCCCTGGCCTTAAAAATGACTCCCCATATATGGACGGCCGCCAACTATCAGTGTGGTTGTAAAAATGGGATAGTGGGAAAAATATACCCTCTTGTGATGAAAATAATAATGAACTATATAAATATAATGTGTCATAAAAGAGAGACCATAATACATTGGACATGTAACCCTCCCATGGTTAAATAACAAAAAATATAATAATATACCTGAATCATATACCACAACAGCAATGAAATAAATCTAAAATAAAACATTCCATTTTTATATAGTCAAATATAACATGAAATAACATAAATTCATAAATAATATTAACATAATTGTTTCCAATGTCTAGACATAGTTCATACATATATTGAAAGATGATACAAAATCAAGACTCATAAAAGAGACTCTTGATGAGTCAATAACCAATGGTCCCATTCCTTCCCTCCCATGTTATCACAATACAATGTACCAGCTCCTAATACTGATTAATTACCTGCAAAAAAATCCATAATGTCTACACACATCCCGATGGTCTCATGTAGGGTGTAAAAATGAATATCAATATAAAACCTCCAAATTGTGACTATTATACATATTTTATTAATCATTTGTATACTAAATAAAATAAAGAAGTGTTTTCACATTATAAAATTCTACATTCTTCCATTGTGATAAACAACCACAAATAATAAATAAACATCTCCCACTATTGGAAATATAATGATAGTAGAATGGATCCTTAGCCTAATCTCATGAAATTATCTGATGAAGGTAAAACTAATTGAACACTCACATTCCTCCTCTAATAAAATATCTCAACCCCTCATGCCAAAGGACCCCACAATTCCAAACCTTGTAACTGGGATCCCAATACATTCCCAAAAATTAGTATATTATCTCTTAGATCCCATGTTAAAATATCATAGCTTCTCGATTTTCATTGACTCGAGGAACAAAGATACATGGAATACTAATAATAACATCATCGTCTCAAAATATGACAACATGCAGAACAATAATTCCATTCCTCTTGTTTTTCCTGGATCATCGACCATTACTACGGTGAGCCTCATCCCACAAATGAATGAATCAATATTGGTAATGGATTTCTTATCTCCCTAGAGGTATGATTTTATGGAAATAACCTACATCTATTTCCCTACTACCCTTCTAAAAAATAATTTTCCCAAATAAAAGATAAATTTCACCCCATCATCTGAGTCATTATTTGTGAAAATGACACTAAACGTTCCATTAGCCAATATGGGTGATAAACAATCACCAAATATGTCCCTTAGACACACTATCCAGAGCCTCATGATCTTGAAAGCTTGTCACTCAATCAGATGGATGTCACCATAAAAACTCTCTCAATTATCACCCATATAATGAAGATATCACAACCTCATCGAGAGAACAATGTCTCACAACTTGTTGTCAACATCCCCTAAAATTCCTCAGGCCAAGATTGTCCTAACGAATACATCACCTCAATCCAGATGTACAAGGCCACCATAATCCTCAGGCCGAGACCATCAGGTTTACCTGGAAATAAAAGTACAATATATATATGTATAATTCAAATCTAATTAAATAAAAGAATCACCATGACATAAACTGGCTATAGTCCCATCCTCTCACCAATCCTCAACCATTTTTAATCATATGTGAGCATTCCCATATCCATATCACATTTTCAATTTAGTTAAATAATAATAGTGATTAAATTCATAGGGGTTTTTCATTCAATAAAAACACTCAAATACTCACCTTGAAACACTATTAAAATCATAATCAAATATTATTACCAACTATATAAATTTGGAAGATGTACTCTCATCTGATCCTAGCCTCTAAAACGATCCAATTTAAATGAAATCAATATTTTATATAAATGGATGGAAAATAGTGTTCAACGAATCACATGAATTTAGTTAACCATATTAATATAGAAATTTAATAAAGAAGTAAGAGGGTTAAGGATATTACCATTCCCATTTCAATGCACACAAATGAGCACTAAAACTAATATCGTACATTAATAATTTCGTAAACCCTAATGAATGGGGGGAATCATTGCTCCTCACTTCTATATTAATAAAAAGGTAGAGAAATGATGAGATAATATGAAATTGGGTTGGAAGGAAAAATAGGAATTTTTAATCTTTAAATGGGGTGCATGGTAGTCTGACACTGTTTGGCTTTCCATGCACCAACTGCAAGACTCCCACTATCAAAAGGGTTACCACACAAGGGTTTTCGACACAACGTTAAAAAAAATGTTAAAACCAACCCAATATCCCCTATTAAAATCTATAATGGAATTTCACGGTCATAAACATCCTCTTGTATGGTTTATTAATCCATTAATTAAGAACTAGAACGACTTCACATTTCGTCCTAGGAGGCCACACAAATTGACCAAACCGTGCACCCCAGATTGTTCACCTAGTAATGTTTCATTTTTTAGCCTACAAATCACAAAAACAGAAACAGAAAAAACTAATATAAACATTCCAAGAATTATTAATCCTCTAAATAAATTTATTGCATCCATGAAATTATCTAAATTATATTTTTATAATCAATAAATGTGTTGATCCATCCACCAATCTCCTTGATTTAAAAATCGGACATGAATTCGACCAGTAAATAAAAAATGTGATGTTAAAATATCATCAACATTTCATATATCATTAATGAGATATAAATAATTGATACAAATTGGTTCCAAACATACCCATCCAACCTAATGTAACTCAGAATACATTATTTAAAATATAACATGTCAAATAACATAAAGGATCCAACCGCCATAAGAGTTACCAACCACAGTCACATCCCAACACAAAACTTAATAAAAACCAATTTTTCGTAAACTATAACAGTAATAATGGAACTACAATGAAATTTCATCACTCAAAAACCACATTAAGTGCTCATATCAGACCTATGACACATTGAACACCCAAGTAATTATACATCTAAATAGATTACCACCTCATTCCCATGTAACACATGGCACCTATGAGTCCCCACTTCTCATATAATACTAGAAATCGATTCTAGTTCCATTTATACCATGTCACCCACATCACATTGATTCCTAGATGATAATGCACCTCATATAAACCACAAATCCATCAGTTAAAACATATAAATTATAGTTCAACACACTCTATATAAACATATAAGGCATTTGAACTATTTCCTACCTACAAACCAACATCTGATATATCTATAGAGATATATCACGAATATGTTTCTCACAAAATTGACAGGTCTAAAAAAAACTAATTTAAAAAATATATATTATAACCATGATCAATCCCACTGCATTCCTCAATCCATATCCAACTCCTCATCTTTCACTTCACATGGAAACTCTCATGCGTACACCAATCCTGATGAATGACTACCTGAAACCTGGAGTCCTTATTGTAATTAAACAGTATGTGGACACAAAAACCACTACTGGGATCCACTATCTCAGTAATGTACTCAATTTGAAGTTGAATCTCAACTAATAAATCTTGGAACTACTTCTATTTTGATCGTATAAATCAGAGACATCCATGATACCTGATATCCAGTTTTTTGATAAAGATTCCTACACAACCTCTTAATATTCCCGACCTGACAAGATTTTCACCACTTCTTCAGTGCTCAATTTCATTGAAACATTAGGGGATATTTTTCTGAAAAATTGAAGTAAAAAACTAAGAGGAATATATGTTCGTACAACTAATTACCCATGGTAATCGACCAGAACCAACAGATCATGGAGAGGGAAGGAGGGAAAGAGGATACTTCAAAATTACGAAGTTTTTTCTAGAAATTTGGTGAAGATAGATACATCTGAATTAAAATGAATCATATGAACAACAATTTCTAAAACTAAAATTTACCCTATTCATTTTAATTAATCAATTTATGAAATAAATTCCCCTACAATTATTATATTTTATGTTTTTGCTAGAATTTTTTTCTTGTCATCAAATTAATTACCCGTAGTAAATTAATTTCACGAAGAGAATTCATTTCAATAAATAATCCTTAGATAACATATGTGTTTTGAATATACTATCACTATATTCCCTGAATTTCCATATCATGATATGAACTCGGTGCATGTCATGAACAAAAAAAATCATTACATTTATAGATTTATCTCTACCAATTCTTCTAGACCTCCTCCAAACACCCCCAACAACCAAAAAATATATTAGGTGCTAAAGGTGTAACTCATTGCCTAATTATCCTCTAAAATGATTCTCATATATGAGAATATAAATAATAACATAAGAAAATAAGGGGTACAAAAAACCACCTATATGAGATACCTCTCATGGTTCTCCTCACACGTCAAATGATCCCACCATAAAAAATCATTGACCGAGAAACCCACAAACATCCAAGAAAACCACACCACCACTCATCCACATCACAAAATCTCATAGGGATCAACAAAACATCATTTTGTAACTTACAAAGCCCCCAAATTTCTCCCTAAAACATCTCCACACAAAGAATAATCCATTTTAAATCCCAATAAAAACCCACTACAACAAACAACTACATTCCACTAAATATATTAATTCGGGAAAACCATCAACTATATCAATATACATTAAAAATAGAGATGGAATTTAAATTCATGTATGTTTTTAATTTCATCATAGTATAATGCATAATGATTAGGATTCAATTCGTCCATTTTTTATATATTGGAGCTTTATTATAGATCATACTCAATGAAAAATTAACATCTAATAAAAAATACATAATCACAAGACAATGTATATAGTGTGAAAGTAATAGAAAAACATTGATAACTTAACAAGAAACTATATATCATTAACTTATGTAATCTCCTTCATTCCACCAATACGCCATAACAATGAATTCATTGGAATTTTATTTCTAAAAAACAGCCTCTCCTAATTATCATGAATTTATCAAATCTACACCAAAAACATCATATCATTCCCGATATGCAACTCTCCCAAATAAATTTAATTGGATTCATCATGAGGATACAAATATAGTTGATAGAGATGGAAGATTTCATGGATCCACTATAGTTTCAATGGAAATCCTAATATATTTACCACATCTCCAAATCCTTCCAACACCTTAATGGGCCCAAAAATGCTAGGAGAAAGCTTAATTCTTCTTCAATACCTCCATAAACCATGCCATGGGGTGAATCTGAAGAAAATAATTTTCTCTATAAATAAATTATAAGGGAATCCTCTTATGATAATCATAATCTTTATATAGGTTCCACTATTCATACATCCTCTCACGACCTAGATAATGCTGTTTTGCAATTTTCTATCGTAAATCCAGACTAAGAACTGGTACCACCCCACCCCACATCCAAAGAAACATATAAATACAGAAACAGCCATACAAATATTAAACTTCAATCATAGACACCATAGAGTGATATTAAACAATGGGTTGTTATATTTTAATTACCACCAATGATTAAGATACATGTATGCACAAATTTTCAAATGTGTGGATTGTCCACTTCATGTGGCCATCCATCTCATTGTGGAATGAAGTGTTGAGTTAAAACTAATTTTCAATAGATCTATGAAATACCATCTAAAATCAGGGAATAATATGTTCATTCTAATGTGAGTAAGTGGACCTTAGTTCTACCAAAAACCAAACTACCTCATCAACATACCAATTAGGAAAAACATCGACACCACTCACCCCTTAATCCTTAATAAGTGAGCCAATTTCTTCATCCAACACATGATTATGCAAAATATGAAACAACCACTCAGTTCTAGAGTTTATCATGTGAAAAATTCCAATGAGATATCATCCCATTTCAACACAAGAACATCTATCAGCATTAAAAACCACTAGGAAAATGATTCTTAACCATTACATTTTCGAAAACAAAACAGTGACATAAAAACCACTAACCAATTCATCTGGGGCCACCAAAACTATCTCTTAAATCAATATTGTGTACTCGAATACCCCATGTATACCTCCAATGTTGGTATATAAATATAATGAATAATTTCCTCACATATCGCTACAAAAAAATAGAATCCTATAAAATAAGATTCAATTCCAACCATCCATCTAACATCACTATGGAGCATCACCACAGCAAATATAATCACAAATTTACTCTTCCAATGAGTCTCCCCATAAATAATCCTCATCATAATTAATTAGAGAAGAATTCACCATAAGATGAAATGAAAAACCTCTACCATTATCTAACATTGTATTCAATATATGGATTATAATTCCTCTTATAATCTGCAAGAATCGTAAACCACTCAAACAACATCCCTCTATGACGCCCCGCTCAAAATTTCAGCCAAAATATTCACCATTCCTATGGTGTAGGATATCTCAAAATAATAATCTTTTAGGAACTCCAACCATAATTCTTTATATTGATTAAGATAAATTTGATAAAATAAATACCTCAATATCTTTTCATCTGTGAAGGCCACAAATCACTCCCCAATGAGGTAATTCGGCTACAATATCCACACACAAAAACAATCGATACTCAGTCATGATCATGGGTTGAATTTTTATTCTCATGGGGATGTAAATTAATATACCCATAAGATATAATTGATTTATTCTTCATAAAAAAAACCCAATCCTATACATAAATTTTCCAAAATTACATCAAACATAACCCCCTTCTTTTCAATCTAGATAATTTCCTTTTCATCCATGATTGATAGATTAAATATGAATGTCATTGATCTGTTCACAAAACATCACAAGCCTTCCAAGACAACACTTTGAATAGGGATTAAAATTGAGATAAATGAATTATAATATATTTATAATAGTCTATATCTCCATGGTAACTACAATTATTTTTTTATGTTTTTTGGTGTTTCCAATGATGTTACTACATTGCCCTTTATTGGGTCTACAACCAAACCATACTCAGAAACCACATACTCCGTGAAATTCACATTTTATGACCAAAACATACACATGGAAAAATTTCTTAATTTCCGGTTATGTTGAAAAATAGGAATACATCTCAATGAAATTCATACATTAACTACAAGTAGATTATTATGAAACTAATAAATAATAAAATTAACTAGTCCAAGAATTCACAGAATTGGTAGATTAGGAGCCCCACGAATATAGTTCATGAATTCATGACAGAAAATGAAACGATTAATAAATAAATGCTCCCTTACCTACAAATGAAGGTAGCGTTTAGTATATCACTTACACAAACATAAAAAGAGGTACTCAAGACAAATACCATTCTTAGAAAACTAACTATCCCCTCTCATATGATAAAATATTACTGATCCATAGAGGTTGATAGTTATTCTTGATTATAACATGATTCAACCAATTATAATATACATAGAATCTCATTAAATCCTCCACCTTCTTGGATAACCACATTGGATCACACCATCATGAAAAACATTGTCAGATGAAACATTTATAAATAATATTATCTCTCAATATCCTCAATAAATACTTCTCAAAAGGTGTCATAAGATATAGATCCGTCAAAATTAAAGAAGAATTGTGCTACAATCATCTCCTAAACACAACAACACATTTAATGGGGTAGAATCACAACCTCCTTATAAAAAACATCATGAAAATACATAATAACCATTGGAACCTCCACCTACCCATCATCAATGGATTCAATAGACATCTTTGCTATTAAATAAATATGTGGATCCAAACAACTTCTTCCCACCTAATTTTTTTTTATTTATAATGAAAATCACACAGTGGCCATACACATCCATGAATTTTCCTCAAATTTAGAATAAGTTAATAAAATAATCCATTGAATATAGACATTCAATGTCAAGGAAGAAATTATACGACTACATATATAGTAAGAAAATAACATCATGAGAATGATTTAATCCTATCATTAGAATACTCCCTCAGAAAAAATCAAACAAGATGGTATGGCCAATGACAAAAAAAAATTAAAACTATGGGAACATTAATAATATATATATATAGTCCCATTACATGGACAATAATGGGAGTAAAAAATGATTGTGAAGCTATATAATCAGGAAAAACAAGAAATAATTGAATATGAAAAACTGATAAAACCTCATATGATTTATGGCCTCTCTAGTTCATGTACATAAACAATAAGTAGCTCACCATATTCAGATCTTCTTCATCTATGCTAATAGACACCTACAAAACCATTGTTGAGTTAGGGTTACTGAACATGGGGATAATCCTAATTCCAGCCTCTACCGACTCTATCTCCCCTATGTGGACCATAATAATGTTTCTCCTGCTTCTATAATGGAATCATTATAAAAATTTGATGAAGTTGGAACTCAAAATATGGAATAATTTCAATTGAGAAAGGAAATCCACTAGGAACTGGTTAAGGAAATTTCCACAAACCCCATATAAAAAAACACTAGTTTTATATCCCTATGAAAATCACAAAAAAAATATCACTCCATGAGGCTAGAAAAGAGGCTTTTGAGGTATAATCATCAATGGTTAAAACCTAAAATGCCCTATAACTAGAGACATTACACATAAAACAATTATCTTTAAAAACAAGATGACTCCCATATCATGGTATACTTCATCATAATTTTATCCCCTCAATCAACTCCTCTGTCTTCTGGACCACTATATACATTGGAAACATAACTAGAGTAACATCAATATAGATCCTAGGATGGAGTGCCTCTTCATGATGTCTCATACCAGACTCTTAAATAAGAATCCATGGAGAAATTGATAAGGTCCGTGAACATGATTCCAAACTACCACAATCAAATACTACCATATGTTAGAGAATGAATATCCTTCACTTTCATATACTCCATGATCGTTGAAAGGAAATCTACAAAAAATGCTTTCCAAAAGTCAAAACATGAGACTTCTTCCACCTTCCACTTACCCAAATATAGTTTCCACCATTGACACATAACTCCCAATATTTGAGTAACATACAGAGGGACCCATTACCTCACCGATTACAAGTTCAATCGCAAGGTAATCCCAAGCTCCTATAACCAGATCTCTATCCCCACATCTGGAACACAATCATTTTAAATCTCAAAATAATTCCATTGAAAAGAATGAAACTTCCTCTACCACTTATCATCCTCCATATATGAATCAGGCCCTTAATAATCAATAGGTTCTTCCAGTTGAGCCTTTGATGCCCGAACCACATGTTGAAAATGACCATTATCCATAATTGAAGGGTAAAAATTTATTTTCTATTACTCAAATAATTGAATATTATTATGAATAATTTCATTAATTATAAACATAGAATAACCAAAATCAACTAATAAAAATAAGAAACAAGTCAGGCTGATGCATATACCTTTACAAGGTATCTACCTTAAGGACACATCCATCTCACTTTTTTATTCAATATGCCTAGTTTTCATTAACTAGCTGATGGTGACACAAAACTCTCATGAACTATCTAATCAACATGTACTATTTCACATTTCACAATAAACTATCTTGTCTTTCATACCAATCGATGAAATACTCCCAATGACTAAATCCATAATCCATCCAATCCCCCATCTTCTATCCCCTATAAAATAATTTTGTGATCTCGTCCCACCATTGATACCACAATTAAGGGAGAGAGATAATGACCTCATGAGTCCCACATCTAGTTGGGACTAGGATGGTAATTTGTACTGAGGGTAAAAAACATTCTAAAATTAGTGGAATTAACCTCTAAAAAATATATCCTGAAATATAAAGAATCAACCCAAAATAAAATCAATGAAAAAATATAAATGAAAACCAGTAACATTACACAATTCAATAATAAATAAAAATACATATAAAAGTATCTAAATTAAATACTAATATGAGAATATAGTGTAGTGAAACAACAATATCATAAGGTTATAATATTATAATGTCCGACATAGTCTATGTATTCCTCATGGAAACCAGAAGGAATATTTACATATATATGCTTACCACATAAGTATACTTAGTTGGAAAGAAAAATTCTATCATTCAAATTTGAAACATATATTCTAATTCAATCATGAGAAAATATAAGAACCAAATGTATCTGAGAAGTTCAATAATACAAACCCATCCTCAGAAAGGAATTCTCACCAAATAATGAAATCCTTGTATAGAAACATCATGATAATTATATCAATAAAACCCTACCCACACCAATGTAATTCCCTAAATCACCAAATTAATATTTCCTAAATCTTCCACATTAGTGATATATTATCATCCACCACCAAACTGCATGATCACAACATATCTCATAATAATAAACATAGTCCACTAATGCCCCACTATTTTTGGTGGGGTGGTAAGTGTTTGGGGGGAAAGGGGAAGGTCTTGGGGTCAAGTCCCTGTTATTTCAATTTAATGTATCTTTCTTCATTGTGTTATGTGTCGCTTTCACGGTTGTACCAATTTTTTTAAACATGGTCCACTAACCTAAAACATGGTGACGTTACATTTTGGCCAAAACCCTTTGACAAACTCACCTCAACATAGTAACATCTAATATCATTTAAATGCATTAGTCCATCACTTAATTAATAATAAAACCACAAACCATAATAGCCAAATTATATCAACTAACTTGGATGATAGAGAGTATGAATGATTTGGTATCTATCCATCCATCCTTGCCAAATAGATGTCAGTAGAAACACCCCCCATATAAATGTATGGGTGTCAGAAAAAAGTTCTTAACATGGGTGGGTTATGTCTAAAAAAAGGAATTAAAAAAGTATTTATATATATATATATCTAGAATAATAAGGCCAACATATGGGTTCATAAAAATTCAATAATCAAATCACTACATCCCTACCTTTACTATGACCTCTAGATGAAAAAATAATCAATGTAATTCAAGTATAAGATACTTCCCAATTTTCATTACAACCCAATCAAATTTCAATTAAAAAAACCATGACATTTATTATTTGTCAAAAATTGAATTTAACCACAAACTGATTATTAATTGGATTTTATACAATTTCCATAATTTAAAAAAATAATCCAAATCCATTTTAATCAATATTAAATAGTAATTCCATCACTACCTGAGCATCTAGGACAACACAACAAATATCATTCCATCATCTAAATAACATAACTACACATCACTAACCAATAGTATGACCTCATACCTACCCAACAAATAATTCCTAGAGAGCCAACTAACAAACATAACATTGTCACACCACAACTGCATATCACTGCCCCACAACATGGCCTCAAAACCCCATCATCTGCCACATTATTCTAGAAAACAATTGCCACACCATACCATTCCCACAAAAACATCATCCCCACCATCCACAACCACATATGTTTTACTGACAATAAAACAACACATATCAACACATTCATTATTTATATATTTAGAAATATAGTATTTGTCAAATTCACTTCATTATTTTATGTGAATTTCATAGAATTTAATAAATACAGATGAAATAATTTAATTAGAATAGTATAATAGGTTATAAAATTTCAATTTTTGTTTGTTATCATTATAAGTAGAAAAATATTTCCATATCATAAAATTAATAGTGTAATAAAAGCAAATAAAATTCTATGCTTTTTAGACAGAGACCCGGACTATCAATTAAAAATATCATGATAATTTTATAATAGAAGTATGAGTATAAAAATCAAACCAATTTCCAATCCAATTAAAAATAACTGAGTAATTTATATTTATTATGCCACTATAAAAATGAAACAAAAGATAAACAACTGTAAACCAATTTTGTTTGATAAAAAATGTGATAAACTAAGGTTTCCATATATTAAAAGAGACATACTATCTGGATTCACAGACAATAGAAATAGAGAATGTTACCTGAAAAAATTGTAATAAAAACCCATATATAATCCTACACTGCATCAAGGGTTATAAAAACCAATAAAAAATATCCCCAAAAAATCCACATTAACATAGTGGATCTATGAGAAAATAATTAACAAAAACAACCAAGATTAAGAGAATTACAAAACACATCTCTCCAATAGTAATCAATCGGATCCTACATACAATGGTGTTGAATGGAGGGAAATGAGATAATTCAAAATCACGTAGAGTTCACCCAAATTTGAGGGGAAGATTGAAATGGCCCAAAGTGAATGTATTGACTTATCAACTACTTTAATAACCTTGATCTCGACCATCAATGTCATAAATTCTATGACAAACGGGTCCCGGTGACAGCACAGCCATCCCACCTTAACATGACTATCAGGTCCTGGCCCACCAGGTACCACAAGTTGCCCCGCAGACATGTGGGGCCCACCCTAGGGTCCACCCACATGCCTGATTGGGTAATCTGACTAATGACAGTCCCCATAGGCCAACACATGTCCTTTCTAGTGTGCTTTTTCCTCACTCACACACACCCTGGGAAAGTTACTAGAAGGTCACGCATCCTGACCACTATTCCAGGTTAATCACGCTTAACTGTGGAGTTCTAATCAGAAAGGCTCCCAAAAAGGAAGGTGCACATTGTTGACATGAGTTCACCCAAAAATGAGGGGAATATTGAAATGGCCCAATGTGAATGTATTGACATATCAACCACTTTAATAACCTTGACCTCCACCATCCATGTCATAAATTCTGTGACAACCGGGTTCCAGTGACAGCACAACCACCCCACCTTAACATGGCGGTCGGGTCCTGGCCCACTAGGTACCACCAGTTGCCCCGCAATCATGTGGGTCCCACCGCAGGGTCCACCCACATGCCTGAACGGATCATATGACTAATGACAATCCCCACAGGTCAACACATGACCTTTCCGGTGTGCTTTGTCCTCACTCACACACACCCTGGAAAACTTCCCAAAAGGTAACCCATCCTGATTGCACCTTGTGGACATGAATAATATCATATAGTCATTTGACCATTTATCATTTGGGGATGTTACAATCACCCCCCCCCTTTAAGCACAACACCCTCGTTGTGGGCCCTACATCTCAGCCCTGGCAGTGCAGCGCACTTAAGGCTGGCTTCCTCCTCTGATACCAAATGTGACAACCGAGTCCCGGTGACAACACAACCACCCCGCCTTAACATGGTCGTCGGGTCCTGGCCCACTAGGTACCAGAAGTTGTCCCGCAGACATGTGGGGCCCACCCCAGGGTCCACCCACATGCCTGAACGAGTCATCGTACTAATGAAAATCCCCAAAGGATAACACATTTCCTTTCCTCTATTCTTTGGCCTCACTCACACACACCCTTGGAAACTTCCCAGATGTCACTCATCCTGATCACTACTTGAGGTCAAGCATGCTAAACTGTGGAGTTCTAATCATACAGGCTCCCGAAAAGGAAGGTGCACCTTGTTGACATGAGTCAAATCATTTATTCATTTAACCCTTTATCATTTTGGGATGTTACAGTCACCCCCCCCCCCCCCTAGAGCACAACGCCCTCGTTATGGGCCCTACATATCAACCCAGGAAGTACACCGCACTTAAGGCTGGGTTCCTCCTTTGATACCAAATGTGAGGGTCCCAGTGACAACAGAGCCACCAGTTGCCCCGCAGACATGTGGGGCCCACCCCAGGGTCCACCCACATGCCTGAACGGGTCATCTGACTAATGAAAGTCTCCACAGGCCAACACATGTCCTTTTCATTGTGCATTGTCCTCACTCACACACACCCTGGGAATCATCCCAGAAGGTCACCCATCCTGATCACTACTCCATGTCAAACACGCTTAACTGTGAAGTTCTAATCAGACAGGCTCCCGAAAAGGAAGGTGAACCTTGTTGACATGAGTCATATCATTTATTCATTTAACCCTTTATCATTTGGGGATGTTACAATCACCCCCCCCCCTTTAGAGCACAGCGCCCTCATTGTGGGCCCGAACTCTCAACCCAAGTAGTGCACTGCACTTAAGGCTAGGTTTCTCCTCTGATACCAAATGTGAGGGTTCCGGTGACAACACATCCACCCTGCCTTAACATGGTCATCGGGTCTTGGCCAACCAGGTACCACCAGTTGCCTCACAGACATGTGGGGCACACCCCTGGGTCCACCCACATGCCTGAACATGTCATCTGACTAATGACATTCCCCACATGCCAACACATGTCATTTCCAGTGTGCTTTATCCTCACCCACACACACCCTATGAAACATCCCAGAAGGTCACCCATCCTGATCACTACTCCAGTGTCAAGCATGCTTAACTTTGGAATTCTAATCAGACAGGCTCCAAAAAATTAAGATGCACCTTGTTGACATGAGTCATATCATTTAGTCATTTAACCCTTTATCATTTGGGGATGTTACAATCACCCCCCCCCCCTTAGAGCACAACGCCCTCGTTGTGGGCCCTAAATCTCAACCCAGGCAGTGCACCGCACTTAAGTCTAGGTTCCTCCTCTGATACCAAATGTGACAACCAGGTCTCGATGATAGTACAACTTCCCCGCCTTAACATGGTCGTTGGGTCCGGGCCCACAAGGTACCACCAGTTGCCTCACAGACATGTGGGGCCCACCCCAGGGTCCACCCACATGCCTGAACGGGTCATCTGACTAATGACAGTTCCCATAGACCAACACATGTCCTTTCCAGTGTTTTTTGTCCTCACTCACACACACCCTGTGAAACTTCCCAGAAGTTCACGCATCCTGATAACTACTACAGGTCAAGCACGCTTAACTGTGGAGTTCTAATCAGACAGGCTCTCGAAAAGGAAGGGGCACCTTGTTTACATGAGTCATATCATTTATTCACTTAACCCTTTATCATTTGGGGATGTTACAAATTCAATTCAGGATGATTATTACTTTGGATTTCATATATTTTTGTTTTTGTCTACATTTCATTTTCCTCGACATCAAAATAATTACACAATGTGAATAAAATTCACTACATGAATTTATTTCAAGGTATCCTCCTTATAATTCATAAAATCTATGAATGTAGTTGCCTCATATTTCATGAACCACCATATCGTGACATTAATAAAATTCATATCATATACATTCCTAATTACACTTAATGTCAATTTGATATTCCAGGAAGGCACATACTCTAACAAATCAACTCCAACCATATTCTATGACACATATTAAAATATTTATAATTGAATATTAACATTATAATTTTATGATTATTGAATATTTCATACCTTCATCCATAAATATATCTTCATTATTTCTTTAAAAAGAATTACCTCTCTAAACATCAAATCATGAGTTGGTGAATTTTTCTCATGAATGATCAATTTTTTTAAGAAAATAGTTATTAGAATATCATTTAAAAAAATTAATCAGAATATTAACTTCATTAATGCATCATTATATATCACATAACCTTTTTTATTATAAGGTAGTGTATGAATAGTTAAGCTGACTAATCTTCTATTAAATTCATTGAAATTTTCTGTACCCTCATCTATTTAATAGAACTTTAATCACATTTATGTTAACATAGTTTGGCGATTTTATATCAGTAGTAAATTATCAAAAAAATATAAATTTCATATAGAGAAATTATGATATCTATGGATCAAACTCACAATGGATTGTTTGAAAAAAATTCCAATAAAAACATTGTTTGAAAGATCCACATACATAACCACATTTTAGATTATAAAACCCATAGAATTTATCTTTCTATACCAAGAAATTAATATAATAAATTTTCCCAAAAGAAATTATCTTTTGTTAGGATATTCATTAAAATACTCATGTAATATTCAGGCACTTACTTACTCTTGGAATATATTGTAACTTCATCTATAAATATTACCACTAAAATTAAAGGCAACAATTAATGTTTTTATTCAATAAATCCATGATGATAGTAGAGTCATTAGTAAGAAAAAAAGAAATTGATATAAATTCATAGTTTTCTATACCTCACACAAAGGGATATATTGGGTATATATTTCCTTTTTACCCTCAACTAATTGTATCTATATCAATGATCAATATGAAAAATATATTTATCTTCTCTTTACTGATTTATAAAATAATTAATATGTAGTATATGATAACTATTATCGATTAAATACATTTTATGTTCAAGAAAGAAATGAATATTTTTATTGGTCAATATTTTTTCTTAAAAAAATGAATCGGGCCACCCCATGGTAAAAAACATAGATAAATGAATCCTGGATCAATATTTTCATGGTGTTGTTGTTCAATTCCTATAACTCAATGGGGTATATTTTATATTTAATCTTTTAATTGTGTGTAGAATAAATAATGAATTCTAATAAAAATTCTACAATATGATTTTTTGGAAAACTAGGTTTTTTTATTGGAAAAAACCTAAATAAACTATTTTACAATAAGCATATAAATGATGTTTCATTTTAGCTATCAATATAAGATAAAAACCCTTTTTGAATAAAAATATTGTCCAATATAATAGAAATAATTTTTATTAAAAGTTATGATTAATAATCAAAACAATAAATTATTATTGGTATGTTTATAATTACATATTTGAGTTCCCTTACATGGAAGTTGATGTTGTAATTATTTAAATAAATTCAATGAATGCATAAGATATCATAAAAGTTCTTCTAGATAGATAATAAATATATTTATATGATGTAAATATCCACAATGTATAATTAGAAAATAATCATAGAATTGACGTAAAATAATCATATTGTTAAGAGTTTTTACCACTAATTAAACATTTAATAATTGTTGGGATATTATGATACTCATATAAAATTACTCATATATTAATGTGTAACTGGATCTTTAAAAATTAACAACTTAGTAGTTCTAGATTAGATTGTAAGTGCTTATTTTAGTAAATAATTATCAAACCCCATACCAGCAATAGTTATTACATGATAAATCACTTTTTCTATGTTCTTAATAGGTTTCTATTCTGATGATCATTAATCGATTTATTTGGGAAATGGTTTTCATTAGAAATATACTCCATGAATTTGAATCATTTGAATGTGGGTGGTGAAATATTTTATAATTTTTATCATTAAATACCTAAATTAGTAAACCCCTTACATGGGTATAGGATTGAATAATCACATACCTTTCCACTCTATAATGATTTACCAGTTACCTTAAAAAATTACCATATGGTTTCTTCCACACATGATGAAAAAATGTTGTATGATAATATCTCTAAATGGTATTTATCATTTCCAAAGAATTCCATAATTCATTTATTATCATACCCATGATATTTATGGGTAACACCATTCTGAATTTATACTATAAAAATACAATGAATAATTTCATTATAGCTACTTAGATTGCCCATGGATGACACCCTTTAGAGAATTGATTTTTAAAAAATTGATAAAATGAAAATAATATATTATATATGGATAATAATCATAGATGTGTACCTAAAAATTCAACTAAAATTTTATTCAATGTAATTAATTGAATCATTATCGTTCATCTTAATCTCAAAAATACCATCCATAATTTTTATATATAATACAATTATAATAATATTTTATAAATAATACCTTTTGCACATCACACTCCGTACAGTAAATTTCATCTTGATGCATAATGTTCTAGAGAATATAGAACATTTTGATATTATTTTCATTCCACATGATAAGAATATAATGTGACATTTTTATGTTCCAATAATTAAAGGCCAAATAATATATTTTTTGTTGTACTGAACCATTTCTCATTAGTTAGTGGATTAGTAATGAAAAAAATAATCTATCTATGTGCTCACAAAAAAAAGCAATATTGTTTCCTCATTATGTCATTCTTTAGATAATAATGATTCATATATTGAAAATTTAATTCTAATATAATAACTATATTTTTTCTTCTAGATCCCAATAATAATTTCTGACAAGGAAAACCATTACATTTTCCAACACTTTCAGCATTTACATGGATCATACAGGTTTCATTAATTGTTTAAAAAAATCATAATGCAGATAAAAAAATAATATTTCTAAACCCACATAATCTCTACCAAATCAAAATATTACGATGTTATCATATACCTAAAATTATCTGGGGTTATTACTAATGTTTTCTCATCATTGTTCTTATAGGAAACTATTAAATTCTTTGATAAAAACTATAACGACCAATAAATTTCATATATAAATATTACAACTAAATAGATAAATATCTATTGTAGAAAATAATTATTTGAAATTAAATAATATTATAAAAGATTCATTGGAACATTTGAAACATAAAATCATCTTAATAATAGGATATATCCTACAAATTAATTCCTAACAAATTAAACTTTTCTTAGAAATATCATACATAAAATAATTCATCATATATCGATGAAGGGAAACATAATAAATAGTGAGATATGATTTCTTGGAAGAGTATAAAAAGTTATATATCAATGAAAACTTATGTGTTACCTTAAAATATGGGTAAACGAACACGATATTAAAATTTTAAAACCATACTCATCATATCATAGTAATAATCATGAATCATAAAATAATTCATGGATGTTCATATGGAATGAATCAGAATAGAATAAAATATCTTGATCTATGAGAGGATAACATTAGCATAAGACATACTTATTTGGAATACACATAGGCATATAAAATCATTTTTTTATGTATGTCTCCATTCCAATGCTATTATTTTGGATTAGTATGACACCACTTTCCGCCATAACCTAATTCATTTTAAAATATAAGATAATCATTATTAAATAAGTGTCAAACTAAGATGGGTTCACTTTCCATTTCATTCCTTATTAACCCATGGGATATCAATTTTCACATAATTCTTTATAGGTATATATAATTATGTCCCACCCATCACAAAATGTAAATAAAACATATATGTTTCATAATTTCCTAAAACATTCATCATATCATATCGTATGGAAAATAAACACATTTCACAAAAATTTCAACAATTCATTATAGAATAACCCAAATAAAATATATTGGTTTCATAAACATCATATAATTACAATATTAAACCATACATAGAAATACAAAGGATGGTACAATTTACCCATATTCCAATTAAATCTTATGTAACATCAATATACATCATCTTACATGAAAAATTACCTTAATAGGTATATATAATACATTAATGGAAACTAATATTTTCATTTTATAATCAATTAATTAGAATTATAAAAAATTATATAAGTTTAATTGAAAAAATTTCATTGAAAATACCCATTTAATATTTTATAAGAATCCATAAGAAATATAATGTTCATTATGAGGAGGTATTCTATTCATGTTGTATATGAAAAAAAAATATTCCATTAACATTTCATGAATATTCTAATGAAAATAATTCAAAAATTATAAAGAGGTAACTTTTTAAAAAATATAGAAATTAAATTGTGGAAAAAAAGTTTAACAAAACATATAATAAATGAAATAATCTTATTAAAACCATTTTTAAGAAACATGGTCATTAAAGATAAAATAATTTTAAATGAAGAGATAAATAAATTATGATTTCCTTATAAATATTCTTTCAATATATTTAGTACCTAACAAGAATAAATTAAAAGGTAAACATATAATATAAAACAATATCATAGGTGAATATTTTAACATAAATCTCATACCTCATGTTCAACTTTTTCCAAAAACAATATGGCCACCTAAATATTAAATTTTAGTTTATTATTATTTTATACCCTTATAATTATTATAATTATTATAATTATAATATAATAATAATTAAAAATTACAGTACAAAAACACCCATTTAATAATAATTCTTTATTAATATCAGCATTTATTGGTGTTAACTATTAAATAATTTAAGGATGTTTTGATATGGAAGTTCTGGACCTTGTACATGGATTATGTTTCCATAATCAAAAAAATTAAACATTATAAAAATATAATGACTATTAATTATATATATATCATTGTACATAAATTGAAGAGATAGATAAATTAATTACAACATTTTTTTGATGGTGGGTCTTACATATGGATGGACGATCTTTCAATTTTCAGACGGAAGAATGGTAGAATTGAAAAATGAAATTAATCATTTTAAATTTATAATTTTATAAAAAATTATTTTTTAATTAAATCCATATATATAAACATATAATTAATTTTGTGATGAAAAATTAATTTCACCTCTATGTGGAGACACTATGATGTATTTACACCTGGGAGATGATTTCACATTTTGAAAGATGAAAAGAACGTGGGTAATTTTTTTTAAACATTTATAGTAACAATTTATAAAATTTTAGATTATTATTTTATAATTTATTCATTGGATTTAGTGGAGGTTTAGGATGAAATATAATTTGAAACATATTCAAAAGCCTTTTTTCAATACAAAATAACTCTTAAAAGGATAAATGTCATAAAATAACCTATGATTTATGATTAGTATAAGGATGAAATAAAAATATTATATCAAGGATTAGATTTTATATAAGGATAAAAAAGTTTGAGGAAGAGAAGAGAAGGTGATCCCTTTTATAAGTGAGGTGGTGTCACAAGTTAAATTTTATAATTCATTAAAATAATATAAATAAATATTAATATTAAAGTTGATAAAATTGATATATTTTGAAAAAAAGATGGTTTTATTTTGATACCCTATCTTAAAATTATATTTATATATGTTAATGTTTTGTTTTAACCCTTATCTCTTTGTTTAGAACACATTTAATAATTTTAAAAAATACAACAATATTAAAGTTTTCTACACTTTTACGGTCAATAATTTTACCCTAAAAGAACAATAGACTCATAAATATACCATTATATATATGTCAAATCATATAAAATTAAATTTCCTAAATATAATATTTTTATTAATTTTAAATATTTTAATAAAATAATCTTTCATTAAAAGTTTAATTAATGTAACTTATAAACTGTTCATTTACCATAATACTAAATCCATAAATATTGTAATAAAAATAGAATATTATCTATTTTTTATCCCTAATATTATATATTTATCATAATTTTTTAATGAACTTAATAATTCATCCAATTTTTTTTAAATTTAATGCTTTTTAAAATCAATAATTTTTTTCTATATATTGAATAAATATTATATCAATGTTGTGTTAGGATTTAATAAAATTAATAAATCACTATAAATTAGAAACAAATTACCATGATAATAAAATGTAATTATTATTTCAATTAAGTAATATGAACTTATTTAGTCATCTTTTTATGCTTAGGTAAAAAATTTAGCAATATTGAAGTCTATATAGTTAATGTTTGTATCTATTCATTTAATCAAATATAAAAATTCATTATCATATAAAAAATGGAAACATGTTTTAATACTTTTGAAATATTTATTTAATGATTTTTAATCTACTTATTAAATTGGATAAAGTGATGTATTGGATATATTTATATGCTTCTGTAAAAAATTTAACCCAAATTTACCATATTTTTCCTTAGAGTGGTAGAAAATATTTAACAATAATGTTATTCAAAATGATAAAATAAAGGGGAAAAATTTAAAAAGATTTATTCAATTAATTAAAAGTATTAAATTCAATTTTAATGATTATATTCATAGTAATTAAAATTTTAATTTTAAATTAATCCTTCAAAATATGATGAAAATTATTTATCAAGGGAAACACATTTTTTAACTATAAAGAGTTTTTATAGAAACATAAAAATATAAATAATCCTAAAAACAAAAAATCAATAAATAATAATAGAAAAACACTAATTTTTTATTTAAATAAAATAAAAATAGATCTAGACATTATAAATTCTTTAATGAAAAAGAAAATTTACATTCAAAATCAATTTTTTCCTAATTCATCAAATAAAATCATTTCACTAAGTTATGAAAAATATAAAATGTAATTATAATAACAAGATGATTTGAATAATTACAAACATATTTCCAAATACATTTTCTATATATATAATCAATTAATTATGTTTTTTCTCACAAAAATCAATAAAAACATTCTGATGGAAAAATGAATTTTTATACAATATAATACCATAAAATTTTGATCATATATTATAAATATTTATTATATAACTATCGAATTAGTGGATAATTTTTAAATATTTTATATTCCTTTTTTAGACTATCTATTTAATAGATAATTTATAATGTTATAAATATTCTGGTTCATTAATACAAGGGTTTTATATTCAATGATAATGATAAAATTAAATTTGTTATGAAAAATATATATCATAAATTCATGTGGGGGATAAATTATGGATTTGTGGTTTTTATTTGATTGTTTTGGTGTTTTATTATTAATTCATCCAATTTCCTTATTCCTAAATGAATGATCCTATAATGAGAATAAAATGGCTATGTAAATAATATTGAATGAAATATTAGAAGGTGTTTGTTGGGTTTAATGGGGAAACAACTTATCTCAAGGAAATTTAGATTTATTTAGTGTCGTGGTAGAGAAACACCTAGAAAATTACTCATTATTGAGTCCCATTAATTATATTTTTGTTGATTGTATTTTGTAATCCCCATTTTTTGAACACTAATGTGATTTTAGATGTGGGCATTAGGGTCTTAGGTGTGAGTTTATATTGGGTGACTACCATCTGGGAGATCCAATATGTTTGCATCCATCATAATAATGAAAGAAGTTACAAATGATATTTATTCTTATTCATAACCATTTCATTATCTGTTTTCGTATACTTGATACCCCATACTTGATATGTGTTTACATTTGGGTGACTGAATAGCCCATCTGAACCATTCCTGATAAGTGATAATGTGATTTTTTATAGACTCTTGATAATTACTTTATATATACCATTTTTCCTTGAAATAACATTTTTTACTTATGGAATTTCATTTCAGTTGGATCCTTAAATAAGATATTGGGACTATTAGGTTTCTCTAATTTTGTTATATAGCCTCATATATGGGGGTCATAATGATTTAATGATTGGTGATATATGTTTCTTGTAATGACCCAACAATTCTCATTAGCTTGAGAGTACCATGAGTCATTACTATGCCTTAAGAGACATCACCAGGGTTCCAAAGGCTGGAAATAAATACCAAAGATTTTTAAGTACAAGTGGGGGACGATATACCCTTTTAAGAAATAAGCCTATAAACCAACCAGAACAAAAAATTCACTATATGATGTATGAAAAAATGAAATACCAATAAACACATAATTATTATCAAACTACCTCTAAGTACACAACATCAGAAGAACAAACTAATAATCAAAGTACACAGTGAATGAACAACACAAGACTCTCAAAAGAAACTACAACTCCATGTTATACCAGTTCCAAGATCCATAACATCTCTCAAGTATAACCACGATCCACTATAAATAAGATGATTTACCTTTACCTGTGTCCCAGAATATGACATCTACAAAAGGACCAACGTGCCAAAGAATTGGTGAGTATAATACTCAGTATGTTTTCCCCAATGACTTCCCTACACATGACACAAGGAAAGAATATTTAGCCACATTTATATAAAAACATTTTACATAAAACATTTTCTCAAAAACAGTTTATATATAAATATAAATATGTTTCCAAACCCATTCATAACCAAAGGAATTCCTTGAAAAATTGAAACCAATTTCTTATCAAGTTATTTATCTATTAAAATAACTAAACAAGCAGAAAAACCATTTCACAAACATTATTCTTTGGCATAACTATCCATTTCCTAACTCAAGCTACCAACCATGAATGCTTCATTATGATAGTTCCATACTCATAAGTAGTCTCTCGTCGATCTACCAAGTCCTCACAAGGTAATTGTTTCCCATGTTCCATTACACCTTTGGCACCAAGCACAAGGTCATATTTCAACCAAGACTCGTACATATAGTTACCATTGTGCCATTTAACGTTTGGCACCGATCAGAAGGACATATTTCAACCAAGCCACATACACGCAACATGAACACACACCACATATTACCAATGATCATTCCAAATCACCCTTTAAATAAAAACACCTTTTTATTGAAAATCATTTCCCTCAAAACCATTTCTACTCCAAACCATTTCAATAAAAATCCATTTTTATTGAAAACCATGTCTATCAAAGCCATTTCAAACTCAACCCACTTCAATTCCAAACCATTTCAATAAAACATTTTTTTTATTGAAAACCAAATCCATCAAAGTCTTTTCAATATAAAACAATTTAAATAAAACACCCTTTCTATTGAAAACTAATTTTTCTTTATCAAACCATTTACAATTTCAGAAATCATAATTTAAAATCAACATTTTAAATTCATGAATCCAAATCACATTGCACAAAAAGTCACCAAGATTTTAAAATTCCATAAAAACCATAAATCATTACTAAATTATTTTTATTCTATGATTTTTACAATCAAATCCATTCACATAAACCAATTTGAAACTGAGACAATCAATTCTAACAAGGGGAGTCGAGAGTGAAGACTTTAACCTCAAAGGTTTTGATGAAAACCACAATGGTCGGAAAATGCTCAAGAAAACCGAGTTGATTTTTCAAGAACCCTCCTTTGATCTCTTATCCTAGCATGATCAAGACCAAATCGTATCATATTTGGAATCCACACACTTAGATCTACCCATATCATGTGTAGATCTATCAAACTCAGAGAATAGGAGAACTACATCTATTAATATCTAACAAACTGATCAAGAACGATGAAGAACGGTCACACACATCAAGAATCCGGCTTTGATTCCCCAAGATAATCCTTTGGATCACCTCTAAAATGCTTGGGAGACGTTTTCCAACATTCAAGGGAGATTAATTCTGAGTTATGGCCGCTTAGAAGATTAAACGAAGATCATAGAGTAAAAAATGAGTGAGATACAAAATTTAAGGATCTCATTTAAGTTCATGCATGATTAGTTCTCACGATTTGACAAAACATAAGGTAGCTATGTGTTAGCTACTGTCTCGACCACCACTATCAGATGACTTCATTGCCCGGTCTCTCCTAATCGTGCACCAACCGTGTAGAAGCTAATACCTTAAAAGTCTTCGATGCACAGTTTGGCCGCAAGGTTATATTATTCAGGTGTCACCCGTGTGACATACGCTTCTGCCTCAAAACATCATTCCATGCCCTCCCCACTCTCTCATTCATTAACCATAACATAAAAACCATTAAAATCATCAATTAAGGTTGAAATACTCGAAACCAATAGTAGAATATTCTCCCCACCATTGGTCTTTCCAACCTCGTAATGTAGAAAAACTTCACCCAAATGAAAGAGTCTTGGCCACTGTTCATTAATTTCTATCTCAAGTTCTCAAGTCCCTTCCTGAATCTGACCATGCTGCCATAAAACCCACACTTGACCGATGATTTTTCCCCACAAGATATTCTCTTGCCATTCCACAATCCATACTGGGATATGTATCAATGAAGCATCTAGCTCTAGGTCAATGTGATCTCATTGGATCACAGGGCCGTGATCTGGATGATACTTTTTCAACTGATATACATGGAACACATTATGCACCGAACTAAACTATGGTGGTAATGTTAACCAATATGCCACCTCTCCAACCTGTTCGATTATCTCAAAAGGGTCAATGTATCGAGGAGATAACTTTACCTACTTCCCAAAAGACGATGTCCAAGCCTTGGAGAGATCTTCAAGAAGACATGATCACCCACAACGAATGACAATTGTCTTAGATGGTTATCTACAAAAGATTTATAATGTATCTAAGCTATCTTCATCCTATTTCTAATCAACTGGATATTCTATGTTGTCTTTTGTACAAGGCTTCATCTGACTAGTGATGATTCACACATTTCCACCTAGCATAGTGGAGAATGATAAGGGCACCCATAAAATTATTCCACCAGAGCCATGTGTATTGAGGGTTGAAAGTTGTAATTGTATGAGAACTGCAATAAAGTTATATTCTCTTCCTATGAGCCACCAAAATCCATTAAAAAATCCTATAACATGTCTTCTAATGTTTGTATCGTCTGCTCGGATTGTCCATCCGTCTGGGGATGATATGCTGTGCTCATAGTCAACTGAGTTCCAAGGACTTGATGTAGTGATTTCTAGAAACAAGATGTAAACCTCGGATCTCCATCGAAGACAATATACAATTGTACACCATGCCTATTTTCTACTTATCGGATATATATTGTTGAATGATCTTTCACCATATGGGTTTTATGAATAGGGATGAAATGGGCAGACTTGGTTAGACAATCCACTATCACCGAAATGGCACCATGTTTCCGTACCATTCATGGAAGGCCTGTAACAAAATCTCTTTCTATATAATCTCATTTCAACACTGGGATAGGTAAAGATTATAATATACTACCTATTCTATGATGTTCTTCTTTAACCTACTAACAAGTTAATCATGAAAAGATGAACTCAGCCACCTTCTTTTTCATGTTGCGTCACAAAAACTGTGCCTTCAATGCCTTATACATCTTTTGTGTACCTGGATGTACATCACATCTTGAATGGTGGTAAGAATGAAGGAGTTGTTCCTGAAAAATCATAGGTACAATCATTCAATCTCTAAAACTCAAAACTGAACCCCCATCAGTTTTTTAGCCACTAATGTTCTCCCCATCATTGAGTTTTGGAATTACAACCAGACATTCTACATCAGTCGTTTGTTCTTCTTTGACCATATTTACTAAATCAAGAACAAGTTTAGATGAAAAGAAAATAGCAACATCACCTCGATCTTCACATTCCACTTGAATGTCGTCTAGGACCGAATTGAACTTCCAATCATCTGATTCTTCTTTCTCCAACTAAGAATATGACTTTCTACTCAATGCATCCACCCTCGAATTTGCATTTACTGGTGAGTAAAGCAAGTCAAAGTCAAACATCTTGAGATAATCCATCCATATCATTTTATTCATATTCAAATATCGCTTTGATAAAATGTGTTTCAATCTTTGATGATCTCTAAATACATTAAATTTCTCACCAAAGAGATAATGTCTCCAGGTTTTCTAAGAATTGAAGACTGAAGCCAACTCCAAATCTTGTGTTGGGTAATGTTTCTCATGAACTATTAACTTCCTTGAACCCTAATAAACCACATGATCTTTTTTCATGAGAACACAAATGAACCCTGATCTTGAAGCATCACAATACACCACATACCCCTGTCTTGATTCAGGAAAAATCCAGATAGGTGATGATGTAAGATGAACTTTCATTTCCTGGGATGACTTTTGACATTATTCTGTCCATTGTAATGGAGAATTCGTCTTAGTCAGAGCTTTATTTGGTGAAACTAGTCATGGGAGATGACGCAAAAAGCATTGGGAGTAACCAGTTGACCAAGTAAAATGCATATCTCATACACATTATGCGGCAGTTTCCATGAGATAATGACTTCTATCTTTTAAGGATCAACTGAAATGACTTTCTCTGAAATGAAATGGCCAAAAAAACGTACTTCCCATATCCAAAAATCACACTTTGATAATTTGGCATACAGAAGATGATCCTTCGTGATTTGTAACACTGTTTCCAGGTGTACCTCATGACTAGCCCTTGTCTTTGAATAGACCAAAATATCTTCCACAAACACCACAAAATAATTAATCTAGATATCACTGAAATATTCAATTCATCAAATCCAAGAATACCACTGGTACGTTCATTAGACCGAAAGGCATGACTGCATATTCATAGTGGCCATATCTACTTCTGAATCCTCCTTTAGAACTCGCAATTGGTGATATCCTGATCGCAAGTCAATCTTGTAGAACCACTGAGCTCTCCTTAAGTGATCAAACAGATCATCAATGCATGGATGTGGACATCTATTCTTTATCGTAACTTGGTTAAGACTATAATAATAAACACACAGTCGAAGACTTCCGTCTGCCTTTTACACAAACAACACTGCTGATACCCATGGAAAATTTCTTTGTCAAATGAAAACCATTCTTTCCAACTCCTATAACAACAGTTTTAATTATGATAACTCTATTGGTTCCATCCTATAGTATGGAAGGGAAATAGACTAGTTCATACAAAGAGATCAATCGTAAACAAAAATTCTCATATAGGTGGTAACCATAAGATGTTCTTGGGAAAGGCATCTGGGAATTGATCCACAATAGTTGGAAAAATATTTTCCTCAATCTCTTCCATTGATGAAAAAGTCAAAACTGCTAGTTGGTAAGAGACCATTCCCACCATTGGTTCCAACAAGCTCTTTGAACCTTTCTTTTCCAATGTCTCTCCTATAAAGAGATGGTCGATGTCATCCTCAGTCATGAAACTAAGTATTCTCTTATAACAGTAGATGTGAGCCTTTAACATTGTCTACCAATAGATACCCAGGATCTCATCGTAGACATCAATGTCCAACATCAATAAGTCCCATTTTAACATAGCTCCCTCAACCGTTATAGAACATGCTTTGGTTCATTCCTCTTGTTCCTCATATAGACAGCATGAAAAGCATGAATGATACTCTGAACAAGCTCTTGGTTCACACGTGGTTCTAGTGAAACCACATTTTCTATAGCTTCTTTAGGTTTGTTCCGATGACGCATACCGAGTGCCATTTTCTAAACCAACAACATCGTCCATCAATCTCACTCTATAGAAACTGATGTATTAGCATTTCCAATTCTATCATATCATCTATCGCAACATTTTTTTCAAAACAACATTTTTTCCATGTTCAATTACTTTTGAAAACATTCCTGATGCCTTTTCAAAATCATCACATTTTTAAAATACACAAAATACCATGTTTTCAATATCTTTTACTTGAAAATAATTTTTTCATTTTTAAAATATTCAAAACAAACTCAATACTCACAATGAGATATTTAATCATAGTGAGAAGTAATTCCTATATAATTTATGCGATGCTCATCTCATTGGGTAAACCCATGACAATTATATTTCCATAATTCTAGAAGTGTATCAAAAAAAATTATGTACCCAACACTTGGGTAACATTAAGTTCAGCATAAACAGGTTAACTATGTCCTTTTATGCTATACCATTCAAGTTTTGACAATAATACTCCTGTCTAAGATTTCAACCCAAGGAATATGAAAGAATGAATTTCAACTCCAAGACCAAGAACATCGATGACTAGTTTTTAGTCAAGGACCGAACAAGATGATAACATTTGTAATGACCTACCAATTCTCATTGGCTTGAGAGTACCCCGAGTTATTACTTGGACTTAAAAGACATCCCCAAGGCGCCAATGGCTGGAAATAAATTCCTAAGTGTTTCATGTACATGTGTGGGTCGATTTACCCCTTTAAGAAATAAACCCATAAACCAACCATAACCAAAAATTCACTATATGATGCATGAACAAATGAAAGACCAATAAACACTTAATTTATATCAAACTACATCAATATACACAATAGCAGAAGACCAAACTAAGCATCAAAGTACCCAGGGGATGAAAAAATCAAGACTCTCAAAAGACACTACAAATACATGATCCACAAGCTCATTCTCCACAATATCTCCCACGAATCACCACAAGACACTAGCAATAAGATGATTTACCTTTACCTATGTCCAGGAATATGGCTTCTGCAAAATCACCAATTTACCAAAGATGGGGTGAGTATAAAACAAAGTAGATTTTCCCCAATGATTTCCCAACTCATGCCAGTAGTATATAAGAGTTATCCACATTTATATATAAAAAGTTTATATAAAACATTTTATCAAAATTATTTTATAACTAAATATAAACAAGTTTCCAAAACCATTCATAATCAAATGCATTCCAAGAGAAATTGAACCCAATATTCTAGCAATTTATTTTTCCAAAGAATTAACCAATGAAGATTTAAATCCCTTTCACAAACATTCCTTTTTGGCATACCCAATCATTTCCCAACCCATGCAACCTACCATGCATGCTTCATTATGAATGTTTCGTACCCAGGAGCGGTCTCTCATCGATCTACCAAGTCATCAAAAGGTAATTATTTCCCACGTTCCATTACACCTTTTGCACCAAGCACAAGGTCATATTTCAATCATGACTCATAGATATAGTTACTATTGTGCCATTAAACGTTTCGCACAGAGCACAATGTCAAATTTCAACCAAGACGTGTACATGAAACATGAACACACACCACATATTCTATACAGTCATGCCAAAAGACCCTTTAAATAAAAGCTCATTCTTATTGAAAACCATTTCCATCAAAACCATTTAAATTCAAAACCATTTCAATAAAACTATATTTTTATTAAAAACCAAATCTATCAAAGCCATTTCAAACTCAAACTATTTCAATTCCAAACCATTTCAATTAAACATCCTTCTTATTTAAACCCAAATCCGTCAAATTAATTTCAATCTTAATCCATTTAAATAAAACACCCTCATTATTGAAAACCATTTTTTTTCACCAAACCATTGACAATTTCACCAATCATAATTTAAAATCAACATTTTAAATTCAATAACCAATAACGTAGCACAACAATTCACCAAGATTTCACAATTACATCAAAAACATAAATCATAACTTATGAAGACTTAATCTATGATTTTCAAAATAAAAAAAATCATAGAAACCAATTTAAAACTAATCCATTCAATTCTAATAAGAGGAGTCAAGAGTAAAGCCTCTTACCTTAATGGTTTTGATGAAAACCACAACGGTCAAAGAACGCTCAAGAAAACCTGGCCGATTCTCCAAGAAACCTCCTTATATATCCTCTATTAGAAAGATAAAAACAAAAAATTATCATATTTGTCATCCACACACATATATATACCCATAATGGGCATAGATCTAAGAAACCGGGGGAATAGGAGAATTCGATCTATGTAGATCTATGAAACTGATCATGAACGATGAAGAATCACCACATATCTCAAGAATAGTTCTACAATTCAGTATGAGAATACTTTGGATCACCTAAAAAACGTTTGGGAGAGGCTTTCCAACCATCCAGGGAGAGTAATTCCTAATTATGGCCTCTTAGAAGCTTAAACGAGGAAGTTATAGGAAAAGAACGAGAGAGATGTAGAATTTAAGGATCTCATTTACGTTCTCGAACGACTAGTTCGCAGGGTTTGACAAACCGTGCACCATCTGTGCGTTAGCTACTTTCTCATCCACCCCTCTCACATGGCCTCATCACAAAATCTCTCTTAACCGTGTGCCAATCATGTCAAAGATTCTACCTTAAATGTCTACTACGCACGGTTTGGATGCACAGTTATACAAACTGTTCGCCGCCCGCTTGACTTCCCCTTTTTCCTCAAAACATCATTCCAAGCTCTCCTGAATCTCCCATTCATCAAACATAACATAAAAACCATTAAAATCACCATGTAAGGTTTACATACTAGATACCAGGGGTACTACATTTCTGGTTTGATGGTATGGGTTGGATCATTAACATATCTACTGTTGTGGTATAAGTCATTTTATGTGAACTATGAATCGACTAAATATTGGACAGAGTGGGAGGGTCCCATAAATTTATAATGAGATTATCCAATTACTTGAAAAAAAATCTGGTGGAACATACCAACTTATGTGGAAAATGGACACCATCTGAATGAGGTGTTTTGTGATCTTAATAATGTCTACCATTACGATGGGGCATGTGTCATTTCATGAAATATGACACTTGGGTGGACATGACTAGGGTTCCAAAAAATATTTTGAGTTGAGTCATATCTTGAAATGTATCATGACATATATTGATATCCTTAAAAAATAATTTCAAAATATATTGGATCGGTATTTATACTGACTTGTTTAGTGAATGATGGCTCAGCACATACGTGGCAAAATATTTACTTTTCTTCTTCATTTAATTTATCCCCAAAACACGTTTTTATATATTCTTGTTCACTTATTTTAAGGATGAATTGGTGGTGTCTTGTTGGGTTTTAAATTACAACCTACATGGGAATGTCAATATAATTATAGACATCATGATTATAGATTCAAGAAATGTATATAAACCTACCACATGATTCTAATACATGGATCATGGTGTTCGAAGGCAGTACTGGGAAAAAATTGGAAGGATGTCATTTTTTTTATATACATTCAAGTATGGATCTAAATATTATTTGGAATACCACCTTGGGGGTGTCTGGTTATTGTACAGTATCAATATGAGATATTTCCATGTCATATTATATCGGATTTATTATTACATCCACAGTCTTTATTTGTGTTTTTATTAGTGATTCTAAAAATTTATACATAGGGAATAGTTTCCCCAAAGATGGATTTTGGAAACTCATTGATAGTCATCAACAACATGCATATGGGGAGGAGTCCATGAGTCCATATAGAGCACTATATCATACAAGGTGATTTAGCTTGGGGTTTTACATCAATAAACCTGGATATGAAATAATTAAATTTATTATTAAAATATAAAAAAATTCAAACCATACCAAATAACCAATGTGAAATACTTATTAAATGATATACTCAATAATTTAAACAAATGAAAAAAAATGCGTGATTAAATTAAATGAATATCTATAAAATATAAATAATTTTCACCAATGTAGAGTTTTCCATGAATTTGGGACATGAATGTATAACTAAAATATTATTATTCATATCACAATAAAATTTTAACATTCTCACTTTTGTATGAGTGAATTTGAAATTATTAAGATAATATAAAAATTAATCTCTACGACCTTCATTCTTATGTGAGATAATTAAATAAATAAATAGTATCAATTACGGATTATAAATAAAATAATGATGAAACAATTTTTGTAATAGTTATCATCCATTAAAATATTATCTAAAATGAATCATTGAAATTATATTTTATTTTTGAGAAAGAATTTATTTTTATTTTTATCTATAGATGGAACAGTTTGTTAATATATAAAATATATAAATATTCAACAATATGTAACTGGGAAAAATCTAATGTAAAAACATTCAATAAATTATTCATATTTTTATAAAAGTTATTGTAATCATTTATCTTATTTCCTTAAATGAAAAAAATTATCAAATTAAGTTTCAAATAAATTTAAAAATATTAAATGTCAAAAAATTCATAATGAAAATTTTTCATACTACATCACACTTTTCATTGAACTTCATTAAAAAGGACTTTTGGTTTATATGGGAATATAATCTATTAATTATTGGGATAAATTAGTACAAAAAATAATCCATCATAATTAAAATCAACCAATTTATCACTGAGGATGATAATAGACGGTGGTTTTGAATCATCTATTGGGAATGTTATATTCTAATTACCAAGACAAGAATATAACTGAATATGATAAGATATAATAAAATAAAATTGAATCAATGGTTGAAAATATATTTATTATAATTAAAATGGCCTTAATTCCTCTATAGTCATCAAATCTGACAAATTAGAGTTATCCTTGTCCAAATATGGTACCATTTTATCCTAAAATGCAATCCCCTCCTAACCTTTATTCCTTTAGTAGTCTCTAATGATGATGATGATTACTAGAATAAATTAACCAACACCATACTAATATAATTATCAATTAAATATAAAATGTTTTTTGAAAGTGGTTAGGGGAGATACATCACATGAAATTTTATCATATCCCCTAATAAAATAGATTATGGTCCATATTTAATAATTATTTTAATTATGCCCAATTTATAAAATTTTGTTGAAATAGATTATTTTCATGATTTACATGAAATATTTAAAAACAATATTCATGTTATGTTTTCATTAAATAGTCATAGTAGGATTATTTTAATAATATTTTCTTATAAAATGATTTCAATTATTTTCCTAGAAATAGGTAGAATTTTTTTCTTGGAATACTTTATTCTAAAAACCATTGATTTTTTTAATATATATTTATATTGAATTTTTGGTGGAGAATAACTATGAATGTTTATTCAAACACATTAATTATTTTAGTTTCATATTTGGGATTCATATTTTAGTTCCCATAGTTTATTTATTGATATAAGGGATGTGGTTAGTTAGAAATTTTACAAGATATAGCATATTGTTCCTTTTTCATTAATTAGTAGGGTCTTGCATTTTAATTTATATTATTTATAACATATGGACTTTTACATGATTTACCTAAAAATTAATATTTTAATCCTTTTCGCAGATCAAGTACAATTATATCTACGGGGGATGCATAAATGGTATCTAGAAGAGACTTTTCATATTTTAATATGTATGGGAGGGATACTAGGGATGAGGGTAGGGGAGTTTATATAATTTCCTCTAATAAATAATTATTTTTAATTGAATATTTTATTTCTCATAGATATATATTCTATTGAAAAGTCATGTTTGATTTCTTATTTTATTTAATGGTTCAATTAACTCTGATTATTGATTGAAACCATTCCCATGTGCATTCCAATGTTACCTAGACATAAACAGCAATCCCCTTAGGATTTTTAATGTCATTAAACCTATTGAAAGATCAATTCAGGTAACAATTTTGATTTCCTATTAGGCTAGTTGGTTACTCAATAAATCTTTATTCTATTCCTATATAACTTGAGTAAATATAATACCCAATTCCTTTTATAGTGTATTATGACATTAGAGTTTATGATTTGATAAAAAATTTCCATCTCCCTATTTATTTTTTTACCAAATACAGCATTATAAACAAATATTATGTAACACAATTTCCCTACCAACCCATTAAATCCTTTATATTTAGTACTATAAAAATCATCATAGTAAAATAATTAAAAAAACCTAACCCAACCAATTTAAAAATTTAGAAAATATGGAAATGTAAATAAGAGAATCCAATAAATAATATAACTTATAGTTTATGGAGATAAATTTAGATCAATGGTAATATTTTTTATTTTTAAAAAACTAAAAAACTCATCATATAATTTACACCATAGAAGAAAATAAGATCCATATATAATAATTTAAATAAGAACATTCAAGAAACATGGTACCCACATTATAAACTCTCATCATTTGTGTTATATATGACATAATGGAGTTAAAAAAAACATAGTATAATAGGATGGGTGACATGAAATAGAGAAATTATTAATTTGGTGAGAAAATTTATATAAATTATAGATATAAGGTAGGGGATTGGAGGAAGGGTGATACATGAAAAAAAACATACTTAAGTAATGAGTCATGTGAATATAAAATATTTTTATGAAATTGAAAGATAATACATTGGTATCATTTAACATTAATACTAGTAATAACTAGAGAAACATGAAAGAAATCACATAAAATTAGACATCAGATTTTTTTTGACTTATATAGAGAACCTAATATGAAATAGTGAAGCTTTTCATAGTATATCTAGTACATATTATTATTGGCAATAAATTTATAATAGTATGTTTGGAATGATTTCTTGACTTCAATAATGAATATAAAATTCAGTTTCTAATTTATCTATATTCATTATAATAGGGATGTAATCTTCCCCTCATTCTATTCCCTAACATCATACCCTAATATTTGGATGATTTGGATTTTTTTTTGTAATAATTTCTTTCAGTGAGTCCTCATTACATTCAATTTATTCATTATATCATAATCTTAAATTTTAGTGTGCTCAGATTATGGATTTGGATTGACATTATGCTAGAGTATGGTTAAATTTCATTTTATTCATGTGTATTTCATATGTGATCATTGTTAAAGTCGTATAAAGAGATATCCATAACCATTTCTGGATTAAATAGTATTTTTATATTACTGAATGAGTTATTTTTTTTTAATAAAATAGGGAATAAATTAACAAATTATAAATGAAATGATGGAAATTTTTAATGTATTAGTACTAGGTAACCATTATGTTTTTTATATAAATTTTTTTGTTGGATTCAATAAATTCTATGATACAATGATTGGTTTTCATATATAGTATAGTTATAGACAAACTATTTTAATTTTTTATGTGAATTTTTTATTGGGTATTTTTTATAAAATTGGTGCTTATATAGTTGAGTAATACTAGAATATGATTATATTAATAATTGAATTATAGAAAAATGTATGTGGTTCGTACAAATTATTCTATTTATCTAATATATTTTATTACACATTTATTATGGTTACATTATTACTTTAAGTGGTATTATTTATATGAATACCATGTTTTCATTAATTTTTTACAATTTATTAAATTATATAGGCTCTATTCATAATAATAGTTATAGAAGGGTCTCTTGGTCTTGGTTAAGTTGGCCATTTGGGGTAAATCTAGTTTAACAGAGGTATATTAACAATCTTATGGGTTTTGTAAATTTTTTGTATTGATGCATGTATCATTTTTTAAATTTCTTCTTTACCTTTACAATTATATTTTAAGAGTAAATGTTAATAAAATGTAATTTCAAAAGTATTGGACATATAAAATTAATTATTATGATATGATATTTCAAAGAAAAAATAAGGGATTTCAAAAGTGGGTATTAAATAAAATTTAAAAAATATTTTTATATTAGTAAATAATGCTTTATTTTTTTTAATGTTCTATAATATGGGTCTTTAATAAGTATTAAAAATCAATGTAATTAAAACCATTTTTATGTAACAGTTTGATTTTTCCCATGATGTTGTTTTTCCTTGAATAATGGGATTGTAACATTTTTTTTAAATCTATTGGATGATGATATCACTATGTATAATATTATTTTTTTTATTTGATCACATTAAGATGAAATAATATATTTCAACCCTACTTCTAAAGATTTAGTCAAAAAGGGTAAATAAATCTGGTAAATTCATTTGTTATGTCAGTTTACTGTGTAACGTAAAGACAACCATTATATATATGAAATTTTTTTAGTTAAGTTATTGAAAACTATGAGTTGAGTTATGGATCCCTGGGGAGACTATATAGATAATAACAAACAATATCTGATATGTTATTATAAGACATTGGGATACTATAAATCACTTTTAAATTAATTATAATGTGATATAATTATATATAAATTAGATGGGATGTAGTTTATATATTTTCTGTTATACCATTTGGTTGAATTAACATTATCATCATGTTTATGGTGGTAGTCCAATATTTATAATGATCAATGGTAGTGACTATGAAAATTGAAGATAAATATAGTGTTATGATAAATAATGATAGGGACAAGAATTGGGGTAATAGTTAAGTTATTCAACTTATTGGTACGGTTAGATCATGATAGTATAAAATAATGTGACTAGTTATATTTCCATTCAATAAAAAATACATACATAATTGAACACATTTAACTGGATTCGACCCGTTTTCCAATGTTGACTCTTGGATGACCTAATGGATTGAGTAAAAATTTTGGATCATTAATTATATTTTCTTTTTTATGTAATAATCAATTAATGATTTAAATAGTTGGTATTATACTAATCGTAGATAGTCCGCTCCATATTCAGGATTATACATGATAATCTATATAAAAATTCTCTAGAAGTGATGGTCGAAAATATATGGGATTAATCAATATGATTTTTTTGTAATGGATATCCATTTACAGTTTTCTATCTATGGTGAGTGAATGAAAATGTAAAATACATGTCATTATTTTGATGATATCACTACCAAGACATAGATATTTGAGAGATAATATTTTCTATTATAATAAACAATAATTCTTATTATCATATTAATTTGGATCCAACATTTTAATAGTCAAATGATTATTGACACATGAATAAATATTACATTAAATTGGTAAAATATAATAAATTATAAAATATAAGAATCATTATTATTCCTTAATTATTATGAACTAATCAAATATTTTATTCCTTGTGGTTTTATATTTAATGAGAAACAATACAAATAATGATCTGAAAAGTTTTGTATGAGGTAATAAATAGTGAAATCCAAAAATAAATAAACATTAAATAAATAATATTGGTGTAATAGATGAAAAAGAATTCTATATAAATTATAATAATTGAATAATATATCCATTAATGAGAAAAATGAAAATAAATGATACAAGTATAAAAATAATATCAATCGTAATGTTTTAGTTCATAATTTCAAACTTTATAACCATACCATCTATTCATCATATGAACTAATAATAAATAATATCATTAGTGTATAATAAATACATATTTTAGTTTATCTGATGAGACTGGTTGATACCAAAATGGGATATATAATTTTGGACCCATCCTAAGGCATAATATGTCTAATGTATCCATAATATAAAAATTAAAGATAAAAACATTTCACGATGTTCCCAAAAGAGACTCAATCAAAATCATTTCTACCAAATCAATATTAATCCACGTATAAATAATTATTATAAGAATTTTAGTAAATTAAATAGTCAATGGAGTAATATTACAAGCATGGTGAATATATATTAATCAAATTAGAAGAAATAAAATGTTCACAATGAAATGGAATGTACCCATATTAAAGGAAATGTAATGTGTAATATTTAATGGGGTATTAATTCTATAGGGAAACTACTAAAGAATTAATACATGATAAAAATATTTTTCACTAGTATTTTACCAATTTAATTTATAAAGACCCCCCAAAAATTAGTACTATATGGAACAAAAAATTGATATATAGAAGATAAATAGAATTTAATTAATGTGAATGTTTTTTGTCAAACTATTTGTATAAAAATTGATCACTTTTGAAAAATTAACGTTTAATACATCATCATCTTGACAGAGGTAGAACCAGGTACTTCAATAATTTTGATAAAAAGTAAAATGACCCATATTTTAAGTAATACATCCAAGATACTATAAACACATGGAATATATAGGAATTATTGTAATAGAAGTTAGGTTAATGAAACAATTTTGAATGAAAAAATTGAATAATTTTTTTTATATATTTTGAAATTCAATTAAAAAATTATTCTATAATATGAAATTTACAACATGAATAATTCTAAACTACTTAAAGAAATCATAATGGTTGGAAATTTTATTTGAAAATAAACTATTAAAAAAACATAACATAATTAGTTGATTCCAAAAAACTGATAATGGACTGCATAGAACAGAACAGATTATTTGGAATAATTTTGATATCGAAATGGAAAGGTCAACATGAGAAATAATTTTGTACTATATTATAATGGGATTATTGGTTGGTATTGAAAGAGTTTTTGGGAGAATACTGTAATAATGTTTTTGTTATGGATTGAGAAATAATATTGCGAATAATTAATTACCGTTGGATTTCCTATTATTTAAAATAATATAATTATACTTTTTAATTTTTTAAATTAGTTACATAAAAAACTAATATGCATTTTTTATATTATCAATTTCATTGTAAATAATTTTATGAATAAAAAATAAATTAGTTACCTTAAAATGTATCTTAGTCATTGGAAACATCACTAATGGATTGAAAATTTATTTTATTATTTTAAAATAAATTTAATTAATTCATATAACATTTATATTATATAAAAAACTTAAATATTTATGAAATTATTTTTACATCATAATGATTTCATAATAGCTGCCCTCTATAAATAGTCTATCATAATTTACCCCAAAATTTATATGTCTCCAAAAAATTGCAAACACTTTCTAATATATAATTTTAATGTACTAATTCATTGTTTTTCTATTTCTTTGTTAAAAATTAATATGTCCATATAAAAAAATAATTATTAAATAATACTTTTAGGGTATATTAAAATCATGCATTTCATGCCATAATATTAATAGGCCTATTATAATAAATTTATTATATTTATAATATATATATATATATCATTACTGTGTTATTTATTATTTTCTATACTTTTTTATGCTTATTAATCTTAAAACTTCTATAAGATATTACATCCTTTATTAAATATTTAATAATTATACATAATGATTACATTAATGCTATAATGGTCATATTATTATGTTACTATTCCCAAGGTCGTGTTACCCATTATTAATACACATAATTTTCATATATGAAATCATTTTACATATACTCCTAGTTTCTATATCATGTAATTAGATTTTTATTTTCTTTTTTATAATATTAAATAATATTCTACATTTAACATACATTTTCGAATAAAATATTATGGACTTCAAATTTAGGGTTCTTCTCCACAATTTCAACTGTTGATAATTTTATTTATAGCCATTATTGTGATTGTAAATCTATATTTTTTATCATTCTTTGATAAAATAAAAGGTATTTTACTATATGACTACTATTCTAATAGAAATATTGATATCTAGAAGTATTATATATAACCATATCTCCCTCTAAATAATTGAACTCTTTATTTTTATATATAAATACCTAAACGAAATTGAGTAATTATTCACCAAAATTTTAATATTCCAAAGAACTACAACCCCCCGACTAGAGATCCCTTCAAAAAACAATTAATAGAACTGTTTCCTGATTATAAAAAGAATTGGTTATATTATTGAGAATTTGGATAACCTATCATTTTTAATATTCCTTAATATATTGATATATTTTTCCAGTAGTGGGTATTTTCATAATTTTTGGAATATACATCCTTGATTGAGTTACATTGATGTTGTCATGTATATCTATGTTGTTTGGTTTCATAGAAATAAGATAACCCATATCTCATATCGTTTAAAAACACAAAGGTCCTTATATACCGTGGATGTTGCTTCCATTTATTTTCAAAACCATATTAGCCCATTTTATGTTGAAAGCTTTAAGATGATTTGATCCCCATATTGAAACAGAAAATCCCTCCTCTGATGACTTGTAATTTTTTTTATTATCTTACTTATATTGATATGTTTACTTATATCCCATACATTCTCAGTTGTCTCCCTAGATGATTTTTTAATAACTATACCCATATCCCTTCATCCAAATATTTTCAAGCATAACATATTTTTAAAAATAAATATTTATATGTTTCCTTCTTTATTTCATTAAAAATTATTTTATGTCAATTTTTTGAGAGAATAACATCATTCCCACCAAATAAATATTACATGTGACTGTAAACACTTATTTTACTATATTATTTATTTATTCCTTTCAAGTTTTTAATTATATTAGGACTTTATGAGTTAAATAAATTTATCTTAGACTTTAGTGCTTGCTATAAAATATAATATAATTTCAATGTATAATTCGGTTCTTGATAATATTTTAAATTGATAGTGGTGTGCCCTAAATCCTCCCAATAACACATAATGAAATTCAATTAACTTTATCAATGTGTCTGTTATCCCTTATGATTGGGAAAAGTGATTAATTTGTAATGTGATACAAGATAAGCTATATTTTACCATTAATATTTGAATTATAATGAAATATAACTACAAATTATAAAGTTTCAAATTGCATTTGGGAGGATGTAGTAAAACATGATTGTTATATAAAAAATATATATATCCAATGTTAAATTAGTTAGATTATACCATCATAAATTTTGAAGGACATTTTAATAAGTTGATAATTTGAACATATTGATAGATATGTTCATAGATAATCCTATCAGATATGTTGATTATAGTTTTTTCTACAGAGAAACTAATAGAGGTACTCATGTCTGAGATGTGGAATTATATTAAAATATTTGGGATTATTTCAATATAAATACCGATAAATGGGAGTTATAAGAATTTTTCTAGAGGAATAAAGAGGATAATAGGATATGTGATATGTTAGATAAATAGTCCATGAAAGAAACATGTTTGAAAACTATTTTCTTAAGTGATATTGTAATTTAGAAAGATATTTGAGTTGATTTGAGAGGATTTAGATATATTTGTGATTATAATATACAACATGGATGAGTTATATATCTTTAATGATGATGTAATAAATATATTTTTGTCTAGATTTTTAATATATTAAGTGCATATGTAAGACATTTCATAGAAAAGATAACTTTTCATATCAAAAAATTTCCAAAAAACTCAATCTGACAAACAAATTTGTTTGTCAATGTTTTTAACTCAATAAGTAGATGAATTTAATTCCAAATAAAAAAAACCACAATGAAATTTATTTAAACCAATTTTTTTAATTTAATTTTCCATGTTAATCAATACCATAGATCGATATATGTTTTGATATTTTAAAATATTCCAAAAAGATTGATTAGTGATCAGTTAAAATAATATGAAATGTATTATATCATTAGAAATAAACATAAATAATAAAATACCAATATAAAAAATTGTTATGCCTTACTATAAACATTGTTGTTTTGTTTACAATTTTAACCAAATTCAAATTGAATCATAGAAATGAAAAAGAAAACACCATTTTGGAAGAAAAGAAATTGGTTGTGTATCAAACAGAGATCAAATCCCCTCTACAAGGAAAAGACCTATTACTAAGTATTTTAAATGAATATATTCATGATCCATAGTCTACATCATTGATATTGACAAAAAATGAACTTTATCAAAGTCATACATATACCTCTTTTACAAAAACATTTGAAATTTAATAAACGAAATCCACAAAAGGACCTGTTTCACAAAACCTTGGGTAAAAAATGTAATGATAGTAACGAATATATCTTGTATCTCCATGTTAATGGTTACAGAACATCACATTTGGATAAATAATAAATAAACACACTACACTATATTAAATGTAATAAACATAAGGGGAATGATTAAAGATCTAAAAAATCAATTATTTTCTTGGTCATATGTGGTACAAAATCAAGAGTCTCCATGATTGAATATAACACACATGATCATGTTTTCTGAATCAACCTCCATGAATGAACGTACCACACGTGGGATACATAATTGAATATATTGTATTATAGTATGGAGAGACTGTTTGAGTATCAAACATCTATGTATGCGGCATCCTCATATTTTCTATAAATAATATTAAAGGTTACTTGAAATAATTTTATAATAATCATTAAAATAATTTTCATAATTAAATTAAATAATATATCTATTAGAATAATTTCATTCAAATATCCATGAATAGTGATGGTGGCTCATTCTGGAGGTGATTCTAGACAATAGTGTGTCAGGCTAGTTGTAGGTCATCCTCAACAGAGATTCATGTTCAATTGTGAGTCGTCTAAATGGTCACTCATCTGATGGTAGGTCATCTAGTGTTAGGAAATACACTAATGTAGTTGATGTCTAGTAAACACTTAGCCCTTAGTGTTTGCAATGTATGCTAATGGATTATTCATCGCAGAGACTCTTTTTCAATTTTCTGTCATTTTTTGTAGTATTTCTTCTTTAATGGTGAGTCATTCCTAGTGTTGGATCATTTTCTAAAGCGAGTCCATTCAACACAAAGACATATTTTCTCAGACTACCATATATTATAAAATACAATAAAATGTTAAAACCATTAAACACATTATCAAAATTATTATGTTATAATTAAAATATTGGTATAGATAGTCTTTCCAATTTTTAAGATCATAACTCAGGGATCTTTAAAACCCATATAAAGAATAATCATTTGGTTTAATTATAACTAATTAAAATTTTTGAAACCAACGGGTATAAAAAATAATATGTAGAAAATAGTATCAATTTTACGTAAAATTTAAATAATTTTATAATAACAAAAATATTAAATAACAATAATAATTTAGGAAGTTAATAATGGTAGAAAAAAATATTTATGGCATCAAAGGTATGGTATTGATAAATACCATTAATGATGGTCAAAAAGAAATACATGAATACCAAAATAATTATCCCCCTTTTAGGAATATAAAAATGTGAAAAAATAACTTCAATGATAAGGAATATGAATTTGAATGTAATTTATATTTAATGACAAAAGTAACTATAATACATCCCAAAAGATATAAAATAAAGAAATTATCATTAAATAAGGTTAATTTAAATTCATCTCATCTTGGGTTGTTGAAACAATATTTTCTGTTCCATTATTAGATGCTGGGGGCCCCAAAGTAGATGATGGGGATGAGGTTACTATGGTGGAGGATATAAGAAGAGCATGAAGAGATAAAGTATCATTAATGATTATTGGATGAATATGCTAGAAAATATCCTTGGAAGTTATACTCAGGGGATAGAACCGAGTATGTAAATGTGCATGGGGATCTTGGGAAACAGAGTAAATGAAAAACACTTGGTCTCTCGTAGGAGGACATAAGTCTACAGTCACAGTAATTAACTCATGAAATATGACATTAATTCATATAACATAATGAAAAATTTCACTGCTTCAATGAAGGCCATGATGATGTTGTCTTTCCATTACATGGTACTGAAAAGTTATTTTACCTCCACCATAAATAATATAAGAACATGGGTCATCACCTCAAACTAATTACCATTTTCACTGAAATCATGTGTAATAGGAGGCATCTAGAGGTTTTAAACATGAAACATTAAGTGTGATTTGTTCCCACTTATGGTGTATAACCTAAAAAAGAAACACATTATATTATTGGTAGTATTTTCACTATCAGCTCTTAAAACATTTTGACATTATCTCTTAATATTATAGAAATTTTCATTGTTATTTCTAATATTCCTAAACCATCCTGAGGGATGTCTGGATCATTTATGTAAGCAACTTGATGATTCTCACTAACCAGTGATCAAATATACTAATGATATCTGGAAGGAGAGAATTTTTTAAAACTAGTCATATAAGGTAAAATATTAATTTACTCTAACCACTCTAACCGGGAATCCATACTCGCAGCAAAATACATTTGCATCACCTCCATCAGGGATCTCAAAAACTCAAACTCAATAAAATGTTTTTTGATATATATCATCACATGGTAAATATGATGCATCATCTATTTTAGTATTTTGCATATCACTAGCATAAAAAGATATATAAAATCACTCTTATTGATCTTAGTGAAAAATGGATGTTGATTCCTTAGAATCCAATCATATTTAGAGAGAATAATCTCTCTGAAATTAACGAGGTAATATCTATATAGAACATCAATAGAAACTAAGGAAACATATACAAAGGGTGATTACACTCTCTTCCCCAGCCTTTATAGGATCAAATCTTGATAGTTAATGTTGAACAAATCTATGATGCTCCACAACAACATCAATCTATTCTACCAATTTCCATTTATGATCTATTTTCATCCAAACCATGATAGTAGGTCCAAAAATTTTTAGTTAACTTCTCTTATAGATAGAGTCATAGTTTTTAGGATTATAATCACATATCCTTAATATCATTGTTATTAATCATGATCTAATAAACCAGCTCTAGAATAATTTATAACAGCAGGCTCAACAACCGTCTTATCATTAACTGTAGGCTAACCATGATCTCCATTAACATGATCAACAATTTTTCTATCCAAACACGAGGATCCACCCAACCCCACCCCCCGCCCCAAAAAAAGGAATTGAACAACTCTCTAGAAGCTCTATCAATATATCGAACTATGCTCAGTACCTCCTCAAAAATAGAGGTGACAAATTATCAATGAATTGAAACAATGTTCTAAGTAATATCATATTAATTAGGTATATCATGGTTGTGTAACACCCCATGGACTTACAAATAAATCTAATATTGGATGAATTAAAAATTGGGTCTCTAAAACCAAAACCTTTTTATAACTGAGCCAATAATCAAAAATATTCATTTTTTCTAATTTAAATTTCAAAAATCTGATATACACGGTCACATTTAGGGTGATTTTTGATATCTTATAGAACAAATGAATTTTTTTGAATAGTAACCAAACCTTATAAAGAGTAAAATACACTTATCAATAGTAATATAAAATTATAAATAGTAATGATACACTTATAAATGTAAATAAGACACTTATGAATATTAACCTCACCCATGAATGTATAAATTAAATTATGACATGTTATAAATGAAGTAGAATATTTTAAAATATTATTTATGTATTCATATTTTTATTAGTGAAAATTATTTTCATAAAATTTTAAATCAATAATTAAACTCATTTCCATAAAAAGGGTTTCTTAAAGAAATATTTTTTCCCTATGATTTTTGGATAATTTTACATAACCACATTTAATTATGAAAAGTATTATAAAAGTAGTTTTAAATATAAAATCAATTTTATTGAAGTAAATAATGATTTAATTTAAAAATAAAAGTTCACAAATATTAAATATTATACTGATAAAATTTAATCCATTTTTTGATTAAAAATATAAAAAAATGGTTGGGGTGTTTTCTTTCTAAAATACATTATTTTTTTTATGAATAATAATATATGATAATTTAAGTTAAATGCTAAATACATGATTTCATGAATCATAGGGGATAAAAGGGTGATCTATCCTCTATTTCTTCAATATCACAAGATGTAATTACTATTTTATTCACATTAATCATGAAAATTCTTTATTCCTCAAAAAAATATTAAACTAATGATTAAAATAATGAGAAACCCCTCCTCTATTCCTCTATAAATACCTCGCATCCTGACCTTTTCACTTCAATAATCTAAAGATATGTGCCATGAATAAATATTTAAAAAACTATCCTCCCAATATCCTCCCCCATGTCTATCAGCCCTTGGTCTCATAAAAAGGGTACATCCTCTCCCCTAAAGTATCTCTCAAGGGAGATTAATTCCAAAGGTAAATTTCTCTTTTCAATTATTTTACATTCATATCATGTTCTATTTTTTTATTTTCAATCCACACCTATACACATAAAAATTTGATGAAAATTCCAGTAACATACTTGTTCTATATATTTTTTTATGATGGAATAAGTTATTATAATATCTCTTTTACCCTTCGTTTATTCTAATAGTAAAAAACCATTTGATATGTGCTAATTTACCACATTAAAGGACGGTGGGTTTTCAATTTATGTAACTCTCCACAATTATGGTCATGGAACCATTATTATTTTTGAAATAGTCTATAATATATTTATTATGTCCCATATATGGTTATGGAATATTTTTTACACAGTGGTTTATTTATAAGAAAAAATGAGTTTGTTGTGTTCAAAAACAGGTAATTAACCCAAACAGTTATAATTAAATAATTTATATAAAAGCTTATCTTCCCTTCCAGTAACCAAATGATGTTTAAGACCATTTAAACATATTATTTTTCACATGTATGATAAAACATAAATTCCATACAACCATCCTCATTTTACATGATTCTCCCTTCATGTCGATTATTACACCCATCATGATACATACGAACCCAAACAATGAAATTGAACCTTTTAAGCCATCAACAAAATCCTGGAAAGATCTTAATAAGTTTATAATAAAATATTCATTTAAGATTAGTTTACCTAATTATTAATTAATGAACATAAAATTGATTATTTAGGTCATTATGATCAAGTGGAGAACTACTTCTGACATAATGTATGGGTTTCTTCATCTCACTCCCATTTTAGTGTGATATTATATTTTTAATACATCTACATTTGTATGGTGTACCTATACATCCCATTAATATTTCATATAATGAATATCATTACCATACTTATATTCAATTTATCAATTTATTATTATTTATTTTGAAGAATATGATTCTGTTGATTACATTGTTTTTTGTATTTTCTACCAGAACCCCCATTTTCATTCAGGTTGATCTTACTCTCCACTAAAGATAATGGCATTCTTATTTATTACTATGTACTCCTCATATATTTTTGTGAGAATAATCTATATATGTGTACCAATAATAATAATTTTTTATATTATGGGTATTTACATGTTTTAAAATTATCATAAAAAATTGTTTTGAAATACAAACCTATTCCATGGAACATCATGAATCCTAAACTATTATGATGTTCTTTATATAATAGGTTTTATGACATATTTATCTTTCTAAAATCAAAATATTTCAGAATAAAAATATATTTTGGTTAATTTATTGTTTTATTAATGTAAACATGCATTTTAACTTTAAAATTCATTAATACTTTTCTTAAACTTCACAAAAACATTAAATTTCTAAATATTGATTAAAATATAATTTAACATGATTTCACATCAATAAGGAATTATTTATGAATAAAATATATTTTCATTTACCTTACCATTTCTTTTCTTATATATACATTTTTACAATATTATTTAATGACAAAACAGATAATTTCCAAAAATAACACTCCTTTCTCTAGTAAAAAATTACACTTCTCCTCTCACATCATCTTTTATGTGATATCTTCCATGTACAACACTTATTTTTTCCTTAGGGGAACGTACTACCCATTGGGATAACATGCAAATAGTCTCTTTAATATCAAGATATTATAATAGATTATAATTTGAATGTTTTAGGGTTGTATGAGACACTATAATGTTTATGGATTATTTCATTGAACATATCAATGGTCTAATTTAAACTAATATTCATCTATATCAACATACCTTGTTGAATCAGTATCTTCATTGAGTTTTATCTATTATTTTATCATCTACATAATTTTATTAAATTGTTTTTGATTAGTTTGACTATGGATGTAATATTTTTATACCCTTCACCATGTTACTCTAAATGGATAGTATTTATGTTTAATGATTTGGGAATGTTATTTAAATTTCATACGTTAGTTTCAATAAGAATGAATATGATGATTATGTTAATCCATTTCATATGAAAATTGAATTGGACTTATTATGTTATGGTGAGGTCTCTATAACCTCTCGATGAATAGGTAGGTCTCATAAGTCAAATAGATAAGGACTTGGTAGTGGCTATGCCCATTTTTAGACATGGGTTTGGCATAGGTCTAAAACGTTTTACGATGTCATGGTCGAGACCTTGAATATATGTTTCAAAATGTCATGAATATGAATTTAACTCATTATGAATATAGTAATTTAGTTTTCATGTGGTTATTCGACTAGTAGAATACCCATGATTATGTTTTATTATTGACTTATTTATTCATATAATATTCCATCCATAGTATGTTCATGTTTGTTTTTAATGGAATGTTTCCTTAGTTATTCACAATGCATAATGTTTATGTTTATGATATATTCCACTATATTTTTTAACCTTACTGATCATGTCATCTCAACCCTTTAATTATGTTTTCCCCATGAACCAAAGAGGTGCATTATGAATTACTTTTTGAGATAAATGTAGTGTTGATGATGTTCCCAATAATACATATATGTTGTTTTTAATTTTAAGATTTAATGTAGAACCTATGTATATATTTGGTTTTCAAAACTAATAAATTATTTGTTCTTTTAAGATATTACTTCCTTGTAGTCATTGCAATTTAATGAAATAGTTCACTCACTCCATGCTTCTAGGGCTGGGTATTACAGTTGTTATCCAATGATATTTAGTAAAAAACATGGAGCTAGATTTAGGAAATTCATATTAGGGAACAAAACAATATGATATAATTGAAAATACACATAAAAAAACATCCTAGAATTTTGGTAAAAAATAGATTATTTGTTTCTTATTTAGAAATAAATCCATGTCTGGACACTATAAGTAGATGTGGTACTGGTACAAATGTGCATAGTAGTAACAAATCTAAAAAAGTGTTACGTTCCAGACATAGGATAACCTGGTACCCAGAAATAGTCCTTATATCATAGATGGTTTGACACTGCCTGGTGATATGCATACAATAATTCACATTTTCTTTACTAGCCATTCTGAAGGATGTGTGCCCTTAAAGTATCCAAAGTATATAGTTCACAGATTTGTGATGCATAATTTTATGTTATGTACTATACCATGTTTAGGATTTGATATATTTCTTAATTTTATGATCAAATTTAGTATATTTAATTTATTAGAAATGGATCCTAATAGATTGATTGGGAACTTCACAAATTCGTGTGATGTAAAGAGTAATAAAGATCATATATTTTTTGGTTTTAGGACATGATTTCAAAGAAAGATACACTCCAATGTATACTCATCCTCTGATGAGGTAATATCATGTGTTTAAAAGGTATATAAATAATTATCTGATTCCTATGAATTTTATGGGATGCAAGAGAATAATATGGTGGAAGATTGAAGAGTGGATAAACAGAAGAATAAAAAGTGTAGATTTCCAACATGTGGTACTTGTGGGAGGAAAAAAACTGGAGCATGCTTAAAAGAAAAATGAGTCCATTACCAGTGTGGAGAAAATGGTTGAAATTTTAATGATTCTAAGAGTATGGAAATGGTTTTCAATGTTAGTGCTTCAAAATCAAAGAAATGGGACACTATGTGAATCAATGTTCAATGTGTCAAAGGAAAATTCCCCAAATGATGTTTCTGGATAATGGTCAAGTCATGATTATTCTGTTGATAAAGTGAAATGATTAAAATTCATCATCAAGAATCATGTTATTTTAATAATTTTTTATAAATATACTAGTTATACAAATTTTAGAATATATAATGATTGTAATGTAGTATAATTTCATTTTAAATTTGAGGTCGTATGATGAATTGAACAAAATATTTTTGACTCAGTATAAATTTAATATGTTGGGAATGTATATTGATGAGGGAAAGAAAGACCTAAATATATTCATGATGTTTAAGATAATTTTGAATAAACTATTGGCTTGGATATGTGCTCACTACCTCAAAACTAATTAACAACTTGTCTACATGTTGTCTATGCTATCATTTATGTAGTTTAAAACATTTATGGATATAAAGAATATATCCAATGGCATGTTTAAGGATGACATCATTTTTCATATAAGGTTTTATGGTAATTTGAGTTATTACAATATTTACAGTGGACACATGATGATGATATTCACATGATTGTAATTATAATATTCAGGGATCCATTATATTGATTATTGGAAAATAAGGCAGTATATGCATTGAATAGAATAGATCAAGGGATTTTAAATAAAATAATAAATTAAAAGGACCTCGTGTACCTAGGTCCAGCATGGACCGATAAGGGAATGATTTTAAAAGTCTTGGATTAGGATATTATTTAATGTTAAAAAATTTATGAAATGGTTTAGGTTGATCATTGTGTGAGCATTTAGAGTTTAATGTGACAACATAATTAAACATGTTCTAAGAGATTAAGTATAGACTGTTTATAGAAATAAAAGGATAAGATTTAGTTTATGTAATAGAAATGTATATTTATAATCTAATAGAGTGGAATAAATTATGAACTCTAGGAAAAGATTCTTAAACAAAAATTTACTTCAATGACAACTTTTTATTAATACTGTCTATGTAGTTGTGGTAATTATCTTTTATATGATAATGTTCTCTATCACATTCCATCAGAATATGATGGATTGATTATTCTTCCCTGACCTTGTTATCCAATTTTAATGTGTATTTTTGTAGTAACCAATGCATTTCCCTTTCCCACTAATTAAGAGGATATTTTAACCATATTTCTGATCTGGGTTACTTATAAGATAATTTTATGTATCAATTATTAACTTTCAAAATTCAATTTCAAAATATTGAGGACAAAATTTTTATAAGAATGGAAGAGTGAAACACCATAGAATTAAAAATAAATTTAATATTGAATGCTTGAAAAACTCACTCTCTAAAAGCTACACTTTTTTTCCATAGAGCCAATAAACATGATTTTTTCACTTCTGCAATTTGAATTTTAGAAATCTAACATACATTGTTGTGTTCAGGGTAATTTTTGGAGTATAATTGAACAAACATATTTTTTTGGGATTAGTAACCTACCCATATGAAGAGTAACATAACCTTATGAATATTAATATAAAATTATAAATAGTAATGTTACACTTATGAATAGTAATTTGAATTTTATTAATAATATACTCACCCATTAAAGTATAAATAATATTTAGGTACCATATATAAGAAGTAAAATATTTTACATATTATTAATTATGTATTCATATTTTTGTCGGTGATAAATATATAATTAAAATTTTAAATTAATAAACTAATTCAACACCATCAAATGGGTTCTTTAATAAATATTTTTTTACTATGATTTAAGGATAATTGTATGAGACCATAATTTTTTTGATTGTATTATAAAAGTAGTTCTATATATAATATGTATTTTTCATGTAAAAAATTATTTTATTTAAAAATTTAATTTCACATATTTATAATATTATATTGATAAAAAATTTCCTATTATTTTAATCAATATGTAAAAAAATTATTAGGATTAATTTTTGGGATTTTTCTATAATACATGATTTTTTGTGATTAGTATAATACAATATTTAACAGTAAATTCTAAATACATGATATTTTGAGTCAGAGGTGATGTAAGGATGATGTATAAACACATGGGTTAAACTCACATTAACTTTTTACTATTTTTGGTCACATAAACCACCTCTATTAATAGTCATGAGAAAAAAATATTAATTTAATGATTCAAATAATGAGAAACCCATCCTCTACTCTACTGTAAATACCACCCATCGATACCTCTTCTCCACACTCATATAAAAACTTGTGCCTTGTCTAAATTTTTCCCAAAATTTCCTTCAAATATCCTCCCACATCCAAAATTTAATGGTATCATAAAATGTCAAAATACCCTCCCCTAAAGAATCATTCTAGTAAGATTAATTCAAGAGGCAAATTCCCCTTTTTAATTATTTTACTTTCTTATCATGTTCATTTGTTGTATTTTCTATCCTCAACTCTCATCTTCAAAATTTTATGAAAACCCCAATACTATAAATTTATTTTAATTTTTTTATGATTATTTTATAATTTATTATCATATCTAAATTATCCTTCTTTTATTCTAGTAATTAAAACATCGTTCTAGATGTCCCAATTTACCACATTAAGGGAAGATGGGTTTTCAATTTCTATTATGGCCTTCAATTTTGGCTGATAAGACATCCATATGGTTTAAAAAAAATATAATATATGTATTATGTCACATATATAGTTCTTTAATATTTTTTATGTGTTTTTTATTTATAATGAAAAATGAGATTTTTGTGTTCAAAACCCGCCAATTAACCAAAACATTTATCATTAAGTAATCTATATAGTGATTCATCTTCACTCAATGAAACTAATTATTTTTTCAACCATGTAACCTTCTAGATGATCACTAATGACATATAACTTCAATTATGCACATCCATCCTCATATTACATGATATTTGTTCATTTATATACGTATACAGACCCTAAAACAAATAGACGTGAATAGTGAAATTATACATCATAACACATAAACAAATCCATGAATAATCTTAATAATTTTATAATAGATAAATTTAATGTATATTTTTTTATGTAATTATTAATTAATGAACCTATATTTGGTTATTCATGTCATTAAGAGTAAGTGGAGAACATCTTCATACATATTGTCAGGGTTTCTTCTTCTCACATCCATTTTGTGAGATATTTTGTATTCACTAATACTACATGTGTATGATGTATATATAATATAAATTTATATTACATGTCATAAATATATATATATATTCATTTTATTAAACGTATAATTTAATGATAATTAATTTTGGTTCATATAATTCAATAGATAACAAAGTTTTAAATATTTTCTACCTGAACCACCTTTTGATTTGTGTTACTTTTATTCTCTACACACATCAAGGAAAATATTATTTATCCCTATTTACTACTTTTAAATTATATTTTAATTTTAAATATATGTAAATCAATCATAAACCTTTTTTATTTTTTGGGGTGAGACTTTTTTTATAATAATCCTTCAAAAAATATTTCCGAAATGCAAGCCTGATACATGGAACATCTCAAATTATTACTTATTATGATGTTCACTCTATAATATATTTTAATCCATATTTATCATTATAAAATCACACATTTAATCATGAAAAATAAATTTTATCTCTCTTATGGTTTTATGCAAGAGAGCATGTCTTTTTCTTTTTAAAATTCATTAATATTTTCTTTAAACCACATTAATATTTTTTATTTCTAAAGATTCTTTAAAAACACATTTTAAATGAATTCACGTTAATAAGAAAAAATTTAATGGTCAAATACAATTTAAAGGACCATACCCATTATTTTCTAGGATATACATGTTTATAATCTTATTCATTAATAATACAAAATAGTATCCAAAATAACTCTTCTTTCTAAAGTAATAAAAGACTTTTCTAATCCCACATACACTATTATGAGATATATGCCATTTTCAACACATACTTATTTCTTGTGTTGTATGAACATCCCTTTGGTATATCACATCATGAGTCCCATTATTCACATGATATTTTAGGCAATTATGATTTGAATGATTCTAGGTTGTATGTGTCACATTGGAATGTTTAAGGATTATTTCATCACAAAATTCAATGGTCTCATCTAAAAGTATCTTCATCGATGTCAACATCCCATCCTAAATCATGTATATTCGTTAGGTTTATATCATATGTTATCATATACAAAATTTTGTTGAAGTTTTATTTATTATTTTGACTTTGTATGTGATAGTTCTATAAACTTCTCCCTATTACTCTGAATGGTTAGTGTTTATGTTAAATTATAGGGGAATGATATTTAAATTTTATATTTTAGTTTCAATATGAATGTATATGATGATTATGTTAAGTCATTTCATATAAGGATTGCATTGGACATAGATAGTAATTGTTGGGGCCCACTATAGCATCACGATGCATCAGTAGATCTCATGATACAAATAGATATGGATTTGGTCGTCGCCTTACCCATTTTGAGATATGGTTTTGGAAGTGGCTTAAACCTTTTATATATTTCTTGGTCAAATACTTGACAATATCTTTCATAATTTCTATCACATGAATTTCACTCATTATGAAGCTAGTAATTGAATGTTCGTGCAGTTATTCTACTAGTAGAATACTCATTATTATATGTTAGTATGGCAATATTTATTGATCTCTTATTCTATCCATAGTATGTGAATGTTTATTTTTAATGGAATGTTTATTATTTATTCATCATGACTAATGTTTATGATTATGATATATTCTATTTTTTACCCTTACTGATCATCTAAGCTCACCCCTTTTATTATGTTTTATTTTTCTCCAGGATGTGAAGAGATGAACTAATAATGAATTGTCGGGTTAAAAATAGTGTTTTGAATGTTCCTAATAAAACATATATGATGTTTTTCATTTCATGTTTATATTTTGATCCAATGATTGTATCTATTATTCCAAAACTAATAACCTATTTGTCCCTTTGGGATACGACTTCTTTTTAATCATGCCATTGTAATGAAATAATTCACCGACTCCTGGATTATGGGTTATGGGTATTAGAGTTTGTATCAAAGGATGTTCAGTATAAATCCTAGAATCTACATTTAGAAATATTATATTATGGAAAAAAACACTTCTATAGACATGACGATACACCTACAAGAATATCCTATAATTTTTTAACGAGTATATTTTTTTGGATATTCATAGAAAATAAATCTATGTTTGGATACTACAAGTTCATGTGGTTATGGAATATATGTACACATGAGTAACAAATCCGAAAATCTGTTATAGGATTTCTCTTGGGTAACCTAGTACATAAAAATTTTCATTATTTCACACTTGTTTTGACACTCCCTGGGGATATTATTATGATAATTCACATTTTCATTATAAGCCATTATGAAGGATGTGTTCTCCTAAAGTATCCAAAGTATATATTTCTACAATTTGTGATGCATAAATTTATGGTTTATACTATACAATGTTTAGGGTTATATAGAGTTCATAATTTTATAACATAATTAAATATATTGAATTTATTATAAATGGATCCTAGAAAACGGAACGAGAACTTCAGTAATTCATATGATGAAAAGAGTAAGAAGGATTATATCTCCTTTGGTCTTATGCGAAAATTTAAAAGGAAGAAATTCTCCAAAGTATTCTCATAATATCAAGAGATAATATAATGTGTTAACCTGTTATATAAATAATTTCTAAGTAATATGGATTTGAATTTAAGTGAGAGAATAATTGGGTGGATGAGGAAAGAGTTGATAAACAGATGAATAAAAAGTGAAGTTTTAAAACATGTGGTACTTATGGGAGAAAACTCCTCAGAGCCTACTTAAAAGGAAAATGATTCTATGACAAGTGCGATGAAAATTTTCATAATTTTCCTGATTTCAAGTGTTTGAAAATTGTTTTCATGGTATAGTGTTTCAACTTCAAGGAAATGGGACACTATATTAATCAATGACCCAATTGTCCAAGGAATATACCACAATTGATGTTACTAGATAATGATCATGTAATGATACATCCATAGATGAATTTGACTTATTAATATGACTCATCAAGAATCTTGTAATTTAAATATTTTATTATGAATTAACTGGTTATATGAATTGTGGAATATATGACGATTTTATTACAGTACTATTTCATTTTGAATTTGGGGACTTATGAAAAATTGTACCAAATATAATTGACTCAGTATAAATTTAATATCAAGATATTATATATGGATGAGGGAATGAAATCCCTTAATATATTCCAGATGATTAAGATAAAGACGAAGAAATTTTTTATTTGTATACATACTCACTACTGAAAAACTTATTATTGACCTGTCCACAAGTTGTCTATCCTCTCATTGATGGTGTTAAAAACATTTATGGATATAATCTGTATATCCAATTTAATGTTTTAGGGTGATCTCATGTTTCCAATAATGTTTTATGGTAATTTTAGTTGTTACCATATTTCAAGAGGATACATGATGAAGATATTAACATGTTTGGAATTGTGAAATTTAGGGCTCCATCATGTTGATTAATGGAAAATAAGATAGCATATCAATTGAACAGAATGGATCGTGGAGTTTAAAAAATTAAGATTGAAAAGTACCCCATGTACATGGATCTAGAATGGATAGATATAGGAATGATTCTAATTTGCTGGATTAGTAACATTTGGAATGTCAATTCATTTTGGAAATGGTTTAAGTTGATCATTGTATGAGGATTTAGAGTTTAATATCACCACATAATTCAACCTGTGCTAAGAGATAAAGTATATATTGTTCAAGACAAAATCAAAGGATATGATTTTTTTATGAAATAGAAACATATATTTATACTCTAATATAGAGGATAAATTCCTAAACTCTATGAAAAGACTATTATACAAAAATTATGTCCTATTATAATATTTTCATAACACTAGTTTATGGGTTTTAGTAATGATATTACATATGGTAATGTTATCTATACCATTCCATGAAAACATGATTGTTTGATTATTCTTTCACAATTATGTTATCTGATTTCAATTTGTACTTTTGATGTAACCAATTTCTTTCCCTTTACACCTTATTAAGATAATATTTTAACCATATTTCTGATGTGGGATTCTAAAAAATATAATTTTATTGTATCAACCACTATCATTAAAAATTCATTTCAAAATTTCCAGAATGAGATTTCTATAAGGATGTAAGAATGTAACACCCCATGGATTGAAAAATAAATTTTATATTGAATTCATGAAACAATAATTCCATAAAAATACCATTATTTATAAATAATCAAATAAACAAAAGTGTCCACTTTTGGGATTTGAATTTCAAAAATATGTAATATACGATTGCGTTCAGTGTGATATTTGTAGTCTGATAGGAAAAACGTGATTTTTTTGTCATTAGTAACCAACCCTTATGAATAGTTACCTACCCATCTGAATAGTAATAATTCTTAATGAATATTAATGTTACCCTTTTTAAAATTAATTTTACTTTAATTAATAGTAACCTCACCGATGAATGTATAAATTAAATTTAGGCACCTAATAAGTGAAGTAGAATATTTTATAATTTATTAATTATGTATTCATATATTTGTGAGTGATATATGATTAATTCAAATTTTAAATTAATAAATTACATCTCTTTCATATAATCTATTCCTAAATAAATATTTTTATTTCCTATGATTTTATTATAATTTGATGGGACCATAGTTCATTTTTTAATATCTTATATGTGTAGTTATAAATATAAAATATGTATTTTTCAAGTAAATAATGAATTTATATAAAAAATAAATTCCGCATATTAATAATATTATTTTTATAAAATTGATTCCATTGTTGGATTTAACATATAAACAAATGGTTAGGGTGAATTTATTGAATTTTTCTAAAATGCATGAACTTTTTAGGAATATTAAAATATAATAATTTAAGATAATTAATAAATACATTGTATATTGAGTTATAGGTGATGTAATGCTTATGTAATAACAATTGGATTGAATTAAAATTAATGTATTACAGTTTCTGGTCACATTAATCAATACTATTCATACTGTTGAGACAAAATAGTAAACTAATGATTTAATAAATGGGAAACCCTTCCTCTCTTCCACTATAAATAAAACCCCTCTTTACCTCTTCTCTTCAATCTCTCAATAATTTTTCTTATATATATTCATCCTATATTATCCTACGTATATCCTCCCCCATGTCCATAATCCCCTGGTCTCATAAAAATGCAAAATCCTTTCCCTAAAAAGAATTTCTATAGGAATATTAAATCGAGAGGTAAATTCTTTGATTCAATTTTTTTACTTTCTTATCAAGTTCCATTGTTTTGTTTTCTATAGTCACTTCTGTTAATCTGATTATTGTGAAAAATAAATTTCTGTAAATGTATTTTTATTCTTTTCTGATGATGGACTATCTTATTAGCATCCCTTCATTAACCTTCTTTTATGCAAGTAGTAAAAATTTCCATCATATACGTGCTAATTTACCACAATAAATGATAATGGCTTTTCAATTTATGTTATCATCTAAAATAACTATCATGAAACCATAATATTGTTTAAATGGACTTTAATGTATTTATTATTTCTCATCTATGGTTCTGGATCCTTTTTTTTATATTTTTTTATTTATAATGTAAAATGTGGTAGTTGTGTTTCAAAGGCGCCAACTAACCCAAATTTTTATCATTAATTAATTTATATAATTATTAATCATCAATACAAGTAACAAAATTAGATTTATAACCATTTTACATACTTGATTAACCCTAAAAACATATAAAATCAATTTTATATATCCATCCTCATATTACATGATTATTTGTTCATTTATATAAGTATGTCGATCATGAAACAAACTGACGCGAACAATGAAATTAATCCCTTAACTCATAAAAAATTATATGAATGAACATAATAAGGATATATTTAATTATTAATTAATGAACCTAAATTTAATTATTCAGGTGATTAAGATTATGTGGGGAACACCTTCGGACATATGATAAGGATATCTTCATCTCACTTTAATTTTTGTGTGATATTTTCTATTCATTACTACATCATGTGTAGAGTTTATGTATACTATCCATTGATATTTAATATAATTAATCCATTTAAGTTCATTAAATTTAATATATCAATTTATGATTATTAATTTTGGGTAATATGATTCAATTGATTACAATGTTTTATGTATTTCTACCCGAACCTCAATTTTTTATTTGGGTTGCTCTTATTCTCTACTCACCTCAACAAAATTTGTATTTATTCTTATATAATAATCATAAATTGTTTGTTGATTTTATATATCTGTTTACCAATCATAATCATTCTTTATTTTATGTGTGGTAACATGTTTTAAAATAATATTTCATTAAACTGTTACGAAATGCAAAACATTTTGAAGGAAAATATCAAATTCCTACATAATATTATGTTCACTATATAATCTATAATAATCCATATTTATCTTTATAAATTAAAAAAAATTATCATTAATAATATTTATAGGTTAATTTCTGTTTTTATGAAAGAAGACATGCCTTTTCCCTTGAAAAACATTTAATATCTTCCTTAAATGGCAAAAAAATGTTTTATTTATAAAGAGTCATAGAAAACTCTTTTTAGATGACTTAACCTCAATAAAACATTATTTAAGTGTAAAATATAATTTCAATGACCATAACTACTATTTTCTAGGATATACATGTTTACAAATGTGATTTCTTGACAAATACAAATAAGATTCCAAAATAACTCTTCTTTATATTGTAAAAAAGTACCTTTTTCATCCCGCAGTAACTTTTATGAGATATATACATTTCTTTTCCGCTTATTTCTTACATGTGGTGTATGTACTTCCCATTGTTATATCATATCACGAGACCTATTATTCAAATTAATTATAAGGGATTGTTATTTAATTTTTTCAAGGTGGTATGAGACACATTGGAAAGATTAAGGATTATTTCCTCAATTATTTTTCAATGTTCTCATATAAATGTATCTTTATTTATGTCATCATTCTTTGTTAAATCTTATAAACTGTTGAGAATAAAAAACATATAATATTATCTATAACATATTTTTAATGTTTTTGGATTATTTTGAATGTGGAGGTGATATTTTTATACCCGTCCACATATTACTCTTAATGGTTAGTTTTTAGGTTAAATTATTTTGGAATGTTATTTACATTTTATATGTAAGTTTCGATATGAATTAATAATTAGATTATGTTCACCCCATTCATATGGGGAATGAATTTGACATAGTAAGTGATTGGTGGATCCATCTATAGTCTCTTAATTCATATGTAATATTCATGATAAAAATTGATGTGCACTTGGATGTGGCCTTGTCAATATTTAGACATGGTTATTGAAGAGGCATTAATCATGTTTAGATGTCTTGGTTGAGATGTTTACGATGTGTTTTAGAATGTAAGACATTTTTATTTCCCTAATTATAAACCTAGTAAATGAAATTTCATGCGTTTATTCAACTAGAATAAGACCCATTATTATGTTTTATTATTGGATTACTAATTCATCTCTTATTCCTGCCATAGTATATACAATTTTATTTTTAATGGAATGTTTATTTTATTCAACATGCCTAATTATTAAGTTTATTATATATTTTTCTGTATTTTTTACCTTTAATGATAATCTATGATCACCCCATTTGTTATGTAGTATATTCCTCTAGGATATTAAAAGATGTATTCTAAATGAATTAAAAAGATAAAAATATTGTTGTAGATGATTACAATAAAACACATATATTGTTTTTCATTTCGTGTTGTAATGTTGAACCGATGTATTTCTAATTTTCTAAAACTACTAAACTAATTTTTCCTTAGTGATTCTACAACAAATTAAGCATTCCTATGTTATAAAATAATTCACCGACATCGGGCTTATGTGGTCGGCGAGTGTTAGTAAGAACCATAATAACTCACATATTCATCATCATTTCCTTAATATTTTACATATTCTTTATCATATTATTCATTTCAAATATCTTCATCTACTTATTCATAATTTTCAACTATTTATTAATCTTTTTAACCATTCTCATCATTTTTTTAACAGTCATATTAATCTCCATTTTCATCATTGACTTACTCAACAACTACATCAAAATTTTTAAAATAACACTTTTATTGTTCCTCTCTCAAAACTGGAGTTTGTTTATCATCATATTGCTATTGATAATGGTAATCTATAACATGGATATATCCAATGACATCATGGACCCATATTACACTTAATAGGTTATGTGATCCTGGTGCTCCACATGGCATTAAGTGCATATACCCAAATTCTAGTGGCTTCTGAATAGTAGCAAGGGACCAGGGTGTGTCTGTAGGGAGAATATTCCCCCATTACCAAAGTGTATCACAATGGGTAAATATAAATAGAGGTCAGTAGAGTATGAAATATAAGTATACAATAGAAGAAAAAAAAGAAAAAAAATATATGTGGGTAAAATTAACTGAAATTACATTCTACAATAGATGATGATATATCATGTAATTAGAAAAATAAAAAATCATGATTCAAGATAACTAGAGTAATATGTTCCACAAAACTATAAATGATATAAATGAAATCCCAAGCATCTGGTGATCTGGTTCGTTCATATGCTATCAAAATCCACCCTAAATAGTAAGAAATAAGGTGATCTAAGTCGTACTCATTCCTTAAACAACTCCTGCAATCATATAATCTACCCCAGGTACCAAACATCTTTGATATAGAGTATGAGATAAATCTTAGTAGGCCACCACTAGTTGTGTATTTAACATTAGGAATTTAAAATTGAAATGTAACAGTACATAGGCATGCATATATAATGAAAATTAGTACAATGTAACTAAATACCAGAGTACCTTCTCCATTCCTCCACTGTTTTATGAACATATAACTATATCAGTATTTGATTGTAGAAATTTATAAATTAATCGTATGCTAACAATAGATAATGTTCCATGCAGTGACAAGGAAACAATAATTGGTAATTAATAAGAAGTGGTTCCATCATATTCACCAAGGAAACCTAGACCTCATGGGTCAATAACTCTGTAGTAACTAGGTACAACTAAGGGTAATATTTTAATCCAAGGAACATAGTCCTTGCAATTCAACAATAAGATTCCTACTGAATCCTGGGTGATAGAAAAAGGTAAAATTGGGCTATGTAGTTATGAGGACCTATGGGATTTAACCAGGTCACCTGCTTATTAATTCTAGATCCAAGGAGTGTATCCAAGGAATCATTTAACACTATATGAGGGATCATATTGTGTCACATTGGGAATCAAATAATAGAAAATGATTGAGATCTAGGATGGGGTTAACATTTGAATGATGTATCCTTGAATCAGAATGGGGGTCCTGAGTGCTCATGGGATTCACTAATAAAAATACAAGGAGTGATCTAGTTCGAACCCTCCTACATGATATTTAAGTCATGTATAATTTCAATGTGTTCAAACCCTTCCTTTTATTAGTGTGAATTTTCAAATTATAATTCACCCCTTTTACGAAGTCATAATTATTCAATAATCCTATTGGGTTTATTCCATTCCAATCCTCAGTTTTAAAAAGACATGCAGAATGAAAGCAATATTAAATCATATTGTGGAAAAATCCATAATCATGGTCCATTATGTTACCTTCAACTAATTTAGTAAGGTGTGATATAGACACGCATCCTATTATTTATTTAAATTTAATCTTGTAAATTCACATTTTTAGTATAATTTCTGATTTATATTTCTCATTTAGTTACCTAATTGAAGAACTTACCTTAGTCAGGTAAATTTAAAGTGACATTGTACATTCCATTTAGCAATACATTATTCAAATAGCATTTATTATAAGGAGTCTTTCCATTTGTGTGGTCATTCTTGAGGACATCTGAACGTTGTCACAAAAGTATCACTGCACTAAAAATCAACTACAATATATTTTCCTACATGGGATGTTTGGAGTTAGGGTGTAACTACTAATAAATAATCACATATTTGGAATGATCATAACAAAATGGTTTTACGGAGTATAATCATGTTATATAAATACTATAAATGACACCCAATGAAATTTGTGTTCCCACATACAAAATTCCAAAATCAATGAATGTGGGGGATGATTTGTAGCCCACCAAAATTAGGGTGGAATGAATCTATTATTCTGATATCATTATTTTTTTTATAGAAAAGATATGATCTATGATAAAGACAAAAATGCTCACACCTCAATAACTAGGTCACCTGCAAGTCGGGAGATGAATGGCTAAAAAGGACTTCAGTACATACCGTTGAGTATCCAACATGATGAACTTAAGATCAATCAGATCCAAAACAAAGGATATCATTCAATGACATCCTTAGTCATTTAATGATATACAAAATGGATGATAAAGGGATACTCTTGAAGGAATTTATATTAGGAGGGTGGGGGAGGAAACATTAGAACATTAAGGAAAAATTTTAAAATTACCCATAAAAAAGATTTTGCATGGGGTTTCAGCATTATTTTACAATCCATTAACAAAACATGCATGTCTACCTTAGAAATGGGGGAACTCACACAGTTTGTCCAAATGCGTATGGAAATCATGCCCCAAACATGAAAGAAGGCTTTGTCCAAAAACATGTCCCCCCAAAATTTTCTGTAACAATTTTCCATTATTATTTTCCAAAATATATGGGTTCTTAATTATCACCATTCCCCAGACACCCTCGAAAACATCACAAACACACTAGGAATCCAAATGAGGTCCAAACTAAATAATTATACCAAAAATAAAAGAGGCATACTTGAGTGTAAAATTGTATTCTTACATTCATACCCCCTTAAAATAACTCATCCATGTGCTCACACTCTATGGGTGGTGAAACTATGTATGAGAGAAATATAGCCATTGGGGAAGTACATTGGCATCCCTCTCCCATTCCTTATCCTACACATGGAATTGATACCAAATTACCCACACTAGAGGGACATACTGACCTCAGAGGGCCTTTTTTCACTAGTCAGCGATGCATATGGGATACTTCTAAAAGGTAGGATCCGCATGAAACTCATCTTCCTCAGGGTCAAATGTATGAGATGGGTCAGCATGATAATTGAGAAGCACTGAGACATAGAAGATGTATTGAAAGGTATGGTACCTTTAAGGTAGTAGAAACCGATAGGATACCGACCCAACTCTTTATAGGATCTCAAATGACCCTGCATAATGTGGTGATATATTCCATTAATTCTGTAACAGTTTGTAACCTATCATGGGAGACACCTGACAAGCAACATGATCCCCAACCTCGAACACTATAGGTTATCGATGGGAATTGACATAAAAATTTTGTCCAGTCTAAGAAAAATCCATATGATTTTTGGTCATATGAACTGACTCTGAAGTATTCTGAATGAGACCTCGACCTAGAAGGACTACCTCACCTAACTCCAACCATCATATGGATGAATGGGACAATATAACATACAAGGCCTCAATAGGATCTAAATTAATCATTTCAGATAAAATATTATTATTATAGAACTCAATAAGGGGGATATTCTTCACCCAAGAACCAATAATATAAAAAAACATGCTTGAAGCATATCGTCTAGAACCTATATTGTCTATTCTGATTTTCCATGAGTCTGATAATGAAATGTTATGATTAGAAGAAACATAGTTCCCATAGCCTCCTACAATCCCTTCCAGAACTGTGATGTGAAATGAATATCCTTATATTAAGTAATAGTATGAGAGACCATGTGTTGTTTTATAATCTCATGAACATAAAATTTTCCCATATCATTGACAGAGAAAGTATCTAGAATAGGATTAAAGTGTAATTTTTTTTATAGAGTTAATATCTCCCATATATAATGGTTATCCATCAGTGACCTATGTAAGATGACTATAAAGTCCATAAAATTATCTTCCCATTTTTGTTTTGGAACTGGATGGGGCTGTAACAAGACTTCAGGTCTCTAGTGATCCTCCATCACCTTCTAAAAGGTGAAACACCTAGTAGTGATTCCTGAAATCTGATGTTTAATCATGGGAAATCAATACTGGTGTCACATATCTCAATAAATCATGGATACTCTTGGATGAATTTCCCACTAAGAATCATTGGAATCACACATTAAATCATCTCTCATATCGGTAGGAACCCATATACATCCATGAATACATAGGTTTTCGTATCTTTCTATATACCAATTGGGAGGAGGGTTGACTCCTAATATACTCTCATGGATTACCAATCCCTTATGATCTAAAAAATATCTACCATTCTCCTTCTAAATGAGGGAAGAGGTAACTATCAAAGTTGTGAAGTAATACTTCTTGGTACTATCAATAAACTCTAAATATAAGTTAAAAAAGAGGTAAATTAACATCCATTCATCATTGGATTTATTTATGGAATGTGTGTTATTTCTCCGATATAGTGCATCGTCAACCACATTTCACATCCCAGACATTTTTTCAATTCTCAAAATCAATGGACTATAGATATTTGACCTATTCCCACAATCTAATGTTCAAGTCACACTGAGTAATGATATATTTTAGGTTCTTATTGTCTATGTCCACCAATAAGTTCTCACCCAACTGATAATGTCTCTAGTAATATAAGGCATAAAGAACTTCTTCTAAATTAATATCGTACATTCGGTAATTTATCTCACGAGGCCTCAATAATAGAAATACATAAGCACCAATTTTATCATCCTACTTTATTACTGCTTCTAGTCTCATTCCGGATGCATCACAGAAGATGGGGCAATATCTACCAGGCTCTGGTAGAATTCGAATATGCGATTAGATAAGCCTCCCTTTCAAATCCTAAATAGAATTACCACACAAATCTACCCACAAGAACATAATACCGTTATTTTTTAGGATTGTATATGGTGAATTAATGTGTGATAAATCATGTGTGAAATACCTTTAATATCCTACCAACCCTAATAATCTGTGTATATCAAACACGTTCTTGGTCTGAAACCAAGAATCTACAATACTAACCATATCTTGGACAATAGATTTGAATGAATTTGATATAATATGACCCAATAAGTGAACATTGTTTATCAAAAAGTGGCAATGAGAATATTTAAAAAATCATATTCTCTCTTAGTGTACATATAATTATATCAAGGTAATTGGAATAGTCTCTATGAGTGTCAGAATTCACCAAGATATTTTCCAAAACAACCATGACAAAATAAGTCAATTAGTCATGGAAAACCCTATTCATAATAGACATGAAAATGGATAACAATTTTGTAAGTTAAAATTGAATAACAAGGAACTCATATAGGCCATGCTTGTTGTGGAATGCTATACGCAGTATTTCTGATGTCATGAATCACACATGATGATATCCTTGATTTATTTCAATAATAGAGAAGACACTAGATCCTTGGATCTAATGGATATGATCATGTTTTTGAATTAGTGGATACTAGTTCTTAATCGTGCATAATTTCAACTATTTGTAATCAACTCATAGAAGTAAAGTTACATCTTTATTCATGGAAAAAGCATAGGAAAACCCAAGATGATGTACTAATCCATTAAAACCATTGGCTCCAAATTCATATTCCTACTGATTGAGCTCCTTAAACATTGTAGTTTCCATACTGTATGGAGGAATGGACACTATAGCTACTCCAAGAAATATATCATTTGTAAAAATTACCTCTATATTAAGAGGTAAACCTGAAAACCGATCTGTAAAGAAATCCCTAAAAGGAACCACCACTGGATAGAAATCAATTTTTCATAAACCCTGATCTTTAATGAAGATATTTTCAATATGGTTTGTCACTTCACCAAGCCCATGATGCTCTGGTCCAGCATTACAAGCCTCGATATTCCACTAACCCTTATGTCGATAACAGGTAACCTCTTGTGATGTAAATTATACCCTATAGTGATAACATATTACAACAGTCTGATATATCCAAGAAATCCATCTCGATTATGACATCGAATCCAGTCATCTCGCGAAAAATGTGGTTCCACATGAAAGGGTAATTTCCTTACTCAACGTGATAGTCCATCGATTGATGTATACACTTTTCATACCCTTAACTTTTTATCTAAGTTCATTAAACAACAATAATGTTGTAAATCTAGTCCAAGACATACCGTGACAGATACAGAGATAAAATATTTAAATTAACCTACATCAAATTAGGTTGAAACTAAATTAGATTCTTTTAGAATGGTACCTCATACTATAGATGGTCCCACAGTTTTTCATTGGGTATGGATTGTAGTGCATGAAACAAGTTTCATTCATGTCCTTGTGAGATAGCTAGACTACCAGGATCCTAAATGCTCTGTTGGCGCTGTTCAGGATTAGCGTTCTATCTACAACGACCATGACCTCATCCTCATCTAGTCCTGTCAATTACATTCCAACTCCCATCATGTCAATGTGTAATGTAACCTACTCTTGAAGGTGTATTTGGTGCAGATAATTTCCCACTAGTGGCTAGTGCAATGGTCCTATAGAAATGATGAATATTCCCCATGCGTACACAATAAATTCATTCAAATGGGTTTATATAACAGTGAGGTTTCAGGTTCCCCCATTATCCACACTATTGACAGACAAGAAAACTAATTAAATGAGAACTCTAATTATCACTATCCTAAAGAGAAACCTCAAGGGATCATATACTACCAATGAATGAATTACTGGCCTAACATGGCTTAGATCCTCTATACCTGGTACTATTTTCATCCCTCAGATTATGATCATTGTTAAAAGGTCGATTGACTATTTCAAAAAAAGTAGGCATGCGAAAGAGATTCACCTACGTATGAATGGCCTATTGGAGCCCATCCATAGAGCATCGTGCACATGAAATCTAATCACTATCTAGAAGATATGGAATGCAATGTAACTCCGTGAATGATCTTGAATGTTCCATTACAAACCTTATTCCTTCTTCAAGATGCAAGAACTCCCTGGCTCTGTCTGCTCTCAGAATATGATGTAAGAATGTATCATAGTTAGTAATCTAGAATCTAACCCATAACATGCCTATATGACCACCATCCTTAGTAATCACATCCCCCCAATTAATTTACAAGTCCCAAATCATATATGTGGAATGCATTTCCCTCTACTCTAAAGGAATATCAAGCTATTGAATGATAGATATGATGGCCTCCAGCCAAGAATCATCAGCCTACGAACTGTCATCCTCTAAGAATGCATTAATATACTATAGCTAGAACTCCTGAGTCTGATTATCCATCATTGGTTCTTGTTGTGGAGCACCATACATATACATTATTATATATAGAAAACATTCACGAACATGGGAATTTGTTCATGGATAAGGTACATTAGTTGGTTCCATGAGTGGTACTCCCTAAAGTAAGATAACAGGCTCAAGGTCCAACTATAACTATATCGAGGTCTTAGCCAACCTCATGGAATATGATACTAGGATGTTTTATATGAATTGGTTTATAAAAACCATGCACACACCTTTAAATAAGTGTTAATAAGAAAGATATCGTCACTTACAATATCGAAAATACAATTCTCACTACCCAAAACAAACTACCCCAACTACTCTCCTAGATAGACAAGTACTGATAAGTACTCAAGTATATGTTTCATTTCATTTTTCCATTAATTTCAAGGTTCACTCCATTACCTTTCCAAAACATGATATGGTTGGATATGTATGTGCAACCATTATATTTTAGTTTTCATTCATCACATTATAATATATTTCTAATCTCATTGAATCGCATTCCATACACCTTATAAATGAATTAGACAATAATTTATTTATAGAATAATAGATTGAATCAGTATATAACTCATCCCAACCCATGATGGAAAATAAAACGAATGAATTGATATTTTCAATCAATCAATTATAACTAATAGTGATAAATTTCAAGTTTACCATAAAAACATTACTCAATAATCACAGTCTTATCAAGAACTAAAAAGCAGTGAGATGCACTTATATGGCATGAAAATATGCATGACATGTTAATTCTATGATCCTATATCACTGCATATTACAATGATCCTTTCTCGCGTATCATCAATCCAAGGATGAAAATAAATTCCCAATCAAAATAAAATTCAACAAATCTTCATTTAATGTGTACACCAAGTGGTGAAATAATATCAAATATATCATAAAAATTACAAACGACAATTAAAATTCAGGAAACATGGATTTTACCCAAAATATAGATTAATGAATACCATTCACTACTTAGGACCATGTCCCAAGCATTTATAATCTCTTTACAATTTTCACCAAATAGTAAACTTGGAATGGAACTGCCACTGATACAACATTGTGTGGTACCAGATTTAGATTCCACTTAATAGGTTCTAGAATCATAGTTGTCCCCATGGCCTTATGTTCATATACCCAAAATCCAGAGTCTTGAAAATAGTAGTGAGGACCTTGGGTATATCTGTGGGGGGAGACTATTTCCTCATTTCTAAATTGTATCATAGTTGTTAAATATAAATAGAGGTATGTAAATTAATAATTATAATAATATATTGGAAGTAGAAAATGTCATAAATGAATAAGTTTAAAAATAACTGAAATTTCATTCAAAAACTAATGATGATATGCATTAAACTAAAAAAATGGAAAACATGGATACCCAATAGTAGGCATAACATGTTCCAAAAATTTATAAAAGAAACCAAAAACTATCCCATGCATCTTGAGATTGGGATCGGTCATTTGTTATCAAGATCCTACCTAAAAAAGCATTGAATCAAGTGCTCAAAGCTATACAATTCTCATTTTCATCATCTTAAATAACATAATTTACTCCAAGTACCAAATGGTTCTCCAATATGGAGTGAGATAAATCATAATGGGAAACTGACAATGGTTACGATAATATCTATCCAATATAATGGAAATGTAATAGTGTGAATCTATGAATATATAATGAAAATTAGTACAATGAAACTAAATACCAAAGGACCAACATCAACCATCAGTTAGATTGTGAACATATAAACATGTCCTTATATAATTTACACCAATTTACATATAAGTCACATTTTAACCATATTTAATGTTCTATGTAGTTACAAGGAAATCGTAATGGTAATTAATAAGAAGTGGTTCAATGGACTTCAACAAAAAAACCAATTACTCCTAGGTTTCTAAATTAGTAGTAACTAGATGTAGAAAATTGTAAATGTATAATCAATAGATCATTGTCCAAGTCATTCCACAATAATTTTCCTATCGAATACATGGTTATAAACCAAGGAAAAATAAGGATAAGTAGGGATGTTTCCCTATGATATTTAACCATGGCACAAAATTATCAATGTTGGATCCAATAGTTGTATCAAAGGAAAAAATTAATACTATGTGAGGTATCTTTATATTTCATACTTGGAATCCAGTAATATAAAAAAATTAGGATCTAGTTTATTCTCAATCTAAGAAATCCACCTACTTTATTCAAAATGGTGTTACCTAGTGCTCAAGGCATTCCCATATAGGAAACCATGGTGAGCTCGTGTGAGGCCACTCCTGCTTGATAATAATGTCATGTATAATTTCAATTGGGTCAAACCATTCATTTCATTTGTGTTAATATTCCATGTACCAAGAACAAATTTAAAGAAGTCATAATTATTCAATAAGTCCATTTTATTGAAGCCATTTCTTTTATTAGTGTGAATAGGCCGAGTCACATTATACCATTATTAAATTCATTTTCGGAATATTAAATAAACATGTTCAATTCCACTACATTCTATTAATGTGTTATGTGGTGCTATGGACATGCATCATTTTATTAATTAACATTTAATATTGTCAAATCTTATACATAGTAAACATACAGATTTTCCTTTCATGTTTAGTTATAAAATAGAATCACCTACCTTAAGAGGGTCTAGTGGAAGTGAAATTGTACATTCCATTCACCATTACACGATTAAACTATAATTTATTAAATAATGGATTTCCATAAGTATTTTCAAGATCGAGCACATCCGAACAATGGAGAAAAAGGGTCACAATAATAAAAACACCACTTTGGAATATCAACATACATGGGATATTGGTAGTCGAGAGTGTATCTAATGAAAATTATTTAAATGTGTGGATGGAGCATAACCATATAGTCTTAATGAGCATAATCATGAAATATAAATTTAATAAACGACACTTGATGAAATTAGTGTGCCCCACACGAAAAATTTAAAAAACATGAATCATGAGGAATAAGTTATAAATCACCCACATAAGGTTTACACGACTCCCCTTCTCTGATATCGGCCTTTTATTTTTCTTGGATAATAGTAGATCTAAGGAAAAAGTAAAAATTATCGCGTGTCGATATATAGGTCTGGAGAAAGAGAGGAGACGAATAGCTAAAATGAATTATAGTACATACTATTGTGCATCCAACATGATGAACAAAATATATTTTAGATCCCTTATAAAGAAGATATTTAAATCCATACCTTATTAATATAAAGAGGTCAAATGGGATAAAATAGGTTAAACCCACATGAATTTGGATTTGGATGAAGGCGGATGCTTAATTTGATCATTAAGGAAGAATGGTAAAACTACACATAAAATATCATGTCCATGGTTTGTATATACAATTTTACAAAACATGTGTAAACCATCCAAGAGTACCTGTGAAAAATGGGAACCAGCATGCCGAGGCCAAATGGTTATAGATATTGAGTGCCAAACATTTGGTAAGGCTATTTCCAAAAACATGCCACTTTAATTGTTTTCTATAACTTCAATTCCTTCCCATTCAATTTACTATATATAATGTTTTTCGATATTATTCCCAGAAAGATGAGTTTCGGGCATCAAACAAGACCCAAACACCCTCAGTACCATCCTCAACTCAATATGAATCCATATTTGGTCCAAAATTTAGTATTACAACGATTTCTAAATGATCCACACCAGAGAAAAACATTGTGTTTTTACCAATAGAATAATATTGGCCAAACTAAATGGGATAGTAGGATGGATCATAGGAAAGTCTATGTCACTAAATTCATGAAATAAAAAATCATTCTATTTAATATAAATTATGTCTTCCCCAACTTCATGTTTGATATTTCTATATACATTTACTTAATCTTGATCCAATCTATGATGCACATGATTTATTGGCATTGTAGGGTGATCAAAATTTTTGAAATCCTCGTTAATATTGTCAGCATCGACAACCAATTTCCACTTCGATGGTTTCCAATTAAAATTAGTTCACATAATAATCACATTGGTTTAGAAAAACCTCCATAGTTACCATTTTTTTCTTATTCCCCAGTAACTAATCTCTTTAACTCTTTCATAGGTTAAACGAACATGGGATACATTAGGGAGTTTGACATAGAAGAAATCAGAAAAAAATACATTATATGAATCCTTAAATACATTCACAAGTAGATTTTTGTCGCCCCGTTACATATTTAATATCATATATACATCCTTTTACCACATTTTATCTAAATATAATTATATCAGGCAAAACATTTATTGAATAAATGTGAAAAGAAAACGAGACCTACAATATAAATCTTTTATGAAAGTTCTTATGATAACTATAACTCCAATTAGATCAGCAAAGGACTACTCATATTTATAAGAATCACTATCCACTGGAATACATGCCTAATAATAATTTGAGACAGATTTTTTTAAAGATTTTAATATATATAACCCATTAGAATCAATAGAATTCAACTATATACCTATTTATACTACATGGAATCAAGTATTTATATTCCCATGTGCTAAATATTACATTCCAATAAAACATTTTCACTAGAATGGGATATAAGGACCTCTAATTACATGATATCCACTCAACACATCCTTGATCTTCAGTTACTTTCAACACCAATTATATTCTCAACATCATCTAATAAGAATTTACTTCCATCATAGTTTCTAAAGAACATTTTGTGAGTCATGGGATCAGTGGATCTACATCTTGTTTTGTTCAGTTCTTATATATGTTTCATAGAATTTCATGACTCTTCAAGATATTAAACATATTCTCACTTCACTCTTTCCATTGTGAATAATGAGTATGGATTATATTAGGTTGAAGGAATTCTAAGAATCTAGAGATAAAGGGTTCTAGAGATGGTTCTGGCATGTGTAATAGTGATTCTAAAAAGTAGAAATAAGTGTATAATTTATATCATTTTGTAAATTGAAAATAGTAAATTCGAATAATATATTAAAATTCAAAATAAATCAAATACTTTTCTAGTAAAATAACAAACTATCACCAGTAGGTTATTCCAATTTCGTGTCATTACAAATGGAGGGTTATTCTACTGGTAAATAAACACCAATGGTGGGTAAAATATAACAATGGGTAATCACAAAAAATGGGTAAATGTATGTGATGGGTAAGCACAAATGGTGGGTACAGACGAATAGTGTGTACATACAAATGGTGGGTAAACAAAAATGGTGGGTGAATTCCAATGGTGGTAAAACTCCAGTGGTTGGTAAAATCAAATTGTGAGGAAAACCTAATGGTGGGTATACACCAACTATGGGTAATATAGAATGGTGGTTCCTAGAAAATTATGCTTAACAATAATTAATGTTTGATAATTTATTTACAATGTAGTTATTTCTCTAATAATTCAATGGATTTACAAAAATATAAGTATGTTGATGTCCCTTACCAATGTATTCAGGAGATATATCACCATTTTAAAAATTATATGTAGAAAAATGATTTCCTAAATTAATTTTTTATGTTCTAGAGTGAGAAATGTTATTTTAAGAGTTTTGTATGGAAGCTTTTTTTAAAATTTATAGTTACATGTTGGAATTGATATTCGTAGTCCATAAAAGTGTGTTTCATCCAAAAAAAATTTAGCACAACATATACCTTCAAATATTTATTTAGATTTATATATAGAAAATGAAACATAATTTTGATTCATACTACACCATGATATTAGAGACTTTCCAAAATGATGAAATGTTCTATTATTTTTTTTCAATCTACATTACAGCCACCAAAATCTATATCTGAATGACTAAATAATTCAAATTACTGCATATTGGATAAAAAATGTAAATTGGTTGTACACATAAGCTATTGAAATAAATATTTCAACAGAATGTAAATGTAAATTAATTTGGATTTTTTGAAAAACAACACAAATATACATAATAAACATAATTTAATATTCTCTAGTTGTTAAATAGAATAGATATATAATTATGAATATATTATTAGTTTTATTCACTTATTTCTGAACAACATTAAGAAATGACTTGTAAGTTTTAATCTTAGGAGTGTCACATCTTTTAGGGTTATCCAAAAAAATTGATATTATAATTTATATATTTACATTAATATAAATTTATTTGTATTTACTATGATAAATTTATAATCTTTGAAAAAATTCTTGTTATCCAATTAAACTCATTTCAACTTATTTTTTCATCATTTTTTAAAACACAACACCTATTGTGTTTTTATAATATCCACTGATAATATCATCAACATAAGATTGAAAAACTAAATATTATTTTGAAATTCATTTAATGAAATTTTTTCAAAATAGATATATTTTTTGAGAATACATTTGAAAAATGAAAAGAGACAAGCCTAAAAAAACATGCTCAATGTTCCTGTTTGAAACCATATAATGATTTTTATATTTGAAGAAATGATTATTGACCTGATTGTTTTTAAAATCAAGGGTTTGTTCACAAAACAATAAAAAATCATATTATAATTCAACAATTCCCCATTATCAATTATTTGATATAGTTTTGAATCTTTATGTGTGGCATAAAAAAAGTTTTTTGAGGGCTTCAAGAGTCACTAATGGTACAACAGTTTTTCATAATCAATAACTTCTTCATGGCTATACCCTTGTAAAACATATCTAGAATTATTTCTTACAATTTTTTCATATTAATTAATGTTGATTCTATAAAACCATTTATTTCTTATAGTTATGGTTTCACTAAATATAAATATAAATTTCCACAAAAAATAATATTACATTGTAATTTTTTATGTTCTTCTTGCATAGCCATTCCCCAAAATGTATCATTTATTACATCAGTGATGTTTTAAGGTTCATGATGTGGCACGAATATTTGATGTTCAACTTTATCTCTTAGAGTCTCTTGAGTCTATATACCCCTATCTATGTCTCAATATATAACATCTAAATGATGGTATTTAAGATTCCTCAAAGGTGTACAAGAAGAAAGCATGGTCACCACATTGGATTCTATAGGATGTAGATCAGGTTCATGAAGTTCTTCAGAACATGATGATTTTTCTTATTGTGTTATTGAACCATTATAATAGTCTTAACTAATGTTCATTGTGAATAAATCATCTTTAATTAATTATAAATGATTTTCAGCTCAAGTGGATCTATCTCAATAATAATTGCATGGACTGACTATTCAATTATATTTTATGTTTTGTTTATAAAAATATAATATTTAAATGATGATGAATGACTTAAAAATAATAATTTATTCCAATTGGAGGATAACTGTTTAATATTATCCATACTTTTAAGAATTATGAATTTTCATCCAAACCCCATAAAGTAATTAACCATAGTAAATCTTTTTTTCCAAAGTTCATATGGGGTTTTCTTGTATAAGTATATAAAATAATATTCTATTTATTATATAAGAGGTTATATTCACATTCTCCTCCCAACATCAGAAAGGTTATAATATTCAGTAACCATTTTGTGAGCTATCTAGGGTTGTTATCTATTCCCTCTTTCTCAACTACATTCTACTAGAGGATCATTGGAGAATAAAATTTATGATTATAACTATTTTTTAATAAAAAGGTTTCAAAGATTGGATTCTCAAACTATTGATCATGGTCCCTTGTTATGGTCTTAATTATCTATTCAATTAGGTTTCAAATAATTATTCATACGTGGTAATGTGATAGATAGATTCAGATTCATGTACTAAGGAGAAAAGCCATATATACCTAGAAAATTCATCTACAAGTACATAGAAATAATGATTCCCGTTTTGAAAAGATACTCCAGAAGGTCCATCTTGTTTATGTGAAAAAACTGATGATTTTGAGAAGTTGAATTTTTTTATTTAATTTAAATGATATTTTGTTTCCTTTCCATTTTTATTAGGGTTTTCATATTTCATCATTTCAAAATTAAATTTTGAATCGATCCCAAACTAACCATTTCATAGTATAATTTCCATGTGAATGAATATTAATGTATCATATCCTCATATATAAAATGAATGATTCTTTATAAAATGCATTTAGATAAGAAACATTCTATGAAATTATAGAATCAAAATTTACAACATACAAGTTTTAATTTTCAATGTATAAAAAACTAAATAATTATAAGAGATTAAAACAATATATCTATTGTCTTGAAATTTCATTTGAAGAAAATCATTACATAGTGATGATATTACCTGAATATTTTAATTTAATCCATAAAACAATTACTTTAGAGATTAAAACTGAGTTAGAGTTACTAATTTGGCCAAGGCCAATTATTTTCCATTTAGCATTGTTATGGAATTTGAAATTGTCACCATCAATATTAATCTAGTTTTTAATTATCATGATATATTTGATCATATTTTTAGAACATCCATAGCCCAAAAACCATATAATTATATCGAATCTCTTCAATAAGGTTCCTTAGAAAACCATTTTATACCAAAAATGATTTCGGTAACCAAAATTTCATGGGTCCAGAAATGATAGTTATGGGATATTTAGGAATACATATATTCATTATAGATTTCCAATAATTAGATTATAATCCATTTTAAATAAAAAATAATTTTTAGTAATACAATAGAAATTAGTATTAGAAGTTAAAGCATGTTATTTATGAACTAATGATTTCATTATAATTCCTCTATGTACATGTTGGAAACTAAGAACATAATTATATTTATAAGATATATTTTCCCAATATTTATGTGATATATTCTATTAAATTAGTTAATTTCACTATGTATTTACTTAAATGATCATAAACAAATTTCAATTCATTATTTTCTATTAAAAAATGGTCATTCATCACATTCTATCCAAAAAAATAAAATTTAATTTCATCAGAGAAAAAATATTTTTTATGGATAGTTATTTATATTTATTCACATTCATTATATTTTAAATCATATTACTGTATTCAAAAATTTCATATAAACAAATATTTTAACCACTATATCCATCCTATAAATTATTTCAATTATATATAGGAGTTATAATCGGTACCTCAGATAATTGTTTCATTAAGATCATATTTTTCTTTCAATATTCCCTTTATGTGCCTTTTATATGTTACTGATGTTTTTCCCTGAGTCAATTTAATAATATTTCATGGAATTGTCATTATTTTTTTCTTAATTAGCATACTTTATTTTTTTAATATTAACATATTATATACAACCATAACATGTCCTTATTTTTTAAAATCATAATAAGTAATCATAATTTAATTAAAATGTATTTTACTTTACTTATTATTGTTTTATTTATTTTCATACATTTCCTTGTATCTTGCTATCCTGAAGAATTTATTTTTCATATTGATTTTTTCAATCCTTTTGGCCAGATGGCCCATATATGCATCACTATCAGCTGGGGATTCCCCCACAGTTAGACATTCAGTTTATAATTATTTAGTTACATTATTATTGAAATATAATAATTTCTTATTCAGATCATCTTCCTTTTCATACATAACCTTAATATCTTCCTTATACATATTCATCACCCACATCAATTCCTCAAATTTAGACTTCTGATATCACACGATTCTATTATTGAAACTTATTTTCCACTCCATTATTCATGTTGAAATACCAATAGTATAACGATATGATCTTTTTATGAAATTTGATTTCCCATTGAGCTCATTATATTCATTTTATCATTAATCCTAAGATACATATCATGAAATCATCCCATATGGTTTTAAATTGATTGTTTCATGATCAAATATATAGGTTTTTAATTCCATTTCATTCATATTATTTGAACTTCATGAGAAATATATAAACTGTCCCATAATTCATAATAAATTTTACTAGAATATATCACATTAAACTCTTGTTAACCTAAATAAAATTAATTGTTATTCATGGAATTAATGGTTTATTTTAATTTTTTTAAATTACCCCTATCCCATCCCTTAATAGAAATATTAGGAAATTCATATTTATCTTCTATATAGGACCATATTTAAAAACATATACACTCAATATGAATTTCCATATCTATTTTCTATTACACATATTTATTTCAATTAACGAAGGGTGGACTATTTTATGTAGGACCTACATTTTTATTACCCCTTGATGTAATTTAATTTAGAACAATCTGATATTTAGGATCATTAAAACAAAATTAATATCATAATTTAAAATATTTTTTAAAACATATGTTATCAAATTTTAGATGAAGATAGAAACTCAATTATAGGTTAATTGAGTTCCTAATGAAAGATTATATCAAAAAAATAGTTGAATTAAAATCCTCATTTTGATTATAAGTGCCCAATTAGTCATAAAAATAGGCTAATATAAGTTATGTTTCATTAGAATATTCATGAAACATTTATTAGTCCACAATTAAAATAATATGATAACTATTATTACATTTTAAATAAATATAATTAATAAAACACCTATATATAAAATATTTCATATCAACTATAAAATTGGTGGGCTTGTATATAGTTTAATAAAATATTATCTTGAATCTTATAAGTAAAATAAACCTAATCATAAAATAGGATTAAAACAAGGATATCACTCTCATGCCAAGACCTATTCCCCTCCACATGGACATAACTCATTTTCATCAAGATTATAAAAATATATTCTTCACCAAAAATTGGATCATGTTAAAGTATATAGCTATAAGTCATATAGGCCACATGGAGACCTATTCTAAAATAACAGTGTAGATAAAATAAACCCAGGATACACATAGACCTATTCTAATGATTGTAGGTACAAAAATCTTTGAAATTGAACAAGATGTAACATATGTTTTAGTTAATGTGTAAGAGACAATGTCTGTTGATAAATATTACAGAATTACACATTTCTATAAATTAAATTCAACAAACAAAAAAATTCATATGAAGATGTATATAATATATATATTTTCTCATTATTATGTGCAATAAAATACAAAGTCTCCTAAGATATAACAAAATGCTGAGCTCAAGTAATTTCATAGAAAATAGTAATAAAATTGAGAATTTTAATATCTCTTTGTTCTAACAGTATGAAAATATTCGCAAGTTCTTTAATCTCTAATATTTCATTGTATTATGCAGTTAATTATTTATATGTTTATCGATATTCAATAATTGTCACATTTTTTTTGTTTACACTTGGACGGTTTGCATGGATATCACACATGAGTGTGGCATTATTGAATATATTGTTTTCTAGGATGGATATACTATTTTAGGAATAATCAACTAGGTATTCTACATCCTTGTAAACATCTCTAACATATTATTTAATTATTCATAATATAAATGAAGAATTATCATTAAAAAATCCCAACTATTAAATTCAATAAAATAGTAATTATATGAATTTAATGAAAATTTCCATAAATAAAGACAATAGATCATTCATATGGGGAGAGATGTCTATTCAAGAGTCAAACAATAGTGATTCGGTATAGTATTAGGCCATCCTGTAAACCCCAAATATTTCATAGTACGTGTCCCTTTGAATAATGCAATAGCATTTTTTGTACGCAACTTCAAGTTCTAACACACCACAACCAATAAAACTAGTTGTTAAGAATAGTAATACGCACTTTTTGAAATTTTATTAATTTTATCATTCAAAATGGACTTCATTTTTGGATTCTGAATATCAAAATTATCATAGATTGATTTTTTTGGTATTTTTATGAAAACATTCAATTTTTTATGAATAGTGAAAACACTGAGTTATAGTTTAATACCATATTTTCATTTAAATTATTATTTATTTTAGGTTAAAATAGATATATAATGTTTATATAAGTTTAATGGCATCCATTGGAGTCAATTTATAATAATTTTAGATATATAAAATTTTTATTGAACATTTTACCATCTTTTACCCACCTTCTAGGAGCATTTGAAAATTTACAGAATTCATAATTTTACAGCATCTGTTAGTTGAATATCGAAAATTAGAGAGACGTGGTTAATATCAGTATGTAAAATTTGGGTCAATGAGAAGAAATTAATTTTTGGTCAATAGTAACTTATGACTTTTATTTATGACAGTTTAAAGTAAATAGGGTAATTAAGGGTAAAAATGATATTATTATTACATTAACCCATGTCGTAATTCTATTGGATAACTCTAGTTCGACCAAAAACAACCTTAGGAATAAAATATGATCCTTTAGGTCTACATGATAGATTAACACGTTTTTTATTACTTATTTCAAAGAATAGTTAAAAGTGTTAAATTCATAGTTCAATAACTAAACCATTTTTAATATAGGGTTACACATAAGATAAATTCGTCTATAAATATTCAATATAAATCTATAAATATTTCCTACATTATGGTATTTTATTTATATTTTTTAGACATTAAATAATTTAATTATTTATGCCACAATGTTGATTCAGTAATTACCTAATTAATGAAATATTAAAATATTTGATATTATAAATCTTCCAATAAATGTAATTTGAGAGTTTTTATGAGTTACACATATTTAATATGTCAATAAGACCTGTTAGGGTTGGTTATATGAACTTTTTTCAATGTAATAATGATGTTTGGAATTTAGCAAAAACAAAATACCAAATAGTTCCAAACATGACATAAAAGAGTTTATAAAAAAATATTAAATTATTAATTGATATTCTATTCGTAAAAATCTAATGATCAGAATAAATACTTATATAATGATATTTTAATCATTAATGAACCATTTGGGGTTCACCTGGATGTATATTGTATGTTTATTAACCATATAATATTAAAATACAAAGAGACATGGTAAATGATAGACTATTTAACAAAGAGTTAAATCTAAAAGATATGGTTAATATAGTTACCAAAACCTGTCTAAAACCTATTTCTTGAGTGGTTTTCGACCCATTACCACCTTATCCTTTAAATAATCCATTTTTGAGCGATTAGAAAACGAAAATTACATTATTATAAAATAATATTTCTATCTTTTCCTAAGGTTCCCCTCACACATCTTATAAAAGAGAACTCCCCTTCTCTCAAATACACAACATAAAAGCCTTTTTGATCGGCCAAAACCTACCCAAATACCCTATCAAGTGTCATAAATTTATCTTAGAGACCTTTCGTTAGTCATAAATCCATCCTATGGATCCCTTTTGATTAAATCAAAAGAAAGAACCTGAAGAAGAGTAAAATATTCCATCACCTCTTTCAAGTTCCTTTCTTCTTCCACTTACATTTTCATTTATGTTTCCATTATAAAATAATAATTCCATTATATTATATATTCTATGATGTTATTATAAATAAGGTACAACCATATTCATTATTTTTTCCATCCTTTGAATGACATGTCACTAAACATGTGTGCATACGGCATACTGTCTCCACGTCGGGGTGTAATTGTTATTCAAAAAAATATTATTTGGGTGGGTATAGTAATGATGTGAAGTTGATGTAAATAATAAATATAACATTATAATTATTCTTTATAAATTATATACAATCAAATTATATATTATTTTAATATAAAAATAATGATATTGTCGCTCGTGCGTACGTACGGATTACCGTCTGCACGAACGTGATGAGATTCATTCCACATCGTATCCATTCAAGACATATGTTTATTTGATGATTAAAAATAATTTTTAAATACTTTATTTCATTCTAGGTATCAATAAGATACATCCCATTCATAACAAATTTGACTAAATTAACAAATAATATAAAGGAAAATGAATCTGTTTACACCTGAACCGATGATAATACTAAGATATTATTAAGAAAGAAATGGTAAAAGATCATATATGATATCATATTAATGTATATGATTCTTTTATAATTTAATAAAATTTGTTTCACCATTATACAAGAGATTAACCTACCCTAGACTAAGGAAAAGTACAAGGTGAAGGTTAATTTCACAATCTCTTTATTATACAAGCCTGTTTTTATGTAAGTATCTACTATGACCTCTTTTTCATCCATTCCATGTTTCATAAAAATGTATTTTGAATCATTTTTACTATTTACTAGAAAATGGGGTAATGAAAATTATACCCTTATTTGAACTAATATGTTTTTAACAGAACCTTTATGTTGTTTTCAAAACAAGGTACTTCATGAAATGTTTTACAAAATTAAGGTAAGAATGTTTTTCTAAACTTATATGGCGGGTGCAACTATTTCCTGCCATTATAACATAATCAAAACTTCCCTTACAAGCTTATAAGAATATTTTCAAAAATGATGTTTTCTCTATAATTATGTGACTCATAAATTATTTCAAAATAAAAAGATATATTTATCTAAGAAATGTTTTTATTTTATCTATGGAAACATCCTTTGATGGATTTTTTGATTATTTGAAGTTGATTTATTATTATAAAAAAACATCCATATTGTATTAAAGGAATTGTGAGATGGTTTACTATCGATGTGCTATTTTTATACCATTCATGGTTTATGGATAAAGTATTGACATTTTTTATGCTAGTTTTAATACGAATGTTTATTTTATATTTCAAACTCTTCATATAAGAAATGTATTGGACACAATAAGTGACAGGTGGTGCCCGGTATAGCTCCTCGATGCATCAGTTAGTTTCGTGAGACAACTATAAATGGAATTGGTTGAGGGCTTTCCCATTATGATATATTGTTTTTCCCGAAGCCTTAATCATTTCTATAAATCTTGGTTGAGGCCTTGACAAAATGTTTCATATTGTCCGGCATTATACATTCCCTCATTATGAAAATAATATTTATGGTCCATGTGGTCATTCGACTAGTATAATACCATTGATTATGTTTTATTATAACATTATTTAGTCAGCTCATTTTCTTTCCATAAATGTATTCATGTTTATTATTAGTAAAGGAACGTGGTTTCAATTATTCACCATTATTAATATTTATGTTATCTTCTGTTATATTGCATGCCCATACTGAGCTTTTGAGCTCACCCATTTCATATGTTTCATTTTCTAATTATATTAAGAATTTATTTTTGAGTGACTTTCTGGAATAATCTATGAGGATTGGATGTTTCTAATGGAATAAATTTTTGTTTTATTTATTTTCATATTGTAAAGATTAACTGATGTATGAATCTTTTTCCAATATTTGTAAATTGATCCATCTTTTGATACATGATTTCCTTGTGATCATGCCAATGTTATATAATAATGCACCAACTCTGGGTAACTAGGGTCAGGGTATTAAAGTTAGTATCAGAGGAAGTTTAGTACAAACCATGGAAACTAGATTTAGATAAACACAGATTACAGCAAATATCCCTAAGATAGACTTTGATGATTAGTATAGCAGAACATCCTAGAATTTTAGTATTGTATAGATTTTGTGAGTTTTCCATACAATACATCCATGTCCGGATATTAGCAGGTAGAGGTGCCTCCTGCATAGATGTACCTAGGGGTAAAACCTAAAAACACCACTTTGATCTTGACTTGAACGGGAACTGATACATGACAACGGGCCTTGATGCACTCTTTTTTACGACACTCCTGGGGGATATGTTTAGGATAATTATCATTTTCATTACAAACCATTATGAATGGTATACGATTATATAAATCCTCAAAAAAACATTTTTATGATTATGGATTATATCCATAAACTGTCCAATTTATTTTATGTGTTTTACAAGTTTGGATTTATGTATTGTGATTCATAACCTAATATAGCATATGCCATTTTTTAGAAATGGTTCCAAGTGGAAGTAATGGAAACTGTATCAATGAATGCACTCCATTTAGGTATTTACCTCAAGCTCAAGATCATTATAATGGAGAAGGTGATACAACTAGTTTGGATCACCTTATCACTATATTGGGACAACTCCCGTAGGTTATTAATAATAACCTTACCCATATGGATCACCCTGATCCCCAATGTAGAGGATCAATGTTAGACCACTTCATGAGGAAAGAACCACCAAAATTAAATGGTAGTACAAATCCATTAGTGTCTAAGCAATGGATAAATTCCATGAAGAAAATATTCCACACCATGGGGAGTAGTGAAAGAGAAAAAGTTGTCTTGGAAGTTTATCGCCTCACTGGATATGTTGATCAATTGTGGTCATTGATTCATCACAAAAAGAAAGGTGAAGAAGTTTCCAGTATGGAATGGTGGGAGTTTAATGAATGTTTTTTAGAAAAATACTTTCCACATGACGATCGAGAGAATGTGGAAAGGCAATTTCTAAGTCTGAAGAAAAAATATATGAGAATGTCGCAAAGTATAAAGCTAACATTACATGGTTAGCAAGGAATGCAGTTGATTATATACGTATCCCAAGAAGTATGATTGGTTGTTTCTTTGATGGGTTAAAACCATTTCTTTGTCGAGAATTAGTATCACAATCCTTCACATCATAAGAAGATTTGTCTCATGTGCTATCAAGAAAGAGAAGGAATTATTTACATCTTATGACATTAAAGAAAAGCAAGAGAAGAAGAGATCTGTTGAACACGCTGGGGAAGGAAATAATGAAACAGGGAATACATGAATAATTGAATTTCCACCCTGTGATAATTGTTGATGGAAGCACACTGGTGCCTGTCTAAAAGGAAAAGGATCATTCTACAAATGTGGAAAAAAATTCCATTTTGTTTTTGATTTTAATGGAAAAAATGTTGATACCATTGTTAAATGATATAATACATTTAGATGGGACATTATGCAAATGAATTTCCTAATCATCATAGAAACTTACTTAAGAAAAGGCCATGGGATCAAGGCCAAGCTTATGCGATCACTACTGCTGAGGTTCAAGCCCAGAAAGATGTGGTGGCAATTAATTTATTGTTTCTTCATGTTTTTCCAATGCATTATTTGATTCTATATCATCCTGTTATTTTACATTATCTCAGTATAATAAGAAAATTAGATATTTCGAATTTTATTTAACAAGGGAGTTATTAGTCAAAACTCTTTAGGGGAGTATAATTGCAACAAAGATTTTGGAATAAGTTCCCATTTGGGCATACAAATGTTCTTTATCTCCTGATGTCATCATCATACCAATGATTTAATTCGATATAATCCTCATTAAGGATTGGATTTCAGACAATGATAATAAAAAAATTATTGAAAAAATATGTAAGTTAATATTTTTGGTCACGATGATAAATAACACCATATCATTGGAGAAAAAAACCACCACCTAATTATTTTCTAGATTAACCCCCAGTAGCTCAAATAAATTCAATTATTAGGGAGGAATAGAATAAAATAATTGTGGGTGAGGAAGAGAATTATCAACTATAGGATGTACCTATTATGTAAGAGTATGTTGATGTATTTCCAGAGGATTTACTTGGACATCTTTTGGAATGATAAATTTAGTTTTCCATTGATTTAATTCATGGATCAAGGCCCATATCAAAGACCCCATATAGAATGGCCACTGTGTAATTAGTTGAATTACAAAACAACTATAGAAATTTAGTAATAAGGGATTTAATCACCCTAGTGTTTCTCCATGGAGAGCCCAGGATTATCTTTTTAAGAATAAAGATGGATCTATGAGGTTTTTCATTGACTATAGATAGATCAATGTTATTACAATAATGAAATAGTATTTGATACCTCGCATTGATGATTTATTTGACCAACTTCATTAAGTTAAATACTTTTCAATGATTTAACTTCGATCTGGATATCATCAGTTGTTTTTGAAGAAGGAGGACATTCCGAAAATAGCATTTCAAACCAAGTATGAGCATTACTAGTTTACAGTAATCCCTTTTTTATTGACTAATTCGCCCTCAGTCTTCATAAAACTAATGAAATTATTTATCAAGGAATATCTCGATGACTTTATTGTGGTCTTTATTGAGGATATCTTTTAATAATCAAAATTATATGAAGTTCTTGAAAATCACTGGCACATTATACTGAAGACTCATAGAAGAAAAAAATTATATGGGAAGTTCAGAAAATGTGAATTCCAGATTCCAGATATATTTTTTCTTGGACATATCGTCTCTAAGTATGGAATTATTATTGATCTTTATAAGAAAATAGCAATCCATGAATGGCTATCACCGACAAGTATAACTGAGGTATGAAGTTTTATTAGTTTCAATGTGTTATTATCGTTGTTTTGTCCATAATTTTTTCTGATTTGCTAACCCATTAACAATGATCACACGAAAATGGGTTAAATTTGTTTGCAAAAAAGTGTGTGATGCTTGTTTTGAAGAATTGAAGAAAAGATTACTCAATTCTCTTATATTGACTCTACTATCAGGTAATGATGGGTTTGTTATTTATAGTTATGTATTGAATAATGGACTTGGTTGATTTATCAGCTATAATCTATTCTTTGAAGATTTCGAGACACTATCTCTATGGTGAAAAATGTGAGATTTATACTGATCACAAGAGTTTGAGGTATATTATCTCACAGAAAGAATTAAACATGTGGAAAAGATGATGGCTTGAACTAATCAAGTATTATGATTTCTCGATACACTACCACCCAGGGAAGGAAAATAAGGTGGAAGATTCATAAAAGAGAAAATATCATGGAGTTTTGAACAATATGGGAGTTGAAAGGTATACTGTTTTCAAGGATCTAGTAAAGAGAGATATGTGAATAACCATATAAGGTGAAACATTAATGATTTTTTAAATGGTTTTCAAACCATATTTACTAGAAAGGATAAAAATTTCTCAGGCTGACGATGATGAGTTTCAAAAGAAGATTAAAGATGTGAATGATATGAGATTGAGTTACCTCGTATATGAAGATGGAATTTTGAAATTTCCGAAGAGACTTTTTGTTACCGATTTACCTTATCTAAAAAAAGAATTTTTGGATTATTCTTATAGATACAATTTTCTTATACATCCAGGAAGCCCAAAAATGTATATAGATTTGAAGGAACATTTTTTTGGACAAAATGAAGAAGGAGATTGCTGATTTTGTGTCATGTTTTATGGTTTTTGAACAAGTGAAAGAAGGAAGGAAACAACTTGGAAGAGTCATCCAATCTCTTCCCACACCTGAGTGGAAATTGGATGATATCATGATGGACATTATCATGGGGATACCAAATACTCCTATAAGGAACTATGAAATATGTGTCATTGTTGATCGTTTAACCATGTTAGCACATTTTCATACTAAATGTGAATATTTACTACTTGAATGTTTAGAAAGACTATATATTAATGATGATGTAAGACTTCATGGAGTAACACTATTTATTGTCTATGATCGTGATCCCCGTTTTACATCAACATTATGGAAAAGTCTTCTGAAATCCCAGGATACTAAACTTCATTTAAGCACTTCTCACCACCGCCAAACTGATGGACAATCAGAATGGACTATTCAAACCTTAGAAGAAATGTTGATATCATGTTCACTTCACATTCATGTTATGTGGGATCAATATTTACCTCTAGTAGAATTTTCGTTTAAAAATTTCATCCATTCAAGTTTTTAGATCGCACCATATGAAGGGTTATATGGAAACAGATGTCAGACACCAACCAGTTTGGATGATGTTGGTGAATGAAAACTTGTAGGCCCGAAACTTGTGGAGGAAAATATATAATAGGTGAAGTTAATCCAATCTCACATCAAGGAAACTCAATGTAGGTGAAAGAGCTAGGCTGATAATCAAAGTAAGGACTAAGAATTTCAGTTAGCAGATCCTTTATCATGAAGGTATCTCCATGGAAGGGTGTTATATGTTTTCGTAAGAAGGGAAAATTGAGTCCCAGGGACATCGGACCTTTCAAAATTATTGAAAGAATTTGGGCTGTAGCTTACCATGTGGCAATGCTGCAAAGTCTCTCCAAAGTTCCCGATGGTTCCACGTATCACTATTAAGAAAATACATGCCTGACCCAATGCATTTACACACATGTGAGGAATTAGAAATATAACCTGATCTGTCTTATTGTGAAGAGGCTCTCAAGGTTCTTCATACATGAGAACAAGTGCTGAGAAACCAGAAGGCTAATATGGTAAAAGTTCTATGGAGAAAACATAATATAGAAGATGCATCGTAGGAACCCAAGGAACTTATGATGAAGAACCACCCAACTCTTTTTATGCAGTAATATTCTAGAAATTTCAAGGACAAAATTATTAAAATGAGGGTATAATGTAACACCCCAAACTTTCATAGTACATTTCCGTTTGAATAATGCAATAGCGAGTGTTATACTCAATTTCGAGTTCTAACACACCACAACCAATCAAACTAGTTGTTATGAATAGTAATACCCACTTTTTGAAATTTATAAATTTTATCATTCAAAATGGACTTCATTTTGGATTTGGAATATCAAAATTATCTTAGGGTGATTTTTTTGTATTTTTCTGAAAACATTCAATTTTTTATGAATACTAAAAACCCATGAGTTATAGATTAAAACCAATTTTTTATTTAAATAAATATTTTTTATTTAAATTTATTTTATGTCAAAATAGATACATAATACATAAATATTTTCAATGTAATTCATTGGAGTCAGTTTAAAATATTTTTTGATATATAAAAAGTTTATTGAACTTTTTACCGTCTTCTACCCACCTCCTAGGAGAATTTTCCAATTTACATAAAACACAATTTTAATGCTTCTGTGAGTTGAATTTTGAAAATCTAAGTGACATGGTTGATATCATTAAGTAATATGTGGTTCAATGAGATAAAATAGTTTTTGTGAATAGTAACTTTTGACTTTTATTTACCATGATTAAATGTAAGTATGGAAATTAAGAGTAAAAATGATATTATTATTACCTAGACCAATGTTTTAATTCAACTGGATAAGTTTAATTTGACCAAAAACAAACATAGGAATAAAATGTGATCCATTAGGTCCACTTGAATTAGATAAGGACATTTATTATTATTTAATTCAATGAAGAGTTAAAAGTGTTAAATTCAAAGTTTAATAACTAAATTTTTTTTAATATGAGGTTACATATAAGATAAATTCGACTATAAATTTTCATTAAAAATCTATAAATATTTCCCAAATAATGGTATTTTCTTTATATTTTTTAGACATTAAATAATTTAATTTATTTATGAAACAATGATGATGTAGTAATTACCTAATTAATGAAATATTAAAATATTTGATATTATAAATAACCAAATAAATGTAATTTGACACTTTTTATGAATTACACTAATTTTATAGGTTAATTAGTCGTGTTATTGTTTGTTAGATGCTTTTTTTGAAACAATAATGCTGTTAAAAATTTAGCAAAAACACAATACCAAATAGTTTCAAAATTGACAAAAAAGAGTTTTTTTAAAAAAAATTATATTATTAATTATATTCTATTCCTAAAAATCTATGGTTTTTTCAAAATACATATATTAATGAACAACTTGGGTTTCCCTTCTAAATATATTGTACGTTTATTAACCATATGATATTAAAATACACAGTGACAAGGTAAATGTCAAACTATATAACTAATAGTTAATCCTAAATGATAAGGTTATCATAGTGACCCAAACCTCTCTAAAACCTATTGGTTGAGTAGTTTTATACCCATAAAAACCTTAGAATTTATCTACTCCATTTTGGAGCCATTTTAAACCAAAAAATATTTTATTATAATATAATATTTATAGTTTTTTCTATGGTGCTCTCAACCCTATTATAAATGGGAACTTACCCTTCTCTTAAATTCACACCTTAGAGGCCATTTGGCTTGGAATAAACCTGCCTAAATATCCTATAAACTATTCTCCCATCATCCTAGAGGCCATAAATTAGACACAAATCCATCCTATGGTGCCCTTTTGATCAAGTCAAAAGGAAGAACCCAAAGAAGTGGTAAATATTTAATCACCACTTTCAAGTTCCTTTCTTCTTCCACTTCCTATTACATTGATGCTTAAAATATAAAATAATAATTCTAGTAACCTATATATACTATGATGTAATTATATATATGATACAACCATATTTATTATTCTATTCATCCTTTGAATGACATGTCACCATACGTGCGTATGTACGACATACCGTCTCTACATCGTGGTGTAATTGTTATTCAATACATTATTATTTCGGTGGGTATAATAATCATGTGTCATTGATTTAAATAAGAAATATAACATGATAATTATTCATTATATAGGATATACCATCCAATTATATATTATTTTCATATGAAAATAATGATATTTTCCCTCATGTGTTCGTATGGATTATCGTCTCCACGAACGCGATGACATTCATTCCCAATCATATAAATCCATGACTAATTTTCATTTGATGATTAAAAATAATTTTTAAAGGCTTGATATAATTCTATTTATGAATTATATACATCCCATCTATATCAAATATGACTTACACAACAATGAATATAAAGGAAAATGAATTCGTTTACACCAGAAACGATGATAATACTTAGATATTTTTAACAAATAAAAGATAAAAAATCCTATATGATATCATATTAATGTATATTATTCATCTATAATTTAATAAAAATTAATTTACTATTATACAAGTGGTTAAACTACCCTCAACCAGGGAAAAGTACATGGTAAGGGTTAATTTCACAATCTCTTTATTATCCGATGTTGTTTTTACGTAAGTATCTACTAGGACCACTTTATCATCCACATCAATGTTTCTTAAAAATGTATTTAAAAAAAATTATACTATTTAATAGACAATGTGGTAAAGTTATTTATACCCTTATTTGACCATATATGTTTTGAAAGTAATCTTTTTGTCGTTTTCCAGACACGGTACGCTATGACCTTTTCAAAAAAATTAAGGTAAGAATGTTTTTCTAACATATATGGTGGGTGCGGCTATGTTCCACCGTTATAACATCATCAATTCTCCCCTAAATGTGGTCATTTGACTAGTAGAATACCCGTGATTATGTTTTATTATGACATTATTTATGTAGCTCATATTCATGCCAAAAAAGTATTCATGTTTACTATTGGTAAAGGAACGTGGTTTCAATTATTCACCATGCTTAATATTTATGGTATCTTCCACTATATTTCTTACCATTAATGATCATCTGATCTCATCCCTTTCTTATGTTTCATTTTCCCAAGATATGAAGAAGATATTTATGAGTTACGTGTAGGCATAATCTAGGAGGATTTGATGTTTTTAATTTAATAAATTCGTGTTTTATTTCATTTCTTTTTGTAAAGATAAACTTATGTATGAATCTTGTTTCCAATAATACTAAATTGATCGTTCTTTAGAGTCATGATTTCCTTGTGATCATACCAATGTTTTGTAACAATGCACCGACTCTGGGTAACTAGGGTTGGGGCGTTACACATCCTCAGTGCTGACTCATGTTCCATGGTGACTAGTATCAATGGTAAATCATTTCAATGGTGACTCATATCAATGGATACTCATATCAAAGTAGAATCATCTAATGGTTGGTCATCCAATGGAATTTCATCATTTATGTTAGATGGATTTTTTTGGAGACTCCACTTTGGTGGTGGGTATTGTTTATGGAGACTTATTAATGATGGTGAATCTTCTATAATGTTGAGTCATTACTAGTGTTGATTCATCATCAAATGTGATCTATTATTAGAGGTGAATCATTTTAAATTCTTATTCATTTAAAAAATTATACATATTTTATTATATATCCTTATGTTTAAAAAATAATTAAAATAGTGAAAAAAATAATTAAATAATTTAGCATGATATTATGATCATTAAAACAAAGGTGACCACAAATTTTATAACCTTATTATAATTTATTTGATGATCATATAATACATTATTCATCAAATTAGTATTTTTATTATTCACTCATATCTTTGAGAATAAGACAAAAACAATTTAAAATACTTTGACATTGATTATAAGATTTTGAGTAGATAAAATATGACTTTGGATCCATCTATATTAATTTCATGATTAGAAAAAAACACATTCATAAGGCGCTTGTGGAATTTTTATTTTGTAATTCATTTTAGGTATAATAGAAAATAGTGGTTTGAAAGTTCAAAAAGGCTTATTCTAAAGAGAATACTAACTAAGATAATGCTTAAACACTCATTATGGATTTAATGAAACACAATTAGATTAAAATTATTTTGATTCATGGTTGGAAGAATTTGAGAATTAATCCAAACTCTTAGACATAACTATATATTTAAATAAAGGCCTTTATACATATATTAATGACAAATAAAAAATAAAAAATAAATATAAAAATAAATATTGAAGTATTTTATTGAGTTAAATATTCTGAATATTTTTTTGATAATGGATCAAGAATTAAAATTACATTGGATGATAAAAAGTCAGAGGATTCTATTAAAAGAATTAATATATGATAGATTTTATATTTTTATACTTTTAGGGTCATCCATAATTTAAATATGATAAAAATATTCCGAAACTATTCTATGAATATAATAGTGATATGTGAAGGGAAAAAACAATAGAGATTTAAAAGTTAATTAAATGATTATCAATTAAACCTATGAAGGTAGTGAAAAATAAAAATTGATATTTTTTTATAATTCAAATGATGAAAATTTTTCCCATTAATCAAAGAAACTAAATAATATTTAGATCATTGGATTACATGATAATGTGATCATTAAGGACTCATCCAAACACATTAAATGTTCTAGTGTATTTGAACTATAATTCAAATTTCTCTAATTTTAAGGATCTATTTGTTCTATAGTTTTATAGATTTAGGACATAAGTAGTATATTACAACTCATACAATACAAATTAGTTACCTCTTCTCAATATATATTTTTTAATAATATGATACATTTAAAATAGCAAATGATTTTATTTTATTAAAAAAATTAATAATTTAATCGTGACATCTTATTTTCTATTACCCATCATTAATCACTTTAATAAAATTTTTGAAACATGACATTAACACCAATATATCAATATGAGATATAAAAAATTAAATAAACCATTAGTCCAAGAATATAAATATGAATTATCCTATTACAAAATAAACATTAGGCTTAAAATAAATATTTCCATACCCATGAAATCACTTTTTCTGCATAAATATTTTTATATAATATTTCACAAGAAGTAATAAAGAAAATAATTAAATGCCCAGTTTTTTATAAGACATGATAAATACATGAAAAAATTTTCATATTGTAATAATTTTTACCCTTATTAAGTATAATATACCTTATTTTGAATATAATATTAACAAAAATACGTTATGAAAAAATGATATTTCTGTAAAAACACAAAAAAAAAATATTTTAGGTTACTTAGGAAATCATTTTCTTATCATATTTACCTTTTTAGTAACCCTTAATTATACACCTAAAATAACCCTCATGGTTATACATGAAATAACCTCTGTTGTTATACTCAAAATAACAATTACAATTACAATTAGAATAACCATCACTATTAACATTCAAAATAAACAAAACCATTTCATTAGAGGAAAATCATTGAACCACCCATATTTGGTATATAATGGAACCACCATTCATTATAAACATTTCTTAATAACAATGAAATAATCATAAAACTGAATGCATGAACCATAAAACATACCTTTATGAAAATCATATATTTTAAAAGAATACAGCTAAAATAAAGAGGGAAAAAATTATTTTAAAACAATAATGTAATATTTTAATGTAACATTCAAATAATTAGGATTTACGTAATTTTTTAATTTTAAATCATGATGTATTTGTTATAAAATTCCTCTTGACTTTTTTAAAATTGAAATATTGAATGATGATTATTAAAATAATGTTTCCAGACATTAATTTGTTTAATCATGAATGGTTTTATCTTCCTGAATAGTAAACATAGGTTAATTATATACATGATTAAGAACATTTTTCACGTTCATTTTTATTTTTATATAACTTATTACCATGTTAATTGCATAATCATTTAAATCAGTGTTGGGTGTTTTGACGATATTTGGAACATAATCCAAAAATAAATTTGGTATGATGAATATGGTCAGAGGGTAATTATTCAACCATATCCACAATAGTATTCAGAAATTAGTTACCTCTTTTACAAATTATTTATTCATAAAAATTCAACCATGAAATATGGCTATGTAAAATGAACTACGTTACAATCCTCGTGATGGTAAGTCGTACATATACATGAGAAACATTTCTATTTTTCAATGATAATTATAGAAAAAAGGAATGTATTGTTTTTCAATTATAAATTGAAATTAATATCCTATATATCATATTAATTCATTTAATATATTTATATATATCTTATACAATATGTTTTAAATAAAATAGATCCACATTAGTTCATTGATGTGGAAGTCCACATGTATGCACTAACAACATTATCAATTTTTCTATGAAAGAATGTTTAAGAATGTAATTGATATTTAAATTTTTAATAATGATAGAAATTTCAGTAATATGATATAAAAATATTAAATTCATAAATATAATCTATCCAAGATAAATAGTGAGTGAAAATTAAATACATCGATTCGCGATGTAGTAGTTTACCGTGCACATGAATGACGAATTTTAATCCCATTTGATGGAAGTTCAGATGAATATAGATCATCATACTAATATATTAACAAAAAAATTATTAATAATTTAGAAATTATTATTTTATCATGGTTTAATAAGGTTTTGAGGATGTTGGATAACTAACAAATAGAAACCCTCAATTAAAAATGATACCCTTTCTTCCGATATTCTCTTTTTCATAACAACTTATGACCATTAAGGGTTCTTTTATAAATAAAATACTGTGAAATCACATCCATAGACAATGTCTTTCAATTTTTAATAATATAAATTAAATGTAAATTTTGAAAGAATCAGAATCCTAAAAGGACAATTACATATCCAAAAATCCATACCCATCTGTATATCCCAGATTAATTTCTTCATCTACGGTATCCAATTACCACTTATAGCTTTCATAAATCATCAGAGTCTCTGTATACTTCCATCTGAGATTTAACTTCTTCAAATACAAAAACTCCTCAAATAAATGTATACCATTTCATTTTTATAGATGATCCGGTAGCAATCTACTTCATCAAAGATGAATAGTCTGTCTTCTTCCTTCTTCTAGGTGGAAGGTTCCTAAATTCTTCATTCCCTACCACATTCTTCACAACACATTGAACAACGTTGCTATAAGAGGTTTTAACTCTACCACCTTCATTATCCTCCTCACTATTAGATATCCCCACATTTTCTCAGATAATCACCTATTGGTTTTCATCATTCATTACATGTCCCTACTCGACGTGACTATTATTGTTTATTAGTGATAAACATTTTCATAACACCACAAAATCATGACCATCATGCCCCCCTTATACAAAAATCCTTCTCCAAATACTAAATAGTAAGAATAAATGACAATATGCATATTTTTACCTTATCTCCTTGGAATTTCTTCCTTGGAATGAGATATTATTTCATGATTCGGTTCTTTTAAGAAATTTCATGAGCCCTGCTCTTTCTCCTTCTCAGTCTTTCTTTCACTCTGATTACAATTCATTCCAGAACATAGAACCCAACGGTCCTATATCTCAATAGCATCAACAAACAACCATCCTATAGAGAATGTAGGGGAAACATGACTAGTCATAAGAGAAACCAGATCCTAACCCACTTCTAATTATTTATTCACCACACCCTCAAAATAGTTACATGTTTTTATACTAGTAAATTTCGTCTTAGGCCGTGACATTAGCCCATCTAATACCCTCTCCCAACCACCAGTTTCATCCAAGGAACCCCCTACCTAAAAATTCACAATAGGACTGATCAATTCCTCATTACTCCTAGTGGGTTCCACTGCTCGGTTCACACTGGCCACCCTAGCTGATTGATATGCATGCTAAATAGTGGCCTCCAGAAATCCTAAATTAATCACGCTAAGATAACATTGCAGTTTTCCAATCTCCTCATCCACACATAGATTCAAAGACTCTTTCACCACACTAATTCGTTTTCCATTCACTACAATGATAATAATAGGACAAGGTCCGGTCTGAATTCACGTACAAAGTTCTGAATTCCCTTACTGAGACTTGACGTCCACCACAGCCACAACATATTGATCCGAAGCCACTTGTGGATACATCCTTTTACCTCTGTAGGAATCCATTGGATTCCCGACATTGAGGCACCAAGATCAGTAGTAAATCCATGACTCAAAATACACAGACCATTTATATCAAAACTCCTCACTCACAAAAATGAATATCGAAAGAACCGGTGGTTTAGATAAATTTACATCAATATAAATTCTCAGTGAAACCGAATGAAAAATAGGCATTGTCCTACTGTCCAATCCTAAATACTGACAAACTAAATTTCCAAGCATGTGATTGATGTCATGATTCCAAAATTGAAGTGGTCATTCTAGAAATCTTAGCTATATTTCCATGGTTGAAGAGTCATTCTTTATATGGTTGTTATAAGACCATCGAAAGAGAATGAATCTAGATCCATCACATATACGCAGGGCAGAAGACTAGTCTGGGATCAAATCATCCACTAAATCGAAGGGAACCCTTATGCGCATTGAATAAAGAAGACCAAAAGTGGTGTGCTTTTTTAGATTCCATGAATCAAAGATGAAGTGATCAAAGTGATCCACAGGTGGGTGACGTCGCATGAAGGGCACTATCAATGTCAGTTTCAGCATGGATGAGTCATCTGTAAACTCTCAAGCTGTGACGGACCGCAATGGGATCCCATCGTATAACACATGAACATTGGCGGAGTTATTTTTTTTGGTAATGATGGAATGTAGTCAGGGTTTGATTATCGGATAACATAGCGATGGCTAGAAAAACGCGAAAATCCCTCCACCAATGGAGAAGGGATCTACTTGGATTCCATCATCGCCTACGGCGACAATTTCCATGCCTTAACACTTGTTTCCATCTGACTCTTCCTATCTCTTATATAATTATGGTAGATATTGTTTTATGGTATTTGGGTTTTTATATTCCAAATAAAATTGATATGTGAAGAAATTAGATGATGTTGTTCCCTTTAATAAGATAGGGGAGGGTTAGTCTTTGAATTTCACACAATTTTAAAATAAGATAAATTAATTTTACAAAAATATAACAACAAAGTAAATTATTTTTATGTTATGATTATTATGATTCATTATTCACTCATTTAATTAATAATATAAATTTATTTAAATCATTTATGGCATTATATTTTATTTTTAGATATAAAATTCCCATTAAACTCTATTAATGAACTCATGGATTTTTAAACATTGAGGATCAATATAGTTACTATACAATGAAAACGGTCTCGTACAAGGACCATCATTTACATGTTAATAATTTTCCTAATCACATTTACAAACAAATTATTATTATGGATTTTGTATCATTTAATAAATATTAATTTTTATTAAGTAAAAATAATTTCAAATTTTATATCTTTTTAATGCATTGACATTAATAATATTAAGATAATAATTATATTATATATATATTTACATCAATATTATTTAAATTTAATCTATAGAATTTTTTTATGACATTTCCTTTTACAAATTATATTTATGTCAATATTTTTCAATTAAATAATTTTTTCCCAAAAAGTGAATAGATACAGCATTTTCATTGTGAAAATATATAATGTATTTATTTAGTACATTAAAATTAAAAATAATTATCATGATGAAGATATTTTTTTTATGAAAATATTATTTCAAGATGAAAATATTTTCTAGATAAAACAATATTAAAATTTTAACAATTACAAAAAAACATGAGTGTGGAAAGATTTACATTTTGTCAAATAAAATAATATATGTTAATAGTTTTATCCATGTATCCTCACGACTTAAAAAATTATACCCATGGATATAACTGTTTTATGTAAACTCATAAAAAAAATTTAGGTATGTTTTGAGTTAATTTTGTAGTCTAAATCAGTTTATTTTTAACAATTAATTACAAGACTTATAGTTTATTGTGACAACAAAAATTAATAAGGAAACAATTTATATTGACCCGAAATACTAGAAATAATATTTAATAAATTTATACAATTAAATAAAAAATTATTAAATACATCTTCATCATTTAAAAAAAAGAAGTCATGGAGTTTAATTCAAAATTATACCGACCAAATGAAATGAAAATTAATTTTATTAGATTAATTACCTTTCAATATGTCAAATGAATTTATAGAAATTCACGTTTGAAATCAATTTAATACCCATTAAATGTATTTTTTATTTTAAATATATCTAATAAAAATTTAATATTAATTCAAGACATACTTTTACCATGTAAATACGTTAATATATAATTAAATTTTAAATAATAGTTTTTGAGATTTTCAATTTTTGTTAAAAATTAAATATTTTTTGGAATGTATGTAAAATTCCACATAACATAATTTTGAAATTATAAATTCAAAGAAGTTCAAAAAATTCTTGATATTAATTATTATAATGACCAATTAAAAACAATGAACATCTTTTTAGATGTTTATTGAGGAATAAAATGGCCCTACTAAAAATTATGTGGTTATTTTAAATTCACATACCAATACATTAATATTTATTTGGAAATTTATTTTTATTCAATAAATCTAATATTAATATTCATACCAATCCATTTAAAATTTTTGTTATAACTACCATAATTATATAAAAGTATTTGATTTTTCATTTTAGATCGATGTGGTGTATCTTGTACATGTTGAAAAACATTATTTCCATGCTTAAAATTTTAGTATGTTACATCCTCCCGCAATATGAAAATTGTGTCCCCTTATTTTTGACCATAAGGTCATTAACCAAGGTCTGACAATATGAAATACCTTTTATGAAATACCACATCATAAAAAGTGCGAACAAGTATTCCAATTGTAAATAGTTAAAAGGGATGTATGAATATCATAATGAATAACAAATACTAGGTCTCTAAATAGAATAACCATAATGGGATGTGAAATCATGAATATATTAGAAAAAATAACTTAGAAATACTAGTATATAGTGATATAGAACATGGTCAAGAGAATGTTAACCATAAAAAATAATAAATAATTGATTGGTTAAAGGACATAGTTTTAACATTAATAAAATAAAACAGATAACATTTTCATTGAAAGGTAATTTTCCCAGAGTATAATAATTATATTATTACCAAAACTAAGAGAACAAGAAAACATACATAATTAACAAGTAGAGTATCATGCTTTAATAAATTTTCACAAAATCATATATTTTCCTCCAAAAATGTGTATTAAAAATTTATTATTCATTCTTGATGTGAAGTTATGTATCTATTTCTATCTTGAGTAACGGAACATTGTTTCCCGCATGGCATCAAGTTTTCCACCACATACACCAAAGGATGCCAACAAGTAGAAACAGACTACATTTTTTTTGGGGGTACAATGTCATCATGTCATAGTTGATCATAGTAGTGATGTAACCCTATATTAATGAGGAAGCATAATAATATATATTCTTTTAAAAACAAGAATACATAACCATGAAATAAATAATCATGATAAATTGAAAAATATTTAATCTGAAATAAATAATTTAATTTCATTTCTATACAAAAGTGAAAACAATAATACATAGCGATGTGTAGTCAACACATTACATGTTATGAAAAAAAATCAAAAATGAAGAAAAACTATTCAATAATCTCGGGAAATTTCCAGATCATTTGAAACCAAGATTCTATCTTAATGAGTGCAAGATATATGCCTAAAGTAGGAAACTAATCCTTCTATACACCTATGATCATATAATATGCATGGGTGCCGATGATGCCTTAGATATGGTTTGTGGTTAATCTAAGTATGTTACCAACAATTGAGCCTATACAATGTAGTCTGTGAATATGAACTATATATTGTGCATATATATTAAAGTAAGAATTAAAAAATAAAAAACATGTACAATATTTAGCTTCATCTAGTCATTGAACATGTGTTCAATTAATTAATCAATTTATGATTCAATTCATATAGATGGAAATTATGTGGGTATCATAAACACTAAAATCAATCATAATAATGTTATGTAAGGATCCATGGTGAAACTAAGTCTTTATTGACCTCAATTGTTTGTCTAACACCTAGTAGAAACTAATTCATTATTGATATATGGGTGTGACTGTTATCGGTGTTTCACAAACAATATTTTACATTATAAAGTAGTATGATCGAGTACATCAAGATTGCCTATAGTGATACAAGGATAAGAATGGTTAGCCTCAATGTAGGGTACCAACATATCCCCATGTCCATATAAATCTAATTGAAACAAAAAAATGTACCCAAATAAGTATAATATGTCACGACCCGTCCTTGGGGCTCGTGCTGTGACTACACCAAGCCCGCCTTCCATAGGCCAGGGGCTGGCGAGTACCACCAAAGGCGTAAATCCCAATAAAAAGGGAGGGCATTTCCATTATGAAACGTAAACACACACACAAAAACAGAGTAAAAGTGGAAGAAAAAACAAAGTAAAACTGAAAACAAAAGTATTGATGAATGTAAGGGGCCACAAATACAAACCCAACTGTAAAGTACAAAGTAAAAGACAAAACAGCTGGAAGGTGACATGTAGCTCATTGATCATCCGCCACGGATCCTACCTAAAGGGTAGGTAAATATAGCCTCCTCAGAACCCTTATCTTTCAACCTCCTATGGGTACCGACTCGTCCGTAGGTCCACCTCCGGGTACCGACTCATCATGATGTCCACCTCCAGGTACCGTCTAGTCCTTGTACACTCGGCCTCTGTTAGCTTTATCCGTCGTTTTCATCCAACATAATGAGGTGCGGGCATAGCCAGTGCATGGGTGAGTATAATGATACTCTGTAGGGACCCCAAGAGCCTCAAGGTCTCACTAAATCCAACAAGTATAAAACACAAAGAACGATCTCAACAGATAAACTTTACTGGGTATATTCCCAAACATATAGATAAGTTATCAATAAACCCATCTCAATCATGATGAAAAGACAATGTTTATTGACTCAGCACAAACTAGGATTTTAATTATCAAAACCACAACTGCTAGAGAACTCATACTATGTCGAGTACAATGGACCTATCATGACTCTGAGGCGCTACTCACAAACCTTAGACTGCTGAATTACTCCTCTTGTCGAGTATCATGGGTCTGCTGCTAAATACAGGGCTCTCTGTCCACTGTGGGTCTGCCGCCAAATACCGAGAGCTCTGCCTAATAGCCTACAGAGGTACTTCTCTTATCGAGTACCATGGGTCTGCTACCAACTAACAGGTAATCCGTCCACTTTTGTCTTCAGCCAAATATCGGGTGTTCCGTCCATTGGGCTAATCGAATCACTCCGAGTCGAATCGGTCAAGCAGTCGTCAGTTTTGTAGCTACTTGGTCTCCGCACTCCGTACACTCGTCTCCCAGAGGGTCCGCTCCCTGATCAACTAGTCGGTACTCCAAGTGCCACATAATCTCATGTGGAAGTGCCAAAAATTACCGCCTCATCATAGGGGTCTCAACACAACAGATGGCGCGTCAATCAGACGCCCGGTCTATGAGTTATTAGCATTTCTGTTTTAGGGGCCCAGTTGGTTTCTAAGCTAAACCAACCCGGCATACTCCAACTGCGTCGAAACCTCAAGTGTAGTATTCCAAAAAACCTTCTCATAATAAGGAATCCAACTTAATTGACGGCACGTCAATAAGACGTTCGGTCCATAAGTTATAAGCATTTCCGCTCCAAGGGCCCAGTTGGTTTCGAGTTCGAACCAACCCGACCATACACAGAATTTTCAAAACCATGAGTGTAATATACCAAAACGATGGTCTCAATCCAAGGAATTATATGAAACTAACGGTGTGTCCATCAACGGTTTGTAGCTCATGTTATTGGCATTTAATAGAATATTGTCTGAAAATTGGGGGTCTGTGCCCGGTCCGACCCGACCCAACACTCCCTAGGTTGGCCCGAACTGGGCAGCCCGACCCATGTCTGGTTCCTGCACGGTTGGGCGCGGCCCAGCACGTGCAGTACAGCTTGAGGATCACGTGGTCGGCCGCTTGGCAAGCCGACTAGAGGGGTGGTGGCACCTAGTGGGCCTGCCCTACCCGCTGATCTGGGGGGAGGGTTACACCCCCTCGATTATTCGAAAATGCGACCATGAATGTCAGCCCTTGTGTAAAAACGGGACCCCTGTGGGTGCCACATATTGGCAGCACCAATGACCGTCACAGCTGACTGCCTGCCGCGGCCTTAGGTTACAGCTCTGTTCAACCTGGCGTGGCGATACGACACCGCGCCCCACCACCGCAGCCTGCCCCGGCCACAGCCCCTGTAGCTACGGCGCGGCACGACGACGCCACGCCCCTCCGACGTGGCCACTCTAGGCCACGGTCTGGCTCTACTCCACGCATCACGATGGTGCCGCACCTTTGTGGTGTCCCAGTAATCATGTGTTTCCAATCTGTTCGTGGTCGGCCCGATTCTAGCTAATTCTTCGCAGTCCGCCTCCATCGTCCACAACAATAATAGAGAGGGGATGTTTCAGACCGTGTTCGTACGGTCGGAGCCCTTCCATGTCAAGATGATATCATACATCCAAACATAAATCAAGAATTGACGAACGATGATGAACAATATTAAAACATGAACATAACAACCCCCTCCTGAGTTCGGCGGAATCCAATGCAGACGTAGGAAGGAATTCTACATTTGTTGTCATTCAACATTTTTCGCCTCTCCTTGATATCTGAATCGGTTCCCCCAATGGTTGACTCGTTCTCCATTCATCGTTGAAGGATGAGGTCGTTGTCACTTTTCCAGATATTTCCCCACGATCTCCCATCCTTTTGCCAACAAATTGATTTACTAAAAGAATAAACTCCCTGATTAGCTCAATAATATGGTTTATTAATGAACCATAATAAAAGCACCATTGTATAGGCATGTTTGTGGTTTCACAACAAAAGTAACAGATCATTAAATTTATTATTTAATGATTGTCATTACACTATGGTTCTCCCAACATTCGCTCAATGGTCGAAAGATGAATAAAATAACTCATTTAGTTATTTTATTATTTTTTTGAAAAGTCCAAAATTTAACCTTTTCATCAGACTCTTTGTAACCGAAGATAAGCTTCGCCTAAGAGAATCTCAATGCTGTGAGTTCATCGGTGTCCTCATATTTCAATTCCATTCACTGGTTCAAAAGATAGAAAAACCCGCTCTTTTTTTTACAGAATGTAGTCGAAAAAATCTTTAGAAATTGATTCCGGGCACACCGGGCCTTGGAATCGAGTGCCGTCAGAAGATACAGACTCGTAAAATTAAAAAGTATTTATGAAAAAAATTCCTTGAAATTTCTGGGTCTTTACATTACTCTAACCTCAGGGATTTGCGTCCCAGTAAAGCTACAATATAAACTCAGGAAACAAAAGAAGTTACTGAGCATGTATCAGAGCCACCCACTCCCTTATGCTCTCCTAGAGGTTTCCCGTGCTGCCAGTGAAAGTGAACATGAGTAATCGACCATCCATGTAGGACCCGCTCCTGTTGATCCTGATCCTCTACTAAAACCCCATGAAAGTCTCCCCGTCATCGATGTACAACTCTCAGTGGTTGATGATGACGATTAGGTCGTGCACATATCTCCTCAGCTAAGATAAGTGGATGACATTGTGAACCCGGTACAACTGAGGTTGAAAGGTCAAAAGGTAGGCCACCTCACCTACCATGCTAAGGACATGGAAAGGTCTGAAGAAACACACAGAAAACTTATCGCCCAGCGAAATCTCCGTAGACCCCATCAAGGTGAGACCCGTAAGAAGACGTGGTCATCACCCTCAAACTCTGGTGGTCTCATATTTTATCAGCATAGGACTACTGTCTGCTCTGTGCAGTCTTCATCTACTCCCGGATGATCTGCACCTTCCCCATTGTAGCCCAAACCATCTATGGTTTGACATGTACTGACTCCATCACTATCCACAAAGAATATCTGAAACACATCCAACTACTGTCTCGCCACTCCTAACAACTGAATGCCCGATCTCCTACTAAGATAATCTTCTACAACGTTCCCCTCCCCAATAGTATAAACTATCTCAAAGTAATAGTCCTGGAGGAATTCAAGCCATCACCATTGTCTCAGGTTCAGGTCTTTCTGATAGTAGATTCACCTGAGACTATTGAGTTGGAGTGAACCATAAACCATTCACTCAATGAACAATGGGTGAGACTAGTCAATTGTAAGTACTCATCTGCACCCTTCTTTGTCAACATTTTATAAGAGCTACTAAGACTTATCCTCGTCCAAAAAGAGAAATTTGGTCTCATCCTATGGATGAACCATGTTCTTTGTGTAATACAGTAAATACTTACATGAAGGGTACAATTATTGTCTTGAATGACATCATAAGGCATCGACGCTACAACTATGAGATCCAACCGTTACTCACACCTCCAAAGGTTGAGTCACACTATCCGCATTAGGGCATGGTTATTGGGTCTCCTCTAGTAGGAATCTCACAAGTAGGGGTCATGTCAACTACTTTAACCGGAACATCTTAGTATTAACCATACAAAAAGGATAGGAAATAAAACATCACAATGATAATTTCTTTTTATTACTACAGATCAATGTAGAAAGACACAAAGAAAACACAACGACAACAACACAGAAACAAAAAGCACCAAGAAACAATCCCTCCATGTCTGGATCTAGTCTCGCTCCTCTACACCTGCTTCCAGAGCTCCATAGTCATATGCTTCAGCTACCTGTAGCTGTGCTCTCCCATGTCCACATGTTCCCTGCAGTCAGGGAGGACCTCCTAGTGGAGGTGGTGGAAACACCTCAAAGCGTCGTCCACCACCAGCTGCATGGCCAGCTCCTCTGCCATTGTTGCCTACTCCTTACGGGCCGCCTTAATCAAACCTTTACCTCTACATGGGAGGTCCTTCATCTATATTCCGATCATCTGTACTGTGGGTGGGATAGTCACGTGCCATGTGACCAAGTTTTCCACAGGAGTAACACTGCCCGCTCCTAGCATGACTAGCTCTGTCTCCACTCTAGTTTCCCCGTACAACTGAACCTGAGTCGTGTAGTCGGCCACCGGTGGGTCTGGTCCACTTGGCCCCCAATGTCGTCTCTCTACTACCAGCTATAGAAGACTTCACTGCATATCGACTATTGGTGGGTCCCGCTGCTGGAGACTGCTCAGCAAGGAAACTCTACACTAGGAGAGCTTGCTCCAGCACTCCTGTTGGTGTCGGGATGCTATGAGAGACAAATGAAGATCTAATATCTCACATGATCCCCTGTTAGATGGTTTGGACCATGAAGAAAGAGTCACGTACCATATCTATAGAGTAGCGCGAGAGCTCTATAAACCTTGATGAGTATAGTGCTACTCTCATGTTTACCTGCTACAGATTCAGTTGCTCCTGTATAAGAACCTCTTGACGGTTGGAAGGTACAAAATCCGTCCGGAATAGGCTCTCGAAGTATTCCCATAGAAGTGTCGCCTCATCCTTCATATGAAGCATCAAGATCCACCATCTTCTTGCTTCTTCCTAAAGGAAGAAAGCAGCAAGGATCGCTATGATGTTCGTTGGTGTACCAACTATCCTGAAGACTCTCACCACAGCCTCCGGCCAATCCTCAGCTGCCTGTGGGACCATCTATACCTAGAACCTGGGTGGCCTCTGGAACTGGAACTCGTTCTGTGCGATCATGCGGTGTGCATCTCCTGCTATTGGGGCTGGTGGAATGGGTGGCCCAATGGGCGTTAGTACAGTAGGTGCCTCCACTGGTTCCTCAAGTGGATGAGGGCAATGTACTGCGGCCTCATCGCTCGGTGGGCTGTAAGTATGTAAAACTCTCGGTGCCCTAGATGGTCGTCCGCAGGGTGGCATCTTGAAAGAAACAAATGCGACACGGTCAAATATTATACCTTGTGAGCTGACCTGGTTTGAGCTTACATAAAGAAAAATCTTTAAAACACACAAGCAGTATGTGTTTTCATGTACTGAGTCGGAAATCAGAAGTCAGCTCCTGGTGTATAGATACGCCGGCCGCCGCACCAACACTGGACTCCATGAACTAAAAACCACACTCTGTACACATAACACTATTGCTTCACAGAAAGAAAATATAAGAGTCATAAGTTTTGCGGTAGAACCAACATTCTCTAATACCAATTTGTCACAACCCGTCCTTGGGGACCATGTCGTGACTACCCCAATCCCACCTTCTATAGGCTAGGGGCTGGCGACTAGCACCAAAGGCATAAATCCAGATAAAAAGGGAAGGCATTGCCTTTATGATATGTAAACACACACACACACAGAGAGAGTACAAGCAGAAGAAAACACTAAGTAAAACTAAAAACAAAAGTAGTGCTCAAAGTAAGGGGCTGGAAATACAAGCCCAACAGTAAAGTAAAAAGTAAAAGACAAAATAGCTGGAAGTTGACAAGCATCTCTTGGATCGTCCACCACAGATCCTAACTAAAGGGTTGGTACATATAGCCTCCTCAGCGCCCTCGTCAATCAACCTCCTCCAGGTAAAGACTCGTCGTGAGGTCCACCTCCGAGTACTGACTCATCATGAGGTCCACCTCCAGGTGTCGTACAGTCCTCATACAGCCGGCCTCCATCAGCACTGTCTGTCGTCTGCATCCGACACAATGAGGTGAGGGCACAACCTGTGCAGGGGTGAGTATAACGATACTCAGTTGGTACCCCGAGACCCTCATGGTCTTACTAAATCCAACAAGGGTAAACCATAAAGAATTATCTCAACAGTTAACCTTTAGTTAGTTATTTTCCCAAACATATACATATGTTATCAAATAACTTATGTCAATCATGAGGAAAACACAAAGGTCATTGACTCCTCTCAAGCCATGATATTCATTTTAGAAGCCACACCTACTGGAGAACTCCTCCTTTGTCGAGTACAGTGGCCCTGCCACGTCTCTGAGGCACTACTCACTGACCTTAGACTGCTGAGGTACTCTTCCTGTCGAGTATCACGAGTCTTCTGCCAAACACCAGGCACTCCATCCGCTGTGGGTATGCCACCAACTACCGGGCGCTCCCCCTAATAGCCTACAGAGGTACTCCTCTTGTCGGGTACCGCAGGCCTGCTGCCAACTACCAAGAGCTCCATCCACCGTGGGTCTGCCGCCAAATACCGGGTGCTCCGTCCACTAGGCTAATCAAATCACTCCGGGTCAAATTGGTCAAGCAGTCGTCGGGTCTAAAACTACTAGGTCTCTCAACTTCGTACGCTCGTCTCTGGAAGGGTCTGCTCAATGAGCTACTGGTAGATAGTCCAAGTGTCACGTAATCTTATGTGAGAGTACCTCAAAGTACCGCCTTGTCAGAGAGGTCTCAACCCAATAGACGTCGCGTCAATCGGACGCCCGGTCTGTGAGTTATTAGCATTTCCGTTCTAGGGGCCCAGTTGGTTTCTAAGCAATACCAACCCGACCGTACTCCAACTACATCCAAACCTCAATTGGATTATGCCAAAATAACAGTCTCATCATAAGGAATCCAAAATAATTGATGTCACATCAATCGGACATCTGATCCTTATGTTATAAGCTTTTCTGCTCTGAGGGCCCAGTTGGTTTCGAGTTCGATCCAACCCGGACATACCCAAACATCTCCAAAACCTTCAGTGTAATATTTCAAAATGACTGTCTCAATTCAATGAATCATATTCAACTAACGGTACATCGATTGAAGGTCCGTAGCTCATGTTATGGGCGTTTAACAGATGAAGGTCCGAAAATAGGGGCTCTGGGCCCGATCCGACCTAGCCCAACACCCCCTGGGAGGCCCGAACCGCGTCTGGGTCCGGCCTAGCTTGGTGCGGCGCGGCTCGGCGGGCGCAGCCTGGCCTGACTCGGCGCGGCGTGGCACAGCCTGACCCGACCAGTGCGTTTCGGCCTGACGGCCACGAGGCTAGCCGCTTGGCCAGCCGACCAGAAGGGTGCCGGTGCCTAGTGGGCCCCGCCCTAGCCGCTGATCTGGGGGGGGGGGTGTTGCACCCATGGTTCATCGAAACTGCCGGACCTGAAGGCCGGCCCTTGGGTAACCGCCGGACCCCCTGGGTCCCGCCTCTTTGTAACACTGGCGGACGGCACAGCCGGCCGCCCTCCAGGTCTGCTGGGGCCTTAGGTCGTACCTCTGTTCAACCCAGCGCGGCGCGACAGCACCGCACCCCTCCGCCTCGGGCTGACTAGGTCGTGGTCCAACTCTACTCTGCATGTCCCAATGTTGTCACACCATTGTGGAGACTTGGTAATCATGCGTTCCCAATCTGCTCATGGTCGGCCCAATGCCGGCCGGTTCTTCGCAGTCCGCCTCCATCGTCCACAACAACAAACGAGAGGGGAAGGGTAGGACAGTGTTCGTGCGGTCTAATCCCTTCCTCGTCAAGATGATATCATGTGTCCAAACGAAACTCAACAATTGAATAAAGATGATTAATTGTATTAAAACATGATCATAACAACCCCTACATGAATTAGGTGGAATCTAATGCAGACAAAGGAAGTAATTCTGCGTTCATTGTTGTTTGACATTTGTCGCTGCTCGTCGACCTCTGGATTGGTTCCCCTATCGGTTGTCGTGTTCTACATTCTTTGTTGACGGATGATATTATTGGTTCTTTCTCAATGATTTCCCTATGATCGCCCATCCTTTCACCAACAGATTGATTAAATAAAAGAACAAACTCCTTGATTAGATCAATAATATAATTTATTAATGAAACATAAAAAAATAACCATTAAATAGGTGAGTGTTGTGGTTTCACAACAAAAGTAAGAGATCATTAAATTACTTATTTAATGACTGTAGTTACACTGCGATTCTGCCAAATGTCGCTGAACGGTCGAAGGAAGAATAAAATAACCCATTTAGTTATTTTATTATTTTTCCGAAAAGTCCAAAAATTAACTTTTTTGTCAAACTCATACCAACCAATGTTAAGCTTCGCCTAAGATAATCTCAGAACTATGATTTCATTAATGTCCTAGGATTCGAATTCTGAGAACCAGTTCAACAGATAGTAAATCCCACTCGTTCTGTTACTGAACGTGCCCGAGCTAAACTTCAGAAATTGATTCCGGGCACACCAGGCCTCATAATCGAGTGCTGTCAGAAGCTACAGACTTGTAAAATTCAAAAGTTTTTAAGAAAAAAAATTATTTGAAATTTTCTGGACTTTACATAATATCCATTAAGGATTCAAGTTATTCATCAGTAAAATTCTATGCAATTCACATAGTATGAAAATGAGTAGATTTTTTCGATGGGTATTTCCCACAGTAATCAGTTCGATGAATTTGACTGGTATAATTTTAGTTTTCAAGAAATTTCATCATGAATAGAATCCTGGATCAAGTATTAAAATTGATATAATAATGCAAAGGGATTACCTCAAGTAAGAACATTATACACATTTCATTAATATACATATTTTATCAGTGTACTTATAATAATCATTTCGTTTAATCATTTAATTGGAATATTCTATTCCCTTTCATTGTGTAACATAAATTAAATTTTGTATAAGAAAAAAAATCAATTTAATGACATAGTCAATTAATAGGTCCATTCTGTTACCCTTCATCAAGAATTAGAATGTGAAATAAATAAATACAACCACTGTCAATTTAATAACAAAAAGATTTTATATTTTCAAATGGTATCCGTAAATATGTACATTTCATAAAGTTTATTTAATGATTTATTAAATATATATGAGCATATAACTTATCAAAAGTTAGGTCAAATTCACCCAAAATATGTCGTAGATAAACAAAACATGGATCACCATGGGAATATTAAGAACACACCCTACATTACATGGTTAAAATTGAGGTATCAACCTCTATTATTGTCATGAGTTATTATTTTTTCATAAAATATATTACATAAATAATAATTTCAAGTTGAATAATTTTTTAGGAAATAAACGATGAAACATGTGAATGCACAATGGAAAATTTTATATATGGAATGTCCATAAGGGAGTAATCATAGGCATCCTAACTTGTTACTATAGTATTTTCCTCTTCCAGTTTTGACTATTATTATTAATTGGTTATTTTTAAATGATATAATTGATGAAAACCATGAAAAATTTCTTATGTTTTAAGAAAAATAGGATCATATATAACAATATGAATGACAAAAAGTTTATAGTGGACTGTATAGACAACATGTGGTTATCAAATGAAGTAGATATATCCTAAATTAGAATTTTGAGGGAATAATGAATTCAATGACATGGTTAGCTGTGAGTATATATCCTTCGGTGGACCACCAATGTTACAGGAAAAAAGGATGGGGTGAGATTATCTCAAAATGAGATTCCACAAGAAGTGATATAATCTATAAAACATCGAACATCAATAACAACTTGTTATAAAAGGACAGAACATGCTAATACCATTTGTAATGGCCAGCCGATTATCATTGGCTTGAGAGTACAACGAGTCATCATTATGCCTTAAGAGACAACCCAAAGATTCCAAAGGATAGAAATAAATGTTGAAGGGTTTCAAATACAAGTGGGAGATGATTTACACAATAAGAAATAAACCAATAAACAATAAACAAACATTCACTATATAATGCATGAATGAATGAAAGACAACTGAACATCTTAATGTATCTCAAAACCACATCAATGTAATTAATAAAGGAATAATAAACAAGTGTCAAAGTACACAGTGGATAAACTTCACAATACTCTCCAAATACCTCAACACTCCATGCTAAAAAATTTCCAAGCTCCACAATCTCCTAATAGCCTAAACATCATGGGGTAAGGCTAAACAAGTGTGAATCAATACCTTTTCCCTTGTCTCGGAAGATACCATTTGTAAAAGAACCAAAGATCCAATGTAACGCTGAGTATAAAACATAGTAGGTTTTTCCGCTGACATACATTCTCACTCCCCATGGAAATAATAGTTAGAAACAATTATATTAATCATTTTAAATAAAACAATTCCTCAAAAAAGTTTATAACAAAATATAAACAAGATACCAAAACCATTCAATACCAAATGCATACAAGTGCAGTTGAAATAAATTTTCCCGTCCATATATTTTTTTAGAAAAATAACCAAACATTATTTAAAATCCTTTCAGAATATCCATTCCTTGGCATACACAATGACTCCACAATTCTATATAACCAACCGTGCATGCTACGATATGACATTTCAATACTCATGATCGGTTTTTCATCGATTGACCAAGTCGACCCAATGTAATTATTTCCGATGTTCCATGACCCTTTGGCACCGAGAACAAGATCATATTTCAACTACACCCTATATATGAAATATAAAATTTATATCACTTGAATGATTTAATATTTGGTAAGGAGAACAAGGTCATATTTCAACCAAGACACATAAATGCAATATAGACTCACACACCAAAATTCCAAAGGCTCACCCCAACACACCATTTCAATAAAAAAAAATTATTGAAAACCGGATTTTCATCAAACAATTTAACAATTAAATAAATTTAATAATTTAAAATAATAATTTCAAATTCAAGAGGCTAAATCACATTAAACAATAATTCACCAATATTTCCCAATTTTACTATAACCATAAATAAACACTGAAGAAGAATTTTTACCTGATTTTCACAATCATTACCATTAATATAAAAAAATTTAAAACTAATCCAACCATTTCTAACTAAAGGAGTATTGGGTGAAGCCACCAACCTTGACGATTTTGATGAAACTCAACAAAAAATGAAGATCACAAGATAAGGCTGGTCGATTCTCCAAGAACAGACTTAGTTCTCTTATCCTAGCAACATCATGACTGAAAATGAATTATATAGCATAAAAAACGTAGTTATAGCCACTATAGTTTCATATCTAAGAATAAATAAAGATTAGAGAAGTATATCTATGTAGGTCTAAGAAAACATGACAAATCCTGAAGGAATGGTGACGTACCTCATGAATCATATCAAGATTCCAATAAAGCATCTTAGATATCTTCCTCTATCATGAACAACACCATATGTATCCTTAAATGATGTTAACAAACATATATATATCCACATCATGTGTATATATATGAAACTGAGAAGGAAAAAATCAGTATTTTTAGAAAAGTGGAAAAGATCCAAGAAGATCGGCACATACCCCAAGAACCAGTCTTGAAATATCCACAAGAAGGTGCAAGGTTGGCTCCAAATTGTGTGGGGAGGGTTATCTAGACCTATAGGAAGATTACTATAAAAATATGTGTGTTTGAATAAAAAAATAAATATATAGAAAACAAATGAGTAATCTCATAGAAAATAGGATCTAGATTTGTCATCTATGCAAGGTTTGACCACACGTTTTGGGCCAACCGTGTATAGATCATGAAACATTCCTTTTGTTCCCAACACTCTTAATAAAACCGCCAAACTCTCCCATCCTTCAAATTTACCATTTTTATGGAATCATTTATTTTTATGGAAATATCCCACTTTATGTAAACAACCCACGTTATGGAAATAACCCACATTATCAAAATAACACACTTTATAGAAACAACCAACTTTATGGAAACAACCAATATAATGGGAAGGAAAAGCATTATAGAAACTATCTGTTTATGGAAACTAACTATTTTATGGAAATAATATATTTTATGGAAACTCCCAATTTAATGAAAACTCTCTGTTTTATGGAAAATATCTATTTTGTGGAAGCCCAATCAATGATACACCATTTAAAAAAAACATGATGAAGTGGGATATGAACCAAAAACTTGGGATACTACAGGATTTAATAAAAATAACAGTATATTTGGAGTTAGCATCCATAATAAAAGGAAACAAAATATATTTTCATTTGTATTTCACATATAAATAATATGTGAGATGATAAATTTTTATCAATGCATTCATTCTATTAATCTGATTAGTGGGTTTTATTCAAATTTGAATATTTTTGTATCATTGAAGTATTTGAAATTAATAAGTAAAAAATGACATGATTTTCATATATTTTTTTATCTTCTTCAAGTGGTTTTAATTTTTGGAATATTCCTAATACCCTTCAGAAATTAAATATTTAGATTTTGTTAAAAAAATGAATCAATTTTAATTTCATGAAACCATATTTGTTTGATGTGTTGGAGAATGATGATTTCCACAAACTTCTTGAACTATGAATATATATTCCACTACTATTTTTTTATATAGGGGTTCATCTTTTAATTCATTTGGTGAGAGAGAAAATAATATATGGCCTTGTTTATTTACATTGAATAAATATTTTTGAATGATATATCAAACGTGCGATGTTATATATCAAGAATCATCATCGATTATAGAAATCTTTTATTAAAAAAATAACAAGTGGTAATTGAATTCTATAATAGTTTTTTATGTGAATCACATTGGTTCCCATATTTTTTGGCATTCCATAATCAATATTGCAATTAATGGGATTAAAATATTAAATATATATTTAATTTCATTTGATGGTGTAAATTTATATATTTTGAAAAACATTGGTTATTTTCAACCGTATATACTATCTCATATTTTGAAATTAAAGGTAGAATATCAAAAATGAAATTAGAAATGGTTGGGGAATTCATATTAAATCATATTTATCTCATGGTTTATAGGGAAAATAAATATTGATTTATCTATAATAAAAAATTTCAAATTTTTATAAGTGGGATAATGTTTCACTTTGATCATGATTTATAATTTTCATGTTAATGGTTATGAATTATATACAAAAACAATGAAAACTGGGGTATTATTCCTGTCACGACCCCCTCCCCACAAAGTGTACCCCTCCTGGGCCGGCAATGTGAAAAGGGAGATAATGACCCCCGAGTCCCGCCTCCAGTAGGCCCCGGGTTGGCGACTAGCACCGAGGGTATAATACACACACAAATGGGAGGCATTACCCTCTAAGAGAACACATGCAGAAGAGAGAGATAGAATAGAATCCAACCAACTCCAACTCATAACTGAAATGTAAAAGAAACCCAAGTACATATATGAAATGTCATGCAAAAGTACTACAACTGAAAGGGGAAACTAAAAGTACCCAAAAGAAAGTAAAACGACAGCGACCACAAGCCCGAACAGCTCCTCCTCCAACCGCAAGCTAGTAGTAACCAGCTTGATCTCCAACCTGCTCCAAGTGACCTGAAAAACAGTTTATATGTACATAGGGTGAGTATAACAGTATACTCAGTAGGATCCTCCCCAAGACTCTCGTGCAAAAGTAAAGAAAGCATGCTAAAGCCCAGTGAACAACAAGTGAAACTAACTCGTCACCTAAACAGGTATACTATGTTCCCAACCTCACCAAGGCTACTCTCACCAAGTAACGCATACAAGAATATAGCATGTAGTAAAGAATATCAAGGGTACCCCGCTACTACTTCCCCACTAGTTTGCCGCTTTGCCCCAACGACATACGTCCTGTGCATCTCTCTCCAAAGGCTTGCCCGTATCAACATGGGTCAAGCTCCACAATCTGCACCACGTGCACCACATCGGCTTGCCCGCAGACACCTGGGCTAAGATCCACACAATCCTCACAACCAAAAGTAACCAGGTAGTTTCCGGGAGCCACCACAGCTCGCATAACGTGTATCATACGTCGGGTATTATACCTCAAGCCATTACAGCCCATACACCGAGTAAGGATCCTCAAGCCATCACAGCCTATACACGTTACACCTATAGTAGTCCATAGGATACTATATCCAGAATATATGTGTGTGAAATAACCACAAGCCATTACAGCCCTCTACACACATATATGGGTAAAACTAACCACTGTGCCTACCAGCACTAAGATCTACCAAGAGAAGAGAGCGGGGCCAAAGGGGGTAGTCAGCCATTCAACCTCCCATCAGAATGTTGGGGAAAACACCCCCCCAGGGCTCAGAATCCCCGGGGTGTCAGTTGCCCTTACCGACAGGGTGGAGTAGCGTATAGAAACACAAAAAGTACAGAGTATATAAGTAACTCACATCCACACTATGGGCATTACCTAGTCTTAGATACAACTGCAGCTAACGTCTCTCAGACTCCAGGCTGCTACTTCTAAGACTAGGTATCCTATAAGCACACAACCAATTGAAGAGCTTTATTAGATTACTCCATTCTCATTTATCAGTTCCACTGTACATTAGTTAATTCTTTAAGCATTAATTAAGATTGAACAATTCCCCATTTAACTGAAATGGCGTCACTTTCAAAAACAACTTCTCCTTTTTAAGATTCACATCACCTTTAAATTCCAGCATCTCCATCCCCGTGGATTTTCACCCTTTAATAAAACATTCATTACAGAAATACTTTTCCACATTCCCAGGCATTCTAGAAAAACATCCTATGCTTCTAAACACAAAGGAGGCTCAACACGGTGAGTAGATATACTACCCGTCGAGTCTTTGCCGCCTATAGAAAGAGCATAGGCCCATCCTCCATCGAGAGGCTAAACACGGAAAGCACGTGGCATACCCCGCGTGTCTTCGCCTCCTTCGGAAAGAGGGTAAGCAAGACCAGCTGCCTTGAGCAGTGGGGAAAAGTAAAGAAGATAATCAATCAAACCAACCACCAACATCAAACCATCACATTCATCTCATACCATCACCCTTGGTGTCCTCCCCGACACCCATATGCATAAACCGATGCATCTCGCCACACTAGGCATCATCCGCTGCCACAACTATAAGGCCTCCATGCCTCCACATATCACAACAACCATCCAGGCTCACATCACAGCACAAGCAGCAGGAAAACAAACATCACAAAATGGGCTCTCGGCCCTTTAACAAACAAGAGGGTAACTCAGAACCCTTTTTGAAATTCCAACATAATCTGTTCTCTAAACCATATTGAATTAGCAGATTTGTAATTCGTAGGTTCCAATCATGGATACCTAATCAGTAAGCTATCACAATTAAATAACCATGCTTACTTCCCTAATTTGATTATCCTCAAATTAGAACAACTACAACAACGACAACAACCAGATTAATTTACATGCCTCTTTATCTTTAGCCAATTAATCAACAATTAATTCCGGATTTACGTTTATTATCAATTCCAATCATGAACGAACAATAAATCAAAGAAAACATAGATATCACTATATTTAGGAAAACATGAGGCAAACCGTTATCACGGTATAAAGCAACAGCATGCGATCAACCAATTCTTTTAATCCGGTTCAAGTATTTAATTAGGTCAATTCCATTGTGATCCAAAGGAATAAATCATGCTAACTCTACGATTGCACATATATAATTAGAGAAGCCATGAATCCCCTACCTCGAAGAGTTCTTGACGTCCTTTATCCACACAGCAGGTCACGATCCTCCCCTCGCGACAACTTATGTGGAAGAATGATCGACACAGCTTGGTTGCATCCAACAGAGCGGGATTGATCCTAGGAGTAAGGGTTGTTTGTGCAACTCCTAAGGAAAGGATTGAAAGGTTCTAGTGCCTCTTAATCGAGAACAAAGGGAAAGAACCAGGAAGAATGATATCTCGTCCCTTTTTAAGATTTTACGAGGTGATGGTTTAAGATCCGGTTAATTCTCCATTAAAAACGGATCGCATTAACCCACGCGGTTTGACCACGTAAAACATTCCAAGACTTAGGAATAATTAATATAGGACTTATGGCATTTGAAACGGCCTTAAGAGCCCTTAAAATAAGGCTTTAAATGTATTTTACGTCAAAGGAAACGTCAAAAGGGGCAAAACTGTAGGAGTCTGGAAACACTGTTCACCCACCGTTACTGTACATGAAACTGATCTGTGAAACTGATCTGTCACACCGATCTGTGAAACTGATCTGTGAAACTGATCTGTCACACCGATCTGTGAAACTGATCTGTGAAACTGATCTGTCACACCGATCTGTCTCACCGATCTGTCTCACCGATCTGTCTCACCGATCTGTCTCACCGATCTGTCTCACCGATCTGTCTCACCGATCTGTCTCACCGATCTGTCTCACCGATCTGTCTCACCGATCTGTCTCACCGATCTGTCTCACCGATCTGTGAAACCGATCTGTGAAACTGATCTGTCTCACCGATCTGTCTCACCGATCTGTCTCACCGATCTGTCTCACCGATCTGTCTCACCGATCTGTCTCACCGATCTGTCTCACCGATCTGTCTCACCGATCTGTCTCACCGATCTGTCTCACCGATCTGTGAAACTGATCTGTCTCACCGATCTGTGAAACTGATCTGTCTCACTGATCTGTGAAACTGATCTGTCTCACTGATCAGTGAAACTGATCTGTCTCACCGATCCGTGAAACTGATCTGTCTCACTGATCTGTTACTGTTCATAAAACTGGAAACACTGTTCACAGAACTAGAAAATTGGCAAAGTGTTGGGGATAAGTCCCCTTGACCTCCCGGAACACCTCCAACACCAACATTTCACAAAGTAATGGACCAGAGAGGTCCGGGCCATTACATTAGATACCTCTCAAAACATTCTCGTCCTCGAGAATTAAAAACCAACCCAGAAGAAAAGAGGGGTCCGAACAACCACCCCATAAGATACCTCTCAGGGGAAAACCACCATGAGTTGTTCGAAAGCTGGAACAAAACTATGACATCCAGGAACAAACAATCCATACCCAAACAATTCATTCACAACATCACATCAAAGGTACATAAACAAAACATGAAAGGTCCAACCACAGAGAAAACATCATTACATGAAAGGAGTTAAACATTAAACAACTCTGGGTACTGAGCACGTATCTGTGACTCACGCTCCCAGGTACTCTCCTCCATGCCACCGTGTCGCCACAAGACACGAACTAAAGGAATAGAACGCCCACGCAACACCTTCTCCTTGTGGTCTTGGATCTCCACAGGTCGCTCCTCGAAGGTTGCATCATCATCAATATCGATCTCTCCCCAATCGATAACATGAGATTCATCATGAAGATAATGACGGAGCTGCGATACATGAAAAACATCATGTATCCGACTCATCCGAGGGGGAAGTGCTACTCGATATGCCACAGCTCCAACACGAGCTAACACCTCGAAAGGCCCAACAAAACGGGGAGAAAGCTTACTTCCGCGACCAAACCTTCGCTGCCCACGATGGGGAGTCACCTTCAGAAACACATGATCCCCAACATTAAACTCTAAGGGTCTCCTTCTTTGATCCGCATAAGATTTCTGACGATCTTGTGCTGTCTTCATCCTCTCACGAATCACTTGAACCATCTCCGTCGTATTCTGCACTAGTTCTGGTCCGAGAATTGCTGACTCTCCGACCCCAGTCCAGCACAACGGAGAACGGCATGGCCGGCCATACAAGGCTTCAAACGGTGCCATGCCGATGGTAGAGTGAAAACTATTATTGTAAGCGAACTCTACCAAAGGTAAGTGTTTCACCCATGAACCTCCAAAATCAAGAACACAAGAGCGCAACATGTCTTCAAGAGTTTGGATGGTTCGCTCTGTCTGACCATCCGTTTGAGGATGAAAAGCAGTGCTAAGGCATAGTTGAGAGCCGAAAGCATGCTGGAGACCTCTCCACACCCGCGAGGTAAAACGAGGGTCTCGATCAGAAATGATCATCTTAGGAACTCCGTGAAGCCTCACCACCTCCTCCAGATACTGCCTCGACAAAACCCCCACTGAGCTCGACTCCTTGATTGCTATGAAGTGGGCCGATTTAGTTAAATGATCCACTACCACCCATATAGCATCATGTCCTCCCGGAGCTCGAGGTAAACCTGTAACAAAGTCCATTGAGATGTCCTCCCACTTCCACTGAGGAATCTCTAAGTGCTGGAGAAGACCACCAGGTACACGGTGTTCGGCCTTCACCTTCTGGCAGACTAAACATCGAGACACACATTCTGCAACTGAACGCTTCAGCCCAGGCCACCAAAACTGACTCCTCAAGGATCGATACATCTTCGTCACACCAGGATGTACAGCTAAGGGCGAGCTATGGAACTCTCGGAGAACCGCCTCGCGCATCGCCAGGGGAACAAAAAGCCTGTCATGATACAACACTCGGTGTTGTTCATCCTCTGACCAACCATCAGGGGCCTCCCCACAAACAACTCTGTCTCTTAAAACTTCCACCTCTAGATCACCCAACTGAGACTCTTCCACCTTTTGCATCAGGGATGACTGCACCGTCATCTGGAAAAGACAACCTCTTCCTCCAACTTCTCCTATATCAAGATGCAAAGCTGCTAGCTCTTCCATCCCTCTCCAGGAATCACCAGATTCACGCACAACATCATTACGGGACTTTCGGCTCAGTGCATCAGCAACAACATTTCCCTTCCCAGGTGTATACGATATTTCGAAGTCGTATTCCTGCAAGAACTCCATCCACCGACGCTGCCGCAAGTTCAAATCCCGCTGAGAGAAAACATACCTCAAACTCTTATGATCGGTGAAAACCACAAAGCGCTCTCCAATGAGGTAATGTCTCCACAACTTCTGCGCAAACACCACGGCTGCCAACTCAAGATCATGGGTGGAATAGTTGCGTTCATGGGGATGCAACTGCCGAGACCCATAAGAAACAACTGACCTCTGCTGCATGAGAACACAGCCTAGCCCCAGATGTGAAGCATCACAGAAAACATCAAACTGGAATCCCTCCGTTGGAAGACAAAGGACTGGAGCACTTACCAACTTCTCCTTTAGATACTCGAAAGCTATCTGACACTGATCAGTCCATATGAACGCTTGATCCTTCCTGGTCAAAGCTGTCAGAGGAGTCGCAACTCGGGAGAAATTAGCCACAAACCTCCTATAATATCCTGCGAGACCAAGGAAACTTCGCACCTCTGACACGGTCTTGGGGGCTGGCCAAGACACCACTGCTTCTATCTTCGAAGGATCCACAGCTACTCCCTGTTGGGACACAACATGTCCCAAGAAACGAACTTCTCGAGCCCAGAACACACACTTGGACAACTTCCCAAACAACCGATGATGATGAAGAACTCCCAAAACAGCTCGTAGATGTTCTTCATGATCTTCTTCAGATGTGGAGTACACAAGGATGTCGTCAATGAAAACCACAACAAACTTGTCCAAGAATTCACGGAACACAGCATTCATCAACCCCATGAAAACAGCTGGAGCATTTGTCACGCCGAATGGCATTACAACAAACTCATAATGCCCATGACGACAGCGGAAAGCAGTCTTCGGGATATCCTCATCCTTTACACGCATCTGATGATATCCTGACCGCAAGTCGATCTTTGAAAACCAACTTGCACCCTTCAGTTGATCGAATAGGTCCTCAATCCGCGGGAGAGGATAACAGTTCTTTATTGTCACTTTGTTTAAGCGACGATAATCGACGCACAACCGCAAACTGCCATCAGCCTTTTTCACGAACAAGACTGGTGCACCCCACGGTGACACACTTGGCCGAACAAAACCACACTGCAATAGACCATCGAGCTGAATACGTAGCTCTCGTAACTCAGAAGGGGCCATCCTATACGGAGACATAGAGATGGGAGACGCTCCGGGCTGTAGCTCGATCCCAAACTCGATCTTCCGTCGAGGGGGTAAGGATACAACCTCTTCTGGAAAGACATCAGGGTACTCTTCTACGACCCTAGGAAACGCCAGCTGTTGAACCTCTGAAGAACTCAGCATCATCCCAGCCATCATGGATGATAAGGATGAAACTCGTCTATGACTCATCCGAGGATCTCTCTCACCAACAAACACTACTTCCTCTCCATCTTCATCAAAGAAAACGACCTTCTTCCTGTAGCAATCCACAATAGCCTGCACCGAATACAACCAATCCATGCCGAGGATGACATCATATGGTTGTATTCGTAAACATAGGAAATCTCCCCAAGAGCGGTGCTGCCCCAACACTAGCTCACAGTCTCTACATACTTCAAACAAGCGAGCTCGACCTCCAACTGGCGTAGTCAATGCCAAGGGCACTGGAAGCCTCTCCACCTCAAGTCCCAAAGCGTGGACAAGGGTAGGGGATATAAAGGAGTGTGTCGCTCCGGAATCAAACAAGGCATACACCAAGGTAGAAACCAAGCAAAGGGTACCTCGGATGACGTCTGGCTCGCCTGGAGCTGGCAACGCTAGAGCATGAAGCTGACCACGACCACCTCCACGGCCTCTCTGACCCTGATGACGACCACCACCACGGCCGCGCTCTGCTCTCTGAGGATGGGGAGCGTCATGGGGCTGTCCTCTGCCTGCTCCATCTACCCTCTGGTGATCTAAAGCTGGTGCAACCTGCTGCTGTTGCCTCGGCTGGAACTGCCTCAACGGAGGAACCTGGAGTGGAGCGCCTGGTGCACGATGACTGCTCTGAAAAGTTGGGCACTCCCGCTGCTGATGACCACGTCCACCACAAGAAAAACAAGCGCCTGATCCCTTGGCATAGGTCTGAGAGTTGCTACCTCCGGAGAAATGAGATGGGAAGGGCCGGGACCTACCCCCAGGTGAACGGAAACTCTTCTGTCCTGAAAACCGGGAACCCCGGACCACAACTCTGCTTCTTGAGGAATCATGACGATTCCCCTCTCGTGACGATCCGGTCCTAGCCAAAGTCCTCTCAACAACGTCTGCCCTCGCCATCACCTCAAGATATGTCTTCAGCATAAATGGGGTGACCTGGCGCTGGATCTCTGGACGCAAAGCCTCCTCGAAATGCCTCGCCCTGGCCTCATCATCTGGTAACAGGTCTGAACCATATCGTAGAAGGTTCCTGAAACGGATTCCAAACTATCGAACACTGGAGCTCCCCTGTCGAAGGGTAAGAAGCTCCTGGCGACTGGATGCCTTCGCAGTCGAAGAAAGAAACTCGACTCTAAACCTGTCTCGAAACTCCTCCCATGAGATCGCTGACTCCTCACGATCCCCGAGGAACAAGAACCACCACTGTCTCGCTGCTCCACGCAACATCGTCACAACCAAGGACACCCAGTGTTCCTTCCGAGCACGAATCGAACTGAAGCCTATCTCGACCTCCTCTAACCAGTCTTCTGTGACTGCATCTGAAACGGAGCCCTCGTACTTCTGTAGACTCTGGCGCTGAAACTCTCGGAGTGTCTTCCTCCAAGTGTCATCGTCGTCAACCTCTAACCGGCGGCGATCTGCTGGAACAGCCTGCTGGGCACCTTCTGCGCAAACCTGACGGGGACGCCGACCTGGAGCCATACCTGTAAAATAACAATCGTTAGAGCTCCTAAGCCTGGAATATGGAAGACTCAACATTAATTAATTAATTATTTTGTTTTATTAATTTTAGGTTACCTATCCCAAGGTCTACCCATTCAAACACAGGCGCAAAGAATAATGATGCATGATCCTTTCCTAGGTCTCTACCCTTCAACCAGTATCACTTTGTTTAGTAGCCATCGTAAACTTAAAGGTCCATGCAACAGATCATAGGGGGCCCTGAACGCCTATGTCTCTGCCGGTCTCCAGTGTTTACCCCACTTGCTAAACATGAATGACACCGTTGCCCTACCATCCCATGCATCCTCACCTGTGCCTAACTCCAAACTCCATCCTATCCCTCGACCAGACCTTTGATACCACTCTGTCACGACCCCCTCCCCACAAAGTGTACCCCTCCTGGGCCGGCAATGTGAAAAGGGAGATAATGACCCCCGAGTCCCGCCTCCAGTAGGCCCCGGGTTGGCGACTAGCACCGAGGGTATAATACACACACAAATGGGAGGCATTACCCTCTAAGAGAACACATGCAGAAGAGAGAGATAGAATAGAATCCAACCAACTCCAACTCATAACTGAAATGTAAAAGAAACCCAAGTACATATATGAAATGTCATGCAAAAGTACTACAACTGAAAGGGGAAACTAAAAGTACCCAAAAGAAAGTAAAACGACAGCGACCACAAGCCCGAACAGCTCCTCCTCCAACCGCAAGCTAGTAGTAACCAGCTTGATCTCCAACCTGCTCCAAGTGACCTGAAAAACAGTTTATATGTACATAGGGTGAGTATAACAGTATACTCAGTAGGATCCTCCCCAAGACTCTCGTGCAAAAGTAAAGAAAGCATGCTAAAGCCCAGTGAACAACAAGTGAAACTAACTCGTCACCTAAACAGGTATACTATGTTCCCAACCTCACCAAGGCTACTCTCACCAAGTAACGCATACAAGAATATAGCATGTAGTAAAGAATATCAAGGGTACACCGCTACTACTTCCCCACTAGTTTGCCGCTTTGCCCCAACGACATACGTCCTGTGCATCTCTCTCCAAAGGCTTGCCCGTATCAACATGGGTCAAGCTCCACAATCTGCACCACGTGCACCACATCGGCTTGCCCGCAGACACCTGGGCTAAGATCCACACAATCCTCACAACCAAAAGTAACCAGGTAGTTTCCGGGAGCCACCACAGCTCGCATAACGTGTATCATACGTCGGGTATTATACCTCAAGCCATTACAGCCCATACACCGAGTAAGGATCCTCAAGCCATCACAGCCTATACACGTTACACCTATAGTAGTCCATAGGATACTATATCCAGAATATATGTGTGTGAAATAACCACAAGCCATTACAGCCCTCTACACACATATATGGGTAAAACTAACCACTGTGCCTACCAGCACTAAGATCTACCAAGAGAAGAGAGCGGGGCCAAAGGGGGTAGTCAGCCATTCAACCTCCCATCAGAATGTTGGGGAAAACACCCCCCCAGGGCTCAGAATCCCCGGGGTGTCAGTTGCCCTTACCGACAGGGTGGAGTAGCGTATAGAAACACAAAAAGTACAGAGTATATAAGTAACTCACATCCACACTATGGGCATTACCTAGTCTTAGATACAACTGCAGCTAACGTCTCTCAGACTCCAGGCTGCTACTTCTAAGACTAGGTATCCTATAAGCACACAACCAATTGAAGAGCTTTATTAGATTACTCCATTCTCATTTATCAGTTCCACTGTACATTAGTTAATTCTTTAAGCATTAAATAAGATTGAACAATTCCCCATTTAACTGAAATGGCGTCACTTTCAAAAACAACTGCTCCTTTTTAAGATTCACATCACCTTTAAATTCCAACATCTCCATCCCCGTGGATTTTCACCCTTTAATAAAACATTCATTACAGAAATACTTTTCCACATTCCCAGGCATTCTAGAAAAACATCCTATGCTTCTAAACTCAAAGGAGGCTCAACACGGTGAGTAGATATACTACCCGTCGAGTCTTTGCCGCCTATAGAAAGAGCATAGGCCCATCCTCCATCGAGAGGCTAAACACGGAAAGCACGTGGCATACCCCGCGTGTCTTCGCCTCCTTCGGAAAGAGGGTAAGCAAGACCAGCTGCCTTGAGCAGTGGGGAAAAGTAAAGAAGATAAACAATCAAACCAACCACCAACATCAAACCATCACATTCATCTCATACCATCACCCTTGGTGTCCTCCCCGACACCCATATGCATAAACCGATGCATCTCGCCACACTAGGCATCATCCGCTGCCACAACTATAAGGCCTCCATGCCTCCACATATCACAACAACCATCCAGGCTCACATCACAGCACAAGCAGCAGGAAAACAAACATCACAAAATGGGCTCTCGGCCCTTTAACAAACAAGAGGGTAACTCAGAACCCTTTTTGAAATTCCAACATAATCTGTTCTCTAAACCATATTGAATTAGCAGATTTGTAATTCGTAGGTTCCAATCATGGATACCTAATCAGTAAGCTATCACAATTAAATAACCATGCTTACTTCCCTAATTTGATTATCCTCAAATTAGAACAACTAAAACAACGACAACAACCAGATTAATTTACATGCCTCTTTATCTTTAGCCAATTAATCAACAATTAATTCCGGCTTTACGTTTATTATCAATTCCAATCATGAACGAACAATAAATCAAAGAAAACATAGATATCACTATATTTAGGAAAACATGAGGCAAACCGTTATCACGGTATAAAGCAACAGCATGCGATCAACCAATTCTTTTAATCCGGTTCAAGTATTTAATTAGGTCAATTCCATTGTGATCCAAAGGAATAAATCATGCTAACTCTACGATTGCACATATATAATTAGAGAAGCCATGAATCCCCTACCTCGAAGAGTTCTTGACGTCCTTTATCCACACAGCAGGTCACGATCCTCCCCTCGCGACAACTTATGTGGAAGAATGATCGACACGGCTTGGTTGCATCCAACAGAGCGGGATTGATCCTAGGAGTAAGGGTTGTTTGTGCAACTCCTAAGGAAAGGATTGAAAGGTTCTAGTGCCTCTTAATCGAGAACAAAGGGAAAGAACCAGGAAGAATGATATCTCGTCCCTTTTTATGATTTTACGAGGTGATGGTTTAAGATCCGGTTAATTCTCCATTAAAAACGGATCGCATTAACCCACGCGGTTTGACCACGTAAAACATTCCAAGACTTAGGAATAATTAATATAGGACTTATGGCATTTGAAACGGCCTTAAGAGCCCTTAAAATAAGGCTTTAAATGTATTTTACGTCAAAGGAAACGTCAAAAGGGGCAAAACTGTAGGAGTCTGGAAACACTGTTCACCCACCGTTACTGTACATGAAACTGATCTGTGAAACTGATCTGTCACACCGATCTGTGAAACTGATCTGTGAAACTGATCTGTCACACCGATCTGTGAAACTGATCTGTGAAACTGATCTGTCACACCGATCTGTCTCACCGATCTGTCTCACCGATCTGTCTCACCGATCTGTCTCACCGATCTGTCTCACCGATCTGTCTCACCGATCTGTCTCACCGATCTGTCTCACCGATCTGTCTCACCGATCTGTGAAACTGATCTATCTCACCGATCTGTCTCACCGATCTGTCTCACCGATCTGTCTCACCGATCTGTCTCACCGATCTGTCTCACCGATCTGTCTCACCGATCTGTCTCACCGATCTGTGAAACTGATCTGTCTCACCGATCTGTGAAACTGATCTGTCTCACTGATCTGTGAAACTGATCTGTCTCACTGATCTGTGAAACTGATCTGTCTCACCGATCCGTGAAACTGATCTGTCTCACTGATCTGTTACTGTTCATAAAACTGGAAACACTGTTCACAGAACTAGAAAATTGGCAAAGTGTTGGGGATAAGTCCCCTTGACCTCCCGGAACACCTCCAACACCAACATTTCACAAAGTAATGGACCAGAGAGGTCCGGGCCATTACAATTCCCAATAGCAGAGTAATGGTATTCGCTGAAGCACTACATTATGAGTTTGAAAAGACAAACACCCAATTTCTGAATTAACATAATAGTTTGGAGTTTTTCAGGATATAATAGATATGGATCATAATAAAATATATTTATTGATATTTAATATTATTTTGGTACATATGAACAATGGTGTGAATCAAGATGTCTCTGTATTTACACATCTGGATTTGAAAATATTAATTTGTAATGGGGAATCATTTACTATATTGAATAACAATGATGTAAATATTTTAGGTTTCTAAACCATAAAATGAGGACTCAAAAAAAATTCGTAGGGAAAATCATATGATGGATTAGAGTATTGATGATGTTGATGAATTATCTAATATTTTTGAATCCATTAAATAAATATTCAATGATAGTAATGGCATCTATGTGGAAATATTGCATACATCATAAAATTTACATGTTGAATGGATATGAAAAATCACTCCATTACTCTTCTAATTAATTAATTAATATTATTTTGTGTATGAATATGACTCTTATGAACTTCCCTAGATACTTAAGTACCCTGATAACTGAGCTGATCCAAACATGTCCCTTAATGTGTTCATAATCCACATAGGTAGGTGACTGTCACCTAGATCCTTAAACAAAAAAGTGGAAACAAGTTTTCCATAAGAAGTTTGAAATATAAAAGATACATATCAGTATGAAAAAAACTACAAAGGGGTATAGTAATAGAAACCAAATAGGTATATAAAAACCCAAATATTATATCATCAAAGTACCCTAAAGAGTCAACATAAACTCAAACATCATGAATGTATCAACACTCAAATAACAATGGTTCAAGAACTTACTCCACATTTTAGAAGCTATTTCCCATTACTCAAACTATGAATAAGTAAATATACAAATTCCAAAATACATTGGTAGTGTGTGTAATAAAATCTTAGCAGGTTCTCTCCAAGTGTTCCCTAATAAGATTCCCAAATAATAAATCAAATAAGGCTTTCAATTTTAACAAAATTGGAATGGAGGTATATTTTTACACTTTAGAAAAAAATATGATTTCATTTCAATTTGATGGAAAACATTTAAAAAATTGATTAAAGAATTATTTTATATGAAGAATTATATAAATCAATAGGCATGAGTAAGGAAGTTTAAAAACATTGAAATTTAATATTAAATCATCACAACAAGAAACATGGTTATCTACCATACACTATGATAGTTATTAATAATAGGACCCTCAAATAACATATACTAGTGATAATCAGAACTATGTGTACACACCTCCCATGGGATGAAGAAGAATAGGATCCAGAAATATCTTATTGGGTATAAGATATGATAAAAAATATTTTTATGTGTTGTAATAATCAATCTCTTTCCATATAATTACCATCCCAGTGTACATGTCCAAAATAACCCAGCAACTACCCAAGATCCAATGTAATCAATTAATAAATAAAATATTGATTAATTATTTTAAATCAACGTAAAATACAATTTCTTCATCTTTAGCATTAATATTCCAATTTCATTCCAAAACAAAAAGATATTATTTTCATCTTTTTTATCAAATTCAAACCAAATCCAATCATATTTTTTTCTCAATTCAATATAACCGATTTTCCCTAAAAAATAAATTCACAAATCCATAAATTTTAAAATACACCACAATCTCCAATTCCATTAGAATTTGGGGGCTTCCAAATAATACATAACATTTCAATTTAAATTAAAATTCATAACAAATCGAGTTGTCATAATTTAAATGAATGAAATAATAAAAAATGAAATTGAAGGATACATTAATTATAAAATCTCAAACCAAACCACATACGTTTTTTCACAGAACATAACACCTTTAATGGGACCCACCACTAAATAAAAATAGTTTATATGATCTGGTGACTATATCTAATGTCATGATTCAACGACATATAATTGTAATACATCAATACCATAATGATTTACTATAATCCATCAAGGAATGTGAGACTTAAAAAATAAATAGGATAACTTCTTACTTAGTGAGAAGTACCAGGACCAAAACGATGATCAATTTCATAATAGAAAACTGTGATGTATTGGAAATAACAAACATCACATAAGAAGAGCATCTAGGTTGATAGTAAGGATTCATGTAGAATAGAAATAATAATTTAATCTGATATATAAAAAAACAAATAGTCTATATTTTATGTGGTGTTTAATCCTTTTCACATCATATAATTTTCTAGAACCATATATAATGAAAGAACAATCTCTATTTATTAAAAATACTATTTTTATAATTTTCACAATGATTGAATGGAACATGATGTGAAAAATTTACCACAGCGTGCACATTTCACACTATATTCATGTTGATGATTACATATCATGTAACCCCACTACAAAACATGGAAATTTCTATCATAATACAGCAATTTTAGGCTTTATGTTTAGTATTCCAACAAATCATTATCATCAACATTACAGGTATCCACCAAATTCCTAATAGACACTTCCTAGAAAATAACAATATATATACATAAAATTATCAATAAATTCCTAAAATAATTCTAATGGGATATTGTTAAATACACACCATAAAAACATTCTATACCCCAACATCATGTTATATGGCTTCTAAATCAAAATGTCTAGGCATATATTATCTCATTAGTGTCTCATGATCCCACATATATTGAGAATAAAATGGATGCAACCATAACACCCAACCTAATGTTAACTTCCACCCATAAAGTAACTTTGTCTCAGAATTAACTATCTTGACTGCATACTCAGTTAAGGAAAATTTTTGCTCGACATCAGGATCACTCTAGCTCAAATCATGAGAAGAACCAAAAAAACCCTTCATAGTTTTGATAAAATTAAATGTTATATATTAAAAAAATATGGAATATATTCTAAACTATTATTCATTTTTCCACATTATCAAAATACATAAAAGGTCTGACAAAATGACGATCATGTATCTTTTTCTTCTCAATCCTCTTGTAAACAAAAAAAAAGAAAACTATTAATGAACACCTAGTCATCCACTAAATACTTCAATGGACTATGCTGATGATTATAGTAATATTTATACATTATATAATATATTATAATTTTACAAAAAAAATAATTAATCTTAATTTTCATCTTTAGATCCAAGAATGGTCTAGCCGGAGAACATTCATCAATATCGAACTGACAAAAATGATGATTTACTTGGCCTACAATATAGGCCCCATAAAGAAATTTTCTGGATCATGGATTGGAAACTATTGTTATAAAAAACACTAAAATCCTTATATGGTAATCCAAACCTCCAAAAAAATAAAGTATTCATGAATAAAATAACCTCAGGAATCATTATTTCCCTATCTGTCTATCCATCCATCTATATATTTAATGTTGTACTCAAATAAACCTGAGATCATATTGCTTCATGGAGTCCTCTCAAAAATAAATAACTAAAACAAAGTTCCCTATTATAGAATGTACTATATATAACCCTATGTAATTGAAAAATATCTCTCACATTGAGATTTACCAACTCCTCTATAATTCTTACATCATGAATGGGTATATTGTGTAACGATTTTGTCATCGAGCTGATCACAACCCATATTGAATTATTCATTCAATGGTTATATATAAACCCAAAAAAATATTCCATAGAGTTATCATACCATTTACACATCATCACTACATGTTCCTGAAGCAAATCTAATGGGTTCTAATTCTTAGCCCTGAAATGATTGAATAAATAGAATCATGAAGAAAGGTTAAGAATGTATCATCATATTCCATGACATAAAAATCGACATCAATTTTTATAAAACAAATTTTTGGTTCTTGGTTTCTCAACACATTGGGAATTATGTCAATACCCCATTAAATATTTTTTACATGTAACAATACATAAATAATTTTTTGAAAACATAGAAAATACTCCATGCAAAATAATCACTCACTATTAGTTTCCCCACAATAAATAGTGATTCACTGGAAAATAAAATCAATTTAAATATTTTTATCAAGGGTCAATTTAATACTTGAAAAGACAACATTGTCCCCTATTACTCGAACATCTAAAGGGAGCTCTGAAAAAATATAATTCAACGTTTACCCTTCTGATGATTCTTTCATAGATCAGGTCAAATATTTACTTATTAACACATCATCAATGATAGTACCTTTCTATGGGGTATAGGTTATATCAAAATAAAAATATTTTAGTTAATCAACGTATATCCTATATTAAATATTCAAATATTTTTTGGATGGGTAAAAAGTTTGATATCTAGTGGTTAGAATACAAGGTAAAATGTTATCTAATAATGTAATGTTATCAAATCTTTTGTGCATACATCAATGCTTCAAGTTCATTTTTATGGGTTACATAATTCTTCTAGTGTGGCCTATGATATTAAGATCGACATGAAATGACATGACAACCCTGTATGAGAACATATACCATACTATTACAATATTCATCATAGAAGAACTCACTTCCCTGACTAGCCTTTAGATGAGTCAACTCAAGTGTATAATACAAAATATGTCTTTACACAAGAAATTAACTATGCCATTTATCATCGAAGTAATAAATTACATTCTGCTATGAAAAAGTGTAAATATGGGAATAAAACATTGAAAAATATTTGAACACCTAGTTATAATATACATATAGAGAACTATGATTAACAGATATAAAAATTAAATCATTTTAGATAAATATTTTTCATATTATAAAAGTATATTTTAAAGAACTGTAATAGATGATTGTCTTTAAAAAAGTAGAGGAAAATATTCTAACATGGTGAATGATTTTCAATGATTCCCACCATGATTCTCCATTTTAATTCTTCTACATTAAACCTTTGTTTATATCTTATAGAAAAGAAAGATAATAAATGGGTGAGATCAAATGCACATTAAGGTAAAATAAGTTATATTCGAAATAGTAACATGAAAAAATGTGTATGAAACATGTGTTTAACATTTGAATCATAAAAATCATATCAGAGATCATAATCAAGAGACATCACATAAATATTTGCACTTCATAAGACAAAAATTATAATTTAATTAAGATAATTATTCTTGAATGAAAAACCTATGTGTAAGATATGAAATTTGAGGAAGAAATATAAGAATATAAAATAATTTACAAAGTATTTAATGAATCATTGCTTAGGAAAACATAATAGTATGTGATTAGTCCCAATAACATCTTGGTATTCATGGTTTACTCCAATGACCATCTTAGTAGCATGAGTTCAGTCCCCATACCATCTTGGAGTCATGGTTCACTCTTATGTTCATCTTAGTAGTCAAAGATCACTCCAAGGATCATCGTATTCTATCTTATTAGATTTAGATCTATTCCAATGCATTATAGGGAGATATAGGTCCCACAAATACAATAATTAAATCACAAATAAATGTTCTATAAAAAAATAGACAATAATATATTACAGCATGAAATCAAATGGGTGTCATAAAAATGAAAGCATACCTTAATCTTTTTAAAAAATAAGTATGTTATCAATAATTTTATCAATGAAAAAACCATGAAAAAAGTGGGTTTCATAGAATTATAACCCATTAAATGAAGTGAGTTTCATAAACATCATTTCAATAATTCATAAAACATTCCAATATCAAATATGAATGTAATCATTAGATCATATAATAGAGTGGTGTGAGTAACACAAAAATATTTCATATTACATGGGAAATAATTTTGAATGATGTCTTAAAAACATATCATGATGAAATTTTCCTTTCACCATTGTTAAAATATTATCCTCCAATGGCCTGAAGGCCATCATTTTTTTATTTATTTTTGATAATCCAGCTTTCAAGGAGTGAGGTGGAACCCTTACAAGGCCCGTAGGCGTAAGTATTACATGGCTCGTAGGCCTTATAGGAATTCATTTCCTGTAGGCATTCAAAAATTTGTTAAAATATTATTAAATGATAAAACATTGTTAAAACCTTATTCTTGAAAATAAAATTTAAAACTTAAAATAAACTCATTAAAAATGTTTTGATAGCATTTTTCATTGAAACACATTTATAGATGATTGAAAACCATTTTCAAATTATTTCTTACTTGAAACCACAAAATAGAATATTGAAACAAAATTGATTTTTTATTGAGAATAATTTTAAAAAAATTCTTAAAAATAGTTGTTTTAAAAAAGCAATGGAAGCTTCATGGAAATAATTTTTTTTAAATCATTATATGACATTTCAGGATAAAATAACCTTCAAATTTTCATTGTAAACAGGTTACAAAATTTCCTTTTTTAGAAAGTGACCAGACTATTCACTTTAAAACATTGGTGAATTAAAAATATAGGTATAAATATCATTTAATGATCATAAGATATTAATAGAATATTCTCAGAGTCCCTTTATCGAAATAATTGATTTTAAGAACACAATTTTCTATCCAAATAAAGAGGTAATGCCTTAAGTTAATGATTTTTTGTATTAATTATCATATCTAAAAAATAGTAGAAAATGGTACTGATATGTGAATACATCATGACTAACCATAAGAGAATAAAATACATGAGTTTTCTTAAAATATGGATCATAATATTTCATTAATGAAAACATGATCATAAATAATATCATAAAATGGTGTGCTTTTTTCAATAATAACTTACCACATGGTAACATAGAATCTTACACCCCATGTAGAAAAAATGAAATTAAATATATATTTAAAATGTTTATAAAATAATGATATTAATATTATAACATGTAAAATGAATATTATATACCTTATATAAAAATATATGTGTATAACATGGAATTTTCATCAAAGAAAAAAAAATGAAGAAAAGTTATATTATCAACTTGGTAAATTTTGAAATATAAACAAAATGAAAAAATATAATAAAATTGTTATTTAAATACCCATATATTTAATTATAATATGAATACATTAAATTAAATAGAATTATATAAACCACATAAAATATCTTAGTCGTGAATAAGGAAAGTATCTCACAGAAATTAAGATTGAGATGAAATTCCCTTACCCTGGGTCTGACTTATCACAAGTGACATTTTCTTCCAGAACAATAATTTTTTTTTAATTTTTTACTTCATTTGGAATATGTTTTATGTTTATTATTACTTTTACATCAATTTTTTCCATTTTGTAAACAAATACGTAAATATATAAGTTTACATCGTTGACCAAATTTGGTTCATGTGTTAAAATGACATTGGAATGTTCAATATGGTCAAAGGGGTCATTATATAAAAATATAAAGAATAATAAGTGTGAATAAATTTATTCTTTATAAATTATTTATACTTTTAAAACCAATCTTGAAATTTTGTTATGAAAATTGTCTAATTGATACAATCATGGAGATGGAAGGTTATGTGTATTCATGAGTAACAATCTTATTTTCAATGATAAATATGAAAAGAAGAAAAGAAAAATTGTATCCTTAAATATTGAAAATTATATCATAAATGAAATGTTATATCATAATATATACTTTTATTTATAATTATAGTGATGTAAAATAAATCAAATTCCATTGAGGAGGCAGTAGTCCACATATCCACGATTGACAATATCTTGTATAAGTTTGTGAAATAGTAATAAAAAATTATATATATGTATATATATTATTTTACCCACCATGAGATATGGTAAAATGAAAAAAATGAACAAGCATCATTTCATGAGGCAGTTGTTCATTGTTCACATAAATGGTAACTTTGTTACACATTATATTGAAGTGTGTGTTAATGTAGGTTGTACCATTTCAAAAAAAATATTTTTATTTATTATAAAAGTTTTATAACATATGAATAAAATAAAAATATTTTACATGGTAGAGAAGTAAAATATAATAAAAGATCATGAAGGAGGATGTAACATCTTATCCGGGTAACTCCTCTAGGATTTCACAAAAGGGATTCCTTGGATATATTAATTTGACTATTAAAGATTCAAGGAGGAGGGTATGGATGTTGAGGAGATAATTGGGAATATATTTTACAAAAATAATTGATATTATTAGTGAGTATAATTTTGAGTATTGGAGGTCTTTTTATTATAGACGAGGATTGGCATTCTTGTAAAATTTTGGAAAAGGGGAACCTCACCCATGTTTTCTCATGTGGATCCAATAAATGACCTAATTATTTTAATGGGAGGATAAGTATAAATATGTCTATACAAGGGATTTTTTTCTAGATTATATATATTTTTTGACCTTTAAGTTATGGTTAAATCCATTGTTATGCATAATTTAACATTAATCATTGTAATTATTTTAAAATATTTCCCTTATATTATTGGATGAAAAATACTTCAACCTTCTAAGAAATTATATAATATAATGATTTAAAATATATATTCCATTTACCCATATTCAAAAAACTAAAGTCTAATAAATTAAATTGAATGTAATCCAATATACAAGATTACCATTAAAATTTGAAAATAAAAGCATTCAATAATTTACTATGATTTTATAATCATTTTATAATTGAAATTGATTAAAATGACCTAAATTGAATATATTGATAAAATATTAATATAATAAAACAATAAAAAACAAATTAAATAACCCGGAAAGTCATCCAGAGGAGGAGATACCCTGACAATTTATTAAATAAAAAAATTCCAAGTGCACAACAGAGGATGTAGGCAAACAGATTGCCCGCATCCAGATATCAGTCCCAACAAAAGCAAGACACTTACATATCATAATAATCATACAATTCCCCACCACCATATTCAGGTATTTCATCTATAGTAGCCCATTCCCATTCTGATTTCGTTTCATATTTCTTCAAGAGGTTGGCATACTGCTCTTTGAGCTTGATATGTTATAATGACTAACCCTCTTTGTTGAAATGTTCACAACCCTCCATAGGTATATGTACTACTCCTCCTTCATTCATGGATGAAGACCGATTGTTTGCAGGCTTTGGAAGGTAAGAGTAATCCTTCCTTGATTTCCTCCTTGGTGGCACGGACATAATTCCATCACATTAAGATGCCCTGCTTTGCCCACTTTGAACAATGTCACTATAAGAAGGTCTCACCACTCCATTGCTTTCTTTGTCACTACCCGAGAAGATTCCCCAGTTTCCTATTCTCTTCATAGAGGAAAAATTCTTGACTCCATCATCCTTCCTCACTGTGACATTTCCTACATCATCTAGTATCATTCTCACTACAGAGTTACTTTTATGATTAGTTACTGCAGGAGGTTTCCCTGCCTCAACACCACAACCATCGTGCAGCTCTAGTACAAATTCAGTTATGCCAGAATCCAAATGATTCATGGGAGTGATCTGAACCATTTCAGACATCTTGGATTACTCCATCCCAGCAGAAATAGTCTCATTTTCTAAGCAATCAAACCTATTTTCTGTTTCCCAGTAGCCATGTACCACATTCCTATTTTTTGACCCCAAAAGGGAGCAGTGAACCCTACTGGCCATCGCAGATAGCTACCCAAACCCAAGGTCACTTGCCAACCTCTCAAATACACTCTTCACCGATGGGTTAACATACATTTCCATCTCTTTCATATCACTTCAATTTACAGGTTCCTCAAATGGGTTCCCCTGCCTCATTTCCTGCACCTCCACCTCATCCATCACATATTCATTCACCACTGCATCCAGAGAAGCATCAGTCACTACTGCCACAACTTCATCACGAAAAACACCTCCATTTTCTCACCTATAGAACCAGTACCCTCATTTCTTCCCTCCACTGCCAGTTGCACCATCTGAGGTTCCTCCCATCCAAATTTTGATTCTGCAATACCAAATCAAGCCTCTCTAGTACCGACACCCTCACTGCTAACTTCCACCGCCAGATGCACAGACCCCAGGTCTTCCAGCCTAGAAATTTCCTTCCATACCATCATTGTGTGGAATAAAAAACAAAAGAAATACAATTTTACTATAATAAATAAATTTTATGAAAATAATTTTTGAATTAAAATTTTTTAATATTAAATATTCATTAAAAAATGAAACATCACCAAAATATCAAAAATTACCAATTTCCTAATTATTTTAATTCTACATCAAAGAGGATGTTTATTTTAAAATATATTATTTATAAAATTTCCAATATTTATTTTTATAACAGGTTCTCCTTTAAAATTCGATAAATTTTCCTTAATAAATTTGTTGGGTTTTATGTGTAAAATTTGGTTTGTTCTTATCTTATGCATAAAAAATCTTTTGGATGAAAATAGTAAATATTTTATATAATATTGTTAAATTATTATCAAAAAGTAATTGTAATAAATTTAATATATTATGATTAAATATATTTTTTATGAAAAAAATTATCTTCTATAATAATATTACCTTTATATTCAACTTGTTATTGTATTCATTTTTATTAACTAGTTTATTTTATATTTCTATAAACAATAGTTTTCCAATAGATAGTAAAAACTATTAATAACCACTAACATAAAATTCATGTTAAAACTTATTATATTAAAAAATAATATTTTAATAATATGTTATTGTTCGGTAAAACTCAGCCTTGACTGTTATGACAACCATTGAGTAAGTATTGTCTTTCGAGTAACATAAGCTATCATTATGTTCCGTATTAAAAAATATATCCTTTAAATTATGAAAAATGGAAAAATAACTTTTATTTTCATTTAATTAAATCAAAATGTATTTCGTTAATATAGTAAATGATATATTCACTTTTTAAAATAAGTATCAAAGAGATTAAATTAATTCAAGAAATCACAATATATAATGGTATTATATTATAAGCCATTTGAAATTTATTACACAATTGAAAATCAAATACATTATAAATTGATTAATAAATTTATGTTTCTTTCATAAAAATAAGGATAATGATATTTAATACTTAAACATCTTTCTGAAAAAAGAACGTAGGAAACCTGGCAATTTTAGAATGTGACATATATATAGGATATCAGAAATAAGATCATACTTGGGAAGTCAAAATTGGACATGGAGAAAAATCATAAATATTAGTGAGTGAATGAGTTCATCAATAAATAAATATTTATTATTCAAAATATTAATTAAAATTACACATTTACTAAGACATCACCTAGGAAAATGGAAGCATGAAACCCTTTTCATCCTTTGGTAATGGGTTCAAGACCCATTGACTTACCATACTTTATGGTTAGTTTCTTGTCATACATATTGTCCCTTCATAAAATTACAGTAATATAATTTCTATAAAAAATATGATGGACTTCCTTAAAATAAGATTAATCACAAAATAACCTTTTAACTATGGTTTTCTATATAAAAGACACCAAAAAATATATCCTCAAAAGTATAACATAAAAATTCCATAATTGGTTGTCCTTATAGCCCTAAACCATTTTAAAATCTATACCCTTACCATGAAACAAACCAAATAATTTTAACATTGACACCCGTTATATCTCTAATTTTCTATTTTTTCACATAACAAACACATGAATTCCCTTGTTATATGTTCTCATAAATCATTGAAATATCTTAAATTAAAATATATAATACTAAAAAACAAGAATTATTCTTTATTCCAAAGGTTACAGGATATGTTCCTTAATTCCATGAACTTGTAGTCCTCATTTTTGTTGACATAGAAAAAAATTTATTCCATTAAATATTCATATCAAGGAAGGTCAGTGTTTCCAAATATTACTTTATCCAAATTAATATCCACATTATCCATGAGAATCAAAATTTCTCTACATCGAGATCAAATTAATGGTTTCCATCCTTTAAATAAAATAACACTTTTTGTATTCTTCCACAAAATTAATCATATCTTTTTCATCCCATAATAGAAAATTATACTAAAATTACCTATATATTTCTAGATTCATAATAAATAATCATTAAATTCCAACTCATAATTTTTTGATTAATCCAACATTATTATTAAACTGTTACTGTAGATTCATTAATTTATTTCTTAAAACTATGTTACTAGAATATGAAATATGAATCAGACCATAAGGTTCCTTAGCCTCAATTTTATCATGCCTCTTATGATAAATGTAAAAAATAATAGAATAACATCACATATCGTTCACATGTCATTAATGGTATCTCTCTATTTAGAAGTATAACCAATAATTATACAATATTCCTTATTCACATTATATAATTTCTAAATTAGAAATCAATTTTAAAAATGATTGTAAATTATACATCTAAAATAGTCAATGATAACCAAGATACATATACTCCCATTCATTTTACAAAATAAGAAATCATAGTGTGAGAAACATTTATCATTACTAAAAACCATATAATCATAGAGAAATCACGTAGAGGATTCTAATAGTATGAAATGATCATTAATCTATGACTTCATTTGTTATTCCTATGTTTCTGATGTCCAAATTAATTTTTATTACTTCATGTTAGTTCATGAAGTGTTTTTGAATTACTAAATAGTATCCCCCAGAATTGTCAACCCATGTGTGCAACAAGGCACGTTGTCATGTACTAGATGGCCCTGATTCCAGACCATGATATCTATTTAAAGTTGTAACCCTTAGGTAAATAAGTGTTATAAAAACATCCACTATTTTTATGAAGAAACATATGTATATCTATGAAACCTATCACTCAATCCTTTTCCAAAATTCTATGACATTTTCCTTTAATTTATCATATCTTTAGACTTATATCTAGACATCATCTTAAATTCATCACTATGGTTTTCTCACTCCAGTTTTTTATGGTGGAATAAATTATTCTTCCAATAACTTATATAGTGAAATCGGCTTATCATACATGGATATTACATCATTTTGATGAATATACATAATAATACAAAATTAAATTCCTAAGGATCTTAATATTTTAGCATCCTTAGAATCATTTCTGAAAATATTTATATTTGGTGGACGATATTCGATGTTTCCCATATATATCTTCCCTTTTAATTATTATACATGAAACAATTATTCATAACCTTTATAATAGAAACATTATAATGTGGTGAACTAAAATTCCAAATATGGGTAAAGAAATGAAATTCATAAGTATAACATGAACAAATATGTATGTAACATGAAAATAACATTTGAAGATCATACCCTACATATTAGAGTTCATAATCAGGAGAAATATAAAAAATACATGTATTTACAACGGCATAATTATAAAGGAACAGAGAAAATAATTCATGAAGGGGTAAGATAAAAATATTAAATGGAAATATTGTAAGACACATAAACATAAAAAATAATTTCTAAAGTAGTCAAGATATCATTAGAAAGGCCATCCATGTAGAATGGGTTCACTACCCATACCATTTTGGTAGTAATGGTTTACTCTCATGGCCATACTAGTATTATGAGCTCACTAACCACTAAATAATGGTAGTCATCCTTTACACTAATGGCTATCTTTGTAGTCATGTTTCACTCCTAAGACCATATTTTTCTATCTCATGACATATAAATTTTTACCCAATGCATTGGAGAGATATATACGTCCCACCCATCTATGAATGAAATAATACTTAATTCATCCACAAATTGTAATCAATTATATCATAACCCATGAAATTAAATGGGTTTCATAAACATGAAATCATACCTTATCCTATAGAATAATGAATCATGTTTCATATTCATTTTATCAATGTATTACTCATGAAAAGAGGTGAATTTCATAGAAACAAAACCTGTTAAATGAAGAGAGATCAATAAATATCATGTTATAAATTGAAAATTCATTCAAAGAATAAATATGAATGGGTAATGTAGATCATTTCCCATAATGGTATGAGTAACAACAACGGATGTCATATTAGATGAGAAATAATTTTAAAATTCATTTTAAAAACACATCATGAATAAATTATCCTTTATCCTTTGAAAATTTCTTATTAAAACATAAAACCTTTTGAAAACGAATTTCATGAATATATAAATAAAAATTAATTAATAATTAATCTAAAATATTTTTAAACTCATATTCATTCTAAAATATTTTGAGTATCTTAAAAACCATTTTAATAATATTCTTCCTTGAAAATGTAAGAGAATAATCATGAAAACATTTTAAAATCCATTTCATTGAAAATATATTATAAAAATTCATAACAATTATCCATTTAAAAATACACATGAGTCCTATATAAAAAGAAAGTTAGTAAATCTATAAATGTTTTATGAATAAAAACATAAAAATAATTTTTCATTGTAAAATGGTTTGAAAAGTACCTTGTTTGAAATGAAATAGGATGATTAATTTGAAAATATTGGTAACACACCAAAAGGGTAAAAATATATTTTAATGATTAATTGATATTATTAGAATATTCATAAAATTACCATTGTAGTATAATGGGTTTTAAAGAACACATATTTCCATTCAAAGATGGATCTAAAGTAATATTTTCTTAAAATTAATTTCTAAATTATCTCTTCTTCCAATGTGATGAAGAAATGGTACAAATACATGAAGGTATAAAATCTGACCAGAGGAGAAGGAAATTAATTAGTTTTCTTGAAATTTGGATCATAATATTTTATTAATGAAAATGTGATCATAAAAAATATAGATAAAGGGTGAAATTTTTTCAATAAACTCTTACTACTTGGTAACATTGAATCATTGAAAAATGAAATAAAATGGGTTATAAAAACATTATGAAAATAATAAGATACATGTTATAACTATAATAAGTTAATTTATAAACCTCATATAAAAATATTATTGTATAAAATAGAATATGTTGCAGTGAAGGAAAATTGAGACAAAATTAATTTACCAACATGTTAACATTTGAATCCTTAACCTCATGATAGAAATTGAAGTTCTCTATGACACCCTAATAAGGGGGGATGAATAAGGGTGTCAAATTTTTCTATTCTTTACTGGATCATATTCCCATGATAGTAGGAAAATGTATAAAATCGTATGATAGATACGTGTAGTAATTAAAATAAGTAGAAGGATAGCAAAGAACTGTTTACTTTATTCGCCACTAAGGTCTAAATCCAAGTAGCATACACTGATAGGTTTCACATCAAACCAAATTCCACTAATCTTCACTAGAAATGGATTACAATGGTTCAGGAATAGTCACTATGACCTAGGAACACTTCCATTACAAAGGCTTAGGGACATCCCACTGCTTCTCTCGGGACACTCCCATTGACTCCCCATGAATCACTACATTGGGTAATTTCTAACATAGTTTATCGACATGAAGGTCACTTTAACTGATAAGCATGTTAGTCTATGTCTCCATTTTATCACGAGACATTTCATGGATCAGATACTTGAAATGATGCACATTTTTATTCAATATTTTCATTTAGTTCACTAACTAAAAACAATAAATCTCTTGTCAAATGTTGTAGGAAAAAAAATAAAAAAATCCAATTTGATTGTTCAATCTATGAATATAATATCAGCAAATCATCATCACAATTATACTACCTCGAATGATTCACAATATTCGGTTAGCCCCAAATGTTATTTTTCTTCTTATATTACATTCATTCCCAATATTAACACCTTAGTTTATCAGTAAACATTCATCATTATGTTCGTAAATGATTTTTGTTGCACATATTTTTCTTATTCCCATTGAAAATCAGAATAATGGTGTCAAACATCAGTCTTGTGATTGTGGTACTACTTAACTATGTAAAAGAAAATGGATAATGGTACTTCCTTTTTAATGATGCTAGTTCATGTGTGCTAAGAACCTGTTAAAGGTTAGTGGGAACCCTAAATATTTTTCACACCCTTATGGGTGTCTTCTTTATTAAATATAAACCTTGTGTGTAAAAACAACATCTGGAACAAAAAATCCTATTCGCATAACTCTTCTTTTCCATGATTAACATCCCCTATTCGTGCAACACATTCTTTCTATCTGAAACACTTATTATTTTCTTGTAACACTCTATACATAAATTTTTCTACACGTCAGAGATCAGTTTTTGTATATGTTCCGAGTATACGTGAATGTGAGGGGTCACTTCATATTTATAGGTGTTTTTACCATATGTGTAAAACACTAATCTACGCCTACACCCTCTTCATGCATATACAAAATCTTTTGTGAAACATCATATTTCACATCATTTCTTGAGTTTTCCATGTGCTTCATCCCTTTGCTATTTTTCTCTATTATAATATCCAAACACCAATTGGGAAAAAAAATTAAACATCATTCCATATTTCACACAAAACCAATCTTTCACACAGCCTCATTTTTCGTGCACTATGCCCAATTTTTCATGCAATCTGTGCCATTCCCAAATTTCAATGTTCTGATCTGGAAACATCAATTTCTCTCAAAAACCCCCATTGTCTTATTTATAAATCTTCTTTACCAAAAACACCTGTCTTTTAACTTTGGACTTTCTGGAAAAAAAAATTGGAAATCAATATAGAATTGCATGACCTTCAATATATGATTTTTCCATAAACTACATGCTTGTTTTTTGAGGTTTGGATTCATCAACACCTCTTCTTGTTTCATCACAAACTCCACTATCATTATTTATATCCATTGATATATCAACATTATAATCATCAGAGTTTCCATAGAAAGTACTATAGCTTATATGTCATCCACCAGAATCGTTCCATCAAATAAAAATCTTTATTTGAATGGAAGCACCTTTAATCCCCATTCCTTCATAATGATTACATCATAAGTTCTCTTGACATAAGATATTTATGAAATAAAAATCAGTAATTAAACTTTTGATTTATATACAATGTGAAATGAATGGACATCTTAGAATGACATGCATTTCCACGTACTCTCTTTTTATTTATCCATATTTCATTAGTTCATTCAAATAATATGATTCTATTCTTAATGTAATATCTTGTATGTGTCACATGTAATAATAAATAATTTCATGGTATTCATAATCAATCATACCTATATGGATGATAATTCACCATTACTCATTCAACAGTGTTCTTCTTGATCTCCTTAATTTTTGGTCTTCATTGACAACTATTCACAACAAATAAAACAATATACACAAAGTTTTTCTAACAAAAATATCGTAAAATTATCATTTAAATTCGCATTTATTTATGTATAATAGTATTAGATTACATTATTGGATAATATATACACCACATACAATAAATGAGTGGTGAATAAGGCATGCATATTTTTAAATTAAGGAGTGACATGAAATTTACATACCTTGAGTCCAACTTGTCACTAGTGTCATTATGTTACAGGGTAATACAAATATGTTAATTAATTACTTGAATTAGATAGATTTTTAGGTTTATTATTACATTTTCTTCACTTATTACCATATTTTATACAACTACAGAAATAATTAATTTTATGTCACGTGTCTTTACCAAAATGTTTTATGTGTTAAAAATGAAATTGTATGGTATACTATGGTCAAAGGGGTTATTATATAAAAAAATATAGAATAATAATCAATAACTAATTATTATAGTTTTACATTTCATACACTTTTAAACCCAATCATTAATGTTTCTCTTAAAAAATGAGAAAACATTACAATCAGGGAGATATAATGCGATACGTATGCATGAGTAACATTCCCATTTTTCATTGATCATTCTGGAAAGAAGTTAATAAAAACAATATCTTAAAAAATGATCATTATATCATAAATAATTTTTTATTTAATGATATATAATTATATATATAATTTTTGAGATGTAAAATTAATCACCTCCTGTTAATGTGGCGATAGTCTACATGTCTACCAATGATGTTATTTCTATTAAGTTCGTGAAAGACAAACAAAGAAAATTATATTTATACTATTTATATATAAATTTAATTATGTAACGAATACCAAATTTTTATGTCATTTATTCTAATTTAAAACCATATTTTATCAATTTCTTTGATAGCGTGAAACAATCACATCGCTTTGAGTGGCCAGTAGTCCACACATTCTCAAACTACATTATTATAAATACAAAAAATATAATTTATAATGATACATGTTTTAATTATATAATGAATCATAAAGACATTATAAATATAATATATATTATATAAAAAATAAATTGTCCATCATAATTCCCACCCTCAGTGGAACTAAGGTAAAAATGAAAAATCATCATTCTGAGAGGTAGTAGCTCACCACACACAGAAATGGTAAGTTCATTATCAATTAAATGGAAGTGTGTGTAAGAGTAGGTGAAAATATAATAAATAAAAAATCTCATTATATTTATTATAATACTATTATTATATAATATTGAAATTTGGAGATTTTATGGTGGGTATAATGAAAATAAAATAATTGAGTTTGAATTAATATGTAACAACGTTTTTAGAAACTACTTTTCGATTGATGATAAGGGAATACTTGGATAGATTTATACCCAAATGAAGTATTCCAAGAGGATGGTATGAATGTGGAGAATATAATTGGTAAGCTCTTGGTTGATCTTAAGTATCCTGAGAGGTGTGAGGAAGTTGGAGGATGGGGTGCCTTTTTATCAAAGAGGAGTGGCATTCATGTAAAATTTTGGAAAATTCAAACCCGATACATGTTTTTTTATTTGAATTATATCCAATAACTAACATAATTAGATAAAAGAGAGAATATGGTCTATATATAGCCATCCAATATACATTGGAAACGTTTATAGGTTTTTTTGGACTTGTTCTTATTGTTTAGACACTTATTATGCATAATTTAGCATATTTCGTTGTAATTAATTTTAATTAAATTCACTAATATTTTTGGTGAAAATCTAAGTAATTTTTTTAGAAAATATATATTTTTATAATTGCATAAATAGAATCCATTTTTCTAAACTCCAAAAACTAAATTGGAAGAAATTAATTTAAATATAATCTCACATATGGGACGAGAAGGCGGGGTCTTAAAGTAAAAACATTCAAATGTTTTCTATGTGAATATAGTCAATTTCAATTAGAAATTTATTAAAATGACCAAAATTTGATATATTTATAAAAATTTAATTTAATTAAAATTTAAACAACCTTAAACTATATGTTAAGAATATAAATAAATCATATGAAAAAAATATTTTCAATTAATGTCTTTTTTATCAATTAATCATTACAAATAAAACGTCACATAAAAAATAAAAAAAACCGATGTAACCTATTTTTTATTATTATAATTAAATGATTATGTTTATTTTGACATATTAGATTTATAAAATTACAATCATTTATTTCATAAATATTCATTGAATTAAAAAGCTATAAAATTTACCACAAAGTAATATTGGATTTTGTATATGAAATTAGGATTGATCTTATTTTAATCCTACCAAAGATATTTGATTAATATAAAAAATATTTTATTAAATATGTATTAAATTAATATACCATTATAATTTTAATTAAATTAATTTATTATTATTGAATCACTTTGGGATCATAAAAATTATTTTAATATATATATTCTATTTATATTTAATTAGTTCTTATATTTATTATAACTACTGAATTAATTTTATATTTTTTAAGGAAATGGTTTTCATAAGTTAGTTAATACTATTAATAACATCTAACATAATAGTTGGGTTGTGTATTAATATGTTAAATAATAATATTTTAGTAATATATTGTTTTTTTGGAAACACTCTCTCTAGCGTGTTATGAAATCCATTGAGGAAAGCTAGTATTGAGTTTAATGTATGCTCTACATAGTTCTTCGTATAGATAAATATATACTTTGTATTGCATGTAGTCCGTGATTAACATAGAATTTCATATAACACAATCCAAACATAGTGATTTAATATAACAAAATTTATATTTTTTTGTCTGAAATGAAAAGTAATATATATAAAATAGGCTAAATTAATTCAAAAAAATCACAAATCTCAGGATGTTAAAAAATTCCTAAATGCGATATGATATTATTTAAAAATAAATTTAATTTCTATAATGTCATATGAAATTTAACATTCTCAAGGTGAATTTAAATACCATTTTACCAGACCATGTGTCCCAATATCATCACATCCAAAATCCAAAAATCATATTTCGATATATTTTAATAATGTTACTTAATTGATGAAAATGATAACGATTCTCTCACATAACGCACATAACGCTCATCGGACAAGGATTAATCTATAATTTCATGCATAAAGACTATCAATAACATATAAAGATTTTAACGAAAAATCATATTAAAAAATTCCATAAATATTATAGGGGAATTGGTAAGACCAAGTTAATGATATGATACTCATAATATACATAATTTCACTGAAAGGTATTTTTTTGTATGACAGATTCTATAATTCTCAACTAGGAAATCTATATAATAAATCAATCTTTAAAAACCACTTCATCCCTTTTGACTGGTCAAAAGGATTAACAATATGTTTTAATAGATACGTCTTCATTCCTTGACTTGATTAATCTTTCATTAATCAACATATTAGTGAAGTGCTTCATCATCTTTCCTAGTTAGAAGAATAGGAACCCCCAATGGTGACACACTAAGGTGTATAAATCCTTTACATAATAGCGATTCCAATTTATTCGTAAAATCATTCATCACAGCTAGTTTCATGTGGAAAGAAAGACTATGTAGTATTTTTGTACTTTAAACTAAACCAATAAAATCTTTACATCCTCTACAGGTTGGTATTCAAAGAAGTTATAAAAAAAATATCAAGAATCCCAATGAAAAATAGAAGGAGATCACTACTCAAGTATTTCTACTTGAGATCATAATAAAACATTGATCTAATTTTCTCTAAATAGGGGTAAGAAGTTCTGTCTCTACTCACCCTTAGGTCCCATTAATCTTGAATGACACAGAACACCCAATTGGACACCATTGAATAGGCTTGTTAAAGATAAAAATCAATTAGGGATTTATTAACAATTATCCAATCCATCAAAAAATGTTATCAAAATAAATTATTTTTAAAAATATAATATATGAGGCATGATAAATCTTTGGAAAAGATAACAAACATGAAAGAATGTGGAGACCCTACACTCTTGTTCTACTGATGGGTCTTGTAATTTTCATTACATACGAAAAAATATATGTTTTTTGAATTAAGATGTTAAAAATATTTGTTATTATAGTTCAATGAGAAACCCAATTATCAAATAAATATTTCACTAATGAAGAATCTATAGTTATGTAACCTCTCATAGTCATGAGACCCATATCTTCTTCCTTATAAGAGACTTTCACTTCATGATGAAGCATCATTTTTAGGTATGTTGATGGAACCCCTTTATATATTGAAACATATGATTTTTAAAAAATAAATTTTTCTTCTAACGATCTCATAAATCTTTGTGGAGTATCATAAATATAACTAAATTTCTATAAGTGTCATGAATTATAATAAGAACCAAAAATATTAGGTGCCTAAGTACAAACCACTTTCAAATACCTAGGTTTCCCACACTAGAAGCATGCTAAATGGAATTTCATTGGATCTATAGTAGGTCTAAAATTACCTTACAATCGAGATACAAGACAACAATTGTCGAAATTTATCATAAATTTATGTGAACTCACATAACTACCACTATGAATATATGTAACACCCCTAATGCCATGTTTAATAGCTATATCATTTTTGACTTTCAATTCAATATTCAGAACCTCAACATAAGAAGAGTGAATCAAAAATTAAAACCTAATAATGAATATCATATCAGAGTCCCATATCTATCCCTTGATTATTTATCTTCTCATTCAATTAAATCTTAGTTGAAAACTCCACAAGATCAAAAAATCAGTGTTCATTTGTTTTTGTGGTTGTGTCAGTCCACTCGAGTTCAGAAAACACCATATCCTTGGCCATACCATTTATTCTATAAATAACATGTTAGTGTAAATAAAATTAAATTCATTCCATTGTAATCCCTTATGCCTCTACTTTATAACCATAGAATACCACCAAATCTTTAAAGGTCCCTCAATCATAAAGGTATAACACTTTTCAGAAATAGTTTCATTAGTTTCTAGAATGTTAAAGAGAAGCTCTTTCATTTTTAGCTAGTCATCAGCCACTGGAGGATCCTTAGATCCTTGGAAATAATGTGGATTATAATGATATAACTTATAGTCACCTTACCATGATTTATCCCTCTGATGTTCCATAACTAGAACCTGTGTGGGTATAAGTGATGGAAAATCTCATATAGCAGCGCCAACACCCAAAACAACCTGATGTAGATTCTGGTCCATGATATGATTTTATCCTTATAGATCACCATATTCTTCCTCGAAGTTCTTATTCACAGAAACTCTTGAAGTCACGATACCATAAAAAATTAATAATAAATATTGAATACATATAAAGAGTATAGATATAAACACTCAATAAAGGTAAATTGGGAATAATAATCATGTAATATAAGATAATAAGCTTTTATTTCTACCAATCCATATCTAAATCCTAGACAAAAGTATAATTAAACCTAAATATTAAATTTCAAAAAATAACATGGTGAAATAAGGATCATTATGATGATATCTTTCCAATAACTCACACACAACTACGACCTATGTCCCAAAACTATTTCTCAACTGCATACTAACATCATGGGAATATTCATAGTATGCACCACTAATACCAAATTATCATCAACCACCTAGATACCAGGGTACCCTAATAACTGAGATGATCCAGACATAGCCCAATCGGAATTTATGATCCCCATGGTTAGATATTAAAACATGGAATCATTAAAAAGTAACATGAAATGAATTTTTATATACATACTGGAAGGTAATAGATACATATTAGAATGAAAAAAAATCCAATGTATGACAGTACCAGAAACCCTACAGGTATATCAGAAACTAAATAATACATCATCAATGTACCATAAATGGAAATAATAAACTCAAATATCCTTAATGTATCTAAACATCATTCCCAAAGGGTTAATAACATCTACCTCCACCAAAATTCACATTCTCATTAATTGAACCTTTTAGATGGAAATCATCAAAAGCATGAAGAATAATATAGTGTGTGATATAAAATCCTTGTTGGGTGTCACAAAGAATTTCATAATAAGATTTCATAATAATAATCTAAATAATGATTTCAATTTTAATTAATATATGTATGAAGGTAAATTTTCATATTTATGACAAACATCCTTTCTTTTATTATTGATATAAATAACATTTCAAACCTGGATTGAAGAAACATTTAATAAAAAAGTGTTTATGTAATTCTGTAAGAATGAGTAAAAAAGATTCATAACTATAATCATTTATAATAAAATCATCAATGTAAAAAACATTTTAATATTAATTTTGGAATGTTATTTTTCAGTTTTAGGTTCTTCATAAATATCATATTTCTGATCATGAAATTTATTTGTTACACACATCCATTAGGCTAAAGCCGAATTGGACCCATAAATATCCCATTGAGGATAAGATATACGAAAATCATCTTCTTTAGATTTTTAATCATCAATATATTTCTATTGATCTAAAATCCTTGTGTTATTGTAAAACAATATCCCACGAAGTACCTAGGCTCATATATTCTCAAAAAACAAAAAATAAATTATTTCAAAACATTTTAAAATAAAATTTCAACATGTTCTGTTTTAATAATCAAATTTAATTTTAAAATAAAAACATATAACATCCTTAATTTCATGAATTTTCCAACAAAAAACAATAACAGGGTTTTATCAACTCAATTTAACCAATTTTACCTAAAAACCCAATTCAAAAATCCATCAATTTCAGTGTGCTCCCCAATATCAAATTCCATTGGAATATGGGTTTTTCAAATACAAATACCCTAAAAATTTCACTTTCTATTCACACAAAATTGTTATATCATAATTAAATTAAAATAAATTTAGAAAAAAAATAAGAACAAATTTTAATCAAATAAAAAATCAATAACGTAACCATCTAATTTTTCCCTATAACAAAACACCCACAACATGACTCTCCAATGAAGAAAAAAGTCATAAAAGATCATGGAACTGAAACTAGAAGAATGATTAAACAACATGGAGTTTAGATCCACCAATAACAAGATGATCTACCAAACTCAAAGTAGAAAATAGAGAGATACAAAAGAGATGATAAGACCACTCACTTGAAAAGATGAACCCCAATAAACACAATGTTTAATCAACAAACATATGTTCTAGAGTGATTTTGAATCACCAAAATCCCCAATTAATTGCTAATAGGTTGACAGAAATGAAACATAGAGGAAGAAAATAAGAATATCATCAATGATACCAAATAAAATACTAAAAATCTATTTTTACAATACATGTTACCCAATTAAACAGTGTATAATTTCCAACACCCATATACACCAAAAAGACCAATATCCTATTATTAAGAATCAAATTTTTCATATTAAAATATTGTATATACAGTACATGGTGTACAACCTTTCATGATTTCTACCCATTTCAGGTAATCTATCAGGCTATGATTATTTTTTATGTAACCTTATTACAAAAATTTAAATTCCTAGTGGACTATAGAAACTCATTTTTTTCTACAAATTCAAATGAACACCCAAACATCACAATTATAGAGATCCCCCAAATTCGTTCTCACTTTTACTAATCTAATAAAAATGAAAAACTATAATAATTTTTATAACATACCTTACAGAAAGACATAATGGGATGTTCCACTTACATAGTAAAAATATTATCATTAATATTTAATTAAATATATTTTCAACATTCATGAAATTTAAATTATTTTATTAATAATCAATAGATCCACATATAACTTGTTTGCTGAAAAAAAATTGACATTGTAAATTTTTTGTCACTTTGGATTTTAATATTCATTTTTAGGGACAATCCTTAATTAAAAGAATAATTATAATACCCTTTCAATAATTAACAATGTTATTTTAATATAAAAAATGTATTTATTTTCCCAAAATTATGTTACAATAAATTTCACATTATTGATGATAATAATTTCTATATTTAAATATTTTTTATTTGCACTAGTTTTAGTTAAAAAATTTTAGTGGTCGAAAAATATATCATTTAATGTCATGAGTTATATTAAGAATAGTCAATTTATTATTTATTATACATATTAAATTTAAATAAAAAATATGTATACTATATTTTTTGATGTAAAATAAATCTTTCTAAATGAAAGAAACTGTGGTAGGTGAATCATGGTATATAAGATTTTCATATAATTATATATATATATATATATTTTGTTAATAAAATTAAACTTATTTGGTTTAATATTATATGATATCATTTTTCTATAGTGTGTGTAACATAAATATTGTAGGTTTTGGATGACTCAATTAATAAAAATATTCACTATTATATAGAGATCAGAGGGTGATAATTAACTATGATTTGAAAAACAACCCAACAACCTGGAAATGGTGCAGTTTAAGAATTACCTAGATATTTAGTGTTATTTTAGGATAATTGTTTTATTCAAAAATTGGAGGTGTGTCAACCTTTCTATGAAAAAAATTGGGATTCCATAATTATAAAATTGTCCACGTTATTTATTTTGTTTTCTAATGGTATAAATATTATATATTTCATAATATTTCATATCATTAGTTATAGTAGTCATTTAACTATTAAGAGACAAAATAAAGTTAGAAAATTTCTATATCTATTGTAGAATCAAGATATAGGGACATTAATAGAATGTATGTTTCACATTATATTTTTACAAGAAAATAGAGTCACGATTCATCCCTTAAAAATTTGAGTTCATAGATAAGGAGTCATGAAAAGTGTTTGTCATCAATTAGTAGGTGGAAACCATTATAGTAAGTTTAAAGTAATTTATTTAAATAATTTTAATTGTTATATACCTATTTTTCATTATTTTGAATTATTATATGAAAATTCTCCAGAAGACACAATATCAAAATTTATACAATCAAACATTTTTAAGTAGAGGTTTTACTTTATTAAATAATCAACTAATTTCCACAAAATTATTCAATTAAGAGCCATGAAATTTAGCGGCTCTTGAAATTATCTAAATTTCCCTTTGACTCCTATGACCCATAATCTGACGTGAAAAAGGTGAAGGTAAAAATGGGAGGTATATTAATTATCCAACTATATTAGTAGCCGATAAGATTATAGGTAATTAATTGTTACCGACTATTAATATTAGTATTTAGTAAAATTATCTGTATAATATTAAATTTGTAAAAAGTACATCATTATTACCTTATGGAGGAAATTAAATAGTTTAACTATATACATTGAGGTATGATGTATATTTTATAAACTTTATTAAGAAATCCAAAACTCATAGGACACATTTGATGTTATCCTAAGGGTATTGGTTTATAAAATGCTTTTTTACACCAATATTGTGGAAAATATAGAGGTATAATATAATGAAGGAATATATTATTCAAATGATAATATTGAAATCATGAATGCATTGATAAATTATGTAATTATATCATATGTATAGTTTATCTATATAGATTCAATGAAATAGAATATTCATATACATCCAACCTTCCAAGATCAACAACCAACTCATTCTGACTCGACCATGTGTTGTGAGATGCATGTTGTGTATCACCATTTTTGTAGAAAGTAATAATAAATTTAACATAATTTTGGGATTATATATATTGTTAACATATATAGATAGGCCATTCAAGAGCAGTGGGGCATGATATTATTGATCCAACTTCTATAGTGTCATTACATAGTGAGGATGTGTTTGTAGGTGTATAGAGCATTTTTCATTTCAAACTATCTCCAGTTAATATTTTATTTTATATTATATATGAGGTATCTGTTCTTTTTTAATTTTTATAAAACATAATATTTATAATTACATATAATATTACACTAAAAAAACTTATATAAATGATTCTTAAATGCTAGGAATCACTGTAAATGAAAGGAAAATATAAAGATTTACTATTTTAGATACTCCTCAGGATAGTGATTGGGTAAAAATACATCTCATGTTTTTCTATATTTGATAATTATTAGAAATTTTATATGACTAATAATAATTTTGTAATATATTATTATTTACATAATTTAAAATACTAAAACTTGTATGTGAAAATTTGTGATCATCTCGGTTAAACTATGTTGATGTTTTTTTCTATGTAAGTAAATATCTATTTGAATTATTTTCATTATGTAACATATCGTATATTGGATTAATTAAATACATCAGTAATTAGGTATCCCTACATCCATTTCATCCCTAAATATTTTACTTCTTATTAGGGTTTTATGGACCTGAAAATCCTAGAAAAATATGTGAAATATATAAACAAATAATTGATAATTGAATTTTTATATATAATATTAAAAATCATGTATATTACATGTTTTTTCTATTCAATGGCTGGTATAAAAAATATATAATTATAAAATACTACTCATCTTTTATATTTTTAATAATGATTTATTTATATTTTAGTGTATATTGGATAATATTTATATTTTTTCCAATAGATTGTAAATTTTCTTGGTTATTATATTTATTGCGAGGTGCTTGAATAAGATATATATAGTTTCTAAAGATTTTTTAATATTGTAACCTTTTAGTTAATTAATAATAAATTTTTCAATTTAGACAGTTTTGTAAAATAAAATTGTGAAATTACTGTAGTCCGTAGATTAGATTTCAAACATATCATTATTCAACAATTGAATAAAAAATAAATATCTAAATATCATTTTATCTATCTATTATATCAAATAATAAATGAAATTCAATTCATATATAGTTTTTTTAAAAAAATTATTTCATAAATAGAGTTTCATCATCAAAAATTTAATTTTGGATGTGGATATAATATTTTTCAATTCATTTCTGAAATCCTAAGAACCATAACTATAACTGAATTTTAAATGGTTTGTTTCATTATGATGCTAATAATTCACAAAAATATGAGATTTCTAATTTCATAAAACCCAGTTTTTTATTTTATTTTATTATTTTTCTCTATATACATCAAATAACATAAGACACATTTGAATTGTTTTGCCGAATATTTCTTATGTTTGACTAATTTTTTGTTTTAGTTTCAAAAAGCGGTAGCCAATGAGCTTGTACCCAATTGGTACAAGCTCCTACTTGGAATCCAAAAGACCCGAGATCAAATTCAAGCATGAATGAATTTATGAGGCAGTATAGGAGAGTACTGTGCAGTACTGTAGCAGCGACATCACTGTAACGTTGGTGACACTGTAGCGGCGGAGGCACTATTGCAGGATACTGTAGCGGCGGCGAGTACTGTAGCAGTTACTGTAGAAGCATGATTACTGTAGCATTACTGTTCACCAAGGGGTCCTTTGGGCCAATAAATGGGATTTTAAGACTTGTATTCAGCCCACATGTCATTGGGCCTTCGGGCTATGTAATGGGTCTCCCTCTACCGACAATAAAGAGGTCTTTGCTTTAAATAATTAATTGAGGCTTTAGCCCTAACCTTTTTTAGATTCATAAAGCGGTATATTTATAAAAAAGATTATAAATGTTACAAATAATTATTTATACTCCTTTTGTATTTATCAAAAGATTAAATTCATTTTTTCATTTCATGTGTGGGACTATGTTAGTTTGAAATGATTTTCAATTCATGTTTACAAATATATTTTATGAGAAAACGGACACTAAAAGGTATCCTAGATGGCATTAAACTATTTGTTTACCAAAAAAAATTATTCATTCCATATCATGATTCAATGTCTTATTAATATTAAAAATATTATAGAAATCCTAGATTGAAATCTTTAAATTATAACATTAACCAAAATCGACATTGAAATGATTTTATATTTCACCTTTTTATGGTCTAATTCTTTTTTAAAAAAACCAATGATGAAAACCTATTCAAAAGATGGTTTTATACAAATCCAATGTCAAAATACTTTTTTAAGGATTTATTTATCAGTTTCACCAAAAACTAAAATCCAAAGACTTTGATATTTCTAATTTTAGAAGGGTTTATAAATTCAGTTTATCAAAACTTTCATGAAAACATTGAACATTCAAAATAACATGTATTTAAATAACATTATATATAATGTTAAAAGATAAATGACCTAAATATAAATGTGGATTTTCTAATTTGGATACTAAATAATAATCTGATGAAGTTGATATAAACCTCAAAAAGAAAAAAAATTAAAAATGAATTTGGAAAACTTTAACAACATGAGAAATAATTTAACGAGAAAGAAGGAAAAAGATGATTCATGAATAAAAGAAATATTCAGATTATGAGGTTAATTTTATTTATCATGTTAAAAACTTATGTAAAACCTCAAGAATTTATTAAAATTATTGGGAACTAAAATAACAATAAAATATAGTAATGAATGAGTTAAAGGACTATCTTATGTAGAATACCAATCAAAATATAGATAGTATAATATTGATAAAATTAAATGAAAATATTTTTTTATAAATTGCTGATATTTCATGAAATAATTACCTACATTATTGGGATCAATAAAGATAAATTTTAAATCGTTTTTAAATACATGATGGTGAGAGATCGTGACGATAAATTGTTTGTAGAAGAAGAATAGATTTCTGAGAGACACATAGTTTTAATTAAGGATTTAAATTATTTGATGAATATTAAAAATTGCATCACATGGTTTATTGACATTAATGGAAATTATTAATTTGTTGGAGATGATAAATTTATATAGTGATAGAGGTTAATTTCCCAAAAAACACATCTCAATTTATACTTGTTATATCTAATTGTGTATGTGTAAAAAGAATTATGAGACTATTTGGTCTAATAATATAACAACACTTATCATAATTATACATTAATAAGTTATTTAATTACTTAAAATTACACATCAAACAACATTAAATACTGAGAATTATAAGATATTATAGAATTTAGTACATTTCAGTACAAATTTAAACATGAATTAAAATATCATTATTGAAATCTTCATTAACATTCATGTGCTTAAATGAACATTGGATAAATTTTTGGAAATACATAAGAAAGGGGTGGGCTATAAATATCAAGAATAGAATAAAAATGAAATATGGTAAAATATATTTGAAATTAGGAATTTAAATGGGCATAAAAATTCAAGTACCAAAAAACATGAATTATTATACATGGTATAAAATCATAACATAAATACAAAATAGGAATGTGGAAAAAACATAAAACACTACTTCATAGGTCAATAGTAAATACAAACATATCATAATAGATGACTGTATGAAAATATTATTTTTGGATTTTTGGAAGGCGCTTTAAGGCTAAGAGGTAACCATAAATAGACATCAAGTGTTATTCCAATGAACAACATCCTAAAATGAAGCCTTCACTAGTCACCGGAACCGAGTTCGGAATACCACATCTATCCCACCCCTATCCATTCACGAACACCAGAGGAACGAGGCCTCAACGGAGTCCCAATCATGCACGAGAAGTAAAAGTAAATGCAGAAATCCTCCAATGATGGTGACACCACAGACACCCAGATGAACTTCATTCATCAATGTAAAAAAACCAAAACCCTTTATCGCAATGGCCTCTGGAGCAGAAACTGTGAGGGAAATAGATGAAGACTTCCACAAGACAGAACCAAAAATCCCATCGCCGCCTTCGAGACCACACATGATATCCAGATCTGCCCAATGTGCCCGCAGACCACTCTGACGTGAATCATCAACCTTCACCGCAACTGTAGGAAGCTCGAATGTTTAACCCTCACCATGACTACATGGAATCTATGTTTATATTGTAGGATAGAGAGGGAAAGAGGCCTAAAAATTGAGAGAAGAAGAACAAGTCCTAGAATACACACCGCTATAAGAGAGACACCGCTCTCTACAAGTTCACTGTGCTGAAGCAACGAAATCTAGTCGATCCGACGTGGGTAAAAGGATGGTGGAGGCAGGGGGGACCCTAGCTCAGAGCCCCTTACGAGTGCATCTCCTTAATAAGATGAAACAAGATTCAATACATCATAATAGAAAAAGGTTCATAAATTAATCATGTATACTCATTATCTAAACATGATGATTAATAATACCAAACATTACACAGTATATTTGAGCACTATATAATTTCGGGTGCACACATACCATTTATTTCATTCTCATGCTTATGTGAGCCACATAGATCACAAAAAACGGACTTATTCATCATCATAATTTATCCCTTGATGAATGAATGTATAATAATTACCTTTAATTCCAAAATAAAAATGAATATGTGTGTAAATGTTAACACCATTGACTTGAAATGTGTTTGGTATTCACTACAGAATTAGTTTGGCATAGAAATCATGGTGAAAATCATGCAGCAGAATTGCACCACATAAATATTCGTAAAATTGTATGATGCTAGAAAAATGGGTATCATATAATTTGGACCATAAATGGACAACAATGTGTATATTGAATGAATTTTAAAAACATATATAATTTGAAATATAATTCATAGAATACTAAATAATCCTGAATAAAAATATAAATGATATGATGCTTACAAAATTTTGGAAGGGTATGGTTTGTACATGGGGGGTTCAATTAGAGATAAATGTGTATATTTTCATTTATATATAAAAATATACTATGGGGGTGGTATGAAGACAAAAAAAATAATTATTAATTTAAAATAAAATGGAATAACAAGATAATGAATCATGGATAATGATGAGAATGTAATGAAACCTTACTTGAGTGTGTGGCTCTAAAACTATGAAAAGGAACATCTTGAGAACATGGGTTGAATTGGGAGGAATATAGAGAAGGTAGGTCAGAGTATGTACATGCACAATGGATTGTGAGTGAAGGGAAGTGGGAGCTTGGAACTTTTTATAAAGGAAATGGGAAGAGAATTTTAAATATTTCACAAACATTGGTTTTGGACTCTATATAATTAATTATTCAAAACCACAAACCTTTCAATGGTTTTTTATAAAGTGGATATTTTTTCAATTTTTTATTATGAAAAGAAGAGGGAATTTTAAAATATTATCATTCCTTGAGATGATTTGAGTATCTTTTTTATAATAAAATGAATTTAAAATTATAAAATATATTATATATTTTAGAGGATTCATAATTTAATTAAAAAATTAATCAAATTAACATAAAATAACATTATTTTAAAGGTAACACACATTTTTTGCTGAGGATACACATTAAAGTATTTCTTACATAATTTTTTGGTAATTATGAATTCATAAAACACATTGTTTATATATAGAGTAGTTAAATATTATAAGAAAATTTAACTATCTTAGAAAGTTAACAAAAAATCACCATTGGATGATTTATATATTATTATTCCAAAAATAATATTTCTTTTATCTAAATTTTTCTCTAAACATGTAAATTTTAATGTTTAAAATAAGATTCATAATTTATTGAAAATGATGGGGTTTTTTTTACAATAACAGTATTTAAACACTTATAAAAATTGCATTTCATGTTATAAAAATATGACCATTTTAATTTAAAAATCATTTTTTAATAAAATAAATTTATTATTATTGTATTTATTTCTAAAAAATTCAACTACTTACAAATTAATCTCTTAATTAAATTTGAACATTACCAGAAAAAACAATTTTTTTAATTGAATCAAACTAATAATAATTTATATAGTAACAATATGAAATGAAAATAAATTAATTATTCTATAAAATATACATATTATTAATATAAAGTTATTAATTCATATAGCATTATTAGGCCAGTCTATTCTCATAAATTATGGTGTGTGATGGTGAGACATTCATTGAGTCATTAGAAGAACACGGTTGGGTGCATGATCTAGATGATCTTCAACGTATTCTGTAAATAGTTTTTCTCATTCATAAGTTGTTTAATCTTAGGTTGAAATTGGTCAGGGTAAAATCCCAGTTATTGTTTCTCCACTAGAATCTCTTATAATGTGATCCATAAGTTACAATCCTACTAGATGAGACAATCTCATGTGTTTTCTGTGATAATTTCTTTCATTAAATCCAAATATTTATACTAATCATTCGATCCCTGTTTAACTAATACATTATCAATGGTAAATATTCTTGAGAATCTTTTGAAACCAATATAATATAACAAAACAAAACAAATGCATGTGTTTTCTATTAAAATATACATTATAAAACATCAAATAAAAGGGAATATTATTTATAATATTTCCAGTGGATATAATGATCCCACCTTGAGATATTTCACCATCAAAATTTTCATATCACACCCTTAAAATAGATAAGGGTAATTCTATCACATAACTTACTTCAGTTCCCATGTTTCTTCTTCAATTTTTTGGTTTCTAAATAACACTTTGACAATGTGAATTTTCTTATTTGGTAGAACATTATCTCTATTGTCTAAGACCTCAATTAGCTACTCATCATAGGAAATATCATTCTCCAATGGTACCACCTATCATTGAGTACATGTTAGGGGTTAGGTTTGTACTTATTCCAGAGTGATACATGGAATAACTCTTTAAATAAAGATAGGATATGTTTTAATACAAGTAAATAGTTGAATAATAATATGTGATCAATGTTCTCAAAGGGTAAAATATATCTTGGACTATGATTTCCCTTCTTGTCAAATGTCATAATTTAATACAATGGAGATATATGGTGGAATATCATGTCCCCAACATAAAAATCATAGTCTTTTTTATGATTTTTTATCAAAGATCCTTTTTAAACCTGATAACCCCTAAAGTGATACTGAATGGTGTTAACCTTTTGCACTATTTCCTCAATCATTTTCAGTCATAACATTTTTTGTTACCCAACATCATCCCAAGATACTTGTATCATTCACATATTTACATTAAGGGATTCATTGGGATCCATTTAGATGTTCGAGTGGAAAATTTTTCTGTAAGTGAAAAACATAGATGGAATATGTTGATCCAACCCTCCTTTGAAGTCAATTGAGAATGCCCAAAACTTTTCATCATGTGGATGGATATTTTTCCTTGATTTTACATTAGTTTTAGGTTGATATGACATTTTGATGATCAAATTAGTATTCATAACAAGATTGAGGATCTTTTAGAGAATAGTGGGGAGTCTTGGATCTTGATCAGATATAATAGATAGTTCTATTCCATGTATCCAAACCGATACCCTGATGTATATTTGTTTAAGAAGATCTATTGAGAAATCATCTCATATCATAATAAATAGAATAATATTTCTAAGTTGATCCATCAAAACTCATATAAAATAAATACCTCTTGATGACTTTGTATGTTCAGTGAAAAAATCCATGGTGATGTCTTCCCATTTCTATATAGGTATGGGTAATGGTTGCATCATCCCATTGGATTTTTGCCATTTCACTTTCACGTTATGAAATTCAAGACATCAAGATTTATATTTTCATATATCATTCTTCATATTTTTTGAGGAATAGTGTTATTAGAGATCTTGATAATTCTTTCGTCTTCCTCGATGGATAGGTAAGGATGAGTTATGTGACTAATACAATAGCTCTTTCTTTATCTCAAGATTTGAAGGTACACAAATATTGAGCCAAATCTCACAGCACCTTCATCCATAGTAATTAACAGGATGGATTTACATTTATTTATAACTTCCAATTTCTTTTGAATTCCAATATCAACCCTTTTAGAATCAATTAAGCTATCCATAAGATATATTTGATAAATCATTTGTTAAAGGATTGATGATGTCACTTCCATTATGATTCCCATGTCTATAGTTTCAAAATATATAAACATCGGATCCCTCTCAATTCTCCATAATGAAGGAATTATTAGATAATTTTATTCTTAAAGCTTCATAAAATTTTATTTTCTATCCCACAAAGGTACTGGCTTGTGAATTCATATACTTTTGTCATATCAAACAATTTTCATTTGCACATATTCATCCCATTATGTGTGCCTACATACATGAGACATTTTTTATCAGTATATATTTTACATTTCTCCGCCAAAGAGATAATGCCTCAAAATATTGGAAGTGGAACTAATTTCATCAAACACCAAAACATGAATTAGGTATCTTTGTTCATGAAAATTAAACTTCCTTGAATCATAGAAAATGACTGTGTAATATTTGACCAACACATAGCTCAGTTCCTTCTTCGAAGAGTTACTAAATACCAATAAAATTTCTCCAATTTTGGGTAGTTTGACAGATATGGGTAGTGAAAATCCCCCTTTTAAAATCTAAATCTCTCTTAACATTCATCATTCAAAGAAAACATGACTCCCTTTCGAGTTAGTATAGAAATATCATTTTATAGATGTGAGAAATTTCTCATGAATTAGTGATAATTAAAAAGTATCTTAAAGAAAATATGGATATTTATCCTAGATTTTGGCTTCATCCATCCTTCAATTCCTTTAGTTGTTGGAGGGTCCATATATATATATTTTCTTTTGATCATATGACCCATGAATTAGAACTCCCCCAACAAAAACTCACACTTGTTATACATTGCATAAATATTCTCCTTTTATAATGTATTTAGAATAATGATCAAATTATCATAATTTTCCCCATTCTTTTGAATCATATTGAAAAATCATTTATATAGACTGTCAAAAAAATTTCGATGTAATCCCAAAAAATCTATTCATAATATTCATGTAGAGTATTGGGGCATTAGTGAGTTCTAAAGTAATTACTATGAACTCAAAGTGCTCATACATTGTATGAAAAGAAGTCTTCATGATATCCTCCTTCTTCACCATATTTTTTAAATATCCAAACCCCATTACCACCTTGTAGAATAATTTTTCTATATGTATATGATAAAAAATTCATTATTCTAAAGATGAGTATACATGTTCTTTATCATGATATTGTTGATTTCACCATAATATATGCAATGGAACATTGAGTTATCTTCCATATTAATACATATGACTAGTGTAGCCCACAGTGAAGCACTTGGGTGGTTTAAACCTTTATCTAAATTCTATTATAGTTATTTATTTAACTCGATAGTTCTATAACATCCATTATATATAGGTTCATTAATAATGATAACTCCATAGTTAAAATTTCAATAAAAATTCATCATATCTTCTAAGGGAAAGACCTGTAAATTACTTGGGAAACATATCAGGGTATTCCTTGATAATGGGCATGTCGTCAATGATGATCTAGTCATTATACGCAATAATTGGATCTATATATTTTTTCTAATCTGGAATTAATATACACACCTGAGGTAAATGTGATAAATAATGTACATCCTTCTTTAATAATTTTTATAGAATCTTTGGAGGACTCGACATAAGGAGAGAGATTTCCTTCTCAAAAAAATTTATGTTTTCCCTATATATTGAAAGCCAACACATGTCCATAAATGATTCAAATTCCACCAAAAGGAATATGAAAATGGTTGGTGGAAAATTAATCACGCAAAATTTTACATGGGAGGAGTTATATACATGGGATTCAATAATTTACCCATTTACCATTTTCACCAATATCTCTAAATCCATGATTTGAGGTCGAATATTAATAGTTCTAAAAAAGTTTTTTGATATAAAGGGATTTGTAGAACTAGAATATAAAAGTACGTCCATTATTCTTGAATGAATAACTAGCATACCATTCATACCTTTTTTTATGATTCCACTAGGTTGTAGTGATAGAAAAATTGTTCACCCTTCATCCCATAATGGTTATTTTTTGTATAAATATTCCGTGGTTTATTTCGATATTTTTTAAAATTTTCTAGTGCTTGCATTTGTAGAAATGATCTAATTGGGGGTTGACCAAATAATTATGTTCATCCATCCTAGTTATGGGTTTCTTCTGTTGGAAATCGAGGTCAATGTTCCCTTCCTTCTAAAATGTAAATAATTTCATGATCCCCTTCAGTAATTTCTATTGTGTTTGTTTCGATACCATTGATGAGTGGGGTGTTGTAATTTCCTTCCATTATTTGATAATTCTATCACACATCCATGATTGATTTCATATTTTGGATTCTAATCACCATATACCAATGATATTCTCTGAACTCCATTATAAATTTGAGGGAACATCGAACAATTTTCTCACAGTTATCAAATTCACTGATCGCTAGGGTTTTTAGTAGTCTTGGTTTTATCCCACAAATAATGCAGTTAACCCTGAAATCATGAGTAATGAAAGAGATATATGTGTATCACGAAAGTCATGTGAAAATTTCATTATATTCACTGATATATTGATCATATTTTTTCTTGATTTATAGGAAATCCCTTTCCATTTTGAGATGGATGGGGAAAAGAAATATTTATGAAAAATACATTTCCTAAAATACTTCAACAACATTGCATTATTATCCTCCTTAGGCTTTCTATTTTTTAACGATGTCCACTATAGATTTTCTTCACCTTTAATTACAATAAACATACAGTATATAATTTTTTTATTCATAACAATGAAGGACGAATAAGATATTTTCAATGGAGTTGATCGATTGTTCTATGATTAAGGGATTAGATGCACCATTGAATATTAGAGTCATTTAATGAATAAAGCTCATTATTGAATATTGTTCACCATTATAGGGGTTGAGAAGGTTCTCATAATCCAGGTTTCTATTCACAACCTGAGTCACCTAAGAGTGTATCATCATGAAATCTCTGATTCTAGCTCCCATCTGGTTGGTAATCTCATTGGGGTAGTCATCACATTGCTCATCACATTGATTGATTGCCTGATTGCAAATATTTCTGACCATTATTTAGAATTAATGGGAAATTAAATATGATTATATTAACATTGGAACACATAAAATGGAATTTAATGACACTAATGTTATAAAATAAAAGATACATGTATTTCATATATATATGGATTTCTAGGCTTCAGTCTTCATCATCCATGATCTGTTTCCTAACATACACTCTTTTGGATATTTTTTACTCCCATAATCATTAATTGTAATGAGATTATAAATTACAAAATAATATCACCTGAGAGTTTCAAACTAGGTGTGCAGTAAGGCCCATTGTTATATACCTGGTTACCCTATGTCACACCCAGAACACTTTGTCGGAGTTGTTATTCTTATGTACATCTATGCAAAAATCATATCCAAATGTAGTATCCAAGAAAGGATGAATATTATTTAAAAACCATATACTCTATTCTAACCAATCATTAAAGATTTCTTTGTTATACATATTATTATCCATAAGGCTTTATTTATAGTTTATTAATCCAAATCCTAAAAATATCAAAAAAATTACTCTAATTAAACCTTCCAAAACCTTTATCTTTTTTAAACTTTAACACATGATTTAATTGTAAAAACTTAATCACAATACATCTCTAAATATTAAGAATTATAGTTTTTTCAGAAATAGGTACATTACATTACAACATTAAACATGAATTTTAAAATCATCATTGAAAACGTCTTTAACATATTTGAACATAAAACATTATTAGATAACCTAGGGATATAAATAAGAATTGGGAGAGCTATAAATATCATTAAAGGAATAAAATTTTAATAAGGTAAAATGTATAATTGAATTGTCAAATCAAGGGGTATAAATTTTTTAAAAAACATAATCTTGAAAGATTATGCACGTAATAGTGTGATAACAGAAAGTCATAATGTTAATATAGAAACAAATTAAAATAAGGCGTCATAGGTCAAGGATAACATACAAGAAATAATAAATGAAAAATTCCAATAAAAAGAAGGTTTAATCCACTCCCCACCGTGATGTATCATGATACTAGACATTATACAATGAATAGGAATGGGATATAATTATGGGTTCACCCATCAAATTCATTTCATTCTCTGTCTTAAGTATTGCACATTGATCATAAAACATATATTCATTCATCATCATAATTAATACAATGTAATCATGTTTTGAATAAATACCAATAATTCCTCTATAAAAAGTTTTATTTACATAAATGTGATCACCCTTGATAGTAAATGGGTATGTTATTCACTATTGATTTGGTTTGGAATGAAATATCATTGTAAAAAGTTGGCAGCATAATAGCATATATTAAAAATCCATAAAATTTATTGATCAAATAAAAATGGATATTTAATAATTTGGACATAATCTTAACAGTAATAGGTACATTTAATTAAATTTACACATATAAATATTTAGAATTACAATGCATGCACAAATAAACAATATTTAAAAAAAAGAGAATGTAAATGATATTTATGAAATTTCAGAATGGTAATGGGTGTTCAAAAAACGGACTTAATGAGAAATAAATGGGTATATATTAATTTATAAATAATAATTATGGAATGGGGGAGTTGAAAAACCACACCCAATCATTAGTAATTGAAAATATAAGTTCATAACATGATAAAGGAACATGTATAATAATGAGAAAGGAAATAACACTTACTTGTGTGTTTGGTTCCAAAATCCTGAAAAGGGGATTCATGAAATATTGGGGCACCTTGGTAGGATTCTAGAGAGGGTATAAAAGTGCAAGAAAGAGATATAATCATTCTGACTGAATATAAGTGGGATAATGGTTGGGTTTATTTGTAAAATGAGAGGGTAATTATTTAATATTTCACAATCATAGGTTTTGGAAAGACATAATAAAATATTCAAAACCAAAAATTAGAACATGGTTTTTTACCTTAGGTTTTGACAAAGTTGGTTGGTTTTAATTATTTTATTATGAACATTCCTGAATATATTAAAATATTAACCTTTCATATGTGGAGTTCAGTCACTCTATTAAAGAAATGAATTTAAAATCATATAATAAATTAAATATATTTGAGGATACATAATTTAATTATTATATTATTCAAATAAAAATATATTAAATTAATTTATGGGGAAAACATATATATGATATACTCAATCCATTATATTATTTATTCCATCATTTTAGGGTCGTTATAAATTTATAAAAAATAGAATACATTTTTAGGGTATTAAATTATAATCCAAAAAATCCACTATCTATGAAAATTATAAAAAACTACTATTGGAAAATATTGATGTTTTGATTAAAAATATTAACATTTAATTTACCTATATAATTTTTTAAATAGATTAATTGTCACTTCTAAAATATGATTAAATATTTATTGAAAATTATGGGGTTTTATTTAAAATAACAATTTTTGAACCTTTATAAAAAGTACATTGAAATTATTAAAAATTATATGAACATTTATAAATAATAAACTATAATTAATAAAATAAATTTATGGAAATAATTTATATTTAAAAAATCCTTTAATTCATCAAAATAAATTCATTAATTGAATTTGAATATAACACAAAAATACAATACATGGTTAAATGAATCAAAATCAAAATAATTTTTAATGTAACAATAAAAAATAAAAATAATTCATTATTATATACAATATATATATTTGGTTCTTGGGGGTACATTTACATTGATCACACACTCACACCCCACATTTTGGCTGGAAGGGCGGTCTATAGCCCTCCAAGTGATAGCCCACCCATCAATCCTTATTTATTCAATACCTAGTTGAAAGGCCCAGTAGGAATGAATCCCATGAAATGAAAAAATTGCCAATAGTCTAGTATAAAGGTACACTATAGTTTCTTGCCAATATCATGCTTGTGTCACTATCTTCCTGTGTCATTACAACATCTCTTCTTACCTACGTCATGCATGTGTCATTGCCTTCCAAAAGAAAATTTCTTCCTCCTGGATTTGAATTTGGGTCTGATGTACAATCATGGGGAACCTCTAACACTAAGGCGCACCCAACTATATTCTAATCAATATACATATACATTTTCATATGTTCTTGATATATATTAAATGTTTACATTGTCATACACCTTATGAGTAAATATAGCAATGTTGAGAATTTCAGGGGGTTGTTTACTGAACATGTTACTGTTGTGATCACCATCAGATTAACATCTCATATAAAATATTTATTCTATCTTCCTTGAAAGCACTGAAAATATTTCACTAAAGGGTATAATTGTATTGTATGAGACCATCACTTCCTTTGTCTAGGTCAATTGGATTATTAATGTCCTAAATTTATACTAACTATTTGATCCGTATTTAACAATTATATTATCAATGGTAAGGATTATTGATGGTATTTTGAATCCATTTTGATATAATAAAATAAAAGAAGTTCATTTGTTTTATAGATCTAAATTTCACAATAAAACATCAATTCATAAAGGATTTTTATATATATTTGATCATGTATTTACATGAAATACTACTGAAAAACAATTTTACACATATATAAAAGATATAATTATAAAAATAAGTCATGTTTACCCACAAAATTACATTCTTACGATGATGTGGGGAAAAATTAAATCATTATTTAAAGACTTTCATTAAATTGGATGAACAAAATTTCAAGTATTTTTCTAGTTTTATTATGTGTTTAAAAAAATTATACTTTTGATAGTTTAATGTATCCTTAGTAGGGATAGGGAAATTTTTTTGATCTTTATAAAGATTTTTATGAATTACTATAATATAGAAAATCATATCACCTAGAACCCATAAAAATTTACAACCTAAATGATTTAGGATTCTTATAAATTATCTACTGTAGATGTGCATAGGAGGGTCATAGAGTGGATTAGTGAATGACTACCATACCAGGGAAGGATAAATATATTGTAAATGTCAAGGGAAAATAAAATTTATGAGGAAAATTTTCACACTCTTCTGATATAATATAGAATCCTTGTAAAAATTAAATGAATCTAATTATGCTACAGATTTCCTGAAAGATTTACCATCACAATTGTAAATATCTATAAAATATAGAATTAATAAATTATTGATAATGCTAATGTAATGAATTTGGCTTCACAAGAAGAGGTACAATTACATTAAATTTTGTTAAATAGTGGAAACCTATATATTCATGAATATAATTGTGGACTTTGTGAACATGATATACATGATATAAAAATATGTGTGACCATATGAAGATTTCTTTTAGAATTTGGGATATATATGTCACGTGTATCATATAATCTAGTTTTATTAATCCTTTAATTTTTTTATTTATCCTCTGTTAAAAAATGGAATTCCATTTTTGTTTGGTAACAATTATAATCCACTAAAACCTTACAAGAAAATATATAGAATATTATCACAACACCACATAAAGTCCTCTATAGATACAACTAGGATACTCAACATACCCAAAATGCCCAATTCTAAAGACACCTGAAATAAAATCATATCAATATAAATTAATGAACAACAAATTTCATCATCTTGTGATATGATCCTCTATAATTCTTGAACACTAACACAGAATAAAAAAGGCATCATCATGTTCATTTTTGAAAATCATAATCCATTAGAATACAACATTATCATTATTTTCGTAAACTAAAAAAATTTATTTTTGTAGGGGCCAACGAAAGTTCATCATTGTATTCAATGGCAGTAAAAATATGAAAATATATTTAATAAGTAATTATATTGAGATCTCCCATTAACACAATAATCTAAAAATCATAAAGAAGAACCACCCATAGTATATGGGAAGAAACTTCAAACATATAGAAATACGTCATGATTAATATCAAACTTGGACTCACACCATTATAATGAGAAGAGTAACTATAAATAAGGAAATAGTTAAAGGAATAAAAATTATCATCAATACTATAATGGTTGATAGTCAGAAAAAGAGTATGAATAATTCTCCAGATATATATATTGTAGGAAATCATAGGGCTTGTTTGATAGGACGCTCTATGATTTTTCTATTTCAATTGTGGAATTTAGATATCCATATTGATTTATTAAACTTTTTTATTCATTATAAAATATAGGGAATAAAAAATTATGTTAATGGATATATATATAAGGGTTTTATTTGTTTTACATGTGACATACCTATCCTATATAATATTAAATTGTAACTAGATCATGTGTCCATGAGTATATTTTCATGCCTCCACATAAGATAAAAGTTTCTAAAATATAGGGAGGGTTTATTTGTTGATATTTTGGTGATAGTACCCTTTCTTCGTAATTGTAATAACATTAATACAATGTCTGATATTAATCAACCATGTTGCATGAATTTTGAACCAGTGGAAATAATGAGAAAAAATAAACATGCTAATACTTTAATAATATATGCATGTCGTCCCAGTTATACATAAAGTATTATCGATTTTAAAATAATATATATATATATATATATTAAAAATGTTCATATGTTCACCATAATAATGTCGAGGAACCGCCTTCTCCATATTCTAAAAATTACACCATCATGGTAATGCCACCTCTATAAACCACATTCCACACTCCTCTAGATGTTGAGCCTTTTCATTTACATATAATAAAAAACATAAAGTATAAAATTTTCGATGGAAGTCTTATTCATTGTGTGAGTATGAAATAAATAGTCAACTACCAATGGTATACATAACATATATATATATATATACATATACCATTTTATATGAAAGCTTATACAAGTATCAAGAAACACATATCAGATAACATGCTCTAAATTTGTTTTACAATCCACAAGTGATTTATTACCAAGTCATCTAATGATAGAGTGGAATGATACATCCATATTTTGTCATAGAAGAATAAATATTGGAATTCCAACCATTACAATATTACATGATATCAAACACCATCCATAACCATAAAATACATGACCATAGATGTTTTCATTTCCATGTAATCAATGTAAATCAACATGATGCCCCAAAATTTTTCTTATAAGAAATAAAATAATTCCCATATACTTACACGTCCATTGCAAAAAAAAATAACAATATCCTATGATACCCAAGGAACAAAGATACATGTTTTCCCAATTCCATCTCTATGACTCCAATATAAATGTTGAGCCTCATAACCGCAACATGTTTACTTAACTACTATAAATATTTTTTATCTCAAGTTTCAGAATGTATTCTAAACAATGGTCAACAAAATTTCATATTTCACTTCATTTATGAATTTATCCACCCACACAAGTGGATAATACAAACATATGGGTCATATTCTCTTTGCTCGAGAACACAATGACTCCATTAACCATCTCCGGTGTGATACACGAAAAAATATCAACGTTAAAAAAACAGTGACACAATGAAAAAACATATGAACAACATCACCTAACTGTTGAAATTTTTAGTTCCATCAGCCTCATTCTAACCAACCATGTCCCCTATGTATTGGTGGTAAATATCACCCATATTCTCCTAGTATATGCCCAAAAGTCATCGAAAAATCCAACTCATCCACAAGATCATTAAAAGATCTTTCATAACTGATATATTTAGTTCTAAGTTACCATAGAACCAAATTACTATCTTATCATGAAAACCCCCTGACAACCATACTATTTCAAAAATGATAATACCATCCAAAATCTTCCAGAAACCACAAATAATCATGGAACAGATACTTGTTCTCAATCAAACCACTTATCTCATGACCATTTATCATGAGTCACAAAACACATGTATTTATTTAGCAGTTTACTAGAAACCACCTAATTTTCTAATTATAATATAATAATTATCCTCATATTGAAGATAAAATATCATGAATTATAAAGGAAGATAATACCCCAAAAACATGAAATAACATCTAGAAATGGGTGAAATCAATAGCCAATAAAAGCGGTTGAAAATTTTTGATCATGGAAGAATATCTATAGAAATTTCTCACCATCACAATGAACACCAAAAAAATATAATATAAAATAGAGGATAAGGCCCTCTCCAGCCCACAAAATATGTTTGAGGGGATTTCTTCAACCGTTGGATTAAATGGATTCCCAAAATTTTCATTAATTATTTATAAAATCACGAATTAATTCATTATAATTTATAAAATACATTCCATGAAATTTCCAAGCCATGAACTTGTATTTCACTTCATAAAATCATTTATGAATGGTTTGAGAAATCTACCCAGAAAATTCACCCCCTGAAACCTAGTTTCATGTCATGAATGACTGTTGTTTATAACTTTTCAATAGAATATTTAATTGTTCCCCTTGATTCACTCCTTAGGTCATTCCAGAATCCCAAAAGCATTGAAACAAGGAAAAATAAATGCCTTCTATAAAATATAAATATTTTATCAGCTACGATGTCGGTTGGTGACTTAAAAGATCCCCAACATATAATACCCCAATACTATTCTATTTTGAAAATAAATCATCTAAATCTATAATCCTTCCCTGAAGTCTCAATCTAAAATTTCAAATAAATTATAATAAAACTCGAAAAATCATTCTCATTACCAATATCATTAATTACATTGACAACATAATATAATTTAAAGATTCCTTCATATAAAAATCAACATTATAAGAATTACCTACCCAGTTACATACCAACACAAATTGTCAATTTCTCAATGGTAACACACTAACGATCATTTTGGAAGAGATAAATTCAATCCAATGCTGAATTTGTAGTTTTCATGATGTTTTAATTCCACTCCAATATTAATTATATCGATAATTGTATCCTTTGATTCTATTTTTGACCTCTTTAATGTATTTTGGGATGTTTGAAGTATTTTGATCATTTCTAAAATAATAATTTGTTTTCATGAAATTATGATTTTCATTTTTTTGGATCTTATGGATTGATTCGTAATTGTTTAAATAATGGGTAGCATGTTTTAGTTCCTCAACATTATTTTTTTATCCAACATGATTGGTAATTATTAATTCTCTATGAAATTGAACACGGTTTATTATATGTTGTCTTGAAATATATCTGATGTTATTTCTCTAATTCATTATTTATCTAGATACTAGTATGCTTTGATAAATATTATATTAAAATTGGTTGTATTGATTCTTTCCATTATTTTTTAACATTATTGATTTTAAAATAACAACATCATTATGTAATATAAAACATGGGATATGGATGTCTCCAACTGATCAAATTTCAACTTTCTTTCATAATATTTTGGTTATGATTTTATATATTCATTTAATAATTCATCAAATGGAGGTCGTATATATTGTCCATATTATAAATTGTCTTGGAAGGACATGGATCGATTTAGAGGAAATTATCTACCATATAAAAAATATAAATATTTAAAAAAATCCTATTTTGTAACATAATGGATAGTCTATACAATATTATACAAAAAATTATTGGATTGAAATAATTTTTCAGGAGATTTTGATATTTGAACAATTTCCATTTGTGCATCATCACTAGAGATACATGATGCCTATTAATGAAGACAATGATATTAATAGACAACATGAAATTTTTGAAGATGATGATGTTGAGGGGGCCAAAAAATTAATAGATGACTTTATTAGTCCAATATATGATGAATGTCGTAAAATGAACATGATGGAATATATAATGTGGATATATCATGAAAAATCAATGTATGGAATTTATAGTAATATCATTGATTATATTTTTAAATTGTTGAATTACTTTGTACGTGATAGTGATTATTTTCTCTCAAATCATTTTATGGAAAGAAATTTAGATTAGAACATTGGATTTTCTATTAATAAAATTCATGATTATAAGAATGATTATATTTTAATTTAGGATTGAATATTATAGAATAATAAATTTAATGAATTTGCAACATCATGATGGATAGAAAAAAATGATTGAACACCATCTCGTGTACCACAAAAATTCATTTTCATATTATATTGATTCATATGATTAAAAATATATTCATGGATTATGAAATGTCAAAAAAATTACGAGATTATATTTCTATGACATAATTTAAGATAATGATGAGTTTGTTTATTCGGATGATGGATTGAAATAGCAGAAATTTGATGAAAAACATATTGATTTTTCAGATGTCATCCATAATGATAGGTTGGGTCTATCCAAGGAGGGTTTTAATATGTTTAGTCAGATTCATGCTTCTCATGGAACATATATAGATTTTATTCACATTTATAATATTAATTTTTGTACGTTTATTAAAATACCTTCCACATCCATTATTATAATAATATCTTGAAATTTTTATCCTTAAATTGATATTTATATCTACTAGAAACATTTAACATGAGAGTTAAAGCTACTATAGGATATGTGTGTGTGCTCATTCAATGATTATTCAATACATTTAATCTATATTTATGCTTCCCATATATAGACTATATATGATTTCCACTCTTATGCAATGATGTTTGGTTGATATATGATGGTAACACTATAAGGTCTATTTTTTAAATAATTCACGTTTGAGAAGACTTAAAATCATTATAAATTATGTTTATTAAGAAAGGATGATTTCTTATAGTTAACTATAAATACATAAATAATCACCAGAGGTTTTATAATACTATTAACACTAAACATTCACATTAATCAATGGTAGTAACTAATGTTCTTATTCAATTGAAATAATTCCATTTTTCATTTGTAAAAGGGAAAATGAAATAAAAAAAATAAAAATAATGTTTTAACTAAATCTATATACAATTTAAAAAGAAAATTATATCTATTTAGTTTCGATATAGGGATAATAATGTGTAACATAATTCTTTTGTAACAATTCAAAATTATAATAATAAATGTGTATTATTTATTTCAATTCTTCTAAATATTAATATGAATACCAAATATGACTTATGGTCTTGTTGGGAATTTTTGGATTTGGGTATTAAACCAAAACTCAATCCTATATAAATACGTGAAAAAAACATAATGCTATATATTATTCTTATGTTATGAATCCAATATATAAATTTAAATTTCTATAATTATTTTATAATATCAAGGTTCTTAATGTATATTCCATAATAATAACTAAATCAGTCAACATGTGGTATTGGAAACTAAAATTCCAAAAAACACATGATTATCAAATCCTTCTTCATGAATTTAATCAAAAAAAAATTATTATTATCCAATAATGTATGTTTGACAGTAATTCAATGGTAATAGTTTCACTGAGACATTTTTCCAATGTTTTTATTCAAGTATTTCATGATAAAAAAATATAGAGAGGCATTATTAATTTTGTGAGTGGTAGAAAAAGAGTTCCTCTATAAATTTTCACTTCAAGTCATTTTTAACAGTTTTCATTCTTAAAAACACTTATTGCGTGATGTGTTGTATTTCCATGGATGTATACATCTGAAATAAAAATGTTCGCATTCAAATATTATGTCGTAAAGAAGAAAAATCACAAATTTTCCATTGGGAGATGTGTTCTAGATCTAGAATGTGTGGATTTTTGTTCAATGTATTTTTATAAGGTCTGAATAAGATATAAATAGTGAATGAGAAATGAATATGATAACTATGGTTAAATTGCAATCCCATTACATTCAGTTCTTCATGAAATACTAAAAAGTGGGTTATATACATTGGATAATATTAACATTGAAATGAATGATGTGTGCATCACACAATTATGTTTAGATGTGGTTTTTAGATGACTATATCAAGTATGTAATTTGAGTAGAAATATGTTATTTAATTGCTTTTACGTTGACATTTACCATAGAATATTATAATATTATTATTTAAGAAACATAAAAAAATTATATGTAGAGTTCCCTGACTATTTCCTTTGAGAAAGAGAGAGGATTTTCCTAAAAAGTGTTTCTAGCATGGTTGAAATTAAATGTTTCACAATTATAGTAATTAAAAATATATAGAAATTTATATAATTTTATTATTCAAATATATTTTAGTTTTTTAATTTTCCTTTGAACATTTTCTCTCAAGAATTACATTTTTGTATTTCGTTCCCAATTATTTGGTTCATAAATGAAAATAATTAGTAACAAATGGGTATAAATTTTCTACAATTAACCAAGAAGTGATTATGATAACACAACATGATGAAGTTTTGTTAACTAAAACAATGGATATTATTCCAGTGTATAAAATAGTAAAATTCAATATGAAAATGAGTCATATAATGGACATAATGAGAAAATATTGTTGTTGGATGACTAATATCATGTTTGAGTCACTATAATGAAATATAAATGGTTTAATTCAATACTGTGGCATGGCACATTTTTTTATTACCGTGGAATGAGTGATTTTAACATGAATTCATTCTTGACTACGAAGGAACTATATTGTTTTACACCAATTGAATTAAATTTTATTATATAAAAGATCATATAATAACTAATTATAGAATCATAATCGAAGTAAAACTCAGGACCGATTTTTCATAATGGTTGGAATGAAATTGAGGCCATTTAAATCTCTATTTTTTTTGAAAAGAATATTTTATTTCATCAATAAAATTATCCAATTGTGATAATTGATGTTGAACATGATGTAGGGGTCTGTAATATATATAAGAAATTATATGTCTTCACAGTTCATTCAGCATACCTTAATGTGGGTTTCTCAGGTGGGTACTATTTTAATTACAATAATTTAGTTTATGGTTTGAATGATATGATTATTTTAGTATTGTTTTTTTAATTAAATAATTATATATTTTATAATACATAAAATCTAGGTTTAAAGGGGGTATTTAAATATTTATAAAATTATATTAAACTATAGATGCAAAACCCCATTACCAAAATGTTTATAACATTGTTGAATTCAATTTCAAATCCAAATAATTAACAATTGTTTCTAAAAAATCTAAATTTAATTAATATGTATAATATAAATGATATTAAATAATTACAATGGAAGATATTAATTAATAACGATCAATGGATTCGTGAGATTGGGTTTCCTACTCTGGTTCCATCAGAAAGTTTAATAATTTAACAATTTTTTACTTTCATTGAATTTAATATGATGTTCTTATTATTTATTAAATTTTTCTAGTGAAATCAATGTGAATAACAGTTGAATTCTCTTTATCCTACTAGTAGGGTAGATGAAAGGGTTATCCTAGAGCTACAAGGTGTACCCATTGTTCACTTTGATACCCTAACTCATCAAATGTCAACCAATCTACCAAAAATATTCTTCCTCTACTTGATCCTCTTGAGATGTTCCAACACATGCCCCCATCATCATATTATTTAGACTAAAACTATCAAACCATTTATACACCACCCCCAAAGATGTTTTAACATATACCATATCAATATCATATGATTTATCCACATCCCTTATATCAATATCCACCAATGTCTATGATAAATCCATTTCCATCTATCAATCTATGATCTAGTGGTTGTACACCTTCATCTTCCACTATAGTACTCACATATGACCCAATTCATCCATTGGAATAGTAAAATACAATAGATGATACAGATCCAATAAATCCAACATATCTATCATGTCTTAATGATTAGGCAAGAATAATTTTTTTTATGATTTTATCAATTTATATTCATTAATTTTATTTCTTATTATGTTCTGAATAAATTATCTTTCATAAAATTATCATATTCAGTGTGATATTATAATATTCATCATGTTTGAAACTCTATGAATGAATAATAGAATTATCAAACACAAATAATGAAGGATTAAAATTAATAAAAATAAATGATAGGTAAAAATGTCAGATAGTTTACACATTTTGTTGAATATTCCTCCAAGTACAATGATATCATTAACGTTCAACCTATCTCGTAGTGAAATATTGGAAATAAAATAAAGGATAAATCAATGGAATATATATGAGTATGAAAATTTGTAAAATTTATATATTATTATCGTTTTATTTAAATTAATTAACATGTTTATTTCTGCATCGGTTTTACATTATCAGTGGTGAAGATGATATGGTTTTTTTGTTGATGACTACTGGGGAATTGCGGAAATCATATAAGTATTAGTTATATGTTGTTTGGAAGTGTATATATGAATTTGATTTAGAGGGTGAACTAATATTCATCATCCATCCATCAACATAATATCTAAAAATGCTCTCATATAAGAATTGTGTTGAGTTTATGGTTTTCTTAATATTTAATATTATGAATTAAAAACTTATTTTTAACCAATTATGTTGAATTATTTTTAATATGTTTAAAAATATATAAAAAGAAAAAAATATTATATAATGTATGATTACACTTTGGGGAACACAATAATGTTGAATAATGAGAGGTGAGAGGTACATTAATTTCTCAAAATGAGTATTTTAGGTTCATTATATTAAAATTTCAGTATATATGATTAATTTTTTAAACAATAAAATTATTTTAAGAAATTATTTTTATATAAACTATAAAATACTCTTACATGTAATTTAATATAATCCATTCAAATCAACCTATGATAAATTTTAAACAATCCAACCAACATTAGGTTTTCATCTCATTTTACATAGATTTTGAAAAAATATAAAATAATAAATAGTCAAAATTCTATGTTAAGATCTATATTATTGTCTTAAAATATTACTAAAACATACTCTCAAGGTCCAATAATATATGGATAGAAATACTAAATTACTATAGAAGCCTGTAAATACCCAATTATGTTAGATTTTAAAAATAAAATTGTTGTTTTCATCTCATGAATATTTTTAATATACGATATGATATGAACCTTAAATAGAGAATTTATATCTTGAATACATTCCACCATCTCCAACTAGGTTTTTCTAACATTAATCCTCCAAATATTCTGATAGTTATACTGAAATCTAGAAATACATGATTTCAAGATTTTAAATTAACTCATAAATGATATGTCAGCATAATTATTATTGCATTGAAAACATGAATAGATGAATATATCACTCATAAAGGGATATATTTTAGATTTATAATTTCACAAATAAAATTTAAAAAATAAGACATATCCAAAAATTAACCAATGGATATAACACAATATGAAGAAAATACCTTATCAAAAACAAAACCGAATAACCTAACCCAAATAAAAATTAATACCCTAACCAAAAATTATCTTATTAACCTAACCAAAAAAATAAAACATGATTAAATGACATATTGTAATGTTAAAAAATGACTGAATGGCCAAAATAAACCAAATGATATAACCCAAAAAATCCATAACCAAAAAACAAAACTACTATTCTAAACCAAAATAAACCAAGAAACCTAAAAAAATATTACATAAAAATGGAAAAAACCTAACCAATGAAAATTGAACCACAAATGGGAAAAATGACATAATATAAAATAACCCAAAAAACCTAAACCCATGTAATCCAATTGTACTAATGAGAAAAATTAACAAATATCCAAATGAAATAAAAAAGAATTACATAACCATAAAATGAGCTAAAAGATGTTACCCAAAATAAAACAAATGAAATAACAAAAATATCACATAACCCAAGTATAAACAAAATGACATAAATGAATATTATACGATTTATATAACCCAATATGAAAGAAAAACACACAAAAATGAACTAAATAGCCTAACCCAATAAAAAATAAATAATTTAAATCCAACTAAACTGTTAATCCAATATCAAAAAGTGAATAATTGTTTAAATGTCCTAATTGAAAAAAAATATGGAAAAAAATACCAAAAATAGCAAAATTATAGAAATAAAAAACAAACATATCCCAAAAAAATAGAAATGAACTTACCAAAAATGAACCTAATAAACTAAAAAAGTGATAAGCCATAAATGAAAAAAATAACCTAACATTAATAGACAAAACCCAAAATGAAAAGAATGAAAAATTCCAAAATAATCCATGTAACCTAAAACCATGTAAACTAATTTTTCAAATAATGAAATGAAATAATTGCCAAAAATACTAACACAAATCTACATACAACATATATGAACCAAAATTTGCATTCCAAAATAAACAAAATGAAATATCTCAAATTTTACCTAAATTAAATATGATCTAAATGACCAAACCAAAAATTTACCAATTTTTATAACCTAATATGTTGAAAATACAAAAGTAAAAAATGAAATAAATAACCTAACATGGAGAAGAATAAATCACCTAGTCAAAAATGCACTTATAAACTGAGAAAAAATGAAAAATATATAAAATATTAAAATTCAAGTCTAACTAATGGCCAAAATGATCCAAAGTACATTACCCAAAAAATTATTATCGAATAAAAAGTAAAGGATGTATCTCAAAATAAAACAAATAACCTATCATAAAATTGTGATAACCAAAAATGAACAAAATAATTACCCAAATAGACCTCACCAAAAATGAACAAAATGACCGAACATAAAATAAAATAATTTACCTAAACAATAGTAATCCAATATTTATAACCAAAAAAAAGAATAGATGACCATATTAACTAATGTTAAAAATTTATAATCCTGAAATGATCCAAATCATGTAACATATAATAAACTAAATGAACTGACTCAAATACGGCACAACGTAATGATGAACTAACTCAAAAAACACAAAATTATCCAATTGACATTACTCAACATGAATAAAATACATTGAATATAAAATTACTAAATAACTTAACCCAATGAAAAATAAATTAACTAATCAAAAATTAAATAGTTAAACAAACCAAATATAATGAACAATTGATCAAATCACTTAATACAATACAAACTAATGTATAAATGGACTAAATGAACCAAAGGATGTAACCCAAATAAGACAAAAAAACAAAATCCTTCTAAAAAACCAAATAAATTAATATAAAAAAGGGATAACCCAAAAATAAATAATATAACCTAAAAATAAAATACCTAACCCAAAATGAAAAAAATGATATAATAAATGAACCTAAATTATATAAAACTAAGTAAAACATTTATTCTAAACCAAAAATTGAACAAATAATAAAAATGAAAAAATGAAATAGTGAAAAATTAAATGACCCTAAATAAACCAAATAATGAATCCCAAAAATAAACAAACTTGTCAAAATCATATGTGCCATAACGTCATGATAAAGCGAATGTAAAAAAAATTCAATTTTCATTAACAACGATAGATAAATTACACTAAAAATAAATGAACTGAACAACCTAACCCAAAGTGAAATAAATAATTGGTCATAAATAAAACTAATTAACCTATCAGAAAATCAAATAATTGATCGAATTACCTAATACACAACAAAATAATGTCCAAATGACCAAAATTAACCTATGTAAATAACCTAGAAAAATCATAATCCTATAATTAACAAATTGACCAAACCCAAAATAACATATCAAACATATCAAAAAACAATCAGCTAAAAATAAGTAACCTATAATTACCAATATTACATAACTCAAAAAACAAAATTACCTAAACCATGTAATCAAATTTTTCTTACCAAAAAATTAAAAATTAACCAGATGAACATACCAAATATTTCAAAAACATGAAATGATCGAAATTAAATCACCAATAATAAACAAAATCACCTAACTCCAATATGAACTAAATAACCAAAACCAAAATTAACTAATTGACATAACCCAAAATTAAGGAAAATCCCTAAAAAAAATTCAGTAAATAACATAACACAAAAAAATATTCACATATCAAAAGAACTAATTATCCTAAAAAAACTTGAACAATTTATAAAATGGCCAAATACAAAAAAAAATGTCCAAGTAGTCAAAATGAACAAAATGACATAACCCATGAAAAGCATAACCCCGAAATAAACCAAATTACATAACCCAAAATAAATAAAATAACATAAATTAAAAATTTCATAACCTAGAAATTAATAGTATAACCAAACATAAAAACCCCAAACCGAAAATGAATAAAATAACCTTACAAAAAAACCAAATAAACAAAACCCAAGAGGAACAATTTTTTTGACCAAAAAAATGTACAAGTAGCCTAACATAAATATGAATAAAATAACCAAACTCAAAATAACATAAAAAATATGAAAAAATAAAATTTCTAAAAAAAATCCTAATTATATTAATCAAAAATGATATAACAGAGAAATGAATTTAATGGCCTAACCCAAATATTATAGAATTACATAAATTATAATGAACCAAATAATATATCAAACTGAGCAAATGGAAAAATATTCAAAATTATCTAACCCAAAAAATAAACCATGTTACAAAAAATGTTAAGGAACATAAAACCCTCACCAAAAAATGAATAAAATTATAAAAAATTATTATAAATACATTATTTAATTATAAAAATGACCACATTATAAAGGAACATAACTAGAAAATTAACCATATTTTAAATTGAATAAATGACCAAAATATCCATGTGACCATAAAATAAAAAAACATAACAAAAAATAATTGGCCTAACGTTAATATGCATGAGGAATATAGAACATACCAAAGAATAACAAAGATGAATAATATTGTTTATTATGTTATTCCACTAGTATTAAAATTTTAATTATTTTTTTTAAATTTTTCATTATTTTATATATTTCATTAATATTTAAAAATTTAATTCATTCTAGATTTATCAATTTAAGTTTATTCAATTATTTACTTTTATAGTAAAAATGGTCATTTTTTGCAAGTGTAATTTTCAATTGATGAATTGATGACACATCAGAAATTTATTTTCTCAGGTATAAGGAAAAATGATAGAGGTTTTGTAGATTCTATGACATAAGAAATGATTATAAGACTTTTATTGATAATTATCATTTTTATGTGTAAGTAATAATTAAATATATTCTTTATATTTTCAAGAGTAATTTTTTGAGTCCCTTGATGAGTAGAAATATGAAAAAATCATTCAAATGATCATTGAGACATATATTAGTTGAGGTTCATGAGGAGAGAGTCCAATGTCAACAAGAGAAAAACATAATCCCCACATGGTGCATAACCTCATCAAAAACCTATCAAACCTCTTACACTACTAAGATAAAAATGTATTGATGATGTATTTAAGGTCAAAAAATAGATACAGAAGACACTGAAAGAGGTAGATTAGTGATTTAATAGTTCCTAATTGCTTTATTTTTTGTATGTACAACACATTCATTAAAAGATAATAATTATTACAATTCATGTTTAGAAATAATTTACTCTATATATTATGCATCAATTAATGTTAATTAGGGTCCTAGTGGTGGTCAAGGTGATGATACATCTTCTTAGAGTGGTGATGATGATGATGGTTATGATTATGACGACATTGATGATGATTTTGGTGAACCAGGTCACATTTTCCCCTTCACTTTTTAGATTAGATTAAATATATATGTGTTAATGATGTTTAATCACTTAAAAAGATTGATGATGAGGGTTATATATCTATTATAGTATTTAAAAGTTTTGTTAAACTATTGATAACCTGATGTTTAAATGATAAATATATTATAAGTTCAATTAATTAAATATGTACCATTTTTTGAAATTATTTTTCATGGTTTTATAGGTGCATGATGGTATGACTATTACCTAGTAGGGTTAGGACTTGATACCCAAGAGTCACAAAATTGCAGGTAAAAATAAAATAAATACTGGCCCATATACCCAAGATTTCAATAACCATCAATATATATAGAGAAATTTTATTGTAAACATTGGGTATTAAAATATTATATTGAGTTGGTCCAATAATTAAAATTAATACTTTTGGTATACCCCAATACTGCATCCCTAATCCCCATGGTTCACAAAATCAATGGAATAGGGTTTATAAATGGTTTGGGGGCCTATATGGTGGTTTTGAACAGTTATAATAGATTATTTTTCTAGAAGTGATATCCTTAGTATAAGAAAATATATGGAGTTTTTTGAATGATATATTATAATTTTTAATCATTTAAAATAAATAAAATCCCAAAATATAGATTGTATAATAAATTCCTAACTATTTGTAAAAGATTAAACTATAACCCATTTAATGTGTATTATGAATTTAAACGTTAATCATTATGAATGAATATATATTTATATTAAAATTAAATACATAAAATTTTTATAATATACACAACATACAATTACAAAGTTGTATAATACAAAATACATCTCAATTGTATGGAAATTGAGAAAGATTACATTAAGTTAATTACCACATTCTTCAAAAGTCATTTAATCCCCCTGTATAATAAATTAACATTTATTTTATTTATATAATAAAATCAATTAAATATATATAATATCTTATATGACATATTTATAATATATTTTCACCCATCACATAACAATATTTTGTTACTATCTTATTTTTTAGAGTTAACTACATCATTTTTCATTTATGTTTTGATCGTTGAGTTATGGTCCATGTATATTGATCATGATTACATCATCTCCACAATTTTATTAATTATATAATTTTCATAATTATTCAGTATATAGATTTTTAAAATAATCCATGAGGAATAAAACTAAAAAATGAATCCCATCCCTTCATAGATATGGTAGGTCCTTCTTACACAAGATCATCAATATCACTTTTCATCTGGTCAAGGATAAGTAAATTGATGATATATTGTAGTTTTATAAATATTAATATGTAATAATTATGATATAGATTCCTTATTATCATTCTTATGATAATCTATTTTTGGATTTAATATAAACAACTTACATCAGTTTTCAAGGTGGTTTCCTTTCATACACATGATCAATGGATTTATTTCACATTCGATGGAGTATTATATGGATAAATATTATTCCATCATGACAATAATATAATGGTATAACATAGATATTTTTTAATATGTAGGATGGTTAGGAAATACTTTATTGTTGTAAAATAAGAATAAAAATGAATGTATGTTTTGAAGATTATTACCTCTTCCGTGAATGATCTCCTACCGTAGGACACAAGGTTAATATTTTGGGAATAAAATAACCTATATAAATTTTATAATTATATTTTTTAATTTTCTGATTTTTTTGACATAAGCGGATCTAGCTAGTTTATAGAAATGGGAATAAGTGGTTCCTTTTTTATTTAATGAAGTGACACGCATGTAATTAACTAAAATATTAAAATATTAGAAATGAATTTTTATTTTAAACTAATACCATGTGGAAATATATTCTGATATATTATATGAATTTTTGAAATATATTCAACAAATAAAATTTGGAGATTTTTGTTGTTATTTTAAAAATTATTTCTTGTTTCTTCTTATTTATTATTCAATTTTAATACTAACTATAGTAATAAAATTTCAATAATTGGTGTTTAATTTTAAGTATAATGAATCTATATTCTCATAAGATGAAATTAGGTGAAATTTTAGTTCATTTTTTATTTTTTCAATAATAAATGGATTATTTTGATGGTTTTTAAAATTTTAATAAATTATTTTTTCCCTAAAATATCATCAATGTTATTTTATATACTATTCATTTTATTTTACAATTAATAAAAAAATAGAAATATTAAATTATAATATAATAATATTAACCATAAATAATACATAAAAGTAAAAATATATGTATTCCTTATTAGGAATTCATCACAAAAACTATAGTTTTAATTGTTTTTGAATTATTTAATTAAATTTATTCTACTACTTGTACACGCACTGTCTCAATGTTCTGTAGAAAAGTAAGGTAATTATTTTATCAATAAAAATTAAAAATTAAAAAAATTCAAATATTTAATTTATTGTCTATAAAAGAATTTATATTCATTAAATATCTGAATTAAATTACATATATATCATAAAAAGTAATTTGAAATGATATATTGACTTTTCTAACCATAACAAATAATTAAACACTAATTTAGATAATTAAATTTCTATATTACTCCAAAATTCATATATATCAATAAAAAGAAAAATTATTATATCATATATATTAACCATGTTGAGAAATGTATTTTTATCTATTAAATATTTTTATTTGGACAAATATTCATAAATTTCTCATCTCACTCAAGAATTTAATTTGGCAGTGAAATTGATCTTCAAATTCAAAATTAAGTACTTTAAAATTTATATATTTTAAATTCTTTTTTTATTATTTTTTAATACAGTATCATGAATTTTTATTTCCAGAAGTTTAATAAATTATAATGTCATATATATGTCATTTTAATATCATAAAATTTATTGTACTTTATAAAATCTATTTTTTATTTATTCCATTAAAAATTAACATCATCAAAAAAGTTTAAAAAATATTATCTTAGTATAATTTTGAATTTATGAATCCAAAAATTAATTCAATTTCATTAGGTAAAATTCCAATAAGTTATATGAATTATTTTGATATATAAAATCAATAAATAGAGGAAAAAAATCTATTTTGAAAATTGGGTTTTATGATATAAGATTACCTTATTCAAAAATATTGTTAAAAAATAATTCTTATGTAATTAATTATTTTGTTTAAAACTAAAGAAAACATATCTTAATTTAACATAAAATAAAACTATTACTAATATTTTTTAATGAAATTAATTTTTGGTTTTTATAAAAAAAATATATCCCACTATTTACTAAAAACTAAATCATTTCATACCCATCTTAAATTCTAACCCTAATTTAGTTTGGAAGTACTAAATATAAAAATAGTATAAATATCACGTAATAATAATTCAATAGCTTTTTCTATTTAAACTTGGGGATGTATGTGATTTAATATATCTTAAAATTATATTAATTTAAACAAAAATATATCAAAAAATATTATTTGGTTTCATTCTATCCCCATATAAGAATTTCACTCTCAGAATTCAATTTTTTCGATATATAGAATTATGGGTACTTGTACCATACAACAACATCAGGTTCCTATAAAGCTTAGTATATTAATTTTTTCACTATAAAAAATTTAACTGATTGGAGGTCATATTTCACATAACATTGACATTCTAATCATGGATATCCACATTTTGTTCTCCATTGAATAGATAATAATCTATTTCTATGACTAGTGAGTCAGTACATGTGAAGGATCGGGTATGTAAATCCTCACCAGAGATATATCGAAAACATTATGAACCTACTAATGATTCAATGGAATCCCGATGTTTTTATCTAATCCCTGATATAATCATGATTTTCGAAGTGACTGATATATAAAGGGATTGGATTAACCTTCTTTCCAAATCCCAAACCGTACATCAATGAATATATTTATCGGCAAACATCATCCCCAGCTTTGTACTCAAGATCACATCTATGATTTTTTGAATAATTTTTTTTACTATTAGATACTCATATATTTTTTGAACATATGACACCTTATTTATTATTTCCATGGCTATAATAGGTCCCTATATCTTTATATATCAAAAAAAACATCCCAACATATTCTAGTTATTCATTTTTCTTTTATAGACGGTTTTATAATTATATATATGAACACTCAAGTGAATGATATTATTGTATGAAAAATAATCCAATGGAAGGTGTTGATCCCAATCGCCTTGGGAATCAATAGATAACTATCTTAATGTATCATCTAGTGTTTCAATGCACTTCTTATAATATAAAAATATCTATGGATGATAAGAGTACTAAAACTCAACTCTGTATCTAGATCATGATTATGGATTTTTTGGAACATAGAGGTAAACCTCATAACCAACTTTGATATGATTAAATGTTACACTCCATGGAATCTAAAAAAATCTTTAATTTAAAACCGAGTAATATATTCACGGGATAAATCTTCTTATATAGTGATAAAATGCACATATTTTTAAGGTGATCAACTATAATCCCAATAGAACTATTCCAATTACATGTTTTGGGATTCCAATGATGAAATCAATTGAAGTGTTTTCCCATTTCTATTATATTATGGGAATTTTTTTTACCATTTAATAGGACTTAATTATGTTATATATATCATTTTGTCAAATAACTAATTGATATATATTCTTTGAAATATCAATTTACATGATATCCAACAAGAAATAAATTTTCATACCTTTATACATTATTTCAATTCTAAGATGAATAGTTAATAATAAATTAAAAGATTAGTCCAATATATCATTCAAGAATTATGGTACTGATAATAATCATAGTTATTTTCAAAATATATAATTCTAGTATGATCGTATATGCACTCCCGAACAAACATGACATTTTATTCCAATATTCCATCTATTCCATCAAAATAATCTGATATATAGATTGTTCAACATTCATTTGATAAATATAAAATTTTACAAAAATCCTCATGAATTCAATATCTAAATTCCAAAAATATATTAATATTATATCTTTTTTAATCCACACCTTTGACAAACAAGTATGTTATTTCTAACATAGTACATCAACCATATTTTCCTCCATTAAAACATTGTAATGAATTGAACTGTCAAAATCACTGATCCACTACTACAATATTCTATGGAAAATTTCAACTCCTTATTTGTTCATATATACTTAATTACATTAAAATTTATATATATATACAACAATTATCAATATGTAAAGTTCTTAAATTTAATATATATAATAATTACCACTAATAGTTCCAAAAACTATTTTGTTTATTTTTTTCAATTTCATTTTTAATTGGAAAGAGGTATAAGTTATCATCATATAATTATTAATAACGATGCATCATACTACATTATTTTATGTATAAATATATACAATAATCTCTTCTCCATTATACAATACTATAATCATAGACACCATGACCCATATTCTATATATTTCATTAAAAATATTCTAACACTCATCAATCGCTAAGAATATGGATGACATCTAACTCAGACTAATGAATGGATTTTATACTCATGATAAATATGCCATAAATTTTTTTAACATCCATCCAACCATATAATGCTAAGGATATCGGTTACCAAGGTCGGTCTACGAAATTTCTGATTAACTAATATAATTTATGGATCCACTAACATACCCTTATTGAAACAGTTATGGTATAATAAGGATTATTTATTTATAAAAAAAAATTACTTGGAATATTTGGCATATATCTTATCCTTCTTTAGGGATAGTAACATTGTATTTAAATTTTATTCATTATATTCCTTCTCTTTTAATATACTTTAATATCATCTACAAATACTCCCAAATACTAATCAACATAACCTCGAAAGTCTCCATTCATTAAACAAGTATTGTTTTAATGAATGTTAGTATGTCCAAATGGAATTACTATAGAACATAATGACCACACATTATTAAGACTGATGTTTTATATATGTCACATTTCTTGAACCTTATCTGAAAATATACATATAAAATATCAATCATGTAAAAATACTGGGATCCTTATAATTTTTAAAGAAGTACACTGATATTGTATAGAGTATACCTTTTCATTATAGGGATTTTGAAAACTTATGATAATAAAAAATTCCAAATTAACAAATATTTATATTAAAAAAATAACATGTAAACCTTATAGAAAATTACTGGGGTGAATGAATTATTTTTTAGATTATCTAATTGTTTCTTATTTAATTCCATCATCCCATTCAAGTCCATTCATTGTGGAGTATTTTCAATATGTATAACATTATGAATGAGTTCAATTGAAAACTCAACATCATGGTTTTGGGGTAGACTAAGAATATATTGTACAATTAAATTAAAAAACTCCCATACAATAGTTATATCATTAATTTTGAGTTTCAACCAAACCATATGAGAAAAATATCCCCCATGAAAAGATAGTGAAGTACATGTGAAACAATTTATTTATATTGGGAGTTTCTGATTATCCTTAGAAAATTATCTATTTTAGGTTGATTTAGAATATCTAATATGCCTTCCCTTCCTCACTAATAGATATAGATTATATGAATAGAGAGTCAGTACATGCCCAAAATTACATGAAATTCAACTCGAGGAAGAGTAACAATATTTTGACAATTTTAATTCCTGAAAATCGTATATTAGAGAGGAGTAACATAATTTATTTAATTTAATCAAACAAGTATGAGTTTTCACTACAAACTCAATATCTAATTTTTTATTTATTGATGTGATACATTGAGAAAATTCATCAAATATAAAACTATGAGTAGAAACTAAATAAAAAAGTAGTTGAACATATATATTGGATGATAAGTATACATGTCACCATATCACTTGTAAGTTATATTTTAGAAGTAATAATTCTATATTCATGGAATTATTCCATTTTATTACTATACAGTAATCTATATTAATATTTGTGGAACTAGTTTGAAATATTTCACATGTCTTTATATCTAAGCATTGGATAATATTGGATTCTTTCATTTCAGTATATTCATTATACATATAAACCATTTGTCTACAAGTGTAGAAAACTTGGGTTCCCTTCAAAAAAAATTTGGATGTGTATGTCTATAATATTTATTTAATAGACATTCTTGGTTCCATTTTTATTCATTAAAATTATCCCATTTAATGAAATCTAGAATTTTAATACAGTCTTTTTCAGGATTTATTATATAAATATTCACATAATAAAAGCTGAGAAAAATTTAAGGTGTTTTTTATTTCAGAAATTAAGTAAAAAATATAACACAAAATAATATAAATACAACAACATTATTTTAAAAAATCATCAACATGTACTTATATTCCATGGATATTCAAAAAAATTATGTGATAACTAGTGGAACATAAAAACTAAAAAGGTGATAAGTAAGGCTCATTGATGGAATAATGAAAGAATATGAAAGGGTAGAGCAGTACATGTGAATTCAGAGACTTATCAATGTAATATAATAGATATGAGAATATTAAACATGAAAATAAAATCCTGATATAATATGACAACAAGAAGAAAATCGAGGAATGTGGGAACAACATAAAACCTAACATCATCATCATATATCATAGATAACCGCCATGAAATCATAACATAGTATTCATAGGAACACCTCTCATGAACCATATATAGAATCTCATGATGTAAAATGGTATCCAATCAGTTAGAGACCCCAATAATTTGAGTTCCACCAATCACGTCCCTATCATGTCCATAGATACATTTTCCAAATAGATCGTTCAATATAAAAACTTCATCGATCACATTTAATCCCATGACTAAAGAGAGGGGTTAAAAATAAATCGTCACCAATAATTGAATTATTTATATATCTAGGAGAATTCATTATAGTTTATATGGGTATGTGAGTTCCATACATAAGTTTATGGTATAAAAAATCACTCGATAATTTAGGCTGAAAATTAGAGGCACATTAATATTCATGGAAGGGTTAAATGATAGTTAAATTGGTATCTAATAATATGGAAATCAAAATGGAAATAAGAGTGACAGATAAACACATAGCATACAATAATTGGGCCTAGTTGATAGAATAGACACCCCACATTAACATGGTATGTGGGTCCTACCCTGCCAAGTACCACCTGTTTCCCTATAGAGATGCGGTCCCCTACCAGGATCCCACCCACATTCCCCAGCTGTTCATGAGACGAATTATTATCCCCATACAATAAAAAATATTATTTCTAGTGTTATTTTTTCTCACATAGGATCACAATTGAATAATTCCTAGAAGGTCACCCATCTAAAAAATTTCTCCAAGACTAACATTCTGTAATATGAATTTCAAATAATGTAGGATGTTGAAAATAAATGTTCACCATATTGAATTGAGTAATATCATTTTTTCCATTATCCCTTTATAATATTATGGTGTTATATTCATTTCCCACCCACCTTTAGATAAAAAAGCCCTTGTTTTAGACCCTAAATCTCAACCCAAGATTTACCACCACACAGAAGGATGGGTTCTTGATCTGATACCAAATGTAACAAATTTTCCTCGCTAACAGCACAGACACCCTATTATAACATGGTTGTCAGGTCCTAGAGGACCTGGTACAACGAGTATCCCCACAGATAGATGTTCCCTACCTGTGTCCCATCCATGTTCCTAAACAAGTCATCAAACACATTAACGTACCCTCCGAAAAACACATAGTCTTTCTAGTGTTCTTTGTCCTCACTTTCAAACACTATGGGAAACATCCTTTAAGGACACCTATCTTGAACAATTTTCTAGTACTAGCATGAATAATTGTGAAGTTCTAATAATGTACATTTTTTGAAATAAATCCACAACTTTTTGACATGATTTATATCATTTATTTCTTTAATCTTATATCATTTTGAGGTGTTACATATCCTAACTTGAAAAATTTGAAACTAGTGGCATTAAAAACTAAGGAAATTCAATAAAGAGAAGAATTAGAGGATCCCTTGACTTGGGAGGGAACCACTAAAGGCTTGATGTTATCTTCTTATGATAATAGTTGAAACTTTAGAGGGATATAGAGAGGGAAGAGAAGAGTAAATAAATGTTAAAAAGTATATGAGAGAATATGAAAGGGATGTTGGGTGGGTTTGTATAGAAAAAAAGATATAAATTATTTTTTAATTTAAAAAAGGTATTAGAATATATATGATTATTTAATTTAAATAATAAACAATACATTTTATGTCTTTGATTTTCCATGTATTATATTTCGATATTATGTAAATGGATTAAAGATCGTGTATTAATAATTCATGAGATTCTGGCCTGGTGTGCCCTGAAAGAATATTTAAAAATATTAAAATAATTAATAGAACTCATTTGCAGTGCTCATGAAAAAGTACTTTTACACACAAAAGGTTTCCCAGATAAAAAATCTTATGGTTCCATTAATTTCAGAATAATAGCTTTTCCCTACGTGCAACCTAACTTCTGTCTGCGCGGCTCATCTATAAAAAAAGTCTCCAAGGACGTAACACTAAGTAAAAAAAATAAAGTAAATTATTTTATACTTAAATCCTAATAAATCATAAATGAATAATTATATTGTAAGTTAAATACCACCATTGAGTTCATCATTTATCACATTTCGTAGATGCAATATATGCATGCTTGGTGTAGTCCATATACAAAAAGTTATCACTGGTGCAACAAAAAATAAAGTAATTTAATAAAATTATTCTATTTCATTTGGTTGATACATAATTTGTTTCATTATTTAATTAGATTTTTATGATGTAAATACATGGCTATCCACAAAACTATAGAGACATGGGAGGAAAACTAGGTAAAACCATATTGAATCATGTCATGTGAACAACGGTGAATCATGGATCGATCAATCGATATAACCATTGATTAAGAAGATTGAGGATCGATGAAGGATGATGATGAAACATTGTTATTAGTAAATGATCGATCCAAATCAACGTAGGGTGTGTGTTTAAATTGTCAATTTTCCCCATTCATATTTTCTATAATGAACATGAATTATTATATAAAAAATCTGATTCTCGGTACATGTGTATTGCACGAAATGATTTATTTATAGAGAATTTTAGTGGGATAATTTTTTTTGTTAATAAATTGATGGTTTAAAATATTTGTTCAATTGGAAAAGAACCATAATCGATATAAACATTGACTGATGTTTGTTACTCTTGATTGATGATTCTTTTCTCCCCCAATTCTTCATTTCACCAATAACAATCTTCTTTGGCCCATGGTTCGACACATTCTGTCCAATTGATAGTTGTGTTCTTGTTACATGTCCAAACGATCTGATATAATTGATCATGGATCAAAATGACACGATTTATGTAGGATGATTGAGATTGTTCGATTTAGATGAAGGATTATTCCCTAATATTCATTCTGTGACATTATACATAAAATAATTAAGAAAGAAGATTTGATCCATTTGGAGAGAATATATAACAATGGGATGGTTTGATTGATGATGGAAAGGCTGAGACGAGATCAAATCTATGGTCATCTTCCATTTTAGGCATCATAGGAGGCATGGTGGTTTTCCAAAGGGACCAACGGTGTAGTGGTAGCGGTGGCTAGTGCAGGAAGAAGAAGTTAGTTTCGTTGGTAGAGGTATTGTCATGACCTGTCCCCTAGGGCCCGTGCCGTGAATTTCCCAATCCCTCCATCCATTTATGAGGGGTTTTAGACTATCATTGGAATGGCATATCCCAAAATGTGAAGGCATTGACTTTAAACTTGTACACATTGAGACTATGTTCACAACAAAAGAAAATCACAAAGTAAAACTGCTAATAATAAAAGTCATAACCGAAAGTAAATGGTGTTGTATACAAACCCAACTGAAAATAAAGTTTAGAGAGAAGAAAAAACAATCTCCAGAGTTTTTCAAACAAGGAACCTTCCAGAAGGGTAGGTACCACACTTCGTTTGTCTTCACATCTACTCACCATGTCAATTAATTACCTCTTTACACCATTTAGTCCTAGCTCTCCATGTCTCAGTCAAGTTGTCAATCATATTCACCAAAAAACACAAGGAATGAGTGAATCCCATTTATTGGTGTGTATTTCAATAATTAGTAGGGACCCTAAGACCCCCAATGGTCTCCCAGAATTCCATAAAGTAAAAACCACAAATAATGATCTCAATCACAAAGCCTAAAGTAAAAGAATACTCACACCAGGTGTAGAACATAGAGAATAAGGATAATGTTTATTAGTAATAATCTAGATAATTTTATTCTATTTAGAGGTTCTACTGATGATCCATGAATGGTCTTTATAATACCAATCCACAAAGGGTAACTTTAATATTGATCCACAGAGGGTCACACTACTTATTATCCATGTAGTGTCAGACTACTACCAATCCATGGAGGGTATCTCTAATAAAAATTGACATATGGTTTCTCTATTTATAATCCACATAGGGTTGCACTACTACCGATCAATGGAGGGTCTCTCTCATGCTGATCCATAGAGGGTTGCTCTTCACATGACAGTCAGCCACAGGATTCTCGTACATGGTGTTCTTGAAATCTAGAGATTCTTATTCACATAATATCAGTAGTACCTAAACACCTACAATGTCCCACAAAGAAGTAACCCAATGAACCATCTTGTTGTTATAGATCAAACATGACAGAAGGTGCATTAATTGGATCCCCGATCTATAAGATATAAACAAAAAAAGTAAATATGTCATAGTTGGTTCTGAGTCTGATCCAACCCAACCATACACTGAAATCTATAAAAACTCAATTGGAGTATCTCAAAAGGCTACCCCATACCGAGGGTACCAATTCCACAGATCTCACATCAATCAGGTTCCCAGATTTTGAGATATATCTTTTTTAATGAATCCGGACCAGTCGGGTCAAGGTCTGTTAGGGGTCTAGCCTAACCCGCTCATTAGGCCCACTGTTCCAGCCGACTCCCGGGTCCAGCATGGATTGCAGTTCCGACACAAACATTGGGTTCAGCCCAGATCATGGGTCATGCTTGGTCAAAGGGTCTAGCGCCGTCAGCGTATCCAGCTCGGATGGTGGTATTGACCCGCTAGGGAAATTAGGACTGGATGTGGTCCGGTTCTCCCAGCTGGTGAGATCAGCAAGGCACCGCCCCTCCTTCTGAAATGGATGGATGGATCCAAACATGTTGTCTATAAGATCAGCCCTAGTGGGCCTCTCCTCCCCCATGCGGCATGCCGACACCATGTCTCTAACCACCGCGGGCTAGCTGGCCATGACTCCTTCCACCACCTATCATCGGCACTGCTATGCCGGTGGTGCCGCATTGGAAACTGCTTTTGTAGGCCACCAGAGATAATCTAGTGGTCCATTTTCCTTTGTTTCTGTGCCTAAGGACCTCTTATATTACCACCTTTTCTAATAATCCATTCAATTCGTCTTGCTGCCACTTTGACCCATCACTCATAATGAACACACATAAACCCAGAATGGAGAGGGGGGTTGTTTTGATTCCCCCTCACCATCCACGTTAGTGTTATATCATAATTAAATCATCACTCATAATTTGAATAAGGATAATCCCCAAAAAAATCATGCAACAACCAGTGGAAATAAATAATGAATTGTGTATCAACACGTTAGACGTTTGATATTCCTACATCAAAATATTCAAGAACGGGGAAGAGGATTCTATTAAACACATAAAACAAGTAAATCACCAACCCTGATTCATTGGAATCTGTGGTGGAGAAAGGACGGAATTTTCATTCGAAGATGATATTCTTCATTCATCAATGTATGTTCTGAATACTTTAGTGTTTGTTGATCAATAATTTTTCTTAATTGGAGGGTGAATTCGACCACTATTCATCAACTCTGTCCTCGTGTTTTAAAATTCGTTCACCAATATGTTGATTAAGTAATAAAACAACAATACATTTCTTTTATCAATGTGGTTAATAAATGAACCAAAAATAATGAACACATTAAACACCCAAGAATTGTCACCGCGTAGATAGGTGACATGTCATCAAATGGCTCTCATATAATGACCATCATTACATTGCAGGCCTACCAAGAATCACTCAAAATTTTTTGAAAAATAAAAGAACTCAAAGATTTATTTTGTTATTTTTTTTGAAATGATTAAAATATTTATCTACTTTGTCTAAACCAATCCAATTAAAGTTAAGCTTCTCCTAAGAGAATCCTGGCCCTGCCAATCCAACAATTCATTCATATTTTCAGTCCAAGCACTGGTTAAAATATGTAAATTCCCTCTCTCAAGTTTATTGAACGTAGTATAAAAAATGTTTGAAATTCAATTTTGGGATATATGGTATTTGGAAACACATGTTCTCCATTTTAACAGTCTTGAAATAAATCTATATTATTAAATAAATTATACAGAATTTTAGGGACGTTAAATTCCCCCACTATAGGGCTATACATCTCTACAACCCACACCAAAAACTAAAGAAACTAATCGGGGTACTGAGTTCGAATGTGAGCCTATCACTCCCGTGTGCTCACCGAGAGGTTCTCGTGATTCCATGAAACTCGCACTAGAGGAATCAATCATCCATGGAGGACCATCTCCTATCGATCCTCTATCTCTATTGGGAACTCTACGAACATCACCCCGTCATTAATATCATGATCGTCCCAGTTGATGACATGAAACATATCATGAACATATCTACTCAACTGTGATCTATGGACAACATTATCCACTCGGTGCATCTGTGGGGTATGTGTTATGAGGTAAGCCACCTCTCCAACTCCACTAAGAATCTGGAAATATCTGATTAACCTCAGAGAGAGCTTTCATTAATGGCCAAATCTCTGAAGTCCTCGTCAATTTCACACCCGTAGGAAGACATTTCCTCCCTATTAAAACTCAAAGCGTCTCCATCTCTTGTCCTAATAAAACATATTCATGATTTGTGTAGTTTTCAACCCCTTAAATATGATCTCTATCTTTTTAGTGGTAGGCCATACCTACTGTGAACCCATATCTGATGACTCCCCTAGCTCTGTCTAGCTTAGAGGAGATCAGCATGGTCTCCCATACGAGTCCTCAAATGGTTCCATGCTGATGGTGGGGTGATGAATTTTGTTGTATGTGAACTCCACGAGTGGAAAGTGGTCCTTCCAACCATGGACAAAATCAAGGATGAAAGCACGATGTATGTCCTCAAGTGTCTGTATGGTCTACCCCATCTGACCATTTGTGTGAGGATGTAAGATGCTACTCAACCATAATTGAGTCCCAAATTTCTTTTGTAATCCCTTCCACAACAGAGATATAAAACAAGCATCACAGTTTTAAATGATCAATGATGGTATGTCCAGTCCTACTATCTTCTGAATAGTGATGAAACCCAATCCCTCTATTGATTCCTACTCTCAGATAGGTATAAAATGTGTCTACTTGATGATTCAGCCAACGATTACCCACCTAGTGTTATGTACCTAGGATTTACATGGTAAAACTGTCATGAATTCTATCAAGATACCATCCCATATCAATATTGGCACATTGAGTGGATGAGTTGAGCCTGTTGTAACCTGGTTCTCATCCTTCACTTGCTAACAAATGAGGTGTCATGAAATGAACTCTGAAGCTACTTTCTTCATACCTAGACACATGTTAAGATGTATGAGGTCGTAGTACAAGACCCTAATGTCCCTCCTATGGGGGTGTATGGAACTACTTCAACACCTAATCCGAAAACATAACTAGTTCCATGGTATGTCCTCTAAAAAGGAAGACGTTCTCTCCACCTATCAAAAATCCATAAGGAGCTTGTCTTGAGGATATCTGAGCATATTGGACCTCATAGTCAACATCCCCAAGCTTCCCCTCCCAAACTCTCTAATTGAGTGGGTGAGTGACACATATATACTAGGCGAAGGCTTCTCCATCAATATCCATGAAGGATATCTAAAAGCGGCTAGCTTTTCTATCACCTCACTCAGTATCAGTAAACCCATACTTCTTCTAACTACATCATCAACTAAATTTCCCTTTCCCAGTGTATAGAATATCACAATTTCATTGTCTTGGAGAAACTCCATCCATTGCAGTTGACTGAGGTTCAGGATCATCTTTGTAAAGATATACATAATAATCTTGTGATTAGAGTAGATAGTAAACCCTTCACAATCAAGTAGTGACGACACATCATCAATGTAGAGACTACTACTGCTAACTCCAATTCATTGGTCCCTTATTTCTACTCATTTTTCATCACCTATCATGATTTATTGGTGATTGTCTCTTTCTACTGCATTAGAACACATCCTAGTCTAGTCCATGATGTGTTGTAGTATACTACATACCCAATTCACTCTTTTTGTAGACTCAAAATGGGGGCACTCGTCAGTGTCTTCCATAGCTATTGGAAACTAAGCTGGCACCTCTCCATCCAAATGAAGGGTTGTCCATTGTTTTTCAAAGTTGAAAAGGGTTCTGCTACTCTTGAAAAGTCAGGTACAAATTTCTAGTTTTACCCATCCAAACCCAGGAAATATTGTACCTCAGTCACACTCTAGCATGGCTCCCAAGTAATTACTACCTCTAACTTCACCGGATCCCCTGCAACTCTAACCTCAAAGATAAAATGTCCTGGAATGTGGACCTCTCGTATAAAGAACTATAACCTCAAGAGATTACTAAAAATATAGTGATCTCAGAGTGTATCATGTACTATTGGCATTTGTGTGGCATGCTCCACCTCCTCCGATGATTATACCAAGATGTCATCAATGAAGACCACCATGAAGTGGTCATGGATAGTCTAGAAGATCATGTTCACGAGTCCCATGAAACTTGTGATGGAGTTGGTCATGCCAAAAGGTATCACTATGAATTCATAGTGGCCATACCAGTATCTTTGTTCTCTCTTTGGTATGTCCTCATCCCACACCTGAAGTGGATGATATCCATATCTGAGGTCTATCTTCTAAAACCACCGAGCTCCCTTCAATTGTTCAAAAAGATAATCAATCCTAGGAAGTGGATACATGTTCTTCACGATCCCCCAGATTAGGTTTTTATATTCAATGCAGAGCCTCAAACTCCCATCTACTATCATGGATAACAAAATCAGGCTTTCCCATGGGAAAAAAATGGGCCTCAACAACCCCATCCGCTACAATTCCTCAAACTATACCCTTAACAGATGACCCTCTGTGGGATACGTATGATATGTAGGTGTAGATATCAATTTGTCACAGTATATACATCAAGGTAGAATTCTACCTCTAAGGGAGGATGTATCCCTAGAACAACCCCCTGAAATACATCTGCATATTGATCCACCACAAAAGGATTGCCCAGACTCCTCTCATCAACTACATTGAGGTTAAGGATAGCCAACTGATGAGTGATCAGCTGCAACCTCATTCAAGAAATTACATCAGTAGCTACAAAGCTTCCCTTTTCACCGGGGAATGAAAAAATAGTCCCGTCCTCACAGACACCCCACACATTGAACCTAAAATAGTAGATCTAAGAATAGACTAAATATATCCATTCCATACCCATGATGACATCCTAAAGCCTCAACACTGCTACAAGGTGTTCCCAGCCAAAGTTATTTTCTACTAGAGTAATCATACACTACCATAACCAATGTGTAATAATTGAATCTTCTCCCATAAAAGTTTCTAATCACATGGATCGAGCTAAGAGCTTCACCAAAATTTCCATGTTCCAAACGAGAGCTATGGAAATAAAAGAGTGATTGTCACCTCCATCTATAAAAATGAAAACTAGTGTGGGGTAGTCACATATTGTACCTCCAATCATATCTATATCATCGTCGTCATAGGCCCCTTTCCATTGAATCCGATCTTGTCCCTGTCCACTTTCACCCTAAGGTTAGGGTGGACCTCCTGGGGGTGTTGGGTATTATAACTAAAACCGTCGCTCGCTGCCTGATTCATGGTCATCTCCTGTGCCACCTACACTCCCCTGCAGAACTCCTCTCCCAAACATATGCATTTACCTCAGGGTTCCATAGACCGTTTTCTGATCATCAGTACCGTGGGTTGGGAAATCACGAGACATGTGACCCTGCCCACCACACATGTCACACAGTCATCTCATCTGCTGAACTCCTATACCTTGTGAGATTCATACCTATAACCCTACATCATGGGGTCATATTTGAGAAGGTTTTTCTTATTTTATCCTCTACATTATTTTCATACAACCTTCTACAAATGAGTCATATACCTATCTTTTGGTGGTGGCTCTCACCTTCAATTCCTGCTCAGCTCAGAAGCTCCCCACCAATAGTTTTCTCTCTTACAGTCTATTCTGCGTTGGTATTTTGAGAGATATCATTGATTCTCTGATCTCCCATCAGATTCAATGCTCAAAGGTATGGGCCCAGAAGAAAGGGTATCATACCATTTCTGTAGAGTACCATGTGTAGTCAAATAATATCACCATGTTATGGGCCACTTTCATGATGCCCTGTTCTATGTGCAGTAGCTACTGAATACGCACTGAAAGTATAGTTGTTGGAATGAACTACACTTTATTGATTCTCTTGAATTCCAATTTGGAAAGTGTCCTCTAATTTTTATATTAGAGAGTAATGCTCCACCATCTCCCTACTCTTCCCTACAAGAGACTAGTTTCTAGTATCACAATCTTGTCTGGTTGTGTATCAACCAAGAAAATAATCATACCACAGCCTCAAGCATGTCATCACCTGCCTGTGGGTCTGTCTCGAATCAAAACTTCAGAGGCCTACATCTCTGAAACATATTTAATGCACTCAATTAGTGTGTATGGTCCACTGGTGGGACGAGTGGAAATTTCTAACCTACGAGCGGTGGTGCTACTAGTACACCACCTGAACGTGCTATCGCTGTAAGAGGGATTTGTACTAAGGCCTCATCACATAGTGGGACTTTATTCAGATCTCTCACTTTAATCCTGGCTGGCTGTCTATGTGCAGGCATCTTGTAATGAAATAGATGTTCCATGATCAATAATTTATACTATGTGAGGTGATATAAAAGTGATCAAAAGAAAAATGATTCAAAAAAACACACGTAAACAATTTTTCAGGTACCAAGTTTGAAATAAGAATTTAGGGTGTCGATGTATGGATATGTCAGCCACAAAACTCACACTAGACTACCCAATCAGTATTCCGAACCCAAGACACTTAACACTAATTCTCCATTGAAAACATAGACTATTAGTTTTTCTGGTAGATCCAACCACTATGATACCAATTTTTCATGACCCATCCCCTGGGGTCCATTCTGTGACTACTCTAAGACTGCCTGCTATATGTTGGGGATTCCAACTAGCACCAAAAAAGCATATCTTGATATGTGAAGTTATATATTTTAATCCTATACAGACATAGACTAGGTACACGATAAAACAAAACCACAAAGTAGAACAGATTATAGTAAAAGTTTTAACCATAAGTAAATAGGGCTAGTATACAAACCCATATGATAAGAAACAACATAATAAGAGAATAACATTCTTCAGAGTTAATCCCCTAAGGATCCTACCTGATTGGTAGTTACTGATCATCGTTTCTCATCACTGCTGCTCACCACGTCTCTCAATCACCTCTGAGCACCATCTAGTCATTGCTCCCCAAGTCTTAGTAAATCTGTTGATCATCTAAAAAATACACAACAAGGAGGGGAAAAAGCTCTTATAGGGGTGAGTATAAAAATACCAATTAGGCTACCTGAGACCTCTGATGGTCTCCCAGAATTACATAATGGAAAACCCACAAAGCACGATCTCAATAAAAAATCATAAAGTAAAAAAAAATCACACCATGTATACAACATAGAGAACATGAATAGATATGATTAGACATGAACTATATCATTTTATTCTATTGAGAGGTATTGTATCTGATCCATCATGGGTTGTTATACTAATCATCCTAAAAGGGTCTCTCTACTGCTGATAGACATAGGGTCACACTACTATCGATCTATAGAGGGTTGCACTACTACCGATCCATGGAGGGTCACCCTCATTCGGATTCAGAGAGGTGATTTATATTGATGATCTCTAGAGGTTTATCACTACTGCCAATTCACAAAGGGTAACTCTTATACCGATCCAGGGAGGGTCTCTCTTCACTTGACAACCATCCACGGGATTCTTGCACATGGTGTGACTGAGTTTTAGAGATTCGGCTCCTCATAATATCGTTCCTATCTCATTCACCATTAATTCATAGAAATAATAAACCTAAATGACTATCTTGTCATAATGGTTCCCATGAAATAGATGCTGCATCCATTAGACACCCGATCTGTATGATTTAAGAAAAATGGTAAATATGGCCCAGTTGGATTTGAGTTGTATCCAACACAGACATACTCCATCAATATCCAAAACTCATGTTGAGTATCTCAAAATGACTACCCCATTCCAACAATCCTAATGACATAGACGACAAGTTAAATGGATTCCCAGATTGTGAGATATATTTGTTTTAGTGAAATAGGACCAGTCGGGTTCGGGTCCGGTAGGGGTCCGACACAGCTCGTGGGTTTGGAATATTTCACAGTTCCGGCCCGACCATATTTTCACATCCAGCCCTCTGGTATTTCCCGCTAATAAAATGAGGCACAGATTAAATCGAGTTATCCAATCTGGGGGAGCCAGTAGGGCACTGCCAGTGTGCCACCGCCACTCCCTCTAAAATGGCTGGATAGAGCTGGTCGTTGTGTTCATCATAGTGCCTGAGCGGGCCAATTCTCTCCAACAAGGTGCGCCATCATCATTTCTCCACCCACCATGGAACATGCTACCATTTTTTATATGGGAACTTCCATCTCCAAGTGTTCAAAATAGGCCGGTCACCACTTCCGGAGTTTTCGCACCAACTACTGCTTCTGCGAGCCACCAGAGATGCTCTTTGGTCCGTTTTCTATTCCTACTATGCCTATGGTCCTCCTAGGATTTCATCTTCCTTTTGTTTCACTTTTATTAATATTTCCAATACATTTCATTGTCGTTCACAACTAACCCTCATAAACCAAGAATGTGGGGTGGGGACTGGGGTTTGTTCAGATTATCCAATGCCCTTCGTGTTAGTTTTCTATCCTATGTAAAGCATCAATGATCAGTTCTTAATGGAAAACCCCAAAAAATCCCACTAGAAACACACATAGTAAATAATGAAATGATGAAAAAACCATTGATCAGTTAATTTGCATAAATATTATTATTCGAGAATGTAAAAAAAAAGGAGTATTTTAGTCACAGAAAACTATTAAAACCCCTATATGGATTCGATGGAATTTATTGCAGATGCTGGAAGGAATCTATATTCGAAGACATTCATCGTAGTTCGTCGATTTCAGGTATGAATCATCCAATAGTCATCAACAAATCACCATTCTTTGTTGGAGGGTGATGTCGTTGGCCTTTCATCAGAGCTTTCCTCATGATTTTCAATTTGTCTGCCAACATGTTGATAATATAAAGAGAAACAAGATCCACATTGCATTCATTATTTGGTTCAATAATGAACCTTAATTAATAAATCAATTAAACAGATGATAATTTTTGTTATACAAACATGTAAAAAGTCATGAAATGTCTCTCATTTAATGACCGTCATTACACTGCGGTGTAGCCAACCATTTCCTTGTGGTTAAAGAAAATAAAATAACACAAAGTGTTGTTTTTTTATTTTTCATAAAAGTGATTTTTTTTTATCATTTTCATCTAACCATTTCAGGTTTAATTTAGGTTTTTCCTAAGAGAATATCAGTGGTGCGAGTCTTACGGTGTGACCCCCTCTCTTTGTATAATAATAATCTAGGCCCAATATGATCTCATTATGCAGGAACCTAATGCAATACCCCGCTTTTTGAGTTTCTTCGATGATATCATGGCATGATGAGTGAGTTCTCCCAGAACAAGCATGCTACGAGCATAATCTAGTGGTTGGATGTTGGTTGTGAATGACCGATACTGCCGTATTTCACATGAGTGTATCAACATATTATTGTTATATGTTTTTTATACATATAAATGTGTAGAGATGAATTTAAATCCATTTTATTATTCCAAAGTGGTATTTATTTTCATATTTGGGGTGTCTAATTGAGTATTTTTATACTCACCCCTATATGGGATATGCCTCCATGTGTAGTGTCATGTGTAGACTCAACCATTTGATGGAGTCCTAGGTGGACTAGGAGTATATGTTTCTTAGTGATATGGGAAAGAATGAGGTGTGTTATGGATGATTTCATATAGTACACCTGGAACCAATACATTTTGGTTGGACTTTTGTTATAGACTCATAATGAGTTGTTTTACATTGGTGTGATGTAGCATTGGTTGATGCGGGCCATTTGAGAAAAGTTGTCACAGGTGCAGTTATGAATAAAATCATTTTGTATGGTTTCATTGATTCATGGATTTATCAAATTTTTTTATATTATTATTTTATAATTATATGGTTATCCACATAACCCTAGAGACATTAGGATATTTCTAGAGATAACCATGGATAATCTCTACAAGAAAAAAACAACAAATATTGGATGGATCAATCGATACAACCTCATATTCGATGGATCAAGCATCGTCAAGTGAAGATGACCCAGATAAATTCTTCATAAATAATTAATCTAACTCTAGCTAGGTCATGTGTTTAATATTTTTGATATCCCTTTCCCAAATTTCTATAAACAATGTGAATCAATTGATGAATTGACTGATTCATTTATCATGTGTATTGAGGGAAGAGAAATATTTTGTGGGGATTTGAACGGAATATTTTCCTTCTCTTAATATGTTGATGGTTTCATCTTTTAATTATAAATATAAGTAACAATGGCCAACAAAAACATTGATCGATCTCTGTTACTCTTGATTGATGGTGAATTTTTTCCCAAAAATCTATGTTTCACCATGTGTGTTCTTCATAGGCATGGGGATCAACACGTCTTGGAAAATTGATTGTTTCAAAAAAATTCATTGCATAAAAATATGATATCATTCATATGAGATCAACATGATGAAAGTGTGAAGATGTAGTAGTGGTAGTATGGAAGACTATTGATTCAAAAATTTCAATCTTCATCGTTGATCAGTGAGAGATGAAAATGATGATTTGACCTATTTTGTGAGTAGATCCAACAAAGATGAGGCTTGGTAGAGCTCAAATATAGAAATATTCTCTTTTTCAGGCATCATAGGATGTGGTGTGGTCAATATAACGGAACATAGATGTGGGGTCGTTTGGCATAACTGGTAGTATTATGCACAACAGAACATGTATAGAGGAAAAGTGGACCAGCGGTGGAAGCTATGATCACAAGCTGTAAAGGTTGTGTGGGATGCGGTGTGCGGCTGCTTGTAGAACTATGGATGCTTCTGAGCCCATGGGATGAAAAATCAGACATGGGATGAAGTGGGATATGTGTGACTTGGAACAGTTGATTGGTTAAATCCTAGATTGTGGGTCACGCTTTGTCAATGGGTTGGGTGGGGTCAGATGTGGTAGACCTGGGTCAGACTTGGGTTGGATCTTTGGAAACTAGGGTACAGACCTGTCACAAAAAACCATAATGGTTGACCACATTGCTCAATTGTGGGTGTAGTGACCACACTTTCAGTATTTATTGTTTCTCAACCAATATCGATGATTGACGGCAGTTGATTGTTCACATGCTTGGGTAGGCCTACATGTGGTTTCACTCAAACGAGCATATCACCAATACAGAGAAAAAAATCGATGAACCGTATTCAACTTGGAGACCTAGAAGATAAGATAGTCATTTTTGGAAATGTGGTGAGCATCTCATTTCGACTAGTATAGGATGAGAGCATTCTATTTTTCCAGTCCTTGTGGGTTTAGTATGGTATTGCATCCACATAGTTGAATTGTAATCCACTCTAGATTTCGAGTCTCAGATAGAGTATTGTATCCCTCACCGATACTAGAGGGTGATCCACTATCACCAATAGTGGAGTATATAGAATCATGTAACCTCAATTAATATTCACTGGTTCTTCTTCTAGAGGTCAACAATGGTAGGGTCCATGGAATCCATAGTTTGGTTATGGGAATAATCCCCTATGTTGCTAGCTGATCTAGATTGGGTACAGGGTATAACCCTATAAGTTTGGGTGTGGTATGTGGTATCCCCCAGTCGATTCCTAGAGTGAATTAATCTTTTTGAATGATATTATTCATTCACCAATATGTCCCCATTGGGAGGGGCCCAAATAAGCTAAAAATCTTTGTGAGTTTCACTAATGATATCATGCCACCAGACTGTGTTCTCCCTGAACGAGAGTACATCAAACAAAATCATGTGACAGTCAGTTTTTTGTGAACGCCTCATGGAGTGGTGTTTCTCATGATTATATATCTATATTTTTTTATATTCATTGTTGGAATATACCTGTGTAGATATGACATTATATTCCATTTTTTTATTCCTTTGTGGTATTGATTTGTAGATTAACGGTGTCATATTGATTATTTTTATACACATACCGACATTTTCATTTACTGCATCTGTGTTGTCTTCTATTAAAGATCAACATTTTGATGGATTTCTAGGTAGAAAGGGACTTGATGGGGCATACTGAGATGGGAATGACAGAGTTGTGTACACATGGATTTCATATAGTAGTTCTAGTAACTTTACTTTTTGGTTGGGCTTGTATAAAAATATATTTATGGTGGAATAATGTTTGGCCATGTTTAAATTCTAGTATATTTACTATCAAACTATTTTGTTAGATCTATGTAGTATGCATGCACTGTTTATATACTGTTTTTAACATTTAATCCTTTTGTGTAATGGAGATTTGTGTGTGTGTAGGTACTTAGGATAATTCCTCCCATTTGTAGGATATTCATACTCAGTGCTAGTCACCATCCCCTAGCCTATTGGGAGAATGATTTGGGGTAGTCATAGAAAATAACACTCTGGGATGGTTCATGAAAATACCATGATATTTTGACATGTTTTCAACAAAATAATTGTCGATTTATTTTTTAATAATAATTAAAACTAAACTTCTTGCAATTATACCATGATGTTTTGTAGGTGATTCATTTTTAAAATTATGGCACCAGAATATGATTTTATGTATTATTTACAACATCAACTTTGGGATTTTATGATGTCATAATTCAAAGGATATAATTATAATATATATAACATTTAACGAAAAATTAATTTGTACTAGAAAAATTTTAAAAATTCAACATTAAATAATTTTGAAATATTTATTTTGAAAATGTTTATTTAATAGTAATATATTATCTAAATATGAGAATTTAAAATTCTAAAATAAATTGAATAATTTATTTAAATATACAACTTTTTTGATAAAAACAGTTTACTCACCGTTATAAAAAATACATTTGTCTTATTAATGTTATTTTATCATTTATATTTAATAAATATTACTTATTGATAATATTTTTTTGAAATATATTTTATTTAAAAATATATTTAAGTTATCAATAATAGTGTGTGTTGATTCAAACTATATATTTCCCAAAAATATAATATGTGTTTCACATTATAAAAATCCCAAATTTTATAATTTTTATTATTTAATAATTATAATGTAATAAACTATTTATATAATTATTATTTTTCATTTGAAAATAGTGATATAAAAATTCATACAGTTACACCAGTGACTTCCCCCATGGTATGGCGTGGAATGGTGTGGTGTTATTGGGGTTTTTTGAAGAACATGGTATGGGTCTTGATCTCATTGACCGTGAACTTCTAACATGAATGGTTTCCAGCATTCATTAGTTTTTAAATATCATAATGGGATTAGAAAAAGGATATGAACAATGATGTTATCTCACATTGATTTTTTTTATAAATAGGATTTATAGGATATGATCCCACTTGTCGATGCCACCACATCTTTCATCTATGTCAATTAGATATATCATAGCCCGAAATATATAGCAATCATAATTATCATTCTGTGTTGACTATATTATCAAAGGATATAATTGTAATAATTTATTAAATATAAATAGATATAACTTATAATGTTCCAAAAATACTCAAATTATGCATCTGTTTTCCATAATTTCATTACTTAATTATGTGTTTACTCACTTGAAAAGGGATTTTAATTTATAAAACATATGGTTGTTTCCTTTTTCGCATCTTCATAAATTTCTCTCTAAATTTATTTATTTAATACACTAATCTATATAAGGGTTCATATATTTCATCAATGCTTTTTTTTCTAACATTGTATCCTCAAAATTATGTTTCAACCACAACTCTTTAACCATGTGAGTTTCAATATTTTTTATAAATTAATCTCTCTATTATAATATCGTCATTGCCTACTCCAATTATCAAAAATGATTATCTAACAGAAACACATATGGAGTATATATATTTGGTGGTTCGTATGTACATCATGGAGATGGAATAATAGAAACAATCATTTAAATGAGATAGGTCGGGTAGGGGTGATAGTTGACTAGCCACCTCTCCCATGAGATCATGGTTCTATGTAAAGACCCAAAAATTCTATATATTCTTTTTAAAATTATATAGGATTATTACAGGACTGTGAAAATTCAAGGAACGTTATTCTTTTTCCTGGAGATCTCGAAACAAAAATTTAACATTTTTTAAGGTGCATTTTGTAAACGTGCAGTCAACGATTTTCAATCTTTTGAACTGGTGCTAAGATTAAGAATATGAGGGCACCCATGAATCTGTAGTGGCAGGATTAACTCAAGGGAAGCATAACCATGATTGGAAAGGGTTGGATAGAAGAGTTAATTTTAGGGACTTTATAAAAAATTTAAAAAATATCTAAAGGTGATTTAATTTTTATTTTTTCAACAGTTGGACAAATGGTGGTGGGACCACAATGTAATGACAAACCAATTAATTGAGTGACTTTTATGTTGTGTAACTGCAGCATTGAGGGAGTTATTAGGTTTGTTAATTAACCTCATTAATTAACATCATTAATTATGTGACATGTTAATCAAAACCATCTTGTCTATTTAATATGAGTCCCAGATTGGGTTTTGGGAGAGTAATGAGGGATGATTGGATAAAGTTTCAGTGACTTTCCGCTCCGATGAAGAACGTGATCGAGAGACAGTCATAGGGGGGAAATATGTGTGACAACGAATAATGACAAACACCATCAAACATGGAAACTCTTTTCTCTTCTGCAAAGTCTTGAAACAAACTCGAGGAAGGGGGGTTTCATTGATTAACTAATAACTGTAAATTCTTATATCAGCGTATCATATTATAATGCAAACTAGGAGGGTCGGGCTGACAAAAAAAGTCCCATACCCTCCACTGTTCTTGGGTTGGGTTTTTTTTGGGAGACCGAGCAATAATGTGTCAAGGCCCAATGGGGAGCCACATATTGATAGATGCATCTCGGGTGTACAGTATGCATATTCGGTAGAGGAAGCTAACCTCTGGAGCTTCACAAAATTCATTCGAAAGCATCTCCAGTGCGGTAGTCTCGACTATTGGAGAAGGAGACGGATGAAAGAATTTGGACATGTTGAAATAAGCGGCACACCATGACAGCATGCTACAGAGGAGGGATGTGGCTGACAGAATTGTCAGTCATCCATCGTCGGCCTTGTTGTCACCATGTGGTGCTCTGTGGTAGTGCTCTACGGAGGAAGGCTATGGCAGTGTGCCACGATAGTGGGTGGACCCGCACCTTGTGGGTCCCATAGGTAAAAATTTCATGTAGAACAACTAGGTGGTGTGGTGGCATCCAGCACCAGCCCATTACAAACTTGTATGGCTATGTAGTTCGGGATGGGGAGCGGACCCCCATGCCAAGACAATGGGTTGGGTGGTTCCATGGCCCGACGGGCCATGCCCAACCAGTTGGGCTGAGCCAAAACCGTGGCCTAGGAGGCCTAGATTGAGACCATCGGGCCGAAACAAGCCCATACGAACTGGACCATGCTTAGTGGTCTGGGTCGGGTTGGGCCTACCAGGTTGGACCGGACCCAGACCTCATTTCGGCCAAAATACACTTCAATAGGCATAACTACTAAACCAATCTTCAGTTTGATGAAACATCTATGGAACCAAAACCCTATGGAAGAGGCGGTACTTTTTATATAATTCACATAAGTTTCAGTTAATGTTGGCTTTTGTCCAGGTTAGATCGTACCCAAATCCAACTGGGTTATCAACACTAAAATGCCAATAACATATGGATGGATCATTCGGTTAATGCACCTTCTACTGCATTTTAAATGTTATGAAATGGTAATTCATGTGATTACATCCTCATGGGACATTGTGGTATTTGAAATATGACCGATGGCATGAGGGACATCCCCTTTGAGAATTATTCTTGATTTATGAGGGAATCCGGTGGTTGGTAGTGATGTGAAGAATGAATAATGATCTTATGTGGATCTGCACAGAGCGATCCTATGTGGACCATGACAGAGAAACACTGTGTGGATCAGCACGAAGAATTCTCATGTGTATAAGTACCGATAGATCCACTATGGATTAGTATTGAGTTATCCTTTGTGGATCACCAGCATAGCCTCATGATGGAATAATATGATCACGATTTATGACTAAATATATGTACTTCTGTAATTATGTTAATCCTTATGTGAGCTATCTTTTTCATTGTGCTTTGTGATTGAGACCATGATTTGTGGTTTTTCTTTGCTGAATTATGAGGGACCTTAGGGAATCTCTGGGTCCCAACTGGGTATTGTTATAATCAACCATGCACAGGCCTCACCCACAACTTTTTATGTATTGTTCAAATAATAGACAGCTTTTACTGAGTCATGAGGAGGCAGGACTTAGTAGTGTCTGGAGGTTACTGGTGGACGTGGAGAGCCGCATTGAAGAGATGTACCTACCCTTCTAGTAGGATCCCTAGAGGATGACCTCAAAATTTTTTATCCCTTTTCATTGTATTTCCATTTTAGTTGGGCTTGTATTCTAGCCCCTTTACTTTATTACATAGTTTCTTACACTCTATGGTGGTTTTCAGTTGTGGTTTCCCCTTTCTTCTCCCATTGTGTTTTAATTGTGCGTTGAGTACCCTGTCTATGTGTGTACGTGTTTTGAATCAATGTTATCCCATTTAAAGGAAATTATTTTCTGGTGATAGTCTCCAACCTATGTCCTATGGAAGGCGAGTTTGGGGTAGTCACGGAATGGGCCCCCAGGGACGGGTCGAGACAAAGAGGTATCCGATTAGTTGGTTTTACGAGAAGAACATAGAGTATATGTTTTCAAAGGAGAAATATTCTTATGTTTCTTAAGTTTGGGTTTCAGTTTGGGGAGTCTAGAGTTGTTGTCGCGATTGACGTATCCATACACCAGGGCAATAAATTATGATTTCTAACTGAGTACATGAATACACTAATAACGTGTGTTTTGAAAATTTTGGGTTACTTTTTGAACTCTTCAAGTCAACTCACCAGGTATAACTTACTGACTATGGAACACATGTTTCTTTTAGGATTCCACCACATTGATAAGCAACCAGGATTCTAGATAGAGAAAATAATGATGTTCCACCATGTGATTAGGTTTTTTAAGGCCCACTTACAGCGATAGAACATTCGGGTGGTGTACTAGTAGTACAACAACTCATTGGGTAGCAGTTTCTACCAGCCCCACTTGAAGATTGTGCACTCCAACTGATCATGTTGTACATGATCTAGAGATAGAGTAATCTGATGTTCCAATGTGATATAGATCCCCATGTAGCTGAGGACTAGCTGGAGTCTTTTGGCACTATTTTCTCTCTTAGTTGAGACACCATCAGAGTAGATGGTGGACCTAACTTCTAGCCTCTCCCAGGTCAAAGATGGGATATGGTGTAGTCAGATGATCCAGAAGAAGGTGGATGAAAAACTCTACAGGTGGTATTTTGAGACCCTCTTCAAGGCAGAGTTTGCCCTAGCGACATTATGCTCAATCCGTATTAAGGAACAATTGCACTAATAACTGGGTAGCCTCATAGGGGCACAATACTCAAAGAGATTGACTTACCTCTCTCTCAACTCCACTGACATGGTATGCGACCCATTCATCAAGGCCCAGACCATTGACCAGGGCCTTCAACGGTTGATCAGAGCGTCAAGGATATCCCTCAATTTTCTAATGTTGTATGGAGTGATCGAGCAAGATTTGTTGGTAGATAGCTTCATAGATCAGCTGGCCCAGATGGTGAGATCCACCACCGAATGATAGGTAGCTGAGTAATCTACAACACGAATTAGGAAAATAATGAAGATATCCAATATGGCATGACCTTTAAGAGGATCACCCCATGATGCAGGGGCATAGGTGCAGTGCTCACGTGGTAAAGGAAGTCTTTTGAGGACTAAGGTCTATTACTATTACGGCGAATAAGGGCATATGGCTTGAAACAATATGACTCCCCATGTGGATGATCATCAGATGATCATGGGACCACTGAGGAAGTGACTGAGGTTCAAGTGAGGAGGTCATCACGATGGCGGATGTGGAAAAGGAGTAGGGAGTGCAGCAGGTGGTGGATGAAGGTTTATAGTTCTACCACCACCCCCAAGTGGTCCAACCCAACCATAGAGAGTAGGTGGATATATGAATGTTTAGATTCATATGGTAGCAGGCTAAGACCATATACCATAATAGAATATTAGAGGTACTATCTGTTTATATTCCACCCTATCCATAGTTCTTATTGACAGAAGTTCTAGTCACCCTTTCATTTCCACATCACTGGTTTAGAGCCTGAAGATTTTGATAGAGTTGTTGGCTCTATACTTATGATTAAAGCATCCTATGAGAAAGGATTTGATGATTACACAATGGTTCCAGTATCATGAGATCACATTAGGAGGTGAGAGATTCAGCTAGGATCTCTTAGTTGTAGCGTTGAAGGTATACGATATCATCATGGGAATGGACTGGTTATCTATGGTCCATCCACATATTCCCTGTTTCAGGTGAAAAGTTTAGTGTATCTATGAGTATGAGACCAGGTTCAATTTCACCAGCAAGAGGGGAACCATTGTAGCTCAAGTTTTTCTTTCTTAAAGGATGGTGAAATAGATCACTAATCAAATGGCTAACCATACCCTCAAGTAACATTACATGATTAGTCCTAGTTATCCTGTAGTGGTAGACCATTATGTTGATGTCTTTCCTGATGATGTTTTGGGACTACCTCCTCATAGAGTGATAGAATTCTAAATTGACATGTACCCTAGGAAGAGACTAATATCTACTACATCATATCAGATGGAACCCCAATAGCTTCATGATTTGATGGTACTACATGAGTACTTTCGTTGTAAGGGGTTCAGAAGGCCTAAATATTTTTCAATGGGAAGCCATAATTTTGTTCGTCAAAAAGACATATGGGAGTGGGTGTAGTTGCATGGATTATTGGTTCCTGAACCTGGTGACCGTGAATAAGAAGTATCCACTTCTGAGGATTGATGATCTATTTGATCAAATGAAGGGATCTCAGTGATTTTAGAAGATAGACCTCAGATCTGGCCGTCATCAGCTATGTGTATGAGATAAGGATGTACCAAAGATGACCTTTAGATTCTATTATGGCCACTAAAAGTTGTTGGTTATTCTCTTTGGCGTAACCAATGCTCTAGAAGTTTTCATACAACTCTTGAATAGAATCTTCTAGCCATACCTAGATCACTTCATGGTGGACTTCCTTGATGACATCATGGTGTACTTATCATCGAAGGAGGAACACACCACCCACCATTAACTAGTTCTAGATACACTCCAAGAGCACCAATTTTATGGAAATATATCAATGTTACAGTTCTGGTTATGAGAAGTCAAAATCATGGGGCACATTATCTTGGAGGATGGAGTTGCAGTGGATGCGACAAAGATTGCAAAAATTCTTGCTTTGGATCCACCCAAGAGTGTGACCGAGGTGTAGAGTGTCCCCGAATATGTAGGGTTCTACAAAGGATTTTCACCTGACCTCTCCAGGGTAGCATCACCCTTCTCAGATTTGAGGAAGAAGGGGAAACCTTCGTTTTGGAAGGACAAGTTCCAGTAAGGTTTCTAAGAGATGAGGCAGAGATAGACATGTACACCCATCATGAAGCTACCAAAAGAGGGCCTTAATAATTTTCTCTACGACTGTGCATCAGTGACCATATTATGTTGTTTTCTAAAATTGGAGCATCTAGTGATCATCTACGTCTCACGAAAGTTGAGGAAGCATGATAAAAAATATACTACCCATGACCTAAAGTTAGCAGTAGTTGTTTTCACACTAAATATATGGCAGAAGAACTTTATAGATGAACGATTTTCAGTTTACACTGATAAAAAGTGTCTCAGGTATATATTCTCATAGAATGACAAGAACAAGAGACAACAGTGATGGCTAGAGTTCCTCTAGGACTATGACTTTGAGATAGTCTAAATACCCGGTAATGAGAATGTAGTAGCAGACACACATAGCGGGAGGTCTGGTTTATAGTTGTTGAGTGAGGCAACAGAGTTTCTAGCCACATTGTAGATATCCTTCATTGATAGTGATGATGTACCATACATCTGGTCTATGATAGTTACTACCCCACTATATTAGCAAGTTAGGGAGGAAAATCTTTGGGACGTTGATTGTGTGTCCCGGTATGCTCTAATATCCTCAGGACAGGCTCCTAAAGGATTTTCTGAAGGTGGAGAGCACATCATAATTTTTAGGGGTGGCATGATGGTATCGATGATTCTATGTGAGTATGTGTTGAGGGAGTTACAGTCATCCTCTTTGGTGGCATATCATTCTGTGGATAAGATATAATCTCCTCTGGTGTCATTATTGGTGGCCAGGGATGAAGAAAGCAGTGGCCGAGTTCATTTCACGGTGCATCACTTATTAGCAAGTGAAGGCTATGAACTAGGTTCTTGTAGGCTTGATTCGACCACTTGAGGTGCCAAAGTGGATGTGGGATGGAATTTCCATGGACATCATGAAAAAGCTACCACAAATTTCTAGGGGCCACGATTCCATCTGGGTGACCATTGACCGACTCACCAAGTCATCCAACATCATACCCATCTGAGAGTACTGATCAATATAGGGATTGGGACTTCTCTACATACATAAGATTGTATGACATCAAGGGTTTCCATTGTCAATTATCTCATATTGCGACACATGTTTTTCATTTCAATTGTGGAAGGTTTTAAAAGAGGAATTCGGGACACAGCTATGCTTGACCACCGCCTTTAATCGTTAGACAGATTGTCAGATGGGGGAGACCATAGAGACAATTGAGGACATGCTTCGTGCTTGTGTCCTAGATTTTGTTCGTAGTATAGAGGTCTATCTGGCATATGTGGAGTTCGAATACAACGACATTTATCACTCCACCGTCAGCATGGATCCATTTTTACCCTTTAACAAGAAACCATACAGATCACCCCTATGTTGGATAGACCCAAGGGACTCAACATTTATTGGTCCAGAGTAGGAATAGGCTACCACTAAGAAGGTGCAGATCATGAATGAATAGATGAAGACTTCACATAGGAGGAATAAGTCTTATGCCGAAAGGTGAAATAGAACTATGGTGTTTGAGGAGGGAGATTATTTCTTCCTATGGGTCTCACCCTGTTAAGGATCGTAATGATTTGTCTTGGGTGGAACGCTATCTATGAGCTTCATTGAACATTACCATATCCTCAATAGAGTAGGTGAGGTTTCATATTTTATGGCTCTTCCCCAACAGCTGTACCGGGTGTATAATTTTTTCCATGTGTTGCAGCTGAAGAGGTACATGCATGATCCATCACATGTTATCGACTAGGGTGAGCTAGAAATAAAAAATGGGGTGCTGCTTGTAGATTTCCCTATGGAGATAGAGGATCTACAGAAGATGGTACTTTTTGGGAGGTATATTTCTCTAATACAATTTCGGTGGAGGCACAAGAAACTCTGGGAGGGAATATGGGAGAGGAAGGATCAAATGCATGCCTAGTATCCCCATTTGTTTCCCTGGTATTGCTATAGCTTTTGGGGATGAATATCCCCAACATGGGGAGAATGTAAAGACCCCTAAATTAACTATAATTTTTGGTAAATGAATTGTGATTTTTATGAGTCTGCAAAAATGGACATCATATGATTTTGAGGCTCGGAGATCTCAAAACATAATTTTTACCATTTAATGGTACATTCAGTAAATGTGTGAGTGGTGATTTTCCTCGTTTGAATTGTTTCATAGATTAGAAATCCAATGGTACCGTCGAATCCATAGTACTAGAATTCACATAATGAAAGCATAAACTTTTCCAAAAAGTTTCGGAAGAAAGAGAAAATATCATGGAATTTAAAAAAGTAATAACAAAATAACTAATGGTTTATTTCCAACCGTTGTAAAGACAATGGTGGGATTGCAGTGAAAAGTCAAACAATTTAATGGCTTGACTCTTAAGTTGTGTAACATCTCTTTTGAGAGTGTTAAGTGGTATATTAATTAAAATAATTAACTAACCTGAGTAATTGTTAGATTCATTAATCTTAACATTCCCCTCTATTTAATATAAGTCCATGCTTAGGATTTGGGAGAGCTATGAGGGGATGCTCTGACGAAGCGCCGACGACTTTCTACTCTAACAAATAATGAGATTGAGCGACCCTCAAGGAGGGAAACGGTGAGATGAATTGTGCATTGACAAACACCGTCATGCATGGGAACTCCTTCCTCTTCTAAAAATCCTTCCAACAAAATTGAGGTAGTGGGGTTTCATTATTTAATTAATAAATGTAAATTATTTTATTTTCTTCCCTTGTAATAATGCTATCACTGAGGGAGCGGACCGAATGAACAAGGAACACAACCTTCCCTGTAATTGTTTTTTTTGTTTTTCTTGATGGGAGACCATGAAAAAATGTGGAAAGGCCAAACCGAGAGTGGCACATTGATGGAAGCATCTTAGGTGGCCCCGAGGCGCAGTTAGTAGAGGTAAAAAACCTATTGAGCTTTATCGGAGGCCTGTGAAAGCTTCACCATTGTGGTGGCGCCAATGACAGGAACCTGCTTACTTTGAAGAACTGGAGGCTTCCAAAGGAACCATGGAGGTAAAGTGCAGATGACCAACGTCGACTGTATCGACAATACTGTCACACCACGTAGTGCACCACAGAGGAGGGTCGCTACTTCAATCCACAGTGAATGGAAGGGGTGGCCGAACATCGCCAACAACATTATCAACAGGTAGCGGGCTGCGAAAGAAGGTCATGGAATCATGCTATGAAGGAAGGTCGCAGCTGCACACTATGGAGGAAGGTTGTGGATTCGAGCTGTGACATTTGGCAGACTCGCACCCTGCGGGAGACCAGTCTGAGTGAACTGGCCATGTGGTGCAGCGCCATCCAGAATCGCCACATTAAAAACATGAATGGATCGGCCATTTGGAAAGCGGAGAGGACCCCCATGCCCGGACAACCGGTCGGGTTGTTCTACATCCCAACAGACCTTGCCCAACTAGGGGATCTGGGTCACACCAACAGCCTAGTGGTACTAGATCAAGGATAGCGAGCCGAGCCTATGGCCCAGAAGGTTAGACTTGGAATATACAAACTAGGCCAAGCCCAGCACTCTGGGTTGAGTCAGTTCGACTAGGTCACACCAGACCTAGACCCATTTGTGGCCCAATTACGCATAAAAAGGCATTTCTACTATAACGAACGTCCATTTGAAAAACTATCTATGATGGTAGAACCCATAGGATGAGGCAGTACATTTGAGATAATCCACATGGGTCTCAGAGAATGATTTAATTTGGCTGGGTTGGATCGTACATGAATCTAACCCAACCCTCATTACTAAAATACCTATAACTTACAGATCTGGTGTCCAGTTGACCCGTTGTCTATTGTGTTATAACCCTTATGACATGGATGTTCATTGAGTTACTTATTCATTGGACATTGTAATATTTGGAATATGACTAATGGGTTAAGGAGCGGAACCTCCCAGAATATTTTGTTCTTTATTCTAGAATCCAGTGGCTTGCTGAGACGGGATTAATGAATAGTTATCCTTTGTGGATCAGCACCAAGTGACCCCGTGTGGATTGTCACCAAGTGACCCTATGTGGATCAGCACCGATGGATCTTGTGTGGATGAGCACCAAGGGATTCTGTGTGGATCAGCACCAAGAGATCCTGTGGGGTTCAGCACCGAGAGATCCCTTATGGATCATCACCGAGCAATATTATGTGGGTCAGCATCCGATCTTCATGACAGAATAAGACGATCTACCTTTATGACTAAACTTCTGTACGACTACACTTAAGTTAAACCTGGTGTGATCTATCTTTTTCCTTGTGACTTTTGATTAAGGAAATGTTATTTGGTTTTCCCATTATTTAATACTAAGATACCATCAGTGGCCTCGGGGTCCCTACTCAGAATTGTTATACTCTGTAAAGACCCGTAAAATTCAAGGGAAATTTTTTCTTAATTTTCTTTGGAATTTTACAAGAGCACGGTTTTAGACGGCACCTGATTCCGAGGCCCGAAGTGCCCGGAATCAATTTCGGATGTTTGGCTCGGGTACGTTCAGTGAATGAACGAGCGGGAATTCCTAACTTTTGATCCGGTGCGCGGAATTGAAATCTGAGGGCACCGATGAACTCGCAGCGCCGATATTCGCTTAAGGAGACCTTTTCCGAAGTTGCGTTTATTGCGGGACGAAAGTTAGTTTTTGGGAGAAATATAAAAAGTTGAATAAAAATGTGGAACACTTTTTATTTTATCTTTTGTTGGTTAACTTCTCTCAAAGGAAGTTAGGGGTGGGACCCACACCCACTTAACCTCCCTTGAGAGGATTAAGTGTGGTGGGACCCACACGAACCTAAACCTTCTATCTTCTCTCAAACTCCCTTTAACCCCTCTTTAAATGACATGACAAATTGTTATTTAATTTTGGAGTTATCTTTTTGAATTTCAAACCTTTGAAATTCAATTTGTTAAGTTTGTGAATAAAATAAGCTCTTAGCTTATTTTATTTGGTTAGAATTGTTTAGCCATCTTGAGAAGATTGAGAGCTTTTCCTCCTTCTTCAAACTTTGACGAAGAACGCTCAAGCTTTGACGAAGAACGCTCAAGCTCCAACGAAGAACGCCGCTCCTCTCTTCTTCGTCTTCCGTGTCAACGAAAGGGAACGCCGCTTCCTCCTCGGACTTCCTTCGTCGGCATACGAAGATTCTCCAACGACGTACCTCTTCAGACGTACCTCTTCGTCATTGGATTTGACGAACGATTACCGCGACGCCCGACCTCGGCGACGTTGTCTTCCGCGGGACATTGACAAATCTTTGAACCTATACCCAAGGTAGGGGTTGTTGTTATTTGTTTATTTATTTATTCTTGTTCGTGGTTCTAGCATGACTAACGTTAGGATATTTAAATTGGTTTATCATTTAACGTGAGGGGGTCGGACCGCATGAACACGGCCGAACCCCCTCCATAGTTCTTATTGATTAATCTTGCGGGTGGAAACAAGGTGGCGTGGTTCCGTCGCACCACGCGGATAATCGCACGATTATATTGTGTGGCGCCGTCGCGCCGCGCCGTGGAAGGATCATCAAGAATGCGACTCCGTCGCGCCGCGTTAAAGGGAATCAAAGGAGCGGCGGAGGGGCGCGGTGCCATCGCACCGCGCCGGACGACGAACACCGCGACTGGTTCCGGGCCGTGGCGGGGCGAGAAGACCGGCGGCCGGGCCGCCGGCGTCGGAAACCGGAAGGGGATCGGCTTGCCGGTCCCGTTGGAGAAAAACCGGCCAGCCAGGTTTCCGGCCGGAAGGTCAAAGACCGGGGGAATAAATTCACCCGGTCAACTCTCTAAACCCCCCCCCCCCATTTATGAGGGGGGCGGTTTCCTTGAGGGGGGAAGGCGGCCCCCCGGTTCCTTTCAAAGTAGGCCCCCCACGAGGGGGGGGGGTTTCCAAATGGCGCGGCTAAAAGCCGCGCCGCCACATGCTGGAAGCGGGGGCTTAGCCCCCCGCGCGCTGCCTCCGTGCGGCGCCAGGCCGCCGCACCGCCAGGCCGCCGCGCCGCCGCGCCGCCGCGCCGCCGCGCCGGCCGGCCGGCCATGCCGGGTCGGACCAGGGTCGGGTCGACCCGGTTCAGGCCGACCCAGGGGGGGTCGGGCCGGGTCGGCCCGGACCCGGACCCCCCGTTTTCGAGACAGTTTCGGTATTTTGACCATAACATGAGCCACAGACCTCTGATTGACGAACCATCTATGGAAACGCGATCCTTGGATCGAGACGGTCGTTTCGGTATATTACACTCAGGGTTTCGGAATACTTTGAGTTCGGCCGGGTTGGTTCGTTCACGAAATCAATCGGGCCCTCGGAGTGGAAACGCTCATATCTCGAGCTACGGACGTCCAATTGACGTGTCGTCAGCTTTGTTCTGTTCCTCTTAGTGAGACGGATCTTTTGGCATACTCCGCCCGAGGCTTGGACGCAGGTGGAGTACGGTCGGGTTTGTTTTGCCTTAAAAACCAACCGGGGCCCGGGGACGAAAATGCCAATAACTCTCAGACCGGGCGTCCGATCGACGCGCCGTCTGTTGCGTTGAGTTCCTGTTGACGATATAGAACTTTTGGATACATCAACTCTCGACTTTGTGATAGTTGATGTATCAGCCTCTCGGCTCGTGGAGCGGACCCTCCGAACGAGCTTGCTGTGTGCGGGAACCCTAGTGCTGGCTGCGACTGTGACTACTACTACTGCTACTGTGACTGCGACGACGACAGTACAGAGATCCTGTGTGGATTCGACGACGACGACTACAGCACTCAACGATCCTACATGGATCAATGCTACAGGTCCTGTGTCTGTGTGGGTTCGATCCTGTGTGGGTCTTGCGCTCAGCGGTCCTGTGTGAACCAGCGCCTACAGGTCCTGTGTGGGCCCGATCCTGTGTGGGTCTTTAGGGGGTTAGTTACCTATCGATCCTTCATGGGTCCGACGACTTAGATGGATCAGAGATCATCTTTATCATCCTTTGAAGAAGTATACCTATGTGAGCTGAATCCTGTTGCTTTCCTGTGTGGATTGTGTTGTGCTATCCTGCGTGGATTACGTTTTGCTTTCCTGTGTGGAATACGTTACTTTCCTATGTGGACTGAGTTGTACTTGGGCTCGGAGGTTGGAGCGTATTTGAAATTGATGACTTAGGTATATGTATGGGCATATACCTAAGCAGTGTCAGTTGTTACTTTGTGATTGTACCTTTCCTTGTGGTTTATCCTTTGTGGATTTTGAGAGACCTTCAGGGGTATCGGGGTCCCTACTGAGTAGCTTATACTCACCCCTGCACGGGCTTTGCCCGCACTACGTTGTGTTGGTTGCAGACGACGGACAGCGTTGATCTTGGCTGAGGCTTGCAGAGCAGGACGGTACCTGGAGGTGGACCACTGGGTGGGACGTGCTCGGAGCGGACGACGGGACCCGAGGAGCAGTGGAGCTATCTGTACCCACCCATCAGGTGGGATTTCCAGTGGACAGCTCGGTGTAGCGGCTTTTAATTTTCCGTACTTTCAGTTGTACTCTGCTTTTGCTTTGTGTTTACTTTCCGCTTGCTTACTCTGTGGTGTTTGTTTACTTTACAAAGGCAATGCCTTCCTTTTTTACCGGGATTTATGCCTTGGTGCTAGTCGCCAACCCCTGGCCTATGGAAGGCGGGCTTGGGGTAGTCACGGCACGGACCCCGAGGGCGGGTCGTGACAAATTGGTATCAGAGGAGTTCGGTTCTACCGTGAACTCTGATCTTTTCTATGTGAAGCAATAATGTTTAGTGTATTGAGTGTGGTTATCAGTCCAGGGAGTCCAGTGTTGGTGCGGCGGCCGACATCTCCGTACACCAGGACCCTGACTTCTGATTTCCGACTTAATACACGAAAAAATTGATTGCGTGTGTGTTTTAAAGTTTTCATTGTGATTACTTATATCAGCTCACCAGGTATACTGTTCTAACCGTGGCGCACCTGTTTCCTTTTCAGGATGGACCCACGACGGCAGCCAGCTAGGGTTCCGAGGGTCGAGTGTGACGACAGCCCCCCGAGCGACGAGGCCTCGGTGCAGGGCTCTTTGTCACCAGTGGCACCGGCGGTAGCACTACCCGCCGAGCCCCCAATGCTTCCAGCGCCAGCCGCTGACGATGCACGTCGCCTCAGCGCACTGCATGAGTTTCAGCGCCAGCGAACGCCCAGGTTTCGCGGGGAGACGGATCCCCAGATAGCCAAGGACTGGCTAGAGGCAGTGGTACGTGTGTTTAGGCTAGTGAGGACACCAGCAGACCTCATGGTGATCCTCGCTGCGAGTCTACTACACGCAGCAGCAGGACGATGGTGGAGCTTGATGCTCCAGGTGCACGATGAGGCATCTCTACTATGGACGGACTTTGAGAGCCTCTTCCGCTCAGAGTTCGTCCTAGCCACCCTTCGTGCGGTGCGTATCCAGGAGCATCTTCAGCTGTGGTAGGGCAGCATGACGGTCGCTTAGTACTCGGCGAGATTTATTGATCTCTCGCGCTACTCGACCGACATGGTTCGGGACCCATTCTTCCGGGACCGGACTTTCGAGCAGGGTTTGAGACACGAGATCAGAGCATCGCTGGTCTCCCTCAGCATACCGACTCAGACAGAAGTACTGGAGCGGGCCCTTCTGATTGAGAGCTTCCTTGCTGAGTCTACACCAGCGCAGCGACCCACCGCAGGGTGGCACGTGGCAGAGTCATCTGTAGCAGGTAGTCGACGGATGACTCAGGGGTCCAGACAGACCAGACCCTCAGGCAGACGACCTCAGGACACTGGCTCAGCAGTGCGGAGTACAAAGCACGGAGCCAGTCTTTCGAGAGGCAGACAGTGCTACTCGTGCGGCGGTCAGGGCCACATGGCTCGTGACTGCCCGACCTGCCATGTCGTGGAGCAGCAGACAGTTGAGGGACCACCGAGGCAGAGGCAGAGGGTCGACCGTGGCGGTCCGCAGGGAGGAGGCGGACGAGGCAGAGGAGCTGGACGAGCAGCCGGTGGTGGGCGACGGTTTGAGGCTCTGCCACCACCACCACAAGGAGGTCCACCACGACCACATGGAGCTGGCGGGCAGAGACAGGCACAGCTCCAGGCAGCAGAGGCCTATGACCACGGCGCACCTGAGATGATTCGAGGTACTATCTGTGTCTATTCCACCCTTGATGCAGTTTTTATAGACACATGAGCGAGTCACTCTTTCATAGCTGCTGCCCTTGTTCGGAGCTCGGAGATTCCGACAGAGCCGTTGGCTTGATCCTTACGACTAGAGACTCCTACGGGAGCAGACTCGATGATTACACACTGGTATCGGCAGTTTGAGCTTACTCTAGGAGGCGAGAGCTTCGGCTGGGATCTTCTTGTAGTAGCGTCGAGGCCTTACGACATCATCTTGGGCATGGATTGGCTATCTACGGTCCATGCACAGATAGACTGTTTTAGGCGCAAGGTGCGATGTGTACACACCTACGGGAGAAGGTTCACCTTCACCGGCGAGAAGGGAGCCTTAGAAGCACAGGATGGACTTCCGCGGAGGAGAGGACAGCCCATTACTCATCAGTTAGCTAGCCTCATCCTTGGAGCAGTTGACGTGCGGAGTCCTGGTTTTCCTGCAGTGGTGGATCAGTTTGCGGACGTTTTTCCCGACGACGTTCCAGGGCTACCTCCTCGTAGAGAGGTAGAATTTTATATTGACTTGTACCCCGGGACAACCCCGATATCCACTCCAGCATATCTGATGGCCCCCGTAGAGCTTCGATAGCTACGGGTACAGTTGGAGGACTTGCGGGGCAAAGGTTTTATTCGACCCAGTGTTTCAACCTGGGCATCCCCGATATTGTTCGCCAAGAAGGCGGACGGGAGCTTGCGACTTTGTGTTGACTATCGTCGCCTGAACCAGGTGACAGTGAGGAACAAGTATCCGCTACCGAGGATTGATGACCTCTTTGATCAGCTCAAGGGAGCACGGTGGTTCTCGAAGATAGACCTCAGGTCAGGCTATCATCAGCTCAGAGTCAGAGACGAGGATGTGCAAAAGACGGCCTTCAGTTGTCGGTATGGCCACTATGAGTTCTTGGTTATGCCTTTCGGTGTAACCAATGCTCCAGCAGTGTTCATGGCTCTCATGAACATGATCTTTCAGCCATACCTCGATCGGTTTGTCGTGGTCTTTATCTACGACATTCTGATTTACTCTACGACTGAGGAAGAGCACGCCTATCACTTGCGAGTTATACTAGACACACTCTGAGAGCACCAGCTTTATGGTAATCTCTCGAAGTTCCAGTTCTGGATACGTGAGGTCCACTTCTTCGGACACGTTATCTCTGAGGTGGGAGTTGCAGTGGATCCTGCGAAGATCGAGGCTGTGTTAGCATGGGATCCACCCAGGAGGGTGACTGAGGTTCGGAGTTTCTTGGGACTAGCTGGATACTATCGGAGATTCGTGCTAGACTTCTCTAGAGTTGCGGCACCACTCACAGCTTTGACGAAGAATGGGAAACCCTTAGTGTGGTCAGACAGATGTCAGCAGAGCTTCCAGGAGCTGAGACAGAGATTGACTAGCACACCTATCTTGAGGTTACCCGAGGAGGGAGTAAGGTACGTAGTTTACTGCGATGCATCAGGGACCGGACTCAGATGTGTTCTGATGCAGGAGCGCGCAGTGATCGCCTATGGATCACGTCAGTTGAGGCCGCATGAGCAGAACTACGCTACCCATGACCTGGAGTTAGCAGTAGTGGTCTTCGCTCTGAAGACATGGTGACACTATCTGATGGGCGAGCGCTTTACTGTCTTTTCCAATCATCAGAGTCTCAGGTATATCATCTCGCAGAAGGACCTAAACCTGAGACAGCGGCGATGGCTCGAGTTCCTCCAGGACTATGACTTTGAGATAGTCTATAATCCTGGGAAGGGGAATGTAGTAGCCGATGCCCTCAGCAGGAGGACGGGTATTCAACTACTTGAGGAGGTGACAGAGCAGCTAGCCTCTTTGCAGATATCCTTCATGGATAGAGATGGAGCAGCCTTCGTCCAGTCTCTCATAGTCACCCCTCCACTACTGCAGCGGGTTAGAGGGGCACAGCGTGAGGACGCTGACTGTGAGACACGGCGTGCACAGATATCCTCGAGACAGGCACCTGATGGTTTCTCTATTGGAGCAGAGCACGACATCCTTTTCAGAGGATGTACCATGGTACCAGTCGCTTTGCGAGAGGAAGTGATGAGAGAGTTTCACACTTCTCCTTTGGCGGTACATCCTTGAGTGGCGAAGATGTACCGGGACCTCAGACGACAGCACTGGTGGCCGGGCATGAAGAAGGTTGTAGCAGAGTTCGTTTCTCGATGGCTCATCTGCCAACAGGTGAAGGCAGAGCATCAGGTACCAGCAGGCTTGGTACAGCCCTTGGAGGTTCCGGAGTGGAAGTGGGACGACATATCTATGGACTTCGTGAATGGACTTCCACCCACTACCAGAGGTCATGACTCCATCTGGGTGATTGTTGACCGACTCACCAAGTCGGCACACTTCTTACCCATCAGAGAGCAGGGCTCAGTGGAGAGCTTGGGACGTCTCTACATTCAGGAGATTGTGCGGCTCCACGGCGTGCCATCATCTATCGTCTCTGATCGAGACGCTCGCTTTACTTCCCAGCTTTGGAAGGGGTTGCAGGAGGCGTTCGGGACGCAGCTACGTCTGAGCACAGCATTTCACCCTTAGAGGGATGTTCAGACGGAGAGGACCATTCAGACTCTCGAGGACATGCTCCGCGCATGTGTCCTCGACTTTGGTCGTAGTTGGGAGGACCACCTACCCTTGGTGGAGGTTGCATACAACAACAGCTACCAATCAACCATCGGTATGGCACCGTACGAGGCATTGTATGGCCGACCTTGTAGATCTCCTTTGTGCTCGACCGACCCTGGGGAGTCAGCACTTGTGGGACCGGAGATGGTCCAGGCCATGACAGAAAAGGTCCAGGTCATCCAGGAGCGGATGAGGACAGCTCAGAGCCGACATAAGTCTTATGCTGACAGGAGGCGGAGGCCACTAGAGTTCGAGGATGGCGACCACGTCTTCTTACGGGTCTCACCTCGACGTGGTATTCGGAGATTTGGCCGAGGCGGCAAGTTATCTCTGCGCTTCATCGGACCCTTCCAGGTCCTCAGTAGGGTTGGCGAGGTGGCTTATCGCCTGGCTCTGCAACCTCAGTTGCACCGGGTGCACGACGTCTTCCACGTATCCCAGCTGAGGAGATACGTGCATGACCCTACGCACATCATTGACCATGGGGAGCTTGACGTTGACGATGGGACGACTTTTACGGAGGTCCCGGTGGAGATAGAGGATCGACAGGAGCGGGTCCTACGTGGGCAATCGATTCCTCTTGTGCGCATCAGATGGCAGCACATGAATCTCCAGGAGAGCACATGGGAGCGGGAGGCTCAGATGCGTGCTCAGTACCCTCATTTGTTTCCCTAGTTTTTGATGTATCTTTACGGGAACGTAAAGCCCTGAGGTGGGAGTAATGTAAAGACCCGTAAAATTCAATGGAAATTTTTTCTTAATTTTCTTTGGAATTTTACAAGAGCGCGGTTTCAGACGGCACCTGATTCCGAGGCCCGGAGTGCCCAGAATCAATTTCAGAAGTTTGGCTGGGGTACGTTCAGTGAACGAACGAGCAGGAATTCCTAACTTTTGATCTGATGCTCGGAATTGAAATCTGAGGGCACCGATGAACTCGCAGCACCGATATTCGCTTAAGGAGACCTTTTCCGAAGTTGCGTTCATTGCAGGACGAAAGATAGTTTTTGGGAGAAATATAAAAAGTTGAATAAAAATGTGGAACACTTTTTATTTTATCTTTTGTTGGTTAACTTCTCTCAAAGAAAGTTAGGGGTGGGACCCACACACACTTAACCTCCCTTGAGAGGATTAAGTGTGGTGGGACCCACACGAACCTAAACCTTCCATCTTCTCTCAAACTCCCTTTAACCCCTCTTTAAATGACATGACAAATTGTTATTTAATTTTGGAGTTATCTTTTTGAATTTCAAACCTTTGAAATTCAATTTGTTAAGTTTGTGAATAAAATAAGCTCTTAGCTTATTTTATTTGGTTAGAATTGTTTAGCCATCTTGAGAAGATTGAGAGCTTTTCCTCCTTCTTCAAACTTTGATGAAGAATGCTCAAGCTTTGACGAAGAACGCTCAAGCTCCGACGAAGAACACCGCTCCTCTCTTCTTCATCTTCCGTGTCAACGAAAGGGAACGCCGCTTCCTCCTCGGACTTCCTTCGTAGGCATACGAAGATTCGCCAACGACATACCTCTTCAGAAGTACCTCTTCATCATCGGATTTAATGAACAATTACTGCGACGCCCGACCTCCGCGACGTTGTCTTCCGCGGGACGTTGACAAATCTTCGAACCTATACCCAAGGTAGGGGTTGTTTTTATTTGTTTATTTATTTATTCTTGTTCGTGGTTCTAGCATGACTAACGTGAGGATATTTAAATTGTGTTATCATTTAACGTGAGGGGTTCGGACCGCATGAAGACGGTCGAACCCCCTCTATAGTTCTTGTTGATTTATATTTGGGGTGGAAACAAGGTGGCGTGGTGCCGTCGCACCACGCGGATAATCGCACGATTATATTGCGCGGCGCCGTCGCGCCGCGCTGTGGAAGGATCATCAAGAACGTGATCCCGTCGCGCCACGCTGAAGGGAATCAAAGGCGCGGCGGATGGGCGCGGTGCCGTCGCACCGCGCCGGACGACGAACACCACGGCCGGTTCCGGGCCACGGCGGGGCGAGAAGACCGGCGGCCGGGCCGCCTGCGTCGGAAACCGGAAGGGGACCGTCTTGCCGGTCCCGTTGGAGAAAAACCGGCCGGCCAGGTGGCCGGCCGGAAGGTCAAAGACAGGGGGAATAAATTCCCCCAGTCAACTCTCTAAACCCCCCCCCATTTATGAGGGGGGCGGTTTCCTTGAGGGGGGCAGGCGGCCCCTCGGTTCCTTTCAAAGCAGGCCCCCCACGAGGGGGGGGGGGTTTCCAAATGGCGCGGTTAAAAGCCGCACCGCCACATGCTGGAAGCGGGGGCTTAGCCCCCCACGCGCTGCCTCCGTGCGGCGCCAGGCCGCCGCGCCGCCGCGCCGCCGCGCCGGCCGGCCGGCCGGCCGGGCCGGGTCGGCCCGGACCCGGACCCCCCGTTTTCGAGATAGTTTCGGTCTTTTGGCCATAACTTGAGCCACGGACCTCCGATTAACAAACCATCAGCGGAAACACGATCCTTGGATCGAGACGGTTGTTTTGGTATATTACACTCAGGGTTTCGGAATACTTTGAGTTCGGCCGGGTTGGTTCGTTCACGAAACCAACCGGGCCCTTGGAGCGGAAACACTCATATCTCGAGCTACGGACGTCCAATTGACGTGCCGTCAGCTTTGTTGTGTTCCTCTATGTGAGACGAATCTTTTGGCATACTCCGCCCAAGGATTGGACGCAGGTGGAGTACGGTCGGGTTGGTTTTGCCTTAAAAACCAACCGGGCCCCGGGGACGAAAATGCCAATAACTCTCAGACCGGGAGTCCGATCGACGTGCCGTCTGTTGCGTTGAGTTCCTGTTGACGATACAGAACTTTTGGATACATCAACTCTCGACTTTGAGACAGTTGATGTATCAGCCTCTCGGCTCGTGGAGCGGACCCTCCGAACTAGCTTTCTGTGTCTGGGAACCCTAGTGCTGGCTGCGACTATGACTACTGCTACTGCTACTGTGACTGCGACGACGACAGTACAGAGATCCTGTGTGGATTCGACGACGACGACTACAACACTCAGGGATCCTACGTGGATCAGTGCTACAGGTCCTGTGTGGGCTCGATCCTGTGTGGGTCCGATCCTGTGTGGGTCTTGTGCTCAGCGGTTCTGTGTGAACCAGCGCCTACAGGTCCTGTGTGGGCCCGATCCTGTGTGGGTCTTTTGCGGGGGATAGTTACCTATCGATCCATCGTGGGTCCGACGACTTAGATGGATCAGAGATCATCTTTATCGTCCTTTGAAGAAGTATACCTGTGTGAGCTGAATCATGTTGCTTTCCTGTGTGGATTGTGTTGTGCTATCCTGCGTGGATTACGTTTTTCTTTCCTATGTGGAATGCGTTACTTTCCTGTGTGGACTGAGTTATACTTGGGCTCGGAGGTTGGAGCATATTTGAAATTTATGACTTAGGTATATGTATGGGCATATACCTAAGCAGTGTCGGTTGTTACTTTGTGATTGTACCTTTCCTTGTGGTTTATCCTTTGTGGATTTTGAGAGACCTTCAGGGGTCTCAGGGTCCCTACTGAGTAGCTTATACTCACCCCTGCACGGGCTTTGCCCGCACTACGTTGTGTTGGTTGCAGACGACGGACAGCGTTGATCTTGGCTGAGGCTTGCAGAGCAGGACGGTACCTGGAGTTGGACCACTTGGCGGGACGTGCTCGGAGTGGACGGCGGGACCCGAGGAGCAGTGGAGCTATCTATACCCACCCTTCAGGTGGGATTTCCAGTGGACAGCTCGGTGTAGCGGCTTTTACTTTTCCGTACTTTCAGTTGTACTCTTCTTTTGCTTAGTGTTTACTTTCCGCTTGCTTACTCTGTGGTGTTTGTTTACTTTACAAAGGCAATGCCTTCCCTTTTTACCGGGATTTACGCCTTGGTGCTAGTCGCCAGCCCCTGGCCTATGGAAGGCGGGCTTGGGGTAGTCACGACATGGACCCCGAGGGAGGGTCGTCACATACTCACCCCAACACGGTCTTCACGTGCACCTTATTGAGTCTTGTGCATACGAAAGACATCTTTGATATAGTCTCGAGGAGCCAGAACATGGTGGTGTATGGAGGTGACCAGTTGATGTGGAGATTCGTAGTGAAGAGTTATAACTACCCTTGATGTAGGATCCTTGGAAAACGTCCTTAGAAGTGGTATTCTTTATTTTTTGCATTTCCATTTCAGTTGGGATATTATTTTCGCCCCTCTACTTTGGTACTTACTTTTTACACTCCATGGTGGATTTTAGTTGTGGTTTCACCTTTCATATTCCATTGTGTTTTAATTGTGCACAGTGTAACCTGTCTGTGTCTGTATAGGTTTTGAGGACATGCCTTCCTATTTTAGGAAAATGCCTTTCATGTGGTTGTCACCAACCCATAGCCTATGGAAGGCAGGAATGGGGTAGTCATGCCCAAGGACTTAGGGGACAGGTCATGACATTCAAAAGGGTGATATATTTATATTAATAGGCTTTCCATTTAACCCAACCCTCGTTACATTCTTCTATGGTGATATATGAGTTAAGGACATATTTGTAACCTCAATGTTTAAGTCTAGGAGATGACTGTGTGCACATATTTTAATAAACATTTTGTGGAATTTATATGATTCTTAATGGTTCAAACATTCTAGGTAATTTCATATATATGATTTGGTCCATTCATAGTCCAACCTCCCTCTTAATATAGGTATATTATAGTATGAAATTTATTCATAAAAAATACTCCTATTATTTTATTTGAATTCTACAATAGAAAATATTATTCTATGAGAACACCAATAGGTGATGTTATTGATCCCAACATCCATGTGTCCCATTAAACTAGATCTCATAATATCTTTTAGAGTTTTAAACTATCATTTATACTAACTATCTGATCGAGGGTCATAAGTTGTGCTGAATCCCAGTTCGTCATCTAATGATTTCTGTGGGAGTCTCCAAAACCATAATGATAACCTCAAATATCAAACCGATAAAATAATGAGTGGATCATAATGATTGTTTTACATATCTATTATATATACCATGGAGTCCTAATTAAGGGATAAATATTATTTGATATAAATGAAATGTTTTGACTTTATAATGTGATCAGCTACTGTCTAGAAGGATTTATTTCTTTTATAGGTCTCAGGGATTCCAAAAAATACATTTATCGAAACTTTTTCTAATTTAATAATTAGTATAGGAAATGATTTCATCATACCCTTAGACATTTTCTATTAATCGTTGATTTTTTCATAACATGAATTATAGAATTAATTCTTCAATCTCCCTCTTCATGTCATCCCAGAAAATGTTTCACATCAAATCTCTATAGATATTATTGTATCCTACAAGTATTTAGAATGATGATCTATTTATATAATATAGATGTTCCCCATTTAGTTTTGGTTTTATGGGAAACATATCTTTTTTATATGTATTATAACTCCATATTTATCAATTTTAATCTATCATATAATCTCGACCATATATGTATCACCTCATCATCATTCATGGCCAATTTTATCTTTTAAAAAAGAGATGGTTGAATATTTTTATGTAATAATTAATATGAGACCCTTTTATTATTCCCATTTACATCCTTTTCATGTATATAAATATGTGATCCCTTAAAATACACATCATGGAGATATTTGCATAATCCTTTCTACTTAAAGCATTATACAAATTGTTTGATTTAACGTGATTGTAAGAGATTAAAAAATCATAATACCAGGTCACCCCTAACAAACTCAATAGGAAAATTTTGATCTCATTTTTTGTGTATACATTCATTAGGATTTTGTGGTCCACGAATGAGAAATCCATGTGAATAACATTGTGTGGAAATGGGGTTGTTTATTCACTATAAAGAGTTCTGTCAGGGAAGATCACATGATAATTTATACAACATTCCTGGGGTAACTAAAGATGAATGGGATGATTAAATAAAAAACGTGTTATCTAAAAACATATAAATAAATAAATAAATAATAGGGATGTTTTACAACATACCCAAAAACAATTATTTAGAAATAAATGGTATAATATGAATATTCGGTTATAATAATGGGAATATAGAGGGGATCTTTTACCTTGACAGGGAAATTATAAAAGCACGAGAGGAGATAACTAAGGGATTTGGGAATAGTGGGAGGACATTACAGAGTTAAGGGTAGTGTGAAACAATGATCAATGTTCCCGAATGTGATATATGTGATTTTGGTGACTTTATATAGTAAAATATAGGAGAATACATTATATATTTCCACACAATGTTATTAGACTATATTTTATAATGTTATCCAAACAACAAATGATTCCATGTTTTATTTACCATGTATTATACCTAATAAAACAATATTTCAATATTATATAATATTATGAACCCAAATCCATTAAATAATAACCTTTGTGATGTGGAAGTAAGTCATGTTCTTAAATAATTGACCATAAAACCAAAAAATATAACATATGATTTGGAGGATTCTTTAAGAGGTAAAATGATAATAAATAACTTCAAATATTGATTATTATAATGGTAAGAAATGATTTTGTTCATGTATACTCATTATATTATTTATTACACCACTTTTAGTTCTTTAATAATGTTTCATTACATATCATATTTAAATTTTACCAAAATATATGATTATCTAATAATATTATGTAAATATCACCATTGGATAATTTCAACCTGATTATTTAATAAATTTTATTAATTTCATAAAACAAATTCAATAAATATTATATTTTTAAATTCTAAATAAAAATTATGCATTTATTGATAAATATTGATTTTTTTAATATGAGTATTTCGACCCATATAGAAATTAAATTTGACTTCTAAAAATTATATTAATATTAATCTTTAATAAAATTTAGTTAATTTTAATATTTAATTAAATATCATTTATTTCAAAAATTCTAAAGTATATGAATCACAGTGTCCTGGTTGATTCTACCACATACCTAATAAAACATTTTTTATTTTATCATAACAAAATCTAATTTTTATCAAACATGTTTTTTGATCATTATAAATTATTAAAATATAAAAATATTCAATTTTTAATTAAAAAATATATATAATTTCATATATTTATGTTCTATTTACAATGAACATTATAACACCAATGAATTCCCTATTAGCAAGGTTTGTGGTGGTGATATTTTCCTAGGGTGGTTTAGTGAACATTTTTTGGGTCATGATCTAGGAGAGAATTACATCTTCTACAAAAAGTTTCACTCAAGATTTTTCTATTGAATCTTATCTTCATCATTGTCTTGGGAAAATCCCATGGATTGTTCCACTATCAGATGATATGATATGTGGGGTTCATAGATTAAAATCCTATTTTTAGAGGCCATCCCATCTTTTTCAATGTCAATTAGATATATCATAACCCTCAATATATATTATTCTTGTCATCATTATACAATGGTTATATTATCAAAATTTATGATGTATAAAATTCCTTTAATTATAAGAAGATATTAAATTTGACATTATAACATAACCAGTGCGGTGTTTGTGTTTTCAATAATTTCCTTACATAATAAATAATTTATTCATTTGAAATGGTAAATTTTTTTATAAAATATTTTGTTATTACACTTTTTCGTAGTACTCATCCTCAGTCTTCTTTTACTAATTTCATGTGAAGATATATGTTATATAAAATTCATTATCTATAGTAGTAGAATACGATATTATATAATCATATAATTAAAATGTTTGAGAAAATAATTCACTTCAGAGTCTTGGATTAATACAATAAGTGAAATGTTTAATATTGATTTATGGATTATGTATATTGTATAAAACATTCATAAATTATCTTGTGATTTTAGCCTCATACAATGCCATTTTTTTCATTCTTCTAGTTCTAATTATAGATATTTTTCTTTATTTCAACATTCGGTTCTTAGGTAAATAATTTTAGAATAATGTCACATTAAATGATCACTAAGAGAGGATTTTTAATTATTCACCATCTTTAGTGTGTTTAATTAATAACCACCCCTAATAGAAATATATATTATAAAAATTCTCTCATAACATAATTTTGACATTAAATATATCCCAATGACTAAACTATATTTTTCATAGACGTAAACTATTTCTCCTAAAAACTAAAATATTAGTTGTTTTATTGATAAATATTGGATTATATCACATGATGTTATCCAACATATTGAATATTTCAATGGAAAAATTTTCATCTCAATATTGATAAGGTTATTAATCATAAAATACATAATGTACCACAATATGGCCATGATCTACTAAGTTACAACACCAACTCCATCAGATTTATCAACAGGGGAATCCCTATATTTAATATATATTATGATTACCAATATTGTTTTGGCACCATCACTAAATAATTTAATACACTGGTTTTGATCAAAACTATCTTATATATTGAAACATAAAATATCTCCCTAATTTTAATTATTCTCTTATTAAATAATGGATTTCCACAATTCTCATGTTAGATATATTTATTTCAAAATCAAGTATTAATGGGTTTTATTAGTATTTCTCTCTAAAAACTATAAAAACCACAGACTTAGTAACCTTGATATACTGTCTTCTTTATTACATTGGATTAATATATAAGTGATCACATCGCCAAATATTGATTATTTAAAAAATCTTGAGGAATGTGATACAATAAATATTCCCATTTTTCATCGACAATAAAATATATAATCATATTGAATTTTAATATTATATTTCCATCAATTCATTAAATTTTCTTTCTTCATATCCTAAGGAAAGGTGAAAAAATCCTGATCTTAAACTCATAGTAGGGATTATTTATAGTGGAATATATTATGTGTAAATAATTCATAATCAATATCCTTTAGTTAAATAACTGAATATAAATTTCATTTAATCAACAACATGTTCATTAAATGCATACAAGGACAATATCAATGTATTAATCACATGGATAATAAAACCAAATTCAAAATGAATGAAATGGTTAATATTATAATTAATTATATCAGATGTAATGATATCTATGCCATTAATTCCTTTTTTCAGGATAGTTTATTCTATTAGTGTGTATATACAAAAAAATTTAAGAAGTTTATATAACAAGTATTTTCTATAAGACTTGTCAATGGATAGAGTTTCTATCTATAATAGGAACCCACCCATAATTTAATATCTAATTTGTTCCTCATATGTTTAATGATAAATTAAATTAATAAAAAATATTCTTTATAATAAAATATCTATAATTTTTAATTAATATAATATTTTATATTTTCCCTACTCAATTAAATATCATTCATAGTAGAGGAACATATATATAAATAGCATGAATATTATTCAAGAATAATATCCATAATAAAATGAATATGTATTTTTTAGAAATATTTATTTTCCATTGACAAATGATAATAATAAAATAATTTTTGTTTCAAGATAATGTCAATTATCACATAATTACTATGAGTTAAAATATGACCACAAAATTTTCATAAATATATGGTTTGTAATAAAATCATTTTTTGGATAAATGATAAAAATTGATGTGGAAAATAAAAATTATATTTCATCAAATTGTTTTATTTGTTAAAACATTGAAATTTTTTAGAATAAACAATATAGAATAAAATAGTTATTTTTGCTGGAAAATTAAATAATTCTCTATAAGTTAATATAAATAATTCAATTTGACTTTTGAAAAGAATGTAATGATGTGGAACTTTTATAAAAAATTATAAAGATTTAATTAAAAAATTAAAAGTAAAGGATAAAATAATATTTCATTGTTAAAATATTTGATTATATAAAATAAATTTTATAAAAATATTATAAAAACATGGATTTAAAAGTGGAATATACATGATCAAAAGAATAATAAGACTTGTTTATCATAGAAACAGTGAATTTCATTACTCAACATCCATGGAGAGGAAACTGTGGATGAAAAGTAGAAAATTATTGAATATATCAATGCAAATAAAATATACAAGAAATTATGAAAGATGCATTTTTTATTCCTCCATTGAAATTAAATGAAATACCAAAATTGATATTACTAAATAAATTCTTACCACTTCGGAAACATTTTACACATTATGAACAAGAAATTGTAAAATGAATTGAAATTTTAATAACAATGAATAAATTTGTATTAATGATAAAAATATGAAATAGAAATTTTATACTCTATACAAATTTAAATAGGTGCACAATACAACATATGTCTCAACATAGTAGACATATAGACAAAATTCATTGTCTCAATTTCAAATAGACTGGTAAGTTCTTTTAAAAAATATATAAAATATTGATTAATTTTAATTAAATATTTTACTATATACATATGTATAATATTATATGTGATCCATTTATTTTATCATTTCACTCATTTTTTAATAACTATTAATTACTATTTTTTCCAGGTCTTTTTTATTATTCTATTACGGTACATGTATATTGATCAAATTTATATCACATATAGAATTTTAATAATTTTATAAACACCATAAATGTTAATTATATTAATATTCAATAACATTTGGGAGATACAAACATGAAAAAAATAATCACATCCCTTCAAGAAGATGAGAGGACATACTTATGATAGTGGGATATTGAATTTTTTTTAAATGGGTGTGTGGGATATAAATTATATGGTTAGTTATAAATAAATATTTCTAATTATGTAATATGTATAATATATATCTATTAGTTCCATAATTATTACATGTAATGTGATGAAGTAATGGAAAACAAATTACATCATTTTGAGAGGATTTAGTCTTTCGTACACACAAATGATAAATTATTCCAATTTATTAGATAATGAGAGGGGAAAATATTATGAAATAAACATAATATCATAATAGCATATGGGATATAACATTTTAATGAAATTTAAATTATTATTTCATAATTTATGGTGGAAAATTTTGAATACAAATGAATTATCTCAATGAATATGACTACCAGTTCCTGGAATAATCTCTTTTAGATATCTACTTATGGGTCATAGGGATAGTGTTACTCAAAAAATGTCCTCTAAATTATGTATAAGTACATTTATAATTGTTTTTCCCATTTTATTATCATCAAATTATATATATTTTTTACATGAGAGAGAAAAGGTGGTGACATTTATAGTGATTGAAATTAATGGCATGGAATGAATAAAAATATTTAAATATATTAATATGATAATCATTTGACGTGGAAACATTTTTATATAAATTATATTATAATATAATATAGGGTTATAATACCTTTATCAAATAACTTTTTGAATGGTTTATATGGTATTTTATACCTTATATTTTAGTTAGACCAATATGTTATGAAATTATATCCATAACCATATTAACGACTTCTCGATCATAAATGGTAAAATGTTTATATATAAGATTAATATATTCTCATAAATTTAAAAAATGGATGAAATATTGGATCATTTATTATTATATATATACTCTTCTTATCATTTATATCAATTATTAAAATTTTAAAAATGTATTATTATTTTTTTAAAATACGCTTAATGTCATTTTCCACTATTAAATAAATTTGAAATTAAAGAAAAGAAGAAATATTTGATTGTTGATTAAAATGTATTCAAATAAAAATAATAAATTATATTTTTAAATAAAATTTTCAATTGACCATAATCAATCTCAATAAAATATAGTTTTTTAAATTATTTATTTATATTTTTCAGTACTTGCAGAAACAATGTGTTATTGTTTCCTTATCATTTAAAGTAATTATCTTAGTAATAAAAATTAAAAATAAATTAACATCCTAAAAAACTAAACTAGGTCATGATAAACGTTTTTATTCATTAAATATGTATATTTACTCACAAATATTTCTTGAATACTTATTTAATATGTTATTTTGACTGGTATAGCTACACATAGGCATTGAACAAGCATTTGATTAAGTCAAGATTTATACTAATAAAGTATCATTATTTATATATAAATCATTTTTAATACTTTTAATATGTTATCTAGTAGATAAATGACATATTAATTCTAAAATATTATCATTAGGACATCAGAGATGATTTTTTTAATGATATGCAAGTACTGTACCTACACTTAAAATGATTTTCATATTTTTCAAAAAATATATTCTATGTTATTTTTCAAGAATTATTTTTCAATAATATTTATATTATATTATCATTCATTAAGTTTTATGAATATTTTTTATTTTTTTATAGTATTAATTACAAATATCATAAAAGATACAGTATTTCAAGAAAATATATATTTTTCTGTGATTCACTAAAAATTCCACATCATCCAAAATATATCAAAAAAACATCATAAGATATATTTTCTTTAATTAATTTTGAAAACCTTAAATTTAATAAATTTCAATTCCTATATGTGATAAATATTACTTTTAATTTTAATTCATATTGTACAATAAATAATATTATTTTTAAAAAAATGGGGTTTTAATCCCGAAAATGATATTATACCAAACAAAATGTATAAAGATGAATACTCTTTAAATTACTATATTATTTATAATTAAATGATTAATATACTATTTTAATATTTAATTAGGATAAAATATCTAACTTTTTAATGAAAATAAATGAATGTTTTAAAAAAATTTATAATTTCACTATTCATTGAAAAATCAATCTGATAAAAAAATCAAATAATTACAACCAAATATATTTTTGATATGATAATTTAAAAAATTATATAACAATCATATAGAAATTATTAAACAAATTTTTGTTCATTTAAATTTGGTTTTGTTCGTAATAAAATGTTTAGAAATTGATATATTTATATAGAATTTAATATTTCATAAAATCTTATAATGTTACTTATTTTCCATTTTAACAACTTGAAATTATATATATCATATTTTATTGAAATAATATTTAAATAAAATTATAAATTTTGAGTTAAATCTAGATTATTATAAAGGAATTTTATAATTGTTTCTTAAAATGAAATTATTTGAAATTTATTTTTTTCTTTTTTTTCATTAGAACCTTATCAAACTTCTATTTGATGAAATATTGTATTTTATATTTCCTAAAAACAAATATTAAATTATATTAATTAATATAAATTTAATTTATATCATTGATGATCATACCTCAGGGTTGATTCATGGGCATAAACATAACCATTTTATTTATCATGGATTATAATAATGACACCAATTATCTTTGGAATCTATTTTGTGAATTAATATCCTTTGATTCCCTAAATATATTTTCCCATGGAAATATTTTCCATAAATTTCATCAAAAATATCATAACTCTCACATCATAATTTTTCCATTAATGATCCACCAGCAAAAAAAACTACAATATCTCTATTTACATGAATAAATCCTTTTTTAAAAAATTCATCCAAAATCTATATCCCTACATAATTATGTGGATACTTCAATAACCAATATTAAAACATGTAAAATGATGGATGAATTTTTTGTTCATAAAATTTATTGAAATTTATAATATTTATGTGATTTGTCATTACTTTTAGGTGAGTAATGAATATTTATAGGAATATTACTAAAATATTATCCCATTTTTGTAATGGGATAGGCTGCGAATCTTTAAATACATTTCGTTGAAATTTATGATAATGAATGTTTGATGAATAGAATCGTTACTAAATCCTCATAAATAAAATTCAATTTAAATTTAAACTAATTTTAATGTAAAGATAGCAATTAATGATTTGGATCCATGTGTGGAAGTTTGATGAAATAAATGTAATTAGAAGAAATCTAGTTGATCACATGATATGTCAAGAAGTAATTTTTAGAACCTTGTTGTATACATATATTTAGAATCTTCTCCAACACATTATGGAAAATTTAATTTAATCTATGTTCAAAATCATGAATATACTCTTGATAAAAAAAATTTCACTGTGTTAATTATATAATTTCAATCAATGTATCCTTTAATATTTTATTTTATTTAAAAATATTTAATCATGGGATTATACATTTGGTGTTTTTTTTCTCAATTTGGTAACCTTCTTGTAATATCCCAAACTATATTCCACTAAAGTGGTATCTAATTTTGTTGGGTGATGAACATTCTTGCACACCACCTCAGACTCTAGAGTTTGGTGAATATAATATAGGGTCTAAGGAGTTATGGTGGCGATACAAACACCTCAAATTAGAGTTGAACAATAGAAATAAATTGATATAAATTAAAATTGAAGTATATAATATAACTAAAAAATAATAATAGATACCATAAATAATAATAGATGAATTGGAAAAATTATAATGTAATAATAATTTATCCATTGGCTAAGTCATAAAAAATAATGTCATGGAATGGTGATATAAAAAGGGTAAATATGTGATTTAAAGAGAATTCACATACCACATTAAATAAAAAATTTAAAAAATACCAAAACACATCTCCGTTACAATAACAAGAATATGCTCAATCCTCTACACCCACATTTTATGCTATATGAAAAAATATCAAGCATTAGTGATAGAGAATTTTCCATTATCCAAACACGAACCCACGAAGTCTACTAGAGAGCCAATGGTGACCCTTTTATAGTGCAAGAGAAACATAGTAGGACACCACAAATATTGATTAGAATAATCCATTCATTGTATGTGGCATAACAGTTTGAAGTTATAATATATAATAAAAGTAATGAAAAAGTAAATAAAAACCTATTTGTTTTTTAAAGGCTAACTGGAAGACTCTACCTTCTTCATCACATGTTATGATATGTCTGATTAGTTTACTATATATAAGTAATTTTATATAATATGTATACAAATATAAACACTATATATACAATGACATAGATAGTAATACACTTGGATACATGATGCTATATAGACTAGGGTTGAAACTCGGTCATTCATTCGAGGTCTAACATGTTATAGGCTCTATCTGGGGGTAACAACCTTGAATATCATATGAGTGTGAGACAACAAGCTCATCACATTAGATAATTTGGTGAGTCATCCTGACCAACATCTAATGTAAGGAACCTAGAGGGTCATTCCTATCATGAAACAAATGTAAATAGTGTGATACTCTAATCCCATCACCAATTGTAAGGGAGCATGGAACTCCATGATCAAAAAAACTATAACCATTGATAACAAAATAATTTACATAGTCTAATAAAAATAATCAAAAGTAATTTCCATTTTATTAATTTAAATTCACATCACCTAATATTTATATTAGTATCAAATTTTACATAAACCATTTTTAATGATATATAATGAGTTTAGGGTATTTTCCACCCACATACAATAAACATAAATAATCCATTCAATTTATAAATCATAGAAAATCATTTTAACGGAAATTCCCAATAATTTAGATGCTGTTTTTATAATTAATACATTTAGTAAAATTAAGATAATTCATTCATCACACAATAATTTGATTTATCTACTATTTATTTAGCCTTTAATAACTCATTATGGGTCAATAGGAGAAATTAGATAGGGTTGAAATAAATTGATAATGATATTCACATTTTAGGAGTTACACTACAATATATGTTGTTTGTAACAATGTGAAAATTGTATGACAATCAAAAGACATGGGAAAATTAGAAGACCATCTACCTTAAGCTATTAACAATATCCTTGTCCAATTTTATCTTTTTAATTGAGACAGAATATTAGAAATTGGACGAACAAACTAAAACCATATGATAGGGAATGTTATCTGAAAAAAAAATAGAGGATGAGATGGGATGAAAAATGATGAATGAAGGAATCAGGATTATATATCTTATTGATATTGATCAAATGTTCACATTGGAGATCTTATAACATTCCAAATAATGGATCTAGAGTGATTCTTATGAAGGAAAGGAAGGGAGATCTCCGAAGAGAAGAAATGTGGGTGCACATTCACTATAGAAAGTGAAAGAGGTAGTAGGGTTAAAAGTCATATAAAGATGGAAAATTCTCATTAATTTAAGGGGTTTAACTATTTGGTCACATGTTTGGAAAATCTAGGTGTGGATTTTTCACCCAACAATGTCCATTGAAACCCTCCCATTGTCTAGGCATACAGTTTGATTAACCCGGAAATCCCCATGAAAAAAAAAACAATATGGCAAGTATAATACTTTTTTCACAGGTGTTCTACTGAATCAGATGGTTATAAAAAATTGTGTGGCCTAATATTGTGTACTGAGTGCCTAGTATTTTTGAGATGCGTGGTGAGACTTTATAGTGAACAAGTCATGTGTTTCAACTTGCCTCTCAAATTTTTGGATCTTAGAGAACTAAGAAAACCTGTGCCCCCTCGATACCTTCCTTATGACATAGGGAACCCTAACATGGATTAAATTAAAACATAAAAACGGGAAAAATTGAAATATACCATCATAAAAAGTTGGGTCTTTACACTTCTCCTAATATGAGTACTCTTTTATCCATGATATGTAACATAAAATAAAAATTCAAAACACATCAATATTAGTAAAATTATTAATTAAAGAAATTGAGTGACATTAATAATTTCCCTATAATATCAATTATTTCATTCATATATGTATGTTAGACCTTACAAACAGTAAAAAAATTACCACCATTGATGAATTGTTAATTATTTATTGTAATTATATTTATAAATATTGATACACAATTCGTTATCACTAAATATCAACACACAGTTCATGGTAAATTTGAAGATGAACCCAATAAATACTTTTAATCCATAAATTAAAAGAGATATTCAAAATTAAAGGTATATTATAATAATTATCAAAATTAACTAATGATATAATGATAATAATTTTTAAGGACATGTTCATGTCATGATTAAGATAATTAGATAAGATTCTAAGACTCCATATTCATGAAATGATTACGATATAATGATATGATTTTTTATATTGTATTATAAACCATTATAAATATAGAATGATAATATTTTATGACTCCACATTCATGAAATGATTTTATTATCCATTATAATAACAGTGTGATACGTTTTTATGACTCCATTTTTAGAACATGATTAAGATTCCAATATTCTTATTATATTATTTTTAAATTTTTTAAATTTAATATGAATAAATATTTTGAAATAGAATTTTTTACCAAGTAATTAAGATCACCTTTCTGTATATGTTATTCATTAATTTATCTCAAAATAATTGTAACCAAACAATTATTAAATATATTATACAAATGAATTATTCCTTGATTAATAAATGATTCAAAAAACAAGATCTTATATTAATAAAAACATATCCCACAATATATATTTATAAAATGTAATGAAAAAAAAAAATTAAAGTGTAAAGTAATAAAAAAAATATTTTGGAATCACTGATCAGAAAAAATATGAATCATTCAATCACACTTTTTTATAAATCTCAAAATTTAAAATTATCACTTTTATTTTTTTATATTTTCCAATTAGTTGATTTATGTTATTCATATTAAATTCCATACTAACTCATAAAAAAGGAACATTGAAGTCATCATTAATTTTAATATGTCTATAATGATTCTTCTTTAATCGATTGACTATCTAATAAATAAATGACCACATTTATTTATATATTTTTCTGTTAAATCATACCATGGTACTAGGGCTCAAACCACCATGTTCGAACTATATATATCGATCTTAAAAATATATATTACTCATTAATTTTTTTATACATTTTACATGGGTTTTCATTTATATCTCAATATATATTTTTAATTTTCCTTGAATGATAATTTAGTCACATTTAGAATGATGGTGAATCATTATATCCGGTTTTTTAAATTTAATAAATTTTATATTCCTCCTTAATATATAAACCCATTTATAAGCTAATATATGTAGATATTGTTATAAAAAATAAATATAAAACACCAAATTAAATATATTAAATATGATAACAAAATAATATATGTTATTTTTACGTGCTTTGATCCCAATGTTGGTATCTACTCCTTTCCATGATCAAGTGATTTCCTAGAAAAAATGTCAACTATGATACTTAAGTGAATTAATATGATATATATCTGGCATAACCTAATATTATATACTTGTGGTTTATTTTATAGTAAAATGATGTTTATAATATTTATTAATAGTTTAAATTTTTTCATCCAAATACCCTAAAAACATTATCTTAATTCTAATCCATATTTTCACGACTTTAACATTTATGAATTTTTTATAAATATTATTTAATAAAATAAAAATACAAAAATAAAAATATAATTACACGAATCCATATATTTTTATTAAAAAAATTGTAATGATCAATTCATTTAGACATTATATTATTAATTTTTTCTTATTCCTCAAAATTACATTACATCAGCAATAGTCATGACACAAATATGTAAGAAAATAATTATATACATTCATCAATAATAATATCTTTTTTATTATTATCCATTATTATCTATATAATTGTATTATAATTGGGTGTGTACTATCATTACCCCATTTTTAATCCATTATTCTTGACACAAAGACTCTTGAAATTTTAATATACATGTTTCTCCTCCCACCGTATTACCTCCTCTTCAAACTAAATATTTTATTCTTCAAAATAAGGGAATATTATTTCTATACATTCAATGTATATATTCCATTATATTTTCCATTATTTTCACTTCAATAATAACATTTAATTTATTAATAGACTCTTATGGGCCTTTCTTCAATGATCATAGAATAATATTCATATTTTCTCAATTTTTATTCTTTAAATACCCATCTTCTTAGTTAAACTAGTCTACAATATCCCCAAAAATATTTCTTATTTTTGGTTAATTATTGGATTAAAATATTATATTTTTTTGGATGAAATTTCACCATATGAGTTGAGGAGTCAATGTGGTTCAAACCAATTTTTTATATTTTACCTTATGTAATGATTTGTTTGAAACATTCATTCAGCCCGATCATTATCTAATAATCAATCACACTACACAACATGAATATATTAATAATATAAAGAAAATAGGGACATTGTAAATTTTCTTGGTTTACCCAAATTATATAGTGGTAGGGAAAACCTAAAAATTAGTGGTTTTATAGGATTTTTGTACTATGGGTATGAATATTACAATATGTCTTGGATAGGATCACTATTGTTCCTTAACACAATTCATTTTATCTAGTATTATACAATTTTAATAAGAGGAATTTTATTTTTTTAATATATAAGGACTTTTTAATTGTCTAAGGAAATTTTTTTATACTTAGATTCATTATTAGACACGACATTATTCATTATCACTATGAATATGACCATTAATCATCACTAAATTCATCATTCACGTCAGTTATAAATATCAACAGCTCATTGAAGATAGTTTTGTCTATTGTATTTCTAGTAAATCACTATGACCCAAGGTCATTGGAATCATGAAGAAATTTTTTTTTGTAACTCTGCATAAAACTATTCAAGCAATGAGAAAAGATCTATTCACAAGGTAGAACACATAATGTGTTATTGAAGTGTCTGGCCAGGTAGAAAATTGAATAAAAATAAAATAAGATATCTTTAGAAGAATATAAAAATAAAATGGAAGATGAAGACGTAGGGGGAATGATTAATTTATTGAGTTAAGAGTGAGGGTGAACAAAATAATATAAGAGGGATGGAATTAAGAAATATAAAGTATAGATATGAAAATTATTTTGAGAATTATTAATTAAATGAAAGGGGAATCCAGTGGTTTAAATTTATAAATATTTACTATTATTCAAGAACATGATTTTAGAAACATGGAACTAATTCAGGTGGCTAACTCAAAATATCTTTTGGTAATCCTATGATGGACTGGCTCTAATAAATTTTTTTCAAAAGAAGTTAATTAACCACTGAGTGAGAAAAAATCAGTTATCTCTAATTTGAATTCTTCATATGAACTCATTGTACTACATTATCTTGATATTGATTTACATTTATGTGTAATAATATATTTTAATTTTATATAAATTTAATAATGAATAAGATATGTTTTCATTGATACTTAATGTATTGTTAATTATGATAGTTTGGATGGAAATTGAGATAATAATCCATTTATGAAAATGAATGAAAAAAGTAAAATAGATGAACCTATATAGCCAGTTACCCTAGGATTGATTAGTGAGAAGATCATTCTGCTACTAAAAATATAAAAATTTTCTCAGAAACATATATTCCTGCTGAAATAAATAGTGAAATAGAGGAATGAATAGAAGAGTCTTCTATCTACCATATCTCAAGTAGGGCATGTTTCTTCATTTTTCTTCTTGTTGGTAGTATTCCTATATAATATATCAATTTTAGGGATTGATTTTTCTGTTTTTTAAAAACACTTCATATTCTATCCATCCACTATTTGATCCTATTAGATCTCAAAGATGATCTCTTTTGACTACGTATGGTATATTCCTTATGCATTATTTCCATCAATGGTGACCAAAGTGATAGACCTTCCATTAGAGTGTTGAACACCATGATGTTATGTTCCATGTAGAAAGCACAATCCAACATCGAGATTCATTCTATGTGGAGTGTTCAACAGACATTATTTCTGAGTGAGTACTCTCCAAATTAAATAATCTCCCCTATCACTCAAATAATCAATTTCAATGAAGAGACCATAAATAATGTTATGTAATAATGATCGATGGCCAGCACATCCAATTATTGGAAACTGATTTCCCAAATTCTAATTTTAGTGTGCATTCCGGTTTGAAATGTTTCTCAATCCTGTGGCACACCATGGGCCCTTTCAGTGCTGATTCCTCACCTCAAAAACACTTTTGGGCTCTGAATTCACTAGTTTATGATTGATTATTATTGTCTATTATATATATATACATATATTATATTTTAATTATTATTAAATTTGTACATAAATATATATAATCATATAATTAACACATATATAGATATTAAATATTATATTTATTACTAAATATAATGCTGTGTTATTGTTATATTATATTTTTGTTATATATATATGGTTTTCATTTATCTCCACTCACAAGCTATCAATGATCATGTTTTATCTCAAGCTTCTATTTTGTCTCTTTAATTATCCATGCATAGTAGATCCTATTTCATAGTGTATATATTCAATCATTGAGGATCTTGATATAACCAACATGTCATATTTGATATAAATGATTTGTAGTATGATCAATGGTCACTGCCTTAGTGGTTTGGGATCTTATCCATTGTGAATCATCGACCATGGATCAATCGAGATTCATCTTAATGCTTTATATCCATGGGAATCACATTCTTCCTCCGCAACATAGACCATGGGGCATCAAACCTTTTCAATCCATTATCCATCAATAGAGAGTTTTACATTTTTGTTTAAAATCAATGGAAATGGATCTTCATCTACAATGGTTAGAATATCATTATATTAATTTATGTTGGCCGTAAGTGGTATCAATCATTTGAAATAAGGATATCCTCCATATATAAGCATGAAAATATATGATTTTGAGTATTTTGGTTGTTCATCATCATACATTAAAGTACACAAGTGGTGGAAGATTAGGATTAGTGGGATGTGGATTTAGATTTGGGATCTCCATCTTTGGATGGAAACGTTTATCAAACTGCATGGTATGTTAGGGTTTCATCAAGGAAGGTTCACAATAGGGGGAGGAAGTGGTGTATTAAAGTGGGTATTGTTATTGGAGGCACAATCACATCCTAGAATGAAACAAACAGTCCCATGGTCGGTATACTTACCATGGAGCGAAAATTTACAATAATGATTAATGAACAAGTCATTGAATTTTTTGACATAAAACAAAATAAATCAGTTTTATTTAATAAATGAATATTTATATTGTTGGATCCATGGCCTCTATATTGTGGGAGTGGAGTATGGTTTGTGTTTTTATCAATCATAATTATATGTGTAACACCCCAAGCATCCATGGTACGATTCTATTTTAATAATACAATAGCGTGTGTTGTACGCAACTTCGAGTTCTAACACACCACAACCAATCAAACTAGACATTATGAATAGTTATACGCACATTATTGAAATTTTATAAAAATTATCCATCAAAATGGACTACATTTTTCTATTTTTAATATCGAAATTAGATTAGGGTAATTTTTTGGTATTTTTTTAAAAACATTCAATTTTTGATGAATAGTAAAAAACACTAACTTATAGTTTAAAACCAAATTTTTATTTAAATAATTATTTATATTATTTAAATTTATTTTATATAAAAATAGATTAAAAATACCTATATAAGTTCAATTTAATTCATTAGGGTCATTTTATAATAATTTTATATTTATAAAATTTTTATTGCACTTTTTACCATCATTTACCATCCTACAATGAGTATTTGCAAATGTACATAAAAATTAATTTTACTAATTATCTGATTTGAATTTCCAAAATCTGAGATACATGGTTGATATCAGTAGGTAATCTATTGTTCAATAAGATGAAAATAATTTTTGGTGAATAGTAACTTTTGCTTTTATTTAAAATGGTTAAAAGTAAATATGGTAATTATGTTTAAAAATGATATTATTATAATTACCCTAACAAATTTCCAAATTCTATTGGATAAGTTTAATTCTACAAAAAACAACCTTATGAATAAAATATGATCCTTTAGGTCCAGTTGGATTATATTAGGAAATTTATTATTATTTAATTCAAAGAAGAGTCAAAAGAGTTAAATTCATTGTTTAATAACTAAAACATTTTTAACATAGGGTTACACATAGATAAATTTGACTATAATTAATTCATTAGAATGATAAAAATATTTCATAAATTGTGGTATTTTATTTATTTTTTTATGCATTATATAATTAAATTTATTTATCACACAATGATGATGCGGTAACTAACTATTTAATGAAATATTAAAATAATTGATATTATAAATATCCAAATAAATGTAATTCGAGACTTTTGATGAATTACACGAATTTTATAGGTTAATATGACATATTAGGGTTGGTTAGATGAATTGTTTTCTAAGTAAAAATTATGTTATGCATTTATCATAAACAAAATACCAAATAGTGTCAAAATTTACATAAAAGTGTTTTTAAAACAAATATTATATTAATAATTGATATTCTATTGCTAAAAATATAAGGTTTAGAAAAAATACTCATATAATGATATTTTTATCATGAATTACCAACTTAGGGTTCTCATGGATGTATATAGTATGTTTATTAACAATATAATATAAAAATACAAAGACACATGGTAAATGAAAAACTATTTAACTAAGAGTTAATCTAAAAGATAAGTTAAAAATAGTAACTAGAACCTACCTCAAACCTATTGGTTGAGTGGTTTTTGACACATCCCCATCTTAGCCTTAAATAATCCATTTTTGAAGCATTATATATAGAAAATGATTTTATTATAAAATAATATTTCTACCTTTCTATAAGGTGCCCCTCACTGCTCTTATAAAAGGGAACCCCCCCTTCCCTCATGATCACATATTCAAAGAATTTTGGGTTGGCCAACCCCTGACTAAATGCCCTCTCAACTATCCTACAATCATCATAGAGGCCTTCCTTTAGTCATAAATCCAATATAAAAATCCCATTTGAACAAATCAAAAGAAAGAACCCGATGAAGAGGTAAATATTTCATCACCTCTTTCAAGTTCATTTCTTTGTCCACTTCCAATTTAATTTTTGTTTCTATTCTAAAATAATAACTCTAGTATATTATATATAATGTGATGTTATTATATATATGTTACAAAAATATTCATTATTCTATCCATCCTTTGAATAAAATGTCACCATATGTGCTTACGTACGGCTTACCGTCTCCACGTCGTGGTGTAATTGTTATTCAATACAATATTATTTTGATTGTTATAATAATGATGTGTAATTGATGTAAATAATAATTATAACATGATAATTATTCTCTATAGATATATTATATACCATCCAATTATATATTATTTTAATATCAAAATACTCATATTGTCACTCGTGTGTACGTACGGATTACAGTCTCCACGAACGTGATGAGATTCATTCCCCACTGTATCCATTCAAGACTAATTCTCATTAGATGATTAAAAATAATGTTTAAAGACTTAATATAATTCTATATATGTATAAGATACATCCAATACCTGACAACCAAATCTTAGTTAAGAAATCATACAAAAGAAAATAAATCAGCTAACACCCAAAAAGACGATAATACTTTGATATTATTAACAAATCAATGTTAAATGATCAAATTTGATATCACATAAATTTATATGATTCATTTATAATTTAACAACAAGTTTTTCACCATTATTTAGAAAGTTAACCTACCCTTGACCAAGGAAAATTATAAGGTAAGGGTTAATTTCACAATCTCTTTAGTATCCGAGGTTGTTTTTATGTAAGTATCCACTGGGACCTCTTTATCATCCACATCCATGTTTCGTAAAATGTATTCCAAATTTTTTTTACTATTTAATAGACTATGGGTTATTGTCTTTTATACCCCTGTTTGAGTTTTTATAAAATGGTTTGAATGGAATCTTTCTGTTCTTTTCCAAACAAGGTACCTTTTAACCTTTTCGACAAAATTAATTTAAGAATTACTTTTTTTACTTCTACGGTGTGGCGGCTATTTTCCACAGTTATAAAATTGTAAAATCATCCCTTACAATCTTATAATATTATTTTCAAAATAAATGTTTTCTTTAATTATTTCCAAATAGAAAGAGATATTTCACTAAAAAATGTTTTCATTTCATCTATATCAACATCCTTTGATGGATTTTAAACTTATTGAAGTTGATTTATTATGAAACAAAACATCTATATTGTATTGAAGGTTTCGTGATATGTTTGCTTGTGTATGTGTTATTTTTACACCATTCATGGTTTATGGATAAATTATTGACATTTTGTATGCTAGTTTTAATATGAATGATTATGTTAAATTTAAAACTTTTCATATGAGGAATGAATTGGACAGAGTAAGTGAAGGTTGGAGCCCACTATAGATCCTGGAAGAATAGGTATGCCTAATGAGGCAAACTAGTGTCTTTGCATAAGGCATTGACAAAATCTTATTTGTAGTCTTCACACAAGGCCTTGACTATGTGGTTATGAAAGTCTAGAATTATGCATTCCATCATTATGAAAGTGGCTATTATTATTTAATGTTATTATTAGACTAGTAGAATATCCATTTGAATAAGTTAATGGAATTATTTTGATTTTATATTTTCCATATTATGATGAAATTCATGTTTAAAAGTCTTTTGGTTTAGTCTTATACATATTTATGCCTATTTATGACTATTTCTGTTATATTATTATCGTTACTGAGCATCTGAGCTCACCCCTTTCTACATTTTATTTTGACCAGGATGCGAAGAAGTATATTATCACTTACATTCATGGATATTTAATGGGATATTAGTGTTGTCTATGGAAACAATGTTCTTATTGATTTCCATTTTATGATGTCATGTAAACTTCATAAATGTATCTAGTACTTCCAAGGATACTAAACTAATCAGTCTTCCGAGACTTGATCTTTTATGATCATTCCAATGATACGTAATAATGAAATGACTCTAGGATTCTGGGTTCAGGGCGTTACAATTGGTATCACAGGACGTTTTGTACTATGCCTGGAATCTATATTTAGAAAGACTCTGATTAGAATACGTTACCCAAAGATATAATTTGAGGATTAGTATAGATGAACTTCCTAGGATTTTTTTATTGTAGATAATTTTTGAGTTTTCCAAGCAATAAATCCATGTCTGGATATGAGTAGGTAGAGGTGGCTCTGGCACAAATGTACCTAGGGGTAAAACCCCAAAACACCACTTTGAGCTCGACTCGAATAGGAACTGGTGCACGACAAAGGGTCTTTCCACACTCTAGGTTACGACACTCCCCCGAGAAATTATTAGGATAATTCTAATTTTCGTTACAAGTCGTTATGAAGGGTTTATGAGTATATACATCCTAAAAGAATATTTTTTATTATTATGGATTATATCCTTAAATTTTTCAATTTATGTTTAGTGTTTTACAAGTTTTGAATTATGTATTTCGATTCATAATCTAATCTAGTTTATGCAATTGTTTAGAAATGGTTCTTAGTGTAAGGAATGGAAACTCTATCAATGCACGCACTCTATGTAGGGATTTGCCTCCTGATAGTGGAGTTGGTGATACAACTGGTGCTGATAATTTTATCACTATATTGGGACAAATCACTCGGGTTATGAATAATAACCATGCCCATAAGGAGCAACCTGATCTGAAGCATGGAAAATAAATGTTAGATCGATTCATGAGGAAACAACCACCAACATTCAATGGGGGTACAAATCCACTAGTAGATGAGCAATGCATAAATTCCTTTGATAAAATATTCCACGCCCTGGGGAGTAGTGAAAGGGAAAATCTTTCATGGCAGTTTACCACCTCACAGGAGATGCTGATCAATGGTGGTAATTGATTGAAAACACAAAGAAAGATGATGAACTATCAATTATGGAATGGAGGGAGTTTAAAGAGATTTTCATGAAAAATAATTTCCTCACTACCATAGAGCGGATATAGAAAGGCAATTTCTGAGACTGAGGGAAAAAGAGGATGAGAGTGTCGCAATGTATGATGATAACATTACAAGGTAAGCGAGGGATGTGGTAGATTATATATGTAACCTGTGAATTAAGATTGAACATTTATTTTATGGGTTAAAACCATTTCTCTATGGATCATTAGTCTTGCAATCCTTCTTGTAGTATAAATATATTGTCTCATGTGCTATCAAGACTAAAAAATAATTCTCTATGTCTTTAGACTTTAAAATAAAGAAAGATAAGAAGTGATCTAATGAACACTCTGAAAATTGAAATAAGGGGAAGAAGGGAAATGATTAATATCCATCCAGCGGTAATTGTATGATGAAACACCGAGGTATATTCCGGAATGGAGCGGGAGTTTGTTACAAGTGTGGTGAAAAAGGCCACAAAGCTCGTGATTCCAATGGGAAGAAAGAGTTTGTTGATGTTGAATGCTACAATTGTAGAGAACTGGGTAATTAAGTGAATAAATTTCCTAAGATTGAGGGGAACATTCCTCAGAAAATTCCATGGGATAGAGGCCAAGATTATGTTATCACTATTACTGAGGTTGAAGCTCCAAAAGATGTAGTGGTAGGTAATTTAATGGCTTCCTCAAGTTTAGCAAATGCATTATTTGATTCTGGATCATCACATTGTTTCATATCTTCCCAGTTTGCTAAGAAAATTAGATATTTCAAATTTTATCTAACATGGGAGTTGCCAGTCAAAACTCATAGAGGGAGTGTCATTATAGCAATGTTTTGTGAATCAATTCACATTAAGGAATATAAACGTTATTTATCTGCCGATCTCATCATCTTACCCATGATTCATTTTGATAAATACTTCAGTGTGGATTCTCTATCAGACTATGATGTGAAAATTTATTATAAGAAGAATGAGGTTAAATTTTTTTACAATGATAAGGAGTGCCTTTTCATTAGAGCAGAAATGTCACCACCAAATTCTTATCTAGATCCACCCCTAGTATCTCAACTAAAATAAATTATAGTGGAGGAATAGAATGAAATAACTATTGGTGAGGAAAGGAATGATCAAATATAGGATTTACCTATTGTGAACTAATATGGTGATGTCTTTCCATATGATTTACTAGGGAATCCTCAAGAACTAGAAATTTATTTTTTCCATTGATTTAATTCCTGGTTCAATGCCTATATCGAAGACCTCTTATATAATGGACACTATGGAATTATTGGAACTAAATAAAATATCAGATAAATTGAGTAAATATGGATTTCATCTTCCCTAGTGTTTCTCCATGGGGAGACCCTATTCTTTTCGTTAAGAAGAAAATGGATCTATGAGGTAGTGAATTGACTACAAGGCGATCAGTGCTATAACAATAAAGAAAAAGTATCCCCTACCTAGAATTGATGATTTATTAGACCAAATTCTTGGATCTCAATACTTTTCAAAGATTGAACTTCTATATGGATATCATTAGTTGTGTATCAAGAAGGAACACATTCCAAAAACAACATTCTAAACTAGGTACGATCATTATGAGTTTATAGTAATGCCTTTTGGATTGACTAATGCACCCGTAGTCTTCATGGATCTAATTAATAGAGTTTTCAATTAATATAATGATGACTTTGTAGTGGTATTTTTTGATGATATTTTGGTATACTCCAATATCTACAAAGATCATGATAATCACTTGTGCATTATACTGAAGACTCTTAAAAGACACAAATTATATGAGAATTTTAGCAAGTTTGAATTCTGGCATCAAGAGATTTCTTTTCTTGGCCATATTGTCAAAAAATATGGAATCAATGTTGATCCATATAATTCTATCTCAATCCAATAATTTCTAGTACCGACCACTATAAATTAGGTACGTATTTTTTTTGGTTTAGTAGGTTATGATCAACATTTCGTCCAAAATTTTTCCCGATTTTCTAACCCATTAACCAAGATCACATGTAAAGGGGATAAATTTGTTTGGAAAAAAGTGTGTGAAGAATGATATAAAGATTTGAAGAGAAGAGTAGTCAATTCTAATATCATGACTCTACCATCAGGGAATGACGAGTTTGTTATTTATAATAATGCATCTAAGAAAGGACATGGTTGTGTTCTTATACATAATGATAGAGTTATTTTCTATGCATCATGAAAGATGAAAATTCATGAGAAAAACAATCCTACTCATGATCTTGAGTTAGGAGCTCTAATATTTTATTTGAATATATGGAGACATTGTCTCAATGGTGTAAAAATATGAGATATATACTGATCGAAATATTTTGAAGTATATTTTCTCACAAAATTAACTCATAATGAGGAAAAGAATATGGCTTGAAAAACTCAAGGATTATGATTGAACTATAGACTACCACCTCAGGAAGGAAAATAAGGTGGTAGATTCTTTGAATAGAAATGATCGGGGGTTTTGAACAAGATAACGGTTGAAAAGGTTCCTATTTACATGGATCTAGTAAATGTGGATATGCGAATCACCATGGAAGTTGAAACATCAATATTCATTAAAATGGTTTCAAAACCATCTTTAATATAAAGGATAAAGAGTTCTCATACTCGTGTTGAAGAGTTTCAAAAAAAGATTAAAGTTGTAAATGATGGGATATTGAGTGACTTTGTGTATGAAGATGGGATTTTGAAATTTGGAAAGAGGATTTGTGTTCCAGATATACCAGATCTAAAAAAATGAATTGTTGGATGATGCTCATAGTTTCGATTTCTCTATACACCCTAGGAGCACCAAAATGTATAGATATTTGATGGAACATTTTTTGTGGGACAACATGAAGAAATAGATTTCTGATTTTGTGTTATAATGTATAGTTTTTCATTAATTGATAGCTAGAAGCCAACAGCCTGGAGAAGTATTGAAACCTCTTCCCATAAATGAGTGGAAATTGGATAATATTACGATGGAATTTTTCATGGGACTACCAATGTGTCCTAGAAGGAAATATGCAATATGGGTCATTGTTGATTGTCATACCAAGTAAGCACATTATCATTCTATAATCGAAGATTTACCACTTGAATGTCTAGCAAGAATATATATTAATAACATTTTGATACTTCATGGAGTAAACCAATCAATTGTTTCTAATCATGATCCTGGTTTTACATCATGATTTTGGAAAAGTCATCAGAAATCCCTGTATACGGAACTTCATTTGAGAACTGCCTAAAACCCCCAAACTAATGGACAATTAGAATAGACCATAAAAACCGTATAATACATGTTGTTATCATTATTACATGGATTTCAAGGTATGGGGGATAAATACTTACCTCTGGTATAATTTACTAATAACAATAGATTACCTTCAAGTAATCAGATGGCACCATATGAAGAATTATACGGAAAAATATGTCGCACAACAACCTGTTCTGATGATGTTGGTGAATGAAAATTCGTAGGCCCATAACATGTGGAGGAAATGATGGAAAATGTGAAGTTAATTCACACCCAAATAAAAGTATCTCAAAGTAGGTAAGATATTTATACCGATAACAGAAGGAAGGATTTAGTATTTCATGTATGAGATCATGTTTTCTTAAATATATCTCTATTGAAGTGTGTTATACGTTTCAGTGAAAAGAGTAAATTAAGTCCCATGTACATCGGACCTTTCGAAATTCTAGAATAAACTGGGGTTGTAGCTTACCATTTGGAAAAGCTGCCAAGTATCCCTGAAGTTCACGATGTATTCCATGTATCGCAGTTGAGAAAAAACTTGCCTGATCTAACACATGTACTCACCTATGTGGAATTATAACTGGAACCTGATATATCTTATGGGGAAGAGTCTATCAAGGTTATTGATACAAAAGAAAAAAGTGTTGAGAAATCGGAAAACTCGCATAGTGAAAGTTCTATAGAGAAACCGTAAGATGGTAGAGGTAATGAGGGAACCTAAGGAACTTGTGATGAAGAACCACATGAGATTTATTAAACAGTAATAATCTTAAAATTTGGAGGACAAAATTATTTGAAGGAGGGGAGAATTTAACACCCCAAACTTCCACAGTACGCTTCTCTTGGAATAATACAATAGCGTGTGTTGTACGCAATTTTGAGTTCCAACACACCACAAACAATCAAACTAGTGGTTATGAATAGTAATACCCAGTTTTTGAAATTATTTGAATTTTATCATTCAAAATGGACTTCATTTTTGGATTCGGAATATCAATATTAGCTTAGATTTAATTTTTTGTATTTTTCTAAAAACTTTTAATTTTTGTTGAAAAGTGAGAAACACTGACTTGCATTTTACAACCAAATTTTTATTTAAATAATTAAATATTTTATTTAAATATATTTTAGGTCAAAATATATATTTTATTACCGATATAATTTCAATCTAATTCCTTGGAGTCTGTTTATAATAATTTTAGATATATAAAATTTTTACTGAACTTTTTACCGTCTTTTACCCATCTCCTAGGTCAATTTTCAAATTTATATAAAACAAACTTTTATTGAATCTATGAGTTATGTTTCAAAAATACGAGGGACATAGTTGATATCAGTAGGTAAAATTTGGTTTAATAAGATTAAAATAATTTTCGTCCAATAGTAACTTTTTACTGTTATTTACCACGGTTAAAAGTAAATATGGTAATTAAGGGTAAATATGATATTATTATTACTCTAAAACATGTCCTAATTCTATTGGATAAGTTTAATTTGACGAAAAAAAACCTTAGGAATAAAATATGATCATTTACGTCCACTTGGATTAGATTTTGACATTTATTATTATATAATTCAAAGAAGAGTTAAAATTGTTAAATTCAAAGATTAATATCTAAAACATTTTAAATATTGGATTAAAATAAGATAAATTCGACTATAAATATTCATTATAAATATAAAAATATTTCATACATAATGTTATATTATTTATTATTTTTAAATATTAAAATATTATATTTATTTATGACACAATGATGATGTAGTAATTATCTAATTAATAAAATAATAAAATAATTGATATTATAAATATCCAAACAAATGTAATTTGTGACTTTTTCTGATTTCTAGTAATTTTATAGGTTAATAAGACTTATTAGGATTTTTTAGATGAATTTTTTTCTAAGTAAAAATTCTGTTATGAGTTTAGAAAAAACAAAATACCAAATAGTTTCCAAATTGACTTAAAAGAGTTCATAAAACAAATATTATATTATTAATTGATATTATATTCACAAAAATACAATACTCATCCAAAAGGCTTATATAATGATATTTGTAAATTAATTAACCACTTAGGGTTTTCTTTGAAGTATATAATATTTTTATTAAGCATGTAATATGAAAATACAACGAGAGATGGTAAATATCAAACTATTTAACTAAGAGTTAAATCTAAAAGATAATGTTAAAATAGTAACCCAAAACTATCTAAAACGAATTTATTGTGTGGTATGCAACCCATACCCATCTTAGAATTTAAATAATCAATTTTTGAGCCATTAGAAACATAAAATGAATTTATTATAAAATAATATTTATAGCTTTTCCTAAGGTGCCCCACACCTCTCTTATAAAAGCGCACTAACCCCTCCCTCAATTTCACATATTTAAAGCCTTTTGGATCTATAAATACCTTCCCAAATACCCACTAAACTATCATACCTTCACTTGAGAGGCATTGATTTTGTTATAAATCCAACCTATGGAGATATTTTGATCAAATTAAAAGGATGTACCCAAAAAAGAGGTAAATATTTCATCATCTCTTTCAAGTTAATTTCTTCTTCCACTTATTATTTCTTTGTTGATTCCATTATAAAAAAATAACTCCAGTATCTTATATATAATGTGATTTTATTAAAAATATGTTACAACAATATTCATTATTCTATCCATCTTTTGAATGACATTTCACCATACTTGCGTACAAAACGGCTTTCCGACTCCATATCATGGTGAAATTGTCCTTCAATACGTTATTATCTGGATGTGTATAATAATGATGTGTAATTGATGTAAATAATAAATATAACATGATAATGATTCTGTATATATTATATTTACATTAAGTTATATATTATTTTAATTTCAAAATAATGATATTTTTGCTTGTTAGTACGTACATATTACCGTCTCCACGAACACGATGAGATTCATTCCCCATAATATCCATTCAAGACTAATTTTCACTAGATTATTAAAAATAATGTTTAAAGACTTAATATAATTCTGAATTTGAATATGATACATCATATCCAAAACAATCATTACATAAAAAAAATCATATATGATATCATATTAATGTATATTATTCTTGTATAATTTAATAAAAATTATTTCACCAATAAACAGGAGGTTAACCTACGCTCGACCAAGGAAAAGTAAAAGGTAAGGGTTAATTTCACAATCTTCATATTATCTGAGGTTGTTTTTATGTATGTATCAACTGGGACCTCTTTATCATCAAGATCCTTGTCTCTCAAAAATGTATTACAAAACATTTTTACTATTTAGTAGACTATGGGTTAAAGTCATTTATACCCTTGTTTTACTTTTTATAAAATGTTTGAAAGGAATATTTCTGTCGTTTTCCAAACAAGGTAATTTTTAACCTTTCAGAAAAATTAATGTAATAATGTCTTTTTATAACTTATACGGAGGGTGAGGCTAATTTACATCGTTGTAACATCGTCGAAGATTCCCTTACAAGCTTATAAGAATATTTTCAAAATAAAATTTTTCTTAAATGATTTCAAAATAGAATGTGATATTTCTCTAAAAAAGGTTTTTATTTCATCTATTTCAACATCCTTTGATGGATTTTAAGCATATTAAAGTTGATTTATTATGATATAAAACGTACATATTGTATTGATGGTTTTGTGATATGTTTGACTATGGATGTGTTATTTTTACACCATTCATGGTTTATGGAGAAAGTATTGACATTTTGTATGCTAGTATTAATATGAATGTTTATGCTATGTTTAAACCTTTTCATATGAGAAATGAATTGGACTTAGTAAGTGACTGGTGGAGCCCACTATAGCTCCCTAATGCATCAGTATGTATCATGAGACAAACTAGTGTCTTGGAACAAGGACATAACAAAATCTTATTTGTAGTCTTGGAACAAGGCCTTGACTATGTGGTTATGAAAGTCTAGCATTATGCATTCAATCATTATGAAAGTGGCTATTGATCATGAGTGTGATTATTCGACTAGTAGAATATCCATGTCAATAAGTAAATGGAATTATTTTGATTTTATATTTACCATATTATGAAGAAGTTCAAGTTTAATGGGATTTTTTAGTCTTATACATTCCCTTAAATGTTTATGATTATTTATGAAAGTTTCTACTATATTGTTATCCTTAATGAGAATCTGAGCTCACCCAATTCTATGTTTTATTTTTCCGAGGATGCGAATAAGTTTTTTATGAAATACATACAGGGTTAGTCTATGGGATCTCGGTGTTGTCTATAGAAACAATGTTGTTGTAGTTTTCCATTTTATGATGTAATGTAAACCTTATGAATTTATATAGTTTTTCCAAGACTACTAAATTTATCGGTTTTCGAGACTTGATCTTTTGTGATCATGCCAATGATACGTGATAATTCACCAACTCTTGGCTTCTATGGTAGGGCTGTAACAATACGTTTTAGATGTTTTCCAGGAAAGGGATCATACATTTCAGGATGGCAATAATATTGAAGGTGTATTTGAAAATTGAATGCAAGCCATGTTTTATGATCTGAATGTCAAAGTAAGGAAAAATAAAACACTGCATGCAAGTCATAAATGTTTCATAAAGATAAGGCCACATGGGAAAGTCTTAATTTCCCAATGCGATGATAAAAGAGGTTTGGCAGGCTCATGAAGAATCATTAATGCACTGATAAAGACACCTAGAGAACATTCACATAGGGCCCTCGAGGCCAATAAATATGTAGTTACCCCAATGGAAGACTTAATAACACTTCAAAGCAAATATGGTTCTTCTATCGTGTGAATTATTGGAGCATAAAGGATTTTAATTGAGTTAATCTTGTGTGCATGGTGTTCCTTTAGTCTGAAAAGACCATGTGAACCATTTAGTTTCATTGATCGAAAAATTAGGGTTGTGCATGAATTAAGGGTTACAAAAAATCATCATTAATGACAATTACAAAATCTTGTGTAAAAGTTGAGTTATTGTGCTCATGTGTGGTGTTTTGATTTTGGCGTGCTTTTGAATATCTGGTTTGTGTGATCAGTTCATTCAAGTGAATCAATTCACGACTTCGATGCAAGAAGTGTCTAATGCTGAAAAGAGACGAATACTTCAACACAAATCTATTGTAGAGACATTAATGTTCGTAGAATTAGTGTGACTTCACCCAGGGTGGTGAGCATGGGGTAGTCGATAGATGTTATCTGAGGGATACCGTGAGTGATCCTTGAACCATTTTAAAGGCAGTCTACCTGGGACAAAGTCACTGTACCTGAATCCTATTGTAATAAACAAAAAATTCATTAAAGAAAATTCCTCTTGGTTTATTTAAATGTCTTATTATGCTTATATAAATCATATGAACTTATTTGGTTTTATTCTTTGGATTTTAAAATACCATTATGAATTGTGACCATTGATGATATAGATGTTGTACTATGATCATATTATTAATATAAAATATAGGGTGTTAACAAATCAAATTTACTCAGAAAAAGGATGTGAAGGCCTCATTCAGTAGAATTTACCCATACAAAGGCCATTTGTCAGAGCTTGGAAAGGAGGTGGTATCATTGGCCTTCACTCTTGACCAAGCCCAAGGTGGGCTTGAATATGTTAAGCTCAAGTGGAACCCCCTATGAGAAAAGTGGAAGTTAACAGGGATTACCACCCAAGTGATGTTATTCGATCCACCCCAAAAGTCTGTCACCATGGCACACTTTACCATTCGGTCGTATACGGGTGTTAGAAGGGGTTATGTAACAATACCCTAGAACTATGACTTTTTACATTATTTTTGTATAAATAAATTGAATTTAATTTATTATTGTTACTTTGTAAATAGTATTTAAAGCATAAATAGTATTTTTTAAGTAAAAATTTGACAAAAAATACTATTTTGATGAATTAATGGATTTTTTAATTAAATAATATTTTAATAAATTCTTTTTAATAAATTCTTTTTTATTAAATATAAATAATTTTACAATTTTTTTGAATACAATTGTAATATTTATTGGGGTTTGAAAGCTATTTTTTTTCAAAACCCTGTAATTTTCAGTAAATGTCGATTTTTATTTTAAATGTAAAAATTCGCATATTTGGAAAATTATTTAGATAATATGAATATTATATTAGGAATAAAGATATTGAAATTATCCAATGGTTTATTTTTTCATAATTATCTAAGATAGTCAAATGTTTGTGAAAAAATTAAATACCCTTTATATATAGATTTTTTATGGTATTGTTATAACCCAATAGTGGTGTAATAAAATACTATAAACATTATGTTCAGAAATAATGTGATTTAAAATTTACATAATGTGATTTTAGGTTTATTTGTTTTGTTTTAAAAAGCTTTAGTGGACCCTTCAAGACTTATAAAACATTTTTGTTTTTAAATTGTTTTCTTTGAGAGTGTGACTCACCTCCACATAAGCAACCCTTTTATTTTAAGAAATTTGGGGATTGTACTTATATAATATTGTTTTCCACTAACCTTTTTTAACAACCGTGTGAAATACCCATGGGCAGGTTTGTGGCTTTGATTAGTTTAATGTGTGGTGTCACAAAATTTAATAATTAAAATTTCCCTCTTCTTTCCTATATTCCCAAGCTCCCACTTCCACTTCACTCAAAGCCATTGGAGTTCGTCCAACATCAGCCCTACTATCTCTAGAATCCAACCACATCACCCCAATCTCCCAAGAAGCCTCTCTAAAGCCACTCCCAAGCCTATGGAAGCACACTTACATTTAAGGGGTTTCATCCTTTCTCTTTTTTCCCAATTTTTATTAAGTTGTTATACAGATTTGTTATAATTAAAAATGATGGTTTATGATTTTGAACCTCCCCCGTACTACCCTTTTTATGTTTGGATGATGGGAGACCCATTTCTCTCTCATTAATTCCTCACATTCACAGCTGTTACCATGATGAAATTCTGTGAGGAATTTTAGTCTCCTCTTTTACATCCAAGTAATTATTTTGTAATATGCATCTAAATTCCATTTTTTGTTCGTACAAGTATCAATATGACACCCTTACAGTCGATTTCATGTAAATATGATGATTCCCCACTTTCTCTCCCATCAACCATTTTTTATGAGTCCTTATTTCACACTATTATGCTGCCGAAATTACACTATGATTTCCCAAGACAATGTAATTGTGTAGTGAATACCAAGACCATTTCTCTATCAAGGGTATTACCCTTAATTCACATTTACATATTGATTATAGAAATTCATGTATTTTTTCTACATCACTTTGTCGTGGAATAAATGATGATGATTGATTTCATGTTATATGATCCAGGTGGCGCACTATTGCATGAAATGAAATGTTTTAGAAGGGTTCACCATAATAGCACTCCAATGAATTGTTTAAAGTATAGTATTAGGATATATAATGTGAAATTAGTGTTGAATCATGATGATTAATGTTCAATGTGGGATTACTCATGCTTCATGTGCAATGGGGGTTTACTCATTCTCTTTGTGAAATGAGCCTTACCTCATGCTAATTCCATGTTAAGTGTTGTTTCCACATTTCCATGTTATGATGATCATGCTTTATAATGACTTTATGTTCATGTTTCTCTTGTGATCCATTGATATGAATATTGCCTAACTTGTATTTTATTCCCCATGTAATTCCATTTTTATTCCCTTACTAGGATTTATAGCTCACCCTTTTCTTATGCATTTTCTCAGGTTATCCCATGTAATTCAAAGTACGAGGGAATGTAGTGGTCATGTAAAAGAAGTTTTCAATAAAGACAATTTCTTTCATCTTTTAAGTAGTTATTTAATGTTACTAAGCTTTAAAGACACTAGACCTCTCGATCTTCCATGTTGTATCATGTGAAGATTTTAAGTAATATATCATTTTTATGTGTGTAATAAAGAACAATGTTGTTATAGTTGGTATCTGATAATGGATTTTGTTATTTTTCAGATTAGGATTAAAAACCCCTAGTGAAATACTAAGGGATAATACATAGTATAATAAAAATATACCTATTTTTTCTAGTAATAAGTAAGAGGTTAATAAAGAAAATACATCCTTGTCTGGATACGAGCAGGTTGGGGTGGCTCTGGCACAGATGTACCTAGGCATGGAATCTCTGACAAGGAGTTTCGGGTTTGACCCAGGGTATCCTGGTAAATGACAATAGGCCTTGCTTCACTCTTGGTTATGACACTCGATGGTGATATGCTTTAGTAAATTAACAATATTAATTTGAACCATTAGTAAGGGAATTAAAAAATTTCCTTTAAGAATACATGTTAGAAAGTAGATCATTGATATCAAAGATTGAAAATTATAGATTCATATGTATAGGAAATAAAATTAATTTATGAGTCATCAGTTTTGTCTTTGGATTCCCCTTTGTTTGTTCAACTATTTAAGATACTCATCCATAAATATATATTGGATTGAGTAGAAGAAGAATAAAAAAGTGAATTTTATTATTGTTGACCATAGTTCTATGCATTATTTTATATCCCAAAAGATTAGTAGAACAATCCCAACATCACCAAAAATCATGGAAGTGGAGATGTCGGTGAGTATGGAAAAAGGACCAATCATTGCATCCCATGAATATAACTACTCCCCTACCATAATTTATTGATTGAACTTCCTGAAGAACCTAATCATTCTCCCTCTACAATAATTTGATACAATTATTTTCATGGAATGTGTTTGCCTATATATAGACAACATAAATTTCCATGAGAGGGAAATCACTCTCCATGTGGATAATCAACCCCTGATTCTATAAAAGTGCATGGAGTAAGATGAATATTATTTAGCTCCATTATCTCATGCATGGATATTACTACACTATGAGAACATGTATATAGATTAGATGATTGATTCTAAGGTGCAACCCATCCTTGTAGACATTCCTTTTGTGAGGGAATTTTCTCAACTGTTTTCTGATTAATTGTCTGGTCTTCCTCCTAGAATAGATGTTGATTTCTCAATTGATTTGATACATGGGGAATTTACAATATCCAAGACTCCATATTGAATGGTTTTTGTTGATCATTAAGAGCTAATGAAACATCTATAATAGAATCTTGATAAAGGTTTTATACGCCCAAGTGGTTCACAATGGGGTGCACCAGTACTCTTCATCAAGAAAAAGGATAAGTCAATGCACCATTTAATCGATTATTGTGATCTTAAAAAAATAACAATAAATACAAATTATCCAATCCCACGAATTGATGACTTGTTCAATCAGCTACATGGAGAAAAATACTTCTCCAAGGAAGATTTGTGGTTAGGAAATTATCATGTAAGTATGAAGAAGGAAGATATCCCCAAGACTTATTTTCATACACAATACGGGCACTATGAATTCAATGTAATGACTTTAGGACTCACTAATCCTCCAACAATATTCTTAGACATGATGAATAGAGTATTTAGTGATTTCATAGACAAATTATTGGTAGTATTTATAGATGATATTCTAATATACAAAAAAAATGAGGATCATGAAGAGAATCTAAGAGATTTACTAGAGACCTTGTGAAAGGAGAAGCTCTATGAAAAGTACAACAAGTGTGAGTTCTAGTTTATGGTGGTCTCATTCATGGGTCATATCATTACAAGTAGTGGGATATCAGTGGATACCACTAAGACAGCTAAAATTTAGGGATGGGTGAGGCCAACATCAGTAACTAATATCCGTAACTTTTTAGGGTTAGCTGGATATTATCGACGATTTTTGGGAAATTTATCACAATTATCCAACCCTCTTAGCAAGATATATATAAAGGTAGTGAAGTTATATTGGAGTGAATAATGTGAAGAAATATTAATGGAGTTGAAAAGGAGGCCTATCACTACTCTTGTTCTCACTTTGACCACAAGTGGGGGTATTTTGTGGTATTTAGTGATGCATTAAAAAAGGGTCTGGGATGTGTGTTGTTGAAAAGTGCCAAATTCATTGCCTATATTTCAAGGAAATTTAATGTTCATGAGTATTATTATCCAACACATGATATGAGTTTTGTTTTAGTGATCTTATCATTTAAAATTTAGTGACTTTATCTCTTTGGGGAGATGTTTGAAATATATACGGACCACAAAATCATCAAATATATCTTCACACATAAAGAGTTGCACATGCACCAATGAATATGGTTAGAGATGATCAATGAATGTGACTACTCAATCCATTACAACCTTGTAAAATATATCAAGGTGGCAGATTCCCTATGTAGAAGAACCCATAAATTCAATAATGGATGAGAATTTAAACGGATCCAATATTCTTAGATTTGATGAAGATGAACATGGGATTCATAAAGAAGAGAACATCATCAATCCATTCAAAAATTATTGCTCAACCATATCTTTTGGAAAATTTAAAGGATGATCAAATAGATTATGTGGGAATTTAGAAGAAAGAAGAAGCTATTAGAAAAGGTAAATCCTCAATGGTCAATGTTAATGAAGAAGGAATTGTGAGATTTTGAAAATGACTACGAGTTCTGTCATGTTAGGAGATGAACAAGGAATATTTGGTTGATACACATAGTTTGAATTTCAATATTCACCCAGGAAATAGAATGATATCTTGAGATATCCGAGAGAATTATTTGTGGGATAATATGAAGAAAGTGATCACTCAGTATACATTAAGGTGCCTCATGTGTCAGCATGTAAAGGCAGAGAGGCAGAAGTATAAGGGGATGATGCAACCATTTCCCACACCATCAAGGAAATGCGAGAACATTACCATGGAATTTCTCACCGAACTTCCTAAGACATCCAAAGACAACAACGCAATCTGGGTTGTCATGGATCATATTACAATATCTATACACTACATTGCAATTTTGGAGGATTTCTCATTGGATCAACATGAATAGATATATCAGGGTAGTGGTAAGTCTACATGAAGTACCACTATCTATTATATCAGATTGATATCAAAGATTCACCTCTATGTTTTGAAATAACCTTCAACATGCTATAGATACTGAATAGATTTTTAGAACGACCTATCTTCTAACAAACTGATGGCCAATCTGAGTGAACTATTTAGACACTAGAAGATATGTTAAGGCCATGTTTAATGTAATTTAAATGAGGTTGGGATCAACATATTTTTCTATTTTAATCCTTCTATAATAATAGCTTCCACCCGAGCATCCAAATGTAACCTTATGAAGCCCTATATGAGAAGATGTGTAGAACAACTACATATTGGGATTATGTCTATGAGCATATGATTTTAGGACTCGAAATGTTTGAAGAAATGGTGGAGAACGTGAAAAATATTCAGCACCATATCAGGGAACTCAGTGTCGACATAAGAGTTATGTATATAAAAGTTGATGAGACCTTTATTTTAATTTTGGAGACATGGTATTTCTATACATATCTCTAGGTAATAAATTCATGAGGATTGGAAGGAAAGTAATCTTATATCCTATGTAAATAGGCCCCTTCGAGATTCTTGATCGTGTTGGGGTTGTGGCCTATCGACTTTCACTTTGGATTACCATTGATAAAGTACATAATATCTTTCATGTATCCCTATTATGTAATTACATACTCGACCCTTAACATGTACTGTCTTCAGTGGTAGTGTCGCTAGTGGATGATCTTTTTTACGAGGAGAACTCAATGAATATCATAGATCGTAGATAAAATGTTCTGCCAAATAAGGTAGTGATCCCCATCAAGGAGTTGTGGAAATACCAAAATTGTGAAGAAGCAACGTTGGAATTGGAAGAAGTGATGATGCAGAGTTACCCACATCTGTTTTAGTGTGGGATAAAGAAATTTTAAGGGCATAATTCTTTAAGGGGGGAAGATTGTAATGTCCCAAAAGTTCATTAATGAAAATTATTCTTGCTCTATTTAAATGTCTTTTTATGGTTATGTAAAACATATGCACTTATTTGGTTTTATTCTTTGGATTTTATAACACTGTTATGAATTGTGATGATTGATAATATATTCTTTGAACAGTGATCACATGGTTAGTATAAATATATGGCTTTAACAAATCCAATTTTCTCAGACATAGGAAGCGATAACCTCATCCAGTAGACATACCAAATACGAAGCCCATTTACCAGAGTTCAAAAAATAGGTTTCATCATTGGGCTTCACTCTAGGCCAAGCCCAAGATGAGCTTGAAAATGTTATGGTCGAGTGGAACCAAATATGCGAGAAGTGGATGTTAATTGAGATTACCACCCAATGGATGTTATCTGAGCCACCCCAACATTTTGTCCTAATCGCACACCTTATCCTTCGGTCTTATGTGGGTGTTATAAGTGGTTTTGGGACAAGACGCAATCACTCTGACATTGTATATTTATTTTTTATAATGAATGCACATTAATTTTATTATTGTTACATTGTAAATAGTTTTAATGCCCAAAGAATATTTTATTAGTTATTAATCAACAAAGAAATATATTATTTGATGAATTAATGGATGTTCTAGTTAAAAATATTTTAATAAAATATTATTATTGAATAAATATTTATTAAATATAAATCATCATACATTTTTCTAATAATACAATTGTAATTTTTATTATGGTGTGAAAACTATTTTTGTCAAACCCCAAGAATTTTTTATAAATTTGGATTATTATTTTAAAATGAAAAATTCCAAAAATTATAAAATTATTTAGATAAATTGAATATTATTTTGGGAATCAGGATGTCAGAATTATCCAATAGTGAATTTTTAATAATTTTCTGAGACAGTCAAATTTTTGGGTAAAAATTAAATACTATTTAAATATATAATGTGTTTTATGACATCATAATGACCCAATGGTGATGTAATAAAATACAATAAACATTTTTTCTAGACATTATAAGTTTTACCATTAAAATAATGTTATATTAGGTTTATTTGATTTATTTTAAGAAGCTTTAGTGGACCTCTCAAGACTTAAAATACATTTTAGCTTTTTAAAATGTTATCTTTGAGAGTGTGACTCACCTCCACATAAGAAACCCTATTATTTTTAAAAGTTAGGAAATTATTCATATATAATATTGTTTTCCAATACCCATTGGAAAAAACTAGGTGAAAAACCATGAGATGGACTATGGTTTTGATTAGTTTAATGTGTGGTGTCCCAAACATAAATTATAAAGAATTCCCTCTCCTTTCCTATAAAATCATACACAAGCTCCCACATCCTATTCATTAAAAGCCTACGGAGTTCATCCATACTCACCCCTCCACTCTATAGAATCCTTAACAGGCGCCCCAATCTCCCAATAATCCTCTATCAAGCCTCTTTCAAGCCTTTGGAAGGAAACTTTCATGTAATGGATTTCTTCTTTCCCAAATTGTCCAATTTTCATTAAGTTTTTAGGCCCTTTTTCTATTAAAAATGCCGAGGAATGATTTTTCACATCCTCCATACTACCCTTTTTATGTTTGGATGATGCAATACACCTTTTTCTCTCATTAATGCCTCCCTTGTACACCTGTTACCATGTCGAACATCAATGAGAGATTTCTCTCTCATCATTTACATCAAAGTGATTATTTTTATTATGCATATAAATTCTATTAAGTTTCTTGGTATATGTATATATATGACCCCATTGTAGTCCATTTCTTGTTAATGTGTTGAGACACCCCATTCTCTCTCATGAATCATATTTTATGAGTTCTTATTTCACGTCGTTATGCTGCCGAAATTTCACTACGCTTTTCCAAGCCAATGTCATTTTGTTGTGAATACCATGACCTTTTATCTATCAAGGGTATCCACCTTTATTCATATTTAGTTATTGATTATGAAGCTACATGTGTGTATTCCACATCCCTATATCATCAAATAAATGATGATGATTTATTCTATGTTTTATAATCCAGGTGGCACACTTATGAATGAAATGAATTTTTTTAAAAGGATGTGCCCTTATAGCGCTCCAATGCATTGGGTAATGTATATTATCATGATAAATCATGTTTAATGAGTATTAAATCATTATAATTAATGTTTAATTATGTTTTACTCATGATTCATTTTCATTGAGGTTTTACTCATTCTCCATGTGCAATGAGCATTGCCTCATGCTAATTCCATGTTAATTGTTGTTTCCACTTTTCCATGTTATGATTATCATTCTTCATCGTGACTTTATGTTAATATGTATCTTGTGCTTCATTGATATTAATATTGTAAATAATAAATTTAATTCATCATGTTATTCCATGTTTAGTCCCTTTTTTGGATTTATATCTCACCATTTTCTTATGCATGTCCTCGGGTTATCCCATGCTATGCTATGTACAAGGGAATGAAGTGGTCATGTTAAGAATGTTCTAAATAAAGATGTTTTGTTTCATGTTTTAAGTTATTATGTAATTTTATTAATATTTAAAGACACTATACCTCTCAATCATGCATGTTGTATCATGTGATGAGTTTATGTAATAAATCATGTTTATGTTTGTAATAAATGCATGGTTTTTATACATGTACTCCAAAACTATTGAAATTTAGTAGATTTTGGTATGACCGAAACACTATCGGTGTATGTTCAATAGACATAGCACTTTGTGATAAACCATGTAAATGCGTTGTGTGGTCTCTTTGTGTGTGATTATTTATTTTTTCACATATCCATCATATAGGTTTAATGCGTTTCTCCCAACATGGGAACAAGATCCATCACTTTAGTGGAAAAATTTGAAATCATGATTCCCCCTCCCCTTTCACAGTGTCCTGAGGTTCTACATGTGTATAAAATAAATAATTAACATGTAAATTCTATATTTAAAATGTGAATAATTTTTTCATTTAAGTGTAGATAAAAATAGAAAAAAATAGAAAAATATTTCAAATTAAAAATTTTAAAAAAAATTGAAAATATAACAAATGGAAAAATATGTTAATAAAAATAGAATAAGCGAAAATACAAAAAATTTTAATTTTTTAATAGAGTTTCAGTTAAAATATTGGAATACATGAATAATAGTAAATTTTGAAAATTATTTTTTTAAAATACCTAAAAATGGAGAATGTATAAATGCATGAAAATAAATAAATAGATAATAGAGATTTTTGAAATAAATTACACAAGAATAAAAAATGTAACTAAAAAAAATTATTTACCAAAAATTAATCAAAATAACAAAAAAACAATAAAATTTATGTTATAGCATAATATTATCATTTAAAATACTTAATAAAATATTAATAAAAATTTCAATGCAATGAACTAAAAACAATTTTTAAATTAAAATGTGACCAATGACACAAATTTATGTGGAATAAACTAAAAAATTAAGAGCAAAACCAAATTCCTCAACATATAAATTTATTATAATAATCAAATAAATCCATGCTTTATATTTTTTAAAATAAAATAGAAAATTTAATAGTAAGCACTAAATGAATCATGTTAAGATATTTATTTAAATAGGAACACAACATTATGTTAGTAAATATTTTCAAAGAATAACAAGAGGAAGTCCATCCTATGTAAAATTACACCCTATTAAATGATGGAAACACATAATTATTCACTATTTAATATGTTATACCTAATATATCAATTCACCAACTTCCTTACATCAATTGATACTTGATTAATAATTATAAAATTTATGAAATTTTACATTTAACAGAAAATAAAATATTATCATGTATCATTGTTAATTATTACTCATTCTAAGGATCCAAAAAGTTATTTTGTTCTCTCACTTAATGATTATGAATCATAAAATTTTTAAATATTCTATTCCTTCTTTCCTCATTTTGGATAAACACTTATCTAAATTTAGTGAGATCATTTTTATCAAGGACCACTATTTTTTTATTTTCTATATTCAATGAATTTTGAATATTACTATGAAAAGAACTTTTGAGTTCGGCTTGTATTTTTTTATAGAAACACGCTCAATATCCCTATCCTAAAATATCACTATGGGATCCCAATTTCTTAATTTAATCTAGTTTCTATGGACTTATAAGAATATATTTACTAAGATCCCTATGGTTATTTATTTTCAAATGTTGAGACCCCATGGTTCGAGTTCAGATTTATTGTTTAATGTTGTCATCATAATTCCACAATGATCTGTCATTTCCCACTACCATTCTCGGTTCCTAAATAAAAAACCATAAAATTATAATAAAATACCCCTTAGAAATCATACACTCATAAAATATTTCAAATCAATGAAATCATCAATGAAAAATATATTTTTAACTTGTATAAGGGATAAAATTTAGTAAAATTTAATGTCTAAGACCATTGGTTTTGAATGAATATAAAATTCCATCATGATTTTGGTAAAATGTATTTAAGGTTGATTTTTATGATTCTATAATTGAATCAAATCATAGAATAATGAAGTGACCACTCCCAAATAGTGAAAATCAAAATTTTCTCCTATGTTGAATCATAAGTTCATAAATAGTATCATTCCCAAAAAAATTAATTCAATATTAAAAATAATGTTAAGGGGTAACAAAACTACTCAAAAAATAAAAGCTTCCACCATAATAGTAATAAAAAAAGAAAATAAAAAATACCTCTTCCCTTCACAATTGGGGAATCATGCACTAAAAATGAATTTTAATGTTCATGGTTCTAATTATAATATATTGGATATAATATTTTCAAATTTATTATAAAATAATACCAGGATTAATAACATTTTACAAAAAATGTTGACGGAATCTGATTTTTAAGGGTTAATGATGTTTTCACAATGGAACTAAACATTATATTTAATGTTATAGTACTCAACAATCTAATACCCACAATAGAATTCCATTTATTAATTTACACAATATCGTGGGGGATTCCCGCACACATAGATCATAGAAGTTGTTAGTAAACTATTATCAGAGTATTGAAATAGAAAAAAAAGATAAAACACTTCCCTAAATGTGGGGGATTTGATTGGTGATGAATATTCAAATTTTCTTCTTCAATAACCCTAATTGTATTATTCAAGTATGATATCCCCAATTTGTTTATTGTTAGGAAAACATTTATAGTAATATAGAAATAAATTTTTATGAAAAATATTAACCAAATTTTGAGTTTATTGTATTTTTATAGATAATCTTGGGTGATGTTCCCTTGTTTTTCCCTTCCCATGTTTCTAGAAATTGTTACACTCTAGAGAAAACAATTCAAGTGATAAAAATAAAAATTATTTGTTGAAGAAAAGATCATAGTGGAGTTAGAGTTAAATTTTTCATATACGATAAATAGATATGAAATAGTAAAATACAATGTTATAGTTTTCATAAAACATTCAGTTTATAGTCCTCAATCAGAAATGAGAGTGATTCATCATTAGAGAAATGAAAATTATAAAAAGCCATTTGGTTTCCATTTAATTTCTTGTTTGATTCTCTAACCATTGATAAAAATGGTCTCATTTCCTCTCCAAATAGATATATATCTCCATTAATAAGAACATTGGTAATTATGATGGTTTCCAACCACTTGATATCCAACATTCAAGGGAAAATTATCAACCAATAATAGAATTGAAAGGAAATTTTAGAAAACATGAAATGCCTATTATGAATTATAATTTCATTAAAGGATTTTTCTTTATCTTTTTAAATTTAATAATTTTCAAATGATTCCCTCATAATTTCCACAAGCTAACTCAAGTATAGAATCCTCCTCTCAAGATCAGACATGAAACCAGTGTTTAGGTCATTCACAGCCCAAAAAGACATATGATGTAGTTCCATAGGAAGGTTTAAAATATTTCCATTGAGAAATATTTAGAGGAATGTCCTTATGGGGTAACATTAATTATTTTTCTAGGTTCAAAAAACTTTATACTAAATCATAGACCATCCCTTTAATATGGTAGATATCGCATTCTCCAACATATAATTGAGATCTATCTTAAGAACATCATCTTTTCTAACAGATTTCGGGTGGTAGGTCGTTACAGTAATGTGATAACATCAATACCTCTCTATTAAATTCATGATCCTATAATTCATCAAATTGGTCACATTGTTTGTAATGAATTTTATGGTCTCCATAAACTATAAAAATTTGTTTTTATTCATAAATTATTTAAACTATCAGAAAAAATATGATAGAATGTCACTACCTCAACTCCTTTTCACACATAGTCCACATCAGCCTCTCGTATAATGGTTTGTTGAATATCTAGACTTATACCAACATTATAAATTATTTTCCCCTTTTCACTACCAATCACCATACTCCAGGAATTTTTGAATATTAATGGATAATAGAAAGAATCCTATTAAACATCCTTTGTAGTCATTTACCCTCCATGGATTCCACCTCAGGAATGAATGAAATATATCAAATATGGACAAAATATCCTCACCAAACAAACAACTATTCAATATTCCATCATAAAAATTTTAAAACGATTTGGTTTATCCTAGAAATAATATTTCATATCAAATATAAATATACTCTATTGGTCCGGTGAATTTTCATTAATAATAACACTAATAGGAATTAATTAATCAAAATCTAAAAATTAAGTATATTTTCTCATAGAAGGAGAAAATAATTTTATTATCCATGAATGATGTCTTGATCAATATTGGTTCCACAATTTTAGTGTTTGGTAGACCATAAAAACTACTTGTAACCACATTTTCAGCACCAATTTTATCCATGATTACCAAATCAAACTCATACGATTGAACAATTCACATCATTCTCCTTGTGATTGATTTAATATTATCCATCAAGCTATTGATGCATTGATATTAGTATAAAATGTTATCCTCGGCCACTATAAAGTATAATCTATCTTTTTCATGTTAAAAAATATAACAGAAACCTATTGATTTTCAGTGGTGGAATCATTCTTCTGAGTATTATCAATAAACTTTCTAAAATAATATATAAATTGATCTTTTTATCCTTACTCTTCCTTAAATAACAACAATATCTAGATCAATATCATCACTAATAACATAAAATGATAATTTATCATTTCGGTTATCGACCAATAGTTATTTTTTATGTTTCTCCTAAGAAATTGTAAATAATCAAAAAATATCTATTTAAAAACAAAAGTTGTGTCATTAAAAAATACAGAGTATAGTGTCCTATTTGTCTTGGAAGAATATTTAATGAACATCATGTAACATCAATAATGGTCTAACAAGATCATGACCTCTTTTAAAATTATCATGTTTCGGAATAAATTTTTTACCTAAATGATGTCATCATCAACCACTTGTAACATACTAGAAACCATGTGACTCATCATAATTCCCCATGTAGTGATGAAATGGATAATTTCCCACTTTATAATAATATTTGTATTTGGGAATATTTTGATAAAAAAATCCCTTATATACAGCTCTGATTTCAATTTCACTTCCTATAATGAATCATTTATCCATGAAAATTTGAATAATCATTGATACAATGTTAGAGAAGATTCAAATTAAGAATATATAAAAATTTACATGTTCATGACATAATCCATAGTTAATTATTTGAGTGGAAAATGTCCTAAATGGAAAACTGATAATTACCTTTTCATTATCTTTAAGAGTAATAGAAATCAATGTGGAACCAGACTAACCATAAAAAAATACTAATTTCTAGAAAACCTCTCTATAATTTGGTTAAAAAAATAATTTGGGAAAATATCATTCCCTGTGGAAACATTTGGTTTTAAATATTATTTATATAAATAGCCTTTGAATAAATTTCATATTTGATTTTTTTATTCCTTACATTTGATTTTATAATCACTACACTCTTCTTTCAAACAACCATGACAAGACATAACCAAGGACTTTAATAGATAGGAAATATTATACTAGCATCCAGAACCCTGATCATCTTCTTAGACCACTTCCTTTGTGTCTTGGTTAATCCAAACATTTTCATCCACTCTTGGTTTAATCTCATGATCCATGGGGTTCTTATACATTAAAAATGATAGAATTATAATCATCATATCAGTAAATGACTAGACAATAAGATTCATTTTCTTACATATTATTACTAATACATTATCTTCTTGAAATTACTATTGTTTTAATGAGATTATTACTAGAAATATTAAGCTTTTAATTAAAAATAATATATCAAATGGGACGGTTGGGGATTGACTACTACATTAGGTTGTGTATGGATTATAGGAAGACACTTGGGATTGAGAGGATTAAGGTCATCATGCATTCTCTTAAAAAGGTATTGAAGTAATATTTATCTTCATAATTATTAATTTCACAATGTTTATCATCACATATAGATTATTATTTTTATCTTAAGATGTGTCATATAGAAAACTCATCAAGGTGTTCCAAGAATTCCCCTTCAAACTCATCTATAGGATCCTTATCCTTCAATTAACTATTTATCATGAACGATTCGGTAGAGAAATAAGGTGCAATATTAAATTATTTTATTTTTATAAACAAAGAAACCCCTTTTGCACATCATTAAAAGATTCATTACCTCATAAAAGATCATCTCAATATAACACTGGGCCTTTGAATTCTTCTTTTCTTTTGAAAAAATTGAATTCTGTTTTTTCACCAAAAGAAGAAATTTATTTTTCCTTCAAGACTTCAATGAATACTCACCATTTTGGGTGGGTGATGGATCGATCAAATTGTTTAAAAAACAAGGATTTATTTATGAACTCCTCATATCATTTTCCGAAATTATGATAGTGTAATTAAATTACTTCTTTCTATTGGATAACATATAATGTTAAATTGGAAGCCTCTATCTTCAACTGTGCCTAAGAAGATAAGGCAACTTTAGTCTTAATGTTTTGAAGTTATCCAATTCTATAACATAACACTACACTCCTATGTGAGATTATAAGTTAAAATTTATAATAATATATTATTAATAGAACATATTATATTGATTTATTTAACATAACATGTTATTAATGTATGGGCACTGTGAACAGAATATCAATGTTCACATTTTAAATAACCATTGTATATTTCAACAGTTTAAAATTATGGTCTTATTTGTTAATTATTTTTAGAAAATATATTTATGGGGAAATGACCATAAACCCAGTATGAATCCCTTAAAAATTCTTATCATTAATTTACATTCCCTTTTATTAATTATTTTCAATCAAATTTATTATTATTTTTAGTTGGTATAGTAGGATTATATGTGTTAGAAATTATTCAATACAAATTTTAATATTCATAATTTTACAGATTGTAATTTCAAAATTCGTCTACTTTTTATTGTTTAAAATTTTGGGGAACATTCCTAGTTTATTTGTAGGTTTGGAGGCCACTCCTATTTTTAAACTCAATATAATTTTGAATATCATTCAACCTAGTTATGATTGAATTATTACCTATATTTGTACCACTAACTCCCCTCTCAAACCGCCCCATTTGGATTGCTTTATGTTTATAGTAGAATCAAATAGAACATTATATAAATTATTTTAATATTTTTTATCAAAAATACTTATATATTATTATAAAATACCCTATATATCATCTTGTGATTATTACTATTCAGATTTTATTGGGAATAGAAGAACATATAAGGTGGTTTTTGAGAACATGGGGTACAGCAGGTCTTAAAACTCACAACTCCTTCCATGATAGACATTAGTGATTTACATACCCCTAATAATAATTTTTTTAAAATGGGTCATCCATGGGATTCATTTTAAGAAACAATATAGAAAAATTTTAATTTTAAATATCATGAAAAGGTTTATAAATATTGACATAATAGAATGTAAATTCCCAAAAATGTCACAGTTGTGAAATTTCCCTTGAACAATATTTATATCATATTAATTAAGAAATAATGTAATTTTTTACATGGCTTATGGAAAAATATTGGTTTATTTTGCTAAAATTTTATATACAAAGATCATGATTCTATCAAAAATTTAATTTATTATAACATAGAATAGATCATCCTAAAAGAAATAAAGAAGAATATTAAACCAAACAAGAGTCTTCTCTACCCTAAAAATCTATAGCCCCCAATGTCTAATTTCTCTGTTGTGAACTGTATTCTCTTTGTATATGAATATCCTTCAAGGTTAAATATCTAATGCTATTATGAGATCTTATTATTCTATCAATATTTTATTATCTTATCATATCATAGCTCCACATGTTTTTATCTTTCTTCCATATGGTTCATTAACTATCTATTTTTATGACTAAATAGGTTGTGAAACCCATCACAAAACATGAATCTCTTGGAATCATCAATATTAAATTTCTATATCATGACTTAATATTAGTTATCTATTTGATGTTTATTTAGGATTATAGTAAATATAAAAATAACTTAATGATAAAAAAATTACCAAAATTAAAAACACAATTTTTTAAATTATGAATATAAAAAATGAAATTGAAATAATATATAAAATTGAAAAAAATGAGATATGTTCTCGTTTTAGGGAATTGAGTCAATTATTATGTGTAGGGATACCAATTATAGAGGATAATTCCTCTTCTTATTCAACTATGATATAGGAAATGGTATAAAACTAACTTAATGGAAGTATTTTCCACATTATGCTCCATAATGAACAACTGACCAACTCCATGTGAACTCCATGTGATTGTAGTCAGTATTCTTAAATGAAATATGCTACACTATTAATGTTCCCATTCATGGCCATGGCCATGATAAATGACCATTAAGAATTATAAATATCAAAAAAATATAATAAATATATTAAGAACATTTTATTTTGGGAATTGTGTTTTTATTTTATTAGAATAAAGGAGGTGTTTTATGGGCCCATACATTGGTGGACCAATTCAACTTGTTAGTTTTATTGAACAAAAATATATTTAAAAATATATTTAGTTAATAAAATTATTATTATCAAATAAATTATATTTTTTTAGTATTTTTATTATATATATACATTAGTTTTTTTGTAGCATTAGTTATTATTATTCAAACTAGGGGTATATTGGGCGTTGATATGTGGTTATACTTGTTCTTATAATTCAAAAACCATGCATGGGGTCCTCTTCTTCGACATAAGTCATGTTTTCTTGTTGTCTTGTCATTTTTCCTCTGTAGTACAGATAATGTGGCATCGACCTTCTTTAGATCATTTCCTATCAACATCAAATATATAGAAAATAGTGGAAATAGATCTTCATTCTCATTAGTAAGAATATAATGAGAAACATTTTGGTTATAATTAAGTTGTATTAATCTATCAACCCTATGATCTTTCCTAACACTGACCTTGTGTATTTTTTATTGGAAGTATTTTTTGTTTTATTCTCCATCTATTTGAGTTTGTGGAGGATGGAAAATTTATCATAATGGGGTTGTAGCTTTATTTTTGGGGTATGGAGCGTCATGTAGAAAGGGTTCTTCACATTCATGGTCGGTTGGGGTTTTCATGAGGGAATCTCATGCTAGGGTGGTGTTAGTGGTGTAGTACGGTGGTCCCGATAAGGTGGTAGCATGGTAACTTCAAAGCATGGATGTCTGAAAAGTTGTCACAATGTCAATATATTATCCAAGGGATGGGAAATATAATAGATCTGGTGTAGATACTTCATACAATATCAATGAACACATAATTAAATAATTTAATATTAAATAAATAAATATCATTTTAAAAAGGTAAAAAAAAATTAACACATAAAATAATTAATCAAAAAGGTAATTTTAATTTAATTCTTTTAATACATTTCGTTGAAATTCACATTAAAAGAAAAGAAATTAAATTAAGAATAAAATAATCATTTTAACAAGAAATGAATTGATTGATTGATTGAATTTATTTTAATAAATATTATATATTAGTAGTCTTAAGAATATTCTCTTGAATTAAATTAATAAATTTATAACTCTTAAAATTTAATAATATTATTTTGAAATAAACAAAATTGATAGTGAATAAATCTGTTAAAATAACTAAATAAGTGAATTTTTTTTGAAAACTATTATATATTAATAAGAAACGTGGTTAAAAACTATTTATTTATTTACCTATAAGTTACCCAAATAAACAAGAAACCAATGGAATAGTTATATTAATATAAAAATGATGTTTTTATATTTCCAATAAAAATAACTAAAAATAAATTTATTAACATAAAACCATTTTTTTACATCATAAAATAATTAATTAAGATAAATAATGTAATAAAGTAATGAAATAACAACCAAAACACATTATATGATATAATATCTTATGTGTGGGAAATAAATTCATCATTTATAGAATTATTTCAATAATAAAACACTCTTCCTTTAGAGGAGGGTGAATTAAAACTAGATATATCATATTGTTTACTACTTATTCAAAGAAGATGTATTTGTAAAATTCCCTACCTTTCTCTTGATCCTCTTCTTTAAAATTCACTAGATGTGGAAAATATAGTCTTTAGCTGCTCCCTTTCTCCATTAATTTTGAACCCAAATAAATGAGTGTTTACCCAACTCTCTCCTTCTTCATTAAGGAAATAATTTTGGTTCTATGGAACACATATTTTATTTCGATATTCAATATAATCATCTTGATCTATTTCACTTTGTTATGACCACCTACTGAAATATTTATTCATGCAATATTGCTTCTATGAATCATCCATGAATGATGTATTTTATCCATTGATTTGTGACATTTTCCAATCGTACAATTTAATAATATAGGATTTATATTAAAATATTCATTATATATGTCTATCGATGATACTTGGAATATATTACAAAATATTCCAAATCCTCATAATTTAATGTAGTTAACCATTAAAAATTTAAAAATCAGAATCGTCTACATTATCACAGCTAAATCAAATAAATATTTATTCTTAAATTTATATTTATCTAGGCTTTCATCATTATAACCCCTACATCTCAAACATTCTAGAATTATTTTTACATTTTTTGATATTTTTACTTTTTATAATATATGAATACAAAGAATCAAACATAGATAATAAACAATTAACCTTAAATCTCCAAGGTCTTTAGGATTTGATCATCTAAAATACCATTACTTTTTAAAAAAATATATAAAGCCTGATTAATCCATTAGGTATAGATCTTGAAATAAAAATGAAAAGATTCACATCAATATTAAGAGTTATATTTTTTAAATTCATTATTTTACAATTTAATATTTGAATTTAAACATTCACTAAATATTCCCAGATATATTCTCCAAATTTAATATGTTTAATTTATCATGGGATAGACACTTTAAAATATCTCTAAATTTTTTGTCATATATTTTTGGTAAATTATTCAAGGATTTTATTCTATGATAATGTTAGAACCATATATTTGGTATGTAAGATCCAATATTTTCTAGGTACATCCCTCCTGCATTATGGTTGAACTTCCTTTAGATGTATTTTCATTTTTACTAAAAATCATGGTGGTTGGGCCTTTTTAGGGTTAGAGAAACGTTCTTGAGAATAAGTGACCTATTATTTGGGGATATGTATTTTTTAGAATAAATAGAGAGTGGTAATACTTGTTTCGAATATATTAATAGGGTTCTCTATTCGTTTAGGATGTATTAGAGGTAAATCAGTTTCGTTGTACAAAAGATGGGTTCACAGTTTTCCATTAGACACTTTCAAGTCATCTATAACAAACACAAAATGAACCTATTTCTAGGATTATTCCATCAAAAGGTTTAGAGCTCAAAATATTTACACACTATGATACAAGTTCACATCATGAAACAATCTATTAGGGTAATTTTAACCCATGGTGTTTTTTATTAATATCTTATAAATCGTTATGTTCAATACATGAATGGGGATCAAATTATAAATATCTCTATAAAAGGAATTTCAGAACATGTTGTGTGTATATTTTTATATTCATCCACATTGAATCCGTCTCCCATGAACACTAGGTTGTCTCCAATTGATATTAGAGAAAGTCGTTCCATTATTTATGACTCAGTCTATCATTTAATATTCAGTGAGTTCTTTCGCACAACTTTACGATTTTGGTCCTATGATTCTCTAATATTGTGGTGTGATACCTTGACAACTATAGAATCAGGTTTCCATATTGATTCATATGTGATCTATGTTTTTCATGTGATCTCTTCCACCTTCATTATTCATTAGTTCTCCCTATAGAGTGTTTTTCTATGAAATTTGGATAAAGGGAGTTGGTCTAAAACAATTCCAATGCTCTTTTTCTATTTGTTTAAGTGTGTGAAAAATTATGCAATTATATCAAAACAACATAGTTTTTAACAAAAAAATTGGGTGATTATAATGATGTGTTTGAACTATTTCATTTATACTATTGTATCCAATAGTGTTACACCGGGCTTGTGGGAACACATAGGTTGATCCTATCCACGAGTAAATATGAACTATTTTATTATTACAATACATATTAGAAAGACATGATACCTTAGTTTATTTACAATGATAGAATAAATCTAGAAAATGTATTACATATATATTGAAATAATTAGTGATACTTTTAATAGATATGGGTTAGGAAACTATGATTCTAACATCATATGATATAATTTGATGAATGAAAGGGTAAATAGGTGACAAATGCTAATTTGATTGTTTATTCATTTTGGATTATGATGGATTATTTTTATTATTATTTCTATTCGGAATTATTATGTGATTAATATTATAATGCTTATATATAGGGATTTTCAAATTTCATGGTTACATTATTATAGGACATGAACCATTTATGTTGTAATTCATATAGGGATTTCCTAGTTATACTGAATTATTACATTTTGGGTTTATCCCAGTTATGATATAGTTATTATAGGACATGGAATGGTTATATTGTAATGATTATAGGTATTGGACAAATTATGATATAGTTCATATAGACCTTGTCCACATAATGCTATAATGGATATAAGTGTTTGGTTTGTGATGTTATAATTCTCATAGGGCGAGACCTAGTAATGTTGAAATGCTTATACATAGGGGTTCATCTGATTTATATGAATATGACATTGAACTATGTTCTAAACTAACATGGTAATGCTCTATGGTAAAAGATATTCTACTAATGAAGATTCATTACTTTACTATCTTGAATGGTTAATTAATACTCTTTTTATTACTTTATAGAAAATAGTTTTTATGAGAATTATGTTATGTAGACATAATGGTGTCAACCAACAATGTTATACCTACTCACCACTCAGGCTATCATTTTCTACCAGAGTATATTCCATTGATTCAGTGCTAAATAATGGAAAGGGACATTATTGTTGCATGGATGGATTAGATTTTGGATATGTGAATGATGTGGGGTTTATGAATAGGGTTGTTTGTGTTTTCTTCTTCACGGTAATTTATCATTATGAATTATATAATCTAATTTGATTCCATTTCACCCTAAAATTAATTGGTTCATTATTATTTGTATTATGTGATTCATACATAATCTTTACGATAAATGGTTTATTTTTACATCTATTTCCACTACACTGATGTTTTTTTTTATTTCATAAATATTGCAATAATATACTTGGGGTATTGTCTCTACACTATGTTCTCTACACCCAACTATTATTCAAATTCTTCTGGAATATGGAGACGTGCACTTGATGTATAATAAAAATATATAATCTGGCCTTTCGATATAAAATCAGATCGATGGATGATACAATGGGTTTTTAGATGTTATGTTTTATTTTTTATATCCTTACTATACAGTAATGGTATAAAGGGTACTATAATTTATTGGGACTTGGTAATGATCTTGTTCAAGGTTGTAGTTATCCCATGTATGAGGGAAAATTTAGAGTGTATAGGTATGGGATTATTTTTCATTATGATATTTTGTTATGATTTATATATTTTTACCTCTATTTATTATCATATAATATAATTTTATTCTTTCTAGAGTCTTATAATTATTGCATGGTACGAAACTGGATTATTATAAATGAATCATAATAGGCACATGTGGATATATATTGAATGGTATTCTTCATGTTAGGGACAAATTGTTTCTTGTGATATATTTTCATTAATGAATTACAAGATGAGATTCTTGTTATATTAGATTAATGAAACGAATGAACTTTTATGTTATTCCAATTAACATGGTAATTCTTGTTGGGATTGACCATGAGCCCATGGTTCCCTATTTTGATGACCTTATTATTATCTATTATAATGAGGAGTGTGTTGTCTTGTATATAAAATTCTTCCTTGACTAAGTAAAATTGAGTGTAAGGAGAGATATAATTATCACACTCCTAACAATACACACCTTAAACATACCACATATCTTAATGACCACATGTATTTTAACCTTCGTGATATCTTCATGATGGTCCTGAAATCCTTGGTAAGAAAAATTGTTCACTCTGAACCATCAATATCTATGATTAAGAGATACTTTCCACTATAAATTTTTTCTATGTTTATGGGGGAGGGAGGCCCCCAGGCGGTCAAAATCTAGATTGAGTTATCCCAAATGATTTTAAATCATATCATGATATAGACAGATAAGAGATTATAGCATAATGCATAAAATCTTCATGAAATATCAATTTTTTTGGAAACTCGGTATAGACATAGGATAGGGGAAATTTATATTCATGTTACATAATCAACTCTAACTTTTTTGGATGCAGGACCTTCTAATGTTACTGGTACTATTCATTTTTCATCTATTATAATCAATGTTTTTTATATTGGATCATCACACTCCAATATATCTATTATTTTTATTTAATTTCATGTGAATGGAATCAGAGGGATTACATAGTGTCTTGACTATCAATGCACTATTCAGAGCGTAGTTATCGAATATCATCCATTACAGGGCATGTTCGATAAATATTAGTTGATTTCATTTCCTTTTGAAAATTTTAATTCTAAAAATAATGTGAATTTATTATTTTATTGTTATGTTTTTTCTATTTTTATACCAAATATCATATTGAATGTTATCAATGGATAATTTCATTTCCATCTTTACAATGAGATAAGTTTTTTCACTAGGGTGATTGGGATCTTCAAGAATGTTTTGTTGGAACAATTCAATGTAGATTGTATTTTCTAATGATTTAGATATAAGGTATTTCTCTAGAGAGTGTTGAAATTTAGTGGGATACATTTTTTGTAACACCCCAAGATTCCACGGTACGTTTCCCTTTGAATAATGCAATGGCGTGCATTGTACGAAACTTGGTGATTCTAACACACCACAACCAATCAAACTAGCCGTTATGAATAGTAGTACCTACTTTTTGAAATTTTATAAATTATATCTCTCAAAATGGACATCATTTTTTGGATTCGGAATATTGAAATTAGCCTAGGGTGAAATTTTGGTACTTTTCGGATAACTTTCATATTTTGATGAATAGTGAAAATTACTAAATTTTAATTAAAAACAACTTTTTTAATCAAAATAATTAATATTGATAAATTATGAATTTGAGTGGTTTTAAAGTATATTTAGAATATATTTTTCCATTTAATTCAATTTTTGTCATTGGACATAATTTTTCAATTAAACCATACATAAACAAATACCAATCTTTTGATAGTTATTATCTGTTAAAAACACGTTTTTTGTTTTGACAGCGGTAATTAATTTTAAATTAATTTCTTCCACTTCTGTGTTTGGAATTTAGAAAAATGGATTCCATATTTGGAATCATAATTTTCAAATTGTGTAAATAGGTAACTTTTATTTTTAGACATTTTGAATAATTATTTCGGTAAATATATTATTTACCATGGTTAAAGGGTAAATCCGGTAAATAAGTGTTAACAATTAATATTATTATAATACAAAATTACCATAAAACATGTCCTAACCTTATTGGATGATAAATTTCCGACCATGGGAATCTTTGGGTCTATTTTGGGACCCCATGGAGCCACTTGTAAGTGATAGAGGCAGTTTATTTTAATTAAGTTAAAATGAATATAAAAATGACACAAGCATATATCTTTTAGAAAAACAATTGTTACATAGGGTTATATATGTTTTATTTTCGACTATAAATATTAATTATAATGATAATAATATTTAATACATAATGATTATTTATTTATAATTTTTAGACATTATAAAATTTAATTTTTTTATGACACAACGGTGATGCAGTAATTAATACATTTATGAAAAATTAGAATATATGATATTATAAATACATAAATAAATATAATTGGAGACTTTTTATGAATTAAAATAATTTCCTAGGTTAATATTAATTGTTATTATTGATATAATTAACTTTTTTGGAAGTAATAATTCTGTTATAAGGTTTAAAAAATCAATTATTGAATAGTATCAAAATTGACATAAAAGAGTTTTAAAAACAAATGTTATATTCTCAATTGATACTAAATTCCTAAAAAACTAATGTTCAGCCAAGAGACTTATATAATGATAGGTGTATCATTAATGGAACACTTTTGGGTATCTTGGATATATATAGTATGTTTATTAACCATATAGTATAAAAAAACAAAGAGATATTGTAAACGTGAAACTAATTAACTTAGAGTTAAAACTAATAGATAAGGATAATATAATGACCAAAACCTATCTAAATTCTATCAGTTTAGTGGTTATAGACACATCCTCACCTTAACCATTAAATAATCCACTTTGGATCCATTAGAAACCGAATATGAATTTATTATAAAATAATATTTCTAGCATTTCCAAAGGTGCACCTCACCCCTCTTATAAAAGGGAACTCCTCCTTCTCATTAATTTACACCGTAAAAGCATTTTGGTTCGGTCAAACCCTACCCAAATACTCTCTAAACATCCCTCACTTCTTCCTAGAGGCCTTAATTTATTCATAAAGCCAATATATGGATCCATTTTGATCAAATCCAAAGGAAGAACCTGAAGAAGAGGTAATGTTTTCACCACCCTTTTCAAGTTCCATTCTTATTCCACTTCTTCCTTCTTTGTTGTTACCATTATAAAAAATAATTCCAGTATCTTATATATACTGTGATGTTATTATAAATATGGTACAACCATATTCATTATTCTATCCATCCTTTGAATAACATGTCACCATACGTGTGTACGTACGGCTTACCGTCTCCACGTCGTGGTGTAATTTTCATTCAATAAATTATTATTTGGATGGGTATAACAATGATGTGTAATTCATGTAAATAATAAATATAACATGATAATTATTCTGTATATATGTTATACCATTCAATTATATGTTATTTTAACATCAAAATAATGATATTGTCGCTCGTGCGTACGTACGGACTACTGTCTCCACGAATGTGATGGGATTCATTCTCTATCGTATTCATTCAAGTATAATAATCATATTATAATTCAAAAATAATATTTAAGAGCTTGATATCATTTTGGATATGAATAAAATACAACCTATACATGGAAAACATGGCTTACATAACAAAACATATAAAAGAAAATGAGTAAGTTAACACCCGAAACAACGATAATACTAAGATATTATTAACAAATAAATGTTAAAAGATCATATATGATATCATATTAATGTAAATGATTATTTTATAATTAAATAACAATTATTTCACCATTATAAAGGAGTTTAACCTGCCTTCGACCAAGGAAAAAGTACAAAGTAAGGGGTTTCTTATCTCACTTTTAATTCCGTGAGAATTCCATTGTTCACCACTTATTTATTACATGTGGTGTGTTTACTGCCCATGTTTGTATTCATTTTGTAATATACTTTAATTCATTTATATTTACATCATCATTGTGTGATACTTCTTTCATGGTTGTATGTTTTTTATGTTACCAAATTAATAAGGGAATTTGAAATTTCAATTTCCACTCATTCGGCTTTACGCATACATCATTGATTATTTTACTCCAAGATTATGTGTGGAATCACTATTCATTTGATTATGTCATAATTTACCCTCCCCATTATTTGGATATACTTTTTATACACATAATCACTCCATTGATAAATTATCAAGTCATCGGTATGAACTTGATAAGAGTAATTTTTACTCAATCTCAATTTGTTGGGATAAACATCAAATTCATTGGTGTTGTTTTTACAAGATTATGTGTGAATGTCCATTGATTTTTTTACACTGAATATCCAATAATATTTAGTGTATTTATATTTATCACAAATATATATGTCAGTGATTTATCCTTAACCTAAGGATACAGCCTTTATGAGGGATTTCATCTACAATTTACATTCTATTGAGACTTCTTTGTTGTTATACAACAAATCACTTTTATGTGGTGTATATAATGTACTTTGACATATTATATCATGTATACCCTTATTCTCATGATATTACAATGTTTTGATTACCTCAATTATTTGTATTCAAGTTTCTCTCTTTTGGTTAGAAACTCTAACTAAAATACCATTTTTAAATATTTTAAAGACTTATTCTTCTAAATCATGATCATTAATGTCCATGTTTTAAAAATGGTTTTAAGGATTTATTTATATGGACATTAAAGTTTTAAAATTAAAACTCCTTTTAAAAGTTTCAAAGTGGTATGGGATACTTTGATTCAAAAATCTATTTTTAAATGTCTTCTTGACAAATAGTGTGACTTTTAAATGATTTCAAGAAAAAGGGGGATATTTCTCTCAAATAGTTTTGATGATTATTTTCATCTATGTCAATTTCCGTCATTATTCTCGATTGAGGTTAATATGATACAATAAAATCTTCCATATTGTATCTATCGAGTTATGTTTGACTGGGGATGTGCTATTTTTATGCCATTCATGGTTTGTGGATAATGTATTGACATTTCGTATGCTAGTTTTAATACGAATGTTTATGTTATGTTTAAAATTTTTCATATGAGGAATGCATTGGACTTAGTAAGTGACGGGTGGAGGCCACTATAGCTCCTCGATGCATCGGTAGGTCTCACGAGACAAACTAGTGTCTTGGCACAAGGCTTTGAAAAAATCTTATTTGTAGTCTTGGCATGAGGCCTAGGCTATGTGGTTATGATAGTCTGACATTATGCATTCCATCATTATAAAAGTGGGTTATTGATTTTTCAAGTGATTTTTCGACTAGTAGAATATCCAAGTGAATAAGTAAATTGAATTATTTCATTTTATTTTTTTCCATATTATGCTGAAGTTCAAGTTTAAAAGGCTTTTGTTTTAGTTATAAATTTCTTTATGTGTTTATGCTTATCTACGAAAGATTCTGCTATATTGTTATCCTTACTAAGCATCTGAGCTCACCCCTTTCAATGTTTTATCTTTTCCCAGGATGTGAAGAAGTAATTTATGAATGAACTGCAGGGATAGTATGATGGGATATGAAAAAAGATGTTGTTGTAGTTTTTTACCTTATGATGTAATGTAAGACTTATGAATATATCTAGTGTTTCCAAGACTACTAAACTAATCGGTCTTTCGAGACTTTATCCTTTGTGATCATGCCAATGTTATGTAATAATGCACCGACTCTAGGTATCTAGGGTCAGGGCGTTACAGTTGGTATCAGAGGAAGTTTAGTACAATCCTTGGAAGCTAGATTTTGATAAACTCTAATTAGAGAACGTAGACCTAAGATGAACTTTGAGGATTAGTATAGAAGAACTTCCTAAAATTTTGGTATTGTAGAGATTTTGTGAGTTTTCTGAGAAATACATCCCTGACTGGATACGAGCAGGTAGAGGTGGTTCTGGCACAGATGTACCTAAGGGTAAAACCCGAAAACACCCCTTTGATCTCGACTCGAATGGGAACTACTGCATGACAACGGGCCTTGGTGCACTCTTGGTTACAACACTCCCAGAGGATATTCTTAGGATAATTTTCATTTTCATTACAAACCAATTTGAAGTATTATATATAAGATGAGAGTAAATGACATTGGTTAATCCAAATGTGTTTCAAATTGAGAATATGGTGACATGTTAATCTCTAAATGATTTTATGACTTCTGTTACTCACACAATGCTTTCTGGTTTTAGTCAATGGCTGGATTCCAAGGAAGTCACAGTGACTTTGATAATGATGTACAAGGTGGGAACGGTGGTGGAAGTGAACAAAAAATTGGAATGTTGATAGGCATAAAAGATATTGTATTTATGCCAAATCAATTTTCCAAAAATATGATCAACAATATACATATTAACCAATTCTCGGACTCAAAAAAGAAGATAAAGGTGATGAATGATAATATCTCCAGCAGTGGAGACCATGGAGAAAGGAATCCTCAATTTCTATTATGTAGGAAATGTGGAAGGAGACACCCAGGAAAGTGTCTCAATGGGACAAACAAATGCATTACATATGTGAAGGAAGGACGTAAAGTGAATAATTGATGAAGAAAAATGCCGAGTACTATGGAAGAAGATAAAAATGGTCCCCAGAATCCATTTACAGTCATTTCCCATAAATTTAGGGGACCTGACCATTACCCGAGTGAATTCCCTATTCTATAGGATATTTTCTTGGTCAAATAAGAAGGTATGTGGAAATAAATGGTTGGAGAAATGTTTAAAAAGTATTAGTGCTCCTTGTTGATGGGTTTACTTTGGAATAATTTTCCATTGTATTTTTAAACCTATTGTTTTCCTTGTGAGAATGATTTTTGAGGAATAATTATATTTTCTCATGTGGATATATTTATAAATAACCATTTGGTTTTATATTATTGTTGGGTTTGAGGAAATTATAAGTTATTATAATTTCGGATGAAAATGCAAGGTATGAGATAATATTTGTGTTTAAATTATGTTATGGTTATTTTGAACAATTTATCTCATTTTGGTAATGTTATAAAATATAGTTTTTGAAAAAGGACAACACGCAGACCGTGTGACAACCCGTCGCGTCAGACAAAGCTATGGGAATCGAACCCACAACCAAAGTTTGATTGGGATTTATCACCTACCACTGGACTACGTGAAGTCCCTGGTGAGTGTGACTATTATACATTACTTAAATGATTTTATTGATCAACAATAATTTGATCTGGGATCTTGTGTCTTATCAAATGAATACCCTTAATATAGGAAAATGATTTGGTGATTAAGTGATAAATGTTATTTTGGTTGTTGTTCGCTTTTTTGTGAACACTATATGCCCAAGGAAAATAAAATATTATGGGATTTCATTTGAGGAGTAATGTTGTTTTTTTATATATTTTTATTGTGGATTTATAGTGATTTGCGTTATTTATGGAAATGATTAGGTTAATTACTTTTAATTATGTGACTTTAAGAGTAATTAATGTCATTTGGAGATACAATTTAACGTGGAAGACTACATTCTTATAAGTTTTGAGTTTCAATATTAGTTTGGATTATATTGAAGTATTTTAATGAAAATTGATTATTGAATGCTATTTATTTAACTTTGGGGTATTGATGGTTTAATTTTAGAAATTAAGATTAGTTTTTATCTCTAATGGAATATCCATTTAGGGGTCATCAGATACTATACTAACCATTTTTGTTATGATTAATCTCTAAATACAATGTAAATATATAGTTTATCCAATGTGGATCATGTATTTCTATAGATTTCTATTCTAGATCTTCCATTGTGACCAATTCTTCTTGAATACTCATTGTTCAAGAAAAATGAGTTCGTGGTAAAAAGTTATTAAATAATGAAACTCTACATAAAAATTAATCATATCTATTTATGTTCTTAGTCAATATCATAAATTAATTCCTCTTCCTTATGTAATGTAACATAAAAAAAATGTTCTATGTTTACTTTTCCTACTGGGAGACTAAGGACAGTTTGTCCCAACACAAGTTTGTAATTTATTTCTTGTTAAATTTCTCATGATCATGTTTTCTATACCTCTCCATCATAACTAAACACTTATTTTATCATCCATATCCATGTTTTCCTACATGGAATCCTATTATGGTTTATCTTGGGTGACCTTTATACCTCTCTTCCTTTCTTTTAAAGTGATAGTTTTATTAACTGTTTTTCTGATGTGGGACTTTCCATTATATTATCAGGCCCAATTTTAAAAAACATACGAGGAATAAATTTATTGAAGGATGGGAGAATGTAACACCCCAATATTCCATGGTGCGATTCTCTTTGAATAATGCAATGGCGTGCATTATACGCAAATTTGAGATTCTAACACACCACAACCAATCAAACTAGCCGTTATGAATAGTAATACCTACTTTTTGAAATTTAATAAATTATATCTTTCAAAATGGACTTCAGTTTTGGATTTTTAATATCAAAATTATCCTAGGGTGAAATTTTGGTTCTTTTCTGAGAACTTTCATATTTTGATGAATAGTGAAAATTACTAAATTTTAATTAAGAACAACTTTTTAATCGAAATAATTAATATTGATAAATTATGAATTTTAGTGGTTTTAACGTATATTTAGAATATATTTTTACCATTTAATTCAATTTTTTTCATTGGACTTAATCTTACAATTAAACACGACATAAACAAGTGTCAATCTTTTGATAGTTATTATATCTTAAAAAACGCTTTTTGTTTTAAAAGCAGGAATTAATTTTAATTTAATTTCTGCCACTTCTGTGTTTGGAATTTAGAAAAATGGATTAAATATTTGGAATCAGAATTTTCAAATTGTGTAAATAGGTAACTTTTATTTTTAGACATTTTGAATAATTACTTCGGTAAATATTTTATTTACCATGGTTAAAGGGTAAATCTGATAAATAAGGGATAAAAATAATGTTATAATAATAAAAAATTACCCTAAAACATGTCCTAACCTTAATGGTTCATACATTTCCGACCATGGGCATCTTTTGGTCGATTTTGGGCCCCCATGGATCCACTTTTAAGTGATAGGGACACTTTATTTTAATTAAGTTAAAATGAATACAAAAATGACACAATCATATATCGTTTAGCAAAAAAATTGTTACATAGGGTTATATATGTTGGATTTTTTACAATAAATATTAATTAGAAAGATAAAAATAGTTCCTACGTAATGACAGTTTATTTATAATTTTTATACATTATATAATTTAATTTATTTATGACACAATGGTGATGCAGTAATTACTAAATTAATGAAAAATTAGAATAATTGATATTATAAATATCCAAATAAATATAATTTGAGACTTTTTATGAAGTAAAATAATTTTATAGGTTAATATTAAATGTTAGGATTTATATAAGTAAGTTTTTTCGATTTAATAATTTTTTTATAAGTTTTACAAAAATCAATTATTGAATAGTATCAAAATTGACATAAAACAGTTTTTAAAATAAATATTATATTATTAATTGATATTAAATTCTAAAAAATATAAGGTTCTGCAAAGAGACTTATATAATGATATATGTATCATTAATGGACCACTTGGGGGTATCTTGGATGTATATAGTATCTTTATTAACCATATAATATTAAAATACAAAGAGACATTGTAAAAGTGAAACTAATTAACTAAGAGTAAAAACTAAAAGATAATGTTAATATAATGACCCAATCCTATCTAAATTATATTGGTTGAGTTATTTTTGACACATCCCCACCTAAAAGTTTATATAATCCACATTGGAGCATTTATAAACTGAATATGAATTTATTATAAAATAATATTTCTAGATTTTCCAAAGGTGCCCCTCAACCATCTTATAAAAGGGAACTCCTCATTCTCATTAATTCACACCTTCAAAACCTTTTGGTTCGGCCAAACCCTGCCCAAATACTCTATAAACTTCCCTCACTTCATCCTAGATTCCTTCCTTTAGTCATAAAAACAACATAAGGAGCCATTTTTATCAAATCAAAAGGAAGAACCGGAAGAAGTGGTAATGTTTTGACCACCCTTTTTCAAGTTCCTTTCTTCGTCCACATCTTCCTTATTTTTTATTACCATTCAAAAATAATAATTCCTGTATCTTATATATACTGTGATGTTATTATAACTATGGGATATCCATATTCAGTATTCTATCTATCCTTTGAATAACATGTCACCATACGTGTGTACGTACGGCTTACCGTCTCCACGTCGTGGTGTAATTGTCATTCAATAAATAATTATTTGGATGGGTATAATAACGATGTGTAATTCATGTAAATAATAAATATAACATGATAATTATTCTGTCTATATGGTATTCCATCCAATTATATATTATTTTAACATCAAAAGAATGATATTTTCGCTCGTGCGTACGTACGGACTACCGTATCTATGAATGCGATGAGATTCATTCTTCATCGTATTCATTCAAGTATAATTATAATTAAATTATTTAAAAGTAATGTTTAAGGACTTGATATCATTCGGTATATGAATAAGATACAACCTATCTATTACAAACATTGCTTACGTAACAAAACATATAAAAGGAAACGAGTAAGTTAACACCCAAAACAACAATAATACTAAGATATTATTAACAAATCAATGTTAAAAGATAATATATGATATAATATTAATGTAAATGATTATTGTATAATTAAATAACAATTATTTCACCATTTTATAGGAGGTTAACCTACTTTCGACCAAGGAAAATGTAAAAAGTAAGGGGTTTCTTATCTCACTTTTAATTCCGTGAGAATTATATTGTTCACCAATTATTTATTACATGTGGTGTGTGTACTTCCTATGTTTGTATTCATTGTGTAATATACTTTAATTAATTTATATTTACATCATCATTTTATTATCCTTCTTTCATGGGTGTATGTTTTGTATGTTACCAAATTAATAATCGAATTTGAAATTTCAATTTCCACTCATTCGGCTTTACGCATACTTCATTGATTATTTTACTCCAAGATTATGTGTGGAATCACTATTCATTTGATTATGTCAAAATTTCCACTCCCCTTACTGTGGATATAATTTTTATACATATAATCACTCCATTGATAAATTCTCAAGTCATCGGTATGAACTTGAAAATAGTAATTTTTACTCAATCACAGTTTGTTGAGATAAACATCCAATTCATTGGTGTTGTTTTTATAAGAATATGTGTGAATGTCCTTTGATTGTTTTTCACTGAATATCCAATCATATTTAGTGTATTTATATTTTTCACACATAATTATGTCGTTGATTTATCCTTAACCTAAGGATACAACCTTTATGAGGGATTTCATCTCAATTTACATTCCATTGAGAATTCTTTGTTGTTATACACCAAATCACTTTTATGTGGTGTATATAATGTAATTTGACATAGTATATCATGAATCCCTTTATTCTTATGATATTAAAAAGTTTTTATTACCTCAATTATTTGTATTCAAGTGTCTCTATTTTTGTTAGAAACTCTAACTAAAATACCATTTTTAAATGTTTTAAAGACTTATTCTTCTAAATCTTTCTTATTAATGTCCATGTTTCAAAAATGGTTTTAAGGATTTATTTATATGGAAATTAAAGTTTTAAAATTAAAACTCTTTTTAAATGTTTCAAAGTGGTATAGGAGACAATGATTCAAAAATCAATTTTTAAATGGCTTCTTGACAAATACCGTGACTTTTAAATGATTTCAAGAAAAAGGGGGATATTTCTCTCAAATAGTTTTGATGATTATTTTCATCTATGTCAGTATCCTTAATTATTCATGATTGAGGTTAATATGATACAATACAATCTTCCATATTGTATCGAACGAGTTCTGTTTGACTGTGGATGTGTTATTTTTATACCATTAATGGTTTTTGGATAAAGTATTGAGAAATTTTATGCTAGTTTTAATACGAATGTTTATGTTATGTTTAAGGCTTTTCATATGAGGAATGCATTGGACTTAGTAAGTGACGGGTGGAGCCCGCTATAGCTCCTCGATGCATCGGTAGGTCTCACGAGACAAACTAGAGTATTGGCACAAGGCTTTGACAAAATCTTTTTTGTAGTCTTGGCACGAGGCATAGGCTATGTGGTTATGATAGTCTGGCATTATGCATTCCATCATTATGATAGTGGGTTATTGATTTTTCATGTGATTGTTGAACTATTAGAATATCCATGTGAATAAGAAAATGGAATTATTTCATTTTATTATTTCCATATTATGTTGAAGTGCATGTTTAAAAGGCTTTTGTTTTAGTTATAAATTTATTTAAGTGTTAATGCATATCTACGAAAGCTTATGATATATTGTTATTCTTACTAAGAATATGAGTTCACCCCTTTCAATGATTTATCTTTTCCCAGGATGTGAAGAAGTAATTTATTAATGGCCTATAGGTATAATATGAGGGGATATGAGGTCAAGATGTTGTTGTAGTTTTTTTACCTTATGATGTAATGTAAGACTTATGAATATATCAAGTGTCTCCATGACTACTAAACTAATTGGTCTTTCGAGACTTGATCCTTTGTGTGGATTCCAATGTTATTTAATAATGCACCGACTCTGGGTATTTAGGGTAGGGGCGTTACTATTGGTATTAGAGGAAGTTTAGTAAAAACCTTGGAAGCTAGATTTAGATAGACTCTGATTAGAGCATGTAGACCTAAGATGAACTTTGAGGATTAGTATAGAATAATTTCAGAAAATTTTGGTATTGTAGAGATTTTGTGAGTTTTCCGAGAAATACATCCATGTCTGGATATGAGCAGGTAGAGGCAACTCTGGCACATATGTACCTAGGGGTAAAACCCGAAAACACCGCTTTGAGCTAGACTCAAATGGAAACTGGTGCACGACAACGGGCCTTGCTGCACTCTTGGTTACGACACTCCCGGGGGATATGCTTAGGATAATTAACATTTTCTTTACAAATCAATTTGAATTATTATATATAAGATGAGAGTAAATGACCTTAGTTAATCCTAATGTGTTTCAAATTGAGAATATGGTGACATGTTAATCTCTAAATGATTTTATGACTACTGTTACTCACACAATGCTTTCTAGTTTTAGTCAACGGATGGATTCCAAATAAGTCATAGTGACTTTGAGAATGATGTAAAAGGTGGGAACGATGGTGGGAGTGAGCAACAAAATGGAATGTTGATAGGCGTAAAAGATATCGTCTTTATGCCAAATCAATTTTCCAAAAGTATGATAAACAATATACATATTAACCAATTCTTGGACTCAACAAAGAGGATAATGGTGATGAATAATAAGAGCTCTAGTAGTGGAGACCATGGATAAAGGAATCCTCAATTTCCATCTTGTAGGAAATGTGGAAGGAGACACCCAGGAATGTGTCTCAATAGGACAAAGAAATTCTTTATATGTGGGAAGGAAGGATATAAAGTGAATAATTGCCGAAGAAAAATGAAGATTACTATGGAAGAAGATAAAATAGTCCCAAGAATCCATTTACAGTCGTTTTCCATTAATTTAGGGGGCCTGGCCATTACCTGAGTGAATGCCCTATTTTATAGGATATTTTCTTGGTCAAAGAAGAAGGTATGTGGAAATAAATGGATGGAGAAATGTTTAAAAAGTATTAGTGCTCCTTGTTGATGGGTTTACTTTGGAATAATTTTTTCTTGTATTTTTAACCCTGCTGTTTTCCATGTGAGAATGATATTTGAGGAATAATTATCTTTTCACTTGTGGATATTGTTATAAATAACCATTTGGTTTTATATGATCATTGGGTTTGAAGAAATTATAAGTTATTATAATTTGGGATGAAAATGCAAGGTATGAGATAAGATCTATTGTTAAATTATGTTATCGTTATTTTGAGATATTTTTCTCATTTTGGTAATGTTATAAAATATAGTTTTTCAAAAAGGACAACACAGAGACCATGTGACAACCCGTCGCGTCGGACAATACTGTGGGAATTGAACCCACAACCAAAGTGCGATTGGGATTTATCACCTACCACTAGACTAAGTGAAGACCCTGGTTAGTGTGACTATTATTTTTAGATGAATGATTTTATTGGTCAATAATAATTTGATTTGGGATCTTGTGTCTTATCAAATGAATACCCTTAGTATAAGAAAATGATTTGGTGATTATGTGATAAATGTTATTTTGGAAGTTGTCTGCATTGTTGTGAACACTATATGCCCAAGGAAAATAGAATATTATGGTATATAATTTGAGGAGTAATGGTGGATATTTATCTATGTTTTTATTGTGGATTTATAGTGATTTGGGTTATTTATGGAAATGATTAGGTTAATTACTTTTAAGTATGTGACTTTAAGAGTAATTAATGTAATTTGGAGATACAATTTAACGTGGAAGTCCACATTCTTATAAGTTTTGAGTTTAAATATTAGTTCAGATTATATTGAAGGATTTTAAGGACAATTGATTATTGAATACTATTTATTTAACTTTGGGGTATTGGTGGTTTAATTTTAGAAATTAAGATTAGTTTTTTTTCTCTAATGGAATATCCATTTTGGGGGTCATCAGATATTATACTAACAATTTTGGTTTTGATTCATCTCTAAAGACAAGGTAAATATATAGTTTATCCTAAGTGGATCATGTATTTCTATAGAAGTTTATTCTAGCTCTTCCATTGTGACCAGGTCTTCTTGAATACTCATTTTCAAGAAAAATGAGTTAGTGGTAAAAATTTATTAAAGAATAAAACTCTACTTAAAAAGTAATTATATCTCTTTATGTTCTTAGTCAATATCATAAATGAATTCCTTGTCCTTATGTAATGTAACTTAAAACAAAAAAATCTTGTCCGTTTACTTTTCCTACTGGGAGACTAAGGACCGTTTGTCCCAACACAAGTTTGTAATATTTTTATTGTTAAATTTCTCCTGATCATGTTTTCTATCCCTCTCCATCAGAACTGAACAATTATTTTATCATATTTATCCAAGTTTTCCTATATAGAATCCTAGTATGAGTTATCTTGGGTGACGTTTATACCTCACTTCCTTTCTTTTAAAGTGATAGTTTTATTAACTCTTTTTCCGATGTGGGACTTTCCATTTTATTATCAAGCCCAATTTTAATGAAATAGCGAGGACGCAATTTATTGAAGGAGGGTAGAATGTAACACCCCAATATTCCAAGGTACGTTTCCCTTTGAATAATGCAATGGCATGCATTGTACACAACTTTGAGATTCTAACACACCACAACCAATCAAACAAGCCGTTATGAATAGTAATACCTACTTTTTGAAATTTTAAAAATTATATCTTTCAAAATGGACTTCATTTTTGGATTTGTTATATCGAAATTATCCTAGGATGAAATTTTGGTACTTCTCAGATAACTTTCATATTTTGATGAATAGTTAAAATTACTAAATTTTAATTAAAAACTACTTTTTTATTCGAAATAATTAGTATTGATATGTTATTAATTTTACTGGTTTTAAAGTATATTTATAATATATTTTTACCATTTAATTAAATTTTTGTCATTGGACATAATTTTACAATTAAACCAGACATAAACAAGTGTTAATCTTTTGATAGTTATTATCTCTTAAAAACACGCTTTTTGTTTTGACAGCGGGAATTAATATTAAATTAATTTCTGCCAATTCTGTGTTTGGAATTAAAAAAAATGGATTCCATATTTGGAATCAGAATTTTCAAATTGTGTAAATAGTTAACTTTTATTTTTAGACATTTTGAATAATTACTTCAGTAAATTTTTTATTTACCATGGTTAATGGGTAAATCCTGTAAATAAGGGTTAAAAAATAATATTATAATAAAAAACATTATCCTAAAACATGTCCTAACATTAATTTTTGATACATGTCCGACCATGGGCATCTTTGGGTCGATTTTGGGACCCCATGGAGCCACTTGTAAGTGATAGAGACACTTTATTTTAATTAAGTTAAAATTAATAAAAAAATGACACAAGCATATATGTTTTAGAAAACTAATTGTAACATAGGGTTATATATGTTAAAGTTTCGACTATAAATATTCCTTAGAAAGATAATAAGATTTACTACATAATTATAGTTTATTTATAATTTTTAGACATTATATAATTTAATTTATTTATGACCCAATGGTGATGCAGAAATTACTAAATTAATGAAAAATTAGAATAATTGATATTATAAATACCCAATATATATATAATTTGAGACTTTTCATGAATTAGAATAATTTTATAGGTTAATATTAAATGTTAGTATTGATATAATTAATTTTTTTCGAAGTAATAATTCTGTTATGAGTTTTAAAAAAATCAATTATTGAATAGTATCAAAATTGACTTAAAAGAGTTTTTAAAACAAATATTATATTATTAATTGATATTAAATTACAAAAATATAAGGATCGGCCAAGAGACTTATATAATGATAGTTGTATCATTAATGAACCACTTTCGGGTCTCTTGGATGTATATAGTATGTTTATTAACCATATAATATAAAAATACAATGAGATATTGTAAAAGTGATACTAATTAACTAAGAGATAAAACTAAAAGATAAGGTTAATATAATGACCCAAACCTGTCTAAATTCTATTGGCTGAGTGGTTTGAGACCCATCCCCACCTTAAACTTTAAATAATATACTTTTGAGCCATTAGAAACTGAATATTAATTTATTATAAAATAATATTTCTAGCTTTTGCAAAGGTGCCTCTCACCCCTTTTATAAAAGGGCCCTCATCCTTCTCATTAATTCACACCTTAAAAGCCTTTTAGTTCGGCCAACCCCGGCCCAAATACTCTATATACTTCCCTCACTTCATCCTAGAGGCAATCCTTTAGTTATAAAGTTAACCTAAGGATCCCTTTTGATCAAATCAAAAAGAAGAACCAGAAAAGAAGGTAATGTTTTCACCACCCTTTTTCAAGTTCCTTTCTTCTTCCACTTCATCCATATTTGTTATTACCATTCTAAAATAATAATTCCAGTATCTTATATATAATGTTATGTTATTATAAATATGGTAAAACCATATTCAGTATTCTACCCATCCTTTGAATAACATGTCACCATACGTGCGTATGTACGGCTTACCGTCTCCACGTCGTGGTGTAATTGTCATTCAATAAATTATTATTTGGATGAGTATAATAATGATTTTTAATTCATGTAAATAATAAATATAACATGATAATTATTCTGTATATATGGTATACCATCCAATTATATATTATTTTAACATCAAAAGAATGATATTGTCGCCCGTGCGTACGTACGGACTACCGTCTCCACGATTGCGATGAGATTCATTATCCATCGTATTCATTAAAGTATAATTATCATTTCATTATTTAAAAATAATTTTTAAGGACTTGATATCATTCTGGATATGAATAAGAGAAAACCTATCGATGAAAAACATGTCTTACGTAACATAACATATAAAAGCAAACGAGTATGTTAACCCCCGAAACAACGATAATACAAAGATATTATTAACAAATCAGTGTTAAAAGAACATATATGATATCATATTAATGTAAATGATTCTTGTATAATTCAATACCAATTATTTCACCACTATAAAGGAGGTTAAACTACTGTCGACCAAGGAAAAAGTACAAAGTAAGGGGTTTCTTATCTCACTTTTAATTTAGTGAGAATTCTATTGTTCACCACTTATTTATTACATGTGGTGTGTGTACTACTCATGTTTGTATTCATTGTGTAATATACTTTAATTCATGTATATTTACATCATAATTTTATGATCCTTCTTTCATGGTTATATGTTTTGTATCTTACCAAATTAATAATCGAATTTGAAATTTCAATTTCCACTCATTCGGCTTTACGCATACTTCATTGATTATTTTACTCCAAGATTATGTGTGGAATCACTATTCATTTGATTATGTCATAATTTCCACTCCCTTTTAGGAGGGTATAATTTTTATGCACATAATCACTCCATAGATAAATTCTCAAGTCATCGGTATGAACTTGATAATAGTAATTTTTACTCAATCTCGATTTGTTGAGATAAACATCCAATTCATTGGTGTTGTTTTTACAAGAATATGTGTGAATATCCTTTGATTGTTTTACACTAAATATCCAATCATATTTAGTGTATTTATATTTTTTACACATAATTATGTCATTGATTTATCCTTAACCTAAGGATACAGCCTTTATGAGGGATTTCATCTCAATTTACATTCCATAGAGACTTCTTTGTTCTTATAAACCAAATCACTTTTATGTGGTGTATATAATGTAATTTGACATAGTATATCATGAATCCCATTATTATCATGATATTACAATGTTTTTATTACCTCAATTAATTGTATTCAAGTTTCTCTCTTTTGGTTAGAAACTCTAACTAAAATACCATTTTTAAATGTTTTAAAGACTTATTCTTCTAAATCTTGCTCATTAATGTTCATGTTTTAAAAATGGTTTTAAGGATTTATTTATATGGACATTAAAGTATTAAAATTAAAACTCTTTTTAATATTTTCAAAGTGGTATGGGACAATTTGATTCAAAAATCTATTTTCAAATGGATTCTTGACAAATAGTGTGACTAATAAATGATTTCAAGAAAAAGGGGGATATTTCTCTCAAATAGTTTTGATGATTATTTTCACCTATGTAAATATCCTTCATTATTCACAATTGAGGTTAATATGATACAATAAAATCTTCCATATTGTATAGAACGAGTTATGTTTGACTGTGTATGTGCTATTTTTATACCATTCATGGTTTGTGGATAAAGTATTGACATTTCGTATGCTAGTTTTAATACGAATGTTTATGTTATTTTTAAAACTTTTCATATGAGGAATGCATTGGACATAGTAAGTGACGGGTGGAGCCCACTATAGCTCCTCGATGCATCGGTAGGTCTCATGAGACAAACTAGTGTCTTGGCACAAGGGCATGAAAAACTCTTATTTGTAGTCTTGGCACGAGGCCTTGGCTATGTGGTTATGATAGTCTGGAATTATGCATTCCATCATTATGAATGTGGGTTATTGATATTACATGTGATTGTTCGACTGGTAGAATATCCATGCGAATAAGTAAAAGGCATTATTTCATTTTATCTTTTCCATATTATGCTGAAGTTCAAGTTTAAAAGGCTTTTGTTTTATTTATAAATTGCTTTAACTGTTTATGCTTATCTATGAAAGCTTCTGCTATATTGTTATCCTTTCTGATCATCTGAGCTCACCCCTTTCAATGTTTTATCTTTTCCCTAGATGTGAAGAAGTAATTTATGAATGACCTGTAGGGATAGTATGAGGGGATATAAAGACAAGATGTTGTTGTAGTTTTTTTTACCTTATGATATAATGTAACACTTATGAATATATGTAGTGTTTCAAAGACTACTAAAATAATCGGTCCTTTGAGACTTGATCCTTTGTGATCATGCCAATGTTATGTAATAATGCACCGACTCTGGGTATCTAGGGTTGGGGCGTTACATTTACTCTCTTGGTATATATTTTTTGGGGTGTTTAACCTAATGATTTCTATGGATTTCCATCCAATAGGGTGATCTGTTTCACTATCATGCCAAATCTCAGAGATGATCTAATTTCTATTTATCCATATAAGATGTCACCAAAAGTACTTCATGTGTATTCAGTTTAATTGAATGATATAAATCATAATGGATTCATATTAACAAGTATGTCAATATGGGGTCCTATAGTGCTTTCCACTAAGACGTTTGATTAGAAAATGTTCTTGGGTGTGGACTATCATAGATTGGTTCATATAAAGTTAATGAATAAATATCCTCTTAGGTGGATCAATAAGTTATTCGATCGGGTGAGAGGTTCGCAAATTTCATCTGTAGTTGACTTGATATTATGGAATCATCATTTGATAGTGATACAATTATAAATACCTCATACTAATGTTATTATAGGGTGTGGATTATATGAGTTTGTGGTGATGTTGTTCAGTATTATGGACATTACTATGTGTTCATGGCCTTGATGAATATGATTTTCTATCCCCTCTTGGATCCTTTTTTGGTTGTTTTCGTTATAAAAAATTATTGTAATCTTAGTTATCAGTCGATTAGGGCCATCAACTTGACATTTTTTTAAATAAAATTTTATAAATATATCATTACACAAAAAAATCTAAATAAATATTCTAGATAGTTATTGTTTACATCTTAGGTCATGTTATCTTAGAGGGTAAATTTTTCCATCCACCCATATAATGTATTATCATACGGTATCCAGGGAGTGGAAAATTACATTATTTTACATTTTGAGTTTTTTAGTTCAAAATTGTATTATTGGTACTTCATCCTAGACATCTTCTATATAGTAGCATTGATTTCTATGTTTTCCAAAACATCAGTGAAGTTTTTTTAATCTTCTAATTTTGAGATAAGTTTTCAAGACCTGATGGGTAGGATGACCTCTACACCATTTCTAAAATTACATTTACAATGTAAGGTATAAACCATGTACTAAAACATAAATGGAGTTAATCTCAAAGAATATTTTATACAGAAAGGTTGAGTTGTTACTTTTGGCTCTAAACAACTGATACTGCATGTGTGGAATAATCTTACTCATGATTAGGTGTTAGCAGTAGTGTAACATTCCATAAGATTCTGGAGACATTATCCTTTGGGTGAGTGATTTTTTTTGTAGATGGATCACAATATCCAAAGTCACATCATTTATTATTGGGATCTAAACAATCATAAGTGGATATAGGTTGATTATATATTGTCTTTGGAAATTTATTTTTTTAGTATATACATGTAGATGCAGTGTGGGAATCTTGGAAAAACTTGTGTATATTGGATCCTTTTTATGAAATGCAACTATACAATTTGGATTCCATTTCATGTGTATATAATTCATTGAAATCTATTATAGTCATGATTTATGACATGATCAAGAAAAATAATTAATCTATAATAGAGGTATTAGCTATAATGGAATGTCTATTTTGTGGGGATCCACTATCAGAATTGTCTCTTTGTAGTTAAAATACTATTATTTTAAATATCCATGAATGAGTTCCAGTTGGAAAGTGTGGGGAGCTAATGATAGAGTTTCATGAATTTAGATTGGTTGAAAATCCATGTTTGTAAATGGTGTTTTAGGATCTCCATAGAAATTAATGGTGGCTAGGAATGAAGAAGGGTGTAGTGGGTTTGTCGTGTGGTGTTTTCGTTGTTAGCAGGTAAAGGATAAGAATAATTTGCCCACTCTTCTATTATATCATTTACCAATTCTAGAGAACAAATATGGTGGATTTTAGTATGTATTATGTTAAAATTATAACTATGTCACCTTGCATGAATTATTACTATGGTTGAATGAGGATAAACTAAAAAAGTTAAAATATTTATTTACAATCTCGGTGATATTAAAATTTTATGATAAGGGTTCCCTTTATGTGTGGGAGTGTAGTTTTATTTTATGGTGTTCTATAAAATTTTATTTTGGATAGAGATACTCATTTCACATCTAGATTATTGAGGGATCTTTCAAAGGATATAAAATCATAGGATCTTATGAGCATAACCTATCATCCTTGAAATTGTTTCCTATATAAACAAATTTTTCATATTTTAGCAGATATATAATGAGTCATTATTTTGGATTTCAATTGTTCCTGTAAAAAAAACATGGAACACATAGAGATTCCATATAATAATCACTTCTAAGAATCTATAAAACTTCAATCTTTCGAGGCATTGTTTGGATGGTTGTGTTCTTTTCCTATTTGTTGGTTGGATTTAAGTGAATTGATTATATTTAGATCTTGTCTCATACAGAAGATGTCTAAGCATATTCAGTTGATCAAGAAGTGGTTTTGAGCACCCCAAATTGTCAAAAATCAAATTATATCATTCGAGATGACCTCTGTAGTTTGAGGTGGTTCATTGTAATTTTCTTTATGTGTCACCAATTTTGGTAAAATTCCATATTAGGATAAAATGAATGCTACCACACATATTTATCAAGAAATTTGAGATATTAGAAAGGATCCATCCTTTGATATACAATTTATCCCTCCTTAGAGATATAGTACCATCCCCATGTGTTTCATGTATTTCATATTCGAAGATATCCTCCTGATCCTTCTTAAGTTGTATACATTGATGATGCCAATCATAGTGTAGATGTATCCTTCAAGATATATCCAATACAAATTAGACATTGTAGTGAGATTTATATAAGGTACAAGAAAATAAATCTTGTTCAAGTGTAGTGAAATCATGGTTGTGTTCAAGAGGAAGCATATAAAAGTGAAATTTCTATGAGATAATATTCATTTGAATTGTACACAGAGACCCCATTGTGATGATTGGAGTAGGTCATCGATGATCTATTATATAGTGGGGATGGTTCTAAGATCTCATACAATACATATACCTCTCTATTGAGTTTTAATATAACCTTTTTTATTTGGGATTTATTTTCTTCTTAAAACCAAGGTGGATAAGGATATTCTTTTTGGGCATAGAGGCACTGATAGAAAAAACCAACCTTATGTTTGGGGATGTATGTTTGTTTCAAATAACGGACATTGCGTATAAATTGACTGACTAAAAATTCATTTTTCATTTGATTTTCCAAATCCTATTTAAGGATAAGCGGTAAACTACATTTCCTTCGAGGTGAGAATAGATGAATAATAAACCCATTACATATTTAAAAATACATGATCATCCACAAAACCCGATGAAATCAATATATGAGAATCACCCGTATCTTCATCATGATTTCCACTGTTTCCATCACCAATTGTCACCACACCATAGATCAGAGACCGTCGGAAACTGCTGGCTTCATTGTAAATATATCACCAAAACAATAACTAGGCAATACTACTTCATTGAAAATCACAAACCATCGCACACCACCATCAAGAAAAACTATCAAAACATTACCGAGAACTGAAAATACCTCTAGAGCCAAACCTATGAGGGAAGAAGAAGAAGACCGCCATAATCCAGAACCAAAAATCTCATCACCGCTTTCAAGACCACGCATGATTTGTAGATCCACCCAACGTGCCCCCATTCGAATCTGACATGATGCATCAACCTTCACCGCTGCAGCAGGAAGCTCGAACATTAGACCATCACCGCACCGCCATGTGATGCTCTGTCTAGATTGTAAGATAGAGCAGGGAAGAGTCCCGCAAACGGAGAGAAGATGAACGAGTCCATGAAGACATGCCGCCATAGGAGAGAGACCCAATTCCATGATCTCAATGGGTTGAAGCAATGAAATCTAGCCGATCCGCCATGGGGAAGAGGAAGGCGGCGAGGGGGGGGGGGAAACCCTAGCACAGATCCCCTTATGGGGGCATCATAGATCTCATAGTTGGGTATAAATTCGTCAAAGGGTATATGAGGGTCCTATCTGGGTTTTGAAATCTTAGTTGGTAGTTGGTTTATTTTTGTAGAAGATAAGATGAGAGTTATCTATTGGAAACATTCACATCATGGATGGGTAATGTAATGTGATCTTTTTTATAGGAAGATCGTGTGAAATTATTTAGAGCATGAAACATTTACACACCATGAAGATTGATTAAATCCTAAAATAGATGATAATGGTTTTTTTAACTCAAGGTGATACATTTATCTGTTTATCATATAAAGCTATAAATTTAATTCGTAGTAGTTTATGAGAGCATGAATATCTCTATATCAGAGGATTTAAACCACATTATGCATATGATTTTATTTTCATACATCATACAACCTTTCCTATTGATCCCTAGGATAAATATAGTTTATTCTGTAGTGATTATTTCCATGTTGTATATCTAAATCCATCATTTATTCATTAGTGTGTTACATCTCTATTGTTTTTATCTTTTTATCCCCCAATTATAAATTATAGCGATGTGGTCTCTTGATGTCCATTGAAGCATATTTTGATATTGATGTTAGATTAATCTAATTTTTTATTATTATAGCCTTGAACATAGTTTTCCACTATAATATCCTATTTAGAGCATTTTATTGATATCTAAATAAAGTTTGGTTGTCTAGAAAAAAACCATAAGGTTTGTTTCATTTTTTAAGTGTGTGAAATATTAATTTACTTAACTGGCAGAGTGAGCATGTATAATTATGATATAATTGGTGATAATAATCTTATTTTTGTATGACTCCTTGGATCCCATTGTATCCAATAGTGTTTGGACTTGTATTGTGGAAATTTATAGGTGTATCATACCCATAGATAATAATGGACTATAATTTGAATAAAAATATGTTTTATCATGACATGACACCATAGGAGATTGATCGTGATATCGTTAATTTGGGAAATGGTTTAATTATTTTTTTAAAGGGAAATCAATACAATGATATGGGATTGGTTTTTTACTCATTCGTGTTAATGTATTGAGAAATAATTTTATGAACGAAAGGATAATTGAAAAAATCGTAATTAGAGGGATTTAACATTGTGACATATAATGATATGTTGGGTTATTGTATCCTTTATGACATAGGTTTGAGTCACGTTGTAATACAGATATAGAGGGCTTGGACCCATTTCATATTAGAATTCGTATAGTTCATTGGATGATTATGATGAAATTCTTATAGGGATTGACATGGTTATGTTGAAATGATTATATAGATGGGTTCACACAGTTCTAATATATTGTTTATAAGGATTTACCTCCATATGTTGTAATTATTATTGGGATTGTCCTTTTTTGGTGTAATTATTTAAAGTCATGGAATAATTATGTTGTAATTCCTAGAGGGTGCAAGAAAATTATTCAGTAATGCCTATAGCGGATGACTAGTCATAAGGAAATACTTATACATAGGTATTTTCTCTATCTTTGATAGTAAGACATGGTCCAATTTTTACTTCTGATTTGGTAAGAATTCATGCACAGATATACTTTAGAATAGTTTTGAATTTGGTTAATTTTTAAACTATAATAAATGATTAAGTAATTCTCTTGTTTTATTCTTTATTGAAAAAAAATACAATCAGACTACATTCTTTAGATGTGGTGGTGGTGACCTACTGAGTTATACTCACACAATATTCATGAAATGTTTGGTACCAGAGATGAATAAATTGATTCATTCTTGTATAAGGACAAGGTACATTTTCATTTATTGTTACATACATGATGGTTCGGATCTTGGATACGAGACTGATGTGGGGTTTGGGTTCGGGTTCTTCTGATTTAATTGGTGTTATCTTGGTCGTTTATCTATAAAACATTCATAATTTCATTTAGTTACATTTCATATTTACATTACACGGTTGATTATCTGTTGTTTTTCTTGGTTTATCATTTATCTTATAGTTGTATGTTATAACATTTCCTCTATATCCATTACTCTATGTTTTTTTTATTTCAGTATTATTAAAACACAGTACTAGGGGGTATATTCTCCCAACTATGTTTATTATAACCCAAATCTAGTCAGGAGCCTCTGGCATATGGGGAGGTACTCTCATGGTATAATAACAACCCATATTTTTATATGTGATATAGTACATGTTCATGGGATGTTACATGATGGGTGAAGGTTCATGTGGTAGATCACACAAATTTATTAGACTAATCAGGTAGGAATGATATGTTATCCAACATACTAACATCAATTTCATTGATAGTTGAGGATTCAAAGTAATAACAACCCTTAATATTCATTCATAGATATTACAACATAATTAATTTCTATTCAATGAATGAAATTGTCATCCATTCTAGAATAATTGTGGTATACTATCTTTGTAAACATAGAAACCTAAAAAATTAGTTCATCAAATATTTTCATAGCCCCACACTTATTTCTTTATAACAAGTACCATTCTTATACATGCCGCACTAAATACCATTCTATATTACATGGGGAAAGAATATATAATAAAATGGTGGTCTTGGATTCTTTTTAAAGTTAAAAACAGAGATTTCAATGATTATATAATCATAAAATGAACACATATTTTTAAGAACACGTTCATATCATATAAGAAAATCAATTTCATATCAAATATCATAATCATAAGTTATAAAATAAATAATATGATTTTATAACACATAAAACATAAATAAATAATATAGCATGAACCACGACATCATAATTTATAAATACTTCATGTAATTGTGGTATATACATAAAACAAATAGATTCATTTCTTTTATAGTAAAGGATCATTGTCATGGACATCATAGTGGAATGTGATCACTCCCAAAACCATCATTATAGTCATAGTTCACTACAAAGACTATCAAAGTTGATCAAATCCCTTACTAAACTGGTTTCACTCACCATTCCAATCTTGTTTATATCATGATATATAAATCATTACTCGATGAAATGGTGGTGGACATAGGTCCCAAATTCCCCATAATGAATATAAATAAATTTTTTTCCATAAGATCATAATTAATTCATCATATAATGGCCCATTATATGATATTTTTAATTATTATTTCATCATAATGTAACCCTTATAAAATAATTTGGTTTAATAAACATTTAATCATTTCATTATCAATTGAAACAGAATTAGTTTCATAAAAATTTAATCTTCTTTTCATCATCACAAACCATCCATATAATGAAAAAAATGGGATTCTTAGATAATATCCCCTGTAAAGAATAAGTGATATCAAATAATTTCATCTAATATAGAACATGATTTGCAAATATTATGTAGAATAATTTAGGTTGAATATATCATTTCTATTTTTAAGTGAAATATTTTAAAATCCATCGTATTTATAAATGAAAAATAAATTATTAGATAATATCCTTATGAGTATATAGAATAAGATTAAAATAATTCTTTATTCATGATTACATTAATATCCCTTAATTTAATATAAGTTAAAGAGTCATTCCCTCGATATTTTGGTAAAAAAATCACATATTACCTTGATTAGATAACAAAAAAAATTTCCTTTCAAACCGTTTTAAAAAACATCAAACATGGGTAAAAATGAAATTCAAAAACATAAGAGTGTGATAAAAAAAATAATTTTTTTATAGTGAAAATGATATGGGAGGAAATATTATATAGAATATACTGACAAATAACTAATCCTGAATATTGAATATATTGTGAAATAAACACTTACAAAGAGTTCTCATTGATTCTAAATCACACTAGCCTCTTATCCTTACAAATAACTCTTTTTGATCTCCTAAACATGGATCTAGGAATTTTAATATAGAATGTATAAAGAATCTAGAATGTGAATTGGTAATTTGGGAATGGAATTTATAATAGTATTCTTGATAAATAGAGAATAATTTTGTGTGAATAAGTGAGAGACGTTGTGCATTTTATAATTTATGTGAGGGGAAATTTTGCAATTAGACAAAATATTGAATAAAAATAATTTCATTAGTAATAAAAATTCCTATAAATGACTATTTATTCTACGTTATGGTATGATAAGGTTTTAATCACATCAACCAATTAAATGTAGACATGTTTTGGTGCTATTTTGAGCCTTATAATTTTTGATTAATTCTTAGTTATCCAAATATCATTTTTAATATCTTACAACCTTTTTAATTATTAAAGGGATGTAATAATTAATTATAAGATTTAAATTGGCCATAAAAATGGATAATTTATCATATATCAGAACATATCATATTCACCTTGTCATATTTGAATATTTTTATGATTTATTAAAATCAAAATAAAATATAATTTTGATAAAATATAATTATTTAAAATTTTGAAAATATTAATTTAATTTGACATTAAAGTCATCATAAAAATGAATAATTTCATTAAATTTCGTTTAAACCTCCATAAAATATACTATTGATATAATAGAATATTTTCTATCCTATTTCCTTCAAATAATTTTACTTTTAATATTTTTAATATCATTTATTATATTTTACTTATTAAAAAGAGATATACAACATCAGGTATTCCTAAGATATTAAGGCCATTATCTAATTACTAAAACATAAAAATAAATTTCTATAATGAATACAACTTTGGTAGGATCTAAACTAACACTTATATATATTCATATAATTATTTTCATACAATGTAGATTCATAAAGAATATTAAAAACAATGATAGTTGAATTTTGTAACAGTCCATGATTTAAATAATAGGTAAGTATTTTTCATGGAAATTATTTCATTAAACTACTAAATTTATAGTTTATGTTTTTAAATGGAAAATTATATTCATATATTAATAATTTTTATGAATAATTATGGTTGTATGTCATCTTATTATCCAAGATTAACCATATTTTCTCTTGACCGATGTGAAAATTTTTACCACAGCAACTGTTTATATTAATATATAATAAAAGGGTTATATTTTTAAAATTGGAAATAAGAGATTATAAATATTTAATTCATTTTATCTAATTTAATAAGAATTATTTAAACGAATTATTTTTAATGTAGGTTTATAAAATGTTACAAAAACAATTTTATTAGAAAAAAAATATTTTTTAGAATAAAACTATATTTATTTTTATCCTATAGATAAACAATAATTTTTAATTGTTTAAAAGATTTGTTCATGTAAATAATAAATAAATTTAATTTTAATCATTCACATAAATAGATTAATATAAATTTAAAATACATACATAAAAACTGGTTTTATGAACATATTCTCTTTTTATTATTTGATTTTCTATTCTCATTTGTAATCAATTGATTCCCAATGAATAAATATTATTCATATATTAAAATAAATATTCATAATTTAGTTATTAATAATCATACCCACTAATACAACATCTAGGTGATAATTAAAATTTTAAATAATAGTATTTTAAGAGTATATTTGTTTCATTTAAACTAATCATTACATGTAACACACGATATTGAATAAATAAAATTTTTTATAGAGAAATATTTCTTAAAAATCTCTTGGTCACCATTAAAATGAATTTATCCCTAAAAATTATTGATTATGATAGCAATAGATGAGGATACATCTAACTCATCACATCCTTAGCTTCCTATGTAGATCCCTAAAATTGGAGGTTTTTAGAAAAAAAAATTAATCAAGTGAGTGGTCTTGTTCCTTATAAAATTCCCTTTATAATAAAAAATATATCCTAGTTTCTCTTCCAAATAAATATATTACACCAAGATTATTACCTATGAATTAAATATATATGTAGGATTTGATATATAGTTTCTTATAAGAGATACGTTGTAGCAACCTAACCACATTTTCCAAGAGATGGTGTCTTCTATAATAATAATTTAACATTTTTTATGGTGTTTTTCCGATGGACTCCCATCAAAAAAATAAATTTTTTGAGGGACACTGTTGCAAATACACCTTAACTAAAGAGAAAATTACCAAGAGGCTATTTGTGTCAACCATTTATAAATAGTATATATTTTTATGAGAACCATATCTATCAAAAATATACACTTATGGGGTGTTAAATAACCATTCACGATTTTCCATCAGAAATTCATATTTTATACTATATGTTTTTTCTGTCAAAAATTATATTTTTTAAAAAATAATTATAATTAAAAAAATGAAAAAAATTTAAAAAATTCAACCAAAAACAATGTTTATATATTGGTTTACACATGATATGTTTTATCACACCTGAATATAAAATATTCATTAAAAATAAAAAATCCTAAACTATTATCATCTGGAGGTGGAGGATCACTTAAAGGGCTTATAGGAGGAAACATAAAACCACCACTATGGGAAGGCTATCACATTAAATCTAACATGTTCTCATTTCTCAAAAAAAAATTCTGATGATCTTACTCCCACTCCCCTATACATATTTTATATGTTTTTATTTTGATATTTCAACATGTGCCCATATTGTGCATTTTATTATGAAGACACCTCTCCAAGGTCTCCCTTCGAGAAAGCTGGCGACATCACTGATGTATCGTAATATGTGGTAGGATTCAATTGTGAACCAATGTTAATCACCTGACCATTCTCTATCCCAAGGATATGCTTCAATCTCATCATGACTATCTCATGAATGATAAGTCACAACCTCATACACTTCCTTCAAAAAAATTTAATTAGAATTACAAAAAAACAATTATCAGTAATTTTTGAAAAAACTAAATTACTTAGTATAATATGGAATTGTCGGCCGATGAAGATATGTCTTGTAATAGAATCAATATACATCTTCAAAAAAAGTTAAACACTGAAATAAATAGTTTTGTCCAATACTATATAATATAATTGAATTTTTACATTTAATATATATACAAATTAATAGAAAAATATTTCTTTCCATATGTAGTTGATGTATAACAAATGTACAAATCACGATCCACTATGAATCTGCATTCCTCCACTATAATCGGCATCCATATGACGATGTCTGCATCATGTTCTTCATTATAATCAACATCAATGAATATTTTTTTTCATCATCCCTTATTACTCTTTCAATATTATTAATACCATCATCAATTAATTGGGGGGGTGGGGGGGTTCATCATCGATATATATATCATTTCAATAATATATATATATATATATATATTTGGGTATGTTTCATGAAACATTTATATATGTTCCACATCAAAATAACCATTTTCATTTTTCAATTAACTACTTTTAAGGATATTTAATTTTTATAACACTTTACCAACCATTCAAATCTCTCAATGAATCAAAATAATTTCCTTAATAAAACAAATGTTCTTGATGTAACAAAAAAAATGGTTCACATGATGCAATATATATTTTTTAATTTCAACATCCATATGCCTTGGATGAACATTCAACCCTTTATTGGTATCAAACCAATGTAATTTAATCATTTTCACATAATTTTTTCCTTCATAACACTAACAAATTATTTCATCCAACATTCCATAAAAACTAACTTCACATTCTTTATGATGATATCCTTCAAAAAAAACCATTATTCACGGATTTTAGTGATTCACCATAAATGAATCTATTGGATTGAAATCCAATTACCACATACAGATTATAAGATTTACCAATTTTCAAGGAGGATTTTTGAACACCCATAATCAACTATAAATTTTATTTTCATGTTGTTCTTCTTGCGAACAGTAAAAATTATTACTAATAAATATCATCTCCAAAATAAATTAATATTCCAAAAAAATTTCATACCAATATTTCAAACAAGTATGAAAAATTTCATTCATGATGTTCTTCAAGAGAGAAAGATATTATTTTATATATTTTTAGATGTTAATCATACATTTTATAAAAAATTAGAATAAACATTTCTATATAAAAATTTAGAAACATGAGAATAATTAGCTATTACTTCTCAAATCATGTGACTTATTCACAATTTAGAAGAATATATTTATAAGCTCAATGTAGTTCTTAATATATAATCCATCATTCATGATAACCTCCAAGTCCAATCACGAGCTAATTAAAAACTAACAACTGATGTTCTACTACATAATCTACATTTACTACATTATGACCCAAGAGAAAATGGTTTAAAGGATATTCAGATTAAAAAATAAGATCTTAGATTTGAAATTTCTTTTAACAAGTACACTTATGTAATTGAATATTCAACTAATTCTTTCCTAAATGATTACTTCATTAATTTATTTTAAATATCTCCAACCAATACATCAATAAGAATTATAATATCACTCCACATTTACCATCATAAAAAAAATGAAATAACAAATTTTCCATTGAATCAATGAACATCAATGGTAATATTATCTTCATTTTACATAAAACAAAAAAACATTTTTTTTCATTAAACTCAACGCATCATTATTTAATGATTCCACACACATATCATGGGGTAAATATTATATTTCAGTCAATATGCCTAAGATTGATAGTGTAAAAATCCCTCAATGACCATCAAGATGTCATATTTAATTATGACATGGATATCCAGACATTATAACATATTATTATGCCAATTGTTTAAGATGTGGAAAAAGTAGAAGAATAACTATTTTGTAAACTCAAATCTCCAGTTCATTCATATGATAGTAAATGTATTTGTTTTTATGTGAGTATTTTTATTTTGGATTCATTATTTTGTGAGGTATTTAAACATAAAATAATTGATGTTCATAATGTCTGCAAATCATAGAAATGTCTAACTATAGAATTATATTATCATTGGTCATACCAGGTGTGTCCAACAACAATATTAAATAAAATGTCAAAAATATTTCTTATTAATATAAATTACATCAAACATTCCCTGAACTAAAAAATCAAACAGTTGAGGAAGGTCCAAAAAATTATTTCACTATTTCTAGTTATGATAACTCCCAAGAAAATTTATATTTTGTTAATTTATGGTTGGTAAAAATGTTAATATATGCAATGCTGAAATAATATGATTTACCTTATTATTTAAGATCACATATTGATGTTTGACTATTTCTATTAATCATTTTGTAAAATTATTTCTATTAACTATAAAACAGTGTTTCATGGGATGAAATATTTGAAGACAATAAAAATAACTATCATTTCTTCCATTACCAACATTAAACACTTTTTTTTGATAAAGAGACATTAAAATGACTTTAAACCATTTTTCTATTATAAAGATAACTTACCATATTCCAAAAAGGCACTGATCATCCATATTAATTCAATATTCAATATAAAATTATAATTTGATAATATATCAAATATAATCACAAAAATTTTCCATGTTGAAAATAACACATCAATTAGTTGAATAAAAAATTATTGTTATTATTTGGATGTCCTAAAATTAAAATTTCTAAATACATATATTGTTCCTCAATCATCATCAAATGGGGTAAGAAGTATTGGAAAATGAAAACAGGCTAATATGTATATTGATTTATGTAAGCACCAAATGGAAAAAAATAATTCGGTGAAATTCCCAACCATATGTTATAAGGTTATGAATAAAATTTTTGATGCATCTTATAAATGTGTATCTATAAATCACCAACACATGGTTGATTTATGATTTAACTAATAGGAATGTATGATTTACTAAATGACTTCAGTCCATCTATGTTTCCAGACCTTATTAAAAGATATAAATGAAATATAATTAGAAATATCATTACATTTTCACAGGAACTATAGACATTCCTTATTTGACCACTTTGTAACATGATTATCCACATGCTGTACAATTTGATAATGAGTCCCAATCACAATAATATAAGATAAAATAATTTTAAAATTCATCTATCTTTTGATAAATGTGACCCAAATTATGAACCGACCTCTTTACATAAAAAAAATATAGGTAACATATTCTCTTTAGGAAATAATGATTTATCTAGAGACAATATTTGATCAAAAAATATTATTTAACCTATAAAAATCTGATTGAATAGCCATAAATTTTCTAACATCATCATTTTTTCTATTCTAACATCCCATAAAGAAGGACTCATTTTTAGATTTCAAAATATTGTAACATTGAGAAGGTTCATATTCAATATTTTGATTATAACTCTGATTTGTTGTTTTCTAAATAGATGGGTCAGCTACCTCATGTACTATATTCTAAAATGATGGATCTGGAATGAAATAAATTTTATTATCTACTGAAATCTTTTCTCTATGATTATACAATAAAAGAACCCTTCCAAAAACCAAAGTACAATAGATGAAGGTCACCATTTTCAAACATTTATAATCTCATAATTTCTAATTTATGATATAGACATTTAATTTTTCCTTCAAAAAATTGGATTTGAAGATGAAAATGATACAAATGTTTCAAAGCCTTTAATATATAATTGAATTCTTCCTAATTCGTTAGTATTTTCTATAATGAAGTATCAAATCATGATCACGTAATTGAATCTAATGTCTAATTAATTAGTCTATAGTTATCTAAAATAAGAATAATTATTTCTCATAGTGACTACTTTCCAATTATTATCATATTTTAATAGTTTGAAATTTTTTTATAGAATATATTCAGAGTGTGGAATTGGTGTAGCCCTAGATTATAGGCCTCGTAAAATCTCAACATAAATTAAATAATAATACTAAAATTATTATATTACATGCATGTTATTTTCTGAAAAAAATGGAATACCTCATAAATGGTGTATTTTATGGGAAATATGAGATCAATATAATGTTAGGGATAAGTAGATTACCCTAGAAACATCATAAAAGTTGTGTCTGTCGAGGGTTTGGTTTCATTTCACATGAATATAAATCATTTATTATTTATATTATATTTTTTATAACAAAATGTTTTACCTCACAATCTATGTATCATATAAAAAATCAAAGACCACAATTATGTCTAGAATAAATAGTATAATCGAGGTGCAATGATAAGATTTATGTGTTTCATGTGTTCGGTAATGTCAGACACGATAGTAAAATATTTAATATTTTATTGGTATTATATATATATAATACAACATATATATTAATTAATAATACTAATTATTATAATTAATATATCATTTATATGAATTATTTGCATTTTCCAATAGTTACAAATATTTACTATTTATAAATAATATTATCTCATTAATTACAAATTATTATTTATTAATTATTAGGTATTAATAATTATTTTATTAGTACAAATTATTAAATTATTACATTTTTATTATTTACTATATATATACATATATATTTCTTAATTAATATTCTTAAATCACATATCTTTTCACACTTTTTGAACCGATATATAAATCATATATATATAACCAACATCATATATATATATATATAATATTCCATAGATGATTTTTATAAGGTTTATATATACATATTAAGAGGATAATATATACATATATATTATAAACATTCCATGTTCTTCTTAATATATATATATATATATATATATTCACTTGTTAATATATATATTAAAAATCTTACACATTTTATATATATATAAAAATCAGTACACCTTTTTTTAATTCTGAATATAAATATATATATTAATATGTTCATATATTTACATATATATATATATATTTATATTTAAAACCTTACAGATATATATATATATATTAAAAACCATTCATGTTTCCTTTAACTTTTCTCGATTTAATATATATATATATATATTTAAATTTCATAACTAATATATATACATAATGTAATATACATACATTAACCTAAAATATATTTTACAGTGAAAGATAAACATTACTACATAATTAGAATAAAATTTGAAATATGTATAGAGAAATGAAATAGTAAAAATAAATAAATAAAATGATTACTCACATGAATTTTTTTTATTCCTAAAATTTTATAATCAATATTATAGTTAATAATTTAAGTATTATAATTTCAATTGATTTTGAATCATAATGGTTAGATTAGATTAAAATGAGTTTGTGTTAAAAAAATCTATCTTCCACAGAATTTTTTTCTTATATATTATGTATTTTTATCTCATTTAATTATAACCAAATATTTTATTGGGTTATTCTATGTAAAAAAATGAAAGTGTAAAATAAAAAACTAAGACTCATTAAATTAATAATTTATTAGAAAAATGATTATGAAAAAAAATTAATAAACAATTTTTATTTATTCAAAATAGCTTTCAATTATATTACATGATATAATTAATCAAACAATTTTACATATTTTAAATTTATAACATAGTAAAAATGCCATAATTTTTAGAATCACAACACATATAATATATATTTATAAACCAAAAATATTAAATAGTAAAATTTATTACATTTAAATAATGATCCAATTGAAAAACACATAAAAATCAATTGAAATAACTCATATGCCCAATAAACAAAAAAATAAGAAATAATATATTTTCACCAACTATAAATATAAAATGATTAATTAAAATTAAATAAAATTTCTTAAACTATTATTTTCAAAATCAATATGATGTATGAGAAATAAAAAAATTCTATAACAATGAAAAATGAACAATTTTTCAATTAAACATCTATTTTAGAATCTAAAAAACCTCATAATTCATCTAATATTATATCAGTATAATAATGGTATATAATTTACCAATTAAACATATTTAATTAATCTCTATTAAATAATTAATGAAATAATTAAAATCAATTAAAATTAACACATGTAAACCGAATATACATGAAAATAAATAATAAAAATCTAAGAGAACCCTTAAATATCATATAAACCAGAAAATCAAGAAAAAATATTGACCTATATTTTGACCCAACCAAATTTTTCATGATTTAAATGAGAATAAAAAAAATTGAACAAAAAGATTGAAGCATATTCCGGACAGGATAGATCTGAACCTAAATCATTGAAAAAATAGGTTGGTCGGGTGTTTTGGGATATTTGGGTCGCTGCTCCTCGAATAGGGGACATCCGGAATATTAGGTTCTATTGAGAATATTGAAATAGGTTGGAGGATAGTGTGTCATGTGTTTTAGGTTAATTTTTATTTTTCATCGTTTAATTTTAACAGAATTACCCAATAAAAAAGTTTTTCATCAAGACATTATTTGTGAGAGATTTGATATTATGTCACTGATAGTTTTCATGAATTATAATCTCATATTCTGGTACACATTACCTCCAAAATTATTTTTGAATGAAATGGAAATTTAATAGTAATTCAACTTTATTTTCCACAAAATACTTTTTACATTGTAAAAAAATATTTTCTTGATACTATTTATGATGGAAGATCATATGTCACAAATATATCATTGAAATAATATATTTTCATCATATTTTTTTATATTACATTAGAATAAGATAAATGGAATTACATAATGAAGGATTAAAGAGATTAGTAGACCTGGTAAACAAGATTCATATTTTAATTTCTTATTGCAATTGAAAACATAAAATAAATACTGTATATTCTACAAAACCATTATATATCGTATTGTATACCTACCTGTCAATGAGAACATTCATACTAGTATCATGGGGAAAAACACAACAAAGGTTTTATCTCCAATTCATAGTATGGGTTAAGTGTACATCATAATCTATGAATAAAAATTTATAATCAACATTTCAGCATAAATAATTGAAACACTTTTCATTTAATCAACATGTCGAGTCTAATATGGATGGAATAAATGATGGTAAAATAATTTCATATGAATTATAAAATTAGATTGATATATAACCATTGATATTCCAAAATAATCACATAATAAAATGAAATATCAATAACATAATTGATAAATATTTAATTTATAATTAAAGAATAGATAAATCATACCAATGAGGATTTGTGACAAGTAATTTAAATAAATGGGAATGGCCTAGGCCAAAATCCAATATAGTTTTTCTCATGTTACCTACTGATGCATTGAGAGCATATAGAGGGCCCAACCATCAAAAACTATGTCTAATTCATTCCTAATGTGATATTATTTAAACACATTCTACATGAACACTCATATTTAGGTCTAAAATATGAAATTTTAATAATTACCCAAATGAGTAATTATAATTATAAACCATCCAGATTAAAATCATGAATAGTAATAAAATTGTACATCCAAAATCAAACAATACATAAACCATATGAATAAAATAATATAGATCATAACATTAAAACATATACCTAGTTTATAATATTTAAAATATAAGTTTTATATAATTAACTATGATAAATATGATGAATGGGTCATTAAAAAACATTTTTCATAAAAATAATAATTTTAATTTTAGAATAGTATTTTCTTAAATAAAATTATCAAAAAAAATTGGAAAAAAACTTATAAATAACTATTATTTAAATAATGTAAAATAATATTTGATTCATTGATTTTTCATGATGGTGTAAAATTTTGTTCATGTCATACATTATAAAATAAAGACTCCTTTCATATTTTAAATAAAATCAAAATGGACTTTATTTTGAAAATAACACAACGATTCAATTACAATAATCTGTAAAAATAAAAAATGGATGGAAATTTATTTAATAAATTAATTGAAAAAAAATATAGACTCCTTTTTTTTATTTTTATGAAATAATATATTAAATTAAAGACTGAAATAAAGTAATATTTTCTTAAAAATATGTTTTGAATCATTTTTAGTGAAAAAGTGATGCCAATTATATTTTTACATGACAAATACCATTAATATCAAGTGGTGAATAAGATAAATTTTTTTATTATAATAAATATCAAAAAAATCACCAGGGTAGTTCTAAACATAAACAATCCCGAATAGAGATAAGATTTTGAAATAAACAATTACCACTTTGGTAAATTATGAATCGTAATACCTATAATAAATGACTTCCAATTATACATTAAATTTCATGAAGATAAATATATTTAATATATTACATATCATGTGGGTGTTATATTTATCAACCAAAGGAAATAAGTTGTGAATATGGAATATATCTCATGGAAGTAAAAGTGAGATGAGAAACCCATAGGTCAAGTCTAACTTCATTTTTATGTGTCTAAACATCATGTATAATAATTAATGGTTTATTATAGATCTATTACATATCCATATTCATATATACCATACTATATTTCATCCTCAAAATAAATTGCCAGCCGTTTTTAATATTATTTCATTGTTTTCATTGTTTTATGTTTTAATTTCCCTACATTCACTACTTTTTTTCGTCACTATTCTAATTATTGTATACTGGATATAGTTACATCATATGAAAAATTATATAAAATTGATAAATATAATAACTAAACATTAGATATATTTTTAGGATTATTTATGATTAATGGGCGCAGAAAATGAATAACATCTCTTCATGGAGATGGTGTGTCTTACATATGCATGAGCGATGATATCAATACCTTAATTAGTGAAAGGGTATGGAATGGTTGATGAATTAATTATCAAGAATCAATTTCATCTCATAAATATCATATATATTAATTAATCTTATCATCAATACATTTCATTTAAACCATATATGAAAAATGAATCACATCACTTTTCTAGTAGGTTGTTCTTCATGCACATGAGGGACATTATGATATTTGATAAAAAATGTAATGTAACAATGTATACCTGATATTAAAATTAATTAATTATATCAAAATAATAAATATCATATACTTGTTGTAATTACATCATTTTATCTATCCTGGAAATGTTGTATTGGAAAATGAACTAAATTGGTTCGTCAGACTAGGGTCTATTGTACACATGGTTAGTAATTGTTTTACCAATGGTGGTAGTCAATATGGTTAATTAGTATAACATAAAAATAATCAAATATATTTACCACCATAATATTTTATAGAATTTTTTCTTTTAATTTTAATCTCTTCGATTGCTTATGTTGAATATAACACCATGTTTAAATGAACCGTGATATCTTATTTATATTATTATTTATAATGTAAATATATCATATCCATTAAATTGTTTTTTGGTAATTTGATTTAATAATTTATGAAAATATATTAATTAATTCATTGGTTATAAATTATTTATAAATTAATATATAAACTTATTTAATATAAATGTAATGTTTTTATGACAATAAGAAAATTGAATTTCATCATTATTAATTAAATTAATTTGCATCTATGAATGATATTAAATATATATAATATAATAAATATAATTTTTATCACTAATATATTTTTTCTATAAATTCTATAAAAATAAAATAAATTATTACGTAAAAAACTATATTTTTTCTAAGGGCAGTTTTGCTGCCATTTAACGGCGCACATGTTTTAAAAATGAATTTTTACACTTTTATATGTTATATTATACAAGTAAATAAAATTTATGAAAATTTTATAACCTGTTTTCATTTGATTTAATGTTTTTAATTATTATGATTTTTTTCATTTTTTGGTGAACAGTACAAAATGTACATTTTAATTGAAAACTGACATTTATACTTAATAATTTCAAATATTATATAATATATAAATTTTTTTTAAAAAATAATTTTATAAATAATATATATTAAATAATTTTATGTTATGTGATTTCTTAATATTTAATATGGATATAAAAACATTAGAACCTACTAAAAATTTTCACTTAAAACCTCATCTTTGAAACCCTGTCTACATTGTTAGGTTTAATATCATTTTATTTATTTCTTTTTTAATTTTGAAAAAATTATTACATATTTTTTAAAATTAATTAAAATATATTTTAAATGTTTCCCTTTTATTTTTGGAGAATGTGAATTATAAACATACTAATATTAATTACCAATGATAAGGGTAAATCAGGTAATTAAGTGTAAATATAATATTATACATATTAGTAAATTACCCTAAATTTTATTTTCTTTTTATTAAATGAATTAATTACAAAGAAATCATCTTTTTACCAATTTTATGACCATATGAAGCCACTTTGATTAATTTAATAATTTTATAGTATTTTATTTTAAGAAAAGTCAAATTTTTCTTATTCATGTTTTTAATAAGTGTTACTATTTTAATATGTTGTTTTCCAAAATATACATTTGACTATAAATATTAATTTGAAATAAAAATATTTCATCATAGAGAATTATGTTATATTTATTTGAAAAAAATAATAATCTTAAAGGCATACACAATAATAATGCAGTAATTGTTTAATTAATGAAATTATGAAATAAATGATTATTAAAATATTAAAATAAGTATTATTTATGATAATTAATGTTTTTGATAAATTTTAAAGATAAATTTGACATGTTATTTTTGTTGTTAAAGTGTTTTTTAAGATAAATTGTTTTATTTTCTTAAGAAGTTAATGTAATGAATAATGTCAAAATAATAATTAATTTTATATGAAAATAAATTATCAGTTATTAGATGATATAAAATTTATAAAAATATGAAATTTCATCCAAACGATATCTATAAGGGATAAAATGTTATACATTATTCATTTATGGTTATTGTTTTTATTTTATAGTAAAAATATTGATCGTCAATGAGTGAAAATCGATATTGTCCTTGTAAATACCCAGAAATTCCATGGAAGTTTTTTTATTAAATACATGGGAATTTTATGAGTCCTCAAAAATTGGCGGCGCATGATTCCGAGGTCCGGTGTGCCAGGAATCATTTTATGAAGTTTTGTTGATGTACGTTCAGTAAACGTACAAGAGGGATTTGATAACATTTGAATTGGTGCTCAGAACTGAAATACGAGGGCACCATTGATCTCATAGCACCGATATTCGCTTAAGAAGTCATTCACATTGATGACAGTGAGTCGAGAAAAGAATATAGATTTTGGGTTTTTTTGTACTAAGTATTAAAATAAATTGAGCTTTACATTATATTCATTGAGCAGTCATGTGGGTGTTTAGTGGTTAAAACCTCCTCATGGAAGTTGGAGGTGGGGCCACCAGACCATAACCTCCCAAGAGTGGTTATGCTAATGGGGCCCACATGAACATAACCTCATGTGAGAGGTTACAGCTTGGAGACCACACAAAGCATAATCCCCCTATTGATGGAAGAGAGTATGACCTCTCAACTACCCCTCATTAATGAGGTAGAGCCTCTTCACCTTCCATTTCATTCAATTGTGCCTACTCCCCTAATTAATTTGTGCCCACCCTTCACATTAATTTGGTGGAGCCATGTAATTAATTAATTCTTTTTGAATTATTGCATGAAAATTAATAGATACTATAATCTATTATTTGGCACATCTTTGGAATTTAGGTGGAATTTCGGGAAGAGGAGAGCTTGGGAGGATTAGAATTATCCAAAATAAGAATGAAGAATGAAGAACTCGTTCTTCCAAAAAAGAATGCCAGCGACGATCCTTCTTTGACTTCAACCTCAAACACCTAATGACATGGAGCATCTTCCACAACTGACACATCTTGGGATCGGAAACGTGCAACAAACGCAATAAATGATAAAATCCTTCGTCTTCTTCCTGTGACTTCAACGTCAACGACTGAAAATCAATGGTAGGGGGTTTTATTTGATAATTAATCATTTTCTCCTCACATATCCAATTGGAAAGGAACATAAGTGGAGATTGTAAAACAATTGTTGTTCATCGTATATCCGTGATGAACTAATTGATACCACCGTAAACTCGAAGGGTGTGGGCCAAACCAACATGGCCTGACCCCTCCCTCGATCTTTTTTATAATGAACCTTGGTATGTCTATGAGGCGATGGAACGGAAAAGGTGGATATGAAAAATATTGTGCAACCCGCAGCCTCCATGAGCCACGTCTCCCTCACGACGCTATGGTGCTTTCTGTCGGACACCTTCGGCCCGAGCCGCGCCGAACAGGCTTACTGGGCTGCCTCCCAGCAGCCGTCCCACCTGGCCGCGCCCGGCCCGGCCGAACCCCCCTGGTCCGCATCGGCCCGAGTCATGCCGAACCGTCCTACCAAGCCCCCAAACCACCTTTGTGTGCCCTTCCAGGATGAACATCGTCGGCCTTCCTGCCGGTCTCTGTGCATGCCCTGCGCACCTCCCCAAACTGTCCCGCCAATAGGTCTTTGTGCACGCCCCATGCGACTCCCCGATCAGGTGTCCCAGCCTCCTCTCAGCCACCCAACTGAGCCAGTGACATGGCTCCTCACATCCTCCTATGAATGATGGTGTCCTCTCCCCCTCGCGGAACCCTGGCCGAACCGGCCTGGCCACGCCCTCCAGGCCGAGCTACGCCAGGTCGCACCATCAATAAGCTCCGGGCCAAACCGGCCCTAACCCCGGGTCGAACCTCCCTCGCGGCCTGCTGGGGTGGACCCAACAGGCCTGGCTGAACCTAACAGGCTGTCCTTCCCAATGGGCTAGGCAAGACCCAACTGGTATGACCGGATAGACCCAGACTGGGTCGGTCCGACCGAGTGCGTCCGACCGGGTCAGACTGGACCTGAGCCTACTACTGACATTTTACATTCTTTGGCCATATCACTAGAACCATATGTCTGTTTGATGAAAATTCAGCAGCACTGGTAATATTGGATCCGGACGGACCCTTTGAGTATACCCCACTATATTTTGAGGTAAAGTTGAGATACTGTCAGGTCGGATCATGCACGAATCCAACCGGGGCCCCGGAACTAAAAGGCTAATAACTCACAGACGGCACATCCGATTGACGTGTCGTCTATTGCATTGAGACCCCTATTACGTAGTAGATAAATGATATACTTATACATGTGACTTCGTGTTAGTTTGATCATTGACTAGTGGCTTGTGGAGTCTATCTTCTATATATGAGTGAGCATTTGTGCGGAGACCTAGGTGTTTGCTAGGTCCTAAAAACTACTGACTATTTCGACTCAGAATGACTCGACTAGCCCAGTGGGGAGTTCTTTAGGGTCCCGGAAAACCCACGGTGGGGTGAGCCTCTGTGTGACGCGGTAGACCCACAGTACTCGACAGGAGGAGTACCTCAGCAGACCATGAGGGGGAACTCCTTTTTGTGACGCGACAAACCCATTGTGGGGAGTACCTCTGTGTGATGTAAAAAACCAACAATACTCAATAGGAGGAGTACCTCAGCAGTCCAATGATAGTTGGAAGAACATCTGTGTGACACAGCAGCCCCATGGTACTCGATAGAGGAGGAGTTTCAGTAGACAAGGAGTTCAACGTTATGTTCAGAATGTTACTTGATACTACCCATAGAATAAATCCTGGTTGAGCTGATTCAGTAACTTTGTGTTTACCTCATGATTGAGATGGATTTCTTGATAACATAGGTATATGTATGGGCATATACCTATGTGGTTTCATCTATTGAATTCATACTTTGTTATTAATCCTTGTTGGAATTTGTGAGACTGTGAGGGTCTTGGGGTCCCTAATGAGTATCGTTATACTCACCCCTTCACGGGCTATGCCCGCACCTCATTGTGTTGGTTTCAGATGACGAACAACACCGACTGAGTCTAAGAGTAGAAGGACTGGGTGGTACTTAGAGGTGGACCTTACAACGAGTCGGTACACGGAAGAGATGGACAGACCTGGAGTGCGGTGGAGGCTATCTGTACCTATACTTCTAGTAGGATCCGTGGTGGATGATCCATGAGCTTCTTTTTCACCTTTCACCTGTTTTTTCCTTTTTAGTTGTACTTGTGCTTTCCCATTGGAATTGTATTCCAACTCCTCTACATTCATCACTATTTTATTTATAGTTTTACAAAGTGTTTGGATTCATGCTCGTACTCTGTTTTGTGTGTTTTTAGGTTATAAAGGCAATGCATTCCCAGTTTTAGGGAATTACAACTTTGGTGCCTGTCACCAGCCCCTGGCCTATGTTGGGCGGGCTGGGGGTAGTCACGGCATGGGTCCTAGGGGATGGGTCATGACAAAATCGTATCAAAGGAGTCGGTTGTACCACAAAACACATGACTCTTATCTTTATTGTGAAGCAATAGTGTTAAGGGTACTGAGTTTGGTTTTTAGTTCATGGAGTCTAGTTTTGGTGCGATGATTGAAGTATCCAAAACCAGGAACCTGACTAATGACCTCCATCTTAGTTCATGAAGACACTGATTATGTATGAGTTTTAAAAAAATTTCATTATGTTAGCTCAACCAGGTCAGCTGACCAGTTATAATCTTTTGACCATGTCACATCTGTTTATTTCAGGATGCCTCCCTATAGAAGACTAGTGAGAGTCCCCAGAGTTGTTCGCAAAGATAGCCCATATAGTGATGAGGACTCAGTGCAGGGCCCTCTTCTAGCGGAGCCACCAGTGGTACCACTACCTGTTGGGCCACCGATTCCACCATCCCTAGCAGCAGATGATGCATGAAGCTTGAGCATGTTGCATGAGTTCATGCGCCAGAGGCTACCAAGGTTCAGGGGAGAGACGGACCTGCAAGCAGTTGAGGATTGGATAGAGGTTGTGGTTAGATTCTTCAAACTGGTAGGGACACCAGCCAAACTTATGGGAATCCTTTCTGCGAGTCTCCTTCAGGAATCAACAGGCACATGCTGGATCCTGATGCTCCATGTGCATGACAAGATGACAGTACTCTGGGCAGACTTGGACAACATATTTCGGGTGGAGTTTGTCCCAACCACCCTATGTGGGGTGCAGATACATATGTTACTGCACCACCAGCAGGGCAGCTTGACAGTGGAACAATATTCAGCGAGGATGACCTACCTCTCACATTACTTCATAGATATGGTACAAGACTCATTCTTCTAGGCCTGAACCTTCTAGCAGGGGCTCAGGAGAGAGATCATGCTTTGATGATCTCCATCAGCATCCCAACGTAGGCAGCAGAGTCTTATGCGGATGGAAGTAAAATGATGACACAAGGGTCCATGAGGACCATACCCATAGGTGGATGACCGCATGACTCAGGGTCAGTTTTACGGGGAACCCAATGCAGTGATATAAATTCTAGGAGAAGACAATGTTACTCCTGTGGTGATCATGGACACATAAATTGTGACTATCTGACCGACTATTTAGATGATCAGTAGACAGTTGAGGAACCTCCCAGTCAGAGGAAGAGGTTCAATTGAGGCAGTCCACAAAGTGTATGCGGACATGGAAGATGATCTGGTAATGCAGCTGGTGGTGGGAGACGTTTTGAGGTGTTACCACCACCACCGCCAAGAGTTCCACCCTGACCATAGGGAGCAGGTGGACAGGTGAGAGCTCAAATCCAGGAAACTGAGGAAAATGATCATGGAGATGCAGAGATGATTCGAGGAATGGTCTGTGTCTACTCCACCATAGTTTCGGTACATATAGACACAAGTTCCAGGCACTCTTTCATTTCCACTGCCCTTGTTACGATCTCAGAGATTCTGACATGGCCGTTGGCTCAATCCTTACAGCTAGAGACTTTTACCTGAGCAGACTCAATGATTACACACTAGTGTCGGCATTCTGAGATTAGTCTTGGAGGTGAGATCTTCGGCTGAGATCTCCTCATAGCAGCATTGATTCCTTACGACATCATCGTGGGTATGGACCGGTTATCTACATTCCATGTTCAGATCGACTTTATTAGGCACAATATGCGGTGAGTCTACACGGATGTGACCAGGCTTACCTTCACTAGCGAGAAGGGTGCCTTTGTAGCACAAGACTGACTTACTCGAAAGAGGGTGCAACTGATCCCTCATCAGTTGGCCTATTATCCCTTTAGAGTAGTTGATGTGGAGAGTCCAAGCTATCCTATAGTGGTGGACCAGTATGTGGATGTTTTCCCTGATGATGTTCTAACTCTAACTCCTCACATAGAGGTGGACTTCTATATTGACTTGTACCCAGAGACGACTCTGATATCTACATTGGCATATCGGATCAATCTCGCAGAGCATCACGAGCTACGGGTACAGTTAGAGGACATACAGGAGAAGGGATTCATCTGGTAGATTGTTTCTCCCTGGGCAGCCCTGATTCGATTCACCAAGAAGGTGAATGGGATCTTGAGGATTTTTTTCAACTAACATCACCTAAACCTGGTGACTGTGAAGAAAAAGTACCCACTCTCAAGGATTGACGTCCTCTATGACTAGCTGAAAGAAGCACAGTCGATCTCGAATATAGACCTTAGATCTGGCTATCACTATCTTAGAGTTCGAGATGAGGATGTGAAGAAGATGAACTTTATATATCGGTACAACCATTAAGAGTTCTTGGTTATTCAATTCGGCATAACCAATGCTCTAGGAGTGTTCTTGGGACTCATGAACAAGATTTCCCAACCATACCCCGATCACTATTTTATAGTCTTCGTTAGCAAAATTCTGATCTAGTCGACTATTGAGGAGGAGCATGCCTACCATTTATAGGTAGTACTACACATACTCAGAGAGCACCCACATTATGGTAAAATCTCGAAGTTCCATTTTTGGATCCGAGAGGTTCACATTTTGGGACATGTCATGTCGAAGGCTGGAGTTGTTGTTGATACAGTGAAGATTGATGTGGCACTTTTTTGAGATCCACCCAATAGTGCAACGGAGGTACGTAGTATTTTGGGATTGTCTAGTTACTACAGTAGATTTATTCAAGACTTATCTATAGTTATAACACCGCTATCAGCCATGATGAAGAAGGGGAAACCCTTTGTATGGTCAGAGAGATGATATGAGAGCTTTCAAGAACAGAGGTAGAGGCTGACTAGTTCCCTCATCTTGAAACTTCTAGAGGAATTCGTAGGGTATGTAGTCTACTGTGTTGCATCAGGCACTAGAATCGGGTGTGTCTTGAGGCAGGAGCGAGCAGAGATCATGTATGGTTCTCAGTAGCTGAGACAACATGAGCCCAATTACTCTACCCATGACCTGGGGTTAACAGTACTGGTCTTCGCCTTGAAGATGTGTTTACACAATCTGAAGTGATAATGTTTTACTGTGTACTCTGATCACAAGAGTCTCAGGTATATCTTCTCTCAGAAGGACATGAACTTGAGATAATGGAAATGGCTTGAGTTCCTCCAAGATTATGACTTCGAGATAGTCTATACTCCTAGAAAGGGGAATGTTGTTGAAGATGCACTCAGCAGGGGATCTAGTATATAGCTTCTAGGCGAGGTGAAAGAGCAGCTGGCTGCCTTATAGATATCCTTTGTGGATAAATATTCAGCTGCTTTTCATCATTCAATTACAGTCACTGCCCCACTCTTCCGCGAGTCAGGGAGGCACAACATGGGAATGCTGACTATGAGACACAACGTCCTCATATATCCACAGGTCAAGAACATAATGTATTTTTTAAAGGTGGGGAGAACATCATCCTCTTCATAGGCCATACTATGGTTCCATTGCCACATCAATAGGATGTGTTAAGAAAGTTCCACACATCCTCTCTAGCGGTACATCAAGGAGTGCCGAAGATGTACCAGGGCCATCAACGACAGCACTGGTGGCCAGGTATGAAGAAAGAAGTAGTAGAGTTTGTCTCTCGATGCTTCACTTTTCAGAAAGTGAAGGCAGAGCACCAGGTACCAGCAGGTTTGGTAGATCCTTTAGAGGTCCCAGAGTATAAGTGTAAGGGGATATCCATGTAATTCGTTATAGGATTTCCACATACATCTAGGGGTCACAACTCGATTTGGGTGATCGTCAACCGACTCACCAATTCGGCCCACTTTCTCCAGATTAGAGAGTTGGGTTCAGTAGAGAGTGTGGGACACCTCTATATGCAAGATATTGTACAGATAAATAGATTACCTTCATCTATTTTCTCCAATCTTGATGCATAGTTTACTTCCCGGCTATGGAAGGGGATGCAGGAGGCATTCGGGACGCAACTTTGTCTGAGCACTGCCTTCCATCCTCAGATGGATGGTCAGACTGAGCGGACCACTCATACCCTCGAGGACATGTTGTGTTCTTGTGTCCACGACTTTGTTCATAGCTGAGAGCATCACTTAACTTTGTTGGATTTTGTATACAACAACAACTATCACCTCACCATAAGGATGACACCTTTTGAGGCATTATATGGGCGACCATGCAGATCACCCTTATGCTGGACAGACCCTGGGGAGTCAACACTAGTGGAACCAAAGATTGTATGAGTTACCACAGAGAAGGTGCAGATCATCTAGGAGCTAATGAAGACTGAATAGAGTAGGCATAAATCATATGCCGACAGGAGACAGAAACCCTTAGAGTTTGAGGATGATGACCACATATTTCTACAGGTCTCAACTCGATGAGGTTTATGGAGATTTGGTCGAGGCGGAAATTTATCTCCAATGTTCATTGGACCCTTCCAGGTCCTCAGTAGAGTTGGCGAGGTGGCTCCCTACTTAGCTCTTCCACCTCAGTTGCACCGAGTGCACGACGTCATCCACGTATCCCAGTAGAAGAGATATGTGCAAAAACATTCTAACATCATCGACCATGGAGAGTTGGATGTCAATGATGGGGTGCCTTTTACGAAGGGTCCATTGGAGATTAAGGAACGAAAAGAGACGGTCCTATATGGATTGTCGATAACTATAGTTCATATTCGATGGTAGCACAGGAACCTCTAGGAGATCACATGGGAGCGGGAGGCTCTGATGTGGGCTCAGTACCCCCACTTGTTCCCTTAGTTCCAGTTATAGCTTACAAGTATGTAAATCCCTGATGTGGGGCGAATTTAATGACCCAGAAATTCCAGAGAATTTTTTTCATAAATAAATATGAATTTTATGAATCCGTGAAAATTGACAGCGCATGATTCTGAGGCCCAGTCTTCCCGGAATCATTTTCTGATGTTTTGTTCTTGTACGTTCAGTAAATGTACTAGCGGGATTTTATAACTTTTGAACTGGTGATCAGAACTAAAATTATAGGTCACTATTGAACTCACAGCCCTGGTATTCGCTTAAGAATACTTTCACTTCGACGATAGTGAGTCGATAATAGAAAATGGTTTTTGGGTTTTTTGTGGAATGTTATAAATAAAGTGAGAATTACATTATTTTATTTGAGCCACCATGTGGGTGTATGGTGGTTAATACCTCCTCATGGAAGTTAGAGGTGGGACCACCACATTTTAACCTCCCAATAGTGGTTATGGTAGTGAGGCCCACCCAAACATATCCTACCACGAGAGGTTATGATGTGGGGACCACATGGGGCTGAACCCCACTATTGATGGAAGAGATTAAAACCATTAAACTCTCCCTCATTAATGATGGAGATCCTCTTTACCTTCCCTTTAATTCAATTGTGCCCACTCACCTAATTAATTTGTGCCAACCCTTCACATTAATTAGGTGAAGACAATGAATTCATTCTTTCTTTTTTAATTATTTCCAATGAATTAATAGTTACTCAAATCTATTATTTGGCATAACCATGGAATTTGGGTTGATGTTTGGGAATAGGAGATCATGGGAGGATTCAAATTCTCCCAACGAAGAATGAATATTTCGTTCTTCCATCAAAGAAAGCTGGTGATGATCCTTCTTCGACATCTTCCCCAGACACCTACCAATGTGGAGCATCTTCCACATCCTACACAACTTGGGATTGGAAAGGTGCGACAGGCGCACCGAACGATGGACTCCTTCGTCTTCTTCCCGCGACTTCAACATCAATGACCGAAAATAAATGGTAGTGGGTTTCATTTGTGAATTAATCATTTTCATCTCTCATCTTCGGTTGGAAAGGAATAGATTTAGATATTGTAAAATAAGTTTTTTTCATCCTATTTCTTTAATTAACCAATTGATACCACCGTAAAAGCGAAAGGTGAGGTCCAAACCAACTTGTCCCGACCCCTCCACCAATCTTGTTTATGATGAAATTCGGTATGGTGATGAGGCAACGGAACGATGAAGGCAGAGGCAACATATGTCACGCTACCCAAGGCCTCCATGAACCGTGTCGCCCCCACGACACTCTGGTTCTCCCGACAGAATGCCACCGGCACATGCCGCACCGAACCAGCCTGCTCGGCTGCCTCCCGGCTGAACACTGTCGGCACAGACCATCCCAAGCCGCGCCGAACCGTCCTTCTCAGATGAACGCTGCCATCCCACCTGTTGGCCTCCATTCATGCCCCGCGCACCTCCCCATACTTGCCCACTTTTCGGCCTCTACGTGCGCCCCATGTGACTCCCCGAGCGGTCGTCCCGGTCTCCTCATGGCCACCCGGCTGAGCCCATGTCCCGTACTCTACGCAGCCTCCTAGCCGAGCCGGTGTCCTGACCCCCTCACAGTGCCCTGGCCAAACTGGCCAGGTATCCCCATCTGGGCCGAGTCGCGTCGGGCCACGCCCTTGTGACTCTTCGGGCCGAACCGACCATGAGCCCGGGCCGAACCGCCCTTGCGGCTTACTAGTATGGGACCAACGGTCCAGACCGAACCTAACAAGATGACCCACCAAATGGGCCAAGCTATACACAAAAAGTCTAACTGAGTTGACCCAGACCTGGTTGGCCCATACTGGGTTGTACCAGGTCGGACCAAACCCGGGCCCCCAACTGACCCCTTACTTTCATTGGCCATATCTTTGGCACCGGATGTCTGTTTGACAAACCATCAGTGTAACTGGTATTATAAGAGCATGACAGTCCCTTTTATTTTACCCCACTATAGTTTGGGGTAATGTCGAGATATGGCCAGGTCAGATCATGCACGAATTCAACCGGGCCCCCAGGACTAAAAGGCTAATAACTCACAAACATGGAGTCTGATTGACGCATCGTCTGTTGTGTTGAGACCCTATGACATGACGGATCATTAATACACATTTATGTGGGACATCGTTGTGGTTAGAGAATCAACCAGTAGTGTGTGGTGTAGATCTTCTGTAGGCGAGTGAGAATTTGTGTGGAGACCAAGTAGTTAGCTGAGACCTAATGACTGCTGACTGTTTCGACTCGGAGTGACTCGACTAGCCCATTAAAGAGAACCTTTGGGTCATTGCAGACACATGGTGGAGAGAAACCCTATGTGACATGGTAGACCCGCACTAGGTAGTTCCTCTATGTGATGTAGCAGACCCACGGTACTCGAAATAAGGAGTACCTCAGCAGTACAAGGATAGTGGGAAGTACCTCTATGTGATGCGGCAGGCCCACAATACTCGATAGAGGGGGATTTCTCCAGGAGCTGAGGTGTTTGACGTTGTGTTCGGAATGTTTCATGAAATTACACCTAAAAATATTTCCGGGTTGAGATGTGTTATTAACTTTTGTGTTTATCTCTTGATTTAGATGGATTAGTTGACAACTTAGTTATATGTATGGGTATATACCTAAGTGGGGTTATCTGTTGAATTCATACTTTTTGATTTATACTTGTTGGATTTTGTGAGACCTTGAGGGTCTCGGGGTCCCTACTGAGTATTGTTATACTCAGACCTATAATGGCTATGATTGCACCTTGTTGTGTTGGTTTCAAATGACGGACAGTGCTAACTGAGGCATAGATTAGCAGGACTAGACGGTACCCAAAGGTGGACCTTACGACGAGTCGGTACACGGAAGAGATGGTCTGACGCGGAGTGTTGTGGAGGATATCTCTACCTACAAATTTGGTAGGATCTATGCTGGATGATCCAAAAGCTGCTTTTTTACCTTTCAGCTATTTTCTCCTTTTCAGTTTTACTTGTAATTTTATGTTGGGCTTGTATTACATCCCCTATACTTTCAATACTCTTTTATTTATAGTTTTACTTAGTGTTTGGATTCCAGCTTGTACTATGTTGTGTGTGTTTTCCGGTGATAAAGGCAATGCCTTCCTAGTTTTAGGGAATTATGCCTTTGGGGCTAGTCGCCATCCCCTGGCCTATGGAAGCCGGGCTTCAGGTAGTCACAACACGGGCCCCAAGGGACGGGTCATGACATTCCTAGTTAGAGATAATGATATTAAATAATGTTTAGAACCATAATATAAGGGTAATAATCCAACATTAACATGTCTAGAAATTATTTTTTGAGATTTTGTATACTGATACCAATATTATCATGAATATATAACATGTCAGATCAACTTTCTATGGATTATTTATTTATCTAAATTTAATATTTTTATAGTTTCCAAAAGTTATCCCTACCAAAATTTTAAAAGGAAGCCTCCTAACTCATTTATTCATACAACATTGAACATTATATATCAACCAAATCCATCCCATTTATCCTCCCAAAATACTTATCTAATTTTTATAGATCATTTTGGTATAAAAAATCCAATTTCTCTTCTAAAGAGGTCTATTAAAAATCTACCGAAGAATATATAATTGTATTTAACAACTCATCAAATTTCATTACATTGTTTTACTTAATCAAAATGTTTTTTATACATGATAATGTAATAAAATAATTATAATATATTTTATGAAATTTTATTATGATTATAGTACATCCATATTCCACATTTTATACGTCCTAAAAGAAACGAATGTATAGCGTGTGCTTACATATGACTTACCATCTTCATACCGTGGTGTAATATGTTTTCCATCACCAATTTTCTAGATGAGTTTATTTATATTACTAAAAGATATATATTATAATTATTCAATGAAATTAATTTTATAAAAATTACCATACAATTCACTTCCTTACCCTTTAACCAATAAGAGAATGATATCAGCGCTCGTGTGTACATACAACCTACCATCTACAGGATGCGATGTGATTAATTTTCCATGTTGACCATTAATTAATGACTATAAAAATGTTATAATTAATAAATATGATATCTAGGAAATTAATAAAATTTTGGAGATGACATTACTATATACACTTCATAAGAATTGTGGATTATACAATGAAATGTGCATATGAAAATGAAGCCGTAAACAATCAAAACAATTGTAATAATGAAATATTATTAAGAAATGGAGATAATATTATAAAAAGGGATAATATATGATGTCATAAATATTAATATGTATTTGGTATAAATATATAACACTCTATAAACCATTATACTATAGGATTAGATACATAAAAAATTAATCAATCATAAGGTAATGGATTCTAATCTCAGTTTTCCTTTCATGAGGCATACAGTATATTAACCACTCATTTTTTGTGTGTTGGGTATGTACTACCCCTATTAATCTTTATTACATGAATAGATTCATTTTTATTGTATATAATTTTCCTTTTTTTATTTCATTCATGGGTACTATGATTTAAAATTTTGTAAGGGGTATAGTATTTCATTTTTCAATTTTAATTCATTGGGTTTAATATATTTTTTTTGATTAGGTTATGTATGAAATGAAATTAAATAATGATAAATTGTATTTAAACATGTTTTATGTTGATTAATATTAGAAATACATAATTGATCAATTTTTTTAGTGATATAATCTTCGTAAAGGTTATTTCAGAGTATTTTTTATTATTTGATATTGTTTATGTTTAAGTCTCTACAAGGGAATTTTTTTTCTTGCCCATGATTTATAGGAATGTTTTCCAAATTCCTTTTAATATTATGCAATTAATTTTTAGCTACTTTTTACAAGTTATTGAATTTTTATAAAATTTTATTTAATGTAATCATGTTATTATTTTTCAAATAAGGTACATTATTATTTATTTGAAATAATTTATAGATGGAATTTATTTTTAAATAATATGGAATGTGAAGATTTTTTCACCATAATAACACATTAATGTTTGAAGCATCCTTTACATGTTTGAAAGGTTTTTCAAAAGAAAAATTTTTCTTTTCTATTTTTTTTCTTTTTAAATAACTGATTTTTATGTCAAATATTGGTATTTATCTCTTAAATCTCTAATGATTTTACCAGATATTTTTCATCTATGGAAAAAACCTTTTTATTAATATGTTTCATTTATAATGATGTATCATAATATAATATACCATATTTTATTATATATTTTATGATAAATTTGAAAGTAGATGTTTTATTTTTATAACATCAACCGTTTTACTATGAATGGACTGTGAATATATTTATTGATTAGTGAATGGTATCTATTTAGTATGTATATGTTGTTTATATTTTACCCCATTGATATGATGAATGAATTTTTCAAAGTATGTGATGGGTGGGGCCCAATATATCCCCTTGATACATTATTATATATAATGATACAAACTAAATTGGGATTTAGCTGATGACTTTCCCATTTAGTTTTTAATGTCTTGGATGAGGCTTCAATGGTATGTTTCAGATGCCCAAAATTATGTATTCCATAATTATGTGATTATTTATTGATTTCCATGTGATTATTCAATTATTAAAATTCTTATATTCTATTTTATATCTCATAGGATTTTTATATGGAATTATTCTATCTTATTTTTATTTTTCCAGATTAAGCTCATGTAATTAATTAAATTAATGGTTTTTCATTTACTTATTTTTCAATAATTTTAATTCACATTATATTTTTATTTATAAAATCCCTTAAAAAGAACTATGTCTCACCACTTTTTTATATTTTATTTTTCCCATGATTTTGAGTAGTATATTATGACAGATATGCAGGGTTACACTATGGGGAATAATAGTGTTCTCAATGAAAATAATGTTTTCAAATTTTATGTCCAATATTTATTTTGAATTTTAAATATGTATATATTTTTCCATATTTTCTAAAATATTTGGTCATTTTTAATTAGAATCCTTATATCTAATGCCGAAAAAATTTAAACACTAACTCTGGGCTGTAGGGGTAAGATACTTTACTATTGCTACTAGAGATGTTTTAATTGATACCATGGAAACATGATTTAGGATAACATATTATATAGAAGGAAAACCAGTGACTAAGTATTAAATATACATAAAATATAACATCCACTTGATTTGTTAATGAACATTGAAAATATTTGATAAACCTGATGATTCATTGATTCAGAATGTTTCGCGATTTAATCATCCTATAAATGATTCTTCTTGACTATGTAATTTATTTTTTTTCTCACGTTGTGATTTTGTTATTTTTAAATGGATGCAATAATAAGGGACTAGTATACAATTGATTGTAATATCTCAGGTGTTAATAAAGTATGTCACAATTGGTATCATGGATATAATAATCATGATGTTTCTAAGATATTATGATAATGTATTTTCATTAACATCTAATTCATAGACACCATTGTAAATTTATATGTTTTTTATTCTTAAACACAATATTGAGGTTTTATGTTATGAGATTTTATCAATATTGTATGTATTTTTGTAGAAATATTTTGTAGCACAACTCATTGGTTTTTTATGTCTGAAATATAATTTTACAAATATTTCTTTTTCATTTTATGGACATATTTTTAAAGGTATGTATAATAGTTAGGTCTTATATAGTCCTTCAAATTGATTTAACTAATTGTTTTTATGGTATTAGGAATAAAAAATGAAACATAAGAGATGACCATACAGGGTAAAATATTTATTTAATTTTGAATATATTCAGGTTATTTTTTGGATGACTATTATAACATCCTAAATTTCAAAAATATAATATTTTTTATTTTATTTATCTTTATTGAGATTATTATATATTTATTTATTTCGTTTGGGAATAAATTTTAGTTTTAATTATTAGGGAAATAATGTATAAAATTATAACCACGGTTTGTAATAAATACCTTTTGGTGTTTAAAAATATATATAATAAAATGTAGTAAAAATTTAATAAATTAAAATATATTATGAATCAATTAATTAATATATCTATTTTTCATTTTATTCAAAATTACCAAATAAATCATTTTCTAAAATTTATGTACATGTATTTGGTGACTAGTTAACATAAATAAAAAATTATTTAAATAGAGGACTTCTAATATTTTTTGAAGATATATTTATTCAATTATAATGTTGTATAATTTTAAAGAGCAATGAAGACTCTCTCATATAAAATGTAATTTTTTTACGTATATGATAGTTTTACATTTACATTTTTTAGAAGATATTATTTTAATTAATAAAATAATCTGTAATTTTTTCATATGCGTTTGTGGAAAACATGTAATTATTTTTTACAAATATTTAAGATTAACTATAATAATATTTTATGAATTATAATAATATACCTATATTATAATAAAAATTATGTGTGCAGTAAGATGTATTATTTAAATATTTATTTTGTAACAATTTAAATTATTTATTTACTATTTCATTATGTTAGAGAAAGTAATTTTATTACAAATATGTAAATGAATTAGTTAACTATTTATGAATTTAAATGTTTTTATGTATAATTAATTTTGTCCATCATGATTGTATTTATTATAGTATTTTAATTTTTTTCCAATGGCATATGACCATTTTGTGATATTTCATCATCAAGTCATGTCGGTATGAATAACAAATCACACGTGAAATTTATTTGGTCTGTGATTATTATTTACATGAAATTATTTATTATAATTGAATAATCAAAATATGGATCATATTAATAAAAATAATTTTATTATATTTAAAATAAAAAACTAATAATAATGTTTCAGAAGAATTATTATACATATATAGACACACACATCATTAAATGTTAAAAATCACGTCTATAATGGATTTTACATTATAAAAATATTAATATGAATGTTTATAAGATTTTAATTGGACCTCTATGAGTGAAAGTACGCTTATAAATAATTCAAATTAAATTTCGTTAACAAATAAATGTATTCATATATATACAGATATACATATTTATAACATTTTTTATGAATCCTTTTTTAATATATATATATATATATCATAATACATATTATTTTAAGGAATCTTATTTGTAATTTGAAGATTGTAGATATATACATATAATCATTTGTATAAATGTTTCAATTTATATAAAACTGATTTATTACTGATATTTATATATTTAAATAATCTTATGACAATTTATCTATTATTATATGTGAATTTATTTTCATTTTTAATATCTATATATATCTATGTGGGTAGGTAATCATATTTTATTAAAATACCAATATTTATGAAAAACAGTTGATAGATGTATCATTGTATTTAAAATGAGTATATTTCATTTCATGAAAAACTATTTTCATATAATGAAAAACTAATTTGATGGTTAAACATTTGTAACCAAGCTATCTCTTTTTATGATATGGACATCAAAGATCAAAATTTTAATGAAGCTTCATAATCCATATGATTACAAATACAAGTATTAATTTATTTAATTCCAATGAATTGTACTTGGTTATTCAGTGAATGAAGGTCTGGTATGGGGAGTGAACCCAAACCATGATGGGACATTTGTCCAATAATATGATGGGTTCCCCTAGATAGTCTTATAATGAATTAGGTAATGTTTTAGTCTCACGAGATGTCATGTATGGTTCCCATTAGTTGTATCCAAAGAAAATTATGGATTTGGGAGTGAACATAATCCATCACAGGACTTTCTCCACCACGTTATGTTATCTAGAGATTAAATCAAGATGTCATGATACGATCCAATGTGGTTTTGGGAATTATATACGAAATTTTATATTTTTTCACGTGAAATCACATTAATTATGTGATTTCATGAAATAAATTTTCCTAAATCTATCTATGCTACAATATATTCGGAAAAAATAACTATTATATTATGAATGAATGGAGTTGACATTCCAAAAAGATATATATGATGAAATATAGTCCTTAAATAAATTCTTCTTCTGAAAAATAATATGGATTTCAATGTTAGAAATTTTTAAATCTTAAATATTTTTTTCATTCATATCGAAATTGCACACTCCTATTTTATTTCTTTATGTCATGAAACCCTTTATTGTTCATTTTTGTCCCCCACACTATGTTATTAAATCCTCTTTTCACAACAAATAAGGATTTTTTGAAGCTTGATAATGATAAAAGTACCACAAAGTTGTTTCACTCGGGTAAATAATATGAATTGATATGTTCTTTTACTTTTGATCTTGTATAAAAAAAATTCTCCAATATTTACGGACTCTGCTAAACTATATACAATTGTGATTTTTTGTGGTTAACCAATAAATGGTATATTTAAATTAAAAAATTAATTTGTTTATGGTTCTTTATAGTTTGTATTAGAGTGAGGTTTAGAAAACCTTATATGTCAATATATAAAGATACCCTTTGAATATTTAGAGGCATTCCAATCATTTTTATGGATTTACATTGTGTTAAAACATTGTGATCCTATTTTTACTAGTTAAATATAGTTAAATTTATAATTTCTATAAGTACAATGATAGTGTTATTAGGATGAAATTATTTTAAGGGGATAGAATCTAACATCCTATGTTTTAGTAGATATGATATTTTTACTATTAATTGAGGTTTTATAATTTATTATTAAATAATTTTATAAGGATTATTATTAGATTTAAAAAGAAGAAAAATTATTAATATTTTATTATCTATGTTTTTTAAGATAATATTTTTCTGTGTATAACTATAATTTCTATCCTATATAAAACATTTAATAAACTATAATATACCAAGAATCAATTAGTTTATATATAAATTTTATATTTTTAACAGGATTATTTGATAAATATTTATTTAAATTGTATGTATGTGTATTTTTTAGGAAATTAAAATAAATTATTTATTTATTTAAATATAGTAAATGTAGTATTAATTCAATGACTATTTTTTTATTATAATGTTGTATAATTCCTACGTGTGACAGAGATTCAGTTTCATCAATGTAATTTTGAAAAAAAATTCGATAGTTTTTAACATAAATTTTTTAAGAATATATTATTATAAATACTATATTAATAACTCACTAAATAACATGAGTTTATAGAAAAACTTACTCTATTTTGTAACAAATGTTTAATATTATTTGTTATATTATTTTATTAATTATAAAAATTTAACTCTATTTTAATAAAAAAAATAAAGGTGCATTATTACAACAGACTTCGAAATAAGATAATATATGAAATATATATATTTTGAAAAACATAAATTGTTAATTATAAAATTTTATAAAATAATATTAATACGAAATATATGAATGTGAATATTTTTTTTGATAAAAATAATTATTATAACAACAATAAGTTTTCTATTAAGTTATATATGAAAATACATATCTTTTTAAAATGGAATTAATATATATATATATATATATAATTTTTTATCTATTATAATAATATTTAAACATAACAAATAATAATAATAAAAAATATTAACTAGAAGTTGAAATAATAATTTAAATAAAATGAAAATCATGTTTTGGGATGTTGTTCGAACGTTACAACTTCTCGCTCACCCTTGGGTTGTCGTCTTCATCTTCAATATGGGAGTTGACCTGAAAACACTACTAGAAAGACATGAAACCAACACTCCACTACCTGTTGTCAGGGATAATCCCATGATGATAACAGTTTGGGATCACATTACATGGGAAGGTCCCATACGGAGGAAGCTGGCACATCCCACTGTTGGTCAGTTTAATAAAAACTAGCATTAATAAACATGTGAAACCTTCAACCATGGTCTTTCTCCTAGATTAATCCCTCCAAGAACTCCATCGAAAAAAAGTGTTGGATAATATGTATTTTAATGAATTTTATTGGTATATGAGAGACAATAAAAGTATAATTTTAGGTTTTTGGTTCCATATTTTTTTGTCACCATATTAAATAGGCTAATTTTTTTGAAAGTAGAAACTATTTTTGGGTAGAAAATCCATCCTTTCACATCACTTTTTTTCATTTTGATTTATTCATTATGTTGTGATATGTATATAATACCTTTTTGGGATGTATGATTGCTGGAGGGAGTTGGATTTCTAAAATTCTTCCATAGTTGTTTATTATATATTTTATCCATCCATGATGTACATTTCTTAGGTAAAACTGTTTTTAGTGATGGACTTCTATTATGTCTGAGAAAACGTCAGTAGTAGTCCAAAGAGTAATGGTTTTTTTTCTAAAATATGTTTTTGTTAATCAAATTGAGTTTTCATTTTATAATTGTTTCCATTATATTTTAATATTTAATCCTCCTTACTATGAAAATGTTTTCCCAGTTATGAGGTAGTGCTAAAAATAATCTATCAGGTATGAAGTTTTATTGGGTAAACATTTTCAATGACTCAATGTTTATACATTTAATGTATTTTGGTTCCAAATTTTTTTGTTATAATTGAAATATTTTTTATTCAACTGTTCAAATAATTTTTTATAATAATATATATATAAATTTTTCACACATTTATTTCTTTTCATTATTTTCCTATGAATATAAGGTATTTAAATGTCATTTTTGGTAAAACACTTATTTGTTTCAACTGGATTCTATGCTTTACAAATTATATGTCTATTTCACATAGCCAACATTTTTTTTTCATTATAATCATGCTGATTTATTTATTATATCATGGTGATTCTAGGGGAGATAATTTTAAGATATTTTCCTTTTCAGATGACCTACTATCAATATATCTTATTCCAAAATTATTTACATGGTAAGGTATTTTTTTGAAACCCCTATTTAAACTATTCATGTTTTTTATGTATTTTATATATTATATTTTTATTTTTATTTGGTAATTACTAATATTTATATAATGAATATTTATAAAAATATTATTTTATTATGATAGATTAAAGAATTTTATTACAACTATGCAAAAAAATTTGAAACTATTTATCAATTTGATGTTTTATATATAAAATTATTTGAGCTTATTTGTGTTGTATTTATAATAATATTTAAATTATTTGTTTAATAGGAATTTTATCCTTTTTATATTCCACTATCAGTAATTCTTATTTTTCTTAAATTAAAAAAAAATTGATGAATGAAATTTAATAGGTAACTGATTATTATTTATCTAAAATTAGTTTTGAATAATTAAAGAACCACTGTTGGGATCTTATATGAAAAATAATGATATTTTATTTTTAAAATCATTGTATAATAATAATTTTTCATGGGTATTATTATACATGTATTTACACACATGTGTCATTAAATATTACAAACCATGTTATTCATTGATTTATATTTATAAAATTATTTATATGAATGTTTATAGAATTTTAATTAGGCCTATATGAGCGATAGAGAGGTTATCAAACATTAATTTTTTTTTGAAAATAAGTATTTGTGTATATATTTACATATATCATTTCCGAGGAAACAATTTTTTAGTATATATATGTATATAAGTATTTTCAAACATATTATTTTAGTGAAATGAATTTGTAATATAGTGAATTTATATAAGTTCATATAAATATATGTATAAATAATTCAATTTATATGAAACAATTTTTTTTTGTTATTTATATATGTAAATAAATTTATGTGTGTTTGCATATCATTTTATGTAAAAAAAATTAACATATATAAATATATATATATCTCTCTCTGGGTATGAAATATAGTTTTATTAAAATAAAATTATTTCTGAAAATATATATATTTATATATGAATCTTTTTATGTGAAATGTATATATATAAATTCATGAAAAATTACATTTATCATGAATAATCTGTAACCATGAAATTTTTTTAAGAAATGGAAATTTGAGCTCAATTATTTATGGAAGATTCATAGTCTTTATGATAATATGTAAACATTATATTGTTTTTAATTCCAAATCATCACACAAGGATATTATGTGAATGAAGGAAGGGGATGTTGAGTGGGCCCAGACCCCTATGGGACTTTGTCTAATGTTATGGTAGGTCGACCAAGATAGTACTCCCATGCATTGGGTAATGTTTTAATCTCATGAGATGTCATTTATGGGGTGTGAGAGCTATATCCCAAGCATAAAATGGCATTAGAAATTTAACATAATCTGTCATGGTACTTTTCCCATCATTTTATTTTATCTTGGATGTAAACCAAATATTCATGTTATGGCTCCTGTTTCTTTTTATAATTATTTATTAGAGATTACATGTTTTCAAGTGAAAAATTTATTATTATGTGAATGACAAAATAGATTTTCCAAACGATCAATATGTTATAATATATTATTCAGAATCACTATTATTTTATTAACTATTTATATTTATATTAAAAAATATAATATATAATGAAATTTATTTAACAAAAAAATAATTTTTGCAACATAGTATGTATTTCCATGTTAATCAATTTGAAACATAAAACATGTTTTTCATTCATATTGAAATTGAATAATATTTCATTATTTCATTATTTTTTTGAAACACATGCAGTTGTCTTCTATTCACTCATTATTTGTTTTCAAAACCTCCTTTATTTGGGAAAAATGATTCATAGAATCATTAGAGTGGTTGAGGTCCATCTATAGTTTTTAAATCTTCTAAATAATATGTATATTTTTTTGTCTCTTCCTTTATAGGTTCTATAATTAGCATTCCTATATTTAACCTGAATCTCTAAAAATGTAATCCATTTCCATATTTGGTTGCTAATTAAAAATATATTATATATATAAAAATAAAAATTATAGGATTCAAATAGTTGGTATCATAATCTTTTTTTAGAAAAAAATAATAGGTCATGATACAAAGAAATGTTTTGAACCATTAGTGGCCTCAAGTTATTATTCTTTCATTTTACCATAAGGGAAGATCTGGAACCCCTAGATTTCAAATTTTTCAATAGATAAATTTAAAAAACATATAAGTGCAGTGAAATAATTGTACGGACTTAAATATTTTAATGGGGGTAGACTATAACATCTTATGTTTTATAAAGAATAATATTTTCACTATTAATTAGTGTTTTAGTTTTTAATATTAACCATTTTATATTATTTATGGATTAATATTAGTTATAATAATATGATAAATAATTTATATATTTAAAAATATGTTTTCTAGGATAATATCATTTTGTGTGTATAAATATAAATAATATATTGTAGAAAACATTTACTATATTAATATAAACCATGAATCAATTACTTAATATACCGATTTCCTATTATATTCAGGATTATTCAGTATATATTTATATAAAATATATGTTTATGTTTTTTATGACGAATGAACATAATTTAAAAAATAATTATTTGACCACATTATTTGTAATATTAATTTAGGACCTATTTTTTATTTATTATGATATATAAATTCAATGTGAAATGGATTTTTTCTTGAATGAAATTTAATTTAAGAAAATAGTTTTAAAATTAATATTTCTAAGAAGATTTTATTTTAAATACTAAATTAATTTATTAGAAACTAATGTGGATTTATTTGAAACAAAAAATTTTATAAGAAAAATATAATATTAATTATAAGACCATATTGTAAATTATAAACAATTTTTAATGATATAATAAAAAAATACATGTACGTTAATATGGAATACCCAAAAACTAAATAATAGAGTCAATATATATATATTGTTAAAACTAAATAAAATGTTGCGTAATGAATTTCAGGAAATAGTTATAAGATATATAAAAATGAAAATACTATATTTTTTAGAAAAATAATAACAATAAGAACAACATGTTTACTCTAATTTATATGTGGAAATATTTTCATTTTATAAAATTACATACTTATATATAAAACTGGTTTTATTTTTATCAATAATAAAAAAAAATTAAGATATGAAATAATAATAATATAAAATCATAATTACAAGAAGAAATATTAATTAAAATAAGAGGGAAATCTGGTTTTGGGAAGGGGTTCAAAGGATACACCTTCTCCACCTACTCGGTTTCATCGTCTTCCCATTCTGGATGGCTAGAGACCCAGAAACGTATCTTGGATGACACAAAACTATTGATACAATACTAGTTATCATGGATCTTCCCACACTAGATATGTTTTTAGATATCATGACTTTTTTTGGTCACCTATGGAGGAAGCCTACACACCCCTCCAGTGGTCGGTCATCCGTTAACTAGAATAGAGAACCCTATGAAGAGATTATACCATTATATTTCTCTTGTAGTCATCCACTAGATAATACATTATCATGATTATGAGTCAGATATCTTGAATTTGGAAAAATATAATAGGTATGTGACATATTATGAAATTTTAATTTTTATTTCAGGGTACCACATTTTTCTTTCTCTGTTTGGAAAAGGTTAATTTTTTTAGAAGCTACAAATTATTGTCGTGTATGGTATCCCACCATTCAGGATGATTTTTTTCTTACCATTTATTTTCGGTGTCGATTTTTTTATATATGAACATGTTGGTAAGATGGTAATATGGGACATTAATATATTGAATCATCCCGTTTAGGTTTTTTTTATTTTTCCATCCATTAAGATCTTTAACTTATTTTTATTTCTTTTTAATGAGGGTGTACTCTTGATAAAAAAACTGCACTAGTAATCCAAATATTATAGGAATTGTTTTATTGAAAATATTTTTAATGTAATAAAATTGTTTCAAATTTTTAAAAATGTTTCCAATCAATTAGCATTATTTAATACTCCTTACTATGAAATTATCTTCCTAACTATAAGGAATTGGTGAATTCATCTCTATGGTAAAGAATTTTATTTGGTAAATATATTTATAGTATTCAGTTTTTTTGCGTTTCATAATTTTTGTATTTGATATTGTTTTTTCTATAATTGTATTATTTATTATTTTACTAATAAAATAATAATTATGATTATGATAAAATTTTAAGTATTAATTTTTCACACCATTATTTCACTTCAATTTTATCCTAATAATGTTAATTTCTTTAAATGTTATTTATGTGTAAGAAAACATCTTTTTTTCATCTAGTTTTTTCAGTTTAGAAATCATATGAAAATTTTACATAGAAAAATTATATGATTTATTTTATGAATGTCAAAATATGTTTTTTGGTATATCATAGTGATATTAATGGTGATATTTTTGAAGATTTTGTTTTTTCAAGCTTCTTACAATCATGTTGTCTTATTTCAAATCTATTTATTTGTAAAGTAATTTTTTTAATAAATTTTTTTTGAACTATTAAAGTGGTTTATGTGTTTTATAATTTATATTTTAATTTTTCTTAACCAATTACTAATAATAAATTCATGAATATTTAAATAATTTTGAATCATGCCATTATGATAGAAACAAGAATTTTAGTACAACTATGCCTACAATATTTTAAACTATTTATGAATTTTATGTTTTCATTTGTAGAATTAATTTACTCCATAAAAATTGTATTTGTAATTCTATTTTAATTACTTTAGAAATGAAAATGTAATCCTTATAATGTTATTATATGATGGATTTTTATCGGTCTTAATTTTTTAAAAAACATTAATACATGAATTTTATTTGGTCCATGAGAGTTTTTTTCTTGAAATTATTTTGAATAATTGAAGATCCAAAATAGTTCTCCAATAAATTAAATTTATGTTATTAGATTTTGAATTTCCTCATTTAATAGTAATGTTTCGTATGTATGGATCTATATATATATATATATATAAACACACACACACACGTCATAAAATGTTAGAAACCATTTATTTAATTGATATAGATTTATAAAACTATTAATCTAAATGTATATATATTTTTAATTATGAATCTATGAGTGAAATAATGGTTATAAACCTTGAAATTAATGTCATTTTTCAAAACAGGATTATGTTTACATATATATATATATATAAATAAAATTTTATTTAAATCTGTTTTTTTAACATTTAAACTTATATATATATATTCATAAATATTTTTTTAATGAAGGAGATTTTTAATATGAAGATAGTAAATGCATGAATATAAATGTATGTATAAATGTTTCAATTTATGTAAAACAAATTTATTCTTGATGTTTATATATTTAAATAAATGTATGTGTGTGTGTGTATCATTTTATGTAGAGGTATATTTTATTTTTAAAATCAATATATATGTGTGTGGGTATACAATCATGTTTTTTAGATATCATTATTTATATAACCAAATTTAAATATATATAAATTTATGTTTATAACTATATAAAATTTTATGTAAAATATATATATTTCATTTCATTTGAATAAAATTTTATTATAAAACATGTTTACCTTAGTAATTTAGTTTTACAAAATAGACATCATAGATGAAAATTTTAAAGAATATTTATAGTATTTATGATGTAAAATACATATTATAATGATTTTAATTATAGAGCATCAGGAATGGATATTATGTGAATAAAGGAATATGATGGATATTGAACCCATATAATTAATGTACTTCTTCAAATCATATGATGGGTGCACATAGATAGAACTCCAATGAATTGGATAATGTTTAAATTTCATGAGATGTCATATATGGTGTGCGAGAGGTGTATCTTAATCACACTATGGGATTGTTGGGTGAAGATGATCTATAATGTGACCATTCCCACCATGTTATATTTTCTTGGTAGTGAACCAAGAATTAATTTTATGATCCAAGTATCCTTAGAGAACTATTTATGAAATTTTATAATATTTCAATTGAAAATACTATTATTATGTGAATGAATGGAATAGATTATAACAAAGTTCTCTATGTTAGTAGATATTCAGTAAAATCACTATTATTTTATGTATTAATTAAGTTGAAAATAAAAAATTTCATATATTCTGAAATAGATTTAGAAAATAAATTATTTTAAAAAATAATCAGGATCAACAAGTTTTTCATTTTCAAATGGTAAAACATGTTTTTATTTCATATTGAAATTGCATAATCCTATTTCATTTCCTTATGTTTTGAAAAAAACATACTGATATTTTATTTTACTAACCATATGTTTTAAAAAGATAATAGGGAATAAATATTCTTATAAGTGTGAGAGTGGCTAAGGTCCCATTATGTTATTTAACTCTTCTAAACTATAAGAATAGTATTGGACATTTATTGTATGGATTGTATAATTATAACTCTATGATATATCTAGAATCACTACAAGTATTATAATTTTTTATCTTGGGTTGTTAATTAATAAATGGATCACACATATATATAATAATAATAGGTTTATGGGTCATTAAACATATCATATTTTTGGATAATATTAATATATGTTTAGAAAAATGATAACCTGTGGGTCGGGGGACAACCTGTCGCATCCGACAAGACCATGGGGTTTGAACCCACAACTGAATAGAAATAAGGTCGATGGTCCTAAAACATTCCAACAAAAATTCCTAGTTAGAATGATACTTTTCAGTTAAAATAATCAGTGGATAATGTTGATTTTTATTTCTGTATCATTTGTTTTATCAAATAGATATCCTTGTGATTGAAATTTATTTCTTGATTAAGTTATTAATGTAATTTTGGTTGATATTTCCAATTTTGTAATCATATAACATTAAGGTAAATAGAATATTATGAGGAATAATGGTTTAATTATATATTGGATATAAATATGATTTTATTAAGAACGTAGGTTGATTCTAGTTATTTATCGAAATGGTTAGAATATCTTGAAGATTATGTTATTTGGGGATAAAATTTTTGTTATGAGGTAATAAAGGTTTTTTTAGTTATTTGGAAGACTATGTGATAAAAAATTATGATTTTTTGTTTTTAATATTATTTTATAATATTTTTTATGTTGTATATTTATTTTTTAGAATGATCTATGTTGAACATTGGGTATTAATGTTGGATTGTGGAGGTTAATACTGATTTTCTACATAAAAAGGTGTTTTATTTTACGGGGAATTATCTAATTATATCATTAAAATTTTAGTTTTGGTATGTGTATATACAGTATTAGAATAGATAATTTTAGGTTTCTGGTTATTTTCATTTATAGAAGTTGCTTTTAATTATTCAGAAATGAAAATTTCATCATAAATAATCATTATTTGGAGAAAAATATTATTTTTTTGGAAATCAATTAGTGGATGAAACTCTACATTTAATGTAAGTGTGTTTCACTATTTTCTTATTTAATAAGTAAATTAATTTCTTATTATTAGGAAATGGTTTTTGGAACAAAATGGATATCCATTTAATTTTATCAAGGACATTTTAACACATCTTAAATTTTTGTTTTTTGATGGTTAACATTCCCATGAAAATGTTCTATATCACTATCTTGTAGTAATTGAGATTTATAATAGAAAACCTAAACATAGGATCTTGGATAAAATGTAATACTACCATCACATTGCCATAAAATACAAGATAATCGATCCCAAAGGAACAAATAGTTTAGTACTCTAGGTAATCTAGATCAATACATGAATTCAAAATTACAATATATTTTTTCAAGGATAAAAACTATCACGTCCCATACCCCGAGGCTCGTGCTATGACTCCCCCAAGCATTCCTTCCATAGGCCAGGGGCTGGAAACTAGAACCAATGTGTAATTCTAGAAAACTGGGAGGGATTTTCTTTTATAACATGAAAACGCACACAACAGAGTAAGAGCTGGAAGCCAAACACTAAGTAAAACTATAAACAAAAGATTACTAAAAGTAGAGGGGACGAAATACAAGCCCAATAAGAAATTACAAGTACTAATAATAGAACAGCTGAAAGGTGAAAAGAACCTCTTGGTTCGTCCACCACAGATCCTACATGAAGGGTAGGTACAGATATCCTCCATAGCACTACATGTTTGTCCATCTCCTCTGTGTACTGACTCGTCATAAATCCCACCTCCGAGTACCGTCATGTCCTACTAATCTCAGCCTCTATTAGTGATGTCTGTTGTATACAACCAATACAGCGTGGTGTGGGCACTACATCACATAGATTCACTCCCCACTGTGGGTATGCCGCACCACATTGAGGCGCTCCCCCTCATAGCCTGCTGAGGTACTCCTCCTGTCGAGTACCATGGGTCTGCTGTGTCACACAGAGTCACTCCCCACTGTGGGTCTGCCACGACACCAATATTCCCCCACGTGGCAAGTCGAGTCACTCTGAGTTGAAACGGTCAGTAGTCATTAGGTCTCATCCATCTACTAGATCTCTAGACAAATGCTCGCTCTTCTCCAGATGATCAGATCCATAAGCCACTGGCCGATGCTGCAACTACCAAAAAGTCCCACGTCAAAGTATCTCAAAGATGATCCATGTCGTAGGGATCTCAAAGCAATATTTAGCATGTCAATCAGATTTCCGGTCTCTGAGTTATATTCCTTTTTGTCCTGGGGGACCCATTGGATTCGTGCATTATCCAACCTCATTATATCTCATCTTTACCCTGAACTCTAGTTGGTATACTCAATGTACCATCACACTCCACGATTACCAACGTCATTGATGGTTTGTCAAATGGATGTCTGGTGCCAAAGATATGGCCTAATAATGTAAAGGGTCGATAGCGGGAGCAGGTTAGGACAAACCCAGTAGGACCGACCCGGTCTGACCCCGTCTCGGCTGACCTGTTCTAGGTCGACCCGGTCATACCTATTGGGTCTGGCCCATACCATTTGGTGGGTTAGCCTGTTAGATTCCACCCGGCCCACTGGGCTTAGCCCATTAGGCCACGAGGGTGGCTCGGCCCAGGCACGGGGTCAGTTTGGCCTGATGCATTGCAAGGGCATGGTATGGTGTGGCTCGGCCTAAAGGGCGCAACCTAGCCAATTATGCTAGAGAACCGTGAGGGGATAGGGACACCGACTCTACCGGGAGGTCAAGAGGTGGAGGAGACACCGGATCAGCCGAGTGGCCACGAGAGAGGCAGAAATACTAGTTTGAAATGGCGGGTGGGGTACATGCGGAGGCCAGCAGGTGGGCCAGCGGCGTTAGGCCGAGCAGGGTGCAGCCAGGCGGGCAGGTGGCCGGGAGGTGGCCAGGAAGGCCGGTTCAGCATGGCATGGGTCGGCAGTGTTCTGCCAGGCCGGGCGCGGCCAGGCGGGCCGACAGCTGGGAGGCGGCCGAGCAGGCCGGTTCGGTGCGGCCTAGGCCGGTGCGTGCTTGTGGGGTTTAGACGAGAGCATCGGAGTGCTGCAGCAGCGGTGCGGTTCACAGAGGCCATAGGTAACTCGGCCTTTGTCATCACTGCCTACGTCGTTCTGTTGCCTCATCCCCATGTTGATGGTCATCATAAACAGGATCATGGAAGGGGTCGAGCCATGTTAGTTTGGCCCAAACCCTCTGTGTTTAGGGTTGTTTCAATTGGATCATCAAGGAATTATGAAAGATGAAAAACAATTGTTTTACAACCACACAACTATTCCTTTCCAACAAAAGATAAGAAAAGAAAAGGATTAATTCACAAATAAAACCCTCTACCTTTGATTTTCGGTCGTCGACGTTGATGTCGCAGGTAGAAGATGAAGCAGTACGTCATTTTTTGCGTCCTTCACACGCATACAATCCCATGGTGTGTCATCTGTTGAAGATGCTCCACATCGGTTGGTATCTAGGGAAGAAATTGATGAAGGATCATCACCGAAATTCAATTATGGAAGAACATGTTCTTCATTCTTCGTTGGGAGAATTCTAATCCACCCAGGATCTCATCTTCCAAAACTACCACCCAAATACAAATGTTGTGCCAAATAATAGATTAGAGTATCTATTAATTCATTGGAAGGATTTCCAAAATAATGAATTAATTACTTGGATCCAGCTAAGTAATGTGAAGGGTTGGCACAAATTAGTTAGGGGATTTTGTGCATTTGAATTATATGGAAGTTCAATAGGCTCTCTCTCATTAATGAGGGAGAGTTGAGAGGTTTTACTCTCTTCCACCAATAGGGGTTTAGCCCCATGTGGTCCCCACATCGTAACCTCTCACTGGAGGTTATGTTCAGGTGGTCCCCACTATCATAACCACTCTTGGGAGGTTAAGGTGTGGTGGCCCCACCTCTAACTTCCTTGAAGAGATTTTAACCACCAAACACCCACATGGAAGCTCAAATAAAATAAACTGAAGTGCAATTTATTTTATCACATTCCATGAAAAACCTAAAAACTATATTCTATACTCGACTCACTGATGTCGAAGTGAATGTCTTCTTAAAAGAATAGTGGATTTGCAAGTTTAATGGTGCCCTAAGATTTCAATTCTGACCACTGGTTCAATTATTAGAAGAACCAGATCATACGTTTTCTGATCGAACCTGAACAAAACTACTAAAATTGATTACGGGCACACCACGCCTCAGAATCACAGGCCGTAAATTTTCACAGACTCATAAAATTTACATTTATTTAATAAAAAAATTTCCATGGTATTTCTGAGTCATTAAATTCTCCCCACCTCAGAACTTTACATCCCCATAAGCTACAACTCGAACTAAGGGAACAAGTGGGGGTACTGAGCACACATCTGAGCCTCCTACTCCCATGTGATATATTGGAGGTTCTCATACTTCCAATGAGTGAACACCAGAGGTATCGACCATTCATGTATGACCTACTCTTTTTGATCCTCAATCCACACTGGAACCTCCGTAAAAGTCTCCCATTGTCAATGTCTAGCTCTCTATGTCCGATGATGTGAGAAGGGTAGTTCATATCACTCCTATGATGGGATATGTGGAAAACGTCGTGCGCCTACTACAACTGAGGTGGAAGAGCTAAGCGATAAGCCAAGTAGCCTACTATGTCAGATACCTAGAAAGGTCTGATGAACCACATAGATAACTTTCCACCCCGTCCAAATCTTTGTAAACCTCGTCGAGGTGAGACCCGTAGAAAGTCATGGTCACCATCCTCGAACTCTAGAGGTCTATGTATCCTGTCATCATACGACTTCTACCTAATGTATGCAGTATCCATCCACTCTTGGATGATATTCACCTTCTTTGTGGTAGCTCATACCATTTCTAGTCCCACTAGTGATTACTCCCAAGGGTGTGTCCAACATAAGGTTGATCTGCAAGGTCACCCGTATAATGCCTCAAAAGGTAAAATCCATATGGTAGAGTGATAACTATTGTTTAATGCAAAATACTCCAAAGGTAAGTGATCCTTCTTGCTGTGACCAAAGTCGGCGGCATAAGAACGCATCATTTCCTTGTGGGTGAGAATGGTCTGCTCATTCTGACCATCCTTCTGAGCATGGAAGACAATGCTCAGATGATGTTGGGTCCCAAAAGCCTCATTAAACCCCTTCCATAGTTGGGAATTAAACCGTGTGTCATGATCAGATACAATACATTAATAAACACCATTTAGCCGCACAATCTCTTGTACATAGAGGCTTACGAAGATTGTTACTGAACCCTGCTCTCTGATTAGTAGGTTGTGGGATGACATGGTGAGTTGGTCTACAATCACCCAAATCGAGTTGTGACCCCTAGATGTAAATGGAAGTCCTGTCACGAATTCCATGGATATCCCTTCCCACTTCCACCCTAGGATCTCAAAAGGTTGATTCAAACCTACTGATACCTGGTGCTCTGCCCTCACTTGCTGAAAATTAAGGCTTCGAGAGACAAACTCCACTACTTCCTTCTTCATACCTGGCCACCAGTGCTATCGTTGAAGCTCTTGGTACATCTTCGCCACTCCTAGATATACCGCTAGAGGGGATGTGTGTAAATCCCTAAACACTTTCTCCTTAAGTGACACTGGCACCATAGTACATCCTCTGAATAAGAAGACATGCTCCCCACCTTATTGAAATCCATTAGATGCATAACCAATGGATATCTGAGTATGTCGTGTCTCGCAGTCAGCGTCCCCATACTATGACTCCCTGAATCACTAAATAAGTAAGGGAGTGACTGTAAGGTACTGAAGGAAAGCTTCTCCATCTCTATCAATAAAGGATATTTGGAAGGCAGCCAGCTGCTCTGCCGCCTCGCCTAGTAACTGTATACCAGATCTCCTATTGTGTGCATCGGCTACAACATTCTCCTTTCTATGAGTATATACTATCTCGAGTCATAGTCCTGGAAGAACTAAAGACATTGCCTTTGTCTCAGGTTCAGGTCCTTCTAAGAGAAGATATACCTGAGACTCTTGTAATCAGAGTACATATTAAAACGTTAACCCATCAGATAGTGTTTCCACATCTTCTATGTGAATACAACTTATACTTACTCTTGGTCATGGGTAGCATTGTTCTGATCATGCTGTCTCAGTTGCTGTGAACCATACATGATCACTGCTCGCTCCTACATCAGAACACACCTAAGTCTGGTCCCTAATTCATCACAGTAGACTACGTACCCCACACCTTCCTCTAGAAACCTCATGATGTGGGCACTAGTCAGCATATTCCTTAGCTCCTAAAAGATCTACTGGCATCTCTCCAACCACACGAAGGGTTTCCCCTTCTTTTTCAGGGCTGATATAGGTGACACAACTCTGGAGAAGTCTAAAATGAATCACCGGTAGTAACCATCCAATACCAATAAACTCCATACCTCTGTCACACTCTTGGGTGGCTACCAAACAAGTACCGCCTCAATATTCATTGGATATATAACAAAACCAGACTTCGAGATGACATGTACCAAAATGTAAACCTCTAGGATCCAAAACTGGCACTTATAGAGCTTACCATAAATCTGGTGCTCTTTGAGTGTTTCCAGTAATTCCTATAAATTGTAGGCATGCTCCCCCTTAGTAGTCGAGCAGATTAGAATGTCTTCGATTAAGAATACGACAAAGAGATCGAGTTATGGATGGAAAATCCAATTCATGAGTCCCATGAACAATGCTGGAGTGTTGATTATGCCAAAAGGCATAACCAAGAACTCGTTGTGTCCATACTGACATCTGATGATCATCTTATGCACATCCTCATCTCGAACTCCGAGCTGGTGATAGGCTGATCTGAGATCTCTCTTCGAGATCCACAGTGCTCCCTTCATCCAATCAAAGAGGTCGTCAATCCTTGGGAGTGGGAACTTGTTCTTCACGGTCACCTAATTTAGGTGACTATAGTTGACACAAATACTCAACCGACCATCCAAATTATTTGGGAAAAGAATCAGGGCTGCCCCGGGAGAAACATTGGGGCTGATGACTCCCTTATCCAGCAAGTCCTTTAACCGTACCCAAAGCCCGCAAAGCTCTGAGGGAGACATCTGATATGATAGTGTAGATATCGGTGTCGTCACAGGGTGCAGGTCAATGTAGAAGTCCACCTCTCTGTGAGGAGGTAGTGCTAGAACATCATCATGGAAATCATCTGTGTACTGGTCCACCACAACAAGATAGCTCAGACTCTCCACATAAACTGCTCTGAGGGTATGGCAGGCCAACTGAAGACTGATCGGATGCACCCTCCTCTGATTAAGTCTGTCATGTGCTGCAAAGGCTCCCTTCAAACCGGTGATGGAATACCCGGTCCCATTAGTGTGGACACACCGCACTTTGCGCCTAATAAAGTAAATATGAGCATGTACTGTAGATAACTAGTCTATCCTAAGATGACGTCGTCCACCGCCAGCTGCACAACAAGTTCCTCTGCCATGTTTGCCTGCTCTCTGCAGGCCACCTCAATTGAACCTCTGCCTCTTCTTGGGAGGTCCCTCAACTATCTACTGATCATCTGAATGGCAAGTCAGATAGTCACGAGCTATGTGACCATGCCTGCATCATGAGTAAAACATTCTTCTCCTATCATGTATATCACTATCCTCGGTTCCCGGCCCAGCTAATCCGGAGTCATGCGGTTATCCATATGTGGGTCTAGTCCTCTTGGACCTCTGCTTCAACTATCTACATCCAGCTATAGAAGACTCCACTACATGTTGAATAGTGGTGGGTCTCGCTGCTGGAGACTACTCAGCAAGGAAACTCTCCACTAAGAGAGCTCGATCTAATATCCCTACCTACGTCAGGATGCCGATGGAGATCGTAGAAGCCATGATCTCTCACCTGATCCCCTAATCGAAGGTTCTGACCCTAAATAATGGGTCGAGACCATGTCTGGGGAGTAGAGTGAGAGGTCGGCGAACCTCGCTGAGTATTGTGTCACCATCATGTTGCCCTACTGTAGGTGAAGTAGCTCATATATTCGTACCGCAGGTAGGGTGGCTAGGAAAAAATCTGCCTGAAACAGGATCACGAAGTCATCCCAGAGTAGTGTCACCTCGTGATGAACCTGAAGCATCCGGCTCTACCATCTGCCTATTGCTGCCTGAAGAAGACTCAAGGAAGGGATCACCATAAGGTTGGATAGTGTACCTACCAGTCTGAAGACTCTCACCGCAGCCTCCATCCAATCCTCAGGTGCTTGCGGGTCGATCTATCCCATGAACCTGAGCGTCCTCTAGCACTAGAACTCGCGCAACCCACTCAAGCGATGTGCATCGTCTGCTGCTGGGGCTGGTGGCATCAGTGGACCAAAGGGTAGTGGTACCACTTGTGCCTCCCCTAGAAGAGGGCCCTACACCAAGGCCTTATCGCTCGGTGGTATATCTGCGCATACAACTCTCAATGCTCTAGATGGTCATTTATTGGGAGGCATCCTGAATGAAATAGATGTGACACGGTTAATTGATTATTTCTGGTGAACTGACATGGTTGAGATGACATAAAAAACATTTGAAAACACATACTTAATCAATGTTTTCGTGCAACGAGTCGTAAATCAGTAGTCAGGGTCCTAGTGTATGGATACGTCGGCCGCCACACCAACACTGGACTCCCTGAACTAATAACCACACTCAGTACCCATAACACTATTTCTTCACAGAAAAGATCAGATTCCTATGTTCTACTATATAACAGACCCCTCTGATACCAATTTGGCACATCACGTCACTCGGGGACCATGTCGTGCCTACCCCAAGCTCTTCTTCCATAGGCCAGGGGCTAGAGACTATCATTAAAGGCTTATTTCCCTAGAAATGGGAAATAATTGCCTCTATAAGATGAAAATGAACACAAAAGAGCATGAGATAGAAGCCAAACACTAACTACAACTGTAAAAAAAGTGTACTGAAAGTAGAGGGGTCGGAATACATGCCCAACTAGAGAGTAAAAGTACAACTAAAAAACAGCTGATAGGTTAAAAGCAGCTCCTGGATCATCCACCATGGATCCTACCTGAAGGGTGGGTACAGATCGCCTCCATAGAACTCCACATCCGAACATCTCCTCTATGTACCTACTCACCGTAAGGTCCACCTCTAGGTACCATCAAGTCCTAATACTCTCTTTCTCAGTCAGCACTATCCTTCATCTACAACCAACACAACGAGGTGCAGGCATAGCCCATGAAAGGGTGAGTATAACGGTACTCATTACGGACCCCGAGACCCTCAAGGTCTCACAAAATCCAACAAGGACAAATCACAAAGTATGAATTCAACAGATAACCCCACATAGGTATATTCCCATACATATAGATATGTTATCATGTAATCCATATCAATCATGAGGTAAATACAAAATTTTTACGACTCAGCTCAAACCATGATTCTATTTTAGGGGTAGTATCAAGGAACACTCAGTAAAAAACATCGAACACCTTGTCTACTGGAGAACTCCTCATCTATCAAGTATTTTGGGCCTACATCGTCACACATACGCACTTCCCACTATCCTTGGACTACTGAGGTACTCATTATATAGAGTATCATGGGTCTACTGCGTCACACAGAGGCACTCCCCACTATGGGCCCCCTGCATCCCACAAAAGAGCTCCCCCTCATAGCTTACTGAGGCATTCCTCCTATAGAGTGCCACAGGTCTGCCACATCCCATAGAGGCACTCCCCATCGTGGGTCTTCTGCGACACCAAGGCTCTCCCCATAGGGCCAGTCGAGTTACTCTGAGTCAAAACAGTCAGCAGTCATCTTGTCTCAGCCAGGTAATAGGTCTCCACACATAAGCTCTCTTGTCATCAAAAGATCCACTCTACAAGCTAATGGACGATGCTACAACTACTATGAAGTCCTGTGTAGAAGTATCTCCATGATTGGCCACGTCATAGGGGTCTCAGCGCATCAGGTGGCGGGCCAATTGGACACACGGTGTTGGAGTTATTAGACTTTTAGTTCCAGGGGCCCAGTTGGATTCGTGCACAATCCAACCTGACTATATCTCAACTTTACCCCAAACAATGGTGAGGTATACTCAAAGGGACCTTCATGCTCCATGATTACCAGTGCTATTGACGGTTTGTCAAATAGACATCCAGTGCCAAAGATTTGTCAAAATAATGTAAAGGGTCAGTAGCGGGCCCAGGTCCGATCCGACATGGTTCGACCGACCCAATCCGAACTAGTCTGGGCCGAACTGGTCTGGGTCGACCCGGTAAGAACTGTTTCATCTGGCCCCGCCCATCGAGTGGGCCAGGCTGTTAGGTTCGTCCCGGCCCACTGGGCCCAACCCAGCAGGCCGCGAGGGCGGTTCGGCCCGGGCTCGGGGGCGGTTCAACCCGACGTGGTTCGGGCGGGCCGGTTCGGCTTGGGATCTGTTTGGGGGATAGGAAACCGGCTTGTCTTGGAGGCCGTGATGAGACCAGGACACTGGCTCGTCCACGTCACTGCGAGGGAGGCCGGGACGCCAGTTCAGGGAGGCGCGTGGGGCACACACGGAGGCCGGCAAGTGGGCTTGTTCTGGGAGGTGTACGGGGCTTGCATGGAGGCTGGAAAGTAGGCCAGTGGCATTCGTCAAGGCAGGGAACGACCAGGAGAGCCGGAATCCGGGAGGCATCCGGGCAGACCAGTTCAGCACGTCTCATGCCGGTGCGGGCCAGTAGTGTTTGGTCGGGTAGGGCACGGTTTGGCTGGCCGGCAGGTGGGAGGTGGTCGGGCATGCCAGTTCGGTGCGGCTCAGGCCAGCGTGGGCCGGCGGTGTTCAGTAAGGAGCACCGGGACACTGTGGGGGCAGTGAGGTTCACGGAGGACATGGGTAGTGCAACCTTCATCGTTTCCCTAGCCTCATCCCCATGATGAAGTTCATCATAAATAAGATTGGTAGAGGGGTTAGACCATGTTGGTTTGGCCCACACTCTCCATGTTTATGGTGGTATCAATAGGTTCATCAAAGATGTAAGAAAGATGAACTAAATTTTATTTACAACCACTCAACGAATCCTTTACAACTAGAGATGATAAAATAAAAGGATTATTTGACAAATAAAACCCCCTACATTTTATTGTCACTCATCGATGTTGATGTCATGGGAAGAAGAGGAAGGTGGTCATCATTCATTGCATCTACTGCATGCTTCTAATCGAAAGTATCATTGCCTGTGGATGATGCTCCACATCGGTAGGTGTCCAGGAAATAATATAGAGAAGGATCGTCGTCGACGTTCTTCATTCTTCATTGTGAGTATTGTAATACTTCCATGATCTCCTCTTCCCAAAAATCCACCAAAATTCCAATGATATTCCATATAATAAATTATATTATCTATTAATTCATTAGAAAGAATTTTAAAAGAATGAATTAATTACATGGATCCACCAAATTAATGTGAAGGGTTGGCATAAATTAATAAGTGGAGTTGGCACAATTGAATTAAAGATATGGTCAAGGGGATCTACCTCATTAATGGGGGATAGTTGAGAGGTTTTAGTCTCTTCCATCAATAGGAGGTTAAGAACAGTGTGGACGCCATGTCGTAACCTCTCGCGGGAGGTTATGGTTGGGTGGGACCCACTTCCATAACCTATCTTAGGAGGTTAAGTGTGGTGGCCCCACCTCCAACTTCCATGAGGAGGTTTTAACCATAAAAAAACCTACATGAGGGCTCAAATAAAATAAAGTTATTCTCACATTAATTTATTACATTCCACGAAAGACCCAAAAACTATCTTATATTCATGACTCACTGCCATCGAATTGAAAGTCTTCATAAGGGAATATCGGTGTTGTGAGTTCAACGATGCCCTCAGATTTCAATTCCGAGAACCAAATCAAAAGTTATAAAATCATTCTTTTATGTTTATTGAACCTACCCAAATAAAACATCACAAATTTATTCTGGGCACACTGGGCCTCAGAAACACGTGCAGTGAGTTTTGGAGGACTCTTAAAATTCCCATGTATTTAAAAAAAATATTTCCATGGAATTTAAATGTATTTACAAAAACATAATTCCATATTGTGTATCCATGAATTTTTTTCTTAGTACACTTCAATAAATCTTGTTAAAAGGAAAAAATAAGGGTGAGCTCGAATTCTTAGTGACAGTTAACTAATGAAAAATAAACAATAAATGGATAATAAAAATCTTTATGAAAAGGTATATAAATGAGCACACATGCCATATAATCAATATAGTGATAATGATGTTCATAAAAAATATGTAAAGGTAAAGAACATAAAAATAAATCTATTTATATTACTGTATAATGTATAACCAATATGGAAAGTTATGAAATAAAAAGCACAAACCATTTAGAAAATAAATAAAGAATGAAATGCATCCATATATAATAAAAATGAAATAACATTATGGTTAAGAATTATTGAATCTAAATTTAGGAAATATTTAATTATTGGAATTCATTTCTGAGGCACCTAAAAAATAAATGTTAAAAACATTGAAAAAAGCTTTATAACTATATGTTAAAACCATTTTAATTTTCCCAACCAATTTTTCTCATGATAACCAATCAATACATTGATGGTATATATAATTATTGGGTCTCACCCATAACTACATGTCCAAATCAATCCTCATATTGACTAAAAATTTCAATTACTAAAGAGTATGCCACATAAAAAATAAATATTTAATAAATAATATATATTTATAAATAATTTCCAAACTAATAAAATAACTATCAAAGAAAACACAATATGTAAAAATGATATATTTTTTATGAAATAAACATATCTATAAATAATGATATATATATAATTTGTGTAAATTCAATGTCTAATGACCATAGAAAATTGAATATTTTAATTGGACAAAGAAAGGAATCAAGTAAATGAATTTCAAGCTATACTTGTTCCAATATGTCATAAACCATCCATAATAAGAACAAGGATTGTATGAATACAACATATCTCATGTAGAGTGAAAATAATGGGTTCTTGTCATTGATAAATGAGAATACTATAAAAAATTAAATAATTTTTTTAATAAATTATCTTTTTCAATTTGAAAAAATTGAAATAAATTTTGTCAAAATCAATCAATAAAGGCCATTTCATTTGAATTTATCTTTTTATTATGGAAATTAAATTTTCAATGAAAATATAATGGGTAATTCCATACATTTCATACAAGGTAAAAAGGACATTCCTTTTATAAGTGAAAAATGACATAAATGTACATTGTCCATAAAAATACAAGAATATCATGTTGAATTAGTTTTTAAAAGGAAATAGTGTAAAACTTTATTTAAAAAATCATTCCGGACAAGTTAAAAACATTTTTTAAAAACTATTTTAGAAAACATGGTTTTTAAAATAAAACATGTCTTCTCACTAAAGAGAAAAACGATGTTGTGTATTGTTAATGATTTAAAATAAAATTTTTATTACCAAAGGGTGGGAAAATGGTACTAATAATTGGAAAATGTTTTTTAATAATTTTTTATGATTAAAATTAAATTATTTATAAAACAATTTTCTAATAATTCATTCTCATGGAAATTCAGGTGTAAAAAAATCTAGAAAAGAAAGAGATTCTAATGTAATCCCTTGAAAACACCATAACATTGATGTAATAGTAAATAAATGACTAGATTATGTGAATAAAATGTAAAAAACATAAAATAAGAAAAATACATCAATATATAGTATAATTTTATTACTCACATAATCATAAAATATTAACAATATTGAGAAATTAATATAACCCAGTGAAAAGAAGTCATGATTTAAAATTACATGGGACTTGGTATCTTTTAAATTAAATACACATTGAATAAGTAATTAAAATTTAAACTCAACGTATAATGATTAATGGATGAATGATTAGTTTACATATAAAAGTTGTATTATATTTTCCATATATAATAAATTAAGTGAATAGCAATAAATTATATGTGAAATAATATAAATTGAGACGAAGTCCCTTACAAATTGGTTACTTTTGAATAATAATACACATTAAAGAAATAATAAAATTTGAAACTATAAATATAATAAAGGTAATTAAATTCATTGTATATAATAAAATATATGTATTATATAGACATCATAAAAGAAATTTTCTTTGAAAATGGTGTATGCCTCACAAAAAGAAATGTGAGAGCAGAATCCATTACAACTATGGTAAAATATTAATGGGATGAAAGAGAAGTAATAATCACCATATAAAACATTATTTTAAAATGAAGATAAAATATATGATTACATAACATATCAAAAATTATAATAGTTTCACCCGAAAAATATGTAGGTGGTGTATATGACATTTATGTCACAGATATAAAAAGTGAGATGAAAATATCATACCATTCATTTCCTATAGGTTTAATTTATTTTATCTAAATATATAATTGTTTTAAACATGTCACTAACTTATAGAAAAACCACAATCATATTTATAATATCATGTATTATCTTCTTATAAAATACTATCGGCCATTTTTCAATAATCATTCTTTTCACAATTTCATGTGTTTATTACCTTATTTTTTAAATTTTTTTTACTTGTTATTTTTTATTCCCATGTCCATATTGGTTTAATCACAATAAATGATTTAAAAAATATTTATATATCATATATATTAATCATATATGTATTTTTAACAATCCATGATATTTGTAAATAGAAAATGAAATTCCTCATTCATGGAAACAATAGGATGTACGTATGCATGAAGGATACATCCATTTTAGTGTTTAATTTAAATGAATAATAAGTAAATAATATATATATATATATATTATAATTTTAATATAATAATTATCTCATATATTTCACTTAATTTTAACCAAATGGACTTTTATATATTCAATGTATAGTGTGAACGAATCACTTCACTTGGAGGAGGTTGTAGTACCGACATCTAAAAAAGTTGTTATCGTATTCCCAAAAAATGGAAGGAATTAATTAGTGTTTAAATGAAATAAATTAATCATAAATAAATAATAAATATTATCCATATTATATACAAAATATCAATAATTATTTAATCCATGATGGGTGGTAATGGAAAAATGAACAATCATCATTTTGAGAGGTGGTAGTTCGTCATACACATGATTGTTAAGATCGTTATCCATTAGATGGAGGTGTGTTTAAGTTTTTATAAAATAAAATTAAAAATATAATATTTTTTTATTTATGATATTGAGGTTTTTATATAATAATGTAATTAGAATATTTGAATGGTTTGAGAAATAAATAAAACAAAAGTGATCGTTAAAGGTTAATTCCTCATTTTCATGTGAGTATTTTTTGTTTATACCCTAATATATCCTTGGATATTTATATTTTACTACGGTTTGGATTATATGATGATTAGAGGGATTTTGGTAGAATATATTTTTTTATGGGATAGTCAAAGGGCTTGAGAGGTGTAAATTAGTGGGACTTGTCAATGTCATTTTATAGTGGAGGAGAAGTAGCATTCTAGTAATGTTTTTGAAAAGGGAATTCCACCAACTTTTTACCCAATTCATGTGACTCCAATAATGAACCTAATTTTATCCAAGTGAGTATTGGGTTAATATATTTCCATACAATGGATTTTAAACATGTGTTTTGGTCATTTTGGACATTTGATTAGTGTTTAGTCACTTGTTATGTTATTTTTACTCTTGCAGTTTTAATTAATTTTATTTACATTGAATATTATTTTAAAAACCTAATTTGAACTTATTTATAATTATAAATTACTCTAATTCACAATTTGGATGAAATTTTTTGAAACTCCAATTATATCAGTGTAGAAAATTAATTTAAATATAATCCCATAGAGGGGACGAAAAATTGTGTTTTAAGGTAAAAAGTTTCAAATGTTTGAGAATTTTTAATATCAAACATCAAAGTTAAATTGATTATAATGAACAAAATTGTATTAAGTAAATAAAAATTGACTAATTTAATTCTATAAAATGAAAAAATATAGTTTACCCATATAATTAAATTCAACAAAAATGATTATTTAAATTAGAATCTGAAATTGTTCACTATTCATAAATAAAATTAAACAACTCATAAAAATACCAACAATTTATCCTAATGTCATTATTATGTTTTTGTTTCAAAAATAATGTTTGACATATAAAATTTATAAATGTTCAAAATATTTGATTTAAAATAGTTTCTACATTAAAATGATGAAATAGTGCATTTATATAAATATAGGTTATTATGCATAAAAATTGGAATATTCTCATCCTAGGCCTATAAAATCATTTGTATGAATAAAAACGACATTTTATTTAATATATAAAAATTATCATTAAATAATAGCATTCAATAATTATAATTAATTTAGTTAATTATTCCAAATTAACATTAGTAGTATAACAATATGTTATATCCTTTAAGATTAATTGGTTTATATTTTAATTTCTAATTAATTGGTTAACAATGAATTTATATTATATTTTTACAAACCACGTATGTTCATAGGTTTTATAAAATAATTCATAATTTATAATTTAATGTCTATATTATATTTTTTGAAATAATAAAATTTTGATAATATGTTATTGTTTGGTAAAAATAGTTCTTGCGTGTAACTCGTGTAATAAAAGAAAGTAATTGTTATGTGTGACAAAATATGATTCAGTGTTTCATGCAATATAATATATATAATATGTTAAATTAACTTATGAAATTATATATATCATAAATTATCAACTGGTTATATTTTATTCAACATTTTTTTAGTGTCATACACACTATTGAATAAAAATATCTATTTAGAATTACTAGGGTGTTACTTTCTCCTTTCAATAATAAATTTGTGTCATCACAATTTAAACATTATATTTTAAAAAATCATTTTATATTTTAAATTTTTTATATTTTGAAATCCTATATCATCATAATTTTAAATAAAATATACTCTTCGTAATATAGAATAAGAAGAATAATGGTAAAATGGAATAACATAAATTTTGATTTCTTTATAAGAGATAATTAGTGAATGTGGAAATCTATACAAAGAGGAAAAGAGTAAATAATAATAAAGAGTGATTTAGGTCATCACTAAAAGAATGTAAATTAACCATAAAAATTTTAGGGCCCAAAAGACATAAATCTATAATGATTTGAAAGACCATTGGTTCAATAAAAAATAAGGTATTGGGAAAAAATGGATTATTTTCCTAATGTGGAGTAATTATTTTATTGGCCAATGATAAATGTAAATATTCATATTTTATATATTTCTATAAATAAAATTTCCTTCATTGGTTGTGCTTCGATCAATTTTCAATTCAACCATTACATGAATAAATGGATATCCAAATATTAGCTTTGATGTCTAAAGCAATAAAATAATCATTTAATAGACATTATGGTCCATAATAGAGTGAAAATTATTAATATTGGTCTATAACTATTCTTCAAATCCAATATGGTGAATTAATTAATCAATAATCCTAAAATGTGATGATAATAATTTATTAGTATTATTTTTTCATCAAATTATTAAATAAAAACAATGAAAATTTAACCAAGACATCATATATTCTAGTTGTTTGTGAAATAATATTACTATCCTTTAGTCATTTGATAAATCCCCACAACATTATATGTTTTTCTTTTTTATAAAACCTCATCATTTCAAAAAATATCTATAATGGACATCCTTTAATTTACTAATTAAATACCATTTTTTCTATGGTTAGCAATACAAAATATTTTTATTATTCTAAGCCTAAAAATACATTTAGAATATTATAATTATAAAAATAAATAATATGAATAAATTTAAGCCTAGGTCTCAGAAATATAATTTAAATATTCCCCAATAATATTTTACAAAAAACATTGTTAACCTAATGATAATATGTTTTTAAATTTATTCCAAAATATCCTTAATTGTGTAAGAGTCCCATCACAAAAATCAAAAAAATATGTTTAAGACATAGGAATTATGGTCAACCATAATATCAAAATCGCATGATTTTATCCCTAAATATTATGTTAATGAATATATGACTACTGCAAAAAATTTAAACAATCCGTATATGTTATTGGATTATTTTAACAAAAATATTATTAGTAAAAATACTTTTACAATTTAATTATAGTATCCCAGAAAATACTTTAACAATTTTTTACAATAGAATTAATTCATTTTTTTGTGTTTTATTTTATGTAAGTGATGTAACTTATTTAATAAAATCCATCATAATTGTTTCTAATTAAAATTTGAATTATCCTAAGAATATCTCATGGGAGTTTCAATCAAAGTGCACTATAATGCCCATTTTCATGTACAGGGTTACACTCAAGACAAGACTAATTCACTATTTTTGAGTTATTACCCCAAGTCACATCTATTCTAGAACCATGTCATCTAATACTATCTAAAAATGTATATATTTATATTAAAAACACATAATTTTTACCTAACTAAAACATTACAATGTTATTATATAAAAATACACATATTCTACAATATGGTTACGTGCTTTAATCTATAGTTTCCTATATCTGGTTCCCATGGATGGTACTTAACATTCCCTGATACCAACTATAGATACAATGACACGAAAAACCTATAGTCACTATACTGATACCATTACATACACAGAAGATAAAAATAAATTGTGTCCTAAACAAACAAACAGTTTAGTATTTGGTAAACTAGATACACACCCAAGTGAAGTTTCAAATATATGTTTCTTTCTTTTAAGGGTAATAACTTTATTCCATCTACCATATCCCCACATTTCATTCTTCATACACATATTTGACTCATTTGAAATAGAAACAAAATAAGGGTGTGATAAAATTCTCAGTAAGGGTTATGTAGAGTTTAAGTAATAATTTATCGATGATAATAATAAATATGGAAATCTAAATAACTGAATACACATTCTATGTAATCAATAAACTAATATGGATGTGCATAAAAAATATGGAATGATTGAATACTAAAAACATATTACATTAAAATAATTAGATAATCCATAATCAATATGTGAATTTAGTAAATAGAAAATAAATTCCATTCAATCAATAAAATGATAATGAAGTGAGTCAATAGATAATTTCAAATAAAATAAATATCATGGATAATAATAGATGAACTTAAATGAAGAAACTTCTTTCTTTTATTAAAAAATTACTAAGACACATGAAAACCTTTACCATCATGAAATTTTATAGGGCTGTTTAAAACTATTGGTGAAAACATATGTAATCTTAAAAACTAATTTTTCTAAAGAAAACTGGTCTATGCATTAAGGAGATATATAATGTATAGACCGTAAACATCACTGCCAGAATAAAATAGTCATTATAAAGAGAAATTGATTTAATTAATAAAAAATATTCCTTATCAAATATCTATATTGTATAGAATATATATATATCAGTATTTCCAGAGATAATTAAATAACTAAAAAAAGTATAAAAATTATCTATAAATTATAGATATTTTAGGAAATAACTATAATAATGAGAAGAAATAAAGATAATTTGTGAAAATTAAATTTCAAATGCTCATTAAAAAATCTATATTTCAAGGGGACTAGAAAAAAGAATCAAGGAATAGAATTTCAATACGATCATTGGATAAATCAATCATAAACCATCCATTGGACGAAGAAATATGTTATCAATACAAAATATCCCTACTGGAGTAAAAAGGGTTGTTTTAATTGAAGAATTTAAATACTATACTATAATATTGTAAAACATTGTTGAGGAAAAACACTTTTAACTTTTAAAAACATTTTAAAATAATTTCATTTAAAGATAAATTTTAAAAAATATTTAATAAGTATAATTTTAAATTTGAATATTAATCCCAAAAAAAATATGGCAGGTAATAAAATACATGTTATATAAGGTAAAATAGAACATTCCTTTTTCAAGATAAAATGATAAAAAAGTAACTTTTACTAAAAATTGAAAGAAAATTCAATAGAAATTAATATATAAGTGAAAAAACCCGTAAAAATTTATTTAATAAATCATTTTTGGAAAATGAGAAAACATTTTATAAATACATTTTAGAAAATAGGCTTTTCATAATAAAATTGGTTCACTAACTTATCAGACTAATGAAATCTTGTTTTCTAAAAAACAATTTTTAAAACATTTTGAGTACCAAAGTGTGTAAAATGGTACTATTACTTTGAAAATGACATGAAAATCCATAAGGGAATGAAATTTAAAGATTTATTAATCAATTATCTTATAATTTAATCAGATTTATATCCGTGTGTAAACAATCCCAAACAAACTGATATTGTGAAGAAACCCTTACAAAGGCCATAATAGTGATGAGAGAAATAATGAATGAATGAATTATTTGTACCAAATTTAAATCCACATAAAAAACATTAAATTACAATATATATTGTAAAAAGAAATTATACACAAAATTCAAGAATATAATAGAAAATGAAAATGTAATATAAGACAATAAATGGAAATTGATTTATAAAATTTCATACAAATTGTTGAATTGTAATTTGAATCCCCTGGGAATAAATAACTATAATTTAAACACAATTTATCATGAATAATGAATTAATCCTTAAATTATTTGTCAAAGTTGACGTATTTAAACAATATCTTTTAAATTTAGTGCAAAACAAAATATTTTCTCTTAAATAATTGAAATTGAGATAAATTTCTTTACTACCTGTTACCTTTATAATTATAATACCCTGAAAAGAATAATTTCAAATAAAACTCTAAATACAATTAGGAAAAATTTATTTATTATATAAAATTAAATATTGGTGTTATTTACACATCACAAATTAAATAATTGATTATAATGGTTAATGCCTCATGGAAAGAAAAGCTGTACAAGAATCCCTTACAACTGTGGTAACATATGAATTAGGAAACTAAAAAGAAAAATAAATAAAAAGAAATATTTTAAATAAAATAATGTTTAATTATTTTATGAAATAATATATCAAAATTTGAATTATTTTAAACTCAAAAAATAAGTAGGTGGCAGATATGATATTTGTCTCACATATGTAAAAAGTGAGATGAAAATCCAGAACCTAATATTTTATTTTAGGTGAACATATTTTATCTTCATGTATAATGGTTTTAAAATTTTTAATAACTTATTAATGAACCATATTAATATTTATAATATCATATATAATCATTTTATAATATTTTAATAATTTCTTTTAATAATATTTCATTATTTAAACAATTTGGGGTGTTAATTAAATTGGTTTTCATGTTTTTGGAATTTCTAATTTCTTTCTTCTTATTTTTATCATGGTTTCATTATATATAGGATTTAAACCATGATTTTAGTATCATATATATTAATTATATATGATATTATCTTAATCCATAAAATTTAGAGATAAGGAGTGAAATTTATCGTTCATGGAGACTGTATGTCAAACATATGCCTAAACATAACTTCTATTTCATTGTATTATTTAATATAATAACATTTAAATTATATATATATATATATATATTATAATTAAATTATCATACATCTATAATTTATGTCACATAGTATTGATAAAATCATCATTTATATAGTTTATGTATAACGTGAACAGATCACATCCCTTTTCTGAAGGTGGTAGTCCACACTTCTACAAAGAATGTTATCGTATTACCAAAAATGGAATGCATGATGTTATTTTTTATATAAAAAATACTCAATCATAAAGATATAATACATATAATACATATAATATGTAAACAATATTTCCCTCATAATTCCCACCATGAGGGTAACACCCAGATGTTTTCATGAAATATTTTCTCTAAATATTTTTTATTCTTTAGTAAATTTAATTGCATGAAATTGTGAGTTCAAATGAAATGAAAAATTAACTAATTATAAAATTACTACTATATCCTAGTAGTTAAGTTTGCAGGAATAATTATAACAAACATATGAAGAAGCTTTATTAGTTCATTGACTATCAATTATTTTTGAAAAATATAAATCAATTAGATATTTTTATTTTGAGAGAATAATTATTGGTAATGAAATTAATGATAAAAATATATATATAATATTTAATACAATATTTTTTATATTCATCCAATGGATATTTTAGTCATACGTTATGAATAAAACCATATTTGATGTATAAAAACCTATTTTAAAGGATAATTTTACACTTTTAAGTGGAGAATCGATTTTAAATAAATATTTTTGACACATTAAGGAAATATATATGAAAAAATAAACATGTTAATTTTATTCAAGATATAAAAATTGACATTGGATAATTTTTTGATATTTTTTGGCTAAGTTTCATGTTTTGATGATTTGTAAAAATTTGCTAAATATTAAATAAAAAGAAGTTTTTTTATTGACATAATTTATATTATTAAATTTTAATATGTAGTGATTTTAAAGTATAAAAATAATATATTTTAACCACTTTTTGTAATTAATGTCATTGAAATTAATTTTACATTGAATTCATATGTAAAAACATTTCAATCTTTTGTAATATTTTAACTTTTAAAAGACATGTTCCCCTATTCTGACAATGAGAATGATTTTAAATAAATTACAGTAACTTCTCTGTTTTTAAATATTAAGAATGGATTACATATTTTTAATTATTATATCCTTATTATGTAATTAAGATACTTTTATTTTTGGGCATTATGAATAGTATCTTTGGTAATTATTTATATATTCGTAGTTAACGGAAAATCAGTTAATTATGAGTTCAAATAATATTATAAAATTATATTAACACTTTTCAAAATCCTATTAGATGACTAAATTTTACTCTTATCATCTATTTGTTGAAATTTAATATCTTTATGGACACCGACATATGAATAAGACATGAATGTAATAAGAACTATTTATTTTTACAAGTTGTCACAATCTCACAATATAAAAGTATATTAATTTTAATATATAGATAACTAGGAGATAATATCGACTATATATAGTCTCTAGAAATATATAATAATTAACAATATATTTGAAATTTATTTTTAATTTTTAGAGATTATATAATTACCATTAGGGAAGACACAATAGTGATGTAAAAAATATTTTATTAATAGAAATATCAAATAAATGGTTTTAAAAATATCAACAGAAATATTACATTAATTAATAAAAGTGAACCCCAACTTTTCTTGCTAACTATGACATTTTAGGAGTGTATTAAATATTTTTTTCTAACTTATATTCTATAATAATTTTAATTAAATTCAAAAAAATTAATGGTATCTAAATTGTCACTATTGAAATTTTAAAGAAAAAAAATATATTTATATATTAAAAAATCATAAAAATATTAAAAAATTAAAAATTTATAATATTATGGTATAAAATTTAATAAAATATACTTTTATTTTTAATTATCATCATATAATTGTATATTTTTAACAATTAAGTTTTTAAAATGTTATTACCACAATTAAAAATAAATATACTAACAAAGTGATAATTAATATTATATTACATAAATTGATATAACAAATATCTAAATTTAATTGGTCAATGATATTATAACCTTACCTCACCTCATCTTCGATATTGGGACATTTTGGAGGAGTTTTTGTGGGGTATAATTTTATTATTAATTATTATTTTTGAGATTTCCAAAAGTGCCCCTCTTCTCCATTATAAAAGGGATCCTCCTCTCTCAACTATTCAATTAATTTTTAGAATTCTATTTTTTAATTCCCATCAAATTTTCCCTATGAACTTTTTTATTTTAATTATATATGTTCTTTCCTTCTTTAAACACCAACTCTAGTGACCTAAGATGAAATTTAAATGACCCACATCGGGGAAGAGGTAATCATTTATACCGATTCTTTCTAAATTCTTTTCTTCTTAAACTTACACATTATTAGTAGTTTAATTATAATTTAATAACCTTAGTATCACTAATATACTTATATGTTATTATAAATATGAAAAAACCTATTTCCCCATCTTTGCATCTTATGTAAAATGAAATAATTGTGCATGCATAGGTATGACTTACTATTTTTACATCTTGGTGTAATCTGTATTTAACCACTCCCTTACATGGATAGATGTAATGATAGAAATAATAACTATATTTTTTATAAAATGATACCAATTCTTTCATATTATACACCATCCACATCAATACCATCCAAAAAATATATGAACAGTATCATTTCTAATGCTTACATATGGCTTACCATTGGCACAGTGCGTTATGATTCATTCTACATAATATTAATTAATGATCAATTCTATAAATGAATTGAATGAATAAATATTATATACAAAATAATAATACCATGATATATATGACATAACTATAACCTAAAAAGATTTATAAGAAATTATCCAACAAAATATGAATAATAACATAACATAGTTAATACCAGAATAATGATTAACAACTAAATGTCACTAAAAAATGGACAAATTTTGATCATTATAAAAATAATTATGGTTTTTGAAAAAATCAATAACATTTTTTAAAAAATTATTTTTTAGGTTTGGATACAAATGAAGTAGTTTGGACCTAAGGTAAGGTTTTATTTGTTATCTATATCCATGATTCATCAATATGTATTTTAAAATATTATTTATATTTTTAAATGATTATTTAATTTCAACTTTACACATTGGTTATTTTTACTAAATGGTATGAATGGAATATTTTTTCATTTTCAGTACCATGTAATTTTTTATTTTTTATTGAAAAATAATGAGAATAATGATTTCTTACATGTAGGATATGAACGATTTTTTACGCATTCATAATGATTTATTTCTTTGAAGCAACCTACACAAAATCACAATGTTACATTCCCATAAAATGAGTTCTTGTAAAATTGTGTTGTATTTTGAGGAATGAAAAAGTTTTTCAATAAAAAATTATTTTTTCCTCAAGAATGGATCCCAAGTGATTTTGAATAATTATTTTCCATCTAAATTACATAGTTTTAAATTTATATCCCTATTTTTACTTTGATTTGTATTTTTAAATGATTTAATTTATTTAGGAAATCCATTTTTGGATTATTTTATGATGGAATGATGTTTAAGAAGCCCATTTTATTTCATGGTTTATGCTATGGTAAATGTATTTATGTTATTGTGGAACATGTAAGAATGGTTTCATTATGAGATTTGTGGGAACTATTTCTCCCTCCAATGAATTGGTAAATATTTATATCTCATGAGATAGACATGACTGTAATGTAAAGTAAATCCAGTTCAATAATACATGGATGGAATAAGGTGTGAATTTCGGTTCAGTAATGGAATTGGTCTACTATTATGGTCATGGAAATGATCCTTGACTAACATGAAATTATTTTATATGGTTATGTGTTTATGATGCAAAATTTTATGTCTTGTGTTATGACTATTGGGAATACATTTTACTTTTATGATTTATCCCATGACATTATATTATGATCTTTTATAATAAGGGTAATATTTTTAAATTATATGTTCTTATGGATATGATATGATTGATTTTTTTACCCTTAATGAGCATTTGATATCACCATTTTATATGTTTTCCCCAGGTCATGAAGAATAATATTATTTAACATATTCCAAAAAGGATTCTAGTTATGATGAAATAAACATAATTCAATATAGATGTTTTATAAACCAGTTATTTATGTTTCCCAATTTCTAGAGACATTATAAAAATAGAGTCCTATCATAGTTTTGTTATATGTTGTAATGAATATACTTAAATTCTGATGTAATATCAATGTATGTAATTTATGGGTCATTATAGTTGGTATGAGAGAATGTTATAGTCATCATTTGGAAAAAATGATCACAAATCCTTAGTTAGAAATCTAAGGACATGTCTAAGTATAAGATACAATCCTTGTGTTTTACAAATGACCACAAATAACCTAGGATAAAACCTAAAGTTTCCCACATTGAAATTTTATTCATAATTATGGGGTTTCCATTTATAATTAATGTTTCTCACACTATGATTCTTGGTTTTAGTCAATGTATGGAACCTGAGGGAACTATTTAAATGATGAATTTGATGGGAAATAAAATTATTGACCCTATGGGAAACCTCATCTTATAGGAGATAGAATGAAAAATATTCAAGCCATTCTAACAAAACACTCTAAATGTATGAATCATACAGGACTTCCAAACAAGAAAAGGAGGGAGATACATTCTGTTGATTCCTTCATAAGACCACTTCCACCATCATTCAATGGGTCATCTGATCCACTAGTGGATGAACAATATATTAATACCCCTAAAATGATATTTTTTGTTCTATAATGTTCTGAATGTGACAATCTCATTTAAGTGGTATATTGTTTGGATGGTGAAGCTAATCATCGGTGTAATCTTATCAAGAATACGATGAAAAGAGATGAAATTGATTCTATTGAATGGGATGAGTTCAAGAAATTATTTTTCAATAATTAATTTTCTCATATTCATTGAACATGGATAGAGAATGAGTTCTATGATGTTAATAAAAAGGAAGATTAATTTTTTGGTACCTATAAGGAAAATATTACAATACATTCAAGGTAAGATTTTGGAATTATTATCTAATCGGAGAGTAAGATTGATATATTCTTTAACATCTTAGAACCAAGTCTCAAAAAGTAATTATCCACATTGGCATTCCGTTTCTAAGAAGAAATTGTTTGATGTGATCTGATGGTTGAGATGGATATTAGAGTTACCCACCAGTCAAATGGGTTTGATAAGAAGAGGAAAATAGAATCCAAATGTAAATCTAAATACCACACTGAAGATAATATATTTTTTACTTATTCTCAATGTGTAGAAATAAACATGATGTTAATTTTCCTAAAGGGACTTATGAATGTTTATGCATGGGAAATAATTTCATTGGGTAATTTAATGCTAATGTGATTGAAAAAAATACATCTAAGGTTGCGAACAAAGAAAATGCTACACATAATTCACCTCCCACACATCAAGGTCACTAGTGGGGGGAAACTGGGAATTTTTTTAATCAATTCCTTAATTCAAGGGGAATTGATAATGATCTATATCGAAAAACCTTTAAGGAGAATGAAATAATAATGTCACATGAAATCACTATCAACTCTGTGTAGTACGATAATAATATGGTGAAAGGTACACACATGAACCAATCTAATGTAGATAATTATTATTTTCTTATAGATCCACCAAAAGTATTATTTCAGAAAAATTTTATGTAGTTATCGTCGTATTTCCTCAACAATTTGATGTTGTGTTAAGTGTGAAAATTCTTAATGGAACAATATTCACATCAAAAGTTTCTAATTAATCATGAGATTAGGTTTGTAGGAATGTGATTCCTAAAAATATTATGATCCTTCATATAGTTGAATTTGATGTGATTATTGGCATGGATTAGATTTCTTTATATGGAGATTATATAAATTTCTAAGGACATTAAGTTACAATTCCTATTATAGATCAATCCATGATCTTCTATCGACACAAGGATAAATATAATCTTCCAGTAAAAATTTATTCTATCATATGTTTCTTGATTCCAATAAATCAATGTTAATTATCTCATATGGTTGGGGAGAAAATTATAGCTAATAATAAAAACATTGTATGAGAGTTTTATATATTTTTTCTAATGGAATTTTTAGGTCTTCCAACAAATAGTGAAGTTGAGTTTTCAATAGAACTCATACTAAGCTTGATGCCTATTTCAAAGAAACCATAAATAATTCACCCAATTGAGTTTCAAGAATTGAAGAAAAAACTCAAAAAAACATTTAATAAAGGATTCATATTCCCTAGTGCATCACCTTGGGGAGCACTTTTTCTATTTGTTAATAATAATGATTTATAAATGATACATTGAATTGATTATTGAGAACATAAAAATATCACTATCAATAAAAAATATCATCTTTTATGCATTGGTGACTTATTTGAACAATTATTCTGAGCTCAATAGTTTTCCGAGATGGATCTTCATTCAGGATATCGTCAATTAAGGGTAAAATAGGAGGATATAATAAAGAAGATATTCCATACAAGGTATGGCCACTATGAATTTATAGGGATGCCTTTTTGATTTAGTAAGGCCCATGTTATCTTCTTTGATTTAACAAATAGAGACTTTAGAGGCTATCTTGATCAGTTTTTGGTAGTATTTATAAATGATATTATTTTTTATTTTAATATCAAGGATAGACATGAAGATCACATAAGAATTTTACTGAAGACCCTGATAAAGGGTAGGATTTATGCAAAATTTACCAAGTGTGAATTTTGGTTTTATAAAGATTCATTTTTGGTTCACGAGATATCAAGAGAGGGGATATCTAAGGATCTAATAAAAAAGTGGTTATTGAATGATTGTAGAGACAAAAAATAGTAACTGATATATGATGTTTTCTTGGTTTGGTTGGATATTATAGACATTATGTGAAATCGTTGTCACAATTATTTAATCTACTCACCAATTTGACTTGGAAAGGAGTTAAGTTTGTTTGGACCGAAGAATGTGAATAGAATTTAGAAGAGATAAAATGAATGTTAGCCACTGCAATAGTGCTCACACTACCTTGTAATAGAGGAACATTTGTGATCTATAGCGATGAATCCAAGAAAGGGTTTGGAAGTTTTCTAATAAAAAATTATATGGTGATAGATTATGCCTCACATCAGTTGAAAATACATGATAAAAATTATCAACTCTTGATTTGGAGTTAACTGCTGTAATCTTCCATTAAAGATATGAAGGCATTATCTTTATGGTGAAAGGTCTGATATTAATAATAATAATTAAATGTTAAAGTATAATTTCACAAAAAAAAGATCTGAATATGAGATAATGAATATGGTGGGAGTTGATTAATGATTATGAATGCTTAATTAATTACCCCATGGGAAAGAGAACAATCTGGAAGATGCTTTGAGTTGAAAATACCAAGCAAGCTTATCCATTATGGGGGTCACAAATGATCCAATATTTTTGGATTTAAAAAGGGTGGATCATGAAATGTTAATGAAATGGGATAAATCTTATCATTCTAAAATTAATGTTCAGCCATCTAATCAAGTGAATATTAAATAGGAATAGATGGAATATGTAGAGTTACAAAATTAGGTGAGAAATGTTCTTAAATTCAATCATGATTGTCATAACATAATAATGTTTAGTAATCAAGTTTGTCTTCTTTCTAGACCAGAATTAAAGAAGGATATATTGGTTGAGGATCATAGTTCGTAATTCCTTATTCACCCTATAAGCATAAATATATACATGGATCTAAAATTTTACTTATGGTGGGATGGCATAAAAAGATATGTCCCTGAAAATGGGTATAAATCCTAGATTATTCAGCAAGTTAAGGCTGAGAGACAGAAGTGAAAGGTGATGTTACAACCATTACACATAACATAATGGAAATTGTAAATCATCACTATGTACTCTGTCATCGAAATTACTAAAACATCCAAATGTAATAATGGTATCTAGGTTGGAGTTGATCTCTTTATGAAGTCAAATCAGTTCATTTATTTTAGAGAGGATCTCTCTCTGGTCCTTTTTTCATGGATATATGTAAAAGAAGTGGTACGATTGCATCGAGTAAAACTTTATATAATATTTGATCAGGATATGAGGTCTATCTCTAAGTCATGGAGATGTCTTTAGAATAACCTTTATATATTTTTATGTTTTATCATTGTTTATCATCCTCAAACAGACGGTTATTCTGTTAGGAAAATTTAAACATTAAATGAAATATTGAAAGATTTCTCTATGGATTTAAAATGTGGTTGCGATCAACACCAACCATTTTATGAATTTTCATACAATAATATATTTCACTCGATTATTTGGATGGATTTTAATGAATTCCTTTATGGAAAGAAGTCTAGAACTCTAACATGTGGGGTTTAATCTAGGGATGTAAGGATATTATGACCTTATAATGTTGTTGAAATATCAGAAATGATCCTATATATTCAAAAACACATTAGAGAATCTGGAATTTGACAAAAAAATTATTTTGAAAATTGAATAAAATACCTAAAGTTTGAAATGGTTGATAAGGGGTTCCTATAAATTTCTTCCTATAATAGAGTAATGATATTTGGAAAGAAGGGAATGTTGTGCCATGGGTTTATTAGTCCTTATGAAATTCTAGATCATGTTGGGAAGGTAATTTACTGATTGGAACTTCCATTGATTCTATATAATCATCATGATGTGCTCCATGTATCTATCATAAAAAAGTACATACCTGATCATTCACATGTACTAAACTCATAATTTCTACTGCTAGAATAATATCTTTTTTATGAAGATGAACAAATAGAGATTTTGAATCATAGCAAAAAAATTATAAGAAACAACACCACTTTCTTGGTTAATGTTTTCCAGAGGAACTATATATTTTAATAATATACATGGAAACTTGAGTATATTATTAGGGAGCAGTATCATTTTCTTTTTGTCATTAAATTATGAGTTTTGAGGCAATAATTCAATTCTAGGGGGGGTATAATGTAACACTTGGATGTTTTTTATGAAATATTTTCCTTAAATATTTTAATTCATTAGTCGCATTCCTTGCATGAAATAGTCTGTTTAAATGAACCACGAGATGAACATATTATAAAATTACCATTATATCATAACCATTAGGTTAGTATGAATAATTATATTTATCATATGAAAATATAATATGAATTCATCGGCTATCATTTATTTATGAAAAATATAAATCAATTGGATATTTTTCAATTATGTGAATTACTTTTGTTAATTATATAAATGAGATATATATGAGTTATATATTTAATAATTTTTTTTTATAATTATCCAAGGGATATTTTAGTCATAGATTATGAATAATACCATATGTTATGTATAAAAACGTATTTTTTAAAAGGTTAATTTCACACCTTTTAAGGGAGAACCCATTTTAAATTATTATTTGGGCAAATCAAAAATAATTATATGTAAACATAGAAATTTTATTTTTAATAGGAATATAAAAATTTCTTTGGATAAATATTTGATATTTTTCTGATTTCTTTCATGTTTTAAAGAATAATAAAAATAAGATAAATTGAAATTAAAAACAGCAATCTTCATAAAATAAATTTATATGGTTAAATTATAATATTGAATGGTTTTAAAAAATAAATAGAATATAATTTTAGCATTTAAAATAACTAAGGTCATTGTAATTAATTTTACATTTGATTCATATATAAAAACAATTCAATCTTTTGTAATGTTTATTCTTTTAAAAGTTGTGTTCCCCCCTTCCAACAACAGGGTTGATTTAAAATTAATTTCTAAAACATCTATGTTTTGAAATTTTGAAAATTTATTCCATATATGGAATAATTAGGTCCATATTATGTTAATAGGCTACTTATATTTTTTGGAATCATGAATATTAAATATGGTTGTTATTTTTATTTCTAAGGTTAATGATAAATTGGGTGATTAAGGGTAAAACAATTATAAAATTACCTTAACTTCACTAAAAATTATATTAGATGACTAAATAATATCCTTATATATTTTTTTAAAATTTATTAACTTTATGTCCACATACCTATGAATATGACATGAATGTAACAAAAACTAATTAATGTGATGAAACTTCACATTATAATTTTATATAAGTATAATTATTTTTGTATATGTATAACTAGGATAAAATATCTATTATATATAGTCTGTGGAAATATAAAATAATTACATACATCATATAAAATTAATTATAATTTTTATGTAATATATAATTACAATTAATGATGACATTATTGTGATGTAGATGTTATTTTAGTAATAAAATATCAAATAAATGGTTTAAAAAAATAAAACAAATATCATATGTACTAATTAATGTGATACATGAATTTTCTAGTGGACTATGAGATTTTATAAGTGTATAATATTTTTTTCGAATTTATCTTATATTTGAATTTTATTTAAGTTCAAATAAATGAATAATGTCAAAATTTGCACTATTGACATTTTATAAAAATAACATTTTTTTAAATTATTAAAAAATAACAGAAAAATTGAAAAATTTAAAATGTTGTAATTATATGGTATAAAATGTCATAAAATATCAATTTAGTTGCCATTAAAACAATACAATTAATTATTTATAATGATTAAATATTTATAATGTTTTTACCACAATAAAATTTAAATAGAATAACAAAGTGTTAATTAAAATAATTATTATTAAATTGACATAAAATATTATATATAATTAATTTTTTGATGAAATTAATTCCATATATCATATCACATTCTAAATGGGTAAACATTAGAGGATTTTATGTGTATTTTTAATTTATAATAAATTTATATTTTTGAGGTATCCAAAAGTGACCCGCACCTCAATTATTAAAGGAACCTCCTTTCTCACATATTCACTTCATTTTGAGCATTGATGCTCGGCCACCCACTGCCATTTTTCCTTCTCAACATCCCAATTTTTATCATATATTTTTGTGTCTTCTTCAAACACCAATTCTAGTGCCCTATGAGGAAATTTAAAGGTGGCACGTCGAGAAAAAGGTAATCTCTTCCACTGATTCATTCAAATTTCATTCTTATTCTACATCCCCTTCATTAGTTATGTCATTATAATGTAATAAAATAATTACCAATAATATACTTATATTATATTATAAATATTAAAAACCCAATTTTACCTTCTATCAATCCTATGAAAAATGAAATCATTATGCTTGCATACGTACGACTTACCGTCTCCACACTCTTGTATAATCTATTTTTTACCACAACCTTACTTGGATGGATATAATGGAAGAAATAATAACTATATAAGATTATTATTACATGATACTAATTTTGAGATATTATACACCATACAATTAAATAACATTCAATAATTATTGGAACAATATCATCGTTTGTGTGTATGTATGGCTTACCATCTCCATAGTGCGATGTGATTCATTATAAATAATATTCATTAAATCATGATTCTATAAATGAATTTAATGAATAAATATGATATAATTATAAAAATTACATGTTTTAAATTATATAAATATTACCTAAAAATATCAATAAGAACTTATCCGAAAAAAATGTATATGAACATAAAGTAGTTAATACATGAATAACGAGTAACGATGAAATGATACTAAAAACGGATAATAATATGAGCATCATAAAAGTGATAATGATTTATAATAAATCCATAATATTATTTAAATCATTATACAATAGGTTTGGATACATATGAAGCATATCACCTTCACGGTAAGGGATAAATTATCAAATCCCATTTTAATCCAAGATTGTTTATTCAGAAGTATTTATTGGTGGTTATTTATTAGGAACATCCATGTTTTCTAAAAAAAATATTAAAAAATATTATTGATATCCTTAGATAAATTATTAAATTCAATTTAACCAATTATTATATGATACAATATAGTATGAATGGGAACAATTTCAATTTTCGGTATGTGGTACTTTGTTGACTTTTTCAAAAAAAAGTACGAGAAGAATGTTTATTAACTTGTACGGAATGAATGGATTTTTAGGAATTCATAATGAATTATTTTATTTAATATTTCCCTACAATAATATAAGGATACTTTCCTATAAAATTATTTATTCTAAAATTGTGTGGTATTTTGAGTAAGGAAAATGTTTTTAAAGAAGAATGTGTATTTCTATCAGGATTAAAGCTCATGTGATTTATCAAAATAATTTTACATCTATGATTACATAGGTTTATGTTCATATACCTACTATAATTATTATTTTATTGTGTAAATTATGGAATTATTATTATTAAATACATTTATGGATTATGTTATGATGGAATGATTTTAAAGAAACCCATTTATTTCATTAGTTATGCTATGGTAAATTTTTATATATTTTTGTGGAACACATAATATTGGTTTAATTAGGAGATGGGTGGGATATATATCTTCATCCAATTCATTAGGTAAAGATTTATATCTCATGAGATAGACATGAATATAATGAAAATTAAATATGGTTCAATAATATAGGGGTATAATGAAGAGTGAACTCAGTTTAGTAATGGAATTTGTCCGTTATGATGGCCTTGAAAATGATCCTTCAGTAATATGAAATGACTTTCTATAAGTACGTGTCTATGACAATAATTTTCATGCCTTTTAATGTACTATTGGGATTACATTTCACTTTTATTATTTATCCCATGACATGATATTATGTTATTTTAAATACATGATAAGATTTTTAAATGTTATGTTCATATGAGTATGATTTGATTGATATTACCTTTGCTTACCCTTATTGAGCATTTCATCTCACCATTTCATTTTATTATTTTCACCTAGACATGAAAAAAGGTATTAATTATGATATTCCAAAAGGAGTCTAGTAATGATTAAATTAATGTGGAACAATGTAGATGTTTTATGAATTAGTTGTTTATATGTCCCAGTTCTTACAGACATTATACCTATACAGTCCTATCATGGGTTTTTTATATGTTATAATGAATATAAGTCAATTTGGATTTAATATCAATTTTTTTATATAATTGGTTTTATAATGAGTGGTGTAAATGGAAAAACAAACAATCATCGTTTCATGAGGTGCTAGTCAATCTTACACATAAATGGTATGTTTGTTACCTATTAGATGGATGTGTCTGTAATTGTCAGTAAAACATATATAATAACAAAAAATAATTTTATTTTTGATAATTATAATGTTATATAATCACATAATAATCATAATTGAATTTTTTGAGAATGAAATAAAATGAAAGTGATCATTGAAGAACATTTCCACATTTTCAAGAAACTCATTTTGGTTTATACCAAAATAAATCCATGGATGGAATTATTCCCATTTTGATTCTTATAGGATTAGGCCTGGAATTGTTTCATCTTATTTAAATGTAATTTTTGGAAGATAATGGTCTTGATAAGTTTGAATAAGTGGGAGGGGTGAATTCCTTTTATGGCAGATGAGGATTGTCATTCCATAAATATTTTGAAAATGTAATTCTACCTACGTTTTCCCCATGGCATGTAGCTCCGATAAAAAACAAAATTATATCCAAGTGAGTTTATGATATAAATATTTCCATCCAATGGATTTAAGAATATTTTATAGGTCAATTTTTCCCAAAATATTTTATTTCAATCATTTGTTAAACTAATTTTTATCATTATAATTATAACTAATTTTTATCACTTTGGTATATATTTTTTCATGACCCACGTTCTTTAGGATGAGTTAAGAGATATAAATATGTCAAGTCTTTCCTTCCTCCAGATGAAGGTGATATAATGACCACTAATTATAACCTCCAAAAGGCTCAAGTGGCGACCAGCACCATGGGTTTAGAAATATCTAAAAAAGTGTGGAATTAAAAATTTCATAGAAACCAAGATCACAAGAAATTTTGTTCCAACCACAAACAAATCCTAGATAGATATATATAATAAATCCAAAAATCCATCCCACTTGCATGCTTAAAGTAAAACTACTAAAAATAAAAAGAAAACTCCGAGGTAAGTGTGAAAATAAAATTATGCCGCGACACAAAATCAATATCCATTGTCTAATATATTAAGGTCATGATCAATACATGTAACCTTCTATCCATCCCGTGAAAAGAAAAATCACTATTCTTGTGTACATATGACTTACCATCTCCACATTATAGAATAATCTATTTCTCACCACCACCATACAGAGATGAATTTAATGGGGGAAATAATAACTATATATGATTATAATAACATGATACTAATTTTGAGATATTATAAACCAAAATATTCAATACCATTCAACAGTTACATGAACGATATCATCATTTGTGTATACGTACGACTTACTATCTTCAAGGTGCATTGTGATTCATTATACATTATCTTCAATAAATCATGATTCTATAAACTAATTGAATGAATAAATATTATATAATTATCCTAATACCATGTTGTAAATTTTATATCTATAACCTAAAAATATGAATAAGAACTTATGTGACAAAACATGCATATGGAGATAAAACATTTAATACCCGAATAATGAGTAATAATGAAATGTTACTAATAAATGGATAAAAATATGAGCATCATAAAAGTGATTATAATTCTAGAATAAATCAGGAACATTTTTTAAATCATTATAAATGAGGTTCAGATACATGTGATGTCCTCTATGGAAAAAAGTGTAGAACTGTAACTTGCTGGGATGATGTAAGGAAAATAAAGCTATTATGACCTGATCTTGTTGATGAAATAGTAGAAAAAGACAGATCTATGCAACAACACATTAGATCATCACAAAGTCGACAAGAATTTTATGATTAAAATTAACGAAAAGACCTAGATTTTGATGAGGGAGATAATGTGTTCTTATGAATATCTCTCTGGAAGAGAGTAATGATATTTATAAATAAGGGAATGTTGATCCCGAAGTATATCGGTCCTTTTGAAATTACAGATCATGTTGGGAATGTAGATTACTGATTCGTGATTCCATAAAATCTCTCTCAATTTCGTGATGTGCCCCATATAGCTCCCCAAAAAAATGGCATACCTGATTTTTCACATGTACTGTGATCAGATGTCAAACCATTGGATCAAGATTTTTTTTTGAAGAACAACCAACAGAGATTCTGGATCATATCAAAAAAGTTATACAAAACAATACCACTCACTTGTTTTAAGTATTATATAGGAGCCACCAATTTTATCAATATATATGGGAACTTGAGGATATGAATAGGAAGAGGTATCCTCATCTGTTTGTTTCTAAATGATTTATTTTAACAGAGAAATTCAATTTAAGGGGGGCAGAATGTAACTCCCGAATGATTTTTTATAAAATATTTTATTTGAATATTTTTATTCTTCAGTAGCTTTAATTGAATGAAATAGTGAGTATAAACACACCACAAGATAACCTTATTATAAAATTACTATTATAGAATAATCATTATGTATTCGGGAATAATTATATCTAACTAATAAAAATGCATTATGAATTCATCATCTATCAATTATTTATGAAAAATATAAATAAATTAGATTTTTTTTATTTTCAGTTAATTATTATTTTTAATGAAATAATTGAGATATATATGTTTTATATATTTGATTAAATATTTTTTATATTCATCCAATTGATATTTTAGTCATAGGTTACATATAAAACCCTAATTCATTAATAAAAACCTATTTCTTAATGGTTAATTTTACTCATTTGAATGGTGAACCAATTTTAAATTAATATTTTGACACATTAATAATTTTTTAGGGAAAAAAATAAAAAATTTATTTTTATGAGTTTTATAAAAAATTTCTTTCGATAAATTCAGGATTACTTTCATGTTTTGAAGAATAGTAAAAACACGCTAAATTTAAATTAAAAACAACAATTTTATTCAATGAAATTTATATGGTTAAATTATAATATTTAATAATTTTAATGTATAAGTAGTATATAATTTTACAATTTAATAAAATTAAGTCACTGTAATTAATTTTACATTGAATGTAAATGTAAAACCAATTCAATCTTGTACAATGATTAAACTTTTTAAAGTCTTGTTCATTCATTTCAAAAAAAAGACTGATTTTAATTTAATTACTGAAACATCTGTGTTTTGAAAATTTAAATTGTATTCCCTATTTAGAATCAATAGGTTGAAATTATATTAATTGGATAAATTGATTTTTGGGAATTATTAAAAGTAACTTTGGTAATTATTTTTATTACCATGGTTAAAGATAAATCAGGTGATTAAGGGTAAACAAATATTATAAAATTAACTTAACACCTGTAAAAATACAATTGGATAACTAAAAGATACCCCAATCATCTATTTCATGAAATGGAATAATTTTATCAGCACATACCTATGAATATTACATGAATGTAACAAAAAAAAGAATTCACAAAATATCACAATCTCATTTTATATATGTTTATTAATTTTAATGTATGTATAACTATGTGATAATTTTTACTATAGATATTTTATGTAAATAAAAAAGAAATTACATACATCATACAAGTTTATTTATAATATTTATATATTATATAATTAACATTAATAATAATAGAATGGTGACGTAGAAATTATTTTATTATTAGAAATATCAAAAAAATGGATTTAAAAAAATTTAAACAAATATCATATGAACTAATAAATGTTATCCACGAATTATATAGTTCACTGTGACATTATATGAGTGTATTAAATATTTTTTTCTAATTTATCTTATCTATGAATATTATTTGAAGTCAAATAAATAAATAATGTTAAAATTGAAACAATTGATATTTTTTAAATATAAAAATTTATGAAACTATATAAAATTCATAGAAAATATTAAAAATTAAAAACTGATATTTATAAAGACTAAAATGTCATAAAATATCCATTTAATGTCAATTAACACCATATAATTAATTTTTCATAATAGATAAATATTTAGGATGGTATTACCATAATTAAAATAAAATAGAATAACAAAGTGTTAATTAAAATGGTAATGCTTATATTGATAGAAACACTTGTATACAATTTATTGGATGTTGAGATTAAAACCTTATATCATTTTGTATTATAAATTATAATATTTGGAAGATATTATGTGGATTTTTATTTTGTTTTATATTAATATTTTTGAGGGTTCCAAAAGTACCCCTCACCAAAATTTTATAAGAGATCATCCTCTCCTGCCACTTCACTTCATATTGTAACTTCAAGCACGAACACCCACATAATTGTTTCCTTCCCAACATACCTATTATTATTATAGTGGTTCTTGTCTTCTTCAAAGAATAACTCGAGTTCCCTAGGAGATTATTTAAAGGAGGCACATCGAGGAAGAGGTAATATATTCTACTGATTCATTAAAATTGAATTCTTATTATAAATTCCCTTAATTAGTTGTTTAATTAAAATGTAATAACTTCACAATCATACATATACTTATATGTTATTATAAATATTATAAAAATCAATTTCACATTCTATCCATCCTATGAAAAACAAAATCATTGTGCTTGCATACGTACGGATTGTCGTCTTCACAATGTGGTAAAATCTATTTTTTAGAACAACCTTACATGCATCAATATAATGGTGGGAATAATAAAAATATATGATTATTAGAACATTATACTATTTTTGATATATTATACACCATACACTTCAATACCATTCAATAATTATGGGAACAGTATCATCATTCGTGTGTACGTACGACTTACCATCACCATGGAAAGATGTTATTCGTTCTACATAATAATCATTAAATAATTATTATATAAATTAATTTAATGAATAAATATGATATAATTATGCTAATACCGCGTTTTAAATTATATAAATATAACATAAAAATATGAATAAGATCTTATACAACAAAACATGCATATGAACATAAAGAAGTTAATACTTGATTAACGAGTAACAATGAAATGTTACTAATAAAAATATACAAATATGAGAATCATAAAAATGATTATCATTCAAGAATAAATCAGTAACACTATATAAATCCTTGTACAGGAGGTTCAAAAGCATATGAATTATATCAGACCTAAGGTAAGGGATAAATTTTCCAATCTCATTTTTATCTGAGATTCATTATTCATTTTTATGTATTGGGAGTTATTTATCATCCACATCCATGTCTAATTTATTTTCAAAATATTTTTAATATCCTACAATAATTTTTTAAATTCAATTTTACCCATTGGTAAATTTTACCAAATGTTATGAATGTAATCTTCTTTCATTTTCTATACACGAAACTTTTTGACATTCTCAGAAAAAGTACAAGAATAATATTTTTTTACTTGTATGACATGAACAGATTTTTAATATTTCATAATTATTTATTTCCATTAATATTAACATAAAATAATAAATTTTTACTATCCCATAAAATGATTTTCCTTTAAAATTGTGTCATATTTTGAGGAAGGAAAATGTTTTGGAATAAAAAAGGGTATTATCCTCATGAATGCAGCTCAAGTGTTTTATCAAATCACTTTTCCTTCTATGATTACACTGTTTTATATTTATATTCATACTATTAATATGATTTTATTGTGTAAATGATGTAAATTTGTTTATGAAATCCATTTATGGATTATGTTTTGTTGGAATGATGTTTAAGAAACCCATTTTATTTTATTGGTTATGTTATGTTAAAATATTGTATGTTTTTATGGAATGCATAATATTGGTTTCATTATGAGATTTTTGGGACCTATATCTCCCTAAAATGCATTGTGTAAATATTTATATCTCATTAGATTGACATGAATGGAACAATAAGTAATTTTGGTTGAGTGTTACAGCCCTAGAATGAGGAGTTAACTCGGTTCAGTAATGGAATTTGTCCACAATGATATCCTTGGAGATGAGCCTTGACTAATATGAAATGACTTTATATTATTATGTTTGTGTACCAATTAATTTAATGACTTGGGTTATGACTATTTGTATTACATTTCACTTTTATGATTTATCCCATGACATGATATTATAATCTTTTATAAACACATTAATATTTTCAAATCATAGTTTTTTATGAATATGATATGATTGATATTTACATTGTTTACCCTTAATGAGCATTATTGATCACCCTTTAATTTGTTTTTTCCCCAATATATGAAGAAGGGTATTATGTACGATATGTCAAAAATGAGTCTACTTATGATGAAATAAAAGGGAGAAAAGGTATATGTTTTTATTAACTATTTGAATAATTTTCCCAGATTCTAAAGACATTGAACATATACAGTAATTTCATGGATTTGTTTTATTTTCTAATGAAAAAACATAATTTTTTTAATATCAATTTAGTACATGTATGGGTCTCTATAATGAGAGTTTATAAAGGAAAACAGACAAGTACCATTTCGTGAGGTGGTAGTTTGTCGTACACAAGGATGATATGTCTGTTTCTTATTAGATGGGTCTGTGTGTAATAGTCTATGGAACCCATATAATAACAAAACATAATTATATTTAGGATAATTAGAATTTTCTTTAGTAACTTAATAATCAAAATTGAATGGTTTGAAAATGAAATAAAATGAAAGTGATCATTGAAGGACGTTTCTCTATTTTTTGGTGACTCATTATTGTTTATACCAAAAGACATCCATGGTTGGACCTCTTCCTAATGTATGTATTATAGGAATAGGGTAAAAATTATTTCATCAGATTTGTGTGTATTTTTTTCGAGCCAAAGGGAATGATATGTTTGAATAAGTGGGAGGGTTTAATGCCTTTTATATTGGATGAGGATTGGAATTCATGAAATTTTTTTGAAAATAAAATTCTACCTAGGTTTTTCCCATGTCATGTGGCCCCAATAATGAAAAAAACTTATATCCAAGGGAGTGTAAGATATAAATATTTCCATCCAATGGATTTTGGAAAATTTTATAGGTCAAATTTTCCATTATAATTAATGGTTAGTCAATTGTTAAAATATTTTTTATGTCAAACATTATAATTATTTTTTATCACTTTGATTATTATTTTTTCATGATACACATTCTATAAGATGATGCAAGGTATGGAAGAATTTATATTCTTTCCATCATTAGGATTAATGAGATATAATGACCCTTGATTCGTTCCTCCAAATGGACTCGGGTGGAGACTAGCAACATGGTTTTGAAAATCCCTAATAAATTGCAGAATTACCCTTTTCATAGAAACCAAGATCATTATATATATATATTGTGACAACCACAAACAAATAAATTACAGATATATAATGAAAACAAAAATCCATACAAAATTCATTCTTAAAGTAAAACTACAAAGAAAACAAAGAATACTCCATGGTTAGTGCGAAAATATTACTATGAAGTGACACAACAACTTTCTCCAATGAATGAGATAGTAATTTCAAGCACATTCCATGTAATCTTCCTTGAAGTTTGTGCGAACGTCGCACCATATAGAACGTCCTATCACTACCATGCTCTTCCCCAAACCATGCTCTCACAACCTTCCAACAAACACCTGTGTGACAACCACACAACATCTTTACCACAGATATCTAAGCCACAACAACTACAAAACTGACTAAAAAACACAAAGGTCTAATTCCGAAGTCACTTGTGAAAAAATACCTCTCACATATCGAATACCATAAATAATGTATTAAACATCAAGCCATTGGATCATTCCTAATGAATTATTGGTGATAAATTTCTATAATATGGAGTAGGGTAAATTCAAAAACAAGTTATCCATCCTCCCATCTATATGCTGGGAAGGACACCCTCCACCCAAACAATTGGTTTGTTCAGTATATAGTGATAAACATAGGAGGGGTATATATAGAAGAAATAATTAACTAAAAGTTTATATATAGGTAATAAACACTCATCCCATCAAAGGAAATTCACAAAAAACAACCAATCCCCTAAAAACAACCCTTTCTACCACCCTTATATTTGTGTACCATAACGAACGATGGTCACATGATTATCACGTCACAACAAGTGCCGAATAGAAACAAACCTCCTTCCATTTAATTTAAAAATTAATCATTCTTCATTATCAACTCATTCATTTATTGATTCCATCCTTAACCGAGAAACTAACAATAACAACATCTACAACCATTCTTAGAGGGCTAAAAGCCACTAAACAATCCCTATAAGAAAACACACATCATACAACCCACTTTATTATTCTTTCATATTTAACAACCATTTGTATTTCAACATTAACAGCATCATTTTTCATATTTATCCCCTTATTTATTCCCTCACAAACAAACCCGAAAACCACTCCGCATAACAACAACAAACTCATCACACCCATAAACATGAAACCAGGACACATCCCAAAAATTCATCCCTACTTCTGAACCACTGCACTAAATCAATACCACTGAAAAAAATTACATCCATTACAAAATCAATCAATCTATTAAAATAAGATACTATCACACCACTAATGTTTCCCTATACATACAATCACACCAATCAAATTTTATTAATTTTTATTTGGATAACTATTCTTTAAAATCCATATTGATAAGTAGGGGTGATCATACATGGTTTTTATTCCTAGGGAATACATTCCATTTAATCGGTTGTACATGATTAATAATATTTATATTTATAGAAATTATTCAAAATGAAACCATAATAGTTATAAATCATCACTCATGCGTAGGATAAGTCCACCAACAACCATGATTTTTGGGAACTACTCCACCACAACAGATCACATCATCAACTATTGATAAAAAATAAAATATGCTATCAATATCAACATCTCCCCATCCGCCATTTATTAATTAAAATTATTGTTTTACAAATTGGATTATGTTGTTCTCACAAGAAGGAATAATTATACCAACCCCACATGACACAGAATTAAAAGAGATATGAAGGGAAAACCCCACATAAAATAACCAGAGACCAATGATTCTCCCTGGTGCCAAAATAACGGGAGCGCGAGTAGAAAAATATCCAAGGAAAACTGGAAGGGGGAACAACAAATGGAAACCACTATTAGGGGTGAAAGGTTCTTCTCACAACCTATGAAAAGAGAATAGAGGACTTCAGCCTTAAAAAAAAGACAAATCCTGTATCAAGGGAAGGAAAAATGGCTACATGGATATTAAATTCGAATAATGGCCAATACCACATCATTGTATTATTTCAAATCCCCATGAGTGTTAGGATATTAATATATAAATAATATCCTTTGAAACACCTTTATAAACACACTAACAAAGCTTTAAACTCAATTCACATCAAATAAAAGTAAAATGAGTGAAACATGAAAGTCAAGGATAAACTGGGGAAAACTAGATGTTTGGAAAGCTATTCGAAGATAATCATATTTGGGTGAGTCACTAGTGTAACCATTCAATGAGTCGTCTATTTGTGAGCCATCGTTTGGGGAGACTCTGTTTGGTGTCATAGTTTGTGGAGACACCCTTTAGTTTCACCATTTTTTGAGCCAGATTTTGGTGTCATAGTTTAGTGTGCCATCGTTTAGTGTCACTATTCATTGATCCATCATTCAGTGTCACTATTTTGTGAGTCACCATTGGGTGACTCACCAGTTCCAGGCACCATTAGTGAGTCACTGGTCCCAACTCACCATTGTGAGTCACCATTTAATAAAATTGAATTTTTTAAATCATTCATATTAAGACACAGTTACATCCCCAAACATGAAAACCATTTTATTTTTACAATGTAATGGATCATAGGGGATCAGTTCATTACATCAAATACCTATAAAACTATTATTTTCCTCATGAAGTGAAAACAAAACCCAGAAGGATGAGGAGTCTAAACAAACACCCTATAGGATAAATCTTAAGGATAAACTATATTACATTGTTCATAAGATAGAGTGGAAACATCGACATAGAAGAACACCTCCCGGATATCTACAACCCTAAATAACCACAAAACACTATAATTTACACTATCCAGACACATGTATTGGGGAAATTCCATCATCCATGCCAAGATACAATCTACTTTGGAATGCACTGACTCACCCACACAGGTTTAATCGCATCTGTATTAATGTGTCTCAACTATGGACCATGTCCATCCCTTCCCCCTTATGGAGACTCTTAGAAAATTAGATAAAAAGGAAATAAATCATATCATATGACACAAGGTCCTGTATCACATCAAAACAAGGAACAAAATCAAAAACTCAAAACAACTCTGGGTACTAGGCACATATTTGTGCCTTTCACTCGAATGTAATATCTGCCAAGTCATCATGCCTCCACAACAAAGAAATGAACGGAATGTTCTATAAACGCATAATCTTCTCTTGATGATCCTAATTTCTATTGGATTCTCTATCAACATTTCACCATCCTTGATATCCATCTATCCTCAATCAATAACATGGGATTCATTTTGAAGAAACTAATGAGTATGTGACACATGAAAGTTGTCATGGATCCTACTCAAATGTGTTGGTGATGCCTATTGATGTTCCACCTCGTTGAATTGTCTAAACACCTCAAAATTTACAATTAACAGGAGACAAATATTACTCCCTTTTCCAAATATCTACTTCCCACGTCTTGGATAAACCATCAAGAATACATAGTCCTTGTACTTGAACTCCATGGTCCTTCTACTCTAATCAACATAAACCTTCTACTAATCGTGTGATGCCTTCATCCTCTCGTGGAAAATCTTCAACTTCTATTTTGTACTATAGACCACATCTAAACGAAGAATAGCAGCCTCCCAAACTTTTGTCCAGAACAAGGGGGAATGACATGATCTTCCATATAGAGATAAAAATGGAGTCATGCCAATGGTAAAGTGATATCTATTATTGTAAGACAAACCAATAGAGGAAAAATGTCACACCCATGACTCACTACAGTCTAGAACATCGTCCTACAACACGTCCACCAATGTCTGGATGGTCCTCTCTATTTATCCATCCTTTTAAGGGTTGAAGGTAGTGTTGAGGCATACCTAAGTGAAAAAGGCATGTTTCAATACCCTCTAGAAACACAACATAAAATGTTTATCCTAGTCTAATAAAATATATAGTGTAACTCCATGATGTCGAACAACCTCATCCACCTAACTATGCCCTAAGAAATCCACTATGCTCGACTCCCTGATCACTAATAAGTGAGATGACTTGATCAACCAATCAACTACTACTGAGATTTCATCACATCCACTCTGATCATTGGGTAATCATGGGAAGAAATCCATGAATATGTCATCCCACTTCCACTCTGGTATATTTAATGGGTGAAATAGGAAACTGGGAACATGGTGATTAGCCTTCATCTACATGCACACCAAGCACATCGATGCAAACTTCATCATTGCATCATCTTCTTGGGCCACCAAAAATATTCCCTCAAGACCTAATATATCTTCCAAACACTTGGGTTTACATCCATGTGTGATCTATGGAACTCACAATGAACTCCCCCATGCATCGTTTTTAGAATGAATATCTTCACAAAAACATAATTTGATTCTAACCATCCTCACACCACCCCCATAGATAAATTCTCTAGTAAATGTGATCACTCATCACTTATGCGTCTATGTATCCCCACAGAGACTCACCCACCTTCCACCTCAAAGATGATTTCTCCATCATCTGAAATATAAATTTTTTCCACCATCCATTTCTGCATCTAATAGCAAGGAATCCAACTCCTCTATTGAAATCCTTGTGTCATCATATTTCTGAACCACATCATTTTGTGACTTCTCACTCAAAGAATCGTCAACATCGTTCCCTTTCATGATGTGTAGGAGATCTTAAAATCATAATCTTGGAGAAACAACATCCACCACCACTATCGCAAGATTAAATCTCATTGGGATAATATATACATAAATCTATTGTGATCTATGAAGACCACAAAGTGCTCCCGGATGACTTAATGCCACCAAAACATCAGTGCAAACAAGACTACATCATGTTCCAGATCATGGGTGCAATAGTTTTATTCATGGGGACATAACTTCCAAGTATAATTGTAGATCACACCCCATTTCATCATTTACATTTAACCCATGTGAAAACAGGAAGAATCATAGAACACCTCAAACATCACCCCTTCCTATGGAAACCTATTATCTAGAGAATTGAACAAATGTCCCTTTAGGTATGTAAATTATTCTCCAAGATGCTCACTCCACATAATGGCTTGGCACTTTTTAGTTAGAGGCATCAACCCTTCTACTATACGAGAGAAATCATGCATGAATTTCTTGTAGTAGCCTTCTAGACCGATAAAACAGAAAATCGATGCTACATTCTTAGGTGATTCCCAAGAAACAAATACGTCGACATTCTACAGGTCCAATTCTACTCCCTTTTGAAACACAACATGACCTAGGAAGTGGAATTCTAATGTGAAAGACTTTCACTTAGACGACTTTATGTAGAGTGGGTGGTGTTGAATTATCTATAAGACTGTCCTCAAATGCCTGATATGATCCTCCTTTGACCTTGAGTAGATCTGAATGTCATCAATGAATACAATATTGAACATATCCAAGAACTCATGAATGATAGAGTTTGTGAGACCCATGAATATGGCTGGCGCAATCATAACACTGAATGGCATAACTGCGAACATGAAGTGAAAATACATATTCCTGAAAGTCATCTTCTGGATGTCACTATCTTTCACCAACAACTGTTCATTTCTAGACTGCATGTCGATCTTGGAAAAACAACTCTCTCCCCTCATATAGATAAAAATATCATCTATCCTTGGGAGAGGGTAACTATTCTTGAAAGTTACATGATTCAACCTAGAGTAGTATATACATAGCCTCATACCACCATCCACCTTCATTGAAAAAATGACCAAAGCACCTAATGGTGACACACATGGCTAGATAAAGCCCGTCCTTATCATATCGTCAATCTAGGCCTTCAAATAACACATCTCAAAATGTTCCATCTGATAAATATTCCTAAAAAATAGAGAATCATCATGTTTCCAGTCTATTCTATACTCAATGTCACATCAAGGGGTAGAGTCACAACCTTTTTGAGAAAAAAATAAAAGAACTCTCCAATGAACCAGGGATTCCCCACTATTTATGTGCCAATAAATCCCACTAATAGATTTTCTAACAAGGAATTAAGAGGATCTCTATGTCGGTTGCCCACACAACAGCTCTTCTCGGTAACAAAAGCTACACAATGGCCATTCACTTATGAAAACATGAATCTTATCCAAAATATATCGATAATATAATTCACCAAAAACAACCAGCCACTTCTATGGATGAAATTGTATAGTTTAATGTGTAATAAAAAGATATCCCTACTATATTGATGCACCCCCAACACCAATTTACATCCCATTAAATATAAAACAAGCAGATCTGACCTCCAACTAGTGTACTCAGCACATGTGGTACGAAATTTCATTTTATTTCCAGTTCTAAGGCATGTTATAGAGCAGGTGAAATGTATAAGGACCCGGCCTTATTACATTACATAATATTGAATTAAATGAATAATTCACATTAATGATCTTTTCAGGTTTAGAGTTTAAGAGAATTAGGACATAAACTATTACATCTCAAAGATTACAAGGTAGACACGTCTACTAATTTTCCATTTTTATTACAAAATATAAACTATTGAACAAAAGTGTCATGTCTAGTTCCATGTTTTAGACACCATGAAATTTCCTTGATCCCATCCTTGACTGTATTCCACTTTTTGTCCAGTGGAAAATATTTAAAAACTTGGGATAAGCATAAAAAGCTCAGTAAGGGTAATAACAATATGCAAAGAAAAAATTATTCCAAGTATACATACGAATCAATGAAATTATACTTTACTCATAAAACATAAGCACTATAAAATACCCCATAAAATCATATTATTTAGGAATAACTCATAGAAATCATAAGACATTAAAGTAACTTGAGGAATTCATAAAATTATTACCCTGGGAGTAACCCTCATGGTTACGTTTGGAATACCCATCATAGTATATTCCATAAATCTCTTCAGATAAACCATATCATATAACTCCTTCGTGTTACCCAATCCATTGGAGATCTATCTCAGGCTCACCCGCCCTTAGTTTATCATGGAACCACCCTATTTCATAAATATTTCCCAAGAACCATAACATAATCATAACACTAAAAAATGCATAAAAGATACATAAAATTTCCACATTTCAATCACAAGAGATCACATCATGATATTATCATAAATAAAAACATCAAATAAAATCATTAATACTCTATGAGATAAAATCCCTTTATAATTTGGAAATATTAAAAGAAGACATTTAAAAGAGATTTTAAGATCAAAGGGTCCCATACCACTACGATAATTTTAAAAGGGTTTTAAAACATTCATGTCCATATAAATAAATCCCTAAATCCATTTTTAAAAAATGGACATGGATTATAAATTTTTAAAAGAATAAGTCTTTAAAACTATTTAAAACAATGTTTTAATAAAAGAGTCTTTTTCCATTTTGAACATTTAAATTATAAGCCACATGAAAGTAGACCATTTTAATAACATTTAAATGACTTTAGTATAGACATAATAGGGATATGGAATGTCAAAGGGTCTGTATATACACATTATAAAAGAATAAATGTTCATATAATTAAGAAATGTCTCAATGATAAGAAATTGATATTTAATCCCAATCAAGGATCATGCCATTAGAGCATGGATAAGGAAATGACATAATTATGTCTGAAAAATATAAATACACTAAATATAAGTGGATACTAAGGGTAAAACAATCAGATTCCATAGACACATATTCATATCACGACAAAATCAAGAAGTAGGGGTATAAACCAAAGAATTATAATTGGGTTAAGAAGTTCCCTTCCAAAAAATCGACAGCCAAACGGCATCACATCAAATCTTAGAAAAAGAGTTAATGAGAGAGGTAAAGGGTATCTCATCACATGGACATAAAATTTATAGAAATAATGATATATAAGAACATATCCCAACATAAGAATATGTAATTTAAAAGACAAAACAAAAAGAAGTCTTTTAAAAATAGGAGGGTGAAAGGTTCCCTTACCGACTTGGGTAACTTTCAAAACGTACACCCAATGAATGAAGGACCATACAACATTGATGTAAATAATCATGAATGAAAGTATATTACGCATAGAGTAGAATAATGGGTAGTACATACACCACTCAAAGGAAATGGTGGAAAATGTAGCATAAATCTCACGGGAATAAAAGTGAGATGAAAAATCCCTTATGAAAACTCGGCAGCCTAACGACACCACTTAAAACATCCAAAAATGGATTTATGGGATAAAATGTAGTCTCTAATAATATTAACATAAAAATTTCAGAATTAGGAAAATAAAGGAACATCCCCAAACACAAGAAAGATGATCTTAAAAGAAATGACATAAATGAGGGTACTTAAATATAAAGAGAGAGGTAGGATCCCTTACCCAAAGTCCGACTTGTCTTGTTCGTTTCTTTATATTCTTGAATAATAAACTAGAGTTAATTTATAATTTCTTAAGAACATTTTTCAATTTCATTATTACTTTTATATCACTTATTACTATGTTATTAAAATTTTGTAATTATTTAATATAATAACGGTCGTTTTGTCGATCATTGGTACACGAGTCAAAAATAAACTTGTTATCATTACAAGCTGTTCATGTGGTAAAATATCTAATATATCCAGAAATGTATTCATGTTTTATATATCATATATATCATATATATCCAGTATATACTTGAACTTATAATATTACATAACATTTAAAGGTAAGAAATGAAATTCACAGTTCATGGAGATAGTAAGCCATACGTACGCATGAACACTACTTTCATTTCTATTTAGTATTTAATGGAATTAAAAATAAATGACATATATATATATATTATAATTAAATTATAATATATATTCTATATAGGTAACATATATTCATTAGTTTCATTCATTATACATTCCATGTATTGCATGAACGAGTCACATCCCTTGAGGGGGCGGTAGTCCAGACTTCCTCAAATGAAATTATCATATTTGCACAAAATTCAAAGCATAAAGGTATGTTTTAAATGTAAAATAAATAAGAATATAGAGGAAATAAATATAATATATATCATAAATAAATATATTTCCATAATAATGGCAACCATGATAGGTGGTATTAGAAGATAGAACAATCATTGTTTCGTGAGGCAGTAATTTTCCATCCACGTAAATAGTATGTTCTTTAATGCTTAGACGGAGGTGTGTGTAAGTGTAGCTAAAATAATTCTCATAAAAACATCCTAGTATATTTAAAATACTGGTGTTGTTACAAAATAAATTAATAAAAAGAGTTTATGTTGTTGGAAAATAAATATAAATCAAAAGAACATATGAGAGGACATTACCTATAAATCGAGTAACTCCAATTGTTTGAACCAAAACGGTTTCATGAAGAGATTTATGCCTAAGTTAAGGCTTTTAGGATTAATATAGGGATGTGGAGAGATAAAATGATCATAGTATGGTTTATCTAATGGCTTGAGGGATGTTGGTATGGAGGTAGAGGTGGGGGCCTTTTATAAGAGGGAGGAGGGGCACTCTGGGAAAGTCAAGAAATGTTAATTTATATTCAATTGAGTTTCCGGTTTTAAAAGTCCCACATTGATATATTTATAGGATAAGGTAATAAGGGTTCTAAATATACTCATTTAATAGGTTTTAGACAAGTGTAAGTCTTAGATTTTACATTATCTTTTAATTTTATTTAAATCGTTCATTAATGAAATAATCGTTGCATCATCATGGTGTCATAAATAAATTAATATATATAATGTCTACAAATTATAAGAAAAATCATACGATATAGGAAATATTTTTCACTTCCAATGACTATTTATAGTCTAAGATATCTTTTATGTAGACAAAATTAAAATTATTTTTCTTAGGTTTTACATACTTTGGTCACATTTTCCTTTCTTAAAAAAATATGATAAAAGGTCACTATCATAGTAAAGTGATTACATGGGGTCCCAAAGTTGGAACCAGGCATCACAGGGTCTCCCATGAAACCAAAAATAGCATTAGAACACATTTTGGGGTCATTTTATATTTTTATGAAATTAGTTTCTTACCCTTAATTAACCGATTACTAATTAAACACGATAATTAATGATAATTATCGTCGTTACAATTCATAATGTCAAAAAACAAAAAAATCTTAATAACATAATTTGGACATTCTGATTAAAAATATGGAATCAATTTTATCAAATTAAAAACACAGAAATTGTAGTAATTAATTTAATATTAAATCACGTTGTCAAAACAAAAGATGAGTTTTTAAGAAGTAAAATTTATGTAATGATTGACTTGTTTTTACATCCAATTGAAAAGGGAAATTACATAAAATGAACAGAATCTTATTAATTTATAAAAACCTAATTCAATTATATTTTAGAAACAATTAAAATGAAAATCTAAATATATAAATAAATTGGATGAAAAGGCAGTTTTGAATTAAAAAGCTTTATTTTTAACTATTCATTAAAAAATACATTATCAGAAAAATACCAAAAATTAACCCTAAGATATATTGGATATTAAAAATTGATAAATTATGTAAATTTTACCAAATTAAAAACATATATGTTTCATTAATATATCATATAGTTAATTCTCACTGTCAAAACAAATAGCGTGATTTTAAGAAACAATATCTATAAAAAGATTGACACTTGTTTATGTCCATTTTCAAAGAAAAATTAGTTCTAATGACCACCATTGAATTAAATGGTAAAAATACAATCTAATTACATTTTATAAAAATTTAAAAAATATAATCTAACAATATAATTAAATTCGATGACAAATGATTTTTGAAGTAAAATGCAGTATTTTTCACTATTCATTAAATAATGAACATTGTCAGAAAAAAAACCAAAAATTTATCCAAAGTAGATTTCATTGTCCCAATACTAAAGAATATGTTAATTTTGACAGATAGAGCTTATAAAATTGTTAAAAGGTACATTTTAAAAAGGTTCTCCATTAAATGGTGGTAAAACAATCATTTAAAAATATTTGAGTATTTATTATTAAAATTGGATTCATTTGCATTTTAAGCCTCTAACATTTATTGGATAGATGTAAAAATATTTAACCAATATATTAAATCTTTTTTTTATGTTTTGTTCATTCCCGCCATTACAACGGCTAGGCATTAACTATTTAAAATAATATTATTATATTATTAGTGTGCAATGTAAGATTTCAAAGAAACGTGTTGTTGCGTATGGGTACGCCATTGAGCATAGAATTCCCTTTAAAGTAATATTAACATTTTATTCACAAATATTGATAAACATGAGAATGTAATATTATTTATTTACCTGGGATGTTACATCCTTCCCCCATTTTGGGAATTGCATCCTCACAATTTTAAAATTGTGCTTGGAATCTTCATTGAAATACCCACATCGGAAAAATAGTCACCAAAACTATCACTTTAAAAGAAAGAAAGATAAGTATAGAGGTCACCCGAGTTAACCCATACTAGGATTCCATATAGGAAAACATGGATATGGAAGAAAAAAAGGGTCGTGTTTTGAGGGAGAGTGATAGAAAACATGTTTTCGAGAAAGTTAACCATCAGAATAGCACAAACTTGTGATGGGGTAAACAGTATTTGGTTTCCAAGTAAGAAAAGTTAACAAAAAACATTTAATTTTTAAGTAACTTTTTATTGAGGAATTTTTTTATGAGCTTAACTAAATCATAAGGAAACATACTTACTTGTCATGTTGACTTTCAACTTTCACTATATTTCTTAAAAAAAGTCATATTTTCTCCAAAAGATGTATATTTAGGAAGACTTATTCACATTAAGAGTACTATACTCAACTTCTTGAGAATGACCTAATCCAAAAAAGAGAACTATATATTTCCCATGTCTTTAGACCTTAACCAAATCCAAAACCAAAAAGGTTAGTACAATATCAGATAACACCCAAAAAGGATAATCCATTATAAAAAAATCTATTCTTAATCACCAAATTTTGTCAAACAATACCCAAATATCAACAAATACCATTTAATAAACATCTATCCATAAAATTATTCAAAGTAATCAAAACTATGATTGAATCCCAAATCTATGAAAGATTTAATCACATAGTCTTCCAAGATAAACCTTAACATTTATCTCCAAATAACATCAGTTACTCTTATAGTCTCATACTAAAAAGTAATTAACCTAATCACATATCCTCCATGATAGTTTAATAATTTCCATAGATAACCCAAAATCAACTTATTCTAGATTCATAATATCATCTTACTAAAAATATTTAGACAAACTAACCAGGTACTTCACGTAGTCTAGTGGTAGGTGATAAATACCAGTTTCACTTTGGATGTGGGTTCGATTCCCGTAACTTCGTCCAACACGACAGGTTGTCACACGGTCTACGTGTTGTCCTTTTTCCAAAACTAAATAATTATTATAACATTCCCCAAAAAGAGATAAAATCTTAAAAAATAACCATAACATAATTTAACCTCGTGTTTATCTCATGTCGTTCATATTCCATCATAACATATAGTAACCCATAATTACCTCAATGGTAAGGATCATATAAACCCAAATGGTTACCTTTATAATTATTACCTGAACATCCACATAGAATTGGTTCTCTCATACATAATGCATTAGATAACTCACCAAGGTTCAAGTTGTTGATCATGACTCTTTATAGTTGGTTTAGAATAACCACGAGATTTCTCATTGAATCCCACATTTCATCCAGCATCTTAATCAGAGAACCAACACCGTTTCCTTCAAACCCACTGTCACTTTGGTGTTTGCTAGAACCATCCATTTACTAAAACAAAAAAGGTCAGTGTGAGTATATCAAAAAAATCATCATGTACTAAAGAGGAAGATAAACACTAATATATAATTAACCATGTTATCTCAAACTCATTCCAACATTAATAAATAATAATGACTCTATCTAATATAATAACCATTGTGGTTATACACAACTTGTCACTTATGCTTAAACAACACTCTAGCCTCTAATATTATCTAAACCGAAATTTGATACCAACTATAAGGAACCGGCCTTATTACATTACATAATATTTAATTAAATGAATAATTCATATTGAGGATATTTTTAGGTTTAGAGTTTTAGAGAACTAGGACATAAACTATTACATCTCAAAGATTATAGGGTAGACACATCTACTAAATTTCCATTTTTGTCACAAAATATAAACTCTTGAACAACACAGTCATGTCTATTTCCATTTTTTAGACATCATGGAATTTACTTGACCCTATCCTTGACGGTATTCAACATTAAGTATTGTGGAAAACATTTCAAAAACGTGGGATGATCATAAAAAGCTCAGAAAGGGTTATAAAAATACGGAAATAAAACAGTAGTCCATGTATAAATACGGATCAATGAAATCATACATTACTTATAAAACATAAGCACTTTAACATACCTAATTAAATCATAAGATTTAGGAATAACTCATATAAATCATAAGACATAAAGTTAACTTGAGGCATTCATAGCTTTCTTTCATAGGGAGTAACCCTCATGGTTATGTTTGGAATACCCATCACAGTATATTCCCTAAATATCTTTGGATAAACCTTAGCATTTAACTCCTTCTCGTTACCCAATGCATTGGAGAGCTATCTCAGGCTCACCCTCCCTTAGTTTATCACGGAACCACCCGATTTCATAAACATTTCCCAAGAACCATAAAATAATCATAACACTTAAAACATTCATAAAAGAAACATAAAATTTCCACATTTCAATCACAAGAGATCACATCATGATATTATCATAAATAAAAACATCTAATAAAATCCTTAAAACTCTATGAGAGAAAAATACCTTTATAATTTGAAAATATTAAAAGAAGACATTTAAAAGTGATTTTAAGATCAAAGTGTCTCATGCCACTTCGAAACTATTGAAAGGGTTTTAAAACATTCATGTCCATATAAATAAATCATTAGAAACATTTTTAAAATATGGAAATAGATGATAAATGTTTAAAAGAATAAATCATTAAAACCATTTAAAACAATGTTTTAATAAAACAGTCCTTTTCCATTTTGAACATTTAAATTATAATCCACGTGAAAGTAGACCATTTTCAAAACATTTAAATGACTTTAGTATAGACATAATATGGATATAGAAAGTCAAAGGTTCGGTATATACACTTTATAAAATAATAAAATTTCATATCATTAAGAAATGTCTCAATGAGAAGAAATTGAGATGTAATCCCAATCAAGGATCATGCCATTAGATCAAGGATAAATAAATGACATAATTATGTATGAAAAATATAAATACACTAAATATAAGTGGAAAATCAATGTAAAACAATCAGATGTCTCCCACACATATTAATCGAACGACATAATCAAGAAGTAAAGGTTTAACCCAAAGAATTGGAACAGGGTTAAGAAGTTCCCTTGCAAAAATTCGATAGCCTAACGGCGTCACATCAAATTTAAGAAAAATAGTTGATGAGAGAGATAATTTGTATCTCATCACTTGACACAAATTTCAAATCAATAAGGATATATAAGAAAATATACCAACATAATAAGATGCAATTTAAAAGACAAAACAAAAAGAAGTTTTTAAAAAATTGTAGGGTGAAAGGTTCCCTTACTGACTTTGGTAACATTCGAAACGTACACCACATGAAAGAATGACTATAAAAAATTGATGTAAAAACTCAGAAACGAAATTATATTACACAAATAGTAGAATAATGGGTAGTAAATACACCACTCAAAGGAAATGGTGGAAAATTTAGCATATATCTCACGGGAATAAAAGTCCGATGAAAAATCCCTTACGAAAACATGGCAGCCTAACAGCGCCACTTAAAACATCCAAAATTGATTTATGATATCAAATAGGGTCTCTCATAATATGAACATAAAAATTACAGAATGAGTAATATAAAGGAACATACCCAAACATAAGAAATATGTTCTTAAAACAAATGACATAAAAGAGGGTACATAAAAATAAAGAGAGAGGTAAGATCCCTTACCTCAAGTCTGACTTGTCTTGTTCATTTCTTTATATTCATGAATGATAAACTGGAGTTAATTTATACTTTCTAAAGAACCTTTTTCAACTTCATTATTCATTTTATATCACTTATTACCATGTTATGAACATTATGTAATTATTTAAGTTAATAACGGTCATTTTGTCAATCATTGGTACTTGAGTCAAACAAAAACATGTTATAATTACATGTTTTTCATGTGGTAAAATATCCATTATATCCATAATTATATTCATGATTTAGATATAATATATATAATATATATCCAGTAAATACTTTCATTTATATTATTACATAACATTTAAAGGTATCAAATGAAACGCACAGTTTATGGAGACGGTAAGCCGTACGTACGCTTGAACACTACTTTTATTTATCTGTCGTATTAAATGGAATTAAAACTAAATGATATATATATTATACTTAAAGTATAATATATATGTTATTTAAGTCACATATTTTCATTAATTTCATTCTTTTTACATTCAATTTATTGCATGAATGAGTCACATCACTTGAGGGGGTGGTAGTCCACACTTCCTCAAATGAAACTATCGCATTTTCACAACATTGAAAGAATAATGGTATGTTTTAAATGTAAAATAAATAATCATATAGAATAAATAAATATAATATATATCATAAAAAAATATAGTTCCATAAAAATGGCCACCATGAGAGGTGGTAGGAGAAGATAGAACAATCATCGTTTCGTGAGGCAATAATTCATCATCCACGGAAATAGTATGTTCTTTAAACATTAGACGAAGGTGTGTGTAAGGGTATCTAGAATACTTCTCATAAAAACATCCTAGTATATTTAATATTCTAGTTTTGTTACAAAATAAAGGAATAAAAAAATCTTAGGGGGTTGGAGAAGCAAAATAAAACAAAAGAACATAATAGGGGACATTTCCCTTAAATCGGGTAACTCCCTTTGGTTTCAACCAAAAGGGTTTTTTAAGAGAATCCAGCCTAAGGTAAGGCTTCTAGGATGAAGAGAGGGATGTGGAGAGACAAAAGGAGTAGAGTTTGGACAAGCCAATGGCTTTAGGGGTGTGGGTAAGGAGGTGGATTTGGGGGCCTTTTATAAGAGGGAGGATGGTCACTCTTGGAAAGTCATGAAATGTTAAATTATATTAAAATGAGTTTCAGATTTCAAAGGTCCCACATTGATATATTTATATGATAAGGTGATAAGGGTTCTGAATATACTCATACAATAGGTTTTGGACAAGTTTATGTCTTATATTTTACATTATCGTTTCATTTTATTTAAATCGTTCATTAATGAGATAATCGTTGCATCATCATGGTGTTATAAATACATTAATTTATATAATGTCTAAAAATTATAAGAAAAATAATATGATGTATTAAATATTTTTAGATTACCAACGATTGTTTATAGTCTAAGAGATCGTTTATTTATACAAAATTAAAATTATTTTCCTTAGGTGTTACAAACTTTGGTTACATTTTTCTTTCTTAAAAAAATATGATAAATGGTCACTATCACACTAAATTGATTCCATTGGGTCCCAAGGTTGGCTCAAGGCATACCATGGTCGGACATGACACAACCAATAGCATTAGGAAACATTTTGGGGTTATTTTAAATTTTTATGATATTATTTTCTTAACCTTAATTACCTGATTACTAATTAAACACGATATTTAAAGATAATTATCGTCGTTACTATTCATAATGACCAAAAAGAAAAGTGTCTTAATTACATAATTTGTACCTTATGATTCCAAAAATGGAATCCATTTTATCAAATTCAAAACACAGAAATTGTAGTAATTTATTTAAATGTAAGTCACGTGATCAAAACAAAAGACGGGTTTTTAAGAAGTAAAATTTATCAAAAGATTGACTTTATTTTACATCCAATTGAAAAGTGATATTACTTCCAATGAATAACATTGTATTACGTGATAAAAGAATAATTCAATTGTACTTTAAAAACAATTAATATGACAATCTAAAAATATAAATATATTCAACGAAAATGCAGTTTTGAATTAAAAAGTTGTATTTTCCCTATTCATTAAAAAAAGACATTATCAGAAAAATACCAAAATTTAACCTTAATCTGTATTTGATATTCCAAATTCAGAAATGATTACCATTTTACCAAATTCAAAACATAGATGTTTCATTAATAAATCATATAGTTATTTCCCGCTGTCAAAAAAATAGCGTTTCTTTAAGAAACAATATCTATCAAAATATTGACACTTGTATATGTCCATTTTCAATGTAAAATTAATTATAATGACCACCATTAAATTAAATGGGAAAAATATATTATAATTACACTTTTATACAATTCAAAAAGATAATCTAACTATATTATTAAATTAGATGAAAAAACAGTTTTGAAGTAAAATGCAGTATTTTTCTCTATTCATTAAAAAATGAACATTGTCAGAATAAAACCAAAAAATTTTCCAAAGTAGATTTCAATGACCCAATTCTAAATAATATGTCTATTTTGACAATATATCTTATAAAATTGTCAAATGTCAGATTTTAAAAATGGTCTCCATCAAAAGGAGGTAAAACAATCGTTTAAAAATATTAGAGTATTTATTCTTAAAATTGGATTCATTTGCATTTTAAGCCTCTAAAATTTATTTGATATATGTAAAAAAAATTAAAACACATATGTAATCATTTTTTAGTCATTTCGGATCATTCCCGCCATTACAATGCCTAGGAATTAAGTATTTAAAATAATATTATTATATTATTAGTGTGTAATGTAAGATTTCAAAGAAACTCGTTGTTGCGTATTGGGTACACTGTCGAGCATAGCATTCCCTTTAAAGTAATATTAACATTTTATTCACTAATATTGATAAACATGAGAATGTAATATTATTTATTTACATGGGATGTTGCTAAATGAATGATTGAGAAACTCCCGAATCAAAAATAATAATAAGAAATAGTGTTGAACAAACTGATCACACCTTCAACGATCCTTGACCCTATTAGAACTGCTACCTCCATTAAATGAAATTGACCATGCCCAGCTCCTCTACCCCTCTACTGTCAACCGCCTCCTAATAGACACCCTAGTCTAGGTCCTTGACGAGAACACTATGGTCTGCCTCCTCCAATATCATCTAGCCACAGTTGAGTAGGGGCTATCTATCCCTACTACTGGAAAGGAATAGCTGAAAACTACTGTAGAGGTAGCCACTGAACCTGTACACCTCCACCATACTGATCTCAAATTGGGAACTATCCCTGAGGTAACCATATCCACCGTATGAATATCAAATCATCCCAGGCCTGTAGTAAAATGGTGAGGACCAAAGGGTTGGAACTAAAAATATAAGGGTTGGCTCCCCACTGACCCAAAGCTAGAAGACCCTAGAACCGTGAATTTGTAATGATAGATTTCCCAATTTAAATAACATGGATTAATTACCTCTCATGGTAGACATCATAATGAGTGCATACATTCAACTACCTCATCCTTCTTCTTAAACTCTATGTATGTTGGTAGAGTTAAGGGAGTAACTGCATACTGAAGGAAAGGGAAGAATACCTCCTCTAAGCACCTCATCCGAGAGTCCACATTTAGGAAGAGATCCAAAGAAAAACATAGGAGGTCCTTCATCTTTTTCAACAATTCCATCACCGAAATACTCCCCTATTGAAGGTAGATTATCTCTTACCACATCTTGGCCTTCATCATTGAAGAAATGCATTCCACATGAAACACCTTCTCAAAGTCATCCAAGAAAACATCTGTCTCCTTCCTCTCCCAATGTTAATGTGTCCACAACTGAAGAATTTCTCCCATCATCTAGGTAAACTATAGAGGAACCCAATACTCTATCAGAACCCAAATCATGTTTAAATCGATCACTATCTCTTCAATCCAACTCTCTATATCCATGTCTAAGATAATACCCTTGTACTTTCCCAGAGACTTCTTCTAGAAGGCCTGAACCGTCTTCTACAACTGGTAATCCTTCTTCCTTGGATCAAGCCTTTATAGTTTGTCTATATTGGTATATTTTACCTCCACTAGATGGTACAATCATAAACAATTAATGAGCACCATAATAAAATGTTAACAAGGAACTCCTAGCCTTATGTAGTATTGAATTTATTTGAGGTTCATGTTATCTCATTAGTTATTTTTTTCTCAAAAACGACCATGAAAAATAATAACATAAGTCATAATGACACATGAAAAAATCATATTGTATCTAACCTACAATCCATGTTTCCTCACTTGGTCATTCTGGATTCTTATATTTCTTGCATAGAATCATGGGTGACCTAAAATCCTATGTACTATCCAGTCTCTCCTTGCCTGTGTCGCACACCAAGGTCACATAACACTATTTCCTTACCAACCCATGTTATCCAGGATTTTTCCTAAAGCCTAGATCCATAATATCACTCAAACATCCCCTCGAATACTATTTTGTCATTATATACCCTCATTAAGAAGACGGTGGGGAAAAAAATATGTTGAGGACTTTTTTCTTCTAGATGAAGGAGAGCTAATGACCCCCCAAGTCCAGCCTCCAATCTGACCTTGGGAGGCAACCCCCACCAATAGTATAGAAATTTCACCAATAAAGTGGGATTACCCTTTTCATTATAACCAAGATTGGGAGATAAGATGTACCAATCTCAAATAACTCCAAGAAATATATTTATAACGAAATGAAAAAATCATCCCACATGCATGATTAATGTAAAACTTCTGAAAATACAAATAAAACACCATGTTATGTACCAAAATATATCTATGCAGTGACATAAGAAATGTCCCTGACGTCCAAGCTAGTAAGGTCCATCACGGTTCACATAGTCCACCTGGAAACCTGAAAAAAGTTTTTGTATGTTGGGTGAGCATACATGTATAATATGTTAGAAACACCAAAAAGTTACTCCTGAACAAGTAGGTGAAGCATAATAATGCCCATGTGAGAAAACAATAGAAACTAAAAAGAACCTAACAATGTATATTATCCTTCACAACCTCACCAAGGCATGCTCACCAAATAATTCAATTCCTGTAATGTAATATAATAAGTATATTGATATTTGTGTACCCAGAACCACTTCCCACTGATTAAATGTTCATCCTTAATGGTGAACGTCCTGATGAAATCCCACTCTTACATAAGATCCATTGGCACTACCCACTCACACAAACCTGGGACACAACGACATCACTTCCTTCCCTCAAACTCTTATACCACAAAAACCACACATCTCACCTGAGAGCAGCTGGACCTCATCCTGAATACACCTAATAATAATAAACAACCTATAAAATATCCAATACTATAAATATGATATTAAAACTCGAGCCATTAAATCCTTCCCAATGAATATTGGGTGATAAATCATTAGATTAGGGAGTAGGGTAATGTTTGTAACCATCCCTCCATCCTCCCACTGGGATGTGGGTAAGGACATCCTCCCCTATAAAAATTAGTGTGTTCATCACATAGTTCTCAATATAGTTTGGGTACACATAGAAAACATAAGGAAATGAAATTATATAAATGTGTGTGTGTGTGTGTTACAAACACTAAAAATATCTTATGGAATTACAAACATACAACCATTCCCCTTAAAACCTCCTATGATGATACCCTTACACACATGTACCTCTATGAATGATGGTCACATGAATGTCACTTCACTATAATCCTTAATTAGAAAGATACCCCCATCTATTTCAATTAACCAATTTTTTATTCTATACCTACTATAGAAACTAACATTAATAACATCTACAACCGTTCTCATAAGGATAAAACCAACTAACCACTATCTATAACAAAACACAAAGCAAACATCCCATTTTTTCTTCCTCACAATTTAACTTTTCTTCTTTTCTCAAAATTACCAACATCATTACTCAATGTTATCACGCCTAATTAATCCCCTCAAACCCAAACCTGATGCCTCACAACACAAAAACACCACACTCAGAACACCTATAAACATGAAATTCTGACATACCACAAACTTGTATCTCGGTTTCCCAACTGATGGCCAAAAGAATTCTAACTGCAAAACAAGACCATCTGTTCTGAAATAAATCAGAACTAAGGCACCATCACACTGCCAGTACCACCCCTATACATATTTACCCCTATCCAACAAGGTAAATTCTTTTTTACAACTGTTCATTAAATTCCACTTTGATAATAAGGGTTAATCCCAAAATGGTTTCTATCTTAGGGAATCCCTTCTATTTAATGGGTATATTTGAATAATCATAATGATATTTACAGAAATTATTCACAGAGATAAAAAATTGTTATATAAAATCATTTAGGAGTAGTAAAAGAGCACCACTGACCATGATTTCCTAAAACCATGTGGCCACAAGAGATTATATCATCAACCAAAGAAAACAAACAAAACAGGTGATCAATATCAACATCTCCCCTATCCCCCAATTAATATGCCTCATATATTTGTTAAATTTTATTCAATAGTTCTCACATAAGGGCATCATTATACCCCCACCACATGATAAAAAATTAAAATAGAGATGAAGGAAAGTCCATACATTGGATAATAGGTAGCCATAGAATCTTCTGTGTTCCAAAATAGGGGGTGGGAGAGTAGTTGGAAAACAATAAGAAAACTCGACATGAGGACATAACATTGGTTCACATATTGTCTAAGAGGAAAATTTCTCTAGTCATTGGAAGAAAATAGAAGACAAGACATCAGCCTTTGAAAAATTCTGATCATATATCAACAGAATAGAAAAGGGGTTCAATTCTATTAATTTCAAATCATGGCCATGACTATGTAGTTGGATTATTTCAAATCCCCTTTAGTGTTAGGTTTTTAATATATAATTAATATCCTTTGAAATGACATTATAAACATTCAAAAAAATATTTAAACTCAATTCACATGAAATAAAACATAACTACAATGGAAGTCGAAAAACACGGAGAATCTGGAGAAAATTGAAAATTCTGAAAACTATCAGAAGTGACCTCATTTTTGGGTGAGTCAATGATGTCACTAATTAGTGAAACACCTCTCGGTGTTCTATCATTTTGTGTCACCATTTGGGGAGACACTATTATTTGAGGCACCATTTAGTGTCACCGTTTAGTGATCCATTATTCAGTGTCACTATTCGAGGAGGTACAATTTAGTGAGCCACCATTTGTGGACATACCATCTAACATTGAGAAACTCACTAATGTGAGTCACTATTAGTGAGTCACCAGTTTTATCTCGTATTTTCGATTCACCATTGTAAAAACTATATTTTTTTGGAAAACACTTGAATTAACCCACTATTACCTCCCAGAATGCCCCAAAACATTCGATTTTTACAATGAAAGGCCTAAAGAGAACCGAGTAATTAGATATTCTTTCTCAAAAAATATGTTGACCCTATTATAATTAAATAATTTTTATATTTAAAAATATGTTCATATTTTTCCCAAATTAAAATCATAGAAGTGGGGGACATTAACATACATTCAATACTACAGATGAGACTACAATTTGGGTTTTAATGTAAAAATATTTAAAATACTGAGATGTTTTTAGCTCTAATTTCAATGTGAATTTTTCAGAAATTGCATAAATTTTATTAATTGATATGAAATTGATAAAAATAAACATTAAAATAAATCATGAAATATATTTTAACCTTATTAATAAATTATATGAAAAAACATCATTGAATTAAATTTTTTTATTTTTCATTATTCATCCAAAATTGAAACATCATAGAAAATACCAAATAGTCACCTAAATCAAATTTTTATGTTCCATTTAAAAAAAATTTCCTCTATTAAAATATAAAATTTATAAAATAGAAACAAATGGATTTAATCTAGGCATCCTTTAAAAGATAGAAAAAGTGAAATTATAAAAATATTGGGTTTTTTGTGAAATTGGGTTTGTTGTCATCTTATTCCTATAAAATGAATTGGATGAATATAATATATGCTTTATTTAATATATAAAATTCATATTTTATTAATATAATTCACTAATTCTAATTAATTTAATTTATTTAGGAAAAACAACTTCAGGTACATAAAAATAAAAATATATTATTTATATTCAATTGGTTTATATTATCATTTCTAATTATATGTTAACCAATAAATATATCTACGATTTTAATAAAAAATATATTTTCATAAGTTTGTTTATACTATTCATAACTACTAATTTATTGTATATGTTATATTTTATTAAATAAAAATGTTTTAATAATACAATTTTTTGGAAGATCTGTGTTTTTAATGCTATTCAATTCATCAAAGACATTCATAGTTTCATGTGATGCAACCTAACTCAGTGTTTCATGCATTACAAGTTATATAATATATTAAATTTTTTAGGAAAATATTTATACCGTAATGTCTTGAGATGTTTTGTCCCTTTCTATGTTAGGTATTGTGTGTCATAAGTACTTTCCAATAAAAATAGTCTCCTAGAATTTTCATTATGTTACAATTATTTTCTCTTAGATGTTCTATATTTTACATCATGAAATTATAAATTTGATTTCTATTTTTACCTTCATACTTACTCTTCATTATTTTAAATAGGAAATTTCATTAATACTTTTTTTGATGTGGTTTTTTGATAAATCTATTTTAACAATTCAATGCTTTGTTACAGAGCATAAATTCAGAAAATGAGAGGATTCATCTTATTGAATGTCAGAAGATTGCTACAGCTTATTATTTTTTGGTATTTATATTTTTTAAATTTAATATTTTTGATTGCATATTTTTCCTGCAATACCATTTATAAACAAACCACAATAACTAAAAAATATTACTATTTAAATCTCAATAATCTTGTACCCAGTAAATTGGTGGTTAAGGATAAGAAAAACTAACTTATGAAAATAAATTATGTAATTCATTAGCTACCAATTAATTATAAATAAATATTAAAATAGTTTAATATAATCAAAATGTTTTTATAAAAATGAGGCAACTGTTTTTTCTCCTAATAAATTTAATTAATAACTATAATTGAATGATATTAGTTAAATAATAATATAAAATATTAAATATAATAGTTAAAATTCATCCAAATTTTTTCCAGACATGATTGAAATAAAATTCAAAATTTTACACATAAAAACCCATACTTTTGTAAAGGATGTTTTTGCACCATTTAATGGCACAGTTGTTTTAAAACATAATTTTTAAAATTCTTTAAATAAAATTTTAAATAATATACATTATTTATTTATAAATTAATAAAAATATTTACTTCGGTTGATTTTTTGGTATTTTCTCATTTATTTCTTTTTTTATGAATATTGAAATATACTTTATTTTAATTTAAAAATTAATTTTCATATAAAAAATTAAAATTTTTAATATATTATATTTTGGATTTAATGAAAAATTAGATCAATAATACATATATATATTCAATGCAGTTAAATTTAATTTTTTTATTAAATTTAGATTTAAAAAATTGGAAACTTTTGATCATATTCACATTAAAAAACCCACATTGACACACTATCTATATTATTATTTTTACATTAATTCAGGTCATTTCTATGTTTTGAATGTTGGAAAATGGATTGAATATTTGGAATTATATGTTATATATTCATTTAATAGTTCTATTTTATAATTTGGATAATTTTAACAGTAAACATAATAACTTTTATTTCCACGTATAAGGGTAAATAATTAAATTAAGCATACAAAAAATATTGTAAATATTTAAAAATTACCCTAATTTTTTTATAATTTTATTTGACGAATCAGTATCATCATAGATAGTTTTTATGATGATTTTATGACCTACTTAATCTATATAAAGACTTAAATGATTTTATAGTATTTTATTTTAATAAATGTCAAATATGCCATACTCATGTCTTTAATGTGTGTTACATTCTTAATATGTGGTTATTCCAAATATATATTTGACTATAAATATAAAGATGAAATATAAAACTTTTATATTCATCATGGGGATTTATTTAAATTTTTCATAAAATAATAATAATCGTAAAGGCTTACACAATGACGATGTGGAAATTTTTTAATTAATGTAAATATTAAATAAATTGTAATAAAAATATTAAAATAAATATAATTTTACATAATTAATTTAATCGATGAATTTAGTTGTCAAAATTTACATTCATGTGATTTGTTAAAGAGTTTTTTCAATGATATATTATTTTATTTATTTTATTAAAAGTCAAAGTGATGAATTCTACAAAATTTGACTTTAATTTCAATATAAAATAAATAATTTTTTTTAAAGAATTAAAATTGATAAAAATATAAAATTCATACAAATTATTGATATAATGTTTAATATGTTATAAATGATTAATATATTGTTATTTTTCCATTTTATACTAACAATATTGATCCTGTAATAGTAAACAATTCATTTTTTCACTTTCAGTGTTAAATATATTAAATATGGGTGAAAGCTGAAATCTATGTGTAATAATGTGAACTAAAATTAAATAAAAATTATTTAATGAGATTATGTCAACCCATAATATATTTATATTATAAATATCTAACTTTGGATCTAGTTTTAATTGATATTTAATTAATATTAATTTTATATTTTATGGTTTCCCAAAGTTTCGTTGACCTCTATTATAAAAGGGAACCACCTCCCTCATGTCTTGAAACCACATTGAGACATATAGATAAACAAAAATATACCAATTTACCCTCTAAATATTCATATAAATGTTATTTAGTGATTTAGTTTCTAATAATTTTAACCGTATATCCCTTAAAAAGATATCTAACAAAATTTTGCCGAAGAAGAGGTAATCATTTTTACCAATCCATCCATGTTCATTTCAACTTATACATCCTCATAATGTGATTTTTAGATGATAAAATGATAACTCCAGTATCATATATATTATTTGAATTTATTATGATTATTTTATATCTATATTCCACCATTTATCAATTCAGTGAAAAATAAAATCATCATTCACGCATACCTATGAATTACCTTCTCCACGTCGTGGTCATATTTGTTTTTCATAAACCCTTTTATTTGTTGGGTATATTGATTTAAATAATATATATATATTATTATTAATGAATAATAATGATTTAATTAAAATTTATATACCTTCCAATTTCATAAATTTTAACCAATAATAGAAACTATACAATCTCTCATGCATACGTACAACCTACAATGTCCACAACGTGATGCGATTTAGTTTACATGTTCACCATTCAATAATGAATATTTAAATTTCTTTAATAAAAAAATTATATATATATATATATAACAATAAAACAATTTTTCAGATTATGGTTCTATATCGTATGCATTCGAATCAGTACTTACACAATGAAACAAGCATAGTAAAATGAAGCAGTTAATAATCAAAACAAGGGTAATAATGAAATATTATTAACAAAATGATGAAAAAATGATATAATATGGATGATATATGATATAATAAATATTAATATGGATTTTTAATTTTGTAATAAAGTTATTTAAAAAGTTATATAGGACTTTTAGATTGTATGATGGATATTAGGCCAATAGTTTGGGATTCTTGTCTCTATTTTGCTTTTGGGAAGAATAAACCATATTCACTAATTGTTTCCTTTATATAGTGTATATACTACCACAACTGTATTTTATATCGAGAAGAAATTTATCTTCATGGTGTTTAATGTTTCATATTTTGTTATATTTTTTTAGCTTATGATTCAAAATTTACCATGTAGTAAGGTATTTAATTACTAAGTTACAATTCGTCGGGTTAAACTTATATTATAATAATTAATTTAGGTGTTAAATGACATTAAAAATAATTGTGTTGTATTTACACATGTTTTATTCCAATTTAATGTGGAATTACATAATCGATTCATTTGTTTAATGATATGATTTTTAAATATTTATTTTATGATCTTAGGTTTATTCAGGATTGTTTTTTTTTATGTCTCAATTAGGGGATATTTCTCTTCCATATACATGTTTCATAAATAAATATTACTATTTTCCTATAACATTTTAAGGTCATTAAACCCATGTTTTACTATTTCTAAAATGGGTTAGGGGAATGTTATCTCATTTTCTAGATGATGTTAATTATGATTTGTTCAAAAAAAATTGGACGGAATATTTTTTTAATTTATGTATCACGGCTAGATTTTTTCACTTTTATGACACCTTGTTTTTTGGAAGTTTAAATTAAATATTTAAAAGGTTTTTTTCAATGAATGTTTTTTCTTTTATAATTTTTATGATTAAAAAAAAGTGATCTCAATGTAAAAAATTGTTATTCTAAAGAAGAATTTTGAATGGTTTTATTAAATTATTTCAATCTATGTCATCACCATTTTTAGAATCTCAAGATTCATTGAGAATGATATATTATGATATCATACACCATATTTAATTAATCATTCTATGATGATTTTGATTATGGATATTCTATTTTGATACCATTCACCATTTACATATACTGTTTTTTTATTATATTTACTGAATGGATTATTTACATTTTGTATTTATGTGTTACTTGTATTTCACCCCACTCATATAGGGAATGAATTGGACTTTTCATGTTATGGGAAGGGACCAATATAGCTCTATGATGAATTTGTAGCACTCATGAGCTAAACATTTTTGATATTTGGATTATTCAATAAACATTTATTTTCATATCTCTCATATGTGGCCTCAAAGATATATTTCATATATCAATCATTATGTAGTCCATATTTATATGATTATTTACTTATTTCATTGTAATAATTTGATTAGTAAAATTTCCATGGATATGTCTTCCAGCACATGAGATTGTGTACATATCATTTTTTGGACATATGTTTTCTTAACAATATAATACACATGTTTTTGATCAAATGGAATGTGTTTCAGTTACCTACTTTTTCCATTAGTGTTATTTATGATTCTTCTACTGTTTACACACCCTTATTGATCATCTTAGCTCACCCATTTCTAATGTTATATTTTTCCATAGGATTAGAAGAAGTATATTATGACTGAAATGGAGGGTCACACTAAATGAAATAATGGTGTTCTTAGAGAAAACAGTTTCCTTATTTTATATTTAAAATTTTATTTCAATTTCAAATAATTATCAATTTTAACATGACAACTAAACTACATTGTCATTTTGGATCTGATTCTGTGTATCTTATGCTAATGTAACAGTGTATGGAACTCCCTCCAGGATAAATAGAGGTCATTTTATTTCTGATATAATTATATGGGAGAAAATTGTGTTATTATATTTTAAGTGTTAATAAATAATGGAAATTTTAAAGTGAATAAATAAAATGAATGATATTTATTAAAATTATTACCTTCTCTTATAGAAACCTCCTTTTGATATCCTTTTAGGGACACCATGGATATTTTTTTGAGAAAAATAAATTACCTAGAATGTGTATAAGTATATTGGGAAGATAATATGTCAATTTATGTACAATACAAATGCCTTCATTGTTTTGATTAAGTGAGGGTATTAGATTTTGTTTTATATGTGGTGAAAGGGAAGCCTCTTGGAAATTATATGGTAATTTCACAAAATAATCAAAAATTCTAAAATCATTAACATGAATCTCAAATAAAAATGAACTTATATTATATATATTGAGCTATTATATATAAATAGGGTATCTAAATTCAATTTAGACATATCTTGTGTCATTTTTATCCCTTATATTATCATTTTTACCCTTGATAACCCAATTTTAAGCCTTAATAAATTAAATAATTATTACTATTTTTATTATTCATTATGTTCGAAAATTTATTTTTCCTTATTGGATAATATAAATAATTTTTATTCCAAATTTAAAACCATTTTAACAAATTATATTCATTTATTAGGATATTTTTATTTTAAAATTAATCCTACAGAATTAATGAGAAAGTAGTTCTTCAAGGAGAAAATGTTTAAATGTTAATGGTATTTTTATCTAAAAATTCAGTATCAAATTGATTAAAATGAAACTTTTTAGATAAATTATAATATAATTTATGAAATTAAAATTTCAAATAAATTTAAAATGTAAAATACCATTATAAATAATTTTAATATTTTTTTTCAATTAAAATTCAGTTATCTCCGTATTAATAAAAAAAGCTACTTTCGGTTAAAAATCCTAAAAATTGAACCAAATATATGTTTCATATCCTTATTTATGAACGGAAATATAATTTTTTGGTAATTTGTTTTAAAATAAGTAAAATAATAGTTTTAAAATATATGTGTAATGTGTGACGAACCCGCATTTTAAAAAAGTGGTTTTTAGATGACATTTCTTTTTAGTTGAAATATTTTTTATTTTAATTCAAACAAATTGATTAATATTGGAAAACATAAAAATTTTATAATTTAGTAATTATTATTCATACCCTCTAACATAATAGCTATTTTACTACAGTCATGTTTTAAATTTTAATTGTTTAATAGAGTATCTTCTTTTGTTTAATCCTTCTGCTTAATGTATCTAAAGCATTCAATGAAATATAATTTATTTAAAATGATATTTCTCATAATGTCAACGAATGTTATAATGTATTTTAGTAATATATTTTATTCAAACATAATATCTATCCTGATGTTGATTTTTTTATATATCTCAAGGTTTTTCATCCACCCCTAAATAAATTGTGTCCTGAAATTTAATTTTAATGCTGATAATAAAAAGTAATTTTAAAATACCTTTCATGATATCAAACATTATGAAAATAGTTAGGAAAATTTTCTATTGATAAATCTGTATGTGAATTTTTATTCATGTGTCATAATTAGATAACATGGTTTCCAAGTAAGGGTACATAGATATAAAATGAAGACATGAACTTATAAGAGAATATTAATGTTTGAGGATTAACAAAGAGTGATATAGATCATCTATAAAACATAAATTTTGTGATGTATATAATTATAAACACCAAATTAACATGAATATATCATGATTTAAGATACTATATGATCAACAATTAATTAATGTACTAGGATAACAAAAAATTTCCAGGTTGTTTTGTAGTTTTGAGGAATTCCATTACCATCTATAGTGAGAATAGATGAAAATCAAATTACATTATATCCTTAAATTTTATATGCCTGATTTTATATTTTTCTTTATCTTTGATAATTTTTCATTTTATTTCTTAATATATAATATTAATATTAAGGAGTAATTTTTTAAGTGAGAAAAACTCATGTAACTTTCAAATCGATTTTATATATCATAAAAGAGTAATAATCTATTACTCATTTCATTAATAAATCCATAATGGTTATAGAATGTTATATAAGAAAACCTAAAGATAAAAAAAATTATTATATAAATATTTAGCCTTAATTCTCATCCATAATATGTCTGAAAGAATATAGAATGATGGTCAATAAAGAAAATTATATTTTTCAAACAATTAAAAGTGGATATTATTGTAACATTCAAAATATTTCAGTTCCTTGATTACAATACAACATTTTTTAAAACATTCATGACATAAAAAATAAAATATCTGGTTATATACAATATTCTATATATCAATACTTGTTGAAAAATCAACAAGAAATACATAAACCATCAATCCCCTAATGAATTTCATGGTCACTGACACTATGATATAAAGATATATTTATTTTTTCAACATTATGAACATTTTTATGGTTATCCTCCATCAGTAATGTATTTTCAAAGTAGTTCAACATGTTACTAGATCACTTTTATTTATCATTGTTACTTTCATATGTATCCTCCTAAAATCCACTAAGAAATAGTAATGCAATAAAATCCAAATAACATTTCATAATTATAATAACCAGAATATTAGTGACTAAAATAATCTTATAACATTACTATTAAATTGAAACACATGAAAATTAATCATTCCACATTGTTTGAATCAATATCATAATATTTAAATTTATCCTTTAACATCATATGAGTTATATTCCCTTAACACATGAGAAATTAATTTTTATAGTTTCTAATATATTAATAATGGAATAATATCACTTAGAAAAATTAATTTGTGTCAATGAAATTATTAGAATGGTTTAATTTTTGTCAATTGATGAAAAACATTCCATTTCATTATTGTAATGTGCTTAGGTGTTTCCTTCCAGAATTTTCACATGTGGTAAAACCCTTTTTCTATTCTTCCACTAAACCATTTTCTCTATTGTACTCTTCATACCTAGATTCTCATGAATCCCATAATACAGATATAATTATTTTATATTCATGATATCACATGGTAGTATTACCTCATATAATGATAATATTTGAGAGAATAGTTTCCTTCAAAATAATTGCTTTTATCCATCATATAAACTACCATTCTTATTATTTGGAATACAATCTCTAATACGATTCCATTTCCGATCACTATGATATGATTCAAAATAATGGGAAACTCTATGTTGGATCATAAAATTATGGAAAAAAATTAATTCTCTAAAAAGATAATAGGTCCTAAAATAAATTTAAAAAATTATACATATATAATATTATAATAATATTCCTTGTATCCTTGGGGATATAATTATTGTCAAATATTTTGTAATGGTTTTTAAATAAAATATGAATTATCCAAGGAAATTACCCATGGAATATCAAACCAGTTGTGTAGAAAGGCCGGTATTCATTCACCTAGTGATGGTTAGGTTAAGATTGATGTTCAATTTTTAGAGATATTTACTGAAGGTATATCTATTCCAGAACCATGTCTACATATAGTATCTTTAAATGAAAATATTTTATTTTGAAATCCAAAAAATATATTTCATAACAAAAGATTATAATATTATTAATTACATATATCCAAATTCAAGCATAGGTTTATGTTCCCTAATAAACTATTTTTTCCATCTTCTTCATATGTATTACACTAATCATACTCTATTACAAATCTTATAGAACCTTCCCCCATTATCCCTAAGCCACTAGATACTTTATTACATTGGTATAAGATACACGGAATCACATCCCAAATGACCAAATAATTTCTTATTCATGATAAAAAAGATAAAAAACTAAAATAATTTTTATAACTTGATAGACAAAATATAAATATTATTTTCCTTGATAACATCATTATTCTTAATAGTTTATCTATAAATTTCAATCAAAAAACACTTCTTTATATAATAGAAAAAAATAAATGAGTTATATAATATTCTCAATAAAGGTATGCATATATCAAATGATAATATTAAATATGGAATAACCAATATGGGAAGGTAAATAACTAAAACACATGCCATTTAGATAAAAAATATATTATAATAGGGAAGGAGTACATGATAATATAATAATGTTATATAAATAATTACATGTGTTCGAACCACGACTATAGATTTTAAAACAAAAAATAAAATTGGAAACAATATAAATAACTAAAAAAACTGACCGAATTAGTAATTATTGACAAATAAAATATACTAAAAACAATTCTTCTATGAAATATATATATATTTGTAATCGCTTAACAAAAATCAAATCTAGTTTCTCTCATAAGACATACAGGTGAATCAAGGGTTTATATTGGGATATTTTTATAACTTAAAATGTCTAATTTATTCCTCATATTAATGTAGTGAAACATAATCTACATAAACATTCATATTGAATATATATTAAAAAAATGTTAATAATTACTCTAATCAATAAAAAAACCATACACCATAATATGTAAAATGATGAATGGTGAAATAATCATACATCCCCAATAAAAAAGTATCATAATACACCTAGATAAATTATAATGATTATACCATAAAAGGATATCTTAGTGTATCATAAGTAAAATGCAGCATTTATTTCATATATAATTAGAAATACCATGATTAGACCATTGGAAAAAATTATGAAAAATTAACCACTTGATATTGAATGTCATCTTTTAAAAAACTAAATAACATTATAAAAATAATTTAAATGAAAATAACCATATATGAAATTGTATAATAATATTTAATAGGTATAATGGTCTTAGTCATGGATAATTCTACTCAACAATAACACATTAACATAATGATTCCTTCCAAATTTTTAGTAAAAACCAAACATCCATTTTTTTTAAAGGAACAAGAATATTCCATTAATAGTATAAAAAATAAAAATTGTTGAAATTTAATTAATAATTAATTTTCACAACTTTAAAAATAATTGAAAACATTTTTATAAAAAATCATTATTTTGATGAAAATGGATTTGCGACCGATGGGTTTAATTATATTTTCTATTATTAAATTCATTTTCTCAATAATTTTACATTCCAAAGATTTTATATATGGTATAATTTTCTGAAAAATTTCATTAATAAAAATATTTGGAGAAAATATACTTATTTTATGATATAATAATAAAATAATTCCACTAATGGGGACAGAAACATATATAATCCAAAATAAATTCAATATTGTGAAATAAACCATGACACATTTGATAAATTTTGAATCATAATACCAATAGAAGAAAATCACATCAAATGATAATTAAAATAAGATTGAGAGAAATAAATTAAAGATAAAAAATTTCAAATGAAATATATATACACCAAAAAAAAGGAAGTGATATTTTAATAAGGAATATGTCTTATGTAAGTAAAAGTGAGACGAGAAACCCTTACTTTAGTTTAGAATTCCTTCAAATGTGTCATAAACTCATATATAATTAATATTCTTTTGTTATAAATCCATTATAGGTACATAATAATATATATCATATAATATATTTCATTCTTATAACATTTTATCACCTGTTTTATAATAATATTGAAATATTTTTGTTTTTCTGGGTGTTAATTGCCATGTTTTATCATGCGTGTTTTGTAATTAAAGTTTTTTATTGTATATAGGATTTATTCAAATCATATAATGAATTATATTGATGGTATAAGTATCATATTTATTTATTAGTAAGATTTATTGAACCATTTTTGAATGTTGTACATAAAAAATGAATCACATCGCTTCGTGGAGACAATAGGTCGTACGTATGAAGGAGCGACAATATCATTCCCATGATGAGTAAATATGTATCTTATTTTGTGATATAATAATTCAATGTTATCAATATAATATTATATATATCACATATAATAATTTATTTTACCAATAATACTTTCCATATAAATTAAATATGAAAAAAAATCACATCGCTTCTTAAGGTGTTTTTCCTCTGTACACATGATCGATGTTATCACATTGGAAACCAAATGGAATAAAAATGATATATGTGATATAAAAATTTAATAATTATAATACTATTATAAATATAATATAAATGTATTAAATCCATAAATATGTTTTTAATTAATCATTTTTTATCAAAAAAAACTTCATTAGTTTGGGAGGCAGTAGTCTGTCATATGTATGATCAATGATTTTGTTTCCCATTTGATGTAGGTGGATATTGAAAAATAATATTGCATAAACCTTTTAAAATATAATTATTTGTTAGTTAATAGTGTTATATATATTATTTTTTATGAAATAATTTAATGTGGAAAAATAACATTGATAATGAAAGAGGTTTGTTATTATTATATCCTTCTCTAAGAGAAATATCCTTTAGATTCCCTCTTAAGGACCATTGTGTTGGTATTTTGTAAGGAAAAAATATCTAGATTATTTATAATGATATTTGGGAGATTATTTTTTTTTGTTTTTTTATCTATAAGGCATCATAGGAGTGATGATTTCAGGGATGGGAGTTCCCTTTTATAAGTGGGTAATAGAAACCCTCTTGGAAATTTCATAGAAATTTACCAAAGAAATAAAAAATAAAAAAGTAATTCATATGAAAAATGATCTCATAATACCCTATATTATAAATTGGGAAGTGAAATAGGTATATATTTCTATAAAATAGTATTTATATTTGTTTTGGTTCATTTATAACCCTTATCTTCTTAGTTTGACCGCCAAATACCCATTTTTACATTAGATTTTGTAACAAAAATTTAACATTTTTACTATTCATTATAGTAAAAAATAATAAAACCATAATTATATAAGATAAATGAATAATATTAAAAATATTAAATCAGGTTTTATAACTCAATTCATATTAATATATTAATTAAAATTAAAATTAATAATATAGACAAGACGGTAATATTAGTTTTTAAACAGAAATGACAAAAAATTATATTGTTTTAATTAAAAAATAAAAAATAAAATGATTCTACTGACATAAATAAAGTAAATTTTTAGATTATTTATCTCAATTTACTATTCAAAAATATTAAATTTTATTTATCATTAAAATAATTTGAACAAAAATTATGTTTTCAATGAAAAATAAAATATCTCACAATTCATCAAAAAATATAACATTTAAAAAAAATCACAAAAAATAACCAAAATATATTTTGATATGATGATTTATAAAATAAATTTTAATTTTTAAAATAAATTTCAAAATTTGATTAAATTTGTTTAAAATGATGTGTGAAAATACTGACCAAATAATGTTTTAGAAAAATACATTTTTTTTCATAAAACCATTCATTAAATTTAAAATGATTCATATATTATTTATATTCAATAAACATAAAAATAAAAGAATAATCTTTTCATAATTTTTTTAATACTACTCAACCCTCCATTATTATGCCTTGGTTAAAATGGCCTTGTTTAATTAATAATCTTTTTATATATTAACATTTTTTGTTTAAACTCATTGTTGTGTGCATTGAAAGATATTAAATAGGTTGAATTTATTTAAAAATATATTTATCATAAAGAATTCAGATTTCATATTATCTTATAATCTCTTTGTTTTGTTTCATACACCCAATCAAACCTGATGTTCCAATTTTAATATTTTTGGGTTTTTACAGACATGGAACACTTTATGAGGCTTTGGAGAAAGATTCGATGGAATCACCAAACGATATGCTACCATCCAAATATGATCAAAAAATTTAAATGGTCAATTCTACATAGGTATTGGTTTACCCTTATTTGAAAATAATATCAACCGCTTTAAGTGAGATATGCATAGGAATAATTATTCACATACATAGACTCTCTATCATTATGATGACATTTAGCATATGTTTTTTTTCAAGTTTGAGTTGATTTCATGTTATGTATAATTGATCTATCATGAAATAGAATTCCATAATATTTCTGAGAACCAATATCTTTATTTCTCTAATATCAATTTAACTCATTGGATTTTATCGCATCCTACCATAGTGGGAATCTGACATTTAAAATGAATGTTATTTAAAAAAATATTACCTAGGAAGGAATTTATCTAAACCACAAATAAAATCCCTTGAGTAGTCTCTAAATAAGACTCGTATAGTCTGAAAAACATACCATTTAAAAGATCTCTCTTCGTTCCATCCCCCTAGAAATAAACATTATACTCACATTAGATCTTCTTAATTTTAGGATTAATAGAGATTGAATAACTATGAGCTATACCCATATATTCCTTCATCAAATTTGGAAATGATGGGACTCATACATTTTTCATAAAGCTTATTACTTCATCATAACTATGGTTGAACATATGAACATTTCACACATTCATTTTCATGTCTAGATCTTCCTTCAATTACTTTTTAATCATTACATGGATAGATGGTTGAAATCTAATTTTTTAAGGACAATATTTTTCCCATTATTTCATATTTTTCATGATCCATACATTTCATGTCCTATAATATTGGATATGTTTTGATCCTCATTATATATAAGGAACCATAATCATTTTCTCACATAAAATGTTCCACCTTGATTTCGTTTATAGGGTAGTAATTTATTGAGTAATCATAATCATTAATCATCTACAACCATCTTCTATATTGAATGTTCATAAAATTTTTAATAAAAATATACTTCAAAATTGTTTAATAAGTTTAAAATTAACAAAATTTTATATAGATATTATTTCTACATATATTTAGTGAATAAAATGCTGCAACTAATTCCAAATCCCGAGTTGGGTAATTTTTCTTAGGGTATTCATTTATAATGAAGCATAATAATGGAATATTTTTATACATTATTATTCATCCAAAAAACTTATTTTTTGTTTCAATAAAAATTAGGAAAAATTATCTATTTTATATAAGAGTAATCATAGGTGCACTTACGTGACTTCTCTTGTTATTCTTAAAAAATTTCATGCAATTTACAATAGATGGGAACACAAATCCCTTCTATGTTAACTAGTGGAGTGAATTAGATTGTCATAAAAATTAATCCAAAAAATTTATGATAACATTCAACAAAAACAATAAATATGTTAAACTCAGTGAATGTGGTTTTTCTAGTCCAATGATCCATATCTTTTATCATTTAATGGTCTTATAATACACCCTCTCTTCATATTATAAAACCCAATAATTAATCTTTTAGAATAAAAAGCTCACAGTTCATAAATTTTTCATAATGTATCTCTTTTTTCAGGTTCATCAAAACAATTCCCAAATGATCTTCAAGATCATTATTGATATTTTAATAAATAAAGATATCATATATCAAGTTACTAAAAACTTATCATGGTAAACTCTAAATACTATATTCATTAAATCCATAAAGTATCTGGGGAATTTGTAATACCCAATGAAATATTTATAAAAATTTAGATCCTATAATTTTTGTTACACCCCAGGTAAATAAAGAATATGACATTTTATTATTTATCCAAATTTGTGAATAAAATATTAATATGACTTTAAAGGGGACGCTATGCTCGATGGTGTACCCAACACGCAACAACGAGTTTCTTGGGAATCTTACATTGCACTCTAATAATAAAATAATATTATTTTAAATGGTAGTTAACATGTAGCCGTTGTATTGGCGGGAATGGATAGAAATAACTAAAATATGATTATATATGTTTTTAAATGTTTTTACATTTATCCAATAAAAGATAATGGCTTAAAATACAGAAAGAATTCAATTTTAGACGTATATGCCCTAGTTTTCACTAAAGGTTCACTTATCACCTTTTGATGGCGAACCGTCATTAAATATATTTTTGCTCACTCTTATAAATTCTTTTGGACCAAATAAAACTCTTATTAAGAATAAGGACATCAAAATTTACTTTGTGTAAATTTTTGGTATCTTTCCGATAAAGTTCATTTTTTAATGAATAGTGTAAAATGTTGTATTTTAAATCAAAACCTCTTTTTAATCTAATTTATTTATATGATTAGATTATTTTTTGAATTGGTTTTAAAGTGAAATTAGAATATATTTTTACCATTAAATCCAATAGTGGTCGTTGGAATTAATTTCACTTTGAAATCAAACTTAAACCAGTGTTAATCTTTTGATACTTATTGTTTCATAAAAACACGCTATTTGCTCTGACAGCGGGAATTAATTATTAAATTAATTAATATGACTTATATGTTTTGAATTTTATAAAATAGACTTCATTTTTGAATTCAGAATATCAAATATAGATTATGGTGAATTTTTGGGATTTTTCTGAAAAACTTCAATTTTTGATGAATAGTGAAACCACTAAGTGGTACTTATAAAAACTGATTTTTCCGTTTAAATGAAATTTTGCCATCTTTGTGTTTTGAATTTCAAAAATCCGACATACATGGTTGTCATTAAGAAGTAAAATGTGGTTCAATGGGATAAAAATAATTTTTTGATGAATAGTAACTTATTAAGTTTTTAATCGCGATTAGTGGTAATTAGTGTAGTTTAAGGTAAAAATAATGCTTTAATAAAATAAGATGAGCTTGAAACATGTCCTACCCTCATTGGTTGTGTCATGGTAGATCAAGACATGCCATGGGTCATCTTGGGGACCCCATGGAGCAACTTTGGTTGGGAAATGACATAAATAACTTTTTATTTAATGTAAAAGAAAAAATGACACAAACATCATATGTTTTACGAAAACAATTTTTACATGGGGTTATAATGATCAGATTTTTGATTATAAATAGTCATTGGAAAGAGAGAAATATTTCCTACATCATAGTAAATTTTTTTATAATTTTTAGACTCTAAATAAATTATATTATTTATGACATCATGATGATGCAGCGATGACCTCATTATTTAACGATTTAAATAAAATGGAAAGATAATGTAAAATCTATGAACTAAACATGTCCAAAACTTACTGGATGGGTGTATTTAGAATATTTAACACCTTATGCACGAATTATATCAATGTGGGACCTTTTTAAACCTAAAAACATTTTCAAATAAAGTAATATTTCTTTACGTTCCAAAAGTGACCCTCCTCTCCTCTTATAAAAGGTCCCCACCTCTACTTCTTTTCCCACACTCCCAAAGCATTTTTCCCGGCCAAACCCTGCACATTTACTCTCTCCACATCCGTCTACTCATCCTAGATTATTCCATTTGGGCAGAATCCTTTCGAAGGAAGCCTTTATGCTAAAATAAAAAGGTGTTACACTTTTAAAGGTAATTCATTTTCTCATGTTCATTTGTTTTATTTTGCTTCTCCAACCCCCTAAACTCTATTTATTTACTTCTTTTATAACAACACCAGTATCTTCAATATACTAGGATGTTGTTATAATATTTATTCGAGCTAAACTCTCACACAACTACATCAAATGGTTAAAGAACATACGGTTTCTGTGGATGGCGAAATTCTGCCTCCCGAAACGATGATTGTTCAATACTCATTTAACACCTTAAAAAGGGGCCATTATGATGTCACTATTTTTATATATGATATATAATATGTTTATGTTTTACTTATACTTCTGTATTTTTCATTTGTGTCTTACCTTTTTGGCTTCCATTATGGGTATACGCGATATATTCATTTTAGGAAGTGCGGACTACCACCCCCTGAAAGTGATTTGATTCGTTAATGCCATACGTAGGACGTATAAAGGATAGATTTAATGTTATTAAATATGATGTCATACTGGAATTATTATATACCTCTATATCATTATTATTTCTTTCCATTAATGTATGAGATAGAAATGAAAGTAGCGTTCATTCGTACGTACGGCTTACCGTCTCCATGAACGGTGCATTTCATTTCTTATCCCCAAATGTAATGTACTATTATAAGTAAATGTATATAATGTATATATATGATGAATGATACATATAAATGATGAATATAATTCTGTAATTAAAATATACATACCTCTCATTTAGTTTTAATTCCATTAATATGATAAATAAATGAAAGTAGTGTTCATGCCTACGTTCGGCTTACCGTCTCCATGAACGGTGCATTTCATTTCTTACCTCTAAATGATTATGTAATATTATAAATACATGTATATCCTGTATATATATGATATATATGATATCCAAATCAGGAATGTCATTCTGGATATAAAAAACTTTTGACCACACGAACAACATGTAATTGTAAGAAGTCCACTTTCGACTTAAGAACCAAATACCGACAAAATGAACATTATTAACTTAAATGATTAAATAATGTTTATAACATGTCAATAATTGATATAAAAGGAATAATGAACTTGCAAAAGGTTCTTAAGAAAGTATAAATTAACTCAAGTTTATTATTCAGGACGTTAAAGAACGATCGTGTCAAGTCGGACCCGAGGTAAGGGATCCTACACCTCTCTTTCTTTTTAAGTACACTCTTTTATGTAATTCCTTTTAAGATCATATTTCTTATGATTGGGATGTTCTTTTATATTACTCCTACAATAATTTTTATGTTCATGTGATGAGAGGCACTATTCTCTCTCATCAATCCATTTTGGATGTTTTGAGTGGCATCGTGAGGCTGACGAACTTTCGTAAGAGATCTAACCACTCTCTTTCTTTTTAAGTACTCTCCTTTATGTCACTTTTTTTAGGCTCTTCTTTGTAATGTTGGGGGATGTTCTATTATATTACTCTTGCTGTACATTTTATTTTAATGTGATGAGATACCCTATTTTAACTCATCAATCCATATTTGGATATTTTATGTGGCGCCGTTAGGATGCCGAGTTTTCGTAAGGGATTTTTCATCTCACTTTTATTCCCGTGACATTTATGCTACAATTGCCACAAATTCCATTGAGTGGTGTATGTACTGCCCATTATTCTACTCTTTTTGTAATATAATTTCGTTTATGAGTATTTACATCAATGATCTATTGTCCTTCTTTCATGGGGTGTATGTTTTGAAAGATACCCAAGTCGGTAAGGGACTTCGTCTCAATATCCTTTCATTGAGGCATATTTAGTTTTATACACAACTTTATTTTATACGGTGTATAAACCCCTTTTACTTTTACTTTTATACAAAATGAATCTTTTTCTATGAAGCGTTTTACAAAACGACAAAAAGGAATGTTTCTTTTAACGTACGCGGCGAAAACGACATTTTTCGCCGCCACGAGTATTATTTGGTCTTTGGCTTTCTCAACAAGCCGTAATGTTTTTATAATAAAATAAATACCATATACTCTTTTATGTATTTTGGTATTGAAAATGGTTTTGAAAAAGGATTTTATTATGTCAATATATTTATGATATATTGTGATTGAAATGTGGAAATGTTATCATTCCTTTATATTGGTTTTATGTTTTATGATTTTATATTGGTACATGGAAAATTTATCGGGTGGTTACGTTATAAACCATATGACGGGTGGTGCCGTGAATACCAGGATGGGTGGTTATGTTATAACCTCCAATGCATTGGGTATGGAAGTCGGCCGTATGGATATTCCATTAAGTATGTATGGAAATTGGCTGTATGGCTATTCCATTAAGTGATATGTGTGGGAGTCGACCGTATGGTTATTCCACTTAAGTATGTTTATGTCCCAAGTTACCTTTATATATGTTATGTGTTCTTTATATGGGTTTTATGGTAATCCTTTTGTTACAAAAAGGTAAGTAGTGATATTTTATTCAGTGAAGAGTTTTTAATACTTCATAAAGGTGAAAAGTATTACCTTGATAAAGTATACATGGTTTACTTTTTGTTTTGATAAACTAATAGTTTTTATTCTTTGTGTATCCCTTACTGAGTTTTTATGCTCATCCCAAGTTTTTGAAATGTTTTTCACAGGACTTAGCATGGAATTGGGTCAAGGATGGGATCAAGGGAAAGTCATGCTACCTAAAACATGAAACTAGACATGTTTCTTTTTAAGAGTTTTCATTTTATGGAAATTTAGTAGAAGAGACTACTTTGTAATCTTTTGAGATGTAATAGTTATGTCCTAATTCTCTAAAACTCTAAACCTGAAAAGATCCTCAATGTGAATTATTCATTTAATTCAATTTTAAGTAAGGTTTAAGGCTGGGGCCTTATAGTTGGTATCAAAGGTCGGTTTAGATAACTTTAGAGGTTAGTGTATTCTCTAAGCACAAGTGACATTACCATAATGGTTAGGATTTCAGAAAGAGTCCTAGTTTTAGATAAAGTGAATGAGTAAGAATATCTTTGTGTTTATCATCCTCATTAGTACATGATGGTTTTGTTATTATACTCACACTGACATTTCTGTTTTTTTTTGACTGGATGGATCTTGCAGGCACCTAAGTGACAATTGGTTTGAAGGAAACTGTGGTGGTTCTCTGATTAAGAGACTCGATGAAATGGGGTATTCAATGAGGAAACTCATGGTTGTTCTAAACCAACTATCAAGGTTTCATGATCAACCACGTGAACCTTGGTATGTTCTATAATGAATCATGTATGAGATGACCAATCGATGTATATGTTCAAGTAATAATTAAAAAGATAACCATTAGGGTTTATATGATCCTTACTTTTTAGGTAATTATGGGTTACTCTATGATATGATGGAAAATGAAAGGAATGAGATAAACTTGAAGTTAAAATATGTTATGATTATTTTTGAAGATTTTATCTCATTTTGGGGAATGTTTTAAGAATTATATTGTTTTGGAAAAAGGACAACACGCAGACCGTGTGACAACCCGACGCGTCGGACAAAGCTGCGGAAATTGAACCCACAATCAAAGTGCAACTGGTATTTATTGCCTACCACTGGACTACGTGAAGTCCCTGGTTAGTTTGACTGATTCTTTTTTTTAAGAGTAAGTTTTTTTGGGTTATTTATGAAAATGATTAACCTATCATGGAGGATATGTGATTAGGTTAATTACTTTTCAATATGGGACTTTAGGAGAAACTGATGTTGTTTGGAGATAAATGTTACGATTTAACATGGAAGACTATGTGACTAAATCCTTCAAATATTTGGGTTTCAATCTTGGATTGGTTTACTTTGAATAATTTTATGGACAAATTGTTTATCGGATTGTCCTCGTTGAACTTTGGGTTTTGTTGGACAAATTTTGGAGATTAAGCATGGATTTTCTTTTTAATGGGTTATCCTTTTCTAGATTATCTGACCTTGTACTAACCATTTTGGTTTTGGTTAAAGCCTAAAGACATGGGATGTATATAGTTCTCTTTTGTGGATAAAGTTATTCTCTATAAGTTGATTATAGTACTCTTAATGCGAACAAGTCTCCCTAAATACTCGTCTTTTGGAAAAAATATGAGTTTGATTAAGGAATCTAGTAAAAGTTGAAATTCAACATGATAAGTGATTATGTTTCCTTATGAATAAATTACTCAATAAAAAGTAACTTAAAAAAATGTTGTCTATTATCTTTTCATACTGGGGAATTGAATACCGTTTAACCCATCAGAAGTTTGTGATTTTCTCATTGTTAACTTTCTCCTAGAAATGTTTACTATCACTCTCCCTCAAGAACATGACCCTTTGCTTTTTCTTCCATGTCCATATTTTCATACATGGAATCCTAGTATGGGTTAACTCGGGTGACCTTTGTACTTATCTTTCATTTTTTTGAAGTGATTGTTTTACCGACTCTTATTCCGATGTGGGACTTTCAAGGATGTTTCCAATCTCAATTTTAAAAATTGCAAGGACGCAATTCCCAAAAGGGGGGAAGGATGTAACACCCCAGGTAAATAAAGAATATGACATTTTCTTATTTATCAAAATTTGTGAATAAAATATTAATATGACTTTAAAGTGGACGCTATGCTCGATGGTGTACCCAACACGAAACAATGAGTTTCTTGGGAATCTTACGTTGCACTCTAATAATAAAATAATATTATTTTAAATGGTAGTTAACATATACCCGTTGTATTGGAAGGAATGGATAAAAATAACTAAAATATGATTATATATGTTTTTAAATGTTTTTACATTTATCCAATAAAATATAATGGCTTAAAATACAGAAAGAATTCAATTTTAGGTGTATATGCCCTAGTTTTCACTAAAGGTTCACTTATCACCTTTTGATGGAGAACCGTCATTAAATATAGTTTTGTTCACTCTTATAAATTCTTTTGGACCAAATAAAACTCTTATTAAGAATCGGGACATCAAAATTTACTTTGTGTAAATTTTTGGTATCTTTACAATAAAGTTCATTTTTTAATGAATAGTGTAAAATGTTGTATTTTAATTCAAAACCTCTTTTTAATCTAATTTATTTATATGATTAGATTATCTTTTGAATTGGTTTTAAAGTGAAATTAGAATATATGTTTACCATTAAATCCAATAGTGGTCGCTGGAATTAATTTCACTTTGAAATCAGACTTAAACCAGTGTCAATCTTTTGATACTTATTGTTTCATAAAAACACGCTATTTTCTATGACAGCAAGAATTAATTAATAAATTATTTCATCTGACTTATATGTTTTGAATTTTATAAAATAGACTTCATTTTTGAATTCGGAATATCAAATATAGCTTATGGTGAATTTTTGGGATTTTTCTGAAAAACTTCAATTTTTGTTGAATAGTGAAACCACTAAGTGGTACTTATAAAAACTGATTTTTCCGTTTAAATGAAATTTTGCCATCTTTGTGTTTTGAATTTCAAAAATCCGACATACATGGTTGTCATTAAGAAGTAAAATGTGGTTCAATGGGATAAAAATAATTTTTTGATGAATAGTAACTTATTAAGTTTTTAATCGCGATTAGTGGTAATTAGTGTAGTTTAAGGTAAAAATAATGCTTTAATAAAATAAGATGAGCTTGAAACATGTCCTACCATCATTGGTTGTGTCATGGCCGATCAATACATGCCATGGGTCATCTTGGGGACCCCATGGAGCAACTTTGGTTGGGAAATGACATAAATAACTTTTTATTTAATGTAAAAGAAAAAATGACACAAACATCATATGTTTTACGAAAACAATTTTTACATGGGGTTATAATGATCAGATTTTTGATTATAAATAGTCATTGGAAAGAGAAAACGATTTCCTACATCATAGTGTTTTTTTTTATAATTTTTAGACTCTAAATAAATTATATTATTTATGACATCATGATGATGCAGCGATGACCTCATTATTTAACGATTTAAATAAAATGGAAAGATAATGTAAAATCTATGAACTAAACATGTCCAAAACTTACATTATGGGTGTATTTCTAATCTTTAACACCTTATGCACGAATTATATCAATGTGGGACCTTTTGAAACCTTAACACATTTTCAAATAAAGTAATATTTCTTTACTTTCCAAAAGTGACCCTCCTCTCCTCTTATAAAAGGCCCCCACCTCTACTTCTTTTCCCACACTCCCAAAGCATTTGTCCCGGCGAAACCCTGCACATTTACTCTCTCCACATCCGTCTACTCATCCTAGAGGATTCCCTTTGGGCAGAATCCTTTCGAAGGAAGCCTTTATGCTAAAATCAAAAGGTGTTACACTTTTAAAGGTAATTCATTTTCTCATGTTCATTTGTTTTATTTTGCTTCTCCAACCCCCTAAACTCTATTTATTTACTTCTTTTGTAACAACACCAGTATCTTCAATATACTAGGATGTTGTTATAAGATTTATTCGAGCTACACTCTCACACAACTACATCAAATGGTTAAAGAACATACGGTTTCTGTGGATGGCGAAATTCTGCCTCCCGAAACGATGATTGTTCAATACTCATTTAACACCTTAAAAGGGGGCCATTATGATGTCACTATTTTTATATATGATATATAATATATTTATGTTTTACTTATACTTCTGTATTTTTCATTTGTGTCTTACCTTTATGGCTTCCATTATGGGTATACGCGATATCTTCATTTTAGGAAGTGCGGACTACCACCCCCTGAAAGTGATTTGATTCGTTAATGCCATACGTAGGACGTATAAAGAATAGATTTAATGTTATTAAATATGATGTCATACTGGAATTATTATATACCTCTATATCATTATTATTTCTTTCCATTAATGTATGAGATAGAAATGAAAGTAGCGTTCATTCGTACGTACGGCTTACCGTCTCCATGAACGGTGCATTTCATTTCTTATCCCCAAATGTAATGTACTATTATAAGTAAATGTATATAATGGATATATATGATTAATGATACATCTAAATGAGGAATATAATTCTGTAATTAAAATATACATACCTCTCATTTAGTTTTAATTCCATTAATATGATAAATAAATGAAAGTAGCGTTCATGCCTACGTTCGACTTACCGTCTCCATGAACAGTGCATTTCATTTCTTACCTCTAAATGATTATGTAATATTATAAATACATGTATATCCTGGATATATATGATATATATGATATCCAAATCAGGAATTTCATTCTGGATATAAAAAATCTTTGACCACACGAACAACATGTAATTGTAAGAAGTCCACTTTCGACTTAAGAACCAAATACCGAAAAAATGAACATTATTAACTTAAATGATTAAATAATGTTTATAACATGTCAATAATTGATATAAAAGGAATAATGAACATGTAAAAGGTTCTTAAGCAAGTATAAATTAACTCAAGTTTATTATTCAGGACGTTAAAGAACGATCGTGTCAAGTCGGACCCGAGGTAAGGGATCCTACACCTCTCTTTCTTTTTAAGTACACTCTTTTATGTCATTCCTTTTAAGCTCATCTTTCTTATGATTGGGATGTTATTTTATATTACTCCTAAAGTAATTTTTATGTTCATGTGATGAGAGGCACTATTCTCTCTCATCAATCCATTTTGGATGTTTTGAGTGGCGTCGTGAGGCTGACGAACTTTCGTAAGAGATCTAACCACTCTCTTTCTTTTTATGTACTCTCATTTATGTCACTTTTTTTAGGCTCCTCTTTGTAATGTTGGGGGATGTTCTATTATATTACTCTTGCTGTACATTTTATTGTAATGTGATGAGATACCCTATTTTATCTCATCAATCCATATTTGGATATTTTATGTGGCGCCGTTAGGCTGCCGAGTTTTTGTAAGGGATTTTTCATCTCACTTTTATTCCCGTGACATTTATGCTACATTTTCCACAAATTCCATTGAGTGGTGTATGTACTGCCCATTATTCTACTCTTTTTGTAATATACTTTCGTTTATGAGTATTTACATCAATTATCTGTTGTCCTTCTTTCATGGGGTGTAGGTTTTGAAAGATACCCAAGTCTGTAAGGGACTTCGTCTCAATATCCTTTCATTGAGGCATATTTCGTTTTATACACAACTTTATTTTATACGGTGTATAAACCCCTTTTACTTTTACTTTTATACAAAAGGAATCTTTTTCTACGAAGCGTTTTACAAAATGACAAAAAGGAATGTTTCTTTTAACGTACGCGGTGACAACGACCTTTTTCGCCGCCGCGAGTATTATTTGGTCTTTCGCTTTCTCAACAAGCTGTAATGTTTTTATAATAAAATAAATACCATATACTCTTTTATGTATTTTGGTATTGAAAATGGTTATGAAAAAGGATTTCATTATGTCAATATATTTATGATATATTGTGATTGAAATTTGGAAATGTTATCATTCCTTTATATTGGTTTTATGTTTTATGATTTTATATTGGTACTTGGAAATTTTATCGGGTGGTTACGTTATAAACCATATGACGGGTGGTGCCATGAATACCAGGACGGGTGGTTATGTTATAACCTCCAATGCATTGGGTATGGAAGTCGGCCGTATGGATATTCCATTAAGTATGTATGGAAATTGGCTGTATGGCTATTCCATTAAGTGATATGTGTGGGAGTCGACCGTATGGTTATTCCACTTAAGTATGTTTATGTCCCAAGTTACCTTTATATATGTTATGTGTTCTTTATATGGGTTTTATGGTAATCCTTTGGTTACAAAAAGGTAAGTAATGATATTTTATTCAGTGAAGAGTTTTTAATACTTCATAAAGGTGAAAAGTATTACCTTGATAAAGTATACATGGTTTACTTTTTGTTTTGATAAACTAATAGTTTTTATTCTTTGTGTATCCCTTACTGAGTTTTTATGACCATCCCAAGTTTTTGAAATGTTTTTCACAGGACTTAGCATGGAATTGGGTCAAGGATGGGATCAAGGGAAAGTCATGCTACCTGAAACATGAAACTAGACATGTTTCTTTTTAAGAGTTTTCATTTTATGGAAATTTAGTAGAAGAGACTACTTTGTAATCTTTTGAGATGTAATAGTTATGTCCTAATTCTCTAAAACTCTAAACCTGAAAAGATCCTCAATGTGAATTATTCATTTAATTCAATTTTAAGTAAGGTTTAAGGCTGGGGCCTTATAGTTGGTATCAAAGGACGGTTTAGATAACTTTAGAGGTCAGGGTATTCTCTAAGCACAAGTGACATTACCATAATGGTTAGGATTTCAGAAAGAGTCCTAGTTTTAGATAAAGTGAATGAGTAAGAATATCTTAGTGTTTATCATCCTCATTAGTACATGATGGTTTTGTTGTTATACTCACACTGACATTTCTGTTTTTAGTGACTGGCTGGATCTTGCAGGCACCTAAGTGACAATTGGTTTGAAGGAAACTGTGGTGGTTCTCTGATTAAGAGACTCGATGAAATGTTGTACTCAATTAGGAAACTCATGGTTGTTCTAAACCAACTATCAATGTGTCATGATCAACCACGTGAACCTTGGTATGTTCTATAATGCATCATGTATGAGATGACCAATCGATATATATGTTCAGGTAATAATTAAAAAGGTAACCATTAGGGTTTATATGATCCTTACTTTTTAGGTAATTATGGGTTACTCTATGATATGATGGAAAATGAAAGGAATGAGATAAACTTGAAGTTAAAATATGTTATGATTATTTTTGAAGATTTTATCTCATTTTGGGGAATGTTTTAAGAATTATATTGTTTTGGAAAAAGGACAACACGCAGACCGTGTGACAACCCGACGCGTCGGACAATGCTGCGGGAATCGAACCCACGATCAAAGTGAAACTGGTATTTATTGCCTACCACTGGACTACGTGAAGTCGCTGGTTAGTTTGACTGATTATTTTTATTAAGAGTAAGTTGTTTTTGGGTTATTTATGAAAATGATTAACCTATCATGGAGGATATGTGATTAGGTTAATTACTTTTCAATATGGGACTTTAGGAGAAACTGATGTTGTTTGGAGATAAATGTTACGATTTAACATGGAAGACTATGTGACTAAATCCTTCAAATATTTGGGTTTCAATCTTGGATTGGTTTACTTTGAATAATTTTATGGACAAATTGTTTATCGGATTGTCCTCGTTGAACTTTGGGTTTTGTTGGACAAATTTTGGAGATTAAGCATGGATTTTCTTTTTAATGGGTTATCCTTTTCTAGATTATCTGACCTTGTACTAACCTTTTTGGTTTTGGTTAAAGCCTAAAGACATGGGATGTATATAGTTCTCTTTTGTGGATAATGTTATTCTCTATAAGTTGATTATAGTACTCTTAATGCGAACAAGTCTCCCTAAATACTCGTCTTTTGGAAAAAATATGAGTTTGATTAAGGAATCTAGTAAAAGTTGAAAGTAAACATGATAAGTGATTATGTTTCCTTATGAATAAATTCCTCAATAAAAAGTAGCTTAAAAAAATGTTTTCTATTAGCTTTTCATACTGGGGAATCGAATACTGTTTAACCCATCACAAGTTTGTGATTTTCTCATTGTCAACTTTCTCCTAGAAATGTTTACTATCACTCTCCCTCAAGAACATGACCCTTTGCTTTTTCTTCCATATCCATATTTTCATACATGGAATCCTAGTATGGGTTAACTCGGGTGACCTTTGTACTTATCTTTCATTTTTTTAAAGTGATTGTTTTACCGACTCTTGTTCTGATGTGGGACTTTCAAGGATGTTTCCAATCTCAATTTTAAAAATTGCAAGGACGCAATTCCCAAAAGGGGGGAAGGATGTAACACCCCAGGTAAATAAAGAATATGACATTTTCTTATTTATCAAAATTTGTGAATAAAATATTAATATGACTTTAAAGTGGACGCTATGCTCGATGGTGTACCCAACAAGCAACAACGAGTTTCTTGGGAATCTTACGTTGCACTCTAATAATAAAATAATATTATTTTAAATGGTAGTTAACATATAGCCGTTATATTGGCAGGAATGGATAGAAATAACTAAAAGATGATTATATATGTTTTTAAATTTTTTTACATTTATCCAATAAAATATAATGGCTTAAAATACAGAAAGAATTCAATTTTAGGTGCATATGCCCTAGTTTTCACTAAAGGTTCACTTATCACCTTTTGATGGAGAACCGTCATTAAATATAGTTTTGTTCACTCTTATAAATTCTTTTGGACCAAATAAAACTCTTATTAAGAATCGGGACATCAAAATTTACTTTGTGTAAATTTTTGGTATCTTTCCAATAAAGTTCATTTTTTAATGAATAGTGTAAAATGTTGTATTTTAATTCAAAACCTCTTTTTAATCTAATTTATTTATATGATTAGATTATATTTTTAATTGGTTTTAAAGTGAAATTAGAATATATTTTTACCATTAAATCCAATAGTGGTCGCTGGAATTAATTTAACTTTGAAATCAGACTTAAACCAGTGTCAATTTTTTGATATTTATTGTTTCATAAAAACATGCTATTTGCTATGACAGCAGGAATTAATTAATAAATTATTTAATCTGACTTATATGTTTTGAATTTTATAAAATAGACTTTATTTTTGAATTCGTAATATCAAATATAGCTTATGGTGAATTTTTGGGATTTTTCTGAAAAACTTCAATTTTTGTTGAATAGTGAAACCACTAAGTGGTACTTATAAAAAATGATTTTTCCGTTTAAATGAAATTTTGCCATCTTTGTGTTTTGAATTTCAAAAATCTGACATACATGGTTGTCATTAAGAAGTAAAATGTGGTTCAATGGGATAAAAATAATTTTTTGATGAATAGTAACTTATTAAGTTTTTAATCGCGATTAGTGGTAATTAGTGTAGTTTAAGGTAAAAATAATGCTTTAATAAAATAAGATGAGCTTGAAACATGTCCTACCCTCATTGGTTGTGTCATGGACGATCAGGACATGCCATGGGTCATCTTGGGGACCCCATGGAGCAACTTTGGTTGGGAAATGACATAAATAACTTTTTATTTAATGTAAAAGAAAAAATGACACAAACATCATATGTTTTACGAAAACAATTTTTACATGGGGTTATAATGATCATATTTTTGATTATATATAGTCATTGGAATGATAAAAAGATTTCCTACATCATAGTATTTTTTTTTATAATTTTTAGACTCTAAATAAATTATATTATTTATGACATCATGATGATGCAGCGATGACCTCATTATTTAACGATTTAAATAAAATGGAAAGATAATGTAAAATCTATGAACTAAACATGTCCAAAACATACTGGATGGGTGTATTTCGAATCTTTAACACCTTATGCACGAATTATATCAATGTGGGACCTTTTGAAACCTAAACACATTTTCAAATAAAGTAATATTTCTTTACTTTCCAAAAGTGACCCTCCTCTCCTCTTATAAAAGGCCCCCACCTCTACTTCTTTTCCCACACTCCCAAAGCATTTTTCCCGGCCAAACCCTGCACATTTACTCTCTCCACATCCGTCTACTCATCCTAGAGGATTCCCTTTGGGCAGAATCCTTTCGAAGGAAGCCTTTATGCTAAAATCAAAAGGTGTTACACTTTTAAAGGTAATTCATTTTCTCATGTTCATTTGTTTTATTTTGCTTCTCCAACCCCCTAAACTCTATTTATTTACTTCTTTTGTAACAACACCAGTATCTTAAATATACTAGGATGTTTTTATAAGATTTATTCGAGCTACACTCTCTCACAACTACATCAAATGGTTAAAGAACATACGGTTTCTGTGGATGGCGAAATTCTGCCTCCCGAAACGATGATTGTTCAATACTCATTTAACACCTTAAAAGGGGTCCATTATGATGTCACTATTTTTATATATGATATATAATATGTTTATGTTTTACTTATACTTCTGTATTTTTCATTTGTGTCTTACCTTTATGGCTTCCATTATGGGTATACGCGATATCTTCATTTTAGGAAGTGCGGACTACCACCCCCTGAAAGTGATTTGATTCGTTAATGCCATACGTAGGACGTATAAAGGATAGATTTAATGTTATTAAATATGATGTCATACTGGAATTATTATATACCTCTATATCATTATTATTTCTTTCCATTAATGTATGAGATAGAAATGAAAGTAGCGTTCATTCGTACGTACGGCTTACCGTCTCCATGAACGGTGCATTTCATTTCTTATCCCCAAATGTAATGTACTATTATAAGTAAATGTATATAATGGATATATATGATGAATGATACATCTAAATGATGAATATAATTCTGTAATTAAAATATACATACCTCTCATTTAGTTTTAATTCCATTAATATGATAAATAAATGAAAGTAGCGTCCATGCCTACGTTCGGCTTCCCGTCTCCATGAACGGTGCATTTCATTTCTTACCTCTAAATGATTATGTAATATTATAAATACATGTATATCCTAGATATATATGATATATATGATATCCAAATCAGGAATGTCATTCTGGATATAAAAAACCTTTGACCACACGAACAACATGTAATTGTAAGAAGTCCACTTTCGACTTAAGAACCAAATACCGACAAAATGAACATTATTAACTTAAATGATTAAATAATGTTTATAACATGTCAATAATTGATATAAAAGGAATAATGAACATGTAAAAGGTTATTAAGCAAGTATAAATTAACTCAAGTTTATTATTCAGGATGTTAAAGAACGATCGTGTCAAGTCGGACCCGAGGTAAGGGATCCTACACCTCTCTTTCTTTTTAAGTACACTCTTTTATGTCATTCCTTTTAAGCTCATCTTTCTTATGATTGGGATGTTATTTTATATTACTCCTACAGTAATTTTTATGTTCATGTGATGAGAGGCACTATTCTCTTTCATCAATCCATTTTGGATGTTTTGAGTGGCGTCGTGAGGCTGACGAACTTTCGTAAGAGATCTAACCACTCTCTTTCTTTTTAAGTACTCTCCTTTATGTCACTTTTTTTAGGCTCCTCTTTGTAATGTTGGGGGATGTTATATTATATTACTCTTGCTGTACATTTTATTGTAATGTGATGAGATACCCTATTTTATCTCATCAATCCATATTTGGATATTTTATGTGGCGCCGTTAGGATGCCGAGTTTTCGTAAGGGATTTTTCATCTCACTTTTATTCCCGTGACATTTATGCTACATTTGCCACAAATTCCATTGAGTGGTGTATATACTGCCCATTATTCTACTCTTTTTGTAATATACTTTCGTTTATGAGTATTTACATCAATGATCTATTGTCCTTCTTTCATGGGGCGTATGTTTTGAAAGATACCCAAGTCGGTAAGGGACTTCGTCTCAATATCCTTTCATTGAGGCATATTTCGTTTTATACACAACTTTATTTTATACGGTGTATAAACCCCTTTTACTTTTACTTTTATACAAAAGGAATCTTTTTCTATGAAGCGTTTTACAAAACGACAAAAAAGAATGTTTCTTTTAACGTACGCGGCGACAACGACCTTTTTCGCCGCCGCGAGTATTATTTGGTCTTTGGCTTTCTCAACAAGCCGTAATGTTTTTATAATAAAATAAATACCATATACTCTTTTATGTATTTTGGTATTGAAAATGGTTTTGAAAAAGGATTTTATTATGACAATATATTTATGATATATTGTGATTGAAATGTGGAAATGTTATCATTCCTTTATATTGGTTTTATGTTTTATGATTTTATATTGGTACTTGGAAATTTTATCGGGTGGTTACGTTATAAACCATATGACGGGTGGTTCCGTGAATACCAGGACGGGTGGTTATGTTATAACCTCCAATGCATTGGGTATGGAAGTCGGCCGTATGGATATTCCATTAAGTATGTATGGAAATTGGCTGTATGGCTATTCCATTAAGTGATATGTGTGGGAGTCGACCGTATGGTTATTCCACTTAAGTATGTTTATGTCCCAAGTTACCTTTATATATGTTTTGTGTTCTTTATATGGGTTTTATGGTAATCCTTTGGTTACAAAAAGGTAAGTAATGATATTTTATTCAGTGAAGTGTTTTTAATACTTCATAAAGGTGAAAAGTATTACCTTGATAAAGTATACATGGTTTACTTTTAGTTTTGATAAACTAATAGTTTTTAATCTTTGTGTATCCCTTACTGAGTTTTTATGCTCATCCCAAGTTTTTGAAATGTTTTTCACAGGACTTAGCATGGAATTGGGTCAAGGATGGGATCAAGGGAAAGTCATGCTACCTAAAACATGAAACTAGAAATGTTTCTTTTTAAGAGTTTTCATTTTATGGAAATTTAGTAGAAGAGACTACTTTGTAATCTTTTGAGATGTAATAGTTATGTCCTAATTCACTAAAACTCTAAACCTGAAAAGATCCTCAATGTGAATTATTCATTTAATTCAATTTTAAGTAAGGTTTAAGGCTGGGGCCTTATAGTTGGTATCAAAGGTCGGTTTAGATAACTTTAGAGGTTAGGGTATTCTCTAAGCACAAGTGACATTACCATAATGGTTAGGATTTCAGAAAGAGTCCTAGTTTTAGATAAAGTGAATGAGTAAGAATATCTTAGTGTTTATCATCCTCATTAGTACATGATGGTTTTGTTGTTATACTCACACTGACATTTCTGTTTTTAGTGACTGGCTGGATCTTGCAGGCACCTAAGTGACAATTGGTTTGAAGGAAACTGTCGTGGTTCTCTGATTAAGAGACTCGATGAAATGGGGTACTCAATGAGGAAACTCATGGTTGTTCTAAACCAACTATCAAGGTGTCATGATCAACCACGTGAACCTTGGTATGTTCTATAATGCATCATGTATGAGATGACCAATCGATGTATATGTTCAGGTAACAATTAAAAAGGTAACCATTAGGGTTTATATGATCCTTACTTTTTAGGTAATTATGGGTTACTCTATGATATGATGGAAAATGAAAGGAATTAGATAAACTTGAAGTTAAAATATGTTATGATTATTTTTGAAGATTTTATCTCATTTTGGGGAATGTTTTAAGAATTATATTGTTTTGGAAAAAGGACAACACACAGACCGTGTGACAACCCGACGCGTCGGACAAAGCTGCGGGAATCGAACCCACGATCAAAGTGCAACTGGTATTTATTGCCTACCACTGGACTACGTGAAGTCCCTGGTTAGTTTGACTGATTCTTTTTTTTAAGAGTATGTTGTTTTTGGGTTATTTATGAAAATGATTAACCTATCATGGAGGATATGTGATTAGGTTAATTACTTTTCAATATGGGACTTTAGGAGAAACTGATGTTGTTTGGAGATAAATGTTACGATTTAACATGGAAGACTATGTGACTAAATCCTTCAAATATTTGGGTTTCAATCATGGATTGGTTTACTTTGAATAATTTTATGGAAAAATTGTTTATCGGATTGTCCTCGTTGAACTTTGGGTTTTGTTGGACAAATTTTGGAGATTAAGCATGGATTTTCTTTTTAATGGGTTATCCTTTTCTAGATTATCTGACCTTGTACTTACCTTTTTGGTTTTGGTTAAAGCCTAAAGACATGGGATGTATATAGTTCTCTTTTGTGGATAAAGTTATTCTCTATAAGTTGATTATAGTACTCTTAATGCGAACAAGTCTCCCTAAATACTCATCTTTTGGAAAAAATATGAGTTTGATTAAGGAATCTAGTAAAAGTTGAAAGTCAACATGATAAGTGATTATGTTTCCTTATGAATAAATTTTTCAATAAAAAGTAACTTAAAAAAATTTTGTCTATTAGCTTTTCATACTGGGTAATCGAATACCGTTTAACCCATCACAAGTTTGTGATTTTCTCATTGTCAACTTTCTCCTAGAAATGTTTACTATCACTCTCCCTCAAGAACATGACCCTTTGATTTTTCTTCCATGTCCATATTTTCATACATGGAATCCTAGTATGGGTTAACTCGGGTGACCTTTGTACTAATCTTTCATTTTTTTAAAGTGATTGTTTTACCGACTCTTGTTCCGATGTGGGACTTTCAAGGATGTTTCCAATCTCAATTTTAAAAATTGCAAGGACGCAATTCCCAAAAGGGGGGAAGGATGTAACACCCCAGGTAAATAAAGAATATGACATTTTCTTATTTATCAAAATTTGTGAATAAAATATTAATATGACTTTAAAGTGGACGCTATGCTCGATGGTGTACCCAACACGCAACAACGAGTTTCTTGGGAATCTTACGTTGCACTCTAATAATAAAATAATATTATTTTAAATGGTATTTAACATATAGCCATTGTATTGGCAGGAATGGATATAAATAACTAAAATATGATTATATATGTTTTTAAATGTTTTTACATTTATCCAATAAAATATAATGGCTTAAATACAGAAAGAATTCAATTTTAGGTGTATATGCCCTAGTTTTCACTAAAGGTTCACTTATCACCTTTTGATGGAGAACCGTCATTAAATATAGTTTTGTTCACTCTTATAAATTCTTTTGGACAAAATAAAACTCTTATTAATAATCGGGACATCAAAATTTACTTTGTGTTAATTTTTGGTATCTTTCCAATAAAGTTCATTTTTTAATGAATAGTGTAAAATGTTGTATTTTAATTCAAAACCTATTTTTAATCTAATTTATTTATATGATTAGATTATCTTTTGAATTGGTTTTAAAGTGAAATTAGAATATATTTTTACCATTAAATCCAATAGTGGTCGCTGGAATTAATTTCACTTTGAAATCAGACTTAAACCAGTGTCAATCTTTTGATACTTATTGTTTCATAAAAACACGCTATTTGCTCTGACAGCAGGAATTAATTATTAAATTAATTAATCTGACTTATATGTTTTGAATTTTATAAAATAGACTTCATTTTTGAATTTGGAATATCAAATATAGCTTATGGTGAATTTTTGGGATTTTTCTGAAAAACTTCAATTTTTGTTGAATAGTGAAACCACTAAGTGGTACTTATAAAAACTGATTTTTCCATTTAAATGAAATTTTTCCATCTCTGTATTTTGAATTTCAAAAATCCGACATACATGGTTGTCATTAAGAAGTAAAATGTGGTTCAATGGGATAAAAATAATTTTTTGATGAATAGTAACTTATTAAGTCTTTAATCGCGATTAGTGGTAATTAGTGTAGTTTAAGGTAAAAATAATGCTTTAATAAAATAAGATGAGCTTGAAACATGTCCTACCCTCATTGGCTATGTCATGGCCGATCAAGACATTCCATGGGTCATCTTGGGGACCCCATGGAGCAACTTTGGTTGGGAAATGACATAAATAACTTTTTATTTAATGTAAAAGAAAAAATGACACAAACATCATATGTTTTACGAAAACAATTTTTACATGGGGTTACAATGATCAGATTTTTGATTATAAATAGTCATTGGAAATAGAATACGATTTCCTACATCATAGTATTTTTTTTATAATTTTTAGACTCTTAATAAATTATATTATTTATGACATCATGATAATGCAGCGATGACCTCATTATTTAACGATTTAATTAAAATGGAAAGATAATGTAAAATCTATGAACTAAACATGTCCAAAACTTACTGGATGGGTGTATTTAGAATCTTTAACACATTATGCACGATTTATATCAATGTGGGACCTTTTGAAACCTAAACACATTTTCAAATAAAGTAATATTTCTTTACTTTCCAAAAGTGAGCCTCCTCTCCTCTTATAAAAGGCCCCCACCTCTACTTCTTTTCCCACACTCCCAAAGCATTTGTCCTGGCCAAACCCTGCACATTTACTCTCTCCACATCCGTCTACTCATCCTAGAGGATTCCCTTTGGGCATAATCCTTTCTAAAGAATCCTTTATGCTAAAATCAATAGGTGTTACACTTTTAAAGGTAATTCATTTTCTCATGTTCATTTGTTTTATTTTGCTTCTCCAACCCCCTAAACTCTATTTATTTACTTCTTTTGTAACCACACCAGTATATTCAATATACTAGGATGTTGTTATAAGATTTATTCGAGCTACACTCTCACACAACTACATCAAATGGTTAAAGAACATACGGTTTCTGTGGATGGCGAAATTCTGCCTCCCGAAACGATGATTGTTCAATACACATTTAACACCTTAAAAGGGGGCCATTATGATGTCACTATTTTTATATATGATATATAATATGTTTATGTTTACTTATACTTCTGTATTATTCATTTGTGTCTTACCTTTATGGCTTCCATTATGGGTATACGCGATATCTTCATTTTAGGAAGTGCGGACTACCACCCCCTGAAATTGATTTGATTCGTTAATGCCATACGTAGGACGTATAAAGGATAGATTTAATGTTATTAAATATGATGTAATACTGGAATTATTATATACCTCTATATCATTATTATTTATTTCCATTAATGTATGAGATAGAAATGAAAGTAGCGTTCATTCGTACGTACGGCTTACCGTCTCAATGAACGGTGCATTTAATTTCTTATCCCCAAATGTAATGTACTATTATAAGTAAATGTATATAATGGATATATATGATGAATGATACATCTAAATGATGAATATAATTCTGTAATTAAAATATACATACCTCTCATTTAGTTTTAATTCCATTAATATGATAAATAAATGAAAGTAGCATTCATGCCTACGTTCGGCTTACCGTCTCCATGAACGGTGCATTTCATTTCTTACCTCTAAATGATTATGTAATATTATAAATACATGTATATCCTGGATATATATGATATATATGATATCCAAATCAGGAATGTCATTCTGGATATAAAAAACCTTTGACCACACGAACAACATGTAATTGTAAGAAGTCCACTTTCGACTTAAGAACCAAATACCGACAAAATGAACATTATTAACTTAAATGATTAAATAATGTTTATAACAAGTCAATAATTGATATAAAAGGAATAATGAACTTGTAAAAGGTTCTTAAGAAAGTATAAATTAACTCAAGTTTATTATTCAGGACGTTAAAGAACGATCGTGTCAAGTCGGACCCGAGGTAAGGGATCCTACACCTCTCTTTCTTTTTAAGTACACTCTTTTATGTCATTCCTTTTAAGATCATCTTTCTTATGATTGGGATGTTCTTTTATATTACTCCTACATTAATTTTTATGTTCATGTGATGAGAGGCACTATTCTCTCTCATCAATCCATTTTGGATGTTTTGAGTGGCGTCGTGAGGCTGACGAACTTTCGTAAGAGATCTAACCACTCTCTTTCTTTTTAAGTACTCTCCTTTATGTCACTTTTTTTAGGCTCCTCTTTGTAATGTTGGGGGATGTTCTATTATATTACTCTTGCTGTACATTTTATTGTAATGTGATGAGATACCCTATTTTATCTCATCAATCCATATTTGGATATTTTATGTGGCGTCGTTAGGCTGCCGAGTTTTTGTAAGGGATTTTTCATCTCACTTTTATTCCCGTGACATTTATGCTACATTTTCCACAAATTCCATTGAGTGGTGTATGTACTGCCCATTATTCTACTCTTTTTGTAATATACTTTCGTTTATGAGTATTTACATCAATGATCTATGGTCCATCTTTCATGGGGTGTATGTTTTGAAAGATACCCAAGTCGGTAAGGGACTTCGTCTCAATATCCTTTCATTGAGGCATATTTCGTTTTATACACAACTTTATTTTATACGGTGTATAAACCCCTTTTACTTTTACTTTTATACAAAAGGAATCTTTTTCTACAAAGCGTTTTACAAAACGACAAAAAGGAATGTTTCTTTTAACGTACGCGGTGACAACGACCTTTTTCGCCGCCGCGAGTATTATTTGGTCTTTGGCTTTCTCAACAAGCCGTAATGTTTTTATAATAAAATAAATACCATATACTCTTTTATGTATTTTGGTATTGAAAATGGTTTTGAAAAAGGATTTTATTATGTCAATATATTTATGATATATTGTGATTGAAATGTGGAAATGTTATCATTCCTTTATATTGGTTTTATGTTTTATGATTTTATATTGGTACTTGGAAATTTATCGGGTGGTTACGTTATAAACCATATGACGGGTGGTGCCGTGAATACCAGGACGGGTGGTTATGTTATAACCTCCAATGCATTGGGTATGGAAGTTGGCCGTATGGATATTCCATTAAGTATGTATGGAAATTGGCTGTATGGCTATTCCATTAAGTGATATGTGTGGGAGTCGACCGTATGGTTATTCCACTTAAGTATGTTTATGTCCCAAGTTACCTTTATATATGTTATGTGTTCGTTATGTGGGTTTTATGGTAATCCTTTGGTTACAAAAAGGTAAGTAATGATATTTTATTCAGTGAAGAGTTTTTAATACTTCATAAAGGTGAAAAGTATTACCTTGATAAAGTATACATGGTTTACTTTTTGTTTTGATAAACTAATAGTTTTTATTCTTTGTGTATCCCTTACTGAGTTTTTATGCTCATCCCAAGTTTTTGAAATATTTTCCACAGGACTTAGCATGGAATTGGGTCAAGGATGGGATCAAGGGAAAGTCATGCTACCTAAAACATGAAACTAGACATGTTTCTTTTTAAGAGTTTTCATTTTATGGAAATTTATTAGAAGAGACTACTTTGTAATCTTTTGAGATGTAATAGTTATGTCCTAATTCTCTAAAACTCTAAACCTGAAAAGATCCTCAATGTGAATTATTCATTTAATTCAATTTTAAGTAAGGTTTAAGGCTGGGGCCTTATAGTTGGTATCAAATGTCGGTTTAGATAACTTTAGAGGTTAGGGTATTCTCTAAGCACAAGTGACATTACCATAATGGTTAGGATTTCAGAAAGAGTCCTAGTTTTAGATAAAGTGAATGAGTAAGACTATCTTAGTGTTTATCATCCTCATTAGTACATGATGGTTTTGTTGTTATACTCACACTGACATTTCTGTTTTTAGTGACTGGCTGGATCTTGCAGGCACCTAAGTGACAATTGGTTTGAAGGAAACTGTGGTGGTTCTCTGATTAAGAGACTCGATGAAATGGGGTACTCAATGAGGAAACTCATGGTTGTTCTAAACCAACTATCAAGGTGTCATGATCAACCACGTGAACCTTGGTATGTTCTATAATGCATCATGTATGAGATGACCAATCGATGTATATGTTCAGGTAATAATTAAAAAGGTAACCATTAGGGTTTATATGATCCTTACTTTTTAGGTAATTATGGGTTACTCTATGATATGATGGAAAATGAAAGGACTAAGATAAACTTGAAGTTAAAATATGTTATGATTATTTTTGAAGATTTTATCTCATTTTGGGGAATGTTTTAAGAATTATATTGTTTTGGAAAAAGGACAACACGCAGACCGTGTGACAACCCGACGCGTCGGACAAAGCTGCGGGAATCGAACCCACGATCAAAGTGCAACTGGTATTTATTGCCTACCACTGGACTACGTGAAGTCCCTGGTTAGTTTGACTGATTCTTTTTTTAAGAGTAAGTTGTTTTTGGGTTATTTATGAAAATGATTAACCTATCATGGAGGATATGTGATTAGGTTAATTACTTTTCAATATGGGACTTTAGGAGAAACTGATGTTGTTTGGAGATAAATGTTACGATTTAACATGGAAGACTATCTGAAAAAATACTTCAAATATTTGGGTTTCAATCTTGGATTGGTTTACTTTGAATAATTTTATGGACAAATTGTTTATCGGATTGTCTTCGTTGAACTTTGGGTTTTGTTGGACAAATTTTGGAGATTAAGCATGGATTTTCTTTTTAATGGGTTATCCTTTTCAAGATTATCTGACCTTGTACTAACCTTTTTGGTTTTGGTTAAAGCCTAAAGACATGGGATGTATATAGTTCTATTTTGTGGATAAAGATATTCTATATAAGTTGATTATAGTACTCTTAATGCGAACAAGTCTCCCTAAATACTAGTCTTTTGGAAAAAATATGAGTTTGATTAGGGAATCTAGTAAAAGTTGAAAGTCAACATGATAAGTGATTATGTTTCCTTGTGAATAAATTCCTCAATAAAAAGTAACTTAAAAAATGTTGTCTATTAGCTTTTCATACTGGGGAATCGAATACCGTTTAACCCATCACAAGTTTGTGATTTTCTCATTGTTAACTTTCTCCTAGAAATGTTTACTATCACTCTCCCTCAAGAACATGACCCTTTGCTTTTTCTTCCATGTCCATATTTTCATACATGGAATCCTAGTATGGGTTAACTCGGGTGACCTTTGTACTTATCTTTCATTTTTTTAAAGTGATTGTTTTACCGACTCTTGTTCCGATGTGGGACTTTCAAGGATGTTTCCAATCTCAATTTTAAAAATTGCAAGGACGCAATTCCCAAAAGGGGGGAAGGATGTAACACCCCAGGTAAATAAAGAATATGACATTTTCTTATTTATCAAAATTTGTGAATAAAATATAAATATGACTTTAAAGTGGACGCTATGCTCGATGGTGTACCCAACACGCAACAACAAGTTTCTTGAGAATCTTACATTGCACTCTAATAATAAAATAATATTATTTTAAATGGTAGTTAACATATAGTCGTTGTATTGGAAGGAATGGATATAAATAACTAAAATATGATTATATATGTTTTTAAATGTTTTTACATTTATCCAATAAAATATAATGTCTTAAAATACAGAAAGAATTCAATTTTAGGTGTATATGCCCTAGTTTTCACTAAAGGTTCACTTATCACCTTTTGATGGAGAACCGTCATTAAATATAGTTTTGTTCACTCTTATAAATTCTTTTGGACCAAATAAAACTCTTATTAAGAATCGTGACATCAATATTTACTTTGTGTAAATTTTTGGTATCTTTCCAATAAAGTTCATTTTTTATTGAATAGTGTAAAATGTTGTATTTTAATTCAAAACCTCTTTTTAATCTAATTTATTTATATGATTAGATTATCTTTTGAATTGGTTTTAAAGTGAAATTAAAATATATTTTTACCATTAAATACAATAGTGGTCGCTGGAATTAATTTCACTTTGAAATCAGACATAAACCAGTGTCAATCTTTTGATACTTATTGTTTCATAAAAACACGCTATTTGCTCTGACAGCAGGAATTAATTATTAAATTAATTAATCTGACTTATATGTTTTGAATTTTATAAAATAGACTTCATTTTTGAATTCGGAATATCAAATATAGCTTATGGTGAATTTTTGGTATTTTTCTGAAAAACTTCAATTTTTGTTGAATAGTGAAACCACTAAGTGGTACTTATAAAAACTGATTTTTCCATTTAAATGAAATTTTTCCATCTTTTTGTTTTGAATTTCAAAAATCCGACATAAAATGTTGTCATTAAGAAGTAAAATGTGGTTCAATGGGATAAAAATAATTTTTTGATGAATAGTAACTTATTATGTTTTTAATCGCGATTAGTGGTAATTAGTGTAGTTTAAGGTAAAAATAATGCTTTAATAAAATAAGATGAGCTTGAAACATGTCCTACCCTCATTGGCTGTGTCATGGCCGATCAAGACATGCCATGGGTCATCTTGGGGACCCCATGGAGCAACTTTGGTTGGGAAATGACATAAATAACTTTTTATTTAATGTAAAAGAAAAAATGACACAAACATCATATGTTTTACGAAAACAATTTTTACATGGGGTTATAATGATCATATTTTTGATTATAAATAGTCATTGGAAAGATAATACGATTTCCTACATCATAGTATTTTTTTTATAATTTTTAGACTCTAAATAAATTATATTATTTATGACATCATGATGATGCAGCGATGACCTCATTATTTAACGATTTAAATAAAATGGAAAGATAATGTAAAATCTATGAACTAAACATGTCCAAAACTTACTGGATGGGTGTATTTCGAATCTTTAACACCTTATTCACGAATTATATCAATGTGGGACCTTTTGAAACCTAAACACATTTTCAAATAAAGTAATATTTCTTTACTTTCCAAAAGTGACCCTCCTCTCCTCTTATAAAAGGCCCCCACCTCTACTTCTTTTCCCACACTCCCAAAGCATTTGTCCCGGCCAAACCCTTAACATTTACTCTCTCCACATCCGTCTACTCAACCTAGAGGATTCCCTTTGGGCATAATCCTTTCGAAGGAAGCCTTTATGCTAAAATCAAAAGGTGTTACACTTTTAAAGGTAATTCATTTTCTCATGTTCATTTGTTTTATTTTGCTTCTCCAACCCCCTAAACTCTATTTATTTACTTATTTTGTAATAACACCAGTATATTCAATATACTAGGATGTTGTTATAAGATTTATTCGAGCTACACCCTCACACAACTACATCAAATGGTCAAAGAACATACGGTTTCTGTGGATGGCGAAATTCTGCCTCCCGAAACGATGATTGTTCAATACTCATTTAACACCTTAAAAGGGGGCCATTATGATGTCACTATTTTTATATATGATATATAATATGTTTATGTTTTACTAATACTTATGTATTTTTCATTTGTGTCTTACCTTTATGGCTTCCATTATGGGTATACGCGATATCTTCATTTTAGGAAGTGCGGACTACCACCCCCTGAAAGTGATTTGATTCGTTAATGCCATACGTAGGACGTATAAAGGATAGATTTAATGTTATTAAATATGATGTCATACTGGAATTATTATATACCTCTATATCATTATTATTTCTTTCCATTAATGTATGAGATAGAAATGAAAGTAGCGTTCATTCGTACGTACGGCTTACCGTCTCCATAAACGGTGCATTTCATTTCTTATCCCCAAATGTAATGTACTATTATAAGTAAATGTATATAATGGATATATATAATGAATGATATATCTAAATGATGAATATAATTCTGTAATTAAAATATACATTCCTCTCATTTAGTTTTAATTCCATTAATATGATAAATAAATGAAAGTAGCGTTCATGCCTACGTTCGGCTTACCGTCTCCATGAACGGTGCATTTCATTTCTTACCTCTAAATGATTATGTAATATTATAAATACATGTATATCCTGGATATATATGATATATATGATATCAAAATCAGGAATTTCATTCTGGATATAAAAAACCTTTGACCACACGAACAACATGTAATTGTAAGAAGTCCACTTTCGACTTAAGAACCAAATACCGACAAAATGAACATTATTATCTTAAATGATTAAATAATGTTTATAACATGTCAATAATTGATATAAAAGGAATAATGAACTTGTAAAAGGTTCTTAATAAAGTATAAATTAACTCAAGTTTATTATTCAGGACGTTAAAGAACGATCGTGTCAAGACGGACCCGAGGTAAGGGATCCTACACCTCTCTTTCTTTTTAAGTACACTCTTTTATGTCATTCCTTTTAAGCTCATCTTTCTTATGATTGGGATGTTCTTTTATATTACTCCTACAGTAATTTTTATGTTCATGTGATGAGAGGCACTATTCTCTCTCATCAATCCATTTTGGATGTTTTGAGTGGCGTCGTGAGGCTGACGAACTTTCGTAAGAGATCTAACCACTCTCTTTCTTTTTAAGTACTCTCCTTTATGTCACTTTTTTTAGGCTCCTCTTTGTAATGTTGGGGGATGTTCTATTATATTACTCTTGCTGTAAATTTTATTGTAATGTGATGAGATACCCTATTTTATCTCATCAATCCATATTTGGATATTTTATGTGGCGCCATTAGGCTGCCGAGTTTTCGTAAGGGATTTTTCATCTCACTTTTATTCCCGTGACATTTATGCTACATTTGCCACAAATTCCATTGAGTGGTGTATGGAATTCCCATTATTCTACTCTTTTTGTAATATACTTTCATTTATGAGTATTTACATCAATGATCTATTGTCCTTCTTTCATGGGGTGTATGTTTTGAAAGATACCCAAGTCGGTAAGGGACTTCGTCTCAATATCCTTTTATTGAGGCATATTTAGTTTTATACACAACTTTATTTTATACGGTGTATAAACCCCTTTTACTTTTACTTTTATACAAAAGGAATCTTTTTCTACGAAGCTTTTTACAAAACGACAAAAAGGAATGTTTCTTTTAACGTTCGTGGCGACAACGACCTTTTTCGCCGCCGCGAGTATTATTTGGTCTTTGGCTTTCTCAACAAGCCGTAATGTTTTTATAATAAAATAAATACCATATACACTTTTATGTATTTTGGTATTGAAAATAGTTTTGAAAAAGGATTTTATTATGTCAATATATTTATGATATATTGTGATTGAAATGTGGAAATGTTATCATTCCTTTATATTGGTTTTATGTTTTATGATTTTATATTGGTACATGGAAATTTTATCGGGTGGTTACGTTATAAACCATATGACGGGTGGTGCCGTGAATACCAGGACGGGAGGTTATGTTATAACCTCCAATGCATTGGGTATGGAAGTCGGCCGTATGGATATTCCATTAAGTATGTATGGAAATTGGATGTATGGCTATTCCATTAAGTGATATGTGTGGGAGTCGACCGTATGGTTATTCCACTTAAGTATGTTTATGTCCCAAGTTACCTTTATATATGTTATGTGTTCATTATATGGGTTTTATGGTAATCCTTTGGTTACAAAAAGTTAAGTAATGATATTTTATTCAGTGAAGAGTTTTTAATACTTCATAAAGGTGAAAATTATTACCTTGATAAAGTATACATGGTTTACTTTTTGTTTTGATAAACTAATAGTTTTTATTCTTTGTGTATCCCTTACTGAGTTTTTATGCTCATCCCAAGTTTTTGAAATGTTTTTCACAGGACATAGCATGGAATTGGGTCAAGGATGGGATCAAGGGAAAGTCATGCTACCTAAAACATGAAACTAGACATGTTTCTTTTTAAGAGTTTTCATTTTATGGAAATTTAGTAGAAGAGACTACTTTGTAATCTTTTGAGATGTAATAGTTATGTCCTAATTCTCTAAAACTCTAAACCTGAAAAGATCCTCAATGTGAATTATTCATTTAATTCAATTTTAAGTAAGGTTTAAGGCTGGGGCCTTAAGTTGGTATCAAAGGTCGGTTTAGATAACTTTAGAGGTTAGGGTATTCTCTAAGCACAAGTGACATTACCATAATTGTTAGGATTTCAGAAAGAGTCCTAGTTTTAGATAAAGTGAATGAGTAAGAATATCTTAGTGTTTATCATCCTCATTAGTACATGATGGTTTTTTTGTTATACTCACACTGACATTTCTGTTTTTAGTGACTGGCTGGATCTTGCAGGCACCTAAGTGACAATTGTTTTGAAGGAAACTGTGGTGGTTCTCTGATTAAGAGACTCGATGAAATGGGGTACTCAATGAGGAAACTCATGGTTGTTCTAAACCAACTATCAAGGTGTCATGATCAACCACTTGAACCTTGGTATGTTCTATAATGCATCACGTATGAGATGACCAATCGATGTATATGTTCAGGTAATAATTAAAAAGGTAACCATTAGGGTTTATATGATCCTTACTTTTTAGGTAATTATGGGTTACTCTATGATATGATGGAAAATGAAAGGAATGAGATAAACTTGAAGTTAAAATATGTTATGATTATTTTTGAAGATTTTATCTCATTTTGGGGAATGTTTTAAGAATTATATTGTTTTGGAAAAAGGACAACACGCAGACCGTGTGACAACCCGACGTGTCGGACAAAGCTGCGGGAATCGAACCCACGATCAAAGTGCAACTGGTATTTATTGCCTACCACTGGACTACGTGAAGTCCCTGGTTAGTTTGACTGATTCTTTTTTTTAAGAGTAAGTTGTTTTTGGGTTATTTATGAAAATGATTAACCTATCATGGAGGATATGTGATTAGGTTAATTACTTTTCAATATGGGACTTTAGTAGAAACTGATGTTGTTTGGAGATAAATATTACGATTTAACATGGAAGACTATGTGACTAAATCCTTCAAATATTTGGGTTTCAATCTTGGATTGGTTTACTTTGAATAATTTTATGGACAAATTTTTTATCGGATTGTCCTCGTTGAACTTTGGGTTTTGTTGGACAAATTTTGGAGATTATGCATGGATTTTCTTTTTAATGGGTTATCCTTTTCTAGATTATCTGACCTTGTACTAACCTTTTTGGTTTTGGTTAAAGCCTAAAGACATGGGATGTATATAGTTCTCTTTTGTGGATAAATTTATTCTCTAGAAGTTGATTATAGTAATCTTAATGCGAACAAGTCTCCCTAAATACTCATCTTTTGGAAAAAAATACGAGTTTGATTAAGGAATCTAGTAAAAGTTGAAAGTCAACATGATAAGTGATTATGTTTCCTTATGAATAAATTCCTCAATAAAAAGTAACTTAAAAAAATGTTGTCTATTAGCTTTTCATACTGGGGAATCGAATTCCGTTTAACCCATCACAAGTTTGTGATTTTCTCATTGTTAACTTTCTCCTAGAAATGTTTACTATCACTCTCCCTCAAGAACATGACACTTTTCTTTTTCTTCCATGTCCATATTTTCATACATGGAATCCTAGTATGGGTTAACTTGGGTGACCTTTGTACTTATCTTTCATTTTTTAAAGTGATTGTTTTACCGACTCTTGTTCCGATGTGGGACTTTCAAGGATATTTCCAATCCCAATTTTAAAAATTGCAAGGACGCAATTCCCAAAAGGGGGGAAGGATGTAACACCCCAGGTAAATAAAGAATATGACATTTTCTTATTTTTCAAAATTTGTGAATAAAATATTAATATGACTTTAAAGTGGACGCTATGCTCGATGGTGTACCCAACACGCAACAACGGGTTTCTTGGGAATCTTACGTTGCACTCTAATAATAAAATAATATTATTTTAAATGGTAGTTAACATATAGCCGTTGTATTGGCAGGAATGGATAGAAATAACTAAAATATGATTATATATGTTTTTAAATGTTTTTACATTTATCCAATAAAATATAATGGCTTAAAATACAGAAAGAATACAATTTTAGGTGTATATGCCCTAGTTTTCACTAAAGGTTCACTTATCACCTTTTGATGGAGAACCGTCATTAAATATAGTTTTGTTCACTCTTATAAATTCTTTTGGACCAAATAAAACTCTTATTAAGAATCGAAACATCAAAATTTACTTTGTGTAAATTTTTGTTATCTTTCCAATAAAGTTCATTTTTTTAATGAATAGTGTAAAATGTTGTATTTTAATTCAAAACCCCTTTTTAATCTAATTTATTTATATGATTATATTATCTTTTGAATTGGTTTTAAAGTGAAATTAGAATATATTTTTACCATTAAATCCAATAGTGGTCGCTGGAATTAATTTCACTTTGAAATCAGACTTAAACCAGTGTCAATCTTTTGATAGTTATTGTTTCATAAAAACACGCTATTTGCTCTGACATCAGGAATTAATTATTAAATTAATTAATCTGACTTATATGTTTTGAATTTTATAAAATAGACTTCATTTTTGAATTCAGAATATCAAATATAGCTTATGGTGAATTTTTGGGATTTTTCTGAAAAACTTCAATTTTTGATGAATAGTGAAACCACGAAGTGGTACTTATAAAAACTGATTTTTCCGTTTAAATGAAATTTTGCCATCTTTGTGTTTTGAATTTCAAAAATCCGACATAAATGGTTGTCATTAAGAAGTAAAATGTCGTTCAATGGGATAAAAATAATTTTTTGGTGAATAGTAACTTATTAAGTTTGTAATCACGATTAGTGGTAATTAGAGTAGTTTAATGTAAAAATGATGCTTTAATAAAATAAGATGAGCTTGAAACATGTACTACCCTCATTGGTTGTGTCATGGACGACCATGAAAAGCCATGGGTCAACTTGGGGACCCCATGGAGCCACTTTGGTTGGGAAATGACATAAATAACTTTTTATTTAATGTAAAAGTAAAAATGACACAAACATCATATGTTTTACGAAAACAATTTTTATATGGGGTTATAAAGAACATATTTTTGATTATAAATAGTAATTGGAAAGATACAAAGATTTCCTACATCATAGTAGTTTTTTTATAATTTTTAGACACTAAATAAATTATATAATTTATGACATCATGATGATGTAGCGATGGCCACATTATTTAACCATTTAAATAAAATGGAAAGATAATGTAAAATCTATGAACTACACATGTCCAAAACTTACTGGATGGGTTTATTTCGAACCTTTAACACCTTATCCACGAATTATATCAATGTGGGACCTTTTGAAACCGAAACTCATTTTCAAATAAAGTAATATTTCTTTACTTTCCAAAAGTGCCCCTCCTCTCCTCTTATAAAAGGCCCCCACCTCTACTTCTTTTCCCACACTCCCAAAGCATTTGTCTCGGCCAAACCCTACTCATATACTCTCTCCACATCACTCTACTCATCCTAGAGGATTATCTTTGGGCAGAATCCTTTCGAAGGAAGCCTTTATGCTCAAATCAAAAGGTGTTACACTTTTAAAGGTAATTCATTCTCTCATGTTCATTTGTTTTATTTTGCTTCTCCAACCCCCTAAACTCTATTTATTTACTTCTTTTGTATCAACACCAGTATCTTCAATATACTAGGATTTTGTTATAAGATTTATTCGAGCTACACTCTCACACAGCTACATCAAATGGTTAAAGAACATACGGTTTCTGTGGATGCCGAAATTCTGCCTCCTGAAACGATGATTGTTCAATACTCATTTAACACCTTCAATGGTTTCCATTATGATGTCACTATTTTTATATATAATATATAATATGTTTATGTTTTACTTATGCTTCTGTATCTTTCATTTGTGTCCTACATTTATGGCTTCCATTATGGGTATACGTGATATCTTCATTTTTGGAAGTGCGGACTACCGCCCCCTGAAAGTGATTTGATTCGTTAATGCCATACGTGGGACGTATAAAGGATAGATTTAATTTCATTAAATATGATGTCATACTGGAATTATTATATACCTCAATATCATTATTATTTCTTTCCATTAATGTATGAGATAGAAATGAAAGTAGCGTTCATGCGTACGTACGACTTACCGTCTCCATGAACGGTGCATTTCATTTCTTATCCCCAAATGTAATGTACTATTATAAGTACATGTATATAATCGATATATATGATGAATGATACATCTAAATGATTAATATAATTCTGTAATTAAAATATACATACCTCTCATTTAGTTTTAATTCCATTAATATGACAAATAAATTAAAGTAGCTTTCATGCGTACGTACGGCTTACCGTCTCCATGAACGGTGCATTTCATTTCTTACCTATAAATGATTATGTTATATTATAAATACATGTATATGCTGGATATATATGATATATATGATATCCAAATCAGGAATGTCATTCTGTATATAAAGAACCTTTGACCACACGAACAACATGTAATTGTAAGAAGTCCACTTTCGACTTAAGAACCAAATACCGACAAAATGAACATTATTAACTTAAATGATTACATAATGTTTATAACATGTCAATAATTGATATAAAAGGAATAATGAACTTGGAAAAGGTTCTTAAGCAAGTATAAATTAACTCAAGTTTATTATTCAGGACGTTAAAGAACGATCGTTTCAAGTCGGACCCGAGGTAAGGGATCCTACACCTCTCTTTCTTTTTAAGTACACTCTTTTTTGTCATTCCTTTTAAGCTCATCTTTATTATGATTGGGATGTCCTTTTATATTACTCCTACTGTAATTTTTATGTTCATGTGATGAGAGACCCGATTCTCTCTCATCAATCCATTTTGGAAGTTTTGAGTGGCGCCGTGAGGCTGCCGAACTTTCGTAAGAGATCTAACCTCTCTCTTTCATTTTAAGTACTGTCCTTTATGTCACTTCTTTTAGGCTCCTCTTTGTAATGTTGGGGGATGTTCTATTATATTAATCTTGTTGTACATTTTATTGTAATGTGATGAGATACCCTATTTGATCTCATCAATCCATATTCGGATATTTTATGTGGCGCCATTAGGCTGCCGAGTTTTCGTATGGGATTTTTCATCTCACTTTTATTCCCGTGAGATTTATGCTACATTTGCCACAAATTCCATTGAGTGGTGTATGTACTGCCCATTATTCTACTCATTTTGTAGTATAATTTCATTTATGAGTATTTATATCAACGATCTATTGTCGTTCTTTCAAAGGTTGTATGCTTTAAAAGATACCCAAGTCGGTAAGGGACTTCGTCTCAATCTCCTTTCATTGAGGCATATTTCGTTTTATACACAACTTTCTTTTATACGGTGTATAAACCCCTTTGAATTTTACTTTTATACAAAAGGAATCTTTTTCTATGAAGTGTTTTACTAAACTACAAATAGGAATGTTTCTTTTAACGTACGCAGCGACAACGACCTTTTCCGCCGCCGCGAGTATTATTTGGTCTTTGGCTTTCTCAACAAGCCGTAATGTTTTTAGAATAAAATAAATACCATATACTCTTTTATGTATTTTGGTATTGAAAATGGTTTTGAAAATGGAATCTATTATGTCAATATATTTATGATATATTGTGATTGAAATGTGGAAATGTTATCATTCCTTTATATTGGTTTTATGTTTTATGATTTTATATTGGTACTTGGACATTTTAACGGGTGGTTACGTTATAAACCATATGACGGGTGGTGCCGTGAATACCAGGACGGGTGGTTACGTTACAACCTCCAATTCATTGGGTATGGAAGTCGGCCGTATGGCTATTCCATTAAGTATGTATGGAAATTGGCCTTATGGCTATTACATTAAGTGATATGTGTGGGAGTCGACCGTATGGTTATTCCCCTTAAGTATGTTTATGTCCCAAGTTACCTTTATATATGTTATGTGTTCTTTATATGGGTTTTATGGTAATCCTTTGGTTTCAAAAAGGTATGTAATGATATTTTATTCAGTGAAGAGTTTTTACTACTTCATAAAGGTGAAAAGTATTACCTTGATAAAGTATACATGGTTTACTTTTTGTTTTGATAAACTAACAGTTTTTATTCTTTGTGTATCCCTTACTGAGTTTTTATGCTCATCCCAAGTTTTTGAAATGTTTTTCACAGGAATTAGCATGGAATAGGGTCAAGGATGGGATCAAGGGAATGTCATGGTACCTAAAACATTAAACTAGACATGTTTCTTTTTAAGAGTTTTCATTTTATGGAAATTTAGTAGAAGAGACTACTTTGTAATCTTTTGAGATGTAATAGTTATGTCCTAATTCTCTAAAACTCTAAACCTGAAAAGATCCTCAATGTGAATTATTCATTTAATTCAATTTTAAGTAAGGTTTAAGGCTAGGGCCTTATAATTTTTGTGGAATATTTTCTTCATTATATCATCATATTTGAATCATGATGTATGATACCTAGAAAAGAGTTCAATCATGGAAATTTATTGATCTTTAAAGAGTTTATCAAACAAGTCATCAATACTGGGTAAAGGAAACTTGTTCTTGAAAATGATCCTATTGATTTTTTAATAATCATTAATGATAACATTAATAAATACTTCATTATTGAAAAACAAAATAGGTTCACCACAAGGTGATGCAGATGATCAAATGAATAATTTGTCGAATTCTATTAGAGTTTCCTCTTTAAATCCTACAACTCAATTGTGGAAATCGTTTTAGTGTTTTGGAAAATCGGTTTACAAAAAAGTATTATTTATATTAAAACTCAACATCATGATTTTTTTGGAATAATAAGAAACTATTCTGAAAATAAGTCAACAAACGCACACAAAATAGCAATGTATTGAATGTTATGTTTATCTTAAACCATCTAAGATAAACAAAAATTTTTTATATGAATCCTTACCCATTAAATGAATTTAATTTATATTTGATGTTTATTTTTACATCACAATGATAGGTGATCATAGGTTGGCTCAAATGTAAAACTCAACATCGCTTAATCAAAAATTTATGTGGGATTTATAAAAATAAATCCAATCTATTTCCTAAATAACAATGAATTCCACTAGCGGAAGAATGATTGGATTTGGAAGAAACGTATTCCTAAAAACATCAATCGGAGAAAATCATAGATGTGGGATGAAATAATTGTACCATTAAGGTTTTTTAATACCAAATATACATCCCTCTTTTATGTGGTATTGCTATACCATTTTAATTTTCAGTAAATATGAAAGAGCGGGTAGATATAGAATAAAATAAGATATTAGATGGTCTATAGTGTATAGTATGTTTATCATTCACAATGTACTTATTATAATAATCATTAAAAATAGTGATTGAATGTAGTTTACTTTTTTCTATGGGATTATGCTGTTATTGACATTGATTAATTTTATAAACGTTCGTATCTTGTCACTAGTTACCACAATTAAAAAATTACTTTCATTTAAAACATCAGAGTCTTTTATTCATTTTTGGAACAATATTTGTATTCAAAATATTAGATAACTTCTTACCATAAATTTGTAAATACATTTATCAATGGCCATCCATTCAATAATTAAAACATTTACCCATTACCTTTATAGAAATTACCCCATGATTATTTTACACCTTTTCTGTATTAATGAAATATCATCTTTTTATTTCATTTTCACCCCAATATTTCATCATACTATATAGATCATATCATTTAAGAGAACTCTCCACATTTTCTTATGAATCTAAAATTCGAGGAATAGAACACCCCAGTAATATTAACCTCAACATTGGTCATTCTCTATATATGTTAACCTACATTAAATAACTATAATTATTTTCAAATAATAATGTATTAACAATTAAACTTTCATTCCAAAATTCCCCAATAATTCTTCCAAATTATAAATAGTGTGTTTAAACAGAACATAATGGACGCTCGCCAAATCCACTATATCATATAATTCATATCTTACAATCAAAAAAAATATTATTATTATTAATGATGTCCATAATAATACCTATAAATCATTAAATAAGTTTCTTCATAATTAGTCAAATATTTCAACGATCACATAAAATTTTCCCTCAAAATTTGTATCACATGAATTTAAAGCACATTGGTGATGAACATAATCCTTACATCGCCAATTTATATTACATAGATCATTATAATTTAGTTCTAAACTATATATTTTCATTTATTTGTATGTGTATTAATAGCATATAAATTCACATCTTCAACTCCCCCGAGATGTTTTAATAATTTTGCAAACCCCTTATTTAAATGGTATTATCATGCGAATCACTAATTAAATCTACATAATGATAAAGTTATCTAAATTTAAAATATTTTTTGTACTCTAAAAAACTCTGATGAAACCACAGTGATAGCACATATCACATACACATGGATTTTCATGGTTATAATTGCTTCATATACTATCAACCAATTCATTACAAATATCCTTTGTTATATAGTAATTGACAGAACTTAAATAGTATTATACAAATTGATCAACATAGTTTGAAAGTATTGGTGTTAGGGTTTGGTCAACTTTTTAACATTAAATCCATTATGAAATTCATTTGTTTATGATATTTCAACCTATGAAGATGTTTCCATAATTTAATAATTTATAAAAAAATATGATAAGATTTAGATAATATTCTTTAAAGTGAATTATTAATGAGAAAATCTAGAAAAAATCAATTATTAGTTTTATCATATATAACTAGATTAAAATATTTCTCCACTTATTAATCTATTTTTTTGGTATGATATTGATATTTGAAACATAATTTTATCATTAATTTTTAGGTATCTCATTCTCATACAACAAACTACTTTTGTACATACCTCAATAGATTGTATCCCTAATTTATCTCTTACAACGTTATTTATCATATATATAAATATTGAATAAGGGGAGAGGGGTACAATAGGTGATCCTAATTTTTATTATTGGAATTTTAAATGGTAAAAAAACCCATTCCATTTCAATTTCCTCCTAGACATATTAAGGCTTGTTTTTATAAATACACTTTATCATTAATACTTTTTAATTCAAATATTTATATTATTTACAATTGGATGAAAATAGATTGTAATCATATAAGACTATTATATCTTCATAGACAAGAAAAAAAACCTATCTTTATGATAGTTGGTTATTTTTGAAGATTCTCAATCATATTTTTGATTGAATCATAATTATTTATATTCCTCATATTCTGGATATAGATATAAACCCACTTATAACAAACTCATATAATTATTTTACACCAACTATTTTTCATTGAAATTTTTTCTATATTAGTCGAGGGAATTTCCGTCAATCATTATTTTTTATTTTCCATTAGAGTCTTAAGAAATTTAATCTTCCCCAAGGAATATAACATCATCTTAATAACCCTTTCAATAATAACTAGAACAAAAAAACCTAGCTATATTACATCAATATGATATAATTTTAATTATAATATGGTTATTGTGAGTTTAAATTGATGGGTGTTTTTATAACATTCCATTTACCTCCACATATCTCTTCCAATTTAGTGCATCAATTTCTATTACAACATATTTCATTATAATCAATGTAACATCCATGAAATTCATATGAATAGAGGTGTTCTATTATAATTATTTATTCCCACTCTATTTGAAATTATTTACATTTAAATTGGGATATCAAAAATAAAATATTAACCAATTCAGACCACTTAATAACATTCCATGATACATATGTTGTTATAGCATGTTTTTTATAACTTCCTGCATGATATTCTTGAAACAAAAAAATTTTATTCCAAAATCTTATACAAATATATCCTCAATTATTCATTTTTATGATATTGTTTTCTAATATATTTTTATGATAATTATGTCACATGAATGAATCTCTATTTCAACTTTTTATAGTAAAAAATATTAAGACTATTGTGTAGGGAATCTACCACTTCATTCAAATTAAGGATTAGAGAATTAACTAAATCGCTATAATAAAATCATCATTCATTTTCAACATGGAATCCATATATTAAACTATTGATCATTGTTAATTTCAAGACCATATCCTATATTCAAACTAATACATAATTGGTATAATTATTTCCTTAAACTAATTTTCTATGGACATTTTCATCCTTATTTCTCTAGAAAACTCTCCATGTACATCCCTTTTCTCATTCATTTTTTCCTATATTTTTTATTTCAAAATTTAATGTTATTTTATCTTTAGTTTTCTTTATCTACATAAAAAATCATCAAGGACTGTAATATCCATTTGGTGTATGATTTCAATTTCATCCATACATGTATATATGCATTAGATCTTATTAGAATTTCTATATGAATAACCATATTATTAATGCCTTGATTTCACTACCATATGTTCTTGGATAGTGTTATAAATAGGTTTTTCAATTCAATCATAATATTTAACATAAACTAGAGAATCAATCTTCCCATAATTATTCTACATATTTTGCATATTTCTTCTTTATATATCATTATGTATTCATCATATTTATATTTTGAATCCTCTTCCTTATTTAAATTAACAAATTTCCCATATTAAATATCCAAATTCATCCATATTTTAATATATATAAATATATAGAAAATTTTTGTGTTTTTTATATTATTTTTCGGTCATGTTCATTATAAAAAAATTTTTAATTCTTTAATCCCGTTTATTTTCTTATAAATTTTCATATCAAAGTCATGTTGAATATTCACCATTGTATCCATGAAACATGACTATAGAAATAGTACCATATTTTTATACAATAGAAAACATTGGAACAACATAAAAGTGGTGTGATGGTTATGGTTTCTATAAGAGCGCATAGATCAGTGATAAAAGTATTGATGTTAAAAATTTAGATTCATTTGGATTTGATACCATTTATTGGAACTAATAAAAACCTAAGAGGTGAGGGATAAATTAGGGAGAAATTTATTTTTTCTTATACTATTATGATCATATCCCTATGATTTAAAGAACATTATTTTGTCCATTTATTTATTTTCAATTCATTCACACGGTATAAAAAGAATTTATATAGATTGAAATGAACAATGTGAATCTATTATTTTACAAGGTTCACCTAGATAATCTAGTCCATAGAGAATATAACAATAATTTTTTATTCTTCTAACATAAGTAATATTCAAACTAGGGATATTCAAATTTAAATGGGAGGTATTCACAACTGATATCAGTCCCAATACCTCTTCTATATTGTTAAACACGAATATAGTGATGAATGATTAATTTATATAATTGAGTGTCCCTTGTACAATTTACGGACAGGTGGTCATTCATCTATTTAGTGTGAGAAAAATATTTTATATTTATCTGCATATTTTTTATCATTGATATTCATATTTTGTATTCATATTCACATTAATTACAAATAATACCAAATCCACTTTGATAGTCTTTTCTAGTGTCATTATCATTAGAAGAAAAATAAAGGAATCTTCATTATGTGAGGATAAATTCATGTCATCCAAAAATGAACTTTTTATAAATATATACATATATATTTGAGGATAATTGCAGAATAGAATTATACCATTGTTTTTCTTGTCTTCAAATAGGGTGTTTTAGTTTAATAAACCACCATCATATATAGACACATATTCATATTGACCTAGAAATTGAAGTGACATTACTCACATGATTTAATTCGTATTTTATTTAGAAATATGATAAATCTGTATCCATAGTCTCTCTCTCTCTCTTTTTCAAATTACCCAGTTTGGAATCAGGGATATTACCACCCTTTTTATTAGAAATTCTATATTAGTATAAAAGTGTAATTTTTTTCATGGACACTACATGTAGAATTGATAGATGCATCATTGTTTACTTGGATCCTCCAAGAGTGGAGATGATCATTCATTACAATGATTTTTTTAGTTTCTCATATTTTATAATACCATATTTAAATTCAAATATTTACTGTAAAATAATCTCTCTAATCTGTGGAATTAATTTCACAAAATATATTTCATTTTAATTTAATATTTTCAACTATTCTCCATTAAAAAACTTAAATCACATCCTTCCTCACAACTAAATCTTACCCTTAAACGAGTGTAAATTTTTCACCAATCAACCATTGAATATAATATTCCCCCACTCTCATACATACATATTTATATATCAATATACTATATTGGATATTTTTATTTATTGAAATAAAAAGAATTTAACACTAATAATAAAGAATTATTTTTAATTATATATGATCATTGATATTTCATTTTCAATGTCTGTTAAAAATATAAAAATAGTTTATAGAATATTTGATACATTCATGCATAGCTCATATGACCCAAATTATTGAATTCCTACAATGATTCTTCATTTTGAGCTCTATTTTAATTTTTAAATATTTTTATTTAGTCCTTCACATCAATGTTAAATATTCCCTTATATATTATCCTTTTTAAGTCATCTAAATGATAATGGAATTTTTATTTTCGTATATATCCAAGGTCTTAGTTAATCCTTGGTTTTACATTGTTCACACAGTTGCATCTATGCTCATGGTAGCTTTATACAAGTAGTATGTACAAGATAATGTGGTAGCTCACCCATATACGGAATACCAATCATGTAATAATGTTATGTTACCCAATAGTTAACAATCAATTTCACAATTGGACTATAATTTCATATGTATTCTTATATATAGTTACTCAATAATAGACTTCTCTTGGAATACCTTGTATTCATGGTAGTTTTACGAAAGTATCCCTATGCTTGTGGTTAAATGACATATTATGATTTAAAAATTGATCTATTTATAACTCAAATAGATTAAAACCCTCTTGACTAATCGATTTTTTTCATATGATCTATAAATCACAGTAATATTACAAATGTTAGAATTATAATAATGGTTGATCCCCTGTTGAAGGATTGATATCTAGTTTATCATACAAGATGGTGATTGTGCATGAAGAAGAAGAAAACATGAGACATCATCATTTCAAATATTATGATGAATAATTTTATTTATGGATGTCTTGTTTCATTAATTTACTTATCTGACATTACGATTCCACTCATATGAGAACTACTTAAATATAATCTGTTCCCCTTTCCTAGATGCTAAAATCAAATAAATCTTAGTGTTATTCAATGGTTGTTATTCCCAACCTCGTGGTTTTACAAACAACCCATATTAAACTTATGATCACTCTGCCAATACACTATATTCACTATTCATGTTCTCAAACCCATAATAGTTCTAATATATAGAACATCCACCACACATCTGAATGGTTCCATTGATCTTGGACACCAACATGGATGGAGGTTACTCAGGTGATGGATTTTATCTGGTCATCCTAAATAATTTTATAAACCCTCATCTGTAGACATATTCATGTATGGACAGACCTAAAACCAAATAAGCAATGTATTTACAAGGAACTCATACATATATATTGTCATTAAATATCAAACAAATATGTATTAAACTGTCTATATGGTCGAAAAATTTTATTTTAAATAGTGGTTTAACTAATTGTAATCCCATATTTATTTTGTGAATTCCTTCCTATAATTCACTATTTTTTTATCTAGTATTATCATCTTGAATAAATATGAATTATATAACAATTTAAGGATTTAGAATATTTAAATTAAGTATAGCATCATAATAATTAATTACTCATTTTAATTTACCTTTCTAAATTCTCATTTTGGTAATTGTACTACTCTTACATAGTTTTCTTGGTACCCTAATTCATCTCTTCAATCCATCAAAAAATTATTAAATAATATTCATGGTACTATTAAATTTATCATAAGAAGATATTTTTACTCTTTTGTATCAGTTTAAAAACATTTTTATATATTTCAAAATCTTCAGGTCACCCTAACATAACCACCAGTTAACTACTCACTGTTCAATGAAAAATTGGAGTCAATATTCCTTGTCAGATATTGACTTCTGGTATTTATATATTCCCAAAATAATCTATAATTTCCCTTACTTTACCCATATCATACTACAATGACATTTATATATCAATAAAAATATTTCTATGTAACATAGTATGGTTTTGAATTTTAATAAATGATCAGTCTATAATCTCAGAAAAAAAAACTTCTAACTAGAAAATGTTTATAGGTTCTCTTATGTACTTAGTTCATATTCACTAATAATGTTACTAGTAAGGTACATTGTCAATTTCATTAATAATTTGTAACTTTTGGTTTTTTAGCATTCTCATATCTTATCAAGGCTCCCCTACCCACTCCCATTCCTGTCAAACCAAATTAATAACAATGGGATTGTATCAGACATTCTCAAAGCAATTCAATATAATTCACAGATAATCATTTATCTTATGTGAACTCTGTTTTGATCTGTTACATGAAACATCACTAACAAATCTTGTATCATATTATAAATTCTCCATTACCAACAATCATAAAATATATATTTCTTATTTAATTCATAATATTTTTTTGATTATTCATGGAGAGTTACACACTTAAAATAATTATCAACTTCAAGCAATTCATCTTATATATATCTCTATTCAAATTAATAGGGAAAATTTTATCCATAGTTATTTAATCATTAACTTTTAAAACATATTTATTAAAATAAAGATCAATGATAATGAAATCAAAGTTATATGATTATTCCAACCAAAAAATATCTAAATCCATATCTTCAATAAACATTTAAAATTTCATAATAGATCATCTTTAATATCTGCAATGGTGGAAAACATAAATACATGTTATCCTTAAGAACACTAAGCTGTTACTCAAACATTCGTCTATATATTACATAGGATCTTCATAATTTTTCAAATATATTATATACTAAGTGTTCTTTCTCAATTTTCTCTCTCATAAATAATTTTCCTTTGATCAATTGCCAGATATATCATATATTTACTCCACTACTAATATACATATTGAAACAAAATCTTTATATTAACATATCCTAATCAAAATAAAAATATATCAAATGTAAATCTCATAATAAATAAATTTTGGAACATCAATATATTTAACTTTATTTATTAAATGGCCCTTTTAATTCTATAAATTTCAATTTTACTGTCAACATCATTATTCCCCTTATTAATAAAAATGAATAAGTTAATGTGCTTGGGAATGTCATACTCATCTCATTTCCTTATAAAATATTAATTAACTTATTATCACACAATTCAAAACATGATTTACATGATAAAAGGGTAGAATCATTTTATCTTATGCAATGAGTCATAAATTAAATAACATTGTTTCTATGTGAGACATCCTAATTTATAAAAAAATTCATTGACTCCATAAGGAATCAATGCTTTCTATAAAACATTCAATTATGGAACACCAAATAACATTTTTCATTACAAATAATATGAAATTAGATTTTTAAATAACTTATATCCTACACATAAGTCAACAAATATTTCAGAAACATCTATGTGAATGGATATTACTCCCCCATCAAAAAATCTCACCCTTAATAATCATATTTGATATTATAAAAATAAAATTGGGAAAAGGTAATTTTTAAACATCATCATTATCATTATCTATAGTTCCATGTTTTTATTATATAACATCATCTACAAACATTAACATTATTTAACATCTCCTAAACGGATGAATTCAAAAAATATTCAAAATAATTTGTTTAATTAAAATTAAATTCCAAGAAAATCCTTCTACTAAAACATGAAATGTTTAAAAAATGATTCATGATTCCTATAAAATCGTTCCTTTATATATTACTCTTCATGATATATAATTATTAAAACATTAAATAATTTTACACTTATATGAATCACATTCAATTAACTATATTGAAATCATCGACTAGAAATACATGATTATAATATACTTCTCTTATGATTCCTAACTTGAGAACCATGGTTGAGAGTTTCTTATCATCTAAAAACACCTTTATTTATGACTTATAATGTATGATAAATCTTATTTTTTGCACCAATTATATTTTTCATGAATTTAAGAATAATTCATAACAACATAATTCCTTTATATAAAAATTTTATCCATATATTGATGTGGCTTCAGAATATCAACTTGTTAAGAACATTCATTTTAATATATTTTTTTCTTTTGAATTTTAAACTATTCATATTATAATTTCATGTAGTCACCATGAATATAAAAATATATATTCATATTTTGAAACTCCATTTTCATTCCTGTATTGTTGAAACATATACTCAATGGTGGTTTTATGTTGGTTTTCAGGATCTCCTTATATCCTTGAATCAATTACTTTATTTTATTTGAAGTATATATTTTTTTGTATCTTAGACATAAATATATCAATACCCTTTATATATCCCTTCATTTGAAACTTATATAATTCTTATTATAGGATGCCTTCTACCAATGAAGTCAATTTTTTTATCACTTGGATTGATTCCCCTATTTATTATGATTTTTTACCATTATCATTAATCATCTTTCTTTTCCTAAAAATAACTTTGATGTGCCCAGTTATTCTATAATATAAGCATCTCTTCATATGTATTGTAGAATTCATATTACCATTATTTCAGGTTGTGGGATTACCCATCCCATCCTCATTGGCCTATGTTGATGATGAAGTGTTTCTTGGACTAATGAAACACCCTAATTGTTCCAATGTCTTGTAAAAAAATCAGAGGGTTCCTAGCCAATTGCGTGATGATTTTCCTGGTGAAATTAAAAAATCAACCAAACATTCCATTACAAATACAACCACATGATTTATGTCACAACGTATTATAATTAAAAATAATATTACATTAGAAATGGAATACCATACTAAAACCAAATAAGAGTACCAAGTGGTATATTAACATAAAAAATCAAGACACTATGACATAACTCCACAACAACACATCATGCTTCATTCTCCAAATATGCACAGAATAATAATCATGAGGAACCACTAATGAAATGATATGACTTACCTTTACCTATATTATATAATCCAACAATTGTAAAATAACTGAAGTGATAGAGTATGGGTGAGTAAAAATAGTTAATAGTATTTACCCAAATGAGTCCCCTACTCACACAATTAGAATAGAATAATTTATTATATTAATATAAAACAATCTATAGAAAAAAAAATTATAACAATACCACATATATCCTCAATCCAAGACTTTTTAGGCCAAAAATGTCTTCCTACCAGACCATTATTTTCAGCAAAACCATCTTACAAAAACACAATGATGCATTTAATTAGAAATGTTTTCAATATATGTTTGTATAACCCAAACCAATCCATACATTCACAATTCCTACAATGAATGAAATCATATAACACCCATTACTCTTGAGTATTAAGTCATCCATTCACTTATACATCACTTAGTGAACAAACATGACGGGGGTACATTGTTCCCTTATCTATCTCATCCTTTTGATGGGGGTACATCATGCCATTTTCCATCATAACCATTGATATTGGTATGTCATTCCATTATCTGTCATAACCTTCGATGGGTGTAAATTGTGCCCTTATCCATCCAAATTCACATGAACACATACCAACCACCCATGCCAATGTAAATTGTTCCAAAACCACATTAATAAAACTAAATTTTATTGAAAACACCTTTCCATGCAAAAAATATAACAACCATTTTATAATTATCATTTTGCAATCATGCTACCAAAATCACTTTCCAACAAAACATCTCAAATTCCAAAATTTCACAAACAATCACCAGAGAATGTTTCATAAATCATTGCAAAATAATTTCACAACCAAGATTAACACATAATTATAAAATATATCAAAGGCATTATTACCATTTGTACCCAATTAAGAAAAAAATATTTGAATAAACAATATTTTTATTAAAATCTATTTTTAAACCATTTTGGTAAATCAAAATAAAAAAAAGACTATAATATCACCATTTTAAAATCCAACAACAAGTCATATTTCCTATAATATTACAACATCCCCAAGATCCAAAAATCATCATTTCATCCAAGATTAATGCATAAATTTTGAAACCATGTTGAAAGGAAAAATTAAAATTAAGTTTTCTAGTTCTAGAAAGATGAGTTGTTATTGAAACAACTGACCATTAATGTTTTTCCAAAAAAATGAAAAATGTCATAAACACTGTAAGGAACCCTAGATCATTTTCCCTTAACAACAAATAGGGTAAAAGTCGCCATTATTTTCCACAAAACAGCCAGATCTATCCAAAATGGAACTATATCAAAGAAACCAAGATATAGAGGGTAGTATATATAGGAAATACCACAAAACAACCATGAAATAAGACATAAAAATGATTTTCCAACATTATCTCAACTATAAAAGCCTTCAAATTACTTATGGAATGAGTGGGAGGGGTTCCCTAACATTAGAAAGGAGGAAATAAATAATGGAGGTCAAAATGGGGGGAAAATGTGATGTTTAGGGTTAAAATAATGTGTGTTCTGTTTTAATAAATCTTATTTTTAATCTACATATGGTTTAGCAACATGGTTAGTCAAATTGCGTGTATCATACTACCAAAAAGGGTAACCCATATGGTTGTCTTGGATAGTTTGACAAATCATGCACCACTCATGAAAAAGTTGACTCTCTCAACACACATGGTTTACTGGGGTGGTCGCACGGTTCAGAGAACCTGGCACCATAACCATGTGTTAACCAATTTCACACTACCTCCTAGTGCATGGTTTCTTGTAAAATCATCAAAGTTCCCACAAATAATTCTCAATGTCTGAACCCAAAATATCCACAAACCATGTCGAAAACCTTCCAAAATCTCCAAAATCTTACCTAGAAACATTATATACTAAAAAATTGTATAAATACGGGTTACATAACTCAATACTGGGGGTGATAAATTCTCATTATAATTATTCTTTATACCCTTAGGATGTAGAATAACACAAATCTCCTCAAAATGCTTGTTCCATTTATTGGTCATTTATATCTTACGTTCCCAAGATTCATCTAGAATCTGTCCATGTTGCTATGAAACCCCCACTACAAAAATAATTTTTACATGAAATAATTTATATTTTCTATCAATAATATGCACTTCCATATGTACTAATGAAGAATCCATATCTGGATCAACATGATCCCATTTGACCACATGTTCATAGTTAGTCTAATACTTCTTTAAATCAGATATATGAAACACATTTTTCACGACACTAAACCATGTTAGAAAGACCAACTGATATTACAAATTTCCAATACTATCATTTATCTCAAATGTCTTGACATATAATAGAGATAACATAACCTTATTTCCAAAATAAATATGTCATTTTTGAGATATATTCTCAAGAACACATGATCACCCACTACTAATGAACGTAGACATCGGTGATGGTCCGCATAGGATTTATGATCACTCTGAGTTGTCTCTATTCTACTTCTGATAAACATAATCATCTCTAAATTCTCACATATAAGGTAAAACCCCACTATTGAAATCTCAGTTTCTTCACCCCAATGTAGTGAACGACACCGACTATCATAAAATTCTTCAAACATAACCTTTTGTATCGAGGCTTGATAACTTCTATTATATGAGTGCTTGAACAATAGTATGTTACCTTACCATGAGTCAGAAAAATACATCACAAATAGACACAACATATCATCTCATTTTTTAATATTCCTCTTGAATTTCCCATCCTTCTGAGGATGATATTTTGTACTCAACATCAACTATGTCCCAAGGACTTGCTACAATGTTTTCCCAAAACGATATGCGAACATTAGATCTATCTCTGATATCATCAATACTAGTAATCCATTCCTCTTTACCTCCTCATGGATAAATATTTTGGAAGCATCCACCACCATAGGATATTCATGAATCGGAATGAAATGGATCAACATATAAATTCGATCCAATATCTCTAAAATAGAATCATGTTGTTGAACCATTCATTGGAGTCCTATAAAAAATAACTATCTACCTAATTTAATTTCTATACAGGGATAAGTAATTATTAAAACAAGTATTCTAGTCCAATATTCAGTTCCTTGACTTGTGGATAAGTCAATCATGTCGATTAAAACACTAACACTTTCTTATTCATACCTTCCACCCATGAATATGCTTTCGACATCTTATACTTTTTCTTAATTCAAAGGTGGATAGCCCATCACGAATGATGCTATGAACTATGATGTTGTTCCATAAAGAAACTAGTAAACCATTTGATTTTGAAACCATAAAACTATACTCCTACCTAGTTTCCTCCACTTATTGGTCTCCACACAATTTATTTTCGACCACATAGTCTAACTCACGGAATCAGAGACCTGCACGTATTTAACAAATAACAAGAAATAAAGAATAAATAAAACATGAAAGAACTACTACATAACCTATTTCCTCTAATTCAAGATATAGGTTAGCTATGACCAATATAAACTACCACTGATTAGATGCTCTTCTTTCCATTTGACCATATGTCTTTCTACTGAGTGATTTGTCCATGGAACTTCCCATTTCCCTATGTCTACATCAAGTTAAAGTAAAAAAATAGAGATAATCCATCCATATAATATAAAAAATGTCCAAATATCATTGTGAGAAAATATTCTTCTAGCTCTTCTGATTTGTAAACAAGATGAATTTCAGTCCGAAAGATAATGCCACCATTTTTTCATAGCATGCACTGTAGTCTTTTTCTCTAAATCAATTATTAGGTAGTTTTACCTTTTTTAACCCCAATTTATTTTATCCATATGAAACAAAATAATCCATTTTCATGAGAACACCCCCAAACCTAGTCTCAATTAATCATAGTAAACCACCTACCATTTTCTCGGTGCTAGAAAACCCATGATTGGTACTGATGTAATGTGACCCTTAATCTCTTCAAAAGACTTATGACATTTATCATTCCATTGAAATTGAAATTTATTTCTTATTAATGCTTTCATCATTGGAGGTAGTCATATGATATCATGATAAAAGTTTTGGTAATACCTAGATAGACCAAGGAGGCTACATATTTAAATGATTTTTTAAGATATTTCCATAAATAATACCCTCTATCTTTTTTAGATCCACTAAAAAGGAATTAACAAAAATAACATGGCCCAGAAAGAAACCTCTTGTATCCAAAAATACAAAAATTGTAATTTGTAATAAAACTAATGATCTAATAAGATTTCAAAAACTATTTCAGACTGCTTTTCATGATCCACTCTTATGATTGAATACACCAATATACAAGCCCCAAACATCATGACCAAAGAATCCATATCTCTATGAAATATTTGAATCATCAATTCTATGATGACTGCTAGTTCCATTGAATGACCAAATTGTATAAATACATTCTAGTAATGGACAAATCAACATATAAAATTTGTTTTTTGTGTCCTCCTTCCACACTCACAATTGCTGATATACTAATTGCATGTCATCTTTGGAGAACCACTAATCTCTCCACAACTGATCGAACATATCATCAATTTTTTGTTGTACATATCGTTTTTTATTGTACCTTGGTTATGATTTTGATAATCGAGAAATAACAGAATAGTTTTATCCTACCTTATGATGAAAAAACAGGTTCTTCCCAATGAGAATGTGACAGGAAAAATAAACCCTTTAATTTAGAGCTCCTTCAACATCACTTTAAATTTCGTTAATTATTTTTCTGCAAAAACACCATTTCATCCACCTTTACCTTCTTCTCTACTCTAAATAGATGCTCTATTCCATCATCTATCATGAAACTAACCATTCACGCATAATATTTGATGCTGTCCAATAACATCACTACCTAGTCCATACACCAGATGATTTCTTAAACATCCATATAGAGCACTGATAATTCCCTTGTCAACTTCACCCCATCAATAGTTATACAACATGATCTACATAGAGTTGATCGGTATTCTCTTTGTCTAATAATAGTTTGATTTTTTAAATAAAAGACATAATTTCTGCATTTAAACCCAAAAAATCAACAACATGTTAATCAATTAATCAATGAGATGAACCTATATCAAATAATACCTCCATAAAGGAATAATTCAAAATAATGATATATCGCAATGTGCATTGTCCTGACTGACAATCCACCACAACCTAGTCAACTCTATACACTTTTCCTACATGCCACTCTTTTCCTTTATTAATCTACTCAAATTTCTCTTCAAAAATATTCTTGGTGTTCCTAGAATCATCCTAAATAACTTTGATGTGTTTAAAATGGGTATGGTCCTTCCCTCTATTTGTCAAAATTATTTGATATAAATGATAGCTAAGAAGCATCTCGAACACCCGACGGTGGTGAACATTGACAATTTCACTAATGATACCCCATACAGTAAACCATAGACCTCCTTTTACTCATTAGTGGTATGAAATCAAATCTCTATGCTATCACTTAGTGAACTACCATGATGGGTGTAATTTTTTCCTTATCAATCCCAAAAATTTAATGGGGGTATATCATTCCCATGTGCCACCTAATTGTTGATGGGGTTACGTGATTTCTTATTCAATCCTTACAATTTATGAGGGTACGTCATTCCATTTCCAACCAAATTAACATAAACACACCCTAACCACCAATAAAATCCATTCTAAATTTATTTTTAAAAAATCCACTTCAATACAACTAAATTTCAGTGAATAATAATTTCTAGATATCGAAACCAACACACATTTTAGAATCAAAATTTTGAAATCATTATACAAATGTAACTTTCTTACCAATCAAGACAAATCCATTTGAATAAAATGATATTTTAATTGAATGTAATTTTATACCCTTTTACATTAATCAAAACAAGAAAAAAATTTATAGATCAACATATTAAATCTAATATCGTATAATATTGCACAATAATATCTCAATTTCATGAATATAAACAAATAATAATTTTAACTAAGCTTCTCAAATCAATCTCAAATCCAATTTCATGAAAAATAATGATTTTTAAATTATATTTTCAATATAAATAATGAGAAGTCATGAGGGAAGCCACATTCCTTTATGTGTTTATCAAAGATGACCAACATAACAAACAGCCATAAAATTTGGGTGAAAACTCCACAAATCCACCATATATCATTTCCCCTAACATAAAAATGGTAATAATCACCATTATTGGCAAAAAACCCTAGATTTATCATCAACGAATGTAGATATAGAAAATAGGGAGTGATATGAGTGTATATATTAAAACTATATGAAACTAAAATTAAAGGAGACTTGATAAGGATTTTTCAGCTTTACCACACCAAGAAAACTATTCAAATCACATTCTAAATGAGTGGGAGAGGTTCTCTAACAAAGGATATGTGTAAATACTAAGTAAGGGATTAAATGGAGTTCCAACAGGGTATTTAGGGTTAATATTACATGTGATCCTTTTTAAGAAATCAACATTCTTACTTGCACACTATTTACCCACACGATTAGTACAACTATCCACCGTTGACTATACCAAAAGGGTACCCCACATGGTTGGAATGTATGATTAAACCAACCCTATTCCATCTACAATAATTCCCAATATCTCATGTTTCCTCGTTTACCTCGATGGATAAAATATTTGTAAAACTATGTTCCAAGACAAAGCTCGCTTCCTCCTTGTGCCTGGTTTCTTAGAGAACCTATACGTTTTTTCGCTGACAATGCTAAAACCGTGAACCCATAAAAAATACCCAAAACATTCCCAAAAACCATAAAAATTAACCTATATCATTCCTTAATTCTTTATATACATTAATGGAATAATTAATTCTAACATACCTCAAACTAGGGGTGGTACATGTGTGATTTGATTAATAATATTAATTTATTTTCACAATATGTTTCACACTCAAGCACTTATTTTTTTTCTTTTTTATTATGATATTTTCCAATTTATGGATTTTTATATGTGTGTGGAAACTAAACCATTATAGAGAGAACAACTAATTCATTATATATATTATAAACATCCAATGATATTACATTCCCCATAAATAGATAGGAGTAGATTATTTGATGATTATATAATTAATCATCTAATTTAATTAATGATATTGAACATATAGAAAAATATCCACCTCATGTAGTACCCTTATTATACATTAAAAAATCATATCATTTCACCATAACCTGGGTAATGTAAACTTAATTGAGGGTCAAATCAGATGCATAGTAATGGTAAACACAAGAGAGGGAAATCAATGATAATAAGTGATCCTAATAGAAGATTACTAGTATGAGAACATGATACAATCATATAAAATCATACCAAAAAATTAAATAACCATAAAAAATGATTAAAGAAACAAGGTTTTTTTATAATCAATATCATAACTCACAAGACTAAAGAATGGTAAATAATTAATCATTATATATTAGACCATATCCTAATCATAAGACATATGTTTCTTTATAATAGTGTATCATAAACACAAGAAGATAAAATTATTTCTTTAGTAAATTCTCACTTCCTTGACTACCATAGTGAATAGAGTCCCATAATTCATTGGGTTTGCTAACCATTCCAATAAACATAGGTAGAATATGTCAAGAATTCTGTCTATGAAATTAATCATAGTGTGGGATTAGTATAACTACCAATTTTCTATCATTCTCTTAAGCTAGATTCTTCTATACCCTCTTCGGCTTGGGATAATCTCATTTGACACTCTTGGGCCAAGGATAGCCTCCAATGTACTCTTGGTATTAGAACAACATATCATTTACCATTTTAAGACCATGATATATGAAACATTAGTAATGTATTTGAGAGATATAACAGCCCCACATGTTATATAAAAATCATCCACTAAATTACATGTCAAATAAAATATGTGAATTAATCATTCCTTCATGGTTTATTTAAACTGCGAGAAAGAAATTATTTTCTTTAAGAATCCTTGAAGAATAATTATTATTATTCATCTCGAGAATGAAATAGGATGGTGTAATAATATAATATATAATTAATGATATAAATCATTAAATTATGTTTTCATTGATGAAAAATACATTGATAAAATATTTAGAAATATTATTTAAAAAATAAGAGAAAATATAATTATATTAGGGTGACTAAAACTAAAAATTCATAGAAAACATGGAATAGTAATTTATTTTTATAATATTATAATCTTATAAGAGAAACATCATGATGACCTAAGGATAGGATTTTGGTAGAATCTAATCATATTATATAATTTAAAAAACATATATTTCTTACATTTGACTTGGAATATGTTACTTGTATGAAAAATATTTGAAAGGATTTCTTTTTATCAATCAATTAATAAATATAACGGTATAAAAATAATTACATTTTCATTAATATAAATTTAGAGAAATAATTATATAAAAAAATAATAAATAACATGTTTAGGGAAGATAATGATTCCCAAATAAAATAAGATAAAATAGATCAACTATTCCAAAATGTATCCCTTTAGAATTTTTTAATACCAAATAGTTGAAAATTGTAATAATACTATAAAATAATAAAAATATACTTCTATAATAAAATATTTTGTATTTAAAATATATATGAAAAATGATTTCCCTCAGAGGAAATTGAAACATAATCTATCCTGATAACAAGTAACATTCTAACATAAACACATACCACATGTCTTCAATTTATATATATATTTTCTAAACTCATGTATGATAAATTTAATCATATTATAAATATATAATAAAACATAATCATAATTATATTACTTTATATCATCCCATTATAATTTTAAATAACTCATTTATTGAAAATTATTTGCTGATATGAATATTTTGGTGTCAATGGGTTTGATTTCCACATATGTTTTAGTTCAAATATTATGGTCCTCGAACAATTTTACTTGATAAAGAATCAAGAAAATAAATAAAATGCCATGAAAATAATATTTATTCATTTAATACACTCTTATTACCATTCATGTAAATCACTGAGAAATAATGAATTTCATCAAATCATGGATAGAGTAGAATGAACGTATACATGAGAAAAAATTTCATTTTCCATTTCATTGAAAGGAGATAGAAAATATTTAGACCAATAATGTATAAATATTTAACAATATTAAATATTCCTATGTTATTTTATAAATATGGTTATATAATACTTTTTTAAATAAGATGTATCGAACATGATAATGTTCAGAAAGAAAATATAAATCATTCTTGGATAATAAAAATTGAATAAAAACCATATGTATTTATTGATGTACATGTTTGGGAAGAAATTAACCACTATAAAGTAGGAATGAGTGTTAGGGAATTTATTTTTTGAAATATTTTTCATACAATCGTTCTCATGTTTTTAGAGAAGTGATAAGAGGATATTCTATTATATATGTGAGTGGAATGGAACAAATATAAATATTAAAAACATAAAAATATAATAAAGTCACATTATTGGAAATTGGATCCAAAAAATAATATTTAAAAGGTGTGGGAGGTTAAAATAAACATAAAAATGAAATTAAATATTTTTTTTTGATATAATGAATCTTTATCCCTTTATTTTTACAGTTGTCGATATTCTAACATTCACCGCGGGGATAAATGTTTTACCAGGGAAACTTTTATTATCAAAAAACTGAAATTATTATTTTTAAAACATGAAAAAACTCTTTAAAAATATGGAACATATTATAGAAAATATAATTTTTAAAGGTGTTATAACTCAATTCTAATATATATATTAACAAAATGTGTATAAACAATATTTATAGAAATTATATCCTTAATAATAAAACGTATTTTTCTTCAATAGTCAGTATTATCATTACATTCCTAGTAACAACCACTATTCGATTGAATTATTTTTTATTAGATATATTATCATAAAATTTAATCATAAACATTCATAAATACCGATTAATGAAATTTACTATGATAAAAATGCATTGCACAAATAAAAATGTTTTTCTATAAAATATCACATTTTACCTTCAAACAATTTTTGATTCATTTTTAAAAAATTTGTAATAAATATATGAAATATTTTTATTTTTTTAAAATTTATAAAAGAGAATTTTAAAAAATTTAAATACATAAAAAATAGTTGAATGATTCTAAATAAATATATATCAAATAATATTTAATTTTGAAAACCACATTTTTAATTAATAAAGAATTATTATAATGGTTTTATATCATTGCATAACCATTTAATGAATATCATATATTTATTTTATTCATTATTAATTAAATATATTAATATATTTTATTAATTATATTTTCTCAAAAGTATTATATTTTATAAAATATCATAATTTTAAAAAAAGTTCGTAAATAGTTTATTAATAATTAATATTATTTTATTATGTTAATTTAACCCATCTTTCCAAGTGTTTTTTTATTTAAATTATCTAATAAATTGTTTTTATTAATATTTCATAAGTATTTATTGACTTATGATAACTATTTCATGACCACAATATATTAAATACATAACAATTATTAATGAGAAAATATTTTAAAATATAAGGGTCTTAAGTTGTACCCCCTTAAATGAATGTATCCTTCAAATATTTCTTATTATGATAAAAATAAATAAGAATAATTATTCCTCATCACACTGTAATCCTCTCATGTATTTTACCCAGACTTATTGTTTCATTGTAAAAAACTAACATAGAGAGTGGTCTTGTTCCATTTAACATTATCTCTTCTACCATGAATTGAAACTGGGATTCCATCATTAGAAATATCATGCTTCAGTGGTACAACAATAGTTTTATGTAAATTTGAAATATATTAAATGTTTCTATATATAATAAATATTTGGTTCATATTGTGAACATATAATAGGTTTATTGTATTTTACAAATAATAATACACTATCTTATTATGATTAATAATTTCAAAGGGACCATTATAACTTTGGCCTAGCATTTTCTTATTTCAAAATCTCATAATGAAATTCCATTGTGATGATCATAATAATTACATTTATCCCATTTTGTTTTTTTTTTGAACTCATTGATTACTATAAGAATTAAATTTCTATCAACATTGAGAAACCATTATATTGTTTCTATTTTTTTTACTTTCTCAATAACTTATTCACCAAGATAAGTGAACAACAGATCCTTTTCTCAAAAATGATCTAATGTTTTGGGATATATACACTTCTTCCCATAGAATGATTCTCATGGATGAATATAAATGTACTCGAGGATTCTAATTTTGTAATAACATTAAAATTAAGAATGGTTTTATCCCAAACTCAATTGAAATAAAGATAATATTTTTTAAAAATATCTTATAGGGTTTAAATGGTACTCTTAGAGAGAACATTTATATAAATATTATATACAATTATTATATTAAAATATGTATCCAATACTGGATTACTACCTATATTTGAAATTGAGACAAACCTCATAAATTAATTAGATACAGTTGAGAGTTGTACCCTACGAATCCTTACAAATTAATTAACATATATCCTCACGTGTTGGTAAAGAGACAAATATTCCCTCATAGTAATGAAATTTTTTCACATAGAATGGATATCAATCACAGTACAAATAAAATTCTGGATTTTATATATCTTAGGGTGTCCTTTGATAAAATTAATGGGGATGTTTTTAAATTTCCATAATGGTATGTGTAATAGTTTCATCATCCCCTTAAAATTATTAATTTCATCCATAACCATCATACATATCAAAACTGAAGATATAATATCTAAAATATTAGTATTTGTTTTATCATTAAATAGCTTCTATTTTAGATATCTAGGGATATTTTCACTCTTGGTATGGATAAATAATTATGATATATTGGATTCATTAATTGTATCATTCATTAATTGTTTTTCTGACATGGATCACACTATTTTTCTAAAATAGATCATTACATCACTATCATAGTTGAACTCGGGAACAATACAGACATTATTATTCCGGTCAAAATTCTACTTCAATGCTAAAAATTCATCACGTAAATGTATAATTTAACATTATTCTATGATTATTTTATTTAACACCTCGTTAGTTAATTTTAAAATACATCCCCTATAAATAAATAAATAAATGATCTCTTTCAATCCTTATCAAAGACAATCTAGCATGGTAATTCAAACTAAAAGCATCAAAAACTGTTCTATCCTCCCCGTGCTGGTACTTTTATGAATTCATAATCTGTAATCAACTAAAAACATCTCCATTAGTACATATTCAACTATTTATATGTAAATATATGCATAATGATTTTATGAAATGTTATATATCACACCATCAAAATTATTGTGCTCATTAACCATCAATTTTTGTGTTTTATTCACTGGTATAATTACATTTTATAGGACAAAAAATACATATCACTTTATTAATGAATCATTAAATATCAAAAAGACATATCCATAGAATGGTATTGTGACAACATGTGCACTGACAAACCTAATCACCAATTCCTCAAAATTTTATTCACATTTCTCTGGTGAAAAAAAATAAGACTCCCTTCTATTTCAACATTATTAGTTTATTTTATATCTATACAAAATTTCATAAATAATAATTCATAGTATCTCTTCAATACAAGAATACTCAATATCATTGTAATTTTGGATTATATGTGAAATTGTTTAATAAGATCTATATTTTAAGGATCCATTGATATTCCCTCACCTTTTATGAAATGATTCATGAAATGATCCATGAAATGATTCTTTTTGTAACTAAATTCACTAATAAAAAAATTTTATATAGATTCTCCTTTCTCAAGGTCTTCAATCCAATGCAAAAATTATATAAATTTTATACAATTTTATTAAAATATATAAGAATTTCTTAAATAAATGGTAAAAAATATAGTAAGGAATTCTATACTAAATATATCCATTCAATATATGTATATAGTGGGGAAATTTGTAATTCCAAAGAGAATATCTATATTTTAACAAATTACCTAACTCAAATAAAAGGTTATATTTTTCATATCACCATATTTTACACTCAAATAATAATATAAATAATGCAGTTCAATAATTGAAAATTATTCATATCCACATAATTGATGATGAAATCCCCATTGTTGGGTACATTATAGTTATTCTTGGTTAAAATCTTGTTTTGTTCTTTATAATAATTATAGAAACACATTATCCCATCATTGTTCTTTACAGAAATAATTGGTGTTCCAAACATATTTATTTTTAACCATTATCAAGAATCACTTGGTGTTCCTACATTAACTAAAACATCTCATTTTGGGCCACTCTTTGAGGTGTATTTGGAATTAGTGGAGTAAGAATTATATATTATAATGATAAATTAACATCACTATATGGTGGATGATTATAAAAATCATCTTAATGTACATAATTAGATTTCTTAAAAAAGGAAATATACTCAATATTATGTTTATCCTCAACTATTGAAAAAAATACTTATCATTAATAAGTAGTAAGACCCATATAATTGAAATAATTTCCATTATATGTTCATGTCCATCCTCCAAATGATAAAATATTATTAGTTTATTTAAAATTTTAAATGTGGCTTCTTACCCATTACATTTGATATTTTATATTTAAACACATATCTAATCAATTACCGAAAACAAATTATATTCAACTATAGGGATAATAACCAGACCCTTGAAAATACATTCCCACAATATTATATTATTGAATATTTATATACATGATATTTGAAAATCATACCATTATGTATTTTCACACATAAATTAATATCTAAATGATTAGTTGGTGATGTGATACTCTTAAAAAATCATTCAATTATAAAATATTTGGTATGCCGTGAATCGAAATGACATTTGAAGATATTGATTCGATGATAAGTGAAATGTTCACCACATACATCTCATGATCTACTCAAATAATAGTGACTTTATAATCCTTCAATTTTTCTATTGTCTTAGGAGGTTGTTGAAAACCTTTTTTCATCATTAACCATTAAAATAATGCAATTGTTGTTATAATTCCCATACAATTTTTAATTGAATTGTAAGTCTATGGTAAATTAATTTGGTTAAAAATCCTCCCTATTTATTTTTGTAAACACCCACTCCAAATTCATCAACATTCATTTACTATAATACATTCTACTCCGCACAATAAAAATTTCCCAGTCCCCATAAGGTAATTTCCCCATGCATCTTTCCAAAAAATTAACTTCAAATGAGATTAATTTTATTTAATTAAAGATTTTTATTATTATATTTTACAAAAAAATATCACTTCTTTTATTATACCACAAATATTGAGAATAACTAGAGTTTTTAATACAATTTGACCTAGATAGAACATTTGATTACATCTTCGTGGAAATAAAATTATATTATATCAATCCAATTTGGGACATCATTTTATGAGACTATTGAATCAAAAAAATTTCATTTATGGTTCATGATGAATCTATAAACATACATTCCAATACTGGTGACATTTAACTCATAGTTACAAATTGATTCAATAACCTTTTTATTAATCACAAGGAATTACTTTTCCATTTTCATGTGAATATATCTGGGAAAGTAAAAACATATAATTAATCTCGTAAACTCCAAAAATTCCATTAAGTAGATTTCATAATATTTTATCATATTCATATGAAAATTCCATCATTAATATTATTAAACATCCAAAAGATAAACTAATAATAATACAATATCACGCACTGAGAATTGGAGAGTAAAAATTACCTTTTTATAATAATTTTTAATTTCTAGGGAATTAGAAGGTTTGTGGACCCATGGAATTATGGGGGAGGTTTTTTCAAAATATAATTATAGTTGAGTTAATCCCTCCTTTCTAAATAATTTCTTTCACCATGATTCATGTTTCAATTCATTATACATGATATTTGTGTGAGTATAGATAATAATACATCCCAACTCACATTTCCATCGGGTTACTCATGAGGTTGAAAATTTGATAAAAGTTATATATTTAGATAATAAAATCAAATCATCTAAAAAATAATGTCTTGGAGATATGGAAGATTGGAGACAAAGGGAACGTTCTCAAAAAAATGAAATGCATTAAGTGGAAAGGTATCCCATTTTGAATTAATAATGAGGGGGTATCATTGGTCACTCTTAGAGGTAAGTATATACTCAAAAACATTCCATGGGATCCTTGTTTGGTTCATGGTAGCTTGACTGATGTAGTTCATGCATCTTCTAATCACATAGGCAATAGACTAGGGAGGATAATTTCCCCTATTAATAATTCCAAATATAATGGAAGAATCAGTTTCAATATCCTTAAATATAAAGTTAGAGGAGTTTAAAATATCCAATCCACTGAGTAGTGTCATAGAAAAGCAACAGGGGAATCACCATGGATATAGAATGCTCTAATGGAAATCACCAAGTAGCCTCTTGAATCACTAACAATGCCATTGTCACTCCTGATATAAATATTGAATGAACCGTTTGTGTTGATTTGAAATGCAGAGCCTGTTAGATTCCATCAAATCCATTTTCCAGATGACTCCCCTATCTAGATATAAAGCATGGATCCCCTATATTACATGGTCTTCTTTAGGGTGATAGAATTGTTCCCCTTATTCCAAAAATTACCCATGTCAACCACACTGCTAATTCAATGAACATCCATTCCCAAGCAAGATCCCATGGTACAAAGAACCCATGAATTATTTATTACATTCCAAATAGTCCAAAATCAAACTATTATCAGAATTATTCTCATCTTACTATCCACACACAATGTCTCCAACCCATGAAACCATGAATTTAAAATTTTTTCATTGTTTCCAACTGAGAATTTGGATTCAATTAAATCCCAAAAACTATTCTAAATAGCTTTTTTCTAGTAATAATTTAAAAAATAATGATCATCCAACTCTTATTTGAGGATGTGACAAAAAGAAAATTTGGAAACCATGTAAATACCTTAATTCTTGGTCATGTCATGCATGAGAATATCATGTTTCTAGATACTTAATATTAGGAAATTGAATTTTATGTGTAATTTATTTCACCAAATACATTGATCAACTTCAACTTCTAGACTCTTATGGAGGGACATGCGATACTCTTTGGCCAATAAGATCACCAAAGATGAACTATAGAACAAGTGTTTTTATGGATAAAAATAAGTTATATATTATTGAATACATAATTTTGGTGTAATTCGAGGGAATTATGAATAAGCCTCATATTGGCCATGTCCTGGGAGAAAGAGATATCATGTTTTGGTAATCCGGGGAAACCAAGGGTAACGCCCACCCAATTATGCTTCAACTACACAAGATCTCTACACACAACAATTCACCTAAACTTGTGTTGAAGATCTGGTAAGTGAATACACATAAATATTCATATATTAGATAGCCCCCCTTTTGGTTTTTAGAATACATCATCATATTTACCGATAATAAACGTAACCCATAAAGAATTACCTTATATGACCTCCCACATAAATGATTCTTGAAAAATATATATTTTATCAGTCACACTCCTTGGGAATATTTCCCCCACATACAATCACTTAGTCATTCTGTCCCATAACTCCCAGAGTTAATGACCATCTAGGTCATAATATTAAACAAATGAACCATGATATTCTCATTTTATAACAACCATTTTAGTGGATCTAGGAGTATAAATAACATGCATCGATGTCAAAGTTTACACTAAAATAGTAAATGTAATGTGTCCCCAAGAGAACAATAATCCTCTCTATTAATTTTTTATTAACCCTATTATTTGAGAAAGCATGTTCTCATTGGGATGACCATGAATACCACCTGGGAAAGTTGGACCCGCATATAATCCGTAAAAATTAATTCCCTTTAATTCTAAACATCTCCTAAATTTTCCTTCCCTATATCTCAAAACAGCTATTAGAAATTTAAATTATTTTCATATCATATCTGATAAATTTGATTTTCCATTTTTTATATTCATCCTTGAAATTGGAATGACATATATTATATTTCATATTGTAATTGAGGAGAAGAAAATTGACTTTAGAAAAAAAGAAGATGATAGATACTATTAAATCTACCTCTTCATCTGAAAGGGAATACACTTAATTTTTGACTCATTATAATTAATATTTGTATGAGGAATCTTGATTCAAAATGAAAATGGTTTTTGAAATGGGACATTTTTATATAAAACCCTATAATGATTTGTATAAAACACTTCTTCTTCCAATAAAGATCACAAAAATCCTAGAAAAACAAAAACACTTTGAGGACAAGTCCATAACCCATTTGAAAAATTATATACAAGACAAAACCATTATGATGAATCCCCAATCAATCCTATAATATGTCCATTACATATTAATATTAATTCTCAAATTGGATCTTGTTGTACACATGAAAATATCCTCTATCATCTCTTGGGGTAGATCTATATCCACTTGTGGAGACCTTCATTTAACAAAACAATTTTTTTCTATAAAAATCCATTCATGAATATCCGAATCAATCCATATATTGATCACAATAGTGAGCATCATATAAGAGGAATTTTACATTCTTATATGTCTATAGTGTTTTATGGATGAAGGATATTTCACCTTTGGGATGATCAAGAGTCTTTTTACACATGCGACTCTGGGAAGACTCCCCCACAAAATAAATCCTTGAGAATACCAACCAAATCACTCTTAACTCAGTCCCACGAAGCCACATAAACAGACTCTGGGAATACATTAGTGATAAGAGTGCATTTTGGATTGAGAGAAGAAACTATATCCCAAAATATTACCCTCCTCAATGAACCTATCTTGTTCCTGGTTGATTTCATCTGAAACCACATTTGGAATTTTATTTTATAAATTTGAATGTCCTTATGTATATCTCTCTTGAGTTTCCATGTTAACACACAAAATAATGTTACTAAAATTATTTTCCATCATACCTCCCACCACATTGATGTCACAGATGAAATATACATCCACTATGTTAATGATAAGGGGATCAAATTATTTATTCTCTTTGATACACTCATTAAAGAATGTTGTATTCAAATTTCTAGGATTCAACCAAATTTTATTGGATCTCTCAGAGGATATTCTTTCATATTTTATGAGAATGGAAAATTTTATTTCAATGTGAACAATAGTATTAAATAAATCATCATTCTGGCATGATTAAATCCTAGAATCAACATCATAAATCTAAAATTTAACTGAATTTAGATCTTGAAAATTAAGGGATGGTTCTTCTTCTAGATCTTTAGGTCTCCATTAAGTCACATTGGGTTTTTTCTAATAGCTAAGGCATGATGAATCATGTATTGTTTTTATCCATGATTCATGGAAAATTTTATAAAAATTTGGTTAAAAAACCATATCTTGTAATAGAAATTGAGGTTATTCAATTCATTTCCATACTCCAGCTTCACCAGAAGAGGGGAGTGGTCAGAAAACGCTCTAACTAAATTAGATAGAATGGCTCCATAGAAAGAATCTATGTCGTTCAAGTTTTCCAAGCACCAGTCGAGCATGATCCACAGGGAGTTACTATCGTTTTGGTTATTACACCATGTCAATTTATTCCCAATGAACCCAATGTCCACTAATCCATTTGGATCCATGATAGAAGATAAATCATTCATATCAATTTATTAAATATCAACCACTATTCTTCTGTAAAGGATCCTAAATAATATTAAAATCATTGAATCCACTTTACATATGTTATTTGGATCAAGAGTATAATGATATTACCACAGTTTATCTATCATTATAGGATCACAATTCAAATATACAGAGGAGAATAAACCCAATGAATTGTTACAACCAACATTCATTGTGATGTGATACTCAGAGACAAAATTTTGATCAATATAAACTGAGTTACTCAAAAAAAATAATGATATGGTGATTTTTGGGTTTCATGGGAATGTAACTGTTGATACCCATTGTATGAGAAAAAGTCATAAATGATAGTTGAAGTCAATTTTTGTTCATTCTCTAAAATAATATATAATTTATTTTTTGTGATTTCATTGGTGATAGTGTCAGACATGACCCAGGGATCAATTTTTCAACAACACAGTGAGAGAAATCATTTGAATATGGAACACATGGTTGTGTCCAATAGAGAATAATGACCATTCGGATAATGAGAGGGATATAATTAGAACCATTTGGAATGGTTTCTAGTAAAAACTCCACTAGGAAATGAGACGGGTTCATCAAAAGGAACATCTTCATCATACTAGACATAAAATAATATACTAAATGGATTTGAGTTATTAACTAGAGAACATGGTAGACTGATTTATTTATTTGAGTGGATAGCCTAAGATGAATATTCAAGTTCCAGTGGCTGTGAGAAGGAACCCTCCATTGGTAAGAATATAGACCTCTCCAGAAATGACTGTTCACATCTATGAAAAACTCTTGTATGTACCTTCTATTATTTATTTTTTATATGTATAAGGTGCGCTGGAAAGTTGATGAATCCACTGGAATGTGGGATGAATATGTACTTATACTCAAAGAGAATATATTCCATGCATATAATTAGATTAATAGATAATTGTTTTCATAAATAGATGTCTTGAGAGATTGAATTTAATCATGAAGAAAGAGATACATGGACTCAGTGTATCTTCAACTAGAGTTAGCCACCCAAGGTCTGACGTACCTTCATGTGATTCTGCAGCTAATAAAGAAGTTCATGGAATTTCTATGTCATAGTAATATCGCTACTAAATATATTCATGATCCGTATGATGTTGACTACACAGTTATATCACATTTCTATGTGTGTGTAATTAATATAGAGGTATAGAGGGTTGGGGTTAAAAATGCATTTAATTTACTATACAATATTATATATCTAAAGAAGAATATGGGAAGGCAGCACTCAAGAAATGTCCATGGTGAATCATATATGTGCAATTGAGGCCGCTTGGAGAAGAAACGATCTAACATCGTCTCTTTAGAACTCACTTAAGGAGTCCCCAGTCATTTACATGAATGAAATGTTGAATAAACATACTAGTATCTCATGGAGAAAGAAACCCAACCACAACTTATAGAGAATCACACCCAGGATGAATGTCTATGAACTAGTAATAATGGATTAATCAACAACAATTCATAAAATGTTAAAAATGATTCATGATATAAGAATTTTTCTTAATAATAAACATGATTCTTAATAGTATATAATCATGAATAATAAATCATATCAATGAGATAATATAATAATATAACTTCATATATAATTTTTATAAAATTATGGAAAAGCATAACCATATAATTTTTTTTACTAAATCATGTAGTGCTGCCAAGACTATCATAGTGGATATATTTTTATAATAAATTGTGTTCACTACTGATTATCCTAAATATAGAATTAATATGTCAAGAATAATAACAGTGAAATTCATCACACAATAGCATAGATATTGATACATGTAAACCTTCATGGGATTTGAAGAACTACTTGTGTACACACATAGTCCTAGGATAGTCATTGGTGTACGTTCTTAGGTTTTTTCATAAGACTCTCGGGTACCCTTAGCCTCGTGGAAAATTCCCCTATAACCATTTGATTTAATGGGATATAAATTATTACCCAATTAATTGGTTTTCTATAATTATACCACCCATCAAATAATAATAATCCATTCATTTATATTCCACAATAATAAAGGAGAATCAATCATTCAATTAGAGTTAAATTAACATCTAATAATGATATAGGCTTAAATAAACATTACTAAAAAATCATCTTCAAAATCCATCCAGGGAATGGAAGTAGGTTTTATTATATGAAAATATACCTTTTAATGAATATAAATCCTTATTTTATGTCTACATCAATTAAAATAACATTTATAAATTTTTTATAAATATGCCTAGAAAAATATTAGAAAATATCATTTACATATGGTATAATTTTGAAGAAACAATTAATAAGAAAATTGGAATATATTACATTATTTAAATAATTTATACTTCTAAATGAATCTCTATAAAAGTTAAGAGAAATTTAAGTGGGAAAAAATTCATCCCTTAAATTTTTAAAATCATTCAATTATTACTTTTGTAAAATTTCCTAAACAGAGACATACTTAGAAGGATTGAAATGATTAATTTTTTAAATTTTAAATAAAATTAAACCAAAGTATATAATTTAACTTTTTAATATATTAAATGTATATTAAAATTTTATAATTTTTTTAGATAAAAATCGTATCAAAGTGAAATATTCTGAAATCAAAGAAAAGAAACTAGGTCAAATTTTCATTAAGATTTTCCTTTGGCATTTTTTTACACAAAAAAGAGTAAATTAATATCAATATATAGAAACAAAATAAATAGACATATAAAAAAAATATGTATTTTAATATATATAAAAGAAATATTATTTCATTCAATATAAATTGAAACATAAACCGTCATGACAAAAGTGAGAAAGTAATATAAATATAAAACTCAATTCCTGATATGATTCATACAAAATATTAAACACCATATAAAAATATTATAATTATTACAAATTTATAATAAAAACATATTCACATTTTTATTATACTATATCATTACCTTGTTATTTCAAATAACCCATTTATTAACATTTTTTTTATTAAAATTAATATTCGATCTCAACTATTCTGTTTTCCTCATTTGTTTTAATTCATTGAATCTCAAAATATAAAATTTATCATTGCTTCATAATATATAGGCTCTATATCAGTTCATAATTTTTATATTTTTTGTTATATATATTTTTTGAACAATCCATGTAATATTGTGATAAAAAAATGAATTACATCACATCATGGAGTCGATAGTCTTTACGTACGCATCAGAAAGGCTTTCATTTTCCTTTAGATTGTAATGATGTATAAAATAGATATAATATTATTATAATGATATATTTATAGTAAATAAATAAATAACATTATAATAATTTGGTTATGAAATATTTATGCGAGGTTTAATATGTGAGAAACATGAAAAATATAGTTAATAAGATATGCGCAATCCTTGCATAGTCACATTTTAATACACTTAATGGATTCATGTATAGAAAATTTTGGAATAAAAGAACCAAAATATTATATTAATAAGACTATTGATTCTCTATTCTTATCTATTGGGTAATCTGGAGGGTTGAAGTTGTTTAGGGAATTGGGAAAAGGAACGGATCTTTTATTAGTGAGGGGAGTGATACCCTTCCAAATAGTCATTAAAGTACCACTTTTATTTGTCTTTGATAGAAATAATTTTAAGGGATAAATTGGATCCAATCACTAAAAAATTTTCTATCCATCCATTAATGAAATAATGCATAAAAATACATTCAAATAATCAGGACCCCTAAAAAGTACTATTAATAATTCACGGTTGAAGAGAATGTCAAGTAAAGTAGATCTAAAACATATAATATTGGAAGATAAGTTGAAGAAGGTATTAATAATGTCAAAATAAAAAATATAATGTAACTTATTTTGATATCATTTATTCATATCTTTTTATTTTTACCCTTTAACCAATTATTTATTTTACTAGGATAAAAACAATTTACCATGATAAATTATTTTTATGAAGAAAAAGAAGGTTGAACATATAAAAAAACTATATCTATAAACTATTGATGAGTGGGAATATTTCATATTATTTTTTCTACTTATAAATGGAAATAATTTATTTTTTAAAATGTACGAAATAAAAAAATAATAGTGAAAAAATTGGATCATTGGTTGCCTTTTTTGTTGATCATACAATAGAATGATTTATAGATTATCACAATACCTTATTACCAATATCATTATTAATTATTAATCCATAATTTTATCATAACCAAACATGGTGTAAAACATTATTTCAATAGTTTTTGAATATTATTTTTGTGTTGATTTAATATTTCTTAATTTGTATTCAAATTTATGACACTTAATGTTTATTGAGATAACCATAACTGAAAATAATATCATACATTATTCCTATTTAATCCATATTTTATCAATCTAATTATCAAGATTTTTCCTATAATATAGAAAGAATTTTTAAGCTTATTATTTCATTAATATTTTTTATCTAGTTGGAATATTTGATAAAAAATAATATCTTTTTAGGTTTATGATTTGGTATGGATATGCTTGAAAAATATTTTACATTATTCAACATTATCATGTTTATAATTTCTTAATAAATATTCATCCATATAGATTTTTTTTCTATTAATAATTACTCAATGTATTTCACTTTTTTTATGAGAATGTTCAAATTTAGAAACATCTCTTCAATATATTCTTCAATTTTGTATTCTTCCAACTCTTGTGGTGATTTATTATCCAATATCACATTGATTACCATGAGAATATTTATGAAAGCTTCAAAAAGAATATTTTTCAAATGTTCCATTTTTTAAAAGTAAAAAAATTAAGTAACTAATTAAATATCTACATGCAGAATATATATCGGTATTATATTGTTCAATATGGAAATTATGAATAGTTTTTATAAAGATGAACTGCATTAATTACCCTTAATTAGTTGTGTACCCTTTTATCTACTAAAATATTTCCTAACATTGTTTCCTAATTCTTTAGTCACATTATGAATGTTTTGGTAGAAACCATTATAATGGTATTGGATCAAATTTTATTATGATTTCTATATGAGCAAACACTAATGTTTATAAAATATTATCCTCATACATATATCATATAAAAACATAAATTAATGAAAATATTTCCAATCATAGAAAACCCGGATTAGATTTGAAACAACATAAAATCACACATTAAAATCATGCAGTTATATTAATAGGGTGTTTATCAGTGTGACTAATTTTACTATGTTCATTCTTTTTTATTTCCAATTAATATTTAAAACATTGTATTTTTAGAGATATATGGATCTTCTTATGAATCCCTATTAAAAAATTCTACATGAAAAGAAGTAAAAAATAAAATAGAATATGATATGATATTTTTAAAATATCTGATCTGAATGTGGGTATCTACATATTTTTGTTATGGGGTCATGTTTAAGACATAAAAATAATTATATTCGTAGGATTTTTAAAAATATTCCATCCTTCATGATGACCTAAACTATATCCTAATAGTGAATTATATCTAGATTGGTTATTTATACTAGCTCCGAGAATTTTATAATGTGTCATCCTAACTCCCTTATGAAAAAATCTCTTCATTATACTTTGGGATTTATTTATATATTCATATAATATCATCATTATCGAAAGCTATTATTTGGATTCCAATATATTTATAGTCGTATTAGTCTATATGCCGGTCTATTTATCTTAATATAATTACATAATCAACAATTCTAGTATCTTCCTTTTTTTCTTTTCATCACGTTCTTTATTATTATTATTTTTTATCCTCAATCATAACACAAATATATTGAACAAGAATGTATAATGGAAAATTTTTCACAATACATCTATTTTTTATTATTGATTTTTCTTTTATACCTATTATAATAATTGGTTATGTTGTAGCAGTATATAATTGTCCCCTTCTTATAAGTTAGTTTGATAAATAAAGTCTCTACAAATGGTATATTATATGTTTCCTATCTCATAAAACTCTAAATTTTTCTTTGTCTATATATTATTATCATATTCATATGGATATTATTTCAATAATTTTATTACTAAATTAATATGATAATAAAAACCATGACCTCTTTCATAACCTCATTAAATTTCTCAATAAAATCACATGGGACTAATACTTTTGATCAATGATTATTAATCTTCTAATATATACAAATATTCCTCAAATACTCATCTCCACATTTAAATGGGTAGAAAATATTTACAAAAAATACTGCAAATATTATCATCAAAAATGATTTCCAAAAAATTTATTTTAAATTCAATAATTAAAAAAATATATTCCCCATTGATTCTCATGTAATATTTTACCACTCTCTTCTTGATTTATTTTAAAATATATTTAATCATTATGATATCTAATATTTTAACTACATCATAGGATCATAATAATGAATTACACATTAATATTATTATTATTTTGTTCTCATTTCCATGAACCAACTAAATTTCTATAGGTATTTGATTACCATTACACATCTCTTAGAATCCTTATCTTACCTTTATGTGATCTTTTTTACACTTTTATTTTTTCCCTAGAAAAACAGTTTTCCATTACATATAATATTTAAAGTCAATATTATATCCATCAAAATCCTTAGTTAACCATTTTGTAACACCTAGATAACTATTAAAATTACAATCTACATTTAGAGTAAATATGATGTATCAGACTTAAATTCTATAATTTCATAGATTATCAATATTCCCTATAATTACCTTTATATATCACTTCAAAACCCATGATAATAAATAGGAATAATCCTACATAGTTTGGTGTATCCTAGCGTTACATAGTAATTTTATGATATTATGATGTCATGATTTAAAAACCCCATATCTTTCCAGAGTACATTTTTAGTAACTCATATATATATGATGAAATTTACATATTAACTCTATATATTTAGTAATTTTTATACTTCAATAAGAAACATAACGCTAAATGTCAAGAACAAAATTAAATAATATTATGTGTTATCTTACCATTGTTCTTAATCCCAAAATCAAATAAAATGACTCTAGGAATTCATAAATATTTATAAAGACTCTTTAACATTATTTATGATTCATCATATACAATATGGAATCTCTATTTTTAGTGTTTCCATAAATCATGACTATTTAAATACATATCCTAATCAAAATCATCAATCTCCAGCCATAATACAATAGATATTTTTCATTTATTATAGATTTAATTTCTCTTGATAACCTATAAAACACTTATTGATATTAAATTAATTGATCTTGTAGTCATGTTATCATTTTTATAATTATATTTTAATAGATAGTTCTTTCCCCTGTTATTAGTAATTTTCTTTAAATCATAAAATTTTCATATTGTCATTCTTATGATGTATATATTACAACCTACATGTAAGCATATCAATATTTTCTTTCAAAAACATTGGTCAACATATGAATATATTTCTATAAACATATCCAATAGAATAATTATTAATACATAGTGATCTATTTCGACTCCAGGTTTTATATTAGAATCACATCCCTTAATTCATTAGATCTTGGTCATAACTATATTAAATAATATTGATACATTAATTATCATTATCATATGAAAAATAAACATATAAAATGAACGAATATTGATCGTAATAAAAATATAATAAATGAATCTCTCTCTATACTGACCCATTTAATCATCAAATTCATAAAACCATAATATAATTTTATTGAAACCAAAACATTGGATCATCAAATCCATCACATTTAATCACTATGTTAGTAGTTTTTCCTTGGTTCCTCTTTATTTTTATCTCATTAACATCACTCTCTATATTAAATTTTAAACCAATAAATTGTTTTCATAACCATTATATAATTTAGATAACCATATGATAATTTTCCCTATAGATTTCCATTATCAATTACTTCATTAAATAATTTTTTGAGCTAGACCATTATATAATAATTCCCTTTAAAGTCGTAATAAGTCATTTATACACAAAAACTACAACATTGTTTCTTATTTATAGAGTCTGTCCTCATTGTTTATTATACAAATAAATGATTACATTTTTTTAGAACGAGTAAAAAATCATTATTTATTATTATAATTACATTATAAAAAATATAACTAAATATATAATAAACACCTTATAAAAACATTAAATTAATTATTAAACTATTCTAAATTTTAATAAGTCTAAAAAGTATTTTTCATAACATGGTGCAGAAATTATAATTTCATATATAAAATATATGGGAATCTATCTAGTGTTATAGTGCTCGATAATAGCTAGAATGTCATTGGTCAGAGTTTGATAACAAATGATTACATAGGACATGGTACATAAAAATATGATTTATTTTGAGAGATATACGTCTTAAAAAAATATATTTTAATTTAATGTAACTTATAATAAGTTTAATGTATTTCTAAAAAAATATTATGGGAAACATAGTAAATATTGATTACATTTCTTCCAAATATGAGGTTATTATTGATTTGTATTTTTTCACCAAAATGTGTGTTTTTTGTTTTTTTATGTTTCATTATTAACATCTACTTCTGAAAAATAAATATTAATGGTGTTATAGGTATTTCATATAAAAAAATTACATTTTTTATATTAAATTTCTCAATAAATAACCGAATATAAAATGAAATTACAGTTTGATTGAAAATATAATTTTTTTAAATGAGGATTTTTCTGATTGAATAGTTGATATATACATTTATTACATATTATTTCAAGAAAAAAAATCTTCTAGGAATATTATTTAAGGATTTAGTATTTTAAGAGAGAAACATTATGGGGGAAAGGGGCTTATAAAAACATAGGTGAGCTTTTTTGCATGTAAAATATTTTAAATATCCTTTAAAATGTTTATTTATTTATGTGTAACAAATTCACTTATTCCAAATAATTTCATAATGTATGAACTGAGGGTTCAGTTTTTCGTGTTTTATGATTTCATCTAATGTTTTTTTATAAATTCATGTCATTAGATATATGAATTAGATTTTTCATGTATAGATTACATATCTAATTATTGTAAATTGATTTAATCACAATTTAGACCGCATGGTGTACATTTCAGTATGTGATTACAATGGTGTAGAGAATGACTAATTGTGAATGGATTTTTGAAGTATTCCCTTATGGTGGGAGTAAATATGAGGATATGATTGATTTTATTTTATTGTTTTTTGAAATAATAATTCACTTATACATCATCAAAAGTGTTATTGTATTAGAAATTAGTAGATTTATCATTAAATTAAATATATATCAGGAGATACAATATGATCAATGTTGAAAAAAATTGTTCGAGAGATGTGCCAGTGACTATAAAAAATTATGAAGGATATCAATGGTTTTGATGAATGTTATTTAGGATATGAATGTAATTTAGTTTTTTAAATTCTTTTAACTATTAGTGATATGAATTATTATATATAATATGGAATGACATAGAATAATTTTTGTAATATATTAGACTATATTTTTTGGGAAAACATGTAAGGCTTATAGGGGGATAAAAGTAATATAATGGTGAATTTATAATGACATGTTTTATTAGGTGGAATTTTCCATGGAGGTGGGCTATACCTTAATGTAATTAATGTCATAGAGATTTTATGGTTTGTAATTTTTATCCTATAAATAGAATTATTGAAAAGTTTAGAATGTTTTAATATGGATTTTATAGGTAGAGATATAGGAATGAAAGATCTGATTTTATATATTAGGTTTGTGAATATCAATTGTTGTGGTATATGAACATATAATCCTTTGGATAACAAGTATAAAGACACCAGATACTACTGGAAAGGATGTTGGGATTTTCTATTAGTTTTGAACTAGTGTGGTTTGTGGACGTACATTATACACTGACTGTTACAACGAGTTTTTGGTGAATGTTTACCATATACATGGTGCCACCAAAACTCATATTTAAATAAAAATGTTTGAATTCGAATTTTCCTATTTATTTAATTCTCCATACCTTCAATCTTATCCACTCTTATCAGTGGGAATACCATGATGTATTAACAAGTATATTCTAAAATAAAGGGAATGTGAGTTAAAAACATTATAAAAATTAATTTTTTATATTGTTGTTTTATCTTCAATAGAATTAATAATAATAATAAAATCAATCCCTATAATAATTACATATACACATACTGATGAATATTTAATAACAATGATTCTTATATTATAACACCTCAAAAATAATATGTCACTATGTGTTTTATGAAAGACGAATATTATATTTATCACATTAGTAAGAAACATTCCACAATTCTAGAAAGAAATTTGGTAAGGTGCATGGGAAATTAAATACATCAAAGAAGGAATGTGATGAATTATGATGCAAAGATGTTTGGATTTAATAGTCATAAGACATTATATGTATCAATATTAAGGGAATCAAATCAGATATAGTTTCATTCACATTTAAATTACGTGGGAATGGGTGTTCCACAAGTCCTTAATAAATGGGACATGGGACTCTCGATAGTTAAATAAGTAACAAAATTATACAAAATTAAATCTGAAAAATGTATAACATGTGTTGTTAAACCATATGATAAAAGTCCATTTGTAAATTATATTATGTTCATTTAACACTGTTTTTTTATCTTGGGGTAAATGAAGACAAATGTTGAAAGCACATATCCACATAATATGGGGTAAAAAGAACACATAATGGTTCAGACAGATATCGGATCCTCCTAGGAAATTTTTATATCCATAAGAAGTAGAGACTGCTATTAATGATAGTGTACTTATGAAAATATATCTAATATTCAAACAAATCAGTTTGAATAACAATTCTATAATTTATAGTGATCTTAGGGTCACTATGAATTCCAAAATATATAGGTTCTCAATTATCAATGGGGTATGTGATTTATCACACATTAAGAATACAATATTATGAGAGTAACATCATAGGGGATTTCATTGGAGGGATAAAAACAACCATCATTAATGGGGTATGTGATCACATAATCCATACATGTATGTGGTAAAACATAATTTAAACTACAATAGAAGTAAGGATATCTTCATAAAAATTCACTGATGAATCCTTCTATATCCAAAAAATCACATATACTGAAGATATTTGTACCTATAAAATAATTAAATCATTTTTTTCATAGAGAGGATAAAATATAAGGAAAATACATTAACATAAATGAATTTATATTGTGGTTTCACTAAGTTATATAACAATTTATATTTATTTACAATGTCATGATTTTAGTAGTATAACATGTTGGTAAACAAGACAGGGACTGTTTTTTATGTTTATTAAATTGGGTTATCTGATTCAATTATCAAAATCCAATAATTTTCCATAATCATTTCATGAGAGAGTAGAAATATTCTTCTATATCTTTACAAAAAAACTCTATTACTATAGATTTGTGACTCTTCATGATCATATACTATACTTTTCATCCATTAAAAATGTGTTAGAATTGTTATTTATATAAAAGAATTCAAATCCTTTTAAATTAATGATAGTTAAAAAGAAAATGTGATGTATAAGAAATAATGTTTAGACGTTAGTAAAAATAATAATGTGTTTTATGACTTTGTAAAATCTTCTCCACCAGCCAAAAAATTGTTTCACTCTATTCTAAATCTATATTAATGGAAGAACTATTATTTTTTAGCCATAAAAATTCCATTTTGGAATAATATTTTATTTTCACTAAAACAATTTGAGGAAAAATGAATCACCTGGGTTCATTTTGAATAATTTTTATAAAACTAGTAAATGGGGTGAAAAGTACACCACTATAAACTGTAATTATCTCCCCAACAAGTGATTTATTTATGTTTTATGATTAATAAACAATTACCAACTAGTTTTGGAGCCCAAGTCTATAATATTCTTCTAATTTAATTGTTTTATGATTTTTATTGGTAAATGTATATCTAGATCACATAAATAATTAGATAAAAAGATTATACATTAGGGTTCTGAGAACAGTCTATTGTGTTTGGGTAATATGGTTTTCAGGATTTTTTAATATTTTAAAAAATAAATATATGACTGCTCAATATTTTTATGAAAATATACCTACTCACTAATATCCTCACCCATATGGTTTTATAATTGAATGATGGATTTCAATAGATGATTGTATTGATTTTATGTATAGTCGTTATATTTATCCACAAAATGGTTATTATCTACTGTATTATTGGTAATATTGAGAAAACAATCATTTTTAATCCATGAGTCATTGATTAGTTTAGGACATCTAAATGATGTGGAAACGACTATTCCAAAAAAAAATTGCTAAAGAAATGGATTAAATTGGAAAATTTTATGTGTTAAGAAAATATCTAACTCAAATCGCACTACACCTTATATGATGATGTAATAAAGTGATATATCATATATTATTCACAATGTACACCAATTGAAACCCAATATTTATAGAACCCAAAGTACATATCTAATCATATGTCATACAAATTTTAATGTATATCCATTAACGTGGAATGACATTGTGCTGGGATGTAAACATGAATTATTAGGTTGGATGAATCTCAGAAAATAAAGTCAAGGTTTATCAATATAGAATCATTATTAAGGAATAAATTTATTCAATTAAAATCATTGATGTTTTATAGGTCTCACGATATTTCACATACAAGAACGGTAATTTAATCATATATTTATTCAGTCACTATAGCCCTGAAATTAACACTTCTTATAATTATGTGATTAATTAATTATTTTTCTTTTACAAGTCGTCAGAATCCTAATGAAACTAATTATTAGGGAAATATATGTTGAATTTAGACAAATTTTTCTTTATAAATTGATGAAAAGTAAAACCCTACCCGAACATTATAATATTTTGATCATCCACACGTAGATTTTTGGGAAAGATCCCCACATAAGTAATGATATACAATTCTACACATGGATTTACATATTCCTTTACTAACATAAAGATTTGTGTTTATTTAAAATAATAATGTAATACCAGCATTTCTAAAAAGTAGTATTCTTATGGTCATATTAGTGAACCATGGAAAAAAATTATGAATAATAAATTTATCGATTCGATGAGGGTTTTTGTAGAAAAAATAACAGTTTTTGTATTTGAGTGTTATGTGATAGAGTAAGTAATTATTTTTATTCTAAGACTCACACTATGGTCTAGGAATGGCACTTTTCTTTATGACAGCCATCTTTCATAATAAAAGGCACCAGCCTGTAAGGGTTGGTCATGGAAAATATTTTCAGAATATTATAAATCATTGATTGAATAAATAATCTTCAAAAATAAGAAGTTAATTCTATATTATTCTACAATATATTGTTACATATTTAAATTTCTAGGTGTATAAAAATCCAATAATCATCCCATGATAAAAATTAAAAACATATATATAACCAATTTTCTATTCTAAAAAATTTTCAATGGATGAATGGATTATAATGGGTGTCATTGGTAACCACACATAATTTTCTTTATCTCTATATAATGATTTTTCATGAGCTGTCATTGATAATGGATTCTCAAAAAATGAGGATAGTTAATATTTTAATCTCGTAACGATTGAATATTGGTGAATATAGTATATGGACATTATATATGTGAATAATATATGTAATAATAATTTCATAAGTGATTATATTTTTAATATAAATCATTTCTGGTATCTCCCATCAATTAAAGGGTTAAACAACTTCTAATTCTGATGAATCAACTTATGTTGAAACTAATGTTCCAAGACACATAATCTGGTCTCACCATTCCTCCAATGATATTTATAATCAGGATCCTATGAGATTATTAAAAAATGTATTTACTACTTTTTATAACATTTTAATTGATATAATTCTCTAAAACAAATGTACACATCACAATAAATACAAGTAAGCTAAATTTGATAATATGGATAAAGAGCACAGTCATGTGAGGGAAATGTTAGAGGATTAGAATAAATAATATATTTGGAATGAAATTGTTTGAGATTCCTATCCAAAGAATCTCTTAAAGTACAGTATTCAGGATACATAGTCAAATAATTTAGATTCATATATTTTTTTTATTTTTTCTATTTATTGATTATCAAAATTAAAATTTTTAGATACTGTTTTTGATAAATAAATATACATAAGCTTATATACTAATATTATTTTTTATAAATTTTTGTTCATTTTTATAGAAAATTAACATCTTTATTCTTATCATTCAGTTACATACACCTCTAAATCTATTTATGCACTAAAATATACATGATTTACTAATATATATTATAATATGGAGGAGCACTTCTTAAGTTCATCTAATATTGTCTCATGGTGATTGAAAACATTAATTCTCTGAGGTTTCATTATAACATCAAATTCAGTATATTTATAAAATTTAATTATGGTTTTGGGGTATGAATTACAACATTAAATTAATTAATTTTGGAAATCAAAAATATCTATAATTGAGATATTGAGATTCTTTTTATGATCTACCCATTTAGGATATTTTTTCAACATCTATTTGTAAGTATTAACAAAAAAAAATATTTTACTTTTTTCAACATAAAATTAATGACAAATAATATATCTGTTGGTAAATATGATTAATTATAATCGAAATTATGTTTATTTAGTATAAATTTTTACTACCATCACCTTTTTGACAATAGAAATATCTATTGATATTGATGGTTCAATACCAATGAATCTTTTTATTTGTAGTTATATCTATTTCATTATCATACCTATAACATTATTTTTTTACCGACACATAAATTTGTTATTAATAATAACTATTACCAAAAAATATATTACCATAAATATTTTTTTAAAATAACCCAAAAAATGCCAACAAATATTTTGACAATAACCAATTTAAAAAAACAAAAACACTTATAAATTTTTTTATTTTTATTAAAAAATTCTACATTTATTTAGTAGAGTTATACTAAAAAATATCATTAATTGATTTAAATTTTAAAATGTATCCATATATTAATAGTTTTTATATTTTTCAATGTTATTATATACTTTATAAAAATAATAATTTAAATCATTATGATATTTGATATATTTTTATATATCCTCGTTACATGATAATTACAATGTTTTACTTAAATTTTGTATACATATTTAAATTTAATCATAAATAAATTGAAAAAAAAAATTATCTAAATTTAATATATAAAATCATTACAATGAATAATGTAATATTATTCTAATAGTAATTTTAGTTTCCAAATTTAAATTATTCAAACAAATAATTATTATTTTGTATATTGAAATATTAAATGATATTTTTTATTTGATATTTTAATTATATGAATTGAATTTAAAAAAATATTATACCCTACCATTCGATGAGAGACCCCAATGCATCTCTGACCCCGATGAGTCTACCCCACAGAGTCTCTACATCCAATCCATTCCTACACTCTTGAAATCTCTCTGCAATCTGAAATAATTACCAAGGATAATTCAATGACAATAAATCTAGTCTATTTCAGTACCATAGAAGGAAAAGTGGAAACCTAAAATTCTCTGGTTGTTATTACTCTTTTTTCCAATCCCATTACACTATTTTTCATTGGCTTCATGTTTTCTGACATTTGTTCATAAAATATCTTCTTCATTATTTCAATATGTCAACCTTTACATTGTCTCTCTCTTTCCATATATTATACTAAACAAGTGGTAATTTTTACCTAAGTTGTCTATTTCTTATGTTGCCCTAAAAATGATGAAATAAATGAAAATTTAATATAAAAAGTTAGCTTGTTTCCTTTTATGATAGATATTTTATATTTTTATATTCCATGTTAATTTATTTTAAAATCAATATTAAATTATAATAATATTTAGTAATACCTTTGGTTGACGATTTGAAGTGAAATCTTGACTTTAATTTCAAATAAATTCTATGGAAATGAGTTGTTTTTATTTATCCCCTATTTGAATATTTCATGATTGTTTTTTCATTGCTCAAAAAGGACTCGTAGTTTGGATATGGTTCTTTGATGTTTTATATGTTATTTCTTCATTTTATCTTGGTTTTTGTTGAAGTTTCAGGTTTTAACTAATGGTTTTTTTGGACTGGATGAAAATGTTGAACATGATTGGAATATGTGTTATTTTTGGGATGAATTTCTACTCTAATGCCACTACAAATTCTATTTGAATCATTATGGAGTTTAATGGAACCACCTATGAGTATTTTTGAGGGTATATCACAAAATATATATGTAGGTCTGGAAAATCACCCTGAATCTAATTATAACAAGATCCTGAAGGATATTTTCCAACTCCACATAATGGTATCTTAGGGAAAATGTGTTTCTTCTTTGGATGATTTCTATATTATTATTTTTTTTGTATTTACTTGCAATCTTGGATCTCATTTTCTTAATTAGGGACTAGTTAGGTTCTAATGACATTCAGATAATGTTGGAAAAGAATCATCATTCTGTGAGTTGGAGTTCACCTAATACATTAGCAAATTCTAGTGTCACTACCCTAAGAGGTCTGAGCTGATCTGGGGATGTTCTGAGGAGAGACTTGAATTAACAAATTTTCTTCGTATCTCCTCTAAAGTGTGTTTCATGTAAGGTTTTTTGTTATCCCTTTTATTTCCTTGAGATTTCAATCTCATTGCACCGCATTTCTTCACTGTATACATCACTTTATTTATAAATTATTTAAGGGGAATGGGTTAGGAAACCAAATCATGTCTCATTTTTTTGTAAAATAATCATTGTAATTATTATAATAAGAATTTTATCATTCTTGGATGATTTTGAATTATTTCTGAAGTGAAACATTTCAATGATAATTTCCAAAATTCTGATTCTTTGAGGTGGAAAACTACTGATTCTGTGAGCAGTATCAAATTAAAGTATTTTAAAAAATGTACCTTTAATGGTTTTTTATAACTTCCCCTTGAAACCTAGGATCATACCATAGGATTTCAAACAGTTCAGCCATCTCTACCTAATAGAGATGATGGAGGTGGTTAAACAGACCCATTTACACCTTATGGGCACTAATGTACAACGTCTGGTCCCCCGTGTTATAAAATGTTTTAGTTAAATTTTTTTCATTTTTTTTGTGATGATATCTCATTCTTGTTTATAACGGTTCATTGTGGTGGAGCAATGGTGATATTGACATATTATTATTTATAGAGTGTTGTTATCTGTTTAGTCTGAAATAGATATGTGTAATAGGGCCACATGATGTTGGTGATTCTAGAGCATCGATGCTATAGAGGATTGGCTGGGTGTTGTTGAGCATCAATTAAAACATAGAAAGTATATCTAAAAGCAACATAAGTTTATTTTAGTAGTATTATAATATTACATATCAAATTCGTTTCAATGGTATGACCATGAATTCTGTCACCTTGTGACTTAAATAGTCTTATTGTTGCAAGAATTATTTTTTTTAGTTTTCTATTGCCCTCATATATTATTATACACTTTGAAAACATTATTTTTTAATATCATAGTATTTTGATATGCTTTAATGGTCTTGATAAATGAGAAAACTCTTGATTATCATAATACAATCTTCTGGGTTAATATCATTGTGTGATGTTCTAAATTTTTAATATTATAGAATAATTCCTTAAAGAGTCTCTTTGGATGGAAGTAATAAATACCTGATGAGACTAATGGGTACATGTATACATATCACGGGAAATCTATATTCTTTTTAATTATTTATTTATTCCTTACGTAATCCATATAATGCAATCTATAATTTCATCTTCATCATCTTCCATCACATTAATGGAATCCACTGATTCTCTAAAAGGAATCTCCTAGACATGATCCTCTCCTAATAGAATAACGGATTGGTGGACCCTCAGTTTTGGTTGGCTGAATCTCTAAAATTGACATTCAATCCACATTTCATGGTTGATAGTATTCCCATCTTTTTCACAATTGTTCATGTTCCCCCAAGAGAGATGGCATGAAACCTCGATCATCCAGTTATGAATTTTCATGAAATGTATGAGTTCTACCTCAATCTTAGGATGGACTCCATGCATTTGTTCTCCTTAAATTAAATTTGTGTTGAACTTCGTCAATATATGGACATAATTTTCATATAAGGGTGTTTTTTGGGCATTTAATGGTCTCAAACAAGAATTTCATAATTTTCATGGTGGTTTTGACACAATCCTTCAACTAGAGAGAGTGATTGTCCTAAATAAAAACCACCAAGTCATGATCTGTTAGATGTATAACATCATTTAATTTTTAAATATTCTATTTAGGGAATGACATATGAATATCATAGTCTTCACACACAAAAAACATTTCAATATATTGTGTAGTGGTTTTATCTTCTCTTAATGTAAAATTTTATTTGAATGTTCAGTCATATAAATTATTTTAGATGTTGACATTAAACAGTTATTTGAGTAAATTATTCATGGTAGACTATTCTATATCAGTAATATTATAGAATACAATTTAGCATTAATATTATATTATGACTATTATGCATTAATATTCATGTAATTTTTTGTGTAAATGATCAATTGATTTTAATTGTATTTATGTGTATTTTATATGGTGTAAGTATAAAATAGCAATGATTTCATTAGTAGACTGTATACTCTACCTATTAATATATTATAATATTTTTTTAGTTTCACCTCAGAAAACATTGTTAATAATGTTCAACATATTCACTGGTTGGATTTTCCTTTTTTCTCTATCCTTGGACATAATTTATTTTCAAATGGTCATTTCATTACAAATTCATTATTACATGCCCTTAAAAGTATGTGTTGTATAAGCTTTGTCTTTGATAATACTATAATATATTTCAAATATATGACATGTGCAAAGTGATGTGAGACATGTTGAAGATTTTGAACTATCAAATCATTGTTAATAAACTCTTGATAAAGGATAAGATGTTTGAAGATCAACAAGATATGTTTGGTCTATTAGGAGTTCAATCACTTAAATTGACCAACAACATTGTACATACATTACTCCACCAAGACCATCATTAATTACTATAAATTTACGTGCAGCAGTATCATTTCTGTAACCATGGATCTCTTATAGGCTGCTTCCTCAGCTGGTTCTAGTTTTGGTTACTAATCCTCAACTTTTAATAGGGACAGTTGGATTTCTAGATTCTAAGAATCTATCTACAATCACAGGATAAAATGAACATCAAATTAGTGTAAACACTAGGCATGAAGGTGTAGGTCTACTTTTACGTTTGGAGGTCTATGTAGAAGTTGCTAGATGATAATGTAGTGTGGAAACATGTTGGGACTATGTGATGGTTATTTCAATTGGAATTTACTCTCCACAGAAATGCATCGCCACGTATGATTCTTCTCTTCTGGTTAGTTTCCTTATAAAAATAATGATCCAAATATATTAAATCTTATATCCAAAATCTTGAAAAAACATTCAATTATGAAACTCATAACCTTGTATAATGTTTTTATCCTTATTATGTTATTCACATTCACTTCATTTTTCATTATTTTTTTAGTTCTATATTTTAATCAATTCATTTAGATATTATGAACAGATTTTTGGGTATTCTATTTGGTTATGTTTGGTATAGATCAATGTGATGAATGGTGTGGAGGAGCAGCGATTTCAGGTTCCCCAAAAACGCTTGATCTGACATGATTTGTTGATATGTCATGACTGAAAAAAACACTATACGCATATCATTATTTATATGATCATTTATTAATATTTTAGTTGCATTTCATGTAGATATTTTTCATTTATTTTGGGTATTATATTTGGTTGTTGTGGTGTAGATCATAGATCTGAAGGGTGTGAAAAAGTAGCAAATTGAGTTTCCTCATTTGTATTGTAGATGATTTAATTTTCTGAGATGTCAACATGGACGATGAATAAAAAATTCTCTTTATATGCAGTTTATTTTTTATACAACCATTTTTTTAATTTATTCATATATCATTCACTGATTTTTGGGTATTCTCTTTGGTTGTTTTCATTGTAGATCATGGAGTTGAAGGGCATGGAATAAGGACATGAGGTTTCTCAACTGTACATTAGCTGACTGGGTTTGTTTCTTCTAGTGTCCTATTTGGGGGTGAGGAAAGATCATTGACTGTAGTAACTATATTTCTACTATGATGGATACATGAGGATTGGAGTTAAGAGATAGTATGTCCTTTTTCATTTGCGGGTTTGGGGTGGTGGATCATGGGTTTTTGGGTTTTTTAAAGATATTTTTAGGTATCAATCATCATTACTATGTACGAATCCATTTTAAATTAACATTCATTATTAATATGATTAATCATTTTCAATGATTGAAAATTTTATAATATTCATAATTTTGTTTTTGAAAAAAACTGTTTTATATATGATAAATTAATAAATAAAATATAAAATTTATGCAAAAATTTTTGGAATACCCAATCATAAAATAAAATTTAAAATAAAAATTAAAAATAGCTATTAATTATTGATATTCGTTATGAAAGATGATAATAATATTATGAGAAAATAATTTTTTTATAAAATCATTTTCTAAACATTTTGACCAACACATATTAACATTTAGTATTATTATAATTCTAACATAACTATTTTTTTAGTCGTAATAAAATTTAACGATAGAGTTTTTACCGATAGTTTTGTGATAGAACAACTTTTGTGGGTAAAACAGTTTACCAATAGAAAAAACACTTTGACCAACATATATACCATTTTTTGAAAAATATAGTTAATTATTGTATAAGAAAATTTCTTTTATAACATGTTTTCACCATAAAATATATGTTGATAAAATAATTATTGTTTATGGAAATTTAAGAATTTATCATTATTATTAAATAAAATATATGGATAAGAGATTTTTTATTTTCATATTCTTAATATAATATATTCTCTTTTGTAACTCTGTATCTATATTATAGTATTCTACTTCTTATTGACGTGGGTTAAAATGGAAGTTATTATGAGGTCGAGAATCTATATATCCATCTTAATAATTTTTTCTAGTCCTTTATGATTGTTCATTTGTAGGTCTGACATTATTTTTTACGTTTTTTTACTTCATAACTTTTTATACATTCATTATTTATTATTAATTCATATTAGGTTTATACTGTAATTTTTTTATTAATTATGAAATAATAATATATAATTTTACTTTATTTTTTAATATATTCTTAATTTTTTCTATGCATATCTTCTAAACTATTTTAATTTAATATGAAATTATTCATAAATATTTTTTAAAAGAATTAGTACACCTATCACGACATGTCCCTCGGTGCCCGTGACGTGACTACCCCATGCCCCCCTTCCATAGGCCTAGTGATGGGGACTGTCACCAAAGGCATATTCCCTTAAACCGGGAAGGGATTGCCTTTATAACAAATAATCACAGTTAACCAAGAACACAAAAAGATAAGAAAACAAGTAAACTAAACTGTAAACAGAGTGAGTGTAGTAAGTAAAAGGGGATAGAATACAAGCCCAACTGGAATGTACACGTTCATCTTTGATAGAATAAAAGTGAAGAAAAGGGAATTTCAGTTGTTGGGTCATCCTCTGAGGATCATATCTGAAGCCTAGGTACAGATCGCCTCCTCTGCACTCCACATCCACACATCTCCTCTATGTACCGAAACGTTGTAAGATAAACCTCCAGGTACCATCCAGTCCTGGTACTCTAATCCCCAGTCAGTGTTGTATTTCTTCTACATCCAACACAATAAGGTGCTGGCATAACCCCTGTAGGGGTGAGTAAATGATACACAGTAAGGACCTCGAGAACCTCTAGGTCTCACAAAATCCATAAAGGATAAATCACAAAGTATGAAAATAATAAATAACCTTACATAGGTATATTTCCATACATATACCTACGTTATCATGTAATCTATCTCAATCATGAGTAAAACACAATGTTACTAACTTAGCTGACAGTACGATTTATTCTAGGGGTATTATAAAGTAACATTCCCAATCACAACATCAAACACCTCGACATAAGGAGAACTCCTACTCTATCGAGTACAGTGGGCCTACCGCATCACACAGAGGTGCTTCCCACTATCCTTGAACTACTAACGTACTCCTCCTGTCGAGTTCCATGGGTCTGCCGCATCACCAAGGTGCTCCCCACCGTGGGTCTCCTGCATCACCAAGGCACTAACCCTTGTGGCCTACTGAGGCACTCTTCCTATTGAGTACCATGGTTTTACACTTTTACAAAGGCACTCCCCACCGTGGGTTTTCCATATCACCAAGGTGCTCCCCACTAGGCTTGTCAAGTCACTCCAAGTTGAAATGGTCAAAAGTAATCGAGTCTCAGATAGCCACTGGGTTCCCGCACTATGCTCGATCGTCTCCAGGAGGATCTCCTCCACAAGTGACTTTTAGATACACCAACTACCATGATGTACCATTATGAAGTATCTCAATGCTTCTCCACGTCATAGGGTTCTCAACATAACAGACGGTGTGTCAATCTGACACCGGATCTGTGAGTTAATAGCCTTTTATTTCAGGGGCCCCGGTCAGATTCATGCTCGAGCCAACATAATCATTCCCAATATTAATCCAAAACGCAATGTGGTATCACTAAAAGAGACCGACTCTCTCCAAGGTTCCCAATTCCCCTGAAGATTCGTCTAACAGACGTCCAGTGCAAAATTTATGGCCAAAGGAAAGTAATTGTGTCGTAGTGGGCCTGGGTCCGGTCCGACCCGGTCAGACCGACTAGGCCCGACCTGGTTCGGGTCGACCCGACCGGACCCGCTGCGTCCGGCCCCGCCCGGTGGGCAGCCTGGCCCATTTGGTTCGGCCCGGCCCACTTGGGGTCCCAGCCTACTGGTCCAGACCAGTAGGCTACGATGGTCCACAGAGGGTTGTGGGTGGTCGTGAGGCCGCAGAGGATGTCGCAGGGCAGCTCGGCCAGGTATGGTGGTTCGTCCGCAGGGTGGTGGTCCAACAACGGGGTGGTGGTCCAACTACCGAGTGGCACCTTGGCTGTGGGGAAGTGCGGATATGAAAACAGTCGAAGTGGATGCGGTCGGTGTGGAGACCGTGGAAGGTGGTGGTGGCTACTGTCGGCACGGAGGTCGTGGACTACGGGGGTGCATGCCGACAATGCGGAGGCCGTGGGGCTGCGTGGAGCTCCGAAGGATGGTGGGGGCCCTAGTTGGTGCAGAGGCCATGGACAGCAGCAGTGGCCACAAATGTTTTTTGGGGTCGTGGTCAGCACGGCAGCCGCGGGGCGGCAGCCGCCACCATTGCGTCGTCGCCTTTGTCACGGCCGGTGGTGGTGTCTACCGCTGTTCTCATGCCCTAACCATGGATGGTTTCCATCCTCCTCCATCACGAATAACACCAGAAGATTTACGAAATGTTTGGGCCATGATGGTTTGGCCCATACCCTCCATGTTAGGGTGGTAGTATATGGCTCATCAAGAACATGAACATAAATGTGATATCCTATCCTCCTACAATGATTGTTCCCAACTATCAAAATAACTTGAATGGGTGCACATGCTAAGTTATAAAAAAGAATAAATAACCCCCTACCTCCTTCTCTTGATGACGTCGATGAGGTTTCAAGGAAGAAGGCGAATCATTGGGAGAAGATGGACATCGGTGTCATTGCATTTTCCATGATAGTGGGTTTGTGTGTCATTTATGATCCTTTGATGTAGTTTGGAGAAGAAAACATCAAAGTAGAGGCATTATTCATTGGCATTCTTCTTTGGAGAGCTTTTCTCCCAAAGCTCCTCCACTCCCAAATCCCCCAAAATGAAAAGGTATCTCAAAAATAATAGATTATGTGATATTTATGTTTGTTGGCATATAATTCAAATTCAGTAAATTAATATCATAGGTTGGATCAATTAAACTGTTATGTTGGATTAATTATTATGGATGAGGGTTGGCACAATGAATATTCTAGGAGCTGTAGAGCCCCCCCCCCCCCGCATTTAATGAGGGAGTTGATAGGTTTAGGCATCAGGTGGTCCCCACCACCATATCCTCTAATTTTAGGTTTGGATCGGGTTGTCCCCACCACCATAACATAAAATAGAAGGATAAGGTCAAGCGGCCCCCACTTCTCAAATTTAACATGGAGGTTTTAACAAATAAAATAAAAATAAAAGCTACAAAACATTATTTTTATTTTTCTCATTCACAAAAAACCCAAGAACAAACTTTCACCCTTGACCAAATACCACCAAGGTGAACATACCCTTAAGAGAATACTGGTTCTTAGAGTTAAACGGTGCCCTCAACTTTTATTTCTGAACACCGGTTCAAAAGATAGAAAAACCCGCTCACACGTTTACTAAATTTACCAAAAAAAAATTCATAAATTCATTCCAGTCACTCCAGGCCTCAGAATCATGTGTCGTCAATTTTCACACACTATTCAAATTCCCATTTATTAAAAAAAATTACATTGAAATTCTGGGTCTTTGCATTTTCCACACCTCTGGCTCTATGTCCTCGAAAGCCACAACTCAAACCTGGTAAACAAGTGGGGGAACCAGGCACGTATCTGAGCCTCCTACTCCCTTGTGCTCTCATGGAGGTTCTCATGCTGCCCGGGAATGCGAACCAGAGGTATTGACCATCCACAAAGGACCCACTCCTATCGATCCTCAATCACTACTGGAACATCTATAAAAGTCATCATATCGTAAACATCCAACTCTTCATGGTCGATGATGTGAGAAGGGTCGTGCACGTATCTCCTAAAATAGGTCACGTGGAAGACGTCATGCACCCTGTGCAACTGGGGTGGAAGACCTAAGTGGTATGACACATTCCCAACTCTGCTGAGGACCTGAAATGCTTTGATGAATATCAGAGATTACATTCCGCCTCAGAAAAATCTCAGTAGACCTCATCGGGGTGAGACCCATAGAAAGACGTGGTCACCATCCACGAACTCCAGGGGTCTCCATATCTTGTCGGTATACGACTTCTACCAACTCTGTGCAGTCTTTATCAACTCTTGGATGATCTTCACCTTCTCTGTAGTAGCTTGAAACATATATAGTCCCACTAGTGCTGACTCTCCTAGGTCAGTCTAGCACAAATGTGGTCTATAAGGTTGCATGTACGATGCCTCAAAAGGTGACATCTCTATGGTGGAGTAATATCTGTTGTTGTACCCAAACTCCACAAATGTCACGTGATCCTCCCAATTGTGACTGATGTCAAGGAAACTAGAATGTATCATTTCCTTGAGGGTCTGAATGGTCCGCTCAGTCTGGCCATCCATCATAGGATAGAAGGTGGTGCTCAAATGAAGCTATGTCCTGAAAGCCTCCGACGACCCCTTCCATAGCTATGAAGTGAAACATGCATCATGATCGGATATAATCATCGAGGGTAGTCCATGTAACCATACAATCTCATGCACATAGAGGAATCCCGAGCACTCTTATGAACCCTACTCTTTGATCAGTAAAAGAGGGCTGACATGGTGAGTCATTCTATCATCACCCAAATCGAGTCATGAACCCTAGATGTACATGGAGATCCTATCATGAAGTCCATGGATATCCCATACCACTTCCACTCAAGGACCTGTAAAGGCAGTACCATGAATGTTGGTACCTGATGCTCCTCCCTCACTTGTTGACTAGTGAGGCATCAAGAGACAAACTCTGCTACTGGTTTCTTCAATCATGAACAGCATTGTTGTTGTCAAAGATCCTGGTACATCTTCGAAACTCTTGGATGTACCGCTAGAGGGGATGTGTGGATCTCCCTGAACACTTCCTCCTGAAGTAACACTGGTACCATGGTATGTCCTCTGAATAGGATGATGTACTCCCAATCTTCATGAAATGTATCAGGTTTCTACCCTGTGGATATCATAGCACCTCTTCTCTCATAGTTAGTTCCCCACGCTGCACCTCCCTAACTTGATGAAGAAGTGGGGTGTGGCTGTAAGAGACTAAGGGAAAAATGCTCCATCACTATCCACAAAAAATATCTTCAAATCAGCAAGCACCTCCATCGCCTCGCCGAGCAGCTATATATCAGACCTCCTACTGAGTGCATCTACAACAACATTCCTCTTCCTCAGAGTATAGACTATCATGAAGTCATATTCCTGGATAAACTCAAGACAACTTCATTGTCTCAGGTTCAAGTCCTTCTAATAGTATATATACCTAAGAATATTGTGATCATAGTACACTGAAAAATGTTTTCCAATCAGATAGTGCTGCCACATCTCCATGGAAATTACAACTATTTATAACTCCAGGTCATGGGTAGCGTAGTTCTGCTCATGTTGTCTCAGCTGTCACGAACCATATGCGATCACTACTCGCACCTTCATCAGGACACATCCCAGTCTTGTCCCTGATGAGTCAATGTATACTATGTACCCAATACACCCCTCTAGAAGCCTAAAAATGGGGGCACTAGAGAGCCTCTTCCCCAGCTCTTGAAAACTCCACTAGAATTTCCTTCAACAAACAAAGGGTTTCCCCTTCTTCGTCAATGTTGATAGTGGTGTTGATAATCTGGATAAGTTTGGCACAAACATTTGTTAGTATCCATCCAAACCCAAGAAACTCCGTACCTCTTTTACAGTCTTGGATGGATCCCATGAAAATACCACCTCAATCTTCACTGGATCCACTCCAACTCCATCCACCGTTATGAAATGTCCCATAAAGTGAACCTCTCTGATCCAGAAATGGCACTTTGAGAGATTCCCATAAATCTGGTACTCTCAGTGTGTGTCTAGTACTACATAAAAATGGTAGGCATGCTCCTCCTCAGTAGCCAAGTTGATCATAATGTCATCGATGAACACTACTACAAAGCAGTCAAGGTATGGTTGAAATATCTTGTTCATGAGTCCCATCAACACTACTGTAGCGTGGGTTTCACAGAATAGCATATCCGTGAACTCATAATGGCCATACTAACATCTGAAGTCCATCTTCTACACATCCTTGTCTTGCACACTAAGCGAGTGATATCCTGATCTGAGGTCTATCTTCGAGAACCATTATGCTCTCGTCAGCTGATCAAAGAGGTCATCAATCCTCTAGAGGGTGTACATATTTTTCATGGTCACCAGGATCAGGCACCGATAGTCAATAAAAAGTCTCAAGCTCTTATCAGCCATATTGGTGAACAAAATCATGGATGCACATGCAGAAACACTGGGCTGAATGAATCCCTCCCCTTGCAAGTCCTCCACCTGTACCCCTAGCTCACGAAGCTCATCATGAGCCATCCGATATGATGGTGTAGAAATTGGTGTCGTCCTGGGGTACAATTCAATGTAAAAGTCTACCTCTCTACATGTTGGTATACCCAGAACATTTTTAGGGAAAACATTCGTGTATTGGTCTTCTACTAAATATAGATCAGACTCCCCACATCAACTGCCCAGAGGGTAAGGCATGCCAACTAATGAGTGATCAGTTGCACCCTCCTCTGGGTAAGTCCATCGTATGCTGCAAAGGTTCCCTTATCGTCAGTGATGGTGAACCTTGTCCCATCTATGTAGACAAACCACACTTTGCACCTAATAAACTCTATCTGATCATGGATAATAGATAACCAGTCCATACATCATATGAAGTCTTAAGACCATGACGCTGCTACTAGGAGAACCCAGTTGAAGCTCTTGCCTCCTATAGTGAGCTCTCACTATTGGAACAAGTTTGTAATCATCTAATCCTCTCTTGTAGGAGTCTCTAGCCATAAGGATTGATCCAAAGGCTTTATCAGAATATCCTAGATCCGAACGATGGAAGTGGAAATAAAATAATTACTAGATCCTATGTCTATAAGTATTGTAGCTATGGTGGAGTAGACATAGATCATACCTTGTATCATCTCCAAAGTGACATTATTATAAGCCTTAGCTTCCTAGATCTGAGATCTCCCCTATCCAGCTACTCCGTATGGTCGGGGTGGACTACCTGTTGGTGGTGGCAGTAACATCTTGAATCATCTCCCACCACAAATTGCACGACCAGCTCCTTGGCCACGTCCGCCTGCTCCATGAGGACCTCCTCAGTCGAAACTCTATATCTACCTGGGTGGCCCCTCTACCATCTACTGATCATCTATATAATGGGTTAGACAGTCACGAGAAATGTGACATTGCCCGATGCATGTGAAACACTACCGGTTACTGGTATAATTCGCTCCACCTAGGGTGCCCCGCACAACTGATACTGAGTCATGCAGTCACCCACCTATAGGTCTGATCCTCTTGGTCCTATGTGATGCTTGTCCGTTGCTGGCTATAGAAGACTCTGCTACATGACAACTAGTGGTTGGTCTTGCTGCTGGGGACTGCTCAGCAAGGAAACTCTACACTAAGAGGGCTCTCTCTAACACCCCTTCCTGCATAAAGATACCGAGTGAGATCATCGATGCCTTGATCCCCTGCCTCATCCCCTACTCAAAGGTCCGAGCCTTGAAGAATGCGTCCTGAACCATATATGTGGATTAGAGTGAGAGTTCAATGAACCTCGCTGAGTACTATGATACAGTCATTATGCCCAGCTGCAGATGAAGAAGCTCTTATATGTGCACTGCACGAAGGGTCACTATGACAAACTCTACCCAAAACAGGCTCTTGATGTCTGCCCGGAGTAGCGAAAACTTATCGTAAACCTGAAGCATCAAGATCCACCATATTCCCGCTACTGCATGTAGAAGGCTGGCAGCAATAATCACCATGACATCGGCTTGTGTCCCTAAGAGTCGAAAGACTCTCACCACAGCCTCCAGCCTATCCTTAACTACCTTTTGGTATTTCTCTCCACTGAACCTAGGTGGCCTCTGGAGTTGGAACTCATGAAAGGCGCTCAATCGGTGTACACCATCTATGTATGGGGATGGTGGCATCAGTGTCTCAATGGGTAATGGTACCTCTGGTGACTCTGCTAGTGCCTCTGCTGGAAAAGGTCCATGTACTGAGGCCTCTTCACTCGGTGGGCTATTAGTGAAAACAACAGTCAGAACCCTAGTTGGCTATCTGCGTGGAGGCATCCTAAAAAGAAAATTATGTGCCATGGTCAATAAGTTATACCTGTTGATCTCACTGAAAGGGGACACAAAGAAACCTCTTGAAAACACACACACAATCAATATTTTCATTCACTGAGTTGAAAATTAGAAGTCGGGGTCCTAGTGTAGAGATACTTCTGTCACACCAACACTGGATTCCCTAAACTGATAACCACCCTCATTACCCTTAACACAATTTCTTCATAAAAAATATCAGAGTCCTAGTTTGTTGGTAAAACCGACTCCTATGATACTAATTTGTCCCGAACCATCCTCTGGGGCCCACACCATAACAACCCCAATCCTGCCTTCCGTAGGCCAGGGGATGGAGACTAGCACCAAATGCTTATTCCCTAAAATTGGTAAGGCATTTCTTTTATATCTTATAAGCACAGGTTACCAAGAACACTACAATATAGGGACACAAGTAAACTGAACTGTAAACAGAGTGAGTACAGTAAGTAAAAGGGTCCAGAATATAAGCCCAACTAGAAAGTACAAGTTCAACTGTGAAACAATACAACTAAAGAAAATGGAAAGTCTGATGTTGGGTCATCCTCTTAGATTCATACCTGAAGGGAAGTTACAGATTGCCTCCTCAGCACTCCACATCCACCAATCTCCTCTACATACCAAAACTCCATATGGTCCACCTCACGGTACCGTCTAGTCCTAGTACTCTAATCCTCAATCAGCAATGTACATCGACTGCAAACTACATAACATTGTTTGGTCATAGCCTTTGCAGGGGTGAGTAAAACGATACTCAGTAGGGACCCCGAGACCCTCTAGGTCTCAAAAAATAAATCAAGTATAAGTCACAAAGTATGAATACAATAGATAACCTTACATAGGTATATTCCCATACATATACATATGTTATCAAATAGTCCATTTGAATCTTGAGTAAAACACAGAGGTACTAACTCATATCACACCAGGATTTATTCTAGGGGTAGTAACAAGTAACATTCTCAGTCACAACGTCAAACACCTCGGCTGCTAGAGAAATCCACATCTATCGAGTACAGTGGGCCTGCCACATCACACAGAGGCACTTCCCACAAACCATGTACTACTACGGTACTTCTCCTGTTGAGTACCATGGGTTTGTCGCATCACCAAGGTGCTCCCCATCGTTGGTCTGCCGCATCACCAAGGCGCTACCCCTTGTGGCCTGTTGAGGTACACCTCATGTTGATTACTGTGGGTTTGCCATGTCACCATGGAACATCCCACCATGGGTCTGTCACATCACCAGGGTGCTTCCCACTGGGCTTGTCAAGTCACTCAAAGTCGAAACGGTCAGTAGTGGTCATGTCTCACCCAGCCACTGGGTTCTCGCACTATGCTTGCTCGTCTCTGGGAGAATCTGATTCCAATATATCGGTTGTTATTGAAAATGCAACGAATTCTCATGAAGATTTATTTCAATGTTCCCCCACGTCGTAGGGTTATTAACGTAACAGAGGACGTGTCAATCGGATGCCCAGTCTTTGAGTTATTAGCCTTTTAGTCCCAGGGGACCAGTTGGATTAATGCTCGATCCAACCTTACCAATCCCCATCTTAATCCAAAACATAATGGGTTATCACTCAAGGGGACTGACTCGCTCCAAGGTTCCCAACGCTGCTGACTGTTTATCTAACAGACATCCAGTGCAAGAGTTATTGCCAAAACTATGTAATTGGGTCGTAGTGGGACCAGGTGTGGTCGGACCTGGTCGGACTGAGTCGGCCCGACCCAGCATGACATGACCCGGTTCGGGTCGACCCATACTAAACAGCTGGGTCTGGCCCAGCCCACAGGGTGGCTCGTCTGTTTGGGTTCAGCCCATCCCAGTGGGCCACGAGGGGCCGTAGAGCACTACAGGTGGTCGCGAGGCCATGGTGGGTGTCGTGAGGGCGCAAGGCCGCGGGGTGGCTCAGCCGGGGATAGTGATTCGACTACGGGGAAGTGGTCTGACTGTGGGGCAATGCGGAGCTGCAGACGACGGTGGAGGCCGCGGTCTGCGCAGAGGTTGCGGATGGCGGTGCGGGCCTTGATTGGTGGGGTGGCCATGCGGTGACGTGGATCCGCGGTCAGGGGTGGCGGCAGGGCCACGGTCGGCGCAGTAGTCGCAGACGGCAGCGGAGGCCACGGGGCAGCGCCATAGAGACGTCCCCATCGCCGTGGCCTGCGTGTGTGCCAATCACCATTCTAGTACCCCAACTATAGATGGTTACCATCCTCCTCCATCGTAAAGAACACCACAAGATTTTCAAAAGGGTCAGGCCATGTTGATTTGGCACGTACCCTCTTTGTATGGGTGGTAGCATATGGCTCATCAAAAACATGAACATAAACGTCAAATCCTATCCTCCCACAATGATTGTTCCCTACCCGAAAAAGAAATAGAAGGGTACACATGGAAAATGATAAAAAAAAAAGAAATAAACCCATACTTAATTCACATGATGACATCGACAGGGTCTCAAGGAATAAGGAGAATCATTGCAAAAAGATGGACATCGATGTCATCGGTATTTTCCATGATTGCCGGTTCATGCATTATTTGGGATCCTTTGACGGTGATTAGAGAAGAAAACATTTAAGGAGATGTGTTCTTCGTTGGTGTTCTTCATTGGAGATCTTTTCTCCTAAAGCTCCTCCTCTCCCAAATCCACCAAAATGAAAAGGTAGCACAAAAATAAAAGATTATGTGATCTATTATGTTTGTTGGAATATTATTCAAATTGCGTGGATTAATCTCATAGGTTGTCACAATTAATGTGGTATGTTGTCTTAATTATTGTGGAGGAGGGTTGGCACAATTAATATTGGAGGAGTTGAAGAGGTTCTCCCACCTTTAACAAGGGATTTCATATGTTTAGGACAAGGGTGGACCCCACCACCATAACCACTCATGGGAGGTTAATCTTGGTTGGTCCCCACCACCATATACTCTCCTGGGAGGTTAAGGTCTGGTGGTCCCCACTTCTCAACTTTCACATGGAGGATTTAACAAATAAAATCAATATAAATTCCAAAAAACATTATCTTTATTTTATTCATTCACAAAAAAACCCAAAAACTAACCTTCACCCTTTACCAACTATCGCCAAGGTGAAAGTCTTTTTAAGAGAATACAAGTGTTGTGTGTTCAACAGTGCCCTTTTATTTGAATTTTGAGCATCAGTTAAATATATTGTGAAACCTTCTTGGACGTTTACTGAACGTACCGGAAAAAATGTGAAGAAATTCATTACGGGAACTTTGCGCCATGGAATCACGAGCCATCAATTTTCATGGACTCGTAAAATTCCTATTTATTAAAAACATTTCATGGAAATTATGGATCTTTACATCACCATCCTCATAAAATTCCTATCTAGTGTAATATTATGTATATTATAAATCCTCTATAGTTTTAATATACTAATGTGTAAATAGAGAATGTTGAGTATGATTGAAAATAATCTATTTAGACCATTAAATAATATGAATATAAATAAACCCCAAATCATTGACAGTTTGAATTATGAATATCAAAAGAGGTAAAATATGTAATTATATTATCACTACTAGTTTTGATAATTTTAAAATGATTTCAATTTAGTATAATAATATAATTAAATCTATTGTGATATTAAGTAGAGATTATAAATCTATTTTTAAAATTATTTATAATTTTTATAATATTTTACTATATGGAATGAAATGAATTAGAAAAAAAGTTATATTTCTTCATGAGAGATATAAATGGTATATTAAATAACTTGTAATTTACTTGTTTCAGAAAATTTAATGTTTAGTAAAATTAATGTGTTATTTACAGAGTTGGTTATCAAAAATTTTATATTATGACTTATTAATGATTTAATTTAATGTCTAAATGTTTTATAATGATTTCTAATAGTTATCAGTCATTGGGTGAATTTGATTTTATTGATAGTAATATGTTTTATAATTTAATATACATTCTTCAAAAAATTAGTAAAATATGTTAAAAACAAAAAATATAACGAATTTGATAGAAAATAAGATCAATGATTATACTAAAATTTTAATGATGAATGGATATCTTGATATGAGAAATACATCAAAACTAAGAATGAATAAAGGTCATTCTTTTTCAATTAAATCATCTAAAACTAAATCACATCATGATTTTGGATAGAAATTTGATAAATAATTTGAAATAATGTATATTCTCAAATAGAAAAATCTATGGGAATCATGTTCTAGGAGAAATTTACTAAAAACAAAAATAAATATAGAGGATGATACATCAGATATAAAATATTTGGAAGGAGGAATGAAACTGAATAAAATTATTTTATACTCTATTTTTTATGAATCTATGAATATAACACTTGATTAACATAGGTTGAAGTGAAATTCTAACAATTTAATAAATTTTAAAAAGTATAACGTAAATAAATCATTAAGGATAATGATTAAAAAATTTAAGTGAAAAATAGTCTTTTAAAAGATTATTAGATAGTGATTATAGTAATAATATTTTTGGAATACATATTACAACCATTAATAATGATAAAATATTGTTCATGGAAAAGGTAATTTGATATTTAGCTATTAAGCCGTTATATTACTTTTTTTCATTTTTTTTGAAGAAGTATATTCACCATCAATTGGAGAAATTGATAAATATTTCATTAACATATAAAAATTATATAAAGTGTGAGAAAATAATTATAATCATACAAATTCATACCAATAAAATGAAAATTAAAATATTCCAATATAATATAAGAACAAAATGAAGAATATATATTAGTTATTATTGTTGAAGAAAAAAGATTTTATAAAACATAAATTTGATATTCAATGAAAAATTGTTTTTCTAACCTTACATATGAAATGAAATTTTTTTATAAAATCATATATTAATATAAAATGGCTTTTTTTGTTTGATGTAAAATCTTTAACTTCATGAAAACTATACTTTTTTTCAAATTACTTCAATATGAATAGTGAATATTTTTTATATTTTTGTTAAATTAGTCAGTTCTAATGAAGAAGGTTTCCCTAAAGAAGTTATTATTATATCTGGATAGATAGAGATTATTTTTTATGTGAAATATATAGTCAACCAAATATAAGGTTTTTATATCTTTGGGAATTGATGTTTTTATTAAATGTGTTTTTAGAAATAATAAATGTTTTGTACTAGAATATTTATTTATTTATAGAATTTAATTTCAAAAACAAGTAAAAGATATGTTCATTACTGGGAATGTTTTTTGTTATTATTTCATCATCTCATCATTATAGGCCTCCCATAATCAGACCCACCCTTTTTCACCATGTCATGTTTTATTTCTCTATATATTTTTTATGAGACGAAGTTAATTGGTTTCATAATGTAAAATAATCATTAATAGATTAGACCAAAATAATTTCTAGTGATGTTCCATAGGAAACCAATACATTTATTCAATAGAAATAATTAAACTAACACCTGTTTGATAAAATATAACTAACTACATATACCATATGCTATTTAATCCTAGGGTTTTTATAAAGTACCAACTCATATCTAAGTATATGTAATTCTATAGCCACCATATTATGCATCTACTCATGTATACTATGTTCATCAACTCAATTGTTTCTATAAATGATTTAAAATTAACTATGATGTTTTCCTTTCTATGATGGAAAAGTTGACACACAATATCACCCTCTTAATTGGATAACTGGTCTATAATTCATCGTGGAGGATCTCTATATAATGAAAATTTTAAAAACACACCAATTGCAGTTTCATTATTCATTTGATATTCTCTTCTCATAATGAAAATTAATTTCATATAATTTCCAACATAGAATCATAGTTACTCCTCTCTCATAACCCCATGAAATAGCCATATGTATTCAACCAAAATCTAGAATAATTATTGTTATGATTATACTTATTTTGGAATCATCATTCTAACTCATTGAGTTCCATTTGAAACACCCAACCATTATATATTTGGAATTAGTTTATTCGTATAGATCCCCATAATAAATTATGTTCATTAGATTTATATTGTCATGTAATCATCAAGGGAGATTCCCCAACTCCAAACCAATGAGGTATCATAATGAATGATAATATGTTGTCTTCCATTAACATCAGGGTATCTCCAATATCTGAAAATCTAACAAACCATTTAAATTTTTTCCATTACATTCTAGTTTGTGGGAGACAACATCCCACCCCCATTTTTTACACCATAACCTGTTTCATATGAAATATAATTAAAAAATGTCCATTTTTGTTACATAATAAATATTTAATGTGAACATTTTATTTTCGAAGAAAATTAACAAAGATGAATTATTAATATAGGTGATATATCCATCAATAATGAGACATTAAATTCAATCATTCATTAGGATTTAGTCTATAAGAACAATTTATTAATCATAAATCTATTATGCGATGACGGTTACTCTCAGAACATTAATAATGATAAATTTTTCATAACAAGAACATAAATAGTTTATATATTATCATTTAAAAATAATAACAATGTGTATAACATAGATATAGAAGTATTGAGTTACTAAAATATTCCATTCCTTGTTTAAGTAGATCTTAAGTCAGTTCTTAATCATAAATTATTAAGACACTAAAATTTCTGTAAATTTTATATAAATTATAAAAACATTCTTCTAAAGTATCTTTGTTGAATTATGTTGAATTATTAATAATACTATTTTTCTTCAAAATATATAAATCAAAATAAGTCCAGGTTTTAACCAATTAGGGATGTCTTAACATCCATAAAACTTCTATTAGTTCACATGGATCATTTTATATCTAACTAAATTTAATATATGTAAGGTATGTATAATTTTAATATCTTAGTTGCCAATTAAACTAGATTTATAGTCGTTTTATTTTTTTGCAAAATAATTATCTTCTCAACTTTTTTTAAATGACTTTATCTCTTGTTTGAAATTATTAAAGTATTAAAATAATATCTTTCATGATTCATTATAAATTATAATTAAAAAAATAATTAATTTTTTTTTGTGTAAATGAAATTAAATATAATTTTTTAGTGCCATGAACACAACAACATTATAGAGTTATTGAAAAAATATAACCCCTCAAGAGATAGCCCAGCCTATATTGACAGAATATCATGTACCAAAATATGTTTTGGAAAAAACTATTAACACTACCCCTTAAGTTAAAACAAATATTTTTATTCATTAAATTTTAAATAAAACACTATAAAAATATGGAACCAATTGACTCTAAATGACATGTACTTTATAGTTTATATAATAAAAGTATTAATTATGAATTCATGTGATTATATTGATATTTTTGTATTAAAATCCCATGAATAAACTATCCATTGTTAATGTACCATAATTATTCATTTTAGAAGTTCTACAAAACTATCTCATAAAATTCATTAAAATGAATATGTGAGGTTTGATGAAACTAATCTATTTTGTATGTTATTTTCAAATCCTCTAAATTTTAAAATTTATTTTAATTCCCTTATCAAATCCCCTATATTATTTATCTAATTGAAGAACATTAAATATTTTTTTTCATTATACTATAAGACAAAAATTAAAATTTCTATTATTTTATAAATATAGACAAAATTTCATCTTTGGTATAACATTTTTGTAAATTCCCATTAACATTATTATTAGTTATTTTGGTAAATTGATAATATTATAATATTATTTTTCATATTAATGTGAATATCCCACATTATTATCTTAATTATAACATATTATTGCAGCATATTCCTTAGGTTATGAGAATTATTATTTATTTCTGTAATAAAATGTAAATATGTTAGAAATAAATAATGTTTATTTTTTCATTAAAAATCTAGATAATTTCAAATTTTTGAACTATATTGATATTTTAAAATAATTTTGATGAAAATAGAACCATAGTCCAAAATATGGCTAGACATGTATATAATTATTATAATTAAGAAGTCGGAATATTCGGTTAAAATTTATTTTCTCTATTGGAATGAATTGAGTATATATGGTTATTAGAATTATTTTAGAAGAAATATAGTTATTTTATTAAATATAGATTTTAATATTTTTGAAAAGATTCCATATTTCCCATTTATATTTTATTTAAAAAATTTCATATTATATAATACATGTTTTTGCAAGACTTGTGTTATGTGATTCTTGAAAACATAGATATTACGTCTTCCTTGTATTGATGGATATCATAAGTATTATTATGTGATAATACTCCTCAATGATAACATAGAAGTATAAAAATAATGATTAATATTTGGATTATCTAAAAATAACTGTCATTAACTGGATACAATATATATTACGACAAATTAAAAAAGGATTATTTGAGTTCATTCACGTGAAGAATGAATTATCATCTGAAAAATTTACCACTATGTTATATAATGTATGATTTTTATATATGATGAATTTTCAATGATTTATAAGGAGTAAAAATCCATAGAAATAAGAGATATTGTAGTATTGATTTCTTATAAATAATTATCTATATCCCTGATATTTTCTTGAATCTCTTCTATAATCCATTTATAAGTAATACAATGTTATGTGATAAAGGAGGATTCTTCCCATTTGATGGTTTATTCAGTGTTAAGATATGTATATATCAAAAATGATGGAGACCATCAGCTACAACTATGGTTAATTAATCATGTGAATAAATGAAGATTTGTTATGTAGTGATCACTGGTGTAAGATATAAAAACATTGCTTTCCATTTTAGTTAAGGCTGGTTTCGGTTTAAAGAAATGTAGTTCATGTGTTTATCGGTTCTAGGTTCTTGTAATAGTATTGAATAATTGTTAATAAATACTTATAAATTAATTATCCATGTCATTTCCATAATATACCATTTCATTCACTAATCCATTTTCAAGATAATGAAAAATGATTTCATATAAATGTTTTATTCTATAACATAAGTTATGATTGGAATTTAAAATGATGTTTGACCGCAAAAATTTAATATTTCAAAGTTCATAGTATATCTCCATATGATATTGGATTTATTAGTCAATGAAATAATTTAAACCATTATGTTTCAACCACATTATAATGTATAATATAGGTGTCCATGTGAGAACATGACCCACCAATGCACACCTGGGGGTGGAAGGACATGCCATACCTCCCCCAATCCTACTTCCATAAGCCAGGGGTTTGAGGTAACAACTGGGAGGTAATGAATAATATTGGATTCATTTTCTAAATATACATGCACGCATGCACCCAACCATCACAATACAAATGTGTGCGATAAATATTAATAAAATACAATAACCTCTAGTGTAAAATTTAAAAATTTAATAAATTCATTACAACTCAAAATAGTGGGAGAGATTAAACTAAAATGAATGGGTAAAAATGCATTCCCTCCCTGAAAATATGTCCAAACATGTAAAAAAATATTTTAGAATAAAATATTAGAGATTATAGATCGACATCTCTAAGCCCAGACCACCATATGTGGTCATATGCACCCAAGTATCTCTATGCTTCATTGAAATCACTAATGATAGGTCTATCATCTATAAAAGACAAGTAATGTGTGGGAAAATCCAATTTTGGGGTGACTAAATTCATTCCTTGTAGGATGACCCAAAAACTAGAGTGGGGATATATGAGACAATATTTATGTAGTCGACTCATCCAAGGCCTAATAAAAATTAATCCTAAGAATAAATATATTAATATCTCTTCTCATAAAAAATATTAGATGATAGAGAAAGGGGATCCCTATCTCACATATCATATCTATGTACGACGAGTCTACCTACAATTCAAAAGAACCTTCATCGATTCCCAACATTTAACATGTCTTCCTGATGAATTAATCATGTGGGGGACCCACACCTCGCCACAATACTTCATAGTCATGTAGGTATATTGTCCATGTATAAGCCCTATCCTTATATCAGTAAGGGGTACCGCATAATATATTGAGTACCGAGACACTAATTTCCCATGGGGTACCACTCAGCCAATAAAGGACCCATTCCCATGTGTGTCAGGGTGTACCACTTAATTGGTAGAGGAAACACACCCTAGTATATTAGGGGTTACCACTTAGTAGGTAGAGGACCCACACCCTAGTATATTAAGTTGGTAACACTCAGTGGCTAGAAGACCCACACCCTTGTTTCTGAGGGTGTATAACATAGTATATAATAGACCCACACCCTAGTCTCTGATGGGGTACCTCTCAGTATATACATGGGGATTGTCAACCTACGTTTGTCTATAGTAATCCAAATTGATAACTACTATTATAAAACACATAAAAAGAATATTAATAATCAAAAGATCATACAATGAATCTAAGAAGCCACTATAATGGCCATTATCATTTTATATGTGAAAAAACACACCAGATCAACTACTCATAGAACAAAATCCAAGTTAGAATAAATGAGATGTGATATGTCGAAGATCCGTGATGAAATATATAGTTTGTACATGCGGTGAAACAATATGGGACCTCAACTAGTATTCAGGACATGCCCTCGACAGCACATTGTTTGGTTGGTCATGAATTGTTAGGTGGTGTTTAGTTCTATCACATGGCATGTCTCAACCACTATGGGTCATCCTATACACTCTTTGTTATTTTTGTGTGCCGTAGAATGTTCTTATGTACTGTATAATGTATCTATAAATTATCAAGTACTGTGGTGTTCTAGTGAACTACGATAGTGAGCAACATGTGGGGAAACATATCCTCCTTGTAATTTACCCTTTAAAATCATTGATTCGAGAATTTTGATGTCACATGGTGTGTGGTTCCTCTAAATGATGTGTGATTTTTAAAACAAACCTGAATCCCTAGCTATCATATAAATATAGATTACGTGGAATCTTTTCATCATAGTACCCACTGTGCATATTATGATTTTCCATAAACCAGATAATGTTTTAAAAATAATCCATATCCTTTACAGGCACTACTAAAATCACAAGTCGACCCTGACAAATCATTTTAATGGACCTTTGAGGGTATGATATTTCTTATAATGTCCTAAAAATTATGAACTACAACCCCATAGGATAACAGGGAAGTACATGTAATACTATGGAAGGAAAACCTAATAATGAACAAGTATTAATTTATGGGTAACAATTCTTGGACTAAAATATCATAATCAATAATCATGGGGTTTAAAACATAGCATGGAAATATAATAATCAGATAAAAATTATTCATTAATGGGGATAATATTATGGGTGAAAAAAAAGGCAAAAAATAAATTAAATGTCATTCTTTAATGGTGTAATTAAAATTTGAATAAACCCAAAATTTATAACCCCTACCTCAATATGGGATCAATCATTGGGAAATATTGTGTTCACCAGTGAAGGGGATGATCTTCTACATTCTTTGAATATCAATCCACCTCAATCATGTTGTCATTCACCATTCTATTTGAATTCCACAAAAAATAATGCTTTGAATTTCCTCTCAATGATCTTAGTGTTATGAACCTATCCTTTAAGAATTTCCATAAAAGGGCTATCTATATCGGGTAATAGGTTAATAGTGTTATATTAATTAGTTAAATATATAAATTATTTAATCTATTCAATATTCACACCAACAGCTTCCTTATCTGAATGTCCAGTGTAAACATACATTATACCAATCCTAGGGTATACATTCTATTCAAGATTCAACTATTTTCTTAGATTTAAAATCTGGTACTCCATTTTGGAAATAATCCCTTATTTCTAGAAAACTGAACATACATGATATAAACTATAGATAATATTTTTGTAAATTTAATTCCATGATCATCGGTCCTTGGAATATCACTCCATCTTGGCATATATCTCTAAAAAATATCTTAATATATTTCATATTCTTACAAGGAAAAAATAGTTTCTCAAAATTATTCCCTCCTTATATATTCATCCCTCAATATCACAATATATGAAAAATAGTGGGGATATTTATTCCATGTCTTCCTCTCACACTCCTAGGAGCTCTCCACCATGATCTTATGTTCCAAAATCACATGAAATAATAACTATTTATAATCCATGATAAATCCTAGCTTTTTGATCCACAACATCCATCAGGTACATTTTGATGGTTTCTATATCCATGATGTCCATCCCTCTATAGTATGTAATGTGTTTAGGATCATTCATGTATCACCACAACTATAATACAAGGAATAAATCATACACCCACTCTCTCTCTAGGAGCAGAAAGAGAATGTATATATCCTCACCAACCCTTGATAGGATCTACAGTGGCTCGATAAAACATGGGGGTATCCTCCCTACCTATAAAAATATCCACAATCCTTATTATGTGGAATCTAGAAAAATATTTACATTCTAAAACTCTAGGTGACTACCATATCAATATTCATATAAATTAAGCATTAACTATGCTATCCCCATCTGCTCATAGACCACATGGACCATCTCTATCATCACATTCACTATTTTTATCCAAACAAGTGATGTATCATCCATCTCATTCTACTATATGGGTGACTGATATGGTCTCCCTAATAGGGCCTCAAAATGTTCCTTCCTGTAACACCCCAAATTTTTATGTATTATTTTTATTAAATTAATTAAATTTAATTGATATATATTTTTATATGAAACTCAACATTAATAATTCCACACATGAAACCCTAGGGTATCTTGCTTTACACATGACAATAAGTTGAAACTAAACCATGTAATGTTATTAATATTATTCCAACAAGAATGATATAATGTAGTCACTGAAAATAGAGATACTAATAGTAATAAATAATATAAATATATTATGTTTAATCGTATTATAAAAATATAAAATATTATAAAAGGTACCCAATTTTTAAATATATTATTTATATGTTTACCAAATATTATTTTCTCAAAAATATGATTTTAAATATTTATATGGATAATTATAAAATTATTGTTCCCAAATTTTTAAATCTATGTAATATGAAATAAAATTTAATTTTGTAATCATCGTGCCAAACTTATCTTATGGTTATTTTTTCAGAATTTCCTGAAAAGTTAATTTTTTTTGAATAGTTAGAAAAATTAATTTTTCTTGAAGTTATCCATTTCATTTAAATTATTTAAAATTTAAAACCATATTCTAAATATTTTAAAAGTAAAATTAGTTTTATTATATATATATTAAAAAATTTAGTACTTTAGAATCTATTTCATATGAAATTTGATATAAAAACATTGTGATCTTTTGAAAAAAAATCCAAGAAAACTATCCTTCTCATCACAACTGTGAGATTAATTTTTTAAAAAATTCCACGTTGGTGATTTGAATTTTGAAAAAAAAATTCTATATTAAGAATTAGCATTATTTATATTATCTAACACATTCATGTAAATTTATGACCAAAATGAATAGTTAATATAATTGAAATTTATTATCATAGTTGACATAGAAATGTGTTTACATGATGGTAAACTAACAAGATAAGTGTTAAAATTCCAATAACACTTTTCATATTACTATTGTTTGTCCATATTGAAATATTATCCTTTCAAATTTCAAATATATGGTCATTTCGGTTCTTTTTTCTAAATATCTTTATTATTTTAGATTATTTTGGGAATTTTTTTATAGATTCAAAGTGGGTTCATTTTTCCACTTATAAAAGGAAACCACTGCAATGAAATTATTTTCACCTCTAAAGACAAATATTTTACCCAATAATAATGAAACATACCTCCCCAAAATCGTTATCTATATTATAAGGCATTATTCATCCCAACAGAAAGACACCCATGTCATTAATAAGATATTAAAATAGATTGCTTCTATGAAAAGGGAATTTTCATCATTATGGTCCTACTTATTGTTCCAAAATTTTACACCATTAGTTATCTATTAACACTTTCAATTTTATAACACTAGTATATTTTATATAATTATATGTTATTTTTTTAATGTAATAACATATATCAATCTCTACATCTATAGATTTTGAAACGAAACCATGGATTATGTATATAGAGAAATACCTTTTCATGAATCAAAAAAATCATTTTCCATCAATAAATATCACCTTTGGGTGTCATAATGAATTTAGTATAGGTATATGAAATTTTTAGAATACTTTCACACCATTAAATATAATATCACATGTACCATTTTACTTTCTTCTCTATGAGGGATATGGTAATGTCACTAATGTGTGAAGCATACTACTACATCATCAATCGATGTGATTTATTATCAAGAAAAAATTACATGGAAGGTAATAAATAGTATGTCAATGAAAATATGTTATATATATGAAATGAAAATGGTTATATAATGTTTGTTAATTATTTACTCATCTTTAATTCCATTTTCAAAATATTGAAACATAATTAAAGTGTACGTACAACCAAATGTCTCCTTGAATAGATCATTCATAATTATATATATAACTATTGTTAATGATTTTAACTATTTATATAATTTTATGATAATATATTAATGTTTCATTTAAAATTATGGATATGATTGAAAAATGACAAAATTAAAAGAACCAAAACTACTAATATTATAATTAAGTGTATGATTGTCGAATATATTTAAAAAAAAATTTACAGTTGGTTTGAATGTGTAAAATGGAAGTAGAGATTCATGTACTCAGTGATTTCCACATCACCTTTATATTATTTGATATACAATCCATATTAACCACTTATTTCTTTCATGTGGGATATATACTACTCGAAAATTAATTTTAGGTTTATTCTCCATAAAATTGCTATGATTACATATATAATATATGATATCATGTTATTTTTTGTTATGTTTCAATTTTTACCAATGTATAAAATGTTTTATATTATAATCTCAACATTTATCCAGACTTTTTAATATTAATTCTACAATGTTGATATATTCTCACATTCCACTCAAGAGTTATCATGACTTTTATTCGCATTTGGTCATTAATTGTATTTCAATTTAATAATAAAATTTTCTAACTCATTGGTACATTAAATAATGGTTAATATATTTCTAATAAGATTTTACATGGATTCTACATTAGTTTAAATGCTAATTTCTTCCAAAAAAATTTATTTAAAAGAATTAAAAAATTATTTTAATCTCTGTTAAAATAATTTATTATATTAATTTTTATATATTATATAATTTTTAAAATTTATTTTTAATGGATTATTAATTTAATTTTACAAATATTTCTTAATTGATTTTATTGAAACTATGAAAAAAATGTTTTTTAATGTGAACTGTATATATGGAATATTCATTCATCATGATCACACAATACTTTATGGATTAAATTATATATATCCAAAGATTTTTTAAAATAAAATTATTTCCAAAAAATTTTATGAAATTTTATTTTAAAAATGTTATTTTCATATAAATAAATTTTTTCGCAATTATTATTCCATGTGTCTTTTAATATTAATTTTCTATATATGATGACATTATTTGATGTTAATTTATCATTACTGAAGATATGATCTAAGGATAAAATTAATAGTCTTTATCTATGTGATTTATCTTAATAAAGAAAAATGTTTATAATTCCAGTTTCCCTTTCATAAGTTAAACCATCAAAAAATTATTATGAAAAATGATTCCTTCACGACGAGTTATAAAATAAAGAAATGATTATGAAACCTATCTCTTTGAAAAATTTATGATATTATTATAAATTTATGAAACTCATTTAATTTCATGGGTTAGTCTATTATGAATGTTTTATGATCTTGTGGAACACATATGTTTGAATTCCATTATTATATGGGAGGGACCTATATGTCCCTCCAATGCATTTGGGAAGGATTTATAACTCATGATATAGATATTATTAGACCATGTAGTAAACCTATTATATTATGGGACTTTGTTCTCAATGGTGTTCATGGGATTGAACCTTGAAAAATATTATGGTTTGGGGGCAGAACCCATTCAACTATGATATCCTTGAATGTGACCCTTGAATTCTATGGAAATGATTTTTTATTATTATTTTAATGCCCAAATTTGATCTATTATTCCAATTTTATTCTCTCATGTTTCATATTCATTGATTCCAAAATTATTTATGTCCTATGAACTAAAATAATTTATGTAATGACTCATTATTTTTATCACTAATTTAAAGGGTTTGGTTTTCAACTCATACACTCATTTTCTAAAACCCTTATACTCATTTTAGGCTTACATATATTTTTTAACCCTTACTACGATACTAGGCTCAAACTTCCTTATGTATCCTTTCTTGAGGACATGATGAATGGTTTTAAGTTGGGTATGATTTTGAAGAGTAATAAAGGATAAGATCATTATGAAATATGTTCAATACCATTAACCAAATTAGATTTTTTCACATAGTCTCTAGAGACACTAAAATATTATATTCTTAATTAATATGTTAGTATAACAAATTTAATATTAATTTAAAATGATGTAATATACATCTATGAAAAATTCAAGGCCTTTATAGTTTCTATCACAGTAAATGATTAGTTATCTATTGGAAACTAGGATGATAAAATATTTCGATATCCCTATAAATTATTAGAAGTATATTTCTAGGGATGTTAGAAAAGATAAGTCTAAGGATTATTAAAAGTATAAAACAATGTTATGGAATTTTGGTATTTCATAGACAATGTGGTTTCCCAGTCATTGTATCACAATAAGGATATTAAAATCTCATGTTTCTATGCAATATAGGTACCAAAAAGTAAGAACTCTTAAAATGGCACATTGAACTACACTCCAACTTCACTTGGTTCCTGAAAATGTTCCCAATTCCCCACTTGTTTTGAGACTCTTTCGGGATATTCTTTGGAAAATAAAAAAAAATTTATAAATGATCCAGAAGTATTAAAATTGATGAGTACTATGAATGAAATATGATAAACCAAGTCAGCTTATGATTGATAATAACGTGTCTTGATTTAGACATACTCTATATAATTTTCATGGTTATATAGTTCCCACAATGATCATTCTTCTTCACACTGTATATTTTTGTATATTTATTATAGGGAACAAGAAGTTTCTAGGATAAAATTTAATATGAGAGAAACTTTTATAATGATAATCCAAAAGATATGATGAATGGAGTGAAGTATATTGTGACTATCCTTAATTATTTAACATATTACATGATAAATAATGTGATCCTTAATCATCTATCAATATTGAAAAATAAAAAATGATAGAGTTTATTGAGAGTTCAAGTAGTGTTTACCATAGAGTAATGATTATTTAATTTCTTATGTTGTGAGAATGTGGGAAAATCACTCAAGAAGACATATTAAAGATAAAAGATTTTTTTTTGGTACGAAAATGTTTTGGGAAAAAATACCACAAGGTAAAATTTATATTTTTTTTAATAATAATGGTTTTGGAAAAATCTGAAGGACATATAGTTGTGGAATTAGAGTATGGTTGTTGACACATTATGTTCAAAATCATCCATGTAAAATTAAATGATACATAGGAAGTGTTACATAAAATTTTGTATAAAAGGCAGAACCATTTCTTAGGGATTAATAAATTTTTTGTGTTCTAATATTTTGATGATGCATAAAGCATAATAGAAGTTAGATTTCCTTTAATTTTTCATAAATTCATGTCAAATGTGTGAGTTTTGTGAATATTATATTTTAATGATAATGTGGATCTTATTGAAGACTTATGATGTCAAAAAAGTTGGTTTTTATGATGGTGAGGTGAATTATGGATGTGGGATGGAATTATGATACCTAACCATGAGTACAAGATGATTTATTAAGGGGTAAATGTCCCTAGTGATTTTTGAATGTAGGGAAATTCATTAATGATATTCGATAGAGTCGTGAAAAGGCGATGATGATGATAGAATATTTATTAATGAAAGGAAACAATTATAAAAAGGCCTCTACCACTCTCAGAAATGTAGGTAAAACCGTAATAATGATTTAAAGGATCTAAACTCAAAAAGGTGATTCGTGATAGTTTTTCCTAAGAAAAAGTTTTCAAGGAAATTATTTTTTATGAAGTTTATGAAAGATGACATAAATTTGTAATCTCCAGGAAATTATTGATTTTTGGAAAGCCTATAAAATGTTTACTGGATATTTTATCTTCATGAAGGATATGTAAACTTTATGAGAGTATTTGATCATTGCAGAATTATATTTTTTCACAAAGGATAGATGAGATACATTAAAGAAGAAATATTCTTGAAATTTTTGGGATTCGAAATATAAGTAGATACTTCTGATGAATTTGGATGTTTTTCTAAGTTTTAGTGAGCTTTGAGAAGGCAATGTGCATTGTGAATCGGTTTAGAAATGTTTTCCCCGTAAAACTATGGAAATATAATAAACATAATGTGAATGAAAGTGGGAAATCATTATAGAATCTACCTAAAATTGAGGATTCATTATTTATTGATAATTAATGGACATACATATCTATATAATATATATTTATCATTTCTAGAGATGTGATAAAAGGAAATGGAAGAATGTGATTGTTTCCATAGGTAATGATCCATCAAAAAATAGTCGAAGGAGCGACCCTTGGTAATAATTGAGATATATAAAAATATTTAAAAGGTGGAGATTATAACAATAGAATTTTTCTAGTATGAACCCTATATTCGGAAGTGAGACTTAGTGGATTTTGTACATCAGAACATTAGCATTTTATGCTCCTTATATCATTCCTAGTGAAGGTGAACCAAGTAAAATTTTAGTGTCTTGGTCTTGCTTCACTTTTTCGTACATTTATATGGGAATAGGAGGGAAGAGTGTTTTATTTAATAAAGTAACATCATTTTAATGGTAATATGTTTTAATCTATTATACCCTAATATCCCACTCACAATATTTTACCTAATTGGACTAAAAATTAGTACCATAGAGAAATTTTATTTCCAATGGTTCTCTCTGATCATATAAAATGAATATTGCTAATAACAATGGGATTCTTATCATTGATGGGAATAAATTTCAACTATGGAATAATCACATGAAAAAATTATTTTAATAATTAGGTATGTATTTTTTTATTGATTAAATGAATGGTATTTATACTTTTATAGACATTAATGTTGTATCAAAAGTGTATTATCAATAATTTTATGTTCATGATAAATGAATAAATTCATTAGGGTGATCTCTGTACAATGTATATTATATGATGATGATGACAAGTAAGTCATCACATGCTATGTGGAAAAATATACTAAATATTTATGAGGGTGACTTAAATTTTAGAGAATAATTGTTGAATATTATATGGAATTAGTATGATGATATTATAATTCACCCACATGATTCTTTTGATTCATTATTTTACTATATGAATTTTGTTGTGGAAGGAATGTTTGGTCAAGGAGAAGGAATTAAAGATGTAATGATTGTTAAGTGCATCTTGATAAGGCATATTCCATGGTTCAGTCTGAATGTTTCCATGTTGGAATATAGATATCCAAAATTTCTATAATTTGATTGCTTACACATTACTCTTATCACATACAAGCTGACAAATCATGATTATAGTGTCATAGAAAATAGTAATTCTAATTAAGGGGAATTAAAGTCCATGAATATATAACCATTGAATATAGTCAGGAGGATATCAATATGGATGATTTCATGTCAGTCCTCTCATCAAATATACGAAAAAGAAGAGAAATGATCAAAGGTACAATTCATCGTGTACGCATTAGATGTGGAAATATTAAACATATTAAAAAAATGTTTCCCAATAATTTTCTAGAAAAATATTGGGATCATGATGAAATTACAATGAAAAAGTATTCAAAAATTTTTTAAAGTAACTAAATTACAAATAGAAATTTCATCAAAAAGAGAATCGGTTCTTGAAGGAAGATGATTGTTTTGAAAAATCTAAGTCAGAATATTTGGGGGATTTAATAGATCCCAATACAAATTATGTGGTGGATATTGTAAGAAATTCCCAAAAAGGAAAGAAAGTTAAATTGATTAAGGAGACTAAGAAATAATATTTGATCTTCCATTATAATTTGATGTTAATACTAAAAAGATATATTTTTAGAGAGGAAAAATAATAAAATCCAACATGGTGGTTAATGATTATATTCTATACATGAAAAAGTGGGAAGAGGAGAATTATTATCTAGAGGAAGAAATATAAAGTAATAAATATAAAGTAATAAATATAAAAATATATATACCTTAGTAATTTCTTTTCTTAAAAGCTCATAATTTAAAAATATATCAGAATATTATTGATTTTTTAAACATCACCATAAAATATCTATTCAAATGCATCAACAAGCCTGAGAAAGAGGGTTTCAATCAATGGTGGAAGTTAAAATATCAAGAGAAACTATTGATGTAAGTATGTTTGGATACAAAGGAAATATAAAAGTGAAATATATAATGACATTATAAATTGTAATAGATAAATATGTTTCAGAAGAAGAAAATGATTAATCAGAAAGATACAACTGGTTTGGGACATGATCATAAACAGAAAGTATTAGTGGTTGAAGTTGGCCACATGAACCCACTCAGGTTGAAGATTGATTTTTTTGTATGAATTATAACATTAAGATATAGATATACCAATAAATCACTAGTAGTTCAGTAGTGATAGAGAGGAATGTACCCTGCATTAGATGTTATTTTTGTCAAATAATGGGACACTCACAAAATGTATGTTCCATATCTAAGTGGTACAATATGGAATAATAGAAACATAAGAATAAATATAGAACTAGATATTCCAAGATATTATTTTATTTTCATTATTTCTAATATATAGAATTTGGACACATTTTATGTTGCTCTACATCAACTATATTATTTAGAGTAACAAAACATACTCAAAGTGATAGTACACAACAACACAAGAAATCATCAAATGATATGAAAAAAAAATTAAATTTTATCATTGTATGATGAATGTAGTCCACCATAATCTGAGTAAGATCAAGAATATAAATTAATGAAATAGTTTATATATAAAAGTGATAATATGGGCGTTGTTATTTAGATTTATTTTGAGGTATCAGATTACAATGGAATATGGTTCTCTGATATTTAATGCACCACTCATATAACAATGAATTTGGATCTCATGATAGGTATCAATTACGATAAGGAATTTATTTTTATGATTTGATAATGAGGAGGGTTTGAATATTTGTACCTATAGAAAATCCATGTTTGTTGGGAGATACATGAGACGTGTGGTTGTAATGTTTGTTCAATGTCGCATTCAAAGAATGAAAAGTCTTAGTAAAATCATTTTAAATAAATTTTGTATCATCACTGAAAATGATTCTGAAGTTGTTTTATGATGAATGTTCATAATGGTTAATCTCTACTAATATAGAGGAGGTGAATATATTTGTTTTTTAATTAGATACATAGATAACAGGTTGTCGCGTAAATGTCTGGGCCATCTATTTGAACTATGCCTGGAAGATCTAGTCAAATTTGATGAATCAAAATTTCTTCACAAGATATCACATGATGATACTCTAACATGTGATGCATGTTAAAACTAGAATATTACCAAAATAAATACAATGTAATGAAAAAAAATAAACTAGGTTTCTTTGATTTGTTCACGTAGATGCATTTGGAACTATCGAACCCTGATACATTGATGAAAATAGGTATTACTTTAATTTAATTTATTTCTTCAGTGTGTTTTCATGGGTATTTGTTATTTCCCATAAGTCTTGCATGTTTAGTTGTTGTAAAAAATATCATAATAAATAAGTTTCACTGGAAATATGATTATGAATATTATTACTAATAATAGAATAGAATTCAAAAATATATATGTTGAATATTATCTTGAAAAACATAGTGTAATACATTAGGTTTTTATAGTAATATCTGCTCGACAAAATGGAGTGGTTAATAGGAGAAATTGGATCCACAACCCATACAGAATAATTATTATTTAAAAGCAACTAACATAGAAATTAAGAAAGGAAGTAGTTTTGACATTGTTCTATATATCTAATAGGGATCTATTATGTATAAAAGATGAATAGACTATGTAAAAGTCAAGGTATGGAAAGAATCCATTATTTAAATAACTTCAAAGAACATGATGTAAATGTATTATTCCTAATAAATAAAAACACATGAAATTTGAACCATGTGGAGATGAGGTAATATTTCGTTATTTGTATGAAAAATAAAATCATATAATTATTGCAACAAGTGGCTTAGAAATATATTTGAATGAAATGATATCACTGTAGTATATAATGGTTGGAATCATTTACAACACTATAAAAAATTCACTGATGAAATAGATGAAGAGGTAAGCAGCTCATGTGGTGTATATGTGGAAAATTATGATTTTTAATAAGAAACTAATGTTGATCCAGTTGAATAAAAATTTATATTCATATAAAAACATAAGTCAAGATGAAATCGATAGGTTAAACATCCTTGGATATTAGGTTGTGCGAGTTTAAACATGAATTGTGTAGTGATTACAAATGGCATCCAACCTATCATTGGTAGATCATAAATGTATAATGGAGTAGTTAGAGATGATAACTTGATTCAAGTTATGAATGAATATCTGGAAAAAATTTAAAAGAATCATAAATGGGAGGTTGATTTGAGAACAACAGATAAGAATTTCCTTGGGACCAAATGAGTATTTTGTATCAAGATAAATTAATATAGTTCAATGGATAAAATAAATCACATTTTTTTGTGAAACGATACTCTTAGATTGAGTGTATAGATGACGATGAATCATTTTTACCAACTGTAATTCCAAATATAGTAATATTATTTGTGGCTATAGTATTTCAAAGAACGTTCAGTGTTTTCCAGATGGATATCACGTTAGCATTTCTAAATGGTGTTCTGTAAGAAGAAGTGAATATCGAGTATCCAGATGGATTTATTAATCATTAATAAATTGACAGAGTTTATTAGCTATTAAAGGAGATATATATATATATAATCAATAACTAAAATCAAGGTATTCATGAATGGTTGAATTTTTTATGATGGTTTTTTTCATCATAGTGGAGTTGATTACAATATATATGTCAACAATGAAACTAATAAAAGGATATCGGTTCTTAATTATATATATGGAAAAAATTTGGATGAGTTTATTCTAAAAAAATAAATTCTATTAATTCATCAGAACTGAGTTAAGAATTTCAATTATTTTTTAAATAACCTTTTTATTTGGTTTATAAGTCAGATAATGATGGAATAGAACATGTATTTCACAATCCAAATGTGCTAAGAATATTTTTAGAAGATGTTTAATAGATAAATTCAAAAATATTATGACTATTATATACATTGATGATAATATAAAGAGAAGATAATGTCAAAACAGATAATTTCATAGAATATATAAACATCATTGGAAGACTATTTTATTTAATAGTGACACAATTGGATATTGTCTTCTCACCATTATAAGAATCACAATGTCAAATAAATACCCAATAAATACACATTGTTTTATAATAAAAATTAATTTAGTATATAAAGGGAATATTGGATTTTAGTTTTATTTATAATTATAAATATAAGAAAGAGTTATTGGGCTATACAGATGCAGAATGGGTTGGATCAGCACGTGATATAAAATCAACATCATTTGGTGCATTATGTCATGGAATATATATTTTTTATTATCTTATGAAAGAGACAATATATCATTAAATTGAGCACTACATTAGCTAAATTTATTGTGGCTGATCAAGATTCCAAGCAGTTATTCTTGATAAAAAACAACAAGATGATATGATAGTTTCAGTGAACACTCTGATCTGAATCCATTGCGATAATTCACGTGTTATTAGTCAAAGAATAAATCTATTCCATCATTCATTAATGTAGAAAATTTTTATCAAGTTTTGTTTTATTTAGAATTTGGTGGATCATGGTCTTGTGAAGTTGGAGGATGTGCCTAATGAACTAAAGGTTGTATAAATTCCAACCAAGGATTTACCCAAAAAGGAGTTTGAGTAGCAATGACTACCTCTAAGAGTTAAATCACCTCCCCACACATAAAATGAATTGATGAAGGACCCCCTATTTGAATTTTGTTATATTATTTTACCTATTGAGTTCATTTATTCCCTTTAAAATATATAAAACTATAAATGAGTGATGTTGATCTTCATTTACAAAGGGGAAGAAGTTGTGGCTATAATAGGGGGCGAAAATTTATTACTCCATAATTTTGGAGAATATAACTGAGAGAGTAGTGAGTAATGGAGAGTTTTAAATCTATAAATTCTAAAAGTGATCGATCAAAAGATATAAATCATGAAAATGTGTCCAGTGATGAAATCATATGATTGGTTTCAGAATTAAAGGATTCATTGATGAATGTTTCATGATAATATTATTTCTCACGCTGAGTAGAGATTATGTGGGATTATAGTATATGTTTAGTAAAACATTCATTTCTATATTTATTACAAGAAGTAAATTGTGGAATAATGTGGAATAATATTTAATGATGTTTCAAAATTGGAATATTTTATGACAACCCCAAGCGAGGAGATATTTTGGAAAATCCCTGATGTTAAAAATATAGTGTTTTTGTTTTGATTGTTTTTTTGACAATATAGGGGGATAGGAATAGTTATGGAGTTCCACTATAGTATTTTAATCTTTTGATGAATAGATCCATGAAAATGGAACTGATTCATGAGTAATGGTGTAGAAAATAATGTTTAGAAGTGGCATAGTTTCCCAGTGTTTACCAAATTGTTCGGGTCAAAAATATTGAGGATGGCTCAAGAATCATGAAATATGGATTTCCAAAAATGTCTCATAAAAAATGTAAAATTAATGAGTTTATAAAATATTGGATTTTCATAACTATGTTAATATTTGTGAAGGAATCCTTTTTCAAGAAGGATAGTTCCTCTAATAGTGTGGACCATCCCAATTTCATAATTGAAAGATGGTATCTCTCTATGACTATGATTATCTTCAGGAATGGTAAAATTTTCCCAGATCATTTCAAAAATATGGATTATCATGATTAAAATTATTTGGATTAATGAAAAGTATATAAATATTATATAGTATTCTTGAATGGCAGTAATCATTTGTAAATATGATATACATATTTAGAAATATAGAGAAAGAATAATCTAATTTTCAAAGGCTTTGAATTCATGAAAGTGGTTCACAATGGTTTTTCTTTCAATAATGTCTACATAGAAAGAAAATTTCATGATTTCATTGAAATATGACCAAAAAATTTTAATCACAATGAAAGTATGTAATTTGAAAAAGTCTATAAAAATAGAACTAAATATTAGGATCTATTTTTAGGTTAAGAATGATTTGCGATACTATTTGAGCTTCAAGAATGGAGGTTACTTCATGATGTATGGATGAGCATCAAAAAATAGTATAGCTTCATGATATTTACAGGGTTCTTGAAGGCAGTTGATAGTTGTTATGAATTAGGTAGTTTTGTAATGTTAATGTGAGATTCATGAAGGTAGTGAGCATCATGAATGTGTTAATAATGTATTAACTAATAAAGTTGTAGTAATGTGACATTCCACAAGTTTATAAAATTTCGACACCATCGTATATTCTAACTAAAAATTATAATTAAATAATAATTTTTAATGGTGAGACATAACAATCGCTAATTTTTTTTGATTCCCTTCAATATTAGTGAGAAAAGGAAGATAAAGAAGGTGATCGTGTCAACTGGTAGTGACCTATCAATGGAATGATCATTTGAGTGAACATTGGGTAGCATTGGTTTTCCCCTAAAAATTATAATGGTAGTGAACCTATGAATAGAAGTGATTTAGACCTAACCTTCTATTTGTTAGTGATCCTTGGTATATTTTGTAAGTTGGAAAATTTCCATTATATGCTCCATGGAAGTATCCCAGTAAAGGTGAACCAAGGGAAATTGAGGTTTTGTGTCCATGATTTCATTTCAATTAATATATGTCTATAGTAAAGGGATATTAGAGCGATTTATTTGATGATGAAAAAAATTCAAAGGGATGGGTTATATATATTACATGGATTCATCCCCCCCCCCCCCCTTAGGGTATTTAAGAATGTTTTACTGATAAAAGTAGTGAAAAAAAGTAAGTGAAAACAGTAGAAAAGTTAAATTTTCCGTCAATGAAATAAAATTGAATGTTGGTCACCAAATGCTATATGCTATATTTTGATGTTCTAATTTTGTAATATATGGGATTTTTTTCCAATTTAGCCTTAATGGAAAAATATTGTGAAGGGAATCATCATGGTGGTTAGAGTAATGGTTATACTGCTGAGGATAAGGATACAAAAATGAAATGTGAAAGTTATGGGATATTTTAATATCATTATTTAAGTCAAACATGGGGAGAATTATTAAATTTATCTAATTATTTAAATGAAAAGATGCATATTTTATATTGTAGGAAAATGGTATTGAGGAGGAAATTGAGGAAGCATAGTTAATGGTGTAAAAATATAATCAATTCACTGAAGTTTTCAAATATTGGAATTCAATAATTACGTTATATGAATCTTGGAATATTTTACCATCATTCAATATATTTTTTTTGTTAAGGATTTCATTGAATTTGTTGAATGGTATTAATGGACTAGAAAAGTGGTCTATCTGATAGGTGAAATTTTTATTATGAGAAGATAACAATTATTTTATTCTAGATCTAGAGAAAATGATGTTGGGATTAATTGAAATTAGTTAAAAATAAGTAAATTAGATGATATCGATTTACTTAGAACTGATTAATGAATTTTTTGAATAACTTATTTATGATATCATTGATAGGGATTATCTCTTTTTTAGATTAAGGAATATATCCAATAATCTACTTTTTTAACAAATTGTGGAATAATATCTATTTTAAATATTTTTTTATAATAATTTATTTTAGTTTCATGTTTCCATAGAATACATGATGAATCAATTCACTAGCTTGGTATCTGATAATCAAGAGACACATTTTGATATACTATATATTAAAATAATGTTGAATTTAAAAAATTTAGCTACATCATTTATATATTTTTAAATTTTTGAGAGATATAAGGTTAAATATTAATGTAATGGTTTCATATAAATGTTGTATGAGGTTTTATAGAATGATTATTTATAGAACCATATGATGATTTATGAGTACTATATAGCCCGTGAAAAAAAAATTATACAAGATATTGATGGAATTACATATCATTCTATTATTGATATATTGATCCATTTGTAATTCAAGAATAAGAAAATACAACTTTATATTTAAGAGTAACAGATTAATTTAAAATTGATCAAATAACAACCAAATTATATAATAATTCTCACATCCAATGAAACGATAATTCATATGTATATCTGTCCCATTAAAATTATTGATCGTATTAGGATGGTAGCATATCGATTAATATTCGCAGAAAACCAATCTCAATTTCATGATGTGTTTAGGGTATCTCTACCATGTAATTACATACCTCACCCTCCACATGTACTGAACATAGAGGTCATATTGTTATAGGAAAATCATTATTATAAAAGAAAACTATAGAGATATTAGATCATGCATAGAAACTTATATGGAAACATACCACTCATATGGTGAATATTTTTTTGCGAGTCCATTAGTTTATGGAAGCTACTTGGCAACCTGAGTAAATGATGAGGATGAGGTATCCTCATTTTTTTATATTAGAGTGGTTAATTTTTTAGAAAAAAAAATCATTATAATGGGGAAGAGTTTAATACCCAATGTTTCTAGGTATTATTCCTCAAATAATGAGAATTTATTTTATATATTACATTATAAAAAACACCATATTAACCATTTGTTCCCTGTATAATTGGGATATGTTTTGATAAAAATTACATTGAGTTTCAAAAATATCATAGTATATTATTCAAATTACTAAAACTAGACCATTATAACCTTTTCATTAATATTATCAATTTCAATAGTAATAATTAATTTTAAAATATTATTAATAAAGGATTTATATAATCAAAAAATATTAATAATAATGTAATTACTTTTTCTATAACATCTGTACATGTTTTAAGAATCTTATTTTCTCAAAAAAATATTTACTTTTATTAATTAAAATTAAATTAAATTATAACAGTTTTAGATTCGGAGTTTGATAAAATTAACTTCATTTTTGAAATTAGCAAGTAAAAATTATGTTTGGGTGAATTTTTTATAATGTTTTTAATGATTTTTTTCGAATATTGAAATAATAATTTTTAAATGAAAAAACTATTTCATTTAAATGATTTATAATGTTAAGTTATATTTACTAAGGTTTTAAAATAATATTATTCAAATTAAATATCAATTAATATAATTTATTTCAATTTAATCATTATAAATTAAATTTCGATAAAAAACTTTAAGAGTTTGAACATTTCTTATTTGAAAACATTTATTCTCCTCACTTCCATGGGTTTAGTTTTAAATTAAATATTTCCACTTATATTAGTTTAATTTTTAAAATAGAAAAAATATATTTAATTAGTATAATTTATATTATAAAATATTGTAATTAAATTTCCAAATTAATATCGAAAATAATAATAATGATATACATTGGTTAAAGGAAAAAATCAGTCCCTCGGAGCTTAAACTATGAATATAATGGTTAATATTACTTTAGAATATTATAGAATCATATTTTAAGGAAATTTTTAAATATTATGCTTCAAAATTTTAAATCTATTTCCATTTCGGAGACTTTTTTTAATGGGATTTTTATTATGGAATTTTTCAAGAAATTTCCGAGATGATTCCAGCTGGGTTCCTTTAGCGAATTTAAATAAGTCCACCACCACCATCTACTTATTCACACGTATCAAATCATATAACTATAAACCCTAAATCATCCATCCCCCAACTAATTATCCATGTTCCATATCTATTGGTCCCCCTAAAAGACAAACACAATTATCCTTAATATGTTATCTAAAGGTGGAGGCTCTAAGAAAAGATAATTCGCTTTAATAAGATCTTTTATATTACTTCATAATATTCCACCATTAATTATTTTTTAAAACACAAAATACAATAACACTAGTATCACGCATATACTCATTTGTTAATATATTAATTTAACAAACCTATATCTTTCTCCACATCCATCAAATAAAAAAAACTATGGATCATGTGTACGGCGGACTACGGTCTCATGATCCAGTATAATTCATTTTATATCCCCACATCTCAAAATATGGTATAATTTTGGATTTATTATTTTTGTATTATATTTATTATATAATATTAATTTTTTTCATTATAATATCACATTTACCCTTTATTAATTTAAATTTTGGGGTGGAATACACTAATGTCTCATTTATAGGGTGGAATATCACCATAAGAAGATTTTTTATTCATTCTCACTACAAATTTAATTGATGGTAATGAATCGTATGTTAATGAAAATATATAATTTATATGAAACCATAATTGTTATTTAATGGTTAATAATTGGATACTATTATTTCATTCTTTTTAGAAAATGGAAACTACATTCATGTATATGTATGGCATACCATCTCCATGAATGGTTCATTTCGTCATCCTTTCTATATATTCTATGAATTAATATGAATAATTTAATAATAAATAATATATTATATTAATTATTATAAAATTATATCAACTTGAACTACTAAACCAAAATTCTCATGAAAAAAAATAGTAAACACCGAAAAACTAAAATTTAAAATAGAATTATTTATAAATTGGTATGAATACTTATAAGGGGATATTATATGATATTTTAACTATAGTTATGATTCATTAATATATGTATAACGAACCAATATTTTTTTATAGGTGTATTGAATATTTATAGGGAATTTGAGATTGATTTGGTATGGAATTTCCATATCACATTTATATTCTGTGAGACAGAGTCTATATTCACCATATATTATCTTATTTATGTTTATATAATTCCTAGGACTGTGTTTTTTTATGATTATCCTAAAAATTATGGTGATAAAATATCCATCATAGGATCTCTATTTCTTGGGTATTGTGTTTCTAATTTTTCAATAGTGGTAATGGTTTTATGTTACAATCTCATCATTTATTGGAATTTTTTTGATTAAGTATTCATTGTTAAAAAATTCTGTACTAATTCTCAAGAATTATCATTACATTTCTTATCATATGTTTATTCAAGATATTTTCTATTAATATTACCATTTTTGACTATTTGGTAGATAATATACTTGATATTTGTTTATGAAAACTGACATTATTTCTTACTTCAATAGAAAACCTATTTTCTTAAAAACTCATCTTTTTTATAGAGTAATTTTAATATGTTTTTAAAATTATTAACATTATTTTTTAATGGAACATTTAACAATTAATTACTTTTAAATAAAAAAATTAAATAAATTTTCCTGTAGTTTTCCAAACAATGGTCATTTGGATTCTATTGGAAATTTAGGAATTATCTTTGTTTTCACATGTACAGAATGTATTAAATTTTACTCCATCATGAACTCATTATATATTACAGTTTCATTTATTAGTTTTAATATATATATTATAGTTATTATCATTAAAAAATGTATTTTTCTTTGTTTTAAAATGTTATTTTCAATGAAAATGATTTTTCCTCAATAAATGATCCAACTATGTTTTCAAAATAATTTTCTATATGAGATTATATCTTTTGATGTTACATTTTTGTTATAGGAGAATAATCTAAGGATAACCTTCATATTCTTTCCTTAGATGGTTCATATTTACTATTATAAGATGATAATGAATCTTGTTTCTCTTTCATGGGTTATACCATCATAAATATTTTATATAACCATTTTTTCATGGGTTATTATATAAGGAAATGATTATGAAAACTATATCTTTTCTATAGTTGTTGTAATAAATGGGACCTAGTGAAAGCACAAACACCCCCATTTTACATTTTTGTTGGATCTTTTCCTTCCAGGCACGACCAGTTTCCCCACAGACAAATTTACCCTACCTTAGGTCCAAACCATGTGACTGGATGACTCATCAGAATAATGAATGTCCCCTCATGCCAACATATGTACTTCATGGTCTTATTTTTCAATACTCATACTCTAGGCTAAGCCCCCATAACTATGAAGTTCTAATCCAGTAGACTCTAAAAAGTAATTTTCTCTTTGTTGACATGTGTCATATCATGTAGTCATTTAAACCTTTATCATTACAGGGTGTTAAATTCACCCCCCACCCCCTAGAGAAAGATATTTTAATTTTGGACCATATATTTCAACCATGCTGGTACACCACACTTTTGAATGGGTTCCTCCTATGATACCAAATGTAATAACTGGATCCTTGTGATAGAATAGACGCCTCACATTTAACTTGGCTATTGCATCCCATCCCGCTAGGTACCACCAATTCTCCTGCAGACACACGGTCCCCACCCTAGGGCCCACCCACATGCCCAAATGTCTAATACGACTAATGAAAATCCTCACATGCGGACACATGTCCTTTCCGATGTTCCTTCTCCTCACCCACACACACATTGGGAAACCTCCCAAAAGGTCACACACCTGAATCAATACTCTAGACTGATCACACTTAACTTTAGATTTCTAATATGGTAGGATCTTGAAAAGGAAGGTCCACCTTGTTGACATGAGTCAAATCATTTAGTCATTTAACCATTTATCATTCTAGGGTGTTATAGTTGTGGTATGATGAAATGTTTATGAACCCCATTTCTTTCGAAAGACTATGATATGATAAAAATTTTATGATCTTTTGTCACAAACCATTATCATTTTCATTATGAGATGTATAAGACTTATATCTCCCTCACATTCATTGGGTAATGATTTATATCTTTTAAGATTTGAAGGATATAAATGGTGATATAACCCATTTCAGTAAGTTATTTTATCCACTATGATGTCATTGAGCGTGAACCATGAATAAAATTTTGGATTAGGGATTTTTTCGAGTCTACTATGATATCCTCACAGTGAGAGAAAAATATTATAGAAATGACTTTATATGATTTTGTGTATTCAAAAATTCCATGTCTTATGTCAATGTTATGCACTCAAGTCTAATTTTCATTAATTCCATTATGAACCATGTCCTATAAACATAATATATTTATTCCATGACAAATGAATATGATCTTTAAAATGTAGGGTATGGTTTTCAAATTTTATTCTATTGTTATGATCGTTTATCTGGTTTACCATTAATGAGCATATGATATCTCTCATTCTTATGTTTCCTTTCATAGTGATATGAATAAAGTTTATAAGTTTGGTATGTTGGTGGAGGGTACTAAACAATAATAATATTGTAGGAGAAATTTAAGACCATTAACCAAATAAGATAATTGGGTGCATAGTCTTTGAGGACATTAAAATATTTTGGTCTGCAAAAAAAATTCTATAACAAATTGAATTGTCATTTGAGAAGTTGTAAAATCCATTCATGAAAATAATATCTCTCAATAATTCCAATAGTAGAGTTATAGTAATTATTATGTGGAAATTATAAAAATGGTAAGTGAACCTCCTAGCTATGAAAAAATCTTTAGTATGCTAGAATTCATATAACCTATAATACATGGATATATGCACAATATTAAAATCGATTTTGGGGTGAAAATATATACTCATCCTCAATGGGTTCTTGAATTTATCCTTCAAACCTCTACACAAAAATGACAAGAATAACACATCATGGTATGACACAATCTTCATTAGAATTCCATGGAGGTTTAGAATCTACCATAAATTAAACATTTCCAAAATATCCATTTATCTCGGTTTCTAGATAGAAAGGTAGTGAACCTAAATAGTTATTTGATAAACTATCACTGAGATAAAATCATGTCATCCCGCTAGGCATTAAATCCATGTCACAATTTTTTGGATACTCCATCACATTTCAACTCTAGGATATCAATAAGATATAAAAATTCATCTAGATCATGGTGCATAGACTTCATCTACTAATTTGTGATATATCGAGAATCAAACTCATTAATGATCCTCCTCATACCAACTCACAAAAACAAGTATTGTAGGTCCTTATAAATCTTCACCACAACATGACGTATAACCATTTGGATCTAAAAAACATATTCATCATGTCCTCTCGTGTCAAGACAGAAACTAAATCACACCCTTATAAAAGGATTAAATGATTCCATGATTTATATAATCATTATAGTGAATCTCATCAGGATATCTGTTAAAAAATATATATATATTTGATCTCTCCCAACTGAGCCTCAATAAAATAATAGTGAAGCGGATGATTCAAATCTATTGATTCAAAAAAATCCACACATATCCAATACTAGGTTATGGTATATAGAATAAAACCAATAATGAATATTTGATGCCAACTGAGAATGATACATACATGTGAGAGCATCTTAAACCAAGTTTCACTTCCAATAAGGACAGAATATCTTATTTTCATAGTCTTTAATGAACTTGAATGGGTGCCCCTATATTATGATATAATATCTCTACATAGAGATATACTAGGGACTCTATTGGTTTTTAAAAATAACAATGTAATCTCTTAGATGATAATGAATCAATAGCCTCATAGATAATACTCCATCATCCAACTCCGATTCATGATTTTTGTAGGTCTACACATGTGAATTGAACTACCTTTACCCATATTCGATCATTGAATACTTATGAATCAACACATACCTGAGACCATCTATAGAGGCATCAGAAAAAAATAAGTACTCCATGCATTCCTCCATCATTCTCACAATAAGATCACTAGTCAACCCCATCATTTACACTTCAAAGGTTCTCTATTACTACTCACTCTTGGAAAATAGTATCCCATTAAACATTCGTGTAGAAAAAAAGGAATACAATCATATATATTGCCATAATGAACCTGCAATAATACCCCACAATGAAAGGAAAACACTTTACATATGACATGAACTTATGTGGCTCCCAGGAAATCACAACGTCGACCTTCACTAGGTCCATTGTTAATCCACCATCCGAAATCATGTTCCCTAGGAATTTAAACAAGTGAATACAAAACTGAAACTTCATAATCTTACCAAAATTTTGGTGCTCACAATGAAAGTCCATAACCATCCCCAAGTGCTCTATGTGATCCTCCTTTGACACAGAGTAGATGAATAGGTCATTAATTAAGACAACTTTAAATCAGCACATGTATAGAAAGAATATATGATACATTAGATCCATAAAAAATAGATGTGTAATTTGTCACACTTAGTGGAATTATTAGGAACATAAGTTGTTCATAGAAGAATCTGAATTCCTTATATGAACTGTCATCCTCGTGAACCATCAACTTGTGGAATCCAGATATTATATTGGTCTTTTAGGGCGATCAACTGCCTCCCAATTGATCAAAGAGGCCTTCAATACACAATTATTGGTACTTTTTATTATCATGTCCTAGTTCAGGAGACAATAATAAACACAATGATGCATTCTTCCTCCTCCCATTTTCATGAAAAAAACAAAATATTACAGTTGCAACATAATGGGTCTGATAAAACTATTCTCTTCAAGGTCCTACAACTACACAATTGAATCTTGAAGCTCAATAAGGGAAATTCAATATGCCACAGAATATAACATAATGATCTTAGTGAGAAATTTGATTCAAAACTCTATCTACCTCCTTTTGAGTTAGAACCAAAATATCCCTGGAAATATATCCATAAATTCTATTACTGAAGGAATCCTTATTTTTAAAAAGCCCACTTATCCAAGGTCTAAAATCAATAAATGTTAGCATAATGGTTTCATCTTCCTGCTATTGAGGCCCACTCAGTCATCTATTAGATATCTCTCACCCACATTGGAGAATCTTTTCCTATCGGTCTGAAGGTAGAAGACTCATCTTTGGTGACTCTAAATATATTATTATAACATGGATATTCAATCCATAATAATGATAATATCTTATGGTTTCATCATGAATACCAATAGGTCTCATGAAAAACTGTCTTGGCCAAATGAGAACTCACACTACCAAAATAAAAGCGATAGAAAATAAGTATTCCATATTGTTTCCTCAAGTTGAAAATTGTGGTCTAATGTTACAATAGGGATCTATATCTATCGAAAAACATGTTAGGTGAAGAACTAATGACTCTCACCTAGTTTTACAAGTAGTTATAGAAGAATATAATAAAAATATATCATAGGTATAATAACCTTGTGTTCTTATGGGATATTAGCATCTATAGACTATATCATCCCATAACCCAGACTTCTAACTCCCTAAGGCCAGTATGGGCCTCTTACTAGTAGTGGTTGAATGAGATAACATCGTCATCCACCAACACTATATCCTCCTTTGGGAGCCCCAAACCATACTCTTCCAGCCTCACCTCTATAAGGGCCACCGTAGCCATTCATGGGAGAACCATGATTATGGAACTACCTTGACCATAATAGTGTATCTACTATACACCTACCATCTACAACAATTTAGGTTAGAGAATAACATTCCATGTGGCCTCACATATCACAATCATAGCATCACCCCACATCGACCTACACTATTTCTTTTTGTGATTCTTGTTTCGTATGTTCAGGTACCTAAGTCCAACCATTCAGAGATATCCTATAACAATACTATCCAAATAGCACCTTCTAGATACTGTAGATAACTCAGTCCCATGACATAAATAATGAGATCATCATGTGTGGTGTCCCATTGATATGAATCTCTGAACCATTAGTGCTCTCTCCTGCACTCCCATATAAGTGGGAATGAAAAGGGGTAAAAACTATCAAAGATTTATATGTGTAGACCCTAGTCATACATTTTCACCAGAATGTAACCATCCTGAACCATGTCTATAGAGTACCATATAATGACAATGAACCTTCCTAAATAGTCAATAATTGTCATCCCTCCCCATCAGAGCTCCAATAGATCCTGAATTATAACTGAGCAGGAGAATAAGGTTAGTATTCACCATGAATAAAATATTATAATTCACACCATAAATATGATAACTCATCATGTTCCTATCTGACTAGACTCCATCGGTGTGGAACTACATTATGGAAATGAATGGATTCCAGTGAAACAATATTATTAAATGGGGTCTGAAGCATAATGAGGAACTAAAATCACTAAATAAATCCAATCTTTTAATACCTTGGTATCTAGCTCACCATGGAAATGTAGTTGAAAATAGTTTTAGAAGTCATATACTTTGATAACCTACATTTATCATCAGGCTTATCTTCTTGTAAAATTTACAACTTGAATGGAAGGGGTGATTCCACGATCCCACCTATAGGAAGGATCTCAAGTGATCATCTCTAAACCGAGGCATCAAAACACATTAGATCATCATTATGAGCCTAAATTAGTAATTTGGATTACTATATTTTTCGATCCATCATTAAAAATTATCTATAAAAACAATATTAATATAAGAAAATAAATTCAAATCTATTTGAGTAAGTAAATTCAATGGACTTGATTCTATATGATGCATTTACTAATGTCTTCTATATCCAACGCCTCGATATCTTTAATTGTCCAGAAGATATTCAGAACCCTAGTTAATGGATACATCATCCACAACACCAATACTAGGTTCTATATCATAGATTTTACACTTGATAAGATCTTATACTATTTTCCTAAATTCCCAACCTAACATCACAAGTTTACAGAACTGAAAACCCAATCCTAAGGTTGAACATTCTATTATACCAATATATAAGGGAACGACCCATCAAGGCCTGCCAGGTAGGTATAAGGTCTTCCCATAACTACTCCCAATCCACCTCCAAATGCTAGAGGATATAGATAGGAACCAAGAAGGAATAAATAATAAAAAATTATTTTCTTAACAAACTTATATTCATGAACTCAACCATATCTGTGTCCATGTGGAGATAAATAATTATAAAAAAAGAAATATCCTCTTGAGTAAAAAATAATCATTTTAAAAACATTATGGAATAAAAATGAGTCTAACGAAGTAATCCAAAATGAATGTTGAAAAATACCCACCTGACAAGAAAATATGTCCCAATAAGATATCAATATGAAATGAAATTTTGAAGGAGACTTTATTTATATTGTTAGGCCCCCATCAACCTTATGCATTCAAATGAAACTGAGTATAACTAGGATCCACTAGAATCACCACAATGTGGCCATTCATACTTATAAAACATGAAATATATAGGAAAAACTATATAGGGGTGTCTATATAGATAACTAATATGTTACCCCAAAAATTTCAGGGGTAAATATGTGATATGATAGAAGTAGACATCTCAATCCTAGAAAGAGGTAAATGAAACCAGACAATAATGTTATATATATGAGGGTGTGTGTGTGTGTGTGATATTGAAAAAACAAATACCAGGGAGAATGGGGATCTCTATCTCACATCTACAAACCCAGTATGATAATTTTTCATGCAGTTTTAAATTTCCATCATTAATGACCAATATCTCGTGTGGCCGTCCAAAGAAGTGACCATGTTGAGGAACCAAACCATACTACTATTCTTAATATTCATGGGGTAACAATATTCACGTTTAGTACCCATGACCTAGACCATAATGGGGTACCAATTCGTATGTATGGGACCCATTCCTTAGCCCATTAGGGTGTACAACTCAATAGATAGAGGACCCACACCATAGTATTTATAGGGGAATAAATTAGTAGGTGAACAACCCATGCCCTAGTTTTTAAAGGCTATACCACTTAGTATAAAGATCGGACATACCATTTCTTATTAGGGGGAATTCCTTATTAGGTACATAACTCATTCCATATTACTTATAGTGGTATCACTCTATAGATTGACATTCCACATCCTAGTATGTTAGTGGGAAACACTTTGTATATTAATCTGGGGTTATCAATGTCGGCATCTCTTTGATGATCTGGCATGATCAATATCATCACCTAGGACCTCTTAAATATGAATCATGATTATAATATGTAGAATAATATCTCAAAACCCACTAAGAAGGCCCCCATCATAATCTACATATATATATAACCAGTTTAATCTACATATGGGCCCAATTCTGAGTCAAAATTAATGAGTTGCATGACTTGAAGTTCCAAATAAAATATATGGTGTGTACAAAGGGCCACATATCATGTGAAATCCCCTAGAATTATTTTCATTTTATCTCTAGTACAAATATTGTATAGAAAAATATAAATTAATGGAATGTAGCGGGTTTACACAGCCTGTCGTCACCTTTTAGGTCCTTCTCATGCACATCAAGAAATTCTCATGTTCCTCGAGCCATTCCGGTGTACTTAGTCATATATCCATTTATACATGGGTACTAGGTTATGACCATGCACTAAAATAGTACACCATGTGTTAGCCACATGGGATCCAGTCCATGTATCCTCTTTACATGCTGAGTCAAACGGTTGTATGTCGCATTGTTTCTAGACCCTCTAAACAACATGTATTATTTAACTCAAACTTGAAAACCAACTTATTCAAAAATATCAGATCACACAACATGTTTCCATCAATGTACGCATAATTTATATAGGGATTTTTATAAAAAGGAAAAATACATAATACTAAATCCATATATTCATCCTTCACCACCAAAACATCCATTTTACTAAAAAAATCTATGGAAAATACCTTCAGTCATTGATTTCATAACTTTAATGGCCGAAAATTAGAATTTTTCCACCATTAAGAATCTTGAAGTGCATCTAGCAAGCCAACTATGTTTCTTCCATCACCATCTAATATGTAGAATCCTAAAATACATTATTTATACCTGACTTTCATCATAGTCCATGAAAAAATCATTTATTTGTCTGTTGGGTGTACTTCCATCAAAAATATCAGGTTCTGATTGTCGACGGACCTGTTTAGAAATGTTAAATCGTGACCCCATAGGATAATGGTGAATAACATTGATAATTTTGTGTCAAATCACAATAGCACGGGTGCATCAGTAATTGGACAGGTATTTTTGGCCATTAATATCATAATCATATATAATAAAAAGTGGAGAAAAGCATAATTGAAGATACCTACCCAAATATTGATTCAATAATTGGTGATGAACTTGTACCCAATGGATGGGTATGATGTAATACATTCTTTCTATGTCAACATAATCATATATAATAAAAAGTGGAGAAAAGCATAATTGAAGATACCTACCCAAATATTGATTCAATAATTGGTGATGAACTTGTACCCAATGGATGGGTATGATGTAATACATTCTTTCTATGTCAATCAACCACATTATAATCATTTTTCGTCATCTGATTATGATTTTCCAGTAAAGATTTTTCATAAACTCATCTAATAATCTCAATGTTTTATAGTTAACATATTTGAATTTTCATAATAGGTACATATATATAAAAATATTTTATAGGTATTAGATGAATTAATTAAATTAATTGATTGATTAATTCACATAACATATTATCCAATTGATTCATTATATAAACATCCAGCATTGAGCAACATTACGTAATTCCTAGGGTAAAAACAACACTCTAGATTCAACATTGGTGTCATAATTCTTATTTGAGACATCGTTCAGATGATATTCCATTATTTCAGAAAAAATGAGCGTTTGTTATATAAAATATAATTAATATTTTATAAAATTAATTTCTAGTTAAACAGCTTAGGGAATCAAACTCCTTCTTAGTACATGGCTCTGAAAATATTTCTCAATATATTTTAATGTCTATAGAAAATTAGAGTTTATGAAAGTCATAACAAATAAAAAAAATTGTTCCACCTTTTAAAAAAGTGTATCCCATCATATTTATGACATTATAGATTTCATAAATGGATAGATTTGAATAATTGGTGGATTTATTCTTACATAGCAGTCCCTTATAAGTTTGTATTTCAATGTATTAATTTTTTATCCTACAAAATACACAATATTTTAAACCTCAATAGTTGAGTAAATTGTGTTTATCTCTAGAAAAACATTATGGGAAATCATTATTCATGGTTATCAATCATAAAAAAAATTATTGATGGTTCCTAATGTTGTTTTTCATCATGGCCTATGATTTTTTGAGTATCAAATGACCATATCATAAAATAAGATACATGCAAAAATAACATTTAAATTTAAAACATAAATTGAATGAATTAATTTATAAATTGTTTATAAATTATTGGAAAATTAAACATTAATTATTTTTTTTAATTTATTAATTTTTTTATAAAATAATTAATTATAAACTATTTCTAATCAAATTACTAAACAATTACGAAATATTTATTAAATAAAGAATCCAAAAAATATTACCATTAATATTAAATAACATTAAAAAATTATTTTGAATGATTCGTAGTTTATATATAAAATTTTTATATGGTAATCATAATCATTCATTTTAATTAGTATATAAATTATAATATATGGCCATAATATAAATTAGTTTATATTTCATATTATGAATTATTCATAATTTTTATTTAATTTTTCCAAATTAATGGCCTTATATTAGAAATTATATTAACTGCATAATATTACTTTTTGATAATTCATTTGATCAATGTTTTATATGATACTAAATTTTATGATATTTTGAATATGTTAATTGTAAAAAATATATAATGGGAATATAAAATTTTAGTATTTCATTTATAAACATATTTTTTAAATAAATTCTATATAATGTAAAACAATATGAAATTTTTATATAGTAATTATATATATAATGTGTTTATGTTTTTTGATATAAATAATACATAGAAAAATTATATAATAATTAAAATTACATTAATTATGATATGCATATAAATTTTCTATCTTTTTTAAAATATATAAATTTTTTATTTATTTAGTTTTTTTCTTAAATAATTCGTAGTTATAAATTTTTTATATTATAAATCTATATCGGTTTTATTTAAATGTGTTAAAATAAGTCTATAAAAAATAATACATGAATTTATGAGTTATATTCTATTTAAGGTAATTGGTTTAGTTTTATTCTACCTTTCATTTGGACTTTACAAGGATATGATCTTGAATTTTTAATTTAATTAAAACTCAAAAATATTAGGGCTTATAATTATGATATTATTATAGAATGTATTGAGTAAGGAATTCTTGGAAAGGGGTAATTTTTCTACTTCTCATCAATGTTGTGAATTATGGATTTTCAAGAAATGTGATGATTTTATATTTGTTATTCCAAGCTTACATATGTGATAATTCATGATTTTATATGATTTGGATCCTTTACTGTAAATTTTTTCCGGTCCCATATAAAGAAAATTAATTTAAATATTTTTGATTACTTTTGGATTTTAATTTGGGTTAGATGCACAATCTGTGAGTTCTGTAAATATGTTAAAAAATTTTATTTAAACATATTTATTTAGTGGAAGAGATAATATTCAATGAAATATTAATTAAAATAATGGATACTGATAAAATGAAATAACATGAGATAATATGGTGAGATTCAATCCCATTTAAAATATTAATAATTATATTTCTTCCAATGTGAAATGTTGGCAAGTCCTTGATTATATAATCAGTTTGTTTATGCTAATTTTTTGTCCACCAGGATTATCTTTTGTATGGAAATCTTGTAATGGGAGACACTAATATAATTATGTATCATTTCATGGATATTTATTTCTTGGATAAATTAAAAATGAGAGACCCTAATATGATTATTAACTAGAATAATAAAGTTGATTATATAAATATAATGGATTCGGTAAGTAGTTTTCTTATCAACTATCTAAGAGTCGAATGTGATATAATTATGATGATCCCATACATAAATATTTGTTGGATGGATTGAATGATAATGTGACCAAATATTATTTGAATATTCATCTTGTCCTACTAATTTATATGATAGATTTGAAAAGGATCATCAATTTAGTGGGATATAATCTAATAAATGTAATATTAAATATCTGTAGTGGATTATATATTTCTGTTAAAAAAATATTGTAGATCAATAAAATTAACATCATGAAAAAAATTATTTTTGATCTCAAATAATGATATAATCATAAAGTAATGAATTTCATAGAATGAAAAGATAAAAAAATTATTATGTAAATGGAAATTTAATGTTTTACGGAAAATACTATCCTAAGTTATAAACTATTGAATTCCTTCAATAAGTGGTTCTAGATGCTTCATAACATTACATAATAATTCACTAAATGATTCATATAGAATGTTTCATTGAATTATTTCATTCAATTTTAATCTATGGAAATTTTCTAACAATGTCATGATGTTTATGAAATTTTTACCATATTTTATCATCTGATAAGAAAAGGATTAACTATGCATTTGATGTTTATGTTCGTATTAGGTATTTATACATCAAGAGGGAAATAGTTCAAAAAAATGAAGAATATTCAGTGTGAATTGAAAAAAGTTAATCATCATTTTTCTGGGATACGTAATATTGTGTGGTAAAACATCATTGAATATCCATGTTTTCTATTACATCTATAGATATAAATCTATTTAATTTTTATGGTATGTGATAAAAATGCATAGAATAGTTTCTTAAAAATATATACATGTTTTAAATTGTTGAATAATTAAGAAAGAATTTATTTTATATTTATATGTTGATGAAAATGGTTTCTTGTTCATAAATTAGAATATGATGCCCAATATCAGAATAAGTTAGTTCCGAAATAAAGGATGTGTATATTCATATTATTTCTAAAAAAATTATTCAATTAATTTTTTAATTAGAAATTAGTAGAAATTTTATGAGATTTAAAATTCAGCAAAAAATTTTTGTGATTCAATATATTCTATAATATTACTTAAAAATGGGAATTAGATAAAAATGTTATATCTGAGAACAATTTGTTTTTCTAGATGATTGATAAAATATGTGTGATTTAATAGCACCACAATTAGTGGACTATATTAAAAAAATTAATCATTTAATTATTATTCATAAAGTATATTGAAAACTATAAAATAATTGGTTGTAATAGTATTCTTATTGATTCCTACCAAGAGTAATTTAGTGTTATTTCATAAAAAATATTTTTACATCATAGAATGATATTCTAAATAGTATACTTACTCTATGGATAGTGGGAGTTTGTGTATACGTAGATATGTTTTAATTTTATAAATTAAAGATTATACCACTCAAAACTAGAATGTAAATATCACTTAATATCTGAAAAGATTTGGGGTATATTAGTGTAATATAAATGTAAATTATTATAATAATTATTAGAATATTTTAAGGGAAAAATTATATCGAATGTGTTTGAATAATAATAATGATGTTTAACATATAAATATTTATTAGTATAAAAATTAAGTTATTAATATTTTACCATTGAATATTGGGATGAAAAAGTGTTTGAATAATAATTCAAATTTTTAAAAATTATGAATGTGATTACTATGTCTCTCCATTATTCAAAATTTCATCCTTCATAGATGTTACTCATAATAACATTTTTTTGGAGGGTCTAAATATATATTCAAATAGAGATGTGGTAGTAAATTTATAGTGATATAATGAGTTTTTCAATAACCAAAATGTGAAAAAAACAAATGGACGATATGAATGTCCATCTTGAATGATATGATAGGTTAAATTTTTATGGTTTTGATTAAAATATTAGACCATATTTAGAATATCAAATATATTTTATTATAAAAAATGTAGTCCCCATTTTATTATTAACCTATCAAGGGACATAGATATTTTAGACAACTGAACCGGTCTTAAATAAGGCATGGTTGGGTTCTAGATCCCTCTGGGCAAGTGAAAGGAACCAGATAGCAATTTAAATCAATAGGATTGGGTTTTTAAGAAAATATATTAAACAATTAGGTTATAATTATATTAAAATTTAAAAATGAACTATATATAAGACTATTTAGATAAAAATCAACAAATGAGAAACAAATAAGGGGATAAAAATTTTCAAGTACAATCATTCATCTCACCCACTAATACACACCATAGATAATTTCTTTTTCGATCACCCATCCGACAATTTTATCATGAACTACTAATTACAGAACATTAAATCAGTAATGGACAATATGGATGATGTGTATGGAAATTATATAAATTATAATAAAACCATTTATCATCCGTGTGTCCACAGGAAACCCCCGAATACCGAAGAATCAAAGATCCAAAAGAATCCATAAATGTGTAATATTCAGAAATAGAAATATTAAATAGGTGTTAGAATCAAAATTCATAGTAGGTAATATAGAGGGGAACCAAACCCCTTGAACTATTTCTAAATTGTTGATCAATTTCATATTATTTAGAAATATATTTTTAATATTAAACTTTCCTAAAATATGATAACAAGACCACAAACGTTCTTTTATACTTTAATGTACAAAACCCTAAATAATGTAAATAAATCTTATCATTGAAAACATGTTGTTTTTATAACATAATTTGGTCCATCTATTAAAATCCCATTAATGGAAACTTGACATACCAAAATGAGACCCTAAATACACCAACATCACTAAATAATAGTGAATGTGAACTAATTTCAAATAAATAAGACAGAAACATTTATAAATATTATTATCTATGCAATTAAACTTGTGAATATTAGGGTATATATGCATAAGTATTGTAATTTAATTTAAAATTGTGATTATAAAAAACTATTAAGAATTTAAAATATTATTATGGGAGAACGCTATATAATCACTAAGGATATAGGAACCTAGAATTTTAACAACACTAAATAGTAAGGGAATCAATTAGTTGAATTAAAATTTATCTATTATACTAGTAAAGGGATTTCAATTTCACCACCAGTGAATATGAACACACTTGATAACTAGGAAGGTTGGTAGAAAATCTAAGGGAATATAGAACATATAATCACGGTTTCCATATATATATTTACCAGATTATCCTTTGTGGTTTGAATAATTTAATCAAATATAAACCAAAATATATAAGATTAATAACTAACTAAGAGAATATTAAACTAATACATCTAAATTAATCATGTTTAATTTACATGAAAATTTTCTAAATGACGCTTTACAAATCCAATCAAAGGCTAAAAATATTATTTTAGAGGTTTTAACAACGCTATATAATTTATTCTATAAATCCACATATTTTTTTTCAAATATGAGTCTTAATACCAAATATTATGTCCCAAATCTTCCATCTATTAGTAGAAAAAAATATATATTTACTCACAAATGTATAACTCTCATTAGAGAAATTCCCACATGATAATGTGAATTTGTAAACACACACACACATAGACATATATATATATATATATATATATATTAATAAAAATATATAATTTTATAACCACCAATACAATGAAAAATATTTATGAATCTTCTACATTTTTTTAAAAAAAATTCTAAAAAAATATTCAAATAATTATTATTTCATGTATTTTTATTATATCCATTTAAAACATATGACTTCATTAAAATGTTTATTGAAAATAATAATATTCCTAAATAATTTAAAACCCATTTACTAAAATCATTTGGTAAATTTAACAAAATAAAAGAGTACAAGAAATTTTTCTAAAAAATTATAATATATTTACAAATTGATAAATTCTTTATATTGAAATAAATATAATTTAAAACATAATTAACTAGAGTAAATATTTTTTTAGAAATGAGATCCCATTACAAATTACTATATGTGACGGGATCACATAACAAAAATAAAATGGATAAAAATCTCATCAAAAATCTTTTTTTTACAATATTATATTATAAAAAAAACGATGATGGATAATTCCATTATCGAAAACACTTTTAATCAATTATATTTGTGGGAGTATTTGTGAATTATTTAAATTCTTTCACAAATAATTAGACTTTATGGAACAAAAAATTGATCACTAATAACAATTTGTGGTTGATAAAAACTCACATCGTAAATAATTTAAAATTTATTAATTAACAAAAATAATAACAAATATAAATATTAATAAATATATAATAAACTAAAATCAACAATATAATTTACAAAAATATAATCCATAAAACTATATATAGATGAATTAATAATAATATTACACATAATATGTTCATTAAAATCTTATCATAATAAATCTGTAAATAAAATAAATCAATCACTATGGTGGGGAAGGTTTATCTGGTGGAGGTGGTAGATAGTACTCTATCTCTATAAACCATTTAAGTTCTCACATTCACTCCACCATTTTCCCACACAAATGTTCTCCTCCAACAACTGCAATAATTGTCGAGGAAGAGCTTCCCACTCTCTATGTAGTGTCTAAATATCCTCATTCTAAGATCTCATCTAATCCTAATATTATACATCCAATGATTAAAACTCTCAAAAAGATCCCTTAGATATGTATGATTACCATGTAGTTGTACCATAATATTTTATAGGTATCAATGAAGAACTTATACCAATAACTTGACCTTTCTCAAAATCATAATAAGTCTCCTTTATCCATTTGGAAACATATAAGCATGATGCACTTGTGGCATGATCCTCAATCTCAGCTTGACTCTCATTATGTGTATGATAATTTGTGTCCTCATATGACTCCATAAAATTTTATTTAATATTAAAATAGTTGAAATATTATTTTCATTTAATATTAAGAATTCCAAAAAAAAATATTTTGAACTAAATATGATTTTTTCATCCATTTGTAATCTCTCCAGTGAATGGATCAGTGTACATCCTTTTATAAACATCTAAATCCATAATATCAATTTTCAGAACTACCTATAAAAATATAAGAAAACGTTTGTATGTAAGGTTGTATAAACTATTAAATAATTGTACTTGCCATATGTCATCGATGTGTACTGGTTTTATGGAAACCAAATATATGTATACCACCTTCCTCCTATGGTTCTTCTGACCTGATGATAATATCCTCTAAAAACAATCTCCCATATTGTATCAGCACATTCCATCCATAACCTATTATGATATTCAATCGGTTGATGGATATATAAAAACTAATAAAAAATGGTGGCTCCATTATTCTTCATGGATCTCATCCACAAATTGTGTAAAAAAATAATGGAAATGATCACAAATAAAAACCTCTTTGGACTCTTATATACAGGTTATCTTACTATCATTGCCTAAATATCATAAAACAACAATAAATTAATATCATAATGTTATGAATTAAATAATATTCAAAATAAATACTCTTTGTATATGGACCATTCTATGATCAAACTTATTGTGTCAAGTATGAATAGGAATATTATCTCACATAACCCATTCTTCAAAAAAATAATTCTATATAGTATCACTCCCCTTACAAAGATCTATATATGAATAACTATGGTAAAAATATATAATTACCAAAAAAAATTTATATAAATAAATTAATGAATCCTAATGATAAATAATAAAAATCAATTGACATACACAACTAAACATAACTCTACATGAGATAATCTAAATCAAGATGCGAAACTCAATCTGGAATAGGGTTAAGAATCATTAATATCTTAAGACCATACCCTCTATGATTTGGCAATGAACTACAAAATACCTGATAGTTATATGAATAAACTTCATGCTTCTTGCTAGGAAGTATATACACCTTGAGGATATCGGACATCTCATCTAAATACACATCATCCATATGAAAAATGAAACTAATGTTGTCATATATTAATTATAAATGAGAATTATATATAGTAATTATGACTTAAACTAGAACTTAATTTTACCATTATTCATCTTCATACTCATATTCATATATAAAGATGTCAATATCATAAATTTCATCTTTAATATCATCATTTTCCTTATATTATTCAATATTATCACTTTCTAATTAAAATTTATTTATTACATCATTAACATCATGGTCACCATAAACCAATAACTATGGGGTCCCATCATCGATATTCAATTCATTTCAAGGAAAATTTTTACTCAGAGGTATCTATTGAATGTTATAAAGAACAAGCTCGTAAAAAACCAATTCACTTTTCATAAACTGGTTTTCATCATATTTATTTTCTCAAATTATTTTATAATCAATTTAATCTCTTAATGAAGCGTAATTATTTGTATAATAAATATAATTTACATGATGTGGTAAAAATTTAGGTAATTTACTGTAAGAATGATTTTTTATTTGTTGCTAACTATTCCATGACACATATAAACAAACAATCCTATATCACAATCAGAAAATAAATTTTAATCACCATTAAATAATATTTCCCTATATAATACATCTCAATTATATCATCCATCTAAATAAAAGTCTCCATCGCTATATTTATTGATGAAATCCACTAAAAACACCATTGTTAATAATTATTTTTTATTCACCATATGAACATGTATGAAATCATAAACCATATACCACATACTCATTATATTATTTAACCATTATTGTTTTGTGGATCACGCAATGGATTATTGATTTTATAATCATCTTGAAATACATATAAAAATTGAATAATAATTACTAATATAAAAAAAATAAATTAATGTCATATGTTAAACTATAAATAATATATTTTATCATTATTTGAAAATATATGGGAAAATTATATATTCAATGTTTTTTAAGATCATCTAGTGTAATTTGTGAAAACAATTTCTTGAAATTATCACCATATAACCTAGAAATGAAACAATATTAGTTTAATTTTAAAAAAAAAATATATTATAGGTTATAGTATCACTCGCATTAGGAATCATATCATTTTTTAATAGTTGATAAGAACAAATTAATGAGCCATGGGATGTCCTTCATATAAAATCCATCGTTCATGATCCCCACTAAATCCATGTTCAAAATGATTACACAATGATAATTTTATTTTAAATATATCGTCAAAATTTCCCTAATTATGAACCATTTTGTTATGTTTTGAAGGATATCTGGGATGAAAATAATGGAAATAGAAGAAAAAATCCCCTCCAGCAAGAAATATTTGGCAATTTACCCTTAAACAGATTCTTTGTTATGTACATTTTTTTTAATTTATACATGTATCTCTCATGTGGGTAAATTCATCTAAACTATAACATCCCTCCACATTTCTCATTATATATAAAATTTAACACCATATGATTCATTGATTCATCTAAACCCCATCGATGTTTTTTATATTTTACATAAAATTAAAATAATATCTTCTTAAAGTCAACTATGTGAATGAAATGATTTTATCACAAAAAAATGTCATATAATAATATGAAATTTCTATTAACAAATCAAAAATCTAAAAATTCAAAAAACCTATAAATATAATCTTAATATGTGATTCCATTATAACTTAATAATCATGAATTTTTAAACATGTAATATTATTTTTTCTGAAACATCTATCTAAATTTGAAACATAACCATATGATAGCATTTTATATTCAATCCACTAAAAAATATTAAATGATTTTATTTTGAAATTTTATAATCCCCTTTTGGATTAATTATCATCTATGATATTTAATTTTAAAACAACTCATTTATTGATTTTTTGTAGTCTTTGGAAACAAATTATAATTCATTAACATTGTCTTTGGTCTTACCAGTTTTGTACTATATATTATAAAATATATTATCAAAACATTTTATTCTCAATGTTAATGAAATCAATCATGTTCCAGACAAAAAAACATAACAATATAGAATATCCCAAAAAATATTAAGTGTTATCCAATTATGATACTTCCTCAAGCCAAACTTTTTGGTAGGTTTATAATCACCCTAATGGTAATTTACTATAATTAAGGGAAAATTAATTTTAAATGAATACCTGATAACATTTATGGAGGTCCATATCTTTTAATTTTACATTTTTTGAAATGCCATTGGTTCTATAAAAAAGTATGATCAATAGGATGAAATATGTGATGATAGTAAAAAAAATATCATACATTAATGATAATAAACATTTTCTAATAACTCACACACAACTAACATGATTTTAGACCAAGTGTCACTTTACATGATTATATTCAATACATTAGGATGTCACTAAATGTCAACATTAATTCACGTTTCATTAAGAAATTCTATTTCCAAACGACACCATATGAACTGACACCATTACACCATATAAAATTTAACACATCACCCTATGGATTTAAGTAAAACATAATACTATTTTTTGTATATACTTGATTTAAAACAGTAAAAAACATATATGGCACGTTCCTAAGAATCCAATGATTTATGTTTTAGAAACATATAAAGATGATTAAAAAAAATATTTACAACCTTATCAACCAAAAAGACAAAAACCATATGTAAAAAGACCTAATTACACATTATGAGTTTTTAACATAATTATGGTTGTACATGGTAAAAAACATTCCATGAACCACTATAAAAAAGGTGGATTATTCTTTTACTGGTTGAAGTATTGGATATTTTCAATAACAGAAATGATATTTTATTCTAAGACATAAATAAATGTATCAATTTAGATTTATGTGGGAAATATCTAAACTTTCTAACAATAACCAATCATAAAATCCCTTATGGAGCATATTTTATAAGATCCAATCCTTTTCCATGTATAAACCTATTTGATATTTTTATTAAACCTATTTTTTGGTTATATCTATTTTATTTCAATCAACCAAATTTGTTGAGTTTGTTTAATTATGGAGATATTGTTATTTGGAGAATGACCAAATGCTTGGGGATTGATTTTTTTAATTAAAGGAGTTGAGGTATTAATGTTTGAAATGGGATAAATATGGTTTTCAATGAGTTTGGAAGGCCTCATAACTGGTGATGGATATTCTATATAAGTTAGTGATAATGTTTTTTATAAGTCATTTACACACTGTGTAAATGTGACATGACATGTAGTAGTCTCTAATAAGATGTTGTGAAATAGGTTCATGATCTGAAATGTATACACACCATGAAACTTGTTCACATCCTGTATTTTTGGAGTACGATTATTTTAACCTATGGTGACATGTTTTGCATCAGAATGAAAAATTAGAGAAATAAAAGACATTATTTTTCCACATATCATATATTTATTAGTCTTAGGGGTTATAAGGGTATGATTCTAGTTGATTCATTATCCATTCACAAACATCACTCCACTATCGATCAAATGGGGATTTCTAAATGATTTTTGATTATATTACTACAATATAAATAGCTATATCAATAATTTGATACATTATTCGTTTTTTTACTATCATTTCCACTGTCATGAGTTGATCATTATTATTGAATAAAAACATCTTGAATGAATCAATTTTGGGTGTTTATCATGATCTCATGTTATCTAGGATTTCATTGTGATCGTCATTTCCTTTATCCATTATTGGTGTCACTTGTAGGAATTTTTTTTATAACATGCTATATGAAGGTTATTAGATGATGGTAAGTCAGGGTTTCTTTAATTTTTTTGAATCTATTTGGATCCAATGGTGTTGCATCTTGGATTATGTATACCTATAGTGTGAGCCACCCTCTAGAATAATAATGAATTAGATAATGTCATCATGTTTATTTTATCATGAAATTAAGAAATAGGTTTATTATTTTTAAATATTTACCATTGATAATGGATTAAATGATAATTAAATGAATTGGTAATTGAAAGGCGTGTCGTATTTGGAAAAATTAACCATTATTTATTATGATATGTTTTTATAATATTCTAGATTTGATGATTTGGATGAGATCCATGCTAAAATTATAACATAAATGGAATGGGTAGGGTTGTTTAAATTCTTATATAAATGTCTCTTCCATGAATTCTTAACTTTTTATATAAAGGGATTTTCCCAAGATACAAAAGTGATTATATAGATCCTTTGGCCTAGTTATGAAGGAACACTTATATAAAAGGATTCAAAAGGTTCTTTTGTAATGATTATACTAATAAAATTGAATAGTTTGTTTATTATTCTATTTTTTTTTGTTATCGATGTCATGGTTCTACTACAAGATCATAGATAATATAACATAGTGCTAAAGAAGGTGGTTTTTTATATTATATTGAGTTGATTAATTAATAGACATGATTTATTTTGACACATACCAATTAGACTAGATTTTTTTACACATAGTAGAGACCAACTTATGGGATTTAGTCACACCCCATTAGGACTTTGTTTGGTACACAACTAGAGTAAATATTCAGGATTGGACAAGAGAATTGTACATTGTAGCTGTTTTTTTCTAGTTAGATGGGTTGGAGCTCGGAGATGGGACCAACATGGGTTTGGCACAAGGGGGTTTTTAATTTTATTCTTCCATCATGTCATTTTATCTATTTTAAAATATTTTTAACATTTCGATGAATTTCAGATTAACATTAAATGGATTATTATTCTATATATTTGGTTTATCCTTTATATTCCAATTATATGCAACAAATTTCATTCTATCTTCTTTAAATTAATATTTTTTATTACATTTTATATCTAAAATTTTGTAACTATATATTATGATGTATATTCTACAAACAATATTCTTAATACCTCACTTCTGATTAATAGCCTCTGGTCTATAGGGATACATGTCTTTCGATTAGTAACCATCCTAATTTGGCCACGTTAGAATGTGTTGGATTTGGGGATGTTCCAAAATGGCATCAAATGAGTAGGTTGTTTTATTTGTTTTTTAATATTTGGGAAAGGGATAAAGGGGAGTAAGATTTTGTAGGAATTGATAATAAGAATATCCATGGGAGTAGTTAAATCATGTATGAAGGAATATGAGAGCCTAGGGTTGGGACTTTTGTTCATGATGTTCATTTATTATAGTTTATGTAATTTTACCAGGGATGATTCACTTGTTTTGTTGTGTTATTATTCATGATATTTATAGTCATGGATTGGTGAAACAACATTTAATTATGAATTAATATAAATAAGAATAAAGGGATATATATTGTCATGTATTGTTCATGATATAAATATATTTATTTCTTGTTATATATTTTTATGTCTGAACTATGATATGAGATATCTTTCACGAATTATAAATGAAATGAAAGAACTATTAATTCATGATAAAACACTTGTAGTAAACATTTATAGAGATAATTATCATGTTTTTCTCTATTTTTGTCACTTATTGAAGTCGAAATCATTAATATCTAGTGTTATGAGGAATAAATTTGTTCTATATAGAAACACATTCCTTGTTATAGTTTAGTTGGGCATTAAGAGACTGAAAATGAGGACACAAAAAAGGCATCTGAAAAAGCGATTTCCGTAGATCCTAAGGATCGTATTGAAGTTTATAATTGTGTAATATTTATGTGAATCATTTTATACATAAATATATAGATTTTTCACACAATTCATTCAATGTATGATTTTGGGAGAGAGTTTCAACTACAACATCCACTTTTGTTCAATGGGATGCGAGGCCCCATGGTATCTGAGTTCTGGTTCAGGTTAGTAACACAAATATCAAAGCCACTTGATACACCCTAGATATTTAATTATAATTAAAAATGTATAAATTCATTATAGTCCTTCTAAGCTTTTGTGGGGCATTCATGAAAATTGTGGGAATCCAAATGAGTTATCATGGATGTAATTTTTTTAGAAGTTCATGATTTAATTTTATCCTGATATTTTGAAGGATTTGAAGGCTCTTTAGTTCATGCATCTAACACATGAGTGTATTTCAATGATGGAATACACTATATGTTTTACTGGACTTTAGTTATCTTATCTATCCTTAGAAGCTTATTTGATATCTATTGAGAGATGTGTTTAGAATGAGATTCTATATGAGATCATGTCATAGTTGACTATTTGTTATTTTACTAACTATTTAGCTTTGATGAATCAGGATCTCATCATAATATGGAATTTGAGAGTGGCCCCATGTATTGGATGGGATAATTTATGATGGAGAACTCAGAGCCCAACTTTTTATGTAAATAAGTGTTTATATGATAGTTATGGCCAAGAAAACAATGTCCATAACAATAAAAAATGTGGGAATCCATCATAGGACCATGTTCTACTACAATTGTATGATTGTGGAATGTAAAGGAAAAATATGACTCACTTTCCATTTCATTTTATGGAGTTCCATTCCTATGATAAGATGGGCTACACACATTGGTTTTTTAGGGGAATGTAGTAGTAAAGCATTTAAAGGAGAGAAATACAGGTACCTGAGTCTGGGAAGGACTCTACATCCCCTTAGAAGACAAGTAAATTCAATTCCATAGGACTTTAATATCTATGAAGGGTATGTTGTATATTGATTCAAGAATACTAGTACTAGTTATAGGTAATAGTATTGGGGAGTCGTACTACAGCTCATGGAATAGGGGAATTCCATATACACGATATGTAATCTACTACATCGAGTTTGGATGCATTACCTTTGACCATTTAATATTTGATTCTTGAATCATCCGCCCTTTCGATAAAATACTATAATATTAGTTTATATGTTAAATTGTAAACTATTTTGGGATTTGTTGTATAATTAATTGATGGTTTCTTGACCATAAAACACGGTTGAGAATGAGGTAATAGATTGTCAAAATATGCAAAGAGTGCTCCATATAAATAGGTGGTTACCATTTCTTTTGGAAACTATTTGTTATATAAATTATTGGTTTCAACTTTATTTTTGGTATAGAATTTATACTTATATACTATGATCATATTTATTTTATAATAATAGAAATTTCATTTTTATATCAAGCCGGAGGAATTTACATTTCCCCAGTAGAGTTGAATCTTCAGGTTAGTTTTTCAAAAAAAACATATATTTGAATTTTTCATGGCCCGGATAATAGGAATTTCCCTAGAAGATAGTACAGTGTGGTGATATACATAATGGTGACGGGTACACCATTTTTATGAATCCTTTTTTGATTAATTTTATATCTTACCAACCAATCATGAAATTGGGTTCATGGTCGAGTTGGTGTTGGGAGAAGTGTTACCTTAAGTTCTCCTATAAAGGAAGATATGAGTAAAACATTAAAATTTGATTGTTTAGTTAAATTATCTAGAAGGTAATGGTTTCAAAAAACCTAATACATCACCATGGGCTTCTCCATTTCATATCACTAATATGTCTGATGGGACAATATTCTTATATGTGAATTATTATAGATTGAACCTGTTAATGGTCAATAAGAGGTGTCCCCTTCTACATATTGGTGATCTGTTCAATTAGCTGAATTGTGATAAGATCATCTAAAATGTTTCTTTGAGATCAAGATAACATTGGTTGATGGTGATACCATCAAACATAACTGAATCAACTTTTAGGATAAAGAATGGCATTTATGTGTCTGTATTAATTTTTTTTGTTGGATGAACACACTGATGTATTCATAGCATCATTGAATTAAATCGTTCATCATTTTCTCTACCAAGTTATGGATGTTTTTGAAAAAAACAATATTATTGAAATTATATTCATATGATGACCATGTAAATAATTATGACATAATATTGAGTACACTAGATACAATCATCTTTATTCCATGAAAAGAAATGTAGTCTTCGTATCGATAAAGTGAGCTTCTTGGGTCAATCCATAATAGAGGCCAGAGAGTCAGCAGACCTAAAGAATGTTGTAGCCTTGAAATATTGGGAACAAATCAAGAATGTCCTTGAGACACATAGTATCCGAATTTTAGAAGTTTAGTATCATCATTTTATCTAGGACTTCTCATATTTGGCACCACTAGTGTCCAGGGTGACCAAGAAAGTGGTTAAATTTGTTTCGTCAGATTAATACAAGATGGGGTTTTAGAATCTGAAGTGTACGATGACATTAGAATGTATCCTCAAATTACATGTTCCTGGTATGAGATATAATGTCAACTGTGATGCATATGGAATTGGACTAAGCAGTTTCATTACTGAGGTACTGAGTGGTTTCTTTTTTCTATAGAAAACTGAGACCACATGAAAAGAATATTCCTACTCATGGTCTAGATTTAATTATGGTCATATAATACATAATATTTTGGAGACCCTATCATTTAAGAGAATGATTTTCAATTATACATAGACCAAACGATCCTCAATTAATTATTTTCTCAGCAAGACCTGAACCTTCAACAAAAGAGGTGGATTGGGTATCTGCATTATTAGGACATTGTGCTAGCATATACCCAGGGAAAGGTAAAATAAATTTATAATTCCTTGATTTGAAATACATAGATAGTTAAAAGAGCTATAATGAGTGGTGGATAATGGAACTCTTTGCATATATGATTCCAGATGTTTAGGAAATCAGATTATGAGTATATTGAACATAGAAATTGATCACAACTATGCTTCATGACCAAATCCATATTGAGAAATTATCTTATCCAAATGAATTGATTATAAGAGACAACATATACCATAGGGATTCACCTTCAGGAAGTCTCTTGGTAGTAAATAATATTTTTTTTCAATGGCCAAATATGGGTTCCTATGTGAAATCATGAAGAGTTATTGAGGGAGTTTCAAAATTCTAGAAGGGTAGTCCATTTAGGGACAAAAGATATGTACCAGGATATCCTAAGGTAGTGCTAGTTTTTAGTGATTAAGAATGATGTAGAGGGATTTTTGGTGACATGTTTCACTTATTGAGATGTGAGGGCCAAGAATCAAAGGCATGTTGGGTTTTTACCTCTTCCCTATCAGGAATGGAAATTGGATAAAATCTCTATATATTTTTTTGACAGTATTACAAGAGACGCAAAATAAATTATATTGAATGGATAATTGTTGATATACTGACTAAGGAATCCCAATTAATTACTATCAATGATACAATCACAAAGGATGGTCTAGAGGGTCTATATTTGAATGTGGTAGTCTAGTTGCATAGTGTTATGAGGACTATCAGTTTCAATTCATATCCTTGTTTCATGTCTCAATTCTGGAAGGGTATTCAAAAGGCTCTAGGATCACTAGTTATTCTAATTACGGCCTATCTCCTTTATACTAATGGCTAATATCATTAGAATATTTAGATTCTATTGGATATGTTATGATCCTATTTTATGGATTTTCTTTGTTGATTGTATAAATGCTTAGCACTCATAGAGTTCACTAATAACAACAAGATCTAATCATAAATTAGTATCATAAAATTTGAGGATTTATATAGATAGATGGTTCATTGTTTATTTTATTGGTTGGGGGATGATGATTTAATACTAGTTTTACCTAGTCTCTTTTCTGATATTACTAAGCGGGTTCATTTAATCAAAAGGCAGTTGGTGACTGTAAAAAATGGAAAATAATAAACAATGATAATCATAGATGAATATAAGAGTTTGATGTTGGTAATCATATGTTAATTATCATATATCGTAGTTTGGTAAATTTTAATGTCAAAAAATAGAGAAATATAGATCCATGTTTTGTCCGGATGTTTGATATATTCAATAGTGTTGTTCTTGTGTCATGCTGATTGTCTCCTCTATAGTACTACAGTTCCATGCACAATGTGTTTTATGTAATTTAGCGTCAGATATATCATCATTTACCTTATCATGTCATACACATTATAGGAGTCATCCTTTGGTGGATGTGTCATTTGAGGAGCATACGATGCTGATTGTGGACCATAGTGTGACATATCTGTGGGGAAAGACTACACCTCTAGTTAGAGAGTAGTGGAAACATGGGCATGTTCAGGAGAATACCTAAGAGGGGGAATATCATATTCCTAAATTGTGCCTAGAAACGTTCAAGGAGATACTACATTGATTCTCATTGTAGCTCAAGGATTACCTATTATATGGTGGGGAGCTTTTGATATATAGTTTTTTATTTGTTCCACATACACTAATTTTTTTAACCTCTTTTATTGGGGTTTTCCCTTCTTATTTATAATTCTATGGTCGAGATCCTTTTGAGGATTGAGAAATTTTTCATGGTAAATGTAATTATTAATGAGATATGTGTATGTTTGAATTAATTACCTTCTATTAAAAAAATTCAATGATATTTCATGGGGTTTTGTTGAGTTTTTAATGTTTTAGAGGTGGATCAAGATCATCTATAAAAGCTAGGATCAATGATTCCAGAAGGACATTTATAATCCCTAAAAATTTTACATACTGTTTAACTGTCACGAAGAATATGTCCTCAATTTCTTTCATGGAATGATATGTTCACTCACTATGAAATTGTTTTAGGTCATGTAATGTTTTGGAATAGTTATTTTAATGTAAAGAAATTTGTTTTTTAGCATAACATAAAACATGAAAATACATGATGTGAATGGGTTAATCTCTATTTATTTAGTAGTACCATAGTTTTATGTATATTTTACACATATGATTCATTATTTATTCACAAGAAGCCTCCTATCTCGAGCCCTAGGAAATTTTGAGGCAATTTTGGAGGTCTTTATGCCCTTATGGACATCCCAATAAAGTGTATGATCCCTATATAGTTTTCTCTCTTTTGTTTTACAGTCTCTTATATATCTATACATTATAGTAGAGTAATGTCCTGAAATTGTCTTTTTTTGGTTAATTTTCTTGGTTTTCTGTGATCTTGGTTTTATTCATTATTATATTCCCTCTCATTCTTAATTATTGTTACCTTCTAGAAGAATTGTTTTACAACACCCCATGATTTCACAGTATGTTATCTATTAAAAGTAATTCAATAACTTTCACTACACGCAACAATGAGATCGAGCGCACCACGACTTTCCAACCTAGCCATTCAAAAAAACATTATGAATAGTATTAAGCACATTATAAATTATATATATATGATATATAATTTCAACATTCATCTTTTCTGTCTCTTACACATAATATAAGAGAATTTTAATTTTAATGATAAAAGAGGTATTTTTCAAAAAATGTAGTTTTATGCCTTTTAATAGAGAACCACTATAAATACAATTTATGACAATTTTATATATTCAAAATAATGAAATTAAATTATTATTTTGAATTGGGAAGTAAACATTTTTTTTGGATAAATATTTGGTTCTTTTTTGATAACTTTTTTTCGATGAATAGTTAGAAATAATATTTTTTAATTGAAAAAAAACTTTTTTAATCGAAATAATTTATAAAGTTATATTATGAATTTGAATGGTTTTAAAGTATAATTAGATTATATTTTTATCATTTAAAAAAATTTAGGTAATTATATGTAATTTCACATTAAAATTTGACATAAACAAATGTCAATCTTTTGATAGTTTTTACTTTAAAAAACCCATTTTTTGGTTTTGATAAAAAGAATTAATTTTAAATTAATAAATGCAACTTATTTGTATTTGATTTGATAAAATAGAATTTTTTTTCTAATTCAAAATATCAAAATTATCTTTGGGTGAATTTTAGATATTTTTCTGAAAACATTTAATTTTTTATCAATAGTGAAAAACACATCGTTATTATTTAAAGCAGACTTATTATTTAAATAATTATTTAGTTTATTGAAATTTCTTTTATGTAGAAATTAAAATATTATACCGATATATGTTTAATGTAATACATTAGACTCATTTTATAATAAAAATAGATGTCTAATATTTTATTGATCTTTTTAATGTTTTTTACCCACCTTCTTGGAGCATTTGAAAATTTGAATAAAATGTAATTTTACCACTTCTATGAGTTGAAATTAAAAAATATAAGAGAAAAAGTTAATATTGGTAAGTAAAATGTGGTTCCATAAGATAAAAATAATTTTTCATGAATAGTAACTTTTGACTTTAATTTGCCACCGTTAAAATTAAATACGGTAATTAAGGGTAAAAATGATATCATAATTTCCTTAACATGTGTCTTAATTATATTGGATAAGTAAAATTCGACAAAAAATAACATTAGGAATAAAATATGATCCTTTTTGGTCAAATTGGATTACATTAGTGCTTTTATTATTATTTTATTTAATGAATAGTTGAATGAGGTAATTTCAAAGTTTAATAACTAACCCATTTTTAATATAGGTTTACACATAATATAAATTCGACAATAAATATAATTAAGAAGATAATTATATTTTCTACATAATGGTATTTTATTTATAATTCTTAGACAATAATATTTTAATTTATTTATGACACAATGATGATGTAGTAATAACATTATTAATGAAATATTAAAATAATTTTTATTCTAAATATCAAAATAAATATAAATTGATAATTCTGATTAATTATATTGTTTTTCATGGTTAATATGACATGTTAGGGGTGATTAGATTAAAAAAATTCGATGTGATAAGGTTGTTATGATTTTAAAAAAAACATGATACAAGATAGTGTCCAAATTTACATAAATAAGTTTTTAAAACAAATACTATAATATTGGTTGATATAAAATTAATTAAAATATATGGTTCAGCCAACTGTCATAAATAGAATTATATATGTCATTAATGAAACACTTTAGGTTTTCATGGATGATTATATTATGTTTATTAACCATATAGTGTATGAATTGTAGAAGACATGATAAAAGTTAAATATTAAACTAAGAGTTGCATCTAAATGATAAGGTCAATATGGTGACCTAATCCTATATAAAACCTATTGGTTGAGCAGTTTTTACCTATACCCACCATATCCTAGAAAGAAGTCATTTTTTAGTAATTAGAAACCAAAAATGAATTTATTATAAAATAATAATTCAAGATTTTCTTAAAGTGTCCCTCACCTCTCATACAAAAGGGTATTTTCCCTTCTCTCAAAATCACACCTCTAATGCCATTTGGCTCTGCTAACCCCTGCCCAAATATCCAACCAACTTCTCTCATATCAAACTAAAGGCCTTCCTTTGTTCATAAAGCTGACCTAAGGAGAACTTTTGATCAAATGAAAAGTAAGAACACGAAGAAGAGGAGGTTAAACGTACCCTCGACCAATGGAATGTGCAAGGTAAGGGTTAATTCCTCAATCCCATTATTATTTGAGATTGTCTATGTGTAAGTTTTTTCTAGGAAATATTTATTATCCATGTCCAAGTTTAATAAAAGTGTTTTCAAATGGATTATTTTAAGTGACTCCTTTACTAAAACATCATTTAAAATGTTTTAAAGATTTATTTTTCTAAACCTTTCTCATTAATGTCCATGTTTTCAAAATGGTTTTAAGGATTTATGAATATGGAAATGAATTTTTTTAAATGTTAATTCCTTTAAAAAGTTTCAAATTGGTATTGGACACTTTGATTCAAAAATATCTTTTAAATTACTTCCATTATAAATTGTGTGACTTTCAAAATGATTTCATGAAAAAATGATATTTCTATAAAAGTGTTTAACTGATCATTTTCAACTATGTCAACATCCATTATAGGATATTATTATTGATTGTGGCTGATTTATTACGGTAAAAATATTCCATATTTTATTGATGGTTTTGTGATATGTTTGAATGTAGATGTGTTATTTTTATAACATTCATTGTTTATGGATAAAGTATTCACATTTTGTATTCTAGTTTTAATACAAATGTTTATATTATGCTTAAACCTTTTCATATGAGTAATGAATTGGACATAGTAGGTGATAGGTGGAGCCCTCTATAGCTCCTTGATGCATCGGTAGGTCTCATGAGAAAAACCAGGGTCTTAGCATATGACCATGCCAAAATCTTATTTGTAGTCTTGGCACAAACCCTTGAATATGTGGTTCTGAAGTATGGAATTATGCATTCCATCATTTGAAATTATTTATTAATATTAAATGTTATTATTAGATTAGTAGAAGATCCATGTGAATAAGAAAATTGAATTATTAAATTTATCATTTCCATATTATATTGAAGTTTATGTTTAAAAGGATTTTTCATAGTTTTATACATTGCCTTAAATTTTTATGCTTAATGGTGAATGTTTCTTCTATATTGGAATCCTTACAGAGCATTTGGGCACACCCCTTTATTATGTTTTATTTTACTATGATTCCAAGAAGTGTATTATGATTGATATGCAGGATTAATCTAGGGGATTAATTGAATTCTTAAAAGAACATTTATGTTGTGTTTTATTTTCTAATGTGTAATGTAACGTTCATGTATGTAATCTATTTTCTAAAACTACTAAACTGATTGGTCTTTAGGGACTTGATTAATGTAATTCACCAACTCTGGGTAACTTGGGTCAGGGCATTACAGATGTTATCAGAGGAAGTTTAGAAAAAACCTTGGAAATAGATTTAGATAAACTCTAATTAAAGTTCATTTTCTTAAGATAGATATTGAGTATTAACATAGAATAAAAATCTATATTTTTGGTATTGTAGATATTTTTTGAGCTATCCAAGCAATACAACCCTCTTTGGATACGAGCTGGTAGAATCAGCTCCGGAACAGATGTAGCTAGTGGAAAAACCTGAAAACACCGCTTTGAGCCAGACTTGAACAAAAACATGTTCACCAAAACAGGCCTTGCTACACTCTTGTTTATGAAACACCCGGGGTATATTCTTACGATAATTCACATTTTCATTACAAGCCATTATGAAGGATTTAGGATTAAATATTTTGTCAAAGAAAACATTTTTATGATTATGGATTATATCCAAAAACATTTCAATTTACGTTTGGTATTTTACAAGATTGGAATTATGAATTACTATTCATAAAATGACCTAGTGTTTGACATTGTATAGAAATGGATCCCATTATATTGAATATGAACTCCATCAATACGCATGATAGAAAGAGTAATAAAGATAATATCTTTCATGGAATTAAGCCAATATTTAAAAACGAAATATTTTCCTATGTATTATCATCATATAAAGAAATAGTATCATGTGTTGATAAGATAAGTAAATAATTCTATGTGTCCTATGGATTTGAAGGGAAGCTAGAGAAGAAAAGGTTGATAGAGAGAAATATGGATTATGGGAAGAGGGTAAAGAAGGATTTTCCTACATGTGATAACTGTGGAAAGAATCACCTTTGTAAATGCTTGAAGGAAATGTGATTTTGTTATAAGTGTTGAGGAAAAGGACACTATGTATGTGATTTCAAGGGTAAGAAGGAGGGTTCAAATGTAGTATGCTTTATCTACAAGGAGTTGCGACACTACGAGAATCAATTTCCCAGTCATCAAAGTATACCACAAATGATGCCATTGGATAACAATCAAATTATGATACTACCACATATGATTTGGAATGACTAGTGTTCTTATGTTGTTATTAAATAATTATGTCATTTCGGTGTTGAATCGATGATATACACGTTATATTAATTATGAAAAAATAAGTATTGTATTGTAGTACTATTTCATTGAGGATTTGAGATTATATGGTTCTATGAAAAGTGACTCAACAACAAGTATGAATTTGAGGAAAATATATAGTTGGAGAAAAGATAAACCATAATATAGTTCTAATACTGAGGTATTAATTTTGAAATAAGAGATGGTTGATTTGGATAAATTATATTGGATATTCTTGACTACCTTAAAACTGATTAAGGGTTTTTTTATTTCACCATTGTTGGAGTATTCAAATTTTTTTGATATAATAATTATATCTAGTATTCTATAAGTAATAAGGGAGCATAAATCCAATCAGTAAGGTATTATGGTAAATCATGGTGTTACCATGTTTTAAAAGAAAACATGACGAAGGTATTCACATGTTATTATGTGGAAAAAAAATATTTTCATTGTGTTTACCATCCTTATAAATTTTTTACTGTATGTTTGGACATATATATTTTGGATAATTCTAAACATTGGAATAGATTAAATTTTAAATTGGACACTATTGTTAATGTTAAATCATTTATTAATATTATTTTTGTATTGTTATAAAAAGAACAACCTAGAGTTCGGGAAACAACCTGTCGCGTCTGGAAAGGCTACGAGACTTAAACCCGCAACCAAAGCACAACAAGGGTGGATCACCTACTACTGGCATACATGATGTCCTGGTTTTTATATTTTAGTTTTTCTTAATAATCTGAAATTTAAATTATAAATTTATTTTTTTGGAACCCTATACGATTCAGATAAATTGACTATTTTTGAATTCTATTTTCTTTTAGAGTCAACGATTTTTTTGTGGTGGGAATTAGTTGAAGGGTGAAACTCTACTTGTCAAGTATATAATTTTCCCTCTTATTATATGAATAAATTAATTATTAAACTTTAATTAAGGGATCATGAAACCCAAAATGTGTTATCCTAGAACCTTATGTATTGTTAGAATGATGATATTTTAAATCATCACAGATTGATGGATTTGAGGCTCTCAATTGTACAATTGTTTTTGATTGATGACCTCAATCACTTCCTATAAATATTTACATTTTTCCTCCAATTATGTGTCTCTAATATCCACCAATTTTCTCTTAATCAAGATCATAATATAGTTGTGAATCTTTCCTTTCCCTTTCCCTCATATCAATACTAAATTTTATTAACCAAATTCCCAATCTGGGTTTTCCACAATGGCATTTTTCTATTTTACTCATTTATTAAAAAAAACAATTTTAAATAGTGAGGATGCAATTTATTGATGGAGGGTAGAATTTAACACCCTAATATTTCTTACTTTTTTATCTCTTCAAGGTATTTTAATAACTTGTGCTACACGGAACACCGAGTTCGAGCACACCACGACTTACCAAACATGCCTTTCAAAAAGATGTTATGAACAGTATTAACTGAATTTTAAATTATATATATCCTATATAATTTTAACATTCATATTGTGTGTGTCTTAGACATAATATAAGAAAAATTCAATTTTTAAGATAAAAGAGGCATTTTTTCAAAAAAAAAACAGTTTTATGAATTTTAATGGAAAACCCATTTTAAATTCAATATATTAGACTTTATATATTAAATTTAATGAAATTAAATTATTCTTTAAAATCATGAATTAAAAATTTAGTTTCGATAAATTTTCTATACCTTTCTGATAACTTTCATATTTTGATAAATAGTTAAAAATATTATGATATAGTTGAAAACAACTTTTTTAATCGAAATAATTTATAGTGTTATATTATGAATTTTAATGGTTTTTAAGTATAATTAGATTATATTTTAATCATTTAATAAAATTTATATAATTATAAGTAATTTCACATTTATATTTTACATAAACACATGTCATTCTGTTGATAGATTTTACTTTTTTCTTAAAAACCCATTTTTGGTTTTGACAACAAGAGTAAATATTAAATTAACAAATACAAATTATATGTTTTTAATTTAGTAGAATATACATAATTTGTGAATTAGGAATATCAAAATTATCTTTAGAGGAATTTTTTATATTTTTCCGAAAACATTTAATTTTTTATTAATAGTGAAATACACTGCGTTATTATTTAAAACCGATTTTTTATTAAATTAATTATTTATTTTATTTAAAATTATTTTAAGTAAAAATAGATATATAAAACTTATATAAGATTAATTTAATTAATTTGAGTCATTTTATAATAAAATTAGATTTATAAAATTTTATTTATCTTTTTAACGTTTTTACCCGCCTTCTAGTAGCATTTACAAATTTCCATAAAACATAATTTTTCCAAATTTGTGAGATAAAATTTAAAAATCTAAGAGACACAGTTAATATCAGTAATAAAAATGTGTTTCAATAAGTTTAAATTAATTTTTGGTGATTAGTAACTTTTGACTATAATTTACCACGGTTAAAAGTAAATAGAGTATTTAAGGGTAAAAATGATGTCATAATTAGCTTAACATATTTTTTAATTCTATTGGATAAGTATCATTCGACCAAAAACAACCTATGGAATAAAATATGATCCTATTTGGTCCACCTGGATTATATTAGAAAATTTATTATTATTTTTTAAAATAAGTGTTAAAAGAGTTAAATTCAATGTTTAATAACTAAACCATTTTTAATATAGGGTGACCCGTAATATAAATTCGACAATTAATATTCATTAGAAAGGTAAAAAGATTTAATACATAATAGTATTTTATTTATAATTTTTATACATTAAATAATTTAATTTATTTATGACATAACGATGATGGTGTAGTTACCTTATTTATGATATATTAAAATAATTGATATTATGAATATCCAACTAAATATAAATTTAGACTTATGATGAATTAAACTAATTTTCTAGTTTTATATGACATTTTAGGGTTTATTTGATAATTTGTTTTAAGTGATAAGGTTGTTATGATTTTCAAAAAAACAAGATACCAAATAGTGTGAAAATTGAAATAAATTAGTTTTTAAAACAAAAACTATATTATTGGTTGATATAATATTCTTAAAAATATAAGGTTCTTCCAAAAGGATTAAATAATATTATATATGTCATTAATGAACAACTGAGGTTCTTTTTTAGGTTTAGAGTAAGATTATTAACTATATAGTGTAAGAATACCAGAAGACACGATCAAAGTTAAACTATTTAACTAAGAGTTAAATCTAAATGATAAGGTTAATATGGTAAAATAACCATCTATAAACATATTAGTTTAGTGGTTATTTACTCATACTCACCATATCATAGAAATAAATCATTTTTGAGCCATTATAAATAGAAAATTATTTTATTATAAAATAATATTTCAAGCTTTTTCTAAAGTGACCCTCACCTATCTTATAAAAGTTTACTTCCCCTTCTCTCAAAATAACACCTCCAAATACATTTGGCTCTGTCAAACCCTTCCCAAGTATCCTCCCAACATCCCTCACATCAACCTAGTGGCCTAAATTTGGTCATAAATCCAACCTAAAGATATATTTTGATAAAATCAAAATTATGAACCCGAAGAAGAGGAGGTTAAACATAACCTCAACCAATAGAAAGTGAATGATAAGAGTTAATTCCTCAATCTCATTTTATTCATGATTGATTATGTGTATGTTTTTACTGATAAATATTTATTATCCCATTAAACTTTTCATAAAATATTTTTCAAAGAGATTATTTTAATGGATTCTTTTACTAAAACATCAATATAAATGTTTTAAATATTTCTTCTTCTAAACCTTTCTCATTTATTCCATGTTTTCAAAAATGATTTTAATTATTTATATATATGGACATGATGGTTTTGAAATGTTAATTCATCTAAATAGTTTCAAATTGGTATGAGACACTATGATTCCAAAATATCTTTTAAATGACTTCCTTTATAAATTGTGTTACTTTAAAAATGATTTCATGAAAAAGGATATTTCTCTAAAAGTGTTTAACTATACATTTTCAACTATGTCAACATCCTTTATAGGATATTATTCTTGACTGAGGTTGATTTATTATGATAAGAATATTCCATATTATATTGAATGTTTTTTGATATATTTTATTGGAGATGTTTTATTTTTATACCATTCATGGTTTATGAATAAAGTATTTACATTTCGTATGCTAGTTTTAATACAAATGTTTATGTTATGTTTCAGCCTTTTCATATGAGGAATGCATTGGACTTGGTAAGTGATGGGTGGAACCGACTATAACTCATTGATGCATCAGTAGGACCCATTAGACAAACTAGTGTCTTGGCACAAGGTCTTGAAAAATCATATTTTTAGTCGTGGCACAAGGCCTTGACTATATGGTTATGAATTCTGGCATTAAGCATTCCATTATTTTCAAATTAGCTATTTATATTACATGTGATTATTTGACTAGTAGAATTTCCATGTGAATATGGAAATTGAATTATTTCCCTTATATTTTCCATATTATAATGAATATTATGTTTAGAAGTATTTTGTTTTAGGTTTATACATTTCCTTAAATTTTGATGATTATTTGTAAAAGATTCTGCTATATCATTATCCTTACTGATTGTTTGAGCTCACCCCTTTCTTATGTTTTATTTTCCCTAGATTCCAAGAAGTGTATGATTATTGATAAGAAGGGTTTTTCAAGGTAATTAATAAAATTCTCAAACAATCATTTATGTATTGTTTTATTTTCTAATGTTTAATGTAACGTTCATGCATGTAATCTATTTTCCAAGACTGCAAAACTGTCAGTCTTTCGTGACATGATCAAAGTAAATCACCGACTCAGTGTAACTGGGGTTGGGGTGTTTCATGTTTCATAAAATATTAAAGTTTCGTTTTCTTCAATTAAATCCTATAGTATTTTATATATTGTCCATGTATGTTCAAAATTATTTAATTGCACCACTGCGACATGTTCATAAATTAATTGATTAATGGATGATAGTAAATTATATCATGGATTATTTATTAGATCCATTTGCATCTAATGGTGTTGTGACCACGATTTTGTTTACTATTAGGCTGATCTAACCCTTTAATAAATCATTTTACCATAGATTAAATAATTTTTTAGCATATTAAGATATCTCATGAGTTTTACTTCTATATATTGACCTAGATAATATATTACATGGTTACTAAATAATGTTTATTTCATATATTAATGGTAATTGGTAGAAATAACCATGGTGGATTAAGATATTGTTTTGTAATATTATTTTTTTGGTGATTTCATTAATTAATAATGATGAAATTATTATATACAGGGCTTGGCTCATGATGATAAAATGATTATATAGACGGATTGGGTTGGGAGCCCAAAATAGTTATATAGGGGCTGGTTTGTGATACATAAAGTCTTATATTGATATCATCGAATGGATATTGATGTAATTATTTTAAAAATTGATTTCCTTCATTATGATTTCATGTTTATATAGAGTAATTTTCTTGATAATGTGATTGTTCATTTTTTTTGTGGTTATGGTTGGAATGGTTATGCTACATGCTCTGAGATAATCCGAAAGAGTGCTGATGAAGGTTTTTTTATTGTATTATATTATATTAGATAATTATTACAACTGATTATCAATTAATTTAATAAATTTATATATCATGCTATTTTTTTAGAAATGGTTGTGTTGACCTATGGAGTTTTAATCACACTCTTTTTAAGCAACCATTTGTACTAGAGAAGTTAACATTGATGTAGGTTTGGAAAAGTTAAAGGGACCTTGGATTTGTTTCTTACTTTTTGGATGGGTTAGAGTTTAGAAACATGACTAACATGGGGTTTAGGAATAGGGTTTTTTGAGTTTATTTTTTCAACCTTTTGTTTTATCAATAATGAATTTAGTTTTACATTTACAATATTTTCAATCTGATATTATATAGTTTTTTATTTTATCTATTTGGTTTAGCCTTTACCTTCCAATTTTATATTATATTGTTTTCAGTATTCAAATTTCTAGGATATTTATTATTATTTAATATTTTCAATTTATTTTAAAATTTTATGTTGGGGTATTATCCCCCTAATATGTTCATTAATCTCTACTGTTAGTTAGAAGCCTATATCATATCGGGAGTAGTTCTTGAGGTCCTATAACTAACCTGATTTGGCCACATGAGAGAGTTCCACATCGAGGGATGTTATATTTTTTTTACCTTGATATTAAACATATAGAGAAACTATCAAATAACTCATTTTAACAATAATATAAGATTCAATCATTTTATATTTAATAAATCTTATAATACCAAAATCCAAATTATTATCCGACCACTTTCTATCATAAACATTTGTTGGAAACAAATTTTATTAGGTTCTAGTGATTTAATACAATATAATATTTAATCAAAATATATATTTGAGATTCCATTTTCTGATATAATAGCCATAAATTTTTTAAGCACATCATTTTTTCTTATCTTGTATCTATGATATAAGGCATCACCAATAGAGTTATAAAACTATAAAAATTGTGAAGGATTAAATATGGATTTAAATCAATATCATTATGAGTTTATATATTTTTCTATTATATACCACCAACCTCATATACAAATGTTTTCTTCTGTGATGGATCATGAAAACAAATATTAGTATACTCTTCAAAGCTAATATATCCATTTTGATACAATGAAATGTAATAATTATGAAAACCAAAACGAAATATATGAAACTCAACATTGTCAACGTTTCCAAATACCCTCAGATCAAATTTAATAAATTTATATTTAATTATTCATTGTAAAATAAATTCTATTTTTGTTAATGAAAATGATAACAAATACTCAACACCCACAATGTATACTATACTTATACCAAAATCATTAGGATTACTATAATGACTTATCCCTTACTAATCTTATAATAATGAATTTTTTCAACATTGTTCTTCAATATTTTTCTATAAAATTTTAACTATAAATATTTCATCTTATAAATTTGATATATGTAATAGATAATCCAAACAATATAAATTTAAAAATTTAAAAATTAAATGTAAATTATAAAAATTCAATATAATTACCTCTAATTCTTTTATTATCTCTATTTTACTGAAATTCAGAAAATTATGGGAATATTTTTATAATTACCAGTAATTACCATTACAATAATTAGAAGGCCGACCTAGGGGAGTGGAGGAATCGAGGAGCATATGGAATTAGAAAAATTATATATTCAAATAAATTGTATTCCCCTGTGTTTAGAAAATTCGGAGGAGTGGTAGTCTTTTGTAAACTCATAGGCTTATTCGTGAACACCTCTAATCTAATCTATTTTATTATAGAGGACTAAGAATTAGTTTAATCAATTTTAATCATTATCCATTGTATTCCATGATTACTACAAGTGAATAAAGAATAGGGTTTGGCATTGATAGTACATAGAAATAATTTCAATGCCCCTGGGTTCAGACTATTTTGATAAGAGACATTCATAAATAAACTTATGAATGATAGAAGATGAATTAGCTATGATGAAAAATAAGTACACTCTTAGTTTATTATTTCACGTTTCTTGTTAAATCTATCATGGTGAGAAAATAATTGCTTATTTATATTGATGGATTTTTCTTGATATTATCTAAAACAATTTATTTTATCATGAAGATATATTAATCAAACAATAGAAAAAACTCATGAAAAATATCATTGTTTTATATCGCATCTATTTTCACTTATATCACACGTAATTTTATACATGAATGCCTATTCTATAAATATTATGAGATCATGAGGATTTTAATCTTATCAATCTATTGTTACATCCATCCCCTCTCATCCAAGATTCCCTCAAGCCCCTTAGTTAGAATTCTATTTCCTATTATGGTTAATTATTGTTAATTTTTTATAATTATGGTGAATTTTATCATCATGTATTACTAATTATCTTTAATTACTGCTAATTGTTTCTAATTATGTCTAATGATTACTTAATACCACTAATACAACTAATTTTTATAAATTTCTACTAATTACTACCAATTCACACTAATTGCCAATTATTATCGCTAACAACAGTCAATTATTACTAATTACCACTCATTGTTCCAAATTTCAACACATTTTTACTATTTATTTTCTAATTATAGAATATTATTTACTAATTACCATTAATTTTTACTAATTTCAACTGTGTTTTACAAGTTACTACTAATTAACACTACATTTAACTAATTATCAACAATTATAACAATTTACAAGTATTTTTAAATAATTATTTCTAATTACCACTAATTACATCAATTTGTTTCTAATTGGTCCTAAATTTAATAATGACTGATATTTATTTATAATCAGCGTTTTTTGTTTTTACTAATTACCACTAATTAATATTAATTTTAACTAACTTCCACTAATTGTAATAATTGCCTCTAAATTTTATTAATTGCTTCAAATTACTAGTAATTTTTATTATTTATTTCACATCACTACTAATTACCGCTAACAAATACTAATTTTTAGTATTTATTACAAATTTTAATTAATTGTTATTATTTTTTCTAATTATTTATAAATGAAAATAATTATTTATAATATCATCTATTTACTTCTAACTATCAGAAATTTTTACAAATTACTGATAATAATTTTTAATTGTAACTATTATTTTCAATTGACTACTAATTTTTTATAATTTTGGATATTTTATTTGAATTTTTACTAATTATTTATCCACCTATATTTTATTTGAATTAGGGAAATTTTTTATAATTACTTCTATTTTTTTCTTATTTCTATTATTTATATTGAATTTCCTGTTGTTATTTATAATAAACATCAATTATTGTAAATTTTTCAGTTTATAAATAATTATTTATGAACTATAAATAAACGATTAATGACTATTTTTCAATAATCTAATTTTAATATCAATTAAAACTTATTACAATTAGTTATTTATATGAATTTCTAATATAAAATAAACATAATTATTTATAAATTTTAAATATAAATGTATGTATCTCAAAATAGATGCATTAAATAAAAATAAAATGAATATTTGCTGATTGATTTAGATATTTAGGATAAAAAATAGGGAACAAAAATTGACTAAGGAGTGGAGTGTATGAAAGAGTATGAAAAAATAGTATTCAAAATTTTAGCCAAGGGGAATATATATAGGTAAGATTTTTTGATATGAGAGTATTTGAGACGGTTATTTTCTCAAAAAATTATTCCAACGCATTAGTCACAATGTGCATGTCACAAATAACCATTTATTTTTCAAGACTCCAATCATAAAGAATACACATTAGTGGCGGAGCCCATCCTGAATACCCAAATCATTAATAAATATATCGTAAATTTATAAATAATAATATATGGAAGGGAGAAACTTCCTTCGCAAATAACACTTCCAAGATATAGTGGGTTTTCATGCCCAATGTTTTTTTCACGAATAGGATTTCATATCATAAAAAAATATATAAAATAAATATTTCTAATCGTAAATGATTTTTCGTCTCAAATAAGTCCATATCATTGACTATTTTTGTCTAGCTCATGAAACAACCCAAACAGCTCATTGCAAATATCAAAAAAATTTATACTATGTTACCTTTAAATGGATCGTTTTATATAACTAATATTATCATTTAATATCAATATAATTGGTAATAAATATAAGTAATAATGTTAATAGAATTTAATGGCTAAATATTAGTGGCAAACTCCTATAACATTTGAAAATTAAGATAACCCTTTAATAATGAAGTGAGGAAGACCCCATGATGATCTTACCCACCCTAAAAAATTGGATTCCAAAAAAACAGAAGAGAAATTCACAAAAATGGTTCACTTTATGATGATAATATCATGGGGAAAGGGACAAAACTAGTGGAAAATAAATAATAAGGAGACGGAGCAGAATTAAGATGCAGGAGATTTCTAACAGGAATGTGTCTCACTCATAATCTCATAAAGGTTTTCATAAAAACCCTAAGAGGGAGAGGATATTCATTTTAGTAGGATCCCCCCAGGATTGAATGATGTAACTGTGGGGTAAGTGAGAGTGGGGTTCGATTTTTTATGAAATTTATTGAATTTTATTTTTCTAATATTTTATTTTTAAAAAATATAACAACTTCACCTGATTTGGTCATATGGTTTGAAAAACCATGAAACTCCAACCAGAGGAGCCGGAGAACCTCACATGGTTATAATGTATCGTTAAACATAGCATTCACTACTATATGTTTAAGATCATTCCAATTTCATATGAATTTTCACTTTGGACCATGGTTTTTATTATTGGTGGACAAACCATGAACATTTTATGAAATTCCATGAAATAAATGTATAAGACTGGTTCAACCAAAAACTCTAATATAAGTTAAAAATTATTAAATAAATAAAATAATAAGTAAAATTCACAGACATTTTAATATAATTATCCTCTTTAAAACATTATCCCTATATAATGCCCGAATAGTAAATATTGAATAAGAATTAGGAAGAGAGTCCAATCTATCAAAGGGAGAAATCACTTTCCTGAAATAGAAATAAAATTATGACTATAAAAAACCTATGATGGTATTGAAACAAGCCACACAAATCATCGAAAGTAGATCATATCTTAATATATCACCATTATCCAATCTAGATTATATTTCGGAAGATAATTGTAAATTTCAAAATGAATTTATAATTGGACCGTTTTCTATTATAATTGAAACTTGGATTAGGAAAAAGTCAGGTCGAGGAAAAACAAAGCACCCCGACCTACAAGGAGACAATTTCCACTCAATGAGTATTATGAACTATTGTGGTCTCTATAGAATTTTATAATATTTCAATGATGTTTGGAAAACTATACGACAAGAACATGAGCCTCATCCCAGTTGGTGAGGATACCTTAAGTGCATCCAAGAGACTCGGGATCAAATCCAGATGGTGGATAATTTCCAGGTACTGTAGCAGTACTATAGTTGGAACTGTATCAAGAAATGTGCAGAACTATAGCAGGCACTGTTTGGCACTGTAGCAGCCAGGAATATTCCCCTGTTTGGTCCTTCGGGCCACTGATTCAGTCCCTGAGTCCTTTAAGTCCTTTGGGCCACCCAGTCCTTTAGGTTAGTAATGCCTTAGGGCCGCCTCAAGGACTTCAGGCCACATTAAGTGCAGATGCAAACCAGAAAACCAACAAGTAACAAGATTCAAAGGAGGAGGAGCAAGGAGCTTTCACCAATGTAGAAGCTAAACAGATTGAATGAATGAGAGGGTTTGGAACCTGGCATCGGGAAAAGTCTTTGTGTGCATAGGAATGCCTAGCCGAACAACCATATGAAGTTAGAGAGCTGATTTCACGATTATGATGATAGGGAGGAGTAGTTCCAAGTAGTTAGTCTGGGTTGTATGTAATATTTCAATCCTATAGGCAATGAATTCTATAAAGGCCTATGGTCCATGTAATACAGACACCTACGAGCCTTAAAAGGGTTCCACCTCATTTCATGAAAGGTGGATTATCAAAAATCAATAAAAAATGAAGTCCTTTGGGACATTGGAGGAGGAAAACCATATGACAATAATATGATAAACGAATCATAAGGTGGTAGGATTAAAAAAAAGAAGTATCTAAACAAGAAAATATGGCTCCTGGGTCAGGTCAACATGAAACAAAGATAAACCCCTAGACATGATCTTAGAGAATCATCTCATGATGAATCCCCCTAGGTAGAATAAATGACCCTTTTCCATGTCATCTGAACTCACCCCCAATAAATATCAAATTTAACCCCTTATGAATAATTCCTCATCACAAGACCAACGTCACATCAAATCCTATTTTTACCAAAAATAAATAAAATATAATTTTTCCTAAAATAATCACCAATAAATAATGAGCTAATGATGGACGACACAAAAAAAACAAATCAAATTAGAATTACCTCAAGGATTTTATACACCGGAATGAAAAGTATAAGGATTTAAATAAAACAATTATTAAAATAACAAATATATCCTAAAATAGTCCCTCTATAAAATAACTCAAATAAAAAATATAAAGGTCTCATAAACACAAACAATTTATTCCATATCGATTATCATAAAGAGAAAATACATTATTCTTAAAATATACACATAAAATATAACATCCTCTAAAATAAAAACAATGATAAATTATGAAAATTTGAGTCAAGGAGGAGGATTAATAATAAAAGTGGTACATTATATACTCCACTAAATTTTTATATAGAATGAAAATGTAGAAATAAAACAGCTACGTTCTAATATATATGTCTAAAGGGAGAAACCCCATGTAAATGGAATTCTAGAACTCCTTCAAATTATTTTGGGAGGCATAAATTATATAATAAAATAATCATATATCCAATTGAAATTGTTAGTACTTTAATCACATACCTTTAAATATAAATTTAAAATTACATTCTCATCCTAAACTAATAAATAAAAAAATAAAAAAAAATTGAAATTTTATTTTAAATCATTGGAAAAATCTACACAATAATTTATAATAATTAATGTACATTTTGTAGTAATCATAAAACATTATAATTTTTTAAATGAAATATTTAGGAATTATTAAATTTTCATATCCCATATAAAATTTTATTTCAAAAACATATTTGTTTCACCCAAACTGCACCATAAAAATAATGTGATATCATGATGATCCTTTATTTAAATCATTAATAAAATCTCAAATATCATCCACATTTGACAAAATTTTAGAAATTGTCTTTAGAATAATTAAAACCAATTATTTTCCCCCAAAATTAAAATATATTTTTAAAACACTAGCTACTCATTTCTTAAAAAATCATGAAATTATTATCCATTATTTTTGAATAAATTTTTAGCAAAAAATTAATCTTGCAATTTATTATGAAAATTTTGAATAAAAAATTTACACTTGTAAAAAATATTTTCATCAAAATTCAAGAACAATTAAAAATTTTAATCTTACATATAAAGTTCCTTCACTATTCTCAAATCCAAAACCATTAAATATGAAACCAACATTTCAAAATTATAATATCACATATCACCAATATAATATGAAATGTCATAACAAATTTTTTTAAAACAAACAAACCCCAACACAAAATCCAATGGTAATTATTGACCATGATCATCTTAGACTCATGGTTGGTTGGTCATGTTAAAATCGCAGTGATTTCTTAATAATTCACTCCTAATAGAGCACATAGGATCCACATAGTTTTCTAGACACTCCAAGATACCCATATGTGATTAATTAAACACACACATCATGCTTCCAAAATAAGATATTTCTAAATAGACCTCATCATCTTTACCAAAATAAAAAATCAACATCAACATAAATGAATATATGCTAAGAATAGTTAAGGTAAATTTATAAATCAAGACTCAACTTAACATCCCATGGAAATTCAAGGCTTAAAATGAGTAAAATATCATAATAGAATTTAAAACCATACCTAAGATGTCTTGACAGTCCTATCTCTATATTCTAGACATGCACAAATAATGAATGGTGGCTAAAATACCATTTTTTATAAACCAACTGAATCCATCCTTCCATAAAAAACCATATTTGACCAACAATATGGCCTGGGGGTGTTCTAGGTCCTCATGGGATAGTGAAATGTGTCACACATCAATGAAACACATTGGAATTGATTTATTTAAAAATTTATTTTAAAAAAAATTGAAAAATATATTAAAATTTCATTATAACCCAAAAAAATGTAGGAAGCCAAAGAAAAATTTATTTTTAATATAAAAAAATCTGGTAAAATGATTTTAAAAAATATCCCCTCATCATACCTACCAAATATTTTCATAGAAATAACCATTTATGATCACACAACCCTCACATTTATTATTCTCCACCAAATTAATGAAATGTAATTTGGTAAAGTCAAATTATGTCTATGTGGAAATAAAACTAAATAATGAAAAAATATTATAACTTATATGTGATCAGATTTCACTATCCAAAAGTGAATAATTATTTTTTTAAGAGAGTCTATAAATCATTTAATGGCTATAAATAAAAATTATAAAGGATTGATTAAGAAAATTTCCAATAGGTAAGATAGATATAATCCACACAAGTTAATTATTCTTAATAGAGGATTTATTTAATTATTTTTTGAACTAAATTATACAAAAGATATTTTTATTATAATGATTAAACATACCCCTGAAATTATTTTCAAAAAAATACCTTACTTATCCCCAAACCATTTGGAAACATGAATTCATTAAAAATCATTTTTAAAATCAAAATTTGTATCATTCTTGAACAATCCTTCAAAGGAATCTCTGTCGGAGCAGAATTGACACCAACATCACAAAATATCATATAGTGAAAATGGTAGATAATAAAATTAAACACAAAAATATATATATATGATCATGTTAGTACTAAAATGGATGAGAAAAATTGATATAAAAATGAGAATCATAGATTAAATTATGAAAATAATTAAAATAATACAATTAATTATTTAGAATATAATAATATGAGAAAAACTATAAGAGAACTGGGGTAATGAAAATATTTAACTTTCTATTAATAATCTAGGAGACCATCTATTAATAGAATGATGTTATATCTACCACACTAGTGATTGGAATTTTTATTTCACCCACAGTGTATGTTAATATACTACATCACTAGTTTGGGTGAAACCATACCTAATTGAATGGACTCCTTCAAATATAAGAATCCTTACCCATGTTCCTAGGTAGACCATAATGTATGAATAATTGAAAAAACTACAAAATAAAAAATATGAGATCTATAATAAACTAATATAATATTGAAAACAAGGGTCACAATTCGTAAAGGATGATTTTACAACAAAACATTGATGAAAAAATCCATTAAAAACATTGATGAGATTAAAATTTATTTTAAAGGTGTCTACTGGGCCATATAATTAATCATATAAATATTAAAATGTAATTTTCAAATATATTTTTTTAATAAAACTTTTATTAGTTCTATTTATCTTTATATAAATTTATATATAGATATCTCTCTCTCTCATTACACATATTCAAACATCCTCATGTAAATATATATATGTGTGTGTGTGTGTGTGCAAATTTATATGTATATAACCATAAATACATTTTAAAATATTTATAAACCTCCCTATTTTATTTAATAATTATTTTGAAACATTTAATGAATATTTTAAATTTCAAACAGTTAGTGAACGAGAATAATTTAAATATATTTAAAATAATTTTTTTAAATTTTTTTAATTCATTTAAAATAAAATAAAAATTATTTAAAACCATATTTTCCATTTAAATGATCAATGAGACTTACTATTACAATAATTTAATATCACACCAAAAAATTAAACACATTGAATGAGTGTTCAAATATATAAAGGTAGAATAAAAGGCCAAACCTACTTAAACCACGTGTATTTGAAGATAACCCTTAAATAGATACGTTAAACACATGAGGATATATCATATCCTACAAATTATTGTTACATTAAAAACCATGTTTAAACAACCTAGGATTTTATAACTGATCTTTACAATTAGGTGATGTGTTGAAATGAGAGGGAATGCAAGAAGAGGGAGAGGACAGAAAAGGATGAGAATGTAGAGATATAACCTGGATGTGAATTTCATTAATTAAATTGGGAAATAAAAAAATCATTATAGGTGTGTACAAGTTTATGTGGTTGGAATTATCATGTTTTTAATGTCCTGATAGGGGAAAAATGGGGATATGTGATATATTTTTTAGAAAAATTATAAGATGATTTTCTGGTAATATTTTTTATTAATGAATACGGGAACCACGCATGGTTTTTTAGTGCTTGACCAAAATTTATGCCAATAATCTACCTTATACATGAGAACCTAGATCCACTCATAGAATAATAATTCAATTTTATACAAACTATAAAAAACCATTTTGTACCTATTAAATTGTAAATGCATTTTTATGCTTGTCATGATGTTTTTACTAATAATTTTATTATGATGAAAATTCTAAAATTTAAAATTGAAGACCATTTTGACAAGAAAATGAAATAAAATGTCCAATATAATTAATTTAATGAGATAATTCGTAAATTCAACATTTTTAATTGATATTATTAACATATATTCTTATTGGATGCACATAATTACAATGTGAGGATTAAATTTACCCCTCAAATTCTTAGTTTGAGTTATCTTTTACTAATTTTCATAATAGAGTATTATCATTTATGAATAATTTATATGTTCATCGTGATTATGATACTTTTTTAAAGGTAAAAATATTTCCATGTATCAAAAAATGGCGTTTTTACACTACATGAATTGTGATTTATATACAAGATAGAGTTTCACACACTATGTCTTTGGTATACTAGGGGTGTGTGGTTAATATGTCATTTTCCCCATAACATTTTTTAGATAGAAAAAATGAATGAAATAATTAAAAATTTGGTACCTCTACATATAAACGTTTCATTTTCATTTATTAGGTATTTGTAGGTATACTCGTTTTCATGTCATAAATTATATCTTAACCAATATGGGATTAATCATCACTTTGGATGAGTAAGTATCTCTGACATATGATTATGATATATTACGTAAATTTAATATAATTTCAAGATTTTCATATATGATATTATTATATATCATGTGAAGATAATTTTATTTTCTCAACCCTAATGGTAAAAACCTGTGATTTATTCACCAAACTTATTAGTATATTCATAGAGAATCCAGAATGTATGAGTTGGCTACATCAGTTTGATATATTCAGTTTCCCTTGGTCATTTGATATCATAAATAAATGGATCTTATAAATTGAATTATCATTAATGATATCATTAATGTAATATAACAACATAAAATTATATAATATGTTCCTATTTAAATAAATTATACTTCGTCGATAGCATTTTTTATAAAAACACTTAGTTTAATTGAACCCTGATTTACATCTAAAATATTATTAGTCGATACGAAATTTATCAATGAGCTGTTAGATAATATGGAATTAATGTTACTAAATATATTTTTGGGAAAATATTTTTACACATGTATAAACTGAATAAATTTGATGTAAAATAGATATAAGTAATAGTAAAATCATTTCAAGTAAAAAAGATATGTTTTACTAAAAAACATATTTTATGGATCAATCTGTTTTGTTCCTAAAAAATTTAAAAAATATATATTGATATATAATTATGACTAAATATTTATCTAATATATTAAATTAAATATTTTTCCTCACATCTAATGGTGTTAACAGAGGATTTAATAATAATAAATATTTCTTTGTATCAAAAATTAAATTTTCCAAAAAAATTGCATTTCTGTTTTTTTTAAATTAAAACAAATTTCTTCCACATATAGAAATTAAATCTTTTAAAATTCCTAATGTTTTGAAAAAAATAATTTATACTGTTACAAAATATTTTATCATAATTTTTGATAATGATGAAATATAACAGAGGTAAAAATATAATTACTATTGTAAAGTTTAAAATGGGTTAATGTGTGGTTAAACTAAAGATATAAGGGATAAAATGACAAAAAAATTGTATAAATCCTATTAAAATAATTTATTTTGATTCAATATCATCATATCTATAAATATAATCCAATTTTAATATAAAATAGCTTAAAAGATACAATATTATATTTTAATATTCTTTATAATAATGCATTTTTCACTCCCCTCAATTATGAAATATAACCTCATATCATCTCTTATACACACCACATAATAACATCAGATGTAACTTTCATTAGAAAAATTCTCACCCAACATCCTAATCCATGACCTTGATATTCTAGTCTTCCCATAAGACCCACAAATAAATCCAAAAGGTGCTCTTCAAATTAGGATGCCCAAAGAAGTTGTATATATTCTTTACAATTTTTCATGTTTAATTTTTTACAAATCATATCTAATAGTTATTAATACAAGCTATCATTATTTATTTAGTATACCAACTATAATTTTATTTTTTATGTTTATATTCATTTTCTATCTTCTTCCAATCCATTCAAAAATTATAATGTGACTGAAGCACACGTGTGGACTATCACCTACAGAAATGATGTGTCTATTTTTCTATATAAATTTAATTATTATATATGATATTGAAGATATAATTAAGATTATTTATTGGTTAATTATAATTATCCACTCTTTATTAGACTCCATCAAAACATAAAAATGTCACATGTGTGTACATACAGAATGTCATCTCCAAAAATTAATGAAATTTTTTTCATCACTTTTTTATATGAATGGTGATAAATAGGAATATATATAATTAATATTATAAATATAACCTTATTTATTTTCTATATATGATTAAAAAATAACAACATGAATGAACTGGAACTGTTGAACCATGTATTCCTAAATAGGGTACTAATGTTGACCCAAATGATATCTTTAAAAATGAATTTTCTATAATATTATAATTGGATTTTATAAAAGAAGGATACATAGTAACTTGTTATTGAATATGGTTCTATAAAGTATGTATAATAAAAATATATATTATATAGTAGGATTTAACTTTTTTGAGGCTTGGTGGGACATGATATAAGGGTTTCTTTTATAATTCCATCTCTTAAGAAGATTGTATAAGCTAAATTTCAGGTTAGGTAAGTTATATGGATCATTTTCATTATAAAAATTTTATTTTATTTTTTCATAGAAATTCTAAATACTAGTATTATTTTCCTCTATTCTATATATAAAATGATAAATATTCTATTTTGAATAAAAACTTATCTTTTTTAATATTTAATCGATAAAATTTTTCTTCCATGACCATTATCATTAAAATGGTTCCAATTATTGTACATTATTTGATTAAAGATTTTTTTTATATTCATTTTCAACCATATTTGAATATATTTTCAATTATTTTAAAAGGAATTTTTAGGATTTTTTACAATGCGGTTATTTATGATGTTTTACAAAAAACTGTTAATGGAATCTTTGTGTTAATAATTATTGAATGAATGCCAAATCCCACTATCAAGGAAATTATTTCATTGAATATTGATTTATGATTTTCCATTGATGTTTCCAAATAAAATATTTTTCTCAATATTATGTTTAATTTCATTTTTTATTGATGGTTTATGAATATTAAATTCACTATGTATCAAAATAAATGTATAAATGGAATTATAAAGGTATTTTTCATCAATTTCAACATCCTTTATAGATTTTTATTCACAATAGGCGATATTATATTATGATTATATCCATTTTATTTCTCTAAATGTATTATTATGATGAAATTAATCCATTTATTCGAAACGTATTTCCATTATGTGTGTTATTATTTGATGAATTTATTTGTAATGTTCTATGTTTTGGCTACGTTGAAATTTGCAAAATTAAATTAAATTTTGGTTTGGTGGATTGTAAAAATATTAAACTGAGAACCAGATTTGGATTTTTTAGTGTTTGAACTCATTTAAATGATTTTATTAGATAGGTTTTATGGTTTTAAGGGATTCTAAATTGATATTATGCATCTTGGAAGTGTTGGGCTTCAAAAACTCATGTTTGAGAGAGGAATACAAAGGCACACAGTATGTAAAAATTATATATATCTAATCTGCAACTAAATTTGATAAGGAATATTGTTTTTAAAACATTTTGGAATGTTCTATACATTACATTCAAGCTATAGAGGGTACACACAATATTTTAAAACTATGAACCTTCTACCACACATTTTATAAAAACTCTATAGATTGTTATAGAGGTGAGAATAGAGTTTGTATATTGTTTCTTTAAATATTAACCTATATTTTGAGTGTGGTGGAGTTGATATTATTCTAGTAGAATGTTTTTGTGAGTGATTTATCAACCCATGTGCATAAATCATATAGGGTTGAGGCTCTTAGTTAGTGGTATCTCCAATTTTGGTGCACAAATTGGTAAATTACTAGAAAAATAAGGTCACACACCTCATCCTTGATTGAGAACCCTATTCTTTTACTCTATTCTTGGATGAATATCCTTTATATAACATCTTATTCAAAAATATTTTAAATTAATTTATAAAAAATAGTAAGTCTATGATTCCTCCTTAATTTTCTAGTATCTATTTTGGTATTGGATTCTACTTCCACGATATCTCATATGATTTATTTTAACTCATTTTTTATTGATTTATCTGGTTTTGACTCAAATTGGAGTCCTATAATGAATGTGTAAATATTTATAATCAAGAATTAGGTTGTCTATATTCTTTTCAATTAAATTTAATTTGTTCCTTAAATTTTCTATTGTTTTATGTTCAGTAAATTCTATTTGTAGACTCAAAATAGTTAAATTCATTAAAAAAAATATTAATACCATAAATTTGATATCCATAAGACCTAATAATATTTTTCTAAGTTGTGTACGCCTGCTTTTATTATTATAATTTTTTTTGAATTATATCCAATTTTTATACAATTAGACAACCTTTGAGGTGTATTGAGTTTTCCACATGATTAACAGGACTCGTAATTGAATTGGATGAAATTATAAATACATAAATTTTATCTCTTTCTATTTTAGGAAAATCCCTATGTATGTGTATAATGGGAAAATTAAATTGGAATTTGGATTTTTTGGTTAAATTAATCATGGTAAATTATATATTTTCATGGTGACCTACATGTACCTTAATGAATTATTGTTATGGCTATCTTTTTTTAATACTAATTTCAATGAGATTGAGTAATCACTTTTAGCTATGTTAAATTCCTTTTTTATTGGGATTCTAAAATGAAATAATTGAGAAGTTAATGGAGATACCTAGTCAATTGGACCTTCAATATGCATAGGTGATGAAACTAGGTGCTTTGGTGGGTTTGATTTATTAATTATAATTAAAAGTATTAAATAAAATTGTATGTGGTTGAAAAGAATTATTTTTTCCTAATAAATTACAAATTTTACATGTAAATTTTGAAATTATTGGTGTTGGTGTCCCACAAAATTTCACTAGATATTATTGGGTATAGAATCCCACAATATTTCACTTGTGATACTTAATAATGAAATTCCTCATTATTTCACATGTAATAATTATTCATAACATCTATTCTTATTTATTAAAGAACAATAAAAATAAATTACCTTATAAATATTATGTACTATTAGAAATGACATCCCTGGTTTTTTTGGAGAGCATTGGGAATGGAATCTATTATTTAATTTGTGAAACTAGTATAGTATCCTTATATGGATTCCTTATCCTTATACCTTGGGTCCTCATCGTTGAATGTATATATTTTTCAAAAACACACATACAAATATGTGTGTGTGTCTGTTTTCACATATTCATATATATATATATATATATATGTATGATGGAATATGTTCGGATACACTTCTTTATAGGTAAAATCTGGAATGGCTGACCATGATTCTTTTGAAGAACTAGAGCCAGACTAGATTATAATTATTATTCAGTTCTTTTTTTAGTATAACTTTAAAAATATTTATATTATATACACTTGCTGTAATTATTTAGCTATTTTTTGTGGTATCTTTCTAAGTTAATCTCACACCATGTTATGGTAACTGATTTCTACCCAGACAGATGACCTAACAATAGGATATAACCTAGGATATACTTTGTTCTATTTTCTCATTATTGAATAGGAATGGACAAAGGACTGTGGGAGTAGTTGTTGAGCGTGTACTCGGGACGAATTCTTGAGATAGATACAATTATTTATTTATTATTTTTGTCATCTTATCTCGATTCATGGAATAAACTACTTTAGGATTTCTATTTTTATTTAGGGCTAAAAAAATTCATGCATGGTTTATTTTATTGGCTCTTGGAAAGATTTTAATTATTTACATATTGTCAATTATTATTATCATCCACTTACATTCATTTATTAATTCTTACACTATCTTTATTTTATCTAGAGGGTATAGTTTCTCCATTTTACCTATATTTTAACCCCAATTCTATTTGTAATCCTCTAGAATATGGGGTGTCATGCATGAGGTTAATTGGGGAACAAGTTTAGGGAACCATTCTAGTGTTCTCAATCGAGGATTCATTAATTAATATCTTAGATTTATTTTTACTTTATTTTATATTATTGGTATAGTATAAATGAGACTAAGAGTGTGTCATTACCTATTAAATATCTCATTTATGGGTCCATCCAACACATGCATGGGGGAAAGATCATGTTTTCTAGGATGGGACCTTTCTTCCTGTTGTTTTAGAATTATAGTTGTTTTTATTTAAACTTAGGTGATTTTCAAAATTTATCTTGTTATTAAATTGTGGATTTTCGATATTTAACTCTTGGAAAATGTATGTCAATAAAAGGGGTCTTTTGTGTATCATTTCATGAACACAGTATTCACATGAAGTTTTCATAATTATCTTTATACTATTTTCACCTAAATTCCTACTTACATGCCTATATTACATTCTCTATAAAAGAATACCATATTATTGTTATGATATATTATTTGTTGTTAATGTTTATACATAATCATAAATGGTTTTTCCCATATGTAACAAATTTAGAACCATAATTAAGTAGTTATGACATGTTTGGGATATGACAATTTGTGGCATGTACTGAAACATTGTTGGTTGAAATTAAATAGGTGGAAATTACAATTTGTAATATTTATGTGAATCAATAAATTCAGAATAGAGACCTATATAATCTAAAAAACATATATTGACATCTTATATTTGGTTTATGGAAATAAAAACATTACGGTGGTTACATGAATGAAATTGATATTTATATAGGATTTTACTCTATTAACATTGGAATAAGGACCCGTGGAACTGAAAACTTATATGCTTCACTTGACCCTTGTTGGTGAGTGGTTTCAATATATTTTTATGTGATTACCTTACAGAGGCTATGATAAAATCTTTAAGAATATCGCTGGTGTTGGTTTAAATTAAATATAATTCCAATTGTTGGTTATAGAGTGTTGAATCCATTAATTGGGCATAGATACCCATATAACTGGACATAAATTGGATTAGAAAACCCTTATATATATATCCCCTTAATGAATATATTCCCTAGTACATAACCCCATAGTGTTATGATTTTGTTATATGGGATGACTATTTAATGTTTTCATTTCCAATTATATTTATTTACACAAAAATCTATGGTGGAATCATAATAAACTAATCTCTATAAAATGACAAAATAACTTGTATATAATTTGGATATTATTGATATGAGTTTCATGTAAACTAAAATGAAAATGATATCCAAAATATTTCATTACTCAACAGTATGAAATTTAAATTTTATTTTACAATGAAAAATTGAGGTAACCTTGAATAAATAGTGGTATTAAAGGAAATTGAGTCATATTTTTGATAATGATGTGTGTACAAATCAGTATAAACTTATAATTGAAAAATGTTTTCATTTTCACCGGTACATTATTGTTCCTATATATGAGATTCTTAAATGTATATAATAAATATAAATCAATAAAAATTAGTAAATTCAAACCACATTTTATATATTAATAACATGAAACCATCATGCAAGGGTTTGTTTTAAGCTTTCATTGAGACCGGCTCTAAACACGAACATGAGAATTGACCAATTAAAAAAGTTGAATTATTTTATTTTTATTTTCACATATGTTTTATATGGTATATCCATGTTACCTTTTATGAGTGATGTCATTTTAATGTTTTATTCCTTATGTCAAATAAGGGGTCACCCCATTGTGGTCATGGATTTGTAGATGAAAAATATGAATATATTTTATATGAGTTTCTAAGAAAGATAATTGTTATATGATTAACTATATGATTTTGGTAGGACTCCTAGATGATAAAATGACACCACCAGGTATGTGGGTGGTTCTCTAGTATGTAAAACATAAAGGATGTCTTATTGGATGTAGGTACCTGAGGACTATCCTCTAGATATACATTATATTTCCATTATGACCGATAAAGAAAAAACCCGTGTGAGTATTCTTAAAAAGGATTAGACCTAGGTTGGATGAATATTGGAAGGTGGTTTTATTATTTCTTGGCTGATAGGTTTTGTTGATCATATTTCGATTATTTTTTTAACCTCATAAATTTTTACTTTCTTAGAGATATACTGTAGGATAATGATATGTCATTTAATAGAGGATCATAAGTGGGTTATGGTTCTCATGTGATATAACTTAGGTCTAGGTGGATGCAACTATTATCCTTATCTCCAATTTGTATCTGTATGAATAGGTGTAATACCCGGTGGCCCTCATATGTGACTTAGTCCTTGATAATTCAATGACCCTTAATTTCATTAATGGAAAAGAATGATAGATTTTGGGGCTAGAATTAAATTTTCTATGGAATATGAAGTTATTTTGATTCTCATTTTGAATATATTTCATGTAATGTGATTGGGTTTATCAATATAGGCACAGTTATGATTACAGTTTTTTAAGAATCGCCATGGGTGGAGGATTTTTAAACTACCATCAATGGGGAGAACTATATTTGATCCAATATAATTATAATTGATGTTTAGTGGTTGATATATTAATTTTTAAATCAACACTGTGAGGTGGATAGAAATTTAATAGACCATGTCATAGGTGAGGTGCCTAATTTTGTAGATGACTTCCAAGGGACCTTATGGGGTGATGTTTTTTACATTCCATGTATCATGGACATCTTGTAATTATTGATAGATAACTCATGAGACTATAATTCGGATCTAAAATGATTTTTACATGGTGTGCACCCATAGTGTATTGAATGTTCATTTTACAATAGTGATGCATGGTAACTGCTGGATATGGAATGTTTATATGATTCTATGTATGGGTTGAGGACTGATGGGATCAAATATGAAGGATATTGTCATGATGACCAGATACTTGGGTAAAATTTCTTGTAAGTTCCTCTATGACCATGGAAAATTTTAAATGGACAAGGTAACATTAAATTTGTAACCATGGTTTGATCTTAACACACATTTAAAAAAAAAATTGGGATATGGTTGAATAAATTTAAGCACTATTTTAATGAAATATATCTCAAGAATGAGGTAAACTCTTGTTAATGGAATCATAGTGTTCTCCTGGTTTAGAGGCAATCATGGCCAATATAATGATATCATTTTGGGTATGTTGAGAGAGTTTTATCTATATGAGAATAAACCAAAAATTCATTTCAAGTTGGCTAAGAGGCTCATTGAGTGGTGTTCTCAACGAGTGATTTCTAATGATTCTCAATGATTTATAGTACACCATTAGTAATTTATAGGTTATATCCCTTGTTATATATCGAAGAAAAAGAAATTCCTTGGATACCTTTCTTGGGATGTCATAATGGGTTATGGGTATGTCAAGGGAATGGGAATAGAAATTAGAAGTAATTATTTTGGTGTGATAAAAAGGATGATCTTATGGTGTGTAGTGGGCCATCAGTTGCCTGTTAGATACCCTTGTGTGTTATGGGAAGTTAGTCCTTGAGACCAGTGGTATGATGGTATTTTTGGAACATAGATTTTATTTATTAAATTAAACAAAAATGTATATATGTATTAGTAAATATCATGTGATCAACCAGTTGTATTAGGATTTATCATGTTCATGGACATAGTTATCTGTATATGAATGGTTTTCCAGACCGAAACTCAGATTACCAAGTAGAAATGACTTGGATGAACAATTGTACATTGGTCGATTAATTGAATTAATCTCCATGTGAGATAACATATTTTTAAATATTCATTGGTTTTAATGTGTGGAAATCTATGTTATATTCTAAATTTCACATCAAAACTCCATTGTAAGTGATATATTTGATAAAATGTATAAAATATGGTTTTAGTTTTATTTCAATAATTAAAGCCCTGTGTTCTAAATTGTGTTATCGAAGGCATTTAATATTGATTTCTAATGATAAATTGGATAAATTTTCTATGAAACCACATTGGTTTTATAATTTGGATAATACATATTTTTCTTAAAGGTCATTCATATATTTTCAAGGAAACATTGGGGAAACCAATATGATATCGGTTGATTATAATTTTACTATTCTGATCAAATCATGGACCAAGTGGTGTGTCCTATTGTTTAATCTATTAAATTTATTTGGATTGTCAGTATGGAACTACAGTTGTTATTAAATAGAAAATTACAAATATTGTAAGTATCATGGATTGTAATTATCCATTCAAGAAAAATTTATTATTTGTGTTTCATTTTTAGTTATGAGTGTTGGATCCAATTTTACAGCTTATGTATGGTGTGACTATGTTTATTCTTGGATGCATATTTGGAGTTTAGAAGCACAATATGACACTTTAAATGTGAATTCATGACTGGAGTAGTCTTGTCAGTTTATTTTTTCCCCAATACTTCTCATGGATGATTATTTCTATATTTTGGTGGGTATAATGTCACATATTTTTATGTAGTAGAAATTTTTAACAAAAATTTATTTCTCCTTTAGTGGCTGGAAAAAATATTAAAATTGTCATTATATTGGAATATATGATAGTTATTACTCATTAAAATGTTATATATGATTTTTAATACATGAATGGTGTCTCAGAGTTTAGGATGAGTTTAAAATAATTTGAGGTTCGAAAGATCATTTTTGAAAGGAGAACCATACGAACAATTTGCGTGCATGGTTAGAACATACCATTTGGTTCAATTTTTGGACCTAAGGGTGTCATTATTTCTTTATGGTATGATAAATATATATATTCATTTATTCCAAATAAAACTAACAATTTAGACCTAGGGAAGTATAAGTATGGGTTCAATGCCACAGAGAGTATGGAACGTGGTTGGAAATTTATAACCATAGGTCATGTAACTCCAAATTAAATTTGTTTTTATAAAACTAATTAAATGAAGAATATTGAATATATAAATTACATAAAGTAATAATGGAAGCAATAAAGGTCAAAAATATTTTGGGAAATGATAATAATAAATATAACATGGGATATTCCAAAGGATTAGGCTGCGAAGTAGTGCATGGGTAACCGATTAGTTTTGGTCCAGTCATTTTGATCGACATATGCTGAAACTATCCCTTGATTTGGGTATAGATAAAAACCTATGTTCATTACCCCTAGATTCTATGCATAATTTCTCATAGGTTAATGATTATAGATATGTTCAACTCCAATTATGATGGGTTCATTCAATTTCACATTCCATGGTTAAGGATGTGAAAAATAATATGATTAATAATAATAATTATAATAATTACTAGTTTTGGGGACATAAATGATCAATATAAGAATTAATTAGGCTTAAAACACCCTTGATCAGGATCCCAAAACGATATCGGATTATCGACATGTGATGGAATTGATTAAATAGATAGAAATATATGGAATCCTCGATATAGAAATTAAAAAATAAAAAAAAGGCTATCTATAATTGAAATAATGAAAAATCTATATAAATATAAATGAAAAAAATACAAAATTAAAGATGAATGGGAAAGGTAATGAATAAAGAAAGATAATATAATAAAACTAAAAAGAATTCAATAATTTAAATAATGAAAGAAATGAAAATCATAAACCTATCTATGCAGAACTCTTGGTCGAAACCCTGCGGTAGCCTCATGGTGGTCATGATTGAAGCATGGAATAGAATTCCCAATCACATGGTAGGGAACCATATATATAGGCCATGATAAAATTCCATTTCATCTTCTAGTAAAAATTATCATTAAATGTTTTCTCAATTAAAAAAATAAATGTTCTTTTAAGAAGATACACAAAAATCATTGTTCTTTAAGTATGTATGAGGGTTTCCATGTTGTGTAATGTAATTCCAAGACATGAAATGTTTTGGGATGAATTTATTATCAATAAAAGACTATAAATGGTTCACTCCATTTAATGTCTCACAATGTGTAGAAACTACATGACATGTAATGTTAACATCTAGTTTTTTAATCCTTATTTCACAATGCTTCTTCAGTTTTGATCATTTAGAACCACCCAATATTATTTGATTAAATGGAGATCATGTTCTCTTTATCTGCAATAATCAATCCTTGATTTATAAACAAATTTGTCTTTTCAATCCCCAAATATGATCATCACGATGTGCCTTTATATTCCCTAGTTACCATTTTTTCTTGGTATTGATCTATATTGTGGTTCAATATAAAAATACAAAATTATAAAATTTCCTCCACAAATATATACTGTAATAAATTAATATTAATTTAATTCATGTATAAAAACTCATAAATAGATAGATAAAAATAGATATTTAAATCAACCCTGAAGCCTATTTGATTAGGAAAACTATTTTTCTAAATATTATTGGAGGTCCCAGACAACCGTGATGGCTTTCAAACATGACATATGATTTTGAAAAATCATGAATGATATGATGAATTGTATTGAAAAAAATCAATATATAATTGTATTAGTGATTCCATGGGTTTCCCATCGTTTTTCAAACAATGTCCCTAGCGCATGTAGAGTGTTGAGGTGAGTGAGTTCCAGAGGAAGAGTTTCTGAATGATTTGTCAACCCATGTGATTATACCATGAAGGGTGAGAATAATAGGTAGTGAAAACCACATGATGGTTTTGTGTTTTGGAAAACCATAATGCCAACCATGTTCCCCTTTAAAGAGGGTAATTCTACCATTTTTTCTTCCACCCTTTTAAGAGTTATTCTTATATTTTCTCCCCAATTACTCACGCATGGAAACTCTAATTATCTTATATCTCCTCCCCACTAGGTTTGGATTTATATCTTTCACATATAATTTTATTTGACCATTTTTATTCTCATTGGATATCCAAAATTAATTCTATGAATCATACTTCATCTTTTTTCAGTTTCTCTCACAACTTTAATTGATACATCCAATTGAGATCATATGCCCTTATTTTTAAGTAGATTTTCTATTTCTTCCATTTTCGTCAATCTAGTAAGTATCATATGCTGAAAAAGGATGATTGAATCTTTTTAAGATAATGTTTTGTGGTAAATATTATTTTCTGATAAGTTTTTATCACTTATAAAATGATTCATTACGTCATGCATCAAGAATTCCATGAATTTAATTCAAATTTTGAAATTAGTAAAATAAATTACTAATAAATTGAATTGGTTTTCCATGAGACCCAATTACATAATTAGTGGTTTTCTATATAAACATGAACAAACCATTTGGGTGCATTGTTATAAATTCCATTAATATTTCCTTGACATATATAATTAAATTTCCCTTGAGGCATGTGGAGTTTCCCCTTGGTTAGTGGGACTCATAATTGAATTGAAAGAACTGCTAAATGGTTAAATAAAATGAATTAGTCCATTATAAAAATCATGAAGGATTTTCTTGTTGAACTTCCATAAAATATCAATTTTACATCACAAACCTTTATGAGTTCAATAAAAAGTAGTCATAAAGGATACCTTTTAGCGGTGCTTTTTTAGGGGTGATAAAAAGTGTTGTTTATCAGTGATTTTTTAGCACTCATAAAGGGTGACCTTTAGAAATAATTTTTTATTATTGATAAAAGGTACCCTTATCAGGTGTTGATAAGGGTTATAAATAAAATAAAATAATTAAATAAAAAGGAAAAAATAATTTATTAAAAAAATTACTATTAAAATAAATATTTATAAAAATTAATAAATTAATTATACTACATATTAATTATAAATGAAAATAAATATTTATTATTAAATGTATATATATATATATATATGAAAAATTAATATTAAATAAATTAAAATGCAAAAAGAGTAAATTAAGAAAAATATTAAAAAATTTATTGATTAAATAGATATTGCTAATATTAATAAATAATATATACTAAATGCGTGGACTTATATATGAATGTATATAAATAAACCTTTTTTAATAAATTTATTATTCTTTATATATAAATTTCTTATATTTACTAATCAATGGATTGTAATTATAATTTAAAATGAATTAAAAAAATTTATACTACCATCGAGTAATGGATATAATTGATTTTAATTTGATTTATCAATTTAAAATATATCAACCATGCCAAATATTAATTTCACACACACATTTTTATATACAACACACACACACAAGATTATTTACGTAATTAATTAAATCTTACATAAAAACACAAAGACCTCATATTTATGTAATTTATTCAAATTTTAGTATCTATTTTAGAATTTAATTATAAAATGATACATTTTATATATCATGATATTGATCAATATATTTTATTTCTATAATTATAATTTTATCACAATTAGTTATTAATTCATTTTTAATATTTTTTATTTTTTATTTTTTTATTTTTTTCAATATTTAAAAAATTTCTATTATTTATTTATATATTTATTTTTACTATGTTTGAGTATTTTCAATATGTATTAATATTAAACTGAATATTAATCTATATTTTTAAATTTATTTATAATTAAATAATAAAACATATCCATTTTGTCAAAATAGTTTATGTGTACTTGATTTTAATAATTTAATTTCACTCAATTTTAATATGCACACACTTAAGACTAAATATTATTTAATAATATTAAAAATATATTTTACAATAAATATTTATAAGTCAATATATTTATAAATGTAAATTTAATATATTTTTACATTTATATATCTATAATTATAATTAAATAAATATTAAATTTTAAAAGATATTTATATAATTTAAATAATAATTATATATTTTAGAATAATTATAAAATTCTAATAAATTTTTAAAAATGATGAATATATTTACTATATTTATAATTATATATATTTATAATATATATTATTATTATTTATATATATAATGATGTAAATATAAAATATTTTTAAATACTATTTTTTAGAAAAGTATTTATATAATTATAAATATATAATTAATAATTTAAATAATTAAATGATTCTAAAAAAATATTTACTATATTTATATTTATATATATTTATAAAATATATATATAAATATATTTACAAAACAAATTATTTTTATTTATATTTATAAATAATTTTTCAATAACAAAGAATAATGATAAAATCTATCATTATCCGTGTTAAAACTATAAAACTGATAATGATTGGTTTTATTGGTACTTATTAACTTAGTACTAATAAAACGAATATTTATGATGGATTTTTGGGAATCAATGATAAAAATATCATGATCTATTTTATGAAACCTAATTATAACATACATGTCTTGATATTTGATGTTTTCTATGGAATCCCCATATTTTTGGCACTCCTTTTTTTTAATCCAATATCAATTCTAGGATAAAAACATGGATCCAATAATTCCAAGGCTTTAATCCATTGTTCAAATGATAAATGGTCGAACGAGTCAAAGGGTTAAATAGATCCAAGGTGTGAATGAAATCTATGTTTTATGATATCCCAATATTCACTAAAACTATTCAAAATATTAATCCAATGTAATTTATTTTGTCCTCCACCTCACTCATTTATTTCTTATTTAAGAACATCTATTTGTAATTCATTACATTTTTATTATTGAGTCATATGTTTTTCAATCATCATTCTTTCATTCATTTATTATATAACTATTACTTTATAGACTATTGATTGATAATTGATTCCCCTTCCCAAATGTATCTTTAATATGATATATATTTTTGACAATATATGGAATGACTTAGTGACCACTAGAAATGTACAATGAGGTTCTATTCATCCATTCAACCTGATAGAGGTGGAATCCAAGTGTTATTTTACCAAATTGAGGGATACATACTACCATTGGTGTAAGAAAATACTAGTCTTAATTCACATGAGATAGTGATTCACGAGTTCATTTCACGGGATACACAGAAATAGGTAGTTAGGTGTATGATTTTGATCCTTTCTAAAGAGTGATAATTAATTCGATACAACACATTAAGAAAAAAAAGTAATCACATATATAAAAAATCCCCCAAACATGGATCATTGTTTTTTATAATAATATATTCAAAACTATATATTTTCTTTATTTTTATTATTTTATTCATAAATTTTAAAAATCATTAATATTATTTATTTTTAAAAAAAATATATATCATCATATAAATATATTAATATGGTAGAAATAGTGAGTGATCAAAAACAAAATCATTAAGGGAATGACCATGTCTACTAGTTGTGTTGTACTAATGAGAAATATAAATAATATTTTTACCACCCAATATTAGGTTTTTAATTTTCAAGAACCCTATAATATAGTTTTGACTTTTTTGCCACATAATTTAACTCATTCTTAATATTACCTCAAAAAATCTAACATCCTTTAGAGAAAAATATATATATATATATATATATATATGACTAAAAAATAATACATATGATCTCATTATGAATGAAAATGTGTTAAAATAAATTTTTATAATAATGCATTGATTTGTAATTTGGGGTCAGTATATATAACTGTGGATAAAATTAAAGGGTTGTTTCACATAAATCTCTAATTTATTATTTTAATTATTAATAATATATCCTTTCTATTTCGTAAGAAAATGTGTTAATTTTATCTTTTCATAATAAAACATATCTCATCCCAACCTCATTATGCTGGTATCTAAATGTCACATTATCTAATCTGATATATATTTCACTTCCACATATCAATTTCATCTTTCAAACACAATTGCGATATATTTTTACCTATCACAAATCAAAATATGGTTGGGCTAGTATTCTATATCATTGGATAAATATATCCATATTTAAAATTATATCCCACTCATTAATACTTCTTTAAAATAAATTCATTTTCTTCATCACACATATTGTAAACACTATATATGTTTTACATTTATCTACATAAAAACATATCACTCTATAACATATCCTTTTATTTAATACACATTTTAAATGAAAAAAATTAAATTAAGAGAATCAGAATTTCTAAAATAATAAGCGTCCATTGAGCATGTAAATAATATTTAATTATATCAATTTACTATCCATGTGATATGGAGAACCAATATCTTATTTGAATAGATGTTTCTTTTCTAAATACTTTAGGGTGACATCAATAATAAATTCCTCCTACATTTCATTCATTTCGTATACTTAATTTCTATTTCATTATACACCTTCATCTATGTTTTTATAAATTCACTACAATCCTTCTTACAAATTTTTAATTTTTCACATGTCTAATAGAGTTCATTCAATTTATAAAACACATTATCCAATTTTTCTTATGAATATTTATATCACTTAGAGACTATTTTTTAAGAGTGGGTTAAATACCCTTTGACTTAAGACCTCTATATCATACATAATTACTGTTAGTTATCTCATTATAACTATAATTTTATACAATGTTCCCTAAATCACCATAGAACCTATTGTTTCCATGAAAATAAAATTTCTTATAAAGTCTACTCTCTGTCATCTTGAAAAAAATAGATATTTTAACCCAATATGGACATAGTTCTTGAATCAATTTATCAACTAAGAATTTTGCGATGTATAAAATCATTATCATTATTATTTGTATTTTTAATAAATAACAACTTTCCCATTCCGTATAAATTTTTAATTTAAATTGAAATTAAAATTAAAATATTGAGATGTTTTCAAATATTTGTGAAATGTAGGAATAGTCACACCAAAATTTGATGCATGGTGTTCCTGATATGACTAAAAGTTCCTGTTTTCCTTTCAAAATTGACATTTTAGTTTAAATTATTTATCTCATGAATATTGAGAAAAACAAGATTGGATTGTATTGATAATCTTAGAAATGATTTATCAGTCATTTGTGACCTGTAAGAATAGTTCTCATTTTAAATTGATACATTTTGTGGATAATATGACTCAAAGTGTATGTTTTGAATTCAAAATGACATTTTAGTAAAATAAGTGACATACTCAAAATCATGAAAACGTGTTTGGATTATTTTTATAATTATAAAAAAACCATATATTTTTTTGGATGTGTATAAATCATCTTTACTTCAATATGATTCACACTGTGACTACTATGACTTTATGATTGTGTCATTTTAATTAAAATTTACATTAATTTTAATAAAAATTAATACTATATAATCAATAGTAGTAAAAATAATATTAATTTATTAATTTAGTAAAATGATTCATATTACATTTGTGATATATAGGAATCATCCACACCTCAATCGGACACATGGTGCTCCCGATATGACTCAAACAATCCATTATCAGATTAAAATTGACATTTTAGTTCAAAGTGTGTCACTCACAAAAAATTTAAAAAAAATATTCGATATTCATTATAATTTAGAAACAATATTTATATGTCATTTATGATTGGAGTAAATTACCATCACACAAAACCTATACCTGATATTACCAGTATGATTCAATGTTTGTGTTACAAATTTGAAATTACATTATTGTAAAAAACGATAAGATACATAATTAAAAAAAGTGAACACATTTTTATTATTTTGATATTTTTTTGCAGTGGTCTATTACTCATTTGGGACATGTAGGAATCCAATTCACCTTAATCAGACTCATAGTGTTACGGATGTCAGTCCATTTTCATATTTTTATCTTAAACTTTTCATTTATTTTTCTAAAAAAGTTTACATATATACTCAAAAATTAGAAACAATTTCAAATTATTTTCAAACATTACTAAAATGATAAATATTTCATCTATATTTTATAAAAAAATTCCTCACTTGAATACATTTCACTACGTTCACTTTATGTATCAGTCTTTTTGTTATCATGTTAAAATTTACATTTTAGGTCAAAATATGTCACTCACTTAAATACATAAAAGCATTAATGTTTTGTCATTATAATTTAGTAAAATTATTAATAATTAATTTATCAAATTTAATAATCAGTCTCATTTAATTGTGATACATGATATAATAGTTAAGACTCAGAGTGCATATTTTCATTTAGAAATGACAATTTAGTAAAAAAGAAATGTGTTGTACACAAATCCAAGAAAAAAATTCGAATTGTTTGGATAATTTATGAAAATGACCCATAAGTCATTTTGGACGATTCAGAATCAGCATAACCTCAATAATATTCATTATGTGACTTGTATTAAACACAGTGAATATTTTTATTAAAAATTGAAATTAAATTTAGTCAGAAAGAAAACTGACATAATCAAAACTGATAAAACACATTTTTATTATTTATATACCTTAATAAAATGATATATAAGTCATTCTTGACATGTTGGAATCATCCAAATACTAATATAATGCACAAAATTACCGGTTTAACTCAAAGTATCTGTTATCAGTTTAAAAATATCATTTTAGTTCAAACTGTATCAATCACTAAAAACTAAGAGGACATTCTCACATTTTTTTAATTATTTCTGAAATTGATTCATAATTAAATTTTATCATCCTATGATCAATATTATATCAAACTGAATGTGATTTTATTAGTATGTATCAATGTTTTGTTTCCAGTTTAAAATGAAATTTTTTTAAAAAAGACTAGTGGAGTACATAAAATCAAGAAAACACATACATATTGTTTTGATACATTAAAAAAATGATCCATATGCATATTGTGAAATTATGAATTATTATCACCTCAAACCGTGTGTGACCAGTATGACTCCATGTGTTTCATTTAATTTCAAATTCTCATTAATTTTAGTTAAAAAGTGAAGTGACATAGTAAAAAATGGTCAAACTGATTTTTATTGTTTTCTACAATAAGAATATTATCCATGATTAATTTGGGATATGTTTTAATCAACCAAACCTCAATCTTATGAAATTTTTTATTGGGAAAACACAAGTTTCCATTATTAGTTTTAAATTTCCATTTTAGTACAAAAGATTTCACTCACTAAAAAGAAGGAAAACACAATCTAATTTTCCTGGTAATTTATAAAAATAATTCATAATTTAGTTTTTATTTGTACAAATTAATCTCATGTCAAACCAATATATGTTGTGAATTTTATTACTCAATGTGGGAGTTTCTAGTTATAAATGAAATTTTTTTATAAATAGAAAATGACCTGTTAAAAATTGATAAAATTCATTCATATTTTTTTATACATTATAAAAATAATCCATAAGTCATTTTTGATGTGTAAGAATTATCATCTCCTCAATAAGTTGCATGGTGTGACTGGTATGAATCCGAGTGCATCTTTTTATTTATGATTGACATTAATTTTTTAGAAAAGGATAACTAACAAACTCAAAACTGTGAATCCAAATTAGGATTGTTTTGAAACATTATTTAAATTATCCATACATCATTTGAGACGTGTATGAGGTATATTCACCTCAATAGGATAAATGGTGATACTGGTATGAATCCATGGGAATATTTTTTTTTAAAATTTACATTAATGTTAGTAGAAAATACAATTTACATACTAAAAACTGAGAAAATACATTTTTATTATTTTTACACTTTAGTAAAATGGGCCATAATCAATTTGGTACCTGTAAAAAACATCCTCACCTCAATCCAATGCACTTTGTGACATGTATGACACCAACTGCAGCAATTTACTAAAAACTGATAATAATTTTAGTAAAATAGACAAATAAAAAACTCCAAATTGAGGAAACACACTTGGATTCTTTTATAAATTAAGAAATAATACATAATCATTTATGAAATGTATGAATCATCCTCACCTCAATATGATACACAATGTTCCATGTATGACTCAATGTGTCTGTTATCAGTTTAAATTTGTAATTTTAGTTCAAAAAATGTTGCTCACTAAAAATTTAGCAAGGAAACTAATATTATCCTTATAATTTAAGAAAATTATTCACAATTCCTTAATTATGTGTATTAATTACTCTCACATCAATCCAAGACACTGTGATATAATTATGAGTCAAAGTGATTGTTTCTATATTAAAATAACATATTATTAAAAATACAAGGGAAATACTACAACCAAAAAAACACATTTGGATTTCTTTGAAACATTAGGAAATCATCCATAATCTATTTGGAATTTTAGAAATTATAATCACCTAAATCCAGTTCATTATTTGATCGGTATGACTCCATGTGATTATTTCCAACATATATGTGTCATTTTAGTTTAAAATGTGCATCACATCACAAAAAAATGAGAATGAAATACTAGCTTTTTTCTCATCATTATATTAGAAATTACATAATTTATTTAATTAAAATTTTTATCCTATAATTATTTATTTAATGTTCATATAGATAATTCTTGAAGATGAACAAAAAGTTGTGTGACATGAAAGAATAAATTTCAACACAATTTTATAGGCATTGTTCCAAGCGTGACTCAATGTTCAGTTTGAAATTAACACTTTATATTATTTTATTTATTAATAATGTTACTAATATAATAATTTCTTCATATGTGTGCTCTTCTTCTCAATCAAAGGTGGTTTGTTAGTAAATAACATGTTTTAGGGATAGGATTAAAAGGCAAAAGAACAATGATATTTTTTTATATATGTAATAATTTCTATTTATGCAGTTTTATAAAAAAATTATTTGAATTGTCTATAATATCTATTTTCTTATATTTTTTAAATTTTAATTAATGATAATTTTTAATCAATAACATATTATTCTAATTTATAGTGGTGTTTCAAGTGATTTAGTGTGATGATACAACAAACTACACTAGTGTTGCTGTGTTTTCTCACATCCACTTAACATAATCCACTTTATTAGAACTATTAAAAGCACTTATAAATGTACTATTTATCAACACATTTTTTATCACTAATATGGTACATTTTTAGCACTGTTAAATGCCTAATTTTTATTATTGTTGGAGTTAACTGAAATGAAATTCGTCTTTGTTAGATAAATTAAACTTGGTGAATTATAAATTGGATTTGATTCATAATTATCCATTGATAAATTTTATGTATTCATGAAATATGTTATAATGTTATTTTCTATGAGATATTGTATCCTTTTTAGTTGTGTTATGTTTCACTTTTTATTTGGATGTTAAACTGGAATAAGTAATAAGTGAATAGTCATACAATACCACTTAGAACATGACTATGATAAGGGAAAAACACATGTATGTTGAGTTCGGTTTATTACGTATAATTTAATATTATGAATTAAATGGGAGGTGTATGAAAATAATATGTGTCTATTCTTAAATAATTGATTAATTATATCTATATTAATTATTGGTCTTGGAATCCCTCAACATTTTTGGAATAATTATTAGGAATAGTCTCCATGAATATTATATGGGTAATACATGGGAATAGAATCCCTCATTATTTCAATGGTTCTCATTTAGATGACATATTTATTAATTATTTAGAGATCATTGGGTATGATGTCCCTTACTATTCATCTTAACTATTCTTCATGATATAAATTATCATTTTATTTGATATAATTCAGATTTTTACTTCTTTAATGTGTAAAACGTATACGATACCATTATTTGGATTCCATGGGATCGTGTCCCCTGTCCTCACCAGAGAATTTATAACTTTTCAAATATATAAGTGATGGAATATGATCAGATACACTCTATATTAATCTAAATCATGTATGGTCAGTCATTTTTTGGTTAAAGAACCTAATTCATACATGATTGCAATTATTATTCTCTTATTTGTTTATTACTCTTTCAAACTAATTTATTTTATATACAATTAATATATTTCATTAGTATTTTTAGTTGTTGCATACATTGTTTTCCTCACACCCTTTTTAGGATGTCGATTGATACCTAGACAGATCATTTGATAGTAGATTTATAATAACATTGTCACTATATATAGATTTTATAATTATGGACAAGGACTACGCATGATATATTTAGAGCATCAATTGAGAATATACTCATGATACCATCTAGAGTTGGATTATTTTAATTATTTCTTCCCTTGGTTTGTATAGCCATCATTAATGGATTAACTACTTTATGATTTTTCATTTTACATATATATATTTTTTGTCAGTATACCCCTTCACCAAATAACTTTTATGCCTTATAAATGGTCAACATTCTACCCAATTATATTCTAAACTTATTCCCCATGTCGAGGTTCCATTTTTCTTAAAAAATACTATCTTAGTGTACCTTAAATAGGTTATCAAAGAGATTACATTCAGGAGGTAAAATCTACTATACTTCTCTATTAATTTCTTTTCTTTTATTATCTTATCCTTACCTCACATGTACAAAGAAAAAGATAACTCCAATATCATATATATATTAAAATATTTTTTTAATGGAATATATAAATCACCAAATATTTTATTTAATTAATTTTCTAAAAAAGTATTGTATGTCATATCTCGATTCACTAATTTCATGGACGAGAAGATTCCGTTATTCATTACCTCCTTCAATTTTTCCCATAAAACTATTATTATGGTTAATAAAAATTTCAATATAATATTATAACTTGTATTAGGTTCTAGAACTAATATATATACATAATATTAAATAAAATAAAATTAGTTTGTGATGTAAGGAAAACCCACTAATATAAAATAAACAATTCTCATTAGTATTTTATCAAATGAATCATCTTCACATTAGAAAAACAATGATTTATGAAACCATTTAAAAATTAGTCCTTTTTTAATTAGATTTATTTTCACTTATATAGTTTTATTACCATTTGAAAATAATTTCAATAGTTATGCAGAATTGAAACAATCATCAAACCATGAAATGATAACTAACTAAATGAAATAATGGATCCTTATAACTCATCAAAATGGCCATCAATGAACTCCTTAAAATAAGTTTAAATAAAATAAATTTAATTTTTTTAATAATTAATAAAAATTTTAATATAATGTTTTTATCCAATACATTAATTTCAAGGGAAGAATGCATTCTAGAATAATTTATGGGATCTCTCTAAATCGGCATTTTTCCTTTGGGTTACACATTCTCTCTGTTAACCATAGATTTTTTCTTATTTATTCTTGTTTAATCCTTATAAATTGTTTTTATATTTGAAAGAATTTTGTATCTAGATCAATTCATCCTTATTTAATATGGAAATACTTGTTTTAAAAGGTTATCTTCTCAAAACATTTCTATAAGAAAAACTGATTATAAGGACCTTCTTTATTTCATATACATTTTAATGTAAACACCACAAACAATTATAAGGAACCAATATTTTTATAAAATCACTCATTTTATCATAAAAGAATTAGTTAAATTCTAGTTTTATGAAAACTAGTGAAACATTATCCTATTTAATAATTCTTTACTATTATGCATAAAAACACATTAAGGAGGAAAATAACCTAAGTTACCTAACCACTATTTTTCAAGTGTTCACTTTAGTTGGATATCATAAATCATGATATATGTTTTTATTACATTAATAGGGACTATGTAGGATCTAAATCCACTATTTCATGGATTCCATTATGATACACATTATGGGCATGCATTATGACTTGATTAAAAATATTGTATCCTTTTAGGGGTAACCATTATGTTTATTAATATGTTTTATTCCTTATCTGTCAAAAATATGAATGGAAAATTTATGATGACTGTAAAAAGATACTGTTCTAATTAATTGTATAACTTTTAGTCTCTTGATACATTATGTATGTGATAAGGGAGTAAACCAAATCCATTATGCATCTCTATCCACCATGGGATATAGTCTTGATCGTTATCCTCAACTCATGTTTCTACAATGTTATATGTTTTATCCACATTATTATTATCCCATGATCACATTTTTTATGTTATATATATTGATCTACCGTACAATTAATCATGTTCCCATCCTTTTTATGTCATCATTTTATGCCTTCCAACCCATGGGAATACATTATTCCAGTGTTTATTTCCTTACTCGATTATTTGTATCATCCCATTTTTCAATGTATTCCCCAAGTTATTTTATATAGTTATAAGATCTTGAATAGTGTTATGAGATCATTATGGAAAAAAATTATATTATAGTTTCTATTTTTTAATTATTTATATAGTCTACAAAATAAACAAGACATTTTGATCATTGTTTTGTATTTAAATAATATTTACAGATAAAATAATGAAACAATATTTTTAAAGGGATTGGGTAATTAAAGTAGGTATTAGAGTATGATCCAGATTTTGGTGGAGATTAAGAAAATAAAACATTACTAAGAACCCTATGGATAATTATTTCACTAGGGATAACATAGATTTAATATTAGTACATCATGATTATGGATATAATCTCTATTTATATGATTATCCTTATTAGTTCATAGTTTCTTTTTTATATGCTCATTATAATATTATCCAAGCCCCCTAAATGTATTTTATTTATGTTTCATATATATTGGAGGGAAATATGAGAACATTTTATAATGATAACTTCGATAGGAAATGTGATTCTTTCCCTAATGGGATTCCATACATGATGACAATAGGATATCATAGCTCAAATATAGTATTGGCTCAATTGGATCATGTTAGGTGTAAAACAATAATGATGTGGAACTCCATTGTAATCATAATAAAGGAAAATTTATAGTAAAATATGTTAATTAAAACAGTATCCTATATTTATTTGAACTTATAGTCCACTCTTCATTGAACAATGGACTAACTCTATTGAGAATATGTTCTATATACTATAATGCTTACAAGAAGATATAGTCGTACTCGTAGTCTATCATGTTGATGGGTAATCTAATAAGTTTTTGACACTAATCAAAAACACAAATTCTATGGTGAAAATTTATTCCTGGAAATGGTTATAATTCATGAAATAATTTTACAATTAATATTTTCTTTGAACTCTTTATATTAATAAGGAAGTAAAGTTCATTAGTCTAAAGAAAAAGGAAGATAATTCAATTTGATCATGTGTAAAACCTCAATATAATTTCATGGTACTATTGTGGAATTTTCATTAGCCCTAAAACTAAGGTGTAATTATTCTTCTATTGTTTTACAATAAGTTTATATACAACCATTCCAATTTGGGTCGTTGACAGTTATGATGAAATTTCCCATTATTCATTAAAGTTGAGATAGAGATTAGTGATCCTCAAAGGTCTCATGGGAATAGCGACAATAACATTTATATGTAACTCTCTTTAGGATTGACAATAAAAAAATAATAAAGAGGAAATAAAACATACAATCCCACTTGGAAAAGTGTTAAAACAAGTCTTATGGAATCGTCCAAAGGGGAACCATAATATGATTCAACTCTAGAAAAGTGGGTCACCAAGTTAATTTGTGATAATTTTAAATAAAGGAACAAATAATTGGGATTGTAAAAATATTGTTCATATAGACACTATGCATGCTTTGTAGTGATTTAACTACAAATAAAACAAGCACTATTTGATAAAATGACCTAACCTATGACTTATCTGGGACAATATATGATAACAACCTTAAAGGTGTAAATGAATTTAAAATGTTATCACAATTATTTAGGTGGTTCAATTAAATAATGTATTGATAGGTATGATTGTTATTAAATCAAGAATAGATAATGTACTATTTGATTCTAGTTCTAAAAATTCATTTGTATCATGAATGTTTAGTAGATCTATTCATACACCACCTAAAATTATATACAATTTGTTATTTATTAGAATAATGAATTGTGAAATTAATGAATTTAAGTATATTACTCATCCCTTGTTAAAATTTATTGACCTAATCACCCATAAAATAGATTATTATATTCTTTGGTGGATTTTTTTCAATATTGGACCAGGATTTTCCATCTTTATACAAATCCAACATCAATTTTCATTAAAGGATGTTCACTCTAAGAATCCCAAGGAATCCCTCAATTTTGTAAATGTTAAATGAGGAAAATGAATCTCCTTTAGAATCATCATCTTAATTATGTATATTATTTTCTTATGAAATATAATATATTTCCCAATGTTTTGAGATGTGGGAGAGATTGATGATTTAATACATTCCCATTGTGAGGGACTAAACCGATGTGTTCCCCAAATAACTCCATGTTCTTCCTCCAAGTTGAGAAGATGAGTTCCTAATTGATATATTACCTGTATCTCTATCCAAGTCATATAATAATTATAGGATGACCACTATTGAGTGATTTGAACATAAGTAGTTGTCACTAGGGAATCTGGAAAAAAAAATTATACACCATCTGGATTCACAGTGGGGTGCATATATCCTCATTATATAGAAAAAGGATGTATTAATGTTTCATTAAATTGATTATCATGACCTTAAAATATAACAATAAATAATATTCATTCTCTATAATGAATATATAACTATTTTTTATCAACTATGTGTGGAAAAGTCTATCTCTATGGTCAATTTTTGTTGGCGTATCATAAATTAAAGGTGAAAAATAGTGATTTTATTAAAAATACTTCTTTTCGAATGAATTTTTTTAATTATGAGTTTATATTATTTACCTTAACACTCAATAATAAAATGTTAATTTTAATATAAATAATCAATATTCTTTATATATTAAATAGACACATTATTAGTAGTCTTTATAGATGATATCTGATATACTCTAATAGTAAGGTGGAATAGAACGAGTATTTGAAAACAATGATAAAGATATTGTGATAAACTCTATAAAAATTACAATAAATGGTAATTATGGATAGTAGATATATCATTCCTGTAGAATTTAATCACCAGTAAATAGATATATTTGGACCATTATAAAATGCTAATTTAGGATTAGCCTATGCTAAAATATGTAATGGAGATCCATTGTTTCATTAGTCTAGATGGTTATTACCCTTTTTTTAGAAACTTTTTAATATTTATAATCCCACTAACCTGGATGACATGGAAAAGAGTATGGTTTTATAGGACAGTGAATGTGAGGACTACTTAAAATAGATGAAAACGAGGTTTATCATACCAATAGTATATACACTTCAACGAATTGGGGAACTCTATATTGTATATAGATACACTTTATTGTAGTTACTAGGATTGTGTGAAAATGAAAAATAATAAAGTTATATTCTAAATCTATATTTAGTTTAATGTTCATTATAAAAAAAATCCCATGCATTATCTATAGTAGGTGGATGTTATCTTTACATTGAAAATATGGATGAATAAACTATATGGGGAGAAGTGTGAGATATATAGTCATTGTGTGAGCTACAAATATATATTCACTCATAAGGAGCATAATATGAATAGGAAATATGGTTATAACTCATCATTTATTATGACTTATCAATCCAAAATAACCTTATTAAATCAAATAAAGTGGTAGATTTTTAATCAATATTGTATAATGTTAATTTAACAATGAATAAAATTGAAAAGGACCTAATATTATTATACATTCAATGGATATAAATGGGAATTTTAAATGAAGGTACATCATCATTCCATTCTATAAAAATTGATCGGTCATCCCTTATAGAGAATATAATGGATGATCAAATAGATTGTGCGGGAATCCATAAAATTGTGGAAGCTATCAAAAATAAGAAATCTTAACATTTCAGAATTTATGATAGAGTCACAAAATTAGACTCATGACTATGTGTATTGTCAAATCCTAAGATAATGAAAGAGATATTGAATGATTTACATATCTCCATCTTCTATATGCACCTAGGGATAATAAATATATATCGAGATCTTCGATATAAATATTATTCTTTATCATTATATGATAAGTGGAAACTACTATAAGTATGTTTTTAGAAAACTACATCAGAGAAGTTGTGAGGTAGTATAGAGAACCATTATCAATTATACCTGATCATGATATGATATTTTCCTCCCTATTTTGGAATATTCTCTAATTTTCTTTAAATAATTTTATGAACATCTGTACATCTTACCACCCCCAAATAGATGGACAATTTTATCAAGATGTAAAGACATTGGGATACATGTTGAGATCATGCTCAATGGAATTCAAAGGAGGATTGGAACAAAATCATCTATCGATCAAGTTCTATTACAATTATACATTCCACTAAATAATCCAAATGGTCTATATAAATCCCATTATGGGAAAATATTTAGAATTCCTACATGTATGGATGAAGTTAGTGAACGTAAGCAGTTAGGACTTAAAATGGTTAATAAATTTGATGAAAATATAGAAAGAATCCATTTTTATAGATTGAAAAGACAAATAGGATAGAATATATATGATTAAAAATGTTTATGAGAATTATAATTTGATTTTGGACATAAGGTATTCCTCTAAATAAATCCATAAAATATAGTCATGAGAGATGTGAATAAAAAATGGCTAAGTCATAGGTACATCAACCCCTTCGATATTATTGATTAGGTCAGAGTTGTGTCATATTGACTAGCACTAGCAAAAACTATGCATCAATTGTATGATATATTCTAGGTATCCCATACGAGGAAGTACATACCAGATCTATCACATGTATTGAACTCATAAGAGATATAGCTATAAAATGATACCTCTTATAAGGAGAATCCGATGAAGATTTAAAACCATAGAGATAATGTTATATGCAACAATGACACTCAACTGGAAAAGGTATAATAGAGAAACCCATAAGTATTAAGAGGTGACAGGGGAATCATAGAAAATTATGAAGGATAAATACACTATCATTTTATCAATTATTTATGTATAATGAAATTTCAAGGGTGCAATTTCATAAGGGAGAATAATGTAACAACTGAATGTTTTAACAATGTAATTACACTTCTTATAAATATAAAAAAAATAATAAAAAATTACCACAATGTAATAATGATACAATATTCAAAAAATAATCTAAAAATATTTTCAAATATTTTAGAAGGACAATAAATGTCGAATAGGATTATAAAAAAACCAAGATTTTCTCAATTCACTAAAATGACCACAGTCATGAACAACGTTATTGAAATAAAACAAAAATTTAATAACATAATATTGATTTTAAATTTGAGATTAAATAAAACCTAGATGAAATTTTATGTGATTGTAGAATGAATAACATAAGTGGTATTTATAGAAATTATGGAAACTAAATAGTTGGAATAGTAACATTGTTCATGAATAGTAATATGGCCATTAGAATTGAAACATCACCTATGATTGTATATATAAAATTTACACACATTTTAAATGAAAATATGATATATTTATTTCATGGTATAAGTAAATAAATTGTTTTAAAATGGCAAAATAAGTGTTGGTATTTTTGTAAAATTAATATGTTTATTTAAAACATTATAATTTATATAATAATTTAAAATATAAATTATTTTCTTAAAATATGAATCTAAAATTTAAATTATGTTTTATTTTAGTTATTATATATTTTTGAGACTTTAATTAATTTTCCACATTGTTGAGAAAATGATTATAATATATAAATTAGTATTTTTTGTATAAATGATGATTTTCTTTAAAAAACAAATTTTCGATACATATATAATAATTTTTATAAAATGAATTCCATTTTTTATATCTACACATATAGCAAAATTTAGGATAATTTTCTGTGATTTTTCAAAGATATATGATTTTTTTAATAGTGAAATACGATAATTTACCTTATTTAACCTTATAAGCTAACTACATCAGTTTTTTAGTCATGGTTGATGTAAGAACCCATTATCTAGAACCATAGTCACTATTTAATATATTTATTCATAGTAAAAATTATTATTTATTTAATTGAGAAAAAATTATAAACAAATAAATATATTAATCATAACACCCCTCTCCTCCCCTATAAATACTTCACGTGCTCCTCCCACAAACTAAAAATTTTAGATTATCAATATTCTACCAAATTCCATTTCCAATTATCTGAACCATGTTAAGGACCTATTTTAAGAAACAAAATTACAAACCCATGATCTATAATGTGGTTCTTAAAGACCCAGCATTCTAATGGTAAAATCCACAATCCTTCCCTTTTAATTTTTTAACTCTTCTTATTCTCTCCTCACCTCTAATATCCAAAGTGTCATGATAATTAAAATATCATATATATAATATAATTTATTTTTTTTATTGAATATTCATCATAAAATCTCTTTTCATCACTATTATTATAAAAATAAAAACATCATCTAAGATATGTCGGTTCACCACCTTCATGGATAAAAATGTTTTATTTTTCCTTACCTGCTACAATGAGGGTCAAAATTAATTATTATGGGTGAAAACATTTTTCTATTTATATTATAACTTATTTCATGTTCTGGATAAAATATATCAACATAATAATATATAAAATGAAAATAGTTTTTGACATATAGATAGACCGCCAAAATAAACTTAACAATTATCATTAATGTGTTATCAGATTAACCATCCTCATGTCAGAAAAAAACTATATATAGAAATATTTAAAATTATATATTTTTATGAATATCATTTAATTTCACTACTATATTTTAATTCATATTCAAAAACAACATCAATAGTTCTTGAAAGGTGGAATAACCATGAAGCCATGAAATGAACACTCCTTTAAAGAAGTAATTGAACCTTATAACTCTTAAAAGTTGAAAATAATAGACTTAATAAAATTATAATAAATAAAATAATTTTAGAAGAAGTCATAAATTATGAAATTAAGGAATATAATTGGATTATCCAATATATTATGTTCACGAGTAGCATTTGGACATATGGTACGAAATCTCACAAAATCTCCATTTTCCCTTTGGGTTGTGCTTTCTCTATATTTACATCAATGTATTTCTTCATTATACATATATAATTATTTTAGTTTTTTTATATTTTCCGCACATATGTATTCATATCAATTTATCCTTATTTTATGCTTAAATTCCTGTTTTAAAATGTTTCCTTCTCAATAACATTTGATATGAAAAACATATTAAAGAGGTATTATTTTATACATATAGATTTTAATATATAGTCAATAAAATATATTAAGGAACAAATATTTGTCTAAAATCAATAATTTTATCATTTAAAACATTTTTTATTCAATACTGGTATTATGTAAACAATTATTTCTTTATCCTCTGTAAAGATTGTTTATTCTTTTTTATAAAATGGTGTCAAAGTGGTACATTTCCAAAGATACATAACTAGTATTTTTATATGTTTTACCTTCAATTCAACATCATTTATAATGATCTATTCTTATATCCCATTATTAATTTTTAGTTATGATATAAATCCATTATTTCATGGTTGAAATTATGTTAAATAATTTTTTTATGTCTTGTGACATGATGACCAAACCCATTTCTTCTCATGGGTAACCCTTATCATTATTCCGTATGTTTTATTCATTACATGGAAAAGATATTAACAAAAACGTTATGATGGGGGGGGTTCCATGTGTCAATCCAATTAATATTGAAATCTGTAGTCTATTGACACATCATGTATGGGATAACGGTGTAAACCTAGTCATTTATGAGACATTTTACACCATAGGATATTGTGTTTGTAGTTATCCTAAACTACTGTTTATTTAATATCGTATATTACTGAGAATATTCCTTTTTTTGTATTCTCACATCATCTCATGCTATATATTTTATTCATTCATATGTTTATTCATGTTTCATTCCATTTTATGTCATTAGGTTTTTCTTTTTAACTCATGTGATATTCATTATTCGTACATTTATTCCCTAGTAATATTTTTATCTCATCCATTTGGTTTATGTATTCCTTATGATATCCTGTGAAGTTATTAGATATTGAAAGAAAATTATGATCTCATTATGGAAGAGATTTTAAATTATGGTTTAATGTTTTCTATTTATGTACCTAGTCTTCCAAATTGATAACACATTTTTATCGTTGATTTGAATTTATTGTATATTTAATATTAAAAAATTAATATTATATGTAAAAGGAGAGATTCATCAAACAAATTCTCCAAAATGTACCTTTGCATGACCCTTACTACTAGTCAGTAACCTCTTGCGTATGGGGGGGGGGGGTATGATAGTTTCTCTTTATCTAATTATCCCAGGGCATCATTTTAGTGGATCTTAGTTTGGATTGCTACCTAATAAATGATTTATATTCTAGTAAACACGTATTTATGTTTATTATTATGTAAAATATGGGAGTAAAATTATATTGAACTCCAATAAATTGATTAAATAATGATATCTCATAAATAGTATGGACATTAATCAGTTGTGAAACCAACTTTGTATGGTGTTCTCTCTAAAATGATAGTGGTTAGAGTGAACCATTATATAATCAATGATAAATCGGAGTAAGCCCATTCCACTATAAATGTTTTTGTAGTGATCTTTGGCTAAGAAAATGATTTCATATTCATATGTGTATGTGAAAAACCTAAGTACTATTCAAATTATTTGTTCTCATGGATAATGCTTGATTAATGATGATTTCTCCCTCTTTTGACGAATGTATTTTTTTATAAAAATAATTATTCAATGAATCATGAATAAAGATCCTTAAATGATTTTTTTATGGATTTCAAAATTTATAATCATTTTCTTATACCCTTATTCTTATGATCACTTATGATCACCTATTTTTATCTCTTATTAATACCCATACTATGAATTTTAGATTACCCATTTTTATGTTTGCATTTCTCCAGGTTATGAATAAATTTTTTTATAGGGTGTGTATAAGAAGTGTACTATTTGAGAAGAAAATTGTTTGAGATGTTTAATTTCTTTCAACAAATAAGATGATGGTTTATCCATTCCCCGTTAATAATAAACCAATATAGTTTCGTGGCATCTATTTGTATAATATATATTGAATATTAATCTAAAATTTTATAATATATTAATTTCCAGGTTTTCCTCAGTTGGTATAAAATTTGGATTTAGTTACTCTTGAATATTGTGATTATATAACTTTGGTGAAATACCTAGGTCTATGTATATGTATAATATAACATCAAAATATTCTTGGAAAGTATATATTGATTATTTTTCAAAAAATGAAATCAAAATATGGATATTGGACTTTGGATTCAGTGTTTGAATAGATGAACCTTGGGGTAAACACCCTAAAAAAACTAGTGTAGTATCAAACCAGTCTTAACTAAGTTCATGATGAGTGGGCCTAAGACTTCACACCTAGATTTATTATCTAGGGATATATGCTTTGGTTAATTTATATTATATTTATAAAAATATAATGACTGAGAGGATAATAACTCTAAAAAATTGAGGATTATCCATTGTTTTAAGTGATGAACATAAAGATATATGGGTTTAAATAATGTGTCATGATTTATAAAATCGTGAAAATGATTATATAAGTCCATAATTTCATTACATGTCTATAATGACATTTTTAAAATAAAAATAATAATAGTGACACAATCCATGATTAATAGGATTAGTGTCTTGGGAAATTTTTCTCATATATAAATTTTACATAATAAAATATAAACATTAGTAAAATTCATTTTTATTGCCCTTATAAATCTCAAATTATCTAATTTTTACATGAATTCAACTGAGTATTGGAATAAAATAAAGTGATGATTTAAAATAATGATAAAGGTAGGAATAAAGAACATAAATCAATAGTACATGGGTGATTATAATCAAAATCAACATGTCATAATAATAGGATCAAAATAAACATCATGATGGAAACATTTGATAAAGGAACAGAATTTTGAATATTAATAAACATGAAACATCATAACATAGTGGTAAAATACCACACATAATTATGAACATAGCTAGTTTCATGTTCACACATACCATATGGGCATAAATAAGAATATGAACAATGTGAGAAAAGGATAGAATCATGTCCATGAATAATACAAATAATCTCGTGAGACATATCACTATACTAAAATCATTTTAAGGATATATAAGTACTCTTACACCGATCACATCATAAAATTTTCATAATCATGCATGCCTCATCGAAAGATAAAGATAATAGTAATGAAATAACACTAGGGAAGGAATGGGTTTCCTAAAATATTTCATATATCATACTTTATGAAAGGAACATTAGCATTATAAAATGAATAAATAAGATCATACATTTGAATAAATTATCATTTCTTTCAAAAGAAAAAACAACCCAAGAGTTTTCATTGTTTTTGAAATTGAAGACTTTTTAAAGAAGTGTTGTGAATGTCTAAAAAATTATTTTTAAGGGTAGAAAATTTCACATTCCCAAATATAAAAGTTAAATAATATTTAAAGAAATATTTTTTATATTATTAGAACATTAATATTTAAATAATTATTAAATAGTTAATAAACCAAAAGAAAGAGTTTTTATTTGAGAATCCCCTTACCTTAAACCCTTCATTATTTTTCAATTTTCCTCATCTTGAATAATAATAATAGGTTTATTTAACAAATAACCAGAAGATATATATTGAATATTTTAATAAATTTTTTGATTTTAAAATTTTTTATAGTTATTAAATCCATTGGTTAATGTGAAAACATTTTGATAAAATGTTTTACAATAAAATTTATCGTTTTTATCGATTTCAATATTTTTTTAGGGTAATTTATAAATTTATAATATTAATTAGAAGAGTATAAAATAAAAATATTTTTACATTTATAAATCATAAAAATATTATTATAGCTATAAATTATGTTGGTCATAATAAAATAATTTTTATTTTCCTCATTATCGGTTAACCGACCATTAAAAGGACATTGCCTAAGGAGGACGTATAGGAATAAGAAAATATAATTAATTCATACATATAATTATTTATGTTTTAAAAAATATACATTATAATTATGAAGTACTTATTAATTAATAATATATGAATTTATATTGTCAGGTATATAGAAAATGAGGAAGATAAGATTGAGACATAAAGAATAGTTGATGAAAACATATCCTTTTCTGGGTGTTCCTTCTATTGTATGGCACTAAAGCTTTTAACTCTTCGATTTGGGTACTCTATAGTTTAAGTAAGTATTATAAGAGGAATATAACATAATTTTTGCGATATATTTCCTCTTTGTAATATATAAGTAAATTGGGATTATAAGGGGATGGAGAGGTGTTATTTATACATGAGGAGAGGTGTATTTTGAGTTAAAATGTTAAATAAATTAATATATCCAATGTAATCATTATAGTAGTGATATATATTAAATCATGGAACATATATGAAAAAAATATAATGTTTTTTAAATTAATACACTTTATAAATTTATTTTAATTTTTTATTGAAAAAAAATTTGGAAAGTTTGAAAAACATTATTTTAATAAAATACTTTAGACTTTACACCGTGGAACATACTTTTTGTGTTTGAAAAAACTGTTTATTGTATTTAAATGACTCATTTATCAAATATAACAGATTATTGGAAGATAAAAAATTTCTATAATTGATTATATCATTATTAAATCATGAATGATATAATTTAAAAAACATTTTCTAGGAAAACTACATGGTTATTATTCAACTAAATTATTTAAAAAAATTACGCAATAAATTAACCATGTAATATTTGGACATGATGATGTTAAAAATGACATTAACTTTGTCAAAATATTTTTCTACAATAGGAAATTTAATAATTTAATAAAAAAATAGGATTTTTTTAAAAATATATTAAAAAATAGTTTATTCAAAATGTTCTTATATATTCATTTAGTTCTAATGTTAACTTTCTTAAATTATAATAATTATATTTAAATAAATTAATCTTTATAAATATCATTTATATTAAATATTATTATTTTGATGCAAAATTACTATTCTGTTGGACATGTTAGTATTCCCATCAGTTAGGTTACAGTACACAATGGTCATGTTACTATTCCAACATTCACATTACCTCCTTTAAAAAATACTTAATTACATAGTTCAATATTAACTAAAATTAATCTCATGTTTTTATATATTAATTTATTAAATGTTGACTTATATATAATTATCTGTTTCATTTCTATATTGTTGTACATGTGGGTGATAATTCGTGAACATTGGAAGGATCCACATCTTCACATTCTAATTTTAATAATATATATTTAGTGTCCCATTGTAATGTTAAAAATTTCGATTTGTTTATTTGTGGATTATTTTATATATATTTATTAATTAATTAAATTATTCTCATTTTATTTGTGTTTTTATATTTATAATATTTTAAAATAATTACATACATTTATGTCAAATACCATTTACATACTCTAGTTTATTATTTTATTCCCCTGTTTATAATTTTCATCCACTAAATTTCAAATAATATTCTAGGTTGTGAATAGATGATGATACATCTCTTTCATTCCTTCCTCTAGTTCCCATGGCACCAATTCATACATATCATTTTATACCAAGATATTGATATCATGATTTCTATTGTTTAGTAGAATATATTTACAACCATAAAAAAGTTTCATTAGATTATATAGTATGATATGTCTTTATCTAGTTTTACCTCCTCAAAATTTATTAAATTTAAGTGATCAGGTATGTTTTTTCTTATGAGTGATACGTGGAACACATAATGAACATGAGTACTGTTTGCTAAAAGTTCAAGTTAGTAGGATATTTCTCTTATTTGATAAAGGATATCAAATAGGGAAATTATCGTAGGGATATGCTTCCTTTTCAATTAATACAACACGATATTCTTCCTTGTCGATAATCATAGGAAATATATATCTCCGTATCTGAACTCCTTATTCACCCAATTGTTGTAAGCATAACTCTTAACTAAACTACTAATAGATTTGAAATATTATTAGATGGATTTAATCATATATATAATCTCTTGATGAATAACAAGTCCAAGTACCTCTTGTTGACCAACTTCCTCTTAATAGAATGAATACTGACATTTCATCCCATACAAAAATCTATATGGAGCCATTTGATCACCTGATTGGATATTTTTTTTGTATGATAACTCAATTAATATGATATTTTGATCCCATAATCAGTAAATTTTTACTGAGTAGGATCTTAGTATGTTCATAAGTCTTAGAATAGTTATTTAATATTGGCCATCAGTTTAATGGTGATATGTCACACTAAAGATAAATTAATTGTTCAAATCATGATAAATACTTATCTAGAAGTTATAAATAACCCATAGATCATGATAAGATATGATTGAGTGTGCTAAAACATGTACCCTCAAAACATTTTTTTTATTTCTTTTAATGGTATTCAATTGATAAATCATCAAAAATAATGATTAAGTGGGAATCCCTGGTGAGTTAATCCAATATAACCCATATCTAATCATTTCAAATAGTTGTCTTCAAGGTACTAGTGAAAAATATCATTGTTATGTTCTCCCATTCACATGTGCTTATGGGAATTTGTTTAATAATATCCATATAATATAATTATGATTATAGAATACCGTGAACATTGATAAATTCATAGTTTTCTCCTTCTTCATGTTATACAACAAAAATATCTCTCAAAGGTCATGGTACATCTTGGTACTTTTGGGTTTGTTATTGAAAGATATGATAAGTGAATTTTCCAGTAGTACTCCCTTAATCATATGTGTTATACTCACACAAAATCTAGTTCCAAATATAATTACCTCATATTCTATGATATTGAATTCACTAAACTTTTCATAATAAGCCTCTTTAAACATATTTGTAAACTTCTAATCACCCCTTTATGCCTTGTTGATATTATCTTGTAAAAATTGTTGGGAAATAATTTGGTGATGATATATTCTAGTCATTTCAATATAATGTTTTTATTGTATCCTTTAAATATCGATGAATATAGTTTCATTATCAATCTACACCATGGATAATGACACATGTTATTTCCTAGTAAGAGAATCATCTATCATGTTCTAGTTTCTCTAATGGTTGTGATTAATGAAATTATAATAATAGATAAAACTAACCATATTATTTTATTCATTTTCATATCATTCGTTCTGAATACACACTATAAAATCTACTGATCTGTATATATTACACATTTCTCATCACAGGGTTAGTGATGATAAATCATCTACTTGAATATTATAGATTGTAACAGTAGAACATGTGTGAGGTGGTTCTGCTCAAGGACCATAATTTTCAGTGACTTGTGCACTATCACATTCTCATTCTATATGAATACAAAACCCATGAACATCTTTATGAAATCCATGTATATCACAAATACTTTACCACATGATGGTAGTTTGAGTATGGATGCTGTTATTAGCAACTTATTGAGATATATAAATAATTCCTCAAATTATTATATCCATACATATATTACAAACACCCACACACAAAAAATAAAAAAAAAATTAAAGAAAAACCCCATGAACAAAGGGATATTGTGTTAATAGATATCACGGTGCATGCAGAAATGAAACCCTAGAGGATCATTAATGAAAAAATAGCACAATATAGTGGAAAGTAGATCGTATAAGAAAAATTATAGATACAATCAGAGGGTAGGGCCTAAAAGGCTATAAAATCATCCATTATGCTCCCCTAAGTCCAAGTGTTTGTAATGATCAAACCTCCATTAATTATACTCTCATAACTAAGAATCGGATAAATGATAGACCCGGGAGTGTAGATATAACCCTGAAATGAGTTGAAAATGAGCAAGGTGTCAGTGTCAAAAATATAAAGCTGGATATTATTCTATTTTCACTACTTAAGGCCAACAAACATCACATTGGCTTCGTCCTAGTGGTAATCACCTTGAAAATATATTCCATGAAAGAAATAATGATGGGTCTATTTTTATAACTCGCAAGACCTCCATCCCACATCATTCCAAAAATACATGATCTATCATTGTTGAGATTATATCCTGATTCATGAGGAAGCTAACTTATCTAGTGTCTCGGGGGGTCAAAGGAGGAGACTACAAGAGTACTAATAAACATAAGTGGTTAAAGAGAAGAAATTTTATAACTGTTCTTCATCTGTTGGATAATTTCAACTCGAATTTTTTTTTTCTATATAAATTTTACATGTGTGAGCTATTAACTCCCTCATACTAGGTCTTATACCTTGTAGAACAAATACACCAATAACCATCAGTGAAAAAAATGCATTTATCTATCATCTCAAATATCTGATCCCAAATTTCTCAAAACCATAGTGTAAGAAAATTATCCTCCATAAAATTATGAGAAACCACAACATTATAGTTACCCAAAATGATCTATATCCTTCTTTCCCGATGTCTATGGAAAAAGAGGTGCTTTATGGTTTCCTTACAATATTAACTAAAACAATGGTATCTGTATGCAAGATGAAGACTTGTACATTGAACATTAATATATATGGGATGTTCATTATTCTTAATACTACACACATGTATGTTGAGTTTAGATGGGATATTGTTACACAAAAACATTCCAATCCACCAATCTTGTTCAATTAATAAGTGTATTAGCCTTCGATAATCTATAATATAGAATATTTTGGATGTTCAACCATAAAGCATAAAAATATTATGGTCTATAGAAGGATAAATAGAATAAAAAACTCCCCACCTCTCATTGTCCATAACATCATTAATTAAAATGCAGTGCTTGTGGTATTTAATAATATAGATGATCTAGTGGAACAAATAGGGAACCTTAGTTTCATCCCACTCTATTATGGAACTAGAAGCTATGATAACCACTACTGATGATACACCTCACCATGTTACCTATATAAAAAAATAAAGGGGCCCATTGAATTCCAGATACAAGATATAATTCCATTCATAGGATCTGAAATAATCCTATTGTTATTTTCAATAAATCAAACACAAAAAATATAACCCTCCATACATTTCAAAGATATCTTTGCAAGCATCCCATGCATAGTCATAGAGTTTATTAAATCACAAATTCAATCCTCATGAACCATACATTTAAATCTACCCTAAGAGGCTCAATGATGCTTCCACTCAAGAAGATAATCCCATTAAAATGTAGAAATTATTTTTTCTAGATTATAGATGACATATTACAGAACCCTAATAATAGAGTTAACATGAATGATGGAAGAATAAAGAAAATTTTCAATCAATGTTATCCTACCATCGAAAGAAAACTAGTGACTCATATAGTTGGTTATAAGAGTACTATATTGTTCCCTATCATGTTAAAATGACACACCCGAAGCTAACAAGAAGATATGCAGATTATAAATACCCCATCAGAATACTTCTCTAATTTATACACAAACAATCAAACATGTGCCTCGTTCTACTATCAATGAATTGGATTGAAACCATAATGCTAATATTATCATAGTTTTCTTTTTCATTGAAGTTTCCAGATAAATTTGCTCAATTTTGACCTTGTTCTCAATGAAATTATATTGTAGGATCAAACAATATCACTTTTTGAAAATAGAATACATTTTCTACTTCCATAACCTTATCATTTAAGTCCTTAGATTATCTTCATGTTCCTATTTATTATTTAAGTAAATCATAATATCATCGATAAACACTATCACATGTTATTCAAGGTATTTTATAAATAATCTATTAATCAAAACCAATAATATTTTAAAGAAATTAGAATGTTAACAGGGAGTATCAATGAACACTTATTTTCCATAATATGTACGGAATCAAATTTTCAAAATATCTCCCCCCTCACACTAATATTATTATATACATAATGAAGAACCAACATTGATGTGTACTGAGCTCATCATATTTTATTGAAAAATTAATCAATCTATGATAGGGTATACATTTATAGTGATATGGTATTTCTCCTAGTAATCTATATATAGCATTAATTTTCCACACATTTTCTTCACTAATAGAATCGGTGCACCCTAAGGAAATGAACTAGAATATATAGAAAACTATTTCAATTATCTTATTAATAATTGTTTACCTCTTCCAACTTGAAAAAAGCCATCCAATAGTGGAATGTAGATATCTGACTGTCTCCGGGTATGTAATTAATTGAGAAATCAATAACATAGTATAGTAGAATTTTTGGAAACTCAACAAGAATTAAATCATTTTATTTCAAATTGATGTCCATTTCTTCAAAATTGACACTTTCCATAAATTCAACTATTTGGGAAATGTTTTATTCATCAAATAAAATCAAAACACCCACCATTGATCTTTCTTCTAAAAACTATTCTTGATCTTCATAGAATTATTACAAGAGGATTGGATGGTTTAGAATATATAAATATAATAACATTTCTTAATTGTTGATGTGTACCCTATATAATAATATCCAATACATTCCAAGTATATAATCATATTATACATGGGGATAGATAATAATATTTTATAGACGAAGCATCTTAAAGATGCTAATTGGATAGGATTCCAATACTTAGGTTGTAATGATTAAACCACTATATGTTTTTATAGGTATATCTACATAAAAGTATCGAGGTTATGATTTAATAGTACTACTGAACATAGAGTATATAAAATAATTTGTGCAAACATAATCAAATAAAACCATACGGATTATTTTGTGAATTGTAATTACTCCTTGTACAGATTCATTTTAACCCTCTAATCCAGAACTATAAATGGTACAATTATTCCTTATTACCACTTAAATGGTGTTTACTGACACTATTTACCCTCATGATCCATTTTTTAGTACCCTATCTTTCCTAGTAACCTTTCTCCCAAACAGATGAAGCATTAATCCATTAATGGTGCATTAGGGGGTTCATTCCATTCATCGATTATATGTCCATATTCACTAAGACACATTAAAATTCATGATCTTGATGGAATTATATTCTAAAATTATTTCACCATTCATTTGAGGAAATACCATGATGATTTTTCGTATTTTTTTTTGATGTGGTATGTTGGGTCATCTTTCCTACTTTTTCATTTATCCCACAATCTTGAAACTCAATTATTCTCTTCTTAATTTAATAACCATTGTACCATTCAGAAAAATCCATCTATACATTTAGAGGACATAAAACTACTTATTTGATACTAACAAATTATCTGATAGCTATATCTTTTATATGGTGTGTTTTAAAAAATTATAGAACCCATTGATTTTTTTCTTTGTTACTAAAAAATCCTATGGAATATCTTGAAATCCTAGAAATGTTTTCCTCATATGTCAAGAAAAATTCACCTTCCTATTTATTAATCTCTTTGAATTATCTCCCCACATTTTATATATGAGATCTGGGGAAATTTTATTAAGAAATATTATATTAAAATCATACCCCTTCAATATATCCCATTTCATCATTCAACATAGTTTTCATTATCAATCCCCACCATTGATCAACTTCTCCATATAAATGATATATTCCAAAGTAACCTTCTCTTTCTTAGAATATTTAACTATATAAGATATATTCTCCATTATTTTTAGACACTATTTAGTGATAATTTGATTGAAGGACCCATTGAATATTGTTTTCCATTTCTTCATAAAATATTTGACACTCAGTTTCTCAATGTTTGGTGAAGGTAGATGATCCATGTGGTTGACTATATTTTAAATATCCAGAAAAAACTATGAAATAATTTCTATAATGTTTTTAACTCCCCTTACCATTTCATTAGGGATATCGGCTGTTAAATCATTGTGTTGACCCTCACATAGGTCATTGGTCTGGTCTCTCTTAGTAACCACAATTTTATAAAATATAATTTTCTTAAATAAATAAAAATAAATAAATAATAAATTAATAATTTATTCTAATGTTTAAATTTTTTATAAATTAAAGTCTTAGGGGAACTTAATGTTTATCCATTTTCTAAAACAATTTTTCTAGGATGTTTATCTATATATTGAATTAAACTCATTGTTTTCACTAACTTCATCTAATCTTAATTACCAAATTAACTAAAGTATTCTAGGATACCAACTACACTCGTTTTTCTATTCTATACATGGATATTACATTATTTTTATAATGAAAAATAATTATCATATAATCCCAGAACAAGAGGTTTAGATTTTTAGAAAAACTAGGGTTATACATCAATTGTCCATAATAAAATGTAAAAAATAATTAAATATTTATTCAATACCCTTTTAAATCTCCCATTATCATCTTGGTATAATTAGTCACGTATAAAAATACATGGATTAAATGGGTGTGCCCAAAGCCCGTTAAGGTGAAGAATAAGGGACATCAATCAATAGTACATCGGTGAGCATAATCAAGATCAAAATTTTATAAGAAAAGGATCACCAAAAAATCATAAGGGAAACATTTGATAATGAAATCTAATGTTTCAAAAAAAATAATGAAATGTTTTAACATAGGTGTAAAATACCAGCCATAGTTTTGAACCAATCTAGTTTCAGTTTCATGCATAATATATGTTCATAAATCATAATGTCATAAATTTGAACATTATTCGAATAATTTTCATGAATAAAAATAGTCTCATGAGATAAGTCACATTACCCAATGTATTATGTTGATATATAATTTTTATCCCACCTTTCACATTATAAAAATATCATAATAATTCATGCCACATGGAAGTATAGTAATCATAATCATGAAATAATGCTTGTAAATGAATGGATTTCATAATAGATTCCACATGTTATACTTCATGAAAAAATTGTAGGATCACCAAATGAATAAGGATGGTAAAAATTTGGAAAAAATATAATTTTATAATATTAAATGGCAAATAACTCATAATGATTGAAAATATGTTTTATTAATTATATATTTTCTTAAAAATAATTATAAATAGATTAGTATAAAACTTGGGAGGGTAGAAATATATATCCTTTTTTCAAATGATAAATAATATTAAAATGGATTTTTTATAGTAGAGTAACATTCATTCTGAAATCAATGTAAAATATGATATAACCTAAAGGAAAGATTTTTGGGTTCGAAAATATCTTTTCCTTAACTTATGTTTTATTTTGTAACTTTTCTACTTCATAATTAATAAACAAATTTTAATTAAAAAATTGAATCATAAGTTATTTATTTTAATTTTTTAAATTTTTTCAATTATAATCATTTTATTATATTTATTAATTCCATTGGTTAATGGTAACACATTCTTATATCATGTTTTATTTTAATCATTCACAATTTTCTTCGACTTATTTATTTTTATTTATGTCCATTAATAAATTAGTAGAATTAATTATAGAATGTTAATATATAAATATATATACATATATAACATAAATATTTAATAATAACTATCTCTAATGTTTGTGATTTGAAAATAATTAGAATCGTCCATGCTGGCGGTTAACTAACCGTTAAAGGGACCTTGCCATTGGATAAGGTATGGGAATTCTGAAATATAATAACATAGTATAGATAATTATTTAATTTGGATAACATAATATGTTTAATTATAATAGCTTTATTAATTAATATTATAATATTTTATGTTTTATAATATTGATAAAATTAGAAAGAGAAGATGAAAATTGAAAATTATTGATGATAAATGAATTATTCTTAGTATTTCTTCTATTGTACATAACTAAAATCCATTTAATTGTTTAGTTTGTTACTATATAACATCCATATTTATTATAAGATTCATAATAGAGATTAATTTTCAAGTCATTGACTTTGGATGGTGTAATTTATTTTTAATTCCAAGGGGAGGGGAGGGGATATTTTTTATTTAGTATAGGGGTATGTTTTCGATAAAATATTGAATAAAATACTATATCTAAGGTAAACCTTGTGATAGTGATATTTTTTATATTGTGAATTGTATAAAAATAAAACACAAATTTCTTTGAATTTTAAAATATTTTCCTTTGAGATTAAATAGTTTATCAAAAAAATAAATTTTAAAATATGAAACCATATTGTTTTTGTAAAATACTTTAGACTCTAAACTTAGGAAAATAATTTTTTTTGTCTGGAAAACATTTTATTATATATAAATTAATCACTTAACCAAAATAAAATATTTTTTTGATAAAACTCTACAATAATTGATTAGGCCATTGTCTCATTATGAATGATATAATATAAAAACAATGGTAATGAAATAACTATATTTTTTCTGTTCACATAGTATTTTTTTAAATTTCCTAAAAATCACCCCAAGAAAATATAAATATCCATATTTCAAAAATTAAATTCATTTTTTAAAATAGTTTTCTATTATATGTTATTATAATTTTTTTAAAAATTTATTCTTTTATTAAATATCTTAAAATAATGATTATTAACTAATTTGAGTTTCTAATCCGGATATTTATTTTCTAGAATAATGATATGTATATTTAATCAAAATACTATGGGAAAATATTATATATATTTTATTTTATTACCTTAATTTAAAATTATAATTCCTACAGTCATATTGTTACTCCAAACTGTCCTGTTAATATACCCAATTATTAGGTTACTATCCCAATATCCCCAATACCTCCTATAAATAATAATTAATTCATCCCCTCAATATTCTCTAAAATTTCTCTCGATGATATATATTTTCATTTACGAATATTTTTATTAGTTTTGTATTTTTTGGATCTATTTCTATATATTTTTTCTTGGGGAAAATAATTCTATTTGATGTGGAGGAAATGAATTTTTCCATTTTACAATTTATTATTTATTATTTTTCAATTTATAATGTTTGAATATTTCATGGGTTTTATTATTTATTTGAACAATTCTCATTTTTAATGAAATAATATATCTTTGGTTTCTTTATGATTTCTATGTGTATAATATTAGATTATTAATAATTTATATCATTAAAATGATTCTTATAATCACAATGCTTCATATTAATATTATTGATGTTTCATAATCACAATATGTTTTTTAGAATTTGAATTTAACAAGAAATAATAACCATCACAATAAATGTGATGTACTATGTAATTGGTAACCAAATAGAATGGTAGATAGAATGAGAATAGATAATTATATATTCATGAAACTCTCTCAGCCCATGAATCATGTTCTCACTCTGAATGAACAAAATAATAGAACAATAAAATATTGGTTTATTCATCATGAAATATCCAACTTATATTAGAGGTTCCTATGATCCATTAGTGGGAGATAAATGGATCAATACCACTAAAATTATATTATATGTTCTCTATTGTTAAGAAAAATGAAAAATTGGTCTATATGGTATATCATTTGGAAGAAAATGTTGATAAATGAAGGAATCAAATCAATAATAGATTGAAATGTGAGAAAATTGAATCTGTGGCATGGGAATAGTTATTAAGTAATTTTTAAACAATTATTATTCGTAAAATATTGTTCCAAATTTTTATATTAAATTCTTATAACGAAAACACATTGACGGTGAATCCATCTATACCTAAGAGATAATTTTCACCGGATATACGAGGTACAATTTGGATTTTATCATCGAACCAAAAAGAAGAATTAATGGATTCATTGGTTACTTGAGACCATTTATCCTAATGGAATTGGATATTGGGGAATTTTATATCCATGATAATATCATATGGTATTCTATCATGATATAAATAGATATTTGAGACTTTTCTTATTCTCGTGGTTTTGGGTAAAAGAAGGGATGGATTGAATTTCAAGTAAATAACATAAATAAAACCCCTGAAAAAATGAAGAATTATATTATTTCATTCTTAAAGTGAACATGTCATTATAGAAAAACATTTCATATAGGCTATAGAAAATTATTGATCTATTGAAAGAAATACCATCGAGAAAAATAATTTGGAAATTAAGTGAAGGGTCTATTCAAAGAATGAAACAATATGAAATCTAAACCAAATATCCCAACAATGTTCTATTTATTATGTTTTGATGAGTATAGACATAATTATAGTAATATAAATAATTTAATAGTTACTAATTACAATTTGAATTATAAACTCCTTAAGTTACATTGGGAAGAATTATGTGATTACATCGGCTAAAGTGGGACAAGAGAAAGAATTGGTGAACAATATATTTAACATCCACTTTAGAATAAAAAATGTCTCATTTTATTATCTCTCTACACACACATTTTATCTTAAGATTCATTTAACGGACTCAAATAAACTCCTCAAATATTAGATGTGTAATAATAAATTATATTTTATAAGTGAATGATTATCATATCTCACACATATATATCCTCTCTAATAGATGTTTTTGGGGAATATCCTAACATTAAATCACTATTTTCTCCCTATAATTTAATTTGATGTTATTTTGGGATTTTATTTGATTTAATTTATAGATAACATATCAATTTCCAAAAAAATTAAAATCATGTTTTATATTCGAAATATTTATATGATAAAATTTCTGTAAAAGGATGAATATGAACTAATAATAAAAATTACTTTTTTATGGGACATGATATCTATTTATGAAGAATAGTGATTCATCAAAGAATCATTTGTCCTGAGTCCAAATATAAATTGAATTATATATAGATTATTCCACATGTAAAATAAAATTTCATGAGAAAATTTACCCAAATATGGATTTCAAGCTAGCAGTGGTAATCTTTTCACAAAAAAATATAGAGTAATTATATTTATGATAAATTTTTTTAAATATATGATTATCATAAAAGAATCAGTTTTAAATTCCTATTAAAATTTATTTTGCTTAAAATGTTATCATTGAAATTCATTAATTATTATGACTAATGAATACAATACTACCCTTGTATGAAAAAAATAGTGGTTTATACTCTATATTGGAAGGAAAATGATAGTTTATCCATGATTGGGATTAAAATTGTCTAACTATTTATGGATTTTTAAATAATATATAATGAAATCATGAATTATGGTAACCCATAAAATCTTTTTAATATGAATTTTGAACCATAAATCCTTTTGGAAATTAAGTTGGTGTATAAGGAACACACGAAAAAACTGAAGTTGTTGTGGAATTTTCCAAAGATCAACCATGATTATAATGTAATGATTAATTTTGAGAATAGACTATGATTTATATCAATAAAAAATTTAGAAAATATCTATTATATTGTACACATATTTCATAATTCTCTATCCACTATTTAAGTATGAATAATAATATAGATCATGGAAAGTATTTCATTTAGTATAATAAGAAAAGGGATATTACAATGATTTTAACTTAGTGAATTCTTTGAAAAAAATTTAGATATGAGAGGAATAATTATAAGGGGATGTTATAAACCCATAAATTTTTTATAATGTGAAATAAACTACCATGTATTTCATCATCCAACTCCCAAAAACTACTAATAAAAAAAGATCTATTTGTGTTACAGTCAATTACATTTTTAAATCTGGAAATTTTTTTTGAATTATATAATATTTAAATATTTATTAGATTACTAATATATAAATTAATAAAGTGGTATGGTTGTATAAAGTACCTCATTCTATTGTTTTTGATTGGGGTTTGAGGTTTACCAACATGTTCTAGATAAGTCTTTAGTGGGTGTTGAATATAATATTGAGCTTTATCACTCTATATCATCTGTTGATAGATCATTATAATGAGAGGACTAGTATAACCCTAAAATTTATTATTAGATAATATTTTATTAATTTAAAAAAAAATTCATCTAAATTTGTTATTTGGTGTAATTTTCAGGCAATATTAGCCTTAACATGAGAATTCATATTACTCCTTTTGAATACCACAGTAGCATTAAGTGAGTCACTCTAACATGAAGGGATAACATTATATAATAAACGATATTGGTAACTATGGTACCTAACAGAACGGTAGAAAATTTTATAACCAACTAATATCACAACAATGTATATCAGATTCGACAGAAAAGTAATCCAAACAATCATAGGAAAGTTCTAGAATTTATAGTTGGTGATAAGGTAATCCAATGAATATCACAAGGGAATAATTTTATGATATTTATAAATAATTAAATTTTATCCTTAAATATATTGATCTAATAGAAATTATTGATCATATTAGGATGGTCTCTTATCACTTGGTACTTTCACTGAAAATCTCTTAACATTTGGATTTATTCCATATATCTATCCAGAATAAGTATATACCAAATAATTATCATGATCTTAAACTTATGGTTTTACTATGGGGGACTGATGATTTTATGAACTTGTGAAGTTTCTAGATGAAATGGAAAATTTATACTGACCTGGACCACCCACCTGATTAATGTTTTGTGAAAAAACCCAAAAAAAATGAGGAATATCTGTTGGAAATCAAGGATGTGATGATATAGTAGTATCCAAATTTTGTTTAATGCTAAAAAATTATAAGATGAAAATTATTATAAAGAGGTGAAATTTAACACCTCAATATTTTATCATATATTTATCTTACAATAAATTGTATTTCTTTGATAGATCTCTTTATATGAAACAATGAATATAAACAAACTGTAATTTTCTTTTGAAATATTATTGTTTAATATTATAATTATCACTATGTTATTTTGATTAGGGGATATTAATAGGAATCTCTAAATTATGAAAAATAATTTTTTCACATTTATAAAATAAATTAATTGTTTATTAATTAATCTAAAATATATATAAGGGTAAAAAGATGCTTTTATAAAAAAAATCATTGAATGAAATGTTTTATTATCATAATAAATTAAAAAAATTTCTTATAAGTTATTTTAATTGATTTTTTAGATAATATATTTAATAAAATATATTTACATTCATCTATTGTTTCTTAAATTGATTAGAATAATAATTATTCCTTTTTATGCTTAAAATTTAATTTTTCCTAAAATAGTTTTCATTGAGTTCTATGAATTGTTTTTAAAAATATTTCTACCACATAAAGAAACTAAATATTATAAAACATATTAATTATTTTTAATAATAATGTCCAATAATATTTAATAATTTCAACTTAATTTTGGATAATTATGATTAATAATAAAGGTTATCATTTACTACTACAGTAAAGGTTAAAAGGGGTTAACACATTGTTAAACTAAATGGATAAATATTAAAATAACCTAGAATAACTTATATGTAATATTTTATTTATATATTTTGATCTTATATAATCATATATTTTAAAATTATCTGATTTGGAGCTATGTTACCTTGAGGGTGGCTTTATTTTATTTTAATATTCCCAACAACTACAATTGATTAACTCCCCTAACTTACAAATGAGAACATCCTCCTATCTCATATCCACAAATCATGATACAATTATCTTGAATAATATACTATCAAATATTCTACCAAAATACTTATTTATGAACTTTAGGTTCTTCTATTCCCAAAATAAACATCCATAAGGCCATAGGTTTCTCTTCAATAGGGATACCCAAAGAAGAGGTTTATGTTCTTAATGATATTTTTTGAATTTTATTCCACTAAAAATTCCTCTAAAAATTTTATAACAATAATTTAGTGATTTAATTTTTTTCTTATATATAAAATTATGACATTTTATTTATTTTATAACCATATTATTCTTTACATTGATCTATTTTAATATTATAACTTCACTTGTGCGTACGTCTGAACTACAACATCCACATAGCGATATGATTCAATTTTAATTTTAAATTTTTATGGATTTACATAAGGATATATTTAGTGAATATAAATTATATTTAAGTTAAAAAAATAATTATTCTTTAATTATGACTTATTATTTATCTTTCCTTCATTTCATCCATAAACATTTTAAAACATCACTCATGAATTCGTGAAAATTATCATCACTAGAAAGTGATGTAATTCATTTTCCATCTCTATATTAAATAAATCGATAAAAAACTAAATATAATTTATAAATATTATATATATGGAATTATTATTATTTTTTAAATTATTAAACCATAAAAAAATTGAAAGGGTTATAATCATTAAAAACAAAAATGCTTGAAAAAAACATTCTACAACTGAAAGATAATTTTAATGAAGAATATTCTGTTAAAGGAAAATTTAAAAAATTAATAGTATTATAAATAGTATATATTAAATTAATATGATTATATAATATATTATCATAAAATATATTTATTATTTAGTTAGATTGATTGTGTATGATGGAAAATGGTACTTGAGGAAAGAGATTATGTTATATCATCATTTATATTCAGAATTTTCTATGCTAAATTTTTGTTTTTTTAATTTCATGGATATTTTCCTTTAAACCCCATAAATTTACATATCTTTTTGTTCGGCATATAATTTTAATTTAATAGAAAAATTATCTACTTTTTGAAGACTACAACGATCGATAAAATATTTCTCAAAAAAACAACCTTATTAACACTTTGATCAATGACTATTTTTTTCATGTGAAAATTCATAAAAATTATTTTACGTGTGATATTTTTATGATCACATGATTTTTAAAATTAATTTTCAAGAATAAATTAATTTTATTTAAAATTATTAAAAATAAATCATTATAGTATTTTCCTAATGTAATATTTATGAATTTCTAAAAATTTGAATATTATAGTTGTATTAATTTGTATTTCATAAACCAAATTTCATATATATTGAATAATATTTAATTTTAATATTTATTTAAATGTTTTCATTATTATTATTGGTGAAATAATTTTCTCATTATTAATAGAATTTTTATTTTTTAATGATATTGAATGAATATGATGTTTTCTTAAAATTCAAATAAATGTATAAATACTCTTCTAAAGGTATTTTGATATATTTCTAAATAATTTATAGTTTTTCTGGATTCAATGTTTATATGGTATTATGATACCATCCACTCTCTTTATTTTAATGGATTATGATGATGATATTTATGGATTATTATATGAAACACATTTAATATCCATTGGTTAATTATGTTATGGTTGATTCATTATGAAAATTATTTCATTTAAATAGGTTATGATGTGATAAATGATGGAGTTTTTATAAAACATTTATCACTTACATGGGTTATGACAAGATTAATTTAGGAATTTTTTTATGATCTTGTTGAATAAATATGTATGGAATCCATTATGAAATGGGTTTTATATAAATTATATATCCCTCTAATAAAAATGGTAAATAATTATATATCAATATACAATATGGACTGGAATGATGAATGAACCTAGTTTTGTATGGGGTATTGTGGAATATGATAGTATTGCAAGTGAAACATTACTAAGGAAAAGATGGTAAGGGGAGTGAAACCAATTATCTATGCTAGTCTTAGAGTTGATCCCTATATAAGGATATTATTGTGTACCCTTATGTGTATACAAATAAAGGTATTTTTATTAGGATATAGTCTCATGAATCCGGTTTGATTATTTACGATTTTTCTTATATGAAATATTTTTTTTAAATTTTTCATTAATCTATGATTTGTGGATATATATAATTGACTAACTAGGTATGACTTCTGTATGTTATGAGCAAGTTATCATACCATTATTATTATTCTAACTTGTGATAATTGATTGATTTATCATTTAATTCAACATACTGAAGATTTTATCCCACAAATTCTATTTATTTCATTTTCCCTAGTTACTAATAATGTTTTTTAGTAGGGTGTGTCTATGAATTATAATTTGTGTGAAGTTCAATCTGGGATATTTTGAAGATATTTTACAAAATAAGGTTACTCTATATCTATTATAAAAATAAACTAAACCGACCCATAGTTGGTGAGTGGGGTGGTTGGTGTGGGGTGGGTTTGGGGTGTGCATCGAATGGTCGATTCCCCCGGTGTGTGTTTTCTATTATTTCATGCATTATAAGGAAAATTTTCTAAAATAAACTATACCTTTATGGTTATAAGTCATGTATTATTATGATATTTTCTTAATATGATTCAAAAATTAACAAATACTTATGTATAAAATGTTGGGATCACCTTATGAATATATGGGTTGATATATGTGCATTTATTAGAGACTGTAGTATATAATTTTTTTTTAACATTAATCAACTTCTAGAGAAAACCCATTGATTCCACTTATGAATTATGGAATTCATATTAATTTTTAATGCTATAGTGTGTTTTGGTTTCATACATTGTAGTTGATGAAGATATTAATGATTTTTTACAATTATAGATTTTCTATAAATGTATATATTTCATATAAAAATATTATTGTATATGTATTGACAAGGAATATCATATAATGTAATATAATCATATATTAATTATATCCTTCAAAATTAATTTTGAAATGGTATTTTTTGATATTATTTTACAATTTATAGTTTTTCATAAAATATATGGTGGAATGTAACAACAATCATCTGGAGTTAGATAATGATAGATATTTACTAATATATTCCTTAAATACCATGCATACTTTATATAAATTTCGTCAAATCATATTGTATAATATAAACATCTAATATGGTACACCATTCATGAAATACTATACAAAATATATTCCTTTTATTAAGGAATATAATAAGGGTTATTATGGGATAACAAGAAACTACTTAACATGTAAGTGAAAAGTTATACCATAACCTTAGGACCTTCTTACATTTGATATCTTTGACTATAGACATTTCATTAGATGAAATCTAAGGGTTTTTTATTTTAATGTTTTCATGTGATGAATGAATAATTGAGGGAACAAATAACTCATATGTTTTTTAGTATATGAATTAAATGATTGATGACTTTATAATTATTTATAAAATGTAAAATACTAGCAATATGGTGATTATTCATTCCATTCATGTTTCATATCTATACTCACTTGACCTAATGAAATCTTCTTTTTTATTTATATCCTTCGAGATATTGTATCATGTTGTTAGATTTTGTTGTGTTCTATCGATAAAATAAATGATTCAGTGTCAAATAATGGATACATTGTGTAATAGGGAAAAATATGATACCTTTGAGGGTCTTTCAATAAGTTAATGGTCGATGAAAGATGCAACATATATCACCAGTGTACGATACAAAAAAACCTTGTTGTTAACTTTTATTATGTGTGGATTTAGTTTATATATATGGTTGAACATGGGTTTATGGGTTCCTATTTTTGACTATAATGATTACATGATAATTAATCTTTAAAACCCCATCAATATGTTCCTTATTTTATTAACATGTTCCAATGAAAATAAATGTATACTAAAATTTATCATTTGATATTTCATAATATTTATTTTCTGAATTTAAACACTAAACATCATTATATTAAATAAAAAATTATTTAATGGCATGTTGTATTATTTTATACACATTTTGAATTCTAAAAATCATTACCAAGGGAAAATGGATCTAATTATATTCATCAAGAATGTTTTTATAGGCACCATTAACATAAAAAGAAGTATAGATTTTATTATTTTCAAATCCACCTAATAATTTCATATATAATTTTTCGATAAACTTATAAAGAGTTAATTTTAGATATATATAGTAAGTAACCTTATATATGTTCTTTCAATGTAAATTTATTATCAACTAGAATGTATTATTCAATTTCATCTTAAATAGAATATATATTATCTTAATTTATTTGGTTTTGATAATAAAATATGTATTTTTAATTTGATTCGAATCTCTAGTAAAATCCTTTATAGTGAATATGGAAAAAACATTGATCATAAAATTTATAGATGCGTGATTGGAATTTTACCATACATAACTACTAATCTAATTGATATTATAATTTTTAGATGTATTTTTGAAATATTTTTATCAAATTCTAAAAAATACATTAGAAAATAAATTACATAGATCATATACAATTTAGAGGGAATTTTAGAAAATGTACTTTTCAATCATTCCATATATAACATTAAACTTCATTATTTTTCAAAAGCATATTTCTGATTATGTATAATAGAAAAATATGATACCCCTGGAACATGTTCCAATTTTAGGGCATCATTATTTTCTTGGTTACGTATAATGAAAAATTTCACATCAAATTCAACTATTAAATCTAAATATTTAGTATTATGATATTTATGTTCCTAGTTTTCTTCAATTTATCATCAACTCAATGATTTCAGTGTTATGTTTACTGAAATTATGATTATATTTCATTGTACTACATTAATTTATTTATAGAAAATATTTAAAAAACTCATGAGTTAAATACAAAAAATATACTACAATACTTTCTTTATAATCATGAAAACAAAGGATTTTTTTCATGAATTTAGTATAACCTAATATAATTTTGTTGATATTTTAAATAATTATTAATGTTCGGGAAGGAATTAATTACTTAATTAGATGAAAAATTGACGATTTATAACTGATAATATTTTATTCCATTTGATAATAATCATTGTGAAAAAATCATTGAGAAATTGAAATTATGTGTATTATATAGTAATATCATAGTTATTTTTTGTATCATTATCTAGATTACAGAATTGAAAATGTAACACTAGAATTTATTCCTCGGATAAATTTATACTTGTAGGCATACTTCATATTCATATGTATAATAGAAATATTTGATTACTAATTTTTACCTATGTAATTTGAAATAATAGAATTATATTTTAATGATTTTTTATCATTCAATTTATCATAATACATTGAATTTTAAATTTTAAAAATAATAGACTTTAAAAAAATACATGATTTATGATCTTTTGGAAAATTTATAAACTTGAATTCATTGTGGTTATGAAATTTGGTTTTCTATAAAATTTCACTTCAATGGTAATAATTCAAAAAATTTACATATATAAAGTGTATCCAACCAACTTCCCCAAATTTTTAAAAATGAATTTATTATTAATACATTCCAAATAAATATTATTTCATTCTATTTAAATATACTTTTTTGAAGTACACCAAAATTGGGATTAGTTAGGATCTAAATTCATCAATATCCATTCTAGTTATTTATTGAAATCAAATTCCAACAAATGAAAACAAATAGAAAATTTATTTCATATGTGATCAGCTTTTGAAGGTTTTTTATAAATATTTTTTCAATAAATATTGATCTTTATTGAAGAGGAACATCATGTTTCAAGAGTTTGAACTGTTAATATTACAATCTAGGAAATTATATTCATTACACACCAAAAATGTTTATTGGTTTTATTTGTATTTGTTTTATAAAAAACTAATAGGTGTAGATAGAGATATGTATTTTATATAAAATCAACAATTCACTATAATATTATATTAATTCACTGTTATTTTAGTTCATCTATTAGCTGAATATTATTTATTATTATCTCTTAATTTTTTTAATGAAATATCATTTAAAAAAAGAAGAGATATTGAAAAGATCTATTTTTAATGATAAACCTTTTAATATTGGAGATCATGGTTCACAAAAGCAAAAAAATATTTGTCCATTCATAATATGAATTTTATAATAGTAGGAAAAATGGAAATTCTAAATGTTCCAAAAAATTATTCATAAACACATTTTATTCATGTTTATGTTTAACATAGTTCATTTTATTTTAGAACATATTTAATATATACATTTTTAAATCATGAAGGTAAAAATTTATCTGAAAAACATAATTTTAAATATAATTTTATTGAAAAAATATATTAATAAAGAAATATTAATATTATAAAATAAAATAATGAAAAATATAATAATATATCTAAAGATACTATGAAAAATATAATGTTTTTATATTATATGATGGAAGAAATTATTAATCAACAATATAAATATGTTTTACCCTATATAAAATAGTATAAATTTTAGAACATCCATAAAAAATAACCAAATATTTATAACAAGTAAATTTAACTATATTATATGACGATGACATGTAGGTTTCACCATTCAAAAATAGGAATCAAAATAATAATTATCATATATAAAAAATAAATAAAAGTTTCATTAATACACTCAAAGGTTCAAACAATAATTAAGATAAATGCCTCAATGAAAAGAAAAGTATGATTATTAGTAAATAAAGAATAAATTTATGTAACATAAGAAAAAATTACTTTAATTAAAGAATTTATATTTATTGAAATAGAATAATTATTCTCAAGTGAAACATATAATTTTAATTTCATTATATTTTCCACACTTTTAAATATCTAAGAAGAACTTTCTATAAAATCTCTTTCTATATTTTTTAGCTTTCAAAACTTTTTTCATTTTATTTATCATTTTTGTTTCATTTTCAGAATCATAATATGGAAATATTATCATTTTATGTTCTTTTTTTTCAATTTGTATAATGTATTATATAGTAAGGAAAACATTATCATGAATTTCAGTTTGTTTAAGGGGTGAATTTCATTACATTTTAATAATATTAATTCATTAAAAATCATATCATCTCATATCTCATAAATATCTAAATGGGGACTAATTTTTAGTCATATTCTAATATAAATCTATTATATATATGATTTTATAATAAGTAGTACACAATATATTATACAACGATTTATTAGATTTTTTTGGGTAATATTTTTTTTAAAAATCCAAATAGGTTCTTATCCTTCTATATCTTATACATTCAAAATTATGAATTTACCGAAAATTATTTGAGTTTCAAATTAAAAAATAACAAAATAATATTTTTTTAAAATTTTTATATAATTTCATTAGAATATATATAGAGGAAAATAATATGAAAAGTTTTTTTACATTTAATTCCTAATATGACTATAAATTAAGGACAATGATAAATATTTAATTAAAATGAGAGATTTTTAATCAATATAATAACAGTCTATATAATAGTTAGTGAGGTATTATATTTCCATTTATCTCTTTTTTTGATTTTTTTCGTGCCTCTATATTGGAGTGTTCTATTCTAATGAAAAAAAGGCATTTTTTATTATCATTTTTTAAAATATGATTTTTTTTGGTCGAAAACGTCCTTAGGTAGGGACATAGTTTTACTAAAAATGATGACATAAAAGATCTGGGGAAAATATCTAGTTTCTTTAGATCTTGTAATTAAAGTGGAATTTCCTCATACTTATTTATTTTTATTTTTGTATAAATCGACTAACCAATTATGGTTAAAAGATATTATATTTCATGTATAGCAACCTATATATCCTTCTAAATAAATTATTTTGGTTCTTCTAGATTATTCATCTGAAATCCCACATTATTTTTTAAATTTTAGTAACTCTATACTATAGTAATACTTCATTGTTTTGTTTATTGTAGTATTTTTTATTTTTTTATTTTTTTTATTAATTAGACTATATTAATATACAATGCTAATTTTTTTAGTAAAATTTTTTGTTATAGTTTACTAGTTACTCCAATTTATTTATTTTAAAAAGAAAATATTTGTATAAATTTTTACCATTTTGAACTCACACCTATCATAGAGCTACTACTTTTTTCAAACATTGGAACCTTATAAAAAGAGGTATGGAAAGCATGGAACATGTGGATGGAGTAATTTCCTCAAAATAAATATGGAGAATATCATTAAATTTTAGGTGAGATCCTGTGGGTTGGTACTATTGTAGGTACTGTCAATATTGATTTTAATGTACAAAACAATGAGTTTTGGGCCTAAATTTTTTATATGGTGTCCTCCGTGCTCTTTTTAAAGATCCAACACGGCATCACTAAATAATTTCATTTATTTGGGGGGGGGGGGTTAAAAAAGCAATGTGGTTGAACAAAACATTGGTATACTATATGATGATGTAAATCACTCATATATAACCATTTCCTAGCATGAAATTATTTTTACTCATTATCAATACTTACAAATTATATGTGTTTATTAATACAATGTCAATGTCATGGTCCCCCTAGTACAACATGGTTGTAGATTTGATTGAGGTTAAGTTGAACATAATAAAAAACATTAGCCTTATTTGTACTCAGACCAAAATTATAGAGCAATATGAACTTGAAACCAACACCCTATGGGTCTTCCAATCACTAATTGAAATAATTCTAGATTGACCTCCTTTAGTAGAAAAAATCCAATTTTGTGAAAAGTTAGAGTAATTTCATATAGATCATTATGGTATCAATTTTGTTAATTAATACACTTATATTTTCTCATATAATTAAGGATTAAGAATTGTTTTTTATTTATAATAAAAACATCTATCAGAATATTCAGGATAAGAACCATTATCCCCTTATATGGAACACTCTTATAAAAATATTGTCTATTTTTGTTTAGAAAATATTTAATTAGTTGGGGATATATATGGTACACATTCCTATAATCAATATTTTGTATCAGTATCATCCTGATTAAATTTTTGCACATATATTTGTCATAGGAATTGAATAGCTCAGTGATTTGTCTAAAAACCATAACCAATAATAATCCATAATGGTAGATATATAAAAATAATATGTCTAATCCAACCTTATGGTATTATTCAAATATTAAAGTATTTTTTGTATCATGCAATGAACACTAACCATACATACTATAAAAGTAAAATGAAGTTGAAAATTTTATATTCAATACACCATCTATAGTTCATACAAATTTAACAGGAGGTACAAAATGGTGAATAAAAGCTATACCTATAGATTCATGTTTCATAGTTTTAGATAAAAAATATATGTCTTACTCTATCAAAATGAAATTTTTTATTTGACCTAGGGATCTTATATTGGCATCAATACCTTATCTTTTAGCTCAAAAAATTCGTTGTTTGAGGGCTTGACTCTAATTAATTACAGTCCTATTTGTATGGTAACTATATCCTCAATTAAAATGAGTATTTTAAACATGATATTTGAGATTGTGTCTAAGGATGAGTCAATATTGATCTTAGAATACATAATTGTATTACCAGTATCAAGATAAAATGAGTGAAAATCATATTATCCATGATTTCTCGTTCTTTACTTGAGGACAAGATTAATGGAATGGGAAACTCTTTCTAATTTTTCTCATCCTTTATTTAACTCATGTGGACATCAAATCATCTTAATTATCAACAATAACATTATAATAGTGTATATAATTATATTCCAATTTGTTATCATTATAAAGTAGGAATTGGGGCCCAATTACCTAAATCTATTTCATGAACCACCCATAAATTTAACATGAATATCAAATTGGTGAATAAATATATTTTATTATATCCACTATTGATCATTATATACAAAAATTTGGAATTATTGGAAATAATTTCGAATAGGGCTCCTCGATGGTGGAATGATCCATGAGAATAGATTTTATCTTTTTGGCATGATAAATACATAAATTTAAATAGTGGATATTAAAATATAAATGATTAAAAAATTAAAAAATGTCATTTTTTCTTCTCCCCTAACACAGAATATTTTTGAGAAAAAAATATATTTTTTCAAATTATAATTCTATAAGATCAAATATTTTATTCCAATTTATTTTTCAGTATCTTTAGGAAAGGATCCATGAAGTATATGTCTTGCCAATTTTTTATCTCAAAATAATGGTGTTAAACTTTTTAAATTGTCTTATTCTAGTCCTGAAACTTCACATAGTATTTAATTTCTTTCAGGGGATGTTGTGTGGTGTATAGTGAATCATAGGTTGGAGTGATGCATTGATTGCCTTAATTCATCCAGAAAAAATCTTCAATTGTTTTGTGCGCAAATTTTTTCTACTGTATTGAATAATACATATATATTTACATTAGTATTAATTAGATACACCTAATAATGAGAGTCAATGTGTAACATACCAACTAAAAGTAAATAAGTATTAGATAATTATTTTCATTGATACCATGTTGTAACATACCAACTCAGACCACCAGGTTTAAGTTTTAAGGTCATATAATATCATGTATGCCTCCATCTGTAGAAGGATATGAAGACTATAAATGAGGATCTATATCGTTTAATGAGGATACTATACCATATATATCATTTCAAGTGATCATTTAATACTATAAATAATATAATAAAACATCAAATAAATTATGGAGAATAAAATAATTGGAATACATGTCATAAAAGTAATCAACTCCTCATGTAGAAAGCACTTCAAGGGTGATAATGTATATAAATAATCCATTAAACAAACTGTGGGCCACTATAGTTTTCTATCAACCACTACCAGCTCTATCTTCATCTACTATGTTGTCTACTATAGGGTTTGTTCCCTTTATGAGATCACTTAGGAAATCAAAAAGTGCATAAAAAATCTTGATTAGGGTGTAAGTAAAGGACATTATAGGAGACCACCAAAGTCTACATGTATGATATTATAATTTATAAAACGTATAATTAAATAATAATAACATATTAAAATAAACTAAAAAATACCTAATAAATAACCAATCATTTATGCACTGGCCAAGCCTACACCAAAGCTGAGTCATAACATCTTCAGTTTCATGATAAAATATATATACTATGTTGGTATGGGATAACAATAAACCCCAAGGTACTATAAACAAGAAGGTTAGTGGGTCACTCATTAATAAATAAGATATCAAGTGAATAACCTACCAAAAATAAATAGAAAATCTATAAATACTCAGAAATATACAATTCATCGAGTATCTCTTACCTACATGGAATCCACAAGGCATTGGGTAACACTTGAATATCGATTAGGCATTGAGTGCCAAAATCTACTCTGAAATACACAAGGCATCGAGTACAGGTTACGATATGAGCCTATCATGAACTATAATCATTATCATCATAACTCCATGAACATACCCTAGAATGATTAATTTTATCTTGGTGGTCATATGTTTATGTTCATAGAATTCATTCTATTCCAAAAGTTTAATCCTCAGATATGTTTGAGGATACCACAAACTAAGGTACACTGGGGAATTATAGCTTGACCACCGATGGTATAGGTGGATTAAAACCAATAATTTTATGTATGGAAACAAATAATCCTGGATATAGAGCCCATTCAGTCGGGAATCATTTGGATTGGGAATTTTTGAGGAATATTCAGTCAAAGGGATTTAACTGCACATGATCATGATTATCATCTTTTTTATCCTCTAGAATTATAGTGTACTTTTGTACCACATGATCCAAATGATTTTATGGACATCATTAATATAATTTTTGAGTTGGTCTAGACTCCCAAATATGGGTGAGTTGTTTTGGTGACCATTATGTTCTAAGGGCTAGTTTGGAGATGTTGGACAACCATGAGTCTGATTAGAAGGCAATAGGGTCTTTCTAGGACTAACTAAATAAATTTATTTCACACACATAAAATTCCCTATGTGATGATACTAGACCATTCCTAGGTGATCATAGATTAATGTTAGGGTGATATGATTATCACTGAATACTCTTCTCTATTCATGGAATGATTTATCTTTTCCCTTTATTAAATAGGAACAATATAGAAAAGTATTAGAATTTTGATATTATCCTTAAACAATATCTTAGACATTGTGTTAGGGTAATTGACTTGAAATCATAATCACATTTTCTTCATATGTTTCTAACATTTGAAAAGGGACTAGGGGAAGAAATAGAATCATGCATAAATTATTACCAGATCAATTTATTGACTAAGAATTCATTCACTATAGTTAGAGTTTCTTCTGTTAGTAAGAAGTAAATGGAGTTTTAAAAATAACATAGTGGTATTAAGTCATGTCTGAGTGAGGATCTCCAAATATCCTCTTTTGGTGATAGGTTTTACTACTTTGTGATATAGGGACATTACCACAGTGCATGTAAGAAACTGTCTGTAGAGTTCCATAGTGGTGGAATTTTTTGTCATATTGTATGTTTTTTCATGAAGGTGTCATTTAGGGTTACTAGAATACCAGGATAGTCTAGGATTTGTGATCCTTATCAAAGGATGTAGACTTACAATATAATGAAATCTTTTGAAGAAGTTCATTGAGTTAAGGTAGGCCATGTCTATTCAGTGGATCATATTAAAATAGATTGTGATGAGGAACATATTACTATACCGAGTATGGTTTGAACACATATTTTTTATCTTCTTCCCTGCATAATAATGGTGTACTTGTATCTTTATAACATGTCTCAAGGCATGACATACCATTCTATTTATGTTTCAATAGCATACCTTCCTCTAGTACATTATTGAATGATATCACGAAAACATTGTATATGATAGAGTAGTAATCAATTATTCCATCTATTGGAGATTTATGAATGAATTTCAAATCACTATTTTGGAGCATGTCATGATGGGAAATGTAATTGTGTTACTAGGGACCTTGAGGATTTGTGACTCATTTTCAAAGATTTTTTATTAGATAAATTTTTTTTCCACTTTTACCAATAAAAGAGACAAAAAACAGTAGATAATGTCACATAAATAACTTATTTTAAAGTTATTTTTATTTTAATTTCTTTTATTTGTTTCTTATGATCTTTCCCATACTTTTATGGAGGAATGGGTGAGTTTTCATGAATTTGTCCAAACCGTGAGCCCAGTTCCAGATTTAAAGATAATTTTTTTTCTTTTATAACTCGTTAATATTTCAAAACATTTCATCGACTAAAATTCTTATTTGGCCTCAACTTACCTATAAACACCACCGTGTCAATTTGGTGCCTTTATAAATCCATAACCAAGGTGTATTTATGTTTTTATTTTAGGGATTGGGCCTTCTCGGAAGCCCATTTCCAATTTCAAAAATGATTTTTGATTATTTACCAACATATTCAATTTTAATTATTATTATGTGATTCCAAGTGTCACCCAATACAATTGAACCCATCAACATACCCATCCTATTTTCCCCATCTTTAGAGTTCTTTTTCATCGCGAATTAGTGAAGAACATTATAGGGTTTCTCAAATTGGCCTGAACTGAAGAGCTAAATTCATTCCATCTAAAAACACTCAATTATTAATCATTTTCTACCATTCCAGTTCCTAATTTAACCTTTACTCCTCCTTTTTGAACCTAAAATCCATAAAAAAACTCAATGTTTCTCAAAACCAATTTTAATTCCCATTTTAAATGGGATTTATGGGGGAAACATTAAAGAATCTCATGTATGTGTCCCTCCTCTTTAGTTCATCCCCTTTCCATGACGTTTCATACAATTTCATTGGTGTTACAAAAGGTCAGGGGAATGGTTTTGAACCTACTGTTAAACCATGGGTTTTTTTGGTCAGTTATTGTGGTTTTAGGTTCGATCTTAATCCCTCTTGGTGCGGCGGTGTGCGACTTGATTTTTGTACGGTGATTAATTGGTTTCCTTTGTTTTTGTAGGTGATTCTAATTTTTATGAAATATTTTTGTAGTATAATGTTTTATTTATCGTGTTTTATGGTTTATATCATTTTATTATTGATACAAAAATTAGTTTTAGAGGTTTTTTTACTATAATATAATTTTAAATGACAATTTTGTGTGAAATTGTAGGTTTTCAAAAGAAATGTTTTATTGGTTTTTTGGGGCATACCAATAAATAATTAGTTGTTTTTATTGAACTATAATAGGGCTTAAAATACTATTTTGAATGTTTATTCCATTTGGTTATTTTTGTAAAAATGTGTTTTAATGGTATTTGTGGAACATGTGAACATTAAGTTCAATGTTTCTGTGTAAATGGAGGTTTTAAAAAGTTCTCATTTCTTGGATCACATGGGGCTACCCAAAAATTGATTTTATGGTTTAATTTATATGTAATGGGAAGAATATTCTGTATTTGTAACATAAAAGTGCGCACATAGTGTACAAAATGGTGTTTTCAAAGAGTTTTTGGGTGCAAAACAGCATTTGATTTTGAGAAATTATTTCATATAAAAATAAAAGTGTTTTGTTGTGTGTTTTAAGTGGACTAAAATGTGTATATCTACTATATTGATTGTATGTGAACATTATTTCTATTTAATATGAGTATGTATTTATGTGGCATAATGAAATTGTTAGAGCACAAAGTGGGAAGCCTGGTTACCTAGGTGGGGCGGATGTGTACGAGTGCAACTAGTGGATCAGATGGGTTTTGTCCCTCCCACACATAGCATTTGGATAAATTCAACTCTAAATAAAATATATAGATGATGATCAGGTACCACTAGGGGATGTTTATGTTCTCTACTAGTGGCTCGTGTATCAGAATATATTTTTACTATGGTTACTTTACACCAAGGTACGAGGTACATGGGGCCTGATAGTATCTAGTTCCTAGGGGTGTTCTTGATATTGTTGCTCATTTTATTTGTTGTATTTTACCTTGTATTGGGGTGTTTTTTAAGTAATTTACTATATCTATCATGTCTATTTAAATTTGTGAACATTCTAATTTTTTTCTTGAAAATAGTTTTCAATTGAAAGTTTAATTTCTTGGAATTTATAACTACTTTTAATTCCATATTAAGACTTCTTGATTTTTCACATTTTATTTCATGCTATTTGTAACCATTTTATGGTTTCCTATTGTTATTAGTCTCAAATACGACATACACCCTTGGGGTGTATATAGACTTTATTATTCTTCACTCAGGTAAAGGGAAGGCTATGGGTGATGGCGGTTTAGGGTGTTAGTTCTCAACCCTAGTACCGAGTTGTGGAGATGGACTGTGGGTGATAACTCCATATAGTGTGGAGTCCTTGGATCTGTTTTTCTATTTTTTCTATATTTTGACAATTTTTAGTGCATTTTAACTTATTTATTCAGTTCTGTATTTTTTTTATATACCTTGTATGTCATAAATTTTTTATATTAAGTTTAACATATGTTTTTGATGTTGTATGTATACATATTTAGGTAATTCATTCCCAAACCTAGATAAATAATACACTGGAACTTGTACAAGCCCATGGGGATAGGGAACACCCATTGTGCTTTGTAACAGGCCAGGTTTGGTGTCGGTATTGGCGTTGACTAGATTTAGTTTGTGACTAAATGGTATTAGAGGATGTTCAGATTAACTCTTTGGGTCATGTTATTTTGTGAAGATTCAAGATATTCTGGAGTTAAGATTATCAGTACATCTTATTCCAGTTATGGGTAGTGTGCCAGATAACCAAACCTCTTTATAAGATTCGTGTTTCTATGGGAATTTGTGATTTATCTAAGACCTTTTGTTTTATTTATTTGATGATAATTAGGGGAAATAAAAAGAGAGTTGGTTAATGGTCTAAGTGAGCTCACAGGGCCTAGCAATCCATGTAGAGCTGGGGATATTACCAAGAACATTCTCTTTGATGGTGAAGTAATTAGAATATTTTCTCCAACCACATGTCTAAGTAACCCATTGAAACTAGTTTCCTCTTGGATTGCCTTGTGTTCTTTAGTTTTGAAATCATGGAACATTGTTTTTAAAGTGAAAGGGTATTATAAAGTGTAATGTATTTGAGAAATGATTTTTAAATAAAGATGGAATGGTTTTATTTATGAAATAGTTGAACTTAATATTCAGAATTTTTTGGAATGGAAAATGTTGTGCTTACACCTCTTTGGAATGCAAGAACTATATTGAAGTTGGTTATGAACAAGTTTTTCCAATAAAGTTTTCTAAACAATGTAAGGGTGTTTTAATGGGTTGAGATTTTTTTTGAAATTATTTTTTATTACATGAATTTTAGTTTTCATTTGAATTATTGTTCTTTTCTAAAAGTTTTTTTTAAGCGGTAATTTATTTTTGATTTTATGGTTAGTAGTTTGGAGAAAAATGAAATATTGGTTGATTGTTTTCATTTTGAAATGTTTAAAGAGTTTTTTTATACATTCGTCTTTTCATGAGAGACCATATGCATGGGGTTATATTGGATGAAGTATGGTTAATGGAATTACAAGAGGAGTTCCAGGATGGATATGAGGAGGCTGCCTGTTGTGGCACAGAAACTTACATATGTGGGGGCCATGTGGTACCATTGTTGTGTACGCTAACCACTAAACTGTTTGATTTCAAAGAAATTTTTTTAAGATGAAATACTTGATGCCTTGATGGGTTTTTTTACAGTTCATATTTTTTGTTTTTTTAAATGATGATGTTGTGGAATGTTTTGAGTCCAAGAACCCCACTTGTTTGAACGGTGTTTTTGTTTGTGTTTAGTCAGTAAGTCGGGTTGAAGGGATAGTTAGTGGTATCTTCAATGAAATTTTTGGGAGGAATTTATGGTGGTTCCCATCATTTATTTGGATCTGGTTGTGGTATTTTCTAATGAATGGACTAGGATGGTTGGGTACTTTGGTTCTCTCGTTGGATAAGGTATGCCCCCATTATGTGTTAGTACACAACTAAAGTGAAACCCAGATTTTTTCGCCACTGGAAAATCCTCTAGTTAATCAATGTAAGGAATATTTTATTCTGATTTTTAGAATGAATCTACACCCTTTTATTCTTTATTTTAAGGATACTCTTGTAGTGGGAGATTTCTCATGGATGGTTGAAAGAGGCTAGGGTTTCTTACGTTTCTTGATTCATTTAAAGTGGAAGTGGTGTGGGGTTTTCAGTATTGGTGAGTGTCTAGATGGTGTATAAGAGGGCCTCCGGATCCTTCGTAGTCTCTTTGAAGTAGGAGTTCACGTTAAACCACCAGTGTTAGAAATATTGTCATGGGAGGCCATTACAGCCACCTTCTGGAATTGTGTGTTGTTTGGGGATGTTGCATGAGGTCCCTCTCTAAGAATTACTTCTATCAGTCGCAATGGTCATGATTAGTGACACCTTGGGATGTCCTATGTTTGTTAGACTATAACAGAGAAAGTTGTAAAATCAATTAAGAGTGTATTTTTTTTGGGAGTATGCCTCCCAAAAAAAACATCAAATCTTCTGTCTTAGATGAAGGTGTTTATATGTCTCCTTTCCTTTTTTTGTTTCTCATGTGAATAAACAAGTTTTGATTTGTGTGAATCTTCTAAGCCCATGTTTCACTGAAATGTAGGTTTTGGTGTAGTGAGTTCTAGAGTTTGTTATGTCTTGGTGAAACCATTTGGTTGGTAGTGTAGTTTTTAGTAGCACCAGAAAGAGAATATCTATTCAAGGGGTTTCCAAATCCTAACTATGATACCGAAGATGCTTCAACCCATTGATATCTAGCCATAGGTCCTGGAGAGAAGTTGGTACGTATTCAGGGGAAATCACATTTTCATCTATACCCTTATACAAAGTACTATCCTATGTATGAGTGATGGGAATAGTTTAAACATATGGTGTTGTCATCGTTATTCTATTGTTCCCATTCGGAGGTAATAGGTGGAGGGCCTCGTTCCCATATTACCGCTCAATGTTATTTTTACCCCCTTTAGTTTCCATTGAGTTTTTTATAAAGGATTAAAATTTGGCTAGATAGGTTGAGTGCATATTTTTTACATTGTATTTTGTATATATAACCCAGAAAATCATGAATATATAAGGAAATACACGGTTAGCACACGGTTTCCCAAACAGTGTGGACTAATCATGTGTTCATCCCAACCCTCTGGTTTTTAAGGCCTTTCTGTGTCGGCCCATACTGGTCAGTTAAGATGGATGGTTCTGATGGTTGGGAGACCCACCATGAGTCTCATGCATATTCTTTTGGAAATTTCTAATAGATGTATACCCTTGTACTAGGGAGCCTATTCGGTCCTCCCCCTATTAGTGTCTCGATTTTGCTTCAAGAAAAATTTAATTTTTCTCTTATGGTGGGGAGCCCATTTGTGTCTCCCAATACCAGTAACTCAGATTGGTCCTTGGCCATGGTCTGTAGGGAGGTACTCTCGTTCAGATCTATATAACTAGCAATATCTTCTTGGAGAAAACATTGAGATTAAAAACTACTCAATGGTTTAGTTATAGCAGGGTATGGGTAACCTTGTCCGATGTTGTTGTTTGTTGGTGTAATTGCTTGGGTCATTTTCAGATTGTGTTTGAAGATTTTTCATATGGGATAAATCCTGAATGTGCTTTAGTGTTTGAATAATGTGTTTTAAGCTTGGTTTGTGATAGTATTCCTTCCTTAAATGATCATTGGGGGTTTTTTGGCCTTTGAGGGTGAACCCTGGCAAGGGAGTACCTCTTGGTTTCTCAGTTGGGTTTAGTTGTTTCTTTGGCATTGTTGTGAATTTCCAGGGAGGATTGTTTTTTTGGTGGGGAGAATTTTTAGAAACAAAAATTATTTTATATGTATTATTATATTAATTTATATTTTTTGGGGTTTACTAAGATTATATGGAGGTATGGGTGGGTTTCTATGATTTGGCAAAACCATGAGCCCAATTCCAGATTTAAACAAATAATTTTTTTCATTTATAACTTTTTAATTTTTTAACATTTCCATCCATTACATTTATTACTAGGCCACCCCTATCCAATTAACACCACCATGGAAATTTGGTGCCTTTATAAATTGATAACCAAGGTGTACTTGGGTTTTTATTTAAAGTATTTGGCCTACCCATAATCCCATCTCCAGTTTTAAAAATGAATATTTATTATTTATTAAATTATTCTATTTTAAGTATTTTTTTGTTATTCCAAGTGTCACCCATGACCAGTGAACCTAGCCATGTGGAAATCCTCTTTCCCCTCTTAATAGATCTCTTTCTTATCACGAATAAGTGCATAATATTATTAGGTTTCTCAAATCGTAAATAATTGAAGATGTAACTTCATTCATTATTAACTCTCTCATTTATTACTCTTTTCCTCCATTAGAATTCCTAATTCTATATTTATTACTTTTATTATAACCTAATATCCATGAAATTCCTACAAGTCTCTCAATACCCCTTTTGAATCCCTTTTGAAGGGGAATTTGGTGGAGGATCTTTAATGAATCTCACGTAAGTGTCTCTCCTCATTAGTTCCTCCACATTCCATGAAGTTTATTTAAATATTATTGAATTTCCAAATGACCAGAAGGTAGTGTTTCAAACCTAGGGTTTATCCTTAGGTTTAATTGTCAATTATTTTTGGTTTTAGGATTGATCTAAGTATCGCATGGTGTGGAGGTGGTGCGAGTTGATTTTTGTACGATGATTCAAGGGTTTCCTATGTTTTGGTAGGTGATTCAAATTTTTATGCAATATGTGTGTAGTATCATGTAGAATTTATCATATTTTAAGGTTCATATCATTTTATTATTGCTGCAAAAATTAGTTTTAGTGGTGTTTTTATTAAAATTTAATTTTAAATTCTAATTTGTTGTGAAATTGGGGGTTTTCCATTGAAATGTTTTATTGGTTTATTTTGGGAATCCATATAAATACTTAGTTTTTTATTGAACATTAATAGGGATGAAAATACTTTTTTGAATGTCTATACCCTTTGATTTAAGCTGTAAAAATGGGTTTTAATGGTATTTGTGGAACATGTGAACATTAAGTGCCATGCATGTGTGTAAATAAAGGTTTTACAAATTTATCATTTCTTGGTTCAAATTGGGCTGACCAAAAATTGATTTTCTTATTTCATTGAAATTTTTTGGGATTTATTATATTTTTTTTAACTTACAACTGTGCACATAGTGTAAAAAATGGGGTTTTCAAGGAGTTTTGGGTGCAAAACAATGCGTGATTTTGAGAAATCTATCCATTTAAAAATAAAATTGGTTTGTTGTGTGTTTTAAAGTAGTTTAAAATGTATATATATACTATACTAATTTTATTTGATAATTATTTTTGTTTTATATGAGAATTTATTTCTGTGGCGTGCTGAAATTCTTTGAGCACAAAAGGGGAAGCCTGGGAACCTAGGTGGGGCAGATGTGTATTAGTACGGCTTTTGGATCGGATGGGATTTTTTCATGTTTCTCATTGTTTTTTGATAACAAAAACTCTAACTAAAATATATGGATGAGTCTTGGGTACAACTAGTTGATGGGTATATTCCCTACTAGTGTCTCACACAGGAGAACAAATTTTTACTACGGTAACATTACACCGTTGTACAAGGTACATGGGGCCTGAGACTATCTACTGCCAAGGGGTGTTCCTGATATTATTACTCATTCTATTTTTAGTATATTCCCTTGTATTTAGGTGCTTTTGGAAGTAATTTATAGTAGTTAACATGTCTATTTAAATGTATTAAATTCTGATAATTTTATTATGAAAATTGTTTTCAATTGAAAGTTTCATTTCGTGGAATTTATATATTCTTTTCTTTCCGTATTAAAACAGCTTATTTTTTCACATTGTATTTCATGATATTTCGAATCTTTGGATTTTATCCTATTGGGTTTAGTATCACACCATACTTATTCCCCATGGGTGTAATTATTCATTATTATGTTGGACTCAGGTAAAGGTAATGCTATTTGTGATGGAGGTTTAGGGTGTTATTTCTCATCCCTGGTGCAGAGTTGTGGAGATGGTCTGTGGGTGATGACACTAAGTCATGTGGACTCTGTGGGTCTATTTTTCTCTTGTTTCATTATGTCATTGGTACTTTTTTATTTAATTTTAACTTATGTTTTCATTTCTGGATTTTTTAATAAACCTTGTTTGGTATCAATTTTTCATATTTAGTTTATCAAATGTGTTTGATGTTTTATGTATTCATATTCGGGTAAATCGTTACCAAACCAAGATAAATGATACATGTGCACTTGATCAATCCGATGGGGATAAAGAATTAACCTTCGGCCTTTACATGGGATAGTTTTGGTGCCAGTATTGGTGGAGACCGGATTCAGTTCATGACAGTTAACTTGAAAGTATTTTCATTCATAAGTTATGATGATCATGTTGAGTTCTTTTAAGGATGTTTTTGGAAAATGGCATGTGCTTTAAATTTCAGTTTTGAAAGATCATTTGGAATAATCTAGAGATGTGACTATGGTTTAGCCCAACATACCATCTAGCGATAGATGAGTGGTCTTGGGGTAATATAAACATATTAAATGATATTCAAATATTATTAAATCTAGAATTTATTGGATCATGGGATTATCACCAAGACTATTCACCTTAAGAGGCTCTATACCGTAGGACATATCATTCACCACCGTAATGGAACCTAGAGGTATAGTTAATGGTTTTGGGGAATTATATGGTTCAAAATTCATTTGATAGAGTTTACATAATATAATAGTGGTAGATCAATACTCAAATTTGGAATAGATCATATATTGACAGTTGGATTAGACCTTTTAGTTTCCTATCGGGGATTTATTTTTTCATTTGAGTGACTCCTCAATTGGGGTATCAACATCTAATTATGTATGTATTGATAGAACATTATTTAGTGGGAACCATTGAGACTATCAAACTATAGGGAATAGTGGTGTACTATATGGAATTTCCACCATGTTATTGAGGAATTCCAGATGTGTTGCATGTTTATCATGTTTAGAGATACATTCCTGATCATGTTCTTGTTAAAGATTTTTGAGGACATAGATCATAAAATAGATTAATCATATAAGGATAAACTAATGTTGATATTATCCTAATGTGGTGATTTCCTCTATGTGAATATGGAACCACTCATACAAATTTGGTGGTATTATAGATGAATCCATAAGGAGGAATGAGAGCATGGGTTTGATGTTAAATCTCGATGTCCTTAGTTTTTCATGAAATAACAATATAGTTAATTATTATGGATGATAATCCAATATAAAAGAATAATTTTAATATCCACAAACATAGTGATAATAAAAAAAATCATTATTAATTTTTTTATTTCCATGAGTAAATAAAATTTTTTGAATAACTATCACTAAATTAAGAATGTAAATACTTCCTATATGGGTAAAATACAAATTAGTGCCTTGGAATATTCTATGGAATATTTTCAGACTTATGAACTTTATCAGAGGTAAATCACTAGGCTCATAGTGGCTCAGTGTGCATAAATTAAAATGTTAAAATATATTATATTACATACATGTTATTTTTTCAAAAATAGTGGTATATCTTTTAAGTATTGTATCATATGGGAAACAAGATCCAACCATTAAATCTAGATCAAGATATTTTATTAAGTTTCTACATATACTATTATATTGACCAACAATTTTTATACATTATCACTACATCATTTTTTATAAATACATAATAAACTATATAAAATATTCGTAAAGAATGTATTAGTCTATTTACTTTGGAAACATAGAAATAAAAACACTAGCACATCTGGGAGATACATTAAATCCCACTAGAATAATCATTTCAACAACCCTTCTTAGAATTATCATATATAACACAAGTACTCATAATCTATGGAAGGGAATCCAAAATAGTGGTGATCAGAGATTCTCAGTAAGGGTAAACAAAGGAGCTAAGGGTATAAAAATATAATAATGACATTAGAAGATTATACCTGATATAACAAAGGTCATACAAATTAATCATGACATATAGAATTACAGTTCATCATACATAAATCAATAGGGAATCAAGATCATAATACATAAAATCAAACCATTTGAATAAGCAATGGAATTTTGGTAGACAAATAATCATATAAAATTATTTCCATAATAATTAAGGATTCACTACCAAGGTTATCTTATTAGAATTATTTTATGCCCCATAGCATCTTGTAAGTTATGGTTGACTCCCATGACCAATTATGTAGTCAAGGTTCACTTATAATACCATCTTAGTGGAAAAATTCCTTTACTAAACCATGTTCACTCCTCATTCTTTCTATGTCATTTTATAGAGATATAAATAATTACCCAATGAATTGGTGGTAGATATAGGTCCCAACATCCGTAATTAAAAAATAAATATATCTTCCACTACATCATAAATAGTCATCATGTTATAAACCATTAAATCGAATGTGTATCATACACATTTGATAATATCATATCTTGAGGATAAGAGATAGATTTTATAGTAATTCCATAGAATAATAACCTATAAAAAAACATATGGGTTTCATAAAAATTTAACTTTGTGAAAGAGACATAGATTTCATAAAAAATATTCCATCAAAAAATAAATCATTCCGAGAAATATTTTGAATGGGTACTTAAGACCATTTCCCCATAAAAGCATGAGTAATGACAATGGATGTCATCTTAGATTGAAGATAATTTTGAAAGAAAATTTTAAAATAATTCGTGAAAAAAATATCCTTACTAATATGAAAATTTCATTTAAAACATAAAACCTTTGAAAATGATTTTATTCGAATTTATACATGAATAATTATAAAGTAATCTAGAAAACCATTTTCCTTGAAAACATATAAAGAAGATTGAAACTTTTTTTAGTCCTTTTCCATTGAAAACATATAAAATATAGATGAATATAATTTGAAAAAAAATTACCTTGGAAACATATAACATAGTCTTTAAAAAAATTGATATTGTTTTCCATGAAAACATATAAAATAATCTTAAAAACATTTTTTATACCATTTCTTTGAATAATTATAATCTAATATTGAAGAAAATATTTGGAAACCATTTTCAATGAAATTAATTTTAAAACTTATAAAAGAATATTTGAAATCATTGTGATCATTTTTAAAACCTTTTTACCATTGATAAAAAAATATAATATATAATCTTGGAATTGTTTTTGAAAAACATGGATGTTAAGAATTAAATATTTCCAGCAATTAGGTTAAATAAATGTTAATTTTATTAAAAAAACATTATTAATTATATTAAGTACCAAATTGATGGTACCATTACGTCAATATAAAACGAATAAATATATGGTACAAATATTAATGAAATTACTTGATATATGTAAATTAATATTTCATAAATGTAAACATAATCATAAACAATATCGATAAACGATGAGATTGTAATAATAAATTGTTACAATTTTTCTAACATTGGATCACAATAAAATTTAAATATTAACATTAAATTAATATTAAACATCATTAATGAAATTTTATATATGATATAACATATCATAAGTTAATACATACACCTCATACCATAATATATGTCAATAACCGGGCATGTGTCTGAAAGAATGAAAATTGAGACAAAATTATTTTACCGATTTGGTATCTATTGAAACTAAACCCAAAGAAATAAATTTTATAAATTTTATATATAAATACCCCCTAAATTTGTGTATAATAATAATATAATAATTTTATTTTCATTATATACCCCTCAGAACAAAAATACTTTTCCAATAAATCATAATTCTTACTAAAATAAATGTGAGATGAGAAAACCCTTACCTTATGTCTTGATTATAGTTGTACCCATAAAAACCTCTGGTTTAAATAATATATTTTTATTAAAAATATATAAAATGTCAATATTTTTCTATCTAATACCATATATGATTTTATTATTACATCCTATTATAATTTTATTAATAACTCTATGTTATTTAAATGGTTTGGGCAATATCTATTTTGTTTTTAAAATATTTTTTACAATGAAATTATTCAGACTATTACATAAAAAAAGTTTAATTAATAAAAAATTTAAAACATGATATATGTATCATATATTTTCCATATATAAATATTTATAATAATGTATAAAATATAGAATTATGGAATGGAATAAACCGTTCATGGAGATGGTAGGTCATATATACGCATGAACGTTGATTCCATATTATTATCGTATTGAAATAAATAAGGTAAATTATATTTATATAAATAAAATCATAAAATTATCTTTATTATGTAATTTATATCATATATTTTTAAAAAACCCTTCCTTATTTCATTTTATTTAATATGTGAATGAATCACATCAATTTGAAGAGGCGGTATCCCACCCGTCCAAAAAAAGCTGTAATATTTAAAAAATGGAAAGAATGAGCATATGTTTTATATGAATATTCTATAAGAATAATTATATCACATATATCATATATATCATATAAAAATATAGTTTTCATTATAATCCCACCCATTATAGGTGGTAATGTGAAAAATGAACAACGTCATTTCTTTATGTAGTAGTTCACCATACACAAGAACGATATGTTTATTACACATTAAATGGAATTGTTTGTAAATATAGGTTAAAACCATATAAATAAAATGCCTCAGTATATTAAGGATGCACAGTTTATTATATAATCTGATAATAATAATAATTTATGGGCTGGAGAATGAAAATATTACCAAGGATCTTGTTGAAGGATGTTACCACTTCTTTGGGTATCTACATGTCATTTCAACCGAAGGGATTATATGGATGGATTTATTCCCGAATAAGGGTTTCTAGGTTTAAGGGAGATATTTTTGGATATTATTTGAATAGGTGATGTGAGAGATAATGAGTTTGAGCGGTGTGAATGAGTTAGAGGGGGTGGGCAGGTTTTTATAGTGGAGGAAGAATGGCATTCAAGTAAATATATAAAGGTAAACACTATTAAGATATCTCTATTACATCATGTGCCTCAAAAAACTATTATAATTATTGATAAGAGGGTACATGTCAAAATATTTTTAGAAAATGGATTTTGGCTATTGTCTAAGCCATTTGGTATCTTAATATGTATTCTTATTGATTAAAAATATATATATTTTACCTTAACCATTGAATTTTTTTTAATACACTAATATTTTTTTTAAAACTAAATCTTCCATATTATAAAATATATGAAATGCTAATTGAAAATATTTTATCAATTGTTCTAAATTCTAGTAACATAATTTGCATAAATTAATGTGAAATAAATCCTGCAGTCGGGTCATGAATGTTGTTTTTTATGCGAAAATGTTCAATGGTATGGATGTTTTTATGTCCAATTTGAATGTTAAATTTTTTTAAATGACATAAATTTAATTGATTTATGTTAAAATTATCTAATTAAAAATTTAAACCAATTCAAAATATAACATAACTATTTAAATTAAAGATAATAAAATGTTGTAATGAACTAAATTTCTGTATTAGTCACCGTTCATCTAAAATTAAAGATTTTAAAAAATCCAAAAATATTACACTATGATAATTTTAACACTATAAATTCAAATAATAATTATTTAAAAAATTATATGTCTAAAATTCATTAAAATAAATATCATTATTTTTCATAGAAGGACATTAAAAGTTATTCAATTATGAAAATAGTATTTTCAAATATATAATTACTTTTCCAAGATTTATATTTTTTATTATATATATGATTTATTTATTTTAAACAATTATAAAATATATTTAAAAATTAGTTTTTACTGTTAATATTTCAAGGTTCAACAGTTTGGTTATTAATATCTCATTTAAATAAAGATAAATAAACTGATGTTTCGTAGAAACATGGTGTTGAATATAATTCAAGATTAGACTATGTTTCAAGTAGTGAATGTTTATCTACTTGTAGCATATAAGGACTGATTAGCATGACGCATCTTGAAATAAAATATATCATATAAAATTTAATTTATTTCAAGGAAAGGTTCATAAAAACCTAGGGGTTACATTTTACCCCATTAAAATGCATTTTGTCCTTGAAATTTATCATTTTGATAAAAATAAAGATATTTAAACCTCATCATATCCACATGTTCCCATATATCTCCCATAAACTAGTGGTTTCACTAAAAATATTGACCAAGTGTGTGGTCTTGTTTAATAGAACATGCTCTACATGATCCATAATTTCAACTGGTTGTTCCTTGTAAGAATGATCTAGCTCCATCTGTATATGTTTTGAGTTATATACATGTGAGGGGTTAGGTATGTATTTCTTTAGAAGAGATAAATGGAACAAATCATAGGCTTGATATATATTTGATGTAATTTCTAATTTATTAGCTTCCATAATAATACAATTAATAATATAAAAGGCACTAATATATATGGGGATTAGTTTCCAATTAATCCTAAGCATACAAAGATTTTTCTCGGGTGATATTCATATAAAAACATTCTAACAATATTTGAAATTAGTATCACATGGATGATTATCAGTATAACATTTCTATATACATTTATCTTACTAGATATGCTACTGAATGTCTAAATATTTCTCTACCATTTCTTCTAATTTATGAGGTCCCAATAGCTTTATTTCTCCAACTTTACCCTAGAAGATTGCATCTCTAAATTTCTTCCAATAGCAGGTTTCATAAGGTTCCATCTAAATTCTTGAGTAAAAGATGTTGTATTATAAAAACTCAAATAAAAGAAAATGTTGATCCCATCCACCATTTAAATCTAAAGAACAAGATCTCAACATATCATATAAGTGTTTGAATTGTTTATTTAGACAGACCATCCATCAGAGGATGATAAAAAGCGATGAAACAAAATTCTATATCATATTCTAGATAAAAACTTCTCTATAATATTGAATAAAACCTTATATCCATATCAGATAGAATATAATATGGTACTCCATGAAACCTTACCACTTATTTAATTTATATCTTGGAAAGATGATCTTGAGAGATGTCTTCTCTGATATAAATGAAGATTGATGACATAGTATGGTTATCGAATACAGCCCAAATATAAATAACAAACATTAGCAGTTTTGGGGAGTCAATTTTCAAAATTCCATTGTATTTTTCCCTTATTTTTATTCAGTTATGGGCAATTGATGAAACATACACATAGAATTTTTTTCATTCATCCATAACAGGTTGTAAAACTATGCACCAAGATACAATATCAAAAATATCCATCTTCATTACATCCGACAAGAATTATTCTCTTAAGTACATATACAACATTGTACTTCCAAAATCAATTGAGAATGTTGAACTATGAGCTTCCTATAATACATCTTTCTCAATGTGTTGTATCCATAAAACATATAAATCGTTCCAAAAACTTATAATTCCAACCTGATTATGGTCAAACTCTAGAACATTTTTAACATTCATTTTCATCTTTACATCTTCCTTGTGCACCTCAATAATATTAACATGGATAGGGGATCGAACATTAAATTGATAAATATAATATTTTATCACTTCCTTTAATATATCTATTCATTCTCTACAGATCCACAAATTTTTGATCAGTTTAAATCCTCCCCATGGATAATATATAATGATCATTTAAACACAAATCATTATACACCTTGTTTTCTTTCCAAAGGTGGTAATGTATTAAGTACTCTAAAACATATTTAACTCCTTATGAGTGAATATATAATTCATTATTTTATTATTTCTATATAGATCAAACGTTTATCAATAAATATAATTCCTCTATATCATTAATGTCAAAATTATTTTACTAACTCCAAATAATGAGTTGGTTAATTTTTCTTACGAACATTCAATTTTCAGGAGTCATAGGTTGTAGCCACTTTATTATTAATAATAGAATATCCCAGTCCCTTATTGTATGCTTCAATTTATATAAAAAAACCTTCTATAATACAGGTTAATTTACTCATAGATTATCTAGGAAACATTATCTTCAGTTCCTTCAACTTTTTCTACCATTCATCTTTTCAAAGGATCTTGAAACTATTCAGTGTTAACGTGGTTATAAGATTACATTGTCATGAAAAATTCTCCTAAAACCATTGATAATATCCTACTAAACCAAGAAAATTATGGATAACAGTCATTAGGGTTGGCCTAGGCCAACATTCAATAGCATTTTCCCTTGATGTATTTATTACAATACCCGCTCTTGATATTACCATACATAAAAATGAAAAATTTATCCTAAATTCACTCATTGAATATTTTTCATATTGTTTCTCCACCCTTATTGTCTTTAGTAAAATTATCATGTATTATTTATTCTCTTACATGCATGTTAAATATATAATAATATCATCTATAAATAATATAACAATTTGGTTGATGTAATATCTAATGAATCTATGAATTTTTTCCATGAATATAGAATTGGAATAAGTAATGCTGAAATGAATTACTATATATTAATACTTTATATATATATTATAGGATGTCGTCTTGGGTATATCATCCCTTGTGAACCTCAATTTATGATATCAAGAATGAAGATTAATCATGTAAAAGTACTTAAACTAGTGTAGTTTACCGAACAAGTCAGCAATATTGGTAGTTGGATACTTTTTCATGATGGTTATCTTTTTAAAATCCCAACAATCAATGAAAAGTCTCATTAATCCTTCTTTATTTTAATGAAAAGAACATAAGCACCCCATGAAGACACAAATGGATGAATAAATCCCAAATCATGGTTTTCTTGTATTTTCTTCCTCAATTCCTTAAACTAAATTGGGTTCGTTCTATTATGAGTCTATGAAATTTGTCTGGGAACATGTATGATATCTATAAAGAACTCAACATTAAATTTTATTGGAATTCATGGAAATTTCTCTAGAAATACATCCAAAAATTCTCGAATAATAGGCATATCATATATTTTAATTTTCTACCCAAGCATTTGAGAAAAAAAACCCTTCCAAATGAAAATTAATAACCATACACTGGATGTAATCTCTATAGGATGTTTATACATATAACCACATTGATAGATTATCATAGGTTGGTTTCATATATAAAATGTAACATCCCTTCTTAAAAAATTGATGTGGTATTTATGATGTGAATGAAAATCCATGTATAAGATGAAATAATATTCATCCAAGGAATAATTTAAACATTTATTGGAACTACATTCCAAAAATATCAATCAGAGAGGAACCATATAATTGGGATGAGATATTTATACAATTAGGGGATTCCACTTATAATTCCACATCTATCCTTTTTGGTGTAATTGTAATATAATTAAAAAATCCATTAGATATGAAAGAGTGGGTAGATCTATTAAAATATATAACATTTTCATTTCTAGAGTGGATGGTATGTGTACCTTTCACCATCTCACTATCCCACCCATCATCAGAAAAAATGATTGTATGATATTTCCCATTGTCCATCAGCTTAAGATGTAGCAGATTTCAATCATAATCATTAGCCATCTATTCCGAGAATTGGTTATCATAATTCCCATTCTCCTTACACTTTGAGCACTGAAGTGGTGGAGGTTCATTTTGGGAAGTGTTCTCTCCATTTATATTTTTAACTATATTTTTTCCATCACTTTTGAAATAAAATAAATGATCATCTTCCTTGAAACACCTAAAATATTTATTAGGCCACTTTTGACCACATCACCCATGATTTTAGGCACACATATAGCATAATGTAAATATCGTCTTTTTCTGTACACAGTTTTTATATTTTTCATTTTACTCTAACTTCATTATTCATTTAAAACAGTGATATTGATTCAAAAATTCAACATTTATTTAATCCTTGATTTCATAATGTACAATATCTTCAAAACTTCTAAATTTTCTGATGGCCAATACCATTCTAAGACTTTTCATTAACCAACTGAAAATATTATTAACTTTAGTTTTAGGTTGGAAGATAATTCTTGAATCATACCTCAGAATTATTTTGAGACAAGAATCATAGATACCTATAAATTCAACATCAATTTTATAAAACTAAATAAACTCTTTCTCTATATTTTTTTGTTGAATCAAATGAAATTACATAGTGAAAATATATTATTGAACTTATTCGAATACATTAATTCAATATTTTCGTGTTGCCTAATATTTTTGTTTAGAGTCCACTATTTTTATGGTTCGTTTTCTAATTGAGAAATAGTTGTAATGATGTTTTCATGTTACATAAAATAGAGAACATAGGAATATTCTCAATTGAACCAATATATTTTTTTGGAAACAAGTGGATCTGAAAACCCACTAAAAGAATGTAAATGTTTCCTTATAAGGGACTCAATGGAATTTTGTTCCTTCTATGGATCATTTGGAGGTCTATTTTGCTTCATAGATTGAAAAAATTGAATGAACATAGTAATTATTTTTTGAATTATATCTCCCACAACATTGTAATTCTCAAAATAATAGTCATTTAATTATTCATCACATTAATTATTGATATATTTCCTTTGGGTTCTATCCATTTATAGAAACTAAAAATCATAGAATAAGAAAAAATAATAAATTTTTAAAACCACATAATCTTGAAAATACTCTTATATGATTTATAAATTAAAACACATATTTGAATCTATAGGAAATTAGTTTTGTCCTTGGTTATTCATTACCAAAATCCAATTAATTCATTAATTATATTTCCTAAATATTTTTTTAACATTCATATCATATCCTCGAAGAGTTTAAAACCATGTTGGCAGCAGTGCCATTTGTTTTGTACCAGGTTACACTTGAGTTATATATCACATACCGTTGGGTGTTTTTATCCCTGTGTACATCTGTTCTAGAGACACATCAACTATATTATCTTGATAGAGATTTATTTCTTGAAAATGACTCTCTATATTCATTACCAATATTCCATTACGTTTTATTATACATTTACTTATCCATGGTCTTATCCTTCAACATGTCATTAGGGTTATCACTATGGTTTTCTCATCTGATTTTCCAAAGGATTGGTAAACATTTTTATGATACCAATTAAAATGAACCTCTCTTTAAATAAAATAATATTAAATCAATTTTTCAGAATAAACAATACATTACATAGAATATGAAAAATGATATATTAGTCTAGTTCTATTGGAATAATTTAAACTAAATAATTGGTACTTGAGTGAGAAAAATTATCTCCCACTAGTTTTCTAATGATGGTCACCCTTCTAATAATAAGCAGACATAATACATATCTTCATAACCTGGTGAAAAATAATAATAATTGAGAGATCATATGCTTAGTAAGGGTAAACAATTAATATAATTAAGAATAAACATGATAATGAGGGTATAATGATGTTATTAAAACATTGTAAGAGCATACGATGCCTAACAAATATCACAAACAAGAATCATCGCATAAGATTACTAGTTCATAAGACATGAATTTTTTGGGTATGAAGATCCAAATATAGGAAAGAATATCATAGTAATAAGACATGGAATATTTGTATATACATAAGCATTGTTACACCATAAAATTCTGAGTAATATTATTTAAGGTTTATTTAGTGTTTCTAATATCATTTCACTTCACGCGACAATGAATATAGATTTGGTTATATGAAATACACTATGAGGGGATTTCATTATGCATATCACCAAGTTGAGATTGTGCTACGTGAAATAATATGATTATCATTTAGTATGAAAAATATTATGTTTGTCTTGTGTTACATGAAATTCTAATTTCTTTTGAAAGCTTTCTTTACATGCAAGACTGAGTTTTACCAAATAATATTATATTATTGAATTGTTATTATTTAATATAATATGATATAACCTAGATGTTAAATATTTTATATAAATAGTATTTACTAACAAATTATTTTATATGTTTCTTAATATAAATTCATTAATTGAAATTTAATTAAAAATCAAAATAAAAAAAAAATTATTATAAAAGAAATTGTTGAATTTTTTATCTCCCAAAGTCGTTTTGTCAAAAAAAACTAAATTATTTACAATTATTGAATGATATTAATGAAATATATTTGTTATATATTCATTAAAATATTTTTCATATTCATGAAAAAAAATTTATATGCATAATACCAGAACAGACACAATTTTGTACATAAAAATCTATATTTTTTAAAAGGGTAATTTTACCATCTGTAAATGGTGAACACATTTCCAACATAATTCTGAAACATTTATAGTTTTTATGAGAGAATATAAATTTATTATTTGAAATAGAGATATGAAATTTTACTTTTTCCCAAAAAAATTAATTTTTTTAATATGTTTCATGTTTTGATGAATAGTACAAATTACTAATTTTTAATTAAAAACAACTTTTTAATCAAAAAAATTAAAGGGATAAATTATGTTTTTTATTGGTTTTAAGGTATAATTAGATAAAATATTTATAATATAATATAATTTAGTTTATTTTCATAAATTTTAAATTGAATTTTGATATAAAAACAATTCATTCTTTTCCATGTTTTATCATTATTAACTCATTTCCCCCTGTCAACTGCATTAATTTTAAAATAAATAATCCTTCTATTTTTGTTTTGAATTTTTAAAAAATTAATCCATATTTCGAATCAATGGGTGCAAAATATGTAAAAAGGTTTCTTTTATTTTTGGGAATTATGAATGGTAACTTCAGTAATTTTTTACAAACATAGTAAAAGGTAAATCAGGTAGTTAAGTGTAATAAATAATATTATACATAATATAAAATTCCCCAAATACATGTCCTAAATTCATTGTACTATTGTTATATGACCAGAATCATCCTTGAGCCAAAATTAAAACCTTTTTATACAACTTGAATGTGAGTACTACATTAATCATATTTTATTAAATGTTATGTTAAAGATGTCAAATTCATATTTGGAATAAATATATTATTTTTAATATAGGATTATAAAGAATATAAATTTGATAATAATAGAAATTATAAATATAATTTTTGTATCTTCATAATGTTAATTTATTTTCAATTTATATGGAATAAATATATACCTTGAAGGCTTCAAAACTGATGATGGAGTAATTAAATAATTAATGGAAAGGCCAAATATATGATATTAAAAATATTAAAAGGAATATAATTTTAAGTAATTAATGGAATCCAAAAAATATTATGAATTACATATTAACATTTTGGACAAGATAATATAGTTTGTTTTAGGATATCACGATTTTTTGATATTTTAAAAAAAATTAATGAATGGTGTCAAAATAGATAATAATGATTTTTTATTAAATGAATGAATTATTACATTATTTAAAAATAAAAAATATATTAAATATTGACATGCGGATGAGATATGGTATGAAATAAAATTAATTGATCATTTATTTTCCAATTTAAACTTTATTTGTAAAAATTACATTTTCATAACATTAAAAACATTATTAGCATAGTTAAAATCTGTACAGGTTAACCAATGGTTAATAAAAATTATATGGTTTATAATTACATCTAAAAAGACTAAAAAAATTTGTTTGATTATATTTAAACCTTAAATAATATTATATTCTAATATATTACATTTTTTGTTGTATTTTTATTAATATTTGATTTATTGTAAAATAATATTTTTAGGAATTCCAAAAGTTCCAATCACCTCAATTATAAAAGGTAACCTCCTCGATCATATTATATCATTACATTAAGCCTTATATATTAACCAAAATATTTATAATTCTCTTATACACTTCCCTAGACACATTCTAAAGGTATTTAACTTCCCAATTGACCAACTCTAGAGTCCTTTAAAAGAGATCTAATGGTGTAGTTTCAAAACAGAGGTAATCTCTCTAACCAATCATTTTATTTTTATACTTTTATATACCTACTCTAAATATATGATATATTATAAAATAATAAAATCAATTAAATTAGTTTTCTCAAAAGATTATTATTATTATTATGAAAAAATATTATGCATCCCCTTTCCCATCATACAAAGAAAATGTAAACTAATGCTCGTGTGTGCATATGAATTACGGTCTCCCTGTAGCGATACAATTCATTTTACATCACCATATTTTATAAGTGAGAATTGGGATAGGTTTAATATATATGTGTGATATTTATGATATAATTATAATTATTTAAGGATAATATCATCTCTAACTTTTAACTATAAATCAAATATTTTAGGATGATATAACATCACTCATGCGTACGTATGTCTTACCATCTCCACAAAATGATATGATTCACTATTCACCTATATTTGACAGAGAATGTAATAAAGATAAATTATATTAATATATATGATATATATGACATAAAAAATATTCTGAATGATAAAATATAATTTAATACCCTTTATTTTAAATCAAAAAGAAAAAGAAAATAGTTTTCATGCTTATGTACGACCTATAGTCTCAATGAACAATGTATTTAATTTTCTATCGCCAATTTTTAAGAATCAAAATGAATATATATATATATATATATGATATTTAAAATATTATTATTGTTATGGTGATATTTATGTAATGATCCATGTATGACTATCATCAATAATAAGTCAAAACATGAATGAAAAACGATACACATATTACCTGAAGTGTTACATTAACATGAAATTATTAATTAAAGGGTAATATTAAGTGATAATAAAAACATGTATGAAATATATATATATATGACTGTTATTAAGTGTTATATAAAAAATAACATATATTTATTATATATTAGACTTTAACTAGTGTGAAAGAAATCAAAACATAAGGTAAGGGATTTTCATCTCAGTTTTATTTTCTGTGAGATACTAGCCATATTAACCACATAATTCTTATATTTGTTATATATCATCCTAATAATGTATTTTATCAATATAATCCAAAATATTATGGTATTTATATATCCATATAATTTTCTTTGTTTGATGGGGAATATGATTCGATAGATAACAATGTGGTATGGGATTTTTGTCTCACTTTTTGTATGGGATGCATACATTATACACTATTTATTTCATCTACATTAGGTATATACTAAAAATAGATGTATATTATGTGTATATTATATAATTTTATGATACATTCATATCTATATAATTTTCTTTATTTCATGGGCCATACAATTCTACTAATTATAATGTAATGATCATTTATTTCACAAACTCATCAATATTTGGGATTGTTTCGTTTTAAGTCTACATTGGGGAATATTTTTCATCCATGTCCATGTTTTTTAAAATATTTCAAAAATTATTTTACTATTCTATTATGAATTTTAAATGACATTTTACCACATTTTATTACTACATGGTTTAAAATGAGTATATTTTTCATTTTCTAAATGATGTATTTTGGGACCTGTCTAAAAAAAAGTACAAAAGGATTGTTTTCTTAACATAAATGGAAAAGGTGTACTTTTACACCATTATTGAACCTTAAATATATTATGGGTTTTTTCAATATTATAGAGTTTTTTTCAAATAAAATTTCTCTTTTTAGAATTAAATTATATTTTAATAAAAGAAAACATTTTTAAAGTAGAAATGATATTTTCCTCAATAATTTATTATGTGATATCTCAAAATTATTTTTAATATAATATAAAATTATTTTATATTAATTTTTATTTAATATAGATTTGATTAAATGATAATATTCTTATATTTCTAATTAATGATTTTTTTTTGTGATGAAATGAGATTTATGAAACACATTTCTCTTCCATGGTTTATGTTATGAAAAAATGATATTTATGAAACCCAATTAACTCCACGGGTTTTGATAAGATTATTTATTTATGATAGTTTAGAACAAATATTTTTTGTTATAATTATATGCTAGGAAAGACCAATATCTCCCTCTATGAAATTGGGTACTGATTTATATCCCATGAGATAGACATAGATGGAACGGGGAGTGAGCTTAGTTCAATAAAAGGCATTGTCCACTAAGATGATCTTAGGGATGGAACCATGAACATTAATATGTTAATGTTAGTAAACAATGACTACAAATATGGTATGGTTAGTAAACCAATTATGCTATGATGGCCTTGGAAGCAATACCTAGACTACTATTGAAATTAATTTATATGAATTTTTTTGTCACAAATTCCATGTCATATTCCTAGGTTATTATTTCACGGATTATGTTATTAATATCCTTATGTATCATGTATTATGAATTTAAAATCATAATTTCAGTATTCCTATTAATGATCTTTAATAGTGAAGGTGTGAACTTTTATTTTCATGATCATATTCTCATACCCATATGTTGATTAGTGTGTTTATATGCCTCCCTTTTATATCCTTACTAGGTATTTGACTTCACCCTATGATTATATTTATTTCCCCATATCATAAATAATAGTTTCTGTCTTGATTACTATTTGGTAAGATATTTTTGGAAAACATTAATGATCTTTCACCAGATTAAAATTTAATTATATATGTTTTCAAAGGTGATAAATGAATATGATCATTGGTCATGTGTTTTTGTATTGAATGAAATGTTCTAAAAATTTGATGTAATATCAATTTATTAAAATAATGGGATGTTATATTTCATATGATAGTGAAGGTTTAGTCACCCTTTGGAAACTATAATATCAAAACATTAGTGTGATCCCATGATAAATTTATAAGGATATCTCCAGGGATGTATCTATGGATAAATATATATATATGATACAACTCATGAATATTGGTATGAACCATAAATAATTTTAGGATTGATCATAATTTTTTATAGATTTAAATTATTTTTCCTTGAGTATGTGGATCTTCCACTATTATTAGTGTTGCTCAAATTTTATTATAATTTCAGATAATGGATAGAACTCAAAGGAACTATGTTAATGATTAATACAACAGAAAAGTAAATGATGGTCCTCCCAATCAACTGAGTGTTCAAAAATATATATAAGAAAACATATTTTCTATGATAAAACAACCTTGTCAATCCAAGAATCATGTTGGAATTCTAAATGATAAATTTAGGAAACAACCTTTTGTAGAATATGTCTTAAGGAAACATCCTCCTTCATTTAGTGGTACCATGTCTGTACAATTTTCTATGACATAGATCTGTGTAATTGAAAATATATTTTTCATTATACATTATTTAGAAAATGAAAATGTAATTTTGGATACTAATCTCTTAGATGTTGAAGTGGATCAATGGTGTAGAAATTTAAAGAATACAAGGAAACCTGATAAAATTTTCCACATGAATTGTCATGAATTCAAAAACATATTTTTTAGAATGTACCTCTCCTATATTCATCATAGAAAACTTTTGCTTGAATTTTACCATCTATATCATTGTTATGGTTATAAAAGAGGATTTAATTCAAATGGAATCCTAAAAACTATAGAGATAATATGATTATATTTTCTTTATACTCCATGTTTCAAAGGTAAGATGGAGTAAATTTACTTAATGGAACTGGTAAATGGTTTATCTTTGGGAAATATGGTTATCGAGAATTAGACTACTATTGTAATGGGATTAAAAATAAATCTTCAAAGATTTAACCTCCAATGATTCAGTGGCTTAATATCAAGTAGTTGGGAATGTTTCTAAAATAAGTCCCAATCCAAGGACAAATGTCGATGATCGTCCAAAAAATAAACTAATTAAAAAAGGAAAACAAGATATATTATGATATCATAATGTATGAAGAAAACCATTATAAATATGGAAAATATATCCTCTTTTATTTTTGGGAATTTCATATTTTATTTTGAATGAATATTCCATATGAAAATATTATTTTTCATCCATTTTTTAAATTTAATTTTATTATCTACTTCGATTCTGTAAAAATGAAATCACATATTATATTGTTAAAAATATGAAATGAAGCATCCAATGAATTTTTTTCCATATGAAATGAGAATATATATAAGGAATGAAGAATCATTTATTTTTTCATTATGGTTTTATAGTAATTAATTTTATAACAATATCACAAGAGAATAAATAGTGATGGTCTTCAAATTTTTGGTACGTGAAAATTAAGAGCTATATAATGTTTTTTGTGGGATGTATTAGAAGATGTTATTTTAAAAAACACTATGTTAGGCATGAATTATACAAAATAAAAAGATGTAATTAGGATACATTCAACACATGAAATAGATTTTGGTATAATAAATACTATGTTTCACTTATTTTACATATAATGTTGAGTTCTTTTGAAAATGTTCAACACACGCAATATTAGGTATTACTGAAAAGTGGTATATTTTTAAAATATTATTATTTAACATAATAAGATATAATATATCTATTATATTATAGGATATTCATATTATTTCATGACTACTGAAAAGATATGGTATTCAATATCAATTCATTAGTACTAATAATTAGAAATTAAAATATACACATTTTTATGATAAAGGAAATAGTTTTATTTTATGCATTAAAAGTCATTTTGTCTTATCAAATTAAATTAATTAAAATTATTTAATGATATTAATTAAATATATATTTTATTTAATCAATAAAATATTTTTAAATTCATACAATTTATTTTATAATCATATGATAAGAACGAAACTAGTTTTATACATAAAAACCCTATATTTATCAAAACTATAATGTCAGGGCCTTTTAATGGTGAACCCGTTTTAAATTAAAAAATTTAAACTATTGTAGATTTATATGATAAAATATACGTCTTCTTTGAACAAGGATATATAAATTTACTTTGAATTTTCTGTATTATTCTAATAATTATCATGTTTTGATGAATAGTGAAAAGGTGTAGATTTTTAATTGAAAATAAATTTTTTCATCTAAATAATTTATAGTGTTAAATTATATTTATTATTATATTTAAAAAATAATTAGATAAAATTTTATATTTTAATAAAATTTAGGTATTTTTCATTAGTTTTAAATTGATTTTAGATATAAAAAATCTTCAATCTTTTTTATATTTTAACTTTAATTACTCATCTTCTGACACTGTGAGTGAGATTAAATTTAAATTAATTACTAAACATTTTAGATTCTAATTTTTAAAAATTTATTCTATATTTTTAACTATTAGGTCCAAATTATGTAAATAGTTTTCCTTTTTTGGTCATTATGAATAATAACTTTAATAATCTTTTATTAACATGGTAAAAAGTAAATCGGGTAATTAAGTTTAAAAAATAATATTATAAATAATATAAAATTACCATAATAGTTTTCCTAATTTCATTAAATAATTGGGTTTCAAAAAATACAATTATTTTTTTATGGAATTATAACATTTGTATGCAACATGTATGTGATTAATAAATTTATTATAATTTATTTAATGAAATGTTAAATATCTCATTCTCATATTTTCATTAACATATAATTTTTAATATAAGGATATAGTGTAGGCAAATTAGGTTATAAATATTAATATTAAAAATTAAATGTTTTTCATTATCATGGTAATTTATTTTTAATTTTTTGGTAGTAAATATAGACCTTGAAGGATTCTAAAATGATGATGCACTATTTATTTAATTAATGGAATAACCAAATAAATGATATAAAATATATTAAAATAAATATAATTTCATATAATTAATGTCATCAACAAATTTTTTTGTATTACTCGTACATGTTATGAATGATTTAATATAGTAGGTTCGATGATTAAATGTTTTTATGATATTTTTTAAAAAGAAAGTAATGAATAGTCCCAAAATTGAAAATAACTATATATTATAGAAGTAATATTATCTTGAATTATATAAAAATAATTTTAAATAAAGACAAGGGTATTAAATATGGTCCAAATTATCATTAATTGACAATTTATTTTCAAATTTACAATTCATATGTAAAAATTACAGTCTCTTAACATTAATAACATTATTAGCATAGTTAATATTAAAATTCATTAACTAATAGTTAATAAAATAGATATGGTTTAAAATTATATAATAAAATTTGTAAATTTTATTTTATGATGATATTATAACATTACTTGATCTTATATTCGAATATATATCATTTTGGGGAATTTGGATTAATATTGAATTTATAAAAAATTAATATTTATAAAAATTCCAAAAGATATCATCCCCATAATTTCGAAAGTGGGCATACTCCCTCATCTTATACCATCCAATTTATCCTTCATGATAGTAAAAAATTTGTAAAAGTATCTTTTACACATCCCTATCCATATTTTATTGGTTTTTTTCTTCTAGAAAGACAAAATCTACAGTCATTTTGGAGAAGATCTAAAGGAGTTATTCCAGAGAAGAGGTAATCCCTCTAACCAATCTTTCGCTGTGTCTAATATTATATATATTCTATAAATATATGATATATATCATAAAATAATAAGTTAATAATACTCAATATTCTAAATGAATATTTTTATTATGAACACACCATTATACGACCACGTTCTCCTCCAAAAAAATTAAGCATCTCTCGGTTGTACGCACGACTTATCATCTACACATAGATATATAATTAATTTTCCATCACAATCATTTATAAGTAATAATTATGATGTGTTTAATATTTATATATGATATTGATAATATAATTATACTTTATGACTGGTAATATCATGTGTACCTTTTTCCAGACATCTTATATTTTGTGTAAATTATAACATCGATCGTGCGAACGTATGGTGTACCATCTTAACGATGCAATTAGATTTGTTATTCACCTATATTTAAAATAGATGTTGCTATTGAGTACATTTTTGAATAAATATGATAACCATGAAATAAATATAATTTTAAATGATAATATATCATATACATTCTTTTCCTTTAATGTGACATGATGTTTAAAACAATATCCATGCGTATATATGGTCAATCGTCTCCAAAGACGGTGTATTTTATTTTCTATCTATAAATTTAATGAATCACTATTAATACATATATATTTAATATACATATGAAATTTATATCAAGATTATAATTAAAAATTTCATTAAATCATGATCTATGTAAGAGGACTAAGTATAGCAAGTCAAAACAAGAACGAAAAACAAAGCTGATATTAACTGAAGCATAACATTAACATGGAATTATTAATAAAAAACAATATTATGACATATGTAAATAATATATAGAATATTTACATATATATATGAATATTTGGTTGATTTGTAATTCACATTTATTAATTATACAAGAGTTTTTAACATGTGAGAATGAATTCAAGGCTTACGGTATGGGATTTTTATCTCATGTTTATTTTTCATGATATAAAATCCATTTTCACCACCAATTTATCATATTCAGTTTATATACATACAATGAATTTATTTAAGAGTTTAATATTTAATATTAATATATTTACATATCCTTATAATTTTCTTTCTTTCATGGTCTGTACTATTCAACTAATTACAATGTGGAAATGGATTTATGTATCACATTTATTTCTATAGGACACAAGCCTTATACCCTACATTTTTCTTATACAATGTGTATATACTACCCATGAATTTATTTTTTGATCCATTTCTAAAACAAAATATTATTTTCATATACATATAATTTCCTTTATTTCATGGGTTGTATGATTCTTTAAATTATAATGTATCGAATATTTATTTCACAATCTCATTAATTTTTGGGTAGATTTTATTTTGAAGTATACATTATGGAATATTTATCTTCTATGTTCCTGTGTTCAAAAAATATTTTCGTTTTTTTAATATTATCATATGTCTTTTTAATTTCATTTTTATAATTTTTTACTTCTTACTAAATTATTCAAAAGAATTATTTTTTTTAATTCTCTAAACAAGGTACATTGTGTTTTTCATGTAAAATTATAAAAGAAATGATTTATTGACATATACGACCTAAATGAAATTTTCCACCAATTTTATTCCTTAATGATTTTATGTTTTATTTACAATATTATAGAGTTATTTAATAATAATTTTTTTCTATTAAAATTACACATAATTTTAATAAAATAAAACATTTTTAAATTCGAAATGATATTTTCCTCTTGAATTACTTTCACGTGATCTTTGAAAATTATTTTCAATGAAAACATTATTTTATGTCACTAATATTTTATAAGGGAAAATTTTTATTGATATTAATCTTATTTTTCTTATGAATGGTTTATGTTAATTATGTAATGGTAATTATGAAACCCATTACTTTTCCATAGGTTTTGTTATAATTCAATGATTTTTTTAAAACTCATATCATTCTTAGGGATCTAATATAATGAACGTTTTATGTTCTTATGGAACACATATATATGTTTTTCATTATGTATGGATGGGTCCTATATATCCCTCAAATTCATTAGTTAGTGATATATAATTACTCAGATATACATGGATTGAATGGGGAGTGAAATCAGTTCTGTAAAGGACTTTGTTTCCTAAGATAGACATCAGAGTGAACATTGACTACTAAGATTCTCAAGGTAGTAATCCATAAATACCAAGATTTTCTGGGGAGTGAACCCATACTAATATAATGTCCTTTTAAGAAATTGTGTTTCTACTATTTAAATAATATTATATGGTTATGTGTCTACCAAAAACTCTATATCTTATTCTAGTATTATTATTTCATAGATTATGTTCTCTATTTACTTATGATTAAAGTACAATGAACTGGAAATATTTTGTCCATGATCCATTTTATGATAATTGATATGTAGGTTATGATCTTTTATTTTCGTGACCATGTTCTCATACATTTATTCTCTTGATTATGTTTATATTTCATCTTTTCTTACCCTTCCTAAGAATATGATCTCACCCTTTTCAAAAATTTCATTTCCCTAGGATTAAAATAATGCTTTTAAGTAGGATAAAAAAGGGGAATATCTTTTTGGGAAACATTTATGATATTTAACCAGATTATAAACTTATGTCCCATGTTTTCAAAGGAAGTAGACTAATAATATCTTTTAGAATGTGTTTATATATTTTATGAATTTTGTAGAATATGTGGTGTAATATCCATGTATGAAAATCGTGGGTAGTTATAAGTATACAAACTGATTTCCATTATAGTAAAGGTATCACTTACAATTTTATATTATTAGTTTTAGATTTCTCCCCATACCATCTTGGTATTCATGGTTTACTCCCTTGACAATCATAGTAGTCAGGGTTCACTCCCAATACCATCTAAGTGGAAAATGTCCTTTACTAAACTAAGTTCAAACCCTATTCCATCCATTTGTATCTCATGAGATATAAATAATTAACCAATTAATTGAAGGGAGATATAGTTCCCACATATATCATAATAAAATCATACAAACACGAGCCACTAAATCAAAAACATCCATAAAATCATAACCCACAAAATGAAATTGGTATCCTACGCATCTAATTATATCCTAACTTATGGAAATGAAATAGGATTCACAATAATTTAATCAAAGAATAATCTATGAAAAAGAAATAATTTTCCTAAACATATAACATGTAAAAGAGATATGGGTTTCATAAATATTAGTTCACCAAAAAATAAACTATTCAATGAATAAATAAGAATGTAACTGTAGGATCATATCCCTATAAATCCATGGGCAACACCAATGGATGTCATCTTAAATGAAAAATAGTTTTAAAACATATTGAAAAAGAAATTTCTGGAGGAAAATATCCTTTATTAATTGAATAATTTTTTTAAAATATATAACCCTTTGAAAACATTTTCTTTGAAAATAAACATTAAAACTAAAAAAAGGATCCAAGAAAACCATTTTCCATGAAGATATATACAGCAAGTTAGAAATGATTTTGAAAACCTATTTCCTGGATAAAATATAAAATAATATTGAGAATATTTCAAACAATATTTCCAGGAAAACATATAAAATAATCTTAAAAGTATTTTTGAAAACATATAATATAATATTGAAATCATTTTAAACCCATTTAATTGAAAACATATAATTAAGTCTTGAAAATTTTTGTTGAAAAATTTTTTCTTTGAAAATACATTAAAAGATATAAGAAAGACTTGAAATAATTAAAATCCATTTGGAAACATTTTTTTATTTGTAAATAATTTCAAAACGTATAAATAAATGTTGAAAAAAATTTAATAAAAAAACATTTTGAAATAACACATATTTCTAGCAGAGAAGAGAAATAATGTAGAATTTTTATACAAACATTTTCATTATTATATTGACTTCAAAATATTGATAAAATGGAACCATTGCATTTATATAAAATTAAAAACCAATGTTAATAAAAATTCATGAGTTTTGTCAAGAGTTGTATTATAATATTTCATTAATTGATGCATCATCATAAACAATGTCGATAAACGATTAAATTTTCATAATAATGTGTTACCAATTTGGTAACATTGAATCCAAATACAATGGAAATAATAAGATTACATTAAGTTTAAAATATATTTAAAGGAATTATATTCATGATATAACATATAAAAGAGAATTACATACACCTTATTGAAAAATATTAGTGCATAAAATTGCATATGACACAATGGAGTGAAATTGAGACAGAATTACTTTACTGATTTGGTATCTTTTGAACCATAAAACCAATGAAATAAAGATCATAAAAGTGATATAGAGATACTCAAAAATTTATTTATATGAATCATAAAATAAATTCATGGGAATAATATAATCAACATAAAAAAATTGTTGAATATTGCATAAGTCTCATAGAAATAAAAGTAAGATGAAAAAACTCATACCTTATGTCTTGAATACCATCATACTCGTACAGACCTCCAGTATTATAAAAATAACCTTATTATAAAAATATTAAAGAAAAATATTATTTTCAAAAATACCATATTTTATTTTACTATTACTTGATATTACTTATTTATTAACAATTCAATGTTATTATTATATTTCGGGTCATATCTGCTTTGGTATTCATATATGTTTTAACTTGTTATTCATGATACTCTTACATATATATTGTTTTACTTATTCATTTAATTTAAAACATTATATAATTATCATATATTTTATGAATATAAATATTTATAAAAATCTATAAAATGAAATAATTATGAGAATGTATACACTGTTCATAGAGAAAGTGGGTGCGACAACGTATGAATATTGTTTCTATTTTATGGTCATATTGAATGAAATAAAGTAAATGAGATAAATGTATATGTATATATATATATTCTATAATATAATTATTATGTCATATATATCATATAAGTTCACTAAACACATCCTTAGTACATTCCATGTAAATAATGAACGAATCAAATCAATTTGAGGAGGTGGAACTCAACACGTCCATAAACGAAGTTCTCATATTTACAAAAATTGGAAATCATAATGTTATGTTTTATATAATAAATAAACAATAATACCAATATCATAAATATCATATATATATATATATAAATATATATCATAAAAAACATAGTGTATATAATAATTCCCTCCCATAAGAGGTGGTAATGTAAAAAATGAACAACATCATTTTGTGAGGCAGTAGATCTCCATATACCAGAATGATAAGTTCCTTACCCATTGGATGGAAGTCTACGTATTTTTATATCAAACAATTATATTAAAATAATATTTTTATATTTATTATAATGATGTTATAATTTAGTCATGTATTAAGAATATTTGATGGTGTGGAGAGTGAAAATTTATAAAGGACCTTGTGGGAGGATATTCCATCTTCTCTTGGTAACAAATTTTAGTTTCCATAAAATGGATTCATTGGATGGATTTATTCTAAAGGGGAGGCCTCTAATATAAATATATGAAATTGGGAGCTTATTTTTTCATATTTTTCTAGACAAAGGGCTATAGAGTTGTGAATAAGTGGGAGGCGTGAGTGACTTTTTATAGTGGAAGTTGAGTGGCATTCTAGAAAATATTAAAATTTAAAAACTGTTGAGATACCTCCCTAACATCATATTCCACCAATAATAATTAGAATTAGACCTAAGAGGATAAATCGTTTAAATATTTACATATAATGGATTTTGGACATGATTCAACATCATTTTTTCTATTAAGATAAAATTTTAACCATTAATTATTCAGATTTTTACCTTAATCTCTGAAATTAATTTTTTTTCACATTTACTAATATTTTTTTGTCAACAATTAGTTTTACCATACTCTAAAATACATAGGATTTTTACTCTTTATATTTAATCCATTATTACAAATTATAATCACATAAGTGGAAGAAAATGATTTAAAATTAATCTCATAATCGTGTCGTGATAGCAGGTTTTTAATCGGAAATGTTCTAAAGTTTGAATTATTTTTATATCTATTTTTAATGTGAAATAGGTTCCGTTGAACATTACTAGACTAATATATGTAAAAATGATATAATAAAATTATAAAACCAGATAAAAATAAAAAATTAAAATTAAAATTAATAATAAGGAAATGCAATTTTGAAATAAAATTCTATATATTTCATTATTCATACAAAAATAAAGTTTTCCTTAAAATTACCAAAAATTTACCATATATTAATTTTGGAATTATGAATTAAAAAATAAACTTTATTTTATAAAATTATATTTATATATGTTTCTATAATTTATTTTATTATTTTTCAGAGTAGAACATAAAAAGAAATTCATTTTAGAAAGTAGTATTTCCAAACATATATTGGCATTACCAAAATCTATCTGTTTTATTATCTATATAATTTTTATATATGAAAAAAAATTTATTGATATTTAATTTTATTTATTTCTATTAATATTTCTATTTTTAATGAAAAATTTATAAAAATATCATTTAAATAATTATATTAACATAATGATGTTTCATAGAAAATCAACGTTGTGTCAAACACAATCCAATTTGGTTTTGATTATCATGCACGTTTAACTTAGTGTATCATAAAACAAAAGAATAAAATAATTTAGTTTTAAAAACAAAAAATAAAATAAAATTTAATTTATTTGAATAAAAGTTTCATAAAAACTATGGAAGTTAAAACGATGTTCGCATCTGGTGTTTGGTAACATTTCACGGGAGGGTAGTTTATTTAATATTTTTAATATAATTAATTTTATGAAATAAAATTATGTATCTAATTAATGGCGTCTCTTATGATAATTATAATACATTCATTAGCTCTAGTATGTCGGTTTTTTCCTATGTGCATCATATGCTTTGGGCACATTGATTGTTTAGTTACATCGCACATAATGTTAATAATAATTATATTTTTGTTATTTTTTTACCATTTATTTAATTTTTTCAATTTTTTGTATTATAAAAATTCTAAATTAAATAAGTTATTAATTATTTTTAATTAATGATATAATTTTTTTCATTCATGAATATTTAGTTAGAGGATTGGTAATGACGTTAATATTATTAATTATTTTTAAATAACTCCAATGGTTTTTTAATCTTAATTATTTAACTATAATGGTCATTTAATAGAATATTTTTTAAAAATATTATTGTTGAAATGATGTGACAATATTTATACTAATAATAATTATTATTATTATAATTATTAAATTGTAACAAAATATTATATTTATATTATAAATTAATTGGTATATATATATATTGCATAAATGTATACAAATATTTATACATGAATGATTGTATATAAGAATGTATATATATATAACATATATTTTTTGTTTATATATATATATAACTGAAATTATGTATATATATAAATATATTGGTGCGTGTGTTTAAATATGTATATATATGAGATATATATGTACCAATTTGGATGACTGTTTTAATATAAACTTAATAAATTATAATATTTTTTTATTTTAAAAAATATTTTATGTTAAATAAAAACAATGCCTAAAAATGTAAAAATAGTGGCACATTGCATGATTCAATAGGATATAAAAGGTGGGAAATAGTAAATTGAGAATGGAAAAAATTAAATAATTACTAAAATGAAATGATTGAATATATAAAGGGGAATTGGGGGGACCTATCCATGATGGAGGAATTATCACACCTCTATCTCTTAATCTTGCTCCCTCTTAGATATATATGTATATATATTATTTTTATTTTTATTTTCCAAACATCTGTCTTTAGCATATGATTTTCTATTAATCAGATTATCCTGATACTAGTGGTATTGGGTTCATCTTGACAAGAGGAAATTTAGTCAATTTTTCCAGTGGAATGAAACACATGTTTTTTTATTATATTTAATCCTTATTTTTTTATGTCTAAAATAACCAAACTAACTTCATATAATTGTCAAGTGATAAATATATTGATATTTTGAAAAGATATTTATTCAAGATTATCATATAATAATTATAATAGCTAATAGATTATGTATATATATGGGAATTTTATTATTATAAAATTATCAAAATTACAAATAGATAATTATGCATATTATCCAATAAAAATTACCAATGGTTACCTCCAATAAATTATCAAATTATAATTTATATAAAATTATCTAAATATAATCGAACCATTTTTAACTGATAATTTGTAATGAATTATCATAATAATATTTTAAAATGATAATTTATGTGATTTATCAAATGATAGTTATTAATATTTTCAAAGAATAATTATTTATTTTATAATTATCCATAAATAGAATTATTTTATCACATTAATTGACCAAAAATAATAATTTTAAAATTGCCTATAATAGAGAAAGTATCATCACATGTAACATTTAATTTATTCTGTGATAAATATAACTATATTTTATTCTATGGTTATTTTTTGTGTGATGGTTTTCATGTTGATATATCAATTTTGTTAGGGTGACACCACCTTTGACAATCATTGAAGTTGACATCAATGAATTTAAGGAAGGATGTTTCCATCCTTCTTGGGATTTGGTTAAACATTGTTGTTAATGTATGATGATTATGTGAGAATAGTGATATAAATGCATGAGTTGTGATCACATGTGGGTGTTTTTGTATCCCATTATATGGTATGAAATTATTCTATGTGATTTATATGATATCTAGATTCCATGATGACAATGTTTCACCTATTGATGTATTGGATGGTTTCATATTGCTCATGATTTGTGTAATGATTTTTATCATGATAAAAAATTTTCCTTCTTTTCTATAGAGGATTTTTATGGTATCCAGGACAGGCGACTGTTGAGATATGATTATAACTTTTGGTGTATGTGAATGGAGTTTCAGAGATGGTGGTGGTGCGTGATAGACGTGTTATCTAGCCTCTAAAATATTCCTTGTTTATTTTTTAGTAGATTCTCAAACATGATTTCTTGTCTAATTTAGTGTACCAGACACCATGTTTATTTATTATAGGTTATATATACATTATTACTTGGTTTTTCTGACTATTAAATGATCCCCTGTATCTTCTATGTAGCTTATTCACCGAATTCCTTTTTGGATTTCTGAGAAACAGATCAATAACCTTATGAATTGGGCATTGTTTATTGTTATTATCTCTTACAAACACATTTTTCATTTTATAGTATGGAGCTAAAGAAGCAACAGGTACGGGTTTTATAGAGGCTTGGTTAGTTAAAAACTACCCATTTTTTAGAGTTTGTTTTTTTATATTCTATTTTTATTATCATTAATTCTATACACATATTATACATAAACTAATTTGGTAAGGAATCATTTTTGGTTTACTAATGATACGTGTACTCAAACCCTACATAGGAATTTATATTCAATTATTGATTTAATGAGAGATATGTATGATATCAAGGGACCTTTTCAGGATATTTTTGTTAATAAGGATAGAGCTAAAATCGGTTTAGAGATGACTCCAGTGGACCACAATATATTTTTTGGTTTATTTATTTGCATTATTACTCTAGACATGAATGTAACATTTGGAACTATTTTATTTGTATGAAATGTATGCAATTTATATACATTTACATGTTTACTATAATTTTTTAATATATTAATTATTGTTGTTATTTATATTATTAAATGAAGTGGAGGGTATAGTCTCCTGATTAGTGGACCTAGACCATCACTGGCATTTGAAATCCTATTATATAGGGAGAGGCGCACATGGTGTAATGTGACCTTCTAGATTAAATATGGTAGGTTGGGTCATGATGTTACACCATATATTATTTAAATAATTATTTACTTGAACAAATGATTGAATTAAAGGTTTAAAATATTGAACATATTTGATATGTGTGATCTCTAGTAGGTATTGGTGGGTAATATCCATCGAATATGAACCATCATTGTATGTTATGGATATAATGTTAGACAAAGGATAATAGTCTAATTTCATGAAGTATTTATAAACTTTTATGGATGTAGTATGGATATAGGGGTTGATTATACCTTAATAGTAAACCATGTCCCATATATTTAGAAAACGGATCAAAAATGGATGTCTTCCTTTATGACATGTGCATAATAAATATTATATGGGCCATGGTTTTTTTGATAAACCTTGTATATAATGTTAATCATATATATAATAATTTTCACTAACCCTTGTATTTTTTAGTATATTTGATAAACCCATATTAATGACATATATCAATCCATTTATAGTCATATGATGCTGAGAGGGGTAGTTGTGTTAGATGTTTTTTATACAATATATCTAACTCATATAAACATAATGTCATGCCATTTTTTGGTTTATAATGTAAATATTGTAAAATTACATGATAAATTTGAATTTCATACAAGAAATCATGGATTTAGTTTTAATATAATTAAATGGTTAATCATAAGTCCATTTTGAAGAGAAGACTATAGTATCCAAATTTTGCAGACATATAAAATATATTACCTATAAAGATAAGAGAATTCACCAATATATAGGATATAAAATATTTGAGAAAATATGAATGAACATGACATGAAATTCTTATTAGTTATATTTCATTGTTCACTCTATGTTATCATAGATCATATATGAGTAAAAATACATTTTTTTAGCATCCTACCCATTACCTGTTGTCTTGGGAATAGGTGGTGGGTGTTATTGCACCTTAGGTGACATCCCAACGACAATAAAGGCTGACAATAAATGTGTATGTATTTATAAACTATTGAGGGTATATTTTCCCTACAACAAAAAAACAACCAAACAAACATAACTATAATCAAACAACTAGTAAATAATGGATGAGTATAATGTAAATAAACTCAATGTATGACCCACTGACATGAAATCCAAACAGAAACATAATCTATATGAGACAAAAAGGTGAAGACCAAACCAATAAGTCAAATAAAACCAAGACATCCAAAAGTAACTCCCAACAAGCTCCAAGATCCAACTCCATAGACCATATAGAAGGTATCATTATACATCACTAAATAAATGAGACACCATTCCTTTACATATTCCTCGATATATAATATTTTTATACAAGACAATATACTGAAGAATGGGGTGATTTGATATAATCAATAGTATTTCCCCCAATAACATCACTTCTCACGACACTCGGATGGAACTTATAATAACATTATATAAATATGTTTAAAAAATAAGTTAATTTCATTTATATCAAAATATAAAAATATTTTTCCAAAAAAAACAATTTTAAAGGAAAAAACCAAACAACTCTTTAAACCATTTAACATTTCCTTTTTTTATATCAATTACATGATTTATACACACCAACACATGAATAATCTAGTGATAGTATTATAATCATGAGTGGTTTCAGGTTCATCTACAAATTAATCACAAGGAAACCATATCTAATTTTCTCTAATGGCATAAGACCCATCTATAAGCTCAAGTCATTGTACCATAGTTGTAGGTTCCCCTTATCTAAGGGCATGTTAATGAAATGAACTCATATTTATACATATTTCCTATATCATGTTAATAAAATTCATTAAACAATTTATATTATTTAAAAAACATACATACTTTTTTTAACTCTTAAAAACAATATTTTAAAAAAAACTACTTTAAAATATAGAACCCAATTTCACCATTCACAAAACAACCACTTTATATAATTCCATAAACCATCACTAAAGAGGGTTACCATAAAACATAGAAAACAAATTTTGCAATTCAAATTAATCAATTAAAATAAGTTTAAATCAAGAACTCAATTTCTAACTAAGAGGATTCAATAGTGAAGCCACATACCTCACAAACATAGGCGAAAATGAAGAGTGTAAAAAATTCATCAACAAACCGGATTAAAACACCTTGAATCATTTTTAGATATTATTCCAAAAACAAATTAATATATTTCATCATGATTGTAATCAATCAAAATTAATCTATCCCCAATGGACTATATTCTCAAATCCAAGAGATAGAAGAATAATAAAAAATCTAAGGAGAAAACCGAAAATGATAATTTTCAAAGGAATCGGGGCATCTAATGCACAAAAAATCACTGATAAATCATTCATAGATTAATAGGAAAGGTATCTACTATAACATCCCAGGTAAACAAAGAATGAGAAATTTTCATATTTATAAATATTTTTTAATGAAATATTAATTTTAATTAAAAAGGGATACTATGTTCGATAGCATACCAAATACGCAATAATGGGTTTCTTTGAAATATTATGTTGCACACAACATTGGGTCATACTAAAAGATAATAATTTAATATTATTTTAAATAGTAGTTAATTCCTAGTTGTTGTTATATGAAGAATGAATAGAACTAACTAAAATATTATTACATATGTTTGTTAAATTTTTTTTAATTTATCTGATTAAATTTAGAGGATTAAAATGTGAATTAATCTAATTTTAAGCATAAATACACTAATATTCTATAAATGTCGATTTATAGACTTTTGATGGTGAACCCTCTTTAAATATAGTTTTTGTCCCTTATATACAATATATTTGACAAAAATAAAATTCTTCTTTAGAATTAGGATATCAAAATTTACTTTAGTAAAATGTTTGGTATTTTTTTGATAAAATTCATTTTTAATGAATAGTGAAAATATAGTATTTTTATTCCAAATTTCCATCTAATTTGACTAATCTATATAGTTTGATTATATATTTAATTGGTTTTAAAGTGTAATTATGTTTTATTTTTATCATTTAATAATTTTTTGGTCACTGGATGCAATTTCACCTTCTAATTGAACATAGACAAGTATCAATCATTTGATAGTTATTATTTCTTAAAAATAAACTTTTTGATTTGAAAATGGGAAATAATTTTAAATTATTTAATGAAACTTCTATGTTTTGAATTTTTTAAAATATAAATCATTTGTGAATTTGGAATATCAAATAAAACCTAGGATTAATTTTTGGTATTTGTCTAAAAACCATCATTTTTTTGTTGAACAGTGAAAACACTAAGTAATAGTTAAAAACTGACTTTTTCATTTAAATGTAATTTTACCACTCCTGTGAATTGAATTAATAAAATTTGACATACATGGTTTTTATATGTATGTATAATGTTGTTTAATAATATGAAAATAATTTTTTTTGAATGGAATCTTTTGATTTTTATTTACTATGGTTAAAGGTAAATAGGGTAATTCATTGTAAAAACAATATTGTAATAATACAAAATTACCGTAAAAATTTTCATAAACATATTGGATGATTAATGGATGACCAATAAAATCCTTCGGTGAGAGCTTTTTTCTTTTTAAATCCACTCAAGTAAGACAATGACCCATTATATTAATTAATTTAAAGTAAAGACAAAAATGACAAAAATATATATCTTTTTGTAAATCATTTTTAAATGGAGTTATATAAGTTATCTCATCAACTATAAATATTAATTTTAAAAATATAATGATTTAATATGTCATGATATATTTTTTTATAATTTTTAGTCATCAAATAAATAAAAAAATTTATGACACAATAATGATGCAATGTTTACATCATTACTGAATGATTTAAATAAATAAGATTATAAAAATTAAAAAAATGTCTAAAACCTTTCCAGATCATATTTGATGATTCTATTTTAAACATGAGTCATCTTATTCTTGACTTTAATAAGTTATGGACCTTTAGAACTGAATATCATTATATAATAGAATAATATATTCGAACTTTCTTAAAGACCCCATCCTCCCTTTATAAAAAGCCACCACCTATAACCCATTACTCACACCTCTCATGCCTCTTAGCTTATCCAAAATCAATATAAATAATATCTCTACATCCCTATATTCCTCTTAGAATCCTTACCTTAGGAAGAGAGAATTTCAAAAATTCTTTTGGTTCATACCAAAGGAAGTTACACGATTTAAAGGTAACATCTTCTCTTAAGTTCTTTTCTTTTATTTTACATCTCCATCCCCTAAACACTTTTTATTACTTTATTTTATAACAAAACAAGTATCCTATATATAATAGGTTATTTTTATGATAATTATTCAAACTAAAATTACACATACCTCTATCTAATGGGTAATGAACATTAGTTTTTGGGGACGGTGAATAGTTGCCTCATGGAACTATGATTGTTCAATCGTATCTTACCATATCTTATGATGGCCCTTAATATGCAACTACATTGATATGTGATATATATTATATTTATATTGCTTCTATGCTTCTGTATTTTTCATTCATAGAATACCTTTACGGTTTCTATAGTGGGAAATTATTATAATTTCATTTGAGGATGTGCGGACTACCGCCCCCTCAATGTGATATGACTCATTCATACCATACATGGAACATATAAATGATATTGTAAATTAACATATGTAATTTTTATAAAATTTGATATTATACTATAATTATAATATGCCTATGTGTCATTATGTTTTCCTTCCATTGAAATACGAAATTGAAATGAAAGTAGCGTTCGTGCGTACATACGGCTTACCGTCTCCATGAACGGTGCATTTCCTTTATTATCTCCAAATCTTATCTAGTGTTATAAATACATATATGTACTAGATATCTATGATATATGTGATATCTAAGTCATTAATATAATTCTGGAGATAATAGACATTTTACCATAAGGACAAAATGTAATTATAAGATGTTCATTTTTGACTCAAGTACCAAATATCAACAAAACGACCATTATTAACATAAATAATTTAGAGATGTTTATAACATTGTAATAAGTGATATAAAAGGAATAATAAAGATAAAAAGGTTATTAAGAATGTATAAATTAACCTATGTTTATTATTTCGGATATTAAAAAATGAATGGGTCAAGTTGGACACAATGTAAGCGACTTCATCTCAATGTCCATTCATTGAGGGATATTTTCATTTATACACAACATTATCTTATATGGTGTTTAAAATCACCTTAGTAGTATTTTAATTCCAAGGGAATATTTTTTTAATGAAGACTTTTACTAAATGACAAAAATAATGTTTTTTACATGTACAACGTCAATGTTCTCTCTTCCAGTGTAATCATTAGTTGGCTTCAACTATAAGCCTTAATGTTTTTAAAATGAAAAAGAAACCCCTTGTTATATTTTTTGGTTGTTTTGGTATTGAAAATGGTTTTTGAAATAAATTTATTATTTTATTATCTTGTAATGATTGCAAATGAAATGTTATTAGTGAACTATTTATTTTTCTAATATTTTATGTGTTATATTTTATAATCGTACTTGGACATTTGACGGGTGGTTATGTGGAAAAACAATAACGGGCGGTGCCACAATAAACCCGAATAGGTGGTTACGTTATAACCTATAATTAATTTGGTATAGAAGTAAGGTGTATAGTTATTCCATTTACTGATATGGTTGAAAGTTGATAGTATTTTTATTCCATTTATGTATGTTTTTTTCCAATGTTACTTTTATATGTTATGTGTTATTTATATGGGTATTATGGTAATATTTTGTTTACAAAATGAAAAGAAATGATCTTTTATCTTGTAAAGAGTACTTACTACTTCATAAAGGTGAAAATTATTACCTTTGATAAGGTGTTCATAGTTTACTTGTTGTTTTGAAAAAATAAAATTTTTCCTTCTTTGTGTATCCCTTAATGAGATTTTAATCCCCATCAAAATTTTTTGAAATGTTTTTCACATGTCATAATGTTGTATGGGGTCGAATATGGGAGCAAGGAAATGATATGCTGTCTAAAACAAGGAACTATACATGACTCCTTTTTTAAAATAGTTTTTATCTTATGGAAAAAAATTCATACTAAGGAGAAGTGTCTATATGTAATATTCAGGTTGTTATGTATATGTTATGACCTAATTCTATAAATATCTAATCCTAAGAATATCCTCAATTTTTATTATTAACTTTATTCAAGATTATATAATTTTTAAGGCTGAAGCCTTATATTTGGTAACAATGGTCGGTTTAAATAACTTTAGGATTTATGGTAATGTCACATTAATATCTATAAAATAATTTATGTTAATATTGAAATGATATAGCATTTAAACATGACCATGTTTCTTTTCCTAATATATTTCTATGTTCAGAATGGTTTTTCTTAGAGGAAACAGGGTAGTTTTGTAGTGAAGGAATACAAAGGGAAACGACCTTCCAAATCAACATCTTGAGATGTTCAGAATCAATATTGAACAATTTGTTGTAGTGATGGATCAGTTGATTCAGGTGATAAATGCTGGTTGTGTTTATTAATGATATTTTTCTTTATCCGGAATGTAAACAGGAGCATTAAAGTCATTTGAGGGTTGTAACACTCCAACACCAGTTACCCATAGTCGTTGCATTATTACATATTATTGGCATGTTCACGATAGATCTTGTCTTGAAAGACCGATTAGTTTAGTAGCCTTGGATGTACTAGATACGTTAATAAGGTTTACATTAAATAATATAATAAAAAACAACATCAACATTATTTCTATAGACCACACTCATATCAACTCAGACTATCCTTATAGGCCAGTCATAAAATACTTATTCGCATCATGGGGAAAATAAAACATTGAAATGGGTGATCTTAGATGATCAGTAAGGATAACAATACAGAAAAAAATTTCATAAATAATCACATACTTTTATGTAAATGTATAATACAAAATAAAGAGCCTTTTAATCATTAACTTAATCATAATATGGAGAAGATAAAATCAAATAATGACATTTACTTACTCACATGGATATTCTACTAATAGAAGAATCACATTTAATATCAATATCCACTTTCATAATGATGGAATGAATAATGACAGACATTCATAACCACATAGTCAAGGCCTTGTTCCAAGACTAAAAATAAGATTTTGACAAGGCCTTATACAAAGAAACAAGTTTGTCTCATGAGACCTAGTGATGCATTGAGGAGCTATAGTGGTCTCCACCCATCACATTCTAAGTCCAATGCATTCCTCGCATGAAAAGGTTTAAACATTACAAAAAAATTCATATTAAAACTAGCATATGAAATGTCAATACATTATCCATAAAACATGAATGGTATAAAAATAACACATCCACAGTCAAAAATATCACAAAACCTTCAATACAATATGGGTGTTTTGTATCATAATAAGTAAACATAAAATAAACATAAAATCCATCAAAGGATGTTGACATAGATAAAATCAAAACCTTTGTTAGGTAAATATCTCTTTCTTTTTTAAAATCATTTAAAATTCCTATAATTATAAATGAAAAAATTTATTTTGGAAATATTCTTAAAATCATGTAATGGAATCTTTGATGATGTTATAACGACATAAATTAATTGCACCCACCGTATATGTTATAAAAGACATTCTTACATTAATATTCTCGAAAAGGTTATAAAGGACCTTGTTCAGAAAAGGACAGAAAGATTCCTTTATAAACATCATATAAAAAGAAAAACAAGGTTATAAATGACATTAATCGATAGTATATAAAATATTAAATGTGTTTTGAAATATATTTTTAAGAAACATTGATGTGGATGATAAAGAGGTCCCAGTAGATACTTACATAAAAAACAACTTCTGATAATAAAGAGATAGTGAATTTAACCCTTACCTTGTACATTTCCTTGGTCGATGGTAGTTTAAGTTTTTTATAATGTTGAAATAATTATTATTAAATTATAAAAGAATTATATACATTAATTTGATATCATATATGATCTTTTAACATTTCATTATTAATAATATCTTTATATTATCATTGTTTTGGGTGTTAACGGATTCGTTTTCTTTATATTATTTGTTATTTGAGTCATATTTGTTATGGATGTGAGGTATCTTATTCATATCCAAAATTATATAAAGTATTTAAACATTATTTTTAATAATATAATGAAAATTAGTCTTGAATGGATACGATGGGGAATGAATCTCATCGTGTTTGGGGAGACGTTAATCCGTACGCACACACGAGTGACAATATCATTATTTTGATATCAAAATAATATATAATTGGATATTATATTATATATAGAGAATAATTATCATTCTATATTTATTATTTAAATCAATTACACATAATTATTATAACCAACCAAATAATAATGTGTTGAATAACAATTATACCACGACGTCAAGACGGTAAGCCGTACGTATGCACGTATGGTGACATGTCATTCAAAGGACGGATAGATTAATGAAAAAGGTTGTAACATATTTATAATAAAATCACAATATATAGAATATAATAGAGTTATTATTTTATAATGGAAACAACAATGAAAAAGGAAGTGGAAGAAGAAAATAACATGAAAGTGGTGATTAAATATTTACCTCTTCTTCGGGTTTTTCATTATGATTTGATCAAAAGGGCTCCATAGATTGGATTTATAACTAAATTAAGTCCACTTGGATTAAGGGAGGACTATTGAGATGGAAGTTTGGTAGAGTGTTGCAGAGCCAAATGGCTTTGATGGTGTGACATAGAGAGAAGGGGGAGTTCCATTTTATAAGAGGGGTGAGGGGGACCTTATGAAAACCTGGAAATATTATTTTATAATAAAATAATTTTCAGTTTATAATGGCTCAAAAATGGATTATTTAAAATCTAAGATAAATATGGTTTTAAAACCACTCATCCAATAGGTTTTATACAGGTTTGGGTAACTATATTAACTTTATCGTTTAGATTTAACTCTTAGTTAAATAGTTTGACATTTACCATGTCTTTTTGTATTTTTATATTATATGGATAATAAACTTACTATATACTTCCAATAAAATCCCAAGTGGTTAATTAATGATATTTATATCATTATATTTGTATTTTGGCTGATCCTTATATTTTTAAGAATTTAATATCAATTAATAATATAATATTTGTTTTAAAAACTCTTTTTTGTCAATATTGACACAATTTGGTATTTTGTTTTTTATAAATTCATAACAACGTTATTATTTCTAAAACAATCCATATAACCAACTCTAATATGTAATATTAACCTATAAAAATAGTGTAATTTATAAAAACTCTTAAATTTCATTTATTTGGATATTTATAATATCAATTATTTTAATCATTCATTAAAATGTTAATTAGTGCATCATCATTGTGTCATAAATAAATTAAATTATATAATGTCTAAAAAATATAAATAAAATACCATTATGTAGGAAATATTTTTATTTTTCTAATCAGTATTTATACTCTAATTTATCTTATCTGTAAACCTATATAAAAAATGTTTTAGTTATTAATCTTTGATTTCAACTCTTTTAACTCTTCTTTGAATTAAATATTAATAAATGTCCTAATCTAATCCAAGTGGTCCAAAAAGGTTCATATATTATTCCTATGGTTTTATTTGGTCAAATTATTCTTATCTAATAGAATTAGGACATGTTTTAGGGTAATAATATTATTATTTTTACCCTTAAATACCCTATTTACTTTTAGGCGTGGTAAATAAAAGTAAAAAATTACTATTCACCAAAAATTATTTTCATCTTATTGAACCATATTTTTCTTATTAATATCAACCGTGTCTATCGTATTTTTGAAACTAAACTCATAGAAGTGGTAAAATTATGTGTTATGTGAATTTTCAAATTCTCCTAGGAGGTGGGTAAAAGACGGTGAAAAGTTCTATAAAATTTTTATATATCTAAAATCATTATAAACTAACTCAAATGAATTAAACTGAACTTATATAGTTATTATGTATCTATTTGACCTAAAATAAATTTAAATAAAATAAATAATTATTTAAATAAAAATACGGTTTTAAACTATATCTTAGTGTTTTTCACTATTCATCAAAAAATGAATGTTTTTAGAAAAATACAAAAAATTCACCCTATGCCAATATCGATATTTTGAATCAAAAAATGAAGTCTATTTTGAAAGATAAAATTAATTAAATTTTAAAAAGTGGGTATTACTATTTATAATGGCTGGTTTGATTGGTTTTGGTGTGTTAGAACTCGAAGTTGCGTATAACACACGCTATTGTATTATTCAAAGAGAAGCGTAATGTGGAAGCATGAGGTGTTAAATTCTCTCCTCCTTAAAATAATTTCATCCTCGAAATTTCATGAATATTAATGCATAAAAAAAATCATCTAGTTCTTCAACATAAGTTCCTCGGGTTACCACGTTGCCTCATCCATCTTATGGGTTCTCCATAGAACTTTTACCAGACGAGTCGTCTGGTTTCTCACCACTTGTTCTATTGTATCAAGATCCTTGACAAACTCTTCGCAATAATACATATTAGGTTCCAGTTCTGATTCCTCATAGGTGAGTATATGCATTGGGTCAGGCATGTATTTTATCAATAGTGATACGTGGAACACATCATGGACTTTTGAGTGATTTGGCGGTATTTCCAAATGATAACCTACAGCCCCAATTCGTTCTAGAATTTAGAAAGGTCTGATGTACCTGGGACTCAATTTACCCTTTTTACCAAAATGTATAACACCCTTCCAAAGAGATACCTTCATGAAAACATGATCTCCTTCCTAAAATTCCAAATTCTTCCTTCGGTTGTTATCATAGCTCTTATGCCTTCTTTGAGATGCCTTGATGTGGTTTTGGATTACCTTCACCTTTTCCATCATTTCCTCCACAAGTTCTGGGCCTATGAGTTTTCATTCACCAACATCATCTCAATAGGTAGGCGTGCAATATCTCTTTTTGTATAGTGCTTCATATGGTTCCATCAGAATACATGAATGGAAGCAATTGTTATTGGAAAATTCTACTAGAGGTAAAAATTGATCCCACATACCTTGACTGTCATGTGAGCAAGATATCAACATGTCTTCTAAGGTTTGAATAGTCCGTTCCGATTGTCCATCAGTTTGGGTGTGGTAGGCAGTGCTCAAACAAAGTTCAGTATCCAGGGCTTTCTGAATACTTTTCTAGAATCATGATGTAAAATGGCGATCATGATCCGAAACAGTCGATAGGGGTACTCCATGAAGTCTCACAACTTCATTAATATATAGTCTTTCTAAACATTAAATTGGTAAATCTTCTCTTATAGCATGAAAATGTGCTGACTTGGTAAGACTATCAATAATGACCTGTATAGTATCATTCTCTCTTTGAGTCTTTGGTAGTCCCATGATGTAGTCCATCGTAATAACATCCCATTTCCACTCAGGTATGGGAAGAGGTGACATCACTCTTCTATGATGTTGCCTTCTAGCATTCACTTATGGACAAACCATACATCTTGACACAAAATCAGAAATATACCTCTTCATGTTTTCTCCCCAAAAATATTCCTTTAACTCTCTATACATCTTAGTGCTACCAATGTGTATTGAGAAATTGGAACTATGAGAATCATCCAACAATTCTCTTTTTAGATCAGGTATATCAATATCACAATTTCTCTTCCCAAATTTCAAAATTCCATCATCATACACAAAGTCACTCAATCTCCCATCATTCACAACTTTAATCTTATTTTGGAACTCTTCATCATTGGTCTGAGAACTCTTTATCTATTCTTGTAAAGAGGGTTTGGAATCCATTTGAAGAATCATTGATGATTCACCTTCCAGGGTTATTCCCATATCCATATTTAACAGATCCTTGTATATAGTATCCTTTTCAACCCTCATCTTGTTTAAAAATCAATGATCCTTTCTACTCAAAGCATCTTCCACCTTATTTTCCTTCCCTGTGTGGTAATCTATAATGAAATCATAATATGTGAGTTGTTCAATACATCACCTTTTCCTTATGTTGAGTTCTTTTTTTGAGAAAATATACTTCAAACTCTACTGATCGTTATATATCTCACATTTTTTACCATATAGATAGTGTCCACAAATCATCAAATCAAATATTACTGCTATTATCTCAACATCATGAGTAGGATTTTTTTTCTCATGAATTTTTGGCTGTCATGATTCATAGGAAATAACCATATCATTCTGTATAAGGACCCAACCAAGTCCTTTCTTTTATGCATCACTATAATTAACAAACCCATTAGTCCCCGATGGTAGATTCAAGATAGGAGCGTTGACTAATATTCAGTTATATTATTCAAAAAATTTATTCATACTCATTTTCCCAAAAAAAATTATACTTTTTCGTGTGAGATTTGTTAATGGGTTAGGAACCTGGGAACTATTCGGGACAAAATGTCGATAATAACATACTAATCCAATGAAACTACATACCTCAGTTATACTCATTGGTGTTGGCCATTCATTATTTCCTTGGTCTTTTAAGGATCAACGGAGATTCCACCCTTAGGGACAAAATAGCCAAGAAAAGAAATCTTCTAAATCCAGAATTCAAACATGCTAATCATCCCATATAATTCATGTCTTCAAAGAGTCTTTAGAATAATGCGCATGTGATTTTAATGATCTTTGTAGCATTTGGAGAATACCAAGATATCATCAAAAAAATACCACAAAAAAAGTCAACAAGATATTCCTTGAAAACTCTATCCACTAGATCCATAAAAACAGAGGGTACATTAGTTGATCCAAATGATATTACTGTAAAACCTTATTTCTCGTACCTGGTTCGAAATGATGTCTTTGTAATGTCTTCCTTATTCATACACAACTGATGACACTAATATCGAAGGTTAATCTTTGAAAAGTATTGAGGTCCATGAATTTGGTCGAATAAATAATCAATGTGAGGTAGGGGAAACATGTTCTTTATCATTATAGAATTGATATCCATGTAGTCAATACACAACCTCATAGATCCATCATTCTTCTTAACAAAAAGGGCAGAGGCTCCCCATGGAGAAACATTAGGGTTAATAAATCCCTTATTACTCAATTCCTCTAGTTGTTTCTTTAGTTCCACTAATTCTACAGTGGCCAATCTATAAGGGGTCTTCAATATGGGCCTTGAACCAAGAATTAAATTAATGTAAAACTAAATTTATCATTCTGGGGGATGTTCAGGAAAATCTTTTGAAAACACATCATCATATTCTTTCACGATAGGTACATCTTCTAATTTAACAATCCTTTCCTCACCCACAGTTATTTCATTCTCTTCCTCCCTAATAATTGAATTTATTCGAGCTACTGAGGGTAAATATAGATAAGAACTAGGTGGTGACAATTCTGATCTAAAGTTAAGGTGTTATTTATCATCATCATACAAAATAGTAACCTCCTTCTTCTTACAATAAATTTTTGCATCATGGTCTAAAAGAAAATCCATATCGAGGATTATATCAAATTCAATCATCGGTATGATGATGAGATCTTCAAATATTGATCATTTATATGATCTAATGTGAACTGATTCACAAAACATTATTGTGATGATACTATGAGTTTTGTATGACAACTCACTTATTAAATCAAATTATAAATATCAAATTTTCTTAGAAAACTAGGAAGATATTAAACAAGGTGATGATCCAGAATCAAATAAAGAATTTCCTAAACTTGAGGAAACCATTAAATTACCTGCCACCACGTTTTTTGGAGATTCAACCTTAGCAGTAGTGATAGAATAATCATTTCCTTGATACCTTGTCCATTTCTAAGGTATATTCCCCTAACTCTTAGGAAATTCATTCACAGAATTACCCCTTTATCTACAATTGTAGCATTCTACATCGACGGCATCTTTCTTCCTCTTGCAATCATGAGCTTGGTGGAATTTTTCACCACACTTGTAATAGACTCCCATTCCCTTCAGGTAAGTACTAGGATGTTTCTTCCTACATTTACTGTAGAATGGATATTCAACATTTCCCTTCTCCCACTTATTTCCATTTAATAAGTGTTCAGATGATCTCTTATTCTCTTGATTTTCTTCAAATTCATAAGACTTAGATAATTCTTTTTCTATCTTGATAGCACAAGAGACAATATCTTTGTACGATGTGAAGGATTGTGATACTAATTCTCGATATGTAAATGGTTTTAACCCATCAATGAAACAATAAATCTTACTTCTTGGGTATTGTATATAATCTGCAGTAGCCCTCGCTAACCTTGTAAGGTTAGATTTATTCTTTGTGACATTCTCACCCTCATTTTGACTCAGACTCAAAAATTTCCTTTCCATATATGCTTGATGGTCATGAAGAAAGTATTTTTCTAAGAAAAATCATTTAAACTACCTCCATTCGATATTTGATATTTCATCATCTTCCTTTGTGTTTTGAATCAATAACCACCATTGATCAGCATCTCCAGTGTGGTGGTAAAATTCCATGACAACTTTTTCCCTTTACCTACACCCCAAGGCCTGGAATATGTTCTCTAAGGAAGTTATCTATTGCTCAGCTACTAGTGGATTTGTACCACCATTTAATGTTGGTGGTTGTTTCCTCATTAAGAGATATGACATTGATCCTCCACACAACATAACATGGTGCTCCATACAGGTATGGTTATTATTCATAACCTGAGTGAGTTGTCCAAATATAGTGATATGTTGATCAACACCAGTTGTATCACCACCTCTACTATAATTATTGTGGGCAGGAGGGAAATCCCTACATAGAGTTCGTGCATTGATATGGTTTTTATTCCTTCCACTAGGAGCCTTTTCTAAACAATGGAATAAACTAGATTATCTTATGATTCGAAATACATAATTCCAAACTTGTAAAACACTTGACATAAATTGAACCATTTATGGATATAATCCATAATCATAAAGAAATGTTTTCTTTGAGAAATTATAGACTCATAAACCCTTCATAATGGTTTGTAAATAAAATTAGAATTATCCTAAGTATTTCCCCGAGAGTGTCTTAACCAAAAGTGCATCAAATATTATTGTCATGCACCAGTTCATGTTCGATTCTAGCTCAAAGCATTGTTTTCAGGTTTTAAACCTAGGTATATTTGCGCCAGAGCCGCCTCTACCTACTCGTATCCAGATAGGGATGTATTTCTTGGAAAACACACATAATCTGTACAATACCAAAATTCTAGGAAGTTCTTCTATACTAGTCATAAAAGTCTATCTTAGGGCTATGTTCTCTAATAAGAGTTTATCTAAATCTAGTTTCCAAGGTTTTTACTAATCACCCTCTGATACCAACTGAAACACCCCAACCCCAGTTACCCATAGTAGGTGCATTATTACATAACATCGGCATGATCACAAAAGTCAAGTCTCGAAAGACTGATTAGTTTAGTAGCCTTGGAAGTACTAGATACATTCATAAGGTTTACATTACATCATAAAATGAAAAACTACAACAACACTATTTCCATAGACCACACTCATATCACCTCAGACTATCCCTTCATGTCAGTCATAAAATAATACTTTACATCCTGGAAAAAACAAATCATAGAAAGAGGTTAGTTCAGATGCTCAGTAAGGATAACAATATATCAAAAACATTCACAAATAAGAATAAACATTTAAAGAAATGTATAAGACTAAAAAATCCTTTTAAGATTGAAATTTTGAATAATATGGCAATGATAAGATCAAATAATTCCATTTTCATACTCACATGGATATTCTATTATTGGAATAATGACATGCTATATCAATAGCCACTTCCATATTGATGGAATGCATAATGCCAGACTTTCATACCCACATAGTCAAGGCCTTATGCCAAGACTACAAATAAGATGTTTTCAGAGCCTTGTTCCAAGATACTATTTTTTCTCATGAGACATATGGATGCATTGAGAAGATATAGTGGGCTCCACCTATTACATACTAATTCTAATGCATTCCTCATATGAAAAGGTGTAAACATAACATAAACATTTGTATTAAAACTAGAATATGAAATGTCAATACTTTATCCATAAACCATGAATGGTTTAAAAATAACACATTCATAGTCAAACATATCACAAAACCATCGATACAATATGAATGTTTTTTATCATAATAAATCAACTTCAAATAAACATAAAATCCATCAAAGGATGTCGACATAGATGAAATCAAAAAAAAAATTTAGAGAAATATTTCATTCTATTTTGAAATCATTTAAAATTCATATAATTATAAAATAAAACCTTTTTTTGAAATATTTTTATAAGCTTTTAAGGTAAGCTTTGATGATGTTATAATGGCATAAAATAGCTTCACCCCCTTTATAAGTTAAAAAAATACATTCTTACCTTAATTTTGTCGAAAAGGTTATAAAGGGCGTTGTTAGGAAAACACCGAAAAGCTTCCATTATAAACATATTATAAAAAGTCAAACAAGGGTATAAATGACATTAACCCATAGTTTATAAAATAGTAAGAATATTTTTTAAATATATTTTTAAGAAACATGGATGTGGATTATAAAGAGGTCCTAGTAAATACTTACATAAAAACAACCTTGGATAATAAAGGGATTATGAAATTAACCCTTACCATGTACTTTTCCTTGGTCAAGGGTAGGTTAAACTCCTGTATATTTGTGAAATAATTGTTAATAAATTATAAAATAATCATATAAATTATTATGATATCAAATATTATCTTTTAACATTGCTTTATTAATAATATCTTAATATTGTAATTGTTTCAGGTGTAAACAGATTCGTTTTCCATTATATTCTTTGTTATGTGAGTCATATTTGTTACGGATGGGATGTATATTTTTTATTTATAGAATGATATCAAGTATTTAAACATTATTTTTAATCATCTAATTAAAATTATACTTGAATGGATACAATGGTAAATGAATCACATCGTGTTTTTGGAGACGAAAATCCGTACGTACACACGAGCGACAATATCATTCTTTTGATATTAAAATAATATATAATTGGATTTTATGTCATATATACATAACAAATATCATGATATATTTCTTATTTACATCAATTACATATCATTATTATACTCATCCAAATATTAATGTATTGAATAACAATTATACCAGGATGTGTAGACGATAAGTCGTACGTACGCACGTATGGTGACATGTCATTAAAAGTATGGATGGGATAATGAAAATGGATGTACCAGATTTATAATAAGATCAAATTATATAGAAGATACTGGAGTTATTATTTTAGAATGGAAACAACAATGAAAAATGATGTGGAAGAAGAAAGAAACAAGAAAGAGGTAATGAAATATTTACCTCTTCTTCAGGTTCTTCCTTTTGATTTGATCAAAAAGGATCCTTAGGATGGAATTATGACTAGATTAAGGCCTCTAGGATAAATGGAGGACTATTGAGAGGGTATTTGGGTAGATTTTGGCAGATCAAAATTGCTTTGAAGGTGAAAAATAATGATAAGAGGGAGTGACCTTTTATAAGAGGGGTGAGGGTCACCTTAGGATAACCTAGAAATATTATTTTATAATAAAATAATTTTCGGTTTATAATTTTTCAAAAATGGATTATTTATAGGATAAGATGTATATGGGTCGAAAACCAGTCAACGAATAGGTTTTACACAGGTTTGGGTCACTATATTAATTTTACCTTTTAGATTTATCTCTTAGTTAAATAGTTTGACATTTACCATATCTCTTTGTATTTTTATATTATATGGATAATAAACGTACTATATACTTCAAACAGAACCCCAATTTTTTCATTAATGATACACCTATCATTATATAAGTCTCTTTTCGGAACTTTATATTTTTATTAATATACTATCAATTAGTAATATAATATTTGTTTTAAAAACTCTTCTATGTCAATTTTGACACTATTTCATATATTGTTTTGGATAAATTTATATTTAAATTATTATTTCAAAAAAATCATCAGTATAACCCTAATGTGTAATATTAACCTAGAAAATTAGTGTAACTCATAAAAAGTCTCATATTACAATTATGTGTTTATTTATAATATCAATTATTTTAACCATTCATTGATATGGTAATAACGGTATCATCATTGTGTCATAAATAAATTAAATTATTTTATGAATAAAAATTTTAAATAAAATACCTTTATGTAGGAAATTTTTTTATCTTTCTAATTTATACTTATATCTGAATTTATCTAATGTGTAACCTTATATTAAAAATGTTTTCGTTATTAAACATTGATTTTAACTCATTTAACAATTCTTTGAATTAAATAATAATAAATGACCTAATCAAATCCATGTGGACCAAATATGTACATATTTTATTCATAAGGTTGTTTTTGGTGGAATTATAATTATCCAATAGAATTAAGACATGAGTTAGGGTAATATTATTATTTTTTTTACCCTTAAATACCCTATTTACTTTTAACCGTCGTAAATAAAAGTAAAAAATTACTATTCACCAAAAATTATATTCATCTTACTGAACCACATTTTTCTTACTGATATCAACCGTGTCTCTATGATTTTTAAAATTCCAATCACAGAAACAATAAAATTATGTTTTATGTGAATTTTCAAATTCTCTTGAGAGGTGGGTAAAAGATGGTGAAAAGTTCAATAAAATTTTTATATATCTAAAATTATTATATAGTGACTCCAATGAATTAAATTAAACTTATATAGGTATTACCTATATATTTATGAAAGAAATAAATTTAAATAATATATATAATTATATAAATAAAAATTCAGTTTTAAACTATAACTCCATGTTTTTTACTATTTATAAAAAATTGAATGTTTTCAGGAAAATTACAAAAAATTCACCCAAATGTAATTTCGATATTCTTAATGAAAAAATAAAGTGCAGATTGAATGATAAAATTTATAAAATTTTAAAAAGTGGGTACTAAAATTAATAACATCTAGTTTGATTGGTTGTGGTGTGTTAGAACTTGAGGTTGCGTACAACACACGCTATTGTATTATTCCAAGAGAAGCATACCGTGGACGCTTGGGGTGTTACAAGGTTTGTATTGAAAACATTAAAATAAAAGAGACTGTATCGGATATTAATCAAGTGTGATTTTTGGTTATAAAAGAATTCATTACTTATTCACATTGTTTCAAAAAATGGAATAACTTTTGATCCTACTAAAACAGAAGTTGTTGAAGAATGGGCAAGACCCAAAAATATTACCGAAATCTGTAGTTTTATCGGTTCATAAGGTTATTACTAGAGGTTTTCTTATAGTTTTTCTTGGATATCTGTTCTAATGACTTAGATATCTTGAAAAGGAGTTAATTTAATTTGTACAAAAGAATGTATTTATTATTTTATAGAATTGAAAATAAGGTTGGTGAATGCTCCAATTTTGGCACTACCATCTAGAAATGGTGAGTTTGTTATCAACAATGATTCTTCATTGAAAGTACTTGGTTTTGTCCTTATGCAGAATGATCAGGTAATTGCTTATGATTCACTTTACTTGAAACCTTGTGATTTAAATTACCCTACACTTGATTTGAAATTATCTGATATTGTTTTTTCTTTAAAAATTTAGAGGCAACATATGTATGGTGTAAAATGTGAATTATTTACTGCTCACAGAAGTTTGATGTATATATTTACTCAGAAGGAATTAAATATGAGATTGAGGAGATGATTGGAATTAATCAAGGTTTATGATTGCATTATCCATTACCATCCAAGAAAGGAAAATAAAATAGATGATTCTTTGAGTCAAAAATGTAACTCTACATTCACCATGTTGTGTTTGGAATAGGATCCTTTGACTAATGATTTGATGAACATTGGCATAGAAGTGGTTTGTGACGGAAATGCCTCTATTTTATTTCTGGTGTCAGTGAAATCATATCTATTAGAAATAATAAAGAAAGCACAGAAATAATAAAGTGAGTTATGAAATGGTAGAGTTGGTTTAGAAGGGTATGTTTCTTAATTTAAACATTTATAATCATTGTGTTTTGAGATTTTGGAAGATATTATGTGTGCCTTGTGATTCACAGTTGAAGAAAAATTTATTATGTGAAGCTCGTAGTTCTCCATTTTTAATTCATCCTCCGAGTGATAATATGTACGGAGATAATTGGGAGTATTAATGGTGGGATGGAATGAAAAGAGAGATTGATGACTTTAATGTGATTTTTATCACTTGCCAACAGGTTTTAGTAGAGAAGAAGTTACTAAAAGGGATGATTCATTCATTACTGGTGCTAGAGTGGAAATTGGAAAATATATCCATGGACTTTATTGTGGGGTTACCAAAGACATCTCGAGGTAGAAATGAAATATGGGTTATTGTTGATCGATTGACTAAATATGCTCATTTCCATTCTATTCAAGATACTCTATTTCTAGATCAACTTTCTCAATTGTATGATAAAGAGATATTTAGGTTACACGGATTTCCACACTACATTGTATCAAATCGTAATCCCAGGTTCACTTCTAACTTTTTGAAAAGCCATTAGAAGTCGTTGGTTACTAAATTATATTTTAGTACAGTTTTTCATCCTCAATCAGATGGGCAGTCAAAACAAACAATTTAGACCATGGTGAATATGATAAGTTCTTGTTCACTAGATTACCAGGGAATTTGTGACCAACATCTTTCTTTTTTTGATATTTCGTATAATAACATTTTTCATTCTATTATACTAATGGATTTTTTTGAGGAATTATATAAAAAGAATTTTCTAACTCCATATTTTTGGGATTAAGTAGGTGAATGGAAACTAATGGGAATAGAATTGGTAGATGAAATGGAATACAAGGTTTAGTTGATTCATAAGAGCATGGGAACTGCTCAGAGTAGGTGGAAAAATTATACGGGAAACTTGAATAATGATCTTTCATTCTAGGTTATTGATAATGTATTTCTCAAATTTTCTCTATGGAAATGTGTGATTCATTTTGGAATGAAGGGAATGTTGAGTCTGAGTTTTATTAGAAACTAGGAAATCCTACTGAAATATGGATCATTTTCCTATATATTGGATTTACCTCGAAGTATATCCTAGGTACACAATGTTTTTCATATTTCAATGTTGAGGAAGTATATGCTAGATCCATCTCATGTTTTGATCCCAGAGGTAGTTCAGTTGGTATATAATCTCTCTTATGAGGAACAACTACTCTAGATTCTTTACCGAAGAGAGAAAGTGTTTCGGAATAAGGAAATTCATCAGGCAATGGTTTTTTTGGAAAAACCATGTTATTGGAGAGGCAATGTGGTAATCTGAAAATGCTATGAGGGATAAATACCCACATTTATTTCATAAGTGAACAAAATTATGAGGATTCAATTTCCAAATGGGGGAAGGATGTAACATCCCAGGTAAATAATGAATAAAATATTCTCATATCTATTAATATTATAGATTTAAATATTATTTTATAATTTAAAAATTATGCTTTTTTCAATAGCATACCCGATATACAACAACGAGTATCTTTGAAATCTTATGTTTCACACAACGTTGGGTCATACAGAAAAATAATAAAATATTATTATTTTTAATGGTAGTTAACGCTTAGCTATTATAATAGCGGGAAGGAACAAAAGAAACTAAAATATGATTATAAATGTTTTTTAAATGTTTTTAAATTTATCCACAAAAGTTAGAGGCTTAAAATGTGAATTAATCTGATTTTAAGCATAAATACCCCAATATTCTTTAAAATGTTGATTTACATTCATTTGATGGTGAACCCTCTATAAATATAGTTTTTTCACATTTATATTTTCTATTTTAAAAAATAAAATTCTTCTTTAGAATAGGGGTATCAAAATTTACTTTGTGTTAATTTTTGGTATTTTTCAAATATAATTATTTTTTTAATGAATAGTGAAAAATAATGTTTTTTAATTCTAAATTGCCTTTTATTATAATTTATTTATATGGTCATATTATTATTTTAGATTGTATTAAATTATAAATAGATTATATGTTTTTCATTTAATCTAATTTTGGTCATTGGATGTAATCTCACTTCAAAATTGGACATAAACAATTTGCAATCTTTTGATAGTTTTTATTTCATGAAAACACTATTTTTTTACAATGAGAATTAATTTTAAATAAATTAATTCAATATCTATATTTTGAATTTGAAAAAAAGAGAATTTATTTTTGAATTCAGAATATCAAATATAGCGTAGTCTGAATTTTTGGTATTTTTTTTTGAAAAGCTTCATTTTTTATGAATAGTGAGAACACTGATTTGTTTTTAAAAATAGACATGTTCATTTAAATGAAATATTACTGCTTATCTGAATTGAATTTTAAAAATACAACTTACATGGTTGTTATTATTAATTAAAATTTGTTTCAATAAGAAGAAAATATATTTTGGTGAATGGTAACTTTTGACTTTTATTTACCATAGTTAATGTTAAATAGGGTAATTCAGAGTAAAAACAATATTATAATAATATAAAATTATCTTAACACCTGTACGACCCTTATTTTAGGAGTAATTTCCAACCAAGAATGTCTATTTCTGTGACCTTTGTTTTTTGGAATCCAATTGGGAAAGATAATGACACTTTATATTAATTAATTTTAAATAATGAAAAAATGACAAAAACATATATCTTTCAGAAAATCAATTTTTACATGGGGATATATAAATTATATATTTGACTATAAAAATTAAATTGAAAGATAAAATTATTTCCTACTTCATGGTTATTTTTTATAATTTTTATACATAAAATAAATAAAATGTTTAATGACATAACAATGATGTAGTGTTCGCCTCATTAATGAATGATTTAAATAAAAAATTATAAAAATTAAAACAATATCTAAAACCTGCCCAATTATTATTGGATGATTTTATTTCAAACATGTGTCATCATATCATCTACTTTAATGAGTTTTGGACATTTATAAATTGAATATCATTATATAATAAAATAATATTTTCAAACATTCCTAAAGAGTCCTTCCTCCCACTTATAAAACTCCATCACCTCTAACCCATTATTCATAAATCTCAAGCAACTTCTATATTCCAAACTCAGCCGAAATAATCTCCCTATATATCTATCTTCCTTATATAAGCCTTACCTTAGGCAGATAGCACTTCACAAAAACCTTTTGGTTCAAAACAAAGGGAGTTACCCGATTTAAAGGTAATGTCTTCTCTTGAGTTATTTTCTATTATTTTACCTCTACAACCACCTAATATCTTTTTATTATTTTATTTTATAACAAAAAAAATATCATAAATATAATAGGTTGTTTTTTATGATAATTATTTGAACTACACTTTCACACACCTCCATATTATTGGTAAAAAACATAATGTTTCTATGGACGGCGAACTACTGCTTCAAGAAATGATGATTGATCAATACTCTCCTACAACCTCTTATGTTGGCCATGAAGATGGAACTATATTTATGTTTGATATATATTATATTTATATTTCTTATATGCTTCTGTATTTTTCATTTATTGAATTCCATTATGGTTTCCATAGTGGGTAAATACGATAATTTCATTTGAGGAAGTGCGGACTACCACCCCCCAAAGTGATATGACTCGTTCATACCATACATGGAACATATAAAATATGTTGTTAATGAACATATGTAACATATATAAAATATTATACTATACTATAATTATGATATACCTATTTATCATTATATTTTCATTTAATTAAAATATGAAATAGAAATAAAAGTAGTGTTCTTGTGTTCGTATGACTTATAGTCTCCATGAACGGTGCATTTAAATTCTTATCTCAAAATGTTTTGTACTATTATAAATACATATATATACTGGATATTTATGATATATATAATATCTAGATCATTAATATCATTTTAGAGATGGTATACTTTTTACCACATGGAAAACTTGTAATTATAAGAAGTTTATTTTTTACTCAAGTACCAAATATCTTAAAAATGACTCTTATTAACTTAAATAATTTTGTAATTTTTATAAAATTGTAATAAGTGATATAAATGGTATAATAAAATTATAAAAGGTTCTTAAGAAAGTAAAAATTTACTTATGTTTATGATTCAGTAGATTAAAAAATGAACGGGTCAAGTCAGACACAAGGTAAGAGACTTCATCTCAATCTCCTTTCATTGAGGAATATTTTGATTTATACACAAATTTCATTTATATGTGAATAAAATCATTTTACTAGTATTTCCTTTCAATGGGAATCTTTTTTCTATGATGTTTTTTACTAAACAAAAAAAAGTAATGTTTTTATCATTTGTGGTGACAATGAACTCTCCGTCACCGTAATCGTTATTTGGATTCCTCTATAAGCCGTAATGTTTTTAAAATGAAAAAGAAAACCCTTATTTTGATTTTTTGGTGTTTCGGTATTGAAAATGTTTTTTAAAATAGATTTAATATTTCAATATCCTTAAATTATTGAGAATTATATGTTGTTATTGAAATATTTATATTTGAGATATTTTATGTTTTATGATTTTATAATGGTACTTGGACATTTGATGGTTGGTTATGTAATAAACCAAATGATGGGTGGTGTAGTGATAAACCAGGATGGGTGACTACATTATAACCTCCAATGTATTGGGTATGGAAGTTGTCCATATGGCTATTCCATTTTGTGATATGTGTGGAAGTTGACCATATGGTTATTCAATTTATGTATGTTTATGTCCCAAGTTACCTTTTTATGTTATGTGTTATTTCTATTGGTTTTATTGTATTCATTTTGTTACAAAATTGTATGAAATAATATTTTATTCAGTTAAGAGTATATGCCACTTCATTAAGGTAAAAATTATTACTTATGATAATATTTTCATGGTTTACTTGTTGTTTTGAGAAAAAATAATATTTTTCTTTCTTTGTCTATCCCTTACTGAGATTTTTTGCTCATCCTATGTTTTTGAAATGTTATTCACCAGAAATAATGTGGTATAGGGTCAAGCATTGGATCAATGAAAATTTATGTTATCTAAAACATGGAATTAGACATGACTCTATTTTTCAAAGAGTTTTTATCATTCGAAAAAATGGATACTTTGTAGATGTTTCTAAAAGTAATATGAAAATTTTTATGTATATGTTATGACCTAATTCTCTAATGCCTTAAACTTGAAAAGATCTGTAATGATAATTATTAACGTTATTCAATATTATGTAATATTTAAGGTCAGGTCCATATAACTATTGTATTTGTGAGGAGTATAAATCATGTTAGCTTCATAATATTGGTAAAATCCATTAAGGTGGTAAAATTTGTGGGGTCAACAATTTTCAAATAATATTTTTAATGGGGAATGGTTAGTGAAAATTTTTATGAAAACCATGCACTAAACATGTTCTAGGTACTATCTCGAACCACCACTTAGAGGATTGGATCACATAGTTTTGAAAAACATGCACCAACTATGAGAAAACCCATTTTCCAATATCAAATAATTTCTCCTAGGTAGAGAAAAAGATTGTCCATATTGTTCTCCTAAACATGCACCAATAGAGTGCTCACAATTTCAGATGAAAGGTTTTCTGGGAGGTGATGCATGGTTTCTAATAACCATACTTATTCCATGAACCTATATATAATCTTATAAAACATTCCGAAACTCTATCAAATCTCTCATAACAAACCAACATTATATTCTAAAAAATCATTAATAATTTTTTATTTACCTAAAACTGGGGTATAACATTATCCACTTCCTTGGCATCTCCATACCCAAAAATAAGAAACCACTATTGTTCTGAATGTGTTGGGTTCCTTGGTCAACCATTTCTTTATTAGTCTCCCTTTTTCATCCTAAATCATACTATGTTTTCATAAAATCTTCACTATATTCAGAATTTTCCCATGCTAGACTTTCTCTTCAATATCTAAAATTCATATCGGCATATGAACAAATGAATCATCAAAATCTAGGTTAATGTAATCTCTCAAATCACATGGCTTGGATCAGTTTCATACTTATTTAACTGAGATACCTTGAAAACATTATGAATGAACTATAACTTAATGGAAAACCCAGTATATATTCCACCCCTCCCCCATTATTGTATCTCTAAAGTTATTATGAATAGAAAAGATAACTTTCCATAAATCCCTAAAGGATGATTCCAACACCTTGGAAAAATTCTAAATAACACATGATCACTCAAATCCAATGAAAATGGTCACTGATGTTGATATTCGTAAGATTTAAGAAAATTATAATCCATATATGTCCACTAATTAATCAATTAAATACCCTTTACTATCTCTTTCAACATGATTCACCCAAAATGTGAAGTATCTCCTATTTTCACCCAAAACTTGTATACTAATAAGGCTTCATATACAATTATTCAAATGTTTCCATATGTATCAAGCCATAACGACTATTTTTACATGATAAATCCCTTAACAGTATGTGATCCTCCCATGAGATATCAAAATCCATTACACATTCCCTAAGAATTTCTTCCAACATTTGTATCATCCCTTAAAAATTTTCCATCTATTTGAGGATGATACTACACACTCATAGTCTACTAATTCCAAAGGTTTTTTTATAATGACTTATAAAAACAATGTGTAAACCTCATATCTTAGTCTAATACTATCAAAACTTGTATTCAATGCCTCTTTACCACATTTTGGATATTCATTTTTTACAATTCTTCCACCATAATAGATTCATGAGTTGGGATGACATTGACATAATTTTTGAGAAGGTCCACTATCACCCATATTGAATCATGTGTTTAACCATCCTAATAAAACCTGTTACAAAATACATATCTATTTTCTCTCATTTATATATATGAATAAGTAAATACTATATCATACTCATTGGTCATTGGTGCTCTTCCTTAACCTACTGATAGGTGAGGCATCGCATAACAAACAGAACCACTTTCCTTTTCATACCATCCCACTAAAATTGTTTATTCAGTTCCTTATATATCTTATATATTACAATATAAAAAACACATCAAGAATGATTGGTAGCATGGTGAAATTAGATCAAAATCCCATTAGTACAACCATCAGATCTACAAATCAATGAAAAAGATCTTACAAAATGTTTATATACAACAATGGTCTACCCATAGTTGATTTTTGGCATTACAGACATACATTATGAAATGGATGGTTGTTCATATATATCCTTCTCAACCAAAACAAGAAAAAATGAAACCAGAAATAAAAATGCAATACTACATCATCTTTCACAGTCCATGTGCATATGAGCAATTACCAATATCAGCTTTGGATGATCTAAAGCCTATTTTTCCAATTTACTGTATGATATTATAATTATTTCTTCCAACATAGAATTTCCATTACCTGATTTGTATATAAATTAAAATACATGCATATATATATACTCTATCCCACTTCATTTTATTGGGTTTAAATATCATTGTGAGAAAATTTTGGTCAATCTCTTATGATTCATAAACATCTTAAGCTTCTCACTATAGAGGTTATAAAACCAATTCATCCATTGTTGTACTACAAAATCGCATTCCAAATCTGGTGATGGGTAGTTCTAATCATGAATCCAAAATTTTCATGATCCATAAAAAACAACATCATCTACCAACATGAGATCACATACCAACCTAGATCCCAAAGTATCACAATACACCACATAACCATGTTTGAATTCTAGAAATATAATGATCGGTGCTAAAGGAAGCCAAACATTAATTTATTAAAAATAATTAATTCTTTACTACCCCAATTGAAATGGAACCCCCATTCTTATCAAATCTATCTTTGGTGAACATTGTCTTGAAATTTCACAAAAAAGTCAATGGTAATAACCATCCAGACCAACGAAACTACATACCTTGGAGGAATTCTTTGGAGGTATCCAATATATCATAGTATATATCCATTAAAGATAAAAAAATCCTTTTTAGATATTCCATTTCATAGAAAACATAAAAATTTTATAAAAAATTAAAATTTTGAAAATCTGGCATACAAATTTTGATCCTGTAAGATACCCATCACTTTGTCCATGTTTTTCTCAAGCTCAACTATTTTCAAAGAATACACTAATATTTCATCCATAAACATAGCCAAAAATCAATACAAATACCTTATAAATATGAAGTTCATCAATGAAAAAATATATATCATATATTATTGAGAACATAAGGAATAACCATATTCTTTTAATGGCCATGTCTACTTCTAAAAGTTTACTTTGGAATATCCTCCTTATGAAACCGAAATTTGTGACATCCTGAACGCAAGTCATTTTAGTGTACCGATGGTATCAAAATTAATTGATATAATAGATCATCAATTTGTTGAATAAGATACTATATCATTATCATAACATTATTCTATTTACAATAATCTATAAAAATTAGAATATTTAAATATATTGTTTCAACCAACCAAACTAGTGCTTCCCACAATGACGTACAAAGATGAATAAACCCATTTATTTACAAGTCATCTAAATTTAAATTAAATTCTATTAATTCTTTCAGATATATTTTTTAATATTTAATTGATATATAAATATTCCTTGTTTTGAGATCAATTATAAACTCCACATCTTTTATGGGTGGAAACCTTGAGAAATTATTGGGAAAAAATAAGGAAACTGATCCAGAATTTATAGAAAACCACTATTCCCAATCTCATACACTGATTCTAAGTAGAAATATACCAATTGGATTGATTTGGTCTGAAATATTAGTTCCAAAAAGCCTAATATACCTACTTTTACATTTGGTTCTTCCATAAAGAGATGCTCAACGTCATACCTAGTTGTAAAATAAACCCATCGAGTATAATAGTCGATGCGATCCTTAAACATTTTCATTCAATTAATACCCAGGATTATTTCATTGAAATCTATATCAAGAATATAAATAACCAATATCAATCCAACGATTTTAATAGTGATTGTTAATTATTTTCACATGAAGGCTTGACATTCTCTTTAATCATCATGAGTTTGATGCTTTAAAATTGAAGTCATCATATGAATCTAAAACCAAAGAGTAAAAATATCTCAAGAATTTATAAATGAATGGTATGTACCCATATAAATCAAATATTGAATAAGGATAGAATATGAAATATTCATACATTTCACATTTTATGGTCTTCATTGATCATCTATAATGAATTTCTTATATCCATAAAATTTCTTACTCGGTTCACTTTTCTCTTTATTTCCCTATTCAAATTTTAGTGGTTGAGGAGTCATAGTATTCTTTGAATCACCGTGGAAAAAATGATTCTTCTAATGATAATTACTTGACTATCCTTATCCCAGAAAATTATATGACCTCTATGAAAAATAAGATGTTTATTGAGTACACCAATCATGGGGTGCTATGAAAATATGATAGAAGATGGCCTATATATTTGAAATTGTGAAATTTCATAGGTTGTGAATACAATATGATTCATAAGATAAAAAAGAACATATTTTAAAACATACGCTTTTAGGAAAGGAGGAAGGTTCACTAACCTATTCATCTAATATATAGTCATACAAGAGCCATGGAAATACCTTTCCCTCTTCCTCTTATTCCCATAATTAGAGTTCCCAAACATTTCTTTAGGTATCAACATGCTTCCTCTGAAAATATTATAAGAGATGTCCCATTAATCTATAATCTCTCTATTGAACACCTATATGTAATCTAATATAAAAATCTTATAAATATTTAAAAAAAATATACGGCCTTAACCCACTTTCAAAAATGTGTTCCTTCAAGGATGCACTTGCAGCAACATTGGGTTAAAAGCATACTAAACTCAAAATTTTAATCACTTACTCTTTCACTGAGAGATTAACATTCTTAAAAATTAAAAAGACTACCATTATAGAAATTTTGAATGTTTGTGGATATAATTTTTTTTCTAACAGTTCATTAAAATCCTATGATGCAATACCTTCATCAAATTAGACTAAATTCCTAAATCCCATAACTATCATTTTATTTCATCAAACATATATATAGACATAATTAATTTCATCACTACTGGTGTTCCTAGGAAATCAAAGACTTGATTCATTCTATTGATCAATATTTTTACATTTTTTCTCTAAATCGCCAAGAAAATTGAGTAGATTCTACTTTTGGAAATGAACAGAATGGTTCACTTTCCTTCGTATATCCATTTTTATCCCTCCATTCATGGTTATAAATGCTTGTATAACACTCTATACCTATTTTCAGTTCACCATTAGAATATATGAAACCACATTCTTTGCTTAATCATTATTATTATTCTCTTCTATTCAAACCATGTTCACATTCTATATTAAAATAATGATCAATTGAATCTCATTCTCTAGAAACCAACGGTAGGAAAATTTAAATTTTCCACATCACATAGAAAACATAAAATATTTCAAAAATTTGGAATTTTTTATTTTCAAAAAAATTTTAAATATTACACTACACTTTTTGAAATTAAACTATTTTCAAAATTAATTATTCACTAATAATGGGAAGTAATTTATATCAATGCAAGTCATTTTATTCTTTTTATGTAAACCCATGATGATGAGGTTACAATTTCTAGAAGTATCTCCAAACACATATATACCCAAATCCCGAGTATCTTGATGTTCAACATAAATAGGTTATATATTCTTTTTTTGATTCTACATTTCATAGCCTAATGATCCAACTCCTTACTTCCATCCTAGTCTATATACTAAAAAAGTGTGATTGATCATCTACAAGACTAAACGAATTGATACCACTTGTCCAAATGATATATATGGACTATCAAATAATTAAACCATTTCTAACATCCTTCCCCTCACCCATTTTCTTTAGAAAAGGTTTTGGGTGTTACTAGGACATAGGTAACATCCCCCAAACACTAAAAGATGGAAATTAATGACAGGGGCTTCATAAATATTAGGGGGTTATTTTTTATTTCATAAAAAATACCCAATCAATGATAAATAAAACCAAATAAACAATAAATGGTGCATGGCTACAATGTAATAATACTCAATATAAGACACGGTGATAATAAAACCAAACGTAAACATAAACCATATTTGTGACCAAATAGGATTCTAAAACAGTAACTCAAAGGAAACCAAGACATCCAAAAGGAAATACCAATAAGTTGTAATCTAACACACTAAAATACATTCTCAAGGTATCAAAATTCATCACCAAATATATGAGATACATTTCCATTACATTTTTCTCAACACCAAATATTAGAAAAAATACAAAACATTCTAAGAAAGGGCTGAGTAAAAAACTATGTAGGATTAACTCAATGACTTCCATACTCACAAGACTATGATAGAACATGTTATCACATTATATAATATATTTTAAAACCAGAATTTATATTTATTTATATAGAAGAATAAAAATAGTTTTCTAAACCTAACTATTTACAAGGGATACAACCAAACAACTATTTAAAACATTTCACTTTTCCATTTGTCATACACATTCAATGATTAAAAAACCCCCACACATGCATGCACCTATGAAATTTCTATATTCATGAGCAGTTTCAAGAAAATATTACAAGTTCTCATAAAGAAAATATTTCAAATGTTCTCCAATGGAAAAATTCCCATTAATAGGGCCATGTGATTGTTCACCAATAGCACATTCCACTTATCCACGGTCGCATCAATGAAATGAAATCACACCAATATATCTAAAAAATAAAATTTTAATAAAATTAGATATAAAATTTATTTTATTTAAAAAAACAAAAAAAATTAACATGCGTCAAAACCCACCATAATATTAAAAAAATTACTTTAAAATTGGGAAATAAATTGTTCCTTTCACAAAACTGCTACTTTCTTCAACCCCCGAAACCACCAATAAAGTGAGTTCTCGTTAAATTATGAACCTAAAATTTATTCATAAAATTACGAAATTTAAGGAAAAAATAAATGTGTTCACTTCAATCTAATAGAAGATCATAGTCTAGCCACCTACCTCACAAACATATGTGAAAATGAATAACATAACAAATTATTCCACTAATCGAATTAAAACACCTTAAAACATAAATTGATCTTGTTCCCATTTAACTAAAAACCCATTTCTTCATTATTATCATAAAAACATGATTATATGACCAAAATAATAGATTTGTGAATACAAGAGAGGTATAAATAAGAAAACTATAGAAACCCACAAAGAACAAGAATTTTCTAAGAAATCCATGAGTCCAATACAAAAAAAAATCGCCCAAGGATATATCATAGATTTATAGGAATGTCACCCAAGTTTTTGGAAGTAGTGGAATTAGTTTTTGGGTATTAATATGATAAAAAATATCCATTATGATCGTTATCTATGTGAGATCCACAATTTTAGGCTTCTATTTTTAATAGTAAAAGATTAGGGGGCACGGTTAGGAAAACTGTGCACTAACCATGACTAGACATGGTATCCAAAAAACCCTTGAACAGTTATCTCACATGGGTATATAAAATATGTTCAAATGGTGATTAAACTTAATATCCACCAACATATAGTATTTTCCTAGTGGCCACATCATTTGAGAAAATTGTGTTCCTACATAGTGACCATTGTTTCAGTTTCCCAATTTCCAGATATGTGTTGCATGATTTTTATGAACTATTATCCAAACATTTACATCTATAAAATCCCCATAAACTTTTAAATACTCCTCTAAACCTCCCATAACATAACCCTAGTAGTTTATATATGTAAAATACATAAATAAATGTATAATTACCTTAAACATAGGAATTAGAAAAAGTCTCCTAATTTGCTGAGATTCATTGATTTTTTTATAGGTATTACCTATTATACAATAAACCCCATGTCTATTTTAAATATTCTAGTATAATTTAATTTTCCAAATAAATATATGATATATTCTATATTTTTAATTTGCTTTGTAGGAATTAGGTTTATCAAATTAGATTAATGTGTTTTTTTACAAAATTTTCATTCTCCCTTTTATCTCTATCCTTAAAAAAATATTAGTGATAATACATTATTTTGATCTAAATAATTGGTCATGTAGTAAATTTTGTGGATGATGAATCAGCTCATAATAAATTGGTATTCATTTCATTTACCAATTATAACTCTTTATTGATGAAAGTATTAATTCTATTTGATTTGAAATATAAATGATCATTTATCAATATTCATATTAGAGAGGGTAAATATTATTGTACAAAAATTTCTACTTGAGAATTATGTAAGAGTTTCATATATATAAATTCCTATATCAGTGGGAAATAATGTTATTAACTCTTAGGTATATTTAAACATAAGAATAAAAACATATTTATTTATATTATATTCTTTATTTTTGGATTAATCACCAATTTTGGATGATCATTGATAATATTTTGATAATTTTTATAAGTAGGTCAAGTTCTTGACTATTTATAATCGATTAATATTCCACACCAGTATTGGTTAAATAATACAAAACTGTATTTTTTGAAGAATGTTATCAATGAAATGAAGATGATACACATGATTAACCTTTTTATAATCAAATACTCAATTATTTTATTAGTTTGAATTATTGATTTCACATATAGGTACATCTCCCAATTTTGAGTGGTTTAAAAAATATAAAAAAAATTATTGATGATGAATTTTATTGTATGTTGGTAATTTAATTTGAGTTGGGTAGACTCTCACAAAGATCATTAGTATCTATAATTTCATCATCCTTTAGGATATGAGTTCATATTTTAAATACTATAGTATCATAAATCATCTCACAAATAACCCAATAAATATGGGGAAATTGATATTTAATTTTATATATATTCATTGAATAATAATATTTCCTTATTAAGTTGTTAATCATGACACATATTTCATACTATAAACATTAGAGGGTAAACTTATTCTTGGAATTGTTGTATTTGGTATTAGACTCTAACATTTTATGTTAATGATATTATGGATTGGATTCCCTCCACATGCCATTTATGTAGGTAAGGATTGGACCAAGTGATCATTAAAATGCTTACTTATAAATAATTATTGGTGTAATGTTGATAGATAAAATTAGGGTATTAGGATACATGATGTATTGGTTAAGAATATCAATTTGATCGATAAATTTCCAACCCAGGTCATGGTTATAACAATATTAATAATCTTTTTAGGGGTAAATATCTTCTAGAATGATTTTCAATCAATCACATGATATAAGAAAGGAAACTATAGAGTTATTTATAGTCATAGAGGTTTCTAGGTTGGGTTATATTGACTAAATGGTTTTTTTTCTTAGGTTAAATTATATACATTAATAATGGATTATTAAGTAGATAAATTTCTTAAAATTCCCATAGAATTTAAACATTAATGGGCTCAAATAATAATTTCAAACCACTTATTTTGAAATAACTTCTGTTAGGATGAATATGGGAGTTGGATGTTTGCAAGACTTAATTTCAAAATCATAAACCTAATACTCTAATAATTTACTTTATAAGTATTTAAATATTTTGTGAATAAAAATTTGATATATATATATATATATCCATCATTATTATATCCATATAGAATAACCTTATTGTAATGCACTCCTTGGGGTGACCAAATGGTGGGGTTTCTTCATATTTAGAAGATATCTAAATTTCATTATATACAACAGACATATATATATATATTGAATTTGTTGAAATACATGAATCATGTAAATTAATAGTTTCATGAATGATGGAATGAAATAATATTTTTAGAAATATTTATTGATGTCCTAGAATCATAAAAAGACTTATATTTTATATTATTATTCTTGATAATGACAATTTTGGTATGCCACATTTGGTACTAGATATCCTAGAAGAAAATACCTGATTTATATTTTTAACTTTCGAATACACTATGGAACTGTGGAATGGATTAATCCAACTTACATAATGTTTATAAGAACATTTTTTATTCATAAACCTTAAATATTGAATATAACAAGTGGATATATTCCTTGAAATTTTTCCCCCATGTGAAGGAATCAAAATGTTTCTTTAGATACATGATATAATCTTTTTTAATCATAAGTCCGGAAATATATAATTATTTTTTTCCATGAATTTTATTCATTACCCATAATTAAATTCATTATTTCAATAATTTTTTTAAACAAAACCCCCTTAATGGTGGATAAGAATATGTAACCTTCTCTCCATCATAGTCAAGATAAGATAAAAATAGACTATCCATGAGAACAATAAATATTTCCCTGAGGTTATCAACTTTTATTTTAATGTAGTGATAATTATAAATAGAAAAATAGTATGGGTGTTCTACAGAGACCATGTGAATATTAATGTAGTGTTCTATGACATATTTACTATATTTTTTAAGTGCTCTTATTTTATCATAAAAATTTTTTGAGTTGATTTTGTTTGAGTTAAAAAAATTATAACAAAAATGATTTAAGAAAAGACTAATGCACATAGGTAATTCGAGGTGACCCTTAATTTGAAAATATATTGATACAATAATAAATCATAATCATATTATCAATAATTAAAAAACAATTATTCTAAGGTTATTCTACTTTGAATGAAGGACATGGTGTCTTCCAATTTTTGGGCTTTTCTCATTAATATAATTGATATAATGAAATAAAATATCTTGAATATAATTAAAATAATTGAAGGGTGAGTAAAAATACATTTTATGTTCCCATATGAATTTTGATATCCCTTGGAGGTTGATTCACCACCCTCTTATAACACCTAACATCAATGTACGTACATTTCCATGAGTCAAAATGGTAGATGTAACCAAAAATCATTCCTATTATCATACCAATAGATAAATTCATGTAATTATATTGTGGAGAAGTTATTGATAAAAAAATTAATCTATGATGTTCTATGTTGGGAATACACCATGGTGTATTTACCAACGTCTAATAATATACAGCATTATGAAGTGACAGCAAATTGGGTTTTTATATTGATATTTCCCATGGTATTTTGTTCACTATTTTCATGATCATGAAATTTCATGTCAAAGGGAACTATATCATGTTTAATAAAAATAATCCAATTTCTTATGATAAAATGAAATTAATATATTTTCCTCAAATTCCTAACAATTGACGATATCATTGATATTTTTGGATACGTGTAGTTGTGGTTAATTCATGTATATATATTACAATTCATGTACAATAATGGATATGAATCTGTGGAATTTTTTAATTAATGTATAAATAATATATACCTCTATTGTGGTAACTTAATTATCTAACACGGATTAATTTAAATGATATCTAACAAGGGGTTATCTGTAAGTTTTAAAATGTGATGTGAATTTATGATTGAAATTTACATCAATAAAAAATATAGGTATTTCAAAAAACCATAGTTTTTATCAAAGGGAATGGGTTTCGTATATATTGTATTTTTTTCTCATGATTAATACATAATGGGATAAGGTGACTTCACTGATAACAACCAATGGTTTTTTATGTTAGTTATTTTTTTATTATTTGTAACATTACACCATTATACTTCGAGGTAGACTGGGTGACTTCCTTTTAGCTATTTTTCCCACAAGACGAAATAATATGGGTTCAGTGTAAGTTGTCCAGGGATGAATGTGTCACTCAAATTGAGCATGTTTAATATATCTTCTATAACACCCTTAAAATTAGAATAAAATATTTATAATCATGATTTGGTTATTTACATGTAATGAAAAACATTAATAGGATTTAGATATATTGTAAACAAATACTATAATGTAAATTTTACTATTATAACCCGGTTTTTGAATCAATGGTTATGACTATGAATATCCATATTATGATATATATACATATATATATATAGATATAATGTTCCTACTTAATAAAAAATTATTGACTAATTTTTATTAAATAAGCGCTCAATATTTAAGGAATTTATTGTTTTCTTAAAAAATGAATTTCTAAAAAGTTATATTTTATAGTGAATATTGAAAAATTATAATTTTTTATTGAAAACAATCATTCATCATAGATAATTTATTATGTTCTATTTTGTTTTTTATGTATTTTCAAAAAAATATTTTTCCATTTATATTAGTAATAATCCTACATTGGTCATGGGAATCAATTTTATGGTTGATTTTGGAATATACATATTTACTTCTTAAAAATACATTTTTCTACAAAACCCATATTCATCAATTTTTGTTATAAAAAATTTAAAATTTATTAAATTAATTCAAGTAATTTGATTCTAAAAAAAATAAACCAAATTTATGATAATAATAAATAAAAAATTTAATAAGTATTTCTTAATTTTATTCATTATGAATAGTATCCCAAATAAATATTTGTCACCATGGTAAAAGTGGAAAAATTTGATTAAAACTATGGAATAAAAATTAAAATATCACTAATATAGTATTTTTTTCCTGTTTGATGATTATTTTATAAAAAAGTATTTCTATGGAGTTAGTAAATATATTTTAAACAATTGGTTTGAAATTGGGAACCCAATTTTCCCTTTTTTGAGGGAATATTATATTTTATTGAAATTAAATAAATATTTTTGAGCCTTTTTAACTAATGTAATAGATTGAATGAAACGTTTATGTTTTTGTTGACCCACGATTTTAAAAACACTAATTTATTATTAAAAAATTATTCTTTGAAACCATTTTATGAAATTATTTCAAGGTAAAAAGATATTCACTCTTAAGTAAGGAATATTCCTAAAAACTGTTTTTCTTGATTTTTTTTACAAATTAAAATTAGTTTCTATAATATATAGAAATTAAATCTGATAAAATATAAAATAAATATTTAATCATTATGTCCAAATTTATTTATAATCTTCACATTATTTTTTCTATATAATGATGTTCCACTGAAAAATTTTATGTTCTCACAATTAAGGTTAAAATCGGTATAATGTTATTTAACAAGAATATAGTTCTAAAAGTGATTCCAAAACATGAAAAAATGTAATTTTTTGAGTTCATTTTAAGAATATAAAATCTTATATTCTTTTTTTTAGAATTTATTCCACTATATAGTATTCTGATATAAATAATAATTTTTTATGTAATTCAATGTGCATCCTTTCACTCCCTTATTAATGGATACCATTTATCCATACATAAAATGACATTACGATAACATTATATCATATAATACCAGCAAAAATTATTTATTACATTCATTACCCATATCCTATATCTAATTTACTTTAAAAAATTCTACCCTTTCATGGATTAATGTTTAAGATAAAGATTTTATCCAATGAATAAGTATAACACTTAACCAAGTAAATTCAATTTTATTTCCTAATATAAATCCTCAATAACTATGTTACTTTTTTTAAAATAATTATATGTGTATCATTAATTTATTGAGATGTTATTATTATTATATAACTACCATTATCCACCCAGTTTTCTATCATATTTAAAATGAAAGTATCACTCATTCTTGTGTGGACTACTGCTTTCACATAGATGAATAGTTAATTTTCTATCACCATAATTCAAAATTGATTATTATTATAGATTTAATTTTTATATATTATATTTATAATATTTTTATGGTTACGAAATAAAAAAATTTACTTATGTTTCATTCCTTTATTTAGCTAGAAAATGAAAATATCATTCATAAGTATGTAATACTTACCATCTCCCCGAACTGTGTAAATAATTTTTATTTATAACTTTTATGGATGAATTATATATATATATATAATTTTAATGATATATATTCAATGAAAAAAATTCAATATATGATGGAATCATTTTCAAACTATAAGGATCCGAAAAGCCAAATAGAGACTCACATTAAAAACAAAAGAGCTAACACCCAGAAATAATTATTTTAATAACATAGTTTTAATAAATAAGTGATGAAATGTAATAAGTTGATAATATGTGATATTATTAGTATTAAAATTATTCTAGTGTTGAACTATAATGAATTTATATGTTTTATACATCTAGTTATAGCACCGTAGAAAAAATTAGAACTTTAGGTAAGGCTTTCTCATCTCACTTTTCTTTCAATGAGACATATTCCATATATCCCATATGTATCAATTTTCTTGTGTATATACTTTTCATGATGTTATATATTCAATATTTTAATTAATTATATGTGTAATTACCAATCCAAATAATATTATCTCTTTTGTGAGGTTTTAATTCATGTATTACCAAAGCGGTAAGGGTTTATCACATCAAATTATATTATATGGGGAATATTTTATGTTATTTTTTGTCACACATAATATGGCGTTTATAGATACATTATTACAAGTTATATGATAAATATACTTATTATAATGATATTAAATATTTTTTTTGAGGTTATTCATTCTCGGGTCTTATGATTCTAATGTTACCCTATCAGTAGGGGATTTATATTTCAATCTTATTTTAAAGATGTTTTTTTTAATGTTAATTTACATTGAAGGAAATTATAATATTATTTTAAAATAAATCCATTTAATTTTATTATAATTTTATTACCTATATAATTTTCAAGTAATATAGTGATTCTTGTCAATTCGGTACTTGAAATTATTGGAAAATGTTTTATATGAAAAATTGATTTTATAACCATTTTTGTTAGGAAAGTATTTATCCATGATCTTTTTTTCATAAAATATTTTGAAGAATGTTTTAGTATTATAATAATAATTTTTAATACTAATTATTAAACATGTTTTACTTTTAATAAAAAAAATTAATAGAATATTCTTGTTTTTTTACAAATGAAGTAATTTTGTCTTTTTATCAAAAAAATTAAAGGAATAATTATTTCAACAAACTCAACATAAATTTAAATTCATATGATCATGAACACTCAATTAATTAAATCATAATTTAAAATTTTTATTGTAGAAAAAATCCTTTGCAATTTGAAAATATTTTTATTTAAAATAATTTATTTTAAATTGAAAATTATATTTTCCAAAAGAAATATTACATTGATATTTTCAATAAATATTTCATCTATGAAAAAAAATATTTATTTAAATTATTATTTACCAGGGATATCATCCAATGATAAAATCATCATTCATTATTTGGAAGGTCTATTATTATAATGATGAGATGTTTAAAAATGTGTTTATTTTCAATGGGTTTTAATGTAATGAAATGTATATAAAACTTGTATCATTTCCATGGGTTACGATAGGTTTTTGTGGAGAATTTATTATGATCTTGTATCACACAGATTAATGGATCATATTTATTTGGTGTTTGGGCCTAGTATAATATATCCATACAATTCCTTTCATAATATCATGTTGATATCTCATGAGATTATGATGATAACACAAGAAATGACTGAAAATATATTTGTTCAAATTTTAATGTGAGGGAATTATTTCTATCTACATATACACACAATGTTATATGTTCACATCATTGAAAATAAATTAGTTAAAATTTTCATTCAAGAGATATATTTATTTATACCATTTCTCAAAATACTATATGTAGACATGATTTAGATTATCTAGGTTGACATGATTATTATTTTATATACTTATAATTTCACTTTCTTATATTATCACTCTTTAATTTTAATTACTTCATTGAAACCCTTATTGATCATGAATTTTGATATGAATTTATTTTGATGTTTATATGCTAAGAATTTCTAGGTATGAATATCTATGCTATGAATATGCACTTGATTATGTTATTATACACTTAATGTAATTTTATACTCTATTTTTATTGTTATATCCCATGTTTACTTTTACTGAGCATCATAATTCACCCCGCTTATGTTTCACATCCCCATGTAATATTGAAATGTTGTTATATTTTTTTACCATTTTGTTAGAAGATGAAAGTTCATCTAATATGATTTAATATTAATGTATGAAAATTAGGTGTTTTAGTGGTTTGTATCACAATAGGGTTTAGATATTCATTAATTATTTGGATTAGAGACCTTTTGTAAATATCTTATAGATTAGTATTGGTATAAGAAAAAATACTAATGTTCTTTAAGGTAGAATTATGTTATTTTCATAGAAATAAAACGATGTATGAATTCTAAAAGAAGAATTGGATTTGGAATATATTCATTTAGGGTTAATAATCCCAAAATTTTTAGTTGATTATATCTCAATAATTAATATAGTTCATGGTGATCGTTCCCTTACTGCTAGCCTAGTATGACACTTCAATGAATATTTTGGGGATAATTTGAATTTTCTTTAGGACTCATTATAATGAATTTAAATATATAATAACCAAGAATAAACTAGGTTATGACTATGGTCGTGATGATTTAGAATAATTTTCAATATTTAAATATCAGATAAATTAATTTTCATGATTTATCACGATGATTATTGTTTTTTACACTATGATTTTTGGTTATGGTCTGGGGCAAGATCGAGTAAGAATTTTTTTTAATGCATGGTGTGACGTAATATAGAATGATTGTATTAATTAGAAACCAATAAAATCCGGAGATGGAATGTTAATCCTTGTGATTATATCTACCAAAAAATATCATTATATGATTAACAACCTCAACATGGGTGAGTATCCTAATAAACCATAATAGATTAAAATGTAATTTTATTTCAATTCTTGTGGAAAATATTATGGTGGAAAGAATGATCAATTCCCATTATTTCAAAAATGTGAGAGTAATCACCCATGATAATTTCTAAATGGAATAGTAAGATGTTTTCTATATGAGAATAAAGGGAATAAAATAATTAATTTACAAGGAATTTAGTGTCTTATATGAGGGTTATATGGGCACTATCTGATTCAATTCCCTTTCTATGATATTTCCCTGATACCAAGGACATGTCTATGTTATGTTGATCATTGAAGTGAATAAATTGAAGATTTGAAGTATTTAGATATAATAATTTGGTTATTTAAGGTTCTTATCAATGAAAGTTTAGTTATAATAATCATGAAATATATGAATATTGTACCAAAGTAGTTTGTTTAATCATTTGAAATCATAATTTGAATAATATTTATAACTATGGGATGACATTTAGTGTTAAGGTGATATTTTTATGGAACACATTATTAATGGGATGATAAACTTTATTCTGTAAAAAATGTTGAGATAATAATTTTTTCTTGGGATAAAGAGATTATTGATATTGATAAATTAAATTGGATAGTATTCATAAGCTTGATCATGTTTTTTATTTGATGAACATGTTATTTATGTATATTTTATGATGTTTAATGAATTTTAAAATTTATGTAATATATATAATTTTTAAATGAATTTATTTTATACTAAGCTTATATGGTAATTCTGGTTACTAGTATGTTTTAAGAGAATATAAAATCAATGTATTCAAATGTTTGATATATGAAATCGTTGGTCAATTCATGTAATCTAGATAAAATGTAAAATTTGATCTAAAAAGATCTCAAATATTTCAAACATTTGGGTATGTATTTTAGTCACACATATTTTCAAGGAGACTTAATGTTATCAATTTATGGAATGGATTATGATTAACTTCTCGGGTTATGTATCCATATTGGATAAACTTTTCAAATTGTTATTAATTTGAAACAAAATTTTGAGACAGATAGTATTAAATTTAACTATTTTATGGATATTTTTATCTATTGAATGAAAATTTTATTCATTTTATAATGTGAAAAAAATTATATTCATTTTAAAATATCTTTATTTTCGTTTATGTATTAATAAAAAAATCTATAACCATTAAGAATGGTATATTGAAATAAAAATTTTATTATTTTACCTTAATTTATGAATAATTAATTTTATTTTCACCCAATACTTATTTATGGTTTTTCATTAACATTTTCAATAACATGTTCTTTTTAGCTCTCTATTATTCCTTATTCAATAGTTTTATCTTCTATGTCTATAATTTTACTTCACACAAATTTTATATTTTAAATGAGAACCAAATTATGTGTTATTTTGGATAAGTATTATGTTTTCCTATCACCCTTTATAAGAATGTTTTACTACAACCCATTATGATGTGGGTTTTCAATAAAGATATTTTAAAATATTACACAGTTGATGAGCAATATAAAATTTTATTAACATAATTTATTTATAATTGAACATATAATACAAAAAAATTATAATAATAATAAGTTGGACTACATTTATAACAGACAACACTGAGATTTATGTTAATTGAGATATATTAGAAAGATATTATTATATAAATGTTAATTTTATAAGTTACTCATGTGAGGAGGATCCAGACTTCTGTTGAGAGATCTATGGATCTATAGGGGTTTTCCACTTCTTTTGAAAAATATTCTTTTTTTCATCAACATAATCTTGATTTGGATTAGGTTTACCTCTCTATGGTAGCAAGGCATTCGCTGGTGGGATACATAATTGTGGATGGGCCGCTGGCAGCTTCGCAGTTCTGTTGGACTGACATCAGATGATGATGGTGGGTTTCCAGGAATTTAGATGTGTGTTGTTTTGTTGGCATCATCAATGGTTGTCAATATATCCTTAAATGCTTAAATATATCCTTTTGGTGTGATTAATTGATGGTCAAATAATCGTTAAATAGTTCAATTGGTTGTTCTACTTGTCTTGGTGGCAGTGAGTTGAGGTGGGTTTACAATCATGGCTACTTGGTCATTGTCGGTCTATATTCACACTGGTGTGGGTCCTCAAGAATACGCAGTGGATGGAGTATATGTTGGGTCTTATTGGGATTATTCAACTATTGATATCATATATGGCTACCATCGAAGTGTTAGTGCAGATTTTATGGGTCTTGTTGTCATGGTTCTTGTCACTGATGCAATATTTTGGGCTTATCATGGCCAATTTTCTTATAATGGGAAGTGTCAAAATCAGATCCTTCCACTCATATATAATCATTCATTCCTCTATAATTTGGGAATTTTATGGGTTATCCAATATCCCAGTTCAAAAGGGAGTCTTGTTCTTCTTTTTTCTTTTTCATTAAATTGGGATCTAACATTAACATTCTGCTAAATTTTATTGTTTTATCATACCTACAAAATTCGAGAGCATGTATATGAGTAACCCCACTATTATATATATATAATATAATTTTTGTACTCTGTATAAAATTATATTTTAATTATTCGTAAATATTCAAAAAATATTTGGTGGACTCATTTTTTCTTCAAAAATGCAATTTAATAACAAATTAATTTTATTGAATTTTGTTCATTGGAATTATATTTATTTCTTAATTATTTAATAAAATTTATTTTTTAAAATTAATACTAAGTCAAAATATCGAAATAAATATATGGGGAGGTTTTTTTGTATTTTTCTAAATAATATATTTTACACTGAATAATGAAAAAATACAGATTTTTTTTGAAAAGAAACTTTTTATTTCATGAATTTAAATGAAAACATTTTGAAAAAATGATTTAAAATTAATATTAGTAAGTTTATATAATAAATAATACATTCATAATCATTTGAATATGTTTTATGTTTGATTTTGGTATAAAAAGGTTTTATACTTAAGAAGACATATTTCTAGAAAACCTGTTTCCATCCCATTTTATCGGTCATTTTAAATTTAATTCTATGAATTATATAAATATAATTTTATAAAATGGATTCAATATTTATAGTAAACATTTTTAATATAATATAATATGGTTAACTTCATTTTTTCATTATGAATAATAACAATAGTAAATATTTATGACCTATGTAAAGGAGTTAAAATTCATTAAAACCTTGTGCTGAAACATTTAAACATATATATAACATACCATTATCAATTAATATTACTTATTTTTTGCCAAACTTTTTATTAATGAGTTAACTAATTTATTGTAAATCGTTATTTTTAAATTGGGAACCCATTATTTACTAGTGTGAATATAAGTCAAATTTTATTAAAATTAAAAAAAAAATTATTCACTATAATTAATGGAATGGTTCAAAGGTTCCATGTGGTTTCATATTTCTAAAAAAATATAATATCATTGATTTTTTCATTAATTAACCAAATAATCCTTTAAAAAAGTATTACATCATATCATTGTAAAATGATTTTTAATCTCAAATCTGGTATTTTCCTAAAAACTATTTTTTATGTGTTTTGTGATTTTATATAAAAATATTTTCCTCCACCTATGGAAAATAAATCTTTCAAAATAGATTCAAATTTTGGAATCATCATTTCCACATTATTTTATAAATCTTTCATTATTTATTCCATACAATCATTTTATCTTGGTAAAAAAGTTAATTTATCATAGTTAAGGTTAAAGTTGGATATGGTTATTTAACTAGAATATAAGGGATAAAATGTATCAAAAAATACCCAAATTTTATTGGTTTAATTGATTTTTACACTATCAAATCATATAATTTAATTTTGGTTCCTTTGATTCACTTTATGTTGTTATGATATTTATATTATTTAATATGTTATCTAATTCTAAGTGTGTCTTTTCTATTATTTTATAAAAGGTTATAACATTTCTTCTCTTAGACACAATTATGATCCTTATATATTGTAAGAAACCTCAAATAATTCATCCCAATATTCCTTCCCTTCATCCTGTTGCTTATGGATTTTCAAGAAGACCAGACTATCAAATCTTAAGGTGTAATCCAATATAGGTTTCTCACTGAATATGTATAACTCTAAACTGAGAATATTCTATTTTTATACTTACTAAAAAATATGATATTTTTCATAAAATAAGAACATTATAATCATATATAAGATTAATATTTATAAAGACTATGTAACCAAAATTACCCACCCTATTTTCCCTCAAATGAGAAATAAAAGTATCTATCGAATTTATCTATAGACTACAACCTCCATGTACTGAAATAATTCATTTTATATCACCATAATTCAATGATTATTATTTTTATATATTTAATGTTTATATATTATTTTTATTTTATGATTATAGTTTTAAAATTAAAAATATTATTTTATCTGATTTTTCTTTACTTTCAATAGAAAGTAAAAACTATTATTCATGAGTATGTATGGCATTTGTTATTTAAGAACTATGTAAATAATTTTCCTATATAAACATTTTATCAATGAAAAAATATGTATAACTAATATATTAAATATTTATATCATCAATAACATTATCGTGATGATGGCACCATGATCAAAGTGTGAAGGACATAACTGATAAACATAAACTCGGGTTATATATTATTTAATAATTATAAAAAATGATTTTAATATTGAATTTTTAATATATTATTTATAATATATTATAGAAGGATCATGCATAACATTATAAGTTTATAAATTATTTTATTATATATTTATAATAAATTTAAATTTATTATATAATAGTTTATATAACTTTTGATTCATGTTGAACATGACATTATGATTCGTCATCTATTATTTCGTTCTGTGAGACATGTTCCATATTCACCACTCGTTTCCACTATCCGTTGAATTTAAAGAACATTTATATCATTTATAATTTTCATCAAAAATATGGTGATTTAATTATCCAAATAAGGTTCTCTCTTTCATGAGGTTTTGATTAAGAAATTTCCAAATAGGTAAGTGTATACAATATAAAATTTTCTTTCTTTGGAAATATGTTATGTTATGTACCTATATTCATTTAAGATCTTTATATAGATCCCTTTTTACCAATATTTTTGTGAATAAATGTATTATCATGATATTTAATGTTTAATTTGAATAAATCCTTTCATGGTGCTTATGATTCCAAAGTTACCCAAGTGGTAAGTGATTTCTGTTTCCATATCATTGTAATGAGGATTATTTATGATTTACTTTCCATGGATAAAAATAATATGAAATTATTATTAATAATAAAAAATATTTTTATCATCCTTTATTTATCAATGAAATTTTTAAATAATAGTAACATTTTCCAGCATATATTTCTTAAAATTAATGGGAAGTTTTTTTAATAAAAAAATAATTTTATTTTTTCTCTAGTCGGATGTCTTCTTCATTTACATGTTTTTATTAAAATATTGTCAATAATATATTTAATTTACTCAAATTATTGTTCATATTTTATTTCTACCCATTTTTAAAATTCTATAAAAAAACAAAGGAATATTGTTTTCACATTCAAAATGAGGTGTTCCTATTATTTTTAGTGAATTTTTTTACGGAATATAATTTTAAGATACTCAGAGTAATTTTACTCCATCATTACTAGTAAATAATTTCAATATCCCATTAAAAGTTTCCATGTTTTTTTTAACTAATGTTTCTTCCATATTATTTTGGAAATATTTTTATTTAATAAATGTTATTTCAAAATGAAATGGATATTTCCTAAAGAAATATTCCTGTGATCTTTTAGACATCATTTTCATCTATAAATAAATCCATTGATGTTAAATATGATTTACTAGCTATATGATCACGTGATATAGTCCATGTTAATTATATGGGTGGTATATGATGATGATGATGATGATATTATTGTGAAACCCTTTTATTTTACATCTGATATAATATAATGAAATTTTTTTAATCCAGTTTCATTTCCATGGGTTAAGATGTATTGATATGATAAATGTTTTAATATATTTTTGTGAATATATTAGTAGATTATAATTTTGTGATGGGTGGAACTGACATTATATGTCCCTATAATTTGTTGGGTAATGTGATTGTAATATCTTATAAGGTTATGATGATATGAATTGAAATTATTTCAAATAGAATTATTCATATTATGATATGTGAGTTATATTTCTCTATAGCTATGACCACATGATTAAGTGTGGAAAAAATTATTAATTTATTATTTTAGATCTTCATTCATATGTATAATTTATTTCTATATTTTATCATAATATTTTTAATGGAAATGATTTCAATTAGATACTTTCACAAGATTATGATTAGATATTCTTATGATGAAACATGCCTATGTTATGAGTCGTGGGTGTTTATTATTACAATAACACCCTTATTGATGGTGGTTTTGGATATGAAATAATTTTTCAGTTTATGGTCTTATATTTTTAGTGTATGAATACTAAGTTAATAACTCATAATTGATTATGTTCACATACTATTATGATCGTCCTATGGTTTCTTATAGATGATAACTCCCGTTTTTTACCATTACTAACCATTTATGATCATACTTTTTTATGTTTTATTTTCCCATGTTATGAAGAATGATTTTATAATAGGTTATGTCTAATAAGGGTTCTATATGTGAAGAAACGAGTTGGATATGATGTATATATTTATGAAAATATTTTTTTTATATCCTATTTTCTAATTACTGTAAATCATTAATATCTTGGAAAAGCTCATGATGATAGATAATCAATATTCATCCAATAATATGTAATTTTCTATATATTAAATGTTGTGGTTTCAATATTTTATCCTTTTCTAGAGACTGTTTTATATAGTAAAGATAACTCATTGAGCCCAAGGAATAACACTGGTACATGTTACACTCTATAATACATTTATATGAGAATGGATCGGGGATACAAATTTATAAAATTCCTCTTCCTTTTCCCAAATATATAAAATTAGGATGTAATATTTAAATTATAATTGATGTTATTTATTTGAGAATAGATAGATTTAGTGGGGGTGGTATCAGTCCTCCTAAGGAAGAGGGACTGAAGTTATTATGTTTATATGATAGTTTTTATACCTTGATGGGATCCCCTTCTTATAAACATCTTAATTGGAAGTGATTGTTATGGTTCATGGATGTTTGGAATGAATATGGTGGCAATTGGATAATGGATGTGGTAATTGAAATAATGGTTTTTATATTAAGTAATTACCTAATTATTGTGTTTTCTTGGGATATATACTTCTAAGTAATATAGTTAATTAGTATTTATAAATTCATTCCTATAACATCCTTTATTTTTCACACATCAAAAATAGATATGGTTGAAACACATATCACATGTATACAAAATCTTCTCATCCTCGTCCTTTTAAAATAATACATATCTTATCTATAATTTCATTATGAAAAAATTTAGATTTTATCCATAACACCACTGGAGCACAGTGGAATAATAGCAACGTATTGTAGATTTTCTTTGTAATGCTTATTATAGTCTTAAAAAAATAAAAAATGTCAGTTCTTATATTTTTACATTTTAGGTATATAATTTCCTTGTTTTTATTACTTTTACATTAATTTTTTGTCAAATGAGTTGATTAAATAGTGTTTAAATAGGGATTGAGTTAATAGTAGTTCTAATAGAATACTCAGATTCATTTAGACCTTTTTTCTGAGATTCAAGTGATGATGAACTATTTAGTCTATTTTCTAATATTATCAACATTATAATTATTTAAAGAATAATTTTAAAATTTAGTAATAATTTTTTTGTAATTATTTTATAGTATTCCTTCCATGATGTATATGGTTGAGTGAATATATATTGATTAAATTTTCTTATTTCAAGTATATAATGGACATTAAAATGTTTTTAAACCCATATAAATTTATGTGATTCCTAATATTAATTTATTTGTGTATTTTCATGGATTATAGGATATATAGGTGCTAATCCAGTGTGTTTGAGACAAATGAACGATTAGGGATCAATGTGGTTATGTAAGTCTAAGATAGAGATGGAAGGGAATTAGAAATGATATTAAATGTGTTCACTAGAATTTATAGTTTCTATAAAACACTATATTGATATGATACTGGGTTACATAGAGTGAGGAACCTCAAAGGGGTCATTCCATGGTCTACAAATCAAATGTCCAAGTGAATTCCTGTATGAATTGACATAATTTACTATTTATAATGATAGGATGAGTGTGAAAAATATAGAGTTTGATTGAGTAAATGTATGGGATATATGTTATCCAAGAGGGATAACCCATTAGTTGAGTATGGATATTGTGAATGTACTTATTTGAAAAACTTAAATGGGGAAGGGGGTTCTAGTGAGGGTGTAATAGTGATTTGATCCCTAGAGGTCATTTCTACCAATGTTTAGTGTATGTGGAATGTTAGTAATGAGCTACATAGATAATATATGATTTTATTGGTAACATATAATTTTAAAATGTGTTGATGTAATTAGCTGAAATAAATCTGTTAAGATAATAGTTTATATCTACCAATGGTAGGGAAAAAGTAGTTTGTTTTATGGTTTTACTTTTTACCGAGATTGTGGGAGTTGTTTGTTACTATAAAATGGAAAATATAATGTGTATTTAAGGATGTTTAGATGAAAAGTTTTATTCTATTATACACAATGGATATATATCAATATCATTACTCTATATAGTGATGATATTTTTATTCTTAATTCCTTTAAGAAACCAAAGTGAGTAATAGATGAGCATGTCAAGAATAATACTAATGAGTAGATAAAGAGATATTTATTAAAGATCCACTAACAGTGGAAACAAATTTTTCCCAATACTGGATAATCTTCCAACAAGTCATGCAATATTTACTTTCCTAGACCGTATGACTCATTGGCTAGTGGTGTGATATGGGTTTCCCTAGACATGATACTCTATAATCCAGTGGGATGATGTGTGATTACCTAGACTAGATACATTCATATCTAGTGGTGATATATATCTTTTCAAAGTCTATATGATTTTTCATCCATGATACAGAGAGAGAATATTTTTTTGGGATATCTACTAACATTAAAACAAATTGAGAATGTCTAAGAATGATTCACTTCTTCATGATATACTATATTGATATATGATGAAATATTATTTTAAAACAGTATGTTTAGTTTACCTAATCCCCCTTGAGTGTTTTAAATCCTTTCCTAATTTTATACACTTAAAATCAATAGTTTATAATAACATTCTTTGATATATGGTTATCCATGATTGAGGTAGTTTCACTAATAGATAGTAAAAATAAATTGGTTATAGTGGGTTTGGGTCGACCATCAGTGTTTCCTCTCAACAACACAATATATGACCAATATTTTCATGCGATTATTTTTGTATTTAATTTTATTTGGTTTATATAGACAATATACAATGGTTATTAATAAGGACATCCAGAGTGGTGGTTTAAAAAGTTTTATGTTCAAACATAGGATAGAACTCTATTAAGAGTAATTAAATTATTGTTGGAATAAAAGATACTACATGGGCCTAAGTATATGTTAGCAAGATAGAGAAGATAAATGTGGAATTTAATATGGGTCTATGGTCTAGCCATCGATAGTGTAATGGACCTCCATATTTTTTATTTATGCTTTTGTTTTGAAATTATCTATGATCATCCCACATTGTGTTTTTATAGATTTACAAATGTATGACATACATGGTTCCAACTTCTTACACCATGGTACCTTCATTATTTGTAATTCCTTTAAAGAAAATTCATGTATTTTACTCTAAATTTATTTGTCTGTGGATTTTTTTAAAATTTTTATTACATTTAAGATTAATTATTTTATGGCATCACCTGGTGTTTTTATCATGCCATCATCCCCACTTAAATACCATTTGAATATGAGGAGGCACATATAAGGTCATGTGATGATCTAGTTTAGGCTATTTCATAACGACCAAGAAAGATACATTATAATATTTAAATTATATTATTGTTATTTTTTAATTCATAATCTAAATATGATATTCTTTGATTGTTTTATCATGATGTAAATCTAAATCCATCAAATCGTTTATATGAGATGGGTATGATTGATATATCTTTTAAAGGAATACAAGGAACTCATTATAAATATTTCTCAATAGGATAATATAATCGATCGAAGTTTCTACATTCAAAATATTTTCCATGATTTAAAATTTTCTAGTATATCTTGGTATGATCATTAATTTTTTATTTAATATCATTTATCCCATATAGAGAGAAACCATGAAAAAACATGACCCCAACTGTGACCTCTAAATGTATATAATATTAATTATCATATGATTCAATAGTCTTTTAACAAACATTATCTGATTTTATATGTAATAAATTTCTTCACTCATCTCCTATATAATAATGACCTTGGAAATAAAAATTCACACAATTCAGAGTAATATAATGTGAATTAGAATTTCAAACCATAAAAGGATTTAAACAGTACCATCATGATATTATATTGGTAATTATTATAATAAGATAACTTAAAAAATGATATATTATTTTCCCTTAATCCTCTAATATTAATAATATTAGAATGAATAAAATAAATAAGAATTTTAATAGCCTGTTATTACAAAACTTTGGTCTGGGGATCATATATCTTGTTCCCATTCAAATCATCACTCTAAACCACTTAGATACTCTTAATGATTATAGGATTTTCAGGGTTTTTAGTTAGATATAATGGAAAAAATCACCCAATTAAATTTCATAATTTGTTTAATAAATAAGTTTTATAAGATCTACCACTTAAAAAAAACCTTTGATGGGAAATAAATTATTTGATGTAGTCATCCAGTTAAGAATAAATCATATAGCATTTCATACATGAGGACTTTCAGATAAAACAACCACAATGTTCAATGATACCTAATCTTAATTCATACAAGGATAAAACTAGTATATTATAGACACTAATCCATCATATGGTAATAAGTGAGGTAATGAAACAAAAACATTGAAATTTATTGTCTCTTAACAGGGTAAAAATAGTGATGTTTGATATCAAAACACATCTTAATGAATTATTATTCCATAATAATATAAACCAATCATCAATTACTTCTTCATTAAATTTTGAAATATAATCATATTAATAAAAAATATAAATCTATCAAAGGATTGACACCGTTCCCTATTTTCCTCCAAAAAGTAAAATTATTGTTATCGATTTACATTTGAAATTTTTCACTTGAACTTAAAAAATTCATCCAAGAAAAAAGGTGAAACATTCACAGATGGATAGAACACATAATAATACAATTATTCAAATATAAGTGAAATTACATTAAAATTATATTAAACATCAAATCATCATATTATTATTAGAATAACTTTTACTGCCCGGTTGTTGTATGGTTGTAGATTAATTGGTTATATTTTTTTGAACATATCAAGGATGAATAAATTCAATATGTGTTTAACATTGGGTGATGGAGGAAGTTACTAATGATTATATAATTCATTTTGTATATATGAATAAGAAATTATTATTAATTTTTTGTTAATTTATTGTGTATTAGATTTATTTGATTCAATATAATAGTCCCTAAATATTATGATTCATGATATAGATTCTAATCAATTAATTAAATGTAAAAAGGGTATTGAGTGCACATTCTATGATAAATTCTTAGATATTTAGAATATAGATAATAAAAATCATAAAAATATATTATTAAAGAAATATATTATTGGCTATAAGTTTGAGAAACCATCCAAATATTATCAATAATCGTGGTTCTTTTCTTATCTGATTTATATCCTTTAAAAATGATTCATAAATTTTATGTGTGAATAATGAATTAAAGAGATACCATATTGTTATTTAAAGGCACATTTTTTAGAATTTAAATGATACAAATGAATTTAGTAATGATTCATAATAGTTTTTAAAATATATTGATACTTCCAAAAGTAATTTTATTTTTTATCATTTCATTACAAATTATAAAAAATCTCTTCAGATGAATTATGGTCGATATGTTTTAATCAAAGTATTTTATAAATTATATGTTATAAATAAAAATGGATTAATCCAAAATTTCATAGGATTTCATAATGGAAAATTATATTTTATAATATTTAATGTATACTATTGTGTATAAATAGAGGTTTTTTCTCTAACAGTGAATGATTCATCGAGAATAACCAATATAGATTTCATAAAACTCATCATATGTTGAATGTTCAAATTTTGTAAGGATCTCCATTAAATTCATCAATTTAATTTTATATGTTGATAATATTCTATTATTAAAGAAATAATATAAATTTGGAAAATTAAAATAGCTTAACCCAATGTTTGTAAGGTTTATTCCTTAATTTCACAAGTGGAACTAATTAAAAGAAGTTCAGATTACATCCAAGTGGGAAAATGTTGTGTTGGTCATCATAGTTAAAAATTACATAGTCCATTTACTATGTCATTATTCTAGAAAATTTCTTTTCAAATTGAATTAAAGTATAATGTAAAGATATTTATGGTAATTTTAAATTGAAATATTTAATATTATTTATTTTGATAAAAAGTTTATGTATTTTTCATAATATTTTGAAAACAATTTAAGAAAAAATAATAAAGAAAATTATGAGACCATAATTAAAGGAATGTTTTTATATTAAAATTAAGTAAATTATTATTATGTAATCCATTTTATAAAAAAATATATGAAAATATAAGTTATAGATACCTTAATATAGTATTCCTTGATATTTTTCATATATATGAATGAATTGAAGTCTTAAACTAAATTCCTTTAGAAATTTTATCTATTAAACAATTAAATCAAAAATATATTCATTAATTATGATAATTTTTATCTAGGAAGCATAATAAGAATAATTATTCATAATAGGGATAATTTCGTGTTGATACATATCATATAATATTCCTATATCACCTATGATTACTATGATAAGTAGGCATTATTATTATTGTTTAGGGTATATGTGTTTAAAAAATAAAGAATAATTGGGGAATAAGATATCAAGGAATGTCATTATATATAAATGTATTTATCATTCTAAAATAGATTTGTAAAAATTAGGTTGACGTGCATAAAGAACTATTGATTCGATTATTCTAGTTGAAGACCAATTTCATAAGTAATAAGATCATACTGTAATATTGTAGTGACATATAAATCGTATAGAAAATCGTATTAAGAAGTTATTTGAGAATAAATATTGAATATTAGAGTCTAATAATACATTATGTTTCATGGGGAATGATAGATAAGTTATTTCCTAAGAATAGTAGAGAGTTCATCCTATGTACTTTCTTGAAGGGGAGTGCACAAAAACTATTTTTCAATATTATGTTTTTTAATAAAATATAACCAAATTTTTAGAATTTAGAGTTATAAATGAAATAAATTTTCATGTATTCAAAAAATGATTAAATGGGTGATTAGGTAAGCCTTGCATATAAATATTGAATAGATATCATATTTTTAAATTTAAGAAGTATTTTTTAAATAGATTGTTAGGGAAATATTTCATGAAATATTCCTCTCCTTCCATTGGATAAATGGTTATGTTTAGTATCTTATTAAATAAAATCCAAAATTAGTATTTCATCAATCCAATTTGTGTGAAAATTAATTTATCCCCTCTTTATATATTAGTAAAATCCATTATTCATATTTTTTATTCTCTAATAATCAAAATATCCAACCGTAACTCCACATTCATGTTGATGGTCACTAAGAACTCACCACCAAACCGAATAATATTCAATTATATAAAACTATAAATAAGTGCAGAGATATAATGGATCATCTATAAAAAATAAGCATTAACGTAATTAAAAATAAATTATTATCACACTTTATATTTAAAACTAATAATTGATAATTGAAACAAAATGGATGAAAAAAAGAAATGATTTTATATAATTATGAAAAAAACTCAAGAACCCTAATTCAGTTTAGGTTCCCCATTTTGGTCACTAGATGTTTTTTTTCAGTTCATGTGATGGGAAACTAAGAATATTTGAGAGAATATAGAAATATATATTTTCAACTAAATAAATTAAAAGAATATAAAAAATAGATGCAACCATTTTCAGAAAAAAAAATTTAAAATTAATTTAATATTTTAATATTTTCCATTCTTCATAACACAAAAAATATTTTTTTAAAAATTAAATCACTATTTAAAACATTCCATTGACATAGAAATGACATAGCATGCTCGATAAGACACACTATGTTTATCTTGTGTTATATGTAATAATGACTTTCCTCAATGTCTTTTGAAACACGAAAACAATGTTTTATAGAATAATGACATCTTATATAATATAACCTTGATGTTAAATTATTATTAATAAATAAATTATAAAAAAATATTATTTACAAAAATAAATTATTAATTCATAGGTTACCTATTAATTGGAAATGAAAATATGAGAACCAATTGAATATAAGTGATATATTCTTATTTTTATGACCCCAAAGTTTTATTGAATTAATAAATTAAATTAATTATAATTATTTATTTATATTAATGTAATATATATATATATATATTATATAGAGAATCAAATATTTTTTATACTAATCTAATAAATATGATATACCTAAGATAAGAACAAACAAGATTTTATACATAAAAATTTATATTTTTATAAAAGAGGGTTTACCTATTTTTAACAGAAAAACCTTTTTATATTTAATTATTGTAACTATTATAAATTTAACAATTAAAAAAATTCATCCTTGAAATCAAGACATAAAAATTAGTTTTTGATATATTTTAGTTTTTTATAAGGTTTTGTTTTTTAATGAATAGTAAAAAATTTGCTAAATTTTAATGAAAGACATCCTTTTGTATAATTTATTCATAAAGATAAATTTTATTTTAATTTGATTTCAAAGATAAATTAGAAATTTTTTTACTTAATTCAATTTAGGTCATTGGAATCAATTTCACTTTGAAAATGAGTATAAAAACATAGTAACCTTTTGAATGCTTTTACTTTAAAATCATGTAGTGTCATCCCATTAGGGGGATATATTTTTAATTAATTTCATAAAAATATGTTAATATAATTTGTAAAAATAAATTCCATATTATTAATCATAATAATTTCTAATTTCTAAAAATCCCAACATTGTTTTTCACCGAAAATATTATTGAAAGTGATTAAAATTAATTACAATGGCTGAGAGGAATATTAAGATTATAAAGTAGTAAATGATAAATTTAAGACCCAAAATGACCTAGAAACTTTTAAAACCCCTTTTTATGGATAATATTTATCCATTATCATTTAATTATTCACATCTATTTGTCTTTTATTACTTTTTTTTAGGAAAAAACGTGGTCACGCTTAACTTGTTTTCAAAAATGCCTTGTGTGTCATTTCTCTTCCCTATAAATGGACACTGCTTCTACCTCAACATCACACCACTAAAATATCATAGGTTAGGCCATTATATTCCTATGAAACGTAAAAATTTCACAAAATTTCTTCCATAATCCACCCCTTGGGTAGAAATCGATCGGAGGAAGCCTTTTGACACAAACCAAAAAGAGTTACCTAATTAAGAGGAAATGTCTTATCTCAAGATTTTTTCTTTTATTTTCCTTTTCCACTCTATACACTCCCTTTATTTCATGGGTTTCTTAAAAATCATCTTAAATATACTAATATTATTTTTATTAAATGTATTTTAACTAAACTAACAGAGACCTCCATCTTGCATGAAACAAAACATACTGTTTATCTGTACAATGAACTTCCATCTCACAAAATGATGATTGTTCATTTTTTTCCTTTACCACCTCACATGGAGGAAATTATGTTGAAAAATATATTTATAAATGTTATATATTATATTTTTTAATTATTTAATCTTATTTAACACTTTTACCACACATATATTTGATCATTCCAATTGGTGTAATTATGATAATTTTTTTGAGGAATTTTCCACTACCGCACCCTCAAAGAGATATGATTAGTTCACACACTACATGCAATGTATTTTGGACGGTTTTAGGTAAATAATATGATATATATGATATATTAATTAAAATTTAATAATTATATATGTATATATATATATATTCATATATGTTATTTACATAGTTTCTTTCAACACAGATATTAAACGGAAACAACATTTATGTGTACATACTATCTACCCTCTCCATGAACCATGTATTCCACTTCATACTTATATATTTTGACGATTATTAAAATGAAAATATAATAAATATACATGATATTTTTATCAATTTTTACATTCTGGAAATCATTATATATGTATAACGACCAATGATATACAAATTAAGACACATGAAATGAAAAAATCAGAAACTTCCCTTAGTGTATCCCTGATAGAGAATTGTTAACTAGAGGGTAATATAATGTCATAATGATAACATATATGGTATTATATATATAAATATTAGAATTTAAAATATTTTTAAAAATGTTACATTTGTGTTACGTGGATGGTGTATGAGAATGAAGAGAGTCAAGATAGAGGGTAAGGGGATTTTATTTCACTTTTTATTTCAGAGAGATACAATATTTATTCACCACCTGTTACTTTTGTGTGGTGTATACATTGCATGGATGAAATCAAAGATTATTATACTTAAATTTATGTATATTTACATATCAATTATATTATCATTATTTCATGGGTATATGGTTTCAAAATCTACTAAATCTATAAGAAATTATTGTCTCAATTTCAATCATTGAGGTAACTATTTTATTATGCACTTACATTATATTTCAATGTGTGCATACTTAAATTTGAAATATCATATATTGAATCTATTAAATTTAATGATATTTTAATTGTCATTTAATTTAATTTTCTTACATGTATATCAAGATCCCAAGTTACAACGTGGTAAGTATTTATTGAAACAATCACATTGTTTATCGATATTATTTATGATTAAGATTCATTTATTGGAATCTTATAGTCAATCACTCAAGAACACTCATGATTTCCTTTTCATATGTATATTCATAATTTATTCAGGTATTGGTACCATTTTTATATTCATTTTCATGTATGATTATTATGAAATTATTTTCAAGAAATCCTGATTTTATCCTGTCTTCGGTCAGAAATCTATGTTTCATTATATCCATGTCTTCTAAAAAGGGTTAAAATGAATATTGTACTATTTTCCAATGATCATTAAAATTAATTTTTCCCTTTTTTGTTTTACCAATTTTTTCAAAGTAATATTCTTTTCACTTTCTGAAAATATCATTTTTCAATCATTTTATTGTGTAAAAGGAATGTTCTACTTACCATGTATAGAATATACGGATATACCTATTTTCATTTATATGAAGCTTCCTTTGAATTTATAAAAGGATATATTTTAGGAAAATTGTTTTAAAAATAATTTTCATAGAATGGTTTTTAAAAAACTGATCATGATTTATTCATATGTTTTCTATTTATTTAAAAGGAAATGGTTTTAAAAACATTTTGAAGGTTTCATTATAAGTTTCCAAATTATTTTAAATGAATTTTTTAATCTTTTTTCAAGAATTATTTATATGTTTTAAAATTAATTTGAAGAAAAATGGTTTTCAAAAAATGAAATATTCAATTATATGTTTTCATGAAAAATGGTTTATAATGTGTTTTCACTAATTCTCTATAAATTCTAATGTTTGTTTTTAAAAAAATAGGATTAAAATCGTCTTATGTTTTAAAAATATTTTTTTCCAATAAGAAAGGTTATTTTACTAAAATTTTATTTTATAATTATCATTCTATGTTATTTTCAATATAGAATGGAATATTTATATTTTACTCATGCCCTTCTAAGAAGTGATCTAAATTTTACATTCATATTATTTCTCCAAATGGGAAATGCACGATGTCATGGTCATTATAAAAAATAGTTTCTCTTTTATAGGTTATTTGTTTATGAAATTAGTTTCTCTTTCATAGGTTATAAGTTTATGAAATCTGTTTCACTTTCATGAGTTATTATTTTGATGAGATTATTATGAAACCTATCTTTTTTCCACAAGTTATGATATTACTTGATTTTTATTATAACCATTTCATTTCATGGATAATGATATGATTGCTTATGATTTAGTGGAAAATATATGTACAATTTCATTATAATATGGGTGAGACCTATATCTCCCTCCAATTTATTGGGTTAAGAATTATATCTAATGATATAGAAATGGATAGAATGAGAAATTGAATTGGTTAAGTATTACATTGCTAGAATGAGAAACAAACTTAGTTAAGTATTATAAGGCTAGAATTAAGAGTGAAATATTTTCAATAATACAGGGCTGGAATAGGGTGCGAACAAGGTTCTATAAAGGACTTGTTCTACTAAGATGGCCCCTGATGAAATTCCTTGACTACTTTGGAAATCATTATATTATATTATATTTCATTAGAAATTGCATGTTGGGTTCCAATGTTATTTTATCATGGATTTTGTTCTATATTTCCTTATGTGTCTTGTCTTATTAAAATAAATGATTTATTAAATTATTCATGTTTAATATCGTTGATATGTTGTGGATGATCATCTATTTGTATGATCATGTTCCCATACCACTAGGATCATGATTATTCTTGCATATGTCCCTTGTTTACCCGTACTGATCATCTTATCTCACCCCTATTTATGTTTCATTCCCTAAGGTTATGAAGATCTATATTATGTTATATGTTTTTATAAGGGTTCTTGTCAATAGGAACCTAGTGGGAGATGATCTATCTCATTTATATACCATTGTTTATGTTTCCATGATTATAAAGGCATTATAATTGTATGGTATTTGGGTGTCTATTTGTATAAAGCTTTAAGTATTCCCCAAAAGTTATGTAATGTTAATGTATTTCATGTCTATGTCCCTGTAGTTGGTATCAGAGAAAATTTTTAGTCAACCATTGGATTATAGGATGGAAAAACTATTTGATAACCCATATACAAGTCAAGGGATAATTCTACATATAGGATGTTTATAGTCTAATCTCCTATGATTTTGGTAAATGAAATAGTGAGTGGTTTTGTAGAAATGCATCCAGGTCTACATGCTACATGTCGATGTGGCTCTAGAGTAGATGTACCTAGTGGTAAAAACACATGAAATATATTCTAGGCCTAATTTAGGGTAATACATTACATGATAATGGAATTTTCAACACACCATGTTTGACACTTCTATGGAATATGTTTTTGGAATTAATAAACATTTCACAAACTATCATAAAGGATTTAATTATAAGTTGGATAATAATAACCTAGGTTGACTATATAGTCTTGTTAATTAACGATGGTGTCTTAATATTTAAATCATATAAGTAATTATTTTCAAGACAATGTTGTTGTCTGCTATGATAATTAATGCTCACACTATGATGATGGTTTTAGTCAGTGGAGGGAACTAGAAGGAACAGTATTAACATTTAATGTGAATGATGATGTGATGGTGAGTAGTTAAGTGGGATGATCACTAGTGTGAATGATTTTGAGATCATTCCTAATTATTTTTCATGGAATGTGATGTAAAACAAGTAACTTAACCAACTCTCAATCTTGACAAAGAAGAGAAATAAGTATTTTTTTAGAGTCTGAGTAATAAATATCATAGAGGAAAGAATATTTATTTTCCTTTATGTCAATGATATAGAAATAATCACATATGTGAATGTATTAGAGTACAAAAAAATTATTGTGCAAAAAAAGGACACAAATTAAGTGACTCTAGCAAAAAAATAAAGAGTTTGGATAATGAATTGTATGATAATATTTTCCTCCCTATGTCATCATCAATGGTTAACTATTTTATGTGTGAAATAAAGTGTAATTATGAAACTCAGTGTCCCAATAAGAATTCTCAGGAAGAGAATCAACAATGTAGTGGGAGTAATGGTTACATTACTAATGATGAGGATACTAAAAATGAAATGTGAATGGAAAGAGGTATTAGGTAATAGGATGATGTGGACTTAATAATGGATTAAGCATGAATTAAATACCATTTTTATGTATTTGGATTTCAAAATTATGATTGGTGAAATATATAAGGATTGGCCAGTTTACAAATTTCACTAAAGATTTAAAATATTTTGTTAAATGTTTCGGATGGACTAGAAGAGTTATTTATTGACATAGTGATATATTGACTTAGGGAAGATAACACCTAATATGTTACTTATGATAATATTTTTTTTTCTTGTTTTATGTTTCATGTTAATAATTACATTGGATGGTACTGATTACCATGGACCTAATTAAAGCCTTTTTGACAAGTATTTCATGTTATAATGGACTAAATTTAAAACAACATGGATTTATGGAATATATAAATTAATATTTTCAATAACGAAGAATCTATGTTTTCCAAAAAAAATTATGGTCATTCAGGTTACTACCATGTTACATTAGAATTTACCATGAGGTTATTCCAATAATTGGAATTTGATAACCAAGATCTACGTTGGGATATATGGGGGATTAATGTTAAGATAATTTCATTAATTTCATTCTAATGTTTTTTATTTTCATCTTTAAGAATGATTATAAGTATTACGATTCAATTAAGGTTTATCTTAAACTTCATAAGAAATATTTATGTATTGATATTTTATAGAAAAATTTGATTAAAAGGATATTTAGTGCTTAACCTTATTTTGAGTATTTCCATAATTTTTTTGAAATTATATTAATGTGATTTTAGAAAATGAAATAATTTATAAAGGTGACAACCAATCATGTATCACAAGGCCATGGGTCTTGAGCCTATGATCAATGGACAATATGGTCTTCACACCTACAACTAGGCTACACGATTTTCTTGTTAACGTAAACTTATTTTTTATGAATAATTATTTATGATGATATATTAGTGTTTATTTCTTATGTTACCAGATTAATGATTTAACCATGATTATTTTTAAAAATCGTTAAAGAAAAATAGTTATACTTTTCAATATTTTATGGTCCTTAATATCATCTAATAGTTTATTTTAGTGCTTCTGGAATCAAAGATAATTTTCATACATCTATTTATTAATGTAATAGATGAATTATAAATAGATAAAATCATAAAAAATTTATATTTTGATAATATAATTATATAAAGTAAGTATTTTTAATTAAATAGTTGGTCAATAAAATAATTACTCAATGATAGGACAATAATCAAAATAATGCTTTCATAATACATTAATTATTGTTTAACCAATGGCCTCATGAATCATCATAGATATATGACCTTAATTAAATATAATTTTATAATATTATTCACATTTTTTTGATTTATGACCTAAATCACTCTATGTAAATATTTACATTTTCCCTCTATGTCCAATCTTCACTCCCAACCGTTGTTCTTCTATGTGGAAACTTAATAATATGTTACTTTTGGTGGCCATTAGAGTTAAAACTTTCTGTATATAATATATGTTTTAGTATTAAATTTCATGATGTTGGTTACTATTAAATGAACATTAAATTATTAATCCTCTCATAACCTATATGAATTTTGATGGTGTAATTCATTTAAGGGGATAGAATGTAACACCCTAAGATTTTGTGAAAAAAAATTCAAATTAATTTATTCTTTGTTTATTTTGAATTTATGTAAAACTAAAAAAGTTTCTTAATATTAAATCTCCAAGTAAAACATTTATTTCACATAGAACTGACTTCTCTAGTTGTACATGTCACACTTAGGTAATCTTGTTTTACATTCAATAATGACTTTCCATGATGACTTGTGGAACATGAAATAACGAGTTTCACTAAATAATGATATAATATTTAACATAACCTATACATAAAACTAGTAGTAATAAATAAATTTTTAAAAATATATGGTTTACACAATTATAATATGAATTCATAGGTAACCAATTAATTGGAAATGAAAATATGAGAACTAATTGAATATAAAGGATATATTTATATTTTTATTACCCTAATGTTATTAACCATAATAAATATATTAATTAACAATAGTGAGATATATTTATGTAATATATATGTAATATATTAAATCAGTTATTTTGGATTTTCATCCAATATATTTGATAGACATAAGATAAGAACCAACCTAATTTTTTTCTTTAAAACAATATTTTTTATAGAGGATTTTTTACCGCATTTTAATGGATAACCCTTTTAAGTTAAAATTTTTAAATGTTTATATAATTAATATTTCATAATAAAATTTATATTTGTAACTGAAACATAAAAATTCAGATAATATAATTTTTTGGACTTTTTTGTAAGGTTTCATTTTTTTGATGAATGATAAAAAATACTGAATTTTAATTCAAAGCTACCATTTAATCAAATTTATTTATATGGTTAAATTATATTTTAATTTGGTTTATATGTTTCATTAGATAATATTTATACCAATTAATTCTATTTAGGTCATTTGAATCTATTTCACATTGAAATTGGGTACAAAAACAAAGAAACATTTAGGATGTTTTACTTTGAAGCCTTGTAGTGGTGTTTCATTTGTGGGATTAAATTTAAATTACTTTATTCCACTGTTTTTAATATAATTTAAAAAAATAGATTAAATATTTTGAATCAAAATAATTTATAATGTATAATATGTTCAATATAGTTCATTAAAAAAAATATTAGTGAACGTAATTAAAATTAATTAAAATGTTTAAGAGAAAAAATAGTTTAAAAAAGAATTGAACAATAAATTTAAGAACCAAAAAGACATAGATACTTTTACAAAGACCATTTTATGGTCATTTTTCATCCATGAAACTTCTATTATTTAGGTTTTTTGGTTTTAGGATGATTTTTTTAGGAAAAGACAAGGTTACAACTTACTTGTTTTCAAAAATACCAAGTGTGTTATTTCTGTTTCATATAAAAGGCCATAACCTCTCCCTCTTAATCAAACATTTCAAAAAAAATTAATATCCTCAATGATATTATAAATAAAATTTCCCAAATACATCCCTTAATTTTATAATCCTTCCACTGGTTAGAAATAAATATAAGGAATCCTTTAGGAAAATACCAAAAGGAGTTACCCGATTAAGAGGCAATGGCATCTCTCATGTTCTTTTATTTTAGTTTATATCTCCACCCCTCTACTCCATTTATTCCATTATTGTTTATAAATATAAATATTCTGAATATACTATTATTTTCTAATTCTATAGTTTTGACTGACACTTACTTGCACCTCTATCCATTAGGTGACGTATATATTGTTTATGTACATGTCGAACTATCACCTCACAAAACAATGATTGTTAATTGTTTTCCTTTACTACCTATAATGGTGGAAATTATGATTGAAAATGCTTTTATATATGTTTTATACTATATTTTTTTATTTATTTAATATCTTCTAATCCTTTTACCACACATATCATGGTATATTCCATTTGGTGTACATGCGATAATTTCGTTGAGGAAGTGTCGACTATTTCCCCCTCAAAGAGATTTGATTCGTTCACAGAATACATTGAATGTAATAAAGATGGGTTTAACGGAAATATATGATATATATTTTATAATAATTATGATTTAATATTTATATATATATACAAATATATACATAAATTTTCTTTACTTAATTTCTGTCAACACCGCTAACCAACGGAAACAGCGTTCAAGCTTACATATGGCATGTCGTCTCAATATATGATGTATTCTATTTCATAGTTTTATATTAAATGTATTTTTATAATAAAAATATAATAATTATACATTATATTTATAACATGTTTTCCATTCAATAAATCATGATTTATGTATAAGGGACAAAGAAATAACAATTGAACACACATGAAAAGAATAAAACAAATATCACCCAAAGAGTAACCTTATCTTTGAAATTTTAAGAAGCATATTATATAAATTAATAATAAAAATATATATTTTATTTGATATAAAAATATTCTCCTATAAAATCTTTATAATATACTTACATTTATTATACATTAATTATGTACAAGTACGAAGAAATTCAAGATACAAGGTAAGGGTATTTCTTCCCACTTTTAATTTATGTGAGATACCTGCTTTATTCACCACTCATTCATTTTGTGTGGTTTATACTGCCAATGGATTTAATAAATCATTATTATACATATATTTATTCACATTTACATATTCATTTTATGATCGTTATTTTATGGGTTTAATGTTTCAAAAACTACCAAATTGGAAAGAATGTTCTTTCTCAATTGCCTTATTTTATACAGAAGTTATAATATGGACCTGAATTCTTTCTATAACATTATATAGATCCATTTGACATATCATAAAATTAATCTTATTTATTTCATGATATTATAATATTCATTTAATTTAATTTTCATACCTGGATAGTATGATAATAAGTTACAATGTAGTAAGAGTTTATTGAAACAATCTAATTAATTATCAAGATTATTTTTTATTATGTTTCCTTAATTAAAATCATATATTCCATATATTCAGAAAACATATGAATTTTCTTATCCTCTATATAATAGTTATATATTCATGTATTTATAAAAAAAATTAATCCTGTGTACATAATATAGTTAATAAATTGTTTCCAATAAATCCCAACATTATCCTCCCTTCCATCAAAAATCTATATTCCTTTAAACCCATGATTTGTAAAAAGGGTTTCCAAGAATATCGTACAACTCCTCTATAATATTGAAAATTTATTTTATCCTTTTTTATTTTACCAATTTTTTCAACGGAGTATTCATATCTCTTTTTGAATGAGGAATTTTTCATAACTTTTTCAGTGAAAAATGAATGTTTTTTTAGTTCATATAGAATCTACATATTTACCTATTTTCATTTCGATGAAGCTTACATTTCTTGTTTAAAATGGTTAATTTTAATACAATATTTTAAAATATGATTTTAAAATAAATAGTTCTTAAAAATTATTTCTTAATATGATTTCAATGCATTTTTAAGGAAATGGTTTTTAAAACTTTTTCATTATTTTTTTGTATGCTTTCAAATTATATGAAAATAACTGGTATTCAAAACGTTTTCAACCTTCATTTATAAGAATTAATACTATTTTCAAGAAAAATGGTTTTAAAATTTTTTTAAATCTTCATTTACATGTTTTCAAGTTAAATTGTATTTAAATGTTTTTTAATATATCTTTATAATTTTTCAAATTTATTTTTAATAAAATGGTTTTCATAAGGTTTTATGTTTTGAAATAAAATTTTTCATAGAAGGAGACATAATTTTATCAATTAGTGTTCTCAAAAAATATTTACATGTTATTTTTTATCTAGTATGAAATCTATTGATGTTACTTATGCCCTTATAAGAAATTATCGAAAGGTTTCATTCAGATTTTTTCTCTAAATTTTTTATTCTTCATGTCATGATCATAATAAAACATGTTTCTATTTCATGGGTTATAGGTTTTTTAAATCTATTTTTTTCACAAGTAGTATGTTTAAAAAATGCACTTATATTTCATAGTTTATTATTTTGATGAAATTATTATGATGCTTGTTTTTTACTATAGGTTATGATATAACTATATATTTATTATAGAAATTTAATTTCATGGGTTCTGACACGACTGTTTATTAATTTATTGAATATATATATATATATGATTTCATTAAGATATGGGTGAGAACTATATCTCCTTATAATGCATTGGGTAAATATTTTTACCTTATGCTATAGACATTGATGGAATAATAAATGAACATGATATAGTGTTAAAGGGATGGAAAGAAAAATGAACTCCGTTCAGTATTACATGGATGGAACTATGATTGAACATAGTTCATTAATACAGGGATTGAACGAGGTGTGATCCTAGTTCAGTAAATGTATTTTACATTAATATTACCTTAGTAGTAATTCTTTTAATTCTATGGATATCATTATATATTCTTATGTATCTTCAAAAAATTCAAGGATTTATTCTTATGTTACTAGAAACTCTCAGTCAGAGGCAGGGATCTGACCATTTATTAAAAAGATAAAAGGCATAAATCAGATAAAAAAGTCCAAAACAACTACATATCATATAAATCATACTCATCAATACCCCCTTTATCAACTATGTCCTCTAAATTAGTTGTCTCCTACTCTGAGATTTCATAGTGTTTAAGAACCTTGGCATATTTCCTTCTATTATTTAGCTTCTCCAAGGCTAAAATTCTTTCAAGGCTTGGATAGACCAACTATCCTTCCCAATAATAGTTATAGTAGACACTAGCCTTGGAAGATAATAATAATCTTTCTTTGCTCTTCATCATGGTGGGGAAGTCTTAAAACCTTAATCCCTATGCACCTTTATCCTTTCTCCCTGAGCAACATCACTGTAGGAAGGTTGTACCACACCACTATCCTTTCCCTCGTCACTATCTGAGATGTCACCCAACGTTCCCAAGATTTTCACCTCTTGATAACCATCCTTCAATCAACAATCCTGCTGGGATTTATTGTCGACATCAATTATAGAAATGCATTGTGGCTGATCCATCATTGTCACCACAGCTTCCCTGGTTGCAGCATCCATTGGGTTAATCTCAATCTGTAAGAGGCCACCATCCTGCCTCGCATCAATCTCCCCATCATGTAGTTCCCCCTCATTCTCGAGTGCAAGGAAAAAATTACCAATAGAGGACATGATCTTCACTCCCCCACCAGCATCATCATGACCTTCTGGAACACAATCCCTCACAGCCCCCGAGATAGAAACAATCGGGTCCAAAATAGTATCAAACACAGGATCAGGCCGCAAGGATTTTCAAGCCATATCCTGCAATTTGAACTCATGACCAATATTCCATGAATCCTTAGTCATAGCTTGTCTATAGGTCACCAAAATAGCAGTATCACGGATCACCCCTGCAAAAATACTAAAGCCGAGTGATCCTCTATCACTGTATAGCCATTACCTCCCACCTGGAAGCCCAAAATCTCCTCTGAAGAGCATGCAGAGACCATAGAAGCACCATTCTCTATTGCCTTCTCCACAACACCTGCAATACTTCTATAAGTAACCCTCTGATCACCAGCCACTATGACCAAATTCTCCATAAAGGGAGGAGCCATCATCAAGTGACATGAACTCCCCTCCACAGCAGACCAGTATTCCACTTCAAGATCACACTTCAGCCTGTTGATGACTTGCATAACCGCAAAGATTTTCTCCCCTACCTATCAGAGGGGGGAGGTTTGTGCTCGTTGCTGCCTGGGAGGAAGGATCCTTCATTATGCCATGGTCTGTTGCAGCTTTTTTTCATGATCTCCATCTCCCAAAAAGTGTCGGGTCTCTTCTGGGAGGCACCCCATCTATCTCTTCATCCATCAGAGCTAAACAGTGTTCTGTATCTGTGTAAGTTCACATTAGTGGCTCGCTTTTTTCCTCAAATACCCTCTGTGGAATCTTCCACTCAGTTCATTTCTAAATCATGGGAGCTTCGGGAGCATTTGATCGATAGGCTGCTTGATAGGAGACATTTAATGGTTCGTTTTGGATCACTGGAGGACATGTGTGTTGCTTGGTCCAGGATTCTGGGAAGGTGTGGTGGTTCCTCCTTTTATTTTTTCTGATGGAATTTTGAATTTCATATGTAGTGTGATCCTTCTTTGATTGTGACATGGGTAAGTCTCCTCAGTCTCCCTCTTTACTTTCAAAATCACTGGATTCTCTGTTCAATTGGTAATATGATTGGCTGTTATCTTTATTCTGATCAACAAACTGGGTTTGTCTCTTATCCAATCTTCCTACGGATATGTTTCAAGGTTGATGTCACAAACCCGCAGTGTGCCATGTTTGGATTACTGATGAAAAGTAGTTCCAGTGGATGCAAGAGGTTGTATTCAAATTTTGGATGAAATTCTGTGTGAATGTAAACGGTTTGGTCATCTAAAGGTTGTTTTCCACAATGGAGGGATCAGTGGTAGATTACAGGTAAAGGATAGGCATTTCCGAGAGGATTGTGGTGTTTGTAATGTTGTGAGGCTGGATCAGGAGGTTTTGAATGATGCATATGTGGATGTAGTCATGAATGCACCAACTACATCTGATGGATGTATCAGAACTAAAGGTTCAGAAGGGCAGGGAGGCTGGCCGGGCTCTTCTTGCACTGAAGTGGGTGGCTTGGTTGCTAATGTATCAGGCCATATACTCTTATGTTATGATTTTTTGGATTATTTTCATCAATTTTTTATGGTTCATTTCTTTTTAACTACCAATATTTATTCCACGATTCATGTTTAAGATCATTTATATGATGGGTATGGTCTTCTATTTTCATGATCATGTTCGCATAACCATATGATCATGGTTATTTTTATGTATCTCCATTTTTTACCCTTACTGAGCATTTAATCTCACCCCTTTTTATGTTTCCTTCCCCTAGGTTATAAAGATATTTATTACATTTTATTTGTCTTAGTAGGGTTATAGTAAAGAATAACTGTGTGGGAGATGATGTAGCTCATTTATATATTAGTGTTTATGTTTATATGTTTCCAAAGTCACTAAACTATTATGGTGTTTGGGAGTCTATTTGTATAATGTTTTTTGTATTCCACATAAGTTATATAATGTTAATGTATGAAAATTGTTGTTCACTATATCCCCTCACCAAGATATGTCTCTTGAATCCTCCAGTGATTGCATTATTATAGGCATTAATCTCAATTCTTCTATCAATAATGAGTTAATGAATTCCATCACAGACTATCCTAGGGATTCATGGGAGTTCCAAGTCATAGAGTAGAAGATAACATCATAAATTCGGATAACAACACTGTATAATTTCCTTTCTGTTATGGTTCATAAAGTGGCACATAGTTTCATTCAATTAATGGTCAAGTTGCATCTTTTGATGATTTTTTTCACATTCAGAGTTCATGGAATGTACTTTCACCAATTCAGATGTCATTAATGGTCTAATCATGATTTAAATAATGAATTTGTTGTATGATTAATTCTTTTTTTCTTAATTCCTCAATTATGAGTCTTGTAAACATCCCATGGTCATCATCCATCTTGTTAAGTCTTTATACAATGATAATCCAGATCAACATAGCCTATTTTCAAACATTTGTTATATTATATCATAAAAAAATAAAACAATAAATTTTAATTTATATTTATAAATTTATTTAAAAATATTAAATTTTTATGAAAATTAGTTTTCATAAAATATTTTTTTTTCAATTCCCAAATACATTGACATTTATTTTCAATAATAATGTAATATTAATATAAATTATACATGAAAATCAAATTGAAAATATTTAAATTTCATTCAACAAAATTAAATGATTATGAATGGGATACTAAACATTTATGTTTCACAAAAACATAAATTTAATAGCACACTCTTCAAAGAGACAAATCAACCCAATTATTTCACTTTCTCCCATTGAATAATGGGGGATATTCCACCTTCATTAATTAACATCTCATAATTCATTATTATTAAGCATAGAACATAATGATTTACCTCAAAAAAATTTCTTTTCTCACATCACATATGAAAAAAATTATTCTCATACCATGAGTATATGTTTCTTTTCCCTAGTCTGGAAAAGGATCAGCATTCTCCACATTACAGAAAAATCAAATAATCTCATTAGAATTTTTTATTAAGGTCTAATTACATTGAGGTTTATAGTTTTGGGGGATTTATTTTCCAAATATTTTGGCTCAAAATGTTTTTTTCTATAACTAATTAATTATGATATAAGAATAAATGTGTGATGAAAATATCCCCTTCAAAGTGAAAACAACTAATTCCCAGAGCACAAATAAATGTTATAAATAATGAAATAATAAATATTCATATTCATATTCTTGAATATTTCTAAAAAAATTCTTGTTTTCATTTTTATTCAAACTAATTTTTTCATATTTTTTCTAAATTTATTTTTGGAACATATCTCATATCCAATACCACATATGGTGAAATCGTTTAACAACTAATTTTGATTTTTTATTCTCTCAAATCATAATAAATTATTTCAATATTTAAATAATTTAAAACAATAAAATTGTGATGATTGAATAATGAACATATACCAAGAGACAAAATAGAATATTTACACTCTTTCATTTTAATTTAATACACACCTTATAACATGACTCACACATCCACCACACATAATAATTATAATATATTGTAATATAATTTTTTCATGGTAGGTATGGATAGAAATTTCATATGTTGCGGCAAACTGCTATAATGTTCATTTTTGTCTTATATGTTCTAAGCCTGAATTAATTATAAAAGTGGTCTCAAGGATAAGGTATTATAAACAATAATTTATCAAAAATATTAAATTTTACTTTTTATAGTCATACCTTTGAAAAGATACCATGAATGTACTAGTAGGTATCATGGCCCAAGATGTACCAATAAATATGACCAAGAAAGAAATATAAATAATTATATCTATAAATCATTTTGGAAATTGAACATATGAATCTGGGAAAGTCATCAATTCTATGTAATAACGATAAAAATTAAATCCAAAAAAAAATTTAGAAATCAAACATATGAAATTCATATAGAAATTTTATTTATCACAATCAACTAATTCCATTAAATAATGATTGATTAATATTACCATCATATGATTACCTCTAATCATTTCATTCTCTATATTACTTATTCAGTATCATTAACATACAATTATGAAATATGAAATCCTGTGATTCTTATAAATTATTGTCTCCTAGAATAGTAAAGAATACAATTACAGATAAAAATGGGAATACAAATTTTTTAAGCATAAAAATTGATTAGAATTTTCAGTGGTAAAATAAAATATAAAAGATAAACACATATAATCATTCCCATGATGCTTTAATTTGGTTTAATTGAATTTTATTTCTTCAACATCATGATATTAATATGCATCTAATGATGAAAATTTATTGTGGGAAACATCTTAAATTTCTTTTATATCACATTGTGTTATGTTGATGGTCCTTGAAATTAGAATAAAAATAAGTAATAGTGTATGTATTTTAAATTATTATTAAATGGATTGAGGAGAATGGTGAACTAAGGATAAAAAATTTCAAAAACTTTCCTGGACACTTGGAAATGATGTTTGTCAATGTCACTGTCTCAATCCAAATTTTAAAATGGAATACTAAATTAATGGTTTTTTAAAAAGGATTCCATACCCAATAATTAATTTTTGTATCTCCTATAATGCAGACATTTTTATTATCAAGTTATGTAGATTTAAATTGTAGTACCACATAAATCAAATTATAAGGAAAGGTACAACCTAGTGGTATTTAACTGATAAATAGTGTGGATGTGTGTTATCTCCTACAATGGTTCTAGAGGTCGGGTTAAATGGTACTTATTCATCATGATCCCATTTATCGTGAATGGGTTTCTTTCTATTTCCTTTCCAAATTATACAACACCAAAATAATATACCAAACTATCATGAAATATTCCTTCAAATTTTGAATGAATTTTACATGGGATCAATTTATGTATGGAGTTCTATAACACAACTTTACATTTAGGATGGTAGGTTATTTGATGAATTATCTTATCATGGGACAATAATATTCCCTCCTACTATAACTTTTACTTTTTAAAATATATTCTGTTGATTTTTTATAGCTCTTCAAACTACAATATCCACAAATTCCCAATTTTTTATGGAATAGATTCATTTATCTTACATCATAATAGTCTATATGATCTAATTAAGTGGTTTGGAAGAAAATATTCCCATAATTTAATATATATATATATATATATATATATATATATTTGGGATCATTCTTATAGTTTTATATTAGGTAGTTCTATAATCCCATATAGTATCTTTAACCATAGGTTATAATTCATCCCATTAGGTCAGACAATAATTTCTAAAATTCAATTAATTTCTCTGATTCAAACATCTTCTTTCTCATTTGTTTATTGGTGATATAGTGTTGATGTTTTACGATTCACTAATACATTCTCAATAATTCTTACATTTTCCTATTGAAAAAGTGAGTCTCTGGATTATTGATGATGTCTATTAGTACTCCAACACAAAAAAAATATATTATCCATAAATATTCATAAAAAACATTACCATCATCAGTCCTTATAGATGTTTCATCCACCAATATTGAAATATAATAATCAATAAGATCTATATTGTAATTACTAAATGACATCAGAAATGGTCAATGATTATTTTTCCCTGTACAGTAAATTTTTCGAAAAAATATAATTGGTTATTGAGATAATTATTGTATTTTGAGATATTTACATAAAATGGTCATTTTTTTAATTTATTACAAAACTAATGAACATCATTATATATTGTAGGATAATAATTTGCATATTAAAAATCATTTATTTCCATTATTATGGGTCAAAATGGCCTCCAAAATCTATTTTATGACATAACTGAAAAAACATATATAATTACACTTTCATGAAAAAAACAACTAATTACATGATAATTTTAAATTTTATTGAAGAATGAATCTTTTAAATTAAAAAATCTATAGGCAGATATGGGATTATTTATGAGAGTAATTGAGAATAGATTATACCTATGTTGTAACTAAATAGTTTACTATATTGATGTACCATGATACTTCATCTCTAATTATGTAGAGTTTATCTCTCTGAAGATGATCAATTAATTGATTGTGATAATTAATTTGTTCTTTTGTGGTGTTGGGTAGTCCACATAGATGATTATCTACATGATTTTCAGTTTCCTACATTTTCATGATATATGATTTTAACTCATGAAATATTATAATCCAACATACAAACCATGTATTGTCATCATCATACTTTACCAAGTACCTAAGGGTTATAAGATCAAAAAAGGGAAAAACATTTGTTCAATATATATATGATCTGAAATTTTTTAATGAAAAAACAACTTCAAGGAACCTGTATTTGGTGGTCATGTTGTTAGGATGTGTACCATCCAATATAGATGAGGCATAACCTAGGACTTGGGTTATTCCTTCATTTAGTTGGGAGAGATATTCTCTCATATATTTTATTAATAAGACACAAAAAATCATAAATTGTTTCTCCTAGTTGGGTGGTAAAATTATTGGTAGTGTAATCAACCTTTTATTCATCTCATAAAATGATTCTTAACAATCATTATTTAAATTTAATCCAACATAAAATATAAGTATTCGTGTTATAGGGAGTTATATATTACCAAAACATTTGAAAAATCTTTTATAGAATCCTTCATAAGATAAATAAGAAATGTCATTTTTTTAAAATGTTATCTATGGAATTTAATTTATCACACCAAAATTTGATTTATCTATTTTTTATGTAATGATGTTCTATAAGAATATTCCTTTGTTGAAAACAAAATGAAATATATAATAATTTAAAACAAGATTCATTTTTATGAATGTTTTCATTAATTTTTCTGAATTTCCTAGGTAACAATAAAATGAATTACAAAAAATTATAAGTTCATCGATAAATACCTCTAGGAAGTCCTAAATTTAATTTGAGAGTACAATTATTGTGTATCATTGAAATTTACATGGAGAATCGCACAACCCAAAAGTTTTTCTATTGTTGTAAAAAGCTCAAAACAAATGACTGTAGGTCATCTTATTTTGGTCTTCTATACCAATGGGTACTATAATGTATCTTGAGAATCAATCTCAGAAACAATAATGTGTTTTTATTAACAAAATTTATAGAATTGGTCAATGAATGAGATAGAAAAATGTCTCTTTTGGTTAATTAATTTATAATTATGTAATCTATACACACACCCCAACTATTCTTCATTATGATGGGAATCAACTCATTATGTTCATTCTTAACAATGGTATAACCAGTTTTCATTGGTATTATTAACTGGGATAACCCACATTGAATCATAGATAGGTTAAAGGATATCAGATATTAATAAAATTTCTTTTCATCATCTGTGATGGTGGGATTAAGTCTTCTCTAGGCAGGTCAAACTATTATGGAATCCCCCACTAACAGGATTCTATGAGAATGGACTTTGTGTTTGATTCATGTGATATATCATATTCTCCATCCCATGGATTAGATGATTCTTCTTATAAGGTATGTTTGAGTTTGTTCTTGGAAATGGTACATGTTATTGGATATTATCTCTTATAATCACTCTCCTCTAATTAGGAATACAAAATTTAAACCGTAGTTGAGTAGTTTTAACTAAATATTCATGGTTTTTTCAAGATAGTAGAATAAATTACAATTTCCCCCATCAAAATCGTGAATCTATTATGTATAATAAATCATATCGGATTCTTAAATAATAAATAAAACATCAAAAAATCAGATTTTACCTCATCATCCAACATGAAGTTATAATTTCATTATATTTATATACTCACATATACCATGGTATCTTCAGTAAAACTAATACTCCGAAAAGTAAATGAATTCATGGTTTATACCATAATATTCTATAAATTATATACCTTATTTATGAAAAAATTCATATATTGAACAATTTCAAATAAAGTGATTCATGGAGTAAATAATCATGAATTGTATCATGATATCTCTAAGATCCATGGTACATTTTTATTCATGTACATTGATAATTTTCCTTCATATCTTCAACAATAGTTATCTAAAATTATGGTTGAATTTGATAAAAATGTTACTCATCAATTTTTATCACAAATAATTTATTTGGGAATATTAGATCATTTATATTTACAATTAATTCCTCTAAAATTATTTCTAATGAATCAATAAATCTATTTTGATGTTTAACTACCATTACTTCAAGATTCAATTCAATTATTTCTAAATATTAAGACACATAGTAAATAATTTCAGTTATCAAAGCACTATGTTCACATAAAGAACCAAAAACTATAATATCCAATGGTATAAGGAAATGAAAATGGCCCTAAATCATGACATTTATTTCATATAGATGTTGTGATAAGGGTTTATACTCATCTTATTATTCTCATCCGCTCATTTATAAAAAAATCTCAATATTTTATTAAAACTTTCCTTGAATAATTTTGTTTATTTAGGATTATTTAAAATGAATTAAAATAGATGGATGTTGATCTAAACCTTTGGAAAGCCTTATTATCTCTCTCTTTTATGTTGATCTTCTTAAAGATTATTTTACAAAGTAAAACTATAATAGAATTGTGGTGGAATGTATATATTTTCCTTTTTGAAAGAGGAATGGGATTCAAAAATATAAAATTGATTAAATGTGGTGAGGTTTTTTCAAGACATGAATCAAAAAACCATTTTAAAATATTTTTTCCTTTCTCAGATAGTAAAATACCTTTTATCATTTTCACATTTCACAGGTATAATTATTTTTTAACCATAGAAATTTATTGAAAGATCCTAATTAAATTTAAAACTATTAACATATTCTAACCATATCATATTAAATTTTCAAAAAAAAATATCGAATAAAATTTCCACATGTATGAAAATTTTAATTTTAAGGTATAAATACTTAAACCCATAAAACCATTTTTATGGAAATAATGTTTTTAATATTTGAATATATATATATGTGTGTGTGTGTGTTTAAATTATATTAGATATTATTTTTAATGAAATTAATTTAGTTATTATAAAAAAATAATAGATATGAGGCTTATAGATCAATCCAAAACCAAATATTCCTTCAGAAATAATTGATTCAAAGAAAACAGAAAAATAGTTTTCTATATTAAAGTAACATTTTAATTAGTTATAAAAATATTTACTATAGGTTTTATAAATTAAAATGATTTTTTTTTAAAAATCATATTTTATTTCATAAAAGTTGATATAAATCTCTATTTCAATATTATATAATTATAATGTCATTCAAATTTAATGTTTAATGAAAATGATAAAGTTTGACTGAAAATAAACTTTAATAGAAAAAGATAAAAAAATTAATACTCAAATAATTTTGATATTATGTGTTGAAAAGTAAATTTAGTGTGGTAAATTTAAATTTTTAAATTTAATAATTTAAATATAGTCATGAATAAATTAATTTTAAAGCATATATTGGGCGATACAATTAGATATGGTCTTTATCTACTATAGTATAGCCTCATGTGTTACATTGAGTACCTAACAATGATATCCATGCTGAAATGACACAAATCCCAATGCACACTACCAATTTCCATGGGTTAGAAACTAAGGGAAAATGTATCACAACAGAATAAGAGTGTTTACAATTTATCATCTAATAAATACTGAATATAATAATAAAACAACTATTTTTCTAAATAAATGAACCACTATGTCATAACATAAGACATTTAAAAACTAAAAAAGTTTACATAACTAGGATGTGATACTCAGAAATAAAAATACAACATTATCACAAAATGTCATATGAATAACCCATATGCCACCTCCTCTATACCGCTAAAATCCTAAAATGGCACACACCAACAATATTAGGACACCAATCATACCTGTAAAATGAACCAACAATATCTAGGTTACATACACACAAAAGTTTTTATGTAGAGTGTGATCTAACTCTAAGTAGGTTCCAACTAAGTATTATATAAATTCCATTTCTCTAAAAAAGTATACATGCTTCTTTGAGATAAAAACATTAAACTACCATTGTTTTACCTTTAATAAAAATACAACATGGGGTTACTCAATTTTAATGAATTTTTTCCAAAAGGAATAAAAAAAATATGAATAAGAGTATATGTATAAGAATTTTTGGGAAAAAACAAAGGAATAAATTAAAATAAATATAGATAACATGAATCATGGGAGATCACCTATGTAACTAAAAAAGGGACATTGAATATCCTCACACATAAAATATCTATAACCATAATCATATTCATGTACATATACATATATTTAACAACATAAAACTATATATTGATCAACATAAAAACTGTGATCATAATCTAGTAGTGAATCTTGTGATATACTTGTCAGAGTCTTATTATGAATATCCACACACTCCATAGTCTCATCATTATCAATAAGGGATAATTATGGGATAGTTACCCGAAATACTAGATTTTTATTTTTCTTAGGAACCTTCTTAATTACCCATGGTTTTCCACATTATCTTTTTTATAAAAAATCAGTTTAATAATTTTAAAAATTACATTATCACTTTAATTCCAGCACAAATAAATTCTAACAATTCATTATATATTGAAATATGAAACTTGAAAAACTAGCATTAATTAAACTATCAAACATATAAAATCAATATCTATTTTTAAAAAAAATATAAAATAGGTAAAAATAAACTTTTAGATCCTTAACTAAATCCTTGGTAATAAAAAATGAGCTATAAATGAAAATTAGAGTATTTTAAAACGTTTCACTTTATAAAATCCAAAAACATACTTAATCATTTAAATAATTTAAAAAGACATGATATTAGTTTATCAAAATTTAAAAGAAATCATTTCATGAAGGGACTTTCAATTTATTCAATGAAAACTACATTTCAAATTTTATGAAACACCTTATATGCATGGAAATAAAAGTGAATAATTTCACATGTGGTTAATATAAAAAACACCATTGAAACAAATTCCAAAATTATTACTCAACCATGGAATACTATTATAAATGAAACATTATGATTATGAAGAGTCATTTTATAGATATTAAGTCTAGTTGAAATAGACTATCATAAATGGTTTTTCTAATGAATGGTTAAAATATTGAATGGGCAAACTCAACTTGTCATTGGAACCTTAATTAAGACAATAAAGAACCAAAAATTATCTATATATACCTATTTAAATAATCATAAATCATAAACCATGAAAAAAATACTTGTAGATATTGTGAAGAACATTAAATTCCCACTAAATCTTTACTTGGAAGGTGGGAAGTGAGTATACTTTCAATAAAGAGGTGAGATGGACCTGCACCGATTCCCAATGGCCCTCCCAAAATGTATCCATAAATTATACAAATAAAAAAACCCCATATCAAATACTAGATATTAATAATTTAAAACAAATTGTTAATACTACTAGAATAAACAAGTATGTTTATAATATGGGGAAATATACATGAAAAGGGAAATTTAATGGGTTTGATAGATTACTATGTGTCTACCTAAAACATATATGGGAAAATATCAAAGACCAAATATTATTTTTCTATACTTTTGATGAAATATGACCCAAATTGCTAACTTGTAAAAATGGAAATGAAAATAAAGAGACAAACCACATGAAGATGATTCAAATATCTCATAAACACTAATAATAGAGGTAGGTAACGACAATCAAGAATATATACGGAGGTAGTGAAACCTCAGGGCTAAATCTCCCTATTTGGTCACATAAAAACCCCCGTAGAAGGCCCCGTTATTGATTTATTCAATCCGCACTAAATTAAATCTATATTTAATCTTATTATAAAATAATTATAATTGTAATGTTATTTTTATGTTACAATATATTATTAAATCTTGTTGGGATCAAATCCATTTATCAAGAAAAGTAAACTCTATTTTCGTTAGGTTGTGAGGGAACCCTCAAATAGTCCATTGGTCTATACATTAAATAGACTAATGGACAAGAAGAATAATGGCCATCCCAAATTGATGTCTTGTAAGAAATACACGTTTATAGAATAAAGGACAAATGAAATTAAAACCATTTTTCATGGCCCAAAGGACCACTATGTGAATATAATATCTCCAAAACACACAAATTCTACAATACCTAGTATATTAGACAAATAAAATGGTATATTATACAATATCCATTGTTACTATAATACCACAACTTAATAAAGCATATATATGGAAATAATAGACACTAATATATATGGATATGATGGTGGGATCCAAATTGATGACCAATATTTTATGACTAAGGAACATGTATAATTTATTTATAGAAACATAAATATAGTATAATTATTTTATTATCATTTTTAGGTTCAGATATTCTTGTAAATGAAATGTATTTCACATCATATATTGTCTATGTGAATGATTCACAAACTGAGTGTCATGTGAGTGGTTTCCTTTAACCCAATGATAACTTTGAATTTTCTGCTACCATTCCATTAATAAAATTTAATATATGCATTATTTATTATTTTCAGGATTTGTACATCATTTATAAGTTTAATATATTTATATATATATATGGTAATTTCGTATTATTACATGTCGTATAAAAAGTTTAAAGTGGTAATAAACTATAATGAGAACAATAATATAACATGATAATAGTATTAAAAATATGTTATATTATCTAGATACATACAAATTAGATTAAATAGATGATGTATGACTATTAGGTTCTAAGGGATCATAATCATTAACACATTTTCTCATGAAGTTGAAACATAGTGACCTCAAGTTTAAAAGATCACAAGGACTTAGCCACAAATAAAAACCCACCATGTTTTAGTTTTCATTAGATATTCCTATATACATGCATTTATATTGGTATTTCTACTTTAGAAACCTTTTAATATATATTATTGATAATTTATTTTAATTCATGATAAAACCCATATAGTTTATGTTTATGATGAGCTAGTTTATTCTATGTTCATTATTAGTTGTATGGTATTTGTTGAATTATTAAGAAAATATTTTTTCACACTTGAGTATAATAAAAAAATATTTATGGGCTTTGAATTCGAGGTAGTTCATTGTCAAAATCCATGTCCATGGTAAATAATGGAATGTTTATACAAATAATTCAAAAAAGATAAATATGTCAAGCATGGATTGGGATACAAAAAATGCATCATGCTTTATGAGATATTGTGAGATAATAATATTGTATTACTTAATAATTGTTTATATAAGGATATTATAGCTATTACATATCATTGTCTCATTGTGTACAATTATATGTTTCTAGATACTAAAATTGGTATAAAATATGTAATCACAACTATTTATAAGAGGACTCTGAGGGTCACAAACATAGTGTATCCATAAGTTCCATCAAAACAGACTATTGTAATTTTATGAGGAAGTGGTCCCTAGATATGTGGGCTGGTGAATTTGTGAGTATAAATGATCCTACAAAAATTAACATAAATATTAGAATATATATTATTCTTGTTTTAATTAATAGTAATTGAATTTATTACTCAATGTATTATCAATTTATTTAAGTATATGTATCAATTAAAATGTTTTTGTCATATTATTAATTATTATTAAAGGATATTTAAACATATATGGGAGGAATATGATGTGTTAAAGTCTTTTATTTTATAACATAATGATGAAGTATGCATGTGACATGCAATAATTTTGTCTAATGTTTTGTGACATAATGGGTTTGTTTTATAAGTTCATTCTCATAAAGGAAAAAAGTCAAATAAAAGAATTTTAGCATAGGTATGAATTATAATTTTAACCAATAATACTATGAGGATTAATTTATTACATGTATCCCCCTACAATCATTCTCTCATGTTCTACATAGAGAAAGATCATAAATGATCTGATTCATTCTTCATAGATTGTGTTGGTTGTGTTTTGTAAATTATACAAGTGTCATAAAGAACTCGAATATCTCTTTATAACACATGAAGAATGCAGTATGATGAAACATAAGCTTCACTACATGTTTTTATGATCTATATGAGTTATATATTAAAACTGTAAATCTATGATGATCATTTGATGAGTGAAGCTTATTCGGATCATGTTGGACTACTGAGGTATAATTATTTATTATAACATTTAATTTAATGCTACATAAACATATCTTACATGATATGTTGTTGAAATATAGGGATAAGTTATCTAAATCTAATTTACTGCAAATTTCTACTAAAAACCTAAAAATAAAGGTACCAAAAAATGAAAATATTCCCAGATTCTTAAAATATATGTCAAAGTAGTTGTATACAATTTAAGTAATCAGTTTAAATAAAATTTTCTATGATTCGAGTAGATTGATGTGATACATTACCAACAAAAAACAAATTTCATAAATTTGAGTTATGATAACCAAAAATACCATCCTGATGTGGGGGAAGAATATTTTTGAGAGAGTGGAGGAGTCTCGTATGGAATTCATGTGATATATATATTCTCTCTCTATGTGTGTGAGGTGGGAAGCTCACACATGAATTGATTTAAAACATTTGTAGGGGAATATCATTCTATTAAAATCCCAAGACAACCACCCTCTTTGATAAATGGTGACTACAAGTTTCTCCAAACAACACAATTGTTTTAAACATTTAAGTATAAGCGACTAATGTGGGTGTTACCCCTACCATTTAACCCAAATTTATGAATATATCAAATTGAAATAGGCAGGAGTGGGTCAATCTAACTCAAGTGGGGTTGATTCAAGTATTTCTTGAACCACCTAGCCCACCCATAGAACATTAATACACTTAGACCCTTGGATTAAAATTTCCCTAAATTAAATAAAAAAACAGAAATATTTATAATAGATTGAAATTATATTTGGATTATTGAGGCATATCATTACTGAATTAAAATTATTTTAATACTAATTAAATTTATATTAATATCCCTTATGTATGGATTTATCATATTTAACTATTTTTATTTAATTTTTCTTTATATCAAGTGATCACGAGCTAAGACACCCCATATATGTTTGGTATAATATTTATTTAATTTTAATTATTACAATGGGTATTTTTGTAGTAATTAATTAGCAAATAATATTTTTCCATGTTCTCTACATCATTGTTTTATCTTTATATTATATAAGGGTCTACCTATCCACATGATATTATTAAATGTGGACATTGTCCCAATTTCTCATTACTTGTATGTGAGTATACATGTATAAAGAAGGGTTATCATAAAAAGATGTGGTTTTAGGTGAGAACTAGAATAAATTCAAGGATATAATACATTGAAGAAAAATGGTAACTATAACTCAAGTTAATGTATGACATAAAATATTCTATGAGGGAATCCATTGATCTATCATCTAATATATGAATCTAGTAGTACAACACTTCTCATGATTAAGTTATTATTTATTTATGCATATCATGTATGGTAAATTATTCTATGATAATATGAATGATATACAATCAAATAGGATAGTTAAAAAGTAAATAAATATGCATATGACTATATGTGTGATGAATGATATCTATTTGTACATTAATAATTTTTTTAGAATGAGAAAAAAATTTAATTAAAACAATTTATAAATATAATTGGATTTCATTTATTTTAAAATAAATAACAATAAATCCCTCACTATAACATTATTTAGATAAAGACATCAATCAAATTAAACCATAGTTATATTTTTTTTATTATCCATGATTGATGTTGACTCATACTATATGAGAATTTAAATATTTTTAGTGGGATGAAATTAAAAAAATTGAAAAAAATTGTTTGCATAAAAATATTATTTCAATTTTATAGGTAACATGTCATGTAAATGAATGTGTTTGATTTTTAAAAGATGGGAAACTATTCAACAAATCATAGAGATTAGAGTTAATGTAGTTATCCACACAAAATCCTACCATAATAATATCTGAGTAGCACCATAACCATATATTTTACAATAGGTATTTATTTTGTTGTACCTTCCCTACTATAATATTCAAGTGAAATAATTTTTTGAATCTACGAATTTAGATGTATTTTGATTTCAATAAAATTGTAGGATATATTTATGACTAAAAAATCAATAATTTTTAGAGAATATATAATCATGATAAAATTATAAATAAAATATTTTTTTTATAATTTTGAATGTAATTCAATTGAACCATTATGATCAATATTGGAAATTAAATATGTCCTCATTAACATAAAATTTCAGGAGTGTTTTATGAAATTGTTTGATGTACCATGATAATAAAGGAAACTTTATATACTAGAATCCCCATAATTAAAAGAGACACATCAACAAAAATGTGAATAAGTGTGCTTGTATTGAAAAATTTATGATGTATTCTATTCATAAAACATCATGTTGTCATCAATTTATAGTGAATTTTACAAGAAAAAAATGAACAACGATATACACAATGTTGCCTGGTCTTCAATAAATTTGTGAGGATAAAGTAAGGAATGAAACAAATCTATATATAATTTATATATGAATAAAATTAAAGATGAAGTCTAATTTTTTCTTCATGTACTTCAGATGATATTGTAATTTGATTGATTATATGATATATGATTCAGGTTGAGTAATGATCTCTCCATACATATCATACTTTCATCCTTATCTCTCAGTTTATTTATTTTATTTAAAAACTATAAAATAAAACAAATATAAAAATTAATTCATTATATTTTTTATAGAGTCTTCCAATTTTATATAGACCCAAATATAGATAAATAATTAGTTATTAGGGAGAGAATGAATAAAAGAAAATTTGAAAAGGACATTGGTGAGTATAATGATAATGGTACCATCAAAACATTATTTCTAGAATCCAATGATTAATGGAGATAGAATCAAACATGAGGTTATTATCATATCATATGGTATGAAAAAAAAATCTGAATAGTAATTTTAATAAATTATATACAAATAAATATTAATATTTTACTATAGGTATCTATATCATTTCAGGAAATATTTTTTAACTTACTGGTAATTAGATAAAATTTGTTAATAAAATAATTTATCTAAATATAGGTACAAAATATATTCAGAAATCATTTTGTAGTTATTATGTATCCTAAAGTAACTGATGGATCTTGAATTCTATGTGAACTAGAGACTATCACATTATCCCATTTCATTGTGAAAAAGTTCTTGTATTTCAAAAAATTTATTATGAATTATATATTATTAAAAAAAAAATTTGTATAAAGTTTAGGTAAGATGGGACTTTATTTTATGTTTAGAAATAAAATTTAATATGGTATACAATATTTTAATAATAGTTTAATGATACCTTATGTAGAGATACTATTTTATTGAATTCAATGATAAATATAAAACAATATGTGTTTCTCAATGTATAATAATTTGATTAAATACACAAAGTGAAATGTTAAAGATATATCAATAAGGGTTTTTATATTTTATTGAAAAAAATCATATGTAGTTTAAATTAATATTTATTATGTGTAAATATTAGTAAATAATTTGGAGTAAGTGATGATATGTAACGACCCAAAATTTTGAATAAATCTTGTTTTCTAATTTTGTGTTTTATTTTATTTTTGATACTCAACAAAACTGTTTCATTTGATAACATGAGTATAATTAAAATAAGACCATTGGGTTTTGACTCTTATATGACCATTGGTCAATATCACCATTGGAAACTAAAAATTTTGATTATTGTCTCTAAATACAAGTAATTTGGTTAATTAATATAGAAAGAATATTTGATGGCCTCACCCATTAGTCTTGGACCGATTGAAGCCCATCTAACAGAACTTGGGAAGGAGGTAGCACCACTGGGCTTTTCTCTGGACCAAACCCAAGCCGAACTTCATCGTGTGAAGATAGAACGGAATCTCCTTTGCGAGAAGTTCAAACTGATAGAAATTACTACTCGTGCGATGTTGGTCGAGCCTCCCTCGGATTCTCTCACCTTAGAACACCTTACACTTAGGTCCTATGCTGGTGTGATAAGGGGCTATGTAAGGAGACCATAACTGCCTTGTGTAATCCATTGTTTTAAATAAAAAAATTTATTTCTTCTTATGATAAAGTTTATGAATTTTCAAATGTCCAGATAAATATAGTATGCATATTTTTGATGAATTTTAGAGAAAGGATATTTTAAAAAATTTTATGTAAACCTTAAATAATTAAAAATGTGTAATGATTTTCAAAAAATGGTATTCTACAATTATTTTCAGTACAAAATTTAGAGTCTAATAAGATCAACTTAATTTTTGATAAATAGTAAATTAGGAATAGTGATTTTATGCTTAGGATTAGTACTGTGACCAAATGGATTAGTAACCTCATATAAAGAAAGTATTAATATAATCTAGGCACCTTGATTAAGTAATGTGATTCAATAAAATGGTTAAATAACGATTTCATAAATTATTATTCAAGTATTAGTTTTTTTAGGTGAATAGTGTTTTTTAATTAAATATTAAATTAAAAATATTTAAAAAATTATTTTTATAAAATGGATTTCATTTTTGAACTCAGAACATCGATATTATGTTAAGGTAAATTTTGGGGATTTTTATGAGAAAAATGAATTTTCGATGAATAGTGTATTTATTTAAAAATTAAATTAAAAATATTTCAAAAAATATTTTTATAAAATAGAGTTCATTTTTGAAATTAGAGAATAGATATATGGTTAAGGTGGAATTTTGGGATTTTTCTGAGAAAGTTGAATTTTTTGATGAACTGTGAAAATACAGTTTTAGGGTTTCGGTATGTTTAATGACATCATCACTGTGTCATGGTGATGTCATGAGATATTTTAAGTGTTGTCCGACCAAAGGTGATGAATTATTGTATGGTGGGACCCATGTGGCCCATACCATGGGAAAATACCATGGGCTACCCCATGGTTTTTCCAAACCCACCAATGAGGTGTCCCTTGGCCATTAATGCTTTGTCCCCTCACTTTCCCTATAAATACCAAGCCATCCTCTCATCCATTCGACTCCCAACTCTCCCCCAACGAATCTCTGGTCTCATTAACTCCAAAAGAGTCCTCCCAAGGTGCCTCCAAGCCCTCAAGGTCCCAACTTTTTAGTTTTAAGAGTTACGTTTTAAGGTAAGGGATCCTACCTCTCTCTTTCTATTCAAGTAATCTCTTTTATGTCATTTGTTTTATGCTCCATGATCTTATGCTGGAGGATGTTATTTTATACTCCTCTTACTGAACATTTCATGTTCATATGATTAGAGACCCCCTCTTTCTCTCATCAATTCATTTTAAGAATTTTTATGTGGCGTCGTTAGGCTGCCGAATTTTTAAGGGATTCTTTCACCTTTCACATTTTTCAAAGCTCTACTTTCATGTCAAGTATTTAAAGTTCCTTTTTATTATGTTGGGATATGATATCTAAATCTATCATACTTATCTCTTATGTTCATATGATGAGAGACCCTATTTGATCTCGTCAATTCATTTTTATTGAAGTTTAAGTGGCGACGTTTGGGTGCCGAATTTTTAAGGGATTCTTTCACCCTTCTCGTTTTCAAGATCTATTTTCATGTCAAGTCTTTCATGTGGTTTTTTTATTATTTTGGAGTATGATATTTAATTCTATCTTACTGATATTTTATGTTCATATTATGAGACACCCTATTTTATCTCGTCAATTCATTTTTTTTGAAGTTTAAGTGGCGCCGTTAGGCTGCCGAATTTTTAACGGATTCTTTCACCCTTCTCATTTTCAAGATCTATTTTCATGTCAAGTATTTCATGTGGTTTTTATTATTATTTTGGGGTGTGATATCTAAATATATAATACTGAAATTTTATGTTCATATGATGAGGGACCCACTTTGATCTCTTCAATTCATTTTTGTTGAAGTTTAAGTGGCGCCGTTAGGCTGCCGAATTTTTAAGGGATTCTTTCACCTTTCTCATTTTTCAAAGTTCTACGTTCATGTCAAGTCAATCAAGTTACTTTTTATTATGTTGGGGTATGATCTCTATATCTATCATACTAAAATTATATGTTCATATTATGAGATACCCTATTTGATCTCATCAAATCAATTTTGTTGAAGTTTAAGTGACGTCCTTTGGCTGCTGAATTTTCATAAGAGAAATCTTATTTTTTTTCCTCCTTTCATGTTCTTCATTTCATATGGTATGTCCTTAAAATTTCATTACCATGTTCTTAAATCCTTTATATTCTATTACCTTACTATTTTAAGGATCATTTATGAGTGGTTGACCCATGTCCCCTCTCTTTTCAATGTTTTCTAAAAGCTCGTAACATAGCCTTTATGCTGCAGAATTTCCATCTCAAAATGTCTCTCTCTTTTTCTAAAGTTATTTGATTTTATTAAGTGAATACTCTAAGATATCTCTTATATAAAGGTATTCACATATATACCAAGTTTTTCTATTTTAAATTCTGGTATTTACATACATGAGACCCACCATTATTATCTATGGGTTTTAAAGTGACACAAAGATCATGTCTTTAAAGCAGTTTTTAAAACGTTATGATTATGAAATGAAACCCATTTATTTTATTATATATTGGGTTTTTATGAAATTATTGATGATGGTATATGTGGCTCACATGATTATAATGAAAAATTTAAGGGTGCGCCCTGATAGTGCTCCAATGCATTAGGTAAAGACTTAATCTCTAGAGATAACCTTTTAGACGGATACCTTAGTGAATTACCTTGGTAATTTTTAATGACACCTTGGGGATGGACCTTGGTGAAACTAAATGATTGTCAATATTAAATGTGGTAACCACATCTTCAGTTATAAAAAATGTTATTTTTATTATGATATATCTCATGATTTCTTTCTCATGCCTTAAAGTTCTTTTCATGACCTTATTGATGTATCTCAAGTTCACATGTAAAATGTTTCTCATGTTTCCCTTACTGGGACTTCTACTCACCCTTTCTTTTTATGTATGTCCCAAGGTTATGAGATGTAGTAAGGAACCTAGGATGATCATGAGGATATGCCTTTCAAGTATTTATAAAGAATTTCTTATGTTTTCATTTTTTATTTTCCTAGTTTGAAAGACAAAAAACCTTAAAGATCCCCATTTTTGTAAAATGTAATGAAAGTTTATGTGATAAAAAATCGGGATGCTATAGTTGGTATCAAAGGATGGTTTAGTTATTTGTGGAAATTAGGATATGAAAACATTAGGAAGAACCCTATAAAAAAGTTTAAATAAATGAAATCTTCCTGGTATTTTGGTGATTATTGAGCTTCGGGTTTCCAAACAAATACATCCCTGTCTGGATACGATCAGGTAGAGGTGGCTCTAGCACAGATGTACATAGGGGTAAAACCCAAAAAACCCACTTTGAACTAGACTCGAATGGGAACTAGTACACGACAACAGGCCTTGCTGCACTCTTGGTTACGACACTCCCGAGGGATATGCTTTGGTAAATTCATATGCTTAGTATGATCCATTGTTAATGGAACAAAGATAAAATAAAATAAAGATTCTCATAATAATATATGATCATGGATAACTTAGATGGGAACCTAGGGGATCACAAGATAGGGTATACTTTTCTTCTACAAGTTATCCTTATATGCTTTAAGTTCCTTTTAATTATTATTGTCTAAGTCTTTAAGCCCCTAATGAAACTTTCTCTTCTTAGTTAATGGTGGGAAATGGAAGAACATGTCCCAACAAACAATGTTATAGGAAATGAGACGATTGTCGTATTAATATGACAGTGATGATTAGGGGATTAAAAGATTATTATTATTTTGGAAGACGTTCACTATTTTGGGGACCCTATATGATCGAGGTAAATAGATTACTACGGTCTTTTCGTTGAGGAGTAAGTTTGACTTATATTTTGAAGAATCGATTAATTTAAGGTGAACTTATGGTAATATAATTTATTTATTGAAATGATTAACCTATCTTGGAGAAAATATGTTTAGGTTAATTACTTTTGTTATAAGATGTTATGAGTGGTTTATGTTGTTTGGATATGAACGATGACGTTTATTTTGGAAGACTATGTTATCAAATACTTCTTGTATTTGGGTTTCAATATTAGTTTGGTTTATTTTGAGGAATTTTAAGAACAATTATTTATGGAATGGTCTATGATGAACTTTGGGTAGTACCATGTAACTTTGAAGATTTAAAAGTAGTTTACATTCCTATTGGATTATTTATTTTTGAAGAGTTGTTTTACATTACCCTTTCTTTTTTTTGGGATAATGTTTAAAGATAGAAGAAATTGACAGCTAATATTTTGTCGATTAAGTGACTCCAAAGAAGTTGATTCTTGTGTTTTGATGAGACCAAGTGTTTTTGGATGCTCATCGTTTGAAGAAAAGATTAGTTTTGGTAGAAATTTATTAAAGGATGAAACTCTACATGAAGGTAGGTATATTTCCTTATGTTTTTGTTATATGTAGTAAATGAATTCCTAAAAATTATGAAAAGAAACGTAAAACAAAATTTTGTTTGTTTATGTTTCCTACTAGATAATCAAAGATCGTTTACAGACATCATAAATTTGGGATTTTCTCGTGGTCAACTTTCTCCTAATCATGTTTTCTATCACTCTCCCCCAGAACTTGAGCCTTTTTTTTTCTTCCATATCCATGTTTTCCTCCATGGAAACCTAGTATGGGTTAACTCGGGTGACCTTTGTACTTACCTTTCATTCTTTTAAAGTAATAGTGTTACTGACTCTTTTTCAGATGTGGGACATTCAATAAAATTTTAAAACCCAATTTTAAAAATTGCGAGGACGTAATTTCATAAGGGGGGAAGATTGTAACGACCCGATATTTTAAATAAATATAATTTCCTAATTTTGTCTGTTATTTTATTTTTGATACTCAACAACACAGTTTCATTTGATAACATGAGTATAATTAAAATGAGATCGTTGGGTTTTGACTGTTACATGACCATTGGTCAATATGACCACTGGAAACTAAACGTTTTGATTATTCTCTCTAAATACAAGTAATCTTGGTTAATTAATATAGAAATAAGATTTGATGGCCTCACCCAGTAGTCTTGGACTGATCGAAGCCCATCTAACAGAACTTGGGAAGGATGTATCACCACTGGGATTTTCTCTGGACCAAACCCAATCCGAACTTCATCGTGTGAAGCTAGAACGGAATCGCCTTTGCGAGAAGTTCAAACTGATAGAAATTACTACTCGTGTGATGTTGGTCGATCCCCCCTCGGATTCTCTCACCTTAGCACACCTTACACTTAGGTCCTATGCTGGTGTGATAACGGGCTGTGTAAGGAGATTGTAACTGCCTTGTGTAATTATTTGATTTAAATAAAAAAATTTATTTCTTCTTATGATGATGTTTATGACTTTTCAATTGTCCAGATAAATATAGTATGCATATTTTTGAGGAATTTTAGAGAAATTATATTTTATAAATGTTTATGTAAACCTTAAATAATTAAATATGTGTAATTATTTTTAAAAAATTGTATTCTACAATTATGATCAGTACAAAATTTAGAGTCTAATAAGATCAACTTAATTTTTGATGAATAGTAAATTATGAATAGTGACTTTATGCTTAGGATTTGTAATGTGACCAAATGGATTAGTAATCTCACTTAAAGAAAGTATTAATATAATCTAGGCACCTTGATTAAGTAATGTGATTCAATAAAATTGTTAAATAATGGCTTCCTAAATTATTATTCACGTATTAGTTTTTTCGGGTAAAAAGTGTTTTTTAAATAAAAATTAAATTAAAAATAGTTAGAAAATTATTTTTATAAAATGGATTTCATTTTTTGAACTCAGAGCATCGATTTTATGTTATGGTAATTTTTGGGGATTTTTCTAAGAAAAATGAATTTTCAGTGAATAGTGTATTTATTTAAAAATTAAATTAAAAATATTTAGAAAATTAGGATTATAAAATAGAGTTCATTTTTGAAATCAGATCATCGATATTTGGTTAAGGTGAAATTTTGGGATTTTTCTAAGAAAGTTAAATTTTTTGATGAATAGTGAAAATACAGTTTTAGTGTTTCGGTATTTTTAATAACATCATAATTGTTTCATGATGATGTCATGAGATATTTTAAGGCTTGACCAACAAAAGGTGATGAATTATTGTATGGGGGGACTCATTTGGCCAATACCATGGGCAAATACCATGGGCAAGCCCATGGTTTTTCCAAAACCAACAATGAGGTGTCCCTTGGCCATTAATGCTTTGTCCCCTCACTTTCCCTATAAATACCAAACCATCCTCTCAACCATTCGACTCCCAACTCTCCCTCAACAAAGATCTGGCCTCATTACCTCCCAAAGTGTCCTCCCAAGGTTCCCCCAAGCCCTCAAGGTCCCAACATATGAGTTTTAAGAGTTACGTTTTAAGGTATGGGATCCTACCTCTCTCTTTCTTTTCAAGTAATCTCTTTTATGTCATTTTTTTATGCTCCATGATCTTATGTTGGAGGATGTTATTTTATATTAATCTTAATGCCATATTAATTTTCATATGATGAGAGACACCCTCTTTCTCTCATCAATTCATTTTAAGAATGTTTATGTGGCGCCGTTAGGCTGCCGAATTTTTAAGGGATTCTTTCACCTTTCTCATTTTTCAAAGCTCTACTTTCATGTCACGTCTTTCAAGTTCCTTTTTATTATGTTGGGCTATGATCTCTAAATATATCATACTGATATTTTATTTTCTTATTATGAGAGACCCTATTTTATCTCATCAATTCATTTTTCTTGATGTTTAAGTGGTGCTGTTAGTCTGCCGAATTTTTAAGAAATTCTTTCACCCTTCTCGTTTTCAAGATCTATTTTCATGTCAAGTCTTTCATGTGGTTTTTTATTATGTTGGGGTATGATATCTAAATCTATAATACTTATCTTTTATGTTAATATTATGAGAGACCATATTTTATCTCGTCAATTCATTTTTGTTGAAGTTTATGTGACGCCGTTAGGCTGCCGAATTTTTAAGGGATTCATTCACCCTTCTCGTTTTCAAGATCTATTTTCATGTCAAGTATTTCATGCGGTTTTTATATTATGTTGGGGTATAATCTATAAATATATCATACTGATATTTTATGTTCATATGATGATATACCCTCTTTGATATCTTCAATTCATTTTTTCTTGAAGTTTAAGTGGCACTGTTATGCTGCCGAATTTTTAAGGGATTCTTTCACCTTTCTCATTTTTCAAAGTTCTACTTTCATGACAAGTCTTTCAAGTTATTTTTTATTATTTTGGGGTATTATCTCTATATCTATCATACTAAACTTTAATTTTCATATGATTAGAGACCCTATTTGATCTCATCAAATCATTTTTGTTGATGTTTAAGTGACGCCGTTAGGCTGCCGAATTTTCATAAGAGAAATCCTATTTTTGTCTTCCTTTCATGTTCTTCATTTCATATGGTATGTCCTTAAAAGTTAATTACCATGTTCTTAAATCCTTTATATTCTATTCCCCTACTGTTTTATTGATCATTTATTAGTGTGTTACACATGTACCCTCTCTTTTCAATGTTCTCTAAAAGCTCATAACATAGCCTTTATGCTGCAGAATTTTGATCTCAAAATGTCTCTCTCTTTTTCTAAAGTTATTTTATTTTATTAAGTGAATACTTAAATATCTCTCTTATATAGGGGTATTTAAATATATACCATGTTTTTCTATTTTAAATTCTTTGATTTACATACATGATACCCACCATCCTTTTTAATGGGTTTTAAAGTGACACAAAGATCATGTCTTTAAAGCAGTTTTTAAAACGTTATGATTATGAAATGAATCCCATTTATTTTATTCTATATAGATTGTTTATCAAATTATTGATGATGATATATGTGGATCACATTATTATAATGACAAATTTAAGTGTGCGCCCTGATAGCACTCCAATTCATTAGGTAAGGGCTTAATCTCTAGAGATGGCCTTTTAGACTGATACCTTGGTGAATAAACTTGGTAATTTTTAATGACTCCTTGGGGATGGACCTTGCTGAAAAGAAATGATTGTCAATATTAAATTTTGTAGCCACATCTTCAATTTGTGAAAAATGTTATTTTCATTATGATATATCTCATAATTTCTTTCTCATGCCTTAAAGTTATTTTCATGACCTTATTGATGTATCTCAAGTTCACATGTAAAATGTTTCTCTTGTTTCCCTTACTGGGCCTTCTGCTCACCCTTTCTTTTGATTTATATCCCCAGGTTATGAGATGCAGTAATGAACCTAGGATGAACACGTGGAGAATCCTTTCAAGTGTTTTAGAAGAATGTTTTATGTTTTCATGTTTTATGTTCCTGGTTTCCAAGACACTAAAACGTAAAGATCCTCGGTTTTGTAAAATGTAATGAATGTTTATGTGATAAAAAGGAGGGATTCTATATGATAGAGCGATGAAGCTTCTAGAATTTCTTTATCATGAAATACTTGAACTAATTCATATAGATTATATCGGTAAAGGCTCATAATTTTAGAGGTTCCTTTAATATATTTAGGTAATATAAAAATGAGGTGGGGAATGATATTTGGAATTAGATAAATTATGATTAAGTTTAGATGAAAAAAATAATATATTAACTAAGAAATAATCAATCATCAAATATTGAGTAATGATTATTCCTAAAATCTCATTTCTTAATTCACTTTAGACTAATATTGTTAGTAAAATAAGTAAATATATTTTTCTTGTCTTGATAATATTGATGATGAATATTATAAGTTGTTCAATATTCCTTTTGAGATATTATTTTTAAATAGAGACATAAATCCCTGAACCATATAGAAACTAAAATGAAACGTGGAATTTCATATGTGTTACAACATGAAAGATAACAATTATGTCCAAAATTTATGTTTTAATTTGAAATGTTTATATTAAGGATAATTATAGTAATAAGAATGCATCAAGAAACACTAACATACATTAAATGAATTATCCAAAATATAATTAAGGGTGTTACATAAATCCATAAGATAGCAAAGTTGAATTCAAGGGAATGACTATATTTTTTATTAGAAGGGATTACATATCTATTTGAAATATTAGGATCAAAATAGGCTTTGATAATATTATGGATTGAAATTAATAATTCATTTTAATAAGAATAAGTTCCATATGAACATGTTGGACACAGAATTTTTTAGAAACATATAATACATATGAAAGATTAAACTGAAGAAATTTGAATTTGTAATCATTGAGTTAAGTAATATATTATTAATTAAGAATATTTAATAAATATCATAAACTAAATGTATAAATGAATAATATTATGCTAAATAAAAATTAGTTATAAATTTAAAGGTGGATTCCATGTAACAATAGGAAGATTATATTTCTGAAGTACACCAAGCCAATGCAATACTTATTGAGCCAAAATGTGTATTTAATAAAGAGTTGTAAATGAATGGTAGGTTGAATAGTGACAAAGAAATATTAGTTGTTAATGGTTTAAGATAATTCACTAAATGCAATATGGAGATACCTTTTCACTAATAGAGATAATGAAATCAATTTTAATTTTATGTAACTTAGTAGTTTATAATGGCTATTATATCAATGATTAAATGGTTATTTTATAGATAAATGATGGTATTAAATCATGGAATGATTATTTTTATATGTTTTTTAAGTAGTTATTATGAGTGACATAGTTTTCAATGTGAAATATATTGATACCATATAAAAATAAGAGAACAGTGTTACAATTATTCATGTCTCATTTGAAAACAAATCTTCATTATTTTCTAAAAGTACTGGAATATTTTCTATAGAATAAGATTTATTAATATTTATATTTATATTAGTTAGACTAAGTTAAATTATATAAAATGAAAAATTAATTAATAATGAAAAATAAAATAATTATATATTTTTTTATATGTTCTATGGCATAGATCTCTACAAGATAATGCATTTAAGCTAGAAAATGAAATTAAGATAATTATTAGAAAAATATACACCTCAATTATGGGATGTATCTCATTTTTCATGTTATGTTATATATTTTATATTACTAATACATATAGAATGATGTGGAAATAACAAATAAATCAATGAAATATGCATTGGGTAACACATAAAATATTACAATTGTATAAGAAAATATTAATTAATATGTTTCTGATACATGGAAAATAAAGAGAGATAATTATCTAGGGAATATTCAGTCAATACGTAAATATATTTTTTATCTAGTATTATTTTTAATCAAAGGAAATGGGAAAGAAAATATCATTTTGTTTATTTTTATCCAACTATATATAATCTAAGTATTTTATATCCTCTTATGTAACTACAAAAGATGTTTTCAATACCCAAATTATTTCTAGCTCAAGTAATTTTACTAATTAAGTAATGTATAGTCAAAATATAAATTCTATTAATATTTTAGTAGTGGTACCTATGAAGAATTCTAGGTTATGATAAAGGAGAAAAGGTATATACTTTATAGATACTATCTCTTTAGGGATTGTAGTAAAATATGTGAAGTTATAGTCAGTAGAATAACCAAATATTTAATCATTAAAAACCATACACTAAATCCATAACTATGTAGAATGAGTTTTTTTATGTGTGATATAATAAGTTATGAAAAGTAAGTAGTTTTTTCTAGTGCATGTTGGAGTTTTATAAGAGTGGTTTCACTAAAACAAACTCAAACTTGTACTTATTAAAAATATATCATTTATATAATGTTAAACATTTATGATTTTTCAATACCATGATACAAAATATAATTATTTTAGGTATGACATATAATAATTTTCTTAGATTACATGATGTTCAAAATAGAACATAATAGTTCCATATTGTAATGAGATCCTTTTTATACTATGACAATAGTACTAAACATATTTCTTATATTATAAAAATAAGGTTTTTATGTGGTAAATATGATATATGATCATCTAGTATCGGTGGATCATAAGTATTGTGGATTATTCCCTATATGCTCAAAAATGACGATCTTAAGTAAAGGATGTCACAAGTATTGAGCCACTGGATGGGAAAAAACATGTTTTGGGTTTCATTTGTTGTTCCTATATATGAAATTATATATTATACCATTGAATTGAAATATTGTTCAATGTAAATCACTAACTGTGAACTTGGATGCATGATAAAAAACATGACCCTTTTCTGTTTACTCTGAAGTAGCTTGTGTTAGGTGTGACTGTAGTGAATTGTAATTGATTAGATAATCATGATATAATTTTTATCTTCCACTTATTTGAATAAAATATCCATAAATCATAATCTAGGTGGTAGTTACTTAACTAAATAAAATTATTTAGCAAATATTGGAATTCACATCCAATACTATAAAAGATTGATAAATAAATCAGGAATGAATGGTGAGTCAAATTATGCATACTAATTTTTATGATATCATTATAGAAATAAATTATATTACACAGAAATATTAAATGAGATAATTATATAGTGATGAATTATCTTTATATCTATTGCGGTCATGATTTCTTGATATACACCACTATTTGACATTGAGTTGGACTCACTGGTATTGAGATAATGGTTTAAAAAGTCACACCAAAAGTGTGTGTAGAAGTTAAATAATTTATATGAATTGGATTTTAGGATAAAAAGATCCCAATGTACATTGAATAGTTAATGATTGAGGGAGAATTATTTCAGGTATATTTATAAATAAATTCAAATATTTGTTATTTTCATTTAGAATAGTGAGAATTGAATTTATTACTCATGGTGTTAAAAGGATATAAATGATAAATAAATGATTATGAGTAATTTTTTAAAAAAAATGAATATTTATTATTCAAGGATTATTAAAAATATATGGTATGAAAGAGATGAGTAAACTGATATTATTTTACCACATGATATATCAGAATTTTATAAAGGAGTGAGGAAGTATACATGTCACATATGATAACCTAATTTATCTATTTGTGATATAATGGGTCTGTTTTAGTGGTTAAACTTATTTATGGGCTAAATTTTAATTAAAATAATTTTACCAAGTTATAAAACCTCATGTTAGACCTAGGAATAGTATAAGGAATACTTTTTACTAATTATATCCCATATCATCACTATTTTAATATATATAGAAAATGAGAACAAACAATATGAATGTTTCTCTGAGATTATGTCTATTTTTTTGGAGACTATATTGGAATTTTATAGAACATAGATCCCTAGTTCTAGAAAATAAATGGTACTGAATGATGAGCTATAAGATTTATCAAATGTGATTATTATCTATAGGGGTCTAATATTGGACCATTAAAGCTATGAAAATTCAGTGATAAGAGAAACATGATCGGATTTTTAAATCTACTAGATGTTATTTTTTTGATGAAATATAGGGTATTTAATTCTATATCATTTGCTATAACCAAGATTTAATAAAAAATCCTAAACATATTGGCTTTTATTTATATCTTTGTTGCAATATTTTTTCACCAAACATTATGGCTTCCTCTAAACATGAGAAATTATAAAACAAATATTGGGGTCAATATAATAAATTGTTCAGAATATAGAAGGGAATAAAGGACACTTTAATCCTATAATTACTTCTAATTTATTTTAATAAATTCCTTACAATATGTATTGGAATTGTAGACAAGAAGTTAAAAAACAAAACAATACACACAACAACGGCCAAAAAGTTTGACCAAAAATAACCTACATAAGTTAGAGGGAAAGTAGAATCATATCCAGAAGGCCTTCTCCCTATGATTCTTTACCATGTAAAAGTTAAAAATGTGTATAACCTGGTGAAATCTATGAATATATTCTTGAATTCTTAGTGAAAAATTTATCAATTAAACATATATCCTCGCAATAAAAAAAGTGATTTTGTCAGTAATTGTGACAATATACCATGGGGTATTTTAAAATAGATCATTTTTATGAAAACAATAAAGAAAAAAATCTATATTAGTAAATAAAATTACAATATATATGCATATAAATTCATTGTAAAATGATATTGATATAATAAAAGTTATTATTTATTAACTAATTATCATATCATGTTTTGATTCAACTTACTAGAGTGTGATAATAATGGAATAGAGAAGTAAGAGAATGACTTTAAAAGTGATCGTTGTATAATTATAATCAAATACATATACTCTGATATTAAAAAGTTTTATATGTGGTAAACTAGTTAACCATAAAATTAAATAAATTGGTAAGATATGCTCAGTGGAACAATCTATTCTATACTTGGTAAAAGGTCAACCAATTATTTTTTGGATAATTGATGATGAAAGCTCAATCAAACTCATCACATATGATATTAAAAAATTAATGAATTTTCAATCTTGGGAACACAATTCACTATATAGGATGTGGTAGATCAATATTATTGGAGTAATAAAGATAATATGCATTTCATTATCAAAATATCTATTAGAAGGGACACATATTAAAATTTTTTTGACTTTAAGATTGATGTCTCAAAAATATTTATGTGATGGGTATAAAAAAATTATGATTTCAAAATGGTAGTGAAAATTTAATTGAGTTTATCAAATAAAATGAGATGTTTACCCTATTTTATTCAACCGAAGGTAGTGAATCTAAGGGTTAAAATTAATCATTTATCGTAATTTTGGATGAAATTGAATTTAGAACAGAAATAGAAAAAAAAAATATTGTATTAATAATAGAGATAATAGATTTTGTATATTTTACCACTGATGGTACACAAATATTGATCACTATGTTAGATTAATTTCATTCCATCATTCTTGTGGAGTTTTCTCACAAATACACATTATATGGGAAGACTTATACATAAAATAATGTTCATATAGTACTTATGTAACCATGAAGATAAAATTTTGGTTTCAATGTTGTTTGTGAGATATTAAAGGATATGAAAAGAATAATGGTTTTAAGATTGTCTATAAAGAGGAATAAATTATATATCTTTTTTATTTGAGCATTATTATTCATGTTTTAAACAACTAATTACACATGTGACCTTATTTGGTTAGTAGGAAAAAACATGAGACTTGAAGTCATCCTCAAAAGTTCCATGAGTTGGTAACTAGCACATAGGGTATATAAAATTCAATAATTGAGAAATTTCACTCTTATATCAAAAAAAATATTAGAAACTGACCAATCAACATAAACACCTAATATATTATAAAATATTTAATCTAAATAAAACATTATAAAATTACAATGAAATCATATAATCCTATTAATAAAAAAATTATAAATTAAATAACAATAATGAAATATCATTTATTTATTGTAGTAATACCTATAATGACCTACAATTACTGATTCATAATCTTTTATGGTCAACATCAATCATTGAAACAATAATGAAATATATAAACATAATATATCAATTCATGTTAGAATATATGAATATATACTCAATAGGTTTCTCCCCCAAAAACTCTCATTTCATTGGGGAAGAATCTTATTAAATCATCAATAAATAAACAAAAAAACTAAAAATCAATAACATCCAATGTAAATATACAAAATTATTTCTCAATAAAAATAGTATTTACATGAAATTATATATTATATAATTATAATTAAATGAAGAAAATATAACCATGAATTTATCCCATACCCACTTCCACACATATCTAGTCTCAATTACCCAATACCACTTCATAATGAAACATTAGCCATATAATACCACAACCACATAAAATCCAAATCATACCAGAAAACCTAAATACAACCACTAACACAACTAAAACCATGTCAATGGTCAGAAGGAAGGGTGGAATTGGGAGGTAGTACTCGTCCATTTGTATCTATAAAATCCTAGATGTTGGGAGTACACCCATTTTTTAAAACACTCTATGAGTGTTAGTTAGTTTTTTTATCTTAGTTTGTGGAGTGTAGAAATAAAAAAACATATAATGATATATAATATCACAAAAATTAAATCTTAGGGTATGTATAAAATTAGGTTTAACTCAATAACCATCCCATTTTATACTTCATTAATGTTAGATAATTACTACCACTGCCTTTAACCACGCCATAGTAATAAATACATCCACTACTCAATTTAGTTTAAAATATTAAAAATAATTAATTTTTAATTACTAATCATTACTAATTTTCATATAATACATTATAAAATTCACACATAATTAATTTACCTCATTAGATAAATAATTCAACATCCCACCAATTAATTTTACATTAATTTCCTTCTGTATTCATGTTTATTAAAGAATTTATTTATTAATTCCATATCTAATATAATATTACATGATAATTATAATAACATCAACCTCACTACACATTTGTTTTATGAATATTCTACCACATGATCATCTCTATAGAATATATACTATAATTATTTATATAAAAATATTAAATCAATAGTAATAAACAAACATATATTGAAACTTCTTCACCACACTTACGAACATAAATTTATCTTATATAATTAATGAAAATTAATAATCTAGTAGGAGATCCTAAAAAATTATAATCCTAAACTAAAAATATTAAAAATAATGAGATATACCAAATTAATTTAGATAATTTCCCTAATATTTAATTCAACAAATGATAAATATTTGTTCTTAAACTCGCATATTTTTATGAAATATATTTAATATATCTATAATCCATCAACCTCATATCAATTATTAATTTAGATTATACAACAAATACAATCCTCAGACCCCATAGATATAATAATAAAATGAAAATAGGTATAGAGAAGTTGAACAACACATTAACCTATGTGGATTAGATATCACAAGGGAAGTAACTCAAAATTCCACCATAAAATATTCAAAAATCTTTATATGTATTTTTTGTTGTAAAAAATCATCAATATTGAGTATGAAATGAATGAAATAAGTTACATATGATTAAATATAAAATTATTTGATGATTGAAAAACTAATATGTGGTTGCCCAAACCACAATGTGGGATGGATCAAATAAGTCTAATATAAAAACAATGGTGAGTGAAATCATAAATTTTTTTAACTTCCATCAATAACATTCCTTCAAAATTCACATGTTCAACAAAAAATAATATTAATATTTATAAATGAAAAATTATATTAATGGAATTCCTCTTACTTCAAGAATTTAAAACCATGATTTCTTACACTAAATATATTAATTTTCTAAACCAATATAATACACCATGATGTTGTTTCACATCTTTTAAATTAGTATATCCCATAGAATACATATTTAACCTACTCATAAATTATGGTTATTTTTTAAAAAAACTATTTCATAGAATTAAAAACCATGATGTAGTTTTACTCAACATGGAAGAAATATCCCCTTTAATATATTTATTCTAACTATGAAATCACACTACACTAATATCTATAAACCATGATGAATGAGGAAACCTATTTTAACCATAGGATGATAATTTGATTTTTTGTCAATCTAAATATCTTTTTTGAAATTATTTAAGTTTATTTGATGTGAATGGATAAGTATGAGTTAATAAAGTTTGGGAATATTGACATAACAAGAAGTTATTTATATTTGAGGAAGAGATAATGTCATGATAATATATTCTAATCTATAAATAGTGTTTAATTCTATATTTTTTAAAAATTATATTTAAGAATATGGATTTTTTTCGGGATTGTAATATTAAATAAAAATATTTCATAAGGGTAATGTGTAAGACTTCTTAATTTACAGAATCTAAATCACTTGTGATACACTATGACATAATTTCCATTCCATGAAGAAAACAAAAATTATTTTTATGAATTATGTAATTTTAGGAAGCCTGTATCATTAAAGGAGAGTTGGACCATGATATATTCAATTATAAAATATGATTGAATGAATCATGTTGTGATTTTATGCTATGAAAATAACTCCACGCCATAATTATTTTATCTTTTTCACTTTGAGAAATACAAATGAAGTCACACTATGAAAAAAATATGTAACTTCATAATTCATATGAACTTTAAGAATGTTAAAAGGGAAATAGACATATAAATCTATGACATAAGATGAAACACTGATATTTATAGATTTTTGAATAATTAATATAGGAATTATGACTTAGAAATCTCAATAATGTTTCAAAGTTATCGAAACATTTATTGACTACCTATTTTAAATTCATTTGTGAAGATTCACTTAGAAACTCATCAATTGATGGATTTGAAATGGAAGAAGAATGCAGTTAATTTATGTTTTAATTTTGAACTCAAAATTCAAAATTCATTAGATACAAAGTAACTATACATGATGAAAATGACGATACAAAAAAATATAGAGGGTCACTTAATATCTAAAAGTATACTGTATTAGTAGTTTAAGTTTATTGAATATATAGAATTATAAAATGATTTTTGGAAATAATGGATTCTATTGAAGATCAAGACTTGAGGTAAATATCTATTATACATATAACTGAAGTTATAGAAGTAAATAATAAACCATCATGGATAAAACCTATTTTAGTTTATTTTATATCATTGATTTATATATTTGATAGTTATACATACTTTTCATCATTATTTTTTGTAATCCTCTTGAGAAGTAGTGAGTAGAAAATTGGAAGATATTGTTTGCCTTGGATAAATAGTGGGATTATCCTAATGTTTTTTTACCACAACCAGTTATTTAGTGATTAATTTGTGTATCAACACAATATTTATATATGCTCTTTGTGTGTATCCCTTTATGTGTGAACTATGAAAAATTTATTGTGCCTGTGATTTTTTAATTTCCATCAAACGATCATTTTTATGTGTGATAATCTTTATTAATTCAACATGTCTTTTTCAACACAAATACATCCCAAAATTTAATATAACATATTAATAAGTTTAATTTCAACATAATTCTAGACCAACTATTAGGGTATTTAGTGGGTCTTTAGGCTATATAAGTGGCATAAAATAAACATGTTATGTCATAGTGGATATGTCTATGAAAAGTTTTTTTCATAGAGAACACAGTGAATAAAAAGTGAGTTTACTTATTTGACAGATATAATTATCATTCATAGAAAAAGTAAATGATATAAAATTTATGAAATCTTAAAATTCATATTTATATGGTGGAAGTATAAGTAATTCGATAATGTGATTAAACCAAAAGGGAAATGATGGAAATAGACAAAAAATTATTAAAGGATGATGTTATGGATTATAATTACTTTGCATAAGAATTGTAAAATCAAATATACATGAATGTGATAGATTGATCATAATTTAAATAATTTTTGATAATATTTTTAATATATATGAAGGTTGTAGTAAAGTGAATTATAAAATAATATAGGTTATACAAAATAATTTTCTTAGGTTAATATGAGTTCATGTAAAAAAAAGTTTATTCAACCAGATAATTGAAGTGAATATAGCTAAAGGGGTCATATTTTTAAGGATATATATTTTCTAGGATCTCCCACTACTCTATATGAATATAGTACCTCTAAGGTGGAGGTACCCTGGTTATCTAGGCTCTCCTGGATCATTATATATCTAGAATCGCTTCTCTTCTTTTGGTGGGGGAGAAAAGGAATATGTGAATCCAGAAGGGTGGTGAACTTTTATTACAAAATGAAAAATGAAATAGGTTGTATCAAGGTCCTTCAATAATTTTGATATGAGTGATAACGAATCGATCTAGTAGAAAATTTTAGACAATGACCAGGACCCTCACAGGGTTAAGGCTGATGGGTATGGATCTTGGAAAAGAAATTATGGAATTGTTCTATTTAGTAATTTCCTAGTTAGAATGGGGAAGAAATAAATTCCCTCTAATGGCTATTCCACCATACAAAAAAAACATGGTTTCCTGATATTTAGGTATTGAAAATACGTGGTTAGAGTCCAATATGGTCAGACAAGCATGGGTTGATGATGTATTTTAGGAGCCCAATGTATAGGGTAAGAAATCTATAAATTCTAGTGTAAGGGTTTAGGTGGATCTAATTGACATGAAAATTAATTTATAAGTCTTTAGGGGATATCAAGATGACATTTAAGTCACCCTAGTTCCTAATCCAACCACAAATATTATTTCTCTAAAGGATGTTCAAAAGGAGTTCATTAGTGGAGGAGTGGTTTAAAAGATTCTATTTAATTCTAATAAATAAATGAAAGAAGAATCATTAAAGATCAAAATATCTAATGAATATTCACATATAATGTTTTAAATACTTTTATAGGTCAACTTGATAAAATAACAAATTTCCTAGTTCGACAAAGAAATCAAATTCAGATATGTGGCTTCAATAAGGGGAAGATAAGCTTGGAGGAACTTGTTCGGGCATGGGAATATATGGCCTTCTAATTTGATGAGCTTGATAAGGACAATCATGAATTTGAGGTATCTTATTTCTAATGGAAATTATATATAGTTAGTCATTCCACTTTTTTAATATTGTCCAGAATGATAGGGTTTTCCCCCTTTGAGTTTTGATGTTTGTTTTGTTTAGTGTACTTGGATTCCCAATTCTCGGTAAAAGAGATTCCTTGAATAAAAATTTAAATTTAGTTGTATGTCAATGGATCTACATGTGGAATTAGTAATGAAATAAAATATGTATATTTTGTAAAGAATATTATAACCATATTTCATAAAATTTAATATTCGAATGTGTTGATACTTAAAGAAGTATTTTAATAGAATTATATCACGATTAATTTCTAAGTAAAATAGTAATATATTAAATGTGCAAGATCTAATAAATATCATTAAAACATTAATATAAGTAAATTTCATTCAAATTAGTGGATAGGCAAGTGGTTTAAGAGTATATATTTGAATAATATGTAAACCATTATTTTTTATTACTCAACAAAAGTAAGTTCAAGAGATGTAAATGAATATTTCAAGTTATGTTATGTTTATCTTGGTGTTATTATTTAAATTTTGGTAACATCACTTCTAGGTGTCCAAATTGGTTGTATGTAGAGGATATTGAGTAGTAATTTCCAAAAAAAACTACTGAATTATTTCTGCCCATAAAAAAATAATTCATGAAATTTATATGGAATGAAATTTCAATGAACGGAATTGGATTATAAATGGGGATAAGAGGAACATTAGTTAGAAATAATTGAAATTAAGTTTTTATCACAGATAAATGATTCCATGATGGATATAGTGGATAAATAAAAAGTTAAAGACAACAAATAAGATTATGAACTAGAGAATTTTTTTGATCTCTATGTGAAATTTTAAGGCGATCTTGAAGAGTATGACCTGTAAATATAGAAAAAAAAAGTATAATATTTCAGAATTTTGAAGGAATCCTAGATTTATATTAATGATTCTCAAATAAAAGTTGATCATATTGATAAATTTATATAATAACTAGAAAATTATTCATTATTAATTGAATATATATTGAACTACATGTTTATGATTTGGGAAAAGAAAAAGATATTTAGTGATATTATTATGTCTTTCAAGTAGAATTTAAGAAGATCAGAACTCTTAAAGAAGAATTTTTAACTTTGATAAAGAATCTATAGAATAAAATGAATACTAATGGAATATATATGAATACATCATTTGGAACTTTTTATTATAAATTATTTATTTAAAGGGATGAACAAAGAACAAGATCTTTTTTGGAAGTGTTTAATGTTCATAAACGTATTTTTAGGTAACATTGGACTTAGTTCTAAGATTATGTCATCAAAAAAATTAATATAAAATGTGAATAGAAATCGAAATTATATGAAATGATAATTTCATTAACAATTTATAATTTACCAAAAATATAATATTCTTAGATAATCATGAATTTTCTTAAGGGTTGGTTGAAACAATATTTATCCAACGATGAATTATCAATTTTATGGCTACATAAGCATACATAATATCTTACTATGGCAAACCTAAAATATACTTAAGCAGAGAATAAATTAGAATCCAACAGAGAAGGAAAGAAAATTATCCTTTATATTGTAATAATAATACATTATATGGATGTTTTTTCAATTGTTTTTAATTTGTGTAAAATTGAAAAATTGAAATAATAGAAGTGGGTGTTTTTTTAAACCCCATGAGATTATTGAATATGTTTTTCCTTATATTAATACTATGTTTGATAGATTATATCACAAGATACACAAAATTAAATTGGTTCATGACATATTAGATGGATATTATTAAGAAAATTTTATTAATTTTAAAACCTCAAGTGTATAAAAATATATTACTCAGCTAAAATAACTAACATTTAGTGCGTAAAATTATTAATATGATATAAAATTTAAAAAGAATATTTATTCCCAAATAACTAATTTTTTGTGAATTTTATAAATTTATCATAATATATTAAAATTAAAAATTTAAAATTATAGTTATATATGTACGGATATATAAAAATTATTTAAATTTGAAATTGATAGCAAATAATATTGGAACACTAAAAAATTCCATTTTAAATAAAAATTATTATTATATTTTTATTTTCATTTAAAACCTAATATTTATGTTATATAAATATATTTTTATAAAATTAACTCCATTTTTGAATCCATTGTGTTATAATTATTTTACCATGATTTTGTTGTGTTTTAATGAAATGGTTGAATTTTGGGTGAATAGTAAAAAAATACTGATTTTGTGAATATTGTAACATTTATTGAATTTTCATAATATAAGAATAATTTTAATGTTTCATAAAAAAAATTGGATATAAAAAATATATATTTATAAATTCAAAATCTTCTAAAAATACAATTCTTCATTATAAAACACTTGATTAACATTTTTAAAACACAAGTAATAATTTAGTCTAATAAAAACTATTTTTTGTATCCTTCACTAAACTATGTATCCACAAGATGTAATTTAGATTATGATTGTTTTTACATAGAAAATAACTCTTATATGGTTAATAATAAACCATTTTATGTTATAATAATGAACTATTTTAATAATTTTATCTTAATCGTTTTTTTAAATAGAAAAATACATATTTCTAAAAATGGTGTTTTCACGTTATGTTATCTCATATTAAATTTATTTTTTGACACCCTTATAAAATTTTATATGAGAAATATTATTTCATATATATATAAATGGGGTCAAATTTATTTTAGAAACATTATGTTTATAATTTGGAATTAAAATTAAATTATTTTGGTGAAAAGTAGTTACCACAGTTAAAACCAAAATGGGTAAAAGTAAAAAATATAATAATAAATGACATAAAAACCTCTCTAGATTGTATGTTTGATTATTTTTATACCGTAAATCTACCCCAATTACAATATCTTCCCTTATTATATCCAATTTAAATTTTAATAGTGACTTTAACTTTTATAATACAATAAAAATACCACTCATATCCCTTATAAAATTAACCATCACCACCCCACTTATCATCACACACTAAGACTATTTTATTCAACCAATGTATATCCAAATAAACCCTCCGAAAAACCTATATAATTAGTATAGGTTTTTTTCAAAATACCACTTCTCAAGGCCTTAATCAATTTTTTAATGCAACTCTTCCATGAAGCAATATAAAATTTTATATTACTTATTTTTCATTCCAATTCAAATATTTTTTCTTTTAACTCATATGATTTTAATGAAAAAAATATGTACATAATTATATTACTATAATACTAATAATATAATGTCACGACCCGTCCTCGGGGCCCATGCCGTGACTACCCCAAGCCCGCCTTCCATAGGCCAGTGGCTGGCGACTAGCACCAAGGCGTAAATCCCGGTAAAAAGGGATTGCATTGCCTTTGTGAAGTAAAAAAAGAACCTCAGAGTAATCAAGCGGAAAATTAAACACTAAGAAAAATCTGGTACAACAGTAAGTGAAGAAAAGTAAAGGGGGTCGGAAATACAAGCCCAACTATAATGTACAACTGAAAGAGGAAAAACAGCAACTGAAAGGAAAAGTTGCCACATCGAGCCATGCTCTGGAAGTCCCACCTGCTGGGTGAGTACAGATAGCCTCCACAGCTCCTCGGTCCAGCCGTCCACTCCGAGTACACCCCGCCCAGTGGTCCACCTCTAGGTATCGTCCTGCTCCGCAAGCCTCCTCCACGATCAGCGTTGTCCGTCGTCTGCAACCAACACAACGTAGTGAGGGCATAGCCCATGAAGGGGTGTGTATAAGCTACTCAGTAGGGACCCTGATACCCTCTAAGGTCTCCCGAAATCCACATAGGATAAACCAAAAGGGATAAGATACAATCACGAAGTAACATCCGACACTGCTTAGGTATATGCCCATACATACACCTAAGTCATCAATTCCCGTTCAGCTCCAACATCCGAGCCCAAGCACAACCCAGTCCATATAGGAAAGCAAAACGTAATCCACATAGGATAGCACAACACATTCCACAAAGGAGAGTAAACAGGACTCAGGTCACACAGGTACTTCTTCGTAAGACGTTAGAGATGATCATATGTAGCCACTAATTCATCTAAGCCATCGGACCCACAAAGGATCTGTAGGTACTAACCCTCGCAATGACCCACACAGGATCGACCATGAAGTTGAACCCAAAGATATTGGCAAACTCCTTCTCCATCAAGTACAGTGGTTATACTGCTACAACCAAGCGCTTCCCTCTTACCTTGGACTGCTGTAGTACTCCACCTATTGGGTACTGTGGTCCAACGGCTACAACCAAGCGCTCCCCCGTGCCGCTACAACCAAGCGCTCCTCCATCGTGGGTCTGCCGCTACAACCAAGAGCACCTCCGTCCTGGGTCTGCCGCTACAACCAAGCGCTCCCATGTGCCGCTACAACCAAGCGCACCTCTGTCATGGGTCTGCCACTACAACCAAGTGCTCCCCCTGGGCAATCTGTAACACACTGAGTCGTTCTACCAGCAGTCGTCAAGTCTCAGCCGGCTCTAGGGTTTCCGCACACAGCATGCTCGTTCTGGGAGGGTCCACTCCATGAGCTAAGAGGTCGATGCATCAACTAACATGTAGTCTTGAGTTTATGTATCCCAAGATGTACCGTAGTGATCACTGCCAAAAACACGGAGGATTCCCGTACCGTTTTCATCATCGTCACAGTCGAATCCACTGAGGATCTCTGTAGAGTCGTCATCGTCACAGTAGCAGTCGCAGCCAGCTCTAGGGTTCCCGCACACAGCAAGCTCGTTCGGGAGGGTCCGCTCCACGAGCTGAGAGGATGATACATCAACTGACGAATAGTCCGAAGTTGATGTATCCAAAAGTTCTGTATCGTCAACAGGAACTCAACGCAACAGACGGTGCGTCAATCGGACTCCCGGTCTAAGAGTTATTGGCTTTTTCGTTCCAGGGGCCCGGTTGGTTTTTAAGGAAAATCCAACTCGATCGTACTCCACCTGCTTCCAAACCTTGGGCGGAGTATGCCAAAAGATCCGTCTCACTAAGAGGAACTCAACCAAGTCAATGGAACGTCAATCGGACGTCCAGAGTTCAAGATATTAGCGTTTCCGCTCTGAGGCCCCGGTTGGTTTCGTGTACCAACCAACCCAGCCGAACACAAAGTCTTCTGAAACCTTGAGTGCGATATACCGAAACGACTGTCTCGATCGAAGGATCGCGTTTCCGCTGACGGCTCGTCAATCGGAGGTCTGTAGCCCAAGATATGAGCATTTGGCCAAATTTGGTAAGAAATCGGGGGCTCTGGGCCCGGGCCGACCCGGCCCTACCCCCCCTGGGTCGGCCCGAACCGGGTCAACCCGAACCGGGTCACCCCGACCCGGGTCCGACCCAGCTGGGCCCGGCCCGGCCTGGCCCAGCTCGGTCCGGCTCGATCCGGCCGGACCGGCCGGCCGGTCGTGGCTCGGCCAGCGTGGCCGAGCCGAAACGCGGAGCGGGGTGCGCGACACCCCTGCCTGCCACTAATTGAGGCCGGCGGCAGATCAGCTGGCCGCCAACCCTCCGGCGGCGCGCCACCACCGCCTTCCGCCGACCACCGGACGCACTCCGGTGGTCCTTTTCTCCTGTTGTCTTCTCCTATGGTCCCCCAGTGACCTAACCTTCACTGCGAAGGAATTCAAACGCCATAGCGGCCTGCTTCGTCATCGCCCGTCAATCCGCACGTCAAAAATAAACTATGGAGGGTTGTCGGGCCGTGTTCGTTCGGCCCGTGCCCTCCACGTTAAGTGATATCAATTGGCAAATCAAACATTTGTTCCCAACAAATTATTGAGCACATACTTTACCATGAAATTAGACGACACCCAACAAAAGTAACCCCACATGGACGAACGGTCCGCGGATCAACCGGGTAATGGTTGGTCCGCGCTCGTTGTTCATTTCTCAATGTTAAGAAGAAACAAATAAAATTCCCCTACAACCTCTTAATTAAAAAGAATCATAACAATAATCCCAACCTGCAATATTAATCTTTGCAGATCAACATAATATTTAGTTGATCCGCGTTCTTAAATTTAGAAGGGAGTAAAATAGGGTTCACCAACAATCACAATTTAAATCCCATACCTTGGTTCAGGAATGGTGCACGTCAATCGAGCCGTGGAAGACGAGCGTCGCGGATGTCGGGCGTCGCAGAAAATGGACGTCGATTCCGTTGTCTTCGAGGTGCATTCGAAGGGGAAACGTCGATGGAAGAAGACTTCGCGTTCTTCGGTGGAGATGTTCCTCGTTGATGAACGGTGTTCTTTGCGTTCTTCGTCGAGGTTGAAGAAGTAGAAGGCTTTCTCAAACTTAGACTTTTTCTCTCCCAAGATTCCACCACAAGAACAACCAACCCCAAAATAAAATAATCCTCCCATTATTTTATTAACCCAACATAGGTTTTGAATTTCATGAGTTTGAAAATTCAAAACCCACATTTAACTCACTTGAGTTATTAACATAAGATGTTATAATATTAATAAGGTGATAAGTTATCAAAACATAAATGGGGGGTTTAGAGGGGTTAGGAAAGTGAGGGGTTGGGCTCGTGTGGGTCCCACCCAACCTTATCCTCTCAAGGTTGGTTATCTCAAGTGGGTCCCACCCCCAACATCCTTACTTAGGATAAAACTACCAAGTGGGAAAAAAATAAAAATTGTTAAATTTTCATTTTTAACTACCACAAAAATTTGTAACTTCCCTCATGAAAACACAGCTTCGAAACAGAAGTTCATAAGCAATTACTGGTGCTGCGGTTCCATCGGTGCCTTCAGAATTCGATTCCGGGCACCGGTTCAAAAGTTAGAAATTCTTGCTCATTCTTTCACTGAATGTACCCGAGCCAAACTTCGGAAATTGATTCCGGGAACACTGGGCCTCAGAATCAGGTGCCGTCAGAAACCGTGTTCTTGTAAAATCCAAAGAAAATTAAGAAAAAATTTCCATTGATTTTTACGGGTCTTTACATTACTCCAACCTCAGGGATTTACGTCCCCGTAAAGATACATCAAAACTAGGGAAACAAATGATGGTACTGAGCACGCATCTGAGCCTTCCGCTCCCATGTGCTCTCCTGAAGGTTCCCATGCTTCCATCTGATTCGTACTAGAGGAATCGAACGTCCACATAGGACCGGCTCCTATCGATCCTCGATCTCCACTGGGACCTCCGCGAAAGTCGCCCCATCATCAACGTCTAGCTCCCCATGGTCAATGATGTGAGTGGGGTCGTGCACGTATCTCCTCAGCTGAGATACGTGGAAGACGTCGTGCACCCGGTGCAACTAAGGTGGTAGAGCCAGACGATAAGCCACCTCGCCAATCCTGCTGAGGACCTGGAAGGGTCCAATGAAGCGCGGAGATAACTTGCCGCCTCGTCAAAATCTCTGTAATCCACGTCGAGGTGAGACACGCAAGAAGACGTGGTCGCCATCCTCGAACTGTAGTGGCCTCCGCCTCCTGTCATTGAAAGAATTCTGTTGGCTCGGAGCTGTCTTCATCCGCTCCTGGATGACCTAGACCTTCTCTATCGTGGCCTGGACCACCTCTGGTCCCACAAGAGCTGCTATGATTTCTTCTTTTCCGATAAGAGAAATCTGGTCTTATCCCTTGGATGAACCACGTTCTTTGCCTAATACAGTCAATCCCGACATGGATGATACTAATCCATACCATGGATGACATCATAAGGCATCGACGCTACTACCAAGAGATCCAACCGTTACTCTCTCCTCCAAGGGTTGAGTCACACTTTTGGCTTCAGTGTGTGGTAACTGGGTCTCCTCTAGTAGATGTCTCACAAGTTGGAGTTATGTCAACAGTCAAAACGGGAACCTCTTAGTAACAACACAAAAGAGGACAGGAATGAAAACCTCACAAAGGTATGCGTCTTTTATTATTACAGCTCATAATACAAAGTCGCTACACAATAGCAACAAGGAACTAGAAGTACAAAAGATGTATCCAATTGTTCCTCTCCTGTCCATTTTCTCCAAGGGCTCCATGATCGAAGGCCTCAGCTTCCTGAAGCTGAGCTCTCCCGTGTCCACCAACTCCCTGAGGTCGGGGCGGACCTCCCAGTGGTGGTGGTGGCAACACCGCGAAGTTTCTCCCACCATCTACTACTCGTCCAGCTCCTCTGCCTCGTCTTCCTGCACCCTACGGACCACCCTGATCGAACCTCTGCCTCTGTCTAGGGGGTCCTTCGTTCATCTTCTGGTCATCCGAATGGCGGGTTGGAAAATCACAAGCCATGTGACCAATCCCGCCGCAGGAGTAACAATTCCCTCTCATGGCAAGTCATTGTCCACCCCGAGTGCCTCGCACAAACGATCTAGAGTCATGCTATCGACCACCTATAGGTCTAGTCCTCTTGGACCCCTGTGTCATCTGTCTACTGCCTACTGCAGAAGACTCTGCCGCATGCCAGCAAGTGGTGGGTCCTGCTGCTGGAGACTGCTCAGTAAGGAAACTCTCCACTAAGAGGGCTCGCTCCAACACCCCTATTTGTGTCGGAATGCTGTGATAAACAACTGAAGCTCTGATCTCTCTCCTGATCCCATGCTCGAAGGTTCGGGCCCTGAAGAATGGGTCTCGTACAATGACTGTGGAATAGTGCGAGAGATCGGTAAACCTCGCCGCATACTGGGCTACTGTCATGCTGCCTTGCCGCAGCTGTAGTAGCTCCTGGATGCGCATTGCTCGTAGGGTGGCTGGGATGAACTCTGAGCAAAAAAGGCTCTAAAAGTCCGTCCAAAGGAGTTATGTCTCGTCATGCACCTGGAGCATCAAGCTCCACCATTTGCCTACTACCGCATACAGGAGGCTCGCTGCGAGGATCTCCATGTGGTCTGCTGGTGTCCTAACTAGCCTGAAAACTCGAACAACTGCCTCCAGCCAGTCCTCGGCTGCCTGGGGGTCCTTCTCCCCACGGAACCTGGGCGGTCGCTGGTGCTGGAACTCATGCAGTGCACTAAGGCGATGTGCATCGTCAGCGGCTGGGGTTGGAAGCATTGGTGGCTCGGCGAGTAGAGCTACCGCCAGTGCCACTGCTGACAAAGGGCCCTGCACCAAGGCCTCGTCTCTCGGTGGGATATCGTCATGCTCAACTCTCGGAACCCTAGCTGGCTGCCGTCATGGGGCTATCCTGAAAAGGAATAGGTGTGCCACGGTCAAACAGTATACCTGGTGAGCTGACACAAAGTAATCACAAAGAAAACTTGAAACACACATGCAATCAATGTTTTTGTGTATTATGTCGGAAACCAGAAGTCAGGGTCCTGGTGTACGGATACGTCAGCTGCCGCACCAACACTGGATTCCCTGGACTGATAACCACACCCAAAACGCTAAACACTATTGCTTCAAATAGAAAATATTAGAGTTCGCGGTTGAACCGAACTCCTCTGATACCAATTTGTCACGACCCGTCCTCGGGGCCCGTGTCGTGACAACCCCAAGCCCGCCTTCCATAGGCCAGGGGCTGGCGACTAGCACCAACGCATAAATCCCGGTAAAAAGGGAAGGCATTGCCTTTGTAAAGTAAACAACCACCTCAGAGTAAACAAGCGGAAAAGTAAACACTATGCAAAAGCTGGTACAACAATAAGTGTAGAAAAGTAAAGGGGGTCAGAAATTCAAGCCCAACTGTAAAGTACAACTGAAAGAGGAAAAACAGCAACTGAAAGTAAAAGCCGCTGCATCAAGCCATCCTCTAAAAGTCCCACCTGAAGTGTGAGTACAGATAGCCTCCACTGCTCCTCGGTCCAGTCGTCCTCTCCGAGTACACCCCGCCTAGTGGTCCACCTCCAGGTACCGTCCTGCTCCGCAAGCCTCCACCACGATTAGCGATATCCGTCGTCTACAACCAACACAACGTAGTGCGGGCATAGCCCGTGCAGGGGTGAGTATAAGCTACTCAGTAGGGACCCAGAGACCCCCGAAGGTCTCCCAAAATCCACATAGGATAAACCACAAGGGATAAGATACAATCACGAAGTAACATCCGACACTGCTTAGGTATATGCCCATACATATACCTAAGTCATCAATTCTCGTTCGGCTCCAACACCCGAGCCCAAGCAAAACCCAGTCCACACAGGAAAACAAAATGTAATCCACATAGGATAGCACAACATATTCCACAAAGGAGAGTAAATAGGACTCAGCTCACACAGGTACTTCTTCATAAGACATTAGAGATGATCAGATGTAGCCACTGATTCATCTAAGCCGTCAGACCCACAAAGGATCTGTAGGTACTAACCCTCGCAATGACCCACATAGGATCGATCATGAAGTTGAACCCAAAGCTATTGGGAAACTCCTTCTCCATCAAATACAGTGGTCATGCCGCTACAACCAAGCACTTCCCTCTTACCAGGGACTGTTGTAGTACTCCACCTATCGGGTATTGTGGGCCTGCTACTACAACCAAGCACTCCCCCATGCCGCTACAACCAAGAACTCCTCCGTCATGGGTCTGTCGCTACAACCAAGAGCACCTCCGTCGTGGGTCTGCCGCTACAACCAAGAACTCCCATGTGCCGCTACAACCAAGTGCACCTCTGTCGTGGGTCTGCCGCTACAACCAAGCGCTCCCCCTAGGAAATCTGTAACACACCGAGTCGTTCGATCAGTAGTCGTCAAGTCTCAACCAGCTCTAGGGTTTCCGCACACAGCATGCTCGTTCCGGGAGGGTCCACTCCACGAGCTAAGAGGTTGATGCATCAACTGACTTGTAGTCCGGAGTTGATGTATCCCAAGATGTACCGTAGTGATCACTGCTGAAAACACGGGGGATTCCCGTACAGTTTTCATCATCGTCACAGTCGAATACACTGAGGATCTTTGTACAGTCGTTGTCGTCACAGTAGCAGTCGCTGCCAGCTCAAGGGTTCCCGCACACAGCAAGCTCGTTCGGGAGGGTCCGCTAAACGAGACGAGAGGCTGATACATCAACTGACGAATAGTCCGAAGATGATGTATCCAAAAGTTCCATATCGTCTACAGAAACTCAATGCAACAAACAGCGCGTCAATCGGATGCCCGGTCTGAGAGTTATTCGCTTTTTCGTTCCAGGGGCCTGGTTGGTTTTTTAAAGCAAAACCAACCCGATCATACACCACCTGCGTCCAAACCTCTTGAAGAGTATGCCAAACATTCTGTCTCACTAAGAAGAACTCAACCAAGTCGACGGCACGTCAATCGGACGTCCAGAGTTCAAGATATGAGTGTTTCCGCTCTGAGGGCCCGGTTGGTTTCGTGTACGAACCGACCCAGCCGAACTCAAAGTATTCTGAAACCTTAAGTGCAATATACCAAAACGACCATCTCGATCCAAGGATCGTGTTTCCGCTGACAGCTCGTCAATCTGAGGTCTGTAACCCATGATATGGGCATTTGACTGAATTTGGTACGAAATCGGGGGGTCTGGGCCCGGGCCGACCCGACCCCGCCCCCCTGGGTCGGCCCGAACTGGGTCCCCCTGAACCGGGTCGACCCGAACCGAGTCCAACCCGCTTGGGACCGGCCCGGCTCGGTCCGGCTCGGTCCGGCCCGACCTGCCGATCGGTCGTGGCTCGGCCAGCGTGGCCGAGCCGAAACGCAGAGCGGGGTGCGCGACTCCCCCGCCTGCCGCTAATTAAGGCTGGCGGCGGATCTGCCGGCCGCCAACCCTCCGGCGGCGCGCCTCCGCCGCCTTCCACGGACCACCGGACGTGCTCCGATGGTCTGTTTCTTCTGCCTTCTTCACCTATGGTCCCCCCGAGACCCGACCTTCACTGCGAAGGAATTCAAACGCCATAGCGGCCTGCTTCTTCGTCGCCCGTCAATCCGCATGTCAAAAATAAAATGTGGAGGGTTGTCGGGTCATGTTCATTCGGCCCGTGCCCTCCACGTTAAGTGATATCAATTGGAAAATCAAACATTTTTTCCCAACAAATTATTGAGAACATACTTAACCATGAAATTAGACGACACCCAACAAAAGTAACCCCGCATGGACGAACGGTCCGCAGATCAACCGGGTAATGGTTGGTCTGCGCTCGTTGTTCTTTTCCCAAGGTTAAGAGGAAACAAATAAAATTCCCCTACAACCTCTTAAATAAAAAGAATCATAACAATAATCCCAACCCGCAAAAATAATCTTCGCGGATCAGCATAATATTTAGTTGATCCGCGTTCTTAATTTTAGAAGGGAGTAAAAGAGGGTTCACCAATAATCACAATTTAAATCCCCTACCTCGGTTCAGGAACAGTGCACGTCAATCGAGCCACGGAAGACGAGCATCACGGAAGTAGGGCATCGTGGAAAATGGATGTCGATTCCATTGTCATTGAGGTGCGTTCGAAGGGGAAACGTCGATGGAAGAAGACGTCGTGTTCTTCGGCGGAGATGTTCCTTGTTGATGAATGGTGTTCTTTACGTTCTTCGTCGAGGTTGAAGAAGTAGAAGGCTTTCTCAAACTTAGCCTTTTTCTCTCCCAAGTTTCCACAACAAGAACAACCAACCCCATAATAAAATAATCCTCCCATTATTTTATTATCCCAACATAGGTTTTGAATTTCAAGAGTTTGAAAATTCAAAACCCACATTTAACTCACTTGAGTTATTAACATAAGATGCAATAATATTAATGAGGTGATAAGTTATCAAAACTTAAATGTGGGGTTTATAGGGGTTATAAAAGTGAGGGGTTGGGCTCGTGTGGGTCCCACCCAACTTATCCTCTCAAGGTTGGTTATCTAAAGTGGGTCCCACCCCCAACATCCTTAATTAGGATAAAACTACTAAGTGGGAAAAAAAATTGTTAAATTTTTATTTTTAACTACCACAAAAATTAATAACTTCCCTCATGAAAACACAACTTCGAAACAGGAGTTCCTAAGCAATTACCGGTGCTGCGGTTCCATCGGTGACCTCGGAATTTGATTCCAGGCAACGGTTCAAAAGTTATAAATTCCCACTCATTTGTTCACTGAACGTACCCGAGCCAAACTTCGGAAATTGATTCCGGGGACACCGGGCCTCTGAATCAGGTGCCGTCAGAAACAATGTTCTTGTAAAATTACAAAGAAAATTAAGAAAAGATTTCCCTTTAATTTTACGGGTCTTTATATATAATTCTATTATGTTGATGGGATAAAAAAAATTATCCCTTTAGTTAAACCATTTAAAACATGAAAATGTCAATTCTATTATGTGTAATGTACTACCTCCATAAGAGATGTGATCTATTTTACCTCAACATCTTACTTGTACGGTTAAAATGGTGTATTTAATGAATAAATATTATATTTAAAACATTATTAAATTTTTAAATGATAATCCAATTCATCAATTATTTCATTTACTAAAAAAATAAGAATATCACTTGTGTATATGTGGAGACTATCTCCACCACAAAGCAACTTATATAATTTTTACCATGAATTTTATTCTTTATAAAAATATATAAATATATTTAAACCCATTTAAAAATTATTAATAATATAATTTTGGATATATAATAATGATATTATTTAAAAATAATCACCTTCTTAACTATACTCACCCATATATTAAAACTTGTTCTTGTTTGGTTCGTTTTAACCATCTATATGAATAATTCCAAATATATATATCAAGGATGTACATAAAAATATAAATAATGGTTTTCTTATACATTAATAGGAAAATAATTTTTATTTTATTATTATATAAAGGTTATATTATAATACAAATTATTATTAATGTAAAGCCATTTTGGTCCGAAAAAATTTCTAAAACAAGATCACCGATGAATTCATTATTATATATCATAATTAATATACCTATAAAATGTTATTAGATAATTATAAATTTTTAAAAAAAATTAAGTGCCTATAATTAAATTTTAATTGTTAATTTTTAATATATAAACACTAAATGGCACGAAAATTATGAAACTAGTATTAAATAAACAATTGGAACTAATAACATCCAATAATGAATTTAAATATAAATAACTAATATATTTTTAATTAATGATTATAAATTATTCTAACAAAATTATATAGGTATGAATAAGGATCATAAATAGGTTATTAAGAAAGTTATTTTTGAAATAGAGTATATCAAAGATCTTTCGTGGATGTAGTGAGAAAATGGTAAGGGTGTTCCTTCTCAATTTCATTTATATAAGACATGTTTCATTTTATGAACCAAATTTATCTTAAATGGTGTATAAAAAATCTATTTTTTATATAATATAATTATTTATCTTTTATTTGTGGTATTTTTGGTTCAATTCAATGGTCCCTCTATCAAGGGGTTCTCATTACAATGCATCTTATATCATAAGGGTTATTTAATGATTCAAATTTTTTTATGAGTCATAATTTTTACTCATGGAATAAGGTTTTCATTGACTAGTTAATTAAAATAATTTATTATATTATTATTAATTTCCATCTTTTTTTTGGTGAAATTAAATTCACGTATTTATTTCATAATTATATATGATTATTAAAAAAATTCCCAACATCCCCAATTGATCTCTTTTTCTTCCATATCAATCATTACTCTTCCATAAAAAGTTCACCATTAATATTTTGAAAATAAAAATATGTTTTATTTATATTTATCTTTAAATTTATATATATCTCTTTTCAAATGGTTGATACTCTTTTAATAATGTTAATTTAAATAGAATTATTTTTAAAATATTAAAAAATATTTCCCTCTCAAGTACAAAATTTAACCATCTACTCCACTTTCCATATGAAAACCATTAAATATTTTTCGTGTCCCATTATTTGGAATATATTAAAGTATTGTATTTGTATTAGTTTCATGTTAAATTCTTGAAAATTATTTTTAAATGTGATCCTAAAAAATTTCTTCTTAGTAATATTAAGAAGTGTTTTCTAAAAGATCTTTTAGGGTTTCAATTCTTAATTTAATGATATAAATCTTATGAAGTTATGTTTGATGAATAAAAATAGAAATAAATGTATGAAATATTTATTTTGGGTGATGTAATATTGTTATCAATCAATATAATTCATGATTTCATATTATAAAATATCAATTTGAAATGATAGGAAACCTATTTTATCTCTATGAGTTCCTTAGGAAATGATGATTTTTTGATTCCAAATGTCAAACTTATGTATGTATAATGATGTTTGGGGTCCTATATCAACCTAAAATGAATTATTTTAGGTTTTATATCTCATGAAATATTTTAGTGTAAGCCTTAATGAATATTATCACAAATTAATGGGTGAATATTCATGAATACACACACAAAATAAAGGGTGAGACTTCATAGATATGATCATAATATACAATTAAATTTTTTTTATGCCTTTGATAATATTATTTATTATTATATATGTCAAGGTAATGAAAAATGTTTAGGTTATACTACTATAATCACGATCCATGGATCAGGTTTATCTGATCATTATGATCTAACCCTTTATGACATGTTGATAAGTTTTCCCTTAATAAGAGTTTTATATCACCCTTTTCATATTTTTCCATTGAATACATAATAAATATTGGTATAACCAATGAAGATTCAATAAGGGGTCTAGTGTGGTTCGATTAGGGATATATTTTCCCAACTATCATAGAATAATTTTCATATGAACATGATCCTCAAAGATACTGACAATTGTGTTCTTAGTATTGTGACATTATTGTGAGGTGTAATGTCTATTTTATTAAAATTATTTTTTGTATTTGTTTGCCTAACTTTGGAAATATGAATTTATATAAAAGGTAGTGTTTAATGAATGTTTTTTCGTGCTAGAACAAATACTGTGGGTCTATGGAACCTCATTTAGTATTATATCATGGTTTAATTATTATTTTGGAATAATTTATATATTTTTAGGATTAGTTTCATTATATTTGATGATTAGTTTAGTTATTTTTGGGGTTAAGATAATTTAACTTTTTTGAATTAAATAGTGATAATTATATGCATAGGAAATCATCCAAAAGTATTGATAAAGTAAACATTGTGCAGTTTACAATCAATTACATATTTGTTAGGATATTTGGATTCTAATGCAGTTGAGAAAAACATTTTATTAGGGGTAATCAATTAAAAAAGGTTGGTTGAGTATCATATTGATATTTAATCAATGAATGATGAGTGGTCCTAAGACTGTACATCGAGATAGATATACCTAGGTGATATGATTTGGGGATTCACATGTTCTTTATGAACGATTATGAGGTATTTTAATATATTTAGGTTTAATAAAAAATTGTAAAATGAACATGTATAGCCTAGGTTAAAAAAATAATATTTAAATTGATCCAATTATAACATAGTTGAATCTAAATTATTATAGGTTGAAGTGATGGTGTCATTGAAGAAAACACATTTGGGATGTGTTTATTACTCAGATATTATTAGATATTATCATAAAAAAAATTTGTTTCTTTACTTTGTTCGAAGCATGAACATGATAATGTATCTATGAAATGTATGTCCTTAGAGACTCCTTTAACAAACTAATGAATCATAGTTGGTATAAATTATCAAGATAATGGAAAGTCTCCATAATTTAAATTATATGGTAAATGACGAGTCTCCTTATATCTAAGATTGTGATGCTGATAATATTGTAAAAAAATTATCTTGAGTTTATTATGGACCGCTTCGATTCATTGATTAATGGATAAAAATTAAATTTTCAAGTACATATTTTATTAGAGGGGGATGTATCACTCTATGATTTTTAGAGATAATTATCTAAATCAATACCATGTTTAATTATTTGTATCACATGGAACACCAAATTAAAATGAGGTGATACGTATTATATAAACATTATTAATATAATAAAAATAATAAAAAATACACTTGTACATTATAAGATATTACATAACTAAAACTGTTTACATTTAGAGTAAAATATAATTAATAAGATTTTATAGTAAGAGGGATTTTTCTTTCTCAAATAATAATTTTTTCAAACTGATATATATTTTATCCAATAAATTAAAATTAATTTTTGTAAATAATTATTATATATGAAATAATATATTAACATTCTCTAAATTTTAAATTTAAATGAAATAATATTAAGAATACATAAAAATTAGATTTTTAATTTAATTTTTTTTCTTTATATATTATATTTTTAATTAAAAAATATATCTATAAATTCAATAATTTTAGAAATTTAAAATAAGTTTCATTTTTTAATTCATTATTTAAAAATTATGTTTGGATTTTTTTTATAATTTTCATAAAAGGATTAATTTTGGGTGAAAAGTGAAAAATATCAATATTCTAAATACTATCACTTTTATGGAATTTTCATAATACAAGAATGATTTTAATGTTTATGAAATATTTAAATATATAAAATATATATTTATAAACTAAAATAAATAATTTAATAATATAATGTTTCATTTCTAAAACAGAAGTTTAACATTTTGAAAACATAAGTATTATTTTTCTATAATAGTTCCATATTGTAATGAGATCCTTTTTATACTATGACAATTGTACTAAACATATTTCTTATATTATAAAAATAAAATTTTTATGCGGTAAATATGATATATGATCATCTATTATCGGTGGATCATAAGCATTGTGGATTATTCCCTATATGATCAAACTTGACGATCTTAAGTAAAGGATGTCACAAGTATTGAGCCACCGGATGGGAAAAAACATGTTTTGGGTTTCATTTGTTGTTACTATCTATGAAAATATATATTATACCATTGAATTGAAATATTGTTCAATGTAAATCACTGACTGTGAACTTGGATGCATGATAAAAAAATACCCTTTTCTATTTACTGTGAAGTAGCTTGTGTCAGGTGTGACCATAGTGAATTGTAATTGATTAAATAATCATGATATAATTTTTATCTTCCACTTATTTGAATAAAATATCCATAAATCTTAATCTAGGCGGTATTTACTTAACTAAATACAATTATTTATCAAATAAAGGGATTCATAGCCATTACTATAAAAGATTGATAAATAAATCAGGAATGAATGGTGAGACAAATTATGCATCCTAATTTTTATGATATCATCATAGAAATAAATTATATTATATAGAAATATTAAATGAAATAATTTTATAGTGATTAATTATCTTTATATCTATTGGGGTCATGATTTCTTAATAGACACCACTATTTAACATTGAGTTGGACTCACTGGTATTGAGATAATGGTTTAGAAAGTCACACCAAAAGTGTGTGTAGAAGTTCAATAATTTATATGAATTGGATTTTAGGATAAAAATATCCCAATGTATATGGAATAGTGAAAGATTGAGGGAGAATTATTTCATGTATATTTATAAATATATTCAAATATTTTTTATTTTCATTTAGAATAGTGAGAATTGAATTTATTACTCATGGTGTTAAAAGGATATAAATGATAAATAAATGATTATGAGTATTTTTTTTTTAAAATGAATTTTTATTATTCAAGGTTTATTGAAAATATATGGTATGAAAGAGATGAGTAAACTGATATTATTTTACCACATGATATATCATAATTTTATAAAGGAGTGATGAAGTATACATGTCACATATGATAACCAAAAGTGTGTGTCAAAAACAATATGAATGTTTCTCTAAGATTATGTCTATTTTGTTTTTGGAGACTATGTTGGAATTTTATAGAACATAGATCCCTAGTTCTAAAAAATAAATGGTACTGAATGATGAGCTATAAGATTTATGAAATGTGATTATTATCTATAGGGGTCTAATGTTGGACCTTTAAAGTTATGAAAATTCAGTGATAAGAGAAACATGATGGGATTTTTAAATCTACTAGATGTTATTTTTTTGAGGAAATATAGGGTATTTAATTCTATATCATTTGTTATAACCAAGATTTAATAAAAAATCATAAACATAATGGATTTTATTTATATCTTTGTTGCAATATTTTTTCACCAAAAAATATGGCTTCCTCTAACCATGAGAAATTATAAAACAAATATTGGGGTCAATATAATAAATTATTTAGAATATAGAAGGGAATAAAGGACACTATAATCCTATAATTCCTTCTAATTTATTTTTATAAATTCTTTAGAATATGTATTGTAATTGTAGACAATAAGATAAAAAACAAAACAATACACACAACAACGGCCGAAATGTTTGACCAAATATAACCTACATAAGTTATAGGGAAAGTAGAATCATATCCAGAATTCCTTCTCCCTATGATTCTTTACCATGTAAAAGTTAAAAATGTGTATAACTTGGTGGAATATATGAATATATTCTTGAATATTTAGTTATAAATTTGTCAAATAAACATATATCCTCCCAATAAAAAAGTGATTTTGTCGGTAATTGTGACACTATAGCATGGGGTATTTGAAAATAGATCATTTTTTGAAAAAAAATAAAGTAAAAATTCTATATTATTAAATAAAATTACAATATATATGTATGTAAATTCATTGTAAAATTATATTGATATAATAAAAGTTAGTATTTATTAACTAATTATCATATCATGTTTTGATTCAACTTACTAGAGTGTGATAATAATGGAATAGAGAAGTAAAAGAATGACTTTAAAAGTGATCATTGTATAATTATAATCAAATACATATACTCTGATGTTGAAAAGGTGTATATCTGGTAAACTAGTTAACCATAAAATTAAATAAATTGGTAAGATATGCTCAGTGGAACAATCTATTCTATACTTGGTAAAAGGTCAACCAATGATTTTTTGGATAATTGATGATGAAAACTCAATCGAACTCATCACATAAGATATTAAAAAATTAATGAATTTTCAATCTTGGGAACACAATTCACCATATAGGATGTGGTAGATCAATATTATTGGAGTAATAAAGATAATATGAATTTCATTATCAAAATATCTTTATGAAGGGACACATATTAAATTTTTTTTGATTTTAAGATTGATGTCTCAAAAATATTTATGTGATGGGTATAAAAAAGAATTATGATTTCAAAAGGGTAGTGAAAATTTAATTGAGTATATCAAATAAAATGTGATGTTTACCCTATTTCATTCAACCGAAGGTAGTGAATCTAAGGGTTAAATTAATCATTTATCATGATTTTGGATGAAATTGAATTTAAAACAAAAATAGAATAAAAAATATTTGTATTAATAATAGAGAAAATAGATTTTGTATATTTTACCACTGATAGTACACAAATATTGACCATTATGTTAGATTAATTTCATTACATCATTCTTGTGGAGTTTTCTCACAAATACACATTATATGGGAAGCCTTATACATAAAATAATGTTCATATTGTACTTATGTAACCATGAAGATAAAATTTTGGTTTCAATGTTGTTTGTGAGATATTAAAGGATATGAAAAGCATAATGGTTTTAAGATTGTCTATAAAGAGGAATAAATTATATATCTTTTGTATTTGAGCATTATTATTCATCTTTTAAACAACTAATTACACAAGTAACCTTATTTGTTTAGTAGGAAAAAACATGAGACTTGAAGTTATCCTCAAAAGTTCCATGAGTTGGTAACTAGCAAAGATGGTATATAAAATTCAATAATAGAGGAATTTCACTCTTATATCAAAAAAAATATTAGAAGCTGACCAATAAACATAAACACCTAATATATTATAAAATATTTAATCTAAATAAAGCATTATAAAATTACAATGACATCATATAATCCTATTAATAAAATAAAAATTCTAAATTAAATAATAATAATGAAATATCATTTATGTACTGTATTAATACCTATAATGACCTACAATTAATCATTCATAATCTTTTATTGTCAACATCAATCTTTGAAACTATAATAAAATATATAAACATAACATATTAATTCATGTTATAATATAGGTATATATACTCAATAGGTTTCTCCCCAAAAACTCTCATTTCATTGGGGAAGAATCTTATTAAATCATCAATAAATAAACATAAAAACTTAAAATCAATAACTTCCAACGTAAACATACAAAATTATTTTTCAATAAAAATAGTATTTACATGAAAGTATATATTATATAATTATAATTAAATAAAGAAAATATAACAATGAATTTATCCCATACCCACTTCCACACATATCTAGTCTCCCTTACCCAATACCACTTCATAATGAAACATTATCCATATAATACCACAACCACATACAATCCAAATCATACCAGAAAACCTAAATACAACCACTAACACAACTAAAACCATGTCAATGGTTATAAGGAAGGGTGGAATTTGGAGGGAGTACTCATCCATTTGTATCTATAAAATCCTAGATGTTGGGATTACACTCATTTTTTAAAACACTATACGAGTGTTAGTTAGTTTTTTTATCTTAGTTTGTGGAGTGTAGAAATAAAAAAACATATAATGATAAATAATATCACAAAAAATAAATCTTAGGGTATGTATCAAATCAGGATTAACTCAATAACCATCCCATTTTATACTCTATTAATGTTAGACAATTACTACCACTACCTTTAACCACGCCATAGTAATAAATACATCCACTACACAATTTAGATTAAAATATTACAAAATAATTAATTTTTTATTACTAATCATTACTAATTTTCATATAATACATTATAAAATTCTCACATAATTAATTTACCTCATTAGATAAATAATTCAACATCCCACCAATTAATTTTACATTAATTTCCTTCTGTATTCATGTTTATTAAACAATTTATTTATTAATTCCATATTTACTATAATATTACATGATAATTATAATAACATAAACCTCACTACACATCTGTTTTATCAATATTCTACCACATGATCATCTCTATAGAATATATACTATAATTATTTATATAAAAATATTAAATTAATATTAATAAACAAACTTATATTGAAACATCTTCACCACACTTACGAACATAAATTTATCTTATATATTTAATGAACATTAATAATCTAGTAAGAGATCCTGAAAAAGTATAATCCTAAACTAAAAATATTAAAAATAATGTGATATACCAAATTAATTTAGATAATTTCCCTAATATTTAATTCAACAAAGGATAAATATTTGTTCTTAAACTCATATATTTTTAGGAATTATATTTAACATATCTATAATCCATCCACCTCATATCAATTATTAATTTAGTTTATACAACAAATACAATCCTCAGACCCCATAGATATTATAATAAAATGAAAATAGGTATTGAAAAGTTGAACAATACATTAACCTATGTGGATTAGATATCACAAGAGAAGTAACTCAAAATTCCACCATAAAATATTGAAAAAACTTTATATGTATTTTTTTTGTAAAAAATCATCAACATTGCGTATGAAATGAATCAAATAAGTTACATATGATTAAATATAAAATTATTTGATGATGGAAAAACTAATTGTGGTTGCCCAAACCACAATGTGGGATTGATCATATAAATCTAATATCAAAACAATGGTTAGTGAAATCATAAATTTTTTTAACTTCCATCAATAACATTCCTTCAAAATTCACATGTTCAGCAAAAAATAATATTAATCTTTATAAATGACAAATTATATTAATGGAATCCCTCTTAATTCAAGAAGTTAAAACCATGATTTCCTATACTAAATATATTAATTTTCCAAACCAATATAATACCCCATGATGTTTTTTAACATCTTTTAAAGTAGTATATCCCATAGAATACATATTTTACCTACTCATAAACAATGCTTATTTTTAAAAAAAACTATTTCATATAATTCAAAACCATGATGTAGTTTTACTCAACATGGAAAAAATATCCACTTTAATATATTTATTCTATCTATGAATTCACACGACACTACTATCTATAAACCATGATGAATGAGGAAACCTATTGTAACCATAGGATGATAATTTGATTTTTTGTCAATCTAAAGATTTTTTTGGAACTTATTTAAGTTTATTTGATGTGAATGGATAAGTACGAGTTAATAAAGTTTGGGAATGATGAAATAACATGAAGTTATTGATGTTTGAGGAAGAGATAATGTCATGATAATATATTCTAATCTATTAATAGAGTTTAATTCTATATTTTTTAAAAATTATATTTAAGCATATGGTTTTTATTCGGGATTGTAATATTAAATAAAAATATTTCATAAGGGTAATGTGTAAGACTTCTTAATTTACAGAATCTAAAGAACTTGTGTTACACTATGACATAAATTCCATTTCATGAAGAAAACAAAAATTATTTTTTTGAATTATGGAATTTTAGGAAGCCTGTATCATTAAAGGAGAGTTGGACGATGATATATTCAATCATAAAATATGATTGAATGAATCATGTTCTGATTTTATGCTATGAAAATAACACCACGCCCTAATTATTTTATATTTTTCACTTTGAGAAATACAAATGAAGTCACACTATGAAAAAAATATGTAACTTCATAATTCATATAAACTTTAAGAATTTTAAAAGGGAAATAGACATATAAATCTGTGACATAAGATGAAACACTGTTATTTATAGATTTTTGAATAATTAATATAGTAATTATGACTTAGAAATCTCAATAATGTTTTAAATTTATCGAAACATTTATTGACTACCCATTTTAAATTCATTTGTGAATATTCACTTAGAAACTCATCAATTGATGGATTTGAAATGGAAGAAGAATGCAGTTTATTTATGTTTTAATTTTGAACTCAAAATTCAAAATTCACTAGATAAAAAGTAATTATACATGATTAAAATGATGATACACAAAAAATATAGAGGGTTACTTATTATCTAAAAGTAGAGTGTATTAGTAGTTTAAGTTTATTGAATATATAGAATTATAAAAAAAATTGGAAATAATGGATTCTATTGAAGATCAAGACTTGAGGTAAATATCTATTATACATATAACTGAAGTTATAAAAGTAAATAATAAACCATCATGGATAAAACCTATTTTAGTTTATTTTATATCATTGATTTATATATTTGAGAGTTATAAATATGGTTCATCATTATTTTTTGTAATCATCTTGAGAAGTAGTGAGTAGAAAAGGGGAATATATTGTTTGCCTTGGATAAGTAGTGGGATTATCCTAATGTTTTTTTACCACAACCAGTTATTTAGTTATTAATTTGTGTGTCAACACAATATTTATATATTCTCCTTGTGTGTATCCCCTTATGGGTGAACTATGAAAAAGTTATTGTGCCTGTGATTTTTTAATTTCCATCAAATGATAATTTTTATGTGTGTCAATCTTTATTAATTCAACATGTCTTTTTTACCACAAATACATCCCACAATTTAATATAAGATATTAATAAGTTTAATTTCAAGATAATTCTAGAACAAATATTAGGGTATTTAGTGGGTATTTAGGATATATAAGTGGCATAAAATAAACAAGTTATTTCATAGTGGATATGTCTATAAATGGTTTTTTTCATAGAGAACACAATGAATAAAAAGTGAGTTTACTTATTTGATAGATATAATTATCATTCATAGAAAAATATAATTATATAAAATTTATGATATCTTAGAATTCATATTTATTTGGTGGAAGTACAAGTAATTCAAGAATGTGATTAAACCAAAAGGGAAATGATGGAAATAGACAAAAAATTATTGAAGGATGATGTTATGGATTATAATTACTTTTCATAATAATTTTAAAATCAAATTTACATGAATGTGATATATTTTTCATAATTTAAATAATTTTCAATAATATTTTTAATATATATAAAGGTGGTAGTAAAGTGAATTATAAAATAAAATAGGTTATACAAAATAATTTTCTTAGGATAATATGAGTTCATGTAAAAATAAAAGTTTATTCAACCAGATAATTGAAGTGAATATAGATAAAGTGGTCATATTTTTAAGGATATGTATTTTGTAGGAGCTCCCACTACTCTATATGAATATAGTACCTCTAAGGTGGAGGTACCCCGGTAAGCTAGGCTCTCCTGGATTATTATATATCTAAAATCACTTCTCTTCTTTTGGTGGGGGAGAGAAGGAATATGTGAATCCAGAAGGGTGGTGAACTTTTATTACAAAATGAAAAATGAAATAGGTTGTATCAAAGACATTCTATAATTTTGATATGAGTGATAACGAATCGATCTAGTATAAAATTTTAGACAATGACCAGGACCCTCACAGGGTTAAGGCTTCTGGGTATGGATCTTGGAAAAGAAAGTATGGATGTGTTCTATTTAGTAATTTCCAAGTTAGAATGGGTAAGAATTAAATTCCCTCTAATGACTATTCCAACATACAAAAAAACATGGTTTCTTGATATTTAGGTATTGAAAATATGGGGTTAGAGTCCAATATGGTCAGACAAGCATGGGTTGATGATGTATTTTAGGAGCCCAGTGTGTAGGGTAAGAAATATATAACTTCTAGTGTAAGGGTTTAGGTGGATCTAATTGACATGAAAATGAATTTATAAGTCTTTAGGGGATATCAAGATGATAGTTAAATCACCCTAGTGCCTAATCCAACCATAGATATTATTTCTCTAAAAGATGTTGAAAAGGAGTTCATTGTTGGAGGAGTGGTTTAGAAGATTATATTTAATTCTAATAAATAAATGAAAGGAGAATCATTAAAGATAAAAATATCCAATGAATATTCACATATAATGTTTGAAATACTTTTATAGGTCAACTTGGTAAAATAACAAATTTCCTAGTTCGACAAAAAAATGAAATTCGGATATGTGGCTTCAATAAGGGGAAGATAAGCATGGAGGAACTTGTTCGGGCATGGGAATATATGGCCTTCTATTTTGTTGAGATTGATAAGGACAATCATGAATTTGAGGTATCTTATTTCTAATGGAAATTATATATAGTTTTTCATTCCATGTTTTTAATATTTTCTAGAATGATAGGGATTTTCCCTTTTAGTTTTAATGTTTGTTTTGTTTAGTGTACTTGGATTCCCAATGCTCCGTAAAATATATTCCTTGAATAATAATTTAAATTTATTTGTATGTGAATGAATATACATGTGGAATCAGTAATGAAATAAAAAATGTATATTTTTTAAAGAATATTATAACCATATTTCATAAAATTTAATATTTGAATGTGTTGATACTTAAAGAAGTATTTTTATAGAATTATATCACGATGAATTTCTAAGTAAAATAGTAATATATTAAATGTGCATGATCTAATAAATCTCATTAAAACATTAATATAAGTAAATTTCATTCAAATTAGTGGATAGGAAAGTGGTTTAAGAGTATATATTTGAATAATATTTAAACCATTATTTTTTATGACTCAATGAAAGTAAGTTCAAGTGATGTAAATGAATATTTCAAGTTATGTTATGTTTATCTTGGTGTTATTATTTAAATATTGGTAACATCACTTATAGGTGTCCAAAGTGGTTGTATGTAGAGGATATTGAGTATTAATTTCTCAAAAAAACTACTGAAGTATTTCTGCTCAGAAAAAAAAATAATTCCTGAAATTTATATGGAATGAAATTTCAAAGAACGGAATTGGATTATAAATGGGGATAAGAGGAACAATAGTTAGAAAGAATTGAAATTAAGTTTTTATCACAGATAAATGATTCCATTATGGATATAGTGGATAAATAAAAAGTTAAAGACAACAAATAAGATTATGAACTATAGTATTTTTTTAACTCTATGTGAAATTTTAAGGCGATCATGAAGAGTATGATCTGTAAATATAGAAAAAAAAGTTTAATATTGTAGAATTTTGAAGGAATCATAGATTTATATTAATGATTCTCAAATAAAAGTTGATCATATTGATAAATTTATAGAATTACTAGAAACTTATTCATTATTGATTGAATATATATTGAACTACATGTTTATGATTTGGGAATAGAAAAAGATATTTAGTGATATTATTATGTCTTTCAAGTAGAATTTAAGAAGATCAGAACTCTTAAAGAAGAAGTTTTATCTTTGATAAATAATCTATAGAATAAAATTAATACTAATGGAATATATAAGAAGACATAATTTGGAACTTTTTATGATAAATTATTTATTTAAAGGGATAAACAAAGAACAATATCTTTTTTGGAAGTGTTTAATGTTTATAAACCTATTTTTAGGTAACATTGGACTTAGTTATAAGATTATGTAATCAAAAAAATGAATATAAAATTTGAATAAAAATTGAAATTATATGAAATGATAATTTCATTAACAATTTATAATTTACCAAAAATATAATATTCTTAGATAATCATGAATTTTGTTGAGGGTTGGTTGAAACAATATTTATCCAATGATGAATTATCAATTTTATGGCTACATAAGCCTACACAATATCTTACTATGGTGAACCTAAAATTTACTTAAGAGGAGAATAAATTATAATCCAACAGAGAATAAAAGAAAATTATCCTTTATATTGTAATATTAATACATTATATGGATGTTTTTTCAATTGTTTTTAATTTGTGTACAATTCATAAATTGAAATAATAGAAGTGGGTGTTTCTTTAAACCCCATGAGATTCTTGAATATGTTTTTTATTATATTAATACTATGTTTGATAGATTATATAACAAGATACACAAAAGTAAATTGGTCTATGACATATTAGATGGATATTATTAAGAAAATTTTATTAATTTTAAAACCTCAAGTGTATAAAAATATATTACTCAACTAAAATTATTTACATTTAGTGCGTAAAATTATTAATATGATATATAATTTAAAAAGAATATTTATTCCCAAATAACTACTTTTTTGAAAATTTTAAAAATTTATCATAATAGATTAAAATTTAAAATTTAAAATTATAGTTATATATGTACTGATATATAAAATTATTTAAATTTTAAATTGATAGAAAATAATATTGGAACACTAAAAAATTCTATTTTAAATAAAAAAAATTATTATATTTTTATTTTCATTTAAAAAAAATATTTATATTATATAAATATAATTTTATAAAATTAACTTAATTTTTTGACTCCATTATGGTATAATTATTTTACCGTGATTTTGTTGTATTTAAATGAAATGGTTGAATTTTCGGTGAATAGTAAAAAAATACTGATTTTGTAAATATTGTAACATTTATTGAATTTTCATAATATAAGAATAATTTTAATGTTTCATAAAAAAATTGGATATAAAATATATATATATATATAAATTCAAAATCTTCTAAAAATACTATTCTTCATTATAAAACACTTGATTAAAATTTTTAAAACACAAGTAATAATTTAGTCTAATAAAAACTATTTTTTGTATCCTTCACTGAACTATGTATCCACAAGATGTAATTTAGATTATGATTGTTTTTACATAGAAAATAACTCTTATATGGTTAATAATAAACAAATTTATGTTATATTAATCAAATATTTTAATAATTTTATCTAAATCGTTTTTTTAAATAGAAAAATACATATTTCTAAAAATGGTGTTTTCACGTTATGTTATCTCATATTAAATTTATTTTTTGACGCCCTTATTAAAATTTTATATGAGAAAAATTATTTCATATATATATAAATGGGGTCAAATTTATTTTAGAAACTTTATTTTTATAATTTGGAATTAAAATTAAATTATTTAGGTGAAAAGTAGTTACCACAGTTAAAACTAAAATGGGTAAAAGTAAAAAATATAATAGTAAAAGACATAAAAACATCTCTAAATTGTATGGTTGAGTATTATTATACCGTAAATATACCCCAATTACAATATCTTCACTTATTATATCCAATTTAAATTTTAATAGTGACTTTAACTTTTATAATACAATAAAAATACCACTCATATCCCTTATAAAATTAACCATCACCACCCAACTTATCATCACACACCAATACTATTTTATTCAAAAAATGTATATCCAAATAAACCCCCCAAAGATCCTATAGAATTAGTATAGGTTTTTTTCAAAATACCACTTCTCAAGGGCTTAATCAATTTCTTAATGCAACTCTTCCATGAAGCAATGTAAAATTTTATATTACTTATTTTTCATTCCAATTCACATATTATTTCTTTTAACTCATATGAATATAATGAAAAAAATATTTACATAATTATATTGCTATAATACTAATAATATAATTCTATTATGTTGATGGGATAAAAAAATCATCCCTTTTGTTCAACCATTTAAAACATGAAAATGTCAATTCTATTATGTGTAATGTACTACCTCCATAAGAGATGTGATCTATTTTACCTCAGCATCTTACTTGTACAGTTATATTGGAGTATTTAATGAATAAATATTATATTTAAAACATTATTAAATTTTTAAATGATAAACTAATTCATCAATTATTTAATTTATTAAAAAAATAAGAATATCTCTTGTATATATGTGGGGACTATCTCCACCACAAAGCAACATATATAATTTTTACCATGAATTTTATTCTTTATAAAAAGATATAAATATAATTAAACCCATTTCAAAATTATTAATAATATAATTTTGGATATATAAATATGATATTATTTAAAAATAATCACCTTCTTAACTATACTCACCCATATATTAAAATTTGTTCTTGTTTGGTTAAGTTTAACCATCTATATGAATAATTCCAAATATATATATCAAGGATGTACATAAAAACATAAATAATAGTTTTCTTAGACATTAATAAGAAAATAATTGTTATTTTATTATTATAAAAAGGTTATATTATGATACAAATTATTATTAATGTAACGCCATTTTGGTCATAAAACATTTCTAAAACAAGATCACCGATGAATTCATTATTATATATCATAATTAATATACCTATATAATGTTATTAGATAATTATAAATTTTTAAAAAAAAATTAAGTGCCTATAATTAAATTTTAATTGTTCATTTTTAATATATAAACAATAAATGGCACGAAAATTATGAAACTATTATTAAATAAACAATTGGAACTATTAATATCAAATAATGAATATAAAATAAAAATAACTAATATATTTTTAATTAATGATTATAAATTATTCTAACAAATTTATATAGGTATTAATAAGGATCATAAATAGGTTATTAAGATAGTTATTTTTGAAATATAGTATATCAAAGATCTTTCGTGGATGTGGTGAGAAAATGGTAAGGGTGTTCCTTCTTAATTTCATTTATATAAGACATGTTTCATTTTATGAACCAAATTTAACATAAAGAGTGTATAAAAAATCTATTTTTTATATAATATAATTATTTATCTTTTATTTATGGTATTGTTGGTTCAATTCAATGGTCTCTCTATCAAGGGGTTCTCATTACAATGCATCTTATATCATAAGGGTTATTTATTGATTCCAATTTTTTTATGAGTCATAATTTTTACTCATGGAATGAGGTTTTCATTGACTGGTTAATTAAAATAATTCATTATATTATTATTAATTTCCGTATTCTTTTTGGTGAAATTAAATTCACGTATTTATTTCTTAATTATATATGATTGTGTAAAAAAATTCCCACCTTCCCCAATTGATCTCTTTTTCTTCCACATCAATCATTACTCTTCCATAAAAAGTTCACCATTAATATTTTGAATATAAAAATATGTTTTATTTCTATTTATCTTTAAATTTATATATACCTCTTTTCAAATGGTTGATACTCTTTTGATGATGTTAATTTAAATAGAATTATTTCTAAAATATTAAAAAATATTTCCCTCTCAAGTACAGAATTTAACCATCTACTCCACTTTCCATATGAAATCCATTAAATATTTTTCATGTCCCATTATTTGGAATAATTTTAAAGTACTGTATTTGTATTGGTTTCATGTTAACTTCTTGAAAATTATTTTTTAATGTGATCCAAAAAAAAATTCTTTATAGTAATATTAAAAAGTGTTTTTTAAAAGATCTTTTAGGGTTTCAATTCTTAATTTAATGATATAAATCTTATGGAGTTATGTTTTATGAATAAAACTATAAATAAATCTATGAAATATTTATTTTGGGTGATGGAATATTGTTATCGATCAATATAATTCATGATTTCATATTATAAAATATCAATTTGAAATGATAGGAAACCTATTTTATCTCTATGAGTTCTTTAGGAAATGATGATTTTTTATTCCAAATGTCAAACTTAAGTATGTATAATGATGTTTGGGGTCATATATCGACCTAAAATAAATTATTTTAGGTTTTATATCTCATGATATATTTTAGTGTGAGACTTAATGAATATTATCACAAATTAATGGGTGAATATTCATGAATATGCACACAAAATAAAGCATGAGACTTCATAGATATGATCATAATATAAAATTAAATTGTGTTTATGTATGTGATAATATTATTTATTATTATATATTTCAAGGTAATGAATAATGTTTAGGTTATATTACTATAATCACGATCCATGGATCAGGTTTATCTGATCATTATGATCTGACCCTTTATGACATGTTGATAAGTTTTCCCTTAAAAAGTGTTTTATATCACCCTTTTCATATATTTCCATTCAATACGTAATAAATATTGGTATAACCAATGAAGTTTCAATAAGGGGTCTAGTGTGGTTCGATTAGGGATATATTTTCCCAACTATCATAGAATAATTTTCATATAAACATGATCATCAAACATACTGACAATTTTGTTCTTAGTATTGTGAGATTATTGCGAGGTGTAATGTTTATTTTATAAAAATTATTTTTAGTATTTGTTTGCTTAACTTTGGAAATATGAATTTGTATAAAAGGTAGTGTTTAATGAATGTTTTTTAGTGCTAGACCTAATATTTTGGGTCTATGGAACCTCATTTAGTATTAGATCACGGTTTAATTATTATTTTGGAATAATTTATATATTTTTAGGATTAGTTTCATTATATTTGAGGATTAGTTTAGTTATTTTTGGGGTTAAGATAATTTAACTTTTTTGAATAAAATAGTCATAATTATATGCATAGGAAATCATCCAAAAGTATTGATAAAGTAAAGATTGTGCAGTTTACAATCAATTACATATTTGTTAGTATATTTGGATTCTAATGCAGTTGAGAAAAACATTTTATTAGGGGTAATCAATTAAAAAAGGTTGGTTGAGTATAATATTGATATTTAATCAATAAATGATGAGTGGTCCTAAGATTGTACATCGAGATAGACATACCTAGGTGATATGATTTGGGGATTCACATGTTCTTTATGAACGATTATGAGGTATTTTAATATATTTAGGTTTAATAAAAAATTGTAAAATGAACATGTATACCCTAGGATAAAGAAATTAAGAATTAAATTGATCCAATTATAACTTAGTTCAATCAAAATTATTATAGGTTGAAGTTATGGTGTCATTGAAGAAAACAAATTTGGGATGTGTTTATTACTCAGATATTATTAGATATTATCATAAACATTTTTTGTTTTTGTACTTTGTTCGAAGATTGAACATGAAAATGTATCTATTAAATGTATGTCCTTAGAGACTCCTTTAACAAACTAATGAATCATAGTTGGTATAAATTATCAAGATAATGGAAACACTCCATAATTTTATATTATGTGGTAAATGATGAGTCTCCTTATATCTAAGATTGTGATGTTGATAATATTGTAAAAAAATTATTTCGAGTTTATTATGGACCGCTTAGATTCATTGATTAATGGATAAAAATTAAATATTCAAGTACATATTTTATTAGAGGGGGATGTATCACTCTATGATTTTTAGAGATAATTATCTAAATCAATACCATGTTTAATTTTTTGTATCACATGGAACACCAAATTAAAATGAGGTGATACGTATTATATAAACATTATTAATATAATAAAAATAATAAAAAAATACACTTGTACATTATAAGATATTACATAACTAAAAGTGTTTACATTTAGAGTAAAATATAATTAATAAGATTTCATAGTAAGAGGGATTTTTCTTTCTCAAATAACAATTTTTTCAAAGTGATATATATTTTATCCAATATATTAAAATTAATTATTGTAAATAATTATAATATATGAAATAATATATTAACATTCCTTAAATTTTAAATTTAAATTAAATAATATTAAGAATACATAAAAATTAGATTTTGCATTTAATTTGTTTTCTTTGTATATTATATTTTTTATTAAAAAAATATCTATAAATTCAATAATTTTAGAATTTTAAAATAAGTTTCATTTTTTAATTCATTATTTAAAAATTATGTTTCGATTTTTGTTTATAATTTTTTAAAAGGATTAATTTTGGGTGAAAAGTGAAAAATATCAATATTCTAAATACTATCACTTTTATGTAATTTTCATAATACAAGAATGATTTTAATGTTTATGATATCTTTAAATATATAAAATATATATTTATAAATTAAAATAAACAATTTAATAATATAATGTTTCATTTCTAAAACATAAGTTTAACATTTTGAAAACATTAGTATTATTTTTCTATAATAAAGAAAATTATTTATATGTGTCTTCTAACTATGTATCGAAATAATATAGTAATTTTTGGGATTATTTTTTTAAAAAAATTACTATTTTTTGATTAAAAACCAATTTATTTCATATAAATCCATAAAATGGATAATTTGATCTTAATTATATTTTATTAGAGGAGAAAAAACTTTTCAAAAAATGGATCTTACACGTTAGGTGCACTAATATTAAAATTAAAATATCTCACCCATAGTAATTTTAATTATAAAAATTGGATTTCTTATATTTAATCATTAGAATTAAGTTATATAAATATTACCATTTTATTTTTATCCATTAAATTTAAATTACATAGGTCAAAATTGTTTACGATGATAAAAATAAAATTTTTAAAAGTGAAAAATCTAAGAGTATAATACTAAAAAATATATTGGAAACATGTGTTAAAATATATGTTTCAGGATTGATCAACCATATATTTTCCCAAAATCCATTATTTTTCATTTTCGATCCACTTTTCCTTTTAATAGTGACACTACCTTTTATATTGTTTCAAAAATGTCACTCATCTCCCTTATAAAGTGTTTTGTACCCCCCCCCCCTCTTATTTTCACAACCCAAGCCTAAAATATTCAATTGAAATATGACAAAATAGCTTCTTCAAAATAATAAACACTTTTTAGAGGTTGTTATTCTAAAAATATTATATCTCAATGACTTAATACAATCTGGAATGGGGCTCTTCCAAATAGATAGTTAAAATCCTATATTACTCTTTTTTACTTCCTTTAACTTTATTTATTTTTATAAGTCCTCTTAATTTAATACACCCATGATTAAATAATTACATAATTATCATAATTAAACTATTTTTTTTACTTTTATTGGATAACCAATTTCAACCTTCCTCTTAAAAATTTGAAATAGAAAATATCACTTATGTTTTGTGTAGACTATCACCTCCATAAGTGACATGATTAATTTTTGTATAACCTTCTAAAATGTATGGTTAAATGGGGTATTTAATGAAAAAATATTATATTTGATACCTTATTAAGATTCTAGACATATAAATCAATTCTTAATTTCTTTCTATTCTATAGAAAGAAAAACATTCCCCATGTGTACAGGTGAATTGCCACCTGTACGAAGCAATGTTTTTAGTTTTTCATTTAGTATTTTATTATTTTCCAATATATCTTAAAATATGATTCATAAACATAAAAAATATAAATAATATCATTATTATTCTATTGTGTAATTATTATGTTTTAAATTTTTTTTAATTGTGGATTTGGTAATTATTTATAAGTTATTTTGTGAAAATTTAATAATTTTCTATTTAATATATACCCTTACATATAAAATAGGTCCTATATAATGGTATTTTTATTCTACATATATATAGGATGGTTTTATAAAGCTATGTATGGGTAGGTCTATGTTTTGAATTGATGAATAATGGTACCTTAAACGTAGCATAATGCTAACACCATATGTTCAAATAATGCATAAGGGTATATGGCATTTTCTATAGGTTTCATAATGGTAAACCTATGTTTTAAAATGTTACATAATGGTATCATGTATTCCATGGATCGGTATTCTGGAATTTCTAAATTATTCATAATGGTAAACTCCTTCCCTCAAAAGGCAATTATGATCTGCATAATGGTAAAACCATGCTACCCTTAAGCAGCTCCCCTTTTGAGGAAAAAGGGGTTTTTATCTATGTTTGTTATTTCTTTCTCATAGAACAAACCTAAAACACATTTTTAATTATTTTAAAATCCTAAATCATGGAAATAAATTCTTTGACAGATTTAAATTTTGCGATTCATATTATGGAATAATTTGAACACTCTATAATTAATAAAAAAAATAAAGTAAAAATCAAATGAAGTTTTTAATTTGGTGTTTTTAGAGCTGTGAACCAAAACATTGGTGTTTATTATAAAATATTCAAGCCATATTCCATTCAGTTTTTATCTTCTATTAATTCAAGAGAGTCAATAACTCTTAAAACAAGACCTGTAAATTACAATTTTATTGAACTAGGTTCTTCTATTAGTTCTATGTGTGATAAACCCTCTATCTCTCAAATATGTTGATGAGAATAATTTTTGAAGGGATATATTCTAGGTATACTAATTATTATTTAAATTATAAAATGATATTTTTTATAATTTTTGGAAATGTTATGATGAAATCGTAAATATTTTACATGGAATTGTCAAAGAATAATAGTAGTGAATTACCACAAAATTACCTCATGTTACTACAAAGTGATAATATATTATCACATCTGGTTTTATAATTATTATTTGAATAATAAATGATTATAAAATGATATGGGTTAAAGTAATAATTTATAAACATACCCTGGAGAGAAAAAATTATCTAATTTGGTCATTTTATTTATTTTTGGAAATCAAATATTTTTAATTGGATCTAGTAATCCATAAGGATTGGTTTAAAATAACAAATAAAAATACATTTAGTGAGTGACGATTCATTAACAGGCCTTGATATTGACATCGATAACCTTGAGTATTCAAGTTTATTTACTTAAAGGGCCTTGTATATGACATTTTTGTGAAATTTGTTTATATTCTTGTTTACCCATGCGTGTTATGTTTCTATAAGTCGGTGACTGAGTGGTCCTTCAGAATTTTATTTGTTTGTGATATTGTGATTGCATGTATCCACTTCAAAAAAACTATTTAATCTCTAGTTTTTACTTTATATAATAATCATTAATTATGGTATATTATAGCTAGTGGAATCTTTATTCAGGTTTCATGATGAACCCAAATCTCAATTCTAGTTAAAAACACACTTGGAAGGGGAGAATGATGACATGATGATAGCTATAAAATATGACTCATTTTATGGTATGGATTAGACCGTATAAATAATTTTTGAAGTGTGAGTAGATCGTGAATGGGTTGAGAATCCATCGACTACCAATCAAAGTAAAAGAATGATATATATGAGTGATGTGTTATTCAATTCCACAAAATATATTAGGCATGACATACCAAAATCAAAGGATAATGACCACCATCATGGTCATGTGTATAGATTTTAGGATAATTTCCACCCTTAGGGTGGGGTGTGTGGTGTTTCCTTTAAGGGTGAAAATTTTCTAAAAACATTGGCCTTCATACCGGAATCATGCTAAATTAGGTGGGGATGAGGTTTATGGCGTATTTTCTTACCACATGATAACTTATATTTTTTGTTTGTATTATTATTTGATTATTTGTTTATTCGATGACATAAAAAATTTTATATTATGTGAAATTATGTTAATGATGAATTGGCACTATCCTACTGGGTTTATTAATCATACCATACATGAGAAACCTAGTGCATATATAGATTTCATAACTCATGATCCAGTGAACGGAAAGGGACCTATGAAAAAAGACATGAGGAGATAAAGGATTGTAGTTATAGGTGATTTCAGTACATACTTTAGACTATATTTTCTATGTTTATTTTTTTATAATTTTTTTTACTTGATGTTTATTACCACACCGGGAACCCATTTATTCTTTTATTACATTAAATTTATTCCATTTAATTTTATTTACTTTTATATTTATTATTATATGTGTTATATTTTATTTATATTGTTAGTGCATGGAAATGATACTAAGTATCTTTCCTCCCCCAGAAATCACTCAATCCTTTATTTCTAGTCAAAAGCCTTCTTTGTATAGGGAGGTTAATATGAGGTCATTTGAGTCTCTAGTATAGACTTGGGGGGTGTGGGTCAAGAAATTTGAAATTAGTATCATAGAATAGTTTCATTATTTTATTTTGAACTTCACTAGTAATTTTATAAAATATATATATTATGTGGGTCTTAGGTAAGGTAGTTTCTATGTTCCTAGATAGAATATGGGTAATATAACTCAAAGTTACCTTGATGGGATTACTATTATTTTTTATGATATTTTGGTGAGTTCTAGAATCATGACTAGGCATGTCAGATCAAATTCTATACATACAGACACAAACACACACTCATATATCCATCCATTGTGTGTTACATACTACTTAATTAATTTAATGCCTTGAGGTGTGGTTTTTCTTAGGGAAATAATTATTTTATTTGTTTGGGCGATATATCTATTTTCCCATTCTTTTGTAAGATATCTACATTTTCATTAAATTTTAAATCATGAATATATTGTTATGTTTATATATATATATATATATATATGAAATTAAGTATCATGAAGTGATGGATACCTCGGCTTTTTCTTTGAGCGATATACTTTGGGTTATGGGTAGACTCATAGAAGACCATGTGTTTGGTCCCATTGACTGATTAGGATCTGTCATAACGACATTGGTTTTTTCTAATTGATTCTTGAACATTATAGATGTTGTTGACTCAATATAGTCTTGTTTGACTATATGGGAAGGGGGATATAATACTTCAATAATGGATGATGTTCCGGCTCTACAACTAGACATGTAAGAGAATGTAACTAAGAAGGATAGTGAAAATTCTCACTAGATTAAGAAACAATTCCACTTTATCTAGAATTATTATATATATTGTTTTTCATAGGCATAAAATTTTTGAGTTGGGATTGAATATGACATGAATTTCAAATATTGTATTCTCCATCCCTTCATGGAACTGCAGGACCATATGATACTATTGAATTTTATTAAATCATGGTGGGAACCATTGATATAGTAGAGACTCTAAATGACCAATAGGTTAAGGTAGTTTATTTCATGCTTCCGGAGTTTCCCATTTATTCATATCTTCACTAGTTGATGATATACTTTATTGACTAGTCATGTTGTCTTATCTGTTACATTATATCAATGTTGGTATAAAATTTGACCAACATAAATTATTCTTATGGTTTACTATTGTTTTTCAAATTAGTCACATCTGTGGTACTTCATGATTTTGGATATGACGAGCATCAATATGATTCTTGGTATAGACTAGCTGACCAAATTATGAGATCACATTAATATCTATTGGATATGAGTAACATTTAAGATAATAGAGGGAGATAAGTACAATATGAATAGTGAGTGGGTACTCGGATCAGACAAAGTTGGTTCAACCTTGATCCATCTTGGAATTATCACAACATAGATTAAAGGATTGACACTTTCAATTGGATTGGGAGGATCCCTCATATTTTCCTCTATTAATGGATATATATCCGGAAATTTTTGTAGTTTACTTCATATTAATTCCCCTCTAATTGAGGATTTTAATTAGTGATAGAGGTTATTCATGGTGAATAAATCATGTCAATAACCCATTATCTTATAAAACCAAATTTTATAAAAGAGAATAAGGTATATCTCAAGGTCTTAGAGTGTAAAAGATTTATCAGGACGATTATTTCACCATATAGTTCATTTTTTTGTTCATTAAAAAAGGATGATAATATTGGACTCTACATAGATAATTAGAAGATTATTTAGGTGATTGTAAATAACAACAATAAGTTTCCTAATATCCATGATATCTTTGATCATGAGGATCCCGAGGGTTGTCCTTGATTTATCTTTGATCAAGATATCACCAATTGTTTCTTAGAAAGGAATGCATCCTAAAATTGATGTTTTAGAGTTTGTATGTGCTATATAATTAATTAGTTATTCGTTTTGGATTAAAATATGTGCCGATAGTGTTCAAGGATCTCATAAATAAGATCTTCCACCCATATCTTGACATTTTCATCGTAGTGTTTGTTGACCACATTCTCATCTACTCACCAACCCCAATGAAACAGGACATACATATTTAAGTAGTCATAAGTATTCATTGAGTGTATCATCTTTATACCTTGATGTCTAAGTGTAACTTTTAGATTAAAGAAGTTAAATTTTTAAGATAGATGGTGTATTAGATAGTTATTGGCCTCTGATTGGTATATATACAAACTTAGTTGTTGTATTAATGTATAATGGGAAGTTCCCCAATATGGATTCTGGATTCTTTTTATGGTTTCTCGGTAGTACATGACTAAACTATGCTTGGGATTACATAATGATGAATTTTTTGGCCTTTTGGGGTTTCCTTTGTGTAGATGATGTATTTTATATATGCCTATTTCTAGGTATTCTTATTTTTTTTCATATACGTGAAATTAACTATACATGAAATTACATATGGATAAATTCTTTTATTATCATTTATATGTTTACTTATGCTACCTTATGACATTCCTCTATTACATTATATTATTTAAACTGCATATTTAATTTTATACCCATTATTATCCACACTAATAAAGGGAATATAGTCTCCCCACCATACCACGATATACCATCAATTCAAGTCGGCAACCTATGGTGTAGTTGATGCTTTACTTAAGGCCATATGTCCAAAGAGTTTTGGTTACTTATGAGTGAACAGGGATTAGGTCATCATAGAGAAGTATCAGATATATTTTATTTCTCCCTTATATTACTATTTGGGATTTTAATACAAGAAAATATGATGTGTTAAAAATTGTTAATAATCCATGCCTGATAATATATAAATTCTATTTTGGGGAAATACAAGTTCCATGGAATAGAACATGTTTTTATGTTTTTCTCCTATTAATGTTTTGTTTGATTCCATTATTCAGTTGCACACATGATTTATTAGATAATTTATGTTTATGTATTTTTACCCTTATCATAGAATGAATAGAAAGTATTACTAATGCATAATTATAGTCACTTATTTATATTTGGTTCATATACAATTACATGTTTATTAAAATGACAATATTTCATGTTGCATATCATATGTTCCTTGATGGATATACTTGAAATTTAACTTACGTTTCATGATAGAAAAAATATAAAAAGGGAAAAAGTCATTACATAAAATTTCTAGATCAAAATAAATAGTGTTTTTCCATATATCTTGATAGTGAACCCTTATTTAACCAATTTTAATATGATATAGCCCTGGAATCATGGCTTATTATACCAACATTTTAGTTTTTAGGAATAAAATGGATACCAATTCCAAGTTATATTTTTCTACATACATTAATTTGGAATAGTGATCTATATAACTCAACTATCCTATATGGATTTTTTTATTTCATGAGGATGAATGTAAGATTATTTTTATAGTAACATGAAATTCCAATTGTAAATTATAAATCATGGGTAGTTATATATTTGGAATAATTAAACATATAACATATCCTCTATATAAAAACATGACAAATTATAATTTTTTAAAAGATTTTTCTGTTAAATAGAGATTTAAATTAAAACATAAAGGGTCATTTTTCTCTATAAATCTTAATTGAAACTCTATATAATAAAACCATCATTATTAAAATTGAATCTCACCACTGACGTGGAAAAAGTAAAATTTATATTGTTTCATGTTTATTTGGGATAATGACACTTGATAACATTCATGTTCTGTATTTTTAATTCTTTTTCCCCTAGTGTCTATTCTAAGAACTATTCTTATAATTATATTTATATTTATCAAATATGGAATTAGTTCATGTTCTAGGATGGTGGTGATGACTATTCTTCTGAAGTGTTGGGATATAAACAACATGTAGCTCCACTTATAGTACCTCCTATATTACCAAATTTTATACCTATACTAGGAGAAATACTTAGACATGAGATGGCTTTATTCATTTAGTGTAGTCTGTAGAGGGTGCTTCACGACCTTTAAAAACTATTCTATAGTTGATGAGAGATTTACAACAGTAGAAACACCATACTTTATCAGGGTTTGGTTTTCCCAAGGCTATCTATTCATGTATATATACCATTATACGAATCTTTTATTATCTAGGGATGACTATAAAATAGTGGATCCATATCACAACATACATTATTTTAGGATCCACCAAGAATTGGAGGAATGTTCTTACATAGAAATATCAACAACATGTTATGTTTCGGTGGGATTTCAATCTTTTTTATACGATTAAATTTTCATAGAGAAACTGAGGGATAACCAGGATATGGAATATATATATCTTGAGTAGGGTTTAATTTTTTATGTATTATTCAACTCATTTTATGGATCTTTAGTGTGTCATTCCCACTCCTTCTAGTGATGAACTATCCTGCGTGACATTTTTTGTGGATGGCCATAAGTATGCCATATGATCTCATGTGAATGTATTATGATTAAAAACCATGTTTGAGATAGAGGACCATTAACATATCAATAAGTGTAATATAATATAATATGAAGTTATATGTCATGGTGGTTTTTCTTTTAGGCTAGGTAGTGTCACATATATTAGTAGGAACCATCACATCACAAATTCTCATAAGAGTAGTGGAAGTCAGAGTGTTTGAAATATAATCCTTGTGGTATTCCATTAGAGTATACAAAAAGCTAATATGAAACCTCATATAGTATAGAATTAGTTAATTACTAAGCCTATGGAAATATGGCCCATCTTCAAAGATTTTGTAGAACCTTTACATAAGGGACCAGTGGGAGAGGATCTGTACTAGCTCTAAATTTTTTACATAGATCTCTAGATCCATGCTAGGAAGGAAGATATAATACCACAAGCTATCTAATGCAATATGTAGTTCACGGATAAGAAATCTAGACATATGATGTATTGTGCTAGTAGATATTACCGTCTCAAAGAGGTCTAGTTGTGACATAGGGTTGTGGATTTGGCCAGTTACATGCAGTGTGACCTACACTTAAGGAGATGGGTTACTAGATTCATTTAGTATGAGGTATAGTTTTAGTTTTATTTTATCTAGTATATTAATTATTTTATACTAGTGCTTTACACTTATTCTTATATGTGACTTTAACTAGGATTATTTGACTGAATATTGACTTATTATTCATGGTAATTACTCTTGATACTCTTTTAGAAGTGTGGTCAAAAGTGTTCCCTGATGTAAGGAGTTTCCCATTTAGATTATGGGTAAGTATTTTTTATATAACCTCTTCATCCTTGAGATGAAAATTTTTATTATAACACTTTTGATGGGCTATTTAGTGCCTTAAAGAGGCCATATTGACTCTTATTACTAGATATTGTCTTGTATATCCCCTTATGATAATAACTATGTTCATATGTAGGAATAGAATATACAGAAAAGTCTAGATGGACCTAAGAATTATGGGATGGGTGAAGTGTCAACCAATATTTTCTGTATTTTTCTTAATGATCAAGGAATGAGATAGAATATTTTTTCCCCAGTGGTGGACAAATTCAGAGATGTGTTCACTGATTAATTTTCAAGACTACCTCTAGAGAGAGAGAGGTGAAATTAACTATAGAAATTGTTTAAGGAGAAGAACTAGTATCGATTCATATATATATATAGGGTAGATTATACTATGCTTCAAAAACTCAATATACAGTTAGAGGTCCTAGAATACGAAGGGTTTATATGACCCAGCACTACCCCTTGAGGATCACCTATTATTTTCAATAAGATTGTATATGAAACCATGTATCTCTTAGTATATTAACAATAGTTGAATCAGATTATATAAAGAACAAGTACCCACTACCTCGTATAGAATATCTCCTCAAGTACTTCTATAGATATAAGGTATTCTCAAAAATTGATTTGAGATCTGGATACCATGAGGTATGAGACCGGAGATGAGATATACCAGGTAAGAAATTAAAAATATTTTATGGTTGTATGAATATTTGTTTATATAGTTCAATCTAATAAATGTTCTAGATGACTATATGACATTTATGAATTGGGTTTTCTACCCATACATGGATGATTTTGCGGTGAGGTTATGGATGATATCTTACTACAATCTTAGTCTCATCATGATCATTCCAAACACATTAAAATCATAATTAGTATACTAAGAGTGTATAGTATTTATCTCTAGAACACAAAATTCCACTTTTAGACTGATAATGTTCACTTCATGGGTCAGGTTATCACAAAATAAGGAGTATCTATAGATACAAAAAATGTTATAGTGGTTATTTCTTGGGAGAATCCCAAGAAAAGTTTTTATATAAATATTTTCTTAGGAATATTCAGTTACTATATACATTTCAATAAAAACATTTCATGACTTATAATATAAATTATTGGGTTAAACAATAAAGGATTTAAATAATGATGGTCTAAATCTTATGAGGAGTCCTTTTTTGAGTTGAAATGAAGGATGTCCTCTATGTTGATCATGAATATACCTAATACTATATAAGTATATATTGTATATTTTGATTCATTGTGTATTAGGATATGAGATTTTTTTTATGTAATGAAAATGAATCATGATATATGGGTCTTGTTAGATGATACTTCATGATCATAATTACCTAATGTATGACCTTGATTTAGAAATAAGAGTTTATGATTTTCATTTATGGATAAATTTTATATTTGGAGAGAAATTCATGGTATAGGAAGACTATAAATCCCCCAAAATGTATTGAAATATTGTAAATTGAACCTTTAATGATGAACATTGGTTGAATAAAATCAGTATTTCGACTTTGAGATTTCATATAATCTTGGTTAAGACAATGCAGTTTCTTGGACTCTAAGCCAAAATAATAAGAAAAAAGTTGTTCAAGAAGACAATAGTTAGTGGTAGTTGATGATTCTTTTTTATAAGATGTATATGGACGTTTCAGAGTATCATGAATAATATTTAATTATGGATTTTGTAGTGGATTCAACACTCCTAGATGTGGTGAAGATGAAATAAATTTAATATCTCAACGTTTTGTTCCTAAGGAAGAGTTATTGTAGTGATGATCCACTATTTCATTGGGTTGTTGATGTGGATGACATACTTTATATCCAAGGATGCGTCTAGGTAACAACAAATATGTGAGAGGAGTTTATGTTAGAATATCATTCCTCTAAATAGTAAATACATCCTAGACATAGAAAGATGTATCAACATATGTGCTTCCAGTATCATTGGCCTCCGATGAAAAATAAAACAATGGGTTTTGTTACTCAGTGTTCCACCTGTCTATAGGTGACGGAATAACACCAATAATTGGCTGGTATATTATATATTATTCCCATTTAATATTAGAAATGAGATTATGTCATTATGAATTTCATGAAAATATTTCCAAATCCACCCTAAGGTAGTGATATAGTATGGGTGATTATGGATAGATTGGAAATTGTCAATGAATTCATACCTATTCAGGATATATTTTCACATGATCATCTTGGATGTTTTTTAGTATAAGATGTTATAAGAATTCATGGGGTTCCACATTCCATCATATTGGATAAGTAATATCAGTTCACTTTTAGATTGTGGTAGAGGAGACAAAGGACTGTGGGCTTATATTCACTTCTGAATATATCATATCACCCATAGATTGATGGATAGTTCGAGCACTCTATATAGGTGTTAGAGGAATTATTAGGGAACACGTACTGTATTTTGGAGGTTCTTAGTAAAAACACTTAAATCTAACATAGATAAATTATAGTAATAGTTTTAAGATACTATTTAGATGGTTATGTATGAGGTGATCTACAGGAGGAATTTTTTTCACCTGTGTGATGGTCAGTGGTAAGGGGGATAGAATTCTATGAACCTCATCTCATTTAGTAAAGTTCATATAAGGTTTATTTGATCAAGAAATATATAGATGCATCATATTCTAGGAATAATTATTATGAAAATCATTGTCACAAACCTCTAGAGTTTTATGATGGATATTGGGTCTTATGAAGTGTTTCACCTAGATTATGTCGTCAATGGCTTCAAATACAAGGGAATATGGAACCAAGTTTTATTAGTATTTTTGATTTTTTAGAAGGATTTTAGCCAATATAGTATCAAATATCATCACCTTAGAGGGACTGACACATGCATCAAAATGTTACATATTTTCAAGTTCAGCATTTATATTCTAACCCATCTAATGATTTTTATTTTGATGAAGTCTAGTTAGATGATGATGTTTCTTTTGAGGATTACCCTATTCGTATCACTGATCATAGCATGAAGTATATTTAAGTTTGGTCAATTCATATTGTTCAAGTGTTATTGTAGAACGACAACATACAGTATGAGACTAGGTAGTGAGAGTATGATAAATGTACTTAGTGTATGGATTTATTATTTGATAATATCCTACCTCCCTTAGAAAAGGAACTCATGAATTAGTTGTTATAAGGTATAGAGTTTAAGAGATCTTGGTTTATTTTAGGAAAAATCAATTTTGATTAATTCTAAAAAAAATTGTTTTACCTATGTCAAAATTCATAATGGGGTCACAAAAGCATCGGGAGTTTTTAATATTGTTTATGGCCCCACAAAATTCAATTTTTAATGAATCATGCTTTGGCACATGGTTGGCGCATGGTTAATAATAAACATGTGTCTTAACAATGTGACCCAAAATAAATGGATTAAAATATTTTAAACATGTTATAGGATCCTCATGGTCATGAAAAACCTGTACCAAATTATGGAATAAAATGAAATGATTTACGAAAAGTTTTTCTAATCATGCACTTTGACTTTATAGGGTGTTAGTCATGAGACAGTGCCAATATAATGGGTTTCAATTGGATTTTTTAACACTGAACGTGAACCATTGAGGGATATGAACCTATAATACAGGTTTCCATGGTTGGTGAACATTTATTTAAACCATTTGTCAAAATATACACCCGTTTAGAATGTTTGAAATTTATATTTTATCTTCTCTTATATAAACTTAATATTGACCTTTTCCCTCGATCAAATGCATAGTATCCCCCATATGTGGAGATCTTCCATCGTATCATAGAAATATTTAAAGGATATCTTTCATTTTATGTCTGATTAAATCCCCATTCCTCACATTGAAAAAAACATGGAATGTCTACCATTCCTATAAATTCCTTTCATAGTTTCTCTCTCCGTCTTTTGGGTTATTTTTATGTGATATTATATACCCTATTTTCATGTAATTGGTCTGTTTTATCAATTATATATTGTTAAATCTTGAATCCATGATCGATACTAGATGATGAGTCAACTAATGGGATAATTTAGGTGCTATTTAAATTTTACCTAATTGTTTGGTTGTTTATAAATGTTCACCATTCTACCACATGCCATAAATTCTATGAATTTCTTCTAAAACTATTTATACATTATATAATTTTTTTATTCAATGATCATGATGTTATTTTTTCCTTATTACATGGTTGGTATTTGAAAACCTCAACCTAAACCAACACTTATGGTGGTTTTGACTAAATACTAATGGTATATCATTCTTGAATAATGATTAAACCACTACTTGGGTGTGGAATATTACTTATTACTTATGGAATTTATGATTTAATAAAATGAATGGTGGTGTGAAAAGTAGAATTCAAAGTGAATTTTAATTATTTGAAAATCATATAAACTTAATGGATGAATAAAATTAATAAATGGAATATATTATATTTTTGGGCCTTGAAATGTATAATGGCTGGGATATTGACATATCATTATTTCTTGTATTGAACATAGATCATTATAATGGTAAATACCAAGCTAAGTAATTATTTGAAAAGTTGTATTATGATTTTTTTGGATAAATATATAGTTTTGTCCTTCCTTGGGTAGTCCATTGATTATGGATGTGGAATGGCTTGGGTGAACTCATAGGAAGATGGATATTTCATTGATGCAACTACCAGGTGGCACACCAGCCATGGGATCGGTCAATGTCTTAGATACGTTGACTCCTTGGTATGTTAATGATTATTCACCAAAATATTCCATAAATTTGGTTCCTTAAATTATATCCAAGGGTCCATCTTCATTTCCTAAGAAATGGATTTCCATTGATATCTCCTTGGGCTAAAATAATGTCTCTACCAAGTTTACCCTAGACCTGGTCCTCATACATTATTCTGACACATGTCTATGGGAACAGAGTTTCTAGCCCAGTACATGTCTATGTTAGGATTTTTTTATCTAAAATTATTGGGTTTTACTTTCAATATATAGTTATTCATTATTTATAGACAACTCATTATTACATCTCGTATTCCCGAACTAAATTACATTATACTTTCTTTTATAGACTAACTTTTTTATATACTATATATTTGTTATAACTTATAAACATTGATTTTATTATATATTATTTTCCTTACATCCAAAATCTAGTATACACTGAACAATTTTATAATTTATTCACAAAGATTAGATTTGTATCAAACACCGCTAGTGGTGCCCGGCAGAGTTTTACTCACACCTTTATCGATATCTCGATTGGTATCTAAAAATACGTATTAGATATATGTAGGGATAAGGTAAAACACCACATTATGTATTCATAATTAATTTTTATGGGATATTAGTATCATAAGACTGTGGATGAGGTTGGGATGAGTTTGATAAATTTTTTATCAATTTTTGGGTTTTTGTTTTTTATTATGATGTATTGTATATATGTATGTTTTCATATATTCTTGTTAATTTTTTATATATTTTGTAACACCCGAGATTTTTATGAGTAATATTTTGTTTTTATATATCATAAAAAGAATATTTCACTACATACTAGCTTGACTTAATTTACACGCAATCACGACCTTCCTCGATAGCTTGCGTCGTACGCAATACTGAGTTTCACTAAACAACGATATACTATTAAAATATTATTAAAACTAGCCGTTGTGAATAGTAATAACAACTTTTTGAAATTTTATAAATTTTATTTTTCAAAATGGACTTCATTTTTGGATTTGGAATACCGAAATTAGCCTAGGGTGAAATTTTGGTATTTTTCCGAAAAATTTCAATTTTTGATGAATAGTGAAACCACTAAGTGGTAGGTTAAAAACTAAATTTTGCATAAAACTTAATTTTACCGCTTCTGTGAATGGAATTTCAAAAATCCGATAGAAACGGTTGATATCAGTAAGTAAAATGTGGTTCAATGAGATAAAAATAATATTTTGGTGAATAGTAACTTTTTATTTTTTTTACCGCAGTTAATAGTAAATAGGGTAACTAAGGGTAAATATGATATTACTATTACCCTAACACATGTCCTAATTCTATTGGATAAGTTTAATTCGACCAAAAACAAACTTAGGAATAAAATATGACCATTTAGGCCCACATGGATTAGATTAGGACATTTATTATTAATTTATTTAAAGAAGGGTTAAAATAGTTAAAATCAAAGTTTAATAAGTAAATCATTTTTAATATGGGGTTATATATAAGATAAATTCGACTATAAATATTCATTAGAAATATAAAAATATTTCCTACATAATGGTATTTTATTTATAATTTTTAGACATTAAATAATTTAATTTATTTATGACACAATGATGATACAGTAATTATCTTATTAATGAAATATTGACATAATTGATGTTATAAACACCAAAATAAATGTAATTTGAGACTTTTGATGAATCCCACTAATTTTCTAGGTTACTATGATATATTAGTGTTGATTTAATCAACTTGGTTTGAACATATAATTCTGTTATGACTTTCACAAAAATCATATATCAAATAGTGTCAAAATTGACACAAAATAGTTTTTAAATCAAATATTATATTATTAATTATTATTTTATTCCTAAAAATCTAAGGTTCGGTCAAATGACTTATATAAGGATATATATATTAATAATAAACAATTTGGGGTTCGTTTGGCATGTTACAGTAAGTGTATTAACCATATAGTGTAAGAAAACAAAAAGACACGGTAAAAGTTAAATTATTTAACTTAGAGTTAAATCTAATTGATAAGGTTAAAATAATAACCTAAACTTGTATAAATACTATTGGTTGATAGGATTTCGACCCATCCCCACTTTAGCTTAGAAATAAGATCCTTTGGAACCATTATAAACCTATTTTGACTCTAATATAAAATAATATTTTGAGATATTCCTAAGGTGCCCCTCTCCTCCCTTATAAAAGGGCACCTCCTTCCCCTCCTCCTCACACCAATTTGAGCACTCAAGCTCGGCCAAACCTTGCCAAAATCCCTTCTCCACTTCCATAGAATAATCCTAGAGTTCCTGGTCTTCTTCAAAGACCAATCTTAGTTTCTTAAGTGGAGGATTCAAAGAGGCGTTCCAAAGAAGAGGTAATATCCATTACCGATCTTTTCAACTTCTTTCTTCTTCAACTTCTTATTCTTTAGTTGTTTCATGATAAATTAATAACATCAGTATTACTTACATACTGATATGTTTTTATAAATATGAAACAACCCTAATTCACCTTCTATCCATCCTACGGAAAAATTAAATAACCGCGCGTGCGTACGTACGGAATACCGTCTCCACGCCGTGGTGTAATCTATTTTCCACCATCACCTTACAAGGATGGCTATAATGGTGTAATGAGTAACTATATATGATTATTATAAAGTGATATTGATACTTAAAAAGTATAAATACACTTAAATACAATTCCACGATCATGGGAACAATATCAACGCTCGTGCGTACGTACGGAATACCGTCTCCACGATGTGATGCGACTCGTTCTTCATGATCATCATTACATAGTAATTATATAAATGAATTGAATGAATAAATATGATATATGTTACAATAATACCATTCTGGATATAAGGTATCTATAACCTTAAAAGAAGAATAAGAATTTATTCAGCAAAACATGCAAAAGAACAAAAGGCAGTAAAGACCTGAGTAACAAGTAACAATGAAATATTACTAATAAGAAGATAAGAATATGACCATATATGATATCATATCAATATTTATGATTCTTTAATAATTCAATAACATTATTTAAACCATTATACAGGAGCTTCGGACACGTACAAAGCAAATCAGATCTAAGGTAAGGGAAATATCACAATCTCATTTTTATCCGAGATTGTTTATACTTTGGTATTTACTGGGGTGTATTTTATCATCCACATCCATGTTTACTCAATATGTAATATTATTTCCATCCACATACAATTTTTTAAATCCAATTTTACCCTTCGGTGAGTTTTTAGTAAAGGATATGAAAGGAATCTTCTGTCGTTTTTCGTACGAGGTACTTTTTGACTTTTCCGACAAAAGTATGAAGAATGTTTTTTTAACTTATACGGAAAGAATGGATTTTTAAAACATTATTTCAAATAATCTTCCATTATAAGTTTTCAATTTTATTTTTAATCAACTTCTTTTAGTTTATAATTGTATGACTTGTAAGAAATGAAAAGTGTTTTTGAAGAAGAAAGGATATTTTCCTCAAATATGGAGTTCAAGTGTTTTATCAAAATTATTTTCCATCTAAGATAATAAAGGGTTCTATTTTTATCCCTATTATTAAATTGATTTGATTATGTTTTGAGGGAATTATTTTTATGAAGTCATTTACCTTATATGATTTGTTTTATGATGTCATGATGTTTCAAGAATCCCATTTTTGTTACATGTGTTATGCGATGATGTATGATTTATGATTATGTGGCACACATAAGAAAGGATTCATTATAAGATGGGTGGGACCTATATCTCCCTCCAATGCATTGGCTAAAGATTTATATCTCATGAGATAGACATGGCTGGAATGGAAGGTTATTTCGGTTCAGTGATACAGGACTGAAACGAGGAGTGAACTCGATTCAGAAATGGACTTTGTCCGCTAAGATAGCCTTGGCAATGAGTCATGACTAACAAGAAATGATTTTCCATGATTATGTGTGCATGACACAAGGTTTCAAGTTTTATGTTATGATTATGGGGATCTCATTTTCACTTCAATGATTTATTCCATGTTAAGATATTATGATCCCTTTTGCAGGTTATGATTTTCAAAAAGATATGATATTATTTTTCTTTCCTTTATTTTCCCTTGCTGAGCATTTGATCTCACCCTTTTATGTTTTCTTTTCCCCAGGTCAGGAATATGGATATTAAGTATAATATGCTAAAAGGTACCCTAGATATGATGAAATAAATGGGAGACACTGTAGAAGATTTATGAACTAGTTGTTTATGTTTCCCAGTATCTAAAGACACTGTACCTATACGGTCCTTTGTGGTTTTGTCATATGTTGTAATAAGTGTGCTTCAATTTTGAAGTATTAACAATTTATGTAAAGTATGGGTCGTTATAGTTGGTATCATAGGAAAGGTATAGTCAACCTTAGGAAACTAGGATGTGAAAGCCTTAGTAAGAACCCTAAGGATAAGTCTAAGCATAGAACACAATATTAGTGTTTTAGAAATGGCCATGAATAACCTAGGATAAGACCTTAAGTGTGAAATTTTATTCTTGATTATGTGGTTTTCCTATTATAATTAGTGTTGCTCACACTATTCTTCTTGGTTTTAGTCAATGGCTGGAACCCGAAGCAACCGTGTTAATGCGGAATGTGATAGGCAATGCAATGATTGTCCCCCTGAGCAACCAAACGATATGGGAGCTGGAATGAAAAATCTTGTAGCCATGCTCACACAACTTTCTCAAGCTATGAATCATGCAGGACTTCCAAACGAGCAAAGGAAGGAGCAAAATTCTGTTGAATCCTTCATGAGGCAGCGTCCACCTTCGTTCAGCGGGTCTACTGATCCATTAGTTGCTGAACAATGGATTAGTACTACTGAAAAGATATTTTCAGTTCTTCAATGTTCTGAACATGATAAATTCATCCTAGAAGTGTATCATTTGGAAGGAGATTCTGATCAATGGTGGAATCTTATTAAGAATACGAGGAAAAGGGATGAAATTGAGTCCATGGAATGGGACGAGTTCAAGAACTTATTTTTCAATAAGTACTTCCCTCGTATTCTCCGAACAAAGATGGAGAAAGAGTTTCTTGAACTGATGTAAAGGGATGATTAATCTGTTGGTACCTATGAAGCAAATTTTACAAGACTTGCATGGTACGCTTCTGGTATTATTATCCAACCTGAGAGTAAGATCAATCGATTCTTTAGTGGCTTAAAACCAAGTCTTCAAAGGGCTTTAGCCATAAGGGACTTCAATAGCTACGAGGAAATCGTTCGATGTGCTCTCAAAGTCGAGATGGAGATTGGAGTAACCCATCAGTCAAATGGGTTTGATAAGAAGAGGAAGATGGAATTCAAAGGAAAATCTAAAGAGAACAATGAAAAGAAGATGATCTTTCCTTTATGCTCAAAGTTTGGAAAGAAACATGGAGGGAGTTGTCTTAAAGGGACACGTAAATGTTTCAAATGTGGAAAGGAAGGTCATCGGGCATTTGAATGTCGTGATAATGGGAAGAAGATGTCTAATGATGCAAAAAAAGGAAGGGATACACAGAATGAACCTACTACACTTCAATGTTTCAAGTGAAAGGAGATGGGGAATTATGCCAATCAATGCCCAAATCCAAGGGTTGATTATGATGGTCGTCGTCAACAAAATCTTAAGGCTAAAGACAAAGGAAAGTCACATGCAATTTCTATCAGCGATGTGGAGTACGATAACGAAATGGTGAAAGGTACACTTACCATCCACTCTAAAGTAGCAAATGTTTTATTTGATTCTGGATCCACCCACTCTTTTATTTCTAAAGAATTTTCTAAGGGTATCACCATATTACCTCAACAATTAGATGTTGAGTTAGCTGTGACAACACCTAATGGCACAACAGTCGCATCAAAAGTTTATAATTCTTCTCCGATTGAAGTTTGTGGGAAAGTGCTTCCTGCAAATCTTGTGATCCTTCCTATAGTGGAATTTTATGTGATTCTTGGCTTGTATTGGCTTTATCTACATGGAGCTCATATCAATTTCCAAAGAAGGGAAGTCACATTTCATATTTCAGATCAATCTACGATCGTCTATCGATGCAAGGATGAATGTAACCTTCCATTGGAAATTCCTTCCATCTTATGGGTCTTGATTCCACTGAATGAAAGTTATTTATCTCAAATGGTTGGTGAGAAACTCATGACTAAGAATATTCCCATCGTACGGGAGTTTGATGATGTCTTTCCGGAGGAATTACCGGGTCTTCCACCAAATCGTGAAGTTGAGTTTTCAATAGAACTCGTACCGGGTGCTTTGCCTATTTCAAAGACACCTTATAGAATGGCCCCAATTGAGTTGCAGGAATTGAAGAAGCAACTCCAATAGAATCTTGATAAGGGATTCATACGCCCTAGTGCGTCACCTTGGGGAGGACCTGTTCTATTTATTAAGAAGAAAGATGGATCAATGAGACTTTGCATTGATTATCGAGAACTTAACAAGATCACTATCAAGAACAAATATCCTCTCCCACGCATTGATGACTTATTTGACCAACTACGCGGAGCTCAATACTTTTCCATGATTGATCTTCGTTCAGGGTATCATCAATTAAGGGTCAAAAGGGAGGATATACCAAAGACGGCTTTCCGTACAAGGTATGGACACTATGAATTTATAGTGATGCCATTTGGTCTTACTAATGCCCCTGCTATCTTCATGGATCTAATGAATAGAGTCTTTAGAAACTATCTTGATCAATTTGGGGTAGTCTTTATAGACGATATTCTTGTCTATTCAAAGAGCAAGGAAGAGAATGAAGATCACTTGATAATTATATTGAAAACCCTGAGAAAGGAGAAGCTTTATGGAAAATTTACCAAGTGTGAATTTTGGCTTCAAAAAGTTGCATTTTTGGGTCACATAATCTCAAAAGAGGGGATATCTGTGGATCCAGAAAAACCAGAGGTTATTGAAAGATGGTCGAGACCAACAATAGTAACTGAGATCCGAAGTTTTCTTGGTTTGGCTGGATATTATCGACGTTCTGTAAAAGATTTTTCATGATTATCTAATCCACTCACCAAGTTGACTCGGAAAGGAGTTAAGTTTGTTTGGACAGAGGAATGTGAAGAGATTTTTCAAGGAGTTGAAAAGAAGGTTATCCAGTGCACCTGTGCTCACACTGCCTTGTAGTGGAGAAAGGTTTGTGATCTATAGTGATGCATCCAAGAAGGGATTGGGGTGTGTTCTTATGCAAAATGATATGGTGAAAGCTTATGCCTCACGACAGTTGAAAATCCATGAGCAAAATTACCCAACACATAATTTGGAGTTAGCTGCGGTAATCATTGAATTAAATATTTGGAGGCATTACCTTTATGGTGAAAGGTGTGATATTTATACTGATCATAAAAGTTTAAAGTATATTTTCGCACAAAAGGAGCTGAATATGCGTCAAAGAAGATGGTTGGAGCTGATTAAGGATTATGACTGCTCAATCCATTACCACCCTGGGAATGAAAACAAAGTGGAAGATGCATTAAGTCGACAAGACCATGCTAGTTTATCCATGATGAGGATCACAAAAGATCCAATATTTATGGACTTACAAAGTATGGATCTTGGAATTATAATGGAAGGGGAAAAATCTTATCTTTCTCAAATGAATGTTCAACCATCTATACATGTGAAGATTAAAGAGGCACAGAAAGAAGATGTCGAGTTACAAAAGAAGGTGAGAAATGTTCCTGAATTCAACCTTGATTGTAATGGGATAATAAAGTTCAGGAATCGGGTTTGTGTTCCTCCCATCCCCGAATTAAAGAAGGATCTGCTGGATGAGGCTCATAGTTCTTCATTCTCTATTCATCCTGGAAGCACGAAGATGTATAGGGACCTGAAAGAGTACTTCTGGTGGGATGGCATGAAAAGAGATGTTGCTGAATATGTCTCTCGATGCTTGGTTTGTCAACAAGTTAAATCTGAGAGACAGAAGTCTAAGGGGATGTTACAACCATTACCCATACCCGAATGGAAATGGGAAAACATCACTATGGACTTTGTCACAGGACTTCCTAAAACATCCAAAGGCAATAATGCTATCTGAGTCATAGTTGATCGTCTTACAAAGTCTGCACACTTCATTGCTATTAGAGAGGATTTCTCTCTAGATCATCTTGCCAGGATATATGTAAAGGAAGTGGTAAGATTACATGGAGTACCACTTTCTATTATATTTGATCGGGATCCGAGATTTACCTCGAAGTTCTGGTGAAGTCTTCAGTATACTCTGGATACAGAGTTGAGTTTCAGCACTGCTTATCATCCCCAGACAGACGGTCAGTCTGAGAGAACAATTCAAACCATAGAAGATATGTTGAGAGCGTGCTCTATGGATTCCAAAGGAGGTTGGGATCAACACCTACCTTTGGTGGAATTTTCTTATAATAATTGATTTCACTCCAGTATTCAGATGGATCCTTATGAAGCTCTCTATGGAAATAAATGCAGGACTCCTACTTGCTGGGATGAAGTTGGGGAAAGAAAGCTATTAGGAACTGATCATGTTAATGAAATGGCAGAAAAGGTCAGATATATTCAATAACACATAAGAGCAGCTTAGAGTCGACAGAAAAGTTATTCCGACAACCGAAGAAAATACCTAGAGTTTGAAGTGGGTGATAAAGTTTTTTTACGAATATCTCCCTGGAATAAAGTTATGAGATTTGGAAAGAAGGGGAAGTTGAGCCCTAGATATATCGGTCCTTTCGAAATACTGGATCGTGTTGGAAAGTTAGCTTACCGATTGGCGCTTCCACCGAATCTCTCTCAAGTTCACGATGTGTTCCATATATCTCTCCTGAGAAAGTACATACCTGATCCTTCACATGTACTGAGCTCAGAAGTTGTACCGCTGGAGCAAGATCTTTCTTATGAAGAACAACCGATAGAGATTCTGGATCATAGCGAAAAAGTCATACGAAACAAGACCACTCGATTGGTGAAAGTTTTATGGAGGAACCACCAACTTGAAGAAGCTACATGGGATCTTGAGGATATGATGAGGGAGAAGTATCCTCATCTGTTTGTTACAAAGTGACGAATTTCGAGGAAGAAATTCTTTTTAAGGGGGGTAGAATGTAACACCCAAGATTTTTATGAGTAATATTTTGTTTTTATATATCATCAAAGGAATATTTCACTACATACTAGCTTGGCTTAATTTACACGCAATCTCGACCTTCCTCGATAGCTTGCGTCATACTCAATACTGAGTTTCACTAAACAACGATATACTATTAAAATATTATTAAACTAGCCGTTATGAATAGTAAAAACCACTTTTTGAAATTTTATAAATTTTATTTTTCAAAATGGACTTCATTTTTGGATTCGGAATACCGAAATTAGGCTACGGTGAAATTTTGGTATTTTTCTGAAAACTTTCAATTTTTGATGAATAGTGAAACCACTAAGTGGTAGGTTAAAAACTAAATTTTGCATAAAACTTAATTTTACCACTTTTGTGAATGGAATTTTGAAAATCTGACAAACACGGTTGCTATCAGTAAATAAAATGTGGTTCAATGAGATAAAAATAATTTTTTGGTGAATAGTAACTTTTTATTTTTTTTACCGCGGTTAATAGTATATAGGGTAACTAAGGGTAAATATGATATTAATATTACCCTAACACATGTCCTAATTCTATTGGATAAGTTTAATTCGACCAAAAACCAACTTAGGAATAAAATATGACCATTTAGGCCCACTTTTATTAGATTAGGACATTTATTATTAATTTATTTAAAGAAGGGTTAAAATAGTTAAAATCAAAGTTTAATAAGTAAATAATTTTTAATATGGGGTTATACATAAGGTAAATTAGACTATAAATATTAATTAGAAAGCTAAATAGATTTCCTAAATAATGGTATTTTATTTATATTTTTTAGAAATTAAATAATTTAATTTATTTATGACATAATGATGATGCAGTAATTATCTTATTAATGAAATATTGACATAATTGATGTTATAAACACCAAAATAAATGTAATTTGAGACTTTTTATGAATCCCACTAATTTTCTAGGTTACTATGATATATTAGTGTTGATTCAATCAACTTGGTTCGAACATAAAATTCTGTTATGACTTTCACAAACATCATATATCAAATAGTATCAAAATTGACACAAAATAGTTTTTAAATAAAATATTATATTATTAATTGTTATTTTATTCCTAAAAATCTAGGGTTCGGCCAAATGACTTATATTAGGATATATATATTAATAATAAACAATTTGGGGTTCTTTTGGCATGTTATAGTAAGTGTATTAACCATATAGTGTAAGAAAACAAAAAGACACGATAAAAGATAAATTATTTAACTTAGAGTTAAATCTAATTGATAAGGTTAAAATAATAACCTAAACTTGACTAAATCCTATTGGTTGATAGGATTTAGACCCATACACACTTTATATTAGAAATAAGACCCTTTGGAACCATTATAAACCGATTTTGACTTTAATATAAAATAATAATTTGAGATATTCCTAAGGTGACCCTCTCCTCCCTTATAAAAGGGCACCTCCTTCCCCTCCTCCTCACACCATTTTGAGCACTCAAGATCGGCCAACCACTGCCAAAATCCCTTCTCCACTTCCCTAGAATAATCCTAGAGGTCCTGGTCTTCTTCAAAGACCAATCTTAGTTTCCTAAGTGGAGGATTCAAAGAGGCGTTCCAAAGAAGAGGTAATATCCATTACCGATCTTTTCAACTTCTTTCTTATTCAAATTCTTCTTATTTAGTTGTTTCATGATAAAGTAATAACATCAGTGTTACTTAAATACTGATATGTTATTATAAATATGAAACAACCCTAATTCACCTTCTATCCATCCTACGGAAAAATGAAATCACCGCACGTGCGTACGTACGGAATATCGTCTCCACGCCGTGGTGTAATCTATTTTCCACCATCACCTTACAAGGATGGGTATAATGGTGTAATGAGTAACTATATATGATTATTATAAAGTGATATTGATACTGAAATAGTATAAATACACTTAAATACAATTCCACGATCATGGGAACAATATCATCGCTCGTGCGTACGTACGGAATACCGTCTCCACGATGTGATGCGACTCGTTATACATGATCATCATTACATAGTAATTATATAAATGAATTGAATGAATAAATATGATATATGTTACACTAATACCATTCTGGATATAAGGTATCTATAACCTTAAATTAATAATAAGAATTTATTCGGAAAAACATGCAAAAGAAGAAAAGGCAATAAAGACCCGAGTAACAAGTAACAATAAAATATTACTAATAAGAAGCTAAGAATATGACAATATATGATATCATATCAATATGTATGATTCTGTAATAAGTCAATAACATTATTTAAACCATTATACAGGAGCTTCAGACACGTACAAAGCAAATCGGACCTAAGGTAAGGGAAATATCACAATCTCATTTTTATCCGAGATTGTTTGTACTTTGGTATTTACAGGGGTGTATTTTATCATCCACATCCATGTTTACTCAATATGTAATATTATTTCCATCCACCTACAATTTTTTAAATCCAATTTTACCATTCGGTGAGTTGTTAGTAAAGGATATTAAAGGAATCTTTTGTCGTTTTTCGTACGAGGTACTTTTTGACTTTTCCGACAAAAGTATGAAGAATGTTTTTTTAACTTATACAGAAAGAATGGATTTTTAAAACTTTATTTCCAAGAATCTTCCTTTATAAGTTTTAAATTTTATTTTTAATCAACTTATTTTAGTTTATAATTGTATGACATGTTAAGAAAAGAAAAGTGTTTTTGAAGAAGAAGGTATATTTTCCTCAAAAATGGAGTTCAAGTGTTTTATCAAAATTATTTTCCATCTAAGATAATAAAGGGTTCTATATTTATCCCTATTATTACATTGATTTGATTATGTTTTGAGGGAATTATTTTTATGAAGTCATTTACCTTATATGATTTGTTTTATGATGTCATGATGTTTCAAGAATCCCATTTTTGTTACATGTGTTATGCGATAATGTATGATTTATGATTATGTGGCACACATAAAAAAGGATTCATTATAAGATGGGTGGGACCTATATATCCCCCCAATGCATTGGCTAAAGATTTATATCTCATGAGATAGACATGTCTGGAACGGAAGGTTATTTCGGTTCAGTGATACAGGACTGAAACAAGGAGTGAACTCGGTTCAGAAATGGACTTTGTCCGCTAAGATAATCTTGGCAATGAGTCATGACTAACAAGAAATGATTTTCCATGATTATGTGTGCATGCCACAAGGTTTTAAGTTTTATGTTATCATTATGGGGATCTCATTTTCACTTCTATGATTTATTCCATGTTAAGATATTATGATCTCTTTTGTAGGTTATGATTTTCAAAAAGATATGATATGATTTTTATTTCCTTTATTTTCCCTTGCTGAGCATTTGAGCTCACCCTTTTATGTTTTCTTTTCCCCAGGTCAGGAAGATGGATATTAAGTAGAATATGCTAAAAGGGACCCTAGATATGATGAAATAAATGGGAGACACTGTTGAAGATTTATGAACCAGTTGTTTATGTTTCCCAGTTTCTAAAGACACTATACCTATACGGTCCTTTGTGTTTTTGTCATATGTTGTAATAAGTGTGCTTTAATTTTAAAGTATTAACAATGTATGTAACGTATGGGTCGTTATATGTTTGAAATAATTTGTAAATGTTACTACTTATGGTTTTTTTCTATTATTATCATCTAGATGTTTATTCCCACTACCTTAGGGTATTCCACAATAAAATTTTATCATTTCTTCCTCTAATCCACTTTTATAACCATTTTTTTATACTATGATCAATGAATTATTGTCTCTCCACAGTACAACCATAGACCCTAACTGATAGTTAGCAGATATTGGAAAGTAGAGAGGCACATTTTAGTCCATGTGTTTCTCTAGTTTCAGTTACATATGAGTTAATTGAGTCTGGGATATCCAAAAAATTGTTCAGGGTATAATTTTCTAAAAACCAATGTCTTGAATTATTTTATAGTGATAACTATGTAGTTATAGTGTATTTTGGTTTTCAAAATGGGTTTGGATAATTTAACAACTTTTATTCCATGGTGAAGTAGAACATTCCATGGTCAAAATGAATATCTAATTTTTTTATTTAATTTTAAGTGTCCACAATGTTTTTGAAGAATAAATGATTTATGATTTTCTAACTATAACTGATCAAATCAATTGTATAATCTGAATGGGGAATAAAATGGTTAATGGAAAAAATATCATATTTTTCAATATAAAATTTTTTATGAACTATATTCTATTCATTTATATTTTCTTTATTAGATAATAAATCCAAATTTTCTTCATGAGGAAAATATTTTGTTGATAGTGGTTGATTTAAGGAGTATTGGGAATAATGCCTGAGATCATAATGGAATTATTTAATCATTATAATATTATTATTTCATTAATTTAAATGGAATTAAAAAATAAATATTTATATGTAATAATTGGTAGAATAGATATTAATAAAATATTAAGGTGAGAGAATAAAAATTATATATTTTTAGTTTAAGGAGTGAAGATATTTGAATAGATAAATATAAATATGCTGATGAATTCATAAAAAATAAACAAAGTGGTGGGAAACATTAGATTATTTGGAGAGAATCTTGAGTATTCTATAGTATTAAAAACTATACTAATTATATTTATAAAAAAATTATGCAATGGTTTCATCACTTAAAAATTACGATTCCAAAACAATTCCATTAGATAGTTCACATAATATATTGATTGCTTACGAAATGGGGAAAGGATGTTCTTTTCATAATAAGACTAAGCATAAAATTTAAATATAATTTAATGATTTTAATTAATATTATATTTTAAGAGAATAAAATGAGGAAGAATAAAATTTAGATGATAAGGATGATGTTAAGATAATGTTTAGAAAATTAATGTTATTTATCTCATGTAGTGTCTGAAAAGTAAACAAACACTAAGGAATGAAACCACTAAAAATTTTAAAATGTAGAGATATTGAAATTTTTTATCCAATTTTATTAAAACTGATGTAATTAGATAGTGATGATGAAGTAGAGTTGTTAAGGAGTTCAAAAAGGAAATTTTTTTAATGTCCAATAAGAATAAATTTTCCACTAAGGGAAATGTTATGAATATTACAAACCTGATATAAAAACCCATATAAAAGTTTTATTTATTTATAGTTGTGCCTAATATAATGATCACATAACTGAATATTTAATTATTCATAGAAAACATTATATATAAATTAACAACGCATTACATTGAAAACTATATATATAATAAATAAAAAATGATTATACCCTTGAAAATCAATAATTCATATGAATTAATATTCATGGATTCTTTGGGAAATGGGATATAATATAAAGTAGTGAGATTAGGGGTTTGATGAGTAATATAAAACAAATTATAATATAATATAGTCATAAAAAACATTTTATGGAAACAAATTAATCATCTAAAAGTCATTTGAGTTGTCAAATTAGAACAATATATTACATCATAACAAAAGTAATAAATAAATTATATGGATAAAAATTACTTATCTCATAATGATAGAATTAATAATATAGGACATCATAAACATACCACCAAGGACTTCTGCTAAGAAATGATAACTAAATTGGAAAGTCATACACAAAAAACCAAACTAGTTTGTCCCATTAATCCTATAAATGCATCAAGGGGTTAAATAATTCAAGGCCCCACTTTTCATAAAATATGTATGATGTATCCACTGTATAAAGATGATATCAAAAAATAATAATACCCAAAGGTTGCCTATGGAACCATATTCATAATCATGTATTATTAATAAATAGAAATCTATATTGAAATAATAGATATTTAGAGAATTAATATTTATCCATCCAAAAGAATGTTTTGGATATTGAGGTGAATATTCCAAAAATTAAGTTATAAACTATAGGATATTTATAATATAATGGGAAGTACCCTAATCAATGGATTTATAAATAAGTAGTTGTGTTGGGTAATTTAATAGTAAATGGATATCAATAGTAAATAATTATTTAATATTATAGTTTTTAATGGTATGAGACCAAAGAAAGTTTAGAAAATTATTCCCTATAAATTTAGAGTATGTGTTGCATATATTCAATATTCATTAGATGCAAAGACCCTAACCTCGGTTACCTAGATTCGGTGGTTTACTTTATTACACTGGCATTAGATACAACCAATTTCATCCCAAAGGATTGAATGGTCTAGTAGTCTTGGTAAACTAGAAACATATTTGAAACTCAAACTACATTGTAATTATAAAATACAAAAATTATTTTCTTTGAGAACACCATTATTCCCATTAGATTAAACCCATATCACCATTCACAATATACTTTGTAGAATCTTAGGGAATGATGAAACCTAATAAAGGGGTGAGATCAGATGATCAGTAAGTGTATATATTCAACATATTCAATTATAATCGTTTATAAAGAGTTATAGAATGTTTATCAACTAATGAACACACAATTTAATAAATAAACTAAGCAAAATATTTAGGTAATGAAAGATGATCAAATAATTCCATATAAATAATAACATGAGAATGAAACATAACCATGCATATTCTACTAGTCATGTAATCACATGGAAAATCAATAACTAAAACCATAATTAGGTAATTTATAATGATAGACATTATAATCACACTATCAATGTTTTGGCCAAGGAATCATCCATATATAGGCAAGGTTTGACTAATACCCAAAATAGTTTGTCTAATGAGACCTATCGATACATCATGGGCTATATAAGGCCCAACCCATCACATACTAAGTCCAATGAATACATCCTATGAATGAGTTGAGACATAAAAAACATAAAATTTTGTATTAAAAATAGCATACAAAATGTGAATACTTAAACAATAAACTATGAATGGTATCAAAATAGCACATTCATAGAAAAAAGGAATCATAGCCATTAAATAAAATATGGTAAATTATATCATAATATATCATCCTTAATTAAGAATAAAATTCAATAGTGGGTTTTGATATAGATTAAAATACTATAATAAAATCTTTGAATAATTATTGAAGCAAAACTAGTGGTAAACCCATATGAAAATTACTTTCATAAAAAAATATCATTTTCATTTAAAAAATTAATTTTCAATACCAAATATACCAAAAATATTTTTATATATTTTTTCATTTAAGAAAATATGTTATATTTCAATGGAAGCTAGAAATTAAATAACAGTCATAGTGTTGTGAAATTCGTTTCCGCCATGTATGTTAAAAAATAGAACATTCCTTTTTTCATTTGTGAAAACATTATATATAAAACATATAAAAATATTTATTTTTAAACAAAATTAAATTAAATTAAAATAAAACATAAAATATAGTTTATAATCATTTTATATCCATATAAATTAATATATAAGATAATATCAAGAATATTGAAATAGAGAAAAAAAAGTTATAATTAAATCATTAAAAATTCAAGTTCTCCCATAAAAGATAAGTCATGTTAGATGAGAAAACTTCTGACCATTTATTAAGAAGAATTAAATGTTGTAGAAGGAAAGAATATGGGGCTGGAAACTTTCCCACATCCAATAGAAGAAAGACTAAAATTCATAATATTATGATTCATTCTAATAATCATATTAATCAGTATATTTCCATTTATAATTAGAATTAGCTTGATTTAATATCTTATGAATCTCATCATTAATCCTTCTTGACACATTAGAATAGGACCTTGTAGACTTGGTCCTTAGAATATTGTAGTAGTCCTTCCTCGACCTTCTCTTTGGGTGAGCAGAGATGAAGCCCTCATTATCAATCACTATTTTCTTCCCATGTGTGATGATTTATTTGAATAAGGCTTTACTATAGCTCAGGGATTCAGGAGGGTTACTATCAATCACTTTTTCATCATCAATAACATTATCCCACCCATCAAGAACTTGGGATGTGAAGGTATGGTTTTCCGAATCTTCTTGTGGAAATTATTTTTTGGTATATTAGTTCCTTGATCCCCATCACATGGGCTCTTCACTTGTATATACGAACCTATTACCTACATAAATCCACATCCCATAATCTGGGGTTTCATATTAGTGTCCTCCAAGACCAAAATTTGAGTATGCTTACCAGTGTATTGATCATCACATAATTCCTAATTAAACAAATATTCATTGATTGGACATGATGAAATCAGATACATGACGATATCAGTATCAATGTGAACATCCTTATCCTCATTCCCATCATCATCATCCTGAACCAAACCAATATTTTCCCTAACACCAAAATTCCATATCTACACATTGCAGTTTGATGTGTCATAATTTAAATGAGAATAAACAATATCACACAAAGGCACAACATTTCACAGATTCACTACATCATATGAAGAGAAAGCATGACCCAAATTATCTTTCATTCTACCATAACTATCATATATATTTGTATCAGGTGGTGTAACCATATATGGATTTTGGCTTTCCTTGACTACTTTATATGGGAGCATGGTACTAGAAGTGACAAACAGATTATCCCCTATCAACCTATGACTATAATCTATTTTAGGGAAATCCACATCTAGGATTCATCCATGGTCAATGGATATCCCAGCAGAAACCAGGGTAATGTGAGTGGAACGAGTACTAGATTCCTTCAACTACATCTTATCTTGCTTGAAATTATCAATGTATGGCCTAGCTTCTTTCATATTGATCAAGAAATGACACCGCGACTTGAATATGACTGACTTCTTATAAAAACATTCAACACTAAAAACAATAACAAAGGAATAAACATTTGATTTCAGCACATCCACATTAACACATATTTTGTGTGAGAATGGGAGACACATATCATGATTCCTACTATCCGAACATAGATAATTACCTATAATGGTCCCAAACAGATGATGCATCGAGTGATTCTGAAATAGGATTAGGAGTTCAGGGAGTATCACATAAATCACCATAGTCAGTGATTCATGCTTCATGAAAAAGTCATATGACCATTTTAAGGGGAAGAATCAAGATCCATTGTAGCAATAAGTAACTGTCATCCAATCAAGAACGAGATCATGTTTTGAAACTAAACTATTCATAAAGTGTTTGGACTTATGGATCCCCATGATAGCATGGTCCTGTAAACCCCTCAATCCAAAAATAGGTCAACCAAAAGAGTCCACCAATGTACTGAATTTTCTAAATCTCAAAATCACAGATTTATTCAATAAAAAAGATATTTTGGTGAATTTGAGAGATGAGATCGATAGCTGTCGGGATCCATTAAACCATTCCAAAACCTTCAAGATGAGAAATATCTGAGGGGAAGAGCTAATGTAATACGTTTTCGAGAATAAATAGAAGGGTATAAATCTATTGTCATGGAGATATGGTGATATTCCATATCTATCATATCATATATGATCCTCTTATATTATTTTATTAATAATATCACATCACTATCCTTGTTTTGTGTATTAACTTATTTATTTTCCTATGCATTTTTTGTCGTTTAATTATTTTTTATTATGCATTGGATGTATTTGTTATATATATAGAATGATATTTTGTTCAAATATATCATATTTATTAACTATATAAATTTTTATAAACAGTATTTAGGGGTTAAAATGTGAAATAAATAACATCATGTCGTGGATATGGTAGGTAGTACGAACACACAAGTGACGAAGTCGTTCCCTTAATTACGAAAGAGTAAGAAAATGTATGGTATATTGATAGATTTATTCCATGCATACATTTTAGGATATTTTATGTTATTGATTTTTGTATATAATTGAGTAATATTTAAATTATTTGGAATGTTTGACTTGTTTTGTGTTTTATTGAAGGTAACAATGAATCTTTGGAAAATGAACAAAAAGTGAAGAATTTATAAACTAATAGACACTTTTCTCTTCGAGTGTATCGAAGTGGTGTGGAACTAGATTTTTGATGATTGGGAAATCCTAGAAAACTAGATAAATACCATTTACACATCACTTATCTCATTACATGACATTTGATTTCAGGGAGAAAGGCCACTACTAGTGAGATTTGGGAAGTTTTTACACATTTTTAAAGACAATTACATGTTCTCTAATCTCATAAAATGATGTGAGAATGTTAGAGATATATTTTTTAAAGGGTTAAGATGAAATTTTTTATTCTTGAGTTTTATATTATTACACGGTGTGAAGTCTCATTATATTCCATGAGAATGATGGGAAACAAAATAATTATTAATGATGTGGTTGAGGGTTTGATGAAAATCCTTTGTCTTCACTCCTTATATACTACACGACTTATTCTACATCAAGAGGATGCTGATGAAAAACTACTAGATCATGTCAAAAATGGATTGATGATATTTGTTTCTCCTTCACCATTGTTTTTCACCTTTATTCTTTATTATGTATCCATACTTTTTGTTCTCATTAAGCATATCATGAGTGGGTAGTTTATTTATATTGGATGATGTGACTGTAGGGGGATGTGTTCCTTATAGATTTTTTCATTTTCTAATTCTTGTTTTGGACTGCTACAAAAATATTTATTCAATTTCAAATATCTTTATTTTTATATTTCAGGACAATCAATATATTTTTGGATTATCATTTAATTTCATCAATTAATTGGATTTTTTGTGTATGATCGTTATGAAATCTAGGTTATTTATGTTTTAATAGGTATTTGGGTTGCATAGTTTTGTGATTGTGTTTATTAGGTGACCATCCAATGGGTGAAAAAACTAAATTAGTGGAGGGAACCATGATTAAGGATCCATGATGATCCAATTCTGACATAAAACCTAAATAAATCTATTATTAATTGAATCCCCCGCACACAAACATGAAAATAACTGAATTTGGCATGCCTCTCTCCTATAATCAAAACCCAATATTTTCAGCTATTTGTTTCTCTTTTAACAAATAAAAAAAATATTTTTATTTCATTAATTAATTTTGAACATAAATATCATCCATGTGGGTTGGAAACATGGGATTTAGAAGTATTTTTTTTAGTTAGGTTGTTTGATTTTTTTATATTATTAAATTAGCATATCCTTGTTGGAATTAATGAAGCCCTAAAGACTGTCCTATATTAATTTTTATTGAATCAATATCATTTAATGGATATTATGTAAATCCATTATATTCATCATTATACCCATCCAAATAAAGTGGTGATGAAAAAAAATTACAAATTTTTTTGGAGATGGTATGTCGTAGGTATGCATGCATAATAATTTCGTTTTACTTAGGATGAATAAATAGATGAATATGGTTATACCATAATCATAATAACTTAACATCATATAAATGACACTATATTTATTAATTTATATTGTAAACCTCACATGATGATGAAATATAAAAATAAATGAACTTGGATGAGTCGTTAAAAATAGTCACATAGTCTTCGACATAATTCCATTATTACCTCATCATAAAGAATCAAGGGTTGGTATTTTGGAAGGAATGGAGATTATAGAACTTAACTAAGTATGTCTAAAATATAAATGAGAAGATATTTTACCTGATATAAGTATCCAATTGTCATGAAAACATGAGGGAGGAGGTTCTCTTTTTATAATTGAGGTAGGGGCACTTTTGGAAACACTCAAAATATAAAATTAATAAAAATTAATTTCCAATTACAAATGGTTCCAAAGTGATTTATTTAAAATCTAAGATGAGGAATGTTCAAAATTCTATCAACCAGTAATTTCTAAAAAAAAATTGTCACATTCTAATAGATATCTTTTTGTTTTAATCCTTATTAAAACCCTTCAACTCTTATCTTGACAAATTGGATTTTTACTATTTAAGGGTTAATATAGTTTCTATAAAATGAATAATGAACCATAAATTTGTAATTTATAAAAAATTAAAATATATTCCAATAATTTGGATGAATTTTATATATATATGTTTCATTTTATATCATTTTATAACATATTATTTATTTTAAAATATCATTAATGTCAATTCTGACACTATTCATTACTTTATTTTTTAAAAAATATCAATAGATAAGATAAAATAGAACCAAAAAAATCAATAAATCTATAATATGTCTGGTTAATATATAAAATTCATGGATGACATTAACTATAAAAATTAAATTTATTTTAATATTTTTAATGACATTTATTTTATATGTACATTAATTAAACAATTAATTCATCATCATTACACAATATTTTAATTAAATTATTTATTCCATATAGATAAAGAATAAATTATTATAGTGAATATAAAGAAATTATATATGAATTACTATTTATAAGGTCAGATAGTTTCTTAGTACCTTTATCTTAAAAATATAATACTTATTAAAAACATGAGTATGATATATTTGGATTTTCTTAAATTAAAATAATATAACAGACATAAAGTCATCCATGTGGCTCAATGAGCACATAAAATTTGCCTAAAGATGGTTTTGGTTGAAAATAACTCATAAAATAAAATAATGACATGTTTTTGGGTAATTGTTTTATATATTTAATTTTATTTTTACCATTAATTATCTGATTTACCCTTAACTATGGTAATAAAAATTACTAAAGTAACAATTAATGTAGTCAAAAAATAAGAGGGACATATTTAATAAATTTTTAACTTATGATTCAAAATGTGTAATATATTTTTTAAAATTTAAATTTCACAATTGGGTAAAAAAAATTTAAAAGTACTCATTTTGGTGGAATGAAAAAAAGAGTTTTTAATGTGAAAATGTTTAGAAGTTTTAAATGTCGTTATATCCATAGAAAAATATAAAAAATTACAATGAACTAAATTAAATTAATATATTTATTATTTATCTAATTTTACATTGAAATCAATGTGAAATATAATTTAACACTATAATTATTTTTTATGAGAATACAGTTTTGAATTAAAATGAAGTATTTATTTTACTATTCATAAAAAATGAAACTATTTAGAAAAATTAAAATAATTAAACACAAGTAAATTTTAATATTACTATCTAAAAGAAGAAATTTATTATTTTAAAAATATTTTATTAAATTTTTAAAATATTTAATAAAACCCAATCTTTAATGAAAAAGTAGTAAAAAATTCTTTTATAAAGTTATAATTTGTATGCTTAAAACTAACTTTTCTTAATCTTATGAATATTAACTCAATTGGTTGAATATAAATAAAATATAATATTACTAAATTTCTTAATGAGGTTAATACTGTCAATTCTTTAAAATTTAACATATCAGTTATAATGATATTTCATTGTAGGGTTAAGATGGTTGTTGCGTGCGATGTAATCTTTCAAACAGATTAAATTTAAAAAAGAGAAAAACCATAACATATTAGGGTGTTACCTTCTAACCTCATTAAAAACTTTCATCCTCCAAATTTTAAATCCCTTTTTTATAATCAAATATTGATACTTCAAAATTCCTTTTGGGGAAACCCATATATGAAATAAGGTTAATAAAACATCTTTTTAATAAGATAGAAACGGAAATGTGAATGTCACCAAAAAATATGGTGTTAAAATTTTAAATCATTATTTGAAAGAGAAAATATAGACATAGAAAATAAATATTAATATGATATTATGATATAGAGTTATATAGTAGATTGCCATGGGAATGTTAACCACCAAAAAAGAAAAAATCTTGTGATCAGTTAAAGAACCATTGATTTCTCAGAAATAAAAGTGTGTGGAAAATGTTTTTGTTCTAAAATATTTTTCATAGCATTGAGATATTATTTTTTATATAAATATAAGAAATTTCTTGATTTCATTTCATTTTATAAGAATAATATTATCCTTTGGTTGTTAATTGATCTATTTTCACTGTATCCATTACACGTTGAACTGAATGATCAAAATAAATATTCCACACATGATTAACTTTTTGGAATCGTAATTTCCACAAGTAATTCCTTGAAAATATATTTTTTTTACTGAAAGAAAATTGTTTTAACTGGTTATCTAATATGATAAATCATTCTTTAACATCAAACAATAATATCTAAAGTTAAAATTAATTCATTTCAAAATTATTAACCTTAAGAATAATTCAAAATACATATATGCTAATTGAATGTTAAAAAATTTTGGAGGAAGGTAAACAAATTTACAAAATAAAATTAATATTATATTCCCAAATAACAGAATTTTGCTCTTTTTTTCACATACAAAATATTTTATCACCTTAAAAACAGTCATGAAAAATTTCATGCCATATTATTATAGAATAAGTACTATAGTTCAATCCTTATTTATTCCATTATTCTTATGACCAACATATCATTGATCAAATAATCAAATGAAATAATTATTTAATCCATGAATAACTACACCAATCATTCTTTTTTTTATGTGGTAAGATAATAAGCATGTACATGATCTATTATCTTCTTGTAAGGAATATTCCTTTAATGCTTGGGGAATTCACATTCACATTGCCCTATATTTGAATATTAGAAAATTATTTCCTTCCCTTACAATCATGATCATGGTAGCCTTTTTCTACACAATTTAAGAAAATATCCTTTTTTCTTATGAATATACCACGGTGTTTCCTTCCACAATTATCATAGGTTAGAAAATCCTTCTTTCCCTTCTTCCCTTTATCTATATTTTTCCCTATCATCCTCTACTTATCGTTCTTCATTAAAAATCCATAATACATAGAAAATTATTTATATTTATTTTTAGTATATGATATTATTTCTTCATATGATGATATTATTTGACAGAATAGTTCCCTTCGAAATATTTCCATAACAGTAGAAAAGATATTACCAATACTATTTTTCAGATCACATGTTGTTACATCCGGACCTGGATTCCACTAAATGGCTCCCCAAAAGATTGATCACATTCCCTCAAGAGTTTCTTCCCATACACTTGAGGGTGTCAACTAGTACAGAGGGTCTGGTAAGTTATTTATGGAGAGACTATACCCAATTTTATAAGAATAAGTTATCAATTGAAGAAAAAACAATAAAAAAGTGTGGAAGTATATAATTAACCAGAAAAATACTATGTCACATGATAGTCAAAAAAGAAAATACCACACTCAACTGAAAGAGAATATTTTCTATGATAATGAAAAATGAAAAGTGTCTACACAATAACTAAAATTAAAGGTACAATGACTCCAAAGCGTGTCCCGAATCATATCGGGTTCCCTCACCCATGCTCCATTCCCAAATAGCATCATATCCAAGGGCCTTTCCTTTATCCTTTTCTTTATCAACAAAGTCTACTCAGGTACTGATTAGGGAGCCCAAATAGGGTGTGATTACGAATTAGTAAGCCACCACCAACGGTGCCTAAAACAAGTCTAGTCAAAAGATAGTGTAGTCATTTCTATGAAACAATAAATACAAGGCATAGATAAATAGTTATCACATTAGCACTTATTATTTAATCATCACATTAGACATAGTTTCAATTCATGTCTTGCTTTTTAAACATAATTCATTATTTTGATTCTTTTGGTGTTGAATTCCTTGTTAAGCACCCCAAATCTCATTTGGTATTGAATGCCCTTTCAAGCACCCCAAATCTTATTCAGTGTAGAACACCATGTCTTACATCCCACATCTGAATCTTGGATAACTATAGTGGAGGAATGCCATTTCCATGTCCCAACTTCTAACTTAGTCTAGAACACCATTTCTAGAAACGACATTCTAATTTATTTAATAATTCATTAATTCACTATAACTAACCACATCAATCCCTTACTAATATAATGATTAGTAAAAACATTAAAATACCATTAGTTAACCCAACAATAAACTCAGCACATAACCTATTAATTAGTTTATCAATATATTAATCAATCAACACAAATCGCCTTTCAAAATTAATTCTTCACAATTAATTATCCAAATCAAATGTCAATATATCATAATTAATTATCTCAATTAATAATCTTTAATCAACATCATAGAACCTAGTTAATTCACCATTAATTATCTTACATAGAAAAACATCATATAATAATTAAGATCCCCCAATTAATTATCTTAACACAACCAATTAAATATCTCAATTACAATATCTCAACCCATAAAAAAATCTCCAAATCAAATATCTATTCAGACAGCCCCCATTTATTCAATTATTCAATCAACAATTAGTCTCAAAGGCAACCACATGTAAAATTCCACATTCATAATTACTCTAATTTAGGGAATCAATTATCAAGGGAAGATATAGATTCATCAATCTAACATACACACATCAAATCCATGACTATGGGAGTTCAATTTTGACCACCTATGTCAGCACTTTGACTGATGTTAGCCCAATAGAAATACAAAAAATTCGAGCGGAAAAATGATATTGATCAAGATCCATATCAAAATCCCTAAACCCAAAATTTAGATCAGAAGCATCAAGGTCTTGGAAATCTAGATCTAGATCCCAAATCCTAGATCTATATCTAAACCATTGGTTTAGATCTATGTAAATAGTGGATATTCTTCATGAAAAGATAAATGTAGCACTACTATAAATATGGCCATTATCAACACTAGAAAAGGGCATTAACAGCACTAGAAAAGGACAATTAATCGAGGCGAAGATAAAGGGGTGGGTCATTTTATCAGCACTTAGAAAAGCACTGATAAAGACCCCTTTTATCAGAGGTAAAAAAAGAACTGATAAAGGGCTGTTTACCAGCGCTAAGAAAGTGCTGATAAAAAGGTCCTTTATCAGTGCTTTTTTAGCACTAATAAACGACCCAATTTATCAGTTCTTTTTTAGCACTGATAAAAGAAAAATAAATTAAAAAAATAAAAATGTGTGGGGAGCTTTGAACAGAACCTGACACCTCATTTATCAACACTAGGCGGACCCCCTCTCACTCCCTCACATGTTATACTTGCTCGTGCATCCCACACTTTTCGGCACGCCCCTCTATGCTTCCACCTGAACTGAAACCTGAGACCTCCCCCCTTTTGTACCTGCACCTTTACCACTAAGCTAATTAGTTTTTTCACTATTTAATTATATATATATAGTTATATTTATTCATATATTAATATAGATTCATATTAAAAAAAATATGTTTTGTTATATTAATACATATATTTTTATTCATAGATTAATATATATATATATATTCGTAGATTAATATATATTAATATTTATTTATAGGTATATATAGTTATATTTATTCTAATATTAATATAGATTCCTATTAATATATATATATATATTGTTACTTTAATTCATATATTTTTTTCATATATTAGTATATATATATTCATATAATAATTTATATTTATATTTATTTATATATATATTTCAAGTTATAGTTTTTATCCATATATTTATTTGGGTATTTATATATATTTATAAGATTACTTTAAAATAAATTCATAAAATATGTTTTTTATTTGTGTTTATAAATAAAAAAATATATATATAACTACATGTATACAACACACACACATTTACAAATAATTACATATATATCTATATTTGAAATTCTATAGAGTGTATAAACGATAAACAAAATCTAATACAGAAGCCCATTTAAACTCCACAACCAATAAAATCAAATAAAATTAAAAAATAATTGATATCATATGTGGTACAGGCCTAAAGGGGTCAGAATTTATACATATTTGTTTGTTAAAAAATCAGGGTATCTCGACTGAAAACTCGGTTTAAGAGGTCTTATAGGCATTTTTTGGACTTCAAAAATGTTACATAAGGTTCCCTTGGGTCACTAATTCATAGATCTCAATACATGGTTTGATTTGATATGCTATGGAGCTCAAATGGACACCCGGATCAAAAGTTATGGCTGTTTGAAATTTGAGTTGCATTTTCAACATATTTTAGATCTTTTATTAATTTTTTTTTATTTTTTGTGTCATAAAATTGTTATTAAATTATTATTAATAATGATAACTAACCAATTATGAATTAATAATATTTTTTTAAAATATTTTAAATCCATTTTCAAAAAATTTCTTATATATTAAATGTAATGGTCTATTCATACTGATCTAAAATATATTTAAATATATAAATATTATATTTATATCAATATACATATACATATATAACAATATATTATTTTTCGTGATCTGGTTTTGAAATATAAACTTTATTAGTGCTAGGAGAAAGCACTGATAAAGCCCACCTTTATCAGCACTACTAAAAAAGAGCTGATAAAGGGGTCCCCTTTAACAGTGCTAAAAAAGCACTAATAATTGAGGGCCTTTATCAGGGTTAAAAAGTGCTGATTAAGGAAAGATTTTAAAAGTTCCTTTTTAGCACTATTAAAAGTGACCTTTATTATGGATTTTTTTACCACTAATATAGGGTGGTGCTGTGGAAACCCAGTTTTAGGTTAGTGAAGGACAGAAAACAAAATGGGAGAAGTAATGGGATGAAATCAACTTACTAGGAAGAGAGTGGATCTTAAATACGGGCTTTAGATATCGAATAACGGTGTGTTAATCACCGTGGAATATTTTTTAAAGGCTCTGGGATCACATAGTGTTCATCAAGCCTGACCCTAGGTCGAAATAGAGGGGTTTTAGGGGTTCTAGTTATTTAAAAACAAATTTTTGGATAAATAAAACCAGTGTACCTAGTTTCCTAGGAAGGGGAGCATGGTTAGGGTAAACCATTCAACAATCATGTGGGCCTCTCTGCCCAGGTTCGCACAGTTACTCTTAAATAGACACACATTCTGTCAAAACCGTGCACAAAACATGTACATCCCTATGTCCATTATTTTTTCATAAAAACTCACCCAAATGAACCCCAAGCCACCACTCCAAATAATATGTACTTAGAAACTCAAATTATCTACAAAACATGCCCGAGATGACACCAGAAATGGTCAAGATCTTACAATATCCCTACCTTAAAAAACTCATCCTATAGTTGTACTTCTGTACTTCACCACGATTCTGAGGCAAAAATATGTGGCCATTGAGTCCTCATGCTTTCTTCCCATTACCAAGTTTTCTCTTGAACACATCCATGTTCCCAGAACACTGGAACTATCAACACAGAATTTCCTAATAACACTTTCACTCTACGATCTAGAACATGTATCAGGTGATCCTCAAAGGATGCATTTATCTTAAGGTCAGTCTCATATGCATCAATCTCATGAGATAGGTTGTGATGATACCTCTGTAGTTTTGGAAAATGTAAAACGTCATGAATTTCACTTAATTACTATGGAAGGGCCAATCGGTATGGCACCGACCTGATTCTCTCTAATATCCCAAACGGTCCTACGAAACTAGGAACCAACTTTCCCTACCGTTGTATCTTATGGTGACCCTACTTAAGAGACCCCCGAAGGAAAAAAAGATCACACTCTGTAATCTCAAGGTGTTGTATCCTTCTATTAGCATACGACCTATGCCTATTCTAATCCATTTCCATACACGTTTGATTCAACTGCACCAGCTCTAACGTCTCCTCGACGTGACTCAGTCCATCTACTCTGACTCACCCACCTCTAATTAGAGTATTTTTATCTACAAGGTCTACCATAAAGTTAATCATATGGTTCAATTTGTATTTCTTCCTGATAACTTTTATTATTGGTGGACTCAACTAAAACCAAGTGCTTCTCCCAAGAACCACAAATGTCAAGTTCACATGCCTACAAAATATCTTCTAACACCTATATGGTACGCTCTGATTGGCCATATATCTATGGGTGGAAAGATATACTCAACAAAACTTAGTTCCAAGTGCCTTCTATAACACATACCAAAATCGTGAAGTAAAGTTAGAATCTCCATCTAAAACTATAGTTCAAAGAACCCCATGAAAATGAACTCTCTCCCCAATATATATCTCTCCCAACTGATCTACTATAAAAGATTCATTTATTTGTAAGAAATATGATACCTTTTCAATCGATCTAAAATTACCTAAATAGACTCATTCTTCTTAATTTTCCTTGTAAGACTTACCAAAAAATCCATAGTCACGTCGTCCTATTCCCATTCTTGAATAGGCAATAGATTCAATAGTCATCAATGTTATTGTTGCTCTGCCTTCACCTCTGACATGTGGAACATCTTATTACAAACCCTGTTATTTTCTTTTTTCATGTTGGATAACATAATAAACATCCTAGGTCATAGTACATTTTTATCACCCCAGGATGTACCACCCACTTTGAGGTAAGATATTTTTGCATGAGTTCCTCTAACATTCTATTAGGAAAAAAACTCAATTTTTCACATATATTACCTCATTCTCTTATATTAACCAGTATGAAGGTGTCTCCACACCATCAAGTATTTCCCTTAAGCCTAAAATATCTGGATCCTCATACTGACTCTCCATGATCTGTCTTAGGAGTATAGACTCTACTGCTATATAAACCAGAATCATATTCTCTTGACCCTCCTAAATCACCACAAACCGATCCATGTACAGATTAAATATCCAATTCATCAAGGGAAAAGACACTAATGGAGTGTTTTTCAAACCAAATGGAATTACAGTAAACTCATAAAGGCCATACCTGATCCTAGAAGCAGTTCTCGGTATATTGGATGTATAAGGACCCAGCCTTAGTACAATACATATTCTTGAATTAAATGAATAATTCACATTGAGGATCTTTTCAAGTTTAGAGTTTTAGGGAATTAGAACATAACTATTATATCTCAATGATTACAAAGTAGGTACATCTAATCAGTTTCCATTTTTTCACAAAATAAAAATGCTTAAACAAAAGATTCATGTCTAGTTCCTTGTTTTAGACAGCATAAAATTTCCTTGATCCCATCCTTAACCGTATTCCATTTTATATCCTGTGAAAAACATTTCAAAAAAATCTTGGGATGAGCATAAAAAGCTCAGTAAGGGTTATAACAATACAGAGAGAAAACATTAGTCCATGTATACATAAGAAATAATGAAATCATACTTCACTCATAAAACATAATCCCTTTAACATACCTCATTAAATCATAAGATTTAGGAATAACTCATAGAAATCATAATACGTAAAGGTAACTTGAGTCATTTTTAACATTCTTACGTAGGGAGTAACCCCCATGGTTACATTTGGAATACCCACCACAGTATATTCCCTAAATCTCTTTGGAGAAACCTTAGAATTTAACCCCTTCGCATTACCTGGTGCATTGAAGAGCTATATTAGGCTCACCATTGCTTAGTTTATCACGGAACCACCAGTCTTCATAAACAATTCCCAAGAACCATAACATAATTTTATCACATAAAACATGCATAAAGGAAACATAACATTTTCATATTTCAATCACAAGATATCAGTAACACATTGATATAATAAAAACATTATCAAAACCATTTTCAGTACCAAAATAAAATAAAAGTAAAACATGGTATTTATTTTTCGTTTAAAAAAAATTATGGCTTGTAGAAGAATCCAAAACTCAAATAATGGTCGCAGTGGTGGAGAAGTCATTGTCACTGTATACGTAAGACAAAACATTACTTTAGTCGTTTAGTAAAACGATTTGTACAAAAATATACCTTTTGAATAAAATTCAAAGTCAAAGGGGCTTATACACCATAAAAAAATTAATTTGTGTATAAAACAAAATATGCCTAAATTAAAGGATATTGAGACGAAGTCCCATACAAAGTCGGTATCCTTAGATTAAGGATAAATCAATTTCATGATTATGTGTGGAAAATATAAATACACCTAACATAATAGGATAATTAGTGTAAAACAATCAAAGGTCATCCACACATATTCATAGTACAACATAATAAAGAAGTAGAGGTTTGACCCAAATAATTGAAATTAGGTTAAGAAGTTCCCTTACAAAAAATCGATAGCCTAATTGCATCACTATAAAATTTAAAAAATGAGTTGATGAGAGGGGAAATGGAATCTCATTACTTTGACATACAATTTACATCAATAAGGATATAGAAGAACATATCCTCACATAATAAGATGTAAATTAAAAGTCATAACAAAATAATTCATTAAAAAGAGGAGGGTGAAAGGTTCCCTTACCGATTTGGGTAACTTTTGAAACATTCACCCGATGAAAGAAGGACCGTACAATGTTGATGTAAATACCCATAAAAGAAAGTATATTACAAAAAACAGTAGAATAATGGGCAGTTCATACACCACTCAAAGGAAATAGTGGTTAATGTTGCATAAATATCATGGGAATAAAAGTGATGTGAAAAATCCCTTACGAAAACTCAGTAGCCTAATGACGCCACTTAAAACATCCAAAAACGGATTGATGAAATCAAATAGGGTCTCTCATCATATGAAAATATAAATTACAATAATATTAATATAAAATAACATCCCCCATCATAAGAAATAGGATCTTAAAATAAATGACAAAATAGAGAGTACTTAAAAAGAAAGAGATAGGTAGGATCCCTTAATTGCCCAATTACTAATTAAACACGATAATTAAAGACAATTACCGTCGTTACTATTCATAATCTCCAAAAACAGAAGATTATTAATTAAATAATTTGGACCTTATGATTCCAAATATGGAATCTATTTTATCAAATTCAGAACACAGAAATTAGAGTAATTAATTTAAAAGTAAATATCATTGTCAAAACAAAAGACTGGTTTTTAAGAAGTTAAATTTATCAAAAGATTGACTTGTTTTGACATCCAATTGAAAAGTGAAATTACTTCCAATGAACAAAACATAGATGTTTCATTAATAAATCATATATTTAATTCCCGTTGCCAAAAACAAATAGCATATTTTTAAGAAACAATATCTATCAAAAGATTGACACTTTTTTATGTCCATTTTCAATGTAAAATTAATTCTAATGACCACCATTGAATTAAATTGTAAAAATATATTCTAATTACTCTTTAAAACAATTAAAATAGATAATATAACCGTATAATTAAATTAGATGAAAAATCAGTTTCGAAGTAAAATGTAGTATTTTTAACTATTCATTAAAAATTGAACATTGTCAGAAACAAAAACAAAAAATTTATCCAAAGTAGATTTGAATGTCCCAATTATAAAGAATAAGATTATTTTAAAAAATAGAGCTTATAAAATTGTCAAAAGTTAGATTTTAAAAAGGTTCACCATCAAAAGGTGGTAAAAAATCTTTTAAAAATATTATGGTATTTATTCTTAAAATTGGATTCATTTGAATTTTAAGCCTCTATCATTTATTATATAAATTTAAAAATATTTAACAAACATATGTAATCATTTTTTAGTTAGTTCTGTTCATTCTCTCCATTACAACGACTAGGCATTAACTATTTAAAATAATATTATTATATTATTAGTGTGCAACGTAATATTTCAAAGAATCTTGTTGTTGCGTATTGGGTACGCCATCGAGCATAGCATTCCCTTTAAAGTAATATTAAAATTTTATTCAAAAATATTGATAAACATGAGAATGTAATATTTTTTATTTACCTGGGATGTTACAAGAAGTCCAAACTCTCACTTGATGATACAGTGACCTCATATCGATCTTTAAGAACACACACAATATTTAATGTTGGTCAAATAGATCATTGATACATGGAAGAGGATATTCATTCTTCACAATCATTTTATTCAACTTTTGGTGATCTACACAGAAGAATAATCCCTTATCGGCATTCTTTGAGACAAGGATAGTGAGCACTAAGTCGACGTACATGGATGGATAAACCCTTTATCCTCTAACTCCTCCAACTTCATTATGATCTTTTGAATCTCAGTTGGTGCCATTCTGTATGGTGGGATAGAAACTAGATAAGCCCTTGATGTGGGATAAATAGTGAATTCTATATCTCTCTCAAGGTAAACCAAGAGAGTTATTTGGAAAAGACATCTTGGAATTATTCCACAACTGGTGGAAGGATTTCTTTCCTACCGCCACCATAATCCAGAAAAAAAGAATAGAAATTGGGGTTGTGATCTCTCCTAGATATTGAGTAATAGGTCCTGGTCTCCATGAATGGATATCAAATTCTCCACGATAAACATACTGGTTGACCTTATGAGATTCAAAGGTCACACTCATGTAGTAACAAGCGATGTGGGATCGGTACACAACCAACCAGTCTATACCCATAATCTTTTTGAAGTATGTTATATAAAGAACATATATACCCTAAAGGAAATGATAATATATTATCTCTAGTGATCATATCCTGCATATATAGATATTTTTAGACTATGATCCCAATGGTTTATTGATATTAATCACCCCACTTATGTACTCCACCATCAGGCTCAAACCATTAACAAGATTCACAGATATAAATAATGAGAGGCATCAATATCAATCAAGGCACTAGATAAAGTACAAGATATTAGTATAGTACATATCACTTTCAATGGTCCATCCTTTCCCTCCACAAGTGTGGATTGAACAGCATATAGCTATTCTTTCCCTCTTCCTTGCGGTGCCATCTGACTCCCTTGAGTAGCACCACTTTGCTGATATAGGCTCTCATTCCATGATGCATCATGTCCATTGCCTATACCACCTATTTTAGTATAATTATATCTTCCAGAAAAATATTATGTAGAAGAATCCCTTCCCATACTCTGACTCTAAGTAGCAACTCTCTCAGTACCAGCCTATCACTGCTTCCTCCAAAACATCTATTTATTTCCCATCATTGCAAAAAAGAAACACTCTCCTTGTGGTCAAGGAAAATGTATGTGATTGTGTCATGTCATGAATCATTGATATAAAATCACATGAGTAAGATATGATGAAACTGTTACTCCTAATTGTCTACCATTCTTTCCACTTTCCAAACTATTGTTCTCGTAATAGCGCTTCTTACTCTTGAAGTCACACTCCCAGATCATCTACATGTCCTGTACTAGAAGCCACTTTTAGGTTACCCTATAAAATTTGATCCTTATTAACCACTTCTAAGAACTTCTTCATCCTAAATATATTTTCCTATGAATTAATATTACATCTATGTCCATCTTAAAATCGTTTTTCCAAATAAGCCTCATCTGCCGCCAAAGCTAGAGAGAAATATTGTAAATTGGTGAAACCTTCATCATAATCCATTTTGGACATGATCTATTGGTTAATATGCATAAACTTAGAAAACCTCTATTATCTTATCTTGTTTGGATATATGTTCTTCAATAACTTCTCCTGAAAGAACTTCCATAACATATTATCAGTCTAATCCAAACGTACGTGAATTTCCCACTAGCGGTTCGCTGATCCCCTTGGCATATAAGTATCTAACTTGACCATCCTCTTATTCTGAGTCTGCAAATGGAAATGTATCTTCTATATGGATTAAATCAAGAATGCATCTCCCTAAGGTCCACCCTCTCTAGTAAAAGTCGGAGGGTGATGTAACAGAAATTCCCTGGCAAACTTAGACATGCTTCTCAGAACCCGCCCTGGGTCTCTATCCATGAATTGAACGAAACAAGAAATGTTATCTCGGAACTCCTCCCTTTCTGCCTCATATTTTACTAATAGTGCCCCAAGTTTCTTGTTTGGATGTTCGTTCTAGGCCATACCCCTTGGTCTCTTTCTCAACAAGCCTCATGGAGGAATAACTCTATAAAGGCAAACACACGTCTTAGGTATCATAATGAAATATTATAACATTCATGTAAAAGGATAAAGAAACACAACATGTTTCAATATGTCTTTAAACATTTCTCCCCACATGGTCATCATGGAGGCCTTAACACTACCCTTAACCATTCTAATCCTAGGTCTTGGTTAACATGGTTACACACAATATCATTAATTAATTCAACCATTAATTAACCACATTATCTCCAATTAATTAATTCAAAAATTAATTAACTAATAATTGTTGTTTCAATGATCAATATTATTATCAAACACCCATTTATTTTCATTTTGAATCATTATTTCAATCTCATAAAAACAGTTCTTGTTCAACAAATTACAAATAACCAATTTTCCCATTAGTGCCCAAAATGATGCATGTCACAATAATCCTGAGTTCCTAGAATGATTCATAAAGACTCAACTATCATGCTTATTTAGGCCACGAATCAAAATTCAACAATTGTCAAAACAAATTTCACATCACACCACAAGTGTGTCAGCCAAGGTAAAATAATATACAACTGTACCAACAAACAGAAATCACAGCAATCCCACCCTGAGTACCCTGATTTTCCCACGTAAATGGTTTTACAAATCCCATGCACAAGTTCATTACCAATCCCTGAATCGTTCTATACTCCTATCTATCATTCCAAAAATATTAAGAAAAAAGAATAAGAGATAAAAATAGAACACCTATGATACCACTCTATAACGTCCCATCTCAGATGCCACTAAACATTGCCCCTAGTTGATTTACCACATTCCCTCAAGCAAACCTCCGCTTATGATAGATGGTCCTGACTAGAAGAGAGGGTATCGTCAGTCAATTATAGGGATACTATAACTTCTTTTATCAGAACTAGACATCAACAGAAGAAAACAAAAATAAACAATTGTGGAAGCATATAATTAACCAGAACAACACTATGTCACATGATAGTCAAAACAAGAAATACAATACTCAACTGAAAGGGAAAACATGATATGACAATGAAAATGAAAAACTATCTACACTATAACAAAATTTAAAGACACAATGACTCGAAATCATATCCCAAACCACATCTGGTTCCTTCACCAATTCTTTATTCCAAAACACCAGCCTATCCTAGGGCATTTCCCTTATACCGTCCTACAACAAAAAAGTCTACTCAGGTGATGATCAAGTATTTTAAATTGGGTGTTAGTATGACTCAGTTGGCCACCACAAATTGTGTATAAAACTTGTCCATTCAAAAAAAAAATTAGTAAATTCTATGAAACAAAAAATACAATGCATAATTAAATAGTAATCACATTACCACCTATTCATTAATCATCACATTATATCCAATTTCAATTCATGTCTCCCATTTAAATTATAATTCATTATTTTCATTAATTTAGTGTTGAAATCTGTGTCAATAACCGAAAATTTCATTCAGCATTGAATGCCATGTCATGAACCCGAAATCTCATTCGGTGTAGAATGCCATGTCTGACACCCAACATTTCAATATTGGGTAACTATTAGGGAGAAACGCCATGTCCAAGTCCCAAATTCTAAATTGGTCTAGAACTCCATGTCTAGAACCTACATTATCAATCATTCAATCATTCATTAATTTCCATGAATTCAATACACTATTCCCTTACTATTCCAATGATTAGTTAATATTTTCAAATAGCATTAGTTAACCAAACAATTAACTAAGAATATAACCTATTAATTAATTCATTAATTAATTAATAAATCAACACAAATATTATTCTATAATTCATTCTTCACCAATAATTATCCAAATAAAATCTTAACATAACATAATTAATTCTCACAATTAATTATCTTTAATCAATATCATGGAACATAACTATTTCACCCTTAATTATCTTACATATCTAAATAGCATCTCATATTTAATTTCCCCAAATTAATTATCTTAACACGACCAATTAAATATCTCAATTACAATATATCAACAAATAAAGAAATCTCCAAATAAAAAATCTATTTGGTAATCTTCCCATTTGTTCCATAATAAAATCATCAATTACTTAACAAGGCAATCACAAATCAATTCCACATTCCTAACAACACCAATTTTATAAATCAATAATCAACGGATGCTAGAAACTCAACAATATCACATATATATATATATCAAATCCATGAGAATGGGATTTTGATTTAGACAACCTACATCAGCTCATTGATAGATGTTATCCCTAAATAAATCCCAAAAATATCCTGGGCACAATGACGTCAATGAAGAACCAATTCGAAATCATTGATCCCATAATTATGATCAAAAGCATCAAGACCATAAAAATATAGATCTAGATCCACAATACTAGAACTAGATCTCAACACATAGGTTCAGATCCATGGAAAAAGTGGAGATAATTAATGAAAAAAATCAAGGAAGGATAGGTGAAAGAATATGAGAATAAACGGGATGAAATCCACTTACCAAGAAGAGAGTAGATCTTCAATCTGGGATTCAGATCTCGAACAACGGTGTTCAAATCAACTTTGAATCCCAATGGATGGCTCTGGTATCACCTATAATTCTTCAATCTCAATATTAAGTTGAAATAAAGGGGTCTTGGGAGTTTATGTGATTTAAAAAATAATTTTAATATAAATAAAACTCACACGCACTGTTTCCTGTATAGGAGTGCATAGTATGGGTAAATAGTGTGCCAACTTTGCAGACCTCATTGCCCATGTAAACATAGTTACTCATAAAGAGTCGAACCATTTTTAAAACCATGAACAAAGTATTTTTAGTCCTTTGTTATTTCTGTTTTTTTAATATCTCACCCAAACACACCCCACGTCACCACTCCAAACAAAAGCACATAAAAAAATTAATGTACCTACAAAATGCGCCTAAGAAGACTCTAGAAAAATACAGGATCTTAAACGTGAATTGATAAGGTTAAAATTCTTTCTAAATTTCATAATTAATTATTCATCACATACACTATATTATAACATATCATAATGTATAATCACAATACATTAGGATATTATTCTGTACATATACTCATTGTATATCATTTATGGTATCTAATATATGTTTTTCATAAATATTGTTCTCAAGGTTTCTAATAACCTTTGTTTGATACAGACTCTAAATAACTCTACCTATTTGACTGAAGTTAGTGGTTTAAATTATTTAATTGTGATAATATACAAATAATTTAAAATTAAAGGATAGAAATTTTTATTCGTCTTGGTAAAAAAAGACACATATTTGAAACAGAAATTGTTTTTTAAACCATAAAATATAAAAATCATTTTCTTTGAGAACACCAATATTACTCTTAGTGTAAACCATACCCATCGGTCATAATATACTTTTTATAATCCTTGGAAATATGAAACATTAGAAAGCGTGAGATCAGATGCTCATCAATGGTATACATAGAGCATATTCCATTATAAACAAACATAAATGATTTTGGGAAAGTGATTAGTTGATACACATGTAATTTAATCAATAACCAAAGCATAATATATACAGAATGATTGATGATCAAATAATTCCATTGAAATAATCAAATTAGAATGAAACATCACCACGTATATTCTAATAATCTAATAATGACATGGAATATCTATAAATAATCTCATAATCAGAAAATGAATAATACCAAACATCATAAATATACTTTCAAGGTTTCGACCAACATACCATATATAAACAGGTAAGGCCTCAGCCAATACCCAAACTAGTTTGGCTCATCAAACCTACTAAAGCATCAAGTGTAAATAGAGGTCCCCACCCATAATATAATAATCCCAATTCATTCCTCGTATGAAATAGGGGAAACATAAACAAAATAAACATTCATATTAAAAGATAGAATACAAAATGTGAATACATTTACCACAATCTACAAACGGTATCAAGATAGAATAGTCATTGTCAAACTAAATCATAAACAATTAAATAATATATAGAAAATGATATCATAAGAGATCCACTTAACTAATCATCATATTAAACAAATGTTTTTTACATAGATGAAAATACTTTAATAAAACTATTAAAATTTTATTGAAGAAAAACTCTTATAAACCCCATATGAAAATAAATTTCTTATAAACATACCATTTTATTTTAAAAAGAGAATTTTTAATACTAAATATCCAAAAAATAATGTAATATGGGTTTTAATCTAATAAAATATGTAATATTTCATTGGAAACTAGAAAATATATTATAGTTACTAAAGAGGTAATGTCTTTGCCGCCCTATATGAAACAAAAGAGACCATTCCATTTGTCATATGTCATAAAGTTCTATATAAAACATGTAAAAATATTCCTTCAAAAATATTAAGGAAATAAAAAATAGACATAAAATTATCTTTATAATACTTTTATATCCATATAAATAAGGATGAAAAATAAAATGAATAATATTTACATGGATAAAAAACTATAACTAAATCTTTAAACATTCAAGGTATCCCATAACACTTGGAACATTTAAATTGTAATCACCATGAATGAATAAAATTTAAAAAAATTAAATAACAAGATAATTAATAAATTAATGAAATTATATGTCAAATTTGGTGTATATACACATCATAAAAAGAAGCTGGATATATAAAATCAAATAATGTCTCAATGAAATTAGATTGAGACAAAGTCCATTACCTTGAAATAACCTTTATTTAAACATGATTTAACCTTTTGCATAATATTTTAAATCATTTCATTAATGTATACTAGAATAATATTCATATTTAGGATATCATATATGACCCTCTTATATTTTTTTCTTAATAATATTTCATTATTACCCTTGTTTAATGTGTAAACTACATTTTCCTATGCGATTTTTGTTGTGTATGTGTTGTTTCTTATGTATATGATGTCTTTGTTTCAAATAAAGAATGATATTATCTTTACATATATCATATTTATTAAATATATACATTTTTATAATCATTATTTTATGGTCAACATAGAAAATGAATCACTTCACACTGTGGATACGGTTAGCAGTATGCACGCACGAGTAGTGATATCATTCCCTTAATGGTGAATGGGTAGAGAAGTATACATTACTATAATTTGTATAGAATAAATATAATGTAATATTTATTATGTACATCCATTATATCCAACATTATACCCTTCCAAATAAAGTGATGATGAAATGAAATTACACCACGGCATGGGGATGTTAAGCCATATGAATGCACACACGGTGATTTTTTTTCATAGGATGAATAAAAGGTAGAATAGGATTATCCCATAATCATAATAACAACTCCAAATATAGTTAATAATTCAGTTATTACATTATAATGTAAATAACACATGAATTTGAAGTATAATAAGAAATGAACTTGGGTTAGTTGCTAAAAACAATTACCTCTTCTTTGGTGGACATCCTTTTGATCTCTTCTTAAGGGATCAAGAATTGGTATTTTGGATTAAATAGATCCTATAGAACTTAACTGAGGATTTTTATAAGATAAATTAGATTATTTTGGCCAAGATATAATTCTAAAAGTTTTGTGAAAACATGGGGTATGTGGTTCCATTTTTATAATTAAGGTGAGAGGAACTTTTAAAAACACTTCAAATATTAAATTTATATAAATTAATTTCTACTTCTAAATTTTTAAAATGAATTTTATTTAAATTATAATATTTTGATGGGTCAAAATCCTCTACAAAACTTTATACATGTTTAGATCACATTATAACACTTATATTTTGGTTTTAACCCTTATTAAAACCCTTTAACTCATACCATGAGAACTGGGATTTTTACTCTTTAAGGGTTAATATATTACTATAAAATGAAAAAATAACCATAAATGATTCATATATGAAATTATCAACTATATCCCAATCGTTGAATAATGAATTTTTTTTAAATTTTTATATAATTTAATAAAATATTATTTATTTCAAAATACAATTAATGTAAAATTTTTTTCAATATTCACTATGTGACTTTTGAAAAAATATTAATAAATAAGATATATTCAATAAAAAATATTTAATAAATATATAATATTTATAGTTTATATAGAAATTTTTTTGATGTTGTTAATTATTTCAAATTAAATTTTATTTAATTTTTTAATAAAAATTATTTCTTATGTCCATTAATTAAATAGTTACTACATCATCATTATGAAAGCCTTTAATTTAATAATTTCTTCCATAAAAATTAAAAATATTTTTTCTTGATGAAGATATAAATTTTATATTTTAGATGAAAATTTATATTTAAATATATGTTCTGAACAAGATAATTTAAAAAATTTAACTCTTATTAAAAACATGAGTATGACATATTTGTCTTTTCATTAAAAAATACAATAAAAAGAAAAAAGTAATCCAAATGGATCCAAGATCATATAAAATATTCTATAGGATTATTAAAATCTAAATTACTCATAAAATAAAATTAGAAAAAGATTTAGGGTCATTTTATAATATTTATAATATTATTTTTTGCCTTAATTACATGATTTACCCTTAACTGTGGTAATAAAAATTGCTAAAGATTCTATTCATATTGTCTAAATAAAAAATAAACTATTTAATAAATTTTTTCCTTCTGATTCCAAATGTGGAAACAATTTTTTCAAATTCAAATAATATAGTTGGATATAAATTAATATAAAATTAATCTAATTGGGAGAAGGAGAAAACAAGTTTTTATGTTAAAATGTTCAAAAGTTGGAAATTCTTTTATATCCACATTAAATATGAAAATTATTCCACTCATATTAATTTAATTGATATATGTATTATTTATATATTTTTAAATTAAAATCAATGTAAAATATAATTTAGAAACACAATTTATTTAGATTAAAATTAGATTTTGAATTAAAATGTCATATTCTTTTACTATTCATAAAAAATGTAACTTATTAGAAAAATACCAACAAAATAACCAAAAAAATTATGATATCCCTATTTAAAATAGTAATTTTATTTTTTTTATATTAATTTATAAATGTGTAAAAAACTATGTTTAAAACTAGGGTTCCATCAAGTGGTTATGAAACAACTTTTAGAAAAACATATCCTTTTATGATTAAAACTAAATTTATTATTGAACTATTTCTAATAAATCAATTGGATTAATGTAATTTTTTTACTATATATAAATTTAATATTTGTTAAATAATATTCATTTATTCTAATTTAACATCTTGTATATAATAATATTTCATTGTATAATTAAGATGGGTGTTTCAGGCAATGTAAGCTTTTGAATAGCTTATATTTAAAAAGATACTAGCCGTTAAATCATTGGGTGTTACATTCTCCTCTCCTTAAATAAATTGAGTCCTTGAAATTTAAAATTTCACTTCAAAAATCAACTATTTATACTTCAAAGTTCTGTTACGGGATACCCACATCAGAAATAGGGTTGAAAAAACATTCTCTTTATTAGAGGGAAATGGAAATGTAATGGTCATCACAAACTTAGGATTTTAAATTGAAAATAATTATTGGAAAGAAAAAAATGGACATATGAGATAAATATAACTATCATTTTCTAATGAAGAGTGATATATAATATGGTCCTTCTAATATTTACCATAAAAACCCTAAATCTTATGATCGGTTAAAAGGCCATTGATTTACCAAAATTAATTGTATGGAGATAACATTTTGGTTCCAAAATAATTTTCCTTGAGTTTATAGATTATGTTTACTATACAGAAAAGAACATCCTTGATTTATTTTCATTTCATATGCATAATCTCCTCCTTTGGATGTTCATAGATCTATTTTCTATTCATCACATACACATTGAAATGAATGTGAAAATTGAATTTTTTATGCCTCAAGCACATTTATAAATCATAATATCCATGAGTCATTACTTCAACTTTTATATATTTACTAAAAACAATTGTTAAAATAGGTTATCCAATATTATAAATCATAGTTTAACCTTAATAAACAATATACAATGTTTAACTTAATCCATTCTATAATTAGTTACATTAATAATCTTTCAAAACATTTATAACCAAATTAAATTTCATGAAATTTATAGGTTATGTCACTAAACTTCAAAAAAAACATAATAATAGATTCAAAAAACAATATAATGTAGCTCTTATTGTCACATGAAAAATTTTATATCTCCTAAGAAACCTTAATTAAATCTTTCATAATACCAAATTATTATAGAAGATGTAGTATAATACAATCCTTATTTATTTACGATTCTTTTGACCAGTACATCATTATTGAAAGACTAAAATGATATAATTAATTAATAGAATGATAAATACATTAATTATTATTCTATTTCTTTGGTAAAATATTAATATTTTCCATGATCCATGAGCTTATTTTGAGGCATATTCCTTTGAATCTTGGATAATTATCTTCAATAGTTCCCCGTATTTGAACATTTGACAATTCATTCCTTCACTAGAAATCATGATCATGGTATCCTTTTTCTTTAAAATTAAAGAAAAATATTTTCTTCTTATGCATATACATTGGTGTTTCCTTCGACAATTTTCATATATTGGAAGATTATTCTTTCCCCTTTTCCCTTTATTCATCTTTTTGTTGCCATCCTATTCGTCTCATGATTCTTCTCACAGTTATAATACATAGAAAATCATTTCTGTGTATTGTTAGAATATGATAATATTTCCACATATGATGAGAATTTTTGGGATACTAGTTCCCTTCAAAGTACTGGACTAAGCTTAGAAAATATGTGGTCATTCTTATTCTTTATATCAGATGGATTGGGGGGGTTCCCATACATTTCATTATTCACAATTTATAAATGAATTAATACACTAAGTTAGATCATATCATAAATAATAATCAAAAATTGTTAATAAATTATTCTATAAGTATCATCAATTTCTCTCATTTATGTTGCCTAATATATGTTTTCCTAACTGTAGTTCCCACAGTTTCTAATAAACATTATTTGATTCTTACTTTAAAGACTATGACCTCAGTTTTCCAAGGCTAGTGGTTTAATTTATTTCATTGGAATAAGATATGAAAAATTTAATCGAAAAGGATCAAAAAGATTATTTGTCTTGATGAACTAGATTCAAATATAAAACTCAAATTACATTTTAAACATAAAATACAAAAATGTATTTTATTTCAGAAATCCATTATTCAACTTAGTGTAAACCATTAAAACCAGTCATAATATACTCCTTGGAATCTTGGAGAATGATGAAAAATAAAAACGGGATGTTCTCAGATTCCCAGTAAATTCATACATAAAACATATGCCATTAAAAACCACATTAACAATTATTGAAAGGTGATTAACTAAAACACATTCCATTTTATCAACAACTAAAGCATAATATAAAAATAATGAAAGATTATCAAATAATTCCATAAAAAATCACACTAGAATGAAAATTAACCATGGATATTATACTAGTCAAATAATCACATGGTATATCAATAACTAATCTCATAATGAGTAAATGCATAATTTCATACATCATAAACATACTATCAAGGCTTAGGCGAAGACATTATTCATAAACGGGTTATGTCTCAGCTGATACCAAAACTAGTTTTTCTCATGAGACTTAAGGAGGCATTGAGGGGATATAGTAGGCCCCTAATATCACTTACCATGACTAATTAATTCTTTATATGATTGGGGTGAAACATAAACAACATAAACATTTTTATTAAAAACCAACATATAAAATGTGAATACATTAACCATTCAATATGAATGGTATCAAAATAGCCCATCCATAGTCAAAATGAATCTTTAAACATTCCAAAAAAATATTGTAAATGATATCATTATATATCAAACTCAATTAATCATAAGATTCAAAAAAGGGTGTTTTCATTGTTGAAAATATTATAACAAAATCATTTAAATATTATTGAAAAAAAACTATTATAAACCCCATATGAAAATCACATTCATATAATATACCAATTTATTGTAAAAATAACAATTTTTTATAACAAAATTTCTTAAAAAGAATAAAATAGGATTTTTCATTTAGGAAAATATATAATATTACAAAGGAAGATAGAAATTAAATAATAGTTAGGGTGATGGGAAAGTTATTGACACCGTGTCCGTTAAAAAATAGAACATTCCTTTTGTCATTTGTCAAACATTCGATATAAAACACATAAAATTATTCCCTTGAAAAGCATTGAATGAAATTAAAAATATTAATAAAATTTCATTTATAATCCTTTTATATCCATATAAAGAAATATGTAAAATATTATCTGGAATATTAGCATAGAGAAAACGAGTTGATAGTTAAATATTAAATCATTCAAGCTATCCCATACAACTTTTAACATTTAAATTATAATCCTCATGAATCAAATAAATTTAAAACTAAATTAAATAACATTATAATAAAAACGTAATTAAATGATAAGTTAAATGGGATGAAGATACATATTATAAAAGAAGGTGTGTGTATAACATCAAACTATGCATCAATGAATGGATATTGAGATGAAGTCCCTTACCTTTCAATTTAAATTATTTGAACATGCATTAAACTCATTTAAAATGGATTGAATAATGTTATTAATTTATACCAAATCCATATACATATTAATGATATCATATATGACCATCTTATGTTGTTTTGTTAAGAATATGTCGTTATTACCCATGTTTCATGTGTTAATAGATTCATTTTACTATGTATGTTTTTTCATGTAAGCCCTATTTCATATAAATATAATGTATTTATTTCACCGATAGAATGATATTAAATTCATATAAATCATATTTTTTCATTATATAACTTATTATAATCTTTTTTTAAAGGCTAATATAAAAAATTAATCACATCATGTTGTGGAGATGATATGTTGTACGCATGCACGAGGGACAATATCATTCCCTTAGTTGTGAAAGCGTAAAAAATTTTATGGTATATTAGATTTTATAGAGTAAATATCACTTCATAATTATTAATTATTTATATTATATTAATAATTATACCTATCTAAAATAAGTAGTGATGAAAAATAAATTACAACATGACGTGGAGATGGTAAGTTATATGTACGTGTGCACGGTACTTTCATTTTGTGTTAGATGGAAAAAAGGTGGAATATTGTTGTACCATAATCATAATAAAATATCATAATATATATTATACTAGATTTATTAATTTATAATGGAAACACCACATTATTAATTAGTATAAGACGAGATGTAATTGGATGAGTTGGTAAAAACAATTACATCAACTTTAGAGAACTTCTTTAAGATATCTTCTTAAGGGATCTACGGTTGGTATTTTGAAATGAAAATATGTATATAACTAAAATACGGATTTTTATAAGATAAATGGAAATAATTTTGTTCAATATATAAGGTTCAAATTGTTATGAATAAGTGAGGGAGGAAGATCCTTTTTTATAATTGAGGTGAGGGGAATTTTTGGAAACTCTCAAAATATTAAATTATTATATATCCATATCCAATTACATGTTGTCCCAAAGTGAGTTATTTCAAATATAGAATTACTATGGCTTCAAATAATCTCAAAAAGATATTTTTATAGCGGTTTAAATCACACTATTACCCTTATCATTTGGCTTTAACCTATATTAAAGCCCTTTAACTCTTACTATGACAACTTGCCTTTTTCACATTTTATGGGTTAATATAGTTAATATAAAATGAAAAAAAACCCCAAAACAGTCATATATGAAAAATTAAACATTATCATAATAATTTTTTATAATTTTATATTATTTTAATTTTACATATTTTTTTAAAATAATATTTATTTTAAAATATCATTAATGTCTATTTTGAGACTATTCAGTACATGAATTTTATAAAATTATCAATATACAAAATAAATTAAAAAAAGCTTCAACAAATATTTAATATGTATATATAATCTAAAATATTAATGAATTATAGTAATTATATCGTGTTATTTTTATTTTATTATTTTTAATGACATTTATTTAAAATGTCCATTAATTAAATAATTACAGTATCATTATTGTGAAGGAAATTAATTTAATTATTTATTCTATAAAAACTAAAAATAAATTCTAATGATAAAGATAAAAATATTATAATTCCAAAAATTATTTATAGTCAAAGATATGTCTTCAATAACCTCATATTTAAAATTTAATACTTATTTAAAACATGAGTATGACATATTTAGCTTTTTTTAAAGTAAAATATAATAAAATGATTAATTTCCCCCAAGTGGCTCCCAGAGGTCATAAAATTAAGACAGGGATTATTTTTGGATGAAAATAAGTCATAAAAAATTAGAACTAGTGTTAGGATAATTTAAGAATATTTATAATATTATTTTGTACTCTTAATTACCTAATCTATCTTTAACCGTGGTAATAAATATTACTGAAGTTACTCTTCATATTGTGAAAAAATAAAAGCGAACTATTTAATAAATTTTTAAATTATGATTCAAAATTTGGAATCTATTTTTTAATATTAAAATAAAATAATTGGAAAAAAATCATTTATTTTTAATCTCATTCATAAAATGATAAAATTAGTTTTTAACATAAAAACGTTCAAAAGCTTTAAATTTTTTTATATTCACATTTAATATTAAAAATAATCAAATGACAATAATTGAATTAATATATTTATTATTGATCTAATGTTACATTAAAAAAATATAAAATATAAATTTACATTACATTTTTTCGTGAAAAAATCAATTTTGAATTAGAATACAGAATTTTTTACTATTCATCTAAAAATGATTCTTATTAGAAAAATACCATACATTGAACCAAATTAAATATTGATATTACATTTTCAAATAAATATTTTATTTTTTTGAAATTTTCTTTTAATAGTGTCAAAAACTATATTTAAAACAAGTACTACATCCACAGTTGGAAAAACAACTTTAAGAAAAATATAGCCTTTTATGCTTAAAATTAATTGTTTATTATCTTATGAATATAAAATCTGTTGGTTGAATTTAATTTTTTAATATTTATAAAATTCATAATATGGTTAATATTATTCATTCCTTCCAATCTTACTTCAAGGTTATAATAATATTTCATTGTCCAATTAAAATGGGTGTTGCGTAAAAAACAAACATTTGATGAGACGAAATTTAAGAAGAAAAAAACCATAAAATTTTGGGGTGTTATAATTGAGATAAAAATTTTCAACAAGTAATAAGCTCCATATCAGCATTTGTTGATGGAATTTTATAACCTTATCATAAATAAAGTTAATATACACCCTAGAAACATCACTTTCATCCTTCTATAGACAAATCCCACCTCATATAAATAATGAATCGATAATATTAGTAATATATTCCAATATTTGGATTTGGGTAACTGAGTTTATATCTATAGTAATGTTTAAGTATTATAATGAATTTTAAATGTAGTATAATGAGTGGGTATAGAGATATCTCGTTGATAATACAAAAATGAATATATAAATAATGAAAGATAACAACATTTCATATTGAAATAAAAAGGATTTGGAAAAAATTATATATGTAAAAAAAGTTAAGATATTTGTAAACATTTCCTTGGAAATTAGATACCAAATTCATGCAAAATAACACCTTTGAACCTCAGAAAATTTTTATAGATACTCTTGATTGTAAAAAGGAGAGGATAAAATTATTACCAATTATGGAGTAAAGAGTAATGATAATATGGGTGGTAATTTATATAAAATGTCTGAGAATTATTTATAAATTTATAAACGTTGGGATTTTAAATATATATTTTGGAAAATGAAATAGATTTTTCTTACCAAAGATTTTAGATCATTTTTTATTACATTAAAGCCATGGGTTTTGAATATTTTTATATTTGATAACCAAACCCCATTATTATATATTATGTTGGACATGGTAATATACCTTTTTTACAAAATATTATTTTTAAAATCATAAATTAGATTCTATACTTTTGAAATTATATTATAGGGTTTTTAATTGATTTTAATTTGTTAAAATTCTTTCCCGTACCCAATATCATTAAAAGAAGAGTTGTTTCTACCAACCTTATATGAAATCCCATTGATACCGAAGGTCAAAAATACACACATAAGATTTAAAATTATTTGTGTGATGATTTTAACAATAAAATATAACAACCTGAAAACAAAAAACCATGAAATATAATCTAACTATATGATTACTATGTATAACTAATTCAACCCAAATAATAATCCAATTGACAAAAACATTAGAGTTATAATGGAATATGGAATATCAAACAATATAAACAATACAAAAATACTCAAGGAAATTCTCTGACAAGATCCCACTCACCACCTGAACCATTGACATTCTTCATCCCACCTTTAATTCCCATGGTATCAAGATGCATCACTATAGAAGTATGATACCTTCCCATATCTTTTGTCTGAAAATAATATATCTATAACAACACAAAAGTCCCATTTTTTGGGTTTATATAATATTTACAGGGATTCTTAAAAGTCTACCCAATACACGTTGCAAGGACATAAAACTGTTATATAAATTTATATATAACTATTAAATTTTTATCACAGTTTATGGAAATATATAAAAGAGATCCACGTGACAAAAATCCAAAATATTTTGTCATAATGAATGTAATTTATAAAGAAAATTAAACTAAATCATCTTTAACATTATTTCCTTTCTACATGGGTTACCAAACTATGTTACTCACAAATATCCATTCACACATGAATTCTAGGTAATAGTTCCATACTCATGATAAGTTACTCATCGATCCACCATGTCATCACTAAGTGACCAATCTAACGATTCTCCAATAGCACACAACCCTTTTTTAGGGTCACGTCTAATGAAAATTATATTATTCTAACCATGTATCCTAAAATCATATTTCGCATAAATGGATTAAAAAAACTAATTATTTCCCCTAAATAATTTCTGTGAACATATTTATTTCACCAAAACCATACTATAATTTTAAAATCATCATTTTAAAATTATAAGAAAATTATGTTTACCAATAAAACAATTCAATTTTACATAATTCCAAAATACTAACCAAAAAAGGATTCTTTCATGAAATCATAAAATGATTATATGGAAATTCTAACCACAACCATTTATGAAAACTAATTTTTCATGTTATAGAATAGTGGGGATGAGATAAAAGCAAACAAATTCTCAAAGGATTTCAAAAATGAAGAAGAACTCTTAGAACATTTAGATCCCAATTAATAACAAATTCTCATCAATAAATCCAATAATATATCAACATGATTCGTATCCTAAATAATAGAATATAACTATATCCCCAAGAGAGAGTAGAATAGTATATCTAATAATAACAAGGAAGAATAAGAGGAAACAATAATTCCTTCATGATTACATATCTCTAATTAACTTTTATTTGTCAAACATTTAGTTTTGGGATGAAAGAAATTATCTTACTAAACATGAGAGAGAAGGAGGAGTTAAAGACCCTATATTATTTGAATAATAATGAGGGTTCCTATTATTTAATCCCAGTTAAAATACAATGTAAGTCAATATAAGAACAAATACACCACAACACAACCAAGAGACCATGACACAAAAAATATAGGAAAACATGAACACCACAATGCTGTGGAAGGTACCATGCCACAATGGTGCTAGGGAAATCATGTCTATGATTTGAATAGATATCAAAGATATATATACATAAAACTTGGGAAATGGTAATGGTGAAACTAATTCCTTTAAACCATATCACCTAAGGGTAATGGATGGGGTTATTCCATAACCTAAATGCAAGGAACAAACACCCAGAAAAGAAATCAGTACCCAAAATTCCATGCATGGATCAATTCCATATCCATGTATCCATGGTGAAACCATTCAATAATAGAAAGTGGATTATAAGTTTCATCCCTGAAGCAATATTGGTTCACGCCATACTATAGCCACACCTCTTATGGATCAACATATATATGCACACCAAAAAAGTGAAACATTTTTTTCCAAACCCTTCCAAAAACCTTAAAAAACAAATCATAGACTCCAAAAATATATTACACACAATATATAAGATCATAATACATAACAATATGGTAAATTACCTAAAAATAGTGGTGTTATATTTTCCACACCATTAGTATATCCCGCATCAAAAATTATAATTCGAATGTTGTTTTATAAGATTTTAAGATATTGTTCCAACATCACATTTTCACCCTCTCATGTATCTTTTTAGATCTAACAATGTTTACATATAACCCATACCAAAATAATTATTTTCCCATGATAGATATACTAATCTATATTTATAATCCACACTGACACATGAATCAAGGTAGCATCTAATTCAAGATTAATATGGTCTCATTATATCCCATGGTTTGGTCAAGATAATACTTATTTAATTAGGATACATGAAACAAATTATTCAAAAAAACATTGGTGGAAAATACAATCTATATTCTACATCCCACATTCATTTAAGTGTCTCAAAAGGTATAATGTAATAAAGAGATAACTTTCCCAATTTACCAAAATGATGATGGACTTAATTGGGAGAGGCTCATAAGAATACATGATCAATAACATCAAATGATAATGGATATATATATGATGATCCACATATTATATATGATAACACTAAGCTATCTCTATTATTTTTCATGACCATTTAATTAATTTATTTTATCACTTGTACAAGGATTGGTCCAAAAAAGGTGAATTATTTCCTATTTGTACCCAACCTAGTAGATAATGATACATATGACCAAAAATATCATAGAAGGATCTATATGTATGGAATTTTTATCACAATTATTATATGATAATTCAACCAATTCTATATTATCCTAACCTTATCCACCAAAATCTATTACACAATTTTTAATAAAGTTATCCAATATTCAGATCATCCATTATGATTTTCCATCCATTTGATGATGATAAGTTGTACTCTTGGTCAACTAGGATAAAAGAGATTGATATAATGATTTCTATAATTAATATGTAAAACTTAGGTCCCAATCAGAAATGATAAAAACTTGGACACAATGCGTCATTATTACTTCTTGAATATAGAGTTTAGAAAAATCTTTCTCTTTATTTGGTTTATGATTAGTGATAATGTGAGTATACTTCATGATTCAATCCATAATCAACCATATGGAATCATATTTATTAACCATTATTAATAGACTTGTCACAAAATCTATGACTATATACTCCAATTTTTATATAGGAAATAGTAAATTTTAAAACATACAATTAGGACACTGATGTTATGCCTTGACAAGTTGACATGTTAGGCATATCGAGACCAACTCAGCAATATTCCTCCTCATGCCAGCCAAAACAAAACTCTGCTATAAATGATTTATAAATATTTTGCATGCCTAGATAAAGAATCCATCTAGAATTGTGGTAGGAGTGAAGAATTTATTATTGATAATCTGGAGGTTCCACAATATTATCTATAGACTATAAAAAATATTTCCATCTAGAAACCATCCCTCAATGGCCTCCCCACCATTGTGTTTTGAACCCATGTTAAAAAATATTGTATTATATGTATGATTAATTCTAACCTACTCAACCAAATCGAAAAAAATAAAATATAATGAAAACTACAACATTACCTTGTTAAAATTAATCCTATTTCATATGATCTATGAAATAAATTTTTTGAGACTGATTTGAAACCACTGTAAAAAACTAATTATATAACTTTTTAATTAATTTATTTACCAATAAATTTTCTTTATCTTGTGTATACGATAATTAAAAGTAAAAAAATTTGTATATATTCTATCCATAAATGATTCTTTTCATTCAATGCCTCCTAAAAAATGTGAATCAATATTTTATGGTCTATAAACACCATAAAATTATCACCAAAAAAGGCAATGATGAAATTATTATATGTCATGGAATATAATATAAAATTATAAATCATGTTTTGGGTAGTTTTTACCTTGAACCCATAAATTTTATGATCCATAAGAAAACAACATGATCTCTCTAATTGAGAATAAAATTCAACCCAGATCCTTGTGTATTACAATAAAAGACCTATGTATCAATAGGGCCCTGCTGACAGCATAACCACCTTACATAAATGTTGATATTGAGAAATTCCTCACCAGGAACAACCAGTTTCCCTATAAATATGTTTCCCCTTCATTTTTATATATTCCAAACATCAATGTTTCTTTAGATTTAAAAACCTCTATAGAAAAATGTGATTCAAGATTTTATGGTCTATGAACACCCAAAATTTCTAAAAAAATGTTAATGATTCCATGTTTTATGGGATGGACTATAATAATAAATTAAAAAACATGTTTTTGGTTGTTTTTATCATGAAATGATCACTATTGTGAGCCATAATAAAACAACATAATCTCCCTACATGCGAACCCAACCCTACCCATATCTAGATGTATATAAATAGACTACATATGTAACAACTAGTCTCTAATGACAACACAAACACCCCTTCTTAACATTGTCATCAGGTCTTACCCCACTAGGAAACACCAGTTCCCCCACAGATATTGGGTCCCCTACATTTTTAGATATTCTTTCAATCCATGTTTCATGAGATTTAATCCATTATGTAGGAAAATTTTATTGAATATTTTATGGCCCATGAACACCATAATTTTTTTTACAATAATATAATTATGCCAAAATTTTATAGTATAGACTAAAAAAATTAAATTGTGTTTTGGGTAGTTTTTATATCAAATCCATAACTATTGTGAGTCATAAGCAAACAACATGATCTCCCTACATGAGAACACAACCCATCTCAGATTCTGATTCATAATAATAGACCACATTTGTAACAATTATCCCCTACTAATAGTAGAAACCCTGACATTAACATTATTGTTGGGTCCAATCCAATTACTAACCACCATTTTCCCCATATATATGGGGTCCCCCACATAGGGACTACTAACATTCCCGAACAAATCATCAAACTAATTATTTTCCCCAAATACCAAAACTTGTTCTTTCTGGGTGCATTGTTTCTCACTCCAACACACTTTGTGAAGCTTCCCAGGAAGTCAGCCATCTTGATCACTACACTAGACTAGGCACACATAAATATATAGTTCTAATTAGGTAGGATATTGAAATTAAAAGTCCACCTTTTTGACATGAGGCATATCATTTAGTCATTTCACCATCTATCATTCTAGTATGTTACATTCACCATATCTTTAGAGAACAACATCCTCATTTTGGACCCCACATATCAATCTTGGAAGTTCCCCTACTCTTAAATATGGGTTCATACTTTGAAACCAACATTAAAACTCAGCCCCTGCTGATTTGACAAAAAACCTACCTTAAAATGTTAATTAGGTATTGGCCCTCTAGACACCACTAGTATCCCCAAATACACATAGTCTCCTACCTATGGTCTACCCACATGCCATAATTAGTACTTATACTAATTAATTCCCCCATAGTCTAACACTTGTTCTTCTAGTGTTATTTTTCTTCACTCACACACACCATAAGAAAATTCTTAGGAGGTCACCCATCCTGATCATTACTCAAGGAAAAAAATACTTAATTATATATTAATAACCAGGTGTGATACTAAAAATAACGGTGTACCTTGTTGACATGAGTAATATAATTTATTCATTTTACCATTTATCATTATGAGATGTTACAACATACCATTATCCGGACTCTCGAAGCATGAGGATAGGTGCACATGTAATCCAAACCATAAAATCTTATAAACCTATATGGAATTTATCAATCCATTTTAAAATAACAACTTTCCTTGTCAAATATTTCATTATTGAGGAAAGATGATAAAAATCATGAAAAATCGTATGTAGTTCCATACTAAGCCATGGAATCTTCATATCTCAAAACATTCGTTAGTATTTTTCAAGAGATAAAAACCCATATCCTTTTAAGATATATAAAAAATCTTTTTTCACTATGACATAACCAAATAATCATACCTATAAAATCCATAAATTATAATTTTAAATTTTATTATAATGGTGATTTTCTCGCAAGACACCTGTTATTATAGCCTAGTGTTTTTTCATGATCAGTCTAAATCCAAGAATATAAAATAATATCATTAATGAAAACCTTTTTAATGCAATCTAAATACATAAAAAATATCAAATTAATAAATTTCATAAATAAGGTTAGTGAATTCCCTAAACAATAGGGTATAACAAAATATTCATAATAGCTATACCTTAACCTAAAGGTAGTTCTCAAAATACCCACCTTAAGAACTCCCATTTGGTAAATCCCAAAAAGTAATTAAATTTCAGAAAACCACTAGGATACCCTAAATTTACCAAATAATTAATAATTTCATTTAATAGGATATAGAATTTTTTTCATAACTTGGTTGAGCTAATGATAATCCAAACAATGCCTAAGATTTCCATCCAAATTTTTTGAAAAAATAACAAATGTTGCCTATAGGGACATGGTCGGTATAATAAAACCTTTTCTTTCCAACTCTTTCAGTTTTAATTTAATTTCCCTTGATTCAATTGGTTCTATAATAAAACATTCAAGTAAAATAGTACTGGTACTAGGTAGAAGATCAATCATAAATTCTACTTTTCATTGAAGAGGAAACCTAGTGAAATTTTTAGGAAAAACATCAGGAAGTTAGTAAACAATGGTTAAAATATATATATACCTAATTTCATCCATAGATTATAAGGTAAAAAATTATATATGATAAGATATAGTTCTAAACACAAAATCTAATGAACCTTCTCGGTTAAATTTATATCCCAATCTTCTTTAAAGATATTTCTAACACCATCTAAAGATTTAAAATTCACCTACCATGTACAACAATCGATAGAGGCCAAACCATTCTCTTTGAAATCCATTCCACAAATTTATTTATTTATATATATCCATCTCAAGTACAGAAAAACCGATAATAAAATTAGTTCCACATATTTTTATTGAACACCATGCACACATAAAGGCTCAATACTCACATTTTCTCAGATTTGATTAAATTTTCAATATAAAAGGTATCATCTCAACATGTAAACCCATACAATCTTCCACATGGGAAGAAATAATAGGGTGGGATTCACCTGTAAAAAAATTATTGTATAAGTGTAGAATTGAAATGAATCATACCTCACACCATAAATGTACGAGATTGATCACCTCTGGTTATTTTATCAGCACCATATATATTCATAGTAGCTCCTCCATGTTCCATGATTCCTTGATGAGATTTTATAACATGAGGAATCTTGGGGTTACTAAATGAACTTTGAAATTATTGGTTAAAAGGATGAGAATTATTATTTTTTAGATATCACTATCAAATCATATAATGTATGAAAAACATGAGATACATATCCAATGTTTGACTTTGGATCATTACAAAAAAAGTTGAATATTTCCCATTTGAGTATAGTTTTGACATGATCTTCATGGATACATATAGTATTGTTTTATCATAGGTATAGAGACACTACAAATATCTATGAATTATATGAATTCTTGTAGGAATGTTAATTGATATTGTGGTCTAATTCTAAGAACCTACACCACCTTGGAAATTGGTGTCCCTATTACACTTATTCCTATAATTTTAGTTCCCACTTATTTCCATGCTGATAAACATACTTCATCTATCCAAATTTCAAAAAATTTATATATCCACCAACATTTCCTTGTTCACTGTTTCCACAAAATAATTATATTAGAATGAATCATTGGTAACATCCAATACTTAGTGATGAATTATTTCAATGACACACAAGAAAAACCTTTCATAGAAAATAAGAATAAATTCCATAACATACATGTCTATTCTATGAAAAATATACTCTCTTGTTTCAAGAAAAGTAAATCAATTTTTCTTATAATTCTGAATATACAAAGTTAGAATTTTATATTAAATAATTTTAGAGGCCCCCATATAATGACATGGTATTCATTATATTGAGTAGCCAAATACCACCTCTGGAATGAATGATATTCTAGTATGTGTGTTTCCAATATGAATTTTTTCTTGGATGATGTTCCCAATCATTTAAAATTTTGGTTTATTTGATTGAGCCGAACCTCCATATTTTAATATTTGGGATCACCCAAAAATATGGGTGGATTGAATTATTGTAACTCAACTAAGAGGTCTACTTATCTAGGTTCATCATTTTTATTTACCTTTATAACATATTGAAATTCATAACTGGAGCTTTGAGTAAACTATTACCTCACCTAAGGATTTGGTGAAAAAAAATTAGTATCTTATTCATACCAATTATTATGATTTTTTAACAAGTTAAATTCAATATAATTACCAAAACACTCATTATAGTCATCACTCACAAGAAACTGAAGGCTAATAAAATAAAAATTCAGTATATCTAACAAGAAATAACCATTGTTTTCAAAAAAAAATAACTAGTTTTTATCATTTTCAAAAATCAGGAATCTCAAAATTAACAATGCAGTCCTAGTGGTATATATCACTAACAATGCATGATTTCCAATACTCATCAACTAAACCCATAGAGATGATATAATAACATAAATATAATTTCTCTTAGAACAACTTTATATTTTGACCCATTAGTAACTTTAATTTAAGAATAAAAAGGTTAACTATGTATTCTTTAGTTATAAATGTCACATTATAAAATTATTATCTCCTTGATACCATCCAAAAATATAGACATAACAAAAAATACTTATACCATTTGTAAAAAATCTCCACTCACCTATTAGCCCAGAGTGAGGTGGGGGAACTACAAATCATTGGTTTTATTCCCAAGAAACAAAAGGATTGATATAAAGTTCATAGAATTTTTTTGGGGATGGTTTGGCCTGTAAAATTTGACAACTTGACAACATAAAACGTCAAAATACCAACTAAATATATGATGTATAAGCAAAAATAATACAACCCATATTATATTCTAATAGAATAAATTATTAGAGTGAAAAAAGTGACATGGAATATGAAAATACAAACCTAAAAGACAACATGACTTAAATACATCTTATGACAAGATCCCAAGTACCACCCAAACCATCTCTATGATCCAACCCCACATTCCATGCCCACAGTATCAAAACTCATCACTATAGAACAATTATACCATTCCCTTCCTTGTGTCTTGATATAAAATATCTTTAATTGCGCCAAAATTCAATAATTGGGGGTGAGTATAAACTCAATAGAAAATACCCAGAGGTTCCCAATACATGTCACTGGAACCCGAACTAGTTTGAAAATCTAATATAAAATATTTTAAAAAAGTAAAATAACTTATATAAATTAATAAAAATATCATTGTAATAAAATCCATCACATTACATCATAATAAATATAGTTTAATTATTATTATTGACCTAAATCATCTTTATAAATATTTTCTTTCAACATGGTACGCCCAACCATGTTAGTCACACACACCCATACACACATAGATGCTAGGTGAAAGTTATATAATCATGATATATTAATCTTTGATCAACCATGTGATTACTAGGTAGAAAATGTCTAGGTACCCCAATGGAACATGCTCTTTGTTTTGGGACACATTCAATGCAATTTAACACACACCAACCTTGTATACTAAAACCATATATCACATAAATTTACTAAACATAAATGATTATTAAATTTAAATAATTTAATAAAACTTATTTTTTTTATAAAAACCATTCAACATTTTTAAAATCATCATTTTAAATTTATAATAAAATTGAATTTCATAAAAACTAACCAATTTTTTATAGTTCAAAGAAATAAAAATATAAGGTTTCTTTTAAAAAATAACACAATGATTCCATATAAAATCCAAACAAAACCATTTTATAAAACTAATACGTCATATTCTAGAATATTAGAGATGAGATATAATCCAATGACATCTCAATAGATAGTGTAAATGAATAATGAAACTTTGAACTTCTAGATGTAGTATTAAGACGCATTTACAATCATGAACCAACTTGGATCGACCATGAACCGGTCACCTGAGTTAGCCTATGGCATGGCCTGAGGGGCGTTCCCGATCCCAATGGGCTGAAAACTAGTACTAGGTATAAAAATTAATCAATTAGTAATGATTTGTTCCATGAGAAAAAGAAAAAAAAGTGAATGAAGACTGAGGATTAAAATAAAAACTAGTAATGGGAGGAAAATAAAATTGCACATACCTCCATGTGACCTCATAGTTCACCAACCAACATAGAAATAGGTTCACTCCAGGAGAGATCCCACACTAGAGGAACCTATAATTGAAAATTTAAAGTAGGTGTAATCACTGAAATGCTCAGTAGGAAAGCCAATGATTAACCATAGATTCCTTGTATTTTACTTTCTCGAAAACAATCTATTAACACTAGTTTGATAATACAGGTACAAAAATAGGTTGTTCTCAAGTTGGGAGATAAAATTACCATTAATTTTTAAACCAAAACACACATACAAAATTTACATTTTCAAAATAAGTGTTTACCATTTTAAAAAATCCAAAATCCCAAACATGGAAATACTTTCCAATAAAGAAACAAATAAATTGGGTAAACTGAAATTAAATTGAAAATTTTTGAAAATATACTACCAATGTGATTGGAAAAACTAATCATAGAGATATACGAATAATAATATAAATAATGTAACCATGTGTGATCCAAAACATCCGTAGAATATCCCTATACGTACTCAATTTGGAAACACCTTCTAGCGTATGGTGAAGCCCCTAAGTCAATAACCACTAGCCAACCTAAACTAACCAATCTATTGGAACATCCCACTAGGCCTATCTATGATCCCAAGATTACCAGCCCATCTAATCATTTTTGTTCAAAACCATCACTCATTCCCATAAAAGATGACCTAGAGACCATGGTTTATTTAAATATATTGTTTAAGTTGGAGGCCCACACATGTGTGACTCACCTTACCTATCACCACCACACATACCTACCCCAAACACAGACATCACCAATACAATGACCCATAAAAGGTAAGTCTGACATAGGGGTTCCCACTAGACCCATATAAACCCACACACACACACAATCACTCGCACACACACACAAACAATATATATATATATATCATAACATATAAAGTTCCAAACCAGACATCACATCATATAATAATCAAAAAGATTTTATAAGAACTTTGAAATATCAAACATGGAATTTACCCTTTCATAACTGCACTCCTTTCTAAAATATACACACAAAATATGCTTTTAAATGTACAATGCCAAACAAGACCTTAATCTTCACACACCCCAAGTAAATTTACCATATAAATTTACATTACATTTCTAAAACCATGTGAAACACCACTTTCCAAAATCTTGTCAAACATGGATTTCAAAATCATATAAAAAACATGAAATTTTATAAAACATTCCAAAAATTAACATTATTTCATTTCCCACCTTATTTCAAAACAAGATAAAAACATGAAACACACATAAAAATTACAACTGATCTTATGTTAAACCAAACAATCTAACACATTGAAAAACAGACTTGAAAATTATTTTTATAAAGAAACACCCAAAAGAACCAACACACCATTTGAGAAACCAAGGATCAAAGTAAAAACCAATTTTCCAAGAAATCACCTGAAACAATTTATAAAATCATGAATTACTTTTAAAACCAAAACCCTACCCTTCCAAAAACATTTGACCATGGTCATAAACTAATGGGGAATCTAAATTTTACATTGACACAAATTCACAAATTAAAACTAAGATACCAATATATTTAGAAGGTCCATTCATCATAACTAGGCCTGATTCCATATTAAGAAAACAATATTAATTTGATCAATCACCATAAGTTCACCAACACATAGACATAATTGAAGAAAAAGTTCCAAAAATAAATTTTTACAATTTCTACCAATGTCAAAACACTAAAATAATCTGAACAAAGGAACCATTGATCTGAAAATATTGTTTTCAAATTTATTAAAAATAAACAAGCAACATTTTATGTGAAAACACATAGGCATAAATAAGAAATCATTTCAAAACCTATTTATAGTAAATTCAAATATCATGAAAATGACATAATGAGATAAAAATAGGTACTAAAATAGTGTGAATCATATAAAATTTTATTATTATTTTTTAGAAAGTTATCAATAGTTTTAGAATAGTCACATAGAGGATTAAATCAATAATTACTTACAACCCCATTTCTAACAAATTATAATTATTTGAAAATACCATAATATACCAACCAAGTGTATCATGGGTATGAGAAACATGTATAAAAATTATTTTAAACTATTCAACAATTAAAAGATTACTTAAGAAACGAAAACAAATAAAATCACATACCTCATTGGTATGGGAATGGTGTAAAACACTAAAAGAATGGGGGAATGAGCCTCACATACCATTCAAACACCCTAGATTCAAGGAAAACACAAAACCCAGGAAAACTAAACTCATTATGGTTTAGTTAACCAATAAACACCCTTTAAAATCCTAAAATTAAGGTCAAATGGGGAGGACTTATGATAGTTCATGTGTGACAGAGAGAGGCACTAGGTAGGTCTACTAAAGGAGGTCCACACACTGGATAGGTGTGATAAAAGAGGTTACTCTAGAAAGGTTGGCTAGAGAAGTAGGGTGTACCAGAATGGGATCCTCCAGACAAATGAGGCCACATAGGGAAGGGGGCGCTGGGTGGAGGATAGCGTGCCAGGAAGGGAGGTTTGGTTAGAGGAGGTATCTAGTACAAGGGGAAGCATATCAGGGTTGTGCATGGAAAGGGAAACTTAGTGGAGTGGCTCTATGAATGTGGATAGGGAAAGGGGAATAGGTGTAAAAAATTTAATAAAATAATAATAATAATTATTATTATTATTATTATCATATTAATAATATTTATTTCATTTTTTAATAAAAATAACATTTAAAAATATAGTAATAATAATATTAATAACAATTTAATAATTATAATAATATTATCTACAACAATATTATTACTATTATTATGGTTTAAAATTCTATAAAATTTATTCATTTTATGAATTGGGCAGTCGAACTATCACCTAGGATGACTGTACGATGATAACTAACCATGCAGTGATAGTGCACCCGATCAAAACCCAACAAAATTAAAAACATAAAAAAATTATCAATTGGGGCCCGAACCCAAACATCAACCAAATATTCAAAATTGATAATTAAAAATAAGAGAAAACCATGGTTGGGTGTGACATTAACTGAAATTGACTAAATATGATCTCATCACGATTCAAATCCAAGAACATAGATCACCCCATAATGAAATAAATATATGTATTAGAGAGATATATGATAGAAATAAATCTAAGAATAATAAGGAAGAATGAAAGGTAACAAGGACTCAGTGATGATTTTATACTTCCAATTCACTTTTATTCATTCCAATGACAATTCTAGGTTGAAGGGAATTTTCAAACAAGAAGATAGAGAGATGGTATTTTGAGACTATGGAAGATTAGGAGACTAATTAATGACATGGATATTTAATTCCAATTAAAATATAAAATAGGTCGGGATGAGAATCGTCATACCATGAAATTAACATATTTCTAAAACAAAGAAAAAAGGGAAAATACTAGGAACACAATGAAGTGGAAGGGTCGATTCTATAGTGTTCTAGTCAAGACATGTACAAGATCTGTGGAGATCTCCATGTAGGAGACCCAGAAAATCAGGGATAGTTCCCTATAGTAGTTGAGGCCATTACTCTGAGAGATCGATGATTAGGTAGGGTCATATCCCATACCTTGTTCCTGTTGAAAAGGTATCTAGAAAAGGCTTTAGCTTCAAAAACACTATGCATGGCTCCACACCGTAGCCAGGTCTTTAGGGTGTAACCATATCATAATAGGCAGTGGCTCATAATTTTAATCTTTGATCCCCTACAACATAACCAGTTAGTAATATGAAAAAATTATACCTCCCATCAAATAATCCTAATATTTTAACCCTATATGTGCTACTGATCTTTCCTACCCTTTCCAAGACACTTTAAAACCTTACTAAAGACACTATAAACACAACCAAAACATTATATATTCACAAAATTCATAAAAATGGAAAATTAATTGAAATTTAGGGTGTAACACATTTATTAAAATATTTTATATTAATGAAATAAATAATTTTCAGTAAAGTATTAACCTATATTAATTACTACATTATCTTCACATTCTAATAAAATCATAATACTTAATCTATATTCACACCATTGTTGCTATTTACCCAAAAATCCAACTTATAAAATTTTGAAAAATTTAACATTGGATAATTTCAATGTGATCATATAAAATTTTATGTCTTTTTTGTCACGCCCTACTATATTCGATTAGATATGAAGCTCTTTTTTTCACTTCATGATTTTTACCTTAGAGAATTTTTTTGGCTAGTTAGTGGAATAAGAAGGCCACTATAAATCTAGTGGGTGGAATCAAATAGCTACTGAGGTTAGATAAAACATCTACATGTCTACATATTCCATAGGTAGTCGATAAGGCCCTTTGGCACATGGGATATGCCACTAGGCATGTGGTTTAGTAAGGAATAAAATGTTACATTAACCTAAAATAAGTGTTAACCTCCTTAATTTTACCATAATGTCTAAAATTCTATTTTTATTAGATTTGATGATCCAATGAATATTCATGTCTTTCCACTTATCCATGGTGGAAAATATTCCCAAAAGTTGAAGATTGGGTCTCTATTGATCGTAATGTAATGAGTTAGACCCATTTAATTCTATTTTTTCTATTCTTTATATACGTTTAGTTTCAATTGAGTCTAGATTTCTATATCTATATTGAACATAAACATTTTATGTTTTTTTCTCAGATCTAGGTTCTCTAGGATCTTAGATATTCCCTTACCATCACAAGAATAAAAGTAAATGAGGTTTTATTTTTGTTTTAGGTATGTTTATCTATCCTATGGTCTATCCTTTTTCATGACTTATGTTCTTGTGATCTTGTACTTTGGTTTTGATTATGTTATCTATCATAAAAAATTTATTTTTTTTATTGAGGGTGATGAAATTCTTTTTAAAAGGGAGTTTGTATAGAACCTATTTGAGACACATGTTTTGTTGAATTAATTTCCTCAAAGTTGAATTTAAAAATTTAAATGGTTTTACAAGAATAAAATTAGTATGTTTGACTATATAAGTCATTTTATAAAAAATAAGGAATTATATTTGAATTATATTATTAGTTTAATTTTTTTAATGAGTGATATTTTTTCATTCTTTATTTTATTTAGGATATAAAGAACATTTAGGAGACCTTGGGCTATAGAGGAAAAGTAAAAAAAGTTGAGACATATTAGATTCATCTATCACTAAGAGAGGTTCCTTTGATTTCGATTGACTAGGCGGTACCATTTCTAAGAGAACAATCTTCCCAAAAAATATGGCTCATTTATTCTATCAATTGTTTCTTTTTATATTTTAGTGGTATGGTTGTGTGCCCCCTTAAATCATGATTTCCCTCTTTGGATGTTTTCATATTTCATTACCAAAATTATATTATGATATTATTATTAGAACACTTTATTATGATATATATATTAATTATTAAATAAATATTTAATTATCTGATTATTTTATAGGATATTTGATGTGACATATTGATTTCCTAATATGATTATGACCTGATTTTTAAAGGAATGTAATGATTTTGAAAAGAAAACCAGATAATTTTTTTATTATGGAAATGATTTCATTTTAAGTATTATAGAACTATTATTCAAATAAGAAATAATGGATGTAAATGGTTATAGATTTTGTAGATTATTTTTCATATTCTATCAGAATCATAATCTCACACCCTAATTTTTTTCATTTAGGCATATATAGGGTTGGTTTTTCAAGATACAGGTAAAAGGATGAGTGTCGTGTAGATTAAGTACATACTTATTCATGTTTCCATTATGGTGGTTGGGATAGTGGTGATTTTAATTAACATAGATATGAACCCATGGGTTTTTTGGCTTCCATGTTTTGATGGTTTTAAATGGTTTGATGATACCTTTTTCTCTTGATGTTGTATTTGAACTTTTTGGTTGTTATTTTGACGTATGATATGTTATTATTTCCATGGTTTCACTTTTTTTTAATTAATCCCATCATAAGTATATTGAGGTTGAAATAATTATGATCTTCTCTTTGTGTGATACCAATATTCTTGTTACCAGTCTATGGTAATTAGGAATGTCTTTCGGGCCTTATGATGGGTAGATTTAGGAAACATTATATATTGATCTAGATTTGTCTATTACAATTTTATGAAAATAAATTTTCTTATATGAAATTTTTAATTAAAAAATAAAACTCTATTTTTAATTTCTGAATCAAATGTTTGATAAAAAAATTTTATTTTTTATTCAAACACATATGTAGGGAATTATATTATTATTTATTAATCAATATACATCATTAATAATTACTAATTATATTATTCAAAAATTATTTTGTGAATATTATTACACACATGAATGTATAAAAATTAAATTAATATTAAAAGGGATGATTTCGAAATGTTACATTCCAATGTTCATATTTCCCCTAATATATACAGTTCATTCTAACATGACAAAATAATTCATATCCTTCACATAGTTCTTATATGATGTTTATTCAACTGTTAATTTTTTGTTCATTATAGTAATTTATCTTTTATGTTTTATTTTTATTTTTAGAGAATAATAATTAAAAAAAATATTATGGTGATTCCCAATATTGTTACTTATTCAATAGTACTATTTTTAGATTTTATTATGAATTTAATTTTCTATATTTATATTATATTACATTTTGTTGTACTATTTTGATCAAATAATATAATGTTCATTTTGAAGAATTGTTTTGATAAATTTTTTACTCATAATAGTTTATTCTGAAGTCTTATATTCTCCCCCTTTAATCAAGTTAACCATAAAAATATGGATTTTACATATATCGATAAAAAATGTGGATAATTTTTCTTTAATGATTCCTCAAGATCCTATTACACTCATTCAAAAAATAGACTCCCAAGCATGGCCTCTACCCAAATTGAATCCATCTACATGAACTCACATTTCCATGAAGATATCTTATTCTCTTAATCCCACTCAAAACTATAATGTCCTAATTCTTAGTGCTTCCAAATGTTGCCCCGTACTCAGTTTTTCACATGGACTCAAGTGCATTTCTCCAAATTACAGAGGCTTACAACTAGCAGTGAGGGCCTTGGGTGTGATAGTGGGGAAACTATTACCTCATTGTAAGAGTATTCATATTGGAATAACATATAATAAATGGAATTAGAAACAGTAATACCAAAAAACAAGCAAACAACATAAGACTGAAAAAAATAAACAACTAGAGAACATATATAAATGATTAATTTCATATATGTCAAGGAAAGCAACAAAACAAGTCACAATGTGGTAAATACAGTACTAAAACCATATAAAAAAGAATAAAAATAAACTCCAATAGCATCACAAGCCTCACTTGGGTCCCATGATCTCCAGATCCACAGCAATCAAATACCTAATGACAAAGGGATCATGCCATTATCTAGACCTGCAACCATATAATTTGTTTGGGTCCAAAATCATGACCCAAATAGGGTGTGATAGGAATCCCAGTAGGAAACTACCACAATATCTATTCCTAACTATCTGTGAGTATATATGGATGATGATAATAGATATGCATTGAGAAAACTAAGATTACGCAAAAGTAACGAAATCCTATAGTATACATTTATACTCATTAGGATTTAATGTTTGTAATTTAATCATGTATCACAATAGGTATCTTATAAGACTACCTAATAGAACTGAATCAAATATTGTGCTTTGACTTGGTAGAGACGTCACAAGAATTCAATATTTGTATTAACCCACTAGGTAGATCACACAGTCTAACCCCTCTAGGCAAGTAATGATATAAAAAGTAAAAGACACTCTAAGGAAGAAGTCAACGTCATTTCCCACTATGGTCTTTCTTGAATAACTACATACTCTATGGGGAAGAACTCAATGTTTATTCCACCTGTGGTCTCATAATGTAAACTATAGACACTCTGAGGGATCACTCACCGTCAATCCCCCTTATACTCTCGTAGTGTAAAATATAATAGACACTCTGAGGGAACACTCAATGTAAATTCACCATATTGACTAAATAAACCTGGTTCACACATCCCTGTGCAACTCAATCATGCAAAAACTATATTAAACATCCCAATTTAGTCTCTACTACTTCGTGGCTAAACAATTCCACTAAATGTCAAAATAGTTTTATAAGAAGAAAAAGTCAAACTGTTCCATCCTATAATGCAGGGCAAGGAAACAAGGTATGCCTCATAGGAAACCAGGACCAAATGATCCTAAACATTAAAACAAGGAAACACACTGACGGGGTGTTCCTTAAACATGAGATTTTACATAATATAATATCAACAAGCCCTTAATCCAACAATCAATCTAAGGTAGATAAAATAGTGTTCAATTTCCATAGCCTTAAATACTCAAAACATAGGTATTCAGAACTTTGGCATATAAAACTCAAATTCAAACAAGGAAAGGCAACAAAACACCAACCTCAATGTTGTATAATCAATCTAGTGGAACCAAAACCTTTGAATCGACCTTTAATGTCATATATCTACACAAAAAGTAAAAAACGTTCAAACATGAATAGCTTGAGAGAGAGAGAAGAGATCAGGTGGAGATGCTCTGGAAGAAGAAAGAACTCATCGATGGGATTCCAATGCACCCACTAGAGTTTGATTCCTAGAAAAGTTGATGGATTGGTGGATCAAAGAATAATTTTCTCTCTTGACCACTCTTAAATGAGGCGATGTTAGAAGAAGATGTTTATAATAATTAGACATGACCCTAGTTGGATTAAAAAAATAAAAAAAAAATTACACAGTATGTTTATTTAATGTACACATCGTGTATATACCTCAAACAGCCCCCACTTTAGGTATTCTCTAGGTCACCCCACAGGACCATGTCTTGACCATTATATAGCCATCACATGGCTACCTGTGGTAAGTAGGTACACGACGTGTACTCTTAAGTACATGACAAGTACTTCTAAAATTTCCAAAACCTCTATTTTTTTAAAACACCTGAAAACAAGATCCATACCTGAGATTAATATTTCTGTTCTTTTAAAATCCCCCATTGAAGAAATATGTCCCCGAATTTCTCTAACAAGGTGGAAAAGAAGAATCCTCAAACAACTATGGCCACTGCGATCACACATTAGTCTCCCTTTACCATGTATCATCATACACTCGGTCGTGCTGCCACAACACCCATACCAGAGAAACAGACTGCCATGGAGAACCTTCACGCTATGAGAAATGATCTGGATTGCATGCTCCTCTAACTATTAATCCCCCTCCAACTAAACCTCCTCAGGATGAAAAACATGATACGTGTCTGAGAAGTAACACTGTAACTGTGAAATGTGGAAGACATCATGCATTTCTCATTACCTTTGAGCTAACATCAACCGATAGGCAACTGGCTGGACTCTCTCGAAAACCTCAAAAGAACCAAAGTATCTTAGTGAAAGATTTCCTTATCATTTAATCCTTCAGTTTCCCAACCTCAGTGAGATATATAAGTAAACCATATCTCTACCCTCGAACTCCATAGGTTGTCTCCATCAATTAGCATAATAATTCTGCTGAGACTATGCAGTAGCCATTATCTTCTGAATCAACTACACCTTCACAATAAACTCTTGGACAAGATGAGGTCCCATTATAGTTGTCTCTCCTACCTCTATCCAACATAGGGGTGATCGGAATGGCCTACTATACAATCCCTCATAAGGTTTGATATGAATATAATTCTGGAAACTTTTATATTAGGAAAAATCTACTAGAGTTATGTGTTTCTCCCAAGATTCTCCAAAATCATGGACACTTTCTTGAAGCATGTCCTCCAACATCTGAATCATGCACTCTGACTGGCCATCTTTATAGGGATGGTATGTTGTACACAGAAGTACCTGTGTACACAGATCCCTCTATAGTCATTTCCATAAATGTGAAATAAAGTGTGAGCCTCTATCTAAAACTATGGAGCATAGATCCCCATGAATTGTACAATCTCTCGAATGCACAACCTTCAACGATTATCAACACTAAAGGTATCATTGATCTGTAATAATTGTGGCACCTTCATGATCATGTCAGTAACAACCCAGACAACATCATTCCCTCAAGGAGATCTTGGTCACCCAGTCACAAAATCCATCATGATATCATTAACATTCCACTTAGGATTGGATAACTTCTGTAGAAGATCAGATGGTCACAAATGGTTTGCCTTCACCTACAAACAAGAGGAACACCTCATAACATAACTAAAAACATCCCTCTTCACACCTAGACACCAATACTGATGGTGTCAATCTTGATACATCTTTATGACACCAAGATGAACTTCCCAAATTGAGTAATAAAAATCCTGCACCATCTCCTCACATTTTTTTCTAACACCCAGACATATAAATGAAAATGTAATATCTCATCCTGTCCTATAATCTATCTAGATGTAGGGACATCTCCTGACACACTCTTCTGTATGAATAAGACATTAGAATTTAATTGATGCCTCATTCTCACTCGTTAAAGTAGATTAGAGTTAACGACTTCAAAATATAGACAAATCTTCTCATGTTTGTTGTGAACCTTCTAATGCATCTCATAGAACAAACCCATAAGCTACCACTCACTGACGGCCTCTTGGACTTCCTGTATCTAAGTCCTCTTTCTCAATGCTTAAGCACCAGTGTTGTGTTTAACATGTATCAAGGAAATCTCAGAGACAATGGAATGAAGGGACTCATCCAACCTTCGTTATCTCAAATTTAGGTCACGCTGGGTAATGATATACTTGAGGATTTAGTGGTCAGTGAATACCACAAAATGATCACCCAAGAGATAATGTCTTGGAAAATGTAAAGAATTCACAAATGCAACTAACTCGAGATCATTCATTGGGTAATTCCTCTCATGTGGCCTAAAATACTACAACCCGTTTGTAACAACTCTTTCTCCATGAATAAGCACTGCTCCAAGCCCGATACCTGATGCATCCTAGTAAATAGTGTAACTCTTACATGGCTCTGGAATGAAAGATATCAGTGAAGAATTCAACCTCCATTTTATCTCCTAAAAGGATGACTCACAAGAATATGACCGTAAGTAATTCCCCCTTCTTATTCAGACCCATTAGTGGTGATTCTAAGAATGAAAAGTCCTACATAATTCACATGTAGTAACTAGAAAAACCCCAAAATACTCTGTACCTCAAATACATTATTTGGATTCTCCCATGAAACTACTTCTCTCACTTCCAATGGGTCTACCAATACTTCTGTCTCCAAGATATCATAACCTAAGAAGTGAATCCAGTCCGTCCAAAAGTGGGATTTTAGAGATTGGCATATAAATGATTCTCTCTCAGTTTACTTAAAATGACCTCTAGATGGATGTAATGGTTGTTTCTAGTGTGATAGTACACAAAGATATAATCCATAAAGACTACCAAAAAATGATCCAAGTAATGATGGAACACTCGGTTCATCAGTTCCATAAAACCTAAAGGTGTATTTGTGAGAGTGAACCACATAACCACATACTCATATAAATAATACCTAATCCAATAGTTTGTTAGAGGAATATTTGATGGTTTAACTCACAACTGATGATGACTAGATTACAGGTCAATTTTCAAGAACATCTGGGATCCTCGAAGATGATCAAAGAGATCATAAATCCTTAGCAAGGGATATCAATTATTGACTGCCAATTGGTTCATCATCCGATAATCCACACAATGTTAGAGGGTATTGTATGCCTTCTTTGATAACTGGAAAGAAGAAACCCAAGGAGAAATACTCGGTCAGATGAAACCCTTTTCCTGTAACTCCTCTAACTGCTTCATGAGCTCATGTAACTATGGTGTTGTTATCCTATAACAAGTAACGTACACCAATTCCACTACTATCACAAGCACAATATAAAATTCAACCATTATCTCTAGAGGAAAACCAGAAAATTTTTCTGGAAATACATCCCAGAAACAATCGACCACTGGAGGAAAGTCCATTTGTGAAGTCCCTGGTCATGTAGAAATAGACTAGAAAATTGAGTTGTAACACCTCTTAACCCTTGATGCTCAAGTCCATCTCTTCTCTCCTAGAAATTCTATTCACCCTTTTGTAAAAAAAATCCACCCTCTGGTGATGTGAAACTCACCCTACAATGATAGAAATAAACAACATCCCGGAAGGGAACAAACCAAACCACTCTAAAAATGATGTCAAATCCCATCATATCTAAAACATAATGGTCTAATAATATGTGAAAACATCCAACCTCAAGAGGTAACTCCTTATACTTTTGTACACTATCCATTCTAGTCCCCAATGGTGTGTCCAATGTCAAAATATTAGTAGATGTAAATATACAAATCCCATGGCTCTCCACAACATGCACCTATATAAACCAATGTAAAGCCCCTATATCGAAAAGAGTAGAATCTAAAACTGAGGCAACCAAAATTTCACCTATAACCCTAGAGGTTCTAGGATCTAGCTCTTTCTAATTCTGATGTAGTGTGAAATCCTGACCTACGTTGTGGATCTTCAAAGCATTATGAGATCCTTGAGATGATCCACCCTATGTTTGTTGAAAAACTTGTGTTTGAAAACTGCATCCATGACCACCACCTTAGCCTTAACGGCCTGAAGAACACCAGCCCTAGCCTAATGTGGGACTGTTGGTCCTGCTTCAGTATGAGGATTCAAAAAAAATCCACACTCCCTAGCTCCTAGGAGGTCATTGCGGAAATTCTGAATATTTCCCATATTGCTGAACGACCGACACTCAACTAGGTATCTCGAGCACTGAGGTTTCTTATGTATGCCCTTCCCGCACTGGTAGCACACCACCTAGATACCTAAATTAAAATCTCGCCTACTCATATCTCCACATGTAGACTCCCTACAATGCATCCTAATCTCTATCAGAAGAGTACCAACTCTGGATGCTGAACTTCCCTGGACCACACCTCAAGAATCTCTCAGGTTGGGCTCAGTGATCAGTGTCGGGTTGAACATAGAAGGTATTGAAGTCAACCTAATGATTTTCACCTAATATTTGATGTCATGTCAGAGACCATCCTAAAAGTTTCTTAAAATAAATACCTAGTCACTCCACATAATGGTTGTGAATCGTTGAAGCTATGTGAAGCTGGAATAATACTCCATAACTAAGAGAGTACGCTCCTCCAAACATATGAAATATCATGCTCGGTCGGACCTCAAGGTTTTCGGGTATAAATAGGCATAGATGGTCTACTAGAACTTATCCCAAGCTATAACCCACTGGCATCCTGCCTGGGATATCATATCAAACCATATCTTTGGGGAATCCTGAAGCATGTAAGTCACAAGCTTCAACCCCCTCTTAAGAGGTGTCTCGACGTGCTCAAATATAGAAAACATGGATTTTAACCATGTCTCTATAGCCTGAGTTCCTCCAACCCCTAACAACATAAGAGGATACTGCTGCTGAAATATCCATGTCAACTCTGGCATAGATGGGGTGGGATGCAGTATTCCCTGGAAGGTATGCATCATCCCCATAAATCCTTCACGGAACTGTGCCTCAACACCTGTGTTTAGTATAACATCTAGTTCTTAGACAAGTAATATGGGAGGATTCGGTGGTAGTCCCTAATCCACCATTTTTAGTGTCTGATCATTGTTTTGTAACTGGCATACAACCAGAGGATGTCTCGGTTTCATGACTCCGCAAGTCAAGTGCACACCTCAGTTCCAAATTATCAAGGACTGAACTTTATAAGTGCATTAAATGAACAAGAGAAATAAATCATTCATGTTTTACAGAATAGGGTTATATGGCATGAATATCCTCGACATAGTGTGTTCCATCAGGTTTCCACATGGTCGTGTACTTCTGACAAAACTGGTCGTGTAACACCCCTACACATGGCACGTTCATCCTGTGACACAATTTGTACTTGAATTTTTCCACCCACCCAAGTTCTTACACATGGCTAGAACAATATGGTTTCCATAGAATAAAACTACATGGAGTTTTTATGTCAGAGACATTGTGTTATATAATGATTTTACTGACCCATGTTTTTGGTCACATGGCTAGAGACACGATCAACTTTCACATGGAGTGTTCACACTAGACATGGCATGTACTACCCGAAGTTCATCCACATGTGTCGTTTGTCACATGACCGGATAAATAATCTCTACAATACGGCATGTAATCCCTGTACATGGTGTGTTCCACCAATAATTTCTTAACCCTGTGTCTCTTCCCACATAGTCAGTCACACGATCAAAGACTACAAGGCGTATAGAACAAGTACACGGTGTGTACTTAAGAAAAAAAATTCAATCTGAATAGAAGGATAAGTAGTGTTTATTCATCATTACACACCATGTTTTCAAGGTATTTCCTCATAGTAATCCTCATAAACTACTCTTAATCACAATAAAAACACTAAAAATATCATTAATGTTCTGAAATCTGATCCATGGGGGCCCATACCCCCGGCAAATTATATCTTGGAAACATATTTATGTCATATCATAACATAATTCATTTAATGTTCAATATGATCCACAAAATTCCAATCCAAGAGGGCCCATAACACCTTAAAACCAATGGTTGGCATCCATCCAAATTAAACTTCATGTATTCAAATACCTAATCAAATTATCACGTATTATATCATGTCATCTATCACAAAAACTATCATATCTTGGATAACATCTACCACAACAGCATGAAATCAGTGATGCACCCTAAATGGAATGAAAATAATGCATGATATGTGATCCCTATCAAGTGAATATATGATGCATGAGAGGGAATACCTGCATCTCATCGGGATGATGTAGTAATGGAACCTCAATAATATAAATGATCACAACACAATTTATGTGAATCACCCAAAAATGAAATCAAATAAACTGTAACAATTTCAAAACCAGAAAAAATCCATTTATCGAGGTAAATTGGATTTTCCCTGTACACGAGTTAGCTACTCCCGAGCATTAATTTTTACAAACAAACCAATCCTTTATATCCCTCTCTAAGAGCTTCAAATATTAAGACAATGCAGAAAAGGACCCCCTTTTATAACACATTGTTACTTCCAAGTTCTGGGTTCCACCCAACAATGACCCGTACCCGGTTGGTCACATGGCATCACGCCAAATTTCTTGAATTCCAGAGGTTACTGAATAGTATTGAGAGCCTTGGGTGTGATAGCAGGGAAACTACGACCTCATTTGTAGAATATTCATAGTGGAATAAAAATAAATAAATAGTATCATAATCAGTAAAACCAAACAACATGAAAATAGTGGAATGTTGAAGTAAATAAACAACTAGAGAACATATATAAATGATGTATGTTACATATGTCTAGGATTGAATCCAAACAATTTACAATGATGTAAATACAATACTAAACCCATGTATAAACAAAAAAATAATCTCTAATAGCATCGTAAGACTCGGCTTGGTCCCATGATCTCCAACTCCACAACAATCAAGTACCTGATGATGAAGCATGTTTGACCTTATCTACAACTGTAACCATATAATCTTTTTGGGTCCAAAGGCATGACCCAAACAGGGTATGAGACAGATCCTAGTAGGAAACCACCATAATATCTATTCCTAACTAATAGTGAATATATGTATAAGATAATAATGGAAATGTAGAAAATAAACTAGGAATAAAAAAAAGTAACCAAATACTGCAATTTCCATTTACATTCATTAGAATTTAATGTTCATCATTTTATAAAGTATCACAATAGGTATCTCAGAAGAGTAAAAAATAGGAATGAATCTAAGATTGTGCTTTGGCATGGTAGATGCATCACAAACATTTAATATTTACATTTACCCTCTGGGAATCTCACACAGTCTAAGCCCTCTGGCCAAGTAATGAAATAAAAAAAGGAAAAGAAACTCTATGGAATCAATCACCATCAATTCCCCTGATGGTCTTTCATGAAAAACCATAGACTCTTTGAAGAATAACTCCAAATCAATTCCCCTTGTTTTCTCATAATTTAAACTACAGACACTATGAGGGATCACTCACTATCAATCACCAATGAGGTCTCATAACATTAAATATAACAGACACTCTGAGGAAGCACAACAATTCATTTCGCCCTGTGGTCTAACTACACCAAGTTCTCCCAGCCCTGTGCAATTCAATCAAGAATAAACTATATTAAGAATCCCAAATTAATATCAACCACTAAATGGAGAAACAATTACACTACATATCAGAAGAATTTAACATGCATCAAAAGTGAAACAGTTCCGTCCTATTAAGAAAGGAAAGGAAACAAGGTATTCATCATAGGAAACCTGGACCAAATGAACCTAAACATTCAAAAAAGGAAAAAAACTCATGGGGTGTTACTTAAACATGTAATTTCAAATAATATTCTATCAAAAAACCCTTAATCTGATAATAAATATAATGCAAATAAAATATGGTTCAATTTCCTTAACCTGAAATACCCGATACAAGGGTAATCGGCACTATGGAATATAAAACTCAAAGACAAACAATGAAAGGAAAAAAACATACATTGATGTTGTACGATTGATATAGTTTAACCTTAGCCGTTGAATTGACCTAGAATATCATAGATAAAAAACATAAAAAAAAATTCACATTGAATAACTCGAGAGAGAATAAATCAAGAAGAGATTATCTGGAAGAAGGAAGAACTCAAAAGTTGGGTTCCAACACACCCCCCGGAGTTCGATTCGGAGAACAGATGATGGTTTGGTGGCTTGAAGAAGAAATGTCTCTCTTGGACACTCCTGGATGAGACAAGGTAAGAAGAAGATGTTTTTGGGAATTAGACATGAGACCAATCTAATATAAAAAAATTACATTGTGCGATCATTTTTTGTACACGTCGTGTACATTTCTCAACTAGCACTCACTTTTGGTGTTCTCCAGGTCACCCAACACGGCCATGTCTTGGCCATTACATGGCCAAAACATGGCTACCCATGGTAACTTGGTACACTATGTGTACTCTCAAGTACACAGAGTGTAATTCTAAAATTTACAAAGTCTCCTCTTTTCCTCAAAACACCGAAAAACAAGATTCATGTCTGAATTAAAGATCCGGGTTTTTACACGAACCACCAGGAACATTCGTCTTTACATCCATTTAATTATCTAGGATCCCAAACAAGCTTCCCCCCTATAGGATCTAACAACAAATATAAACCATCAACACTCATGTTCTCTTCCTCAAAACCCAAGGAATACTATGTAAAAAAACCCCATACTTGGTTTCACCCTTCATGTACTATTTTAAAGGTCCAAAAAATCCATCCTTATACCAAAAACCCAAAACCACATATAAACTAGCTGACCAATATCAACAATTTCCCTATAAATCCAAAAAATATCACTCCAAATACTAGAGTCACATCAAAAGGTAACTAGGTATTACTAGTCAAGGTCTATTCCATCTCATATAAGTCCAAAACTCACAGGGCACCAAACATGCACCCATATCATTAGCACACAAGACCAAAATGTAAAATCACCACCTATAGGGTTTCACACCATAAAGATGTCACATACTAAAAACATTCCAAATTAGGGTACCTATACTCTCAAAGAATTCTCACATTAGACTTCTCCTTCGAGGACACCAAAATGAAACTGATCCAAAAAACCACACACAAGGGGTCCAATAGTAAAATAATAATATCATACTAACAAACTAGATTCACTACACCCACTATGAAAAAGGACTACACTAACCTTCATATCAAGCACCTCACCATATATCCACTTAACTTTCCATCTAAATGAAATCCATAAAATCATACACTATCATGAACATAACATGTGAATTTCACATACCTAACATGATTCATGAGATTCCTCTTTCCTATAATGTTCAAGAATCAAAATAAAATCAAAAGCACCATTCCAATGATTTAAGTGCTTGAAATACATAAATAACCATCAAACCCCAAAAATGTTTGCATCATAAAAGAAAAACTCATCTACAATCATAACATAAAAATTCGAGAACATCAATCCCAACCCTTGGTAACCTAGTATTCCTACCAAAACATGTGTTCTCAATGAAATAGAACAATATCAATCTTAAAATCTGACACATTCATATATCTCTAGACTACCAAACCCAATATAATTATAAAATAGGAATTTAATAACCTCTTATACCACTTTGTAATTCCCTAGATGGGTTCTTTAAAATCAGTTCCCCTAACCAGATTACTATATGACCTCAAGCATGCCTCCTCATATGCCAGTGGATATTGACTATCAATGGGGGTCAAAATGAATCTATGAGAGAAATATTCCCCAATGTTAGAATAAAAAACGTGAATTAAATATCCAAATATCATACACATTAGAATAAGTGGAAAGAATAAATAAACAAAAACATGATATGATAAAATAAAATAAAATAAATTCCCAAATGAATATACCATACATACAACAAAACTCCCACTAGGATTGTTAGATAACATATCAAAATAATATAAAATAAAAAAGGATTCATAGTACCACTGAGTCAATCCCTCCAATCACCTAATATCACTTGAGCTATTTTGATCAATAAAAAATGCTAAACTCAATCCTCATCACAAACTTGTTTCACAGAAAAAATATAAAATCTACCCGGGTAATCAAGTGAAATGACTTCCTGAGTTTTTCGTGAGTAAAACATAGTAAGAAACCACCAATGGTGTCTAAATAAAATATTATTCATCAAAATATTTTATTCATATAAAAAGTGGAACAAATAAACAACACAGAAAAAAGACACACTAATGGAATAAGAAATATCATCTTCTATCTAATGACCCCTGGGTTTTAAGGTAAAACTCAGTATGACCAACATTGAAAAACCTAAAATGTTCCTTTAAAGCATTAAAATTGTGGTGTTCAATTGTCTTCTAACTCAGGGTCACACAAAACCTATGTATACGATACCTATCTAGAGTATATAAACCACTAGTTCCCAAGTTTTCAATCTGGGATGTAATGAAATATAAAATTAAAAATAAAATGTGTCTAGAACCTCATTTAAACCCTTAAATATATACCAAATATTATTATTGATACTAAAAGTCATTTCTATCAGACTCATCACAAAATATAATAGCAGTTCCCAGAACCTCTATCCAACATCCTTCTAAACATGGCATTATTGCTGCCTAGAGCACTAGTTTGGTGCCTCTCAAGGAGAAGGAGCATCATTCCAACATCCCATTCCACATGGTATACCATCATCACCTAGAAATCATTTTGTAACTTTAACCATGAAGTATATTATAAACATACAAAGACTTCTCCTGACACCATATATATAGTATACTTTCCATGCTTAGAGAATCAGTTTATCATCCAAACCATTCCATGCTTCCATTATAACTAAGATCAATATCTTGTTTATCCAAATTTTTCAAGAAAAACAAAGCAACCATTTTTAAACCATTAAAACAAACAAAGGTCCCTATGGTCCTTCAAACCAATGAAGAATCAATAATGACCAACCATTTTCACATGCCAAAAGAACTTAACCAAACACCGTCATTAGACATTTCCAAAACCACCCCATATAAAACATGGATATTTTTCATTGAAAAAAAAAATCCCAAGGAATAAATTTCCATTAATAACATAACAATATTTTTTAATTCATTTTCAAAAAACATACACCCTCACACTTGTTTCATGTTCGCATTTGAAATCCATTTTGAAACCCCTTTATAAACTACTTGGAGGTCATAACCTCATTTCATAAGAAATATCATTTCAAAAAATAGTGTTCCCCATTAACATTTAAAAGTATTTCAATTCCTAATATACATATTTAATACCATTATAAAATCCCCATATGTACTTACAAAACTAATCTCAAAAAACACCACATTTTATCACCTTAAGAGTGGTACCAATTTATTTCCATATACTACCCATTTTCAATTTTTATATTTACTCAAATCAAAAAACGAGATTAACTAAGTTAATCGTATTACCCAACTACATTACATAAACCAAGGAAGAAAACCTAAAACTCGTTTTCTTTAAGGTACACACCACATACCAATGAAATTAATGTAAAATGATTATGAGTAAATATCTTATACCACCTACCTCATCTAAAATCGTTCAAAATTAGTTTCAGAACATGGTAGCATTTCTAAGACCCATTTAAGCCTCATCCAAACTCTTTATCACCCAACAGATATCTTCATGAGAAGCCAAGATATATTCTTACAGAAAGGAAAAAAATTAATTAATTATTTCAATTAGAATTAATTTATTAACCAAAACCCAACCTGACATAATGTTGGGAAACTCACCAGGTCATCATTTTGCACCGAAACTGAAGTCGTCCACTCACAGAACACCCATGACATATCCCTAACCACATTAGGGAAAAAATCCCAAATATGTGATACTAATTAGACAACTAATTAAATTAAATCATTAAAATAAACTATGAAAATTCATTGTGGTCACATACCATAACAAATCACCTCACAATATTGTGTGAAATCCACCTTGAGATATCTTATACCCAATCTGAACAAAATCCTCATGATAAATAGATGATTCCACCATGATCTGATAGAATTTTCAAAAAATCCTAAACTATAGAACTCAAAATTATATTGAAATAAGGGGTGGAATAATGGAAGCCACTATAAGTTATATGTTACCTCAAAACATTGATGAATCTCCATAAAAACACATCCTTAGTGAGGCTTGAAGAAGTGAATAAGGGATGAGGAACCTCATCTGGTTCATGAAAGTAAGAGGGGGAGAAGAGGGAGGGGTGGCTAAAAATTCAGGAGGGGAAAATGGTAAAAATTACATTTTAATCTAATTTTGAAAAAACACACATTTTGGATTCATGGATCCCTAAATCATGCTCCTACTATAAAGTTAACTATGTCTAATTCCAGCCACTAGAGCAGTTATGCTACATGGTTGGGAAAAATTTGTGGAAACGTCCAGAACCCATACTTTAAAACACCCATTCCCCACATTTTTATGCTACACTATTTGAAAAACCATGCACCAATTGTGTTTTGATCACTGACTCCAACCTAAAAAAAGAGTACAGTTTGTCTAAAACCGTGCGTATACCATACATCATGCCTAATAATATTATATACTTCACATTATATCTCCATTTTCTTCTCATGGTTTAACCCAAACCCTGATTTAAACATGAATCACAACTGTTAACAATATTAAAGGAACTAAAAATGTCATAAGCATTAGAGTTCCACATGATTTCTCCTAAAACATGCACACAAAACTATGTACCCTTGCTAGAAAATTCCAAAACTCTTGAAAATTAAACTAAAGCCTCCAAATCACATCCAAACACCCATTCTACCTCTATATAATCATTCCCCACCATCAAAACTCTTTTAGGTACTCCATATATCTAAATATTATTTCAAGTAATAAGTAAACATTCGACCCCTCCAATAATAAAGTTTTATATACCATTAGAATAATTTGACCTACCTAGATACAAAACATTACTTTATTTCTATTATTACTATTTTTAATATTTTATAATAAATTATGAAAACCAAAATTAGTGAGGATTGTTTACTTAAATTGGATTAAAAAAGAGATAATTTTGAGAGTAAGTTGGGCAATTAAAAAAATAATTGCATTAATAACAACTATATGATAAGAAATAATTGATCTAAAATAAAAATTTATTATTTTTTCATAATTATTCCTTATGTTCAAATAAATTTAATAATTTTTTTAGAATCCTTTCAACCACTTATCCCTATATAAAATAATTATACTTTAAATATATATAGAAATGATCCCTAGTTTAACTTCAGGACTTCCAATCATGGAACCCTTATTTGATTATTGTCCAAAAGACCTAAAATGGTCATTGGTAAATTAGGAAATAATATTAAACATATAAATAATGATTATTTATAGTTTTGTATTATATTTCAACCATATAAATCTGTCTAATGTTTATTATATTTTGTGGTTAATTTTTCTCTTCCATGATTCTCGCGAGTCTGACCTCACAATTTACATGAAAATCCATCAAGATCCATATAAATTAAAACATAATTAATTATTCTTGTTTTATTAATTATATTTGTCTCATAATTTAAAAAATAATAATTTAGTATGAATTAGAATGATTATGAATAGAAACCACTATTTTATGGGTGTAGGTGTCATTATTGTGACAATTTTTATTAGAAAAGTCTTTAAAGGAGAAAACCTAATCTCATATATAATGGTATATTATATAATAAATAATTAAAATATAAATTTTAGGATAATTTAAAAAAAAATGTTTTATTATTTTGAAATATATATTTTAATAAAAAAATAAAGAAACATGAAATTGAAGAATAAGAGGAGTGTCTTATTATAAGAGATCCTCGCTACAAGACACCGTAATTATAAATGGTAAGTGATGTGAAATAGAACCCATATATGTAAATTGCATTGATAAGTCAATTAAACACACTCGTAATGTGTAAAAAATAGATATTTAGAGTGATGTAGGTCTAGGGTTTGAAATATCAACATGTGTGTATTCAGAATTCAATCTAAAAACAAACACTATGATGAGCTTACTTTTTAACCAAGTTCCAATGAAGAAAACATTCAATATAATTAATAAAATGATAAAAATAAATCCCTTTAATATATTAAAACATTAAGAGACATTGAAAACTTATATTTAATTGTTATGGCTCATGTGGTGAGGTGTGATCGGTTTTGTTGTTATCAGTCCAATTCTGCATCAACACCCACTTTTACATTCAAAATTTAGATTCATCTCGAATGTTGCAATTGAAAATTATAATTCATTTAGTGAGTAATTATTCCCAAAAAAATTATATTAAAAATTCATTGCATAAAAAAATTATTATAAAAATTTTAGAGGGATCATAAAATGGAAAAAAAGAACATTCATGGAATTTCTAAATTTTACCTCAAATTAAAAAATTACATTAAATATTCAAAAGTTATTTGATGTAGGTAAATTTCATTAACTATTATCAAAAATTAACCTAAAACTTGTTTTTTACAAAAATATTCTTTCCTTAATTAATTTTAAAAATGTTTGGATTTGGTAACTTTTTATCACTCATAATCACACTAGTCTTTATCTCCTCATATGAGAAAACCTCTCAATAGAAAAATTCTTTTTGAATAAAAGTTTTTTTATATCAAGGAAGTGATCAATCATCTATTTAAAAAGTTTATACATAATCTATAACACTTCTTTTTGAAATTCCAATTTTTTCCTTATATTCTAAAATAAATTACTCTTTTGTTTTCTTAAATTCTAAAATTTCCTTCCCTTGTTATCTCGTTCTTTATAAAGGTAATATATCTATTTTAATATTACATTAAAATAACTATACTCCATGATTTTTTTATCATTCCCCATCATGGTGTTTTAATCAAATACGGATATTGATAAAAAAATCTCCCCTTAGATGATATAAAAAAATGATAACCTTCTATCTCTCACTACATCTCAGGGAAAGATATATTTTCTCCAATGAATTCATCAATTTATTTTCCTCTACGGAACTAACTATTCCATTAAAAATCTGGGGGATTATATTACCAGAATTGATCTAAAGTAGCTACATCGTGATTATTTGAAACATTTTATTCTATAAAATCATGTTTATTTATTATAAATAGAGTAAACCACCCAAATATATTCATAATCTGATCAGATGCAACACTAGCTTCACTGATTTGACTGGGATGGAAATCTATAAAAAGATTATGATTGTTGACTGTGTTTCATTTCATTAAATTAGGGAAACACTATGAAAAATGGAATTTACATAATTATTTCATAAATAATACTATTAACTATAAATAATAGTGTATAATTTCAATGAATTTATTAAAAACTCATTCAATCTATCCAAAAATATATATTTATAGGACATCATAAGTATTTTTCAATAGGTAATATTTTATGACTATATTCCTATGAATATTGTTACTAAGTTTTTTAATAAACTTTATCTAATACCAACTATAACACAAGACCCCAATAACCTAGAGTTTATGGTTACGTTAAACATTGGTATAGAATAAAAATATGATGAGATCTAGTAGTTCAATATTCTAGGGAAACTAGATACATAAAATAAATATATTTTTAGGTTGATAACTAAATATGCATCATCTCAAAACATGAAAAAATTATTATTTATCTTTGGAAATCCATATTTTATATGTAGTAATATTCTTTGTTTCTTGGGGAAATTCGAAACAATATAATGTGGTGAGATTAAATTCTTAGTAAAGGGTATCATATAATAAAAGATAACAAAAAATATAAAAGAATTCATAATATTATAGGAATAAATATTCAAATAAAATATATGTGAGTGGTAAATTAATCATAACATATTTATGGATAATATAAAAACACTAATTAATAAATCCCATAGATAAAAATAACTCACCTCATAATGATGGATTTAAAAATATTAGACATCATAAACATATTATTAAGGCCTCAAGATAATACATCATACATAAAAAGGTAAGAAATACACCAAATACATAAAATATTATGTCTCTCAAGATCTATGAAACTTCAAGGGGATATATAATTTTATGCCCCTCTTTTGAAATAATAATTCCAACGTATCCATCATCTAAAGAGACTGCATAAATAATACATATTATAACATTTTATGAAGAAATATATATAAAATTATGGAGGTCTAAAATTTATATATAGGAAAATGATATAAAGAATATGAATACATCCCCATTCAATGGAATAATATGGCGATCTAGGTGAATATCCAATAATCAACATAGAAATTAAAGGTTATTCATAATGAAATGTTAAGTACCCTTATCAATGGAATGATAAAAAAGCAGTGGTGTATGTTAATTTCATTGTATATGGATATAAATAAGAAATTTAAATTGAATAAAATATTTTTCAATTGTATGATAATAATGAAATGACAAAAAATTCCAATATTAAAATTATGAGTTTATCTACCATATTTTTTATATGCATCGGCTATAAAAAATTTCATTAAGGAGAAAATTCTCAGTCAACATGCATTTATGGGATAGCTGAACTTGTTCCAAAATCAATTTTTATATAAATGGTCCCTAATAAAGTCTCTAAATATTATACCTTCCCCATCCTTCACTTGAAAAATCCCACCACCTAGAAATAACACATCTATAATACCACAAATATATAGAATATGTAGGGATTTGGGTTATTGAGTTTATGACTACGGGAATGCTTAACCCTTATAATAACATTTAAATATTGGATAATAAGAGGAAATATAGATCTATAATTTAAAATATAAAAAAATATTATAATGAAGAATAATAACATATTATTTTGAAATGAATAAATAATTGGAAATAATTACACACTTAAAGAAATAAAAGAGATTAAATTCCACTACCATGAAAAGAATCTCCATAAATGATGATAATAAACACCTTAGAACCATATAAAATCATTGTAGAGACTCTTGAGAGGTAAATTGATAGGATAAACATAATAAATAATTTTATAGTGAAGCCGACCATAATGAAGGGTGTGTATTTGATGAAAATAAGGGAGAATTATTTATTTCGTTGTAACTAGAGTCCTTTGAAATCTTTGTTTTGGAAAATAAAAATTCAATGGATTACCCATGTTTTTAGCACATGGATTTTGAAATTTTAGAAATGGGTTTTGAAATTTTTATTATTAATATCCAATATTTATTATTTTATATTACTTTGGGTGTGAAAATTTAATTATTCAAAAAAATAATTTTTTTAAAATATTATTTCACATTTTACATTGGAAAGTATAATATAGGTTTTGAAATTGTTTAGAAATAATTAAATAAATTATATTAATAAAATAAATTATTTTTATTCTTATATTATGGTATATTAATTGGTATTTAATTTTAAAAATATACTTAAATCGTAATAATTTTCATATATGATCACTGTATTTTATTATTTATCTAAAAAAATTAAACTATAATATAATTATGAAAAAATTACAATTGGTTAATTTTTAAGTGATGATTTCAAATTTAAATTAACTTTCAAGAAAATTAATTTTTATATATGAGAGTATTAATTGTTAAATTAAACTCTTGGTGTATTTTAAAAGCACATGTTTTCCACACAAAAAATCTAGAAGCTATTTATTATTATTATTCTGAGACATACATTTTATTATTCATCATTGAATATAAATTAAAAATAATTATGTTTTTATGTTATTATAATGAATTTTTATGATTTTTATTCTAAACATTGATTTATAATAGTAACATTACAATTAAAATTGTAATATTCCTACAATAATAATCTAATGGTCATATTACCCAAAATATATACACTTTTTTCCGACATCCTAAAATCATTTATATCCTTATCTTTGTCCTTAAACCATTTCTAATTCCCTTAATTATTTTTTTTACATAATAGAAATGTATCTCCTAATTTTTTTCATTCTTTTTGGGGGTTGATCCTCCATATTATAATATTATATTGCTTCCCTGTATTATTACTTATTCTATGATTTTATATTTAACTTAAATTTTGAATATAATTTTCTAGTTTTATATTATATTACTATTTGACTTTCCATTATGATGATATAATATAATTTGAATTATGAAAATATATTTATGGTGATGTTTTGAATCGCTATAGTCAAATCCCTATTCATAGACAAACTTTACATAATTCCAAAATATAAATTTATTTCATAATTATTATGGTGGAGAGAGTTGTAAAGATGAAGCTAAAGTTGAATATACAGTTGAAGATGATGAAAATTTATTGATTTCTTAAGTGGATAAGGATGAACTAATTTGGGATAATAATTAATATAATAAAAAAAAGAAATAGATAAATAGTTTACAATAATTCATATGTTGTAAGAGTCTCTTTTAAATATTATAATTATGAAAATGGGAATAAATATTTTAATAAATACTCAAAAATATATAACTATGTTTATTCTTACTATATTGAAAATAATAAAAGTATTTAATGGATATTGATGATGTAAAGATAATATGCACTAATATGATGAAGCTAGGGAGGATATTAAATATAATTTGAATGGGAATTAAAAACTACATGAAAGTGTTTAGACAAATTTAATGGGAGCAGAGAAACAAATAAATGTATTCAAGGGTAATTTTGAGAAGCCCATTAAAGAAGTTGGAGACTACTCAAAGGAAAATATAAAGTTTAATAGTAATGATAATAAAAAAATATCTCATTAAATTATAGTATAGGTTAATAAGTTTATATATGGAAGAAATTATTTGTTGATAATGTTAAGGGAAGTGAAGTTTTCAATGAAATAAATGAATCCACAAAAATATGAAAATTATGAAAATTCACCCTTGAAGGAAAAATTTACTAAAAATGGAAGGTTAGTAATTCATTAAAGATCTTAGATAGAAAAATAATTTTGTTCAAGTTACCAATAAATTTATTAAATAAAATGGATTTAAAATATGAGGTCAAAAGGATGATTAAAATTGTTTGACATAGTATGAAAAAATAATTGGTTATATAAGATGATTTACATTTTCTGGATATTGCACATGTTGTGGTTGTTTTTAACATGTAGTGAGAGGGTGTTTCTTTAATGAATTGTATTTACAGAATCCCAAAATATTTGAAAGGACGTACTTAATGGGGATCAATATGTCTCAAAGAATTAATGTTTAAAAGAGTGTAAATATTTTTTAGAAAATAATAGAAAATTGATATAGATATTGAATGAACTCCATGGAAGGTGTGAAAAACTATTTAATCAATATTATTTCATTAAAAAAATTCCATATTTTTTTATTAAGAAGATGAATTCTCAAAATATTTTAAGTAAAAAAACAAAAACTATAGGATAAATACCATAATTGTAACTTTATTGAAAGAATCCCAAAATAAGCATCCAAGGATTCTATATAGTGGATTTTTATCACACGCGACAGGTGATATGAAGCTTCTAAATATTTTTAAAATTTTAAAGGAACGTTTTGTATTATTTTGAAATTAAGGGATCTCAATATCTAAGGAGTTGGTTGAACATATATTCAATAGAACATGATATCATCAAATAACACACTTCATGTTGATGAGTTGGAGAAAATTTTTTTTACTGAATATTAACTTTCTAATGAAGTTAAAGAGTTGATTTTTTTGAGAGAATGGATTCTTTGTGAAGTGTATAAGAGTTGTTCATGTTATGACTTTAGTATAATGAAAAATTAGTAATGTTTTTCATCTAGGATACACTTATAATTCATTCTATTTATTTTTAAAAGGAGAAATCTCATTATGTAATCAAAGACCCATCAACCATAGGCAAAATAATATGAACAAGATTACCCAAAGTGAAAAACTTTATGATGTAATTATGTTAGAGTGGGAGAGGTATTTTGTTTGTTTCACTTTCCAAGAAGGGAATACTATGAAATAATAACATAAAAATGTGCAGAAAAAACTATACACCAACAAGACTTCTTTGCATTTATATATTTGGGGATATATAAGGATAAAATCAATAAACATGGTAAATTAATTTATCTATTTTATTTATTAATTTATTCTTATTACGTATATTTTGTTTATGATTCATAAATTATTGTCCATGATGATTTTTATAAGTTTTATGAGAAGTTATAAGAATGGTGTGGTTTTTCCTTAAATAGAATTCCAATAGATAATGATGTATTGTAAAAAACAAAAAAAATTATAGGTTTCATGGAAAATAATGGTACTTGACATGATTTTAGTTCACAATACACAATATTGTATAATTATATATCCAATTGAAAGAATATAATTTTTATTTTTATGGATTCCACAAATTTTGAATAGTATAATAATACATTACTCTTCTAGACACATGTAATTGAAATAATAGTAAACATTCAATACAGATGTTTATATGTACTAAATTTATACATTTATCCATTTGAAATATATAATAATAATAATTCTATATTGATTTACTTATGGGTTTTTTGAATCCCTTGTGTAAAAATACTTAATGGATAAAATATTGGAAAGCTTAAACAAGGTAGTATTAATGGAATATTTCTTAGTTATCTTACAAATAGAAGGTGACAATGACATTAAAATAATTAAAGAAGAAATATTTTTTATAAATATTATGTGAAAGTGATACAAGATTCATCACGTGAGTGTGTTAAATGAATAAAAACTTATGTATGTGTTGAAAATGAGGAAAAAATAATTAAAAATAAACACTAAAAATTCTCAAAATTATGAATATTATATGGATTTTGAAGAGAAATGTAATTATTCAACCCCATAAAGTTATTATAAACATACATATTCTGTTCATATGATGTTGAGAAACAATATAATGATTCAAAATATAATTGATGGTCAAGATTAAGAGGATCAGATGAGGTTATCATTGATGATAAAAATAAACCCATATTTTCTATATGTTTAATGAACAAATTAAGATGAAGTATTCAAGCCTAAATAATGGGTTGACTCTGTTAATAAATAATTAGAACATATTGGGAAGAAAAACCCTTGAATATTTATAACGACCCAAAGTTTTTCAATGGAAATTCCCTTCTTATAATTATGTCATAAAATAACATGAAAGCACAACATAATGAACTACTAAGTTATAAGTGACCTCTAAACATAAGTTTTTCACTTATGTGTTTGGAATTTTGAAAATATGACATACACGGTTGTGTTCAAGATGTTTTTTGGAGTCTAATAAAACAAAAACAATTTTTGGTGAATAGTAACCTACCCTTATGAATAGTAAAATACCCTTATGACTAGGGATATAACCTAATTAATAGTAACTTTACCTATGATAGTATAAAAATAATAGTCAAGTGAAAGTATGATGTACCTATATTTTAGAATAAGTAAATGAATGTTTCTTTATAACTATTTTTTAGTAATAATCCATGATTTTAATTAAAAATTAAATTAATAATATTAAGATAATTATTTTTGAAAATTTTAATTCATTTTTGGATTCTACACATTGAAAAATGTCTAGGTTTAATTTTTGGGATTTTTCTGAAATACTTGAATTTTTTATGAATAGTAGAATCTGATAATTCAAAATAAATGCTAAATAATTGATTAATTGAGTCATCGATGATGTTCTGATAATTTAAGCCCACTTGTTTCAATATCACATGATAAATTCACTATTCTTGGTCATGTAATACTTACTATTCCTTGTCTTGGTAAGAAATAATAAATTAATGATTATAATATTATAAAATCCTTCCTCTCCTCTACTATAAAACCCCCCTTCACTCCCTCTTCTCTCCACTCCTCTCGAGCCTTGTTCCTTGACATTATTATACCTAAATCAGTCCCCAAGGTCCTACCCGACATCCAAAATCTCTCAGCCTCCTCAAAATACCAAAACCTCTCCCCTTAAGATGTTCTGAATGGAGGAAGTCTCAAGAGGTAAATTCCCCTTCCCAATTTCTTCTTTTCTTTTAAGTTCTTATATTTTTTATTTCTTTCCTTACCTACCTTCACCATAATAGTGTGAAAAATACAGTAACATATATGTACTATAATTTCTTCATGCTAGTGGTATAATTATTTATCATCTCTCCTTTCCCCTCCCTTTTATTTGAAAGAAATAAAAGCACCATTTGAGATGTGCAAATTTATCACATTCAAGGACAACGGTTTATCAATTTATATAATTCTGGTCATGAAACCATTTGTGATATGGTTGAACTAGTTTATTATATATGTAATATATCCTATTTTTGGTTTTGTAATCCTTTGGTACAAATTTAACTAAGTTATAAAGAAAAACACATTCTTTGTAATCAAATCCACCAATTAACCAAAACGATTATCACAATGGTTATATATATAATAATTCGACTTCACTCTAAGTAACCTAATTAAAATTAAAAACTTTTAATCTCCTGGAAATTAACTAAATAATATAACTTCAATTATTAACATCCACTCTCATCTTTCATATAATCCAAACATGAATATAAGTGAACCGATCTTTGAAAGCCTTGTAATCAAACAAGCCCGAACAATGAAATTGAACCATGTAACTAATCAAAAGGGATTTGAATGAACTAAAATAGGATATAATAAATAAATTGAATATAGAAGAGGTTCATTAATTATTAATTAATAATCCTAATTTGTTTATTCAGGTCATTAATAACACGTGGAGAACACCAGCGGATTTAAGGTAAGGGATCCTCCCCTTTTTACTCTTAATCAAGATTGTTCTCTATGCTATTCCTTTTTATGCAATACAAAATGATGGGGTAAGTTTATACACCTTCCCCATACTACTGTAATGTCATATAAGTGATGAAAACCCCCTTATATTTCTCATAAATCCCTCTTAGTTACACCCAATACCATGCCAATAAACCATGATGGATTCTACCTGAACTTCCTTTATTCCATCAGGTTGCTCTATCTTTCTTTTTACCAAAAATATAGTTGTCTTTTCTTTTTATGTATAACTTCAAAATTCTGTTTATATGCTCCAAAATCATGTTATATGATCCATATCTCATTTTCTTTCAGGGATATACATGATTTTATGTGAATCTCTCTTTGATACTTCCCAATAAGCACACTCATTTTAAAGGAACTTCCAAAACTTTTACAAAATTTCAATTGCACTCTATCTTCTGTTTTAAGACATCATTATCTTTGTAAATTATGTATTTTTATGAAAACCTTCTTTTTTAAATTCAGGTTTTATATAAAATAATGTATTCTTTACTATTTTAGAAGCTCTATAATATTTTCCATAAAACCGCACAGAACTGTCTTAATACTAATGTTTCTAAAATACATTTATCATATGTTGTCACTTATGTTTGAAACCACTTACCATGTTATATTCCTATTTTACCTTATTAATTTCCATGTATTTTCTAATTATTTCATTACATGGACACTTTCATGATGTTCCCATTACTTTTGATTTATGTCATGACTGTGGTACCCAATTCGTTCCATGGGTACCCTTATGTTTGTGTATGGTTGATTTTGTCTGATTGTATATGTGGTAAAAATATTTATGTGGAAAGAATATTCTTTAAAATTTTTAGATGGGTTAACCCAGATAGTGCTCTAATGCATTGGGTAAGGTTAAGTCTCATGAGATGCGATGTGAAACAGGATTGGCGGTTAGCCTGGACACTTATTAAAATGGGAAACGGGATTAGCGGTTAGCCTTAACCCGTACTAAAGATATGATTTACAATTCAGACACATTTATATGATTCCATGTTTATATGATCCCATGGTTATATTTAATTATTTTATATGTTTCATTCTTTGGATATCATTATGTCATGCCTCCTAACTCATGTGTTTGAGATGTATCCTTATGTTCATTCCCATACTGGGCTTTTTAGCTCATCCCTTTGTTCATGTGTTCCACAGGGTACCCTATGCAGATTTAAGGGCTCAAAGGAAGTTAGAATATCTTTATAGAGATTAGATAAAGAGTATTTTTTTTAGCCACATGTTTTATGTTATATGTACCTTGTCTTCCAAGACACTGGACTTAACGATCCTTGGCTTGTACTCTGATGATAAATTATGCTTAAAATCATGAAATGTTTTATGTAAAAGTCTCAGGTCGCTATAGTTGGTATTAGAGAATGGCCTATTTATTTTTGGATATTAGGAATAAATAACCTTAGTGAGAACCTTAATGATGAGACTAAGTATAAGAAAATAGTCCTAAATTTTGGTGAGTATAGAGTAAGTGGTTTATCAAGAAAATAAATCCCTGCCTGGATACGAGTAGGTAGAGGCGGCTCTAGCACAGATGTATCTAGGGGTAAAACATAAAAACACCACTTAGAACTAGACTCGAATAGTAACTGGTGCACGATAACATGCCCTGATGCACTCTTGGTTACGGCACATCTAGGGGATATGCTTTGGTAGATTCACGAGCTTAGTAAAAACTGTTATTAAGGGAAAAAAAGAATCCCATAAGAATATAAGTTAAGAAATAGATCGAGGATAACCTATATATAAACCTAAGGAATCACAAGTCAGGATATACTTGTTCTTTATAAGTTCATACTTTTGTGTTCAAAGTTTTCATTTATTCTCAATAGTTAAGTATTCAAGACCTATAATTATACATTCTTTTTCTTAGTTAATGGCGGGAAAAAGAAGATCATGTTCCAACAATAAATGTGATAGGAAATGTGGTTATTTACCTAATGACATGCATGATGTGATAGAAACGGGTGCTCAAAACATCATGGCAGTACTTTCTAAGCTGGCTCGAGTTATGAATAATAACTTCAATCAGGTGGAACATCTCCCTCCTCCAAAGAAATAGCATGTTTCTATAGAATCCTTCATGTAGAAAAGGCCTCCCATTTTAGCGGGTCTTCTGATCACCTCCTCACAGAACAATGGATTAACTCCATTGAAAATATTTTCTCTACCCTCCAGTGCTTAGAATAAGAGAAATTTTGTACTGGAAGTCTATCGTTTTGATGGGTAAGATGATCAGTGGTGGACACTAATCAAGAATACAAAGTCCAAGAGGAAATTAATCCAATAGAATGGGAGGAATTCAAAAGGATGTTTTTCAGCAAATATTTTACTTAAACCCTCCATCTCAAAATGGAAAGAGATGTCCTTAGACTCAATCAGAAGGAATATGAGTCCATCAGGGCTTATGAAGTAAACTTTAAAAGGCTTGAAAGGTATGCCTCTGGATTTTTCATGAACACTGAAAGCATGGTGGATCGCTTCTTTAGCAAACTAATGCCTAGCTAATGAAATGTGTTGGTGATTCAAGACTTCAACATCTACGAGGAGATTTTCTGGAGTGCCCTCAAGGTTGAAATAGAGATTGGAGACTCTCAGTAGCCCCATGGGCCTAGTGAAAAGAAGCGGAAAATGGAGAACAACATGGGTGGTTCATCAAACAAATCCCATGATGGAAATAAGCCTCACTTTCCCCTTTGTAAAAATTATGGGTTGAATAATCTTGGTGACTGTCTCAAGGGAACCAATAATTGCTTCAAATGTGGAAAGTTTGGTCATCTAGCCAAGAACTATTGAAGGGATGTGAAAATTCCCTCTAATGTTGAAGAAGAAAGGAAGGTCCAGATCAACAATCATCCTGGAGTGTAATGTTATAACTGTTGAGAGCTTGGGCATTATGAGAACAATTCCCCTAAGCTGAGGGCTGTCAAAGGTAATCAGCAATAACCTCCAAGGCAACAAGGAAGGTCTTATTCTATCACTACTACTGAGGTGGTGCCGGAAAATTATGTGGTGAAAAGTAAGCCTGTTATTCATTCAAGAATAGTGAATGTACTATTGGATTCTAGTTCTACACATTCCTTTATAACTTTCAAGTTTTCTAGAACTATAGAATTGAAGCCCTGAAACCTTGATGTAGAGATATCTGTAAAAACACAAAGTGGTCCAATCATTGCAACCCAAGTGTTTGAATCTTCTCTTGTTAGACTATGTGGGAATATTCTTCCAGCAAATATCGTAGTACATCCCTTGGTGCAATTCGACCCTATAATGGGAATGGATTGGATCTCGTTATATAGAGCACATATCAACTATCATGAAAAGGAAATATATTTTCATATTCCAAACCATTCCATGATCCTCTAAAAATTCAAGGATGATCTTGAATCTACTTTAAAAAATCCATCAATGGTGTGGGTGTTGATTCCCTATGAAGAAGTATACCTCTGCCAAATGGTTGAGATGAAGGAAAGTACCAACCTTGAGGAAATTCACATCGTGAGGGAATACAGTGATTTATTTCCCAAAGAGTTACCCAAAATTCCCCCGAATAGTGAGGTAGAGTTCTCAATTGAACTCATACTCGGAGCTACTCCTATCTTAAAGTGTCCCTGTAGGATGGATCCTATCGAACTGGAGGAGTTAAAGAAGGAGTTGTAAGAGCATATTGACAAAGGTTTCATATTCCCTAGTGCATCACCTTGGGGGCAGCAGTGCTCTTTGTGAAGAAGAAGGATGGAACAATGTAGTTGTGTATCGATTATCGAGAACTCAACAAGATCACCATAAAGAACAAGTATCATCTCCCAAGGATTGATGACTTGTTCCACCAGTTAAGAGGAGATCAATACTTCTTAAAGGTGGATCTTCATTCTGGATATCATCTGGTAAGGGTGAAGAAGGAATATATTCAGAAGACAGCCTTCCGAATGAGGTATGGGCACTATGAATTTTTGGTGATGCCCTTTAGACTTAATAATGCCCCTACAATCTTCATGGGTTTGATGAATAGAGTCTTTAGACATTACCTCAACAAATATTTTGTAGTTTTTATCAATGATATTCTCATCTACTCCAAGAGAAAGGAGGAACATGAACAATATCTAAGACTTGTGTTGGTGACACTGAGAAAGTAGATGTTGTACGCCAAGTTTAGCAAGTGTGCCTTTGGATTAATCAAGTCACGTTCTTGGGACATGTGATCATAATTAAGGGAATTTCTGTGGATTCTTCAAAAACAAAAATGATTAAGGATTGGATCAGCCCCACTAGTGTCACAAAAATCTATAGTTTTCTTGGATTAGCTGGGTACTATCGACATTTTGTGAGAAACTTCTCCCAATTTTCAAGCCCGCTAACAAAGCTAACAAGGAAAGCGGTAAAGTATGTCTGGACGGAAGAATGTGAGGGAAGTTTCAAGGAGGTAAAGAGAAGGATGATCACTACACCTGTACTCACACTACCGAAAAGTGGATAAAGTTTTTTGTATATAGTGATTCTTCAAAGAAAGGCTTGGGTTGATTACTCGTGAAAAATGAAAATGTGATAGCCTACACCCCACGATAGTTGAATATCCATGAGAAGAACTACCCAACGCATGATCTAGAGCTGGAAGCTGTGATTGTTTCCTAGAAAATATGGCGGCACTACCTTTATGGCGAGAAGCGTGACATATATAGTGACCATAAGAGCCTAATGTATATATTCACACAAAAGGAGCTCAACATGCATCAAAAGAGATGGTTAGAGATAATCAAGGATTATGATTGCTATATTCACTATCATTCTAGAAAGGAAAATAAGGTAGCTGATGCTCTAAGTAGAAAAGAACCTGATACTATATCAATGTTATGGATTGAGAAAGACCCTATCTTCTTGGATATGCAAAGAATGGATTTGGAAATCATAAGGGAAGGGGATACATCCTACCTTTCCAAAATGATTGTGAAACCATCCATCAAGGAGAAGATTAAGGAAGCACAAAGGGATGATGTGGAGATACAAAAGAGGGTGAATGTAGTAAAGGAATGGAAGCTGCAAGAGTTCCATATCGACGATGATGGTGTGGTTCAGTATGGAACAAGGCTTTGCATGCCTTCATCACCTGGGATAAAGAAGGAGCTATTGGATAGTTCACATAGCTCAATATTCTCTATCCATCCTGGGAGTACCAAAATGTACCATGATCTCCGAGAACACTTCTGTTGGGATAACATGAAGAAGGAGATTTTAGAATATATATCAAGGTGTTTGGTATGTCAGCAAGTTAAAGCTAGGTAAAAAAAGTCCAAAGGTATGTTGAAGTCATTGCCTATACCCATGTGGAAATGGGAAAATGTTACTATAGACTTTGTAACGGGTCTCCCGAAGATGTCTAAGGGAAATAATGCGATATGGGTTGTGGTTGACTGACTCACCAACACTGCCCATTTTATCATTTTTCGGGAAGATCTCCCACTTGAACAACTTGCAAAGATATATGTGAAAGAAGTGGTGAGACTTCATGGTGTTCCACTCTCAATTGTCTCTGACCTTGATCCAAGGTTCACATCTAAATTCTGGAGGAGCCTTCAACATGCTTTGAGTACTGAATTAAATTTCATCATGGCCTATCACCCGCAAACTAATGGCTAGTCTGAAACAACTATTTAGACACGTGAAGATATTATAAGAGCCCGCTATCTAGAATTCAAAGGTTGATGGGATCAGCATCTCCTATTGTTTGAGTTCTCATACAACAATAGCTTCCTATTGAGTATTCAGATGTCCCCATATGATGCTTTTTATGGAAAGCGATGTAGAACTCCAATCTTTTGGGCTGAACTAGGAGAAAGAAAGCTACTTGGATCCGATCATGCTCAAGAGATGACAGATAAGGTTTAAGTCATCCAGAAACACATCAAAGCTGCTCAAATTCGAAAAAATATCTATGCTAAAAATCGTCGAAGGGACTTGTAGTTTGACATTTGAGATAATGTCTTCCTCCAAATATCTCCGTGGAAGAGAGTCATGTGATTTGGGAAGAAAGGGAAGCTAATCCAAAGGTATATTGGACCCTTTGAGATCCTTGAACACATAGGTGTCGTTGCCTATCAGCTTGTACTTCCCCTGAATATGGATCGATTCCATGATGTTTTTCACTTATCACTCTTGAGTAAGTACATACATGATCCTTGGCTTGTACTAAACTCATAGGTGGTGCAGCTGGAAGATGATCTATCCTATAAGGAGCATCCGGTAAAGATTCTGGATCAGAGAGATAAGGTTATACGCAACAAGACAACCCATCTTAAAAAAGTGTTATGGAGGAACCATAAGTTTGAGGAAGCAACTTGGGAACTATAAGAGGCAATGAAGGAGAAACACCCTCACTTGTTTATGTAAACTAAAATTTTGGGCGCGAAATTTCTTAAGGGGAGAAGAATATAAGGACCCGATGTTTTTCAATAGAAATTTTATTCTTATAAATATGTTATAAAATAACATGAAAACACAATATAATGAACTACTAAGTGATAAGTGACCTTTAAACATAATTTTTTCACTTATGTGTTTGGAATTTTAAAAATCTAACATACACGGTTGTGTTCAAGATATTTCTTGAGGTCTAATAAAACAAATTGGTGAATAGTAACCTACCCTTATGAATAGTATCATACCCTTATGAATAGTGATGTACCCTAATTAATAGTAACCTTACCTATGATATTATAAAAATAATATTCAAATGAAAGTATGGTGTACCAATATTTTAGAATAATTAAATGAATGTTTTTTTAAAACTATTTTTTAATAATAAACTATGATTTTAATTAAATATGAAATTAATCATATTTAGAAAATTATTTTTGAAAAATGGACTTCATTTTTGGATTCTACATGTCGATTAATGTCTAGGGTGAATTTTTTGGATTTTTCTGAAATACATGAATTTTTTTATTAATAGTAAAATCTGATAATTCAAAATAAACGCTAAATAATGGATTAATTGAGTATTCGATGATTTTATTATGATTTAAAACCACTTGGTTCTCGATTACATGATAAAATAACTTTTCGTGTTCATGGAATACTTACTATTCCTTGTCTTGGGAAGAAATAATAAATTAATGATTATAATATTGTGAAATCCCTCCTCTCCTCCACTATAAAAACTTTCTGTCACTCCCTCTTCTCTCCACTCCTCTAAAACCTGGTACCTTTCCATTATTCTGCCCCAAAAACTCCCCAAGGTCCTTCCCCACGTCTAAAATATCTCATCTTCCTAAAAATACCAAAACCTCTCCCCTTAAGAGGTTCTGAAAGGAGGAAGTCTCAAGAGGTAAACTCCTCTTCCCAATTTCTTCTTTACTTTTAAGTTCTTTTCTTTTTTATTTTTTTACTCACCTCCTTTCACCATAATAGTATGAAAAATACAGTAACACACATGTACTGTAATTTCTTCCTTCTAGTGGAATATTTCTTTTTCTTCTCTCTTTTCCCCACCCTTTTATTTGAAAGAACTGAAAGCACCGTTTGAGATGTGCTAATTTAGCACATTCAACGACAACGGTTTATCAATTTTAATTATTATGGTCATGAAACCATGTTTGTTATAGATGAAACCGATTATTATATATGTAATATATCCTATTTTTGGTTCTGTAATCCTTCGGTAAAATGGAATTAATTTATAAAGAAAAACACATTCTTTGTAATGAAATCCACTGATTAACAAAAACGATTAACACTATGGTTTTATATATAATAATTTGACTTCACTATAAGTAACCTAATTAAAATTAATACCATGTAATCTCCTGGATAATAACTAAAGAGTATAAATCCAATTCTGGACAACCACATTCATCTTGCATATAATCCAAACATGAATATAATTGAACCGATCTTTTAAAGCCAAGTAATCAAACGAGTCCAAACTAGGAAATTGAACCTAGTAACTAATCAAAAGGGATATGAATGAACTAAAAAGGGTTATAAAAAATAAATTGAATATATGATAGGTTCTAGAATTATTAATTAATAATCCTAATTTTTTTATTCAGGTATTTAATAACAAGTGGAGAACACCAATGAATTTATGGTAAGGGATCCTCCCCTTTTTACTCCAAATCAAGATTGTTCTCTATGCAATGCCTTTTTGTGTAATACCAAGTGATGGGGTACATTTATACACCTTCTCCATACTACCCTAAAGTTTTATAAGTTATGATAAACCCCTTAGCTCTCTCATCAATCCTTCTTAGTTACACCCGATACCATGCCAATAAACTATGATGGATTCTACCCGAACTTCCTTTATTCCTTCAGGTTGCTCTATCTTTCTTTTTACCAAAATGTAGTTGTATTTTATTTTTATGTATAAAATAAACATTCTATTTATATGATCCAAACTCATGTGTTAAGATCCATATCTCATTATTTTTCTTGGATATACATTCATTTATGTTAATCTCTCCTTGATACATCCCAATAAGCGCACTCGTTTTAAAGGAACTTTCCAAAATTTTACCAAATTTCAAGTGCACTATATATTCTATTTTAAGACACCATTATCATTTTAAATTCTGTATTTTTATGAAAACCTTCTTTTTTAAATTCTGATTTTTTATAAAATAATTTTTTCTTTACTATTTTAAAATCTCTATAGTATTTTCCTTAAAACCGCACAAAACCGTCTTAATGTTAATGTTTCTAAAATACATTTCAAATATGTTGTCACTTATGTTTGACACCACTTAACATGTTATATGCCTATTTTACCCTATGAACGTCCAAGAATTTTCTAATTCTTTACTTACATGGACACTTTCATGATATGCACATTGGTTATGATTTATGTCATGATTGTGGTACCCAATTCTTTCCATGGGTACCCTTATGTTTGTGTATGGTTGATTATATATGATTTTATATGTGGTAAGAATATTTATGTGGAAAGAATATTTATGAAAATGTTGATATGGGTGTGCATATAGTTATCCAATGTATTGGGTAAGGTTAAGTATCAAGAGATGCGATGTGAAACGGGATTGGCGGTGGGCATTGACCCTTACTAAAACGGGAAACGGGATTGGTAGTTAGCCTTGACCCATACTAAAAATATGATTTATGATTCTTCCATATTTATATGATTCCATATTTATATTATCCCATTATTATATTAATTTATTTTATATGTTTCATGCTTTGGATATCATTATGTCATGCCTCCTATCTCATGTTCTTTAGATGTATCCTTATGTTCATTCCCTTACTGAGCTTTTTAGGTCATCCCTTTGTTCATCTGTTCCCCTGGGTACCCTATGCAGATGTGAGGGCTCAATGGAATTTAGATTCTCTTTATGGAGATTATATAAATAAGTTTTTTTAGCCCCATGTTTTATGTTATATGTACCTATTCTTCCAAGACACTAGACTTGACGATCCTTGGATTGTACTATGATTATTCATTATGCTTAAAATCATGAAATGTTTTATGTAAAAGTCTCGGGTCGCTATAATATTGGTACACAATCTAATGAAATTTAATGATTTGGAATAATGTGGGTGTTCAAGTATATCCTAAATAAAAATGGTGAAGTGATGTGGAATAATGAATCATTCATTGCTAAATGTTACTCTTAGGTCAAAGGGATTAAATTTGATGATATATTTTTATTTATTACAAGGCTTTATATCCTAATTATTTTTCATGATATTTTTGTTCAATGGAGATACAAGATCTTCCATGTGAATGTTAAGTCATCCTTCATCAGTGGGAAACATTAAAATAATATGTACCTATAAAAAATTGAATCATCCTTATTTGAAGATGATGAAGGAAGGATTTGTTTATATTTAATAAAAAAAAGAATGGGTTATAAAAATCAAAAAGGATATTGTATTAAAAGATTCTATCATGTTTTATGGTCCTTAATTTCATGAAAGTAAGAGTGAATTCCTATATCTACATTCCATAAAATGATGATTTATCTTTCATTTATAATTTATTTGTTAATGATATTATATATTAAATAAATGAATTTAGTATTTACAATGATTTTTCCCCTGAAATAAAAAGTTGATTGAGAATATTATATTGGGAGAAATAATGTTCTTCTTGGATTTTATAATATTAAAAGTGAAGTATTGAATTTTACATTATCAATATAATTATCCTAAGAAATAATGATAGTGTTTGTTCCAGAGGACACAATTGTAGTTTATTCTCCAATAATAGTGGGAGAAAAACATTCTAGTTTTGATTAAAATAAATAGGTTAATTAAATTTTTTTAATAAAATCATTTGGAGTTTACTCTTTTGAATAATTTATGTGAAATTATATCATATTTTCTAAAATTATGTCTAATATATCAATATACATCAATGGAATCTCATTTCACTATGTTAAAGTAGATCTGATGGTGTATAAAATTATAAAATTTACTTCAAATCAATATATAACCACAAAAAAGGTTAAATCATTATGGTTTTACTAATATTTATTAGAATAGAAACATTTATAACTATATTTATACATCTTGTGGAATATTATTCAAGGGAGTTAGATACATGGTTTATCACCATAGAAAGAAAAGTTCAGAAACATTAAATATGGATAAATCATTGTGTATTACTACAATTAAAGTAAAACAAATTAATTTATGTTGATGATAACTGAACTTAAGGAGATCAAGGTATTATTTAAGTTTCCATTTATTTTGGATTATGATAATTATAGCTTGATAAATTTGTCAAGGAATTAGTTTAATTATTTTAAGTCAAAAATCTATAGATATAATCTACCACAATATAAAATAAATTTAAGTAAAATTAATGTTTAAAATATATTTTATCCATACAATTAAAAAAGAGATGAATTTTTTACCAAGACATTTATAAAAGATATATTATAGGGGTTGAGGTTAGTGATGGGAGTTCGACCTTATTATTTTCATTGAAATTGTATGATTTTCCATCTCATCTCTTCATGAAATTATATTTTTATTTAAATAAGAAATAAAAAATATACATTAAATGAATATGTCATTACATTATAGGAGAATATATTTAGGTGTTGTTTTTCAAAAATGTGAATATTCATATTTAGTAGTGTGTGTTTGGGAAGTGTATGAACTATTATAATGTGTTATTTGAGTGAATGTGATGGGATTTTATTTTTAAAGTATATAAGTACATTTTTTAAATATGTGAGTTATAAAGATATGTGGATGTTGGTATTAGGGTATTTAAGTATTTCATTCTGATATAAATCTTTAACATTGCAAATAATATTATATATTTCAAAAACTATGTTTTATAGCATTTTGTTAGAATGAATGAATTATGATTCATTCCGATGTTAAATTATGATTTATTTTCAATGGATGATGAAAAAATCCAAATGGGTAGATTTATTATGACCAAATACTATTTTTTTATGTTTAGTCTAAAGTAATTTGTGTTAATGGGTAGATTATTGATTTTGGAGAATGTGAATTATAAATAATTTTTGGTGATGGTGTTATATTTTGTTGTGAACGTCTTTTTAGTACATAATTTAAAACCTTATATTGAATATGTGATGTATCTTGGTGTTTTAGTTTAGGTAAATATCTTTCCAAAGTTTAGAAGTGATTTAAAGAAGTGTGTAAGTAGAAATTTTGTTTTTAAATGATTTTTAAGTTGATGTTAGCATCGATATACCATGTATTATACCAAAATGACTATGGTGATTCACTATAAGTCTCTATAATTCCATGGTGTTGTGATTAACATGTAATTTTTCTATTAATAATTGGAATTAATGAGTTTAAACCTTTGAATAGTCATTTTATACGTTATATTTCTTACATAAGTTCATCTTCTCCATGAGAAGGTTCACTTCCCCAAGTTAATTGTTTCCACTATTTATATGAAAATTTAATCCATTATATTATATTTTTATTTTAGATATGGTATGAAGAAATATTTTTCTAGAATTAAATGATGATTTATATGTCTTATTTTATATGGGGACAACATGTAAGCTAGAATAGGGAGGTTTATATAATGGTACACTTATGATGATTATAGTATAATGATATTAAATATCGGGCGATATTACCATATGATGTTGTAAATGAGTAGGGTGATCATGGTTTTTTTTAAAAATTGAAATTATTTGGACATTTCATTGTATTTTATGAATAATTAAATGTTTTTAAAAGAATTTTAAATCTAATATTATGATGATAACTTTTCCATAACAAGTTGGTTTCAGACTTTTTTTAAAATAAAATGGAATAACATGATATATGGTAAAATATGTGTGGTGGTGGTGAAGAGTTTTTTTAAAAATTGATTTGGATATGTTAAACACTAATATTACACGGGTATGTACACCATGAAATCATTAAACAACATTTCCCGGTTTAATGGGAATCTACAAATGTGGATTAATTAACGAATTAAGTGAAACTGAAACATAATTATTTTAGTATTTAATGTATAAAAAGGATTAATAAATGAACTTTAATGATCAAATGGATATATTTAATGACCATAATGTATATGATATGTTAACTCAAATAATTTTAGATTGAAATTAAAATTTAAAAATTTGTCGAATTTAGGCTTCTCTAAATGTTCTTGAAAAAAGTAGATTAGAGATGTGAGTTACATAAAGAAAAGTGTTTAAGGTAGAAAAATTGGAATGAGAATGTATAAATAAGATAATATGAGTGAATATAATCTTTATTAAGGTCATACTACACATTTGGAGTACTTGGATGTGGATATTAAGGATTCTCTTGATGAGAATAAAGGATGGTTTGGACAGTAGAGTTATTTTTTGAGACAATTCTTATTGATTAAATACTAGAGGTTTCCCTGTCATATTTATATCTCATTTAATAATATAATGATATTTTTGGTTTTCCAATACTATTTTAAATCACCATTTAATATTAAAATATATGATTAAAGAGTATAAGAGGAGATCGAATTCAATAAAAAAAGTTATGTCTCATATTTTATGTTTGAACATCATTATTATTTCTTATTTTGAAGGGGGTTTTTTATTGTGTGATATCATGTTACATAATATAGGGTATATAATTTATGTAACATGTGTTTAGGATAATATTTTCTTATTTATATGAAGGTTGATTAGATGAACGTGTCTGGGATTTCTGGATGATTTCATGGATGTAGATCTTTGTTTTGAGAGATAAAACTTATCAATTTTTAATATAAATTATGATTTTGATTCCTAAATTGGTATTAAATGATAAAAATATACAATTATTTTAATTTAATATGTGATGAAAGTAGTTTTATAGTCGATTAGAATAGAAACAGATCTCATAATTCACCATATCTCAATAAATCCATAAAAAACATAATACCTATTGGAATTCATATTTAATCAATATCCACTGGCCCTGCAACTTTTGGGACCAAATTTTCATTCAATTTTAATGAAATAAGTCTTGATCAAAAGATGTTATAGGGGATCATTGGAAACCTTCTATATTTTATAGTGTATAGTCTATAAATTGTGTTTGTAGTCAATTTTTTTTTACATAATTCCAAAGTAATGCTAAGGATTCATGATTTGGATTTCACTTTTGAATATTTTTTTATTATCTTTTATAATAGATAACAATGTTTTAATTTAAGAATAATGTTTTGATTTACTAAGTTAGAATTGTTAATGATTTTTTGTTCAATTTTTAAATATTACAGAGTTATTTGAAACTGTTTATTTAATTGTATATTTTTATATTTTAGGTTAATCCATGGTTGAAATAATGAATCATTATAAGAAATCATAATTATGTTTATTTTTATAAATAAATTAATGAATATTATTATTTTAATATTATACTTATTTAATTCTCTTTCATAATAATAATTTTAAATGTTTTGACTAAATTATTGTATATAAAAAATATATTATTTTTTTAATACTTTGTTTTCATATATTTTATTATAAATTGAATTTATATTTTTTTATATCATTTATTTAATTTATAGTTAGGTACCATTATTATTTATTTTTCAAGTGATTACATCCAAGTGACTATATGAAAGAGTGGAAGTGTCTATTTGAGGTGGTCATATAAATTTTGGTGATTCATCCATTGTCATTTAAGTGAACATGATAGAGGATTAGAAAATACTATTTTATATTATTCAAAGTTAATGCATTCTACTTTTCTTACTATAAGATGAAGCACATATGGTTACATAAGTGAATTTATGAAGGAATTATCATGTGAACATGCATGAGGAAATAAACTAACCACATTTGAATTCATAAACCTACCATATAGAGGAGTGACCATGAGTGCTAAAATATGACCAACCATGAGGGGTAATAATGGAAAGACATCAATTGGATCGACCAAAAAAGGTTTAAAATTGTTTGACCTTGGATTATGATCTAAAGAGGTTGATTGGAGTCATTGTTACATGTGATGTTATGAAAAATGTAATAAGGTTGGGGTTTCAAGATGGTAATGATAAATTAATGTTTTAATCATATATTATATTTGGGGGAATGTATGTTTGAATATAATAGATATTGGATGAGTTATGTTGAAGATTGAGGAGGAAAATTTTTATGATGTAACTAACTGAATATTAGGTCCAATCCAAGCATGAATACAAAAAGGAAAAATATTCTTCAAAAATCATATACACAGCTAGAGGAAAAAAATTAAGAAACTAGGATTTTGATAAATAATTACTAATTTAGGATTATTAGAGAATCAATATGGAACCAAGATAGGTCGGTGGAAAAATTGAGGACAGAAGAATATGGTGATGACTGAGTCGTGTTGGTGTGAGAAGATGACCCAATAAAATTAGGGACAAGTGACATGAATTCATGAGGAAATACTGGTTGGAGAAGTTTCAAGGATTAGTATCATATGTACATGAAGCTGAGTAAAATTATAGATTTTTGAATCGAATGATGATTCCTAATAAACCTATTCTAGGTTGAATCAGGTATATCCGAATCATGTTTAAAATTTTACTAACTGATCTGATAAATCACAACAAAGGAAGAGTTTTTCAATTATATTTTTCATTTCCTATGAAGAAAGGAAGATGACTGGGGGTTCTTGTTCCATGATGCTAAAACTTTAGGTTCATGTGTGGATATACACTAGGTGTGTGATGAAATTTGAATGTGTAATTTTATTGAAGGATTTTGTATATAAAAAAATTAATGTATTGGACCTTATATTTGTGTTTAAAATAGATGTCACACCAATATCCATTTATACGTGTGATGAGAATCTAGGGTGGATTAATGGAAGGTTATATGAGTTAGGAAATCTGATCCAGTTATTTGAACTCACCAAATGATGATGTAGGGATACAAATATGTTGTATTTGAGAAATTAAGTCCCTCTTATGCAATGAAAATAGTGGAATTGATGTTCCCTTTGGGGATTTTTTCAAAAAAATTAATGAATAATGAAAAGTTTTTTCAATCTGTAATCTCATCAATATTCATTACACCTAGATCTTTAACAAACCACATCAATTTTTTATATGTGGGTTTGATGAATAACATTGTGACCACATTATGGTCAGAATAGTAAGAGATGAAAGACTCATTACATGATTCCACTTGTACAATGAAGTTGTGAGATGATTGGTGACAACCTTTGACAAACTCTCTTAGTATAATTTCTTATATATATATTATAAAAAGACCATAATTATACCATGAGGATAAATAATGGAATATTAGATTATCCAAGAAGGGATAATTTCATATAGATTGAGACTAAGTAAGGTCATGTTCTCATTAGAGAAATATTTTCTTCTCTTACATATCGATTTTTGATTTTTTTTCCCCTTCAATGGTTAAATAAATATATTATAGGATTCATACTATAATGAATTGAATTATATTATTCTATTTTGATTTTAAGAATACTATAGTTATGTAAAATTTATGTTTGGTTTTATTTTTTAATTCTATTTTGATTATTAGTACGCACTAATTAACAAATGACTACTAATATTAGTAGATATGATGATCATTTATCACCAACCAAATCATGAAAAATTTGAGGAGGAATATGAATATATTTTTCATAATGATGAGAATAATTTTAATGTAATGAATGAGATATCAATTCTAACGAATGGTAAACATGTTGTGGATGTTCACTAAAATGGGATCTAATTAAATCTTCACTTTTTATAAATGATCTAAATAATTCTAATTCACTTATATAGGATCAGAGAAATTTTTTTATTAGTTTATAACTAGTAAAAAACCCTAATTTCATAAACTAATTTGTTACTCTTATCCCTTTTCTTATTTACCTTACTATTTTTTTCATTTTTTGAACTTTTCAATACTCACATCCATACCAGCATTTGGTAAGGATCTGAGACCCATCTCACCACCATTATAGAAGTTTTTATATATAAAGAAAATAAATGTTACTGTATTTAATGAAATCCATACAAATTTACATATTATAAAAGATAAATTGTTATGAACCCACCCAGGTCAACCCTCAACCGGCCACCGTAGTAGATCGGTGGCATGGCTCGAAGGCCATTCTCTATCCCCATGAGTTGAAAACTAGTTCCAAGAATAAATATGGTGCAAAGAGGGAATGATTTCTCCCAAAAAATAAACAAGAAACTAAATAGCAGAAAGATGCACAAGCAGTCCAATACATATATATAAAATGAACTAAATATATTATACATGAAACAAAATGGTATAAAATCTATAAAAATAAACCAACCACACCAAATAACAACACTATCTCCATGTGACACCGTGGGTCACTCTCTAACATAATGAGAAACCATCTCCCTATGTGATCGAACGAAATTTCTACCAGAAAATGGGATAAATATAAAGAAAACTATAGGAATGAGTATTAAAACATAGTAGGCTAGCCTGATATTTTATTTCTCAATTCACTCCCTTTAAAATAAAAAGAATCATTAATCTCAAGTTTGAACTACAATAAATAAAAGTATTATTTTCTACACATTTTACATAACAAAAAAATAAAAAACTCTACCATTATTCATTTTCAAAACCATGTTTGATCCAATAGTGTTACTATATCATTTTCTAGGGGAATGTGGTGATTTCATTTTCAACCGGAACAAGAGTGTTTTAGAAAAATTTCTATTTTGAAAACAATTTTCATAATTTCATAGAAACCAATACATCAATTTCTATGAAAAGCACTACAGAGGTGTACCAGATAAGTCGCGTATTAAGAAAAAATTAAAATATATATACACATATCCCAGTTATCATTACAAGTAGTTATATGATAATTGACATAGGTGAAACCATGAGATCAAGAATAGTTCAGAAGACACCATACATGAGACGTCGTCCTCTGTATCATTCCACATATGATGAAATAAAAATTTTCAATTCTCTTAGACACCCTCTCTCTAGACAGACCAACAGAAAATACCATAGAAATAATCCTAGAATATCCACTTACTATGGTCCACTGGTCAGTGAATGACCGACAAGTGCCGCAATCATTATCGTAAAATTTCCTCCTTAATTTAGGTTCCTCTGTCCCATGAAAGTAATGGGGTGATCCAACAAATATTTATTGATCATCCAATAACATTATATATAGTAATAATTCACAGTAGGCCGCATCCTGATTCTCTCCATTAACTAATCTCATGCCTTAAAATACAAAGATTTCAAAGGGGTTCCAACCGAGGAACCCTGATAATGGATCCCAAGGATTACCCAATAAATAAATCCCATCCATTACACATATAATATATATGAGAAACATTCAACATAGGTTTCTATAATAAAAACTTTTTATCATTTTCATAAAGTGTCTAAATACCCCTTAAACATTCCTAAAAACCAAAATTAATCAAAAAATGCAGTCCATCATTCAAAATAGGTGTCTAAAACCTTTTTCTATAAAAATACATTTATAAAAAACCTTCAAAAAATTTCCATCACACCTTCATAAAAACCCATTTATTATGAAATTGATAATTGGGATACAATTCATCAACACATGTCAAACCAATTTCAAAATCCAAATACCCACTTATTTTAGAAAAAAACAATTTGAAACCCTTTCAAGAAACCCAAAATCCTTATTCAGTATTATATATATATGTATTTAAAAAACCAAACCACAATATACATACCATAATCTATTTACATAATCCAACTGGTCATTCCATATAACACTTGGTGTGAGATAATTTAAAAAAACAAGTTTTATTATCATAAAACAAGGTTTAAAACATCATTCACACACAAAAAAACTGACTAAAAGGTTGAAAAATGATATTAAGAATGATTATATCGTATAAAGATCCAGAAATAAAAAATTCCTTAAATTAATAATTCATGTTTATGGGAAATCCTACATTGGATCCATGGTGAAATGACAAAGAACCTCCGAAAACTCACCACGAGGGTTCCACAACCCTAGATTTTCCATCATTAACCCTAAAAGAAAAAAAACCCCAATGGAAACACAGATAAAACCAAACCCTAGGTTAACAAGCCCATGGGATAAGAGAAAACCAAGAAGAAATGAGAGGATATGGAATATGGAAGAGTGGAGAAGTGTAAAGGGATATATTTGATGAATAATACATGAATAATCACTAACCTTTGGTGATAAATCACCCAAAAAGTGGACCATAAAAAAGTTTAATGAGGGGGAGCCCTATGGTCTATAAAAAATAGTTATGGAATCAAATTAGAGGTGGAGTCACTCAAATTGGATTTTAAAATTGAAATATATTTTTTTCGTAATGGGTTGTCTGGTTTTTTAAACTGTGTGCAAACCATGTGAACGCTACTTTAAAATCTACTACTTTGTAGGATTAAGTTACATGGTTTGGGAAAACCATTGTAAAACCATGCGACCCCAAAAATAGGCGAAAAACCTTCAAATGACACCCCAAATGCTAGGGAATCCCAGCAAATGATCCTTGAAAAATTTAAACACCCTATAGTGACATCGTGAGTGTCACAAACACTCCACCAAGTGACATTTTCCTAACATAAACTAAGGGCCAAACATGGGATAAAAATTAAACAAAGTAAAGATTTAAAATGTAACCCTTATCACACTCGGAACCGAAGAAAAAAACTAGGATTACCATTGAATAAGATGATAATCCAAAACATAAAAAAATAAGTTGTGAAAATTCTTATCAACATTAATGCTTTCCACCCCTGGAAAGACAAAACCCTTTCTAGTTGTTTGATCAACACCTAAGGATTCCATATAAACATGATTCTACATCATAAGACAATAATATTTCACCCACTAATAACATAACTTAAACCCATTGACATGAAATTAATCAAAAATCCTTAACTACATTCTATGAAAAAAGGAAGGATCAATCCACCAAATCCACAACCAATCCAAATACAAGACTAGTGGGATTTCTCCCAAGAAACCCAATGCTCCCCTAAACTGAATGGTATCTTAGAATCCAATTGACTTTAAATAATCTAAATAAACTAGATTAAACTGCAACCATACCAGAAAGTTGATCACCTATAGAGGGGAGGCCCAAATAGAATCACACCATTAGAAATCAACTAGCACCCAATTAATTCATAAAAGAAAACCGAATGACGCCTGAAGTTGGTCTCCATACCATTAAAGACAAACTAAGAATGACCAAATGAAATTTCAACTTAAACTAGTACTTGGACATTCCGGTATAGGACACCCAAAACTCTTCCACCATGTCCTACCCCGGCTAAGAAGGACAAAATTTAATAAGAACATATCAAGAGCATTTAAACTACCAACTCCCCAATTAAGGGGACAAGAACTAAGCTAGAAATCCCCACATGGACCAAAATCCCCCACCACATAGAGAGGATCGGGAAGGGGCTTAATGATTAGACCACAGAGACCAAAACCGACTATAACTAACATTATACCCTCATAATTGCATAAAAACCAAGACCATGCCTGCTTCACATGGTTGGTCAACATGATGTAATTGATCAAGAACTCACATACTAGAAGGCACATTCATAGACACAGTGTGAGGGTAGATCCACCACACACTTTACAACTAGCAGTAATTCACAGTGATGAAAAACCTCAACAAAAAAAATATAACTACTTCAAAGAAATAGAACATGTACAAAATTATCCTAACACCTTAAACCCATGAGATTCTAGACTATGCTTTAGCTTCACTGTAGGATCTATAGATGAAGCTCTGATGAATGAAGCATCTATGTCCTCATAGTTAAAAAATGATAATTCCTAACTGATACTCTTATTGGTTCCATGAGCCTCCAAAAAGGACCCCATGTAGAGATAAAGGATAAAGAGACACCAAAAATTTACTTTTTTTAAAAAAATCCCTTTACCCAACTAAGAATTTAAAGATATAAAACACCATTATCACTCACTCTGAATGAGGAAAACAATGAAAAAGGAACATAGCTGAACACATCAAACATCACCCAAAAATCTGCAAAAAAGATTATTATCATAATAGTAAATCATTTTAGATTGAGCCCAAACACCTCTTTTTTCAAAAAAAATTGGGATGGGGAATCTTTAAAAGAGGTGGGTTTATCTTTTCAAACTCACAAATGAAATACTTAAGTAGATCAAATGGAAATCATTCAAACATGGAACCATCCGTAGTTATACCACAACATACATCACATCTATATGGGAAAAAACACAAGGAAATAAGGAAACCATGATCTTTTTCAAAAAAATATCTCTTGAATCCAAAAATTTTCATATAAAAAACACCAACTCTGAGTGGAACTGGCTCTTTGACGTTCCAAAAACAATTCTAAAATCCAGCTAAGACACCACATTAATATAAAGATACCAGTAGAATCTAAATACAAGTTAAAATAAGTGTATTACTTATAGATAATTAGGAAGATAATACCAAATAACAACACTTATAAGACACAGAAAAACATGTCCCAAAAAATTGTCTTACAAAAACACCACAATTTTCAGCTTAAAACACTTTTTGAAAATAAAACTTGGTGGATTTTTTTAACACTCACCGATGGTTTTCTATCGAGACTCAATCACATTTTCAATTCCATGCCTCCTTGGGCACCCATCCACCATGTCATACTAGGCATCTATCCTCATTTACACACACAACCATGAATGTGATCAACCACCATAACCCAAAGTCTAAATCAAAACATCACCATTTTTGAAAAAAAAATAATTCCACCCAATTCAAAAATAATGAGCCTTCCAAAGTCTCACTAACCACCAAGTAAATAATTAATTGGTATTCAAATTCCACCCAACAAACCAATATATCATACATGAAAATTAAATCCCAAAAATTTCCATCAAAATTTATTTTCATTTCATTCAATAGATTTTCAAAGAATTCAATAAATCGTATTTTATAAATTCTATTTGATAAAATTACATTACATTTTAATTCAAAAAAAATTAAATAAAAACATACTCTTTTAAAAAAATTAATTTTCAAAAATTCACCAAAACCTCTTCTCATAGTTTTCTTTACTAAAAGATTTGTTTTACTAAATCCCAACTTTCTAAAACCATTATTAAAGTAAATTATGAAAATACATTTTCCACATTTCAAAATCAAAGCATCCCATTAAAACCAGTTTCTATAATTCTCACACAATGATTTTCATACCAATTTTTCATTACTCAAGAAGTTTCAAGGTGACCAAAAGAGAAAACTCGTGTTAGTGGGTGACTTGATTAATGGTTGGAAGATATATTACAAACACACCAACAACATTGAAAACCATCTAGGACCATGACCATGGCTTCACGTGGCTTGACAGGACCAAGAAGCTTAGGGAGACCATTAGCCTAACTCCCTTGTCTTATCCTAGTCACCAAAAAATCCCTAAAGACACAAAAACTAAAACAATCAGACATCCCATGGAAACCTGATGATCAAAACAAGAAATAGTTCATGAGGTTATTCCCACACCTACCGCACATGTCTCAAAAATACTAATTCATCTACATTAAACTACCCAAAAAAAGGTCTCTCTGAAAAGCAAGGTCCTCTGAGATCAAACGTGGCTCTGATTCCATTTTGTTATAAACCAACCCGAGTCTACCCTAAATAGGTCACTCAATTCGACCTATTTTAGAGATCGAAGGCTCTTCCCAATCAACAAGGGATATAATATACTATCAAGAATCGACAAATAACAAAGATGGAATGATTTATCCTAATAAATAAACAAGAAACTAAACAGCATAATGATGCACATGGAGTCCAATATATATATATAAACTGAACTGAACATCTTATTCATGAAAATAAAATGTATAAAAACTATAAAAATATACCAACCACACCAAACGACCACACTATCTTCATGTGACCCCATTGGTCACGCTCAAACACAATGAGAAACCATCTCCCAAGATGATCAAACTCAATATAAACCTGAAAAGGGGATAAAAAAAGAACAAAACTATAGGCATGAGTATTAAAACACAGTAGGATATCCAAATATTCTATTTTCCATTGAACATACTTTAAAATAAAAGAGATATTATTATCATGTTTTAATTCCAACATATATACATATTATTTTCTAAATAGTTTACATAAAAACAAATTATAACTCATTACACTTATTCATTTTCAAAACTAGCTTTGATCTATTAATGTGCCCATATCAATTTCAAGGTGAAAGTGACGATTTTATTTTAAAACAAAACAAGAGAGTTTAAAATAAATTTCTCTTTTAAATTTTTTTTATAATTGATATAGGAACCAATATATAACTTTCTAAGAAAAAAACCATACAAGAGTACCAGAGCAGTCACATATGGGGGGAAATGTTAATAGACATACAAGTATCCCAATAATAATTTCTAGCAGTTAAAAGGTAATAGACATAGGTAAACCCAAGGGATTTAGAATAATCTAGAAGACACCATACATGATTCCCCTACCTCGGTATCATGGAAAAAGGATGAAATCAAAACTCTCAATACACTCAGCCACCATTCCTCTGGACATACCTAGTAAATTAAACAAAATAATAAACCCATTATATCCACCTATTATGGGCCACTGGTCAGTACATTACCTAACAGTGTAGAAATTATTCTTAAACGATTATTTTAATATTCCAAGTTGTTATGCCTCATGTAAATAATGGGTATCATTTAACCAATTACATCCGAACAACCAATCCAAATATATATAGTAATAATTCAAAATAGGCCTCACCCAGATTCCTCCCAAGGACTAATCTCAAGACTTAAAATAGATAGACTGTAAAGGGGTTCCTACTTAGGAAACCTGACATTGATTTCTTATAATTCCACAACAAATGCATCCCATATATTACACATAGACATGGAATGAGAAGCATAAAACTGTGGTTTTTACAATAGAAAAATTTCATTTATTTCACAAAGTGGTCAAATGAGCCCTTAAAATTTTCTCAAAACAAAACATTATAAAAATGCAATCCATTTTTGAAGAGAGGTGTCAAACATGCCATTTCCATACATTTTATTTTATAAAACTCCTTCAAAACATTTCCATCAAACATTCTAACCATAACCATTTTCAATGAAACTGAAAACTGGGCCATAATTTATCATCACATGTCAATCTAATTTTAAAATCCAAATCCCCACTTCATTTAGCATAAAACAATTTGAAACCATTTCTAGAAACTTGAAATCCTTATACCACCTGATATATATTTATTAAAAAACCAAACTGCACTCGACATACCATAATCTATTTAAAAAATCCAACCATACATTCCATCGAACACTTGGGCTGTACTAATTTAAGAAAACTTGTATAATTAGAATAAAAAATGATTTAAAACATCATTTTCACCCAAAAAAAATAACAAAAGGATGAAAAACAGTATTAAGCATGAATATATGGTGTGAAAATCATGAAATTTAATTTATTTAAATTAATAAAGACTATTCATTGGAAAAAATACCTCATATCCATGAAACAATGATAATGCACCACTGAAAATGCTCTAAAAGGGTTCCATAACCCTAAATCTAACAAGATAAACCCTAAAAGAACCAAACCCCTGACATAAACAAGGGGAAAATCAAACCCTATGTTTACGTGACCATAGAAGTAGAGAAAACAAATAAATAATGAGAGGGTAAGGGAAGTTGAAGAGATAAAAGAAGGCAAAAGAAGTATTTGATAATGAAAACATGAATAATCACTAAAATTTAGTGATAAAACACCCAAAAAGTGCCCCAAAATGAGGGAGAAAGTGGGGGGAGAATCTAGTTGATAATCAATATTTTGGACATTAAATGGAATATGGAATCACTCAAATTGGATTTTTAAATTAAATTTTATTCATTGCGTAAGGTTCTGCATAGTTTTTCTGCACAATTTTGTAAACCATGTGCAAACCATGAAAATGCATCTAAAAAATCTACAAATTTGAAGGTTTATGTTTCATGGGTTTAGAAACCATTCTAAAACCATGTGAACCCAAAAATTGTACAAACCCCTTATATGACTTCCCAAACATTGGGGAAGCCCATCCAATGATCCTTGAATGATTTAAACACAATATAGTGACACCGTGAGTGTCAAAAACTCTCCCACATTCCAATTTTTCACAACAAAAACTAAGGTCCAAACATGATAAAAACCTAGACCAATGAAAAATTAAAAATTTATCCCATGTCATAGCCATAAGTCAAGAAAAATATTGGTATTCCCATTGAACCAGATCATAAGAAAAAACTTGAAAAACCGGGTGTGACATAAATAGATCTTACATTACATAAAAGAAAAACATAATTGTGAATTAATGTAATAAAAATATTCATCAATACATATTTATGGGTATTTTTATAAATATTTGGTTAGTGAATTTGGTAATAAAAAGTAAGCTTAAGGTGATACATTCTTTATTTGAGAAATATGCATTTTTTGGCACTCAAAGATGAAAAAAGTTCAAACTCTAAATATAATTAAACATAATAATGATACAATATCAAAAAAAATAACCTAAATTATTCAGATTAATTGAAAACTAGAATATATTTTTGTAAATTTTTCATTCAAATTAATGATTGGTTTTGAATATCAATACAAAATCAACTTTTCAAATCATTTGATAAAACATATGAGGGTACAAAAAAAATTGTTAAGTAAATAATCTTAAAAAAAAAGTGAAATATGTATTTCATTTGTTATAATTTATCTATTTAAAATAAATTTTATAGGTTTTCATTGAAAATACTTTAATAAAGGATTCTATACAATACAATATAGTTTTATTGGTGGTTTATTCTCTCCCACATTCCCTAATAATTTAATTATTAATTTTCCTTATTTAATTACTTTTTATTTTTTTAAATGTTGATAACATATAAAATTTTTTATTTTAAATAGAGGGAAACTATATTTTATTATTATACGAAATGATAAAGAGAGATAATAAATAAATTTTTTTATAGTGGGATATATAAGTAGTTTGTTTCTATAGTTTATAGAAGAGATCATTTTTTGTTTTATATGTTTCTAACAAATACAATGAGATTGAAGAATAATTAGTGAATAGGTTAAGGAGTTTTATATATTGATAATCTCTTAAAAAGATAATTTAATAAGGGATATTCATGAGATAATCTCAATTAATTAACGATCAATATATAATTTATAATTAAACTAAGAGTAAAAGAACTTTCTAAAACATAATTATATCATTTGATGTGGTGTTTAAATTACTAGTATATTAAGATATTCATATGAAAGTTTTCTTGAGTTAATTCATTCATGAGTGTTAAAAGTTGTTACATGTGTTAATTACCAACAACATTCTTATGGATGAGTTAAATTATAATTATATATGTGTAAGAGTCAAAGGAAATATTATTTCTTGATTTTAACGAAACAAATAAATAAAGAGGCTCTCATTATACCACAAGTTGTTTCATCAGTGGATATTATACTATTAATTTTAGATTCCTTTTTTAGACAATATATTTTACTCAGTGAATTTTTTTTAGGAATAATGTGGTTTTTAATTTTTTTTGATGAAGAGTATATTATTTATCAATGCATGAATTTATAGGAATGCTTAAGACAAACTAATTTCAAGTTAAATTTAATGCTATAATAGAGGATTCATGTAAAGTCCCTAACCCCAGTATCCAAGATTAAATGGTTAATTTATTACATAGGAATAAGATACAGGGAATAATATCCAAAATGAATGAATATTTTAAATGACTTGGTAAACAAAATACATGCTTGAAATTCTCATTTTATTTTATAAAAAACACAAATACATTCATTGAGAAGTAAATTATTCTATTTAGTGTATCCCTTCATATAGATCGAAAAATAATTCTTCATATCATAGGGATAAATGAAACATAAGAATGAGATGATATAAAATTATTTGTAATGCTAATCATTCAAAATAATATATGAATAAAAAAGGCATAAATAATATAGAAACGTTTATAACTAAAACGCATTCCATTTATTCAATAACTTGAGAATAATATTATAGCAATAAATATGGTCAACTATTTACATAGTCACATGATAATTTAAATACACCATGCATAATAGAATAATTCAATAATAAAATGTAATATAATAAATAAATTCATAATTATTTAATTCATAATTTAGGATATCACGAATATACTTTCAAGGCTTTGACTGACACACCATACATAAATTATTAATAAATCATCCAATATCCAAACTAGTTTGTCTCCTGAGTCCTCCTGATGGGTTAAGGGGATATAGTGGGCCCCTAACATCACTTAATAATTCTAATTCATTTTTCATATGAAATGGATAAAACATGATCAATTAAAAAATCGTATTAAAAACGGGCATATGAAATGTTAAAACTTACCCTAATCAAATGAAAATAACATACTAATGTGGGAGGAACACACATTACATAGTCAACACAATGAACCCCAAATGATATAGGGTATATCTTATGGATAATCCCTTGGACATTCATATCAATCCACCACTGATCTCCACATAGAGATCACTAGGTCCCCTCTCACTAAGGCCATCCAATTCGTTTTAATTAAATCCCACCCATAAAGGGGTTCCTGCATCCCAAGGTACGAGATTCAATTTTTATTATCATCCAACAGGGGCCAAGTGGTCTTTCTAGTATATGAGGTTTCTTTATAGCCATTGACACCTTGTGAAACATAATATTATGCTTTAATTTTTTATTAACAGCCCATTTTTTTTAAAGAGTCTCATTGCTATAATTATTGTGGCCACATATACCACATACATATAAGAAAATTAATGTTTCAAAATGGTATATTTATAAGTACCACCTACCTTAATTAGATTATTTCTACTAATTTTAAATGGTCATTAGGAGCTTCCATGGACTATTTTATCCCATTCATTCTCATCCAAAATCAAATGGGCTTATCTCCATAACTAGAGATCCTATCAAAAGGAAAAAATAAATAATAAATTAATAATGAAATTATTAATTGAATTTATTTAATCCAATTTAAACATGAAATATTTATTAAAAACTAACAAGGTCGTTACATCACACTAGAACTGATACAAACCACCCATGATATGTTTTTTAGGGACATCCCACACCATTTTTGTTATATTACCTAGCCAAAAACATCATTATGATCCCTATATTAATTTTATAATTTAACAAAAACCAAAAATAGTTTGTTATAATTTATTAAGGAAACAACATACTATTGTAGGTAGAAATAATTATAGAAGGAAATCTATATATATAATTGGAAAGCCCAATCAATAAAAAAATTTCTACAATTATCTTGAAGAAATTATTGAGAACCTTAATCCAAAGTTTAAAAAAATTAAATGATAGAAGTAAAACAAAAATAAGAGAAAGAGGATGAATAACCTTACCATTTAATAAATAAAATCTTGCCTATAACCACTTTAAATAGAGGTTATATAAGGGAGGGGTAGCTTTGTCTAAAACCTTCCCAATAGATTCCTCCCATCCAACGAAAAAGTGAAGATGGGACCTAATATAAAATAATAAAATAACATGACATGACATGAGTCATGGAATGACCATAGTGGTTATTCCATTAGATTTCATGACTTATCTATAAAAACCATGGTTTGGATTCTCTTATTTCATAATTTTACCTTATGATTCTTTTACAATTTGAATAACACTATCTCTTTATTTATTGTACGAGGCTTCAATTTTCAGTATCCCTACTCACCCATTCATTATTAAGTGATTACCTGAAACCTCATTCCTTAAAACAGAGCCTAAACCACATATAATACCACCATTTTAGTATTTCCATACCCTTATCACCACTTTCTAATTACCAGTTCCCAAAATTAACCATCATCCTAAATGAAAATTCAAAAAGAAGTTAAAAATTATATGCTGACCAGATATTATGGCTCACACTATGAGAACATAATATCTAATAATTTATTGTATAAATAAAAAATTATTATCTTTTTTTGATTCTAGGAATGAGAAAATAATTTAAAACTCATTAATTAACATACCAATATTCATTCATGGAAAATCTAAAAAATGCACATCAATGTTTTCATCATTAAAGATCATAACAATACACTAATAGAATGAAATAATAACATCAAATATAATTATAAAAAATAAATTTTATTACCTTTTATAATCTTGTAAATATAAAATTCTAGAGAATAATTTTTAAAAACAACACTATTATGAAACTACTTCCAAACGATCATGATTTCTCACAACCAATATGGAATATAGATCACAACTAACTAATATATGTCTAGAGAATTATTATAAATGATTTTTTTAAAATGTTATAAATAAAGGCTATAAAATTTTATAATTAATAATAAGGATTTGAAATAGATTATTAATATAGATATTTTCTATACTAAATATTCAAGAACATTAGTGGAGGTTATGAATTGGGGAAGGGGTTTTTGGTCTCAAATTTAAATTCATTGAGACATAATATTATTAAAAACCATTTATTTCTATAGTTAACTTACTCCCATATTATATTTTATATAATTATTCTCTAATTATTTATGGTATTTTGTATGCATTTGAAATTCTATACTTAAAGGGGTTTTGATTTGAATGTTTCTAAAACTATAAGTGTTATTTGTATCTATTTTCAAGTCCAAGACACATTTTTGATAACTCAAACCACAATTTATTTTTTTTATTATGTATCCACTTAAATAATTACTTCATTTTTAATTTTTATATATTTGTTCATAAATTTTAATTTCATGGTATCCCTCTCGTGTTCTTTTCATTATTATGTTAGCATTACCATAAGGATTTTTTCATACCAATTTTGGTACATTGATATATGATTCATATTCACCAATTATTTAATTTTTGTTGTATATATATTATCCATGGATTAATCTATAAATATAATCAAAGTATTTTATATTGGGGTACTAAAATAATTAAAATCTATCACTTCATTTTTCAATCCAAAACATCATCGGTTATATGTATAATTTTTTATCCAGTTCCTTTACTCAATAAACGCTCTATATTTACATCAAATGATAGAATATTATCTGCATAAATTCCATATATTTATTTATTGGGGGATATATGAATTTACCATATATATAGTGTTAGTTTGAGGGATGCTTACATAAAAATCAATTCCATTTTTTTCTTGATGAGTTGTTGAAAACTTATATTTTCTTATTCCAATATGGATGTTTATTGATTAATCATTAAGGTTGATTATATTTTGTTTAACTACCCAAATTAGTTTTATATATTATATTTGATTATGTTTTTCATTTAAATAAAAAGGGGGAAATTATTGATATTTCTCAATTATGTATCCAAATACAGATGTTTGTTGATTCCTAAAGAAATTTGATTATTAATGGTACAGATATTTATATCATTCATATGATGAATGCATTATAATTAAAGAAGATACTAGTGTGGATGAATATAATATATCCCCTCGGTGTATTGATAAGTCCTATAGAACAAATTATGTTTTGTATTTTAGTGTACTATTTCCTAGGAAAATAATGATTCCCTGACATATGGACTTTCTTTTAAGATCATGATGTATTGGCTTTGGGTATAGAATTTGATTTTTGACATTATAAAATTTCATCACTAAGGAACCTGTTATTATTATCCATGTGATAATTTATTTCCATTATTTTCCATGAATATATTATGATTTATGTTTCATTGTATTATTGTATTATTTTTGGTCACCCATTCCTTGTATATTATTTATGCTCATATTTTTATGAATTATTATATCAATTGGCATCTCTTATGTTTATCCATACAGAGTGCTTAATCCCACCCATTTTTGTGTTTTAATTTCCCCAGGTTATAAATATATGTATATCACATGATATTAATAACAAAATAGCTTGTGTGGATAATTTATTAGAGATATTGAATAATTTTAATGGATTAATTAGAATCATATATGTTAGAAAATATACATTAGTTTATAAATACATGGGATTTATTAGTTTATTATATATATTAATTCTTTAAATAATTAACATAAAAGTTATTGGAAATGTAATTAATGTAATATTTTTATGTAATTCATTTAGTTGTGGGATATTTTTGTCTAATAATCTATAGTTGGTATGAAATTAAGTATGTAAAGTATTTTATTTCAGTATCATATCTAAGAGTTCAAGTATGTGGTGCTATAATTGTTATCAAATTAGGGTCTAGATAACTTCATAGGTTAGGATTTCAGTTTATGATAGTATAAGAGTTGAAAATTTATGTTTGATCACAATTTCAAATTTATAAATAACTCTTTGTGTTAGTTGAGGTAATATTGAATATTTTAGGTATTGGGAAACTAGAACATTAGTGTAAACCATATAGATAATTATAAGGGATAGGTATATGTATTTTATAACAAACTATTGTTTTGGTAACATTGATATTGTTTATTTATCATGGTAATTACACTCTTGTTTGGATAATTGAATATTGATATGGCTATGTCATAGTGGCCACTAGCGGTAATAACCCAAAAAATAGTCGGTCAATTATCAACTCAATCTTCAATCTGGTGCATGATGAGTGGGATATAGACTATACACCTGACTAAACACTCCAAAAATATATTATTTGGTCAATTTACTTTATAATACATTAAAATGTATTTATTATTCCAAGGAAATAGGTAAAATAATATATCATATCCCTTTATAAAGAAACCTATAATGAATCAAGAGTGATTTAGGTACATAATAATGATAATATAATAATATTGAAGATCCTAATTTTTTTGCTTGAAGTTATCATTTAATAATTTTAAAATAACCCTATTATGGTGTTATTTTTTCATTACTCATGATTAAAACTTTTTTTTAGTGATGGTAGGAACCAATATAAACCAATTTCAAAATGGATTCAATCGAAAATAAAGATATTGTCCTAATGTGAATCATAATGAGTTATGATATTGAATTGGAAATATTGTGACTATTCTAAAAAACTATCAATTAAAATTTTTATTCTTTTTAAGAAAGTAAATTCCTAAAACATAAATAGATTAAGACGATGAAGTCTCAAGAAATTTTGAGTGATAATGATGGAGAAGTAAGGAATGGTAAATTTTTTACATTTTATAATTGTTGGATGAAGCCTCATTGAAAATGTATTAATGAAATTTTATGTTGCATCATGAGTGAAAAATTAGAGCATATAAAATCAAGTTATGTAGGAGAAAATAAATAATCTAGTTAACAGAGTGATGGGAAAATATATTCTTTTTTAATTCCTCATAAGATATTAAACTAGACACATCGTATGAAATTATATTATGAGTTATTTCTATATTTTAGGTAACCTTGAATTTTTTATATGTTAGTTATAATAAAAATTATGTGGATGAAATTTATTTTGAATGGGGGGGATAATACAACACCATAATAATCTAAACAATATATTGTCCAATTGACCCTACTACTATCAAAAAATTTATGTACATGAAACACCACACCAAATTATACCATGGAATGTTATATAAACATTAAAATATTTCCAAATAATTGTTAGATAAAAATATTTGTATCAAAATTTTAAAATATATTTAGTAATAAAAATAAATTTCATTATTAATGCTAATGCATTGATGAAAAATTCAATTACTATCATTAAATAGAAAACAATACTTCTATATTCTAAAAAATGTAACCACTGTGAAATAAGTGAGTTTTATTTTCAGAAACTAAATATATTATGTAAAAAATATATTATGGATATTAATAATATATTAAATAAAATTTTACTATTAATATATAGTAAATAATAATTTGAATGGTTAATATTTTTCTAATGTAATTTTCTTTGAAAACATTTTAATTATATTTTTATGCTGTGATATGAATGATAAATTCTCTGAATTTAGAATTATTAGTTTTTTAAAAATAAACATCATTTTTTGAATTTTCATTTCAATATTATCATAAGGTTACTTTTTGAGTATTTTATATTATAGTTTATTGTTATTTGAATTGTTAAAAACATTGATTTTATCATCACTGTAAATTTTAAGAACATTTCATTATAACGTAAATAAATATAATTTATAATATATTATAAGGGATTAAATATTTAAATAAGGAGTATAATTATAAATTTTTATATTGAATTTTTAATTTTTATATCCTATGTTCTACATTTTATTAGTATTGGTATTTTTTTATAAAAAAAAGCTATTTTGGAGTTTTCATTTAATTAAATATAATTTTTGTAAAATTAAGTTTTATATTAATTTAAAATATAAATAAATATTAATATTATATTTTTTAAACTGATTTATCTAATGCAAAAAAATACATTGATAATTTTACCCTAAAAATAAATTTTAATCATAGAAATACACTTTTTCAATAATTGTGTTTTTACACGTTACATGAACTAATAGAAAAAAACAATTCTTACATAAATAACTTTTATATAAAAAATTTGATGTAATATTTGGAATGAAAAGATCCAAATTATTTAATAAGGTTTATTTTATTTTCAATTATTAGAAAGGAATTTAATTCTGTAAACACAATTTACCATGATAAAACCAAAAATTTAAATAGTGAAAATCATAAGAAAAAAAACATAAAACTATTTTCAAATGTATTAAAATGAATTGTTGGGGTATTTTAAACCTTATATCATCCCCACTATATTATTTTCCATTTTCTAGTCTTATTTACATTCAAAATATTTCCTCATATTATATTAAGTGGAGATATTTATAAACATTTCTTTTCTCACAACTTATAAAAGGGACCTCTCACCTCCACTTCAATGACACAAAAAATTATTTTCATATGAAAAATATTCCATATTTTCTTCCCCTATAATTCCATTCCTTTTTTTCTTTATCTTCTGTTCCCACGATTTTTGGCCTAAGACCTTCATTTTCGAGGTGTCTTCCTATAGAAATCTCAGGTCATCAATATGAGTACTTTTACCATTACTTATATCCTTTTAATTATTACTATCCAAAATCTATGTATGTAATTCCTATATATTGACATAAATATATTTTTGTATAATGAATTATATTTTTATAATTAATGAACTTTTTACTACCTTTTCCCCATTTCTATTATGAAAAACCAAACCATTATTCTGGCATTGCGCAGACTTCTACCTCCATGAAGCGATAAGTTTAGTTTTTCATTAATGCTTATTTTCTCTTGTTACGATGGTAAAATTAGAGAATAAATATAACATATATAATTTTCTATTATTAATATACAAATTTCAATACACCTTCTTTAACTCCCATTATTTTCGAAATTGAAACACGAATCATGCATTTTACAAACTAACACATCCACAAGGTAACATTTCTTATTATTAATATAGTCACATAATTATTTATTAAACCCAATTATAATATAATTTAGCACCTTATAATTAGATAAATAATATCATTTTTATTATTTAATAAATATATAACTCCCAAAAGAAACCACTTTCATTGTCTTAATCATCAATTAATTATGGTAAGTCCAGGTTTGGTTCAGTCTAACAACCTACTTGAACAATTCTACAAAATAAAAAATGGATTAATACAAGAACATAATTACTAATAATTTATGATATATGTATAAACATATAATTTTGTTTCTCTAATGTTAACATTAATTTTAAACCTTTTAATTAAGATATAAATAATTGTTTAGATGAAATCCCGAAATATTGAACATTATGGATGTAACAACTGAGGTAAAATTAATAATCAATTTCAACAATTACTATTACTAAAAAATCATAATATATATAGTTATATTCAATATTTTAATATTTAGTAATATTCCAGTCAAAAAGTTAGTATATTTACTCTTACTAATTGTGTTTATAAATATTACATGATTTTAGTTAAAAGCTTGATCTAGAAATATTATAATTTTAATTTGAAAAAATGAATTTCATTTTTTGTAAGTAGTATATAAAAATCATATTTTGGGGTAACTTTTAATAAATTTTTTAATTTTTTATATTAAAATAAATATTGAAAAATATGGATTTTAATTGTAAACTGTATTTTTTAGGATTTTATAATGTAAAATTCTATTTCGTTTAATCTCAAAGTTTTATTTCTATATTTTGATAAAATTAAATCCAATTATGTTCATTCGAATGAATTTTATACATCGATTTGGTATATAAACATTTTGAACTGAAAAATTAATTTTTTATCAAGAGAAGTTTTTCATCGCATTTTTTTGGATTAATTTTAAATTAAATTATGAATATTGAAGGAATTTAATATCAAAAAATGATTCCATATTTGAAATCAATAGGTTTTAATTTGTAAAATTGTTCCATTTTATTTTTTTCATTATGAATATTAATAGTAGTAAATATTTGTCAAATCAGTAAGGGTTAATCGGGTAATTAAGGCTAAAAATAATTTGATAAATCCTAAAAATATCTATAATAATTTACTTTATTAGATAATATTTTTTCATCCATTCCCATAAAATTCTTATAAATTTTTAAACATCTTTACAATTTATTTTGATAATGATTTTAATATAATTTAAAATAATGATTAGAAACAAAATGTCAACCTCTTTATTTCAATATCTAAAAATATTTTTCATATGGATTAAAGAAAAATGTGTTAAGTAATAAATAGTTACATGAAGGATTAATTATTTTTTACCATGTTATTTTATTTTTAATTTTTAGTGATGAAATAATTACCTTATGTTCTTATGAAACACCGATAGAGTGCTTTTGCAAGTAGTAGAATAATCAAGTAAATAATTAAAAAAACTAAAAAAGTATTATTTTTGGGGGAGTTTCAGTGAAAATAATAGAAAATATTATCTTTATTTTAATGTTTTATATTCTAATTCCATCACTATATTGATGTTATTAGATTAAAATGAAACGAGTAGTTTCAATAATGATATTAGTGAAATTTTTTAATAAAAAAATTATTAAATTATTTAATATTAATAAAAATATTATATTATACCATTTAAATGGGGAAAATTTTATAATATCAATAAAGGTAAATTTATGAGACACTTTTTATTTTATTGTATTTTGTTGACATCAAAATAGTAAAAAACATTGATGTCATGGTAATTGTGAAAAAAAGTTAATAGAGGTTAAAACAAAAATAATAAGGGTGAAAAAATAACCTAATCTATTTATAATTTTATAAAATTTGATAGTATAAAATCATACTCACATTAACATAAAAAAATTACTTTTATTTAGAGATTTTTTCTATGATGATTTATTTGCATTAATTTTATACTTTACATAATTCCAAGATTACCCCTCCCCTCACTTATAAACAGGAACCTGTTATCTTCTCCACATCATACATTTTGAGAACTCTAGTTCAGCCAGTACCAAACCACATATCTAATCAAATTAACTCCCTACATACTATAAGACTTTTTTCTATCAAAAAAACCTAGGAAAATTTTAGTTATAAATATAAAGGGGATGTCTAAAGAATATGTATAGTTGTTAACAAAGTGTTTTCATTTAATTTTTTTCTTATACTTCCTTCACATCATCTTCAACCATTATAAAATAATTTTTTTCTGAAATATACTTATATATTATTATTTTTATGGAAATATATATATATATTTATCTAATCTTCCATCCAATGGGAAAAGAAAATATCATTTGTTTGTATGATAGATTGCAGTCTAAGAAATAGATGTAATATGTTTTCCTCCACCTCATCTCAAGGATGATTATAATTATTGATTTAATATATATATATATATATTATTTTAATCAAATAATTATAATTTTGGATGATAAATATCATCTATTTTCTTACTATTCCATCTACTATAAAATGATAACATCATTCATGGATGATTTTGGACCACCACCTCTACAAAGTGATGCGATTCATTTTTCAAATCCACATCACACGGATGATATATAAGGTTTATATAAAGAAATAATATTCCTTATATTATTTAATAATATTTCTTAAATGTTTAAATAATACTTAAATTCTTTCCATCATGACTGTTTAAAAATGGAAACGTTACTCCTACATATGTATGGACCACAGTCTCCATGATTGTAACATAGTTCATTTTTAATAATCAATAATCAAGGATGGTTTAAAAATTCTAATTTAGGTATAAAAATGATAATTATTTCTTGATTATTATTCTAGATTTTATTTAATAGTAAAATGTTTATCCATAGTCAACCTACAAAAGTCATTTTGGACATATGAACTGAAAATCATCAAACTTTCAAGCGTGAACATAAATAGTTAAGAAATGTAATATAACATGGAAGTAAAGAAATTAAAAATAATTGTAAACACGAAAAGGTTTCTTAATAATGTAAATAGTGTGAACAAATTATCATTCAGTAAGACACAAAATGTATCTAATGATTCAGACCTACGGTAAGGGACAATTTAGTTTAAAACCTCATTTTAAATGATTGAAAGATTTATTTTCTAAATAATTTCTTTTCATGTCATTGTTCTTAAAAAAAATTTATTGATTTATTTTTATATACCTGAATAAACTATATGGGATAATATTTTACTATAATAAAATTTTTCTCAAAAGTAATAATTTTATCAACCTTTTTGAATTTATTTACAAAAGGTAAAAAGAATATTCTATTTTAATATATTTTATGTAAATGAATTTAACATATTCCAAAACCATTATTTTATTTTTTTATTTATTTTTAAATTCTATATTTTATTAAACTAGAAATCATAATTCTAATTATTAGGGTGTTTTATTTCTTAAAATGGGTTTTTAATAAAAAATATATTTTAATATAAAAAAAATATTTTCCTTATCGGATCAAAAGATTTTTTTAGTTGTTTTATAATGAAACATTTAAATAATAAAAAAATTTATTCATTTTATGGTATTTTATAATTATATATTATGATAGGTGAGCCTGATCGAACATAATTAATGGGTTATCCTGATACGACATATAGGAATGGGGGAGCCCAATACATCTTACATGAATGAGTGAACCTGATATATCTCACAAATTAATTATGTGATGTTCCTTGTATTCAAAGTCCATAAGGAGACGGTTAACCAAGGAGGGTTCTTCTATATATTTTACTAGGCTCCAATTATCTCTAACATGAGTAATGAATATAATTATTTATGTTTTCTAAAAGGGTTTCTATTTATCGTATTGTGGGTTTCAAATTTTTTTAGGAAAATGAGTGAATAATTCATGTGGATATGATTTATTTCAAATGGTCATAGAACATATTGACAAAGGTAAAAATTTTAGGTGTTTTCATGAATTTATCTAGATTAACTTATTTTCTTTATATGTCTCTTACTGATATTTTGTGAACATACCACAATTTTAAATGTTTTTCATAGCGTTCCTGGATGAGTAAGAACAAAGAATGAGTTATGTTAAATGTCATTATGATATATCATGAAAAGGAAATAAGTTCAATTTTAAATGTTCTATAATTTAGAAAAAATTTATATTGAGTAGATGTTTTTTCTTTGTAGTATATGTATTTTTTGTGTAAGATTTATAACAAAATTCTCTAAAACTATAAACATTAAAGACATTTTAGAATTAAAGAAAGTGATTTATCATCTAAAGGTACTAGATCATGTAAGTATTAAAGTTGAGTACCTATAATTGGTATATGATAAAGTTATAGAAAATATAAATGGTTAGTATAATGTTAATAAAATAACCTTGAGGGACTCTATTTTATCCTTATTTTGAAATGATATACAATTTAAATATTACCATGATTTTTCATCTAATATATGTTTATTTTTAAATATTTTATGTAGATGAAATAAAAAAGTTGAAGAAGTAATGTATCAAGAGGAACGCATCTTTCCCAATCTGTATCTTGGAATGGTTACAATTATAACTAATATTGTTTTGTAGTGATCGATCAATTTACTTTGGATAGAAATGGTTGTGGAGTTCATGTTTAATAGACACCATATTTACCATATGAAAAAATGTTTGTAGTTATTCATTACATGATAAATCACCCACATCATTTAGTCAAACCTCTGATATAGTGGTTTTTAAAGGATGGATTAATATGTTGGAAAATATATTAAACGTCATGAGATATTCAAAACATCAAATAGGTAAATATTTATATAATAGTTCTGATGGTGAAGTTTTTTAGAGGTGGTTTTGGTTAATTATAACAGAGAGAGAAGATCATGATACCATAATGGTATCATCATTTGTAGATTAACATGTTGACATAAATGGCACTATAAAGTTGTTCTCATTTGTGTAAGAAGGTTTCCACTGTAAATTAATAATTCACTCTGTGAACTCCATAGTGAGTGAAGTACAAGGGGATAGCCAATCCAAAAATTTGTTTTTGTTAAGTTTTATTAACAATGTTTAATGATATTTTTTCCAATATTAAAGGCACATAAACACATTTTTGTCGGTGATAAAATTGCATTGGATTAGATTATCATAAGAAGAATATAGATTAGTTTCAAGGTTATTCGTGAGGAAGGTATTATGTGATGTATGTGGTCTAAAAAAATCTCATTTTGTTGATGGTGTTTGTAGGGAACTATAGACTGTAAATAAAAAGATGCTCACAAAGTAATCACAGTTTATGGTTTATGGTATTTGTGAATGGTTTAAGTTAGTTTTTGGATGAACAATTTTAATTCAAACAAGATACCTCTATAAAAAAATCAATACATGGTGATGTCTATTTCTTCTACTTGAGAATAACATGACTTCATGGAACACTTATATATGTGTGAAACAACCTTGAGTTGATTCTAGACAACAAAACATTACTATTAATATGAATTGAGCACACTTTAGTAGAGAGAAATGAAAATTTAAATTGTTATTGGTTATAAACCAGGAGGGGCAGTGAGTCTACTCTAAACCTTGTTGTATCAGTGTGATTTAGTATATTTGGTACTCAAATACATTTTCATTGTATTTCCATTGGATTTATCTTAGTGAGGGTCAAAAAAGTAAAAATTTTGTATCCCATTAATGTTTTAATTCATATTTACTATGTTCAATGGGAAGGAGAGATATTATAGTTTTGTTTAAAATGAAACATGATCCAAATAGATCGTTGTTTTAATCTATCATACATTAATTCACCCCTCCCTTCATAGAGTATTTATCATAGTCAGGATAATAATATATATCAGATGAAATGTTAAAATTCAACAGTTCTCTATCATTATAATAATTTTGATATGTATAATACAAAGGGATTATGATATTTAATGGAAATTTTATTATTTACATAAGAATAAAATTCAATACTTCTTTAATTTATTGGGTATATATTTATTTTTTTCTACAATTCATGGTATTTTTATCCAATAGATTGTGAATTTTTATCAAAATAAGAATATATATCATTGAATTCTAATTAAAAATGAATCAATGAATTAGTTATAACTTCATCCAAAAAATTCTACATGAACGTGATGTCATAAATGTTATCACATTCTGTAAAAGAATAAATTATAAATATCATTCAAGATGATTCAAATTAATGAGAGGATAAGTTCCATGTTCTGTAGAACCAAAATGAAGGAACGATAATTTACCCCAATTAGTCTGTAGATACATTATTTTATTAGGAGAAAGTTATTGTGGAAAAATCGACGGTCTTGGAGAAATCATAGAAGATGTAAATATCATTAAAATGATCTTGAGAAGAATACCACATCAGTTCAATCCAAAAGTTTCTATACTAGAGGATAATTACCATGTGGAACATAAACTAGATTTTTACATAGTGCCCTTGTCACATACGAGATGTGAAATGATGAAAATGATGTTATAGAAAATGGTAAGTCCAAATAAGTTGCCTTCAAGGCCATGTATAATATCACTATTTAAGATATTCAAGATGAAGAAACTGTGGTTGAGGTAATGTCATCCATATTCTAAAATACAAAAAAAAGGAAGGGGAATGTTCAAATGGAAACTTCCACTTTCATGATTTTTATGTGGGAAGGTTAGAAATCGTATGGTAAAGTTCTATAGGAATTATCATGATGATTCTAAGTATAGTGATGAATGATTCATGAATATTTTTTCAGCTAATGTAAAATTTAGGAGAAATACCAAGATTAAATCCATTAAATAGAAGAATTGTCTTTCAAATGTTGATGATAGTTCACAAGATTCTATGGTAAAAGTGATGGATGACTGCAAGGACCATGAAAAAAATTCTATGGTGGTATTTTTCAGAAATTCTAAAATAAGGGAAGAAAGAGAAAATGAAGAAGGATAATTTTAAGGAATAATTGACATTCATATATAATTAGAAATTGAAACTGAAAAGATATAATTTTAGAGATACAGAAAATGAAATAAAAAAGGTTTGTTAATGATTCCAAATTTAAAATGAAGTAGTATGAAGAAGATAACTTTGATCAAGATGATTAAATTGGAAAGCGTAAATCTGAAAATCTATAATGCTTAGAGATCTTCATTGAGTAAAAGCTAAATAATTAAATATAAACTAGGACTATCGATAGTTTGGCTCGTATAGAAAAAGATCATATCAAACACATCAAACTCATTGATGAGGATGTTTTCATCATACAATGAAATGTAATATATCATGTGAAAATAGTGACTCAAGTAAAGCATGCCACTAAAATGATATAAAATGAAAACATAGAGTATAGTGTTACAATGAAAAAATCAATGTAATGTTAGGAGAAGAAAATGATGGATTAGAACAATGTATAAATTATTGGGATTGATTAAAAACCCAAAATATGTGATGATTGAAGTTAGACCACAAGAACCCTCTCTGAGGTTAAGGATTGATTTTGGTATAAAGTAGAACCATAAGATTTAGTGAACCAACGGTATAACTAGTTTTGTATAAGTGACACATATGAATACACCCTAAATTTTATTTTATTTATTTGAAATTGTGGTACACTCAAAACATGTATGTTTTTTATATAATATAAACAAAGGGAACATAAAAAATAGTGGTAGCCAAATATATATCAATATTTTAGAATATAATTCTATTATCATTGTTTTTTGTGTGGTGGATTAAGATACCTGGACAAATATAATACATTAATAATGAATAATCAATAAAATACACAAAGTGGTTATGAAAAAAATCATGGAATCTTTAAATGATATGAAAATAAAAAATCAATTTGTAGCATTATTACAAGAATGTGGCCCATCATAACATGATTATGAACAAGAATATCATTAAAAGACATGTATCATAATGTCATGATAAGAACATGTAGTGGTTTTAGAAATTTCATTCAAAGAATCATATCAAACAAGAATGTAGACCATTAATAGTTGATGTGTCTCCCATATGATAGTAAATGAGAATATAGTGAAAAAATTTCAAATATTGTATGTTGGGTATTATAATATTTTATAACTATGAAGGCATGAATATTATGTCGAGAAAACTTTATGTATAAATATTTTATTTTTTGTCAACAGTTTTCAATGCTGGTAATATTGAAGGAGATGAAGAATGACTCCAATGTGAATGGAGATTGATTGAAATTAATATGTATGGAGAATTGTTTTCAGATTCATAGCATTGGATGCCACTCTTGGGAAATTCTCTTTGTTGTTACAAATCAGACGATTTATGCACTGATCTTAAAAAATTCTATGAACTTTTATCATGTGTGATAAAATGTTTACAACGTTGAAGTTTCATCCTTTTAAGGATGATTTAAGTACTTTGGATTTAATAATCCAAAAATTAAAGGAAGCAAAAAAGGGAGTGGCATGAGCTTGGCACTTGAAAGTGGCAGCCATGCATGTGCATTATGTTTTAAGGTGGCCATGAATTTTTGTATACTTGGTTTTCTAACAAGTACATATTACATGGATTACTAAAAAATTGGGGCCATCCCATGAGCTAGCTACCCCAGCCACAACCCGAGGCACATGCGGGACCACAGGGTGTCAACCATGCCCATGGGGAAGCCTAGGCAGATCCATCTCTCAAGAGGCATGTTCGGGCCGCGTATAATCCCGCGGGAGTGTGAGTACAAAGACCAACCCGTTCACAGGGATGCATAGTGGGCACTAGGAGCACACCCGCAGGAGGCATAGGTGGGCGCAGAAGCGCACCCACAGAGAACCGGTGCGAGGTGGCACTGGAGGGGGGAGATGAGAAATATGAGTAATGTTCAAGAAGGGTTTATTGATAAACTGTGAGAAAACTGTGGTGCATTTTGATGTGGTATGAGTTCTAAAAACACGGAGGAAATCTTGGATGCTCATCTAATTTTGCAAGAGATCTTGAACACATGACTCATCCCACATCTTTCATTATAATCATGGCCATTCAAGTTAAATCCAAGCCAATCTAATGGCTTTTTCCTTGTCTTCAATCTATGATCGCATGGAGAGTATCACGATGTCGTTTCTTGACGTCGCTACTACCGATCCACCGTGGTCACACACTCGGTCAGCGTTGATGATGAAAACTCTTATACGGTGATCTTCTGATCGAACCAAGGCCATGAATGCAATCTACTTCTTTCATGTACGAAATATCTCGAGGAAGAAGACTTGGCTGAGGAAAACGGAGTTGCAGAGGCCACATGGATTCATATGAGATTCATGCACAAGAATTATGCATGTGATATTAACTTTATACACAAAGACAGGAGCCCGCATTCAAAAAAAGGAAACCCCTGAAACTTACGGCATATCCTTGAATTCAAAGCCCCGATCTTAATGGGAGATACATGGATTTTAATGTGGAATAGGTTCTCCCCTCACCTATAAAATAAGGAACTTGAGTAGAGAAGAGTTGTTGTTCCCACATAACATAGAGCTCTTATTTCGAAAAATAGAGCATCTCCTTGTGCATCATTCCATGAAGGGAAAACAAGAGTCCAATGAGCTTTCTGTTCTATGAAGAATAGTTTCTGCAAGCCTTCGACAGATTCTATGCACCATCAAATTTCTTTGTGAAGAACTGGTACCTGAACACACGATAGGTTTTGTAAATTCCCTCCATGCGCTTCGTGAAATCCATGCCATCGTGAGCTAGTGCTTGAGATATTCTCTCATTGTGCTTCTCGAAAAGGCAAAACTGGTCACCTCATGCACAAAGAAGAACCATGTATCATTGCATGAAGAATACAACCTGAGACCCCCTTGGTTTCATAAGGTGAAGGATAACTCTTTGAGGTATGCATTTTTACATTACATTGTTTTCAACAGTTCAAGTGTTAGTGATTAAGGAAGGGTAATTCTTGTTTGATGAGCCCATGTTCATTGTTTGAAGAAGCCTTCGGCCTTGATGAAGTAGTTTGCACAAAGGAAGGGTTATACCCATTCAGGTATGATTATTCTTACATATAAACTTAAGGAAACACCCTAACTATGTTCAAGAGAAGAATAGAATACAAATATGAGGAAGAGGCCTTGAGTAATAACTTGCACAAAGAATGGGTTCCACCCATTTGGGTTTGTGGAAACACACACAAACACCCTAACCAAGTGAAAGAGGAAGAATGAAAAGAAAGAGGAAGAAGAGGCCGAGTGTGTGTTTAAAGAACCATATTCATTAAGGGTTTTCATACAAGAAGACGAATAGGAGAATTAATTCTTACATACATGCACATGAACACATGAAGTGAGTTAAATAAAGAATCAAAAACAATTGTGTGCATGTGTATAAAGAAGAAGAAGAAATAAAGGTGAGAATAAGTTCAATATAACGTCATATGCATGATCACATTCATACATGAACAAGAATAAAAAAATTTATTCAGATGATTCCAAGTGAACTGATCTTTATTTCCTAAATAATCACATTGTTGTCTGTGATTCTTTCCAATAAGATAGAAGATGTTTTAGTGTAATTGGTTGTTGCACTAATAAGAAGAAAGAAGAATTCTAGTGTAGTTGGTGTTGCACTAGAGAAGAAGAGAAGCAAATAATAAGAATTACTTGCCCACTACTTTTCAAGTTAAAAAGTAAAGATAACTAAAGAAAACCAAGAGAAAAACCAACCTTTTGAAGAAGGAATAATATTATGTTTGTAGGAAGTATAAAGAACCAGCTAGAGGCTGTAAGTTGGGTAGGTCGTCCCCAGTCCAGGGAAAAAGATTGGTTCCCACCCACCCACCCCCTCTAAAGTTGAGGGACTCACACTATCTAGAGTATTGATTTCCTAGACACTCTATAGTAATATCATAACATATCATAGTGTAGAGTCAATGAACTGATCATATCCATGCATGGAAAAGATTTATCTACTCTTATTTAGTGGTGAACCTTGTAAAAATATCGTGTTTGTTTTTTTACTACTTTCTATTGTTGCATGTGACAGGGAAAAGAAAATATGATAATCAAGATCCTAACAGGTCAAGAGGTAAAAGGATAAAAGTTGGAATTCGTTTAAAAAGTCTCCAATAATTATTCACCCCCCTGTCAGTGTTAGGTATATCCCAAATTGTTCCTCTCAATTGGTATCAGAGTGATTGGTTCACCTCTGTTGAATTCTATACAGTGAAGTTATTCTCTTTTGAAAACTTGATTTTCCTTCTTGTGTTATCAATGAAGTGAAATTTTAGTTAATATTGTGTTTTCTCTAAGAATAAGTCTATATCTACCAAGAAAATGATGAACATGAAAAAGGAGAAGAAAAAGTTGAAGAAGAATTCCCTTTTATCTAACGAAGATGAAGCATCTGGTTCTCCATATCTAGCTAACATTGAAGACACACCATACTTGGAATGTAATGAGAAGGTGTCTCAAGTTCCCACCAAGAAAATTTACAACCTTTTTTCCTCAAATGATCAGGAGGTATTTGTTAGTACATTTGTAATTTATTCTCATGATGAAAATGATAGCGAAAATGGTGATGATAAATCTACGACATCTCAAGAAATGTCAGTGGATAGATTAAGAATGATTCTGCAATGATATTCCTGAAAAAAGTACATCCCTGTTTTGTGGATTATTTCAGTACATAAAAGAAAATACCACTCATCTGGAAGAACAAACTGATGTTTTGGGGAAATTATTACAAGAAAAAATTATTGAATGTTAAAATCAGTCCAGACAGGTTGGATCCTTTGATGAAACAAAGAGGGGATTTTAAGAAACCTCTTCAAAGTGGCTCAAATATATTGAAGAAAATGGGACATTCAATAAGACTTTAGAAGAGAAGATCTATGCACTTAAAGATTATATGAAAAATAGAATTGATGTCAAGGAGTTATATTTGGAAGAAGACTCTAAGAAGATCCAAGAACTTGACTCTTTGTTACAAACAATGTAAGGGTTCATGAAGATGAATTTAAAGGATTAAAAAAGTACTGTGAAGAGAAGATGACTATGATTGAAGACCAAGAATTCATCCTCAGTATGAGATGTCTAGAATTTGAAGCGCAGTTGATCAATCTTGAGAAGACACATATTATGTCTCCAAAAAATAAGGAAATAGTTTCTGCTAGTACTCAATGTTCACCATAGGATTCTACTCTAAAAATACCTCCAATATGTCACAACAAAATCATTTCAACCCTCATTGATCTATCATAAGTAGTTGAGAAATTAAAGGGACAATCCATACCAACTTTTACTAATGTTTATGAAATTTTTTCTTCAAAAAGAGCAGGTTGAAAGAAAAATTATAAACAAGTATGGATGAAGAAAAGTGAGAAGAAACCTACCACCATGGTTATGGTGTATATAAGAAATAAAGTGGAAGATACCTCCCAACAGAAATCACAACAATTAAATAAGAAGATTTATAATCCTTATAAAAAAGGGGATGAAATCAAGGTTTGTTTCCCAATACTGGTGTTGTAATAAATTTGGGCATTGTTCACTGGATTGTTTGTACAACCCCATAAATGTAAAAGCACAGAGAAAGCCCATATCAAGGGGGAGATATCTAGAGAAGAAGAAGCAACATCCACAGATCCAAAAGCATCTATATACCAAAAACATATTTGGAATGTTAGATAACATCTGTGGTGTATGCAATAAGATTGGTCGTATGAATGGGGAATGTTCCCTTCAATAGGTACCCAAAGATGATAATACAAAAAGATCATCGCAGATAGATAAGAAAGAAAAATCATCCTTGGGAAGCATTTAGAAGAATGTTTGAAAAGCCAACACCCCCAATAAGACTATGAGGAGGAAATTTGAGAAGTCCTTGGATTCTAAATTCAGGAATGAGAAAGGTGGTACATCCAAAATAACTACTAATATGAATGTCACTCAGAAGATTTCATGTAGAAGATCCAATATTGATGCCTCAATCCCTAATGATATATTGGTGGTTTGGACATAAGATTTCGAAAGAATAAGAAAGATGGAAGATGCACATGCTAAGACTTGTGCAAAATGAAAAAAAATCTACATGAAGAAAAATAAGTTTTGTGTGTAAGGTGCAACAAGTCTGGTCATACTGTTAGAAGATTCTTTAAATTTACTCCATCCCAAGTAGAATCCCTCAAAAAGATGAATTTTTCACCAGGAGATTATAGTGCATTGAAAGGCCTTGAAGAAAGAAGATTCGCACACAAAGAAATGGAATAGATAATAAGGTCCACACAATCATAGTCAGAATTAAATATTAGTTGTGAAAGTGTGAAGAATGGAGTATATGGGTTGAGAAAATCATCTCAACCTTGTTGTTCACATTAATAGATCAAGAAGGATCCTCCTTATTCCTTTAAATCATTGTGTTTTTTATTTGTTCTTATCATATAGGGAATTGAAGGTGAGGAATGATCTCAGGGGGGAGAACTTGAGATTCAGTGATGAAAAGTGTTCTCTTGAGGGGTAGATACATGAAGATGCTTCCAGAGTCATTATCTGAATAAGTATCAACAACAGTTGGTATAAAACTTAATTAATCTGATGTTTTTCTGAATATCATGCCACTATAAAAGGTATGTTGTTTCTAAATATCTCCCCCTTGGTTAATCAAAATAATGATCATTCTACAAAGGGAGAATAAAAAATTTAATCAGTGGCAATAAAATAACAAATGTGCACCAAGGCCACTTATCTAGTCAATTGTACTTGAATGTTTTTGATCTGTTTGTTGATGTCCGTGCAGAAATTTAAGGTTGATTATTTTATATCACACTTACTATCCTAAGCCTATAATGAAAGTGGAAACCCCTTGATGTAATGTTCATGAGTTCTCATCTCATGTGGTATCATGATTCAAAGGATAATGGACAACTCAGTTGTCTAAATCAAATCCTCTTTTTTCTAAATTGGGTATTGCTCAAGTAGACTTAGAGTGAAATTATTGATGGCACATTACTTAAAAATGTACGGATACCCTCTCAACAAAGAACATTGTATTTCTTGTCAATAAGGGGAAGATAAGTGAAATGAAAGAAGAAAGGGGAGATAAGAGATCATTTTGAGAAGAAATCCTTTTGACATTGACACATTCATTTCAGAAGAAGTATTATTGTATTGAAAACGAAATACAAAGGGGGAGATTGTTGGGGCCACTTTGTGTATAAATATTGTATTTGTTTTCAATAGTTTTCAATGCTGGTCAAAAAGAATAAGGATATGAAAATGGACTCCAAATTGAATGGAGATTTGTTGAAGTGAATAGGCCTGGAGAATTATTTTGGATTCATAGCATTGGATTCCATGCTTGGGAAATCCTCTATGTTGATACAAATCAAACGATTTATACACTAATCTTAAAAAGTTATAATAACTTGTATCATTTGTGATACAATGTTTACAATGTTGAAGTATAATTCTTCTAAGTATTATTAAAGTACTTTTAATTTAATAATCCAAAAAGGAAAGGAAGAAAAAAAGGGAGTGGCATGGGCTTGGAACTTGAAGGTGGTATCCATGCATGTGAATTATGTTTTAAGGTGGCCATGCATTTCTGTATACCCAGTTTTCTACCAAGTACTTATTACATGGAATACTAAAAAATTGGGGTCATCCCATGAGCTAGATACCCCAGCCTCAACTCAAAGAACATGCGAGACCACAGGGGGTTGACCACACCCATGGGGATGCCTAGGAAGATCCATCTCGCAAGAGGGGTGTGTGGGACGTGTATAAGCCCACAGGAGTGCGCACACGGTGACCAACCTATGTGCAGGGATGCATAGTGGGTGCTAGGAGCATACCCGTAGGAGGAAAAGGTGGGCGTAGAAGCACTCCCACAAAGAACCAATGTGGGGTAGCACTGGAGGGTGAAAGGATTATTCAAATAAGTGCTTGGGGGTTGATTGAAAAACCATGAGAAACCCACAGCACGTTTTGATGTTGGGCGGGTTTTAAAAATGCGGAGGAAATCTTGGCCGCTCATCTGATCTTGCGAGAGATCTTGACCACACACCTCATCCCACAAACTGTATTATAATGATGTCCATCCTAGATCAATCTTATATGATCCAATGGAAGTGGCCACCTCTTTACCCTCTGATCACATGGAGATTAACCTGATCTCGTTGCTCACCGTCGCTACTGACGATCCACCATGGTCATGCTCTCGGTTAGTGTTGATGATGAAAAGTCTTACATGGTGATCATTTGATCGAACCCAAACCATGCATGCAATCTACATCTTGAATTCATGAAATATCTTGAGTAAGAAGTCTCGGCTAAGGAAAATAGAGTTTCCAAGGCCACGTGGATTCATTTGAAATTCCTGTACGAGAATTTTGCATGTGATCTAAACTATATGCACAAAGATAGGAGCCTGTTTTGGAAAAAGGAAACTCCCAAGACATACAGCTTATCCTTAAACTGTGGTTTCAAAATCTTGAAAGAAATGATCTCAGAAATTCAGATCCCCGATCTTAATGGGAGATACGTGGATTTGAACATGAAAGTGGTTCTCCCCTCACATATAAAATGAGGAACTGGAGAAGAGAAGAGTTGCTGCTCCCACATACCCAAGAGCTCTTGTTTTGAAAAACAGAGCATCTGCCTATGCATTATTCCATGAAGATCAAATTGGAGTCCCATGAGCTTTCTGTTCTACGAAGAATAGTTTCCACAAGCATTTGACTGGTGTTATGCACCCTCAAACTTCTTAGCAAAGAACCGAAACCCAAACACATGATAGGTTTTGTAAAAAAAACCCTGTTGTTCTTCGTGAAATACATGCCATCATGAGCCAGTGCTTGAGATATTCTCTCACTATGCTTTTCGAATAGGTCAAATTGTGCACCTCATGCACAATGAAAAACCATGTATCCTTGCATGAACAATACAGCCTGAGGACACCTTGTTTTCATAAGGTGAATGAGAACTCTTTTGAGGTATGAATTTTTACATACCATTATTTTCAGGAGTTTGGGTGTTAGTGAAGAAGGAAGTTCATTACTTGTTTCATGCACCCATGTGCATTGTTTGAAGAATCCTGAGGCCTTAAAGAAAAATTTTGCACAAAATAAGGTTTATACGCATTTGAGTATGATGAGTCATGCATATAAACCTACAGAAACACCCTAACTTAGTTCAAGATTAGAAAAAAAAATAGAAATAGGAGGAAGAGGCCTTGAGTAATAACTTGCACAAAGAAAGGGTTTCACCCATTCGGGTTTGAATAAACACACACAACCACCCTAACCTAGTGAAAGAGGAAGAAATAAAAAAAATAGAAGGAAGAGGCCAAGCGTGTGTTTAAAGAACCATAATCATTTAGGGGTTTCACACAAGAAGAGGAGGAGGATAATTCATGATGTCATACATTCACATGCACATGTGAAGTGACTTAAATAAAGAATAAAAAACAAGTGTGTGCATGTGTATAAAGAAGAATAAGAAAGAAATGGAAGAAGAGGTTCAATCTAATGTCATATTCATGATCACATGCACACATGAACAAGAAGAAAATAATTGATTCAAATGAGGCCAAGTGAACTGATATTCATTGCTTGAATAATCAAATTGGTGTTTGTGATTCTTGTCAAGAAGAGAGAAGAAGTTTTAGTGTAGTTGTTTGTTGCACTAAGAAGAATATTGAAGAAGTCTAGTGCAGTTGGTGTTCCACTACAGAAGAAGAGAAAGAAATAAGAAAGAATTACATGCCTACTTCTTTGCAAGTTATCAAGTAAAGAGCACTAAATAAGGCCAAGAGTTGAACCTACCTTTTGAAGAAGGCAGAAGACTATCTCCATAGGTAATATAAAGGACCAGCTAGAGGCTGAAAGTTGGGATAGTTCATCAATAGTCCAGGGAAGAGGATTGTTTCCCACCCCCTCTAAAGTGTAGGGACTCACACTGGCTAGAGATACTCCACTATAATATCATATCACATAATAGTGGAGAATCCATGCACTGGTCATTTCCATGCATGGAAAGGACGAAGCTACTCTTATTGAGTGGTGATTCTTGTAAAATATATCGTGTTCATATTTTTACTACTTTCTATTATTGCATGGGATTGGGAAAAGAGAATAAAGGAATCATGATCTTAATAGGTCAAGAGGTACATGGATAAAAGTTCGAATTGGTTTAAAAATACCCCAACACTGAATCACCCCCCCCCCCTCAGTGTTAGGTATATCCCAAACTGGTCCTCCCATATTATGTCTTGGATAAGTCAAGTTTTTGGTGAGGAGACATGACATGTGCATATATTTTGGTTATGGAAGGTATGAGTCCCAAATTTTTATGTTTTGGTATATTTTGGGACTATGGACATTCCATAAAATTTTCAAATAAATTATGTATCATCAAAGAAAAAAATTGTGTAGTTGTTTTGAAGGGAAGGCTTATGAAAAAAAAATATCTACCTTGTGAGTGGAGAATGAAATATATTATTTATTTCAAGGGGAATATAAAATTGGTTATGTAATAAATGTAACGTTCATTTTGTCCAAATGTCCTTAGAATATATACTGAAATTTTATGCTGATAGAGATCTCTAAAAGTTATATTGTGACCATACTCAAACATCTGATTCTTAATAATAAAGTAAGATCATTTGAAAGACATATATGAAAAAAAAATAATGGTAAAAAATCTTTATTTGGTTCATATTAATTTGTTCCAACATAATTTACCATTATCTATTAATGGTAATAAATATTATATTTTCTTTATTGATGGTATTATCTTAATGGAATGGGTTTCAATCATCTCCCCCCATTATGAGGAGATTATTGAATAACACATTATTGTTGGGAAGTTAAAAATATACTAGGTCAAAATATATAGATGTTATAAAATGATAATGGAATAGAGTTAAAAAAATATAAAATTAAAATATTATATTGAGAAACATGGGATAAGAAACCAAGTTTAAGCTATAATAACTTCATAGCAAAATGGATTTCTTGAAAGAAGAAATAAAATTAGCCAAAAAATCTATAGAACAATATAAATTGAGAAATACCTTCTAGAGATGATTTGGAAAGAAGCAATGATGATATTAGTTTATATATAAAATATTTCCCAATTATTCCCAAAAAAATATAATAATTCATATTAGATATGGCATGGATGGAAGACAACATTGAAGTACTTTTCAGTATTCAAAATAAATTATTTTATTCCCAATAAAAAGAAACACATGAATTTTGAATATTGTGGAGACAAGGTGAATTTCTTGGATAGTGAAGAAAAAATAGTTTGTAGTAATGTTTCAATAAAAGGCTGGGAAATGTTATAGAATGTAAAGATTTGGTTGTGATAGAAAATGAGCACAATCTTCAGGAAATACCTGAATAGTTGTAGGATGATAATGATGAAGCACTAAGTAGCTCAAGGTGAGCTCTATTACCTAAGGAATATTTTTAAGAAGATTAAAATATGTTAAATGAGTAATATGAACTAGTATCTGCATAGATACAAATGATTCTATCCAAAATTGAAAGGATCAACATAATCAGTGATCAGACAGTGATAGTGCAGTAAAATATGATAAAGATTCTATAACTAGATTATTTAATTCTCATAGTTAGATCCAAGTTATTTTTCATAAACATAAATAGATGATATTTGGTTTCAAAAAATGAATTATGAACTTGACCAAATTGAAAATAACCAGACATTTAAATTTTTTTCGAGTGCATAATATATATCATCGAGACCAAATGGATCTTCTTATGTAAACTGAATAAATATGGGTTAGAAATTCTAAAAAAGTATGACAAATGTACAAGGGATAGTTCTAAATCACTGGAATTGAAATTGATGACACATTTTTAACTATTGTAAGAATCGATACTATGCGTCTATTCTTGGCCATTGCTTTTCCAAAGAAATTATATGTTTTCCATATAGAAGTAAGGTTATCATTTATGAATGTGGTTTATAAAATGATTTTTATATTAAGAATCTAAATAGTTTTCTCATTCATGAATATAGGAATAGTTTTTTGTATGATTAAATAACTAAATGGTTTGAAATAAGCACTGAGAGTGTGGTTATCAAGACTTGATTAATACTTGCTGAAGTTTGTTTTTTCAATGCGGTGTACTTGATTACTATCTATCTATAAAAAATAACAATAATCAATGGATGATGCTGTTGTTTTATGTTTATGAAGTAATATTTGGTGGATAAAATTAATTTTAGTGGAAAACATTTTCATAATTCATGAAAAGTGAATTCGAAATGTCATTGATTGGGGAACTACCATTTTTCCTTGGTTTATAGATAACAAAAAGAAATAATGGCACATTAACTTCTCAATAAAAATATTAAAAGGAGGTTATCATAATATTTGGAAGAGATAATTACATGGAGATGATGAATCCAGTGGATACATTGATGAAATTATCAAGTGATAAAGAAGGAATGGAATCTAATGTCATAGAACATAGATAGATCATTAGCATTTTGTTATAATTAATAACAATGTTATCTTACATTATTATTTTTATTTTTCAAGAATAACTATGTCAATTTAATCCCAAGTAAATTCATGAAATTTCAATAAAAATAATACTTTATTATATAAAGGTAATGGTTAATTTAAGTTTACGATACAATGATAAATCTCAAAAAGAGTTATTGGGTTATATAGATGCCAATTTTCCTGGTCCTACAGATGATAGATAATCAATTTTTGTTGGTTACTTTTATCTTGGTGGATTTTGTATTTCCTAGATAATTAAGAAAAATTATTTCATTTCATTAAAATTATAGATGAAGAATATATTGAAACCACTCAAGCTTTCATGTTGCTACTGTGGATGAAGTAGCAACATAAAGAGATCTAAGTTCAAGTGGGGACATTAATCAGAATCCATTATGATAGTTCAACTTCTATAAATACAATAAAAATATCTCTTCATCACTCGTGGATGAGAAAAATTGAAATCAAGTATCATTTTATCAAGGGTAATGTAAATAATGTTATTGTTAAGTTGGATTATTTTCCTATAAAACTATAGTTTTTATAAATTTGGATGAAGCCCTTACCTAAAGAGGTGTGTGAGAAGCATAAAATATATTTTTGAGCTTAGTGGACTCACCAAAGTTGAAAAAGTATGGATGCGGGACCCCATATCCTTGAGGTATAGTGTGATTTTCAATCATTTTCTGATATGTTTTCATTACAATGTTTCAACCAAAAAGAGTGACCTTGGGGATCAAAGACAATGTGGGGGTAAATAGCATGATCAATATAAGTGAGAAGATAATAGGGGGAGCATCTAAGTAATGGGAGTTTTAAATATGAAGATTCTATTAATTATTGATCCAAAAATATATATCACAACAAGTGTCATTCTTGATGAAATCTGTTTAATTTTATAAGAATGATGTGGTTCATTGATTCACTTTGCATGATACTCTAGTTTCCAAAATCAAGCATGGATCATGTGGGAATATAGTGTGTTGAGTAAATCATTAATCATTATCTATAATCAAAAGAAAAAAAATGTGGTAGGACATGGAAGAATATTTAATGTGGTATCAAATGGTCAATGTTTTCCCAACTAACCCAAAGTGGGATATTGTTTGGAAATATTCCTTCAATGTAACTCTATTGTGTTTTTGGGTTGATTGTGTTTGTTGAAAAACATTATTAACAAAATTACTACATTATTGATGATGTTGTAAGGTATTTTTGAAGTTGGATATGTTTCTAATTTTTTTCTATATATTTGGGCCTAAAAAATGGAATTTATTTTATGGAAAAGGAATGATGCCTGTATAGTAAATTGGTGGACTACATAACACCTAAAGGAGTTTTCATTTATATGGGATGCATAATAATTCACCTATGTGAAACAAAAAGGGAGTGCATCATTTGCAGTCACATACCACAATTTAAAGCTTGATTCATAGTAATATTTATACATATCATGTATTTCTGTGAGGACTTCAAAGAGATCATCATTTGAGATAAAGAAAATGATAAAAAGGGACCCACAAATGGGTTTTTTCTATAGGCAGAGTTAGATTCCATAAGGGAGTAATGCATTCTTTGAACCACATAACGATTTCAGAATGCATTGATGTACAATCCCCAAATGACTATTGGGTTATTTTTATTAGTGAGTTATTTGGATTAATTTTCTTATATAATGAACTGATAAACACAGCTATGTTAGTGAGGGAATTGCATTAGATAAGACTTTCACAATAAGAATTTTCTTTACCTAGAAGGTGGTTAATGAGGGAAGTGTTCCAAGATGTAAGTGGTATTAAAGGAAAGCTCAATTCGTGGAAGGTGTTTACAGAGCACTATATTTCTCAAAGTAAAAGGGGATTTTGAAGCCCTCATTCTATATAGTGAATGTATTTCAAGAAGGTGTCAAATAAGTTTTTAGTGGGACAATAATAGTTCACAAATGTTATCTTCATAAGGAAATCTCAATATGATAAAGAATATTTCATCTATGGGATGAAAATAGGACATCATCGAACACATATATCTGTGTTAACCAACTATGAGATTATTTAATATAAAAAATTATTCATATAAAGAATAAGATAGAAATATTCAGTGGAGAGTGTAGTGAGATTTAAAATTTTTATTTGTCGTAAACTAGGAGGGACAATGGGTCTACTCTGATCCTTGTAAAAATAGTGTGATTTAATAGATTTGGTAAATAAGATTATTTAATTTTTATTCTAATTTGATATATCCTAGATAAAGTGAATCATGTAAAATTGATGTTTCTTATTCATTTTTTTTAATTTTTAATTATTCTATACTATGTGAATGAGATGGAAGAGTGTTTTGATTAACTCTAAAATAAGATCCTTGGAGATAATTTTTTTAATATTTCATATGCAGATTCACCCCCCATCTTAAGGTATTTATCCTAGTTAGTCTAACAATTTTTCTAATACTTATGTTCCTTAATATGACCAGAGTAATAAGTGGTCATGTTGGAATAAAATAGAGAATAAATCGACTAATAAATATATATGTAAGACCCAAATATGTTTTAATAGTAGTAATTTTTTTGAGGGAATGATTGATAGGATATGGTAAGTGTTACCAATGTGGTATGTTTGGTCATTTAGATCATAAGTATATAGAATGTAGTCCTAAATAATATATTAATGTGGTAATAGTTTTCTAGCAAACAATTAGATTTTTTAGTTTCAATAAATTTTTTAATTATGCTAACTTGAATCGGAAGTTAGTTACATGGGTTGTAAATCATAAATATCGAATGAAAAAAGGTGTGCCAAAATCATTTTCCACCAATATGGTTGATGTTGGTCCATTTAATGATGTGGTACCAAGTACATTACATGTTTATCCAAATAATGTATATAACATTTTTCTTCTTAATATTCACATTCCATCATTTATAATAAATTCTTTATGTAACATGGGAATATCCCCTCCTGAAAAGAATATCGTGATTTTTTGAAAACACTATGTTTCAATATTAAATAAAACATTATTTATAGGAATCTCTTTATTTTTATCAATGAAATTGTTTTCTTCAAATGTTTTTTATCTTCCAAGAGTGATTTTTTGAATTATTATTCATATGGCTTGGATTTTAGTATATCATTCTATGAAATATTCATGTTCAAGGAAATTTGTTTTCATTGATTTCATACCTTTGATAACATATAATGAATCTATGAAATTGTGTAAAGACAATAGCTAAATTTATGTATCTCATGTTTTTAAAGAGAAAGAAATTGTTTACATTATTGATGTTCTTATAGTGAATTGATATATATTTTTTTTTGTTGATGAATTGCCTTATGATATTTCTGATTATGAGGACATGTTTACTATTGTCATAGTCCATGATGAAAATCCAACTTGAAAACCCCCATATTTAATAGATCAGGTTGAACATTAGGAATTGAAATATTTGTTATAGTAGTTCCTAGATATATGGTTTATTCATCCTAGAACTCCACAATGAGGTGATCATATCTTCTTTGTTAAAAATAATGACCGCTCAATGTGACTTTTTATTGATTATAGATCCTTGAATAACATCACTATTAAGAATAAGAATTCCTTTAATCATATAAATGATTGTTTTGATCCTCTCATAAGAGATTTTTTTTGAAGATTGATCTTAGTTCAGGGTACCTTTAGTTGATGTAGAAGGAGAAATATTTTCTACAGATAGGATTTGAGACTAGATGGGGGCATTATAATTTTTTATTTATACCATTTAGGTTATATAATGAACCTATTGTATTATTGAATACAATGAGTATATTTTTCCATAAATATTTTGATCTGTTTATGATTTATTATTGAGGATATAATAGTATATTCTAAAATCCAGGAGGGTGTTCAAATAAATATAGGGATTTTTCTTGAAAACTCATAAATAAAAATAATTATATAGAAAATTTAGTGAGTGTGAATTTTTGTTTTTTCTGAATTCATTCCTCAGACATATTGTTTATATAGATGTAATAACTATTTAAGATACTAAAACGAATGTTTTTTAATTTTATCCAAGACCTAAAAATGACTTAAAGATTCATGGTTTTCATAGATTATCCAGTTATCACCATTAGTTTGTTGAAAAGTTTACTTAGTTATATGTCCCAATAACTAAGTTAACATGAAAAGGATATAAATTCATATAGATGAAACTATGTGATTATTTTTTCTAAGAATTTAAGTTAAAATTTTAGAATTCTCTAGTTTTATCAATTCACTCAAAAATGGTGATTTATATATATATATTGGTTCTTCATTGAATGGAATTGGGTGTGTTCTCATGCAGAATGATATGGTAATTTATTATGCTTCATGTTAACTAAAACCAAAATAGGTATATTATCCTAAGCATGATCTAAATATAACATCTATGGTTGTTTCATGAAAAATTTGGTGGTTTGTTTTATATGTAGTAAACAGTAAAATATAAACATATCATAAACGATTCAAGTATATATTACCATAGAATGAAGTCAATATTATGAAGGTAATATGGATAGAAATAATTAAGGATTATAAATGCATGATTCATTACCATATTGAAAGACAAAAGAATGTATCCAAGGATTTGAGTAGAAAATATAACAATATATTAACAATATTACTGTTGGAACACAACATTTTGTTTAATGAATTGTTGAATTTTGGCTAAGAAATTGTTCATGAAATAAAATCCTCTATTTTTCAGGTTTCATTATTGATTAAAATATCCAAAATAATTCATAAATACCTGAAAGAGGATCATTTTTTACTAAAAATATGAAATACGATAATAATGATAAGTTTGTCGATTTTTATATTGTGAATATGGTGTTATCAGATTTGTAAAGTGAATATGTATTCCTTGTAAAATATAATTGAAATTACTAAATGGGATTCTTTTCCATTTCAAATGTGATAATGGAAATGGGAAAATACATCCATTTATTTCATTATGTGATTAAAAAATAATTCTATAGGTAATAATGAAATTTTGGTTATTATTAAAAAAATAACTAAATCTTACCATTTCCTTCCCATTTGAGATATTATATATTTTTAGATCATATTTATTAACAGTATAAAAATGATATTGTCAACAAATATAGAGTTCCCCTCTTTTTTTATCTGACAGTAATCGCAAATTTACTTCTTATTTTTATAGTGGCCTTCAAAAGTAATGGGGTAATAAATTAATTATTTGTAAAAAAATCATCCTCAATACGATGGAAAGTGAAAAGGGATGATTTAGAAATTGGTGAAAATTATTTATTATTAATAAATAGACTACCAAGTTAATTTAGATCATCATCTTTCATTTGTTTATTTTTAATATAATGAAAGTTTTCATTCAAGTATATAGATAGATCCTTTTGAGGTATTATATGGACATAATTTTTCATTCTAGGTTGATGGGATTATATAAGATAAAAGATGTTTTTGGGAGTAATTATTGTTGAATAAATGGTTTATAAAGTGAATAATATTCAGCAATATATAGTGAAGGCTCAAATTGGGTTGAAATGTTTTGTGGGTAACTGTTGGAACGTTCTTTCATTCTAAGAAGGTGATCATGTTTTTATTAATGTATTTATATGGAAAATTTTATGTGTTTTGGTAAAATATGGAAGATTATTATATTATTAATTAATCCATATGAAATATGATAGACAGCTGGATCATTTTCCAACCAAGTATCCTTCCCACCTAGTTTTTTGGGGTACATGACGTATTTCTTGTTTTGTTGTTAGGAAAATATGTCTCATATACATATAATGTTTTGATACATGAAGTTGATAAGATGGAAGAAAACCATTACTTTGGGGAAAATATAATACATATTCTTCAATACATAGGTAATGTTCTATAGAATAAATCAATTCATAATTTCAGGGATTTGTTCAAAAATCATATAGTTGAAGAAGAAACATGGGAATAAAAAAATTATATGAACGAAAAATATATAGACTCATTTAAGAAAAAAATGATGAAATAAATTGCACTATTTTTTAGAATATAAAAACCTAGGTAATTTTAATAATAAATCTCATTCATTAATAATATTCTAGAATTGAGTTTTATATATTTATATTCACTATAAGAATATTAAATAAATTTCCAGTCAAAAAGGAAATAATAGTAATCTCATGATATATGTTTACATATATTATATGGTTTTGTTTAATGGAATGATTTATAATTGTATCACTTTTAAATTTAAAAAATGAATATCATTTTTGAAATAATCATTTGAAATTTAATATAGAATAATTTGTTATAAATTTTTTAAAAAGCATTTTTTTCAATGAATCGTGATAAAATATTAATTTCTATTATCTCAATCAATACCCTAGGGCCCATGTTGTGACTACCCTAAACCTGCCTTCCATAATCCAGGTGCTGAATACTAGCACTAAAAAAGAATATCCTAAAAAGGGGAGGAATCTCCTTTAAATATATAAACACACATACTATGTACACAACAAAAGAAAACCACAAAGTATAATCACTGATAGTAACAGTGTGAACTGAAAGTAAAAAGGGCCAATATACAGACACAACTGAAAAGAAAGTATAAAAAATGGAAAAAAGATCTTGTGGTTATCCACTAAAGATCTTAGCTGAATGGTAGGTACATCTCGTCATTGCGGCTCTCCACATCAACCAGTCAACAATGTATGTCATCTAGTCCTTGGTCCCAAATCTTGATCAAAGTTTTCCATCGTTTTCCCAAGACACAAAAAGATGTGGGAAAATCCGATGAAGGGTTGAGTATAACAATACCCAGTAGGGACCCGGAGACCCCCAAAGGTCTCCAAAAATTCCCCAAATAAAAACCAAAACGCATGATCTCAATCTCAAAACAAAAAGAAAATACATCTCACACTAGATATATAACTTAATCAATATGAATATTTATGATTAGTCGTAAAGATAAATCATCGTATTCTGTTGAGAAATTCCACTATTGAACCATGAAAAATTCATTCTATCGTTGATCCACATAGGGTCATAAGACACTGATTCACATAGGGTTGTAAGTCATCAATCCACACAGGGTCTTAAGTCGTCGATCCACACAGGTTCAAAACTTTCTGATCCACGATGGGCTGCTCTATGGTTGGTCCTTGTCGGGTCGCGCTACTGTTGATCCACACAGGGTCGTAAGTCGCTGATCCACAGACTGTCGTAAGTTTTCGATCCACACAAGGTCATAAGTTGTTGATCCAAAATTGGATGCTCTATGGTTGTTCCTCATTAGGTTGTGCTACTTTAGATCCAAACAAGTTCATTAGTCCCCGATCCACATAGGATATATTTGATGTCATTCCACAAAGGGTCTCTCTTCACTTGACAGCGAGCCACATAATTCCAACACTAGGTGTGCTTGAGTTCTGTAGATTCTACACCTCAAAAAACAGGTCACACCTCAACTACCACAAAGTCTGAAAAATAAGTAACCTGAAAATTGTCAGGTTACAAGGCTTGCAATGCAATAGATGACTTGTCAATTGGATGTGTGGTGTGTAAGTTATAGGCATTTTAGTACCGAGGGCCAAGTTGGATTTGAGATTGATCCAACCCAAACGTTATCCAAAATTCTCCAAAACATAAGTGGACTATCTCAAATGGGATAATTTGTCCTAAAGGTTCATGAATTGTAAATGGTCTATCAAATGGACATCTTTTTTAGAAGTTATGACCCTTTGAGGGAAACTGGGTCCGATTGGGTCCGGGTTCGAGACGACCCGGTCGGACAAACCCAACACAACTTGATCTTGGTAACCCAAACTGAATGTATGGGCCCGAGCCAAACTATTTGGGCCCAATGCGGCCCGTCTGGCCATGAAACCGGATCAACCAACCCAGATGGGCACAACACGCCAGCTGGATGCGGGGTCTACTCCCCTCATGAATGGACGTGGTCCGTTCGGGTTCCATAACTGGCGACACCAGGATGGCAACACCACTCCAGCTGAGTGGTCTAGTAGACTGGTCTATGGTGGGACCCACGGATGCGGGTCCTCCACCCCCATGGCTAGATCAATGACGCCTTCTCTGCTGCAAGATCTGTGGTGCCTCCTCTGTCGCTAGAGTTGTCGTGCCTCCTATGCCACCGAAGCCACAACTCCTCCACCATAGCACGCTGCCCCAATGCTCTGCCACCTTCAACGTAGCTATTGATGGCCTACCATCCCCTTTCTAACACGGTGCCTATAGGCACTACCACCATCTCGTGGCTGCCAACACTAGTTTTAAGTGCCGCCACACTGGTGGGGTCGCGCTGATGGAACTTCTGTGGGCCACCGGTGAAGCTCTGGTGGTTCTATTTCATTCTCGTCTGTGCCTACAGGCCTCTCAAGATGCGGCCTCCACTGCAAGGACCTTGGTGTTTTAAGTTGGCTATGTATCTCTTTCTCCCATGAATAACACATCAAAACCGAGATCGGCGAAGGTTCAGGGTCGTATTCAGATCAGCCTTCACCCTCTATGTCAGCATTTTAATCATGGGGAAAGTATGATGATCATTAATACCCCATAATGAATACCCCACATCACCCTCTTGAAAATTCATACGAATCGTGGATCAATCCATTAGTCGGTTGATCCGTATTTGTTATATTTTCCATGAATGAGGTATGATGAATCATTAAACACATAGAAAGATTAATTCCCCCACCTTTATTATGTTAGAAACTCTTGCTAAAGAATTATAAGATCCACATGTGTTGTCATTTATCGACCTTCAGATTGATTCCTCAATGGGCATCATCAAAACATCGTTCTTTGTTAGAGGATGACATTGTTTTCATTTTGTCAGAGGTTCCTCTCGTCGGTTCCCAAAACCCATGAAAATGTATTGATTAAATAATAAAATTAACCCCCTTATTGGTTCATTATTATGATTTATTAATGAATCCAAATTAATGAACCTATTAAACCATGAGCATTGTGGATACATAATGAGAGGATCAAGTCAATAAATTTATCCTATATAATTCTTGACCGTACCCTATAGTCACTGCATCCATCTCTCAACGATGGGAAGAGAATAAAATAACTCAAGAGTTATTTTATTACCTTTTTTTTGAAAATTCCATAAATTTACATTTTCTCCTGACCCTTGTTGGCTGAAGTTATGTTTCTCCTAAACGAGTCTCGACACTACAGATTCAACGGTTCCCTCATATTTTCTATCAGAGAACAGTTTCCAAGGATAAAAATTCCCACCCGCATGTTTACTGAAGTTACATTAAAAAAAGTTCAAAATTCTGTTTCGGGCTCACCAAGCCTTGAAATCACGTGCCATCAATTTTCACAGTCTTGCAATAATTTATATAATTAAAAAATGGAGAATTTATGGGTCTTTACATTTATTAGAAAATATATTTCTATTTAAGTATTTAAAAATTAAAATTCTATTATGAATTAGTTTTAAAATTTCATTATTAACTTTTTATAAAACATAATCGAATTTTTGTCTTTGTAATGAATTTTATAGATTAATTTGATATAGAAACAATTTTATACTTCAAATTGATTTTTCTAAAAAATATTCATTGTTTTTTGTGGGGTTAATTAAAAATAAAATGATTCCACCTATAGATATTTAATATTAAAAAATTTGTTCCATATTTTAAATTAACAGGTCCAATTTCTTTAATATGTTATTTTCATATTTTGTCATTATGGATAGTCACCACAATAAATATTTGACATCTTTGTATGGGTAAATCAGATAATTTAGGATAAAAGTAATTTTATAAAGCCTAAAAATATCCTTAAATTTTAATTTATTGGATATGTTTATACAACCTATGACCATGAAATTCTATAAAATTTGGAAATTTATTACCACTTTCTTTTTAAAATTAATTAAATATAAATTAAAATAAAGAAAAATAAAGAGAAAGTCACACTCTCAATTTTACTATATACTAATAATTTCCTTGGGGATAAAAGGTGGTTGTGTTTGGTTATAAATGGTTATATTAAATATAAATGATTTTTTATCATGTAAATAAATTTTTAATTTTTATATATTAAATAATTACTTTAATTTCTTATGCAACACTCACACAGTGTTTCTCCAAGTAGTGGAAATTCAAGTAAATATTTTTTAAAATATCAAATGTCATATTTTATGATTGAGTTTTTGTATTAACAAAAATAAGTATATTAAGTATATATTATGTATTCTTAAAAGTTTTATATTTGAATTACATTACTAACTTTATTTCATTAATGTTAAATAAAAAAAATAGTTTCAAAAAATGACATTTATGTTATTTTACAAAAAATATTTTATTAAATGATTTAAAATTAAAAAAAAAATAATCATTGATCAAGTGAATGGGATAAGATTTATAAAATCAAATATGATCCATTTTAAGTTAAATTTACTTTCTATATTTATTTTATTAACTCTAAAATATTAAAAACATTGATGTTTTGGTAATTTCAAAAAAGGGTTAATACGAGTTAAAACAAAACGATAAGCGTAAAAAACACCTAAATTTTTAAAACTATTATTCGATGAGTTTATTTTGAATAATAATCGTATTATATTCTAATTATATTAATTTTTATCCATTTTTTCCATGAAAAAATATTTTATATTAATTTTATACATTAATTAAATCCAATAGTGCCCCTTCACTCACTTATAAAAGAGAACACCCTCTCCTATCTTGATCACACATTAGAGTCCTATGGATGGGAAAATACCTTTGTATATATCTATCCAACTTAATTAATCACATATTTGAGGACTTTTATCATAAACCATCTTAATAATGATTAAGGTATAAAATTAATGAGTGAATCTAAAATATATGTATAGTTCTTTACTAAGAATTTTCAATTTACTTTTTGTTCCAACTATTTGAAATATTATCAAACCATGATAATTTAATAAAATAAGTATGTTATATATAATTATATGTAATTATATTAATTTAATAATACATATCCAAATCTAATTCCTTTAAATGGGGTCCAAACTATAGTTCTTTTGTGTAATAGACTACCATGTTACAAACCATTCCTATTCTTTTTCCATCAAAACCTCTCACAATTGATTATAATAATATAAATAATGTATATATATTTATATTACATCCATTAAATAATTATAATTCATAAATGATAATATATAATCTATTTTCTTACAATTCCATATATTGAAAAATGGTAATGTCCTTCATGCGTACGTATGGACTGCCACCTTCACAAAGCAATGTGATCCATTTCTCACCACTATATCACGCATATGAAAGATATAACTTTAATAAAATTATTTATATGATTTTTATGATATAATAATGATTATTAGAAGATAAAATAATGCTTTCTTTCCTTTTATCATGATTGTTGAAAATGGAAAATGTTACTCTTGTGTACGTAAAACCTAAAATCTACATGATTTTAACATAGATCAATTTTCATTATGATATTTAATGTAGGGTTATAAAATTACAATCTATATAAATATATTTTTATAAATTAAATATTATTATTTAAAATTTTATGGGATAATGACCAATTGAACATAGTCAACATATCAGAGTAATTTTTTTATGAGCCAAAAATTCTCAAAACATCCGACATCGACTTAAATGATTTAGTTAAGGAATATAACATTTAAATAAATAAAATAAAAGGAATAATAAAACCAAAAAAAGTTACTAATATTGTAAATAAATAACAAAAAAAATTATTAATGATGTTAAAGAGAGTACGTAAGGAGTTGGACCGGAGGTATGGGTAACTTTACCTTCAATCATCATTTTAAATGTTTGAATGATTTAATTTTTTAATAATCATATTCAAGAACACATTATAAAAATTATTTTATTGATGGATAAATATGGAAATTTATGAGTTTTAAAGGAAAATGTTTATTTTCACAAAAAATCATAAGTAATATTTTTAAATAATGTTATGGATTTCTTTAAAAAATTCAAAAGGAATGTTATATTTTAATATATATAGAGTCATAGAATTTTCACACCACTACAAAAATTATTTTTTTATTCAATTAAAACATCTATGATTTCGTTAAATAAAAAATATTATGACCAGTATTAATGTTAATTAGGTTTTTAAAATGGGTTTTTAAAATTAAATTGTATTCTGCTACCTGAAAATATTTTACATATTGGTTTAAAATAGTGTTTCAAGTGATTTATGGTAAAAATGAGAATTAATAAAAAATTTATTAATGATACAATTCTTGAAAATTATATATTAGGATATTTGATACCTAGAAACTTATATAAATGGGTGGTAATGATAGAAATTATATGAATGGTTCATCCTAATACAACTTATACAAACAAGTGTGGTCGGTATAGATTATAAAATTGGGTGAGCCCGATATAGATTTGCAACACATTCTGAAATTTTCCCAATCTTAAATTCCCTAAAGGATGGAGTTAACCAGAGAGGTATCTTATAAGGGATGAACTGGTCATTAGTTATTTGTAAAATGGGTTATGAATATAATGCTCTATGTTTCTTAAAATTCATTCCATTTTCTATAAATAGATTTTTGGAGTTTTATTTGAGATAAAAGTGAGTGTTCTTCATGTTTATATGATTTATTTAATACACTCAATGAAAATTTTGATATATCCAAAATTTCATGGGTTCTAATTTTTATCATCAGACTAATATATTTCTTTATTTTATGATCCTTAATGATATTTTTTATCATCCCATATTTTCAAAAAAAATACTAGGGTTTCAGGATTAGTAAGAAAAAATAATAAGTCAAGTTGAAAGTTATGATGATTTGTCATGAAAAGAAAGCTTTTTTCTTTTAAAAGGCTTAATATTTTGGAAATAATGGATAGTGAGTTGAATTTTTCTCAATGTAATACATGAGATATATATGTAATATTTATGATGTAATTCTCTAAAACTCTAAATATAAATGACATGTTAGGATGAAATAAAGTGAATTGTATTGTAAAGGAACTAGATTATGTAATAATTAAGTTCCTATCCTTATAATTGATAATTTATTTATTTATTATTTCAAAAAATCCAACATATTGTTGTTTTAAATTTTAAATAATTGGAAATCATTAGCTATACTAGCTTGAATTATTTTGTAATGTTCAGCTTTGGGATAATAACTAATAACAACATTGTATTACAAAACTAGCCAAAAATATCAAGATACAGACACTAGATATTGGAAATAGATAATCACTAACAAATATACATAAAGAAAATAATTATAAATGAATATTATAAATGATTATATATATATATGTATATGGTTATGAAATATATAATTAATTTATATAATATATTCAATAGATTTAGTTGAATACATGAATTATGCTAAGGGTTCATTGTCTCAAATTCAAACCCTTGAGACATGATTTTTAATAATATGTGTTTCTTATTGTACGGTTCCATTAATATCTGATTGATACTATATATATTCCCTAATTATTTAATTTAATTAATTTTCCCTTGGATGTTCTACCATTCAAGGGGTTTCTATTTTAAAGTTTCAAATTATATAGAATATCATTTATTATATTTTATTTGAATTTCATGGTAACCCTATTATGTTCTTTTATTTCTTACATTGTAATTAGTGTAAATTTTTTTCATATAAATTTTTTTTTATTAAGATATTATCTGTATACACTAATTATTTATTTTTTATGGTTTATATACAATATAATGAATACTTTATAAATCACTAGAAACTATTTTCCTTTGGGGGGTTAAACTTGTGGAATTCTATCACCACCTATCTCTTACCAAACCATCCTCTACTATATGAAAATATTTTCTTCATATTAATTTAATTTATGATCACTATATAATTACATCCTTTAAATTTGGGGTCTCCATAAATATTCCATATATCAATTTATTCTGTAAATTATTTACATAATAATATATCCTTTTTCCATATGGTTTTAGTTTAAACAATTCTTATATAGAAATCTAATTTATTGATTAAGGAACTATTGAAAATACATATATTTTTTATTATGATGTAGATGCTTATTGATTACTCTAGATATTTTATTATGCTTCTTTTGACCATAATCCTTCTTACTAATGATGTGCTATGATTATGTTATACCTATTATTAACATGAGGAAAATAATTGAACTTCTATATATCTTTATCTCAGAATGGATGTTTATTGATTCCTTAAGAAAGTTGATTAAATATTTTCTTGGTATTTGTATCATTCATATATTGAATTTATTAGACATGAAAAATTGATGAATGGGTACCAATATTATATAGCTTATCAACACATCTATAGGTGTCGAGTGATAAAATAGCTTGGGTATATTGGTGGGTTCCTACCATGAAAAATTATTTCCTATAATCAGGGACATGACAGTAACATCATGATGTCAAAGATCATGATTTCAAATATCAGGATGTCAAAGATCATGATATCCTGTCATAGGGAAAAAAATTACTATTTGGAATTTTTAATTTCATCACTAACGAACTAGTTATTATTATCCATGATATATTATCATTTCCCTTTTTATCCAAGTATATATTAAGCTTTAGTTTCATTATATTATAGAATTATTTTTTGTTATCAATTCCTACAATATTTTTAACTCTCTTCTTATTCTCACTTAATATAATTTATTGTTTCTTCTTATGTTTACCATTACTAAGATTTTTTTCTCAGCACTTCTGATGTTTCCATTTCCCTTATTGTGAAAAAATATATAAAAAATGATATTTCTAAAAAAATAACTTTTGTGAATAATTTTTTGGAGATTCTAAAGACTTGTTATGGATTATGTAATTTCATATCTAATGGAAAAAATAACTATTAATTGAGAAATTCTTGGGATTTAATAGTTTATCATATTCCTATTTTTCTAAAGCTCTAAACCTAAAATATATAGGAAATTTATTCAATATACTATTTGATTTAATTCATTTTATTATGTAATATTTATGTTAAATAATCTATAGTTGGTATTAAATCCACAATAAAAAAATTTCCCCATATTTGGGAGTGTGGATTCATATTTCTATTATTGATATCATAGTTTTATTTAGAAAACTATAGAGGTTAATATGTTTTTTAGGATATTTTAAGGGTTGATAACTTAATTGTGATCATAGTTTCAATGGATAAAATAATCATTTTCACTAGATGGGGAAATTTTGACTATATTAGGTATTTGGTTAAGTGAAACTTATTTAAAACCTAAGGGACAAGTCCTAAAAATATCTCTAATATAAAAGATCTCTATATTTTGGTAATGTAGTGATTTTTTCGTTCTCATAGAAATTACATCCCAATATTTATTCTAGATGTTGGATGTGGTTATGGCATATATACAGTTATGGGTAATCATACAAAACAATTCTGGTTGAGTATCAATTCAATATTAAATCTGGATCATTATGAGTGGGAATATAAATACTAACATGTATATAAACTCTAAAGGGATATGGTTTTGGTAAACAATATTATCTTTAAATGATGTTGAACATGGTTTATCATATTGAGGAATTAGGTTATTGCATTTGAGATAACCCAAACGATAGAAACCTAGATTTAACTGGGAGTAGTTTTGGTTGAATTGAAATCTAATGTAACAATTTAAAAAAATAGTTGTATTGTGGTTAAAGTTTTCATGTAATTATATTAAAATAGTCCTATTATGGTGTCAATAATTCATCACTCATGATTAAATCCTTTGTTTTTAGTAATGTATGGATCACAAATAAACCAAGTCAATCATATATGCCATAGAAAATGTGGGGATTTCCCTAATACGAATCCCAATTGGATCAGATATAGAATGAGAAATATTTCAATCATTCTAAATAATCAATAAAGGATTGTGTTTAATAATATAAATATATCTTCATCCCAAAACAAACAAATTTATATACGGATATAGTGTTGAGGAAGTTTTGGTGATAAAGATGTTGAAGGAAAGAATGATCAATTACCTACATGACAAAAATATGGGAAGTATCACCCTGGAAAATGTCTCAAAGAAACTAGAAGATAAATCACATTTGTAAAAAAGTTTATAAAGAAATATGTTTTGGTGGGAAAATAAATCAATAGGTTAACATGATGAGTAGAAAAGATGTGTTTCTTAATCATATATAAGATATTAAGGTAGATACCAAAATTGAAAATATAAACTAAATAATATATATCTTCCAAATACCTTTAACTATCATTATCAGTGAGTTATAAAAAAAATTAGAGGATTAAATTTATTTAGTGGGGATAATACAACAACATGACAGTATAAATTATATAATTTATTTTAAATCCAAATTTGTTCAATAGCTATATTTACATAAAAAAATGAAGAAAAATGAACCATGGGAAGTTAAATAACCTATAAAATATAATCATGTAATTATATGGTTCAAATATTGGCAAAAATTATAAAATAAATATAAAAATAAAAACAAGGTTCATTATTAATACTATGGTATTGACAAAAAACCAATTATTGTAACTAAATAACTAATAAGATAGATACATTCTTTAAAATGCCACAATTCTAGTTTTTGTGTGTGTTTTATTTTAAGAAAATAAATATATTATATATATAATATAATAATTTTATTAACAATATATTTTCACCAATTTCATTTGTAATTTATAAAAAATATGAATAAAAATTGTTAAAACTTATAAAATAATTTTTCCTAGGAACACAGTTGTCCATATTTTTTAAAATTTTAATTGAAAGTAAAATAAAAAATTTTATTATTTGAATTTGATAAAAGAAAATTCATTTTTATATTCATCAATTAAATAATATATTATGATTTATTTTAATATTTTTCATAAATAGTTTTTTTTATACAAAGTAAAAAATATCATTTGTACAAAAACATTAATATTTATTACTATCACCGTATATTCAAGAAATATAAGTTTTTAAAACCTTTTAATTGATATAATTTCTATATAAATACTAGAAATATACATTTTTAAACACCATTATAAATTTATAAAAACTTTTTAATATTTTATTAACATTAGTAATATTTTCAAATAGAAACTATTTTTTCTATTTTCTTTTAAATTAAAATTATTTTAATAAAATGTGGTTATGGTATTTCTTTAAAACCAAAAAAAATATGTTTTGTTTTAATAAAAAAATTATATCATTTTAATAAAAAAAATATAAATTTACTTTGTATATAAATATTATTCTTTAAAATATTCGTTAAAAATTTTTTGTTTTACGTCGTACATGTGCTCATGTAAAAATTTAGCTTTATTATACATATAATTTTTTAATTATAAAATGGATTTAATATTTTTAATTAGTAGGTAAAAATTATGTGATAATTGAAGTTGTATTTTTATTCATATAAAATTATTTACATTGGTAAAAATGTGTCACCACGATTAAATAAAAAATTGTTAAAGTTATTATTCTACGTGTAAAAGATATAAAAATATTGTTAAAGAATGTGTGAAAACGTATTTATGAGGTATTATTAACCTTATATAACCCCCACTCAATTTTTCCATATTAGAGTGTTATTGATGTCTGAAACATGTTCTCTCTTTTTCTATGTGTGAAAACATGTTCTCTATTTATATTAAGAAAAATGAATTCTTAATTCATGTGTTATGGAAACTACATCAAACATGAAGATACAACTTCCATTTTCATCAACACATATATTCACTTATTAAACTAGTGAAATTTTATAATTTAAGTAATTAATATAATATAATTATTTTTATTAAGAGAAAAATTTTCATCCCCCACTTTTTCAATCATTCCTTGAGAAATGAATGTTTTAATGGTGTGTTGTGTGAACTACCGCCACCACAAAGTAACATTTAATATTTTAAATTTATGTTATTTATTATTCATTAAAAAATCATATATTATTAATAAAATTTAAAATTCTCTAAGTAATATAAATATTACTCTCTAATAATTATATTATTTGTAAAATAAACAACATTCATAATCAGAGTCATCCATTAATTATAGTTTATTCATAATTTGGTTTTTCTAACCACATACTCTAAAAAATAATACAAAATAAAATCATTGATTAATATGAGAAATTAATTACAGATAAATTATGATAAAAATAAAAAAAATTATTTGTTTTTGTTTTTTAATTGTGAAATTGGTTTTAAACTCATTAATTAAGATACAAACATTTTTTCATCCAAAATAATTTAAATATATACACAATTGATTTCACATTTATGAATCATAACCAAAAGTCCAATATATATATATATATTATAACATTTCTAATAATTATAAAACATAAAATATAATACCTTTTAGGATCTAATAATTCTAAACTTTTGGATAATAATGAATAAAAAACAACAATTATGAAACTAGTTCAAAAAATCACAGTTACCAACACCTGATATTGAAAATTGATAATTCATAACAAGTATACAACTATAGAATAATTATAAATGATATTTATAAGAATTTATATATATATATATATATGATTAAGGTTATGAAATAGTACATAATTATTGTATTTATATTGTATATTCGATAAAATTAGTGGCCGTCACGAATTATGGTAAGGTTTCTTTAGTGGTAATCGTGTTTTTTATTTTATGGTAAACTTAATAATCCTGTGATATTTTATTTATTAATTTTAACATTAATCATGGTATTTAGTATTATATTTTAGCTTCTATCTTTCATTGTATTTTTATTCTAAATTTTTAAGTGTTATTGTCTCTATTTTTATTTCTATGAAAAATATTGATATCACACACCATATTTTTGTTTTTATGGTGCATTAAATACCCCATTTTAGTCAAGTATAATTGATATCATTCATTTATTTATATTAAAATTAAGTGGTATCCATATCACAATCTATTAATTATTTTGATACCATTATCAAAATAGTGTTTTTATCTCAACATTATTTCATTATGATATTTTTTGAATTCACATATTTTTTATTTTTTATGGTTTATATATTAGATGTGGATTAATTTCTAAATATCTATATGTCCTTATATTGGTTGAATAGTGTCTACCTAATTTCAATATATATATATATATATATATATATATATTCACTAGTGAAATTATTAAATTGACAATATAACCCATTTTCTAGGTTATATTAGTTTTATGGATTCTTACACATAAAAATACTTCATTTATTTATTGAAAAATATTCAAAATAAAAATATTTTTTTATGATATGAATGTTAGTTAATTACTCAGACTAGTTGATTATATATTTTTACACATCTACATTTTTCCTTTATATGGGATTTGACTATGTTAAATATATTATTAACATTGGAAAAAAATTATACTCCTCATGTTTTTATCTCAATATAAATGTTTATTTATTAATAAGGAAATTTTTCCCTACATTTTATTGATCTCTATATAATTCATATAATCAATGCATTGTCCATAAAGAAGTGACAGGTGGGGTTCACTATTGTATAGACCATATATGCATTAATAGGTATCATGAGATAAACTAGATTCACTATATTGTTTTATTCCTAATGATAACAAATTATTTCATAGACATAGGGCCTTAACATTAATATCATGATATCTAAGTTCATAATATCTTGGTTTAGGGAATGTAATTTGTTTTTTTGAATTATTCATCTCATATCTAAAAAACTTTTTATTACCATATATCTGATCATTTAATTTCCATAATTATCTATGGATATATAATTTTTGTAGTTTTATTCTATTAGGGAAATATTTGTAGTTATATATTCCTACTATATTATTTATTCTCATCATATACTCACTTATGTACTTCGATTGTTATCTATATTTTTACCCTTATTAAGTGTTTGAGTTCAAACCTGTTTATGTTTCCATTTCCTATGGGAATGAAAAAATGTATTAAATATTATAATCTTAAAAATATAGCTTTTGTGTAGAATTTTTGGGATATGGGGAATTATTATTATTGATTATGTAGTTTCGTATACAGTGGGAACAAATGTCGATTAGTAATGAAAGGTGTGTTCTTAATTAGTTTATTTTTTATCTTAATTATCTAAATATATAAATCCAAAAAAATAGGAATCAATGTGACGCAATATTTTTTTATATCATTTAATTATATGATTTTTATATTCATTAATAGATAATTAGTGTCAAATCCATTGTATATAATATATGTTTTCAATGTTGGATCCTAGAGTATGGATCATAAGAGATAAAATGTCATTATATATTTGACAATCCTAGGTATACTCCTCAGGTAAATGTATAAAACTCTCTAAGATTGTCCTATCAAATAATGACTACCACCATAGTATTTTTTTGGAATAAGATGATATACTTCTAACCATTAGATAATCCATTATGATCATGTCATGTGAATATATGGTGGTATAATCCCTCTCAATATTCATCACCATGTTGTTATTCTGTAACTGTTTCGCGCGGAATCCGGGGATGACCTCCTGGACGGGAGATTCAAACGTTCCGATCGGTTTCTAACGGGTTTGTTCGTAGAACCGGAAACATACAATGATTCCACATCCGTTTGGACCTACTTTCCAAAGGCAGGCGCTCATTAGCTTGTGGGCTAATGAGGCTTGGGAATTTGCATTGGTCGAGAGGATGGGAGGTCGGACTCATCACACCTTTTTGAGGGGAATTATTGTCTACTCCGGGACTCTCTTTATAGATTTAAGTTATGTTCGTGAATCCTTATTACATTACCAAGTATAAAATGTGCACTTCTTTAGTTTTAACAATCAATGATTAAATATGCAAGAAATTTAGAGAATCTTTTATATGTATTCGAGGTTCTTCATCAATAGAGAATCATCCATATCTGTTTAGAGATTCTTGGTCAATGGTATCCTTCAAAACATTTATATAAAAGTCTCTTGGTCATTATGATGACCAGGCTGGTTTTAAAGCCACTCAGTGGGGCACTTGAAGTTTATCGTCATTCAGAAGGACAGAGATTATTTCAAAGTTGGGATCGAACCCATAAATGGGCTACCTACGTATCCTTTCTTTTGGAAAGGGAATCAGAACCCACGTAGTTCGAGGAATGAGATATGATGTTTATGATTGATGGCTCAAAGATGAATGTCATAATTACTTTTACACTCTAAGCTCACGTGAGTCATGCTCGGTGTGAGAAACAAGAGGTATTGGTAAAATTTAGACAATTGTGCCATAAAAGATGCAATCATAAGAATTTGTTTTGGGGATTATGTATAGATGACTGCCCAGATAGATGAAGGTTTAGGATTTACTTTTAGGGAGAAAATCCATGAACAGGGTCCACAAAGTTATATGTGCTTCATGGAGATTTGAATACTCTAATATTGGGGCTTACTCCTAAGGAGGATGCCCAAGTTAGGAGGGGACTTATGATTGGGTTTTATTCCTGAAAAGGAAACCCAAATCAAAGGTAATTTATGACTGGTTAAGAGAAGTTTAAGGGGACATGGGGCTTATTCCTGAAAAGGAAGCCCAAAGTTATGACTGAGTCTTATTCCTGAAAAGGAGACCCAGGTTAGGGATTAAGGTTTGGGGCTTACTCCTGAAGAGGATGCCCATATTTGAGGTTGGGGCTTATTCTTTAAGAAAGATGCCCAAGATTAGAGGACTTGATTGGGGCTTACTCCTGAGGAAGATGCCCAGATCAAAGGTTTTATAACTGGGGATTATTCCTGAAAAGGAGACCCAGGTTAAGGATTCTCTCATCTTAAAGGATGAGGTTGAATGAATGAACTCCCAATCTTTGGTGACATAAAGATGTTTAAATCACTAGGTTTTGAGAGATATTTCACAGAATTCCTTTCAGACAAGGATGTCAAATCAAGAAATCATGCCATAAATGGCTTTGAAGAGTATCTTGAAGACTGAATCTTGAATAGGAAAGGTGAAATGGCTTAAGAGGGGTAAGATGGGCAAGATGGGCACCCAAAAAAGATAGGGGTGCGCAAGTCTTTAAAGGCGCGCAAGTCCTGTGGCGGCGCGCAAGTATTGGTCGCGCAAGTATACTTGCGCGACATGAGTGGTACTTGCGCGATTTTCAACCAGCATTGAAATGCTTGAGCGACTCTTTTGAAAACCCTTTACAATCTTCTTGAGGATCTTCCAGAGAAGGGACGCGCAAGTTATATTGAAGGAATTAAGTCGGCGCGCAAGTGTTTGATAAGTTTCAACACTTAGGCCTTCCTTCTTCCCTTTAGATCTTCCATTCTAGGTAAGAAATTACCTTAGAAGTGTTCTGGAAGATTCTAGAAGAGACTTGGGCGTCGGGAGCTTCAATCCGGGTTTCTGAAAAAAGATCCTCTTGAATGGGGGGCCCACAGGGTCTATTTATAGGCAAAAGAAGACCCAGGGCGGTTACCGGGCGGTTACCAATTAGGTCGCGCAAGTCACCTGCGCGACCAAGGTAGCCGCGCAAGTATACTTGCGCGGCAGTGGTATCACTTGCGCGGTGGATTTGCTGTTGATCCTTTGTTCATGCTTTTGTCTATTTTTGATGTTTTCTTCAAAGGATGAATCACTTTCAGGTGAGATATTCCCTTTTCCGATCTTTAGATTCTGTGATGAAAGGAGCGTCAACAAAAGTCCCCCCTCAGAGATGGATCCAGAGAGAAATGAGGATTTGACTCTGAGGAAATCGAATCCTTCCAAAGGAAAAAGGGAGGCGCGCAAGTTTTTCAGTGCGGAGAGGTCGGCGTGCAAGTCTGCGTCGCGCAGGCCTTAAAGCGCTCTGGGTACGGCGCGCAGGTAGGCTTCCGAGTCTATAAATACACGGCCTCACCTCCGTATAAGTATCCGGATTTCCGGACTTCATCCCTTCTCGAGCTCTCGCCGCGCAGGTCACCTTGACCGCGTAGGTTGCTCTGTTTTCTAGTGTTTTCCTTAATGTCGCGCCACTGTAAAGGTAATAAGGCTTGCGCGGAAATACTTGCGCGACAAAAACTTGTGCGGCACATGTATCACTTGCGCGACATCTCCATACTTGCGCGCCTTAATGCCTTAGCCATTTTTTTCAAATTCTTTCACAAATTTTATGAAAATAAACCCATTTAAGAGTTAGTTTATTCATCTTTTGTGCAGATTCAGTAGTTCCCAAGGGAATTGAAACGGCTGATGAACTGGCTAGCAAGCGGATTGATGACATGATGAACATTATTGGCCATGATTACTATGATATCTGCGACAGCACTTTCCCAGATTTGGATAAGTATTTGAAGAAATATCATCTTAATTTCCCACAGAGCATCTACCTGTCTCTGTGTGTTCATGGTCATCTGCAAGGAGTCAATGTTCCAAATGCAAACAATTATACACCTGAGATGCAGCTGCACTGCTACTTCTCTATTTCGGTTATGTTGTGCATTAAGAGTAACAACAATGGTGTGAACTTTCAAATTCTTCCTCCATGTCATTCCCTTGCAGATATGAAAATGGCAAACCCATGGGCTGAAATGTTTTCCACTGCCGGTTGGTGGAGAGAAGAAAAACATGGTATTAGATCAATATCTGAAAAGGGTACTCTCTCCAAATGGATCTTTACTTCCAATGCTCCATTCTCAAATCCACGTATCCATCTTCCAAGTCTCTTGGACAGAAACAGAGTCACTGTTTGATCAGCAGAAAATTTTCTCAAACCGCACTCAAGAACATCCTTTTACAATTGTTCCAAGAAGAGCTGGTATCACTGCATCTCTTATTGTATCCAGTTGAATGAATGAATTCTAGGTGGTTTCTAATGAAGATCGGGATGCCGTAAATCAAATGAAGTGTTATGTTGAAAGCCTCTTGTAATTCTTGAAAGAAAAGAAGAGACTCCAGTCTGTGGATGTCCTTCTAACTCTTGTGTATCAATAAAAAACACTTTTGTCTTCAATCATTTGTACTTTCATTCTTCCATTACCTGCTTCAAATTTACTTAAGCCAATGGGCCTAGTAGGCATAGTTTGATTTTTACCAGGATTATTACAAATAACCCTACAAACTTTGAACCTTTTAACTGCTCAATATTACCTAAATCATACAAAAAATGTATATTTAGTGAGCTGGAACTTGAATTTTATTCAGAGTTCCTTTGTCTTTCGTGTGGGCAGTTTAAAGTCATGCACGCCGGACATAAAGGGGCTAATGTTTAAGGTCGAAATAGCTTTGACCGAAAATGGATTAAAAAAAATGGATTCAATTCCTTGACAATTTATCAGAAAACATATTACCATACTCAAGTATGAGGGAAAAAATGTAAACTATGGCTTAAGAATATTTGAATCTGAGGAATGATATGAAAAAAGAGCTAAAAGGCATTAGAAGAAGTAGTTTCCAAGAATGAAGTTACTATTATTTAACAAAACCCGTTAGGGGGTTGAAATATGCAGAGCCACCTATGGGCATTGGCTGCATAGTCAAATAAAATAGCATCTTTTGGCTGACAAGTCTGTTATGTGGACTATTTATGCAAGGCCACCTATGGGCACGTGCTGCATAGTCAGGCAAAAGAACTCCCAGAAATTTACTTTCCTAGTGCTAAAAGCCAGTGAAAGTTTATGGAGATTCAAATTTTCTAAAGCATAGAGTTTGTTGTATGGAAAGAGGTACTTGAATATGGAGAAGATATTTCCAAACAAGAATATCGAAGAACTGGATGAATATCACTCCTACGAAGGTCTGACCTAAACGTAGGGAAGAAGAATAAACCATAGACTTGAATACTTTCAGATCATGAAAAAGGATATGGGACAAATATGTTAAGGATGGATATTTTTGCGGATCCCTACATACTGTCGTTTAAGACAAATAAGGACAAAAGAGGCATTCTTCCCAAGAATGAAGTTACTATTATTTAACAAAACCCGTTAGGGGGTTGAAATATGCAGGGCCACCTATGGGCATTGGCTTCATGGTCAAATGAATAGCATCTTTTGGCTGACAAGTCTGTTATGTGGACTGTTTATGCAAGGCCACCTATGGTCACGTGCTGCATAGTCAGGCAAAAGAATTCTCAGAAGTTTGACATTTTTGTGTCTAGAAGTCATGAAAAGGGTTATGAAGATCTTAAAATATTTAAGGTTAGGATTATAACACATAATTATGGGTATTGTCCAATGTATATAGAGATACATAGGTCAATGATAACCATAATCATGTTGTGGCTGGATCCTGAATTGAAATTTTGGACTTCACTACGTATCTCATAAGAATGAGAATCAAGCCATACGTAGTTCTTGAAATGCAGTTTAATGTCGTGCAGGAAGAAAGTATGAGTGATCTTAGTTTAGGGTCATAGAATTTGGACCATAATAATGAATACACAGTGTGTGTTTTCATGAAGACTTTTCAGCCAAGGGACTGAAAGTGAAATTTGGGGTTAGGCCCAAAAGACTTGGGACTGGATTCGAGGGACACTCGAAGGTTCCTACGTATCCCATAAGGATGGGAATCAAGTCCACGTAGTTCTAGAACTACCCTTTGTACAAATTTGGTTCGTACATGTGAAGGGTGAAAGGGGACTTTAGTGCAATGATGGTTTAACCTGAGATAAAAAGTTTAGGCATTACCATGTATGCACGTAGTCTTTTGAAAATGAAAACCATGATTGAAAAAGAATCAATGTTAATAATGGTTCCTTATCAAATGAGGAAATCAAAGAATATTGTAGTTTATTGTCGTACCGGACAAAAGTGTTGTATAGTTTAATGTCATATAACAAGGAAGAAAGTGAATCAATGTAAAGATATTGATTCCAGGGGTGGTTTCACAAATCATCATCATATGAGATGGTGGTGAACCGATGTGAAGAGATTGTTTTTTGGGTTTGAACCTTGGGAGGTTGCCTACATACCCAGCCTGGAGGGCAAGGATCAAAGTCCGTGTAGTTCAATTAAAGAATGAATCAATGATCAAGTTGTTCTTGTGGACAATGATCTAATAAAAAATATTGTTGGGACATACACATGGTTAGTGGCCCAAAGGGAGTGTTATGGTTGATGTTCGCTCTAAGATCACGTGAGTCATACTCGGTGTGAGAAACAAGAGGTAATAACAACCTTAACGATGTACAGTTTAATGTCATGTAGGACATAAAAAAGGGGACTATGCAGTTTAAAGTCTTGCAGTTAGGACTATTGGTGCTGTACAGTTTAGTGTCATGTAACAGGGACAAAATACAGTTTAATGTCATGTAGGACCTATCAAGGATTTTCTGTACAGTTTAGCGTCATGTAGTTAGGACGATGGGGATAAAATAGTTTAACGTCATATTGGATGAAAGGGGGACTGTGCAGTTTAATGTCATGCAGTAAGGACAAAAGAGTGTACCATTTTAACGTCATGTTGGACGAAGGTGCGAATAGTTTAAGGTCATATGCATGGACCGTGAATGGTGCAGTTTAATGTCATACCGGACTTTTGAGATTATATAGTTTAACGTCTTTCCGGACGTGAGAGACTTTTATACAGTTTAGCGTCATGTAATTTAGGACGTCACAGTTTAACGTCTTGCTGGATATAAGGGATTTGCAAATAGTTTATGGTCATATACATGGACCAGGGATGATGCAGTTTAAGGTCATACTGGACGGTTTAGGGAACTTTTTCACAGTTTAATGTCGTGTGGGACGAAGTTGCAGTTTAAAGTCATACTGGACCATTGCTGTATAGTTTAACGTCATATAGCAAGGACGAACTGGTGCTGTACAGTTTAAAGTCATGTAGCTAGGACTAAGATGAACCAATATGAGGATATCAGTTCTGGGGACTTTTTACAGTTTAACGTCATGTTGGACGATGAAAGTGCCACACAGTTTAATGTCATGTTGCTAGGACACAATATAGTTTAATGTCATCTTGGACATTGAAGGTGACACAGTTTAACGTCATGTTGGACGAAGTTGCAGTTTAAGGTCATACAGGACCATTGCTGTATGAACCAATTGTAAGAGTCTTGGTTTTGGAAACAATATTTTGTGTTTATACAAAATACTTCTTCAGAAATCTGGCATTAGTTGGAGTCGTGATGTGTTCTCCATCCATTGAGATTAGAGAATACGCTCCATTGGAGTAGACCTTATGTATTGAATAAGGTCCTTCCCATTTTGGTTCAAGCTTGGGAGGCTTCTTTCCTGGTATCATTGGTGTTCTGAGAACCAATACCAATTCTCCCTGAATGAATGAACGAAGACGAACTTTTTTGTTAAAAGCTCGTGCTATCCGATTCTGATAGATTTCCAAGTGGTGCAAAGTGCACAATCTTTTCTCATCTAACTGTTCCAATTCGTTCAACCGCTTTTGGGATTGCTCATCTGTTGATAATTGATCACAAATGGCTATTCTGAGTGAGGGCAATTGAACTTCAATTGGTAAGACTGCTTCTGTTCCATATACCAATGAATATGGAGTAGACCGCGTTGCATTGCGAGTGGTGGTCCGATAAGCCCATAAAGCATGAAAGAGTTTATCAGGCCATGACCTCTTATCTTTATCCACCATCTTTTGCAGTATGTTTGAAAGAGTCTTGTTGAAGGCCTCTATCTGGCCATTAGCCGCTACATGATATCGAGATGAATGGTTGGACTTAATGTTGTATTCTTGATACAATTTCTTTACCTCAGAAGAACAGAAGTTGGTGCCGTTGTCCGTCAATATGGTATGAGGGACACCAAATCTAGAAATGATGTTAGACTTAATGAAGCTAACTATGCATTTAGAACTGACTTCTTTGAGAGGTACTGCCTCTGCCCATTTGGAAAAGAAATCAGTAGCAGTAAGAATGTACTTAAACTGCTTGGCTGTAGCTGAAGGGTAAGGTCCCACCACATCCATTCCCCATGTGGAAAATGGCCATGAGTATTTAGCTGTATGAAGCAACTCTGGAGGTTGATGAATGAAGTTGGCATATACTTGGAATGAATGACACTTCTTTGTGAAATTGACACAATCTTGTATCATTAAAGGCCAGAAGTATCCAAGCCTTCGAATTTGATCAGACAGTCTATGTCCAGACTGGTGGGCACCACAGACTCCTGCGTGCACTTCTTTTATGACAGCCATTGTCTCTTCACCAACAATACATCTGAAGAGAACTCCATCAAAACCACGTTTTTAGAGAATTTTCTCGAGGTGGTTTGGACCATCATAAAGAGTAAAATTGACCACACGTCGCCGAATTTGTTCTTTCTCGGCTCTATCAGGTGGAAGTGTTCCATTTTGAAGGTATTCCTTGATAGGTGACATCCATCCTGTAGTATGACCATACAGTTCAGGAATGGGACTAACTTCATTAATTTCCTCTGTTCTGACTTGAACATAAGGTGAAATTGCACGACGGTGGGCAATACCGATGGTTGTCTCGTCCCGATTTGGATCTGCTAAAGCTGTGGCTATATTAGCCAGTGCATCATCTTGAGCATTTTGTGATCTTGGGACATAGGAAAATGTCAGTTCTGAAGGGAATTCCGACATTAACTCTCTGACGTAATCATACAAAGGGATTAATTCTTCTTTTCTGATGGCATAATCCCCATTGACTTGTTTGATTACCAGGTCTGAATCACCTTTCACCTTTAAGTGATTCACTTGTTCTTGAAGTGCTAACTCCAAGCCTGCAATGAGAGCTTGGTATTCAGCTTCATTATTGGTACCACCTTCCCACAACAAAAAGGAATAAGGTAACACTGCCTTATCTGGAGAAATGAGCACAATTCCTAAACCAACTTTGTTGAATTTAGGATTTTCCATTTTCTTCCCTGTTGGACTTCTAGAAGCACCATCAAAATACATTTCCCATGTTTGAGGACTCTCTTGAATAGAGAAAATTTCTTCATCAGGGAGTTCGATATCTGAATACGTGTTTTCCACTGAAGGATGTTCAGCCAGGAAATCAGCCAGAGCTTGGCCCTTAATTGCCTTTTGAGACACATACTGGATGTCGAACTGCTGTAGAATAACCGCCCACCTTGCCAGACGTCCTGTAAGCATTGGACGACTAAGGATGAATTTGAGTGGATTATTACGAGATACCAATTGGACCTCGTGATGTTTCAGGTAGTGTCTCAGTTTCTGAACTGCAAAGATTAATGCTAGGCAGCACTTTTCAATACTCGAATACCGGGTTTCTGCTTCAAGCATAGTTCTACTAAGATAGTAGAGACTATTTTCATTCCCAGCATCATTCTTTTGAGCGAGAAAGGCACCCAATGATCGCTCTAAAGCTGTCACATAGAGGATAAGAGGCCTACCCTCAACAGGTGGCATGAGTACTGGTGGACTCAAGAGGTATTTCTTGAGAACATCAAATGCTTCTTGACATTCTTTAGTCCACTGGTAAGTGACTCCTTTCTTCAATAATTTGGTAAAAGGTAAACTTTTGCCTGCCAAATTGGCGATGAAACGCCGAATATAGGCTAAGTGTCCTTGAAGTCCTCTTAATTCTTTCAAATTCTGAGGAGGTGACATACCAAGGATTGATTTGGTCTTCTCAGGATCGACTTCAATACCACGATGGCATACAACAAAGCCGAGGAATTTTTCTGAGGTTACCCCAAAAGCACATTTTAAGGGGTTCATCTTCAAATTATGTTGTCGAAGCTTGTGGAATATGACTTCCAAATCAGCCAAGTGATCAAAAAGTTGTTTGGATTTAACCACCAAATCATCTACATAGCATTCAACAAATTTCCCTAGAAAAGGTTTGAAGATACAATGCATGGCGCGTTGATATGTTGCACCTGCATTCTTTAAACCAAAGGGCATCACCCGGTAACAAAACACACCTTGAGGAGCTCTGAAGGCTGTATATTCCTCATCTTCTGGGGCCATTCGGATCTGATTATATCCAGAATATCCATCCATGAAAGAAAGTACTTCATAGCCAGCCGTCGCATCAATTAAGAGTTCTGTAATCGGAACTGGAAAATCATCTTTGGGACAATACCGATTAAGATCTCTGAAATCGATGCAAACCCTAATTTGTCCGTTCTTCTTCTTTACAGGGACAATATTAGCCAACCACTTGGGATATTGAACTTCTCTGACGAAGTTAGCTTTGATAAGCTTATCCACTTCAGCCTCGATTTTGGAAGCATAGGTTGGTTGTGTTCTTCTCGCGGCTTGCTTGAATCCTCGATGTTCTTTTGGCAAACCCAAATGATGGGTGGAAACATCAGGATCAAGGCCAGGCATCTCTGTATAATTCCAAGCAAAAATATCTTTATTTTGCTTTAGAAAAGAAATATATATCTCTTGTTCTTCAAGGGTCATGGCCGCACTAATTAAAGTGGTGCGTGGATCTTTCTCTGTACCCAGATTTACTTCTCTGAGTTCATCCACAGTGGTAGAGATACCCTCTTCAAATGCTGGAGGAACATCTCTAAGATCTTCCTCTTTCTCTTCATCATGTGTTATTTATTCTGTTTCTACTTGCAAAGTAGATGAAAAAATGAAATTCTCATGACCATAAGAGATGTCAAAATTTTCACATTTTGAAGAAGAAGCTTCCATTTCCGACCCTATTGATGATAAAGGGTCTTCTTTGGGAAATAAAGAGGAGATGATGGATTGAAAATCGACATCAATATTCACCTCTGGTGTTGCTATAACTTCTTCTGGCCTGATTAGCGAAGTATAGACTTGTTGGATTTCAGCAGACGAAATGAAAACGTCACCACTTATGCTTTCATCACTGCTTGGTAAGTTACCAATTTCTCCCATGTTGTCTGGCTCGATTGCCGTAATTGACATTATGGATCTTTCCATAAGAGTATTTTGATTTGGGCCTATTTTTTCAATTTGACTGATAGGTAACACATAATCCGTACTCACATGTGAAAATGGATTTATTGGAATTTTTTCCAAACCATATGGAGCATTAACTTTGGTAATTTCCTTCATTGTAGATTTTTCTCTTCCCTTCATGTGATAAAATTCCGCCTCAATTCATTGAGACTCACATGTCTTGAATGGGGCCTTATCACCATACAATGTTCCAACTTGACCATCGAAACAGTATTTGAGACATTGATGGTATGATGACGGAATAGCTGCATGCTGATGTAGTCAGGGTCTTCCAAGCAAGATATTGAAAGCTGAGTCCTGATCAACAATCATAAAATCTGAATTGGAAACAAGATCTCCAAACTGAGTTCTGAGTGTAACTTCTCCCAGTGGTTCTTGTTCATTTTTATCATATCCTTGAAACATCATGGTAGAAGGAGATAAATCAGATTCTGTGAGGCCCAATCGACGAAGTTTACGAATGGGCATGAGGTTGACTCCTGAACCATTGTCAATAAAATCTCTTCGAACATCTATACCATTGACTTTTCCAGATAAGTACAAAGGTTTTATGTGCCCATGCACAACATCATCTTCATCTTTATCAGTAAAAGATATCACTGCATGACATTCTGCAGGATTATTCTCTATGTGATAAATTTCAGCTGCAGCAATTTCAGCTTCAAACTCCTGAGGACTTGACAAAGCTTCGATGAGTGCTTCCCGAAGATCTTTTGATAGATTCAAAGCATCCAAAATTGATAATTTGGCTGGTACTTGGGCCAAGTGTTTCAATATATCATACTTTTGATCTAGAGGCCTGCGTTTCCCAATAGGAATATGCGGTTTAGCAGGTACCTTGGAAGCAGATGCTTTGGAAGCTGATGCATCTTGTATTGAAGTTGGCAACATCTTTGGTTTTGGAAAATTAGACTGATTAGATCCATTTACTTTCTGAGATAAAGAAGATGGAACCTTTAATCGGTCTTCCAAAATAACTGTGCCGAAGCTGAGTTTGCCATTGGCAGAAGAACTTGCTTGTTCTTTTTGAGCTCGCTGAAGGGCTCTACCACGAGTTTCTGCTGCATATACAGTGCTAGCAGGGGTAGAATTAGAGTAGTGGCTTCGGAAAGATCCACGTCTTCCCCTATATCCTGAACCTCTAGAACTTCCTCAGGTTCCCTTATTTGATACAGGGAATTCAGGCTCATCAAGACTGGAATATGAATCTGTTAATTGAATCATATTAACAGAACCAAAGATTAACTCTTCGTCTGATAAAGACTCTGCCTGGTTAGCCTGTTTAGGCTGTGCCGTTTGGTGGGACGGTGCCCGTGGCTTTGAAGTAGATGGCATGAAATCTGCCAGAGTCAAAGACAATTTAGGCTTTGATGCATACTCATCTTCTCCTGATTCCTCTTTCTTTTTTGAATTGCGCTGCCCTTTTGAGGATTTGTCCTTTGATGGAGGCTTTACTGCAGCTTTTGTAGGAGACACAATTGGCTTCTTCAATTGTGTTCGCAAAATGGAATGGGTCCGATTGATTGTCTTTCTGACCATCCAATCATCATATTTTTTCGCAGTTTTGCTTTTGACTTCCTGTCACTCGCCTCCTTCTTCTGGATCTGTAGCGGTAATACACGCTACATGAGCTGAAGAACCCTTCAATTTGACTTGTCCCAAGTCAACCATCTTTTGCAGGAGGTCTTTAAAGACAAAACACTCCTGGATGGGATGCCCCAACATCTGATGAAAGGGAAAATAATTGGGACGGTCTTCATCTCCTTCCTTGTTTGGCCTCTTGGGCCCTGGTAATTGAACCAAATTATTTTCCAGAGCTGAAATGAAGTAACCAGGAACTTGCTCACTTCGGAAAGAGTATGTTTTACTCTTCATATCCTCAAATTGTTTTCGTCGTTGATCTTTTTGATCATTTGGACGAACTAGCCTTTGTTGTTGGCGTTCAGGAGGTGGAGCTCTTCGAGAAGATGAAGGTTTTGAAGTAGAAATAGTTACAGGTGCCTGTTTAAGCATAACTGTAGCAGTTTCTACTTTACCCATTCTTCTTCCTGGAGCTGATGGAATTACATGAGATTTAACCTTAGCCTGTATAAGGGAATCTTCAATCTGTTGAGCGATTGAAGTAAGGTCTCGAAACCCTCCTGTGTATTTCACAGGGATCAATGGCGTGCGTAATTCGTCACGCAAATTTGCCACACAGATTGGCAACAATTACTCCTGAGGGAGTGATAAACTCAAGGAATACGTTAATCCCTTCCAACGAGCAATGAAATCAGAGACTCTTTCATTCTCCCTTTGCTTGCAGTTTGTAAGATCGAAAACTGCCGTTTTTGGCAAAGTTGAGCTAAACTGAAGAAGGAATTTTTGACGAAGATCCTCCCATCCGATGACTGACCGGGATTTCAAGCTTGTATACCAGACAAAAGCTGGTCCTTGCAAGGTTCGCACGAAGAATCTGAGTTTCACTGCTTCTTGCTGCTCTGGAGTTCCCATCATAGGATCACAACAAGATACGTAATGCGTCAAATGTTGTTCAGGGTCGCCTGATCCATTGAAAGTAGGGAAAATAGGGTTTCCAAAACTGGATGGAGGAGAAATTGAATCTACCCATTCAGGGTAAACTTTCTTTTCAGGTTGAACTTGCGCCCGTTTCCCTTCCATAGTTTCTAACCGAGCTGTTAATGACTCAATAGTAGTTATTAACTTTTGAGAAAAGTCAGGTTGAACTTGGTTTTGGGTAGGTGCAATGAATGGAGCTTGGACAGACGTGGTGGTTGGTGCTGCAACTGATGGTAGTGCTGCCAACCGTTGTTGCGTTTGACCCATAGGATTAGACCTCTGTGGGTGTACTGACAAAGGAGGATATTCTTGATCCATCTCAGTAGTTACAACAAATTCCTTCAGCTGTCAGACTTCAGCATTCTTAAGAAGAAGACTATTCTGAAGTAGTTCTGCATTCAACCTTCTTAATTCTTTCATTTCTTCCTCCTGTTGTGCAAACCTTTGCTCTAATGAGAGCGATTGACCTCCTTCAGAGGAAGGGTGAGAAGTAACCTGATTCTTACCTTTCCCCTTATTGGATCCTTTTCGGAGAGGGGGAAGTGGGTTACTTGAAGGAATACCCAGATTTTGGGTAAGCCTTTGATTACGTGTGCGCACACCTTCTTCATTTAGGTCTGTGTGCGCGACTTCTTGAGCAGGAACCTCTTCGTCTGATCCCTCTGATTGAGCCTCATCTGGTGAATCAGCAGCAACGGCATTGATGACATTAATGGATGCATATTGCATGGAATCCTTTCTATCAGCATTTCTGTGATATTGTCTCCTTCTATGTCCATGATAAGACATGGCATTCCGTTGACTTGATCCCTCAGGAATTTCTTGGAGAACCGTCACATGGAGAGAATCTCTTGACAGCTTGGCTCTTCGTTCCTCTTGAGTCTTATTCCCTAATCGAGAGAATACTGACTTTCTCTGAGGGAAGGATTGATGATTTGAAAAAGTCCCCAGTCTGGTGGACTGGGGGTGTTCCTGCTGCTTCCGCTCAACTCCTCGAATCCCATTCGTTGACTCTGAGGGTTGGGTTAGAGAAGTCCCCAGTCTGGCAAGATGGGGTGTCTCTTGACATGCTATGTCTGAGATCTTTTTGAAATCTCTCTTGATCTTGCGAATCTTAGTTCGGAAATTAGCTGGATGCATTAACCTGTATCCACTTTTATCACCTGGTTCAACAGACCATTGGATGATTTCCGAAACTTCTGTCATTTGATGACGTGTTTGCTCCAGACGAGAGGCTTGTGCAATATTCTCGCCTGCTTGATGTAGGAGAAATTCAACAACCTTTTCTCTATATACTTGATTTTGAGAGGAACTAGTTGAAGCTTGTTCTCGAGCAATCTTTTGATTATGAACAAAGCCCATTGACTGTGGCCGGCCATGGGCAATAACATTGCATGAGACCATTTTCGGCGGGCTTTGCTGACCGGAAAGCACTGTGAAATGTAGTGCTCCATGAACACCCCATCCTCTGATATGAACATTAGATGGAGCATTGGAAATTAACTGACGCAATCTTCTTAGTGCGCCAAGGCATGAACGTTGAAGGGTTCTCTGTTTCTTTTCAGCCTTTGGATACTGAGAGACTGATAGAGATGCCAAATCAATCTGGCGTTGTAACCCTTCTATTATCTTAAGATGATTTTCATATTCATCGTAATATAATACCTTCTTCTTTAATTGACAAAGAGTTTTCTATATGTTGAGACGAATATCATGGATTCCATCATCCGTCAACATCTTTGGAATGTCGAACTGGGAATCAGCCAAAGGCCAAAACATGACTGGAACTTCACCTTTTGCCAGTTTTTTCCTCATGTTCAGCATTTCCTCTTTATCATTAAATGAAGATTCTTCTACCTGTTTGGACCAGAGTTGGTGTCTCCTTGTTGCTTCATCGGATTCAACAAGATTGGTAGAGGAATCACTATTCATGCTGGAAGATGAATGACCCAGGGAAGGTTCGAAGAATAACCTGAACCCCAGGCTATCTTCTAATGGAGAAAGAGTTTCACCTGCCGATAGTAAAGCATCAGACATGACTGGTTTTACGTTTGAAACTGCCTCGAGATAGGAGGGATTTCTCGTCACTACATTGCCTTCTGAAGAATTTTCGAGACAACGTGAATCACTACTGCGGAGAGGACTTTCGCAGCGAAGTTCATCACCATGAGGAGGACCGTCATGATGGGTTACATCAAAAGATGAAATCTCTTGCTCCTTGGCCTTCTGACCACACAGAGGGTTCTTGTGGCTCTCATCTGAAGAAGAAACTTCATGATTGACCGAATTTTCATGAAACAAGTCTTCATGAGGAAGTGTCTGTTGAAGACCTTCAGAATTAATGTTCCTGTTATTGGGAACTGCGGGAGTAGAATCTTGAATTCCGACAGATAAATGTCTGAGGGCTTCAAGAACTCCAGCATCGAGCAAGGCCTTGTTGCAGATTGGCCTTTGATCTCCTGACTGTGCTGGGCGGATCTTTTTCTTAGATGCCTTCTTACTCGCTTTAGAAATCACTTGATGACGAAAGTGATTGCTCTGAGCATGTGTATGTGCCTGATCAGGAAAGATGGTCAGGTTAGGATGACGATCATCGCTCAAATCAAGTGTATGTGCCTGACTTGGTTGTCCGTATGATATGGGGGAGTATGCCCCATAACCCTCTTGGACTGGAACAGATGTGTGTGTCTGTTCCGGAGTGAATTGTTGATGTGTCACTCCACTGCTAGGGATAGATTTATGTGTCTGTCCCTGAGATGATGCTGAAGATGTTATGATATCCTGGCAAGTATCCAGAATATGAGCAGGAATTTGCTTCTGCTCTTTTACCATTGACAAAATATGTTTGGTGACTTCAGCCGCCGGAACAGGGATATACGTCCATTCCGGGCTTGGAGTAGGTGTATGTGCCTTCTCCTGTCCTCCTTTTCCTGTCAGTGAATCCTGACAGTACTCAAGTGTGGAGGCAGAGAGTTTAGTCTGCCCCCTGTTTGTCGTCGGGACTTTCCGACTGACTTCTCCGTGCGCTACCAAGCGAGACTGTTGGTAGGCCTGATTAGTATTAGCAGGTGTATGTGCCTGCTGATTACACTTCGCCAAACGCGGTTGACGAGATCCATCATATGTAGTCAGACGAGCCTGCTGACTAACTGATGATGTATAAGCAGGTGTATGTTCCTGCCTATGGTACTCCGCCGGAATTGCCTGGCGGGATAGGCTTGATTCTGTCAGACGAGTCTGCTGGACAGCTGAATTAAAACGGGCAGGTGTGTGTGCCTGCTCGTTGTTTGCCACCAAGTTAGGTTGGTGTACTTCTCCGGAGATGGCAGGGATGAAAACCTGCCTATTGTTAACCGGATTCCGTCTCTGGCGGTTCATCTTGCCTGCTCGGGTTCGAGGAACCTGAGCTGAATGCCTGGAGTCGGTACCCTCATCATGTTGAGGGCGCACTACCGCACGAGTCTGGCGGCGATTGTTGATGGGAGCCCTTGAGAAGGAATCATGTCTTTTTGAATTAAGGCCCCGAGGGACCTGCTCATTCACTTCCTCGGAGTAATGGAATGAATGGAAATTGCGTTCCGGGGATAACGACCCGAAACGGTTGGAGACGGTAGTCAGCACCGCCTGCTTCTTGATTGCTGGTCGCCGTTGTCCGGACGACCAGGTATAATTGTTAACTTGGAGGGCTTGACGAGTGGCCTCCAGAGTTGGGATAGTACCGTTGCGACGGTACTCCTTAACCAGTGCATTAGAAACACAGCGTTGAAGAAGCTGAGTTGGTGATGTCATCCTCAGAGCGGATGACGTTCCAGCAGGAGTAGCAGCATTGGTTTTCACAGCAGCAGACCTCACAGTAGAGGTGTTCACAGCAGTAGTATTCACAGGGGTGAATTTAAGGAAAGCCATTTTTGTAGAAGATCTTGAAAAAAGAGTGCCTGTTCCATGTAACAGACATAATCAAGATGAATCCGGCTACTGCATCTTTTGGATGAGCATATGTCAATGATTGCTTTGTTGGCCCAAGGGGCCTAACAGATAAGAAGAACATCACTTTAACTTGGTTAAGGATTCACGTCGGGTTCACCATTTTTGTTTCGCGCGGAATCCGGGGATGACCTCCTGGACGGGAGATTCAAACGTTCCGATCGGTTTCTAACGGGTTTGTTCGTAGAACCGGAAACATCCAATGATTCCACATCCGTTTGGACCTACTTTCCAAAGGCAGGCGCTCATTATCTTGTGGGCTAATGAGGCTTGGGAATTTTCATTGGTCGAGAGGATGGGAGGTCGGACTCATCACACCTTTTTGAGGGGAATTATTGTCTACTCCGGGACTCTCTTTATAGATTTAAGTTATGTTCGTGAATCCTTATTACATTACCAAGTATAAAATGTGCTCTTCTTTAGTTTTAACAATCAATGATTAAATATGAAAGAAATTTAGAGAATATTTTATATGTATTCGAGGTTCTTCATCAATAGAGAATCATCCATATCTGTTTAGAGATTCTTGGTCAATGGTATCCTTCAAAACATTTATATAAAAGTCTCTTGGTCATTATGATGACCAGGCTAGTTTTAAAGCCACTCAATGGGGCACTTGAAGTTTATCGTCATTCAGAAGGACAGAGATTATTTCAAAGTTGGGATCGAACCCATAAATGGGCTACCTACGTATCCTTTCTTTTGGAAAAGGAATCAGAACCCACGTAGTTCGAGGAATGAGATATGATGTTTATGATTGATGGCTCAAAGATGAATGTCATAATTACTTTTACACTCTAAGCTCACGTGAGTCATGCTCGGTGTGAGAAACAAGAGGTATTGGTAAAATTTAGACAATTGTGCCATAAAAGATGCAATCATAAGAATTTGTTTTGGGGCTTATGTATAGATGACTGCCCAGATAGATGAAGGTTTAGGATTTACTTTTAGGGAGAAAATCCATGAATAGGGTCCACAAAGTTATATGTGCTTCATGGAGATTTGAATACTCTAATCTTGGGGCTTACTCCTAAGGAGGATGCCCAAGTTAGGAGGGGACTTATGATTGGGTTTTATTCCTGAAAAGGAAACCCAAATCAAAGGTAATTTATGACTGGTTAAGAGAAGTTTAAGGGGACTTGGGGCTTATTCCTGAAAAGGAAGCCCAAAGTTATGACTGAGTCTTATTCCTGAAAAGGAGACCCAGGTTAGGGATTAAGGTTTGGGGCTTACTCCTGAAGAGGATGCCCATATTTGAGGTTGGGGCTTATTCTTTAAGAAAGATGCCCAAGATTAGAGGACTTGATTGGGGCTTACTCCTGAGGAAGATGCCCAGATCCAAGGTTTTATAACTGGGGATTATTCCTGAAAAGGAGACCCAGGTTAAGGATTCTCTCATCTTAAAGGATGAGGTTGAATGAATGAACTCTCAATCTTTGGTGACATAAAGATGTTTAAATCACTAGGTTTTGAGAGATATTTCACAGAATTCCTTTCAGACAAGGATGTCAAATCAAGAAATCATGCCATAAATGGCTTTGAAGAGTATCTTGAAGACTGAATCTTGAATAGGAAAGGTGAAATGGCTTAAGAGGGGTAAAATGGGCAAGATGGGCACCCAAAAAAGATAGGGGCGCGCAAGTCTTTAAAGGCGCGCAAGTCCTGCGGCGGCGCGCAAGTATTGGTCGCGCAAGTATACTTGCGCGACATGAGTGGTACTTGCGCGATTTTCAACCAGCATTGAAATGCTTGAGCGACTCTTTTGAAAACCCTTTACAATCCTCTTGAGGATCTTCCAGAGAAGGGACGCGCAAGTTATATTGAAGGAATTAAGTCGGCGCGCAAGTGTTTGATAAGTTTCAACACTTAGGCCTTCCTTCTTCCCTTTAGATCTTCCATTCTAGGTAAGAAATTACCTTAGAAGTGTTCTGGAAGCTTTTAGAAGAGACTTGGGCGTCGGGAGCTTCAATCCGGGTTTCTGGAAAAAGATCCTCTTGAATGGGGGGCCCACAGGGTCTATTTATAGGCAAAAGAAGACCTAGGGTGGTTACCGGGCGGTTACCAATTAGGTCGCGCAAGTCACCTGCGCGACCAAGGTAGCCGCGCAAGTATACTTGCGCGGCAGTGGTATCACTTGCACGGTGGATTTTCTGTTGATCCTTTGTTCATGCTTTTGTCGATTTTTGATGTTTTCTTCAAAGGATGAATCACTTTCAGCTGAGATATTCCCTTTTCTGATCTTTAGATTCTGTGACGAAAGGAGCGTCAACAGTAACTCTCTATATAAGTAGAGGGTTCGAATAAATAAAAATAGGTATGTTTTCAGTCTCTTATCCACCAAGTTTAATTTAAATAACGAAATCTTCTTAGACTCCTTTCCAAACAACTGAGAATGATATTTCCCACTAAGATAATCTGACACCACATTCCTTTTTCCTAGAGTATAAAATATATTTAAGTCACCGTCTTGAAGAAACCATAACCATCACCTCTACATCTTGTTTATCTATCTTAGAGTTAATATTTTCCTAATAATCTAATGGATATAATAATTAAAAAAATACGTTCTTAGAAAATAGTGTCTCTAATTCTATAGGACATACACCATAACTACTAGTTCTAGTTCATGGGTTGCATAGTTCTTTTCATGAGATATAATATGGAAAAAACCACAGAAAATCACAGCCCACCACTATATCGATGCATACCCAATCCTTGATCCATAGGTATCATATAAAACTACGTACTCAACCCCCTCTTCTAGAAGCCTCAAGATGGGAGCACCAATCAACACCTACCAAAACCCCTTAATATCTATTTGACAGATTACTAACTTGAAAAAGGCTTCCCTACTTTGGTTACGGATGTTAATGGATTCATAATTAAGGACAAATATACATTTAATATCCAATAATATGCTTCTCAACCAATAATTCTCTGCACTTCTATCATGATCTTCAGTGGATCCTGAGAATTGATTTTCTGAATCATTGATGGGTCCACCACTACTCTCTCCTTTGAGATGAAATCGACCTTTTGAGGTCGCCATTTTTAGCATCAGGATAAGAGGATAAGGATATTGTATTCCTGATAGGTTTTATTGTTGGGGGTTGGGGGGTTATGTTGTGCACAATTAACATTCATGTTAAAATAAAATAAATAATTTTAGAAATATCATCTAGGAGGTGGTAGTCCACATGTACACGCAAGAAATGTATGTTTTTCCAATGGATTGGAAGGATGGTAGTCATGAAGAACATAGTTGAGATAATGTAGCTCATTTATGTAATACAGTTTATGTTTCCCTATTTCCAAAGGAACTATATGGACATAACTATTGTGTTATAATTTCTATTCTGGACATCTTTTATAAGATATTAATTATTTTTATACACATGGATTTTTTTGGGAAATTTCCAAGTAACATCCTACATGGTCCCATTTCCCAACATATAATAAGGGACTCTATCCTCTCACTTTTCCCACATACCATGCCCCTTGAATATACCAAACTATTAAATATTATCCCTATTGGTGATCAATTTTGTAGATTTTCTTTATGAAACTTGTGGATGTGGTTATGTGTTCAGATGACTTAGAGTTTGATACTGATAGAGATGATGAGTCTATGTATTATCATTCCTTCAAGTGGATCTATTTTATTTATAAAAAAACATAACTTGTTTTCCATAAAACTGATTTTCTCCAATTATTTATAGGTCCACCCTCAAATGCTTTACATTCTCATCCTATGAAACCAAGAAAATGAGAATTTCATCTTTAAATACAACCACATATATCTCTATCAAAAGTTTAAAGATCATGTTCATGAGACCCTGAAAATGCAAGGGGTTTTTTCATGTAATTGAGATTCACATGGAACTCATAATGATCATAGAGTGATTAGAATTCTAAATTTAGTTTGTAATCCTCACATACCCACATCCAGGGATATTGTATCTCGATATAGATGTTAAAGAATCATTATTCCCTTTTTAGTTTATCAAATAAGTCATCAATTCTCAATATTGGATATATATTATTAAAATTCACCTAGTTTATGAGATAAAAATATATATATATTACCATATGATTCCATTCGTATTCTTGGATAATAATGTTACAGAAGTCGAGAGGTATAAAGTGGTTTTGATAAAACTTTTCTTCTAATGGTCCTCCAGGTTCACCCTCAGTTGTCAAAGCTTAGAAGGGGTCATATGATTTGTTACAGATGATATCAAAGAAGTTTTTTGATGAAGATAACTGCAAAATTCATCCTATTTTTAAGATGGTAAACCAGTTACATCCTTAGAGAAGACATTTAGGTGTAATTATACTACTACATGTGACAAACGTACCATTTATTATCTCACAAAAATAGTTAATCTAGATATCTATATGGTAAATTCATTGTAAATAGAATCACATGAGCCTTTCCTACTCAGAATAGAATTTCTTCTTTCTAGTAAAAGTAAAACTCAACCCATTTTTCTGATTACATCACATACTTCATCAAATACAATCAAGTTAGGCCTGAATGGTAGATAACAAGTCTGTACAAAAAATGAAATCATAGTTTTTGATTAATGTTATGAATATATAATATCAAAAATATCCTCATCCATGAGATAAATTACACTATCCACAAAATATTGTAATCATAAGTTCCCTATAAGTAGAACTCTTTAGCTATAAAGGTTGGTCATAAGGATACATTAGAATACCCAGTTATGAAACTATATATAAGTATAGGAAGTAATTTCTCACAATTCAATCTTCCAAAATATAATATTGGGTGGAGAAGATATATATCATACCTAATTTTATATCAGGATCCTCTAGGTCATAATCCAAAACTATGGGAAACATTTCCCATCCCTATCTTCTAGAAAATAAATCCTAAAATTGTTTATCTTAGGGTGGTGATGGTGATTTTAAGTCATAGAATTGGCCGAACCCTTTATCTCATCTGAATTCCCAAATAATTTATTCCATTTGAAGGACTCCTTAAGTATATCAAAGAGTTTTCTTGTCACATAGATACCTCTAACACAATTTTCTCTCCAAATACTATCCTCTATATACCACCTGATGGGTCAGGAATTCATGATTGATATGACCAGTTTGTCACAAGAAAGGAAACACACTCTAACAGGTTTTTAAGATCCCCTTTATTATCTTAAATCCATTTCTCCTTTGGTATTATACTACACATAATATAATCCTAGTAACTATAGTCCTAAAGTTCATTTCTTTCTACATGCTACTCAGGTATCATCCCCCGAGTGGCTACTAACATCATATACTGATTGAAACTACTAAACTAGAAAGTTCTCCTCCACTAGGGTATACTCTATCACCCAATCATATGTGGATATATAAAGATGTGAAACTCTATATAAAACAACTCTATTAATTCTAATATTAATGTTTTTTCTTTGAATTACCCATCATGATCCATGTCAAGATATTATTTTGTGAGGTCATTGAACCTCAATGAAAACTAAATCATGTAAATTCTTCCCTACCATAACTATTGAATCTCCCCTATTTACACAAAAACATTGAGTTATTATGAATTAATCATTATATAATAGGAACTCAAAATCCTCCCATGGAATAATATCCTCATTATGTGTTATAGTTACCAATATAAACCAAAATTCCACCCTATTATAGATAAATATATTAAATATACCAAAAAAATGGTTTGAAGGTGTTATAATTAGACATAACACTCACACTATAAAATATAGAAAGTCATCTACTACACACGGTTCCTAATTTCCGTAGAACCAAGATAGAAATGGCTTCTAAAAGACACAAATTGTACTTAGTCTGTGAGAAATATTATTTATTACTGCAAGATAAATATACTTCCCCATGTTTGGGAAAACATCAACCTATTATACTAGAGGTAGGTTTTCTCACTACCCACTCGTAAGAAACATCTCTTATACAAGAACCAGTATTGAGGCCTCATTATTATACAAATTTTCATCATGATATTATTATGGGATATATACTAGATAGCTTCATGGATGAGTCCTTTAAAAATCAATATGTACCATGTTAAAAAGAAAATATTTGGGGAGCTGACCCAAGAAAGACTAGGAAACGTCCTCTTATTCATATATGATGCATGTATCATTTTTTTCTAACAATGATATCTCATTTTACTAAGTCGAAAAGTAGGTTATCAGAATCCTGGTAAATTGATACATCAACCACAACATCATCACTAGGGTCCTTATCTAGAGATCCAAATTTGAGACAACTTATCACCATTTCCATAAATCATAAAACAATCATTACAACTATTTTATATCTTAATTCTATCCTTGGATAACATATTCATTGATACAACTATAACATTACCAGATCTATCAGGGCCCAACCGGATAATGGTAAGTTGTGTGTCTAGTCACTCCTATAATAGGAGGAGGGGTGGTTGTGAAATTCCATCACCCTCTTTCAAGTATTTCTCATCTCTATTTTCATTTCCCTCTTTGATTGAGTACATTTTGGGTCTTCTAAGGATGGAGAGTCTTCACTATATAAAATCCCCTAATTTTCAGGGATGTATGATTTTTGGAATTAAGGTTGGATTGGTATAAATATGAAAAATGATTAACAGTATTTCTTTTGTTTTATGGGATGACCTGTGGGATTTTTGTAAGTGTTTTGGTAGAATATTTATGTCAGATAGTTTCACATCATCATGTAGTTACACTGTGTGAATATATTTCTGGGATGATTCCATGAACTCGTTCAGAGGATGAAAATTTTACTTACTATGAGGCAAGGTCAAATCATGTAATAGTATATCAAATTTATTTTTAATCTGATGTGTTATGTATTTTGATGTTTCATATAAATCCAGTAATATATGTAGTGAAAAGGTTTCACATAATGAATATTTTTGGTTCTTTGGTTTTAACCAAAATTTATGTATAATTTTATTTTCATTTGATCGTAGACTTCCATATCTAGACCTAGGGGATCACCAAGTGATTTTTGGGATCTTTTATCCTTCTATATTATTTCTTTTTATGATTAATCTTCATTGTGGTTGCACTGTATGTCTCTAGATCTATTATGTTATCTTCCTCTGGAAGCTGACCTCTGTGACGGTTAGGGTGTGGTGTGTGATTTTTTTATAGTCTCCACTATTTCCTTTTCATTATATTATTTTTATAGATTCTATTGTAGGAATATGTGTCCTGATTTTGAGGATGGTGGTTCCATATATAGAATATGTGGGATGAAATTTATTACTCTACTGTTGAAAAAATATTATACATAAAGGGTTCTGATTGAACGATTAATTTGTGTGTGTGAAAATAGGTTTTTGAGAAAGTTTTCCAACGCTTTTGGTAAAAGGAAAGCATATTTTCCAATAATTTTGAATTCTATTTATGAAATGTTATTATTATTATTATTATTTGAAAAATGTAGTATAATGGGATCTATTTGGTACTTATTTGGAAATTATAGTAGTAGGAATCATTTGTTGATATTGTCCAGGGGTTCACTCATGGGTTGTTACTATGGTCCTTAGGAACACTGTTCAAGGGATTTGTTATAATTTTTTGGAGGTTCACCTATCGGTTTCTTCCTCTTCTATCTAGATTCTATACATATATCTTGGTACATGATGTGTGTGATTGTCTATGTTTGGGTATTAGTGTTCTAGCTAGCCTTATCCACTGTGATCCTTATCATGGTGTTACTTATGATTTCGCTTGAACTATATTGGATATGGTATGATGTGGGAAACATGATTTTATTTGAATCCTTTGGTACATATGATATGATTTCAAGCTTTTTTAATTTAATTATTTTAAACCGTGGAAAAAAGAGTAATTTTTTACCATTATATTGATATAAAAACCATTTAATTGATAATCATAGCCTTTCTCCTTAATCATGAGAATATTTGGATTATTTTACAGATACTTGATATGGAACACCTAGTTTATATCTTACTTAGTCTATTTATATCACACCCTACACACCTCATAGTTAGTGCCTAAATATTATTATATATTTCACTATAGTGAAAGGAAAGGTGCTGCAGTGAGGTGGTGAGGTTTCTATCAGATGTGTCTGGGTAGCTAGTTGTGAGATAGTGGGAGTTTTCATATGCTACCACATAGATTATATGATTCGTATTAATCTATAATTTATTATTGGACATTCACCTTATATATTTTATAGCTACTTTTTATTTTTATAGCTTATGATGTTTCATTTTTTGATTTGGAATATTTATTTATTCTAATATTTTACCCTATTTCACTCAACCTAGAATATATCTTCTAGGTTTTTTACTTCATGTTTGGAAAAAGTTTTCCATATGGTGGTTTTTAATGCATGGCTACCAGTATCAATTTAATAGGGATTGGGAACACACATCAAGTATGTTTCGGTTGTGGTTATATACCGATTTGAGAGGCTAACTAGGTTGGGTTTATCATAGTTTGATATCAAAGACTGGATGTGATCAGTTTAGAGAAGTTAGTAGACTAGAGATCAGATTGTTGGTACTTGAGTTGTAGGTTGGAGTGTGTGCCTAGCCCAAAATTTCCAAAAGGGATTCATGTTACCAAAGATTATTGTGGTGTGTACCCCCTCTCCTGGGTTATTGATCTCAGTCTCAATCTTTTTATGGTAATATATTTATAAAATAGATTATAATTTTTGATCAATTATTCAATTTCTATGTGAACTAATATACATTTGAGATTTCTTCCAAAAGTTCCTCTGAATGGGGAAGTGGATTCCCCTCAAGGGAATCTGCCTCTATATTAGAATCTTTTCAAGGCTATCATTTAGGATGTTCCTGAAGTAGACTAAAACATACAACATGTCTAGAACATGGTTTCTATTGTATAACTAGTAGGTACATGAGAAATGGATCGATCATGGTAGTTATTACATGACATTTACCCATAATATAGGGTTGTTGATGAACCTAAAGAAGAGGAGGACTATATTGAAATGATTGATTAGTGATTTGACATATTCGATAATTTTTGAGAATATCTTGTTAAATTGTGTGGAATATAGACTCGAGGGACCCAATAAACAATGGTGGGATTCCAAGGTGTTAGGATATTATAGAGTAGGGGTTTTATTTCATATTTCATTCAATAGTTTTTTCCAAATTCAATGATAATGGATAATTATTTATAGTTCCTCTCTTTATATCATAGTGAGCACTCAGTTTCCACCTACTCCAATCAGTTCATTGAGCGGGTTCACATTTCTATAAAGGTAGTAAAGATGGCCATATAAAGGATCAAAAGTAACATAAGGGTTTTCAGTAGAATATTAGATATAATTTATTTATGTTAAGTATTTTGAACTATAAAGAGACAGTTGTTATGGAAATAATGGTAAAAATGAATAAGGCATGTGTGTTTGGTTATTCAGAAAATTTTATTCCATGTAGTGGAAACATCAATGGAATACATGGGAGGAAAAGGTTGTGGAATTATCATCATAGTAGTGGTTGGGGTGGTCCTCAATAGTGAGCCTCCTACAAACCATTAGTTATAGAAATTAGTGTTTCCCTGACATTCTACAAATGTGGTATGGAAGGGAACACCCAACATTGTTATTCCACACTAGTGAAGTTTTGAAACAATTATGGATTCTATGGTAATCAAAATAGTTTTTTTGAGGATATGTATATACGAAATTATGGTGATGGGTCGTCATCTAGAAATGGCATTGTGGCATAGTCAGATCATTCATCAACAATAGGGCTCCATCTATAGGTATCAAGACTGAATCACATTTACATAGTGGGTGATTTTTTAGATGAGGTAGATGTGGTACTAGTGATAGTGAGAGGTAAAATTTTTATTACATCTTCAGTAGTGACATATATATTTGATAAAGATTCCCCCAACTCATTTATATATTTCCGTTTTATAGATATTCTTAAACATCCAGTGGAACTCAGGTTTGTTTTTATGGATGTATGGAAACCTCTTTGAGAGGAAAGAGTTGGGGTTTAAGTTTCATTTTTTATTATTTATTGATTGAAAATTATGATTTAGTATGATATTTCCACATTATTAGTATAAATCAATTTTACATCATCATTAGGATATATTGGATCATCACTCACCATGATGATACTAAATGTTTTCATTAGCATATTTTGTTCTTTATTGCTAATGGGAGATCTCAGGTGTTTCATTGAGAGTGGGATTTGAGGTGAGGTCGTGAATGAACTTTCTACCCAGAGCTTATGAGTTTGTTTTATACTTTGTTAATTGGTCCTGATTAATGTTTTTTGGGTGATATTCCCTTGGTTTTAATGTATTTTCACAATTATTCCCATATTATTTCTCTGGTATTCCTATAAAAATAGAGGTAGATATTATGATTGATTTAGTTCTAGGTGCACTATCCATTTTGATACCCTAAAATAATATGGAATAAATAAAGGTGAATGTGATCATGATTCAATTTGATGATCTTATTCTGAAAGGATTTGTTCTCTCTAGTGTTTATCCTTGTAGACCCTCATTCTCTTTTCCATGAAGGCATATGGTTCAATATTATTTTGTGTTTATTATCAAAATTTAAACTAGGTAACATTTAAGAAAAAATATAATTTCCCCAATGTGTATGATTTGTTTGAGAAATTAAATTGGTAAATATATTTATTGATGTTTGATCATTGGTTGGGTTAACATTTTCTTAGTGTTTTGGATTCTGATATTCTAAAGGAAATATTTTTTTAGTAGGTATAGTAATTATAAATATATTGTGATGAAATATTTTTAGACTAATACTCTTTCAATTTCTATGTACTTGATTAACCATATATTCCACAAGTATCTCAACAAATTTTTTTGGTAGTGTTCAAGGATAATGTGTTTATTTATTTGAGATCCATGTACTAGTATGAACAAAATATGTGTATATTTTTATAAATCGTGGTGATTGATAGTTAGTATAAATTATTTTTAAATGATTTTTCTTGATCTAAAAAGTGATGCTCTTGGGGATTTTGATTTCTGATCATGGATTATTAATTGTTCTAGATGAGGTCAAGATTGTATTTTCTTAGAAAGATTCATGAAACATCTTCGAGATTCAGAGCATCATGGGACTTTCTGGATACTGCCAACATTTCTCCAAGGATTTATCGATGTTGACATCACCTTTAACTACTCTTAATAGGAAATATGTGAAATACATAGGGGATTAAATGTTTCATTCTTCTTTTGAAGATCTGAATTTAATTCTAACAACATCTCCAATTATGATCATACCTATTCCTAATATAGGGTATGTGATTTTTTGGGATACTTATAGTGATGGAATTGGTTGTGTGTTTAGGTAGGATGATCATGTAGTGAATTATAGATATCACAAAATTCAATAACATGAGTAGAATAACCCCAATCATGATTCATATATTTTTATTGTTATGAATGTGATTAAATGTCACTAACACAATATTTTCCCATAGATATTCACAATCCATTTTGACTATAACTGTTTAAAATATATATTTTCATAGAACTAATTTAATTTTAGACATATGAAGTGGGTGTAAAACCCTTAGTAATTTTACTTAGACATCACCTACACCCTAGGAATAAGAAATTTCATTAGAGACACTGTTTTTAGGAATGTACAGTCGCATGATATTATGGAATTGAAGGATGAGTGAACCCTTATGGGGCTCTTTGCTCATTTTAACCAAGATGCTCAATATGATGTTTTAGTTACGATTTTAACAATATTTCCCTTATCATCATCACTCCTTGAATCTATTATATAGGATCAGTACATGTATGATGAATTCAAAAGAATTTAAGAAAACATATATGGTAGGGAAAATATTTCTAGTTGGTCACTCCCTTCAGATGGTACACTCATTTTTAGGAACAATTTTTCGTCCCAAAATCTATGAGGAGATCATTTTTTTATAACATAGGTAATTGTGGGATATTAATTAAAGAACTAAGAAGATGTATTATGATATGAGACAGTGATTTTAGTGGATGGGTGTGAAGCATCACATTGCAGATTATGTGCCCAATGTTACACCTATAAGAAGATAAAGAATAGTATCTAAAACCTTTACGGTTTCTCTAGCCTATTCTGATGCTAGTTTGGAAATGGGATGAATTTTCCATAGACATTTTATTTGATTATAATTGAATCATCAATTGAGGAATTCTATATAGGTCTTGACTAATCAGTTGACAAATTCATCTTACTTTATTCTGATAACAAACAACACTAAAGTTAGATAACTAGGTAAGATGTACATACAAGAGGTTCTGAGGATATATGGTGTTACCTCTTCCATTATTTTGAAAATGGATATTAGTTTTACCTCATGTTTTTTGGAAGAGTCTCCAAGGGGAAATAGGTAATCATGTTAGGTTGATTATATCTTACCATCAACATATAGATTTCCAGGTAGATAATTCTTTTCAGATCCTATGGTTTATAGCTCATTCATGAATCTTGCATTTTGGTGGATCAGGGGATAAAATTAAAGGAATGGTTGGGTTGTTATAATAATATTTAATATTATTCACTCAGAATGTATCCATTTTAGGATTTTTTGGGATCACTTATACCAGACACCTCTTAATTGGGTATAGGTGGGTGAGGACTCTATTCACTAGCACAAAACTAGTTTTCCATAGTGCCACCCTTTAAGAGTTCTAAAAAAGCATTGATAAAGGGGGTGACTTTATCAGACCAAAAAAACACTGATAAAAGGAACATTAAACAGTGCTAAAAATCACTAATAAAAGTGACCCATTATCTGCACTTTTTTAGTGATGATAAAGGCACCCCCTTTATCAGTGATTTTTTTAGCATTATTAAAGCCCCCCCCCCCCCTTTAAGAGTTATTTTTTAGTAGCACTGATAAAGGGGGGGATTTATCAGCACTTTTTCCTAGAATTGATAAAGTGTATATTTCAAAAAAATAATAATTCTCCATAAAAATAATATATTGATATATAAGTATATTTATATTGATATAAATATAATATATATTTTTTAAATCTGTTTTAGACAAGTATAAATAATAATTTTCACTTAATATGTATGATATGTAGATAAAACGGATTATAAAATACGTAAAAAATTATTAATTAATAATTTTCTACTTATCATCGACTAATAATCATTTAATAACAATTTGAGGTCACAAAAAAACAAAAAAAAATCTAAAATAAGTTTAAAACATAGCTCAAATTTCAAACAGACATAACGTTTTATTCGGTTGTCTGTTTGAGCTCTACAACATATCAAATCAAATTCTGTGATGAGATCTACACACTAATGACCCAATGAAACCATCTATTACATATTTCAAGGACAGAAAATGCCCATAAGGCATCCAAAACTGAGTTTTTAGTCAGTATACCCCAATTTTGTACATTTAGAACAACTATAACTTCTGATCTAGATGTCCATTAGGACTGTATGACATATCATATCAAATATCATTTCATTTTATTCGATATTACTAGTTGTGGAGTTGAAATAGACTTCTGTATTAGAAGTTATGGTCGTTTTGACATTCTATGGCCTTTTAGAAACACATATACATGTATTTATTCGTAAATATATATATGTGTTTGTGTGTGTGAGAGGGTTGTATATATGTATATATGTGTTTATTTGTTTATTTATTTATTAACACATATAATAAAACTTATTTTATAAATGTATTTAAATGTAATCTTTTAAATGTATATTTATATGATAATAAATATATTGATGAAAAATTATAACTAAGAAAATATTTATATATGTATATATAGGAATATACATATATATATATATGAATATATATATATTAATATAAATAAATATATATATAAATAGACAGATATATTAACAAATGAAAAGAAAAGCAATATGTTGGAGTGGTAAAGGCTTAGGCGCACAGGCAACAGGTCCTGAGTTTTAATCCAGGGGAGTCAGGTCACGCGTGTGGGTGAGGAATTATAGCTAGCACTATTAAAGAGGGGTTTGGGTGCTGTTAAATGCTTTAGGGGGGGACTCTGGGGTTTGTGGGATGGGGTGGGGTGGAGGGCGCTGTTAAAGGGGGCTTCAAGCATTGTTGAATCCCCTACAAGAATTGCAGAAATATTTTTTTATTTTTTTAATTTTTTTTTAACTTTTATTAGTGCTAAAAAAATCTCTGATAAAATAACCATTTATTAATGCTTTTGTTTAGTACTGAAGTAATACCCATTTTATGGGGGCTTTTTTAGTACTAGTAAAAGGGGTATTTATTAGTGCTTTTTTAGCGCTGTTTTAGCCCCCCCCCCCCCCCTCTTTATATTCTCCATGATTAACAGTGCTTTTTAGCGCTATTAATGCCCTTTTCTAGCATTGATAAAGGCCATATTTTCAATAGTGATTGTAGGTTTGTGTCTTGTTCAGGAGACATCAACAAGGATTCATGATATTTGTTGATGTGTGATTATAGGTTAGAGTTTAAAAAAATTATATGTTGATCATTGGAGTCATCATTTGGATTTTTTCGGTGGTTTTTTGGGTTTTCATGAAATTTTATCCTCGATTAGGTCACCATTGGCTAGGAAAATATGTAAACATAGCTTTGATATATATTGTACAATTTGAGTACATTGAGAAATGTGTGAAGGTTTATTATTAGTTGGTATTTTCAATTAAATTGGAAGGTATTAATACTATTTTCCATATATATAATCCTAGGATGTTCCATCATGATCCCTGTCATGTTATGAGTTGGTAAAAGGTTTTGTTTGAGATAAAAATTTCTATTATAAATAAGATAGTGGAGATAATTGAATATTAGGTAAAGGTCTTTCCGGGGAATTCAATTTTGTTAGTGAGATTATTATGGGGTCATGGATTATATTCTAATTATATTTTGAAGCATGAGATGTTGATGAAGGAGAAATGGCCTCATATTTTTCTAAAAAATATTCTTCCACATGGCTTCTTGGGGATAGAATGTTTTATGATGGGTGTTTTTAACATCATGTTATCCACTCTCAAGTATTTATCATCTCTCTTCTCAATTAACTCTTTATTTGGGTGTTTTTTGGGGATTATAAGGATGGAGAACCTTTATTGGGGATAATAAAATAAATTTAGAGTGTTAATTTTTGTTGGAATTAATGGAGTCCCAGTATAAATGTTAGAAATGATTACTACGATGTATTTTTTGGTTCAGGTTGAACTTGGGTATATTTCTATGTGTTTCTGTAAAATCTTCCATCTTTAAGGTTTTATGTCTTGAAAAAGTTACACTATGTGAATTTTTTATCTAGATAATTCCATGAATTGGTTTAGAGTATGAAATGTTTAAACTTCATTAGACTGGTTCACACCGATTAAAGCTTGATTAGAGTTATTTTTAATAAAAGGTGATGTAATTTTCAGTGAATCATAAAAATGGGGAATTCACAGCATGAAAGGGTTTCAAGTCATGAATATTTTTTTTATTTGTGGTTTTAACCAAGTTTAACATATGATTTTATTTCCATTCGACCACAAAATTTTCTATAAAAACTTATGAGATCCTCTAAGTGATTTTTTGGTTCTATATTCCTTATATAGAATTTCATTTAGTGATTGATATTCATTTTGGTTGTCATATATTTCCCCAAATCTGTTGTGAAATATTCCTTTGGAGGATAATTTTTTGGTTGTGGTGCAATGTGAATGTTTCTTGAGGTCCTATATTGTTGGATTTATGTTATTATGTGTTGGTAGATCCCTTTATTGGCCTCTGAAAACCGAGTTTGAGGTATCTGGTCTCATATCAAACAAACATTAGATGATCATTATTTCCCCAGTTTTTTAAATATATATATATATATTGGATTTATTGGTTTTTTTGTTTGTGTGAAAAAATATTTCAAAAAGTAGATTTCCCCTTGTTTTGGTAAAATAAAAGGGTATTTTAAAATAACTATTAAATGGATTTGGTTTTTAATGCATGGGTTGGATTTTTTATTACATGGTAAGCTTTCGGTACATATGTGGAAGGTGTAGAAATAGTCCTCATCCATTGCTACTATCTCAGGGTTCACCAATGGGGTGTTTATTTTCTCCTTAGGACCATTTTTATTGGTAATTATTAGGCCTATTAGGATTCGCACCACATGGGGTGTTCCTATACTCTCTATATTCAACTCATATAACTTGGGACCTAATGTGTGGGGTTGTATATGTTTTAGTACATGTGTAATAGCTAGTGAAAGATATTGTGATCCTTGGCTTGATGTTACATATTAATTTTTTAGTATTTAATTGGATATTATGTGTCTTTTGATACATTATTTTCATTTATTTTGTTGATATATGTGACATTATTTGAAACTATTTTAACAAGATTATTAGAAACAATAGAAAAAGGGGAATTTTTTTACCACACATTTGATATAAAAGTAGTTTAACTATTTCTAATTCCTTATTTTCTTGAAAGTTTATCATAATTGAATTTTGGTATAGATACATGATATAGAACATGTGGGTCAGATCCTATATAAAAAATTTAACTGACACCTTGTGTACATATTCCATAGTGTGTAGACCTTGTTAATTCATTTTATTCAAATAAATTAAAAGGGTTTTTGTTAGACAGTGAAGTTTTTATAAAATATTTTTTGGTATCTTGTGGTGAGATGATGGGAGTTTTCCCATGACATCAAAAAGATTTGATGTTTTGGTTTTTGATTTACTTTTCTATTTGAATTTTATCTTGGAGATTGTATAGATACTTTAAAGTTGTATCACTTATTTTATTTAATTTTTTCTGACATAAATCTTTCTCGTTATCATGTTTGGTGTTTCAATCTACTTTAAACATGCATTCCCAATTCTCTAATTCATTTTGGGTAAAATTGATCCCTCTGGTGTAGTTGAGGCCTGGGTGCTAGTTTTTAGCATGTGGGGATCTATAATTCCATTGGGGTATGTGACAATTCAAGTCAGGTATGATTTTGAGAGAGTATTTGGTTTGAGTTCATCACACTGGTGATAAGAACGAAGTAATAATATCACACATATGGTTGATTTTATCCAAATTAACCTAAAAAATCACACATATATCAAAACATGCTATAATAATTACAACAAGTAATAAATGGTATAATAAATGCATACACAAGCTCTAACATCCCATAACATAATATGATAGTATATGATCAATTTAAAGTGGAAAAAATATAGGCCCAAAAACTCTAAGGCATGTGAAACTCGATCTAAAGGGAGAATGATGTCCCAAAATGTGACCTTTAGTTCGGCAACAATCTAGCTACCAAAACTGCTAATCACTCTTATATTTCACTTGCACTAGTTCCACATAGAAATCTATCAAATATCATTCCATATATATATTTAAAATCATGTTTGGGAAGATCCCATTCTAGAGTGAGTATATTCTTATCTCATAGGATTTCTTGAAATCATAAATAGGTAAGTCAAAAGAACATATTATACTCAAAATAAAAAACAATAGGGAAAACAAGGGAGAACCCATATATGTTCATGAATGGATAGAAATTATCTAGTGAGGTCTCAGACCATATATTGGGTAAAATGATCAACATTCTTCATGTATCTTCTCAAATATATACTATCATGGAATATATTTGTTAATATTCTAAAATAAATGATTTCGGGAAGACACAACTTGATTGATGAACATCATATGATGGAATTATAGAGACCCAAATTTTTTATACATAGATATTTTATCATAATTGAAAAATATTAATTAAAGAATTTATGATCCACCCAATAATAATATAGTATTAGTGTTTTTGTAAACTTGGATACATAAAGAAATATTTCATAATAGATATACATCATCTCCTACTATGTTCTTCTTAACTAGATTCCTTATCATACATATCATAGATAATAAATTTTTCCTAACATGCGGAATGTAAAAATAAGAAACGGTAATCTCAAATTCTCAATAAGAGTAAGAAAGGGAGATATAAATAATCATTTAATCAGTACATGATCATTAGGGTATGATAAAATGATATTAAAAATTGAAAATAATATGATGTATGTCATATATAATAATATTGAGTCTTATTTGACAACATGGTAGTTCATAAGAAATGAATGAAAAGGATTCAAAGAACGTGATCCATGAGAGCATAACATTTTCATAAGACATAAGATTGTGGCATACACATAACCAAAAAAACATTTCATTTGTAGTCAAGCATAACTACCAATAATATCATATTTTATTGGGTTTACTTATAAAATAATTGTATCCTTAGTCAAGGTTCACTCTCAAGACTATCATAGTGGATAGAGTCTCTTACTAAAATATTTCTACTCACCATTCCAGTACCTATAATATCAACAAATATCTATATTTCCCCAATTCATTGGAGGGATATATAATTCCACACACACTCATTATATAATTAAAATCATAATTTTTGATCCAAAATATCATTAAAAATCTATATTAAATAAATAATTGAAATAGAATTGGTTTCATAATCATTTATTTATAGCATAATTTCATAACTCAAGGAAAATATAACAGTTTCTTAAATGTTTCATCAAAAATTAATTAACTCATGGGAAAGAAATGTGTTTCATAAAATCACCATCATCATAATCCATAAATATAATTTAAGTTGATGATATCTTTGGATTACAACCCTACTAAATCATAAGTAACATAAAATGATGTTACCATTGATTATAAGTTCCTTTAAAAGACCACTTCGAATATTTTTTTAAAGGAAATACACATTTTATTTTAGAATCACATCTTCAAAATATAAACAATATAAAAATATTTAAAAAATATTCTTTAAAAAATAAATTGCAATATTATAATTTAAACTTAAAAATATTGACAATTCATGCATGTTGGAAATTATATTCATGATGTATAAGATAAAATAATGAATCTTTTAACATTTTTATTAAAAAGTCACAAGTTACACAATTTGGAAAAAACAAGTGTATCCTTTCAAAACATTATTTAAAAATTAAAACAAGTGTAAAAATTAATTTAAAATTTGATAATATGATATTAAAAACATTATTTAAAACATTTTTATAAAACATGGTAATGGAAGAAAAAGGATTTTCCACTGAATAGACAAATAAAGTTGAGTTTACTTTAAAATTTATATTAATATATTGAGTTCTTAAATAGTAAAAAATTAAATAATTAAAAATTATTCTTAATATATAAAAAGAGGATAAAATTTATGATATTATTTGGATGAATATCATGAAATTCCATCATTGAAAACATAATCTTAAACAATCCTTCTAAATAATGAGATTATAATATAAAACCCTCAAAACTTTAATAACTCTTAAATCATAAGATTAATGAAATAATAGAATCAAACGAAACCTTAAATATCATGAGAATAAGTATTTTAATTATATAACTAGTAAAATGAACTTTTTATACACCTTCTAAACTAATATTGGTGGATAAGAAAACATATATCCTAAATATGAAAATTTGAGAAGGCATACCCTTAAATCAAGTTATAGTTTATTTAAAATAGGTCAAAACTCTTGTATAAATATTCTAAATTAATTATAATTATATAAATTAATTATTTACATACTTATAATATCATATATTATGCATTCATAATATTATGATGTCCATTTAGAAATAAATATTTAATAAAACCATCATTTACAAGTGTTATGTATTTCATTTGTGATAAGAATATTGTAATGGTAGTTAAGATTCTCTTACATTGATCATGGTTCCATAATAGATTGAAAATTAATCATGATATAAATATCATATATATATTACTTATATATATAGAGTCATCCATAAAATGTAGAAATAGAAAACTGAATTACATCATCCATGGTGATTGTAGGTCATACGTATGCATGATAATCATTTTCAACTTTTGAAGGATTGAAAAAACGAAATAGAAATTATAATTAAACATTATATAATCATTATAATATCATATATATCATATATATTAATTAAATATATATTTATTAACATCCATGTAAATAAGAAATGAATAATGAATAATAATTCTCTATTGAGGTGGTGGTCCACATATAAGAATGAGAAAAATAACCATTTAGTAATGGATTGGAAGGTAAAAAGGTAGATATTATATTATATTTATAAAATAATAATTATTTCACAAATTTCATATGTAAACTTTAGACCCAAATCACTATATGGGGATGGTAGTCCATAGGCACACATGAGTTATACATTTTTTTCCATTTGATGGAAAAGAGTGTGAATATTGGTGGTTCAATAATCACTATAACATTTCATTATATTAATAATAGTAAAAATTTTATTTTATAATGAATACCATATATTTATTTATTGCATATGAATAAATAAATTGAATGTGTTCAGGTAATACAATTACATATTCTTCAGAATCTCTCCTTTAGATCTTATAATAAGGGCCCATGTAATTGTCTATTAAGAAGATAAAAACCTATAATTAATTTATAAGGAAGTTTAAAACATAATTGGGTATTTTTTGGGAGATTTATATTACTCAAAGTTCTTTAAAGAAGTAAATTTAGGGGTTTTCTTTCAAAAGTGAGGATATGGCTACTATTGGAATTTCTTAAAATATAAAAATATGAAAAAGTCATTCTCTAAAAAATGATTCCAAATTATCAGATATTCAAATTTAATTTAGTATATAGTTTTTATACCATAAACCAAATAAATTTGATATGTTTAATTGGTTTTTTAAACAATATATTTTGGTTTAATCCATATTTAACCAATTTTGACCTTAACAGCAATAACAACTTTTTATGCTTAATCGGTTATAAATTTACATAAAGGTAAAAATTGGGTTAGAATTGGTAATGTGATGATATTTTAGATCATTGTACTCCTTATTTTTTTGTTATTATATGTTAATGTTTTTAATAATTTAGAAAAACATTGTATAAATAAAATTACATGAGTTTTTTTTGACCCTATTCCAAAAATTTGAAATTGAAAACCACATGATAGAAATGGAAATATAATATAAAAAATCAACATATATAATGATTCAAATTGATCTATAAAATTAATGGGAAACTATAATGTACCCAAAAACATTATTTTTAGAGTTTTAAAATTAATTTAGTTGATTTTTATACTACTGGAACAATAAATTGGATTGTGATGCATAACAATTTATGGTAATTATTTTATTAATAAAAATAAAAAATAATAAACCATCTTAAATTAAACTATTTCTTATTTAAAATATATAATTATAACATAACCTATAAAATTAATTAATGGAAATTGTTGGTTTGATTTTTGAGACCATATCTCTTGGTTTTTACCCTTATTAACCCATTTTACCTTTATCATGGTAACAGAGATTTACTATGGTTACTAGTCTTATTTAATAAACCTAAAAGGGGAGTTTTTTAAAAAAATTGAAATCATGATTAAAAATATGGAATCCATTTTGTAGGATTCATAATTTTTAGTTTTTGAAGAAATTAATTTATGAAAAAAACACCAAATAAAACAAAAAATAGTTTTTTTAAATGGATTTTTATGTATAAAACTATTATTATACCAAATTAAAAATTAATATTGATTCCAATGAACATAATTAGAATATTAAGAATATAAGAGAACAAATTTTATTTTGAAATAGTTTTAAAATAAAGTGGAAATAGGTAAATTCTTGAAGAAAAAATACAGTTTTAAAAAAATATGTATTTATTATCATTCATTGAAAAATAAATATTTTTTGAAAATTATTCGAAAATCACACCAATATATTGTAGACATGTTTATTTAAAAAATTAATTTCATTTTATAAAATATAAATTATAAAATTTTAAATTTTAAATATAATATATTCCCACAAAAAGAAACAAAAATCATATTTGAATGAAACACATATTTGAAGAATGAAATGACTTTACTAAAAATTTTGTATTTATTTCTTAATAATTAATCAATATATTTTTATTTAATAGATAAATTATATATATATAATAATATGTTTATTATGATTCATATATGATTATTCAACGTCTAGGTAATTATAGTCACATAATAATAATATCTCATAGTTTCTTTTTGGTTCTATGTTGTGTGTTGTATATATTTTTTAAAATAGTGTTATCTTAAAAATAATGTAGTGTTAAATTATACACCCATTTAATAAATTTAATTCTAAAAATTATAAAGTGTTCTCACTAGGAAAATGTTTTATTTTTTAAAATCTATTTTTAGAACACCCGCATTATAAAATAGTTAAATAAAAATTCCTTTTTAAAAGAGGAAATGGAAAATATTAAGGTTATCTAGAAGAACCGACAACTCTATATCTAAATAATATTACATTAGTGGGAAGTGAAAATATGGACATGGTGGAAAAATAAATTTCTAAATAATGAAAGAGAGTGACATAGAACATTAATAATAATAAAGTCAATTACCATTAGAAATTTAATAAACACAAAACCATATATCAATGAGTTGTGAAAAGACCATCAATTCATCACAAATGAATATTACTCAATAAATTTTGTATTTTAAGATACTTTTCCAAAGTTAAGGAATTAATTTACCATATAAACTATGTGAATAAGGATATATAATTAGTTAAAAATTATAATTTCATCCATTAATTAAATTCAAAAATAATCACATATTTTCTTTAAATGGTGAGTATTCAAGAATAATTTTTCATTCTTAATGAAATGAAATCATCTTAAAATATGTCACAAAGTCCATAAAAATAATAAATGTTATACCTTCTATCCTTAAACATTTAGATAAACCTAAATGCCTAGCATAATGAGAAATAATAAACATATTTTATAAAACTTCCTCTAAAGAAATAATTCATTTTACTCCAAAATTTACAAAATAACAACCAATGTTAAATTTAGATCCTTAAAAAAATAACCCTACTTACCAATTTACCTCAATAATATCAAAATATAAGAGGGTTTTAACCTCAAAGGATATCCCATACCATTCAACTTACATCCTGAAATATTTAATGTCATTATTCCTCAATAAATATTCATGTTAAACTATATATTAAACCAAACTATTATAGATACCTTTACCCAATAAATAGATGTACAAAATTATCATTAATTACCATGATATGTCACTGTATAATCTTACAATGTAGTGAAATTAACCAAAATTTAATCGACGGTCTTCAGATACAAGTAGAAAAGGTAATCTTGAGATTGACCAAAAATATATCTTAAAATATCACCTTGTAAATGAATCACTTTTCAATAATCAATATTTTCTATATCCCCCAATAATATTGACTATAATTAAGATAAAATAATATAATTTACTAACCCAATGCATTATTTAAACAAGACGGTAATATTGTTCATATAATTGAGTAATTGTTTCAAATCACATCAAAATCCAATCACTTAATATATCAAAAGGGGTATCAATGCCTTTGAACGTATAATCAACCTTAAAATTATAAAATGATTATGGAGTCCATAACTCATAGGTTTACCTCAAATAAAGACACGTATGCTTCTAAAAATTAATAAAATCCATATTCATCAAATAAAACAACATACGATTGAATAAATTTCAAAAATCCAAAAACTGAAGTAGACTCTATCAAAGATTATTTGAGTAACCTTTTCATCAAATCGTTGCCCAATTTTAAGGTTTTCAATACTACCCCCATTTACTTCATAAAATTTAATCATCTCTTTATAACAATAAAACATTACCATCTTACCACTAAATAAATTTGTTTGGATATCAGTATTATTCAAAATATGTTTTGAAATCTTTAAAGAAATGATACTATAGAATAGTCTATAAACATTTAATTATTCTTAAAACCACATTATAATTTATATTAAACTATTAAATAATAATTTTCAAATCATAATACATAATCACATCAATCATTTCACTTCAATGATTGTAACAACATTGTTCTTCCATTGTTATAGGAGATAACTTGTTTTGTTATGGAATTTACTTGGATAAATCCCTTATTTCCCACACATAATACACTGAACTAAAAATGAATCCTTAGGATTGAAATCATTTAACTCTATTAAAGGATTCATTTTTTATTGGAAATTACTTCATTTATTCCCATTATTTCCACATAAAAAACATATCTCCATTCTATTAATACATTCTCTTGAGTAATTATTTACACATTATTAATATTTAGGAAGACAAAAATTATTTCCTCTGCGGTCTTAGTGAAAATAAACCTATATATTTTTAGGTGTGTTAAAAAAAATCAACCATGTTGAGATTATTAACTATACAGTGAGATATGTTATTAGGAATAATCACATTGTTTTACCTTATGGCTCAAGTTTTATTTTGTTTCTCATGAGTACAATCATTCAATTTTCCATCACATTTAGTGATAACATGAATCCTCCCAGTTCCAACCATTTAATAAAACAAAATAGTATTGTGTGGGAAATAATATTCATAGTAAGAAGTCCTATAGTCATAATAAAAATCATAGGATATTAAAATCCATACACATTATTTAATATATAAAATAGCTTAGGTTTAACCATGGTTATCCTTGAATATAATATTTTTAAATAATTAAAAATGATTCATAAGAAAATTTAATTAACCCATTGATATCCCTTTATGAGTGTGAAACTAGGTGTGTAGTAAGGGAACAGTCACAGAGCATAAGAATGATGGATGATATATACTCAAAAAACTATTTTTATATTTATTACTCCTTGATTAATCTATAGAAAAAACCCACAAATACTATCTAGAAAGTGGTGTATTTCAAGGTAGACACCACAATATATTCATTAACAATAAAATAATTTTGTATCCCCTACTTAGACTTATCACTATGTTTTTCACTAGTGTTCTTCAATCCAAATATTTAAATATTTACTAAAACATAATTTTATTAAAATTATAGTGACCCATACTTTTCATATATAGAGAATACATCTCAATAGGGGAAACATTTTCCATAATAATTTAATTATAACCAAATAGAATAAATCATGGAAAATATATGGGATTCATTAACACTTCAAAATTACTTGATTTACCCATGGGAAAGAAACAGGTTTCATAAATTCCTAATCATTAAAATTCGTCAAATGAATGATATTCAATGGTATATTTGGATCATAAACCCATTAAATCATATGTACCAACAAAAAAATTTATCATATAACCAAATTGAATTTATAAGTCCACATGTAGTATTTATTAAGGAAAATAATATTTTCATTTTAAAAACACTTCTTTAAAATCTTGATGTTTAAAAAATATTAAAGAAAATATTTTCAATAAAAATAAAATTAATAATTAAAAAAACAATTTTCTATTTATTGAGTGTTCATAATGGTGAGAAATTCTATGTATGCTATATAAATTAAAAAAATGATCTTTTTTGTCATTACTCGTCCCAGCGGGGCCCATGCTGTAAATCCACACAACCACCTCCAATAGGTCAGGGTTGGCGACTAGCATCATGAAGGATTATCACATACGTGGGAGGCCTTAACATAAGTACACATAAAGACACATGCATTTCCAAGACTATTAAACGGATAAATTTAAAAATAAATGAACAACCATGTATTCATACATCTAAATTAAATAACCAAATTACAATAAGAGGTATAGGAATGTGAAGAGGAAAAAATTCCACTCCAATGAGTACAAATCAAAATTTCAAACTGAAAAAAAAACTGGGAATGCTATCAAAAAACACCAGGATTCGGTCACCCAAAAAATCGTTTGATCATGGTCAGTCAAGGACTCTATCAAAGCGTTAATAAATTGTTCAAGGAATGACACATGCAGGTAAATCCTATGTTGGGGTGGGTATAATAATACTCAGTAGGAAACATGGAAATCACAAAAATATAGAAAAGTAAGTTACTTTCAACTCTACATAGGTATATGTATACAACACATATAAAAATAATATCAAGATACACACAATGTAGAAACACATTTTCATGGTAATTCATAGCCATAAACGTATCCTAGGATTCAAACACAAATATTATATAAGAACTTGTTCAAGAGAACACACTCATGAGTCTGAAATCACAGATGATGTCCACCCAAGAGTTATTTCTCACTGGGTCTCACCATTTGAAGTTCACTCTATAGTCCAAAGAGATGATGTAGAATGATTAAGGTCACTCCCAAATTCCATGGGGCAATAAAAATTCCAAATATAGAATCATCTACTATGTAGAGTATCGATTCCAGGGTAGTGATGGTCATGAAGATACTAAGAACTCCACCTATGTCATGAATATGAATAGGGTATCTCACTCTTGGCCTCTCAGAGGGATTCCAATGACTATATCCAAGTATTTCTATTAAAGGGATAATATTATTAAGAGAAAGAGATGATTTTATATAAACCCTCAGTGAAATGATAATGGAAACTCACCATAACAAAAAAAATTATGATACAACTGAAAAGGGATCCCAGTCATGTACAAGAAAATAAATGGTGTGTAGAAAGTTTACACGTTGTGTCCCTTAACCTCAGGTCCTTCTCATGAGGACAACTCGTGTCTCAAGCAGTGTTCATGTCTGTGTAGAATTAAATGACATGTAGGATTCCAGTGTAGTATACCTATGTCCCAATACATTTATTCAGTCCATGTACAGGTACCTATATATTAGTACATAGTATAGCATATGTACTCAGGTCCAGGATTTGTCCGTGTAAGGGAGTACACAACATTCTACAACCCATGTACTCCAACCTCTATTAGTTTACTCTCTAAGGTGAACACCAAGTCTCCCAGGAGGGACCACATTCCATGTGACATGGGTTACACTCAATTTTATATTTAAATTCATATGAAACCCAATCTGCTACACCAGGGTTTCACATGGCATGTGGCTCTATGTTATATGTCATGTAGTTCAGTTTTTTCCAAAATATAAGATCTGGATCCACGTGTCCTGGCCTCTTCAATGGCCTTCGATCTATAGATTACATCACTAAAAAATGCATTTTGATCCTTGTTGATTCATTCCATAATTTGAATAAAAAAGAACTAGGCCTTCAATCCTCTCGTAAAATAAGATTTTCACGGATATTCATTATGCATAGACGAACAAAAAAATAAGGTTTCTATGTCATCCAATCCAATGACATCTCCATCATCACGCCACTTTTTATTCATGGGGATACTGAATATATGATTTCAAATTTTTGTTCCATTAAAATTGTGTTAAAAAATATATTTATTGTGTTACATCTATGTAAGAGCCAAACGAAGAATGTTCATGAAGAAAAAATAATTTGGAGAGAAAGGAACATGAAAAATAAAAGGAATAGACCTCAATAAATGTTTCTGTTGACCGTGATTTGATTCTATGAGAATAATAATGGAGAATAAAAAATTCTGAAATTAAATTCACCTGAAACAACCCCATAATGAACTTATCCCTCCAATATGCATGGTCAAAAAATCAATCTGTTGGTCAATTGATCAATTTTTTGTCATAATAATTAAAAATGATGAATGAATCAAATCCAAAAACCACCCAAACTCGATTTGTATTGATCTATAACAAATAAAAATGTGACCTTATAGTCATTGGAGAGATCCTTTAATTCCATCTCATTGTGGTTGTCGATCCACAATCTGATTGTCGTTTACAACCAAATCTAATCCCACATTCTCTAATGGTTTTCCTATGATTTCCAGAGTTATAATTTTATCCTTTATAATTTTAAATAATTTTTTATATTAATAAAGGGATAAATAGATACATCAATGAAATAAATAAAACAATTCAATTAAATATTTTATTCACTTTACACCTATAGATACTTCTCCACAAATAACCCATTTACACTGTAGTTAATTCAAATATAGGGAAAACATAACATTCTTAACAGAATGGTTCCATTAGATTTATGATATAAGCCTCTGTTTAGAAGATATTTAATCTTTTTAGGAAAAAAATATGCAAGTGCTATATGATATATTTAATATATTTTAAAAATTTATTCCAGGAATAGCGATCCTCGTATTAAAATTTTCATTTGGTGTCTGGTCTAAAAAATAATATATACAATATCCAAAAATGATAGATGGAAAATATAAGGCATTACATTCTCCCCACCATAGGTATTTAGGACCCAAAAATCCAATATAAGGGCTACACTAATGAATGTGATTACTGATCATAAATATGAGCCTCCAACTCCGATATTCTCTCCCAGAGGATTCCCATGCTGCTATCGGAATCACACTAAAGGAACTGATCTCCCATGAAGTATTTTATCCTATAAATCCTCAATATATATCACGTACTCATTAATTATTGATGCATCCTTGATTTCCATTTCTACCTTGTTGATAATGTGCAATGGGATATTCATTTTACTCCGTAGCTCCAACACATGGAAGACGTCATCTACCAGGTCTAACTACTGAGGTAGAGTTTAGCAGTATGCCACTATGACAACTACATTGAGTTTCGGGAAAGGGCCAATGAATCTTAAAGATAGATGTCTGCCCCAGCCATATATCTATAATAAACATTGATTTGAACCCATAGAAACACATGGTGTCCTTTCTAAAACTCAAAATTACTCCTTCTTCTATCCACATTTTAAGTTTGATTGCTCTGTTCAGTCTTAATCTACTTTTGGATGATCTGTACCTTCTTGGTAGAAACTCATACAATCTTTGGGACCATGAGTGTTGAATCTCCAAGGCTTGTTTGGTAAAGTGGTGACCTACCTATTCCCCGGTACAAATCCTTGAATGGTTCCATACCAATGGTGTAATGGTAGTTATTATTGTACATAAACTCCACAAGTGGTAGGGGATCCTCCTAACATTGGCCAAAGTCCATCATGAAATGTTGTACCATGTCCTCTAGAACCTGAATAGTCTACATAGAATGTCCATCAATTTAGGAGTGGAGAACTATGCTGAGGTGTAACTGAGTCCCGGAATCCTCCTTCAATTTCTTCCAAAATGGATATGTGAAGCGATCATCACTGTTAGAAATGATCTTAGATATAACTCCATAGATTTAGACTATCTCGTGTATAAAGAGGCATCCCAAGCTCTCTACTAAACTCTACTCCCAAATTACTAAGAATTGGTGCGACATGGTGATTATTTCTATGATCAACCATGTGAAATTATGTCCTCTATAAATATGTGGTAATAACATCGAAATGAACATGGATATCCCATACCACTTCCATTGTGACACCTCAATGGGTTAAGTCAAAACTACTGGAGCATGGCACTCAACATTAACTTGTTGATAAGTTGGGCACCAAGAGACAAAATCTGAAACTCTCTTCTTCATCCTTTTCCACCAAAACTAACATTAGTGGTCCTAGTACATCATTTTCACACCTAGATGTAATGTCAAAGGAGATTTTTAAAACACTCTCAGAACATTCCCCTACATGGTCACTAGTACCATCACACATCCTCTGAGAAGAACTCCATGTTCCATACCTTTATAAAATTCATCATGAGCATGTATAGTGGATATATGTGTGCGTAGGGTCACATAGTTTATATCCTCTAGCTATGCCTTCCTGGATCAATACAAGAGAAGATGGTTAACAGCCATTGACTGCAGGTAAGCTTCCATATCTTTATCCATAAAGGATGACTACCACAAGGATAACTACTCTAATGCCTCATTCAATGACTAAAAACTAGTTCTTATAAAAATATAATCTACTACCACATTCCCCTTCCCATTAGTATATAAATTTTTACATAAAAATACTAGAGTAACTCTTGCCATCACCTCTATCTCAAGTTAAGATCCATCTTTGGGAAGACATAGTTAAGACTCTTTTGATTGAAGTATACGATAAATCATTCACCCCTCAGGCAGTGTCGCCACATTTTTAATGAAAACACTACCATTACTGACATAAGATCATGGGTCATGTAGTTTTTCTTATATTCTATTAACAGAAGTTAAACATTGTCATTCACTATCTGCCTCTGCATCAGAACACAACCAAGCCCAGTTTCTGATGCATCACAGATGACTACGTACTCGAAACCCCCTATAGTAATATCAAGATTGGAGAACAAGTAAAACTCTACCTCAAATATTGAAAAACCTAATAGTACCACTATTTCTATATTAATGGCTACCCATTTCAGTTCAAATCTATTATGGGATCTAATTTTCTGGAGAAATTAAGTATGAATATTTGATAATAGCTTTCCAACCTAAGGAATCTTCGTACCTAAATTATGATATTAGGTGGCTCCCATTATTATACAACTTTAAACTTGGTCAAGTCCACAACAAATCCATTAGTTGAGATAATATGTCCAAAAAACTGTACCCCCTAAATTTAGAACTACCACTTTAAGAGCTTTCTATAAATTTGGTAATCTTAGAGTACATCTAGAACTTTCCTCAAGTGTCTAACAAGATACTCCTTAGGCATTGAGTACATAAGGATATCATATTTGAAGACTAAAATGAACCATTACAATAAAGGAGTAAAGAACCATTTTAGGAGTCTTATGAACACTTTTAGGGAATTCTTAATTCCATAGGGCATCATGAAGTACTCACAGTGACTGTAGTGACAACATAATGCTAGGTTTAGTAAATCCTTGTCCTATAATCACAACTAATGAGGTCAAACATTGAGAACCATCATTACCCTATAAATATATCAAAGAGGATATTGATCCTTGGTAGTGGATAATTGATCTTAATGGTCACAGGGTTCATGTTTTGGTAGTCCACGCATAACCTCAATCTCCCATCCAACTTTTTTGCGATCAAAATCGGGGTTGCCTATGGTGAAATACTAAGTCTAAAAAAATTGTTCTATTATGTCCTCATACTAAACCCTCATCTCAATAAGCTATGTGGGAGGCATCTTATATTCTTGTTAAAATATTTGTGTCATTCGAGGGTGTAGATAAATTTATAAGTCTGTCTATAAGCAGAGAGGTAAGCCTCAAACATCCTCATAGAAGACATCCCCGTACTCTTCCACCACTACAAGAAATCAAGAACTCAAAACATCCACCAAAAAAAAGTTTAGGCTATCCAACTAATGAAAACCTTGTTACACCCTCATATGCGAGATTCAATCATGCACAACAAGGGTTTCCTTTTCACTCAAAAATGAGAACTCGGTTCGATCATTACATAGAAACCACATATTCTTCCTAAAACAGTCAATAGGGACATGAACTATGGACAAATAATCCTTAACTAAGATGATTTTTTATTGTTTAATAGCTGATAATAATATATTAAAATAGAAACTCTGACCTCAATGAGTCAGGTCACACTATTGGAACATGTATGTGATCTATTATTCTTCTCCAATATGAGTCTCCAAGTGTAAGGGTCAATAAAAGGGCTCCAACAGAATATCAATTTCTCGAAAAAGATGTGTGGAAAGAAATTAATGAATATAACCCATTTCTATTAGTACTAAAACTAAGGTAGAAAATACATAGATCATAACTTTAATCAATCATGGAGCCTCTGGGCCATATGCTTTGACCACTTGTAGATGTCCCCGCCACTATCATATAACTATTTGAGCCTATCATGACTCACATGTTGATGGTAGTGGTGACAAGTAAAATTTAATACCACCTCATGCTTCTCTCCCAGATCCTCTTCCATGTACACTACCCTACAAACCCACCTTCTTGTATTTCTTCCTCTACCTCAATGTTCCTTATATGGTCTCTCTATTAGTTATATGGTGATTCAGAAAATTTTATTGTAATATGTCCCCTTACATCACATGAGTATCACTTCCATTCTCTTGGATGACTGGATAAACCATATGATCCCTTAACCAAAGATATTATATCCTATAACCTCCTCCTAAAACATCTAACATGTACCCTTCCCTGAGATTGATGTCAGATATCTACTACAAAGGAACCTACACCTATGTTCCCACCACTGGAAACCAATGGAAATTTATTCTTATCCAATACACTCTCAACAACCAAAGATCGCTCTAGAACCCAAACATAAGTAAAAAATCATAAAGAGATAACATTTTATTGAATGTATCTTTATAGAAAGCATTTGAAGGTTTGATCCCTGAAGAACTGATCCTAAACCATATCCATTGATTACCTGGAGATGTTGGTAAACTTCGAGGAATAATAAGCTATTGTCATGATATCCTTCTGGAGATAAAGAATCTCATGGATGTGTACAACCCTTAGTGTAGTTAAAGGGAACTTTTCCCTGAAAAGATTCTCAAGCTCTATTAATGTAGGAATCACATCATGATAATACTGGGTTAGTAAACACAACCATCAACTTGTAGAGCTTTGAAAAAGGCTCACATCTAGAACCACCATTTGATCATTTGGTGTCCTGACAAGCTATAAAATTATGGTCACTACCTCAAGCCATTCTGCAGCCCCATATGGGTTCGTCTCACCTCAGAACTTGATGGGTATCTATCATGACCCATCTTAGTGGGGCCCATACCTCGACTCCACATCAGACCTCTAATTGGACATAGGATGGAAACTATAAGCGATAAGTAATATCACTAACATGGAAGGCCATAGGCAATGTACTTGTAAACAAAAACACATTTTTAAGCCTATATAATTATGAATTGTAACAAAATATTACAAAAAATTCATGCATAAATATAAATCCCACAACTAGAGTATGAAAAGAGGTAAAGAAAAGTGAAAAATGGTTAGATAAAACCACACCACAAAGAGTTATAAACACATATACAACTGAATGTAAACCTAGAAATTCTATCACAATATTGTAGGGATAGACCTCAGTCTATCTGAACTCAATAATTATGTCATGACGCATTGTAGTGGGGCTTGTGTCGTGACTACCCCAATCCCTCCTCAAATAGGAAAAGGAATGGGGATTAGAACTAAGTGGAATATCCAAAAAATGGGAGGCATTTTCATAAGTACATGTATGCACACACACATCTCCAAGACACAAAATGATGAAATATAAAAACACTATGTAAAAAAATTCAAGTATACCACTAAGATCTCACAAAAAAATTACGACATTAAAAGTAGTATAATTAAACATGGTAAAACACAAGACCACCATAAGGGGTATGTAAAACATGTCCAACCTATAAGAAAATAGGTACTGAGGCTAATTTTTAAACCATACAAACAGACCTTGATATTTATATCCTTACTATGCACCACTTGGTCTTGGTCTGTCTAGCACTATGTTTGAAGGTCCATCATCTGCAAAGATATGACACATCTCGGAAAATCCCATGCATGGGCGAGTATAACAATACACAGTGGAATACCTTGAAACCCCAAGGTTATACCCTAAAGTAATACCATAAATGAATACCAAAATGGAATACCAAAAAGTAAATTACAGTATTCTCCACATAGGTATCAGTGTACAACACATTTAGTAATAATATCTATACATACATAGTCCAAGAAACACAGTCTATATGTAAGCCATAATGAATTTCCTAGCTCATGATTCTACTTGAAGAATGCTCATTCGGGGAGAACTCACTCCTTAATCCATGATATCATTAGAGAAACTCATATGTAGGTCTATCTCATTTGGGAACCATCAAAAGTGAATGTATTATTAAATGAAGACTATGATACACTGAGAGAGGATCACACTTACACACACTTGGGGATACCCCAGATTATTCCCAGACACACCGGGGCATACTACCTACCCAATATGAATCAATTCACAACATAGATGGTCCTACCCAGACACACTATGGGATAAAACTAACCCTACTAATGTGACTCGTAATGTAGGGGATCCTTTCTAGACACACTACAGAATACCAAATACCCTACTGATGCATCCCACTAGATAGAGGCCTAACATGCTGCTCTTATAGGTTACATGGATTCCACAAAACATCACTAGGGCTGATATAGGATACTTCTCCCGGCCCACAGAGGGATACCATAACAATATCTAGGACTTTTCCTCTAAATGGGATCACATTCTAGTGATGTATATGTAATTTCGTACTGAACCCTCAATTAAAGGACCAAGGTAACAATATAAAACTATAATGATCCAAACTAAAAACTATTCTCTTATATCGAAAGTACTTTCTCAATTCCACATACAGCTATCCAAATAGGCATATAGTTTGAATTTTATGTCTATTTGAAGAAAATGCCTAAAAACCTATATGGGGCATAGGGGACTGACCGGTCATGGACCGACCACCATGGTCTGTCCATCTATTATTCTAGTCATCCACCTCATGTTCGACCATCCACCCATTTCAGGGAATCTCAAGCTTTTATAGAGGTTGAACACCATGTTCGACCATGTGGCCACCCTGGTTCGACCCTGGGTTCACCCCAAGATAGACCATGATCCAGCCCAATCCGCTGGGCCAACCTGACCCACTTCGTCTAGGCCTGACCTACCTCTCTCGGCCTAACCAGCTAGTGCGTGGGTTTCCTAGCCTAACCTGCTATAACACAGTCTTCCTGGCCTAGCACAGCAGCCACATTCTCTGACCACATCCCATGTGGCCATTTTTGCTGCCACATCCTTCAGCTCTGCAACTTCTACACACGGCGTCCCACTATATCCTATGGCATGTCGTTAAAACCGTCATCTCATATGGCCTCCAACTATAGTTTTCGCACTATTTTCGATCTCCACCACCTCTCCCACTGGACCACCATGTCAGTGTTCCCTTCCATAGATGACTGAGCCACATTCAATTCCCATAACTCTAAACGGTTGCAGATATGAGCTCCATCTGTCCAGATCTACATGGACTTTTCCTCTGTTATCGGTACGCCTCCAATTACAGGGTCTTATTGCATTTGGATCCACACGAAAAGTAAAACCATGGAAACATGCTTCTAGAAGTGAAGAACGCAAAGAATGGGGAAGGAAAAAACAAAGATAACCCCAAGAAACTAACATTGGACTTTGTTTATGTTGGACTCAATCATTTTCCATTAGAATGATAAAAATGTATGATAAAAATAAATCTCTGGATAATCCTATAGATAATATCCTATCCTGCAACAATGATCGAACCATGGATCAAAATATTCATGGATTGGCCTACTTTTTTCTTTGAAATAATTAATGTGAAATCAAAATTAAATAATTTTCCTACCTTGATTCTAATTGGTAACTGAAGAAGGGTGATCATTGTTTCATCATCATCATCAGTGATGTTTTGTTAAATCAGTTATGCATATATCGTCGATCCATAATCTATCACCCTTTGTTCGAGAGATTTATTCTCCAAGACTCATTGAAATTCCCGGCTTATGGTGATAACACTGAATTAAGATAAAATTATTAATAAAATAAAGATTTCAACATATCAAAAAAAATATTGAATTATTTTATTTATAGTTACATTGTCCATGACTTATTCTATAGATGGACAATGCTGACAAATTTATGTCGCTCCAAGGGTAAATTAAGTTCTCTAAACTTGATGGTTCCATCATATTTCTGATCCCATAAGTTATTCAAGAGTTATTCTACTTTTTCAAAAAAAACTGCATCTGCATGCTATTAAAAGTTTAATATTTTTCAAACAGTTTCTCAATGAAAACTGGGGCTCGAAATCAAATTCTCTCCCAGCACCTGGTCTCAAAATCAATCCATATAATTTATAAAAATAATACATGGGAAAATTTAAGATGTTACATTATCCCCACATTGGGTCCATACGTCATTGAAAAGAAAAGAAAGTGGCCACTCAAACAGATGAGCGTATGAAGAACAATTTTGAGCCTCCCACTCCTATATGCTCTCTTGAAGTTTCCAAGCTACCACTATACTCCAAATAATGTAATTGACCACCCAATATGTATACTCTCCTACTGATACTCGATCTCCACTAGGTACTCCACAAATGTTGTTACATCATTGATGTGTAGCTTGCCTCAATCGATGAAGTGAGATGGGTCATGCACATGCCTCCTAAAATGTGAAATGTGGAAGACATCATGTACCCGATCTTACTGTGGTGGTAAAGCAATTTGGTACACCATCTCACCAACTCTACAATGTATGTAGAATAGAATGACGAACGTTATAGATAGCTTGCTACCCCAAAAAAATCTCCATAATCTCCATTAAGGTTAAACCTGAATCAATACAGGGTATCCTTCTTTGAACTAAAAAATCCTCTATAACCTGTTATAAAAAGACTTATAGTGGCTTTGTGTAGTCTTCATCAATTCTTGGATGATCTTCTCCTTCTCAGTAGTAGCTCGCACCAACTCTAAATCCCGGAGTGAAGACTCTCATAGGTCATTCCAACAATGTGGTGACCTATAGTGTGTGTTGTACAAGGCCTCAAATAGTTCCATTCCAGTGGAGGAGTGATATAATATATTATAATGAAACTCCACATGTGGTAGGTTATCCTCCCAACTACGAACAAAGTATAACATGCATGCTCATAGAATGTACTCCATAACCTAAATGGTCACCTCAATCTGGAAATCCATCTAGGGGTGAAATTTTATGCTCAAGCATAATTATGTCCTAAATTCCCCATGTAATCCCTTCTAAAATTGAGATGTGAATTGAGCATGATGATTTGAAACATATATCGACGGGACTCCCTGGAGTCGAACTATATCATACACATAGAGGATCACATGCTCTCAATTGAATACTTCTCTCGAATAGAAAGGAAGTTGACCGACTTGGTGAGTAAGTCAATGATCACCCAGATGGAATCATATCTCTTAAATATATGTGGTAAACACATTTATAATTCCAATAAGATACCATCACACTTCCATACCGACACCTCAAGGGGTTGATCTCAACTCACTAGAACATGGAGCTCAGCCCTCGTTTTCTAAAAAGTGAGGAATTGAGAGACTAACTCCACAACTCCCTTCTTCATCCCTATCCACCAAAACTAGAATCAAAGATCCTGGTACATCATTTACACACAAGGATGTACCTCAAAATGGGATGTGTGGAACTCCTTCAAATACTACTCCCATAACACCGAAGGTACAAATGTGCACCCTCTGAAAAGAACAACGTGATCTCAACATTTCGAATATCCCTTAGGATCATGTCCTTTAGAGATTTCAGCATGTAAGGTTTCATAGTTAGTTTCCTCTAGTTGTACCTCCTTGACTTTATGTATGTGTGGAGGGGTGAAAAAAATTGACTAGAGGTAAGATTCTTCATCTCCTTCCAGAAAGGATACATGAAATAAGGAAAACTTTTTTGACATCTCATTCAAGAAATGAAAACAAGTTCTCAGAAAAAGAGAATCATCCACCACGTTCCCCTTCCCAAGTGTATAGACTATATCAAAGTCATAGTCCTTGAGGTACTCTATAAATAATCTATATATCATAATATTATCCTTATGAGATAATATATAATTGAGTTTATTGTGATCAGAGTAAACGACAAACTGTTTTCCCATCGGGTAGTGTCACCACTTCCTTAATACGAAGACTACCGCTACTAGCTCAAGATCATGGTTCACATAGTTATGGTCATGTGGTATTAACTAAAGTAAAAAATATGAAATAACTTATTTCCTCTGAATCAGGTTACAACCAAGCCTGGTTCCTGATACATCACAAAATACTACATATTCAATGCCTTCCACATGTATCTTTAGGATGGGATCTCTCATAAACCTATGCCTCAGCTCCTAAAATCAGTACAAGAACTTCCCTATCCACAAAAAAGGCTACCAATTCCATGTAAAATAGGTCAAGGGTGTTGAAAATCTAGAGAAGTTTGGTAAATAACTCTGATAGTACCCTATCAACCCTACAAAACTTCACACCTCGAGAACCCTATTGGGTGGTTCCCAATCAAGAATTTCCTCAACGTTTAAAGGATCCACTGTAACTCCAACCTCTATAATGATGTGTCATAGAGAATGTAACTATCCAATCCATAACTGAATCTTAGATATATTTTTATAAAAAAAATTCTCTTGGACATTGTCCATAACCATCCTCAGTGCCTCTCATGCTCCTCCCCGAACACTGAATACATTAGGATGTTGTTGATAAATATGACCACGAACTAGCCTATGTATGGCTAAAAGATCCAATTCACGAGTCCCATGAACACTGATTGGGTGTTCATTATTCCAAACAACATCACCAAGTATTCATAGTGATATTAATGAAATACAAATTTCATATTTGGTATATCCTCATCCCGTACTACCAACTGGTGATAGCCCGACATGAGGTCAATCTTAGAGAACCATCGTGCCACTTTAAACAGATCAAAGAGGTCATAAATCCTTAGTAGTGGATACTTGTTATTCACAGTCACCTTATTCAAGAATCAGTAATCCAAACATAACCTTTGGTACCCATATTCCTTCTTTTCAAACAAAACTGGAGCTGCCCAGGGTGAAATTCTTGGTCTCAGGAAGCCCTTCCTCTATAAGTCCCCAAACTGCACCCTCAGCTCACAAAGCTCTGTGGGATCCATTTCATATACAGGTGTAGATATAAGTGTTATCCTGGGGTGTATATAAATTACTAAGTCCATCTACCTTTGGGTATATAAACCTATAACATCTTTGGGGAAGACGTCCTTGTACTGCACCACCACTTCATAAAACTGAGGGCTCACATCATCCAATACACCGAGGGTGAGGCTAGCCAACTGATGAATAATCAGCTACCACCTCATATATGTGAGAATATACTATGATTCTTTCATTTTCTTTTCACCAAAAATGGAAAACCTGGTTTCATCACTACACACTACACTATGCTCATAAAATAGTCAATCTAAATATAAACTCAGGATAACCACTCTATACCAAGAATGACGTCATAAGGCCTCGACACCACTACCAAGAGATTGCCACAAAAATTCTCACCTCCAATAGTAAGGTCACACTATTATCACTAGTGTGTAATAATGAAATCTATTACCATATGAGCCTCTAATAATAAGGGTAGAGTCAATGGTTCAACCAGAATCTTTGAGTCTCATACAAGGTTCACGTCAAGAAAGGAATGTCTAGCACTAGTGTCTATCAAAACATTATCTAAGGTTGAGAATACATAGATTGTAACTTTTTAGGTCCACTAGGATAGATACTCTAATAGGGGGGTGAATCAGGGTATGAAAAATTAAAAAAACTACCCCTTTTGATCTTGTTTTATTGTAAAACAAAATTCTATTCTCTCTCTCTATCACATTACAGAGTATGAATGAATCTTAAATCAAGAACATGACATAGCAATTTTACATGGTTCACCCTCACTGGGCTACATCCAAGGAGTATAAACCGATGATTTTCCAATGTACCAAATCCATTATATGCGCACTGTGGTTTACAAGTTTGGAACAGACTCATTGTGCCTCCTAGTTTACAACCACTCAGAATATAAAAGCTCTATGCTCTCTCAACTAAAGTGTTCTCAAAAATTATTAAGAAGATCCACTCACAATTTATATACGTATTGGTATCTTCCTTGTCTTTAATGAAATTTTTATCCTTAAATATTAATAGATGCTCTGTTGATGTCCCATATTCACCAGTAGATGAATCTCTCTTTCCACAGGGTGTACCGGGAAACCTCAAATCTTTCACGCAACCATTACTGTGTCTTGCGTGTAACATTAATTCCATGCTTGATAGATTCCTCTTTTTTCATGAAAAACCCTTTTCTAGCATCTTCAATCATTTTCACAACTCAAATATTATGCGCAACTTTTTAGATTGGGCGCAACGCAAAATCTTTCATGCAACTCCCTTTACGCGAAATTAATATGTTATCCAGTGTTCGGATATTCTCTAAGTGTTGATCTATAACTAATGAGAGGGGTCACTTCGTATTCATAGGAATTCTTGAACCATGCATGTAAGATTCAACTTTTTAAATGCAAATTTCCCTTCGAGCGCGCAAAACCACGTTTGACGTCGCATTGGGCATGCTGGTTTCTTTCACGCAACCTCATCTTTCACAGCAATTTTCAAATCTTTTGCGCGCATCATGGTTTTTCCATTTCTAGACGTTCTGCTCCCTAAACCTACCTTACACAAAATATTCCTTCGGGAAACTCTATATTTCGTGCACATCTTCAAATATTTCATGCGCAACATGCCTTTTCTAATTTTCAAAGGTTTATCCCAAAACATGCCTTGGGCACAAGTTTCCAAACAACTATATATATTGTGTTCAACTTCCTTTGCCAAAAACATGTTCCCCATTTTCTGATTTTGAGGAACAAAAATTTGGAAAACACTGGAAAATAGTTCCACCTTAGATTGGTTTTTTTTTTGTACCACCTCCAGATCACCCATTCCATTGGCATCGTTCTTTTTCAAAATAGGTTGTCAACAATAACTATAGAACTCAAAAAAACAACATGTGAATGACATTTGTCAAAATAAATTAACATCATTGTATGACTTGTCAGCAAACACAACATGGATGTTTACTTTGTCAACAAACACAATCACCTCCGAAATGATCCAACAATATCAGGAGATATTTTTTCCCAACAATCTCCCCATTTGGGTTTGTTAACAACTCTTCTCATAATGATTCTCTGCACTTTGATACTTCACTAAAGCTCCTTCCATCTTTAACCATAATTCACCTCTTGCGATTCTGATTGGGATCAAGGATTTACTCAACCCATACACTAATCCCACATGAGCAATGAATTCCATGAGAAACAAGAGTAAATGAAAATATCATCAATGAATCCATTCATTTTGGACACCAACTATTGACACCAAACTGATACCAATGGCTAAACTGATACAAATTTTTGATTATTGGAAACATTGTTACACCATTACAACATGAATCTTCTACTTTTATAAATATCTTTAACCATAATGATATCTACTCTTTGATTGATCACTTCTAGCATCATCAGAGTTGAAAATCATACTCCCCATGTTAGGAACTAGCCTGAGCCGTCCCAGAACCGGTCACCTAGGCCAACCCGCGACATGTACTGAGAGGAATTCCTGATCCTATTGGGATTACAACAAGAACATAGTTCACCAATATAGTACAAAATAGAATTATTTCACCCAAATATAAATAATCAGACAAACAGTGAAAATAAATGGACAGCTCAAAATACATTTACATAAAAATAGAACTGAACATTATTTGTACATGAATTGAAAGTATATCTAAACCAACCACTCAAACGACAAAACCTAACAACCAAATAACTCCATGTGACCCCTTTGGTCACTCTCTAACATAATTATCACAATTCACCCAAGGTGATCAAACTCAAGTTGAAACCTACACAAGGGCTAAAAACAGAAGAAGACTATACGCGTGAGTATTAAAACTCAGTAGGTTAACGCGATATTCTATTCCCAATGCATATCCTTTAAAATAAAAGATACATCAATTTCATGTTTTAAATACAATATATAAATGTATTTTTTCCAAATGAGGTCCCATGATGTATAAATAAATTACCAGACAAAAGCTTGCATGTTTTATAAACAGGAATTTTAGTAAAACTTTTCAAAGAGGTGAAACCTCAAAATGAAAATCATTTTAAAGAGGGTTTCTTTAAAGAATTTTAACATTTAAATAAATCACCCACACCGCTGAATTTACCAACCAAACACATTGTATTCCGATGGTGAGTACAAAATAGCCAATGAGCACAAGTCACAAGAACACCCCTAAGCACTAGTTAGTTGTGATCCCCAAGTACCTCGTATCTTAATGAAAGTAACCATAATAAATATCCATTATCATGCACACAATACACTAGTAGGGAGAATACCCATCGACTAGTGGTTCTCCAACAAAATCATCATTATAATTTAGTTAGTTTTTTCATCATCAAACTTGCTACGTGAAACATGGGTCAAACCCCACGGAATCATTAGCATACTAGTACACGTCCGCCCACCTAGATACCTGGGATTCCCTTTACCTCTCAATCAAGTTACATATATTATCAAATACACTTTACACATAAAAACTCAATTACCAATCCATAAACACACAAAACTCCCATAAACATTCTTCTCATTTCTTTCACGAATCAATAAACCACTAAAAATATTTGTAAAATAATTTCATGGAGTATAACGAGGCCTTGCACATAAAATCCGTTAAAAATTTCTCTTTTAGGGCCAGAAACCCATAAATAACATAAAAACCCATATTTGGAAGCCTGAAAACTAATTATTAAATCACTTTCATTGAACACAAAATGGACTCAAAAGATATAACATGAAATACAAATGGAAACCCTTTTTACAAAAAAAATATGTCAAAAGGGCCTTTAAGCCTTTCTCAAAACTAAAATTTGACCAAGGTATGCATTTAAATTTTATGAAGGAGTTGTATAAACACAATTTACATCATCTAAACACATACATAAATCCCTTAAAACACTCATGTTACATATTCAAAACATAACCATTTTCATAAGAATGTGAAATGGGCCATTTTCCAACAACTCGGGCCAAAACATGTTGTAAACCAAAACCCATTTGTTTATAAAACCAAATACAAATTTAAAATCCATATAAGGACCCAAAATAAAATTATTAATTCTTAAAATTTATTTATAAATCCAAATAAAATTTTTTTAAATCATACATCACACATAAAATCCAATCGGGCAATTTACCAAACACATGACATGCCCTTTTTAAACAAAACAATTTATTTTAAGAACATGACAATGAATAAAACACATATTTTATGCCATATTTTATTAGAGATACTATAAAATGTTAATAATACCATAAACCATGTTTTTAACCTCACAAAATAGTTTCGATAGATATTGGAACATTTAAACAAACACTTGGTGTGCACTTTTATGACAAAGCAACACTACCTTTCACAAAACAAGGATTAAAAAACAATTTTACACACTAATAAAACAATAAAAAGGCAAAAAATAAGCACATAAATATATATCAGATGAAAACAACAATAAAATTATGAAACTTAAATTATAAAGGCATGTTCAAGGGATATCCTACCTCAAATCCATGACGTAATGGAAACGCACACCCAATATCACCATCTGAGGGTTTACAAACCTTAAACCTATGACTACTAGCCATATATAAACAAAAACCCAATCAAAATTAATAGGATAACATATACCTAGGTTTATCATGACAAGTGTAGATTATAAAACTAATAAATAATGAAAGGAGGAGGAGAGGGAGGGGAAAGGAGAAGGAATCTCACCTTTTCAACTAGAAAACTCTTCATCTTCCATTAGATCTGCAAACTTAGAGAAATGGGAAATGTCTTGAAACATATTTTAGACTCTCCTAAGGTCTGTAAGAACCAGGGAAAGATGATTTGTGGAACTGTACAAATTTAATGATTTATGGATGAAATAATTTACCTTCTCAATTATGGAAAATTTGAGGAAACCTGAGAACTTTCGCCCAAATATGAGATTCAAATGATCTTTAAAGCGGTAAAAATCTATAATGGGGGATATTATAGGTATGTTTTCTTCATATGTGAGGTGGAATCACCGAAAAATATTAAAAATTGAAAAATATATAAAAGAAAAAAATTAATTTTTTAAAATAGAAATGGGCCCATGACCTGGCCCAATGCCTGAATAAGTAACTCAAATTCACCATGATTATGAATTTATAAGTGGTAAAAAATGATATGGTAGTTTTAATATGTAACTGGAGGACAATTTGGAATTTTAATGAATTAAAAATGTTGAAAATTAAGGAGTTATAAAATAATCATTTTTGGTTTTTAAATTTTGAAATGTACTCATGGTTGGCCCAAAGCATGAGATAACAACCCTTTCCTGAAAAACTCATAAACAAACAATGTGGAACCCAAATTAGGGTGATTAGACATATATGTTAGTTTAAAACACAAAATTAATCTCACCAAACAACCAATAAAAGGATATTTTTTCAATGAACAAGACCAAAATCAAGACCTGAAAAGAAAGAAAACTGGGTGTGACATTTCTCCCCACCATTAATTCTTTCCTCCCTCAGAAAGCCATAACTCTTTTAAGCTGATATAACAACACCTAAGGATTCATTATAAATATAATACAACCTATAAATCTATGAAAATTTCATTCACCAACAATGTAACTAAATACTCTTTCCCAAAAAAAATACCAACTCACAACCACATTCGGAGAATCAAAGGAATGATCAAGCCACCACCTCCACAACCAAGCCGAGAATTATATTACTGGGCCTTCACCCAATGAACCCCAAAATCACCCAAACCATATAGAACTCAGTAGAAAAAAATATTATAGTTTATTATGGAATGGAATCCACACAATAAAGAAACAACTAACACTATATAAGTTATTAGAAGGAAAAAATCAATGAGACCTGTGGTGGGTATCCCCACCATAAGAACCCTACTTGAAACGAAGAAACAAGAATTAAAAATTAACTATAATTGGTCATAACTTATAAAATACCACTAAAACTCTCCCACAATAACCTAAAAACCCATGTTAATAGGGTTTCAACATGAACATCTAAACCACCCACTCCTAAAAAATAGGGGACAAGAACCGAGCCAACACTTTCGAAACGGATTCGGACCCCCACCATTCGAGGAGGGGAGGTAAGGGGACCCAACAATTAAGCCAATAAAACCAAAAAAGAAACAAAGGAAGTACCCAACACTCCCCACCTATGAATAGGTAACACCAAGACCACACCTGATTTTCACAGGTGGTCCACACAGGGACATTGATAAAAAACCCACATTAATGAAGGCATAACCATAGACACTTTGTCAGGAGTCAGTCCACCACACTCATTGCGATAAGATGAAATTCACAGGGATGAGTAAACACAATAGATTAAAATCTAACTTACCAAAATTGTGGAGGCAATATCTTAGTCGAGCACTCCACACCTCTGGAGATTTCTTGACTGCATGGAAAGCTTCACTCTGAGGCATATGGCAGGTGCCCTGATTCTTGAAGCATCTATTGCACCACAGTCAGGTGATAAGGATCACACCACTCAAAAAACTCCCTTTCTCAACAAAAAACCTTCATCTAAATATTAACTCATTGATACATATCAAAATTAGTTCTCACTCTGAACGAGGAGCTTAATGGAAAAGGAATACGGCGAAACACATCAACATCACTGAACACAACTAATTTGTCCAAAATAATTATCACGACCTGGAAGCACTTTAAATGGATCCAAAACACCTCTATGTTCAGAAAATCAGGTTGAGATGTCATCTGAAGGGGGGATTTAACATTTTAAATGAATCCTTAGTTTGATCAATAGGAAATATTTCCAATGGAGGACTATTCATGGCCACATCACGACATCAATTACATCTTTATAAACCCAATGAACATTACTCCAAAACTGAGTCACCAACAAGAACTCATCCCAAGAGACAACCATAGTATGAATTATAGATCATAAGGAAGATTACTGAATAAGAAACTCTTCTATGAAATTTAAAAAACTAGCCACATTACCATTGATTTATAAACAATGGACACAATCTTTCAGCTCAAAACACTTTTGAAAAACAAACTATCTTGGTGGGTTTTCGCATTCACCAATGGTGTTTCATCAAGACTCACTCACATGAACATTTACGTGTCACCCTGGGCACACAAATACCATTCCACACTATCCATTCATCCATATATCCATAAAAACTTTCATGTGAGAAACCATGAACTCACTGAATGAAAAAACAAAACATCTTCATTACAAAAATAATCATGTACCTTCCAATGGCACATTAACCACCAAATCCAAAACCATTTTCTGATTTCACAAGACAAGCCACTCTTCATAATGAACCATTTGATAAAAAAATTCATTTAATAAAACTTCTAAAATCAACCATTCTATTCCAAATATCCCTTTCCCATTTTAAGAAAAAGATTAGAAAGGTCTATTTTCATAATCTGACAACCATGAAGGCCAAAACCCCTTTCCAGAAAAACACTAGCCACTCAAAACCAAATTTACAAAACCAATTCATCATATTCAAAAACTTTTTAACAAGAAAATACACCCCATTTAAAAAGATCAAATTACATTAAAATTATTCACACTTTCAAAACCATTATTTCAACAAACCACCAGTTTAGATTGGGAAAAATGTAGTGTTGTTAAATCATTTCTACTTCCTCCCAATTTTTTTTTAAAAACACAACCTTACAAAATCATTATTATATTTAATTTTTGAATACCCCTTATTCCATTTTCAAAAACCAATACTTCTTTTAAAACAAATTTCCATTATTCACACATAAGTATTTTCAAAACAAAAATTCATAATTCAAGAAAGGTCCATGAAACCCACAAAAGGGAACTAATGTCAGGGAGTGAATTGACCATATAGTTAGCGGGAATATTTCAAACACAAAACCAACATAGAGAGACATATAAGGACCGTTACCCAGCTCCACATGGCTTTCCAGGCCTTGAGAGTTCATAAAGGCCATTATTCAAACTCCCCATGTCATATCCCAATAGTAAACAATCAACAAGCACAAAGGAAGATAATAAAACCGGACATCCCATGGAAACTCTAGTGTCAAAATGAGAAAGAGTCTCTGACTCTCTTCCCATACTTATCCATCAATTCCTAAAAATCCTACTCCATCTACCCTGACATCCCCCAAATAAAAAGGGATCTCTAAAAAAGGTATGCTAAGATCCAACCTCCTTTGATACCATTTTGTCATGAACCAGTCGAGTCAACCCTGAACCGGTCACCTAGGCCAGCCCGCAACAAGTCCTGAGAGGTGTTACCAATACCCCTAGGATAAATAAAAGCACCAAGGGCATCAATAGAGTAAATAAGGGAATGATTTCACCAAAATATAAATAATCAAACAAACATCGGAAAGAAATGGACCATCCAAAATACATTTACATAAAAATTGAACTGAACGTTATTTGTACAAGAAACTAAAAGTATAACTAAACTAACAACTCAACTAACCAAAACTAATAACCAAATAACTCCTTGTAACCCATTTGGTCACTCTCAAACACAATTATCACATGTCACACAAGGTTATCGAACTCAAGATGAAACATGCACAAGGTCTAAAAATAGAATAATATTATAAGCATGAGTTTTAAAACTCAGTAGGTTAGCCTGATATTCTATTTCCAATGCACATCATTTAAAATAAAAGAAACATAAATTTCAAGTTTTAAATACAATATATAAAGTTATGTTTTCTGAATGAGGTACCAAGCTATATAAAAACTTTTATGAGACAAAAACTTGCTTGCTTTATAAACGAAAATGCTAGTAACAATTTTCAGAGAGGTGAAACTTCAAAATGAAAATATTTTTCAAGAGGGATGATTTAGAGAATTTAAAATTTTAAATAAATCACACACACTACTTAATTTACCAACCAAACACATCATATGTCGACGGTGAATTAAAATATCCAAAGAGCACAAGTCACCGGAACACCCCTAAGCACTAGTTAGTTGTGAGCCTTATGTACCTCGTATCTCAGTGAAAGTAACCATAATAAATATCGGTTCTTGTTCACATGAGCCACTAGTAGGGAGCATACCCATAACCTAGTGGTCCCCCAATAACATCATCATCATAGTTTAGTTAGTTTTTTCATTGTCAAACTTCCTACGTGAAACAGGGGCCAAACCCCGCGGAATCACTAGAAAACTAGTACATGCCTGCCCACCTAGATACACATTCCACATCAAAATTATATTACCAAACCATAAACGTGAAAAAATCCTCCAAACATGCATCACATTTCTTTCACAAATCAATAAACCACTAAAAATATTTGTAAAACAATTTTACGAAGTATAACGAATCCTTGCACATAAAATCAATCCAAAAAATTCTCTTTTAAGGATAGAAACCCATCAATAACATTAAAAACCAGATTTTGAATCCCCAAAAATAATTAATAAGACGCTTTAATGGAAGAAAAAATGGACCCAAATGATAGAACATGAAATAATTATGGAAACCATTTTTACAAAAAAAATGCCAAACAGCCCTTTAAGCCTTTCACAAAACTAAAATTTGACCGAGGTATGCATTTCAATTTTCTAAAGGATCTGTTTACACCCCATTTAAATCATCAAAAAACATTAATAAAACCCTTAAAACACTCATGTTACATATTAAAAACACAACCATTTTCATAAGGATGTGAAACGGGCCATTTTCCAACAACTCGGGCCAAAACATGTTGTAAACCAAAACCCATTTGTCTGTAAAACTAAATCCAAAATGGAAAGCCATATAAGAACCCAAATATATAATTTTTCATTCTTAAAATTCATTTATAAATCCAAGCAATTAATTTTTAAATCATACATCACTCAAAAATCCAATCGGCCAATTTCTCGAACACATGACATGCCCTTTTTAAACAAAACAATTTATTTTAAGAACATGACCAGGAATAAAACACCAATTTCTTTCCATATTTTATTATAGCTACTGGAACATGTTCAAAATACCATAAAACTAGATTTAAACCTCATAAAACAGTTTCTAAAGATAGTGGAACATTTAAACAAACACTTGGTGTGCACTTTTATGACAAAACTACACTAAATTTAACAAAACAAGGATTAAACAACCATTTTGCACACTAAGAAAATTTTACAAAGGCTGAAATATAATAATATAAATATATATCATATTAAAACAATAATAAAATGATTAAACTTAAATTATTAAGGCATGTTCATGGGATATCCTACCTCAAATCCTTAGCGTAATGGAAAAGCACACCCAATATCACCATTTGAGGGTTTACAAAACCTAAACATATGATGACCAGCCCCAAAAGAAAAAAACTCAATCAAAAATCCTAGGATAATAGAACCCTAGGTAGATCATGACTAGTGGAGATTATAAAAACAAGAAATAATGAAAGGAGGAAGAATAGGGAGGAGAAAGGAGAAGGAATCTCACCTTTTCAACTAGAAAACATTTCGTCTTCTATTATATCTGCCCCCATAGAGAAAATTGAATGGCTTGAAACATATTGGAGAGTCTCCTGATGTATGGAAGAACCTGTTAAAGAATATTTGTGGGAAAAATAGTACTAATGGAATGATTTATGGATGAAATAATTTACCTTCTCAATTATGGAAAATTTGAGGAAACCTAAGAACTTTCTCCCAAATATGCGATTCAAATGAGATCCAAAGAGGTAACATCGATAATGGGGACGGGTCTAGTAATATTGTATTCCAATTTTAGGTGTAATCACCAAAACATATTTAAAAATTAATAATATATAAAATAAATATATTATTTTTTAAAAAACTGGAAATGATCCCACGGCCTGGCCCAATGCCTAAATAAGTAACCCAAATTTACAACGATTATGAATTTATAAGAGTTACAAAAGGATATTTTAGTTTTAATATGTCGTTGGAGGACATGTTTGAATTGAATTAATGAAAAAGGATGAAAAATTAAGGAGTTATAAAAGAAACAAATTGGATTTTTAAATTTGGAAATGGGCTCACGGTTGGCCCAAAGTATAAAATAACCACCCTTTCTTCAACAAATCCTAAACAAGAATTGGGGAACCCAAATTAGGTTGATTATAGATATAAGGTAGTTTAAAACTAAAAATTAATCTCAACCAACACCCAATAAAAGGAACGGCATTTTCAATGAACTGGGTAAAAACCATGACCTGAAAAGAAAAAAAACCAGGTGTGACATTTCTCCCCACCATTAAAGATTTCCGCCCTCGTAAAGCCATAAAACTTTTCAATTGACCGAACACCACTTAAAGATTACTTATAGAAAAAAATATTGCCTCTAAATATAAGGGAATTTTATTCACCAAAAATGTAACTAAATACTATTTCCCAAACAAAACAACAACTCACAACCACTTCCAGAGAATCATTGGAACGATAAAGCCACCACCTCCAAAACCATACCAAGAACTAGATTGTTGGGCCTTCTCCCAATGAACCCAACGGTCACCCAAACCATAGAGAACTCACTAAAACCAAATATTCTGGTGGGTTTTGGAACGGACTCCACACTATTAAGAAAAAAAATCACTAGATATGTTCTTAGAAGGAAAAAATCAACGAGACCCGTGGTGGGTCTCCCCACTATTAGAACCCAAATTGCAATGAACAAACAAGAATTCAACATTAAGTAGAATTGAAAATCACTTATACAGGACCACCAAAACTCTCCCACAACAACCTAAATACCCATGTTAATAGTGTTACAACATGAAAATCAAAACCACCCACTCCCAAATAGAGGGGACAAGAACCGGGCCAACACTTTCGATAGGCATCTGAACCCCCACCACTCTGGGAGGGGAGGTAAGGGGACCGAGAAATTAAGACACTAAAACCACAAAAGAAAAAACAATAACTACCCAATACTCTCCACCTATGAATAGGTAACACCAATACCACACCTGATTTACACAGGTAGTCCACACATTGACATTGATTGAAAACCCACATCAAAGAAGGCATAAACCATAGACACTGTGTGAGGGGTGAGTCCACCATGCATATTGTGAAAAGAGGAAATTCAGAGTGATGAGTAACCACAATAGATTAGAAACAAACTTACCAAAATGGTTGAGGTAGGATACTATTAGAGCACTCCACACCTCTGGTGATTTCTTGACTTTGTGGAAAACTTCACTCTGAGGCCTGTGGCGGGAGCCCTGATTCTTGAAGCATCCGTTGCACCGCAGTCAGGTGCTAAGGATCGCAACACTAAAAAAACTAAATTTCTCAACAAAACACCTTCATATAAATATGAACTCATATATACATATCAAAATCCCATCTCACTCCGAACGATGAGCATAATGGGAAAGGAATACGATGAAACACATCAACAACACTAAACACAACTACTATATCCAAAAGAATTATAAATACCTGGAAGCACATTAAATCGGTCCCAAAAATCTCTCTATTCAAAAAAATCAGGCTGAGGCATCATCTGAAGAGGTGGATTTAACATTTTAAATTATTCCTTAGGTTGATCAATAAGAAATATTTCCAACATAGAACTATTCATGGCCACATCACAACACCAATTGCATCTTTAGAAACCCAATGAACATTACTCCAAAACAGTTCCCCCAACAAGATAACATCTCAAGATACAACCAGAGTATGACTTCTAGATCACAAGGAAGAATACTAAATAAAAAACTCTTCTTATATATAGAAATAACTATCCATATAACCATTGGTTTATAAACAAAGGCCATAATTTTTCAGCTCAAAATACTTTTGAAAAACAAACTGTCTTGGTGGGTTTTCACATTCACCAATGGTGTTTCATCAAGTCTCATTCACATGGACATTTACGTGCCACCCTGGGTATTCAAATACCTTGCCATACCAGCCATTCATCCATATATCAACAAAACCTTTCATGTGAGAACCCATGAAAACACTGAATGAAAAAACAAAACATCATCATTACAAAACTAATTGTGTACCTTCCAATGTCACATTAACCACCAAATCAAAAACCATTTTCAGATTTCACAAGACAAGACACACTTCATCAAGAACCATTTGATTAAAAAAATCCATTTCATTTAATAGAACTTCTAAAAATAACCATTCTATCCCAAATATCCCTTTCCCATTTTAAGAAAAAATTCATCAAGGTCTATTTTCATAATCCAACAATGATAAAGGCCAAAACCCCTTTCCAGAAAAACACTAGCCGCTCAAAACCAAATTTCCAAAACCAATTCATCATATTAAAAAACTTTTCAACCAGCAAAAACACCCCATTTTAAAAAATTAAATTACTTTAAAATGATTCACACATTATAAACCTTTTATTTTAATCAACCACAAGTTTAGATTAGGGAGAATCCAATCCTGTTAAATCATTTCCACTTCCTCCCAATTTTTTTTTAAAAAAACACAACCTTCCAAAACCATTCTTATATTTAATTTTTGGAAACCCATTTTTACCTTTTCAAAATCCAATCATTCCTTTAAAACCCATTTCCATAATTCTCACAAAAGTATTTTCAAACCAAAAATTCAGAATTCAAGAAAGGTCCAAGAAACACACAAAAGGGAACTAGTTTCGGTGGGAGACTAGACCATATGGTTAGAGTCTATATGTCAAACACAACACCAACACAGAAAGAATTATTAGGACCATTTCTCATCTCCACATGGCTAGACAGGCCCTATGAGCTCACAGAGGCCATTATTCAGACTCCCCTTTTCATATTCCAACAGCAAACAATCTACAAAAACAAAGGGAGCCAATAAAACTGGACATCCCATGGAAACTCAAGTATCAGAACAAGGAAAAGTTCACAAGGCTCTTCCCACACATACCCCTAAAGTTCTAACAATCCTACTTCATCTACTTTACATCCCCCAAATTTTAAGGGCAATCTAAAAAATGGTATGCTAAGACCTGACCTCCTTTGATAATATTTTGTAATGAACTAGCCTGAGTTGACCCTGAATTGGTCACCTAGGCCAACCCGCGATAAGTCTAGAGAGGCATTACTGATCCTCCTGAGATGGAAAAAAGCACCAAGGGAATCAATAGACTATACAAGGGAACGATTTCACCCAAATATAAATAATCAAACAAATATTAGAAAGAAATGGATAACCCAAAATACATTTACATAAAAATGAACTGAACATTATTAGAACAAGAAACTAAATGTATAATTAAACCAACAACTCAATTGACCAAACCTAATAACCAACTAACTCTATGTGACCCCTCTGGTCACTCTAAAACACAATAATCACACGTTCCCCAAGGTGATTAAACTCATGATGAAACCTACACAAGGGCTAAAAATAGAAGAAGACTATTGTCGTGAGTATTAAAACTTAGTAGGTTAGCCTGATATTCTATTCCCAATGAACATTCATTAAAATAAAAGAAACAAAATTTTAATTTTTAAATAAAATATATAAAGAAATGTTTTCTAAATGAGGTCACATGCTATACAAAAAAATTATGAGACAAAAACTTGAATGTTTTATAAAAAAGAATGCTAGTAACAATTTTCAAGGTGGTGAAAAATCAAAATGAAAATAGTTTTCAAGAGGGAAACATTACATAATATAAAATTTTAAATAAATCACACACACTACTGAATTTACCAATCAAACACACTTTATACCAATAGTGAGTACAAAATATCCAATAAGAATAAGTCACGGGAACACCCCTAAGCACTACTTAGTTGTGAGCCCCAGGTAACTTGTACCTAAATGAAAGTAACCATAATAAATATCTATTATCATGCACATGAGCCATTAGAATAGAATATAAACATAACCAAGTAATCCCCTAACAGCATCATCATAATTTTTTAGTTGTTGTTGTCATTGTCAAACTTGCTATGTGAAACAGGCGTCAAACCCCACAGAATCACTAGCATACTAGTACAAGCCTGCCCACCCAGATACATGGGATTCCCTTTAGTGCTCAATCAAGTTACACATATTATCGAATACACTTTCAACATCAAAATTCCATTACCATACCATAAACACACAAACATCTCTCAAACATGCTTCACATTTCTTTCACGAATCAATTAACCACTAAAAAGACTTGTAAAACAATTCAAGGAGAATAACGAGGTCTTGCACATAAAATCCATTCAACAATTCTCTTTTAAGTCCAAAACCCCATAAATAACATAAAAACCAGATTTATAAGCCCCAAAACCATTTAATAAATCACTTTCATGGACCAAAAAATAGACCCAAAAGATAAAACATGAAATACAAATATAAACCATTTTTACAAAAAAAATGTCAAACATGCCCTTAAGCCTTTCTCAAAACTAACATTTGGCCAAGGTATGCATTTAAATTTTATGAAGGAGGTGTATATACACCATTTAAAGCATAAAAACACATTCACAAATCCCTTAAAACATTCAGGTTACATATTCAAAACACAACCAATTTCATAAGGATCTGAAACGGGCCATTTTCCAACAACTCGAGCCAAAACATGTTGTAAACAAAAACCCATTTGTTTGTAAAACAAAATCCAAATTGGAAATCCATATAAGGACCCAAAAATACCATTTATAATTTTTCAAATTATTTTATAAATCAAAAAATAATAATTTTTAAATCATACATCCCACATAAAAGCCAACCAGGTAATTTACCGAACACATGACATACCCTTTTTAAACAAAACAATTTATTTTAAGAACTTGACAAGGAATAAAACATCAATTTCATGCCATATTTTATTAGAGATACTATAACATGTTAAAAATACCATAAACCAAGTTTTAACCCTCACAAAAATGTTTTGAAAGATAGATGAACATTTAAACAAACACTTGGTGTGTATTTTTGTGACAAAACAACACTACCTTTCACAAAACAAAGATTAAACAACCATTTTTTCACACTAAGAAAACTATACAAAGGTTGAAAAATAATAATATACATATATATCAGATGAAAAAAATAATAAAATGATGATACTTAAATGATAAATGAATGTGCAAGGGATATCCTAACTCAAATCCTTGGCGTATTGGAAATGCACACCCAATATCTCCATCTGAGGGTTTAAAAACCCTAAACCTATGAAGAACACCCCAAAAAAACAAAAACCAAATAAAAAATCATAGGATAACAAAAACCTTGGTAGATCATTACTATTGGAGGTTATAAAACCAGGAAATAATGAAAGGGGGAAGAAGGAGGAGGAGAAAGGAGAAGGAATCTCACCTTTTCAACTAGAAAACTCTTCGTCTTCCATTAGATCTGCACCATTAGAGAAAAGTTAATGGCTTGAAAATTCATGGAGAGTATCCTATGGTGTGAAAGAACTTGGAAAAATAATATATGTGATAAAAAGAGTATGAATGTAATGATTTATGGATGAAAGAATTTACCTTCTCAATTCTATAAAATTTGAGGAAACTTGAGAACCTACTCCCAAATATGCGATTCAAATGAGCTCCAAAGAGGTAAAATCGATAATGGGGGAAAAGAGATGTATTTTGGATTCATATTGGAGGTAGAATCACCTAAAAATATTAAAAATGAATATTATATAATGGAAACAATTATTTTTTTTGAACTGGAAATGGGTTCACGGCCTGGACCAATGCCTAAATAAGTAACCCAAATTCACAATGATTATGAATTTACAAGAGGTCCAAAAGGATATGGTAGTTTTAATATGTCAGTGCAAAAAAATTGGGAATTATAATGAATGAAAAATGTTGAAAAATGAAGGAGTTATAAAAGAAACAAATTTGGTAAACTGAATCCATAACTTAATATTAGATATATTTTTATAATCATGTTATCCTTGATAGTGTCCATAACCATCCTCAAGTGCCTCTCATGCTCCTCCCGGAACATGGAATACACTAGGATGTTTCTGATAAAGATGACCATGAACTAGTCTGTGTAAGTTTGAAAGATCTGATTCATGAGTCCCATGAACACTGATGAGGTGTTCATTATTCCAAACATCATCACTAAGTAATCATAGTGATATTAAGGAAATACAAATTCCATCTTAAGTATATCATCATCCCGTACTCACAACTGGTGATAGTCCAACATGAGTTTAATCTTAGAGAACCATTATTTCCCTTTCAATTGATCAAATTGGTCATCAATCCTTAGTAGTGGGTACTTGTTATTCACAGTCACCTTATTCAAGAATCGGTAATCCAAACATAACCTCAAGCACCCATATGCCTTCTTTTCAAACAAAACTTGGGCTGCCCAGGGTGAAATGCTTTGTCTCAGGAAGCCCCTCCTCTGTAAGTCCTCAAACTATACCCTCAGCTCACGACTCTCTATAGGAGCCATTCGATATGCAAGTGTAGATATAAGGGTCATCCTTGGGTGTATATAAATGAATAAGTACATATACCTATAGGTATATAAACCTAGAACATCTTCAGGGAAGACGTCCTCATACTCCACCACCACTTCAGAAAAATGAGGGCTCATGTCATCCATTACCCCGAGAGTGAGTCTAGACAACTGATGAGTACTTGGCTGCCTCCTCCAATATGTGATTCCATCATGTGATTATTTCATTTCATTTTCCCCAAAAATTGAAAACCTGGTTTCATCACTGTGTACACACTACACTCTACACATAAAATAGTCAATCTAAACATGAAATGTGGATAACTAGTTTATACCAAGAATGACGTCATAAAGTCTCGACACCACTACCATGAGATCTCAACCAAAACTCTCACCTCCAAGAGTAAGGTCACACTATTATCACTTGTGTGTGATAATGAAATCTCTAACCAAATGAGCCTCTTAGAATAAGGGTAGAGTCAACGGTTCAACCAGAATCTTTGAGTCTCATACAATGTTCCTATCAAGAAAGGAATGTATAGCACCTATGTCTATAAAAAATAAATCTATGGTTGAAAATAGATATATCTTACCTTGTTAGTTCCACTCGGCTAGATACCCTAAGAGGGGGGTGGATCAGGGTATGACAAATTAAAACAACTGCCCCTTTTGATCTTGTTTTGTTGTTAGAAAAATCCCTCTTCTCTCTCTCCTTCCTGTTGCAGAGCATGAATGAATATTAAATCATGCACAGGACATATAAATTTTACTTGGTTAACCCTCACTAGGATACATCCAAGGATCATGCACTAGCGATTGGATGATGTACCAAATCCACTATAAGCGCATTGCTGTTTATAAGTTCAGAGAGGACTCACTGTCTGTCCTAGATTACAGCCACTCACAATATGAAAGCTCGCGACTCTCTCAATTAATGTGTTCTCACTAATTCTCCGGAATATCCACTCATAGTTTATATACTTGTATGTATCTTCATTATCATTAATTAAATCTGCATCCTTAACTGTTAATAGATGCTCTGTTGACGTCCCACATTCACCTGCAGATGAATCTCTCTTTGCACCGGGTGCACCGGGAAACCTAAAATTTTTCACACAACCCTTACAGTGTCTTGCACATAATATTAATGCCTTTCACACAAGATTCCACTTTTTTATCCAAACACTCTTTGTGTGAAACTTTAATCTTTCAAGTAACTCAAATCTTACGTGCAACTTTCTTAGCTTGCGCACAACTCAAAATCTTTCATGCAACTCCCTTTGTGTGAAATTCATTTGCGATCTGGTGCTCAGATTTTCTCTAAGTGTTGATATATAACTAATGAGGGGAGTCACATCATATTTATAGGCATTCTTGACCCATGTGTGGAAGATTCAATTCCCCTTCGAGCATGCAGAACCTCATTTGAGGTCACATTGGGTGTGCTAGTTTATTTCGTGAAACCTCATATTTCGCGCCCATTTCCAAATATTATTGACAAATCATGAATTTTCTATTTTTCAATGTTTTTATCCCAAAACCTACCTTGCACGCAAGATTCCTTCATGCAACCCCATCTTTCATGAACATCTACAAATATTTCATGCACAACATGCCTTTTCCATTTTTCAATGTTCTGATCCTAAAATATACCTTTCATGAAAGTTTCCAAACAACCCTATATCTTTCATGTAGCTTCCTTTTCCAAAAACATGTTTCCCCATTTTCTGATTTTGAGGCCCAAAAATTTGGAAAACACTAGAAAATGGTGCCACATTAGATCTGTTCTTTTTGTGCCACCTCCAAATCATCCATTCCTTTGTCATGTTTTTTTGTCAACATAGGTTGTAAACAATATCTAAGGAACTCGAAAAATAACCATGTAAATCCCCTTTGTTAAAAAAATTAACATCGTGGAATGCCTTGTCAACAAACACAACATGTATGTACACTTTATCAACAAACAAAATCACCTTAGAAATGCTTCAATGATATCTGGAGGTATTTTTTCCAATGATCTTCCCCTTTGGGTTTTTTGACAACTCTTGTCATAACGATTCTCTGCACTTTGATACCTCACTGAAGCTCCTTCCATCATCTACTATCATTTGCCTCTTGCAATTCTGATAGTGATCAAGGATTTACTCAACACATACTCTAATTCCACATGAGCAATGATCGCCATAAGTAAAAAGAGTAAATGAAAAGATCATCAATGAATCACTTCATTTCGGATACCAAATGTTGACACCAAAATGATATCAATTGATAAATTGATACCAATTTCTAATTGTTGGAAACCTTTTCACACAATTCTAATATCACTCTTCTACTTTTATCATGATCCTCAGTTTTCATGATATCTACTCTTTGATCGATCACTTTTAGCATCATCAGAGTTGAAACTCATACCCCCCTTTCTTGTTGCTCTCCCCCTATCTCGTTGCTCCACCAATCAGCTTCTCCCCATGTATTTGACTAAGACATTTTCTTCCTTATTTAGCCATATTTTATTCCTCTTGAAAAGTCACTATTTCTCCCCCTTTATCAACGAACCCAAAGGTCACTCCTATATGGTCTAAGACATTGGAAAGAACACATATTTGAAAATTATAGAAAAACATACCATTCCTTGGGGATAGGGGGTGGTGGGAGGCCGCACCTACATTTTTTCATGTATGGGGAGTAGACTAAACTCTCAGATCCAGTCAGTGCCTTTCAAAATATTCCTTGGGTAAGGTCTTTTTCAAAATATCTGCAACCTGTACTTCTGTGGGAACATACTCCAACTTCACGATTCCTTGCTCAACCTTTTCCTTAATAAAAGGATAATTTATATCAATGTTGTTTTTCATTGAGTGTTGGACATGATTTCTTCTATGATTTATATCACATGAGTTATCTCACTAGATTCAGATCAGAGTCTTCACTTCAACACCCATATCATCAAGATGATACTTCATCCACAATAATTATGTGCATGATTGAGTGGTTGCAATATACTCGACTTCGGTGGTGCTTAATGAAATGAAATCTTAATTATTTCTTATCCAAGCAATACATAGTCCACCAAGATAGAATACACCTCCTGACATTGATTTTCAGTCATATTTTGAACTAGCCCAATCTGCATCAGAATATCCCAATAACTCTATCTGAGATTTTTCATTATACATCATGTCGAAATCCACAATGCCATTGATATATCGAAGTACTATTTTCACTGCAAGCATGTGGATTTCCTTGGGATTACTTTGATATCTGGTTGCTTGGTAGGTAAATAATACATTTTCAGGCCTTGTTGTGGTCAAGTACAATAAACTTCCAATAATTTGCCTATATTTTATGATATTAACCACCTTTCCATCATTATCTTTAGAATTTTTCATCCGGGTAGCAACCAGAGTCTTCGTTTTCCTTGAATTTTCCATCCCAAATCACCTCAGAACCTCCTCGTCATATTTATATTGAGAAATGAATGTTCTATTCATTCCTTGTGTCACTTGTAAACCAAGGAAAAATTTCATCTCTCGAATAATTGACATTTAAAACTCACTTTTCATGAATTCATAAAACTATTTGCACAAAGATTCATCTGATCTACCAAATATTATGTCATATACATAAACCATCACCATCATCCTTTAATTACAATAATTATAAAAATAGAGATTGTAATCAACTCCACCACACTAAAAACCACGCTTCTTCAAGTATTGATCAAGCCTTGAGTACCATCTTCATTAATTTTTTTGTGAAATACTCATTTCATTCCAATTACATTCTTATCAGCTGGCATCGAAACAATATCACTCATATGATTCTTCTCAATTTGATCTAGCTCTTCATTCGTGGACTGAACCCAGTTTTCATCTCCAGGTGCATCATCAAAGAATCTAGTCTCCCCCTAAGATGAGAAAGATGTCTTCTATAGTGATTTCATTCTTCTAGTATAAACTGGATCTGACTCATCACCAATGATATTCTTCGTACCAATTTCATCTCGACTTCTTGGCTTCTGTGCAAATACAGGTCTTACTTCCCCGTGCTCATCATTAGTATCTTCTTCTGAATCAACATTAGCCACTTCTTCTTCTTCTGTGTTACTTTCCTCTTCATCAATTTCTTCAAGAAACTGCTCATTGTGATGTTGATTATTCACTTCATTTTCAACAATAGTGAAAACATTGCTCTCAACTAATTTTACCAGTCTCTTGTTAAAGCATTTGTATGCTTTTCATTTTCCTGAGTAGCTAAGGAATATCCCCTCATCTCCAAGAAACAGAAATTTCTTGTGTTTCTCCTTTTTGAGAATAAAGTACGCACTTCCAAATATTCAATAGTACTTCACTGTTGAATTCTTTCCATACCACATCTCGTACAGAGTCTTTCCTTTTTTAGGACACAACAGAGCTCTGTTAGAAATGTAGACCAATGTCAACACTGCTTCCTTCCAAAATTTCTCTGGTAGACCTTTTTCTATAAGCATCATTTTGGACATGTTTTTTATGATCTGATTTATCCTTTCAACCACCCCATTCTGTTGGGGAGTTCATACTGAAGAATATTCATGCCATATCTCGTGTTTCTTGAGATAGTCTTACACTTGAATATTTTTTAATTTTGTACCAATATCAGTATGAAACATTATAATTTTCTAGCCAAGCATCATTTCAGATTCTCTCCAATATTGTTTTAGGAAACTGAACACATCGGACTTATGGGAAATGATGAATACCCATGCCATTATACTATAGTAATCAATGAAAAGAAAGTAATACCTTTTTCATCAATAGATTTGGTGTAATAGGTCCACATACATTAACATGCACCAATTCAATCACTCTTGTTGACTTCTTTTCCATAGATATGTACACCATACTGATGATCTTACCATTTGACAAGCATCGCTTGTATTTCTACAATCACGTGATAGCTTAAGTAGGTCTCTTGATACTTCACACTTTACCATATCTTTCAGATATGGTTGACATAGATGACCAATTCCTTTCTACCACAATATGTTTTCTTCTTATCTGGATAAAAAACACTTATCATCTTCTCGACATACAAGGTATAGATTCCCCTTTGTTCTTTTTCCCTATATTATCACAGTACCATCTCTTCCCATGATATCACTGGTCTTCTTGGAAAACCTTATAGAATGTCCTATTCATATAGTTGACTAACACTCAGAAAATTGTGACTGAGGCCCTCTACTACTAATATATTAGCATATCTCATCTCTTTGCCCCCAAACTTGGCCTTTCTTGAGCCAATAATCTTTAGACCTTCATCATTAACAAAGATGACAACTCCTTCATTGTCATATTTTACACCTGTAACAAGATATTTATTACCTGTCATGTAATATGTGAAACCGTTGTCAAGGATCCACACACCAGAGTGATCTGATGCATCAAGGCAAATTTCTTCCACCACTTCCTTCTCACCCTTTTTCTTGGTCCATATTTTTTCCTTCACACTCAGTATGGATTGAGACTTCTGATCCTTCTCAGAGTATGATGGACTAGATTTATCTTGCAAAGAAACAAATCTATTTTTCATTTTCAACTCACATGGTGGTTCATTGATCTGCTGCTTGAGAAAATTTTGATTCTAGTTTGGCACATTCCTCTATATGGTTGAATTACAGTACCTAGCCATGTTCCAAAATCCTACGCACCAAAAACTGTGTCCTTCAAAATTTGCTCTAACGAAACATTCAATGTTTGGATTCCGCCTTTGTTCTTGTGCCCTTTAACATGTCTTCTCTATGGAACACACATATTGTGAATGTCCCATCCTTCCCCAAAAATAACACCTGATATAAGGATCATTCATTTTTTTCACTTCTACACTTCTATTTTCCCCTCAGGATCTATGAATATTTTGATTCTGCAATGTTCCCAAATCAACCTTCAATCTTTGAATGAGTTCTTGTGGTCTGACATCAATTTTCACATCTTTTTTTCGATCAATCCCCCTCCCCCCCCCCCGACCAGAGCATATGAACATAATTTATGCTTCCTTTCTTTTGAACCATTATTCTCCACTTTCAGATTATCTGTTTTCTGGGTGAACTACTTTCTAATATCCTTGCAGGCTTCAAGAGTTTTTATGGATCCTTAACTTTTTTCTGCAAACTGACAAATTCTCCTTCATTTTCTTTGATATGCTTGATTTGATCTTTCCTTGTGTTATTCAAGCAATCAATATCCCTTTTTTGTTCATCAATATTGATTTTAAACACACTAATCAATTTTTAGTCCTCTGATGTTGATGACTTGAGTTTCTCAATTTCTTCCATCAACTCAAACTTCTCTTCTTCATGCTTCTACATATAGAGTTTGGCATTATGAACTACTTTTTTTGGATTTCTTTTTTTTGGCTCTCCAAACATCTATCTTCTCAAGAGCATCCTCTATCTGAGATTGCATGTCAACTCTTCCTTCAAATTCTTCTTCTTCAACAATGTTTATTTCTTCCTTTTTCATATTACTCCCAAAAACATCCACCATATCATTTTCTCTCTGGCCTTTTTAGTTCTCTATCTCTTCAACATCCTCAACCTCAAACACATCTGAACTACAACATTCTTGTGAAAGAAGGTTCTTCTTCTTAAATAAATTTCCTTGGAACTATTTTGTTCCTTTCCCATAGGTAGAAATCTTCTATATGGGAATTTTTATTTCCTTGAAATTATCATCCTCTTGGATATTTTTGGGGCACCTTGGTACATGATGTCCAACCCTTCCACATCGAAAATAAGAAAGTGTATGTTTCCCATTAAACATTCATTTTTATCTTTTATGGTTTGAGGAGATGAATGACATCACCTCATATGTATCTTCTTCTTCCTGATAATCTTCAATGGTGAGCTTCTTCATGGCCTTGAATGCCACCTCTTTGGATTTATTTTCTCCCACATCATCATCATCATCATTTCTCATTTCATAAGAAACAAGGTTGTTGTACAGGTTATCCAAATTCAGCTCTTTCGAGTCTTTATCATCCAAAACCAAAAATTTTGGATTGAATCAAGGAGAAAGTTTACTCAAGATGTTCTTCACAATCATTAGGCCTTCAATAACTTATCTAAGACCTCGCATTTCTACCACTACAACATTTACCCTGTCAAAGAATGCATCAACATTATCATTTGGGTTCATTCTCAGATCTTCATACTTGTTCCACAATACTTGTATCTTCCCTTATTTTTCCTTTTTATCTCCTTCGTATATATTTAATAGCCTTTCCCAAGTGGAATGTGAGGTTTTTTATGAAATCACCTTTGTATAAATATCATTGGATAGGGCTCCCCCTAAAGCATTAATTAACTTGTCATCAGCATCCAATTCTCTAAGCTTAGCATCTGATAGTGCCCCACTTTTGATATCCACTATAATACCAAGCATTACTATTGTAAACACATCTATTCCCAAATATTGAAAGTAGTATTGCATCTGATTCTTCCACAGCTAAAAATTGTTCTCATCAAAGATCGGAATCCTTTTATGATTAGTGAACTCCATTTTAGAGAGAAACATTGATATAAAAATGAAATTTCCACCAATTATTATGTCCACTAGGGTAGATACACTATGAGGGGGTTGAGTTAGGGTATGAAAAATAAAAACAACTTCCCCTTTTGATCTTGTTTTGTTGTTACACAAAACCGTCTTCTCTCTCTCCTTCTGGTTGCAGAGTGTGAATGAATCTTAAATCATGAACATGACATATAAATTTTACTTGGTTCACCCTAATTGGGCTACATCCAAGGAGTATACACTGGTGATGGGCCGATGTACCAAATCCACTGTAAGTGTACTGTTGTTTAGAAGTTCAGAGCAGACTCATTGTCTCCCCTTGTTTATAACCACTCACAATATGAAAGCTCATTTCTCTCTAAACTAAAGTGTACTAACTGCTTCTTCAGAATATCCACTCACAGTTTATAAACTTTTAGGCCTCTTCATTATCTTTAATGAAATACGCACCCTTAACTTCTAATAGATGCTCTGTTGACGTCCCACATTCACTCGCAGATGAATCTCTTTTTACATTGGGTGTACCAGGAAACCTCAAATATTTCATGCAACACTTATTGTTTCTTGTTCATAACTTTAATGCATTGCATTCAAGATTAAATTTTTTTCCCAAAACACCCTTTTCACACAACTTCAATTTTTTGCACAACTCAAATCTTACATGCAACTTTCATAGCTTTCGTGCAACTCAAAATCTTTCACGCAACTCCCTTTGCACAAAATTTTTATGTGATCCGGTGCTCAGATTTTTTCAAAGTGTTGAGATAAAACTAATGAGGTGGGTCAATTCATATTTATATGAATTCTTGACCCATGCATGGAAGATTTAACTTTTGTCATGCTAGTTCCCCTTCAAGCGCACAAAACCCAATTTGATGTTGTATTTTGTGTGCCAGTTTCTTTCATACAACCTCATCTTTCATTCCCATTTCCAAATATTATGTGCACATCATTTCTTTTCCATTTTTCGAAATTATTCTCCCAAAACCTTCCTTGTGCACAATATTCCTCTACACAACTCCATATTTTGCGCACATCTTCACATCTTTCGCACACAACATGCCTTTTCCATTTTTCCATGTTCTGATCATGAAACATGCCTTGCACGTATGTTTCCAAACAACCCTATAGATTGCATGCTACATCATTTCCAAAACATGTTTCACCATTTTCTGATTTTGAGGCCCAAAATTTTGGCAAGCACAAGAAAATGGTGCCACTTTAGATCTGTTCCTTTTGTACAGCATCCAAATCATCCATTCCTTTGTCATCATTCTTTGTCAATATAGGTTGTCAAAAATATCTATAGAACTTGAAAAATTGTAATGTAAACCCCCTTTTTCAAAAAAAATTAACATCGTGGTATGCCTTGTCAACAAACACATCATGGATGTCCACTTTGTCAACAAACACAATCATCTTAGAAATGATTCAATAATATCTTGAGGGATTTTTTCCCAATAATATCCCCCTTTGGGTTTGTTGACAACTCTTCTCATAATGATTCTCTGAACTTTAATAACTCACTGAAGAACTTCCCATAATCAACCATCATTCACCACTTGAGATTCTGATAATGATCAAGGATTTACTCAACATATACTCTAATCCCACATGAGAAATTCTTTCCATGAGAAACAAGAGTAAATGAAAATATAATCAATTAATTACTTAATTTAGGACACCAACTATTGACATCAAACTGATACCAATTTCTAAACTGATATCAATTTTGATTGTTGGAAACTTTATCACACCATTCCAACATCACTCTTCTTATTTTATCATGATCCTCGGCTATCGTGATATCTACTCTTTGATCGATCACTTCTAGCATTGTCAGAGTTGAAACTCATACTATCCCTTTCTTATTGCTCTCCCCCTATCTCACAGCTCCACCTATCATCTTATCCTCATGTCTTTGACTAATACATTTTCCCCCTTCTTTAGCCATAGTTTCTCCCCATGAGGAGTCATTATTTCTCCCCCTTTTTCAACAAACCCCACTGTCACACCTCTATGGTCTGAGATATTGGAAAGAACGCATATTAGCACATTATAGAAAAACATGCCATACCTCAGAGAGAGTGGGTGGTGGGAGGCTCGCATACACACTTTTTCAAGTGCAGGGAGCTGACTGAACTCCCAAATCCTGTCGATTATTTTCAAAATATTCATTTGGTAAGGCCATTGTCAGAATATCTACAACCTGTAGTTTTGTAGGCACATACTCCCACTTCACAATTCTTTGCTCAACCTTCTCCTTGATAAAATGGCACTTTATCTCAATGTTTTTTTCCTCGAGTGAAGGACATGATTTAATCTAATATTAATATAACTTGAGTTATCGCACTATATTTTGATTGGAGACTTCACTTCAACACCCATATCATCAAGCAGGTTCTTTATCCATAATAAATGTGTGCATGCTTGACTGGTAGAAATATACTCAACTTTTATGGTGCTTATTGAAATGAAATATTTCTTCATGATTATCCAAGAAATACATAGTCCACCGAGATATAATTCACCTCCTAGCATTTATTTCCTGTAATCCACTAAACCAGCCCAATCTGCATCAGTATATCCTGATAACAGTGTCTGATATTTTTCATTATAAGTGAAACAGAAATCCATCATGACCTTGATATACAGAAGTATTCTTTTTCACTTCAACAATGTGGCTTTCCTTGGGATTACTTTGATATATTGTGTCTTGGTAGGTGGAGAATACATTTTTAGGCCTTGTCATTTTCAATTACAATAAAATTCCAAAACATTTCCTATATTTTGTGATATTAACTGCCTTGCCTTCATCATCTTTTGACAGTTTCATCCGGGTAGCAATTGGAGTCTTCATATCCTTGGAATTTTCCATCCCAAATCTCCTCAGAACCTCCTTGGAATATTTTTATTGATAAATGAATTTTCTCTTCATTCCTTCTGTCACTTGTAAATAAAGGAAAAATGTCATCTCTCCAATCATTGACATTTCGAAATCAATTTTTAGGAATTTAGAAAATTGTATGCACTGAGCTTCATCTGATGCACCAAATATTATGTCATCAACATAAACTAGCACCATCATCATTCCATTACTATCATTTTCTAAATAAATATTTTAATCGACTCCACCATGGTGAAAACCAAGCTTCTTCAAGTCTTGATCAAGCCTTTAGTACCATGCTCTTAGTGCTTGTTTCAACCCATATAGCACTTTCTTGAACCTCACACTTTGTTCTCAACTTCATGAATGATAAAACCATCTAGATGTTCGATATACACTTCTATTTCTAGAATCCCATTCATGAATGCATATTTGACATCCATATAGAACACTTTGAAATTTTTCTCACTGTAATGGATAGAAATAATATGATTGTATCCAACCTTGTAACCGGTGAAAATGACTCATCGACATCATTTTCCTCTATCTGGGAGTATCCTTTGCACACTAGTCATGTTTTCTTTCGAATCACTATTCCATATTCATTAATTTTGTTGAAAAATACCCATTTCATCCCGATGACATTCTTATCAGCTATCCTCAAAACAATCTCCCATGTCTGATTCTTTTCAATTCAATCTAGCTATTTATTCATTGCCTAAACCTAGTTTTCATCTTCAGCTGCCTTGGAAAAGCATTTATGGTCCACTTGAGATAAAAAAGATGTCTGTTGTAGTGATTTCATTCTTCTTGTCTGAACTGGAGCTGACTGATCACCAATGATATTGTTCTTATCTATTTCTGCTCGACTTCTTGGATTCTATGCAGATGTAGATTTTAGTTCCTCGTGATCATCATCAGTATCTTCTTCTGAATCAGCATCAGTCACTTCGTCTCCTCCTATGTTACTTTCATCTTCATCACTTTAACCAGGAAATTTTTCACTGTACTATTGAGTGTTCTTTTCATTTTCAATAATTGTGACATTATTGCCCTCAACTAAATTTCCCAGCCTCTTGTTAAATCATTTTGTGCTTGGATTTTTCCTGTGTAGCCTAGGAATATCCCCTCAAATCCACACGGCACAAATTTATTTTGTTTCTCTTTATAAATAATGAATCACTTACTTCCAAATATTTGAAAGTACTTCACTGTTGGATTCTTCCCATACCACATCTCATACGGATTCTTTCCTTCCTTCAGACACAACAGAGCTCTGTTAGAAATGTAGACTGATGTCACCAATATTTCATCCAAAATTTATCTAGAAGGTTATTTTCTAGAAGCACCATTCTAGCCATTTTATTAATGATCTGATTTCTCCTTTCAAACACTCCATTCTATTAGGGATTTCATACAGAAGAAACTTGATGCCTTATCCTATGTTTCTCGAGATAGTCTTTCACCTGACTATTTGGGAATTATGTTCAATTGTCATTACAAAACATCATAATATTCTACCCATGAATCCTTTAAGTTTCCATCCAATATTGTTTTAGGCAACTAAACACATCGGACTTATGAGAAATGACCAATACCCATTCCATTATACTATATTCATCAATGAAAATAACATAATACCTTTTTCCGTCAATGGATCTTACTGAAATAGGTTCACAAACATCAACATGAACCAATTCAAGAACTCTTTTTATCTTGTTTTCCTTCGCTTTGTATGTCTTACGGATGATCTTACCTTGTTGGAAAGCGTCTCATGTATTTATAAGATCACATGATAGCTTAGGGAGGTCTCTACTGCTTCACACATTACCAAATCTTCAAGAAATGGTTGACATAAATGACCAAGTCATTTATGCCACAATTATTTTTCTTCCTCTCAAGACAAAAAACAAATATCTTCTTCTCCCCTTACAAGGTAGAGATTCCCCTTTGTTATTTTTCCTTATAGTATCCATGTACCATCTCTTACCTTGACAACATAGGACTTCTTGTTAAACCTTATAGAATGTCTTGAGTCACATAGTTGACTGACACTTAGAAAATTTTGATTGAGGACTTCTACTACTAAGACATCAGCATGTCTCATCTCTTTACCCACAAACTTGGCCTTTCCTGAGCCAATAATCATTAGGCCTTCATCGTTTCCAAACATGACAAATCTTTCTTTTTCATATTTTATGACTATACCAAGATCTTTATTACCTGTCATGTGAGATGTACCACCACTGTCAAGGACACACACACCGGAGCAATATGATTCTTTAAGGGAAATTTCTTCCACCACTATCTTCTCATCCTTTATCTTCTTGGTCAATATTTTTGCCTCCACACTCAGCATGGATTGAGACTTCTGATCTTTCTCAGAGTATGATGGACCAGCTTCATCTTGCAAAGCTACAAATCTATTTTGCATTTTTAACTCTCCTATTGGTTCATTGATCTATTGCTTGCAAACATTTTAATTATTATTTTTCACATTCCTCTGTATGGTTGAAGTACAGTACCTAGCCATGTGCCCCAATTTTCCGCAGTAAAAACAGTGTCCTTCTAAATATGTTCTAGAAATCCATTATCTATTTGATTTTCACTTCTATTCTTATTCACTTCAATTCTCTTGGATATGTAACACACATATTGTGAATGTCCCATATTTCAAAAACAATAACATCTGATATAAGGTGCATTTATTTGTGTCACTTATGCACTGATAGTTTCCCCTTGGTATCTCTGAATATTCTGATTCTACATTATGTCCAAATCAACCTTCAAACTTGGAATGGGTTCATGAGGTCTGACTTTAATTTCACAGCTTTTTGTTTTCGATCAATCCCCCCATCGACCTTAGAATATTAACATAATTGATGCTTCCTTTCTTTTGAACCAATATTCTACACTTTCAGCTTCACAGATTTATGAGTGATCTACTTTCATGATATCCCAGTAGGATTCAAGAGTTTTTCTTGATTTTTAACCATTTTCCACAAACTAAAAACTTCTCCTTCATGTTCTTTGATATGATTGATTTGATATTTACTTGTGTTATGAAATCCAGCGATCTCCCTTTTTTATTCTTCAATATGGATTTTAAAATCACTAAACAATTATGAGTCCTCTGATGTTGATGACTAGGGTTTTTTAATTTCATCCATCAACTTAGACTTCTCTTCTTCCTTCAGATTCATATATAGTTTGGTGTCATGAACTACTTTTTTTCTTTCTTTGTTTTGGCTTTCCAAACATCTATCTCCTCAAGTGAAGCTTCTAACTCAACATTCATGTCAACTCTTCCTTCAACTTCTTCTTCTTCATCATTGTCAGTTTCTTTCTTTTTATGAGTACTCCCAACAATTTTCACCATAGAATTTTCTCTATAATATTTTCAGTTCTCTATCTCTTCAACCTTCTCAACCTCAGATTCATCTGAACTGCCACATTCTTGTGAAAGAAGGTTCTTCTTAAAGAAATTTATCTTGAACTAATTCTTGTATTTCCCATATTTTGAAAGCATATTTATGGGAATTTCTATTTTATCAACATTATAATACTCTTGGAACTTTTTGGGGCACCTTTCCTCAAGATATCCAACCCTTTCACATCGATAACAAGCGAGTGGAAATTTATCTTTAAACATTCCTTTTCCTCTTTGAATGTTAGAGGAGAGAAATGACATCACCTCATATGTCTATTCTTTATCCTAAGAATCTTCAACATTGAGCTTATTCATGGCTATAACACCGCATTCTTCCAAGGTACGTTTCCCTTTGAATAGTGCAATAGCTTGCATTGTACGCAACTTCGAGATTCTAACACACAGTGACCAATAAAACTGGCCATTATGAATAGTAATACAGACTTTTTGAAATTTTATAACTTTTATTTTTCAAAATGGACTCCATTTTTGAATTCAAAATATCAAAATTATTTTAGGGTGAATTTTTGATATTTTTCTAAAAACTTTCAATTTTTGATGAATAGTGAAAACACAGAGTTATTGGTTAAAACCGACTTTTTATTTAAATAATTATTTGTTTTATTTAAATTTATTTTAGATCAAAACAGATTCACAATACCTATATAAGTTTAATGTAATTAATTTTAGTCATTTTATAATATGTTTAGATATATAAAAATTTTATTGAACTTTTTACCATCTTTTACCCACCTCTTAGGAGCATAAGCATATTTGCATAAAACATAATTTTACTACTTTTGTGAGTTTAATTTCAGAAATAAAAGATAAAAATTCAATATAATTATGTAAAATTTGGTTTAATAAAATGAAAATAATTTTTGGTGAATAATAACTTTTGAATTTTATTTACCACGGTTAAAAGTAAATAGGGTAATTTAGGGTAAAATTGATATCATAATTACCCTAACATATGTCCTAATTCTATTGAATAATTATAATTAGACCAAAAACAACCTTAGGAATAAAATATGATCCTCTTAGGTCCACTTGGAGTAGATTAGGACATTTATTATTTTTTTTATTTAAAGAAGAGTTAAAAGAGTTAAATTCAATGTTTAATAACTAACCCATTTTTAATATAGGGTTACACATAATATTAATTCAACTATAAACATTAATTGGAAATCTAAAAATGTCTCCTATGTAATGGTATTTTATTTATAATTTTTAGACATTAAATAATTTAAGTTATTTATTACACAATGTTGATGCAGTAATTACCTTATTAATGAAATATTAAAATAATTAATATTATAAATATACAAATAAATAAAAATTGAGACTTATGATGAATTACACTAATTTTATAGGTTAATATGACAATTTAGGGTTGGTTAAATAAATTTTATTTGAAGTGATAAAGTTTTTATAGATTTCAAAAAAAATCAAATACTAAATAGAGTCAAAATTGACATAATTGAGTTTTTAAAATAAGTATTATATTATTAAATGATATAATATTCCTAAAATTCCAAGGTTCAGAAAAAGGACTTGGTAAATGTTATATATATTAATAATGAACCACTTTGGGTTTTATTGGTAGTTTATAGTATTTTTATTCACCATATAATATAAAAATACAATGACACATGGTAAATGTCAAACTATTTAACTAAGAGTTAAATATGAAAGATAAGGTTAATATGGCAACCTAAACCTATCTAAAACCTATTGTTTGAAATTTTTTTGACCCATACCCACATTATACTCTGAATAAATCATTTTTTATTCATTATAAACCTAAAATTATTTTATTATAAAATAATATTTCAAGATTTTTCTAAAGTGACCCTCACCTCTCTTATAAAAGGGCACTTCCCATTCTCTTACTTTCACACCTCCAAAGCCATTTAGATCATACCACCCATGATATAATATCCTCCCAAATTTAATTCCATAATCCTATATGCATTACCTTGGTCAGAAATCCATCCTAAGGATCCCTTTTGATCAAATCAAAAGGAAGAACCCGAAGAAGAGGTAAATACTTCATCACCTCTTTCAAATTCTTTTCTTCTTCCACTTCCTATTTCTTTGTTGTTTCCATTATAAAATAAAAACTCCAGTATCTTATATAAACTATGATGTTATTATAAAAATGGAACAACCATATTCATTATTCTATCCATCTTATAAATGACAAAGTCACCATACGTGTGTATGTACGGATTACCGCCACCACGTCGTGGTGTAGTTTGTTATTCAAACACTTCATTATTTGGATAAGCATAATAATGAGTATTACTAATGTAAATAATAAATATAAAATTTTAATTATTCATTATATATGATATACCATTCAATTACATATTATTTCTCAATCAGTATAATGATATTGTCACTCGTGCGTACGCACGGATTACCGTCTCTATGAATGCGATGAGATTCATTACCCCATCATAACCATTCAAGAATAATTTTCATTTTATTACAAATAATAATGTTTAAAAACATAATATAATTCTAGATATGAATCAAATACATCCTATCCATAACAAACATGGCTCACGTAACCAAGCATATAAAAGAAAACACGTCAGTTAACACCCATAATGATGATACTACTAAAATATTATTAACAAAGAAACATTATAAGATCATATATGATATCATATTTATATATATAGTTATTTTATAATTTAATAACAATTTTTAAACTATTATACATGAGGTTTACTTACCATCGACTAAGGAAAAGTACTAGGTAAGTGTTAATTTCACAATCTCTTTCTCATATGAGATTGTTTTTACATAAGTATCTAATGGGACATATTTATCATCCACATACACATTTTCATTAAAAATTATTTCAAAATAATTACTATTTACTAGACTATGTTTTAAAGACATTTATACCATTATTTATCCTTATATTATTTAAAAGGAATGTTTTCATCATTTTCCAAACAAGGTACTTTATAACCTTTTCGATAAAATTATGGTATGAATGTTTTTTTAACTTATACAGTAGGTGCGGCTATTTTTTTCCGTTATAACATCATTAAAGATTCCATTACAATATTATAAGAATATTTTCAAAATTAATGTTTTATTTTATTAATATGTGACTCTTAAATGAATTTAATATAAAAAGATATATTTCTCTCAAATAGTTTTGATTTCATTTAAGTCGACAACCTTTGTTAAATTTTACACTTGTTTGAAGTTGATTTATTTTGGTACAAAAATTCCATATATTATATACGGTTGTGTTATATGTTTGACTGTGGATGTGTTATTTTTATTCCATTCATGGTTTATGGTTAAAGTATTTACATTTTGTATGCTAGTTTTAATACGAACTTTAATATTATGTTTCAACCTTTTCATATGAGGAATGTATTAGACTTAGTATTGGTGGGTGGAGCCCACTATAGCTCCTTGGTGCATCAGTACTTCTTATGAAAGAATTAAATGTGTAATTGGCCGAGGCCTTTCCCAATTTGATATATGGTTTTGGCCGAGGCCTACATCATTTTTGGACGTCTTTGTCGAGGCCTTGAAAAGATGTTGCCGAATGTCCGGCATTATACATTCTCTAATTATGAAAATAATAATGATGGTTCATGTGGTTATTCAACTAGTAGAATATCCATGACAATGTTTTATTATGGTATTACTTACTCATCTCATATTCCTACCATAAAGTGGTCATGTTTATTATTTGTAAAGGCATGTGTGTTTAATTGTTCACCATGCCAAATGTTTATGCTATATTTCACTGTACTTATTACCCTTACTGAGAATTTGAGCTCACCACTTTCTTATGTTTCATTTTCCTAGGATATGAAAAATGTAGTTATGGGTCACTTGCAGGCATAATCTTGGAGGCTTGGATGTTTCGAATGGAATAAATTAGTGTTGTATTCCTTTTTAAGTTGTAATGTTGAACTTATGTATGTATCTTGTTTCAAATAATACTAAACTGACCGGTCTTTAGGGACATGATTCCTTATACCATGCCAACATTATGTAATAATTCATCGACTATGGGTAACTGGGGTCGGGGCATTACAGTTGGTATCAGAGAAAGTTTTGTACAACCCTTGGAAACTATATTTAGAAAAACTCTGATTATAGCACATTACCCTATGATAGACTTTGAGGATTAGCATAATAGAACTTCCAAGAATTTTGTTATGGTAGAAGTATTTTGATTTTTAAAGCAGTACATCCATGTTTGGATACAAGAAGGTAGAGGCGGCTCTGGCACAGATGTAACTAGGGGTAAAACCCAAAAACATCGCTCTGAGATAGACTCAAACGGGAACCGGTTCACGACAACGAGCCTTACTTCACTCTAGGTTACGAAAATCATGAGGGTTATTCTTAGGATAATTCTCTATTTTTTACAAACAATTATGAAGGATTTATTAGTATATACCTCCTCAAAAAAAATTATTATTGAGGATTATATCCATAAACTGTTTAATTTATGTTAAGTGTTTTACAAGTTTTGAATTATGTATTGCAGTTCGTAAAATAATCTATTGTATGCCATTTTTTTTTTGAAATGGTGCCTAGTAGAAGGAATGGAAACTATATCAATGCACGTAATCCATGTAGGGAATGCTCTCCTACTGAAGATAAATATAGCAGGTCTGGTGATGGAGTTGGTACTAATCATCTTATCACCATACAGGGACAACTCACACAAGTTATGATTAATAACCTTACCCACATAGAGCACCCTTGTAATGTCCCGGACCCACCTAGTCAATTACATTTCCAAGACACGGCTCCACCGAAATGATGGCACCGGTCACGATCACACACCGGTTACGATGGCACTGTGACGGTCACACACCGGTCATGGTGGCACTGGTTAGGGTGACACTGTGACGGTCACACACCGTTCACGGTGGCACCGGTCATGGTGGAATCGTGAAGGTGGAACCGGTGACGGTGGCACTGTAAGGGTGACACTATGATGGTGGCACCATGAGGGTGACACCGTGACGATGGCATTGTGTCCTCACCTTCCAGTTCCCAACCATTATTCTCCCACAACATATCTTTTGACATAAAGATGATTTAATTCCCTCTTTCAAGCCCTTTAAATCCCATAATTAATAACTAAAATCCCCAAAGATTCTGGAAACCCCTAACTTACCAAAATGTGTGATTTTTCTTCGGTTTCATGCCCTTCCCCATACCTTTCATATCTGCCCCTGTTATGTGTTTCCTTATGATTAAAGAAAACTGTTTAATGCAAAGCTGCTATGACCACCCCTCTAATGAGAATTGTTAAATGAAAATTAATTCCATCCTGTGTAACTGCCCAACCGCATGGGGAACCACGATCTAACTTTAAAGCCATTCAAATTTCCATATCCCGTAATAATGGGATCTCATCCTTATATTTCATGGAATTTCTTCTTCTTCTTCCTCTTGGATAGTCTCCTTTTATTCTTGGTGTGTCTGGAATTCCCCTTCCCGAGGAAAGTGGTGCGCCTATGCCAGAGCCTTTCTCCTCACCCTTGGAGTCCCCGATGTTCCTCCCCTGCATATCGTTCATCCCCAGTTCTTAGTGCGTGGAGAAGAACTTCGATCCTTGATCAACCAGGTAGGGTTTTTCCTTTGTCTCTCCTTACTCTGTATCATTCGGGGTGGGTACGCTATTGTTTCTATGGTACTGGATGAAACCAACCCTTGACAAAGATAATAAACAAACTGTTAAAGAATTATAGGGTGTGTTTGAAAATTCTGTTGTACTCTTTTATATTTCTATATTTTGTGAACTATATGGGCTTATGCTCACTAAGATTCATGGTCTTTGGTGGTCTTTTCTTGCGCACTAGTGAACCCTCATCTTCATTGATGATTAAATAACTATAACATGGAAATTGGTTAATCACCTAAACTCGGTTGGTTAAATGGATACCTAGTCAACATCAATCCTTGTTTGGTCACCCCGGTTAACTAAAAGAAAGAAGAACCTAATGAATTATGTGCTTGACCCTGGAAGTTTCCCTACTCTGTTTTGGTAGTAGGTGTGTTGTTCTATTTGATGCCTATGGGTTGATGTGGAAGGGGATGAGATCCTCTGTTGTGGCACGGTTGTTGGTTGTGAATCTGAAGCTATATAGGGCTATATCTTGAGGCTTGGTTTGGTTCCAGTACTTTGAGGGATCTCACTGATCCCTTTGTTGTTGTGACTTCACAAGAGAACCGGGTGTGAATGCTTAGACTGTTGTTTGGTTGTTTCTCTTTCTCTGGATTGTGGTTATGCCGTTCAGTTTCCTAGTAGTGCAGAATTAAACCAAATTGGATCACTTAAACATGAACGCAAGAATGACTAAAATGGGGAATTGGTTTTGGGAATGAGTTGTGACTTGGATGTGAGTGTTGTTCTTTTTTTTATGAATGATTAGTAATGAGGGTGTTTATGCTTAGGTTGGATTAGTAAAACCTAGGATGGGATGAGTTCTTGTTACTTATACATATAATTTTAGTTCATATTTTTCTTATTCGCGCCCCACCCAAGTTGAGAACTTAGTGCCGAACACCCCCATTTCATGGGGGAGGGTGTTTTCTCCAACACTCCTATGAGTGGCTGGTTATTAGATCCTTTTCTGCTCCCTTTCCCAAATATCCCAAGACTCTTCGTGCAAGCTGTGATGGCCTGAGGTCTATTATAGTCCAATATTAATCGGGAAGGGAAGTTATGGTGGTTGGACTAGGTGTGTACGGGTAGGTTGTTCCCAAGAGTCTTCGAGATGAGGCATAGGTGTCTACCGGCATGGCAGTAGTTGTTCTGGCCCAGGTGTTTGCAGGCATGGTTATGGTTGGTTATTTTGGCCTATGTTTTTTCGGGCGGGATGTGTGGTAGTGATGGACCAGGTGTGTGCAGGTAGGGAGTGGCAGTGGGACTATAGTGAGGATGGCGGGAGAGGTTCGATGCATAGGATGTCTTCAATAACCTATGGGAAAGTGGCGCGGGGTACCCAAATATCAAAGTGTTATTACTATACATTACTTGACTTGCATTATTTGTGGAGTGAGACTTGGTTAGTCTTGGGTGGATAGTTTTTCCTTGATAGGTTCTCTTATTATCTCTTTTATCATAGGACATTAGTATGCCTCCCCACTTATGCATTAGAGTCTTTGGTTTTCCCTACTTAGTGTACTTGTATGCTCACCCTACGTATATAAAACTGCTTTCAGGTTTCCAGGAGGACATCTGGGATCGTGTGGGGATGTACTAGCTTGGACATTGGGATAGTTACAGTTGCTGTTTTTCTTTCTTTTGTACTTTACTTTTGTAGTCTTCAGGTACTTTTCGGCATTTACTTTTGAAACATGCATATGAGAATGGTTTTTTTGGAATTACTTGTACTTCCACTTTTGGTGTTGTTGGGATTTACTATCTTATCTCCCAATCTTATTAAATAAAAATGGTAATGCCTTACATCTTGTGTGTGATTCTATACCCTTGGTTCTAGTAGCCATTCTGAGACCTATTGAAGGCGGGTCTCGGGGGGGTCATTATCTATCCTTCAACTTTAAGAAGGATGGGTCTAGAAATCTGTTGTCCTTTATCCCATTTTGGTGAAGGTGGGTCATGATAGAATGGTATCAAAGGGAAAGGTTAAGAGATAGGATACACTCTGGGGTTAGGCACAGTGAGGATTTCATGGGATGGTATGGAAATAGTGTTGGGTGATCTTGGTGCATGAAATAGGTCAGGTAAGACCGGGTAGGACATGGGATTTTAGGGCCCCCCATGATCTGATGCAAGGACTCTAGGCCTACCAAACGACCAAGTGAGGATTTACTGATTGCAGGGTAGAGACCCTAGGAAAGGTACATGCATCATAATGACTTGTGTTCTTATGTTTCATGGGTATTTTATTTTTTGGATTTAAAATTAATAATAAGTCTATGAAAATTTAAAAGAAATACTCTACACTACTCGGGATTAGGAATTCCTTGTTTACCTTGCATATATGGCACCTGGGAGACAACCATGAGTATTGTGGGTGATAAAAGACTAAGAGGTTGACTTGGCTGATCGACAGAGGGCTGACCAAGAGGAGGAGAATGATCAGTGGAAAAAGATGCTTTGTACCTTTCAGCGGAAGACCCTCAGGATGTACGGGGGCAGCATCTCTGACGTGGAGATAGAGAGCTGGCTAGAGGAGCTTGGGATATCTTCTAGATTGATCCAAGCTTAGGAAGAATACTGGGTTCTTCTAGCTGTATTTCAGATGCGGGGAGTAGCATGCTAGTGGTGGACTCTTTATCTTGGGGAGAAGAGGGAGGCTGGGGTTACGTGGGCTGACTTTGAGGAGGATTTTCGGGCGGAATTCCTCTCTTTCATAGTGAAGGATTAGAATAGGTTGGAACTACTCTCCCTCCAATAGGGGAGTATGTTAGTAAGAGAGTTGGGGATCATGTTCAAGGATCTTCTTCGCTTTTCTCCCAACCTCTTTCCAGATGAGGAGTCTCGGGCAAGACGTTTGGAGGAGGCACTTCAACCTTCTCTCCAGTATGATGTTACTCCCTTCACCTTTCTGACGTACATAGAGGTCCATAAGAAAGATGAAGTAGTAGAGAGGATGCACACGCTGGGAGGTGTATCACAAGATGGAATCTAGTTGGGCTCGTCGAAGGGGAAGGCCGTCAGTAGTAGGCCTCCAGCATTAGGGCCCTCTATGTTCCGGCTGGTAGGGAGTAGGCCCCAGAAGTTCCGATTCCGATCTCCCGGTCCTCTCCCTTTCCTTTCGTGCCTAGGACCGAGATTCTTCGTCTTTGGAAGCCATGGGATCCTTCAGAATCAGTGCTCAGACCGAGTACAATACAATGGGGGTGGTCCAGTTTAGCACCAGCCCCAGCCGCAGCAGTTTCCAGCCAGGCCCTTTCAGCAGCAGCTGGAAGGACAGTGAGCGCCCGCTCCTCCATGGGCAGACGTCGTAGGAGGAGGCCTACCTAAGATAACTCCTCAGGGACCTTGAACAAGGCACATTCGGGGAGACAGATGACAGTTGAGGGGCAGGGGAGCTGGGCGTGGGCAGTTACACGCTGCAAAGGCAGCAGCTCTAGTAGGGCCGGAAGTGGTTCGAGGTACGATCAGCTTGTTTAGTACTCTTGTGTGTGCCTTGTTCGATACAGGAGCTTCACACTCCTTTGTTACACCCAGTCTAGCTCGTTCTCTGGGTTTAGATGCTGAGAGACTTCCAGTACCCCTGGTGTTAAGCACGCCAGTCGGGGGTTAGACTGACTTGTTTTATGTTTGCCGAGGGTGTAAACTGATGATAGGGCCACATCAGTCTATCGGGGATCTTCTACTGTTGTAGATACAGTTATACGATGTCATCCTAGGCATCGAATGGTTGTTCTATGTATGTTCCGTCATTGACTACTTCCAAGGAAGGGTCGTGTTTTCAGATTTGGGCGGCCAATGTGTAACTTTCATCGGTGATCGGGGTTGCCAGAAAAGTAGCAGGCGAGAGGAGCCCCTTCTTTCCTTGTTAGCTGAACTATCAGTGGATTCAATAGATGCAGAAATGGTGTAATTCCCTGAGATCGTCAGTGGGTTTATGGACATCTTCCCTTAAGAAATGGCGACTCTACCCCCTCAACATGATGTTGATTTCGGGATAGACTTGCAACTTGGTTCTCGTCTGATTACGATAGATCCCTACCGGATGGCACCATCTGAGTTGCAGGACTTGCGGATTCAGATTTATGATCTGATCAAGAATGGTTTTGTTTGACCAAGTGTGTCACTATGTGGTGCTCCAGTCTTGTTCTTAAAGAAGGAGGATTGTGGTTTGAGGCTGTGCATAGACTACAAGAGACTGAAACAGGTGACGGTCAATAACTGATACCCCCTCCTGAGGATAGACGATCTATTTGACCAACTGAGTGGAGCAGGTTGGTTCTCTAATATCGATCTATGGTTTGGATATCACCAGTTGAGGGTGAAGGAGGGATACATCTCAAAGACTGCCTTCAGATGTAGGTATGGACACTTTGAGTTGGTAGTCATGTTGTTCGGCATTACAAATGCACCAGCTGTGTTCATGGGACTCATGAACTCTATCTTCCGGGAATACCAGGATCGGTTCATAATCGTGTTTATTAATGACATCATGATATACTCAAGATCAGAGGAGGATCATGCTGATCACCTGAGAATGGTTTTAGAGGTCCTTCGACAGCACCAACTCTATGGGAAGGTATCCAAGTGCATGTTCTGGACGTGAGAAGTGCACTTCCTTGTGCACGTGGTGTCGGAGAAGGGAATAGTAGTGGACCCATCAAAAGTCGAGGCGATTGTTTCTTGTGAATCTCCCAAGAATGTGGCAGAAGTTCATAGTTTCCATGGACTACTAGGTTACTATCAAGGGTTTGTGCCCAAATTCTCCCAAGTTGAAGCACCTTTGACAGCCTTGACTAAGAAGGACCAGGATTTTGTGTGGAATGGGCAGTGCGAGGCAGCCTTTGGCTATATGAAGGAGAAGTTGGTAAGTTCCCCAATGGTGAGGTTTCCAGAAGAAGGGGTGGTGTATGAGGTATTCTGTGAGGCTTCTGGACAAGGACTCAGTTGTGTGCTGATGCAATGACAAGGGGTGATCTCTTATTTTTCTAGATAGTTACGTCCTCATGAGCATAATTATGCCACCCACGATCTGAAGCTTGTGGTGGTCATGTTCACACTAAAGTTGTGGCAGCATTACCTCATTGGGGAGTGCTTCGTGGTCTTCACGGATCACAAAATCATGAAGTATATATTCTCCCAGTAGGACCTGAACTTATGGTAGTGAAGGTGGATATAGTTCCTTCAGGACTACAACTTCGAGATTTCGTACACCTCAGGAAAAGGGAATGTGGTGGATGATGCCTTGAGTAGGAAGTCGCAGAAGTATGTGGTTCAATAGTAGGCAGATGCTTTGAAGGCTATGGAGGAGTTGTCTACCCTACACCTGGATGCGAGGATGGATGGTGGTAGAGGTTTCTTGTATCAGATGACAGTGCAGTATTATCTATTGCGACAGGTAGAGGAGTCTCAATGGGGAGACTCAAAAAGTAAAGTGATGCGTGACTGGGTTAAACAAGGCGATGCTCTAGAAGGGTGGATGGAGGATGGTCAGAATCAGATGCTTTTTTGAGGGAAGTTTTTTGTTACAGAGGCGATGCGTGAGAGATTTCTTGGTGAGTTCTACAACTCACCCCTGGCAGTATACCCGGGAGCTTCCAAAATATATCATGGCTTGAGAGGCTGGTTTTTGTGGGACAGGGTAAAGTGGGTAGTGGGAGAGTTCGTGACCAGGTTCCTAGTGTGTCAGTAAGTGAAGGTTGAACACCATCTTCTAGGTGGTTTTTTGTAGCCTTTAGACATCCCCGATTGTAAGTGGGATGAAATCTCGATGGATTTCGTCATAGGGCTACCCAAGGTTCAAGGAGGCAGTGATGCTATTTGGGTTGTGGTGGACCGGTTGATGAAATCAGCTCAATTTCTGGTGATCAGGGATTCGGGTGCAGTGGATGCCTTAGCACAAAGGTACATGGATGATATAGTGTGGTTTCACGGAGATCTGAGGTCCATAGTCTTGGATAGGGATGCACTGTTTACCTCGTGAGTATGGAGGGGATTGCAGCATGCTTTTGGAACCCAACTATGTCTTAGAACTGCTTTCCATCCCTAGACATATGGATAGACAGAGCGCAAAATCCATACATTGGAGGATATGCTACGACCATGTATTCTAGACTCTGGGTGATTGTGGTAATGACACTTTCCTCTGGTGTAGTTTTCCAACAACAATAGCTATCACTCTACCATTGGCATGGATCCATTCGAAGCTTTGTACGGGAGGTCATGTCGCTCACCTGTGTGCTGGACAGAGGTTGGGGAGGCAAGTGTTCTTGGCCCAGAGGTGGTGCAGAGCATGATGGAGAAGGTTTATCTTATACGTGAGAGGATGAAGGCATCACAAGACCGGAAAAATTCATATTTCGATAATAGGAGGAGACCCTTGGAGTTAGAGGTCGGGGACCATGTTTTCATGAAGGTCTCCCCTCGGCGTGGGCAATGGAGGTTCGGCAGGGGGAGTAAGCTTTCTCTTAGGTTCATCGGACCATTGGAAGTGTTGTTGAGGGTCGGTGAAGTGGCTTATCATCTAGTGATACCACCACCGCTGCTGAGACTGCACGATGTCTTCCATGTGTCTCAGCTCCGACGATATCTACACGACAATTCACACGTCCTAAACTAGGGAAATATGGATATCGAGGACAACATGAATTTTGTGGAAAGACCAGTGAGGATTGAGGATCATGAGGAGAAAGTCCTCTGTGGATGAACCATTCCTTTGGTCCGTGTGTTGTGGAGGCTTGGCGGGCTCGAGGAAAGTACTTGGGAACAGGAGACGTAGATGTGAACCCAGTACCCAGATCTGTTTTGAGTTTTGTTCTATTTTGTTTATACTTGTTTTTGATGGAATGCTTTACCTTGTTAACTATGGAACGTGAGGTTTTTCTTTATTATGTGGATGTGTGTGAAGAGTCCTGACTATGGGGAGGGGAGGACCCGATCCCTAATCAAGACCCATTAAGGTGGATGTGATTAAACCCATGCGGGCGAGTCAGTTCTACCAAAAGCGGATAGTATCTTAACATAGAGGAAGAAACTCCCAAACCAATATGACTAGGTAGTTTAACCCTCGAGTGTTGTTGGGTTACTTGAGAAATAGGTGTTCCTAGATGTCGATGAGGTTCCCTCCTAAGAGGTATCTTTGTAGGTGGTTGTTTGGAACCTTTCTTTTCTTCGGGTCTAGTTTTGATTCTTGAGGGTGAGAATAGTTTGAGAGGTATCTTATGTAATGGCCCGGACCCACCTGGTCCATTACATTTCCAAAACATGGCTCCACCAAAATGATGGCTCTGGTCATGGTCGCACATCGGTCACGGTGGCACCGTGATGGTGGTACCGGTGATGGTGACACTGTCACGGTCGCACACCGGTCATAGTGGCATAGTCAGGGTGACACTGTGACGGTGGCACCGTGAGGGTGACACCGTGACGATGGCACCATGTCCTCACCTTCCAGTTCCCAACCTTTCCACTCTCGAAACATATCTTTTGACGTACAGATTATTTAATTCCATATTTCAAGACATTTAAAGCCCAAAAATAATATCTATAATCCCCAAAGAGTCGGGCAACCCTTAAAATACCAAAACGTGGGGTTTTTCCTCGGGGTCACGCCCTTCCCCGTACCTTCCAGATCCACCCTTGTTACGCATTTCCTTATGATTAAAGAAATTTTTTTAATGCATATCCTTTATGAAAACCCCTCCAAGGAGAATTGTTAAATTACAATTAATTCCATCATTCGTAACTTCCCAACCGCGTGGGGAACCACGATCCGACTTTAAAGCCGTTCAAATTTCCATATCCCGTAACAACGAGATCTCACCCTTATATTGCACAGAATTCCTTCTTCTTCCTCCTCATGGCTGGTCTCCTTTTATTCTTGGTGCGTTTGGAGTTCCCCTTCCCGAGGCAAGTGGTGAACCTATGTCGGAGCCTTTCTACTCACCCTTGGAGTCCCTGATGTTCCTCCCCTACAATTTGTGCATCCCCAGTTATTGGCGCGTGGAAATGAACTTTGATCCTTGATCAAACAGGTAGGATTTTTCCTTTTTCTCTCCTTACAGTGTATCATGTGGGGTTGGTACGCTACTATTTCTAGGGGATTGGATGAAACCAACCCTTAACAAAGATAATAAATAGACTGTTAATGAATTATGGGGTAACTTTGACAAATTTTGTTGTACTCTTTTATATTGTTATATGTTGTGAACTGTACGGGCTTATGATCACTGAAAATCATGGTCGTTGGTGGTCTTTTATTGTGCACTAATGAACCCTTATCTTCTATGATGATTAAATAACTGTAACATGGAAATTGGTTAATCACCTAAACTCGGTTGGTTAAATGGATACCCAGTGAACATCAATCCTTGTGTGGTCTCCCTGGTTAACCAATAGAAAGAAGAACCTAATGAATGATGTGCTTGAACCTGGAAGTTTCCCTACTCTGTTTTGGTAGTAGGTGTGTTGTTATGTTGGATGTTTATGGGGTGATGTGGATGGGGATGGGATCCTCTGTTGTGGCATGGTTGTTGGTTGTGAATCTGAAGCTGTGTGGGGCTGCATCTTGAAGATTGGTTTGGTTCCAGTACTTTGAGGGATCTCACTGATACCTTTGTTGTTGTGACTTCACAAGAGAATCGGGTGTGAATGCTTAAATTGATGTTTGGTTGTTTCTCTTTCTTTGGTTTCTGGTTATGCTTGTAAGTTTCCCAGTAGTGTATAATTCACCCAAATGGGATCACTTGAACATGGAAGCAAGAATGGGTGAAATGGGGAATTGGTTTAGGGAATGAGTTGTGACTTGGCCGTGAGTGATGTTATTTTTTTATGAATGAATAGCAACGAGGGTGTTTGTTCTTAGGTTGGCTTTGGAAACCTTATGTGGGGATGAGTTCTTGTTACTTATACATATAATTTTTGTTCTTATATTTCTTATTCGCGCCCCACCCAAGTTGAGCACTCAGTTTCGAACACCCCCATTTAATGGGGGAGAGTGTTTTTCCAACACTCCTATGAGTGGCTGGTTATTAGATCCTTTTCTAATCCCTTTCCCGAATAGCCCAAGACTCTTCGGGCAGGATGTGATGGACTGAGGTCCATTATAGACCAAGTTTCTTCAGGTAGGGTAGTTGTGGTGGTTGGCCTAGGTGTGTGCATGCTGGTTGTTCCCAAGAGTCTTCAGGAAGAGTCCCAGGTGTCTGCGGGAGTGGCAGTAGTTGTTTTGGCCCAGGTGTTTATGGTCGTGGTTACGGGTGGTTGTTGTGTCTTAGGTTTTTGCGAGCAGGATGTATGGTAGTGATGGCTCAGGTGTGTGTGGGAGGGGAGTGGTAGTGGGATTGCAGTGTGGATGGCGGGAGAGGTTTGATGCATAGGATGTCTTCAATAACCATTGGGAAAGTGTTGCAGGGTACCCAAATATCAATGTGCTATTACTATACATTACTTGAATTGAATTATTTGGGGAGTGAGCCTTGGTGAGGCTTGGGTGGATAGTTTTTCCTTACTAGGTTCTTTGGTTATCTCTTTTCTCACATGGAATTAAAATGGCTCCCCACTTGAGCACGAGATTATTTGGTTTTCCTTACTGAGTATACTTGTATACTCACCCTGCGTATATAGAATTTCTTTCAGGTTTCTAGGAGGACTTTAGGGATCATGTGGGGCCATACTAGCTCAGGCATTGGGACAGTTGCAGTTGTTGTTTTTCTTTCTTACTTTACTTTTGTAGTCTCTATGTACTTTGCGGCATTTACTTTTGGAACATGCTTATGCGAATGGTTTGTTTTTGCTTTACCTGTACTTCCACATTTGGTGTTGTTGGGATTTACTATCTTATCTCCCGATCCTATTAAATAAAAAGGGTAATGCCTTCCATCTTTTGTGTGATTCTATACCCTTGGTGCTAGTCGCCACTCCGGGACATATTGAAGGCAGGTCTCGGGGGGGTCATTATCTCTCCTTCAACATGAGGAAGGAAGGGTCTGGCAATCTGATGTCCCTTCTCTCATCTTGGTGAAGGCGGGTCGTGAAAACCCTGATCCACAACACGGAAGATCAATGTTAGACAGCTTCATGAGGTAACAACCACCAACATTAAATGGGTCTAAAAATACATTTGCATCTGAACAATAGATAAGTTCCTTAGATAAAATATTTCATGCTTTAGGGAGTAGTGAAAGGGAAATAGTTTTCAGGGAAGTTTATCACCTCACGGGAGATGCAGATCAATGGTGGTCATTGATTCAAAACAAAAACAAAGATAAATAAGTATAAAACATAGAATGGAGGGAGTTTAAAGATATTTTCTTAGAAAAATACTTTCCTCGTGACCATCAATCAGATATAGAAAGACAATTTCTGAGTCTGAGGCAAAAGGGGGATGAGAATGTTTCAAAGTATGAGGATAACTTTAAAAGGTTAGAAAGTCATGCTGTACATTATATATGTATCCCAATAAGTAAGATTTATCATTTATTTGATGGGTTAAACCCATTTCTCTATTGATAATTAGTCTCGCAATCCTTCTCATCATGTGAATATATTGTCTCATGTTCTATCAAGATATAAAATTAATTCTCTAAGTCTGAAGACTTTAAAGAAAAGAAATAGAATAAGATATCTTTTAAACACTCTAGGAAAGGAAATAAAGAAACAGGGAAGAATGGAAGAGTTGAATTTTCACCCTATGATAATTGTGGAAAAAAGAACCTTGGTGCCTGTCTAAAAGAAAAAGGAGTATGCTACAAATATAGACAGAAATTCCATATTGCTAGTGATTGTAAGGGGGAGAAAGAAGCTACCAATTTTTAATGATACAATTGTAGGGAGTTGGGACATTTTGAAAATGAATTTCATATGTGTCTGGGAAACATACCTCAGTAAAGGCCAAGGGATCAAGGTCAAGCTTATGCGATCACTACTGCTGAAGTTGAAGCTCTAAAAGATGTGGTGGTAGGTAATTTAATGGTTTCATGACGTTTATCCAATACTTTATTTGATTCTGGATCATCTCATTATTTCATATCTTCCTAGTTTTCTAAAAAAATTAGATATTTCTAATTTAATTTAACAAGGTATTTGTTAGTAAAAACTCCTAAGGAAAGTATCATTGCAACAAAGTTTTGTGAATCAGTCCCCATTAAGGAATATAAATGATATTTATTTATTGATCTAATCATCATACCCATGATTGAATTTGATATAATATTCAATATAGATTGGATTTCATATAATGATGTGAAATTTTATTGTAAGAATAAGGAGGTTACAATTCTCAATGATGATAAAGAGTACCTTATCTTTAGTGCAGAAATTTCACCATCTGATTCTTATCTAGATCCACACCCAATATCTCTACTAAATTCAATTATTGGGGAATATGAGAATGAAATAATTATGGGTGAGGAAAATAATTTTTGAATAGAGGATGTACCTATTGTCTAAGAATATGATGATGTGTTTCCAGAGGATTTACCTGGAAATCCTCCAAAATGAGAAATTGAGTTTTCCATTGACTTAATTCCAGGTTCAAGGCCCATATAGAAGACCCCTTATAGAATGGCCACTATGGAATTAGTGGAACTAAATAAACAACTAGAGTAATTGAGTAATAATGGATTTATTCACCCTATTGTTTCTCCATGGGGATCACCTATCCTTTTTGTTAAGAAGAAAGATGGATCTATGAGGTTGTGCATTGACTACAGGGAGATCAATGCTATAACAATAAAGAACATGTATCCTCTACCTCGCATTGATGATTTATTCTACCAACTTCATGGAGCTCAATATTTTTCAAAGATTGACCTTTGATCTGGATATCATCAATTTTGTCTGAATAAAGGAAAAATTTCAAAAACAGTATTTCAAACCAGGTATGGGCATTACGAGTTTACAGTAATGCCTTTTAGATGGACTAATACACCCTCTATCATCATGGATCTAATGAATAGAGTTTTAAATGAATATCTTGATGAATTTTTAGTGGTATTTATTGATGATATCTTGATATACTCCAAAAGCTACGAAGATCATGAAAATCACTTGCACATTATTCTAAAGACTCTTAGAAGAAATGAATTATATGGGAAGTTTAGAAAGTGTGGATTCTAGCTTCAAGAGATTTATTTTCTTGGCATATTGTCTCTAAGGATGGAATATATGTTGATCCTTTAAAGACCAAGGAAATCCAAGAATGGCCAGCACCAACGAGAATAATTGTGGAACAAAGTTTTATTGTTTTAGAATGTTATTATCAACGTTTCATCCATAATTTTTCCCATCTTGCTAACCCATTATCCAAGCTCACATGTAAAGGGGTTAAATTTTATTGTACAAAAGTGTGTGAAGAATGTTTTAAACAACTGAATAGAATATTAGTCCATGCTCTTATCTTGACTCTACCATTAAGAAATAATGGGTTTGTTATTTGTAGTGATGCTTCCAAGAAAGGACTTGGTTGCATCCTTATCCAGAATGTTAGTTATTTCCTATGCATCACAACAGCTAAAATTTTATGAGAAAAACTACCCCACTTATGATCTTGAGTTAGCAGCTATAATATTCACTCTGAATATACTGATACACTATCTATATAGTGAAAAATGTGAGATTTATACAGATTACAATAGTTTTAAGTATTTTTTCTCACAAAAAATAACTAAACATGAGGCAAAAGACATGGCTTGAACTACTCAAGAATTATGATTTCAGAAAACACTACCACCCAGGAAAGGAAAATAAGGTGGAAAATGCTTTGAGAATAAAGGATCATGGAGTTTTGAACAATATGAGAGTTGAAAGGGATCCTATTTTCATGGATCTAGTAATGATGTAAATGGGAATAACCATGGAAGGTGAATCATCAATACTTTTCAAATGGTTTCCAAACTGTCGTTACTAGAAAGAATAAAAAGTTCTCAGACTAATGATAAAGAGTTTCAAAAAAAGATTAAGGCTCTAAATGATGGGAGATTTAGTGACTTCGTATATGAACAAGGAATTTTTGAAATTTGGGAAGAGACTTTGAGTTCTCGATATACCTAATCTAAAAAAGGAATTTTTGGATGATGCTCATAGATCCAATTTCCCTATACACCATAGGAGCACCAAGATGTATAGAGATTTGAAATAACATTTTTGGTGGGACAACATGAAAAGGGAGAATACTGATTTTGTGTCAAGTTGTATGGTTTTCCAATAAGTGAAAGCTATTAAGAAACAACCTAGATGAGTTATGCAACCTCTTCCCATAATTGAGTGGAAGTGGGATAATATTACGATGGGCTTTATCATGGGTCTACCAAATACTCCTAGACGGAATGATGCAATATGGGTCATTGTTGATTGTCCTACCAATTCAGCACATATTCTTTCTATTAGATAAGATTTACCACTTGAACATCTGGAAGTACTATATATTAATGATGTTTTAAGACTCCATGGTGTAACCCTATCGATTGTTTCTGATCGTGATCCAAGATTTTTGAAAATTCTTCAGAAGGCCTTGGATACTGAACTTCATTTGAGAACTGCCTACCACCCTCAAACCAATGGACAATCAAAACAAACTATTAAAACCTTATAAGACATGTTGAGATCTTTCTCACCTAACTTTCAAGGTATGTGGGATCAATATTTACCTCTAGTAAAATTTTCCTATAACAATACCTTATATTCAAGTATTCATATGGCACTATATGAAGTGTTGTATGGAAAGAGATGTCACGTACCAACTTTTTGGGATGATGTTGGTGAAAGAAAACTCGTAGGCCCATAAATTGTTGAGGAAACAATGTAAAAGGTGAAGATTATCCAAACCCACATCAAAGAAGCTCAAATTAGATAGAAGAGTTATACCGATAACTAAAGGAAGGATTTGTAATTTCAGGTAGGAGATAGTGTTTTCTTAAAGGTATCTTCATGGAAGGCAGTTAAAAGATTCGGTAAGAAGGGTATATTAAGTCCCAGGTACATCGAACCTTCTAAAAATCTATAACGAATTGTGGCTTTATCTTACCGTTTGGGAATGCCACCAAGTCTCTCCAAAGTTTGTGATGTGTTCCACCTATCACTATTGAAAAAATACATGCCTGACCCAACGCATGTACACAGCTATGAGGAAATTGAACTTGAACCTGATATATCATATTGTGAAGAGCCTATCAAGATTCTTGATACCAAAAAACAAATGTTGAGAAACCAGAAGACTCATCTGGTAAAAATTATATGGACAAACCATAATATTGAAGAGGAAACATGGGAACCTGAGGATCTTTTGATGAAGAACCACCTGAATCTTTTTATGGAGTAATATTCTAGAATTTCACGGATGAAATTATTTTAAGGAGGGTAGAATGTGACACCCCCAAGAATTCGCGGTATGTTTCCCTTTGAATAATGTAATATCTTGCATTGTATGCAACATCAAGATTCTGACACACCGTGACCAATCAAACTAGATGTTATTAATAGTAATACCCAATTTTTGAATTTTATAATTTTTATTTTTCAATATGGACTTCATTTTTGAATTTGGAATATTGAAATTATCTTAGGATGAATTTTTTGTATTTTTCTGAAAACATTCAATTTTTGATGAATAGTGAAAAAATTGCGTTATTGGTTAAAACCGACTTTTTATTTAAATAATTATTTGTTTTATTTAAATTTATTTTAGGTAAAAATAGATACATAATACCTATATAAGTTCAATTTATTTCATTGAATTCATTTTATAATAAGTTTAGATATATAAAAAATTTATTGAACTTTTTACTGTCTTTTACCCACCTCCTAGGAGCATTTGCCAATTTGCATAAAACATAATTTTCTCGCTTCTGTGAGTTGAATTTAAAAAATCTGAGAGACACCATTAATATCAGTACGTAAAATTTGATTCAATAAGATGAAAATATTTTTTGGTGAATAGTAACTTTTGACTTTTATTTACCACGGTTAAAAGTAAATAGGGTAATTAAGGGTAAAAATGATATCATAATTACCCTAACACATGTCCTAATTTTATTGGATAAGTATAATTCAACCAAAAAAAACCATAGGAATAAAATATGATCCCCTTTGGTCCACATGGATTAGATTTGGACATTCATTATTATTTTATTTAAAGAAGAGTTAAAAGAGTTTAATTCAATGATTAATAACCAAACCATTTTTAATATAGGGATACACACAATATAAATTTAACTATAATTATTCATTATAAATATAAAAATATTTCATACATAATCGTATTTTGTTTATAATTTTTTGCATTAAATAATTTAATTTATTTATGACACAATGATGATACAGTAATTACTTCATTAATGAAATATTAAAATAATTGATATTATAAATATCCAAATAAATGAAAATTGAGACTTCTGATAAATTACACTAATTTTCAAGGTTAATATGACAAGTTAGGGTTGGTTTAATAAATTTTATTTGAAGTGATAATGTTTTTATGGCTTTCAAAAAAATTAAATACTAAATAGTGTCAAAATTAACATAATTGAGTTTTTAAAAAAAATACTATATTATTAATTGATATAATATTCCTAAAAATACAAGGTTCGGAAAAAAAGATTTATATAATTTTATATATATTGATAATGAACCACTTGGTGTTTTCTTGGTAGTTTACAGTAAGTTTATTAACCGTATAATATAAAAATACAAAGAGACATGGTAAATGTCAGACTATTTAACTAAGAGTTAAATCTAAAATATAAGGTTAATATGATGAAATGAACCTATATAAAACATATCTTCTGAGAATTTTTCAAACCATCCCGACCTTATCCTATAAATAAATTATTTTGGATCAATTAGAAACTGAAAACTATTTTATTATAATATAACATTTCAAGCTTTTCCTAAAGTCACCCTCACCTCTCTTATAAAAGGGAACTTTCCAACTCTTAATTTCACATCTCCAAAGAATTATGGCTCAGCCAAACCCTACCCAAATATCCTCCCAACATTCCTCCCTTCATCCTAGAGTCCTTCCTTTGGTCAGAAAGCCAACCTATTGAGCCCTTTTGATCAAATCAAATGGAAGAACCCGAAGAAGAGGTAAATATTTCATCACCTCTTTCAAATTCATTTCTTCTTCCACTTCATCTCTATTTGTTTTTTCTATTATAAAATAATAACTATAGTATCTTATATATACTGTGATTTTATTATAAAAATTTTACAACCATATTCATTATTCTATCCATCATATAAATGACAAAGTCACCATACGTGCGTACGAACGGCTTACCGCCTCCACGTCATGGTGTAGTTTGTTATTCAAACACTTCATTTTTTATGGGTATAATAATGAGTATAACTAATGTAAATAATAAATATAAATGTCAATTATTATGTATATATGATATACCATCCAATTACATATGAATTTTCCTTCAATAAAATGATATTGTCGCTCATGCGTATGTACGGATTACCTTCTCCACGAACGCGATGAGATTTATTTCTCCATCATAACCATTCAAGAATAATTTTTATTTAATGATTAAAAATAATGTTTAAGAACTTAATATAATTCTGTATATGAATCAAATACATCCAATCCATAAAAAATATGGATTACGTAACCAAGAATATAAAGGAAAACGAGTCAGTTAACACCCAAAACAATGATACTACTAAAATATTATTAAGAAAAAAATATTAGAAGGTCATATATGATATCATATTTGTGTATATAGTTATTGTATAATTTAATAACAATGTTTAAACTATTATATAGGAGGTTAACATACGATCGACTAAGAAAAATTACAAGGTAAGGGTTAGTTTCACAATCTCTTTATCATCTGAGGTTGTTTTTACGTAAGTATCTACTGGGAAGTATTTATCATCCACAGCCGTGTTTTCTTAAAAAAGTATTTCAAAAAAATAGCTATTTGTTATACTATTATTTCAAGTCATTTATACCCTTATTTTACCTTATATATTTTGAAAGGAATATTTCTGTCGTTTTCCAAACAAGGTACTTTGTAACCTTTTCAACAAAATTAAGCTAAGAATGTTTTTTTAACTTATACAGTTGGTTTGAATATTTTCCACCATTATAACATCATCAAATATTCCCTTAAAATATTATTAGAATATATTCAAAATTAATGTTTTATTTTATAATTATGTGACTCTTAAATGATTTCAAAATAGAAATAGATATTTCTCTCAAATAGTTTTGATTTCATCTATGTCAACATCCTTTGATAATTTTTTCACTTGTTTGAAGTTGATTTATTATGATAAAAATATACTATATTGTATTTAAGGTTTTGTGATATGTTTGACTATGGATTTGTTATTTCTATACCATTAATGGTATATAGTTAAAGTATTGAAATTTCATATGCTAGCTTCAATACAAATGTTTATGTTATGCTTCAAACTTTTCATATGAGGAATATATTGGACTTAGTATATGATGGGTGGAGCCTATTATAGCTCCTCGGTGCATCGGTAGGTCTCATGAAACAATTAGACGTGGAATTGGATGAGGTCTTTCCCAATTATATATATGGTTTTTTTCAAGGCCTAAATCATTTTTATACATCGTGATCAAGGCCTTGACAAGATGTTTCAGATTGTCCAGCATTATACATTACCTCATTATGAAAATAATAATGATGGTTCATGTGGTTATTCGACTAGTAGAATACCCATGAGAATGTTTTATTATGGAATTACTTACTCAGCTCAAATTCCTGCCATAAAGTGTTCATGTTTATTATTGGTAAAGGCCTGTGATTTTAATTATTCAGCATGCCTAATTATTATGTTATCTTCCATTGTATTGCTTACCCTTACTGAGTATTGAAGCTCACCCATTTCTTATATTTCATTTTACTAAGAAATGAAGAAGTTAGTTATGAGTGACTTTCAGGCATAATCTAAGAGGAGTGGATGTTTCTAATGGAATAAATTAGTGTTGTATTTCATTTAAAGTTGTAATGTTGAACTTATGTATGTATCTTTTTTCCAATAATACTAAACTGATCGGTCTTTCAAGACATGATTCCTTGTATGATGTCAATGTTATATAATAACGCACCGAATCTGGGTAACTAGTGTCGGGGCATTATAATGGCCATGAATTCTACCTCTTTGTATTTCACCTTTCCCAGAGCATCATTATCATCATTTCTCATTTCATAAGCAAGAAGGGTGATGTGCAAGTTATCCAATATCAGATCTTTCAGGTCTTTATCTTCTAAAACTGAAACTTTCGGATTGGATCGAGGTGGAAGTTTTCCCAATATGCACTTCACAATATTTATGTATTCAATAACTACTCCAAGACCTCACATTTCTTCCACTATAACATTTACCCTATCAAATAATGCATCAACAGAACCATTTGGGTTCATTCTCAGATCATCATACTTGTTCCACAACACTTGAAGCTTCACTTATCTGACCTTTGTATCTCCTTTATATATATTTAATATCTTTTACCACAAGGCATGTGAGGTTTTCATGACATCACCTTTGTATAAATATCATTATATATGTCTCCCCAAAAAGAATTGATTCCCTTGGAATCAGCATCCAATTCTCTATGCTCAGCTTCCGATAGTGCACCACTATTGATATTAATTGTTATACCATGAATTTTTTTTGTAAACACATCCATTACCAAAGATTGAAAGTAGTGTTGCATCTGATTCTTCCATAGCTGAAAATTATTCCTGTAAAAGATCAGAATCCCTTTATTATTAGTGACCTCATTTTGAGAGAGAAACACTGATATCAACCTACCTATGATACCAATTGTTAGGTTAACTAAGCTAGATACCATGGGAGGGGGGTGAAATAGGGTATGACAAATTAAAACAACTTCTGATTTTGATCTTGTTTTATTGTTAGAAAACACCCTCTTCTCTCTCTCCTTCCCATTGTAGAGTATGAATGAATCTTAAATAATGCATAGGAAATAACAATTTTACTTGCTTCACACTAACTGGGATATATCCAAGGTGCATACACTAGCGATGTGCTGATATACCAAATCCACTATAAGAACACTATTTTTTACAAGTTTGGATCAGACTCATTATCTCTCCTAGTTTACAACCACTCAAAATATGAAAGCTCATTTCTCTCTCAACTAAAGTGTGCTCACTACTTTTTCAAAATATCCACTCAATATTTATAGACTTGTAGTTCTCTTCATTATATTTAATGAAATCTGTATACTTAACTATTTATGGATGCTCTATTGACGTCCCACATTCACCCGCAGATGAATCTCTCTTTGCACCGGGTGAACCAGGAAACCTCAAATCTTTCATGCAACCCTTACTGTGTCTTGTGAGTATATTTAATTTTTTTTGTGCGATATTCCACTTTTTTCGTGAAACACCCTTTGTGTGAAACTTCAATCTTTTTCACAACTCAAATCTTACGTGCAACTTTCATATCTTGTACGCAACTCAAAATCTTTCACACAACTCCCTTTTCATGAAATTCTTCTGTGATCCAGTGCTCAGATTTTCTCTAAGTGTTGAGCTATAACTAATGAGGGGGTTTACTTCGTATTTATAGGCATTCCTAACCCATGCAGAAAAGATTCATCTTTTTTTGCGCCAGTTCATCTTCGAGCATGAAAAACCCCATTTGACGTCGCATTGGGCGTGCCAGTTTCTTTCGTGAAACCTCATCTTTCACGTCTATTTCCCAATACTTCACGTACATCATGGCTTTTATATTTTTTGACATTCTTCACCCAAAACATGCCTTGAATGAAATATTCCTTCACGCAACTCCATCTTTCTCACACATCTTTAAATCTTTATCACGCAAAAAGCCTTTTCTATTTTTCAACATTCTGATCCAGAAACATGCCTTGCGCACAAGTTTCCAAACAACCCAATATTTTTTTTGCAAATTCCTTTTCCAAAAACATGTTTCCACATTTTTTTATTTTGAGGACAAAAATTTTGGCACACTGGGAAATGGTACCACCTTATATCTTTTCTTTTTGTACCACCTCCATATCATCCATTCCATTGTCATTATTCTTTGTCAACATATTTTTTCAACAATATCTATGGAACTCGAAATATCACCATGAAAACCCCCGTTGTTAACAAAAATAACCTTGTGGTATGCCTTTTGAACAAACACAACATGGATGTTCACTTTGTCAACAAACACAATCACCTCAAAAATGCTTCTTCGATATCTTGAGGGATTTTTTCCCAAAAATCTCCCCCTTTAGGTTTGTTAAAAACACTTCTCATAACTATTATCAATACTTTGATACCTCACTGAAGACCTTTCCATCATCAACCATCATTCGCCTATTTAGATTCTGATAGTGATCAATGATTTATTGAACACACACTCTAAGCCCACATGAGAAATGATCATTGTGAGAAACAAGAGTAAATGAAAATATAATCAATGAATCACTTTATTTCGGACACTAATTGTTGACACCAAACTGATAACAATTGCTAAACTGATACAAATTTTTGATCTTTGGAAACCTTCTCACACCATTCCAACATCACTCTTTTTCTTTTATCATGATCCTTATCCATCGTGATACCTACTCTTTGATCGATCACTTCAATCATCGTCAGAGTTGAAGCTCATACTCCCCCGTTATTGTTTCTCTCCCCCTATCTCGATGCTCCACCTGTTAGCTTCTCCCCTCATCATTGACTAAGACATTTTCTCCCTTCTTTTCCACAGTTTTTCCCCCTTGAGAAGTCATTATTCTCCCCCTTTTTTAATGAACCCAAAATTCACTCCTCTATGGTCTGAGACATTAGAAAGAACACATATTAGCGCATTAGAGAAAAACATACCATACCTCAGAGAGAGGGCATGGTGGGAGTCCTGCATCCACAATTTTTCATGTGTAGGGAGTCGACTAAACTCTCAGAGACATTCAAAGCCTTTCAAAAACTTCATTGGGTAAGGCCTTTGTCATGATGTATGCAACCTGTAGTTAAGTAGGCACATACTCCAACTTCACAATTCCTTGCTCAACCTTCTTCTTGATAAAATGATATATTATCTCAATGTGCTTTTTCCTTGAGTGATGGTCAGATTTTTTTCTAATATTTATAGATCATGAGTTATTTCACTAGATTTCGATCAGAGACTTCACTTCAACACCCATACCATGAAGATACTTCTTGATCCATAATAACTGTGTGTATGATTGTGTTGCCGAAATATACTCAACTTCAGTGGTGCATAATAAAATAAAATCTTGATTCTTTTTTAGCCAAGAAATACACAGTCCACCAATATAGAATGCACCTCCGGACGTTGAATTTCTGTCATCCATTAAACCGAACCAATATGCATCAGAATATCCTAATAACTCTATCTGAGATTTTTTATTATAAATCAAGCTGAAATCCACCGTTCCCATGATTTACCAAAGTATTATTTTCACTGCAAGCATGTGGATTTCCTTGGGATTAATATTATATCTTATTTCTTGACCAATGGAGAATAAATTTTCAATCCTTTTCATGGTCAATTATAATAAACTTCCAATAATTTCCCTATATTTTGTGATATTAACCGCCTTTACATTATTATCTTTTGATAGTTTCATCCAGGTAGCAACCAGAGTCTTCATTTGCATGGAATTTTCCATTCCAAATCTCCTCAGAACCACCGTGGAATATTTGTATTGATACATGATTGTTCCATTCCTTCCTTGTGTCACTTGTAAACCAAGGAAAGACGACATCGCTCTAATCATTGACATTTAGAACTCAATTTTCATGAAATCATAAAACTGTCTTCATTGAGCTTTATCTGATCCACCAAATATTATGTCATCAACATAAACTAGCACCATCATCATTTTATAACTATAATTGTTGAAATAGATATTTTAATCAACTACACCATGAAAAAAACTAATCATCTTCAAGTATTGATCAAGCATCGAGTACCATGATCTTGGTTCTTGTTTTAACCCATATAGCGCTTTTTTTAACCTCACACTTTGTTCTCATCTTCATGAATGAGAAAACCATTTGGATGATCGATATACACTTCTTCCTCCAAAATCCTTTTCATGAATGTAGATTTGACATCCATCTAGAACACTTTGAACTAATATTTCACTACAATGGAATAGAATAATCTAATTTTTTCTAGCCTTGCAACCGGTGAAAACGTCGCATCAACATCTATTCCCTCTACATGGGGGTATCCTGTGCACACTAATAGTTATTTTTTTTGAATCATTGTTCCATATTCATTCATTTTGTTGCAAAATACCCATTTCATCTCGGTGATATTCTTATCAGCTAGCCTCAAAACAATCTCTCATGTCTGATTCATCTCAATTTTATCCAGCCTTTCATTCATAGCCTGAACACAGTATTCATCTTCAGCTGCATCAGGAAAACATTTAGGATCCACTTGAGATAAGAAAGATGTATAATGTATTGATTTTATTCTTCTTGTTAGAAATAGAGTTGATTGATCACCAATGATATACAGGTTATCAATGTCAGCTCAACTTCTTGGATTTTATATAGATACAGATCTTACTTCTTTATGCTCATCATAATTATATTCTTCTGAATCAGCATCAGCCACTTCTTCTCCTCCTGTGTTACGTTCATATTTATCACTTTTATCAAGAAACTATTCACTTTTTTGTTGATTATTCTCTTAATTTTCATCAATAGTGACATTATTTCTCTCAACTACATTTCACATCTTCTTGTTAAAGTATTTGTATTCTTTTATTTTTCCTGAGTATTTAAGGAATATTCCCTCATTTCCATTTGACTAAATTTTTTGTGTTTTTCCTTATTGATAATAAATAAATTACATACAATGATTTGAAAGTACATAATCATTGGATTCTTCACATACCAAATTTCATATGGAGTCTTTCCTTCCTTCAGACACAATAGATCTCTATTAGAAATGTAGACTGATGTCAGTACTCCTTCCTTCCAAAATTTCTCTGGTAGGTTTTTTTCTATAAGCATCATTCTGGCCATTTTGTTAATGATATAATTTCTCCTTTAAACCACTCCATTATATTGTAGAGTTCGTACTAAATAAACTTTATACCTTATCATGTGTTTCTCTAGATAGTAATACATCTTACTGTTTGTGAATTTTGTACAATTTTCAGTACAAAACTTCAGAATTTTCTGCCCAAGAATCCTTTTAGATTCCCTATGATATTGTTTTAGGCAACTGAACACATCTGTCTTATGTTCAATGAATCATACCACTTCCATTATACTATATTCATCAATGAAAATAATGAAATACCTTTTTACATCAAAGTATCTTGGTGAAATAGGTCTGCAGACATCAGCATGCACCAATTCAAGCACTCTTGTTAACTTTTTTCCTTTTATTTGTATGTCATTCTAATGATCTTACCTTGTTTAAAATAATCCCATGTATGTGTATGATCACATGATAGATTAGGGAGGTCTCTTCATGCTTCACACATTACCATATCTTCCAGAGATGGTTGACATAGATGACCAAGTCATTTATGCCACAATTTGTTTTCTTCCACTCTGTATAAAAAACACATATCTTCTTTTCCATTTACAAGGTAGAGATTACCCTTTTTTATTTTTCTCTATAGTATCATTGTACCATCTCTTACCTTGACGATAATGTCCTGAGTCACATAATTGACTAACCCTGAGCAAATTGTGTATAAGGCCTTCTACTACTAAAACATCATCATGTCTCATCTCTGTGCCACTAAACATGGCCTTTCCTGAGCCAATAATCTTTAGTACTTCATGGTTTCAAATCTTGAAAACTATTTATTTGTCATATTGTATGCCTGTAAAAATATCCTTATTACCTATCATTTGAGATGTGTAGCCGCTATGAAGGATCCAAACACCATAGAGATCTGATGCTTTAAGGGAAATTTATGCCACCACTACCTTCTCATCCTTTTTTTTCTTGGTCCATATTTTTTCCTTCAAACTCGCCATGTATTGAAAATTATAATATTTCTTAGAGTATGATGGACCATGTTCATCTTGAAAAGTTTAAAATCTGTTTTGAATTTTTTACTCACCTGTTGGTTCATTGATCTACTTCTTGCAAACATTTTGATTATGATTTGGAACATTCCTTTGTATGGTTTAAGTATAGTACCTAGACATGTGCCCAAATCCTCTGCACTAAAAACAGTGTCCTTTGAAATATTTTCTAAAGAACCATTCTCTATTTGTATTCCACCTCTATTCTTATGCCCTTCAATATCTCTTTTCAAGGAACACACATACTGTTAATGTCCCATATTTCCACAACAATAACACCTGATATAAGGTGAATTCATCATGTCACATCTCCAATTCTAGTTTCTCTTTGGATCTCTAAATATCCTGATTCTTTGTTAGGCCCAAATCAACATTCAATCTTGGAATGGGTGTTAGTAGTCTAACATCAATTTTCATAGCTTTTTTATTTTGATCAAGCCCCCCATCGGCCTTAGTATCTGAACATAATTGGTGGTTCCTTTATTCTGAACCACTATTCTCCACTTTCAACTTCTCAGTTTTTTGAGGGATCTTCTTTCTTGATATCCCAGCAAGAGTCAAGAGTTTTTCTTGATCCTTAACCTTTTTCTACAAACTGAAAACTTCTCTTTCAAGTTCATTGATATGCCTGATTTGATCTTTCCTTGTGTTATTTAATCCATAGATCTCCCTTTTTGTTCTTAAATATTTATTTTAAACACACTAATCGATTCTGAGTCCAATGATGTTGATGAATTGAGTTTCTAAATTTCTTCAATCAAATCGGACTTCTCTTCTTCCTAATGCTACATATAGAGTTTGGAATCATGAACAAATTTATTGGATTTCTTTGTTTTGGCTCTCCAAAAATCTATCTCATTAAGAGAAACCTCTAACTCATCTTGCATGTCAACTCTTACTTCAACTTCTTCTTGTTCATCAATGTATGTTTCTTTCTTTTTCTAATTACTCCCAAAAATTTCCACCATATCATTTTCTCTATGTTCTTTGCAGTTCTCTATCTCTTAAACCACCACAACCCCTGACTCATCTGAGCTGCCACATTCTTTTGAAAGAAGGTTCTTCTTCTTAATGAAATTTCTCTTCAATGTTTCTTGCCTTTACGATAGATTGAAAAATTCTTCATGGGAATTTCAATTTCATTGACATTATCATCCTCTTGGAACTTTTTGGGGAACCTTGTCACATGATGTCCAACCCTTCCACCTCGAAAACATGTAAGTCGGTGTTTCCCTTTAATCATTCTTTTTCCACTTTGAAGGTTTGAGGAGAGGAATGATGTAAACTCATATATCTCTTATTCTACCTGAGAATCTTCAATTGTGAGCTTCTTTATTGCCTTGAATGACACCTCTTTGGATTTTCCCTTTTCCGCAGCATCCTTATCATTATTTCTCATTTCATAAGCAACAATATTATTGTGCAGGTTATCCAATGTCATCTCATTAGGGTCTTTAGCTTCAAAAACTGAAACATTTGGATTGAATCTAGGTGGAAGTTTCCTCAAGATGAGATTCACAATATTAATGTCTTCAATAAATTCTTCAAGACCTCACATGTATTCCACTACAACATTTACCTTGTCAAAAAATTCATCAAAAAACTCATTTGGGTTCATTATCAGATCTTCATACTTGTTCCACAACACTTGTAACATTGTTTTCCTGACCATTGTATCTCTTTAATATATATTTAATAGCTTTTACCACATAGAATGTGAGGTTTTTCATGACATCACCTTTGTCTAAATATCCTTGGATAGGGATCCGCCTAAAGCATTAATTCCCTTGGCATTACCATCCACTTCTCTACTTTTAGCTTCTGATAGTGCACCACTATTGATATCAGATGTTATACCATGAATTGCTACTGTAAACACATCCATTTCTAAAGATCGAAAGTAGTGTTGCTTCTGATTCTTTCATAGCTGAAAATTGTTCCCGTCAAAGACCAGAATCCCTTTATGATTAGTGACCTCCATTTGAGAGAGAAACACTTATATCAACCTGCCTCTGATACCAATTTTTAGGTCCACTAGGCTAGATACCCTATGATTTGGGGTAAATCATGGTGTGAAAAATTAAAACAACGGCCCCTTTTGACCTTGTTTTGTTGTTAGAAAAACCATCTTCTCTCTCTCCTTCCCGTTGTAGAGTATGAATGAATCATAAATCATGAACATTATATAGATATTTTACTTGTTTCACCCTCACTGGGCTATATAAAAGAATCATACACTGGTGATGTGATGATGTACCAAATCCACTATAAGTTCATTATTGCTTACAAGTTCAGAGCAGACTCACTGTCCCTCCTGGTTTACAACCACTCAAAATATGAAAGCTCACTGCTCTCTCAACTAAAGTGATCTCACTACTTCTTCAAAAGATCCACTCACTATTTATAGACATTTTTGTCTCTTCATTATCTTTAATAAAATATACACCCTTAACTGTTAATATATACTTTATTGATATCCCACATTCACCCACAGATGAATCTCTCTTTGCACTGGGTGTACCAGGAAACCTCAAATATTTCATGCAAACCATACTTTGTCTTACACATAACTTTAATGAATTGCACACAATATTCCACTTTTTTCATGAAATTCTATTTGCGCGCAAATTCAATCTTTTTCATAACTCAAATCATTTGCGCAACTTTTTTAGCTTTCACTTAAACTCAAAATCTTTCGTGCAACTCCCTTTGTGAAAAATTCTTATGCAATCTGATGCTCAGATTGTATCTATGTGTTGAGATATAACTAATGAGGGGGTCACTTTGTATTTATAGTAATTCTTGAACCATGTGTGTAAAATTAAACTTTTGTTACGCAAGTTCCCCTTAGAGCATGTAAAACCCTATTTGACATCGCATTGGGCATGCCAGTTTCTTTCATGGAACCTCATCTTTCATGCCCATTTCCAAATCTTTCTTGTACATCCTTACTTTTCAATTTTTCGACATTATTCTCCCAAAACCTTCCATGTGTGCAAGATTCCTTTGTGTAACTCCATCTTTCACACACATCCTCAAATCTTTCATGAGCAACATGCCTTTGACATTTTTCAACATTCTGATCCCGAAACATGCCTTCTGTACAAGTTTACAAACAACCCTATATCTTGCACGCAACTTCCTTTGCCAAAAAAATGTTTCCCCATTTTCTGATTTTGAGGACCCAAAATTTGGCAAACTGTAGAAAATAGTTCCATCTTAAATCTGTTCTTTTTTGTACTACCTCCAGATCATCCATTCCTTTTTTATCGTTCTTTTTCAACATATATTGTCAAAAATATCTATGGAACTTTAAAATCACCATGTAAACCCCTTTTTCTACAAAATTAACATCATGGTATGCCTTGTAAACAAACACAACAAGGATGTCCACTTTTTCAACAAACACAATCATCTCAATAATTCATCAATGATATCTTGAGGTATTTTTTCCCAACATACCTCATATTATCCCTAGATGCCATAAGTAAGCCTCCATCGCTAGCAGTTCGCCTCATCCTTCACCACCATCTCCCTCACCCTAGCATAGACCACCTGGGGGTGGTCTTGTTAATAGGTCAAACTTCTTGCTTCCCTATATGCTCCTTTTCAACATCTTCTAACCTGTGGACCACCTTGATCTTGACTCTAGAACTTCTTTAGCGGTCCCTCGGCCATCTCCCAATCAACTCTTTGATGGTTTCGGAAAACTCATGACAAATTTCCTTGACTGCCACATGAGTATCATCTTTAATCCCTGGGCTAACTAAAGCCACCCTATGAGTCCTTCACACTGACCCTGAGTCCCAATATCATCCCTTGACTTGCTTAGATCCCTGAAAATACTTTCGACTACCTGCTTCTGACATATTAGCTACCCAGTTCCCACATCTATCTCCCACTACCAGTGTCTTCTCCTCTAGAAATATCTCAATGATTAGGTCATACTCATGTACCCCAGTATAAGTAGAAATTATAAAGGATAAAACAGATGCCATGATGTCCTAACATAATTGCTTATTAAAGGTCTAAATCCCAAAGAACTGATCTCATAAAATTTATATAGAGTAGATAAAATGACCATAAAACCTCACCGAATACTATGCCACAGTCGTACGACCCTAATAAAGACCCATAAGATCTAATATGAATATGAATCACAATGTGGCTCGATAAAACTCTTCTCTAAAGAGATTATCAATGTATGTTAAGAAAAGAGTTATCTCATTTCAATATTGTGTCACCATGCTCCACCATCGCCCCATGGATCCCTAAAAAAGTCACTTGGTGAGGGATTCTATCAGGTCAATAGGAGTCCCCACAAGGTGAAAAACACAGGTGACTACCTCTTTCCAATCCTCAACCAATTGGGGGTATGTCTCACCCTGAAACATGGGTGGTTACTACCTATGAAACTCTTACAATGCTCTCATCTTGCGTGTATCCTCTGCTACTAGTGCTTGTAGTAGCTGATTTTCGATGGGTGGTGGTATAGATTTCAAACCACCTATAGGTTCTACCTCTAGCACACGCCCCTTTAATGATTCATCATCACTAGGAAGATCATCCTCATGATCTCATATTGGAATCCTGAATAGATGTATTTATTGTGGTATCATGATATAAAATAAGATGTACCATGTTCAATTGACTATTCCTAGAGAGAATACCTAATAAGGACATGTAAAACACAACCATTCCTATATGATTCATGTAAAAAAAATTCCCATGAAACCAGTGTTTCCATGTACTGAGTTGAAAATAAATAAATTAGATTCATGGGGTATTGATAAGTTTACTTCGACACTAACATTAGATTCCATAGCCTCAAAGCCGAACTCAAAGCACTAAACACTGTTTCCCCAATCCAACTTCATATACACTTGGTCCTAAAGTAGGATCAATCCACCTCTAATACCAATTTCTCAGGACCTATCCCAGTGGGGCCATATACTTTACTAACTGAAGCCTACCTCTAATATGATAGGGGATAGTGACTAGAACTGAGTAAGAAAATTCTACAAATGGGTGGAATTTTCTTAAGTACCTATAAACATGCACACATATCCAATCCACAAAATGCTTAAATGTAAAAGCACTATGAAAAAAATGTGCATACCACTATGATCTCTCAATAGAGTATAGTAGTAAAATTGTTATAAGTAAACATATCCAAACACAAGTCCACCACATAGATTCTTTAAAGAATTACAACCTATAAATAATGTGGTGCTGATACTATTTTCTATATCATAAGAACACACCATGGTTTTTTCAGCCTTCCTAAGAAATGTCTAGTCTTGGTCTCCCTAGCACACAATACAAAGGTTTATCATCTCCAAAATACATGACACATGCATGAAAATTCTGTGCAGGGGTGTGTATAACAATAACAAATAGAACACCCTGAAACCACAAGGTAATACCACAAAAAAATAATAAAAAAGAATGTATAGTCAATTACACATTAGTATATGTATAAAATATATGTAGAAATAATATCTTGATATACTTAGTCTAAAACACACAATATAGACGTATTCCATAACCAATACCTTCCATACTATTTTACTAGTGGCACACTTATTTGGGTAGAACTCACTACTCAAGAAATTATATCATCAGAGACACTCACAGAGTGGTACATCTCATTTGGGCCACTCCCAATGAGAATGTATTGGTCATGTATGACTATGATACGTAGAGAGGGGATCATGCCCCAATGCATTTGGGGATATCATAGATCACACCTAGACAAACTATGGGATTCTATGTACCCAATATGAATTAATTCACAATGTAGATGATCTTACCCTAACACTCTGAGGAATTCTACTAACCCTATTGATGTGACTTGTAACATAGGGGATCCTTCTAAGACACACTGGTTAATACCACTAAACCTAATGATGAGGCCCACTAGATAGGTGACCAACACCCTACCCACAGAGGTTAGGTCAATTCCAAAATATCCACTATGGGTGATAAAGGATCCCACTTCAGTCCCATAGAGGGATAACATAACTCTATCTGGGTTTCAGCCTCTTAAGGGGATTATAGTCTAGTGATGTGGATGTAATAACATGCTGAACCCTTGAGGAAAGGGCAAAGAGAATTCTCTCAACCTATGCTTGTCCAAACTAAAAACTCACCTCTTATTTAAAAGACCATCTTATCATGAGGATCTCAACACCATAGAGATCTCCTCAAACAGGATTACCATTTGAATGTTATGGTAGTTTGAACAAACTCCATAAAAACATTTTCAGGTCACAGGGGACCGACCAGCTGTGGACCGACCAATGCTATCCACCATGATGGTTGACCACCATGGTTGGTCTACCTCACAGTTAATTTCCACGGTCATCCACTATGGTAGGTCTACCTCATGGTTGATATACCCCCCGGTTGACCCTTTTGTGGTCAACTACTATGGTTGACCCGGGGTTTGGCCCGAGTCCGACCCAGATCTGGCCCATTCATGGAGCTGACATAGCCCACTCCGTTTGGGATTTTCCAACTCCGTTTGGGATCAGCCCACTCCGTATAGTTCTAGACCACCTCAATTGGCTTGGACCACTGGTGTGTAGGCCACCACAGCTGCCAATCTCTGCACCGCTACTAGTCACTAGCGCCTCGCCTCTCCAGACGACTGTACTAAACCCCTGCTGGTGGCCCCTTCCATAGACCACCAATCCACCTTTAATTCTTGGAATATGAAATGGTCATAGATTTGGGCTCCTCGGGTCTTCATCTACTCAGACCCAACCATTGTTGTCTATTTTTTTCAATCTGAAGGTCAGATCACGTTCGGAGCTAGCCAGAAACTTGAACCATGTCCACAAGGATTTGACGATGGAGAGCACAAAGAACAGGGGAAGGAAAAACATAAAGGAAACCTAGAGGAAAGAACCACCACATTTGTTTAGGTCTTCCTCAATCTGTTTCCATTATAAGGTTAAACAAAGAGGAATCAAAATAAATATCCCGATAATCCCATTGATAATATCTCTTCCCGCAAAAACAATCGAACTAAATATCAATCTATTCTTGGATTGACCCATGTTCATAATAGAAATAAATTATGGTAATTCACAATGAAACTATCTCCCTACCTCGATTTAGACTAGTCACGGACTAAGGATGGTCATTGTGTCATCCTCATCATTAGAGGGGTTCCTTCAAATAGGCAGCGCATTGATTTTCAATCCATGATCTATCACTGTTTGTTAGAGATATTTCTTCTCTATGTATTTGATGAATTCCAAGGTTTTGGTGATAACCATAAATTATTGAAAAGGATTAATAAATAGAAAATGTTTTCTCATAGAATAAAATAATTTTTATTGAATTATTTTATTTACAGTTACACCCTTCATGACTTTTTCTATAACCGACCCACGCTAACAAAATTTATGTCTCCCCTAGGGTAAGGTCACTACTCTAAACTCAATAGTGCCATTATATTTCTTATCTAAGCATATGTTCAGAAGTTATTCCACTATTTCTAGAAAACTGCATGCACATGCTATTAAATGTTTAATATTTTTCAAAAAAAATCATGGAAAACCAAGAATCGGAATAAAACATAATCTCAGTAATTGGTGTCAAAATCAATCCATTTAATTTATGAAATTAATAAAAGGGAATTTCTAAGACATTAAAAACTACCACCAAATCCAGGTCTGTCAAGGACTCTATCAAAGGGTTAATCTTCTTGCACATTACATGACATGTGTAGGAAAATCCCATGTAGGGGAACATATAAAAATACTCAGTAAGACACCCCAAAAACATAAACCATATAAAAAGGAAAATTTATTCATTTATACACATGTATATATAAAAAACATATAAGAATAATATTTATATATCCTAAATAATGACACATAGTTTAAAGGTAAGTCTTAGCCACAAATCAAAACTAGGATTCCAGCTCAAATATTCGACATGCACCCATCGAGGAGAACACACTCCAGAGTCTAAAATCACTGATGAAGCCAATTTGAGAGGTATTTATCATTCAATCCCTCCATTATAATTTCATGCTCGTAGTCTAAATAGATACGATATAGAAATTAGAATCACTCATAAGGCCATGGGGTGATTCCAACAACTCAATATGGACTAACATTTTATGTAGAGGATCGAGGACCACGTAGTGTTGGTGATGATGATACAAATAAATCCACCTAGGGCATGAAGATTAATTTGGGATCTCACTTTGAGCCTTTTGGAGGTATTCTAATGAATTTATTAAAGAAGTCCAGCTTAAGGTATTTTTGTTCTATGAGTAGGAAGAGATTACATATTAACCCTCAGGGAAAGGATTTGGGGAAAACACCCTAAAAATAATTCCCATGATACAACGAAAAAGGGCTCCAAAACATGTATAAGAATGTATGTGGCATGTAAAAGGGTTGCAAATCATGTCCATTGACCTTGATTCCTTCCCATGTAAATGAACCAGGTCTCAAGATATGTTCGTGTAATTGTAGAGGTACACGATGTGTAGGCTTCCCATGTAGGCTATCAGTGTTCCAGTACATGGCCTCAGCCTGTGTACATGTGCTAGTGTACTAGTACATAACATATACCATGTACTGTAGTCAAGGATGTGTCTGTTTAAAGGACAAAAAAGCATGCTCCAACCCATGTATTCCATCCCATGTTTGTGTACCCTCTGAGGTATATGTTGGGTCTACAGGGTGGGACCACACAATGTGTTACAAGGGTCACACACCCTATGATATTTAAGTTCCTCTGAAACCATCTCCATAGAATAGGGGGTCCAACTGGTGTGTGGGTTCAAGTTACATGCCTTATAGTATAGTTTTTTTCTAGAATTCCAAATATTTATCCGTGTGTCCAGGGAATTTCTTTAACCTTAGTTTTGGAATAAATTCACCAAAAAACAAAGATTGGGCATCAGTGAGCCATACCAAAACTGAATCAACAAGATCTGATTCTTTGATTAGATCATAAAAATAATTGTTCAGTGTTGTTTGTTTTTTTATTAAGAACATGAAAATAGGGTATCTACAAAATCTAATACACTACTGTATCCATCTTCACACCACCATCATGTAACGCCAATCCAAGATCTATGAATTTAGATTTTGTGACAAGAAATGGGTGTACAATGATTGATTGACCATGATATTCTAAAACCTAGGGATATGAAAGAACAGCAATGAAAAAAAACAGTGGAGAAAAGCACAAGAACAAAAAATATGAATAGACCTTGATTGATGTTCATGTTGATTATGATTCATTACCGTGAGAATAACAATGAAGAATAAAAAATTCACAAATTATGTTATCCAGACATAACCCTACAACAAACCCTTCCAACAAACATGCATGATCCATATATAAATACATTTTTAGATTGAACTGTCTTCATCATAGGAACTAAAAAATGGGAAATAATCAAATAAAACAACCACCCTATATCAATTTAGATATATCACTAACAAAGAATGAGGAAGCATTATAGCTGTTTTAGAGATCCATTGATTTCATAACATTCTGGTCATTGATCCATGATTGGGACTTCATCTGCAAATGTATTCTAGTCCCACTCTCTCCAATGGATCTCAAATGATTTACAGGGTTATTCATCTAACCATGAAAATTGTCCAAAATCGTGTATTTAAAAATGGTTGAGTCACTGCATCAAAAAATAAAATAAAATAATTCAATTAACTATTTTATTAACTTTACAACCGTGACTACTATTCCAATAACAATCCACATTCAAAAATATGAAGTATCACTTAGGGTAAACATCACAATCTGAATTCAATGGATGGATTTAGAAATATAATTTATATATAAACATAATAATTTTATCAGGAATATTATTTTATATATGATGTAATTCATATCTATTTAACCACAATTTACCTACCATTATTATTCTAGACTTATGAACTGAATAACATCAAAATGTCCGATGTTAACATAAATGATTAATTAATTGTATACAACATGTTAATAAGTTTTATAAATGGAATAATAAAAATAAAAAGGCTTTTAATAAATTATATTATAACTGATTTGTATTATTCAAGAATATAATGAATGTACATGATGGGTTAGACTAAAGGTAAGTGACCTTATTTTAGAATTTATTTTTTCAATGTTTTCTTTAAAAGTCACTTATCCAATAATATCCATATGTTTTTTTTCTAAAAATGAATTTAATAAGATTTTAAATTTTATAATATTATTTTATAAATTAATTTTGAATTTATTTTATTTAACAACATATTTTGTTGAAATGAGTATTTTGGTTTTTTTTCTAAATGATGTATTTTTTAATTTATTGAAAAAATATAGTTGGATTTTTTTTTTTAAATATATGTCATGATAGAATTATCCCACCATCATGACACCTTTATTACTTAAATATTAATTTACACATTAACATGGTTATTTTGAAATAAAATTATTTCCTTTTCATGTTTATAGTATTTCATAAAAATTAGTTATTTCAAAATGCAAAGGAATTTTCCTTGCAGAATGTTTTTCTGATGCAATATTTCATGATTTATTATTATTCTTCATGATAATTTTTTTTGATGATGGGTGGTTACATTATTACCCAAGGAAATGTGGTTATGTTATAACATCCAATGAATTGGGAACTCCAAATATAGAAGTATACTGTATGGTTATTCTATATATGAGAAGGATTTAACTGATTAGGTTTATCCTTAGAGATAATTGAATACACTACAATCATTACTCAATGATTAAATATGATTTATAATCATGAGTATCTACGATGGTTACTATAATTTAATTACTAGATGTCTATAATGGAGGTCTTCTATGAGTGTTTGAGGTGGTTACTCTATTGATTTCCCATGTTTTCAACATGTTTTGTCTATTTTTTCTATGGGTTTTAAAAAAAATTCATAGAGGAAAATTTTAATGTTTATGGTATAAAAATGGGTAATTTGATTGGATCAAAAAATATTGTGATAATGGTAATTATATTATGGATTTTCCTATTTTCATAAGACTAATGAGTTTCTATCATTTTATGTCCCTTATTGAAATTTTTTTCTCATACCATGTTTTATAATGTTTTTCATACTGTTTAAGGATGATTATGGACTAGGATATGGTCAAGAAGAAAATTTTGAAAAAATATCATGAAAATAAGTTATGTTTCATTTTAATGTAATTTTATTTATGGATAAATGCATACTCTTTATAAGTTTCCACTTATAATTTATATGTTTAATTTGTAATTGTTTGTCCCAATTCACCAAAACTCTAACCAGGAATGATCCTCAAAATTTTAATAATGTGATTTTTTTAAAAGACTAGAATATATAATATTTAAGTCAATGTACTTACAATTTTATTTCCATACATTTAAAAAATCCTTTATTCAATAACATTAATAGCATTATATTTCTCTTAAATTTAATTTTAAAAATGTTTTTATATCTACGGTTCTCTTTTTGTTGTATAACATCAAGATATATTCCTTAGATTCTACTACATTGAGAATGTTATTTCACTTCATTACTTTCATATGTAATTCATCTTCTATAACATCATATTCCAATTACTTATGTGATTTATCATTATATATATGATTTTAAAAACTATAATTTTTATTAAATAACTTCAACCTAGATCATGTTAAAGTAATAATTAATTTTCAAATAAAAAAACTAAGTGATTCACTTGAAACAAACTCATAACAAGTAGAATAAGTATTATAAGGGGAATAATTGTCAATAAAAACATTTGAAAAGTAATAATATGATAACCTTTACATAGTAGTGATTCATATTTCTCATTATATTCTTTCATCAACTTATTTGGTACTATATTCGTATTTATATTTAATGTTTTGTTGAAAACCTCTATGCAGGTACTAATAATAATGGGAACTTAATATTACATTTGAGAAATTTCTACACATTAAAAAAAATTTAACTTATTTAATGCCTATTAAAAACACTGGGAATGAAATCATATCTAATTCAAGTGATTATGGTTAGTTTTGTTACCATTTTAAGTACCTAGTGGATAATATAATACATCTATGAGTGGGTGGGGGTGAATTAGTGTCCCCTTATTTTTTTAAATTTTATATTTTCTTTTATTTCTCCCGTATTTATATTTGGACCTATATTTCACTTAATAAATATATAAATTATAATTATCCTTCAAAAATAACCCTAACATGCAATGGATAATGTAAAAAAGATATGACCCCACATAATACATTTTCTATGGTTCAGTTCTAATGGGTGTACCCAATCCATTCTCTATTTAATTATGAGTCACTAGATTATCACTAATTTATAAGATTAATTTCAATAATAAGATGGAAATGTTCATATCTATTACCCATATATCTATCATCGCTATATTTCACATGTGATTGCATGATAAGTTATGTGTAATTCCTTGAGTCATGTTCCAAAAAATACAACCCAATAGTTCTTTTGCATTCATAGTAGATTGATATTATTATAAAATATCACTATAGTACATAGTATGTACTTATAATAAAAGAATTTATTATTCAATGTTACTCCTCATATAATTCTAGAAAAATATCATCCTGAGGCATTGGATTTTATTTCATCATTGTAGTAAGATCTTCTTCCACATGCAATATGACTCGGACTATAAATACTAGTACAACATGTATGTTAGCCTTATTATAATGACTTAATTTGAAAATGATGAATGTATGTAAATATAAAGATACTCTACACTATCTTCTACGATTATTATTTTTCATGTTCTATGACTTATAAATATAAATAACAATAAAAATAGTGTTGTCATTTATTATTCATCTTCTTTGTTATTGAAATATCATATGATAGGAATAAACTTCCAATTATCATCCTCTTTCTTCCTTCTTACTCATTTTCCTTGATATAAACTAATATATTTCAATAATATCATTGGTATCTATCTTTTTTATACATATATAGTCTCAATGAATTATGAACTAGGTTTTAATTCATTCTTTAATATAGAAAAATATGTAGGAATAAATTATTTGGGTCTCTCTAGTTTATTTATTATTATTTTTTATTATTTTTTATTTATATATTTAAAAGAATTATATTTTAATATTCTAAATAAGGAAACATTCATTTAATTATGACATTAAAATTTCATCATTATTTATTTAAGGGTTGGTAAATAACTTTAAAAAAATATTCTATATCATGATCAAACTAAATAATTTCAAATATTTCAATTTAAAATTACCATAAATATCATTTCATTATCCTACCATTAATTTTACAATATTCTTATCTAGAACCATGTATTATTAAATAGTATCTAATATTTTTACCTTTGAAATATATTATAGCATTGTTATAATTGGATTCCACCATAAATATTTTTTAACTAGCGACCCTTATAAAATTAGGTAACGACCCTTACAAACACAAGGAGTTAATTTTTTTCCTTCTCTAAATTTTTTATATGGAAAAATAATAATTAACTTAATGAACTATATAAATGGAAATTTAGGAATAATATATGACCCTTATAAAATGATATTATTAATATCACATATTGAAAGGATCTTTATAACATTTCCAAAATCCCATGGAACTATTTTTTCTAACCCTAACAGTTTCATAGAAAAAGAACATACGGATATAAGGTGTTCCCAATTAAATCTTATAAAATTATTTAATTACCCTTTAAAAATTCTTTTGAACATGAGGAATTATCAATTTTAACCTCCTACTAATAATTTATATAATCCTTCACTTATGGTAGAATATTTTTTATTTCAACTCAATATGTTCCCAACAACGATAAATCAAATTTAAAAAATAGAAATGGATTTCAAAATTATTATTATATTATAAAGCTATTATAAATCATTTATAAGTATTTTTTTTGTATTTAATTACTAATATAATAGTAATTTAGTGACTCTTAAAAAATACTTTAATTACAACATAACTCTTTGTATTACTAGACCATAATCCAAAATATATTGTTTATTTATGATAATGACCTAAACTATTAATAATACATTGATGGTATATCACAATTATATTCAGTTATTTACTTCTTGAGTCAAATACCCACAAGATATTTCGTATCTAAATTCTCAAATTCAATTAATATGTTAAAGAAAATACCCATAAAAACCATATAAATTTTAATTTATTCATTATAGTTCAACACGGAAGTCTTATGATTTGAGGTCAATTATATAGATTTTTTTTTAATACATAATGTTAGAATAATAAATAAATATATATTTATAATATATATATATAAACATAAGTAATTATTTTTATCTTCAACCACTAAATAATGTTCATCATTATTTTACTTATTTCTCTTTGATATATTAGAAACAAACTCATGGAAATTTTCATCATAATCAAGTTGTACTCTTCAATTTTTTAATTTGTATTTTTTTATCAGTGCCCATTTCAACTCAAAATTCAATATCATTATCACCTTTATGGATAATAAATTAAATGGTAGAATTTTTTTTAAAATTATCTTTACATCCAACTTAACTCCCTGTTTTATAAAAAAAATTACCTTCTATCATTCATTATCACCTTATTTGTTACAGTCCAAATCAATAATTGAGGGAAGGGTGGCATCAAATATCACAATTCAACAAACCTCATGTCAATTATCTAAAATTCTACTTGATAAATTTTCACTTCATAAAACAAGAGTGGTTAACATTGGTATCACTGTAGTCTATAACCTGTCCAACATGTGAAATCTCTCTTAAATATATTTTCATTAAGGACTGTAAATATTTTTACTCATAACCACATGTACTAATTTTAAATAATAAAATTGAAAACACTCAAGTATAATAATATCACTCTAATATTTTTTAGTTTAACATAAACCTCTTCATAATAATATGATTTGATATAGGTCAAACCAAGAATAAGAAAATTAGTTTTCATACATTAATTTAACATTTTTCAAGATCTAAAATGGTTTTTATATTTTTATAGAATTTTTTTTGAAAGAAATCATATAATTAGCTCCCCAAAATGGATTGAAACTAACATATCTTCATCATGGATGTTTTTCATTAACATAATCATTAAGAATATTTTAATATAACTAGTAGTGTAACTAAATGGAGTCAAGATAACATATGAAATTCTCCATGATGGATTAAATTATAGGAAATATATACCTCACACAATTAAACAATTTATGCCTTTTCATATTCCACATTCAATTAAAAATACAATGAATAATTGACAAACTATTATAAGAATGAGGTTAGTTTTCCATCAAATTTATAATGGAAGAAATAGGGTGGAGGATTGACTCTCAGCCTATAAACCCTATTCCTCATATATCTTGTTTTTTTAAAATAACTAATTCATGCAACTCCTTTGGATATATATAATTAATTATTCACTTAAATTATAGAAATTTATTATTTTAAAATTTCAATATGCATGGAACATTGTTCATTCATAGTGCCTATCAAAGAACAATAATTATTTTCTTGGTTTTAAATATTTTTATAGGATATTAATGGTGCTTCTACTTTCTTTCTTAACATATCCTCTTATTTTGGTATAATGTATGTAATTTTTTTATCATGTGATAATTTATTTTCTTCATAAACATATCCCATCATGAGATCTTGTGTTTTGACCTTTTGAAATCCTCTTATTAAATTCTATTTCTTCATTCCATGTGACCTATATTCAACTATAAAAATAATTAACTTGTTATTTCTTTCTATATTCCCATCCATTTCTAATTTGGATGGCCAAAATGTTTGGAACCCCTTTGTAACATGATATACTTTCCTAGATTTTTCATATTGTTTCATTAAAAAATTCATGTTAAACTTATTTTGTAACTCATATTTGTCTTCATATTGGATGTATTCTACCAAACCAATCCTCTCATTTATCTTTCTATTTATTTCCCTCTTTTTCCATGATTTTTTGATTAATTTTGATATCCATGTCTAATTAGTAATTTTCAATGATGAAATATTTTATCCCATAGTGGAAAAATATTCTATTTTGTGAAACTCCCTTCATATAATTCATTTTGGTATTTTTTTTAAAAAATTCCTTGATTTTTTATATCCTAATAAAGTCTAATTTTTTCATTTCTTAAAACTCTATAGTTTTGGTTCTCTATTTTTATCGTCATACTAATTAGGTTTTTTAGATTTATACAAATAGTTATCATCAATATATCTACTTATATTTTAAATATCACAGAACTTTTAAAGACATTTAAATATTTAAAAGGTTGGGTACAACCATCAAAGGATGGGTTACACACGCTATAAGGAAAATCCGCAAACAAACATACTGGGGACTCAACCCTATGACCGACACCAAAAATACCTCCAAACATTCCACCCTAGCCACATGCATGGGGCCAACGGAATTTTAATATTTTTTTGGTTGAAATATTCTAAATCTTATTCTATATTTACTTCTACATAATAATTCTTCTCCAAACTTCATATATTATCATCCTTAATCCAACCATTATATATACCTAAGGAATATAATAATTACATAAAAACTCAATAGACTTATTCCTAACTATCTAACAACTCCAAAAAATGAAAATAATCCTTGTTCTATTACCTTTTGTTACAATCTTACATACTTCTATATCATTATGGTTTAAGAAAAAGTACCAGTTCTTTTAGTATTACAATGGGATGAAAAAACTCTTTCTCTTCTTCACATCCAATTGTGATGATGTGGTAGGTATTATTGAATTTTTATCCACCTATATTTTCCCATATTTTGAATTATATTATATACAATCAAGTGAAACAATTTTTTTATATAAATTATTTTCTAGGACATGAGTTACATGCCCTAGTTATATTTAATTGGATTTATCAAGGATGAATTTAAAACAAATTTTCCACAAGACAAGATATTATTAGATTTAATATTATCTGAAGTTTTTATAGCACCTCATACGTTTTTTACTATTTAGGAAGTCTCAGCTTGTGTTGATTCCAAATTTAACAATCAGTCATCTAATTGAAAGTTAATTACATTGATATTATTTTTCTAACACTCAACTAAACTCAATATTTCATCCCATTATTTACTCAAAATATTAAATTGGTCATTATTTATCCTCCTCTATTTTTAGATTTTTTAAAATTTATATTCCACTTTTAATATTAACCTCCAATTGAGAATTCTTAAAAACCCTAGAGAATCTTTGTGTTTCTTCTTATACATGTATCCTTTCTTCAATGACTTTACAAACTTCATCATTCTCATAAATTTCATATTTAAAGTGTTATTAAGTTAAGGATGTCCTTTTTTCATAAAATATTAAGAGATTCTCCTTAGTATCAATGTATTGATAAGATTATTCCAATTTTTTAGTATCTAATATGATGCATTTTCCATAACATCAAATTACATTTCCAAATATTATTGTGCATAATATATACCAAAAAAACATCATTATATATTGAAAAACCTCAAGAGGTATTATCTTAATACAATCCTTCATTTTATAATAAAAATACATACATGTATCACTATAATAAAAGTCATCGTACAGAGAATATTGTTCATCATGGGATTCATTGTCAATAATTACAATATAAAAACCATTTTGATTTCATTTGGATAGTGGTGATGCCTCTTTAACTAATGAATTTTCTAAGACTTATTTGACATTATTTCTATATTTTTACTTATATTTGGGAAGAAGCCTACATATAGATTATTATGGTAATTGGAAATGAATTTTTCATTTGAGGAACTTATATAATTCTTTTAAATATCCATCTTATTTATGTTTAATAAAAAATAATGACAAAGAAATTAGATCCAATTAATAGGAAACTAGTAATCGATGATCTTAGTTAAAGTTCTAAATAAATCATGTAAAAATATTTATAGTGTGTGTGTTGGGGGTGGTGGTGGTTGAATTAGTGTTAAAATGTTTAAGTGAATTTCAATTTCGTTTTTAATTATTATATTTTTATATTATAATATACTCTCTCAATTATGAAGAATGGATATATTAACATACCATCAACAATCACCACCACAAATAATGATAAATGTATAGATGATACAATATAAGAGAGTATTATATAAATGTTTGGGTATGAATGTGAGTACCAAAAACATACTATAATCAGTTAATGTTCTGTAGCATAATTTAATCACTAATATGAATGAGTGGTTAAAATAGGAACATGGTAGTGTTCATACTTGATTCTTGGAAATTTTTCTTCACCATAGTACACAATTGAAAACATGAAAAGGTTAATTTCCCCCTTCAAAAACTATAAAAAATATCTAAGAATTTTTTTTACCCTCCTAACTAGAGGAATATTTTTATATTGGATCACACATGTCTTTAGGATTTGATTATACTATTATATGACTGAACCCTCTAATGATTACTTATTTTGATAAAAAATGAATTATTTTTGTAAATTATTTGATCAACATTGCTGATAATTAATTGTTTTTTATATTTGGATATAAAAAATAATTGAAAATGATAACTTCAGACAAATATTTTCAACATAAGAAAACATTCCATAAACGGGGAGACTATTCAATGTCTACAGGACTCAAAACTAAAGAATCAAGAAATAATAGAGCAAAAATATTGTAAATTATAAATTCATATTATTTTCATACATTTTAAAATGTGTGTAGTTATGAGTATAAAGGGCATGAATATGTTATATGAAAATGTTAACACGTATAGACAATTATAACTTTTATGGAATAACATGAAGTGTTATTCCACGTACTATGATGGCTGGAAAATTCAACAACTTTGATCATTTAATTTAAGATGCATTCACACTTCCTATAACCCAGAACCCATATAATGCCCTATTATTGAAAAAAATGAAATAATTAACTCAATTAATATATTAAAATAATTTTTTATTCTTATAAATTCAAGGTCATTGGGGTATTTAAGATAGATCTCCCAATAAGGGGAATTATTGGATGAAAAATTCCTACCAATGCTTCCATTTTATTATTTATTTTCATTTATATATTTTAAATTATATAAATTCATTATTTATATTATTAATTCTCATTTAACCTTCACATGGAAGGGTAAACAAATTAGTGATCGAGAAATGGGATGCTAAAATGATTTGTGATGCTTGAGATTATGTTATTAGTTAAATGAAATCCTTTCTTTATTATATAATATGGATTTAATTTTAAATTTATAGTTTTAATTATAATTTTAAATTGTAATATATTTTTATTTATGTTAATATATATTTTCTTATTTGATGATGAAATTTCTCAATCAACCAAGTTTTAATCAGAATATTGATAGAACAATATTGGGTTAGGTGGGGAGTACTAGATGATTATCAGTGTGTGTGAGGAATTATGGTTGGATCTACTGAATGTTAGGGAATCTCAAAAACTAATTTGGGATTATTATATTTAATCAAGAGTTGTTTATGTAATTATTACACACATAAGAAGAATTATTGATCAATCTATGATTTTAGTTAGGAATATTCTCACCAACGCCATTTTTCTAAGGGATATATAGGAAAAGATTGTTAAATCTCTCTTTTACCAGCCAATAGAAAATATTATTGAATTTTTAAACTATGATATATTTTTTTGGTCTAGATAATACCAACATAATCATCATTATCACCAATATTTTTTTTTTGAAAAATCCAATTTAATAGATTTTAAAATTATAAATTCTTAAACCAAATGAATATCATCTTCCAAAAAAACCTAAAAGTTTCAAATTATTTTTTTCGAACTATAATTTAAGAGGCAACAAAATTTGATAACTAAACTATACATAGGTAATAGTTCATTCCCTATGATAATGTGTAAATCATAATTGGTTACTTTTTTGGGGAGGTAGTGCCTCAAATAATTTTATCGTTGAATAAAATAAAGTACCCATGATTATTTAAGATATTTTGATCATGAAATTTATATAAATTTGATAAAATTAAAGAAACTTTACTTAAAATATGACATAGAGACTATAAATCTTATAGAATCAGGTGATACACATAGCGTTTATTTTGAACATGAAAACATTGCTAAAAATCATAACCAAACACTCATAGATCTCTACGCACCATAATTCATTAACAAATAAACCTAATAGGTTATTACTAGTTTAAAAATGATTTTGAATTGTTAATTAAATTGATTATAGTGCTGCAAAATTTCTATGGACACATGAGTAAAGATAATAATAGAAACATCATATAAATCAGATTCGTCTGATCAATTTTCAAACCTCGAGATTTTTTGAAGAACAAGTCCAGTGGTGGTTATTCAAATTTTCACTTCATGAAGATGTGAAAGATTTTTTGTAAAACATATTACTAGGAGAAGTCGTTGATTGAGAATATATAGAAATTTATTTTATAATAATAATCCTTCCCACCTCTCAGTTTATATAAATTACGAAGGTGAATTATAATAACAATCTAACCTCTAGAGAGATATTTTTTGAATGTTGAGAACAATACGAGAATCAATGAAAAAGATTCCCTCATCAAGATATGAAGGAAAAATACTTACTTATATTGTTCATTTGATCCATGCTTAATAATTTCCAAAATCGATCTGACACATCATCATAAATTGATTCGATAGACAAATTTATAATATAAGAAAAATAATTGACTGAAAGGATTTCTCATAAATAGAATAAATTCGTAACAATGGGTATAGGAATAAAAATAATTCATTTTGTATGAACATATAATTCATCATCCTTACTTGATACTAATGTTTTTGAACTAACTAGTATAGTGAAATATATTTTTGAGGACCAAGTGAGTGAATGAAAACCCCAAACATAGATATGTGTATTATTCTCTTCTTCAAATCATTATTATGACTGTTGTACCAAAGTATAGAGGATGGAAAGTTATTTGGTAGCCTTTTAACTAATGAGATTCCAAAAAAGAATAGATCATGTAATAATAATACTCAAACCCAAAATGAATACAAAAAATAGTAAAATAGATAAAAATATATATTTCTAAACTAATAAAAAAATAAATAACCATACTAACAATTGTTCCATAACCCAAAACATTTCCAAAAACACTATTAGAAATCTTACCAACAATATACCTATCACTCACCCCTTTTCTGATAATAATACTATAGGAATCCCTCAACTATTGAATAATTATCCAAACACCAATAAGGAGTAGAAATTGATGAGCTAAAAAACATAGTAAAATATTTTTCAAGTATGAATGTATCATGGACATACTATCCTAAAAACTATAGAAACAAATATTTCAAAAAATAAAAAATAAATTGTGGAATATAAATTTTATTAACACAAGGAGTTGTAAAGAAATTCATCCACCTAAAACAAATAATGGTCATGATAAACCAGAATGAAGAAGGGTTGGATACCAATAATAGAATTATAAAGATCATTAAAACTGACCAAAATGAGACAATCAGAAAGAATAATTAAGGATGAGGTTTGGAAGGAAATAACTGAAACTACCTTTTAATGATAAAGTGGAATTTAATTATTGAAATTCAGTGGGTATTTCCAAAACTACCCTTTTATTCACTTATAAAACGTTAACATATTCACCAATTCATGATGCACTTATTTTAAACATTTTCCCATGAAACTATAACATTTTAATCCTTATATAACCCTATAACATTTTTGAAATCTTATGTTAACCATTAGTTAGAAAATTCCTTCACCTCCATGTATACTTCTAAGGAAAATTTGAGTCCCTTACAAGGGTATCATCAACTACTTAGTTTTTATTCTTAATTATATTATTTAAAAAAATTATAGAAACATTAATAAAAAATAATTATAATCATTTATATATTTCAATGTTGATATATTAATTTTATTATCATTATTTATTAATATACCCACTCCATTAATAAAAATAAAATCGGTTTTTTTACATTGTGCAGACTATAGCCTCCATGATGAAACATGTTTCATTTTCTTTCATTGACATAAAAGTATAAATATAAGGATGGTAATAAAGGATAAATATGATTTTATGATATAATTAACTTTATGATATGACAAATTTGAGAATTTATTAATGATATTCTCAACATATAAACCTCGTTAGTTAAATCATCTAAAATAAGTGTGCTAAGAAGATAATATTTTATTCATATCATTTAAGATTTTTATATACATTTATTATTATTATATTATATTTAATTACAATATAAAAAACAAATAAAAACTTAATAATATCATTGTGCTTATGGTATAATTTTATTAAAACAAAAACACCTCATAATAATTTATTCAATCAAGGTATCTTCTGGGTTTTTTAGTTTAACCACCTAAATGAATAGTACAATAATTTTATATCAATTAGGACAATGAAAAACTATTTACTTGTATAATATGATATAAATGTGTAAATAATGATTTTTTTATTTTGGATATGTTATAAAAATATTTAAATCTTTAATTAAGGAAACACACATTATTCATCAAACAACACTAAACCACGCTTATTACCGAAATCATCATCAAAGATAAAGTCTTAACACTCATGAAAGGAATTTCAGACACTATAAATTATTATAAATATTCCCTAATAGTAACATTAATGACCCAGTAATAAGAAAAAATGTAATTATAATGAATAGAAACATTTATGTTATGAAATAATAACAAGTGGTCGAAACTATAAACTCTAATGTGGGTAATGAGAATAATTCCTATAGATAGTTAAAATTTATGAATATTATAAATGAAAATGTGTAACAAACATTATTGGTTTTTCATACGACCCATCACCTGACCTATACTACTATGAGGCCTTAAAGACGCTCCCAAACCTAACAGACTAGCTACTAGTGGTTAGGCATCATAGGAACCCCTTTAGGAAACATTTCCCCCAAACCAATGATAAACAAAACATAATAATTAAATTCAAGAGTCAAGGTAAATAAAAATGAAAAATTGGTCAAAAACAACTAATAATATCCTACCATTTTCATAAAAATAAACTTGATCCATAAATAGAATGACCTGATAGTGTAACAGATAATATTCTAACTAAAAATAAAACAACTACAAACCAAATTGATACATGCCTGAACCATCTCCATGAAACCTCTTGTTTCTCACCACCACCCTACTCACCCCATATCATCCATAGAGATCAATGGATAATCTATCAGAAAACCTAGAACTTAAAATATATAATATTTATCTAAAAAGCCAAATAGATCAACAAAACCCTCCAAAATTATGAAATATGTTTTATAATGAAATTTATCAATTCTAGTTTTGAAATAAAGTTAGAAATTAATATTTTCACTTATATCCCATTGAAATCTAAAACAGTACCTCAATCAACTTCTAAAACATTTCCCTTGAATTTTAAATCTAAAAAAATATTTAGAATATGTTCACTAGCCTGTTTCATTTCAAAACCAAACTCCAATTAACATTTATTAAAAATAGCCCAATTTTGTATTTAAATAAATAGGAAACTTTGAAAATTGTTAACTATAAAAATACATATTTAAACAGAAATATCATTTTTTAAATACACATTAAAATCTAAAAAAGTGTCTTTAATTTCAAAACATTTTTTCTAAACTTCATTGAAAACTCATTTTCCCAAGGAAACAACCCAACACACACACAGGTCAACAATAAAAAACAAGTAAATATAATCATATAGAATATATAAAATATAAATAATAAATTCTGACATAGTAATAAGATTCGAGGAAATTATATAAACATTCATTAGATAAAACTCCACATAATTAACCACTAAAAAACCAATAAAATATTTCATGGGAGCAACCTTGGGATTCCAATCATGGGAAGCATCTAAACATATCAATGTATACCAACCCATGAACCAGCTACTAGAATGTGATGAAGATAAAACCACAAAGTCATCCAACTATCCCACACAAGTTTCATTGTGATGATAACCCCCTCCAAGCCATTTATGACTAGTACAATAGGAGGGACACTATTATCGTATGAACCAAATAGCATAACAAATTCGATATCCCACATAATACCTAGTTTCCCATGACCAATAAAAGTAGTAAGGAATAAGAACATGTAATCCATGTCCAGAACACAAGGACTAAACATAGATACCCTAATGGATAACACCGAAAAATGAACTTATCCATATATATATGAAATAAACCCATAATATAAATAATAACATTTCCATATAAGGGGAAGAACAAGAATTATATAGTGATAAGGAACCCACATAAGGGTTAAAATGTTAAAGGGAAATCAAGGGGTATCTTTCAAAATTACAAGTTTAAAATAAAAGTGTTAATTGGTAATTTTAAACTAAATCATGTCTTAGGATTCCAAGAACTTTCACATTTACTAAAGAACCACTTTTTCAATTTCTTAGAAAATTTTGTAAATCACCCATACATTTAAAAACATTTCAAATCCATCCTTTAACATTGGTCTTATTCATTGAAATATAAAACATGGTCTAAGAAAATTATTACCATCACACACATTTCAAATATCCATGAAGGTATTTTCAAAAAATTGTTATATCACAGACACATTTCAAATTTACATCTGAACCACACTAAGTAATCCCTTCATAAATCATTTTGAGGTCAATTATTCACTAAAAACAAAAAAAATCAGTTTAAAAAAATGTTTTGACTCATTTAAAACTACAACTAGATTAAAAATTACATGATTATATTTAAATACATTTTAAATTACATACATTAATGTCAATTAAAGTGTATCATATGAAAACATTCCATTAAAAACATGAAATTTTAAAAATAAACCCTTTATTTTAAAGCACAAAACACAATAAATGGTTTCAAAACATCACAATTATATCACATATATTCATAATTTAAATATGAATTAATTTAGAAATCACAAGAACATTTTTAATTCCAAAATAAAACAATTTCATTGAAACATCTACTTGTAAGATGTGGTAAACAAGCTAAAATGTGTCAACTTAAATTGAGACCACACCAACAAGGATAGGAATGGTGTCTATAAACACTATAAATAAAAACCCCAAATTTAGATCCTTTGGGAACCCTAAAATAATCCACATTAGATCTAGGTTTAATAAGTGAAACTAAACTATATAAGAAATAGAGAGTAGAGGAAATAAAAGATAGATAAAGAGAGAAATAGGAATAAAGACTTAAAATCATATTAGAAATCACTAAAGTGTAGTCAAGAATCAAAGTAAGGGAAGGTGGATCTCTTAATTGTTCTCTCAATAGAAGGACAACTCATTTGGGTGATAATTGGGATGAAAATCATCTTATATCGAGAGGTAATTTTGATAAATTCTCAAAAATTTAAATACTTCAACGGACTATATTATTTTGTAGAAAACAATTCCAAATTGTCTGCCAACCATGCACAGCTCAATGACTAGAAACAGGGAACCTATTTGATTTGTATGAATTTGTTTCCAAACTGTAGAACAATCATGTTCCCACATATGCCTAAGGTGATGGGGTTTCATAGTTACTCCTAAAGTGTTGTATGGTTTAGACAGAAAATTCTCTTAACCGTAGACACGCCAATATCCATAAACATATTTTGGGGAGTTTTTAATTGTTTTAAAAACCATTCTTGTAAAATGGATCTATCAAAATGATATACCCACCCACTTGGGAAGTTCATGTTTATGACTAAAAGTAATTTTTAATCGTTATTCATCCAAAAAACACAAACATGTCAAATTCCAGCCTCTATAAAATAGAATTAAAACTATTGTAAATGCATCCTCAAACAACTAATAAACCACAATATAAATATTTTATTGACCTAAGGGAACTTCCACACCCAAATTAAAGAAGAACAATAAAAAATTGCCTCAAAATAATGATATGAACTCTCACCTTAGGTTATGAATGATGCGAATAACCTAGTGTCAATACCTGTGTCACCCTCACATGGTGTATCCGAATAGCCATAACCAAACACAATCCAGAATAAAAACTCAACTCATATATAACATACACAAGTTAACCTAGTTTTCACCCAATTCTTATTTAAATTAAAAAAAATTATCACCTAAAAGGATCAACACAAGAATGGGTGCAACCCACAACCTCCATGTATGGTTCACCAAAGTAATGATGCTCATTGAAACAGAACAATATCCAATAATAAATAAATGAGGAAAATCATAAAAACCTAAATTTAAACCCATAAGGTAGGGTTAATTCAATAATTAATATTAGTTCTTCTAATACACAACATACAAGGACATCCATAAGATTCCATTAATCACATTCAATGATCCAAAACCTAGATTAAAACCATAATAGGAAAGGTCCCTAAAAAATACATCTACCAAAGGATCAAACATATGACCTCTTCCAAAAGGGGTTTAATGATAATATAAAATTTATTTTTATTCATTTAGTTATAAGATTTTAGATATGAGGGATTAGAAAGAACTAGAACCCACATTCAAAGCACGCTGAATATATTTTTGTAAAACCCAATGTTTTATGGATCTTTTTTTCACAAATAAATTAAATTTTCATAGATATATTACATTGCACTAAGTCAAACATACCCTTTACATGGAACCTGATTGGTGTATGTTACATGTAACACCAAATTGGTGTACATTATGTGCAAAAAATCACTTAGTGTATGTAACATGCAATATTGAGCTTTTATGAAACATAATTTTATTGTTATAATTATTTTAATGTGAAAAATATAACCTAGACATTAAACATAGTAATATGAATGGTTTTAAAATATTTTTTTATATTAATAAAATGTATTGATAACGAACAATATAATTTTTGGTAAATTCCTTATACATTTAAAAATAGTATTTTCTCAAATGAATTGTTTTTAATGTCCATATATTAATAATAATAAAATTAATTTTAGAAAAACTTATAAATTTAATTTTATAAAATAAAATTAATTTTTTAATTTATAATTTCTAAATTACCAAAAAGATATTTTTTATGATTTTTCTGAGAAACTTTATTTCTGGATGAATAGTGAAAAATGTGAAATTTTAATTCAAAACTAAATTTTAATCTAATTTATTTATAAGATCAAATTATATTTTAATTTATTTTAAAAGTTTAATTATGTAATATGTTTATAAATCAACATAATTTGGGTTGTTGGAATCAATTTCAATTTGAAATTGAATATAAAAAGATAAAAAACTTTTGATCATTTTTATTTTAAAAACCAACATTGTCGAACCGACTAGGGATTAAATTTAAATTAATTTCTGCCACTTCTATGATTGTAATGTTAATAAAATGATTATATATTTTTAATAATAATATTTTATAATTTCTAATACTTTCAACTTATTTTTTGACCAAAAATATTTCAAAATTAATTAAAATTAATTACAATTATTAAGGTAATATTAAGCTTAATAAGAGACTAAAAATTAATCTTAATAGCCCAAACAACATATAAACTTATCCAAGATCCATTTTTTATCCATATTTAGACCCTATACTCCCATGCCTCAAATTTTTTTTATTATTGGATCCACACGACATGGTAAAAATGTGGGTAGAATCCCTTTTTCACAAAATTTACAAACTTTCCACTCTTCCACTATAAAAAGACCTCCTCTCCTCCCACTTCCTCATGCATCTCAAAAAATTTTAGCACAACCAATATCTTCCAAAATAGATCCTCAAAATCCCACTCCAAATCCTTTATGTCTCCCTTTATTTAGAATTATTCCAGGCAATCCCTTTGGTGCAAACCAAAAGGAGTTACCAGATTATGAGGTAATACTCTCCCTCAAACTCCTTTCTTTTAATTTTTTCTCCACCCTTTCAAAAAACAATTTCCCATTATTGTATTAAAAAACCAAAATTATAAATATATTAGGATTTTTCATACAATGTTTTCTACCTACACTTATACATACTTCCATATAATGGGTAATGAACATATTGTTTTCATGTACGGCAAACTACCGCCTAAACAAATGATGATTGTTCGTTTTTTTCATTACCGCCTCTCATGGTAGAAACAGTGATGGTCACTATATTTATATATTTTATATATTATATTTACTTTTATTTAATATTATTTAATTATTTTACAATACATATCTTTATACTTTCCATTTGGTGTAAATACGATAATTTCATTTGAGCAATTGTGGACTACAGCCCCCTCAAATTGATGTGATTTGTTCACACAATACATAAAATGTATTAAAGATGATTTTAGTAAAATTATATAGTATATATTAAATAATAAATGTAATATAATTATAATATATATATATATACATATATATCATATTTAATCTCTTTATTTTAATTTTACAAATAAACAGAAAAAACGTTCATGTGTACGTACGACTTACTATCTCCAAGAACGGTGTATTCCATTTGATAATTTTATATTATATAGATTATTATAAAACACATATAATAAATTTAAATGATATTTATATCATGGTTTAAATTTTTTAAATCATTATAAATTTATAAGGACAAAAGATATAGCAAATTAAGACACATGTGAAGAACAAGGAAAATATTACCCGAAGTAAAACCAAAACATAGGATTGTTAACATGTGGGTAATATAACGTCATAATAAAAACATATTTGGTATTTGATATAATAATATTCTTCTCTAAAATATCTATAACAAAGGTATATATATTATACATAAATAATGTATGAGTACGAAGTGATTCAAGACACATGGTAAGTGGATTTCATCTAACTTTTTATTTTTTTGAGATACATGGTTTATTAACCACCCATTATTTTTGTGTGGTGTGGTTAATTCCCATAAATTTATTCAATTATTATTTTACATAAAATTATGGGTATTTATATATCCATTTTATAAAATTTATTTCATGGTGTTTAAGTTTCAATAGTTACCAAATGGTAAAATTGATTTGTATTAATTTTTCTTCTTTGAGACTCATGTTTTATTAGGAACATAAATTATTTTTAAAGGTGTATATACATCCATTTTACATGTTATATAACAAATATCCTTATTTTAATGATATTTTAAGCTTCATTAAACTTCTTACATGGATAGTATGATACCAAGTAAAATAGTGGTATGAGTTTTTTGAAACAATCTTATTGTTTTTCAATATTGTTAATTATTATACTTCTTTGATGAAATATTATGATCCATGTCTTAATAAAACTCAGGAGTTTGATTATAATCTATTTATCCAAGATATATTCATTTATTAGTAAAAAATCACTCTTTGGAACTTAAGATAATTAAGAAAAAAATAAAAAAAGTATGAGAGTATTTCTCTCTTTAGTTAAAATTTTGTTTTATTTCAAAAAATCATGTTTTAAAAAATGTTTTCAAATGATATGTGAAGATTATTTTTGAGGAAAAATGATTTAAAAAATGTTTTATTATTTTTAAATCATAATTTATATGTTTTTAATGATATTTTCAAAAAATATATTTTTAAAATTTTTTATGCTTTAAAAATATTTTTTCACAGAAGAAAGGATATTTTCCTCAAGAAATATTATTAAAATATATTTAAAAATTATTTCCCATTTAAGATAACATCTTTTGTTGATATTAATGCCTTTAAGAGAAATTATTTAATGTTTTCATTCATATTATTTCTATTAATGGATTATTTTTTGATGGCATGAGGTTTATGAAACTCGTTTCTCTTTCATAGGTTATATGCTTTTGAACCCACTTCTTTTCAGGAGTTATGTTTATGATGAAATGATTATGATATGATATGATTACATGTATGATATGATTACATGTTTATAATACCCATTTCATTTCATGTAATGATATGATTATTTTTTATCTTGTGGAACATGTATGTATAAGTTCATTATGAGATGGGTGGGACCTATATCTCCTTTCAATGAATTGGGAAAGGATTTATATCTCATGATACAGACATAGATATAACGAGGAGTGAAATTGGTTCAATATTACAGGGCTAGAATAAGGAGTGAACTTGGTTCAGTAATATAGGGCTAGAATAGGGAGTGAATCTGATTCACTAAATGACTTTTTCCACTAATATGGCCTTGGTAGAGATACCTTGACTACTATAGAAATAATATTATATTCTTATGTGTTTTCCACAATTCTATGTTATATTCCTACGTTATTCATTCATGGATCATGTTCTTTATTTACATATGATTTATGTCTTATGAACTTCCATGAATTATTCCATGATTCACATTTATGATCTTCGATATTCAGGGTATGATTTTTATTTTCATGATCATGGTCTCATCCTCTTATGCTTGTGATTAGGATTATGTATATCACTTGTTTACCCTTAATGGTCATATGATCTCACCCATTTTATGAATTCTTACCCTAGGTTCTGAAGATATTTATTATTTTTAATGTTTCGAAAAAGGTTTCTAGTCAATAAGAACCTAGTTGGAGATTATGTATATTATTTATATAACAGTATTTATGTTCCCATTTTTCAAAAGTAACTAGACTAGTATGTTCTTTTGGAATCTATTTATGTAATTTTATATGTATTTAAGAAAAGTTATGTAATTAAAAATTTAGTCAAAGTAGGGTTTTCTATATTTGGTATTAGATAAAATGTATAGTTAACCTTTGGGATCTAGGATGAGAAAAACAAAGTGAGAACCCTAAGTACATATCTAAGGATAAGTCTAAGATGAAAGAAAAGTATAGGAAAATGCATTGGAAGTTTGGTATAGGATATAGTGAGTGGTTACCTAGAAATACATCCTTGTCTAGATACATTAAAGGGATATGGCTCTAGAATATATGTACATTGGGGTAAAGACTAAGACGAGATGTTTTGAGCCTAAGTCAGGGTAATCTGGTACATGACAATAGGCCTTGTTGTGCATGAGGTTTGACACTCCTAGGGCATATGATTTGGGAATTCACAATCTCTTCATGAACCATCATGAAGGATTTAAATATAATTTTTTTATAAATAACCTTGGATAAAACTAAGGTTTCCTAGATTATGGAAGGTTTAATAATTTATAAATCCAATAAGCTACTTTTCATAATTATGTAGTTCATCAATATGATAAATATTTCTTACTCTATTCTTTTGGATTTAGTTAATTTCTAGAACCCAAAGGAACTGTGTTAATGGTGATTGTGATGGAAAACACAATGATTTTCCTAATTAAAATCAAAAATATGTGGGAGAAGGAATGTAAAACCTCATTTCTATGATCACTCATCTATCTCATGTTATAAATCACAGTGGACTTTTAAATAAGAAAAAAGGGAACAACATTCTACAGATTCTTTAATGATGAAACATCGGATTTATCTCAGATTGTATTTTGATCCAATTATTTATAAACAATGGATCAACACTAATGAAAATATATTATCCTTTATCCAGTGTTCAGAGCATGAAAAAATTATTCTGTCTATTTATTGGTAAAAAGTTGATGTAGGCCAGTGGTGGACTATAATCAAGAATTCTAGGTAGAAATATTAGATTAAATCCATGTATTTAGACAAGTTCAAGAACATATTATTTAATAAGTAATTTCCTCTGATCCTTCATACAAAGATGGAGAAAGATTGCCTTGAGTTTAATCAAAGGGACGATGAATCTTTTGGATCCTGTGAGGAAAATTTTATGAGACTTGTGAGGTAGGATTCAGAAACTATCATCCACCCTGAAAGTATAGTTGATAGGTTCTTTAATGTATTAAATTCAAGTCTCAAAAAATATCCGACTATAAGATACATTGTTAGATACTAAGATATTTTGTGTTGTGTGATCAAGGTTGAAATAGAGGTTTGAGTCACATATAAACCTTATGTTTTTGAAAAGAAATATAATATGAAGTTCATAGGAAACTCTAAAAACCTTGGATAAAAGAAGATGAGATTTAATTTATGATCTAAATGTGGGAATAATCATGGAGGAATTTCTCTTAAGGGGTTTAGTAAATGTTATATGTGTGGAAAGGAAGGTCATATAGAAATTTATTTTCAAAATGATGGGAATAGGTTATCTCAAAATGCTAATGGATATAAAGTTACACTGAATTCACCTCCCCCACTTCAGAGATACAAGTGTAAAGAGATTGGTAATCCTGATAACCAGTGTCCTAACCCAATGGCTAGTTATGATGATCAACATCATCAACCTCTTAAGTCGAGAGATAAGGGAAAATCTCATGCATCACTATTTCTGATGAGGGTTGTGATAAGGACGTGATGAAAGGTACACTTACCATCTAATATAGAATTGTTAATGTCATATTTGATTATAGATATACCAACTATTTTATATCCAAATATTTTTATAAGGGTGTAAATATTCCACCAAAATAATTAGATGTGTAATTAATAGTGAAAAAAAATAATGGTATGATGATTTCATCCCAATTCGATGATTCATATCCTTTTTAAGTTTGTGGGAATGTGCTTTCTATAAATCCTATCATTCTTCCTTTGGTTTAATTTTAAGTCATCTTAAGCATGGATTAGATTTCTCTATATAAATCCCACGTCAATTATTGAGGAAGGGAAATTACATTTGATATTTTAAACCCTAATATGATCATTCATACATGTGATGGTAAGTATAAACTTCTTATATAGATTACATATAGTGTATGGTTCTTAATTCCCATTCATAAGGGTTGTTATCTCAAATGTTAAGGGAGAAAATTGACATCAATGATGTGCCTATTGTTGGGGATTTTTGGATGTCTTTTAGGAAGAGTTTACTAGACTTATACCAAAATAAAAAGTTGATTTCTCAATATAAATCATACCCCATACCACAAAATTTTCAAATAATCCTTATAGAATGGCCCCAATTGAGTTTCGAGAATTGAAGAAGCAAATCCAATTAAACATTTATAAGGAATTAATTTGGATAAGTGTGTCACTTTGGGGAGACCCACTCTTTTTTTAAGAAGAAATATGGATCAATGTAACTCTGTATTGATTATACGGAGTTGAAAAATATCAAAATCAAGAACAAGTATCCTCTTCCCATATATTGATGACTTATTTGATCAACTACAGGGAGCTCAATACTTTTCCAAGATGGACCTTCATTATAGATGTCATAAATTGAGGTACAATAAAGAGGATATACCCAACATGGAATTCCATAAAAGGTATAGACACTATGAATATATATTGATTCCATTTTTCTTTCTAATTCCCCTACTATATTCATTAATTTAATGAATAGATTCTTTAGATAACACCTTGATTAGTTTGTGGTAGTCTTTATATATGATGTTCTTATCTATTCAAAGAGAAGGTAAGAGCATGATGATCACTTGGGAATTATACTAAAGACCCTATGAAAGAATAAAATATATGAAAAATTTATAAAGTGTTAATTTTGGGTACAAAAGAATTCATTTTTGTGTCACATAATCTCAAGAGATGGTATAGCAGTAGATCCATCAGAGACAGAGGTTATTGATTACTGGATTAGACCAACCATTGTGATGGATATCTATATATTTCTTGGTTTAGCTGGATATTATTGATAGTTTGAGGATAATTTATCATGGCTATCTAATCCTCTGACCAAGTTATCTTGGAAGGGTTTTATGTTAATCTGGAAAGATGAATATGGAGAAAATTTCGAGGAACTAAAGAGAAGATTAGTTATTAAACTTGTTATTATGTTACCCTATAGTGGAAAAGGGTTTATAATCTATAATAATGCATCTAAGAAGGGATTGGGATTATTTATTATGTAGAATAACATGGTTAACAATTATTCCTAAAGGAAGTTTATGATTCAGGAGAAAATTTACCAAACTCATGATTTGGAGTTAGTAGTGGTGATTTTTTCATTTAAGATATGGATGCATTAACTTTATGGAGAAAAGTGTGATATATATACTAATAAAAAAGTATGAAATATAAATTTACATAGAATGAGTTAAAAGGGCACCAAATATGATGGTTATATTTAATAAAGGATTATGACTACTCAATACTTTACCACCCTGGGAAATTGAACAAGGTGGCTGATTCTTTGAGTGGAAAAGATCATGCTATCATATCTATGATGAGGATAAAAAAAGATCCAATATTTCTGTATTTTAAAAGCAAGGACCTAGAAATCCTAAATGAAGGATAAAAATCTTATCTTTGTCAAATTAATGATCAACCCTCTATCCAAGTTAAGATTAAGGATGCACAGAAGGAATATGTACTACAGAAAAAGAATATTAGAAATGTTCCCATGTTTGACCTTAATCAGAGCAGAATGATATGGTTTAGGAACCGTGTATGTGTTTCTTCCATACCATATTTGAAGAAGGATCTGTTAGATAAAGATCATAGGTTTCCATAATTTATTCATCCTAGAAGTACGAAGATTTATTAGGACTTGAAAGAATACTTCTGGTGGGATGTCATAAAGTGAGATATCTCAGAGTTTCTATCTCAGTTTTTGGTGTTCCAACAAGTAAAGGCTAAAATAATAAATTCAAAGGGGTTGTTGTATCAATTCTTCATACCAGAATGGAAATAATAGAACATCACTATAGATTTTGTCATTGTAATACCCAAAAACATTAAAATATTTAATGTTATATGGGTGGTATTCGATCACCATACTAAGTCACCACACTTCATTGATACCAGAGAAAACTTTTCACTAGATCAACTTGCTAGGATATACATTAAGTATGTGGGAACGTTTCATGGAGTACCACATTATATTATATTGGACTGGGATCTGAGGTTTACCAATATGTTCTAGAGAAGTATTCAAAAAGAACTTGATATAGAATTGAGTTTCATGAATTCTTATCATCCTCAAACATATGGTCAGTATTAAATAAAAATTAAAACCCTAGAGGATATGTTGATATATTGTTCCCTATATTTCAAATGTCGTTGGGATCAACACCTTACTCTAGTTGAGTTTTCTTACAACAATAACTTTATCTCAATCATTAATATGGAACCTTATGAATCATTATATGGGAAGAAATTTATACCTTTAATGTGATGGGATGAGATTGGATAAAGAAAACTCTTAGTACCTGGGATCACTAAATAAATTGTTAAGAAGGTTAGAACCATTCAACAATATATCAAGGAAACTCAAAGTCATTAAAAAAGTTATGCTGATAAATGAAGGTGCGATCTAGAATTTCAATTTGGTGGAAAAAAATCTATGAATATCACCATAAAATAATGTTATGAGATTTGGGATTAATGGGGATTTAATACCTAGGTATATCAGTCCCTTTAAAATTATATATCTTATCATAATGGTAGTCAATAACTTGCAACTTCCTACAAATATCTATCAAGTCCATAAAGTGTTCTATGTATCTCTCCTGAGTAAGTACATACTTGAACCCTCACATGTACTAAACTCACAAGTCATACCACTAGAGAAGTATGTTTCTTATGGGGAACAACCAATTGAAATTATGGATTGAACAAATAAAGTTAAATGAAACAAGAACACTTGTCTGGTCAAAGTTTTCTGAAGAAATCACTGGTTATAAGAGGCCACATAGGAACATGAGTATATGATAAAGCATAAGTATCCTCTTTTTTATACCCAAATGATGAATTTTTAGGGTGAAATTTGTTTTAAGGGGCCAATAATGTTACACCATGAGTTTTAATGGACCTTTCTTCTCAAATAAATTAAATTTTCATTGATATATTACATTTCATTAAGTCAAACATTCCTTTCACATGGAACCTTCATGGTGTATGTTACACACAACACTAACTTGGCATACATTACATATAGCACCGACTTGGCATGCGTTCAACGAAACACTACGATTCTATGAAACATCATTGTGTTGTTATCATTATTTAAAAGAGATAATAATTACTTAGATGTTAAACATAGTAATATCAATAGTAAAAAATTGGACTATTTTTAATATAAATAAAACATATTGATAATTAGAGATATAATTTCTGTAAAGTCCTTTTATACTTAGAAATACTATTTTCTCAAATGAACTACTTTTAATGTACTTATGTGAAAATAAAAAAATTAATTTTAGAAACATTTAGAAATTTAATTTGATAAAATAAACTTCATTTTTTATTTTTTTTATTTACAAATTATCTTAGGTCAAATTTTTTGTTTTTTCTAAGAAACATAATTTTTGGATGAATAGTTAAAAATACAGGATTTAAATTCAAAATTTATTATTCATATCAATTATTTATAAGGTTAAATTATATTATAATTTCAATTAAAATGTTAATTATATAATATTTTTATTATTCAACTTAATGTGGGTGATGGAAATAAATTTTACATTGAAATTTAGAATAAAAAGATTGAAAAATTTTGATCATTTTTTATTTAAAGCTGTAGATTTTTTTATTGTATGATAATCCCCCTTTTAAGGGAAGAAGGGGTGAAACCCGAACAGACTTCATGGACATAAAACATTACGTAACTGTGTGATTAAATTTAGATTAATTTATGCAAATTATATGATTAGAATTTGGAAAAATGGATTCCATATTTTTAATAAGAATAATTTATTATGTATAATAAGTTCAAAGTAGTTTTTGACAAAAAAAATATTATAGAATGTAATTAAAATTAAATACAATGATTGACATAAAAGTATACTTATTAAGGGACTAAACATTATTATTAAGGACCCAAATGACCTAAAACATTGTCTAATATCCATTTTTTGGAAATATTTAAACCTTATACTCCCATTCATATAATATTTCTTATTATTAGATTCACTTGACAGGGGAAAACATGGGTGGAATTCCTCTTCCCAAAATTTACAAGAGTGTCACTCCTCCTCCACTATAAAAAGTCCTCCTCTCATCTCACTTCCTCATACCTATAAAGGAAATTTTGATTGACCAATATCTACCCAAATATATTATTAAAATATATTCATTAATACTTTATTCTTACCTTTTGGGCATAAATTCATCCAAGGAATCCCTTTTTTGAAAACTAATAGGAGTTACCTGATTAAGAGGTAACACCCTCCCTTAAACTCCTTTCTTTTAATTTCTTTTTCCACTACCTCAAATATTATTATTAAATTATTTTATTATTAAAAAGGTATCATTATTATTATAAGATGATTTTGTTATAATTTTTTTACCTACACTTACACACACTTTCATCTAATGGGAAATGAACATACTCTTTACGTGTACGGTGAACTACCGCCTCACTAAATGATGATTGTTCATTTTTCCTTTATTGCCACACATGGTGTAAATTATGATGGATAATATGATTATATATCTTATATATTATATTTATTATGAATTTAATATTATTTTATTATTTTAAAACACATATATGTATACTTTACAATTGGTTTAAAAGTAATAATTTTGTTTGAGGGAATGTGGACTACTACCCCCTCAAAGTGATGTGATTCGTTCACACACTACATTGAATGTATTAAAGATGTGTTTAGTGAAATTATATGACTTTTATTAAATAATATTTACACTATAATTATAATATATATATACATATATTTCATTTTCTTTCTTTCTTTCAATACGATAATAAAAAAGGAAAAAACATTCATTCGTACGTACGGCTAACCGTCTCCATGAATGGTGTATTACAATTCATACTTATAATTTATATAGATTATTTCAATAAACATATAATGAATAAAAATGATATTTATTTCATGTTTTAAATTATTTAAATCATGATATTAGTATAAGGACCAAATATATAACAAATTAAGACACATGCGAAGAACAAACCGAATTTTATCTGAAGTAAATCATAAACCTGTGATTGTTAACTAGAGGGTAATATAATGTAATAATCAAACAATATATGGTATTATATAAAATTATATGATTATTTAAAATATTTATAATAAAATTACATTTATTATATAGGAATATTGTTTGAGTACCAAGAGACTCAAGACACAAGGTAAGGGGATTTCGTCTCACTTTTTATTTCACAGAGATGCATGCTTTATTCACCACCCATTCCATTTGTATGGTGCGTATACTTCCCATGGATGTATTAAATTATTATTATAAATAAAATTAATGGGTATTTTCATATCCATTTTATGATCATTATTTCGTGGTGTTTATGTTTCAAAAGTTACCAAATTGGTAAAATATTTTTCTCTCAATTTGCCTTATTTGAGATTCATGTTTTGTAATGCACCTAATTTTTTATTGGTTTATATACTTCCATTTTACATGTTATATCATGAATATCCTTATTTTCATGATATTATATTATTAATTTAATTTTTTTTTCTTACATAGATTTTATAACTCCATGTAACCAAGTGGTAAGAGTTTATTGAAACAATTTCATCACATTTCGAGATTGTTAATGATTATACTTCTATGATGGATTCTTATGATTAATCTCTCAAAAAAATCATGAGTTTCCTTATTCTATATTTATTCAATATATATCCAGGTATTAGTACCATATTTCCACTATTTGGTATATAATATAATTAAGAAACTATTTTTAGGAAAATATGACAGTATTTCTCTCTTTAATCAAAAATATGTTTTATTTAAAAAACCGTGTTTTCATAAATTCATTAAAAATGTATTCAAATAATACTTGAACATAATTTTATTGAAAAATTATTTTAAAGATATTTTATTTTTGTCAAATATTCCTTTATAATTTTTTAAATCTATTTTCAAATAAAATGTTTTTCAAAAGGTTTTATGTGTTAAAATAAATTTTTCAAAGAAAAGAGGATATTTTCCTCAAGCAATATTTTAAAAATATATTTAAATTTTTTTTCCATATAACATAATATCTTTTGGTGTTACTCATGACATTTTGGGGAAATTATTCAATGTTTCCATTAATGTTATTTCTCTGAATGTATTATTTTTTATTTCATTATGTTTATGATGCTCGTTTTTCTTTCACGGTTTATATACTTTTGAACCAACTTATTTTCATGGGTTATGCTTATGATAAAATTATTATTAAAACTATTTTTTTCACAGGTTATGATATGATTACATTTTAAAAATACCCATTTCATTTCATAGGTTTGGATATGGTTATTTATGATATTGTGGCATATGTATGTCTAATTTCATTATGATATGTGTGGGACCTATATCTACCTTCAATGCATTCAGTAAAAAATTATATCTCATGAGATAGGTATGGATGGAATGAAGAGTGAAATGAGTTCAGTATTATAGGTCTAGAATGAGGAGTGAACTCTATTCAGTAATACAGGGCTAGAACAATGAGTGAACCCGGTTCAGTAAAGGACTTTGTCCACTACGATAGGATTGGTGGTGATGACTTGACTACTATAGAAATCTTATTATAGGATTATGTGTTTACCACATTTCCATGTTTTATTCATATTTTATGCCTTGTTATATTATCTTATTTATTTCCTTATGATTCATGTATTATAAACGTCCATGTTTCATTACATGATTCATGTTTATGATCTTTTATATGAAGGGTGCGATCTTTTATATTCATGAACATGATCTCATAACCATATGATCCTGATTATGCTTATGTATCACCCTTGTTTTCCTTTACTGAGCATATGATCCCACCCCTTTTTACATTTTTTACCACATTTTATGAAGATATTTATTATATTTTATGTGTCAAAGAAGGGTGTTAATTAAGAAGAACCTAGTGGGAGATTATGTAGCTCATCTATGTACCAGTGTTTATGTTTCCATCTTTCCAAAGGAACTAGACTAGTATGGTCTTTGGGAACCTATTTTAATAATGTTCTATGTATTCTTCAAACATTATGTACAATTAATGTATGTAGAGATAGGGTATCTATACTTTTATTCTCATAATAATGACTATTTTTTCTATTATTGGCTCATCCTGATTGTGATCCCTACTTACTGGGTTATCCTTATTCCCACCATGATTTAAATGTGAATTAAATGGGACTAAGTCATCACTCTATATAGGATGCCTAGACTAATCAATTAAAATTTTCATGGTCTTACTAACAACCTCCTAAAATTATGTCAGGCCCAATAAAAGTATACAAAAACCAAAATTTGGTTGATGGACTCCTATAAAGAGACAAGTCATCTCAAGATCATTAACAACCATCTTTAGGGAAAAGGTGGCCAATTTTAATAAGTGATCGATGTACTCCTTTACTAATGGGTTTCCATGGAGAGGTATCAAAATATAAAGATCTTTCTCCACCTTCACATCCTTTAGGGAGAACCACTTAAAAACACCATATTGAAGATATACCAAGACAAAACTTTTATAGTTAAGAAATTTCCAATGACTTTGACCAAAATTGGATAAAAACAACAATAACTATCTCAATTGTTCTCACCTAGAACCATTAGGTGTCCCATGAGAATTGAGGATCCCATCAATCTCTTCCAAAGAAAAAACTACTTTCATTAACCTTTGATAAGAAATAAAAAATGTGAAAACAGATTTAAGGAGTCCAAAATGGGGTCTAATCATGAGGAAGTTTCAATGTCCACCACTCCAATCAGATTTTGGGTATCCACTAGAACTCTAGAAACACTTTCAACCATTTTAGGAGGCGTATTACACCAAAAAGAGTCAAAAAAATATCAATTAATTCTTCAAAGAATAAACCAAACAATTCATTAACAAACCAAGAATCAAGCGATCAATAAAGTAACACACCATTCAAATAAAGAGAAAAAAATTGAAACCACCATTTTCCTTAACGAATTTAAAAATCACTATCCACTAAGGTTTATACAGGAAACCCAAGCCAACCCAAATATAAAAAAACAAGACTACATTGGTGTAAAAACACAAACATTTCCGTAAAAAATATATTAAAAAAACTCTTGTCAAAACCTCATTTCATTTTAAAAACTTTTAATCCATAATATGAAAACACAATTTCCTTTTAAAAATACCTTACAGACTTTTTTTCAAAAAAATCCCTTTTCATTCATAAAAAAATTCAAAGACTAATTTTTAAATCGATTTATTTTGGGAAACCCCAAATAATAATGTCTGAAATATAAGATAGACCCAATTTTATAAAATAAACTTTTCACAAAAATCTCCTTATTTTCTAAAACAGGGTTTAAAAACTCGACACAAGCAAAGTACTGCACAATAATTCAAACAAGGTTTATAAGAAACATATCCAAAAAATCGAATAAAAATACTACTAAATCAACCTAAAATAAGTTGAAATCAATTTTTAAGAAATAAATAATTGACAATAATCAAATTAGGATATCCCTATAAGAAACAATGTTGTGCACACTTTGGTCACATAGGATTACCAATTGTGCACCTACCATGAGACATGCTCTATAAATGAGGAAAACTCGACTAGATAGCCACTACAAGGTTTCCTAATCCATGAAAGGAAACATTAAATCTCATGTTCTCCCGTATTTTCACCCTAAAACTAGGGATCAATCACTAATAACATTTATTTAATCAAATGGGATCAAAATAAACTCTATTTTTATATTAGAATCAACTAAAAATAAATCTGAATTCACAAATTGAAACCAAACTTACCCTGGAAGCTTGAGGATCTTGATTAGAAAGAGCTATCTAGCCTCTCCCCAACCTTACCACTCATTCTCTGATAAACTTAATCGTTTTTTAACTTGGTCATCCTTATATAACAAGGGCTATAAAATAGTCTTATTTTCTTACCAAATAATTCCCCTATGAAACCATTTTAAAATGAACCAGAAAGGTTTTCCATCTGACCTGGAACCTGAACCTACCCGCCATAATTCCCAAAGGGTTTTTCCAAAACCCAATATTTAAAAATGTAACACCCTAATATTTTTTTAATATTTATTTCCAAATAAATTTAATAATTTTGTTAGCTTGTGTTACATGCAACATCGAATTCAAATAAACCATGATATACTATTAAAATATTATTATTTAATATGATAGTTATCTCATATCCAATGGATTGGTGGGTATAAAAAGTACTAACTAAATTATGAAAATTATATAGTGCACACATGAATAAAATAAATTCATCATATAAAAATCAATTAAAATACAAATATAAATCATTTGAAAGTAAAATAATTTCGTTTTTAATAAATGTTGTTATGGATGAAAAGTGTTTTTATCCTAATAAATTAAATTAATAACTATTGTATAATGATTTTAATTAAATTTATATATAATATATTCAATAAAAAAATTATCATATATCTATTATTTTAAGAATAATGAGAAAATAATAAATACATTTTTATGCTTAAAACTATATTTTTCCAAACAACGGTTTCATTTCATTTTGTGTAATTATTTTAAAATTTATTTTTGTAATTGTAGGAATTTTTTTGGAAAAATTAAATCCAAATTTTAAATAAATATGTTAATATTATCTTGGTGTAAAGTTTGGATAATTTTAAAAAAGAATAATTTTTTAAATAAATAGTGAAAAATGATGATATTTAATGAAAATTTCTTTTTTATTTAAAGAATTTATAGAGTTACACATCTTCTTAAAATGGTTAAAAAGTATCATTAGTTAAATTATATTATTATTAATAAAATTTGGGTCATTGGAATGAATTTTATATTTAACATTGAAATAAAAACATTGTTTTCTTATCAAAATTGTTCTTTTGAAAACCTTTTTTTCATCGCGCATGCGGGATTAATTTTAAATAAAATTATACCACGTATATGAATGGAATTTGATAAAATAGTTTAAAATTTTGTTATAAAAAAATTATTGTTATTTAATAAGGTAAATTTAATTTTTATTCATAATTAACTTTTCAATCAGTAAAAATTAATTAACATGGTTATGGTTAAAATGGGGTTTTGTGTATTACATGCTCTTTTGTTAAAATTTCATTTTACACGCATATAGAATTTTTATTTAATAAATTTTATTAAATATTTATAATAATTAGGTATAAATTATATAATAAGACTCATTTTATTTTTATCATAATGGTTAAATTACAGAGATAAATAAAAAGAGACTAGTTACCATGGTGAAAACTAAAATGGTAAAAGTGAGTTGAAATAGAGGATAATGGAATAACATGTCTATAAAAAATTGGGGTTTTTATTGACCATATATTATATACACTACATTATTTTTAACTTTTGTAGTCACATGGATTAAGAACGACTTCCAATTATTGACTAGTTATGTCTATTTACAGAAATTTCACTCCTCCTCAATTGTAAAAGGAGCACATCATGCCCTCCTCACTAATCTACACCTAATAATGTGTTATTATCTACATACCCATACAAAAATATATCCCTTGAATGATTATAAATGTTTCAAGACTTCTAGTATTTACAAAATACTGACCTTAGGGTCCTTAATAAGATATCCAAAGTAGTTTCTTCTAAGAGAAGATAATTTTCATCAATAAGATCTTTATTATTAATCTTGTTGTTAAAAAATTCAATCATATATTAATAATTACAATATAATAACATAGGTATCTAACATATACATAAATTTTATTAACTTTACAGAATAATCTATATCCATCTCCTCTTCCATCAAATGGGAAGAAAAACTGTCAATCGTGTGTATGATGGACTACCACCTCGCTAAATGATGTAATTCATTTTATATCACCACCTCTCAATAATGGATATAATGACTAATTTAATTTATTTATGTTATATTTTTATCATTATTATAATTATTTAATTATAATACTGTATCTCCTTTCTTACCTTCCAAACCTTTGGAAAAATTATAACACCCCCCATGCGTACATGTAGACTACCATATCCATGATGTGATGTCATACATTTTACATTTTATTTTGACATAGATGGTAATGAGGGTATATTTAATGAATATATATGATATAAAAATTATTTTATAAAGGTGACTTAAAATTTTCCATTGTTTCATTCTATCAATCTAGATAATGTAAACAATGTTCATGCATGCATTCGACCTACCATCTCCATGAACAGTGTAATTAATTTTTTATCCCTAACTTTTATTGATTACTATAAATACAAATATAATGTATATATTTGATAATAATATAACTCTTAAAATTATAGATATTATGAAACCATTATCAATGTGAAATTAAAAAAATACTAAACAAAAACATAAAAGAAAAGTGAAGCATTTATTACCCAAAACACGATTTTAACAAAAAAAACTATTAATAAACGGGTAATAAAAGGTCATAAGTAAATAATATATTGTATAATATATATTAGTATGGTTATATAAAATATTTATAATAAAATTATATTTATTATATAGGATTTTCAAACATGTGTGAAGAAATTTGGGACTTAAGGTAGAGGATTTCTAGTTTTTATTTTATTTATGGGGGACATATACCATTTTCAACACTCATTTATTTTGTGTGATTTATATACTATAAATTGGAACTTTATATAATTAATATAATTATATTAATTATATTTAATATTTCATTTTATTTACTTATTTAATGGGTATTATGATTCAAAGTTTTCCAATATGGTAATGTATTTTATTATCACATTAATTTCTGTGGGGGAACATGCCGCATTCACCCCTTGTTTATTTTATGTGGTGTATATACTACCTATTAATTAATTTTATGATTATTATCATTATAATTATGTAATGTACATATCCATATCAGGTTCTTTCTTTCATTGGTATTATGAGTCAAAAGTTAACAAAGTGGTCGGGGTATTATGTTACAACCTCATTATTTATCGGTGTTTTTATGATTAATTTACAATGATGAAATATTATTATATATATATATAAATATATTTATAAGTTTCATTATCCTATAGTAATTTCAAGAAATTTTATTCTTTCCATTTCTTTTCCCTATTTGTGTAATCAAGGGTCCAAAATAATTTTTTTAAGGAAAAGCTACTTTATTTCTCTCTTCGGTAAAAAAATCATTTCTCTTGCATGTGTATATTTTATAAAAAAGTTAAAGAAATTTTTTTCTATTATAAAATGATTTATTAAAGAAATTTTTTCCCATGTTTTAATTTTTAAAATATATTTTAAAAGGATATTTTTTTAATTTTTTTAACAGTGATTTTTTTTCATTTTTCCAAAAATATGAAAGGAAAATTCATTTTAACATTCATGACATGAATGGTATTTTACAAAATCATGACTACTAAATTATTGAAAGATTACATTATAAATTTCTATGTTTATTTTCATAGAAAATATTTTATATAATTTTAAGGGAATTTTAATATTTTAAATAATTTTTTACCAATTGGAAAGGTTATTTTACTCAAGATATTTTACATGTGATCTTTAATTATCATTTTCCAACTAATATGAAATACTTTGATGTTACTTAAGCTTTATTGGTGATATGATCCAATGATAACATCCTTATTATTTCTCATGATGATTTATGAGCTTGATTATAAATTTTTTATAAAACCTATTTCTTTCCCATGGGTTATTTTATGATGAAATGTTTATAAAACCTTATACCTTTTCATGGTTTATGATATGATGAATGTTTTATGAAATTGTGGTGAAAAATATATTAATTATGTGATGGGTGGGAACTATATCTATATCCAATTAATTGGGTAATTATTAATGTTATATGATCTCAAAGGGTACATGTGAGGTTATCCCAATCCTAAAATAGGGTATACATGATGCTATCCAAATCCAAAAAGATATTACACTAGAGGGTATCCAAATCATGAAATAGGGTACATGGGAGGTTATCACAATTCCTAAATGGGCTACACTGGTGGCTTTCCCAAGATCAAAGTAGGTAAACGGGTGGTTAGGCCAGGACTAACATGTTATGAATGTATTTTTGGGTATCCTTAACATAATATTTTCTATGAAAATATATATGACCCAAATCTATGTATTTTTATAATTTTAGTCTCTCATGGATCATATTATTTGATTCTTAAATGATTCATGTATTAAAATAGATAATATTTATTCATTGACTCATTTTTAAGATCTATGATATGCATGGTATAATTTTTATATGTTATTCTCATGTTTCTATTACTATAACCTCACATTATGTTGATATCTCTTTATTTTTTCCTTACTGAGAATCTAAGATCACCATTTATTATGTTTTATTTCCTTCAGTAATGAAAAAAGGTGTTATGTATGATATGTAAAATAAGTTTTTTGGTTATAAAGAGTTGGTGGGAGATGATGTAGTTTACCTATGAACTAGTTGTTTATGTTTCCATGTTTCCAAAGGCATTATACCTAAATGATTATTGCATAGATTTTTACGTTATTTAATGAAAATTCATCTATTCAAATACGATATCAATGTATTAAGTGTGTGTGTCGTGAAATTTGGTATCAGAGTAGGGTATTAACATTTGAAAAAAATTATGAGAAATATTTAGTGATATTCCTAGGGATATGTATAAGGATATTTATAAGGATATGTATAAGATAATGTCAAAGGATATGTCTATATTTTTTTCTAAGCATAAATCTATGTATGGGAAAATATCTTGGAATTTTGGTAAAGGGTATGGTGAGTGGTTTACAAGAAATTATATCCTTATCTAGATACTACAAGTTGATGTGGATATGAAATAGTTGTACCAACGAAAAATAAATATAAAAAGGGGACTTCTTTTACACAAAGTTTTACACTCTAGGATGATATTTTTTGAGATTCACAAACTCCTTGCTAATGATCGGGAATATTTGAGTACATGATGGCCATGAATAATCTAGGTTAAACCTAAAGATTCATAGATCAAATATAATGTGTTGTTATTTATAAATCTGATTAATAATTTTTCTTGATTAAGTGTTTTTGAACTATGAATATTGTTTCTTACACTTTTCTTTTTGTTTTTTGTCAATGGAAAAAACTAAAATGAACTGGGATAACATTGAATATGTAAGATAATTTTTTGATAAAAAACTAAATGGGGTGATGGCTATAGTAAATAATATTGTAATTATTAATAATTAGTGATCATGATACATGATTAATAACATTCACATTAACCAACTCTTTTAATCTCTAAAGAATATAAGGATATAGTTCATAGAGATATTGGGTGGTGGTGACCATAGATGAAAGAGTATTTGGTTTCTAATATGTCAAGAATATTGGGATAATCACTCAACGGAAGGACTCAAAGTAACAATAATATGTTATATGTGTTGACAAAAAGGGAATGGAGTAAGTAATTATAAATGAAAATAAAATAGTTTTGTTAACACAATATAAGAGAATACGGGTTTCCCTAAGGCATTATCCATGGTTTAATGTTTTAAATATGTAAATTATGTGCATTATTTTAATATATTTCTTAGGGTTAAAGTTATTGAATTAGATCAATGTGGTTTTATGTGTAAATTTTTAGTTGCTGATGATGAATAGAATAAAAATGATATTTGAAATGAAGGAATTATTGAGGAATAATATGATAAATTCAATTTAATGGTTTAATAATGAAATTGAATTATTAAAGAGTTTATATAGTGGAACGTAAGAATTATATTATATGAATCAATAAATATATAAGGATTTTTCTGTAAAAAAATTGATGAAGTATTTGTAAGAATATGTCAAATGATAATGATGACCAAGAAAATTGATTTAATAGAAAGGTGATATTCTATAGAAAATATGTGATTTAAAGGAATGATAATACTTGATATGTTATTTATATTGATAAAATTGTGTTTATTTGAGATAATTTAAGGATTGATGTGGCTAAAGTAAGTTGGATAGTAATGATTAACTTAGAACTGATCAATGATTTAATAAAAAGGGGTTTATTTTTTCACTGATGGTGTTTATAGTATTTTTTAATTTATATAATATATTCAATAATTTGGGGTTTACTTAATGAATGAGGAATATTGTATGTTTTCATTGTGGTTTTATGGTAAATATGGTCATTACCCTGTTTTATAAGAATATATAAACAATGTATTCATATATTGGGTATGTGACAGTTAATAGTTTCTTCATAATATTTTTGGGTATAATGTTAGTTTATTTAAAAAAATTAGTGACCATATTTATAAAAAAAATTAATTTTCGAACATTTTACACTTAAAAATTTATTGAATGGTTTAGGTTGAACTCTGGATTAGGTTTTAGAGATTAATGTATTATTTCATCATAGTAAGATTTATCCATATTGGATAACATTTCAATTCCATTTTGATTTTGATGAAGACTGCAAATTAAAGAAATTAATTATCATTCTTTTATAGATATTATGATCTATTAGAAGTTAATTTTATCTCTTCAGGCAGAGAAAATTAATCTTTATTTCTTAGAGTAAGAGACATGGTTAAAATTTATTGAAGCATAACCAAAATTTGATATTGTTCTTATAAAATGGAAATAAATAATGTAAGGATATCTTCTAATAAAAACTTCTAAAATTTAAGAAAATGATATTGAAACAATAAAATATCTTATTACCTTTATTTATAATTAATTGAGGGTATTTTTCTCACCTTATTGGATTATAGTTTTTTGGTCTTTAACTTTATCATAATCATTCAATTTCTTGTGATCAATAATCTATGTAAATTACTTTTCTTTCAAATCTATATTTTCACTTCCCAATAATGTTATCCTATTTCAAAACTAGGTAATGTGTCAATTTGGATGGACATTTTATGTATTATTCCCCTCTTTTGAGGAGGATGTTTTATTAACCCTTTGTAAAATGTAGAATTTTAACAAAGCTATTTTTATATGAAAAACCATTAATTACTAAAATCATACTCCAATTTTGAGCATAAAAATTGTTTACTGGGGGTATAATGTAACACCTCAAAATTTTATAAAATATTTTTTTCTAAATAAATTTAAATTTTTAGAGAGATTGTGTTACACACAAAACAGAGTTCAAACAAACAATGATATACTATTATAATATTATTATCTAATATGACAGTTATCACATAGCCATTGGATTTTCATGTATAAATATAACTAATTAAATTATGAATATTATATAGTGTGAAAATGTATAATGTAAATTCATAAGATATAGATCATTTAGAAATAAAAAAAATATTTTATAGTAAAAGATACGTTTTACTAAAATATATATTTTTATGCATGCTAGGTATTTTTATATTAATAAATTAAATTAACCACTATTATAGAATAATTTTAATGAAAATAATTCATTAAATATTCAATAATTTTTTTTTAATTAGGATAATAATTTTTAGTTACGATATAATAATTAATATAGTTCTTTCTTAAAACTGTATTTTTTTCTAAAAAGTGGTTTCATCTGGTTTTTCACAATTATTTTAAAATTATTTTTTCCACATTTAGAAAAACATTTACCAAATTAAACTCATATTTCAAATAAAAATAACAAAATTTTCTTGTATTTATGTTTTAATAATTTTCTTAAAAGATTAATTTTTGCATTGAATGGGGGATAATACTAATTTTTATTAAAAACAACCTTTTCATTTAAATAATTTATTGATTTAAAATATTCAATAAAATTGTTGAAAAGTAAAATTATATCAAATATTTTATTATTAATCTAATTTAATTCATTGTAATAAATTTTAATATTTACTTTCATTTAAAAAAATTACTTATAAAAACTTTTCTTTGGAAACCCACTTTTTCATCGCATATGTGGGTCTAATTTCAAATTAAATTTTACCAATTATGTGAATTTAATTTGGTATATGGATATAATATTTAGAATATTAATAAATTTGTTTTAAAAAAAATTAATTCAATATTAATTCATAATGAATTGTTAAAAAGTAAAAATAAATTATTAGGGTTAAGATTAAAATAGGGTTTTGCGCGTTACATGCACTTGTGTAAACAATTAATTAACCACACACATAAGATTACTATTTAATAAATTTGATTTCATATTTATAATAATTTGGTCCAAATTATCTAATAATAATCATTTTATTTTTATTTCTGAATGGAAAATTACCTAGGTAAATAAAAATATACTAGTTACTGTAGTGAAAACTAAAATGGCAAAGGTAAGTAAACATAGAGGATTAAGAAATAAAATGTTTAAAAATGTGTTTTTTTATTTTGGACGTGTCAATCATCCCTATATTACATATAATATATTATTTTTCAAAAAAAATCACATTAGTTGATAGTGATTTCCCATTATTAAATAATTTGATGCATTTATTAAAATCTCACATCACCTCAATTAAAAAATGGTTAACTGCACCCCTTATTTATTCACAAATAATAAGACATTTGTATTGAAATAACCCTAAATAAATATTTCTAAAAAAACCTAATCCATTTTAAATATCCTATGGTATTCTCTAAATACAAATCCTAGGGTCCCTAATAAGATATCCAAAGGAGGTTGTTCTAAGTAAATGTAATCAATTTCTTTAAGCTCTTTGTTGTTACTCCTTATCTTACCACATTAATTAATATATAAAAAATTCAATATAATAAAAAATATAAAATATAATGAGATTTTTTTATTTTTATTTCATAACCTATATACATATCCTCTTTTATCAAATGGGAAACAAAATCGTCGATCGCGTGAATGAAGGTCTATTGCCTTGCAAACCAATATAATATTTTTTTCATCACTACCTCTCATATAAGGATATAATTATGGTTATTACATATATATTATATTTATGAAATAATTATACTTCTAAAATTATACTATCACATATACCTTCTTTTATTCCAATCTATTTTAAAATTATGGCGTTGTTAGTACGTATGTGTAGACTACCACCTCCATGAAGTAATGTGATATATTTTTCATTATTTATTTTGGACATGTATGATAATTATGATATATTTAATGAATTTATATGATATATATGATATTAAAATGATAATTTAAAGGAGAAATAATATTTACCTTTTCTCTTTTTTTGTCCATCAAGAAATCAGAAATATCATTTATGCATATAAACATCCTACCATCTCCTTAAACTATATAATTCATTTTTATCTCTAACTTTTATATTTTAAAATATATAAATATATAATTAATATATATGCATATATAATTAATATATATGAAATTTATATCATGGTTAAAATTACTGATATTATAGAACCATGATCTAAGTAACATGACTGAAAATACCAAATCAAAACATAAATATAAAATAAAGCAGTCATTACCTAAAACATAATTTTAAAATGAAAATTGATAATAAATGGGGAAAAAGAATAATTAAATTTGGGATGGTATGATATATATTATTATTTTTTAATATATTTATAATAAACCTTTATTTATTATACACTAGTTTTTAACATGTATAAAGAAATTAAAGACTTTAGGTAAGGGATTTCTATTCTATCTTTTATTTTTGGGAGATAAATGTCATATTCACCCATAGTTTCTTTTTTGTGGTGTATATATTTCAATTTCACATTTTATATAATGAGTAAACTTATTTTCATGATATAGAATTTTTCATTTTATTTTATTATTTAATGTGTCTTATGATTCAAAAGATTCTAAAGTGGTAAGTTATTTTCATCTCACTTTTATTTTTATGGGAAACATTCTATATAAAACTCTTATTTCTTTTGGTGGTGTATATACTACCCATGAATTAATTATATGGCTATTATCATTAAAATTATTGGATATACAAATCCATCTAATTTTCTTTATTTCATAGGGCTTGTGATTCAAAAGTAACCAAATTGGTGAGGGTATTATGTTACATCCTCGTTACTTTTTAGGGTTATTTATGATTAATTTTAAATGATGAATATTATTATATATCTCTCAATAAACTCATTAATTATCATTTCCTCTAGTTATTTCATGAAAATAAATTATTTCCATTTATTTTCCCCTCATTATGTAAAGAACCGACCCTAGTTTCTTTAATATAGTTCCTTAATTCATTACATTGGAATTATTACAAGAAATTCGTCTCCCAAAGGAAAAAATAGTTTATTAGTTTTGGAAAAATAGATATATACATAATTTCAAAATTATAACTTGAAAGGAAAAACAATATAGAAATTTCTTTGACAATATCTATAACTCCTATGTTATCCCTATATGTTATTCCTAATATACCTCTCAATGTCCTGGTAAAATGAAACATAAAAAATGGGTGATCTCAAATTCTCTGTAAGGGTAATAAATACAGCATAATATATCATAAACATAAACATTATTCATGGTGAATAGCTAAAAACATATGCCTTTAAAAATAAACTTAAACACATTATGGTAGGAATATGAGGTGAATAAATAATTCAATGATAAATAATAATCATGGGTATTCTACTAGTCTAATAACCTCATGAAAATTCAAATACTAGTTTTATAATGAGGTAATTCATAATTTCGGACATCATAACCATACCGTCAAATCCACCTTCCAAAATCATAAATAACCATTTTGTAAAGGCCTCATGCCAAGACTGTAGCTTGTCTCTAGAGACCTACTGATGCATCAAGGGGATATATGGGGTACCACCTATCACTTAATAATTCTAATACATTACACATATTAATGAGTATAAACATAAAAAACATATACAATAATATTGAAACTTAACATATGAAACTTAAATAACCTTCCCCGAACATTAAACATAAACACTAACCATTCCGAGTAAATTGGTGAATGGTTTTAAGATAGCACATCCGTAGTCAAACTTATAATAAACCATTAAATTAAATATGGTAGATGATACAATAAAAATATTAATCCCAATAATACATAAAATCAACTAGATTGTGAAAGAGATGAAGATACTCTTATAAAATCATCGAGTAATTCTTGAAATAAATACTCTTTTACTATAAAAATAATAGTTATTTTTTAAAATAATTTGTATAAAACTAGAAGTTAAGTAATTTTGTATTTTCATAACAAAATGAGTGATTTTATAAAGATTATTTCCTCTGAAAATAGCTAAGAATTTGAAAAATTCCTTTGAATGGGGCTTGTATATTGGGAAGAACTTTTGAAAGATCCTTTTAAAACATATAAATCCCTATAAATTAAAGTATTATTCTTATTGGTACACATACATAGAACATTTACACAGAATTTATGAAGAGTAAATATTAATAAATAATAATTTAATTTAGGTCATTAGAGAATATGATTAAGTAGAATGAAAATGACGGTTCGGGTAGAAAACACTTACCATAAGTCTGATGGTGTTCTTCACTTGATATTAGTTTCCTATATAACAAAATTAACTTCACTAATTAATATTTATAGGACCTATTAGTTATTTAATTGATTAACTATATCCTTAATAAGTTCATTCGTGTCCTTCTTGATGGGTTTAAGAGGTTTGGTTTTATTGTTTGGGAGTGTTTTCTTCCTTCGTATTCATGACCAGTTTACTTATATACATATAAGGATGAACATGTAAGAAGAGAATGGTTTTACACAATATAAGTTGTATTTTATTTTTTAACATCCAGATAATTACATGGTTAAACAATTTATTTGGTTATTGAGAGTGAATATGAATCATCATATAAAACATTAATAATAATTGTTTGGGTTGATTGGTAGTTTTTTATCACAACAAACTCCTTTTGATGTATAAATTAATATCATGGGTAAAAAAAGATTATATAACCCTAAATATGTCATAATACATATATTTTTTTTTCAACCATCAAAATTTTTACATGACAAGAATTGAAGACGGTAATAGAAATTGAAAACTCGTCATCCTTGAATGAGATAAATTAACACATCTCGGTTGGTGTATTCATTTCTAGTATAATAGTAGGGGGAAAGATAGATGATGATAAATTATTCCATTATCATAAAAAAATGAAATAAATTTAAGGTACTAGATTTAGCATCAAATTTGGATGAAATGAGGTGAGTAAATAAAAAGAAATGAATGGAACTGAAAATAAAATAAATGAAAAGAGGAATTTACCTCTTGACGTTATCTTCCTTGAGATCCTATTTAGCAAAGAGTTTTTGGTATTTTTATTAGAAAAAAGTCTTCTATACATGAAGGGGGATCTTGGGAGGATATTTTAGTAGAATTTAGACATGTCACAAGGCTTGAGAGGAGTGAAGAGAATAGAGAGTGAGGGGGGTTTATAGTGGAGGAGAGGGGTGATTTTTGAATATCTTATTCATTGTTTTATTATTTCCCTTAAGGAAACTAACATTTTTGATTCATGTGACCCATAATATTAATAAGTTCATGTTAGTTCGAACAATGTGTGGTTACATTATCCATGATGCTGTGAATAGTGAATTTTTTTGATAATGTATATATACGGTAAATTACTGTATTTTTCTATTGATCAAAAATATGAGTATTTCAGAAAAATCCAAATAATTCACTCAACCCATTTTTTGATGTGTAGAATTAAAAAATGAACTCCATTTTCTGAAAATCATTTTCTAAATATGGTTAATTTAATTTTTAAATAAAATCATAATTTCCTCTAAAAATAACAATTATAAAACTATAATTTTTTTATATCACCTTGAAAAATTAATCAAGATCTCATTATCTTATAACCTTATGAAAGTAAAATAATAATATGATTTACTATTCATAATGTTCATATTACTATTCATAAGGTTATTTTACTATTCTCCAAATATTATATTTGTCTTATCAAACTCTAAATATCTTACTGAATGCTTCTGTGTATGTAAGTTTTTTAAGATTATAATCACATAGGTGGATAAATTATGTTTGATTTCTAGGTTATAATAAAGTTTTGTTTCATAGAGACTCAATGTTTCCTGAATTTAATATTAAATTTATTTAAAAATCCTTGATATGTTACATTATCCCCTCCTTATAAAAAATCCATTCTCAAAATTCACAGAATGTAACCTTATAAAAAGATTTGGGTAGTTTTTCATCATAAGATCCACAGGCTCCCATGTTCCCTCTTCGATTTTATGATTTTTTTCAAAGTATATTTACCAATAGAGTTATTATATTCCTCAACACATATTCTTTAGTGTTCAGAATCTGGATAGACTCTTCAATGTAAGATAGGTCAAGTTCCAAATCTATACCTTCAAAAGTGAGTACATACATTCGTTTTGGAATGTACTTTCTCAACAATGAGACATGGAACACATTGTGTACTTTAGATAGGCTAGGCATCATTTCCAAATGATAATCCACAGCTTCAAATCTCTCTAAAATTTAAAAAGGGCCAATGTACCTAGGGATAAGTTTCCCTTTCTTCCTAAATCTTATAACACCCTTCCATAAAGACACTTTTAAGAAAACAAGATCTCTTACTTGAAATTCCAAACCCTTACTTCGATTATCATTATAGCACTTTTGTCTGGTTTGAGATTCTTTGATATGAGATTAAATAGTTTTTACCTTTGTTGTTGTTTCCTCTACAAGATCTAGGCCCACAAGCTTCCTTTCACCAACTTCATCCCAACATGTTGGTGTACAACATCTCTTTTCATACAGTACTTCATATGGTGCCATTTTAATGCTATAGTATAAACTATTATTGTATGAAAACTTCACAAAAGGTAAATAATTTACCCACATACATTTAAAATCAATTGATTATGATATCCACATGTCTTCTGTAGTTTGGATTGTCCTTTCTGATCTCCCATTAGTTTGAGGGTGATAAGAAGTACTTAAACGAAGCTCAATATCCAAAGATTTGTGAAGACCTTTCTCTAATTTAAATTTAAATTAAGGATTTAAATCAGACACTATTGAAAGAGGTGCTCTATGAATTATTTTAACTTTATTGATATAGAGTTGTGCAAGGCACTCCAGTGGGAAATCCTCCCTTATAATGAGGAAATGTGCAGATTTCATAAGTTTATCCACAATTACAAGTGTTACATCATTATTTCTTGGAGTTTTAGGAAATACTATGACAAAATCCATAGTGATGTAATCCCATTTACATGTAGGAATAGGTAGAGTTTTCATTATTCCTCTAGGATGTTGTTGTTCGTCCTTTAATTGTTGATTGACTAAACATCTTGATACATAATCATCAATTTCCCACTGCAAGTTGTCCCACCAAAAATGTTTCTTAAAATATCTATACATTTTAGTACTACAAGGGTGTATAAATAAATTAAAGCTTTGGGAATCATCCAATAAATCCATTTTCACATCAGGTATAGAGGGAACACATAACCTCTTCTGAAATTTCAGAATTCCATCTTCACACATGAAGTCAGACAACTTCCCATATTTCAGAGCATTAATTTTCTTTTGTATATTCTCATCATCAGGATGAGAAATTTTAATTCTTTCTGATAAATATGTTTGGGAAACCAATTGAAAAATGTAATGATGTTTTACCCTCTTTGATAATTCTAATGTCCATCCTTAATAGACCCATGAATACAGGATCCCTTTTAATCCTCATTTTGTTTAAAACTCCAGGATCATACTTACTAAATGCATCAACTACATTATTTTCCTTTCCTCAGTGGTACTGTATAGAAAAATCATAATCCTTGAGTATCTTGAGCCATCCCATTTTCCTAATGTTGAGTTATTTCTGTGAGAAGATATATTCTAAACTCTTTTAATCTATATATATCTCACATCTTTCACTATAGAGATAGTGTATTCATATTTTTAGATAAAATATCATATAAGATAGATCAATATCATTAGTAGGATATTTTTTTATGAATTTTTAACTACCTTGATGCATAAGAAACAACTCTATTATTTTGCTTAAGGGCACAATCAAGTCCTTTCTTTTATGCATCACTATAGGTCAAAAATGCACCATTCCCTGATGGTAGAGTCAGGATCAGAGCATTAACTAATATCTTCTTCAATTCTTTGAAAAATTTATCTCATTATTTTTTCCATACAAGCTTAACCACTTTACATGTAAGATTGTTCATTGGGTTGACTAAATGAGGGATGTTCTAAACGAAATCTCAATAATAACCTTATAAACCAACAAAAATATATATATTAGTTATGATCATTGGAGTAGGTCATTCTTGAATAGATTTTGTCTTTGTAGGATCAATAGATATTCCATCCATACAGACAATTTGGCAAAGAAAAAAAAACTGATTGAAACCAAAATTCACACTTGATAAAATTCCCATATAATTTATTTCTTCTATGAGTCTTCAGAATAGTGCACAGGTTATTTTCATTATTTTCGTTGATTTTGGCTCATACCAAGATATCAATAATAAATACCACCACAAATTCATCATGATATTACTTGAAAACTATATTCATTAGATCCATGAAAATATGTGATGTATTAGTTCGTGAAAAGGCATTACTATAAACTTATAATGACTATACCTAGTTTGAAATGTTGTCTTTGGAATATCTTCTTTCCTCACACACATCTAATGATACCCAGATCAAAGGTCAATATTTGAAAAATATTGGTATCTATGAATTAGATCAAATAAAACATTAATGAAAGGTAGGGGATACTTTTTGTTTATGGTTGTATCATTCATATCTTTGTAGTGAATGCACAACCTCATAGATCCATCTTTCTTTTTAATGAAAATAATAGGGTCTCCCCATTAAGAAACACTAGGGTGAATAAATATTTTATCACTCAATTCCTATAGTTGTTTCTTTAGTTCTAATAATTCCATAGTGTCCATTCTATAAGGAGTATTTTAAATAGGTCTTGAACCAGGAATTAAATCAATTATGAACTTAACTTTGCATTCTGGAGGATGTCTAGGTAAATCCTCTGGAAAAACATCAATATAATATTTCACAACAGGTACACCCTCAATTTGAACATTTATTTTCTCACTCATATATATTGATTTCTCATTCTCCCTAAGAATTGAATTTATTATAGCTATTAAGGGTCGATCTAGATGAGAATCATATGGTGATATTTCTACCCTAAAGATAAGGTATTCCACATTGTCTTACAAAATTGTAACTTGTATCTTCTTATAATATATTTTCAAATCATAATTTGAAATCCAATCCCTAACTAGGATTATATTAAAGTAAATCATCGGGATGATGATAAAGTCAGAAGATAAATCGTGTTCATATGCCATAATGGGGACTGCCTTGCACACCTTTGTGGCAATGATACTTCCCTTAGGATTTTTTATTGAAAAATGCCTTCTTAAATAAAATTTAAAATATCTAATTTTCATAGAAAACTAAGAAGATATGAATGAATTTGATGATCTAGAATCAAATAAATAATTGTCTAAGTTTGAGGAAACAATTAAAGTACCTTCCACCACATCATTATAAACTTCAATATCAGTAGTTGTGATCGCATAAGACTCATCTTTCTCCCTTGGCCTTCTTTGGAGAACGTTTCCTTGATTCCTAGGATAATCATTTCCATAATTTCCCCTCTTCGTGAAATTGTATCATTGAACATTGGTATCTTATTTATTCCCATTATAATCCCAATATAGGTGGAATTTTTCTCTACGCTTGTAACAAACACCCATACCATTCAGGTTAGTACTTGGACGTCTCTACCCATAATTATCATAGGGTAGAAGGTCAAATGTTTCCTTATTACCCATTTCCTTATTTCCTTTTCCAAATTTTTCAACAACCCTCTTCTACTCTTTCTTTCCCTTAAAATCATAAGACTTATATAATTCTTCTTCCATCTTGATATCACATGAGACAATATATTCATATGATGAGAAAAAATGGGAGAATATGGACCTTAGAAGTAATGGTTTTAAACCATAAAATAATCAATCAAACTTTCTCCTTGGATTATGTATGTAGTCTGTGGCATGTCTTTCTAACCTTGTGAAGTTAGATTCATACTTTTCAACTTTCTAATCATTTTTTTCACAGATTCAGATACTACCTTTCTCTATCTACTCGTTTTTCATGAGTGAAGTATTTTTCTAAGAATGTTTCCTTAAAATCCCTCCATTACATTTCATATATTTCTTACTCCTCCTTTTTGTTTTGAATTAAAGACCACCAATGGTCTGTATCTCTTAATAAGAGATAAAATTCCATGAATACCTTTACTCTTTTTTTACATCAAAAGAGATAAATATAATCTCTAATGAACTTATCCACTTCTCCACTACGAATGGGTTTTTAGTCTGATTAAATGATGGAGGTTAGTGTCTCATAAAGTGGTCTAACATATCCCCTCCACATTGTGGATATGTATTCTCCATATAGGTAAGTTTATTGTTCATAACCCGAGTCAGTTGTCTTATTATAGTTATAAGTTTTGCAGGACCTATTGAAAAACTAGAGCTAACATCATTATCTTGCATCAGAGGGAAATCCCTACATGGGATATCTGTGTTCATGCAGTTTCCATTCCTTCCACTATGAGCTATTTCTAAATAATGGCATACATTAGATTAGGTTATGAATAATAATGTATTATCTCCACATAGAAAAATACTTAGCATAAATTGAAATCATATACATATCTAATCTCACAATCATAAACATGGTTTCTTTGAGGAAAATTTTGAATTTAAATACTTTATAATGGCTTGAAAATAAAATGTGAATTATCCTAAGCATATCCCTCAGAGTGTCAAACCAGGTTCATTGTAAGGCCCATTTTTGTGTCGTAGGATACCCCAGGTCAAGCCCTAAACTCTTTATCACTTCTAGGTACATTTTTACCAGAACCATGTCCACTTGTAGTATCTAGAAAAGGATTTATTTTCTAGAAATATCTTCATAATCTATTTCTTTCCAAAATTTCAAGACGGTCTTGTATTTTCATCCTCAAAGTATATCTTAGGGTTTTTCCCGAATCTATATTTTCTAAATGTAGTTTATAAGTTTTTTACTAAACGTCCTCTAATACAAACTATAAAGACCAAGCCCTAGTTTCCTAGAGTTGGTTCCTTACTTATGTACATTGGAATGATTAAAAGAAATTTTTATCTGAAATTAATGAATAGTTTAGTAGTTTTTAATAAAAAAATATATATACATAATTTCAACATTACAACTTAAAAGGAAAAATGATATAGAAATCCTATTGAAAACATCCATAAATCCTAGGTTATCCCTTAATTTCATTCACAATATACCTCTTCATGTCCTGGTAAAATGAAACATAAGGGGTGAGCTCAAATGCTTAGTAAGGGTACAAAATATGGTGTAAGATATCATAAACATAAACATTATTCATTGTGAATAACGAAAAACACATGCCTTTAAAAATAAACTTGAACACATTATGGTTGGAATAAGAGTTGGATAAATAATGTCATAATAAAGACTAATAATGGGTATTATACTAGTCAAATAACCTCATGAAATTTCAAATACTAGTTTTATAATGACAGAATGAATAATTTTAGACATAATAACCATACTGTTAAGGCCTCATGCTACGACCATAAATAACCATTTTGTCAAGGCCTCACGCCAAGACCATAGTTTGTCTCATTTGACCTAACGATACATCAAGGGGCTATAGAGGGCCCCAAATTTAACTTATTAAGTCTAATTTATTCCTAATATTAGTGGGTATAAACATAAAAAACATATACATTCATATTGAAACTAATATATGATACTTAAATAACCTTCCTGAAACATTAATCATAAACACTAACCATTCAGTGTAAATTGGTGAATGGTTCTAAGATAGAACATACATAGTCAATATAATATTAAAACATTAAATTAAATATTCTAGATTATATCATAACATATTAATCCCAATAATACATAAAAATCAATAAGATTTTTGAAATAGATGAAGATGCTCTTATAAAATCATCGAGTTATTCTTGAGATAAATACTCTTACTTTGAAAATAAGAGTTCTTTTGGAAAATTATTTGTATAAAACTAGAAGTGAATTAAGATATTATTTTCAAAATATAATAAGGTATTTTAGAAATATAATTTTTTCTAAAAACTGATTATTTAGTGTCCTTTAAAATAGCTAAGAATTTGAGAAATTCCTCTGAATGGGGCTTGTATTTCAGAAAGAATTTTTGAAAGATCCTTTAAAAACATATAAATAACTGTAAATGGAAGTATGATTCTGGTTGGTAAAAATATATATAAAATTTACAAAAAAAATATTAGGAGTAAATATAAATAAATAATAATTTATTTGAGGTCATTAAATAATAAGAGTAACCTGAATGAAAATGGTGGTTCATGTAAAAAACACTTACCTGGAGTCTGATGGGGTTCTTCGCTTGATCTTAGTGTCTTGGATAAACAAATTAGATTCATTAATTAATATTTGAAGAACCTATTCATTATGTAATTTATTTATTATATCCTTATTAATTTCATTCATTCCCTTCTTGATGGGTTTAAAAGGTTCAATTTTATTGTTTGGGAGTGTTTTCTTCCTTAGTATTCATGACTGGTTTACATATATACATGTAAGGATAAACATGTATGATGATAATGGTTTTCTAGAATATAAGTTGTATTTTATTGGTTAAAATCTATATTACTACAAAGTTATAAAATTTATTTGGTCATTGGGAGTGGAGATGAATCATCATATAAAACTTTAATGATAATTGTTTAAGTTAATTGGTGGTTTTTGATCACAATGAACTCATTTTGATTTATAAATTAATATCATGTGTAAAAAAAGATTTTAGAAACTTACATAAGTCATAATAAATATATTATTTTTTTGTTCAACCATAAAAATGGTTTCATGAACATAATTTAAAATGGTAATAGAAATTGAAAACTTGTCATCCTTGAATGTGATAAATTAACACATCTCAGATGGTTTTTTCATTTCTAATATAAAATAAGGGGAAAAGAGTGATGATGATGAATTATTACATTATCGTAAAAATATTACAGTACATGTAATGTACTATAGTTAAAATAAAATCTGGATGAAATGAGGTGAGTAAATAAAAAAGAAATGAAAGGAACTCGAAATTGCAGAAATGAAAAATAGTAATTTACCTCTTGAAGTTATCATCCTTGAGAGCCTCTTTGGGGAGAGGTTTTTGGTATTTTTAGGAGACCAAATACTTCTAGACATGTAATAGGATATTGGGAGGATATTTAAGTAGAATTTATATATGTCACAAGTCTTTAGATTAGTTAATAGAAGAGGGTGTGGGGGGTTATAGTGGGGGAGGGACGTGATTTTTGAATATATTATTCAATATTTTATTATTTCCCTCAAGACAACCAATTGTGTTGATTAATGTGACCCATAATAGTAATACGTGCCTATTAGTTTGAACCAAGTGTGATTACATCATCCATGATGCTAGTAATAGTGAATTTATCTGATAATTTATATATAAAGTAAATTGTCTTATTTTACTATTCACCGAAAATTCGAGTATTTCAAAAAGATCCCAAAAATTTAACCAAATAATTTTTTGATGTGTAAAATGAAAAAATGAACTCTATTTTTTGATAATAATTTTCTAAAAATGACTAATTTAATTTCTAAATAAATCATAATTTATTTGAAAAAAAAATTAAAACTATAATTCGTTTTATATCACCTTTAAATATTAAACAAGATCTCATTATCTTAGAAACTTAAGATAATAGAATAATAATATTATTTACTACTCATAAGGTTCATATTACTACTTTTAAGGGTATATTACTATTCACCAAAAATTAATTTTTCCTTATCAGACTCTAAATATCTTACTAAACGCAACCATGTAAATCAATTTTTTCAATATTCAAATCACAGAGATGGAAAAATTATGTTTACAGGATAGGTTATAAAAAATTTTTATTTTGTAGAGAATCAGTGTTTCATTCATTCAATGTTAATTTTATTTGAAAATCCTTGGGGTTATACACATTATGTACACAAGGGTCTAAAATTATTTTTTAAGTAAAACAGAATTTCATTCTCTCTTCAATTGAAAATCATTTCTCTTCCATGTATATGTTTACTAAAATTGTTTTAATGAGAGTTTTCCCTATTATTTAATGATTATTTAAATAAAATTACTGATGTATTATTTTATACAATATGGTTTAAAATAAATATTCTTATCATTTTTCAAACAAGGATCTTTTCACTTTTTACCAAAAATGTGAAAGGAATCTTCATTTTAATATGTACGGAAGGAATAGTATTTACTTCTGTCATGAACACTAAATAATTTAAAACTTAGGATACAATTTTATAGGTTATTTTCATATAAAAAATTTTCTTAAATTTTTATGAAATTTTTAGATTTTAAAAGTGTTGTTAATGTGGAAAAGTTATATTCCTCAATAAATGTTCCAAGTGGAAATTCAAAATAATTTTCCATATAAATGAAAACCTTGGATATTACATAATATTTATGGGGGATATGATCTCATGATACCATCCTTATTAATTCTCTTTATTATTTATGATTATTTTGAAAAATGTTTATGAAACTTGTTTCTTTTCCATAGTTTATGTTATTATGAAATGTTTATGAAATAAATTATCTTTTCCTGGCTTATGAAATGATGAATGTTTTATAATATTGTGGTACAAAAATTTTGGGATTATGTGAATGGTGAGACATATATCTACCTATTATGCAATGGGTAATTATTAATGTTTTATTATATCAAAGGACAAGCTGTATTTTTTCCATGACCGGAATAGGTAATATGGGAGGTTATCCCAATCTTGAAATTGGTACATGGGAGGTTATTTCAAGACCAAAAGAGGGTACAGGGGAGGTTATCCCAATCTTGAAAGAGGGTACAAAGGAGGTTATCTCATGGCTGAAGTAGTTACACATGTGGTTATTCCTATCCAAACATTTTATGAATGTCTTTTTGGGTAACCTTGACAAAATGTTATCTATGCTTATATGTATGACATAAATCTATATTTTATTCCATTTTTATGCTCTCATTTCTGATGTTATTTGATTACATTATGATTCATGTATTATGAACTACCATGATTTATTACATGAATCATTTTTATGATCAATGATATTAAGGTTATGGTTTACAAATGTTATCTTCATGTTATAATACTCATATGCTCATGTTATGTAGATATCTTTATCATGTTTTTTTTCCTCAAGTTATGAATAAAATTATTAACTATGATATTTATAATAGGTTTGTTAGTTATAAATATCTTTGTGGGATATAATTTAGTTCAACTATGAACTAGTTGTTTATGTGTCCATGTTTCCAAATTCACTTTACCTAAATGATTATGGTGTTGATTATTTTGTTAATTAATGAATATTAATCTATTAATATGTGATATTTATGTTTTAAAAAGTGTATATAATTAAAGGAAACTAGTTATTTGGCATCATAGGAATCCCTTTGGGAAACAATTATCCTAAATTATAGATAATGATATTGAACTAAATAACTTCAAAATCCAATATAAATAAACATTCCAAATAAGTCATAACCAACTATAATTGTCCAACCCATTTGCATAAACATAAAACAAATCCATAAAAATAAAGATATAATAGGGGATTAGATAAAACACTAAATTTATATAAAACTACTAAAAACCAACTTGATAAAAGACCAACCCATATCCATGCAACCATTAATTTCTCCCCACCACACCACTCACCCCACATAAGAAACAAGAATCAATTGAGAATTTGAAAGAAAACCTAGAACCTAAAATATATAGATGTTAGTTAAAATCCAAATAGGTCACCAAAACCCTCTAAAACTGTGAAATATGTTTCATAATGAAATTCATCAATGCTAGTTTGAAAATAAAACTAAAAATTATTATTTTCACAAATATCTCATGGAAAACCAAAACAATACCATAACCAATATTCAAAATATTTATCATGTTTTAAAAAATTGAAAACAAATATTAAAACAAATTCCACCAGCATAATTAATTTTAAAACCAAAATTCCATTAGTATTTCTCAAATATAACCCACCTGTTTCATTTAAATTAAAATGAAAACTTTGAAAACATTAAACCAATCAAATTTATCTTTAAACAAAACACCCATTTTGAAATCCACTTTAAAAACTATCACAATATTATTTAAATTCAAAACATTTTTTAAAAACATTTTTAATACTCATTTTCTAAAGAAAAATACACAACACACATAGAGAGAGAGGTCAAGCATAAAAAAACAAGAACCATATATCACAAGTAATTTATCAAATATAAACATGAATTGATTCCTTAACAATGAGATCGATGGAAATGATACAAACATACACTAGATCCAACACGCATCAATTAACAACTAGAAAACCAATTGAATGTGACTTGGTATATATATTTATATTCTTAATGTTAAAATAATATTATTATATTAGAGTATAATATTATATGAAACAGCTACTGGAAAGAGATGAATTTCAAACCATAAGTCATCCAACTATCCCTCATAATCATAATTGTGATGAAACCCACATTCCAATCCCTTTATTCCTAGAATTAATGGAGGGCCACTAGCTATGTGTGAAAAAAATCTATAATGAATTAGATCTCCCAATTAGTAATTATTTCCTATAACCAGTAAAGGAAGTGAGGTGTGAGAACATTTAAGAAAAGTCCAACAAAAAAGTCATAACCATATTTACCCTCACCTTTAACACCCAATAACGAATTTCCCAATATATATAAATTTCACCCACTATATAAATAATAATATTCCGATAAAATGTTATAAATAGGAATCACATAGTGATAAATAACCCATATAAGGGATAAACAAGTCAAGAGGCAATCAATGGGTGTCGTTCACATTTAACATTTTTAATTCAATGGGCCAACTAGGCCTTTAAAACTTAAACAAGGATTAGGATTCTAATACATTAAACTTTTCATAGAACATGACTTTATTAATTTCATATAAAATTATGTACATCACCTACACATTTAAAAACGTTTCAATTACACCCCTAAAATGGATCTTCTTATTGAAAATACAAAACAATGTCAAACACCATATTTTCCATCAAACAAATTTCAATGATCCATGAATTAATTATAAAAATAATGGTTAAACCACTAAAAAATTAAAATCACCATTTTAAATCTATTAAATAACCCCTTTATAAATTATTTTGAGGTCAACACCTCACTTCAAAACAAAACCCTTTTTTAAAACATAGTTTTCACTCATTGAAAACTAAAACTAGATTTAAAATCACGTGAATGTATTAAAAATGTTTCAAAATCCACATGGATATTTCAACAAAATAATATTTTATGAAAAAATTCTATTCCAGACATGAAAACATGGAATTTAAATGATAAACCCTTTATACCATTCTCAAAACACTATAAAATGGTTTTAAAACATCACAAATATTACATATGTTAAAACGTTAAATAAAAATATATTTTGAAGTAATAATAACGTTTTAATTTCCAATATGAAATAATATCATAGAATCACTTACTTTGGATAAGTTGAAACCAAGAAGAAACGTGTCACCTTCAATTATGACCACATCAACTTGGATAAAAATAGCATATGCGCACTCTAGACACACATAAAACCCCACCATTAGATCCACATGGAACCCTAAAATCATCCAAAAGAGATATATGGTTCATGGGGGAATCCAAACCCAAGAGAAAAGAGATAGGGAATATAAGAAGAGGGAGATAAAAGGTATAAGTGTCTCAAAACCTTCTATAAATCACCAAAGAGTGGCCAATAATTTATGGATGAGGAATGTGGATATCCTACTTGGGATTACAAGGTTATATAACTTGTTTGGAGAGAATTATGGTAATAAATCCTCTTAAATTGAGAGGGAATTTTATAAAGTTTCTAAAATTTTAAACTCCTAGAAATGACACATGGTTTTCCAAACTGTACACAACCCAATACCTAGTGATAAGGCACACACACGATTTGGCCACATGATTTTATAGACCATGTGTTAACCATACACTAGCCTCTACTTAAGTTAAAGATACTACATATATACTCATATAGTATAGTATTATTTGGTAAAACCGTACACCTCACCTTAGACACACACAAATCCCCTCATTGATTCTATAGAGAACTGCATGGTTTTTTAAAACTATATATAATCCATGAAAAATTTATTGGTGAAAAGAAATGTCCCACCCACATGGGAAACATACTATTATCACTAACCATGCTGGATAATCATGATTCTCCTAAAAAACCTCCAAAATGTGAAATTCTATCCCATTAACAATTTAAACACAAAACCACTCAAAAAATGATGAAATAATACAAAAATAATAACACCATGAAATGAGGGTGTCACAAAATGGATATGATTAAGGTTTTGAATTAATTCATTAAGATAACTATGTTTATGATACTAGAGGTTAAATTAACATAATATAAGTCAGTATTAGAGGAAAGTTTTTTCCCTCACAAATTCCTTTATTTGAGACAAGTTTGGTATTATGTTCTTAATTTCCCTTATATGGTGTATACACGACCTATGTTAGATTTTATATCATGAAATTATTTTATTAAATATATTTTAAGATCAATTATAAGTTCTATAATTCAATGGATTGTGATTTAATTTCTACCCAAGCCATCTGTGGGGTTTTTCTGTGTTAATTTTCATTCTTTGTGTCTCATGTTATAATCAACACCTGTTTTATTTTTTTGGAGAAAAATTTTCCATGGATTAAATGTTTTTAATATTAATCAATAAATATAGAGGAATTACAGGTATATTTTTTATCTCTCTATAGTATTCTTTTTATTCAAGAGTTGTGTTTTTATGGTCGAAAACAATCCTATGACCTAGAAATGTAAAAGTGTGTGTAATTTCCTAGTAAATACATATTTTTCTAAACACTAGTCAGTAGATTAAGATATAGAAGAGATTAACATAGGGGTAATCACCTTGAAAAGGGTTTGTTTATAATTGAATCAGTTTTCACCTTGATGCAAGATAAGTGGGCCTAGTACTACACACCTAGTGAGATGTTCCCGAGGATAGACTTTGGAATATTTAAATCCTATTAAAGAACCATGATAAAGGATTATTCATACCTTTTATTCAGTATCCTTATAATGAAAACTATTGAACCCAATTACTATATTACATGGATTACCTAGAATATTGGAAGTTACCACACCCCTATATTTCTTTGATGAGGGTATGTCATATTATTTTTGACAATACCCCCATAGCTTCTTTGTTGATTAAGGGATATTATTTTATACTTACCCATTATTATATTTAATTGGGATATATTTTATTTCCATATTTCTCGTTATATATATGTCTAAGTTTTATTTAGTATGATTTTCCATAGAAAATGGTATAAATGGTATTGATTACTCTTATGGGGAACTCATTATACCTAATTAAGTGATAGGTGGGGATAGGAAATATATATCCTCTTGATGCATAGACAGGTCTAATGAGGCACAAAATGTTGGGATTTAGTGTATACCTCTTCTAATAATATAAAAATTGTTTTCTCATAAGGCCATAAAAGAATTTTTTAATGCTAGGATTTACAAATTCCATCAGTATGAGATCAATGTTTACTATTATCCATATTTTCATTTATTTTCATGGATATATCATTCCATCAGATTTAGTTGATTATGTATTCATGTATTTTATTTATTCTTTCCATATCAATTTTTTAATGTTTTTGTTATGAAATCTTTGGGTGTATTCTACTCCTAATGAGTATCTGATCTCATCCGGATTTTTTTCCCTTACCTTAGTAAACTTATAGGATGAATATTTTAAACATTGTGAGATATTATGAAAAGGATAATAATGTTATCACAATATCTTCATATTGAATCTTATGTTTTGAATTTAAATTTATGTATTTATCTAGTCTTAAAATTCTACTAGGTTGTCTGATCCTATGATAACTCTTATTTTTTACCAATAATGAAATATAATTACCATTTATAGGTTTATGGACTTTGATATGTTATAATTAGTATCCAATAAATTTTATTAGGTGCCTTTGAACTATATTTAGAGGAAACAAGTTAGATATCACAATTTTTATGGAAAAAAATTACATTATTATTATGGAAAACTTTCGAAAATATAAAAGGAATTTCATTTTAAAATTCAATATCATTAGATAATTATTTTTATGACATTGTATTAATTTAGTGAATAATAGGAGGAATAAGAACCATATAAATTACTATTATCAATTTAGGGACATCCCCCCCCCCCAACAAGTTAATTAATCTAGAGTTGAAGAAAATCCGTTTATAGGTATATTGGGGTAGTTGACTCAAGTTATCACAAATAATATAACCCGCATATAGAGACCTACTAAGCCACAACATGGAGAAACTGCGTTGAACATTTTCATTTTACAACAACCTCTATAATTTGTTATAGAAACTAATCAATTTATAGTTAAAAAGTGAAACATGTCACCATAGAAGAACACTCTCTCTTTATGAATTAGTGAAAAGTAAGACATCATTATGGATGTCTATCATATGAAGGGATATATGGATCAATGGTGGTCTCTAATTCAAAATTCTAAATATGAAGATGAGATAAAGTTCATGGAATATGGAACATTTAATATAGTATTCTTTGAAAAACACTTTCCTTGTGAACCAAGATATGAAATCTAATGAAAATTCCCCAATTTTAAATAATACTGTGAGGAAAATAATAATAAATATGAGGATAACTTTACATGGTTATCTAAACATATTGTGGACTATGTAGGTAGACCAAAATCAATGTTTATTTTTTATTTAGTGATTTAAATTTTATCCATCAAAGCGATCTGGTCCCTCATACATTTTTTCATATAAGGATATAGTCTCAAGAACTGTTAAGATAGAAAAAGATATTTTCAATGACATATGAATTAATGGGAAATGGGATAATAAAAGGTCAGCTAAGAATCATGGGAAGAACAATGTGAACAAGATAAATAATGGAAGGGTGGGATTTCACACATGTTATAACTATGGGAAAACAACCTGATACTTATATGAATGTAACTAGAGTGTGTTACATGTATAGATAAAATGTCATAAATCTCACTAATGACAGGAAAATAAAAAATATATTGATTATTAGTGCTTTTACTATAGGAAAAATATAAATTTTTAAATCCAATCCTCAAAATGTCAAGGGAATTTGCCTCGAAAATGTCCAAGGGAGAATTCCCAAGCTTATGTGATTAACACAATTGAGTTCTATGTTCATAATGAATAGGTCTAAAGTAATTTTATTATTCCCTAAAATTTATCTAATTTTTTATTTTATTATTTATATTGACACTATTTTATATATTCCATGTTTTCGAAAAACATTACATATTTACCATTCACTCTGGTAAGTGATTTATCAATTATGTTACTGAGTAGAAGACTTATCACAACAATGATATGTCAGACAATTAAAATTATAATACATGGGTGTACACAAAATACAAACCATGTTATTATACCTATTTTTGAAATTTATGTGATCCTTGGTATAGATTTATTTTAAATTATAATGAAAATTTTTATTTCTAAGAGAAATATATTATGATTCAGGAAGGTGAGGAGGAGTCACTTTTCTTTGGAGAGGAAACTTCATCATCTAAATCATGTCTACATCCTCTCCTAGTAAATTTTTAAAATGAAATTCTCTATAGATAGGAATATTAAGTGTGATATATGGATGAGAAATATATCCTAAAAATAGAGTATGTGCTTGTGTAAAAAAATTCATTGATGTTTTTTTAAAATATTTACCTAGCCATCCACCAGAGTGTGGAGTTGAGTTCCCGATGGAACAAATTCCTGATGCAAGGCCTATATCTAGAAATCCTTATAAAATAGAACTAGTAGAGTTGGTGGAGCTGAAAAAAATAGATATAGGATTTGATTTATAATATAATTATACACCCTTTTATTTCACTAATGGGAGCCCCTTTTTTGTTCATGAAAAGGATGTTTCAATGGTATAGTGTGTTGATTATAAGGAGATAAATGTCATTAATATAAAAAAAAAATTATATTTTACCAGAAATTTATGACTCATTTGATCAACTCCATGGAACCCAATACTTTTTTGAGAGTTATCTTTACTTTGGTTATCATCATCAAAGGGTGGAGAAGGATTATATTATGAAAACATCATTTCAAATAAGGTATAGCAATTATGAGTCTATGGTAATACCTTTTGAATTAACTAATGAACCTTATATATTTATGTATATAATGAATAGATTATTCAAAGAGTATATTGATAACTGTTTGGTGATATTAATTGATGGTATCTCAATATACTCTTGGATCTATGAAAATCATGAGAATCATCTACAAATTATTCTGAAGATCCCCAAAAAATGGAATTATATGCTAAGTAAAGTAAATGTGAATTTTGGATTGATGAAGTTTGTTTTCATGGACATATTATATCCAAGTATGGGATATATATTGACTCTTAATGTAAAAAATATAGTCTAATAATGTCCTATATAGATGATCATAACAGAGATATCAATTTTCTAAGGCTTAGTTGGCTACTGTCAACAGTTTGTTTAAAATTATTCCATTTTAACAAACCCTTTTAAAAAGTTAGCATATAAAGTGGTTAAATTCACTTATTCATGGGTATGTAAGATAAATTTTAAGTGATTAATAAGAGTATAATTAATTCACAATTATTGACTCTACCATTAGGTAAATAATTATTTTTAATTTATAGAGATTCGTCAAAGTGATCACTTGGATGTGCTCTTATACATAATGATAGTGTGATTAACTATGCATCAAGTAAATTTAAAATACATGAAAAAAACTATCCAACACGTGACCTTTATCTTTTAGTTATAATATTTACTCTAAAATTAAGTAGGCACTACCTTTACGGTGAGATATTAGATATTTACATAGACTAAAAGAGTTTTATATATATCTTCTCTCAAAAGGAGATAAATATGAGGCAATGAAGATGGTTGGAACTAACAAAGCATTACGATTTATCAATACACTACCACCTTTGAAGTAAAACAAGGTTGTTTATTCACATAGTAGGTGGGATCATGGAGTTATGACCATTATGATGATAACCAAGGATCCAATATATAGAGATATGGTAAATATGTATAAGGTGATTTCTATAAAAGTAGATCCATCATTCCTTTATAAATAAATTGTTCTACCATACCTACTAGAAAATATAGAAGATACCTAGAAGGATGATGTGAAATTAAAAAATAATATTAATTTAATTAATGATGGAAAAATGATATAATTCATCTATAGAAAAGAAGTTTTGACGTTTGGGTAGAGGTTATGTGTTTCATGAATACCAGAATTAAAGAGGGGACTACTAGAATAAGAAAATATCTACCTCTTAATGGAGTCATGAAACCCCTAACTATACCAATATGGAAGTGAGAAAAAGTTACAATGTAATTTATCAATAGACTCCCAACGTCTCTAAGGAATAATGGAGTTATATGGGTCATCATTGATCATATTACTAATTCTTATCCTTTCTTATAAATAAGAGAATATATACCTCTTAGGATCCTTTCCCAACTCTATATCATTGAAATATTAAGGCTTTATGGGGAACCCCTATCAATTTTATCTGATCATGGGCCTAGGTTTACATATAAATTATAAAAGATTATTCAATTTTATTTCATAAATGATATTAATTTAATCATTGTTGATCATCACCTTACAAATGACTAGTCTGAAAGAATTTTCTAGACTATGAATGATATGTTGGGATCAAGTTCTCTTGACATTAAATTTATATGGGAATAGTATCTATAATTAGTGTAATTTTCATAAAATAATAGTTTCCATTCATACTTATAGATGGTACTATATGAATAATTTTATAGGAACAGGTGTCATACTCCAACCTTTTTGGAATAATTTGGATATATATTTTTACTTATCCCACAACGTGTGTATAATATTATTATCAAATTATGAAATATTTATAAACACATTAAAGTATCCCAAATCAAAAAAAAAGTTATATGTTGATAATAAAAGGAAACTCTTGGAATTTGAAGTGGGAGATCATATATTCTTAAAAGTTTCACCATGAAAGGGAGTTTTTTGATTCAACTAGAATGGGAAATTAAACCCTAGATACATTAGGCCATTTCAAATATTATAAATAATTGGATTTACATCTTACCGATTGGATATTCTTCCAAACCTTTCTAAAATACATGACATCTTCCATGTTTCATTACTATGAAAATACATGTTAGATCTGATTCACATGCTCAAATATTATGGAATGGAGGTGGGGAATATGTTTTCCTATAATGAAGAGTCTTTTCAGATTCTTGGCCCCAGAGAGTAAGTGTTGTGGGATCAAATAACTTGATTAGGAAAATTCCTTTAGAAAAATCATAAATTGTAGGAGGAAAACTAGAAGCCTGAAGAATCTATAGGGAATAAATATCCTCATTTTTTTTAATATATGATAAATATAGCCCTATTTTTAGGAATAATTTATTTAAGGGGTGAATGTAACACCTAATACTCTACTCTGGTAGGTAAACACCATATCTTGAACTATCCCAAAATGAACCCTTTAAGGTGCCCTTATTCATAAAATTTTTTAAAAGATTAATTTTATAATTTTAAACTAACCAAACTAACTTCATTTTTGAACTAATAAAATATAAATTAGCTTAGTAATGATTTTTGAGCTCTTTATTAGATGGTTGATTTTCTGTCAAAAAAATCAGTTTTCACAAAAATTATAATTTTTATGAATTTATTATTATATAAGAATGAAAAATAAATTTATAAATCATTTTATTTAATAAAATATAAATTATATATATAATTATTAATTTTAAAACACTATTTAAACTTATAAAAACTATATCATAAATTTTTCTAACAAATTAAAAAGTTATGTTACTATCAAAAAATGTTTTTGGTCTTCTTTTTGAATAAATAATTTTTCTTGGGAGATTTGATTTTGGATTTCCTTTTAATCCTAATTTCTTATATTTTTTTATATTAATTTAATTTATTTAATTTTAATTTGTATCTAAGATAATTTTACCTTATATTTAAATTTATATCTTAAAAATATTATTTCTCTAAAAACAGTGTTATGTGTTTAAGTTTTTATATTTTAAAATTAATTTTTCTTACCAATATAAATTTTATTTGGTAAAATGTTTTTTAATTTGAAACTATAAGTTTCAAATTAAGTAATCAGATAAATTTTATTTTTTTAATTCAAATTAATTACTAAGGTTAAAAATTAGTTACCCCGATAAAAGTTAAAAATTGTAAAAAAAATTGGTTTGTTATGGTGGAAAGGCCAAAACGTGATAAAAAAATATTTTAAATGGATGGTTGATGTGTCAATCAACCAAAACACACACCTTTTTCTCCTTTTCATCTTCCTAAATCCCCTAGACCTTTAATACTGAAATTAAATCATTGAAATTCAATGGGTATTTCCAAAACTACCATTCTATTAACTTATAAAAGGGTTAAAACTTTACAAATAAAGGGATAATTTTTTTAAATTCAAACATTAAATTATAACTTTTTATAATACTATAACTTTATCTTGCATTAAAAATATTTTTTCATCATTATTTATCTTGAACCCCTCATCTCTAAGGAGAGTTCTATAGAAAATCCAAGTCCTCTACTTGAGTATTATCAACTAATGTGTTTTTATTCTTAATTATATTCATTAAAATTTAGCCTAGACACACTAATATAATGATATTAGTATAATTTATGTAAAATAATCTAACTAAATTAAGGATATTATAATTATTTATTTATATTACCATCAATTAATAAAAATAAAATTGTTGTTCGTATGTTGTACGGACTACCACATCGATGATACAACATGTTTTGTTTTCTTTCATTGCATTACAAGGATAGATCAAAGGATGGGATTAAAGGATAGATGTTATTTTCTAAGATTATTAATGTTTTGGTATTACAAATTTGAGAACCTATTAATGGTTTGATCAATAAAAATTTGTAATTATTTTAATCATCTAAAATATGTGTGCTAAGAATATTTTCTTTTATTCAAATCATTTATGATTTTAATATACAAAACATATGATAATGTTTCCTTCAAATGGTAATATATAACACTAATAAATAATAAATAATATCATTATACTTTTGTTATAATGTTATTATACAAAAATGACCTCATGTTCATTCAATAAATCAAGGTGTGTTCATTATTAGGTCATTTTAACCACCTACATGAACAATACCATAAATTTATATCATGGATGAAAAATAAAACTTATTTACTTCTATATTATGATATAAATTTGAAAATAATGACTTTTTCTGGTAATGTTATATCAATATATAAATATTCAATTAAGGAAACACACTTTATTCATTAAAAAATACCAAAACATGCACATTATTGAATTTATCATTAAGTATAATGTCTAAAATAATCATGAAAGGAATTTGAATCATTATAAATTATTATAAATCATCCATAAATGTATCATTAACAACTTATTAATAATGGACTATAGAAGAGGAGAATGACTATTTATGAATATTATATATCAAAATGGATATGGTTAAGGTTCTTGATTTCTTAATTAAGATAACTATGTTTGTGATGTTGGAGGTTAATGTAACTTAGAGAAATTCATGATAAGATGAAAGGGTTTTATATATCAAATTCTTTTCTTTGAGACAATTTTTATATTATACGCATATTGTAAATTATATGGTGTATATGCTACCCATGTAAGATGTTATATAATTAAATAAATTTATTCTTAGTATTTGAAGATCAATTATAATTCCAATATTTCAAGATGTTATGGTTGAATTACCACCCAATATATGTATTGGGTTTATTCATATCAATTTTCATTATTTGGGTCCCATTTTATAATCACCACTAATTTTAATTTGTGTGGTTTATATATTTTCATGGAATAAATTTTTTTAACATTAATCATGAAACAAAAGATATTTTATTGTATATATTATTATCTCTCTATTGAATTATTTTTATTCAATAGTTACCTTTTACATGGTGTAAAAATAATTTTAAATCATAATAAAGTAAAATGATATGTAATACTATAAAATAAATCATTTTCTGGATACTAAAAATTTGATATGGATATGGAAAAAATTTCCCTATGAGTTATCACCAAGAAAAGTTTTACTTGAGCATTGATTCAATCATCACCCAGATGAAAATGTAGGGAACCTAAAATAGGTAACATGAAATGAGAGTCCTAGGGGATATTCATTGTAATATTTACACCATCTTAAATAACCATCACAAAGGATTTTTCAAACCATTTCTTTGGTATCATACTAATACAAACTATTGAATCCAATTAATATTTTACATGGATGACTTATCACATTTGAATTACCATCACCCCTATAATTCTCTTATGAGGGTAATTCATGTTATTTTTATTATACCCCATGGATTCTATGTTGATTAAGGTATGATTACCTAATAATCCATGTTATTTTATTAAATAGGGAAGTATTTGATTTCCATATTTTTCATTATATAGATAAACAAGTTTTATTCGTTATGAGGTTACTTATGAAATGGTATAAAAGGTATTGATGACTTTTATGGGGAATTAATTGGAAATAATAAATTGATTGGTGGGTTACAAAATTATATAGACCCTTCATACATTTATAGGTTTCATGAGGAAAATAGGTTTTTTTATGGATACCTCTTCCCATAATTAGATGAGTGTCATGGAATAATTACTGGGAAATTTTTTTTGAATTCTACAATTCTGTATTCCATAATTATTAGATCAATGATTATTTTATCTATTTTATTTATTTATTATCAGGGATATAACATTCCTTTGGTTTCAATTTATTATGGATTAATATTGTTCATTTATTATTTTCATATCACTTATTTCATGTTTATGTTATGTAATATTTTTTTATATTATACTTATACAAAGAATTCAAGATCACCCTTATTTTGTTTCCTTTCCATAGGAAATCTATAGTATGGATGTGTGTAATTTTTAGGGATATGATGGAAGGGATAAAAATTTTCTCACAATATCTTCATGTTTTATCATCTGTTTTCAAATGTAATGTATATTCTTTTCATGTCTTATAAGGATAATAAGTTTTTCGATCATTTGAGAACTCTTATATTCTTTTCCAATAATATAAAATAACTACCTGATTTGGGTTCCTGTAGTATCGGATGTTAGGTATCAAAGAAACTTTAGTAGGAACCTTGGGGAAAATATTTAGAGAAACCAAGTTAGATATCACAAGTTCTATGAAAAAACCCTCATTATTTATAGGGAAACCTCAATAAAATGTAATAGTAATTTTATTTTACAATTCAATATCATAATCTAATTAAATGGGTTATATTATAGAAATATGGAAACTACATGGAGGAATATTAGCCATATCAACACATGTAGTCAATTTGGGTATATTCTCTCATGAGAAAGTTAATGAAGATAGAGTTAAGGATATTGAGTTTATAAACATATTGGGAAAGTAAATTAGGATTTCAAAAATAATCATTCCCATATATAGAGACCAACTAATCTACAAAATGGTACAACTATGTTATAATTTTTAAAGTAAAAACAACCTCAATAACTTAGTAAAATAGCTAATTCAATGGTATCTAAAAAATGTATATTTTTCTCAAAAAAATTTATTTTTCACTTTGGGATGTAATGAAAAGAAAAAGGCCGTTATGCAAGTCTATCATATGAAGGGAGAGACAGACCAATGGTGGTCACTAATTGAAAACACTAATGAGGAATATGAGTCATGTGAATAGAAAATGGAACTCATAAAGAGGTATCCTATGAAAAATACTTTCCTCAGCAAAGAGAAGAAATAGAAAGGAAATTCTACAATATTAAACAAATAGAGTAGATAATTATTACTGAATATGAGGATAACTTTACAAGTTCATCTAGGTATATTTCAAGATCTATACGTATACTTAAAATCACTATTGATCATTTCTTTCATTTTTTAAATTCAATACTTAAAAGGGTTTTGGCCTCTAAACCTTTTTTCATGTGATGATATAGTATAAAGTGATATTAAGATAGAAAACTAATTATCTATGATTTTTATATTCAACGGAAATTAAGACAATAAGTGTTCATCTACGAATCATGGGAAAAAATGTGAAAAATAAGAAAAAAGGAAGTGTGGGATTTTCCACATGTGATAACTACAGGAAAAACACATTGGGAGTTGTAGTAAGGGAACCACACTTTTTCCCTTGTGTACAAAAAAATTTCATCAATATCTATAATTAAAGTGAAAGGAATAAAATATTAATGATTGGTGATTTAACTATAGGTAGATCATACATTTTTCAAATCAATTCCCCAAACTCCATGGGAATTTAACTCATAAAACTTAAAGGTATCAAAGACAATATTTTTTTATTACCATATCTAAAGTTAAAGTCTATAATAAAGTGGGGTTAGGTGCTTTGAAGGTTACCACAATTTTATCTAAGGTTTTATTTTATTATGGTCTTCACACTCTTTTATATATTCCATGATTAAAAAACATTAAACATTTCCCTAGCACCCTAGTAAAAAATTATCAATTAAGACACCAAGGGAAGGTATTATTACAATAAATATGTGTTATGAAGTTATATTTATAATGCATGGGTGTACCCTATATTCAAACCTAGTTATTATTACTATGGAGTATTTTTATATAATCCCGGGTATTGATTGGATTTTTCTGTATTACTCAAAAATTTATTGTTAAGAAAAGGATATTATGATTCCCAAAGTGAGGGGAAATATCTTATATTTTGATTGTAAACTTCATCATCTAAATCATGTATGTACCATACCCTATTAACAGTCCTTAAAATTATTTATATAGAGTAATATCTAGAATGAACTATTTATAAATATGATATCATAATAATAGAGGTTATAGTGATGGTATTAAAATTCATTGATGTTTTTTTATAAGAATTAACAAGTTATACACTAGAGCACAAAGTTGAGTACTCTATTAAACTAATTTCTAATGAAATTAATATATCTTTAACTCCATGTAGAATGGAACCAGTGGAGTTAGTGGGGTTGAAGAAATCTATACAGAAGACAAATGATAAGCGATTTATAGACCATAATGTTTCATCCTTGCGAGACAATGTTTTACTTATGAAAAAAAAGGATGGGTCTATGAGACCATGCATCAATTATAGGGAGATATAGGTCATTAATATAAAGAATAATTATCATTTACCACACATCAATATCTTATTTTGTCAAATCCATGGTTTCCAATAATTTTTAAATATTGCTATTTTCTCTAGTTATTATCAGCTAAGGGTAAAGAAGAATGACACAATGAAAATAGAATTTCAACTGAGGTATATACATTATAAGTTTTTGGTAATTAATTTTTTTGTTGACTAATAAACCTTATATATTTAGAAATTTAATGAACATGGTATTAAATTATTTTCTTGAGAACTTCATGGTAGTATCCATTTATGATATCTCGATATTATCTAAAGGCTATGAAGATAATGAGAAACATTTGAAAATAATATTTTAGACCCCAAGAAAAATTGGATTATATGGGAAGTACAGTAAATGGGAATTTTGGATCAATTTATTCTCTTTTCTTGACTATATATTCTTCAATTATAGGATATATGTTGACACTTCAAAGACAAAGGTATTAGAATAAATTCCTACACTGATGAATATAATATAGGTATGAATTTTCATGATATGATTAGGATACTATAAGAAAATTGTTCAAAATTATTCCCTTTTAGCTAACTCATTATCCAAGTTAACAAATAATGGGGATAAATTCACATTATAAAGGGAATGTGAGAAAAATTTTGAATAGATTAAGAGGAGACTAATTAATGAACCAGTATAAACTCTACTATTAGGTGAAGAAGTATTTGTAATTTATAGTGATGCATCAAAGAAAATACTTGGATGTGTCCTTATGAATAATTATCGGGTGATTGACTATGCATCAAGGAAACTAAAAATCCAATAATAGAACTATAAAACACATGAAATTAAACTATAAGTGGTAATATTTTCATTGAAAATATTGAAACACTTCCTTAATGGTGAAATATTATATAAATATATGAACTAAAATAGTCTAAGGTATATATTCTCTCAGAAGGAGCTTGACATGAGAAAATGAAAATGGTTGGAACCACTCAAGGGCTATGATTTCTTAATACACAACCATCTTAAGAAAGAAAAAAAGGTATTTGATGCACTTAGTATGAGGTATCATGGAGTTCTAATGATTTTAAGTACTAAAAAGGATCCAATATATAATGATTTTGAAAAGATATATATGGTGATATATATAAAATAGGATCTATCATTCCTCTTCAAAGAAATTGTTAAATCATCCTTACTTAAAAATATATATAAGACTTGTCAAGATGAGGAGAATATAAAAAAGAAATATTAAATATGTGAATAATGAAAAATTTACAAGATTAATCTATAGAGATGGAGTGTTGATGTTTGGGATGAGGTTATGTGTTTCATCCATACTGAAATTGAAGAGGGAACTCCTAGATGGTTAATATAGATAAAATTTATCCATACACCTCGATAGAACAATGATGTAAATGGATTTAAGAGAACAATTATAGTGGAATGGTATGAAGTCGGAAATTTCAGACTATGTGTCTAGATTCTTAGTATATCCCAAGGTTTAATCCGAAATACAATATCCTGATGGAGTCATGAACCCCCTACATATACCAATATAGAAGTGGGAAAATATTACAATATGATTTTTCACTACACTACCAAATACTCCAAATAAAAATGATATTATATGGGTCATCATTTATCATCTTACTAAGTAATCTCATTTATTAGAAATAATATAAGATCTACCACTTGAGTTCCTTACTTAGACCTATATCAATGAAATTGTAAGGCTTCATGGGGAAATCATATTGATTATATCTGATCTTGACCTTTTATTTACATCAAAATACTTAAAGTGTATTTGAAGGGATATTAACACTGAGATATATTAGAGAATTTCTTATCATCCCCAAATTGGTGGATTTTCTGAAATAACTATCGGAAACTTTGTAAGAGATGTTCAGATTATGTTATCTTGACTTCAATGTTATATGGGATCATTATCTACCTATTTTTTAATTTTCATACAATAATAGATTCCATTAGAGTATCTATATGGCACCATAAGTAACATTGTATTTGAAGTTTTTTTATACTCTAACATGTTGGGATGAAATTAATGAAATAAGGTTAGTTGTCCAAGATCTTATGAGGGAGATTATTTTTAAATTCAAAACTATTTAGGAACAAATTAAATTAACCCAAATCAGAAAAAAACAGATTTATATTGATAATCAAAGGAAATGGTTGAAATTTAGAGTCAAGGATAATGTAATCTTGATGTTTTCACCAAGAAAGGTGGTTTTAATATTTGTTAAAATGGGTAATTTAATCCCAAGGTACATTGGTCTTTTGAAATATAAGAGTGAATTTGAGTTGTAACATACTGATTGGATATTATGCCTAGTCTTTATAAAGTATATGATATCATCAAAATTTCATTATTGAGGAAAAACAAACCATATCCAATGCAAGTACTCAAATATGATGGAATGGATTTGGATTCTAAATTTTCTTAAAATGAACTACCAGTCTTGATTTTTGATACTGGAGAGAAATTAGTGCAAAATCAAAAAACTCAATTAGTTAAACTTATTTAGAGAAATCACAAATTAGAGGAGGAAACATGGGATCTTGAATAATTTATAAAGAATCAGTATGCACATATGTTCAATAATTTATATATATATCCCAATTTTATTTAAGAAATTATTTATGGGGGTTTAATGTAACACTCAAGACTCTATTATATTATGTAAACATCATATCATGAAATATAATGAAATACACCTTTTAAAGTGCCTTTATTTATAAATGTATTTAAAATATTGATTTTTGGGTATTAAATTAACCAAAATAATGTTATTTTTAACTCTTAATATCAAAATTTGCTTTGTATAAAGTTTTTATCTTTTTCTAACAAGGTCAATTTTCAATTAAAAAATATGATTTTCATGAAACATGTAATTTTTATGACTTCATTATTATATAAAAATGACCAAGAAATTTATAAAACATTTTTTTGTAATAAAATAAGAATTATAGATATAAAATTATTGAGTTTAATATACTCTTTAACCTTATAAAACTTATGGGATAAATTTTTATAACTAATTAAAATGTTATTTTAAAATAAAAAAAATTGGTTTTTTATTTCTATCAGGTTTTTTCAATGAATATTCTATTTTTGATTTCCATGAAATCCTTATATACTTTTTTTTAATAAAAAATTCATTAATTTCATTATAATAAGTATCCAAGATAATTTTTCTTTTATATAAATTTAAATCTTAAAAATATTATTTCTCTAAAAACTGTTTTACACCTGTAGGTGTTCATATTTTAACATTAAATTTTCTGGAATATACACATTTTATTTGATAAAATTGTTTTTAAATTTGAAAATATAATTTTTTTAATTTTAGTTAGGTAAATTTTAATTTTTTTAAATATAATTAAATATTATGGTTAAAAATTACTTACCTCTAAAATGGTAAAAAAGTAAAAAAATGTATTTTACTATTGTGGAAAGAATAAAACATGTTAAAAAATATTAAAAATTTTAATTTCTTGGGTGGATTAAAAAATCACCCCATTTACTCATTTGTCGCTTTTTTAATCTCTAACCACTTTAATTGTGAAATTAAATTATTGAAATTTAATGTGTATTTCCAAAACTATAGTTCTATTCACTTTTAAAATGGTAACATCTTCATAACATAAAGTCTCACTTATTTTTAGATTTTATCCTCGAAATTATTCCATTTTTTCCATCATAATACCATATCCCATGTTCAAAATATTTTTTTCGCCACTATTTATCATAAGGCCCTCATCTCTAAAGAGCCTTCCTAGGAAAATTAAAGTCTTCGATGTGAGTATTATCAACTACTTAGTTTTTATTCTTAATTATATTATTTCAAATATATCATATACACACTAATATAAATATATTAGTATAATTTATATAATTTAATTTCTCTATATTAATGGTATTATAATTATTTATTCATATACTCCATCCATTGAGAAAATTAAAATTGTTGTCTGTTTGTTCTGTGAACTACCACCTCCACGGTACAATCTATTTTATTTTCCTTCACCGCATTACAAGGATAAAAATAAATATGGGATTAAAGGATAAATATGATTTTTTAATATCATTTAGGTTTTGGTATTAAAATTTGGAGAACCTATTAATGACTTGATCAATAGAAAAATATTGTTAGTTTAATAGTTTAAAATAAGCATGCAAAGAATGTAATATTTAATTAAAATCTTGTAATATTTTCATATACATTAATTATTCTTTTATTTACTTAAAATAAGGATATATCACACTAGTATAAATTAAATAATATCATTATTCTTTTAGTACCATTATATTACAACAAAACTACCTCATAATCATTCATTAAATCAGTTTATGTTCATGTTTTTGTAGTTTAACCACCTACTTGAATAATAAAATGCATTTATACCATAAATTGTTATGAAAAATTATTAACTAGTATAATATGATATAAATGTGTAAATAATTACTTCTTTGGTTCTATATTTTTTATGTCTATATCTAAATATTTAATTAAGGAAACTCACTCTGTTCATCTAAAATCACTAAGTCATTTATATTATCAACTTCATCTTCAAGTAGAAAATAAGGAATTTGAAACATCAAAAATTATTATATGTCATCCTTAATAGTAACTATAATCACCTATTAATAATAAATATTATAATTATAATTAATATAAACATCATTGTTATAAAACTAGTATAAATGGTCAAAACTATAAAACTGGATGGAGAAGTTCAGAATAATTCGATTATAGAATGACTATTTATGAAGAGTATAGATGAAAATGGATATGATAAAGTTAGTAAATTAATTTATAATTATATATATTTTTATGATTCAAGAGTTTAAGGTAATTTTAAGTAGTTTAAGATTAGAGGTAAGGGTTTTTCATCTCAACTTCTTTTCTTACAAACAAGTTGTGTATTATACAACTAATTTCCATAATTTGGAGTATATATAGCCAATGTGATATGTTATATCACGTAATTACATTAATCATGATATTTTAATATCTATTTTAAATCCAACATTTCAAGATATTATGACTAAATTGATACCCAATCTATGTGTGGGGTTTTTCAGTCTCAATTTTCATTATTTGTGCCTCATGTAATAATCAACACCTATTTTATTTTTCCTAGTGAATAAATTTCCATGGAATAATAAAATATATTAATTTTATAGTTTAAATTATTTAGATGCCTATATTTTTATCCATAACTTGTGTTTTTTATTTAAAAGTAACCTTTTCCATGGTAGAAAACCATCCTAGGTCTAGGTAGGGAAAAGGTGTGGGTAATTTCCTAGAAAATAAACCTATATTTAGATACTAGAAAGTGGATACATATGTGACAAAGATAGACCACATGTTAATCAAACCAAAAAGGTTTGGTTGATAATTGAATTAATCATTACCCTGATGCGTGATGAGTGGGCCTAAGACTACACACCTGGTCAGACACTCCTAGGGGATATTCTTTCAATATTTACACCCTATTAAAGAACAGTGATAAAGTATTTTTCCTACCATTACTTTGGAATCATACTAATGTAAACTATTGAAACTAATTTTTATCTTCCATGGATGACTCAGCGCAATAAAATTCCACTCTCCCCTATATTTATTTTATCACACTAATTTATGTTACATATATGATGCCTCAAACTTTCTAAGTTTACTAATGATTTTATCCAATAAATAAACATTATTCTACTAATTGGGGAAGTATTTAATTTTTATATTTCTCATTACACTGATAGCTGAGTTTTACTTAGTAAAAGGTTCCATAGTATGCTACTCATTACTAAACATAAAAACTCACCCTTATTTTATTTCCTTTCCAAAAAGAAACCTAGAGGAGGACTATGTGTATAATTAAATGATAGTTTGGAAGGGATAATAATGTTCTCATAATATGTTCATGATTTATATTTTTTTCAAATGTAATTTATGTATGTATCTCTTCATTAAACACTAATATGTATTTTGATCTTATAGGAAATATTATATTATGTACTGATAATATAATATAACTACCAACTCAATGTTTTTTGAGACATGCATGTTAAACTAAATCTATTATATTCCTTTTCTCACTGAGTTTAAATAATGTATTTGTATTTAAAAAGTCCCACTACTTTGGGAACTACCCATAACCTTGAGTTATGTGTAGCTTATATATTCTTAAAAACTCTATGACCACATCATAACATTTATACATCTATATTTTCATCATTTACAGATTTAAGATGAGGGGGATATTGATATTATTCTTGAAAATATTTCTCACTACCACATTGGACTACACTTTATTTTATACTAATTGAACAAAATTTATAAAATTAATTCAGTTATAACCATTATGGTGGAATAAACTTTTGAAAACTAATTTCATAAAGTGAAAAAAACTATATTATAAATTTTTTTAAGACTTGTAAAAAACATATATAATTTTTAAAAGGAAAATAAATGAAATAAAATAGAAATAAAAAAATAAAAAACAAATGGTATTTTATAAAAAATAATGATTTTTTGATAAATTACTACATTTCAATTAAAATAAAGTAATAAAATAATAATAAATAAAAATAAATTTAATTTAATTAACCAATAAATAAAAATAGAAATAATTAAATTTTTAGTTCCAAAAATTAGACCAATGAAAAAGATACCCAAACCACTTACACATATTATTACATTATTTTTGAAAAAATATCTAATAAGCACAACCCATGAATCCAGAGGCCTACTTTCTTTGGGATACTAGGTATATAAAACATAGATATGAAGCTAAAATAGAATATATTTATTTTTACCTCCATAGAGATCTTCTAAATACCATTTATCTTCTAAAACTTCATAATATAACATAGGGAAAACATAAACAAAAGGGGTGATCTATAAATCTTGATTAGGGGAAATGCATGAAAAATGAGGATATAAATTGAGTCATATGGAATAACATGATTTCATAACAGATAATGTACAAGGATTATTAGAATAATGCATGAAATAAATAAAATTTAATCATAGAATCATGGAATCATGGGAATGAGAAAATAACATAATACTTGGCATCATAAGGATAAGTCAAGGCTCATTGTTGAGACATCATAACATGGTGGCCAGAGTCCTATAATGGACTAGGTTAACTCTTTAATATATATATATAAATATATAATTCCATGAGATATAAAAATTACCCAATTAATTGGAGCACTATCTGTGTAACACCTTGAAAATGTAGTTTCAATGAGTTATAAGATCTATGGATTTTTTAATATGCAACACCAATCATTAAGTGAATTATGATCTACTATATAAATATTATTATTTAAATGTGAATTTTATAAACTTTTTTTTTAATTATAGGGAATTAATAGGAGTATAAAAACTATTTAATATATGTATAATTTTCCCACTCGATAAAAATTTATTGATTAGTGATTAGGAAAAAATCAATCACTTTTTAATCATGTCTTTTATGCTTCAAGAATAGTATTTCTTCAAAACTGGTTTTTATTAATTTTTTCCAGAAAATATTCTAAATAATTTCTAATGATTTTATAAATTCTATTTTATAAAATTAATATAATTTATATCAAAATTATTCCTTGGTAAAATTTTATTATTTTTATGAAATGATTGATATATTAGTGAATGGTGAAAACCATCGGTTTTTAAAATACTATCATTTATTCAAGTAATTTAAAATTTCCTTTAATTTTTGGATTTGTTATTATGTTTAATTATGATCCATTTGATTTATTATAATCAAATCAATTAAATTTTATGTGTAAATATTCATGATTTTCAAATATGTTGATTTTTAGGCTTAATTTTTATAACAAATGTTTTTCATTTCATTTTATGAATTTATATCAAAAAATAATTTTTGAAACATCTAGAAATTTAATATTGAAAAATGTATTCAATATTTTAATCTATAGGTTAAAATTTTGTAAATAGTTACCTTTTATTTTTTCCATTATGAATAGTAACCATGGTAAATATTCACCACCCTAGTAGAGGTAAAATTAGTAAAACATGGCTTAAACTATGGGATAAGAATTTAAAATAACACTAATACTTACTTTTATTCTATTATATTAGTTTATTTCTATTATAATCCTCCTATATTTTAATTTATAGTAATTTTTCCCCATTTTTATTTGATAATTTCTTATATATTAATTTAAGTAATGAAAATTACAAAATTTCACACTTTTCTTTTAAAACTATAAAACATTTAAGGTGATAAAAAGATTTAATTGAAAATTATAAATAGTTATTTTCAATAATAATAAATTGGTTTTATGATATTAATTTATTTATAAGTTTCTGTGGTGGTATAATTACTTTAAATTATTATACAACACTGACATAGAGTTTTCATATGTATTATAAAATGTTACTAAATAATTTTGCGAATAATAAAATAAATATGTTTTTAATGAATTGTTGTGTTCAATTAATTTTTTGGGTAATTATATTGTATAATTGATGGTGAAATATCATATATTTTTAATAAATTTTCTTCTTCATAACATAAAATCCAAATTAAATGAGTAGTATTAGAAATGACATTAATATTAAAATTGGTTAGAAAATGGGTTAAACCAAAAGAAAAGGGGTTTAAAATCCCACATAAAACCATCCAAATTTTATTGGATAGAGTGATTTCAAGAATAAACTTTAATATATTCTAAATTATCCCAACTTCATTTCACTTTCACGTGAAAAATAATTTATTATATTTAAATCTTTTATGTGATTCCAAGTGTGTCATTTTTTCACTATAAAAGGACCCCACCTCTATTCTATTCTTCACACCAACTTGAATCACTTATCTCAACCAACCAAAAAGAAAAAATATTATTAATTTTCATAGATAGATTATATAGGTCATTTTCTTCTTAAAATATCATCATTAAGGTTATTAGAGAAAGATCTAAATGAGGTTATTTAAAGAATAGGTAATCATTTTAACTAAGAATTATTATTTTATATTCTATTATACCTATTTAAATTATATATTAACCATTAAAATACAATAAAAATAATATTTAACATATAATTATATGTTATTATGTTAATTTCATAACCCTATTCATCTCATTTTCAATCCTATGGGGAACAAAAAAATTGTTATGTGTACGTGTGGATTTCCACCTCCATGAAGCAATGAGTTCTATTTCTCATCATCTAATTTAATGGTTGGTTATTATGATGGATATAATTAATATATATGATATTAATTATATAATTATTATTCATAAAATATAATATATCATATATTTTCTTATACTTCCATCTGTTAGAAAATGATAACATTGTTCTTATGGATTACCACCTCCATGAAGCAATGGTATTCATTTTTCATGTACACTTTTCATGTAAGGATATAAAATTTTATATAATATATATAAATTATAATTATTTCATGATTAATATTTTTTATGATGGAATAATGACACCTTTTACTGCCATAAACCCAGTGAAGCAGTTTTGTGATTATAAACCGAACATCCTCAAAACATATGAGGTAAACGTAATTGATTAAGTAACTAAATAAAACATTGTCATAAATAAAATATAATGGGTAGTGATAAAGGAATTTGAATTTTAAATGTTCTTAATAAAGTATAAAAATAATTTAATTTAATTATAGAGTATTTAAAATGTGAATGTTTTGAGTTAGACTTGATGTAAGGGATTTCAAGTATCAATAACCTTTCTTTGAGATTTTATTTATGTTTTCCACTTGTTTTACTTTATATGATATAAAAATTTAATTATGTATATATTTTTTCATTATTTTATAAAATTTAAAGTGTTTAAAAATAAATTAAATTTTATTTAATTTAATTTTTCATTGGTTCAATAGTTATCAAGTCACGGGGGATTTTTCTTTAAAACCATATTTTATAAGTATAAAAAATTTATTCAATTTTTCCTCCATATAAATTTCATTTAAAAAGATTCATATATGATATTAATATAATTATATATATGTTAAAATTAATTTTAAAAATTTCTTTCCCTTCCATATAATAATTTTAAAAAATAATTTTGAACATTTTCTAAAAACGTTATTTTTTATAATTTCTCAAATTTGTAAAAGGATTATTTTTTTAATTTATATGGAGGAGCATAATATTTTAACATAATGACCATTATTATTTAAGAATTTTCCTATAAAATTTTTAATTATTAAAAAAACTAATATATTATTTCCTATTCTTTTGGGATTTTTTGTTTAATTAGTTTTTAAAGAAAAAAACTTTTCTCTTTATTTTTACCTAAAACCTAAAAGTTTTTCTTCCAATGTGTTAAATGAAATAATTTATGATATTTTATTATTTAAATGAAATATTATATTTAATTTATTTATGTTATGTAACTTTTAAATTGTTCATGATAACGGTTGATCCAGATATAATCCTCCAACGCATTGGTTAATGATTATGTTCTATAGGGAATCATGTTGGAATTAACCAAGTAAGATATTCCATTCATAATAGATATTGTAAGAGTGAATTAACGAGTTATATAATTGTTATATATCAAGGTACCTAAATTATTATTCAATTAATTTAAATATGTATTCATTGAATTCATTTTATTAATTAAGGTATGGTAATAAGATTATATTTAAAGGAAATTTTATGAACCTTTTAAGGGTGAAAAATATGTTTTTCAAGCAAATGGTTTCATGTGTACCCATGTTTTTCAAAAAAAATCCATCATTATTATGGTTTTAACTTAAATATTTCTTATTATACGTTTTATGGAAATATTTTAATAATTAATTTTATTTAATGAGTAATAAATTTAGTATTTATCGTCAAAATTTATTATATAAAAAGGGATAATTTTCATATGGGATTACATGATTTTAAAAATATAATAATGGGTTTCATTATTTTTGTATCCATTATGGGGATTTTTATACTCATATGAAGCTCTCAAAAAAATAAATTCCTAAGGATGAGTGTGATACTATATTATATTCTAAATTTATTTTATGGATATTTAAATTTAATGAAATGAACATGTTTTTAATAAAATGTGATTATAAATTTAAGTATCCAATTATTGTGTAAAAATGGATATTGAGTGGAAGTTTCCACATTTATTATAATGGTTTTTAATGTAATATTTTTTCATAATTCTCTAAAACTATGGACTGAAAATATCATCAAAATATAGTATAGTGAAACCCTTGTTATAAATAATGTAATTATGGGTTTCATAAGGTTAGTTGAATTATAATTAATATATGAGGAAATGTTTACATAGATATAGAGGCTATTTTGGTTTAGATAAGGATAGTTTGAAATTTTTTTATAACATCTTGGGTTAATAAGTATAATTTTAATTATAAGTTTAAATTTATAGATACCGATTTCAGAATTTTTTGTGATTAGATTTTAGAATGATTAATTATATTTTGGGATACATTTATATTAATATAACCCTTAGGATTAGTATATGTTTTAGGGAAAAGTTATTTTTGTGGAATAATGATTTAAAATTTGGTGTACATGTGTTTAAATGTATTTATAACCTTTAGGATTAATATGATCTTTTATGTTAAGGTAATTATGGGTTATTATAATTTTAGAACATATGTTTTATCATACAGATAACCTGGGTTAAAAATGTAATTTTGGGGACTAAGTGATTAATTTTATTTTAGAATAAATTCACTATATTTTTTGGGAACATTATATAATTATATTAAATAGAATATTATAGCTAATATGGGAATGTATTTATGAAATTTAGGTTTAATTAACTATTTCAATCATGGATGATTTTATTGTGTCTTTATAGTGATTCAGGATATTTATGGAAACTGTTATCATATTTTAGAGATTATATTATTAGAGAATATAAATTTTATTTTTATGATTTTATGAGTGAATGTTATTATTTATAGATAATTTTTATGTAGATAATTTAATAATATGATATTAAATCATTCTAATATTTTGGTTTCAATCTTGGTTAGGCATATTTAGAATATTTTTAAGTTTATCTAACTATATAATTGTTTAAGTTGAACTTTGGTAATTATTAATGAGATTTTGTAAATTGATGCATATTGGTTTATTAATATCAAATATTATCTTATCTTTTGATAACCATTTTGGTTGTGGTTAATGTATAAATATAAAATGAATAACTTTTTATCCTTTTATGGATCTTATGATTCATTAGAAGATGATTTTAGTGCTTTGGGAATGAAAAAAATATCTTGAGATATTCATTTATTGGAGTAAGATATAATATATAATTGAAAATTTATTTAATCATAATAAATGGATAAATTATTCTTATGGAATTGAAATAAATCAAGTAAGTATTTTTTTTTGTCCCCTATATTGATGATAAAATATTCCCTCAACTCATGTAAAAGGATAATGAAATAAAAAATTTATCTTATTAATTATATTTATGATGAATTAATGGTCTTATTTATTCCCCACTAGTTTATGGTTTTATGTACATTATTTTTCCCATGACCATTTTCTCTAAAACTCAATAGTATTCCTTGGGTATTATTTTTCCTTCATTTACATATTTTTACATCTTGCTAATGTTCTCCTTATATGGGAACTCGATTATATGGTATTCTAAGTGACCATTGTATTTTCCTTTGTTTAAATTCAAAATGATGTTTTATTATCAATTTTAATTATTTGAGATTTCAACAATGTTATTTCCAAATATTAAAAAGGTTTTTCCTTCAATTATTATATGTTTTATCTTCTACTTTTTGGAAGTTTTTTAAAAAATTATAAAACCTTTTTAACAAGAATGCGATAAAATTGAGAGGACATAATTTCCTTGATGGGTTATAATATAACACAACAAAAAATTTGTTTAAGATAATAATAATATCAATAAATTTCTAAACATTCAATGCCAACTTTTAAATGAATTGTGAAATACTATAGAAATATTATTATTTAAATGTGACCTTTATAACTGAGTCCTTGAATTGGATGGTATGAATAATAGTAATAATGTTATGAAATATATTTATAATGGTTATAATCCATAAAAATTTATTTATTAATTCTTAGAAAATAACCACTCAATTTTTAGTGAAGTCATTTTATCTTCCAAAAATACTTTTCCTTCAAAAATGATTTTTATTGATTTTTGTGAGAAAAAATTATAATTAATTTAGAAAAAAAATTAAATTTTATTTTATAAAATTAAAATAATTTATTAATTAATTATATAAAAAATAAATAAGAGTAATTATTTGATATCTTCCTGGACTAATTGGTTTTTCTGTGTATAGTGAAAAATATCGATTTTTCAAATATTGTCATTTCTTTAAGTAATTTAAAATTAAAAAAAATATTTTAGATTTTTTATTAAAGTTACATATGATCCATTTAATTTATAATATTATAATTAATTCCATTTTAATCATAAATATTTAAAAAATTTATATAAGATAATTTTTAGGCTTTAAATGCAATTTTTTAAATGTTTCTAATTATGTTTTAAGAATTTATATTAAAATTCATTTAAAATCATGATGAAATTTATTCATAAAAATTTGATTCCAAATATTTAGTAATGTTCTTATAATTTAATAAATAGGTCCCATTTATTTTTTATTATGAATAGTAACTATAATAAATATTTTTCACCTCAATAAGGGTAAAATGGGAAAACACAGTTAAAAATTTGGGATAAGACTTTAAAGTAACCTAAAAAATAAATTTAATAACATTTAATAATTTATTTTGACTTTAGTAATCTAATATTATATGTTATGGATTATTTTTTTAATTATTATTTCATAATGACTTTTATATTATTTTATATAAAGAAATTTACAAAATATCACTCTCTTTTATTTTAAAAAACAATAGTATTTTCCATGTGTATAAAAAGATGTTATGGTCATTTATAAATGGTTATATATATTATTAATAAATTTTTTATTATATTAATCTAGTTTTTTACTTTTAATGATGGTATAATTACCTTAACTACTTACACATTGTTTGTGCAGTGCTTGTGTGAGTAGTGGAAAAATTTTCTAATCAATTTTAAAAATAATAAAATAAATATATTTTTTATTAATTGTGGTGGTACATGTATTTTTTGGCTAATTATAATTTATAGGTGAGAGTGGATGTTTTTATATTTGAAATAAATTGCAGGATTTTTAACTTTAAAGTCATATTAAATGAATAGTCCTAAAATGACATTAATGATAATACTATTTATTACATGATTTAAAAATCATAAAAATATTTTATAAATCCAATTTTAATTTTAAATTGTCAAAATTTCATATATTTGCCATTTTAAATCAAAAAAATCATTAGATGTAAATTTACATCCATTTGGTATTGAAAATGTTACTATCGTGGTTCAAGTTAAAATTAGTTAATGAAGGGGTTAAACCAAAAGTTAAGGTTTAAAATTTGACATAAACCTATCGAAATTTTCTTATTTGAATATATTTAAAAAATAACATGTCATATATTTTCAAAATTTCCTGATTGGTGACACTTTCACATAAAAAGGAATTTATTATATTTAAGTATTTTATGTAATTCCAAGTGTTTCCATTTGATCACTATAAAAGGACACCACCTCTGTTATATTATTCACACCATCTTTAGACACTTATCCCCAAAAAACCCCACCCAAAACATCTTAATAACTTCTTTAGACACATTCTATATGTTTTGTATTATTAAAATTTCATCCTTAAGATCCTTAAGGAGAAATCAAAAGGAGGTTCTTCAAAGAGGCCCACTGTAAAAAAATGATTTATACCAATATAAATATAATGTATGATAATATATCTCTTAGTAAAAATGATTAATTCTAATATATATTAAGTCTCATTGGTTTTAGTTTTATGTAAAAAACTTTTTTTTATAAAAAAATATTACTCTTGATAATGACTATTCAATACCAAAAATTCATTTTCCAACACCAAAATTTATTACATTGTTGTATTAATACGAGAAACTTTTTAACCAATATATGAATTTTTTATTAAAAATAATTATAACCAATACATTTATTCTATAAATAAAAATTGTTTTAATAAAACATCCAATAGTATCAAATATATTATCAATAACCAATTATGTATAAAACAATTTGTTATATAATTATTTTTACCACCAAAGTAAATAAATATTTTGAAGGATTTATTAAAAATATCTATTAATTTATTTTAATTTTCAATTTTATTCAAATATTAATAATTTTTCTATATTTTTAATACTTTCCCATTTTATAAAATTTAAATAATTTTTTGAAAAATAAATTAAATTATGATATTTCATATATGTATGCATATGCATGATACTATCTGTATACATGATAATATAATTTTTATTTTTAAATTTAGTAATATTGATTAAAAAATGAAAATAAATTATTTATTTAAATTTTTGAGTAAGAACATAACACTCCATCATGTAATATTATTTTATAAGTAATTAATATTTACACATTGAAATTTTATTTTAAATCATAATAAATTAATATTTTTTATAAATTTGTATACAAATGATAATTATATTTTCTTGATTTTTAATTTAAATTTTTGAATGATATTTTTTATTTTATTTATATGAATTTTGTTGAACAAAATATTTCCTTATAAATTGACTTTTTAATTTGGGAACATAATTCATTAATTCATAAACATTATTAATTTTTTTTAAAATTGAGTTATCAAATAGGTAAAAATCATGAACCCAAAAACTAGAAAACAAAGTTAATACTACCACCAAATTTTTTTCCTCCACTATCGGTTTCTCCATCATCAAAATCAACCATCATCCCCTAATATTCCACGTAAATGTTACCACACCACAAAATCCATCTTATTTTGGCACCAAAAAAGGTTCCATCCAAACCCTAAATGTAAGTGAAATACAGTCATGCATGACTGTATAGATTCTCACTGTTTCCCGTTTATGGATCCCATTTAACCCTAAATTGTTCTTCAAATCCTAGGATTTGTTTCAACTCCTGAACTTTGGTTCATTTTAGTAGCCCCCTCTTCATATAAGTAAGTCTTTATCCTATATAGCCCTCTCAGCTCATTTTCTATTACCTGAGAGTTAATTTTTTTTCCAATTATAAATTACTCCCAATTCCATCAAAAAATAGATAAAACAATTTAAATTTTAATATTTATTTTTATTTTATTGCCTTTTATAATTTCTAATTTCTATTTTTAGTTTCCATTTTAATTAATTGTATAATATTTATTAAATTTTAATAATATTTAGTTATAACTTATATATTTAATGTGTTTAGTTTCTTGAAATTTGAATAATATATAAGAACTTTCATAATGAATATATTTAATTATAATAGTTTGGTTAATTTAGGGATAATTAAACAATATTATTTAAGTGCATTATAAAGATTTCTTGATCTTTATTTTGAAAACATTGTAAGAGATGATGAAATTTATTGTCTGTTTCAAAGAAAGAATAATTGACATTATTTAAAAATATATCTTGTGAGATCCCACTTTATTATGAAAAAATGGATGATGACAATCATAAATGTATTTAGAATTTTATTGTGGAGTTGATAGTCAATGATGCTAATAATTGTTTCATTGTTGAACATGAAAATTCTTCAAAATGTTATTTTCTTGAAATTTTGGGAGAAAAAATTGAATTCAATAAACAAAAAAACAGACCATCATAACTTTCTGAGGAAGAATAAAAAATTTCAAAATTATTCGAAGATGTATAGAAACAATTATACCCTAGATGTGATGATTTTGGTAAATAATCATTTCAAATATAAATGTTTTATTATAAAATTTTTCATGGGATCTGAAAATTACCTTCTATTATTGAAAATGAATCCATGGTTTTTTCATTTATAGGAGCTCCTTTTACTCTAGAATCACACACAATAAACATAGATCATGGATTTATGGTGTAATGGATAATGTGACACGTTTATTTAGGATGATTAGGGTTAAATAATAAAGGTTAGGAATGTTCATTATTTCATTTCTATGTTTTTTCTATTACTATTTTGTTGTCTTCTTGATTTGTGTATTATTTTTGTATCCTTATATGGCTATCAAATGAAATCACATGAATCAAATACACTCAATTTTTAAAATAATTTACTTCAATATTTTATCAACCCATTATTTCTATAATTTGTAAAACATCTACATTTATAATTGGATAATATCTTTATTTTTATTTTTATTTTAAGATGTAATAATATTAATTAGCATCATGATTTTTAACTCATTCCGCTTGTGAAATATTTATTCCTTTCTATTATCATTCTATATGAGAATTTTTATGTTTTCTGATCTCTAAAACAATTTTTAATTCCATTTTATAGAATAACTTAATGAAGATAAATAAGTCCCTAATTATACTATATAAATACATTTTTATGTATAGAAAATCTATGATAGAAAAACAAATTTTGAAGTTGAATCATGAAGGGTGTCATTTTTTAATATGACGATATGTAAATTTCATAATGGTAATTTGAAATGTGACATTGTAAGACATGAATATCAAGAAAATGTTATATTTTATCATTCAAGTTATAATGAAGAATTTAGTTACTACACATGCTTGATGTTATAGTGATACAACAGGATATAGAAAATTATTGGTGAATTTTGGGTTTCCAGAGATGATGAAACACAACCATCAACTTACTCTAACATTAGGCTTAAACACCCTATACTAGACTTTCTTCTCATTGATTATGAACTATACTTACTCTTCTAGACCATTCATATATCATGATTTACCTTTTAAATTTTCTTCATTGTCATTTTCAAGGATTGGATGGTCACTATACTTCTTATAATTATATTCATTTTTACACTTACTATTTATAATATATCAATGAACACCACTATATTGAGTAAATTGTTGATTTTATTTACTAATCAATATATATTTCATCATGAAACTATTTAAACCAAATATTTTCTCAAATATTTGGTTGTATGGGATTTATATTCCATGGTATAGATGGTGAACTGATAAGAACCTATCTAATTGGTTGAGGATGTGGGCCAATATTCTAGTTGTCATGGGATAATCCCAAGCAACATTCACTTTCCAATTATTTATGATACTTACATTTCTTATTCATTTCATTAGCATGTTCTTAGGAGGGCATGACATTGGTCCCACTATGGACTAGGACTTTGGATCTACAGGTCATCTCTAAGAGTTTGATTGGATGACTCTTAGTACACAACATTGATGTTTTACTACCCCTAGTTTCAATCGTAGGTCTTTAATATTGATGTTTCATTGGATTACATTTTTCAATTTGGGCTAGCTGTGACTTTGATTCTACGTTACCTATGACTATAATCATAGGTTATTGATATTGAATCCATGTTATAATAAATTTTTGGGTACAGTCTAGGCCATAAATTGATTATAAACATCCCCCATTTATTATCACAAGTTTCTAGTAAGGAATATATGTTTGATGATTCTCTTTAGTTCATGTAATCCATGAAATTGATTTTATAATTCCACTGGTTGAAATTTCTTGTCTCTAATGGTGAAGCCACATCAAGCTATGTTTGTTAGTATAGGTCATCCATGAAATTATTTTATTGACCCTGGTTGTAATGATAGTTAATGGTGAATCCACATTGGATTTCTTTTTTTATTCCAGTTCTCCAAAAAAATTATGTTGCACAACCTCTAACTGTTATATCAAGTCACTAATAGTGAATCCATGTTTGATGTTGTTTGTTTGTGTAGTCCAAAATCATTGATATAGTTCAATTCCCACCTGATGAATTCCCTCAATGGATTAAATTCCTACCATCCATTCTAGTAAATATTAACCTATAAGCAGTTTTGTTAATTATGACTTACCTTTAGGTCAGACTTATGTCATTGTGTCTTTGGCGGTCTCACTAGAGGTAGAAAACTACTAGGTGGTATGGCTACAACTTCTCCCTCATTAGTCCTCCTAATTTAAAAATGGGTCCTTTGGGCCTCACTAATAAAAATGATAATGAAGTTTCTCTACTCACATTCAGTTAAACAAGACCATATCTCTTTTATTACATTCCATTTATGTAATTCTCATTCTTACAGTAATTTTACATGCATTCAAAGTTTTCCAGAGGCTGGAAAAGTAGTGAGAAATATAATTTTCAAACAATTTGTATTCATATGTTAATCTCAATTCACTTATTTTGAAAAATACTATATAATTATATGGTATGTAATGATAAAGGGTGAATGAACACTTACATATTGGTTCTAGAAAGAATATAACGTAATAATTATTAGCACTCCCAAGTACATGATGATAAGGTCTATAGGAAGATAGATTTTGTTATATCCTTTTGTTCATACTAGATCATTTCCATTATTATTCACAGGTTTTTATATTGAAAAATATTAAGTGTAAAGATTCATGATTACTTCATTTATATAATTATCTCTCTTTATTATTCAAATCAAAAATGTAATTTGAAAATATCATAAGATTTAAAATTTATTTTAGTATCTATGATTAAAATGATTACCTATTTATTTATTTATTGGTGTTGTTTAATTTTTTATTTAGTTTTAGTTTCTATTATTGTAAATCTAGAGAATTAACACATGGTTAGGAATGTGGGTTAATGATATTGTGGATGTAACATGAGGTAGTCATTCAATTTATTATACAATCAGTGTCATTGGGGATAGAGTATTGACAATAGGTGGTGGTTAAATTTCTTATAACTGTCTTATTTTCATTTTTCATAATGCCCATGCCCTAAAATCAAGATCTAAAATTATATATAACTACGTATAAGGTAATATTCCATTTGAAACACCAAAATTGGTCCATATTATTTTCAAATCTTGGAAACTAAACTATTATTTTAAGATATTATTTGTTATACATGTAAAGAAAGAGATGACATGCATCTAATATTGAAATTATAAATATTTATGTCATATAAAGAAACTTTATTCCTTATTTTAGTGTTATCATTTTCTATGGTAATATTTTTGTATCATCATTTTTCAGGGTATTATATACATATTTTTCAAAAACATTTGATAACTTGTGAATATAAAATTTGGTTCTTTGAATATGTTGAAGGTAAACCATTATATTTACATGAATGAGTACATGTTATTATGATCTAACTTAGATTAATTAACATACAAGGAATTCAATTATTGGATGAACAATCTTGGAGTTGAAGGACAATTCATATATTTCATAGGTTGACTCTATAATTTACAAGTATTGAATGCTTTTAAGGAGTCTCCACTATTTTGGGGGATCACATCCATTATCTCCTCCTACAAAAAATTATGAAAATACATGTTCATGTTATACAATTATAATAGTAATGCTTTAATTGATTTAATTAGGGTTAGATTTGATGTTGGTGAAAATAGTTGTTTTAGATTTTATTTGTGTAGAATTTTGTATTACATTTTATGAATAATTTATCTACTACGGGTGATTAGATGCTTCGAGCCACATGGAGTCAAAATTGGGGATGATTTCCTTCATTCTGCCAATGTGTACCCAATATATATGGTTATCCCAAGTGTTTCCATGTTAGTGATGAGTGGTTGAACTACATGTGTGGACCCCACCACCAGTATGAACCATGATATTGATAGTTTATGTGTGATATAAACAAGTAATGGATAAAGTTTTGAGTTTCATGTAAAGTATCTTAGAGTTTGAAAATGTATAAATATGATTTTAATTTCCTTTCTCGGAGTTTAAATATGTTTTTAAATTATGTTTCAATATTTTTTTTCAAAGAAAGCATCATTTTTTTGGATTTTAACATAAACAATTTTTATAATTATTATATAATAAATATATTATATATAATTACACTGATAAATATAATATAAATTTTTATAATGAATATTTAAATACCCATATATATTAATTTAGCTAAAATAAAATTTAAAAATAGATACTAATTATTGTAATTGTATAAAATAACTAACAATATAATATTGTTAATGTTATTGATGGAAATATAGGTGTTGAAAATAATATTTTGAACAAATAAATATATCATATAAATCTATTTCTAAACATTTTGATTAGAATATATATTATCTGTTAGCATTATGAAAATTGTAACATAAATATTTTGTATGTTTTAATAAATATAAAAATATATTTTTTACCAAAAAAATTAGTGAAAATGACATTTTTTTGGGAAAAGCACTATACCAATAAAAAGTGTACTTTTACTAACAGATGTACCCCTATTGGAAAAAGGTAATCAAGTATTTTCAAGTTACTTATTATTATACCACATTAAGTTTTATCCTAACCATTCTAATATAATAACATCATTATCTTCCAAATAATTATATATTACTATGTTAATTTAATAACCTTATTAAAATCATTTTCTATCCTATAGGGAATTAAATCATCGTTCGTGTGTACATATGGATTACCACCTCCATGAAGTGATGTATTTAATATATCATAACTTCCTTTCATGGTTATTTATTATGATGGATATAATTAATATATATGATATTCATGACATAACTATCATCTTATAAAGATAAGATATCAACTATTTTCTTACCCTTCCATCCATTTTAAAATTATAAAATCATTCGTTTGGATTACCACCTCCACAAAAAGATGTGATTCATTTTTCATGTACAGATTTCATGGATGGTACTAAAATTATATTTAATCTATAAAATGATAATTATTTCATGACTAATATTCTATAAATTATAGAATAATGACCCCTTTGACCATGGTCAACCTACCAAATCCATTTGGATATTATGAATCGATCATTCTCAAGCCATATAATGTAAACATAACTTATTAATTAAATAAATAAAATATGGTCATAAATGAAATAAAAGGGATAATTATAATGGAATAAAAATTAAATATTTTATTAATAAAGTATAAAATTAATATAAGTTTGTTATACATGATTTATAGTATGTATGTGGTGAGTCAGACTCAATGTAAGGGGGTTATAGTCTCGATTCTATTTCTTTGAGGCTTATTTTCAACAAATGTATTATTTTATATGGTTTATAAACTACCTTCTGTATATATTTTTTATTCTTATCTGAATATAAAATCTTTTAAATATCCATTAAAATTTATTTCCTTTAATGTTTCATTGGTACAAAATTTATTAATTTGTAAGGTATTGTTTTTAAGATTTTATTTCAAATATTTAAACAATTTTCTTCTATTTTTTCTCCATATATATATTCCTCAAAATGTTTTAAATATGTTATTAATATAAAAAATCAAATTCATTTTAAATAATGTTTGAATTTATTTATTAAAGTTTTAAAATTCATCCTTTGATTCTTTATAAAAGGTTTATTTTTTACATTATTACAAAAGTTTGAATGGAATATTTTTTTCATGTATACTGTATGATTAAAATTTATAAACATAAATAATATTATTAATTAATAATATTTATATAAAATATATAATTTTTTCAATATAATTTCATATTTTCCACACTACTTGTATTTTTTTTTAGTTTTCATAGAAAAAGGACTTCTATTCTTATTTTTATGTGATATAAAAAAATTGATTTTTCTTATGTGTTAAATTGAATAATTTATGATATTTTATGATGTCAATGCAAGATTAAATGGGTTTTATGAATTTTATAGATCTTCAAAAAATTTCGAGATGATTAGTGATCTTGGTATAGCTTTCCAACGCATTGGATAATGATTATTTTCTTTGAGTAACTACATTGGAATTAACTAAATATATTATTCAATTTCTAAGAGTGCTTCTAAGAGTGATATTAATAACATGTCCCAATGTGACTAAATTTTTATACTATCCTTTAAAATGACTTTTCATGGAATTTTATTTATTCCAAAAGGTAATCTTGTGAGATTATGTTAAAATTCATTCTCATTCCCCTTTTAAGGGTAAAAAATATATTTTTTATGCAAATTATTTCATGAGTACCCATGTTTTATAACAAAAAACCATCGTGATTATGGATTATCCTTTAAAATGTTTTATTATATGTTTTATAAAAAAATTTATGCAATGAGACTTACTTTATGAGTAATAAAATGAATATTTGAAATCAATTTTTATTATGTAAAATAGAAAAAATTTCTTATGGTATTACACGATTTTAAAAATGTATTAATGGGTTTCTTTCATTTTTAATCCTTTAATTAGATTTTTATGTTCATACCATGTTTTAAAATATTTTTGGGTCCTAAGGATACGTAGGATAAAAGAAAAGGACAACTTTTTATTATAGGGATTCAACTTTATAGAAGCAAACATGTTTTCAATAAAATGGGACTTTAAATTTAAGTGTCATGTTTTTGTGGGAAATATTTATATTTATAGAAATTGTCTAATTTTTATTATAAGTTTTTTTAAGTAAATTTTTTCCTTAATTACCTACAACTATAAACTAGAAATATCCTTGAAATATATGAAAGTTAAATCCTTTTTATTAATCATGTAATTATGGGTTTTTAAGTCATAATTAATTAAAATCTAGTCACATGGATCATAAATTATAGATGAATATTTGTTTCCTAAAAGGAAATCAAACATAAGGCCTAAGTATAAGGATTGCCAATTTAAAGAAATGGGTTGCATAATCATGTCTTATAACAAAATATAATAGCATAATTATTTTCATGAAATAATGGATTAAAACCTTATTGTACTTTCATAGATGAAAAATAATCATAATCCATGTAAAATGATGTCCAAGTGAATTGAAGAAATGAAATATAGTAAATAATTAACTTTTTAAATGAACCTCTTATGTATGGTTTTGAGGGAAACAAGTATAGGATCTTTAAATAAGGGAAAGAGAATAATAATTTCAATAAAACCAGAAATAAACTAAGATGGTTTTTCATAATAAAATGATTAATTTTTGAAGCTATATACACTTCAAAACATTTTATACAGTGGCATACAAAATAGGGTAATAAACAGAGAATTTCCCTTTAATAGTGTTTTCTTAATTCATGAAATTGAGATGGAAATATTTAAAATATATATATTCCCAATAAATAAAGGTAGTAATAACTATGAATATATATGAGGGATACACACTTATATATATATATATAATATTAATAAAATACATGATATTAATATTGTGATTAAGTGATTTATAAAGGTAAAATGTATGACCCAAAATAATGGAGGGTGGTTAGGAAGTTCCCTTAAATTGGGTCATTGACTCACTCGGTAAGATAACCTAATTTCCTGAATAACAAAATTAAATTTATTAAATAATTTAATAATGAAAAAATTTATTTATATTATATTTGTATCTATTCTTTTATGTTCATTTAAAATCATTTTGTTAATACATCATGCTTATTCATAATCTCCGGAGGGTGTTTGTTACATGGTTCTAAGGCCACTTTATTTTGTGGATAATTATTAAAGTTCTTATCAAATGACACTACAAATACATAAGTGAAATGAAATGACATTAATATCCTTATAAAATTTTAAATGGTCCCAAATATCCTTATATTTTCTTAAAAAGGGATGATTAATTTAGTAAAAATATTATCACTATATAATTAGTTTATTTAGGTTGTTTCACTGACCATCATAAACTTCATTCGTTCTATTTAATTAAATTATTATTAATATATTTTAAAACATGAAATAAGTTATAATATATTAGTAATAATCAAATTCAACCATAATATTATGTTTATTACCATCCATGAAGACGAATGGTAAAAACAAAGTATATTGTTCATGGAGGTGGGGAACCCACTGTAATATAAACAATCGTTTTAATTTTAGATTGAAATGAAAATAGGTTTGGAAATTTATTTTTCATTTAAATAAAATTATTATAGCATATTTATGATAATATATTAATTATTTCATGTTGGATGAAATTTTTTTGGAGGATGAAGTGGAATAAAGATTAAAAATATCTATTGAGATGATTACTTTTTCCTTTGGATATCTCCTCTTTGGCCACCCTTTAAGGTTATTTAAAATAATATTTAGGTAATACTAAAACTATTTAAAAGTAGGGAGGATAGTTTGGAAGATAAATGGTTATATTTTGGGTTATCTCCAAATATTATAATGAATGAGGAGAATTGGTGGTGAGGGATAGTATTTATAAGGGTATGAGAGAGGTGTTTCTTAATATAATATTGATTATTTTTTTATTTAAGCTAGAGACATTGAATAGTTATGAATCTTATGACTATATATAGAAATTAGTGCATGTGAGTTTGAAATAATGGTTTTTACATCATACATGACCCATTAATTCATTTATTTACGTTATAATGTTAGATACTATATTTTTCATATTTCAATATTCACAAAAAAATAAAATATTTTTTAAAAATAAAAAAAATCACCCTAACCATTTTTCAAAATTTATATTCTAAAAATGAAATATATTTTATACTAATAAAATTCTACAAATGATAAAATTAATTTTTATTGAAAAAATACCAATTTTAATATTATGATCAATTTTATGACCCTTTGAAAAATGTATTTATGGTCTCATAAAATTATATTATCATTTTAATGAAACATAATATTATTTTATAACACAGTTTAATTAAAATAAACTTTCTTTTATATTTTTATATTTATCATAAAAATGTACATAAATAATATTTATTTTCACCAAAAATAAAACATATATTTTATCATTTTTAAAACATTTATTTATTTGTATCATGATATAAATTTTCTATATTGAATTTTTAAAAGATAAATAAATATTATTTTAAAGTTTCATTATGAGGTTACTAATCTAATAGTCACATTACTATTTCTAAGTGTTTTATTACTATTCCAATGGTTAGATTATTATTTCAATGGTCAATTTATAGTGATCAAATCGGTTCCCTAAATTCTATAAAAAACTCATAATTCATTTATTCATCATTCACTTATATTTTCTATAAGGAATATAAATATTTTCATTTTAAAAACAATTATATCATTACTAATAGTTTTTATCATTTAGAAAATGTTTTTTTTTTGAGTTTGATCATTCTATAGGATCGAGAATGTCCATATTTTCATATTATCGTTATCTTGTTTTATATTTTTTCCATTGTAACTTTTTCAATTCTTATAGCTATATTTATTCTCAAAATATAATGTCCATGTAAATATTATATAATATTTTTGGTTCTATCATGTGTTTCATGTTATTTATATAATACAATCTAATGGAATATGACATATTTATATACTCTTAAGATAAATTCCATTGAAAAAAATAGGACATTACATTATTCCACCCTTATGAAATTTCATCCTCAAAATTTAAATTCATCAGGTAATAATAAAATATGTGAGGTTGATTATATTTCATTTATTTAGCCTTTTCCCATGTTACCTCATCATACTTTTGGATTTGACATAGTACTTTGACTAAGTGAGTAGTCATGTTGAGTATACTTTGTCTCTATATCCCAAGATATTTCCCAATTGATGCTCTTAAGAGAGATAGTGATATTACTGTACTAATAATGAATTAAATATATATGAAGGATCTTATATGAACATTTTAAAGGTTTATACATATAACATTTCATGTACTTGATACAGGGTTGGTGGTGGTGATATTTTATAGGCTATAGTTCTAATGCGATCAATAATCTCAAAGGGGAAATTTTTTTGGGACTTAGATTTATCTTCTTCACAAATATAAGTACTCTCTTCCATGATAATATATGGAGGAACTCTTTATCTCCAACCTCAAACTAGGTGTCTCTCTAATAGTTATCAAAATAACTCTTTTTTCAACTATGACCTATCTTGATGTACAGATGAATAGCATTAGCCTTTTATAAAATTTATTCAACTATTTCATGTCATATAAGCTTGATTTTAATAACTTCATCCCAGAAAAAACGAGATCCAAATAACATTATATAAATGGATTTATATGGATCCTATTTTATTATTGAGTGAAATATATTATTTTATGGGAACTTGACCATTATAAGATGTTGATCACATACCCCTTTAAAGTCCATCAAGCATTATCTAAACTTATCATCATGTTTTAGGATAGTATACTCATATTTTCTATCAGTTTATGGGTGAAAAGTTGTAATGTTTTTTAACTCCGTGTTTAGATAATTTTTTAATATTTTTAAGAATTTATAGGTAAACTTTGGATCTTAATCTAATACTATAAAAATTGGTGTTTTGTGGAGGATCACTAATTCCTTGATGTATATCCATGAAATTTTATTTAGTGAGATGTCATATTGAATTGTAGTGAGGTGATAAGTCTTGATAAGAATATCCACTATAACCCATATGGATTTATTTCCTCCAAATTTTATCATAATACTTGTGGAAAAGTCCATGGAGACATTTCTCATTTCCATATAGGTATGGGTAAGGGTTTCATCCTTCCCTTGGACTTTTTTATTTCTATTATCACTTGTTAACATAATAGAAATATTGATGTATATTCTATGGTCTCCTTATTCATATTTTCCTAACAATATTAATCTCATATATAATGATACATCATCATGCTCCTTTAGTGGATGGTGAATGTTGAGCTATGTGCATCATTCAAAAGATCCTTCTTTATCACAAACACTTATGGTACACATTATCATGGACCAAATCTTATAATTCCTTCATCATCAATTTTGAAATCTGGTGATTTACCTTTTATTATATAATCTCCCTTCTTTTTTATTTCTTAATCATCACTTTTATTATCCTTTATCTTCTTAGGAATGGATGGTTGAGAAATAATTTTATTTTAGTAAGATATTGTTCCTTCCTATGTTAATTTAATGTCCATCCTTCATAATTATAATATGATTGGATTATTCTAAATTCTCATCATTGGAAAGGTTTTAGGATCCTTTATATTTAGTGAATCTACCAATTTATTCACCTCCCAAGGTTGTTAATGGTTCGAGCATCTATAGTCATTGATTATCTCTATCAATCTTCACTAGTACATGTTATGCTCCTTCTGCATGAATATATACATGGGGATCTTAAGTTTTTTATATATTTCACACTTCTCCGCATAGAGATAATGTCTCAAAATCTTCAATTCAAAGATCACAATATCCAAATACATGTTATATGTTGGATATTTATTCTCATAACCATGGGGAATAAGCTCTCATATTATCATTAATCATCAGTACACATCCCAGTACCTTTTTAAAGAATCATTATATAAAATCAAATGTTCCCCATATGAGGTTAGTGTGAGTACTAGTGTAGTTATAAGACTCTTTTTTAATTCCTTGAATATCTCTTTAAATTAAGTGTTCTAGAAAAACATCATTCCCATTAGATTTAGCTTGGTCAGTGTGTTTAATAATTATGATAATATCCTCACATTTATTGAAGTGCTCATCTAGTCCAATGAATATATGGATATCCATTATAGAAGTTGGTATGTTCCACACCTCAATAATCTATTTCTTATAAGGATCCAAATATATCCCTTTTTTAGAAATAAAATTCACAAATAATTATACTTCATCCATACAAAACTTACATTTACTATATTTTTCATATAACCTCTCCTTTTTAAATATATTTATTGTAACACCCTAGGTAAATAAAGAGTATGAAATTTTCACATTTATCCTTATTTTTGAATAAAATATTAATATTACTTTAAAGGGAACGCTATGCTCGATGGCATACCCAATATGCAACAACAAGTTCCTTTGAAATCATATGTTGCACTCTAATAATAAAATAATATTATTTTAAATGGTAGTTAACATGTAGCCGTTGTATTGGTGGGAATGGATATAAATAACTAAAATATGATTATATATGTTTTTAAATGTTTTTACATTTATCCAATAAAAGATAAAGGCTTAAAATACGGAAAGAATTCAATTTTAGGCGTATATGCCCTAGTTTTCACTAAAGGTTCACTTATCGCCTTTTGATGGTGAACCGTCATTAAATATTGTTTTGTTCACTCTTATACATTCTATTGTACCAAATAAAACTCTTCTTAAGAATTGGGACATCAAAATTTACTTTGTGTAAATTTTTGGTATCTTTCTGATAAAGTTCATTTTTTAATGAATAGTGTAAAATGTTGTATTTTAATTCAAAACCACTTTTTAATCTAATTTATTTATACGATTATATTATCTTTGAATTGGTTTTAAAATGAAATTAGAATATATTTTTACCATTAAATCCAATAGTGGTTGTTGGAATTAATTTCACTTTGAAATCAGACTTAAACTAGTGTCAATCTTTTAATACTTATTGTTCCATAAAAACACGCTATTTGCTGTGACAGCGGGAATTAATTATTAAATTAATTAATGTGACTTATATGTTTTGAATTTTTTAAAATAGACTTCATTTTTTAATTAGGAATATCAAATATAGCTTAGGGTGAATTCTTGGGATTTTTCTGAAAAAACATTAATTTTGGATGAATAGTGAAACCACTAAGTGATGCTTATAAAAACTGATTTTTCCGTTTAAATGAGATTTTACCATATTTGTGTTTTGAATTTCAAAAATACAACATAAATGGTTGTCATTAAGAAGTAAAATTTGGTTAAATGGGATAAAAATAATTTTTTGGTGAATAGTAACTTATTATGTTTTTAATCGCGATTAGAGGTAATTAGTGTAGTTTATGGTAAGAATAATGTTTTAATAAAATTAAATGACCTATAAACATGTCCTACCATCATTGGATGTGTCATGGCCGACCAAGAAAATCCATGGGTCAACTTGGGGACCCCATGGAGCCACTTTGGTTGGAAAATGACATAAATATCTTTTTATTTAATGTTAAAGTAAAAATGACACAAACATGAGATGTTTTACTAAAACATTTTTTACATGGGGTTATACATGTCATATTTTTTACTATAAATATTCATTGGAAATATAAAAATATTTTCTACATCATATTATTTTTTTATAATTTTTATACATTAAATAAATTAAATTATTTATGACATCATGATGATGTAGCGATGACCTCATTATTTAACGATTTAAATAAAATGGAAAGATAATGTAATATATAAGACCACACATGTCCAAAACCTATTGGATTAGTGTATTTCGAACCCTTATCATCTTATCATCGAAATAAATCAATGTGTGACCTCTTAAATCTGAATACCATTTTAAAATAAAGTGACTTTTCTTTACTTTACAAGAGTGCCCCTCCTCTCCTCTTATAAAAGGCCCCCACCTCTACCTCCTTACCCACACTCCCAAAGCCTTTGGCTCGGAAAACCCCTGCCCATTTTGTCTCTCCACTTCCTTCTCTTACTTCTTGAAGCCTCACTTTGGGCAGAAGTCTTCCCAAGGAAGCCTTTGAGCTGAAACCAAAGGGAGTTACCCGATTTTAAGGTAATGTCTTCACTTGAGTCCTTTTGTTTTATTTTGCCTCTCCAACCCCATAAACTCTTTTTATTCATTTATTTTGTAACAAATATAGTATCTTAAATATACTAGGATGTTTTTATAAGAAGTATTCGAGTTACACTTACACACACCTACATCTAATGGTTAAAGAACATATTATTTCCGTGGATGGCGAATTTCTGCCACACGAAACGATGATTGTTCAACACTCATATAACACCTTAAATGGTGGCCATTAAGATGTAACTATATTTATATATGATATATAATATGTTTATTTTTTACTTAAGCTTCTGTATTTTTCATTTATGGAATACCTTTATGGTTTTCATTATAGGTAAACGAGATATCTTCATTTAAGGAAGTGCGGACTACCGCCCCCTCAAAGTGATGTGATTCGTTAATGCTATATGTGGGACGTATAAAGGATGGATTTAAAGTTATTATATATAATGTTATACTGGAATTATAATATACCTCTATATCATTATTATTTCTTTCCATTAATGTATGAGATAGAAATGAAAGTAGCGTTCATGCGTACGTACGACTTACCGTCTCCATGAACGGTGCATTTCATTTCTTATACCCAAATGTAATGTAATATTATAAATGGATATATATAATGTATGTTACATATAAATGATGAATATAATTTTGGAATTAAAATATACATACCTCTAATTTAGTTTTAATTCCATTAATATGACAAAGAAATGAAAGTAGTGTTCATGCGTACGTAAGGCTTACCGTCTCCATGAAAGGTGCATTTCATTTATTACCTCTAAATGATTATGTAATATTGTAAATACATGTATATGCTGGATATATATGATATATATGATATATATGATATCCAAATCATGAATATCATTATGGATATAATGAATCATTTACCACACGAACAACATGTAATTGTAAGAAGTCCACTTTTGACTTAAGAACCAAATATCGACAAAACAAACATTATTAACTTAAATGATTACATAATGTTTATAACATGTCAATAATTGATATAAAAGGAATAATGAACTTGAAAAAGGTTCTTAATAAAGTATAAATTAGCTCAAGTTTATTATTCAGGACGTTAAAGAACGATCGAGTCAAGTCGGACCTGAGGTAAGGGATCTTACTCCTCTCTTTCTTTTTAAGTACACTCTTTTATGTCATTACTTCTAAGCTCACCTTTCTTGTTATTGGGATGCTATTTTATATTACTCTTACTGTAATTTTTATGTTCATATTATGAGAGACCCTATTCTCTCTCATCAATCAACTTTGGAAGTTTTGAGTGGCGCCGTTATGCTGTCGAATTTTCGTAAGAGATCTAACCTCTCTCTTTCTCTTTAAGAACTCTCCTTTATGTCACTTCTTTTAAGCTTATCTTTGTTATGATGGGGGATGTTCTTTTATATTCCTCTTTCTGTACATTTTATTGTAATGTGATTAGATACCCTATTTGATCTCATCAATCCATTTTTGGAAGTTTTAAGTGGCGTCATTAGGCTGCCGAGTTTTCGTAAGGGATTTTTCATCTCACTTTTATTCTCGTGAGATTTATGCTACATTTGCCACAATTTCCTTTGAGTGGTGTATGTACTTACCATTATTTTACTCATTGTGTAATATTATTTCTTTGATTAGTATTTACATCAATGTTGTATTGTCCTTCTTTCACGGGGCGTATGTTTCGAAAGATACCCATGTCGGTAAGGGAACTTTTCACCCACCTCTTTTTAAAAGACTTATTTTGTTATGTCTTTTAATTCACATAATATTATGTTGGGCTATGTTCTTATATATCCTTATTGATGTAAATTTTATGTCCAAGTGATGAGATACCCTTTTTATCTCTCATCAACTCTTTTTCTGAATTTTGAAGTGACGCCATTAGGCTGTCTAATTTTTGCAAGGGAACTTCTTAACCCAATTTCAATTATTTGGGATAAACTTTTACACCTTGAATATGTCGTTCTATGATTATGTGTGAATTTACTCTGATTGTTTTACACTTAATACCCACTTATATTTCCTGTATTCATTTTTCACACATAATTATGTAATTGATTTATCCTTAAACCAAGGATACCATCTCTGTATGGGACTTCGTATCAATCCCCTTTCATTGAGGAATATTTTATTTTATACACAACTTTCTTTTATACGGTGTATAAACCCTTTTGACTTTTACGTTTATCCAAAAGGAATCTTTTTTATATGAAGCGTTTTACAAAACAACAAAATGGAATGTTTTTGTCGTACGTATGCAGCGACAATGACTTCTCCACCGCCATGACCATTATTTGAGTTTCGGCTTCCTCTACAAGCCATACCTTCTTTCTAAAAGAAAAATAAATACCATGTTTTACTTTTCTTTTATTTTGGTATTGAAAATGGTTTTCATAATGTTTTTATATCAATGTGTTGTATTGATATCTTGTGATTGAAAGGTGGAAATGTTATGTTTCATTTATGCATGTTTTATATGATACGATTATGTTGAGGTTCTTGGGCATTATTATGAAAACGGGTGGTTCCGTGATAAACAAAGGGCGGGTGAGCCCGATATAGCTCTACAATTAATTGGGTAATGCGAAGGAGTGAAACGTTAAGGTTTCTCCGAAGAGATTTAGGGAATATACTGTGATGGGTATTCCAAACATAACCAAGAGGGTTACTCTCTACATAAGAATGTTATGAATGCCTCAAGTTTCCTTTTATGTCTTATGATTTCTATGATTTATTCATGATTTGATGAGGTATGTTAAAGTGCCTATGTTTTATGGGTAATGTATGATTTCATTCTTATGTATATATGAACTCATGTTTCGTTTCCATATTTTTATAACCCTTACTGAGATTTTTATGCTCATCCCAAGTTTTTGAATTGTTTTTCACAGGTCAAGGGAAAGGTACATGATGTGATGATAGTGTCAAGGATGTGTCAAGAAAGAATCCGTGTTTTATTTTATATATTTTTCCGTTGATGGGAAGAATGAATATTGTCTTTTATGTAACCACTTTGTTTAAATGTGGAATGTAATGCAAGTTTCATGATCTAATTCTCTAAAACTCTAAACCTAAAAAGATCCTCAATGTGTAATCTTGTAATAACTCAAGATTAAGTAAGGTTTAAGGCTGGGGCCTTATATTTATCATAGTACATGAATGGTCCCCATTAGCCTCCTAAATTTAAGAGTATGTCATAATATCATCTATAAATACTTTAATAAATTTATTGAGGTAATCTCTAAAAACTTTATTCATTATGTCCATGAATATTTCTATATCATTAGTGACTCTTAAGGGTATCACTATGAACTCATATTTTCCATACCTTATTAGAATTTCAAACTTTGAAATATCTTAATTCTTCAAACATAATTGGTTTTATCCCTACTGAAGTTCCATCATAAAGAAGTATTGAGCCCCACATAGCTAATCTAACAAGTCATCAATATGTGGTAGGGAATAATTTTTCTATATTGTGATCTTGTTAAGTTCATAATAATCAATTCATATGTGCATGACCCATCCTTATTTTCAAAAAATGGGTTCAGTATACTCTATGATGAAGCATTAAATCATATAAAACCATTATAAGTATTCCCTTGTAATTATTTCTTTAGTTCATACAACTAAGTAGAGGTCATTATATGGGGATTCTTGGATATGTGAAGAGATTCAGGTATTACTTCAGTTGAGGAATCTACTTCTCGGTTCGGAGGAAGTCCAAGAAAATCTCAATGGAATATATTAGAATAGTCCCTCGTAATGGGTTACATGTCTTTAAGTATGATTATCTCTTTTATCTTAATCAATTGAGCTAGATATGCATACTTGTAATAAAATAATATTCATTCCTGAGTAGATGATTCCAAAGGAGACCCATCCTCTTCCTTACACTTGTATAGAATCAAATGATGATTCAGGATATAGAGAGTGGTTTCCCACTCTCTAAAATTGATGTTGTCATTGTATTAGTATAACCAATATATTCCCAGAATAACATATAATTACACTAAATGAAGTATAAAAAAAGGTATTGTAGACATATTTCATAAACATTGACTAGGTAGAATTTATATACTTGGAGTGCAGTAATTTCAATTTTATCAATCTATTGGATTATTAAACCTCTGTGCTTTGATGTTTTTTTTAATAGTTTTAATAAACATGAAAGATAACAAATATTGTATAGAACAAGAATCAAATAATATGTTCTCTATTCATGACTTAATAATTATTATCCTATCACCACTTCATTATCAAAGTCCACCTTATAGGTAGTGATATCATAAGACCTTCCTTTATCTCTAGTCATTGGATGTTATTATTATTGATTATCTCCAAAAACACTTCTCATATGGAATTAAGTTACATAATGTTTATGTTCCTTACTATTGAAACATTAGATGACATGTAACAACCCAAACTTTTAAAAATTAAATTCACTTTTTAATGAATAAATACATTATTAATAAATTTGGTTATAGAAAATACATACATTATACTTCATTTTGTTATTTTGTATCATTATAAAATATGAACATAATTTGTAAGTTATGATTAAAAGACTATAAATCATCTTAACTATTGATAACATATTCATTATACAGTTACCATTAATATTAGTGTATATTAAGGGTTATGATAAATTATAATTGACATAGATAGAAAAAGTGATGGCCTCAACTAGTTGTATCATACCTTATGAATCTCATTTATTGAAAATTTTGGGGGAGATGGCATCACAGGTCATTTCCCCTGACCAAGACCAATATAAAGGTCAACAGCTAAAGCTTTATTGAAACCAATTATGGTAAAATTTCAAGATTTTCAAGATCTCATCCCAAACCATGTTTTTTGAACCATCCCAATAAAGTACTACCATCATACACCTTACACTTAGGAAATACACTAGTGTAATAAAGAGTTATATATCTATAACCTTGTAGTATAAATTTATATATTTTCTCTATAATAAAATAATGATTATATTTATCCCTTTTAATTATTACTTTATATATATATATATATATTTGATTATATAATGAGTTTGATAAAAATTATATTTTGATGCAAAGTAATAAAAGTTTTTTTTGGGAAATATATATTCTCAATTAGGGCACTATTTTTGATAAATTAAATAATTTTTGGAATAAATTTTATTTTCATGAATTATTAGTATTAAATAATATTTATTTAAATATAAATGATAATATAATTTAAGAAATTCAAATTTAATATTCATATGGTTTATAAAGTTACTAGTGTCGTAAATACTAAACTTTTCCAGTAAATAAGTCTTTTTTTAAATCATATTTAGATAAAAATAAGGAAATATATATATTATTTTTAAAATTGTCAAGTTGAAATTATCCAATGGTAAATTTTTTATAATTTTCTAAGACAATAAAATTTTTGTGTAAAAAATAATTGTGATATAAATAGACTGTGTGTATTATGACATAATAATAGCCCAAAAGTGATTTAATAAATAAAATAAAGGGAATACATGATAAAAAATATATTTCACCTTTAAAATAATGTGTTTTGAATTTATTTTATTAATATTACAAACCTATAATGAACCTCCAAAACCAATATTATATTTTAAAGGTTTTAAAAAATCCTTATGAAAATGACTCAATTCAACATCAAAAACGGTATTACATTATTGTTTATGGTTATTATCCAAATAAAATAATTAAAATAACTCCAATATGGTAGAAACCATGGTAAAAACCATCATAAGGTTTGTGGTTTTTATTATTTTATTACTTGGATTCCAAAACCTATATTTAGAAATTTGTAAAGAAATCTCATTTCCTTTTCTATAAATAACAACATAACCTCCCATTAATATTACATAAAAACCCATTTATCATGTAGTTACTCTCAATATACCTATTTAAAGTCCTCCCAAGTGGTTCCCAATCTATTAAGAAACTCCTCCCTAGCTTTTAGAGTCACCCTCTCAAGGTAAGGGATTATCTCCTCTTTCTTTTCATTCATGTACTTTTTTGTACTAAACATTTTGATTTCAAATTTTTCATGTTTTAATGTATTTTTACACATAAATTATATATTCTTATGATTCCCATGTAATTAGAAATTATCTTTCACTATCCTAAAACCCTTCCATGAATCTTTATGTAAACATGTTTTGCTACAGAAATTATCCCCTGATTTTCCATGATAAATTTATATATTATGAATACCCATACCCATTTCAACTCAAGGTTTTTCACCCTATTATATTTATCCTTAATTTATTAGCTACATTAATGTATCTAACCTTCACTACATAATCATGGTATTAAAATTTATGAAATATGTTCTTCTATTTACAGTCTATGTGGTACACAAATGAATGTACATAACATGAATGTGATGGGTGGTTCCAGAATTATATAGCCCTCCAATGCATTTGGTAATTTTTTTATCTCATTATTTATAATGTATGATTCCTATTATATTATACTAATAAAACTATTATATAATTTCTCAACAGTTTTCATAACTTATTCTTATGATTTCTTGTCTTATGTTATTGACACAATATTATATTTCCTTGATATTATCATCTTATAGAAATCTTTGATGTTCATATTAATGATTCTCACCCTTATATGTCACCTTTATATGCCTATTTTTTAATTTTTTAATTTTATTTCTTTGAATATTCCCTTAATAGTATTTATATCTCATCCCATTATTATGTATGTCCCCATGTTATCCCATGAAATTTTAGAAGATTAATGCAACACTAAGGTTATGGTATGAAGTTGTAATTAATGGTGTTGCATCCTTATTGCAAGGTGTTGTGCTATATACCTAATTACCCAAATATAATTGGCCTCTCGATCCTTTTTTATTTTATTATGTGTACCTTTATTTAATAAATCATGAATTAAAGTGTATAAAAGATACTGGTTGTCATAGTTTTTATTATATAAAGGTCTAGTTATTTTTTGTGATTATGATTAGAAAACCTTAATGAAATACTTAGGTATAAGATTGATAATTGTAATATATCCATAAATTTTGATAAAGTATATATTTAGTGGCTTCCAAGAAATGAAATATATGTTTGGATACTACAATTGTAGATTTCTCTTGCATAATTGTACCTAAGGGTAATAACCCTAAAAAGGGTGGGTTGGGTATTAACTAGATCTTCACCTAGTCAATGAAAAAGAGGCCTTAATATACACATTTTTTTAAAACTCGTAGGGTATTTTTTTATTAAACTAATATTCTCTATAAAAACCATTATCTAGGGAACAAAAATTACTATAAGGTTTTATTTTAGGAAATAGGGCATAGATAACAAAGATTAAAAGATAAAAATTTCATAGGTTGAGTAAAATATAACATTTTCATGTTATACCTTAAATGTTTATAGTTTCCTTTTTATATTTTTAATATTTGGAAAATTATAATCCCTAATACACCCATTAATTTTTTCAATGTATTGAGGTATAAGTAAATGAGTCAATAACCAGTTTGATGGGAAATATGATGAATTCCCAAAATAGATTCCTAACCCGATGGGAGTAGGATCCAAGACTTCAGGAAAATACTTACTCAATTAACACACATTGGGAACAAAAAGATGTATCAAAAGGAAAACTCAAATCCCCCTATGAAATAAAATGTTTAAATTGAGACCTTTATTTGATTAAGACCTATTAATTTATATTGATCTTATTATCCCTAAATTGTGGAACAATGTATCAACTCCATGAAAAATATATTTTATATTCTTCAATGATATAAGAAAAAGATTTTTATAATGTTTGTTTATCAAATGAATGTATAAGATGATCATTGATGTAATTTGATCAACAAATACAAATCTTGAAGAAGAAATTGATGTGAAATAGTTAAAGTAATTCAGTAAAACATTATTCGATAAATATTTTTCTCACACTCCCTAATTTAAAATTCAGGGGGACTGCCTTGGCCTCAGTAAAAATGATGTATAATCCATTTGATCATATAAGTAAAATATCACAACACTTCTGGGATATGCATAATTTCTTTTTAATTTAACTCAAAAGTAAATTTAGACACTTATTTTGTGAGATAAATTTACTCTAAGAAAATATTTGTAGATTAGATACTTTAACATCGATGAATAAATTGTCTTGTTTCCCTAAAAAATAAAAATGGATATTAATGATTCTCAATGATCTCATGGTTCTGATGATATGAACTATAAAATAGAGTTTAGGAGGAGATATATAGAAATATCATGGTGGAAAAAATAGAAATATATCACCTTTCAAAAGTGTGGGGAGAATCATCTAAGAAAATTTTAAATGGGATAAGGAAATTCTTTGGGTGTGGTAAGGAATGAAACTTAGTAGGTAAATGTCGACAAGAGAACCCCACTAATGTGATAGAATAAAGGAATTCTCTATTCAACCCTTATCCTCTTGTTTAATTATTCAACTACAAGGAACAAGGACACTATGAAAAACAATTCATAGGGTAAAGGTTTTTTTATTATAACAAATGATAATAAACTCCAAGGCCAAGAGAGAAATGGACATCTTATGACATCACAACTATTGAGGTGGATCCTGAAAACAAATTTATGTAAGTATGATGATTATTAATTCAAGAATAGAAAATTTAATATTTAATTATGTTTCTATAAATTATTTCATATCACATAAGTTTATTATAACTATTAAAAAATTGCCTAAAAACATGGGAGATGGGATATTTGTAAAAATAGAAAATGGGGAAATTATTTCATCCCAAGTATATAACTTTTTCATTATCAATATTATTGGGTATAAATTCCTAGAGAACCTTGTGAAAAAATATTTATCTAAATTTGATTAAATTCTTAGTATGGATTTTATTTCCTTGTATAGATCTTAACTAAATTTATGAGAGACATAAATCACCCTTTATAATGAAAACATCCATCTAATTCTATAACAGTGTAAGGTGGGGGGTTGATCCATTTTGAACTCAACATCTTATGAATGGATATCATTGACTTCTGAGAAAGAGTATCTTTCTTAGATGATTAATACTATGGAAAGGAACATCCTTAATAACATACCCATTTTAAGGGGATATATTAATATGTTCCCTAAAGAATTTTATATTCTTCCTCTAAGCTAATAGGATGAGTTCTCAACCAAAATTATACCCAAAGATTTTCTAATATCCAATATATTATATAGAATGGCCACTTTTTAAATTAAAGAGATGAATAAGTAACTACAGTAGATTCTAGATAATGGGTTTATACACCCGAGTGCTTCATAGTGTGGTGAATTGGTCCATTCCATCAAGAAGAATGATGGTTCAATGTACCTATGAATTTATTATCATTATCTCAATAAGATCATGATAAATAACAAGTATCATCTTTTATATATTAATTCATTTTAGATCATATTTGGGGAGACCAATACTTCTCTAAGGTGGATATTTGGTTGTGATGTTGTCAGGTAAAGGTGAAGAAGTAGCATATTCCCATGATTGTGTTTCATACAGGGTAAAGGATCTATGAGTTCATATTGATTCCATTTAGACTCCATAATTATTTTTCTTTCTTCATGAACATAACGAATAGAGTCTTTATGGATTACCATGAAAAAAAATTCATAGACCTTACTGATGAAATTATTATCAACTCTAAAAGGAATGAGGAATATGAGAATAATTTGAATGTTGTATTCAAGACCTTTAGAAAAGAAAATTTATCTACTATGTAAGGTAAATGTGACTTTTGGAAGGATTAATTAAAATTCACAGGGTATGTTATAACCAATAAAGGAATATTTTCAGATCCATTGATGTTAGAGGAAATTGAATTATGGCACAGTCCAACATTTTTATATAGATCTATAGTTTCATTGGATTAGCTGGGTACTATAATCTATTTGTGAGAAACTTATCATGATTTTAAAATATATTAAACAAGATAACTCAAAAGGGGTGAATATTTTCTATATCATTGAATGTGAGGATATATTTAAATATTTAAAGAATAGGACAATCACTACACTTATCCTCACATTACTTAAATGTGTGGAATTATTTATGATGTACAATGATGACTACAAAAAGTGTTTGGGTTGTGTACTCATTAAAAATGAAAATGTGATATCATATTCCTCCAACCAATTAAATATCTATGATAAAAACTTCCCAAAACATTATCTTGAATTGGATTTATTGAACTTTTCATTGAAGATTTTGTAACATTATCTCTATGGGTAAAAAGTGTGATATATATACTGATTATAAAATCCTCAAGTATAAATTCACATAAAAGGAGATAAATATTTGTCAATGAAGGTGATTAGAACTGATCAAGAATTATGAATGTTACACCCATTATCATCCTAAGAAGGTAAATAAATTTTTTTATGCTCTGATTATAAAGGATCATGAAACCCTATCCATAATGAGTATTAAAATGGATCCAACCTTATTGGACATGTAAAAGATGTACATGGGAATTATAAGAGTAATTTTATCCTATCTTTCACAAATAAATTCTCAACCATCCAATTTGATAGGATAAAGGAGGTCCAAAAATATGATAAATAGATATATATAAAGTTATTGAATATCCCATAGTTTATCTTTTATAATGATAGATTTATAAGGTTTAAAAACTAGATATGTGTCCCACAAAAAGTAGAACTGAATAGGGAACTTATGGATAATGAACATAAATCATCATTCCCTGTTAATCTAGGAAGCCCTAATATGTATAGAGATATAAATTAAAACTTATAATGGGATAACATGGATATATATATTGAAGGATATGTATTTTGATTCTTCTTAAGCCAAAATTTCATGTATAAATGAAATAATTCTAAGGGTATGATGAAACTATTTACTATGCCATTATGGAAATGGGAAAATATAACCATGGATTTTTTTAGGACTCCCCAAGATATCTAATAGAAATAACATCATTTAGTTAGTATTTGATCACCACATAAATAAATCACATTTAATTTATATCAAGTAATATTTATCCCTTAAACAAATCACAATGATATATATAATTAAAGTGGTAAGACTACATGTTGTACCACATTCTATTATATTATATTGATATTTGAGGTTTACCTCAAGGTAATGTTGAGTCCTTCAGCAAGAATTGGATATAGATATGAGTTTTAATAGTTCTTATCAACCTCATATGGATGGTCAGTCTGAGAGAACCAATCAAACTTTATAGGTTATATTGGGATCTTATTCAATGGAGTTCTATGTATTTTAGGATCAACACCTTCCCCTAGTAGAGTTATCATATAACAACAGTTTCCATTATAGAATTAAAATGGAAAATTATGAGGCTCTCTTTGGAAAGAGTTGTCAGAATCTAACATTTTGGGATGTAGATAGAGAGAACAAGCTAATGGAACCTAATATTATATAATATATTATAGATAATGTCCTGACCTCTTCCCATCAAATATATTGTTATAAGGGGAGAAAGATAATGACCCCCCGAGTCCCACCTCTAGTAGGCCCCGCGTTCACGACTAGAACCAAGGGTGTACAAATCTCATAACATGGAAGGAATTACCCTTTTTTATGGAAACAATATTGGGTGATAGAATAAATCCACCAAAATCAAATCCATTAAATATTTATAAGAAACAAAAAAAACCATACCATAATGCATGTGTAAATAAAACTAATACAAGTAAAAGTCTCCAAACTAAATACCCAAAAACAAAATTTGAGTAGCAACACCGCAACTATCTAAGGTCTGAGCTAGTGACCCCTAGCATGGTCCACATAATCCTCATGGAAACCTGAAAAACGTTTTTATATAAATAGGGGGACCATACAAGTATACTCAGTAGGAACCCAAAGTCTCTCATGAAAAAGTGGAAGGATCGTAATAATGCACCCATGAGAAAATAGGAAAATCAAACAAAACCTAACAGGTAGACTAACCATAACCCCAACCTAACTATGCATCTCTCAAAAACTAATGCATCCCAGTAAAATAATATAATATAAATCACATTGATGATAGGGTAACTCATGCCACTTACCCATGGATTAGCCACTCTCACACCCTAATAGAAAACATCTTAGCACTCCCACATCTTCTGAATGTATTACATCATATCATGCCCACACACACTTGGGACGCACCACAAAACACATCCCACCCACACACACCTGGGTCATCATAACTAATCACATCCCCCACCTCACATAACTAGTATATTGCAACACATCTCATCACAAATAAACCTAGAACAGTACACCACAACTCATCCCGAAAACACTTGGGACAAGACATAACAACTCGCCCAAAGACACCTGGGCCACTATCGCATGTAAGAGGGAGCAGGGAAGAGTAGGTGGTCAGCCATCCATCCTCCAACTAGGATGATAGGAAAGGCACCCTCCCATGTGATTGTACAAGTGTTAACACATAGTGATTGAAAAGGGTGTGGTTCATATAGAAATCATAGGAATATAAAGTGTTTACACAAATATATAGATAAAATCATTCAATCCCAACATCGGGGTTTATAAATAAAATTCCAACCTACTCATGACTTCCCCACTTTACTACCACCTCAAAATTCATAACACCATTCAATAAAAATACAATCCATAATTTATTTTTAGTGTTTAATTAATATTAAGACATTTTACTAGATTTTCCATTACCACACCATTCAACTAAAACATGTATAGTTTTATTTTCTAATATCATTAATATCATGATCTATATTAATCAAGAAACTAACAGAGCATTAAAACAAAATAAGAAGTGTAGTTAAACAAAAGACCAACTGCCAAGTCCAAATCCATCTTCCACCATAGCCACACTACACAACCATATCTTTACCACTACCCCCAGACACATCATATCTCATAAAATATATTTTCAAATTCTTCATAGAATCTCTTTTCAATTCTACATTGTTGATTAAGGGTATTGTTACACAAACCATTAGAACCTAGGGAATTTAATTCATTAACTGACTATATGTAATTATCCAATTATTCATGATGATACCAAAAAATAAGAAAAACAAAAGGTTTAAAGAGGAAGTTGCTATATAAAAATCAAGCCACCACTCGATATGATATTCATCAAGGAAACATTCCCATACAAACATAATATCAAATCAAAACAAAATAAATCAATAAAAGTTGTAAGATGATACATCATAATCCACCACCCCTTTATATTTGATTTAAATCAATTAATTGTCTTTATTAGTTCATAAGAAAATATCTCTACAAGGATAAAAAAAATTATATACTCATCTCGCATCATACAAAATAAATAAAGATGATTGAAATCCAACCTAGAAGGAATAATCCTTTTTCTCAAGTTTCTTTCACCAAAACAGGGGTGCACTTATAGAAGGAAACTACTTTAGGGGGGCTTCGAACCAACTAAAAAACCTTGTTCTAGGACTCTAAGGTAGAAGGATTTGGGACCTCCCATATCAAGAAAAATAAAAATGAAAGAATACAGGGAATATCTCTGCCTTAGAAGAACTAAATCCGAAACTGACAGGGTTGAAACAGCATAGTTGACCATTTAAAGTGGATTTCATTAAAACCATGTGTTTTATATATTTAAAAGGATCCCAAACATTTATAAAAACTAAATAAATGATCAGTCACATTTTAAAGGGATTCAAAAATCATTAATTATGTTATTAAAATAATTTTTTTCAAAAACATATATAAAAAAAGAAAATCTGTAAAAAAATATGGAAAATGGAAAATTATGGAAATTTGGAAAACTCTTAGAAATGAGACATCGCTAGGATGAAACAATTTTAGGATGACATGCCACCAAGATGAAATTCTTCCAGAATGACACACCACTAGGATGAAATGCCACTAAAATGACATGATACCAAAATGACACACAACCAGGATGACACACCGCTAGGATGACACAACGCCAGGATGACACACCACTAGGATGACACACCATGATGATGAAACACCACCATGATGATACACTGCTAGGATGACACATAATCTTAATGACACACCATCAGAAAATTAGAAATTTATCAAACTATTGGAAATGAGACACTACTAGAATGACAAACCACCATAAATGAAATACTTCTAAAATGACACCCTTCCCGAACAAAATTCCACAAGAAAGACACACTGCTAGAACGACATTCCACTAGAATGAAACACGGCTAGAATAACACAACACTATAATGGCACGCTAAAATAATGACATACTGCTAAAATGATATGATGCCATAATGACATCCTTCTAGAATGAAATGCCAACAGAACAACATGCCTCTAGAACAATACACCACTAGAAGGAAACACTGCTAAAATGACATCCCTCCTTAAATACACACCATAAGAACAAAACACTACCATAAAAACACACTTTTAGAATAACACACTATTTTAAAATTATAAATTTGGAAAACTGTTGGAACGAAAAATCATTGGAATGACTCACATGTCCCATAAACATCTTAACTTACCCTTAAACACCTCAAAAATCATATTTTTTGGCAAAGTAACAGTCTAAAAGGTTATTTCCATTACATTAGATACCTATGAAACTATTATTGTCCTATAAAACTAAAAACCAATCCAGAATAAGAGAGAGTAAGGGTTCAAACAACCATCTCTCGATATACCTCTCAAGGATCTCGTTACACCTGAAACAATACCACAAATCAAACTTGATAACCCAAACTATAATAAAAGATAAACAACCATACTTTTCCAGACATAGGAATCAGATAATTCCATCCTCAATGTCAATATACTATCCTCTTTGGGAGACACTAACTCACCCACGTGGTTTTAATTGCATCATAGTAAAAATTTTATTGGTTAAGAATTATGTCTTCACTTTTTCTCAAGTTGAAACATTATCACACAACACACATTGAATTAAGAAGGGAAATATTTCATAAAATAAAAAGTTTGGAACATCACATCATAGTGAAAACATAGAAGGGTAAAAACTCAAAACAACTCAGGGTACTTGACCCACATTTGTGTCTCATGCTCCCATGTACTCTCCTCCAGGACAACATGCCTCCATATCACACAAACCAAATGAATGGTTCACCCTCTCAAAACCTTCTATTGATGGTCTTGGATCTCCAATAGATGCTCCATGAAGGTTTCATCATCCTCAATATCCAACTCTCCCTAGTTAATGACATGGGATTCATTGTGACGATATCGACAGTGATGAGAGATATAGAAAACATCATGGTTCCTTACCATATATGGTGGAAACACCAATTGATATTCCACCTCACCAACTCTCCCCAACACCTCAGAAGGTCCAAAAAATTGGGGCAATAACTTACTCCACTTATCGAACCTCTACTTCCCATGTTGAGGGGAAACATTAAAAAGCACATAGTCTCCAACCTTGAACTCTAGGGGCCTCCTCCTATGATTTCCATAAAACTTATGTTAGTCTTTTGATAATTTAATTCTCTATCAAACAAATAGAACCTTCACTATTGTTATTTTCACCACCTTAGGACAAATAACTATTTCCTCCCCAACCTCGATCCAGCACAACAGATAATGACATGGTCTTCTATACATAGATTCAAATGGGGCCATGCCAAGAGAAGAGTGATAGATATTATTATAAGAAAATTAAGCCAAGGGAATGTGTTATACCCTAGATCCCCCAAAGACAAAGACACATTCCCATAGCATATCCTCTAGTGTCTGGATAGTTCATTGTTTCTTCCCGTCTGTCTGAGGGTGGAAGATAGTGTTGAGGTGTAACTAGGTTCCAAAAGCTTGTTGTAATCCCCTCCAGAATTGTGAGGTAAAATTTGTATCTCAATATAATACAATGTACCTCATAACTCCATGATACTTCACCACCTTATCCATATACCTCTTATCCAAAGCATCCACTACACCCGACTCCTTGATCGCTAAGATGTGGTCCGATTTTGTCAACTGACCCATGATCACTCAGATGGCATCACAACCTCCTTGATATCTAGGTAACCATATGATTAAATCTATTGATATTTAATCTCATTTCCACTCAGGGACATCAAAGGGTTACAAAAAATCACCAGGAACATGATTATATGTATTTAATTGCTATAAAACCATGAACATTGCAGTAAACTCTGCCACTACCCAGTTCATCCTAAGGCCCCAAAACTACAGCCTCAAGTCTCGGTACATCTTATAAATTCCTAGGTGTATCACTAATGGTGATTTATATAACTCATGAATAACTCCCTTTCACATTTATACCATAACAAATAATTTTCCTTGAAACAAAATCTAATTTTGACTATCCACTAACCATCCCTCTAGAGCATCACTATGGACAACACAATCACGCATCACCTATAACTCTGAGTCTCCCAACTAAGACTCCTCCACTTTCCACATCAGAGAAGACTACACCATTATCTGGAACATTCATCCTCCTATATCGACCACCCTTTCATTCAAGTGAAAGTCTGTCAATTTCCTCATTGCTCTCAAAGCTTCTATAGACTCCTAAATAATATCCTTTTGTGACTTTATGATCAAAGAATCATCCATGAAATTCCCCTTTATTGAGGTTTAGGAGATCTCAAAGTCATGTTTCTGAAGAAACTTAATCCACCTTTGTTGTTGAGGATTTAGATCTTTCTAATAAAAACATAACTCAAACTCTTGTGATCCATGTAGACTATAAAGTTCTCCCCAATGAGGTAATGTCACCACAATTTTAAAAAAAATACAACTGTCACTATCTATAGATCATGGGTGGAATAGTTACATTCATGGGTGTGTAACTACCTAGACCCATAAGATATCAATACATTATACTAAATTAGGATGCACCCTAATCCCATATAAGAATCATTACAAAACACCTTAAACATCACACATTCCTGTGGAAATTCAAGAACTAGAGAATTGAAGAACTTTTTCTTTAGGTAACCAAACACTACCTCGAACAAGTCTTTCCACACAGAATCCAGTTCTTTCCTATTTAATGGTTTCAATGGGGTTTCAACTCAAGATAATTTAGCCAAAAACCTCCAATAATAGCCTATAAAACTAAGTAATCTATGAACTTTTACCACATTCATGGTTGATTCCTAGTAAATAATATCCTCAACATTCACTGGGTCAATGGACACACTTTTTTGAGACACCAAATGCCCAAGGAAATAGACCTATTGTGTTTAAAAAAATCACTTGGATAAATTTCCATGGATATGGTGGTGATGAAGAACTTGAAAAATAGTTCTGATATGTTCAGTATGATCCTCCTCTGACCTTGAGTAGATCAGTATGTCATTAATGAATACAAAAACAAAATGTTCTAAGAACTCATGAAACATAGATTTTATAATACTTATGAACATGGTTGGTGTGTTCATAACACCGAATGCATGACCATAAACTCAAATTAGTTATACCTACATTTGAAGCTAGAATTATAGATATCTCCATCCTCACCCTTAACTGGTGATATCCAAATTGTAGATCATTCTTAGGGAACCAACTAACTCCCCTAAACTAGTCAAATAGATCATTGATCCTTTGAATATGATAGAAATTCTTAATTATCACTTGATTTAATCTACAATAGTCTATACACAACCTCATACTACCACACACCTTCATGATGAATAACACTATAGTGCCCCATGGTGACACACAAGGTTGAATGAATCCTTTTTGCATCATACCATCTATCTAAATCCTCAACTCCCACAACACACAATGTTCCATCTAATAAATAGCCATCTAAATTGGAGAAACACATGGCTATAATTTTATCCCAAACTCAACGTCACATCGAGGAGGTAGTATAACAACATCATTAGGGAAAACATTGATGAATTCACTAAAAACCCTTAGAGACTCCTCTATAACCGTGTCTAATAATTTGAAAGAAAACTCACCCATCAATGAAAGAAGGGTCTCCATGTGTCTTTTTCACACCTGAAGGCTATGATCGCCAATAAAAATTTCTCATTGGCCTTCCACATTTGAGAACAAGATTATTCTCCAAATGTAGTCAATAAAAGCATTTACAGAATATAACCAGTCAATGCTATGTATGACATTTTATTGTTGCATCTCAATCAAGATAAGTTCCCCACATGACTAATGTTTTCCAATAATCAATGCACATACTTGACACACATCAAACAAGCTATTCTATCCTCCAATTGTCATAGTTAATACCAAGGGAATGGAAAGACTCTCTATAGATAGTACAAGAGTATGGACTAGAGAGGGTTCAAAAAATGAGTGTGAATATACTAAATAAAACAAGGAACAAACAATTGTAGACTGTAAATTGGTCATACCTCTAAAGATCTCTATCCCATATGGGGTTACTACCTCTACTGCATGCAACTGACCCCACCCAACTCTACTGCCTCTTTACTGATAGTTGCCTCCATGACATCGCTCAGGTCAAGGTCCCTAAGATCTAGGAACATCCTAAGGTTGGACTCTACCTACCTCATCTTCCCTAACTGGACCATAAGCCTATTTCTCCTACTACAGTAATGGCCTCACTGGTAACTACTACTGAGGCTGACGTTGAACCTGTACTCCTCGGCAAAACTGATCTCAAGAATCCACTAGTAATTTATCCTAATGATGGAATCAAACCCCATAGAAGAATCACATTAGACCCAATCCCATAGGAAGATTATGTAGAGTATAAGGTTTAAAGAGAATCTGTGGAGATCAACTCCCGACTAGTAAAAACTTTGAATTACCATAACCCTGAGATCTACCACTCAAAACTCTAACCCTTGAGGATCCCTGTTTGTTCCTCTCTTTCTAAAAACTTCCTTGTGAGTTCATATTATTGATCCCCTCTTCCTTATTCTTAACCTCCAGATATGTTGGAAATGTAAAAGTTGTAACTATATACTAGATTAAAGGATTTATTACCCCTTAAAGACACCTCAATTGAAAATCTTTATCAGGAAAAAGATCATGGGGAATGCGTAGAAGGTCCTTTAACTAGATCCCAATCTCCTGCATAGACATACTCCCCTTATGAAGGGAGATTAGCTCATGCCTCTTCTCATCCTTCATGGTCGATGAGAGGAACTCTGCCTAAAACTCATTCTAGAAGTCAACCCATGAAACACCTACCTTCTTCTTTTCACCATGGTACAATGTCCACCACTTACATGCATATCCTCACATATGACTAACTACCAAATGTACCATGTACTCCATCAAGGCTCAGGTCAAACAGAAAGCGATCTCCAGCTCATCTAGCCAACTCTCTATTTTCATATCAAAAACTCTCCCCTTGTATTTTTCTAAAGCCTGAAACTGAAAATCATGTAACATCATCTTCCACTAATCATCATCCTCAACTGGATCAACACTCTGTTGATCAAACGGGTCATCCTACTGAACCTACACTTCCTAAGAAACCTAAGAATGATGACTAGGATCCTTAGCTAAATGTTAAACAAGGATTTACAAATCTTGATAGTATGTAATTTTCTTATGATATATTTTAATTAACAATAATCCAATTTATTCATTTTATTCATTTTATCCATTTTGACCTTTCCCAAACAACCAAATTCAAACAAGAACACAAGTTATCATGATTCATGTATCTCTCCTAGGTCTCTACCCTGCAAGAAATTCCATCTCACTTGGTCATTAAATATGCTCAGAGTCCATTCACTGGATCATGGGGGGGCCTTAAAATCCCATGTCCTAGACAGTCTCCATGTCCTATGTCATGAGCCAAGGTAAAATGGAACTAATACCATACCAACCCATGAATTCCTCACTGTTCCTAACTCCATTATCTACCCTATCTATCAACCATCACCTCTAATACCACTATGTCATGACCCCCTCCCACCAAAGATACCACAATAAGAGGAGAGATATAATGACCCTTGAGTCCCGCCTCCTGTAGGCCCTGAGTTAGCGAGTATCATGAGTTTATAAAAATATCACAACATGGGAGGTGGTAGCTTTTTTTAAGGAAACAAGATCGATAAATAGAATGAATCCGCCAAAATAAACTCTATTACATATTTATAAGAAAACCAAAAACTATCCCACAATACATGTGTAAATAAAAATAATACAAGTAAATGTATCCAATGTAAACACCCAAAAAAATACTAGAGAAACAATACAGTAACTATCTAAGGTTAGATCCAGTGACACCCAGTACGGTCCACGTAATCCTCTTGGAAACCTAAAAACAATTTTTATATATGTAGGGTGAATATATAGGTATAATCAGTATGAAACCAAACTCTACCATACATAAGTGAAATGATAAAACTAATTCACCTGTAAGAAAAAAACCAAATAACACGTAACAGGTAGACTAACCATAACCCCAACCTCACCAAGGCTCGCTCACCAAATAACACATCTAAGAAATAAAATATAATAATACATCGATGATAGGTTACCCCAAACCAATTTCCCACTAATTATTCACTCTAACACCCTTATAAAAAACGTACTCCCACCTTTTTTGAATATATAACCTCATATATTTCCCACACACATATGGGCCCTACATCATAGAATAGCATGCCTGCACACACCTGGGTCATCACAACACATGACATCCCACCCGCACACACATGGTCCATCATAATAAAACTCATCCAGAATACACATAGGATATCACAACACAACTCATCCTAAATGAACCTAGGACCACACATCAAAACTCTCCTAAAGAAACTTAGGCCACAATCGCCTGGAAGAGGGAGTATGGTGTATCGGGTGGCTATCCATCCATCCTCCCATCAGGTTGTTGGGAAATACTCCCTCCTATGTGACTATGTGGGTGTCGGCACGTGGTTCTAGACAAGGGTGGGGTGCATATAGAGATAATAGTAACATATAGTGTTTATACATATACATAGAGAAAAGCAAAAAAGCTCAACCAAGGGGTTTACAAACAAAATGAAAACCTACTCATGATTTCCCCAGTTTGCTGCCACCTCTAAATGCATAATTCTATTCAAGAAAAATACAATCCACATATAATTTTCAGTCTTTAATTAATATTAAACCATTTTCCTAGATTTTTCATTACCCATCCATTCTAAAAAAACATATTTAGTTTTATTTTCTAGGCTCATTGTTTTCACCACCCATATTAATCAGAAAACAAACAAAGCACCAAAACACAATAATCAGAATAGTTAAAAAAATCCCCACATCCAACACCAAATTTATCTTACACTATAGCCCCACTGCACAAACATATCTTTCCCACTACCGACACACACATCACATCTCATAAAATATGTTTTCTGATTTAGAAGAGTATCTCTTTTCAATTCCACTTTGTCAATTAAGGGAATTGTCAAACAAACCATTAGATCTTGGGGAATATAATTCATTAACCGATTATATGTAATTATCCAATTATTCATGATAATATCAAACAATCATAAAAATAGAGGTTTCAAAAGGAATTTGTTATAGAGAAATAAAGCTACCACCTGATATAATATTCATCAAGGAAACATGCCCATACAAACATAATATAAAATAAAAAAAGAAATCAAGAAAATATATAAGATAATAATTCATATTTTCCTACCACCTTATATTTTATTTAAACCAATTTTTTATATTTCTTAGTTTGGAATCAACTATATCTATAAGGATAAACATTTATATAGCCATCCTACATGATACACAATAAGGAAAGAAGGAGGAAATCTTTCTTGTAAGGAAAAAGACTTTTTCCCAAGTTTGCTACACCAAAACAAGGGCACTCATATAGAAGGGAACTACTTCAGGGGGGACTTCAAACCAATTGAAACACCTTGTTCTAGGACTCCAAGATAGAAGTATTTAGGACCTCCTATATCAAGAAAAAGAATAATGAAATAACAAAGGCATGATCTCTGCCTCAAGAGGACTAGATAAAAAACTAATGGGGTCAAAATGACTTAGTTGACAATTTAAGGTGGATTTAATTAAAACTATGAGTTTTAGACATTTAGAAGGATCTATAACTTTTAGAAAAAAAATATAAGATCTATCACATTTGAAATGCATTCAAAAATTCATTAATTATGTTATTAAACTCATTTTTTGTCAAAATAGACGTAAAAAGGGAAACTATGTATTTTTTTTTTTTGAAAAGCTGGAAAATTAGGGAAATTTAAAAAACTGTTGGAAATGAGAGACTGTCAGGATGACACACCACCAGGATGACACACATCTAGGATGACACACCGCCAAGATGAAATGCCTCTAGAATGACACACTACTAGGATGACACACCACTAGAATGACACACCACCAGGATAACACACCACCAGGATAATACATCACCAGGATGACACGACGCTGGGATGACACATAGTCAGAATGAAACACCATTAGAAAACTAAAAATTTGGTAAACTGTTGGAAATGAGACACTTATAGAATGAAATATCATCAGAAATGACACAGCACCTGGATGACACACTGCTGGGATGACACACTGCCATAAATGACACACTACTAAAACAACACACCGCTTGAATGACATGTTTCTAGAATTACATAGCTATAAAAGGATGTGCTTCCAGAATGACACACTTCCCAAAGGACATGATTACATAATGACATACTACTAGAAGGACACAACACCATAACTACAAGCCTCTAGAATGACACACCTCCATAATGACATGCTGTTAGAAGGACACACTATTGGAAAACTATAAATTTGGGAAAAAATTAGAATGACACATATTTGGAATTACTCACATGTCCCAAAAACACTTCAGACTACCCCCAGACACATCAAAAATCTTATCCTTTGTAAATGTAATATGTTTGAAGGTCTAGGTCATTACAGATAAGGTTCAAACTCATAATAATTATCCAAAAATCCATACAAAATTGACAAAAAATCTATGTAGAAAATTTTTTATGTGAAATTTGGTTTGAGGATAAAGATAATAAATTCCTTCATATATCACCATGGAATAATTTCATGAGGTTTTGGAAAAGGGGAAATATTAGTCCTAGATAAATTGAACTCTTTCAGATCCTTGATCGCATCATATTTGTGATCTATCAACTAACACTCCCACCTAACCTATATCAAGAACATGATGTGTTCCATGTATCCCTCTTAAGAATTTATATACCAAACCAATCTGAAGTACCAAATCCCATAGTGGTACCTTTAGAAAATTATATTTCATATGGGAAGTAGTTGGTGAAGATTAAAGATAAAAGAGACAAAGTTCTATGAAACAAGATAACTTACCTAGTCAAAGTAATATAGTGGAACCAAAATTTTTATAAGGTGACCTAGGAACCAGATGAGGAAATGAAACAAATATACCCTCATTTATTTTATTGTATAAAATGAAATTTCAAGGGTTAGAAGGGTGGTAGAATATAATTAACCAAACTTTTATAAATGGAACTCCCATTTTAATGAATAAATTTCTTATTAAGAAATTTAGTTATAGAAAACACATTCACTACATTTCAATTTTTAATTTTATACCATTATAAAACATGTCTAAAATTTTTATATCATACTTAAATGACCAATAAGTATCTTAAACACTGATAATATAATCATTATAAATTTAACGTTAAGATTAGTATATATTTAGGGTTATGATATAGTCTAATTGACATAGACATTAGAAGTGATGGCCTCAACCAATAGCACCATACCATATGAAGGGAATTTATTAGAGCTTCTGAGAGAGATGGAATCACTGGTCTTTTCCATTTAAAAAACAAAATTAAAGGTTCAATAATTAAAATTCAAGGAAAAAATGTTATGGGAGAATTCAAATTTTATCAAAATCACATCCCAAACCATGTTAATCAAACCACCCCAAGAATTTACTACCATTGTACACCTTACCCTTAAGTCATACGATGGTAAAATAAGTGGTTGTGTATCAATACCGTAGTAGTATGAATCTAATTATTTTATTTATAATAAAATATTGATAAAATTTATCCCTTTTTCATTATTATGTCATATATATATATGATTATATAATTATTTTGATAAAAATTTTATTTTGATATTAATAAATCAAAATTGTATTTTTATTAAATATATAATCTAAATTAAAACACACTTTTTGATAAATTAAATAATTTTTAGAATAAAATCTATTTTCTTGAAATATTATTATTAAATAATATCAATTTAACTAAAAATGATAATATAATATAATGAATCATAACGTAATTTTTATGAGGTTGATAAAGTTTTTAGTGTTGTAAAAACTTTTATTTTCTAGTAAATAATGATTTTTTTTAAAAAAATTGTAATCTATCATAATAATAATATTATTTTGGTAAAATAAATATTATTTTCCAAATCATCACATAAAAATCAACTAATGGTAAATTTTTCATAATTTTTTAGATATATGATGTTTTTTGTAAAAATTAAATTTGGTATTAATATATGATTCTTATTATGACATCACAATAGCACAAAAGTTATCTAATAAGTATTATAATGGGAATACAATAACAAAATAGATTTCCCCTTTAAAATAATGTTTTTAAGTTATTTGATTAATTTTTACAACGTATAATGAATCCACTAAAACTTTTATTATATTATATGGTTTCAAAAACAATTCTTTATGAACATGGCTCACTTAAACATAATTAATGATGTTATTTTAATTCCTTTTATATTATCTTAAAAAAATATTGAAAACCACACCTATTCTTAGAACCCATTTGAAAAATCAAGGTAAAGTTTTTAGTTTTTAATTTTTTATTACTTAGATTCCAAAACCTACATTTCTAAATTAAAAAATAATTCCTTTCTATTTTACTACAAATACCCACCCACCCACCCATTCCTCTTCACTCACAATCCACTGATTAGAAATTTATTCTCTATATCCCTCTCTAAATTTATCCCAAGGTGTTCCTAATCTATTTATATGCTCCTCCCAAAATTTTATAAGTTTTCTCTCTTTTTAAGGGTTTCTCACATGTTCCTTTTCATTCAAGTACTTTTTTTATACTAATCATTTTTATTTTTAATTTTCATGTTTTAATTTATTTTTACATATCCCTTTTATCTCATTATGATACCTAAGTAATGATACAGTACATTTTTCTCTCATTAAACTCATCCATGATCCATTATGTAGAACTGTTAAGATGCTAAAATTATACCACGATTTTCCATTCCGAATTCTTTTTTGTGAATACCCATCCCTAATTCCACTCAAGGGTATTCACCTAGATTAAATTATCCTTAATTGATTACTGACATCCATTTATGTAACACAAACTCATTAATCATTGGATTAAAATTGATAATATGTGTTATAATGTTTAATGATATATGTGGAACACAAATCTATTTATATAATAATTATGTGACGGGTGAGCCTAGAATTATATATCCCTCTAATGCATTGGGTAATTTTTTATCTTATGAGATACCATGTATGGTGCATGGGAAATTATACAAAGCGCACTAGGTTATTATATCTTAGTGGTTATCCATTAATTATTATTATAATATTTTTATTTATGTAGTTTCCATATTTCTATGTTCCCTTGATGATATCATAATATATCATGATTTTATGTTCATTTTTGTGGTTTTAACCCTAATATTTCACCTTGTTATGCCTCCTATATTAATTTCATCATGTTATTATATGATTATTTCCTTACTCAGATTTATAACTCACCCCTTTCTTATATATATTCCCAAGGTCTTCTCATGAAATTTTTTAAGATCAATGGATTTATAAAGGCATGTCATGGAGTTTTAATAAATTTTTTTGTATCCGTATTGAAATTTATTTTGATATATATCTAGTTACCTAATAAAGTTAATCCTATTAATCTTTTTGGATTTTATTATTTGCATCTTTATGTAACAAATCATGAAATAAAGTTAGTAAAAGATATGGGTTTTCATACTATAATCTAAGGGTTGATCAAAACCTTCTTATCTTCCATCACATTAGTGGTTTTTTTCATCTAAATTTGGCATTGATTATCCTAGTACCCTAATTTTACAAACATGAATTTTAACACCTAGGTCTGGAGTCCACTTGATTGGTTCCCCATCCTGGTTCACCACATGACTTCAAGCACACCTCCTCATATACTATAGGTTGCTAACTAGCAGTAAAGGTCTGAGGTGATACTGTGTTGAGACTATACCCCCAATATCAGAGTGAAAAATATTATAATAAATAAATTATCATAATACACCACAAATAACCATTAGAGTGTGTAGATAAATAGAAAATCCAAACAATAAATGTATGGGGCGGAACAAGCATATAATCATACATACTTCATCACCCATTGGGTCAATAATACATATAGAATACAAAAAGAAATAAAATATCAAAGAGGACCTACTCCCAATACCAAGACACACATGATCCAAAGATTAAATTACTCACTGATTTATCTTGATCGACCAATCCTAGGACTCTACTCAACCTGTTCCTACAACCTAGTGTGATTTTCCTCAGGTACCCTAGTGAAATAGAAGCCCTAGCAGTGTGTGAGTACTAACTTAGTAGGGAACCAATTACATGGTATCATACTATACCAGTAAAGTAGTATTATGTGCATGTGACATGATTTAATAAAATAAATAAATAAATGTGGTAAATATATAAATAAATAAATAAATTATCATTGATCATCCTATATGGGACCTCAAATGACTATTATTTCTTTGAAAATGTTGGGGTTTCTATGAAAAAATCATGATATTATTCTAAACATATAAAAACCAAATACTATGGTGTAACCTAGGAATCCCCAATACTTGGGATCAAATGGACACCACCTATCATGAACAACTCAAAGTAAAGATCCTAAGGGTATAAGGATTTTTTCTAATCTCTAGGTACAATGAATAGCTTAAAATCTAATTATTGACATGATGGGAAATAACATACTCATAAACATCTCCATGTAACCAGTAAAAGTGGATAGATATATAGCATCTTAGGTATCCCAATCATCATGTAATGTCATCAATATCAACAATATGGATCATAAGGGTAACCTAGGAATATCATCATGATAATAATAGTGATCATAATCCCCAAGACTAAATAGATGGATCCTAGACAAGTTAGGAATACTTGGGACCTGTAGCTTCTAGGATGTCCCATACAGACCCAAGGTCGAATCTTGCTATCTTGGGAATTCTTTACATAGATCAAAATCTAAATCTTTTAATACACATTGGGAATCCATGGAAATATCATTTCATCCAAGATGTATCGCATAAGTATCACACAAAGTCCAAAGTAGGGTCCCAAGAAAGACCTTTGGGTATCACTAAAGTCACAATCATATCATATAAGCCTCATAAGTATGACTCAGAAAGTATGTATGGGAATACATAAATCATAAAAATGATAAACATAAGTGTAAATAAGAGTTTAGGGTCATCCAATCACCCAATACCATCATCCTTTTCTATATCCCCTTGGGATTACATGTTTTGTGTGGGTTCTAAGGTGACACAAACTACCCTCTCTACACATGACCATACACACCTTCTTGGGATCATTCTATCACAGGGTACCTAATCGGGTCCCCAAGAAGTTGGAGGAATCCTACTTGGGTTCTTCTTAGTAAGAACAAGGTAAGAGTCATTCCACCTGGGTCATCAATCCCATTCATGTCACTAGGGTTAATACATATCACATGAAAGATTCCATAGTCCTCAGTAATGTCATAATAGGGAATAGTATCATGGGACTCAAGGATATACCACATTGTAAACCCACTAAATATGTGTCCTAAAGCTTGTATCATGCTCCATCGTCACTCAAGGTTGGTCACTCACCCAACACATCTCCAATTTTCCCAAGGTCTATCCACCTATACCAAACTCATCTAAAGGGTTATCACTCTTCTTACTATTTCTATTCATCTCTAGTCACATCAAATCCCCTCCTAGAGTTTTATAAGAGTTAGGGTATCCTTTTATTATAGGTCTCATACATTGGAAGACAAGGCGTTATGCAAGTTCACAAGGTCCATAGTGTCCCAGACACCTTATCTATTTATTCTCAAAGGCTCATAAAAGTTTAAAATTTAAATTTAAATTAAATAATGCAAATTAAATTAAAAATTGAGTAATGATACGTCCACCTCCTATATGGTGAGATTATAAAAACACACATGCATATATAAATCATGTAATAATCCATAAGGAGAGTACTGAAGACCACATACTTCACATTTAATCCCTTTCCATTTTTCATATCTCAAAAACTAACTACGTGGCCACATCCAAGCTCGATAAGTCACCATAAACCCATGAGAGGCACTAAATCACATAAAAAGACCAAAATGATCAATTATAGAATTTATGATTAATTTTTAAATTAAATTTAACAGCATCTTAAACATCAAAAACTCACAGGATAACCACATTGCACTGTAACCATAGCCCATAAACCATGAGAGAATTGTAGTGGACCCACAGCATCACCTTGGGTAAAATTCCTATCACACACCTCCAATTCCATAATAAATTCTTATTAATTTTAAATAAAACCTATTAAATATTAACATGATGATTCATATTCATTAGAATAATGGGTCTTCTCATGAATATGGTGCTATAGAATTCCTTCTTCCTAGGTATAAAAAAATCTGATCTTAATCAATTGATTCCACCAAACATCATTATAATCAGAACTAAATCCCTAACTAAAGAATATAAATATTAAAATGATTGTAGGGTATAATTACCTCTATACATCCATTCATCCAAATTTTATTTTTTTTATTAAAACCGTATTTAGGGAAAATGGGAAACCAAAGTTCATAAAAGGCTACCACTACATGCTGAAAGAGCTCACAAACTGATTAAACACAAGGCTAATAATACTTCAACCAACTATTCTATAATTCTCCCAGTACAGCAAACTAACTTGGATAATTGGGTCTTCTCTGATAAGCTCTTCAAAATGATATATCATCCTTTCCATTGTCTGAATAAATTCCTCTGAGTTGATTTTTCTCTGATTGAATCCTCGGGCCAAAATTATATCTTGCTTATCCAGCCACACTTCTTGCTCTTTTGTTGCATCCACTTGCAACCTTTGTTCATAAAAACTCTTGAGTTCCTCTTCTAAGATGTTGGGACGTATTTGTTTCTCAAGAATAACTTACTTGGAGTGCAAAATTAGTTTCAAGCACTCCTCATCCTTTTCTTTTCTGTCTCTTTTGTATCCAATTTCTCCTTCACTTTCTCCCTTCTATAGGACTGATCTTTTTTTGTTCCTTACCTTAGTGGACGACCGAGTTTCCATAGTTTTTGGAAAGTACGAGTAATCCTTACATGCCTTTGTATTTTTTCACCTAAGAAACCCAAGGGTGAAAAGATTCATTTTCTCTTTTATGGGCCATCGACTAGATGGTGCTTGCACATCAGATTTCTATTGTTACCAAAAAAGAGGTTGAGACACTGGCCAAGAAACTATCTTACCAGTGGCCTAACAGTGATTTTATGGTGGATGAAGTCTATATTCCCAACCACCAATCCATAATTCAGTGTTTTTAATTTCATCTAGCCACTAGGAAAGCCTCCTTACAAGTGTAAAAAAATATATGTGAGGTGTTCAAACCCCCATAATTCTCTTCTAAACCCTATATCAAATGTTATCCCATAAATTAATTTAAAATATCAAATTTCTCTTGAAATTTAAATTCTCATACGGAAACATGGCCATACATGAATCATCTCTCTTTTACCATAAGATAGTTATTTAGATTCTTCATCCCACACTTTTTAGGCATATTTAGTTGGATTTTCTTTCCTTCATGGTATTTATCTATTGATCCTAACAAATCAAACTCCATTTTTAAACTTTTATCTCTATCCCATTGAGACTAATGAGTGTCAAAAATATCCATCTCTATATTAAGGTCACAACGAATAATATCTCAATATCAATCAAATTAATGAATTTCTAAATATTTTAATAGACTCAACTTTAATAAACTAGAGAAGTGGGCCTCCTTACTTTTAGTGTTTAAAAATAGCTAAAGGCATACCATGAAAGCCTTGTAATGTTTTTATTATAATCCCAAATAGAATCATTATCATTTTGATTTAGCCATAGAAAATTTATTTATATGTTAAGATGGATAGATTTTGGGAAATATTTTTTTAATATATTTTCTTGAAGCATTCTCATACTATGGATTCGATTTCCTCCTTTGGATTTGTGTTCTTGATTAGTTTCCACCATTATTTGGCTTCTCTCTCTAAGAAATAAATGGATAGTATGAATTTCTATTAATCATGGAATTGGAGGATAGAGTATATCATCTCAATGGTGTTAATAAATTTCTCAACAATGAGCATATTAAATCATTAACTAAAGTTAGGATACCTTTTTCGTAAAAAGGACTCAAACGCAACATACTTTTTTATAGGATAAGGAGGTTGTTCCACATGATTAAAGTTATTATTCATAACTTTGGATAGTTGAGATATTACTACCATGAAGTTATTGGCTCCCACTCCCATCATGTTAGGTATCTCATAAGGGAAATCAAAGCATTTCCTATCACATTGGTATTAGAATAATTCTCCTTATTTCCCACCATTAGAAAAAAATAAAGAAAAAATTAGTGATTATAATACTTAAACTGAAAAATATATAAATAGGGAAACTATGAACTTAGTGTAGAATTTGGTTCCTAAGAACCAACTTCTATATACTTTATGATAAACTATATTTATTATTTTTCATATTAATAAACTTCTTATCATATCATGATTTTTCTTCTACATTAAATGGTATGTGATAATGTCATAAGAATAACGGTCATACTAAAAGGTTGTATGAGTTTAATATTATGATAAGAACTCAAAAGTTTCATATAAGTATTCTTAAATACATATTCTATAGCTAAATCATATCATTCGATGGGATACAAATGATATTGGCTATCGGGGTAGATACTCAGAGGACATTGAGGAATTTTCTCATGGAATATACCCTTGGTAATTTCCAGTGCAGAATTTTATGAGAAACTGACTCACTAGTAAGAAATACAAATTTATATGTGTCATTCATTGTTCCTATATATGGGAATGAGTATTAATCCTTCTATAATATTTTTATTAATGTATATTACTAGTCTCATACTTTGATTTATTGTATATGGGAATGAGTATTAATCCTTAAACTATAATATTTTTATTAATGTATATTACTAGTCTCATACTTTGATTTATTGGTGAAAATTGTAACAACATGTGTTCATAGTGAGGTAGGATACTTTGGGTACTTAATGAGTAATATTTCATTAATGAATAATATGAGAAAGGATTTTTCCATTCTGTTGTATCAGAAAAAATAAACTATATTGGTCCCTTTTATGGGAGTAAAAATGGATAAATAAATCCATGTCCATGATGTTCTATGGGTAGGTTCATTTTTTGAAAGTTTAATAAGTAAACATAGGTATTTGAAACCATTATGAAACCTATTTAATTAAAGATATTGTGATGAAGGTATTATACTATATAGTATGTGTTCATATAATGTTTTATTTCATTTTGAAATTTACTTATTTCTCTATGAGTGTCCTTGAGTGTTACTAGATGCTAAACTTGGACTTTGGGAGCCTCCACCTAATTTCAATGATAATGAGTCCTATAATTTCATAAATTATTTGTATAAAAAACCTTAATTAAATAATAGTAACATCTATTATTTAAAATTTTGAATGAATATTATTCTTTTACATGGTTTGTAAGTATTCATGTTTTTTTATTGAAAATATTCAGTCATTGGTTATTTGAGTGAATATTTTGTGAGTATAATATTTAATAAATTTTTATTTTATAGAATATAATATTTATTTTTTATTGGAAAATAATACAGTGATGTTTATTTATTAAAAAAATAGTCATTTACTCAAGAGATGATAAATATTTTAGAGGAATGGTAGCCCTATTTTAATAGTCTGATCAAAAATAATATATGTTAAATATTATTTGAATAAATTTTAAAGAATCTTTTCAGGAAATAATATTTAATTAATTTATTGGTTTTGTTCATGTTAAGAAATAAAGATAATACTTTTATTGTTATTGAAATGGGGTTTTGTGAGGATTAAGAAATTAATAAATTCTCATATGCAGTTATTATTTTATAACCCTAGAACTATTAAAACTCATTTATATTATTTCCAAATAAAATTTTATCTATCATGTTGGTTTTTCACAATAAATCTAGAGAATCCTCTCAATCCCTAGAGAGAACATCTCTAATAACACTCTCAAAAATAGAGAGTGATCTTCCTTTACTGCTCCTATCAATCTTGGAGATATCAAGGACAATCCTTCTTAGAAGTGATTTTTACAGTGATCAAGGATGAATGACGTAAGAATTGGGTTATATCATGATAGAACCTAGATATTCTTACAATAATGCTCAAAGGTTTCTGGTATACATGTTGATCACCGCTAAACAAAACCTACATTTATTTCCTGCTACACAATAAGTGTATGATGTAGAGACATTTTCAAATTCATCAATGGAGAAATAATTAATCATAAGGTAATTCTATAATTTCCTAATATGAATATAAATTTATTATATGATGATCATGTGTTTGGTTATGGAATTATCATTTCAGTTAATTTATGATTCGATTATATTGATCATGGTTTTATTTATCGATATATTTATTGTATTAATCATTGATTATGAAAAAATAATGTTTTTAGAGAACCATCTGGGATTTTAGTATGCTTGAAACCTTCAACTGGTATCAGTGTGGTCACATAATTATTTATTATTTTTTAACTTTGATTTATTTATGTATTTATCATTAGTTTTCAAATCTAGTTTGAACAATATTGAATATAAATTGCGAAATATTCTCTTATTCCTCTTCATTCTCACAAATATAATTAGGAAATGGATTATTTATGAAACAATGACATTCTAATAACTTATCCATTAGTGCCAAAAAATTTATCCATTTAGCACAAGAGTACATGGTGGATAGCCTGTAGGTTCATTTCATGTAGTGGTGTTTAATTCACCAATATAACTAATGAATTAGTTAATAATTAATTCATATAATATTGATTTATTACATGTGGTGTATATCTAATACCCCATGTATTTACCAGGCCATCCTGGCATAATATTAATCAAACTGCATGAATTGTAACTTGTGTACATGACATGTAGTCCACTAGTAAAAGACTAGTTGTGTGGTTCCATATAAGACGTATAACTGGTGACCATGCAACCCAGAGACCACATGATTTGTAGAACATTCACATTCAATGTAATTTATTAATTTTAATGGAAAAAACATGCCTAGTCCCTAGAATTTTTCCTAAGATAAATGGAAAATAACTATATTTGACATGTAACTAGATTGTACATGTTGTGTATATTACCTAATTATGAAAAATTTGAAATTAATTCCCTATTATTTTAAAACCATATCAACATGTGCTCTATATGTCATTCATTTGACTCACACATGACATGTGATGTGTTTTATATATATTTAATATCTAATTAATGTATGTGTAATATTTGAAATAGAATATTATGTATAATTCATAATACAGTGATTACTTTATGTATATTAAAACATAAAGCACTATATAAATAACATGTATTCTATGTTCTATTTATTTTAATCATACTCACCATTAAATTATTTAATAAGATGTGTATGATACATGTCTTGTAATTAAACAATAAAATAATATAATACACACTAGTTAGTTTGGACAGGTATTTGTCATGTTACCTCTAAGGTACATGTCTTGTATAGAGTAAATTGAAAATAATTTAATTCAATTTTTTTAATATTGTGATGGAAAATAATCTCAAGATTGTTTGGATGATAATTAAAAATTGATTAATTAGAGAAGATAACTTTTTCATGTATGATTATCTCAAATAAAAATTATTTGGATTAAATGTTATTTTATTAAATGAATAATTTTTTCATGTATATGGGTGATCATGAGCATAGACTCTAAATTTTTATGTGGTTTATTTCCTTTTAATTTATTATTAAATTATATTTGTGGATTGAATGTCATCCCTCCCCTTTTTATTTAAGGACCTGTGTGTCCATGGTTTCCTTTTATGTAAACCCCCATAACCAAACCTTTGGTTCCACTCACCTGTTTGAGAGTAAAAGAATATGTAATGGATGGATATCTTAGATGAGTAGAGGTGGTTCATGTTTATAGCTAAGGTGAAACCAATATAATGGGTATATTTTTGGATAGGTGGGAATCTATAACACAAATCAAGTCTTGGTTCAAGAGGTTTTACCCTATGTAGATTGTTAGTTTATCATTTTCTAGATAGGCTAATAATTAGAGAAATCTCATGATTATGCCACTTTTATTATTCAATTTCTGTCATGTTTTATGATGAATTTAATTGTAGATGATTTTTTAGGATCATGTGAATTGATTAATTAATAAGGATTCAATATATAACAAAAAAATTTAATTATGCATAAATTTTATCTCATACATGGTTAATCACTAAATTAAATTCACACAATATTAATAATCATGTAAAATAGATAAAATGGTATATTTTTTCATAAAATATTAAAATCCCTCAACTATATATATTAAATTGGTATAACCTTCCACTAATTGAGTATGAATCAAATCATAGTTCAAAGTTCTTGAAAACACTCTATTGGGGAGTTTTAATTTTTTGGTAATTTCTTTCTTGAGTTTTGGGTTGACCTATCCTAGTTTACATTAATAGTTGATCGCCTCCATGATACTTAGTGCACATAGTAGAAATTTTTTTGAGGAAATCTAAATTAAGGATTTTTGGATTGGGCAGTCTACTAAATAGATAAATTAACTATGATTTAATGTCATTTAAGCCTACCTAAATACTTTCAAATGACTTGATATACCATAATCTATGTTATGAGAAGGGTAATATGGATCCTTTACACTAAAATTTCAAAGAAATGAGATATTTTAAAACTAAAGGAAATGGATATTTGTTTTAGTTAAAATAGTGTGAAATTAATAAATTTAAATATTTATTATCTAATTTTTTATATCAAATAAATTAATTAAACTATGATCTTCTTAATTATTGAATTTGAAAACTATGAATTCAACCATATCAATACATTCCATACTTGAGAATGATAAATTTCTCATCATCACTAATTTCCAATAATAGAAAAAGGTTCTTGCATGTCTTTATATACCATGAAAGGAAATTATATGTGTTATAAAATAATATTCTTGAATCACTTGTCCAAGAGGATATTAAGGAAGAATTGTCTCTCTATAAGAAACATTTGGACAATACCACAGATGTCTAATATTTCATGTTATCTTCCAAGACCAATGATCTTCTAAAGTAACAAAAGGACAAGTATGTGTATAGAATAATGTCTCGCCTTCATGATATCTATCAAGAGAAAGAGATAGAAGATATATTTAATATCTCTATTGCAATATATACATACATTCTTGGAGAGTCGGCAGATGTTTTTCCTTATATAGTCAAGACGATTGGATACAAATATCTCTTGGAAATATTAGTCATTAAATTCCTTGATAAGATGTGTATATATCTCATTTTATCCTCACTTCCTAAATCATTATCCTGTTATATTGTGGGTTACAACATGAAAAATAGCAAGAAGAGTCACTCATAACATATTCCTATTGTTTTCCATGTTTATAAGGACATGGGGAATGATAAAACTATTGTTCTAATGATGAATTTGAGAAGTACAAAAAAAATAGGACCAAGACTCACTTCATGTCTAAATATTGTGATCATCATACTTCCAATAAAAAAATATTCAAAGGAAGTTCAAATAAAAGTAAGTAACGTGTTTTGTACGTGGTAATCTAGGAAACTTGGAGAAGGAAGCTTGTGGTGCTTGAATATGTATAAAATTTTAGGAACAAGAATCCAATGGAGTGTGGATTTCTTATTTTTCAATAAGAAACTACCACATTCTATTACATACTAGAATGATTTTTATTTTTGAATAATTTTTAGTTTTTTCCTAGTGTTACTAGAAACATAAAATATATTTCTTTCCATGACATGGATGGATTTATTTTTTAAATTTGTAAATAATTAATGCTTCTTTTAAAAAATTATTCTTTTTTATGATAATTCAAAAATAAATAATGGTCTCTCTATATTAAATTTGTAAAACCATATATTAGAAATTGATAATGAATCATGTTCATGTGACTCATATAACACTCACTTGTGGAATCACTTTCTTTGTCACATAAATGAGAATCATCTAAAAAACTCTATCAATAGGGTTATTTAGACTCCTTTTAGTTAATACTACTTTAATGATTTTAGACTTATTCCAAGAAAATTAAACAAACCACCATTTGGTGGATTTAGTAGAAGGGCCATGGGTCTTTTTGAATTCATACACACTAATATGTATGGACCATTTCAATATAATCTAGGGGGTATATTATTACATTATAAATCATACTAGTGAATTGAGTATATATGTTTATACCTACTTGATGAGGTATAAGTATGAGGCCTTTTAAAAATTTGAATAATTCAATAATGAAGTTGAAAATTAACTTTTTAAGAAGATAAAGAAGATTTGATCTGATTGAGGTGGTGAATATCTTGACTAAGAGTTTATAAACTTTATATGGGATTTTTGGGTTCTATCCCAACTCACTTTACCTTATACCCCACAATAGAATAGTATTAGTGAAAGGAGTAACCTTAAATTTATTGACATAGTAAGGTCAGTGATGAGTCGTGCAGATCTTCCATTATCATTTTGGAGATATGCATTACATGTTACAGCACATATTATAAACTAAGCACCAACTAAAGCATAAAATTGAACTCCATATGATTTAATATATAAAATGAGATATATGTTGTCACAAACTCATGTATGAGTATGTGAGGCATTCATTAAGTCTATATCTTGAAATAAACTAGCACGTTGAGGTATGAAGTATATATTTATAATGTATCCCAATAAAATAAGGGTATACTCTCTATACATCCTCAAAATGTGTATTAGAAGAAATATTGGATTTGATACTTTTGATGCTCAAGACACACAAAGGTTGGTATAGAAAACAATCATAGGTCCCCATAGAAGAAATTATTCCCAAAAAAATTAATGTATATGATAACTAAATAAGTAAGAGAACCCAAAAGATATGTAATTTTAGTCACTGAATATTTTGAATCATTATTGATTAAAAATAATGAACCTATATCTTACAAAGACGTAGTAGAGAGATCAGAAGATACAAGATGGAAATAATCCATGAATTCTAAGATGGATTGCATATATTTTAACCATGTTTAGGTTCTAGTAAATATTCTAGTTGATGTAGATCCTATTGGGTCAAAATGGTTATTTAATAGAAAATAGTACATAGAAATTAAATTAAGTACCTATAATGAAATACTATTAGATAAAGGGTTTAAACAACCTTAAGTATTTGACTATGATGAAACCCTTTCTCCAGTTTCCATATTTAAATCCATCATAATTCTACTTTATATAGTAGCTTACCATGACTATGAAATTTGGTAGATAGATGCTAAAACATCTTTTCTTAATGGTAAAATTCAATAAGATGTCTATATAAAATCATTATAATGATTTGTGACTCTGAATAAGGACAAAAAGTCCTGCAAGTTATAAATATCCATTTACATATTAAGGAAATAATCTAGGTCATGGAACATTAGATTTGATAAATCTATAAAAGAATTTAGTTTAATTAAAAATGAATGTGAACCATGTGTTTATAATCAGTTTAGTGGGAGTGTAGTCATTATCCTAGAAGTATATGTTTATGATGTATTACTTATCGGAAATTATGTACCAGTATTATAGTCAATTAAGGAATGGTAAAAAACTAATTCTTTGTTAAGGAATTCGGTGGAGTAACCTATATTTTAGGGATAAAGATCACTAATGACAGATCCAAGAGGCTTCTTAGAAAAAGTTGTGGTGTATATATATATATATTAACCAAATACTAAAGATATTTTGTATGATACAATACATGATATAAATGGTTCTAGTGTCACATGGTATACATTTTTCCAATAAAATGTGACATTGGAAACAATAATAGAAATATAGAATGTGTAGGATCCCATACACTCCTATGATAAGATAAGTAATGTATTTCATGTTATGTATTAGGCTTGATGTTTCTTATTCCATGATAATTTTAGGAAGATATAAAGATTATCTAGGTGAACAACATTTATCTGTTGTTAAGGATATCCTTAAGGATATGAGAATAACTAAGGATATGATTTTTGTATATATAGGATACCAGGATATATTTATAAGGGGTTATACTGATGTTAGGTTTCAAACAGATCAAAATGATATGAATTCATAGTCATGATATGTCTTTAGTTTCAACAAATAAGGTATCAGCTGGAAGAGTTTAATGTATCCAATTGTCATCGATTTTAGAGTGGATTTAGAGTATATAGAGGATTATATTGTAGCCAAAGAAGATGTATTCATTAATAATTTTTTCCAATATATGGATGTAGTATTATAGACCCTATTGAATTATATTGTGATAATACTATATAGGTGGCTACCATAAAAAATCCAAGATCACACCAATAAAAAAAGAATATACTTTATAAGTATCACCTATTGAGATATTTTTATCAGAGGGGTAAAGTTACATAAAGTAGAGTTTCCACAGAAGAAAACATTGTGGAACCCTTCAATAAAGCCTTAACTTAACAGAATCATGAGTATCATGTGAGAGATAATTAATTCAAATTTATTAACACATGGAACTAGAGAAAGTATATTTTGTTGGATTTAGTTCCCTAGAACTAACTTCTATGTACTTTATGATAACCAATATTATTTTTTGAATATTAATAAATGTAATATAACATAATAATTTTAATTATATGTGAAAAAGTATTTGATAATGTCCTAAGAGTAATGGTTGTACTAAAATGTCATAATAGTTCTTTGTTATGATGAGAATGTAGAACTGCCAAGATAGTATTCCTAAATATATTCTATATAGTCAGATGATATTTTTTAATGGGAGAAAATGATATAGACTATCATGGGTGGATACCCAGAAAAATTTTATGAACTTTCTCATGTTGTACGCTATTAGTAATTTCTATTATAAGAAATTATGAGAACAAGAACCACCAATAAGAAATCCAAATTTTTATGTGTCATTATATGTTCTTATCTTCAAACCTGTAAATTTATCCTTAGAATTTAAAATTATTATTAATAGATATTATTATTTATGTATGTTTATGTATTGATAAAAACCACAACAACATATGTTCATGGTGAGTTCGGATACATTGGATGCATCATGAGTAATATTGAATTAATAAATAATGTTAGAAATGATTTTTTATTTATATTATTTAACATAATTTGATATCTCATGACCTTTTATGGGAATTAAATAGACTAAATAAATCCATTTCCATAGTTTTTTCAAGGCATGTTAATTTCAATAAAGTCAAAGAAAGAGACATAGAGCATATAGGTTGATGAAACAAGAATTAGAACTTCTTGATTAGAACTATCATGATAAAGAGATTATATTACACATTAATCATATATATGATGTTTTATTTAATTTCAAAATTATCTAATTTCTTTATGGGTTCCTCGGTGTGTTGCTTGATGCTAATCTTGGACTTTGGGAAGCTATGCCTAGTGCTACTCAAAAATATACCAAGAGGGTCACGCACTAAGTATATCTATAACTTTGGTTAAATAATATTTTTATTTATTATTTAACATGTTAAATATATATTATTCTCGTATGTGGTTTAATAATTATTCATGTTTAGTTGATCTCAAATATTTGGTCACTAGTTCATTGAGAGAATGTTTTGTGAGTAGAATATTTAATAAATTTTCTATTTAGTGAATATAATATTTATTTATTTATTGGTTAACAATGTAGTGGGATTTGTTAATTAAATAAATATTCACTATTCTATGCCAAATAAATATTGTGGTGAAATATTGGAAAAAATTTAATGGTCCAACGAGAAATAATATGAATTAAATATTATTTGAAAAAAATTAATCAATTTATTTTATAAATGGTATTTAATTAATTAACTAGTTTTATGCAAGTCAAGAAATAATAATAACAATATTATTATTATTATTATTATTATTATTATTATTATATGCATGGGGTTCTGTAGGGATTAAGGGAATAATAATGGTGCATGTGAAATCATTATTTTCTAACCTTATCCCTAATTAAACACAATTATATTATTTCCAAACCTAACACTATCAACTATGTTGGTTCTGAATAAAAAATTCTAAGAATCCTATAAATCCCTATAGATAACCTATCCAAGAATTTTTATAATAATAGAGAGTGATCTTCCTCCACCACCCCTCTTGATCTTAGTGAGATCAAGGATAACCCATCATGGAATCAATTCTCATGGTGATCAAGGACGAATGAAACAAGAGTTAAGATATAATATGCTAAAACCCAGAGATTCCTAAAGAAAAACTCATAGGATTTGGGTACATGTGTGGTTCAATGATAGAGGTAATATGTGATTTTTTTCTATGAGACAACAATGATACAACATATATACATTTATCATATTCATCAATGAAGGAATAATTCATCACTTGTTAATTATTTAATTTCTTAATTTAATTATAAATTTATTATGTGATTATCATGCATTTGGTTCCAATTTTATCATTTTAATTGATATTTAATTAAATTATATTGTTCAATATATTCTTCATCAGTGCATATATAAGATTAATCATTTATTATGATAAAAATTTGAGTTGGACATGCACCATTAATATTTCCTCTATGTCGGAACCTTGACTTATAAGGAATAAATTATAAATTGAATGTATATCCTAAATTATTAGTCTATAGGTTTAAATATAGGTTATCCATTATAATTTTCCTACTAATTTTTTTAACCAAACAATCTATTCAAGTTCTTCATAATGATTTGTAATGAGCTTATGAATTTACCAAAACATATCGCTTGGGAGTGCCAAACTTAGTGTGCAATAAAGGCTATTTGACATGAACCAAGTACATGTTTATTTAATACCCAACAAGATAATTCTTGGTTATTATCCCTGGAATATATATGAAAAAATCACATCCACTTTCAGTATATAGATTGTGGTTTTATTTCTTAGAAACAACTCTCTCTCTATTATTTACCAAAACTTTAGGATGTATTCATATACATAGAAATATCCCTGGGGGTTTTACTAATCTATTCTTATCCTAATTCCCAAAAATAACTAGAACATTATTTTATACCAACTATATAAACCCAATCCTCTTAAACGTAATATTACATTATTTTTAACATAAATATATGATAAACACAACACATTGATCTAGAGGGTTGGTTTCTTTTGGAGACTAGGTACATAAAACACCCATATGAAATAAAAATATGAAATATTTATTTTTTTCTATATAACAATATAAAAAATAAATTTTATCTTATAAAACTATATAGTATTACTTATGGAATACATAAATGAAAAGGGTGGGCTATAAATCCCAGTGAAGGTAGAATCATGGTAAAGGAGCATACCATATGAATCAAATGGTGTGACATGATATCATAAGGGATATGATACATGAATAATAACATGGTAGAATTATATGAATAAGATCGAATCATATAATCATGGAGCCATAGTAATGTTGAAAAAATAAAATAACTAACATTATAATCATAAGTCAAGGCTTACTATCGAGACATCATAAGACGGTGGGAAGAGTCCCATAATGGATTAGGTTAACTCCCTAATCACCTTAATATAAACTCATGTGATATAAATATTATCTATTCACTTTTAGTGATGTATAGTTCAACCGATCATAACTTTAAAATTCATATGTGTTCCACTAAATGGAATCAAACATAAGTCATAAGTATAAGAATTACCCATATAAAGAAATGGGTTACATAATTATTGTCTTATAATCAATTGAAATATCATAATGGTTTCCATGAAATAATTTATTACATAATTATTGGATATTAATAGATAAAAATTAATAATTTTACATGAAATATGATATCCAAGTGAAGTGAAGAATGAAAAGGATTGGAGAAGCAACTTTGAAAATTCGCCTCTTTATCAATGTTTTAGGGAAAATGAGAAGCGAATACTAAAAATTTGTATATTTATAATAAAGAAAGGTAAAATTACTAGATCTATATGTTAGGGGAACACATATATAAAATATTAAAGAAATAAATGATAATAATAGTCTGATGAAGTTATTTTTAAAGAAAAAACACATTAACCAAATAAAAGGAGGGTGGTTCAGATGTTCTATTTCCTTGAGTCCTTAACTTGCTCAGTATGATTTCTTAATTTCAGAAATAATAAAATTAAATTTACTAAATAATTTATTAATAACCTTTTTAATCTATATTTTAATTATTTATATTCTTTTATATTATTTTAAAAACATTTTGTTAAGATATTGTGTTTATTACTACTCTCCTAAGGTTGGTCATTTCACGGTTCCAAATCCACTTTGGTTTGTGGATAATTATTGAAGCTATTATAAAATGGGACTAAAAATATATAAGAAAAATGAATTGATATTCATATCTTTCCATAAGTAAAAATGGTCCAAAATATTCTTATATATCTTGGAATAAGGATGATTCATTTATTACAAATGTTATCATTATACGATTAGTTCATTTAGGTGGTTTTATTGACCATCATGAAATGGATTAATTTTATTTAATTAAATTATTGTTAATTATTTAAAAATCATTACATAAGTTATAATATATTTACTTCCATAATATTTAATAATAATATAATTTTTATAACCATCCATGAAGGAGGTCTAAAAAAAGTACATTGTTTATGGAGGCGGTCACCCACCATAATCCCAACAATATTTTTTTAGAATAAAGGAAACGAGATTTGATAATATAAATTATATTAAAATAGTAAAATTATAGTATATTTATGATATTAGAGTAATTATTCAATGTTTGATGGAATTTTTTTTGAGGATGAAGAGGAATATAGATTAATAATTTCGGTTGAGAGTATTAAATTCCCCTTTGGATGTCTCTTCTTAGCCAACCGCTTAAGGATCCTTAGAATGGTCATTTGGTAAGACCAGAAACCCTTAGAAATGTGGAAGAGGTTTGTGGAGATAAATAGGTATAATTTTGGATATCAAAAACTCTTAAAATATGTGAGGATAAGGGGTGGTGTGGTGTAGTATTTATAAGGTGAGGATAGGGGTGTTTTTTAATATAATACAGATTAGTTTATTATTATGGATCAAAACTTCCAATAGTGTTGATTATTGTAACAATATACTATTATTAGTGCATGTGAGTTTGAAAAAATAGTTTCTTACATCATTTATAACTCATTAATTCATGTATTTTACATATAATATTAAATATCATATTTTTCATATTTTACTATTCATAAAAAATCAAATATTTTTGAAAAATACCTAAAATTTACCATAAAAATTTGTATATGTGTGGATTGAAAAAATGAAAACCAATTTATGAAAAAAAATCTAAATATGAGAAAAATAATCTTTAAAGAATAAGTAAAAAATTTTAATATTATGATCATTTTTCTTCCCCTTAATAAATTGTTTATGCTCCCATAAAATAATAATATCATTTTAATTAAAATTAATATTATTTTATAAAACCATTTTATGAAAATAAAGTTTATCTCAAATTTTTCATATTTATTTTAAAATTGTAAATTAATCATATGTGTTTTAAAAAAATCAAAACATATATTTTATAATTTTTAAAACATTTATTTACTTGTATCATGATATAAATTTTATATATATTAATTTTATAAAAAAACTAATTATTATTTTAAAATTAAATAGATGATTTTACTATTTAATGTTTTAGTTATTATTCTGAACAATCATACTACAATTCCAATGGTCATATTACAATTCCAATGGTTATATTTGTAATGTTTTAATGGGTTTCTTTCCCTTTAAAAATGCCTCATATTTCATTCATTATTCATTCACCAATATTTTCTCTCAAGTTTATATATATTTTCATTTTCAAAATAAATATTTAATTAATAATGTTCTTTTTAATTTATATAGTTTTGTTCATGAGTTCAATTATTGTACAGGATAAAACTTATCCAAATTTTCATATTAAAGTTATCTTATTTTATGTTTTTTCCATTTTAACACTTTCAATTCTTATGGAAATATTTAATCTCTAAATGTAATGTTAGTTTAAATATAAAAAAAATTCATTTGACCATGTGGTGAATGTTCATTATATAATACAACATTACTAAATATGAAAAAATTTATAAAATCATAAGGGAAACTTTTAGAAAAATCATGGATTTCTAGAAACAATTACTTCTACATCACTAACATATCTATTTTTCTGATGCCCTCTAAATATATATTTATTTGGGAAATTATTTTAAACATTACACAATTACAATGACTTTTTATATTATAATTATGGAATCATAAATAATTCAACTTTTACTATTTTATTTGTTATATTACCCACCATAATTGGTCATACAATTATATAAGATATTACTAAGGTTAAAAAACAATTTATCATTAAATATTTATTTAAATTCTCATGAAGATGATGAGGATGAAAATAAAGGGCTTGGTATGATTTTTTATGAAATAATTATTATTTAATTTGATCATGTTCCTATGACCATTACAATCCAGAGACATTTTAACATCAATAATTCAAGAAAAAGATTTTTTTCTTAAGGTGGAAAAAATAAAATTACCAGTTTTATTCATGGAAAATATAACTTATAAAATAAAATATAAAAATTCAAGAAAGTAATTCTCCTATTCAAAATGTGTTGAAAAATATTGAGTGTAATGTTGATTGAGAACACATGTTAGAAAATCATAAACATGATATTTATTGGAAAAAATAAGTTGATAAACTACCACAAAACTCATGTATGAGATAAATAAAAGAGAGATAATAATGATAGAAAATATGAATCCAAAAGTTATTAATTAATTTTTATATCATTCTATATTTTTTTCTTATCAAATATTTAATGAATAATCTGGATTATTCAATAATAACCAAGGAAAATTGAATAATAATATTCACTTATTATGTATAGTGATAGATAATTTGGATAAAATTGGGAAAATAAATCCATTTGAATTTCCAACAAAGGGAATTGTGACATCCATTAATAATATTTTTTTATAACTTCATTTATACACATGGAATTATAGGTGATTATAGAGGAGGTCTATCATGTTTGGACCTTGACAATTAGACTATTCAATAGTTTATTCTAATTCAATTATTAATCAAACTTTTAGGGGATAAAACCTAAACCTCAACCCATTTATTTGATATTAAAATAATATTATTTGAAATAAATAAATAATATAAAAATTTATTTAATAGTAACCACATCTATCTCATTATAATTATTAATCTTTCCAGTGTAAGCCCCCTATCTAATTTTATGTGGTATAGATTTAGGTAAAACAGTGCCTACCTATCATGCTCTAAATTTATTATGTGATTAAATCTAATCTGCATGAAATTACCATGCCAAAACAAACTCTGTGGGAGTCAATCATCTGACCTGAAGGTACGATCCCTTAAACCTTTCTATTGGACCATTCATGGAGGTAAAATTATATATAGTTATCATGATTTTAAAATAATAAGTACCAAAAATATGATTTCATTTAAAAATATTATTACAATGTATCATTATGGGGTTGACATTATGGTGAATTACATGATTGGCCGACCAGATGGTCCAGGTCCACCATTTTCGCTGATTCGGAATGAACATAAATCCCATATTATGAAGTTGACATTTACTAGTCTTTATTCAAATCAATATATAGTTTCCATTTTATTATATTTTCTTTCATTTTTTATATGTTAATATTTAATTTTCTTTTATTATTATATATTATCCTTTTAGAATTTTTTTATATCTCTTTTCATTTAATGGTCATGAGATTAGTTTAAAATATACAAGATGGAATTTTTAAAAATAATTATGGAATATTATTAAATTTTATGACATATCAGTAGGTTATGTATGTGTGTTATTATGTTACCTATATCCAATAAGTCTATTTAGTAAGGTTTCTTATTCTATATTCAATATCCATTTTAATCCTCAACCTTAAACACTATATTATTTGGTAATAGAGAGATTCATTTCCTTATTAACCACCACTAATTGGTAATTTTCTCAAATACTATGTTGTAATCCATTTAACCCTTCCATGATAATTATAAACTACTTGTGATCTTCGCCACCACCGCCAAACATGCACCCCAATTGTGATTTACCCAGAAGCATCGATCACCATTCACTCACCTTGATCCAGTATTGTTGAGCATCCCTTCCTCATACACAATCAATCCAAAAAGAATTTATATGTCTAGGTATCATAATTATATGGTCTCATTTAAGTACACTCAAAGATATTATGATGAATATATAAATAACATCCCTTTATTTTATGAATTCTTGAACGTAATTAATTTATTATAATAGATCCTATTAATTAATGATTTTAAAGGAAATTATTATTTATTAGATAAGGAAATGTATCATTTTATATGTTCAAAATTATTATAAAATTATTATTATTGGTTGGCGCATCTTCTAAGGAATGTAAATCAATTAGTTCAATGAAAATTTTGGAAATTTAATCCTCTTAGGGGTAAGGTCCTATAACACCACAATTGTCAAACCTTGATCTACACTTTCCTTATTATTTTATTTATTTATTTATTTATTTACTTTTTAATGATTTTTTCGGTTAAATTAAATCAAAAAAATAATTTTTTTAATGATTTATAGTATGAAATGTGGATGTCTCATAGTTAATGTTATCTATTAAGATAATAATATGAAGGATTATAGTGTTTATAAATGTCAATTTTCATGGATTCCACAAAGTTCTCCACACTTTTTATCCAAACCATGTCATGTGCTAGGTGAGACCAATGTACCTCATTGAATGTAACATATTTCTGTGCGTCTAAACTGTGAGATCTTCTCAGATTTTAAAAAGTTTGAAATTCTTAATCATGGATCTTCTAATTTTAACCCCTTTGAGCCCTCTTCCTCCCTCACTTTCACAACACATCCATTAGTAAAACCCATGGATCCAACCTATCCTACTCCATGAATTATTGGCCCTCTTCCATCAATTCTAAGAGGTTTATTCATGGTTATGGCTTGGCTTCTCTATTCTTATCCCTTATTTCTTGGTTTTTATTCTTATAATTTCCTATAAGACATGGTGGATGAATCTTAGGTTTTTTGGGTTGGTCTAGTCTTTTTTATCTTGGTGTGTGGGGATTTTAAATCTTATTTTGGGTCTATTTCTATCATAGTTCATCGAATGTAACATGTTTCTATTATTTAAAGTTAGGTGGATCCACATGTAATTATTTAAATTCTAGAACCTTAATTTATTATCTAGTTTTATTCAATTTAGGGTTTCTATTTCATGAAATTATATATCATGTATTTAATTATCATTACTCTAGTATTTTCAAGTCTTGAAATGGTATTTCAATAATATTTAGTCCATGTAATGTTGCAAAGTGAATTGTAGATTTCCTTTGGTGTTTGATAATAAGTCGCAATGGCATATTTAATAAAATTTATGTTTTAAAGGATACTTAATATAACTAACAACCTTGAAATATTTTCTAATTGAAAATAATTAGTTATTAAGGTTGGTTCTCAAATTAAATGGGTGTTTTAAAAGGGGTAGTTATTGTTAATTGATATTTGTTTTCATTGGTTATGATTTCACGGTTTTCCTTATATGGAATAATTTTTATAATGTATGGTGATGTTTTAAATGGTGTTATGAGTTCTATCTTAGTTTAAAAGTGTTGATATCAAACATTAAACCTTGTTTTGGTCTTGAAAATGGATTTTTATGTTTTAAACATTGGTTTATGGACTTAAAGTTCTGTTTGAAAACTAATAATATAACTCGATGGTTTTTGTTTCTTAAAGAATTATCAAGGCCAGGTTGGAAATTTAAGAAATTAGCTTATGATAAACCCATGGTATTTATAATTTGAATCATGATATATGATTTAAATTTTTTCTTCAAGTTTAAAGGGAAAATTAATTTAAAATTCATATTTGATTATGATTAATGAAATGTCTTCTGATGGGTTAGTGAAATCCAATTTCTTTTATATGAAATGTGATATGTTAGATTCATAAATAGTGAATGGGAACTTGAGTATCTATTTAGGGGAAGATGAGATTATGTATCTATTTAGATTCTTCAACGACTAACTTAACATATTAACTTAGATAAAGTTCATGGTTTTTTATGGGAATCAAAGCACCACTAAGAACATGAATTTAATACTTAGTGGTTGGTAATATATGGTATTGGAGATGGGTGGCACATTAATGTTGGGCCAAGGCTTGTTTTTCTTATCGGCCCATGAAATCATTAGATATTTGGGTGATTATATCACAAGTTGATATGAGGATCTAGGATTATTATAACCATATATGACTTAGCTCTCTCCTATTCTGTATGATTTCTGAATTTTTATTTTTTTGGCAATGGATTTCACTTATAAACTATTTAATCTCATTAATTGTTTTCTTTATTGTAAACGTAAAAGGATTAATTTCATATGGTTTACTTTTATTTACATCTCTTTTATAGTTTATGATGTTTTTTACTTTCTATTTTCAAATCGGGTGTATTTCAAGTGATATTTCTTCCTTTATGTTTCATGAAGAATGAGGTTTGAGAAGGGGGATTTTAGTCTTCTTTGAAATGGTTTCTCTTATTTGAGTGATTATTTCTTATAAAAATATTTGTAACTTTATTTGGGATTTTAAAAAAAGAAAACTATGGTTTTAAATTTAAATGAATTTGAGGTCAGCTATACATGATAGGTTTTAAGTAAAAATGGTAAAGCACTTATTTGAATTATATTTACAAAGAATCATGAAAAGGATTATATTTTTAAATATTGCGATTGGGGAATATATTTGGAATACCTTTTGGTAATTTATGCTCATACCTATATTAACATTTCTATTTTAGGATCATGATTTTTAGGAATCTTCTTTATGTGGACTTCACATTTTGGTTATCTCATAGAATGTATTTTTTAGTAGGTGACTATTGGTCAAAGGTGTATTCTTTATTCTATTGTTTTAGTTTTCTATTTTATCTCTTGTATTCTATATGTATCATCCTTATCTGTCTTATTTATGATCGTGGGTTTTTGTTAATTTTTCTACATATCTTTTACCTTTTTTCTTATCAATTTTAGTTAATCATTATTTATCCACCCTTTTGTTCCAAAAATATTTATTTATATGGAATGGGTGCCCAAATTATGAATGATTCATGCTAGTATTTTAATATAATTTTGAAGTGTGTTTAATCATATTTGTTTTGATAAATATTTCATATGTTCATTTATTTGATTTCCTGATAGTATTTTTCATCCTAGGGAAATTGGGAATGATCATTGGATGGCTTGGGTTCCTAGACTGAAGGTAGATCAAGTTGGTTCATAAATACACCAACCTTGGGGAAAAATAGAGGAAACAAACCTAATAAATACCATTATTTTCTAGTATAATTCTTGATTTGGAAAACACTGATTTCCATTATCCAGTAATGAAGACTCTCGATGAACTAGTTTCAAAGTGTCACAAGTTGATCAATACTATAGAAACTAATATTCTTCTAGTAAAAATAATTCTACATGATCCTAATATACACACTCAATTTAAAATCACTTCTTCCCATAAACCACCGGTAAGAGATAATTCCAATGCTACAATGGAAGAATTTGTTTCCCATGAAACATATCATGAAATTTATAAACAATTTTAGACTATACTATTATTTTTACTTCGATAGATATTTCATCTAATTCATATATTAATGTGAAATATGAAAATAGAAATATTTTGGATATAAAGAAAAATTTAAGACATCAATACCATGTTTTTTCATGATTCCCATTATGAAACTTCTTCTCACAATCCCATGGTTGATGACACTACCCACATTACACCAACAGAAGACTCTATTTGTGTTCCATCAATAAAATTTATTGTTTGAACTATGTTTACTCTTTATAATATGTAATAACTCCATTTAAAGGTTAAAAATATAGATAGTTTTATTCATCTACCCATGATTATGTTGGACTTTGAGTCGAAATTGGAATGATATTATCACCCAAAGGATGAAACTGATGAAGGGATAAACCTACAAAACCATGTGATATTGAAGTAAGGAATTTTAAATAAGTGTAAATTCTATGAATATAAAATAATTAGACCAAAATTTGGTAAAAATTTTAACTATTTCATCCCACCAAATTATATGAACCAATAGTTGATATAGAATGGGTGTTAGAGGTTCCACATCAAAAAACCAGGCAAGCATCCATCATGGATTAATTTATAGTAAAACATGAATTGGAACACCTTTCCATTCTATAGAAATAAAATTTTCAATATAAACAAATACATGGGGACCCATTATTTACAAGAAGAGGTGAATGATACAGTACAATATGGTCCCACTCAATTATATAGGTTTAATATATTTCCCTGATCTATATTGAACATAAATCCAAAATTATACAATTGAATTTTCCTAGACTTTATTCTCATTAATATGTAGTTTCCCTTTTATTATCCTTTATTTCAATTTGACTATGATATTATTTAATTTAGTTTTTTTATCCATTATTATAAATTGAAAATATATATATATATATATTCATTTATTATTCATGGTATTTGTTATAAATATACAAGATAAACTTTTTACCAACAATTATTTAATATTACTGAATTTCAAGTCCTCTTTATAGGCTAAGGTCATGTGTTATTTTGTTCCCTTACTCCAAAAAAATAATTTTAGTAATGTTTTTTCTTCTATCATCCACTTCTACTTTCGTCCTCCACCATCAATTCTCATGACGAACAATGCTAGTAAGTAATGGTGTTGTTTGTGTTTTTTTCCATGAATTATCAGGTACTCTAGCACCTTATCGTGAATTTTGTTACTAATTTAGTTGTTGTTGAAATATGAATCCATAATTATTGGGTATAAAAAACTAGTTCTCATAATATTTTTTTAGGATAATGAAACTATAGGAACAAAATATTCCCTTAATTATAATTTTGGAGAAAAAATTCAAAAAATCATACATAGGACCCTTAATGTTTTCTACCAGAGGGAAAATGACTCTCATACCATCACTCATTCCCCTAAAAATTATTATCAAACCTATATATTTCTTCTCCCATCCTCATACACTATTTCACTCATACCCTTCCTCATACCCTCCCATGATCTTCTTATTGTCTCCCTCCACTCTCAAATGATTCTCGATGTCTCCCTCCTCTCCCATATACAAATTCTAGCTATTTCCTTTTCTAATCCCCCTTATCATCCCATAGTAGGCCTCTTCCCAAGATCTCTCTCCTATCATCACTTTCTCTTCTCCCATGAACAATATATCACTCATTTCCTTCTCCTAATTAATCTTTTTTCTGAATGTATAGAGGAATTCCAAGACTATAGATTATTTTTTTTTTTTTGAAATTATTCATAAAATTTCTTAAACTGAATCTAAGAATAATTTTCTATAAATTTTATATCCCTTATATTTTTTTACTTAGTTTGTTCATTGATGTAAATATATATTAATAATGAATTTTAATGTCTAATATTCATTAATATCATTGGTTTATTAGTTGATGGAAAATTATTTAAAAAAAAGAAATGATTTATTATTTAATTTTTTTATGGAGTTTATTTCAGTGATTCACAAGGAAAACATCATTATAAAGGTGTATGATAATTGGATAGACTGAAAAAGGATGTAATTTATTTCATGAAATTTCAAGTATGGAATCAACTATTATGAATTATGATGTGTCATTTTTAGAGATAAAATTTATATTTAGTTTTATAATGGAATATTTTTAGATGTTATAGATGATATGTGTGTTGAAAAATTGTTCACATTCAATGAAGGTTTTTCTGTTGTCAACATTATTTTGAGGTTAGATGAATACTTATAGTTGATGGTGGATGTAGATCAAAGATAATGATATGTAAAAACTTTTTATATTAATATTTATTCACATTTTTTTTATTCATTGACTTATAATATTTTAATTATAGGTTTGAAGTGGTTGGTGATAATTCATAACAACTTTTATCATTTGATGGTATAAAACCTTGAGCCCACTCTTCCAGGCTCAGGGCTTAAAAATGATTTGTAATTTTCTTCTAATAAAATTAACTGAACAATTACACAACACTTTAAAAAAAGGAAATTTTACCGGCCCAGGTTATAGAGGATTAGACAAAACCTTATATTTATCAGAGTTGAACAAAAATAAAACAATAACCTATTACGCTTTTGCATGCACTAACACCAAAAGCATCAAAGTCTGATTTATAACTTCTATGATTCCTGTGAAAAACATTTAAAAACAATGGCGTGAGCATTCTATTTCCCAGTAATGAATTTTGAAAACCTTTTATAGATACCATTAAAAATATTCCTTTGATTTTACATTTGTAAAATTCAATTGGAAATACATTTGTAAAACAACCTTTACAAAATATTATAATACTTTGAAAAATAATTATACTTCAAAAACACTTTTAAACTAATCCAGTGATTCGGTTGAAAATATTAAGTATGATTTTAAAAACAAAAAAACTGAGGACACTCGAAACTTTTTAGGCTTTCTTGGGCCTACCCACTTGAGGTATAGATTCACTCTCCAATTCCATGTCATATTTACAAAGTTCAAGTACCAGTTTTTATAAAACATTTTTGTATTAGCTTGTCTTATATACATATAATTTTCACTGGTGTTTTAGCATTGAAAATATATTTATAATTATGCTTGGAAAAAACATGTTCAATTTTATTTATAAATATATAAATATATAAATATATAAATACTAATCCATATGGGAAATTATATGTTCAACTTGGTATGACCAAATCTCATGCTACACAAACCTTAGATGTGGAATATTAGTTGGAAATCACATATTTAAAATGTCATTTCTTAATCCCATAAAATTTATTCATGTAAAGTTTATTCAATGCTCATTGGTATATGTGTATAATTATATGTGCGGATACATGTATGGAGTGAAATGAAAAATCATCAATATTTGGCCATAAACATGATTTGTGCATGACATTCATATTACATAATGAATTTATGAAATTATTAACTTATTCATACATTATATTTTGTTGATTATAATTTATTTAAAATGGTTTTATGAATATTAATTATAAAAGTATATAAATATAATAAATTCATGTTTAAATAAATCTTTGGTAAATGAAATAAAATTAAAACATACGTGTAAATATGTAAGATGATTCATCCAAAATAAGTTTAATAATAAAAATAAAAAACAACATTTTAACATAATTAAAAAGACTATCTAACAAATTTAGAGTGTTTACATACTAAAAATTTCTCAAAATTTTCAAACTACTAATCATTTTTTATTTTGATAAATACATATATATATATATAGACACAAATATATGTGAATATTTTAAAAATAAAATTTAATTAATAAAAACAAACCCCGAAAACCATAATTTAGGTAAATGAAATTACTAGCAGAAAAATAGAAAATATATATTATAATTTGACATAAATAAATAAATAAAACATCATTTACCCAAACATAAAATTCAAACTCTAGAATAATTAAAAATTTAATCTTAAACTAATATATTTGATTTCATGTCATAAAACACTAGTTGTTCTGATAAAATGATCCCTTATAAATATATGAGTTCAATTAAACATTGATTTGGAAAAAAATATTTCTCTATAACACAAAACTAAAAATCTTAATAAGTGTAATTTTTTTAGAAGGAAATATAAATTTAGAGTAAAATAAATGTTTTCTTAAAAAATAAGAACATAAATAAATAATTGTTTTGAAATAAATATTTATCCCTTGCCGATTTTAGAAGAATAATGTAATCACATTACTTTTTCAATCTTCTAATCTTATCTCATACTCAAAAGACCAAAAAAACACAACACAACACAAAGATAAAATATGGAACACATCCTCCCAGACACTGCTATTTAAGAATTTGGTGAGACTAAACTATTTGAATATTTTATTTCCACTTTTAAATGATCTTGTAGTGCAATTTGTCCAACGTCAAGCGGAAATAGAGAGATATAAATATTTTATACAAATAGATTATCTGAATAAAGAAAACAACAAGTGCATCCCCCCAATTGTTTATATTAAATTGATACAGAATCTCCATTTTACAGATATATAACATTGACAAACTACTAATTCCAAATAGAGATGTAATTTTTAACAAGACAAGGCAGAAGAAACATAAAACATTGACTATTAATGCAAGAATTATTAATAAAATTTGTCAATTAAGATATATTTAAGAAAACAATAACAAAAAGGGATCAATACGATACTGGTAGGATTTTTATGATAGATAAATCAATTAAAAATCACTCCAACATGCAAAGGATATCGACATTGGATAAGAAACTTAGAGAAGACATTGATTTCCTAGAAGAAAAAATGAAGAAATTGGCAAAACATGATACTATTAAACCAATTTCAGGAGATTTAGATAACAAGAAAACAATTAAAGAAGACCTACTTGAAAATGAGGGGAGTTCTATAAAACCAAAATTCATTTTCCTTAGACCTTGTTTGGAAAATTCAACGTGATGCAGATCAGATGTAGTAAATCCATTTCGTTCTTTGATCATTGAGCTTTGAAACTCTCACTCAAATAGATCTAGACTCTAAACTCAGACTCCTAAAACCCAACCGTGGTTGATCTTTCACTCAGCCTAAGAATCAAGCTTCAGTTCTGCAACATGGCTTCGACTCCCAGTTGTGCTCACCTCTCATCCCTGCTTTTGTGCTCAACGATATCTCCCAGATGAACACCAAACAAACTCAACAATACCCTAAGCCTTGGCATCAACTCCCTCATCTCTCTCGCCACTCCTGAACCAAAACCATACAGATCTCCCTGAACCCAAACCTTCACTCAAAACCTAGAATCTCCCTGAGAAACCCCAATTTGATTCTCCATTTTATTTTAATATTATTTTTTTAAATAATTTTTATTCTTTTAAATTCAATTTTTTTTGTTTACATTTATTTATTCAATTAAATTTAAATTCAAATATATACGTATATATTATATAAATTTTATAATTCAACATAATATTCTCAAACAATTTTACAATAATAATATATTTACAAATTATCACTTTGGTTTTATATTCATTCGTTTTAGAAAAATAATGTATTTTTTATAAATATTTATGATACTATATATATTTTTTTATAATTACACTTTTGTTTAATAATATTATTCATAAAATTTCAAAAGTATATATAGATATATATATTTCCATGAAAATAATTATAATAGTATTTTAAAACAAAAATGTAAATTTTAACTATGTAAATTTTTATCAATTATTAAAAAGTAAATATTGTATTTTTTTATTCCTAAAATAATAATTCAATTATATTAATATTTGAGTATCTTAAATTGAAAATAGTAATTCTAAGATTATATTTTTTTAAAATATTTATGTGCCAATTTATATTGATAGTTTAAAAATAATTTCATAAACAATTTAATAAAAAAGATTTTTATTATTTGTAATTATAACATGTATTTATATATATTTATTATTAATAATTTCAAAAATAAAAATTTTAGAAAATTATTATTTAATCCAAACATATTTACTAAATTTATTATTAAATTAGTTTTATTAAAATTGAATCAATAAAATACTAATAAAATAAATTCTTTATTAAAAACTCAAGATGTTACTTTCTCCCCTCCCCCCCCCCTAAATGAATTGTTCCCTCACAATTATTTTGTCAAACTTTAGAAAATTCTGAATTTCCATCTTAATAATTAATGAATTTCTAAGTGCACATAATTACCTAACAAAAATTCTAATGTGTAGATTTATTTTCCTCAAAAGACAACATCTAATCTCCAAAGTTTTTTTGATCATTACTCTGATACCAATTATAACACCCCAAGACCACTCTTCCGGACTCAATATTTAAAAAATGCGTTGTAATTTTTTTCGTATAAAATTAACTGAACAATTACACAACACTTTAAATAAAACAGGAATTTTAGTAGTCTAGGTTCTGGAGAATTATAAAAAATCTTGCATTTATCAGAGTTAAACAAAAATAAAACAATTTTCTATTACACTTCTGCGTGTGCTAACACTAAAAGCATCTAATTCCAATTTAGAACTTCTATGATTCCTGTGAAAAATATTTGAAAAACAATGGGGTGAGCATTTGATTGTCTAGTAAGGAGTTTTGAAAACCTTTGATAAATCCCATTAAAAATATTCTCTTGAATATAAATTTGGGAAATTCAATTGGAAATACATTTTAAAAACAACCTTTACAAAATACTATAATTCATTGAAAAATAATTATACTTATAAAACACTTTTATACTAATCTATTGATTCGGTTAAAAATGTTAAGTATGATTTTAAAAAAACTAAGGACAATCAAAACTTTTTAGGCTATCTTGGGCCTACCCACATTAGGGATGGATTCACTCTCCAATTCCTTATTATATTTACAAAGATCCAGTACCAGTTTTTATAAAACATTTTTGTCTTAGCTTGCCTTATATACATATAATTTTCACTGGTGTTTTATCATTGAAAATATATTTATAATTATTCTTGGAAGAAACATGTTCAATTTTATTTATAAATATATAATTACATAAATATAAAAATACTAATATTCATGGGAAATTATATGTTTAACTTAGTATGACCAAATATCATGCTACACAAACCTTGAATGTGGAAGATTAGTTAGAAATCACATATTTAAAATTTCATTTCTAAATCCAATAAAATTCATTTATGTAAAGTTTATTCAATGCTCACGAGTATATGTGTATACTTATATGTTTATATACATGTATGAAGTGTAGTGAAAAATCATCAATATTTGGCTATAAACATGATTTGTGCATGACATGCATATGACATGATGAATTTATGAAATTATTAACTTATTAATACATAATATTTTATTGATAATAATTTATTTAAAATTGTTTTATGAATATAAATTATACAAGTATATACATATAATAAATTCATGTTTAAATAAAATGTTGATAAATAAAATAAAATAAAAACATGCATGTTACTATATAAGATGATTCATCCAAAATAAGTTTAATTATTAGAATAAAAATCAACATTTTAACATAATTAAAATGACTATCTAACAAATTCAGAGAAAAGACATACTAAAAAGTTATCAAAATTTTAAAACTACTAATCATGTTTTATTTTGATAAATAGATATATATACACACACATATGCATAACTTTTAAAAATAAAATTTTATTAATAAAAACAAACCCTTGAAACCATAATTTTGGTAAATGAAGTGCCTTGCACAAAAATAGAAAATAGATATTATAATTTGACATAAATAAATAAAACAAACATACCTTACCCAAACATAAAATTCAAACTTGAGAATAATTAAAAATTGAATCCTAAACTAATATATTTGATTTCATGTCATAAAACACAAGTCATTATGATAAAATTATCCCCTATAAATATATGAGTTCAATTAAACATTGACTTGGAAATAAATATTTCTCTATTATGCAAATATAGAAATATTAATAAATGTAAATTGTTTTTAGAAGGAAATATAAATTTAGAGTAAAATAAATGTTCCCTTATAAAATAAGAACTCAAATAAATAACTGTTTTGAAATAAATATTTATCCCTTGCCGATTTTGGAAGAAGGATACAATCACATTACTCCTTAAATCTTCTACTCGTATCTCATACTCATGGGACCTGAAAAAACACACACATCACAAAGAGAAAATATGGTACACTTCCTCCCGGATGCTTCTATTTAAGCATTTGGAGAGACTAAGATATTTGAATATTTTATTTCCACTTAAAAATGAGCTTGTAATGCAAGATGTCCAAAGTCAAGCAGAAACAGAGAGATATAAATATTTTATACAACTAGATTATCCAAATAAAGAAAACAACAAGTGAATCCCCCAATTGTTTTATATTAATTTGATACATAATATCTAATTCAATTTGGCAGATATATAACACTGACAAAATACTACTTCCAAAAAGATATGTAATTGTTAAAAATTCAAGGCAGCAGTAATAGAAAACATTGACTATTGATTCAATAATTATTGATAAATTGTGGCAATTAAGATAGATTGAAGAAAATGATAACAAAAAGGGATATACAAAATACTAGTAGGATTTTTTGGATAGATAAATCAATTAAAAATCACTCCAACATGAAAAGTATAGTGACATTAGATAAGAAACATAGAGCATACATTGATTTCCTAGAGGAAAAATGAACAAATTGACAAAACATGATACTGTTAAACCGATTCTAGGAGATTCAGATAACAAGAAAAAAATTAAAGAAAACCTACTTAAAATGAGTGGAGTTCTTCAAACCAAAATTCATTTTCCTTAGACCTCGTTTGGAAAATTCAACATCATGTAGATCAGATGTACTAAATCCTTATCACACTTTGATCATTGAGATTTGAAACTCTCACTTGAATGGATCTAGACTTCAAACTCGGACTCCTGAAACCCAACCGCGGTCGATCTTGCTCTCGGCCTGAGAACCAAACTCTAGGTCTGCAACACATCTTTGACTCCCAGTTGTGCTCGCCTCTCATGCCTACTCCCAAGATTGACGAAATCTCTCAGATGAACACTAAACGTACACGACGATGGCCCAAGCCTCGGCATCGACTCCCTCGGCTTGCCACTCCTGAACAAAAACACTATGGATCCCCCTTGACCTGAACCTTCACTCGAAACCAGGAATCTCCCCAAAAAAATCCTATTCAATTCTTCATTTTATATTATTATTATTAATTTAAATCATTTTTGTTCTTTTAAATTCACCTTTTTTTATAATTCAACATAATATTCACATATACTTTTATAATTATGGTATATTTATAAACTATCACTTAAGTTTTATATTCATTTGTTTTAGGAAAATAATGTATTTTTTATAAATATTTATGATACTACATATATTTTATAATTCTGCTTTTTTTTAATAATACTATTCATATAATTTTAAATATATATATATATAGATATATAGATATATATATATATATATCCATGAAAATAATAATAATAGTTTTTTAAAATAAAAATATATAATTTAACTTTGTAAATTTTTATCATTTATTAAAAAGTAATTATTATATTTTCCTTATTCCTAAAACAATAATGCAATTCCATTAATGTTTTAATTATCTTAAATTGAAAATAGTGCTTCTAAAATTATATTTTTAAAAAATAATTATGTGTCAATTAATATTGATAGTTTAAAAATAATTTCATAAACAATTTAATAAAACATATTTTTATTATTTTTAATTATAACATGTATTTATATAAATCTATTATTAATAATTTCAAAAATAAAACTTTTAGAAAATAATTATTTAATCCAAAATTATTTACTAGATTTATTATTAAAATAGTTTTTTTAAAATTTTAATCAATAAAATACTGATAAAATTAATTCTTTATTCAAAACATGGGATGTTACAGATGGTGATATTTAAATGTTACCTTTTATAATCACTATTATTCCTTATTCGATGAAGATTTTAAATTCTATTAAATGGGATAAATTATTCATTGATTATGGGAAAAAAATTCATTCTTCAAAATCATTATGGGATACAATATTTAATTATATAATTACATATAGGTTTGACTATGAATTTATTTGGAAAAGTCATGAAAATATTATTTTGAAATAAAAATTTCAGTGTTTCATATGGATGTTAGCAGCATATGGGTTAGTGAATTCAACTCCATTTCATTGTGTAAAAATTTTAAAAATGATCACATGAACGTATCTAAAGATAGACAAACAGTTTCTCACAAACAATGGTAATTATTAACATAATATATCATTGTTGATGGGGTGAAGTTGAATGTTAAAAGAACATCCATCCAGAGTAATGATGACTTGTTTAAAGACTATGGTATATAACTTACATACTAGAATGCACTATTATCCATGTAAAAAATTAGTTAGTGAAATATATGGGGTATCAGATAATTTATATAAGTTAATCCATTAGATATGAAATCGGATAATGGAAATTGATCTGGAAAAAATATACAAGTGGGTAGCTTTATATATATTTGAAATGATATATTTTTTTGAAACTATATACATAAATATGTGTGTGTGTGTGTGTGTGCCACCCCTATTCATATTCTTCTCTTGTGTGTGTAATGCATTCACTGTAGTTCATTTATAGCTCCATGATTCAAGAATCCTTAGTATCATCACAACTTTAGGGCAGTCATTTTTGAAAAATTCAACTTTATATATTAAGCATAAAGGATCCACAAACATAGTGGGACACCATCATCCATGCAGATGAGTGATCCTTCATCGGCATATTATCTCTTATAGTGTGCTCTTTATATTGTGACATCAGACAAGCATCACCGGTTTCTCCCAACATCATTTCCATCAAATGATGAAATCTTTAGAATCGATGTCTTCATACTCGCCATATGCCTTCATCCATGTTCATGGAATTATCCTCTTCCATTCTTGTGCACAATATCTCTATATAACCAAGGTTAAATATATTCTTATCCTAGAAGTTATCCATCATCTTGGATAGTGTCTCAACCATCCTCCAATAACCCTAAAATGTGATCATCCATGGATCAACTTTGACAACTACTCAATATGCCTTCCCAACAACTACATCCCTACAACGTGATGCCAAAGATCCCTATGAACCTACTGTGAAGGTAGATTTGTACTTAACATGAAAAGGGATATGAAGATACTATGAAGAGGGGTATATCTACGGTAAAGAGTTACTCCAAATTATTGTGAGATGATATCCAAGTGACTCTGAAGCACGCATGAAATTACCATAGAAATATTTTTGAAGTGACCATGAGTGATTAATGTTACCACAAGATTAAATCCAAGTTACTTTAAGTGATTTTCTGTGTAAAATCAAATCCAATTGGAGATAACAAAAATTAAAAAAGAAGTTATTTTGAAACCACTTGAACTTACGATGAGGTATGTTTAATTTACCTCATGATTTAATTGAACCTACCATGAGTTACAATACCTATTGAAAGATGTAGAAGTTACTACTAGTTATATTTCATGTTACTAGTAATGACATATAAACTTACCAAAAATCTAGTTATATTACCATGAATTATTTTTTTATAGTGACAAAGTGAATTTTTTTTTGTAATCAAAAGTACTATTTGTTTTAAGTGACTGCACACAAACTTTTTTACACAGTCAGTATACCAACCACAAATGATTTTGTTCTAAGTATACCAACTTCAAAAATTATGAATTTTATGGTCAATTATTTACTTTTATAATTTTGGAAAGAAGTATTTTTTTATGTTATTGAATTTTTATTCATTATTTTGACAAATTTTTTAACCGAAAATTTGTTTGTTTAATTTTTAATCATCGTATTGATTTGTAAAATAAATATATAAAATATTGAATATGTGTTAAGTATTTAGTAAGGAAAATATCATATAAATATTTTGAATATTAATCAGTTTCATATTACTATTCCATACACATTTTTAGAAATATTATTATAAAATGATCAATTACATGTTTATTTATATGTTTTAATTTTTATATTTCTTTTTAACATAAATATAAATTATTATTATTATTTCATAAACAATTTAATAAAAAATATCTTGGAAATACTTATGCAAATAACATTTTCCATATTATTCATTTTGTACTCTGGTTTTATAGTTTTTGAATTACTGAAATGCTTCATGTTAGTGGGAGAATTTATAATTTTTTTTATTTATTTGAAATACTCTCATTTACTCTAATGGTCATATTAAAAGTTGTTTTCATGAGTTTTGGGTGGGCTAAAAAGATTTATAACTCTTTGATAATGATCATGATATTTTAAATTATAGGTAATAATATTATTTTATGTTTCATTATTCTCTAACTCATGGCATCCTATGATTGAGGATTTAGATGCTCGAGGATCTTGGAGTTAATGATGAAGAATTAATTATTTGAAATAAGATTAAGTAGAATACGATAAATTAAAATTTAAGAATTTTATTCAAAAATAATCTTCGATAATATAAATTGAACTAATGCAATTTTTTTAATGCATGTTTGAGTTATTCCTCTGGTAATTTTCAATTAATAAAATCACAAATAAACTTCAGTGTTTGAATATTTTTTACTAAAGTGATCAAATTTTATAGATCTGTATCAAATTTCATCATCATATATTCCATTTTTTTCTTTAATTTATTTCTATTTTTCATTATATTAATTTTATTTCATATTTTTTGTAACCATTTGTGTAAAGACCCCAACCATAGTATCCTGGACTCGATGCCTTACTTTATTACATTGGTACTATGAGCAAGTGATCTCATCTAAAAGGACCAAATAGTTCAGTAGCATTGGAAAACATGATACAAACATAAGTATTACATTAAAACATGAAATGTAATACAACATAGAAACTCCATTGTAAAAACCCATAAACTCCTAGATTATCCCAGCAAATAATTCATAATATACATCTTCACATTCGAGGAAAAAACTAAACATAATAAAGGTATGATATCAGATGCTCCGTAAGGATAATAAATATAGCGGAAGTTACCATAAAGAAACAAAAACAACAATACATGGTGAAAAAACTAAAATAATGCCATTAAATCATAATCTTGAGAATGGTATAGAAGGAATAAAAGCTAATTGAATAATTCCATAAACAATCACGTGATAAAGAAACATAACCATGGATATTCTACTAGTCAAATAATCACATGGAATATCAATAACGAGTATCATAATATGGGAATGCATAATATTAGAAATTTGAAACATACCATTGATGCCTTGGACAAGACATCTAAAAATAAATGGTTAAGGCCTTGTCCAAATCCATATCTAAAAATAAATGGGAAAGGCCTCAACCAATCCCATATATGTTTTGTCTCACGAGACCTACCGATGTATCGAGGGGATATAGAGGGCCTTTATCATTACTTACTAAGTCAAATTAATTATTTATATGAATGGGGTGAAACATAAGAAAACATATATAATAAATGTAAATAATTTTTCCCAATCAGTAAACATAATAACAAACCATCTGAGTAATATGGTGAATGGTATCAAGATAGCACATCTACATTCAAACTGATCATAATCCATTTAATAAAATTTGGTAGATTATATCATAAAAAATAAATACTAATTAATCATAAGATTAAATATAGGTTTTTAAAAAATATGAAAATACACTAATAAAATAATTTAGGAATTCTTGATAGAAATGCCCATTTTTACTTTGGAAAGAAGGGTCATTTTGGAAAAATCTATTTCATTTTTCATAAAATCATATTTTAAACATATATATCCTAGAAAATTAGAAAAATTAAATTAATTTTTAGTCATAAATGATATCCAAATGAAGTGAAAAAATGTAAAAATAGTTTTGAAAAAAAATTGAAATGGGTCGATTCAGTGCAATTTGAGAAAAAATTTAAATGAGTCTTTAAAGTAGGAAAAGTATTAATTGTTTACATAAAACCAAAAAAGAGATAATATATTTTTTCAAGATAAAAATATTTATTTTAGAAAAATGATAGTGTCTTAAAATATATTATGTAGTGTACTTGAAAATGGGTGAGAAATTGGTAAGTTCCCTTTAATCAGGCTTGCTTATCGGGAGGAATTAAAATGGGAACCTTGTAAAACATGTATTTCCACATCAAAAAATATAGATTAATCTGGATGCATGATTTTAAAAAATATACACATAATTTATAACAATTATATAAAATAATGAATAATTAAATTGGGGTGAAGAGAGAGAAAGCATAACCCGAATTAAAAATGGAGGTTTGGGGAGAAACTCTTACCTTCTGTTTGAAAGCATTCTACACTTGTACTTAATGTCATGGGTAATAGAATTAGATTATTTAATAATTTAATTAAAATCCTATAAAACATGTATTTTATTTATTATAATTTTATTATGTTAATTTATGGTCTCATTTATGAGTTATAAAGTTCAATTTTATCGTTTGGAATTGTTTATTTCTCTGGTTTTCATGATTGCTTCACTTGTATACATGTGTGAAAGATCATGTGAAATGGGAATAATTATCTAGAATTAAAATTATATGTTATTAATAAACGTATATAGTATTTAATTTTCTTATATATCATTTTTTTAGATATGAGGATGACTTGTTAGGTGAGACATTAACGATAACTATTTGGATTATTTTCGCATTTTTTTATCATCACGCACTAGTTTTCTTTTACTAATTAATATAATATATATAATAGTTCCATAACACTAAATAAGTTTTAATATAAATATTTTAATCTTTATGAACCATAAAAATTATTTTATGACCATCCTTGAAGGTTTTATTAGATAATGAAAGAATAATCATCCATAAAGGTGGTGAATCAACACCTCAGGGATGACATTTTCATTTTTTGAACAAAAAGGGGAAAATAAAATAATTGATGATGGATATCCCATTATTATAATAAAATTAAAATATATAAAATCTATTTTATTTATAATGATTTTTTTAAAGATGAGGTAATGAAATTATAATAAAAGAAAAGAAATTGAAAGAAAATTAAAAGAATGGAAGCGGATTTTATATCTTCAATTCTTCTCCTTGAGAACCTCCTTAAGGAACATTTAAATGGTATTTTTGGTGATACCAAAAATAATATAACATGATAGATACTTTTTAGAGTATTATTGGGTAGAAATTGGAAAAAATTCCAAGCTTTGGAGGTTTGAGGAGAAGAGGTGGTGAGGGGTGGTATTTATAGTGGAGGAGTGGGGTGTTTTTTTATTATTTAATTCATTAGTTTATTATTTTGGATCAGCACTATGAATATTTTGTAAATTATCACTAAATTTATTCAAATAATGAATAATATTATGATATTATGGGCTTACATCACCCATAAATCATCTATGACTCAACAATTCATATATTTATTAAATACTGTGAATGATCATATTCCATTATTCGCTAAAAAACAACTATTTTAGGAAAGAAAATAAAAATTCACCCTAAAAATTTCATAACATGTAGAATTAAAAAATGAAATCCATTTTATAAAAAAAATCTAAATATTAGAAATTTAATTTTTAAATAAAATCATCATTTACGTGAACAATATCGGTTTTAATATTATAACAGTTTTTGGGAAACATTGAAAAATTAAATATAGTCTCATAAAATTATCTTAAAATTATAAAAAAACAAAATATTTATTTATGAAGATATTTTATGAAAATAATGTTTATTTTAAATAATTATATTAATTATAAAATTTTAAATAAACATTTATATTTCAAAAAAATACCAACACTTAATTTATCATTTTTAAAAGATTTATTTACTTATTTCATGATATAAATATACCATATTATAATTTATAAGATATCTATATTTTTTATAATTTAATTGGTTAATTTACAATTCTATTGGTCATATTACTATTCTTAATGATCACATTACTATTCTTACGACCATATTTAATAGTATATTATGGTTTTAAACTTGGTGTTTCATGAAGCATAAACTATAAAAGATATTTAAATTTAAACGAGACATACCATAGAATCTTGGGGTGTAACAATTAGTGTTTTATTATAATTTTCATAATACAAAAAGTTTTCTTAGTTATACTAATAACCTAAGATAAAGTTCTTGGGTTGTGACTCTCAAATAAAAGTGAGGGTATTGGGTTCTAACTCCCAAACAAATTCAGGTCATGCTAGGTTGTGACACATGTTAAAAGTCGGGGTTGTTTCTCTGGGTACTATAAAAGTAAGTGATTGTAAATAGATTATCTTGTATTTAAAAGTGAGTTATTTATATTTCATATTTGTCTTCTCACCAAGTAGATGATATTAAAGTGTGGACTAGGATCTTGGTGATCTAGACCACTATAAAAATATGGTTTTTACATTTTAAATTCAGCTACATTAAATCTTGAACACTGAATTTCACTATTTATAATTCAAAAATAAGACTATGATTTATTATTTGTTTTAAAATTTTAAAAATAAAATTCTTCCCCACCCCCACCCCCCTCTAGACTGTTTTTTAATATTGATCAAACAATTGGTATAAAGGGGTTTGATTCCTTAAAGGATACTTAGCAGCTGTGATTTTTTAAATCTAATACCCAAAAAAATTAGATCATAAAACCATCTTACAAATAGTATAGATTCATTGTCTATTTTTAACAATTATGATCACCTGAATATCATAGAATCAACAGCCTAAGGAATAATGATTAGTTATTAAATATGATAGGTATTGATGACAGTGATGGAAGGATTCCTCAAAATCCCCCATTTTTCAATATAAGTTACTATGGTTTATAGAAAGATAAAATGGAATCCTACCTAAATCATTTGAGTTTGGATTATTAGATTTTCATGGATAAACCATATGAGCTAATCAAAGCTGATCCAGAGATTCTAGTTGGTACTAACATGGTAAAGTATGTTATGAATTATAAATTAACTAATATTTTGTATTGTGTTATAATTATAAGTGTATATAGCCATATTTCATCATATAAGATATCCCACAGAATATGGAGAATCCTTTAAGTCACTCATTATGAGATAGAAAATATTAAAATAAAAAATTTGGGAATTCTCCGAGTAGAATACTAGGATTTCAATATAATAGTAGAATAATCAGTTAACTAGATGTTCCACTGGTTTAAAATCATTCTAAATGGTATGCGTGGACTTGGATAGTTACTGGAAAACATATCTTTAGTTGAAAGAGTTCTTATATAATTACTAAAAATATGGAAATCAAATAATGTGGTGATTGATAAGAGTATGAATTTTAAATAGTATAATTTAGATGAACTAATTGATTCTTTATTATAGTGTGAAATTGAGTTGAAAACATTTTTGATGAAGAGACTATAAATATTAAAGTTATATCTTTAAAATTTATTGTTAATGAATCACCTAACTCTTCTGAATTTGAGTTCCAAAGATGTGATAAAGATATGGATCATTTTAGATATATGTTTTTGAGTTTATGAAAAAAAATCATGCAATATGTGATTCAAAAGAAAGATCGAAAAGGAGTACATGTATGGTAATAATTGTAAAAAAAATGATGTTTCACTGCTAACATGTTAAGAGTACAAGAATAAATGTCACATCAGGCCTTATTTCCCTAAACTCAAGAATTCAAATAATTGAAAAGATAAAATAAGAAAACAAAAACAAGCTTTTATTATAATATGGGTTTGTCCAGATAGCTCTGATTCAAGAAATTAATGAGGGAGTGAAAATAAAATGGGAAACCATTATCTTATGGGTATACAATGTCAGATACCTGACTCTTTCCTTATTCAATTAATATCTCTTACAAATATTGATCATAATGATATTAGTGAATATGAAAAGGAAACTTATTATAATTCTTGTTCTGATTCTGATTATATTAATTCTAAATTAAAATGACTTCTAAATAAAATAAAGAATTTAAAATAATAGTTCCAAGACTATTGAAAAATATAATAATATAATAATTTAAAATTAGAAATTAGTCAAAGTGAATGGGAAAATTAAAAGAAAATTTGATAATTTTAATATCTATGTTTCCCAAAATAATGAATCTAAGAGAAATTTTGATTCTAAGATTTCTTAACATAAATATGAAAATAATAAAATTAATGACTTTATAGTAGTGAATAATAAATATCATGAAATAAGATTTAATTCAATCTTGTATTACCTTACTAAAGTTGAGAATAAATGTAAGAAACTTAATAAAGAAACTAAAAAACTTCAAAATATATGTTATATTTCTAATGAAAAGGTTTATAATATTTTGGAAGCTATTTAAAAAAGAGAATATAGATTTTAAAAATGAATTTTCTAATCTTAAATAAATTTTCTCTACATTTGGTCAAAGAAAAGAACAATATCAAAAATATTACTATTAAGAAACTAAACTGAAACAATAATGAATTTGGTTATAATAGTTTTTCAACAAACATAAATAACATTACATTTAATATAATTTAAAAAGAATTATTTCTAGTGGGACATGTTTAAATGTAGAATGTAAGGAAATTATTTCAATGAATTGTCTTTGAAATTTACTCAATGCTTTGGTCATAATAAAATTATTTTATCTATGAATTTATTTTCATAAATACCAAAAAACATATGTTTGAAATATATTTTGGTGGCTTAAATATTTACTAATTTTAATTAATTTAAGATAGCATTGGTATCATAAGTATGTTACTCAAATCATATTGAACCTAATATACTCACCATGCCTAGGTAAGTGTTTTATTTAAGACATAATGAAAAATATATACTATTTTATAACATATTATCCTAACATGAAAAATATCTAACATCTTTTATGATGATTTCATAAATTTATATATTTTAGTCATGTACCTTAAATTTTATTTTGTTTTAGAATGTAAGCATGAAGTATCTTATTTATTTCAAATTTTTAATTTCATATATGATGATTATGTGATTATATTTTCTATAAAGTGTTTTAATATTTTTTGTACATGATTTTATAGGGAGTTTACCCTTTTTTCAAATCAATTCATATGATGAAATATTATTTTTTAAATAACATTTAAATAGTTGGTATATACTTATTTTAGTATTGATTAATCTATTTGAATTTTTTAACTAATTTAAATTTTTTGAAATAAAATCATCTTTTGTTTACTATGCTATAATAACATGATTTCACACTTTAGTGTTGGGATGTTTTTATTATTAAACTAGATAACCCCTATTTGTCTAACATTTTGTTTCTTATAGTAGATGAAATATAATATTGAACAATTCTAACCCAAGGAATTATTCCATGCACATCAAAATTTCTTTTATGCGTTAAAATATACTTTATTTAAAAATTTATTTAAAATATGTTTGAAATTCTATATCCAGTTCATAGTGTTGATATATTATCTTCTTGATTTGATTATGTTAAGGGTAAACTTCTTATTAATACATAAATTTAATGGAAATTCCTAGGACTTAATAATTTATTTAAAAAAATATTCTATAAAATGTTTCAAATTATATTGTTAATAGAATTTTATTTTTTATCTATTTTTAATCAGATATTATCATTGTTTAACTCTAGTGGATTTTGTTTTTGAAATTTTAATGAAAATTTCTTTATCATTTTACTAAGAAGCATAATGTTTTGTTTATCTGTTCATATAATTTTATTTTATATTATCATGTTTTTAAATAATAATAAATGATTTTATTTTTTAAATGGATCTAAAAATAATTTATAATTTTCTTTTGTTTTAAAAAATATAGAATATATTTAATGACATTTAATATTTTCTCAAATGAGTGTTTTAGTCAAATACCAAAAAATTAGTATGCTTACTATTATTAATTCGAAATTTTATATAAAAATGTTATATTTTTTAATAGATTTTATTTTTTATTTTTTGATTTATTAATAAAAATAAAATGATTATTTTTTGGAGAATTTATTTTTTATATTTTTGATAAATTTTAAAAAGGGGTAGAAAATTTATGTTTTTAAATAAAATTTTAGTTTTTCAGTTTCCAAAAGGGGGGATATTGTTAGTGTTGGTAATTATATTTTTATTTTATATTTTTTTAATTAAAAAAACCTTCATTTTAATATTTCATTAATAAATTATGAATCCATTTATTTCATTCACTACTAGAGATATTCCCATTTACAGTGTGCAAAAAGGATTTTAACAATGCAAAAAAAAGGTTAATTTCAGGACTGAAAAAGGCCCCCCCTTTATCTGTGCTATTTTAGCACTGATAAATGGGAGAATTTATCAGGGATTCTTTAGCGTGAATAAACTACCACATTTATCAGTGCTTATTTTAACAATGATAAAGGCCTACCTTTATATATGTGTTGTTAATATAACAGCACACCCTACAAAAAACTATAACCAATCACAGAAAAATATATAATTTAATTGAAATAAGTTTTACATCATAAATAAAAAACTACTCTATACATTTCAAACAATTTTTTATATAATTAAATTTACAATTATCCAACAAACATTTAAAAACTTTAATGTTTCATCTTTTGAGGCTTGTGATCCCCTCAAAAAAATGTCCATCCATGGTATCAGTTTTTGAATAAATCATCTCAACCTGAGAAAAAGAATTTTCATATATAAGAAAACAAATATTATGTTAGTAATACTATAAATAAATAAATTAAACATTAATATGAAAGAATACATTAATAAAATGTCAATTTATAATAAAAAATTGACATTTGGAGTTATATCGGTCACATTGTGCACTGTATTAAGGTGGGGTTGATTACTACACATAAAAAATGAGTTATGGGTCGTATTCCTAAAATATAAAAACAATTATAATGTCTTTTCTGAGTTTTGATTATGTCACTTATTATTTTACTAAAGTTAATGTTCATTTTAAATAATGACACATTTTGAGTTCTATCGGTCACACCATGCAATGTATTTAGGTGCGGATGATTTGTACCTATCAAAAATTAATGGTGGATCATTTTCATAAAGTATCAAAACAATCCTAATGAATTTTCTTAGTTTTTAGTGTGCCATTTGTCTTTAATACAATTTTATTTCAAATTAGAAACATGTATTTTGAGTCATATCGGTCATATTGAGCATTAGTTTGATGTGAGACTACTTCATACATGTCAAAAATGACTTATAAATAATTTTCCGAAATTATTAAGATATTTGGAGTGTGTTTACTTGGTTTTCAGTGAGTGGCATGTTTTAAACTAAAATGTCAGTTTTAAACTGATAATAGACACTTTTAGTCATACCAGTCACACCGTGAATATGATTGAGGTGAGTTTGATTCCTAAACCTAAAAAATGACTCATGGATAGTTTTCCTAAAGTATAAAAACAATCTAAATGTTTTTTCTTGGTTTTATGTATGTCACTTTTTCTTTTTTACGTAAATTAATGTCAATTTTAAATAAAAATACACACTTAGAGTCATAGTGGTCACATCAGGCATTTGATATAGGTTTGGTTGACTCTTAAATGTCATAAATGACTCATCGAACATTTTTCCTAAATTATCAAAACAAATGGAATGCATTTTCTTAATTTTTAGTATGTCAGTTGTTCTTTTTACTAAAATTAATGTAATTTTAAATATAAAAAGACAATTTTAGTTATACCAGCCACACTATGCATCATATTGTGGTGAGGATGATTCCTAAACATCAAAATTTACATATATATCACTTTCCTAAATTATCAAAACAATCCAGATTTTTTTTTCTCAGTTTTTAGTATGTTAGTTTTGTTTTTTACTAAAATGTCATTTCAAACTGGAAACACGCATTTTGATTAACACCAGTCACATCATGAGTTGGTGTGACATGATACTAAATCATAAAAATAAAAAATTACTTATAAATATATTTCCTAAATTATCAAGACAATCAGATCATTGTTTCTTGTTTTTTAGCGGGTGAAACATTTTGAACTAAAATGTCAATTTTAAACTGATAACGAACACTTTTATTCATACCGGTCACACCGTGTATCGGATTGAGGTTTGGTTAATTCTTAAACATAATAAATGACTCATGGATAGTTTTTTAAAATTATAAAAACAATTCAAATACTTTTTATTGGTATTCAATATGCCACTTGTTCTTTTTACATAAATTAATGTCAATTTTAAATAAAAAGACACTCTTGGAGTCATAGTGATCACACCATGAATAGGATTGAGGTGTGTTTGAATTATAAAAGTTAAAAATGAATCATGGATAATTTTACTAAATTATGAAAACAAACTGAATATGTTTTCTTGCTTTTCAGTATGTCACTTGTTCTTTTTAATAAAAATAGTGTTAATTTTAAATAAAAAGAGATACTTTGAGTTATACCAGCCATACTATGCATCATATTGAGGTCCAGATAATTACTACAAATCAAAAATGACTCATGGATCATTTTGAAAAATTATAAAAACAATATGAATGTGTTTTCTCAATTTTCAGTATGTCACTTTTCCTTTTTACTAAAATCAATGTCAATTTTAAATAAAAGGAGACACTTTGAGTTATACTCGACCACATTGTGCATCATATTGAGTTTTATCTGAATCCTACAAGTCCCAAATGACTCATGAATCATTTCCCTAAATTTTAAAAATAATATGAATTCATTTTATTAGTTTTCAGTATGTCACTTGTTCCTTTTTACTAAAAATTGTGTCAATTTTAAATAAAAAGACACACTTTGAGTCATACCGATCACACTATGCATATGATTAAGGTGGGAATAATTATTACACATCCCAAATAAATCAAGGACCATTTTACTAAAGTATAAAAATGATCGTAATGCATTTTCATGGTTTTCAGTATGACACTTCTTCCTTTTGATAAAATCGATGTCAATTTTAAATAAAAAGACGCACTTGTTGTCATATCGGTTACACCATGAATAAGATTGAGGTATTAGTGATTATTAAATAGAAAAAATGAATCATGGATCATTTAAATAAATTATAAAAACAAAATTATTTTGTTTGATCAGTTTTGAGTAGTTCAGTTGTCCTTTTCACTAAAATTGATTAAATTTTAAATAAAAAAAGACACACTTAGAGTCATATCGATCACACTATGCCTCGTATTGAGATTCAGATGATTCCTAAATGTCCCAAATGACTCATATATCATTTCACTAAAATATTAAAAAAATGATAATGTGTTTGATTGGTTTTTAGTATGTCACTAGTTTTTTCTTACTAAAAATGATGTCAATTTTAAATAAAAAGACACACTTTGAATCATACCAGTCACACTATGCATCATATTGTGGTGAGGATCATTCCTACACATCCCAGATGATTCATGGATAATTGTTAAAAATTATCAAAATTATCCAAATTCATTTTCTTAGGTTTAAATACATCGCTATTTTTTTTACTAAAATTTCATTTTAAACTCGAAAAACATACTTTGACTCATATCGGTCACATCATGTATCAATTTGACATGAGACTCATTCCTACACATAAGAAATTATTTATTAATTAATATACTAAATTATTAAGAAAATATGAGTGTGTTTTTGGGGTTTTTATTGAGTGATACATTTTTAAATAAAATATCAATTTTAAACTGATAACGGACACTTTGAGTCATACTGGACACACCATCCATCGGATTGATATTCGATTTATTAATATTGGTCTTAAATGACTTTTGAATCATTTTACTAAAGTACAAAGACAATTTTAATGTTTTTTTTAGTATGTGAGTTTTATATTGTACTAAAATTAATATCAATTTTAAATAAAAAGATTCACCTTGAGTCGTACTAATCACACAGTGTTTCGGATTGAGGTGTCACTAATTCCTATACATCCCAATTTATCAAAACAATCCTAACTAAAAATTAATCCACCTATATAAGGAAACAAATCTTATTTGATTAATACTATAATGAAATAAATTTAACATAAATGTGAAACAATCCATTACTTATATGGAAGTCACATCTTCATGTTATTTGTGTGCATTCGGTGATCATGTATGATTCCCATTTGCTTAAAAGTAAATGTATATTGTATTCTGAAGATTTTTTTTACATTCATAGTAGTACTAGAAAATAATAAATACACAAAGGAATAATAAATATTTTAAATTATGTATTAATTAACTTTAAAAATACCTCTTCAGGGATGTGTGTTTTTTGAAGGAATTTAATTTCTATCATAAATTTACAAACATAATAAACACAATTTTTCCCATTTTTTTACTTCAGACACTATAGAAAAATTGATTAAAATATGTAATTTTTTTTATATGTGTTTGTTTAGTGAAATATTATTATATATACCTTGATACTTATCTAATTTTAGAACTTATCAGGGTCCTTATGTGCAATGCTTGTCCTCATGCAATGATTTAGATGATATTTACACACAGCCCTATAATAATAAAATCCTCATTAAAAAATAATTTAAATTATATAAGTTGAAGTTTAATTCTAAAATGTTGTATGTTTTGTGTTAAAAATTGAAATATATCATCATGTGTGGTCAGTTTTTTGGTAATACATGAAGTGAATCAAGGAAATAAATATTTAGAGTGTCCAAATTGACTAAAATGAACATTCAATGTTTCCTAAAAACAAAAAAAATGTAATTAAAGAAATGAAAATATATTTTATATGATTCAATTATAGAGTTTTACCTCTGCATCATTAGTATTAATAAGAGTATGTTTTCTCCCAGGTTTTATTTCAAATGATTTGGCTAGGTTTTCCACAATTTAATCTATTTTTTTATTCTATTTTTTCTACTAAATATGTGACATGAGTAATAATGAGTAAAAAAATTCATGGGGAAATCCCTTCAATTAGTATTTATTTATATGCATTCAAAAATATGAAATTTATTTAATCATAATTAACATTGTATATTAGGTTTTGTAAAATTAAATCATGAAAACATACCTCATGTATACATTTACAACTAAGGATCCTAGTCATTCATATTTGAATATTTCATTTACATTATCTAAATCAATATAGCCAATATCTTCCTTTCAATACAATTTTTCTTCAAAATCAACTATGTGACTACTACCCCTTTGTAACATTATATCTCCATGAACCTTCAATGTTAGTAAATGTGGATATTCAATGGGTGGGGTAAAGTTGATTTCAGAAGATATTTTTGATTGGTTAGTTGATCCTTTATATGGTTTTGAGTCAGCCTTTCCTTTTACCCCTTACCATTTTCCTTCTGTAATATCAATCATCGATTCAGACCTTTTTCATTAATTGTTAATGGTTTAGAATGAAAAATAAATTTTAAATGAATTCATCCTTATCGAATTGTTTTTTTACAAGATGTGACAATCATGCAATGAATATTCCAACAGTTTATTCGACCTTATTAATATCTTATTCATCAATTGGAATAGGTAGCTTGGTTCTCGGCTCATGGTATATGATAATTGACACTCTCACATGACCTATTGGAAGTGGTCTATTGTGTAGCATGTCAATTTGGATATTAAACACCATAGCCCTCGCTACATGGCAATGGTTGGGTACCGATATATATAAATCCTAATAATTATCACCCTATAGAATATCAATATAAAAAAGGTATCAGTGTCTATCTAATTCACATTTCATAGAAATAATTATTATATCATTGATTACCTCAGCTAAGATAGATCTTTTAAGGGATTGGCTTGCCTCAAAGATGGTGGGGGTGGGGGGATCATCAGGAAATGGTTGTTCTTGAGTTGTTTCTTTTATTCCCCCCTCCCCCCCATAAAAGTTACTAACGTCTCTATTTTTCATTATAATTGTTCTTAAAGGGTAGCTAGTCTTTCTTTAATTAGTTTCATTTCATCACCTTTATCCTCCTCTTATTTTTTTCTCAAAATATGTTCGGGGTGTCACCCCAAAACCCACACCTCTAACATTGTCATACTTTTTTGTCCACTTCAAGGCCACTAATAGTAGGTGTTCATCCAATATAGATATAAGGACCCAGACTTAAACATTACATTATCTTGAATTATTTCAAGAATTCACATTGAGGATCTTTTCAGGTATATATTTTTAGAGAATTTGGAAATAACTATTACATAATAACTTGAATATTACATGTAGACACTACTACTCAGTATCCAATTTTTCATAAAATAAAAAATCTTGAAAATAAACATGTCTAGTTCCATGTTTCAGATAGAATAACTTTTCCTTGATCTCATCCTTGACCCTATTCATATTTAAGTCATGTGGAAAACATTTTAAAAACATGGTATGATCATAAAAAGCTCAGTAAGGGTTACAAAATAAGGAAAGGATACTTTTACCCATCAATAAATACAAATAAATGAAACCATACTTTTTTATCATAACATACCTCATGAAATCATAATATTTTTGAATAACACATAGAAATCATAAATAATAAAGGTAAATTATGGCATTCATAACATACATAAATTGTACCTATCACAGCTACATGGGGATTCACATTTGGAATACCCATCACAGTATATTCCCTAAATCTCTTAGGAGAAACATTAATGTTTTCCTCCATCATGTTACCCAATGCATTGTAGAGCTATCTCAGGCTCACCCGCCCTAGGTTTATCACGGAACCACCTGTATACATAAATAATCACCAATAATCATAACAAGTAAAACAATTATAAAGGTAAGATAACATTTCCACATTACAATCACAATATATCAATTCAAGATATTGAAATAGACAATGCTTTTTTAAAACCATTTTTAAAACCATTTAAAACATTTAATAAAGATATTTTTGGAATCAAAGTGTCACATAATACTTTAAAACTTTTAAAGGAATTAACATTTTAAAACATTAATTTCCATATAAATAAATCACAAAAACCATTTTTAAAACATGGAAAATAATGAGAAAGATCTAGAATAATAAATCTTTAAAACATTTAAAATGATATTTTAGTTAAAGAGTTTTTCACAAAATGAGAGATGCTTGAATAAAAATAATTAAGGAATAACATTTAATCATAACTTTATAATATCATGAATATAAATTGATTAATTATATAATATTCAAATGGAAATTATATACACTTATAAGAGTGAATTGGCGTATAATAATAATGGAGTCTCAATGGAATGTAAATTGAGACGAAATCCATTATAAAGATGGTATCCTTAGATTAAGGATAAATCAATGACATAATTAAGTGTTTAAAATATAAATAAACCAAATATAAGTGGATATTAATTGTAAAATAATAATATTTTATTCACACATATTCATATCACGACATAATCAAGAAGTAGATGTTTAACCCAAAAATTGAAATTGGGTGAAGAAGTTCCCTTACAAAAATTTGACAGCCTAACGGTGTCACATTAAAATTTAGAAAATGAATTGATGAGATATAAATGGGTATCTCATAACTTGGACATAAAATTTACAGCAATAAGGATATACAGTAACATATCCCAACATAAGAAGATGTAAATTAAAAGTCATAAAAAAAAAAGAAGTCTTTTGAAAAGAAGAGGGTGAGTGGTTCCCTTACCGATTTGGTAACATACGAAACATACACCCTATGAAAGAAGGATCATACAATGAAGATTTAAATACCCATAAATTAAAGGATATTACATAATGAATACAATCATGTTCAGTACATACACCACACAAAATTAAATAGTGGCAAATATAGCATGAATCTGAGGGGAATAAAAAGTGAGATGAAAATCCCTTACCATGTTGTAATCAATCGAGTCATATGACCAAAAGTTAATAACCACCAAATTATTCAAAAAATAACATGAATATAAACATAATAATGATAATATATATCAAATTTAAGTACACAATACATCACATGCAATAAATTAGTGGTGAACAATGGAAATCTCAAGGAATTAAAAGTGAGATAAGAAACCCCTTACCTCGTGTCTAACTTGACTTGTTTGTTCCTTGTTATTCCTAAATAGTAAACTTAAGTTAATTTATAATTTATTAAGAAAACTTTTAATGTTTATTATTCCTTTTATATCACTTATTACTATGTTATAAACATTATGTAATCATTTAAGTTAATAATGGTCGTTTTGTCGATATTTGGTACTTGAGTCAAAAATGAACACCTTATAATTACAAGTTGTTCATGTGGTAAAGATTACATTATATATATAATTATATTAATTATTTAGATATCATATATATCATATATATCTAGTATATATATGTATTTATAACAGTACATAACATTTGAAGATAAGAAATGAAATGCACCATTCATGGAGACGGTAAGTTGTACGTACGCATGAACACTACTTTCATTTCTATTTTGTATTTTAATTTATTGAAAACATAATGATACATATGTATATTATAATTACAGTATAATATCATATATAATATCATTAAATCCATCCTTTATACATCTCACATATGGCATTAAAGAGTAATATCACTTTGAGGAGGCGGTAGTCCATACTTCCTCAAATGAAACTATCGCGTTTACCCATAATTGAAACCTTAAAGGTATTATTTAAAATGAAAATATATAAGCATAAAGATAACATAAACATAATATATATCATATATAAATATATTTCCATCATAATTTCCACCATGATAGGTGGTAAAAGATAATTTAACAATCATCATTTTGTGAGACGTTAGCTTGCCATTCACAAAAACAGTATATTCTTTACACATTAGATTGAGGTGTGTGAAAGATTAGTTATAATACTTATCATAAAAAAATCCTAGTATATTGAGGATACTGGTTTTTTTATAAAATAAAAAGAATAAAAATATTTTATGGGTTGGAGATGTAATATAAAACAAAAGGACTTAAGAGAAGACGCTACCTTTAAATTGGGTATATTTCTTTGGTTTGAATGAAAATGTTTACTTTAAGTGACTTATGCCTAAGGTAAGGCTTATAGGAGGAATATAGAGATCTTGAGAGATTATTTGGGTAGGGTTTTGATGATCCAAGGGGCTTGAGAGGTGTGAGGAATGGGTTAGAGGTGATGGATTTTTATAAGGGGGAGGAGGGGCTCTTTAAGAAAGTGTGAAAATATTATTTTATTATATAATGATTTTTAGTTTCTAAATATAAAAAACTAATTAAAGTAAAATATAATATAACTCATGGTCGAAATAAAATCATCCAATATAAATTGGACGGGTTTTGGATATTATTTTAATCATTATAATCTTATTTATTTAAATCATTTATTAATGAGGTAAACACTGCATCATTATTGTGTCATAAATAATTTTATTTATATGTTGTCTAAAAATTATAAAAAAAATACCATGATGTAGGTATTTTTCTAGATTTTCAAATAATATTTATATTATAAAAGATAACTTATATAACCCTATGTGAAAATTAATTTACTAAAAGATATTTGTTTATGTCATTTTTGTCTTTACTTTAAATTAATTAATATAAAGTGTCGTTATCACTCCAATGTGGCTCCATGGGGTCCCAAAATCGACCCAAGAATACCCATGGTCAGATATGTATCAAAAAATAGGATTAGGACACATGTTAGTGTAATTTTATATTATTATAATAATATTTGTTTACCCTTATTTACCAGATTTACCCTTTAACCATGGTAAATAAAATATTTACTGATGTAAATATTCAAAATGTAGAAAGATAAAAGTTACATATTTACATAATTTGGACCTCCTAATTCAAAATATTGAATCCATTTTTTCAAATTCAAAACATAGAAGTGGTAGAAATTAATTTAAAATTAATTCTTGCTGTCAAAACAAAAAGCGTGTTTTTAAGAAATAATAACTATCAAACGATTGACACTTGTTTATGTCCAATTTCAATTTTAGATTACTTCCAATGACCAACATTGAATTAAATAGTAAAAACATAATATAATTACACTTTAAAACCAGTTAAAAATATAATCTATTCTTATAAATAAATTAAATTAAAAGGTAGTTTTGAATTAAAATACAATATTTTTCACTATTCATTAAAAAATGAATTTTATCAGAAAAATACCAAAATTTCATCAAAAGTAAATTTTTATGTCCCAATTCTAAATAAGAATTTTATTTTTTCAAATATAACATATAAAAGTAACCAAAACTATATTTAAATATGGTTCTCCATTAAAAGGCAGTAAATCGACCTTTTAATTAATATTAGAGTTTTTATGCTTAAAATTGAATTATTTCTTATTTTAATCCACTAGCATTTATTGGATAAATGTATAAACATTTAAGAAACATTTATAATCATATTTTAGTTAGTTCTATTCATTCTCACCAATACAATGGCTAGGTGTTAACTACCATTTAAAATTTTATTATTTTATTATTTTTCAGTATGACTCAGCATTGTGTGCAACATAAGATTTCAAAGAAACCTGTTGTTGTGTATTGGGTATTCCATTAAACATATCATCCCCTTTAATATAAAATTAATATTTAATTCTCAAATTTTAATAAATATGAAAATGTTATATTCTTTGTGTACCTGGGATGTTAAATCCTTCCCCCCTTTTGGGAATTGCGTCCTCTAAATTTTAAAATTGGGATTGGAAACTTTATTAAAATTCCCACATTAGAAAGAGTAAATAAAACTATAACTTTAATAAAAAAGGTCACCTGAGACAAAAGATACTAGAATTCCATGAAAATATGGATATGGAGGAGAAAACAAACCATCAAGTTCTGGTAGAGAGTGATAGAAAACATGATTATGATAAAATTAACTACCAGAAAATCAAAAACTTGTGATGGGTCAAATAGTCTTTGATTCCCCATTAATAAAAGTTAACAGACAATGTTTTTGTTTTAAGTTAATTTTCATAGAGTTGAGGAATTTATTTAATATCTTTAATAAGAACATAAGGAAACATACTTACTTTTCATGTTAACTTTCATCCTTCACTAGATTTATTCCACAAACTTATATTTTCTCCAAACGATGAGTATTCAAGATGACTTGTTCACATTGAAAGCACTGTAATCAAATTCTATAGAATCACATAATCCAAAAAATATGAACTATATTTTTCCCATGTCTTTAGACATTAACCAATAACAAAATGGTTTGTTCAAGATTAGATAATCCCCAAAAAGGATAAACCTTTAGAAAAATAAAAACTACTCTTAATCACCAAAATTTGTCAAACAATACTCAAAGATCAACAAATACCATTCAATAAACAATTGTCCATAAAATTATTTAATGTAATCCAAACTAAGATTGAAACCCAAATATCATAAGAATTTATTCACATAGTCTTCCAAGATAAATCTTAAAATTTATCTCCAAATAAAATCGACTACTATTAAATTCTCATACTGAAGTGTAATTGCACAAATCACATATTCTCTATGATAGGTTAATCATTTCCATAAATAAACCAAATCACTATATATCCAAAAATATAAACATAGATTCTTCCAAAATAAAATTCCACCATTACTCCTCAAAAAAATAATTATTCCTTGAATAAAATTTACATATATCAAACATCAGTGTTAAACATATTATAAAAAGTCTTCCAAATTAATATCATCCTCAAAATATCCTCAATACCTTTAAGCATTTCATCATCTTAAAATCTACCAAAACTCTGGAATCCCTTATATGTTGATTTTTAAATCATTTAATGTTCTTCATGATACATTATCCATTTACCAACTTATTCTAAAATACTTCTTTCCTATATACTAAATCATGAGTCATATCCTTAGATTCAATAATATCAAAACATATGTTAAGAAATAATCGATACCTTTCATTGGTCGTTGTTAGTTTCTTCATCCTAAATCAGAATGGCATTAGGTATTGGTAAACATATATCTGAAAGATCATGGTGATCCCATTCCCAAAACTTCTTCTTAGGACATCTTTTTGTATAATGACCATGCACACTACATTTAAAACATTCAACTGATCCCCCGTAAATAAATCCTTTCCCTTTCTTAGAGTCAACTAGATTCTTCCTTTTTCCAGGGTAGGTTCTTGCTTTATGACCTTCATTTCCACATCTATATCATCTTCCTATCCCTTTGAAACATTTTCTTATGTGTTTCTTTCCACATCCTTGACACATAGTTTTTTGAACATACTTACCTTTATGATTATTACTTGAACTTCCATAGAGGTTTATTTTTCGCATATATGATGCCTTATAAAAATCACCGTGGTTCAGGTGGTCAATCATGAATCCAGATCGTTGGTTGAGAATAACCACAAGAGTTCTCATTGCATCTCCCATTTCATTCAGTTTCTCATTCAAAAAACCGTTACAGTTTTCTTCACACCCACTATTACTTTGGTGCCTACTAGATCTAGCCATTTACTAAAACCAAAAAGGTCAGTGTGAGTATATCAGTAAAATCATCATATAATATCTTATAAGTAGGGTAAATACTAAGATATACTTATTCATGTTATCTCAAACTCATTCACTTTATCTAAAATAACTATGAATCTTTCAAAAATCCTAACCATTATGGTTATGTCACTTATTTTTAAAGAACACCATAACCTCTAAAGTTATCTAAACTGACCTCTAATACCAACTATAAGGACTTGGCCTTAAACATTACATAATCTTGAATTATGTCAAGAATTAACATTGAGGATAATTTTAGTTTTATATTTTTAGAGAATTAGGCAATAACTATTACATAACAACTTGAATATTACATGTAGACACTACTACTCAGTATCTATTTTTCATAAAATAAATATCTTGAAAAGAAACATGTCTAGTTCCATGTTTTAGATAGAATGACTTTTCCTTGATCTCATCCTTGACCCTATTCATCTTTAAGTCCTGTGGAAAAATTTATAAAACTTGGGATGAGTATAAAAAGCTCAGTAAAGGTTACAAAATAAGAAAAGGAAACATTAACCCATTAATAAATACAAATAAATGAAACCATGCTTTTTGATCATAACATACCTCATGAAATCATAAGATTTATGAATAACACATAGAAATCATAAATCATAAATGTAACTTATGGAATTCATAACATACAAACATTGTAGTTATCATAACTACATAGAGAGTCACATTTGGAATACCTATCACAGTATATTCCATAAATCTCTTAGGAGAAACATTAACGTTTAACTCTGTCACGTTACCCAATGCATTGGAGAGCTATCTCGGGCTCACCCATTCTAGGTTTATCACAGAACTATCTGTATACATAAACAATGCCCAATGATCATAACAAGTAACACAAGCATAAAGGGAAGATAACATTTCCACATTATATTCACAATATATAAATTCAAGATATTGAAATAGACAATGCTTTATCAAAACCATTTTCAAAACCATTTAAAAAATTTAATAAAGAGATTTTTGGAATCAAAGTGTCCCATACCACTTTGAAAATTTTAAAGGAATTAAAATTTTAAAACATTAATGTCCATATGAATAAATCCTAAAAAACATTTTTAAAACATGGACATTATAGATAAAAATTTATAAGAATAAATCTTTAAAACATTTAAAATGATATTTTAGTTAAAGAGTTTTTCACAAAATGAGAGACGCTTGAAAAAAAAATTGAGGAATAACATTTGATAAGAACATTATAATATCATGAGAATAAAGTCATTTGTGATATAATATTCCAAAGGATAGTATATACACCATATAAGAGTGAATTGGTGCATAAAAACAATGAAGTCTCAATGGAATGTAAATTGAGATGAAATCCCTTATAAAGGCAGTATTCTTAGATTAAGGATAAATCAATGACATAATTATGTGTGAAAAATATAAATACACCCAATATAAGTGGATATTAATTTTAACATAATCAGTGTTTATTCACACATATTCATATCACTACATAATCAGGAAGTATAAGTTTAATCCAAAGAATTGAAATTGGGTGAAGAAGTTCCCTTAGAGAAATTTGTCAGCCTAACGTCATCACTTTAAAATTAAGAAAATGAATTGATGAGAGAGAAAAGGGTATATCATCACATGGACATAAAATTTACATTAATAAGGATATAAATTAACATATCCCAACATAATAAGATGTAAATTAAAAGGCATAATAAAAATAAGTCTTTTAAAAAGAGTGTCAAAGGTTCCCTTGCTGATTTGGTAACATACGAAACATACTCCCCGTGAAATAAGGATCATAAAATGAAGAGGTAAATACCCATAAATTAAAGGATATTAAACAATGAATAAAATCATGTGTAGTAAATACACCACACAAAATGAAATAGTGGCAAATATAGCATGAATCTCACAGGAATAAAAAGTGAGATGAAAATCCCTTACCACGTTGTAATCAATTGAGTCGTATGACCAAAAGTTAATAACCACAAAATGATACACAGAATAACATGAATATAAAGATAATAGTGATAATATATATCAAATGTAAGTACACAATACACCACATGCAATAAATTAGTGGCAACCAATAGAAATCTCGTGGAATTAAAAGTGAGATAAGAAACCCCTTACCTCGTGTTCGACTTGACTTGTTTGTTCCTTGTTCTTCCTGGATAATAAACTTAAGTTAATTTATAATTGACTAAGAACACTTTTTCAAGTTTATTATTCCTTTTATATCACTTATTACCATGTTATAATCATTATGTAATCATTCACTATGGGAAAAAGTGGTATTAGCGACAGGTTATTTGCGACGGGAATATGTCCCGTCGCAAATAACCCCCGCAATCGGGGTATTTGCCACGGGGCATGATCCCCATCGCAAATAAAGAGTTATTTGCGACGGGATATTCTCACCCGTTGAAAATGGTTTGGCGCGAATGCGCGCCAATTCGCGCGAAAGATATTTGCGACGGGATCCCCTTCTCGTCGCAAATAACCAGTGGCGGTAACAGGTTATTAGTGACGGGAAGGGTTTCTCGTCGCTAATAACCTGGCGGCAGGGGTTATTTGCGGCGGGCCCCGTCGCAAATAACCCCTTTTATTATCGCCCATAATAAATGCGGTCGGAGTTATTTGCGACAGGACCGTCGCAAATAATACCAATTGCGACGGGAATACCGTCGCAATAAACCCCGTCGTAAATAATCTAACCAATAAATACAACCAGCCTTGACAAGTTTTCTGAATCTGAACTACTTTTTTACTAGTTTATATGTGTTGAGTGAATTTTGTTTTGCAAGTCGATTTCAAGGAGGTTGCGGGGATCATCCTACAAGTACAACAAATCGAAAGCTCGAAAACCAGTTTAAGGTTTTTTTCTGAATTTTAATTTAATATTTATTTAATGTTTTTGTTTTATATTTTTACATTAGTTTTTATTATTTCTTATTAGATATAATTATGTTGTATTAAGGTATTAAATTTGATTTGTTAGATTTAATTATTAGTAATTAACAATATTTAATAATTAAGTGACTGTAATTAGTAATTAATAACTTTAATTTTAATTAAAGATAGTAATTAATAATTAATGAATGTAATTAGTAGTTAATGAATGTAATTAGTAGTTAATGAATGTAATTAGTAGTTAATGAATGTAATTTGTAGTTAATGAATATAATTTGTAATAATGGGAATAATAAGAAAAAATAGTAATAATAAGAAAAAATTAACAATAATTAGCAATAAGTAACATTAATTAGTAATAATTAATAATAATTAACAATAATTTCCAATAATTACCAATAATTAGTAATAATTAACAATAATTACCAATAATTAGTAATAATTAGTAATAATTAGTAATAATTATCAATAATTACCAATATTTACCAATATTTACCAATAACTGCCAATAATTGTCAATATTTTCCAACAATTACCAATATTTACCAATATTTACCAATAATTGCCAATAATTGTCAATATTTACCAATAATTAGGAATAATTACCAATAATTACGAATAATTACCAATAATTAGGAATAATTAACAATAATTAGGAATAATTACCAATAATTAGGAATAATTACCAATAATTAGGAATAATTACTATTAATTAGGAATAATTACCAATAATTAATAATAATTACCAATAATTACCAATAATTACCAATAATTAGGAATAATTACCAATAATTACCAATAATTACCAATAATTACCAATAATTACCAATAATTACCAATAATTACCAATAATTAGGAATGATTGCCAATAATTAGGAATAATTACCAATAATTAGGAATAATTAGTATTAATTAATAATAATTACCAATAATTACCAATAATTAGGAATAATTAGTAATAATTACCAATAATTACCAATAATTAGTAATAATTACCAATAATTACCAATAATTAGGAATAATTATCAATAATTAGAAATAATTACCAATAATTACCAATAATTAGTAATAATTACCAATAATTACCAATAATTAGTAATAATTAACAATAATTACCAATAATTAGTAATAATTACCAATAATTATCAATATTTACCAATATTTACCAATATTTACCAATAATTACCAATAATTGTCAATATTTACCAATAATTAGGAATAATTACCAATAATTAGGAATAATTAGTAATAATTAGGAATAATTACCAATAATTAGGAATAATTACCAATAATTAGGAGTAATTACCAATAATTAGGAATAATTACCAATAATTATGAATAATTACCAATAATTTGGAATAATTACCAATAATTAGGAATAATTAGGAATAATTAAAAATAATTACCAATAATTACCAATAATTAGGAATAATTACCAATAATTAGGAATAATTAGTAATAATTAATAATAATTACCAATAATTACCAATAATTAGAATTAATTACCAATAATTACCAACAATTAAGAATAATTAACAATAATTAGGAATAATTACCAATAATTACCAATAATTACTAATAATTACTAATAATTAGTAATAATTAATAATAATTACCAATAATTAGAAATAATTACCAATAATTATCAATATTTACAAATATTTACCAATAATTACCAATAATTGTCAATATTTACCAATAATTAGGAATAATTACTAATAATTAGGAATAATTAGTAATAATTAAAAATAATTACCAATAATTAGCAATAATTACCAATAATTAGGAATAATTATCAATAATTAGGAATAATTATCAATAATTAGGAATAATTACCAATAATTAGGAATAATTACCAATAATTAGGAATAATTACCAATAATTAGTAATAATTACCAATAATTAGTAATAATTACCACTAATTACCAATAATTACCAATAATTAGTAAAAATTAACAATAATTACCAATAATAAGTAATAATTAACAATAATTAGTAATAATTAACAATAAATAGTAATAATTAGTAATAACTACCCATATTTACCAATATTTACCAATAATTTCCAATAGTTGCCAATATTTACCAATAATTACCAATAATTGTCAATATTTACCGATAATTAGGAATAATTACCAATAATTAGGAATAATTACCAATAATTAGGAATAATTACCAATAATTAGGAATAATTACCAATAATTAGGAATAATTACCAATAATTAGGAATAATTACCAATAATTAGGAATAGTTACCAATAATTAGTAATAATTACCAATAATTAGTAATAATTAGTAATAATTAAAAATAATTACCAATAATTAGGAATAATTAGTAATAATTAGCTAATTGGAAAAAACTAGTGTGATCATTATCTTTCTCAATTATCTTTTAATCTCTGTATTGGTTTTAAGAAAACTTTTGTCTCCACATGTAATATTTGCTTTCTTTTTCGAAATTATCAACCTACTCACCAATAGAGAGGTGAAAGTGAATACAAATATTACATGTGGAGATAGAATATTAAATACACAGATAAAAGGAGAATTGCAACATAATATAAAAAATTATATTATTTTAATATTAATAATAAAAAATACTAATAATGTAATAATGTTATTATTATATAATTAATATTTATGAAAAAATAATATTAGTATTATTAAAATAATAAAAAATTTGTAAAATATTAAAATTATCAATATTTGTTACAGGTTTTGCTTTATTCTTAACATGTTCAATTCTTAAAGGGTCAATTTTCAGGTCTATCCCAATAAAAAGTTTGCATCAGTCATGTCTGATGTAAACTCTATAATTATCCTCGCTTGAGTGTTTTTTCTAACAAATTATTCAAAACCAGTAATGATTTTATATTTTATAGAAAAATATAGAACAACGAGGTCGTCAACAGTCATTATTAGATGAACGCATATAGATAAATCAACGTAGAAATCCAAATGGTTCTGGTTTAAATCCAGTATATATAGAGGGTGTGAAGACTTTTTTAGAATTTGTGGAATCAAATCCAGAATTTGTTTCAAAAGGCACAATAAAATGTCCTTGTAAAAAATGTGCACTGAGAACATTTGACACGTTTGACAAAGTTGGGGGACATCTCTTGCATTTTGGTTTTCAACTGGATTATGTTTTTTGGTATCAACATGGTGAACACAGTTCTACAGAAGGTGATACTAACTTGATATTCGATCTATCCCATTTTCAAAATTTAGTACATGATGTTGCAGGTCCATCTATTCAACATACAGAAAATCAAGATGATATTGATTCAACTCCTGAGTTGGAACACTCTGAAATTTATGAGTTGTTGAGGTCTGCTGAGGATGCGTTATATCCTGGTTGCAAGATAAGAAAATTAAAAGCAGTTGAAAAATTTATGGCTATCAAATCAGATAATGGAATGTCAAACACGTGTTTTGATCAAATATTTTCTTTGGTTAAAACACTATTACCTGAAGGAAATGTTTTTCCTGAAAATTACTATGAGAGTAAGAGGCTGGTTCAGAATTTAGGACTTAGTTGTCAGAAGATTCATGCATATTCAAATGATTGCATTTTATATTCTGGGGAAAATGAGTTGTTGGATAGTTGTCCCACTTGTGGGAAATCGAGGTATAAAGAAGATCAATATGGGAAGTCTGGCTTGATTCCTGTAAAACAGTTGAGATATTTTCCTCTTTCATCCAGACTTTAGCGTTTATTCATGTCTAAGAATACAGTGACAATGATGTCATGGCACAAAACGAATATTTCAACCGGTAAAAGTTTGAATCATCCGACCGATGGTGATTCATGGAAACATTTTAATAGAGTGCATCCATCCTTTGCTTTAGAAGCCCAAAATGTGTGATTGGGTCTTTCCACTAATGGTTTATGTCCATTCGGATCTTATGGTAATCAGTATTCATGTTGGCCTATCTTTTTAACTCCATACAATTTACCTCCATGGATGTTGATGAAGGAACCCTATATATTTTTGACCTTACTAATCCGAGGACATCCGAAGAAGAATATTGGTGTTTATTTGAAACTATTGATTGATGAATTAAATATACTATGGAGTACTGGTGTCAGTACTTATGATGTTGTTGCAAAATAGAAGTTCATACTAAGAGCAGCATTGATGTGGACAATCAGTGAATTCCTGGCTTATGGAATGTTATCTGGCTAGAGTACACATGGGCCGAAATCATGTCCTTACTATATGGGAGAGAACAAGGAATTTATGCTCGTCCATGGAAAAAAGCCTTGCTATTTTGACTGCCATCGCAGATTTCTTCCAGCTGAACATCCTTTTCACAGAAACAGATATCATTTTAGAAAAGGAACAGTTGAGAGGGATGGACCTCCAAAAATGTTATTAAGTATGGAGTTAAAATCAGTTGTATATTCATTACCTCCCATTACATTTAGACCCACAATAAACCAATAGAAAATTTCTAGTTTTGGGAAAGAACACAATTGGATAAAATGTATAATATTTTGGGATTTTCCATATTAGTCTGATTTGCTAGTCCGCCGCATGTTGGATGTCATGTATATTGAGAAGAACTATTTTGATAATTTGTTTCATACAGTTTTGGATACACCAGGAAAGAGAAAAGATAATGTAAATGCACGATTAGATCTTGCTCAAATTTACAGGTGTCCAGAACTCAAACTATTTGAGAATGTCAGAACAGAAAGGTTAATGAAACCAAAATCAGCTTATACATTTTCCAAATAAATCCACTTATTATTTTGTTAATGGATTACAGATTTGAGAATTCTAGATGGATGTGCTTCCAATTTGGGTAGATGTGTAAATAATGGTCATATTACCGGATTAAAAAGTCATGATTGTCATGTTATAATGGAAATACTTCTACCCATTGGATTAAGAGGTCTATTGAATTCTGTGATATGGTATTCCATAACAGACGTATCATATTTATTTCGGGACATTTGTGCAGCAACAATAGATTATGATGCTCTATGAAAACTTGAAGAAGATGTTATTGTAATTATATATAAACTGGAAAAAATATTCCCACCGTCTTTATTCGACTCAATGGAACATTTGATATTACATTTTCTATATGAAGAAAAATGTGGAGGTCTAATACAGTTTCGATGGATGTACCCATTCGAAAGATGCATGCAGAAATTGAAAAAAAAAGTACGTTACAAAGCATCTGTTGAAGGATCTATTGTTGAATCATATATGTAGGAGGAGATATCTTTTTTCTTCTCCCACTATTTTGAATATGATTATCCTTCAAAACACAACCGCATGAGATGGAACGAGGGGAATATTGATGAAATTGACAATCAATTATCTGTTTTTAACCAGTCAGATCTTGGTTTTGGTGGAGTTCATGAACGATGGATTTCAGATGATGAACATCACAGAGCTCATATGTATGTTCTGCTCAACTGTGAAGAGATGACATCATTTGTACTCTAAGTGCTTCTATTACTTATTCTAATATTTATGTTACAATAAATAACTTTGTTTTTTATATATTGTATGATAATCATATCAAGAAACAACTTTCACAAATTACAGCAGCTGCTCTCGAAGAACACAGACAAAAAAAATCTCTCAGTGGTTTCAAATACTGGTAACATAAATTTTTCATACTTTAACATCTCCTTCAATTTATAGTTTACTATATTGATAATTATTTCACAAATTTTCAGGTGTCTCGACATACTGATAAAATTGACAAATGACTTTGTATATTGAGTAACCCACCATCCAAAATGGTGAAATCTTATAATGCATATGTGGTGAATGGTTTTTTATTTCATACACATGCATATGGGGAATCAAAAAAAATAATGAACAGTGGAGTTTTTTGAGAGGATCTCATCATAGAGAAAATTGAGTTGACTTTTATGGCATACTTGATGAAATCATTGAACTCTGTTATCTAGGACACCATTACATAACAATGTTCAAATGTTGGTGGTTGGATACTGAGAGAGGTGTGCGTGTTCATCCGACTCATGGAATCATCGATATTAAATGTAAAAGTGTTCTTGCAGTAAATGAACCATTCTTACTGACTCAACAGGCACATCAAGTTTATTATGAAAAGTACTGTGCTATGTCAAGAGACTTGACTGATTGGTAGAGCATAATAAAAATGAAAATTTGAGACAATCAGTTTAGTCAAAGTGAATGTGCTTTCACTGAAGTGCAAGGAATTGAAGTTTTTCAAGAGAGTACTCAAAATCAATCTTTGTTACAAAGATACATGAGTATCGATGATGACACCCCTCAATTAAGAGTCAGTGATGATGATGATGATGGTAATGACATCACAAATTAATTTGAAATGGTAAGAGATGAAGCAACTGGAACTCAAATGGATATTGATGATATTGAGGAGGAATATGAAGATGACATTGACAGATATGAAGATGATGATGAAGCTGAACATTGATACAATTCAATGGTATTTATATATAATCATAACTAATATATATGTATATATAATAATTATTATCAATTATTTGCTAAAAACATTCGTTTTCTGTTTCAGATGGATGAGGACACATTTCGTGAGTTGCCAGATGCTGAACTATCTTTCGATGCGGATGAGTTGCTCGCACCTGACCCTCAGCCTGAAGGCGCTTTAGGGAGTACGTGGAGGGGGTGTGGTCTTGCACGACTGATGATTCCTGACCCCATCCCTGAGTGATGTCCACATCTTGGGTTTTATCCACGCACCCGGAGGTGTGATAACCTATGCATTTTACTAAGATTTCATTAATCTATTTACATAATAAATATTTGATTATTGTTTTTACAGTTTTCTACATATAGCAGTCGAATAGGGCAGTGCTATTTTGCGCAACTATTTTTCTCAGTCATGGACGACATGGGAGCATATTCCTGTTGATGTGCAGCAGGCCATGTTCGGTCATTGGTTGGAACGTACGTAAATAAATAATTTTTATTTTTAAATTTATTTCATTTATAACTTCATATTTTGAATTATTTGTAGGGTTTATGGTATCTGGTCAAGGATACCATGCGTGATGTCATCCACGAGGCATGGGAGGTGGCCATGCGTGATCGCTTTCATCAGTTTTTGCACAATTTAAGAAGTGCTGCCATGAAGAAAGTAGGAGTGTCAAATTTTGATGAGTCGTGTAGAGAACACCGACGAGAGTACATTTCATCCCATGTATGGGATGGATTTTGTGCACACTGGTTGAGTGGTGGCTTTCAGAGGGGATCATCGGTGGGGAGGCAGAATCAGGGGAGACAGGAGGTGACTCATCGAGCTGGGAGTCTTACTTTCAGTACCCATAAATAGCATTTGGTACGTACATTTTTTATAAATATTTTATATAACTTTAAATATTAACAATTTATTTTATATTCTTATAGGCTGTCGAGCACCCCGATATTACAGAGTATGACATATATCGGAGGATGTATAGTGATCCAGCTACTGGGGAGCTCAGAGGTGATCGCCAGCGTCACATCGTGGTCAGTATTATTTGTTTTCAAGTTTAAAAATTAACTGCATATAATATATCTACAATTTTAATTTTAAATTGCAACTACAGGAGTAATATGAGACTGCAGCGTCACAGACCCAGCCTGAGGGTCAGGCCGAGGCATCATATCAGACCAGTGGCCATCAATTTGATGAGGCGGCATGGATGCAGGTGACCCAATATGCCTTTGAGAATGGCAGGGTAGTTGGTATCAGCTCTCGACTGACTCCCGGAGATTATTATGGCAGTGCTGCGATGTCGGCGTCCATATCGAGAGGATCTCATGCATCTTCTTCCGCTACACAGTATGAGGATCGATTGTGATCTCAGACAGAGTTGATAGAGAGTCTCCAAAAGGAGTAGGAGGAGATGCATCGGCAGTAGCATCAGCATGAGGAGGAGCGCTAACGACAGCAGCAGGTGTACGAGGAGCAGATGAGTCGGTGGCAGCAGGAGCAGATGGAGTACATGCGCCGACTCACTCATGCCTTAGGGATGGAGTTTCCTCCACCAGCAGATCCCTCCCCTCCCCCTCCTCCTTCATATTAGTTATTGTTTAGATGTTATAAAGTTTGTAAATTGAAAATATGACATCTTTTCTATTCAGAGTTTTTGTCTCTCTTATACTGGTGTCAATATTGTATTATTTAATTTCTATTTATTTTTAATACTTTATTATTTATTATTGGTATTTATTTTAATGTTTGTTTATTTTATTAATAATAATATTACTCTTAGTATTTTATTATTTTTTTATATTTCTTTTTTCAAATGTTGATAATTTTCATATTTTTATTTTCTAATTATTTTAATATTATTATATTCAGTATTTTTAATACATAAAAAGTTTCAAAAAAATTAATTAAAATTATAATTTTTTAATTATTTATAATAATATGAATTCAGTATATTATTATTTTTATATAATATTACATTATTTATATTATAATATTAATATGATTAATAATATTATTCATATTTTATAATATTAATTTTATATATATATATTTAAATTTTTTAATATTTTAATTTAATTATAATTTTTTAAATATTTGAATGATTTTTTGTTATAATATTTGAATGAATTATAATTTTATTATTACTATTATAATATTAATTAAAAAAATTATTAATAATGTAAATTTTTTTATTTTTTTATACATATTTGTGACGGGATAATCATCTCGTCGCAATTACTTATTGCGACGGGACGGTATCCCATCACAATTAAATTTTTTTAAATTTTTTTTAAATTTCCTATTGTGACGGGCAAATATTCCTGTCGCAATAGGAAATTGCGACGGGCCCATCGCAATTACTTATTTCTTCTTTTTTTGAAAAAAAAAATTGAACTCTTTCGCGACGGTATTCGTGGCCCGTCACAAATAACATTTGCGACGGGCCCATCGCAAAAGTGTTATTTCAAGTTTTTAATATATATATCGATTAGTATTTGCGACGGGACATATTACCATCACAAATAATTTTTTTAGCTGGGGACCCGTCGCAAATAGTGTTAGTTGCGATGCCATTTACCGCAACGGGTCATTTGCGACGGACCCCCATCACAAATAGGCTTTTGCGAAGGGATCCTGTCGCAAATGACCCGTCGCAAATGACCCGTCGCAAATGGGCTTATTTCCAGTAGTGATTTAAGTTAATAATGGTTATTTTGTTGATATGTGGCACTTGAGTCAAAAATGAACACCTTATAATTACAAGTTGTCCATGTGCTCAAGAGTCCATTATATCTAGAATGATATTAATTATTTATATATCGTATATATCATATATATCTAGTATATATATGTATTTATAACATTACCTAACATTTGGAGATAAGAAATGAAATGTACCATTCATGGAGATGGTAAGATGTGTGTACGCATGAACGCTACTTTCATTTCTATTTCGTATTTTAATTTAATTAAAACATAATGATACATATGTATATTATAATTACAGTATAATATAATATATAATATCATTAACTACATCCTTTTTATGTCCCATATATGGCATTAATGAGTCATATCATTTTGATGTGGCGGTAGTCCGCACTTCCTTAAGTGAAATTATCACGTTTTCCCATAATGGAAACCATAAAGGTATTATATAAAAGTAAAATACAGAAGTATAAAGAAAACATAAACATAATATATATCATATATAAATACAGTTCCATCATAATGGATACCATGAGAGTCAGTAGAATATAGGTGAACAATCATTATTTCATGAGGCGTTAGTTTTCCATCCACAGAAACAGTATGTTCTTTACACATTAGATGGAGATGTGTGAAAGTGTAGTTAGAATATTTGTCATAACAACATCCTATTATATTTATGATATGTTTTTTTGTTATAAAATAAAATAATAAAAAGATTTTAGGGGGTTGGAGATGTAATATAAAACAAAAGGACTTAAGAGAAGACTTTGCCTTTAAATTGGGTATCTCCCTTTGGTTTGAACGAAAAGGTTTACTTGAAGTGCCTTCTTCCTAACGTAAGGATTCTAGGAGGAAGAGAGGGATCTTTAAAGCTTATTTGGGCTAGTTTTGGATGATATAAGGGGCTTGAGAGGTGTGAGGAATTGGTTAGAGTTGAGGGCTTTTTATAAGGGGGGAGGGGCTCTTTAGGAAAGTATGAAAATATTATTTTATTATGTAATGATTATTAGTTTATAAAGGTCAAAAACTAATTAAAGTATAAGATAAGATGAATAATGGTTTAAATAAAATCATACATTAAGAATTGGATAGGTTTTGGATATTATTTTAATCATTATAATCTTATTTATTTAAATCATTTATTAATGAGGTAAACACTACATCATTATTGAGTCATAAATAATTTTATTCATATGATGTCTAAAAATTATATAAAAATACCATGATGTAGGAATTATTTTTATATTTTCAAAGAATATTTATAGTCAAAAAAGATAATTTATATAACCCTATTTAAAAATTAATTGACTAAATGATATTTGTTTATGTCATTTTTTCTTCACTTTAAATTAATTAATATAAAGTGTCATTATCACTCCCAAGTGGATCCATGGGGTCCCAAAATTGACCCAAGGATGCCCATGGTCAAATATGTATCAACCAATAGTATTAAGACACATGTTATTGTAATTTTATATTATTATAATAATATTTCTTTACCTTTATTTTCCATATTTACCCTTTAACCATGGTAAATAAAATATTTACTGAAGTAAATATTCAAAATGTCCAAAAATAAAAGTTACCTATTTACACAATTTGGACCTCCTGATTCCAAATATCGAATTCATTTTTCCAAATTCAAAACACATAAGTGGAATAAATTAATTTAAAATTAATTCCCACTGTCAAAATAAAAAAGCCTGTTTTTAAAAAATAATAACTATCAAAAGGTTGACACTCGTTTATGTCCAATTTCAAGGTGAAATTACTTCTAATGACCAAAATTGGATTAAATAGTAAGAACATAACATAATTACACTTTAAAACCAAATAAAAATATAATCTATCCATATAAATAAATTAGATTAAAAGGCAATTCTGAATTAAAATATAGTATTATTCACTATTCATTAAAAAATGAATTTTATCAGAAAAATAACAAAATTTCATCCAAATTAAGTTTTGATGTCCCAATTCTAAATAAGAATTTTATTTTTAAAATATATCATATAAAAGTGATCAAAACTAGATTTAAATATGGTTCGCCATCAAAAGGTGGTAAATCGACCTTTTAATTAATATTAGAGTATTTATGCTTAAAATCAAATTCTTTCTTATTTTAAGCCTCTAAAATTTATTGGATAAATGTAAAAACATTTAACAAATATGTATAATCATATTTTAGTTATTTTTGTTCATTCACTCCATTATAATGGCTAGGCGTTAACTACCATTTAAAATAATATTATATTATTATTTTTTAGTATGACTCAGCATTGTGTGAAATGTAAGATTTCAAAGAAACTCGTTGTTGCATATCGGGTATGCCATTAAACATGTCATACCATTTACAGTAAAATTAATATTTAATTCACAAATTTTAATAAATATGAAAATGTTATATTCTTTATTTACCTAGGATGTTAAAATAGATGTTTCTGATTCCTATGATTATGTCAGATAGAAAATATAGGAAAATAAGTAATCATTATTATGTAATAGTGATTTATATCAAAAAACTTATATTATGTAATACCATCATATATTTCCCACACTTTTTGTTTATTTTCATCTATCAGTATCCCACCTTTATTTACATGTTCCTCCTTCCATAGCACATGGCATGGGATGGAAGTGCATTTATATTTGGATTCATCATTCTACATAGAGATAGAGGAACATAATTATTTTGTTATTTCATGTCACATAAAAGTGTTACATTAGATTTAAAATATGTACCAATTTTTTTTCAAGTGAATCATACCACATCCTTACTTTACGATAGGGGTACATTGGTTTTGTTGGTCATTCCTTATTTTCAGTACTTAGTTGTTGTTTAATAAATAAAAAAGTATTAATCAAAGTGATGAATACATATATTTTAAAAAAATGTATTACCATCCACAATGTACCTAAAAATACAACTCCCTAAGACGTCCAGTAAATTCACCACACACTTCTTAGGTTATCAGGTGTTCATACAAAAGTAGTGGGTGTGGGTTTATTTTCCATTCATTATTTTTAAGATGATGTCTCATTAGAATTGTGTGAAATCCTCTGTGAATCCTTCTAGAAATAATTAATACATATTTATTATGAGTGTATTATACTATAAATACACTCTTCAAGGGATGATGAAGAGTAAATCAATGTTTCATTATTTTATTTTTTAGTAAAATAAATAAATGATATCATAATTTTACCATAATCTCTTCCCGCATCAGTGTCTTAAGAGTGGTCAAAACAAGGTCCCATGAATATACATCAATCAGCATGCATTGTCGAGTGATGATTCCAATTTAACTTCTGAACATAGATTTGTTAGGGTTAACATGCTAGCCTCGTGCATTCCATCTGACCTCAAATTTTATACCTTTGACTTTTACCTTAATGATTTTTACTAAAACCGTCAAACTATGGTACTCTTGTTTTTTTTTTTGCATATTTGATCCTTTATCACCTACCATTTCCTCAAATTCAACATCATAAATATGTTGTTCTTCTACAATGGTAGCATCGACATGTGAAAAAGTTCATTATAACTAGGTACTGGGAGTGGAAGTAGGTTGAGAAACTTGTTGTTTTTATGGAGCAGTGGCATTGACATGTGCATAAGGTTGTTATTCCTCTACATTGTGAGCAACAACAAGTTGAGAGACTAGTTGTTCCTCAGGATTGGGAGAACTAGTATGCACATAAGTCATTATTTGCATATGTGGTTAAACATTTAATTTAGATTACATAAATTTAGTTGTGAATAGATAATAACATGATGTAACACAATGTATATTACAAAAAAAACTTGATTATTGAACTCTCTTTTTTTTAAGATTGAAGATATTTTACCCCTCTATCGACTATTCAAATCCCTTCATTATGGTATCATATAAATTGAAAAATATCATCAATATTGGGACCTCTGTGAAATGATTATGATGTCCCAATAAAAGGTCCATCATCAGTTGAATTTTCATCTAACCCTTCATCATTTTTGGTTGATAACATAACAATTGACCACTTTTGGTTTGTGGGATTTGGAATATAAAAAACATGTACTACATGTGATGTCATTCTAAATGGTTCGTCTTTGTGCCCTTCCTTATTGAAATCCACTTTCATGAATCCCAATTCATCTATTTTAATAGAGTTCTTATTATCAAACTACTTTCATTGAAAAATTAGTACTTGGAATGTTTTATAATCTAACTCCCATATTTGTTTGATGATGCCAAATTATGACATATTATTGTAAATTGGATTTTTTTCTTAGTACTAGAAACATGCATCACTTCAGCCCAAAGTATAACTCCACTATTTTTCATGGTACTACCTTCATCATGTTTATTTTTATATAATTTATAACCATTAATTACATAACCATTGTAAGACAATACTTACACACAGGGTCCTCCAGCTAGTTATCAAAGTCATTATGAAATTGAATCCAGATTTTAATCTGACTCCATAAAAATATGGTCCTAAAACCATTTTATAAACTATTGATTATGTGTATTTGATATCCATCATTCAGACCTTAATGGATTTAAATTACTAAGAATTTATTTTTGGGTTTCAACATATGGGGTAACCTCCAAACTGTTACGAAAAATGTAAAGGTGTTCTTACTTCTGATCTTTAATATTGATTGTGACAACATCTCTTCTATAAATTCATTCACCCATAAGCCACCCAGTGTGATGATATTTTGTTAGACCAATTCTTTCCACACTGGATTGGTATTCAGTATATAATTCAATAGAATTTTCAACAATATATTACTCAGCAATATAACCCTCTGGACGACTTTGATTTTTGACATACACTTTCAAAATATTCATATACTCTTCAATGGGGTACATCCATCTATAGTGTATAGAACCACATAGTCTAATCTCTCTCACTAAATAAACAATAAATTGATCCATTATATCAAATAATTATGGTGGGAATAACATTTCCAATTCACATAATATAATGGTAATTTCTCCTTTTATAGTCTATAATTTAACCAAATAAATAACTTTTATATATATATCTTTGAAAAAGAAACAAATATTTTTTAATTTATGATGTAAATTCTTGTAAAAAAGGAAATATAATACTCTAGGAATTAGATATTTCATCAAAACATGATATTCATTTGATTTTAGAACCTTTAACATTAAATCAATCATTGACATGATATTATTTATATTTGATGAATACCCCTATGGAACCTTTATATAATTCAAGGAGTTGGAAAACTAATATCACTCCTTCCTGAAAAGAGTGTAAACAACTGGAGGAAGAAATATTCATTTTTCACCCTTCACCGGCACCAACTCTTTCTATATTCACACATCAACCATGTCAGATCTAGACTTAATTTTATATTTTTTTAGGTGTATTTAGAAATGTTCCAATTACACTATCATAAACATTTTTTTAACATGCATGACATCTAGAAAATGTCTTGTGTACAGACAATTCCAGTATATTAATTCAAAAAAACTGATCTCTTTTTCAAACTAGTTTTTTTAAGGTTTTTTTAAAACGTTTTACCAAAATCAATTTCCACATATTTTACTTTCTAAAAAAATTTATCCCCTGTTAGTGGAGATGATGATGTACATTATTTTAAACTTCTATCAAATGATTTTGTCCAAGATCGGTACTTATTTTTTGGGGGGTAGAAATATGTGATGTCTTAGAAACACAGTCTTCAATAAATGTTTCAATATAAAATATTGTGAACCTTGTTCGAAAATGGGACACTCTTGAGTTCCTTTAATGCTATATCCTAAAAAACTTCATAAGTAAGAAAGTTTTTTATCATCTGGTATAACATGGCTCTCAATGTGAAATCATTATTTCTATAATAATTATACAACATAACACCTAAATCCCCCAACAATTTCAAATACTTGATCAATGTATCCAAATAAATATCAATATAATTACCTAGTTGTTTTGGTCCTGATATAAACATAGATAATATAGTGTGTTTTCATTTCATGCATAACCACAATGGAAAGTTATTTTTTACCAACATAACTTTCCATGTATTGTGAGTTGTTCTTTGAAAACCAAAAGGATTCACTCTATCTGTAGATAACTCAAGATGAAGTTTTCTCATATTGTTTCCAAATTTATGATACTCATGATCAATTTTCTTCCACTAAAAAGTGTTTTCTGAGTGACATAATTTCCCATCTTTATTTATTTCATTTGTGTGCCACATCAATTGTACTACAGTCTCTTCACTTCCAAATAGGCACCTAAACTTTATAATTATTGGAAAGTGCCATAAAACTTTTGTAAAACCAGATTCATATTTTTTTTATCAATAAGAACCACACTTTGGTAATTATATAAGTGATTCTTGGTCCTTTTGAAATATTATAAAATCATTCATTCAGGCATGTATTATTTCAGAGATCATACCAATCTATCATAGAATTTGTTTGGAATTGTATGTTCGGCTAGGGAGCTCATTATCTTTTGGGAGCATGTATTTCAAAGGAGAAAGTAGTTCCATAAATTTGACTTCAGTCCATATGTTTCCTTCTTTCAAATTATACATCTTTAGTATGGTTTACATTGCTGAATATTTAGTGAAACCAGTATGTAATGAAATATTTTCACAACTCTTTAACTTCTCAAACAATTTTGGATAATCATGAAGGTCATATTTAAATCTTTCTATAATTTCCTTAATAAGATCTTCATCATCATTAATATTTTTAATCACATCCTCAATATGTTCTTCTTCATTGTCTACACATGTAATCATATAAGATGATCAATAAAATGAAGGGTTATCAAAGCTACTAGCTACATTCTCTTTTTCTCCAAGTTTATTCCAACATTTATAACATTGATCTATTCCATGGTAGATTAATTGTTCTTCCAACTCCTCTGGACTAATTAGTCTTGAATAAAAACTACATAATCATGGATAAAGTATTTGAGAAGGTTTATATGCATGATCTTTTGTAAACTTGATGAACTCTTTCACTCCATCTTCATACTCTTTTTTCATATTATTGGCATCAGTCCATTATTTTTTCATATCCATCCAATTTTATTCATTTATATTAATATTAAAAAAATCACAAAAGTGGACTTTAAAATAAGGGGAACTAAACATTTGAATAATAGTTATTATTTCATTTTTTACCTAAGACTCATACCCATAGAAACTAACACAAAACAATAAAGAAGTTGTAATTGTAGATGACTCCCTTAATTTAATCCATGAAGGTAATGTTGGATGCAAAGTAGGTTTCAAAATAGAAATGGGGTTAAGAATTTTTTTCATCTTTTATGGGATTGAGGTCATGATGGATATCATATGGGTTGGATATAGTTTGTGACATTACCTTTACATGGGGTTATTATCAATCAACTTTTCTTCCCTGTATGATGTAATGGTTTTCCTAATTCTATAAAAATGTAAACTTAAAATATTATGGAAAAAAATATTTTAGATTTCCTTTAAAAACTATTCATAAAATCACACTTGAAATACCATTAAAAAATAACCATTTACACAAATTACCATTAAAAATAACACACCCTTTTTAAAATAATCCAATCAGTTCCAAGCACTCTTTTACAAAACATCAATTCCTTTTTTTCAAAAAATTCATGGAAACTTAATGACCCAACAGTCTTAATATTTTAAAATGAGCACCAACCCTCTATATTTTAAAATTTTTCATTTAAAACTTCACACACACCTTGTTAAAATGAAACCATCATTAAATACACTTTCTAAACATTCACATCCCTTTATGAAATCCAATCGGGTGAGTTGAAAAACACTAGGCATGCAACTTAAGTCTATGTTAAGTGTTTAAATCACTTTAAAGATATTTAAAATCAAAAAAGGTATGTTTAACACATATAATTTTTTAAAAAATGTTTAAAACACTTGAATAATTTTATAATATCCACTTTTTCATTTTTATAAGGGCGTAAATCCCAAGAGAGGCACTTTATAAAAGATGTATGAATAAAAAACTAACCAACATTTTATAAAATATGAATCTATAAAAGGTTTACACATGATCCAAAATATAAAGGTAAACCAAAAATAAATTTATTTTCAAGAGAGGAACTGTATTGAAAATATCTTAAAATAAAAAAAATTGTCCCCTTATTTCTTATGGTGACCTCTATATCCCATTATCATTATAAATTTAAAAAGTTACTATGGAACACCACTATAAAAGTATGACCCTTTCATTTTACCACTATTATAGATAACTAATTCAATATATGCACCAATTTGTATATGTATGGTGTGAGAGAAGATCCTAGTAGAATATCTTCAAAGATTTTATACCATTCATTCTGTAGGAAAAACCAAAAAATTCTAGTTTTAGGGAAAATAATGAAAATAATTTTATTACACAAGGTTGAGTAAATAAAACTAACAAAAAATATATTTTTATTTTAAAGAAAACATAATTTATGATGATACAACCATGAGATAAAATAATAATAAAATATCAATAATCAACTATTAAGGAGTACCTACCAAATGCCTAAATAGATCATATAAGTTGAAAAATTAAGGGAATCATCACACTAGAATATTGTTACAATACAAATGAAACACAATCAACTCACCATTAATGGCCTCATAAATAAGAAAATTATAGTAGTTGGTGTGAGACCTAAGACAGGGGTACTATAAATGTGTGACCATAATATTATAACTCAGGTCTCTAGAATTCCAACATCTCTACCTAAATATTCCCATATTTTTTTTCTAAAATCCCAACACTAATAATCGATGAAACACATTTATAAATCTATCATGTCAACATGTTATAACATCCATCGAATCATCCACTTATACATAAAAACCCCATAATTAAACATGATAAAATTTAAAATATATATTAGAAATAAATAAGTGCATGAAAAACGAAGATTTAAATTAAATAAGGACATTTTTAATTCAATCAAAACAAGTCATTATGTTCTATAAAAAGAAATTTAACCGTGATTTTTTTAAATGGATACTAAATTTTACCATTGATATAAATCCAATTATTTCCCAAGTAATTTAAAACAATTAAACACCCTAGGATATTTCAAATAGATGAAAGAGTATAGAATCACCAATATTGGACAAGTTAAATTGAAACACTTTCTTCAAATGAAGGTAAATGACGATAAATAAGGACTCCATACACCCTAGAAACCAAAAACTCCATGTTTTAGAATATAAATAATCATTTATTTTAATTTCAGGGACATTTAGAGAAATAAAAACAAGAAAAATGAAATGAGAAGTTGCATATAAGAACATACCTTAAATTTTGAGGTCTGGCAACAGTAGTAGGGTCCAGCGGCAGTGAATTAGGGGTCGGTAATGGAAACAGAGGTCGTAGAGGGCAGTGGCAGAGCTAGATCGGAAATGGAAACATATGTGTCGGCGGTGGAAGTAGTGGCACCAAAGGGATTGGAGGCAACATAGGTAGGAGAAAGTAGTGGCAGGAGGAAGCGGCGTCAGAGATCTGGTTTTGTGAGATCTTGAGAGCGAGTGGTAGTAAGGTACTAATATGGTTTCCTTTATAAAAAATGAATGGATTTTATCAGTTATTTTTGGAAAATTCTGATAAATGTATGTTTTATCAGTTCTAAAATAGAAAGCATTGATAAAACCTACCTTTATTGGCACTTTTTAGTGCTTGTAAAGATCTAAGGTTAATAAATATACATCTACCTTTCCAACCTGTGTGTGTGGTGTGTGCGTGTGTTTGAATGTAATTATACCCCCAAATCACCTAATATATATTTATTTATTTATTTATTAAAATTTTATAATTATTTAAATATATATATATATTTATTTATTTATTTATATATTTATATTTATTTATAATTATAATCATACATAAATATATTTATAAATATTGGTATGTAATTATAAATATATATATTCATTAATATATATATATATATATATTTATAAAATTAAAATAGATGTAATTATTGTAATTTTTTAATTATTTAAATATATATATATATATATATATTAGGTGATTGGTGGTACAATTACATCAAACACACACACACCGCGCGCACACATAGGCCTAAAAGGCAGGTCATAACCTTCCCCCCAAGGGATAACCCACCCAACCAACAACTTTATTATATTATATATATTTGGCCCGAAGGCCCAGTGGGAATGTATCCCATTACATGGCTCATAGGCTTGAAATTTTTTTCCCAAGGACCATTCTTTGAATAGTAATGCTACAGTATCCCCAACAACTACAGTACCGCCACCACTATAGTACCCTCCACTACTACAGCGTATGTCACTGCTACAATAATGTCATTGTTATAGTGCCTCTATTACTACAGTAGCACTATAGTGTTTCTATAGTGTCTACACCAAATGGGTTTTGAACCCTCATTTTTCATGTAGGATTACGGGGTGATTACCACTAATACAAACCCCAACTACTATATATCTATAGTTATAATTATAAGTAAATATATTTAAAATATATATATATAATAAAATTTTTATAATTATAAATATAATAAATATATCGTGGATAGGGTGGTAGAAATAAGAGATGACACATATTATTTTTTATTTTATTTTTTTGGTGTTTACCACCTTTAGCCTAAACCTATCTTTGTTTTCCTATTGCTTTCTTTTTATAATTAATTTCTGGGGCCATGAGGTCTCTCTATGGTATGGACTTTTTTGATATATATATAATTATAAATATATATATAATTATAACTATAAATAAATTTATATTTACTTAAATAATTATGAAATTATAAATTTAATTATATATATTTATTATAATTACATAATTATTTAAATAAATATATATTTATGATTATAAATAAATATTTATTTATAATTATAAATACAATAAATATATTTATTGTAATCTTATAATTATTTACATAAATTTATATATATATATATATATGTATGTATGTATGTATGTATGTATTTTAATATATACATATATAAAATTATAAAATTATAATAAATTTATTTATTTTAATTTTATAATTATTTTAATATATATATTTATAAAAATTATAATGATTTTTCATGAGGGAATACTTTTGAAAAATATTGCAGGTTGAAGGAATCGTGAGAGGTGATGAAGATGGTTATGGTTTCATGGCTTCGGGAACCAGTGTGTACTACTTCTTCGACCCGTGGGAGGTATTTTTATACACTTCCAAGCATGTAGAAGTGGTGATCACAGCTAATAGGATTGCGTTGAACTATGATGTCTCAGATCTAAAGGATCAAACCAAGAATGATGCATATCCAGTTCTTGGATCGAGTACTCATTCCAAGGGCACGGCTTGTGCACATAATTCATGTGATGTGTTGAAGGTTGACTAAATCGGTAAAAATGGATTTCAGCATAAGGAGGATATAGAAGATCAGGTAGCGGTTTTTTTGGCGCTTCCAAATCTGGTGTCGACATCTTCTACTCTGGTGGATAATCTTGATCCAAGGCGATTTGATTCGCATAGATCATCCATGTATGAGGTTGTACGCTTGGCTAGAGGTACATTTCCTTCTGCTGGCATTAGGGTGTGGGATCATGATTATATTTTTGTGTCGAATCCACTCAAGAAGTTTGTTCTATCTTCTGCATCGAAGGCAGTAAAGGATAAATCATCTCGTTATTTCTTGATTTTCAAGGGTTCCGCCACTGGAGGTTTACGCTGAAAGGGTAGCAACACTTATGTAAAAGAGAATTTAGATGTTATCTCAGAGCGATTGGAAATCAGTAAGTCTTCCTTAATCACACGGTTTATTTTTTTCAAAGGTTCCAAACCTTTTAAAATTGAATAATTGGTTGATTTTATGTCATGCATCTAGGGTTTTACTGATTAGAAGTGTGTCTCTTTAGAACATGGTTTTTTTTCATATATTGTTCCCTTTAGATGATATGAAGAATAGAGCATGGGTATGGGTTCAAATTCACTCAAACTAGGTGTTATTCACTTCCAGTAATGGGATCAGAGTTTCAAAACGTTAGAAGTTAGCAGCTCATGTGTCTAATTGTGGGTTAAGGTATACAGCCTAAACTGGATTTTCTGGAATCCTAGAATATTATACGACATTGAATCAATGATTGGAATGCCTATATGGATGGAAAAAAGAAACTGAATTGGTAAGGTATGGCCATTTCATTCACTTCATGGTATAATTTGATCTATCCTCTACTCCATTCTATAGAGTTTATCTTTTAACAGATGAGGATGAATTCAGTTTACACATTGGGTATGAGAATATTCCATATTTCTATTCTTTTTGCAAGAGGATTGGTCATGAGGCTTCAAACTATAGAATCCATTTGTCGTGTTCATATTTATCTGGTAGAGGAACTACTACAAAAATGTCCTTTAATAGCACTAGTATTTATCAGTGCTAAAAAAATATATTAAATTTAACCTTTTATCAGTGTTTTTTTTTGCACTGATAAAGGGAACCTTTATCAGTGCTTTATTTTTAGCACGGATAAATGTTAACATTTATCAGTGCTTTATTTTTAGCATTGATAAAGTGTACCCTTTATTAGTGCTTTATTCTTAGTGATGATAAATATTTATTTCATCATCACTTTTTTAGCGCTAATAAAGGTCTGAATAAATAAAATGAAATAATAAAATAAATAAAAAATTAATAATGAGTTTATTAGAATAAATATTAAATAATTTATTAATTAAATAATTATTGAAAAATGGAATAAATTGATAATAAATTGTTAAATATTAAACATTTTATTAATTAGATAATTATGATAATTAATGTTATTAAATTTTATATATTAAATATATAGATATATATTAATATTTATAAATATGATTTATATATTAAAAAATATTTATGCACTTTACATTAAATATTTATATATTTATTGAATATAGTTTATAATTAAAAATTAATATGAAATAAAAATATTGACCAATTGCATAGTACGCGACATATAATTGAATTTAGTTTGATTTTTCAATTTAACATAAATCAAATATTTGTTACATTGATTTCACATATATGTAATTAATACATTTTTATATACAATACACACATATAAAAAGTAGCCATTTTTTCAATATTGTTAGTGTACTTATTCTTAATTTATTCAATTTCACTCACTTTTAACATATATGCATGCACTTAAAATTACATATTCATTAATAATGTTAAAAAAATATTTGTAAAAAAATATTTATAAACAAATATATTTATAAATGTATATTTACTATATTTATAAAATTATATATTTATAATTATAAATAAATAATTACATATATTTAAATAATTATTAATTTTATAATAAATTTACTTAAATAATGAATATATTTACTATAATTATATTTATATATATTTATTAAATATATATATTTATTAAATATATATATTTATAATTATATAAATATATATAATGGTATAAATATTATTTTTTAAAATATTTCTATAATTATAAATAAATAATTATAAGATTATAATAAATATATTGAAAAAGGAATATATTTACTATATTTATATTTATATAAATTTCTTAAGTATATATAAATATTTACAATTTTTTTATTTATAATTATAATTATAAATCTTGTAACAGCGCTTATGTAATAAGCACTAATAAAAGAATCTTTATGAGTGCTTTTTTCATGCTGATAAAAATAAGGCTTTATCAACGCTGATAAAGATTGATTTTAATAGTGCTGATAAAAAGTTCTTTTATTTGTTCTTAGATAATAAGTTCTGATAAAATGACTCTTTATTAGGATTTTTTATAAGTGATGATAAAATTGTCCCAATCTAATCAAAAAACCCTAACCATTTGCATACCAGTCATCATATGAGAAGCTTTCCGTGGAAGCCTCCCACTTTCAGTGCTCCTCCTTGGTGAATCAAAGATCGAATCACACAACTTGATAACCTCCAGTCACTAAAACATCACATCTAACATCCAGTGTTCGATTACAATTAGGGTTTCCAAATAGGGTCTCGGATTTTCTTTAACATAGCAAGGTAGTCCTTCCAATTTTCTTTGTACATTTTTTGTTTCGTTTTTGATTTCTTCTTTTATGATGTCATTATTTTTGGTCATATTATTATATACTAGCGAGGTAGGACTTCCTATTTTCATGGTTTTCTATTTTGATTCAACTCTTGATCACTCATGGAGATTTTATATTTTCTAAACTCAATGGTGACACATAGAGTCACATGGAGTTTAGTTGGTTTTTTTATTTTGTTTACATTTCCCAAATTTATCACCCAATGTTATCATACATATTTTTAATTCTTTATGTTATCAATATATTCTATACACGTGAAATTTTAGAAATTGAAACCAAGGATTTTGTGTGTGAGGGAGTTGAAGGTAGGTTAAGGGATTTATTTTATATTATACTACTTCATATCTTATTTTTTCTACTTATCTGGGTTGGTGTGATAATCCAATGTATGGATACATCATGGAATTTTTTTTTTAAATTTTTTTTCTACTAGTTTTATTTATTTTTTTGGCCACTTTATTCCCAATATGTTGGTTTTCATGCCTTGGTGCTTATTCCCAATATGAGGTGGATCGAGAATGCCCCTTAGACACTATCATGATATAGATTGATATTCCACCACAACATTTGAAAATTTTATTCAATTTTCAATGGGTGTAAACATGGGTTTTAAATCTTCTTTTTTAAATCTATAAAACACTTCCCTCACATACATGGATTAGGAAATAAATATCCCATGAATTCCATGAGTCACCTATAAATGAAGGAAAATTTCAAATCACTAATCATCAAAATTTAAACATTGTCCATTGTTAATATAGAAAATTATTATCATAATTCATCACTTAAACCTCTAAATATTATATCATCCACATTGATAAACACTTTCAATATATCCATAAAATTATTTTTTATGTAATGATTATGATTAATTCCTTGTTTTTTAAGTTATAGTTTCTTTAATAATTTATATAACCTTCAATACCAATATCTTATTTTTTATTTCAATTTATACATCACCTTCTTCAATTTAAAAACATTATTCTCATATTAAAGAATGAGAAAACTATTTGTTTGTTTGATGTAATTCCTATTCGTGTAATCCATTAGTAAATGATAATTTTACATCAAGATGGGGTACATTGAATTTCCTTGGGATGGGTTGGTGTGGTGATATGACATCCCAAGATTCTTGAGATGTTTTCAAATATTGATATACCATTAATTTTAAATGTAATAATTCCTTAGGTTTCTACATCACTTGTTCAAATACATTTTTATATCTTTTAGTTGATTTAATGAGAGTTTCTTATTATTGTTTATCATATTTGAGTTTTGTATTACTTTTTAATTTCTTATAATATATTTTCATTTTTTTATGGGGTTTAAGAAATATTTTATGTGAATAAATTCTTTTCATAAATTCAATTACTCATTTTCTTCAATATACTGAAATTCTTTCAAATGATTAAATGTTGAGTTTCCCTAATTAAAATTATCTATAACTTTCAATTTTGATAATTAATATCTTATGTGTATTTATTTATATTTTATATAGAATTAATCTTTTATGAACCCAATAGTATGTATATGAAATGAAATATATGAATGTTAATCATTTGATAGACAAATATAAAGATGGAGTTAAAGAGTTCATTAATTTTGAAAGAGAGAATGCAGAAAACCATTCTGAAATATTTTTTATGTGTTTATGTTGTTGTTATTGAAGACAAATTAGTCCATAATAGTTTCAAAAATATTGATTTCTATCTGGATCCATTGATCAATAGAGCCAAAACAAGGATTGGATGTGCATCACTCACAAATCTAATAATAAAACTAAGGATTCTCTGTGCACTTCACTATAGTTAATTAACTACCACAAATCATATCACCTGACCTAAATATCCTACCTGGCATCCCTATGATGCTCTCATCCCACACATAGAGAGAAATGAACTAATTATATTCTTGAAAATAGAGAGAAAATTTTATAGAAGAAGCTAATTCATTGGGTGATGGTTTTATGTATGATTGAAGAAGAAACATGAGAATCGGAAAATGATATGAAGGAAAAATATTCCAACTTTTTTTAATAATGAATAAAATTTCAAGGAAGATAGGGAAAAGTGAATACATAATGGTGATATGATAGATATGGGGGTGATAGTGTATGGGATGAGAGAATTATGGTGATTCCATAAAGGATGTCCTAGTCAGATGATATGCTAAGTGGTAGTTAACCAATAGTAGTGAACTGCATAAAGAGTCATTAGTATTGTTATTAACTTTGTTATTGATGCACAAAAAATCCTTGTTTTGGCTCTATTTATCAATGGATCCAAATAGATATCAATATCATTAATTGTATCACAGTTTCCAGATATCCATATAGTCTTCTAAACTGTAATAAAGTGCACATAGAATCCTTAGTTTTGTTATTATCTTATAATTGGAACAAAGAAACCCTTTGGAAATATGTAGGTGTAATGTTATGATATACTTTCTCTATTTTACTAAAAAATTATATAATTAAATTTTCATTTAATATTCATTATTCCTTGAAGATTTTACTTATTTTAGAATATTTTTTTCCATGTTTCATACCTTTGCAAGAAGAGCAATGAAATTTTATCTTCTCAATCACATAGGTGATATTGATGTTTTCACAGTAGAATTATTGTCTATAGAGTTAATGTATTGTTTTATATTTATGTTTAATTTATTTATTTTTAGTATTACTCACATAATAATTTATTTCTTATACGTGTGGATTATTTTGTTCGATTTGAGGTTCTCTGTACAAATTTCATGATTCTTCTCCCTTAAAACATTTTCACCCCTATATTGGTGAATTTATTAATTTCCTTCAAATTACCTCTACTACCTTTACATGAAGAGAAATTATATTGCCTATACTCAATCATAGAATTAATCTTGATGTTTTAATAGAAAAATAATTGTTTGTAAAATTAATGTATTGTTTAATATTTATATTTAATTTATTTATTTTTATTATTACTCACATAAGAATTGTTTTCTTATACAGGTGGATTTTTTTGTTCTATTTGGGGTGCTCTTTCCAACTTTCATTCTTCTTCTCCCTTAAAACCTTTTCACCCCTAAAGTGGATCATTTATCACTTTCTTTTAAATTACCTCCACTTCCTCGGAGGAATAGAAATTACACTACCTCTACTCAATTACAGAGGTAATGTTGATATTTGTATAGTAAAATCATTTTCTATAGAGTTAATTTATTATTTCATATTTATGTTTAATTTATTTGTTTTTATTATTACTCACATAATAATTGTTTTCTTATACAGGTGGATTATTTTGTTCGAGTTTGTGTTCTCTCTCTATCGTTGATCTCTTTATACACCAAAACTTCAATAGAATTCTTCTCCCTCAAAACCCTTCACCTATACAGTATTAACATTTATCACTTTCCTTTAATTTCCCTCCACTACTCAATCACATAGTTAATATTGATATTTTCATAGTAAAATCATTTTCCATATAATTAATGTATTATTTCAAATTTATGTTTTATTTATTTATTTATTTTTATTATTACTCATAATAATTGTTTTCTTATATAGGTGGATTATTTTTTTTTCAAGTTTATGTGGTTTTTTTGAATCTTATCATGCAGTGTTTGTAGTTTGGAAAAGAAATTCAATGGAAATAATGGTAACATTTATAGTTAGGATTGTTTTAAAACTTTAGGATGTATAGGAATCATCTGCACCTCTATCTGACATACCATGTGACTGGTATGAGTCCAGGTATATCTTTATATTTTAAATTGACATTAATTTTAGTAAAAAAATACAACTAACTTAGTGTGTTCGTTGTTAGTTTAAAATCGAAATTTGACATTAAAAGGTTTAACTCACTGAAAACTGAGAAAACATGCTCATATTTTCTTGATAATTTAGGGAATCAATTCCTAAATCATTTGTGATGTGTAGGAATCAATCTCATATCAAACCGATACATAATGTGATCTGTATGAGTCAAAGTGTGTCTTTCATGTTTAAAATGACATTTCAGTAAAAAAGACAAGTGACATACAAAAAAATGATAAAACGCATTCATATTGTTTTAATAATTTAGGAAAATAATCCATACATTTTTTGGAATTTGTAAGAATTAGTTTCACCTCAATCCAATGCATGGTGTGACCGTTATGACTCTAAGTGTGTCTTTATTTAAAATTGACAACAATTTTAGTAAAAAAACAAAATGACCTACTCAAAACCTAACAAACACATTCGTAATATTTTTATACTTTAGGAAAACCATTGATAAGTGATTTGAGACATGAATGAATTAGTCTCACCTCAATCTGACATACAGTGTGACCGATATGACTCCAAGTGTGTGTTTTTATTTAAAATTAACATCAGTTTTAGTAAAAAGGTCAAACGACCTACTAAAACCCAAGAATACCCATTAAATTTTATTAAATATGTTATGAAAATGATGCATAAGTCATTTGTGATATGTAGGAATCAGCGGCACCTCAATCTGATACACAATATGATCTGTATGATTCAAAGTGCATGTTTCAATTTTAAAATAAAATTTTAGAAAAAAAATACAAGCGACATACTCAAAAATGAGAAAACACATTCATATTGATTTTATACTTTAGGAAAATGGTCCATAAGTCAATTGGGATGTGTATAAATTATCTTCACCTCAATCTGACTCAAGTTCTGACTGGTATGAATCAAATCGCATCTTTTTATTTAAATTTGTCATTATTTTTATTTAAATGGAAAATTTTCCTACTCAAAACTGAGAAAACACATTTTTATTATTTTTAAACTTTAAGAAAAGATCCATATGTAATTTTTGACATGTAGAAATCAGTCGCACCTCAATCTGATACATGATGTGCCTAGTATGAATCAAATCATCTATTGTTAGTTTAAAATCAAAATTTTACCACTCGCTAAAAATAGATCAAATGTGATTAGATTTTCTTTATAATTTAGTATAATTATTCATAATTCATTTTTGACATGTAGGAATCCATTTCACATCAAACTGATAAACTATGTGATCAGAATGAGTCAAAAGTGTGTGTTTCTAATTTAAAATGACATTTTAGTAAAAAATAAAACTAACATACTCAAAATAGAGAAAACAACATTCATATTATTTTGATGATTTAATAAAATGATCCACAAGTCATTTGATACGTGTTGGAATTATTTTCCCCTCAATCCAATGCATGGTGTGACTGGTATAACTCTATGTGCGTCTTTTTATTTAAAATTTACATCAATTTTAGTAAAATTAACACTTTCTGTTAATTTATTTATTTATATTAATATTAAAATAAGAGTTTTTTTATTATATTGGTTTGTTATTTTTCTCAAGTAGGGGTGGTTTTTTCATCAATAGCATCAGTTGGGTTAGGATTAAAAGATAAAAGAACATTGATGTTTTTTAATGTATGTAATAATTTTTATTTATGTAATTGTATGAACCAATGTTTGAAGTGTTTATAATACAGTGATTTGTTCTTGTGTTTTTGTTGTAAATTTCAACTCATTTAAATCCTGTATTGTGACTTGTTTTTGTTGATATCTTGTGTGTTTTTGGTGTCGTAGTGTTTTGTAGCAGCACACTGTAGTGGTGCTGCAGTGTGTTATTGCAGCACACTATAGTGTGGACCTTTATCATAGCTCTTAAAAGTTCTGATAGAGTCCAAATTTATCAGTGCTTTTAAAGTCGTTGATAAATGGTTCCTTTATCAGTTCTAAATTAAAGCACTAATAAAAGGTTCTTTTATCTGTGTTTTGTTTAGCACCGTTAAAGGACCCCTTTATTATCACTTTTTCAACACTGATAGAAGTCTAGGGATTTTAACCTTGATCATGTAGTCATAACTTTTCTAGTATTGATAAAATCCATTTTTAGTATTGTTAAAGGCTAGTTTTTTAGTAGTGAGAGAATAAAGAAAAATCACGTTTTAAAAAGAAAAAGATGGGTAAATATACTGGACTGGCTGTAACAACTATGGTTTCCCTCCATAAGATGGATCAGCCAACTGTGGATACTGGTTGTGGTTCTCCCACCCCTCTTTACACTGGTGGATAGGTTGTTCATTATAATTAAATTGGTATAAACATTCATCCTAGTGACCAAGTAAGAGATAAACCTATTGTGGCAGTTTTATATTTCTCTACTGGGACTCAGGGCAAGAGGATTAATGAGAAAACTTGGATGTATATCTTTAAAGATGAAAAAAATGTTGATAAATATGTTGTTTCTATCAAAGTACATGTCCAATAAGTTGAGCAAGTCAATGAAGATGAAATTCAAAGGGTGTTTGATCAACAGTTCATGGTTGAGCAGGAGATTACCTCGAGTCACCGTAAAGGCAATAAAATGAAAGATATTGATTTTCATGAGATGTCTCAAAAGAAATATCTCATGGGTGCATAGGGATTCCAGATGGTCCCTACTCTGATAAAATCATATGGGAAAATTTCACCTTATGATATACTATCAAAGGACCAGACTCATGTGTCCAAATATGCTTCTCCTGGAAAGGGAATTAGTGCTCCTCTAGATTCTGGATCATTGGAGGAAAACCTATATGGTGATCAAGAAGGGTATTTTCTTCTAAAAACATGGAGATGAGGGAGGCATCCCAAAGGTCGTGGTCAAGGTGTGGTCATGATGACGGTGCATCATGAGGGCAGTCCAAGAGGCATTCTACCAAGGATCAACTTAAACATGGAGTATAAAAGGCTCAGGGAGATGTATATGGAACTTCTTAATCAAAAAGATTTACAATATAAGTGGGAGTCGGCTGATGATGGTTCCACCTTTGGCTATTTTCATGGTGATGAAATTAATCCTTTTCATATGTAGCTTTTCCATTTGGGTGAGGGTTTGTCTCGTTTGTTAACCCCATCTATCTCATGCTTGTTTGTCACTTTTCATTATATTTTTAATAAATAACCAGGAGCCTTGGAAGCTGGCTAGACCAACTTTGTATAATAATTATTAATAAATAGATTTAAAAAGTATTTCTATATAATTAAAAATTTATAATTACAAATTTAATAAATATATTTATTTTAATTTTATAAGTATTTATGAGAACATCATAAGTTCATGGGTATAACATGAATGAATCATATGAGTGTCAATTTATAAATGAACATTCATAATGATGAATACATAACATATGCATGTGTGTGTTATCATGAAATAGATAATCTTAACATTTAGATCATAACTCACAATCAATTCCACAAATAAACTTTATTATCATATAGGATCAATTATACCCACACATCAATACATAAACATAAATAACAATAATCAATATCATCATTATCTTATGGTGTGTGTGTGTGTGTGTGTGTATTCATTGGACATATTTATTTAAATATCTATTTATTTATTTATAATTATAATTATAAATAAATATATTTAAAAAGTATTTATATATAATTTTAAATATAATAAATGTGTTTATCATTTAAAAAAATTATTTTGATTTTATAATTATTTAAATATATATATATATATATATATATTTATAAACTTATAAATCCTTTTTTTAAACATTATATATATATATATATATATATTAATTATTAAAAAATATATATTATAAAATATCATATTTATATTAATTTTAAACACATGTTTTTTAATTAATGTATATAAATAAACATTATTTTTTAATATAAATATAATAATTTTATATAAAATAATAATATTTTTTATTAAAAACTTTTATTAGTGATAAAATTAGTGTTGAAAAAGATTTATCAGCGCTTGTTTTAGTACTGAAAAAAGTGACCTTTATCAGTGATTTTAACTTGCCCTAATAAAGGTGTGACTTTTATCAGTGCTTTCTGATTAGTGCTAATAAAAGTCAGTGCATCTGTTTCCCAGATCTATGGTAGTGATTATCTTAATTTGATAATTATTTAATTGATATAGTTCAAAATAAATATTAAAAATTCATTTAGAAATATTTTTTTGAAATTATATAAATATAAATTTTAGTTTTAGTATTTAAATTTTATATTAGTTTTAGTATTTAAATTTTATAGATCAGAAAAATGGACAAGCAGGAACATCTTATCGCTACTAAGCATGGAGATTATGGTTATTCGACATGGTGGATCCTTCTCTTCTACCTTTGGCCAAATCTTTTATCACAAATAGGAGATTTGACTCCCACAGGACCTCCTTCAATGGTTCAAAGATATAGATTCTCAAGTGCAATGAGTCTCTTACAGTGGACAATGGTTTGTCCAAACGCACTTTCTCACTCTACAAGGGATTAGCTCCATGTGACATTTGTTAGAAAGAAAATACATCCCATGTGAAGGTAGATCCATATGTGGTTAGATATAGGTTAGAAATAGTAGAACACTCTATTATTTCTAGGTTTATTTTACTTAAGGGCACCAAACCGATGAAGATTGGGGTGTTGAATGAGAGGATTTCAGCAATTTTGGGATTCACAAATTGGAAATCGATTTTTCTATGTCATGGGTTTTATCATATCATCTTCCCTTAAAATTATTTAATGATGCGAACATGGGGGGTTTGGTTTGATCTCCTTCAAGACTGACTTCTTCACATCTAAAAATGGGATAAATTATTCAATCTGATGAAGGTTAGTAACTCCGCTATTTAGCTCTAGGTTAAAGTCTGTGGTTTGAATAAGGTTTTATAGCACCAAAAAACCTCTACAACTTAGCCATTTTGATATTTGTTCCAATCAAATTGGATAAGGAAACTAAAGTAGTTATATTCAATCACTTCTATCACTTTCATTCACTGATGATGATGAGTTGGATTTGAAGATTGTTTATGAAATAATTCCAAAATTATACTCAGAATGCAAATTTATTGGTCATGAAACATCTACCAGTAAAATATCAACTATCTATAATTTTTTTCAGCTCATGGTCAATATATGAAATAATGTTATAAAAGAGGTAAGGTTTTGAATGCATGGGCATGAGATCTGCCTCAGGATACTGTTAAGATGAATTTGAATCCTCATACCTTAGATATTGGAGTTGAAGACAAGCTTCCTCAATATAGTTTTGATAGAAAATATGTTAATTGTTCATAACATACTAAGATAACCCCTAATATCTCTGAATATGGTTATATTGGTCATCTACAAGTAGATAAATCTGGCATCTCGATAAGGCTTATTTTTATCAGGCTGATTGAACCCCAAGTAGTTAGTTCTAATAGAGTTGTAGATGATACAAGAGATGGTATATATCTTAAGTCTCCTTTGATATCTTCTCTCATAGTGTAGAAGGATTCCAATGATGGCATAAAGAAAAATATTTGATCTGATATTATTTCTGAGGACCTTATTGATGGCAGTGGACAATGTTCCTTGGTGTCCATCTTGGGGAAGACTTCCCTGGATGTTTCGGATGTCATAGAATTTTTTATGAGCGGCTTATGGCTGATGAATAGAACATGCATGAACAAAGTATTGATGTATGAAATTTTAAAGTTAAGAAAAATCTAGATCATTCAGTGAATTTTTCTAAGGGGGATAAGAATGTCTTGGTTGACAAAAATATGAGTAAAGGAAATGTATTATAATATGAAAGGAAGTATATCTCTTCCTCTGCATCAATTTTTATTGTTTTAAATCTTAAAAAGGTAATGAAAATTGAATTTGAACCATGTGATGGGGTTACCACTTCTCTATTGTAAAAACCTTTACAAGACTTACAAGCTTCTACTATAACTTCAATAGTATCCATCCAAGTGAATACAACACAAATCGTTCAGCTATTGATAGATCTTGACACTCGGAATGATATAGAAGTGGTGGTGACCAATCCGGTGGATTCTTCAAACTAGATTATTTTGGAGAAGGAAAATCCAAATGTAGAGAGAAAAGAGAAATGTCTGGAAATGTCTGAAGAGGTTGACCCAAAACGGGCTTTTCAGTAAGAAAAATCATAGAGATGAGTATGTCATTCAAAAATCCATAGAATAGGTCATGGTAATTTTGAATGGGGTTCCAAGAAGGAGGATAAAAATCTAGAGGATATGGATCAATAATATTATAGTAGGGGTTGTGGACATGGCTATGGTGGAGGAAATTGCTGAGAGATCACTTTGGAGCAGCAAAATATTAAGGTGAAGTACTTGATTCTCTTCAAGAAAAAGAGCGCACAGTCAGAGTGGGAAACCACTGATGATGATGATAACACTAATCATGAGTATGTGAATGATCCTTTTTTAACTTTTAGTATTTCATTATGGATGATTTCATGCCTCATTATGTGACCCCTTCCATCATTTTCTCATATTTTTCATTTTTGTTTTTCTAATAAATTTTTTAGGGGCATCTGTTCCTATCTCCTGAACCATTTGAGTGAAATTTTATATCTTGAGTTAATGTTTGATAATTAAATTGAAAATTTTTGTTATTAAAGGTATTAATATATTATCATTTTCATAAGTTATCTTGTTTCATTTTTTTATATCATTTTACGTTTGAAAATATAATATATATATATATATATATATATATTTGATACTATATACATATATATATGTATGTATGTATCACCCATGTTCATCTTCTTCTCCAAAACACACAACGCATCCACCACATCTCATATGCGAATCCATGATTCAAGCATCCTTAGCATCATTGTAGCTTTATAGCGATCATTCTTGACCATTTCAACTTTATATCTTTAGCGTATAGGCTTTACAGAAAGAATGGGACACCAGAATCCACCCACCTTCATACTCATTCATTGGAATATTATCACATAATAATATTATCTCATGTGACATGCTCCTTAAAGCGTGACCCCATGTGAGTAATGTTGGTTTATTTTTTCATCATTTTCATCAAACGTGAGAAGCTTTAGTGTCGATGTCTTCATCCTTAACACATATCTCCATCCATGCAAATGATTTTCTCCTCTTTCATGCATGTGCACCATAGCTCCTCACCGTTGTGGTTAAATTGGGGCTTTTCCTGGAAGCACTCTATTATCTCGGATTATGGATCAACCATCCTCTAATACTCCTAAAACATTATCATATGTGGATTGACTCGGACTGCTACTCGGCATGCCTTTACTGCATCTAAATGATGCTAAATCTCCCTATGAACTAACCATGATTGTAGATTTTTTACTTACCATAAAGGTGGATATAAAGTTACTATGAAGAGTGGTATACCTACCATGAAGAGTTACTTCAACCTACCATGACCTGATATCAAAGTGATTGTTCATCATACATGAACCTACCATTTAGGTATTTTAGAAGAGATTGTGAGCGTTTTAACTTATGGAAATAGTAAAATCAAGTTACCACAAGTGCTTTTCCATGGAACTGCAAATCTAAATGGAGCGACCACAAGTTCTTTTTTACGCCCCATGGACTCAAGAACTATGAGCCTTAGTCCCTAACTGATAGCCTCCACTACTACACATATGTCCTTTAACACCATACAAAATATCTTTTAACAACACTAAAAAATTATTTTTAATCACAACACTGATAAAGGGGGTACTTTATCCATGCTAAAAAAGTATTGATAAAGGCCACCCATTCACTACTATAGAATAGGGTTTTATCAGTGCTAAAAAACTATAACACCCTGACCCTAGAATCCTGGATACAATTCATTATTTCATTACATTGGAATGATTACAAGGAATCAAATCCCGAAGGACCAAGTAGTTTAGTAGTTTTGGAAAACCAGATACATACATAGGTTCAGCATTACAACTTGAAATGAAAAACAACATATAAGTTTTATTGGGAACATCCACAACTCTAATTGTATCCCTCCAGTACATTTATAAAAAAAACAACTTCATGTCCTGAGAAAATAAAAACATAAGAAAGGGGTGAGATCAGATGCTCAGTAAGGGTAAGTAATATAGATAAAGATATCATAAACATAAACATTAGGCATTGTGAATAATTAAAAACATGTGCCTTTAAATATAATAAACATGAATATAATATGGCAGGAATATGAGTTGAGTAAATATGCCATAATAAATCACTATAATGGGTATTCTACTAATTGAATAACCACATTAACTTTTAATTACTAGTCTCATAATGAGGTAAATTCATATTCCAGACATCATAACCATACCATCAAGGACTTGTTCCAAGACCATAAATAATCATTTTGTCAAAGCCTTGGGCCAAGACCGTAGTTTGTCTCATGATACCTTCTGACGCATCGAGGGTCTATAGCTAGCCCCACCCATCACATAATAAGTCCAATGAATTCCTCTTATAAATGGGGATAAACATAAATAACATATAAATTCATATCTAACTAACATATGAAATTTAAATAACTTCCCCTATTCATTAAACATAAACACTAAACAGTCAGAGTAATATAGTGAATGGTATCAAGATAGAACATCCACATTCAAAAAAATCAAAAAAAACATCAAAAGAATATTTTTTAGATGATATCATAGGAGATAAACCTCTATGAAATATAAGATTCATAAAATTTGGTTGACATAAATAAAGATACTTTTAAATGATACCATTGAAAAATTCTTGAGGAAATAATCCTTAAACATACCAAAGTGTCTCATGCCACCTTGAAACATTAAAATCATAATCCATTATAATATAATTAGAATAATGAGACTCTTGATATGAAATATAAAGGTAAATTATATACACCACATTCAAGGAAAAAGTGGTGAACAAGGCATATATCTCAGAAAAATTAAAGTAAGGTGAGAAAAAAATCCATTTTACTTTGGAAAGAAGAGTTATTTTGGAAAATAATTTGTATGTTTCATAAATATAGTTTTAAAAATGTATATATCAGGAAAAAAAGGTAAGTACATTTATATTACATTTTTTGCATAAATTATGTCCCACTGAAGTGAAATCATGTAAAAAGTGTTTTTAAAGAAACTTTAGAATTAAAACATTTTATTGTGGTTTAATGAATTCATTCAAGTGATTTTAAAGCGCAAAGGCATGTTTACTTTTTTAAAATAATAAATGAACCAAAATAGATTTTTAATTTTAAAATTTTTGATTTTATAAAGATAAATATGGCTTAAAATAGATTATAGAGTTAACTTCAAAATATATAAGAATCCAAGAAGTTCCTTGAATTGAGCTTGAATTTCGAAAAGAATTTTTGAAAGATCCTTTTAAAAAAATAAAACTCCCCATGAATGAAAGTATAATTATGGTTAGTACACATATATATAACATTAACACATAATTTATGAGGAGTAAACTAGAATAAATAATAATATCATTTAGGTGAGTATAGAATAAGATCAACCCGAATGAAAATAAAGGTTCGATTAGAAAATACTTACAACTTTGTAATCAATTGAATCATATGCCCCAAAATTAATAATCTCTAAATGATAAATTAAATATCATTAAAATAAATATATTGGTGATTTGAAAAATAAACTAGTAGTATACATACACCCTACACAAGTAATAGTAGTGAATACGGGATATCTCACAAAAATCGAAGTGAGGTGAAGAAACCCAAACCTTATGTCTGAATGTGTTCTCCAATTGATATTAATGACCTGAATAAAAAAAATAGGTTCATTAATTAATAATTAAAGAATATATTCTTCATTTAATTTATTTATTATAACCTTCTTAAGTACATTCATGGCCTTTTTGATGGGTTAAGACGTTTAATTTCATTGTTTGGGTCAGTTTGTTTCATGGTCGGTATACTTATATACCTAAACGGAGAATCATATAAAATGAGGATGGTTGCCTTGAATTGAAGTTATATGTTATTAGTGAACATAAAAAAAATTACATGGTTTTAAATTTCATTTGGTTACTTGGAGTGAAGATGAATCATTATATAAATTATTTAATTATAACTATTTTGGTTAATTAGTGGTTTTTGAACACAATGAACTCATTCTGCTTTATAAATCAAAAACATGTGTAAAAAAAGATTCCAGAACCATAAAAAATAAATAATAAATATATTATAGTTTGGTTTAACTATAATAATTATTTTATTATCATAATTGAATACGGTAATAGAAATTGAAAACCCATTGTCCTTGAATGTAGTAAATTAGCACATCTCAGATGGTTTTTTTACTAATAACATAAAAGAGGGGTAAAGGAGAGATGATAATAACTTATTCCATCATCATAAAAAATCATATTAAATATATGGTACTATATTTTTCATAAAATTTTTATTAGTATATGTGAGGATAGAAAATAAAACAAAGTAACTTGAAAGGAAAGTAAAACAATTGAAAAGAGGGAGTTACCTCTTGAATTAATCTACCTTGAGAGCCTCGTTAGGGGAGAGGATTTGTTATTTTTATGATTCCAAGGGCTAATGAATGTGGGGGAGGATATTTGGAGGAAATGGGGGAGAATTTAGACATGGCTCAAGGATTGATATGAGTGAAGAGAATAGGTAATGAGGGATGGTATTTGTAGTGGAGGAGACGAGGGGTTTTTCATTATTTTAATCATTAGTTTAATATTTTTGATCAATACTATGAATAGTCTTGATTTATGTGACAAAAAATTGTAATAATTGCATGTGAGTTTGAACCAAGTGTTCCTACATCATTCTTACATTACCTATGACTCAATCTACCACGTATTTAGCATTTATCGTAAATTATCGTATTTTATTATTCATCAAAAATTCATTTATTTTAGGAAAATAACAAAAAATAACCCTAACCATTTTTTGACATGTATAATCCAAAAATAAACTCTGTTTTATCAAAATAATTTTATAAATATGTGAAATTTAATTTTTTAATAAAATCATTATTTACTTGCAAAATATAGATTTTATATTTAAAATTTGTTTTATAATACTTTCAAAAATTAACTATGGTCTAATAAAATTATCCTAAAATCATAGGACAATAAAATATTTATTTCAGAACCCATTTTATTAAAATGAATAAAATTTTAATTAAATATTTATCACTTATAAAAATAATAATACTTAATTAATAATTTATAAAATATTCTACTTCATTTATAAGGTGCCTAAATTTTATTCATACTTTCATGGGTGAGGTTACTATTCATGATGGTAACATTAATATTCATAAGGGTATATTACTATTCATAAGGGTAAGTTACTATTAATAAGGGTAGGTTACTATTAACAAAAAATTAATTTTGTTCTATCAAACTCTAAAAAACACCCTGAACACAATCGGGAATATCGATTTTTTGAAATTCGAAACATAAAAGTAGAAAAATTATGTTTATTGGATCGATTATAACAAAGTTTTGTTTTTTAGGGACTCGGTGTTTCATGCATTCAATACTAAATTTATTTTTAAATTCTTGGGGTGTTATAATATCCCATCCTTACAAAAATTTCATCCTTGAAATTTTCAAATTGGATTTTGGAAGTTAATGGTTGATACTTGAAAATTCTACTGTGCGAAACCCATGATAGAAATATGGTTAAAATTTCCTCTTAATAAGTGGTAAAGGGAAATGCATAGATTACTATAAAACTACAAATTCTAATTGGATAACATGGTTAGGTAAGAGTAATCAAACCATCATATTCTGATGGAATGTGATAAAGAACATTCTTGGATGAAAAATCATTACAACAAAACCATAAAATACAGTTATGAAAAAAATGATAATATGAAAATATTTTTGTTTAAGACCCTTTTAGTATAGTTGGGGAATTATTCCACTCTATAAGAGTATGAATATACATTTATATTTAATAAAAAAAATCTTGTCCTTTTTTGTGCCTTAAACTATTTATACTTCATCTCTTTGCATAGGTAACATCATGTGGTGACATTAAACTCTAAATCCTCATACAATGATTGTAACATCCCGGATCCGGAAGCCACACAATGGGTGCCCCAAACCCGATTGGTCACATGACCTCAAGAGCATTTCTCCAAACTCTAGAGGCTGTCGACTAGCAGTGAGGGCCTAGGTCTAGTAGTGGGAAAACTATGCTCTCATTTGTCAAAGTGTAGAACAGCGGAAAAGAAATAGAACATACAACAGCAGAAGCAGTAACCAATATACAATTGAAAAGGACAATGGAAGTAAAAGGGAACTAGAAGTCATATATATAAAGACGCAGCATGTCACTAATTCTATGAAAGCAGTCAAAATGGGATATACTGCAATACATTACAATACAACTCAAGTACAACGAATATCCAAAAAAACAAAGTAGAGTAAACAGAATGTAGCAGCATCGCAAGCCTAAGCTCAGTCCCATGCTCTCCTACTACTCTACTACAATCGTGTACCTATATAGGGACCCTTTCCCCTATCGACACCTGCAGAAATATAATCTGTTTGGGTCGAAGACATGGCCCAAATAGGGTGGGAGAAATAAATCCCAATAGGCAACCACTAAAGGCACATGCCCAACTATTAGTGAAAATATGCAACAACAGTGTACAGTAGTAAAATGAAATAAAATAAATAGTACTCAAAAGTAACTAACTCTACCAGTTATATTGCCATTTTAATATTCATTTAACCATACCAATCCTATGATTTAACTTGGCAGGTATAACATATTAAAAAATCTCCATGGTAAATATTCATGATAACACTATCCTCAGACATACAATCCTCACCCTAAGGTAATCATAATTGAAACCTACAGGTGTCTTCCCATAGGAATAATTAATATTGCCTACCATCATCCAAGGTGTCACCCACAGGCACAGAAACAACTACCCATGGGCACAGAAACTACTGCCCACAGGCATGAGAAAGGTTTCCTGTAGGCTAAATGAAACACTGCCCTCAGGTTATATAAGTAACCGGGTCATGCCCAACACATAAGAAATAAATTATATATAATTCCTCTCAAGTAAATTCAAAGAATGCTAAAATTCATGGTATACCCATAGGTATTATGTCCAAACAGCTAAACAAAGGAACGCACCCCCGGGGTGGTCCTGGATCCAAGAAGTGATCCTAAATAGCAGTTTTAACTTATCAAAAGTTTATCTATGCAATTATAAAAAACTTTCAGCAAATTCCACACCCATAAGATACCCCAAACATGGGTTCTTAGCACAATAGTACACAAATTCAACTCAACAGTTGGAAATAAACACCAGACCACCTACCTCGATCGTCTCTGATCGGTATATGTGAATGACACCTCCCGAACCATCCAAGAAAGACATAGATCTGGGATAAACATTTACCCATTCAAACTCAAATAACGTTCCCTCAGGAAAGAATTGGTAAGAAATGATCAAGGAGAAGGAATGGATTACCTGCAAGGTCCCAACATGATCGATGGAGGCAGAATCGGATTCCCGGTACACGATCAGGTGATCCTCAAAGGTTCGGCCATCCTCCCGAGCTCCATAAAGAACTAAAAGCCTCCTCTGCTGAATAAGGAGGATACTTCCCATTTTAAGTGAAAAAAACAAACTACGATGCATGTATTCTCAAGCACACAGTGTGTACTTTCCATTTTTTTAACTATTCCTCTGCCAGCTTCTTTCCACCATGGCACTATTCATCTGTCGATATGAGTACACAACGTGTATTCCTGATTACACGGCGTGTATTGTCGCTCCATTGGTAGCTGCCTCCACTGCATTACTGTTCACCTGCCGACTGATTACGTGGCATGTAAATACTAATTACATGGTGTGTAGTCTATTTTTACACCCTTTAGCACCAACAGGCCTACACGCCCCGTGTACTCATCCCACACGGCCAAAGTACACAGCGTGTGGAAAAGTACACAGTGTGTACCCTCAAAATTTGGGATTTTTACCCATTTTCCTAATTTTATCAAAAACACTTAAGGAGAAAAGAAAGGAATAAACACATACCTCAAGAATAAGAACCGGGTTCTTACAAAATTCCCCCCTTAAAGAAATTTGTCCCCAAATTTCCCTTCCAAGGGTGGCGAAGAGAAAGTTGAGAACAACTATGGCCACTGAGCATGTACGCCAGTCTCCCGCTCCCAAGTTTCATCCTGCACTCGGCCAAGCTTCCATAGAACCTGTACGAGAGGAACTGACTGGCCTCGGAGAACCTTCGTGCTCATATCCACAATATGAATCGGATGCTCCTCAAGGGATTCATCGACCTAAAGATAAACTTATTTGGGTTGAAAGACGTGAGATGGGTCTGAAAGATAACGACTTAGCTGAGATACATGGAAGACGTCGTGAATGGCCCAGTACCTTTGTGGTAACTGCAACCGGTAGGCGACCGACCCGACTCTCTCCAGAATCTCAAACGGTCCCACATACCTCGGTGAAAGTTTACCCTGTCTACGGATCCGTCAGTGTCCCAACTTCAGCGAAACATGCAAGAAAACTTGATCCCTGACTACGAACTCCAAGGGTCATCTATGGCGATCAGCATAATATTTCTAATGAGACTGTGCAGTACCCATCTGCTTCTAAATCAATTGGACCTACTCTGAATTTTCCTGCACGAGACATGGTCCTAGTAAAGCTACCTCACCTGCCTCCAACCAGCACATGGGTGATCGGCATGGCCTACCATATAAAGCCTCGTAATTTTTTATCTCAATAGTTTCCTAAAAAATATTATTGTAGGAAAACTTGACCAGGGGTATATGCTTCTCCCAAGAGCCCCCATAGTCGAGGACACATGCACGCAGCATGTCCTCAAGCACCTGTATCATACACTCTGACTAGCCATCTGTCTGAGGGTGGTAAGTTGTGCTAAGAAGCACCTGTGTACCCAGTGCCCTCTGAAAACTCTTCCAAAAATGAGACATATAGTGGGCTTCCCTATCAGAAATTATATAACAAGGGACCCCATGAAGATTTACTACCTCTTAGATATAAAATTTTTTGAGCTATTCAACACCAAAGGTCTCCTTGATCGGTAAAAAGTGAGCTACCTTTGTGAGTCTGTCCACAACAACCCACACAGCATCATTGCCTCAAGGTGACCTCAGCAACCCGGTCACGAATTTCATCACGACATCATCCCATTTCCACCCTGGAATGGTTAATTTCTCTAATAGTCTGAATAGCCTCTGATGATCCACCTTCACCTACTGATAGGTGGAACATCTCGTAACAAAACCAGCCACCTCTCATTTCATACCCATCCACCAATACTGAAGTCTCAAGTCATGGTACATTTTGGTAACTTCGGGATGTACTGCCCAAGCTGAATCATGAAACTCCCGCATCAAATCCTTTCGTATGTCCCTTGGAACCCACACTCGTCCATGGATACACAATACCTCATCATCACCTATAGTCCAACTAGGAGGAGAGTCCTCACTTGCCACCGACTCCCAGAGAACTAGGCCTTCTAAATCTGATAGTTGTCTCATACTCACTCTATCCAGGAGGGTAGAAGTCACAGCTAAAGAAGAAAGATAGGTTTGCCCCTGACTATCATGCACCTCTAAATGCATCTCAGAGAACAAATCCATAAGCTGTCATTCACCACTGGCCTCCTACACTGCCTGTGTCTGAGTCTTCCTACTCAGTGCATCAGCTACTGCATTACCTTTACCAGGTGTATAAGCAAGCTCAAAGTCGAAGGACTGAAGTTATTCGCCCCACCTTCGATGTATCGGGTTCAAGTCATGTTGAGTAAAGATGTATTTGAGGTTTTTCTGGTTGGTGAAAACCACAAAATGCACTCCCAAGAGATAATGTATCCAACAGCGTAACACATAAACAACTGCATCCAACTCAAGATCATGTGTCGGGTAATTCCTCTCATGTGACCTCAACTGCCGAGACCTGTATGCAACTACTCGGTCACCCTACATCAACACTGCTCCTAGCCCAATAATGGATGCATCATAGTAAACCGTATAGCTCTTCCCTTGCTCTGGAAGTATTAGGATTGGTGCTGATGTCAACCTACCCTTCAACTCCTGAAAGGCTATCTCACAAGCTTCTGACCAAATTAAATTCACACCCTTCTTAGTCAAACCCATCAATGGCGCTGCTAAGCGGGAGAAGTCTTGTATAAAATTCTTGTAGTAACCAGCCAGCCCAAAGAAACTCTGTATCTCAAACATTTTCTTAGGATGCTCCTAGGAAACTACTACTCTCACTTTCTCTGGGTCTACCGCAACTCCTACCTCTGAGATGATATGACCCAGAAAGTGTATCTGGTCCATCCAAAAGTGGAACTTTGAGAGCTTAGCATAAAACTGATGCTCTCTTAGTGTACTTAGAATGATCTCAAGATGGGTGACATGGTCGTGTCAAGTGTGATAGTACACCAAGATGTTTTCCATGAATACTACCACAAAAGAATTCATATATGGTTGGAAAATCCGATTCATCAAAGCCATGAAAATTTTTGGCATGTTCATGAGTTCAAACGGCATAACCAAGTACTCGTATAGACCATATCTGCTCTGAAAAGCTATAAGCGGTATGTCTGATGGTCTAATGCGTAACTGATGATATCTGGATCTCAAGTCAATATTTGAGAACACTCGTGCTCCCCGAAGTCGATCAAAAAGATCGTCAATCCTCGACAGGGGATACCGTTTCTTGATCGTTAACTAGTTCAGCTTCCGATAATCCACACATAGTCTGAGGGTACCATCCTCTTTTTTAGAAAACAGAATAGGCGAACCCCAAGGAGAAGTACTGGGTCGGATGAAACCCTTTGCCTGCAACTCCTCTAACTGCCTCTTGAGCTCTTGCAACTCAGGTATATCCATCCTATAATGAGGAATGGACACTGGTGCCATTCCTGGCACAAGATAAATAGAGAAATCTACCTCTTGCTTCAGAGGAAGACCTAAAAAGTCATCCAGTAAAACATCCATGAAACGGTCAACTACTGGAGGTAAATCCTTCTGACAAGTCCCATGATCATCCAGGTATAAACTCGTAATTTGGGATGTCACTCCACCTCTCCCAGGATGCTCGTGTCTAGCTCGGCTCGCTTGGACATCCCATTCGCCCTTGTATAGAAACTCTCCGCCCTATGGTGATGTGAAACTCACCCTACGATGATAGAAATTCACAAAGGCTCTAAAGGGTACCAACCAGTCCATCCCGAGAATGACATCATAGTTCGTCATTTAAAATACATAGGGGTCCCAAATAAAGTGACACCCACCGAACTCTAGGGTCACTCTCTGCACTGATGCACACCAGCTGTTCTAGTCCCCAATGGAGTTTCTAGCATCATAATGTTAGAAGAAGAAGAAACACAGATCCCAAAGCTCTCTATAATGGGTAAAGATATAAAGCTATGTGTAGCACCCGTATCAAAAAGTACTGAAGATAAAACAGAAGCTACTAGAATAGTACCTCTGATAGTAGAAGGTCTGAGATCTTGCTCATGTTGGGTCTGTTGCACTGCATATGTCTGCCCAGTGCTGTGACCCTGCGACACAGGCTGGCTACCCTGAGCTGACCCGCCCTAATACCTTTGAGATCCTGGTGTCTGGCTACCAAGGTCACGACCACCATCTCTGCCTACACGCCCAGACATATTCCAATTTCCCGAATAGTAATAATTTGTTGGTTCTTCTCCCACACGCAGAGTCTGTACAAAACCCCTCTCACTTGCCACTAGTGGAAACACCCTGCCAAAATGCTGGAGATGACCCATCCTGCTGCAAGCTCGGCACTCCTCTGGGTCATGTGGACACTACGGTCTCTTGTGCCCCTCTTTACCACACTAGTAGCACATGACCTGGACACCTGAAGTATTCTTCTGGCTAGTACTACCACCGTGAGAGAATTCCATCTGTCTCTTCATCTTACCAGTAGAAATAGTACCAGAAATTGGTATTAAACCACCCTAGCCCACACCACTAGCTTCCCATAGGTTCTACTCAGTAATCATATCCTGGTTCACAATAGCATGCACTCTAGGAAACCTAAAAACATTCACCAGTTCTTGGATGTCATAAAGAAGTCCATCCTCAAAGCATCTATCCCTCAAAGTCTTATCACCCACTAGAACGGGTGCAAAACACTGAAGCTCGGTGAAGCAAGAAGAATAATCCATCACTGACATGGCGCCCTGCTGCAGATTCATGAACTCTCGAGCTCGATCTGCCCACAACATCTCCGGGAAGAAGAAGTCATAGAAGGCTGCCTGAAAATCTTCCCACACCATGTCTCGGTGATGCTGAGATTGGGTGGTAACATCCCACCACCTCTTGGCGGAATCACGCAGCATATTTGTAGCAAGCTTGACCCTCCACCCAGGAGGCGTCTCAAGATGCTCGAAAATAGTCTTCAATGAATTCAGCCATGACTCATTAGACAGTGGTCCTCCATCCCCTAAAAACATAGGCGGATGCTGCTACTGGAAAATATGTGTCAGCTCTGCCATAGATGTGGCATCTTGTGGTGCTCCCTGAAAAGTCTACATGAACCGCATGAAACCTTCACGGAACTGTGCATCAGCACCTATGTCTGGTATAATGGTTGGCGTCGCATATGTATTTGCTGTGGGTTCTATCAGAATCCCATGGCCTACCATCTCAGGAGTATAATCGTCAACACTCTCTTGGCAAAAAACCAGTGGTTTTATCGGTGGCATGACTCTACAAGGTCAAACTCACATCTTAGATCAAGATTTATCAAATACCGCAACTAGGAGACCAAGAAGGTAACAAGAGAAGAAAAGATTTCAAGGTTTACAAAACTTGACTACATGGCGTGTTCTTACAAGCCATCCACGTGGACATATACTCCATCTTAAATAGTCCATGTAACACCCCAAATACATGGTGTGTATTTCTAACTACACAGCATGTACTTAAATCCTCCTTCCCTGCTCAAGCCCTTCTACATGGATAAGCCGCACGGCTCTCCTAAAACAAAACAACACAGCGTGTTCAGAGGTAGACACAGTGTGTACTCCGCAAGCTATCACCGACTCGTGTTGTTCGTGACACGGCCTGTGTACCCAGGTCACACTACGCAGTGTGTTCCAAAAAGACACGGCGTGTACAAAGAAACCCTAGACCGACCCGTGTTTCTCGCTACATGGCCGGATACATGGCTGACACTACATGGTGTGTTCCAGGAAAACACGGAGTGTACTAGGTAAGATAACACCGACCCGTGTTGTTTGTGACAGGGCCAGGTACCTGGGTCAGACTACACGGTGTGTTCAAGGTAGACACGGCGTGTATGTCTTAAGGTTTCCTGCGTTCATGTTGTTCATTACATGGAAGACACCAGGTCTACACTATAGGGCATGTACTTAAAAATTTTTCATTTCTTCCAGAATAGAAAAACATGTGGCGTGTGTCCATAGAACTACATGGCGTGTATGATGGGTTTTCTGGATAGTAAGCCTCAGAAACTACTCTGGAACCCAAAAGAACACGGAAACAAACACCTAAGTGCCAAATTCCAATCCGTGAGGGCCCATACTCCCCACAAATCAAATCTTGGCATCTTATATATGTTATAACAAATTAAACTTGTCAATGATCCACCAAATTTCGTTCATTGAGGGCCCATACTCCCCAAAAGACAAAGTTTGGCATTCATTCTATCAACAACCTCACACAACAATACCCTATCAAATAGCAGGTATTTATCAAAGCCGCTATCACAACAGCATGATTTTCTTGTAAAACAATTATTACAACAACATGTAATTTCTAATGCACCTACATAGTATGGAAGAATGCATGACATGTGATTTTAGCATGTGCATAAATGATGCATGATATGGAATACCCTCATCTCATCGAGTTGCAACTAAATAGAACCCAGTATAAAAATATAAATAGCACACCACAAGTGTGTCACCCAATGGTAAAAATCAAATCAACTGTAAAATTTGCAAAATCAGAAAAATTGCAATAAACAAGTTAGACTAGATTTTCCATATACACAGGTTAGCTACTCCAGGGCATAGCTTATTACCAACTACCATGTCCATCCTATCTCTGAATAAGGCACCAAACATTAATTCAAAGAAAATAACTCCTCTAATATCACTTTATAATATCCCAGATCCAGAAGCCACACAATGGGTGCCCTGAACCCGGTTGGTCACATGACCTCAAGCGCATTTCCCCAAACGCCAGAGGCTGCCGACTAGCAGCGAGGTCCCAGGTCTGATAGTGGGGAAACTATGCCCCCATTTTTCAAAGTGTAGCATAGCGTAAAAGAAATAGAACATAAAATAGAGAAAGTAGTAAATAATATACAACTGAAAAGGAAAACATAAGTAAAAGGGAACTGAAAGTCATATATATAAAGATTCAGCATGTCACTAATTCTATGAAAGCAGTCATAACAGGATACACTGCAATACATTACAATACAACTCAAGTACAAGGTACAACCAAACAAAACAATGCAGAGTAAACAGAACACAGCAGCATCACAAGCCTAAGCTCGATCCCATGCTCTCCTACTCCTCTGCTACAATCATGTACCTGTATAGGGACCCTTTTCCCTATCGACATCTACATAAATATAATTTGTTTGGGCCGAATACATGAACCAAACAGGGTGTGAGAAATAAATCCCAGTAGGCAACCACCAAAGGCCCATGCCTAACTGTTAGTGAAAATATGCAACAATAGTGTACAGTAGTAAAATGCAATAAACTAAGCAGTGCTCAAAAGTAACTAACTCTTCCAATTATATTTCCATTTTAATATTCATTTAACCATACCAAGCCTACGATTTAACTTGGCAGGTATAACATATGAAAAAACTCCACAGTAAATATTCATGATAACACTATCCTCAAACATACAATCCTTACCCTCAGGTAATCAGAATCGAAACCCATAGGTGTCTACCCACGGGCATAACGAATATTTCCCACAGGCGTCCAAGGTGTCCCCCACATGCACAGAAACTACTGCCCACAGGCATAGAAACTACTGCCCATAGGCATGATAAAGGTTTCCCGTAGGCTAAATGAAACACTGCCCTTAGGCTATATAAATAATCGGGAAGATCCCAACACATAAGTAAGAAATTATATACAATTCCTCTCAAGGAAATTAAAATCATGCTAAAATTCACGGTATACCAATAGGTATTTTGGTCAAATGGATAAATAGAGGAACGCACCCCTAGGGTGGTCCTGGATCCAAGCAGTGATCCTAAACATTAGTTTTAACTTATAAAAAGTTTTTCTATGAAATTCTAGATAACTTTCAGCAAATTTAATAGCCATACGATACCCCAAACATGGGTTCATAGAACAACAGTGCACCAATTCAACTCAACATTTGGAAATAAATACCAGACCACCTACCTAGATCATCTCTGATTGGTATATGTGAAAGACGCCTCTCAAATTATACAAGAAATACATAGATCAGGGATAAAAATTTACCCATTCAAACTCAAATAACTTTCCCTCGAAAAATAATTGGTAAGAAAGGATCTAGGAGAAGGAAATTCTTACCTGTAAGGTCCTAACGTGATCGACGGAGGCGGAATTGGATTCCCAGTGTGCGATCGGGTGATCCTCAATGGTTTGGTTGTCCTCCCAAGATCCAAAACGAACTCAAAGCCTCCTCTTCCGAATGAGGAGGCTACTTACCATTTTAAGAAAATAAATTAACTACGTGGGATGTATTCTCAAGTACATGGCATGTAATTTCCATTTTTTTAACTATTCCTCTGGAGGCTTCTTTCCACTGTGGCACTATTCATCTGTCGACATGAGTACATGGTGTGTATTCCTAATTACACGGCATGTATTGTCCCTCCACTGGCGGATGCCTCCACCTACTTACTGTTCACATGTCGTCTGATTACACAGTGTGTAAATACTAAGTATACGGCGTGTAGATAGTTTTTACACCCTTTAGCAATGACCGACCTACTCGCCCCGTGTACTCATCCCACACGGCCAAAGTACACAGCGTGTGGAAAAGTACACAGCATGTACCCTCAAAATTTGGGATTTTTCTTCATTTTCCTTATTTTCTCAAAAACACTTAAGGAAAAAGAAAAAGAAGAAACTCATACCTCAAGAATAAGAACTGGGTTCTTACAATTATCAACTTAAAATATTTCATAAATGGTTTAAATTTACAAAAGATCTTGATCCAACACTTTAGAATCATTCCCATATCCATACTTGATAGATCCATGTACACAGGGTCCTTGATAATCCTCATTTTGTTTATAAATCCATCATTAATTCTTCTCAATGCATCTGCTACCTTATTTTCCTTTAATCAACATAAAGCATCCCTAAATTTTCACATTCCAAACATGTAAATATCTTCATCATGTTTCCTCTTGAATTATGGTAACAACTCAAATTACCATAAAACATTATTTTTAACATGCACTCATTCTTACCCATGTTATTGGATATATTCCTTATATCTATAAATGTTGTAAACTTTATCAATGATAGCATATACAACTTATAGACAAGTTAATAATTAGGTTTAAGGTAGTGAATATTTATACAAATAAATAATTTCTTAATCATTATCTTAATCATAAATAATATATTTAGGATTGTATTTCCCTCATCTATATACTTTCCCAAGATATTAAATTTCTGTTAAGTCACTTATCCTAGGTAAAATTCATCATACAACCTCAAATTATTAATGAAAAGTACTACAGTTCAATCCTCATAAATTCCATAATTATTATAACCTGTAAATTACTGATAAAATATTCAAATGACATGATTCTTTATGAGGCATATTAATCATTACAATTCATCTGTGGTGGTATCATAACTTGATCATTATCCAGTATCATCATTTGGGGTATATTCCTTTGATGCTTGAGATGTTTATTCACATAGTTTCTCATCTCCTTGAAGTTGAAGTATTGTACATTAGAAACCTTTTTATTTCTCTTGTAATCACAAAATTGGTATCCTTTTTCTCCATAATTATAAAAAACTCTCATTCTATTCAAGTATTTACCAGGTTGATTCTTTACATAGTTAACACATGTGAGAAAACCCTTTTTTCCCTTATTCATTTTATCCATATTTTTCTCTTACATCCTCTTCTTATTTTAATTCCCTTAAAATCCATAGGAATCATATAATTCTTTACATACCTTGTTAACACGTGATTGTATTTCCTTATATGATGAGGATACCTGGGAGACTATCTTCCTTTGAAACTATGTCTTAAGACCATGAGAAATATGATCCTTATTACTATTTTCATCATGTGCATTAGTGAAGTTCTCATTCCTTATATTAGGAACCATGTCTAATAAATTCCATATAATATATTAAGTCATAAAATTATGAACTTTCTATTACTCTAAACATGCTATAGCACATATCATAAATTTTTTGCATAGTAAATCCTAGAACCATATACTTTGGTTACTTTTGAAGAATAAATACTTCATAATGGTATGTAATAAAAAAACATGAATTATCCTAATTATATCCCCCAGGAGTGTTAAACTAGGTGCACAGAAAGGCCCATTTTTGTGCACCAGGTTACCCCAGGTAAAGCCTGAAACACCTTGTTGGAGTTTTTACTCCGAGGTACATCTCTTCTAGAACCACGACCAGTTATAGTATCTATAAAAGGATTTATTTTCTAGGAATATCCAAATAATATATTCCTTAACAAAATTATATGATGTTATTATATGTGTATTTTCATGTTTATCTTAGTGTTTTGTTCCCTAATATACTTTTTCTAAATCTATTTTCTAAGTTTTTTACTAAACTTTCTTTGATACCAACTGTTACACCCTGACCCCAGAAGACCAGAGCTGGTACATTATTTCATTACATTGGAATGATTACAAGGAATCAAATCCCAAAATACCGAGTAGTTTTGTATCTTTGGAAAACCATATACATATATAGGGTCAACATTACAACATTAAATGAAAAAACAACCTAAAAGTTTTATTGGGAGCATCCCCAACTCTAAGTTTATCTATGCACGTCATTCATAAAAAAACTTATTCATGTCAAGAGAAAATGAAACATAATAAAGGGGTGATCTCAGATGCTCAATAATGGTAAGAAATACAATGGAAGATATCATAAACATAAACATTAGGAATGGATAATAACTAAAACACATTCCTTAAAAAATAATAAACTTGAACATAATATGGAAGGAATATGAGCTGAGTAAATATGTCATAATAAATCACTATCATGGGTATTATAATAGTCAAATAACCAAATAAACATTCAATTACTAGTAAATTAATTAGGTAAATCCATATTTTGGAAATCATAACCATACCATCAAGGCCTCATACAAAGACCATAAATAATCATTTTGTCAAGGCCTCATACTAAGATCGTAGTTTGTCTCATGAGACCTACCAATGCATCGAGGGGATAGAGCGGGACCCACCCATCACATAATAAGTCCAATTAATTCCTATTATTAATTTTGATAAACATAAACAATATATACATTCATATTTAAACTAACATATGAAATGTAAATAACTTTCCCCGGTCATTAAACATGAACACTAGCCATTCGGAGTAATATGGTGAATGGTATCAAGATAGAACATCCACATTCAAACTAATCGGAAACACTTCAAAAACATATTTTGTAGATTATGTAATTTTTTATAAGCATATATAAAATAAAATATTCATCAAAGGATTTTTATATAAATAAATATTCTTTTAAATGAGACCATTGAAAAATTATTGAGGAAATAATCTTTAACCATTCCAAAGTGTCTCATACCACCTTGAAACATTAAAATCATAATCCCTAAGAATATAATTAGGATAATTATACTATTGATATGATATAAAAAGTGGCATTACATACACCACATTCAAGTAATAAGTGGTGAATAGGGCATATATCTCATAAAAATTAAAGTGGGGAGAGAGAAAAATCTATTTTACTTTGGAAAGAAAAGTTCTTTTGGAAAATCATTTGTATTTTTTATAAATCTAGTTTTAAATGTGTATATCCTAGAAAATAAAATGGAAGGACATTTATTTTACATTTTATTCATAAATGATGTCCCACTTAAGTGAAATTATGTAAAAAGTGTTTTTAAAGAATCTTTAGAATTAAAACATTTTAGTGCAGTGTAAGGAATTCATTAAAGAGATTTTAAAGTGCAAAGGAATGTTTTATTTCATAAAACCATAAATTAACCAAAATATATTTTTCATTTTAAAATTTATGATTTTATAAAGATAAATATGGCTTAAAATAGATTATAGAGTGAACTTCAAAATAGGTAAGAATCTGAGATGTTCTTTGAATCGAGCCTGTATTTTAGGAAGAATTTTTTAAAGATACTTTTAAAAAATAAAAATACACATAAATGAATGTATTATTATGATTGGTAAACATATATATAACATTAACACATAATTAATTAGGATTAAATAATAATAAATAAGAATATCATTAAGGTGAGTATAGAAGAAGAGCAACCCGAATGAAAATAGAGGTTCAGGAAGAAAATGCTTACAACTTTGTAATCAATTGAATCGTATGCCCTAAAATTAATAATAATTAAATTATTAATTGAATATAATTAAAATAATTAGATTCATGATTTGAAAAATCAATTGTAAGTATACATACACCATACACATGTAATATTAGTTAATATGGGATATCTCACAGAAATGGAAGTGAGGTGAAGAAACTCTTACCTTAAGTCTGAAGGTGTTCTCCAATTGATCTTAATGAACTAAATAATCAAATTTAGGTTAATTAATTAATAATTAAATAACCTAATCTTAATTTAATTGATTTATTATAACCTTATTAAGTTCATTCATGGACTTTTTTATGGGTTAAGAGGTTCAATTTCATTATTCAGGTCTGTTTGTTTCATGATTGGTATACTTATATACATGATCAGAGAATCATGTAAAATGAGGATGGTTATCTAGAATTGAAGTTATATGTTATTAGTTAACATATAGAAGGTTACATAGTTGTAAATTTAATTTGGTTACTTGGAGTGAATATGGATCATTATATAAATTATTTAATGATAACCATTTGGGTTAATTAGTGGTTTTTGAACACAATGAACTCATTTTTCTTTATAAATAAAAAACATGTGTATAAAAAGATTATAGAGCCATATATTATAAATAATACATATATTATAGTCTTTTTAATCCATAATAATGTTTTTATTAGTGTAATTGAAGACGGTGATAGAAATTGAAAACCCATCGTCCTTGAATGTGGTAAATTAGCACATCTCAGATGGTGTTTTTTTACTAATAGAATAAAATAAGGGTAAAGGAGAGATGATAATAACTTATTACATAATCATAAAAACATTACAGTACATGTATGGTACTTGAGTTTTCATAACATTTATATTAGGATAGGTGAGGATAGAAAAGAAAACAAAGGAATGTGAAAAGAAAGTAAAAGAATTTAAAAGTGGAAGTTACCTCTTGAATTAATCTTCCTTAAGATCCTATTTAGTGGAAAGGATTTTGTCTTATTATGAGACCAAGGACTGATGGAAGTTGGAGAGGATATTGGGAGGAAATTTGGGTATAATTCAAATAATTCACAAGGCTTTAGAGGAGTGAATATAAGAGGTAAGGAGGGTGGTATTTATAGTGGAGGATAGGAGGGGTTTCTCATTATTTTAATCATTAGTTTAATATTTTTGTTCAATACTATGAATAGTTTTGATTAATGTGAAAAAAATATTAATAAGTGAATTTGAGTTAGAAACAAGTGTACCTACATTATATTTACATCATCTATGACTCAATAAACCATGTATTTAGCATTTATCGTAAATTATCATATTTTATTATTCATCAAAAATTCATGTATTTTAGAAAAATAAAAAAAATCACCCTAACCATTTTTTGAAATGTATAATCCAAAAATGGACTACATTTTATAAAAATAATTTCCTAAATATGTGAATTTAATTTTTAAATAAAATCATTATTTATTTGAAAAATACATATTTTATATTTAAACCCACTTTTATAATACTTTAAAAAATTAACTATAGTCTAATACAATTATCCTAAAATTATAGGAAAATAAAATATTTATTTATGAACCCATTTTATAAAAACTAATTAATTTATAAATTTTAAATTATAATTAAATATTTATCACTCACAAAAATACAAATACTTAATTAATATTTTATAAAATATTCTACTTCATTTATAAGGTGCCTAAATTTTATTTATAATTTCATAGGGAATTTTACTATTCATAAAGGTCATATAACTATTCATAAAGAAAAATTACTATTCATAAGGGTATATCAGTATTCACAAAGGTCGATTACTATTCATAAGGGTAGGTTATTATTCATCAAAATTTAAGTTTATTCTATCATACTTCAAAAATCACCCTGAACGCAACTGTGTGTGTCAGATTTTCAAAATTCAAAACACAAAACTGGAAAAAATATGTTTATTAGCTCATTTATAAGAAAGTTTTTTTTTTAGAGACTCGGTGTTTTATTCATTCAATACTAAATTTATTTTTAAATCCTTGGGGTGTTACAAAAACCCTTTATCAATGCTAAAAAGTAATTTATAATCAAGGCACTATTAAAAGGGGTATCTTTTATCCAAAATAAAATATTTTTATTAAATAAAAAGGGTTCCCATGAAAAAATGGGATCCACGGACAAACAGGATTATGGGGGTCTATAGAAGTGAAGAGCAAGAGAGTCCCCTATGACAATGCTCACACCATCATATGGAAAGGACCCATTGGTGTCAAAATAGGATAGACAATTCTCAATAATAGCTTTGGATGTGAGAAATTCAGTCAACATATTTCCTTCTCTCCAAATATGAGTTACCTACATGTCTACTTGAATCAGATTCTTGCTCTTTCACACTTGGTAGATTATTGGCCATGGGGTAGATAAATGTCCTTGAAGATACTTTAGGAGCACTTGAGAGTCCATTTATAATGTAGCAAGGGAAATGTTTCTCCATTTGCACAAATCAAGGCTGGTAATCAAAGCATTTGCTTCTACCTATAGAGAAATTAAATTCCCAAAGGAAGTCTAAAATGAAAAGATAACAGAACCTTCACTATCACATACTACCCCCCCCTGTATGATTCTAGATAGGCGTGGCCGATCAATTTTGTTTTTGTACCTAGAAATGTGAGGATTCTACCTGACCCATTTACCAGCAAGGGGATTGGGCTGAGTGGCTATTGACATAGTGAAACCTAGAATTGGACATATATATGGCATGATCTCCTGGGTGCTTGAAAATTTGGTCCATGTCAATCAATAAGGTTCGTATTCTTGTAATGATGGCCACACACATCTTTACATTCCCTTGAAGCATGACATGTTTATGGATTACTAGATACACCAACACCATACGGTCAGTATTTATGATCATGCTTTGTTTTAATTTTGGTTTGACTCTGACCCTTGGAACCATAATATTAGAAATTATGTTCTTGAAAAGTTATGAGAAGAAGTACCTGTGAAACTCTTGAACATAATTTCACTCTAACCCTTGGAACCATAAGTTTAGAAATTATGTGATCAAAAAGTCCTGAGAAGAAGTACCTGTGAAACTATTGAACATAATTCATACATACCTCACCCATCCACCCTCAAAGAATAGATGAGGAGATTTTTTTTCTCCTTATGTTTGGAACATCACAGGAACCAAGAGACTAAGTGAATACCCTATCGATTAATGTTATCATCTATGTTGATAGCATTATTTTTAACTCACCATACTAAGAAGACATATTTTTACAGAATGTCTTTGCACTGTAGCACCTCTCCCCACACATCAATGACCACCGGCAATGCCAGCACTCTAAAAAATACTTATAGAAAAAAATCCCAAATCCAATTCATGGAATATGCATATGTCTGGGGCCTCTTGAAATTTAATTATATCATTTTTTCTTCTTTAATTAGAGTCTAGAATAGCCTGAATAAAAATAGTATAACGCCTCTCTTATCTGAAGGTGATGTCCGAGATTGGACATCTGGGGAAAAAGATTTTCTTTCCAACCCAATTATGTTTCTAGAAGCTGATCTCTCTCCATTTTACAATCCATCAAGTGTAATTATACAGCTCTATGATAATTGGATGAATCAATATCCACATGCATGATGATCTTCCCACTGGTGACCCAAGAAAATCACTATATTTCTCTATCACAAAATGCCTTCATAATGATTGGAATTCAATCACTTCCCATGAAATATTTCCATGCATGCCATTTATAACTTCCTTGATGTTTCAAATCCCAATTCTCCCCAGACCAATGAGCTTGGACATACTATCCCAGGAATCTCGGTGATGACGTCCATCTATATGTGCATCCCATAAGAAAGCTAGCATGGTTTTTTAAAAATGATCTATAATGGATTGAGGAACCTTTATGGGGGGAATAATATGCATTGGCATGGAAGATAAAATGATTTTAACAAGTTTTATTCTTCCATAAAAGGAAAGAAAGTAGTTCTTCCAATTCAAAATCCTCCTTGTAATTTTTTCGACCATATTATCGAAATGGTACACTCGAATTCTCCCTGAAGAAATAAAATCTCCTATGTAATCAATAAGAAAACCCCTTTTATTGAAGCCAATACTAGACTCAACGGAATTGGATATCCTAATTGAGAACCTATATGAAATAAACGCACTACTCTATCCTTGGTTTAAATATGCTTACACCACTTACAATAGTTTTTTATCACATTTTTAATACCCCTAAGAGTATGTTTGTTGTTGTTGATAAAAAAGATCATTTCATCCACAAACATTAGGTGAAATAAACTCATAAAATGTACTATGAAATGAAAATGAAGAATACTACCCTCCATAATACTCTTACTAAGAAGGAATCTTAACTTATTTTGCACCATGATGAAAATTCTAGGGTAAAAATGATCACCTTTTCTTAGGCCCCTTTTGATTTGAAGAAATTGTACATCTTCCCCATGAAAAAATGGACATAAAAGGAGAGATGAAGTAGTGAAAAATAATGCCAATGAAAATATATGAGAACCCATTCATGCAAGCTCTTTAATGATTAAAGACTACTCCTCCCTATCATATGCTTTGTACTTTTCTAGATTGATGGTTATATAAGATTCCTTATTTTCTATATTTAGGTCTCTAATCATCTCTTGGGGAAAGAATATATCCCCCTGTATGGGTCTACCTTTAACAAAACCATGTTGTTCTTCAGCAATCTATGTTTAGAGGTGATAAGATATCCTTAGGTTGATAACTATTGCTAATATTTCATTGGGGAAATTGCACAGACCGATCGGTCTCTATTGATTCAGGGCGGATGGGTCATTGCACTTGGTAATAAGGAGAAAGGATGTGGCACAAGTAGCACAGGGCATATAACGTCCTAAATATTTATGAATAAAATTCCCTTTATTGTAATTAAATGTCTTATGGATATAGAAAACACACACACTCATTTTGTTTTTATCTAATTGTATTTAAATGACCGTTAATTATCTTTACCATTGATAATATATTCACTGAACAGTGATCACATGACTAGTATAAATATAGGGTTTTATAAATACTTTTGACACAGAAAAAGGAAGTGATGGACTCAACTAATAGTATTGTACCCTATGAAGTCTATTTATCAGAGCTTCCAAGGGAAATATAATTTTTGGGCATTTCCCTAGACCAATCCCAATCTGAGATCTAATAACTTAAGCATGAGAAAAACTGTTTACGAAAGAATTTCCACCTCATCGAGATCACGGCCCAAACCATGTTCACTGAATGGCCCCATGAAAGCCCCACCATCACACACCATATTCTTAGGGAATATTCCGGTGTAATAAATGGATATGTAACAAGAACCTATCATTATGTTCATTGTCTTTTTATAGAATATGAATAAAGTCTCATTTTATTATTGTTACTTTTTAAATGATTTTTAAATAAAAAATAGTATTTGGGGTTAATATTCAAATTCAATTAAGAAATCTATTTTGATGAATTAATAGATTTTTTAATTAAATAATATTTTAATAAAATATTATTATTAAATTAATTTTATTAAATATAAATTATTGTATAATTTTATGAAGTCAATTGTAATTTTTATTAAGGTTTGAAAACTATTTTTGTCAAAACCCATCAATTTTCAATAAAAGTCAGTTTTTATTTTAAAAGTAAAAATTCACATATTTAGAAAATTATTTAGATAAAATAAATATTATTTTTTGAATCAGGATGTTGAAATTATCCAGCGATGAATTTTTAATTATTTTCGGAGACAGTCAAATTTTTGGGTAAAAATTAAATACCGTATAAATATATAATGTGTTTTATGACATCATAATGACCCAATAGTGATGTAATAAAATAATATAAAAGATATATTCGTCCAAATATATATTTTTCATTTAAAATAATGTAATTTTAGATTCATTTGATTTATTTTATAAAGCCTTAGTGAATCCTCCAAGACATATAAAATATTTTAATATTTCAAAATCATTGCCTTGAAGGTGTGACTCACATCCACATATGAAAGGGAAATATTTTAATATATTAATACCTTATCATTTTAAAATAATTTATACCACTCCCCTTTTCTAGATACCATGGGAGAAAACCATTGTATGTTTTTTGGTTTTGAATATTTTATTTTGTAGTGTCCAAAGCCAAAATAATAAAGAATTATCCCACCTTTCCTATATTAACCCACCCAAGCGCCCATTAATCTTCACTCAATAGCTTTGAATATAGACCAAACTCTGCCTATTAATTATTATAGTCCTCCTATGTTTTCCCCAAGCTCCCAAGAATCCACCCCTCAAGACTTTTGGATCACACATCCATGTAAGGGATTCCTCTCCTCCCCTTTGAATTCAAGCACCTTCTTTGAGAGTAGTTATTTTAATTTAAATTTCGTGTATTGAAATTAGTTTTTAATTATTAACTTATTGTATAATTGATTTTATTTCAATGAGGAATCATTTATCCTCCCCCATTTGGACCCTTACCTAATCCGTTACTATACCGAAATTCCATAAGGGATCTCCCTCTCTCCTTTTTCTTCAAGCACCTATTTTATGTCATGCCTTTTCATTTTCATTTTCTTGATTTGGGATATGTTTTTCCTTAACTTATTACTTTAAATTTTATTTATGAATTATTTTATCTTCCTTTAACTCCCATTAATCCCCCCTATGATCCTTTAAACCCACCCATTACCATGCTGAAATTTCATAAGGGATTTATCTCTTCTCATTTACATTCAAGAATTTCTTTTATATTATGTATCTAAAATTACATTTCACATGTTGGTATATTATGTTCCATGATCCCCTACTGTCCATTTCATGTATAAATTATTAGATACCCCTTTCTTTCTCATCAACCCATTTTATGAATTTCTATATGATGTCGTTATGCTTTCGAAATCGCATCGCGATTTTCCATACCAAAATCATCATGTAGTGAATACCATACTCATTCCTCTATCAAGGGTATTCAACTTTATGCACATATACTTGTTGATTTAGGAATTACATGTATTAATTACACATTCCTTGATCATTAAATATATTTTTATGTTGAATGAATCTTTGTTATATGATCTATGTGGTACACTTAAGAATGAGATTGAAATGATTATGAAGGGTGCACCCTGATAACACTCTAATGAATTGGATAATGTTTAGTATCATGATACATCATTTTGGGAGATGGTTTTACCTAATTAATTTATAGTACATTTTTCCACCATGTTGAGATAGGGTTTTACATGATTTTTTTATGTTAATGATGTAGTGTTTTAAGTTGTTTCCACATTTCCATGTTATGATAATCATGTTATATCATGCCTTTATGTTCATATTTCAAGTATGATCCATTGATATTCCTATTGCCTATAATGTTTTGTATTATTCATGTTATGATTTTTTTACTCCATTACTAGGATTTATAGCTCACCCTTTTCTTATATTTTTCCTCAGGTTATCCCACGCAATGCTAAGTACAAAGGAATGTTGCGGTCATGTAAAATAAGTTTCCAATAAATATATGTATTTCATGTTTTAAGTTGTTATGTAATGTTCCTAGTCCCCAAATAAACTATACCTATCAATCTTCTGAGTTGTATTATGTGAAAGTTTATGTAATAAATCATGTTTAAATATAAAATAAAGATCAGTTTTTTTATAGTTAGTATCAAAAGATAGGTTTAGTTATTTTTGGGATTAGGATTAGAAAACTCTAGTGAAAACCTTAGGGATAGAACTAAGTATAAGAAAAGAATCCCTAAATTTTTGTGAGTATGGAGTAAGTGGTTTATCCAGAAAATACATCCCTGTTTAGATACAAACAAGTAGAGGTAGATCTGGAACAAATGTATCTAGGGGTAAAACCCAAAAATACCTCTTTGAGCTAGACTTGAATAGTAATTGGTGCATGACAATGGGATTTGATGCACTATTGGTTTGACACTCCTGGGGGATATGATTCGGTAAATTCATAAGCTTAGTACAAACCATTATTAAGGAAATAAAAAAATCCCCTAAGAAGATATGCTAGGAAGTAGATCATGGATAACTTAGATCTAAGATTAGAAATTCATAAGTTAAGTAGATAAATGTAATTTATAAGTTATCACTTTAATGTCATTATATTCGCCTTTATGTGTTTAATAGTTTAAGATAATCATCCATAAGTCTATATTGGATAATGTATAACTATAATCAAAAAGATAAAGGTAAGGTTATTGTCCATAGTTCTACACATTCTTTTATATCCCAAAGTTTCGTAAAACAATCGAAACACCACCACAAATCATGGAAGTAGAGATTTCAGTGAAAAAGGAAAATGGATCAATTATATCATCCTATTCATATGACTCCTCCCCTATCATAATTTGTGGATTGAACTTCCCAAAGAACCTCATAATACTTACCTTGGTGTAATTTGATGAAATTTTTGGCATGGGTTGGCTTTCCCTGTATAGATCCAACATTAATTTCCATGAGAGGGAAATCATTCTATATATGGTGAATAGACCCCCAATTATATACAAGTTCAAGGAGTATTATGAATCTTCTTTATCACTATCATCTCAAGAATGTATATTACTACCCTATGGGCATGAATATATTTCTAAGATGATTGAGTATAAGGAATGAACCATCCTCAAAGACATTCCTATTGTGAGAGAATTCATTGATGTGTTTCCTGGGGAATTGTTTGGTCTTTCTCCTTGAAGAGATTTTGAATTATTAATTGATATTATACCTAGGGCATTTCCAATATCATAGACTCTATATAGTAAGTCTTCTATGGAGCTAAATAAACAACTACATGAGAATTTGGATAAAGGTTTTATATGCCCAAGTGCTTCACCATGGGGTGCACCAGTCCTCTTCGTTAAGAAGAAGGATGGTTCAATGCACCTTTTCATTGATTATCATGAGCTCAAAAAAATCATGATAAAGAAAAAGTATCCTTTTCCATGAATTGAGGACATGTTAGATCAATTATGTGGATCACAATACTTATCCAAGGTTGATCTATGGTTGGGATATTACCAAGTGAGGGTGAAGAAGGGGGATATCCCCAAGAATTCTTTTCATACAAGGTATGGGCACTATGAATTCATAGTAATGCCTTTTGGACTCACTAATGCTCCAGAAATAATCATGAACTTTATGAATAGTGTATTTAGATATTACATTGACAAATTTGTGGTAGTATTTATAGATGATATTATAATATACTCTAAAACCAAGGAGGATAATGAGGAACATCTAAGCACTATTCTAGAGACCTTTTGAAAGAATAAGATCTATGAAAAGTAAAAAAAGTCTGAGTTATGGTTGAATAAAGTTTCATTCTTGGGTAATATAATCACAAGTAATGGGATATATATAGATATTTCGAAAACAAAATCAATTGAGGGATGACTGAGGCTGACATCTGTGATGGATATCTATAGTTTCATGGGGTTAGCTGAATATTATTACTGATTTGCGTCAAATTTATCATGATTGTAAAACCCTCTTACAAAGCTAACTCGGAATGGAATTATGTTTTCTTGGAATGGTGAATGTGAATAAATATTCATGGAGTTGAAAAAGAGGCTTATCACTACCCCTATGCTCACACTACCCACAAGTAGGGGCTTTTCATAATATTTAGTGATGCTTCGAAGAAAGTACTGGGTTATGTGTTTATGTAAGATGACAAAGTCATTATCTATGCCTCGTGGTAGTTGAAAATTCATGAAAAAAAATGTCCCACGCAAGATCTGTAGTTGGCATTTGTGATATTTGTGTTGAAAATATGGTGGCGTTATCTCTTTGGGGAGAAGTGTGAAAAATATATGGATCGCAAAAGTCTCAAATATATATTCACACAGAACGAGATGAATATGTACCAACGAAGATGGTTAGATCTCATCACGGATTATGACTACTCAATCCATTACCACCCTATGAAAGAGAATAAGGTAGTGAATGATCTATGTAGAAAGGACCTAGAAATTTTATCATTAATGAAAATTTAAAAGGATCTAGTCTTCTTAGATTTTATGAAGATAGACATGGGAATCATAAATAAGGGAAAACCATTAATCCTTTCACAAATGATTTCTCAATCATCTCTTTTAGAAAGGATAAAAGATGCTGAAAAGATGATCTAGGAATTTAGAAGAAAGTGGAAACTATCAGAAAAGGTAAATCCTTGGAGTTCAATGTTAATAAAGAAGGAATTGTGATATTTGGATCAAGACTATGTGTTCCATCAAATCCAGAGTCAAATAAAGAACTTTTGGATGATGTTTATAGTTCGAATTTCTCTATTCACCTAGGAAACATGAAGATGTATCAAGATCTCCAAGAGCACTATTAGTGGGATAAAATTAATAAGGAGATCTCTAAATATACATCAAAGTTCCTAGTATGTCATTAAGTGAATTATGAGAGGCATAAGTCTAAGGGTATGATGCAACCATTACTCATACCAACATAGAAATGGTAAAAAATGACCATGTACTTTGTCACAGGACATCTAAAGACATATTAAGAAAACAATTCTATCTGGGTTATTGTGGATCATATTACAAATACTACACACTTCATTGCAATTCAAGAGGATTTCTCTCTAGATCAACTAGTATATATATACATCAGATAAGTGGTAAGTATTCATGGAGTACCACTATTGATTGCATCTGATCGAGATCCAAGATTCCCCTATATGTTCTAGAAGAGTCTCAAATATGATCTAAACACTTAGTTGAACTTCAGCACAGCCTATCACCCTCAAACTGATGGCCAATCTGATTAGACTATTCAAACACTTGAGGAAATTTTTATATATTTCTCAATGGACTTCAAAGGTGGATTGGACCAACATCTTCCTTTGGTGGAGTTCACTTACAACAACAATTTCAACTCAAGAATACAAATGGATCCTTATGAATCCCTTTATGGGAAGAGGTATAGAACAACAACATGTTGGGTTGAAGTTGGGGAATGAAAACTTCTAGGTCCAAAAATAGTTGAAGAAATTGTGGATAATGTTAAAACCATCTAGCAACACATCAAAGATGCCCAAAGTCAAAAATAGAGATATGCTAACAATCATCAAAGAGACCTATAGTTTGATGTTGGAGACATGATATTCCTCCACATATCTCCATGGAATATATTTATGAGATTTGAGAAGAAGGTAAATCTTATTCCAAGGTACATCATCCCTTTTGAGATCCTTGATCGCATTGAGGCATTGGCCTATCGACTAGCTCTCCCACTAAACCTATCTCAAGTAAATGATGTATTCCATGTATCACTCTTTAGTAATTACATACCAAACCCATCACATGTACTCAATCTAGATGTGGTACCATTTGATAATGACCTCTCATGTGAAGAGAATCCGGTGAAGATCTTAGATCATAGAGAAAAAGTTATTCGAAATAATATGATGCCCCTTGTTAAGGTGTTATGGTGAAACTACGAGTTTGAAGAAGAAATGTGGGAACTAGAGGAGGTGATGAAGCTAAGTTACCCTCATCTATTTTGTTTTGTGAAAAACAAGTTTCAAGGGTGAAATTTCTTAAGGGGGGAAGGTTATCACGACCCAAAAATTTATGAATAAAATTCCATTTATTTTAATTAAATTTCTTATGAATATAGAAAACACATTCACTCCTTTTGTTGTATCCAAATTATATTTAAATGAACTTTAATCATTCTTACCATTGATAATATATTCATTGAACAGTGATCACATTGCTAGTATAAATATAGTGTTTTAACAAATCTTTTTGAAACAGACTAAGGAAGTGATGGCCTTAATCAGTATAATCATACCCTATGAAGCCTATTTATTAGAGATTATGAGGGAAATATAATTTCTGGGATTTTCCCTAGATCAATCCCAATTTAATATCCAATAACTTAAGCATGAGAAAAAGTGTTTATGGGAGAAGTTAAAGTTCATCGTGATCATGGCCAAAACCATGTTCACTGAACGGTCCCATGAAAGCCCCACCATCGCACACCTTACTCTTAAGGAATATGATGGTGTAATAAAGGGATATATAACCAAAATGAAGAATTATGTGCATTATTTTTTTATATAATAATGAATATACTTTCATTTTGTTATTGTTACTTTGTAAATGATTTTTAAATCACAAATAATATTTTTGGTTAATATTCAAATTCAATTAAGAAATATATTTTGATGAATTAATGGATTTTTGAATTATATAATAATTTAATGAAATATTATTATTAAATTACTTTTATTGAATATAAATGATCTTATAATTTTTATGAAGTCAATTGTAATTTATATTAAGGTTTGAAAATTGTTTCTGTCAAAACCCGCCAATTTTTATTAAATATCAGTTTTTATTTTAAAAGTGAAAATTAAAATATTTAGAAAATTATTTAGATAAAATGAATATTATTTTTGGAATCAATATTTTTAAATTGTCTAATGATTAATTTTTCATAATTTTCTAAGACAATCGACTTTTTGGGTAAAAAATAAATACCGTATAAATATATAGTGTGTTTTATGAAATCATAATGGCCCAATAGTGATGTAATAAAATAAAATAAAAGGTATATTCATCCAAATATATTTTTTTCCTTGAAAATAATTTAATTTTATGATTATTTGATTTATTTTATAAAGCCTTAGTGAATCCTCCAAGACATATAAAATATTTTAAGATTTTAAAATCATTTTTTTGAAAGTGTGACTCACCTCCACATAAGAAAGGGGAATATTTTAATATATTAAGCCCTTATAATTTTAAAATAATTTATACCACTCCCCTTTTCGAGAAACCATGATCATAAACCATGTAATGGTTTGTGGTTTTGAATATTTTAGTGTGTGGTGTTCAAAACCAAAATAATAAGAAATTCTCCCACCTTGACTATATAAACCCACCCAAGAACCCATTACTCTTCACTAAAGTTATTTGAATCTAGAAAACCCTATTAATATTACTCCCTATATTCCTCCCAAGGTTCCTCTAAACTCCCAAGAAGCCTCCCCCAAGCCTTTAGGATCACAAATCCAAGTAAGGTATTCTTCTCCTCCCCTTTGAATTCAAGCACCTTCTTTGAGAGTAATTATTTTAATTTCAATTTATTGTATTTAAATTAGTTTTAAATAATTAACTTACTATAAAATTTATGTTATATAAATTATTTTTCATTTATTTTCCCCAATTTAGTCCCTTACCTAATATGTTACTATTTCGAAATTTCATAAGGGGTCTCCCTCTCTCCTTTTTCTTCAAGCACCACTTTTATTTCATGACTTTTAATTTTAATTTGATTGATTTGGTATATGTTCTTACATACCTACTTATTATCCATTTTATGTATACATTATTGGATCCTCCTTTCACTCCCATTAATCCCCCCTATGATCCTTTAAACCCACCCATTACCATGCCGAAATTTCATAATGGATTTCTCTCTTCTCAATTCTATTCAAGAATTTCTTTTATATTATAAATCTAAAATTCTATTTCACATGTTGGTATATTATGTTCCATGATCCCATACTATCCATTTCATGTATAAATTATTAGATACCCCTTTCTCTCTCATCAAACCATTTTATGAATTTCCTTATGACGTTGTCATGCTATTGAAATTGCACTGAGATGTTCCAAGAAAAAATAATCTTGTAGTGAATACCATACCCATTATTATATCAAGGGTATTCACCTTTATACACATATACTTGTTGATTGAGGACTTACATGTATTAATTCCACATTACTTGATCATGGAATAAATTATTATGTTGAATAAATCCATGTTATATGATCTATGTGGCATACTTAAGCATGATATTGAAATTATTATAAAGGGTGCACCCTGATAGTGCTCCAATGCATTGGGTAATGTTTAGTATCATGATACATCATGTTGGGATAGGGGTTTACCTGATTTATTTATAGGAATTTTTCCACCATGTTGGGACAGGGGTTTACCTGATTCCTTTATGTTAATGATGTAGTGTTTTAATTTGTTGCCACATTTCTATGTTATGATAATCATGTAATATCATGCCTTCATGTTCATATTTCTATTATGATCCATTGATTTTTATATTTCCTAGAATGTATTATATTCTTTAGGTTATTCCTTTTTACTCCCTTACTGGGATTTATATATCAATCTTTTTTATGTATATCCTCAGGTTATCCCATGAAATGCTAATTATGAAATAATGTTGTGGTCATGTAAAATAAGTTTTTAATAAAGATTTTTATTTCATGTTTTAAGTTGTTATGTAATGTTCCTAATCGCCAAAGACATTATACCTCTTGATATTATATGTTTTATTATGTACAAGTTTATGTAATAAATCATATTTAAATATGAAATAAAGAGTGTGATTGTTATAGGGAAGGCTCCTACCCTTAAATAAATCTTGGATTTCCTCCACAATTTAGTCTTTCACATGATTCCAAGATGCAACATAAAAAGAACCAGGTAGACCATCAGGCACAAGAGTGATTGAAGGATTAAGGGAAAGCACTGCATTATGGATCTCCTATTCATCTAGGATGTCTTATATAATTGAGTTAAAACAATCTTTCACTACATGGGGAATGGTATCCACAATCTCTTCATGGCCTCCTGAGTAACTACCATGCATGTGTGGGTTAGTACCTATAAAAAGATTTTTTAAATGCATTTTCTCCATACCTACTACAACATCCCAATCATTTGATAAAGATCCATCTTCCATATGAAGATTAGGTTTGAAAATCCACCATTTCTCCAAGATGTGGTCATGGATGTAGGTGGTATTTCTATCTCCTTTATTTAGAAATTTTATCCTAGACTGCTTATAAAGCACACACTCTTGCTCCAGAAGTTTTAGTGCAAAATCCTTCTTTTTAAGAGACAGACACTGGAAAACTGAATCTTTCTAGTTGTATTCAATACTTTTATCCATCTTCTCAACCTATTATCTAAGAATATATATGTTTTTAAAACTTAATGGAAGAATACAAAACCATGCTTTAAGATCAACCTTAAGGCATCACATCCTGTTGTGAAGACCTGACCATAAAATTCTTTTGGTTGGATTTCTCCACAAAGCTTCTATAGCTTGAGGATACCATGGAAGAGAAGTCCGTCTCTAATGAAAGAAGAAATTATCACCATTGAATAATTTAGGGAATATTTCTAGTCAAAGTGGTGAGTGATCCGAGAGAGCTCGAACAAGATGAGTAACTTTAGCATCCGGCAAGGTAGATATTCCATGGATGTTAACAAGAAATAGGTCTAGTCTACACTAGGTATGATATCTTACTTTCTTGTTGTTTCACCTGTTAAATTTATCTCCAGTATATCAAAGGTTAAGAAGTCCCTTTAGAGATAATAAACCTCAGAAATCCTGACATGCCTTCAGCAAAACCTCCCCCCACCCCCATCCTTCTTCTCCTCATTTTCCAACACAACATTGAAATCCACACCTATAATCCAAGGAAAATCCCATGGATTGAATAAATATAAATCACCCCACATATCCTCCCTATCATGAAAATCGCACCTAGCGTAAACAATAGTAAGAAAAAAATGATGGATCCCTGATGTAACTGTAATAGTTATAAACTGATAAGAGGCCCCCACAAGATCCACTGAAACATTAGATTTCCAAAAAATCCAAATATAAATATTTAGAGGGTCAGCATTCAAAAAATGACTAATTCTGAGTCTTCCAGCATAGAAATCTATTTTTTATAGTTTCTATTTCAGTTCAAGGATAGTTACAATTGAAGAGTTATTGTGATATAGATCATGTGAAATGAAGTCGGTTTTAGCCCGAGCTCCTAGGCTGCAGGCATTCCATATGAGTAATGTAGTCATTGCAACATAAGGAAGGAAGAAATGGCCTCCACCATTTTAGAATAAAGTATATAGGATCTTTTGGCATAAATATTTCTGAATTTATATCTTTTTATCCTTCCACTGGGGGTGATTGGAGGGCTAGGTTAGACGTGGGTCATCTTTCGAGGAAGGATTCTCCAAGGAAAGTGTTGAGAAGAAATTAAATATGGGTATGGGAGAAGCATTTGAAAGACCTGAATCATTCAATGGAAAGGATGGAATATGTGCATACACTAATTTTTCTTTATGGGAAAGATAACTTAGAGAAACAAAGGGGTGATCTTCAGGGGAATAACTAGTGAGCTTGTCCACTGTCTTGTCCATAACCTTCTTAGAATATGGTAAAGGAGAATCCTAAGACTTCTCAGCCAAAGATAATATTAGAGACTTATACACCACCAGATCCATGAATAGCTTGGTCAAAGGAGTTAGGGGAGATTAAAAAGGGAAATACAAGCTTGGAAGCAAGGATGAGGGAAGATACCTTTCAGTTGAATGATGAAAGGAAGGAACCATGGTTGTCTTCTCATAGAAAGAGGGTCCTATCGGTAAATCTTATACACACTTGGACATGCTCACTAGAAGTTGAGATGAGGGGTGAATATGTAAAGAAGCTGGACTCTTGGATTCAGAACCAAACTGCTTATACACTAATAATGATTGGCCCTGAAGAAAACAGTTTGGGAAATGGTGAGCTTAGTTAATGGGGATCAACTTCTACCACCAATAGAATTCAGATCCCACTTTTAGGAGAATCTTATCTAAGAGGGGATATCACAAATCCACTTCCATGAAAATTCGATAAGATTAGTCATTGAGGAGCTTCAAAGTATTATCATCCACTAATAAAAAAACCCACCATCTTACCAATACTACGGAGAAAATCTACATTATAGAAAGGAAGAGGGAGTCTTGAAAGTTGAAACCAAATAGCCGCCTACGGAGAATCTCGATTATAATGCACCCTTAGAGACTAATGAATCATATTAATGCACTTGTTACCAAACTATCTGAAAGAGGAAGACCACACCTTGATGAAATCTGGTCTGTACACAATGACAATACAAAAAGCTTTCTGATTTAGAATGGATACTCTAAGCAGTGAGTCCAAGCCCCAAGATGCCGCCACATAATAGATGTATGGAAGAGGAGCCCAATATAAACCAAACATCACCACCAAAGTCTACTAGAGAAGCTGAGCCACTTCATTGAAGGATTCATACAGAAAATAAAACATCAGGGATCCATGTTCCACACCAGAATGAACTTGATTCACATGGATCTTTGGAAACACACAAAGACCAACTGGAGGTAGAGGAGTCAGCCGAAGTAGAATCTCCTTCAAAGAGGGGCACTCAAACACCCCCATCAGGACTAGGGAGTGGTTGAGACACACCCAGGGTATCCTCTTGATCTTTAAAAGGATGAACTAGAGAATATGGATGAGGGGATATCATGGCCGGAGGTCACTATTCTAATGACTCTGTGATGGAGGATAGGTCCATAGTGATCAAAAAATTTGAAAAATTGGAGGTGTGTGACACACATTCAAAAGAGGCCAGATCCATATCCCTTTAATCAAATCTCAAGGAAAACCACACTCATTTCATTACTAGAAAATAGGATAAATGGGTCTCTTTTATCAGTGTTAAAAAAAGCGCAGATAAAGTCCCCTTCTATCAGTGCTAAAAAAACACTGATAAAAGGGGTCTTTTATCAGTGGTAAAAAAATCTCTGATAAATAGGTCTTTTATCAGAGCTTTTTTTAACAGTGATAAAATTCAAAAAAAAATAAAAAAATTACATCTTACCCCCTTTAATGGTGATTCACCCCCTTTTATAAGTGCTTGGAAGACCCACCCACATGCACCCACGCCACCCATTTAACAGTCATAGGCACACCCTCCCCCCCCCCCCACCCTTTAATAGCACTAGCCCCCCTACAACTGTTTGTGCACCCCTACCTCCACTTGGATTCAAACGTGAGACCTCTCTCTTGCACGCTTGCACCTTTACCACTCATCCATCTTGTTTTGTTCTCCGTTTATTGATATATCTATTTATTTTTATATATAGTTAGTTATATTTATTCATATATTAATATAGATTTATATTAATATATTTTTATATAGTTATATTAATAAATATATATATATATATTTATATAAATTTATTCGTATATTAATATATATATATATATATTCATATATTAATATATATATATATATATTCATATATTAATATATATATATATATATATATTGTTAGTTATATTTATATATTTATATATTTATATATTTATTTATATATTAATATGTATTTATATCTATTTATTTATATATATATAGTCAATTTTTTTATCCTTATATTAATTTGTATATTAATATATATTTATAATATTATTTTTAAATACATTTATAAAATACATTTTGTGTGTGTGTGTGTAAATAAATAATTAATTAATTACATATATACAATACACACACACACAGATATATATATATATATTATTTATATTTCTAAGTATGATTATACATATTTATATATATGTAAATGTATTGTATATTAATATGTATATATATATATATGTTAGAATATATAGATAATATTTATGATTTTTTTAATACAGACACACATTAATACACGCACACACGCATATTATATAGGTATATAAATATTCATATATTTTTATTTTAAATAAAATGGATATTTCTTTATTTATATAGGGATTATATATTGAGAAATATATTTTATATGTAAATATGTTTAATTATTTATTTATAAAATTAAATAATTATGTGTGAATATATAAAAAATATGTATATATTATTATATATTTTATTATAAATAAAAGTAAATTATAAAAAAAGATAAAATTTCAAAGAAAAAATATCAATATGAATTTAATCCCTGAGAATAAATTCATTCCCTACTGAAAAAGGGCGAAAATACCCCCTTAAATGAGACTGAAATTTCATCGAATGTTAAAAAAATTGGGTGTCCTAACAAAAAACTCGGTTTTAGAGGCCTTTTATGCCTTTTTCTCTTTAAAATTGTGATAGATGGTTCCCCTATGTCACCAGTGCATAGAGCATGTCATGAGATTTGATTTGATATGTGGTAGAGCTCAAACGGACACCCAAATAAAATTTTCTAGTTATTTGATGTTTGAGTTACATCTTCAACTTATTTTAGATCTTTTATTAATTTTTTAATTTTTTGTGTCTTAAAATTTTCATTAAATAACTATAACTCAATAATAATTAGAAAATTATTAATTAATAATATTTTTTAAAATATTTTATAATCAATTTTCACTAAATATCTTATATATGAAGTGTAAATGTCTATTTATAACTAAAACATATTTAAAATATATATATATTATATTTATATCAATATAAATATATTTATATATTAATATTTTATTTTTATTTTTTTAGAAATATACACTTTATCAGTACTAGTAAAAAAATGCTAATAAAGACCCCCTTTTATCAGTGCTACTAAAAAAGTACTGATAAAAGTACCCCTTTATCAGTGTTTTTTTAGTGATGTTAAAGGGTGGTGATGTGTAAAGTTGTTTCTATGGTAGTTCTTATCAATGATTTAAATAGCACTAATAAATTGGGGGATTTATCAACGCTCAAAATATCATTGATAAAGGCCAAACTGACTGCAATGTGCTATTAATATAACAGCACACCCAGAAAAAACTTGCAAAAACTTATAATTTCAAACAATGCTATATAAATTTAATTGACATCATGAATACAAAAATGTACACCCATGGTATGTACAAAAAACAATTTAATATACATTAAAAGAAATTTTTTATATAATTGCATTGACTATTATCAAACAAACATTTAAAATCATTAATGTTTTGTCTTTTAACGCCCATGATCCCCTCTCAAAAATGTTCACACATGGTATTAGTTACAAAAAAATAATCTCAAACTGAGAAAAAGATTCCTCCTATATAAAAAAACAAATATTATGTTAGTAATACTATAAAGAAATAAATTATACATTAATATGAATGAATATATTAATAAAATGTCGAATTTTAATAAAAAATACATGTTTGCAGTTATACCAGTCACATCGTGTGTCGTATTGAGGTGGGATGATTCCAACATATTGCAAATGAGTTATGGATCAATTTACTAAAATATCAAAACAATACAAATGGGTTATCTTCATTTTGATAATGTCACTTATTATTTTACTAAAATTAATGTCATTTTTAAATAATGATGCATTTAGAGTTATTCATCTCACACTGTGCATCATATTGAGGTGCATTTAATTTCTACACATCACATATTACTGATGGGTCATTGTCCTAATGTATCAAAACAATCTGAATGAATTTTCTCAGTTTTTAGTATGCCAGTTGTGTTTTTTTACTAAAATTTCATTTTCAAACTAAAAACACACATTTTTTGTCATACGAGTCGCATCGTGTATCATTTTGATGTGAGAATGCTTCATAAACATCAAAAATGACTTATGATTCATCATTATAAATTATCAAGAAAATTGGATCATGTGTTCTTTGTTTTTGATGAGTGACATATTTTGAACTAAAATTTGAATTTTAAATTGATAACATACACTTTTAGTCATACTGATCGCACCATATATCAGATTGAGGTGTGGTTGATTCCAACACATCACAAATGACTCATGGATCATTTTCTTAAAGTATCAAAATAATCTAAATTCGTTTTCTTAGTTTTTAGTATGTCAATTATTCATTTTTACTTAAATTAATGTCAATTTTAAATGAAAAGACACACATGGAGTCATATTGTTCACACCATGAATTATATTGAGGTGAGGTTGACTCCTACACATAAAAATTACTCATGGATCATTTTCCTAAATTATCAAAACAATCTGAAAGGGTTTTCTTAGTTTTCAGTATCTCACTTATTCTTTTTACTAAAATTAATTTCAAATTAAATAAAAAAGATACACTTTGAGTTATACCGATCACACCATGCATTATATTAAGGTTTGGATAATTCTTACAAATCAAAAATTATTGATGGATCATTTTTATAAAGTATCAAAACAATCCAAATGCATTTTCTCGGTTTTTAGTATGTCAATTATATTTATATACTAAAATGTCATTTCAAACTAGAAACATGTATTTTGAGTCATACTAGTCTCATCATGCATTGTTTTGATGTGAGAATACTTCATACACATCAAAAATGACTTATTAATCATTCTCTTACATTATAAAGATAATATTATCACATTTTCTTTTTTTTAGTGAGTGAAACTTTTGTAACTAAAATGTCAATTTTAAACTATAACGAACACTTTTAGTCATAACAATCACACTATATGTAGAATTGAGGTTTGGTTGATTCCTACAATTCAAAAATTAATCATGGATCATTTTTCTAAAGCTTTAAAACATTATTAATGCATTTGTTCAGTTTTCAGTAAGTCACTTGTTCTTTTTTACTTAAATTAATATCAATTTTAAATAAAAAGAAACACTTGGAGTCATACTGGTCACACCGTGCATTTTATTGAGAATTGGTCAACTCCTACACATCAAAAATTACTCATGGATCATTTTCCTAAATTATCAATACAATAAAAATGAGTTTTCTTAGTTTTTAGAAAGCCACTTGTTCTTTTTACTAAAATTAATGTCAATTTTAAATAAAAAATGACACTTTTAGTAATAATGGTCACATCATGCATCATATTGAGGTGAGGTTGATTCATACATATTGAAATTTACTGATTAATTATTTTCCTAAAGTATAAAAATTATCTAAATGCGTTTTCTTGTTTTTCAGTATGTCAGTTTTGTTTTTTTTTTTACAAAAATGTCTTCCCAAACTAAACATGAATTTTGAATCATACTGGTCTCATTGTGAGTTGGTTTAATGTGAGAGTACTTCATACACATAAAAAATGACTTACAAATCTCTTTAATAAGTTATTAATACAATTGGAGTGTTTTTTATAGGTTTTTATTGAGTAAAACATTTTAAACTAAAATTTCAATTTTAAACTGATAACAAACACCTTTAGTCATGCCGGTCACATTATGTATTAGATTGAGGTGTGGTTGATTCCTACACATCAAAAATTACTCTTGAATCATTTTCCTAAAGTATCAAAACCATCAAAAATCATTTTCTCATTTTTCAGTATATCACTTATTCTTTTTACTTAAATTAAGGTCAATTTTAAATAAAAATACACACTTGGAGTCATACCGGTCACATCGTGCATTGTATTAAGGTGAGGTTGACTCCTACACATCAAACAATGACTCATGTATCTTTTTACTAAATTATAAAAACAATATAAATGTTTTTTTTTGTTTTTCAATATGTCACTTGTTCATTTTACTAAAATTAATGTCAATTTTAAATAAAAATATATGATTTGAGTTATACCGGCTACAGAGTGCATCATATTGATGTGTAGTTTATTACTACATGTAAAAATAAATTATAGATCATTTTTCTAATGTATCAAAAATAATAAAAATGTGTTTTATCAATTTTCAGTATGTAATTTTATTTTTTAATAAAATTTCATTTCAAAATAGAAACACAAATTTTGAGTCACACTGGTCGCATCGTACATCAGTTTGATGTGAGACTTCTTCATACATGTCATAGATGACTTATAAATCACTATCCTAAATTATCAAGAAAATTGGAGCGTGTTTACTTGGTTTGTAGTGAGTGACATGTTTATAACTAAAATGTAAATTTTAAACTGATAACGGATACTTTTAGTCATACCAGTTACACTGTGCATCGGATTGATGTGTGGTTGATTTTTACACAACAAAAATGACTCATGGATAATTTTTATAAAGTATCAAAACAATATGAATTCATTTGCTCAGTTTTCAGTATGTCACTTGTTCTTTTTAATTAAATTATTTTTAATTTTAAATAAAAAGACACACTTTGAGTCACACTGGTCACACCATGCATCATATTGAGGTAAATTTGACTCTTGCACATCACAAATGACTCATGGATCATTTTACTAAATTATCAAAACAATTTGGATTTTTTTTCTTAGTTTTTAGTGTGCCACTTGTTCTTTTTACTAAAATTAATGTCAATTTTAAATAAAAATGAGACACATTATTGAACTAGAAACACTACAGTGTCAACATTTATCACATTCCTTCAATTTCCCTCCACTTTATTTGAATTAAATTGATAAATGTGGACACTACAGGGTTGACAAGGTTTTGAGGGATAATAATCCTTTGGAATACATTTTCTGAATGAGTAGTCAAAAATTTAATTTAGATTATGTTAATATAGTAGATAATAGATAATATTATGAGAAAAAACATATTATATTAAAAAAACTTTACCTTATCATTGAATTCTGAGTTGCATCCTCGAGTTCCTATCTCTCACAAGCATGATCAACTTTAAAGAAAACATACCAACTCAAAAAAAAGGAATCCACTTGTATAAGAAAATAATTCTTATGTGAGTAATACTAAAAATAAGTAAATTAAACATAAATAAGAAACAATACACTACTTACATGGAAGTTACATCTTCATGTCATTTGTGTACATTCTTCCATCAGGTATGGTACCCATTCAATTCTAAGAAAATCTATATCATCTTGTGAATATGATTCTTTTTAATATTAAAAGTAGTACTGAAAAAATATAATTACATAAAGGATTAATAAATATTTTAAATGAAATAGTAATTATCTTTTAAAATACCATTTCATGGATTCTAGTTTGTTCATGGAATATGATCTATCTCATAAATTTACAAACATAATAACCACAACCCTTTTCCATTTGTTTGTTTCAAACACTACATAAACATTGATAAAATTAAGTAATTTGTTTTGATATGTGTTTGTATAGTGAAATATTTTTATATATACCCTGATACTTGTCTAGTCATTGAACTTATCAAGGTCCTCATTCTTATCCCCTTTCCTCATTCCTTGTTTTCACAATATTGATGCATCGCCCTATCATAACATAATCCTCATTAAAATATAATATAAATTATATAACTTAATGTTTAGTTCTAAATTTTTTGATGTAGTGTATATCAAATTGAAGAGAATCATAATGTGTGGTCGGTTTATTGGGTATCCATTCACTGAATCTAGAAAATAAATATTTGGAGTATCTAAATTGACCACAATGAGCATCCATTGCTACCTAAAAACACAAAAAGTAATAAGTAATGAAGAAATTAAAATATGTTTTATACGATTAAATTATAGAGTTTTACCCCTATATTTTTGGTGTTAAGAAGGGTCTTTCATCTGTAAGTTTTCTTTCAAATGATTTAGTCAGGCCTTCTACTATTTCATCCTTTTTTTGGATTCTATTTTTGGTTATTCTGAAGAGGTGGTGTGAGGATTAACAAGCCCAAATTTTTTTCAAGAGGAAATCCCTTCAATTTTTTTTTATATATACACCTTCTAAAAATATGAAATGTATTTAGTCATAATTAACATAGTATATAAGCTTTTGGAAAATCAAATCATGAAAACATACCTCATGTATACATTTACAAATGAGGTTCCTAGCCAATCGTAGTCTAGAATTTCACTTACATTATCAACACCAAGGAAGTCTTGAACTTCTTCTTCATACATATTTTCTTCAAAATAAACTATGTGACTAAAACCATTTTTTAGCTTTCTTTCCACATGAACCATCAATGATAGTAAATTTGGATATAGAACGAGTGGGGTAAAGGTGATTATGGTAGATCTTTTTTATCGGTTGGTTGATCCTTTATATGTTTTTGAGACATCTTTTGTTTCACCCCCTTCCCTTTTTTCTGTTTTTAATAACATTCATCGATTTATCACTTCTTTCATTAATTTTTAAAGGTTTATCTTGAAAAATAAATTGGAAATGAATACATCCTTGTCGACATGTTTTTTTAAAGATCTGATGGTCATGAAATGAATGTTCCAACAACTTTTCTAGCCTTAAGGATATATTCCTCATCAATTGGAACATATAGCTTAGCGCTCAATGCATGGCCTACACTAATCGACACTCTCACATGACCTGTTGGAAGTGTTCTATTATGTATCATGTTTTTTGGTATATTAAACAATGTATACATCATTACAAGGCGATGGGTGGGTGTTAATAGATATAAATCACAATCATTATCACCCTGTAGAATATCATTACAGGAAAGGTATCAGTGTCTATCTTATTTACATTTCATAGAAATAATTATTGGAACATTTATTACCTTAGCTAACACAACTCTTTGAGGGTAATGGATTACCTCAAAGCTGGTATGGGGTGGGGTGTCATCAGAAAATGGTTGTTCTTGAGTTTTTTCTTCTATTTTCTTCCCACCCATAAAAGTTTCTAGTATATCTATCTATAATTGTAACTTTTTTCAAGGTTATCTAGTCTTTCATTCTTCCATTTCATTTCTTCACCTTTATCCACCTCTTTTTTTCTCAAAATATGTTTAGGGTTTCACCCTGAAACCTGCACCTTTGACATGGACATACTTTTTTGGGTTCTTCAAGGCCACCGATTGTATGTGTTCATCTGGTACAGGTGTTTTTGATTCCTATGACTATGTTCGATATAAAATATATGAAAATAAGTAATCATTTTTATGTAGTATATATTTAAATCAAAACAAATTTTTATTATGTCATACTTACACATGTTTCCTACACTTTTTTGTATATTTTCATCTATTAGTATCTCATATTTATTTACATGTTCCTCCTTCCATAGCACATAGTGTGGGATGCAAGTGGATTTGGATTTGGAGTCATAAATCTTTATATAAATATATTAGCATAATTATGTTGTTGTTTTATGTCACATAAAAGTATTATGATAGATTTAAAATACATAATAATTTTTTTTCAAGTGTATTTTACCCCATACTTGGTTTATGGTAGGGGTACGTTGGTTTTTCTACCTATTCCACATTTTCAACACTCAGTTTCTATTTCATAAATAAAAAAATTCAATAAAATTGATGAATACACATATCATCAAACAAAGTATTACTAGCCACAATGTACCAAAAAAGACACATCTACATGATGACCAGTAAATACATCTCATGCCTCTTAGGTATCAGTTTTTCATAGATAAGTGGTGGATGCGGGTTAATTTTCCCTTCATCATCTTTAAGATGATGCCTCATTAGAACTGTGCAAAATCCTCTATGAATCCTTCCAGAAACCATTAATAAATATTTCTTATGGGATTCATTTAATATAAATGAACTATGCAAGGGATGATTAAGAGTAAGTTAATTTTTCATTATTTTATTTTTTATTAAAATAAAGAAATGATATCATAATGTTACCATAATCTCTTCCCACATCAGTTTCTTAATCGTGGGCACAATATGTTCCACAAATCTACATTAATTGGAAATCATTTTCAAGTGATAATTCAAATGTAAATACTAAACATGGACTTGTTGGGGATAACATGATGTCACTTCTCATTCCATATGACCACATATTTTATGCCTTTGATTTTCTCCTTAATGATTTTTTCTAACACCGTCAAACTATGTCACTCTTGTTTTTTATGCGTCACTAGCCCTTCGTCGCCTACCATTTCCTAGAATTCAACATCATCAATATGTTAATCTGGAGTGGTAGCATTGGAATGTGCATATGGCCATTGTACCTCTACACTGGGAGTAGCAACAAGTTGAGAAACATATTGTTCCTCATTATTGGGAGTACCAACACATGTAAAAGGTCATTATTTCTTTGCTTTGTGAGCAGTAATAAGTTGAGAGTCCTATTATTCCTCAATATTGGGAGTACCAACACTTACATAATTCATTATCTATAGAAGTAGTTTAAATTTTAATTTAGAGTATATAAATTCAGTAGTGAATGGATAATAACATGAGGTAACAAAATGTATATTACAAAAATAAATATATAACATGATTATTGAAATCTATCTTTTTAAGGATAAAGGGATTTAACCCCTCTATCAACTATCCAAATCCATTCATTGTGGTCTCTTATTACATAAAAAAATTCGTCTACATTGGGACCACTATGAAATGATTGTGACATACCAATAAAAGGGTTATCCTCAATTGAATTTTCATCTAATCCTTTAGTAGTTTTGGTTGATAATAGAACAATTGACCACTTTGGGTTTATGGTATCTGGAATATAAAATACTTGTACTACCTATGATTCCATTATAAATGATTCATATTTGTACCCTTCCTTAATGAAATCAACTTTCACGAATCCCAATTCATCTATTTTAACATCACTCTAATTATCAATCCACTTTCATTGAAAAATCAACACTTGGAGTATTGTATAATCGAACTCCCATATTTGTTTGATGATGCCAAAGTATGACATATTTGTCTAAATTGGATTCCTTTCCATAGAAACATAAACATGCATCGCTTCTGCCACAAATGTAAATAAACTATTTTTTATGGTACTATGTTCATTATGTTCATTTGTATAGAACGTATAACCATTAATTACATAACCATTGTAAGATAATACATACACACTTGGTTCTCTAGCTAGCCATCGAAGTCATTTTGAAATTGAATTTGTGTTTTCATATGGATATATAAAAATATTTTCTCTAAACCATCCTATAAAATATTGATTATGTGTAATTGATAACCATATTTAATCCCTTGATGGATTCATATTCCTAAGAATTTCTTTGTGGGTTTCAACATATTGGGAAACCTCCAAACTGTTATGAAAAATGTAAAGGTGGTCATTCTATTGATATATAATATTTATTGTGAAAATATATCTTTTATAAATTCCTTCACCCACAAGCTTCCCAGTGTGACATGTTTTTGGTAGACCAATGCTTTCCACACCGGACAAGTATTTGGTACAGAATTCAACAGCTTCCTCAACAATATATCACTTTGCAATACAACCCTATGACTAAATTTAAATTTTTAAATACCCTTTAAAAATATTCATATACCATTCAATGATATACATCCATCTATAGTGTATATAATCACATAGTCAAATATCTTTCACCAAGTGAACCATCAAACGAACCATCATATCGAATAATGTTGGTGAGAAGAAAATTTCCAATTCACATAATATAACGACAATTTCTCTTTCCATATTCATCAATTTATCCAGTTCTATAACTTTGTTTCATATAACTCTGAATAATAAATATAACTTGGTTAATTTATTATGGAAATTCTTGGTAAAAATTCAATGTAAAACTATCAGTGATTACCACTGGTTTTAAAACCAAAATTATTCTTTTAAAAAATCCATTTAAGTATTTTATCAAACACTTTTCATCAAATATCATTCCATAAAAAGGGATAAAACCACTTAGAAAACACTATTTATCCCTCAAGGGAACTCATATAGGCATAAGTTTAATAAGTAAACACTTTCAAAAAAACAATAATTTAAAGATATAGAAAATATGAAGTAGAAAGAAAAAAAAGGTAACATGGTATATAAGAAATCCAGTAAAAATAAAATGATATAGAAAGGACTGGGAAGGACACATCAAATCTAACAAATTTATATCCATAAATGGCACATAACACCTTTATAAATAGGATGATTCATGGAATGTATTAAGATTAATATAAAAAGTTAATGAAAATTTTCATTGGTTGAACTTTCTAGAATTCCCTTTTTGATTTATAAGGGGCTATCCATCCTATGATGCTAAATATTTTCATGAAAATTAATCCAAATACAATATAATTGATTCTTTAACTATAAGACCAGTCCATCGAGTATGTAATTGAAATTTAGTATGATGTCTTGGTCTATTTAGTGAAATTAATCATTCCCAAAAGTGTATGTTTGATACCATTGGAACTTATTTACATCGTATTTTTTGGCCTTATGGTAGATCGGATTAGGTGGAATGTCAGGTTAAACTGGGTCAGTTCATTACTGTTCACTCCATATGATTCAAAATCGTTTTCATTATCAACATATCAAAAATAATTAAATACAATGCAAAAACCTAACCATGGTGTTTTACTGCCACTTGATATGCCACATAAACCCATCAACTCATTCCCATGGGAGAGGTATTTGTATAATTATTCAGTTCTATACTTTCATTTAATCCTAAAGATCAATTACACAATCATATTTCATTTTCATATATGAATCCTTGAACAAGTACCTCACTAAGGCACCTAAATCCCATCTCGCTCTTGGAAAAAAATTCAGCCTGACCAGGATAACCTATACAAATTCACTTATTAATTTCCAAATACCTAAACTGTCCCATTTGGTTCCTCAAGTTCGGTTCCAAATTCCCATGCATGCATACATGCATGAATAACACAATAAATTACCTCATATGGTATTGTCTAATTAATTTAGTCTTAATGAAATTATTTCCCATGAAATAACTTGATTAAACATATCTGACTATAAGAATCATAGAAGACCTATAAAAATGGCGTAAAACACCATTTATAGTGATTAGTTACTAAATAAAAAAATAAACCAATAAGAAAATGATTTAGTACCTTAGACTTGTTTCTAGAAACCCACTACCATTGATGAATCCAAAATCCATAATTGTATATAAATTTTGGCCCACTCTAAATATCAAACTCATGAAGAAGTAAACAAGGGAGTAGGCTCCTTATTTATGGATATACAAGAAATAAAATATGAAGGGAGGTGAATTTATCAATATTATTCTAAAAAATCAAAAAACACTAGGAATAACAGTAGCACCTTCCTCTAATAAGTGTAAAAATGCTATTTTCACTTCTAAATTCTCATACCTTAGATAAAATTATGTGTAAAATAAAATCAAACATTTAATAAACTTTTAAAAATAATCAATTTTTTAATAGTAATTAGGAAACATTGATATTCAATAATCTAACAAAGTGAGTATGTCATATTTCATCATGAATGATAAGTGAAGGCCCTAAAACCCATGATCAAAAAGCATTATTGGAAATCCATGTAGCCACACCTTAGACATGCAACTTGAGAAGAACAAAAAAACATATATCCACACCTTATTGTGGAATGAAAAGTGATTCATACTTGTAAATAACATAACAATAAATTAATTATGGTAGCATAAAATTCTATGAAATATACCTATGGGGGAGTGAGTGGCGGCGAAGGTGAGGGTGGAAGAGGTGGCAGCAGGGCTAGTAGAGGTGGTGGCAGGAGCAGTGAAGGTGGCAGGGGGGAGTGGAGGTGGTGGGTGTAGTGGGACTGGGGGAGAGTAGCACATAGGTAGTGAAGATGGGGTAGATCAGTGCATGGAAACGTCAGGGTTCGATAAGAGTGGCGCGTGGTAAGGCTACAAAATTTCAGTTGGGTGAGAGAAGAGGAGCAACGACAGTGGGGTTCAGACAGATTGGCGGCGTAGCAACAGTCAGCTTCCATGAGAGCTTGAAGGTGTGTGAGAGAAGAATCCAACTGTTATGGTTCATTTATAAAATCAGGTAATGTTATTATCAGCACTACTTAAAAATCACTAATAAAGGTATGTTTTATTTGAACTAAAATAGAAATCATTGATAAAACATTTATTTATCAATGCTTTTTTAGTGCTGATAAAGACAAATTTTATCAGTGCTTTTTAGCACTGATAAAGGCATATCTTTATCAGTTCTAAAAAACATAGATAAAGATATAATGTTAATAAATTATTTATACCCAATAATTCTAGGGGTCGGGTGAACTCACTCCTACCAAATTTATTAAAAAAGATAAAGAAAGGAAAAACAAGAAGAAGAGAAGATGGGTAGGGTCAAACAAAGAGGAAATTGCTCGTCTATAAAAGAAAGAACAAGAACATCAATTCCCATTATCATGGTCATGGTCATCATCATCATCAACAGTTTCTAACTCTAACTGTGAGTTTCTTTGATTGAATATCACAGAGTACTTCTCCTTGATCTTTTCCTACTCTGGAGTGAGCTGCCTCTTAAACCCTATGGAAGAAGACATGGTTGACACACTTTGACTGCATCCCCATGCTGCATCCCAATCATTTCAGCCACATCCTCAGCCATGTCCTATTTATGCCTACCCCATATCTAGGATTTTTTGTGCCATTTTATTTCATATTATTCACTCTCAACACCCAATTTATCCTTCAAAAAAATCACATTACCAGGAAGGTCATTAGTGGCAACAAGTGGTTCACCACTAGTGTCCAGCCCTACGACAAAGTCAGTGGAAGCCTTCTATGGAATAGAAGAAATTGTTACCTGCAAAGGATGATCCTGCAAAAGGAAAACTTGGATACATGTCCTACACATGGATTAGATCATTTTCTTGCATTCCTTCATCTTGTCCCAATGCCTGCACCTCATCCAAATTGGAAAGCTCCCTTGCTCATAGGTCAAAAATTGATTTCTTACAAGGCACCTACACTTGATGCTTCGTGACTGCACTAATAGGAGGGGTTTGTCCATGAATAGAGAGTGATCTGGAATTATTATATAATACCAATTGAAAACTATCTTCGTAATTATAACTATAAATATTTATTTATTTATTTATATTTATATATATAATAAATATATTTATATAATTATATATATTTATAAAATCATAAATATTTAAAATATATATATATATATTTATTTATAATTATAAAATTATAATAAATATATTTATTATATTTATAATTATATATAATTAATATGTATAATTAATATATTTATTATAAATAATTATAAATATTTATTTATTTATATTTATAATTATATATTTATATATATTTATATAAATAATTATAAAGTTATAATAACTATATTTCTTATATTTATAATTTTATAAATATGTGTAATTAATATATTAATTATATATATTTATAAGATTATAATTATAATAAATATATTTTTTATAATTTTATAATTATTTAAATAAATATACACTCAAAAGGTTCAGGAGAAAAGTGAGCCCACTCTTAAAGAAATTTATTAGAAAATAAATATATATTTATTTATAATTATAACTATAAATAAATATTTATTTATTAATTTAAATAATTATAAAATTATAATAACTGTATTTATTAAATTTATAATTTTATAAAAATATATAGTTAATATATTTATTATAATTTTATAATTATTTAAATATATCTATATTTATTTACAATTATAATTATAAATATTTGTATTTATTTATAAATATTTTTATATATTTATAAATAAATTTATTTAATTATATTTAATTATTATAATTTTGTAATTATTTAAATATATATATTTATATATTTATAATTATATGGAAATCCAATCCCTTAGGAGGTGCTTTGGTTCAATAGACACTTGTTTAATATTGGAAAATTCCATCTATAATCCAAGAAGAATGCCTAGATGGCGTTCTAGGCATTTAATCAATTAATTACAAAGGGGGAATTCAAGACGGCCCACCCAAGGGGTGTCCATAATCGAGATAGACATCCTCTAATTACTAAAAAATGATCCTCGAGAGTGTAACAAGGTGTGTATAACAATTTATAATGAAGAAATCTATTTTAAGGAAACGTGCAGAAAAGCTCGGCATGTGGCATAATGGTGCGGCTATGCAAACACCATAACGTTTGGAGGAAATGATGAGACCACCTACCTTAGGTCCATTGATGAATCCTCATCCAACTATAGACTCATATTAATAGTATATTGTGAGAAGTATAAGAAATGGTCCAACACCCTAAAAATTAGGGAAATGATATTACATCTAAATAGAGCAATATATTTGAAGATAAACTTAGAATGGAAGCAAGAGGACTCGAGAGAATAAATATAACTATCCAATGCTTCCAATGGATCTTGATTTGGAGTTTGGATCTAGGATCAATGTTTATTCTTATCTTAGGAGGAGAAGATGGATTAAAATAAGAGAAACCAATATTCAGCCACTGGAATGAGAGGAGAAGAGGGGTTGGTTTATTTTTAAGTTCATTAAAGGAAATTTGGGGATTTCACCCTAAAAGCAAGGGTGTGTGGTTTTTCCACATAGTTGTCTAAACTGTGTGCCAGTAGTGTGAATAGCCTCTTTCAAATAGGTCTTCAATAATGCGCCATCCTGTGTCTAGGTTTTGATGGTTTAAGACAAACTATGTGTCCCTTAGTTCTCCTTTGTCTCACCCCTCATAGTTAGGAGAGACCATGTGGGTTGGGATGCATGGTTTCTACTAACCATGTGGCCTAGTATGTTTTCCAAATTCTCAGGGTTTTAGGCTCTAAAAAAGCCCTGGACACCCTCATAACCTCTATGAATCCATTGGGTAACATAGTAAGGTACGTTTTGTGGAATTTAACTCTAAAAAATGATCCATACCTTCATGAAAATACTGGTCATTATAACCACTCATCTTTAAAGAAACTCACCCCAGAGTTGGCCTTATGAGGGTAAAGAGGCATCATCAGCAAAGAGTTATAGCCATTGAGCTCATATATTAGCTTCCCACTCCCAGTTATCATTCTATACTCGGTCATGTTTGTATAGAACATGTGCCAAAGGAACTGAACTTCCTTGGAGTGTCTTCACGCTCTGATTCACGATAAAAAATGGATACTTCTTAAAAGAAGCATCCACATCCAACTCAACCTCATTGGGATGAAATACATGATATAGGTATGGATAATACTAGAGAAGATGAGATATGAGAAAGACATCATGAATAGACCAGTATCTCTGAGGAAGTGTTATTTGGTAATCCATTGGTCCTATTTTTTCCAAAATCTTAAAGGATCCCATGTACCTAGGTGAGATATTACCCTACCAATGAATACATATATGGCCCAACCTGGGCAAGACTCACAGGAAAACCCAATATATGAAATTGAACTCAGTTGGTCATTGATTTCGGTTGTCATATGACTGTTGTCTATAACGAGTTAGCATCATGTGCTTTCTGATCAACTATACCTACTTTGTAGTCTTCTGAACAAGATGAGGTCCAAGTAAAGCTTCCTCCCCTACAACTAGCTACCATAGAGTTTAATAGAAAGGACTACCATATAAGGATTCATATGGATCCATTTGAATGGTATCCTGGAATTTTTTATTATAAGAGAACTCAATGAGGGGTATGTGTTTCTCCCAAGAACCCTCAAAGCTAGGGAAACATACATGGAGCATGTCCTCTAAAACTTGAATCATACACTCTGTCTGTCCATAATTCTGAGGTTGATTGGTTGTGCTCGTAAGCACCTATGTACTCAAGAACTTTTACAAACCCTTCCAAAAATGTTATGGAAAGAAAGTGTCTGTCAAAAATGATATAACGATGATCTCCATGAAGACATATGACCACTCTAACATATATCCTTCCTATATCGTATACCTAGAAGATCTATCACACATGTAAGAATTGTGTGACCTTCATAAAATGAGGAATGACAGCCCACATTGTATCATTTACACAAGGTTATCTGGATAAACCGGTCACGAAATCCATAGAAACATCATCCCATTTCCACTCAGGAATAGATAATGGTTGTAAAATCTCTTTTGGACATTGATGTTCTAACTTAACCTACTGACAGGTGTAACACTGAGTGATAAATTATTCAATCTATTATTTCATACCAAGCCACCAATAATAGAATTGTAATTTTCAATACATCTTGGTGACACCAGGGTGAACTACCCAAGTTGAGGTATGAAATCCCTGCATTAGTTCCTCTATTATGTCTTCTGAGACCCATACATGCCCATTTAATAGTAAAGTGCCATCCCCATCCATGGTCTAACATGAAGATGTATCATTATCTAAAATTATTTCCTTAAGAAAAGGCCCTTGGGATCAGATAGTTTCATTATTATCACCCATTCCAAAAGGGTAGAGGTCACCGCTAAGGCTGAGAATAAATTTTATGCATGATCCTCCTAAACCTCAACATTAATTTATAAAATAAAATCCATGAGATGAAATTCACCACTAGAATCCTAGACTACTTGTATCTGAGTTTTTCATCTCAGAGCATTGGTTACTACATTATCTTTCCCTTGTGTGTATGAAAGATCAAAATCAAACAAATATAGGTAATTAAACCACATGCGCTGCCTGAGATTTAGATCTCACTATGTAAATATGTACTTGAGAATTTTGTGATCTGTGAATTCCAAAAAATTCTATCCAAGTAAATAAAAGTGTCTCCAACAGCATAAGGCATAAACAACCGCAGCTATCTTGAGGTCGTGTGTCAGATGATTCTACCCATAAGGCCTTTACTAATGAGACTCGTACGCGATGACTTGCTCATCAAAAATCATAAAATCTCCATGCTTGATACCTAATGTGTCACAATATATAGTATAGATCCTTCCTATCTCTGGTAGAATCAATATCAGCATTGAATTCAATATTCCCTTCAACTCCTAAAAGGATGCTTCATAATCTTCTGACCATACTAATTTCCCACCCTTCTTTTTCAAGCCAGTAAGTAGTGCTACAAGGAGTGATAAATCCTAGATTAAGCATCTGTAATATCTGGATAGCCCCAAGAAACTCCTTATGTCAAAAATTTTCTTGGGATGCTCCCATGAAACTACAAATGTTAGTTTATCTGGGTCTACTAAAACTCCAGAATATCCATAGGTTATATCCTATAAGGAGGAATGGTCACTGGTACTACTCCTAAAACTATCTCAATTATAAAATCTACCTATCACACTAGTGGTATCCTAGATATGTTTTCAAGGAATATTTGTGTGTAACTCTCCACTATAGGAGGTAAAATAGTGAGTCGTAACCCTTAATCATCCAGGAAATGGATGGTGATCTGAGCAGTCACACTACCCAACCTATGCTTCTCAGGTCTTTCTCAAGTCACGTGAAGGTCCCATTCTCACTTTTGCACATGCCTACTGCCCTTTGGTGATGTAAATGTCACCCTTCATCGATATCATTCTTGTATGGGCTTAATAGGGTAATAACTAGTCCATACCAATCATTACATCAAATATTGTTATGTCAAGGATGAAAATATACCATAAGAAGAGGTATCCACCTATCTTAAGGGTATAATCCATACAGTGGAGAAATCCTTATGATCGAATAACTAACGGGGTATCAAGTCTCATAACACCATAAAAGTGTTTGATCTCGAGGCATATAATATTCATGATTTCCTCAGATATGAAAGATTGGGATGCACCTATATCAAATAAAGAAAACATAAAAGTGGAGTCTACTATAATACTACCTCGAACTATAGAAGTTTTGTAGCTCTACTCCTCTGGTATAGATTGGACAACATGTAATTGGCATGAACTGCGGCTCTAAGTCACTTTCTGACTTCCCTGAGAAATCCCACTCTATTGGTACTGAGAATCATGATTCTGACTACCTCTACCTCAAATTCCACCTTAGCCTGAGTGGTTGGTGTTATTATAGCTTCTTTCCTAATGAGATATTATAGGCCTCACTCTTGAAGGTAAAGTAGGTGTAGATCCCTTCTCTTTGGGTGATTATGGAAAAGTCATGCAAAAGCGCTCGATGTGCCCCATCTTACTACATCCTCTACATTCCACTAGATCCTATAATAACTAAGGTTTTTTATGTCCCAAATTCCCACACTAGTGACATATCAAGAAGATATTTATATAAGGAGCTTGACTGCTACTACCCCCATGAAAAACCTTGAAGTGATACTTGCATCCAATTCAAGAACCACTTATATATTTAAGTTCTAAACCATCCTAGCTCACACCATTAGCTTCCCTTGGATTTAGATCTGTAATAAGGTCTTGATTTATTATTTAAAATATAGTCATTAGTTTAAATACATTGACCTGAGACTGGATGTCATATACCATCCCATCCTCAAATTGTCTAGCTGTCATAAAGTCACCACTTTCTAGATTCAGTGCGAACCATTGTAGCTCAGTAAAGAAAAAAGAATACTCCATGACAGACATAGATCCTTATTACAGGTTCATAAACTATATATATCTATTAGGCATCAAAGTATACAGAAAAAAATATTCATATAAGATAGTTTGGAAATTTTCCCAAACCATATTATGATGTTGGTCTCCCTAGGTAATAATTTCTCTCCATCTCTTGGCAGAATCAAATATAATATAGGCAGAAATTTTGAATCTCTACTCTAAAGGTGTCTCAAGATAATAAAATATAAAAAAATAGCTTTAATCTAAGACTCAGCAGCATGTGGTTCATAATCTCATGAAAAGGTGGGAGGATGCTGCTATTAGAACTCCCTAGTCAACGCTACCATACTCGGGGTAGCTCAAGAAACACCTTGAAAAGACTGAAACATATGAAATAATAATACCTCACATAAATGGGATTTGGTTCCCATATCAGAAATAGTAATAGGTTCAACATGTGGCACTGTAGGATGAATCACTAGTGGCTCAGGGTCCACCACCTCCAATATATGGTCATCACCATCATAAGGACATATGACTAGAGTAAGTCATAGAGGCATGATGCTACAAGTCCAAATACATTCCTCAGATGAAATATTAACAATTGAAAAGATTTAAGATATAAAAGTAGGAAAATTACATATCCTTTCTATAGACATATCATACCCCTATGCCTTCTCTTAAAGCTAGTACTGAGTAATAAAAAAAGACCATAGCATACCATAAGAATATAAGGGACACACCAACTACCCGCTACTAAGGTTGGGTTTGGGTCTAGGTCTTTGTTTCACATGTATAGGATACCTAATATCATTTTAAAAGTCATAATCATTTTAAATTTGTGCTTATTCAGATATTAAAATCTCTTTAAATGGTTGAATTAGATGTATCACCATTTCCAATCCATGAGGGACCATACTCCTAATGAACCAAAATATGGTGTCCACTTAACCAATACCGTAACACGTTCTAGCCCATGAGATCAATGGTCCATGGCTCAATGTGCCACAATTAATTGCTTAAGGTGTATGCTTTAACCTATGCAGGAAAACATAGTTAGGTTAAGGCATTCACTTTAAGTGTCGATTATGTTTTCTCTATCCTCAAAATAATTTCAGCGTAATTACATAGGTAATTAAGGAACTAATAATATGAAACAAGAAAATGAACACTGAAAATAGACATGGCATGGAAAACTTCATGGTATATTAGTCATATTGTTTCTATAATGATGAATGTAATGAAATTCCTTCATTTTAGTGGTATAAGGTAATACAATTCTCATTTAAATAATTCCAATATCAATAACATCACCAGACATGTGTGTCACACAACAGTGAAGTCCTATCAACCATAAATGGCATAATCAATAACTTTAATTTCCCATCCCAGGTAATTTGGGTTTCCCCTATACACGGTTTGGATACATCCAAGAACATAGTCATTTCCAAATCCTAATAACTCCTAGTATCCTATCTAATAAACAAACAGTAATACAAAGAAAAAATAATGCTCTGAAACCACTTTGTAATGTCCCGACCTAGCGTCCACTTAACTAGGGCCCCAAGACGGAGGGTACATGCCCTCAAGATCACCTCCCCGTATGCTAGAGGATGCCAAATAATAGTGAGGGTGTAAAGGTGGTACAGTGGGGAGATTAGACACATATATCAGAGTTCCATAGTGGATAACAATAATAATAATAAAATAGTGGACAAATGGTCTAAAAAACACCAAAGACTCGACCAATAACCTGTCATAGCAGAATCACACACAACATATGTGGTAATAATAAACTTTAGAATCATAAATAACTGAACAATAGAATAATAATATCAAAAACCACAAGTCAGTGTCATATACATGGATGCATGGCATGCTGACGTACAAAAGGGGGACAAGGGATTGGCATATACAATATGCTATACAGAAACCAAAAAAATACAAAAGGATAATCCACTAGAATCTTGATCATATGCTCAGTCCTATGCTCATATTCTCCAACTATAAGTAAATAATATCAAATATATCTAGTAGGGTTCTTGACTTTATCCATACCTGCAGACAAGTAATCTACTCGGGTTCTAAAGGCGGCTTGAGTATGGTATGAGATAAAATCTCAGTATGCCACCACCAACAATGTCTAGAAGTAACCCAAGCAGTTTACATAGAAATAGTGGTGTGAAAATATAAATATATAAGAAACAATTTTTAATAAATAACTGTCCTACTCAGGTTTCTTAAGGACACATGGAGGCTCTACCTACTGCATCTCATGGCTGGAATGATATCTGGTCAATAACTATATATGTAGTGATAATATATATATATATAGTTATATATTTCATCCACCAATATGGACTAATTACGTGTGAATGTAAGTATCCATATACCTAGAATACTAGGTGCTAGCAGGACCGGGTCGTAAATCAGTCATCTATAACTAGCCTAAATGAGCCTATAAGATCAAGAAAAAGGGTAAATTACCTAAATTCCGTGATGATTGAGAGATTTTATCCTCAACAATCGATATAGTGGGTGTGTCTTCATGCAAAAAACTATAAAAAAGGACCAAGTGAATCATTCCCACTATCCAAATAGCGTCAACGATGTGATACGTCATGCTCAACACCTCGTGTAAGGGAGAGTGAAATCCTATGCCCAACAAGTCCCTTAACCATCATACCATGACCAATATCAATGGATTCATAATAATAAGAATAATATACATTATGAATTACCTCTCATGAATTAAATTTACTAATCCCATTATAAAAAAGGCATTATAATTTAATTAAAGCATTTAATAAATCATGCAATAATTAGTATGGTCTTTCCACCCTTTATAAACCATTTTAATTAATCCATTTAATTAATTTAAGCATGAAAAACATCACGAAGTAAGCTATTTCATTTAATAAATCCATTTAATTAAATAAAACATTGAAATTAAATTTACATGGCTCAATGAAGCACTTATAAGGTGTCATTGTCAATTGGGCATTTACCTACAAGGGAAATTCCATACATAAGGCAGGCCAAACACTTAGGAAGTTCATTGGTTCAATGGAAAATTATTTAACAGTGGGAAATTCTATTTTTAATCCAAGAAAAATTATTTGAAGTTGTTTCGAGCATTAAATATATTAATTTTAAAGGGGAAATTCAAGTCATCACACCCAAGAGGTGTCTGTGATTGATGTCAACATACTCTAATTACTATAAAATTATCCTTGGGAGTGTAACAAGATGCGTATAAAAATTTAGAATGATTAAATTTTTTTAAGGAAACGTGCGATAAAGGCTGGTGTATGGGATAATGGTGCAGCTATAGAAACACTATGACTTTTGGGGAAAATAATGATACCACCTAGCTTAGGGTCGTTGATGACTCCTCATCCAAAGGAAGCCCCAGATTCAATGTAGATTGGGAGAAATCTAAGAAAAGGTTCAATATTCTGAAAATAGGGGAAAATATATTGCACATAAATAGCACAAAAGATTCAAAGATAAACTTAGAACATAAGAAATAGGACTCGAGAGCATGTCTCTAGCTATCCAAAACTTATGAAGGATCTTGATTTTATGTCTGGATCTATGCCCAATGGTGATTCTATCATAGAATGAGAAGATGGATTATGCGAGTAGAAACAAAGATTTAGCTATTGGAATGAGAGGAGAAGAGTAGTGGTTTAGTTTTAGGTCCATTAAGGTAAATTTGGAAATTTTACACTAAAAAAATAAGGGCACACATTTTGTCCCCACGGTTGGCCAAACTGTGCACCAACCATGAGAATGGCCTCTATTAAAGAGGCCTATAATCATATATGGTCATGTGCCTTGGGTTGCACAGTTTTATAAAAATGGTTTGGCCCTCAGTTCTCCTCTATCTCACTAAACATAGTTAGGAGAGACCATGCGGACATGGATGCATGGTTTGTAATAACCGTGCAGCCTAGTCTATTTTTTAAATTCTTGGGTTTCCATGCCCCTAACAAGCCTTGTACACCCTGATAACCTCTATGACTCCATTGGGTAACATAATAAGGTTCATTTAAAGGAATTTAACCCAAAAAATAAATGATTTTTTCCTTTGTGAAAAGATGGGTCATTGCATTAGAACCAATTTCATTTTATATGTGGTATTGTGAGGTTGAATGGTGATCTGAACAAAGGAAAAAACTAAACAATAGGAACGAATTGGATCTTTTCAGTGTAAAGATAAAAATAATAGAACCATTTGAATAGAATATAATAAACAAAATATTACAAATAAAAACAATAAAGAAAATGATGATTTAACGTGATTCGGTCCCATGGGGACCTACGTGCATGGAATGAACACCACCCACTCACTCATACGTTTTATTAATGCTCAAAAGAAAATGATAAAAAGAGAATAGATACTAATAACAACCATATGATCTAGAATAGAACAAAAGAAATAAATATTATCATTTTCATGCTAATATGAAACAAAAAACTTACAGTGATGAACACTTCAAAGTCCAGTTGTCCTGATCTCTTCACACTGGAAGTCTGATGCGCAATGCACCCAGATCCGGGATATGTTTATTCCACTTGCACTTGTTGAACCATCGCCAAGAATAAGGTTCACACATCTTTTAAGTAGAAAGGAATTCATCTCCACTACAATACCAACAACTGGATGAGGTCGGGGAGAGTGATAAGCCCGACAAGGCTCTAATGAGGCATGATAGTAGTGGTGAATAAGTGCTTCACCTAGAGGAACCGAGAGATGAACCCAGATGAAGAGATGAATGAATCCCATGAATTAATTCAGCGTAGTGGGGTAATCAATTCACCTTGAAACTACCTTCATGATGAAACAACACATCAATCTAGGGTTCACCACACACACGCCATTGAAACAGAAACACATATGAGTAATCAAGTGGTAGGACAAGTGGACGGTGTCGATGCAATGGGAAGAAAAAGAAATTGATGGCCAATGATCCGTTCGGCAAGAGGATTGCCACTATTTCATAGGGGCACATGGGTAGCAAGCCGACCAAAATACCAAGGCCCAAATAAGGATTTTTATGTGGAAAAGAGAGGTCCAATGGCAATTAAAATTGAGTAAAAAAATATAAATAAAAAATTAAAACAATTTTTGATGGTTTGTATGTCATGGATATTAACAAAATAAATAGAAGAGTAAAATGAGGAAAAAATTCAACATGAAAGCATAATTAAATGTCAAAATTCACAAATCTCCACCATTTTCAATTTAATTTGGTTATGTTCTTGAACCTATAGTTATAGAATCAAAACCATGTTAAACCGATCTAATCATAATTTAAACTTAGATAGAACCACTTATTTAGTCAAACTACCAGGCAAGTTTATGTTAGTGTGTATCTTATTGACACACATGGTTCTGGAGTCTACAACATCTCTAATGAAATATTTCCTAATATCTATGTGCTTATATTTACCATGGAATACTAAATTTTTGGATAGGTGAATTACAGATTGGCTATCAGAATACACATTGATAACAAAATTATAAAGGCCAAGTTTAGAAGAAACACCTTTTATACAAAAAACTTCTTTAATTACCTTAGTCATGGAAATATACTCATATTCTATGTTTGAAAGTGAGACCATAGACTTCATGTTTCATTTCCATTAAATAGGTCCACCACAAGTAGTAAATACATCATCAGTTAAATAATTACAAGTGCTAATGTTTCTAGCTTATTCAGGATCAACATAACAAAAAATTGTTTTAGCAGTATCTAGGTTTCTACTATAAAAAAGTGAAATATTGGAGCTACAGGAGAGATATCTCAAAATCCACTTAAGGTCATGCCATTGTAGCTTCCCAAATGTGGCCATGAATCTGCTTAAAGTGTAGATTTAATAGGAAATATCTGGGCTGGTGTAAATCATGCAATACATGACACTTCCCAAAATATTAGCATAAGGTATTTGAGACATAAAGTGTACATCATCAGCAGCTATGGGTGCCTATGTTAAAGACAGTTTAAAATGTTGTCCAAGAGGTATAATTAATGGTTTTATAGATTCAAACATATATCTCTTGAGTATTTTTAAAACATAAGAATATTGAAATTAATAAATCACTTTTTTTATTTGTCCCTAATTATCTCAATACCTAAGATTTTCTTAGCTGCACCTAAGACTTTCATTTAAAACATTCCTTTTAATTGTTATTTAATAGTAGAAATGATATTAATATTTTTGAAAATTATAAGTATGTCATCCACATAAAGAAACAAATAAAGCATGCAATTTTTTATTGATTTAAAATAAACACATGCATCATATTGACCCCTAATGGACTGGTTAGCTAACATGAATGAATAAAATTTCAAGTACCACAACATAAAGGCTTGTTTCATCCCATACAATTATTTTTCTAAAGGCAAAGTTGATTCAATTTGAATTCATTTGGATAACCATCAAGAGGCTTCATATAAATTTTCTCATTAAAAACTCCATGTAGAAAAGAAATTTTTACATCTAATTGTTCAATATGAAGATCATTATAGGTAGTAAATTCAAGTAAAATCCTAATGGAAGATTTCTTAATAATAGGGGAAATTTTTTAGAGTAATTAATTCCCTATCATTGAATTAAATCCTTAGAAACAAACCTTTATTTATACTTGATTTTATTTACCTCAAGGTTTTCATGTTTTGTTTTAAAGATTAATTTGGAACCAATTATTTTAGCATTAGCTGGTTTGTTTACAACAGTCCAAGTATGGTTATTTTTTAAAGACTGTATTTCTTCATTCATGGAAAAGAACCATTGCATTTAGTCTTTATAATTTATGGCTTGCCTATAGGTTTTATGATAAACATATATAAGATCATGGGCTAAATGAAAGGCATAATATGCCATAGCATACTGACTAAATTGAGAAGGAGGTTTCAAATCTCTCTTTTCCCTATCTCAGGTCAGTTGGTAGTCTCTATTAAGGGCTGCAGGTTCAGATTCAGAATCAGGATCAAAAGTATAAGAAGAATCAGCCTTTGCATCAGTTTGTTTATCAAGTGGATAAGGTTGGATAGGAGCCTCAGACTGGGTTGGGATCTTAGTTTCATTAGCCTATTCAGAGTCTGGTTCACTGCTTCCATATGTGGAAACCTTATTTTTAGGAGAGGAAGAATCATAAAAGACAACATCTCTACTTATAATGCTCTTTTGATAACCAGGTTTATCTACCCAAAGCTTATACCCCTTAACACCATTGACATACTCAAAAAAGAATCATTTTAGATCTCTTGGTTCTAACTTTTCAGTCTTAATATGAGAATATGTTACACAGCCAATGATTCTTAAGTATGTATAGGAAGGGGTTTTACCATTCCAAAATTCTTTAGGTATTTTAAACTATTTAGAATAAGAGGGACACCTACTAATTAGGTATACTACAGTGCTAGAATCCTCTAGACAGATGGATTTGGGGAGGCCTAAGCACGAAAGCATGCTCCAATCTCTTTCTAGGATAGTCCTATTCATTATTTCTACGAAGCCATTTTTTTGGGGAGTTTCCCTAAGTTTTCTATGTCTTTTAACACCTTCATATTCACAAAACTGTATGAACATAGTGGATAGGTATTCAATCCCATTGTCTATTCTTATAGTTTTAACATTCTTCCCAATTTGGTTTTCAACTAAAATTTTCCAAGTTTTAAATGTTTGAAAACAAATCAGATATTTTTTTAACAATGTAAATCCATGCTTTTCTAGAGAATTCATCTATGAAATTAACAATGTAGGAACCTCCGCCATGGGAGGAAGTCCTAGATGTACCCCATAGATCAAAGTGGGAATATTCTAAGGGGTTGGTGGATTTGAAATTAGACCTACTAAAACTAACCCCCTTGGCCTTTCCCATCACACAATATTCACAAAATGAAATATTTCTTTGTGTGATGTCACTCAACAACCCTTACTTGTAGAGTTCCTCAAGGCCTTTGGAGATAACATGCCCCAATCTTCTCTGAAAAAGCATAGTATTATCAGTATCGGTTTAATATAAAGTACTCAATTTCCTTGAATGGGTATTTACATTCAAGACATACAACCCATTGATTAAATATCCCTTAAGAATGGCTTTATAACCTTTAGAGATTTTAAGGCAGCCTATTTTATACCTAAAGGTAAATCCATTTTGGTCTAAGACCCCTAATGAAACCAGGTTTCTTTGAGTATTGGGAACACACCTAACATGAACTAAAATAATGATAGTATAGTCATCAAGTTCCAAAAAATAGAACCTCTACCCTTAACTTTAAACCTCTTGTTATTACCTAAGAGGACATCTCATTATACACTCTCAACCAATTCTATAAAGAATTCTCTAAAAGAAAACATATGAAAATGAAAACCTAAATCAAGGACCCACTATTGATTGAGTGCATGGGTTAAAACATTAAGGACCTCAACAGTTTCATAAGAAGAGCCTACAATAAGGGATTGATCAATGGGTTGTTTAGACTCTCTCTTAGGCTTGACTTTCCTACATTCAGGTTTAATGTTCTCTAGTTTTCCACAATTAAAATAGGTGACATTTCTATCCCTAGAATGAGACCTAGTCTTAGTTTCTTTATTTATTTTTCTTTTATATTTATTAAATTGTTTCTTATTAGTTTTATATTGAGTTCTACCCCTAGAGAATAAGTTCTCATCATCACCTTTGATTCTAGGTTTAAAATGTAGCTCCTTAGAAAGAAGGTCTGATTTAACCTCTTTTAGGGTTAAAGAGTCTCAACCATAAATTTTGGTATCGACAAGTGTGTTGTAGGCATTATATAAATAGATTAAGAGGATCATTTCTTGATCCTCATCATCAATAGAAAAATTAATGTTGGTTAAATCTAACATGACTTTATTAAACTCATATAGATGGGCTTTAATAGAACTACCAGGTTTCATTTTGAATATAAACTTGTGATGTTTTTTGTAAAGCCTACGTACTAATGAAGTATTCATGTAAAGTTTCTCAAGTTTAAGGAAAATTATAGCATTAGTAGAATCATAAAACACTTATCTAAGGAATTTATCACCTAAGGAAAGAAAAAGGGAGCTATGTGCTTTAACTAACACAACAGGGGAAATATCTATGTATTTTTTATTAGGTTTTCCAATTTCATTTATAGTAATAATAGATTTATTAGGCCCATAGAGGGAATCAATTAGGCCCTTCTATACAAGCATGGATCTCATCTTGATTCGACACAAGTTAAAGTCATTGTCACTATCAAATTTATTGATTTTATATCTTATGGTTGACATGTTTACCCACAGAGTAGATGTCAAGTTCTTGCGAACAATGTTAAGCATACACCCCCAATAACTGACCAATCTATTGGGTAAACAATGTTTTATCCAAAGGGATACAAAATTAAAAGAAACATAGAAGGTCAATGGCTTTAAATAATTCCAACCAAGAAATATAGTGGTGATTTAACAGTGAAATTATAGTGTGAAAATAAAACCAGAAATGAGAACTCTAAATAAAGAAAGCATGAAAAAATCAAATTCAATAGAAAAAAGAAAGATAGTGAAGTTTGATATCACTTTGCGAGTTTTAATGGTGATCTGAACAAAGGAAAAAAACAAAACAATACTAGGACTGAACTAGATATTTTCTATGAAAATATGGAAATCACATAACTATTTGAACAGAATACAAGAAACAAAATATTACAAATAAAATAGTAAAGAACATGATGATTTAACATGATTCAGTCCCATGAGGACCTATGTGCATGGAAAGAACACCACCCACTCATGCACACATTTTAATAATGCTCAAAAGAAAATGATACAAAGAGAAAATATCCTAGTAACAACTATAGGATCAAGAATAGAACCAAAGAAAGAAATATTTACATGTTTTAGATTAATAGAAAACAAAAAAACTTATAGTTTTAGATGCCTCAATGTCTGGTGATCTTGATCTATTAGCGCTAGAAACCTAATGTGCAACGCACCTAGATCCAGGATCTGCTTATTTTACTCACACTCATGGAACCATCACCAAGAACGAGGGTCGCACGTCTTCCAAGATGGAAGGATGTCATCTCTGCCATAATACCAGCAATCAGATGAGGTCAGGGAGAGTGATAGGCCTCAAAAAGGCTCCAATAAGGCATTACAGCTTTTTGAGAACAAGATCTTTACATGGAGGAATCAATAGTTGAACCCAAACGAAGAGCTGATTGAATCTTGTGAATCAATTCAGTGTAGTGGGATGATCAATTCCCCCTAAAATCATGTGCATGAATAAATGACACAACAAAAAGGGGTGTTCCATGCATACACTATCAAAATAGAAACACATTTGAGAAATAAAGTGGTGGGACAAGTGGACGGTGCATATGAAATGGGATATAAAAGTAATTTACAGCCGAGGATCTATTCAGCAAGTGGATTGCCACCATGTCATAGGGGTGCACGGAAAGTAAGCCTGCCAAAAGGAAAAGGACTAAATAAGAAGGCTCATGCGGAAAATAGAGGTCCATGAGAAATTAAAATTGAGAAAAAAAACTTAAATAAAAAAATTAAAACAATTCTTTATGGTTTGCATGACATGGATATTAACAAACTAAATGACAGAGTAAAATGATGACAAAATAAAATACAAAAACATAATTGAATTTCACAATTCATAGGTATTTTTTGAGATAGTTTTCTTGCATATTTAAGAGGGATAATTATGAAGATTATTCTTTTTGTAATTATGTGGGGGTGTGTTTACATTTTTACCTATAGTGATTCTTCTATTTACATATGGTTTTTTCCCATTTAATTTTGGGGGTTTTCCTATGTTGCATCTAGTTTCATTTATTTCTATATTTTTACACTTTATTTTATCTCATAATTATCATTGTATTAGTGGTCCAATCATTTTTTGTGTCAACAGGTTGTGCTAGGAGAAGTATGATAGTCATTATACCAAAATTAGCATTTAACGGCGGTCTTTTCACGGTGATTTTGAAAAATGTCGCTAAATGTTTTTCTGAAAAAAAAATATCAATGGTTGTTAAAAACTCCACTAAATGTATTTTAAAAATATTTTTTTTCAAAAAAAAAAGTTTAGCGATATTTTTTTAAAAAACCATCGGGAGATGGCGGCAGTTTTAAAAAACTGCTGCTAAATTAATGCAAAAAAATTAAATATATATATTTAATTATAATTTATTATTTATTATTTTCTATCATATATAGTTTATAATTTATAATTTTAATTAATTATAATTTGTTAATTAATAAATATTTATAATTTTTAGTTGATAATAATATGAAAGTTAAAAAATGTCCAATAAGTTAAAAATCATATTTCGGCATCAATTAACCATAACTTTTGATCCAGGAGTCTGTTTTAGATCTAAAACCTATCAAATCGAAGCTTTTAAAATGAAATAAAATTATATTAGATTTAAATTTTTAATAATTAAAAAAATTAAATTTATTATTATTTTCAGAAAAGTAGGAAATCAAACTTGAACTTAAAACGATCCTAACTTTTGATCTGGGTGTCTTTTTGGACTCTATCACATATCAAATAGAAGCTTGTGATGATATCTACACCATATTAATTTGGGGGATCCAGGTCACTATTTTTTGAAAGCAAAAAGAGGCCCTAAAGGCCTTCAAAACTGTGTTTTTAGTCAGGGAACCCCAATTTTTTAACATTCGATGGATTTCTAGGCTCGTTTAAGGGGTCTTATTGCCTTTTTCGATAGAGACTAAATTTATTCCTAGGGATTACCTTTATAATGATATTATTATTTTTAAATTTTATCATTTTTTATAATTTAGTTTTATTTATAATTAAATAAACGCATATTTTCTTATATTTACTTATAATAAATCACTTGTATAAATACTTATTTACATAGAAATGTATTTTTAAACATATAAACCAAATGGAAATAAATATTTTTATTCATTTCATTTAAAATATATAATTATCGATTTTAAATACTTTATAAAAATGCATGAATTTGTATATATATACCTATAGAAGTGATGTTTATATATAAACATGTGTGTGTTAATAAAAAAATCCACATTTATGTGTATATTCTAATATATGTAAATAAATACATATATATGTATATACATTTGTAAATATTTATATATATTTATGTTTATATATTTCTATATCATTTATGTGTATATATATATAGATATATTAATATTTACTTGTGTTTATATATATATATATATATATTGATATTAATATACAATTATGTATCTAAGTGTGTTTATATATATTTATGTAACATAAATATGTTTTTATATATATTTATGTAAATTTTCTTATATGTATATATATTGACAGATATTTATATCCATATATTATTTTATTATTTTATTATTTTATTATTTTATTATTTTATTATTTTATTATTTTATTATTTTATTATTTATAATTTATTATTTATTATTTATTATTTGTATATTTATTTATTATTTATTTATTATTTATTTATTATTTATTGGTTTATTTTTATTATAAATTATTGTTAAATGACTATTTAAAATTTATTTAATATTTATGATTTATTATTATTATTTATTATTTATTTATTATTTATTTATTTAATATTTAATATTTATTATTTAGGTATTATTTAGGTATAAGATTCAAATCTCTCACATACCATATATTTGTCAGATTTATGCATGGCATGCATGCATGGTATGTAACACCCCAACCCCAAAATCCTGGAACAAGTGCATTACTTATTACATTGGCATGATTAAGAGGAATGAAATTCTGAAGGAATGATCATTTTAGTAGTCTTGAAGAAATTAGATACATACATGAAACTCATATTACAATGGGAATGGTAACAAAATATAATACATAACAAAAACTAATAAACTGCATCCACAGAAACTCAATAAATGGTCTCCTCTTCATACCCTATTAAAGGTAAAAAAATAAAATGGGTGAGATAAAATGCTCAGTAAGGGTTACAAATAGAGGAAACATGGATCATCAATAATTGAATCATAATCAAATTGGCATAGTCAATATGGCATGGTGAATAAATGAAAAACACACACCATTAGTAAACTCATAATAAAACTGCATCCATATATTTTTTCATAGTGAAACACTCATGGATAGTAATAACTAAAAATGAATAAATAGAATGCTTATTAATTGTATTTCATGTATGTATAACATGATACCACTATACCATCAAAATGGTTTAAGTCTATGGGTAGAAACCCGTCTAATTTTTGGAAACAAGCTCGAAGGGTTTGTCGCCAACTGATTTGTCTCATGAGACATGTTGATGCATCGAGGGGATATAGAGCACCCCACCCATCGCTAAAAGTCCAAATAATTATTTATACATATATTTAGTACAAGTAAAATGTGCCTTCTCAATATCAGTATAGAGTACATGTTACGAATTCAACAATATTTCCATAGTTAAAACAACATTCCAAATAAACATTGTATGTAAAAGGGTATACAGCTTAAGACAATAATCATATCAATGAAAAAATAATATGGATATATAATATATATATAAATTAAAATGAAAAATGATCTCCAATGGGCATTTTATACACCACATAATAAATATTAGGTTCACAATACCAAGTAAATGACAATGAAATGGAAATTGAGACAAAGCCCCTTACCACATAGTAATCAATCGAGTCGTATGACCAAAAATTAATAACCACCAAATGAATCACAGAATACCATGAATATAGAGATAATAATGATAATATATATCAAATTTTAGTACAAAATACACCACATTCAATAAATAAGTAGCGAACAATAGAAATCTCACGGAATTAGAAGTGAGATAAGAAAACCCCTTACAAACATTTTAGCATGGTAACAGGTTCTATTGTGAGGACTTAATGATAGGTAAAGAGGTATCCCATAATTTATATATCATAATATCAGTATATAGGAGCTGATAAAATATACCTCATCATTATGAATTAAAAATAAAAGGACACGACATTGGGGGGATTCTTGAATAAAAATGAGAGAGAGGATCCCTTACCTTATGCCCGAAGGTGTTCTCAATTGATCTTAATGACGTAAGTAATCAAATTTATATTCATTAATTAATAATTCCAGAACCTCATCAACATTTAATTTATTTATTATAACCATATTAGGTTTATTCATTCCCTTTTTGATGGGTTTAAGAGGTTCAATTTTATTATTTTGGAAGCATTTTCTTCCTTAGTTTTCATGCTCGGTTTACCTATATTCATGAATGGAAGTTAATTTGAATATGGTAAAACATATAGAATTGTTAATATATACTATTAGTTACATTATAGTTACATTATAGTGATTATAATTATTTTTGGGTAATATTCCATGAGGATGACTCATTAGTTAAAAGTTAATTACAAATTCTTAGATTAACTTAGCAGTTTTGTGCATAATGAACTTGTTTTGTATTATTGTTTTATATTATGAGTTTGTAAGGATTATAGAACATTTAATAAGGTAAAATACATATATTATGATTTGTTTCAACAATTAAGAAAGTTTCATGACTAGTCTTGAAGATATTAATAGAAATTGAATACTTGTTGCCCTTGAATGTGATAAATTAATACATCTCGGACGGTATTTTCATTTTTAGTGTAAGAGGCAGGGGAAAAAAGAGATGATGATGAAATATTCCATTAGTGTAATAAAATTACAATCCATATAAGTTACTAGAATTATAATAGCATTTTTATTTGTGGAGGTGAGGATAGATCAACAAAATAATGGAACTTGTAAAAGAATTTGAAAGAAAATGGAAGAGATGTTCACCTCTTGAGTACTCCTCCTTAAGAATATCCCTGAGGCATTTTTTGGACTTTTTGTGAGACCAGCAGGTCTTGGACGTGGGGTAGGACCTTAGGAAGATATATGATTAGAATTTAGGAAATTATTGAAGCTTGAGAGGTGTGGGAGGAAGAGGGGGTGAGGGGTGGTTTATATAGTGGAGGGGAGGATGAATTTTACATTATTTTAATATTTTTGCTCAAAACTATGAATAGTATTGATTTGTGTGATCCAAAATAGTAATAATTTTATGTGAGTTAGAATCATGTGAGATTACATCAGCCTTTCATCACCTATGATTTGGTAAAACAAGTATTTAGCATTAATTGTAATTTATCACATTTTACTATTTATCAAAAATTCAAGAATTTCATAAAAATCACAAAAATTCAACCTAACCATTTTTTTACATGTAGATTCCAAAAATGAACTCCATTTTTCCAAAATAATTTTCTAAATATGATAAATTTAATTTTTAATTAAAAATATTATTTAATCGAAAAATACCAACACTTAAAATATTCATCTTCATTTATAAGGTAACTGAATTTTATTTATAAATTAATGAGTAAGGTTACCATTCATAAGGTTTGTATTACTATTCATAAGGGTATGTTACCATTGATAAGGGTATGTTACTATTCATAAGGGTAAGTTACTATTCACCAAAAATTAACTTGATTCTATCAGATTCCAAATATCACCCTGATCGCAACCATTTGTTTTTCTAAATTCAAAATATAGAAGTTGAAAATTTTAGTTTAATAGCTAGGTTATGACTATATCCTATATAACCAAGTTTTGTTTCAAATAAAATCCATGATTTTTGAAATATAGTCTATGAATATAATGTATTTAAGAGAAACATACCATAAAATGTTTGGGGTGTTATATTATTCCAACATTTAGAAATCTCATCCTTGAAATTTTTCATGTATAAATCCCTTAAAAAAGATGTGGGTGGTTATTATACATAAACTCTCAGCTTCCTATATTTCTTTCTCCATATTATAGTTTCTCCAAAGAACCTTGACTAGATGAGTTGTCTGATTTCTCAATACCTTCTCCCTTTTTTCAAGAATCTTGATAGACTAATCACAGTATGAAAAATCAAGTTCTAGTTCTATTTCTTCAAAGGTGAGTACATGTGTTGGGTATGACATGTATTTATTTAACAATGACACATGGAAGACATTATGAACTTTGGAGAGACTTGGTGACATTGCTAAACAGTAATCTATAGCTCTGATCCTTTCTAGAATTTCAAATAGTCTGATGTACATAGGGCTTAGTTTCCCTTTCTTACCAAAACTTAAGACACCCTTCCACAGAGATAATTTTAGAAAGACATGATCTCCTACTTCAAATTCCAAATATTTTCTACGGTTGTTAGCATAACTCTTTTTCCTACTTTAGGCTACTTTAACATGGGCTTGGATTTTCTTGACCTTTGTAGTTGTCTCTTCAATAAGTTCTGGGCATAAAAGTTTCCTCTTTCCAACTTCATCCCAACAAGTTGGAGTTCTACACCTCTTACCATATAATGTTTCATATGGAGCTATTTGAATGCTAGAATGGAAACTATTATTGTAGGAAAATTCCACCAAAGGAAATTATTGATCCCACATACCTTGAAAGTCAAGATAGACTGATCTCAACATGTATTCTAGTGTTTGAATAGTCCTTTCAGATTGTCTGTTAGTTTGGGGGAGATAAGCAGTACTTATATGAAGCTCAGTATCTAATTCCTTCTAAATACTTTTCCATAATTTTGATGTCAACTAGGGATATCGATCAGGAAAAATCGATAGAGGTGCACCATGGATTCTTAAAACATCATTAATATAAAGTCTTGCTAGGTGGTCAAGTGGTAAATCCTCTCTTATAGAAAGGAAATGTGCTGATTTTGTGAGATAATTAACAATTACCCATATTGTATCATTCGTTCTAGGTTTCCTTGGTAGTTCTGTGACAAAATCCATTGTAATTTCATCCCACTTCAACATAGTAATAGGTAGGGGTTTCATCACCCATCTAGGATTTTGTCTCTTTGCCTTCACCTATTGACAATCTTGACACCTTGAAACATATTCAGCAATTTTTGGCTTCATGTTATCCCACCAAAAATGTTACTTTAGATCTCTATACATTTTAGTTCTACCAGGGTGTGTAGAAAAATTTGAGCTATGAGCATCATCTAATATTTCCCTTTTTAGATTAGGTAATGATGGAATGCATAACCTCTTCCCAAATTTCATAACTCCTTCCTCATACACGAAGTCTACCAATATCACATCCTTAACAACATTAATTTTACTGTGTATATTCTCATCATCATATTTAGAGCTTTTTATCTTCTCTAGTAAAGATGGTTTAACAATCATTTGAAAGAGGAAATATTTTTCCCCTTTATTAACAATTCTCAAATCCATCTTTAGTAGATCCATGAATATATGATCTCTCTCAATCCTCATTTGGGTTAGAATTCCATGATCTTTCCTGCTTAATGCATTTTCCACCTTATTTTCCTTTCTTGGGTGCTAGTTTATTGAACAATCATAATATTTGAGTAACTCGAGTATCTCCTTTTCCTCATGTTGAGTTCTTTTTGTGTAAAAATATATTTCAAACTCTTGTGATTTGTATATATCTCACATCTTTCGCCATGGAGATAATGTCTCCATATTTTAAGTGAAAAGATTACAGCTCATAACTCAAGATCATGAGTGGAGTAATTTTACTCATGAGTCTTAAACTACCTTGATTCATAAGTAATAACTTTATCATTTTGCATAAGGACACAACCTAGTCCATTCTTTGATGCATCACTATATATCACAAATCCATCATTTCCAGATGGAAGAGTCAAAATTGGAGTGTTGAACAATATTATTTTCAATTAAGCAAAGAATTATATACATTCTTTCATCCATATAAACTTAACCCCTTTACATGTAAGGTTTGTTAGCGAGTTAGCCAATCAAGCAAAATTTTGAACGAAATGTCGATAGTAACCAACTAAGCCAATAAAACTGTGTACCTCGGTTATGTTTGTTGGTGTGGGCCACTATTGGATTGCCTTTGTCTTCGTATGATCAACTATGATTCCATCCTTATAGATAATATGGCCAAGAAAAGAAACTTATTGAAGCCAAAATTCACACTTTCTAAACTTCCCATATAATTCATTTGTTCTAAGAGTTTTCATAATACCCCACAAGTGATTCTCATGGTCTTCATAGCTTTTGTATTATACTAGGATATCATCAATAAATACCACAACAAAGTCATCAATATATTCCTTGAAAACTCTATTAATTAGATCCATGAAAACAGAGGGTGAATTAGTCATTCCAAAAGGAATTACTGTAAACTTGTAATGCCCATACCTGGTTCAAAATGGTGTATTTGGAATATCTTCTTTCCTCACACACAGTTGATGATATCCCAATCGAAGATCAATCTTTGAAAAATATTGGGCTCTATGAACTTGATCAAATAATTAATCATTATGTGGTAGAGGATACTTGTTCTTTATTTTAATATCATTGATTTCCCTATAATCAATTCATTGCCTCATGGATCCATCTTTCTTCTTGACAAAGAGGGTAGAGGAACCCCATGGAGAAACACTAGGTTGAATAAATCCTTTGTCACTCAATTCCTCTAGTTTTTTCTTTAGCTCCACTAATTCCATAGTGGTCATTCTATAGGGATTCTTTGATATATTTCTTGCACCATGAACTAAATCAATAGAGAACTCAACTTCCCACTCTGAAGGATGTCTAGGTAAATCCTCTGGAAATACTTCAATGCATTCTTGCACAATATGTACATATTCAATTTAAAGATTTATTTTCTCACCCATAGATATTGTTTTCTCTTACTCTCCAATAATTTCATTCAGTATAGCTATTGGGGGTGGATCTAGATAAGAATCATATAGTGAGGTTTCTGCTCTGAAGATAAGATATTCTACACCATTTTCAAAAATTGTAACTTCTTTCTTCTTGAAATAGATCTCCACATCATAATTTGACAACCAATTAAAACCGATAATTATATCAAATTCAATCATTGGTATGGGGATAAGGTTAGAAATTAAACCACGTTTCTGTTTCATGAGGGGGGACTGATCAACACGCATTTGTTGCAATGATACATCCCCTAGGAGTTTTGACTGATAACTCCTTTATTATATCAAATTGGACATTTCTAATTTTCTTAGAAAACTGGGAAGATATAAATGAATGTGATGATCCAGAACCAAATAAAGCATTGGCTAAGTTTGAGGAAACAATTAAAGTACCTTCCACCACATCATTAAGAACGTCAACCTTCATGGTTGTAATCGAATAAGCATTCCATTTCTCTCGTGGCCTTTTCTGAGGAAAGTTTTGTGGTGCTTAAGGACACTCATTTTCATAGTGTCCCATCTCTCTACAATTGTATCATTGAGCATCATTGACTTGTTTCTTCTCCTTGCATTCATTAGATTGATGACCCTTTTCTCCAAACTTATAGTATACTGTCATGCCTTTAATGAATTTCCCAAAATGATTATTTCCACAGTTCTCGCATAATAGGAATTGCTTTGTTCCCTTGTTCTTCTTTAGAGCTTCACCTTTTCCATGGTTATTAGAGTACCACTTCTTATATTGGTTTCCCTTGAACAAATTGGATCTTGAAAATTCCTTCTCTGTTTTGATGGAACTTAATACAATTTCATCATATGATGAAAATGTTTGAGAATCCAGTTCCCTTTGAATACTTGGCTTAAGACCTTAAAATAAATGATCAATCTTGTCTTCTAAGTCACGTATGTAATCTATGACATACCTAGCTAGCTTGTGAAGGTAACCTCATAATCTGCAACATTGTATTCTTCCCTTTTCTTTAAGCTAAGGAATTTCCTTCCCATTTCAGTTCGTTGCTCACGGGGGAAATACTTTTCGAATAATATTTCCTTAAAAGTACTCCATTTCATATCTTCTACTTCTTCTTCCTCTGTGGTATTATGGATCAAGAACCATAATTGATCATCGTTACCCTTGAGACAATATACTATCAGCACTACCTTTTCATTTTCATTGCATCTTAATTCCATGAATATCTTTTCAAGCTACTTAATCCACTGCTCAACTACCACTGGATTAGTAGTGTCACAAAAATATGGGGGCTTCTTCCAAATTAAATGATCCAACACTGGTGTAGCATGGTTATTCGTCACAACCTGGGTAATTTGTCCCAATATGGTCATGATCTGATCCTCTCCAACATTGAATGTGTTGACTTGATCAGTGGGGAAATCCCTACATTGTCCACGAGTATTGATTCCACTTCTTCCATTAGGCACCATTTCTAAATAATTTAATACAATAGATTAGGTTATGAATCATAATTTATAATCTCAACTAGAAAAGTACTTAGCATAAATTGAAATTATATGCATAGCTAATCTCATAAACATGGTTTCTCTAAGGAAAAATTAACATTCAAATCCTTCATAATGGCTTGTAAATAAAATGTGGATTATCCTAAGCATATCCCCCAAGAGTGTCAAACCAAGAGTGCAGTAAGGATTTTTGTCGTGCACCAGGATACCCTGGGTCAAACCCAAAACTCCTTGTTGGAGTTTTCACTCCTATGTACATCTGTGTCAGAGCCACCTCTACTTGTTTGTATCCAGACAGTGATGTATTTCCTAGAAAGATCTACATAATCTATTCCTTACCAAAATTCCAAGACGTTATTATATGTTTATCCTCAAATACTACCTTAGGGATTTGTTTCCTAATCTATATTTTCTAATCTAGTTTCCAAGTTTGCTACTAAAATTCCTCTCATACCAACTATAACACCCCGACCCCAAAAGCCTGGAGCCGGTGCATTACTTATTACATGGAATGATTAAGAGGAATGAAATCCTAAAGAAATGATCAGTTTAGTAGTCTTGAAAAAACTAGATACATATATGAAACTCATATTACAATGAGAAAGGTAACAAAATACAATACATAACAAAAACTAATAAATTGCATCCATGGAAACTCAATAAATGGTCTCATCTTCATAACCTGTTGAAGGTAAAAACAATTAAGGGGTGAGATCAAATTCTTAGTAAGGGTTACAAATAAAGGAAGTGTGAATCAATAATAACTGAATCACAATCAAATTTTAATAGTCAATATGTCATGGTGAATAAATAAAAAACACATGCCATTAGTAAACTGATAATAAAATTGCATCCATAGATTTTGTCATAGTGAAAACCTCATAGATAGTAATAACTAAGAATGAATAAATAGAATGATTATTAATTGTAAATCGTGTATCTAGAACATGATACTACTATACCATTGAAACGGTTTAATTCTGTGGGTAGAAACCTGTTTGATTTTTCGAAACAAACTTGAAGGGTTTGTCGCCAACTGATTTGTCTCATGAGACATGTCGATGCATCGAGGGGCTGTAACAGGCCCCACCTGTCACTAAAAGTCCAAAGAATTATTTATACATATTTTTAGTAAAAGTACAATATGTCTTTTCAATATCCATATAGAGTAGAGGTTACGAATTCAACGGTATTTCCATAGTTAAAATAACATTTCAAATAAACACCGTATATAAAAGGTTATACGACTTAAGACAATAATCATATCCATGAAACCAGAATATGAATATATAATATATTTACAATTTCAAATGAAAAATGATCTTAAATGGGAAGTGGATACACCACATAAGAAAGATTAGGTTTGCAATACCAAGTAAATGATAATGAAATGGAAATTGAGACAAAGTATCTTACCACGTAGTAATCAATCAAGTCGTACGCCCAAAAAATAATAATGACCAAATGACTCACAGAATACCATGAATATAGAGAGAATCGTGATAATATATATCAAATGTAAGTAAAAAATACACCACATGTAGGAAATAAGTGGTGAACAATGGAAATCTCATGGAATTAAAAATGAGATGAGAAAACCCCTTACAAACATTTTGGCATGGTAACGGTTAGGGATTAATGAGATGTAAAGGGGTATATCATCATTTATATATCATAAGGGAAGTATGGGGGAAATACAAAAGCATACCCCATAATTATGAATTAAAAATAAAAGGACACAACATAGGAGGGATTCTTGAATAAAAGTGAGAGAGAGGATCCCTTATCTTATGCCCGAATGTGTTCTCGATTGATTTTAATGACCTGAATAATCAAATTTAGCTTCATTAATTAATAATTCCAAAACCTCATAAACATGTTTTTGATTTAGTGTAACCTTATTAGGTTCATTCATACCTTTTTTATGGGTTTAATAGGTTTAATTTTATTATTTTGGAAGCATCTTCCTCCTTGGTTTTCATGCTCAGTTTACTTGTATTCAGGAATGGAAGTTCGTTTGAAATGTGGTCAAACATCTAGAATTGTTAATATATATTATTAGTGGAATTACAAAGATATAAATGATATTATAATGATTTTGGGTTATGTACCATGAAGATGACTCGTTGGTTACAAGTTAATTACAAACTCTTGGATTAACTTAGCTATTTTGTGCATAATGAACTTGTTTTGTATTATTATTTTATATTATGAGTGTGTAAGGATTCCAGAACATTACATATGGTAAAATACATATATTATGATTTGGTTCAACCATTAAAAAGGTTTCATGACCAGTCTTAAAGATAGTAATAGAAATTGAAAACTCGTCGTCCTTGAATGTGATAAATTAACACACCTCGGACAGTATTTTCATTTTTAGTGTAAGAGGCAGGAAAAAAGAGAGATGATGATGAAATATACTATTAGCATAATAAAATTCCAGTCCATGTAAGGTACTATATTTATCATAGCATTTGGATGTGGGGAGGTGAGGATAGAGCAACAAAAGAATGGAACTTGTAAAAGAATTTGAAAGAAAAGGGAAAAGAGGTTCACCTCTTGAGTACTCTTCCTTGAGAATCTCCTTAAGGCCTTTGTTTTTTGCCTATTGGTGAGACTAGTAGGTCTTAGATGTGGGGGGAGCTTAGGAAGATATTTGAGCAGAATTTAGGCAAGTCTTGAAACTTGATAGGTGTGGGAGGAAGAGGGGGTGAGGGGTGGTTATATAGTGGATGAGAAGGATTTTACATTATTTTAACCATTATTTTAATATTTTTTCTCAAGACTATGAATAGTCTTGATTCATGTGATCCCAAGTAGTAATAATTGCAAGTGAGTTGGAACCAAGTGAGCTTACATTAGTTTGCATCACTTATGATGCAGTAAAATAAGTATTTAGCATTTATCGTAATTTATCGTATTTTACTGTTCATAAAAAATCAAGAATTTCAGAAAAATCCCAAAAATTCACCCTAACCATTTTTCGACATGTAGAATAAAAAAATAAACTCAATTTTTCAAAAATAATTTTCTAAATATGATAGATTTAATTTTTAATTAAAAACATTATTTAACAAAAAAATACCAACACTTAAAAAATTCATCTTCATTTTTAAGGTGCCTAAATTTTATTTATACATTCATGAGTAAGGTTACCATTCATAAAGGTCATATTACTATTCATAAGGGTAGATTACAATTCATAAGGGTATGTTACTATTCATAAGGGTAAGTTATTATTCATCGAAAATTAACTTGATTTTATCAAACTCCAAATATCACTTTGATCGCAACCGTGTATGTCCGTTTTTCAAAATTCAAAACATAGAAGTGACAAATTTAAGTTTAATGACTAAGTTATGACTATCTCATAAATAACCAAGTGTTGTTTCAAAGAAACTCAGTGTTTTATGAAATATAGGCTATGAATAGAATGTATTTAAGAAAAACATATCATAAAATGTTTGGGATGTTAGATGGTAGGATAAATTATAATTAATAAGTAATAATAATAAATAATAAATAATAAATTAATTACGTAAATAAAAAAATAAAAAAATAAATCGCTACCAAATGAAACTCCATGGAATAAATAAGTGGCACGAAATGATTACCGACATACTCAATGTTTTTAGAAAGTAGACCCATTTAGGAGCGGTTTAAATTGTCGTTAAATGTAGTTCACATGTGAGAGATGGTGGGATGTCCGGAGCAAATCGACCGTAGGAGGATGAGAACGATGATTGGTGGAGACAACTCGGAAGTCAGGAGGCGATGGCGAAAAGAGCAACATAAAGTAGGGTGACATCTGCTTAGAGTTAGGTTCGATTATCATTTTTGGGAGCTTTTTGATCGTCTAATTTTTCATTCTAAAGGGAATTAAAGAGCTTTTTGATCCTCTAATGTAATTCTCTGTAATTTTTTTTGGGGATTGAAATTATGGACGCATACGGTCCTCGAACATGCAGTATCCCCAAGAAGCCCCCGTTATCCAAAGCGCTGCAAACAGGGCACGCCTCCGTCCCCTCCACAATTTGGGCGCATCGATGCTGCCATGGCAGCCCACCCCCACCAAAAGCAGAAGGCAATTGAGCCACCAACACAAACACTCTGCTTAGCAGGGGAGATACACCTTCAAATCATATAAATATGTTCAAATGATAAGTCAAGCATTTCTTAAAAACCGCTAAGTGCAGAGATTTGGGTCCTCCTTCCCCTTCCCCACCTTAATCTTGTCGGTGGTTCTGCGCTTTGTCCTTTGGTGACATTTGACGATCATTAATTGTAACTGATACCCTTCAATTCTTCATCTCTTACAATATAAATAGAACTTCCCTCGTACACTGCAATTCAGTAATCGCCGCCCCCCGAGATATCATGAAGGTCTGCCCCTCTGTTTCTCTGCTACATTCAAGCACTCTGTTTTTCTACCACTCTGTTTCTCTGCTACATTCAAGCACTGCGATTTTGTATGCTCACTCTTCCTACTCTGAAATGGGTATAGATTTTCAAATGGCTGAACAGAAGGCCCCAGCCCTCGGCGCCTACTCTTCATCACGGTCGCCGCTCTTTCCTCTGTGATTTCATTTTTATTATTACTGTTATACTCTTGATCCCACGTTTCGTCTTCGTTGAAACGGCGCGATCAGATCACCAGCTCCGACATGAAGACGACACAAAGGCGCTGCTCAAGCACGACGCCCTCGGCATTGAGGACTGGAAGTACGGTATTCTCTCTATCGGGACACTCGGGCTGGACAAGCTTGGACATTTCGACGAACACCTGGACTGCATCACCGAAATGAAAACGCCACAAACTCAGGAAGGAGAAGGTGGAGAGGAGAATGTGCAAGAAGTCCGATCCCCGGAAATAATCCCCGGCCCTCTTCCGTTCTCGGCCGACACAAACGTCGCCGCCGTCGAATCGGAAAAGACTGGGAAGAAGACTGAAAACTCCGGTGGCCCGATCATGAGCCTCGATAATGGCGGAGAAGGGGATGGGGATGATGATATTTCAATGATGACGACGCCGCTTGTGGGGTCGACCAACGTAATGACGCCCGAGTGGGATGCTACTTATGCCCAAGCGATGAAGAAGAGCGCGGAGCAGAGAACGACGCTGGCGGACCTGTTCTTGGCGGACTCCGACGGCCGGGCGGTGACGAAAATAAAGAAGCGGGCTTGGGAGAAAGCCGTCGTCCGGCAGGATTCCGGCGAGAAAACCGTCGGAGCCTCCGTCGCCCAGAAGCTGATCCCCCTGGTAAAGGACGGGAATTTGCATACCTTGAAAATGCTGCAACAGGCCATGAGAAAGATGCTGACCAAAAAAATTCACCCCGAACCGAGAGCCGAAGTGGATGATGAGAGCGATGGGGACCGCAGAAGATGCCTTCAGAGACGTTTGACAGGCCGGAAACTCGGAGCCAGTGATCGGGTTGCCCTTTTGCATGGCCCAGGTGTGTATTATCACAACCTTCCCCTTGTGCATTTCCTTTTATCCATTGCCCAAATAGATAAAACACTTTTGGATTTACTCATGATCATTTCTCACTTTTTATATACAGATGTTATTGCTTGAGCTGAAGCATGGAGATAGCCTACGGGACATGTATTTCCCCACCTTAAAGTCCAGTTTTTTTCCCCTCCCTTTCCATGATTGTATCATAATTATGTGATGTTCGGGGCTGGTTTGTGGGGAAGTCTCCATTCAACACTCATGGAGATATATGGATTTAATTATGGTTCGTAAAGCATAAAAATCAAAATCAAAACTGATATTTATTATTCCGCTCTTATAACATAACCCAATAAACGCAAACATATTCCTAAAAGGAAAACCCACTTACCATGGGAAAACACAGAACCAAAACCCCCTTACTAGGGTTCCGCCTCACCTCCTTTGCAAGAACAATCTTCCCGGGTGAATTGCTACAAACTAGCATTGTTGTTATTCAGATTCGTACTCAACCAAGCGCGCTGCTCTAACTTCGTCGTAATTCGTCCAAGGCACCAAGAACCACCCGTGCCAGCTTGCTCCCTTCCGGATGCAGTGTTGCCATCCAGATCTAGTGCAGACCCGAACCGGCTCTCTCTGGGTTTAGGAACTAATAACCTACATCAATTCATTGATCGACATCTACTCCAACGGGGAAAAAAACCAAACCACTAGAGGTCTTGTACCTCACTACACTTTCTTTCTCAACGAAGATGAGCCCCCAAGTCAAATTAGGAAACAATAATTAAAAAACAGATGCAAAATCACAGCCAAACAGATTAAACGATATAGCTGAATGAATCATCAAAGCATGCTACAATGTAAAAGTTACAAAATAAATCATATGAAGAAATGAACAAACCAATTCCAAAATTCGATGACAAGAAATTATGCCCAATTTAACCTTTTTACCAATTGATGGGGGGGTTGTGTTGCGGGGCAGTCTCCATTGATCAACTTCCCAAGAAGACGTATGGTTTTAATTTTGGTTCGTAAAGCTCAAAAATAAAAATCAAAACTGATGTTTCTTATTATGGTCTTATAACATAAGAAAATAAACATAAAAATATTTCTATTTGAAGAATTCCAAAATTCCAGGAATTACAAATAATTTAGTCAGTAGTGAACACATCACACTACTAGTGGATATTACAACAATTGTGGGCTTACAATAATTCTCAAAAAACTAAAACAACATTCTCTGAAAGGTGATTCTAAAACACAGAATCAAGCAACCAGAGAACTATATTTGCACTCTTAGCATATTCACAAGGAAGAACCATAAATATGTCCAAGTTCATAAAGAATCATAATATACCAAGTAAGAACAAAGGTAACAACATACGATGATTAAAATTGAGCAATATATAGCCCCCAAAGCTTCTAATATCAAAAAATAAATTCAAACCAAATTTGAATAAAGTCAATAAACAATGTAAATTCAGCGATTCCAGGGAAAATGAAAACAAAAAACAGAAAGCATTGAAAATGACAAAATGATTTATGTGCTTCGACCAATTAACCTATGTGCACAGGGCTAGATCATCACATGCTTCACTACGCAAAATAAAGAAGTACATTAGATGTGATAACTGCATACTCACGCATGACACACTCAATCAAAAACAGCAATGAAGATTACACAAAATCGAATAGAACAGAGGGGAAAACACCAGACCAAACCCTCTTACTAGGGTTTGGCCTCACCTCATATGCAAGAATGATCTACTAGGCTGAATTTTTCGAGACAAACATCATCATCAAGATTAGCAGTCATCTAGGTGCGCTACTCTAACTTCTTCGCCACTCTTCCAGGGAACCAAGAACCATCTGCAACAGTCTGCAATAGTCCTAATGTGACACCACCATCCATATTTGGTGCAAACTTAAGTTGCCTCTCTCAGGGTTCAAGAACTAGCAACCTATATATAAGACCCCATGTTTGTACGGGTGTAAAAATTCCTAAGGGAATTTGAAACTTTGAGTTCAGTGGATGAGTGAAATTTTGTTTTGAGATTTGAAAGAGAGTTCTAATGCATGGAACAACTAAAAAATAGGTGTTTTAAACATGGTTGGAGGCTCGGGAGGCATCCTGGGGGCTTGGAGGAGCCTCACGAGAGGCTAGGTGGATACTGCAGCAGACCCACCGGTTTGCCGGTAGGCACCATCAGCTAGCCCAAGGGATTAACAAGGGAAGAAAGTCATTTTCCACCTATAACATAAAGAGGGGTAGCCCCTCCTCTTTCTCCTTGTTTACTCACAAAAACCAGGGGACGAACCCCTTTTCTTCCCAAGTCCTCCCTTGGCTAAGGGGGTGTTTTGAGGTCGTTCATCGGTGATTTAAGGTGCGTCTTCGACTCCGATAACCTTATTGGATATCCTCCTCCCTTCCCTTCTAATTTTGGTTTTTCTATTTTGGTATTTGATACCAATTCTACAGGAGCATGGTGGAATTGGTTGTTTCTCATGGGGATTTCATGTGTCTTGTATATAGGAGATCTCGTGATGTTTTCTCATTGTCACATGTCATTTTGATGGAGGTAAGTAGTTCTTTGATTTTTATTAGGTTTTTAGCTTAAATTAAATTATATTGATAATTTAATAACCACCGCCTGTTGGGGGTTTTTCTCTTTTTGCATAGGGGACGCCTCAAGATAGTGTCTTCCTATAATCGCACATCGTTTTGAAGAGGTACGTCGACATTTGGAAATTTTTAAGGGTTTTTCTTTATATTAAATATATATTGGCTTTCTTCTTGACACAGTTGGTTAGGGATCTCACCTAGAATGTGTTTGGGAGTGCGCCATAGGTCATGGGCGAGTGGTTAATCATGGTTATAGTGTGACAAGGTCAACCGATGAGCTTCTAGACATTTATGCCTATTTAAATTAAGAATGTTAAATTATTATTATTTTGTTAATTAATTAATTATAAATTGATTATAATTAATTAATTGGTGGTTTGGTTTTGAGATAGGGCCTTGGGTATTTTGGAGGATGGCCATTTGGTCTTAGTGGGCCTTAGTGGGAGTTTTCGAGCCCCTCTAAACAGGGGAATCACTTTGGTTTAAGGGAGGTGGTCATTATGCATTTTCCCTTTGGTATTATGCAATTATTTATATGCATGTGGTATGTATGGCCCCACCACTTTAGGCATTGAGCTTTTTTAAAATTCATTAAGTTTTTTGATATGAATTAAATCCTATGTTTGAATTGCACAAGGTGTCGGGGGCCCTGATGAACACCTTGTGTACTAGATGGATATCTTTGTCATCGATGCCTGAGAATATAAATTGGATAGTGTACCTTGAGATATAGGAACCACTTTAGGGGTGTGAATGAATAAAATTTTAATTAATAGGATGAATTTTCCCTAGTGATAGTTGGCCTAGTGACCTTTAGGTAAATAAGGGTGATGAATTGGGATGCATGGCCAAGGGGTTGGCCATGAGAGATACCCTAGAGCCATTAGGATCATCAAGATGACTATGGGGAGAGTGTTCCTCCCCTACTAAGACATTATTCCTAGGGTGTTTAGAGCTATAGAAATTAGTGTAAGGGTCAAGAATTCAGGTCAACCTAGGATACAAGGGAATGAAAATTGTCTTTAGAAAATTTTGCTAGTGTGACTTTCCTAAGATGCCAAGAGGGCCTCAATGAAACCTAAGGGAAACCCCAGTAGGTTCCCTATGGCTTTTATCCCTAAATAGAGGGTGGACTTGGGAACTAGTAAAGATGGTACTATGTGTCACCTTAAAACCCGTATCGATGATGTGAACCCGAAGGGTTATGGATAGAGGTGACGGGTTTAAGTGTTCATCCAAGCCCTACGTTATGCTTATGCTTTCACTTATTTATTATCGGTGTTTCTATAGATTCCTAGATGTGATTCCTGGAACTCAGATTATGGGACTGATGAGATATGATGGTGTTATTGGGAATGCCCATAGGTATTTCCTAGGACCTAAATTTTAATCCTTATGTGGTAATGGTGTGATACAACTTGGATGTGATATCATCATAATAAATTCCTAGATGTTCTTTTAGGGGTTTGGATATTGAGCCACATAACAATTCCTTCGAAACTGGTATTTGAACTCAAGTATATATCGGATTCCCTAGATACCTTGGGTCCCTAGGATTCCAAACATGTCTAGGATCCAACATTTCAGGCTTGGGGATTTTATTATGATCCCTATTATTATGATGAGATACCTAAGTCATCCCTAGGATCCGAACATTGATCATGATGATATAATGTGTTCCTAATTAGGATGCCCCTAATACCTGATATCCATCCATTTGGAATGGTGACATGGATATGGTTCTATTTCAGTGATTTCCTAAGATGCCTATGAATAATCTTCAATCCATTTATCATACCTAGAGTTTGGAGAGATGCCCCAGATATCTAGGTTCTGGCTATTGAGTTGTTTATAATGAGTTGTTTTCAAGTTTGAGCCTAAGATTCAGGGATTCTTGGGTTATATCATAGGATTAATTTTTTATATGGTTGACATGATATCATGAAATTCTCATAGACACATCGATGCTAGCTGAATAAGGCATGTTTGATCAAGGTCATAGGCCTGAGGATCAACATTGGTTATTATTACCAGGGTAGTACTTTGTCCCCTTTAGCGGTTATAGTTGGTATGATCATCATGGTGTGCTTAGGGACACCCTTGTACTAACATAAGTGGGTAGTACAATAATCATTTACTTTTCAAAGTTTATTTATTTGTTTCAGCTGGGTATGTCACATGCACATACAGTACATATACTGGTTATGTATGAGACCATGTTGATGGTTCCCTACTTAGTTATGTACTCACACACTGATCGGGAGGCCATAGAACTTGGGTACTTGAGAAGACCTCTTGATTTTCATAGATTCAAGTTGGGAAGCAACCTAATATGATGTTGATGATCAAACTGAGCAACTCGAGTGATATTGGAGACTGGGTTTGAGGAGAATCTTAGGGATGTAGTTGAGCCTTCGATATTTCTATTTTAATCTTTTATGTTGTCTCTATTTATATATGTGATCTTCGTGGTGGGTGATCTTCCTTGTATGACTGTAATGCTTCTGTATTTCATATTATTACTATTTGGGTTGTTTTATTTATCATTAATAATCTGATGTTTATTATTGTTATATGATACTTAGTTATTTTATTTGTTACTGTGCACTCTGATTAAGGGTTGTAGTCTCCTCACGAAAACACCCCAGAGCCCTACTGCTAGTTGGAAACCTCTGGCATGTAGGGATACTCGCTTGAGGTGTTATAGAAAATCATGTCAGGGAACCGATCGAGTGACCTAAAACCTGAGGCATTACAAAGTGGTATTTTAGTGTTGATTTTATCTTTCTTACTATTTCGAGATTCTATAGAATTAATATTTAGGAATGCGTTAGAGGTTGTGATGGATATTGGACTGGTGCCTTGAGAAAACATGTTCTAGTAAAAAGTAATGTTTTCCAAGGAAAAGGGATTGCTGTTTTGGTTTTTTATGTTATAGTTATATATGATTTTGACCTTGTTTCTCTCTAATGGATATTTTAGGTTCTTGGTATATTATTGGTTTTCGGATCTTGGCCAATTGTTAAGAGGCTGGTGTTCATGAATCATATTTTTCATGTAGGGTTCACATGAAATATAGGAATTTTAATATTATTATTTTCATTAAAAACTAAGGATCCTTTGTTTAATGTTTTAGAAACTCCTCATACACCATTTTCATATATAATTATTTGGTGTAATTGATAGCCCCACAGGCATCCTTAATTCCTATTGGGTTACCAAATTTTGAAATTCGAAATAATGAAACAAATAAAGTGCTAAACTACATGGCAGTATAGGAAATGATTGTTTGAGGTCGAACCCACAAAGATAGGGTTGGAGAAAATATTAATTAAAAAAAATAAATCTAAACTAATTTTTAATTACTGAAAATAAATCTAAACTACTAAGAATTGGATTGTTGAAGATTTGAGGAGAAGAAAATATAAAATGGGTTCCATGCAATAATGATTACAGGTTCATGAGATGACAACGTACGCGATAATTAATTAAAAATTATATAGTTATTAGAATAGGTTCATATAAAACCCAATGGTCATGGTGGAAGTATAAAACCTAGATCACATATTAAACAAATGTATTCAATCTAGGGAATGGTCATGCACAAAAAAAGAAATTGAACCCAATCCTGAACCCCCGCTCATAATGGTCATGCAAGAAGAATTAGGAAAGTGTATAGAATTGAAGAGAAAATATGTAATCCCAACAGGAATTGCATTAATTATAAAATACCTTATATTCAATTCCCTTTCATCATGCATGAACTAGAAAAAATAAATCACCCACTCATGCTAGCCATGACCGGGTGTATAAAAGAAATAAATGAAAGTCCCAAAGAAAGTGGCGGAGCCGTTGGGACTTCATCCAGTAGGCATCTGGTGGTGGTGCCCCGTACAAAATATTATAGAAAAGGGTGTGTCCAGGGTCTCTATTTATAAGTGCTGGAAGAGATTTTCCTAACCTTCATCATGACATTTACTGAGGGTACACATCGTGTAATCCTGATCTACATTGCCTCCATGTCTGCGTGAATCTTGAACGTATCGTGTTCATAAATTTGAAGTTTGACTGTCATCATGTCATGTACTGGGGATTCATGATGTGTACCTACTCAGTCTTTATTCATTGTAGATCTCACTGAAATATTCTCTAAAAATGTGTCCTGAAAGATGTCACGTTGTGTATTGGGGTTACATGATGTGTACTTGTCATTCACAACATGTTTTCATGTCACGACTTGTTCTAGCAGCGGCTTGCGGCATGTCACGAACTGATGCTACACATAGTGTATTGATGATTCACAATGTTTACTTACTTTTTATACTCCCAGGTCTCATTTTTCCTTAGTTCTTCACTTTTTCCCTTATAAATGCTTCATGTTAATCCTCGAAAATCCAGTTTCGCGTCGCTTAGCTTCACTCGTGGAACGAATCATCCTTTTGCTCATAATTTCTCCTCTTTTCATTCCTTTTTCAAATATTAGTCATTTAATGCCACAAAAAATAAAACAGATCAATTTGATCCAACTTTGGTAAGACTATTCAATTAAATACAAAAATTAATTTATTAAAACATCTTAAAATACATGCATTAAATACACTTATCAGTAATTCAACTCATCTAGGATGACTTACATATGTATTTTATTCTGATGGAAATCCAATTGGATCTATGATGTGATGTACCTTGATAAAAAAAATGTGGCCCCTAATCAAAAGGGACATGAGATGAACCTTGCAGGTCAACATAGGCATATGATTAATTAGAGGTGAAAAGTAGAGGGTGATTATAATGATGGTTCCAAAAATAAAATAGGTTTAGTTTTTTAAAGTGTTAGTAACAACCTATATGGAGTTTTCCCGTATATCTTATAATGATACTCTACTTAAATGATTGTGATGTGGTTTTATTAGCATGGATTGTCTAATATTATTTCCTTATATATATATAAATATTGATTGGTGAGGTTATGATTCTTGAGGTGGAAGCCCTGTGTACGGATGCCCGATGAGAATCAGTTACCTAATAGATTTTGCATGAGTTTCCTAACCTATGTATATGTGAGTCCCTTAAGTAGGAGTTGACACTTTGATATCATGGTATACCAAGAATAGAACATGAGGTTTCCCATGAGCTTTGACTTTATGAGTTTTGGACTGGGCTAGGTGGGTAGACTTAGAGACATTATATTATAAATCAGAGTTTAGTGAACCAGTTTCTATTTTTACTCAAGGGAAATCCTTGAGAGGGGTTATCAAATGCTTGAGAGTGCCCTAGATGTGGAAAGTATTGGGTAGATTCCTTGAGATTGAGACTAATTCACGTGAGGTTCTACCGATTTATATAAAATGTACGATTCTACCTTGGTATTTCTTGAGGTAGATCACCTTGAGTGGTAATGTTTTTTGTTTGAGGTTGGTTTTGAAGGAAGGACTATTCTGGGGCCTGATCCTATTTTCTTGGGATACACTTCATTAGTAAAATTATTAGTGTGGGTGTACACTCATGCTTGGAACTACGTTGGGTGGTGGCTAAACGTGTGGTTAGAATAGTGAATAACATTCCATGGAGCATGGTCAGTGGTTATAAAATTTCAGCCTAGTTTCATAGTGTGTGACTCGAAAAAACATGAGTCGAGTGATGTTATTGAGTGGTATAGGATTGTACAACCACTGTGTTTTATGATAAAGAGATGGTGTGTGCTGATTTCACATAGTAACCATTACAATTATGAATTGATGAGTAGCTGGGTGAGAGATGAGGACTGATGAAATTTATGGAACAAATGTGGGATTGGTGGCTTGAGGTTTTATTGAAATTTGATATGTCCCTCAGTGGTAGAGGATAAATTGTAAATGGACTAGGTGCAGTGACATGACTGATATGGGTGAAACCAGGATAGGTATTGATGGGATAAGATGAGTTTGGCTCGGGAGGAGCGACACACATGTGCTAATGGAACCCATTGAGGTTGCGCTAGAGGAGTTATTTAAGGTAATCTATATGGTGGGGAGCCCACTATAGTCTATTGAGGGTGAAACTCTAATTTTAGATGAATTTTTATGGGTTCCAAGGATAATGTTTTTTTGATCTAGGAACATGTAACAATTTGTGTTTCATGATTGGTGCTTGGGTAAGAGTGAGTCGATTACATCTATTTATCACATATGGTAATGGTTGAAGCAAGTTCTATAGAAGTATGACACTCATTCTTGAAGGTTCATTGGAATGGAGAGATTAGTCATTGGATGGTAATTTTGGAATTTGGATTCTGATGAGTAAATGGTTATGGTTTCAAATGGATTCCTTGATGAATACTAGGTATGAATTCATATATGGAGTTGATGAATTAACATCAGACTCAATATGGTTTTAATAGGATCTAGGCATGTGTTGGATCATTAGTGTTACAGTTATCAGGGAAGGAGCATGATGATTGTTTTGGTTCAGGAGGACCCAACTAGAACCAGGAGCTAGTTTGAACATCAGTGAGTGTGCTTAGGCAATCAAAGAATAACTCTAGTGTTTAAGGAATCATGATAGGGTGTATTTATTGCATGTTAGTGTGTGTAGTAAATCATTTTTTATATGGTTCATCCAGAGAAGTTTTGATCAATGTTTTTTGTATAAGTTTGGATGTAGTTAATTCAAAACCATATTGGGCATGCTAGTGAAACAAGATATGGGTGTTTTGATAGGAAATTCTAAATACAAGGAGTGTCATGGCTCAGAATTGGATTTTATAATATAAATCCTATAGTGGGGAGAACCATATACCAATTGATTTAATAGATAAAGTTGGTAGGTTTCATGGGTTATATAGGTTCCATGGAATGCTTTCATGATGATTTGGGATAAAATGAGCATTGGATTAGGATTTTTAGAACTCAATGCCTTAAAAATTAAAGTTTCAAAAAGTAAGAACATTGAGATTTAAGGAAGGAATGCATCCATCTGAACAACTATTAGTGACCAAGGCAAGCCATGATTAATGTTTATAGGTCTGTTGAGACTTATCAAAGGTGATAGGTATTATGGTGGGGAGATTGGAAGACCTTAGTTCTGTATGGGTGTAAAAATTCCTAATGAAATTTGAAACATTGAGTTTAGTGGATAAGTCATTTTTTTTTCAATATTCTAAAGAGGTTATGAGGAATGGAACACCACAAAATATTCATTTTAGACATGGTTGGAGGCTCATGAGGCATCTCGGGGGCTTGGAGAAGCCTCAAGAGAGGCTGGGTGGCTGTTGCAGCAAAGCCAACAGGTCACCAATGGTGTCTAGTAGTAAGAGATACTATTTCCAGCATCCATAGACCAACTGGATACCTTCAATGGATCACTGATAGGCTTAAAATGTGGCAAAAAATCACCCCCTCAAATTTAAAGAGTGGGAAGTCCATCCTCTTTATACTTGTTTTCTTGCACGAGCCAAGGGTCGAACCTTTTTCTTCCCCTATCCTACCTTGATCAAGGGGATGTTTTTTGAGTCCATTTTTCAGTGATTTAAGGTCTGTCTTAAACTACGATTACCACCTAGGATATCCTCCTACCTTATCTCCAAATTTTGGATTTCTAGTTTAAGGATTTGATACCAATTCCACCGAGGTCATTTGTTATGGGGATTTCATGTGGCATGCATAGAGAAGATCCCAAGATGAAATTTTCTTATTGTCACATATCGTTTTGATGGAGGTAAGTCACTTATTTGATTTTAATTAGGTTTACATCTAAAATTAAATTATGTTGATAATTTAATAGTTGTCACCCATTGGGTTTTTTTCTTCTTATATAGGGGACATCCCTAGATTGTGTCTTCCAGTAGCAGCATGTTGTTCCAAAGAGAAACAATTATGTTTGGTATTTTATAAGAGTTTTTCCTTAGATGAAATTAATTTGGGATTTTTATTGGAACAATTGGTTTGGTCTCTAGATCAGAATGTGTTTAGGAGTATGCCAAAGGTAGTGGGTGATTGGTTGGTCATGATTCTGGTTTAGTGTGCTCGAATGGAGATTTTCTAGGAATTTATGCATATTTAAATTAAAAATGATAATCATTTTTAAATTTTTATAGTTAATTAATTAATTAGAAATTTATTATAATTAATTAATTGGTATTTTAGTTTTGAGACATGGTGTCAGGCCTTTTGGATGATGCTTGATTGGTCTTGTCGCGCCTTAGTAGGAGTTTCCATGATGCTCTAAAATGGGGAATCACTTTGGTTTAAGGTAGGTTATACTTATTCATCTTCTAGACTATATTATGAATTTATTTATATGCATGTGGTATTCATTCCCCCACCACTTTAGGCAGTGAGAATATTTAAAATTCTTTAAGATGATTAATAATAATTAAATCTTAAGTTTGAATTGCATAAGGTGCCTAGGGCCCCGATGGATCCTCATGTACCATCTAGACATCTCCGCCATCGATGGATGAGAATATATATTGGATAATGTGACTTGAGATACAAGAACCCCATGAGGGGTGTGAATTAATTAAATTGAAATAAATATGATGAAGTGGACCTAGTGATAGTTGGATGGGTGACCTCTAGGTAAAGAGTGATGATGACTTGGGATGTATGTATAGGGGGATGGATATAAGAGATACCATAGAGCCTTGGGATCATTTATATGACCATTGGGGGATTATTTATCCCTTAATAAGATGTGATTCCTAGGGTGGTTAGACCCTGCAGAAATTGGTGGAAGGGTTGGGCTTTTGGGTCGACCTAGGATGCAAGTGAAAGGGAATAGTCATAAATCCATATACCTAGTGTGACTTTCCTAAGAGGACAGGAGGGACTTGATGAGACCTAAAGCAGACCCTAGTAGGTTCCACTATGACTTGAAACCCTAGAAATAGGGTGGACTTGGGAATGGGTAGATATGGTACCATGTGTCACCTTACAACCCATACTAAGTATGTGAGCTTGAGGGGCTGTGGATAGAGGTGATGGGCTTAGGTGTTTGTACAACCCCTAAATTGTGACTATTTGTTCACTTATTTATTATTGATAAAGCTATAGATTCATAGAGACACTTCTTGGGACTCATACTATGGTCCTGACAAGGTGTTATGGTGTTATTGGGGATACCTAAAGGTACTTCCTAGTATCCATCTTTTGAGACTTTTGTGATGTTGGTGTGATATGAACAGTATATGATGACATAATCAAGTATACCAAGATGTGATTCCTAGGACCTAGCTATTGATATATATAAGAATTCATGGGATGATGGTATTTGACCTCAGGTCTAGATGGGATTCCATGGATTCCATGGGGCCTTAGGATGCCTAGCATGTTTAGGACCCAATCATTCAAGTTGTGGATTTTACTATCATCAATGTTATTATGATGATATTCCAAGATTATACTTATGATCTGGATTTCAAGTATGTTGATATTACATTTTCTTCATTAGCCTTCATAGGATACCTAGGACCTAACCATTTGGCAGGGTTAAATGGAGATAATTATGTTTCAGTGATTGACTATGATGTTCGAGAATTAACTTTGATCAATTAATCTTACAAGAAGATGGGAGAGATTCATAGGATACCTAAAATATGTATTTTAATCCATTTATGTAGAGTTTTTTTACTTTTTATCTTAAGATTTATGGATGACTACGTTACACCATATGACATAGTTTTTATATAGTGGGCACGATATCGTGATGTACTCAGATACACCCTGACTCTAGCTGAATCATGCATGGTTGATCAAGGTCACATTGTTGAGGATCAACACCACTTACTAGTATAGGGGTAGTACTTGGTTCCCTTGAGTGGTTATAGTTGACATGATCATCGTGAATTACTTAGGTACACCATGACACTATCCAAAGAAGGTAGTATGGTAGTTATTTACTTTCCATAATTTATTTATTTATTTCAATTGGTAATTTCACATGCACATACACTAAATATATTGGTTATGTATGATACCTCATTGGTGGTGACCTACTAAGTTATTTACTCACACCCTACTTAGGAGGACATGACACTTTGTGTAACAAACTAACCTGAGTCAACTAAATAAGTCACCCAAGGTGGTTTGCCACATAGTGAAGTGAAACAAAAAATAAAGAAATATGTCTCATGTCAAAACTAAATAAGGAAAACCAACAAGGTACATAGCGTAAGTAAGTGAACATATCTATGAGACATATAAAACCAAGTTAAACTAGATAAAACTGAAAATATAAAATATGGAAAGACAAAACAAGTCACCATGTGACCATCCGTCACCACCAAACTATACTTCTAAGAAGGTGATGACCAATAAGAGAAAATGACATGATACACAATTCCTTTCCCTTCACCCAAATCATGAAAAACAACATCTACAACCAGCCAAAGGAAAAATTTGGGTGTGAGAGAAAATCCCAATAGGATTTCACCAAAGAATCTATACAAGGTCTAATATCAATAATGCATTAGATCTAGCTCTAAAACAAATCTAGTTTTCAAAGAATTTCCATAAAACATTTTTTTTAAATCATACTTTGGTTTTCATAAAATCAAACCATATTCACCAAATCTAAGACTATGTCTTGTATGAAATAAAATAAGTAAACAATGGTAAAAAACAACCATGGATAAATCATAAGATAAGCATGTGAAAAAATATCCATGAAAACACCATCATGTAATAAACCAAACATAAATGAAAAAGAATACCATTTAGGTTCTAACATATGGGAATAAATTATAGACATAAAAGAAAATCACCAATACATTCCTAATGTGGATCCAACCAATATAACCCTGTGTTGAATTATACATAATAAAGTGAAATAAAACATCTTGTGTCATTACACACACAAGGAGTGACAAGTCTATTTCCCAATGCATCAAAGGTTACCCAATGTGATAAGTTTGTCAAAATCCATTTAAAAACCATGATCACATTTAATAAAACATTTTCAAAACAAATAATTTCTACTTCCTATCTTAAAAACCTATTTTAAAACCAAAACCACCATTTAAGAATTTCAACGAACACTTGTTGTGTATAAATCTATTTTTTAAAAAAACTCCTTTAAAAGCACGTATCTCTTTCAAAAATTACATTCAAATATAAAATCATACATTTTAATTGAATAATATAAAGTAATTTATAATAACATAAATCTATTCATGAATTAGAACCCCTGTATAGAGACACTAACCTTAAGAACAAAAAAAACTAGTTGCCTTCAAAAATGAGGATTGGAAACAAGAAAATTAAACTCTGAAAAGAAGGAATTAGGGAAAAATAAAAAGGATTGAAAGAAAAAAAAACTATAACAATATAATCCAAAAACTCATCCAACACCACTTCCACAATGAATGATAACGAAGAAGTAGAAAGGCCTCTTACCTGAGAGAAGCGGCACAACCATTCCAGAGATCGAATGTCAAATAGAGCAATCTAAAAGGAGAGAGATCACCCAAAATCACCCAAAATCACCCCAGGAGAGCCTATGATTCGAGGAGGAGGATTGAGAGTTTAATAGAGAAATAATCATGTGTGTAGTGTAATAAATCCTATAGGTCATGTATATTTCACATCATGAATCCAATATTCATGGTGTAAAATCAATGAGATGCATGTACGCTAAAAAAGGCATCGCCTTAGGTTAAGAAACCTGATAAACCATTTCATGATGTGAATACATTTCATGGATTGTAAAATTTTCATGTTCTAAATTGGTTCTGCGACACTGTGACAATGACATGTTCATGTCATGAATCACATTCATGGTGCAAATTTTTCTTGTAGTTAGTGCCCAATATAGGTTCTATAGAAAACATGAAACACCCTCCAATGTGATAAGAACATAAATAATAGATATTAAATATAAAAAGAATAATACCTTAAACCATAATGTTACAAATCCCCCCTACCATACAATATTTCTATCCCCAAAAAGTCATCACGATTCTGGAATCACAAAAAGAGAAGGCCAGTACTGCCTCATCAAGAATTTCTTCTCCCATGTCTCATGGATATCCCATATGCACTACCAAATTAAATAGACTAAGGTAATTTTTTTACTTCATAATACTTTTTATCGATGATCTAAAATCAGAATTGGTTTCTCACCAATAGTGGTGTTGGGCTCAGGATCAACATCCACCCACTCAATCACATGGGAAGGATCTAGTTGATACATCCTCAGATGGGAAGCATGAAGCAAATCTTGGATAAAAGTAAATTGAGACAATATATTCAACTTATACTCCACCTTTACAAGTTGTCTAATGATCTCAAAGCAGCCAAAAATCCTTGGAGACAACTTACCCTTTCTAACAAACCAATGGTGTCCCAAGTAAGGTAAAACCCCAATAAAAATCTGATCACCAACCATAAACTCCAGAGGCTATTGATGATGGTATGCATAGGATTTATGATGAATTTATTCCATGACCAATCTCTTTTAGATCAATTGAACATTTTCCATCATTTCCTAAACAAGACTTAGCCCAAACAAGGACCTCTCTCCCAACTCTACCTAGAACAAGAGAGATCTAAAAGGACACCCATAAAATGCTTCAAAGGGTGCCATATTAATCAAATAATAATATCTATTGTTATATTAAAATTATACTAAATAAAAAATATTTTCCCAATAACCACTGAAATAAATCACACATGCCTAATGTATATCCTTAAGAAACTGGAAAACCCTCATTGTTTGTCTATTTGTCTATAGATTATATTCTATTTTCAATTTTATCTAGGAACCCATCACCTCTTGAAAAAACTTTGAAAATGTAGATGTGAACCATGAGCCCCTATTAGAGATAATCATAACAAGAACTCCATAAAGTCTTACAATTTTTGAAACATACAATTCTCCAAGATTATCCACCATTATTGTTTCCTTGATAAGGAGGAAATGCACTAATTTCATGAGTCGATCAATGATCACCAAAATTGTATCCTTCTAACTAGGAGTACATAGTAAACTAATTAATAATTCAATGGAAATCCCATCCCACTTTAATACCAAAATGGGTATGGGCTACAATGAACCTATAGGCCTCTGGTTTCCCACCTTAATTCTCTAACACATAACTCACCATGATATAAAATTACCAACCAACCATCTCATCCATGACAAAAATACACAAGCTTCAAATCATGATACATATTAGTATCTCAGGGTGAATGGATCAATAAAAATGATGCCCACTATCCATAAAATCATATCATAGGGAAAAAGGAACAACCAACCTGCTTCATAAACACAAATTTCCATTGGGAGACTGAGACCACTCACCTGAGGTCTCCCCACCATTTAGGATTTCATTAAAACATCGACACTCCATGATAGGTACCTGATCAAGCTGAATCCACTCATAAAATAATGATTCATCCTTTTTCAAATCCAAGAACACCTTCCCACCATCTTCTTACACTCCCAAGACCATATTAGCAAAAAAAATCATTAGAGACCACACTTCCATTGATTCATTCACTACTTGTGTTAGTAATTTCCTGCTCAATTCATCAATGAATACATTCCCTTTCCTAGTAGTATAAGAAATATCAAAATCAAAATTCTGAAGATACTCAATCCAGTACCCCAGTCACATGTTTAGATCCCTCTGAGTAAAAAATACTTATAGATTTTATGATTAGAATATACCACAAACCACTCCCCAAATAGACAATGACACAATGTTTTTAGTGAATTCATATATGTTTCCAACTTAAGAACATGGGTAGTGTAGTTATTATCATGAGGGAATAACTGGAGAGAGCCATATCCCACCACCTATTTCCCCTGCATCAAGACACACCCTAAATCCATTTTAGAAGAATCACAAAAAAATATCACATCCTAAACTCAATTATGGAATAATAAAAACTAGATACGAAGAAAACCACTTCTTAAGTTCCTAAAAATATCTCTAATATTTTTTGATTCCACTCAAACTTGACACCCTTATGGGTTATATCTTTCATCGTAGATGAAAAAATGGAGAAATATTGAATGAATCACCTATAATAACAAGCCATCCCCAAAAAGATTCAAATCTCAAACACATTTCTAAGATGATCCCAAGACATAACTACCTATATCTTTTCTGGATCCCTTGAGATGCCCCTCTTAGATATAACATTCCCCATTAATGTTACTTCTTAGATCCAAAACACACATTTAGAAATCTTACCATACATGAGATTTTCCTTTATGGTTCTAAGGATGACATCAAAATGATCAATGTGTTTCTCCTCTAACTTGGAGTACACAAAAATATAATCCATGAACACAATTACACAAGAGTAAATGAACTGATGAAATATCCAGTTCATCAAAGCCACAAATACCATAGGATCATTAGTGACACTGAATGGAATAACCATAAATTCAAAATTCCAATATCAGATTCTAAATGATTACATAGGTATTTATTATTCTCAAAAATTCAATTGGTATTTACCAGAATAAAGTTCAATCTTTGAAAACCAATACCCCACTAAGTTGATCAAAGAGATCATCAATCCTAACATGAAAGTTAGATTTTTATTTGATTTTCCAAAAGCCACTTTCATGGATTAGCAGTAACCTATAGAGAGACCAAGAGGGAACCCAAAAAGACAACTGCCTCTCCATGTGGGGGTAAACCAGAAAAATAATTTTGAAAGAACTTAGAGCACACAAAAAAAAACTATAATAAGTGGAATGCTCAAACAAGGATCAACAACATCAAGGAACATCTTCGATAACTGACATTAGATCACCCCATTATATGGAACAACATGCCCCACTATCCTAAACCTAGAATCTTAGTCATCATGAAAGACATGAGTGACTCCATCAGAAGATAGAAACTAAATGTGTCGAAGATAATAGTCTATCTGGGCCTTAACACTGATCATAAAATCCAATCCAATAACCAGGTTGAATATATCAAGATCAAAAACCAAGAAATCTCACACCACTTTGAATATGGATATCATCACCTGACACATAAGATATTTGAAACCTTATTCAGACCTCATTCTTAAATGTTTGGAAAGATAGAATAATAATAGAAGAAGATCTGAATGTAATCCCAACACATCAAATAAATTTGATGATATAAAATAATGATTTGAACCTATATCAAAAAAATATTTCACCATAGAAGAAAAAATAAACACCGTATCACTAATAGTATCCAACATTTCTTCAAATTCCCATGTTACATACTCTACTGTATAAAGACACCCAGTATCAGCTCCTCCATAATATTCCATAGCCAGATGAACATCCCCCTTAGTCCAAGTATAAGATCCAACACCCTTGGAAGCATCCTAATGAACCTAAAAACCCCTAATGAAAGTGGATATAGGCTTACTACCTCGGGACATCCTTCTAAAAAACACCTCAGATGACCAATTTTTCCACAATGATGACAAGTATTGGGATCCTCTATACAATTAGGCTTGGTATGAAGTCCTCCTAAACTAATAGAATACAACCTATTGTTTTCCTAAAGAATCCATTGAAACTGGTCTCAAATAAAATTGGCAACCTTTTCACTTCCTTTTCTAGATAGAAGACGCACCCTGACCAATAACCGCATCAAATGAAGCTCCACACAAACCTGTTCTCCTAGTTATGTCTTCCTATTCCATAACTGATTTATCAACCACCTCCAAAAAAGTTGAAAGTCACATGAGAACTACCACTGACTGAATATATTCCCTCATCCCCATAAAAAATATATGAGATTTCAGGTAATCATTGTTAACAATCTTCGATGCCATGTGCACCAACTCAACAAAGGAAGTGGAATACTTCATAATGGTATAATCACCTTTCAATAATGTTAGAAACTGTCAGGTATTTTCTACATGTAACATATAAGGACAAAACTGTTGGTTGAATATTTTCTTAATGGAATCCTAAGTAAGATCCTTTTACAAATTATCTTGGACAATAGAGTCCTAACATCTCCTTCCAAGTACCTAGTGAATATACATGTAAAAACCCACCTTAAATTCTTCAAGAGTCTTGAAAAGGTTGAAGATCCTATCAATCCTCTCAATACTCTCAAGACACTCCTATGATTCTAGGGGGACTTTTTCACCATGGAAGATGGGTGGATTCTACTTAGTAAATTATGAGCCATGATCCACCACTTATCCCAGGTTTCTAACACCTTGTTAACCCAAAATCGGAATAGTGTGGAATACTACTTCCACTAAAGAAGGGTCCACTAGAGGATTCACCTAAGAAACTTATCTAACAGATTCCTCTATCAAATTCATAAGATCTCTTATAGTAGTAATTTTCTAATAAACACAAGAAAAAAACTAATCAATATAAGAGAAAATTTCCAAATCATAATACCAACTTCTGTTATCCATTTCTATGCCTTTAAATGAAAATAATTCAAATAAATTTTTGATTTTATGAACAAAAGACAAGGTAAAAGGAAGGAAATTTCCCATTTAAATAAATACCGTATTTGTTTCATTAAAATAAACTTAACCACATAGTCTCATTTTGGGAAAAAAATCCTTAAATACCCATGGTAACTTAGATTTATACATGGAGGTAAGTTGGCCAGGCACCATCCTGCACTAACTATCCAAATTATGATGGTACAAAATCCTGACTACTAGGGAAATAAAACCAAACCAGGTAGTGTCACAACACTTCAGGCGGGGTAGGTGGTTCTGATACCAATTTTCAATGAAGAAACTCAGGTCAACTAAACAATTCACCTAAGTTATTATGCCAAATGTTGAAGTGCCACCAAAAGGAAGAAACATATATCATGTAAAATCTGAACAATGAAAACCAAAATGGAATGTAGTGGAACAAAGTGAATATATTCAGGAGACATGAAAAAAAAATCAAACCTACTAAACCTAAAAAGTAAAAACATGAAAAGACTAAATATGTATCTATGTGACCATCTGTCCCCACCAAACCATCCTGATAAGAAGGCAACAACCAATAAGAGATACATGAATGCTTTACAATGAATTTCCTTTCACCTGAGTCTTACAAAAAAAACTTCTACAACCACCTAAAGGAAAAAGTAGGTTATGATCATTAAGTCTAGTAGGATTTCACCAAAGAATCTATACAATGTATAATATCAAGAATGCATTAGATCTAGATTTAAAACAATCCTAGTTTGAAAACCATTTCCATAAAATAAAACCATTTTGTAAAACTTTATTTTGTTTTCATAAAATCATACCATATTCACTAAATACAAGCATATGTAAATTATAAAATAAAATAGGTAAGCATAGGTAAAAACCATCCATAAAACACCATAAGATAAGCATGTGGGAAAATAAACAGGAAAACACCATCATATGATAAACCAAATATAAATGAAAAAGAACACCATTTGATATCTAACCTATGGTAATATGTGATTGATAAGAATGAAAATCCAAAATCTATGCTTAATTTGGATCCAACTAATATAACCTCTAGTTTAATTACACACAATAAAGTTACATAAAACCTCTTGTTTCATTACAAACACAAAGAGTGAAAAATCTATTTGCTGATGAAACTATGGTTACCCAATGTGCTAAGTTTGTAAAAATCCATTTAAAACCCATTATCACATTTAATAAAACATTTTTACATCAAATAATTTCAACTTATAGGATTAAAAACCCATTTTAAAACCAAAACTACCATTTATTTGTTTCATTAAACACTTGTTATGAAAAAATATATTTTTAATGAAACCCCTTTAAAAACAGACATCTCTTTCAAAAATTCCATTACAATATAAAATCATGAATTTTAATTGAATAAACCAAAGTTATTGAAAAGAACATAAATATATTCATGAATTAGAACCCATGTATAGATACACCTACCTCAATAATAGAGAAAACATAGTATCCTTTGAAAATGGGGATTGGAAACAATCAGACTGCCCTCGAAAAGACAAGTCATGAGAGAAATATACAAAGGATCAATAGAAAACTAAATTTGATCCACATAAATATCCAATACTAATGCTATGACCAATGATAATGAAGAACCATAAAGACCTCTTTCCTAGGAGAAGCGGTGTAACCATGTTAAAGATCCAATGTTGAATGGAGAAATCTAGATGGAGATAGATCACTAAAAATCACCTAAAATTACCCTAGGAGAGCCTAGTATCTGAGAATGAGGACTTCACATCAAATGGAGAAAGAATCAGGTGTGAACTGTAATAAATCCAACAGGTCACAAACATTTCACGATGTGAAATCAAAGACATGCATGTATGCCAAAAAAGGCATTGCTTCAAATTAAAAACATCATATTTAAATTTTTATGATGTGAGTAATTTTCATGTCTTCTAAAATTGTAATGCTCTTAAATAGTTTTGTGACATCATCCCATCAACAATGTCACATATTGAATCATATTCACGGTGTGAATTTTTCATGTAGCCAACATCTAGAAGTGGTCCTATAGAAAACACCAAACATCATCCAATTCCCTAAAAACCAAAATCATAACTAATAGACATAAAAAGAATCATACCTTATACTAGGATGTTACACTTTGGTAGTTGATAAATTTAATACCCTATGATTTTGTGAAATTTTATTTTTTTCAAATAAATTTAATATTATCTACATTTTTCATTATACACAATATCATGTTTTGATTTCATTACATGAAACACTTAGTTTGGATTTCATTACATGAAACACCATGTTAATTTTTCACTATACACAACATTAGTTAAGATTTCATTACACAGAATAGTGAGTTTTAACAAAACCATGATATTTTATAGTTATTTAAATGAAACCATTATAACCTAGCCACTAAACATAGTGATATGAATAGTAATAACTAATTTTTAATTTTTAATTATAATATTTTTATATTAATAAAACATATTGATAAAAAATTACTTAATTTTCAGTAAATACGTTATATATTTTGAAAACACTAATTTCTCAAAAAAAATTATTTTTATGTATTTTCGCTAACATTAATGAAATCGACTTTTAAAAAATTTAGAAAATTAATTTTATAAAATCAATTTATTTTTTTAAATAATAATTTCAAAATTATATTAGGGTGAAATTTATAGATTTTTATGAAAAGTTTCATTTTTTGATGAATTATGAAAAATAAATAATTTTAATTGAAAATCGCCTTTTCATTTAAATTATTTATAAATATAAATTATATTTCAAAATAGTTTTAAAGTAAAATTAGTTAAATAATATATTTATTAATCCAGTTTATGATATTGGAATAAATTTTATATTGAAATTGGATATGAAAACATTGTAAACTATATAGCATTTTCACTTTGAAAACTGACTTTTTTGTTATGTCCTCGAGATTGGTATTAAATTAAAATTTTACAATTTTTTGAATGAAATTTGAAAAAATAGATTCCTTATTTATAATAATCATAATATATATTATATAATAAGTTAAAATTAATTTTCTACCAAAATGAATTGTGAAAACATTAAAAATTAATTACCACGGTTAAGGTAAAAATGAGTTTACCAGAGGTTAAACTAAAAAGAAAAGAGTTAAAATTTCCTATAAATATGAATAAAATATATTTTATGAAAATATTTATACCTTAAAATGTCTAAGGTTTGAATTTGATCCATTTTCTACCCTTTTATCATGTGAAAAATGTGAGTACACTTTTTCTTTTTTAAAATTACAAGTGTGCCATTCACATCACTTATAAAAGGACACCCCATCTTCTCCCTTATTCACACCATCAAACCATTTTTTTCATCCAATAACATAAAAAATAAATTTCCAAATTCCATAATAACATCATAAAATAATTATTTTGGATATAAATCCAACTTAGGAATTCTTTTGGTGAAAACCTAAGGAGGATACCCTTAGAAGAGGTAACATTCATCAACGAGCATTTTTTCATTATTTATCCCTAAATATACTTAAGTTATTATTATACCATGATTATATAATGATATAAATATCTTTAATACAGTAACATATTGTTATATTAAGTTTATGACCTACAAAAATCACTACTTCCATCAAATGAGTTTTGAAATCACCATTCATGTGTACGGAGGACTACCGCCATGCGAACCGATGTCAATTTTTTTCCCATTAACACCTATCAAGGATATAAATAATGATTTATTTATTATTTATATATTATATTTATGATATTATTATACTTATGGAACTATTATATCACACATAACTTTATAATCTCTATTTTTTGGGAATATGATAATGTCACTCGTGTGTACGACGGACTACCGCCTCACGAACTGATGTGATTCAGTCATTATTTAAATGGATGATAAAAAGGATAGGGTTAATGAAAATATGTGAAATATATGACATATAAATGAATATTTAATTATAATATATCATTTAACTTTCTTTTTTTAATTCTGATAAGAAAATGGAAACAACGTTCATATGTACATATGGCCTACCATCTCCATGAACAATGTATTTCATTTTCTATCACTAAATTTTATGGATTACTTTAAATAAACATATAATAAATATATATTATATTTATATAATGGTTAAAATTAAGGATATGATGAAACCATGGTAAAATTAAGAGGAAAAAAATAACAAATCTATACTTAATGAAAAACAAAGCAGTTATTGCCCGAAACACAACTTTAACATGGAATTGTTAATAAAAGGGTAATAAAGGTCATAAGTAAATCATATATGGTATGATATATATATTTATTTTTCTGTAATATATTTATTAAAAACTTTTATTTATTATACAGGAGGTTTGAACATGTATGAATAAATTCTAGACTTAAGGTAAGGGACTTCTCTCTCACGCTTTTACTTTTGTAAGACACATGCCATATTCATCACTTATTTCTTTTATGTGGTGTATATACTTAACATGAATTTATTTTATGATTATTATACTAAAAAATATTGGTATTTAAATATCCATTATAGTATCTGTCATTCATGGGGTTTATGGTTCAAAAGTTACAAATGCGGTAAGATATTTTTGCCTCAATTTGCCTTCTTTTAGACATATGTTTTGTTATGAACCGATCTTCTCTTAAGATGTGTATAAAAATACCATTTTATAAGGTGTATATTATTAATTATATATATATAAGACACACCCTTACCAATAACCACATAAACCTAAGCTCCACCCAAACTTGTTCTCCCAGTTATGTCTATCTCTTCCATAACTGATTTATCAACCACCTCCACAAAAGCTGGAAGGCACATGAGAACTAGCATTGAACAAATATCTACCCTCATAGCCATAAAAAATATCTATGATTTTAGGTAATCATCGGTAACAAGCTCCGATTATAAGTGCACCAACTCAACAAAACAAGTGGAATACTCTATAATGGTACACTCCCCTTTCTCTAAGGTTAGAAACTCTCTGGTATTTTTCACACGTAACCTATAATGATAAAACTATTGGTTGAATATTTTATTAATGGAATCCCAAGTAATATACTCATATAACTTATATTGAACAATAGAGTTCCACCATCTCCTTCCTAGTACCAAAATAATGTACATGTAAACCCCCCCTTAGATCCGTAGGAGTCTTGAAAAGGTTGAAGATCCACTCAATCCTCTCAAGAAAATCCCCTTATTCTAGGGGTAATTTTTCACCATGAAATATGGGTGGATTCTAATTAGTAAATTCTGAGCCATGATCCACCGCTCATCCTAGGTTTCCAACACCTTCTTGACCTAAAGTCTAAATAGTGTGGAATACTGCTTCCACAAAATAAGGGTCCACTAGAGGATTCACCTATGAAACCTATCTCATAAGTTCCTCTCTTAAATTAAAAAGATATCTTATAGTAGGAATTTTCTAATAAACACCAGACAAAAACCGATCAACTTAAGATAAAATTACCAAATCATAAGACCAACTTCAGATATCCATGTCAATGGATTTTAATGAAAATAATTCAAAAAAATTATTTATTTTATGAACAAAAGACAATGTAAAAGGAATTAATAGTTCCATTTAAATAAATCTCATATATGTTTCATTAAAATAACCTCAACTTCCTAGCCTCATGCTTGAAAAAAATACCCTGACCACCCATGGTAACTCAGATTCTGACATGAAGGTGAGTTGTCCAGGAACCACCCTGCACTAACTATCCAAATTACAATGGTCCAAAATCTTAACTACTAGGGACATAGAAACAAACCAAGTAGTGTCACAACACTTCAGACATGGTAGGTGGTTCAGATACCAATTTTAAATGAAGTAACCTGAGTCAATTAAACACGTAACCCATGGTTGTATTCCACAAGTTGAAGTGACAAAAAAAGGAAGCAACATGTATCACGTAAAACCTAAACAAGGAAAACAAACATGGAACATAGTGGATGAAAGTGAACATATGCACGAGACATGAAAAACCAAATCAAACCTGCTAAAACTGAAAATGTAAAACATGAAAAGACTAAATATGTATCTGTGTGACCATCCGTCACCACCAAACCATCCTGCTAAGAAGGTGATGACCAATAAGAGAAACATGAATGCTTCATAATGCCTTTCCCTTCACCCAAGTCCTAAAAAACAACATCTACAACCACCCTAAGGGAAAACTAGGTTATGATCATTAAGCCTAGTAGGATTTCACCAAAGAATCTATACAAGATCTAATATCAAGAATTCATTAGCTCTAGCTTTAAAAAAAATATATTCTACAAACCATTTCTATAAATCAAAACCATTTTGTAAAACACCATTTTGTTTTCATAAAATCATACCATATTCACTAAATCCATAAATATATCAAGTATAAAAGAAAATAGGTAATAATAGGTAAAAAACCATACAACACCATAAGATAATCATGTGAGGAAATAACTAGGAAAACACCATCATATGATAAACTAATTTTAAATGAAAAAACATACAATTTGAGATATAACCTATGGTAATGTGTGATAGACATGAATGAAAATCCCTAATCCAAGCTTAATGTGGATCAAAATAATATAACCTCTAGTTTAATTACACATAATAAAGTGACATAAAACCACTTTTTTCATTACAAACATAAATATTGACAAGTATATTTCCTGATGCACCCATGGTTACAATGTGCTAAGTTTGTCAAAATACATTTAAAAACCAGGATCACATTTAATAAAACATTTTCACATCAAAGACTTTCCGCTTCTAGGATTAAAAACCCATTTTAAAACCAAAACCACCATTTATCCATTTCATCAAACACTTGATATGCACAAATCTAATTTTAAAGAAACCCCATTTAAAAACACACATCTCCTTCAAAAATTCCATTACAATATTAAATAATTCATTTTCATTTAATAAACCAAAGTTATTTATAAGAACATAAATATATTCATGAATTATAAACCTTGTATAGAGACACCTTCCTCAATAATTGAGGACACATTTTTGCCTTTGAAAATGTTGATTGGAAATAAGAAGACCAACCTCTTAAAGATAAGAGAAGAGGTAAATTTTAAAAGGATAAATAGAAAACTCAATTTAATCCACAAAAATCTAACACCTATGCTTTGGACAATGATAATGATGAAACATAGAGGCCTATTAACTAGGAGAAGTGGTGCAACCATGTCAGAGATTGAATTTCGAATAGAACAATCCCAAAGGAGAGATATCACCAAAAATAAAAAAAAAATCACAAAAAATCACCCCAGGAGAGCCTAGGGTTTGAGGAGGAGGAATTCACATAAAATAGAAAATGAATTAGGTATGAAATGTAATAAAGCCTAAAGGTCACAGATATTTCATGATGTGAAATCCAAGAGATGAATGTATGCCGAAAAACGAATTACTTCAGATTAAAAATACCATATTTACCTTTTCTTGATGTGATTAATTTTCATGTCTTGTAAAATTTTTATGCTCTAAAGCAGTTTCGTGACATCAACCCATCAATAGTTTCATGTTGTAAATCACATTCATGGTGTGAATTTTTCTTGTAGAAAGCATCTAGAAGAGGTTCTATAGAAAACACCAAACAATCTCCGATGCCATACGAACCCAAATCACAACTATTATACATAAAATGGATCATACTTTTAACTAGGATGTTACACTTGGGTAGTTGATAAATGTAATAACGCAAGATTTTGTGAACTTTTAGTTTTTAAAATAAATTTAATATTTTATAAATTTTTCATTACACATAATATAAAGTATAGATTTCATTACATGAAACATTAAGTTTGGATTACATTACATGAAACACTAAGTTAATTTTTCACTACACACAACACTGGGTAAGCTTGCATTACACATGATTGTGAGTTTTAACAAAAGCATAATATATTATAGTTATTTAAATGAAACAATTATAACTTAGCAATTAAAAATATCTATATAAATAGTAATAAGTACTTTTTAATTATAAAGTATAATATTTTTATATAAAGAAAACATATTGATAAAAAATTACTTAATTTTTAATAAAGTCTTTATATATTTTGAAAATACAATTTTCTCAAAAAATGATTTTTATGTGTTTTTGTTAACATTAAATAAATTAAACTGATAATTTTTTTGATATCATCATTTCAAAATTATATTAGGGTGATTTTTTTTGGATTTGTTTGAATTTTTTTTGATGAATAGTGAAAATACTAAATTTTAATTGAAATCCGCCTTTTCATTTAAATTATTTATAAAATTAAATTATATTTTAAATTATTTTTAAAGTAAAAATAGTTAAATAATATATCTATTAATCCAATTTATTCTATTGAAATCAATTTTATGTTGAAATTGTATATAAAAAGTTCATAAAATATTGAACATTTTCACTTTGAAAACCCACTTTTTCATTGTGTCTGTGAGATCAGTATTCAATTAAAAATTTAGTCTTATGTGAATGGAATTTTAAAAAAATGGATTCCATATTTGGAATCATCATAATATATATTATATAATAATTTAAACTTAATTTTTTTCCAAAATTAATAGTAAAAACAATAAAAATTAATTACTACGATTAAGGTAAAAATATGTTTACCTGAGGTTAAACTAAAAAGATAAGGGTTAAAATTACCTATAAATATGAATAAAATATATTTTATGTAAATATTTTGACCTTATTATGTCTAAGGTTTTAATTTTATCCATTTTTTACTTTTTTATCATGTAAAAAATGTGGGTACACTTTTTCTTTTTCAAAATTACAAGTGTGCCACTCACATCACTTATAAAAGGACACCCCTTCAACTCCCTTATTCACACCTTCAAAACCTTTTGGTTCAGATAATAAATAAAAAAATTAATTCCAAAATTCTATCCTACCATCCTAAAATAATTATTTTGGATATAAATCCAACCTAGGAAGGATTTTGGTGCAAATCTAAGGAGGATACCCTTAGAAGAGGCAACATTCATCAACAAGCATTTTTATATTATTTATTACTAAAACAAATTAAATTATTATTATAACATGATGATATAATATAATTATTTTATATATAATAAATTTTTTTATGTTAAGTTCATTACCTATAAAAATCTCTACTTCCATCAAATGGGTTTTGAAATAATTGTTCGTGCATACAAAGGACTACCACCACGCGAATTAATGTCATTAATTTTTTCATTACCACATATCAAGGCTAGAAATAATGATGTATTTATTATTTATATATTATATTTATGATATTATTATACTTATGTAACTATTATATCACACATTCCTTTATACTCTCCATTTTTTGGGAATATGATAATGTCACTCGTGTGTATGGTGGACCACCGCCTCAAGAAGCGCTGTGATTCAGTCATTATTTACAGGAAGGTAATAAGGATAAGTTTAATGAAAATATACATAACATATGACATAAAAATTAATATTTAATTATAATATATCATTTAACTTTTTTTTCAATATGACAATAAAATAGAAACAACGTTCATATGTATGTACGACCTACCGTCTCCATGAACAATATATTTCATTTTCTATCACTAAATTTTATGGACTAATTTAAATAAATATATACTGAATATATATGATAGTTATATCATGTTTAAAATTATTTATATTATGAAACCATGTTTAAATTAAGAGGGAAAAATAATTAATCAATACTTACACTAAAAACAAAACAGTTATCGCCCAAAATGTGACTTTAACATAGAATTGTTAATAAAAGGGTAATAAAAGGTCATAAGTAAATAATATAAGCTATTATATATATATATGGTTATAAAATATATTTATTATAAACTTTTATTTATTATACAAGAGGTTTGAACATGTATGAATGAAGTCAATACTTAAGGTAAGAGATTTTTGTCTCACTTTTTTCTTCTGTGAGACACATGACATATTCACCACCTATTAATTCTATATGGTGTATATACTTACCATAAATGTATTTTATGATTATTATCCTAAAATTTATTGGTATTTACATATCCACTTTAGTATCTCTCATTCCTAGGGTTTACAATTCAAAAGTTACCAAAGTAGTAAGGGATTTTTTTGTCTCAATTTGCATTCTTTGAGACATATGTTATGTTATGAACCTATATTCTTTTATAGGGTGTATATACATACCATTTTACATGTAATATAATGATTTTATTTATATTAATTATATTTTATGTTTCATTTAATTTCATTCCTTCACGGGGCTTTTGATTCAAAGTTACAAAAGTGGTAATGATTTTATGTTACAATAACATAATTTATCAGAATTGTTTATGATTATGTTTTCAATGATAAAATATTATAATACATATATCAATAAACTCCTGAATTATATTATTATATGTTTATTAATGATATTACTAGTACAATTTCCCACTATTTGGCACTTAAAATAATTGATGATTTTTTTATGAAAAATTGACTTTATCTCTCTCTTCGGCCAGAAATATGTTTTCTCCCAAAACAATGTTTTCCAAAAATGTTTTTAAATATGATTTAATATCATACTATGATTTTTAATGTAAAATTTTACCCATGTTTGAATTATTTTTTAAAAGGAATCTTTATGTCATTTTCCAAACAATTCCCATTTGGAATTTACCAAAAATGTGAAAAGTATCTTTGTTTTTAACATGCATGGAATGAACAATATTTATTGATTTCATGATCACTCAATGATTTCAAGCTTCCCTTGAAATTTTTAAAAGTTATTTTAAAATAAATTTTTTTCCTTAATATTTTGGATTTTTTTTGATTTTGAATAAATGGTTTCAAAATGAAAAGGATTTTCAAAATATTTTAAGTTTTAAAAATGTGGGTTTCAAAGTGAAAATGATATTTTCCTTAATAAATGTTTTAAATTATTTTTAAAACATCCTTTAAAAGTGTTCAAGTTTATTTTCAATGAAATGGAATTTTAAAAAGTTTGATGTTTTAAATTTTGTTTTTCAAATAAATTTTGTTTTCCTTAAGAAATGTTTCAAATGATCTTTAAAAATCATTCTCTATCTAAGATGACATCCTTTGAGGATACCTATGACTTAATGGGGATATGATCCAAGTATACCATTCTTATTATTTCTCTTAATGATTTATGTTTGTTATGATTATATGTTTACAAAACTCATTCCTCTTCCCTGGGTTATACCATGATAAAATTCTTATTAAACCTGATTGTTTTCATTGGTTATTATATAGTGAAATGATGAAATGATTATGAAACCTGTCAATTTTCTACAGGTTATGACATTATTAAATGTTTATAAACCCATTTTACTTCACGTGTTATGATATTATGAATGTTTTATGATTTTGTGGCACACATATGTATGCTTTTTATTATGTGTTGGGTGGGACCTATATCTCCATCCAATGCATTGAATAATGATTAATGTTATATGATATCAAAGGGTATATTAGAGGTTATCCCAAACCTAAAAAGTGGTACTAAATTGGTCATACTAAGCCCGAATCAATTACACAGGTGGTTATCCCATGCCTAACATGTTATGAATGTCTTGGTGGGTAGCCTTAACATAAGATTTTTTTTATGCTTATGTGTATAAAAAAATCTATGTATTATTCCAATGTTATACTCTCATAGATCATTTCATTTTATTTCCTTATGATCAATGTCTTATGAAATGCCAATATTTATTCCATGACTCAAGATTATGATCTTTGATATGAAGGGTATGGTTTTCAAATGTTATGCTCATGTTCTCATACCTTATGTTGGTTCTTGATGTTTTCTCTTTCCTTAATAAAAATTTACATGTTATGATGATGTATAAGAAGGGTTATTTTTATAAATAACATAGTGGGAGATGATTTAGCTCACTTATGGACCAATTATTTAGGTTTCCATGTTTCCAAAGGTGCTAAAATATTATGTTCCTTAGGTGTGTGTTTGTGTAATGTAATGATTTATCATTAAAAAATGTAATATATATGTATGAAAAACCTGGGTTTTTATAGTTGGTATCATATTATAAGTTTATTTAACCTTTGTAAACTAGTATGATAAAACATTAGAGAAATCCCTATGAATATTTTTAAGTATATGTCTAAGGATGTCTCTAAGGATAAATATAAGTATGAGTCGAAGTATAAGGAAATATAAATGAATTTTGGTAAATGATAGAGAAAGTGGTTTATAAGAAATTACATCACTATCTGGATATTACAATTGGATGTGGATCTAAAATAGAGGTACATAGGGGTAATAAATCTGAAAAGGGCACATTGAGATGGACTCGATCATCACTTAGTGCCTGAAAACAGGCCTTGCTGTACACCTAGTTTGACACTCTTGAGGGATATTCTATATAAATAAACAAAAAATTTATGAACCTAAATGAATGATTTAAATATATTATGATCATGGATGACCTAGGGTAAAACTAAGGTTTCATATATTTAAAGGATTTTGTCATGATTTAGACATCCAAAAAGTGACTTTTTATGATTATTTGGTTGTCCACTATGATTAGTGTTTCTCACACCATTATTTTTGGTTTCAGTCAATGGAAATAACTTGAAGGAACCATGTCAATGTTGAGTGAGATGGATAATGAAATGATTGTCCTCCTGAGTATCCAAATTTTATGGGAGTTGGAATGAAAAATCTTATTGATATGATCATGAAACTTTCTCCGTATGTTAATAATTTTTGACTTCCAAATAAAAAAAGGATGGGAAAACATTTTATTTAGTACTTAATGAACCAAAATACACCTTATTTTAGTGGGTCTTCAGATCCACTAGTTTCTAAACAATGGATCAACACCATTGAAAATATATTTTCCATTCACCAATGTTCAGAATGTAAAAAATTCATTTTGACTATCTAATATCTAGAAGGTAAAGAGGATCAATGATGGACTCTTATAAATAACATGAGGAAATATAATGAAATAAAATCTATAGATTGGGACGAGTTTAAGAAATTATTTTTTCAATAATTACTTTCCTTATATTCTTTATATGAATATGTAGAAGGTGTTCGTTAAGATAAAGAAAAAGGATGATGAACCTGTTTTAACCTATGAGGTAAATTTTATAAGACTTTTACAGTATACTTTTGGTATAATCATCCAACCTGAAAGTAATGTTGATCATTTATCCGGCCTCCTAAAACGAAGTCATTGAATGGATTTATCTGTAAGAAAATTTAGTATCCATGAAGATATTATTAGATGTTCTATCAAGGTGGAAATGGAAGTTGAATTTACATACCAATCTTATGGTTTTAATAAGAAGATAAAAATATAATTTAAATAAAAATATAATAATCATGGAGAGAAGAATATGAGATTTTCATTATGTTAAATGTGTGGTAAGAAGCATGGAAGAAATTGTATTAAGAGGATTATTTAATGTTTTATGTGTAGAAAGGATGATCATCAAGTTGATGAATGACGAAGTGATGGGAAAAAGTTATCTAATGATGAGAAATATCCATATAATACACCTCCCACACTTTCATGTTTTAATTGAAAGGAGTTTGGGAATTATTCTAACAATTTCCCAAATCCAAGGGTTGATAAGGATGATCAATGAAAATAACCTCTAAAGACAAAGGAAAAAGGAAAATCTCTTGGGATCATGATAGTTGAAGTGTATCATGATAATTAGGGAACAAAAATCCTCCTCTATTTAGTTGGTAATTTCATGTGTGATTTTGTATGAATGAGAACTATAAAAATATTATTGTTCATAACTTTGTGAAATTTCATGTGATTATATCACTCTACATGAATTCTAGAATAATGATATTACATTTAATATTATATCGGCACAATGTTGAACCCAAACATATAATGGAAATGTTTTTATATAATATAATAACTTATTTACGGAATAAAGGGTGAATTATCTTTTGGAAGTATATATGTATCTAGGTAAGATTAAATTAAGAGTTATAGATACCATCATGGGTTTATGAGTTTAATATTGATCATCTATTCAATGTCATTGACACCCATATTTTGGTTTTATGTAATTGGGGTTTATCAAGATTATGAATATTTTAAGAGACATTTATGGAAATGTAACCTGTTGGGTTTATATATAGTTCATTTGTTCCAATTTTATCAGATGTCTCCGAAGAGACAGGTTTTATATATAGAAAAAAAATTATTTGAGGAGGATTACCTTTACACATTTTGGACATATGATTAAAGGTAATGGTAACATTTATTGTTTATCTTATCTTTGATGTTGAGATAACTGTGGGTTATATTTTGACACCATAAAAATCCATGACAATTCATTACTATCAGAGAAGATTTCTTTTTGGACATGCTTTCTAGAATATAAATTAAGGAAGTGGTAAGGTTGAATGGAGTACCACATTAAATTGTATTTTATTGGAATCTTGAGTTTACTAAAAAGTTTTGGAGAAGTCTTTAGAAATATCTTGATATGTATTTGAGTTTCATCACTGTATATCATCACTAGAAATATGGTTAGTTTGAGAGAAAAATTCAAACCCTAAAGGATACTCTATGATATTATCCTACAGATTTCCTAGGTCATTGGGATAAACACATTCCTCATGTTTAGTTTTATTATAATGATAAATTTTACTTGTGAATTTATATATATCCTTATGAATATCTTTATGGAAGGAAGTTTATAAATCCAACATACTATAATGAATTTGTAGAAAGAAAGCTACTGGGACTTTAGCAAACTGACGAGAAGTAAGAGAAGGTTAGATTTATTCAGCAACATATAAGAACTGCTAAAAGTTGATAGAAATTTTATAGTCATAATAATTTAAATGATCTATAATTTTAAGTTGTTAATAATATCTTTCTATGAATTTCTCTATGGAAGAAAGAAGGGAAAATTAAGCCCAAGGTACATTGGTCCAATTAAAATAATTGATCATATCAGGACAATAACTTATCATTTTGTGCTTCCAACAAACCTATATAAGATTTATGATGTATTCCATGTGTCAATATTGAGGATGTAAATACTTGATCCATATATTGTACTATAATCTGAGGATATACCACTAGAGAATGATATTTCTTATGAGGAACAACCAGTAGTGATTTTGGATCGAATAGAGAAAGATCTACAAAACAAGACCACTTACCTGGTCAATGATTCTGGGTAAAACCACCAGATTGAAGAAGATGAATCGGATCCTTAGAAGGTAATGAGGTATATGTATCATCATTTTTTGGTACAAAAGTGACTAATTTTTAGGGAGAAATTCATTTTAGGTGGGGGGGGGGGGTTGAATGTAACACCTCGAGATTTTGTGATTTTTTTACAAATAAATTTAATCTTTTATATATTTTTCATTACATAAAATATTGAGTTTATCTTGAATTACAGATAATACTAAGTTTTAATTAAATTACATGCATGAACAAGTTAATATTTCTCAACACACAACACTAGGTTAACATGCATTGCACACGACATTGAGTTTTTAAAAAACCATGATATATTATAGTTATTTAAACGCGAACATTATAACATAGATATTAAAAATAGAAATAGAAATATAAATAAATAAAATTTTAATATTATGTATAATTTTATTATATAAATAAAATATACTGATAAAAAATAACTTAATTTTTGGTAAAGTTTTTATATATTTCAAAAATACTATTTTCACAAAAAATAGGTCTTTTAATGAACACTAATAAAGCTATTTTTTAAAATTTTTAGAAAAATAATTTTATAAAAATAAATTTAATTTTATAAATAATCATTTAAAAATTATATTAGGGTGAATTTTTTAATTTTTTTGGAAAATTTTCATTTTTTGAAGAATAGTGAAAAATACTGAATTATAATTGAAAACCACCTGCTTGTTTAAATTATTTATAAAGTTAAATTATATTTTAAATTATTTTTAAAGTAAAAAAGTTAAATTATATACATATTAATCCAATTTAGGTACTTGGAATCAATTTAATATTGAAATTGGATATAAAAACATTGTAAACTTTTGAACATTTTCACTTTGAAAACTCACTTTCTCAATGCATCTGTGTGATTAGTTTTAAGTTAAATTTTCCACTTATATGTGTGGAATTTTAAAAAATGTATTCCATATTTGGAATATTAATAATATATATTATCTAATAAATTCAATTTAATTTTTTATCGAAATGAATAGTAAATACAATAAAAATAAATTGTCACGGTTAAGGTAAAAATGGGTTTACTGGGGGTTAAACTAAAAAGATAAGGGTTAAAATGATATTTAAACTTGTATAAAATCTATTTTATGACCATATTTGGACCTTATAATGTCTAAGGTTATAATTTTATCCATTTTTTACACTTTTATAATGTAAAAAATGTGGTTACAATTTTTTATTTTCAAAATATTACAAGTGTGCTACTCAACTCACTTATAAAAGGCCACCCCATATCCGTTATTATTCATATATTCAAACTATTTTCGTTCATCCAATAAATACAAAAATAAATTAAAAACTTCCCTAATCCCATCATAAAATACTTATTATGGACATAAATATAACTTATGAAGGATTTTGGTGTAAACCTAAGGAGGATACCTTTAGAAGAGGCAACGTTCACTAACAAGCCTTTTTGTTTTATTTATTCCTCAACATCCTTAAATTGTTATTATAACCTGATGATATAATAACCTAAGTATATTAAATATACTTATATGTTTTTATTCTAATTTCATGACCTGAAACCATATACACTTCAATCAAATGGGTTATAAAATTATCGTTTGTGTGTATGATGTACTACCGCCTCACGAACCAATATTATTCGTTCTTCCATTACCACCTATCAAGGTTGAACATAATTTTGGATTTATTATTCATATATTATATTTATTATATTATTATACTTTTTTAATTATTATATCACACATAAATTCCTTCTCTTCATTTTGTGGGAATACGATTACATCGCTTGTGTGTACAGCAGACTAACGCTTTGCGAAGTGATGTGATTCATTCACACTTTACATGGAAGGTAATAAGGACATTTTTAATGAAAATATGTGATATATATGATATAAAAGCAATTATATAATTATAATATATCATTTAACTTTCTTTCTTTCTTTAAATATGGCAAGAAAATGGAAACAACATTCATGCGTACGTACGACTTACCGTCTCTATGAACAGTGTATTTTATTTTCTATCACTAAATTTTATAGATTAATATAAATAAATATATAATGAATATATATGACATTTATTTAATTAATAAAATTAAATATATTATGAAACTATGTTCAAATTAAGATTATATAAAATAGAAAATCAAAACTTACACGAAAAACAAATTAGTTATTACCCAAAACATGACTTTAACATGGAATTGTTAATAAATGGGTAATAAAATTTCATAATTAAATCATATATGGTATGATATATATATTTATGGTTTTTAAATATATGTATTATAAAATTATATTTATTATAAATGAGGTTTGAATGTGTATGAAGGAATTCAAGACTTGAGCTAAGGGATTTCCCTCTCACTTTTTACTTCTGTGAGAGACATGCCATATTCACCACCTATTTATTTTATGTGGTGTATATAATTTCCATGAATGTATTTTATTATTATTATAATGAAAATTATTGGGATTTAAATTTCCATTTAGTATCTCTATTTAATGGGTTTTACTATTCAAAAGTTACCAAAGCGGTAAAGGATTTTTGTCTCAATTTTCCTTCTTTGAGACATATGTTATAATATGAATCTATATTATTTTATGAGGTTTAAATAAATTACCTTTGACATGTAATATCATAATTTTATTTATCCTCATGATATTTTATTTTTAATTTAATATTATTACTTCATGGGGCTTATGATTCACAGTTACCACAGTTGTAATGATTTTATATTACAATCTCATCATTTATCGAGATTGATTATGATTATGTTTTTGATGATAAAATATTATGAGCCATATCTCAGAAACTCAAAAATTTTATTCTTATATGGTTATTCATTGTATTAATAGTACCATTTTCCCACTCTTTGGTAATAATTGATCAAATGTTTTTATGAAAATCCGACTTTATCTCCCTCTTCAGTCAGAAATATATTTTCCTCCAAAACCATGTTTTCTAAAAATATTTTCAAAAATATTTTACAATTACCCTTTTATTTTTAAAATAATTCTTTACCCATGTTTTACTTTTTTGAAAAACTCTTTGAAAGGAATCTTCATGTTGCTTCCTAGACAATTCCTATTTGTCTTTTACTGAAAATATGAAAATAATCATTGTTTTTAACATGAATTACATGAGTAGTATATCCTAATTCTATGATCTCTCAATGATTTGAAAATTTACTTGAAAATTTTCAAAGATATATTCAATTAATTCTTTTTATCAATATTTGGTAATTTTTTAGATTTTAAATAAATTATTTCAAAATTAAAAAGTTTTTCAAAATGTTTTTCATTTTAAAAAAGTGGTTTTCAAAGTGAAAAGGATATTTATCTGAATAAATGTTTAAAATGATGCTAATACTTCATTAATAAGTATTCAAGGTTATTTTAGAAGAAAATTATTTTAAAATTTTTTATGTTTAAAAAATTTTTTTTCATAGAAAAGTTATTTTCCTCAATAAATTTTCCAAGTGACATTTCCAAATAATTCTATATCTAAGATGACATACTTTGATGATACATATTCCTTAATGGGTATATGATCCAAGGACACTATTCTTATTATTTTTCCAAATGGTTTATGTTTATGATGAATTTTTTTTACAGAACCTATTTCTCCTCCATGGGTTATACCAAGATAAAATGCCCATGAAATCCGATTCTTTTTACGAGTTATGCTATGATGAAATAATGAAATGATTATAAAAAATGTCTCTTTTTAAATAGGTTATCATATTATGAAATGTTTATGAAACCCATTTTATTTCATGGGTTATGATATGATGAATCTTTTATGATCTTATGGAACACATATTTATGATTTTGATTATGTGATGGGTGGGACCTATATCTCCCTCCAATACATTGGGTAATTATTAATGTTATATATACTCAAAGGGTACATGATAGGTTATCACAAGCTTAAAAAAGAGTACACATGAGGTTATCCCAAGCCTGAAGTAAGTACATGGGTGGTTACCCCAAGCTTAACATGGTGTGAATGTATTGGTGGGTATCCTTAACATAAGATTTTCTATGATAATGTGTTTTCCACAAATCTATGTCTTATTAAAATGTTATGCTATCATGGATCATATTATTTGATTTACTTGTGATCCATGTCTTATGAACTTACAGTATTTATTTCATGACTCAACATTATGATCTTTGATATGTAGGGTATGGTTTTCAAATGTTATGATCATGTTCTCATACCCTTATCTTCATGTTATGATTATGTATCTCCCTTTTTTACCCTTACTGAGCATATGATCTCACCATTTTTTCATGTTTCCTTTCCCTAGGAAATGAAGAAATATATTATGTACGATATGTCTAATAAGGTTGATAGTTATTAATAACATAGTATGAGATGATGCAACTCACTTATAGATTGATTTTTTATGTTTCCACATTTTCAATGACACTTAACTACTAAGGTCATCAGGTGTGTGTTTTTGTAATGTAATGATTTTTCATCTAAAAAGATTTAATATATATGTATGAAAATATTTGGTTTCAATAAGAAAACCTCTTAGTCTTTATAGTAAATGGTTGGAAAATAGCCCAATATTATGTGGATGATAAAGCTATGAAGCTCAAGTTGGATTAGAGACTGGGTTTTAAGAGAGTCTCAGGGATATAGTTGAGCCTCCATTAATTTAATTTATTATTTTATGTTATATTTATTTGTATATGTGATCCATTTTGTGGTTGATCATCCTTGTTTTACTATACTACATATACATTTTATATTATTACTGTTTGTGGAATTTTATTTATCCTATATACTATGATGCATATTTTTTTATATGATATTTGGTTATTTTTTCCATTACTACACATACTAATAATGGGTTATAGTCCCACGGTACCACCCTAGACTCCCAATACTAGTTGACAGCCTATGGCATATGGAGAGGCATGAATCATGTCTTTTGGAGAATAGGTATGGGGCACCAGTCGAGTGACCATGACATAGGGAATTACACTACATCGATATGTCAATCAAAATATACTCAAGTGGGTAAAAAACCAATCCACTAAAGGTCTCACACCTCGCTTTAATCTATTTATCAGTAAATATTAGCCCCTATATCCAGGAGTTCTCACTGATCACTCTACAAAAAGAGAGGTCCAAACTAAATATATGATCTTGGGATATTATTTGGAGAGAATTATACCAAATTCTAGGTCCCCCAGTGAGCATCAAAATTGAGAAGATAGGCATTGAGTGAGAGTTACACAAGGATGTTGGACGATGATATTGTGGTTCCAAAAGAACAAAATCACATAATATAACTGACACATATATTACAATTAAATATAATATTAAAAAAATGAAATTATTTAAAAATTAATTAAAAACCAAATTTCACATGTGATTTGTATTAGTGGGGGTGAAGTTTTCACTCCATTTTTTATGTACTTAATAACATTTTTTCATTTTAATATCATATAATGATGATTAAAAAATATGACAAATGGATCAAACTTCAATTTTTTTGATGTTGTACATTATCACTTCTTGAAAATGTGGTTAACTATGTTGTGGTTATTTTAATAGTCATGGATGAATATATATCAAAGGAATTAAAAAAATTCATTTGTATACCAAGAAATTTTTTTTACTCAAGATCAAACTAATAATAATATTGGGGTGGATATACCTTATGACATAATTAGTTCACACAATTTTTTATGTGATTCTTATTACATTGGTGGTGGGAAATTTCATTTTTTACCTGTAATTTTGTTGGTATTCTATTTTGGTATACCAGGTTTCCTTATCTAAAATAATTTATTTTTTTTGGGTTGATTCAACTTAATATTGTATTTCTTGTGTTGACTGACCCTTCACTTAACACTTGGATTCCTCCTAACCCAGTTTCCTTAAATTGGTTAGGCATGTATGAAAACTTTATATTTGTAAAATTTTATATATTATCTATATGAATTGGTGATCATTTTCACCATTCTTTCACCCACCAATGATTGTTCAATGTGTAATTTATTTATCATAACTTTCCTTTATGTTAAGCTCAATGGTAGATACCCCTATGGGTCTTAGTGAGGTCTCGAGTTTGAGTCTCATGTAGTTATTCCCTACATTTGTGAGTTGCATGGTTTTCATTTTAATTTGGAACCTTCCCCCCAAATTGATGTATAATTTTTAGTAAACCTTCATATATCCATATCAATTTCACTTTAACTCCCTCTCTCTCTCTCACTCACACACACACACACACTCACACACACACTCCCCCCGCTCTCTATCATTAAACCTATTTTGACTTTTTTAGATTTATATAAACTGAAATGAGGGATAATAATAAAACAACCTGATATATATATATATATATATATATATATATATATATATTAAAGGTGTAACTCCATAATATTTTGTGGATTTTTTTTTAAAAATTTATTTACTCTCTTTGATATTTTTGTATTTCACACAACATTGAATATATCTTTTTATATATTAAAGAACTAAGTTTGGCTCATGCAATATGAAGTTAATCATGAACTACACATAATATAAAGGTTATATTTCTCTACACAGAACACTAAGGTTATCTTACATTACACATAAGACTGACTTCCCTTGATGGCTTGCGTAACACGCAAGATCCAGTTTGACCTAACAATAATATATTATTAAAATATTATTTAATATATTAATACTTAAACTATCCATTAAGTTAGAATTTATGAATAGGATTAACTAAATTATGAAAACTTATGTTTTACACAAGTATAAAATGAATTCAATAGTTATAATGAATATAAGAACCAATTGAATATAAAGGGAATATTTTTATAGAAAATTATTTTTATGCCCACAAATCAGTGTTATCCTAATAAATTAAATTAACTAAAATTACTAATTAATATTTATGTAATATAAATTATAGATTCAATAAAATATTTTTTATATTCATACAATAGATTTGATATGCATAAGATAAGAACAAATCCAATATTACACATAAAAACCTATATTTTTATTAAGGCACTTTTACTACCTTTTGATGGCGAACCTATTTTAAATATAAATTTTGAAACTTTTATAAATTTTATTTTTCAAAATAAACTCAATTTTTTAAATAGAATTATAAAAATTAGGTTAGGGTTAATTTTTGGTATTTTTCTACGAAGTTTCATTTTTAATGAATAGTGAAAATAATGAAATTTAACTCAAAATTTATTTTCATCTAATTTATTTGTAAGGTTAAATTATATTTTTAATTGAATTTATATTTTAATTAGATATTTTTTTTATCAATTTATCCAATTTAGGTCATTAGAATCAATTTCACATTGAAATTGATTATAAAAACCTAGCAAACTTTTGAATGTTTTTACTTAAAAAACCCACTTTGTCGTCCTGTCTGCAGGATTAAATTTAAATTAAATTTTTCCACTTCTATGTTTGGAATATGGGAAAATGTTTTCCAAATTTTAAATCAGGATAATTTATAATATATAATAATTTCAACTTAGTTTTTGATCAAAAATATTAGTGAAATTAATTAAAATTAATTACAACGATTAAGGTTAAATTAAGCTTAATAAGAGACTAAACAATAACCGTAAGGCCCAAAAAAACCCTAAAACTAGTCCAAAATACATTCTATGGACATATTTCTACCCTATAATCCATTTTATCTACTTATTACCATCATTGGATCCACATTAAATAAAAAAACGTGGGTGGGGTTTCCTTATTCCAAAATATTACAAGATTACCACTCCTCCTCCACTACAAAAGGCCTCCTCTCCTCCCACTTCTAAACACATATCAGGACACTTATATATGGAAAATATATACCCAAATATCTCTCTAACATCCCTAACTCCCTCCTTAAATCCTCTATTTGGGAATAAATCAATCCAAGGAAATCCCTTTGGTGCAAACCAAAAGGAGTTACCCAAAGAAGAGGTAACGTCCTTCCTCAAGGTCCTTTCTTTTATTTTCATTCTAAACCACCTATAATATACTAATTTAATTATTATATAACAAAAAAAATATCCTAAATATACAAATATTTTTTTATAGTAAGTATTCTACCTATACTTACACACAACACCATCTAATGGGTAACGAACTTACCGTTCGTGTACGGCAAACTAGCGCCTCGCGAAATGACAATTGATCCTTTTTTCTTTCCAACCGTTCAAGGTTGGAAATTATGATAAAAAATATATTTATATATGAAATATATTTATTTTATAACACATTATTTTATTATTTACATTATTTTTAAACATGATAACATCGTTTGTGGAAGTGTGGACTATCGCCCCCTCAAAGCGATGTGATTTGTTCACACAATACATGGAATGTATAAAGGATGGTTTTAATTATAAATACGTGAAATAAAAATATATATATTATATTCATGAAATATTTAATTTTTTTAAATATAATATATACCATTTTCTTTATTACCCTTTCACACACTTATAAAGTGATAACGTCGTTCGTCGATGTGTGGACTACCACCTCCATGACACGATGCGATTCATTTTACATCAAAAGAATTATATATATAAGTATAAATGATTAAATAATATAGTATTTATGATATAATCATAATTCTATAAATATTAATGTTACTTAAATAATTTCTATAACGATTATTGAAAAATGAGAACGTTACTCATGCGTACATACGACCTACCATCTCCATGATTATAACATTGATTCATTGTTCACAACCATATTTAATGATTGGTTTTAAAAGTATAATTCATATATAAATATGATAATTATTTCATGATTATTATTCTAGATATGTTTATATAATGACCCCTTTGACCATATTTGGCCAACCAAAGTCATTTTTTTACTCATGAATCAAATTTGGTCAAAACACCCAATATAAACTTAATTGTTTAAGTAGTTGTGTACAACATGGTAATAAGTGAAGTAAAAGTAATAATTAACTTGAAAAGGGTTATGAATCAAGTAATTAATTAACATATATTTATTATTCATGAACATAAAGACACACGAGACAAGTCAAACTCAAGGTAAGGGAATTTCATCTCACTTTTTATATCCATGATATGCATACCATGTTCACCACTATTTTTTTTGTGTGGTGTATATACTACTCATGAATGTATTCAATGATTCTTATTATTAAATTTATGGGTATTTAGATATCTATTATATGAAAATTCTTTAATATGTTTTATGTTATAAAATAATTTTTAAGAGTCTTTTACATGTTTTGAAGGAAAATGGTTTTAGAAATGGTTTACAAGATTCTTTTATAAGTTTTCTAGGAAAAATGCTTTAAAAAAAATTTCAATCTCCTTTTACAAGTTTTTAATGAAAATTATTTTCAAAACTTTTTTGAGATCCTTTTATAAGTTTTCAAAAAAATTATTTTAAAAATGTTTTCAATCCTCTTTTATATATTTGCAAAGAAAATGGTTTTCCAAATGTTTTCAAGATTATTTTATATGTTTTTAAGGAAAACAGTTTTCAAAATGTTTTCAAGATTTCCTTATAAGTTTTCAAGTTTAATTTCAAGAATTTTTTTTTCAAAAGTTTTTATGTTTTAAAAATCATTTTCCAAAGAATAATGGATATTTTCATCAATGATTTTTTTAAAAGGTCATTCATAATTATTTCCCATCAAAGATGACATCCATTTTTGTTTCTTATGTCTTTCTTGGGAAATGATTCAATGATTCCATTCATATTATTACTCTGAATGGATTATGTTTTTATGACATGATGTTTTATGAAACCAGTTTCTCATTTATGGGATATATTCTTATGAAACACTCTTATTTTTATGGGTTATTCTTTTGATGAAATTATTTTGAAACATGTATATTTTTCCATAGGTTATGTTAAGATTACAAGTTTTTGACATCTATTTCATTTAATGGGTTATGATATGATTTTTAATGATCTTGTGGAACATTTATGTGTGATTTCACTATGATATGGTTGGGACCTATATCTCCCACCAATGAATTGGGTAAAGATTTTTATCTCATGATATAGAATAAGATGGTCTTGGGAGCGAACCATGACTTATAATATGTCCATGGGAGTGAACCATGCCTACAAAGATGGTATGAAGAGTGAAATAATGCTATTAATATTACCATGTGAGTGAACCATTAATACCAATATGTTATGGGGAGTGAACCCATACTACTAATATGGTCTTGGAAGTAATTCCTTGGATACTATGGAAAACACATTATACGATTATGTGTTTTTTACAATTACATGTTTTATTCCTATGTTACACATTCATGGATTATGTTATTTATTTAATTATGATTCATTTCTTATAAACTATCATGATTTATGTCATGATTCTTCTTTATGATCTTTTATATTCAGGGTGAGAGATTATAATGTTATGATCATGTTCTCATACCCTTATACTCATGTTTATGCTTACACGACTCCCTTGTTTACCCTTACTGAGAATCTGAGCTCACCCCTTTTTATGTTTCCTTCTCCAGGTTATGAAGATTTATATTAAGTATGATTTTTCTAATAAGGGTTCTAGTAATGAATAACCTAGTTAGAGATAATGTATCTCACTTATGTATCAGTGTTTATGATTCCAAGTTTCCAAAGGCACTAAACTAATACGGTCTGTGGGCGTCTGTTTTTGTAATGTTTTGTGTATTCTGAAAAAGTGATGTAATGTCTATGTACATTAATTATGGGTTATTATAGTTTTTATTAGAGAAAAGGTTTAGTTAACTTTGCAAACTAGTATGATATAACATTGTTGAGAACTTTAAGGTCATGTCTAAGGATAAGTCTAAGGATAAGGAAAAATATAGGAAAATGTATTGGAATCTTTGTAAAGGATAGAGTGAGTGGTTTCCTAGAAATACATCCTTTTATATATACTAAAAGTGGATGTGGGTATAGCAAAGATTTAACTTGGTTTAATAACTCTGAAAAGATGTTTTGGGCCCAACTTGGGGTAATCTGGTATACGAAAATCGTCCTTGCTGCGCACCTGGTTTGACACTCCTGAGGGATATTCTTTAGAAATTCACAAACTCTTCAAAAACCATTATGAAGGATTTGAATAGAATATAACTATGAATAAAAAAGGATAAACATAAGGTTCTGTTGATTAAAAGGTAGGTTTCATGATTTATACATCCTATAAGTATTTTTTCATCATTATGTGGTTTTCTTCTATGTTATATGTTTCTCATATTGTGCTTTATAGTTTTAGTCAAAGGAGATAACTATAACAAACATGGTTAAAATTGAATATTTAAGATGTGGAAAGTATAGGAATTATGAAAATCTATTTCCCAAGTGGAAATATCATAAAGATAAATAGGAAGGTGGTATGAGTATTAATTATACTTCTGAAGATAAAGAGATTAAAAATGACATGTGAAAGGTATGTGATGTTCTTCCAGTATTTTTTACATTAATCATAAGAAGCAAAATTATATTGAATTTAAGGAAACTTAATACATAATTAATATTTCATATTCTAGGAAATTAATATTAAGGAATAAGTTGATGAAGCTAGAGCAATGGTTTAAGAATAAAGTTGGATGAATGAAATACTTATGTTTTGGAATTAAAAGATTATGTTACATGAATCATGAAATATATGAATATTTTTAGTATAATTTTTCAATAAGGATTGAAAAGGATATGTTTAATTACGATGAAGAATTAAGAAAATGATATTTTGATTAAGGTAAGGTAACCCTTATTGTGATTAAGTTATTGAGAAAATTTTGTTTCGCTTGGATAAATAGATTATTGTTTTGGATAAAGTATATTGGATAACACTGATTACCCTATATCTGATTATTGATTTATTGAAAAAGTGGTCTATTTAAAATGGATGAAGTTCAAAACTTCTTGTATTTAAGGAATATATCCATTAACCCATGGAATAAGGAATCATGCACGTTTTCTAAAAGTATTCATAGTAATTTAGGTTATTACCATGTTTCAAGAGAATGCTTGACAAGGGCATTCAAATGTTTGGAATGTGAAAACCAAGAGCTACCTTGTGATATATGGGGGATCAATGTTAATATGATTTTGTGACATTATTTCTAAATTTTTGGATTTTAAAATTTTGGAAGGTTTATAATGTTAACCAGTTATTGAATGTTTAAGTTAAGATTCAGATGAAGAATTTATATAGTGAGTTTTTATTGCAAAAATTAGTTAAAAGGATATCTAGTGATTAAAATTATTTCAAGTATAACTATCATATTTATTTTGAAAATTAAATTAATGTAGTTTTAGAATAGAAAATCCTGTAATTATGGTGAAAACCCATCATGTCTGGAAAGTCCATGAGTCTTGAACCCTTGACCGAATGACGATAAGGGTTTCATGCTTACCATTGGACAATGCAATATCATGGTTAATGTGTAATTTTTTAGTTAAAAATTTGATGAATAAATATATTTTTTGTCATTGATAACCTAAATCACTCCCTAATATTTAATATTTTCCTACAAGACCATATTTTAACTTCCCACCTATGTTCTCCTATCTTGAAACCTAATTATATGTTACTTTGGATAACCATAATGTTTCTAAATTTCTTTTTTCTAAACGAAGTTTAAGTATTCATTTTTACAATGTGGGTTTCTATGAAATGAACTTTCAAGTATTAAACCTTTGATAACCTAGATTATTTTTGATGGATAAATTCATTTTTAGGGGGGTATAATGTAACACCTTGAGATTTTGGGAAGTATATTTTTTGAAAAATAATTTAATCACTTTGATATTTTTGAATTTCACACAACACTGAATATACCTCTTGTTATACTAAAGCACTAAGTTTGGATCCTGCAATACCAAGTTAATCATACACTTAACACAATATAAATTTTAGCTTTCTCTATATATAACACTAAAGTTATATTACTTTTCATGCAATATTTACTTCCTTCGATGGCTTGCGTAACATGCAAGATCGAGTTTTACCGAACAATAATATATTATTAAAATATTATTTAATATATTAATAATTTAACTACCCTTTAAGTTAGAATTTATGAATATTATTAACTAACTTATGAAAACCTATGGTTTACATAGGTATAAAATTAATTTGTTAGTTACAATGAATATAAGAACCAGATGAATATATAGAGAATATTTTTATAGAAATCTATTTTTATGCTCATAAAGATGTTTTATCCTTATAAATTAAATGAATTAAAATTAGTAAGTTATATTAATATATATATATATTACATTAAATAAAATATTTTTATACTCATCTAATAAATTCAATAGGTATAATATAAGAACACACCCAATATTACACATAAAAACCTATATATTTATTAAGGCAATTTTACCTCCTTTTGATGGTGAATATGTTTGGAACTTTTAAAAATTTTATATGTCAAAATAATATTAATTTTTGAAATAAAAACATAAAAAATTAGGTTAGGGTAAATTTTTGGTATTTTTTTTGTGAAGATTCATTTTTTAATGAATAGTGAAAAATACTGAAATTTAACTCAAAACTTATTTTTCATATAATTTATTTATATAGTTGAATTAAAATTTTAATTGATTTTAATATTTAATTAGATAAATTTTTTATCAATTTAACCAATTTATTTAATTTTAATCAATTTCACATTGAAATTTGTTGTAAAAACCTACCAAACTTTTTAATGTTTTGTCATTGAAAAGCTGCTTTGTCATCCCATCTGCGGGATTAAATTTAAATTAATTTTTTCCACTTATGTATTTGGAATTTTAAAAAATAAATTAAATATTTTTAATTAGAATAATTTATAATGTCTAATAAGGTAAAATTAGTTTTTGATCAAAAATATTAGTGAAAGTAATTAAAATTAATTACAATGATTAAGGTTAAATTAACCATAATAAGAGACTGAACCATAACCTTAAGGACTAAAATAACATATAAAACTATAAAAAATCCATTGTATGGTTATATTTCAATTATATCCTCCCTTGGATCTACTTTGGACCATTATTGGATCAACTTTAAATAAAAAAAATGTGTACGGGGTTTCCCTTTTCCAAAATATTACAAGAGTACCACTCCTCCACTATAAAAGGACTCCTCTCCCCCCACTTCTTCACACCTCTCAAGACACTTAAGTTTGGACAATATCTTAAAAAATATCTCTAAAACATCCATAACTGCATCCTTTAATCCTCCCTCTAAGAATAAATTAATCTAAGGAAGCCCTTTGGTACAAACCAAAAGGAGTTACCCAAAGAAGAGGTAACATCCTTCCTTAAGATCCTTTCTTTTATTTTCTTTCTCCACAAAATATAGTATACTAATTTAATTATTATATAAAAATAATAGTATTATAAATATTATTATATGTTTTTATATTAATTATTCTACCTACACTTACACACACCACTGTCAAATGGTTAACAAACTTACCGTTTTTGTACGACGAACTACTGCCTCATGAAATGAAGATTGTTCATTTTTCCTTTCCCACCTTTAAAGGTTGGGAATTATGATGGAAACTATGTTTATATATGATATATATGATATATATTTCATTATTATTCTATATTTAGTTTATAAAATATTACTTTATTCTTTCCATTATGTGTAAACGCGATAACTTTGCTTGTAGGAGTGTAGACTACCTCCCCCTCAAAGCGATGTGATTCATTCACATGATACATGTAAAGTATAAAGCATGGTTTTAATTATAAATATGTGACATAATATATATATATATATATATATATATATATTATTTTCATGAAATAATAAAATTTTTATAAATATAATATATACCATTTTCTTTATTACCATTTCACACACTTATAAGGTGATAACATCGTTTGTGGACATGTGGACTACCACCTCCTCGACATGAGGTGATTAATTTTACATCAAAATAATTATATATATAAGTATAAATTATTAAATAATATGTTATTTATGATATAATTATCATTATGTAAAGATTAATGTTACTTACCTTTTTTCCATAATAATCATTCAAAAATGGGTACGTTGCTCATGCGTACGTACGACCTACCATCTCCATGATTGTAACATCAATTATTTTTTCACAAACATAATTAATGAATGGTTTTAAAATAATAATAATGTATAAATATTATAATTATTCCATGATTATTATTCTAGATATGTTTATATAATAACTCCTTTGACCATAGTCGGCCAACCAAAGTCATACTCATGAGCATAATTTGGTCAAAACACCCGACTTTTACTTAATTGTTAAGTAGTTGAATACAACATGGTAATAAATGAAGTAAAATTAATAATAAATATGAAAAAGGTTCTTAAGAAAGTAATTAATTAAAATATGTTTATTATTCAGGAATAAAAAGATACATGAGGCAAGTCGAATTAAGGTAAGGAAATTTCATCTCACTTTTTATATCCATGAGATACATGCCATGTTCACCACTCTTTTCTTTTGTGTGGTGTATATACTACTCATGAATGTATTCTATGATTAATAATAGTAAATTTATGGGTATTAAATTTATTATAAAATGGTTTTTAAGAGTCTTATAAAATTTCAAGTAAAATCATTTTGAAATGGTTTACAATCATCTTTTATATTTTTTCATGGAATTTTTTTTTTAAAATATTTTCAAGGGACTTTCATATGTTTTCAACGAAAATTATTTTCTAATAGTTTTAAATCTCATTTTATAAGTTTTCAAAGAAAACGATTTTAATTTTTTTTTCAAGATTCTATTATAAGTTTTCAATGAATACAATTTCAAAATGCTTTCAAGATTCTTTTATATGTTTTTATGAAAAATGGTTTTCAGATTTTCTTATAAGTTTTAAAGTTTATTTTCAAGAAATTGGTTTTCAAAAGGTCTTATGTTTTAAAAATAATTTTTCAAATATGAAAGGATATTTTTATAAATAATTTTTTTTAAAAGGTCTTTCAAAATTATTTTCCATCAAATATGACATTTGTTAGGGTTACTCATGCCTTTCTGGGGAAATGATTCAATGATTAATTTTATATTATTACTTTTAATGGATTATGTTTTAAGGGAATTATGTTTTATTAAACCATTTTCTCTTTAAAGGGATATATTCTTTTGAAACCTACTTATTTTCACAGGTTATTCTTTTGATGAAATGATTATGAAACCAATATATTTTTCCATAGGTTATGATAAAATTATAAGTTTATGATACCCATTTCATTTCATGGGTTATGATATAATTTTTAATGATATTATGGAACATGTATGTATGATTTCACTAAGATATGGTTGGTACCCATATCTCCCTCCAATGAATTGGGTAAATATTTTATCTCATGAGATAGACTATGATGGTCTTGGGAGTGAACCTTGAATACTAATATGGCCATGAGAGTGAACCATGACTACCAAGATAGTATGAAGAGTGAAATCATGCTACTAATATTAATATAGGAGTGCACCATGAAAACCAATATGGTATGGGTAGTGAATCAATACTACTAAGATGGTCTTGGTAATGATTTCTTTACTATTATGGAAATCATATTATATGCTTATGCGTTTTCCACAATTCCATGTTTTATTACTATGTTATGCTTTCATGGATTATGTTATTTATTTACTTATGATTCATGTCTTATGAACTGCCAATATTTATTCAAATATTAATATTTATGATATTTTATATGAAAGGTGAGATCTTAAAATATTATGATCATGTTTTCATACCCTTATGCTTATGTTTATACTTACATGTCTCCCTTGTGTACCCTTACTGAGCATCTAAGCTCACCCATTTTTATATTTTCTTACCAAGGATATAAATATTTATATTAAGTATGATTTTTCTAAGAAGGGTTCTAGTCATAAAGAACCCAATGGGAGATCATTTATCCTACTTATTTACAAGTTTTTATGTTTCCAAGTTTCCAAAGGCACTAAAATAATATGGTCTTTGGGTGTCTTTGTTTTTGTAATTTTTTATGTATTAAAAAAAAGTGATGTAATGCCTATATATGTAAAGACTAAGTCATTTTAAAAGGTTCTTACTAAAGGAATATAACATTATCATAAAAGATTCAAGCCTTGATTTGTTAATGTGTTCACTCTTCAGTACAAGTTATAAGTTTCTTCCTAAAGTTTATTTGTATTATTTATGTGATTAAACCAATATGTGAACAAATATATAGTCTTTTTTTCTTGTTTGTTTCATCATTTGATATTTTTAATTAACTTAAAATTAATTTTTAATTATAATATTTCATTTTAATATTTTTAATTACTATTTAATGGGAGTGATCACATCATGAATGTTGGAATTAATCATAAAATCATGTAAATATTTTTTTTACACTTTTTGATTTATTCTATTATTATGATTATTATTATCTAGTTTTTTTTAATCAATTTATATTTCAAAAATAATTTTACAACATAATGATTGATCATATAATTACGACATGTATTTTATCCCATGCCCATAGAAAAACAAAATATTGAATATTTATAATTTATAAATTAATAAATCCATTTAAGAAATAGTTTATTATAGGGTTTATAAAGTCTCATTGAAATTTGATTTAAAAAATTATAATTTTTTTAATCCTTCTCAAATTTTTGATTACGTCAAGTACATTTGTTATAATGAAATCCATTAAACAAAATTATTTCAATACATGGATAATTAAAGTAACTTTTCTTTTTTTGAATATGGGTTTTGAGATACTCTTAGTAGTAATAATAATCGGGTGATATCCTCTACTAAACAAACAACTATAGATGATATTACCGTTAAAAAACTCAAGAAGTTTCAGAATTCCATAATTTAGTCATTAGAATATATTTTCTTAAGGTATGTCATAAGAGAGACGTTTAATTTTAATTATTTTTATAATATGTAACATTTATACATGAATAAATCAAATATAAATTTATGGTACAATAAAAAAATTATATACAATTAGAATGCAGCAATAAACTATAATTTTTGAGTATCTTTTTGAATTTTAAAAAATTATATTTGATTTATAAATAATTTATATACATATTTAATATGATGAATCAACCTTATTTTTGACCTTTTAAATATTTATCATATGCTATCCTTAAAAACTATGATTTATTGAGAAAATATTATCTTTAGAAGAAACTAAATTTGTCTTACATTTTAAAAAAATTAAAAGTAGTGATTAAGGGAAGAATATTGGAATTTTTTTAATTGAAATAGGTATAATGAAACATTGGTTTAGAATAAGAGGATCTTACAATAATAATATTAAGAATCATAATCAAATACGGATGTCAAAATCTATGGTAAAACCCTTAAGGTGTTTTACATGTTATAAAGTGGATCATTTTTATAGATATTTTCCAAGATGAAAATCTTTTTTGTTAAATAAGTATCATAGATTGGGTGATATTAAATAATTTTTTAGAAGAAATATGTTCATGGAGATCAAATATGCATTGAGTGTAGTTTTAGAATAAGGTCATTTCATTGAGTTAGGTTTCTAATTGTATGTTCATGTGAAAAGAATAAGTTAGATTCAAAATTAATTATGATGAAATTTAAAATTTAATGTAGATTATATGTATACTCAATTTTTATTAGAATGTATTCTCTTTAGGTATGTTAGATCATTAGCCATTTTTTTATGGGAAGAACAATTTTAATTCACTAGTAAATAACTAATGATACAAATAAATACCAAAAAAATGTTAGAATAATAATGTAATAGAAATATAAGTTAAAAGTTTATCCACTTTCTAAAAAAAGGAAATTTCATTAATATTTGTGAATTTAGATGATATTCAGTTATATGGAGACTATGTATTTTTGAAAATTTAATTAGGGTGTTTTAAAATATCTAATAAATAATCTAGATAAAGTCTAGATTTTGATCATTTATATTTATGATAGACTTAAATAATATTTTCAAATAAATAGATAAATTATTTCATCTATAATAAAAATACATATTCTAGGAAATTCTTGATATATTTATTGAAACATAAATTTCAAACTATAAAATGTTTTAAAGACTCTATTCCATTAATATAAAGCTAATGGGAAATAAATTAAACTTCCATAGTATTAAAAATTATATATAATTATTATCAAATGAATTCATAAATATTTTATTAAATGAAAATACTTTTAGAAATAAATTAGATAAAAAATTCCAAATAAAAACTGGTTTATTAAGTATAATACCATTACAATGATTATAAATTTATTATCACCATATTTCCTACCAAAATAATTTTAGGAGTAGTTTTTATGACTATTATTCATACAAATAATTTATTCCAATCCAAAAAATTTATTTTAAAACAATTATTAAATTGTGAATTGGTAAGATTGTATGTTTTCACTCAAGGATTTTTTGTTAACCACTAGTCAACATTGATAAATTCTTAATTATTTTTTATCATTATAAATAAACCATTTAAAAGTGAATGTTATTGAAGAGAAGGATGATAATTGATGTATTTATTATATAACAAGTAGTTTATGTTTCAATATGAAGGTTAATGGACATTCTAATTATAGAGTAAAAGGTGAATGTTGATGAAATGTTCTAAAATAAACTGAAATATGAGGATACCTAGGATAAATAGAACTTTTTTTCTAAATCATTTCAATAATTAATAAAATTACATTAAATAATAAAATAATCACCTCAATAATCAAGAAGTTTAGTGTATTTGGAGACTAGTTATATAAGATACTTATTTAAAAATTCACATGAACAATTCCCCAAAATGCCATTATACTAGATCATCATCTAAATATATCCCATGTTAAAATCATTCTAATTCCCTAGGAAGTGAAAAAATATAAGTGAGATCAAATGGATAGTAAGGGAAAAATAATCGTATCAACTTGTTACCCAAGGGAATATAATAAGTATTTGAGAAAATTTAAGGAGAGAAATCAAATAATAAAAGAAAATGAAATCATAAAAATGGTTCGTATAGAAAGATATAAGAATAAATAACCACATATGATCAAAAAAATAACATAGAATAAAAACTGGTAAATCATGATAATTTAATCATGAGAAAGATATATAATAATAGTTATATATCAAAGAAGTGTTTCCCTAACAAAAGTATAGAAACACAACATTGTGGATCATACATGAACACCTATTTCCCTTAGAAGATCAGGCATCACAACCTATTTCCCATAGTGGATTAGGAATTATAACATGGTTCCAATTTTGGATTAATCATCACCACTCATTTAACCATTATCTCATGAGATTTAAACATTTAAACAATTCATTGGAAGGATATATAGGTCTCATGTAACGACCCGAATCCGGAGCCCTTCCACTGGCGCCCCATACCCGGTTCGCCACATGACCTCAAGCATGTTTCCCCAAACACCAGAGGCTACCGACTAGCATCGAGGACCATGGTGAGTTAGTGGGGAAACTATTCCATAATTTGGTAAAGTATACAGTTGAAGAATAAGCATAAACAATAGCGAAAACAGTAAATAGCGTGCAATAACTAAACAGAAGGTAAAAGCAATGTCTAATATAATAATGATGCAGAATGGTACATGTATCTATGAAAAGAAGTAAGCAATACAACATGCTAAAATACAACTGAAACCAAAGTACTAAATATAATAGCAACTCCATCAGCATCGCGGGCCAAGACCCAGTCCCATGCTCTCCAGCTCTGACTAGAAATCAAGTACCTGAGGTGGAAGGGCCACAATCCCTACCTATACCTGCAACCATATAATCTGTTTGGTCCAAAAAGCAGGACCCAAATAGGGTGTGAGACTAATCCCAGTAGGCAACCACCACAATATTTGTGCCCTACTTTCAGTGAGTGATATAGAAAAAGTAAAGGTAAAAAAATTCAGTAAACAATTATACCAATTACCATTCACATTCATTAAATTACACAACCAGGGAAAAACCAACAAGGTCTCTATTCCACAATAAGAAAGTAACACAAAAGCAGTACAAAACCCAAGCTTGTTCTTTGTCTTGGTGGACTCATCACAACCAGCCATAAAAATTCACACTAACTCTCTGGGTGGCTTAAACTAGGAGACCCCTATAGTCCAGTAATCAAACAAGGCACAGATACTCTGGGAAGCTCTTACGTCAATTCCCCTATGGTCTTGCAACGATAGCTACAGACTCTCTGAGGAAGCACTTACGTCTAATTCTCCCTGTGGTCTCGATGCGTAGGTAAACTAAGAACAATCTTGGGAAACACAAAGTCCTATTCCCATAGGTCATGCGTACGAAACTAAAGCCAACAGACCCTCTAGGGAAGCACTTAATTGTCTATTCCCTCTTTGATCTCCCGCACCAGGTTCTCACAGCCCTGAGCAGTCCAGTCGTACGTAATCGACTCTTAGCATCCCTAAGTAAGTTAAAAAACTACTTGGCTAATAGATAAAAATGAATCCACAAGCATATAAACAGTAGACAATACATGCAATCAAGTCAACAGACATACTAGCAATGTGCAGAAAGGGTTGCCTCATAGGCAAACCGTGCCAAACGGCAATAAACAGCCGAACAGGGGAGGAAAACACTCATGGGGTGATCCTCAATCATGAAACCAAGCATAAATTAGCAACAATTCATCATAATCTAACAAGAAATCTAGTAAGATAAACAATAGGATCAAAATCCTAAACCCGGGATATCCGATACATGGGTATCCGACACTTTTGCAACCAAAACTCAAAGAACTTCAAGGTAGGGAAACAAACCACCTATCGCGATCCTCAGAGATCGATATACTTGAACCTCGGCCCATGAATCTGCCTAGAACGAAGTAGATCTTCAAAAACCTCTAAAACATTCATCCTCAGATAACTCACATGAGAGAAGGAATTAGGAAATGAGGCTAAAGAAGAACCAAGAACTCACTGCTGCGATTTTTCTGCAATCAACAGAGTTCGATTCGGACAACCAGTAACGGATCGGTGTCTCGGAGAAGAATCAGCCTCGTCGGATGCTCTGGACGGAATTAGGGGTAGAAGAAGATGTTTTCCGTCATTAGGCGTGACCCCGAGTAGATTAATGAAATAAAAATAAAGTACACGATGTGTACTTTTAGAGTACACGACGTGTACTTGGTTCTTCTGTACTCTGCCAAAATCGGTGTCCACGTCACCCCTACACACTGTGTGTGTGGCCCGGTCTCAGCCAAAAAACGGATTCGAGTGGCCGAGGAGTACACGACATGTACTCAAAAAGTACACGGCGTGTACTCTGAAAATTTCCAGATTCTTTATTTTTCCTTAAAAAGCCCGTAAAAGAGATCCGTACCTGAAATCGAAGCTCCGAGTTCTTATAAACTTCCCCCCTTAAAAAAATTCATCCCCGAATTTCCCTAGCAAGGAATAGAAGAAGAATACTCGAACAACTTTGGCCACTGTGATTGCATACCAGCCTCTCTCTCCCAAGTCTCATTCTGTATACGGCCGTGCTGCCATATTACCCATACCAGAGGAACAGACTGGCCACAGAGTACTTTTGCACTACGATTAACAATCCTGATAGGATGCTCCTCGAAAGATGCATCCTACTCTAACTCAACCTTCTCGGGTTGGAAAACATGAGATGGGTCTGAGAAATACTGTCAAAGCTGAGAAACATGAAAGACGTCGTGCATATCCTAGTATCTCTGAGGTAACTGAAACCTGTAAGCAACCAGCCCGACTCTCTCCAGAACCTCAAACGGCCCAACGTATCTCGGTGAGAGCTTACCCTATCTCCAAATCCTCTTGTGTCCCAAACTCAGTGCGACACGCAGGAAAACCTGATCCCCAACCTCAAACTCTAGAGGTCGTCTCTGTTGATCAGCATAAGACTTCTGTCAAGACTGCACTATAGACATCCTCTTCCGAATCAGCTCTATCTTCTCTGAAGTCTCCTGAACAAGATGAGGTCCCAACAAAGCTACCTCTCCTGCCTCTAGCCAGCATAAAGGTGATCAACATGGCCTACCGTACAAATCCTCATAAGGTGCCATCTGAATAGTCACCTGAAAACTGTTGTTGTAGGCGAACTCCACCAGAGGAATATGCTTCTCCCAAGAACCGCTAAAGTCTAGAATGCAAGCTAGGAGCATATCCTCATGCACCTGGATTGTACGCTCAGACTGGCCATCATTCTGGGGATGGTATGCGGTACTCAAAAGTACCTGTGTACCCAATGCCTTCTTTATCCCCTGTTAGAAGTGCGAAGTAAAACGCGCATCCCTGTCTGAAACAATGGAGTGTGGAACTCCATGCAGACGTATAATCTCTCGGATGTACAACCATCCCAACTCATCAACACTGAAGGTCTCCTTGATTGGCAAGAAGTGTGCAACCTTCTTGAGCCTGTCCACTATAACCCAAACCAAATCATTTCTTCGAGGCAATCTCGGTAAACCTATCACGAAGTCCATCGTGACATCATTCCATTTCCACCCAGGAATGGGTAGCTACTGCAAAATCCATACTGGCCGCTGATGCTCTTCCTTCACCTACTGACAGGTGGAACACCGCATAAAAAAACCAGCCACATCCTTCTTCATACCTGGCCACCAATACTGGTGGTGCAAGTCTCGGTACATTTTGGTGACACCAAGATGAACTGCCCAAGGTGAAGCATGAAACTCCCGCATCATCTCCTCACATATGTCTGCTGAAACCCATACGAGGCCATGAAAATGTAGCACCTCTTCATCGCCCACTGTCCACCCCGGAGTAGGGTCTCCATCTGACACACCCTCCCGTAGGACTAGGCTTTCAGGGTATGATAGCTGCCTCATTCGAACTCGATCGAAAAGGGTAGAGGTAACAACTATAGAAGAAAGAACCGTCTAGCCCTGTCTGTCATGAACCTCCAAATGCATCTTAGAGAATAGAGCCATGAGCTTCCACTCACTGCTGGCCTCATGAACTGCCTGAATCTGATTCCTCCTGCTCAGTGCGTCTGCCACAACATTTCCTTTCCCAGATGTATAAGCAAGCTCGAAGTCGAAATACTGTAGGTACTCGACCCACCTCCGTTGTCTCAGATTCAAGTCATGCTGCGTAAAGATATACTTGAGTATCTTGTGGTCAGTATATACCATGAAATGCTCTCCCATGAGATAGTGCCTCCAACAACGCAAATCATGAACAAAAGCAGCCAACTCCAAGTTGTGCGTAGGATAGTTCTTCTCATGTGGCCTCAACTGAAGAGATATGTATGCCACAGCACGATCTTCCTGCATAAGCACTGCTCCCAGACCGATGCCAGATGCATCATAGAAAACTGTATAACTCTTTCCCAGATCTGGCAGAACTTGAATCGGTGCTGAAGTCAATCTCCCCTTCAGCTCCTAGAAGGATGATTCACAGGATTCTGACCAAACAAACTTCACCCCCTTCTTAGTCAAGCCCATAAAAGGTGCTGCTAGGCATGATAAGTCCTGTATAAACCACCTGTAGTAACCAGCCAGCCCCAAGAAACTACGTAACTCAAAGACATTCTTTGGCTTCTCCCATGTGACTACTGCTCTCACCTTCTCTGGGTCTACTGATACTCTAGTCTATGAGATGACATGACCTAGGAAGTGAATCTCATCCATCCAAAAGTGGCACTTTGAGAGTTTATCATAAATCCGATGCTCCCTCAGTTTACTCAAAACGATCTCATGATGGGTTGCATGGTCATGTCGAGTGTGAGAATACACCAAGATATCATCCACGAAGACCACAACGAAATAATCCAAGTAAGGATGGAACACTCGGTTCATCAGTGCCATGAAAACTGCTGGCGCGTTCGTAAGGCTGAACGGCATAACCGTATACTCGTAGAGGCCATACCTACTCCTGAAGGCTGTTAGAGGTATATCTGAAGGCCTAATGTGCAGCTGATGATAGCCGAACCTCAAATCGATCTTCGAGAACACCCGAGATCCTCGAAGCTGATCGAAGAGATCATCAATCCTCGATAAGGGATATCGGTTCTTGACCATCAACTGGTTCAACTTCCGATAATCCACGCAAAGCCGTAAGGTACCATCCACCCTATTCGCAAACAACACAGGTGAACCCCAATGGGAAGTACTGGGTCGGATGAAACCCTTAGCCTGCAACTCCTCCAAATTCCTCTTGAGCTCTTGCAACTCAGGCGTAGCCATCCTATAAGAAGGTATGGATACCGGTGCGTCTCTTGGCACAAGCTCAATCAAGAAGTCTACCTCACGCTCCGAAGGCAAACTTGAGAAGTCTTTTGGAAAGACATCTGGAAAGTGATCAACCATTGGAGGAAAATCCATCTGAGAGGTCCCATGATCATCCAGATATAAACTAGAAATCTGGTCCGTAACTCTACCCAACCCATGATGCTCTGGTCCAGCTCTGCTTGCCTGGATCCCATTCACCCTTGTGAAGAAAAGACCTGCCCTCTGGTGACGTGAAAATCACCCTGCAGCGATAACAGTCGAAAAAGGCCTGAAAAGGAACTAGCCAGTCCATTCTGAGAATGAAATCATAACCTGTCATCTCCAGGACATAAAGATCCCACACGATGTGACACCCACCAACCTCAAGGGGGAACTCCTTACATTGATGCACATTAGAAGTTCTATGTCTCAAAGGAGTGTCTAGTACCAAGGTTTCCTCAGAGGTAAGGACAGTGAATCTAAGGATCTCCACAGTGCACATAGAAATAAAGCTATGAGAAGCTCCAGTATCAAAAAGTGCAGAAGATAAAACTGAGGCTACTAGGATCATACCTCAAACTGTGGAAGGTTCAGGATCCTGCTCCCGATGAATCTACTCTACCGCAAACGTCTGGCCAGTACCGCGGCCCTGTGTAGCAGCCTGATATCCCTGAGCTGATCCCCCTTGAGCCTGACCACCGCATCCGCAACCTCTACCCTGGCCAGAATGACCTAAAGAACCCCAGCCCCCAGTCTGCTGTGGGACTGGTGATCCTGCTCCTGAATGAGGGGTAGAAACGGATTCTCCTTCACTAGCCGCCGGAAGAACCCTGCAGAAACGCTGCAGATGACCCATCTTGCTACAAGCTCGGCACTCCAATGGATCTCTCGGGAACTGAGGATTCTTATGACCGCTCTTTCCACACTGATAGCACACCACCTGGTTTCCAGAAGGAAGATCTCGTCTTCTAGAAGATATACCCCGCTTCTTCGAGTCACCTCGAGTAGACTCTCGGTGGCGCTTCCTGCTGTCAGTATGAAATGAATCAGCCTTGGATGCTGAACCGCCCTGGTCAATAGCTTCAGTCTCCCTTAGATTTCTTTCGGTGATCAGTGCCTGGTTTACTATCAGAGTAATAGATGTTAACTGGAAAACGTTCACCTGTGATCTGATCTCTGGTTTGAGTCCTTCCTCAAACTTCCTCGCCAATAATAGCTCATCATTTCCCAGAACGGGAGAGAAACGCTGTAACTCAGTGAAGAGGGAGGAATAATCCATAACTGAAAGAGTACCCTACTACAGGTTCATAAACTCCCTGGCCCTGTCAGCCCTCAACATCGCTAGATAGAAGTATTCATAGAACGTACGCTGGAATTCGTCCCAAGCCATAGTCCGCTGGCACCCTGCCTGTGAGACCACATCCCACCATCTCTTGGCAAAATACCATAGGATGTAAGTCTTGAGATTCACCCGTCTGTCTGGGGGTGTCTCCAGATGCTCGAAGATGGAAAGCATGGTTTCTAACCATGAATCTACAACCTGAGGTCCTCCATCCCCTGTGAATGTGGGAGGATGCTGCTACTAGAAGACTCACGTCAGCTCTGCCATAGACGGGGCAGGATGCTGAGCTCCCTGGAAGGTCTGCATGAACCTCATGAAACTCTCTCTGAACTGAGCGTCCGCACCAGTGTCCAGAATCACTGTAGGTTCCATATCCGGAACAATCGGTAGAACTACTGGTAGTCCCTGATCTGCCATATCAGGCGTATGGTCACTGCCTGGTTCCTCACGTGCAACGGGAGGATGTCTTGGTGTCATAATCCTGAAAGGTCAAAATCACACTCCAGATTTAGGATAAACAAGAACAGAAAACACAAGAGTACAAAATGGGAATAGGAGAGATAAACACTTAAATTTGAAAAAACTTGACTACACGGCGTGTTTGTTAAATCCATTCACATGGGCGTGTAATTCTGCCACCATTGGTCCTGTAACATTCCCGACTACATGGCATGTTGTCCCCAAAACACGGCATGTACTTGGACTCCACTCCCCTATCCGAGTCTTTTTGCAAGGATAACCTACATGGTCCTCAAAAAACTAGACTACACGGCGTGTGCACTAAGGACACAGTGTGTACAAGTCAGGCTTCGGCGGTCCGTGTAACAGGTTACATGGCCGGCCACCTAGCTAACCCATTACACGGCGTGTTCCGAAAAAACACAGCGTGTATCAGAGAAGATAACACCGACCCGTGTTGTTCGTGACACGGCTGGGTACCTTGAAGAAAACTACACGGCGTGTTCTTATAACACACGGTGTGGACTAGACAGGCTCAGTGACCCGTGTAGCAGGTTACACGGCTGGCTACACGGCTGATCCCCTACACGGCATGTTCCGAACAAACATGGCGTGTATAAGGATGGATAACACCGACCCGTATTGTTCGTGACACGGCCAGGTACCCAGAAAAAACCTACATAGCATGTTCTTATAACACACGGTGTGTACTACACGAGTTTCCCCGACCCGTGTTGTTAGCGACACGGCCAGGTACACAGTTGACTACCACACAACGTGTACTTAAGGTACACAGTGTGTCCCCGAAGATTCTACGACACCCCGTGTTTTTGTTTACACAGATAGTAACACGGTTTAAAAACTACACGGCGTGTATGAGTAAAGTACACGCAGTGTATTCTGGGTTTTTCTGGGCAGTAGCTCTGAAACTACTCCGAATGCCAGAAACACTGAAAAACAACCAGCTGTGTGCCAAATTCTGATCCATGGGGGCCCATACTCCCCATGAATCAAATCTTGGCATCATAACAATGCATAAAACAAGTAAACAAAAAAACAAACAATGATCCGCCAAGTTCTGATCCCCGAGGGCCCATAACACCTCCAAGACCAGAGCTTGGCGCCCTTTCTAAACAGGCTGTAAAAGAAGTAATACTCTATCAGCGCAACAAGTATTTCTATCACAGCAACTACCACAATGGCATACAAAATCTATCATGACATCTATCACAACAGCATGAAATTCTAATGCACCCTAGATGGCATGGTAAAATGCATGACAAGTGATTTCCTACCCAGTGCCTATATGATGCATGAGATGGCACACCCTCATCTCATTGGGTTGAAACCAAGTAGAACTGTAATCATATAAACTGTAACAACACAAAACATGTGCATCACCTAACGGTGAAATAATAATAAACTGTAACACTTTTAAAAACTGAAAATTGCAATTACGAGGTAATATAGCTTTTCCCTGTACACGGGTTAATTACTCCCGAGCATAGTTAAGTACTAACTACCCATTTCTTCCTATCCCTGGCTATTGTCGTAAAACAGTAAGCAATAGTAAAGAAAGAAAATTCCTTTGATACCACTTTGTAATGACCTGAATCTAGAGCCCTTCCACTAGCGCCCCGTACCCAGTTTGCCACATGACCTCAAGAGCGTTTCCCCAAAAGCCAGAGGCTGCCGACTAGCAGCGAGGGCCTTGGTGAGTCAGTAGGGAAATTATGCCCTCATTTGGTAAAGTATACAGTGGAAGAATAAGCATAAACAATAGCAGAAGCAGTAAATAGCATGCAACAACTGAACAAAAGGTAAAAGCAATGTCTGATATAATAATGATGCATAATGGTACATGTATCTATGGAAAACAGTAAGCAATGAAACGTGCTGAAATACAACTGAAACCAAAGTACTAAATGTAAACCGCAACTCCAGCAGCATCGCAGTCCAAGACCCAGTCCTATGCTCTCCATCACTGATTAGCAATCAAGTACCTGAGGTGGAAGGGCCACAATCCCTACCTATACCTACAACTATATAATCTGTTTGGGCCGAAAAGCAGGACCCAAATAGGGTGTAATACTAATACCAGTAGGCAACCACCACAAGATTTGTGCCCTACTGTCAGTGAGTGATATAGAAAAGTAAAGGTAAACAAATGCAGTAAACAATTCTACCAATTACCATTCACATTCATTAAATTACACAACCAGGGAAAAACCAACAAGGTCTCTATTCCACAATAAGCAAGTAACACAAAAGCAGTACAAAATCCAAGCTTGTTATTTGGCTTGGTGGACTCATCACAACCAACCATCAAAATTCACACTGACTCTATGGGTGGCTTAAACTAGCAGACCCCTATAGTCCAGTAATCAAACAAGGCACAGACACTCTGGGAAGCTCTTACGTCAATTCCCCTATGGTCTTGTAATGATAGCTACATACTCTCTGAGGAGGCACTTACGTCTAATTCCCCCTGTGGTCTCGATGCGTAGGTAAACTAAGAACACTCTTGGGAAGAACAAAGTCCTATTCCCATAGGTCCTATGTACGAAACTAAAGCCAAAAGACCCTCTAGGGAAGCACTTAATCATCTTTTCCCTCTTTGATCTCCAGCACCAGGTTCTCACAGCCCTGAGCAGTCCAGTCGTACGTAATCGATTGTTAGCAGCCCTAAGTAAGTTAAACAACTACTTGGATAATAGCTACAAATGCATCTACATGCATATAAACAGCAGAAAATACATACAATCAAGTCAACAGACATACTAGCAATGTGCAGAAAGGGTTGCCTCATAGGCAAACCGGGCCAAACGACAATAAACAGTCGAACAGGGGAGGAAAACACCCATGGGTTGATCCTAAAGCATGCAACCAAGCATAAATTAGCATCAATTCATCATAATCTAACAAGAAATCTAGGCAGATAAACAATAGGATCAAAATCCTAAACCTGGGATACCCGATACATGGGTATCCGACACTTTTGCAACCAAAACTCAAAGAACTTCAACGTAGGGAAACAAACCACCTACCTTGATCCTCGGAGATCAATATACTTGAACCTCGGCCCGTAAATTGGCCTAGAACGAAGTATATCTATAAAAACGTCTAAAACATTCATCCTCGGATAACTCACACAAGAGAAGGAATTTGGAAATGAGGCTAAAAAAGAACCAAGAACTCACCGCTGCAATTCTTCTGCAATCGATGGAGTTCGATTTGGACAACCGGTGACGGATCAGTGGCTCGGGGAAGAATCGGCCTCCTCGGACGCTCTGGACGGAATTAGGGGTAGAAGAAAATGTTTTCCGTTATTAGCTACAACCCCGGGTCGATTAATGAAATAAAAAGAAAGTACACGGCGTGTAATTTTAGAGTACACGACGTGTACTTGGTTTTTCTGTACTCCACAAAAATCGGCCTCCACGTCACCCCTACACACCGTGTGTGTGGCCCAGTCTCAGCCAACACACGACTTCGAGTGGTCAAGGAGTACACGGCGTGTACTCAAAAAGTACACTGCGTGTACTCTGAAAATTTCCAGATTCTTTATTTTTCCTTAAAAAGACCGTAAAAGAGATCCGTACCAGAAACCGAAGCTCCGGGTTCTTACATCTCACATGTCACATTTATATTAACCATACACATGCATGTTACCAAAAAATCTAATCATTACATCAATAAATAACATAAAAAAGATGTGTTTTACATTATATTTAAAAAGATAAATTGATACCCAAATAAACAAGATCAATTGGTACCCAATTTATTCAATGAAAATAGGAACTTTATAAAATCATTTATAGGGTGATTTATAAAACACAACATCATGAAAAATAGATCACTTTAGAGATAAAGAGGAAAATAGAAGAAAAAACATAAAAGAGAGTAAAAAAATATTATCTTTAATAGGAAAGTACTAAGAATACATAAATTGAAACATAATTGGATTTCATAATAATAAAGTATAACATTGAATATAAGTGAAAATATAGACTTGAAAGAAAGATCCATTTAAGATAAATCAAGACCTAAAAAGATGAGAATTATTCAAATCATATTATAATTTTATGGAAAAGAAAATCATTCACAGAATTTGATTTGAATTATAGACTCATTTTACATATAGAGAAAAAATTAAAATTCATATGTAAAATTTGATCATAGAATATAAGGAACATATGAGGTCAATGTTCAATACAAATTGCATATCTTAATAAAAGTGATTTGTGTTAGAAAGTCCCTTACAACACAAAAAATGTTAGAATAAAAAAAATTGAGATGGAGTTATAGAAATGATACTCAAAATCACATTAAATTTAAAATTATTATCCCATATCAAAGAAATAGGTTAGTTAATACATAATTCCAAAGAAAAAAATGTTTATAGTAAAAACTATGTCTCAAGGTACTAAAGATTTAGACAAGTAACCCTTAAATTTGATATTTACTTCCATGGGTGTGATCTAACCTCATGTATAACAAAAATAAATATCTTAATGACTAATTTATGAACCATATTAATTCCCATAACTTTTTATAATTTTAATTTATAAAAATTAACTACATTTATATTAGTTAGTTTTTTTACCACTATTACTTCATTAGGTGTTTGTAGTTTTGATCGCTTGTACAAGTTTCATAGGAGTTGTATCAGTATTAGTTATTTTTAAAAATTAAATCATTACATGATCATTAAATTTACCTTAATTTATGTCTTATAATGATTTATAAAGTCTCAATTTTATTTGATGAGTGTTTCATTTTTATCCTTGAAGATGAAATCATAATAAGCACACTTTCAAAATTTTATTAACCAACTAAAGGTGTTTCCTTAATTATTAAATTAAATATTGATTTATCCTTTATAAAAAAAATAATAATTATTTAAATACTTATATTATATTATAACATTAATTATGTTTTCATAGTCATCTATGATATAATTTTGAATCATTGTTCAAGTAGGTGGTCAAATCAAACCAAACATGAATATACCATGATTAATAGATGATTATAAGGTTATTTAGTTGAAATATAATTATACCAATAGAATTATAATGTAATTTAGTGTTTATTAGAGTGATATATTATAATTATAATTAATTAATTGAAAAATATATAGGTATGAAACAATTACATAGTAAGAGTAAATTCTTTTTTCTTTCTTAGTTCACTTATTTAAGATGATTATGTTTACAATGATTTTTTATCATTTATATCATTAAAAGGTTATTAAATTTATATTATAAAAACAATATTCATATAATAAAAATAATTTTTATCCTTTAAAACTATCCTTATAACCATACATGAAAGGTGGTAATGAAAAATAAAATACCTCGATCCATGAAGGTGGTAGTCTGAACGTATGCATGGATGATGATTTCATTTTGATAGAATGAGAAAAATAAGAAATGTTGCTATTTATTTAAAACAATTAATTATATATATATATATATATGATAATTATTTATTATATTACCCTTTTATACCATTAATTTTAGGTGGTTAAGGAAAATGAAACATGTCTATTCATGTTGCTGGTAATCTAGACTTATACATGTTTCACATTATCATTTTTCTTATTATAAAATAAAAGAGTGGTTATGCCTGTAATATAATTATAGTACAAATCAGTATACTAGTGATAATTATTTTATCATTTTATCATGTATTAACGTTATTTGAGTAATAATAAGTGAACATAAATAAATATAAAAGACAAATAAGCATTTAGAAATTTATACCTCACTACTTTGATTATTTCCTTTGTGAAGGAGACTCAAAATTTTAGGGATGGTATTTTGAGAAGACTATAACCTATTTAGGGTGTATAAGTGTGTTTTATAGAGGGATGGAAATATTTTGGGCTGAAATTAGGGGGTTGTGGTTTGAGGGTAAGTGATGAGAGCACATTTTCTAAGTCAAAAGGGATGCCATTTCTATAAATACACATAAATTTTTAATAATGGGAAGTCACTATCAGGGAAAATGGATAAAACATTGAGAAATAATGGATATGAGAAGTGATGAGGTCATTAAATACCTAAAACACACATTCCCATGCTTGTTTTAAAAATAATTTAGGTTATTACTCTTATATTTTGCTTTTACTTTTACCATTTTAGCTTTTACCATAGTAAATAGTTTTTACCTCGGTATCTTATCATTTGTGATTAAAAAATAAAATGGTTCTTATTATATAATTTGTACCTAATGATACAAAATTTTAAATTCATTTAATTTTATTCAATTTCAAAAAGTGATAAAAATTAATTTTTAAATAATTAGTATATAATGTATGAAAAACAATTTATTGAGAAAAACATTATTTCAGTTATAAAACATTAAATATAGGTTTTTCAACTAGAATATTTTTTTATGTATAATATAAATCATAAAATGAATATTTTTTTTGAAAAGAGTTTCATAAAATTTCAAATAATTCTTATAAAAAAATAATTCCATAAAAGACATAGTATTTGTAAAAACATTATATTTCACTATTCACCTAAAAAATCATTTTTTAGAAAAATATAAAAAATTAATATTAAGATAACATTGTCATGATAAATAAAAAAATGATGATATTTTTTTACAATTTACATCCTAAAATCTATAAATTTTATTTTTTAATTAAAAACATAAAATACATTTAAAAAATCTATTTTATAGGAAAATTAATTTTAGTATGTTTCCTATTATTATTCCCATTTCCTATAAATTACTAATTAAAATAGTGTTAAACATTTATTAATTTCAAAATGTATTATAATTTAAAATTTATAATTTTATAAATAAATATTTTATTAGTTGCTTAACTGCACTAGTTGAGTCAATATTTAAAATAAACTTTGTTTTATTTTGTTCTCTTATATATATATATTAAAATTTCATAGTTTTATTACCACTATTTATACCTACCAATTTTATGACTATATTAAAATGGTCAATATTTTTTTTGTTTCAGTGTTGTGTGTGGAACAAGATATCAAACTTTGTATTTATTTAAGGTGAAATATTTAGTTAAAACATGGGTCGTTACATTCCACCCCCTTAAAAAGAATTACATACTCAAAATTTTATTACATGGAATAAAAAAAGTGAGGGTACTTTTATATCATCACCTCATAAGGTTTCCATGTAAACTTCTAAAACTAATTATTTATCCATTGTTTTTTTACTATGTGGGTGGTATTGTTTCTCAAAAAAATTTCACTTTGATCCAAGATTCCCATAAGTTATTCCTCACATGAGAGTTCATGTTCTCATTGTATAACTTTTAATTTTAGTATATGTGATGGATATGGTATGTAACATCTCCAAATAAATATGCATAATTGATCATTCACTTGAGACCGTTATGGAGGAGAGCTAAGTGTTAGGGTATGATCTCCACATGATCAAGAATGTTGAAGGGACTGATGTATCTAGGGCTCAACCTCCCTTATTTCCCAAATCTCATAACCCACTTACATAGATATACAATAATGAACACCATGTCCCTAACTTTAAACTCTAGATCTCGTTGATGATTATATATATAACTCTTATGTTAATTTTGTGTGGAATTTATATTTCTCTGAAAGGTTTGAACCATATTTTTAATTTCTTGGAAAATGTAAATACCTATCATATTTCCTTCTCTAACTTTATCCAAACATGTTAGTGTCATACATATCTTCCAATAAATAACCTAATATGTTGCCATTTAAATTCATGAATGGAAGGTTTTTTATATTAGAAATCTATTAGGGGGATGTGTTGATCTCAAAATTATTAAAAATCTATTAAATAAGATCCCATCATATCCTCTAGAGTTTGAATGGTCCATTTATACTGAACATCTATCTGAGGATGATAAGAAGTGATGAAACTCACCTTTTTTATCTAATTATGTTTGAATATTTCTCTAGAATCTTAAGTCAATCCATAGATACCAATAATATGAAAATGATAATGGCACTCCATACAAATTCACCACTTCCCTTTTGTATATCTTAGTAATTTAGTCAAGGGAGAGATATGATTTAATAGAAATAAATTGCACTAATTTCTTAATATTATTGACTATAAACTAAATAGAATAATCAAATTTAGGTATATTGGGGAGTCCTATGATGAAATCCATGGTGATGTTTTCCATTTCTATACTGGTATAAGTAATGTTTGTAACATACCATTATAATTTTTTCATTTAGCCTTAACTTACTAGCATACCAAGCATCATGATCTATTTTATACAATTTAACTCTTCATTATATCCCACAAGAAGTTTTGTTTTAGGTATATATACATCTTCATAATTCCTAGATGAATAGGTAAGGATGAACTATATGCATTATCCAAAAGTTAATGATTCAATTATGGTTTTGATGGGACACATATTTAGGTTTGAAAACATATAATTCCATCTTTATCAAAGTTTGACTCTAGAATATTCGATATATTTTTTATAGCTACACATCATATTTTTGGGATTCATTGATCTTTATATAAATATATGGCTGATCAGTCATTTGTGAAAGATAGGATTTCTCACCTTCCCTTATGAATTCAAGATTTATCTTTTGCAAATCCTTGAGTACTAAGTCTTTTTCAATCCTCATCATGGTTAGGGTAGCATGATTTTTTCTCCTCATAGAATCTTCCACCTTATTTCCCTTCCTAAGGTGATAATTTATTAAGTTTTTATAATAATTTATCAATTACAACCATATCCTTTGGATCATATTCAACTTTTTTATGTGTGAATATATATTTCATGATCTTTTGATCAGTATATATATCATAATTTTCTCTGTAGAGATAATGCCCCAAAATAATTAATGCAAAGATCAATACTTCCAACTCTTAATCACGCTTTGGGTAATTTTTCTCATGAGGCATCAATTTTTGTGAGACATGAGAAATTATCTTATCATTATTTCTTGAGGAAGGAACCCAAAACCATTTTTCAAGAATATGTGTATATTAAAAACCTTTCTTCACTGTAGGGTAATGTAAGTGAATGAGGAGTATAAAACCTCTTTTTTAGTTCCTTGAAACTTTATTTACATTCCTATATCTAAAGTAACTTCACTCCATTACATGTTAACTTAGTTAGTGGATTAGATAATTGTGATAAATTTATCACAAAGCATCAACAATACCCTACTAACCCTAAAAAATTATGGATCTCAGTTATAGTGGTTATTCTAGGACAATTCTCTATAACTACCATATTTGATAGATTTTTTGATATTCCTTTTCTTATGATTACATGACCCATGAATGATACTTTATATAAAAAAACTTACAGCTACTAAATTTTACATACAATTTATCCTTTCTTAAGTTCTTTAACATAATCCATAAATAATCTTTATGCTCTTCCTTATCCTTTGAGTATATAAGAAAATTTTATATAAGGAAAGTAAAAAATTGTTCAAGGTACTCTATAAAGAGTATATTCATTAGATCCATGAAATGGGAATGAGAATTTTTAAGTCTGAATAGAATTACTATAAATTCATATTTTCCATCTTTTATTTGGAAAGTTGTTTTGGAAATATCCTCCCTTTTAACCCATACATGATGATATATAAATATAAGGTCAATCTTTAAGAAGTACTGAGATCCTTGATGTTATCAAATAGGTAATAAATATGAGGTAAAGGTTATTCATTCATAATTGTGATCTTGTTAAACTCGTGATAGTAAAAAAATATATGCAGTGATCCATATTTATTATTAACAAAGAGGATTTATGCTCCTTATGTTTTATTACAAGGGTAGATACAACCATTTTCTAAATCCTTATTTAGTTGATTATTTAAATATTGTAATTCAATATAATCCATCTTATACAAACTATTTAAGATAGGTATAGATCTAGGTATAAGTTCAATCTAGAACTCAACCTCACGTTTTGGTGTAAGACCAAACAACTCATTTGGGAATAAATTTGTATGTTACCATGCAATGGGCATGCAATACATGTTGATATACTCTCTAATAATTTGAGTAAGAAATAAATCATTATTGGGTATCAGAACCCAAATTATAGAAATTCATTCTAATGGGATATCATCCATATTTTTATACATTATAATAGAATGATCTGGTATATGAAATGAGATCTCATTCTATCAATAATTGATATAGGATTTATATAGGGATAACCAACCCATACCCAATACTATGTATAATTTAACTATGGGAATAAGAATTATATCTGTAGGAAATATATTCTTAGAAAATTTTATTGGAGAGGATTTATATGTCTTAGATGTTACCATCATGTCACTATGTGTTTTCATAGATAGTTTAATATCCAAAGATTTCAATGATGATTTGATATCCATAGCATACTTGTGTGATATAAAAGAATATAGATAACCAGAATCAAATATGGCATTCAAAAATATATAATGGAATAAAAGTGTACCTCATATCACTTCATTATCATGATTCACCTTAACAGTAGTGATTTCATAGATATCCTCTGTTCTATGGGTTTGGTAGATTTCTAAGGCCTATTATCTTTATTAAATTTGGGGTTAGAGCATTGATTTTCATAATTCCAAAACTCCATGAATTTAGAACATTGAAGAGTGGGAAGAGAATTAGTGAGTCCTTATTCTCTTCTATTATCCTATTTACATCCTTTCAATATTCATGATCTTAATAGCCAAATATACTATATTTAAAAAATATTTCAAAACCTCTTAGGTAATTACCCAAGTGTTTCTTCCCACATTTATATAATGAATATAATTTAATATTATTTATTTTATGATATTTATCATCCATGTTACCCTAAAAATCCATCTATAATTTATTATAATTATACTAATGAGAGTCTTTAGCTTTAATATATACCTTATGTGAAAATAAAAAAAATCTCTTTGTAGCTAATAAAGTATCTTATAGGCAGTTCCCTTCAAAGACATAGTTTAGGGACTCTAAAGAATCATTAAATCTCACTCTCAATATTTGTTACAAATATGATGGAATACTTCATTGGTAATGTGAATTTTTCTTCATAAGTTCAAATGAAATTATCATCCTATTTTTTCAACTCCACAGATCATATCCCCATATTTAGGAAAGGAGTTTATTGAAAATATTTAGTAAAAAAAATTCCTTGAACTCTTCTAGAAACATAGAGTCCAATTCCTCTATCCTCATTATATTCTTAATTAGAGTCTACCATTGGTCATCCTCACCTTATAATTGATAGATAGAAAGAAAAAACTTCTCATGTTCTGAGCACTAGAGTGCTATATCATTACTGATGGGAAATATGACTAAAGGGGGGTGAATAGTATCTTCAATAATTTAATTATAAAAATAATCACATTTTATAAAATATTTAGCAGTTGTGAGTAAAGTGTTCTTGAGTTGAGTTTCAATGGAAATAAAAATTAAAGAACACAGTATTTATATTCATTCAGATCATCAATATCCTAGTCCAATCCTCAATCTCCTCTACTCCTAAAGGATATTGGTACCCACTAAGAATCACCCTTTAAAGGTGTGAGAACCTTGTTTACAGACTCCGATGTTTAAATAACCCAGAGTCACAACCTAGAATTTTTACAAGATACTCAACCTAGTCTATATCCTGACTTTTGATTAGGTTTCATAACCCAAACTTCCTTTTGGGAGTTATAATAACCAAATAAAAGCAAGGCCATATTTTGATATGAAACCCATAAAACAGATACAAGAATATAAAAATGAAAGGAAACAACATTATACAAATAAAAAAAGTATAGGTAAAAGTAGCAGATGATCAGAATGTTGAAGAATTTGAAGTTTGATGATCATTGATCTCTTTGAAATAATAGATGTTTAAGATGGACCCCTTTGATGATCATAATAAGAATACAGAAGTCATAGAAGATCATGGACAATTTAAGAGCTGAAAAATGTCAAAGATGTATCACAAGAGATCTATCTGAATTGATCTGCATAATTAAATGTTTTATTTCTAGAATAAATCTCCCAAATCATTTAAAATTGAGATCTATGGGGAGTGTGTACATATCCAATATCTGCACAACACTTGTTAGTGAAAATTAATGGAAATAAAATGACCATTACCAGGGTTTATTAAATCCTCGATGAATAATAATATAGAAAAAATTAGGCATTATATTTATTCATGAAATATTAATACAAAAAAATTAATATATTAATTAATTTTTTTAATCAATTTATAATTATAATATAATTAAAATAAAAATATAATCTTGTAAATTTTACATACAATATAAATATAGAAAAACAAATCATCGTATGAATTTTATTCTTCATGTGTGAGTATTCATGGAAATAATATTATTTATTTACAAAATATTTCAATTATATTTCAATATAAAATAATAAAACTTTTCCCAAAATAATTATTTTTAATAATATCAAATGAAATAATAAATTTAATTATGAAACATAAAATTTTAAACTAACGGTTGGTCATTGACACACCATTGGAACAGAGAACAGTGACTCATGACCCACCACTGGGTTCCAATGGTGGAAAATAGAGCATGATATACCATTCAAATTTTAAGAAAAAATAAATATAATTAATAAAAATTAAATTCATTACAAGAATCTAAGCAGTCAACATCTTCAAGAGAGGCAATAAAAAGTTTTCTACCATTGGGTGCCCAATGGTGGGTCATGAATTACCATTGGAAATTTCCAACGGTGACTCATGACCTACTGTTGGGTTCAAATGGTGAATAATTGAAATTAATTTCCAGAAAATAGAATAATAAACATATTAATAATATTATTAAAATTAAATAAGAAATAATTTCAAACAAAAAGACTAAATTAACTAAAACTGAACAAAGAATTAAGAACTCCAGTTGAGGCTTGAAAAAATTCTTCCAACAGAGAAATAAAAATTGATAAAAAATAAATTGATAAAGAATAGGATGGTACGACATATAAAATACACATCTTATAAAATAATAAATCAAAATTATATATATATAACTACTAAGAATCAAAAAAACAAAAGAAAAATTATGCTACTATATATCTACTGCTGAAAACAAAGAAGGTGAAACATGAAAATTAAATAAATTTAAGAATTTGTAGATAAATAGAAATAAAAATATGATAAAAAATAAACTGATATAATATAAAATAACTTTGAGTAGCTGTTGATAAATAGAAGGCATAAAATTACTTATAAAATTAAAATAGATATAAGTAAACCACAACAAATGAATGAAGATGAAAATATTAATGGAGCTTGAAGATAATTCGTCCAAGGCAGAATACAACAAGAATAAAACAACTGGTGGTTAAAAAAAATAACCCACCATTGTAAAATTTTAGTAGGTTAGTGACCCAAAATTGGGTTCTAACAGTGACTAGTGACTCACTCTAGGTTTCCAATGGTGGTTCATGACTCACCATTGGTTTTAACGGTGAATTGAGTCATTATTGGATCCAATGGTGGCTCATTGAGTACCCAAGTAGAAATGAATCGAGCTAGTGTAACAAATCCAAGATGAAGAATAAGATGAATAATTTGTTGTAGAATCATTTGAAGATATATAAAGAATATTTGAGACAAAGAATAATCAGTGGATAAAATTATCCACTATTGAACAGCAGAGCTACTATCGTAAACGCCACTAGAAGATACATCATACTAGAAAATAAAATTGATACATGAAAGAGATTGAAAACCACATAAAAACATTGAAGAGAGATTATAAAAATAGACTATCTACAAGTAACCAAAGGATTAATATTAATAATATTTGATGAATAATAAATGAAGAATGTGTGGGAGTTTAAAAGTATAAATCATGGGATTTTACAAAGATCGAACAAATGAAGTGAATTGATTAGATGGTCATGCGTGTATCCAATTTTATCTTGATCAGATAAACTAGAATGCATGTATCAACAAACCACATCGAATCTGAGAATATTTGAATGTGAGATATATCTTATAGGATGTGTAGATGTTCAGTTCAGATTAAAACACACAACACACATAGGCCTATGGGTCCAATGGGCGACCTAGCCCAATCTATACGCACTGTCAGTGAGAGCAATGGGCCTTATACATAGCCCTTCACGCATGGTGCATGCACTATGCATACCAGAAACACCATCCCCTTTGTGGGGATTTCATAGGAAGGACTTCACATGGAGTTTACCCTAAGGGGTCCCCTATGTGTAGAGGGATAACCAATGTCCTTCAATTAAAGATGACACATATTTTTTACTTAAAACAAAATTAAACATGAGTATTAAAATCTAACAAACATTGAATAATTATTAAAACAATAAGTATTACAATTACCATTTTTAAAACATGTAATAAAAAAGAATTAATTTCAGAAAAAACTTAATAATATTATATAATTTAGAATTTAAAACACTTAAAATTATGATAAACTAATTAAAACATATAATTAACAAATTATTAATTAATTAAAACACATAAAAAATTAATAGTTTTGATTAAAACACTTGAGAAAAAATAATATAATTTAATAAATGTTGATTGAGATTAATTTATCAAAACAAAATAAAAATGATAAAGTATTTAAAAAAATTCAAATACTAACATAGATAATGGAAAATATCTTTTCCATCAAATTAATCCATTTATAGACTATAAGTTTATTAGAATAGACATTGAAGAAGGGTAAATTTTTCTTCATGAAAGACTTAATAGAAATATTCTCCCTTCATGGTATATTTGGTAGATTAACATGATTTGTGTTATTATTCATAGCTTATGGTAGTTGGTCAATCACTTCTATGAGGTTTTGTACTCTAGCACAAATTTCATTAGGTTCTTTGTGAGTGTAGTCATAAAATTGTCCTTTACACCCATTTTTAATTTGGATCCTTCTTATCCCAACTATATCTAAAACCAAAATGGGTTGATATTAGTGGAAAAAATTTAACAACATAGGGGAATTACTATAATTAATAAAATAAAATGGATTTAACCATAATTTTTTTACCCTTTTATATCATCTTGTTAGTGTCACAACCTGAACCATAAGGGATTTCATGGCCAATAGTAAGCTGAGTACAACATCCTATGCCTGAATCCAAGAGAATAGGAGTTGGTGACTAGTGTCAAGTTGGAATATCACTCACATTAATGGGCTTAGCCTAAAGTACCTACACACACACCTCCGTAAACCCATATGATATAGTAAAGATAAAAATCACACTATAAATGCATGGATAACAACTAATCCCACATCACAGTATAAAAAAGTGTATAAAAAATAAAAAGATCCAAATACAGGCCTACCATAATTGAAAAAAGACTCTAACCTACTAAAAAAGGAATACTATAAAGATGAAACTCTTGGAACCATCTATAGTTAATCTAGAAAAAATAGGATCTACCTGATCTTGGTCCACCTAGGACTCCATCAAAATTCATGTTGTATTCATAATACATGACATGTATGGGAAGAGACTATATAGGTGTGAATATAAGAATACATATTATAATACCCAAAAATCACCAAACATAATGAAGAAAATAGAGATTCAAATATAATATACTATACCAAGAGGATAAGCAAGATAACTCAAATATTCTCCAAAGAAGACTCCAAGTCTAAAGGTGAGGTTTGTTATCACTACCATCCTAGGGATTATTTTTGAGGCACCAAGGAACTGATAAGTCTCATCAAAGATACTCATTTGGTTAGACTATTCCTCATCGAGACATAACAGATGTCAATATAAAGATAGGGTATCATGACCAAGGAATATGAGGGATACTTAACCCTTTCTAGGATAACCCACTAGAAATGGGAATTGTATGCCCTAGATGTTATAAATGGGATACCTAACTCAACCTACTGGTGAGTTATAGAGGATCACACCCCATTTCATGCATAGGGATACTTGAGTCAATCAGGAACAAAATCATAGAGGGGATCTATCAACCTGTTCCCAGGATGTGATGATATAATATACCATATTAGGGATGGAAAAAGGGAATATGACCACACTAATACTAGAACTAGAATATAGGGATAAATGATTCCAACCTTCCTTGTAAGGAGTACATAGCATGTCCACTAGGGGACATGGAGAGTCTCACTTTTTTTATTCTATACATGTCCTTCCATCTTACAATTCATGTCTTTCTTTAGATAAATGATGTATTGTTATAGTATACAACATGTAGAGATTGTCCAATACTCAGGTGTGTGTTTCATACCCATGTCTATTCATTTTTATAAAGTGCACAGAGTGTTCCCCAACACACATGGTGTGTGGGGTCACTAGCCTTCCTGGGTGCATACTCCATGTACATGCTGAGCTGGATTTCTGAGGGTTACACAGTGTGTGGGTCCCTCACATGGTATGTGATATTTAACTCTATGTGTAAAACCTATCCACTACATAGAGGGGTCCACACAATATGTGTTTTTCTAAACTATATTCCATATATATTAGAATTTACTAGAAAAATTAGTTTGTTCATGCATCTTTACCCATGCCTCCCCTACCATCAAATCCACCAAGAAACTCACCCAAATGCTTAGATATAGATTAATTGAATCTACAATGCTTCTGGTGGCTACGTTTTATCCAAAAATTTCTTGGGAAATCCATGCCATAAAACCTTTGAAGATACTCTCTCAATCTAGCTCATGGAACCACCATTTCCCATACCATCACTGAATTACCACCATCACCTCCATGCCTCTGTAACTTATCCCAACCCAAAACTTAACCCACATTAATTATCCATTACCCAAAGATATATTTCACACTAATCGATTCCTTATATATAGTCAAATATTTGACAAAAAAATAATGAAGATGAATGTCAAAGAACAGATGAAGAAAGGCATGAATCACAAAATTGATCATCCAATGAAGGTCATGTTTGTTTGACCATAATTGGAAGAATATAAAGAATGTTTAGGATAATAAAATCATGAAATTTAGAAATTAAATTAAAATTTCCTGTTTATAGGAAAATAAAAATAATGAAAATTCAACAATCATAATCTGATTATTAATTTCTAAGGAATTAATTCAAATTCATCACAGAGAAATAAGAATGGGGAATAATAAAAAAAATAAAAATTACATACCTTGAGTTTGGATTAATCATTGAAAAATAATGTATCAACATTAATTCCATTTATGATGCCCATTATGTTCATAATTGGATCCTTGATTATCCATGTTTTTTCATTGTTGATCCTCGATCCCAAGATCACCCGCCAATATGCTCACCACTGAAGCTATATCTTCCATCCTATCATTCTAATAATATTATATGGCTAACACTAAAGAATTATGTATATATAGGTTTTATAAAGAGGATCCATCAAGGTTAGAAAATTAAATAGACATTATATTAATAAATTATTTTAATCTATTTAATATTCCCCAACTGCCCTCCACCAAAGCCTCTGATGCTGAGAAAATATATATCGTTCATAGGGTAAAACCCATGTTCATAAATTTTTTGTGGTCTTGGTTTCCCCATCCAAGACACTATTTGGTAGTTATTCCATTATTTCTGAACAACTATATGTGTGTGAAATATTATATTTAATATTTTTAATAAATAAATATCATGCCTCTATAGGGCTCATAACTTCACTCCGACTCCACTCCCAACTCTGAAAATATTCTAATATATTACATGGAAAAAATAGTGTCATTACATTCTCCCCACCTCATTGATTTTTACCCCAAATAGAAAAATATTCTAAAAATATGGGGGTACTAATCTTTCATCTGGTTCTCCCATTATTAGTCTCTCTCTTAAATATTCCTATGCTACCAATGTGAACGCATCAAGGGAATAAATCACCCATGAATGATTCTATCATGCTTATCCTTAATGGTCACTACTCACTCTGAGAAGGAAGATCCATCCTCAACAAAAAGATCACCCCAATCATTAATGTGTGACGTGTCATGCATATACCTCCTTAGATGAAACACATGGAAGGATTCATGCACTGAGTCTAACTGAAGTAGTAGGGCTAAGTAGTACTCCACCTCACCAACCCTACACAATATCTAAAAAGGGACAATTAATCTCAATGATAGCTTATAGCCTTGGACAAATATCCACAATCCTTATCAAGGTGATATATTTAGGAATAAATGGTCTCCCTCATTAAAATCTAAAGGATTTTGTCATCAGTCACCATAGAACTTATGATAGCTCTGGGTAGTCCTCTTCCCATCCTTAATGATCTTCACCTTATCTGATGTCACTCAAACCAATTCTTAGGTACATAATCACTGTCTCCACTGGCTTTGTCCAATACATTGGCGACCTGTAGGGTCTCTCGTACAAGGCCTCAAAAGGTGCTATACCAATATTGAAATGGTAACTACTGTTATGAAAAAACATCTTCAAGGGTAGTTGATCTTTCTAGTTGTAGAAAAAATATAATACACAAGCCTAGAGAATTTCCTCTAGAACCTAAATGATCTTATATTTCTATCCATTTGTCTAGGGATGGATCATAATTATAAACCACAACTAAGTCCCAAAATATTCCTATAATCCTCTCCATAATCATGACATGGAGTGAGCATAATTGTTAGAAATAATTATCAAGGAAAATACTTAAACCTAGACTATCTCTTGCATATACTAGTATCCCAACTCTCCACCAAATTTTTCTCTAGAATGTCTAGTAAGTGGGATGATTTGGAGAGTCAGAAAATGATCCCCCAGATATCATCATAACCTATTTCTGATCTCGGAAGTCCCCTCAAAAGATCCAGGGAGTTACCACCCCACTCCCACTTCCATTCAATCACCTCGACCTTCCATTATTGGCATGAAAGTCATAGAGAGATAAACTCAAAAACACACCTCTCCAGTGTGACTAGTACCATTTTCCATCCATAATAAAGGATATGTTATCCACACCTTATGAAAATACATTAGGATAATTTCTTGTGGATATTTGGCCACCCAAGATATCAAAAATTATATTCCCAATCTAGACCTCCCTAACACATTGAAGAAGAGGAGGGTACAACCATCTACTAGAGGTATACTGCAACATCCTTTTCCACCAGGGATAACTATAATGAGAAATTTTTTTCTAATGCCTCACTCAAAAAATATGAATAGGATTTACTATTGAGATAATATACTAACATGATCCCATTTATGAGAGCATATAATATCTCAAAAACATAGCCCTATAGGAACTCCGACCATCATCTCCATCTCTAGTTAAGATATTTCTGCAAGAATATATACTGAAGACTCTTATGGTCAGATTAGATGATGAATCACTCTCCCAAAAGATAGTGTCACTGGAATTCTTAGGTGAATATGCCAGATTTTAGCACCAAACCATGGGTCGTATAGTTCTATTCATGCAGTCTTAGATTTCAGGACCTATAAGCATACATCACCTACCTATGCATCAAAACACATCCAATATGAGCTCCCAAGAAATCATATAACACCACGTGCTCAACATAGTCTGTTGTAAATCTCAATATTGGGGCATTCATCCACCAAAACTGTTGATCCTAGAAATCAAGTTGGCACTTTTCTATTCACACAAAAGATTCCCCTTTTAGGTAATGGAAGTTAGGGATTCCATGACCCTATAGGAATTGATCAAGAATCTATAACAATATTTTCCAACCCAAAAAATATATGCACCTCATACACACTCTTGGGTGGGTCATAAACTAGTAATATCTCGATCTTAGTAGGGTCTACTGTTTCTCCCTCTTCTAAGATGATATTTCCCAGGAGGTTGACCTCTTGAATCTAGAAATAACACTTTGAGAGATTCCCATAAAACTGTTAATCTCATAACATCTAAAAAACCATCCTCAATTGTCTAGAACAATCCTCATATAATTTTGAGTATATGAGGATTTCATTGATGAAGATAACCATTAAACATTCTAAGAAGGATTAAAATATCTGGTTAATGAGTCCCAAGAACTATGATGAGTCATTTACTACTAAAAAAGGGCATCAAAAAGAACCCAAAGTAATTTTATAGGCATTATAAATCCATTCTTAGTACATACACCCATTGAAATTAGAGACGGTAATAAACCAACCTGAGGTGAATCTTTGAGAAATACATCATCCCAACCCACTAGTTTACTAGGTCATTGATTCTTGAAAGTGAATACTTATTCTTGATAGTCACCTGATTAAGGTAATGTTAATCCACACATTACTTCATACTCTCATCCACCTTCCTAGATAATGTCATTGGGTTTTATTAGGGGGACACAGTGGGTCTAACAAATCCATTCCTTTGCAAACACTTCAAAATCATCTTTATCTCTTATCGCTATGCATGGGTCATTTGATATGCTATCATAGATATCAGATCCATCCTTCAATTCATGAATATATAGAACCCAATAAATCAATGAAGAGATAATCTTGTCACATCCTCAAAAAAATTTTCCTCATCCTCATTATTCATTTTAGAAAACTTAAAGCTCAAAACATATGCCAACCAAGGGTCATACTAGCCAACTAATGAGAAACCAGTTGTATCATATTTTATATGAGATCATTCTTCTCTTCCTGAGATTTTCTCTCTTTAAATAAAGAAATAATCATCCCAAAAACCCAATCACATTGAAACCCTCACTAGCTATAGTCAAATGGTGTATTCTCCACATACAGATAGTCTATACCGTGTTTAAAATCATAGGGCCTCATCACCACCACAAAGAGATCACACATAATGATATATCCTCTAGTAGTCAAGTCACATTTCCATAAGTGATACTGTTGATATATCTTCAGAGGGAATCTCTAAGGATAAGAGTCAAGTTTAATGATCCAATGAAAGCTCTAAGAATCAAACAAGGGGTGCAATAAGAAAAGAGTATCTCACACCCATGTTTACCAAAAATACAACTAAAGTAGATTAGAAATAGGTCATAACTCAGATCAAACCTGGATGATCAATGTCATAATCCCCCATAGACTACAAATTTAGAGGCCATTATCCATCTTATATCCATATCAGGGTTCACTCCAAGATATTAGGACATCAAAAACAGTCTCAAACATCCAAATCAAAGGAACTATTCCATCATAACTTGATACTATCCGCACTGGGTGGCACTAACTATCTCTTTTAGATTCAAAATGTGTAACAAGTGTACATGTAACAATGGGATAAGTGTACATTTTCTTTTCATTCCTGAAGCCACATCATAAATCACCAATATGGGCCTTTACCAATGCATAGTGTTTCCATAAATAACGTTCACCACAAGGACCACCATAATGAGGGATCTTAAAAAGGGGAAATAATCACACCATAGATTCGAGATAGATCTCTACCACCTATGGATCTAGATTAATGTAAAACTAGAGAGGTCCCAATCTTTAAATATTTATAATCATAAATAAACTGCATGCCAAAACTGTTAGAACTACTCGAACAAATGCTACTCAACCTAAAAGGGATCATCCACCTGAACCATCAAAGTGGGTCAATAAACTTATCAATGGATGGAGGCACCGCTCACTATCCACCTAGAGGGGAAAATCAAGATCAAGTTATAACATTGTGGCCTCATTTCTAGATGGTCCATCATCTCAATCCTATTGCAGTATCCATCACTGGATATCAACATGGTGGAATCTTGTGGATTAACAAGATGTACCCTAGTCAAGGAAAATATCTAGGGAGATGACTCAAGAAGGAAATGGAACAAAAACCCCTTACATTATGATTAATGTACCAATGATTTTCTTATAACCAATGACTATATATTTTGAGTCAACAAGAAGGTTATCAGAGTCCTATAGAAACTTTAACATTGTTTCCCTAGTTCCCAAACTAAACCTCATAGCTAGCCTATCATTATACTATGATCCTAAGACAACTGCTCTAATACCACTCTATCATGACCCAACCCATTGGGGGACACCTGAACATAATTAAACGGTGTGTGACAACCTAAGCCAAAAACCAATAGGTCTGTGGCTGGAGACTAGTTTCTAGTAAGCATATCATACACATTGGAGGCCTTAGGCTAAAGTACTTATACACATTCACAAACACATATTCATACACTATTATAATGAATAAATGATAAAAAACTCATACTATAAATTCATTAATAAAAACTAATCCCATTTCAATGTATGATAAAGTGTACGAAAAATAAAAAGGGCCATGTATAAGTCCAATATAAATGAAAGAAAGAGACTAACCTACTAACAAAAAGGGGAATGATAACTATCTATAATATTTCTAGAATAATTAGGCTTTACCTATTCCCAGTACTCTAAGGACCCCATCAAAAGTTCTGTTATCTACACAAGACACAACAAATGTGGAAAGATACCATGAAAGGGTGAGTATAAAAATACCCAGTAGAACACCCCAAAACCACCAAACAAATAGCATCAATGGGGGAGTAAGTTCTAAAAAACAACACTAATAGGATAATCAAGGTAACCCAGATATTATCAAAGGAAGAATACAAGTCACAAGGTGTGGTATATCCTCACTGCTAGCCTAAGTACTCAGCTCAAAGCACTAATGTAACATTCATTTGAGAGAACTCACTCATCGGGTCTTGGTATGATGATAGAACTCATCCAAGAGGTTATACTCATTGGGTCCTTCCATGTTGAATTATGAAGGAAATGAGATGTATAATTCAATATAATCACTTGGTTGGACTATAACTCATTGGGAAATAGTGAATGTTGATACATAAATAGGGGGTTATGCCTCAGGACTATAGGGTATACTTAACCATATCTGGGATAACCCACTAGGAATGGGTATCACACTCTCTGGATGTCAAAAATGGGATTCCTGATCTAACCTATAGAAGAGTGATAGAAGATCACACCCAAGTTTACATAGAGGTATACATGAATATATTCAGAACTAACCCATATATGGTATCTCTCAACCGATTCTTAGTATGGGTTGCCTCACTGTACCCTTTTAGGGATGGATTAAGGGAATACTGTAAGGACCCAACCTTAAAAATTACACATTCTTGAGGTAAGTATTGATTTTTTTTAATTTTAAATTGAGTATATTTTAAAGTTTAGAGCTTTATATAATTAGTACACAACTCATACATAACAAAATGATATGAATACAAAGTGGACACTTCCAAATAGTATCCATTGTTTTCACCAAAAGAAATCATTTTTAAAATTAAATATGATTTCTTTTCAAGAAAAATCTTAGATCATTTCATAATGACATCCTATTTTACCTTAACAATATTAAGACATTTGAAAAAATTTAAATCTTGGGATGAGCACAAAAATTTAAGTTAAAGGAATAAAAGTAAGAAATAAACCATTAGTCCATGAATATTTTAAACTCATGAAATCATTTTCACCCATAAAACCTAAAACCTTTAGCTTACCTCATGAAATCATAAGATTCATATAAAACTAATATAAATAATAAATGATAAAGGTAAATTTTGAAATCCATATCATACTTATATTGTATCTTTCACAAATACATAGGTAGTAACCTTCATGGTTACGTTTGGAATACCCATCACAGTATATTCCCTAAATATATTTGAAGAAACCCAACCGGTTAACCCTGTCTCATTACCCAATGCATTGGAGAGATGTCACGAGACTCACCTGACCTCATTTTATCATAGAACCACTCATATATGTAAATAATTCCCAATAAAAATAACATAATAATAACACATAAAACAATCATAGAAGAAAAATAACATTTCCACTTTGAAATCACAATTCGTATTTACAAGACGGACACTCATAAACAAAAATAAATTATTTTAAAATAAAATGGTAAACATGTAAAGTAAAAATCAATACATAATAAAAACATGAAATCGAGAAATTCCATTCACAGTGTATATGTAAAAAAACATTCCAAGTTATTGAAATAATCAATCCATTTTTAAAACACAATTAATACATTTAAAAAGAAGATTTTTGAATAAAAGTGTTCCATACCACTTTGAAATTTTTGAAAGGAATTGAAATTTTAAAACATTCATTTACATAAAAATAAATCCTTAAAACCATTTTTAAACATGGATATTAATGATAATGATTTATAATAATAAATATTTAAAACATTTAAATTGATATTTTAGTTAAAGAGTCCCTTACCTTGAGTCTGACTTGTCACATGCAATATTTATATTCCTGAATAATAAAATTATTTTAATTTATAATTTATTAAGAACTTTTTTCGAGTTTATTATTCCTTTTATATCACTTATATCAATGTTATAATAATTACATAATTATATAAGTTCATATCATAAATTTTGTCAATATTCAGTACTTGAGTTGAAAATGAACTTTTTATGATGTAAATAGGCCATGTGGTCATAAGTAAATAATCTACAGAATAATATTCATGAAATTATTATTATTTTTATATATTAATTACACTTTTAAATCAAACCATTAAGTATTTTTATGAAAAATTAACAATGTTATAATTATGGGGATGGTAGGTCATACGTACACATGAGTAATGTTTTTCATTTTTCATTGATCATTATAGAAATAAGGTAAGTATTATTTTAACTTTACAAAATTATCATAACATAATTAATATAATATTAATAATTTATATATACTTATATATATCATAGAAGTTATGTAGTGAATAAAAATAAATCACATCACTTTGTGGAGGTGATAGTTCACACGTACACACGTACACCATTATCATTTTTCGGTGTATGGAAAGTAAGAATGTAATTGATATATTATTATCTTATAATGATTAATATGTCATTAATATAACATATTAACATTAATTGCATCATTATAACCAGCCATGAGAGACGGTTATGGAAAACAAACTATATTGGTTCACGAGGCGGGAGTCCACCGTACATACGAACGAAATGTCCATTTCCCATTTGATGAAATTGGAGATGTATTTAGGTGATGATATTAAATAATAACATATAATTATATTTTATATACTATATTTATTATTTAATCATGTTGGAAGAATATTTTATGGATGATAAAGAAGATATAATATAGAAATACTTAATTAAAAATGTCACCTTTCCTTCAGATGATCACCTTTCTTAACACCTTAACACCTCAAAGGAAAGTGTTATGCCTAAAAAAGGATTTAAGAATGTGGGAAGGTATTATAGGAATGGTTTTAGTAGGTATTTGCTGAACCAAAAGGATTTTTAAGTGTGAGTAATAGAGAGGAATGAATTCCTTTTTATAGGAGAGGGGAGGGGAACCCTTGGAAACCCATAAAATATTAAATTAATTAAAATTAATTTTTAACTCAAAATGACTTCAAATTAACTTAGTTAAAATATAGAGTGATTATGGTTATAAATCATCTCAAATAATAATTTTTATACATGCATTGATTTTATTTTAAACCTTATCATTTTTTAAACACCTTTTAACTCTTACCTTTTTATCAAGTAATTTACACTTAGAGGGTTAAAGTAATTACCATAACATTCCAAATGACCAATGAAATGTATGACATAAATTCTATTCATTAGTTGACTTTATAAAAATGTCATAACAAAAATATAAGTTCAAACCAACTCCTTTAAATAATCATAAACATGTAAAAATAATACATAAAATTATTGGATGACATAAATTCTATCAAATTATTTTTATTTTAGTATTTGTAATATAATTTATTTGATTCTTTTGTTAATTAAGGAATTACTACATCATTATCATGTAACTATTTAATTTAATTATTTATTTTCTAAAAATTATAAATAAATTACCATGATATCTATAAAAATTTTATATTTATAAATAATATTTATAGTCTAAGATATCACTTATATAACCCCATATTATTATTTTTATTAATAAGAGACCTGATTATGATATCTTTCGCTTTACTTTAAATAAAATGTTATAAGTGTCATAGTCAATCCCATGGCTTCCAAAGGCTACAATTTCAGCCCAATAATTGTCTTGGTCTAAAATTACTCATAAAATAAGGTTATTAAAGGTGATAGGGTAGTTTTATAATATTTTTAATATTATTTTAACCATTAATTACCCGATTTACCCTTAACTGTGGTAATAAAAATAATTACTAAAGTTAGTATTCATAATGAACAGAAATAAAAGGGGCCTATTTATATAATTTGGATCTTCTGATTACAAATGTGGAAATTTTTTTCTAATTTCTAAACATATAATTTTATGAAATTAATTTAAAATTAATCCCGTTAATAGAATGAGAAAATGAGTTTTTAAAGTAAAACTTTCAAAAGTTCATATAGTTTTTATATCCAATTTTCAAATGAAATTGATTCCCATGAACTAAATTGAATTAAATTATAAAAAATTAATATAATTATACCTTAAAACCAAATAAAAGGAAAATATAACTATATAAATAAAGTAGATGAAAATCAGTTTTGAACTAAAATGCTATGTTTTTCACTATTCATTAAAAAAATGAGTATTATAAGAAAAATACCAAAAATTTATCCAAAGTAAAATTTATTTCCCTATTATAGAGTAAAAGTTTAGTTTTTCAAATATAATTTATAAATTTGAAGAAAAATAATATTTAAAATGGGATCACCATCAAAAAGCAGTAAAAATGCCTTTTTTTGAAAAATAATCCTTTTATGTGTAAAATTGATTTTGTTCTTAGATCAGGTATAAAAAATCAATAAGATGAATTTTATACATTATATTGAATTTATATTTCATTAAAATAATCCAATAATAGTGATTTTATTATTTTATAAATACAATTATTCACATTTAAGCAGTTTTTCATAAAAACACATCCTTTATATTCAATTGCTTTTTTATTCAATTTTTTAATTAATTTGGTAAATAATGAATCCTTATATAAATAGTTGTAAACCATATTTTTATAATTTATTTAATCTTTTTCATTCCTTCTATTCTAATGGCTATGTTATAATTATCATATTAAATTATAATATTAAGTTGTTCATTTAAGCTAAGTGTGGAATATCATGTATGTTATCGAATATAGTGTTTTCTTTTAAAAACTAGAGACATTACATTCTCCCACCCATTTTGGAAATTTTGTGAATGCAAATTAATTTGGGGTCAGTAACTAAGGTATGTATTTTCAAAATACCTTTATTACAATCCCACATCAGAAGAAGGATTAACAAAAATTTCACTTTAAAAGAAAGAAAGGAAAGTATGAAGGTCACCTGAGATAACACATACTAGGGTTCCATGTTGGAAAACATGGATATAAAAGAGAAAAATAACAACCAATTTCTTATCAAGATTAATATAAAACATTTTTAAGATAAAGTTAATAATAAAAAAACCATAAACTTGTGACATGTTAAATAGTCTTTGATTTCATAGTTGGAAAACTAAACGGAAAAAGTTTTTGTTTTAAGATATTTTTTATAGAGTTATGGAATTAAATTACTACCCAGAATATGATCATAAGGAAATATAGTTACTTTACAAGTACATTTCCATCCTTTAGTCAATTTCTACCATAAACTCATCTTTTTCTTCAAATGATGAGTATTCAAAATGAATTTTTTTTCACACATGAAACACTAAAATCAATTTATAAGGAATAACATAATCCTAAAAATATTAACTATTTATTTCTACTATTATGAAAAATTAACTAAAAACAACATGGTTAGGATAATATAAAACAATTCCCCAAAAATAATAAACCATTAAATAAAGAAAGACTAATTTTAATCTCTAAAAATAAACAGTATTACCCAAATATTGATATAGACCATTCAACAAATAAATCTCCTTAAAATCCCTTAAAAATATTCTAAACTAATACTTAAACCCAAAAATGACTTGATCACATAATCTTACAATATAAATTTTAACATTTGTCTCCAAATAACATTGATCACTCTTAATGTCTCATACCAAAAATTAATTACCCTAATAACATATTCTCCAAGTTAGGTTAATCATTTCCATAAATAACCTAATTCCCCATAAGTCCACAATTAAATTTATATATTCTTACAAAATACAATTCAACCATTAATCCTCAATTAAATCCCATAGTATTATATTTAACTTAATCATATAATGTTCCCAAAATAGTGAAATGTTTCAAAAATAACATTTATCACTTAATCCCCAAATCATTTTCCAATACCAAGGATATCCATTTGATAAAACATAAGTTCCCAAAATCAACTTATTCTTATTACATAAAATAATTTAACTAACAATAAAATGTCATACTAACCATGGACTTCATGTAGGCTAGTGGTATGTGATAAAGCCTTGCTGCCCTTTGGTTGTGGGTTCGATTCCTGCAGCTTTGTCTGACATGATGGGTTTGTCACACTTCCTATAGGTTATCATTTTTTTAAAATTATATAATTCTTATAACATTAAAAAATGAGATAAAATCCTCCCAAACAACCATAACATATTTTAACCTCAAAGTTTATCTCAAGCCTTTCATTTTTCATCCCAAAATGTAATATCCCATAATTACATCAAAATAAAAGATCATGTAAACACTAAATATTATTCATACATTAATAATTATGTACACACAATAAAAGGAAATTATTCTTCAAATAAAATTTTCATATAAAAAACTTATGGGTTACACATACTAGAAATAAGTATTCAAATATAATCCCATAATTAAAATAGAATTAATACTTTTAAACATTTCTTCATCCTATAATCTACCATAACTCTTGAAACATTTATATGTATACTTCTTAATAATTTAGAGTTCTTAATGATCCTTTAACCACAATTTTATATATTATTCCTTAATACTTATTTCCTACAAAAAAACATGAATCATGTCTGAAGAGTCAATAATTTCAAAACATGAGGCAAGAAATAATCCATACCTTTCATAGGTCATTTTCAGTTTCCTCATCTTCAATTGGAATGAAATTAGGTATTTCTAAACATATATTTTTAAGGTCCTCCTGATCCCATTTGAAAACCTTATTTGTAGGATATTTATTTTCATAATGACCAAAATCCCCACATTTAAAACATTCAATTGATAATTTAGAAATAACTTCATTCCCTTTCCTAGAATCAACTGAACGCTTCCTTTTTCTCTTGTAGGTTATTGCTTTATGACCTCAATTACCACATATATAAAATATTTCCATCCCTTTAAAACATTTTCCTAGGTGTTTATTTCTACATACTTGACACATATGTCATTGAATATACTTACATTTATTATTATTACCTGAACTTCTACAAGGATTTTTTTCTCTCATATATGATTCCTTAGAAAAATAACCATGATTAAAGTGGTTAATCATGACTCCCGATAGTTTATTTATAATAACCATAAGAGTTATCATTTAAGCTCCCATTTCATTTGGTTTCTTATTAATATAACCACCATTTTTTCCTTCATATCCATTGTTACATTGGTGCCTACTGGATCCAACCATCTACTAAAACCAAAAAGGCTAGTGTGAGTAAATAAAAAAAATTATCCTATAACATTTTATGATGAAGGTAAAAACTAAGATATATGCATTAATGTTATATCAAACTCAATAAATTTATCTAAAATAACTATGAATATTCCTATCATGGAATACATTAAGGTTATTTACAACTTGTAACTTTTTATTAAATAATACCCTGACCTCTAAAGTTATGTAAACCTTTCCATTGATACCAACTGTAAGAACCTGACCTTAAACATTAAATAATATTGAGGTAAGTCAAGAAATTTTATTTATTTCACATTAATAATTTTTTCATTTTTATATCTTTATAGAATTAGGAAATAACTCATACCTAACAAAACCATAATAATATGAAGTGTAAACTTCCAAACAGTATCCATTCTTTTCATCAAAAGAAACCCTTTTAAAAATAAAACATGATTTCTTTTCAAGACACATCTTCGATACTTTCATCACGAAATCCTGTTCACCCTTAATAATATTAAGACCTGTAAAAAACATTTTAAAACTTTGTATGAGAAAAAAAATCTCATTAAGGGGAATAAAACCATGAAATAAACCATTATTCCATGAATATTTTAAACACATGAAATCATTTTCAAAAAATCATATTTTTACCCATAAAACATAAACCATTTAGCTTAACTCATTAAATAATAAGATTCTTGTAAAACTCATAGATTTTATAAATAATAAAGGTAACTTGTGGCATCTATATCATACTTACATTGTAGCTTTCACAGCTACATAGGGAGTAACCTTCATGGTTACGTTTCGAATACCCATCACAGTATATTCCCTAAATCTCTTAGGAGAAACCCAACAGATTAACCCCGTATCATTACGTAATTCATTGGAGAGTATTAGAGGATCACCAAACCTTGGTTTACCACATAATCACCTATATAATTAAATAATAACCAATAACTATAATATAATCATAACACATAAAACAAGGATAAAGGAAAAATAACATTTACACTTTGAAATCACATTTCATCTTTACAAGAAACACAATCATAAATGAAAACACATTATTTTAAAATAAAATGGTAAAATTTTAAAGTAAACATAAATACATAATATAAAAATGAAAGTTTGAAATCCCATTTAGGGAGTATATGTAAAAAAATATTCCAATTTATTGACATAATCAATCCATTTTTAAAACACAATTAAAAAATTTAAAAAGAATATTTTTGAATCAAAGTTTCATATACTGCTTTGAAATTTTTTAAAGTAATTATCATTTAAAAAAATTATTTTTAATATAAATAAATCCTTAAAACTATTTTGAAATGTGGACATTAACAAGAATAATTTATAATAATAAATCTGTAAAACATTTAAAAAGATGATTTAGTTAAAGAGTCCTTTACCTTGAGTCTGACCCATCGCGTAAAATATTTATATTCTAAAATAATAAAGTTAGGTCAATTTATACATGATTCATAACCTTTTAAATTTTTATTATTCCTTTTATATCACTTATTTTTATGTTATAATAATTACATAATTATTCTAATTTCATATTAGATGTTTTGTCGATATTCAGTACTAGAGTCAGAAATGAACTTGGTATGATGTCAATTTTCCATGTGGTTATAATTCCATCATCTATAGAATAATATTAATAAAAATATTATCATTTTTATATATAAATTATACTTTTAAATCAAAACATTAAGTATTTTTATGAAAAATGAACAATGTTATAATCATGGAGATGGTAGGCCGTACGAACGCATGAATAACATTTTCCATTTTTCATTGATAATTATGGAATGAAGGTAAGATTATTTTAACTTTACAGAATTATCATAAAATAATTAATATCATATTAATCATTTAAATATACTTATATATATCATAGAAGTGATGTAGTGAATAAAAATGAATCACATTGCTTCGTAGAGGTGATAGTTCACACGTACACACGAACAACGTTATCATTTTTATGTGTATAAAAAGAAAAAGACAATCTATAAGGACCTCATTTACTCATGATGATCAAGTACATTGAGAGACCTGAGTCCATTGGGTTTAATTTTAACCAAAAACTAGAGAACGATCTCATTCATGCATAATTTCCTCTAATATTCTAAAATTTTATTATTAATTATAATTTGGATAACATGAAAAAGTCACTCTTAGATCTATTTGATTAAGTTCTCCAAGTTTATAAGGATATGAAGAATACCAACTCTTTAGTCCCCACAGTGAAAAAAAGTTGGAAGGGAAATGGTAAAGCACCAAAGGCTAAACCTAATCCAAATACACTAATACACCACCCCTCTAATAATCCAAATATTCTGAGGGGGATTAATGATTAGGAGAGAATATACTTTTCATGTTCCAAAAAATGAAATTAGAAGAATAATTTCAATACTGGGAAGAATAATTAAGGTAATGTTTCTGCCTCAAGTATATTTATCATTAAATGTAACCTATCTTTATATATAAGTTGGGTAATGTATAGAGTGTGCGGATCAAAAATTTGAATTCATATATAGAAACCAAGTAGATTTCAAAATATTGAAATGGTATAGGTGGATATCAATCCAAGAAATGGTAGAATAAAGAATCCTTAGTAGTGGGATATTATTATTTATCTTTGTCCAGTGGTTTAGTTATTGTTTTAAAAAATGATATTATTTACCATCCATTACTAGAAACACAATCTTAGTGTCCATTTTAGACACTATGTGGTTTTATTTAAAGTTGGGATATAAATGTTTTCACTTTTATAAGGATAACATATGCTGTGGTATGGAATATCCTAACAATGTATTTTATGTGCTCAAACATGAAAAAATAGTATCGATAATAAATGATAAAACCAATAAGGAAAACTAATATCATACCCACCTATAGAACTTCAGTCTTGGTCAAGTAAATGATAATTATTTAAATAAGTTACATCAAGTAGGGTTTTTAGACACTACTAAGTTAAAACACATGGATATATGCCACACTTGTTTACAATGGAAAATGACCAAACCACTCTTCATTGGGAAAGAAGTAAGAACCAAAAAAACAACTATAATTGATTCAAACTAATGTATATAGTTCATTTACATTAGAGTAAATGTGTGATTTTTCATACTTCATTACTTTTATTGATGACTATAATAGGTATGTATATTTCTATATAATGAGGAATAAGTATGATTACTTTGAAATATTTAAGGAATATTAGATAAATTTGAAAAAACATTTGGTAAGAATATTAAGAAACTCCAATATCACTATGTCGTAGAGTACCTAAACCAATATTTCATTGATCACTTGAAGGAGTTTTGTATAATCTCCCAAATAACCCTTCCTTATATGTATTAGTGGAATAGTGTATGTGATATGAAGAAACATACTTTTATTGACATGTTAATATCGATGATGATTCATTAAACTTTAGTATTATCATTTTGGGAATATACACTATAGAAAACAAAATATACATTAAACTAATCACCAACTAAGGTAGCATACAAAATTCCATATGAGTTATAATATAGAAATAATTTCATTCAATCTCATATATGATTATAGGAATGCAAAGTGTTTTTCATGAAAATAATATAAAATCATGGAATTCATATTTATATTTTATCCTACTAAAACTAATGGATATTACCAATATATAAATTCATATAGAATAGTAATTATGAAAATACATGTTTCATTTCGTGAAAAGAAACACATTTCAATTGGAAATAATTGGAGTAAGATCAACTTCTATGAAGTTGAATCTCCATATTTGAAAGATTTGGAATTAAAAAATATCTATAATAGACAGTGGGGATTGAAGATGTTCCCATGACACAAGTAATATGTAGTTATACTAGATAGATTATAAGACTTGAGAGATATTATTTTCTTATGACTGAGTCAGGTGACACATTACTCATTGAAGATAATGAACCTCTAACCACAATTGAAGTAATATATGGAAAATATAATGATAGATAGAAAGTATCCATGCATTATGAGATAATTCCATCTACCAAAATCATATTTGGATTTTTGTATTCACTCCAAATGATGTAGAACCCATTGGATTAAAATGAGTATTTAAGAAAATATTAGACATAGATTGTAAAGTAAGAACCAAAAAACATGAATGGTTACAAATAGTTTCGGGAAAACTCATGGAATTGAAAATGAAAAAACATTTTGACTACTTAAAAATTTAATATTCATTGGAAAATTACATGAAATATAAGAATTTCTTGATTAAAAAATTTGGAAAATGGATGTAAAAAAGGATTCTCTAAATGGGAAGTAGTTTGAAGATGTCTATATGGCTCAACTAGAAGGGTTCATTAGTTCAATGAGTTCCAATAAAGTATGAAATATGTAGAGATCAATTTCTAAGATTAATAATGCATCAACATAGTGTTTATTTTGACTAGGCCATAAAATAATTTGGGTTTATTAAGAATTAAATTGAGCCATGTGTTAATAAAAATGTCGGTAGAAATTCCATTATTTTCCTAGTTTTATATGTTGATAGCATATTAATTATGGGAAATGAAGTGATAGTATTATATTCAGTAAATATATGGTTAAATGAAGGATTATTTATGAAATAATTTGGTGAATAAAAATATATTATAGGGATCAAGATGTATTGACATAGTTATTAGAGGCTTCTTGGTCTAAGTGAAAGTACATATATTTAAAAGGTACTCAAAATGTAAAATATGTAAAAATAGAATAGAGAATTGTTTCCAATATCAAATGGTATAAATATCTCCATGAAAATATTTCTAAAAACATAGGATGAGAATAAAATTATGAGTATAATTCATTATTCTTTGACCTTGTGATCTATCATGTATTCTAGGCTATATACTAGGTTTGGTGTTTTATTTAAATTAATCATGGTCGGAAGATATGAATATAATACATGTGAGGAACATTTGGAATCTATCAAAACTATCCTAATGTTCATGATATTTATAATGGATATTTTCTTAGTTTATGGAGGAGATAAGGAACTAATAATGAAGGGATACACTGATTTTTGTTTCTAGAGAGATCATAATGATCTAAAATCACATTCAAGATATGTATTTTTCATGAATTGTAGGGAGATGATCTATATAATCTAGAAGAAACCCTTGGTCACTAGTTTTATATAATAATATGAGTATATTAAGACATATTACACAACTAAGGAGGTAGTCTAGATACAAAATTTTTTCTCAGATATTGGTGTTGTACCTAGAAGTGGTGACACTATTATAGTTTATTTTGATAATACTTCAACAGTGTCATTTTACAAGGATCCAAGGTCACACCCTATGATATAATATATAATTTTAAAGTTTAATATATGGATATATTTTACTTAAAGGTGAAGTTATAGTTAACAAAGTATCAGTATAATATTTCATCAAAACCCCTAACCAAATCCATATCCCAGTAGAAGCATGATTGTCATGTGAGAGCTAGTGGGTTGAGAGTTGTTATATGTTATATATAGTGAAAGTGGGAGTGTTTTGACTGAGTTCTATAGACTCAAATATTATATGTAATTTTATTACTGTTGTATATATATATATATAGTCAGATATATGCTTTTGTATCTCTTAACATTATAGTATTGATATTTTTGTATCCCTTATTTTTTATGGAAATTTACCTAGATTATAGATCCCATGAAAAGGTTATAATAGTACCCATGAAATAATGATAACCACAATATAACATGATATTAATATTAAATATATTTCCTATGGTCTATACACATCATGTTGATAAGACACAAATAATGCCCAACTATTAGGTTTTGGGGGCTCATAAGTATTAAGACTTCTTCTCTAGAAGTTCACACTTAGTGATCTGGAGTAGATGAGATCATGAAGACTAAACCTCCAATATAATAACCACATGATTAATGTTACCTTTTTAATACTATATATGAGAATGTGTTTTTGGTATCTTGAATTTATATCATTATCAATGTGTTCTATTTTTATCACAAACTTTGACGCAAGAAAAAATCTATAGAATTGATATTGTGGTGAGGTAGCTTATGTTGGATGTCTAATTGGTGGTATATAATTGGTTTAATGATTAATAAATGATTTGTTACTTCAAATTAGATAAGATGATTTCCAATCCAATATAACTAGGATTTTAGTAGTTTTATTAAATCCATAAACATGGTAAAAGTACGTAAGTCTATTCAATAAATTAATAAAATTAATAATAAATAAAAAATACCGATGACATAATGATTATGTCTTAAATTATGATATATCCTAAGATAAAGAGATTATATTACATTTCATGTGTTTGTAAGTGGTTTTCATTTCTATGACTATAACTTATCTCCTCTGGGGCCTTTATGGGTTTCTAAACTCTACTTCTAGATTGTGAATAGTACTCTCTAACATTGAGATAAGGGCCTAAAGGGTCACACACTAAGAATGTTCAAAAGTATGGACTATTCTAAATGAATAGGAGTTTAGGACATAGTGGTCTCCACCATATGGTTTGGGTAACACCCAATTTTTAATGATCACCAAGAAACAAATAAAATCATTATTTTTCTAGTATATAATATTTGGAGCTGAATTTATTTACTCAATCCATTCATAAGACATTGGGTGAATACAATGAACAATATTTAATGAAAAAATATATTTTACTATTTAGGGTATGTTTAATATTTTTAATAAGAAAAAGTTTCTTTAATGAATCATATTTATAAATTAATACATTTATTATGTTATGCATAAGTGATAAAAAAATCAATGCCATTTATGGATTATTTAGTTGGTCACAAGATATCATTTAAGGATTATTTATTATATAATATACATATGGGTTTCATTCTATAATTTCCATATGTTTAACCTTGCTATTTAAGATTGAAAAAACTCAAATTTTCTAGATTATTCATCTACTTGAATTTTAGAGCTCCTCTCTCATCCCTATCATATCATAGTACGGGGAGGAACCCATTCAAAAACCCATACAAGTATCCCTTTTATAGTAAAAGGAATGGCGTAGTAGTGATTTTTAGGAGGTCAAAATCTTAATTAATCCATGATAGCATAAAAAATCTGGTGTTCTACACTCCAACATACTCTTTATGTGTGTGTGTAAGATATATAGGGACCCGATATCAGTTCCTTTGAGAAGCTATCACCAAGGATGAGTGTTATACACCAACATTATCAATTCTAATGAGGTATTAGTACAATATAATTTTTGTGCTAAAATAATTCCATATAAAATCCTAGAGTTGTTTATAAAGATGTGCCTTTCTTAATACTATGTTATGATGTCAAAATGACGATAAAAAATTGAAATTAATATATTTCATGATTTATAAGATAACCCAGTACCTACACCAACATTACTACCTATATATTTCAAAGTAAATTTTTCAAATAATCATTGTAAGCCTTATTAATGTTTTTATAAGATGGTGGGGTGAATCCATATCTATTCATTTTAAACCACCCACTAGAAAACAAGGTTCATTAGGATAAATAGCTTATAACATCATAAATTTAGGTAAAATATTATGTCTATGATATATATATATTATAATTAGTCTATACAATGAAGTATCAACTTTATTTAATAACAAAAATAGTTTCTTGGTAGGATAAATCCATTAAAAGGATACTATATCAATCTACTAAGAAGGAAAAGTTAGCCTATTATTTGAGGAGTTGTAAAGACCTTAAAAAATGAGAAAACCACTTCATTGATCAATTATCTCCCTAAAAGTTTATGAGATCAAGCTCATGTAAGTATATAATCTTAAAGGATAAGAGGGAAATGATAATATATTCCTCGGTAATATTATGGGTGAAACCCTAACCCATAGAGATGAGGGAATTTTTACTACTATCACCGACTATAAAATGATAAAATCCATAGTAGGGCAAGGAATTGATGGTGAAAGATCATATAATACCTCAAACCATAGTGCTAGGGGTATTATTACCTTCCCCTCTTCAATAAAAGTTTTACTTTTTCCTAAATGGAGTGATTTAAAAGAAATACCCTCAAAATTTATTCCTATTCATGAATTATATCTTTCATCTAAAGAACATTATGTGAATGATGTTGGGGTCTCTCTCAAGATCACCTTCAATAAAGAAAATATGGGGGTTCAACGAGGAGCATAAGCAAATACTCATTGGGGGTATCATGTTAAAGTAAAAAACCAAGAAAACAAATTTCCAATAGGATCATGATCATCCCCTCGAAGGTTACATAGTAGATGAAAATTACCCTCGATACTCGACAGAGATGATAACATGCTCCCAAATACATGATTAATGTTAGTGAATATTATTAGAATTACCTCTGTATATAAAACAAAGTATGACACCAATAAAAAATAATGTGATGAATAGGAATCCATTAATGGTACAGTTCATACAAAAATATGTGATTAATGAATGTGTATTTGAAATAAAAGGAAGAATCATGACTTGGTATCTTCTCCAAAAAACCCATTACTACTGACTCAGCAAGCTTCAGAAAAATAAAAATGGAAATATATGAATATATCCTACCCACCACCCAAAGACGATGATACTCTCTCTATTGAGGAAAGGATTTCATATCATGAAATTGAGTTAGACAAGTTAAAGTGAATCAACATCAAATTAATCAAAATAAATTTCCCTAAAAAGTTGAATTCCAATGCCAAGGATGATATATATCCTCTAATAGAAAAATTTCAACAAGAGGGGACTACTTGACCATTAAGAGCACAATCTATTCATTCAGTTAAAACATGTACTAGAAAATAAACCTATCTAACCCCAAGAGCTACGGACTATCATGAATTACCTTTGATGAGAAAATGACCACTATAATTTCAAGTGATATATCCTAGTATAATTTAATCCAGATATAAAAAACATGTATAAGATAAAAAACCATATTTGGATCTTCCTGTTACATCCACACAAGAATCAGTCTAGGATAAATTCCTATAAGAACCACTTTACTCCATTGAGTACCTTTCAACTCAAATGGTATCCATGGAGTGGTGAAACTGACTAGTATAGTAGTGGAGGAATCCATATCCTTAATTGGTAGCCTTGGATTATCTAATAATTAACTTTAGAAATCACACTTTATCAATATTCAATGGAATTGGAGACCCAAGGTATCTCCTCACACACTTCTCATCAAGATGGGATCCCATGATGGGAATAGTTGAATAATAGAAGGAAAAAATGATTTGGTGAATCATGTTAGCCTTGTTGGGATCCAGATTCATTTGTTATAGAAGTATAGTAGCTTGGTCTATCAATATTGTAGTATATATTCGATGAAAATTCTTTTTCTAATTTATCTATACACTAAGGAAGATAACAATCATTAACATACTTCATTGAAAACAATTTGAAAATGAGAGTTTTAACTTCATTACTTGGAATGGTTTAAATTATTCATTAAAAATAAATAAATCTAAATAGAAACTATTAGAGATATTAATAGATTATCTGTATGATGAGTTGGAAACACTTATCATTCCCTTGAAATAATCAAGTCCAGTTTTGAATATTTTATCCATAGTATAACAACTATAGGATTTCATTCTGTGTTATAAAGCCAAGTATCAGTCAAAAATATATACTTAATGGAAGAAAATTAGTAGATAAAAGACTATGAATATTTTTCTCAAATGTTAACCGATGATGGTCATAGCTCCTAAGCTTTTTCAATATCATGTAGTGACTCCTTATGAACATCAAAAACAAAAAAAAACAACCCTATATAGAGGGGGAGGGGGAGAGAAAAATTTCCCAAAATTGGATGACTAGAGGAAAAAGTTTATTATTTCTAAAAATAGTAGTATCTAGAATTATTCATCACTTACATAGAGAATAAATTTTCTAAATTACAAAAGGTTTGAAAAATAAATAAATAATGTTTTAAATATAACCTAAAATTATTTCACTGTATGAAAAATATTGAGACATAATATCCATGAAATATTCATTTTTAAGGATATTTCTATAAGATGAGTGGGTTTGGGTAGTTAAAGATGGTAAAACCCTCGACATTAGTGAACTATATATCATCCAACTCACTTGAATAATAAAGATAGTGGAAAGAAATCCCGGATAGGTGTGCACTTAAAATTTGTGATTTTATTAATTATAAATTTGTTACCCTAGCACATGCATTACTCATAGCATAGTTAAATAATTTATCTATGACCCAAGTTCCCTCTATAATAAAATAGATTCCATATAAATCATCACAACCATGTAAGATTTAATGAAATCATTTTTAGTGAAACGTTTTTTATGAAGAAGATATATTAATAGTCATGGCCTGGACACGGATGGGATCTATAATCTTCAGTTTATGGGCAGGGGACTTGAGCACTAGCACGACTCTGGAGATCCTGTGATTCCAGTTCAGAACACTTCAACCAATTCGGTGAAGGTAAGGGTTGATGATCTTATACCATGTTCCCCAAATTGGTTTGCTGTATTGGAAAGTACAGATATTGGAGAGGCTAAGGAGGTGGAAGAGGAGCAAACCCCTTGCCATAAAAACAATGAAAATAATCTTTATATTCTTCCACACAATGATTCTGTTCCTGAACTGATTGTTAGGCAGCTGGGTGGTGGTGAGGTTGGCTTGGAGGAATCCAACCTAGGTGAACTGGATCATTCGGCTGAAGAGGTACCAATTCCAAAGAACAACATGAGTCTTAAAAAGAAGAAGGGGAAGAAGGATTACTCCTCGCTTCCCCCACCTTTGGAGACTCGCTCTGCGAAGAAGTTGCTGGTGTTATTGCTCAACGTGGTGAAGGAGGATTCTCAGGTTTTAATCAAGGAAAACATCAATGAAATGGGACGATCTACTAAAAAGGTAAAGAACATAAAGGAACCTATCCTTTGTTCCGAGGAGGACATGGTAGAAGAATTTCTATATGTTGACATTCCAAAGGAAGAGGCTAATATGATGGGAAGAGCTGTAAGAGTAGAGGTAAACAACAAGTAGGCTAATTGGATTGAAAAACAAGATTTGATCTTAATGAGAGGCTTCAACGATCGGAAAATCAGCAAAGAAGAATATATCCAAACATGGGACAAAATGGCGGACCATTTGGAAGACGTTATTGGGGAAGATCTTGATGCTAAGGTATGGCTAATGAATTGGAATCTTTATAGGGAGGAAAGAAATAATAGGCTAAGGATATGTTTTGGTAACTTTTCCTTTTCTTATGAGGCCTCACCCCTGGACTGATTTGGGAAGTGCAGTCTGGACATCTTCGTTGGGCTAGAGCACTCTGCCATCACCTTTGCAGGCCATTTGGGATATGGCTGATTTGGAGGGATGAAAACATCGGGAGGGACCATGATTGCATGGGATTTACAAGTGTCCCGCATAGGGATGGTGGTTGTTGTTGTTGCTTGAATGAGGTAGATCTTGTTTCTTTCTATTTTTTGTTCGGGGTTGTTTGGGTGTTTTGCTAGACCCTATGGTTTCTCACTTTTCCCACAAAAGTGTTTTCTTTAATAAAAAATAATTTTCAAGTCAAAGGAAGAAGAAACATTAATAGTACCCAAAAAAGTACAAACACTGAAAAACTTATTACACCCATCAATGGGAGAAAAAATATAACCCTACAAAATAGAACACCCATCTTATGAGGGGTTATAATATAGTGTTGTCAATGTCTTCCACTTAAATGAAATGAAAGAGAAAACTTATATGAGCTCAATATTCATGTTAATAATCTTGTAAGAGACTATATAATTCAAGGAAGATGAGATTGAAATTTACCTTGATAGTCAGACATTATTTCCCCTGAATCCATACATGCATTTGAAACTTAGAGATATACACTCAAAAAAGCTCAATAAGAACATCAATTTGAACCTAAATTCTCTAAGGATCTTTTGGAACTGATTATACTAGAAGACTGAATAATAAGAAGAATCTTTTTTGGTCAACATAAAAACATGAGAAGGATATGTTATCCCAACCTGTAGAAGACAAGATCAACCTTTAGTTCTGATCATAGAAAAGAGTCTTTGGTGTAGGCTAATTCGACCCCAAGCCTTAAGGGATGAAGAAAAATCTGGATAATTTTTTTAATATATCTAATAATATGTCTATCATCCCATACACATAATAAATCATGGATTCCATTAATCTATTAATAAAACTCAAGAAATACCATATCTAGTGTCGTTCAATCCATCAATAGTTCGAGATTGATGTTGACACAACAGAGATAGATCGAACATAGATTGGCCCCACTGAATGACAAAGAATCATTTCATTCATAGAACATGAAAAAGAAACTTCCATTCCTTAGAATATTAGACCATTTTATGTATATGAAATGTTAAATTATATCAATGTTCATTAGACCCTAATTGATAATGGTTCTAGAATTAACCTCATATTGATACAGATGCTTCAGTGTTGGATACATGGAAGTCAACCCATATCACTACAACCTAAAAATTCATAGGTATAAAAATTGTGAAAAGAGGCCCCAATGAGAATCAAGTTGAGGAATAAATTAAGATACCTCATTTCTAACACCAAATTCATAGTAGTACACTATTACATGTATTTTAACATCTTTTTGGGAAGGCCATGGATCCATTTGAATAATTTAGTGACTTTTTCATATCATAAACGCCTAAGATATTATATTAATGTAAAAATTAGGGTATTTTATAGAAATATATACCCTTTTAAGTCCTATTAATTACAATACATATATTAATGATATTATAAAAGGGATGGGATGTAACATGTGGTATATAATTACATATAAATTTATACCCTTAATGGTTAAGAAATTGATTATATATATCCATGGACTAAACACTGTAAAGGAATTATGTTTCTCATAAATTAAATAGAGGTAAAAAATATAGATTTAGGAAGTCATAGGGTCACTTTCATAATATTATCCCTTTAACTAAACCCTTCAATCACTTTCCTCACATATAATGGTCAAATAGATTCTTCCATTATGTGGCCACCATTGGAAGATGACATGACCAATGCACAATCTTGATGAATCAATATTTTCCCAGCCATCTTTACATCAGTAAAAGTTTGACTTAAATTTAGAAATAACATTCAAGCATGTTTGATCTACTAGACATGAACCCCAAAAGAAGAGTATAGGGTTTAGTCACATACTCTAATGTTATTGTTTTATTGGTTACATTATATGAAACATATCACTAAGAAGATGAATTCCATTATGATGGATGTAATAATGAACCCTCTTCATATCTTAGATTTTATGGTACCGGTCTATACATTTCTCCTTATAGTAGTGAATAAAATGAAGAAGAAATAAAAAATTCCCCTATAGTAATCAAGGAAGGCATCTTGATAAACATTTATAAACTTAGAAAGGTGAACTTAGGTATAGAGTAATATCCATGGCATATGTTTATTAATGCTACAATGAATCCTAAAGGATAGAATACGTATATATATTTATTGAAACAACATTGTGATGTATTTTCACAGAATTACATGTAAATTCTTGGGATGAATTCCCAATAGGATACCCATCATTTAGGACCATCAAACATTCACCATGGCTATAACTAGACATCAAGGAGAATGAATCCAGAAAATAATAACCTAATGGAATAAGAATTTTATAAAATAATTAAAAACAACTTCCTATTGGAAGTTCAATATCTGAAATGTATTTTTGATATAGTTAATGTCTTGAAAAAGAATGGGAAAACCCAATTATAAATTATCTTTAGTGATCTTAGACATCATTGTCTGAAGTATGATTTATCATTATTGATCAAAAAACTATTCATCATGGAAACAATCTTCTTCCATGATAGTTTCTTTATGGATGAACATTTTATCTTTAATAAGATTTGAATGGCCCTTGAAGAAAAGAAAGACACAACACTATAGTCACCCAAGTGGTATAATATTATAAACTAATTCTCTTAGTATTGAATAATATCAGCACCACAAATAAATGTGTCATAAATCATATCTTTATGTTTATTCAAGGGAATAACATATAATTTTATGATTAAGATCCAGTTTTCAAATATCAATAACACAACAATCATGTTTCCATACTTGATTCTATATTAAAAAAACAGTAGAAATATATCTTGAAGATGAATCTACTGAAATTCATATTCGTGTTAATATCATAAAAATTAATAAGATTTGTTGTATTCTATAATGACATTTATGGATACCCCGGAAAGACTACGGTGAAACTCAATATACCTCCTCAAAACCACATGTAATTAAGGGCAATCTAGGGGAATAATTATTATATAAAATTATTCATATCCAACCTCCTCGATAAGTGTTTTTCTTAATAAATCTGATAACAAAAGGGATCACTTATCGATGGGATAAATATTTTTAGAAATTTTTCTTTGATGTAAAGTAGTATATTCTACATCGACCAGTCTTGATGCTTTTTATTAAAGGAAAGACTCCCGATTTCTATATGGGGACACTAGAGTGATCAATTTATGCCCTCATTAGTAATATGAATAATTAATTCAAGGAGAATAGTCTATACTATCTTATTAAAATAATTTTGGATACCTAGTCTTTATTTTCCAATATCAATTTGAATAACCTTGCATTTATTTTCAGAGTGTAATTGGGGAGAAACTATTTTAGAAACCATGAGTTCCACCTCATATCTTGTATTGATCATATAAAATATATCCTTAGTTTTATAATTTTAACTAGGCATATATCATGGTGTGTGGCCATTATATAATAGTTTTATATTCATTTATTTTATCATATAGTGATCATTGAGTATGTATCAATTTATTTCTCATAGAACACCATATTTCAGAGAAGTCACTATTGGACACAAAACCCTCTAATAATAAATTATTATCTATGCCTGAAAACTCCCAGTCTTGGGAGATTTAATTTGATGGTTCCTATATATTCCCAAAAGTGTAAAAGGTTGGAAAACTTGAAGATTAACTTGGTTTGATTGGGGAATTTATACATCTCCCCAACTAAATTCATTTTTTCATACTTCTCTTAGATATCAGAAGGATGCATTAAAATGATGTAGAATTCCTGGTCCTTATTATGAAAATGGAATTATATATATATATATATATATTAATGGAATGGTTGAATATTATGGGTATATTTAGAGTTAGTAATCACGAAAATGAATGGGGACTATGCCATCAATATGGAGGAGCTGATTCCATGACATGAATATATACATGGTTTGACATCTAAATTCATCTCAGAGCCAATAGTTTCTCATATAAAATAGTAATCTAAATCCCAAGAGGTTTCATTGTCCAATGTAGCTCTTACCTTAGCAGATCCTATAACACCCTAAAATTATAGAGTAAGAATGTCGTATTCGATAGCGTGCATGACATGCCACACCAACCACGTAAAGGAATATAATATCATGATAATTTATAATATATTTAATATTTCAATAAATTGAATATATTTTAAATATTTCAATATATACAATAATTATTTAGAGTATGTTACACGCAATAATGAGTTTCTTCAATTGCTTGCGTTACATGAATGACTGAGTTTTACCAAACAATAATGTATTATTAAAATATTATTATTTAATATAATAAGATATAAACTAGAAATTATAAATAGTATTAACTAACTTATAAAAATTTGTGGTTTATGTAAATATAAAATGGATTCATGTGTTACCAATAAATTAGAAACTAAAATAAGTACCAATTAGATATAAAAAGAACTATATTTATTTTAATGCATCCAAAAGAGTATTATCTTAATAAACATAATTAATTACAATTAGTTAATGAATTTAGTAAAATAGATATGAAATATATTAAATCAAATATTTTTTATATTCATCCATTAGTTCTGATAGGCATAAGATAAGAACAATAATATTTTACATATAAAAACCTATATTTCTATAAAGGTAATTTTACCACATTTTAATTGAGAACCCATTTGAAATATTAATTTTGACACTTCAATTGATTTAATATGTTGAAATAAACTTTTTATTTGGAAAAGAAACATAAGAATCTAATTATGTTGATTTTTTTTATGTTTTTTAAACATTTTATTTTTTAATGAATAGTTAAAAATACCGAATTTTAGTTCAAAACTGCCTTTTCATATTATTTATTTATAAGGTTAAATTAAATTTTTAATTGGTTTTGAAGTTTAATTAGTCAATATTTTTATAAATTAATACAATTTATGTCATTTGTATCAATTTCACTTTGAAATTTATTATAAAAACTTTTCAAGCTTTTGAACATTTTTACTTTAAAAACCCACATGTCGTCCCACCTGTGGGTTGAATTTTAAATTAATTTATGCCACTTATGTGATTAAATTTTAGAAAAATAGATTCATTATTTGGAATCAGAGTAATTTATAATTTATAAAAAGTCCAATTTTTTTGAAAAAAAATATTAGTGATAATAATTAAAATTAATTCCAATTATTAAGGTAAAATAAAGCTTAATAAAGGACTAAATGTTTAAATTAAGGGACTAAATGACCTATCCACTTGTACAACACCCATTGTATGAAGAAAATAGGCCATTAACCTTCAATTCTTGTGTTTGGTTGTTTTTAAGACCTTTTTTATGTAGAAACATTGGTACATAGGACTTCTTTTAAAAAATACAACGTGAGTACTTTTCCTCCCTTATAAAAGGACACCACCTCTACCCATTCATCACACCTCTTAAACTACTTAGATTCAGCCAAGATCTACCCATATAGATTTCCAAAATCCCTTCAATTTATCGTGAACCCTCCCTTTGGTCATAAATCCTTCCAAGGAAGCCCTTTGGTATAAACAAAAAGGATTTACCTGATTTTTAAGGTAACATTTTCCAATGATCTCTTTTCTTTCATTTAATTCTCCACTCCCTGTAATATGTTTATTCCATGATTATATAAAAACACCCGTATCCTAAATATACTATGATATTTTTATGTTATGATTTATTCCTACACTTATACACAGCTCCATATAATCTTGAATGAACATGCTGTTTTTGTGTACGGTGAACTACTGCCTCACGAAATGATGATTATTCATTTTTCCTTTACCACATCTCATGGTGTTCATTATTGTGGAAAATATATTTATATATGATATATATCTTATTTATTATGTATTTATACTTCCTTAATCCTTTTATAACACATACCATTAATACTTCCCATTTTGCTTTAATATGATAACATCATTTAAGGAAGTGTGGACTACCGCCCCCTTGAAGCGATGTGATTCATTCAAGATATACATGGAACAAATTAAGGATTATTTTAACAATCCTATGTGACATATATAACATATATATGATACTTGAATTATAATATACATATTTATCATTTATTATCTCCAAATATTATTGACTATTATAAAAACATATATAATAAATATATAAGATAATTAAGTCATAGTTGAAATTATGGGAATGATGAAATCATGATATATGAAATAGGAACAAAAATTAAAAATTCAAAACATACTTGAGAAAACTAATCAATTAACACCTAAAATAGTTAAAATAATTAAATAGTGTTAACAAAAGGATAATAAAATATTATAAGAAGTTAATATATGATATTATAAATATGTATATGGTTATAGTATAAGTTGGTAACATATTTTAAACCACTATAAATGGGTATAAATACCACCAAAAAAATAAAGGTTAAGATAATGGATTTCGTCTCAATTTACTTTCCATTGAGACTTATTTGTTTTTATGCACCAATTCAATTTTATTTGGTGTATTTACTAACCTTTAACATGTTATATCATGAATATAATTATCCTCATAATATTATAAGTTTCATATACTATTATTCCTTCATGGGGTTTATGATTTAAATGTTAAAATGTGGTATGGGACACATTGGAATGTTTAGTATGTCATTTCCCCCAAGATTGTTTTTATGATCCTTCAATGGTATTTACATTCATTAATGTCAAAAAACGTTATTGTTACTTAGTGAACTATGAGGTATTATCTATTAATATATATTATTTATTCAATATGGTTGTTGATAAGGCACATTATTTATTTGATATATGAGGAATTCTTTTGACTGGTATGACACGGGTGGGTCCCAGTTATAGATAGCCCCTCGATGCATCAGTAGTCTCATGAGACAAATCATTTGGCCAAATCAGATGGGTTTCTACTTGATATGTTGTAAACTGTTTTGTGAATGGACTTGAAGTTAAAGGTACCATGTATATAGGAAACACGGTGTCCAATAATTAAGCATTTACCTCATTTAGATGCTATTATTTTTTATCCATGAGATTTTTCATTGACATATACATGGATACATTTCATTCCCAGTTTATTGATTTAGATGGCATGAGTTTTAGTTTCTTACCTTTCCATATTGATATTTCCTTATCTAGTTTTTTAATGGAATGTGTTATCAGTTATTTACCTTTCCATGTTAATTTATTCCTATTGATTCATTATTACTTATACTCTCCTTACCCTTACTAAGAATTTGAACTCACCCTTATTATGTTTCCTTTCTCCAGGTTATGAAGAAGAAACCTTTGAATAAGAGTTCAAGGATGTTGTTTATTACTTTTTATTATGTATCATGTTTTTATTTCATATTTTCCAATATATTATGGGTATCATGTATGTAATATGGCTTTCCAAGACTGCTAAATTGATCAGACCTTCAGGATTTGATTCCTTATAATCATGCCAATGTAATAAAATAATGCACAAGCTCCAGTTTTCTAGGTCGGGGCATTATAGTTGGTATCGGAGAAAGTATAGAAGAAACCTTGGAAACTAAATTTATAAAACTTAGATTAGGGAGAATAACCCTAAGTTATACATTGAGGATAAGTATACAGTAACATCATAGAATTTTTGTAAGGTAGATATTATATGGGTATTCTTAGTAATACATCTATATATGGATACTATAAGTGGACATGGTTCTGGAACAGATATACCTAGGAGTAACAACTCTGACATTGTGTTCCAAGCATGACTTGGGGTAACGTGGTACATGAAAACAAGCCTTACTATACACCTGGTTTGATACTCTTGGGGGATATTCTTAGGATAGTTCACATTTTATTTATCTACCATTATGAAGGGTTTAAGAATAATGATTTCCCCAAAGTAACCAAAGTTTATGATTCTATTATTTATGATGTATAAATTTATGTTATGTTCTTTACAATATTTAGAGTTGTAGAAAGTTCATAATTTAATGAGATAATACAGTATATTCCATATTTTTAGAAATGGTGCATGGAAGGATGAATGGTATTAGTAATCATGGAAAATTTATATATTTCCCCATTAAGTAAACAAATACAGTTGGTATTATCACTGGGAAATTTATTAATATATTATAGAATCTTAGTCTTGTTATGAAAAAAAACCTTTCCCAAATGAAGAAACCTATTCCACAGAGAGAATCTTCTATGATGAATTTCTTTATGATGAAGAATCCCCCATTGTTTAGTGGGACTAATAATCCAATTATTAATGATCAATGTATTAAGTCTTTGGAGAAGATATTTATAGCCTTGGAATGCATCAAAAAGGAAAAGGTTACACTTGCGGTCTATTGTCTCCAAGGTGATGATTGTTAGTGGTGGTCTCTGATCTAAAATACAAGAGAGGAATAAAAAATTAATCTGATATAATGGAAAAAATTTAAGGATAAATTATTTAATAAATAATTCCCTTGTAATAAAAAAATTGATTTAAAGATGATGTTCTTTAGCTTAAATAATAAGGAATAAGAATGTGTTGCAGATTATGAAGCTACCTTTACAAGGTTATCCAGGTATTCTATAGATTATATATGCAACACAGAGTGAAAGATAGACCACTTCTTTGAAGGTCTTAATACAAATCATTGAAGGGCATTGGTTTCTAAGAATTTATCATCATAAAAATAGATAGTTTTAAGTTCCATAAAAATGGAGAAGGAATTATTGAGATCCTATGTATTCAAGGGAGGCCAAGAGAAGAAGAGGTCTTCTGAACACCATGAAAAGGGAATGGGTCAAAGAAGATTAAGGGAATGAAGGATTTTCCATTTTGTGATATCCATGGAAAGAATCAACCAGGTTAATTCTTTAATAAATTGGGTGTTTGTTATAATTTTGGAGAAAAGGGTCACTAAGAAAAAGAATGCAAAGGGAAGAAGGAAAAAAATGATATTTAGTGTTACAACTACAATGATATGGTTCACTACACAAACAAATACCCCAATCATTAAGAGAATATTCATTTTAAGAAGATAATGGATCAAGTTCATGCATATGTTATTGACACAACCAATGTGTAATGATTAATATAATTCTATATTTGGATCTAATAAATATGTTGTAAAATTATTTTTTATGATATTCTCATCATATAATTTATGAAATATATAAGGATTTTACTACAAAATTTTTTGTTAAGGATTTGAGAATTATATTCTGAATGGAACTAAGAATCTATATTAAGTAGAAAGTTAAACTTTTAATAAAACACATGATTGAGGGAAATAAAACCTTTAATATGTTTCTGATTTATAGATAATAATAGAGAAATGATTTATTTGGTCAAGTGATGACTACCTTGGAATTGATTAATGGCTTGTTTACAAGTGGTCTATGATACAATTAATGGAGTTTACAATACCTTTGTATTTAAGGAATATATCCAATAATAGGTGTCTTACATAAGTAATAGATAAGAATTCATATTTCCAATAAGTTTATATGGTGATTTGAGTTATTTCTATATTTTAAGAGGATACATGATGAAGTTATTCACATTTTTTTGGAATGAAATTTTTTTGAGCTACTTCATATTGATTAAATACTAATAATATGTTTATTTTTTAAATTCATTGAACATATTTTTAAAGCATTGAATTATAATATTTTGGAAAGGTAAACCATTTATGAAATGGTTTTCATTTTAATTTGGATGTAGTTTAAGAGTTTGATATATTACACCACTATGCGATGAATCTTATTCTAAGAGTTGATGTAGAAATAGTTCAAGGTAAGATAAAAAGATAAGATTGTTCTTATAGAAACGTACCAAGTAATTATATTTACATATATTATTTGAGAGTTAAATAATTACTCAACTTTAGGAAAAATGATATTGAAACAAAAAATTTTGTCCTAGTACCTTCGTTTCTAATGAATCAAATGTCCCTTAGATCATCACAGATTTAGGCCAATCTGATTGTTAACTTTATCATATCCATGTTCTGTAGCACAATCCATCGGAACTTGATTGTTATAGCTTTATTCTGTATCTATGTTTTAATTTCCCACCTATGTTATCCTATTAAGGAACCTAGTTACGTGTACATTTTACTTTTATTTCTCTCTTATTAAGAAGATGTATAATTAACCCTATTCATGATGTAGGTTTTTAAACAATTGTTTATTTTAAAATATCATTCCCTTGATTACGGATATCATTTTTAAATTGTGAGGATGCAATCTAATTAAGGTGGGGAGAATGTTCCACCCCAAAATTCTAGAGTAATAATGTTGTATTTGATAGTGTGCATGACATGCAACACTAGGTGCATAAGGTAATATAATATACTGAAAAGTTATAATATATTTACTATTTTTGGGTGTGATCAAACAGAATTAATGCACTGAATCCCAATATAATTCTATAGTTAAGCATGCTTGGGTGAGAGTAGTACTAGGATGGGTGACCTCTAGGGAAGTACTCGTGTTGCACCCTTTTAGAAGAAAAAATTGAGAGGGGGACAATGAACCCGAATCTTGAATGTGTGAGAAACCCTACCTCAAGATCTTTAGTCGATGTGGTTGCTGGGAGATCTAGCGAGAACACTAAGCCTTGCGTAATCAATTTTATCCCGGATCTTTGCATCAAACCAAATAATTTTCTTTACCATGGGGAGCCGACAATTTCTTTATCAACAAATGAGGATAGTCTTCTAGCATCATATTTATGCTTTGTACTTGTTGGGAAATTTTATAAACATTGACCACCATTGAAGTAATTTAGAAACTCTCTTGAATTCATTGGATTTTTGGGTTTCCACACCAGCCTCTTTAATTCATCAAATTTTATTTTTCAACTTTCTCTCAAAGATGATTACTATAGGATTTGGGCAAAGCGTTCATGTTTTTTTGGGGTTTGTTCTATGAGGGTTTTTAAATGGAACCTCTATTTTGACCCTTACTCTGAATCTCCCATAGTCCCAATCTGGATTGGATTCCATTTTCTACTGCTCCATTTATTTAAGCAGACTGCCCTGTTTTCGATTTCCATGCTCATTAGAAAACCCTTGAAACTGGACTCAGTGACAAAGAAGCTCTCAAGACCATCAGTCTCTAGAGTTTGTGTAGAAATTAATGTTCCCCTTATATCCCTTCTTAAATATTGATTCAAAATAGTAATTATGGATTGTTTTAGGAGGTAGTTTATGAAAATATATTAGATTAATGTCGTTCTTTCCATAAACTTGGACATGCTTCGAAGGATTGTAACTACAAGACTACATTTCCTATAGCCAAAAAAGAGACCTGGGTTGAAAAAATAAAAGACGAACCTAGACTAAATGTGAGTAACACAATTGAGGTTGGCCCCTTGGAAGATAGGGTACCTTCAGAAGGGTTTAAGCTAGATTTGAATAAGGATAATTATGAAAAAAATTTCCAATCTATTCAGACTGCATGCTACCATATCATATCCAAGGAAATGCTAGACTTTGTCGATGCTTTACTCACTGACAGAAGCCCCATTATGGACCCTCCACCTATACTGCAGGACCCAGAAAAAGCTTTTGGAAAATCATGATACACAAAATAAGGGTCACAACGACCTCTCTAATTCTAGTGAATCCTCACGGAATAATGATGATCAACCTAATAAAATTGAGGAAGCCTACTTAAAGTCGAGTACAAGGGAAAAAAACCAATGGTAGATGTTGATGGTAACATTACCCCAAATCCTATAAAATTAAGAAAGCATAGAGAATATTTTAACCTTGGAATAATTATTGTTATAATTTCTTTAGATTTCTCTAGGAAGGAAACTAATGATCCTACACCACTCCCAATGGTGGTTGATATTCTACTAAAGTCCATGACTACTAATCACTCATCTACCTCCTCAAAATCAACTAATTCATATGACACTGATAGTGATCCTGAAAATGACCCTAATTTTAGGGATTCTTACCAACATGAAGAAAAATTTGACTTTTCTAAGGAACTTATCCCTTGTATGGATGAAAATGATAAATTTTCCTTCTATAAATAAAAAAATGGTGAAAGGATTGCTGATATATACCTTCAAATCAGAAAGAGGATGTTTTTTAAAGTGGTGTAAAAAGAACCCAAACTTCAACTTTAAATCCATTCCTTGGGAATGATCTATTATATATTGTTGATGGTCCCTGTCGGACTAGGGATTTTTGGTTTCCTGACATCCATTTGGTTTATTTTGATAGATTCTTTGGCTTTTTGATTCCTCCTAGGTTTTTAATCCATGCCTTGAATTTGGGAGATGGGTTGTATTTGAATAAGCTTCATAAATATTCTTTTCTTACATATTTCTTAATCTTGAGATTTTTTTTGTACTCATGGAGGAGATCCTCTTTCTATTTTGGTATCCTCTTAGTTGATTTGGCATAGTTCCCCAGCATCCATCTATTTCTTCTGTTATGCATAGGCTTGAGTCTAAATCAGTTTGGCCTCCTTGGGTGTCCCCCCTTATAGAATATGATCGATGCTCTAACAACAGTCTAGTATGTTTTTGTTTTTAGCTCATCTTATCCAACTGAAATTTGAATACATTTCTTCTTTATCCTGGAACTCAAGGTATCAGTACCATGTTATCCTACAGTTCTAAAGTTTGCTTCTAGACTCTTGGATAGTGCTCTACATGAATATGGAGTTCATGGATTGGATGATGATAGGTTTTCTTGTTCATGTTTGTTTTTTAACTTCTTTATTTTATAGGCTTATTTTCCCATCATTCCCTAATGGTGTAAGATCTTTACAGCTCGAATTTGTACTTATAATTTTTCTTTTTTAATAAATTTCTTTAGTTCATAAATTAGGTGACCAATTCCTGTCAAGAATTTTATAAAAAAATATTTACTATTTGAATAAATTTAATACATTTTATATCTTTTAATAAACCCAACAATGAGTTATCATTTGTTACACGCAACAATGAGTTTCTTAAACGGCTTGCGTTACACGCAAGACCGAGTTTTATTGATTAATAATACATTATTAAAATATTATTATTTAATAGAATAAGATATAAAATATCCTTTAGGAATATTATTAACTAACTTAATAAAATTTATGGTTTATGTAAATAAAAAACGAATTCATGGGTTACCAATTAATGAGAAATGAAAATAAGAACCAATTGAATATAAAAAGAAATATAAATATTTTTATGATTTCAAATGAGTTTTATCTTAATAAAAATAATTAATTACAATTATTTAATTATTTTAATGAAATATATAAATTATATATTTAATAAAATATTCTTTATATTCATCCATTAGGTCTGATAGGCATAATATAATACCAAACTCTATTTTACACATAAAAATTTGTATTTTTATAAAGGCAATTTTACCGCCTTTTAAGGGAGAACCCATTTTCAATATTAATTTTGAAAATTTAATTGATTTAACAGGTAAAAATAAACTTCATATTTTAAATAGAAATATAATAATAATTTTAGTGTAAATTTTTGATATTTTATGAAATAATTCATTTTTAATGAATATTTAAAAATACTGAATTTTAGTTTAATTTTTTTTCATCTAATTTATTTATAAGGTAAAATTATATTTTAAATTATTTTTAAAGTTTAATTATTTAATATTTTTATCAATTAATAAAATTTATTTTATTTTAATCAATTTCACCTTGAAATTGATTATAAAAACATATAAAACATTTGATTGTTTTTAGTTTAAAAACATGCATTGTCATCCTGCCTACGGGATGGATTTTAAATTAATTTATGCCACTTATGTGATTTTAATTTTAAAAAATGTTTTCCATATTTGGAATAAGAATAATTTATAATTTATAATTTATAATAATATAAACTATTTTTTGACCAAAAATATTTTTGAAAGTAATTAAAATTAATTATAATTATTAAGGTAAAATTTTGCTTAATAAAGGACTAAACCTATAACATAAGAATCCAAATGACATAGAAACGTGTCAAATATCCATAAGATTGAAAAAATTCTTCCATGAACGTTCCATTATTGGTTTTGGTTTGTTTTTTAAAACTTTTTTTAGGTAAAAACATGGGCACATCTAACTTCTTTAAAAAAATACCATGCGAGTCCTTTTCCTCCCTTATAAAAGGCCCCCACCTCTCCCCATTCTTCACACCTCTAAAACCACATATAATAAGCCATTATATACCCATATAGATAAAAAAATCCATTCCTAAATCTTGAAGGATCCTTTTTTAATAAATACTTCTAATGAATCCCTTTGGTATAAACCAAAAGGAGTTACCTAATTTTTAAGGTAACTTTTTCCAATGATCTATTTTCTTTAATTTGATTCTACACTCCCTATACTCTTATTATTATATTATTACATAAAAAAAAATTATAATCAATATACTATGATGTTTTTATGGTATTATTTCTACCTAAACTTAAACACACCTCCATCTAATGGAAAAAAACACACTATTTCTTTGTACGGAGAACTACTGCCTCACAAAACGATGATTGTTCATTTTTACTTTACCACATATAATGGTGGCCATTATGATGAAACATATATTTATATATCATATATATATTATATTTTTTATTTATTTATACTTCTATTATCCTTTTATAACACATACCTTTAATATTTCCCATATTTGCATTAATATGATAACATTGTTTGAGGAAGTGTGGACTACCACCCCGTAGAAGCAATGTGATTCGTTCACGCTATACATGGAACATATTAAGGATAATTGTAATAAAATTATGTTAAATATATAACATAGGTATTATACTAGAATTATAATATACATATATATAATTTATTTTTCCTTCTTTTAATATGAAAAAGAAATGAAAGTAGCATTCATGCGTACGTATAGCCTACCGTATCCATGAACGGTGCACTTCATTTATTATCCCCAAATATCATGGAATATTATAAATAAATATTTAATGAATATATAAGATAATTAAGCTATGGTTTAAATTCTAAAGATTATGAAATCATGATATACTAAATAGTAACAATAAGTAACAAGTAAAAACATACTTGAGGAAGCTAGGTAATTAACACCCGAAATAGTTAAAATAATGAAAGAGTGTTAACAAAAGGGTAATTAAATATTGTAAGAAGTTAATATATGATATTATAAAGATGATTATGGTTCTGGAATAAGTAATTAACATATTTTGAACCACTATAAATGAGTATAAAAATCACACAAAAAAGGAAGGTTAAGGTAATGGACTTCATCTCAATCTTCATTCCATTGCGACTTATTTGTTATTATGAACCAATTAACTTTTATTTGGTGTATTTACTAAAATTTAACATGTTATATCCTTAATATACTTACCCTTATGATATTATCAGTTTAATTTAATATTATTACTTCATGGGGTTTATGATTTAAATGTCTCAATGTGGTATGGGACACATGGATTCATTTTCTTACCTTTACATATTGATATTGACTTATATAGTTATTTTAATGGCATTTGTTATCAGTTATTTACCTTTGTATGTTAATTTATTTCTATTGATTCATTATTTCTTCCACTTTACTTACCCTTACAGAGCATTTGTGCTCACAATTAGTATGTTTCCTTTACCCAAGTTACGAAGAATAAATATTTTCATAATCATTGTAGGATGCTGTTTATTTCTTTTTATTATGAATCATGTTTTGTATTTCCTATTTATCAATGTATTATGGGCATCATTTATATAATTTGGCTTTCAAAGACTACCAAACTGATCCAAACTTCGGGATTTGATTCATTGTAATCATGTCAATTTAATAAAATAATGGACTGGCTCTGAGTTTTTGGGTCAGGGAATTACAGATCTAGACCGAGACAAGCTGGTCAATGACATTGCGTAACATAGAGTGGTCTCAAAAATTCATCAATAATGATATGGAAGTGATAAAAAAGTTATAATTAACCTTCATCAAGGTAAAAAACTATCCTTATTTATTAATACCATAATTAGATTCATTTATCCCATAATGGTCTACCACTAAAATAGAATTATCCCACCAGATCAATATTGAAGGTATTTACCCTTCATTGAGTAATGATATTTTTTATTTACAAAATTTTGAATTAGTATAAATTCCTCTATAGTATATGACTTAATTGAGTCCTTATTAGGTCCATAAAATCAATAGAGACCCTATATATTATAAAATAAGTCTATGATAGTGATAGTTCCACTAACCAGACAACACCAAAGCTCTTCCATCATATTAAGACACTTGAATTGTGTTATCTGTTAATGATGTGACACTATGTGAAATTCACAATTAAATACCATTCTTATCAGTTACATGATAATTTTATCCATAAAACCATAGAACTATAGCACAACATCAAATAATCATATCCATTTTCAAAATGGGGAATATATCTCATGACCCCATACCCTCAAGATATATCCAAATAGTTCAAGTTCCTACTTAATATAACAGAATTGTACCTAAAATAGGTTAAATCCACACCCCTTAAAAAATTTAAGATAAAATTTGTCATCAATTTAATGAAGTCTGATATGATTACTATATTTGGAGTTCCTAACATAATATTTAAAGACAATGACACTAGTTTATATGATTTTTAAGTAAAATAGCTATATAAAGAGTATAATATTCTGTAAAACCACTCATCCTACAATTATGTAATGAATAATGGATAGATACAGGCCATCAATAAGACTCTATCTAATATCCTTCACATATTTGGGACAAATATAGAAAATATTGGATGAATAATATATCATATGAATGGTGGGATTATCATACAATGAATCATACTACCATAAAAGAGACTCCATAATTTATTATACACAAGACATATACAGTCTTCCCCATTGAGGTACAATTAACATAACCTAATATTTATATCATCAATATGTTTTTTAACATGAAAAGCCTTATATATGACTTGATGACCTAGATTGAATCAATGAGAAAACATTACAAGTGCTACAAAACATTAAACCCCTTTATAATGGATTCATGTAAGCATTCTACAAGAAGGTTTTCCTCCACTAATTCATATAATGGAAACTAGTATTGGAACTAAGATCTACCCTTATACCTTGGATGAATCTTCTGAAGCTAGTGATTAAATCAAAAGGACCTTATGCTATACATAACTTATACTCTAATAAAACAAGTTCCTTGATTACAATAGATGAAGATCGTATCATGAATGCTATTAATTCATAGTTTCCCAAGAATTACTTTGAATAAATTTCAAAGGTGTTCATGAAATCTATACTTCATGAATTTGAACTATATATATTAATAGTACTTATTATATGTCCTTAAAATGGATGGAATTTAGGTATTATTCACATGATGTTAAAAATTGAAATGTTTTCTCCATCCTGTAAGATCTTAAAATAGTTAGAGTAGCCTTTTCCATGTGACATAACTTTCTATCATATAATCCCATTCCATGTAAGAATCCATAACATATGTGTTTACCATTTCACATTGAGTTTTCTCTAAAAATTCTATGATAGCATGACATCTTTTTCATTGAACATGCTACCAATTTGTGTAGAGTATATTAATAACTATGTATCGATTGAATCCTATTTTCATAGGATACATAGTGACACATAGATCCCTTATCATGGGATCAACCAAAAATTATATTTCTTTAAATACTTAATCCGAACCACCAGAACTAAGCTGAAGAGCCACATGAACTCATACGTTCCTCCCCAAATACGAGAGGCTAATGATTACCAATGAGGGTATGGACACCGTGAGTAGGGAGACTATACAGTCAGTATCATGTCCTCTCATAAATATTAATAAATAAAATATAATAACTCAGAGTAAATAGTGTATAAGAAAATAATATCAAATGGAAGACATGTCATATAAATAAATAAATCAATGGGATCCCTGTATGGAAAGAGAAACCAGAGTATATAGAGTGAATGTAAAAATAAATACAATTGTGGTATAATTTAAAGTACATCCATTTACCACTCTAACTTCATGATCCCCAGCTCAACTATTTTCCAAAGGTCCCTTGGACTTGGTTGGATCTATATACATGTAATCTAAATGTGCATTGAAATTACCATACTAGGTGTGAGTAATAAAACCTTGTAGGACACCACCAATTATTTCTTAATATATGTTCTCATATAAAACTAGTGTATTACATTATAAAAATAAATACACAAGAAAAAATTAAAATCATGTACCGAGAAACAATGTACTAACCAAGCCACCATGAGCCTTATCGTTACTTGTATATGATCCATGTTGGAAGGCATGTTAAGATACCAGGAGTAACCAAGAATAATCCATAATCATAATAAAAATTCTACTTAACATCAAGTGTTTGTACTTCTCTACATCCACTAGGAATCAAGTGAGTCATTTTCTTAGCATACATAAGGAATTGAGTGATTGTGATACTTGGAATTGACATGACATTGATTAACATGCAACTTGGGATCTAGTAGGCATCGAGTGAACCACACAACATCCAATAAGTATCATTGTATCCCTACCATGTGATTAGGTACATTTTATCCATTATCCTAAGTCATGGTAACTACTCCTCTAAGGGATAACCATGTCATGATGGTCCACCCACTTCAAACACCAAGAATGATACCTCTAAAGGCACACATAATGGGGTAGAGCATACAAGAAGAACAACATATTATAATGACTAAATAATAGAAACATACAATACATTTGATCAACATAAAACATAAATAAACAATATATAATCATACTCATGGTTGTTAACATCAACATCAAGGTTGACAAATGAATCATCACTTGAATCACATCCACATATTCTTTGACTAAAACCTCTCTCCAAGGATTTATAGAACTTATTTTATTATATTATATCCTAAATAAATAAAAATGTTTCATGTGATAACAATTTTGTCATTCCTTTATAATTCAAAATTATAATTTTATGTTATATCATGAGTTAAACCTTTCTTCCTTAGAGAAAATCATAATTTATATGCGATAATAATTTTATCTCTCTAGAATAATCTTAGATAAACTTGTGATAACAATTATTTATCACTCTTAAATAATTTAAAAATTATTGAAAATTAATAAATATTTATTAAATTTATCCATAAGAAAAATAAATTCACTATCATTCATGAAAATATGGAAAAGGAATGAAAATTCATATTGGGGTATTTCCCCTCATTAAAACACCACAGTTAATAGAATAGAGGAAAGTAGTTGGTTATTCCATGCCTAGAAACCAGATGAATATTTGGTTCAGTTGAACAAGAAATTAAATATCTCAATTAAAGTATTTTATGGATATCTTGACCTTGAAAAAATATACAAAATAAAGGAAGTAAAATTTTGAATTTTTAAAGAAAATTCACAGTGCAACTTCATGCATTTATATTCTGAAATTAAATTCATCATTTTATTTGATCATTATAAATAGTCATAATTTGAAAATTTTAAATATTTTAAAATTTTGGTTATAACCTTGAATGAGTTAAAGGAATCTATTCCTTGGTTTTTTGGCTTTAATATTCATGAAATGAGGTTACATGAATGAGTTGGAAGAAGAAAAAAAAAAGGTTTTTACATATTTTCTTTCCAAAGTGAGCACCACATAAGGGTAACTTGGATTTACCCTTAAAAACCCTTTGTATCATGAGGTTTACCATTATGCACCTCCAGTTACCCTTGTGTGATATTTAGAAATCATGATCTACCCTTACACAATGCATAGAAACTTTAGATTACCTTTACGTGAGTCGTAGATATTCTAGATTCCTATTATGTGAATCCCTTCTTACCATTATGTGGGTAGAAAGAGACCTTAGGTTACCATTATTAAAATCCAATGTTACCCTTATGTAGTGTATAATAACTCCATATTACATTAATGCTTCTCATGAAACCTTGATATTGACCTTATGCAGGTCATGGATTTAATCCCACCCATATGTAGCAGCTATTTTAACTTTACATAACTAAGGTGAAACCACTCCACCCTTACAAAAGGTGTTAAAACTCATATTAACCTTACATAAACATTGTAATTCTAATTTATCCTTTATTAAATCTCAAAATACACGTCTAAGGGTAATATTTGTTGAAAAAAATATTTTGACATAAGAAGGCTTATAAATTACATTCAAAATATGGTTTTACTAACATTAAAAATTGAGAATATTAAAATTATCCCCATATAATGAATTCCCATACTTGATAATTATATTTTAGTAATTATATGGGAAAATCCATTTTTTATCTATTAAAGGACTCTAGAATTATTTCTATAGGGATTTCATGAAAAACTCAAATGACTGAGCTCAAAACACCTGACTTCCACTCTGATGTCTACTCCTAGATCCATACATGTTGCAATAATACTTGTAAAAGTGGAACCATCTTCCCTTGTAATACCTTATTTCTTTGGTCTATAATCTACACCATGTATTCCACACACTATGCATCAGGTTCCAAATCAAATTCCTTGAAACTAATCACATGCATGGGGTTGATCATGTACCTCTGAACTTGAGACATATGAAATGCATCATAAATACCTCGGTATTGATAAGGAAGATCTAGTTAGTACATCACTATTCCAATACAATTGGTGATCTTTAAGGGACCAACATAATGCATTGAAAGAATCATGTGCTTCCTCAAATTCTAGTGAGCTAAATGAGGAGTCACTCTTAGAAAAACCCAGTTTTCTATATAAAACTATAAGGGTATTCTATAGTTGTTATAATACTTCCACCTACTAGGATTTTGGATCAACCTATTCTGAATTAGTTTCAACCTCTCCAAATTATACTATATAATAAAAAACCCAAAACTGTTGCCTCACCTAGCTCATGATGAAAAAGTGGTGAATGAAATGACTTACCATAATGAGCCTCATAGGGTCCTATCCAAATTAAATCCTGGTAACTATTATTTTAAACAAACTCAACCAAGGATATGTGATCATAATAAAATCCATTTAAATATATCATGATGTGAATACTCCAATAAATAAATCATCCACTTTGACTTTATTTCTATCTGAGGATGGTACAATGTGTTCAATATCAATTGATTCCCTATGGATTTCTCTAATCCATGCCAAAAAAATAGTCTACAAAGAGAATGACTGAAAAATAAAATTCTCAAGGGGCCTCCATGAAAGTGTATGATCTCAGAGACATACATCCTTCCTAGATCATCTACTAAGCGAGTCTCACAGATCAGTAATAAATGAGTAAATTTTTTCAACTGATCCACAATAAACTACATATAATCAAGGAACTATGGGGTTATAGGTCACCCCATCATAATTTCCATCATGACATCCTTTTAATTCTACAACGAAATTGGAATTTTCTAGAGTAAACCACTTAAATGTTGTGTTTATCCATCATCATCTAGTATGTAAGACGTTTGGAAACAAATACAGCAATGACTATATTCATCCCTAGCCACTAGAACTTCCACCTGAATTCATGGTACATCTTTTTTGACATAAGGATATAATTCCCACTTATAGGTATGAAAGTATCTCATTAGATCTAAACTGATCAAATACAATACTGTAACTCTCCCATGAAAAGGATCATGTTTTTTCCATTCACCAATAACTTGGGTATCGAGCCACATCTATCTTCTTATTCCCACATCACAAAACACTTTGGGTTAGTATTCTATCCAAACTTTACCTAGCCTACTAGATAAGATGTTCCCAAAAAAGAGCACACATCATCAGTTCCTGTTCCTTGGAAGTATACATCATCTTATTGGGAAGCAAACACATCAGAAACCAATATGCCTATAAAGCCTATTCACCAAGATTCTGTGTTACCTATGTCTTATGTCTAAGAGAAAATTATATGATATTACCTTTTCTTGGTGCATAATCCATATCAATATCAAAAATTTGTAGATACCCTATAAAGTTCCTCTACTTCATGTTCATGTCCTACTATGTGATGACATAACATATTCTATTCTAGTCAGTATAAGAAACAAATCTCTCACTAAAGTGATAGTGTTACTAAAACTTCAAGGCATGGACCATGACTACCAACTCCAAATTAGGAGTAAAATAGTTCCACTCATGGAGTCATTGCTGATGTGACCCATAATCTACCACCCGGTCTCATTTCATCAGTATTTATTCCAAAACAACACTTAATAAATCTCAGTATACATAATATATGATCCTATTATTATAAAGGATCAATATGAGAGCTATATTCAATATCCTCTTTAGCTCAAGAAATGCCACTTCAAACTAGACCAAATACTAAAAATTCACTCAATTCCTTTTCATCACATTCATGAGTGGAAATAACTAGGATATTTACTCTAATTAATGTAGTTAATATCATAATAAACATAGAAATATCTTGATCTAGAATACATTATGGGGATGTGTCCAAGACATCACTACTTTAACTTTCTCTAGGTCTAAAAATATACCTATTTTAGAAAAATATTCCCCATGAATTTCACCTTATAAATACAAAATTTACACATAAAAATCATGTCATAAATAATATTGCATAAAATTTTACTCAATACTATCTTGAGTTATCTAGCATGATTTTTTTAGGGTTAATGAGTAGATAATGATTTCTTCAATGAACATCCCAATGAATGTGTCAAGATATGGGCATAATAAATTGTTTTTGAGATCCATGAACACCATTGGAGAATTAGTAATTCCAAAAAAAATCCCCAAGTACTCATATATCCTATACCTAATCCAAAATTCTATCTTTGGGATTTCCTTCTTTCTCACCTGCAACTGGTGATAACCCAATTACAGGTCGATCATGAAGTGACACTAGGAACCTTGTAACTGATCAAAGAGATCATAAATATTGGGCATGTGATTTTTATTCTTCACCATCACCCAATTAAACTTATTTTAATATAAATATAGTTTAATACTACCATGAAACATTTTAGAGTACAAAATATGTTCTCCCCATGGTGAAGTAATCATCCTGATAAATCCCTTTTATCCGCAGTCCTTGAGTTGCACCTTGATCTCCTTCATCTCAAAAAACACTATATGATAAGGGGGTATAGAAATGGGATGTGCACACGGAATGATATCCATCTCAAATTCAACTAATTTATCCAGTATAATTCTCATGATTCCTCTAGAAATATGTAATGATAGATATCTACAACTAGAGAGAATAATGAGGAAGATGATAATGATCCCACAAAAAGATCCAAGCCTGCAATCTGCACCATGATCATCATGAGTTGAATATTTTCAAGACCAAATCTACCTAATCATAGTTGCCACTCACAATTAGTTATAAAATTTACTCCCTTTGATGAATTAAAGGATAACCATATTTGATATCAATCAATGTGATCTAGGAAATTGGTCAGCCAGTCCATGCCATGAATCACATTGAAACTCATCATCTCTAAAATCATGAAGTCCCACAAATGTAAATAAGTGTAATGGAATATAGAAAACTATAGGCATAATTAAATATGTTAAATTTTCCTTCCCAATAGTTTATTAAGGAAAATTAAGTCATAAGAAAACATAAATGATTATTCAATTCTGAAAACAACTTGTGCAAATACAAAGTTATTGGAAACTCTAGAAACATGAAATCTATAAGATTAACCTACTGATAATTCAGATTCTCTACTAGTTCAATGATTATCACACTGATTTTAACCCATTACTCAGTATCCAGAGGGCCTCCAGTTCCCTATAATGATAGAGGATTATGGAGTTAAAAGTCACAATATATTCAACTAAATTTTTGAACTCTAATGCCTAGAAAATGCACTATGAAAAGGAAATATAGCTAAATTATCTCTTATGCCTAAATAAAAAAAATCATGTATGGGATTATTCTAAAATGTACACTTATAAATGTTTGGTGTTAGACCAAGAACATCCTACCTTGCAGGAGACTTCCATTCCCACTTGATAATTTGTACCATTATGCTATAATAAGGAAACATTATCTCAAATGAGAAGGAAAAATTTATAATGTATAAAGTTGTTAGGATAGATCCTAATAAATCTATGGGATCAAAAAAAGGTTCCCATAGGTGTCTACTCATATGAAAAGGAATATAACCTAGCACTAACCAATGTCTCTATCCCTACACGTTAGTCATAGTCATATATATAAAAACACAATGTTATGCTTAGGTACTACCGATTAATGTCAGCACAGACATATCACAATAGTATGGAAACATATATATCACAAAATATAGAATACAATCCTATCCCAAATAGATATAAAAATTCAATACATTGAATTAATGAACTAATATTTTGTATAACAATAGGTATATATACATAAAGTGATACTATGTCCCTACTCATGATACATGAATGCACTAAAATCCTTATAAAATTGTAATAGAAATCCTATCAATAGTAACTCAAAATCCCTTTACACATGTTCTAGTTAGGAACATGAAAACTCCCCTTACCTTTTCCTACACAACCTATCTCCTTTATAATATGTCCCCAGTTGGTTGAAAGAATAAATGAACATTACTATGATACCATTTTTTTAACACATTGAACTAAACCACTAGGTCTAATCCAGAGAGTCCCATGGCCTCATTAATGGATCCCCATACATAAGAGGCTACTGACTAGAAACAATGGTTTGAACACTATTAGTGGGGAGAAAATACCCTCAGGATCTCGGCTCATATTCCCCTTCATAGGGTTTCACTCTATCCCTTGAGGCATTGGATTCTCTGATCTGATTTCTTATGGTTCTTTCTTCCCTTTCGCTTACTCTTTTTGGGTTGTACTCTCTCCAGGTTCACTCTTCGATCTGGGTATCCTCTCCTCATTTTACATCCCCTTTATCTAAGATGGTTATTTTCTTTCTCACTGATTTCTTATACTGTTCTTTGAACTTGCATTCCATCGCTTCTCTCAAGGTTGGATCTAGAGATATAGACACATTGAGGGTTTGGGATAATCAATTTTGTGGTCGTGGGTCTTTTTGGTGGATCCTTTCATCTTCATCTAGGGTTTCATCCCCTGATTCCTTCCTAGGGGTTTTACTCTAATGGTGTTTCATTCCAGTAGTCCTTTAATTTATCTTATTAAGGTTAAAAGAGATGTTTTATGGAGAGGTTGAAGCTGTACTTGGTGGCTTAATCTAGAGGCCCTTGTGATCACACTCTCTTTGGCCTCTAGGTTTTTTTCTCCCTTACAGGTCGGTCAGGTTCACTGAATCACATGAGGTTTTGTGTGTGTGGTGTGATGTAGAAGGTGGATACCTGGTGATGCTTCCTATGCTCAAGAAAGTGTATTGTGTTTTATTGGGCGGTGTGGCATCGACAAAGGGCAGAGTCGGTTAAGAACTGTGGATGGAATCAGCTAAGGTGTAGTGGAGATAAGTTGTCTTCTATTATTTTCTTCCTCGATTAGGTTCTTTGATGGATCACTGTTTTTTCATGGACTTGACCTTCCTAGGTCTATTTCAGGAGTTTCATCTAACTGTGTGTTGGAGGGTTTAGTTTGATGTGCAACTCAATTGGGTGGTTACTGGCATTATTGTTTCTTATGGATGAAGGCGATGGCCACATCAGTATATGATGCTTGAGGAGGCATGATCTAAGGTTTGATTTGTTTAGATTATTTTTTTGGTTACCATGTACCCTAAGTTAGAGCTATCCCTGGTGGTAGCCGGTGGCGTTCTTCTTCGACGACGACGATGATGACGATAATGATTTATCTAGTGTTGGTGGTTTACATCGACATGCCAGGCTTATTCAATCCTCTATTTTTATTGATGACTCAATCCGATGAGGGTTTAATAATGATGGAGTGGGTTTTGTAGTGGTGGGATGTGCTCTAGTGGTTTGTTCTCACTGACGAGATGGTTACTCCGGAGGTGATGGATCGACATTTGGCAGGGATGGTGATGGAGTGATGATGAATACTATGTTGTAATGATGATGATGTTGGTGTGTTTATGGGTGGTAGCATGATTTACAGGATTTGATTCCCACAGTGGTGTCTTTAGTTTTTTGATTTTTTATTTTGCCCTAAATTTTGAATTTTTATGGTTTAATCGTCCATGCACGGTTCCCACTTTTCCATAAAAGTGGATCTTTATGAAAATAACAAAAAATGATTTGTAAAAGTACATTTTGATACCACTCCATCTCCATGATCCTTGACTCAACACTCTACCATATTCCCCCTTTGTTTACTTGGATCTCTATACATGGAATCTACACGAGCTTCAAAATTCTCATATATAGTGTGAGTAATAAAAACCAACATGACACTACTAATGATTTCTTAATATATGTGATAATTAAAAATATGTGTGTGAAATGATTATAATAAATGTGCAAGAAAACATAATAATAACATATTGAGCACCCATGTTCTATCCAAAACATCATGATCCCTGAACATACCTCATTCAGTTCCATACTGTAAGGAATGTCAAGATATCAGGAGTAACCAGAAACTTTCCAAAAAGACAATAAAAATGTTTCTCGGCATCGTGTGTATATACCACTTAGAATTCACTAGGAATAAAGTGAGCAATATTCTCAGCATACACTAGGTATCGAGTGGTCATGTTCTTCAACATCCACTAGGAATTGAGTAACATGATACTCTGGATCCACTAGGCATCGAGTGAACCAAACAATATCCATAAGCCATCATCATATACATAAAATATTCCTAGGTTGGTATTTTCCAACATCAAAATCATTCTGTACCCCCCTATAAGGGATAATAATGTCATTATGGTCTACATTCTTTGAGCACCAAGAACAATACCTATAGAGGCACACATATTAGGGTAGATTATATAATCAAGCATAACATATCAGTATTATCAAATAGTTTCAACATAAAATACATGTGATCAATACCAATAATGAATAACAAATATACAATCACACCCATGGAAAAAGGTATCATATATGAGCCTCACAGGCTATGAAAACACCCATATTTGATCACAATCAATCACTACCATCAATTATTCCAACATAAGAATTATACCATGGAAACAAGTGAAAACAAGATCCCCAAAATTGTAAGGAACTTCCTACATCAAGATTTTTTATGTAAATATATTTTTTAGTAAAGGAATCATCTCTCAAATCACATCCATGTATTCATCATATAAAACCACTTGCTGAGGATTTCTATAATTGATTCTGTTAATTTATTTCCAATTGAAATTATAAATTTACATGCAATAACATATTTATATCTCCTATAGTGGTTAAACATATTTCACTACCCACCGAGGTTAAACCCACAATATATTTTGGGGACCTTATGAGTGTATATTCCTTCTACACCAATTTTAAATATAAATAAAGTTAAATATATGAAATGAATTAAAATTTGAGAAAAATATCTTCAGAGAAGTATTTCCATATAGAAATGTCATTGAGGAGGTGATCTGACTTCTCATCAACTTTTTGATTCATTTTCCCTTAAATAAAACTAAAATATGTCAAATACTATGCCCATATCATAATAAGATCCTATTATGGGCCACATAAAGTAGAATCTGCATATGTATAAGGTGATTTGAAACCTTTTTAGGATTTTTCTAATTAAAAGTATTTTAAAGGTTTCATGTATTTGAGTTAGGGAATATGGATTCCACATTGGATAGAATTACATTATCCAACAATATCCATAGATAAAAGCCCCCCCAAAAGAAACTAGCCTAGGGTATATGTAATATGAAGAGATTACAATAGGATCCCCTCAGTGTCTCATAGTGGATTCAAGACTTTTCAATTTTATATGTTTTCCTAGCCTCTCATCTTTAAATGGAGTATCACTCCATTATCATTGATGTGACCAACTTAACTCTACATTTTGATGTAATGGAAATTTAATTATAAGCTTCCAAGAGGCCCATGTGTGTGTTTTATAGAGAGGACCATGTGGATCCCCAGCCATGACCTTCTTATGTGACATATGGGTAACCCATTTACCTTTCTCTAGGGTCAAATCAATAGTTTCCATGGGAAATTTGTTCACGATCACCTATGTACGTAGGATGAAATCCATGAATGGACATATCTAGGTGTCAATTTGATAAATTCATTTGGTTAGGGTAGTTTAATCTTTTATTATTATTATATTATAAAATCATCATCCATTATTTTTTCCACCATTAGATGATTCCTCATACTATCATATGTGAGTGGCAACACCACTTGATACATAATACACGAGGACTAATAAGTGAGTATATATAGTACATGGCCTCTCATATAATATCATAGTTTATCTATGATTCTTTGATTAATTAACATATATTTATTTTATATGGCCATACTTAATAGTTTTTTCAATAACCTTCAATATTTATTGTGGTGGAGGGATCACCGTATAGAATAATATTAAACTTCGAGTAAAAACTCTGTATCTTCAAAGCCTTGTTATCCTTCAATGATAACAGAATAATGAAAAAAATGTCTTGGATGGATTTATTGAAAATAAATATTTTATTTTAAACCTTTATATGGAGATCATATGTATTAAAGTGTGTTGTTATCTATACCCACGATACATAAAATGGCCCTGAGATATGGAATAAAGACATAATGTTTTACACCTGCACTAGGAATTTGTGGATCTTAGACAACATTAATACAACCAAGAAAATTAGTCAACTATATTATATAATATCCAAAATCATGTAATTTCTTATCCATATACCCATTTGTGATACATGGACTAGAATCATATTCCCATTGAGCCACCTAGTGAGGAACAAGAGAAGGTGAATATAAACAAGAATTTCTAAGTTAACATCATATCCCCACTCCTCATTGTGGAATATTTCTAATTCAAGATACTAATAGCCTAATAATACATATTATAAAAATTCAAGTACCCCATTAGGTGTTTTGAAGTTGAACCATCTCATTGTGGGACCAAGAATATCCTCACACATTTTTCAAATCCAATTCCCATCCATGGGTAGGGCTCTTAATCAATTTCATCAATGGATTATCTTAGAAAAGCCTAATCTAATGTCATTGTTCACCCAACATCTCACTCTATATAATTTAGTGGCGGAGAAACACCCCATATAGTCCCAATGATGAGTTCTCTAGAGAAATTATATATTTCCCACTTATTGATTCAAGATTCTCCATGTACCAAGTAGAATATGTTCTTCTGTGGGCTCGAACAAATTAACACTTCCTGAATAAAGTCTTTGATCTTGTATATGTATGTCTATTATATGAAAACTACTTCATAGATCACTAAATACTTCAATTTATTCTTGAACTTAGTGCGCATTCATTAATCCCAATATCCCCACACCCATTTAGGCTTGATACCACCTTGGGGATATAGATCAAAATACCCATTCCAGTGTTAATGTTAGTCAGTTGCTGATCAAAAAAATATAGAGTAATAATAGTAGGTCTGTGACTCTAGTATATATGAATGGTTGGTAAATTTTGAATAGTAATTTCATATTATTTATGTATGGTTAGTCTCCCCTATTTGATATATGATCATCTTGATGAGATGTTCGCTCTACCCAGATTGGTGTACTTGGTAAACTAAGAGTCTAGAATATTATTTTTTAGTGAAGGGATTTCAATGTTAGTTAATAGTTTGTGACCATATAATTAGAGGAAGTATAATATGTTTAATATCCTATGTTTAAGCTTCATGACCTATTTTAGAGATAATAAATGGGTCATATACGCTCTATCTTGTCGTTGTTCGATATCTTGAACTAATTAGTCAATATGATAGACTTATTTGGTATATTGGATGGTGTTTGAAGGATGATCCATTTTCTATAAAAGAAAAATTCAACAATATGAGATGAATAAATAAATAATAAATGTGAAATCACATTAAGAGTGAATAAAAGATGATCATGATGGTATCCAGGTGAAATTTTGACAAGGAAAAAAATTCACCGAAGTTTCTTTACTCAGTGCCCTTCTCCCTAGTCACTTCACCGAGACCCCTTCAACCATATAATTTCACTATGATCTATGTGTGATAAGAGATAATGAAATTAGAACTAGTGAACCAAGTCTAGAGATAAGGAGTGATTAACACTCAAACTCATTAGATTAGGGTACCCAACATGAGTGAAAATAGAGATCACAATATTTATATTTCACCTAGGTTGTGTGATGTGTGAAGAGGAAATGGACCCAAAATATTTATAGAGATGAAGATGTATGTTTCACATATATACTATTATTCACTACACACTTACCATGATATCATATTATTCCATAGTCCTTAATCTAAATGGGAATTTTCGAATTTATAGGAATCTTATTTTCAAAGTCATGTTGACCAGAGAATTTTATCTTTCCTATTCCAATCAACTCCCAATATAAGAGGGGAATTTAATAGAACAATTTTTTTAATGATGGAGACTTTTGTATTGTTGTTTAAATTTTTTGTTGAAAAAATGATTAATGGAAATGATGTTCTTTCATGAGCACTCAGGTACCTTCTATACATAGGTCCTTGTGAGAACCCATGTCCCTCTACATGCCCATTTTCTTCATACCTCGGCTTCTTTAGGAAAATATCTACCTTGAACTTTTTATATAGGACCAATTATGTGAATCACCCACTTATTAGGGTATAATAAGTGATTAACTTTGTAACATACTATCCCATTGCATATAAATATGCCTCATAAGCCCCATTTTAAAAAAGAGATATTTAGCTGACACATTATTAGAATTTGGGGAAATAACTTATTTCTACATGAAGCTTACACTCTTACAACTTATATATGTGACTATATAAGAAAAAAATTAATGAAAATAATATAATTTTAGTGTAATTGTTTCATCAAAAGGAATTAGAAAGGAAACTTTATTAGGGAAATTTTTTACAATTTTCCTTAAGGACTAGGGTGAAGGACCCCATCCTTGAGGAACCATACTTGGGATGTATAGGCCCAGGTCATCCCATATATCTGATACTAGTGTGCCACATGCCTAGGTCACCCCGAAGATCCCATACATGGGTGCCACACACCCAATCTATCCTAGAAGAATCATACTAGAGTTTCACATGCCTAGGATATCTTATAAATCTCATACCTAGGTTCCCTACACCCAGGTAATCCCAGAGATCCCATATTAGGGAACCAAGCTACAAGTCCATCCCTGAAAACCCATACTAGGGTGTCAAATTACTATCTTATAATAATGAATTTATACTAGGGAAATAATTATACATGGATCTATGCTAGGGTCCTACTTCACCCAGATTCTATATTAGAGAAACACTTCTCCCTTATTTTATATTGGGGTTACAATTCTACAATATTCTACACTAGGGAGACACATTTCCTAGGTCTACATACATTGGTTCCACTTCACTATGTTCACATAACTGGCTACCACTTCTCTAATATCCCATACTTGGGCATCAATTTTATCTAGTTTGAAACATAGGAACCTCTTCACCCTAGTACCACACTGTGGGTACCTACCTACCTTGGCCTTAAATATATCCCTAAAAGAAACATGATTAGGTTATGCACACTAGATTTATCCCATTCAATCATTTATTCCTTTGATAATGGGTATCTCCTTGATTTTTCTTACTAAGAGATATAACTCTTAGGGTTTTTAAAATCAAGTATTCTATTGATAATGAGTGTACCTTCCATTAGGCTACAAGTGAAACCTATTGTGAATCAATATAATCAGTTGGATATATTATATCAAGAATATTTTTAGAAATCAATCACCCAATACTAATCATTATTCTACTCATTGATCCATATATACATGGGCCTCAAATTCAGTGTAAGACCCAACTCTTCCCTACTCTGTCATAAAACTAGTGAGTCATGTCCTCATTTATTAATGAATTTTCAACACACTATAGGTGTATATAAACTTACAATCCTCTTAATATGTGTAATACACAACTATATATCCAATGATTATCTCATAATAATACCCCATCTAGGAGACACATATATTATAAACCTTTTACTAGATTTAATCTCCAATCATATCCTCTCATATGTTATCTACCAATAAAAAAGATTGACTAAAAACTGTTGCATATGCATAATTTACACACCAATATTTGATAGAAACCTTTCCCCAAATAGATCTAGCTAAATAACTTTAAACTATATAACATATAATATATTCCGTATGAAATTATACTACTGAGAATAGGTCTTAAATGAATGAGCTTAAATGTCATATCAATTACTTATGGTTCCATCAATTTAAAAGGAACCACCATGGTTCTTATCACATGACCTTAAAATATATTTCATGTCTCAGGGAGAAACCTTGAACTATGTGGGCATTGATTTCTTTCATTTGAATATATAGAAAGGTCCTCTATTGTTCTAGATCCTAACTCCATGACACCTACCACATCACAGAATGGTAATAAGTTTCTAAGTTCTCAGTTGTGTGAATTTAAACAATAGAATAACAAGATATAAAGCTATAAATAGAAATCCTATTACATTTATATATGTTTACATTGATACATGGTAATGATCAATAATTCTCTAGACTAAGGTAACCAGTATTTTTACTAGGAATGATTTCATTAATAAATATTAAATATTTAAGTTATTCTTAGATTAGGAAATAAGACCCATTAAGGGATGATCCATAATCACATTCTATCGACCAAAACACATTTCAAAGTTTCATTTTTATGTCCTAGATACCACTTTCTAGTTCACAAGTCTAAACCAACATAAAATAAAGAGGTGCATGGTGTATTAAAAATAGAAAGGTACTCTTAGTGTTTGATGCAATAAACATATCTATCATAGTTGAATCAATGAAGCATGTTTACACTCTAAATAATAAATAGGTGAGTCCTTTAATGATATACTAAGAAAGGTGGGACTTTATAGGAAGATAAATTAACTATCTTGAGTTATAGGTAAGAAAAAATGCATTAATTTAACAAATATAATTTATAAAATCATTTTTATGATGGATATAACTAGATAATTTTAACTAGAAATCATATAAAAAATAAAAAATATCTTATGTAATATTCATCCTATCAAGGAATATATTCATGGGTTCATAAAAGAATATTAATAAGATAAAAGTGTTATGAAGAAAAATTCCATGTTTCTCTAAAAACATAAGGCTTAATGAAAAACAGTGAGGAATATTTAAAAAAGTGAAGGATGTGCAACCACTACTGAATAAAAAAACATCATAAGAAGGAAAAATACTATAGTAAGGTATATATTAATAATACTTATATATAATTTGGGGATGAAATAAGTTGTAGAATATTTTATATATGAAAATAAAAATTAAGAAAAGGTGGAGAATCATGTAATGAAATGTGCACTCATGTAAAAGTATTTTTTTATTGGGTTACAAATAAGTAATGAATACTAAATTGGACATGGAGAGGGTGTATTATATAAAAATATATTTATAATCTATGAATGAAATCAAAGAATAAATAAATCTCTAATAATAAAAAATCTTTCTCATCTTGAGAAAAATAGATTTCCCCTTGAACCTAATGTATTAAAGTGATATAATTATTTTAGAAGTGATAAAGTGTTAAAGGGGAGATATAATCTATTGGGAATGAATGATGGAATTAAATATTATACCTGAATTTAGAACAATGTATTATGGAATGAAATAGGATAAGTCCGATTTAAATTACCTTAAGATGAATTGAATTTCAAATTTCTACATCTTAAACATATGGAGTGACAAGAGAATTGAATAAATTCTCACTATAAATGGTATCCTACAAAATAAAATCTAATGGAATATCATTCCTTGATAATGGAAAAATGAAAAAAATAAGATAATAAATAAAAACAACATGCATGGAATAATTTATAACTTGTTTATAATGTATTTTATTTGGTATCATCTATTTTTATGAATAATTAAATTTGAAAAAGGATATACCTCCAGGTTAATGAATATCACTAAAAAATGTGGGTATGATTATTAAAGAATAATAACTAAAAGGGAAGTTATTTTTCAAGAAATGTTAGAGACTAATAGTTCCATGTTGAAATTCAAGATATACCCTCCAAATGTACATTAAAACCCAATAATTGGTATATAATGGTACCTCTTGGATCATAACAATTATTATGAACCAAAAATTTTGTGCCTCAGGTTAATTTACTAATAGTTTTGTGGAAGTATTATTGAGATCACATGGGGAATTTTAATGAATGTTAATGTTAAAGTTGTATATTATTTATGTATATAAGTGAGTGAAGAGGGTAAAATAGATTTTTTGACTTATTGTCTTATTTATAATGTATATTCTTTTATATAGTGGTCTTAAAGGATTTTTTGGTATCTATTTACAAATAAGAAATTTTACCCACTGAATGAGGATATATTGTGTCTATACAATGAATTACTGCTAAAGGGAGAGACTTAGATGGAAATAAATATATTAAAGTATAGAGGGAGTTAGTGATGAATTCCCATGTGATGCCTTCCATGTCACTATGGAGTTTATTTTATACTATTTCATTTTATTGAGGGTATTTTTATGTCTTTAATAAGTTTCATAAAAAATTGACATCTAGAAATTTACCTCATATACATGGTTAGCATACACGGTTTTGGGGAAGAAATGTGGTAACAATTACACACATAGATTTTTAGTTCATTTTTATCTTACATGGTTTAGTCCACATAGGTCGTGCATGTTTGAGTCCAATCCATGAAAATATTAGTTGAAACCATTTGGGGGTATTTGACATGTATGGGTCCTAGCACATGGATTTTTTCACGTTTAGGTAAACTATGTGACAAGCATTTGGGGAGGGTAAATAATTTCACAATTTCATTTAGTATAATAGTTGCATGATTTTTATAAACATGTGAAGTAAAAAAAATTATTTGTGCATGATGGGTTGGAATAATTTGTGGCTCCTACTTATTTAGAGCATAGTTTGACAAACCATGTGGTTAAACCTTGCACGGCCCATTTGGAATCTTATGAAAAAGTAGTTTTCATGGAAGTGATAAGATCCCATTTGATAATTATGTATCTACCCTTAAATTATTTAATGGGTGTTACTTCATGTATGTGGAGATCGGGTGATGATATATATGATTTTTTTCATGAAAGTTCATTGTAGGTGAGGTGAGTGTTTATTTATAAATGTATTTAACTTAATTGATTCTTGATGCCTTTAATTTCTTGATTACTCACCTCCTTATATGATGTCATGGGATTACTAAGAGACTTGATATAGATCAAGATATGTACAATCCATAGTATGTGTATTACATTGAATAGAGAGTGTGGAATTATAGACTATGTGATCTAGATGATTGGATTGTAGACATTAGATTAGTGGAAAAATAATAGAGATTCTTATTTCCTAGGGTAGAAATATTTCCCCTAGGGGATTTTTATAGGGATAGTTTAATGGGAAATACTAGGGACTTGATAGGTTCTTTAGTACTATCCATAGTTCTATCTATCCAAGTTGGATTGTGTTATGTGAGTCCTAGTAAGATAGTCATGATACTATGATCCTCTTCAGGATCACATAAGGTATTTCTTTTGGTATCTTGTTTATATACCTTTATTCTTGATTGGATGATTGGTATCTATATATTGGTTGTTTTTTTCTCCATTCAATGTGAAATTTATATCCTGGAGCTTGTTTGTTCTTGATCATTCTTCATTGTATTACAATTTACTTTTATAAAGTTTTGAAAACTGTTTTTTAGAGAAGTTTTTTAAAATAAAGAAAATAAAATAGCAGTTTTGTTTTGTTATTCATAATTATTTATTATGGGTTTTAAAGGATGTGTTCTTTAAAATATGAGTGGTATTTATCCAAATATTTTTATGTGGTTTTCAAGAAATAGGGAATATATTTTTAGACTTTGGGATCTCTCTTCTATTTTAAAAGAATTTAAAGGAATAAATTTAAAGTAGTGTATGGGTTTTAAAGTGAGGGTTTTTACCCAATGTGACCAGATTATTTTAAAGGGGTTTCCTTGTTTTTAGAAAATCAAAAATGAAATCAATTGATATCTATATTCCAAATGATTTTATATGTGAAAAATACTATTTTCATATATATTTCTAAACTTCCATTAATGTAATATAATAGAAAAATGATTAATTTTTTTTGGCGTGTGGAGACCTAATTAGATGTATAACTCACACCAAAATTTCACATGTGTAGCTCCTCTTTAATTCAATTTTTCTTCTGTTAGCCTACTGAGGGAGATGTTTTGTTAGATGGTATCTGTGATCCACATGGATGATATTTGGGGTAGTGTGGGGATTTATTTTGGTTTTTGGGCTTTGTATCAGCCACTTTGTCCTATTAATTTTTATTCCTCGTCTTTGTTTGTATCTACTTCTAATTTGTATTCATTTCTGATACTATTGTACATATTTTATTGGATACCTTGTTCTTCTTATCTCATGGTTTATTGTCTATTTTTTTATTTCTTAGTTATTTTTTTAAGAGGAAACAATCATTCCCAATGTATGTTTCATGATTCCGTGTCATTAGTTTCTATACCATGGGGATTATGAATTCCCTTTGGGATATTTGTGGGTCCAGTCAAGTGCTGGGTTAGATAGAATCCCATTCAATTATGTGAAACAAATATTTTATAGACTAGGTTTTGGAAGATTTATCTTGTTATTTTGGGGGAGTTGTTAGTTTATAGATAAGGATGTTTTGGATCAGGATGTAGGTGTGGGGAGAGTGTTATACGATATTTACCACCACAATACTTGAGTTACTTTAGGTAGTTGGTATTTTAACCTTGATTTTGAATTTTTTTTGATGACTTTGTTGAATTGTGATTTTATTTTTATATCGGTATTTATTTTATCCTCATTTTACTAGCTTGAGTTTACTTTAGGGTTGTATTTTGTGTTTTGGGATGAATATTGAAAAGGAAATATAGGATAATGTTTAGATTACTAGGCTTGAAAAACCATGTGGAAACTATGAAGTCAATACTAGACATGTTATAGGGACCATTTCACAATTGAAACGTGGCCTTAAACCGTGTGACCATGTGGATAATAGTTCCTCATCCCACTTGATTTTTCTATTTATATCAATTGATGCTTGGACTCAATAGAGTGGTTTAGGGAAATGGGAAAAGTTTTAAGGTGGAATTTGTGATATGTTGGCAATATTGGATTATATTTTGGATGAGGATATTCTTATGAATTTGTTTATGTAATATTGTATATTATATGAAATTTGATGGGCATTTTTGAAAAATGGAGTTTCATGATGAAAATTCTATTTGTTTAAAAAAAGGAATTTGATATTTTTTGTAAAATGATATTTGGTTTCATGAATTGTTTCTAAGTTGGTGAATTCATTATAAAATATAGAAAGTCATTTGTTTTTAAACTATTTAATCATATTTTGAAATATTTTAATGGTTGAGATTTGTTTATTTTTAAAGGGGGTGGGATCCCAGTTTAAAATAATCCGTTTTATTTTTAAAACTAATTTTTTTATGATTTTTTGGGTTTTTTCCCTTGGCATGTGTTTGAAAATAGTAAATTAGTTGGAATTTTCTCAAATTGTAATTGTTTTTTTAAAATGAAATTCGGAAAGTGTTGTGTTTTGAAAACTAGTTTGTGGTAGTTTTGAAATCAGTTTTATAATTGTTTTTAATTGATAAAAATAGTGTTTTATTTGTGGTTGAAAATGTAAATTGATTTTTTTTTAAAATTCTTTACTCTTTTATATTGAGTTCAAGTTTTTATAGAGTTTTTAATGTCTTTTTCTAATATAGTTTTATAGTGTGTTTGCATTATTACTTGTTTGATTTTGTGGACTATTTGGTGTGATTTTGGGAATAAATGATGTTGGGTTTCTGTCTTTTATTGTTTATTTTAAGCCTCCTAGAAAAGTCTAGTGAAAAGGTAGAGTCCTCTTCTTTAGGGGGTTTACCTATTTTGTTTACTTTAACACTTATCAGGATCTAAATGAAATGAAATGTGTTGTATTTTCCTCTTAATGGTATGTCATGGAATCATCCATGGTAGTGTTTTCCCATAGTTCTATTTGGGGAAATTGTGGGCCGAGTGGTTTAGACCATGAGCCTTGTATTGATAGATGGACTAGTGTGGGTCAATTTTATTAAATTCTAAAATATGGTCATTAGTTTGGGTTGATTTTTTGGTTCGAGATTAGAGATCTTTGAGGTTAAAGATGTGGTCATCATTTGGTGAATCATTTTGACGTCTGGTTGTTTCTTCTTTGGGTGATGATCCACTTTATAATTTATTCTTTGTGAGTTTGGAGTTGTTTTGGTTTGAATAAATCATTTCTCTATGGTTTCTTTGGGTGACCGTCTAGGTTTCTCTTTATGATCAGTGGTTGTTTTGGGAGTATTCATGACTCTTTGATACTTGTTCCTTTTATGAAATATTTTACTGGTACTATCTTATTAATAGTTATAATTTTTTTAGTTGTTAGTATGGATATGGGGAAGCATAGGGTACATGGACTGGTGGATGGGTGTATGATTTAATCAAGTTGGGCCATGGATTCCACTGAGATGATTTTTCTATTAGAGTCATCATGGGAATGTATTATATTATTTTAGACCTAAGCATCCTCATATGCATCTTGTGACCCTGATGTTTGAGTTATTCCATTTCTATATAAATAATGAATTCATTTTATTTCTTCTCAATTTTGGGAATGCCTTGGTTTTAGTGTTATAGTCTTATATTCCAATGTGTTATTTATTAGTTTAGTGCCTCACTAATGGATTTATAGTTTGTTTTTGGTTGGTTGTGGTTGATGAACTTGTGTAATTCCCATTTACGGATTTTGGTAATGTATTTTTTCGATGATATCCTCCCACTATTTTAAAATGAGGCTATTAGTTGTTCCAACAATTTAGATTAGTTATAATTGGTTGGGAAATCTATGCTAGGTCTCTATTTTATTTGAGATCCCGACTTGTTAAGGATTGGATCTTTCTTGAGGTTGTAGGAGTTTATTGAAGATTCATCTTATTATTTTAGAATTTACTTTTATTTCAAGGCTTTATTTAGTTTGGTGATTCTTATTTTTTTGGGACCACCTTTGGGAATTCATTCTAGTCATTATTAATTTTTTTTAGTGACCTATACTTTGACTTGAGACTTTCTCAGGGTAGAAAGTGGCTTGGTTGGGAGAATTGGGACACCCACCATGACACTATGATATTTATTTTATATTATTTAATGTTATGAAGGATCATTTTTTGTTTATGAAACTTTTTGGATTGAAACATGAAAAATCAATAAAATTTACTTATGTGCACAGTTTGTATGTAAACTTTAGGGAGAACCATGTAGTTACACTTACAACATCGACTTTTAAATGAATTATTTCTTATATGGATTAGTACACATGGTTAGTATGTGATTCAATACATGTTTTGAAAATACTAGGAGAATACATGTGTGGCCTTTGGGGCATATGGGTGTTGGCGCACAATTAGTACAAGGTTAGGTAAACTATGAGATAAGCTTATGAGAAGGGTTTACAATTTGGTTGTTCCATTTGGAATAATTGAATCATGGTTTTTATAATCATGATATATTCCCAAGAGTATCCATGTGAGGTGGATTTTCCTAGGTAGTAGCTTCCACACAGTTATGGGTTGGTTTGGAAAATCATGAAGCCAAACTGAGAAACCTACCAAGATTCATTAAAAGTTGAAATTATATGTTTTCTATTAATATATTTTAACCCTAAAATTATCCTCTTTCTTTCTATCTCACTCAAATGGGCTAGGAAAATCCCCATATAAGTTATTTCCTTCAACTCTCTCATTTTCATAACAGTTAACTTCCGATTCTAGTCGATTTCTCCTTGACAAGTCTCTCTAAACCTCATTACCTTTTATATCCTTCCTTTTCCCTTGATTTATCTTCATACTTGTAACCCTAAAAATCTTGTTCGATAATTTTAGGGTAATTATAAGACCATATAATGGGTATTTTGTCATGTAGGGGTCGTATAGAGAATTCCATGGCTCATTTAATTATTTTCCATTCAGGGATATGAATTGCAGTGCACGTGATCCTCAGCCCAGTTGGTGAGGTATCTTTAAGTGCATCCATAAGACCCAGGTTCAAAACCAAGTAAAGGAATATTTCCAAGTTACTATAGTAGGTACTGTAGTAGTAGCAGTACTGTACACTGTGTGGGTACTATATCAGTTACTGTAGTAGGTACTGTTCGGTACTGTAGCAGTTGGAACTATTCACCTTGGGCCACCGGTTTGGGCTTGGAGTTCTTAAAGTTTTAGGGACACCTAGGAATTTGGGTCCGTAGGGATTTCAGGCCACCTTCAAGGCCTTCGAGCCACCTCAAGGCCTTCGGGCGACATGCAGTTTCCCCAGACACACTACAAAAAAAGAAGCTGCCCCAGAAGAGGATTCCGAGCGGGTGCACTCACCAGAGCAGATCCAAATTAATTTTTCAGAACGAGAGGGTATGGATATGCCATCAGGACTAGACTGTGCTTGCATGGGAAGCCTAGCCAGATGACCATGCGAAGGTGGAGAGCTACTATCATGATGCAGATACTGGGGAGGGGTAGTTCTTTGTAGATAGTCTGATTGAATTTCTTAATACCTTCAGGTCATGTAATCTCTTAAGCCTATGAGCCATGTAATATCTTAGCCGAAAGGCCTTTTAAGGGTTCCACCTCATCCCTTGAAAGGGGAGTTATCAAAAATCAATAAAAATGAAGGCCTTCGGGCCATTTGGGATTTGAATTGTAGTTAGTTTACACTTGGTAAAGGTAGGTTTTTCTATGTTGTTGATTTATATTTCATGAAATTAGACTCTTGATAATTTTAAATTGGTACTTTATATAAAATATACATATATATGTATCCCAAAAGGGAAGTAAAGTTATTTTGAAATGGTTTTAACCCTTGGAATGAAACCTGTTGTATGAAAAGTGGTTTTATAAATGATAAAATGTTTTTAAAGGATGAAAGTGGTTTTAAAATAAGAATTGAGCACTGAATTGAGGATTAAAATAAGTGTTTTTCTTCAATTTATTTGAAAACATAGTTTTTAGGGTATTTAAATTGTTTAATGTGGTTCACATGGGTTGTTTAAGTTGAAAGGGTGTGGGTTAACCTATGTGAATGGTATTTTAAAATGTTTTTTTGGTTATGAAGGATTTCAAAGTTGGTTTTAAGGGAAGAGTGTTTTACCAGATGGGTTTCAAGTATTTTTTTAATAAAATTGGGCTGAAGAGTGGATTGAGATAGGATTTTAAATGGTAGGAGTTAGTTTGGAATTATAAAACTATTTCAAAGAGAAATGTTTGGAATCTTATGAAAAATGAGTTTTCATAAAATTGGATAGACCCTTTTTTACCCCATGCATCTAACATTTCATTTTTATTATGGATGGTGCTTCATGTATGTAGAGACAATGTGATGATCTAAGGGGATATTTTGTGTGAGGGAGTTTTATGTGAGTTGATAGTTTAGTAATAATTGTATTTAATTTGATTGATTCTTAATGCACTTAATTATTTGAATTCTCACATCCCTATTTGATGTCATGGGATTACTATGAGACATGGTATATGTAAGATCTTATAAAATTACATGCATTGAAATTCAAGAATAATATGAAATTTTTATTTATTGGATATGTTAATTTATATGACAATTCAGAGCATAATTCTAAGGGTTGGAACACCTAAAATCATTTTTAGACAATAAATTAGGCTCAAAAGACAGATAGGGTTCTCAAGTGAGTCTTAGAAGAATCATGTTAACATTTGGGTGTTTTAGAGTTTTCTAAATAAGGTTTATGGTTTGGTGTGCATGTTTTGATGGAAACTATGTTACAACTTAAATATCAATGTGTTTTTAGAAATTTTTGAATGGAGATCAGTTACATTGCACTGTTTACTCATAGTTTATTTTAAACCATGCAAGATTAAAGGAAAACCAAGTGAGGTGGTGGGAGTCTAGGACATGATGCATGGTTTGAATACATTTATAGATAAATCGTGTTCTTTCTTAAATATGGTTCTAGTTCTTTATTTTATGGTTAGTTCATTGTTATAAAACTATATGGACAAACCATGTGAGTGGTGTTCTTTTTGGATAGTTCCAACCACATGGTTATCGCAAATTTTGAAAAAACATGAAGCCAAATCGTTTGGATACCTATAATTTCATTAAAATTTTGATTTTATCAAAATACTCCTAGGATATTTTGTTTCCCACACCCCTCTTCCTTGTGCACACACGAACAGAGAGAGTTTCCTTCTATTTTTATCCTCCTTAAAACCTTTGATTTAGGGAACTTGAGTTTCAATTCATCAACCTTTTATTTGAGTATTTATTCTCCCATTTCTTCCAATCCTCTTCTTATACCTACTACCTAATTTTAGATATATTTAGTTTAATTATTAATTGGTGATTTCATGTTACACCCTAACCATGGGTTTCTTTTATTTTTAATTATTTCTCAATGTTGGATATTTTGTCAAAGCTGGAGTTTGGGGCCTGATTTAAAATTACGAGGATTGAGAGTTTTTGGTGGGTTTTATGCCGGTGTGTGGGCACCACACGGTTAGCAGAAACCCTACAGTCAGCCCAAGTACTGGTGCGTCCACTTCTGGAATGGGTAGAAGTTATTTAAAGGTTTGTGCATGGTCAGTTGAGCTGTGCGGGGTAACACACAGTTTTCTAGTTTTTAAAAATAAAAAAATGAACAGGAAAAGGGAAAAATAAAATAAAATAGTGTTTATTAATAATAATAACATTCATCTTATTATTATAAATATTATTATTACTATTATTATAAAAATTCTAATTATTATGAAAATTAATTATTATTATTAATACTTTTTTGTTTATTATTATTATTTTTGATTATCATTATTATAATTATTAAGTATGTATTTTTTTAGGGTTTACTTATTTATTTTTTTATTCCCTTTATCCCTCCCCCCCTTACCTCACCCTATGCAGCGTGAACCCCCCTTGTGCACTCCCCTCCTCCGACGAACCCTCTTTCGGAGACCTCCCTTTCACAGTGCCACCCTCTTCTAGCGGCCTCCCTTGCGCAACGCTGCTCTCCCCCACCATCTCCCTCTTATCCGGTGCACCCTTTAAAGGCCAACTCTCCCCTTTCATGACCTTCTGATCACACGTGACCACCCTTATCCAGAGGCCCCCCTCTCTGGTGTGCCACCCCAGCTGGAGGCCCCCTCTTTAGTGCGTCTCCCTCTCCGTTATTCTCTTCATCTTCTCATTTTCTTTCTTCTAATTTATTTTTATTCCATACACCTAGTGGCCAATTCAGCTGATTTTCTTGGCTAGGGTTGATCGGTTTTTATGGGTTTTCCTTCTTAGGGTTCCTTGAGACTGGATATAGCTTCCCTTGGGTGCGTTAGAGGTGTGATTGGGTTTTTACACCGATTTCCACAAGTTTCTTCATCATTTGAGGTGGGATCCCTTTACACCTCTCCATTAAATTAATGATTACAATGTTTTATTGATTTTTCACACCTTCCTAATTTATTAATTAGTATTTTATTATGTTTATAATGATTTTTCAATGTTAAATGATATGTTTTTTGCTTAGTTTGTAATTTTTTGGAATGGTTGGAAAGGGTTTTGCACACCAAGTGCTTGTTTAATTTTCCCGGTTGGATTTTTCAAGTGGTTTGTGATTTTTAAAGGCAAGATTTGGTTTTGGTAAATGTATTTGTGATATAAAAATGGTGATTGGTTTTTCCCAAACTTTATTTCTAAATTGATTGGGAATGTAATTGGATATATTTTGTGGGAGTGATTTGGTGTGATGTTTTAGGAAAATGTTTTTACGAATTTTCTAAAAGGTGAAAAATATTTTTTTAAGGGAACTAAAGGTGTAGATGAATTTTGAATTGGGTTTTAAAGTAAAATTAAATACTTGACATGTTAAACTTTATGTAAACGTTTCAATATGAATTGTAAAATTTTAATTGATGAAATTCTTGTTTTTGTTGATTTTGGTTTTTGCGTTGATTTATTAAAAGGGTTTTAACCTATGGAATTGGTTGAGAAATGCTGTTTTATTCTTGTTTTTATAAAAATGGAAAAATTTTAAGTGTGAAAGTGATGATAAATTCATTAAAAAGGGGTTTGGGTGTGAGAAAAATAGAAATTGGTTTGTTTTATAGAAAAGGGTGTTTTAATTGAAATGTTTGGTATTGGTTTTTGAAATTGGTGGTATGTGTGGCTTATTGTTTGGATTGTTTGGAACACTCCTTGTTAACAAAACACGGGAACCTATCATAACAATTAAGAATTATAATAACTTTTGTTTCACTTGTCTAGGTCATTGTACTAGCTAGTGGCCCATAGCAGGGGTTATTTTGTTATCATTGGTATGGGATTGGGCCTCTCAGTCAGGCTAGGTGGGGAGATGATCAGGCATTTAAGCATTATGATGTCATCGAGTAGGGTATTCCTTTGGGATGAGTCACATGTATAGTATGTTCTAGTTCTAATATAAGTTCATAGTTTTTCCCATGTTCATCTGATATTGGTACGGTTAGTTCCATTTCCCTCATTGTGTACAATCACGATCCTTATGCTTTGTTTTGGTGTTCTTTTTATGAATTGTGAATGTGTGGTTTGTTACAAAGGTTTTCAAGAAGGATGAGAACAATCAATATTTCTATTTTTCTAATTTTATGAAAAATGAACGATCCTTATTTGGTCCCCTTCCCCCTTCTCCCCTTGAGACTTGTTCTAAAAAATGAGGATAATGAACGGTGAATGTGATTTGAATATTTTAAAGTGAAAAGTGTGGAAAAAATAGATTTATATATTTTATTTCAAAACTATTAATAAATGTTTCTTTATTTAAAGGATGTGCATTGGTAATATAATTATTCGAGATTACCTACGAAGTTTTAATACTCATGCCTATAATATTTTCTTGTTTTTAGTTTATGCTGTAGGATTTGGCTTGGGTTTGATGGATGTGGGTGATAGTTGGTTGTGGATTGGAGAGTGACCCTCGGGGTCACATGGAGGTGTCTTAGGAGTCAAGTTTAGTTTTTTTTATTCTGGTATTGTTTGTGTTTAGTTTTTTGTTTCTTTAATTGTAAATTTAAATAATGTAATGCTTGGAAATCATATTGAGTTTTGTTTTCTCTCTTATTTATTCGGTTTCTTGGTATTTTTTTATTTGGAGAAACCATTCCCATTGTGTCTTATGATTCCCTTGGTGCTTTTCCCCATCTTGGGATGATTGGGAACAACTCTCTGGCCTTTCCATGGATTAACTAAGGTGACCATTTCAAGGTGGACCCAAGTTGGTTTGTGAAAAAATGGTATCACAGTAGGTTGGATATTCTGTGGATCTTGATTTTCAGAGCATCCATTATTACTTGGGGATGCCGAGGTATAAGGGGTAGTATTATCTTGGCTCTGTATGTAGGAACGAGAAGGATTTTATGAATCCTTTCTCGTTCCAAACATGAGGTTAGCATGGGATTTTGGGTTTGTTGGTGTCTTTTTGTTCTTGTGGATTGTTTGGTGTTGGGAAATAAAAATATAGTTGTACAAGTGGCCTTTGTGATTTTTCTGGGCTCATGAAGCCATGTGGAGCCAAGGACATGATCCTAAATAACTCATTGTGATGGTGGCGTAACTGGCGTATGGCTCCCAAATATATGTATGATCCCCCCCTCATGGACCATTTGAGTTTTTCTTAAATCTGAAAAATTGGTTTAAAAAGTCCTTATTTTTAATTTTGTGAAGCTAAATTTAAAATGGTGGAGAATTTTTTTTGGAAATTGGAAAATGGATATTCCTGACTTATTTTAATAAGGGTATAGAAAGTTATATTTTTGTGAAATTTATTTTTTGGGTAAAATGGAAATTGTTTAACGGGTCCTGTTGAACTAATGAAAAAAATTTTGAACCAGAAAATTGGTATTTGGAAACGATTTTGAGTGGGATGAGATGTCTAAAAAATAATGGTGTGGAGTTCATAAATATTTTTTATTGGGTGGTTAGTGAATCTTTGATAAGTTTTCATTTTTTTAAATAAATTAAATGTATTATATTTGATGTGAAATGATTGGGAATGGGTTTTTAATTGAATGGTTGGCATTTTTATAGAAAAGTTTTGTGAGAGTTAAATTTGGTTTTGGGTTTTGTGGTTAGTGATTTTTGAAAAGAGGATTTGTGAGTTTTGAAAAGGAAGTGTGTGTTGAATGTTTTTCTTGAAAGGTTTAATTGACATTTGGTGTTCCAATTGGTAGAAACATGCATAGGTAAGTATAAGAGAGTGGATTGGTTCCCAGTGAGGCATGAGGATATGCATGGGTGAGGTCCATGGGATTCCATTAGTGGAAAAGAAATCCTTTAAGCTTATTTCTTTTTTCAAAATCCCTTTTAAAGGAAAATGAAATGTTTTATTAGCTTGTAGTGGTGTGGTGTGTCCATTTTATTTTGGGAGTGAAGTTTCTTTTGTGGTGTTTGAAATATAGAATCCTTGTTATTGAATTAATGTTGATTGAGTTCCTTGTTTCCTTGTTCTTAGTGTCTTCCCCCATGAAGATTAGATAGACACCCATGGTGCATCTTTGGGTGGTACACCAATAGAAAAAACTCCAGTTGATCGACATATAGAATACGCTCTTAGATTTAGGAAGTTGAACCCTCCTCTCTTTTATGGTTAACCAAATCCTCCTGAGGTGGAGGAGTGATTGCAGAGGATTGAGAGGGAATTAAGTTTCCTTATGTTACCAAGGTCATTAAAGGTAAAGTTTACTACCTTTATGATTGAAGGCCCAACATTTAAATGATGGAAGTCTATATCTTGAATAAATCCTTGGAAAGATCTTAACTAGAAGTTCTTTAAGTCTTTATTAATCCAATAGTACTTTTCTAAGACAATGAAGGTGAGAAAGTGTATGGTGATGCACGGTCTTTTGCAGGGTCTTGGATCTGTGTTATAATTATATCATTGATTCTTGGACCTAATTATTTATGACCTAGGTTATATTGAAAATGATCCTGTGAAAGCTTGAAATTTTGAGTTTGGGATCCATCCTAAACTACAGTTAAAAATAGTAGAGATCTACCTAACATTTTCTTCGATGTTTTGAGGAAAGAATTTTTGGATGAAGTTGAGTTGGCCAGAGGTATTGAGATCGAGAATGTTCTTATAGTTTTAGGAAGTGGTTAAGAGGATTCCAGTAAGAAGAATGGGAAGTAATCTTATGCTGGTGGTGCTAGTAAGGGAATTAAGAGGCCTTCAGACCTCTCATCAACCTGTTCAGGGCGCAATACCGCGATCTATCATCAGTGTGGAAAGATTGGTCATAAGAGGCATTTGTTCCCGAGTAATCCAAGAATATTCCACACCTATAGATTATTGGGTCAATTTTAGTGATTCAGTCGGCATATTCTTAATAAGTTTTGTGAATCTAGACCCAACTCTTCAAAGGTCACCCCAGCCCATTTATAGAAGTACGCTGATGTTTGGGATCAGTTTGGGATTTTCTATCTATAATGTTCCTTGGATTTAATATTCGTATTTGGTGGCATTTTGTGGTGTTTTTTATCTATCAATTATAGTAATGGATGTTGTTGAAGCTTTCAAAAATCCAATTTTAATGGAAGTGTGTCTATGAAATTCTGATTTTTGTGTTATGTTCGGGGGTTTCTAATGCTTGACTGTAAGGCATGAGATGTTGCAAACATCAAAGATCCATCCATAGGTCCCAAAGTTAAACTGGATCTTAGTAAAGAGAACCCCAATGGGGTTAAAGAGTTTTTCTTGGCCATATGAAGGTGTGAGTATATACTTTTATTGAACCTCAATGTTTGTAAACTTGTGTATGAGAATATCCATATAGATATCCATGCATGAACAAACTTGTAAGTCTGTCTTGATTTCAGTTTTTGGTTGGGCTCATCCCAGGATGGTAATGCCTTTGGGAGTGGTGAAGAGTGTAGTTTCTTCTGTTTGGTTTGGAGTTTCATTAATCGGGTCCCTTACGGTGGGAGATTTGGTGTATGGGAAGCTCCCAAGTTAATCATGTCGGGTTTTCTGTGTCGGTCTATGCTAGTTAGTTAAGTTGGTCAGTTATTATGGTGGGGAGACCCATAGTGGGTCTCACAGAGTTACCCCTGAAGTAATACAGTGTTAGCCTAATCCTTATGGCAGGGAGTCTATTCGGGCCTCTCCCTCTATTGGGGTTCTGGTTTTGTCTTGGGTGATAATTTGTTTATAATATTTGGGGATTCCATTCAGGCCTCCTCGTGTCAATACTTTAGCTTCTTTAATGGTGTTATCTTGGCAGTAGGTAATATCGTTCATAGCTATCTAACCTCAAGATCCTCTATTGAGTACACATTGGTATTGGGGAATGCCCAATGGTTTCATTGAAGTAATATTGTAAAAGTTCTCTTAGAATTTTTGTTAAAGTCAGTATGTGGTTTGATTTTGTTTTCCAGTTTCAAGAAAGTGGTATGGGTTTTGTTTGGTAATGCCTGAGGTTTTTTGGATTAATAGGTTAGATTATAGTGAGAGTGTTTCTTTCCTATGATATATCAGCTAGAGGTGCCTTAGCTTACGGGGGGTGGGTGACACTTAACAGGGATTCCATTTTGGGCCTCAAAAGTTTATTTTGTAAGAATATTTCTTTTTTGATAATTTTCTTGCCTCCCCTTGTTTTCTGTTCATTGGGGTTGTCCTTAAACTATGAAGGAGTATCATTTTTGGTTTTGGGGTAAACATTGTTTTGGATTTCTGGGGGCGGAAAGAATTATGGTGGGGAGAATTATCACACTCCAACCATGATTTTATTTTATTTTTAATTATTTCTCAATGTTGGATCTATGGTTGAATCTCGGGTTTTGGGATTCATTTAAATATTTTAGGATTGGGAGTTTATGGTGGGTTTTAGGCCAGTGCGTGGGCACTGCATAGTTAGAGAAAACTGTGCGGTCAGCTCAGGTACCCATGCGACTGCTTCTGGAATGGATAGAAGCTAATTCATGGTTCACAAATGGTCGACTGAGCCATTTGGGGTAACCCTGCAGTTTCCCAGTTTTTAAAAATAAATAAAATGAACAAAAAAAGGGAAAACATAAAATAAAAGGATGTTTAATAACAATAAAAATATTCATATTAGTATTATGAATATTATTATGAATATTATTATTAATTTTATTATAAATATTATTATTAATTTTATTATAAATATTATAAATATTATGAATATTAATTATTATTATTATTAATTATTATTATTAATTTTATTATGATTTTTATTATTATAGATTATAATTATTTTAATTATTAAGTAAGTATTTTTTTATGGTTTCATTTTTTTATTCCCTTTCTCCCTTTACCCCTTTACCTCAATCTGTGCCGTAAGAAAATCCCTCTGTGCACTTCTCTCCTCTGGTAAACCCTCTTCCGGTGGCCTCCCTTGAACGACACTACTCTCCTCCACCGGCACCATCTTCTCAAGAATACCCTTTAGGGGCCGTCTCTCCCCTTGTGTGACCGCCTGCTCACGCGCGACCACCCTCAGCCAATAGTCCCCTCTCTGGCACACCACCCCAGCCGACGACCCCCTTTCTAGTGCAGTTCCCCCTCCCGTATTATATTCTTCTTCATCCCTAACCTAGTGGCCATTTTGGATGATTTTCTTGGATATGTTTTCTCAGTTTTGGGGGGTATTTTCCTCTTAGGGTTCCTTGAGACTTGATATAGCCTCTCTTGGGTGCGTTTAAGGTGCAATTGGTTTTTTTCACCGTTTTCTAGAAGATTCTTCATCTTTTGAGGTAGGATCCCTTTTCACCTCTCCTTTAAATTAAATATTACATTGTTTGATTGATTTTCAAACCTCCCTTAGTTATTAAATAGTAATGTATTATGTTTAGAATGATTGTTCAATGTGAAATGAGATGGTTTTTTCTTGGTTTGTAAATGTTTGGAATGGTTGGAAAGGGTTTTTCACACCAAGTGCCTATTTAATTTTCTTGGTTGGGGTTTTCAAGTTGTTTTTGATTTTTCAAGGCAAGATTTGGTTTTGGTAAATGTATTTGTGATAGTAAAATGGTGATTGGTGTTTCAAAAAATGGATTTCTAAATTGTTTTCGCTTGAGATTGGATATATTTTGTGGGAGTTATTTGGTTTAATGTTTTAGGAAATTTTTTTTATGAATTGTTTGAAAGGTGAAGACCTTGTTTTTAGGGGAAGATAAGGTATGAATGAATTTGGAATAGGTTTTAAAGGAAAATGAAATACTTGACATGTTGAACCTGATCTTCACTTTCCAATATTAATTGATGAAAGGTGTGTTTTGGAATTCATTTTGGTTTATCTATGGATTTTTAAAAAAGGTTTGGCTCATATAATTGGTTAAGAAATGGTGTGTTCTTCTCAAGTTTGTAAAAATAGAATTTTCTAAAGTGTAAAAGTGAGGATGAATGCTTTAAAAATGGGGTTTGTGTGAGAAAAATGTAAATTGGTTTGTTTTATATTAAAAGGGTGTTTTCATTGAAATGTTTGGTATTGATTTGTAAAATTAGTGGTATTATGGCTTGTTTTTTTTCTTGTTTGGAACACTTGTTTTTAACATAACATGGGAACCTAGCATAGAAAAGAGGAATTTTGATAACGTTTACTACACTAGTCTAAGTCATTGTACTATTTAGTTACCCACAATAGGGGATTATTTTGTTACCATTGCTATGGGATCAGGCCCCTAGGTTAGGATAAGTAGGGTGATGATTCGGCATTTGGGAATTATGTTATCATCGATTAGGGAATTAATTTGGGATGTGTCACACGTATAGTATGTTCTAGTTCTCCTCTGAGTTCCTAGGTTTTCCTGTGTTCCTCCGATACTAGTATGGTTAGTTACATTGCCCTCATTGTGTGGAATCATGATCCTTGCACTTGGTTTTGGTGTTATTTTAATGAATTGTGAATGCGGGGTTTGTTAAAAATGTTTTCAATAAGGACATGGACAAGAAATATTTATCTTTTCACACTTTTATGAAAAATAAACGATCCCTTTTTGGTCTATTTACCCTTATCCCATTAAGGATTGTTCTAAAACATGAGGGAAATGGATGGTGAATGTGATTTGTATATTATAAAATGAAAAGTGTAGAAAAACATAGACTTATATATTGTATTTCAAACATGTTAATCAATGTTTCTTAATTTAAAGGATATGAATTAGGAATATAATTATTCGAGCTTACCTACTTAGTTTTAATACTGATGCCTATAATGTTTTCTTGTTTTTTGTTTCCTCTGTAGGTTTTGGATCAGGTTCAATCGCCTTGGACGATAGTTGGTTGTGGATTGGAGAGTGACCCTTAGAGTCACATGGAGGTGTCGTGGGTTTCACGTTCAGTATGGTTATTTTGGTATCGCTTATTGTTCAGTTTTTTGTTTCTTTAATTGTAAATGGAAATAATGTAATGTTTGGAAATCATATTGAGTTTGGTTTTCTCTCTTATTTATTCAGTTGCCTTGTATTTTTTTTATTGGGAGAAACCATTACCATTATGTATTATGGTGGCCTTGGTGCTTGTCTCCTACCTGGGAGGATTAAGAATACCTCTCGGACCTTGATAGGGATTGGCTTGGGAGACTAGTTCAGGGCTGAACCAGGTTGTTTCATGACATTTCACTGGATCATGAGGGAATCACCTATTAGTTATGGGGCTTTTGGATGGATTACATAGAGAAGATCCTGTGACAATTTTTTCATGTAGTTGCTTGGATTTTGGTTAAAGTATGTGTTTATAGTGAACTTTATAATATTTATCCTTATTAATTAAGTTAATTAATTATTTTAATGGTTTCACTTCATAGGTATTTTCAATAGAATAATGTTGGTAATCTGTTGTAGATCACCAATGGTTGATTTTATCTTCATAGTTTCTAACCAAAAATACCATGTAATTGAATTATAACATTACAAATATCACAAATCATATATTAAAAATACAATTAATGATATTTTAATGATGAAATTAGTATTAATAATTAATAAAAACACCATTTTTATGAAACTACTTCAAAATAATCAAGATTACTTATAACCGATATTTAGAATAGGTAAAAACTAACTAGAATTCATATAGAGAATGATTATAAATGAAAAAAATATTTTATTAAGGTTATGAAATAAGTTATTAATATATCTATGTTTTTTATACAAGATTTTATAGTATGTTAATGTATGTCAGGACAAGAGGTAAGGTTTTCTTGTATAAATTTTCAATTCCTTGGGACTTACTTCTTATTATACACCAATTTTATTTAGAATTGTGTATATATATACAGTTTAATATTTTGAATCATGATTATCTCATTATACAGGGTGTTTAGTGTTTCTTTTTTAATCATATCCTTCAACAAGGTTTTACTCTTATTTTTCTAAGGTTGTGTAGGTTCTCCTTGTCTCAGTACTAATTATTTGAGACATTTTACATATTATGCACCATAATTCCTTTGTATAGTGTTCTATTTATTTACTATCCCATGAATGATATATAATTTATTTACCCATAATTCATGGGATATAGTAATCTAAATCATTTTATTTTTTTCAAAAATATTTTGACTAAAGTATTTCCCCAATCATAAGATTTTTAGTAACTCATTTTTGGTCAATGAGTTATGTTCATTATCTTGAACTTATTTAATATATGTTGGGTACATTTTTATGTTTGAATTTATTATGTGGTATTTTATCATTTTTTACATTTTTAACACATATAACCCTTTTTAAATGTTTCATGTATCAAGGAGTATGTTTCTCATGATAGATATTGATGATTCATATCTTATTACTTAGAATTATAAAGTTTTATCTTCAAATTTGTTCTTCCATGCTTGGTTACTCTTACAAAAATAATATATTATATAGTATTTTATAATTTTATTTGATAAAATAGAGTTTTAATTCAATAAAGGATTTATTATTATTTTTACAATGTGGGGTTTTCATTAAATGTAATTTCAAATTATTAAAAATATTCTATTAATAATTAAATGTTTTATCTTATGCCTTTAAATTTCCAATAAAAAACAAAAAGTAATTTTCAAGGATCCATTAATATAGATTATTTTTTAAATTAATTGTTTTCAAAAAAATTAAATTCACCTTTTAAAAATATAATTTTTAAAGTGACATGTAAATTTTTATTTTACTTCAATGTAGGAAATGTTTATTAAATGCTCTTTTAAGTTTTCACCAATATTTTCATTTTAATATTAAAAATAATTAACATTTATGGGATTTATGTTACATGATTTATTTTTTAATAAATTTATATATTAATAATTTATTTGATTGAATTAATATTATCATACAATTTGATTCTAGATCAATTCTTGTGTGATACCATTGAAAGCGTCTTTTTCCAAGGATGTTTTTCTTTTATGTCAACATCCTTCTAAGTTTGATTGGTCATAGTGGGTATATATTATTTTAAAACCATCCACATTATTTCTATGGATTCCTCATGTAATGTTATTTTATATCAATAATATGACCCTTCAATACCCTTTTTTCCTAACTATCTACCATAATTTCCATAATGATTGTTAGATGCCTATATTTTGTGGATATCCAATATTCAATTCCTTTGTTTGAAGGGTGTTCAAATTGATTACAGACCTTAGTTAATTAGTTAAATTAATGAATTAATCATAAACCAATACAATATATAGTACTATAATGAGAAAAAAATACATAAAATATGTTCCTTTTATTAATTGGAGAACTATTTACAATCCTTATATTTTTTATTTAGATATAGATTTTTATTAAATAATTAAGAAAGATAACTATATATTGTTTAACCATATAAAATATTTAAATAGAATAATTATGATCATTTTATCCCTTTTATTATACTAGGAAAATGTATTGGAATTTTGTATATTTTTTTCTAATATCGATGACTATTGGAAAATTTTGTTATGTATTGTTTACTCATGAGATCATATGATGAATAAATTTTAATTAAAAAAGATATGGGTGGGGCCATACATTATATTTCCGCTCGATGAATCGATAGGTCTCATGAGACAAACATGTTTTAATATTTGGTATATGACTACCCATAATAAGATACTACCTAAAAACATGAACTCAATTGTAAGATCATGATGTCTAAGATCACTATGTACTAACATTAAGGAATGTAGTAAGTTTTTTGACATTATGTATTTCATCACTAAGGAACCAGTTATTGTTAAACATGTGATACTATTATTTTCATTTATATTAATGGATATATTATGATCTTCATTTTGGATGATTATATAATTATGATGATTACTTATTACTACCATAATATTTATCCCATGATTATTCTATGTTTTCCTCAGTTGTATGTTTTCCCTTACTGAGAATTTTAGCTTAACCCTTTTAATGTTTCCATTTTCCCAGGTCATAAAGAAAATTATTACACATTATATTATTAATAGTATAACTATGTGGAGAATTTTTGGGAGATTTTGATGACTTATTATGAATTAAGAAGTTTCTTATTTGGTAAAAATTATCCATTAGTTGATAAAGGAAAAGGTTTTTTTTCAGTTTATGTTTTTTCATAATTTTTTGAAGCTCTAAAACTAAAAATTTATTTGGAATGTATGTAACACAAAATTTAAATTAAGTCATGTAATTAAGAGATAATTTTTTAGGGAATCTATAGTTGGTTTCAAAGACATTATATAATTTTTCTGTTTATGGAATGAATTCTTAGATTGATAGTTTGGATAACTATAGTGTAGGGTTTAGATAACCTTTGATATTAGGATGTTTTAAGGATAATTTAATGGTTTATAAGTTAAGGTTTCTTGTAAAGAAAAAAACTTTATAAATGAAATGACCTTTTTTGAATGATTAAATACTTCATCAATTAATGAATGTATAGAAAACCCATGCACAAATTTAGTTATTTGAACTGTTACATGGTCTATTAAATTTAATAGCATATTAATATTAACAAACATTTCTTATATATAAATCGTATAGTGGTCATTAAGATTATTATATTAAGGATTACGATAATATAACTTTGACACAGAAAAAGGAGGTAATGGCCCTGACCAGTAGGATCATACCCTATAATGCCCATTTATCATAGATTTTGAGAGAGACAACATCACCGAGATTTTCCCTTGGTCAATACCAATTCAACATTCAACAACTAAATTATGATAAAAACCATTTATGGTAGAAGTTCAAGCTCATCCAGATCTTGACCCAAACCATGTTTGTTGAAGAATCCCATGAAAATATCACCATTACACACCTTACCATAAGGAATTCGATGGTGGAATAAAGTGCTATGTATATAGACCCAAACAGTATGAATTTTTATATTTTATTTTTAATAAAACATTGATTGTATTTAACACTTTTTAATATTAATTTATAAATTATTTAATAACGAGTTTGAAAAAAATTATATTTTTAATATGAACAAACTTGAATTGTACTTTTTGGAAATATATTTTTTCAACCAAGACACTCCTTTTTTTAATTCAAGAATTTTTTAAATAATTATTTTTTAAAAAATACTATTATTAAATAATATTTATTAAATATAAATGATAATTTAATTTTACAAAGTTAAATGTAAGTTTTATTCATGTTAAAAAAATGTTATTGTAAAAAAGTAGTATAATATATAAATGGATATTTTTTATTTAAAAATATAAATTCTCATTTTAGAGATTTATTTTAATAAAATTAATATTATTATTTAAATAATCAAGTCAAAATTATCCAATTTTGAGTTTTTCATATTTTTCAAAGGCATTTGAATTTTTCATTAAAAATTAAATATGGTATAAATATATGGTGTATATTATGACATCACAATGACCCAAAAGAGATCTAATATATTCCATAAAAGTTACCAAAAAAATATATATTTAACTATTTTTTTATTGTTTATGTTATTTGATTAATTTTATTAATCCTTAATGAAACCTCTGAAATATATATTATATTTGAATGTTTTTAAAATTAATTATTTATAAACATGACTCAATTCCACAACACCAATGAAATTATTTTAATGCGTTAGGTTCATAGAATTACATAATAATGAAAAAAATACACTTTGGTAAAAAACATGGGAAAAATCATGGGAAGGTTTGTGGTTTTGATTACTTTATCATATAGAGTCTAGAACCTTATTTTGGAAATTAATATAGAACACTCCATTATTTTTCTATATAAACCCACCAATCCTCCCATTACTCTTCAAAATAAAAACCCTTTTAGAATGAAATTACTTTTACCTACCCTCTATATATCCATTCCAAGGTTATCCCAAGCTATTTAGAATCTCCTCCCATGATTTTAGAAGTATCCTCTCAAGATAAGAGATCATATCCATCTCTTCTTTATTAAAGCACCTTAATTATTTCACGACTTTTTATTTCCAATCATTCATGTTGGGATTTTTTTACACACAAAAATTACTATACTTATATTTTAAAAGTAATGATATACCCCGTTCACTATCATTTAATTATTCTATAAACTTTTATGTACACCCATTATGTTGTTGAAATTATCCTATGATTTTCCATGACAAACATTTTTGTAGTAAATACTCATCCCCATTTAGAATCAAGAGTAATAAAATTGTTGTATCTATCCTTAATTTATCAGGGATTTAAATTTATGTAACCTTCAATCCTTATTAAATGTGTTTAAATTTATGAAATATGTCCTTATGTTTTATGATCTAGGAGGCACACTTATCTATATACATGATATGAAAGTGATAGGTGGGACCAAAATTATAATCCCTCCAATGTATTTAAATTGTTTTTATCTCATTAGATTCTATATATGGTGAATAGTAGGTTATCCCATGCACATAATGTTAAGATTTCTAGGTGGTTATCCTTAACTTATTTTTTTGATGTTATGTTTTATGTTGTTTCCACATTCCTATCTTTCCTTAATGTTTTAATCATATATCATTCTTCAATGTTCATATTTATGATTTTAATTCCTTTTATGTCACTTTATATGCCTCTTTACTAACATGTAATACTTTCATCATGTTATTATTTGATGATTACTGAATTGGAATTTATAGCTCACCCCTTTCTTATGTATTCCCCCAGGTTATCCCATGTAGTTTTAGAAGATCTAAGGAATATACAAGAATTTTTTAGAGTTTTTGAATAATTATGTTGTGAATATGTTTCAAGTTCTTTTTATATATACCTAATTACATGAATAAACTAGTCCTCACAATCTTATTTGATTATATTGAGTGTACATTTATGTAATAAATCACGAAATAATGTATTCTAAAGACATGGGTTGTCATATTGATCATGATTTCAAAGGTATAAATAAACCTTCTAGATATCATATAATTTAATGTTAGAGAAATAATGCACATTTTATTTAGAAATTAGGATTATATAACATTAGTTAAAACCTATGGAAAATATTAACGGATAAGTCTAAGTATTAGATAACATCCATTTTTTTTGGTATAGTCGAGATTGTGTTGTTTTATTAGAAATTGCATCATTATCAGGATACTACAAGTGGATGTTAGATCTAACATAAATGTACCTTGGGGTAGTAACCCTAAAAAAGGGTTGGTTGGGTATTAACTTGATCCTCACCTGGAGCACAACAAAGATTCAAAACTGCACACTTGGTTTGACACTCCTGGAGGACATCCTTTGGTTAACCACAATTAGTTTATAAACCATTATGAAGTATTTAAGTATGATTATAACTAATTAGGTTAAATTAAACAATTGAAAAATGACGAAGAATATAAAAATTATTGAAAAAATTGAGTCATAGTTTGAATCAAAAGTATCATATACTAAAAATAAAGGTGTTATTGGTGCAAAAATATTCAGTTTGAGGGTTTCTTTTTTATATTTAGGATACTATAATAACTATTTTGGTTTTATTATTTGGTTAAAAGTAGATAAAAACTATGTATAAAATAAATGTATGTATCTATAAACCATAATGAATTATAACTAAATAAGGGAGCATACATAAATGTTTATGTATTTTAGTATATGCATATTATGATGAAAAAGATGACTTTCCTAATCTTAAATAAGATGGGGAGATTGATATTTTTAATAGAAATTAAATCTTGAAACTCTTAGTTACTTTTATTAATGAGTGATATTTATCTATGATATTTTGGAATAATCTAAAATTTGTGAGGATTATGCGAAACAACTAAGGATTGTTCTTCAGTAGTTTAGCCTTAAAGGTTTGGAAACATATATCAAATTGTATCAATAACCTTGAAAACTAGTTTTATAGAATGGTTATATTTTTTTGGATAACTATTGTCGAACACCATATTCAGGAAAAAATAAGTATTAGTTTTAAAATATTATTTATGTTAAGGTAATAAATGGTTGAATTATTTTCATAAAAGAGAGTTATATAGTGTTTATAGCCTCAAAATTGATTACTAATTAATTTAAGAGTGTTCCATGATATTTTTGGAGAATTTTATCTCATTTTTGGGATTATGATATATATTGACTGGTGTTTTACCTTTTAATGATTTGGTTAATATCATTTTGGGGTTAAAGATAGTGTTAATTTTTGGAATAATAGATGGTTTCATTGTGGTTTAATGTCTTAGAGATTCAAAAGGTTTTGGGAAAGGTATATTTTTATGAATTTATTATTAAGGTATACACATATCTTATTATATGATTTTATTAAATATTAATGTTGTTTGAAGAATGATAAGTAACTTAATATAGGATAATATAGTAAGGTAGAAGTAATATCAAAATTTATATTGAAAATTAAAAATATATCAAGAATACCATCACATAATTTAATTATTGATTGATAATTAAAATTGTGAAGAAAAAATTTCTTTATAGAGGGGAGAAGAATGAAACACCCTATGATTTTAATATATTATTACCTTTAAAAAAGTTAATGTGTTCGATAGCTTTTCCACACAGAACACCAAACTTAACCAAAAAGAATATATTTAGATAAAATATAAACATTTAAGTATGATAATTAAAACCTAGAAATTGAATTAGTGGGAATCAATAAGAGTAAAATCTTTATTAATTGTTTATAGAATGAAATTTAATTTTACTTTTAATACTTATTAAATTCAATTGATATAGTCAGAAAAAGTATTATGATCAATTTATGCTTAGAAATGTATTTATCTAAATATTTTCTTATATTGTGTAATTCCTTTATATTTATTTTTTTTGATTAATTATAAGGAAATAAATTTTTATATTAGTAATTAGTTAAAAATATTTTAATTAGTAAATGATAGTAAATATGAATGATAATGGTTAATATTCTAAAAATCTATCTTCTCATAAAAATAGTTTTCATCATGTATCTTAGTTCTATTTAAAAGTTAAATTTTAAAATTCTAGAATTTGAATTTTTAAAAATGAAAATTATTTTTGGATTCATTATTTTAATAGTTTCACATGATAATTTTTTGGGATATTTCTAAAAAGAATCATTTTAAGTGAATTGTGTAAAATACCATTTTTAAAAATAACAAGACTTTTATGAAATTATTAATATACAATCATACATTTGAAAATAATGATACCTTTTTATAAGACAAAATATTAATTTTATAAGTTAAATTATAATTTTATAATGTTTTATTAAATCTAAAAATCTATATTTGACCATTTTGACAATAAGTTACATTTTCTGATTTTTTTAATACATTATAAATTTAGTATTTTAAAATTACTTCTTCCCAATTTTATAAAATTAATATAATAAAATTTATTTCTAATTAGGTTTAATTATTCCCAATATATTATTAATAAAAAATTTATTTTTATTTATTAAATATATTTTAGCTTAGAAGAAACTAGTTACCACAGTAAAACATAAAATGGTAAAAGTAATAATTCAATGGGTAATTTTCTTGAAAAATGATAAAACATGTAAATAATTAAGTGTATGAGGTGTGGATTAAACTTATTTCTTATAAACTTAATTATTTATAATTTTTTGATCCACTTTCATTGAGAGTGAATTCCCATTATTAAAATGTTATCGGTATTTACAAACATGGAAACCCTTTTAACATATAAAAGGGGCTATCATCTTCTTACTTTATCTCACACCAAAACAACTTACATGGGAGCCAAAAATTCCATAAATCTCCTAAAAATTCATTTCAATGTTCAAAATCATCATGTATTTTCCAAAATACAACCCCTAAATGGCCTAACCCCATTTGCAAAGGAGAAAATCCAAGAAGTGAGGTATAAATTTATATTTTGTCCTTTCTCATTTCTATTTGTTTATGTGCACTTATTATTCCTCAAATTAAATTTAATAATATTAAAATGGTAACATCTATATAACTAGTATACTAATATGTTATTATAATTATGGTACAATCATTAAACACCATTCCCCATTTTATTAAGAAAAATGGAACCATCATTTGTGAGTACGTGTGGACACCGCTTACAGAGAAGGATAATTTCTTGTTTTTTCATTACCGCCTTTCATAGATGGTTATAAAAATTATTTTAAATGATAATTATTATTTTAATTACATTAATTAGGTTATATTAATACAAATTTTATAATCTATTAATGATATGATCAATCAACAATGATTGTTAATTTAATCATTTAAAATAGTTGTTATAATAGGGAATTTTTCTTATTCACATTATGTAATATTTTAATATCCATTAATTATTAATCTAATTATTTAAAATTATGATATATAATACTAATAAACACTAAATAATATCATTGTGCTTCTAGTATAAGTATATTATAACAAAACCACTACACAATCTTCAATTCATGATGATATGTTTTTGTTTTGGTCAGTTTAAACACCAACTTGAACAATGCTATAAATTTATATCATGTATGACTAGGGAAACCTAATTTATTGTATAATATGATAAAAATATGTAAATAAATATTTTTTTTGTTATGAAATTGTAAAATTATTATTATTCTCATTAATTAATGAAACATATTTTGTTCATTAAGAACCACTAAAACATGATCCTCTCCAATTACATCTTCATGGTATATAACCAAAACAATAATGGAATATAATTATACCTATATAAATATCATATAAAATCTAATATTTTACCTTTAATTATCTTTTAATGATGAAATTGGCAGTAATATTTAATACCAATAATATATTTTCAAAACTTTTTTAAAATAATCATGATTACTTACACCTGACATTGGAAATGGGAAATAACTAACTAGAATTCATATAGATAATGATTAGAAATGAAGAGAATAAATGGAAAGAATATATTAGTAAAGATATAAAATAATTTATTTATATAGTTATGTTTATTTTATATGAAGTTAAAGTATGTTCACGAAATTCATAACAAAAGGTAAGGTTTTGTTGTTTCAATTTTCAATTCCTTGAGGCACGCCTTTTGTTATACACCATTTTTTTATAATATTGTATCTAAAACCTATTTAAAATTATTTATAATGATAACATAACTATTAAAGTTATTTAATGTTTTATTTTAAATTATATCTTTTAAGTGATTTTCATTCTAATGTTTCTATAATTTTAAGGGTTTTATTGGTCTCAATTACAATTATTTTAGACATGTTACAAGTATTAACCAAGTTTCCTTTGTATGATGTTCTATTAATTTACAATACTATGAATGTTATATACTTTATTACCATTTAATTAATTTTATATACTAATCAAAATCATTTTATTTTCATCAAATTCATTTTTACTCAAGTGTTACCCCAATCGAAAGTGTTTTTTGTAACTCAATTTTAATTCACTGAGTTATAATTATTCTCTTGAAGTTATTTCATATATGTTTGGTACATTCTGAACATTGATTATAATTTTTGGTATTCTCTTATTTTTCATATTGTTACCACATAAAACTCTTTTCAAATATTTTATACTTCATGGAGTATGTTTTCCATAATTGATATTGATGACTTTAATATCCTTTCATTGAGTTATAAAGTTTTATCATTAACATTTTTCTTATATGTTCAGGTTATCCAACCACAATATTTTATTATATGTTTTTTATAATCAGATTTTTTAAAATTATATTTTAATAAAAATTTTGTTTTATTAATCTTTTTAAAATGTGGGTTTTCAGAAAAGGTAATTTCAATGAATTAAAAAGGTTTCTTTCATAATAAAATGTTTTATGTTTTTACACCACATTTCCTATAGAAACAATTATGTCATTTTGAATCCTCCTATATTGTAGATTCTTTTTCAAAGTAAAATTTTTCAAAATATTTTTCTTCACCTTTTCAAAAGTTGTATTTTAAAGTGACATGAAAGTTTTTATTTTAAATAAACGTTAAAAATGTTTCCCAAAGCTCTTTTATGTTTTCCCTATAATTTTTATTTTAATATTAAAACAAATTTAAAATCAAAGGAATTATACTGCATGATTTATTACCTAATATATTTATATATTTTATCTTTCGGGTATTTAACTCATGGTATCTAATAATTAGATTCTTGATCCCTTCCTATATAAAATCATTCAAAGCATTCTTTTACTTGTTTTTCCTCCATCTATGTGAACATACTTATGATTTTCCTTTGTTATGATTGGGATATGTTATTTTCTATTCATCCACCTTAATTATCTGGATGAATTATATAATGTTATTTATTGTCAATGATATGATCCATCACTGCTTTTTTCTTGCCTAACTATATGCTGTGGATATGCCTGAATTTTTTTCTATTGACTTTTCATTTTGAATACCCTATTTTCTATTTCTTTTATAGAAGTGCATTCAACTAGATTTTGTATGTCAATTGATTAGGGAAATTATTGACTTAACTATATACCATTATTTCATATAGTTTTATCTTGAGGGATGCTTAAATAGAAAGCTATTCTATTTATTGAGTAGTCAATTATTGAAAATCTATATATTTTTTATTTCGATGTGGAGGTTTATTTAATAATTTGGTAAGATGAATATGTATTATTTAAACATAAAAATTCTTTATTTGGATATATTATGATCATATTTACCATTTTATTAACATAGGTAAAATTATTGGCATTCCGTATGTTGTTATTTTAATGTAGATGATTAATATCAATGTTGATTGTGTATTTATTACTCATTATCTCATATAATGAATGCATTAGACTAAAAAAACTAATGGGTTGTTCTCAAAAATATATATCCCCTTGAAGAATGAGTAGGTATTATGGGAATTTTTTTGGGTGTTTGGTTTATGCCTGCAAAGAATATAATATTACATAGACATAGGGCCTTGATGTTAGGATAATAATGTCTTGGCTTAGGGACTATAATTATCAGTCTAGCATTATGCATTTCATTACAAATGAATAATTTATTATTATCCATGTTTTCTATATAATTTCATTTATATCCACCGATATATTGTGATCTCATTTTTTTAAAAGGTCCAACCAGAAGCAAAGCTTCTAACCATTTATTAATCAAAAGGGAAAATGAACATAAAAGTGGTGGAAAGGGTCAAACAAATAGGATTTTCCTCAATCAAAAGACTAAAAATAATAATATGAAATATCATTCCCATAATCAGAGTCACCAGTAGAGTCCCACTCAGATTGAGACACCTCCCAGTTGAAAATCTTAACAAAAATTTCATCCATATTTTTTAACACCTTTAAAGATGATCTAGTAGACAAGTTCTTAGAATAATGGGAATAGTTCTTGTGAGGTCTCCTTTTTGGTGGAATAGAGGTAAAACCCTCACTATCAGTTATCCCTATCTCACCAATTAATATAACATCCTTTAAAGAGATAGGTCAACCACTACCCAAATTAAGGGTTCTGATGTTTCCCATTTCATCATCAGAGACATTCCCCCATTTCTCAGAAATATTAGAAGACTATAAGAGATTCTGAATTTCTTGGTGATAGTCAGTGTGCTACGATGCGTCATTTTGATTGGATACATCAACCAGATAGGGAATATGGAATATGTACTATGTTTAAGTAACTTCCATAAATAAATAAACGTGAATATTTTAAGGTCGACTATGAGATATTTCTGTAGACACATCAATTATCAACTCTTTTTCCCTCAAAATAGACAATTGAGAATCATGTTTCACTGAAAGTAACCCAAAATCTTCACCAGGAGCTAGTTATTTGGGGGGGGGGGGGGGTCACCATCCTTATTAGTAGGCTTTGATAAAGATGAGTCTTTCACATTTGGAATTCTTCAATAAAGGGTGGTAGGATGACCTCTCATCCCACACTCTTTATAAGAAACGTTTTTCTAGCATAGATCCACAGAGTGCCCAAAAACCATACATTCAGAGTAGAAGAAGGGATTTTTTTTCATAATCAACATTAATTTTAATGTTATCATATAGAGTAGACAGGGTTAACTTTTCAATAATAGTGGAGCTAAGATAAACCTTCACTAGCATCCTAGAAAAGTACCCAAACCAGATATCCTCAGTTTCTTTATCAAGACGAATAGGAGTCCCAATTTCATGCTAATGTCATAAAGAATCTTCAGATCCCAAAGGACTCAATTAAGACCATATAGTATGAACCAATCCTAAGAAAAAACATTTCTTGCATGAGATACATTGAAATCCAAAGACCATTCATTTAAATTCAGCAAACCAGGTTTCATCAATAGTGAACCAATGATCCACACATGACACTTCAAGTCATCTGATGGAAAATGGTAGTGAAAAAACCCTCGACCAAGAGAGACACATTTCTAATTGAAAAAACTCCACAAAATCAAGGTTATTTGAAAAAATTCTTCAAGATTCCATGATTGTGCACTTATGGGAAAGACAATGCAAGCAATCAATGAGTTTTTTTTATTTACAATCTCTCAGCAAGTGCTGTAGGATTGGTCTCAACATGAGAAGATGAACCCTTATGAAGAATTCTTCCAGGACATGAGTCCTTGAAAAATTACACATTAAACATCATCCTAGAATATGAATCTTTCATCACATCCACAAAGGATCGAACTCTTGGTAGAGGAAAATCGTGAGGCTTTATCCATTCTACCCACACTATAACCACTGAATCAATAAAATAATCCTTCATTGCCACATTAATAATCGACTGAACAGAAGAAATACATGAACACCTATCAGAATCCTTAAATGAACTGAAAACTAGTGTATTCAAAAAACCGACCGTGCTGGATGGTCAGATTCCATATCCAATAATCGAAGCTATTGTAGAGGAATATCTGGCCACACTGTTCGTGTTCACAACAACCAATGGACCGTAGTCACTAACGGAGAGCCACAAATCACAGATTAGAGGCAAGGAGGAGACCACCGATGTAGGGGTCACCAACACCATGCCTCCAGTTTTTGAGGGAGGAGCCTTCATAGGAAATTCTGATGCAACATCATCGAAACGAGGGACGATCTTGGATCGAAAATACTGTCAGATTTCCGTCATCGAGAAACCATAAAATTATCCACCATGGGAGAGAAGAGAGACCACCATATTCTCCATTTTTATTCCATAATATTAATGCTATTTTTATTCCTTCCATAATATTAATGTTATGTTTATTTTATGATTAACTAATTTGAATGATTTCTCTTACTAATCATTTGAGGTCACCCCTTATTATGTTTCTATTTTCCTAGGAAATGGAAAAATGTATTACACATGAACTTTATAATAATATTTGTGTGTGAATAATTTGTGGGAGATAATGAAGAAATATTATGGATTAAGTGGATTCTTATATAGTTGAAAAAATCAATTAGTTGAGAAATGCATGGGGTTTTTAATTTATTGTTTCCCTAATTATATGAATATATAAACCAAAAAGGTCTTGGGAATATATATAAATTAATTTTTGATTTAATTATTTTAATTATATGATATTTATGTTTGTGAATATATAGTTGGTATCAAATCCATTATATAATTTATGAAATTGGATCTAGGAGTACTTGTTTAGGGATCCACATTCCACTGCTCTACTTCTTATCCCTTCTTTGATTTCAATTATTGTATAGTGATTTTAATTTGTATTTTCACTAAAGCATGGTTAAATCAACATTGATTAATATGTATTTATTATTTCTCTATTTTATATGTTCAAATAATATTTTTTATTTAATTGATAGTTATTTTATTATGGAAACATTTCTTAAAGGGTTTTATTAGGTTTTTCTTTTCATTTGGTTTTAATTTTTCATGGTCTTGGTTATAAAAAATTGAGGATTCTTTATTTTTTGTGTGTTTGGAATATTTTGAGTTATGTCTTTCATATTTTAGATTATTATTATAGTTTAGTTATTTAGAGAAACCATTTTATTAATTGAAAGAATATACTATGTGTTTACTTGATTAAAAGGATCTTACGAATTGATTATAATGGTTGGTTATCTTAGACCCCATATGTTTTTTAGGTGTGTCTTGTGATATTCTTGTTACCATATTTTTTAAACATTAATAAAAGATAAACAATAATTTTGAAAATCCAAATAGAATTATCATAAATAATTAATTTATTTCCTAATTTGAAATTATATTGATACATAATTTCATAAATATGTATTATTATTCTGTGATAAATTATTGTTTTTATTTATTTCGGTTATATGAAATATGAGTTATTTATGTCATGTTAAATAATTTTCTATTTTAAAGGTTACCAATAATGCCTCATTTTTTTCAATATAATTATTAATTCCATACCTTTTTAATATTATACTATAACTTCTTATTTAAGAAATTTTCCCCTATGAACACCGTTTGGTTTTTCTTTCTCGGGATGTGCATATTGAAACTGAGTGGGTGGGAGGCCAAATCATCTTTTAAAAAATCTCATTTTCTTGTTTAAAACTCTCTTATATTCAAGAAATCCACACTTGTAATAATACTAGTTACCCTTTCATGAAATAAATTGATTCAAAATTATTTATTTTTAAGAATACTACATAAGTAATTATGTTATATGTATTTGGAAAAAATTATTGATGATGCTACAGTTTAAATCCATATAAGAAAAAATATGGAAGTAATTATATCTAGGAAGAAACTATGGATGTAATTCTATATAGTAATGTGTATGAGGTAAATATTGGTGGAAAGTTCCATGTTTCTATGATTGGGATAAAAGAAGTATTCTATATATCCTTTATACTGATATCAAAACTCAGATAGTTTGATGTAACAATTTAAATTCATATGAAAAGGAGTAACACTTAGGGGAATTTTTTTATCAACTTGTTAATGAATAATAAGGTATGATATATATTGTAATAGTATATGAGTAGGGAAAAACATTACTTTTACGGTTATGGAATAATGGAAAAATTTATGACTATTAAGTCCATGCATGCAAGATAAATGATGTGCCTTTTGAGGGAATTAAACAAAGAAAAATGTTTAATGTAGACTCTGTTTATATGAATAGGAGCACTAGGTAAAATATTCTAATAATTATTTTATTAATAGAAAATTTTCATGAATTTACAAGTGGGTGTATAAGGATCTATAATAACTAAATCCAATATTATTGGGATTTTGACCAAGGAAGGGACCTAATAACCTAAAGCCTAAAAAGAAACAAATGAACATGCTAGAAGAATGTACTAGGAATTATGATAGATATAAAGCCCAAGAGTATATATTTTTTCCTCAATAACCACGATGGAATTTAAACCCTAGAGGTGTTCCCTATATTCCTTGATAAGAGGGATACTAATTATCATAGGGATGAATGATTTATTATCCTCTAAGAATCCACAATAGGAAGAAAAATTTGATGGCAGAGATCTATCACAGGGTAGAAAATTGACATTATAAAAAGGGATACACTATAAGGGTAAAATGATTTCATTAATGATCCTAGTTATTGAAATAGGTTTATAAGGGTGAATAGGTGTGAAAAAACATATTTTTAGGATAATTACCTTAGTTATATGATGCTAATATAGTTATATTAACACATAAATAAAATGAAGGTGCTTCACTTCTGTAGGTGACCTAAGTGAGTGTTTATCCTATAGTGATTTATACGATCCATGTGAAACTAGCTTTGATTAAAGAGGCTCACCACAAATTTCATTTCCCCAAACTACCTTTAAATGCAAATCATTGATGTCCTTATATTTAGTATATCGTTAATACTTTTTTAAAGTGGTGTTTCATGAAGGTTTCTCATATGAGACATTCAAAAGAATCAAATACACCCATCTCCCATTTATTATATTATATTCTCATTAAAAAAACAATTATGGGAGTTTACAAAGCTTGATAATACTAAAAAGGGAGATTGTATTCACTCTATTCATACTTGGTATCCTATATTCTATGTTTTCAAGACAAATAATGTATTTATAGGTAAATATACCTTAACCACCCAACCTCTATCTTTGCATGGGTGGTTTAATCCAAACAGGGAGAAAACAGTTTTTCTTGAAGTGGGAGATACAGCATATATTTTCATTATTTATAATTTTTAGTTAAATTATTTAATACTAACCATATTCATATTTTAAGTACAAAATTACTTCTTTTACTTTATAAAACCATTTTATAAATTTGTGTGAAAATAGAAAATATTCTAATTTTTAAGTCGTTTATTAGTATCCAATTATTAATTTCAAAGGTTAACCTTAATTTTGAGTATTTTTGATATATAATAAGAAGTATATAACCTAATATATTAATTTTTAGATGTTGGATTGAGTTATTAGAGAAAAGGTAATACATAGGAGTATATTTTCTAGGAAACATATCAAAAAATGAGAAAGTTATAAAATTTGTAAGATTTATTTTGAAGTGGAGAAGAATAAATTTTACAAAGTTTACATATTTGTAAAATACACTATCCGATATGTAAATGTAAATTGGGTGAGAATAAAAGTAACACTTATGGCCCCTGTGATATGTAAATGTAAACACTATAACCTCAAGTATGGATTGCTGATGCATAAAATTAACTTCAATAAGTATATAATATTAAATAGTTGAAAACATAAAGTTCTATGTTTTTTACACTGTGGAGGATTTTATCAAAATCTCAGAGTATATGAGAGTCTTTTCCCAATATGTAAAAGTATTACATGTATACAAAAAAGGCATACAGTTTATGTAATTTTATTGGACACATATATAATATTCATTTCTATTTCAAAAGGGATATGTAAGGGTATAACACTTAAAGAATATTTAGACAAGCCCCATGAGTAAGAGTTATTTACTTTTCCAAAAACAAAAATCATGTAATGTGTAGATACCCTAAGCTTGAAGTACATGGACATTACATTACTTTTGCTTAATACTTAGTACATTACAAAAACACACACAAGGACCGTAATAGTTTAGTGTCTTCAGAAACTCGGAATATAATCTTCTAATCTTGGTGAAAGATCTTCAACATCTCCCATAAAGATCTTCCCTTTTTTTTCTTACCTAAAACCTTTCTTTATATCCTAGGGAAAAGAAAACATAAAAGGGTGAGCTCAAATTCTCAGTAAGGGTAAATAAAAGAAATATCAATCACATCATATTCATAAGAACATAACAATTTGGAAATCTTACCCTGCAAAAGAGATCATAATTTCATAACATGGGATAAATCATGGTAGTGAAATGTAATCACAATAATCATAACTTAAAACATGAAGCTTTTTATCATACACACATAATCATAGAGAATCATTTTATATTAGTCAAGACTCATTTCCAAGACTATCTTAGTGGACAAAGTCCATTTTCGAACCGAGTTCATTCCTCGTTTCAGTCCTGTTTCACTGAACCGGTTTAACCTGCCATTCCAGCCATGTCTATCTCATGAGATATAAAATCTTTACCCAATGCATTGGAGGGAGATATAGGTCCCACCCATCTCATAATGATACCATTCTTATGTGTGCCACAAAATCATAAACCATACATCATAGCATAACCCATGTAATAAAAATGGGAATCTTAAACATCGTGACATTATAAAAAAATTCATATAAGATAAGGGAATTCATAAAAATATTTCCATCACAACATAATAAAATCCATGTAATAATAGTGATAGAAAAAAACCCTTTATTATCTTAGATGGAGAATAATTTTGATAAAATAGTTGAAATAAATTCTTGAGGAAAATATCCTTTCTTCATCAAAATCAATTTCTTTTCACAAAACGTCATGAAATTTTAAAAGAAAGGGATTTTTTTGAAAATAGTCATGAAATATTTTGGAGGAAGCTTCATGAAAATAGGGCTTTATAAAACCGTAAAAATCCGATCGTTCCGTATAAGTTAAAAAAACATTCTTCTCGTACTTTTTCCGAAAAAGTCAAAAAGTACCTCATAAAAGAAATATTCCTTCTATACAATGTGGTAAAAGTAGGAATGGGTAAAAATGACTTTAAACATACATGGAAGAAAATTAAACATTTTATGAAAACATCATGAGAACATATGGACATGGATAATAATCATAACCCCAGTAAATACTTACGAATATACAATCTCGGATAAGAATGAGATTGGAATAATTATCCCTTACCTTATGTCTGATTTGCTCCATAAGTGTCCGAACCTCCTGTATAATGATTTAAATAATGTCCTTGACTTATTCCAGAATCATACTCATTTTTATGATATCATATATGGTCATATTCTTAGCTTCTTATTAGTAATATTTCATTGTTACTTGTTATTCGGGTGTTTATTGCTTTTTGTTCTTATGCGTGTTTTGTAGAATAAATTCTTATTCTTCTTTTAGGTTATAGATACGTCATTTAAAGAATGTTATTAGTGTAATATATATCATATTCATTGACTCAATTCATTTATGTAATAATTATGTAATGAAAATCATGTAGAACGAGTCGCATCACATCGTGGAGACGGTATTCCGTAAGTACGCACGAGCGATGATATCATTCCCATGATCATGGAATTGTATTTGAGTGTATGTATACTATTTAAGAATCAATATAACTTTTCAATAATTATATATATTCATTATTTACACCATTATACCCATACAAGTATGGTGTTGGTGGAAAATAGATTACACCACGGCGTGGAGACGGTATTCCGTACGTACGCAAGCGCGATGATTTCGTTTTCCGTAGGATGGATAGATGGTGAAATAGGGTTGTTTCATACTTATAATAAAATATCAGTATATTAGTGATACATATGTTATTAATTCATAACGAAACAACTAAACAAGAAGAAGTGGAAGAAGAAATAATGTTGAAAGAATCGGTAACAGACATTACCTCTTCTTTGAAGCACTTCTTTGAGACCTCCTTTTAGGGAACTAAAATTGGTCTTTTAAGAAGACCTGGACCTCTAGGATGTCTCTAGGGAAGTGGAGAGAAGAAATTTTCAGGGGTTGGATGATCTTGAAGTCTCAAAGTGGTGTGAGGAAGAGAGGGATGAGGTTCCCTTTTATAAGGGAGGAGAGGGGCACCTTTGGAAAAACAAAAAAATATTATTTTATTATAAATCCATATTCAGTTTTAAATAGCTCCAAATTAATTTATTTCGAAGATAAGGTGGGTATGGGTCTAAATAATCTCATACAATAGAATTTGGAAAAGTTTAGTTTACTATTTTAACCTTATAATTTAGATTTAACTTTAAGTTAGATAATTTTACTTTTACCGTGTCTTTTTGTGTTCTTACACTATAAGGTTAATAAACTTACTATAAGAAGCCAAACGAACCCCAAGTTGTTTATTATTAATATATATAACCTTATATAAGTCATTGTGCCGAACCTTAGATTATTATGAAAAAAATAACAATTAATAATATAATAATTGTTTTAAAAACTATTTTATGTCAATTTTGACACTATTTAGTAATTGATTTTTTTGAAAATCATAACAGAATGATTAGTTCTAAAAAAGTTAATTAAATGAATACTAACATGTCATATTAACCTAGAAAATTAGTGTAATTCATAAAAAGTCTCAAATTACATTTATTTGGGTATTTATAACATCAATTATGTTAATATTTCATTAATAAGATAACTACTGCATCATCTTTGTGTCATAAATAAATTAAATTATTTAATGTATAAAAATAAAAAATAAAAAACCATTATTTAGGAAATCTTTTTATATTTCTAATGAATATTTATAGTCGAATTTATCTTCTTTATAACTCTATATTAAAAATGATTTACTTATTAAACTTTGATTTTAACTATTTTAACCCTTCTTTAAATAAATTAATAATAAATGTCCTAATCTAATCCAAGTGGGCCTAAATGGTCATATTTTATTCCTAAGGTTGTTTTTGGTCGAATTAAACTTATCCAATAGAATTAGGACATGTTTTAGGGTAATAATAATATCATTTTTACCCTTAATTATCCTATTTACATTTAACCGTGGTAAAAAAAGTAAAAAGTCACTATTCACCAAAAATTATTTTCATCTCATTGAATCACATTTTAATTACTGATGTCAACCATGTCTCTCGGATTTTTGAAATTCCATTCACAAAAGCGGTAAAATTAAGTTTTATGTAAATTTGCAAATTCTCCTAGGAGGTCGGTAAAAGATGGTGAAAAGTTCAATGAAATATTTATATATCTAAAATTATTATAAAATTACTCTAATGAATTACATTGAACTTATATAGGTATTATGTATCAATTTTGACATAAAATAAATTTAAATAAAATAAATAATTATTTAAATAAAAAGTCGGTTTTTAAATAGTAACCCAGTGTTTTCACTATTCATAAAAAATTGAAAGTTTTCAGAAAAATACCAAAATTTCACCCTAGGCTAATTTCGATATTCCGAATCCAAAAATAAGTCCAAAAAATAAAATTTATAAAATTTCAAAAAGTGGATATTACTGTTCATAACGGCTAGTTTTAATAATATTTTAATAGCATATCGTTGTTTAGTGAAACTCGGTATTGCGTACAACACACGCTATCGTGGAAGGTCGCACTTGTGTGTAATGCAAGCCAAGTCAGGGATGCGTGTTGTGAAAGTTCCTTTTGGTGTATCGTACAACACAAGACATTAATGAAATTAAAAATAATATTTTTCGTAAAATCTTGGGGTGCTACATTCTACCCCCCTTAAAATGAATTTCGCCCTCGAAATTCATCGGGGTTATAAATGGTTTACTACTCGAAAGTTTCTTTAATAGAAACCCACATCGTAAAAAGGAAAACCAAAACTTGGCTTTAAAAACTAAAGTATGAAATGTAACGGTTACCCAAATTAACTAATCACTGGGTTTCCAAATAAGAGAACATAGGTGAAAATATGGATATGGAAGAGAAATCTAACCATCATGTTCAGATGGATAGTGGTAGAGAATATGACTATGAAAAATACAACAATCACAAAGCCATAAATTTGTGATGATCTAGGGTACCATCTGATTCATCAGATACAAGGGCACTAGGAAAACATTTTTGGTTTTCAAGATCATTTCCCTAAAGTTGAAGAATTTGAATTAGAATAAATACTTACTTTATTTTGGTACAATCTCACTGTTGTTCATGCTTTGAACAATTTCCACTTCATCTCTTAAAGAAATGAAGTTGAATTTGTTATTCATTAAGTGTTAATAGATCATGTGATAGAATGATGGGTCATTCCATCTGTTTCAAACAAAAGGTTAGCAAAAGTTATCAAATATACATAATTCCATCTATGGTGAGGTTAATCATATATGATTCCAAGAATGAACTTATACTTCATATATCAGACCACGTAATAAAATAAAACTAGTTTCTACTAACCAGGGACTTCCTGTAGTCCAGTGGTAGGCGATAAAGGCTAGTCGCACTTCGGTTTTGGGTTCGATTCCCACAGCCTTGTCCGACGCGATGGGCTGTCGCCCGTCCTGCAGGTTGTCCTTTTTCTAAATCTAGATTACTATAACATCCCATCAATAATATCGAAAAAATTTCTATCCTTAAACAGTACTAACTTATGTCCAACATAATCCATTCCAATCTTTAGGCTCATCTAAAATACTTCGGTCCATGCTCATAGTATAAAGAAAATGATTACTTGAAATGTCACATAACAATCACGTGAATGCCATCATTTATCCCCCATATATCATAAGATATATCTTGTTGGTCAAATTACAAACATTTGAATACCTTAATCATGTATTCTCTTGAATAATGAATACCCATTCAACCTTAGTGAAAACATGAATGCAGTTAAAAGTTAACACTTTCCACAAACCAAAATCCTCAAAATTATTTATCCTCAAACCATGATATCACTTAGTCCTTATATCAATCATGAGCTCATGAATAAAATGAAACATCTCATTATCTTCTTATCTCTTCATTATGCGCATATAATCTGCTTACAAAAAATATCTCAATCACTTTCCATGGTTACTGGTACCATAAAATTATTGAAAACCACAATAGGCCAATACATAAATATTCCAATATTCCACGATACTATATACAACATTATTTTGGAATCCCATTACATAAACAATTAATCATTCCACCACATTGTTGTCATATTCAACATCGCCAATAGTGATCGCATGTGACTTCCCTTTGTCCTTTGCCTTAAGTGGTTGCTCATGTCGATCATCATTAACCCTTGGATTAGGGCATTGATTAGCATAATGCCCCATTTCATTGCACTTAAAGCATTGAAGTGTTGTTGGTGCATTCTCTGCAGTCTTTTCTTTATTCACACCATTAGCAACCCTTTTTCCATTACTTCGACACTCAGCTGCTCGATGACCTTCTTTTCCACACTTAAAACATTTTCTAGTCCCTTTAAGACAATCTCCACCATGCTTCTTTCCACACTTTGAGCATAAGGAAACATTCATATTCTTTTCACCATTATTCTGAGATTTCTCCTTGAACTCCATCTTTCGTTTCTTGTCAAAACCATGAGATGGATATGTAACACCAACTTCCATTTCTTCCTTAATAGCACAACACACAATTTCTTCATAGCTACTAAAGTCTCTTATAGCTAATGCCCTTCGATGATTCGGTTTTAAGACACTGAAGAATCGATCAACTTTACTTTCAGGTTGGATGATAAATCCAGATGCATACCTTGCAAGCCTTGTAAAATTCACTTCGTATATACCAACAGATTCATCATCCTTTTGCTTTAGTTCAAGAAACTCCTTCTCCATCTTTGTTCGAAGAATACGAGGGAAGTACTTATTGCAAAATAAGTTCTGGAACTCGTCCCATTCCATGGACTCAATTTCATCTCTTGGCCAGGTATTCTTGATAAGATTCTACCATTGATCAACATCACATTCCAAACAATATACTGCTAAGATGACTTTATCATGTTCAGAACATTGAAGAAGTGAAAATATCTTTTCAGTGGTACTGATCCATTGTTCAGCAACAAGTGGATCAGAAGACCCACTGAAAGAAGGTGGGCATTACCTCATGAAGGACTCAATAGAATATTGTTCCCTTCTCTGCTCATTTGGAAGTCCAGAATGATTCATAGCTTGTGTAAGTATAGCAATAATATTTTTCACTCCATCTCCCATAACGTTGGTTTGTTCAGGAGGACAATCATTGCATCATCCATTACATTGATCAATACAGTTCCTTCGGTTTCCAGCCATCATCTAAAACCCAAAAAGAATAGTGTGAGAGGCAAAAATTACGCTAGGGAAAACCACATAATAAAGGGGAAGTACCATCAATATCTAACATCTTAGGTTTAATTCTAAGATGGTTAGCGAAATTCTAGGACTATAAAGTATACTTAACCTTAGGGACATCCCTATAAATACCTTAGAAATATCTCTAGGGATCTCACTAAAGTTCTCGCATCCTAGTTTGCAAAGGTTGACTAAACCTTTCCTCTGATACCACCTGTAGAGACCCTAAGCTTGAAGTACATGGACATTACATTACTTTTGCGGAATACTTAGTACATTACAAAAACACACACACAGGGACCGTGATAGTTTAGTGTCTTTGGAAACTCGGAATATAATCTTCTAATCATGGTGAAAGATCTTCAACATTTCCCATAAAGATCTTACCTTTTTTTTTCTTACCTAAAACCTTTCTTTATATCCCGGGGAAAAGAAAACATAAAAGGGTGAGCTCAAATGCTCAGTAAGGGTAAACACAAGAAATATCAATCACATCATATTCATAAGAACATAACAATTTGGAAATCTTACCCTGCAAAAGAGATCATAATTTCATAAGATGGGATAAATCATGGTAGTGAAATGTAATCACAATTATCATAACTTAAAACATGAAGCTTTATGGAATACACACATAATCATAGAGAATCATTTCTTATTAGTCAAGACTCATTTCCAAGACTATCTTAGTGGACAAAGTCCATTTCTGAACCGAGTTCATTCCTCGTTTCAGTCCTGTTTCACTGAACCGGTTTAACCTACCGTTTCAGCCATGTCTATCTCATGAGATATAAAATCTTTACCCAATGCATTGGAGGGAGATATAGGTCCCACCCATCTCATAATGATACCATTCTTATGTGTTCCACAAAATCATAAACCATACATCATAGCATAACCCATGTAATAAAAATGGGAAACTTAAACATCGTGACATCATAAAACAATTAATATAAGATAAAGGAATTCATAAAAATATTTCCATCACAACATAATAAAATCCATGTAATAATAGGGATAGAAACAGAACCCTTTATTATCTTAGATGGAAAATAATTTTGATAAAACACTTGAAATAAATTCTTGAGGAAAATATCCTTTCTTCATCAAAATCAATTTCTTTTCACAAAACGTCATGAAATTTGAAAAGAAAGATATTTTTTTGAAAATAGTCATGAAATATTTTTGAGGAAGCTTCATTAAAATAAGGCTTTATAAAAATGTAAAAATCCGGTCGTCCCGTATAAGTTAAAAAAACATTCTTCTCATACTTTTGCCGGAAAAGTCAAAAAGTACCTCGTAAAAGAAATATTCCTTCTATACAATGTGGTAAAAGTAGGAAAAGGTAAAAATGACTTTAAACATACATGGAAGAAAAGTATACATTTTATGAAAACATCATGAGAACATATGGACATGGATAATAATCATAACCCCAGTAAATACTTACAAATAAACAATCTCGGATAAGAATGAGATTGGAATAATTATCCCTTACCTTATGTCTGATTTGCTCCATAAGTGTCCGAACCTCCTGTATAATGATTTAAATAATGTCATTGACTTATTACAGAATCAAACTCATTGTTATGATATGATATATGGTCATATTCTTAGCTTCTTATTATTAATATTTCATTGTTACTTGTTATTCGGGTGTTTGTTGCTTTTTGTTCTTATGCGTGTTTTGTCGAATAAATTCTTATTCTTCTTTTAGGTTATAGATACATCATTTACAGAATGTTATTAGTGTAATATATATCATATTCATTCACTCAATTCATTTATGTAATAATTATGTAATGAAAATCATGTAGAACGAGTCGCATCACATCGTGGAGACGGTATTCCGTACGTACGCACGAGCGATGATATCGTTCCCATGATCGTGGAATTGTATTAGAGAGTATGTATACTATTTCAGAATCAATATCACTTTACAATAATCATATATATTCATTATTTACACCATTATACCCATCCAAGTAAGGTGGTGGTGGAAAATAGATTACACCACGGCGTGGAGACGGTATTCCGTACGTACACACGCGCGGTGATTTCGTTTTCCGTAGGATGGATACATGGTGAAATAGGGTTGTTTCATACTTATAATAAAATATCAGTATATGAGTGATAATGATTTTATTACTTCATAATTAAACAACTAAAGAAGAAGAAGTGGAAGAAGAAATAAAGTTGAAAGAATCGGTAACAGACATTACCTCTTCTTTGAAGCGCTTCTTTGAGACCTCCTTTTAGGGCACTAAAATTGGTCTTTGAAGAAGACCAGGACCTATAGGTTGTCTCTAGGGAAGCGGAGAGAAGAAATTGGCAGGGTTTGGCCGAGCTTGAGGGCTCAAAGTGGTGTGAGGAAGAGAGGGAGGGGGTGCCTTTTTATAAGGGAGGAGAGGGGCACCTTTGGAAAAACTGAAAATATTATTTTATTATAAAGCCATATTCAGTTTTAAATAGCTCCAAATTGATTTATTTCGAAGCTAAGGTGGGGATGGGTCGAAATAATCTCATCCAATATAATTTGGAAAAGTTTAGTTTACTATTTTAACCTTATCATTTAGATTTAACTTTAAGTTAGATAATTTTACTTTTACCGTGTCTTTTTGTGTTCTTACACTATAAGGTTAATAAACTTACTATAAGAAGGAAAAAGAACCCCAAGTTGTTTATTATTAATATATATAACCTTATCTAAGTCATTTTACCGATCCTTATATTTTTAGGAATAAAATAAAAATTAATAATATAATATTTTTTTAAAAAACTATTTTATGTCAATTTTGACACTATTTAGTAATTGATTTTTGTGAAACTCATAACAGAATTATTAGTTCTAAAAACGTTAATTAAATGAATACTAACATGTCATATTAACCTATGAAATTAGTGGAATTCATAAAAAGTCTCAAATTAAATTTATTTGGGTATTTATAACATCAATTATGTTAATATTTCATTAATAAGATAACTACTGCATCATCTTTGTGTCATAAATAAATTAAATTATTTAATGTCTAAAAATTACAAATAAACTACCATTATGTGGGAAATCTTTTTATCTTTCTAATTAATAGTTATAGTCTAATTTATATTATGTATAACTCTATATTAAAAATAATTTACTTATTAAACTTTGATTTTAACTATTTTAACCCTTATTTAAATAAATTAATAATAAATGTCCTAATCAAATCCAAGTGGGCCTAAATGGTCATATTTTATTCCTAAGGTTGTTTTTGGTCGAATTAAACTTATCCAATAGAATTAGGACATTTTTTAGGGTAATAATAATATCATTTTTACCCTTAATTACCCTATTTACTTTTATCCGAGGTAAAAAAAAGTAAAAATTTACTATTCACCAAAAATTATTTTAATCTCATTGAACCACATTTTACTTACTGACATCAACCGTGTCAATTGGATTTTTGAAATTCCATTCACAAAAGCGGTAAAATTAAGTTTTATGTAAATTTGCAAATTCTCCTAGGAGGTGGGTAAAAGACAGTGAAAAGTTCAATGAAATTTTTATATATCTAAAATTATTATAAAATTACTCTAATGAATTACAATGAACTTATATAGGTATTATGTATCAATTTTGACCTAAAATAAATTTAAATAAAATAAATAATTATTTAAATAAAAAGTCGGTTTTTAAATAGTAACCCAGTGTTTTCACTATTCATCAAAAATTGAAAGTTTTCAGAAAAATACCAAAATTTTACTCTAGGCTAATTTCACTATTCTGAATCCAAAAATGAAGTCCAAAAAATAAAATTTATAAAATTTAAAAAAGTGGGTATTACTATTAATAACGACTAGTTTTAATAATATTTTAATAGCATATCGTTGTTTAGCGAAACTCGGTATTGCGTACAACACACGCTATCGTGGAAGGTCGCACTTGCGTGTAATGCAAGCCAAGTCAGGGATGCGTGTAATGCAAGCCAAGTCAGGGATGCGTGTTGTGCAAGCTCCTTTTGGTGTAGTGTACAACACAAGACATTAATGAAATTAAAAGGAATATTTTTCGTAAAATCTTGGGGTGTTACATTCTACCCCCCTTAAAATGAATTTTTCCCTCGAAATTCGTCGGGGTTATAAATGGTTTACTACTCGAAAGTTTATTTAATAGAAACCCATATCGTAAAAAGGAATACCAAAACTTGGCTTTAAAAACTAAAGTATGAAACGTAACGATTACCCAAATTAACTAATCACTAGGTTTCCACATAGGAGAACATAGGTGAAAATATGGATATGGAAGAAAAATCTAACCGTCATGTTCTGATGGAGAGTGGTAGAGAACATGACTACGAAAAATCCAACAATCACAAAGCCATAAATTTGTCCTTTTTCTAAAGCTAGATTACTATAACATCCCATCAATAATATCGAAAAAATTTATATCCTTAAACAATACTAACTTATGTCCAATATAATCCATTCCAATCTTTAGGCTTATCTAAAATACTTCAGTCCCAGCTCATAGTATAAAGAAAATGATTACTTGAAATGTCACATAATAATCACGTGAATGCCATCATTTATCCCCCATATATCATAAGATATATCTTGTTGGTCAAATTACAAACATGTGAATACCTTAATCATGTATTCTCTTGAAGAATGAATACCAATTGAACCTTAGTGAAAACATGAATGTAGTTAAAAGTTAACACTTTCCACAAACCAAAATCCTCAAAATTATTTATACTCAAACCATGATATCACTTAGTCCTTATATCAATCATGAGCTCATGAATACAATGAAACATCTCATTATCTTCTTATCCCTTCATTATGCGCATATCATCTGCTTACCAAAAATATCTCAATCACTTTCCATGGATACCGGTACCATAAAATTATTGAAAACCACAATAGACCAATACATAAATATTCCAATATTCCACGATACTATATAAAACATTATTTTGGAATCCCATTACATAAACACTTGATCATTCCACAACATCGTTTTCATATTCAACATCGCCAATAGTGATCACATGTGACTTCCCTATGTCCTTTGCCTTAAGTGGTTGCTCATGTCGATCATCATTAACCCTTGGATTATGGCATTGATTAGCATAATTCCCCATTTCATTGCACTTGAAGCATTGAAGTGTTGTTGGTGCGTTCTCTGCAGTATTTTCTTTATTCACACTATTAGCAACCCTTTTTCAATTACTTCAACACTCAGCTGCTCGATGACCTTCTTTTCCAAACTTAAAACATTTTCTAGTCCCTTTAAGACAATCTCCACCATGCTTCTTTCCACACTTTGAGCATAAGGAAACATTCATCTTCTTTTCACCATTATTCTGAGATTTATCCTTGAACTCCATCTTTCGTTTCTGGTCAAAACCATGAGATGGATATGTAACACCAACTTCCATTTCTACCTTAATATCACAGCGCACAATTTCTTCATAGCTAATGAAGTCTCTTATTGCTAATTCCCTTCGAAGATTTGGTTTTAAGACACCAAAGAATCGATCAACTTTACTTTCAGGTTGGATGAAAAAGCCAGATGCATACCTTGCAAGCCTTGTAAAATTTGCTTCATATATACCAACAGATTCATCATCCTTTTTCTTTAGTTCAAGAAACTCCTTCTCTATCTTTGTTCTAAGAATACGAGGGAATTAATTATTGAAAAATAAGTTCTTGAACTCATCCCATTCCATGGACTCAATTTCATATCTTGGCCTCATATTCTTGATAAGATTCCACCATTTATCAACATCACCTTCCAAACAATATACTGCTAAGATGAGTTTATCATGTTCAAAACATTGAAGAACTGAAAATATCTTTTCAGTGGTACTGATCCATTGTTCAGCAACAAGTGGATCGGAAGACCCACTGAACGAAGGTGGGCGTTGCCTCATGAAGGACTCAATAGAATATTGTTCCCTTCTCTGCTCATTTGGAAGTCCAGAATGATTCATAGCTCGTGTAAGTATAGAAATAAGATTTTTCACTCCATCTCCCATAACGTTGGTTTGTTCATGGGGAAAATCATTGCATCGTCCATTACATTGATCAATACGGTTCCTTCAGGTTCCATCCATCGTCTAAAACCCAAAAAGAATAGTGTGAGTGGCAAAAATCACGCTAGGGAAAACAACATAATAAAGGGGGAGTACCATCAATATCTAACATCTTAGGTTTAATTCTAAGATGGTTAGTGCAATTCTAGTACTATAACGTATACTTAACCTTAGGGACATCCCTAGACATACCTTATAAATATCTCTAGGGATCTCACAAAAGTTCTCACATCCTAGTTTCCAAAGGTTGACTTAACCTTTCTTCTGATACCAACTGTAGAGACCATAAGCTTGAAGTACATAGACATTACATTACTTTTGCGAAATACTTAGTACATTACAAAAAAACAGACACAAAGACCGTAATAGTTAGTGTCTTTGGAAACTCGGAATATAATCTTCGAATCGTGGTGAAAGATCTTCAACATCTCCCATAAAGATCTTCCCTTTTTTTCTTACCTAAAACCTTTCTTTATATCCCGTGAAAAAGAAAACATAAAAGGGTGAGCTCAAATGCTCAGTAAGGGTAAACAAAAGAAATATCAATCAGATCATATTCATAAGAACATAACAATTTGAAAATATTACCCTACAAAAGAGATCATAATTTCATAACATGGGATAAATCATGGTAGTGAAATGTAATCACGATAATCATAACTTAAAACACGAAGCTTTGTGTAATACACACATAATCATAGAGAATCATTTCTTATTAGTCAAGACTCATTTCCAAGACTATCTTAGTGGACAAAGTCCATTTCCGAACCGAGTTCATTCCTCATTTCAGTCCTGTTTCACTGAACAGGTTTAACCTGCCATTCCAGCCATGTCTATCTCATGAGATATAAAATCTTTACCCAATGCATTGGAGGGAGATATAGGTCCCACCCATCTCATAATTATACCATTCTTATGTGTGCCACAAAATCATAAACCATACATCATATCATAACCTATGTAATAAAAATGGGAATCTTAAACATCGTGACATCATAAAACAATTCATATAAGATAAAGGAATTCATAAAAATATTTCCATCACAACATAATCAAATCCATGTAATAATTGGGATAGAAACAGAACGCTTTATTATCTTAGATGGAAAATAATTTTGATAAAACACTTGAAATAAATTCTTGAGGAAAATATCCTTTCTTCATCAAAATCAATTTCTTTTCACAAAACGTCATGAAATTTTAAAAGAAAGAGATTTTGTTGAAAATAGTCATGAAATATTCTGGAGGAAGTTTCATGAAAATAAGGCTTTATAAAATCGTAAAAATCCGGTCGTGCCGTATAAGTTAAAAAAACATTCTTCTCGTACTTTTGCCGGAAAAGTCAAAAAGTACCTCGTAAAAGAAATATTCCTTCTATACAATGTGGTTAAAGTAGGAAAGGGTAAAAATGACTTAAACATACATGGAAGAAAATTAGACATTTTATGAAAACATCATGAGACCATATGGACATGGATAATAATCATAACCCCAGTAAATACTTACGAATAAACAATCTCGGATAAGAATGAGATTGTAATAATTATCCCTTACCTTATGTCCGATTTGATCCGTAAGTGTCCGAACCTCCTGTATAATGATTTAAATAATGTTATTGACTTATTCCAGAATCATACTCATTGTTATGATATCATATATGGTCATATTCTTAGCTTCTTATTAGTAATATTTCATTGTTACTTGTTATTCGGGTGTTTATTTCTTTTTGTTCTTATGCGTGTTTTGTCGAATAAATTCTTATTATTATTTTAGGTTATAGATACCTCATTTACATAATTGTATTAGTGTAATATATATCATATTCATTCACTCAATTAATTTATGTAATAATTTTGTAATAAAAATCATGTAGAACGAGTCGCATCACATCGTGGAGACGGTATTCCGTACGTACGCACGAGCGATGATATCATTCCCATGATCGTGGAATTATATTGGAGTGTATGTATACTATTTAATAATCAATATAACTTTACAATAATCATATATATTCATTCTTTACACCATTATACCAATCCAATTAAGGTGGTGGTGGAAAATAGATTACACCACGGCGTGGAGACGGTATTCCGTACGTATGCACGCGCGGTGATTTCGTTTTCCGTAGGATGGATAGATGGTGAAATAGAGTTGTTTCATAATTATAATAACATATCCGTATATGAGTGATACTGATGTTATTACTTCATAATGAAACAACTAATGAAGAATAAGTGGAAGAAGAAATAAAGTTGAAATAATCGGTAACATACATTACCTCTTCTTTGAAGCGCTTCTTTGAGACCTCCTTTTAGGGCACTAAAATTGGTCTTTGAAGAAGACCAGGACCTCTAGGATGTCTCTAGGGAAGTGGAGAGAATAAATTGGAAGGGTTTGGATAAGATTGAAGTCTCAAAGTGGTGTGAGGAAGAGAGGGAGGAGGTGCCCTTTTATAAAGGAGGAGAGGGGCACCTTTGGAAAAACTAAAAATATTATTTTATTATAAAGCCATATTCAGTTTTAAATATCTCCAAATTGATTTATTTATAATATAAGGTGGGGATGGGTTGAAATAATCTCATCCAATAGAATTTGGAAAAGTTTAGTTTACTATTTTAACCTTATCATTTAGATTTAACTTTAAGTTAGATAATTTTACTTTTACCGTGTCTTTCTGTGTTCTTACACTATAAGGATAATAAACTTAATATAAGAAGCCAAAAGAACCCCAAGTTGTTTATTATTAATATATATAACCTTATATAAGTCATTTGGCTGAGCCTTAGATTTTTAGGAATAAAATAACAATTAATAATATAATATTTGTTTTAAAAACTATTTTATGTCAATTTTGACACTATTTAGTAATTGATTTTTGTGAAAATCATAACAGAATGATTAGTTAAAAAAACGTTAATTAAATGAATACTAACATGTCATATTAACCTATAAAATTAGTGTAATTCATAAAAAGTCTCAAATTACATTTATTTGGGTATTTATAACATCAATTATGTCAATATTTCATTAATAAGATAATTACTGCATCATATTTCTGTCATAAATAAATTAAATTATTTAATGTCTAAAAATTACAAATAAAATACCATAATGTAGGAAATTGTTTTATATTTATAATGAATATTTATAGTCGAATTTATCTTATGTATAACCCTATATTAAAAATGATTTACTTATTAAACTTTGATTTTAACTATTTTAACCCTTCTTTAAATAAATTAATAATAAATGTCATAATCTAATCCAAGTGGGCCTAAATGGTCATATTTTATTTCTAAGGTTGTTTTTGGTCGAATTACACTTATCTAATAGAATTAGGACATTTGTTAGGGTAATAATAATATCATTTTTACCCTTAATTACCCTATTTATTTTTAACTGTGGTAAAAAAAGTAAAAAGTTACTATTCACCAAAAAATATTTTCATCTCATTGAACCAAATTTTACTTACTGACATCAACCGAGTATCTCAGATTTTTGAAATTCCATTCACAAAAGCGGTAAAATTAAGTTTTATTTAAATTTTCAAATTCTCCTAGGAGGTGGGTAAAAGACGGTGAAAAGTTCAATGAAATTTTTATATATCTAAAATTATTATAAAATTACTCCAATGAATTACATTGAACTTATATAGGTATTATGTATCAATTTTGACCTAAAATAAATTTAAATAAAATAACTAATTATTTAAATAAAAATTTGGTTTTTAAATAGTAACCCAGTGCTTTCACTATTCATCAAAAATTAAAAGCTTTCAGAAAAATACCAAAATTTCACCCTAGGCTAATTTCGATATTCCGAATCCAAAAAAGAAGTCCAAAAAATAAAATTTATAAAATTTCAAAAATTGGGTATTACTATTCATAACGGCTAGTTTTAATAATATTTTAATATCATATCGTTGTTTAGCGAAACTCAGTATTGCGTACAACACACGCTATCGTGGAAGGTCGCGCTTGCGTGTAATGCAAGCCAAGTCAGGGATGCGTGTTGTGCAAGCTCCTTTTGGTGTAGCGTACAACACAAGACATTAATGAAATTAAAAATAATATTTTTCGTAAAATCTTGGGGTGTTACATAATGTATAAAGGTTATCATTCAATACATAAAGATATCCTTATTTTAAAAATCTAAAGAACAGAGTTTTACTATGATACCAAAATGGCATGGATTCTCACAGAAAAGAAATTTCAGAAGTTGTTTTACTTGATATATCATCCCATGATAAATAGATAGGATTATACATGAAATTATTGAATCAATGGAGAAACAATCAATATATATGCTATTGTAGATGTCATTCTAAAGCATTATTTGTTGAATATTTCTGTCGCAACAATATATTAATTTTGAGAAATTATGACATTTAAATATTTATAAATATATTTCCCACCATGTGAATTAAATTCAAGGGATAATTGAATAAGAAGATCAATTTATGATCTTGTAAATATTTAAATGAATCAAATGATGTATAGAAATATAGAAATATTATTTCCATATGAAACATCCCATTGATCTAGTGTATCATATGATGATGCTTTTACCATGCACTTGCCAAATAATGTTGAATCTCCTGCTTTCTATAAAAATAATATTTTCCTTATAATCATAGAGTCCATTTGTTTGATAATAATAGTGATATAGAAATATTATCATTTATGATATATTGATATTATGGTTTTTTGCTTAATATTTTCTATAATATTTGGTATTCTAAATAAATGTAATTTCTATTGCTATCCTTCTCTCACCTCTATCATTTTCTACTTTTTTCTCATTATGACCATTAATCCTCATTGTGGAAAAGAAATAACCCAATATATCTCTCGAGGGAGGAATCCAGCTGTAATTCTATATCCCGATTGATTTAAATTTAATTGTTTCTTCTTTAATTGGATTTATTCATATGATAATCATAAGTGGGGAAAGTGGAAAGTGTGTCCTCACTATAACCATAAAATTTTTAACTTTTTTTTACTATTCTTACTATAATAGCTTTATCATCATGGAATATGATAGATCATTTAGGGTTAAGTTATTGTTGGGTATTATTACATAACAGTAAGGTGTGATAGAGGGTGATATTGATTGTGGACCCTTTAGCTTTCCAACGAAAGAGTATGTGTATGTGTAGTGTACTTAGTGATTGTTAGATACATTTTATATTTACAACCAAGTTATAAGAGGATAACCACACATATAATAAAATGTAGTAATTGAGTGGGTATAAAACTATCCAAGATTTAATAAAGGATCAGTAATAGTAATTCTCCTAGGAGAAACTAATTTCTTTATAATTTATTTTTATTTGTATATGCATTCAAGTTTATTTTTTATGAATTAAATAATTTTTAAAATACATTAATTTTTCTTGTATTTAAATATTATAAAATTACAAAAAACATAATAAGTATTAGGAATAGTGATTGGTTGACTCAAAAGGAACCAAAAAAGAGATGAACCTAGTTATCCACTATGATTAAATAAGAAAAATAAATATTATTTTTTATACTTTAGTAATTTTGTGTCAAAAATCTGGAATTGTTTCTATAGATCCACTAGTAAGATCACTTTTTATTCATTTCATGCTTTATAGATAATTTTATTTGTTTTAAAAAAATCCTAAACAATATATTCATGATTTATTTAAATTTAGATTATTATTCACCGACTAACCAATACTCTATGGTCAAATACATGGAATAATTTTATAATGAATGAGAAGATAAGTTGTAAAAATTAGTGAATACAAATAGAAAATAAAGAAATAATTGAATTTAGTGGTCAAATGTCTCTTTTTATCCAATTAGTTGTAATATAAGGGATAATAATCAACCCAAGTGTAGGAATATATTTATCCACTGAGTTTTCAAATTAAAGAAGCCAAGGAGGATGAGAAGGAACTACTTAAATATTTATTTTTAGGCCTCACTCAACCATTTCTGGAGTATATTCCTTAGTAAAACTTTCCTTCTGATAAAAATTTGGGATATAAAAAATCGTTGTATTCATACAAAAGTATCTTTTTAGAAGTTAACATGTAATATGATGCTAATCCCACTTGAGTATAGTGTTTTATTATTTTTAAAAAATTGTGAATGTGGTTAATGTGGATCTATGGTGAACATGGTTGATAAAATAAGATTCCCTTATAAATGAGAAAGGTTTATTAATTCTCATAATTATTGGATAAATTAATTCATAGAAACAATATTTTCTTGTAATGATTGTTGATATAGTTTGTAATGAATTGAAGAGAAGTGTTGTTGAAGGTGAAAACATCATAGTCTACAAATTATTCTTGGTTAATAAAAGGATATGAATATTTAGGAAGCATAAGGAGATTGAAATAAAGGAGTATCAAGAATGAATTAAATATTGAGAGTCTATCCAATTATTTTTGAATAGTATAATTCTATAATCTATGTAGAAAATTTCTAGATAAATATTTTGTAGGGATGAGATGAAGCTGGAGTTTATAAGATAGTGGGGTTTAATTAATGCACTCAAAGTTTATTATTCATTTGCTAAGAGACTTTGGAAATAATATTTAATAGGTTTAATAATATTTTAATATTTAAAAAATTCATTTAACATGTTTTTACATTTCATAGAGTTTATTAAAAATTCTCCAAGGATATTTCAAGAAGTTATGCGTTATTTTGAATATGTTATGAATATTTAAGTTCTTAGAGAAGATAGTAAAGTCCTGAACCTCCCTTCAATACATATGTTTTTCTTTAGACTAGAAAATTGGCTAAGTGTTGAAGTCACAATATATGTATGTTATTTTCATATGATATGTAGGTTTCTATTGGAGATCATAATAAAATATGGAAAATATGTTAGATTCATAATATATCATTAGGATACAAAATTTGAAAAAATCCTTGAGCAATGAGTGATATTTAACAATTTTTTAATGGTGAATAAGTTTTATTAAAGATCATGAGGAAATTCCACAAAGTTATTATATGTTTAAATTTTAACCAAAATAATTTATTTTGAAATATCTTGGGATATTTCACTAGATACATAACAATTTATATTTTTTAAATAATTTTATCACTAAATATGAAACAAAGGTAGAAAAATACTTATGTCCTAAGCATACTGTGATTTTTATAGTATTTCGCTGTTTGTATGTTTTTTTTCAATTTGAAAAATTGTTATATTTATAGAAGTTTATTTTCATAAATATATTTCATAATGTTAAAATATATGATGTTAAAGTTATTATTTATAGAAAGAAATATTGTAATTATTCAAAGTTAATTGGGACTCATGATGATAATTGAGAAAATTATGTCCATTCCATTGAAAAGATAACACAATTAAATTAGATAGGTTTGTATTTTGGGATGTAAGAACACTATGATTTGGGATGTCATGTTGTTATGATATTGATGCATTTTAGTGTAAGAATTAATGAACATATATTTTGTTTTGGGAAAAAGTATTCATGATAATTCTGATTATTGTGTGCACATTAATGTCTGAGTCATATAAAATGTTTAATAGAAATTTTAATGATAATTATAGAGGATATCAAACAACAAAAATTTAATAGATCTTTTTAATTTTTAAATATATAAATATATTCATTTTATTTTTAATATAAATAAGGAATCTAAGATGTAAATTTTTAAATAGTAGTTTGAAGATACTAGAATGCATGACGAGAAATTCATTGATTAATTAATTTCCCAATTCAATTTAATTTTTTACTCTATCAAAGTGTTTGGAAAAACTATTGAATATTATATTTATGTAGTGGTAATTTTGATAATATTACAAGACACGTTTGATTCTAAGATCTCATCTCTTAAATATATGAACCTTGATGATTTTACTATTGATGAAATATATAATACTACGATAAGTTATGGAACGATAAGTGGTTATATGGTAAAAATAAAGGAAAATTAAGAGAAATAAATATATTTTAAGGCTATTAAAGACCTGAATATAGAATATGAGATAACTAATTAATATGGAGAAAATAATATGGAATATTTTTATAAAATCCTATCCCTAATTTGAATAAGCTTCAAGAAAGGGAAAGGAAAGTATCATGGGATATATCGCTTGAAATATTTTAACTATGGAAGTATTGGTCACTTATATACCAAGTTACATATAAAGATTTAAAAAGAAAATTATGATAATGAATTAGTTAAGTAATCTTAAAGGAAAAGGATTATTTTAAGTAAATTCAAACTGTATCAAAATGAAATAAGAAAAAGAGATCCATATTTTTCAAAAGAATATTTTTACCAGTTTAAGAAGTAATTATAGATACTATTGAGATTTATGATTGTATGGAAAATCATAAAGATTCATAGAATGTACACATTACAAAATATAAGAAATATATTGATTCATTATAGGATGACTCAAAAATTTATTTTTAGTTTTGGACAGATATCCAAATGGTAAAAATTTCAGAAGAAAGTTAACACCATTCCAGAATTCCCAAAGAATATATCCACAAAATAAATAAATAAAATAAACACATTAGAGGTTTTTGAATTTATATAAGAAATAAAACATGTAGTTATAAATATTTTTATCTAAGAAGGAGGTTCCAATATTACTATTGGTGTTGTGGTGTGTTTTTTCATAAAACATAAAATTTATGGTGTAATAATTCCTTAACTAAATAAAATAGGGATAAATATAAAAAGGGTATAAAATAATAATATAGAGTAAATGAGAAAGTGTAACTAGTTAAAAATCGTATTAAAGTAAAAATAGTTTTGAGAATATGGGGGAGGTTTGTGGGAGGTGTGACTAAGAAATAAACACCTCAAATGAGTTCCTTATAGTACTAAAATCTCTACTCAATCCATGTTTAAAGATTGATAATGTTCAAAAAGTAAAAAACCTCAAATAATATGTAAATATTATCAATGTTTCATTCAAGTTAGGATAATGAGAGATTCCATAGACTATTTATCATGTCTGATATTCTTATATATGTCATGTTATTTGAATAAATTTAAGGATTTAAAAAAATATAAAGTATTATTTTTTATTTTCGGAAATGATATTTCATTAAAGATCAATGGTATTGGAGTGAAACAAGTTGGGAAAAATCAGATAATCTCAAACAATTTACCCTTTATTGATGTGCTAAATCATAATTTGTTGAGTGATCCCAAACCAGTGATGGTGGAAATGACATGATATTTTGAATTAATTTATGCCTGGTGAAAATAAGAATAGATATAGTTATGATAATAAGAGGACAGAGATCCCAAATAAATTTATTTTAGGTTTGAGAATATAAAACATTCTTATACAAGAGAAATACTGATGAGAAAAATTTCTGGCATAAAACAATAGGTCATCTTATCAAAAAAATGAAGAAATTAATTAGGGGAGAGTCTATGAGAAATATTCAAACTTAGAAATAAAACACAATTTCCAGTTGAAAAACCATTCAAAATTGGAATATTGTGAGTAGAATTCATAAGGGAATTGACATCCAAACCCAAATACTATTAGAGCTAACCCAATATAATGTTTTTATACCTATGAATAAGAATTCAATAGGTGTATATATATATATATTTCATTACTTTTATTGATTATTTCACTTGAATAAAATGTATTATGTTCATGTATTATTAATATCAATCCTTAAGAGTGTTTAAAAGTTTTATATATCTAGACGAAAATAAGACATGTATTTTGATTAAAAGAATGGGAACAAGAAATGGTTGTTAGTATGGGTAACAATATTTTTTGGAATAAATTGATAATAATTTCATAATAAATGAGTTTATTGAACCCTACACTCCAAAAAAATAGAGTTGTTCAATTGAATGAAATGGGCCTTATTAATATAGCTAGAACCATGATAATTGAGTATAAAACATCATGATGCTTCTAGTTATAAGATATTAAAACTACTTGATGTATTCCAAATAGATTTATATTGAGAAAACATTTAGTTCTAAATCCATATGAAATGTGGTTCATAAAGAGTGAAATCTAAAACAATTACGATTTTTTTGAGTTATTTTTTGATTATGAATAAAGTTATAAGTGGTGGTAAATTTGATGAAATGTGGAAGATGGAAATTTTATTATTTATAGAAAACAAATATGTTTTTAAAGATTTTATAATAAAAAATATAAAAATATTATGAACTATGATGATGTATTACTTTTCAGAATGAAGAATATATTGATTAATCAATCATAAATGTTGACTAGGATGATGACATAACTAATAAACCCATTGTACAGGTTTAAACAGACGTGGTAATTTTAGAAATTTCATATGATGTTGTAGATTCATAAAAATCAATTGATATTGGTGTGAACTTGAAAACCATATGGACAAAATCAACGCATAAATGGCTATTTTAATTTAAGAAAATCAAATTGAATTAGAACCATGAGTTACAAATAATAATAAAAATTATAGAAACTAGGAATGCTATTCTACCATAAAAAATTAAACCCCAAACCATCAATAAATATTTCAAACAAAAATAATAGATTCAAGCGATGGATGATGATTTGGAAAATTTTTAAAAGAATGTAACATGACCATTTTTAATTTTATATAAGGAAATGAAAGTTATGGGAACCAAATGGGTTTTCAATAATAGGTCCAATGATGTATGTTTGGTTATAATAAATAATGATGGACTTTTATACAAGGGGTGCTCACAAATCGAGGGTACTGATTTAGTGAAACATTTTTCCTTGTTTCATAACCTTAAAATATCAATTTTTTCCTTGAAATTGTTCCCAAATAAGCTTCAAAGTATTCTAAATTTATGTGAAATCGGTATTTATGAATTTTAAGGTAAATTTAGAAGTTTATATAGAAAAACCAAAGGGTTTTATTCTTGATACATTTGGAATAAAAATATATAAAATTCAAAATGATATTTATGGATTGAATAGACTTCAAGAGATTAATATTTCTAGATATATTAGTACCTATGAATTATGGAATTTTTGAAAAAGAAGATGAATTATAATATATATTTAAAGAAGATAATCACTATATCACTAATTGTGATTTTATATATTGATGATATAGTATATTATAGTATTAAAAAGAAATTATGTGATGAATTATTTATAAAAATGAAGAATAAATTTTAAATTCCAATTCTAGGGGAGATGAAATTTTCATTATTTAAAAATCACCCAATCCACTATTCACATTATAGTTTCACAAGAAAAATATCCCTAAGAGTTATTAAAGGTTTTTTTCATAAAATAATCTTGAGGAGTGTCTATACTAATTAAATTATTCACTAAGATGAGTAAGGATGCTGAGGGAAAATTTTATATTGTGGATGAATTTCAGATGTTTATTAGAAGTTTCTTATACTTTATCAAATCATGGATATACATTATTTGGGACATTATAATATTTTCTATGTATAAATCCAATCCAAAAATAATTTATATCTCTTTGTAGCCAAGAGAATTCACATATATGTCTCAAATACTTTAATTTATGACATGTTGTGTATGAATACAATACTGCATGATTTAAATGGATTTATAGATGCATATTTTCTTATTGGTGTTGAGGATGAAAATCTACATTACATTGTGAATTATATATTAGATAATGGTGTGTGGAATGGATTTACATGAAGAAACCATTAGTCACAATGAGATTTATTGAAGCTGAGATTATGGTTATAGCACAAGAAAATACATAGGTGATCTTGATAAAGAGACAACTTAAGAACATGAATTTAACTATTAAATTCTCATTGGTGACTGGTTTTCAATTTTTTTAGAATTAATCTATCCATGAACATATTGAAACATTATCAATCAAAGAATATTGAAATAAAGCATTTTTTTCTAAAGGATAATGTGGTTGAAATAATCTTGATGTTGTAATATGTTCAATATAAGGATAATATTATAGATATTATTTCAAAGACACTTCCAATGGAGTAATTTTAAAATATAATGATTTTAATAAGAATTTATCCTACTTCCCAAAATTGTGTTATTATTTATATGGGTTTTCTCCCATTTTCACCTCTACCTAAATTCCTAAAATTAGGGAGAATTGTTTTATAAGAATAGAATCTTTATTGTTTTTTGAAATGTTTAAATCTTTTTATTATAGGACTAAAATAATACATTTGGATTTCAATTTTTTATTTCCTAACTAGATACTATGAGATGGTATAATTTGTTGAATTTTCATAGGAATATTTGATGTATGAATTAATCACTATTTTTTTCCAAACTAAGATTGATAAAGTAGAATTAGATCTAATTGGACCATTTATCATTTATTTTAATTTTTTTTCAACCTCCAAATAAACTCTCTTTTTCTTTATTTTCAATTTAGGGGGTAATAATGGTTTCAAATTTCCATAAATTTTTATAGAATATGGGGTAATATAATGGATTCAATATTTGAAATTAAAACATAAATTCTTGGTATAAATTTTTTTTGAAGGGGGAGATTGTTAAATACACTTTGATCATGATGTTTTATTTATTTTAAATATTAGTGACTATGGTTTAATTTGAATTATGGTGAGTTTGCTTAATGGAATAAGTTATGTTTAGTAATGAGGAAGGTTTTAAACTATATGGAATTATTGAATTAACAAATTCAAGGAAGAAGCCTTTACATGTGATGATTATTGATGTAGTTTATAAAGAATTAAATAGAATAATTGATGAAGGTGAAAAAATCACTATATTTAATTGATTCATGTTGAATATATTGATTTAAATTTTAAGAAAGCATAAGGATATCTTAATGAAAGATTATAAAGTGTTCATTAAATATTGATAACATATCCATTAATTATTGAACATTAAAATTGATGTAATCATTAGACGATAGCATTTGGAAAATAATTTCTAAAGGCAAATCCAATGTTAGATTTTATGTTGTAGAGATATCTAATTAAAGATCTAAAAATTAAGTGTTTATATTCTTAAAGACATTGAATGGAGATTTTTGTGAATGTTATGATACTTTCCAAATTCATTTTAAGTTATTTGAGATGTTTTAGAGTGGATTAGAAATTCCCTAAAAAGATTTAAAGAAGTTTTGATTTTGTTTGAATAATTTCTAAAAATTGTAGTTTATATAGAAAATTGAAAAGTTAGAAGACTCTCTTTAATACATATTTTTTTTCTAAGACAAGAAAACATACTATGTTATGAACTCACTGAATAAGTATGTTTTTTTCATATGATCTATAAGTTTATTTTGGAGTTCATTATAAAATAAGAAAAAGTAATTGGATTCAAAATATATTCTCAAAATGCAGGTATTGATAAATTCTGCCAATATAGAGTGATACATAACTTTATTTGATGATGGGTATGTATTTTTTGAAGCCCTTAATGAAATAATACAAAGGAATTGAATTCATATGTTTTGTTTAGATGTGAATATTCTGAAAATTTGCTGGAGGATTCACTACATATATAATAATTTAAATTTAGTATGTATATTTTTCATTGAATATGTAGAAATATTAAAAAAATTATGCATATCCCAAACAAAATGTGATGTGTACTATTTTTCATAGTATGTAAATTTTATTTATTTTTAAAAATATGATATTTCAATTAGATAATTTTTTGAAATTTATTTCTAGAAGTTAAACAAGTTCTTACTGAAGATATGATTTAAATAAATATGCTTCAAAATTATTCAAGGAGAATTGTGAGTCAATATGAGTAAATGGATTGAGCCTTACACATTACATAATATTGAGTTAAGTCAAGAATTCGACATTGAGGATCTTTTCAGGTTTAGAGTTTTAGAGAATTATTCCATAACTATTACATTACATCTCAAATAATACAAAGTAGACACTTATACTCTATACATTTTATTTCACAAAAATAAAATTCCTTAAATAAAATAATAATTATTTTAATGATAAAAATATTCTTTAATTCTTCCTTTCTCTTACCCTTCATTATACCCTATGAAAAAAATTTCAAAAAAATTGGTATGAGTATAAAATGCTCAGTAAGGGATATAAAACAAGGAAATAAAACATTATTCCATGAATACAAACAAACAAAAGAAATCATACTTTTCAATCATAAAACAAAAGTTCTTTAACATACCTCATGAAATCATAAACTTTATGAATAACACATATAAATCATAAATCCTAATGGTAATTTGTTGAATTTATAACATATTTACATTGTATTTTTCACAACTACATAGGGAGTTACATTTGCAATACCAATCAAAATATATTCCCAAAAGATATTAGGAGAAACATTAATGTTTACCTCCTTCAGGTTACCCAATGCATTGGAAAGCTATCTCATGCTCACCCACCTTCGGTTTATCACGGAACCACCCATATTTGGTTTATCATGTAACCACCTGTAAAATTTCCAAGTATGATTACATAATCATAAAATATAAAGGATTGAAATTATCAACATTTCACTCATAAATCACAAGAATTCAATTTAAGATATTGAAATATTTAATCCATTTCCAAAACCATTTAGAACATTTAATAAAGAGATATTTAAATCAATGTGTCTCATACCACTTTGAAACTTTTGAAAAAAATCATCATTTTAAAACATTAATGTACATATAAATAAATCCTTAAAACCATTGTAATACATGTAAATTAATGAGAATAATAAATCTTTAAAACATTTAAAATGTTGTTTTAGTTAAAGAGACCCTTACCACTTGATAAAATAATTGAATAAAAAAAATTAAATAATAACATCAAATGAAAATTTTAAATATCATAAGAATATTTAAATTCACATTATAAAATTTCAAAAGTGTTGTATATACACCTTATATGATATTAAAGGTGCACAATATCAAGATATTCCTCAATGAAAGGATACTGAGATGAAGTCCCTTACAAAGTTCATATAAATGACTTAAGAATTTAGTAATGGGGTGATTTTGTGTTTCAAATTTATATCCACACAAAGAGAATTGGAATTTACAACATAAATAAATAAATAGTTATTCCACACATAATCATGTAATAATATAATCAACGATGTATGCATAAAACCCAAAGAGTGGAAATTGAGTTTAGAAATTCCCTTTCAAAAATTTGGTAGCCTAAAGACATCACTTAAAAATTCATAAAATGAGTTGGTGAGAGATAAAAGGGTCTCTCATCACATGGAAATAAAATTTACAACAATAAAAAAATATAATAACATGCCCAAATATTATAAATTATAAATTTAAAAGATATAACATAAAAGAAGTCATTGATTAAAAGAGGAAGGTGAAAGGTTCCCTTACGAAGATCATTTTGAAAATAAAATAGACCGATTATGTGTATTAACAATAAGTACGCATAAATAAATTATAAATAAAATATAGGATATCAGATGTTATTTTCCATATAATCATATCATGACATAATCAATAAGTAGAAGATTCACCCAATGAATTGAAATTGGGTTAATAAGTTCCCTTACCTTGCATCCGACTCGTCACGAATGTTCCTAATTATTCTTGAATAGTAAACTTAATTTAATTTATACTTGATTAAGAACCTTTTTCAAGTTTATTATTCCTTTCATATCACTTAATACCACATTATAAAAATTACATAATTGTTTAAGTTAATATCATCAGTTTTGTCGATATTGGGTACTTGAGTAAAAAATGAACTTGTTTTGATATAAATTGTACATGTAGTCAAAATTATATCATCTCTAGAATAGTATTAATTATTTAAATATTATATATATCAACTATATATGTATTTATAATAGTATATAACATTTGGAGATATGAAATGAAATTCACTGTTCATGGAGACGGTAAGTCATACGTACGCATGAACGCTACTTTCATTTCCTTTCCATATTTAAAGGAATGAAAACTAAATGATACATAGGTATATTATATTTATAGTATAATATCATATTTTATATATGTTAAATTATTTAACTAATTAAAAACTTTATATGTTCCATGTATGGCATGAACGAGTCATATCACTTTGAAGGGGTAGTAGTCCGCAGTACCTCAAATGAAATTATCGTATTTACACGTCTTGAAAATCATAAAGGTATGTTTGCAAATAAAAATTATATTATCATAGAGGCAATAAAAACATAATATATATAATATATAAATAAATTTCCATTATAATGGACACCATGAGATGTGGTAGGGGAAAATCAAACAATCATCATTTTTTGAGGAAATAGTTCATCGTACACAGAAATAATATGTTCGTATCCACTAGATGGAGGTTTGTGTATGTGTAGTTTGAATAATTCTCATAAAAACAACATAGTATATTTAAGATACTGTTTTTACAGTAAATTAATGGAAGAAATAGAGTTTAGGGGGTTGGAGAAGAAAAATAAATGAAAGAAGCTTGAGAGAAAACATTACCTCAAATCTGGTAACTCCTTTTGATTTAAGCTAAAAGGATTTCTTGAATTTCCTTCTGCCTAAGGTAAGTATTGTAGGAGGAATAGATGGATGTTGTGAGAATATTTGGGTAGATGTTGGATGAGACAAGGGTCTTCAGATGTGTGATTAATGGGTTAGGAATGGTGGCTATTTATAAGAGAGAGGAGGGGTACTTTATGAATGTCTTGAAATATTATTTTATTATAAACTGAATTTCGATTTTCAAAAGGTAAAAAAATCATTTAATTAGAAGATAAGATATAGATTTTTATAAATCCTCTCAACTAATAGGTTTTATACAAGGTTTTATTTCAAATTTAACCTTATCATTTAGCTTTAATGCTTAGTTAACTAATTTAACTCTTACCATGTCTTCTTGTATATTCATACTATATGGTTGATATAGTTACTATAAAATGAAAATAGAATCTAAATTGGCTTATTAATTATATGTTAAACCTTATCTAAGTCATTTTGGAGAATCTTAGATTTTTAGGACTAATATATCATTTAATAAAATAGTATTTGTTTTGAAAACACATTTTTGTCAATTTATATACTATTCAAATCATGACTTTTAAAAAATCCATAATAACCTGATTATTTCAAAAAATATTAATTAATTCAAATATAAAAGGTCATAATAATCCTTAAAAATTCATGGATGGAATAAAAATATTCAAAACAAATTTATTTTAATATTTATAAGCTTATTTATTTAAATATTTTATTAATAAGGTAATCACTACATCATCATTGTGTCATAAATATATTTATTTATTTTATGTCCCAAAATTATAAATAAAATACCATGATATAGGAAATATTTTTTATAATGACTATTTATAGTCAAAAATATCACTTATATAACCCCATATAAAAAATTGTTTTTCTAAAAGATACATGTTTATGTTACATTTTTCTTTACTTTAAATTAATTCTTATAAAATGTCATTTTCACATCCAAGTGGATCCATGGGGTCCCAAAATCGACCCAAAGATGCCCATGGTTAGACATATCTCATTAAATAGGATTATAACATGTGTCAGGGTAGTTTAAAATTATTATAATATTATTTTTTACCCTTATTTACCTGATTTACACTTTAACCATGGTTAATAAAATAATTTCTAAAGTTATTATTCATAATGTCAAAAAATAAAAGGTACCTATTTACAATATTTGAACACCCTGATTAGAAATATGGAATTCATTTTTTACAAATTCAAAACACAGAAGTTTCAGTAACTAATTTAAAATCAATTCTCGTTGTCAAAACCAAAAAGCGTGTTTTTAAAAAGTAATCACTATTAAAAAATTTACATGTGTTTATGTCCAATTTAAAAATAAAATTACTTAAAATGACCTAAATTGAAATAAATGATAAAAATATAATCCAATTAAACTTTAAAACCAATTAAAATTACAATCTAACTATATTAATAAATTATATGATAAGGCAGTTTTGACTTAAAATGCAATATTTGTCACTATTCATTGAAAAATGAACTTTATCAGAAAAATACCAAAATTTAATCCAAAGTAAATTTTTATGTCTCTATTTTATATAATAAGTTAATTTTGTCAAATATAATATATAAAACTGAAAAAAACTAGATTTAAAAATGGTTCCCCATCAAAGGCGGTAAAATGACCTTCTAAAAATATTAGAGTATTTCATGCTTTAAATCAGATTCGTTATTATTTTAAGCCTTTAAAATTTATCAGATAAATGTAAATACATTTAACAAACATGTATAATCATATTTTAGTTAGTTATGTTCATTCCCACTAGTACAACAGCCTGGTGTTAACTATCATTTAAAATAATAATAATAATATATTATTTTTCGGTATAACTCAATGTTGTGTTCAACGTAAGATTTAAATGAAACCCATTGTTTCATGTTGAGTATGATATCAGAGAAAGTATCATCTTTAATATAAAATAAATATTTTATTTATAAATATTAATAGATATAAAATTTATTATTCTATAAATACATGGGTTGTTATATTCTTCCAACTTTTTGGATAATGCGTACTCACAATTTTAAAATTGGGCTTGAAAACTTCATTGAAAGTACCAAATTAGAAAAAGAGTCAATTAAAATATCAATTTAAAAGAAATAAAGATAAGTACAAAGGTTACTTGATATAACCCATACTAAATGTAGAAAAACATAGATATGGAAGAGAAACTATGTGTCATGTTTTGAAGGAGAGTGATAGAAAACATGATCAGGAGAAAGATAACTACCAAAAGAATATAAACTTGTTATGAGTTAAATGGTATTTTATTCCCTAGTAAGAAATGTGAATGAATAATGTTTTTGTTTTATGTTAATTTTCATAAAATTTAGGAATTTATTTACGATATTGACTAAGAACACAAGGAAATATAATTACCTTTCAAGTAGGGTTTAATCCTTTAATAAATTTCTACCAAAAACTCATCTTTTCTCCAAATGAAGAGTATTCATGATGACATGGTCATTCTTGAAGCGCTAGAATCAACTTCTATAGAATAACATAATCTATAAAAAATGAAATATATATTTCTCCTATCTTTAGACATTAACCAAAACCAAAATGGTTAGTAAAAGATCAGATAATTCTCAAAAATGATAATCCTTTATAAAAATAAATACTACTCTTAATCTCCAAAATTCGACAAACAATACCCAAAGATCAACAAAAACCATCCAATAAAAAATTGTACTTAAAATTATTCAAAATAATCCAAACTAATTTTGAAACCCAAAACATAGAAGCATTTAATCACATAGTCTTCCACTGTAAATCTTAACATTTATCTCCAAATAACATCAACTACTCTTAAAGTCTCATACTGAAGTGTAATTAACCTAATCACATATTCTCTATGATAGGTTAATCATTTCCATAAATAACCCAAATCTCTATATATCCATAATAATAACATAGATTCTTCCAAAATAAAATTTCAACCATTACTCAACAAATGAAATCCTATAGTATTTAATTTATATTAGGCATATAGTGTTCCCAAAAGAGAGAACATTTTCCAAAATAACCTTTATCACTTAATCACCAAATCATTTTCCTATACTTATAATATCCATTTAATAAAACATAATTTCCAAAAATCAACTTATTCTTAATTCATAAAATCATTTTAATAAAAATAATTAGTCATACTAACCAGAGACTTCACGAAGTCCAATGGTAGGTGATAAATACAAGTAACACTTTGGTTGTGGGTTCGATTCCCACAGCTTTGTCTAACGTGATAGGTTGTCATAGGGTATGCAGGTTGTCCTTTTTGAAAACTATATAATTTTATAACATTCCAAAAAATGAGATAAATTCCTCAAAAATAATCATAACATATTTTAACCTCAAATGTTATCTCATACCTCTCATTTTCATCGCAAAAAGTAAAAACCTGTAATTACCTCAAATTCAATGATCATATAAACCCAAATGGTTCATTATAACTATATCCACAAAATAGAAGATAACTATTCCTAAATTATAATTTTCACATAACAAACATCAGGGTTACACATTGATACTTTTAAACATTTTATCACTCAGATACCTAACATTACTCTCAAATTTCTAAAATGTAGACATATTAATCGTCTATAATTCTTAATGTTTTATTAACCATTTTTCCAACTTATTCTATAATAATTATTTCCTATAAAAAAATCATTCATAATGTCCTAATATTTCAGTAATGTCAAAACATGAGCTAAGAAATAATTCAGGACTTTCATAGGCCATTTTTAGTTTCCTCATCTTCAATTGGAATGAAATTAGGAATTGGAAAACATATATTTGTATGATCCTACTGATCCCATTCCCAAACCTTATTCATAGGAAATATATTTTTATAATGACCATACACACCACATTTAAAATATTCAATTGATCCTTCAGAAAGAACTTATTTACCTTTCCTAGATTCAACTAAACACATCCTTTTTCCATGATAGGTTATTGCTTTATAACCTTCATTACAACATCTATTACAGCTTCTCATCCCTTTGAAGAATTTTCAAAGGGGTTTATTTCTACATCCTTGACACATAGGTTTTTGAATATACTTAACTTTATGATTGTTATCTGAACTTCCGTAGGGATTCGTTTCTCGCATATACGATGCCTTATAAAAATCACTAAGGTTCAAGTGGTCAGTGATGACTCCAGATAGTTGGTTGAGAATAACCACAAGAGTTATCATTTTATCTCCCATTTCAATCAGTTTTTTATTCAGAAAACTACCATAGTTTCCTTCATATCCATTGTTACTTTGGTGCCTACTAGATCCATCCATTTACTAAAACCAAAATGGTCAGTGTGAGTATATCAGTAAAATCATCATATAAAATCTTATGAGGAGGGTAAACACTGAGATATACTTACTCATGTTATATTAAATTCATTTAATTTATCAAAAATAATTATGACTCATTCTAATATGATAATGTAGAATCCCATGTTTTGAACTAGACTATAGTACGAAGGTTTTTGAACCTTTTCATTTACTAGATGGGTTTTTTTAAAACTGAGATTTTGAACTTAATTTTGAGAGTTGGATCACTCCTAAGTGATGTTTTTTGGGAATGTGAGAAGGCCTGAGAAGTTTCCTACGTGGATCAAGAATTTTTGGAAGTACTGGACTTCAAAAACATCATGTTTTAAATGAATGTAGGGGGCACACGGTTTGTGGGCGGTCTGCCAAACCGTGCGGCCCACAATAGTTAACTGTGTGGCCCTATTTAAAAAGGGGTATTGGCTTAACACATAGGGTGTTCATGGTTTTCTAAACCCTATGACTAACCTATGTGGGGTGCATCTTTTAGGTAGAATAATCCACACGGTTTACGCATGGTTTGGAAAACCAAGTGGGTCAAACTGTGCATGACGCATAGTTTGTAGATTTAGATTTTTTTAATTAAATTAAATTAAATTAAAATAGAAATAAAATAAAACCAAACCATTATCCTCACCCTCTCTCAAATAAAACGCACCAACCCATGGGGTCTCCCCCATCGACGCATGACCCCCTACTCAGCCTCCTCTTCCTCCTTCAATTCAGACTGTTCTTCTTCACAAATCTCGTTCAAATAATCATGGTAAGCTCCCTCCTCTCCTCTCCTACCATACTTGACTGATTTTCAGCCTCCCTTTTCCCTATTTTTGGTCTGTCCGAACACCCTAGGGTTTAGGGTGTCTTAAATTTTGGTTTTCTTTTGGTCTAGATTGGCGTGGAAGGTCTCTTGGGACATGAGGGTGCATGTTCCGGCAACCGCCACCAAAGGCGAGGTGGTTAAATCGTTTCAGTTCACCGGTTTTTCTTCAGGGTAAGTTTTATCCTTATTGCCTACTTAATTTTTGGGGTTCTTGATGTTTATTAGTCCTCAACATGTTACTTGTAGTGAGTTAAGGTTCTCTCACTAGTACAACAACTATTTTTAATATCACCTTTTTTCATGTTGGTTTTTTATAACCGACGTGAAAATCTCTGAAAATTTATTTTTCACATCGGTAATTATATAACTAATGTCAAAATACATTTTCGCTGATTTTTCACATCGGTTCGTATATAACTGATGTGTAAAATATGTACATAACTTTTCCACAGCGGTTATTAAATAACCGACATGAAAAATCCATTTCCTTGACAATATATCAAAATTCTCACTTATTTTTCATGTCGGTTATTATAAAACCGATGTGAAAAATCGATTTTTATGACTTTTTCACGTCGCTTATTTAATAACCGACTTTAAAAGGTATTTTTCATGTCAGTTATTAAATACCTAACATGTAAAAAGTTTACAAAAATGTAGTTTATTTCCCAAGCTTTAATTTTACAGGTTACATAGCTCAAACGGAGTTACGGATTAAACGTTATGACCTTTAGAAGTTGATCATCTCAAAACAATGTCTTAGGGAAGGACAACATCTGAAGGCCATAAATTTTAATACGTAACGCCGTTTGAGCTCTGTGACCTGTCAAATTAAATCTTGGAAAATTAAATACATTTTTTTAAACTCCTTTTATGTTAGTTATTAAATAAATAATGTGAAAAAGTCATAAAAATCATTTTTTCACGTCGGTTATTTAATAACCAATGTGAAAAAGTGATGAAGATTGATTTTTCACATCGGTTTTATAATAATCAACATGAAAAATAAGATAAAATTTTAATATATTTTCACATCGGTTATTATAAAACCGACGTGAAGGATAATTTTAATATCCCGCGAATACCAAATTTCAATTTTTTTTACATCACGGCATCGAAATTTCGATTTACCACCTAAAATTTTTAATACCACATTTTTTATTATCATCTCAATTATATGTTTCCATTATACACATATCCTAATTTAACGATCATTTATTTCAACCATTATCATTCCCCAAACTCGACTCATTTGATCTTCAATGTGAATCAATTATTTCTTCTTTCTGCGATCTTGTCATGGTATATTCAATCATTTATCCATGATTTAGGGGTTTTATGATTTGTTTTCTTAATTTATATACCATTTTACGATCATTTCATTCAACCATCATTATTACACTGACTCAACTTGTTTGATCTTCCACGTGAATCCACAATTTCTTATTTCCACGATCTTGTCAAGGTATTTGTAATTATTTTCCCATGATTTATATTTTATATGAGTAGTTTTTTTAATTGATATACCATTTAATGATTATTAATTTATTATAATGATGGATAATGATTTATATCATGGTAAAACTACAAATCCTCCTATGGATTCCAAAATTATTTCTAAGATGAAGCTACTGTTGGCTCATTCAATCTTTTCTTGAAAAAAATATCAAACTTCTGATGGTCATAACTTTTGATCCCTAACTCCGTTTGAGCTCTATGACCTGTCAAAACAAAGATTAGGAAATTATCTACAAAATGGTAAACATTTTTATGTTAGTTATTTAAAACCCGACATAAAAAATGACTTTTAACATTGGTTATTAAAAAAACAACATAAAAATGACTTTTAACATCGGTTTTTTCAAAAACCGACATAAAAATGGATTCTTAACGCTATTTCAAGAAAGTATTTCAAGTTGGTTTTTTAATAACCGATGTTAAAAACCATAAAACCCAATTTTTTATGTCAGTTATTAAATAAACGACCTAAAAATCATATCTTTAACATCGATCACAATAACATCACCTAAAAACCGACGTTAAAAAGAAAAAAAAACCGATGTAAAAAATGATTTTTGTACTAGTGTCTGCATGGTTTAAATTTGTTTTGGTTCATTGCTGAAGTGGATGGCTTGGTTCCACCTTGAGGTAGGGTCCCTTTCCATGTCCTCTAAGTCTATAAATTAACTAATTAATTACTTACTTCAATTAGTTAGAACTTAAATTCATGTAGTTAAGTATCTATATTGAATGCTCTAAAATGTTGTTTAGAAATTTTCATATTTAAAATGCTAAAGGTGGTAAATGATTTGTGTGGTAACCAATATCATGTTTTTATAATAAAACCCCTCCAACAGAGGTGCGCTTCCTTCAAGCTAAAAAGTAGTGGTTAGACCTTTCTGTCTTGACTTTTCATGTTTATAATCTTTATGCTTGATGTTATGTTGAGATACAACACTACAACAAAACTGCTGTTTAGCAGTGGTTCTAGGAACCGCCGCTAAACCTTTTGTAAAAAAGGTTTCACGGCGGTTTATAATAAACTGTCGCGAAACATTGGTTTTTTAACACCCGACCCTTCCCCCCACCCCAACCCTCCTTCCCCCACTTCCCCCGACCCCTCGCTTCCCCCGCGACCCCGGACCCCTGCTTCCCCCAGCGACCCCGCGACCCTGACCCCGGCGACCCCGGCGACCCCAGTGACCCCGACAACCCCGTGACCCCGCGACCCCCGGCCCCCCGCGACCCCGAAAGGTGCACCGTCTTTCCCTCTAGGGAGGGTTTTGTTTCTCCTTGTTTAGGTTTTTTGGTTTTCCAGTAGGTAGATTTTTAGTATATAGTTTGGTATAATCTCCACATAGTTTACAACCTCATGGTCTCATGATTTTAAACTGTATGACATTTTTCCTAATTTCATTCAATTAAACATCATAAAAATCATCCCTCATCACATGAGTACTTGTTTTGATAAAATAAAATACAACACAATTCTTCCTTTCTATGTGATCCATTACCAATATGAGTTCTTCATCCATGTAATGGTATAATGTAGATTATTCTAAACTATATACTAATTGTATAGTTGAATATTTTATTTCTATGGAAAAATATATCTTATCTATTGGGTATTAGATATAGATCATCACCTTTTTACAATCCCATACTTGGATGAGATATTAAAATCCAAACCCCACTAAATGAGATCTTGATCAATATAGAAGTATTTTCCACATGGTTGACAAGTATATTATAGAATTAATGCACATATTCCTCACATGTGATATAAATCTATGCAATGAATCATCTATAAGTATAACTACAAGTTGGATTGACTCCCATCACATTAGGATATGTAGTGATATGTCCTCCCCATTGATGTACTAGTTGTTCTACCTTCCATGTCTAAGTTAAGTGATGTTGAACCTCAAAAACATTTTTTCAAATCTATATGACCTTAAATTTTAACCCTTTTTCCTAATTAAAATTACATAAACTAAAAATAAAAATAGTCACAACTATTTGTTAGGTCTAAACCCTCTTAAATAAATCATTAGAGGTGTAATGTTTCACTCCCATTAATCTGTTCCCTTTTATGGATTAGGAAAAATATTTCTTATAAGAATACTATCATAAAAATCTCATGGGGTTCACTATGTGATCCTTGATAATTTATTCCTATTCCCCATAAAAGTTTCATCTTGGGAAAAGTTATATTGGATATCCCATCCCATTTTCAACTAGACTTAGGAAATTTTAATAGTACATTCTCCTCAATTAAAATATTACCTCTTCAAATCGAATATATCACTACATTAAGTGATTTAATACACAGTAGTGTCATGTTGCATTACATCACACAAGAAACAATTTCAGTACATGGTGGAATAACATATAATGTTTTAAAATTATTTTTGAATATTTTTTTCTCTATGAAGCCAGTTCAAATCTTTGATGTGTGATTCAGCACTGATAAATTTCCCAAGTTGATATACTACTCTTAGGATCCCTTAAACTTGATTTAATCTATAATTTTTTCTATATTCATATAAAAATTGGTTGTGGATGTTGATTTATTTGGAGCTAACCTATTAGGATTTGATACTGAATATCACACCTTTCCTCGAAGCGTATAAAGTTATCCCTATGGGATATTTCAGTCATGGAAGTTAGTTCCACCTAAACCACATAATCAATCAATGGACTGATTGAGAAAATATCCAACCTACTACCATTAGATTCTATTGAATGAGAATGGTATTAGTATTCCACTATTTGTAATGGCCATTCTTCACTAGTTGGTCTCTATTTCTTATTGACTCAAGCATTCATAATGTATGTTTTAAACCTTCCAAAATCATTCTATTCAATGTGATTGTTGTACCCTAAAGTTTAAACATTTTAGAATCATTTTAACAGTTAAATAAATTATGAAATTATATTCTTCTACACCTTCCAATTTGGGTATGAATCTCTTTTGGATACCCCAAATACATAACATTAGATTCTCATTTTGTAATGTCTTATCAAAACCATGGCCCTTTTCATAGGATATTAAACTTTGTGACACAATGGTCTAAACATCATGACCATAAAATTAATGTCCCCCTCCAAGGTATTATATGATACTAATAATCCTTAATTTACATCAGGTTGTGTTTTGGAATATCTATGAAGACTAACCAATAATTGGTTCTATGATTTTATATATAAAAATGTTAGTAGCTACAGGTCTGAGAACCATGACCATAAAATATCCGAGCCAACCTGAGATAACCCCCCAGACCCAGCCACTCCCTCCCCCCATACCTGACCCCTGCACTACCCAAACCCGACCCCTCTCTCCCCCCTGTGTGCAGCTAGATGCCCCCCTGTGTAGTGAGACCCCCACCCCCCCTGTCCAGCCATCCCCCCACTAGACCCAACCCCCCCCCCCCTGTGCAGCCAGCCCCCTACCAGACCCAGCCAACCCCCCTGTGCTGCCAGCCCCCCAGACCCAGCCCCCCCCCGCCCCTCCCCACCCATGCACCCAGCCCCCCAGACCCACCCCCTGTGCACCCAGCCCCCCCAGCCCCCAGCCCCTGTGCACCCAGCCCCCCAGCCCCCCACCCCTTGTGCACCCAGCCCCCCAGACCCAGCCCTTGTGCACCCAGCCCCCCCTCCCCCCTGTGCACCCATCCAGCAAGGGAATTCATAATGGTCCGGATGAACACCTCAAAGTATAATGATCAAAATTGGATCCTCATCAAAAGACAAGCATTATGAAAAGTAACACATAAAATTTTCCAAATGGCCTTACTTGAACACAATCCATCAATGGGTAGCATCATGACCACATGTGTAGCCTTAACATCACTGTGCTTCAATGGAATCCTCAACAAGAGACTATGGAAACCATTGATCACTCACTTAGTAACTAGCCCACTAGGGATTCTTGGATGTTCCCACGTTATCAAATCAAAAGATCATGATCTATCACCCATACCCACCATCCAAAGGTATCAACACAACCTAAATTATCCAAAATCTCTTGTTCACAAACCCAAGAGTAGAAACATATGAAATATATCCTCAAGAAATAGGTCCAATCACATAGGGTAAATACAATTTCACCTCAGAGATGCTAATAGATCACACATTTTGGGATCTATCTAAAAGAACACCAAACATTACTAGACAGTAATCAATAATATAAGGCAATTATTGAGCACCCAGACCCAGCCCCCCCACCCCCTGTGCACCCAGCCCCCCAGCCCCCCAGCCCCAGTGCACCCAACCCCCCAGATCCAGCCCCCCTCCCCCCTGTGAAGCCAGCCCCTCAGACCCAGCCCCCCCATGCAGCCAGCCCCCCAGAGTCTAGAACCAGCCCCTCCCCCCCATAACCAGCCCCCCAAGACCCCTGTCCAACCCCTCCACCCCAGCCCCCATGTGTTGTGCGGCCAACCCCCCAGACCCAACCCCTCCCCCCCAGACCCCTGTCCAGAAACCACATTCAATAATCAAACTGAAAATAATTGTGCATTTCAATTTGTAACACTATGGACAGAAAACTATAATGCAACTATATATCAGAACTACAAAGAGCATGATTCCTACTCTTATAGTATACATAGATAAATCTATATCCTATCTTGTATCAACCTATAAAACTAATTTAAGTATTTAATTGATATAGTTCATTTAGATGTTATTGTTGTCCACTATAATTTTCAAAAAGGATTATTTAGTTCTTATTCTGACCTAGAATACGTGTTGATTTATTGATGTTAAATCATTTTCAATCTTGGACACCATCATAGGATTCCTGAATCACTTTGTGTGTGAGAATTTTTTAGAAATGGATTTATAGTTTCAGTAGAGTCTTGTGGGAGTCAGTGGTACCTTCTTAACTTCATGAATGTATGAATTGGAATCTCATCAAGATTGATTTTTTTGATGGTTATTTCCTAAGGGAATGAATGTAGAGAAATAGACTGAGCTCATGAGACTTTTTATTGGTGATAGATCAATATGGGAGTATGTCAATAACCTTTCAAGGTTTTTTATATATTCTCCAAAGATAGGGGTCATCAATTATGAGAATGATCATTTCTTTGGTGATGGTCTTCACCTAGACCTTGGTACATCTCTACTTTCTTTGGGCATAACATCCATTTTGGAGGTTGTTAATAGGGACATGTGAATGGAAGCTAAATATTCTTGGAAATCGATGGTTGTTCTTTCTTTAGTGTTATCAGGTATGCAAAAAATTAATAGTGGGAATTAAGAGAATCGAATGTGCAAGGAGTAGAGGCAGGATGAACCATAACATGATGAAAAGGCCCATTCTTATAGAAAGAGTTCATCCATTTTGTGCTTCCAGTTTAGGGACTTTGAGGAATTTTGAGACCCATTTCTTGATATATCCTTGAATTTTTCTCTATTATGGAAATTTTGTTCATCATTATTTGTTTTTGATGATGGGGTTATAGAAGATGTCTCATGTTTGATTCCTTGTTTTTTGTGTAGGCACATTGTGATATACATGGATAAAAGATGGATCACATTACCGAGGAACACACCTCTGTATGTTAAGGTTTTGAATGAGTTTTTAGATTTTGAAATTTATAATCGATCCGTTGAAGGGAGAATAAAATGTCCATGTCCTAGATGTAAATTTAGAACATGGTTGAAGAGAGATGAGGTTTATGAACATTTAATACTAAAGCAATTCCCTCCTCAATATTTGTTTTGGATTTGGCATGGATAATCGAATGTTATAGAAATATTGATCACTGATGTTAATCTGCATAATGAGGTCCCAAGTTCATCGACAATGGAAAATGAAATGCAAAACCTAATAAATGATGCATTCGGCACTACAAGACACCACTATCAGCATCAAAACATATCAGAACAACTAGAAGAGGGTCCTACAAATTGCAACTTGACAAGTGATGTTTTTGAGACTGTAACATAGGCAGATCAAGATTGTCACATATTATTGGATCCTCCTCTTGATTCTATGGAGCCAAATGTAAGGGAAAACTTCACTGAGGAAAATGGGTTACATGATTTAGTTGATGATGGAAATCAAGAGTTATATAGTGGGTGTTTTAAATATTCAAAGATTTCATTTTTTCTGAAGTTGTACCATATCAAATGTCTATGTGGAATTACAAATAAGGAAATGTCCATGATATTGGAATTGATTCGTAATGAATTTCCTGAAGCAAAAATCTCAGAATCTTTTTATGATATGAAAAAATTTGTTAACAAGCTTGGTCTGAATTATACAAAAATACATGCGTGTCCCAATGATTGTATGCTTTATTGGGAAGAGGATTCAAGTAGAAACAATTGCAAGAAATGTTCTTCTTCTAGATGGCAGGAAAAAAGTGATTTTGGAAGTCTGAATGAACATAATTTCATGGAGAAGAAGAAAAGGATCACACCTGCAATGGTTTTGCGTTACTTTCCTTTGAATCCTCGATTGCAAAGATTATTCATGTCATCGAAAACTGCCGAACACATGAAGTGGAATTCTGTAGATAATAACAATAATGGGTTAATGAGACATCCATGAGATTCCCAACCGTGGAAGATATTTGATTCATTACATCTCGATTTCTCAGTTGATCCTAGGAATGTTCGATTGGGATTGGCTGCCGATGGATTCAACCCATTTGGGACTTTGAGTACCAATTATAGAATTTGGCCAGTTGTTTTGATCCCTTATAATCTTCCTCCATGGATGTGGATGCAACAAACATCTTTTATCATTTCGATGATTATTCTTGAAAAAAAATGCCTGGAAATGATATTGATGTATATTTACAGCCTTTGATTAAAGAATTGTAGGAGTTATGGAGAAACGATATTGAGACATTTGATGCTTCTTCTAAAATAATGTTCAAAATGCATGCTGCTTTAATGTGGACCATTAGTGACTTCCTTGGGATTGAGAATTTATCTAGTTGGAACACTTACACGGGTTTGTCTTGTCCCGTTTTTAACTTTGATTTTGAGCCCAAACAGCTACCTCACAGTAGAAAATGGTGCTTCTTGTGTCATCAAATATTTCTCGATGCATCTCATAGATTTCGGCTGAACAGATCAAAATTTAATGGTTCCATTGATCATAGACCACCTCCAAAGTTGTTAAATGGTTTTGAAATATTGGCACAACTTGAAAATGTTGAAACAAAATTTGGGAAGGTTCATCATTTGAATGATAGCGGAAAATGGGTCCGAAGTGCATCATCAAGCGAAACCAGAACGCAACAATGGAAGAAAAAAAGTATATTCTTCAAACTTCCGTATTGTGAATTTAATTTGTTGCAGCATAATATTTATGTGATGCATATTGAGAAGAATGTCTGTGACAATTTTATTTTCACATTGCTTAATGAGCATGGAAAGTCGAAGGATCATCTCAATTCTTGCAAAGACTTACAAGCAATGAACATAAAATGTGATCTCTGGCCAGATGAGAATGGAAAGTATCCTCTGACAATTTTTGCAATGAAAAATAGGGATAAAGATACATTCCTTCGAATGTTAAAGAATGTTAAGGTATCTGATGGGTATTCAAGTAACATCTCGAGGTGTGTTGACATGAAGAATCGTAAGTTACATGGATTGAAAAGCCACGATTCACATATTTTTTTACAAAAGTTACTACCATTGGCATTACGTACATTATTACCTTAAAAAATTACTGTTGTTGTACTCTAGTCTGCACATTTTTCAGAAAACTATGTGAGAAATATCTACATCCATTTTAGCTTGACAACCTCTAGGAGAGGTTTGTATTGACCCTTTGCGCAATGGAGATGATCTTTCCTCCATCATTTTTTACTGTAATGATGCATTTAACTGTGCATTTGGTTGAGGAAGCTAAATTAGGAGGCCCTGTTCATTATCGATGGATGTATCCAATTGAGAGGTACTTTATTTATATGTTTTCCAGTTAAGTAAACAATTTTTGGTACTTAATTAAATGCATAATTATGTTTATTTCAGTTCATAGATATCTTGGTAATTTGAAATCATACGTTAGAAATAAAGCTAAACCAGAAGGCTCAATTGCTGAAGGCTATGTGGCTGAGGAGTGTCTTACCTTTTGTTCTCGATACTTGGATGATATTAAGACAAGATTTAATCGAGTTGGACGTGGTGATGACACATCGACTCAATCTCAAATACATCAGAAATCTAAAATATTTCCTCCTATTGGCCGATCAGTTGGGAGGACCTCAAATGTGACACTGACTGAATTAGAATTATTATAGGCACATAGATATGTGATGCTGAATAGTGAAATTGCAGATCCATTTATTGAAGAGTTGACAATACAAACAAAGATATGAATGAGAGGCCGAAAATGAAATGAGAAAGATAGAACGAAAGCTGTTAATAAAGAGCTTGTATAATGGTTTTCACAATGTGTAAGTTCATAAATATTGCAATAAATACGAATATTAGTTTGACACATACATTTTGTAAATCTAATAAAGTATATTTCTTTTTTCAGGTCATGAATATTGATACTCGAGTAGAGGTATCAGAATATTTGAAGTTTCTTGCTAGAGGTCCTCTAAAAGAAGTTAGAAAGTTCAACGCTTATAATGTGAATGACTTTAGATTTCGTACAGTCGATCGAGAAGTGGGTTTGAGAACACAGAATAATGGTGTATTTACATTTGCTGAAGTGGAATACTATGGAAAGCTGCATGATATTATTGAATTAAACTACCGCGAACATTTTTCGGTTATTTTATTCAAATGAAAATGGGTCGACATTATCAGAGGCGATAAAAGAGATTCCTTACAATTTACTTATGTGAACTTCTCTCGCTTGATGGATGTTTGTGATCGTGAACTGTATGATCCATATATCTTAGCATCGCAAGAAAAAATGGTATATTATGTGAATGATGTTGCCGATGAAGGGTGGAGTGTAGTTGCTCACGTAATACAAAGAGATTTGTATGATATGGGTGATGAAGTGGAAAATTTGACCTCTGAAATTGAATTTAATCAGCAACAGGAAGCAGAATTATTTTTCCATCATGATATTGAAAATATTAGTCTAGAAAGGATGAATGAAGTGGATGAAGAAATGGAGAAAGAAACCGACATGATTCAAGGGGAAAATGATTGTATGTACAATTATTTATTTATTCAGCAACTATTTATTTCGTTTCTGCAGTCATTCATTATCATTGTTATATATATTTTGTCTGTTAATACTCCATCTGTTATCATTTTTATTTTTTTCTGCATAATTTTTTTGAAATATATATTCTGAACTTAATTTTAGTTGATTAAATGACAAGAATGCCAAGGAATAAGCGTTACATTATTTCATCCAATTCTGTGACAGATGACTATCCATCTGGCTCCCTCCCCACGACATCTGATGCACGAGCTGCCGACACCCCTGCACCATCTCCCCCTGCACCATATCTCACACCATCTATGGATGTCCCAGTAGAGGCTGAGTCATCGACTCCCCCTTCAGGAGCCTCAGTAGTGGGGCAGCGACGCGCCCCTTCCAATTCATCCTAGACATACTGGAGTGTCACTATCATAGGTACAAATTTTTAATTAAATAAATTTATTGCATTTTTTTATTCTAATTTTTTTCTCATTGAAGATGAAAAAAATGAAACTGTGGAGAAAAAAATAAAAAGTTCAGATGTTTGGAATCTGAATGGCGAGAAGATTTTTGTGCCATTTGATTCTTACGGGGTCCCTACGGATGATGCCGTGGGGTTGCTTGGCCAGATTCTAGGCTATCTGGCAGCGGAACCCATTTACCTTCCCATTTTATATAATGATTAGAGATATATGCCTCCAAGCTGGAAAAATGAAGTGGCTAATTCTCAAATCAAGGTAAATTTATTACATTATGGTTTAATTTAATGTCATGTTACTAATATTTTCAAAATGAATTTCTGTATACAGATGTTCTTCCACTTTACCGTTGCTGATGTGATAGCATGGAAGTGGACGTCGAAAAATCTAGGTAAGAAGTGGAAAGATTTTAAATGGATATTTTGGTGTAATGTCAATGATGCTTCATTGACCACCCTGCAAATGTATGAGAAGCTACCCAGTGGGGCACCGAAAGAGCAGTGGAAAGTGTTTGTTGACAAGCATCGGGATCAGAAGTGGATGGTATTGAAATATATATATTATTATATTATCCTCATTTTACATTTATACATGTATATGAAAAGGACATGACATTCAATACATCATTATTAAATTTCATTTTATTTATTTCAGGATCTATCAATACAGAATGCGTCAAACCGAGTGAAGCAAGTCATCCCGCACACTGTGGGCTCAAAAAGTTTTTCTAGAAATTGAAGTACATCGGTAATCTTTTAATTAGTTTAAATATTTATAAGAAAATATTATCCGTTTAATATATTGAATTGTTGATTTATCTTTGATTAATGCAGTCACAAAGTTTAGGCCATGAAGCATCCGGAACTGAACTGTGGTTGGATGTTCACAAGAAATCAGATGTATGTTTTGTTAATGAGCCTGCTAAAGAAGTTGGGGTATGAAGTCAATTTTTTATCATAATAACTTATCAATTTTTTGTGCATTAATATATATTGATATTTTATTTATAGGTCAAAATTAAAGAACTATGGGATGCCAATCCTGCGCATTCCTACTCTGTCTCCCAGGATGAACCGGTTGCTAATGTCATTGGGAAGGAGCATCCTGGGAGAGTGCACGGGATGGGTTTGGGACCCGTGCCATCTGAGGTTTTTAGCAGGCCATCGGGGATAGCTACTGCATCTACTCCTGAATGTAGTCAACCCAGAGATGCTAATAAAGAGATTATTTATTTACGAAACATAGTTCACCAGTAGGGGGATCAGATATCTGCATTGCAGAAAGAGTTGACTGAACTACGTCAGAAGATGAGAAGATATGCCCCTGGTGGGAGTGCATTGATTGGTGGTATGTAGGTAAATCACAAAAAATCAAAATCATTTATTTTTCTAACTTTCATTTGTTTTATGTTTTAATATAAATATGTAACCGTATATAATTTTCAATATAATGTTCTTACAGGTGACATCACAAAGTGGAAATGAAGGTGGAGAGGATGACGATTCATCATCGGACTCTGAGTAGTTATACTGTTGAACAAAAATGGAAACAGTTGGTTTTTATATGTAACATTTGTGGCACATAATTTCCACCACACAGTTTCTTGTCCTAAAATTTCCTTGATTTCTGATGTTTCGTTTTATGCATTTTATTGATTTCTGATGTTTTTTTTTGTCTTCATTTCTCGACTGCGGTATACATCATTCCATTTAGGTCTGTGTTTGAATTGGTAGTCAATATTTTGGATGACTAGGAGTTAAACCCATTGTTGAGGTGTTGAAAAAATTGGGTCATTTCATAGTGATCAAGGGGATAGTGTTGTGGACACTTTGGTGAGGCCCATTGTTGAAAATGTCTGATTTAAGCGTCAAAAGTTTCTAAACATGCTCTAGCTCTTCTAAAATGTCATGAGAATGTTCCAAATCAAGGGTGGTTCACTAAGATATAGGTGTGACTGAGGGGTGATAAATTAGCATAATTCCATGAATATAGGCAAGAATACTTTATAAATAAAAATATAATCTCAAAGATGGATGTCGACTTGATGCACAATTGGTATGTCTTATAAAAACATGAATTTTAAGAAAAGAACTTCTACCAAATACTTCAATATTAGGATGGTTAAAATGGACTATTTCCAACCATAACTGTTTTGATCACTGAACTGTTACTGCATGACTTGAACTGCATTCCCAACACAATTTCCACTTAATCATGGTCTGTCTGGTAATTATTACCTATCATTATATCCTTGAATTATTTATATTATGATTCTTAATTACATTTTTTGATTCATTACAAGCTATCCGATCATGAAACTTTAATTACTGGAATTCCATAACTTTCTTCTTTACCATTCATGACTATTCTTTCTACAACCACTCTCCCAAAGGTTACATTTTCCATGACCTGTGTGATTATCCCCACCATAGGATTTTAATATTCACCATTTTAATAAAAATAGGAATCTAATTCCCATGAAAAACACTTTTTCCACCACTAAACATGGTTTTTGGATGTGAGTCAATATAATTATACCATGTTCCATCACGACAATCCATCCTTGGCATACGCTGAAGCCTCATCTGGAACTAATATTCCATCCTTGAACAACCTGTAGTTCAATTCCTACCACATAGATTTACATCATCAACTTAATAATAAATAGAAATGGTCTATTCATAATCACATGCATTATTCAATCCTCATTCCATGCGCACACATTCAATCAACATAAATAACTACATCTTGAACTTTAACCCAAATTGATGATGTTATAAAACTCGATCCTCTTACATAGTCATCCATAGAACTAGGATAACTTATCTTTTCTAATAAAAACTCTGGTTTACATCACTCACCACAACATAGTTAATAACTAGGTAACCTCACTCAGGGAGTGATTGGTTAACACAAAATTTTTAGATCCCACAACCCTAAACCAAGTAGTTATGTGATAATACCCCTCAAGGTGTTAACTGTGATTTCATCCCTCAAACTCTCAGAGACTAGAAATTTTTTCACAAAACACCACACAACTCTCTCCACCAAACCTTAGTTAAATAGTAAATTTATATAATAATGAATACTAAATTTATGTTACATCAATGAAATGGTAATACTCATTTCATATAATTCATAGGACCAATGACACTGTGCATTCTTGGTATTTTCTAGCCTACTCAAAAAATAAAACCCAAGGGTCACATTATCCTACATAACCATTTAACATGGATGATGACTTCTTGAGTCATACACCTTTGAAATTAAACTCACACAACTAACTAAACTAAATAAAATTAGATTGGCATGTCAGTCCCACTAATCTCAAGCATTAAAGATGCTCATAACACCTAGAAGTTTTACTCATCTCATGATCGCCTACCAACTTGGGGAATCATTCCACAACTAGAGTCCTATTCAATCCCAAAATACATAAAAACACATTCTTTGACCAAAAACTAACAAGATGCATCCAATGATGCTTAATATCTCCAAGGATGCTAGAAAAACTAGGTTAACCCCTCACATAACACGAGGAATCAACTCTAATTCTAGGTTTATTCCTAAAAGGTCACTAGAATCTCCCACCTAACCTATATTCCAACATAAAAAGATGTCAACTAAGACTCACTGGAAATATCCACATTCCTATAAAATCTATATCCCAGTGTAACTCTAAAACTATTCCCACAATATGATTTTTTATAACAATATATTTCTAATGTGTTATTTAAGCTATTTCATCAGTTCAAATTTATTATAAGTATTAAGGATGGTTTCTAGGCCACAAAACCAAAAAAAATCATTATATAAATGATTTGGTACTAATATAACTACTAATTCATCAATTATCAATTTTTATAAGTAGAGTGGAATCGCTATGGATGATCTATCCTAAGAAAGTGAAGTTATAAGATTTTGTGGAATCCAGTTTGGGATGTTACAATGTTGTATCAATGGAGTTTTATCATCCTAGTATTTACTATTTAGGATATTGTATACATGAGTATGAGTAATGTGTTGGAACCTTTGATGGATATCTGACTGTTGTGTTAATAATACTTTCTCTAATAGGAATTCTTATTTTCCAGAGTTTCAGATTTTTGTTCTATTTTTAAATATTAAAGTTGTATATTATTTCTCATTGAGAGAAAACATGTTTTTTTGATGTTGTGATTTATTCTGGATATTCAGCTCTTGGTCATTAGTGGGAGGCTAGAGATGATTTTTTCTAGTTTTATTTGTTTTTCACGGCAGTGGTGCAGCAGAAGAAAAGAATTATTATTTTTATTCTGGGAAGCTTTTCACGGCGGTTTTAACCACCGTGAAATGTATACTGGTGGCAGTTTAAACCACTGCTAAACATAAAATAAAATTTACTTTTAGTGGTGGTTATAACCGCCGCTAAATAGGATCATCGTGGCTGCCTCATTCCGCGGCGGTTCCCGTGACTTTAGCATCGGTTTTACGGCCGCTGGAATTTGAATTTATTTGCGGCGGTTATAACCGCTGTGAATAAAGTCATATCCAGGGCTCGTAAAATCGCCGCTAAATTGAGGGGAACCACCACCCAATGATGGAGCGACGACACTTTCCTGAAACTGCCGTGAAATGTAAATAACCACCGCTAATAGATTGCCGATGCCCTATTAGACGATGGTTTCTGTAAACCGCCGCAAAACAATGTCACGACGGTTTAAACCTCTGCTAAACGAAAAAAAACCGCCGCTAAACAGCGATTCTGTTGTAGTGAAACATTCTTAGCACATGAACCTAATGACATTAGAAACACTGAGTTTCCCTCTTTAAAATGATTAAAGGGCTAAAAAACCGTCTAAGTGTTTGGTACAGTTTTGGATTAGAATGATCCATTTAGGTAATTTCCCTTTGTATGGATACATGGAGCCCTTTAAATTAAAGTGACATGTTTTGGTAAATGGAATGAGTTCAGTTAAATGAATGGTTAATGCTTAATGATTGACCCTAAAAACAAGTTAACAAATTATTTTCAAATGTTTTAAATATTAATAAAACCTTGGGTGACATGTGGGTTCCAAACTAGTAATGCCATGATGGAATCAATGGGGTTTCATACTCATACCTTGGGAGATACATGGATTCCCATGTAGGAATTCCATGTATGGACTCAGGTTCATGAGGGAATAATTGGTTTCACATCCATGTAAACCCTTACCATGTTAAGTGAAGGTAGTGGTTTATACATTGACTTTTGAAAATGACTTAATGGATTTTAAATAAATGGTTTTAATGATACTTGGCCTATCCACACTAATGGAAGGCAAGGCTTGAACCAATAAACAAATGGTTGCAATGCTACTTGGCCTATCCACACTAATGGAAGACAAGACTTGAACCAATAAATAAATGGTTGAAATGGTATTTGAATTTTCTACACTAATGGATGGAAAGGATTGGACCAAAATGAATTATTACATAACTTCTTTATTAAATAGGAATGGTTAGACTCATGATTTTCATGGTTTCTGATTGGAGAATACCATGAGCACTTGTGTAAACCATTCCAAATTCAAGGATGAGTTGCTAAGGTTCAGACCCATCTAGATCCCTTTCTTTGTTTTATCTTGGGATTTTAGATATACATCCCTTGGGTCACCATGTAGTACTATAAGATTCCTTGGATACACTCCTTGGATCTATTATTGATAAGTAGGTGCCTTAGATACACTCCTTGGACCGAGTTCTTTCTTAGCCCCATTTTACCTTGGATGCACTCCTTGGACTTGGTAGGTGACTCATTGTGGAATGCCTTGGATTATGCTCCTTGTATTACACTCTTACCCATTTTCTAGACTCATATACAACTGAGTTAGCTTTCCGTGAGTTTACGTTACCTTGTTTTTTACCTTGGAACTCCCTCATTGGATATCATTGTTTGGTTGCCTTGTTACATCTTAGAACCTTCACTACTTATATCATCAAGAGGTTGTTTCCTTGGTTATTACCATGGAAATTCATTACTAAATACCATCCTATAATTCCTTGGATATACTCATTGGGTATAGAATTGACAAGTAGGTTCCACGGTTAAAGCCCATCGGGTCCGGTCATTGCTTAGCCTCGTTTTACCTTGCAGGAAACTTCTTACAATCGGTAGGTGACCTATTAACATATGACTTATGAATAAACTAGTAATACTCAATTAAATAACTGGTTACTTGTCCCAACACCAGCTGAGGGCTGAATCAGGTAGTTTTTTATTTAGCTAAAATGTACTTATTACTTTATTTAGGCATGATTTCTCCCAGTATAATTTACATTCCACTATTGGGATTGGGTTAGACACCAGTGGTGCCAGCCTACTAACATTTATATCTCACACCCTACTCAGGATGCTATTGCACTGGGGTACTCGAGTATATATTTCTTGTTCGCAGGGCCTTGGACCTTGTTTGTTTCTGTTTCTTGTTCTCGGGAGTTAGGAGCAAAGGACTGAGTTGGAGCTCAGGATGCCCATGAAGATCACATTTTGAATTTTAGTTCTTTTCTTTATTGAGTCCTATATTATATTGTATTGAAAATATCATTGTACTATTTACTACTCTCTGTCATGTATCAATACCATGTCATTCATTCATCTATTGTATAAACTGGCGTTAGCCACTTTTGTTCATTTATATGAAATCTATCTTTAGAAACTTTTTCAATTATGCATTACTGCTTCTTCTATTGATTATTATCTGTTATACTATTTCACAACTATTATAAGAGGTTATAGTCTCCCCATTGACTATTCTAACTCCCTCGCTGCTAGTCAGCAGCCTCTGGCGTACGAGGATGCGTGCTTGAGGTCATGTGGAAACCAGTCCGGACACTATATTAGTGGTGAGCCGGGCTGAGGCGTTACAAAGTGGTATCAGAGGTGGTTTTCCTTTTGTATTAATATTTTGGGGTTAGTAGACAAGAGACTAAGAAAGTGTAGTCACTTGGTTAATAGTCGTTCTTGGGACTGATCACCCCATGTACGGGAAATGACCATGTTGCAAGGGCTGGTATTACTGTTATGCTGTTCGCTATTACAAATGATATGATTTCACCTAGAGTGATTAGTGTAAATTCCATTTCTTATCATTTTTGGAATTTTGTAAATTTTCCTTGGCCTGATATGGAAAGTATGTTTCATTACATGCCCCATATTAGGCATATAGAAATTCACATTCCATGTATATATGCCATGCCACACAGTTTCATTAGTAGGTTGCCTCCTAAGTATGATTCAGTGCCTTATTTTTATTCCATTCATAGATTTATACTTGTTTAAGTAATACATTATCATTACTTATGTGCTTACTTCTTGTTATAGCATATATCTGTGATTAAAATTCCATGCTTATGTGATTTCATCTTGTTGCTCTATGTTAGCTGCTTGTAGTGACATGACATTATAGCTTACTTTGAATATTTAAATGGTTTCTTGAGCTATTTTTAAAGGTTGTGATTATGATGGGAGCCAGTTTTTTGTTGTAAGGTGTATGGGAGCCTTATAGCTGGGAAAAGGTAACCTATGTAATTAAACCATTTTAAAAAGAATGCTAAATTCAATTTCTAATGTAAGTTGGATTTGACTAATGGGAGCCAAATTCTAAACTGTAAAGTGTATTGGCGCTTTTTAGGTTGGTATATGTCCACCCATATAATTTGGACTGTTATGTTTGATTGTCTTAAATTCTGAATTGACATCGGTACTGATTAATGTGAGCCAATTTTCAATCCATGGAGTGTATGGGCGCTTCATGAATTGGGAAATTAAAACCCATAATAAACATGATGAAATGATGCTTTGTGAAAAGATTATAAATGTAAAAATGTTTTGACTTTGATTTGAAATCAAATTGTTTTCTTAAAAAATGGAACTGGACCCATGTAGGTTAGTTGGGGAATGATTTTATGGGACGAACCATTTGGGCGTTTAATGTTTTTATATTTGTGCATTTGCTACTCGGTTGCATTATAGATAATCCATGTTGGTTAAAATGGGATGCTCGTAGGTCACCTTATCTACTTAGAAGGAATTTATTTTTATATGTTTCTTGAAAATGATGGGATGTCAACTAATGAAAAATGTTTTAAATGGGAGTTTTATAAAAACTTGCATGTTTTTCCCTTGGGGAGTTGGTTAAAATAAATTATCTTATGATTTGTTTTGATAATGGTACTTTGATTTTTTGATTAAATCTTTTGATGATTAAATATTAAATTTTATTAAATATAAGAGGCTTGGAAATGGAACATATACTGGTGTCCACAGTTTGAAACCCTCGTGTAATGGTAGTTCAAACATCTCTTTGTGTTTCCTTGGAATGGAAGCGTGAGTACTCTCCGTAGGCAATATTTTCTATATCAATGGATTTATGATCAGATTTTTAGCCTAGTGAATTTTGATTGATGTGACCCAGTTTTAGGGTTGACGCATGTTCTTCATAAGGGGATAACCTGTGGAAGGTAGTGCCCTCAGAACTTAAATGACTTACTAGTGCTGGAAATTTTCTCACTCTTGGTACCATGTGGGTGCCATTGTCCCAATTAGTACTTTCAGTTTTATAGTGACACCCTTGTTTAGATGGGTGGTCATGTTTTTCTTGACCTTGTTATGGTATCGATCATTGAGTAATGCTCTTTTTTATCTCGTTAGACGTGCCTCGAGCATGGTCAGCTGTTTTGTAAGTCATTTGACCCTTTCTTATTCTTAGTAATGGACAACTGATTGTGGCATCGTCCAGGATGATGATCGTATGAGGCAATACGACTCCGAAAATAAATCTTCTTGTATTTTTGAGAATGGTATTGGTTCATATCAAAGTAGAGTGGCTTGAGCATTAAATAATTAGTTCCATTTCAACACTCAGATGGTCTTCGAAAGGCTCAGGTGTTTTGACACGTCAGTCTCATTGTTATAATCTATGACACATATAAGAGTTTAGTTTCCCTTCCTTTTCGGCTAGGACACTCCTAAGGTGGTTAGTGTTGGTCTAAACCTGATAAATGTGTCCCTCCATGTAGAAGGAACACACCCTAAGGGGACCATTAAAAAATGGTTGGGTTATCTTTAATGCCTCTGAGTCTTGCTGGTGTTGTTTTATGTTGGAGCTTGATCAACAACACGACATTGATATGGTTTGACTATTTTACCTTCCAGTTTCTGGGTGTGTTTGATTGGAAACACTGTCTTAAATCCTTTTAGTTTACTCCTGTTAAGAGATGAGCATGTCCCCTATCTTGACATTGTCCTCGATACACTAAGATAGCATCCGTTTTATTCTGTGCAAAATCATTAAAAATTGTTTATCTTGTTGGATGATCTTTGTCAGTTTTACACACTAAAGTGTTGTTCTCATTGAGTCTTGGTAAGTCCTGAGTGATTCCTAGGTTCCCATGTAGGAATGCCTTGTTTGTACTCATGGAATCCAGCTGTTTATTCTGAACTGATCTGGTTGACTAAGCCAGAATTCTAAGAGATACGTCGGCCAAGTGGCTCAACTCATTCTCTCTTCCTTTAGTTCAATATTTACAGTTGTAAGGGGACATTTTAAATCACGTTTTCAGGTGAAGGAAAGTGTGGTCTCATGGTCAGAAGAGTCTTATGAGAAATTTTGCTCGACCAGTTCTGTTAGGTCGATCAAAATTTGACTATTTTTTTAACAAAATCATGTCAGGGGTGTCGTAATAACACCCAGAGTTGTGATTTGTACAATAATTCTAGTGGTGGAGGTATTGTGGCTTGGAATTGTACCCTTATTAAGTTAATACCTATAATGGGAAGCACCATCCATCGAGTGTTATTGATACATTGATGTGATCATGCCTCTAACTGAGCAGGATCTGGTAAGATCTGTTTCTATGTGAAGTTGAACTTTGAGCATTGGACCAGGTTGTAAGGGATGAAGCGCGGAGTGTGTTGGGAATGTTAGAGGTTCTTTGGGAATTGGTAATGCTAGGAGACCATTTGAATGAAACTTCACAACCTTGTAGGTCGAGTGATGTTTACTTCATTTCTGAAGGCTTCTTAGGGATGAGAAGTTTTTAAGGTGAGTAGATTATAGAATCCCATGTTTTGAACCGGACTAAAGTACGAAGGTTTTTGAACCTTTTCATTTACTAGATATTATTTTTTTAAAATTGGGCTTCGAAACTTAATTCCAAGAGTTGGATCACTCCTAAGTTATGTTTTTGGGCTTTGGCGAAGGCCTGCGACGTTTACTAAGTGGCTTGAGAAGTTTTTGGAGTATTGGAACCGAAAAACTTCATGTTTTAAATAATAACAGAGGGCGCACAGTTTGCGCACGGTCTACAAAACCATGTAGGCCACATCAGTTAACTGTGTGGCCCTATTTAAAAAGGGGAAGTAGATTAGTGCATGGGTTGTACATAGTTTCCTAAACCGTTCACCTAGCCCATGCAGGGTACGTCTTGGAGGCAGAAGACTCCGCATAGTTTACGCATGGTTTGGAAAACCGTGCAGGTCAAACCATGCGTGACACCCAGTTTTTAGGTTTTGATTTGTTTTAATTTAATTCAATTAAATTAATATAAAAAGAAAATAAAACTAAACTCTCACCCTCACCCTCTCTCAAACATGACACACCATCCCAAGGGGCTCTCCCCTTTGACGCATGACCCCTATCCTCAGCCTCCTATTCCTTCTTTAATTCCAGTCGCTCTTCTTCACGAATATCATTCGAAAAATCATGGTAAGCTCCCTCCTCTCATCTAATACCTTCCTTGATAGATTATTGGTCTCCCTTTGCACTATTTTTTGTTAGATCGAACACCTTAGGGTTTGGGGTGTCTTAATGTTTGGTTTTCTTTCGATGTAGATTGGTCCAGAAGGTCTCTTGGGACCCGAGGGTGCGTGTTCCAGCATCCACCGCCGAAGGTGAGGTAGTTCGGATCATTTCAATTAACTGGTTTTGCTTTGGGGTAAGTTTTATCCTTGTTTCCTACTAAAGTTTTGGGGCTTTTGATGTTTATGAGTCCCCAACATTTTACTTTTAGTGTTATGAGGTTCTCCACGTGGTTTCACTTCATTTTGGTTTGTCGTTGAAGTGGATGGATTGGTTGCACCTTGAGGTAGGGTCCCTTTCCAAGTCCTCCAATTCTATAAATTCATTCATTAATTACTTACTACACTTAGTTAGAATTTAAATTCATGCAGTGGAGTATCTATATTGAATGCTCTTAAATGCAGTTTAGTATGTTTCATATTTAAAATGCTAAAGGTGGTAAATGATTTGTGTGATAAGCAATGTCATGATTTTATAATAAAACCCCTCCAATGTAGGTGCACTGACTCCAAGCTAAAAAGTAGTGGTTAGAAATTTCTTTCTTGACTTGTAATGTATAAGAACCCAGAACTTCTTTTCAGTTATGAGGTTTTTTTTTCTGGTGTTTTTGAGAAAATTGGAGAATCTAGAAATTTAAGGAGTACACACCCTGTACTTTTGAGTACACGTCATGTACCAAGTTGCCGCGGGTGACTGTGTACTGGCCGTGTAACTTCCAGTACATTGGTTGTGTGGGGGAACCTGGAGGCCACCTAATGCAGGGCCCGATTAAGGCAAGTACATGCCATGTATTTTTAAAAGACACACCATTTACTTTTCTTTTAATTATTTTATCGGTTCAAGGTCATGTATAATCAGAAAAACCATGTTCTCCTCAGCCTATCTTAACCAGGAGTAACCGAGGCCGACAATTCTTCTCTGAACCCCTGACCTGCCTTTTGTTATCTGATTCAACCGCCATCGATTGCATTGGAATAGCCACAGTGAGTTCTTCCTTCTTCTAGAACCTCATCTCTTGATTTCTCCTCTATTATGAGATATCATTGGTTGAGAGTTTTGGATGTTTTTGTAGATCTATCATGTTCTAGGTAGATTAAAGGGCCAACACCAGAGTATATTGATCTCACAATGTCAAGGTAGGTGGTTTGTGCCTTTTCGTAGTTATTCTTTTAATTTTATGTGAAAATGTTCCCAATACCCTAGATTGGGGTTTTTCATGTTTAGGGATTTAAACCCCGTTGATGCCTGTTATTCTTTTTTTCTTGCGTTAGGGTTATTGGTTGTGAAGAGGGTTATTTTTCCATTCTATGGAGGTTTTTTCCCATGTTTGTTTTGGTATTGACTATTTGGTCTAGTTTTGTAACGACACAAACTTTTTGAATAGTATATTAACTTACTCTTAATGATTTAATAGAGATGTTAATGGTTAATGCAGAAAGAGGAGTCGATGGCTTCATCCAGTAGACTCGAACCTTATGAAGCCCACTTATCAGAGCTTGGGAAGGAGGTGGCATCTTTGGGCTTCACTTTGGACCAAGCCCAAGCTGAACTCCAGCCTGTCAAGCTTGAACAGAAACGCCTGGGGGAGAAGTTCAAGTTAGTAGAGATTACTACTAGGGCAATGTTATCTGATCCTCCCTCAGATTCTCTCACCATAGCACACCTTACACTTAGGTCATATGCTGGTGTTATAAGGGGCTATGTGATGAGACTGTAGCTTCTTTGTTTAATCCTTTGGGATGAATAAATTGAGATTTTTTCCTTTAGTGAAGTTTGTGAAATTTCAAATGTCCGGATAATTTTAGGATTTATTTTATTGATGAATTTTGAAAAAAAAGATATTTTAAAATATTTATGTAAACCTTAAATAATTAATTATGTGTAATGATTTTCAAAAAATGGTCTTCTACAAAAGTGTTCAGTAAAGAATTTGGAGTCTAATAAGATCAACTTAATTTTTGATGAATAGTAAATTATGAATAGTGATTTCACGCTTAGGATTAGTAATGTGACCAAATGGATTAGTAATCTCACTTAAAGAAAGTTTTAATATAATTTAGACACCTTGATTAAGTAATGTGATTCAATAAAATGGATAAATAACGGTTTCATAAATTATTAGTCAAGTATTAGTTTTTTCGGGTGAATAGTGTTTTTTAATTAAAAATTAAATTAAAAATAATTATAAAATTATTTTTATAAAATGGACTTTATTTTTAAACTCAGAGCATCGTTATTATGTTTTGGTAATTTTTGGGGTTTTTTCTGAAAAAAATGAATTCTCGGTGAATAGTGTTTTTTAAAAAAAATTAAATTAAGAATATTTAGAAAAATATTTTTATAAAATGGAGTTCATATTTGTAATCAGAGCATCAATATTTGGTTAAGGTGAAATTTTGGGATTTTTCTGAGAAAGATGAATTTTCAGTGAATAGTAAAAATGCAGTTTTAGGGTTTCAGTATGTTTAATGACATCATAACTGTGTCATGATGATGTCATGAGATATTTTAAGGGTTGGTTGACCAAAGGTGATGAATTATTGTATTGGGGGCCCCATGTGGCCTAACTTTATGGAAAATACCATGGGAGATACCATCGTTTTGAGAAAACCACTTGTGAGGTGTCCCTTGAAATTATTAAAGTATCACCTCACCTTCCCTATAAATACCCACACTTTCCTCCTTTAGTTTTCACTCCAAACTATCCCCCAACGAAGCTCTGGTCTCATTACCTCACAAGGAGTCATCCCAAGGTGCCCCCAAGTCCTCAAGGTCCAAGCCTTTGAGTTTTATGAGTTACGTTTTAAGGTAAGGGATCTGACCTCTCTCTTTCTTTTAGAGTAATCTCTTTTATGTCATTTATTTTATGCTCCATGTTCTTATGTTGGAGGATATTCTTCTATATTCATCTTACTTCCCTTTTCATTTTCATATGATGAGATACCCCCTCTTTCTCTCATCAATTCGTTTTAAGAATGTTTAAGTGGCGCCGTTAGGCTGCCGAATTTTTAAGGGATTCTTTCACCCTTCTCATTTTTCAAAGGTATACTTTCATGCAAAGTCATTAAAGTTTCTTTTTATTATGTTGGGGTATGATCTCTATATATATCATACTGAACTTTTATTTTCATATGATGAGAGACCCTATTTTATCTCATCAATTCATTTTTGTTGAAGTTTAAGTGACGTCGTTAGGCTGCCGAATTTTCATAAGAGAAATCTAATTTTTGTCTTCCTTCCATGTTTTTCTTCTCAAATGGTATGACCTTAAAATTTCATTACCATGTTCTTAAATACTTTATATTATTTTCCCCTACTGTTTTATGGATCATTTATGAGTGGGTGACCCATGTCCCCTCTCTTTTCAATGTTTTCTAAAACCTCGTAACATAGCCGTTATGCTGCAAAATTTCCGTCTCAATATGTCTCTCTCTTTTTCTAAAGTTCTTTTATTTTTTTAGTGAATACTCAAAGCTATCTCTTCTATATGGGTATTCACATATATACCAAGTTGTTCTATTTTAAATTCTGGGATTGACATACAAGAGACCCACCTTCCTTTTCTATGGGTTTTAAAGTGACACAAAGATCATGTCTTTAAAACAGTTTTTAAAACGTTATGATTATGAAATGAAACCCATTTCTTTTATGCTATATGGGTTGTTTATGAAATGATTGATGATGATATATGTGGCTCAAATTATGATAAAGAAAAATTTAAGGGTGCGCCCTGATAGTGCTCTAATTAATTGGGTAAAGACTTAATCTCTAGAGATGACCATTTAGACTGATACCTTGGTGAATAACCTTGGTAATTTTTATTGACACGTTGGGGATAAACCTTGGTGAAACGGAAATGATTGTCTTTGTAAAATGTTGTATCCACATCTTAAAGTTATAAAAAACGTTATTTTTATTATGATATGCCTAATGATTTATTTCTCATGCCTTAAAGTTCTTTTCATGAGCTTATTGAAGTATCTCAAGTTCACATGTAAAATGTTTCTCTTGTTTCCCTTACTGGGACTTCTGCTCACCCTTTCTTTTGATGTATGTCCCCAGGTTATGAGATGTAGTAATGAACCTATGATGAACTTAAGGAGAATCATTTCAAGTGTTTAAGAAGAATGTTTTATGTTGTTTTCATGTATTATGTTCCTTGTTTCCAAGACACTAAACCTTATAGATCCTCAGTTTTGTGTAATTTAATGAAAGTTATGTTATAAAAAGGCGGGATGCCATAGTTGGTATCAAAGGATGGTTTAGTTTTTTGTGGAAATTAGGATATCAAAACTTTAGGAAGGACCATATAGAAAAGTTTAAATATAGGAAAACTTCCTGGTATTTTGGTAAGTATTGAGTAAGTGGTTTATCAAACAAATACATCCCTATCTGGATACGAGCATGTAGAGGCGGCTCTGGCACAGATGTACATAGGGGTAAAAACCGAAAACACCGCTTTGATCTAGACTCGGACGGGAACTGGTGCATGATAACGGGCCTTGCTGCACTCTTGGTTACGACACTCCCAGGGGATATGTTTGGTTAATCACAAGATTTTTAGGAATCATTATGAAGGAATTATAGAGAAATGTAATTTTCTAAGCATGATGTCTTAGTTAAAAGATTCATAAATGAAATAAGTTTCTCACTAAGGTTTTATTATTTTAGAGAATGGCGGGAAATAGGAGGAACCGTGCAGATGGTGACCGCAATGCACCATGTGCTGACGGCCCTCCGATGGAAGCCAGAATAGAAACATTCATGCGAATGATGAACCAACTGACTCAAGTTATGAGTAATAAATTGAATCAAGCTGAGAGGACGATCTCACCATGAAGGGAACAACATTCTGTTGAGTCCTTCATGCGTCAACTACCACCAAAATTCAGTGGATCTACTGACCCATTGGTTGTAGAACAATGGATAAGCTCCATTGAAAAGATATTTTCTATACTTCATTGTTCAGAACAAGAAAAAGTCACCCTTGCTGTTTACTTCCTAGAGGGAGAAGCTGATCAATGGTGGTCACTGATCAAAAACACAAATCCATAAGGAGAGATGGAAGCTATGGAGTGGGAAGAGTTCCGGGGAATATTCTTTAATAAGTATTTCCCTCGTTCCATGAGAACGAGAATGGAGAAAGAGTTTCTCGATCTGAAGCAGAAGGAGAACGAATCTGTCAGAAGCTATGAGATGAACTTCACCCGACTTTCACGATATACCTCTAGCTTTGTCATGGATCCAAGTGGGAAGGTTGACAGATTTTTCGGTGGACTGAGACCTAATATGCAGAAGAATCTAGCCAACCGGGACTATGATAGCTATGAGGAGATCATGCGGAGTGCAATGAAAGTCGAGCTAGAGTTTGGTGAGACACAGTGGTCTCATAAATCAAATGACAAGAAGAGATCGTTGGAGCCCAGTCTAGGGAAGACTTTTGATCAGAGAAGAGGTGGAAAGAAAATGCAACTTACCACATGCAATAAATGTGGGAAGAAGCATCTGAGGCACTGCTTGATCGGAAGTGGCAAGTGCTACAAGTGTGGAAGAGAAGGCCATATTTCTCGTAATTGTCATAGTGAGGTGAAGCCACAACTTCCCAACACTAACGAAAGAGTAAAGATGGTTCTGACCCTACCCGAAGTCAAATGCTTAAAGTGTGGATAGCTTGGACACATTGCTAATCATTGTCCAAATCTGAGGGTAGTGGAGGGGAATCACCATCAACCTCAGAAAAGGACAAGGGAGCTAGGTCATGATTTTTCTATCACAACAAATGAAGTTGAAGTTCCAAACGACATGGTAGAAGGTACTCTTGTTGTCCTCTAAAAACTAGAAAGTACTTTGATTCTAGTTCTACGCATTCCTTTATTTCCTCCAAGTTTGCAAATAATATATAATCAATCCCCGAACTGCTTAAGGTAGAATTTTTATTCAAGACTCCAAGTGGGATTATCCATGCATCAATAGTGTTTAGAGACTCTAGTGTTTACGTCAGTGATAACAATCTTATCGCAAATCTAGTAGTCATTCCCATGTTGGAATTCAACGTTATACTAGGGATGGACTGGCTCTCAAAGTATAATGCTAAGATCAAATGCAGAAGTAAGGAAATCTCAGTAGTCTTGAATGAACGACCTACAATTATCTTCCAAGGAGAGATATCCCGAACTGATCCCTATCTAGAAGCACCTCCTATAGCTTTCTTTATGGAGTTAATCGGTGATGATGAAGAAGGAAAAGGGAGTATACAAATAGAAGATGTTCCGATTGTTCAAGAATCCGTGGATGTATTTCCCGAGGAGTTACCTGGACCTCCCCCAGAAAGAGAGGTAGAGTTCTCCATTGAACTCGTACCTGGATCTCAACCGATATCAAAGACCCCATATAGAATGGAAAATGTGGAGCTAGAAGAGTTAAAGAAACAACTCCAAGACTTGTTGGAGAAGGGGTTTATCCGAACAAGTGTTTCTCCTTGGGGAGCACCGGTTCTCTTTGTGAAGAAGAAGGATAGATCAATGCGGTTATGCATTGATTATAGAGAACTGAACGGGATCACAGTAAAGAATAGATACCCTCTTCCATGAATTGATGATTTATTTGACCAACTTCGTGGTGCTCAATTCTTCTCCATGACTGACCTTTGATCTAGTTATCATCAACTGAGGATGAAGAAGGAAGATATTCCAAAGAATCCCTTCCGATCAAGATATGTGCATTATGAGTTTACTGTTATGCCCTTCGTCTTGACTAATGATCCTGCTATTTTCATGGATTTGATGAATAGAGTCTTTAAGGACTACCTTGATAACTTTGTGGTAGTTTTTATTGATGATATTTTGATATATTCAAAAAGTTGTGAGGTGCATGAAGATCATCTGAGGGTTATTTTGAAAACTCTGCGGAAGGAGAGGCTCTTTGGAAAGTTCAGCAAGTGTGAGTTTTGGTTACAACAAGTGGCTTTCTTGGGGAACATCGTAACCAATGAAGGAATCTCGGTTGACCCTGCAAAGACAATAGTTGTGGAGGAGTGGCCTCAACCCACAACAGTAACTGAGATTCATAGTTTCCTTGGTTTAACGGGATATTATAGGAGGTTTGTGAAAAACTTTTCATGGATTTCTAATCCACTAACCAAGTTGACACAAAAATGGGTTAAGTTCATCTGGACAAAGGAATGTCAGGAAAGATTCCAAGAGCTGAAGAAGAGATTGTTTACTGCACCTGTGTTAACACTACCCTCTATCGGAGAAGGATTCCTTATTTTTAGCGATGCATCTCTGAAAGGGCTTGGGTGCGTCCTCATGCAAAATGACAAGGTAATTGCTTATGCATCTCGACAGTTGAAAATTCATGAGTAGAATTATCCTACGCATGATATAGAGCTAGAGGAAGTTGTTTTTGCTCTAAAGATATGGAGGAACTATCTTTATGGGGATAAATGTGATATATACACCGACCACCAAAGTTTAAAGTATATTTTCACACAGAAAGAATTGAACATGAGACAAAGGAGATGGTTGGAGATTATTAAAGACTATGATTGTTCAATTCATTATCACCCTGGAAGAGCAAACAAAGTCACGGATGCGTTAAGTAGGAAAGATCCTATTGTTCTGGAAATAATGAGGATCCTAGGAGATCCCTTGATTAAAGATCTAGTAAAAATGGACATGGGAATTGTAAGGAAAGGGACATCATCAACCTTATCCCAAATGATTTCTCAACCTTCATTACTAGAGAAGATCAAGAAGGCTCAAAAATAAAATCCTTTGCTGCAGGAGAAGTTTGAGGCTGTAAAGGATGGGAAGTTCCCTGATTTCAATATTGATCAAGAAGGTGTATTTAAATTTCCTACAAGACTATGTGTTCCATCTATTCTGGAGATAAAGAATGAACTAATGGATGAATCTCATAGCTCTACTTTCTCTATACATCCAGGAAGCACTAAAATGTATATAGACCTTCGTGATCATTATTGGTGGGATAACATGAAGAGGGATATTACTGATTACACTACAAGGTGCCTGGTGTGTCAACAAGTAAAGGCAGAACACCAACTTCCTAAAGGGGTATTACAACCGCTACCCATACTAGTATGGAAGTGGGATAATATCACTATGGACTTTGTAACTGGTCTCCCGAAAACATCCAAAGGAAATAATGCGATATGGGTTATTTTGGACCGTCTCACCAAGACTGCCCATTTTATCTCTATTCTAGAAGATTTATCTCTAGATCAACTTTCCAAGATATATGTAAAGGAAGTGGTAAGGCTGTATGGGGTACCACTATCCATCGTGTCTGATCGTGATCCAAGATTCACATCAAAATTCTGGAGAAGTATTCAACATGCTCTGAATACTGAATTGAATTTTAGTATGACCTATCATCCTCAAACTGATGGACGATCTGAAAGGACTATTTAGACACTCAAAGACATGTTGAGATTATGCTCAATGTAATTTAAAGGTGGATGGGATCAACACCTCCCATTAGTTGAGTTCTCCTATAACAACATCTTCCATTCGAGTATTCAGATGGCACCCTATGAAGCTCTGTATGGAAAGCGATGCAGAACTCCTACTTGTTGGGATGAAACTGGTGAGAGAAATCTTCTTCTGCCTGATCTTGTGCAAGATATGACAGAACAAGTTCATGCCATCCAACAACACATAAAGGCTGGTCAGAGTCGTCAGAAGAGCTATGCTGACAACCGTCAAAGGGACTTGGAGTTTGGTGTTGGTGACAGAGTCTTCCTTCAAATTTCTCCATGGAAGAGAGTCATACGGTTTGGGAAGAAAGGGAAGCTCAGCCCTAGGTACATTGGCCCCTATGAAATCCTTGATCACAAAGGAGCAGTGGCCTATCGTCTAGAACTTCCACCGAACCTAGCTCAAGTTCACGATGTCTTCCATGTATCTCTCTTGAGGAAGTACATACCCGACCCTTCGCATGTACTGAACCTAGAGGTGGTACAACTGGAACACGACCTCTCTTATGAGGAGCAGCCAGTGGAGATCTTAGACCGTAGAGACAAGGTTCTACGAAACAAGACTACCCACCTTGTGAAAGTGTTGTGGAGAAATCATAAGTATGAAGAAGCGACTTAGGAGCCTGAGGAAACAATGAAGTAAAATTAACCTCACCTCTTCGACTAGGCCTCAAGTATAAAATTTCGGGGATGAAATTTTTTAAGGGGGGAAGAATGTAATGACCCAAACTTTTTAAATAGTATATTAACTTACTCTTAACGATTTAATAGAGATGTTAATGGTTAATGCAGAAAGAGGAGTCGATGGCTTCATCCAGTAGACTTGAACCTTATGAAGCCCACTTATCAGAGCTTGGGAAGGAGGTGGCATTTTGGGCTTCGCTTTGGACCAAGCCCAAGCCGAACTCCAGCGTGTCAAGCTTGAACAGAAACGCTTGTGGGAGAAGTTCAAGTTAGTAGAGATTACTACTAGGGAAATGTTATCTGAGCCTCCCTCAGATTCTCTCACCACAACACACCTTACACTTAGGTCATATGCTTGTCTTATAAGGGGCTATGTGATGAGACAATAGCTTCTTTGTGTAATCCTTTGGGATGAATAAATTAATATTTCTTCCTTTAGTGATGTTTTTGAAATTTCAAATGTCCGGATAATTTTAGGATGTATTTTATTGATGAATTTTGAAAAAAAAAGGATATTTTAAAATATTTATGTAAACCTTAAATAATTAATGATGTGTAATGATTTTCAAAAAATGGTCTTCTGTAAAAGTGTTTAGTAAGGAATTTAAAGTCTAATACGATAAACTTAATTTTTGATGAATAATAAATTATGAATAGTTATTTCACACTTAGGATTAATAATGTGACCAAATGGATTAGTAATCTCACTTAAATAAAGTTTTAATATAATTTAGACACCTTGATTAAGTAATGTGATTCAATAAAATGGGTAAATAACGGTTTCATAAATTATTAGTCAAGTATTAGTTTTTTCAGGTGAATAGTGTTTTTTAATTAAAAATTAAATTAAAAATAATTAGAAAATTATTCTTATAAAATGGAATTTATTTTTGAATTCAGAGCATCGATATTATGTTATGGTAATTTTTGGGGTTTTTTCTGAAAAAATGAATTCTTGGTGAATAGTGTTTTTATTTTAAAATTGAATTAAAAATGTTTAGAAAATTATTTTTATAAAATGGAGTTCATATTTGTAATCACATCATAGATATTTGGTTAAGGTGAAATTTTGGGATTTTTCTAAGAGAGATGAATTTTCAGTGAACAGTAAAAATGCAGTTTTAGGGTTTCGGTATGTTTAATGACATCATAAATGTGTCATGATGATGTCATGAGATATTTTAAGGGTTGTTTGACCAAAGGCGATTAATTATTGTATTGGGGTACCCATGTGGCCTAACTCCATGGAAAATAACATGGGAGAGACCATGGTTTTAAGAAAACCACTTGTGAGGTGTCCCTTGAAATTATTAAAGTATCACCTCACCTTCCCCATAAATACCCACCTTTTCCTCCTTTATTTTTCACTCCAAACTATCCCCAAACTAATCTATGTTCTCATTACCTCTCAAGGAGTCATACCAAGGTGCCCCCAAGCCCTCAAGGTCCAAACCATTGAGTTTTAAGTGTTATGTTTTAAGGTAAGAGATCCGACCTCTCTCTTTCTTTTCAAGTAATCTATTTTATGTCATTTCTTTTATAATCCATGTTCTTATGTTAGAGGATGTTCTTATATATTAATATTACTTCCCTTTTCATGTTCATATTATGAGAGACCCCTCTTTCTCTCATCAATTCGTTTTAATAATGTTTAAGTGGCGCCGTTAGGCTGCCGAATTTTTAAGGGATTCTTTCACCCTTCTCATTTTTCAAAGTTCTACTTTCATGTCAAGTATTTCAAGTTATTTTTTATTATGTTGGGGTATTATCTCTATATCTATCATAATTAACATTTATGTTCATATTATTAGAGACCCTATTTGATCTCATCAATTCATTTTTGTTGAAGTTTAAGTGACGCCGTTAGGCTGCCGAATTTTCATAAGCGAAATCTAATTTTTGTCTTCCTTCCATGTTTTTCATCTCAAATGGTATATCCTTAAAATTTCATTACCATGTTCTTAAATCCTTTATATTATTTTCCACTAATGTTTTATGGATCATTTATGAGTGGGTGACCCATTTCCCCTCTCTTTTCAATGTTTTCTAAAACCTCATAAAATAGCCGTTATGCTGCAGAATTTCCATCTCAAAATGTCTCTATCTTTTTCTAAAGTTATTTTATTTTATTAAGTGAATACTCAAAGATCTCTCTTCTATAGTGGTATTAACATATATACCAAGTTTTTCTATTTTAAATTCTTGGATTTACATACATGAGACCCACCTTCCTTTTATGTGGGTTTTAAAGTGACACAAAGATCATGTCTTTAAAACAGTTTTTAAAACATTATGATTATGAAATGAAACCCATTTCTTTTATGCTATATGGGTTGTTTATGAAATTATTGATGATGATATATGTGGATCACATGATTATAAATAAAAATTTAAGGGTGCTCCCTGATAACGCTCCAATGCATTGGGTAAATACTTAATCTCTAGAGATGACCATTTAGACTGATACCTTGGTAATTTTTATTGACACCTTGGGGATGGAGCTTAGTGAAACGGAAATGATTGTCTTTGTAAAATGTTGTAGCCACATCTTAAAGTTATGAAAAAAGTTATTTTTATTATGATATGCCTCATGATTTCTTTCTCATGCCTTAATGTTCTTTTCATGACCTTATTGAAGTATCTCAAGTTCACATGTAAAATGTTTCTCTTGTTTCCCTTATTGGGCCTTCTGCTCACCCTTTATTTTGATGTATGTTCCCAGGTTATGAGATGCAGTAATGAACCTAGGATGAACTTAAGGAGAATCCTTTAAAGTGTTTAAGAATAATGTTTTATGTTTTTTTCATGTATTATGTTCCTTGTTTCCAAGACACTAAACCTTAAAGATCCTCAGTTTTTTGTAATGTAATGAAAGTTATGTTATAAAAAGGTGGGATGCCACAAGTTTTTCCTGTTAGGATTCTTTATTTCCATGACTATTATTATTAGGATAGAGTATTTTTTATCTAATGTTGTTATATGATTGTATCTGTTATCCAAGTAGTTATTGAAAGCTATTATCCAAGTAGTTCTTAAGGTTTAATTTTGTTGTAGAACAACATTGTGAACGAATGAATTACACAGGGTTGTGGAAACCTGGTGTAGTAGACCATAGGGTGAATGGATGTTGAGGGCTTCCCTAGATTGTCTGGTTACTTTTATACTGCGAGACCATAGGGGGGATTGATGTTGAGTGCCCCCTAAGAGTGTCTATAGTTACCATAATGAGACCACAAGGGTAATTGACGCTGAGTACTTCCTCAGAGTGTTGGTAGTTTATCGTTAAAGGCTATAGGGTAAATTGATGGTGAGTGATTCCTCAGTGAGTCTTTTTGGCATGTGACCAAAGGGGTTAGACAGTGTGAGCTACTTAGGAGGTCGCTATATCCTTGTATAAGTTGAACCAGAGGGGTTAGGCTATGAGAACTACCCAGAGGGTTACTTGAGATTTTTTGGTTGAACAAGAGGGGATAGGCTAAGAGAAATTCCCAGAGGGTTGCTTGATTTATTTTGGTTGAATAATTTTTGAATGTAAATGAATGTAATTTAAATTGTAGGACTGTTTACTTTTGGGTAATTCCTTGTTTATTTCTTCATTTTAATTATTTATTACCATATATATTCAATGACTATTAGGCATAGATCTTTTGGTGGTTTCCTACTATGATTCGTCTCACACACTATTTGGGACATGTTTTTCGGCCCAAAGCGATTATATTATCACATGTATAGATAAGGGTAAACACCCTTCTACTTCAGGTACTTGATTGCTATAGAGCTGGAGAGCATGCGACCAATTTTAGGATTGTGATGCTGCTGAAGTTTATTTGTTTTCTTTTATACTTTGGTTTAGTACTGTATTCCGACATTGTGACTTGTTTGGATGATTTTTTAGATATATGTGACATGCATCATTTATATGTGTGCTCTAGTTGTTTATTACTTTCATTCTTCCATTGTTTGCTTCTTTAATGTCATTACTACTTATGCTATTGTATATTTCTGTTATCTATTTATTTCTATTGCATTACTATGACAATGAGGGCATAGTTTTCCCACTATCACACCCAAGGCCCTCGCTTCTAGTCGGCAGCCTCTGACATTTAGGGAAATGCACTTGAGGCCATGTGACCAACTGGGTACGAGTCACCTTTGAGCGAAACCTAGAATCATGATTTTAAATCAAGTTTATAATCTTTATGCTTGATGTTATGTTGAGATACAACATGATTAGCACATGTACCTAATGACATTAGAAACACTGAGTTTCCCTTTTTAAAATGATTAAAGGACTGAAACATTGTCTAATTGTTTGGTCTAGTTTTGGATTAACATTACCAATGTAGGTAATTTCCCATTCTATGGAAACTTATATCCCTTTAAATGAAAACGACATGTTTTGATAAATGAGATGAGGTGAGTAAAATGAATGGTTAATGCTTAATGATTTACCCTCAAAACAAGTTACCAAATTGTTTTCAAATGTTTTGAATATTAATAAAACATTGGGTGACATGTGGGTTCCCAATTAGGAATGCCATGATGGAATCAATGGGTTTTCATAATTATAACTTGGGAGATACATGGATTCCCATGTAGGAATTCCATGGACGGACCTGGGTTCATGAGAGAATAATTGGTTCCACGTCTCTGGAAACCCTTACCATGTTAAGGGAAGGTATCGGTGTGAACCTTGAATTTTGAAAATGACTTAATGGATCTTAAATAAATGTTTTCAATGATACTTGGCCTATCCACACTAATGGAAGGCAAGACTTGAACTAATAAACAAATTGTTGCAAAGATACTTGGCCTATCCACACTAATGGAAGGAAAGGCTTGAACCAACAAAAAAATGGTTGCAATGATACTTTACCTTTAAACACTAATGTATGGCAAGGATTGAACCAAAATGAATTATTACATGACTTCTTTATTAAATAGGAATGGTTATAATCGAGCTTGTTGTGGTTTCTGATAGGAGAATACCATGAGCACTTGTGTACCCCATTTCGAATTCAAGGACGCGTTGCTAAGGTTCAGACTTTCCTAGATCATGTTCCATGTATTATCTTTAGATACTCGGTATACTACCGTTGGGTCCCCATGTAGTACTATAGTATGCCTTGGATACACTCTTTAGATCCAGCATTGATTAGTAGGTGCCTTGGATACACTCCTTGGACCCCGTTTTTTCTTAGCCCCATTTTACCTTGGATGTACTCCTTGGAATCAATAGGCGAATCATTGTGGAATTACTTGGATTACGCTCTTTGTATTACACACTTTCCCCTTAGCTAGACTAAGATACAACGAAGTTATATTTCCATGAGTTTACGTTACCTTGGTTTTTACCCTGGAACTCCCTCACTGGATACCATTGTTTGGTTTCCTTGTTACATCTTGGAACCTTCACTACTTATACTATCACGAGGTTGTTTCCTTGGTTATTACCTTGGGACTTTATTACTGAATACCATCATAGGATTCCTTGGATAAACTCATTGAGTCCATAATTGACATGTAGGTTCCATGGTTAAAGCCCCTCAGGCCCAGTCATTGCTTAGCCCCATTTTACCTTGGAGGAAAATCCTTAGACTCGGTAGGTGACCTATTCACATTTGAATTATGAATAAACTAGTAATACTAAATTAATTAACTGGTTACTTGTCGAGACACTAGCCTAGAGATAATGAAGGTACTGGTTTATTTAGTTAAAATGTACTGATTAATTTATTTATGCATGCTTTCTCCCTGCTTAATTTATATTACACTGTTGGGATTGGGTTAGACACCGGTGGTGCCAGCCTATTGAGATTTATATCTCACACTCTAATTGGGCTGCCATTGCATAGAGGTACCTGAGTAGACCTTTCTTGTTCGTAAGGACTTGGACCTTGTTTCTTGTTGTTTCTTGTTCCCAGGAGTTAGGAGAAAAGGACTGAACTGAAGCTCAAGATTCTCATGGTGATCGCCTTTGGTCTTTTAGTTCTTTTCTTTACTTGAGTCCTATATTACATTGTATTTAAAATCATGTTGTACTGTTTACTGCTTTCTATCATGTATCAATAACATGTCATGAATTTATCTATTGTATAAACTGACAATGGCCACTTTTGTTCATTTATATGAAATCTGTCTTCTACTACTTTGTTAATTGCACATTACTTCTTCCACTGTTGATTATTATTTACTCTATTATACCACTGTGAAACTCTTATAAGAGGATAGTCTCCCAATTGACTATTATTACACCCTCACTACTATTCGGTATCCTCTGGCATATGGGGAGGCGTGCATGAGGTCAAGTGGTGAACTGTCCGGACACCATCTTAGTGGTGAGCCAGGTCGGGACGTTACAACTAACCACTATGGTCATATAAAACATTTCACTTATGCTTAAATATCACCCTAACCTCTAAATTTATCTAAACTGACCTCTGATACCAACTATAAGGCCCCAACCTTAAACATTACATAGTCTTGAGTTATGTCAAGAATTCAAAATTGAAGATCATTTTAGGTTTAGAGTTTTAGATTATTAGGCCATAACTATTACATTACATCTAAATTAATACAAATTATACACTTATACTCTATCCATTTTTTTCACAAAAATAAAACTACTTAAATAAAACAAGAATTATTTTCTCGATAAAAATCTTCTTGAATTCTTCCTTTATGTAAGAAACCAATTTTTTCAATAAAAGACTTTGGAAAATTCTTGATGTTATTCCAGAGCAGCGCCTTCAGACGGCATGCGATTCCGAGCCCCGGTGTGGCCGGAATTAAATTTTCTGTGCGTTCACATTGGGTACGCTGAATAAATGGGATAACTCCTAAATGGTAATTCAGAACCTAAATCTGAGTGTACGGATGGGTCCGAAATGGGGTGTTTACCCTAGGAACGACATAAAACATGTTAGTGCAGGATGTTTGGACCCCTCGCCCGTTGACGGAACATTAAACGGATAAATAAAATAATTAATTTATTCGTTTAATGGTTAAACTCATGTATCTCATAAACAATTTCTCATATGGGAAAACCGAGGGCACCGTTTAGTCCAAAGTATGCTGTTTACCCTAGCCAGGGTGTAAAAGTTGCAGGCGCGGGCCTGCTGTGAGAGATGTCACCCAGGGGTAAAATCGTCATTTCGAAATGTCCACTTAGTGATTTTTATCACTCGAATTCTTTCTGAATAACTTTTGAAAGAAGTCTCAGAATTGAAAACTGAGACTTCTGTTGAGTTCAGAATGGGGCGTTTTTCCTAGGCGTGAGAAAAAGTAGGCAGGCGCGGAGGTTTCAGAATCCGCACCCATTGGGAGAGTTTTAGTGAATTTCTATAAATTCACCAAGTGTTGATGGAAGACCCATTTCTTCCTCCCTCCCCCTCTCTCTCCCTCTCTCTTTCTCTCTAGTATTATTCGCTGTTCTTCAACGTTATTCGCTGTTCTTCACCGGATTGAGGAGTGGACTCCGGCGGATCGAAGCGGGATTGAGCGGGCACGTCGACAACGTCGAACGACCGGATCAAGGTAGGCGTTTTGTTGGTTTTCCGTCATTTTAAATTCTTTAATTTTAGAATTTGGGGCATTGGCTGAACGAACACGGCCAACGCTCGAGCCCCGTTTTGTTTATTGTTCTTGGGCGTTCTTCGTCCAAATTTCTGGATGCGCCGAATCTGGATGGATCGTTGATTGGGGGCAGGCGCTGTGAAGGCCTCACCTAGAGGATTTAGAAACCCCTTCGGTTTTGGAATCGGGCCACCAGAGTAGTGGCAACAACCATCAGAAGCCCTGGCTCTGGCTAGGGCGGTGGCAGGAGGTTGGGCGTCAGGTAGAGGGTATAGATGGAGGTGGGTTAGGACGAGTCACCGGCGTTGGGTGTCACCAGTGCGGCCGGGGTGGTTCTGGGAGGAGACAAGGCGGTTCGGCTGGGGGTTTGGAGGTTTCGGCGATGAGGGCGGCCGTCGCGGATAGTGGAGAGGCACACAGAGCGGGTGTAGGCAAACGGTTGGTGCACGAGGCTTCGAGCGGGACGCAGTCAAAGCGGGCGGCCGAGGCGGACGACGGTGCACGGGTGAGCAGCGACGTCCGGAGGAGGAGCCGAGGAGGACGGGCTTCATAGGTGGCATGTCATGTGTCGCCGGGGTGCAGTCGAGCGAAGGAGCCGGCTTCAACGGGCCGCATCGAATCGGTGGATCAGTGTGCGGCGGAGCCTGGCAGGGGAGGCTTCAGCGGTGCAGGTGGCCGACCACGGCTTGTCGCGGTCGGCAGGCGGAACCCCGAGGTGGTCAGCGCCTCGGGAGCGAGGAGGAGGCAAGGACCTGCCGAATGCGGGTCCTACTGCGCGAGGCGGAAGACCGGCCAGTTGGCCGGTCCGCGTGGAGAAAAAAAAACCGGACCTGCTCGGGTCTAGTGCTAATGGGTGGGCCACGGCCAGTGGACCGTGGTGGTTCGGGCCGGACCCACGGCTGGGCCGCGGGCCGGCGGCTCAGTCCGGGCAGGCCGGGGTGAACCGGCCCAGTTAGGCCTCCCTTGCATTCGGGGGGCCGTATCTTTTAAACGGCTCGTCCATTTGACGCGCCGTCTGCGGCTGCCGAATCGTATCGGCAAGGCACTCCATTTAAAGTGGGTTTCAGGGTTTTTGGATTACGTGTCCGAAGACAGGTGACCCGAAGAGGTTTAATTTAATAATAATAAATTATTAAATAAGCCCGTGATGGACACACTTCACGAGCTGGACATCCGCTTGACGTGCCGTCAGAGGCATTGCGGACCTGGAGCTGAGACGGTCCTTCCAAGTTGGTTCGGAACCTTTGCGGGTTGGTTTCGTTGCTCGGTGGCACATAATGCAATGAGAAAAAAATAAATAATTAAATAATTAATTAATTTTTGCGTCGGACCTAACTCCTGCTTGGGATGTCCGATTGACGCGCTGTCGGTGGCAGCGTGATCCCAGTCCTCGTGTGTACCTTTTGAGGTGCTTTCCAAAGCGTTCGGGTGGAGACAAGGTGTGGACCTCATAGGGCCTAGTTTGCACGTTTTACTGTGAAGCACCACTTTTTCACCCGACATCCATTTGGGGTGTTTGAGTTCTCATTTCTGAGTGTTTTTCTGAGGGGATTGCAACAGTGCAATCCACCCGCTTAAATTCGGGCCCGAGGTGTGGGCCCCATGGGGTTCCATTTGCGTATAACACGGTGAGTTGCAACTTCTGCATTCAGAGTCCATTTTAGGTGTCGTTAATGGCTTTGTGTCCCTGTCATCGAGGTGAAATTGATTGGGGTGATTTCATGCATCGATGTCGGAGTTGAGGCGTGGGCCCCACGGGCTGTCTCTTGAGCTGTGTGCAGCGTTTTCGCGCCTTTAACACCAGACGTCAGTTTGGGGCATTTGAGTAGTCATTTCCACGTGTTTTTTCGAGAGCATCATGATGGCGTAGTTCACCTGACGAGTATCGGAGTCGGGGTGTGGGCCCCACATGGACTGGCTACGGTGAATAGTACCATATTCGCTGGTTGTCCTTTTCAGGCGAGTAAGTAGTCTATCTCGTGTATTTTTCCGTGAGTATTGCAACGATGTGATCTGTTTGGGCATGTGGAGCCTCATTTGAGATCTTATTAAATGTGGAAACATGAAAGGGTGTTAGATGGAGGTCCCTTTGATGCACTCCGAACCAACACACGATAGCGATTTTGGTAATAACCGGTTATGTCAGTTGCAGCGCTGAGTTATCAGACCCTTTTCCAGGTCTACCCTCCAGCAGGGCTGGTCGGTGGGTCGCCTGTCAACTTCTTTGAGGTCTACCCTCCAGTAGAGACTAGGTAGTGGGTCGCCTGTTGACTTCTTGGAGGTCTACCCTCCAGCAGGGCTGGGCAGTGGGTTGCCTGTCGACTTCTTCGAGGTCTACCCTTTAGCAGGGCTGGGCAGTGGGTTTCCTGTCTACTTCTTAGAGGTTTACCCTGCAGCAAAGACTGGGTAGTGGGTTTCTCATCGACTCCTTCGGGTTTACCCTCCAGAGGGGCTAGGCTGTGGGTTGATAATCAATTTCTTCCGGGTCTACCCTCTAGTAGAGATTGGGCAGTGGGTTTCCTGTCGACTTCTTCCAGGTATAACCTCCATCAGGGCTAGGCAGTGGGTCTCCTGATGACGTATTAGGGTTTACCCTCCAGTAGGGCTGGGTAGTGGGTCTCCTGATGATGTATTAGGGTTTACCCTCCTGCAGGGCTGGGCAGTGGGTCACCTGTTGGCATTTCAGACTCAGGCCTTCTTATGAGGCTAGTCGGTGTCTTTTCTCTGTGACTACCAGAGCGGGACCCTTGGTTGTACAGGTCAGTGATGTGACTAATTTGACTTTGAGCGGTCCTCTCGACTGCGGAGCAGTGACGAGGTGTGGTTTGACTTTTTCCGCAGAACTCTCAAGTACGAGGGGCACTTTCCCCACCGAGACGCATCCTTGTGATGCGACCTAAAACCATACTGGCGAGTCAGTGCCGCCCGAAGTGGATAGTGCCGAGGTGCGGTGATTGGATCCCCTTGACTTGTAGTTCAGGGCAGACGTACAGGATACTGGGCTTTGATAGTGTTTTCTTCTGGGACTGTTGGTGACTCACTTCCTTGGGCTGAGCTACGAGATGGAGATCCCCCTACGATTCTGTTCGGGTTTCTAGTTTGAGCATATGGATATGTATATACCTTGTTCCAGTACCCACTTCTTGGGTTTGGTTACTCTCCTTCCAGGAGAGGCGAAGACGAGTGGGGTATGCCACATGCTTTCCGTGTCTAGCTTCTCGTGGTTGGATGAGTATACTCTCCTGCCATAGGTAGTGGAAGATCGATGAGAAGTTTATCTTCTCACCGTTCCTAGATCCTTGTGTTTGGACGAGTCTACTTCCTTCCTCTTGTTTGGTTGAGCTGTACTCTTTACTCCACTCTCGGTTGTATTTCTTACTTTTCCCTATTTGATCTACTGCTCACGTCTTCAGTACCTCTTTTGCTACTCCCTCAAGCCTTCGGGGAATCCTACTGAGTATTTTTATACACACCCCTGCTTGGGCTTTGCCTGAACTTAGTGTATCCTTGCAGACGATGGACAGGTCGATCGTGACATCATCTGAGCTTAGGAGTTCGGGAGCTTGGACCGCGTGCGGTGGTCGTAGTCGGGTTCTTTGTGTGGGACCCTCCCAGCTGTTTACTTTCATTTTACCTGTTTTTGGGTTGTGGAACTTTTCTGGTTGGGTGTGTGTGTTTTCCCTTTTCTTTTTCAGTTACTCTTCAACACTTTTCTTGTACTATTATAGGTCGATGCACTTTGTGGATTATTTATAGCAGTTGGTACTTTAACGTTTTCTTTTACTCTTCACTTTTTCATTGAGTGTGCTGCATGTGTGTGTATAGGTACTTAGGAAAAGGCCTCCATGAGTTGTTTAGCCTTTGGCACTGGTCGCCAGCCCCTAGCCTATGGAGGCCAGCTTGGGGTAGTTGCGGATCTAGCCCAGGTAGGGTCGGGTCATGACAAAGTGGTATCAGAGGTGGTTCATTCCTTGGGACATTGTGCGGATGTCCCTAAAAAGGAATTGGTTGGGATTTAGGGAAATGGTGTCAACGTGTCTCAAGAGAGGCTCTCAGGCCTGGGAGTCCAGTGATGGTGCGACGACCAACATATCCATTCACCTGGACCTTGAAAACCCGCTTGTCGACTCGGCATGCTGAGACACTTGTTGCAGGGAAAATTTGTTTGTGCATCAGATAGGATTGAGTGTTTGACTGTCCTTCTTGAGTCAGCTCCCCATTGTTGATATTGGTTTATACATTATGCTCATATGATTTTGGCATTCCTTGATAACATTAAGGATGTCTCCGTGAAGACAGCCAGCTAGGGTACCAGCTTTGGTTCGTGACGACGACCCTGTGAGCTCTGAGGCCTCAGTCCATGACCCATCATGCAAGCCCCTTTCTCAGGGTGGGCCGGTAGCAACACCCCCACCTATTAAGTAGCAGTCATCTCCCACAGATCAGACGAGGCTTGAGAGTAGGTTGAGCGCCCACCGTGGGTTCTGGAGGCAGAGATCACTGAGGTTCAGTGGTGAGCCAGACCCTCAGGCAGCAGAGGTTTTGCTGGAGACAGTGGTTCGCCTTTACAGGCTTGTGCAGACACCATCAGATCTTATGGTGGCTTTAGCCGCCAACCTTTTCCGTGGAGTAGCTTGGCATTGGTGGAGTCTGGTGAATCAGTTTCTTGACAATTCGTCGCTTTCGTAGGGTGACTTTCAGTTGTTGTTTCATGAGGAGATTTTCCCCTCCTGCTTATGCACCATTCGGATTGAGGAACTCCTACAGTTTCAGCAGGGAGGGATGATGGTGGCTGAGTATGCGGCTAGTTTCGCAGACTATTCTCCCTTTTACCCGAACTTGGTCCATGACAGAAACTTCTGAGCGCGGAAGTTTGAGCAGGGTCTCCACCGAGAGATTCGTGCTATCATAGTACCCTTGGGAATTCCCACTTATGTCGGGGTGCTAGAGCAGGCACTGGTGACAGAAAGCTTCATGTCACGTTCTACAGTTGGTGGTGGTAGAAGGCACGTTGGAGCCGAGACGTATGCTGCAGCTAGCAGGCGTCAGGTGACAGAACCTCGACGTAGGTGGCTTCCCAATAAACAGACTCAGGGGAGTGGTTGTACACCATAGTGGCGCCGGAGGGCAGCAGTGCAGCCCGGAGAGAGTCGGTGCTATGCTTGCGGTGGGCGAGGTCACCTGGCGCGAGACTGCCCGACCAGGCACACTAAGAATGCCGAGTAGGTAACAGGTGCACCACCGTGGTAGAGGCAGCGTCGTGATCGGAGTAGCACCCAAAGATGTGGTACTAGCAGAGGAGCGGGAGGAGCTGGTAGTGGGGGACGTCTTTATGAGGTCTTCCCATCACCACGAGGTGGTCCACGTCAGGATCCGGGAGCTAATAGTTGGGACCACGAATATCCAAGAGCTTTGGATTTCTATGATCTTATAGATCATGAGGTGATAAGAGGTACGCTCTATAGCTCTTCTACTTTTTTTACAGTAGAATTGTTAGACCCTATGTGTGAAATGCTTTTCTCCCTGCACCTTGCTTGAGTTGTTACCAGGGTGGCGCGGGGTGTCGGTGTAACTCTGTGTTGGTAAGGTAAAATGCATGTGACCTTTTTTTTAAGTCGATGGTGTTGACTCATTCGCTTCCGAGCATGTAAGAGGGTTTTGGTTGTGGGACATCGACTGTGAAACCTTGCGTGACCAGATATCCTTGGGTGTTTCACCATATGGATATTCTAAAGGTGGGAATCACCAGGCTTTGTTCCAGGTCTAAGCGGTGATTTGAGTCGCGACGTGCAACGTGGGGGTTTGAACAAGGAGGTGAGCTACCCCCGAGGTCCTTCGGGCCGTTTGAGACCGTGCGAAGGGATGAAGAGGTTCTCTACTGCCTTTCCCTAACCCCAAGGTCGGGAGTGGGTGCATCATGTCTCCCACGTGACTCGCCTGAGAAGAAGTGTGTGTGCTCCTATGCACGAAATCAGTAAGGAATAAAACCTCACATAAACAGATCAAATCCCTTGGTCTGTGTGCAGTGACGCGGGACTGTGCAAGAGTTCTTCTGGGTACGGGGAGCCAGGTGTGGGCATAGTACCCTGAGTTGTTCCCTGGTTTTGCTTTTCAGGGACGAAAATGTTGAAGGAGGAAATGATGTAAGAACCCAGTTTTTGTTATAAAATACTTTGGAATATTCTTGATGTTATTCCATAGCAGCACCTTCAGACGGCATGCGATTCCAAGCCCCGGTGTGGCCGGAATTAAATTTTCAGTGCGTTCACACTGGGTACACAGAATAAATGGGATAACTCCTAAATGGTAATTCAGATCCTAAATCTGAGTGTACGGATGGGTCCTAAATGGGGTGTTTACCCTAGGAACAACAAAAAACATGTCGGCGTAGGACGTTTGGACCCCTCGCCCGTTGACAGAACATGAAACAGATAAATAAAATAATTAATTTATTTGTTTAATTGTTAAACTCAATTATCTCATAAATGGTTGCTCAGATGGGAAAATCAAGAGCACCGTTGAGTCCGGAGCATGCCGTTTACCCTAGGCGGGGTGTAAAAGTTGCGGGCGCGGGCCTACTTTGAGATATGTCACCCAGGGGAAAAAGCGTCATTTCGAAATGTCCACTTAGTGATTTTTATCATTGGAATTCTTTCTGAATAACTTTCAAACAAAGTCTTGAAATTGAAAATGAAGACTTCTGTTGAGTTTGGAATGGGGCGTTTTGCCTAGGCGTGAGATAAAATAGGCAGGCGCGGAGGTTTCCGAATCCGCGCCCATTGGGAGAGTTTTAGTGAATTTCTATAAATTCACCAAGTGTTGAGGGAAGACCCATTTCTTCCTCCCTCCCTCTTCCTCTCTCCCTCTCTCTTTCTCTCTAGCGTTCTTCACCGTTCTTCAGCGTTCTTTGCTGTTCTTCTTCGGATTGAGGAGCAGACTCTGGCAGATCAGAGCGGGATCGAGTGGGCACGTCGACAATGTCGAACGGCCGGATCGAGGTAGGCGTTTTGTTGGTTTTTACATCATTTTAAATTATTTAATTTTAGAATTTGGGGCATTGGCCGAACGAACTCAGCCAACGCCCGAGCCCCATTTTGTTTATTGTTCTTGGGTGTTCTTTGTCCAAATTTTGGGATGCGTTGAATTTGAACGGATCGTTGATCGGGGGCAGGCACTGCGAAGGCCTCACCTCGAGGATTTCGAAACCCCCTTCGGTTTTGGAATCAGGCCACCGGAGCGGTGGATGCATCCGTCAGAAGCCCCGGCTCTGGAAAGGGAAGTGGGCGGAGGTCGGGTGTCAAGTAGCGGGTACAACCAAAGGTGGATTAGGACGATTCGCTGGTGTCGGGTATCGCCGGTGCGGCCGGAGGGGGGGGGGGGGTTCTAGGAGGAGCCAAGGCAATTCGGCTGGGGGTTTGGATGTTCCGGTGATGAGGGCGGCCGACGCGGACAACGGAGAGGTGCGCGGAGCGGGTGTAGGCGAATGACCGGTGTGTGGGGCTTCGAGCGGGACATAGATGAAGCGGGTGGCTGAGGCAGATGGTGGTGCGCGGGCGAGCAGCGATGTCCGGAGGAGGATTCGAGGAGGTCGAGCTTCGAAGGTGGCGCGTCGGGTGTTGCCGAAGCGTGGTCGAGCGGAGGAGCCGGATTCAGCGGGCCATAGAGGAGCGGCGGACCGGTGTGTGGCGGATCCTAGAGGGGGATGCTTCAGTGGCGCAGGTGGCCGACCGCGGAATTTTATGGTCGGAAGGTGGAACCCCGAGGCGGTCATCGCCTCGGGAGCTCGGAGGAGGCAAAGACCCACCAAATGCGTGTTCTGCTGCGCGATGTGGAAGACCGACCAGCTGGCCGGTCCGCGTGGAGAAAAAAAACCAGACCCACTTGAGTCTGGTGCTGATGGGAGGGCCGTAGCCAGTGGGCCGCAGTTGTTTGGACCGGACTTGCCACTGGGCCGCGGGCCGACGGCTCGGTCCGGGCCTGTCGGGGTGAACTGGCTCGGTTAGGGCCCCTCTTGCATTCGGGGGGCCGTATCTTTTAAACGGCGCGTCCGTTTGACGCACCGTCTGCGGATGTGGAATCATATCGGAGAGATTCTCCATTTAAAGTGGGTTTTGGGTTTTTGGATTACTTGCCCGAAGACAGGTGACCCGAAGAAATTTAATTTAATAATAATAAATTATTAAATAAGCCCGCGATGGACGCACTTCGCGAGTCGGACGTCCGCTTGACGTGCCGTCAGAGGCGTTGTGGTCCTGGAGATGAGACAGTCCTTCCAAGTTGGTTCGGAACCTTTCCAGGTTGGTTTCATTGCTCGGCAGCACGAAATGAAATGAGAAAATTAATTAATTGTTGTGTCAGACCTAACTCCTTCTTGGGATGTCCGATTGACGCGCTATCAGTGGCAGCATGATCCCGGTCCTCATGCGGTCCTTTTGAGGTGATTTCCGTAGCGTTCAGGTTAGAGACAAGGTGCGGGCCCCATAGGGCCTAGTTCGCATGTTTTACGGTGAAACACCACTTTTTCACTCAACATCCATTTGGGGTGTTTGAGTACTAATTTCTGAGTTTTTTCTGAGGGGATAGCAACGGTGCAATCCGCCCACTTAAATTTGGGCCCGAGGTGTGGGACCTAAGGGGTTTCATTTGCGTATAACGTGGTGAGTTGCAACTTCTGCATTCAGAGTCAATTTTAAGCACCGTCAACATCGTTGTGACCCTGTCATCGAGGCAAAATTGACTGGGGTGATTTCAGGCATTGAAGACAGAGTTGAGGTGTGGGCCCCACAGGCCGTCTCTTGAGCCGTGTGCAACATTTTTGTGCCTTTAACACCAGATGTCATTTTGGGGCGTTTGAGTAGTCATTTCTGCGTGTTTTTCCGAGAGTATAACGATGGTGTAGTTTGCCTGATGAGTACCAGAGTTGGGGTGTGGGCCCCACACGAGATGGATACGGTTAATAGTACCATATTCACTGGTTGTCCATTTCGGGTGAGTAAGTAGTCTATGCGGATTGCAACGGTGTGATCCGTTTGGGCATGTGGAGCCTCATTTGAGATCTTATTAAATGTGGAAACATGAAGGGGTGTTGGATGGAGGTCCCTTTTACGCACTCCGAACCAACGCACGGTAGCGATGTTGGTAATACCTGGTGATGTCAGTTGCAGTGCTGAGTTATCAGACCCTTTTCCAGGTCTACCCTCCAGCAAGGCTAGGGAGTGGGTCGCCTGTCGACTTTTTCGAGGTCTACCCTCTAGCAGAGACTGGGCAGTGGGTCGCCTGTCTACTTCTCCGAGGTCTACCCTCCAGCAGGGCTGGGCAGTGGGTTGCCTATTGAATTCGTTGAGGTCTACCCTCCAGTAGGGCTAGGAAGTGGGTCACCTGTCGACTTCTTCAAGGTTTACCCTCCAGCAGAGACTAGGCAGTGGGTTTCTCATCGACTCCTTCGGGTTTACCCTCCAGCGGGGCTGGGCAGTGGGTTGCTCATCGACTTCTTCCAGGTCTACCTTCTAGTAGAGACTGGGTAGTGGGTCACCTGTCGACTTCTTCCAGGTCTACCCTTCCAGCAGGGCTGGGCAATGGGTCTCTTGATGAATTATTAGGGTTTACCCTCCAGCAGGGCTGGGCAGTGAGTCGCCTGATAATGTATTAGGGTTTACCCTCTAGTAGGGCTGGGCAGTGGGTCACCCATTGAAATTTTAGACTCAGGCCTTCTTATGAGGCTAGTCGGTGTGTTTTCTTCATGACTACCAGAGTGGGACCCTTGGTTGTACGGGTCAGTGATGTGACAACTTTGACTTTGAGCGGGCCTCTCTATTGCGGGGCAGTGACGAGGTTTGGTTTGACTTTTTCCCCAGAACTCTCAAGTACGAGGGGCGCTTTACCCACCGAGACACATCCTTGAGATGCGACCTAAAACCGTGTAGGGGATTCAGTGCCGCCCAAAGAGGATAGTGTCGAGGTGTGGTGATTTGAGCCCCTTGACTTGTAGTTCGGGGCAGACGTATGGGATACTAGGCTTCGATGCTGTTTTCTTCTGGGACTGTTGTTGACTCACTTCCTTGGGCTGAGCTACGGGATGGAGATCCCCCTACGATTCTGTTCAGGTTTCTAGTTTGTGTGTATGGATATGTATATACCTTGTTCCAGTACCTACTTCTTGGGTTTGGTTACTCTCCTTCCAAGAGTGGAAAAGACGCGCGAGGTATGCCACGTGCTTTCTGTGTCTAGCTTCTCGTGGTTGGATGAGTCTACTCTCGTTCCATAGGTAGTAGAATCTTGATGGGAAGTTCATCTTCTCACTGTTCCTTACTCCTTGTGTTTGGATGAGTCTACTTCCTTCCTCTTGTTGGGTTAAGCTGTACTCTTTACTGCACTATTAGTTGTATTTCTTAATTTTCCCTGTTTGATCTACTGCTCACCTATTCAGTACCCCCTTTTCTACTCCCTCAAGACTTTGGGGCATCGTACTGAGTATTTTTATACTCACCCTTGCTTGGGCTTTGCCCGCACTTGGTGTGCCCTTACAGACGACATGCAAGTTGATCGTGACGTTAGATGAGCTTAGGAGTTCGGGAGCTTGGACCACATGCAGTGGTCGTAGTCAGGTTCCAGGAGTGGGACCCTCCCAGCTGTTTACTTTCGTTTTACATTTTGCTGGGTTGTGGCACTTTTCTAGTTGGGCATGTGTTTTTTCCATTTTATTTTTCAGTTACTCTTCAGTACTTTTCTTGTACTGTTAGAGGTCGATGAACTTTGTGGTTTATTTATAGCAGTTGGTACTTTACCTTTTTCTTTTACTCTGCACTTTTTCATTTAGTATGTTGTGTGTGTGTGTACAGGTACTTAGGTAAAGGCCTCCCCGAGTTGTTTAGCCTTCGACACCAGTCTCCAGCCCCTGGACTATGGAGGCGTGCTTGGGGTAGTTGCGGCTCGAGCCCAGGTAGGGTCGGGTCATGACACTTTATCTTACCCTTCCTTGTACCCTATGAAAAACATTTCAAAAAACGTGGGATGAGAATAAAAATCTCAGTAAGGGATATAAAATAAGTAAAGAAAACATTAGTACATGAATACATAAAAATCAAAGAAATCATACTTTTCAATCATAAAACATAATCACTTTAACATACCTCATGAAATTATAATATTTATGCCTAACACATAGAAATCATAAATCATAAAGGTAACTTGTGGAATCCATAACATATTTACATTGTAGCTTTCACAAATACATAGGGAGTTAAGTTTGGAATACCCATCATAGTATATTCCCTAATTCTCTTAGGAGAAACATTAAAGTTTACATCCTTCACGTTACCCAATGCGTTGGATAGATATATTGGACTCACCTACCCTCACATTATCATGGAACCACCCATATTTGGTTAATCACATAATTACCCATAAAATGTACAAGTAAAATTAAAAATCATAACAGATAAATGATTGAAATTATCAACATTTCACTGATCAATCACAAGAAATCAATTTAAGACATTGAAATATTTAATCCATTTCCAAAAATATTTAAAACATTTAATAAAGAGATTTATGAATCAAATTATTCCATACCACTTCGAAACATTTGAAATAAATTATCATTTTAAAACATAAATGTCCATATAAAAAAATCTTTAAAACCATTAGAAAAAATGGACATCAATGAGATAGACAAATCTTTAAAACATTTAAAATGATGTTTTAGTTAAAGAGACCCTTACCACTTGAGAAAATACTTGAATAAAAATAATTAAAGAATAACATCAAAAAAACATTAAATATTATAAGAATATAGAAATTAATTATAGATTATTTCAAAAGGGTTGTACATACACCTTATATGATATTAAAGGTTCACAATATCAAGATATGCCTCAATAAAAGGAGATTGAGATGAAGTCCCGCAAAAAGTTTGTATAAATAACATTAGAATTTAGCAATGGTGTGATTATGTGTTTTAAAAGTATATCCAAACAAAGGGAAGTGGAATTTACAACATTAATAAATTTTCCATGATTCCACACATAATCTTTGTATAATAAAATCAATGATGTATGCATAAAACCCAAAGAGTGGAAATTGAGTTTAGAAATTCCCTTATGAAAATTCAGAAGCCAAATAATGCAACTTAAAAATTCATAGAATGAGTTGATGAGAGTGAAAATGGACTCTCATCACATGGACATAAAATTTACAGCAATAAGGATAAAGAATTACATTCCCCAACATTATAAACTATAAATTTAAAAGACATAACATAAAATAAGTCTTTGACTATAAGAGGAAGGTGAAAGGTTCTCTTACGAAGATAATTTTGTAAATAAAATAGATCGATTATGTGTATTCAAAATAATTAAATATAAATCAACAAGAAATAAAATATAGGATATTAGAAGTTATTTCCCACATAATCATAGCACTATATAATCAAGAAGTAGAAGATTAACTCAAATAATGGAAATTGGGTTAACAAGTTCCTTTTCCTTGCGTCCGACTAGTCATGTATGTTCCTTGTTCTTCTTTAATAAAATACATAATTTAATTTATAATTTCTTAAGAACCTTTTTAAATATTAATATTCCTTTTATATCACTTAATACCATATTATAAAAATTACATAATTGTTTAAGTTAATATCGGTTGTTTTGTCGATATTGGGTACTTGAGACAAAAATGAACTTGTTTTGATATAAATTGTACATGTAGTAAAAGTATATTATCTCTAGAATAACATTAATGATTTAAAAATAATATATATCCAGTATAAATGTATTTATAATAGTAAATAACACTTTGAGATATGAAACGTAATGCACCATTCATGGAGACGGTAAGCCGTACGTACACATGAACGATACTTTCATTTATTTTTAATATTTAAAGGATTGAAAAATAAATGATACATAAGTATATTATAATTCCATTATAATATCATATTTTATATACATTACATAAGTTCATTAATTACATAATTTATACGTTTCATGTATGGCATGAACGAGTCATATCACTTTGATGGTGCGATAGTCCGCACTTCCTCAAATGAAATTATCACATTTACACATCATGAAAAGAAAAAAGGTATGTTTGTAAATAAAAATTACAATATCATAGAGAAAATATAAATATAATATATATCATATATAAATATAGTTCCATCATAATGGACACCATGAGAAGTGGTAGGGTAAAATCGAACAATCATCGTTTCGTTAGGTAGTTGTTCGCCGTACACAGAAACAGTATGTTCATATCCATTAGATAGAGGTGTGTGTAAGTGTAGTTAGAATAATTCTCATAAAAATATACTAGTATATTTAAGATATTGGGTTTTTTTATAAATACATGGAATAAAGAGAGTTTAGGGGGTTTGAGAAGGAAAATAAATGAATGAATCTTGAGAGAAGACATTACCTCAAATCAAGTAAATCCTTTTGATTTATATTAAAAGGATTTTTGAATTGCCTTATGCCAAAGTTAAGGGTTCTAGGAGGAAGAGAGGGTGTCTGGAGAAAATTTTGGTAGAGTTTTGATGTGAAAAGGGGCTTGAGAGGTGTGATTAAGGGGTTAGTGGTGGTGGCCTTTTATAAGAGGGATGAGGGGTACTTTAGGAATGTATTGAAAGATTATTTTATTATAAACTAAATATCTATTTCAAAAGGTCCAAAACTAATTCAATTAGAAGAAAATATGAGGATATTTCTAAATCCTCTCAACAAATAGGTTTTAGACAAGTTTTGGTTTCAAATTTAACCTTATCATTTAGATTTAACCCTTAGTTAACTAATTTAACTCTTACCATGTCTTCTTGTATATTCATACTGTATGGTTAATATAGTTACTATAAAATGACAATAGAAACTCAAGCGTCTCATTAATGAAATTTTAGACCTTATCTAAGTCATTTGTCTGAATATTATGTTTTTAGGACTATTATATCATTTAATAAAATAGTATTTGTTTTAAAAACTCATTTATGTCAATTTATATACTATTCATATCATGACTTTTAAAAAATCCATAATAACTTTATTATTTCGAAAAAACTTCATTAATTAAAATATAACAATTCATAATCATCCCTAAAATTAGTGTATGGCATAAAAAGTTTTAAAATAAATTTATTTTAATATTTATAATCTAATTTTTATAAATCTTTTATTAACAAGGTAATCACTTCATCATCACTCTGTTATAAATATATTAATTTATTTGATTTATAAAAATTATAAATAAAATAAAATGATGTATAAAATGTTTTTATATTTCTGATGACTATTTATAGTAAAAATATAACTTATCTATTCACATTTAAATTTTTTTTACTAAAAGATACTTATTTATGTTACATTTTTCTTTACATTAAATTAATTTTTATAAAATTCCATTTTCACATCCAAGTGGCTCCATGGGGTCCCAAAATCTACCCACGGATGCCCATGGTCTGAAATATCTTATCCAATAGGTTTAGGACATGTTTTAGGGTAGTTTAATTTTATTATAAAATTATTTTTAACCTTATTTACCAGATTTACCCTTTAACCATGGTAAATAAAATAATTACTGAAGTTACTATTCATAATGTCAAAAAATAAAAGGTACCTATTTTCAAAATTTGTAACTCCTGATTAAAAATATGGAATCAATTTTTTCAAAATTCAAAAACACATAATTTTCATTAATTAATTTAAAATTAATTCCCGTTGTCGAAACCGAAAATCATGTTTTTAAGAAGTAATAACTATCAAAAGTTTGAAATGTGTTTATGTCCAATTTAAAAGTGAAATTACTTACAATGACCAAAATTGGATTAAATGATAAAAATATAATACAATTAAACTTTTAAAAAAATTAAAATTATAATCTAACTATATAAATAAATTAGATGAAAATGCAGTTTTGACTTAAAATGCAGTATTTTTCACTATTCATTAAAAAATGAACTTTATTAGAAAAATAACAAAATTTAATCCGACGTAAATATTGATATCCCAATTCTATAGAATAAGTTAATTTTATCAAATATAACATATAAAATTAACAAAAAAATATTTAAAAAGGGTCTTCCATCAAAAGGCGGTAAAACGAACATTTAAATATATTAGAGTATTTCATGATTAAAATCAGATTGGTTCTTATTTTAAGACTCTAAAATTTATAAAATAAATGTAAATAAATTTAACAAACATGTATAGTAATATTTTAGTTAGTTATGTTTATTCCCACCAATACAGCGACTAGGCATTAACTATCATTTAAAATAATAATAATATTATATTATCTTTTGGTATAACTCATAGTTGTGTGCAACTTAAGATTTCCATGAAACCCACTGTTGCGTGTTGAGTATGCTATCAGAAAAAGTATCCTATTTAATATAAAATTAATATATTATTCATAAATATTAATAGATATGAAAATGTATTATTCTATAAATACCTAGGGCATTACATTCTTCCCCCCTTTTGGAAATTGCGTCCTCGCAATTTTAAAATTGGGCTTGAAAACTTCATTAAAAGTCCCAAATAGAAAAAAGAGTCAGTAAAAATATCACTTTAAAAAAAATAAAGAGAAGTAAAATGGTCACCTTAGATAACACAAACGAGGATTCCATCTAGGAAAACATGGATATATAAGAGAAACTATGTGTCGAGTTCTGATGGAGAGCGATGGAAAACATGATTAGGAGAATGATAGCTACCAAAAAACTATAAACAAGTGATGACTTAAATGATCTTTGATTCCCTAGTAGGAAAAGTAAACATACATTTTTTAAGTTCCTTTTCATAAATTTGAGTAATTTATTTATGATATTGACTAATAACATAAGGAAATATACTTACCTTTCAAGTATAGTTTCATCTTTTAATAAATTTCTACCACATACTCATCTTTTCTCCAAACAATGAGTATTGATGATGACATGGTCACACCTAAAGAGCCAGAATCAACTTCTAGAGAATCACATAATCCACAAAAGATATACTATATGTTTTCCATATCTTTAGACATTAACCAAAACCAAAATGGTTAGTATGAGATTAGATAATCCCCAAAATGGTTAATCCTTTATAAAAATAATTACTACTCTTAATCTCCAAAATTCGAAAAACAATACCCAAAGTTAAATAAATACCATTCAATAAACAACTGTCCTTAAAATTATTCAAAATAATCCAAACTAATATTGAAACCCAAAAATTATTAGGATTTAATCACATATTCTTCCATAGTAAATCTTAACATAAATCTCCAAATAACATCGACTACTCTTAAAGTCTCATACTGAAGTGTAATTAACCTAATCACATATTCTCTATGATAGGTTAGTCTATTACATTAATTACCCAAATCGTTATATGTCCATAATAAAAACATTTATTATTCTAAAGAAAATTATACCATTAATCCACAAATGAAATCCTATAGTATTCTATTTTCCTTAGGCATATAGTGTTCCCAAAAGAGAGAACGTATTCTAAAATAACCTTTATCACTTAATCCCCAAATTATTTTTCTATACTAAGGATATCTATTTGATAAAACATAAGTTCTCAAAATTAACTTATTGTTGATCCATAAAATTATTTAACTAAAACTAATTAGTCATACTAACTAGGTACTTCATGTAGTCCAGTTGTAGGCGATAAATCCAAGTTACACTTTGGTTGTGGGTTCGATTCTCGCAACATTGTCTGATGCGAAAAGTTTTCAAATAGGCTGCATGTCATCCTTTTTAAAAAACTATATAATTTTATAACATTCCAAAAAATGAGATAAATTCCTAAAAAATAACCATAACATATTTTAAACTCAAATGTTATCTCGTACCTCACATTTTCATCCCCAAAAGTAATAACTTATAATTTCCTCAGATTCAAGGATCATATAAACCCAAATGGTTCTTTATAACTATATACACAAAAGAAAAGATAATTCTTCCTTAAATATAATTTTAACATAACAAACTTCAGGGTTACACATAAAAGATCAAATTCTTCCAAAGCAATCCAATCAATAATAGAGCATTAATACTTTTAAATATTTCATCACACAGATACCTAACATAACTCTAAAATTTCTAAAATGTAGACATCTTAATCGTCCATCATTCTTCATGATCCCTTATCCATTTTTTCAACTTATTCCATAATACATATTTCCTACAAAAATAATCATTCATAATGTCATAATATTTCAGTAATGTAAAAACACGATCTAAGAAATAATCCATAACTTTCATAGGTCATTTTCAATTTCCTTATCTTCAACTGGAATGGAATTAGGAATTGGTAAACATATATTTGTATAATCCTTCTGATCCCTTTCCTGAACCTTCTTAGTAGGATATCTATTTGTATAATGACCATACAAACCACATTTAAAACATTCAATTGATCATTTGGAATTAACTTATTTCCCTTTCTTAGAGTTAACTGAACGTTTCCTTTTTACATGACAGGTTATTTCTTTATTACCTTCATTACCAAATCTATAACATATTTCCATCCCTTTGAAGCATTTTCCTAGGTGTTTCCTTCCACATACTTGACACATATATTTTTGAATATACTTGACTTTATGAATATTATATAAACTTCCATATGGATTTGTTTCTCACATATACGATGAATTATAAAAATAACCAGGGTTCAAGTGGTCAATCATGACTCCAGATAGTTTATTGAGAATAACCACAAGAGTTATCATTGAAGCTCCCATTACATTCAGTTTCTTATTCAGAAAACCACCATAGTTTCCTTCACAACCATTGGTACTTTGGTTCCTACTAGATCCAACCATTTATTTAACCAAAAAATTCAGTGTGAGTATATAATTAAAATCATCATATACTATCTTATGAGGAGGGTAAACACTGAGATATACTTATTCATGTAATCTTAAACTCATTCAATTTATCTAAAATAAGTATGACTCTTTATAATATGCTAACCACTGTGGTTATATAAAACATGTCACTTATGCTTAAATATCACCCTAACCTGTAAATTTATCTAAACCTACCAATGATACCAACTATAAGGCCCCAGCCTTCAAAATTAAATAATCTTAAGTTAAGTCAATAATTCGACATTGAGGATCATTAAATATTTAGAGTTTTAGAGAATTAGGCCATAACTATTACATTACATATCAAATAATAAAAAGTAGACACTTCTACTCAATCCATTTGTTTCACAAAAATAAAACTCTTTAAATAAAACTAGAATTCATTTCATGATAAAAATATTTTTGAATTATTCCATTCTCTTAACCCTCATTATACCTTGTGAAAAGCAATTCAAGAAAACATGGGATGAGCATAAAAAGCTCAGTATGGGATATTAAATAAGGATAGAAAAAATTAATCCATAAATACATACAAACCCAATAAATCATAATTTTCAATCATAAAACATAATCTCTTTAACAGATCTCATGAAATCATAAGATTTATGAATAACACATAGAAATCATATATCATAAAGGTAACTTGTGGAATCCATAACATATTTAAATTTTAGATTTTATAATTACATAGGGAGTTACCTTTGGAATACCCATCACAGTATATTCCCTAAATATCTTAGTAAAAACATTAATGTTTACCTATGTCACATTAACCAATATATTGGAGAGCTATCTTGGGCTCAACAGCCGTAAGTTTATCAAGGAACCTCCATTATTTGGTTTATCATATAACAAACCATAAAATTACCAAATAACATTACCAAATAATAACATATAAATGATTTAAATTATAAAAATTTCACTCATCAATCACAAGAAATCAATTTAAGATATTGAAATATTCTATCTATTTCCAAAACCATTTAAAAAATTTAATAAGGACATTTTTTATTCAAATTATCCCATACAAATTTAAAACTTTTGAAATAAATTATCATTTTAAATCATTTAAAATGATGTTTTAGTTAAATAGAACCTTACCACTTGAGAAAATACTTGAATAAAAATAATTAAAGAATAAAATCAAAAGAAACATTAAATATCCTAATAATATAGGAATTCATGATATAAAATTTCAAAATGGTTGTATATACACATTATATGATATGAAAGGTGCACATTATCAAGATATTCCTCAATGAAAGGATATTGAGACGAAGTACCTTAAAAAGTTTGTATAAATGACATAAGAATTTAGAAATGGGGTGATTATGGGTTTCAAAATTATATACAAAAAAATGGAAGTGGAATTTAAAACATAAATAAATAAATAGTGATTCCACATATAATCTTGGCATACTATAATAAAAAATGTATGCATAAAACCGACAAAGTGGAAATTGAGTTTAGAAATTTCCTTATGAAAATTCAGCCACCTAACAACATCAATAAAAAATTCATAAAATGAGTTGATGTGAGTTAAAAGGGTCTATTATCACATGGAAATAAAATTAATAGAAATAAGCATATAGAAGAATATTTCCTAACCTTAGAAACTATAAATTGAAAATACATAACATAAAAGAAGTCTTTGACTTAAAGAGGAAGGTGAAAGGTTCCCTTACGAAGATCATTTTGTAAATAAAATAGATAGATTATGTGTATTAAATATAAGTACAAATAAAGAAAGTATAAATAAAATAATTTATACCATAATTTATTTCCCACATAATCATAGCACGACATAATCAAGAAGTAGAAGATTAACCCAAAGAATGGAAATTGGGTTAATAAGTTCCCTTGCCTTGCGTCTGACTCGTCACTTATGTTTCTTGTTCTTCCTGAATAATAAACATAAGTTAATTTAAAATTTCTTAAAAACTTTTTTAAGTTTATTATTCCCTTTATATCAATTAATACCATGTTATAGAAATTACAAAATTTTTTAAGTTAATATCAGTCATTTTGTCGATATTGGGTACTTGAGTAAAAAATGAACTTGTTTAGATATAAATTGTACATGTAGTTAAAGGTATATCATATCCAGAATAGTATTAATTATTTAAATATCATATATATCCACTATGTATTTATTTATAATAGTACATAACATTTGGAGATAAGAAATGAAATGCACCGTTCATGGAGACGGTAACCCATATGTACTCATGAACGCTACTTTCATTTCTTTTTCATATTTAAAGGAATGAAAAATAAATGATACATAGGTATATTATAATTATAGTATAATATAATATTTTATATATGTTACATAAGTTCATTAATTCCATAATTTATACGTTCCATGTATGGACTGAACGTGTCATATCACATTAAGGGGTGGTTGTCTGTACTTTCTCAAATGAAATTATCATATTTACACATCATGAAAAGCATAAAGGTATGTTATTAAATAAATATTATAGTATCATAGAGACAATATAAACAAAATATATATTATATGTAAATAAATTTTTATCATAATGGCCACCATGATAGGTGGTAGGGGAAAATCAAACAATCATCGTTTCATGAGGCAGTCGTTTGCCGTACACAGAAACAATATGTTTGTATCCATTAAGTGGAGGTGTGTTTAATTTTAGTTAAAATAATTCTAATAATAAAATCTTAGTAAATTTAATATAATTTTTTTTTGTAAATTAATGGAATAAAGATAGTTTAGGGGGTTGGAGAAGGAAAATAAATGAAAGAAGTTTAAGAGAAGACATTACCTCAAATCGGGTAACTTCTTTTGATTTAAGCTAAAAGGATTTCTTGAATTTTTTTATGCCCAAGGTAAGGATTATATAAGGAATAGAGATATGTTGGGATATTATTTGGAAAGAGGTTGGATGAGACTAGGGGATTTAGAGGTGTGGTTAAGGGGTTAGGGGTGGTATCCTTTTATAAGAGGGAGAATGGGTACTTTAGCAATGTATTGAAAGACTATTTTATTATAAACTGAATATCAATTTTCAAAAGGTAAAAAACTTATTTAATTATAATATAAGATGATTATTTTTATATATCCTCTAAAAAATAGGTTTTAGACATGTTTTTTTTCAAATTTAACCTTATTATTTAGCTTTAACCCTTAGAAAACTAATTTAACTCTTACTATGTCTTCTAATATTCATACTATATGGTTAATATAGTTACTAGAAAATTCCAATAGAACCTCAAGTGTCTCATTATAAACATGTTCAACCTTATATAAGTCATTTTTCTGAATCTTAGTTTTTTTAAAACTATTATATCATTTAATAAAATAGTATCTATTTTAAAAACCCATTTATGTCAATTTATATACTATTCATATCATGACTTTAAAAAAATCCATAATAACTTGATTATTTAGAAAAACCTTCATTAATTTAAATATATAAAGTCATAATCGACCCTAAATTTATTTTATGGAATAAAATGTTTTAAAATAAATTTATTTTAATATTTATAATCTCATTTATATAAATATTTTATTAACAATGTAATCACTACATCATAATTTTGTCATAAATATATTTATTTATTTGTTGTATAAAAATTATAAATAAAATACCATGATGTGTAAAATCTTTTTATCTTTCTAATAACTATTTTTATTCTAAAATAGCACTTATGAAACCCCATATAATATTTTTTACTAAAAGATACATGTTACTATTACATTTTTCTTTACTTTAAATTAATTCTTATAAAATGTCATTTTCACATCTAAGTGGTTTCATGGGGTCCTAAAATCAACCCAATGATGCCCGTGGTCGGACATAGCTCATCCAGTAGGATTATGAAACATTTTAGGATAGTTTATTATTTTTATAAAATTATTTCTTACCCTTATTTACCAAATTTACCCTTTAACCATGGTAAATAAAATAATTACCAAAGACACTATTCATAATGTCTAAAAATAAAAGGTAAATATTTATAAAATTTTTACCTCATAATTTCAAATATTGAATCCATTTTTTAAAAATTAAATACACAGAGGTTTCAGTCAATAATTTAAAATTAATATATGTCGTCAAAACCAAAAAGAGTGTTTTTAGGAAGTAATAACTATCAAAAGTTTGACATGTGTTTATGTCCAATTTAACAGTGAAATTACTTCCAATGAACAAAATTGTATTAAAAGATAAAAATATAATCTAATTAAACTTTAAAACCAATTAAAATTATAATCTAACTATATAAATATATTAGATGAAAAGGCAGTTTTGACTTAAAATGCTGTATTTTCCACTATTCATTAAAAAATGAACTTTATCAGAAAAATACCAAAATTTAATCCAAAGTAAATTTTTATGTTCTTATTTTGTATAAGAAGTTTATGTTTTCAAATAGAACATATAAAGGTGAATACAACAAGATTTAAAAAGGGTCTTCCATCAAAAGGCTGTAAAATGACCTTTTAAAAATATTAGAGTATTTCATGCTTAAAATCAGATTCATTCTTATTTTAAACCTATAAAAATTATAAGATAAATGTAAAGACATTTAACAAATATGAAAAATCATATTTTAGTTATTTCTATTCATTCTCACCAATACAATGACTAGGCATTAACTATCATTTATAATAATAATAATATTATATTATTGTTTGGTATAACTCAATGTTGTGTGCAACATAATAATTCAATAAAACCCATTGTTGCGTGTTGAGTATGATATAAGAAAAAGTATCCCATTTAATATAAAATTAATATCTTATTTATAAATATTAATAGATATGAAAATGTATTATTCTATAAATACTTGGGCCGTTACATTCTTTCCCCCTTTTGGAAATTTCACCCTCGCAATTTTAAAATTGGTCCCAGAAACTTCATTGAAAGCCCCAAATAGGAAAAAGAGTCAATAAAAATATGACTTTAAAAGAAATAAAGAGAAGTAAAAAGGTCACACAAGATAACACATACTAGTATTCCATGTAGTAAAACATGGATATGTAATAGAAACTAAGTGTCAAGTTCTGATGGAGAGTGATAGAAAAAAAAATCATGAGAAAGTTAACTACTAGAAAACTATAAACTTTTGATGGGTTAAGTGGTCATTGATTCCCCAATAAGAAAAAGTGAACAGAAGAAGTTTTTGTTTTAAGTTCCTTTTCATAAAGTTGAGGAATTTCTTTATGATATTGATTAAGAGCATAAGGAAATATACTTACCTTTCAAGTAGAGTTTCATCTTTTAATAAATTTCTACCACAAACTAATATTTTCTCAAAATGATGAGTATTAATGGTGACATGGTCACACATAAAGTGATAGAATAAACTTATAGAGAATAATATAATACAAAAAAGATGAACTATATATTTTCCCTATCTTTAGATATTAACCAATACCAAAATGGTTAGTACGAGATCAAATTATCCCTGAAAAGGATAATCCTTCATAAAAAGAAATACTACTCTTAATCTCTAAAATTTGAAAAAAATACCCAAAGTTAAACAAAGACCATTCAATAAACAACGGTCCTTAAAATTATTCAAAATAATCCAAACTAATATTGAAACCCAAAACTCAGAAGGATTTAATCACATAGTCTTCCACAATAAATCTTAACATTTATATCCAAATAACATCGACTACTCTTAATGTCTCATACTGAAGTATAATTAACCTAATCACATATTCTCTATGATAGGTTAATCATTTCTATAAATAACACAAATTTATATATGTTCACAATAAAAAAAATAAATTCTTCCATAATAAAATCTCAACCATTACTCCACAAATGAAATCCCGTAGTATTATATTTTTTAGGCATATAGTGTTCCCAAATGAGAGAACATCTTCCAAAATAACTTTTATCACTTAATCACTAAATCGTTTTCTTATACTAAGGATATCCATTTGATAAAACATAAGTTCAAAAAATAAACTTTTTCTTGATCCATAAAATCATTTAACTAAAAATAATTAGTCATACTAACCAGGGACTTCACATAGTCCAGTGGTAGGTGATAAATCCAAGTCACACTTTGGTTGTGGGTTCGATTCCTGCAAATTTTTTTGAAGCGACAGGTTGTCACACGGTCTACATGTTGTCCTTTTTCAAAAACTATATAATTGTATAAAATTATAAATAATGAGATAAATTCCTCCAAAATAACCATAACATATTTTAAACTCAAATGTTATCTCCCACCTCACATTTTCACCCTAAAAAGTAATAACCTGTAATTTACTCAAATTCAAGGATCATGTAAACCTAAATGGTTATTTATAACTATATCCATAAAAGAAAATATAATTCTTTTTCAAACAAAACTTTCACATAACAAACTTCAGGGTTACACATAAAAGAGAAAAGTCTTCCAAAGTAATCCTATCAATAAAAGAGCATTAATACTTTTAAGCATTTCATCACCCTGATACCTAAAATAACAATCGAATTTCTAAAATGTATACATATTAATTTTACACCATTATTCATGATACCTTAACCATTTTTTAAAACTTATTCCATAATAATTATTTCCTACAAAAAAATCATTAATTATGTCCTCAGATTTTAGTAATGTTAAAACACGAGCTGAGAAATAATCTATAACTTTCATAGGTCATTTTCAATTTCCTCATCTTCAATTGTAATGACATTAGGAATTGGTAAACATATATTTGTATGATCCTACTGATCCCATTCACTAACCTTCTTCGTAGGACATCTATTTGTATAATTATCATGCAAACCAAATTTAAAATATTCAATTGATCCTTCAGAAAGAACTTCTTTCCCTTTCTTGGGTTCAACCAAACGATTCCTTTTTACATGATAGGTTATTGATTTATGACCTTCATTACCACATCTACAATATATTCCCATCCCTTTGAAGAATTTTTCTTAGTGTTTCTTTCCACATGCTTGACACATAGGTTTTTAAATATATTTACCTTTATGATTAATACTTGAAAATCCATTGGTATTCATTTCTCCCATATACAATGACTTATAAAAATCACCAAGGTTCACGTGGTCAATCATGGATCTAGATAGTTAGTTTAGAATAAACACAATATTTTTCCTTGTAGCTCCCATTTCATTCAGTTTATTATTCAGAAAACCACTATAATACCTCACATCCATTGTTACTTTGGTGCCTGCTAGATCGATCCATTTACTAAAACAAAAAAGGTCAGTGTGAGAATATCAGTAAAATAATCATATACAATCTCATGAGGAGGGTAAACACTAAGATATACTTATTCAAGTTATCTTAAACTCATTAAATCTATTTAAAATAAAACTGACTCCTTTTATTATGCTAACCACTTTAGTTATATAAAACATGTCACTTATGATTAAATATCACCCTAACCTCTAAAGTTATCTAAAACGACCTCTAATACCAACTATAATGCCCCAGACTTAAACATTAAATAATCTTGAGTTATGTCAATATTTTGAGATTGAGGATCATTTCTGGTTTAGAATTTTAGAGAATTAGGATATAACAATTACATTACATATCAAATAATACAAAGTAGACACTTCTACTCTATCCATTGTTTTCCACACAAATAAAACTACTTAAATAAAATAATAATTCTTTTCTTGATAAAAATAATCTTGAATTCTTCCTTTTGGTTAATATTCTTTATACCTTGTGAAAAAATTTCAAAGAACTTGGGATGAGAATAAAAATCTCAGTAAGGGGTATAAAATAAGGAATGAAAACATTTGTCTATGATTACATACAAACCAAAGAAATTATACTTTTCAATCATAAAACATAAGATCTTTAACAAACCTCATGAAATCATAAGATTTATGAATAACACATAGAAATCATAAATCATAAAGATAATGTGTGGCATCCATAACATACTTACATTGCAGCTTTCATATCTAAATAGGGAGTTATGTTTAGAATACCAATCATAGTATATTCCCTAAATCTATTAGGAGAAACATTTATGTTTACATACTTTACATTACACAATGCATTGGAGAGCTATCTCTGGTTCACCCACCCTCAGTTTATCAGGGAACCACCCTTATTTGGTTTATTACATAACCACCCGTAAAATTTTCAAGTACCATTACATAATCATAACATATAAAAAATTGAAATTATCAAGATTTCACTCATAAATAAAAAGAAATCAATTTAAGATATTGAAATATTCAATCCATTTCCAAAACCATTTAAAACATATAATAAAAAGATTTTTAAATCCAAGTGTCCCATACCACTTTGAAAATTTTAAATAAATTATCAATTTAAAACATTAGTTTCCATATAAATAAATCATTAAAAAAATTTAAAAAATGGACATTAATGATAAAGATAAATATTTAAAACATTTAAAATGATGTTTTAGTAAAAGAGACTCTTACCACTTGAGAAAATACTTGAATAAAAATAATTAAAGAATAATATCAAATGTAACCTTAAATATCATAAGAATATATAAATTCATGATATAAAATGTCAAAAGGGTTGTATATATACCTTATATGATATTAAAGGTGAACAATATCATGATATGCCATAATGAAAGGAGATTGAGGCGTAGTCCCTTACAAAGTTCGTATAAATGACATAGGAATTTAACAATGTGGTGATTATGTGTTTCAAAAGTATATCCAAACAAAGGGAAGTGGAATTTAAAACATAAACAAATTAGTCGTGATTCCACACATAATCATGTCATAATATAATCAACATTGTATGCATAAAACCCAAAGAGTGGAAATTGAGTTTACAAATTCCCTTATGAAAATTAATCAGCCTAATGACGTCACTATAAAATTTAGAAAATGAGTTTATGAGAGTGAAAAGGGTCTCTCATCACATAGACAAAAAATTTATAGAAATAAGGTTATATAATAATATTCCCCAATATTAGAAACTAAAAATTTAAAAGACATAACATAAAATAAGTCTTTGTCTAAAAGAGGAAGGTGAAAGGTTCCCTTACAAAGATCATTTTGTAAATAAAATAGATCAATTATGTGCATTCACTATAATTAAACATAAAGAAATTATAAATAAATATATTATATCATAATTTATCTCCCACATAATCATATCATGACATAAATAAATTTCAATCATAATGTCCACCATGAGAGGTGGTATGGGAAAATCAAACAATCATCGTTTCATAAGGCAGTAGTTCGCCGTACACTGAAACAGTATGTTCACATCCATTAGATGAAGGTGTGTGTAAGTGTAGTTCAAATTGTTCTCATAAAAAATACTAGTATATTGAATATAATTTTTTCATTATAAATTAATTGAAAAAAGATATTTTAGGGGGTTGGAGAAATAAAATAAATGAAAGAATCTCGAGAGAAGGCATTACCTCAAATCGGTTAACTCCTTTTGATTTAACCTAAAAGGATTTATTGAATTTACTTTTACCCAAGGTAAGGCTTCTAAGAGGAATAGAGGGATTTTTGAAGTCTATTTGGTAAAAGGATGGATGAGACAAGGGTCTTGAGAGGTGTTATTAAGGGTTTAGGGATGATGGCCTTTTATAAGAGGGAGGATGGGTACTTTAGGAATGTCTTGAAAGATTATTTTATTATAAAATGAATTTTGATTATAAAAAAGTAATAAATTAATTTAATTCAAATATAATATGAGTATTGTTTGAAATACTCTCATCCAATAGGTTTTAGACAAGTTTTGGTTTCAAATTTAATGTTATCATTTAGCTTTAACCCTTAGTTAACTAATTTAACTCTTACCATGTCTTCTTTTATATTAATACTATATGGTTAATATAGTTACTATAAAATACCAATATAACCTAAATTGGTTCATTAATGACATGTTAAAACTTATTTAATTCATTTGAATGAATATTATATTTTTAGGATGGTTATATCCTTAAATAAAATAGTATTTGTTTTAAAAACACATTTATGTCATTTTATATACTATTCAAATCATGACTTTTAAAAAATCCATAATAACTTGATTATTTCTGAAAACCTTCATTTATTAAAATATAAGAAGTTATAATTATACCTAAAATTATTTTATGGCATAAAAGTTTTAAAAATAAATTTATTTTATTATTTATAATGTCATTTATTTAAATAGTTTATTAATATGGTAATCACTACATCATCATTATATCATAAATATATTTATTTATTTGATGTATAAAAAGTATCAATAAAATACCATGATGTAGTAAATATTTTTATATTTTTAATTACCATTTATAGTGGAAGTGATCCCTTATATAACCCTATATAAATTTTTTTACTAAAAGATACATGTTTATGTTACATTTTTTTACCTTCAATTAATTCTTATAAAATGCCATTTTCACATCCAAGTGGCTCCATGGGGTCCCAAAATCGACCCAAGGATGAACATGGTAGGACATATCTCATCTAATCAGATTAGTACATGTGTTAGGTTAGTTTAATATTATTATAATATTATTTTTTACCATTATTTACCAGATTTAACTTTTAACCATGGTAAATAAAATAATTCTTGAAGTTACTATTAATAATGTCTAAAAATAAAAGGAACCTATTTACACAATTTGGACCTTCTAACTTCAAATATGGAATCCAATTTTTCCAAATTAAAAACATAGAATCCAATTTTGGTCAAAAGTTTGACATGTGTTTATGTCCAATTTAAAAGTGAAATTAATTAAAATGACCAAAATTGGATTACATGATAAAAATATAATCTAATTACCCATTAAAACCAATTAAAATTACAATATAACTATATACATAAATTAGATCAAAAGGCTATTTTGACTTAAAATGCAGTATTTTTCACTATTCATTTAAAAAATGGACTTTATCAGAAAAATACCAAAATTTTATCCAAAGTAAATTTTGATGTCCTGATTCCCTAGAAAAAGTTTATTTTCCTCAAATATAACATAAAAAAGTTAAAAATATAGATTTAAAAATGGTTCTCCATCAAAAGGCTGTAAAATGACCTTTTAAAAATATTAGAGTATTTCATGCTTAAATTGAGATTTGTTCTTATTTTAAGCCTCTAAAATTTATCGGATAAAAGTAAATAAATTTAACAAACATATATAATCATATTGTAATTAGTTCTGTTAATTTCCACCAATAAAACATCTAGGCATTAACTATCATTTAAAATAATAATATTATTATATTATTTTTCGGTATAAGTCAAAGTTGTGTGCAACATAAGATTTTAAAGAAAACCATTGTTGTATGTTGAGTACTCTACCATAAAAAGTGTCCTATTCAATATAAAATTAATATATTATTCATAAATATTAATAGATATGAAAATGTATTATTCTATAAATACCTGGGTTGTTACAATGAGTGTTGAGAAAGTGATCATCACACCGTGTAGAAAAATACAACATTGTGAATTTAGTTTAAAGATGGGATAACAACCAATGTTTTTTTATATTTTGAGAGGTATTCACAACATGATATGTTATGTCATGCCATGATGATATTATCACATGGCTTCATAGAGATAATTAATGTGTGTGATTTTTCTAGGGGAAATAGTGATGATAATAATGGTTATCATTTGGACATTAAAGATATAGGATTATTTATTGTATTAAATGAGATTTTAATGATAATTGAGGAGGATATCACAATAAAAAAAATAAATGGGGGGGAAGTTCCATATTAAAATATGGAAAACTATTCATGTGACATGGAATATAAATAATAATAATAAGAGAAGAGAGTGACTATTTTGGAAAGGATCGATATTTCATTTAAAAAGAAGAATTGGGGTATCAAAGAAGGAGGTGTGTGTGAGTAAAGAATATTATTGAAGTTTCAAGATGGAGTAAGATCACATGTAATTGGTCCTATGACAAACAATTTCACTAGCGTTTTTTCTTAAAAGATGTATTAATTTGGCTGGTAAAATTTTATGCTTAGATATCTCTCATTAATACCACCGTTTTTAGAAGCTTCAAGGTTATACATTTTCTTATAAAAATTTATTGATAAAAAAATGAGTTTTGTGTGTGGGATAAAAAACACCACACACTAGGGATATTGTAATCCATCATGAAGTTGAACCTCCTAAAAAATAGTTTTTTTTATTTTATATTTCTATATGATAACGATTTAATGAGGGATATGCTAAAGAAGTAAGAGATTATTCAATATGTTGAAGAGAAATACTAAATAGTTATTCTCCTCACTAGTGTTTATCTTATTTTGAGTTATCCTAACACCTTAGTCTTCTAATATTTGATAATATTTAATAAAAACCACTCTATCTTTCTTGGGCCTTTTAAAATGGAACCATTAAAGAGGTGGAATTTGAAACAATAGAATAAATTGGATACCTACCTCTATATAAGACTAAAAAAATACAAGAATCATTACGAAATGAAGAGGAATTTATATCCAAAACAACACATGGAGATACTATAATCAAATATTTTGATCCATATAATTTTATTGAAACTAAATTGAGAACAACCTAACACTATTTTGACTTTTCATATTTAGAAAACACATGAATTTAGTTGGTGACTAAAGAATAAAAATAAGATGGTCCTATATAGTAAAAAATAAATCTCCCTAAACCCATTGAACATTTCTTAAATAGATTAATTAAGGAATACTTAGTAGCTTTTCCTAAAGATACTGACTTAAAATATGATGAATTTAAATGGGAATATTTTCATATGGATTCATATTGTTTTGAATATATTCAAATTAAAAATTTAATAGACTTATTAGCTAATGAATCATTTAGTGTAGTGGTATATAAATAAGACATTGATATTGAAGAGGATTCTATACATGTAGTGGCTGAAGTAGAATAAGACCCATACATTCTGCCACCCCACTATGCAAGAAGCATATCATAGTGAACGATATGGATCCACAGTACTTTATCAATGGATTCATATATAACTAATTTGAAGTGATGAGAACTATACATATATAATTTTTTTGTTTTAACATATAAAACCAATCCACCATCAGATTTAGGATAATAAATAGAACTAGCATACATGGGGAAGTCAAAGATAAATACCCACATGCTGGTCCAAACCAACAGTATTTCCCTTTTCTCCATTTTTATTGTTTTCAATAAATACACAATTTTTCTTTATTTATCATATAGCTTTAGAATTTTCATAAATTATAAACTTTACATAGGCTTAAACAACTCATATAAGCTAGGATATATTTACTCTTCACTTTAGTTTCATTACAAAATTATTTTTAAATATTTATGATAAGAAATGTACAACTGTTAAAAGTGTTGGGGTGTTGGTAACAACATGTTAGGATATGTATTTTTTTTTTATATTATTATTATTTTTGGGTATTTTAGTAATCTTCATTTGAATCAAATACTATGGGAAATGTAGTATGTATGGTTATTTTTGAAAAAACGACTCTAATTTTTTAAATAATTACTAAACTGAATTTTATTTCTTGATTTATAATATTTTTATTTAATAAATTTAGATAAAATTTGATAATCAAGTGAACTAAAATCTTCCAATGATTATCTTTCCCAACTAGTGAGGTTTCTAAACCATTTTCACATTGTCTTTAAATTTTTTATTTTTATTAGGAGTTTAGATAAATTCTTTGAGATATGTGACATGTTATTTTTACTCATTATAAAATATGTTAGAGTTCATGAACTATGTAAAAAATTATTTATGTTCCATTTTTATTAGGCCTTTTTAAAATTTAAACTCCCTTTTGAGTTTGAGCTTAAATTTATCTATTTTATTAAGGAACTAGAACCCATGAACAACCATTTTAGGAATCCACATTACAAACTTCAAATCCCATTTTTACCTACTCAAGAAGAAATTTATTGATTATGGTTGAACTCATGTGCAGGAAAAGGTAATGGTGTTGTTATGTGTTATATCAAGCTAAAACTATTTGGTCATAGATTAATTTTTTTAGAAAGATTAAAGAGAAATATTTTTTAAACTATGCCAATTGTTTTCTTATAATTATTTCAAGAATAAAGGTGCATAACTTATAAAAATTCAAATATATATAATTAACATGCTAAAAAAAGAACAACACCAATGCCAATAAAGATGTCTAGAGAAGAGAAAAATAAATAAACTCTTAATATTGAAATTTATCATGTGTGTACTGACCATAAAAATTTAAAAGGTGTTTTAGGTTTATATTTTCAATGCATATTGAGTGTGGATTCTATTCATTATGAATACTAGAAATCATGATATTTAATTAATTTTAAATAAAAAACCTCCCTATTATACCTTTGAGTTATGAAATTTAATAATAGGAAATCCTTATCTATAGAATAAACCATGTAAATCCATCATGATTGTCCCATTTTTATGAATATGTTAAGTGAAGATACTAGAAAGGTAAAAAATCTATGAAAATCATACATGATCTTGAGAATTAGAAAATACTTATTTGAAATTCCTTGAGTGAAGGAGAAATATATTTCTAAGGAAGTAGACACAAAATGCATATGGGAAAAAACCTGATCCTGAATTAATTTTTATGATATTTGATGATTTAGGATTATTAAATTCATATAACAAGAAAGATATTTTTAAATTCATTTGAATTGAAAAAAACTACCCTTAATATATTTAGAAGTGTGTTTTAACCAAGTTATTAAATTATTTATAAGTATTGAAATGTTTAAGTGTGGAATAATTGATAAGGGATATATTTTCATTTATTATACAATTTAATTCAATGGTTTATTTCCCAACATGTTGATATTTTAATGGAAATTTCAATGTATTTAATATTTAAGAACAATTTGAAATTTATTTTGAAAAAGGAATATATAAGTCTATTATAATTATTTTTATATTAATTTATATATCTAATCATAATTTTCATTATTATAGATTTTTATAAAGAAGCGTGGATCCTAAAATATCAATTTAGAATTCTGGGAAAAATTTCCTAAATAAAAGGTAATTCATAAGAGTATTCTGGCTTGGAATAAGTATACAAAAAATGGAAAAGTACAATAAATTCATAAAAATACTTTTAATGTTTTTGAGAATAAACTAAAAAATGTATAGATATGTGTAAATCTTACTAACCGGTACCTAAAATTAAATTTGAGGGTGCATAAAAGTAATCCCCATATCCCCTGTGATACATAAATGTATCTTCATTTTCTACAAGGATTAATCGATTATGAGTAAAAGTAAGTTCTACTAGTAATAAATAGTAACCAATGGAATACATAAATTATCAATAATTTTCTACTAGGTAGATTTCAGATAAGTCCCTGAGTATTTAAGAGTATTTTCTTAATACATTATAGTCTTTCCTGCATATATAAAATTACTATAGTTAATTGAATTATTCTGATCCCAAAGGTTAGTGTAATTTCCACTATCCGAGGGATATGTAAGCTTCCTAAAAATAGAGATAAACTCTACATATCCTTATGTATAAGATTTATTTAATTTTCTAATAAAAGGAATCCCATATTGAATAAAGGTTATCACTCCATACATAAAGATCTCATCATTATAAATTCAGAATATTTGAGGTTTACTATGAGACCAAAACAACATGACTACTCATAGTATGGACATTTCATAATATTTTATACTTGATATATATTCCTATAAGAAGTTATAGTAATATACATTCCATGGTCTATGTTGTAGTGAAATAATCAGTATATATAATACTATAGATAACAGTTCAAATCTTCACACTATGATGATTTATCTTATAGAATGACATGAATCCTAATACCTTCAACCATTTAAATATTTTCAAATATTTTAATTACTATTGGAATTATATTTAATAGATAATTGTAGAAGATGATAAATCTATGATCTTGAAATGATTTTTAGGAATTAAAATATGAAGGAAAAAATATAGATCTTATGCCAATGTGAAAACTACACATTAATCTGGTACTGTGTGTGATGAATTTTTTTTCATACACCTATATAACATTGAAGAAGTCCTCACTTCATATAAAAATATATATTCCCCATTCTTGGATTTTTCTTTTTGGATGGTAATAGTTTTAAAATAACCCTATACTTTTTTATATGTTTATATTGTAGTTTATGTTTTTAGATTCTTATATATTTTTTAATTTCATTCTATATTTTTAATAAAAGTATTATTTGTACCTCACTTTTTAATGACCCAAAACATCACTATTTTTTAATAAAATAATATTTTAATAAAATATTCTATATACAACACCAACCATAAAAGAAACCATGATATGGTATAATACTGTTTTATCATTATAATACAGTTGTAAAATTAGTTATTATTAAGGGAAGTAATGATTTTATGAAATATATGATCAAAAGGAACGAAATGGCATCACATTGAGAATTTAATGCCTTTCCCCAGCTCACTAGGAGCAGCAACCAGACTAGCAATACTACATAACCTCTAGCACAACTTCTTATCTACTATAGGCTTCCCACTATTTTTAATAGTCCATATGTATACTGTGGGAGAGATTATAGACTTTTATTAGAGACAAAATACCAGTGGAGTAATAAAAAATCACAAGAAAAAGAGAGAAGAAACACCATAAGTATGTCTAGGAAAATAACCATCACAGAAAAAACATGGAAAGTGAAGATAATAACTATAAAATCATAATTATATAACCTAGAGTATGCCATATATTACATAATAGTCCTGTAAAGGGGGGTCACTCAATGAATGATAAAAAGGGAAAATAAAAATGAAATTAACACTAACATAGGATAGTTTTGAGTCATACTCGGTTAAATTATCTAGAACATACTCCTAACATGCCATTCCAAACTGAATAAATCATTAACATCAAGAACATTCCCATGACAGAATTGAAAAGTTGATAGTCATCTTCTTGGTTAGACAAGTTCTATAGAATCTTATGTAGGGTGTTCTTAAAACTTAGTTGACCACCACCAATGAAATATCTAAAATAACTGGTTCATATAAAAAGTGTATTCAATGGTGTTGAGGATGAAAAAAATAATTTACTACAAAAATATATATAAAAAAACCTCCAAACACAATCTCTAAAGTGATTCTTTAGGTTTTACCTACTTACATTATCCAATGTCAGTGTATCTATGTCAAAAAAATATGGCATGACTCATCCATATCCAATGTATACTTTCAATGAAACAATAATCATGATTACTCAAGGGAATCCATAAGGCGCACCTGGGAATTCTCTTATAATAATTCTATTATAAATCCAAGTGGGTAACCCAATTAATTCTTCAATATGATGTTACCATTCTAAACTCAAGGAAGCTTCCTTGTCCTTTATATTTATCCCTTGATTAGAATACTCTTCCTGATCCCATGTCAATCCACCCAAAAGAAATAAAGCTGAATAAAGGTATACCATCCCATGATATTCAACTAGATTCCCTAAAATAATCCACAACATTAATATTTGGAAATCAATAAATATAGCCATTACTCGAATCTATGGGATAGTCACGTCATGGAACTTGCGATGATGTATATAAGAAGAATATAATAGCTTGATCAAGGCATTCCATAGAATAGAAACCATATAAATATGACGGTTTCATCACACTATGGAATTCATATGAATCCCCTAGTGGAATCCAAGTAACTCTCATGGAATTCCACACAATTATAGGTCTATACAGACTCCAAGGAATCTTCCCATGACCTTTGAACCCATCATTATATCATATATAACTCATTTAAAAACCGATAATTTTCTAATAAAATCATTTTATATCAAAGAAGACATTATTATTTCACAGGAACACATTAATTACACATAATCCATTATTTTTTTCAATAATACTAATTTATCATATGGGAATGTCCATACCATTCAAATAACATACCACTTAAAATTTAATACTTTAGAATTAAATATTTACCAATTAATTTTATCAATATTTTTTCATTATATGACCTAAACAACCATTATTAAAAGTAGAAGAAATAATCTCCAATTCTTATTTTTATAAAATATCAAAATCTCACACTTTACTTCAATTAAATTCATTCACATTTTATCTGTTAATTTGGCTTAACACAAAAATCAATCCTAATAAAAATATCAATTATTTTTAAATTCCATTTCAAACTTATCATTTTAAATCAAGATTCCATTTAAAACCTCTTAAAACATAATTAGGAATATAATTACATGAAACAACTTCAAGATTAATTCCACTACTAATAATTCAATTTTTTTTCATGTTTAAGGTTAGTTAATTGAGGAATTCAACTAAATAAATATTCAAAAAAAATAAAAATAAATTTAAATATTAGAACAATGCATGAAAAAGATTCCATTATCACCCAATTTCATCAATTAAGAAAAAAATTTCAAGACTATGGGTTAGGATTATGAAGCACCTATCATATGATTATCAGTGTTTACCCATATAATATTGATGACCACTTCTTCCAGAATTTGATCAAGTCAAAAAACCATAAAAATGAACTGAAAATAGGGAATAAAGAAAATAACAGTTGAGATAGCTTAAGATTATAGAAGAGTAAATTAATAAATTGCCACAAATATATGGAATTTCCTCGATCTGTTAAATTTTCATTAGTATAAGAGAAATTATAACTAATGTGAAGGAGACATCTAATGCCCCATGGAGAAGGAGAAGAGGGAATAAGGGAGTTTGTAATAACCACTTGAGGCCAAAAATCCCAAGTGAGGGATAAGGGTGGTGCACATGATGAAATTGTCATGACCCGCCTTCACCGAAAGGAGGGAATGGTCAGTAGATTTCCAGGCCCTTCCTTCTTTATGTTGAAGGATAGATAATGACCCCCGAAACCCACGTTCAATAGGTCCCAGAGTGGTGACTAGCAATAAGGGTATAAAATCACACACTAAATGGAAGGCATTATCCTTTTTCTTTTAATAAGATCAAGAGATAAGATAGTGAATCCCACAACACCAAACTGAAAGTAAAATAAAAGCCAAGAACCATTCCCAATGCATGTTACAAAAGTAAAACCCACAATGTATAAGGAGACTACAAAGAAAAATACCAAAAGAAAGAACAACAGCAACTGCGATGATCTGTTATAAGGTCTGAGCTAGTACGGTCCAGCACGATCCCCGATGTCCTCCCGGAAACCTGAATTCAGTTTTATATATGTAGGGTGAGCTTACAAGTATAATCAGTAGGGGAAAACCAAAGACTCTCGTGCACAAGTGGGGAGGCATACTAATGCCCTGTGAGAAAATAGATAACCAATCACCTAACAAGGAAACTAACCACCCAAGCCTCACCAAGGCACCCTCCCCAAATAATTTAAGCCAGGTAATGTATAGTAATAGCACATCGATGTTTGGGTACCCCACGCCACTTTCCCACTAGTTATTTAAGACATCCTACGCATCAGACCAATCCCGCCATTCTCACCGCTGTCCCACTACCGTACCCCGCCCACACACACCTGGGCCTCAACCACACATCCCGCCCGCAAACACCTGGGCCACAAACACTAACCCGCCTGCAGACACCTGGGCCACAACTGTCACACGTAACTATGCCTGCAAACACCTAGGCCAGAACAACCACTGCCATGCCCGAAGACACCTGGGCTAGAAGAACTACTGCCACGCACGAAGACACCTGGGCCTCATCCTAAAGATACTTGGGAAACCACCTACCCGCACACACCTGGGCCAACCACCACACTACCATGCCAGAATATTCTTGGGCTAATAATGGACTTCAGGCCATCACAGCCTGCCCAAAGATACTTGGGCTATCCGGGAAAGGGAGCAGAAAGGAGATAATAACCAGCCACTAATAGAAGTGTTGGAAAAAACACCCTTCCCCAATAAATGGGGGTGTTTGACACTAAGTTCTCAACTTGGGTGGGGCATGAATAAGAAACACAGAAACAACAATTATGTATAGGTAACACGCGCTCACCCAAATCTAGGTTTTTCTTTAGCCAGCCTAAAGAACACACTCAACACCTGTGTCCAAGTCACAACTCACACCAAACCAAAACCCATTTGTCCTGTCCTTGTTTTCTTGTTCAGTAATAATGTTTAAATAAGTTTCTTCACCTACTTGGGAAACTAGTAAGAATAATCACAAAACAAGGAAAGAATACACCCAACATCAATTTAAGCATTCACACCTGGTTCTCTTGTAAAGTCACAACAACAGAGGGATAAGTGAGATCCCTCGAAGTACTGGAACTAAAGAAAACCCCAAGATACATCCCCATGTCCCCAAGATCCAGGAGCCAATGGTTTCTCAACAACAGAGGATCCCACCCCAATTCGTGATATAATCAAGTAACCACATAGCCTCAAATTCATAACCAGTGAATCCATAACAATAGGGGATCCCATCCCAACCCACATCACCCAAAACTTGGCCCATGAATGAAAACAACCAAACCACTACCACCAACACAAAGCAGGACCATGCCGGTATTTTCAGATTTAAAAGATTTAACACACTCCATGATTCCAATTCCACTGTACTTTAACCAGGGTTATCACAGAAAAGGGTTGATCCTGGTTCGTTCAATTTATTTAGCCGAATATACGTAGTTAACCAATTTCATTTAAATGACCAACATGAGAAGTAAGGGTTTATTAATGCACAGAGACAGACCACCAATGACCATAATTTTTAGTAGGCGTAAACCCGCACAATCCACAAACCATTAATCATGAAAGAGGAGAAAAACAGAGCAGCATCATCAGTCACACCCCTCCCCTTTGTTCTTTAGAATCCGTTTATTATCTTCATTAAAGTTTGGTTCATCCAATTATACAGAAGCAATAGAGTACCCACCTAGCAAGATACACAGAAAGGAGAGACAAAGGTGAAACCCTACCTGATGATCAAGGATCAACGTTAAGTCCTCGCGTGGAAACTGGAAAACTGGATTAGCGGGAGCTCCACAGAACGCGAAGGTAAAACCTCATAATAGGGGTACGGTTCGTCTGGAGGAAGGGTACTATGAGTAGGATGACCGAGAAAAGGAAATGTAGGGATAAGACTTTAGGTTATAAAGGCTGATAAGGGTTGCAATACAATAGTCTTGTATGGTTAATATACAGAGATTAACTGCGTAAAGAGCGGGATCGTGGGTTGACCACGTGGCTGGGACACCCCACATGACTGGATTAATTGTTATATAGTAGGGTGGTTTATTTGATTTTTAGATATTAATTATGGGCTTAAAAATGGACTTGAAATGCTTCAAAAAAGTTAAAAAGGCCTAAAAGTGGGGTTATGGGGGAGGCTGCAGAAGAAAAACACACCAAGGATGGGTGACACCGATCGGTCGAGCCGATCGGTCATCGGTCGCGCCAATAGGTCTCGCCGATAATTGGAAAAGGAAGAGGTCATGAGGGTCTGGGTCATTACAGAAATAATGGGAATTTCCCTTATTAATTTTTTCCTATTAGGGAATCAGATGGTTAGGGAGTGTAGCAGCCTAGCATATATATTTCCTTGGCTCTCAGAAAGCTGGTGGTGCAAAAAAATTATAATGAAACCTTGGATATGTATTCCAAACCCCTATAATTCTCTTGGAATATTTTCTAATCCAAAAAAAAATTGGAAAATGGTAAATATATGAGGTTTTGAAATATTCAATCAGGTCCATACATCAGTGGAGATTAGGGGTTTACAATATCCCATCCAAATAATAAATCACCTCCAAGCTGTGTTCTTGAGTATTACTAATACATGATTATGAATCATACACCTACATTTCAATAGTTATGTTCATGCCAACATGATTCCCTAAACCTACTTGGCTTCTTAAACCCTCATCGGCTTATACACCCCATCATCAAGCTATTTTAACAAGAATCAGAATGAGGATTCATTCTTAGTGGAATTAAAAGGATCCCAACATTTCAGATGTTTCACCCCACTAGTCACATCCTTGTTCTACAACAGTTATTCCTCCACCCAACAATGCTGATCAAAATACCTAATTTCACTTTGGAGACTATTCATAGAACTATCCCTTGCCTCAATATCTATGATAAAAATACATTCCAGAACACTAAATCTCTACAGGCTCGACTACTCCACCAGAAATATTCTTGACAAAGACACTTTGTCATACCATATTATCATCATCCCAAGAAAGTGATTTATCAAAATTAATAACCATGTAGAAACTATTGAAAAACCATCAACCAACACCCACACAAAAGTACCAACCTACCCATCCTTCAGCTCAACCGCTAGTATCCAAGAGACGTCACAAACCTAATATCATCTCTAACCTGGGTATCTTTACATGTTCTTTCTAACATCCACTGAAACTTTTTAAAATAAGTTTCATGTTCATAATCTATCCCTGAGGTGATCCTCACCATTATATTTTTTGATCAAATTCCAGCTATGCCCAAAAAAATTGGTCAAAACACTATCATTGACTCTTATTCTCAGTTCCAAACTGAATTAGATGTTTTTTAATCACCCAAAATACATGATTGAACATGCCAACTTTCAAATATAAGTTTTGACCAAAAATAAAACTATATCCATTACATATCCATGGATGTCCCTAATGTGGTTTTTAACCCACCATATTGAATCCCACAAAAAATATTTGGTTGAAACTCATTCAGCCAATCCTTTATAGGAATGATCAAATTTCACTATAAAGCACCATTAAATTACTAGATCATGATTCCATGATCACTGGAGGCATCCTATAAAATTAAAAACACATACCAAGGTTTAAATCAAACCCCATATTTTATTCCATATTTGAATCATCAACCACTCACACTATTCACCATGCTCTCACCTAAGCATCTACATGAAGTCAAACCGAATTATGTATGGATCAACCCATTTCTTCCAAATCATAAAAAAATGCCCAAAATACAAGTATAACTACATATTGATTAACCTCTATAATTACTAAAGGAATCTTGATAACATCAAAACTACACACACACGCACACACACATCTAGTGATGTGACAACCACTTGAAGAATAACCCCACACATCAATAAACTTTTTAACACATGGGTCACATGAACACAACCTTCACTATGGTTCCCACCATAACAGTTTTCTTTTTGATCACTCTGTTGGATGAGAACCCTGATCTCAGCGGCCCATGTTTCATCTGTCACAGAACACAACAGTCAGATATATCTAAAATTTATTATACCCAAGAAACACTACAAATGTCAAACATTGTTCTTTATTAACTAATGAAATTCTATCCTTGGTGCTTTCCAAAATTCATTTTAAGTGAGGATAAACCCCTTAAATGGATTATGGTGAGATACCAAACATATATCATTTCTTACACTACTCCTAGATCACTGACCCCAATGAGTCATTCCTTTAGCACACACATGTCGCTCTTCCCATGACTTAGATGTTGTACTCTCAATAATTGACTAGGATAAAATTCATGGATCAAGCATGTCATGATACTCTAATACAAACCAATTACACCCGTATAAAATGAGGGTATTTTCACTTTTCTATCTAAACCTTGGGAAATTATTCTTGTAGAGAATCCTCATGGTCATTGGCCCCTAATTCATACATGACCACTCACTAGCCCATAATTCAGTCGATACATTGAATTCACACAAGCTATTCCATTATCAAAATAAAAAAGTATGAAAATCCTATACTACTTGATTAGATAACATGAATCATGCTCCCATGAGTCGTGTCACATCTAAACTAGACTCATGGTATTATACCACTTACCATGATCACACAAACATAACTAGTAGTACCTTTGGATCTCCACATAAAAATGATCACTTCATTTAGGACAAGGTACATCAAATGAATTCCCACCAACTATAATCATTACAATGTTAAAACTTCCATCCCCACTCTCACCATTATGTTAGAAGCTTATCCTAAACTTGTAAGGCTAAGAACTCGATCGATTCTTCCCTCAGCTTCCATATTTGATACCAAGCACCAACACCCTAGGTTCCTTCATGTTTAAAACCCACAAAGTAATAAAAAAACATATGATATATACCCATTTGTACCTAATATCACCAATATAGACTCATCAAGATCTATGAGTGTATAATAAGAACTACATGATCTCATTCATACATAGCATGTATACTCTATCTTATTGATAATTCCTCAAGCAACTGACATCATGCCCTTGTTAAACACATAGTCTCCACCCACCAGTGTGTTTTCAAAACCATATCATCTACCAATGATCACATTATGCTCCTAAATGTTTATATAGAACTAACAATATCATGGAATTTCTTTAACACTCTTAGCACTTCACAACCCATAATAAAATGAATCCACGACATGCCTTTTCCCAAACCCACACAAGGATATCCACACCCATGAGGAATCTCATTCCTGATCCAAATATACTATCCATTTCAATTTCACTCACACCAAAATACTCAATCAATTTATCTATGCTTAATCCATATAACCCAAGGAACTTCCCAGACTCATAACATAATGTAAGAACTCACCCATGATTTCCCCCTTTAAGACACCCATAAGATTGGGCCAAACCCTATCATAGGTTACTCTAAAATGTCAAATGCTACTGAATCACTAAAATCAAGTTAATATAAAGGGTCACCATGTATTATCACCTAGCCCCTTAACTAATCCTCACAATGTTACTACTAATGGGACAAAAATCATCCATATTCCAAGGTTACACAACATATATCATTCCCATCATCCACCTAATGGTCTCACATTTATATAACACAACCTACAAAAACGCGAGGTTAAAAAGATATAAACAGAATAAAACACAGTAGTCCTTGAGGCCAAACTCATATAGAGGTAATCAAGGTATAAAATAGTACTACTAGACGCATTACACAATATAAAGTTTTCAAAATTCCGATATCTCTATATATCACCACTACCCTCATTAGGGTTAGTAAAAAGAAGATACATAAGGTCACACCATCCACATAATATCAATATCATCAAATATAACACGTATCTAGTAACTTGGGTACTCACATCAAGCCTAAATACCAATACATAGGTCAAGACATATATATAGAAGGGGTTTTTGAGACCCAAGATCATTTGAGTTTTTTTCCATTTTAATATTTACAATATTTAATAAGGTTCCATAGAATAAATTTAATTCATTTAGTTTTTACAAGATTTAATGTTTCCATGGTTTGGTTAAATATAATTTCATTCAAAAGTTATGAGGGTAGAAACCATATAGGCTACTTAATGAAACTTTAGTTAACTAAAACTATCATTTAACACTCCATTTATATCTGAAATGTATCAAGGAATCATCATGGGTATTGGTCAAGTAATATTACACCACATCCTTATATGGGAAAACACCATATAAAACACTACTGAAATTTTAAATAACTAACCCCACTTTAAAATTAAGCTGATATAAAGAATAATCAAATACAAAATAGATAAATTAAATCATAGGATAATATAAATCCTATACAATAGACATATCAATTACATGAAACATATGTATGACATAAAAATCATAAATTCCGAGAATGATGAATGGATAGAAACACCCTTTCCTACAATACTAGGAATAGATAATAAATCCTATAAACAATAACCACATAAATCAAGTGAATCAATCTAGAAGAAATAAAATCAACAATAATAAGAAATATACAAATACAGTCAATCCTATCTTAGACAGATTTGTTTTACCCATTATGTGGGTTGATCACTACCTGGAATGATCTCATTACCATGTTTCAATACCTTCCAAGTCTCTTTTCTACCATTAAAAAATAATAAGATAAAGAAAAAAAAATTATACCATTTTTAATTCTCTTCTTTGGATCACAATGAGAAGCCTCCAATCCAGTGGTTTTTCATATAATCAAGTGCGATTCACCATATTCTAGAGGCTACCAACTAGAAGAGAGGGTCCATAGTAATACCATAGAGATACTATAACCTTCAGATAGAGTCACAATATTAGCACATGAATAATAAATAACAAGAAAAAGAGAAAAAGAACATTTTTTATAAATTAATGAAAATAACTATCATTGATAAAAAGGGAAAGTTTTGATCATAACTACATTATAAAAATGTTTTAGTAAGAAATATGAAGTAAATTTAATAACCAATAAATCATAGGGGGGATAGAAAATGAATAATAAAATTGAAAAATAAAAATAAAAATAACTCCACCCATGGATAATTTTGAGTCTTGGAAAGTCCAATCATCTAGACATCACTATTTATATTCCATAGAAGAAAAAATTAATTAAACATATTAGGAAATTTCCCATACCTAAAACTAAAAAAAGTTAGTCTTCTACTCAGGTACCTAGGTGACATGGTACCCTGAGAAGGGTGTGAGTAAAAATCATTAGGGAACTACCAATTATATCCCTAAAACAACCAGTCTATAAAACAAGTTCATGGATATTTCATAAGGATAAAAAATTAATTTTCAACAAAACAAATAAATAAAGACCCCTAAATATAGGTTCTATAATGATACATTAGGTTATCCCTACCCACTTTGACAAATTCCATTGCATCTCTATGGTATGGATCATATGGTTCCAAGGTATACCACTAGTGAAATGATAATGAAAATAACTCAATGGAATCTATATGGATAAAATGGGTATTACTTTCCAATAAATACCATAGGGATCCAGGTGGTTGACCCTTGACAGTCCTTAATATGAGTTGACTAGTCTAAACTCAAGGAACCATCATTTACATTCTGAAGAGTGAAATTATTTGAATCCTTAATATAAAACCTTGTAATTATACCCAAAATAAATCAAGATGAATACATGGAGCTCATGCCACATCATTAAACATGGTACCTGAAAATAATCTATGATAATAATTCATGGTATTTGATAAATATGGACATTACCTAAATCCAAGGGGTACCCTCACTAAGGAATTATTGATAATGAATTTATGCATAATCTAATCACTTCCACAAGGAATTAAAAAAATTAAACCTTTAATAATTCTAGGGTTTCATCACACTATGGAATTCATGTGATTCCCCTGGTGAAATCCAATATTTATCAAAACATTTCATAGATGTATAGGTCCATACAGACACAAATGAATCTTACTAATGCATTCCAAAACATAATAATATCAAAATAAACTCATTCAATAACACTTTAGTTTCTAATAAATAATTGTATATTAAAGTGAAAAAAATTATTTCAAGAGAACAGTATAATTAAACAAAACATCATCCATTATTTTATACTAAAATAATGATTTATAAGTTGGGAATTACTACCCCATTCAAATACCATAACACTCAAAATTTCCCACTTTACATTTCAACATTTACCAATTAATTTTTAATAACTTTTCATTATATGACCTCACATACCATTATTAAAATCCATAGAAATCATCATCAATTCTTATTATTGTAAAAGTTTACAACCCCCACTTTAATTAAAATTAGGGAATTAAAGTTTTATCATTTCATTAGGCCCAACCCAAATTTTAATCCTGAACACAATATCGATGAATTTGAAATTTTATTTCATAAACATCATTTTAAATCAAGATACCATTTAAAATCTCATAAAACATATTTAATAATTTAATTAAATTAATATACTTTATGATTGCACATGAGCCTCTGCCCATTTGGTGAGGTATCCTTTAGTGCATTCACGTGACCCAGGTTCAAAACCAAGTAGAGGCATATTTCTGAGGGCACTATAGCAGTACTATAGCAGAGACTGTACACTGTGCGTGTACTATAGCAGGACTGTACATAGTATAGGTACTGTAGTAGAACTTCACACTATGCGGGTGCTGTAGCAGGCACTATAGTAGCTACTGTTCTGTACTGTAGCAGCTGGAACTATTTGTCTTGGGCCACCAGTTTGGGATTGGAGTCCTTAAGTCTTTAGGGCCACCCAGGCCTTCGGGTCAGTAGGGCTTTCGGGCCACCTTTAAGGCTTTCGAGCCACCACAAGGACTTCGGGTCATATGCAGTTTCCCCAGACAGACTCTACAAAAAAGGAGCATCCCCAGAAAAGGATTCAGAGCAGGTGCACTCACCAGAGCAGAGCCAAATGGATTTGTCAGAATGAGAGGGTATGGATATGCCATCAGGACCAGCCTGTGCTTGCATGGGAATCTTAGACAGATGACCATGCGAAGTGGAGTGCTACTATAATGATGCATATGCTGGGGAGGGAAAGTTTCTTATAGATAGTCTGGTTGAATTCCCTAAGACTGTCGGGTCATGTAATCTTTTAAGCCTACGGGTCATGTAATCTCTAAGCCTACGAGCCTCGTAAGGTTTCCCCCTCATCCCTTGAAGGGGGGGGGGGGGGTTATCAAAAATCAATAAAAATAAATGCCTTCAGGCCATTTGAGATAATATACATTATGATTATTTCCATTGTGAAGAATTATAAATGAATTTACCTTTTTCTAAAGTCCAAGGCATGTAAAATAAGGAATTTATCTAAATAAAGATTAACAAAACAATAAATTTAAAGATTATACCAACACATGAAAAGTTGACTTGGTCACACACATTCATCAATTGAAAAAATATAAATACCATGGGTTAGGATTGGGGACCACCTACCTTAGACTTAGGAGAGTTCACGTGTAAAAATTGATCACTGGTCCAACCTAAATTGTAAGTAATCAAATAACTAGAGAAACACCTATAATATAGGGTATAAAAGAAATAAAAACTAAGATATCTTGATATAGTTTAATAGATGGTGAATAAAATATAGAAAACATCTAGAATTACCTTATACTCTCAAAAACTTTTAGTGGATGTGAAATTGGACCAAGGGTGAATAAGATCTCCCACACCACATGGAGAAGGAGAAGAGGGTGTGAGGGAACTGGTACTGAACATTTGGGTCCATAAATCTATAATGAGGGATAATGGGGGGGCCCTGGTAAAATTAAGGGGCTACCACATATTAATTTTTTTCCCTAAAGGCCACTGGATTATTGGTTACCTCCACTGGCTGGCCGGTGCTGGCTTATCGGCCTGCCGCTAAGCCCACCAGATTTGCTGGGCTACTACCATAGCCACTAGCCATAATGTGGACCTATACTAGCTAGATGTTATTGTTGTAGCATCATGATGAAACCATAGACCTATGTTCCAAACCCCAATAATAGTCTTTAAATTATTTCCACTAAAAAATATGCCTTTATAATGTGTAAATACATGAGGTCTCAAAAGTTTCAATTGGTTCTGTACCTCAGTGGAGGGTGACAACTTACAATTAAATTCAACCTTATAAAGAGAATTTATATAATCTTGTGAAGGGGGTATATATTCTAGGGGTTTATATATACCAAGACCATTTTTAACTTAGAAAACTACAGTAATAGAAAAATATAATGTGAGTGAAATTCAAGGTTGAGGAAATTTCCATGAGATCTATGGTAGAGAATCAACACCCTCGACTTCCACCAGAGTGTACAATATACATAGAACATAAATAGAGATCTTAAAGGGATATGTAAGTAGAAATCAAGATGATATAATCAGGTATTTATTAATTTAATATGGAAGTTATCACATGTATTTTTTACATTTAATGTATTGACTTTTAAAGAAAAAATAATGTTTATTTCTCTATAAATATATTTTGTCTTTATATTTTCTATTAAAAATATATATTTATAAATTTAGTAATCTATATTAGATTAAAAAAATATTTTCCCATTTCTAATTTCAAAATTACGAAAATTTGAATTTTTGGGATTTTTCTGAAAGAATTGTTTTATGGAGAATAGTGAAAATACTAATATTACAAAAACCGACACTTTTATCACATTATCATTATAAAATAATGAAATAAATTTTTCGAATAATTCTTAAATAATATATATATTTAAGTGAAATAAATAATTTAAAATTACTATTTTTTATTTAAAAATTGATGTTTATCATTTTGGAAACATAAGTATTATTTTTCTCTAAAAACATATTTATTCGCGTACACACAAAATTATTTTACATCACATGTAAAAAATTAAATAAAAATAATGAATATGATATTTTATATCAAGACAATCATATTATTTAATATGTTCAATTTCATTTTGTGTATAAATTTTTGATTAAAAGGATTGAACTTAATGACCATGATAATTATAAAACTGCTATTATCAAATAATTATATATTAATATTGTGTATTTTTTGTAATAAAATAAATTATTCTATTTTAATAAATGAAATTAATATAATTTTTAAACCTATATTTAAATATATTATCTCAAATTAAATTTTAAATCAATACTAAATAAGATTAATAACACTTAATGGTGAAAGCAACATTTTTCAACAAAATAGTATATATATATATAAAAGGTTTTAAATTAGAAGTTAATTTGCTGTCAATTATATATTAAGTTAGATTAAATTGAGATTATATTTAGGATTAGAACTCCCAAATTTAGTAATAGGCGTTACATTATATTTTAATTAAAATATAATTTACTTGATTAAAAACTACTTACCACAGTAATAATAGAAAATGTAAAAGTAAAAATAGAAGAGAAAATGACCTCCAACATGTTTTAAAAATGTTTGGAAATACTTGGTTGAGAATATCTCAATCCAAGATCACCCCAAATTACATTATTTAAAATTTTGGACTCATTAACCATTGAATATTATAATGAAATCAGTGAAAATAATAGGTATTCACAAAATTACCATTTTCTTCACTCTTTTGATTATTCTTATGATTATATTATGCTTTAATGGATGATGATTATCAGCTCAAAATTTTATAATATTTTTATTAATTAATTATGTTAATCGATGACTTATGACATGATTTATAATTTATTGTTTTTTAGACAAAATTTTCTTATATATCTTTATTATACACAAATTCTCATCTTGTTCTCACTTATGATCCTTGATTATTCACGCTTATGTTTACCCTTGTCAAGAAGTTTAGCTCATGAATTTTATTATATATCTATTTCCCTAGGTTATGAATAAAATTAATAAAATATATATGTCTATAATAGTGTCTTGTGTTCATCATTTTTGGAGGTGTTGAATAATTGTTACGGATTTAACAGTTTCATATATTGTGGAAAAAATGTCCAATATTTGAAAAAGTTATGAGTTTTATTAGTAATTTTTTGTCCTAAATTTATAGAATTATAAGACTAAAATATATTTGGATATTATTTTAATGAAATATTGTTTAATTTATATATTTTAGATGGCCACATGTTTGGGCTGCTGTAGTTGGTATTAGAGAAAGTTCTTTAAGAAATTATTTTAATATTAGATCTGGGAGTCCTAGTCAATGTTTTCATAGTTAATATTAGGGAATGTATATAAATAAATTTTTTTAGGACATTATAAGGGAGTAAGAGACTAGGGTTTTATAGTTGGAATCATTGATGGGTTCCGATAGTTATTGAGATTAGGATGTTTGTAGTGGATAATTTTATAAATGATATGTTAAGGTTGATCATAATTTCAAATTTATAGATGACAAAGTAGGTTAGTTGAAGTAATATTAAATATTTTCGGTATTGAGATAGGGTAACTTTAGTGAATTATATATGGATAAATATAAGTGATAAGTCTATGTATAGGATAAAATCTTGACATTTTGGTAAAGTATATATTATGTGGTTTTATTAGATATAACATCCCAGCATAGATACTATAAGTGGATGTTGTCTCAAGCATAAAATTTTCTATGGGTAATAAAACTAAAAAGGAAATACTAGGTATTAAATCAATTTCTTCATAATAAATGATAAAATTTACTAACTTTAGACCTGAAATGACACTCAAATGTGATATGTTTTAGTTATCCACATTATATTTTCATGACATTAAAAAGGATTTATTATGTTAAAAAGTTAATATAATAAGTATAAGATATCCAAAAAAAAAAGAAAAATAAATTGAATCGAGAAATATTTATGTTAAACTGAATGATAATTTAATAATTTTAAAAATTATAACAACTTTAGGTTGAATTATTCATGTAATAATCTTTTAATAATTCTCTTATAGTATTAAATATTAATCACTTATGATTAAATCCTTTTGGTTTTAGTAATGGATGAAGCTCGAACGATCCAAGTTAATAAAATATTCCATCCCTAACTTAGAAATTCTCCTAAAAATAATACTAGTGGGATTTGAGATAGAGTTATAAACCTTATGATTACACTAAACCAGCTATCATGAATTATAATTAATGACAATAATTTAGTTGATCTTTCAATCACACCAATTAAGAGAATGATGGAGTCTAATAAAGGTTTATGTGATGATGATGATAAAGGGAATAAGATTCAATTTCATTCATATCAAAATTTTGGGAATAATTATAAAGTAAAATGTATAAAAGAAAATAGAAGTTGTTCTATCTATGTTAAATAGGGGAATATGGAAACCGAATTTTGAGGAAAAGTGAAGAGATTAGTCGAATTGATGAAAGAAAGAAGATATCATCCTAAATAAATAGTAAAAATTAACTGTATTAAATATATGGAACATGGAAATTATACAAGTTAATGAACTAATTCAAGGGATAATTAAGATGATAGTCACCATAATATTTAATGAAAATTGAATTCATTTCCAACCAAAACTACAAAAGTGAGTTCTCAATATATTTTTTAGTGGTGAAAAATTATCACCCACTCCAAAACTATGAGTATTATATTTATATATTGTTAAACATACTCATATATCCCTAGGGTTTTTTTATAAAAACATCATATCTCCACCATGATGACTAGCTGTTGAATTTTTAATGAAAAAATTCAGTGTTTTGATTACTATACCCCTTGTATATAACTCATCTCTAATAGTTATTTATAGGAATTATTTTATGTTAAAATTATATTATCATTCCTTTAGTCAAATTTTATGTGATATTAAGGATAGATTTGTGCGGTTGAGATAAAGCCCATGGTAATTTCCATGATTGAAAAATAAAACCTAAAAATTCACCCATAATCATCCACTAATACAAGTATGACTGTAAACTCCCTAATAGAAATTACTCCCATTATATTTGGGTATTTAAATCAACATATGTAATATTTCGATTATAAGGGAAAATATTAGTTAACAAGTAATAAAAGGTATATTAATGATGAAACCTCATTAGAAATTATATCTGGTGTTATGACTAACTTATGGAAACCATTAGCATTTTTGTTAGTTAGGATAATTATATTGTGGTGCATAATTTATTTAAGGGGGATTGTAATTACCAAAAACTTCACCATGTAATTTCCTTAGGTAAATATTATGTTAATAGAATATTCAACATGAAAAAATGAACAAAAATAAATATATGATATACTAAAATTGAATTTTACCATTATAATATAGCCATTAAGTTGGAGGGTATAAAAGGATGAAAGGATAATATGAAATAAACTAATAAAAAGAAAGAAATATAATTTGGTTGCATAAATCTCCCTTATGAATATCATTTATACGAACTTTAGAAGGAGTTATCTATCGAAGTTCTTTATCTAGACAAAGACTATGTCAAACTTGATCAACTAGGCTACAAATCATTTTTTTCCATTTTCAAAAGGCCGGTTCAAGTGTTGCCGGTACCCAATACATGACTTCACCACATCAACTTCACCATAACACAACATCCTGATTTCACCATTCCAAAACCACAACAACACATGAACACACCAAAAAACCACACAACAAATTCAACTGCATCCTCAGATTCATACCAGTTCAAATTGAAAATCAAATTTCCAAAACAAAAACCAACGAGACAGATGCCCTCGAGCCGCGAACCTACCATCAAGCCATGCACCTGTCCACGCACCGACAATCGAGCCACTCACCTGCCCTCGAGCCTTGTAGCTGCCATTGAACCCTTCAATGTCACCTTCAATCCTTTATCCTTCATCGTCGGTGAGAACTCCTCAGGCGTCGCCGCAGTAGATTCAAAGAAATTTCGGATTACAAGCCGAACCCAATCGACCAAAACACAACAATCTAGCATCAACGAGCTCATAAAATCCAACATCGACTCACAAATACGAACACATCAAAGACACAAATCGGACCGAGCCAACACCAGATCCCGTCGCCACTAGCAATCCCACCGGAGAAGACCACAACAAACTTTCAAAGCAATCAATCCGTGAAATAGCACGTCCACAACCCTCAAACGCCAAAAAACGGACCACAAGATGATGCCACACCGATAAAACCTGATCAAACCCACGAACTCTCCGATAGAGTAAGCCGAAGAACAAAGTGTCCTTCATCGGAAACTAGTCTTACGCTCGTGGATGATGAGCCGACAGCGTTGAAGAAGCTTATAGCATGAAATCTGATGCCATAAAAGGACGGTTGCGCCATAAGATCATCACGAAGAGCACCAGAATGTCCGCAGCAAATCCGCCACGGGAGAGATAAGGCAGCGACGGGGGAAACCCTAGCTCTGCAAGCCCCCTATGGGCTCATCCCTCATAACAATATGTTGATCAACTATGGAATGAGTGAAATCATATGTAACATAAATTCATGGTCATGGAAATTACCACTAGATATAAGCTAGCGAAATTACCAAGATTGGATACCAATAGAGTGTGCCATATTCTTATATCATACATAGAGATATTAGAGGTAAATTTAATAACAAATTTGGGTGATATAATTCGTTATTTATTAATTTAATATGTTATTTATCACATATATTTTACACATATCTCATTTTGACTATTAAACAAAAAAAGAAATATTATTTTTCTATAAAAATAGTTTTCATTATATATATATTTTTAAAAATAAATTTATATATTTAAAAATCATATTTCGATAAAACTAAAATAATTTTTCAATTTGAAATTTAAAAATTATATTAATATTTTCTTGTTATCTAAAAAAACATTGGGTTTTAAGAGAATAGTGAAAAATACTGATATTCCTAAAACTGCCACTTTTATGACATTATCAAAATTCAAGATTGAGTTTAATATTTTTGAAACCACTTTCTTCATTATATATATAATTAAAATAAATAATTTATAATTACTATTTTTTATTTATAAAACCCATGTTTATCACTTTGGAAACATAAGTAATATCCTACTCTAAAAATTGACCCATTCTCTTATAATAACAAAATAATATTTCATCAGTAGTTGAAATTAATTAAAATAAATAAATTTCATATTTTTGATAAAAAATATCTTATTATTTAACAGGGTCAATTTATCTTTTGGGAATAAAAATATGATTTCTAAGATTAATGTTAATGATTGTGATAATGATAAAACTATTATTTTAAAAAAAATATTTTATTAATATTGGGTAAATTTTTTATCCAAAAAAATAAATTAACATATTTACAAAAACAAATTATTATATTTTTTAAGCCAATATATAAATATATTATCCTTAATTAAATTGATAATTAATTCAATATAATATTAATAATAATTAACTTTAAAAACAACATGTTTCTACAAAATAGTATTAATATATATAAATGTTTTTATTTAAATATTAATTTTTTCTTAATAAGAAATTTAATTAGATTAAATTGGGGTTAAATTTAGTTTAATAACTCAAAAAGTTGGTAATATGGTGTTATTTTATATCTTTCTTAAAACATATTGTTTTTTGGTAAAAACTTGTTACCCAGATTAAAACAAAAATGGAAAACGTAAAAACATAAAAGAAAATGACTAAAAAAATGTTTAAAATTTGTGTGTAATTACATTTTTGAGGATTTTTAGACCCAATATATCCCAAAAATTTATCATTTTTATCTTGTGGTTCCATTTATAATTGAATAGTATAATGATATCATGGAAAAATAAAGAGTATTAAGAAAAGTTCTATTTTCTTCACATGTAAAAGGGCATCACTTAAACCTTATCAATGATCCAATTTGTCTTTATAATATTCCTAAAAAATCAAAATTAACTCTTATATAAGTAACTTTCATGTAATAAATCCCATGGACACTACAAGTCTACATATGTCCTTAAATTATAAGGATTTGTTCAAGAGGAAGTTCACATTCTCGATGTAAGTAATAATTTATCCTTACTGTTTTTATTCATTCCCATCCAAACTAATCCTAAATTAGTTATACAATTAACTAAGTATAAATATTATACTTAACTATTATTATATTATAGTATAAACATTATTTAATCATTCGTATCCACTTATAAAAACAAATGAACGTCAATCAAGCGTTGTGAGGACCACCACATCCACAAAGCATTGTCTTTAGTTTTTCTACCAATTCTTATCTTCACTAGTTATAAGGATGGAATTAAATAATAAATGTGACATATATAATATAATTATTAATATAAAGAGAAAAATCACAATCTACCTTATCTTACTCACATTCATGAGGAAAAGAAAATGTTAACCATGAATTGTGTGGACTACCAACTCCATGAAGTAGTTTATTTTCATTTTCATTTTAAATATTTATCCAAAAAACACAAAATATTATTTTAAAACATAAAAATATAAATAATACTATTATTATTATGTTATAATGATATTATTTCAAAATAAACAATTTTGTAAAAATAACCATCTATCGAATTATGGCGTGTTCATGTTGGGGTCGGTCTGACCACATATTTGGACAATGATATAATAATATTTTAGGGATGAATATGAGAAAATTAATACTGATATTATTATATTTTAATAAACAAATCATTATTTTTTTTATGTTTTTGGAAAGGTTATATTAAAAATATGACTTATTATTAAAATATCACCTTTGATCACTAAAATTACCTAAATTAACCAATAATGATCCCATTTTCACAAAATATACCTAAGAAATGTATTGAATGAGAGAGTATATTTATATATCCATAAAAAATAATTATTCTTGTAATAAAAATTATTTAGGAATTATGATATTTTTGAGAAGAATAAATAACAACCCCACTATTATGAAACAAGTTCAGGAAGATCAAGATAACCCATACCTGATATTTAAAATAGAGAATAAAAAACTAATATACATATAGATGATAATTATAAAAAAATACTATTAATGGTTATAAATATGAATAAGGTTGTTAAATAGGTCATTAATATTATTGTTTTCATTACAAATTATAATCTTACACTCTAGTAGATGTTAAGAATTATGGTAAGGGTTTCTTGTCTAAAATTTATTTCTTGAGACATATTTCTTACTATACACCATGTTTTATTTAGAATGGTGTATCTACTACCAATTTAATATTCTATATCATGATCCTCTATGTAATGCCCCGAACCCAGAAGCCCAGAGTCGGTTCATTATTATGTATCATTGGCATGATCATAAAAGATCAATTCTCGAATGACCGATTAGTTTAGTAGTCTTGAAAGTACTAGATACATTAATAAGGATTACATTACATCATAAAATGGAAAACTACAATAGAATTGTTTCTATAGAAAACACTGAGATCCCATAGACTATCCCTTCATGTCAATCATAATATACTTCTTCACATCTGGGAAAAAATAAGACATAGAAAGGGGTGATCTCAGATGCTCAATAAGGATAACAATATAGTAGAAACTTTCGTAAATAAGCATAAACATTTAAAGAAATGTATAGAAGTAAAACAAAATCCTTTTCAACATAAAATTCATCATAATATGGAAAATGTAAATTAAAATAATTCCATTTACTTACTCACATGGATATTCTACTAGTCAAATAATCACATGCAATATCAATATCCACTTTCATAATGATGGAATGCTTAATTCTAGACTTTCATAACCACATATTAAAGGCCTTGTACCAAGAATACAAATAATATTTTGTCAATACCTTGTTCTAAGACACTAGTTTGTCTCATGAGACCTACCGATGCATCGAGGAGCTATAGCGGGCTCTACCCGTCACTTACTAAGTCCAATGCATTCCTCAAATGAAAAGGTTTAAACGTAACATAAACATTCATATTAAAAATATCATATGAAATGTAAATAATTTATCCATAAACCATGAATGGTATAAAAATATCACATCCACAGTAAAACATATCACAAAACCATCAATACAATATGGAAGTTTTGTATCATAATTAATCAAATTCAAATAAGCTTACAATCCATCAAAAGATGTTGACATAGATGAAATCAAAACATTTTTTGAGAAATATCTCTTTCTATTTTGAAATCATTTAAAAGTCATATAATTATAAAAGAAATCATTTATTTTGAAAATATTCTTATAATTTTGTAAGGGAATCTTCGAAAATGTTAAAATGGCAGAAAATAGCCACACTCTTCATATAAGTTAAAAAAACATTCTTACCTTAATTTTGTCGAAAAGGTCAAAAAGTACCTTGTTTGGAAAATGACGGAAAGATTCCTTTAAAAAAAATATAAGGTAAAATAAGGGTATAAATTAATTTAAACCATTGTCTATTAAATAGTAAAAATGTTTTGAAATACCTTTTTAATAAACATGGATGTGGATGATAAAGAGGTCTCATTAGATACTTACATAAAAACAACCTCGGATAATAAAGAGATTGTGAAATTAACCCCTATGTTGTAATTTTCCATGGTCGAGGGTAGGTTAAACTCCTGTATAATGTATAAATAATTTTTATTAAATTATAAAAAAATCATATACATTAATATGATATCATATATGGTCTTTTAACATTGCTTTGTTAAAAATATCTTAGTATTGTCGTCATTTCAGGTGTTAACTGATTCATTTTCCTTTATATAATTTGTTATGTAAGTAATGTTTATTATGGATAGGATGTATCTTATTCATATTCAGAATGATATTTAGTCTTTAAATATTATTTTTAATCATCTAATTAAAATTAGTCTTGAATGGATACGATGAGGAATGAATCTTATCGCGTTCGTGGAGAGGGTAATCCATACGTACGCACGAGTGACAATATCATTCTTTTGATCTTAAAATAATATATAAATGGATGGTATATCATATATATAGAATCATTATCATGTTATATTTTTTATTTACATCAATTACACATAATTATTATACCAATCCAAATAATAATGTATTGAATAACAATTACACCACGACGTGGAGATGGTAAGCCTTATGTACGCATGTATGGAGACATGTCATTCAAAGGATGGATAGAATAATGAATATGGTTGTAAAATATTTATAAAAACATAACATTATATAGAAGATACTTGAGTTATTATTTTATAATGGAAACAACAAATAAAGAGGAAGTGTAAGAAGAAAGTAACATAAAAGAGGTGATGAAATATTTACCTCTTCTTCAGGTTGTTCCTTTTGATTTGATCAAAAGGGCTCCTTAGGATGGTTTTCTGAATAAAGGAAGACCTATAAGATTAAGGGAGCATAGTTTGGAGGGTATTTGGGTGGGGTTTGGCTGAGCCAAATGGATTCGAAGGTGTGAATTATAGAGAAGGGGGAGTGCCCTTTTATAAGAGGGGTGAGGGGAACTTTAGGAAAAGCTAGAAATATTATTTTATAATAAAATAATTTTCAGTTTATAATGGTTCCAAAATAAATTATTTAAAGGATTAGGTGGGTATGGGTATAAAAACACTCAACCAATAGGTTTTAGATAGGTTTGGGTCACTATATTAACTTTATCTTTTAGATTTAACTCTTTGTTAAATAGTCTAACATGTACCATGTCTCTTTGTATTTTTACATTATATGGTTAATAAAATTATTATAAACTTTCAAGCGAACCCCAAGTGGTTAATTAATGATACAACTATCATTATATAAGTATTTTGGCTGAACCTTAGATTTTTAGGAATAGAATATCAATTTATAATATAATATGTATTTTAAAAACTCTTTTATGTCAAATTTAACACTATTTGGTATTTTGTTTTTGCTAAGTTCATAACATCATTATTACTTTGAACAAAATTCATCTAACCAACCCCAACTATAAAATTAGTGGAATTCATAAAAAGTCTCAAATTACATTTATTTTAATATTTATAATATCAATTATCTTATTATTTCATTAATTAGGTAATCACTGCATCATCATTGTGTCATAAATAAATTTAATTATTTAATTTATAAAAATTATAAATAAAATACCATAATAGAGGAAATGTTTTTAGTTTTCTAATTAATATTTATAGTCTAATTTATCTTATGCATAACCCTATATTAAAAATGGTTTAGTTATCACACATTGAATTTTGTACTTTTAAGTCTTCTTTGAATTAAATAAAAATAAATGTCCTAATCTAATCCAAGTATATATAAAGGATCATATTTTATTCCTAAGGTTGTTTTTGGTCGAATTATACTTATCCAATAGTATTAGGACATGTGTTAGGGTAATAATAATATCATTTTACCCTTAATTACCCTATTTACTTTTAACTGTGGTAAATAAAAGTAAAAAGTTACTATTCACCAAATTTTTTTCATCTTATTTAACCACATTTTACTTACTGATATCAACTGTGTCTCTCAGATTTTTGAAATTCAAATTACAGAAGCAGTAAAATTAAGTTTTATGTAAATTTGCAAATGCTCCTAGGAGGTGGGTAAAAGACGGTAAAAAGTTCAATAAAATTTTTATATATCTAAAATTATTATAAACTAACTCCAATTAATTACATTGAACATATATATGTATAATGTATCTATTTTGATGTAAAATAAATATAATTAAAATAAATAATTATTTAAATAATAATTCAGTTATAAACAATAACTTAGTGTTTTTCCCTATTCACCAAAAATTGAAAGTTTTCAGAAAAATCCCAAAAATTCACCGTAAGCTAATTTTGATATTCCAAATCCAAAAATAAAGTCCATTTTGAAAGGTAAAATTTATAAAATTTCAAAAAGTGGGTATTATTAATCATAATGTCTACTTTTATTGGTTGTGGTGTGTTAGAACTCGAAGTTGCGTACAACACACGCTATTATATTATTCAAAGAGAAGCGTACCATGGAAGCTTGGGGTGTTATATTTTCCCCTCCATCAAATAATTTCATCCTCAACATTTCTAGAATATTAATGCATAAAAAGACTCAGGCGGTTCTTCATCATAAGTTTCTCGGGTTCCCACGTTGCCTCTTCCATCTTATGGTTTCTCCATAGAACTTTTACCAAACAAGTCATTCCGTTTCTCAACACTTGTTCTCTTGTATCAAGAACCTTGATATTCCCTTTGCAATAATAAAGATCAGGTTCCAGTTCTAATTCCTCATAGGTAAGTACATGCGTTAGGTCGGGCATGTATTCTCTTAACAGTGATATGTGGAACACATCGTGAACTCTGGAGAGACTTGGCGGCATTGCCAAATGGTAAGCTACAACCCCAATTAGTTCAAGAATTTTTAAAGGTCTGATGTACCTGGGACTCAATTTTCCCTTCTTACCGAAACGTATAACACCCTTCCATAGAGATACCTTCAAGAAAACATGATCTCCTACCTATAATTCCAAATCCTTCCTTTGGTTATCGGCAGAGCTCTTCCACCTACTTTGAGCTGTTTTGAAGTGGGTTTGGATTTCCTTCACCTTTTCCATCATTTCCTCCAAAAATTATGGGCCTATGAGTTTTCTTTCGCCAACATCATCCCAATGGGTTGGTGTGCGACATCTATTTCTGTATAATGCTTCATATGGTGCCATATGAATACTTGAATGGAAGATATTATTATTGGAAAATTCTACCAGAGGTAAATATTGATCCCACATACCTTGAAAGTCAACTGAGCATGATCTCAACATGTATTCTAAGGTTTAAATAATCTGTTTTGACTGTCCCTCAGTTTGAAGGTGGTAGGTAGTGCTCAAACAAAGTTCAGTATCCAGGGTTTTCTGAAGAATTTTCAAAAATAATGATATAAAATGAGTATCACAATCAGAAACAATCGATAGGGGTACACCATGAAGTCTCAAAAATTCCTTAATATATAGTCTTGCTAGACGTTCAAGTGGTAAATATTACCTTATTGCAAGAAAATGTGCTGACTTGGTAAGTCGATCAACAATGACCCATATTGCATCATTCTTTCTAGGAGTCTTTGGTAGCCCCATGACAAAGTCCATCATGATATCATCCCATTTCCATTTAGGTATTGGAAGAGGTTGCATGACTCATCCAGGCTGCTGCCTTCCAGCTTTCACTTGTTGACAAACCATACATCTTAACACAAAATCAAAAATCTCCCTTTTCATGTTTTCCCACCAAAAATGTTCCTTCAAAACTATATACATTTTAGTGATCCCAGGATGTATATAGAAATTGGAACTATGAGCATCATCCTACAATTTCCTTCTTAGATCAGGTATATCGGGAATACAAAGTCTCTTCCCAAATTTCAAAATTCTATCTTCATACAGAAAGTCACTCAATCTCCCATCATTCACAGCTTTAATCTTATTTTGAAACTCTTCATCACTGGTCCGAGAACTCTTTATCCTTTTTAGTAAAGATGGTTTGGAAACCTTATGAAAGAGTATTGATGTTTCACCTTCCATGGTGATTCCCATATCCATCTTTACTAGATCCATGTATATAGGATCCTTTTCAACTCTCATCTTGTTCAAAACTCCATGATCCTTCTACTCAAAGCATCTACCACCTTATTTGACTTCCCCGAGTGGTAGTGTATAGTGAAATCATAATCCTTGAGTAGTTGAAACCATCTCCTTTGCCTCATGTTGAGTTCTTTTAGTGAGAAAATATACTTCAAACTCTTGTGATCGGTATATATCTCACATTTTTCACCATAGAGATAGTGTCTCCAATTCTTTAAATCAAATATTACAGCTTCTAACTAAAGATCATGATTAGGATAGTTTTTCTCATAAATTTTTAGCTGTCGTGATGCATAAGAAATAACCCTATAATTATGCATAAGGACACAACCAAGTCCTTTATTTGAAGCATCACTATAAATAAAAAACCCATCATTCCCTAATGGTAGAGTCAAGATAGAAGCATTGAATAATATTCTCTTCAATACTTCAAAAAAAATTCACACTCTTTGTCCAATCAAATTTAACCCCTTTTCGTGTGAGCTTTGTTAATGGGTTAGACAACCAGGAAAAATTCTGGGCAAAACGTCAATAATAAACTGTTAAACCAATAAAACTACATAACTCAGTTATACTCGTCGGTGCTGTCCATTCTTGGATTTCCTTGATCTTAGAAGGAGCAACAGAGATTCCATCCTTAGAGACAATATGACCAAGAAAATAAATCTCCTGAATCCAGAATTCACACTTGCTAACCATCCCATATAATTCGTGTCTTCTAAGAGTCTTCAGGATAATGCACAAGTGATTTTCAAGATCTTCGTAGATTTTTGAGTATACTAAGATATCATCAATAAATAACACTACCAATTCATCAATATTTTCCTTGAAAACTCTATTAATTAGATCCATGAAGAAAGAGGGTTCATTAGTCAACCCAAAAGGCATTACTGTAAACTTGTAATGCCCGTACCTGGTTCGAAATACTGTTTTCGGAATGTCTTCCTTCTTCACACACAACTGATGATATCCAGATCGAAGGTTAATCTTTAAAAATTATTGAGCTCCATGAAGTTGGTCAAATAAATCATCAATGCGAGGTAGGGGATACTTTTTCTATATTGTTATAGCATTGATCTTCCTGTAGTCAATGCACAACCTCATAGATCCATCTTTCTTCTTAACAAAAAGGAAAGGAGATCCCCATGGAGAAACACAAAGGTGAATAAATACCTTCTTACTCAATTCCTCTAATTGTCTCTTTAGTTCCACTAATTCCACAATGGCCATTCTATAAGGGGTCTTCGTTATGGGCCTTGATCCAGAAATTAAATCAATGGAAAACATAATTTCTCATTTTGGAGGATGTCTATGTAATTCTTCTAGAAAAAAATCAACATATTCTTTTATAATAGGTACATACTCTCTTTGAACATTCCTTTCCTCACCCATAGTTATTCTATTCTTTTCCTCCCCAATAATTGAATTTAGTTGAGCTACTATTGGTGGATCTAGATAAGAATTAGGTGGTGAAAATTCTACTCTAAAGATAAGGTGTTCTTTATCATTGTCATCAATAATAGTAACCTCCTTCTTCTTATAATAATTTTTCGCATCATGGTCTAGAAGACAATCCATACTGAGGATTATATCAAATTTAATCATGGGTATAACAATGAGATCAGCAGATAAAGAAAATTTATATGCCCTAATGGGAACTGATTCACAAAACATTGTAGCAATGATACTTCCATTAGGAGTTTTGACTGACAACTCCCTTGTTAAATCAAATTGGAAATATCTAATTTTCTTAGCAAACTAGGAAGATATGAAATGATGCGATGATCCAGAATCAGATAAAACATTGGCTAAACTTGAGGAAACCATTAAATTACCTGCCACCCCATCTTTCGGAGCTTCAACCTCAGCAGTAGTGATAGTATAAGCTTGGACTTGATCCCATGGATTTTTCTGAGGTACGTTCCTATGAGGCTTAGAAAATTCATTTGAATAATACCCCCTTTATATACAATTCTATCATTCAACATCGACAACCACTTTCGTCCCCTTGTAATCACGAGCTTGGTGGCCTTTTTCACCACACTTGTAATAGAATCCCATTCCCTTCATGAAAGTACTAGTGTGTTTCTTCCCACATTTACTACAAGATGGATATTCAACTTTTCCCTTCTTCCCCTTATTTCCATTTATATAGTGTTTAGAAGATCTATTCTTCTCTTTCTTTTCTTTAATGTTGTAAGACTTAGATAATTATTTTTCTGTCTTGATTTCACATGAGACAATATCATTGTATGACAAGAAGGATTGTGAGACTAATGCTCGATGAAGAAATGGTTTTAACCCATCAAAGAAATGATAAATATTAATTCTTGGGTTACAAATATAATCTACAGAATGCATCACTAACCTTCTAGAGTTAGATTCATACTTCGCGACATTCTCATCCTGTTTTTTCCTTAGACTCAGAAATTGACTTTCCATATCTGCTCGATGGTCATGAGAAAAGTATTTTTCTAAGAAAATTTCTTTAAACTCCCTCCATTACATATTTGATACCTCATAATATTCCTTTGTGTTTTTAATCAATGAGAACCATTGATCGACATCTCCAGTGATGCCGTAAACTGCCATGAAAACTGTTTCTATTTTGCTACTCCCCAAGGCGTGGAATATTTTCTCTAAGGAATTTATCCATTGCTCAGCTACTAATGGATTTGTACCTCCATTGAATGTTGGTGGTTGTTTCCTCATGTAGAGGTATAACATTGATCCTCCGTGTTGTGGATTAGGGTGCTCCATAAGGGTAAGGTTATTATTCATAACCTGTATGAGTTGTCCCAGTATGATGATAAGATGATCAGCACCAGTTGTCTCACCAGCTCCACTATAATTATCTTGAGTAGGAGGGAAATCCCTACGTGGATTGCATTCATTGATACAGTTTCCATTCCTTTCACTAGGCGCCATTTCTAAAAAATGGCATAAACTAGATTAGTTTATGAATCGAAATACATAATCCAAACTTGTAAAACACTTAACATAAATTGAACAGTTTATGGATATAATCCATAATCATAAAAATGTTTTCTTTGAGGAAGTATATACTCATAAACCCTTCATAATGGTTTTTAAAGAAAATGATAATTATCCTAAGCATATCCCCTGGGAGTGTCATAACCAAGAGTGTAGCAAGGCCCGTTGTCGTGCACCAATTCCTGTTCGAGTCTAGCTCAAAGTAGTGTTTTCAGGTTTTACCCCTAGGTATATCTACACCAGAGCCTCCTCTACCTGCTCATATCTAGACACAGATGTATTTTATTGAAAAACTCACAAAATTTCTACAGTAACCAAATTCTTGGAAGTTATTCTATACTAATCCTCAAAGTCTATCTTAAGTATATGTGCTCTAATCAGAGTTTATATAAATCTAGTTTCTAAGGTTTGTACTAAAATTACTCTAAGACCAACTGTAACGCCCCGACCCTAGAAGCTCAAAGTCTGTGCATTACTACGTATCATTGGCATGATCACAAAAGATCAAGTCTCAAAAGAACGATTAGTTTAGTAGACTTGGAAGTACTAGATAAATTCATAAGGTTTACATTACATCATAAAATGGAAAACTACAACAACATTGTTTCCATAGACAACACTAATATCACATAGACTATCCCTATAGTTCATTCATAATATACTTCTTCGCATCCTAGGAAAAATAAAACATAGAAAGGGGTGAGATCAGATGCTTAGTAAGGATAACAATATAGCTGAAACTTTTGTAAATATGCATAAACATTTAAAGAAATGAATAGAACTAAAACAAAAGACTTTTCAATATAAACTTCATCATAATATGGAAAATAAAAATAAAAATAATACATTTTACTTACTCACATGGATATTTTACTAGTCAAATAATCACATGGAATATCAATAGCCACTTTCATAATGATGGAAGGCATAATGCCAGATTTTCATAACCACATAGTCAAGGCATTGTGCCAAGACTACAAATAAGATTTTGTCAAGGCCATGTGCCAAGACACTAGTTTTTATCATGAGACCTACTTATGCATCAAAGAGCTATAGCGGGATCCACCCATCACTTACTAAGTCAAATGCATTCCTCATATGAAAAGGTTTAATCATAACATAAACATTCATATTAAAACTAGCATACGAAATGTCAGTATTTTATCCATAAAACATGAATGGTATAAAAATATCACATCCACATCCAAACATATCAAAAAACCTTCAATACAATATGGTAGTTTAGTATCATAATAAATCAACTTCAAATAATCTTACAATCCATCAAAGGATGTTGACATAGATGAAATCAAAACATCTTTTGAGAAATATCGCTTTCTATTTTGAAATCATTTAAAAGTAATATAATTATAAAAGAAAACATTTATTTTGAAAATATTCTTATAATATTTTAAGGGAAGCTTCGGTGATGTTAAAAAGGCGGAAAATAGCCGCACCTGCTGTATAAGTTAAAAAAACATTATTACCACAATTTTGTCGAAAAGGTCAAAAAGCACCTTGTTTGGAAAACAACGGAAAGATTCGTTTAAAAAACATATATGGTAAAATAAGGTTATAAATGAGTTTAACCCGTTGTCTATTGAATGGTAAAAATGTTTTGAAATACATTTTTAAGAAACATGGATGTGGATGATAAAGAGGTCCCAACAAATACTTACATAAAAACAACCTCGGATAATAAAGAGATTGTAAAATTAACCCTTACCTTCTAATTTTCCGTGGTTGAGGGTAGGATAACCTCCTGTATAATTGTGAAATAATTTTTATTAAATTATTCAATAATAATATACATTAATATGATATCATATATGGTCTTTTATCATTGATTTGTTACTAATATCTTAGTATTATCGTCGTTTCGGGTGTTAACTGATTCATTTTCCTTTATATACTTTGTTACATAAGTAATGTTTACTATGGATACGATTTATCGTATTCATATTAATAATGATATTAAGTCTTTAAATATTATTTTTAATCATCTAATAAAAGTTAGTCTTGAATGGATACGATGGGGAATGAATCTCATCGCGTTCGTGGAGACGGTAATCCGTACGTACGTACAAGCGACAATATCATACTTTTGATATTAAGAGAATATATAATTGGTTGGTATATAATATATAAAGAATAATTATCATGTTATATTTATTATTTACATCAATTACACATAATTATTATACCCATCCAAATAATAATGTATTGAATAACAATTACACCACGACGTGGAGACGGTAAGCCATACGTACGAACGTTTGGTGACATGTCATTAAAAGGATGGATAGAATAAAGAATATGGTCGTATCATATTTATAATAACATCATAGTATATAGAAGATACTGGAGTTATTTTTTTAGAATGGAAACAACAAATAAAGAGGAAGTGGAAGAACAAAGGAACTTGAAAGAGGTGATGAAATATTTACCTCTTCTTCGGGTTCTTCCTTTTGATTTGATCAAAAGGGAACCTTAGGTTGTCTTTATGACTAAAAAAAGGCCTATAATATGAAGAGAGGATAGTTGAGAGGGATTTTTTTACAGGGGTTGGACGATCCAAATGGCTTTGAAGGTGTGAATTAGAGAGAAGGGGGAGTGGCCTTTTATAAGAGGGGTGAGGGGCACCTTAGGAAAAGCTAGAAATATAATTTTTTTTAAAAATAATTTTTGGTTTTTAATGGCTCCAAAATGAATTATTTAAAGACTAAGGTGGGGATGGGTCAAAAACCACTCAACCAATAGGTTTTGACAGGTTTGGTTCACCATATTAACTTTGTCTTTTAGATTTAACTCTTAGTTAAATAGTTTAACATTTACCATGTCTCTTTGTATTTTTATATTTTATGGTTAATAAACATACTATAAACTTCCAAGACAACCCCAAGTGGTTCATTAATGATACAACTATCATTATATTAGTCTTTTGGCCGAATCATAGATTTTTAGGAATAGAATATCAATTAATAATATAATAATTGTTTTAAAAACTCTTTTATGTCAATTTGGACACTATTTGGTATTTTGTTTTTGCTAAATTCATAACAGCATTATTACATCAAAAAAATTCATATAACCAAACCTAACTAGAAAATTAGTTTAATTCATAAAAAGTCTCAAATTACATTTAATTGGATCTTTATAATATTAATTATTTTAATATTTCATTAATTAGGTAATTACAACATCATCATTGTGTCATAAATAAATTTAATTATTTAATTTCTAAAAATTATAAATAAAATACCATTATGTAGGAAATCATTTTATATTTATAATTGATATTTATAGTCGAATTTATCTTATGTGTAACATTATATTAAAAATGGTTTTGTTATTAAACTTTGAATTTAACACTTTTAACTCTTCTTTGAACTAAATAATAATAAATGTCCTAATCTATTCCAAGTGGATCTAAAGGATCATATTTTATTACTAAGTTTGTTTTTGGTCAAATCCAATAGAATTAGTATACATGTTACGGTAATAATAATATCATTTTTACCCTTAATTACCCTATTTACTTTTAATCATGGTAAATAAAAGTAAAAAGTTATTATTCAAAAAAAATATTTTCATCTCATTGAACCACATATTACTTATTGATATCAACCGTGTCTCTTGTATTTTTTAAATTAAACTCACAGAAGCGGTAAAATTATGTTTTATATAAATTTTCAAATGCTTTTAGAAGGTGGGTAAAAGACGGTAAAAAGTTCAATAAAATATATATATATATATAATTATTATAAACTGAATGTAGTGAATTACATTGAACTTATATAGGTATTATGTATCTATTTTGACCTAAAATAAATTTAAATAAAATAGTTAATTATTTAAATAATAATTCAGTTTTAAACAATAACTTAGTGTTTTTCACTATTCATCAAAAATTGAAAGTTTTCAGAAAAATTCCAAAAATGCACCCTAATCTAATTTCGATATTATAAATCCAAAAATGAAGTCCATTTTGAAAGATAAAATTTATAAAATTTCAAAAAGTGGGTATTACTATTCATAACAGCTAGTTCGATTAGTTGTGGTGTGTTAGAACTTGAAGTTGCATACAACACACACTATTGTATTATTAAAAGAGAATCGTACCATGGAAGATTGGGGTGTTAAAATCTAATTATTCATAGTATTTAAAATTTAATTAAAACCACATCCTTCATGGGGGTTTTGATTCGATAGTTTCTAACAATTTAAGTGGTTCATTGAATTAATTTTTGATATATTAGGTCATAAAATTTCTTTCTATAATGTGATATTTAAGCTTTATTTGATTCAAGAATTCCATTTTTAATGGTATATATTCTTTTTCTATAGATTAATTAGTACTCATTATAAATATCCACATATTTGATATTTTTTTTGAGAAATAAAATAATAATGTTGGTAAGAATAACATCCATTATTACTAATGAATATTTTCTTCCATGTATATATTTTCTATCCCACTAATGTTTTGCACTCTTTTTAGGAAACCAAAAAATGGACTAATTCATGTGATATTCTTAATTCCCATAACTAATTTTCAAATAGAAATCTTATTTACCTAATTACAATGTGGGATTTCAATAAAATTGTTTAAAATTATTAAAAGTTTTTACCTATCAAAGATATATTTCTTATCTTCCAATAAACATTTTATCAAAAAAACATTTATGAATGTTTCAAAAACTCCATTATTATATATTTTTTAAATGTAAGGTTTTAATATATCTCAAAAAATTTATTTTGAGTCTTTTTTAAAATGAAATTTTAAAATAAATAGGAAAATATATCACTTATACATTCTTTAAAACAATTAGAAAAAAAAACATCTTTCTAAAATATTTTAACAATAATTTATTTCTCAAAATTTTGAGTCGTTATTCCAATGTTTCTTGGTTTTAAAAAGTAAATTATTTTACATTTATTCTACGAGTTTTATTTTAAATGGTTTTGATGGAAAAATAATCCTTTTTATCTTGATTCTTCAAATTAAAATTCTTCCAATCAACAAAAATTATTGTTCATCTATGTATTGATTCAATACTTATGTTTTCAAAAATAAAAAATATTAAATTTCTATCTGATAAATATTTAATAACTTCTTTTTTATTGAATAATCATATTCAATTAAAAACAATAATTCTTATACATATCCTCTCCTCTATGAATACTATATTTTTGGATTCCTTTTAGTGATGTTTTTTTAACCTAAATTAAATACATTTATTGATTAGGTAAATTATTGACTTAATAATATAAAATTTATATATGTGGTGTAAATACCATTTTATTTATTATCTTGGTTGAATGGTTTTTACATTGAATGTTACATAACATCATTGGGAACCCATTTATTTTCTATAGGATTATGATGATATGATTTCCGATGGATTTAAAAATGATTTTCTTATGTGAATCCATTTTAAAAGTATATGAATCCCACTTTATTTCCGTTCGTTATCTATGATGTGATGTATGAAACACATTTTATTTTATGTGTTCTTTATGATATGATGAATAATTGATTTCAAGGGGAACTCATATGCATGGGTGATAAATGGTGGGTCCCTAATTCTCCCTTTAATACATTGGTTAATGTTCTCTATGTCATGATATTATTATAGGAATCAAATATGGAACACTCACCACACTATGAGAATTAGGCAGTGATTCATGCTGCACTATCTAATAAAAATCAAGTGATGATTCTTATCCCAATATGATATGTTTACCATTTCTTATTAATGAACCACATTTATATAATACATTTCATTTCAAGATATACCAAATTTCTTTATAAAGTTATATTTTTATTCTTATTTTTATGACTATGTTTTTCTCTTATGACCCATGTTTGTTAAGAATTGATTTATTCACTTTTATTAAAAAGTAGTTTTCATCACCTATATAAATTTAATAAATGGACTTTATATTTTGGATGAAAATTATTTTATTATGTAATAGGATCAATTTCATTTTTTTTCATAAAATTATGGTTACAAAGATTAATGTTAATGACCATGATAATGGTAAAAACTTTATTTTAAATGAATAATTTTATTAAAATTTTGTAATTTTTAATTCAATCAAATAAATTAATATATTATAAAAAATTAATCTAATGTGATGTTTAAAATTATAATTTATATATAACCACTCATTAAATTGGTAATTAATAACAAATAATACTAAGAAAAATCAATGGTGTAAACAACGTTTTTACACAAAACAGTTTTTTATATAAAAAATATTTTTATTTAAAAGATAATTTTCAATTAATTAGTCATTTTATGGGGTTAAATTTATATTAAAATTAGTTTGATGTCACTAATATTTTTTAATAGGGGTTATTTTTTAAGTTTAGTAAAACATAACTTTTAAAAATACTAGTAACCTGACAAAAACAAAAAAGGGTAAAAGTAAAAATATAAGATAAAATGACTTCCACAATGTTTAAAAAAATGTATAGAAAGACTTGGATTAGTATTTATCAACCCATGGTCATACCAAACACCATTATTTATATATTTTTGAGACATTTCCCCTAAATAGTGTAATGATATCATTGAAAAATAATGGGTATCCAAAAATTTACCTTCTCTTAACATATATAAGAGGACAACATAAACATTTTTAAGGATCCACTTTACCATAAAAATATTATTTTAAACCAGCCAAACTTCCCTATCATAAAATTACCTTGCATGTAGTAAATCCTCGCATCATTACAAGTTATCCTATGTCCTTAAATTCTATGGATTTTTTCAAGAGGAAGTTCACGGTATTTCCATAAATATTACATAATACTTATCCATTTACTCTTAATGTATATCTTACAAAACTATCCTAACCATAATTATGTAATTAACTCAATATAAATATTATACTAATGTTTTATTATATTATTTAACAACTCTTAATTATTCCTTCGTATCCACTTAGAAAAAATAAAATAAAATTCGATTGTGCGTTGTATGTACTACCACCTCCACGAAGCGACATCATCGATTTTTCACCACCGATGCTCTTTGTTGGTAATAAGGATATAATTTAAGAATAAATGAGACATATATAATATAATTATTAATGTAAATATTAACTTTATAACCCCTTTTTTCCTCCCATTCATCTTGAAATAAAAATGTTAGTCATGCGCTGTGGGGACTACCTTCTCTATGAAGTAATGGTTTTCATTTTGACATTAAATATTCACAAAAAAACTTAAAATAATATTATAATAATTTAAAAAACCTAAATAATTTTATTTTTATTATATTTTAATGATATTACAACAAAATAATAAATTTTATCCATACTTACTCATTGAATTATGTTATGTTCATGTTTGCGTCGGTCTAACCACATAGTTGAAAAACCATATAAAACCCAATCATGGATGAATATTGGAACTTCAATACTAATATTATTATTATAAATTTATCAGATTTTTATGTTTCATTATGAGTTAATTTCATCATTTAACAATTTATTTATGAGATATTCTTTTTTAGGTTGAGCTTCTATGGTTTTAAGATGGTTCCAGAGAGTGAACTATTCTTTTTAAGGGTGCATGGTTAGAGAATGTTTTTAGAAAACTGTGTGTATTATCTAGGAAATTTTGCAACTAGAATTTTTAATTGAAGTTTTTTCACATTTTTAAGGTACACAATTTGAAAAGTGGTATTCCTTTCCTTGGATAACCATGAAGAAAGATCTAGTGGCCAACAACATATTTGGAACATGGTTCAAGAAATTATGAGACTAAACCTTATGGCTTGTACAAAATCTTAGAAAGGAAAAATTTTTGGAACATAGTTTTTTAAATCATGTGGAAAAATATTGAACACATAAAATTAATCATATAAAGTCATCCTTAATGGTGGTTTAAGTAATTTTTACCCATTATAATTCGTATATGAACCCCCCTCAATTTCAAAGAATCTATATGAATTTCCTAGATTAATTACTCTCTTCCAAATCTAGATTTCATTGAATCCAAGTTGGTTAAAAACATAGAATTGATTTATGTTATCTAATAACCTATGTTATTGAGGTATCCTTCTTGATCTACCTCTTTTCTCTTGAGATTATTCCTTGATTTAGTATTCAACTACCAGATATATGAATTACAATGCAAAATAATGATGGATTATTGAGTTGTTTCTATAATGATAGTGTATTTGTCTTGTCAATGACATCCCCTTTGACTAGAGTTACATTATCTATGAATGGTGTATGTTTCTAGGAAGGTTTAAATAGACCCATCTTCTTGATATCTTATTTTTATTTAATATCATATTAGATATCTTATATAATGATATATTGTTTGTTAATTGATGTTAATTGGGGAGAAACATGGCCCCATTATAGAATTATTGAGGAATTTAATATCCATTCATGAATCGACAATAGAACCAAGGGATTAGAGAAATTTTATTTGACATACCTAGTAACTAGTTCCATTGGGGGAACTCATGAGGTATGTATTTCTAGAACAACCTTCCTGAAATTGAATCTCATTGGGAATCTCCTTCTAATCCACTTTCATGATGAACCAAAACCCCATTTCAAAATCCTTGCTGTGTGAGAGAGTTATTCACGGGTATATAATAGAGTTTGGGATCTCATCCATTCATAAAATTTAGAGTAATTCATCAACAATCTTGAGGTAGGAAGTTACATACCATGTATAGGATATATATATGATCATTGGACTGATATGAAATTGAGTTCATTAAACCATGTTGCATTTGAGGAAATGTGTTCTGGTTTGGATTTTGATTCTAATTTATTATATGATATATTTTTCCACTATATAATATTTCATGTTTCCATATCCAATACTGAGCATACATTGTTTTATTATTCTTTGAGTAATACGAATGTGATACATGGGCTCATCATGGATAAGTGGACTTAAAGGGGGATTAGGTTTAGTTGATGCATATGAATTTATGACAGGTCAAAGTTAGATGATTTTGTTTGATGTTCTATGTTAGCTATGCCAAGATATTTTAATAAGGAAAGATGCCATAGTATGTGTTGACCTAGGGGCATGATAGTATATGAGACCTCACTTGAGAGAAAACAACAGGTAATGATGAAATATTTTAGCATGAATTGAAGGCCTATGTTCTATATTACTAATGAGAATCCTGGAGGATAGATTCTACACTTTTTATGTTTAAATAACAACTTAGATATTTTTCTAGCATGAAGTCAAAACAGGTATGTATTGGGTTCAATGTGGCTTGGTTTGCATATAGATTCTCTATAGTGTTTTTTTAATTGTGTGTGATTTTATTTATTATTATAAAATACACTCTTATTCATGTGAATTCAGGTTAAGGACAAATTTTTGGTGTCCTACTAAGATTTTAATCACACCCTTTATGAGCATCTTAACAAACTTGCAAAATTCATGTATAGGAATCCAGGTTAGGGAAAGAGGCATGTGTCAGATAGCTAAGCAGTGGAGCATGGATCTTATCGTGGTACCAAGATAGAATCTAGAGGATTACCACAAGGATTATTTATTTATCTACAACACATTTACTATAGTTTGTACTGCCAAACTGAGAGCCCAGTTTATCTATATTAATTTATTATCTTCAAATGTGTGCCATCTAATATTACATTAATATGTTATATATTTAAAATTAATTAATCTTACTTTTTCTATATTTTATTATATTACTGGTTCAAGGATATGATACTGAGGGTACAACTTTTTCAACTGATGAAATTTAGACCCTCGCTACTAGTCATCAACCTCTTGAATATAGGGAGGCATGCATGAAGTCATGTGGCTTTATAGACCAGACCTAATGTTTTGGGTTGGGGTGTTACAAAATGATATCAAAGGATACTTTTCTTTTTTTCATTTTGACCAAATTTTGACATGTTATAAAGGAGATAGGCTATGTGTGACTCAGGTATGGGAGTTTTTATATTTCTATCATACTCATGAGCAATTTACCTTCGAGTTACCATGGATGAGATTGGTGTTACTATTTTATGGGATTTTGGTGCATTCATGTATCATGAATAGACACATAGGATCACATTCTATATTTATATACTGATTTTGTACTGCATAATAGTTATTTAATTAAATTCCTTGATGTGTTCTACCTGTTAGGAAAAGAGTTCTGTTATTTGACTGAGTGATATTTCAGTCCTCTATACTATTATGTTATATTTATGTTGGAACTAATTAATTCAACTTGAGAAAGATGTTATGTTTTTTTGTGTGTATATATGTGTGACTGTAGATAACATGATACAATGGAAACCATGGTTTGTGATAGGAGTTATTTACCATGGTTTATGGGTTTAATTCTAAGAGAACATTTTGTGACCCATAGACTAATTATGATATGTCCTAAAGAATTCAGTTATTCCAGATTTTCCCTTTATGTCTCAAAAAAATGAAACAATATAGATGATTTGTTGAACTATCTAATGAAGTATTTTAAAATTCTTCCATGAGGGAGGATGTTCTAATACTACCCTAGATCAAATAGAATAATTCCCCCACACCTTCTCCAGTGGTTTTAGTAAATGAACCAATGTAGCCAGACAACATCCTCTTAGTGCCTACTAGAGGAAAATATGTTTCCAAGACAATGGTCAAACACATTAGAGACTTATAACTTTAATATAATTCTACTTTATTGGGAATTATAGGCCCTTATGATATAGGGGAATGGATATTGATTATAGATAGGTTCTTCAACTTGGTAGATACCCCTGAGGATCGACTGTTTAAAATTATGACTATTATGATACAATGTGCTTCTGGGTGATGGAGGGACGTTATGATCTAGACCAGAAGATGTGAGGGTCTCATGTGAGTGATATTCATAGAAATTTTATTCAATATTTTTCTTACTTGGGATGATACTGGATAGATCACAAGATCCCATGGATCTTTTTTAGGGATTGATAATGGTTTTTTATTACTAGGAACATTTCATAGAGTTCTTATGATTCAATCCTCAAAAGGTTGGGAATGAAGTACAAAAAGATAGGAAGTAAAAATATCGGTCTTTGATCATAGTTAAGATGCCATATCAGGAACATTGACATGAAGATATATGCTCATGTCCTTTACATGGCCGTGATGATCAAGAAGGGGTTTGGAGGAGGAAACAACTGTAGGTCTACCTTCATCCTTCACAAAATTATAGTGATACATCTACTGAAAGGAAGATGAAGGAAGAGGATTCACATAATAGTAGTGGTAGATAATTAGAGTAGAGTAAAGGCACTTTAGTACCTTTTTTTGGGAGAACTAGGTCCTTCGTTATTCAACTGTGAATTGTGGGAATATTATCCTAATTTATTCCTAAAGGATCAAAACATATATGATTAGTGCATCAAGATGGTCCATCTATAACATTTTTTCATTAAGGAATCACGAATGAGGTCTCACAGGGGTTCATGTTAGGCACATGCATTGATCCATGGGATTTTATAGGGTCATTTGAAGAAGGTTAAGGACACTTAGATGACGATGATTCAGGAAAGTCATGCATACTAGTGATATTTCAATAATAAAAAGTAAATCCAAGTATATACATTAGATCAGACTCCAAAAAATAATGGTGAGAGACTATCTACTATTATAGGTATGATATTAATAACTTCTGGATTTTCTACTTCCTTATTTGATACCAGTGCTTCCCATTACATTATATTTGCATAAGTTATTACTAGGATAGACTTATAGGTCAATTTATATTTTGAGTTACTTTCCCAAGAAACATCATTGGCCATGAATGTGGATCATATTCAGTGATGTATAGAAAATTCTATAGTCATTTCTTATAACAAATGGGTCACCGTGATAGCACAAACACCCCACATTGAACTTGTCCATCAGGTCCTGACATGACAGGTAACCCCCGTTGCCCCGCAGACACATGGTCCTCACCCTAGGGCCCACCCATGTGCCCAAACGGGTCATCTGACTAATGAAAATTCCCACAGGCCAACACATGTCCTTTTTAGTGTGCTTTTTTCCTCACTCACACACATCCTAGGAAACATCCTAGAAGGTCACCCATCTTGATCACTACTCTAGGTCAAGCATGCTTAACTGTAGAGTTCTAATCATGTAGGCTCCTAAAAAGGAAGGTTCACCTTGTTGACATGAGTCATATTATTTAGTCATTTAACCCTTTATCATTCTGTGGTGTTACATTCACCCACCCTTTTAGAGAAAAACATCCTTATTGTGGGCCCTACATCTCGTCCTTGGAAGTGCACCACACTTAAGGCTGGGTTTCTCCTTTGATACCAAATGTAATAACTGGGTCCCAGTGACAACACAAACACCCCGCCTTTAACTTGGCCATCGGGTCATGGCCCTCCAGGTAACCCCAGTTGCCCCACAGACACATGGTCCCCACCCTGGGGCCCACCCAAACGCCCGAACGGGTCATCTGACTAATGAAAATCCCTATAGGACAACACATGTCCTTTCCAGTGTGCTTTTTCCTCACTCACACACACCCTAGGAAAATTCATAGAAGGTCACCCATCCTGATCAATAATCTAGGTCAAGCATGCTTAACTGTGGAGTTCTAATTAGGTAGGCTCCTGAAAAAGAAGGTTCACCATGTTGACTTGAGTCATATAATTTACTCATTAAAACCTTTATCAGTCTAGGGTGTTACATTTCTGATTATGAACAGATGTGGTACTTCATGATTCTAGATGTGATGAGCTTCGATGTGATTCTTGGCATGGATTTTTTGACCAACTTTTGAGTCCTAGTATATTTTTATCAAATATGTTTATAATTTACATTTTCCAAGGGATAAAAGTTCATGATGATTGGTGAGTGGGGACTGAAGGAAGGTATTATGGGTCTAGACTTGAGATAGAATAGGATGACCATGATTTAGATTGTAGGATTTGATTATTTAGCAAGATAAATGGAAGCCTTGTCATATTTTACTCTATTTATGAATTTCAATCAGGTAATCTTTTCTAATGACATCACTGATCTTCATCCAAATATAGAAGTTGATTTAGAGATATAGCCTATTATTTTTTCACAACCCATTTTAATCACACCTTATCATATAACACCAACAGAGTTAAAGGAGATAAAGGTATACCTAGAGAACTTGGAGCATATGGGCTTCATCAGGATGAGTACATCACCATGGGGGGAACCAATTTTTTTCAACAAGAAAGTTGGGGGTAGTCGTAAAATCTACATGGATTACCAGAAGATGAACCATGTGAAGGTAAATTATAGGTTTCCTTTTCACAATATCAATGTTATTTTTGATCAGTTATAGGGATATATATGGTCCTCCATGATTGATCTCTAATTGTACTATCACCAATTGAGGGTTAGAGTGTAGAACATCCCAAATATAGAACTTTAGAGTAGGCATGGGATATAATAGTACTTGTTGATGAAGTTTAGGCTAAAAAATACACTGATGATGTTCATGGATATTATGGAAAATATCATTCACTCATATTTTAACTCATTCATCATGGAATTCATTGATTATATCATAATATACTCGATGGACCTAGACCAATAATTTAGATATATTGAGATATAATAGAGTGATATTTAGACACATTAGCTTTATTCCATGCCTTTGAAGTGTCAATTTTGGATTCAGGAGGTGAAATTATAGGGTTATGTGGTTTCTTATATAGGTATATATTTGAAACCAAATAAATTTGAGGAATTTAGGTTCAGAACATGGTCCCAAAACATGTTAGAAATCAATATATTTCTAGGTTTAGTGGGATAATGTTTTAATTTAATTCATGACTTTTCGCATTTTTTTGATCCTATAACTATGCTGACAAAGATGGGAGTAAATTATTAGTGGATAGACCAGAGTTAATAGGGTTTTATTGATATAAACAAGAGGTTCAATACAAGTAAAATGTAGATCATTATTAAGATAGAGATCAATTATTCCTTATACTATGATGAATCTCACATTGGTTTGGGAGCTATACTGATACCTATGGAGTAGACAGAAGATCTTAGTTCACATCAGTTATGAAACAATTAGATGAACTATCATACCCATGATGTAGATATAGTATCCATTGTATATACATTAATGTGTTATAAAATCTATATCTTTGGTGGGAGTTTTTTTGTCTACACATAACATAATAGACACCATTATATCTTCACACAGTAGGACCTAAACTTAAGGTAGAGGTCATTGATAGAGTATCCAAAAACATTAAACTTTGAGATGGACTATACACAAGATAGTAGAAAAATAATTTAAGTTTATCTTAATAATATGGAAAAGGTATCTTAGGATCTTGGTGAAAGTCCTTTGGATGAATAATAGAACAAGATGTGATTTTTGGTTGATTGGAGGATGGATGATTTTGAGGACCATTGATCAATGACACATGCCCCATTTTTATTAGATATTCTATAGTATATTAGGTAATTGTTTGATAATATATTGGCCTAGAGTGTGCTATGATGAGGGATAAACAAGTTAGTAGTTACTTGACACCCATATTTTCATTGGATGATGATTATGTTGTCATTTTACATGGGAGGGTTATAGTCCCTACTTATATCATGGAAGAGTTGATGAGATACATTCATACCATTAAGTAGGTGGTAAAACCTAGAGAAAAAAATATATAATGAGTTTAGGTGGTACTTCTAGTGGTCAATGATGAATATATATATTACTAGATTTGTCTTATAATGCCTTACTTGAAAAAGGATATAGTCCGAGCACCAGTATCATAGTGGTTTTCTCGAGCCACTTCCCATGCCCATGTAGATGTGAGAGGATGTCATGATGGAAATTAATAAGAGGTTACCCAGCACCTTAAGGATCAATGACACCATCCGGGTGATTATTTATTAAATAACAAACATTTCTCATTTCTTACTGATCCATGAGACTCACTTAGTAGATGAGATGGGGCATCTATATGTCCTTGAGCAGGTATACTTGCATAGAGTTCCCCGGAGAATCATATCTAACAATGTTGTTTGTTTTACATCATGGTTTTGGATGGGTTTAAAAAAGGTCTTATGGATTCATCAGATATTATGAATAGTATATCACTATTATATATAAAGATAGACTGAGAAGATGATATATTTATTATAGGATATTCTTCGATCTTTTGTCCTAGTATTTGTTAGAGCTTGGGATGATCACTAATACTTGCTCTAGTTCATATAAAATAATTTTTACTAGGATTCAAATCATATGTATCCTTATTAGGAACTCTATGGTAGGATATTTCATCCATATATTAATTGGAATGAAGTTGGTGAAGTAGTAGTTATGGGGCACAATAGTGTATATGATACCTATGAGAGAGTGAAATTGATTTTGAAGTATTTGATCAGCACTCAGAACATGCATAATCCTTATTCCCACTATAGGAGGTTACCACTTAGGTTTTTTTATAGGAAATACTTTTTTCTAAAGTGATTAATCGGTTTGGGCACTGATATTTCAGAATGTATGGAAATATAGTGCGGTGTTATATAAAAACCTTCTTCATAAATGAGCTGTTTGGGATAATGGTGCACTATTTTGATCCTCTTTATCACTACCATGGTATTCATGATGTATTTCACATATATTATCTCTAAAGGTACTTACCCAATCACATTCATGTCATTGACTATGAGGATGTTGAGATGGAGCCTGGAACATCATATATAGAGCACCCAATGTAGATTGTAGACTAAAGTGAGAAATTCATATGAGGGAATATGGTAAAAAATATTCAAATTATATGGTGACATGTATTGATCCATGATGATTCCTATATGTGGGAGGTATATGTTTAGTCTTAGTGGCCTAGGTTATTTGACCAGTATTCTTGGAGATTCTTCTCTAGGATGAGAAGTCTTTAGAGATAGATATTGTAATAAACTTAAATTTTCTTTCTGAATTAAAAGTTAATTTCATCATTTAATCATATGATTTTGAGTTATTTATTTTTTGGTCCAAGTTATTAGGGGTTTCAAAAAGTTTAAAGGTAATTTTTAAGGGTGCACGTTTTGAGAACGGTTTTCACATACCATATAGGTTCTCTTGGAAAATGTGAAACTAGAGGTAGTGAATAAAGTGGTAGCACATACTAATGGAACATGGTTTGAAAAACATTGTGTGGTCAACTAGAAAACCATATTGAAGTATCTACTGAAAAAAATACAGTGGGTACATGGTTTAATAGACAATGTGACCAAACCATGCATCTTGTCTACAAGCTCATAAAGGGTGCACAACTCGCACATGGTTGGTTAAATTGTGTGGCATGAATATGTATTCATTAAATTAATAATCATAATTTCACCTTAATGGATATTTATTGTCTATTTTTATATGTTCTTATTTGTAAAGTAATCCCATTGATTTATAAGACTCTTCTAGGATTCCTAGATAAATTTGTCTATTCTAAATATATATTATGATGAATTCTTGTTTGTTGAAGATCTATAATTGAGGTATGTGACATAAAAGCCTCCATTATTCATGTTTCCTTCTTAATATAACCATTTTATCTTGATATTTTTCATAGATATATCTTTTATCTACAAAATATGTGGATTCTAATGGAAACTAACAATAGATTGTTAGGTTGACTCTAGAATGGTGCTGGATTCAACCTTCCAATGAAATCCCCTTTGGACGGTGCAAGATTACTATTCCCTGGTGTATGTTTCATTAGATAAATCATCATAATATATTATTTATATATCCCCAACCATAGAGGCCTAGATCCAGTGATTTACTTTATTACATTGGCATAAATACATGTTTTAAAACCCAAGGGACCAAATAGTTTAGTAGTTTTGGAAAACCAGATTACATAAATAATACCCATAATACACTGGGAAAAGGAAAAAAAACATGATACATAATAAAATAAAATTAACTTAATCCTTGAAACTAATTCAATTGAATGTTCTTCCAAACTTGGGGAATGTAAACATAATAACGGTGGAATCAAATTCTTAGTAAGGGTAAGTAAAATAAAAGCAATAATGAATTGAAAATATTAAACTAACATGGCATGGTTAATAACTGATAACACATAAAATTAAAATAACTATATATGGAGTAATAAATATTGTAAGGTAATAAACTAAAAACACATGTGATTTAATTAATAAACTAATAATGAAATGTTCCCATTGATATATTGAAATAAAATATCAAGGATAAAAAGTAAATGAGTCTGAATGATGGAAATGATTAATTATTCAACACCGTGTTTCCTAGGTACATGGTACCTTTATTGTCAATAAATTTAAAAATATGGTTTATAATATTAGATATAAACCCATATAATTTTTTTGACTAATTTATCACATGATACTTCCGATGCATTCAAGGTCTATCTATAACTAGGACCCACCTATGTTGTACCTATACAAAACATTCCTCATATATCGAATAATCGATTTAAGTAATAAACCATATTACTTATCATAAACTATCTATATTTAATGAATATTAAATATTTATAAATAATTTCCCTACTGAGTATATGTATAAACAAGTTTTTTTGAAGTTGGTGAATGGAAATACCATTGAAAGACTATTAAAAACTTTCTTGAGGAAAATAATCTTTCAATATTCCAAAGTATCCCTTACAACTTTGAAACATTTAGATTCATAATATCCTTGAATGAATAAAATTAATTGATACTTATAATATCATGAGAATTAGTATATTCATGACATAACTTGTCAAAGGTTAGCCTATAAACTGTATAAAAGAAACTAAGTGCATAACATTACAATATGCCTCAATGAATTGAAATTGAGGGAAAATCCCTTACCTTGAATCTAACTTGTCATGTCTATCTTTATCTTATTGAATAAAATACTTATACTAATTATTTAATTTCTTCATAACATTTTTAATGATTATTATTATTTTTTACTTCACTTATTACAATGTTTTATAAAACTACTTAAATAATTATGTTTACGTCGAGTGTTTTGACGAAATTTGGTTTGTGTGATAAAAACAAATTTGGTTGGTAGACTATAATCAAAGGGGTCATTACATAAACATACACATGATAATAATAATGAAATATTTATTATATTTATACACCAATAATACTTTTAAAAACAATTATTAAATATGGTTATGAAAAATGATCCAACGTTAATATCATGGAGAGGGTAGGTTGTACATTCACATAAGTAATGTTCCCTTCTTGAATGATCAATATGGAAACAAGGTAAGTAACATTTTATATTTATATAATTATTATATCATAAATACGATGTTATTTTATCATATATACTTATATATATAATTCATATGATGTAAAAGGAATCACATCGTATCGAGGTGGAAGTTTTCTACACGTCCATGACCGACATTATCACTTTTAAGTGTGTGGAAATGGGTAATAAGAAAAAAGATATATTATATTTAAATAATATTAATAATGTCATGAATATAATATATATTTCATTTATGTAATATTTTTATAATTAAAACCATCATTTATACATTTCAGGTATCGCATGAATGAATCACATCGCTTTAAGGAGGTTGTAGTCCACACTTCCACAAATGATGTTATCATATTTACAAAAAATGAAAAGCAAGATGGTATGTATTATATTATAATAAAATAAGTATTAATAAAATATAAATATATTATATATAATATAAAATAGCATGTTCATCATAATTTTCAACCATGAGAGGTGGTAAAGGAAAAACGAACAACATTGTTTCGTGAGGTGGTAGTTCACTGTAGACAATAATTTTAAGTTCGTTACCCATTAGATGGAATTACATGAAAGTGTAGGTAGAACCATTATTATTAAAACAACTCAGAATATTTAGTATAATTAGGTTTTTATATAATTAGGTAATAAAAATATTTTATGGGGCAGACAATGAAAATAAAATAAAAGAGCTTGAGGAAGGATATACCTCTTCTTTGGGTAACTCCTTTTGGTTTTCACACAAGGGCTTCCATGGATTGATTTCCTCCAAAGGTGTGGATTATAAGACTAATTTAGGGATGTTGAGAGATTATTGGAGGAGATTTTCAATGATCTAAATGACTTTACCAGTGTGATGAAGTGGGAGGGGTGAGTGCTTTTTTTAGTGGAAGAGGATTGAAATTCTTGTAAATTTATTAAAAGGTAATTCCACCCATGTTTCTTTCCATTTAAAGTGGATAAAATAATTATAACAATAAAATAAAAATAAGTATAGGGTCTAAATATGGCTATAAAATGGATTTTTGATAAATTTATAGGTCCTTTTGGGCCCTAAGTTTAAGGTTTAGTATCTTGTTAAGCTAATTTTCCTCTTACACACTATAAATAATTTTAATCAAAGTTACTAATATTTCTAATAAAAAAATAATTTGACCATATTAGACATTATAAATTATTCTTATTCCAAATATTAAATACATTTTTTCTAAATTACAATCAAAAAAGTGGAAGAAACTAATTTAAAATTAATCCCACGGATGGGACAACAATGCATGTTTTTAAAATAAAAATGTTCAAAAGTTTACTATGTTTCTATATCCAATTTTAAGTTCAATTGATTCAAATTACCTAAATTGGATTAATTTATATATAATCATCTAATTAAACATCAAAAAATTTCAAAATATAATTTAACCTTATAAATAAATTACAAAAAATAGTTTTTAATTAAAATTCAATATTTTTAACTATTCATCAACAAATAAACCTTTACAGAAAAAAAAATCACAATTACCTAATTTTTAAATGGGTCCTTAATTTTATTTATTTTTTTCATATTAAATTCATAAAAGTTTAAAAATTAATATTTAAATTATGTTCACTATTAAATAATGATAAATTTTCCTTTATAAAAATATAGATTTTTATGCATAATATTGAGTTTGATCTTATCTTCTGATTGTAAAATATATTAGATAAATGCCAAAAATATTTTATTTAATATATAATATATATAATACATTAATATCACTCACTAATTGTAATTAATTTAATATATTAGGAGAAAATGACACAGTGAGCATAAAAATAGTTTTTTTATAAAAACATTCCCTTTACATTCAATTAGTTCTTATATTAATTTACAATTAATTTGTAACAAATGAATTAAACCATATATTTTCATAATAAATTTAATACTATTCATAAACATCAATTTAACAGCTAGGTTTTATCTTGTTATATTAAATGATAATATTTTAAATAATATATTATTGTTCGATAAAGCTTGATCTTGTGTGTTACGCAAGCCATCAAGGAAGTCAGTCTTATATATAATAAAATACAAACTTTGTGTTTCATGGGGAGAAATATAAAATTTAAGTTTTTTGTATCATAATATTTACTTGGTGTTTCATATAAACTAATCTAAGAAAAAAACTAAATTTATTATAAAAAGAAAAATGATGATAATGAGTCATTTTTTTGTTTGAAGTCCATTTTTACTATAGTTGAGGAATTCTTTCACTCTTTAAGAATATAAGTAAATTATAGTTGGGGCCTGGCTTAGTGGTAAGAACCTCATAATACTAAATAAAAATTTGAGTTCAAAGCCCATTGATCGCAAGTACAGTAGTAATACTATAGAATACTATAGCAGTAGTGGAACTATTGAATAAAGATATTGTAGCAGTGGTTAGCATTGTTACAGCAACAACACTGTAGCATACATTACAGTAGACCAGGTACTATAGAATAACTATTCATAGGAGGGCCTTTGGGTCACAAATTTTCGATTTCAGAGCCATGTAATGGGATTTCATGCCTAATAGGCCTACATTCCATGTAACGGGATTCATGCCCCCTGGGCCTAGGGCCATATACTGAATCAATAAGGCTTTATGGTTGGGGTATCTCTGGTGGGATATGGATTACCTTTCTAGCCTATGACTGAGGTGTGTGTCTGTTTAAATGTAATTGTACCCTTAAGTACCTAATATATATATATATATATACATTTATATTTCATAAATAAAATCATATCATTTGGTGGTGCCTTGTACTATTTATACTTCTTTTACAAGCACACTATTATTCATATTGTAAAGTAATACATTAATATCTAAAACCTCATTTAAAGATCAACTTAAAATATTTCATAAATTTTAAACTTTTTCAAATGGTTATGTTCTAATGAAAATCAAAACAAGGTCGCTGGATTTCCAAAATTAACTTATCATTAGCCTTCAATCAATATGAAGTTTCTCTTTAATGATCACATACTGAATAAGTTAACACCTTCATCATGTTTTATTTTAAAATATGTTAATAACATATATTAAAATTAATGAATACTTATTCATAAAGTAATACACATGTTATTTGATATATTCCTTAAATATAAAATTGTTATAAACTCCATCAATGATTAAATAAATAAATTTTCCAGCAAACCATTAATCAGTTCCAAGGTAGTTGATTCTATCCAAGTTGATTTAACCAAATAAATTATCTATTTATTCCAACATCATTATCTCAGTATTAGGAATATATTAAGGGTTATCTTTCCCTTAACCATGTGTTTTCCAAACGTTTTACTTTCTACTGAATAAATTTTCTTATTACCATTCAACATAAGATCTCAAATCCTTAACAAAAAAGTACTATAGTATAGTCCTCATATATTAAATAATACTTATGACTAGTAAATAATTTATAAACTACTAAAATGAAGTAATTATTGAATCAAAACATAATCAAATTAATAATCCATCTTAATTTGTGGTAGTAGAAAAATATTTACCATGATCTATTATCCTTTTTGGGGTATATTCTTTTGATGCATTAAACATTGATTTACATAGTGTCCCATATCCATGCCATGGATGTATTAGAAATTGTAATTTTCTTTCATTACTTTTAAATAATGAAATTGGGGGCCTTTTTCTCCACACTTATAAAAAAACACCCATTCCCCTAAAGCAAGTACTTGGGTGTTTCTTTCCACAATTATCATATGTGGGAAAATACTTATTTCTATTATTCATTTTATTCATATTTTAACCTTCAATTATCTTCTTTTCTTTATTTCCTTTTAATTCATATGACTTTGATAATTCCTTACCCATCTTCTTATCACATTATAATATATCCTCATTTTAATATATTTCTTGGGTGATTATTTCCATTCAAAACATTGGCCTGAGGGCATAAAAGATATGTTCCTTCTTATAATTTGGACCATTTAAATTGGTGTGGTTCATGTTAATTTTTATAGGTTCCATTTCTGAATGATTACATACAATAAATTAGTTCATATCTTAATAAAATATAATGTCTAATCCAAAATCTAGTAAAATACATAACATAAATTGTAAAATTTATTTGTAGCTAATCTAGTAATCATAAACATAGTTTATTTGGTGAATTTTATTCTTTCAAATCATTCTTAATGGTTTGAAAATAAAATATGAATTATCATTAGCATATCCCCTGGGAGTGTCAAAATAGGCATATAGTAAGGCCTATTTTCATGTACTAGGTTACACCCGAGTAAGTCCCAACACACCTTTTTTGACTTGTTACCCCTTGGTATATTTGTTCCAGAACCAAATCCACTTAAAGTATCCATACATAGACATATTTCTAGTAATAACCACATAAACTATACAATTGTAATATTATAGGATGTTATTATATACTTATCCTCAATTTCCATCTTAGGGTTATTCTCACTACTGGAAAAATGATTTTTCCCAACGCTTCTATACCAACAGTTTGTAAAAACCGTTGGTATAGGTACCCTTTCCCAACGGTTTGGCCAAACCGTTGGGAAAGCCCATTTTTTTGCCACCTTTCCCAACGGTTTGGCCAAACCACTGGGAAAGGATGAATTCTGGACACCCTTTTCCAATGGTTTGGCCAAACTATTGGGAAAGGTTAGCCTATCCCAACGGTTTGGCCAAACCGTTGGGGAAGGCTGAATTCTGGACCACCTTTCCCAACGGTTTGGCCAAACCATTGGGAAAGGGTATCCTATCCCAACGGTTTGGCCAAACCATTGGGAAAGGGTGTCCTATCCCAACAGTTTTCCCAAACCATTGGGAAAGGGTGTCCAAAATTCAACCTTCAGCCAGAATACCCAAAAAAAAGCAGGACCTTTCCCAACGGTTTGCAAAACCGTTGGGAAAGGTCCTTTGATTTTTTTGGAATCTACCTATGGAGAACATTATATAAATCAAAATTTAAAATAATTAGAACAATACATATATATATTTATGAAATTATGTTAACAAAAGTCATGTTAGGTTAGTGGTTAAGTCATTCCGTTATAAACTAGAGGTCCTGGGATCAAATCCCACCGGATGTTTCTTTTTTGAAATACATATACCAACGGTTTTGAGAACCGTTGGTATAGATTTTCTAATTACTTATACCAACGGTTTTCCCAAAACCGTTGGTATAGACCTATTGTCACGGCTTACTTGCCAACGGTCCTCCAAACTGTTGGTATAGCCTATACCAACGGTTTTAGGACCGATACCAACGGTTACAAACCGTTGGTATAGGGTATTTTTCCAGTAGTGTCTCCCTAATCTAGGTTTTTTATATCTAGTTTCCAAGGTTATTGCTTAAACTGATTTGATACCAACTGTAATTCCTCGACCCAGAATCCAATATCCCATGATTTACTTTTTCACATTAGTATATATACAAGATTTAAATCCCAATGTACTGAAAAATTTAGAAATTTTGGAAAACCATATTACATACATGATACACATAATACATTTAGAGAAGAAAATAAAAACATGATACATAATAAAATGAAATAAAAACAATCCTTAAAACTCATGAAACAAAATCTTATTCATAACCCAAGGAAAGGAAACATAATAAGAGCGATCTCAAATTACCAATAAGGGTGAATATTTTGAAGAAAAAATGACTTGATATGAGTAAATCAATATGGTAAGGTAAATAACTGATAAAACATTCTATTCAAATAACTGGATAAGGCATAATAAATAAGGAATGCTAATGAACCTAAAACAAATTCTATTTAATCAATAAAATTATAATGAAATTAATCCATTGATATGTCGAAGCAAAATATCATGATTAAATAGTAACTGAGTCAGAATGAGAGAAATGATTAATTATTGGGACCATATTTCTTAAGTATATGGTACCATTAACTTCAATACAATTCACAAGAAGGTTTATCATATAGGTTATAAACCCATCCAATTTGGTCAACTTATTCATCTCATGAGACTACTAATACATCAATGGGATATCTATAACCATGCCCCTCCCATGTCGTACCTGTCCAATGCATTTCTCATATATCGAATAATAGATTTAATTAAAAAAATATGCATTATCATAAAATATCCATATTGAATAAATAATAAATATTTATCAATAATTCCTCAGTAAGGGATAATTATCAACAAGGTTTTTTGGTGTTTAATAATGAAAATACTATTGAAATACCATTAGAAACATTTTTGTAGGAAATAAATTTTTAATCATTACAAAGTGTCCAATAACACTTTGAAAAATTTGGAATAATAATCCCCTTGAATTAATAATATTAAATGATATATATAATATCACAATAATAATTATATTCATGCTATAACATGTCAAAGAAAAGTATATACACCATACAAAAGGAACTAGGTGCAAAACATTACAATATACCTCAATAAAATGAAATTGAGATGAAATACCTTACCTAGATTCTGAATAGTCACATGTGTATTTATATTTTTAAATAATAAAATTATTTTATTTATTAAAATTTTTAATAACATTTTCATTTTTATTATTAATTTTACTTCACTTATTACAATGTTTTATACAATTAGTTAGACAACTATTTTTACATCGGTAATTTTGAGGAAATTTGGTTCGTATGGTAAAAATGACTTTCGTAGCTCAAATATGGTCAAAGGGGTCCTTAAATAAAAATATCCAGTAAAATTATCATAAAAAATCATATTCATACATAAATTATAATTTTAAAACCAATCATGAAATATGGATATGAAAAATTAACTAGCGTTACAATCATAGAAAAAATAGGCCGTACGTACGAAAGAGTAACGTTCCCATTTTTCAATGATCATTATGGAAAGAAGGTAAGTAACCATATATATATCAATAATTATAATTATATCATGAATAAAATTTTACTTAATAATATATACTTATATATATAATTCTTGTAATGTAAAAGGAATCACATCATGCCGAGGAGGCAGTAGTCCACAATCCACAACTGATGTTATCACTTTTTAGTGTGTGAAAAGGGTAATAAATAAAATGATATATTATATTTAAAGAATTGAAATTATTTCATTAATATTATATATATTTCATTTATTTCACTTATTTTTAATTAAAACCATCCTTTATACATTCCATGTATCACGTGAACGAATCACATCGCTTTAAGGAGGCGGTAATCGACACTTCCACAAACAATGTTATCATATTTACATGAAATGGAAGAATGAAGGTACATGTTATATAAAAATTAATTAAGTTTTAATAAAACATAAATATATTATATAAAAATATATAAATATTTTGTCCATCATAATTCCCAACCATGAGAAGTGGAAAAAGAAAAATGAACAACATCGTTAAGTGAGCTGGTTGTTCACTTTACACAAGAACGGTAGGTTCATTACCCATTAGATGCATGTCTGTGTGATTTTAGGTAAAAAAATTATAATAACTTCATATAATTATATTTATTATACTGATATTATTTTATAATAATGTAATAAGAATATTTGAGTGGGTGTTGAACGAAAATAAAACAAAGGAGCATGGGGAAGGATATTACCTCTTCTTTGGGAAACTTCTTTTGGTTTTCACCAAAAGGCTTACTTGGATAGATTTATTACAAAAGTGAGGCTACTATGACTAGGTTAGAGATGTTGGTATTTTATTTGATATGATTTTGGGAGATACAAAGGGCTTTAGAGGTGTGAGAAAATGGGATGGGTGAACGTCTTTTTATATTGGAGGATTGACATTGTTGTAAATTTTTGGAAAAAGAATTATACGCACATTTATTTTTTTTAAAGTGGATAAAATAATGATAAAAATTATATAAAAGGTATATAGGGTCTAAATATTTCTATTACTTTTTTTTGAAATTTTTTAGGGTATTTTGTGCTTTAAGTTTGAGGTTTAGTTTCTTGTTAATCTAATTCTCCTTGTAATCGATGTAAATAACTTTAATGAAATTCACTAATATTTTTGATGAAAAACTATGTTTAACTTACTAAACATTAAAAATAATTCTTATTCCAAATACTTAATCAATTTTCAAAATTCGAATAAAATTATTGGAAAAAATTAATTTAAAATTAATCCCGTAGATGGGACGATAATGCAGTTTTTAATGTAAAACCGTTCAATTTTTTTTATGTTTTTATATCCAATTTAAAAGTGAAATTGATTCCAATAACTTAAATTTTACTAATTTATTTTTAATTTTTATAATTAAACTTTAAAACCAATTAAAAATATAATTTATCCTTATAGATAAATTATATTAAAAAGAAATTGTGTATTAAAATTTAACATTTTCACTATTCATATAAAAATGAAATTTCACAGAAAATACCAAAAATTCACCCTAAAATAATTTTAATATTTATATTTAAAAAATAAAGTATATTTATTCATATAAAATTCATAAAATTTTCAAAAATCAGATTTAAATTATGTGCGCCCTTAAAAAGTGGTAAAATTGCCTTCGTAAAAATATTGTTTTTAGGTGAAATATTAGTTTTGTTATTATCTTATGCTTATAAAATCTATTAGATTAATTTAAAAAATATTTGATTGAATTCCTAATATATATATTACATTAAAATTACTTACTAATTATAATTAATTTAATTTATTATGATAAAGAAACTTAGTGGACATAAAATAGTTTTTTAAAAAAACATTCCCCTTATATTCAATTGGTTTTTATATTTATTTCTAATTAATTTGTAACTAATGAATTAAACCATATATTTTTACAATTTAGTTAATCCTATTATTAACCATAAATTTAATGGCTATTTTTTTATCTATTTATAATAAATAATAATATTTTTAATAATATATTATGGTTAAGTAAAACTTGGTTTTGCATGTTATGAAAACCATCGAGGAAAGTCAGTCTTGCATGTAACATAGGCCAACCTCAGTGTTTTGTGTATAGAAAGATAAAATTTATGATTCACAAAACATAATATTAACTTTGTGTTTAGTATAATGAAATCTTGGAACAATAATTAAATTTATTCTAATAGGAAAATTTTATAAATTCATGGTGTGTTACATTCTTATTTTTCAATATAATATTTGATCTCTTATCTGATGATGGATTTTTGGTAGATCAATTTTTGTTGGCATTACCTAAGGTCCACTTCTAGTATTGGAAAATTAATTCATGATATTTTTTTTTAATTGACAATGGATAGGGTGAATATGTGGCCTATCCTTCAATATACCTCGTAACTAGTCCTTTTGATGTAAACTGTGAGGTATGCAATTAGAGAAAATATTATTTCCACCAAATTTACTTAGAAATATCCTTATAAAAATCTTTATTTATGAAAAAAATATGTATTTAGGAATCCTTTATGTGAAATAACGTTCTCCATGTGTGTGAAACATAGTTTAAGATCCGATCCTTTAACAATATTTAGAGTAATTCGATATCCTTGAGGTAGGATGTTCCATACCTTATATAGTCAATGTATCTAATCATTTTTATAATTTGAAATTTATAACATTAAACCATGTTTCTTCTTATCTATTTTTTTTCATGTTTACATTTGTTCCTCATTCATGATAGTTTTTATTATAACTCCATATGATATTCCTTGTTTCCATGTGTTGCACACAATATATATTTTTTGTTATTCTATACAATGTAACAAAGTGATAGGTAGACACATCATGGCTCAGTGAACCTAGAGGGAAAGTATGTTTAGTTTATTTATATGAATTTATGATAGAAATGGGTTGGATGAAGGGGTATGATGGTATATTTGACCTAACCTAAGATATGGAAATAGGTAATAGTGGCCTAGTGTGGACTGACATAGGGGAATGGTGGTCTATGTGAGATGAAGCGAGTGATGAAAACATGAAATGATGTAATATTATGGGATGAAAAAGAGGACTATGGATTATATGGATTTTTAGAATCCATGGGGATGGATCCTTCACTTGTGATGTTTCCATGACGACTCGTATATTCTTTCGGCATGGAGCTGTAGTGGGTACAACCAAGGTTCATGTAAGTTTGGTTAGTTCATAGAACCTCAACATGGTATGTTTACATGAGTGTGATTTTACTCATTCTCAAGACCTACACTCTTATTCATGTGAACTCATACTAAAGACACATTTGTGGGGTCCTACTGTGTTTATACTCACACAATACAAAAGCATCATAGCGCGCGTGAACAATTCATGTATAGGGATCCTAGAAATAGTATGGCTCCCATGGTAGATAGTCGAGCAGTGGAGAATAGAGATTTTATTGGTATTGGTTTTTACTATAGTGGATTACTATATGATTTATTTATTTATCTTTTATATATTTACTCTTTTTTAACTTTCCACACAGGGAGTCCAATTTATTTATCTTTATTTATTTGAATGACATGTGTTCCATATGTTGTTATATTATATTTTTCAATATTATTTTTTTATTACAATGTTTTTTTTAAATTTTATTATATTATTGGTGAATGGTTTGTATATTGAGGTTATATTTACCCCATTGTCAGTGTTTGGAACCTCACTGTTAGTCGAAAACCTCTTGCATATGGGGAGGCATGAATGACGTCATGTGACTCTCGAACTCGGACCCATTTTTTTGGGTATGGGTGTTAAAATTATAATTTAATACCAAGATCGTGATTTTTTATAGTTCTTGAAATATTGAATTAGTTATTTAACTTATTAATAAAATATCACAATTAATCACAAAAATTACTAAAAAAGGCCAACATCAATTCTATGTTCATGCAACATTAAAAAAACACTAAAAGAATGAGATAATATGTTTATAAGTAAACATATGTTTTATATTATAGTTCCTTAAATTATCTTGTAATGAATATCTTTTATTGAATAATAATGAACAACAACACTATTATGAAACTAGTTCAAAACGATTAAGATAACTCACTCCCGATATTTAAAATCGATAGTAAATAACTAATATACATATAGAGAATAATTAAAATTCATGTTTATAAATGGTAATATATTTGAATAATTTTATAAAATAGGTGATGTAGATAGTTATTTTTTTACAAGAGATTCAATTTCATTAGTGGATGTCAATAATTTTAGGTGAGGGATTCTTATCTCAAATTTAATTTCTTGAGACATATTTCTTATTATACACAATGATTTATTTGGAATGGTGTATGTGATACCCCTTTAATATTTTTCATCATGAACATCATATTATTCATGTTATTTAATTTTTCATATGAAAATACATCCTTCAAGGGGTTTTTATTCTAGAGTTTCTACCAACATATGAGTTTTGTCAACTCAATTTCCAATACATTGGGTCATATTCCATCTTAATTGAAAATTTTCATCAATAATTATTTGATCATCCCATTCATTATTTTACTTTATTTCTTCTTATTTTCTATAATAATTACTTCAAATCCCCATTAACCAATTATTTGATACAATTATAACTAAAATAAAAGTATAATATTGGTATGAAAAAATCCCATTCTTAACAAGGAATATTTTTCTTCCATGTCCATATTTTTTATCCTACTAATGATTTACTACATTTTGGGGAACTCAAATGTGGATCAATTCATGTGATCCTCTTACTTCACATAAATATATTTCAAATCAAAATTTTATTTCCCTAATTATGGAATGGGTTTTAAATAATGTTTTTTCAAAATATTAATTTTTTTAAGTATCGTGGATATATATTCTTGTCTTACACTCGATGTTTTCTCTATAAAAAAATTATGAATTTTCAAGACTCCAATACTTGAGATTTAAAAATAAATAAAATTTTAATATATATCAAAAATTTTATTTATAAATTTTTTGAAAATGAATTTTCAAATGAAACAAGTGAATTTGTTACTTAAACATTGTTCATAAAACAAGAAAGTAAACTTTTTTTAAAACATTTTCACTAGACTATATTTTTCATAATTTTTATTCTTAATTCCCATTTTTATCGGTTTTACAAAGAAACTTATTTTAAAATTATTCTAGGAGTTTTATTGAAAAGGGGTTTCATAGAAAATGGTCTTTTTTATCATGTGTTTTCAAATTAAAATTCAATTATTACTCTAATGGTATTCTTCATAGACATATTATTTATTTAAATATTTTTTCAAAAATGTGAAATTTTAAATTTATTTATAATAAATGATCCATCACTAATTTTTTTGGATTAAGAATATTTATTCTATAACCCTAATTTTTCTTAAAATTAATTTCTTTTTTAAGTACCCTATTTTTGATTCCTTTGACTCATGGGTGTTCACCAAGATTCCATACAAATATTGATTAGGAAAATTAATGACTTAGACCTATACCATTTATTTATATAGTGTATATAACATATTCCTTGTTATCTTGATTTTATATTATTTTACCATAAAGACACTTTATATAATTGAAACCCCATTTTTTAAAAGGTTTTACCATTTTATTATTATTTATGTATTTATTAATGATTTAAATATGTGATTCCATTTGAGAAGGATATTAAACTCGTTTTTTTCAATGAGTTCTCTATTATGTTTTGTATAAAACCCATTTTATTTCTATGGGTTCGTTATGATATAATGTATACTTAATTTAAAGAGGCATTCATAAGTGTATATAACAAAAGAAGAGGTCCTATAATTCCATCCAATGCATTGGTTAAGGATCAATATCTAATGATATAATAATAGTAATTTAGTATGTAATGCTAGTCTATAATTGGAATCAGGTAATGATACCTACTTCACAATGTCATGGGAATCATGTGGTTATTCCTTCTCCACTGTGACATGTTTACCTATGATTCTGATGTTCCACATTTCTATGATGCCTTTAATATTATGCTATGTAACATTTCCTTATTATGCCATATTTTTAGGCTTATCCTGAAGAATATGTTATGATCTGATGGGTCATGATTATTGACTCATGTCTCCAATATGTTTTCTTATTTTATTCTATACCTTATGGAATGATTTATTATCTATTCCTTTTGGGTATAATTTTATTTTTTGTCAGGATAATACCCATATTCTCATCTAATGATCACATATGATCACTCATTCTTATCAGTTATTTATACCCTTATTGATCTTTTAATAATATCAAAAAATTTCATTATTTTCATTTTCCTAGGTTTTGAATAAAAGTAATATTCATAATTTGTCTAGAAGGGTATCTTGTGTGGAGAATTTATGCGAGATTTTGGAAACAATTTATGGTTTTAAAAAGTGATTATATAGTGTGAAAAATGTCCATGTGTTAAAATTAATGATTTTTTCAGTTATTTTTTAATAATTCTATAAAATAAAAAATCTAAAATGTCTTGGGAATGTATTATAATGAAATATTTACTTTTATTAATATATTTTATATGAACAAACTTTTAGGTAACTATAGTTGGTTCAGAGAAAGTATCTAAAGAATTTTTTTATAACTAAACCTAAGAGTACTAGTATGGTGTTTCATAGTTTTTATCATAGAAAGTTAATAAAGAAATTATTTTTTCACTAGATCCAAGTTTTCAATTTTAGGGTGCTATACTCTCTCTTGTCTCTATCATTTTATTCATTTTTATTATTGTGATATATAATCATCATAGTGGTGAATAGAAGATTAATGGGATATCCCATGTGAGTAATCCAGTGATAAAATCGAGTCCCCAATAATTTATATTTAAGTGCTTCTATCATATTTAGGTTATTCTAACGATAAAATGTTCCAGGGAAAGGTGAAATTATGTCTTCACTATACTTTCCAATGGTTTAACTTTTTCTTCTTATTCATTATTATCAATGAAATTACATGACCATTTAATAATACAATGGAACTATGATTTTCATGTTCTAAATAAGTGATATTTCAGATCCAAAAGGTAGGATAAATGGTTCTCTCTTTTACAGTTCCCTCCATCTTACTAACATGGGAGGAGGTGTATGTGTAGTGTACATTGGTATTGTTTGGAATACTATATATTATAAACCAACTTAGAAGAGGACGACCACACATATGATGAATTATGATCATGGAGTAGGTATGAAACTAGATAAGATGAAATGATGGTTCACTTAGAGTAATTATCCTAATAGAATCTATATTCTTTCTTAAATTATTTTGATTATATATATATTCATGCAGATTTATTTTTAATATATTCCATAATTTTCATAATACCATCTTTCCAATTGTTTTAAAATATTTTGAAAATACCATAAATAGAATATGGGTTTTGAATAGTGAGTGATTGAATCAAAATGTTCTTGAAGAGAGATAACCCTAGTAATACACTATTGTGTGTAAGGAAAAAGCATTATTATTATTTTATACCTTGTGTTGGGTTTGTTAGAGTTCATGAATTCTAAGATACGAGTATGCATCACTCATGTTTTAGAAGGGTGTGTGGCCTCCTTACACTAGGTTATATTCTAATATTTTACTAGTGAACATGTATTCAATTTGATCCAAAAACCATTCAGAAGTTTTACACAAATTTTTATAGTTTATTTTAATAAATACCATATGAAAATAAAAACCAAACATAGAATTAGACTCAATCAGTTTAGATAAGATAAATTATTATGATATAAAGGAAAGTGGAAAATATTTTCAACTGATTGTTCAATGGTAATAAGATAGTTAAACTTCTCATCTATAAGTATGAGTAGTACCCAGATCATGGTGGACACTCATCTTAGTTAATACTCTATATTATACTCTCTTTTTCTCTCAGATTAAACTGACACACAAACTTATTTTTTTATAATTTATTTTAAAAAATTCTTTAAAAAAACTATTTTTTATCTAATCTAGCAAGAAGAGGCTAAGCGATAGGAGCTTATTGAAAGGGGTTGAGTGAATGAATTTTTTTCCATTGTAAAAATTTCATGTTTTTAACCTAAATATCTAATTTTTATAACTTCTTAAGTTCCATTAAATAATTTTAAATAATCGAACAAATTTTTTCATGTATTATTTACTGAAATGAAATATCAATTTTTGATGTAGCTCCTTTTATTTTAGGTGAGGAAAATATTATGAAAACTATTATAGATATAAATCTTAAGATGTTACATAAAAATAAGCCTTAGTTTTTTTATTTTATATGATCTTTCCCTGATAAAGATCATAATTTTCCTCTCTATGATTTCATGACACTATAAGACTTCGACCTTCTAACTAACACACCACTTTAATAATAAGGTTTTAATTTACCTTTATTATTTTTTATCCATGTATTATTATTGGAGATGGAAATCATAATTTTTTTTGAATTAATTATTAATGAATATATTTCTAAAATTTTGAATTTTATATAGAGTATTACACTCACTCTAGAGGATCCATTCCATCCATTAAAACAAAATAAACATTTATATTCATTAGTTTTTTCACTTTTTAATAAACTTTAATGTTGAAAAAGGTACTATGGTTTATTTCCTAGAGTCACATTCAAACTGAAGTTTTTGTGTTCATATTGAGTGAGTAAAACAACTATTGAGTTTGAATATCAACTCAATGTAAAAGGAAAATATGATACTATTCAGATATCTTAGATATACATATACAAAGCTGTTGAATACATTAATAAAATCTTAAGGCACAATATTTCTCAAAAAAATAACATTTATATATTGCATGGGGTGGTTATAATTTTCCTCTAGTTTATATATATGATCAATTGATTTTACATTTTAGGAGACATCAATGATGGGTTTCTCCTTATAATTTTTTATGGGGATATTGAGAGAACACCACCATTAGAGAATGAATTATTGATAGAGGCACATAATTCCATAATTAAGGATACTTTACTAGGGAATAACATATATTTTAAAATACGGTTTATAATTGTTTTCAAGGAACAATGAGAAGGGAATAGACTCAGGTATCCTATATGATGCCCAACTATTCAAATGAGGGGTATCCATTGGCATTAAATATCACCATTTAGAATATAGTATGTAGAATGAATGGGGATAGTAGATTATACCTAACATGGAACCGTACATTTTTTACCTAGGTTTATCTCTACTTGATTATATAAGTATGTTTTTCTAGTCCATGATTCACATATAAGGGTATGACTGAGAACATTTATGATGGAGACACAATTGGATTATGGGAGATCAATTTGTTTGTTGATGCCATTATTATCTAAATTTACCAATTTATACTACTTTTGGATCAAGGATATTCCATGTTATATATGTCCATACTGTTTAATGTTTTATGGGGTCATATTACTTCTAATTTCATTATAAATGTTTTTATGAACACATTAGAAAATCCACGTTGTTGATTAAGGACATAAATCAAATGTTTTTCTAGGGTTTGAACACTATCACATGATAAACATGACAATATCAAGGCATTGGGAATGTCTGCCCAATTTAACTTTATAGGATATTTATATGTTCTAAATAATATTATTATAAAAAATGGTTTAAGGAACTATGAATCACATCCATACCAAGTAGAATTGTAGGATTATATATTGGTTATAAGTATTGAGTATGATATAATCATCACTATATATGTGATATATATATTTTACTACCAATTTTAATAATTATTCATATAAATTCCAACCCTATATATAGATCCAACAATGGAATATTATTATATTATTTTATAAATATTGTGGACAATGATCGTAAGAGAGGAAAATCCCACAAAAAATTCACTACCGTTAGAAAAAACTAAAATTATATTTTGATATGAATATATTAAATCCTTGATTTCCTCTTACCTATGTTTATTATTGTTGGATACAGTATTTTAGGTAGTTGTTTCTCAAATTTAGATTGCATAAACCATTTAACCCATAAAAAATTAAAGGAAAACACTACAAAGGAAGTGAAACTCCTCTGGATCAAAAGGCATACAGATCCTTTATTATAGCTCAAAATTTAGAAACCATTAAAGGGTAGGTATGAAATAATATGATCTACTAGTAAGAGGTAAATAAATGGATCAACCAAGAAGGAGGGTCCAAAAATTAATCCAAAATAAAGGAATCTGTTTCACTTGAGTAGTTATGAGAATCATATTGATAAATGACTTTGAAAACCATATACCCTAATGATTTTCACTCTTAACACAAATAGAGTATAGATAATATGTATATGGATGTATGGGGTGTCATTTAATCAAGATTTTTTTATTATGGAAATTACTAATTTATAGTATCTATCTAACATGAAATTTAGGGAAAAAATTCTAAATTATGTGTTCAAAGTAGAGATATAGAGATATTAATTTAAGTGATTTATGTCAAGGACCCCTTCATCATGTGATGATGAAAAACTTTTCATCTTGGTAAAGAGGAATCCGATATTGGATAGGTAGTTGGATATGAGTGGGATAAGAATTTTAATCCCATTGATGTCTGACAAAGGCAATGAATTTCATGAACCATGTTGGGATACCATCCAACAGGACACCCGACCAGTTCAAGACATGGACCGAAGAGCATTCCTAATCACCATGGGCTAGAAAATAGTGCGGAGTATTAAAGTGATCACAATATGAATAATTTATCCCAATAAACCTGGATCAAATAAAAAAATGAACTAGAAGAATAACCAATAATGGATGAATATCAATAAATGTAAAAACTCATCCATAAATGAAAATTTAAAAATAGAACTGAAACTGAATACAGAATTGAGACCAGACCATGCTACATGATCTCCATGTGACCACTTGGTCACTAAAAATCTCAATACTGACCTGATCCAAATGTGAGAAACCAAACCATAAACCCAAACCTACAAAACAACTGGGTTATACTAACACTGAGTGTCACATCACATTGGGAAATACTCTATAGGGGTTCCCCTCTCATAAAAAGTCATTTAAAAGTTACAATTAGGCTGTCACATCACATAAAATTTTAAAACATTTCTCAAAACATGATAATATTCCAATCAAACATTTGTAATTTAAAACCACGATTCATTCCCAAAAAAATTATAAATTAACAAAAGGGTCTTCAACAATATCAATTCCAATATATTACAAGATGTTCCAAACCATTTTTAAAACACCATAAAACACCACTTTCTTGTTAACAATTCCTAACGGTCCTTTAAAATTCCCAATTCCAAATAATTTTACAAAACCATTTCCAAAATGGAGTAAAACATGTAACCTTATGAAATGTTCCAAACATTCCTTTAAACACATAAGAAATCATACGACATAACAAAATGACAAATTTACCTTTATACCAACCTTTCATAAAATCATAAGATTAGATTCCATGTGGAATATGTTTTAAGGAACACATTTGGGACCACATTTTTGAGTTACAAGAAACACCAACATACCATTTAGGAATCAAGTATCCATTTTAGAAACAAGGGAATAATAAATAAGGGAGAAACCTTTTAGAAAACTTAGGCTTAAAGAAATCATAATATTATAAATACCATCATCATTTGAAATCCTATCCATGTGTTCACCCTATGCACCAATTAACATTCCATCATTCTATGACATACATCAAGAGTCCATGGAATCATTAAAAAACCTTTTTTCAAGAAACACCTCTTTCCTTTAAACTAACACAATAAGTCACACAATGAAAGGATCAACAAAAAGAATTTAAAATCTAGAAAAACCTTTCCAAAATATTTTACACAATATACCAAGCCATAAAAGGCATCTAAATCACACAACAGGCCCAATTTATAATCAAAATAATGGGAAAAAGTGAAGACACGATCAAACATCACCCCAAGTGATCAATTTAATTTTAAGAAACTAATAGAAATTTTTTCTAACACCTTATGAGAATAAATATATAACATGATTAGAAAAAACCATTCAAATCCACTTCCATTAATTTCTTACAACACAAAAACACCATACAAAGTCAAGAAAACACCCCACAGGAATTTGAAATACAATTTTGTAGTATTTAAAAATACTCAAGAATAAAATGGAATTCATCAGAAAGGAAATAAATGGAAACACCTACCTCAATGGAGTTTGGATGAGAATAAACTTCAAGGGAAGGGAGAACTGAGCCCAAAAAAAAATACAAACAACCTAGATCGAAATAAAACAAACTACACATCAACCCTAACCTATATGGTTTCTCAAAATGGAAACCCCATGAAGAGTGACCATGATATCAAGAGAGAAAAGAGAAGAGAAAGAGAAATCAACCAGAAACTGAAGGAAAATTACATTATAACCTTCAAGGATCTCAAAAATAGAAGTCAGGAAAGGGGGAGGGAGATTGGAGGACCCATGGTGCTCCTAGTCTAAAAATGGAAGATAATTCCAATTTATGGTTAAAAACACGGATGATAAAACTTGTAATTTAAAAATTTTAAGAAACTAGACAGCTCTTAGATCTTATAAATGGTTTCTCAAACCATGGAAAACCTACGTGTCTTACTCCTAAACACCAAAATAGGTTGCATGGTTACCTAGTCCAAGCCACACAGTTTACCAAAACCATGCGCTAATTGTGAACATGCGAAAAACTCAACCAAGAATTCCAAAATTCTAAAATTTAAACCTAGCTCAACCCGAACCATGACCAAAGAATCCAAGATTAATAAAATAATAAAAATAAATCAATTTTCAAGGTTGGAGTGTGACAATAAAAATATTTATTTTTATACTTGAACATTAATTTAAATTTACTTGAATGATATTGATCATAGTACAAAGAAAAGAGGCTATAGGGATATTAATAAATTTCTCTTGATACACATCATTATGAAATTTAATTATGGAAAATATGTATTTTGGGGCTTATCAAGTGAATTTCCATATCTAGAATGTTTAAAACAACTAAGAGTGGCATTAATGGACCCATTAATGGTTTAACCTACTCTATATGAGTTAGACTTAGATATAATGGAGGGCAATACACCATGTGAATATTACTGATAAGATCACAACAAAAAACCATGTAAACATATTTAAATGTGTATGATGAGTGGTTTTATGAATTTAATATCTAGGTTTTATCTATAAATTTAAATTAAAAATATGTTTCTTTTTATTGAAATTTATATAACTTTGTTGATAAAACCTTTTATACCCTATACTAGGGATGAAAAGGCTAAGATATCCATTCATCAACATTTACCATGTTTTTCATTGGACACCTAAAACATTAAATGATATTTTAATATAAATTAATAAAAATACTCAATCATAATTTAGGAGGTCCCACTATCTTAAATTGATCTTCTACTTATTGTGAAGGTGAAATCAATGGTTAAAGAAAAGGCCTTGGATTCTTTGGTGATATCCTCAATAGAAAGAGATAACATACTAATGGTCATGAAACCAAAATTTACTATTGAACAAGTGGATTCCCCTTAATGTTTGTCATTAAATGAAATAGTGAAATTTCATACATGATCTTGATCATTATTCTATAATAATTTCCATATATCATTCTTAGATGGTGGATATATTTAACCAAATCCAGGTCATTAGTGTTGAGCACAACCAAATATCATTAATGTATGAGTAACAAGACTTATCAATAAATTTTTAAGGGAATAAGTCCTATATACGAATTTTTCCTTTTAAATTTATTTATAATATATGCCCTGATTTAGATAAAAAAACTTATCAAATTTTGTCTTTATAAAATATAGACAGGCTCATTCATGACCCGTAATTGATGGACCTTTTCACCTCTGAAACTATAGATCCCAACTACATAATACAAAAATCTTGGATGACCATTCAAAATTCATTAATATTGGTCTCTGAGGGTCTATAAATAAGGACACCTTAAGAAACAGTTTTATGTGATCTAACAACTCCAACAATAATAACAAAGAAGTTAATTTTTCAATGGAATATAGTTTATACAAATAATATATGTCATTGATATTTTATATATTTACTACTTGACACGATTTTATATCATAAATTATGGTAATACTACCATAGATAATCATAAAATTAATGTATAATTGTTTTTACTTCATATCCTCAATTCATGAGGTTGATCGATAAATTTCCAAATAGAAATAAAGTTTAACAAGAATCAACATCTTCTGGGAATTTATTTTTAGACCTATGTTCAATTATAAATTTATTAATAGAGTATATCTTTATTCTTTTGGTTGACACTAATTCATAACTTAGAGAGTTCCACATTCAATTAGGATACGTGATTCAAGGTGTGGTGGAATATTCAGAGTTTGACCACTCAAGCCTATGTAAGGGAATTGGGTGTGGAGTTAAAATTTCTTGTTCATATATTCATTACCTTAGGATTCTTTGTATTTTAATTAAATGAAATATAACAAGTCATGAATAATATAATCGCCGAATGATAATGAGAATATAAATTTTCCATAGATTATAATGTTTAGGTTTCGATACCCCACATTGTAATGATTGAGGACTCAAAATTTCACAATAAATATTAATATGTGGTGGTTATAAAGAAATATAAAGATTTATCTAATGAAGGTATGGGATTTGAAAACCACCTCCACTAAATATTCACCACAGTTTAATTGAATGGTTTGGAACATTTGAATTTCATTATTGAATTTTAATACAGAGTAGAGAAATACACAATACAGAATAAAGAACTATACCCCAACATAGAATATGAAAATTAGAGTTTGGAGAAAATCTAAAAATATATTCATGATTCAATACACTCAATAACATAACTTTGAGCATCAATTAAATATGATTTTTTGGACATTTCATTAATTTTTATATTTCTATTTTTTATGATTATAGAAGACAGGATCTAAGTTACAGATATTCTGTCCACTATTTTTGACCAATCAAATGATCTTTTCATGAAAATATTCTGATATCTTTATATAATTTGAAATCGGGATATTGTTTCTCTAATGATGCTTTATCAACTTGGCTAATTTCTAGATAACTAAACAATATGTTACTCAAAACATAGATTGTCTGTTTATTATTTGCATGAATGCACAACAGGTAACATAAAAAATGATTTTATATTTTTGAACATTAATTGGGGAAGAATTATATAAATAATGGTAAAATATACTTAACTCCTGTATAAATGATTTTAATTATTTAATTATCATATAGGATATATTATATCTGATACATATAATTGGTTTGTATATGTGGCACATGTTCTTTCATCAATAATTTAAGTTATTATGTTAGATAAATGATTAAAAGTATATGATTTATTTTAGGATATGGGATTTTGAGTCCATATAGGTGGACTATATATATGGTGTATATGTTGTCACTATGAAAAATGATAATCCATTTGTATATGAAAGTATGAATGACTTAGGAAAACCAAAACCATGACTTATATTTGATGAGAATAAATCAATGTCCTTGATGGGTTTTAGTACACTAAATTTAAATTAATCCACTTCTTATATAGGTTACTAAAACAAATATATTTAAGGAATAATAATTGCCTCTAACTTTTACCAAGATATATATACCTAGTGATAATCACTTAGAGTTTTCCAAGGTCCAAATTTCAATAACTTTAGGATTTTTTTTGCATTTTTGATTTCCAGCTCCAATTATTTCACAATCCATGAAAGTGTTCAATATTAGAGAGAAATTAAAAGATTTTTTATGATTCACTTTATAGGTTTTCAATATGAATAGTTCTTATATATTTTTATTTTATGTTACATTCTACATGTTTCCTAATCCATGAAAGTGTTGGACTTAGGAAGAGAATAATTGAATTTTTCATAGCCTTCCCATTGTGTTTTATCAACTATAAGATCATTATATCTTTTCATTTTATAATATACATGTCTTGAAAATTGGAAAAAAATTGTTATATGTACTTTTGGTCATTAGTTTTAGAAATAAAGTTCTTTGGATTTTAAATTCCTATATCATTAACTAAATGGTAGTTTTATCTCTAGTATAATCATAATTAATAAAATGTTAAACATAAATCAAGCATTATAGCTAGCTAATTTTAGGGGGTGGAACATGATTGTAGTTTAATTTTATATTTCTTGGACTATATTCAGATTCTGAAATTTAATACTTTATCACTTTGATAAACATGGTTAATTTTTAAACCTAGTATAATTATATATTACCTAATAGAAATGATGAATAACTCTAGTGAAAATGATATTGGATTCATAATCAAGGTGATCTACTCGAAGTCTACAATTATAATTCTTTTTTTAAATTGTCTTGTAGTTTATTCTCATGTAGAATGAATCCAATTTATGGAGATTTCATTTGACCAGGGAGTATGAAAATTGACCCTACATAATGGGAAAATAGAAATGATACGAGAAACCATGGATGAGAAAATTTTAATATAGATGATGTACTGAATTACTTTTATAATATTCAAACCAAATAAAGGCATATAGGTTAATAATATTTTCAAATCATTTAAAAATTGGAATATTAGGTGATGTAAATAATTTCTTAACACATATTAATTAGAAATGGTGAAATGAAAATGAATGGACTAAGAAAACTACTAAATACATTTGAATTATGAGTTTATTACCATAGTGTTTATATAAATACTTAAGGCTATTTTTTGACTATATTCAGAAACAATGGATCTATAATAATACTATCGAAGAAGTATATGATTAGATAATATTTTCCTTAGGAAAAATATATTCCCTATAATGTTACATAATACATATATATGGTGAATATATCATTAACATGAAAAATTTGGTCCCTATAGATAATATATTCTTGTTGAAAATAACCATGAAATGTTTATAGTAATCCACATGTTCAAGATATGGAATATGATATGTGGAAAGGAAGTGTTCAAATAGATCTAAAATATATTAACATTTATATAATCAAATAGTATTGACACAAAGTGATAAAAAGGTGGTTGAAATGGATAATATATTTTAAGTGGGTCTAGAATATGAGATTTAGATATTGGTACACATCCTATGAATATATACATACAACCATATATATATTTGTTAAACTATTTGACATATTTGTATTGGTCCCGTGGTAAAAAATCCACATTAATTGATGAGACCAAAAAGAAAAATCGTTTGAATAAGGGTGATCCTATAATGTTAATTTTATTTTTGGTCCTTAGATAAGATATTTGGGAATGACTACATTTCATGTGATAATAGGAATGAAGAAAAACATAGTTCTGAAGGTATGTTTTGACATGAGAGGGCCAAAAATAAATACAAGGAAAATTTAGTGTTAGAGTGTGATATGAGAAAAAGGGATATAGGGACCTGAATCGAATTTTTTTTATAAAAGGGTATTTTTTTAAATATTTGAATTAAATAATGAATGTGTGGCCTTATTTGATTTTTTGGATCTAGATTAGGGGTTATTTTTTACCATGGGTTTTGGTCATCATCATCATGTAAATTTTTATTAAAGGAATAAAAGGATAACATCATGTGCGTATAGGCCCATATAGCCAAGGACAAGAGGCCTAAGGAGGCCTGAAATAGTGAAGACCAAGGGAATCCCCTCTAAATAGGTTGAACCCCTTCGAGCTTCATGATGAGAACATTATAAAAGAAAATGGGATCTGGTCCACTGACATTAAGAGAGGCAAGGTGGTCCATGACTTGGTTCCCCTCTCGCTACATGTGGACTACTCTAGTGTTGTTATTAGTCATGACCAAACACTTCCTCATGATATAATGAATAGACCAAGAGGTGGATACAATTCTATTTAGGGTTTTTTAAAGGATTTTTGAATCAATTTTATCCTTTGATAAAGTGATTCCTTCCTAGAGATATAATATGAGACCATAAAGCATCACCTTAGCCTCCACCTGATGGGAGGATCCATGACCTAGGTGGGAAGAAAACACCATGATACCCAACCTTGTATAGTTTAGAACTACCCCTCCTCTATGAAGAAACCCCATGATGCATGAACCGTCAATACCGAGTTTTAGGCCCATGCTGGGTGGGACCAGCAGGCCCAATGACTTCTAATGCTACTGCTTCTAGGAATGACATTAATAGTATTATCTTGAAGTCTTTGTAGGGCAAGTTCCTCCCGCCAATTTTTGAGAAGTATGACCATATAAAGGAGGAGGTTCTTTGTTCTAATGATGATGGACCGTCTAGAGGATTGGGAACCTTTATATCTGGACTTATTTCTGGCCTGCCAAATCAACCAGCATCCTGCATGAAGGATCATGGTGCAAGCCATCTTCTCTGGACCCCTCTTCCCCGCACCATGGAACCATCAATTAAGATACTATATTTCATCAATGATGTTTCCATGGATATAATTAAACTCACCAAAATACTACAACACCATCCTATACTAGTCTACCACAAATAAAAAATTCCACACAATCTCCTCCCTATTATTTGAGTAGTAGGGAAACCTTGAAGCTATCGAGATTATCAGTTCTTGATGTTCTCATTTGTGGGGATAGCCTTGTAATGTAGCCTCCAAGTGAGAAAGTTTTGCTTAATGGGGATGCCTTTGGACCAAAGGATCTCATTCCATGTATTTACCTGATCATGATTATGCAAAGTATGCCAAAATAATCTTGTGGAGAAGACCTCCAAGGAAGATATAGATAAGACACATCTATCTTGTTCAGAGTTGTGATCAATGATTTTGAAGGCATCCTATTGGTCCTCGGCCAAAACTAATTCGATAAACATTAGATGAGAGCTGGGCTCCTTGAATGAGATCGATGTGGCTAGATATCCAGGGAAGCCGGGGGTATTCCTATCCCAGTTTTGATGTTAAAAGGAGATGTTCCCCTTCCCCAAAATCTATTTGTAGTGCGATTGAAGGGAAGTAATGAGGGGGGATATCAAGAATCAGAGTGGGGAATAATGAACATTATCCAACGAATCATTCCCAATGTGAGATTTTTTCCAGGTGATCCTCTAGAGCATACACTATTTTAGGAAATCCCAGGCCAGCTTTTCATGCATGCATAGGAGGGTGTCATCTAGGCTGCAGACGTTGATGCCAACTTCCCTAGTAGGCCTTTCCACCCAATGATAGGATGCCCAATAACACTTCCTTCTAAGAAAGGATCCCATATGAAGCCTGTGAAGATATTATAATTTTTTTAATGATACATTTCAGAACTTTAATGGAAGGGAGAGCACAGATGAGGGTAGTAATGAGGACAATGTTAAACTGTGTTATATGAACCCCAAATGATAAATATATATTCTTCTAGTTGATAACCCAATCCTTAATTAATCTAATAAGATAGTCAAAGGAATGTTTTAGAATTATTCCAATGGATATGGTGGAAGCAATGTACTCTATAGGAACAGTGCCCCTTTTCATGACAAGGATATACTGGACCGTGGATAGCTAGTTAAAATTACATCTTTTGGAGATATAGAAATTTATTTTGGCCTTGTTGATAACCTACCCTCTCTAGTGACAGTAATCCTCCAAAACCTTGTTGATTCCCCTAATAGATATTTTATTATCATTCATGAAAACAAATGCATCATCTGCAAACATTAGGTGAGAAATGGTAGGATCTCTCATTCTTCTATGATAGGATATCTCGTCCTTATTTTTTATGCTTCCATGAAGAAGGTGAATGGGGACATATTGAGAGAAAATAAAGATTATTGGAAAGATAGGGTCACCATGCCTTAGACTGTGAGTGGCCTCGAAGAACCCATATCTTTTCCTCATAAATGTTACTACCAACCCAGAAGAGATGAATCACCTAAAGATGAGGTTAATATTCCATAATGATAACCCAATAATCACCAGCACCATAACAATGAAACCTCACTCAATGAAATCATAATATTTATTCATATCTAACTTTATGGAAAAATTGGAACTATGAGTTTTGAAGTTAATATATCTTATCATATCTTGGTCCAGTGAAATGGATCACTAAATTGAGAATCACTTCACAAACCCATTCTAATCCATGGATACCCAATGAGGAATGTAGAGAGACACCCTCACATTGATTATGCTGGCTAAAATCCTGTACGAGAAGTTTCACATACTCATCATCCTATAATGCATTATAGAGGATGGATTATTGGTCCTGGGAAGGAGCCTGATGGTTATGGAATAAGAGAACTAGGTAAAGTGTCCCCCTCAGAAGATATATTGGATAGATGAGATAATATCTTTTTTCACCATGTCCGATGAGGTTCTGTAGAATGATCCTCCCATGGTAATATTGGGGTTGAGGCTCAACATTGCCCATTGATCTCCTTATAATTTGTAACATATCCCAGACCCTCATTATCATGGATCGATAGCTGGTTGGGGATCACATAAAATAACCCTTTGCACTCCCCCAGATATCCATTGGTTAGGAACTGATTAGTTCCAGCGAGGAGGTCTTTGAATATGGACAAAGACAAGCCTCCCATAGTATCTCTACTATCTGTATACATACCATCATCCATTTGAATATTAGGTTTCACTAGATGTTTCTTTTATTTGATTAATGCATGGAATAAGGAAGTGTTCATGTCTCCCTCTCTGAGCCACTTGATCCTCAATTTTTCACTCGCTAGGCATTCTTGTCTGGGATTCATGTCTGCCATGGAATCTTTCTTTTTGGATAGATCCTAAAAAATACAATCATCCCAATAATCATCAAGGATATTCTATAGGAGTTAAAATTCATGATTAGTGGTATCAATATCACTGTATATGGGAGAAAGATCCTTCATCCACACTTGGTACCTTTCCTTGAGAGGTGTCAACTTGTTATGGATGGCCACCCAGGTATTCCTCTCGGTAGGCTTGCCCCATTTGTTGCTAACCAGGTCATGGAATCCCAAAAGGTTGTCCCATTGATGATAATAGTATAATATTTCTGGTTAAAAATTTCTTAAAGATATGGAAACTATAAGACAGAGTTATTAGATAAACCTCTGACTAGATGAATTACTGTAATGTCAAGGAACATGGATATGGATTGCATGTTGTCTAGGAAGTTTTCTATGTGACTCCATGAGTGGTGGATCTCTCTTTGGTTATTGCACCATGTGAAGAAGTCACCTAATAAGCCAAGATCAGTAAGCCCTTTCCCAGCCATAAAATGTACTAAATACATGCTTTCATTCCTATGTAAAGGACCTATTCCTTTCCTCTCCTATAGGTCAGCAATAATGTTGAAGTCCCCCAAACAATCCATGGATGGTTTTTGGGATCAAAAGAGTTGAGGTATTTCCATAAGGATTCCCTTCACTATAGTTTTCATCTCTCATAAATGAAGGACATGAAGAATGAAGTTTCCCTTAGTGACACCTTCATAGTGATGAACTTGTCACTGGCCTAAACTAGTTCATCAGAGAGTTTCCTATGACAAAAGATCCAAATATGTCTGTTGGTGGGGTCGTCATGCATGCATCCATGCATGTTCATTTTCATGGAGAGATCATTTATTTTGATAGGGTTCTATTTATGTTCAAGGATAGAGACAATTGGGGCCTTGTCCTTCCTGATTTAAAATAGTAGGTTCCACGAGGTTACTTATAGAGGGGTATTGGGTACCTATTGGTCTTTGAAGTGGAAAAGTGGGCCTAACGATGCCACTAAGAACATAGTGTCCCCAATTATGGTACTTGATAACATATCCTAGTTTTTAAAATAGTGTAATTTTTGTGATTTTTTACAATAAACACTGAATTCATTTTCTAGGTTCCTTTGAATCACTTTTCACCCCTCTACCAAGAGGCACTTCCATGGATAATTTAGATCATCTTGACTTGTGCCTATTTTTCTTGATTAAAGTATTATACAAAGATTTTTGACATTAAAAATCCATGGTAATTTTTTCTCATCTTATCTACATACCTCTTCTATCCATTTCCCATGATTACTCTTAATTGGATTATAGATTATATGATGAATTCCAATAGAGTATAGTGGAATTCATTAGTGGTAAATGAGATTCATAATATCAATGCTAGAGTTAACCAAGGAAGGTTTTTTGTGCACCATTAATTATTATTATAATGAAAGAAAATTGAGGTAAATTTTGTTCAAGTAATTTTATATTATAGGTTTAAATTAGAGGATGTTAAAGTGGAATTAATTAGTGATTTATGATTTTATAATATTGGGGGTATTATTGGATCCATATTATAATATTTTTCATTGTGTTTGTTCATTCATGAATTATATTGATCATGTAAATAGATATAGTTGGTTACAAAAATTGGTTTAATAGTTATTGGGTTCTATCTGATTATTGTTGGAGTGTGTGAAGGCAAAAAATTATTATGGAAGGTGGTACCAAAGTATTGGGTGAATTTTCAAGCTATGCTTAGAACCTACCTACAATATATTTTAAAAATGATAATAAATCATAAAAAATTATTTTGTGATTATGTAAATAGATGGGTTTCAATGGTATTTTTTTAAATTAAATAAATTGATTTTAGTTTTATTTCATCTTATACCATGAAATGGTTTCAAATAATTATATATTCTTTTAAAACCATTTTTTAATTCTTTTAAATGATACATTTTGACTTAATGATTTTCTATCCATGATATTTTTTTACTCAAAAAAGTTTTTCTTATTTGTTTTAATGGCATGTTTATAATTGTTGTTTATTTTATCCATAAATTTTGATACATCTAATTTATCATATGATAATATATTATTTGGTTAATAATATCTTGTTACCCAATATTTTTTTATTAGTTACTTGGGACAAGTTTATCAAACATGTTTTCAAAGTGTTATCTTTTATTTCATAATTTTATACAAGATTTTACTGTATAAGACAAGGATTAGATTTATTATAAATCCACTAATGATTTTTATCCATATAGAAATTTCCATTTTATATACTCAAGATCAATAAATTAATTCTTCATTTATAAAATTGTATAAATTTTTTTTCATCATTGATTTCAGTTATTCTAAAAAGGGACTCCATATAATAGATAAAACTAGTTTCTTTAAATCTAAATATTTTATCACATGGAAAGTTTTTAGATAAATGTGACCTACTAAATTATTTATCTGGTATTAAAATAGAAACCATCTCTTTCTATTTAGGCTTGAATTAGTTTTAGGTCATAGAAAAATACTTAACCCTTTATTAATTGATTCCTTTAGTTATAAGATAATGGTAGGGTTTATTTAGATGGTAAAAATCAATTTTTCATTAAATTTTTTTGGTATTTGAAATTATTTTGAATAAATTAATAGAATTTTATTTATATAAGAATGACTATAGAGTTTTCATGATTTGAAAATATAATTATTTAAAATTGTATCATTGTAAATAAAATTTTGGGAAAATATTATTTCAATTATAAAATGTTTTTTGAAATATTATTTTTATATAATTATTTTTATCTTTTAATAGTTTAGTTTCATAAATATATTTTTTGTCTTAATAAAATTTTATATGTGGAAATAAATTTTAAACTACTTCTTATATGAAAAATATTTTTATTTCCAAAATAATGTATTTAATTTTCAATATGTTAGGCACCATTCTAGTATTTCAACCAATACTTAAATTAAACTCGAATGTATTTATTGGAACTTATACATTTGATGGTTGAATATTAAATTCCTTATAAGATACATGATTTTTTTGAAATGTTTTAGATAATGTGTTATTTGGAATGATTATATTTTTTGTAAAATATTTTTCATTATATGCATAGTGAATTTCTTGGTATTTTACTAGTTTACATTAAATTTTAAATCCATAATTCTTTGTAACCCATTCAATTGAGACTAGTATGTTTGTTTGTTTTCTATATTTTATTTTATCGAAGAAATAGTTTAGTAATTGTATAATGTTTACTATAAGCTTTGGATTTTATCATGTTGATATGATTATGTGGTTGTGTATAGAGAGAATGTGTAATATTTCAATTTTCTAGAGAATATGAATTACTTTATTATAGGGAATTGATTTTACTTTTATATAATTGGAATATTAAATGTATTTTTTTATTGTTATTATTTTGTATTTTAATATATGTGTTGGAATATATTTTTAATGGATATGCTCGTAATTCCTTAACATTGGTCTACACCTTTTGCTATTATGAAGGTGTAACATCCCTCCTGAAACCATCCTATTCAGAAGAGGTGAAGGTGATACTAACCATAAGTGACATCCCTAGGGAACAAAAGGCCCTCAATGAATTCCATGGGATTTAGTAAAATTTTGGGGATGTTTTCCCTTATAAAGACATATGAAAATTGGTAATAAATAAAAAATATAGTATGATGAATAAAGGTAAACCCATACAATTGAAAGTTTAAAAAAACTAAATAGCATCAAAGTAGCATCATAACAATATATGAAATAGGAATCTATAAAACCAAATACATGCAACACTCAAAGTGTAATTGTGTAACCACTCCACAAACTAAGACTCAACCAAAGACCAAGCTTTATCTACCATAAACCATGACCATAACATCATGATTCTATAATAGTAATGTATGGAACCTTTTACTTAACTTTACCTCAACTAACAAAGACTTCACACACAAAAAAGTTCATATATTGGCAGACTATATTAACTCAGTAAGAAATATTCCATTTGATTCAAACACATGACACTATGATAAGAAAAAGATAGTTCAATTTATAAAAAATGGACATAAGGATATCAAAATAGTTTTTAATGAAATCATACTTCAATAAGATTTCCATAATAACAAAATGTATCAAATAATAATTCTAAAAATAATCATATTCATTATTTCCTCTTAGAATACCCATTCAATATATGAAAAAATCATTCTTTCATCCATCCTTGCTGATGTATTAAATCATGAGTAGAAAATATTTTATTCCCATATAAGTTGTTACTTAGCCATTAAATACCATTCCCAACTAGCACCAACCCCATGTCTGAAACAACTTGGGGTAAAAAATGCAATATTAAATCACAAAAATGTGAATTGAAATCCCCCAAACACATTCATTCCTAAAAAAATTATCATTTTTATAAAATTTTCAAACACATTGTGAGAATCATGAACAACCCATTATTTTGATCCAAAAAACCATGAGGGTTTTCTAACAAGAATTTAATATGAGTTTCCAAAAAAAATTAATATTTTAGAATTTATAAAACCATGAATTCTAGTTCTAGAGAGAATGGATAGGTAAATAACTCAACTACCATGAATCAAGAACTGAAGATGATAAAACATCACATATTATAGATATGATCTATAAAAACCATCCTATAATGATTCATCAAATAAACCTAGAGAAAACATACACCAAACACTCGATCCAAGAATGGTCCCAAAATAGGGTTTCTCCCAAGAGAAGACAATCACATCTTGAATAAGAGGTTGAATTGGAAACCATACATTCAATTCATAGGACCCGCAATCCAAGATTATAAGATAAAAATATATAATTGTAGATTAATATTCAAATTCTTCAAGAAAAAACCTATAGTTTGAGATCTCTTATCATAAGAGAATGAATGATGGGTTTGGGGAATATATTTGGTTAATTATAAGATATTTGGTCTTAATTAATATTGTTAAAATATTTGGCCACATGGTTTGGAAAGCCATGTCCCGACATTGAAAACCATCATAGACTTAAAGATTATAAAATTATGCAATCTATACCTGTCTTTTCCAAATAGTTTTCTACTTAGAATCATATATTTCCCCTTGCACAATAACATGGGAAATCCAAATTGTTTCCCATGAAAATTCTCAAACCATGCAAATTCAAAAATACATCCATAGACTTCCAGAACACACCATAACATTACTCAAGTCTAACCTAAAAATTAAATAATGTAAAAGTTTCTATAAAATAATTAATAACCCAACATAAGGGTGTTATATTCTCCCCCCCATTAGGATTTCTATCCTAATAAAGATAGAAGTTAGCAATGTTAATACATAAGGTAATAATACTAGTCATACATAAATAATACAACCTCTAACATCCCTCAAAGTTTTATATATTATAAGACAAAAAAACATACAAAAATTTTGTGTTAACCTTGAATGAACATATCATTAAAATCCCATGATATGAAATATGATAAGAACCTAGTTGAATAGTCAACTCAAAAGTGATAGGGGCATAATAAAAAATTAACCAAAATTTTAATTATACTAAAACAATGATGGAATAAGATAATGACATGTACAATAATAAAACATTAATACAATTATACTTGAAAATATACTATACTGTAACCTAACATACATCACTTATCTTCGAAAAAACCCTTTAACCCCATGAATACACGACTTATAAATGATTCTTTACTAAAATAACTAAATTTAAATGAAAAACATACATAGAGAACTAGAAATTAACACAACACAATACATGATGCTTCAAATATGAACATATATAGAATAAATGGACAAAAAAACTATGAAATTTATATATAATCTGTAACATTTTTTAAGAACCACCATTTTTCATCTTAAACTACTTGATACATTAATTATCACCTTGATTGTAACTTTGATATTAGGTGGTATCCTATAGTCATAGATAATAAATATCCTGAAGGTATATTCATTAACCACTAAAAATGAGGGAAAATAGGTTTTAGTTAAGTATATGGATAATTAATACATAATTTAAGGTCAATAATTCTCAAATATAACCCACTACTATATTTACATAGACACTATTCCTCAAATAGGAATGAAAATCCAAAACACAAACAGTTATCCAGGTAATACCACTATGAAATATTGATTTTGATGCATATCAAGCCATCTAGTGAAAAACACCCAAATAATTAACTCCCTATATAGGAATGGTACATTTAAATATTTCATCACTCCCACTAGTTGAGTTCATTGATTTCTACATTGTGTACCATAACCAATACCTGAGTGGACAATCCTCTCAGGACTATCCTAACATAAGGAAAAAGTAGAATTGGATTGTGATATTTAAGAGATTATTTTCATCCTTTTTCCACACCTTTTGAGATACCTACCATTAAGGATCCACATAGTGATAAGAGAATGAAAATTCGAACACTAAAATTCCATGGTTTTGGTTACCCGAGCTAGGAATGAGAGTTACCTTATAGAAAACGAAGAAATCTATTGGTCTATATAATCATATATAATTTCAATGATTTAATTGATGAATCATTCACTATACAACATTTTACTAACATAAAAACTAGAGACTTACAAGATGAGAGAATCACTGCCCAATTGATCATGAACGAAGATACCTAGTTAGGGTAGTCATTGATGATACCAGTCTCAAAAAACCACAAACAAAAATCAAGAAAGAACTAAGAGACCTAGTTTGGAAAACATTTGTGAAAATATTCATGGTAAAACCTGAAAAAAATTATAAGGATCCCACTAAGAGCAGCGAGTAAGATCCCTATAGGTATCTAAGAAAAAAACTCACTCCTTGATAAATATATATAAAAGTACATATAATTACGCACACCCTAAAAATTTAAAAGGCGATTACCCATCATATGACTACCACCGATGAACCACATCTAACTGATAAATTTAACATAGGATATTTTATGAAAATGAATGTGAATCTTATTACAAAATTCCCCAAAAATTGGGCCTATTTTTCTGTATAGTTCAATTGGTAATAAGAAAGAGATGGTAATGACCCATATTTTTTACTGTTACTCTATTAATGTTCTAACCCCACTGAAAGGATGAACATCCCATTAAAAAGATTGGGAGGAGTATTTTTATGTACAGTAATTGATAAAAAATCATGTTTTAGGTAAAACTTTATTCCTCATATTACTACAAAGACACTTTTAATAAATTCAATTCCACTAAAGTTGGAACTGAAGAAGATGATCCCGTAAGGGGATTCGCGAATCTATCTTTCCCCCATCTCCGCCTTCTCCTCTGCCATCTTAGGTCGGCTGCGGTTCTCCACTCGGTGCTTCAGCTCGATACGTTCGTGGAGTGTGGTTTCTCCCAGTGGTGGTGATGCGCAGGCACATCCCTCTCGGTAATCCTCACTATTTTCTAGCCCCTTCACTCCCCAACCTTCAAGATGGATAGGGTTTCCTTGGTGGTGCGGTGCTGGTCCAGGGTTCGAGTTTCTGTTGCTACGATCTGGGGTTCTCAACTTTGATTGGTGTCAGCTATAGGTGTGTTGGGAGGATCCTGCCTTCGTGTGCGACTTTGAAGGCGACGATGAGATCTGAGGTTGGTTTGCGGTGAGGACTTCTTCCGGTGGTTTCTAGAGTTCTTCATTTCGGTGAGGGTTTTTTGTTTTCTTTTTGATCTTTTGTTAGAGATTTTGGATGCACTGCTTCTCGTGATTTGGATTTGGGGGTTTTGTGTTTTTTGGCTTTAGATTTTCTTCTTGTAATTGATTCTGGAATTAGGGTGTGGCTAGATTTTGATTGTTCTTGAAGTCAGTGGTTCTGTGGTGGCTGTTTAATTCTCGGAGCTGAGTTCTTGTGCAAGGGCATTTTTGGTTTTCACTGTTTTTTTGAGATTCTGGTGTTTAGTGAAAGGATGATGGTGGACTAGTAAAAGTTTTGATGATGGTGGTGTTGTTACTTCTGGTAATTTGTTTTTGGGTGCGGATGAATCCTTCTGTGTCTTGCTTGCAGATTGGGGTCGAGCTTCGATGTTTGCAGTTCTTGGCAGTGGAATTCTATGACAAAGCGGCCGAGGGATTTGTGTTTCCTTTCAGTTTGATTTGTTATGGTTACTGTTGGCTTGAAATCCAAATGATGTTTTTGGATTGATGTTTGTTTTGTGAATGTTTGGTACGGAGTTCGAGAGCTGCAGGCGGTGGAGCTTCAACTTGGTGCTGGAGGTTTTTTGTTTCTCTGGTTTTGATTGGATCAAGACTGATCTGGGTTTTTGGTTTTAGGGTTGGAGTCTTTTGGATAGTGTTAGAAAGATGGAATTTTTTTTGACTGGATTGGAATTTTGCTGAAACCGTTGGAATGACTAGATTCATGATTTGTCATTTTATCATTTGATGGTTTGTATTTTGGTTGACGGATTGGTCCAGACTTTCTACTGAAAAATGCTTCATATGTGGACTTATAGAAGGTAGCTTTCACTATGCATGACTACTCAGATTCGGAAGATTGAGAGGGTATGTCTTAACCATCGGTTTCAGGTCCATGCATTTTTTTGCATGGGACAGCTCGCTGAGTAGTCATGATTTGATGGAGGCTTGCCATAATGATATTGATTCTAGGGATGGGTACTTTTAGTAGTCTTGTTTTTGGACTGGGTTATGATTATGTATGTATGTCTTTGAAGTCTTGTGAGGTTTCCCCCTTTCTCTTTAAAATGGGGTTTATTCAAAAATAAATAAAAATTAAGGCCTTTTGGCCATTCAGTCACTAAAGCTAGGTCATGTTAATAGTAATTAATGATGGAGACTAAAATAGATCCCATAATATTCCATTACCCCTGATATATATTTATTCTCATTATAACACCATGATATTTTATGAAATATTTCACTAAAAATAAATTTTATTTCATCAATATCTTTCTTTACACACAACACCACGCTTAAATGAACAATTAAATACTTCGAAATATTATTATTTATTTTGACATCTATCACCTAGTCATTGGATTGACATGTATGAATAATACTATATAAATTTTGAAAAATCCATCATTTAAACCTATATAAAATTAATTCCTTGGTTATAAATTTATTATAAATGAAAATGAAAATCATTTGAAAGTAAAATAGATATTTTTCTAAAAACAAAATTATGTATACAACGTGTTTTTATATTAATATATTCAATTAATTATAATTGTGAAATGATTTTAATGAAATCTGTAGATCTCATATTTAATAAAATATTTTAACATTCACATATTTTTTTCTAGGGATGATATAAGAATAAATATATTTTTATGATTAAAAACAAATTTTTCTAAAAATTGTTTTTAATTGTGATTTATGAATTTGTATTAAAATTAATTTCCACCACTTATAGAGATTGAATAATGGAAAATGGATACAATATTTGGGATAAATAGTTTTGGAATTCAAAAAATATGTCCCTAATATTTTTGGTCATTATGAATAGTATCCTTTGAAAACATTTTTTACCTTAGTATGGGTAAAATGGGTAAAATAGGGTCAAACCATGAGATAATGTCTCAAAATAAACCCAAAACATTTTATTATCGTATTGAAGGGATTTATTTTAAGACATTTACATCCATTTATTGAATATATAGACACTTGGGTCTATTATTCTTTGATTATAAAATTTATATTAATTTTAGGAAAGAATAAATACAAATATCACTATCAGGAATTTTGTAGATCTAAATATTTTTTATTAGGAAAAAAATTGATAAGTTAAATTATAAATGTTTATTTGAATTTTTTTATTAGAGTAATTTATTCTTAAAATTTAGTTATTATTCCTTAAATACACACAAAATGTTGATATGGTATTTTTTAAATAATATAAAAATAAAATTAATTATTTTAAAAATATTAAAAGTAATAAAATTTGAGATAATAATTTTTTTCCTAATTCTTTTAGATTAAAATAACATATTAGATATATTTGAAAGATTTTTATTTTAATAATATTATTTTCATGCTGCTCTAAAAGTCAAATTATATGAATAGTTCTTAAAATGACATTAGTAGTATTTTTTAACAGAATTTTTTATTAAATAATTTAAAAATCATAAAAATCATAAAATGTTATAATTTGGATGATAAATGACATATAATTTTATCCCTTGATCATTAATGATCCAATTTTACTATATAATTAAAATTACAACCCCTTAATATTAAGAACTCATTGCCATAGTTAAGATTAAAATTGGTAAATCAAGGGCTTAAACCAAACGTTAAGATTCAAAATGACACCCAAAAAATGTCTCAATTACATTTTAAAATGATATTTAGACCATATCATAATTTTATTCTAATGTTTATCAATTTGGAATAATTTATATTGAGAATCAATTTGTTATATTTTAATATTTTTTGTAATTCCAAGTATGTCATTTCCTTTCCTTATAAAAGGGAAACCATTCTCTATTTTATTCATGTCACTTTAATATATATAGCTTAACCAAAACCAAAAAAATACATACTCGCAATCATTATACATGTTCTATATTATTGTTTATTCCTAAAAAATAAACCCTGGGGTCTTTAATAGGATATCAAAAGGAGTTCTTTCAAAGAATCAGTGATCACCTTAACCGACCACTTTCATTTTTACATCCTCATTTACCTCCGCTAAATTTGTTTCATTTATCTTAAAATATTAATTTTTATATCTTTAATATACTTAAATGTTCTTAAGATTATTATACCATTATTATCAACCCTATTTTCCATTAAATAAAAAATGACTACGTCGCTTGTGAGTATATGTGTACTACCCCTCCATGAAACACTGTGATTCCTTTTTCATTTCAGATTTACATTAATGGTAATAAGGGTAAATTTAATAAAAAAATAAGATATATATGATATAATAATTATTTTTTAAATTTTAATTATTATTTATATTTATTTAATTCAATCCATTAGAAGTTGAAAACATCATTCAATCATACATTCAACCTATTATGTCCATAAATACAGTAATTTATTTTCCTATTGATACATTTCATGGATGATTATAAATATATATATAATGAATATATATGATATTTATATCCTAATTAAAATAATTCATATTATATGACCATGATAGAATTAAAGGTACCAAAACAACCAAACCTAATCGTACATGAAAAATGAAGAAGTTATCACCTAGAACAGTGATTTTAATAATGAATTTTTAGTAAATGGGTAATGCAGTGTTATAAGTAAATCATATATGGAATTATATATAGGAGTTAGTTATGGAATATATATAATAAATATATAATTTTTATATATGATTTTCAAACACATATGAAGGAAGTCACACCTGAGGTAGAAAATTTATTTCCCAATCTCATCATTATTTGAGACACTTTATGTGTAAGTCACCAATGAGATAATTATTTGAAATTTATATCTAAAAACAATAAATTTTATTGTAAAATATTTATATAAATTATATGTTTTACTTTCATTTTTATCTTTTTATGTACTCATGATACAAAAATAATTTTTTTATGGGTAACCAAATTTGTTTCTTACTATGTTGGGAATCTCATTCATCCTTCTCCATAATTTATTTAATTTTTTTTAAGAATAATTTTAGTATTTTTAAATAATTTATTAAAGTAATTTTTACCCATGTTTGACTTTTTATAAAATGTTTTAAAAAGAATATTCTTGTAATTTTCCATGTGTGGAACATTTTATTGAAGGTGTGAACAAAATATATTTTTATCGTATTCAATAGGAATTGAAATTCCCACTATAATGACCACCAAATGTGTTAAATATTACTTTAAAAGTTTTAAAGGTTTATTTCAAATAATTTTTTTTTCATAATTTTTTGGTAATTTTAAAATTTAAAATTTATAATTTCAATGTAAATAGGGTGTTTACTCATGAAATTTTCCTATGATCTTTTTAAAGTATGTTCATCTATGTCAAAATCATTTTTTTAATATTAATTTTTAATGAGGAACAATCTTATGATACCATCAACCATATTTACCTATAATATTTAAGATTAGTTTTACAGGATAATGTATTGAAATTCCATATGATAGTTCTTCCAATACAAAATATTATTTATTTTTAAGAAATATTGATGAAGTTCTATTTTTCATTCATATGATGAATGCCTTGGAATTATTAAGTGATGGTTATGGTCTGGAATTAAATATAAACTCGATGTATCGATGGGCCTAAGGACCCAAAATAAGTTGGGTATTTGGTCACAACCTTACTAATTTATATAGATGTATTGGGAAGAAGCCACAACGAAATGTCTAAGATGTGCATAATAATTCATTCCATATTTATAAGATCAGTTATTGATATGAATGAGATTATTTCAATAGATATTATATCCACGGATAACTTTCAAGATCATGTGACTATTTATATGATGTTATTTTATCATCATTTTCTCCTGCCTTATTTTTCATTCTTTATTTATTCCATGTTAGGTTTAATTGTATGAATTCACTTATTGAACATCTGACATAAAACCTTAGTTTTTTTCCTTTACTTAGGTTTCCATAAAGTTTATTATGATTTGAATGTAGGGATATACTAGATGGTATAATGGGTTTATCTAGAAGAAATAATATGTTTTATTTTCTGTTTTCAAGTGTAATGTGATAACCAAGTATGCATGTAGGTTTCCAATACAACTAGACAATTGTGTCCTTTAGATGAGATCAATTATATATATTACCAATGTAATAAAGTAACCACTAAATTCTAACTACTTGGGTAACAATATTTATAGTTGGAATCCGATAAAATTTATTAGAATCCTTGGGAACTAGATTTAAAAAAACATAGATTTTAGAACGTAACTCTAAGACAAACATTAAAGATAATCCTAATTATAGGATAATATCCTAAAGATTTTTTTAGTTAGTGATTATCTAATTTTCCTATTAATACAACCGTGCCTAAAGACTACATATAGATATAGTTTTTATACAAATTCAACTAAGAGTAATAACCTTAATAACCATTGGTTAAGTATTCATCAAACATCATTCTCGTTCATGGTGATTGTGACCTTAAAACCCACATGGTTTTACACTCACGGGGGATATGATTATATTAATTCACATTTTATTTATGAATTATTATTAAATATTTGATAATATTTTTATAATTTTAGAATATTCCAAAAGAAACCATGTTCATGATTCTGTTGTTAGTTATGCATAAAAATTTGATTTATGTTAAGTGTTTCACTTGTTTAAAAATAATAGATTATGATTAATATTTTTACGATCTAATTTATAGTAATCCATTGTTTATAAATGAAACCTAGTGGATGAAAAGTAAATAATGTTAATTCATGTCATATATGTAGGGATATCAATCCCTAGAAAGATATTGAAGCTGGGGGTGGAGTTAGACCTAGAACTGAAACAATAATAACTATAATGGGCTAGATTACTCAAGTTATGCCCAATATCCTTGACCTTATAGAGTATCCTATTTATCCACAATACAAATTAATAATTTTATATCGTTTCATGGGGCAAAAACCTGAATCATTCAATAGAACTAAAAATACATTTTTATATGAGAAATGTCTAAGTTCAATAGAAATGATATTTATCACTTTGGGAAGTAATTAAATGAATAATGTTTTCATGGAATTTTATCATATAATGGGGGATATAGATCAATAGTGGTCATTGATTAAAAAACCTATAGATGAGGAGGAAATAAAATTCATGGAGTGGAAGAATTTTAAGGTAATTTTATTAGAAAAATATTTTCCTTCTAAACAATGAGTAGATATAGACAGAAAATTAATGTGTCTAAGACAAAAGGAAGGTGAATATGTTTCTATGTATGATGTTATCTTTACAAGGATTGCAAGGCATACATTGGAATACATACACAATCCAAAGAGAAATATTGACTATTTATTTTATGAGATTAAGAAAATCCTTTATAGGGAAATAGTTTCCCAACCACTCTCACCATATGGGAATATAATATCACGTGATATTACGATATAGAAATAATTCTAAAAGTCTTACAAATTTTATTGAAATAAATAGAAAAATAGGATTTCAAAGTAGAAAATGGATAAGGGGGAAAAGGGAAAGTTGTATTTTTTCCAATGTGATACTTTTGGAAGGAATCACCTTGGTAAATTCTTAAAAGGAAAATGATTTTTCAATAATTGTAGAGAAAAATGACATAATGATAAAAAATTCAAGGCTATGGTAGAATATATAAAATTAGAATAATTTTACTATAAAGAGATGAGGTACTATTCAAACCAATTCCAAAAACATTAAGGGAAATTACCAAAAAATAATCCAAGGGTGGAAGGAAATATTATTCTATTACTAAAACCAATATGGAAGTTCCATTAAATATGTTGAAAGGTACAATTATCATCCACTCCAAGATTTAAAACATTTTATTTGATTATGGTTTTACCCAATGTTTGATATTTGAATAATTTTATATGAGTATCATTCATGATTCATATAATCTATAGTGAGGGTATATATATATGGAAAAAACCATAAAAAATTTCATAATAATTAATTTTATTCAAGAACATACATTATTTAACATTGTAGATATTTTTATGTTTAGAGTTTTTGATAATTAGTCCAAAACTACTACTTAACAAATCATATATTATAAAGTAGACCCTTCTACTAACTCTCTATTTAAAAATAAAATAAAACTCTTCAAAATAAAACAAGATTTATTTTTATTTATAAATTTCTTCGTAACATTCATATTGAATTACTTATTTCTCTTACCCATCCTTATAATCAATGAAAATAATTTTAAAATATTGGTATGAGCACAAAAATATTAGTAAGGGATATAAATAAAGAGATCTTTAGTCAAGTGATAATATAAAAACCAATAAAACCCATTTGATAAATTTTTTTTAACATGAATAGAAAAATAATGAATTTTCCTTGGGAAATATTTGATATGTCACTCTTATATTCACACTTACACATGTAATAACCATTTCATCAACTTTTATCTTCAGAGTACCTAATGCATTGGAGAGCTATAATGGGGCTCACCTTTCATATCTTGATCTATAATGGGATCAACCCAATATATCTTGAGTTATAATGTGGATAAACCCATCATATCATGATATATAATGTGATCAACACAATAGAAACTATATCCAACAAATATATCATAAATAAAATAGTTGATAACTCATTTCAACCCTTGAGAAAAACACATTCATATTTTCAAAATACCATTTTTTCATTAAACATATCCCTTTTTAAATATAAAAAATCATACACATAAAACTGAAATAACATTCTAAAAATAAATAAAAAACATATAATGGAAATATAATAGTAATATAGCATCATGAATTTTTTTGAAACTGTTCATTCCATATAAAAAAGAACAATCTTTTTGAATTTTATAAAGGAGACATTTAAAGGGATTTTAAAAGGAAAGTCCCTTAGCTCAGATTTGACTTCTTAAAATGTGTTCAAAAACTTCTGTATAATGGTTTTAATAGTGTGATTAATATATTATATAACTAAAAAAATGTTTATAATACCTTAAATAGTCTTCTTATAATAATTTCCACCCATTTATTAACAATATTTTGTTATTTTTGTTGTTTTAGATGCATTATTTTCGTAGTTTCCATGGTCTGTTTATTTATGGTCTTCCTTGTAAAAATGAAATAATTATCAAAAAGTGATAATATATATATTTTTAGGTCATTTTAAATAATTAAATATGAAATTATACTTGCCATGATTTTTGTAAAAGGGAAAAAAATCATCATCCAAAAAGGCGGTGACTTAATACACTATGGATGTCGATTTCATCATTTAAGAAATAAAAGAGAAGAAGAGATATTTTATAAGGAATATAACATAAAAAAAAATTTCAGTATATATGTGATACTAAGGTTGTCAGGAAATATTGTATAACAGGTGGGGATAAGGTATAAGTGAAAAACAATTTAAAATAAAATAAAAAAGAACCTTACTTCTGAAAAATTCCCTATAAGAACCCCTTAAAGGATCTTGGACGTAGTCTTTTTGTGAGACCAAAATTATAAGAATGTGGAAATGGATGAGGAGGTTAGAATTTGGTATAGGTTATCATAATAATATGAATTGAGGTGATTAAAATTTGTGTATGAGGGGGCCTCCTTTTATAATTGAGGCGAGGGGTAACATTGTAATTACACAAACTATTAAAATATAATAAATTTATCATAGGTTTTAAGACTCACAAAAGGGACAAAAATAATTTTATATCAAAATTTAGACCAAATAATTTTATTTTTATCCTTGTTCAATAATTTTGTGTTTTTTAAATAATTTAATAAAATATTTTATTCATAGATTTTTTTTTCAAATTAAAAACTATTCACAATCATAACATTAACCACATAAAAAAAGTTTAAAATTCGAATTAAATAATTCATTATATCTTATAAATATTATAATTACCTATTGAATTCTTGAATTGACTAATAAATATCAAATAATATTTATTTTACTTTTTTTAAAATCATTAATTTTATTTATTCATTAATTAAATATTTACTGCATCATAATTTTTCAAGTCGTTGAGAAAATTATTTATCACCCAAAATTAAAAACAAAATTAATGTAAAAGATAACATTATTATATTTCTAAATACAATTTTTGTTAGAAAAACAATTTCGAAAACTTCTAATTAAAATATTATTATAATTTAAAGTTACAGTGTGAACAAGTTGTCTTTCTTTTTAATAAGATAATATAAAGGGACTAATGTGATCCATGTGGGTCCATAATGCCTCTAATTAGAATAAAACATGGTAATGATCGTCATTTTATTATTTGAAAAGTTTTACCCAAATTTTTTGTTATTTAATAATTATTATATTTTTAATAAAAACATTTTATTTATTTTTCTTATACTTACACAAGAACTTCATCTGCATTGCACATACATTAGTACTAATTATTTAATATTAAAAATAAATTAATATCATAAAAATAAGTTATATTGGTTCAAAATAAAATTATATATTCCTTTATTATTTATATTCACTCATATATATTTCAAAGTAACATCTTAAATTTGTTATTTTTTCTTTTCATTCCCTACACATTCATTTGGATAAGATCAATTTTATATTACTATAAATTTTGAAATTAACAGAAAATGACATAAACAATACACAATAATTAATAAATGAGTCTTGAAAATATTTTTTATCACTCAATTTTTTTTATAAAGAACCAAAATTGATATTTCCAATACTGCATAGACATTGTGTCGACACTGATAATAATGTTTATATTTATATAATTTTAATATTACAAGTTATTTATGTACAATATTACTCTCATAATATTATTATTTCATTATTAAATAAATTAAATAAAGTTAATTTAACAAAAATTTCTTCATGACATCATGAAAAATACAGTATTTTATTTATTCACAAAAAATTAAACTTTTTCTGAAAATTCTCCAAAAAGGCATACAAATATAATTTCAACATACTAAATTCAAAAATGAAAATATTATTGTTAAAATAAAATTATATAAGTGATAAATTAATTTTTTAAAATAAATAACCATATAATAAATTATTTGTTTTAAGAATTACTATTAAAATAAAAAATACCAATAAATATAAAAAAAATTTCTATAAAATCATGGGTTGTTACATTCTCCCCCTATTTTTGAAATTACATCCTCACAATTTTATTCACTTATTAATAAAATTGGGTTACTTTTTCCTCATATCATTTTTAGAATCCCATTTTGTTTCTTCTTACACGTTGTTTCTCCACAAAATCTTAACTTGGTAAATAAACTTATTCCACAAAACTTGCTCTCTACGATTAAGAACCTGAATATGTTTCTCTTCTTAAGAAAGGTTTTATTAGAGATGAACAAATTATAGGCTTAAAACATTATATGGATCTAGAACATACTTTCTTAACATCAAAACAAGAAAAACATTGTGTATTTGAGATAAAATCAGAGGAAAAGCTACTCGATAGACAATTGGTCCAACCATATCCAAGATTTCAAAATATCCAATGAACCATGGAATTAACATTCCTTTCTTACCAAAATGCATAAAACTTTTCCAAGGATAGATTTTAAGGAAAACATGATCACCTACCTCAAAAAAATTTTCTTTCCTCCTGATATGTGTATAACTTTTTTTCCTACTCTAAGCTATCTTTATGTGCTACTGAATCAATTTATCTTTTATACCATTTTATCTACTAATTTTAGTCCAATTAACTTTTTATCCTTGAGTTCATCCCAAAAATGTAGAGTTTGACACTAATTTTCTATATAATTCGACAAAAGTATCTATAGGTATAATAGAATAAAAACTATTATTATACTATGACTCAACTAAACAAATTTGTTGATCCCAAATTCACTAGTAATCCATTGAACTAGCTCATTTCATGTTCTCCAATTTCTGAATTATTTGTTCAAACTACCCATCCGATTGAATAAGAAAAGCTATACTGATTTTTAATTCTATTCCTAATGAATTATGGAGGCCTTTCCAAAATTTAGAAGTGAACCTAGAATCACGATCTGATATAATGGAGAAAGGACCTCTATGTAACATGATAATATTTTGGAAGTATAGTTGAGAAATATAATCTAAAGAAAAAGAATCTAGAATAAGAAGGAAATGTGATGATTTATTAAAATGATCAACAATAACTCAGATTTCATTGTTACCTTGAGATGTCTTTGGTATTCCCACCACGAAGTCAATGGATATATTTTCCCATTTCTACACTGGGCACTATAAAAGGCTGAATCATAACCTTCGGTAACTATAACTATGCTTTATCTTATTGACATGTCAAACATTTCACAGTAAAATCTGAAATATCTATTTTCATTCCATCCCACTAGTAATACTCTTGAAGATCTATGTACATCTTCGTGCTTCTAGGAAGAGCTAAAATAGAGAACTATGAGATTCACATAAAAAAAATTCTTTCTTCAGTTATGAATCACAAGGAGCACATAATCTCTTCTCAAACCTCAAAACACAATATTTATCAATGTTAAACATAGGAAACATACCCTTTTAAACCAATTCTATTTTTTTCTACAACTCACAATATTCCTTATCAGCATGCCTTATTCTGACTGAAAGAGATTACTACATTTTCACCTGAAAAAAAATAGATATATATCCTACACTAAAAACTTCCAAGCCAAAATTTATCATATCATGAACCAACTGGTCACATTATAAACCTATCACGGTTAATGTAGAATTAATTTTCTGAATCAATGAATTATCTAATTTATTTAAATTCCCATGATTGTAATGGATCGTGCAGTCATAATCTTTGATTATTTCCATCCATATTTTCTATCTCATATTCAATTCCCTATGAGTAAATATATACTTAAATATTTTAAAATTAGTATATATTTCAGATTTTACTATATAAAAATGATTCCTCTATATTTTTAATGAAAATAAAGTAGTAGATAATTCCAAATCATGTGTAGGGTAATTTAACTAATGAGGTTTTAACTGACATGAAGCATAACCAATTAACTGATCATTCTACATCAGAAAACAACCAAGTCCCTTTATATATGAATAACTATATATAAACATTTACCACTTCTATAATGCATGGTTAGAACTAGATCATTCACCAATATTATTTTGAATTCCTAAAAATAATCATCACATTATTTTTTATAGAATAATTTAACTCATTTTTAAGTTAACATAAATAGTGGGCTAGATAACAATGCAATGTTTTCAAAAAACCTATAGTAATAGACTACCAAAATAAGAAAACTACAAATCTCAGTTAAATTTTTGGTTCTAGGACATTATTCAACAACTCTCATTTTATTAGTATCAATAATTATTCCATCTTTAGAGACAATGTGACCAAGGGAAAAAAATTATTGCAACAAAAATTGACACATGATGAATTTTCCATGAAATTTATTTTCTTTTAAGTTTTTCAAAACTACCATTAGATGTATTTTATGATCCTCTTTACTTTTAGAATATACCAAAATGATATCAATAAACACAACCACACTCTTATCTAAGAAGTCATGAAATATTTTATTTATAAGATCTATAAATATAGCTGGTGCATTAGTTAACCCAAATAGAATAACAAAAAATTTATAATGCCCATATCTAGTATATAGCGTAGTCTTCAAAATATCTACTTCGTTTAATTTCAACTAATGGTACCTGAACCTCATATTAACTTTCGAAAAATACTATACTCCTTGGATATGAACCAACAAATCATCGATACAAGGAAAATAATATTTTATTCTTAACGATAATTTTATTTAAGGTTGTATAATCAATGAAAAGCCTCATTGAACCAACTTTATTTTAAACAAACAGGATTTAAACACCCCATAGTGAAGTGATGGGTTAGATAAATCCCTTATCTAATAGTTCTTGTATATGATTTTTCAACTCTAAAAGTTCAATTTAAGCCATTCGATAAGGGAATTTAGAAATTATCTTAGCATCAGAAACTAAGTCAACAGTAAAATCAACTTCTCGATCAGTAATAACACCCAGAAAATCATTAGGAAATACATTAGTATTATCATTTACCACCGGCTTATCATTAATCTAAATGATTCCCTTGTTTTCAACAATGTGGGAAAGATAAAATTCATTTCCATCTTTAAATTTTTTTTATCTTCCTGATATATTATCAATCATACAGGTTCATTATTATATGAAAACTGATACTCTTTCTATAAAACATCCTCTTTTTCTCTGTAATATATCTTTTCTTGGTAAAATGAAATCCAATCTATACTTAGAATAACATAAAACTCTAACAGAGGTAATACAACAAGGTTTTATAGTAATATTTTTCAAAAGAAAAAAATTGATTCTTATAATTTCTTTTTTCCTCAATATTTACACTAGGTGTTTTTACCATGAGTTTTGGACTCATTTCATAAGGCCAAATTTATAATTTATTAGAAAATTTCTCACAAATGAAAGAATGTATAGACCCTGAATCAGGAAACACATTTTAGAAATTTGTAAAAAGGAATAATTTACATGATACGACTTCATTTGATGGCTCAATATCTAATGAAGTGGTTACAAAGGATTTATCCATGCCCTTATTATTTCAATCTTGCATATTACTTTCCGGAGTGACTGGCTTCAAACAAACATTATAAAAATTACACAATTCTTTATAGTTAAAGAATCTCACCATCAACTTATTGTTAATTTTCCAATCATTTTTATTTCATTCATGAGACATGTGCCCAAACTTTCTATATCGGTTCCATTTCCAAAAATTTACAATAAATTTTGGAGGATTCCTTTAACCACACATTTTAGAAGAAGGGAAATTTATTTTATTACCTCCATATTTCATTGATGAATTATTCCCCAATTCTTTCTAACATGACTGCTTATTAATCTTTTCATCATGGGAAATATACCTGTCAGAAAATTCTATCTCAAACTTTTCATCACAATGAACAAGTTTTTCATAGCTTTTAAAATCTCATGATTCCAAAGATCTTAGTAAAAATAGTTTCAAACTAGAGTAAAATATATTAATTTTTCTATCAAAGTCCCGAGTAAAATCCTATATATATCTATCCAATATTTTAAAATTGGATTAATTTGATTTTCTATAATCATAATTTTTTTCTTCAATTCCATGAATTATTTCTCCATTCTAAGTCAAACAGTTTTAGGAAAATATATTTCTAGAAAAAGACTCGTAATATCACATCATTATAGTATATCAAGACCGTATTTTTATTTTCTATTATTAATTAGATACCAAAACTGATTTTATTAAACTTCTAAATGATAAGTGTATAGTATTACCTTTTTTGGTTTTAAACATCCCATGATAGCATATATCAGTTCAGGAGCATTAATCCATCATTCGATAATCATTGGATCTGTTGTTATACTGAATACTGGTGGATGGTGCCTCATAAAATACTCAAAAAAAGATTTGTTCCTTCATGGTAGACCAATTTAATCTCTAGAATTGATTCCACCCCCACTTATTTCCTAGTTCAACTGAGCCATTACTGTCAAAAACTGTTTTGTTCTGATACCCAATATTTTAGGCTGAAGATTCAGAAGGATATTGTTCTGTTAGTGCCTTTCTACTTCAACTTCCCTATTTATTCACTAGAAATTCATTTTGAATAGATTCATTATCATTTCAAATTAACCACAGAGTAAAAATCATTTAGGTTATTATATTCACATCATTCTAACCCCAAAATTTATATAAATCATCCTTTAATACCAACTTTAAGGACCCATCCATAAAAAATTTCATAATCTTGAATTTTAGTCAAGAACATACTTTATTTCACATTTAGGATATTTTCAAGTTTATAGTTTTAGATAATTAGGCAATAACTATTACATAACATCTCAAATATTAAAAAGTAGACACTTATATTCAATATCCATTTTTTCACAAAATAAAATTCATTAAAATAAAAAAAGTTTTTTTTCTTAATAAAAATATTCATAACCTTAATTTTGACTTCCTCCTTTCTATTAAACATCCTTATAACCTATGATAAACATTTTAAAAACTTGGGATAAGCACATAAAATATCATTTAGAGATATAAAGAAATAAATTATTAGTCAGGTGATAACATAAAAACCAATAAAATAAATTTCATAAAAACTTATTAACATGAATAGAAACATCATGAAGTTGAATTGGGAAATATTTAACATATCACTATTATATTTACCCTATTATATTGAATAACCATTTAATCAAATTTCATCTTTTGAGTACCCAATTCATTAAAGAGCTATAATGAGGCTCACCCGTTATATCTTGAGCTATAATGGGCTCAACCCAACATATCATGAGCTATAATAAAGATCAAACTATCATATATTAATATATAATGGGTTCCACCCAACATAAACTATTTCCAAGAAACATATCACGAATAAAACATTTAATAACTCATTTCAACCCTTGAGAGAAACACATTTAGATGTTCAAAATATCCTTTTTTGTAAAACAAATAACTTTTAAAATATAAAAAATCATGCATAGAATAATGAAATAATATTATATAATAATAAATATGAAAACATATAATAGAAAAATCATAATAATATAGCACTATGAAATTAGGTGAATCCACTGAATCCATATAAAAAAATAATATTTTTAAACTAGTAAAAGAGACATTTAAAAGTATTTTAAAAGGAAATTACCTTACCATAGGTTCGAAATCCATAAAATGCTCAAAAATACTCTATAATGGTTTGAATATTGTTATTAATATATTAAATAACTAAATATATGTTTATAATACCTTAAATTGTCTTCTTATAAAAATTTCACCAATTTATTAACAATATTTTATTATTTTCATTATTTCGGGTGCATTCTTTTCAGGCTTTCCAAGGTCTATTTATTTATGGTCTACCTTGTAAAAATGAAATAATAATCTATAAGTGATAATAAATATATATTTATTGCATTTTAAATAATTACATGTGAACTTAAACTTTCCATGATTTCAATAAAAGGGAAACGAAATATCATCATCCACGAAGGCGAGGAATTAACGCACTACAGACAAAAATTTTGTTATTTAAGAAATAAAGAAGAATATGAGAGATTTTATATGGAATATAACATAAAAAAACAACACTCTAGTATATATATGATACTAAAGTTGTCATGAAACATTGAATAAGAGGTGGGGATAAGGTATAAGTGAAAAATAATTTAAAAGAGAAGAAAAAGGAACTTTAATTCTTGAAAAATCCACATTGATAACCCCTTAAAGGATCTTGGAAGATGTATTTTTGTGAGAAAAGAAGCACAAGAATTTTCAAAGGGATGAGGATGACGGAATTTGGAAGAGGTTAGTTGGACATGATTTTTTGAGATGTTGAAAATTTGTGAAGGAGGGAGCCTCCTTTTATAATTGAGGTGAGGGGTAACTTATGAATTATTAAAATTATTAAAATATAGGGTTTAAGACTTAAAAAAGGGATAAAAATTATTTTATATCAAATTTTAGAGAAAATTATTTCATTTTTGGGCTTGTTCAATAATTTTTTGTTTTTTAATTAATTTAATAAAATACTTCATTCATTGAAAAATAATTGTGTCAAATTAATTTTTTTTCACAATCACAACTTTATACACATCAAAACAAAGTTTCCAATTAAAATTAAATTATTTATTATATCTTATACATATAATAATTACCTATATAAATAATGAATTGGCTTAGAAATATCAAATTATATTTATTTTACTATTTTTAAAATTGTTAATTTGATTTATTCACTAACTAAATATTTACTACATCATAATTGTTCAAGTAATTAAGGAAATTATTCATCACCTCAAAATTAAAAATAAAATTCTATGAAAAATATAATTTTAATATATTTTTAAATACTATTAATTTTTGAAAGATATTTCTAGAAAACCTCTTATTAATATATTATACTAATTGAATGTTTTAGTGTGAACAAGTTGTATTTCTTTTTAATAAAATAATATAAAGGGACTAATGTGATACATGTGGGTCTATAATATACCCAATTTTAATAAACATGAAAATGGTTATTATTTTCCGATATAAATTTTTTTTCCAAAATTTGTGTCTTTTAATAATTCTTATAATTTTAATAAAAACATTTTATTTATTTTTCCTATTCTTGCACAAGCACTTTATTAGTTTTGAATAGATATTAATGTTAATTATTTCATAATAAAAATAAATTAATACCATAAAAATAATTTAATTATATGTAAAATAAAATTTTGTATTCGGTTATTATTTTTATTTACTCATATACATGTAAAAAAACATCATAATTTTGTTATTTTTTCTTTTCTTGCCCCACGCAAGCATTCCACAGGTATTTGGATAAGATTAATACTATATGACTATAAAATTATAAATTAATAGGAAAAAATATACAATACATAATAATTAATAAATAATTTTAGGATTTAATATTTAGCACTTGATTATTATTTATAAATAAACAAAATTGACATTGCCAATGCTGTGTAGGCACTGTGTTGACACTAATAATAACTTTTATACTGATCATGAATTGAATATAATTTTCATGTTATAAGTTATTTCTATAAAATAATACCCTTATAATATCATTATTTAATTATTCAATAAATTTAATAAATTTCATATCCAAAAAATTTCTTCATGATATCCAGTAAAAGATACCATATTTTATAAAAAAACACCATTTTTTTTCTATTCACAAAAATTAAACTTTTTCAAAAAATTATCAAAAAATCATACTAAGATAATTTCAACATGATGAATTAAAAATGATTTTTTTTTCAAAATAAAATTCTATAATTGTAAAATTATTCTTTTAAAATAGGTAACCATATAATAAATTATTTGATTTAAGAATTACTATTTATATAAAAAATTCTAATAAATATAAAAAAAATTATTCTATAAATACCTAAGTTGTTGAAATATCAATATATATTTAAAATATGGATGTTATTGAGAAATGTAATTGACCAACCATAGTAAAAAGATTCATAGTTTTTTTTGGAAGGATACTAAAAATGATTTTTCTCTCGACTATCAAAGCCACTCACCAAATTGAATTGAATGGGGGTTAAGTTCTTGGGGATAAATGAATGTGTATAGAATTTCAGAGAACATAATACAAGGTTGGTATTCATTCTTGTAATTACAATATCCTAAAATGGATAAATTTTTTGATCAATAGTGATACATCAAGGAACGGATTGGGATGCAACCTCATGAAGAATGACATAGTGAAAATATATACCTATTTCCAGTTAAAAATTCATGAGAAAAACTACATGAATCATGATTTGGATTTTGGAGTGGTAATTTTTTAATTAAATATCTGGTGGAATTATCTATATAGTGACATTTAAGATATATATACTAATCATAGAAGCTTGAAGTATGTATTTTCACCAAAGGAGTTGAATATTCTCTCGATAAGATTGCTGGATTTGATTAATGATTATGATTTTTTAAAAAATTACTAACATGGGAAGGAAAATAAAGTGGATGATGCACCGATTTGGAAAGAGTATTCTTGTTTTTACGTTATGATTATTAAAGGTGGTTATTTTTTTGGGGTTTTTAGAATATGGATATTGAAATTATGAAGAAAGGGGAAACCATCCATGAAAATGAGGATTAAGAAGGAAAAGTGGGAAGATGTGGAATTACAGAAGAAAGTGAGGAATTTCTAGAGTTAAACCCTGATCATTTTGGAATGATAAAGATTATGAACTAAGTACGTGTCTAATCAATACCAAACATGAGGATGGAGATGTTGGATGACTCTCATAGTTCATCATTCTCAATTCATTTTTGAAGAATGAAGATTTATAGTGATCTAAAAGAGTATTTATGGTGGGATAATATGAAATGAAATATTGTAGAGTATGTATCTCGATACCTAGTTTTTCAACAAGTTATGGATGAGAAACTAAAGTATAAGGGTATTTTATAAATATTACCCATACCTAAATGGAAATTGGAAAACATCACTATGAATTATGTAGTCAGACTCCCTAAATCATCAAAAGGAAAAAAATGATATTTTGGTTGTAGTCGATTTCCTTACAAAGTCATCACACCTCACTAATATAAGAGAATATTTATATCTTGACCATATTTATAGAAAATATTTTAAATATGTGGGAATATTTCATGGAATAAAACATTATATTATATATGATTGGGATATGAGGTATACATCACTATTTTCATGAAGTATTAAACATGATTTGGATAAAAAGATGAGTTTTATCACTGCATATAATACCTAGAAAGATTTTAAATATGGGAGGACCATTATAACATTAGATACATGATGAAATATTTCTCTATATATTTTAAATGTGGTTGGTTTTAACACTTTCTTTGGTGGAATTTTCTTACAAAAATAACTTTCAATCAAGTATTCAGATGGATCTTTATAAATCCCTCTATGGAAAGAATTGTAGAAATCTAATGTTTTAGAATGATGTTGGGGAAATAAATATATTGGGAGCCTATCTAGTGGATGAAATTTTAGATAATGTTATATGAATTAAACACTACAAAATGGAAAATGAATACTGATAAAAAATTTACACAAATAATCATCAATGAGATCATGAGTTTGTTGTCGGTGAAAATGTGTTTTTGTAAATTTCTCCATAGAAGAAGGTAATTATATTTTGGAAGATATAAAACGATGCATTTGGTATATTTACCCCTTCAATATTTTTGATCATATCGATATTATGTCTTATCTATGGGATCTTCCACCAAATCTCTATCATGTTTATGATGTGTTCCAGGTATATCTCCTCAAGAAGTGCATACATGATCCTTAAAAATTAACGAACTCAAAGTTTGCACAAATATAGAATGATATTTCTTATAAGTAATAACTAGTGGATATTCTGGTTCATAGAGAGAAATTATAATGCAATAAAATCACTCACATAGTTATAGTTTTGTAGAATAACCATAATTTGAGGAAGCTATGTGGGAACCTAAGGTTGTGATGAGGTAAAAGTATTATAATTTGTTTGTATCATAGTAAAAAAATTTTGAGGGAGATATTTATTTTAAGGGGGGTTATAATTTAACAGAATGATATTTTATGATATAGTTTTTTATAAATAAATATTATTTTTTTGATAATTTTTCTTATATGCAATGATGAGTTTAAACGAACCAAAAAATACTATTGAAATGTTATTATTTAATGTGAAAATTATCGCATAGTCATTTAATAAGATAATATGAGTATGAATTATTAAATTATGAAATATTTAGGGTTTTAAAAAGTACAAAATTAATTCATTGGTTATAAATTTATTATAAATGAAAACAAAAATCTTTTGAATGTAAAATAGATGTTTTTTAGATAATTTATTTTTATGGGAACAATGTTTTTTTATCTAAATAAATAAAATTAATCAGTATTAATGAGTTATTTTAATTATATTTATATATTATATATTCAATATTTTCTTAACATTCATCTAATGTTTTTACTATGCATGAGATAATAATAAATATATTAGTGTGCTTAAAAAACATTTTCCTAAAACTGGGTTTTCATTTTATTTTATGAATTTATATTAAAATTGATTTCATGAATTTATAGAGATTAGATATTTGAAAATGGGTAGAATATTTGTAATTATGTGGTTTAAATTTTATAAGTATGAATATTTTATTTTTGGTCTTTATGAATAATAGCTTTGGTAAACAATTTTCACCTTAGTAAGGGTAAAATAGATAAAATAGGGTTAAACCCATGAGGTAAGGTCTCAAAATCAACCCCATTTGTCCTATTTTATTTGTGTAGTTCATCCATTTACATCAAATTATAAACTATATGGACACTTTGTTCTATTTTTCTTTGATTATGTTGTTTATATTTATTTAAGGAAAAAATAAATAAAAATTGTTAGTCTCTTGAATTTAATATCTACACTTTTTTATATAAATATAAAAATATGAAACATTCTATTATAATTGATTATTTAAAAGGTAAATTATTATTATTTTCATGGTATATTATTTCAAAATTTTAGTGATTAAATAATTACCATAAATGCTTATAAAATGTTGATATAATATTTATTCAATTAATAGAAAAATAAAAGAAATATTTTTAAAATATTAAATGTCATAATATTGGAAGAATTAATATTATACAAAAATTATATTGAAAAAATTAACATATAATAAATTTGTTAAAGGTTTGGATTCGAATTCCATTTATTTCATATTATTTTAAAGTAATATTAGGTGAATCTTTCTTAAAATCACATTAATTTTTTTATATATTTTATTACTAAATTATTTAAAAATAAAAAAATATGGAAATTGTACAAGTAGAATGATAAAGAGTCTGAAATTTCATCCATTTTCCATCCATGACCCTGTTGTTACCTTATTTTTAAAATTATTACCCTTTAATAATAAAAATCCATTACCGTTATTAAGATTAAAAATGTTTAACCAATGGGTTAAACCAAAAGATATGGTATAAATAAAGAAAAACCTATATTAATTTAATTGGATGATAATATTTCTAACTTATACTCAAATTATTTTAATATATAGCCATTTTGAAACATTTTTATTAATATTGACTTAGTTATATTCTAATCTTTTTAGTAATTCCAATTGTGTCATATCCCTTCCTTATAAAAGAGTACCCCATACCACTGTTATTCACAAAAAATTGGGGCATATATCTCTAAAAAACCTAAAAATAACCATCCATAACATCCTTATACATTTTATATAGGTTAGTTTCTTCCCAAAGGACCAATATTAGTGTTCTTAGGAGGATATATAATGGAGTTCTTGCCAAGAATAAGTGATCGACTTAACTGATCAATTTTTTTTAATATCCCTTTACATATAATAAATATGTGGTATTTTTTCATAATATAAAAAATTAAATTTCCAAAATATACAAAAAATTATATTATGATTATTAAACCACCATTATCCACACTCTTTTTCATAAAAGGAAAATGTTAATGTCACTCATGTGTATATGTGGAGTACCACCTCCACAAAGTGATGTGATTTGTTTTTCGTTTCTTCTTTACATGGATGGTAATAAGAAAATATTTTATCAATATATATGATATATATGACATAGTAATAATTATATAATGTTTACCTATTATTTAACGTTATTTTTCTTTATCCTTCGAAATGTGAAAACATCATTCATATGCACGTACATCCTATCCTCTCCAAGAATGGTGTAATTCATTTTTTTATCTGTAATTTTAATGGATGATAATAAATATATAAATAATTAATATATATTATATTTCTATCATTTTAATATATATATATATATATATATTATTTAATAATTAATAATGTAACAACTCGAGTCTTTATGAATTATTATTATTTTGAATAAGTTAAAATTCTTTGATGTCTCGTGTTTTACGGTACACCAAGTTAAACTTGATTTATACACAACTACAAGTTAATATTAAAATATATGATGTAATGAGTTTATATTGTGGTAAATTAACAAAATAAATTTTTCTTGTAATATGAAATACCAAATTTAAATTGTGTTACATGCAACACCTAGCTTTGCTTGTGTTACATGTAAAACTGAGTTTAAACGAAATGTGACATATTATTAAAATTTTATTATACTTGTTCCCTAGCCATTGGAATCTAGGGTATGAAAATGATTAAATAAATATTGAAATTATGGTATATTATTTTTATAAAATTTAATCTTTGGTAACCAATTAATTAAAATGAAATTAAGAACCATTTGAAAATAAAGCAATTCTGTGATGAATAACTATTTTTTTATATCCACAAACACGTTTTACATCAATAAAATTAAAAAAACACATTTTATGAATGATTATAATGAAATTTTCATATTATGTATTAAATAAAATATTAAAAATTCATATTAGGTGTTTTATAGTCATGATATAACATTAAATAAAATTTTATGCATAAAAGGTGTATTTTCCTAAAAGAATGTTTTACCGCCTTTTAAGGGCGCACTTATTTTAAAAATAATCTTTGAAACTTTTTGAAATTATATTTGATAAATATAATTTTTTTTAATTAATAATGTAAAAATTATCTTAGGGTGAATTTTGGGATTTTTCTAAAATGTTTCTTTTTCTTGATGAATAGTAGGAAATATAGAATTTTAATGAAAAACCACATTTTCATCTAATTTATTTATATAGTTAAATTATATTTTAAATTAGATTTAGAGTATATTTAGTTTAATTATACATCAATAAATCTAATTTACTTTTTATTCAAATTTATATAGAAATTGGATTTAAAATTTTTTCAATCTTTTGAACATTTTCATTTTAAAAACCCGTTGTCACATCCCGTTTGTGGGATTAATTTTAAATTAATTTCAAACAATTATGTGAATTTAATTTTAAAAAAATTATTTAATATTTATAAATAGTATAATTTATAATTTCTAATAAGTTCTAATAATTTTTTTACCAAATTATTTAGTGAAAAGAGTTAAAATTAATCATGGTGATTAAGAGAAAAACAAGTTTACCAAGGTACTAAACTTTAAACATAAGGGAAAAAATGGCATATAAATTTTTTAAAAACCCATTGGATGAACATATTTCAAAATTAAACATTAATTAATATAACTTTTTTACATTATTTATTCATTTTTGTGGTAAAAATTTAGGTACACATAACACTATTTAAAAAAATAACAAGTGTGTCATGTCCCCCACTTATAAAAGGCCACCACCTCCCATCAACTATTCACACCCACAAAATCAATTGGATCAGCCAATAAATTCTCAAATAAATTATAAAATTCCATCTATTCATATCATAATACTTTTTTTGGGTATAAATCTAACCAATTATGGATTTTGGTGGAAACAAAAAAGAGATACCCGAAAAAGAGATAATGTTCATCAACGAAGGTTTTTTTGTTTTATTTCTTCCTAAAACCCATTTAAATTTTTTATATAACGCTTATATAATAATACTAGTATATTAATTATACTTATATTTTGTTATGTTAATGTTACTACCTAAAACCACTCACACTTTCATCAAATGGGTTATGAAATCATTGTTCGTGTGTAATATGGACTACCGCCTCACGAACCGATGTCATTTGTTTTTCCATTACCACCTATCATGGTTTGGAATAATAATATAAATAATATTTATAAATTATATTTATTCTGTTTATTATGATATTAAAAATATTTAATTTTTACATATCAAATACCTCAATGCTATTCATTTTGTGGGAATACGATAATGTCATTCTTATGTAAGGCGGACTACCACCTCACAAAACATTGTGATTCGTTCATATTTTAAATAGAATGTTTTAATAATTGGTTTAATAAAAATATTTAATACATATGACATAAATATTATTCTATAATTATAATCTCTCATGTACTTTTATTTCTTTCAATTTGATGAAAAAAGTAAACAACAATCATCTTTACGTATGACCTACCGTCTCAATGAACGATGTATTTCATTTCTTATTTATATATTTTATTGGTTATTATAAATAAAATTTTAATATATATATATATATGATATTTATATCATTTTTATAATTATGGATACTATAAAAGAATAATTACATTAATAAGAGAAAAATATAAAAAAGCATAACATATATGAAAAACAAAATGGTTATTACCTGAAATGTAACTTTAACGTTAAATTATTAATAAAATTGAAATAAATGATCATAATAAAATAATATATGATATGATATAAATGAATATAGTTATTTAAAAAATATATAATAAATTTATATTTATTATATAGTAGGATTGAAGAAGTATAGTGGAAGTAAATACTTAATGTAAGGGATTTACGTCTCACTTTAACTTTTGTAAGACACATGCTATTTTCACCACCTATTTCTTTTATGTTGTGTATATAATGACGATGAATGTAATTTATGATTCTTATAAACAAATTTTTTTTAATTTAAATATCCATTTATGGATATATCATTCATGGGGTTACGGTTTCAATGTTACCAAAATGTTAATGGAATTTTGTTTCAATTTTTCTTCTTTGAGACACATGTTATTTTATGAAACTATATTATTTTACGAGCTGTATATAATGAAACATTGACGTGATATATCATGAATATAAACATTATAATTATATTTTAAGAATCATGCAATGTTAATTTTTCATTTTTATTATTATTCAAGGTTACCAATGTGGTAGGAGTTTATTGTTACAATATCATCATTTATTGGGATTATTTGTGATTATGACTATATTAATGAAATTTTATGATATATATATCTTAAGAATTATCATGGAAATTTATTATAATCTTGTTATTAAAGATTAATTAATTTAATGGTACCATTTTTCTACTCTGTTGTACTTAGATAATTAAGAATTATTTTTAAGAAAATAAAATATCCTTTATCGCTCCATTTAGAAATTTATTTTCTCACAAAACCATGTTTCCTAAAAATATTTTTAAATGACATATTAATGAAATTTTATAGGAAAATGATTTTGGAAAAGTTTTATGATTTAAGAAGTGTTTTAAATGCTTTTAAAATATTTCTTTAAATGTTTCCAAGGTTATTTTAAAAGAATATGATTTTCAAAATGATTTATGTTTCAAAAACTGTTTTAAAAAAATGAAATGATATTTTCCTCAAGAAATGTATTAAATGAGTTTCCCAAATTATTTTCCATATAAGATGAAATTCATTGGTGTTACTCATTAATTACTAGGTATATTATAAAAGGATACCATGCATTTTATTTTTATGAATGTTTTATGATTTTAGGGCATGATGTCTATGAAACCCATTTCTCTTACAAGGGTAATATGATTATGAGACTAGTTTCTATTCCACAGGTCATATTATTATTAAACCCACTTATTTTCATGGTATATTCTATAATTAAATGATTAAATTTTAAGATATGATGAAATATTTGTGATACCCATTTCATTTCATGGGTTATGATATGATAAATGTTTATGATCTTGTGGAACAAATTAATATGGTTTTAATTATGAGATGGGTGGGACCTATATATTCCTTCAATTAATTGGGTAGTTATTTATATATATCATGATATAGGTATGGATATAATGGGGAGTGAACCTAGTATAGTAATATAGGTTTTGAATAAGGTGTGAACTTGACACATTAATATAGGGTTGGAAGGTAGAGAGAACTCCGTACACTAAAGGACTTTATCTGCTATGATGGCCTTGGTAGCGATCCTTGAACAATATGAAATTTATTTTCTATGATTACATGTATCCCAAAAATTCATGCCTTATGCCAATGTTATAATCTCATGGATTATGTTCATTGATTCTATTGTGATTCATGTCTTATAAACTTTCAATATTTATTCCATGAATAATGATTATGATATATTATATACAAGGTATGGTTTTAAAATTTTATTCTCATGTTATCATTATCTTATGTTATTTTTATGCCTACATATGTCCATTATTTACCCTAACCAAGCATCTGAACTCACCATTTCTTATGTTTTATTTCCACAGGTTATGAAGATATGTAATATATATGTTGTGTCTAAGAAGGGTGATAGTTATGAAGAATGTAGTGGTAGATGATATAGTTCACTTATGGACCACTGTTTATGTTTCTATGTTTCCAAAGGCACTAAAATAATACTATCTTTGGGCATCTGTTTTTGTAATATATTAAATATTTTTAAAAAAGATGTAATTTATATGTATGTTAAGACTGTGTGTCTATATTTGGTAATCATGAAATGGTTTAGTTAACCGTTGATGCAAAAACCTTAGTGAGATCCCTAATGACATGTCTAAGGATAATTTTTACAGTATAAGAAAATGCCTAAGAATTTTGGTAAAGGATAGAGTGTGTGTTTGACAAGAAATTGCATCTCTGTATGGATACTACAAGTGGATATTTATTAGGTATAGATGTACATAGGGGAAATAACCGTAAAAAGTCTTTATTTATCTAGACTCAGTCAAGAGCAGGTGCACAACAATGGGCCTTACATTACACATGGTTTAACACTACTAAGGTATATGTTTTGGAAATTCACATAATATTTATGAACCATCATGAAATTTTTAAATAGATTATGAATAAGAATGACCTTGAATAAACCTAAGGTTTCATTGATTAAAAAAATGGTTTCATGATTTAGAAATCTAATAAGTTCTTTTTAGACTTATGTGGTTCCCTACTATGATTAGTGTTTCTTAAATTATTAATTTCTGTTTTAAACAATGTATGGAACCCAAAGTAACCACATTAATACTAAATACGATGAAAAATAAAATGATTTCCCTCCTGAGAAATCAAATTCTATGGTAGCTAGGGTAAAAAATATTGTTTCAATGCACAAAAAACTTTATCAGACTATGAATGATGATGGAATCCAAATTTATTAAATAAGGTAACAACATTTTTTTGATTCATCTATAAGGAAATGTTCACATTATTTCTATGGATCTTTCGATCCACTATTTGAAGAATAATAGATCTGTACCAATAAAATGATATTTTCTATTATTTTGTTTTCCGAACATGACATATTAATTTTGGAAATCTATCATTTAGAAGGTGAATTAGTCCAATGGTGGGATATAATCAAGAATACGAGGTAGAAAAATGAAATAAAATCCATATATTGGGATGATTTCAAGAGATTATTTTTTAATAAGTGATTTCTTCATATTCTTCATATGAAAATAGATGAGTTCCTCAAGTTAATGAAAAGTGATGATTAATCTATTTTTACTTATGATGTCAAGTTTTTAATACTTGTGATATATGATTGTAGAATCATTATAAAAATAAAAATTAAGGCCTATTTTATTCATGAGTGGATTAAATCCAAGTATCTAAAGGGAATTAGCGATAATTGAATTCAGTAGCTAGGAAAAAATTATATGATTTTCCATTAAGGTTTAAATGGATGATGGAGTTACACATTGATCTCATGAGTTTGATATGATGAGAAATATGAAATTCAAATGGAAATATATGAAACATTAAGAGAAGAAAGTTGTGATTTCATTTAATCCCAATTTTTGGAATGAATCAAGGAGGAAGTTTTCTTAAAAGGACTAGAAAATAATTTAAGTTTGGGAATGATGGACATCAAGAATTTAACTACATAAGTGATGGAAAAAAGATAGATAATGATAATAATTGAGAAATAGGTATCCAAATAACGAATCACCCACACTAAATGCTTTAATTTTAAGGGGAATGGAAATTATTCTAATAAGTGGCCAAATCATTGGGTTAGCAATGATTATTGATGGGAGAAACCTATTAATCTAAGGAAAAAAGGGAAATATCATGAAATTACTATTTTTGGATGAGTGAATGATAACAACATATTGAAAGGTACACATACCATTTACTTTAGAACTGTTGTTGTCTTATTTGACTATATATTTACCCATTCATTCACATCAAAAGAATTTTTTATGGTTATCAAGATTCCAATAAAATTATTTGATGTAGAATTAGTAGTGAAAACCTTTAATGGTATGATGACCACTTATCATGTCTTTGATTAATATATGGTTGATCCTTGTGGAAATGTGTTTCATGGAAATGTTATCAATATTCATTTGGTTAAATTTCCTTCCATATTAGAAACACATTGGATTTATATACCTAAAACGCACATCAATTATTGAGAAATATAAGTATTGTTTGATATTCTAAAAAAACCTTTGATCATCGATAAATGTGATGATAAGTATGATATTCTGATGGAGATCACTTCTAATATATGGGTCTCAATTCCCATTAACTAGGGGTGTTTATCTGAGATGTTTTGGGAGAAATATGACATCAATGATAAGTATACTATTTATAAATTTGTTTATGTTTTTTTGGAAGAGTTTTATACTTTTCCACCAAAATGGGAAGTTGAGTTATCAATTGAACTCATACATTGTTTCACACCAATTTCAATGAATCCTTATAGAATGACCCTAATTGAGTTGTAGTAATTGAAGAAAAAACTACATGAAAACTTTTAAAAGGGATCTATTAATCCAAGTGTGTCACCTTGGGGAACACCAATTTTTTTGTCAAAAAGACTGATGGATTGATAAATTTTTTAATATATTATTTAGAGTCTAATAAGATCACATTCAATAAAAATTATCCTATTCCTCATATTGATGACTTGTTTATTCAGATACATAGAGTTCAATACATTTACAAGATTGACCTTTATTCTAGATATCTTCAATTGAGGTTTATAATGGATGATATACCCTAGTTGACATTCAGTACAAGTTATGAAAACTATGAATATACAGTGATGCCATTTGGTCTTAATAATTCCCCTGCTATCTTTAAGGATTTAATTAATTGAGTCTTTAGATATTACCTTGATCAGTTTGTGGTAGTCTCTATAGATTATATTATTATATATTCAAAGATAAAAGAAGTATAATGACCCAATCTTGACATATATTAAATTTAGATCTCTTTTTCAGAATACCTAAAACATTTTACAAATAGACGTCCAAAGATCGTATTAGTCCAGTTCCTTTGGAAACATGTAAATATAAACACTAGCACATAAATGAGCTACAATATCTCCCACTAGGTTATTCTTGAATATCAACCATATTAGACACATCAAAGATAATACATATCTTCATATCCTGGGGAAGGAAACATAAATAGGGATGACCTCAAAAGGTGAATAATGGTAAACAAGGGAGATATATAAGAATATGTATAAGCATAAGGGTATGAGAACATGATCGTGAAAATAGAAGATCATACCCTGAAATTTAAAGATCAAACACATCAATCATGGAATAAATATTAGGATTTCATAAGACATTAATCATAAGGAAATAAAGAACATAATCCATAAAATCATAACGTAAGAATAAAACATGAAATTATGGCCCACAAAGAAGAATATAATATTATTTCTGTAGTATCCAATCCATCACTATCAAATATGTATTAGAAGTATGGGTTAACTCCCCATACCATCTTGGTAGTCATGGTTCACTCCTATAAACATATTAGTAGCATGAATTCACTCCTAGTACCATCTTGGTAGTTATGGTTCACTATCCTGGCCATCTTAGTAGTCATGGTTATCTCTGAATACTATCTTAGTCTATATCATGATATATAAATCTTTACCCAATGCATTAGAGGGAGATATAGGTCTCACCCATCTCATAGTGAAATCATGCAAATACATGAAAAAATATCATAAATAGTCATATCGTAACCCATAAAATGAAATGGTTATTATAACCATGTAATCATATTATAACATGTGAAAAAATAGGTTTTATAATCATATAATCATAAACATAACCCATAAAAAGAAGCAGATTTCAAAAGAATATAACCTATAAAAGAGAAATAAGTTTCATAAAAATAATTTTATCAAAACATAGTACATTAAGAGAAATAATATAAAGGGAAACATTGAATAAATTTCCCAGAATTTCATGAGTAACACCAACAGATGTAATATTATATGGGAAATAATTTCAAATGATCTTTTAATAAAAATTCTTGAGAAAATAAACTTTATGTATTGAAAAATGATTTTTAAAACATAAAACCTTTTAAAAACCTTGCTAATTGAAAATATATTTGAAAACTTATAAAGAAATAAGTTAAAACAAAAAAAAATTTAAAAACATTTCCTTGAAAATGATATTAATGATATTTTGAAAACATTTTTGATTTTTTTTGAATACAATGGTTTCCAACCATAGAGGGAGAGACGATAATATTTTACTTAAAAACATTATCATAAGTACCAAAGAGTTTAAAAATGGTAATAATATATGAGGATATATTGAATAACCATAGGATAAAAAAATTCATGAGTGTCCTTGATATATGGATAGTGAGATTTCAATAATGGAATCATAATCATAAAAAATCTTAAAAGGAAAGGATATTGTTTCAATAAACTCTTATCACCTGGTAAATTGGGACCATACTCTCTATATAAGAAAAAAATAACATAAAACTTAAAATATAATTAATAGAATTCAATTAATTTCATAACATGTAAAATATAAGTATATACACCTCAAAAAAATAATTCAGGTGCATAACACAACTTGAGTATCAAAGAAGGAAAATTGAGACAAAACTATTTTACCGATAGAGTAAGTTTTGAAAAAAAACCCATGAAAGAAATAAAAAAATGGATATTTAAATACAAAAAAAATTAATTATAATAATCATTTAATACATTCTTGGTAAGTATACACATGACATGAAAAGAATGGGGGGTGAATAAAGCATGTATCTCATGGAAATAAAAAGTGAATTGAAATCCCCTTACATTGTGTCCTGACTCTCATCATACTCATTCAAAGAGCATTTATAAAAAATATAAATTTATTATAAATCTTCTAAAGAACCATATTATTATATCCTATACCATATATGGTTTTATTATGACCTTATATTACCCTCTTATTAACAATCCTATGTTATGGTTTCACTTCGGGTAATATCCGCTTTGGTTTTTGCATGTGTATTAATTTGTCCTATCTTTGGTCCTTATATTTATATAATGATTTAGATAATGTAAACCATTATTTAAATATAATTTATATTCAGTACATTAATATTATAACAATCCATCTAATATAGATGTAAGAAAAAGAATACACCATTCATGGAGACGGAAAGTCATACGTATGCATGAACGATATTTCTGTTTAATTATCACGTTGAAAGAAAAAAATTAAAAGAAATATATGTATATATATTTATATATATCATAATAAAATTATATTTATTATATCATATATATACAATATATATTCACTAAATTCATCCATAATACATTCTTTGTAGGGCATGCATGAATCACATTCCCTTGAGGGGGCAGTAATCCACAAACCCTCAAACAAAATTATCATATTAACACCAAATGATAAGTAAAAAGTTATGTGTTATAAAAGAAATAAAGAAACTTAAAGAAAAAATGAATAAAAAAATGACATATATAAATAGAGTTTCCATCATCATATCTACCATGAGAGGCATTAATGAAAAAACTAATAATCATCACTTAGTGAGGCAGTAGTTTACCATACTCATAAACAGTATGTTCATTACCCATTAGATGGAGGTGAGTGTAAGTGTAGGTAAAAACAATATAGTAAAACAATACTATTATATTAAGGATAATGGTTTTTTATACACGCATGAAATAATGATACTGGATTTAGTGGAGAAAAAAAATAAAAGAATGGACCTTGAGAGAAAATATTACCTCTTAATCAGGTAACTTTTTTTGGTTTGTGCCAAAAGGCATCATTGGATTTATGTTTTCTGAAATAGAGGATTCAATAAATAATGGATTGTTTTTTTAAGTGTATTGGGAAGATCTTGACCAAACCTAATTGGTATTAATGGTCTGAAAAAGGGAGAGTTGGTGGCCTTTTATAGGTAAGGGAAAGGAAAATCTTGAAATTTTTAAAAAAAGATTGTTGTACCCTTGTTTTTTCCTAAAAAAAGTCAGAAAAAACTACCCAAGCTAAAAAATTAGTGGTTAAAAGATGAATAATAGACCGAAAATGGGTTTTGAACAAGTTTTGTGGTCGTTTTAGGTCTTAAATTTAAGGTTTAGTACTTTATTAACATAAATTTTCTCTTAATTATTGTAATTAATATTAATAACTTTCACTAATATTTTTGGTAATTTTTTTTACCTTATTATAAATTTTAAATTATTATGATTACAAATATGGAATCCATTTTTCCAAATTATAATCACAAAAGTAGAAGAAAATAATTTAAAATTAATCCCACGGTTTGGTTGACAATACAGGTTTTTTAGGTAAAAACATTCAAATGTTCGCTATGTTTTTATACCGAATTTCCAAGTGAAATTGATGATAATTAAATAAATCATATCAATTAATAAAAATATTATAAAATTAAATTTTTAATCCAATTTAAAATATAATTTACCCTTATAAATAAATTAGATGAAAAATCAGTTTTGAACTAAAGCTTAGAATTTTTAACTATTCATTAAAAAATGAAACTTTATTGAAAAATACCAAAAAATTATAATATACTAATTTTTTATGTTTTTATTTAAAATATGATGTTTTATATTGACATATTAAGTCTATAAAATTTCTAAAATTAGAATTTGAATTGGGGTCTCCATTAAATGTTGGCAAAACTACATTTATAAAAATATATGTTTTAAAGCATAAAATTGGGTTTGTTATTATCTTACATCTACAAAATACATTGAATGACTATAAATAATATTTTATTGAATATATAACATATATATTACATTAATATAACTCTATAATTGTATTTAATTTTTTTTTGTAAAACAGCTTTGTGACCATAACAATAATAATATTTCCTTTTTATATTCAATCAGGTTTCATATTCATTTATAATTAATTGGTAACCTATTAATTAATATTATTTTTCGTAAACCATATATTATTATAAATTAGTTAATAAACTTCATAAACAGTAATTTAACATCAAGGTTATATATTATTATATTAAATAATAATATTTAAATAATATATTATTGTTCGATAAACCTCGTCCATGCATGTTACGAAGACATCAAGGATAGTCATTATTGTATGTAACACAATCTAACCTCGGGGTTACATATACAGAAAGATAATATTTATGTTGTGTGTTGTGAATGATTAACTTGGTGTTGCATATAAAACAAGCTAAACATAGTGCTTTAATATAAAATAACTATCTTCAGTGTTGCATAAAATGAAAAATATCAAATATTAAATTAAATCAAAAAATAATTATTCAAAAAATCTCAGCATCTAACATTCTAACACTATTAAAATTAATTTCATCCTCAAAATTCATCTAGGTTATCATAGTTTCAATAATTTAAAAATTTATTCATGGAAACCCACATTGCAGAAATAGATAGTAAAACATCCTTTAAAAAGGGAAATTTGGAACCATAATGGTTACACAAAGTAACATATAACTAGGTTTCCACATAGGAGAACATATGGTAGAAGGGAAGATTGGACATGGATGAAGTTAACGACTTCTTTGATTTTATCAATTTCTAATTTATCCCTTACTTTAAGAAATGGATGTTAAAAAATTATCTTCAATGCCCGAAGTACTAACATACACTTTTAGTAGACCTTAAGTCCCACAAAAGAATGAAACTTTTAACTATATTTCTATTAAAAATCAATATGCCTTAATCTATAAACATAAAAGGCAATAATACTGATTTATAAATAATATTTATTCATAAAAACTAATTATACATTAACTATAATGTTTTGTAGGCCCTTGGTAGGAATGAAACCCTTATCATCCCTCATTCAAGGGATCAAGACCCACAACCTTGACAAAAGTGATTGGTTTTCACCTAAAATAAATGACGTATTTTTTTAAAACCATACAAATATAATTTCTAAAATAAAAATGATGTAAATCCTTGAAATAAGGTTAATCACTAAATAGCTTTTTAACAGCAGTTTTCAATACAAACTCAGTGCATAAATACTTCTTTCGAATATTAACATAAACTTTTCATAAAGGGTTAACCTTATAACCCTTTTGAAAGATTAAAATCCAAAAATTTAGAAATAAATTCATGGAATGAGCTAAACGTTGATTCCCATATATATAAAAATGTTGCTCTTGGTTTTCACCTTTCAAACATGTTAATACCCTCATCATATATTCTCTTGAAACATGATAATAAGTTGAATTAACATAAATAATTGTGTAAAACATGAATTATTCCTTATTCCAAATGTCACTGGATGTATTCTATAAATCAAAGAAGTTGTAAACTTCATCCAGGGAAACATAGAACACTTTTTCAATATATCATTTATCAGTTATGTGGTAATCAATACCACCTAATTTACTTGTTCATAACCAACATTTATTTATACAGAAAATGTTATCTTGACAAAAGGATCATATTAAGGGTTGTTATCCCTTTTTTAAAATATCAAATTATTATTAAATCACATTTCTAGTCCATCATAAACATTCAACATAATATTTTATGTCCACATCAAAAAACACAAATTGTACAATCCTTGTTCATTTAAACATTCTTATAACATAATTCCTAAATCCCAAATTCATAAAAACTTCAATTATTCCACTTTATCTATAATATATAAGAATACTACATCATCCTTTTACTTAATACATCATTCCTTTCACATTTCATCTATAGTATCATCATTACCAGCAATTTAACCATTACTCACACCACCTTACTAATTCTATCTTAGAGATTTCCTCTTAGTACATTGAGTTGCATAATGACCATTTATTTTACACTTCAAACATTTAACCTTTGATTATTCCTTAGAAAGTCCAATATTCTCATTCATTTCATTAACCAAAATCTTTATTTTATCTTGCAGTCACTTTATTTGTGTCCTTTTCCAAAGTCAAAACATATTTTTGTTCCTATAAGACATTAAATTAGGTGGTTCTTTCCATATTCTTGACACAAAAGAAAACTGAATCTTCTTCCCTCCATGGTCTCCATTACTGAAACTTATAGTGAAATCCTTATTTCTCTTCCTCAGTGAGTCCAAGAGTTATATAAAGTACACATATTTAATAATTTTCGTGAAAACTAATTATGAATGATCAAAATATCTTTTACTCTAGTGATCATACCACTTGACTATTCATCAGAAAATATTCTATCACATTCAATGTTAATCTAGTTCCTTCTAGTTCCCACCATTTTCTAAAACCAAAAGAATAGTGTTGAGAATTACTTATCATAGCCAAAAACCACATAGTCATGAAAATAATTACTTATAAGATTCTTAAATAATGACACCTTCCTTAATATATGTCACTATAGGTTCATTATAGGTTATTCATATCTAACTTATATTTAAATCCTTCATGATGGTTTGCGAAGAGTTTTATGAATTTCCAAAGCATATCCCATGGGAGTGTCAAACCAGGTGTGCAGCAAGGCCCATTTTTGTTTACCAGATTTCCTGGAGTCAGGGACAAAATATCTTTTCAATGTTATTACCCCAAGGTATATCTTTTATAGATCCATATCCAATTATAGTATCTATAAATGGATGAATTTATAGGAAACCTCTCACTCTATCCGTTACCAAAACTAGAAGAAATTTTCATTAATGTTAACTCATCCTTACAATTATCCTTAGAGACATACCTAGAAATATCCTTATAAATATACCTAGGGATATCACTAAATATTTCTCATCCTAGTTTCCAAAGGTTAACTAAAACTTTTCTCTGAAACCAACTATAGCGACCCAGTCTTGACATAGATTAAAATTTCATCACTTTTTTCTGAATATTTAAATAATTATAAAAAACAAACACCCAAAGACCATATTAATCTAGTGACTTTGGAAATATGGAAAATAAATTTTTTTACATAAATAAGCTACATTATCTCTCACTGTGTTCTTCTTGGACATCACCCTTTATAGACACAACAAACATAATACATATCTTCATAACCGAGGGAAGAAAACATAAAAATGGGTAATCTCAAATGCTCAATAAGGGTAAATGTAACACCAAAAGGTTTTAAAAATAATTTTAAATTCATGAAGATTTTTTAATTAGATTTTATAACTATCCTCTAAACATTAATTTTCAACTTCTATGTTTTGAATTTCAAAAAATTGTCATCTACTATTGTGACCAGTAAGTTATTTAGAGTCAGATTGAACCAACTTGTTTTTCAGGTGAATAGAAACAAACCATTATGAATAGTAACATGAACCTAATGAATAGTAAATTGTATAATTATTTTATTTTATTAAGGATTTAAGATAATGACATCTTGGTTAATTTTTCAATGTGATATAAAAGCAGTTATAGTTTTAAAATTGTTAATTTTTGAATAAAGTATGATTTTATTTAAAAATAAAATTAATCATATTTAAGAATTTTTTTTCAAAAAATTGAGTTCATTTTTGATTTATACACATTGAAAAATTGTTAGGGTGATTTTTTGGTATTTTTATAAAATTCATGAATATTCAATGAATAGTGAAATATGGTAAAATACTATATATTCAAATTATCAATTAAATATACTATTTATGACATCATGTATGATGTAAGACCACATGGTTTGAAATCACATTCACATATTACAATTTGTTTTCACACGAATCAAGGCTTTTCATAGTGTTGAGAAAAAATATTTTAATAATTATTCAAATAATGTAAAACCCCTCCTCTACTCGACTATAAATACCACCCTCATTCCATGCCTCTTCTCACACCTATCAAGCCATGATAATTTTATATTTTATTCCAAATCTCCTCCCCAAAGTCTCTTCCCCAAGTCAAAGAACTTATTTTCTCACCAAAATTTAGAAACCAAAGGCCTTAAGGAGGATCTCAAGGTGAAGAGATCGACAGGTAATAATCCCCTTTCATTATCATGTGTTTTCTTGTCAAATTTCATCTTTTCTTGTACTCTCTTCCCCTCCCCTTATCCAAGAGGTATTAAATCTCTAAAATATTATATATTCTACATGTTATTATTTTCATGTAAAAGATTCATCTTCTCTATTCCTCTCATCACCCTCTTGTTCTAAAATTTAAAACACCGTCTCTAAGGTGACGATTTTCCAAAATCATGGATGATGTGTTTTAAATTTCCGTAAATTCATTAAAATATGATAATGATAAAATTTTAATGGTTGAAAAAAAATGTAAATTTTATTATGTAACCAATTTTATGTTCTGTAATGAACTTCCATTCATGACATTAAATTATACAATGAAAAATGTTCATGATTGTCGAGTAATCACCAAAAATGATCTAAACAAATATCATTAATGATTTATCTAAATATTCATCATAATATATGATAAAAAATGATTTATGGTATCATTTAATATTATTAAAACATATTAATACCTTTTCATTCCACTTAAGGAATTTTATTTCCATACGACAGGAAAATTAAATACAAACCGGCCATGAAAATCACATAAGGAACACTCCTAAAACAATAGAATGAACAAAATATTAATAATTAAAGTGTGAAATTATGTTATGAAATATCAGATAATGTTATATAAACATAAATAAATTTAGGCAAGTTATTAATAACACTATTTTAACCATTATATAGGAGTTTTAAAGAGATTTGAATTAAGACGAACCTGAGGTAAGAGAATTCTTAACCCGATTTTCATTCTTTGGGTTGACGTTCTACTTCATTATTTATGTGGTATTTAAATTGTTTGTGTGATTAATTTTGTTTATATTATATTTAATTATGTTTATTTAAAGTTTATATAAATATTTGATCCACTATATTAAGTCTCACTTCAATTATATGATATTTGTAAGGGACTTTTCTTTTAAAATCCCCTTTTAAAATTCTATTTTACAAAATTCAAAAGAAATGTTTTTATGAAATTATTAATGTTGTATAATTATGTTAGGGTTCTTGGGAATTGTTTATGATGAAGGTTGGGACCTATATCTTCCTCAAATTTATTTTGTATGTGTAATTTTGAGGTCGTTTTTATGGTTACTTCAAGTGTAACTGCAATGGTAACACAATAAGGTAGCCGTGATGGTTACATTGTAAGTTAGCCGTAAGGGTTAAAAATTATAAGGTAGATGATAGGGTTAGAAGATTATGTAATTAATTCCACAACAAAAATTTATGATTATATTTATGACTTATATGTTTTGTGTAAATCTCATGGAAATCACAAGTTTCACAAATTAAGTTTATATGCATGACAATTATTTCTTTTTGAAAATGATTTCATACGTTACAAGTATTCATGGAATCATGTGTTCTTTCCTTATTTTTATATCCCTTACTATTTTTTTTGTGATCATCCCATGTTTTTAAATGATTTTAAAAGGTTATAAAGATGTGTAATACAAATTAGGAATCCAAGTTAAATGTTATGATGATTTTTCAAAGAAATCATGTATTATTTGTAAAGTTTTATATTTTTATAATAAATGAATACTATTTTTATGGTATCCAATATGTGTTAATGTGCAATGTTATGAAGTTATTTTTTACAAATTCTCTATATCTATAAACTTGAAAAGATTCTCAATGTGAAAGGAAGTGATTTCTGGACTAAATTCAAGATTATGTAATGTAAAAAGGCCGAGTCCTTATAGTTGGTATCAGAGGATGGTTAGATAAATTTAAGGGTTTGGATGATTTTAATAGGATAACATAAATTATTTTTACTCTATGGTAATGTTGAAATTATATAGCATTTAAAAATTACCATGTTTCTTTGACTAAGATATGTTTGTTTAGAATGGTTTTCCGTATAAGAAATAGGTAAGCTGAAGGGTAGAGGCACTGATAGAATGATAACCTTATGAATCTGTAGCCCTGAATGGTAGGGATTGGAACCAAATAGTTTGTGACCGTAATGACTTATCTAAGACAAGAAATAAATGGCGGGGGCATCCATGCAAGAGAAAAACCAGTGGCACCACAACGGAACATGATAATAGTGGAACAATTTATGATACAACACCCTCCTGTATTTAGTGGATATTCGGACCTGATAGAAGATGAAGGATAGATTAAATCCCTTAAAAATATATTAAATATTATGGGATGTTTATATAATCAAAATTTAGTTGTTTAAATTTATCTTTTTTAAGGTGAAGCAGATCAGTGGTGGTTAATGGTCAAAAATATCAGGGACAGAGAAGAGATTGATTCCTTAGAGTGGGATGAATTTAAAATTATTTTCCTTGAAAAATATTTTCCTAAGGTGGTGAGACTTAGGATGGAGAATAAATTACTTGAATTGAAGAAAAAGGACGAAAATTCAGTGGCTGTGTGTACAGAAAACTTCACCCGAATGGCGAGGTATGCTCCAAATCTTGTAATGACCCAAAATTTTATTAATGAAAATTACACTTGATCTAAATAAATACCTTATTATGTAAAATGGTTATATAAAAAATATTTACTTCCTTAATTTTATGTTTTTGGGTTTTAAAATACCATTAATAAATTTTATCATTGATAATAGGAAAGTTGGGGTGAACGCCTTTATTTAAAAAGAAAAAACACACAAATCCCTTTTGTGGGAAAAGAGAGAACCAAAAAGCCCATAACAAGCCTGTAGGATTAAAGGCACAAAGGCCTAAAATCAAATGGCTTGAGATCCCAGTGGGATATAACCCATTACAAAACCAAACACATTAAAATTCCTTTGAAAATTCCATGAAAACATAGTTCAGAACCATGGTCGACAGACCCAAGTCAAACACCACCATGCCCAGCAGATCCACCATCTTCGCCTGAGGCCGATTGACCTTCTTATAAAGACACAATTAAAACCCCAAAAGAACATCTCCGATGAAGTCATCGCTACAATCTCCCGTCCCATTGTAGTAGAACTACCCTACCCCACACCCATTGAAGGGAAGCATGTCCGACGAAAAATCAGTGCGCTGTTGAAGAAACTCCGCCACCAAGGATGTCGCCACCGCAAATTGTCACTACCACCAAATCCAGATCCCATCATGTAATGATGAATGCCTCCACCATGTTTCCACCGTCGCACCAGAGCCTCGCTTCCCTGCACCCACCGAGGAGCATCACTCCTCTACATGCCACCGGTCTACCTGATCGCTTTTTGAGGAACTAAAGCATCTGCAACCTGCTAAGATATGCTTGGTATGCCTTCACACCAAATCTGTGACTGAACCTCCCATACGCTTGGCACAAACACCAGCACGACGCTAGATGTATTGAGAGAGGCACAACCGGGAGAGGCCCATGAATAATAACGAAAAAATCCAATTTATAGAGAAATCCAATTTACTTAGAAAAAAGAGGAAATAGCCTCATCCAGTAGAATTTCTCCATATAAAGCCCATTTTTCAGAGCTCTTATGGGAGTTAGAAACACTAGGATTCACTCTTGACCAAGCTTATACTGAGATTCAACAAGTTAAGCTCAAACAGAATAGCCAACATGGGAAGTGGATGTTAATAGAGATTACCACCCGAGAGATGCTATCTGAGCTTCCCCAAGAATCTGTCACCATGAAACACCTTACCCTTAGTTCTTATATGGGTGTTATAAGGGGTTATGTAACAATACCCTAGAACTATTATTATTTGCATTATTTTTTTGAATAATGAATATAAATTCATTTTTTATTATAAATGGGTTTTAAAGGACAAATATTATTTTTAGTTAATATTCAATTAAGAAATCTATTTTAATGAATTAATTTATTTTTGAATTAAATAATATATTTTAATAAAATATTATTAATAAATTACATTTATTAAATTAAAATTATCTTATAATTGGTTATGAATACAATGGTAATTTTTATTAAGGTTTGAGAGTTGTTTTTGTCAAAACACATGAATTTTCAATAAATGTCATTTTTTATTTTAAAAGTAAAAAATAAAAATATTTAAAAACATTATTTAGATAAAATTAATAAAAATTTTGGATTCAGGATTTCGAAATTATCTAACGGTGAATTTTTCATAATTTTTTGAGAAAATTTAATTTTTGGGTAAAAATTAAATACTGTTTAAATATATAATGTGTTTATGACATCATAGTGACCAAATAGTGTTGTAATAAAATAATATAAAAGTTATTTTCGGCCAATATATGTTTTAACTTTAAAATTTTGTGATTTTATATTTGTTTGATTAATTTTATGGTGCCTTAGTGAACCCTCCAAGACTTATAAAATATTTTAACATTTTAAAATTATTTCCTTGAGAGTGTGACTCACCACCACATAAGAAAGACTAATATTTTAATAAGTTCGGCCATTTTCCTTATAAAATAATGTTTTTCAATCCCCTTGGGTAAAATCCAGTGGCAACAACCATGGGATGGTTTGTGTTTTTGATTTGTTTAATGTGTAGTGTCCAAATGCTAAATAATAAATAATTACCCTTCCCTTCTTATATAAACCCACTCAATATCCCATTCCTCTTCACTCAAACCATTTGTATCTCAACCAACCCCTTCAATAAACTCACTATAATCCTCCCAAGGTGCCCCAATCTCTCAATAATCCTCTCTCAAGCTGCTCCCGATCCATTGGGATCACACTTCCAAGTGGGGGATCCTCACTTTCATTCCTTCCTTATTTATGTCCATGTTTTCTTATATTGTTATTCCATTTTATTTTGAATTAAAAATATTGGGTTATGATTTATCACCCACTATATTTCCCTAATTAAGTTTTAATTATTAAATACCCCTTTCTCTCTCATTAATTCATCCCATGTACACATGTTATCATGCCGAAATTCCGTAAGGGATTTCTCCATCCTCATTTACATTCAAGTAATTATATTATATTATGTATCTAAATTTGATTAAATATGTTGGGATATTACGGTCCATGACCCCCTTACTGTCAATTTCATTTATAAATTATGAGAGACCCCTTTATCTCTCATCAACCCATTTTACAATTTATATTTGACGTCATTATGCTGCCGAAGTTACACCAAAATTTCCATGCCAAAATCATCGTGTAAGTGAATACCATACCCATTTCTCTATCAAGGGTTTTCAACTTTATGAACATGTACATGTTGATTGAGGACTTAAATTTATGTATTCCACATATCTTATTGGTGTAATATCTTATGACATTTAATAAATCCATGTTGTATGATCTATGTAGGACACTTATGCATGAAATGAAATGATTAAGAAGAGTACGCCTTGATAGCGCTCCAATGCATTGGGTAAAGAATAGTATCACGATACACCATGTTAAATGAGTGTTTTATCATGATAGTTAAAGTTCAATGAGAGTGCACTCATACTAATTCAAGTGCAATTAGGGTTTACTCATGCTTCATGTGCAATGATCCTTGTCTCATGCTAATATCATGTAAAATGTTGTTACCACATCTCCATGTTATGATAATCATGATATATCATGACTTTATGTTCATGTTTCTCTTATTATACATTGATATAACTATTTCCTACAATGTATTGTATTTTCATGTTATTACTTGTTTACTCCCTCACTAGGGTTTATAGCTCACCCTTTTTTTATATATGTCCTCATGTAATCCCATGAAATTCTAGGTATAAAGGAATGTTGTCGTCATGTAAAATAAGTTTTCAGTAAAGATGTTGTATTTTATGTATTAAGTTGTCATGTAATGTTCTTAATTTCCCATGACACTATACCTCTCAATCCTCATAATTGTATTAAGTGAATTCTAATTTAATAAGTGATAGTTAAGTGTGTAATAAATGGAAGGGTTTTTTTAGTTGGTATCAAAGGATATGTTTATTTATTTTTGGGATTAGGATTAGAAAAACCTACTGAAAGCCTTAGGAATAAGACTATGTATAATAAAAAAATCCCTAAATTTTTGTAAGTATAGATTAAGTGGTTTATCAAGAAAATACATCCTTTTCCGGATATGAATAGGTAGAGGTGGCTATGGCACAGATGTATCTAAGGGTAAAACCCAAAAACATTTATTTGAGCTAGACTCGAATGGGAAATGGATCCCAAAAATGGGCCTTTCTTCACTATTGGTTTGACACTCCCATAGGATATGATTTGGTAAATTTATAAGTTTAGTATTAACCATTATTTATGGAATAAAAAATGCCTGTAAGAATATATATTTGGAAGTAGATAATGAAAAATATAGATTGAATCCTATAAATTCATAAATTAAGAAACTAAATTTAATTTACAAGTTATCGATTTAATTCCATTGGATTCCTATTTCTGTGCTAATACTTTAAGAAACTCATCCTTATGTATATATCGGATATAGTATAACCAAAATCAAAAAGTGAATGTTAGGGTTTTCTTCCTTAGTTATACACATTATTTTATATCTTGAAGGTTTAGTAGAACAATCCTAACACCACCACAAATCATGGAAGTAGAGATATTGGTGAGAACAGAAAATGGTAAAATCATTGCATCCCATGATTATAACACCTCCCCGGTCACAATCTATGGATTAAACTTCCTGGAGAACCTCTTCATACTCCCTATTGTGGAATTTTATCCAATTCTTGGCATGAATTAGCTTTCCATTTATACAACTAACATAAATTTCCATGAGAGGGAAATCACTCTCTATATGGAAAATCAACCGCTGATTTTGTACAAATGCAAGGAGGAGGATGAATCTTCATTATCACTATAATCTCAAGTGTTGATATTACTACCCTATGAGGACACTTATCATTATCAGATGATTGAGTCTAAGGAAGAAACCAACCTTAAAGACATGACTATTGTGAGTGAATTCACTAAAGTGTTTCCTGAGGAATTTCCTGGTCTTCCTCTTATAATAGATGTTGAATTATCGATTGATATCATACCAATGGAGTTTCCAATATACAATACTCTATATAGAATGGATATTGTGGGTTTTAGGAGCTAATGAAAAAACTACAGGATAATCTGAATAAAGGGTTAATATGCCCAAGTGCTTCACCATGGGGTTCACCAGTCCTCTTCATCAAAACGAAGGATTGGTCAATGTGCCTTTGAATTTATTACCATGATCTCAAAAAAATCACGATAAAGAAAAATTATCCTTTACCATGAATTGATGAATTATTCGATCAATACATGGTGCACAATAATTCTCCAAGGTGGATCTGCCGTCAGGATATTACTAAGGGTGGAGAAAGAGGATATCACCACGACTGCTCTCTGTACAATGTACGGGCACTATGAATTCATAGTAATGCCATTCGGGACCAATAATGCTCCGAAAATCATCATGGACTTGATGAATAGAGTCTTTATAGATTTACTCGACAAATTTGTGGTAGTATTTATAGACTATATTTTAATATAGTCCAAAACCAAGGAGGAGCATTAAGACCATATAAGCACTATAGTAGGGACCTTGAGAAATGATAAGCTCTTGGAAAAGTACATCAAGTGTGAGTTATGGTTGAAGGAGGTCGCATTTTTGGGTCATATAATCACAATCAATGGGATATATGTGGATACCTCTAAGAAAAATGCAACTGAGGGATGTACGAGGCCAACATTGGTGATGGATATCCGTAGCTTCCTAGGGTTAGTTGGATATTATTTCTGATTTGTGAGAAATTTATCATGATTGTAAAACCCTCTTACCAATAAAACCCAGAAGGGAGTAACGTTTTCATGGAGTGATGAATGAGAAGAGAGCTTCAAGGAGTTGAGAAGAAGGCTTATCACTGTGCCCATGCTCACAATACCCACAAGTGGATAACTTCTTGTGGTATTAAGTGATGCTTCGAAGAAGGGAATGGGATGTGTGTTGATGAAAAATGAAAAATTCATTGCCTATGTTTCAAGGTAATGTAATGTTCCAGAGGAAAACTATCAAACACATGATATAGAGTTGGCTGCAGTAATCTTTTCTTTAAAAATTTGGTGAAATTAACTCTATGGGGGGAAGTGTGAAATGTATACAGATAAAAAAAATCCTAAAGTATATATTCCCACAACAATTGCTGAATATGCACCAATGAAGATAGTTAAACCTGATAAATGATTATGAATCCTCAATTCACTACCATCTGGGGAAATCGAAAAAGGAAACAAATGATCTAAGTAGAAAGGATCCAGAAAATAATTCATTGATGAGAATTGAAAATGATCTAATCTTCATAGATTTGATGAAGATGGACATGAGAATCATAAATAAGGGAACATCATCAATAATTTCACAAATTATTGCTCAATAATATCTTTTGGAAAGGTTAAAGGAATCTAAAAAGTTTGATGTGAGAATTAAGAAGAAATTGGAAACTATCAGAAAAGGGAAATCCTCAGATTTCAATGTTAATAAAGAAGGATTTGTAAGATTTGGATTAAGACTGTGTGTTCCATCATATCCGGAGTTAAAGAATGAAATTTTGGATGGTGAAAAGAGTTAGAATTTTTCCATTCACCTAGGAAACACAAATATGTTTTGAGATATTCAAGAGCATTATTGGTAGGATAACATGAAGAAGGAGATCGCCGAGTATACATCAAAGTTCCTGATGTGTCAGTAAGTGAAGGATGGGAGGATGAAGTTTAAGGGGATAGTGAAACCATTACCCATACCAACATAGAAAAGAGAAAACACCACCATGGAATTTGTCACCAGAATTCTGAATACATCTAAAGGAAATAATGCTATCTAGGTTTTTATGGATCATCTTAAAAATAATACACACTTCATTGAAATTCTGGAGGATTTCACATTAGATAAAATGGCACAGATATACATCAGAGAAGTGGTATGGCTATATGAAGTACCACTATCAATTGAATCTTATTGAGATCCAAGATTCACCTCTGTGTTCTGGAAGAGTCTCCAACACACTCTGAATACTGAGATGGAATTCAGTATAAATTATCATCCTCAAACTGATAGCCAATATGAGCGGACAGTACAAATACTTAGGGACATGTTGAGGGCATGCTTAATGGACTTAAAAGGGGCATGGGATCAAAAACATCTTTTGGTTGACTTCTCTTACAAAAATAGTTTCCAATCAAGCATCCAAATGGCTACTTATGAAGCCCTTTATGGGAAGAGGTTCAGAACACTGACATGTTAGAATGAAGTTGGGGAGAAAAAACTCATAGGTCTAAAAATGGTTAAAGAAATGGTAGAGAAGGGTATGACCATACAACATCACATTAAAGTTGCTCAGAGTCGACAAAAGTGTTATAATGACAACCATTTACAAGACCTAGAGTTTGATGTTAGAGATATGTTATTCCTTCACATATAACCGTGGAAGAGAGTTATGAGATTTGGGAAGAGGGGAAAGCTTAGTTAATGGTACATTAGCCCTTTTGATATCCTTGATCACTTTGGGGCATTGGCCTATCAACTATAAATCCCACCAAACCTATCTCAAGTACAAAATGTATTCCATGTATCACTCTTAGAGAAGTATATACTGGACCAATCACATGTATTTAATCTATATGTGGTACCATTGAAGAATGAACTCTCCTATGAAGAGAAGCCGATGAAGATCTTAGATCATAGGGAATATGTTCTATGAAATGAAATAATGCCCCTCATTAAGGAGTTTTGGTGAAACCAATAGTTTGAAGAGGCAACATGGGAATTAGAGGAAGTGATGAAACAGAGGTACCCTCATCTATTTTAGTGTGGTAAAAGGAAATTTCGAGGGAGAAATTTATTAAGGGGGGAAGATTGTAATGACCCAAACTTTTATTAATAAAAATTCATATTCATCTAATTAAATGTATTATTAAGTAAAGTGGTTATATAAAACATATTCACTTATTTGGTTTTATGTATTTGGATTTTAATATACCTTTATGAATTGTTACCATTTCTAATATAGCCATTGGAAAATGATCGCTTGATTAGTATAAATATAGGGCTTTAACAAATCCAATTTACTTATATAATGGAAGATATGACCGCATACAATATAATTTCTCTATACGAAGCCCATTTTTAGGATCTCAAAAAGGATATAGGGTCATTGGGCTTCACTCTTGACCAATCCCAAGCTGAGATTCAACAAATTAATCTTGAATGGAACCAATTATAGGAGAAGTGAAAGTTAATAGAGATTACCACCCGAGCGATGCTATCCGAGCCGCCCCAAGAGTATGTCGCCATCACACACCTTAGCCTTAGGTTATATGCGGATGATATAAGGGAATATGTAAGAAGTCCCAAGCACTATGATTATTTACTTTTTTATATAAATAATATACATTTATTTTTTTGTAAATGGGTTTTAAAGAAAAAATTGTATATTTAGTTAATATTAAATTAAGAAATATATTTTTATGAATTAATGGATTTTTTAATTAAATATTATTTTAATAAAATATTTTTACAAAATTACTTTTTATTAAATATAAATTATCGTATAATTTTGTCTTGAATATAATGGTAATTTTTATTACGGTTTGAGAGATGTTTTTGTCAAAACCCATGGATTTTTTATAAATACCAGTTTTTATTTTAAAATTAAAATTTCAAATATTTATAAAATTATTTACATAAAATGAATATTATTTTGGATTTAGTATTTCAAAATTATCTAATAGGGAATTTTTCATAATTTTATGAGACAATTGATTTTTTGGATAAAAATTAAATATCATTTAAATATATAATGTGTTTTATGACATCATAATGACCCAATAGTGATGTAATAAAATATCATAAAAGGACTTTTCAACCAATATATGTTTTAACTTTAAAATAATGTGATTTTGGATTTGTTGTATTAATTTTATGGTGCCTTAGTGGACCCTCCAAGACGTATAAAATATTTTAACATTTTAAAATGATTTCCTTGAGAGTGTGACACACCTCCACATAAGAAAGCCTAATACTTTAATATGTTCAGTTGTTGGCCTTATAAAATAATTTTTTCCAATACACTTTGGAAAAAACCATTTGAAAAAACCATGGGTTGGTTTGTGGTTTTGATTAATTTAATGTGTAGTGTCTAAAACCCAAATAATAAAGAATTCCTTCTCCTTTCCTATATAAACCACTTAGTCTCCCATTCCTCTTCACTCAAACAATTTTAAAAAAAAACCCTGCCCTCCCATTTCTATAATCCTCCCAAGGTGCTCTAATATACCAATAAGCCTTTCTCAAGCCTCACCCAATCCTTTGGAGTCACACTTCCAAGTATGGGATCCTCACTTTCCTTCCTTCCTTATTTATGTCCAAGTCTTCTTATATTGTTATGACCATTTATTTTCAATATATAATGTTGGGGTATGATTTGGAACCTCCCCTATACTGGCCTAATTATGTTTTAATGATTATAGACCCCTTTCTCTCTCATTAATGCCTCCCATGTACGCCTGTTACCACGACGAAATTCCGTAAGGGATTTCCCTCTTCTCGTTTATATTAAAGAAATTATTTTATATTATGTATCTAAATTCCAGTACATATGTTGGGATATTATATTCCATGACCCCTTACTGTCCATTTCATTTATAAAGGATGAGATACACCTTTATCTCTTATCAACCCATTTGACGATTTCTATTTGATGTCATTATACTGCAAAGTTGCACCAAACTTTCCATGCCAAAATCATCATGTAAGTGAATAAAATATCCATTTCCTTATCAAGGGTATTCAACTTTATGCACATGTAATTTTTTATTGATAAATTACATTAATATATTCAACATCTCTTATTCGTGGAATAAATAATGATGTTTAATGAATCCATGTTGTATGATCTATGTGGCACACTTATGCATGAAATGAAATGATTAAGAAAGGTGCACCCTAATAGTGCTCCAATTCACTGGGTAAAGAATAGTATCCTGATACCCATGTGCAATGAGAGTTTACTCATTCTAATTTAAGTTAAATGAGGGTGTACTCATGGTAATTCTAGTGCAATGAGGGTTTACTCATGATCCATGTGCAATGTTCCTTGTCTCATGCTAATATCATGTTAAATGTTGTGGTAACATCTCTATGTTAAGATAATCATGCTATATCATGCATTTATGTTCATGTTTCTCTTATACCACATTGATATGACTATTTCCTGACATGTATTTTATACGTCATTTATGCCTTGTTTACTCCCTTACTAGGCTTTATAGGTCACCCTTTTTTATGTATGTCCTCAGGATATCCCATGAAATGCTATGTACGAAGGAATGATGTGGTCATGTAAAGGAATTTTTCAATAAAGATGTTGTATTTTATGTCTTATGTTTTCATGTAATGTTCTTAATTTCCAAAGAAACTAGACTTATAAATCCTCATCGTTGTCTTAAGTGAATGTTTATGTAATAAATCATGTTGAAGTGTGTAATAAAATTTGGGGTTTTATAAATATTATTATGGATCTTGATATAAAAATAAACATCTTTTACCCTGGATTAAAGCCAAGGCATCGAAAGGAATTTTCCTCCCATGATTTCAAAAGTTATGAGAAACTTGTTCGATGTGGTGAGAGGGTAGATATGGAGTTTGATGATGATGACATACACTTTGACAAGAAAAATAAGAAGGGTTCCAGATAGAAATATATGTGTAAGAATCAACCAAAGAAATCTGATGGTATGAAATTCAAGTGTCTAGTTTATGAAAAGTGTGGAAAAAAACACCATCGGGAATGCCTTAAAAAATAGGAATTGTTTTTAATGTGGTGAGTTGGGACATATGGCCCAAGATTTTAATGAAAATGATCATAAGACTAATCCTGATAAGCAAACTGTTAAGTGTTTTAAATGTGGAGATATGGGTCATTATGAAAATGCCTGCCCAAAGAGAGATCCTAATGATTCAAAGAAGTAAGAAAATAATAAGAAAGGTGTAGTTAGATCCTTTGAAACTACGTCAGCTGATGTTGGGACATCCAAGGAAGTTTTATCAGATACCTTATTTGTTTACTCATATTTTTCTAAAGTTTTGTTTGATATGGGGTCTATAAATTCCTTCATTTTTGAGGAATTTTCTGGTAAATTGGAAATATCATATCAAAAAATGATACCATAACTTATTTTTAAAACACCAGTGGGAAATATTATAGAAAATAGAAATTATAAGAATCATTCTACTGTAGTTTGTGGAAATACATTACATGAAAAACTTTTTCAATTTCCTTTAGTAGATTTTGATGTCATTCTGGGAATGGATTGTCTTTATGTTTATCATGCTATGATTGACTGAAGAGCTAAATAAGTTTTTTTAAGTAATAGTTTCAGTTTGTATATAATAAAGACCCCTTACAATTGATAACATATCAGGAAGATGAGAAACTATTGAAAGATGGAAATGAATGTTATATTTCACATGTTGTTGAAAAAAAGGGAACTATTCAGATTAATGATGTTTTATTAGTAAATGAATAACTAATTTTTTTACAGATTATTTACCCAGTTTCATACCTGATCAGGAAGTCAAATTCAGAATTGACTTAGTTCCTAATGCTAATCCAATTTCAAAAACCCCTTATCAAATGGCTCAAATAAAACTTATTGAATTGAAAAATTAGTTGCAATAGTTTCTTGATAAAGGATTCATTCATCATAACACTTCACTATGGGGTGATTCTATTTTTTTCGTTAAAAAGAAATATGGTTTCATGAGACTTTTCATTGATTATAGATACATGAATAACATCACTATTAAAAAAATTAACCTTTTCCTCATATATATGACTTGTTCGATTAACTATAGTGAGCTCAGTACTTTTCCAAGATTGAATTGAGATCTGGATACCATCAGCTGAAAGTGAAAGAGGATGACATTATAAAAACAAAATTTCATACAAGATATAGGCATTATGAATTTATTTTTATGACGTTTTTGTTAACTAATGCACCTGATGTATTCATTAATCTTATGAATAGAATATTTCATGAGTTCTTGGATAAATTTGTGGTTGTGTTTATTGATGAAATTCTAGTATTTTGAAGAGTATATAGGAGCATGAAAAACATCCATGGGTTGTTTTTCAAACCATAAAGGAAAAGAAACTGTACGTAAAATTCCTCAAGTGTGATTTTTGGTTGCAAAAGATTTTTTTTTCTTTGGAACATTGTAAATAAGGATGGAATAATAGTTGATCCTTCTAAAATAAAAGTGTCATATGAATGTACAAGACCAACAAATGTTAAAGAGACTTTTAATTTTTTTTGGATTATCAGGTTATTACTGAAATTTTGTTAAGAACATTGCATAGTTCTCCATCCCACTAACTTAGTTAAAGCAAAAAAGGGGTTAAATTTATTTTGAATAAGAATGTGATGTTTTTTTTCTGGAACTAAAGAAGAGATTGGTGAATGCTCTAGTTTTGGACTTGGCTTCCTGAAATGGCGAGTTTTTCATCTAAAATGATGTTTCATTGAAGGGAATTAGTTTTGTTTTGATGAATAATGATATATTAATTGCTTATTATTCATGAAAACTAAAACCCCATGAGTTCAATTATCCCACACATGATTTCGAATTGGAAGCTATGGTTTTTGATTTTAAAATTTTGAGGCATTATTTATAATGAGACAAATTTCCAATATATAATCACAATAATGGTTTGATATATATATTTACTCAGAAGGAATTAAACATGGCATAGAGAAGATTACTTGAACTCTTAAAGTATTATGATATCACAATCAATTACCATCCTAGAAATGGAAACAAAGTGGGAGATTCCTTGAGTGGAAAACATCATGCATCATTATCCATATTACATTTGAAACATGATCCTTTGATTAATGATTTTATGAATTTTTTCATAAAAGTTATTGGTGAAAGAAATAACTCTATTTTGTTTTAGGTTTCAATGTAGTCATCATTATCAGACAAAATTAAGCAAGCACAGATGGAAGACCGTGAGCTATAAAAAAGGTAGAATTGGTTAAAATGGGAAAGTTTCCAGAATTTGACATCGATAAAGATTTTTTCTTAAGATTTGGTAAAAGGTTGTGTGTGCCTTGTGATTAATAGTGGAAGAAATAATTGTGGTGTAAAGTTCATATTTATCCATTTTTAGTTTATCCTGAAAGTACTAAGATGTATAGAGACCTTCAGAAGTATTATTGGTGGGATGGAATGAAAAGAGATTTTGTAGAATTTACTGTGATTGTTTTGACATTTCAACATATTAAAGAAGAGTGGATGCTATCAAAGTGGATGCTTCTACCATTTCTAGTTCTAGAGTGGAAATGTGAGAATATATCTATGGAATTATTTGTGGGACTACCAAAGAATTCAAAAGGTAACAATGAAACATGGTTTATTGTTGATCAGCTGACTAAATATGCCCATATTCTTTCTATTAGAGATACAATGCCTATGGATCTGATTTATTGACTATACCTCAAAGAGATTGTCAAGCTACATGGAGTTCCTCTTTCCATTGTATTTGACCTGGATCCCAGATTCACTTCTACCTTCTAGAAGGGCCTTTAGAAGTTGTTGGGAATAAAATTAAACTTCAGTACATCTTTTCATCCTCATTCATATGGGTAGTCCGAACAAACGATTCAAATGTTGGAGGATATGCATAGAGATTGTTCAATGGAATACCAGAGAAGTGGGGGTCAATATATTTCTTTAGATGATATTTCTTATAATAACAGTATTCATTCCTTAATACAGATGGAACCTTTCGAGGCATTTTATGGGAAATAGTGTCGAACTCCAGCATTTTGGGATGAAGTTAAGGAAACGAAGTTTATGGGACTAAAATTAGCAGAGTAAGTGGATGAGAAAGTGAGGTTGATCTAGAAACACATGAGGACATCTCAGAGCAAGTAGAAAAGTTATACAGACAATAGGAGGAAAGACTTTTATTTTGAGGTAGGTGATCATATTTTTCTTAAAATCCCACCATTGAAAAGTGTTATGCATTTTGATAAGAAAGGAAATATAAGTCCATGATTAATTGGACCTTATTAAATCTTATAGAAATTTATACCAGTCGTATACTGAGTATCTTTGATTTCGAGTTTATCTCAGATACACAATGTTTTTCATGTTTCGATAATGAGAAAGTATGTCCCATATTCATCTCATGTCTTGTGCCTAGAAGTAATTCAGCTAGAAGAGAAACTTTATTACAAAGAGAATAAATTTTATATTATTTATTGAAGAGAATATGTATTGCGCAATAAGGTAATCCGCCTGGTAAAGGTTTTGTGGAGAAACCACATGGTTGAAGAAGCAACATGGGAGTCTAAAAAAGCTTAGAGGGAAAGGTACCCTCACATATTTAATAAGTTAATAAAATTATGCGTACACAATTTTAAGAAGGTGGGGATAATGTAACACCCCAAGGATTTAGAAATAAATTTAAATGCATGAAACTTTTTTAAGTATATATTTATAACAAGCATTTAAACATAAGTTTACAACTTCTATGTTTTGAATTTCAAAAATGGTTATATATAGTTGTGATTAGTAAGTTATTTGGAGTCTAATAAAACCAAATTCTTTTTTGGTGAATAGTAACATAGCCTTATAGATAGTAATATGAATAGTAATATGGCCCTAATGAATACTAAATTGTATTATTATTTTATTTTCTTAAGTATTTATGATAATGACCTCTTGGTTAATTTTTCAATGTGATATAAAAGCTCTTATAGTATTAAAACTATTAATTTTTGAATAAAGTATGATTTTATTTAAAAATTAAATTAATCATATAAAATAATCATTTTCCAAAAATGGATTTCATTTTTTAATTCTACATATCAAAAAATGGTTAGTGTGAATTTTTGGGATTTTTATGAAATTATTTAATTTTTGATAAATAGTGAAATACGGTAAAATAATGTATATTCAAATTATCAGTTAAATACACTATTTATGACATAATGGATGATTTAAGACCACTTGGTTAAAACTCTCATGAATTTATTTCTATTTGGGTTCACATTAATCAATAATATTCATATTCATGAGAAAAAATATTATAATAATGATTAAAATAATGTAAAACCCCTCCTCCCCTCCACTATAAATACCACCCTCATTCCCTTCTTCATCTCACACCTATCAAGCCTTGATAATTGTATAAGTTTTAAAAAATTTCCTCCCCAAGGATATTACCCATTCCAAAGATCTACTGGTCTCACCACATGTCTAAAACCAAAGGCTTTAAGGAGGATTTGAAGGAGAAGAAATCAAGAGGTAAGAATCCTCATTCATTTTCAAGTGTTTTGTTTTCAAATTCATTCTTTTCTTATACTCTCTTCCCATTCTCTTATCCAAGAGGTATTAAATCTCAAAAATATTATATATTCTGTATGTTATCATGTTCTTGTAAAATAATAATCATCTTTATTCTTCATCTCACCCTCTTTTTCTAAAAATAAAAACACCGTCTACAAAGTGATGATTTACGAAAATCATGGATGATGTGTTTTCAATTTCCATAACTTCATTAAAAGATGACCATAAAACACTTTTAATGGTTGAAACAGAATGTAAAGGGTTTTATATAACCTATTTTATGTTCTATAATTACCTTCCATTCATGACATTAAATTATATAATTAAACAAGTTTATGATTATCGAGAAACCACCAAAAAATGATCTAAACAAATATCATTAATGTTTTATCTAAATATTTATAATAATATATGATAAAAAATGATTTAAGATATCATTATATATTATGGAAACATATTAATACTATTTCATTACACTTCTAGAATTTTATTTCCATACAATAAGAAAAAAAATACAAACCGACCATGAAAATCGTGTAAAGAATGCTAAAAAACAATGGAAGAAAAAAATACTAATAATTAAAGGGTGAAATGATTTTATAAAATGATAATATAATGAGTTATAAATAGGAATATGTTTCTATTAGATATAAATAACACTTTTTTTACCATTATAAATGTGTTTTAAACACATTTGAAGTAATGCGAACCCAAGGTAAGGGAATTCTTTAACCGATTTCCATTCTTTGGGTTAACGTTCTACTTAATTATTTATGTGAAATTTTATTTTTTTGTGTGATTAATTTTGTTTATATTATGTTTAATTATGTGTATTTATAGTTTATATACATATTTCATCCACTCTATTAAGTCTCACTTCAATTATAATATATTTGTAAGGGAGATTTTTTTAAATCCACTTTTAAAATTCTATTTTACAAAATTCAAAAGTAATGTTTTATGAAATTATTCATATTTTATGATTGTGATTTTGTTATTATGAATTGTTTATGATTAAGGGTGGTAAATATATCTCCATTTAATGAATTGGGTATGTGTATGATGGAGGTTAGCTACATGATTACACCAAGCGTAACTACGATGGTTACACAAAAAGGTGGCTGTGAGGGTTACATTGTAAGATTTCCATGAGGGTTACAAATTATAAGGTCCCCAATAGGGTTATAAGAGTAATAAGTAATTCCAAAATATAAATTTATAGTTATATTTATGTTCTATATGTTTTGTGTAAATCTCATGGAAATCTCAAGTTTCACAATGTAAGTTTATATGGGTGACAATTATGTCCTTTTGAAAATGATTTCATACATTTCAAGTATTCATGGGATAATGTGTTCTTTACTTATTTTTATATCCCTTACTAAGATTTTTTCACTCATCCCATGATTTTAAATGATTTTTTTAGGTTATATGGATTTTAAAGACAAATAAGGAATTCAAGTTAAATGTTGTGAAAGACTTTCAATGAAATCGTGTTTTATTTTAAATTTTTTATATTTTTGGATGAAATGAATCTTATTTTTATATAATCCATTCTTCATTAATGTGGAATGTTACAAATGTATTATGTCCCAATTATATAAGGATACAAACTTGAAAATATACTCAATGTGAAAGGAAGTGAGTTCCTGACTAAATTCAAGATTATATAATTTAATAAGGTCGGGTCCTTATAGTAAATAAGAGATATATGTAAGCCTAACATTAGAATAAGGGTATGCGAACATGATCATGAAACAATAATATTATACTCCCTAAATCAAAGATCATATACATGAATCCGGGCATAAATCATGGAATTTTATAGGACATTAATCACAAGGAAATAAATAAAATAATTCATGAAAGCATAACATAAGAATGAAACATGTGGAAAATACATAAGCATATAATATGATTTATATCGTAGCCAAGCCATCACTTCCAAGACCATATTATAGTATGGGTTCACTCCCCATAACATATTGGTAGTCATGGTTCACTCCCATGTAAATCTTAATAGCATGAGTTCACTCCTCATGCCATCTTGGTAGTCATGTTTCACTCTCATGGCCATCTTAACAGTAAAGGTTCACTCCTATGTCTGTATTATTCTATCTCATGAGATAAATATTGATCCAAAAAATTGGAAAGAGATATAGGTCCCACCCATATCATAGAGAAATCATACAAACATGTTCTACAAAATCATAAATAATCTTATCATAACCTCTGAAATGAAAAATGTATTATAAAAAACTAATAATATCATAACCTATGGAAAAGGATAGGTTTCATAATCATTTCTTCATAAACATAACCCATGAATAAAAGTGGGTTTCAAAAGAACATAACCCATGAAAGATAAACATGTTTCATAAACATCATGCAATCAAAACATTATCCTTTTAGAGAAATAATATGAATGGAAACATTTAATAAAACTTACCCAAAAAGAACGAGTAACACCAACAGATGGTATCTTATATAGGAAATAATTTTAAAATATATTTAAAAAACATTTATTCAAGAGAATATCTTTTCTGCATTGAAAAACACTTTTTAAAACATAAAACCTTTTGAAAACTATTTTCTTTGAAAATAGATTTGAAAAATTATTGAGGAATAATTTAAAACCATAGTATTTTTTTGAAATCTTTTTTCCTTAAAAAAGGGATTCAAAGATATTTTTAAAACATTTTTGAAAACATTTTTGAATAAAATAGTTTTCCTACCGAAGTGAGAGAGAGGTGGTCAAATTTTACTTAAAACAATTATCTTAAGAATGCAAAAGTGGAAAAATGGTACTAATACACGGGGATATCTTGAATAACTATAGGATATGGTAATTAATGAGTTTTATTGAGATATGGATCGTGATATTTTATTAATTGAAGCATAATCATAAATAATCTTGAAAAGCGAGGAGATTGTTTCAATAAACTCCTATCACTTGGTAAATTGGGATCACAATATCTATGTGAAAAATGTAAATTACATGAAGTTTAAAATATCATGAAAAGAAGGAGATTCATGATATAACATGTAAAAAGTAAGTATATACACCTTGAAAAATAATTTAAGTGCATAACAAATCTTGAGTCTCAAAGAAGGAAAATTGAGACAAAACTATTTTACAGATTCAGTGTATTTTGAAACATAAACCCCATGATAGAAATGAAATAAAAATGGATATGTAAATAACCATAAATTTAAGTATAATAATCATTTAATACATCCATGGGATGTATACACATTACACAAAAGGAATGGGTGGTGAATAAATATGTATCTCACAGAAATAAAAAGTGATATGAAATCTATTTAACTTATGTCTTGACTCTCGTTGTACTCAGTCGAACCACCGGTATAATAAACATAAATTTATTATAAATATTTTACAAAACTATATTATTATATCTAATACCACATATTTTTTTTATTATGACCATATCACCTGCAAATAATTTTTTTCCATTTTCAAAAAGTCGGTTTTGGGTATCCGGTTCCCAAATCAACCACATCCAAATTTCAAATTCAAACTTCAAATCCAAACATCATCATACCAAATCTCTGACATACGCCGGACTCCACGCGCCACGTGCCACACCTCCACCATGAAACTTTTATTCAACCATCGAGCATCCCACCGGAGCAGAGAGCTGGTGAAACCGAGCAGAGAGCCGACGAAACACCACCGGGGAACCCTTCCCTCGCGTCTTTTGACATAAAAACTTTATCGTTTTCATGTTCATTGCAAATCGCAACTTAAAGCCGGAAGAGAACACGGCGGGACACATATGCACAACACGACTCCGCAAATTTAGCAGCAAACCAAATCTCCATCTCTTAACCGCAAACAACACCATATGCAAAAACAATGAAATCTAACCTGTAAGGAAAGCCTCATCAAGACAGAAGCCAGAACCGAAAATTCCGCCCCCCTCTACGCAACACCGGTGCCAGCTCTGAGCCTTGCCTTAAGAGCCGGACGCCTGGAACTCTCCGAACCCCATCGAAGCCGAAGCCGAAACCACGCCACCGCCTTCAACGAAGGCAGATCCACCCCTTTGCCGAGCCGATGCTCCATCTGAAACCCAGAACATCTGCAAGAACCTACGAAGCCAGATCTGCACCTTTGAAGACAAGATGATGGGCCGACACGACTGGGATGACGAACAAAACCGAGGCACGCCGACACCAAGCATAGTATGCCGACACTCACCGTGCCGCGCCAGAGGAGGGAAGGGAGCAAGATGAAGATCGAAAACCCTAGCCCGTGAGGAAACTGAATCGCTGCCGCTCAGAGGCCCTCCCACTCTAAACTCACTTATTAAAAATCCCATGTTAAGGTTTTACTTCAAGTAATATCCACTTTGTTTTTCTCATGTGTCTTAATTTGTTATATCTTTAGTCATTATATTTATATCATCATTCCCAGAATTCAAACCATGATTTAATTATAATTTATGTTAACTATATTTTTATTATAATAACAAATCGAATATATAAGTATGAAATGGAATACACCATTCATGGATATGGTAAATCATACGTACGCATGAATGATATTTTCCATTCAATTATCATATTGAATGTAAGAAAAAGAAATATATGTATATATATGTATATATACCATAATTAAAGTATATTTATTATATAATGTATGTAATATATATTCAATAAACCCATTTTTAATACATTCTATTTATATTCACTAAAACCATTGATAAGACATTCCATGTAGCGTATGAATGAATCACATCGCTTTGAGGGGGCGATAGTCCACACTTCCACAAAAAAATTATCATATTAACACCAAATGCAATGTAAAAAAGATATGTTTTTTTAAAATTAATAAATAAGGTTAAAAAATAATAAATATCAAATATGAAATATATTAACAGTGTTTCCATTATAATTTCCACCATGGGAGGCGGTAAATGAAAAATGAATAACCATGGTTTAGTGAGGCGGTAGTTTTCCGTACATGTAATCAGTATTTCATTACCCATTAGATGGAAGTGTTTGTAAGTGTAGGTAAAATAAAAATCATAAAAATATCCCAGTACATTGAGGATATTGGTATTTTTATACAGTCATTGAATAAAGAGAGTGGAGGGGTGGATAAAGAAAATAATAGAAAGGAGTTTGAGAAAAGAGGTTACCTCTTAATCAGGTAATTTCTTTTGGTTGGTGCCGAAAGGCCTAATTTTATTTCTTTATTACCAAAAGTAGGATTCAAGAAGGAAGGAATGTATTTTGGGATGTTTATTGAGTAGATATTGGTAGAACCTAAGTGGTTTGAGAGGTGTGAAGAAGTTGGATAGGTGGTGGCCTTTTATAAGGAAAGAAAAGGATACACTTGGCATTTTTGAAAACCAGTTAGGTGTACCCATATTTTACCTAACAAATTCCATAAAAAACCAAAAAAATAAATATTGTGATGTTAATTATCGATTATTAGATATTAAATTGGTTTTAGACAAGTGTATAAGTCATTTGGTGTCCTAAATGTAATATTTAGTACTTTATTAACCTAATTTTTCTCTTAATTGTTGTAATTAATCTAAATCCATCTCACTAATATTTTTTTTAGAAAAATAGTTAACCTTATTAAAAGTTATAAATTATTATGATTCAAAATATTGAGTCCATTTTCTAAATTCAAATCACAGAAGCATCATAAATTAATTTAAAATTAATCCCATAGTCTGGTAGATAATGCAGTTTTTAAAATAAAAACATTCAAAAGTTTGCAAGTATTTTATACCCGATTTCAAAGTGAAATTTTTCAAAATGACCTAAATTATATTAAATGACAAAAATATTATCAAATTAAACATTGAAATAAATTTAAATTATAATTTATCCTTATAAATAAATTAAATTAAAAAGTAGTTTTAAACTAAAATTCAGTATTTTTAACTATTCATTACAAAATGAAACCTTAGAGAAAAATACAAAAAAATTATCCTAAACTAATTTTTATGTTTTTAATTAAAAGAATAATTTTATTTTGACATATTATTTATATTAAATTTATAAAATTTGGATTTATAATAGGTTCTCCACTAAATGGCGGTAAAACAACATTTATCAAAATATATGTTTTTAAGCATGAAATTGGTTCTGTTATTATCTTACATCAATAAAATATATTAAATGAATATTAAAAATATTTTATTTTATATATAACATATATATTACAAAAATATCACTCACTAATTGTATTTAATTTAATTTATTAGGATAAAAAAGCTTCGTGACCATAAACATAATAATATTTTATTTTATATTTAATCACTTTTCAAATTCATTTATAATTAATTGGTGACATAGGAATAAATATTATATTATTTAAACCATATATTTTAATAAATTAGCTCAAACTATTCACAATTCATAATTTAATATCTAGGTTATATCTTATTATATAAAAAAAATCATATTTTCATAATATATTATAGTTCGGTAAACATCAGTCTTGTGTGTTATGCAAGCCATTGAGGAAAGTAATTGTTGCATGTAACACAAGCTAACCTCAGTGTTACTTATAGATCAAGATAATGTTTATGTTGCATGTTCTTCTCTATGAACTTGTTGTGGTGTATAACAAAAGAAAAAAGAGTCAACTAATATAAAAAAATATATCTTAAGTGTTGGATAAAATAAATATATAATTAATTTGAAAAAATAATTCCCAAAATCTCATGGTGTTAAAGGATGAGAATGATGATCACTTGATAATTGTACTAAAGAAATTAACGAAATAGAAACTATATGACAAATTTACAGTGTTAATTTTTGCTGCAAAATGTTTCATTTTTGGGTCATATAATCTCAAGAGAGGGTATATTAGTAGATCCACTAAATATAGGGGCAGTTGAATGTGGGCCCAGACTAACCATGTTTGTTTAGATCCATAGTTTTCATGGTAAATATGTTTATTATCTATGGTTATTATAGAATTTCTCATAACTATATAATCCTAAAACCATGTTAACACGGAAGGGTGAAAAGTTCCTCTGAACATATGAATGGGAAGAAAAATTCAAGTAACTGAATACAAGGTTAGTCAGCACACCGATGCTTACATTACCCTATAGTGGATAAGGGTTTGTAATCTATAACAATGAATCCAATAAGGGATTGTGAAGTGATATGATTTATAATGACATTGTGATATCTTATTCCCCATGACAACAAAATATTCATGAGAAAAATTACCCGACTCATGATTTTGAGCAAGCCGTGGAGATATTTTCATTAAGGATGTGAAGGAATTTTCTTTAGGAAGAAAAGTGTGATATATATAATGATCAAAAAAGTTTAATGTATATATTAAAACATAAGGAGTTGAACATTCAAAAATGAATATGGTTATATTTGATTAAATATTTTGACTTCTCAAAACATTACCACACTGGGACTGTGAACAACGTGACTAATGCTTTGATTTGAAAGGGTCATATTATCTTATTGGTTATGAGGATTACAAAAGATCAAATATTTATGGATTTTCAAAGGATAGATATTTAAATCATGATGGAAGTGGAAAATAATTTCTTGATCAATTGAATGTTCAACCATTTACCCATTTGAATATTAAAGAGGTGATAGAGGAAGATGTTGAACTGAAATAGAAGGTTTGAAATGTTATTGAGTTTTATATTGATCAGTATAGAATGATAATGTTCAGGAAACATATATGTGTTCTCTCTATACCAGATTATAAGAATGAAATGTTAGAGGATTCTCATAGTTATTCATTCTATATTCATACAAGAAGTGTGGAAATGTATAGAAATTTGATGGAATACTTATCATTGGATGGAATGAAGAGATATATTCTGGAGTTTGTATCTCAGTGCTTAGTATGCGAACATGTTAAAGATGAAAGAGAAAAATATAAGGTGATGTTGTATCCATTAACCACACCAGAATAGAGATGGGAAGATATCACCATGGATTTTCTCGTTAGACTCCCCAAAATGTCTAAAGGTAATAATTATATATGAGTTAGATTAACTTACCTTACTAAGTCAGTAAAATTCATCGCTATCAAAGTAGACTTCTTTTGGTATCATCATTCCAGGATATAAATTGAGAAAGTGGTAAGGTTTCATAGAGTACCACACTCCATTGTATTTTATCGGGACTCGAGATTTACCTCAATGTTTTTGAGAATTCATCTGAAAGATATTGATATGGATTTGGGTTTTAGCACAACATATCATCCTAAAATAAATGGTAATTCTAAAATAATAATTCAAACTTTATATGATATATATTTTCATTTGGATTTCAAAGGTGGCTAGGATAAACACCTCCATCTAGTTGAGTTTTATTACAAAAACATCTTACACTCAAGAATTTAAATGGATATTTATGAAGCCCTATATGTAAATAAATGTAGATCTCTAATGTCCTATAATGAAGGTGGAGAAATTTAACTATTGGGACCTAACATAGTTTAAGAAATAGATTATATGGTTAGAGTGATTCAACAACATATAAATATAGCTTAGAGTTTGAAGAAACATTATATTGATAAATTCCATTGTAATATAGAGTTTGAAGTAGGTGATAAAGTGATTTTATGATTTCTAGGAAGAATTTTATGAGAGTCAGGTAAAAAGGTAAACTGATCCCTAGGTGTATTAGTCCCTTGGAAATTTTTCATCATATTAGGACTGTACCCTATCTCTTGGAACTTCCACTGAACCTATCTCAAGTCCATAATTTTTTACATGATTCTATCTTGATAAAGTAGATAACATAAAATTAAAATGTACTATACTAAGAGGTCATACCGCTAGAGCATGATATTTATTATGAGGAATAATTGGTGGAGATTATGGAACACATAGAGAATGTTCTATGAAATAAAAACACTCACCTAGTCGATGATTTTTTGGTGAAACCAATAATTTGAAGAAGCTGTAAGGGAACTTGAGGAAATGGTTAGATAAAATTATCAACATTTATTTGTATTAGAGTTACAAATTTTAGGTAAAAATTAATTTTAGGTGTGGTAGAGTGTTACACCCAGATTTTTTAAGAATTATTTTTTTTAATAACATTCTTTGATGGCTTATGATATATGATACACCACGTTAATCTTGATTTATACAAAACCCAAGTTATGATGGAACTATATGAAACACTGAAATTATCTTGTGGTATAAACAAAACAAAGTTTATCTTGTGTTACATTCAATACCATGTTTGGTTTCTGTTACATGCAACATCGAACATATCTTACATTAAACGCAACACCGAGTTTAAAATAAACATTTCATATTATTAAAATATTTATATAGTTGTCACATATCCATTGTAACAGTGATAATTAAATACATTAAGTAAATTATAAATATATGGTTTATAAATTTTTATAAAATTAATTCTTTTATAACAAATTAATTATAAATTAATGTAATAACTATTTGAAAATAGAGATATTTCTTTTCAAAAAACTAATTCTTTATATGCACAAACATGTTTTATCTCAATAAGTTAAACAAAAAAATTTTTATGAATTATTTTAATGAAATTTATATATTATACATTTAATAAACTATTTACAATTAATGTTATTTTATTTTCTATACAATATATAAGAATAAATCCAATTTTATACATAAAAAATATATATTTATTAAAATGTATTTGTATTGGATTTTAATGGCATTGCTATTTTTTATAAACAAATTTAAAACTTATATAAATTATATTTAAAAAAAATTCATTTTTGAATGAATAAAGTCACAATTATTTTAGGGTGAATTTATGGGATCGTTCGAAATATATTCATTTTTTGATGAATAATGATAAAATACCGAATTTTAATTTAAAACTACCTTTTAATCTAATTTATTTATATAGTTAAATTATATTTTACATTAGTTTTAGAGTATAATTAGTTAAATTAAAAATCAATCAACCCAATTTATGTCATTTTAATCAAATTCACATTGAAATTGTATATAAAATCATTTCAAACTTTTGAACATTTTCAATTTAAAACCCCGTTGTCTCATCCTGTCTATAGGATTAATTTTTAATTAATTTATTCCAATTATAAGAATTTAATTTGAAAAAATGGATTACATATTTTTAATTAGAATAATTTATAATTTCTAATAAGACCAACTTAATTTTTAACCAAACTGATTAGTGAAAACAATTAAAATTAATCCTAATGATTAAGACAAAAACGAGTTTACCAAGAGGCAAAAAATTAAACTAAAGGTGAAATATTACATAGATTTTTATTCCAAAAATCCATTGGATGGATATATTGAGACCTCAGCACATCATGGATATAATTTGGAGTATTATTGAACACTTTTAAGGTGAAAACGTGGGTATGCCGAACTTTCTTTTCAAAAATACTAAATGTGTCCTCTCCTTTATTTATAAAAGGACACCACCACTCCTCATATCTTTACACCCTCAAAAACAATTTATTAGACCATGATCTATCCAAATAACTTATAATATTCTCTAATTCAATCCTATAATCCTTACATTTGGTGTTAATCCAACCATAGAGGGACCTTGGTGCAAACAAAAAGGTTATACCTAAAGAGGAGGTAATGTTCACCAATCAACACTTATTATTTTATTTCTTCCTCAAACCCCTATAATTATTTTAACTAATTATTATATAATAAACAAATTATCTTAAATATAATGATATGTTTTTATTTTTAAGTTACAACCAATAACCACACACACTTCCATCAAAAGGTTTACAAATTTATCGTTCGTGTGTATGACAAACTACCACCTCGTGAACCGTTGTATTTCATTTTTCCATCTCCAACTATAAAGGTTTGGAATAATGAAGTACATACTATTTATATATTATATTTATTTTTATATATCTTATTATGGTTCTATAATTTTTATATCAGATATACATTCTAGCTTTCCATTTTGTGGGAATACGATAACATCATTCATGTTTATGGTTGACTATCACCTTGCGAAATGATGTGATCCATTCACACTTTACATGGAATTTATTAAGGTTAAAGTTAATAAAAATATGTGATATATAATACATAAAAATAATTATTTAATTTTTATATCTCATATAATTTTCTTTCTTTCAATCTGAAAAAATGGAAACAATATTCTTGCAAACGTACGACCTACCATGTCCATAAAAAATATATTTAGTTTTCTATTTGTATATTTAATTGATCATTATAAATAAATATATAAAAAATATATAAGATATTTTTATCATTTGTATAATTTTTAAGATTATTAAATAATTATTTAATTAAGAGAACCAAAAATATAATAGATGAAAATATATAAGGAAAACAAAGCGGCTATTACCTGAAACATAACATTAAAATAGAATTGTTAACAAATGGATAATAATAAGTCATAATAAAATAATTTAAGGTATGATATTAATTAATATGGATCTATAATAGATTTATAGTGATTTTATATTTATTATAAATGAGTATTGAATTAGTACAATGGAATTCATCATTTAAGGAAATGAAATTACGTCTCACTTTTACTTTTGTTAAACAAATGAAATATTCAACACTTCTTTATTCTATGGTGTGTTTATAATTCCCATGACTGTAGTTTATAATTATTTAAATTTAATATTTTTTTATTTTCACTTCCATTTTATAACCTCTCTTTGATGGGGTTACGATTTCAACATTTCCAAAGAGGTAAGAGAATTTTGTCTCAATTTTCCTTCTTTGAGATATAAGTTATATTATGCATCTATGCTCATTTATGACGTATATATAATGCCCATTTTAAATGTTATATATTAAATAGAATTAATTTAAGGATATTTCAAGCTTCATGTAATGTTATACTTTAACGGAGATTATAATTCAATGTTACCAAAGTGGTATGAGTTTATTGCTAAAATTCCATCGTTTATCAGGATTATTTATGATTATGCATCCAATAATGAAATATTATGATCCATATCTCCATAATTCTCATGAATTTTATTATACTATGTTTAATAATGATATAATTATTTAATGGTAAAATATTTCCACTCATTGATACTTAATATAATTAATAAAATGTTTTTTATGAAAATCTGCCTTATTTAACTCTTTTTTTGGAAATCTATTTTCTCCCAAAACCATGTTTTCTAATTTATTTTTAAAAATATTTTTAATTTATATATTAATTTAATATTCAAGGAAAATTATTTTAAAAATTATTTATGTGTTAAAAAGTCTTTATATGATTTTTAAATCTTCATTTATAAGTTTCAAATGTTATTTTCAAGGAATATAATTTTCAAAATTCTTTATGTTTTAAAAAGTGTTTTCAAAATGTAAAGGATATTTTGTTAAATAATCCTTTTAAATTATCTTTCAAAATTATTTTCAATATAAGATGACAACATTTTGGGTTACTCATGCCTTTCTGGGGATATGATCTAATTTTACAATTCATATTCTTTATTTGAATGGTTTATGTTTTGATAGTATGATGTTTATGAAGCCCATTTCTCATCGACGAGTTATCTGATTATGAAATAAACTTATTTTCAAGGGATATGATATGATGAAATTATTATGAAACCTATCACTTTTAAAAAATTTATGTTATAAAGAAATGTTTCTAAAACCCATTTCATTTCTTGGGTTATGATATGATGAATGTTTATGATATTTTGGAACACATAAATTTGGTTTTAATTGTGATATGAGTGAGACCAATATATCCCTCCAATACATTGGGTAAATATTTATATATGTAATTAGATAGACATAGATATAATGGGAGAGTAAAAATTCAACAATAATACATGGATGGAATGAGGTGTGAACTCGATATAATAATACATGGCCTGAATAAAGAGTGAACTCGGTATAATAAAGGAATTTGTCTACTATAATGGATTTTGTGGTGGACCTTGACCAATATGGAAACAAGTTTCTTGGATTATGTGAATTCCAGAAATTTATGCCTTATGTTAACTTTATTATTTCATAGATCGTGTGTTTTTATTCTTTTATGGTCCTTGTCTTGTTAACTGCCAATATTTATTCCACGACTCATGATTATGATCTTTGAAATGAAACATATAGTTTTCAAATGTTATGTGGATGTTCTTATACAGTTATGTTCAGGTTATGATTACATATCTCCATTTTTTATCCTTACTATAAATATTATCGCACTCTTTCTTGTGTTTTCATTCCTGATGTTATGATTATATATATTATATATGATGTGTCTAAGTAGGGTGATAGTTATGAAGAACGTAGTGGGAGATGGTGCAGTTCACTTATGCACTAGTGTTTATGTTTCCATGTCTCCAAAGGCACTTAACTAATTGGGTATTTGGTCATTTGTTTGTGGAATGAATTAAATATTCAGTAAAAATGGTATAATTTCTATTTATGTTAATCTTGGGCCTCTATAATCTAATTAAATGGACCAAAACTACCAAACAAAAATATACATAGAAAAAAAAGTGGTTATCAACTGGAACAATGATTTTAATAATGAATTTTTACTAAATAGGTTATAAAAGAAAAGCATTAAATCATATAAGGTATGACTTAAATTAGTATGTTTTTTAGATGATTTATAATAAATATATATTGAATATATGGAAGTTTTGAATACATATAGAGGAATTAAAACCTATAGTAGGAGTTTATTTCACAATCTCATCATTATTTAGGTTTTTTATTTTAAGAATGGATTGGGGGAATTATATTATATATATATCTTTAACCCAATCAACTTTATTCTTCTTTGGTTATTTCATGAAATGAAAATTTTTTCCTTTCATTTTTCTCTCTTTAAGTACTCAATATACCAAAATATTTTTGTAGGAAAATCATCTTTGTTTTATATTTAGTTGGGATTATCATTATCCACTATAAATATTTTCTTTAAAATTTTTTCTTGATTTTTTTCTAATATAAAATTATTTATTAAATTCAATTATAAACATGTTAAACTTTTTATAAAATGGTTTAAAAAGAATCTTCTTGTGATTTTACAAATGAATAAATTTTTACCGAAGGTGTGAACCAAATTTTTCTTTTAATGTACTATACCTGAACCAAATTATCGACCATCATGAACATCCAATTCATTGAATATTTTTTTAAATGTTTAAAATGATCCTTTTAAATAAAACTTTTTTCCTTAATATTTGGTATATTGTTAGATTTTAAATTTTTGATTTCAATGTGAAAAGTATATTTCCCCCCATAATTTTTCAACTGGTACCTTTAAAGTATTTTTATCTATTTAAAAATTTTCTTGAATATTATTTTTTAATGAGGATAAAATATAATGATACCATCCACCATATTTCCCTTTATGGTTTACAAACAATTTTTATAGACAATGTATTGAAATTTAGTATTCTAGTTCTTCCAAAATAGATAGTTATTTTTAAGGCATGTTGACTAAGTTGTATCATTTAATTATATTATTAATGAATTGAAATTATTCTGTTAATGATGGGGAATTAAATTACATATCCCCTCAACTATCAATAATCCTCTTGGGGAAAACTAATTTAGCTAGTTGGTTGAGGCCATAACCATTTTTATAGATTTCTTAGAATGAGCCCTTGAAAACAAGTTTAAGATGTCTGACATTATGAATTCAATTACTATGAAATTAGTTATCGATGTCCATGTGATCATCTAAATAGTTATGATATCAATAGATACATTTCAAGATCATGTTAATATATTCTATGGAATTATTTGATCGTTATTTATTAATTACATATTATTAATTCCATGATTATTCCATGTTATATTCCACCATATGAATACCATTATTGATAATCAGAGATCACCCATTTATTATGTTTCCATTCACTAGGATTCCATGATGTGTATTATGAGTGATATATGGGGATATTCTAGAGGGAATAATGTTGTTATTAATAAAATCCTATGTTGTGTTTTATGTTTTCAAAGGTAATGTGAGATTCATGTATGTGTCTAGTTTTCCAAGACTACTAATCTATTCGATAATTTGGGATATGATCAAATTTATCTAGTACTAATGGAATAGAGGAATCAATTGATTAGAGATACTGGTTCTAAGGTATTTAAACTCATTCAATGAGGACTCATCTTTTAATGAATCTTCTATCTTCCTTATATTCATTACATACTTCATAAGAAATAATAATTACCTGTATAAAACTGATAAGTACATGAAAACACAACCATCAAAACAAGTACAAAATATTGATATGGGCACCACTAGTATAATAACATTTAAAGATAATCATCATAACAAGCATAAAAGCATATCCGACACAAAAAACACTTCAAATATCACAATTTCCCATGGTATTTTCCTACAAAATCTTTCCTAGGAATAGTTAGTCACTACATCCCATTGCACATAAACATAAAGAATCCCATCCTCCTGTTATCCGTGTTATACTTTTCCAAATAAACTACATGAAAATATATCATGTTCTGAAAATAATTACAAGATTTTAACTAAACATTTATTTAATAACAAAATTTAAATAAATTATTTAAATCATTCATAAATATATTAACTGGTGAAATCATTCAAAAATAATATTTATTAATGCTCATTGAAAATCGACTAGTAGAAGAGGAAATTTTATAGAGATTTTTTTTAAAAACTATTAAAGTAACAAATTTTGATCCAATAAAATGTTTCAAATTGGAAAATATATTTCTTATTATCCATATTGAGTATGATTTTTAATGAAGATACTTAAATAATTTATTGAACCCATCATATCTATTATTTAAAATGTGATTTAAATCCAAAATATGTTGTTAAAAACCAATCATTTTATATAATTATAAAATTTTAAAACCTTTTATTATAAAAATATGGACCATTAAATATGATTTAATAAACAAAAACAACACAACTATGTAATCACTAAAAAATTACTTGATAAATAGTAGTATTTCATGTCATATTCATGAAAACAGTTGTTAAATTTAGTATGAAATCACGATCGATCAAATTTTTTATGGTAAGGACTAGTTAATAAATGTGCCAAAAATAATAAACATTGGGAATTATTTCCCAAAGAAATCATTATTTTGTGAGAAATAAATTGTCACCATATTTCATAACATTATGTTAAAATATTAAAAATATTATTAGAAACATTCTTTTAACCATATTGTATGCTCAATTTTCTAAGAAAGTAAACAATATTGAATTAATCTAGCATAGATATCAAATATAAAAATACACTATTAATTAAACGTGGTATAAAAAATTAAAAACATTAAAATATGATATTCCTATAATTATATCACAAATTTTTAATTTTTCTTGAAACAACCCAAAATATTATCAATAGAATATCCCTTATTATAAGTGTTTCATATATAGTAATATAGTATAATTTACACGCACATCAAGATAAAACCAAATATATTTTATTATAATAATATTAAATTTAGTAAATAAAAATGGCCATAATAATTGAATGTATTATAATGTGATAAAAAATAGAAATCAAGATAACTAAAATATGAAAATTTTGATATACCTGATCCCCCAAAATAACTTCACTCATTTACAAAACTTTAGAAATGAAGTAGAACGTTAGAAATCCAATATACATTTGAAAAATGAAAAAATATAACATAGAGAGAAATTTAATTGAATGAATAATTAATGATATATGATTTATTTATAAGTATTAAGGAGCCCATATAACCATTACAAATATGACCATTGGAATTGTAATTTGGATATTGATATAGTAGCATGACTGTTAAAATATAACACTAACCATTGGGAATAGTATCAAAAAAATTAAAATAGTATCCTAACCCATGTAAGTGTAAAATAATATTTTGGTATCTTATAAAATAAAAAAATGATGGTACAGGTAAATAAATGTTTTAAAAAAATGATAAATTACGTGTTTGTATTTATGTAAAATATTAATGTTTTAACTATATTTTTATAATAAATATAATTATTAAAAAAACAATTTTTATAAAATGGATTTATAAATTAATATTATATTGTATAATAAGGGTAAGATAATTTTATGAGGCCATAAGTAATTTTTTAAAGGGTCAATAAATTGGTCATAATAATAAAATTAATATTTTTCAATTAAATAAGGATTTTATTTAAAAATTAAATTTATAATATTTATACATTTATCTTCATATAATGGATTTGATTTTTGAAATATACACTTCAAAAAATAGTATGCCTGAATTTTTGGTACTTTTCTAAAATAATTGAATTTTGGGTGAATAGTAAAATATGGTAAAATACAATATTTTACATTATAATAAAAATACATTAATTTTGGATTCTTTTAGGATTTAATCACCCCTCAATTCAAAATAACATAAACTATTTACTATATATTGTCATAATAGTCAATAATTTGGATATCCTTAAGACAAAATAATTAACTAATGTTTATAAAATTCAAAACACCTATCTTCTCCCCTTATAAATAACAATCATTACAACCCCTTCTCATCACATACTCTAAACCTTGAGCATGCAAAATATATATCTTATTTCCTCCCTAAACCTCTCCCTCCTGACCTTTTTTTATCACCAAAACATCAATTCTTAGTGCCTTAATGATTATTTTATGTAGGTCACATTGAAGTTGTAATATTATTAATTTATTCATAAACATTCTCCTTACATCACCCATACAACATATCATAATAACACCATTATCATATATATACTTTAATTTTATATCTATAATGGAATATGTATCATCCACTCTATTATCATCACCTCTTATTATACAAAATGAAACCATTGTCCACATTATATTGGATTACTGCCTTTGTGGTTGATGAGTTTTCATTTTCCACTACCGCATTCATGGTAGGTTTAAATTAAAATATAATGGTTTATAATAAAATAATAACATACATTATATATTTCCTCAAATTATATAATTAATATGGAGCCATATTATTAAATAAAACAATCCCAGTTCATGACTGTTGGTAAAATAACCAAAATAAACTAACCCCAAAATGATTTTTTTACTATGTGGATCATCCATGAATCATAGAAAAAATTATATTTGTGAAAATTTAAATTTATCAGTGTAGATGAAAGCATTTCATTTAAATTCTATATTCCTGGTCCCATTTTACAAGAAAATCAATAAACATCCACAAGTGATCTGACCTTGGAACTATGAAACGTATACCCTTAAAACAAAAAAACTAATATATCTTATTTAAATGATTATAAATGGAAATAATATAATTTTAATAAATAAAATAAATATTTAAAAGGTTATTAATTGAGTAATTTTTTAGTCTAATTTTATTATCTTTTATTTTAAGTGCACATGCTGAACAGATTCAGAGACATAGTAATGGATATCTCAAAACCACCCGTTTTCATGGTTTCATGAATTTTATATTGCTAATTCACTCTATCTCTATACTTGATTTAATAAAAAGATTCTAAATTCTATGTATGTTTACCTTACAAGTATACCTATATTATTATCCCTTCATTTTATGGGACAATTCATGGAATAAGTTCTTTTCTTAAATCAAACCCATTTCATTCAATGAGTAATTTGTATGTTTATGCCTTAATATTGATTTCCTTTTATGGAACACATAATCATGTACATGTTATGATGGGTGCACCTAAATAGTGATTCAATTCATTGGGTAATGCCTTTTTCTTCTGAGATTCCATATACAAGACTTGGGAGTAAACCTAATCCATTATGAGACTCTTTCATCTATGTCATGTTGTCTTGTAGGTTATCATTGACTTATATTTATGTCATGTTATATGTTTCTACCACATTCCTGTACTACCATGATCTTATGATACCGTTTTTTTCATGTTATCATCCCTGGTTATTATTTATGATCCTTATCTTTTTTGATATCCCATTATGGAATTTTAATCACATGTTAAGACTCATTTTCATGATTATTCTCTTACTAGTATTTTCATGTCACCCCTTTTTTTATGTATTACCCATGTTATGTTATAAATTTTTAGGATTTCAAAGGGAATTAAGAGCTCATTATTGCGATTAATATAATGTTATTTTAGTTTTGTTGGAACCAAGGATTATCTTTGATGGAAGTGGATTTTTGTTTGTGTTTGTTGTCAATCCATGCTAGTTTGATCAAGGAGTTTGTAAGAAAAGTGATCTTATAGTATAGGATAAAACAATGTTGAAGGTGGAATCATTTCTTTGTGTTTTCAAAATTTCAATGATCAGAATCTGGAGAAAGAGGATTGCATTATGAAGGGTTTATTTATAGAATCAACTCTTCATAAATTTGGTAGAGGAATGAGTTTTCTGAATGATAGGTTTTAAAAATGGGAGTTTCATGAGTTTCTGATGAGTTGAATGTGTTATCCATGATTATGAGAAATACATCATCTTGAGTGAGTGATGTATCGATAGAGATCTTCATGATAACAAAAAACTACACAGGATATTCACAAATGGAGGAGTGTCATGAAGATGTTATGAAAAGATCGAAAAATGAACTAGAGGCAGTGGAGCATCACGAACTACCAATACTATAAATATAAGATTACACCCAATTCATTTTATAACAAAAAATAATAAAAGAAAATATGAAATATCATTCATATCATGAAGGTAGGTAACTCTATGAATATGGGTTTCTACGTGAGCTTAAGAATCACAAAAAGACTAGCTTAGTCATGAAAAGTTCCAATAATTCTATTTATTTCATTATTCATGATGATGGGGTATTCCATGATGGATCAGTGAGCTTCACCAATGTAGGTTTATCCACAATGGCAGGTTGCGTTGTGAAGGAGCTTCATAAAAAGTAGTTTTGAACATCATTTTTTAGCGACCAATGTTTTCAAAGTTCATAAATTCAGGTATATGGTGGAAGAAGAGTCTCGTGTTTCTTAGGGAAAAATACTTTTATTCCAATCTACTGAAGCAACCATCATGTTGATAAACTGAGTAAGACTTAACCCAAGACTGTGAGCTAGGGGGAGTCGATGGAAGTGTTCCGAGGGATGAATTATGCTAGCCCTAAAATCTTATTAAGGCAGTGTACCTATAATAAATTGACTATGTATGAATTTATGTGTTCAAAAAATAGAGAATATTGGTGGATTCTAGTATGACCGACACACTTTTAGCATATGCTCATTATACTATCCTTTAGTAATGAACGAAGTAAAATATCTATGTTGTCTCTTTTCATGTGATTGATTGTTTTATACACATTGTCATTAGATAGGTTTAACAGGTTTCAAACAATATGGGTACAAGATCTATCACTTTAGATGAAAAATTTGACACCCTAATTAACCCCTCCCCTCTCAGGTTGTTCCAGGGTCCTTCAAGTGGAATTCGATGATACAAGTTTCTTGTGTTAAATCTGTCATTCATTTCTATCATAGAAAATTCATTAAATGCTAGGGGAGTCCCCCTCATTGAAGAAAGAATCTTCTATATTTGGAAGAACGCGATTATATCTCATCTAAGATCTCTTGAGTTAATGTACTCTTTTTCTAATGCCCAAGGGATTCATGTTATCGATGTAATAATATTATCTATGATTGAAAAAATTGAAAAATGATTGATGTAGATGCTAATGAATAAAATTACCTTACTAGAGATCTATATAATCAAATATATTTGAAGGTTATGAGTTAAAAATAATCCATGTTTATGTGGGAAAAACTAAAAAATATATATTATACAGAAAAAAAGTGAGGAAGGAAAAACTCCATGTTTTACGTAATAGGTTTGATGATATAAAAATGCATACTGATGAAATTGTAGTTACAATTTTTAATCGAATCCCTGATGCTGCTGGAAAAATATGAGGATTTAGTGAAGAAATAAAAGAAATTTATATTTCAAAGAAAATATTGAGAAGGATTCCACCTCTCTACAGTCCCAAAGTCTCATCCCTCAAGGAAATGGATCCTTCTGAACTTTCTTTGGATAATCTGCTGAGTAGTATAGTGGAATATGAAATCAGAGTTAAACCAAATGATGAAAAAAGTTGATTAAGGAGATGTCTTATAAATCCATGGAAAAACTGGATATTGTTATAGATAATACTAATATATATAATGAGGAAGAAAAACTTTTTTATCTCTTTTCTATGAAATTCAATAGAGGAAAATGAAGATTTGAAGGAAAGATACATCTTGCCTGTTTTCATTGTGGTAGAGTTGGGAACATTTCTTCTCTGTATTTAAGGAAGATCGATGATGAATAAAGTAAAGATGAAAACATGTAGAATCCTCAGAAATGTTTTCCCCAAAAGGGAGACACCAAATTAGGAAATCAATTATAGAGGAAGAGTTTTTTCTGTGAATATGATGATGATAACGACAATTTTGAGGCTGAATAACTAGAGTTTAAATATGGAACCCAAGATTCTATGATAGCTACAGTTGAAAAGTTAGATGCATAGAAAGATAAAGCTAGAGATAATTAGTTTATTATTGATGTTGATCTTATGTTGGAACATGAGGATTCTCTTGGTAAGCATGGTAATCAAAGAAACTGAAATAAAAAGTTATGAGTAGTTTTGGAAGAGTCATTAAAATATGTTGATTTTCTTGAAGCTGAAATTGATCGTCTGGAAGAAGTAGTATAAGAACATTAAAAAACAATTGACATCTTATAAGATATATTATAATTTAAGCTCATTATTAGATAATAGAAAAAGGTCTCCAATGACCCTACATCATGACTAGAGGGGAAGTCCATGACATACGAGGATCTTGAAGAAAAAGTTGTTTCTCTAATAAGTAAACTAGAAAGGGAATCAATTTAAAATGAAACAAATAAGAAAATAAATTTTGGAATATTTTAAGATGCTGAGTTATTAAACAGATCTAAGTTTGGTTCTGAAGGTGTAGAGAAGGTTTTGAATGATCAAAGATGCACATGCATGGGAAATAGTGGAATTGGTTGGGATGCAGAAACATCAAAGGATGGAAATAAAATGGGCCAAAATAAAGGGAAGATAAATTTTGGACATATTTCAATGTCACATGATGTAAAAAAAATAAGCCCTCAAATCAAACTAAAAGGATAACTGAAAATAATGCACATGTATCTAGAAATGATCTCCAGTCAAACTCTTTTCTTAAGGAAGGGGAAATGAGGAGGAATAGAAGTGAGAAGATATTTCCTCTTTTGAAATGTCAATTTTGTGGCTATCTAGGATATACCATTTCATACTCTTAAGAGTTAAGGATCTATTTGAATGGGGAAGATCAAGAAAGCTAACAAAAGAAAACAATTCATATCCTAGATCTTATAGAAGAAATAGATTTTATATATATTTATTTCACTGCTCTAACTATGGCCATAAAGCTATTAGTTGTAGGCTGAGTAATGGAGAGAATAATACTTGAAACTCAGAGACAAGTCAATACCCACCAACAAAGAAGAGTTTCTATTTAATGTTGATATTCTATACCTGAATAAGAATATGAATATAATGAACTGGTGCATATAGAAAGAATATTGGAAATGCCATCATTATCCACCACTCAATCAAATATTTCATAGATGGAATAAATGAGAATTGGGAAATCCAATCTTACAGAAGTAGCTCTAAAATCCACAAAGAACATTATAACTTAGATTCTTGATAATGGGTTCTCATCCCATATAATGGGAATGAAAACTAATTGAATAATTTAACGTAAAGGGTTGAAAGAATTATGTGGTTTGAAAATGATGTTACTCTTAAGATCAAAGGATGTTGTATTATAGAACTATAAAATTTAGAGCTTAAGAAATTTTAAGTTCTTTACGTGGATGGTTTTCATCACAATATTCTAAGTGTGATTAAACTATATGATTGAGGACTAAAAGTAACATTTTATCAAAATAGGTGCACTATAAAATGAAATATGGGAAATTATCTAATGAAAGGATGCATAATAAATTGAAACTTATGTCCAAAAAATATTAAATAGAACATTTGATATCTAATAGTTAAAGAAGAAACAAAATTTTGAAATCAAAGGTTGGGTCACATTAATCATAAAAACATGGAAAATAAATCTAAGATAAAGATTGGAATGGATATCCCCAATCTAAAACATGAACATGAAAATAGTTCTGATTCTTGTATACGAGGGATGTTGGTCTGTAGTTCATATCAACAGAAGGACAAAAGGATATCAAATATTAGTGATCTAATCCAGATAGGCATATATGCTCTGATAAATATTTATTTGATATATAGATAAAGGTACATCGTTATTTTTATTGATAATTATAGTATAATTTATTGAGTGATGATTATACATAGAAAACGATTAGTACTTGAATACTTGTAAACTTATCACCAAATTGTAGATAATTATACAAGCCACACTATTAATTTTATATGATCTAAAAATTGAGGGGAAAACACATCGATTTAATTTAAATATTACCTATAGAAACATGGAATAATAATTTGGTGGCTGCTGTTAGATCCCTACAAAAAATAGAGTTTTTGAGTGTAATAATCGACATGTGAATAACATAGCCAGAACTGTGCTTGATTAAGAGTCGTATCTCTCTCCATTTCTAGAAAGAGGTTTTTAATGCTATAATGCACACTCAAAATCAAATAAGTATTTATATGAGAGAAACTAAGACACCAAATGAGTTGTGGCATGGAAGGAATCCCTATTTTAAGTATTTCCATGTTTTTGAAAGTAAATGATTCATCCAAAACAAAGAAAGAATTCAAGGGATTTTTGGTGATGATGAGGATGAATAAATATTCCTTAGTTATTAAATGAAGAGAAAAGCCTACAAAGTTTTCAATAATCATCTTGTAAGAATTATGGAAAGTAGTGATGTTAATATCATTGAAGATAAGACCAAAAATACCTCTAAGAGATCTTATGTTTATATGATAGAAGATCAAGAAGATAATGGACATGGATCAGATTTAAATACATAAGTAAAATAAGGTGTGAAAAACATTCAAAGGTTACAAAATTATTATGATTCAGAAGATGAATTAGAAGAAGAAATAATGGATTAAGAATCTTTATATGAACCACATATGAGTAATAAAAGAGAAAAAATTGATCAATCCAACATCATTATGGATTGTACAGTACCCACATAGACTAGGAGAATGAGTAAGAATGTACAATATTCCTTCCTATAAATTGTGTAACCAACCTCATTTTAAGAATTTGTGAATGATGAATCATGGGTTAAAGTATTGAATGAAGAACCCGACTTGATTGACAACAACCAGAAATGGGATCTTGTTAATAGACCTGAAAGCAAAAATGTTATTGGAGCCAAATGGATCTTCAAAAACAAATTTTTTTAGCATGTAAATGTTATTAGAAACAAGGAAAGCCTAATGTGTAAAAGATATGAACATATTGAAGGAATTGATTTCGAATAAACATTTTCTTAAGTGGTGAGAATGGAGTCGATCAGGATTTTCCATACCATTGAAATACAAAGGAGATACAGAGTTTATTAGATGGATGTCAAAACCGCTTTCTTAAATGGAGTTATTGAATAAGAAGTATAAATTGAACAACTGATTGTATTTATCATTATAATTAATGAATCACATGTTTATAGATTAAATAAGTCTCTATAGTTTCAGAAGTAGGTACTATGAGAATGGGATTATCAACTACATTATTATCTAAGGAATATTAAATTTAAAAAAGTAGGTGTTGACCATAATCTATTTGTGGAGAATTCAAAGGAAAATAAATTTATGGTGTTGGTGTATGTGGATGAAATTATATTTGGTGAAAGAAGATAAAGATCATTGGAAGAATTTTCAAATGATATGAAATCATAATTTGAAATGTCTATGTTTGGTGAACTCACATACTTCAAGGGATTGTAAGTGATTCAGAAGAGGGAATACACACTCATTTCATTGGAAAAGTATGTGATAGAGTTTCTGAATAAATTCAATATGCATGACTCCAGACCAATATCGTCTCTTCATTCGATTGGAAAACAATGGAAAGCATGAGGATGTGACTTATGTCGATCCCACCATGTACAAGATAATCATTGGAATCCTATTGTACATTATTGTAACAAAACTAGGAAAAATCATAGAAACATTATTAGTATCTCAACTTTAAATCAATCTAATAGAGGAGAATATGGAAGTAGTTAAATGAATCATGAGGTATATTCAAGGTACATTGTATTTTTTATTATACTTTGCTGCAAGAAGATATGAGGAATTATAAACTTTTTCTGTTGCTAATTATGATGAAGATGCGGTGGATAGAAATTATATAAGTGGTGGATAATTCTTTAGAATCATGAAATTTGGGGACTGTTTGAGTAAAAAGGAGGAATGAACTTATGTTAGTACATCATAAGCAGAGTATATCTCTTCTACGAAGGAATGTGCTGAGCTTTTGCAGATGGATCCACAACTAAGTAATGTTGGTGATGATTTGAAACAGTATATGTCAAATCACTATGACAAAAATAGTGCAATTGATGTTTTTAAGAATCTGATTCAACACTATCATACTAAATATATTGTTATAAGATATCACTTCATCAAAGAAAATGTTTAACATGGCATGATTATAATGGATCAGGTTGGACCTACTGACTAAGTGGTTGAAATTTTGACTAAGCCATTTGCTGGAAATTTGTTCTAGAAATATTGGTTGAACCTCAGTGTTCAGCCACATCCCAATTAATGAGGAGGTTACATACGATCCCCTCCCCACAGTTGAATTAACTGTTTCAATATATTTACGGAAGAGATGGATGTTTATGGGGGAGGTACGAACTTGGGGGGAGTGAGTATTGAGATCTAAAATTAAAAATCAGGTTCTTTGGATTTATTTCCAATAGGGAAGAATGAAAAAATTTAATTTTTTGAGGATCATGAGAATGAATAGAATGGGGAAATTCACTGTCAAAAAGAGGGAGAATTTGAATGTCAGATCTTGAAATGATGAGAATTCAGTGTTTTGGGGAAAAAATATTAGGTTTGACATCATTAATATTTTAATAACATGACAACCCAATTCAATATTACCCTCTTTATTTCTACAGAAATAATTTCTCATATAGACTTTGACAGTTGGAGGAGTAGATTATTGCTTAACAGGTTTTGATAAGTGGTTGGTGCTTTATTAAATTTATCTGAAAAACCCCAAAAGAACCCAAAGGGGGATATGATTGGAAGTAAGGATGTTATTTTCTAGAAATTAATTTTTCTTTGTGTTTTTTAATCCATTCTGGGTTGATCAAGGAGTTTGTAATAAAAGAAATCTTACAGTATAGGGTGACTATAATGTTGAAGGTGGAATCCTTACGCATTGTTTTCAGAAAATTTTGGCCTAAAATATAGAAGCAGAGGCTAGAATCATGAAGGGTTGTTTTCTATAATAAACTGTTCATAAATGTGGTAAAGGAATGGGTTTCTCGAAGACTAGGTTTTGAAAAGGTGAGTATCATGAGTTCATGATGATTTTACGGCATCCTACGTGATTATGAGAAATGGAGCATTGTAATTTCATGATGTTTTTATGGAGATCTTTACAACAATGAAAACCTAAAGGGAGATTCTATAATAGAGGAGTGCCACGAAATTGTTTTTGAATGATTGAAAAAATGCACCAGTGGTGGTGGAGCATCATGAATGGTTATGCTTATAAATATAAGGCTACCCCCACTTCATTTCACACAAAAAATAATCCGAGAAAATTTGGAATCGCTTAGATTTCAAGAAGTTAGGGAGCACCATGAATATAGGTTTCTATGAGAGCTTGTGAATTAAAAAAAGACTAACTTAGTCATGAATAATTTCAATTCTTACATGTATTTCATGATTTTCGATGGTGGGGTATTCCATGATGGAGTCATTTAGGGGGAGTCAGCATAAGTGCTCTGATGGACATAGTGTGTTATCCCAATTTTTTTTAAAGGTAGTGTTTCTGGAATATAGTGACTATATCTATACTTCTTTATTCCAAAATAAGTAAATATTAAGGCATTCTTGTATGACTATCACACTATCAATGTTTTATTCTTAGAATAGCTCTTACTGATGAACCAAGTAAAATTGGTATGTCATCTCTTTGCTTGTGATTTCTTGTTTTCTTCACTTTTTCATCAGAAAAGTTTAATAGGTTCCTTCTAACATGGAAACAAGATCCATCACTTTAGAAGAAAATGTTGACACACTAATTCAATCATTTCTTTTCAGGCTGTTCCTAGGTCCTTCAATTTTCACTTTTATATATTATTTACCTAATATACCAAAGACACTATGCCTTCCAATCTATTGGTTGATTTTAATGGACATTTATGTTAAAAATTATGTAATAATATGTGAGATGGATCAGGCCTCTATACTCAGTATCATAGGAAGGTAAATTTATTTTTTGGGAATTAAGAAATTAATTACTTATTGAGAACCCTAGGTATACCTCTAAATATAGAAAAATATACTAGAATTTTTGTAAAGTATAGAGTGAGTTGTTTCCATGAAATTTCATCATTGTCTAGATATTATAAGCGGAAGAAGATATATCAAATTTATACCTAGGTAATGTTAACCCAATGGTGGAAGTTCCTAAAGGTGTTAAAAATAGTGTTTTTTTATTTTGGAGAATTTATTATAAATATTTCAGCGATGATTAATTTTGGATTTCAGTGGTTGGTATCACTGATAGGATTAGTGATGACGATAGTGGATTGCGCATCCAGTTCATGAATCAAGGTGGTTCATGGATTAAGGCGGAGCTGTGTTATTTTATTTTGGAATATTTAATTTTTAACAGCAATCTTAATGAGTTTTCAGGTTTGTTTATAATTTTAATTTATGCTAATTTTTTTCTTAATGTTTGGATGGATTTAGTGCTGTGGGTATTTGGCTAGTTTCTGTTTGGTTCATGGAAGTAATATTTTCTATGATTGATAAATGGATGTAAGGTTTCCACTAAAAAAATTTGAACTTATTCTAAAATAATAAAATGTATTGGAGAAAGGGTACTTGCTTCATAAAATATTTGAAACTCTAGAGGGATGTTCTTTAGAAAATTCAAAAACTCATTATGAATCATTATAAAGGATTCAATAGATTGTTATGTTTGAAAAAATAATAGGAAAATTTACCATGGGTAAACTAGATTAAAACATAGAGACACATAAGTTAGGATAAACATTACATTTATAACTTACTCCTCATAATATCATAGTTTCCCCTTTATATGTTTATTAGTTAATGTATTCTCATCCCATTTTCTCTTATATTAGTTAATGATAATAAATAAGAGGATCCACTCCAACAACCAATGTGCTAAGAAATGTGATAATTTCCATAATGATAATACAAACATTATGGGAGTGGGATATGATAACTTTATGGATCTACTATCCTAGATGAATCATGTTATGAATAAAAAATTGAATCATATGTAAATCACTCCTTTACTAAAGAAATATAATTTTTTTATTGAGTCCTTTTTGAGACAACAGCCTCCTAAAATTTGTGGATCTTATGTTCCCCTCATTTTTTAGAAATGGATTAACTCTATGGAGAATTTATTATCTATCCTCTAATGATTATAACAAGATAAATTCATACTGGAGGTATATCATTTTGAAGGTAAATATGATCAGTTGGGGAAACTACTTAAGAATAAGAAGTACATAGAGGAAAATGATTAAATGTAATTGGAAGGATTTAAGAAATAATTTTTGATAAACATTTTCCCCAAACTCTTCATCTAAAAATATTGAGGGTGTTAATTATGCTAAAGTATAAAAAACATGAATCTATCAGGGAATATGTGGAAAAATTCAGAAGTCTGGAATGATTCACCTCTAACATTTTCATGAAAAATAAAAGCAAGGTACACTACTTCATTATTAGATTAAAATAGAGTCTATTTAAAGAATTACATTTTAAAAAAACTGAAATATATTAACTGGTTTTCTGCAGTTTCTTTAAGGTCATGATGGAGATTGGTGACTCTAAGTAGTCTCATGATCCGAAAGATAAAAAGAGAGAAATAAAATTTAATTTAGGAGGATCAACAGGTAAATCTTATAGTAGAAATAAAACCCAATATCCAAATTCTCTAACGTTTAGGAAGAATAATCTCAAATTTTTTCTTAAGGGAACTGCCAAATTATTCAAATTTGGAAAAGAGGAGAATTAACCTAATCTAAGAAATGAGAAATGAAGAAACCCTCTAATCTGATGAATGAAAATAAATCTTTAGATTAAAAATCATCCTATAGTCTTGGGTTTCAACTACAAGCAACATGAGAATAACCAATCCCATTATTTAAGGTATAATAGAGATAATCAATGAAAATAACCTCTAAGGCCTAGAGATCAAAGAATGGAATATTCTATCACTACTATTGAGGTGGATCCCTAAAATGATGTGGTGATAGGTACCCTAGTTATTCATTCATGAATAGTGAACATAAAATTTTTCTCTATTTATACATATTCTTTAATATCTTTGATGTTTACTAGAACTATAAAAATAAAACCATACAAGATAGGGTTTAAGGTATTTTTGATAACTGTAAACTGAGAAATTATTGCATCCCAAGTATATAAATCTTCCCTGGTCCATTTTTTGGATTGAACCTCTAAAAAAATCTTGTCAAAATTCCTTTAGTTAAGATTAATACTATATTGGTAAATGATTAGTTGTATTTATATAAAGATAATGTTAACTATTGGGATATAGAAATAAATCTTTACATCCCAAGTCATCTAATAATTGTTTACAAGTGTATGTAGGAGGATGAATCTCCCTTGGAGTCTACAACTCATGTTTGAATATTTTTTTGTATTAAAAATAATATGTAGCTTAAATTATTGTGAATAAGGGGAGAATAATGATTGAAGACATGCCCGTTATGAGATACTATACTAATGTATTCCCTGAAGAGTGGTTTTTACTTACTCAAGATCAAGAGGTTGAGTTCTCAATTGAAATTATCCATGGTTATCAAAATATATCCAATACTCTATATAGAATAGACATTATTGAGTTATAATAAATAAATAAGTAGTTAAAAGATAATATGGAAATGGTTTTTATAGGACCAAGTTCTTCATTATGGGGTGCACTAGTCTTCATCTTCATGAAGAATGATGGGTAAATGTACCTCTTCATTGATCATCGTGAGATAAAAAAGTCATGTTAAATAACAAGTGTCCCCTTCCAATGATAGATAAATTGTTTGATAAACAACTTAGATCCCAATATTTATTTAATTCAGACCTTTAGTTGGGATATAATAAATTTAAGGTGAATAATTAATATATTCTCATGAATTCATTTCAAATAATGTATGGACACTATGAGTTCATAGTGATTCCATTTGGACTCACAAAATTCTTCAAAAATTTATGTACTTAATGAATAGATTATTTGTAGATTACATTGACAGATTTTTGGTTGTCTTTATAGATGATATTCCGATATACTCCAAGAGAAAGGAGGATCATGTGGAGTATTTTAATGTTATGATAAAAGACTTGTTAAAGGAGAAGCTATATGAAAAGTATAGTAAATTTGAGTTATAGATAAAGGATGTATAATTCTTTGTGAATGTTATAACTATCAAAGAGAAATATTTAGACCGTTTTAAGATAAGGGTAATTGATGCGTGTATTGAACAAGTGATTGTAATAGAGATTTATTGTTTCCTTGGACTGGCTAGATATTATCAACAATTTGTGAGGAACTTCTCATGATACTCAAACCTGATAACCAAGGTAACATAGAAGGGACTAAATTATTTCATGAACAATTACTGAAAAGAGATTTTCAAATAATTCAAGAGGATTATCACAACACATGTCCTCATTCATCCCACAAGAAAGAAAATTTTTGCGGTATACAATTATGATTCAAATATGAGATTAGGTTATGTACTGATGAAAAACTAAAAAGTGATACAATAATCCTCAATAAAATTCAAATTTTATGGAAAAAATATACATTTCATGAACTATAGTTTGTTACAATGCACTTCAAATTAAAAATCATTCAGAATTTTCTATATGGGGAGAATTTTGAGATATATATGAATAAGAAGATCCAAAAGTATATTTTCACACAAATGGATCTTAATATGGGCCAATGAAGATGGTTAGAGATGATCAAGGATTATGACTGCTTAATCCTCCACCATAATGATAAATAAAGTGGTAGGTTATCTAATTATAATGGATCTTGGGACCTTATTAATGATGAGAATTGAGAAGGATCCATTATTCTTACAATGGAATATAATATACATTGGAATTATAAAGGAAGGAATATCCTCATAAATTTGTCAAATTATTGGTCTACTATCCCTACTAGAGAAAATAAATAATGCTCAAAGAGATGATGTGAAAATATAGAAGAGGATGGAAGCTTTATGAAAAAGTAATTCCTTAGAGTTCAAAATTGTTCAAGAAAGATTTTTGAGATCTGGGTTATGTGTACCATCAAATACTGAGATAAAGAGGCAGTTTTCAGGTGATGCACATAGATTAACCTTATCTATACACCTAAGTAGCATGATGATGTACCAAGATCTATGAGATAAATATTGGTTGGATAGTAGATATATAATATCATAGAATATAAATTAAAATTATTATACTCTTAGAAAGAGTATTCTGAAAGGCATAAGTCCAAGGGGATGATGAAACCATCACCCATACATATATGAAAATGGGAAAACATAACAATGGAATTTTTCATTGGAATTTTACAGACACCTAGAGGAAATAATTCTATATGGGTTGTGGTAGATCATCTTATAGAGGCTACTCATTTAATCACTATTTGTGATGAATTATCACTCAACCAACTTAGAAGGATAAAAATCATAGAAGTGGTGAAGTTTTATGGAATACCACAATCAATTTTATCTAAATAAGATATAATATTTAGTTAAATGTTTTAGAATAGTCTATATTATTCTCTGAAATTTGAGTCGAACTTTAGTTTGAGTTATCAACCCAAACTGATTGATAATATGAGTAGACTTTCTAGACACTCGAAGACATATTAAGAACATACTCTATGGATTACAAAGGAGGATATTATCAATATATTCAATTGGGTGAGTTCTCATTCAATAATAATTTCCACTCCAACATCCAAGTGGATTCATATAAATCCCTTTAATGGAAAAAATTTATAAAACATACATGATTGAAAAAAGTTGGGGAACACAAGCCCATATGACCTAAAATGTTTATGGAAAAGGTAGAAAAGGTTAAAACCATTCATCAACACATCGGGGATTCTCAAATTTTATAAAAGCACTATGATGATAATCATTGGTGAGAACTGAAGTTTGAGGTTAGAGATAAAGTATTCCACTAAATATCTCCATATAATAGAATCATGACATTTTTTTAAGAAGGATAATCTAATACCTAGTTACATCAACACATTTGAGATCACTGATCACAAAAGATCTGTGGACTATCCAATAACAATCCCACTAATACTATCTCAAGAATATGACATATTATATGCATCCTTCTTGAGGTATTATATACAAGATCTCTCAAATGTAAGGAATTAATATTTTTTTACATTGATAAAATGATATCTCTTATGAGGAGAATCCAATTAAGATATTAAACCTTAGAGGCATTGCTCAGTGAAGTAAAAAAAATCACATAGTCAAAGTACAATGGTAAATTAATAAGTATGAGGAGGATATATGTGAACCGATGAAAACCATGAAGTTGAATTTCCCAACCTATTTTCAACATATTGTTTAAAACTAAATTTTGAGTGTGTAGTTTTTTAAATGGAAGAATGTATCAACCAAAAAATTTAAATTTTTTGTTCCTTTATTATAATTGCATCATATTTAGTAATGTAGAATAATGCACATGGATTATATGCGCCCGTAAGGGGCTCCGCATCACTAGGTTTTCTCTCTGTCGCCGCCTTTCTCTTCTCCATCTCAGGGCAGCGGCGACTCATCTCCTTAGCTTCTCCTCTCGGAGCGATTGTGGTGTGCGGTTCTCTTTCTACGGCTTTGTGGGCTCATCTCTCAGCATTTATCATTGGCCCATCTTCATGCCCAATCCTCCGATATGGCTAGGTTTTCTCACGATAGCGCAGTGAGTCTGTGGTTGAGTTTCATCCTTGCACTCTGAGAGTTGCAGCCTTGTTTCTACACCAGCCATAGGAGCATTGAGAGGTTCCCTGTGGTCTTCGAGTGTGGTCTTGAAGGTGGCGATGGAATTTTGGATCTATCTTGCGACAGTTCCTTTCTTCTGTCATGGTCTGGCATTTGGGTGCCTTCAATTTCGGTGATGTATTTTTCTCCATAGTTTTTGAATTGCGTTCTCATTTTGGGGGATCTTCTGTGCGTGATTTGTGCTCACTTGGTGAAGTTGTTCTGTTTCAAGTATTTTTGTTTTTGGTGTGGTATTGGAGTCGACATTGATGGTGTTGACGACGGTGAATTTGTGCCAATTTCATCGATTCGGTTTGTTCTGGTTGATGCTATTTTTGGTGTCTGCGAAGATATTGTTTTTGTGGGCTTGATGCAGTGGTTCCAGTGATGAGGAGGACTATCTTATATGGGCGTTTCTCGTTCAGTCGGTGATGATGGGTTTGGGTTTTTTGGTGTGCCATGGTCTGCATCGTGGACAACTCATGGTTGGCATCTTGTTTGAATCTGGTTTTTACCGACAAGCATATGACTTTGTTGAAAGCTCTTGTGTCTTTTGAGGTGTTTTTGAATCAGTTATCTAGATTTGTGTGGTTCCCGGTCACCCAAAAAGCAGATTACGAAAATCAAATAAAAATATAATTTTCAGTCAGTAAAATAATGCACATGAACCAAATGAAAACATGGAAAAAAATTTATTATCATAATATTATAATTATAGAATAAAAATGGACTCAAAAATTGATATTTTTATAATGAAAAAAAAACAGAAAATGAAAAAATAAAATATGAAAATTTGGATATACTCGATCTTCTAGAATAACTACACTCACAAATAACACATTAAAAATGATGCAGAATTTAGGAAATCCAATATGTATTTTGAAAATGAAAATATATATCATTGGTAGAAATAAAATTAAACTAAAAATGAATGAAATATGAGGTATTTGTAGGAAATAGGTAACCCTTATGAGCATTAGAAATTTGACTGTCAGAATAGTAATCTTTTCATTGGAATGGTAACATGACCATTTGAATAGTAATATAAATATTAGGAATAGTAACCTGACCTTTTTAACAGTATCCTCACCCATGTAAATCTAAAATAATATTTAGGTATCATACCAATTTAAAATATGACATTTTAGGTAAATTAATGTTATAAAAATGATAAATTAAGTGCTCGTTTTTTTGTAAAACATAAATTTTTTAGTTAAAATATTATAATAAATATATTGATTTAAAGAAAATTAATTTTCATAAAATAGATTTATAAATTAATTTTATGTTTTATAATCATGTTATGTTTTCTTAGACCATAAATAATTTTTCAAAGAGTCATAAAATATATCATAATATTGAAATTAGTATATTTCAATTAAATAAGGATTTCATTTAAAAATAAAATTTATCATGTCTAGAAAATTAATTTAATAAAATTGATTTCATTTTTTGAATCTAAATGTTGAAAATGGTATGGGTTAATTTTTTTTCACTTTTTTAAAATATTTGAATTTATGATGAATAGTGAAATACGGTAAAATACGGTATTTAACATTATATGATAAATACATGAAACATGGAGTCATGGATGATACAATAACCTATTTTTTAAATAACATAAACCATTTACTATATATAGTCACAATAATAAATACTATTGATATAATGTAACCAAAATAATGTTTTAATGAATAAAATATTCTAAAACTCCCCTCTCATTCCCTTTCTGATCTCCTCTTATTCTAAAAATGAAAACATTTTCCATATTTGTTAGTTCATTAGGTTCATATATTACGAGTTTCAGTTTTTCCACTACCACCATTTTGGTTGGTTTATATTCACTTATAATTTTATAAAATGAACTAATTATTTATATTATATATTATGTCATATACTGGAATGAATATTTTTCCATTTTATAAAATAAATCCAATATAGTTCATGACCATCGGTAAGAAATGCCAAAATGAAATAACCAAAAAATGGTAAGATTCTTGCTAAATGAATCATCCCTACATAAGAATATAAAAAGATATCTGAGACCATTTAAATTTATGTAGGTATGTGAATAAAATATTCTTCAACTCCTAGAGTTTTTTTTTTCAAGTTTGACACGTGCTGCAACCAATATCCATGATTGATCTAACCTTGGAACCATGCATCAAACTCCCTCAGAACAAAAAACATTAACCATTATATCTAATTGAAATGATTATAAATAAACATAATAAAATTATATTAAAGAAAATATATATGTATGATATTATTAATTTAGTAATTAATTAATATAATTTTATTATCTAAGAAGTTAAGTGGAAGTGTATAATAGATTTTGGAATAAGGTAAGGGATCTTTCTAAACCACCATTTTTCTTTTTGTTATTTACTTTGTCTCTCTAAATCACTTTCTCTCTCTATTTAATGTTATTAAATGATTCCAAATTCTTTAAATATTTCTCTTACATATAAACCTATCTTGTTCTCCCTTCCCTTGTGGGGATACTATATCCCTTAACTTCTTTTCTCAAATTTTACCCATTTCTTTACATATGTAATTTTTATATTTTTTCCTTAATATTTACTTCCTTCTATGACAAAAATAATGATGTAAATGTTATGATAGTTGTGCCCAAATATTTCTCTAACACATTGTTTAATTTTTTTATTTCATGTGATGTCATATATGGGATTATAGAGGAACCCTATTCCATTATGGGACATTGTCCACCATGTGATATTGTCTCAGTGGCATTCCTTGATTTTTGTTTATGTCATGTTATATGTTTCTGCCACTTTCCTATGATTCCATGATATTATGAAATAATTTTCTTTAGGTTTTCATATTATGTGATTATTCATGATCCATATTTTTTATGATATCTCTTTGTGTCGTTGGACTCACATGTTATGCCTCATTATCATGATTATTCCCTTGTAGAAATTTTTATCTAACCCATTTCTTTGATGTATTCCCTAGGTTATCCTATCTAATCTTTGGAGATCAAAAGTATTTTGGATATCATTACAAAGATTAAATTTTATTTTATTTTATTTTCACTTTGATGTATTATGTACCTAGTCTTCCAAAGATACTGTGACTAATAATCCTTTAGTTGTATTTAAATGATATTTATGTCAAAAATCATGTAATAATGTATCAAAAGGATTAAGTTTATATAATGATACTTATTAAACCAAAAATTATTCAAAAATTACATACATAATAATAACTTACCACTACATGCTACCTGTTAATAAAAAATAGTTATTTATTTAGTATTATTTCATGATCCATAATTCAATAATCATAAAGTTACAAAATAAAAAAAATGTGAGATTGGGTTATTAAGTTTTACATAAAACAAGTATACTTTCTATAAAATTTATTATACTTGACATGATTCATTAATAATAATCATATGATGAAATTAAGCAAGGAAAATAAACCATTGAATTCTATAATACACTTTGTCATATCATTTGTACTATGAACCAAAATTTCAATCTATTAGCCCAATTCAACACATGAAATTCTAAGGAAATATAAAATTTTAGGATATAAAAGTTAGTAAAAAATGGGTAAAGGTTATATATAATACTAACATGGTAAATATTCATAAAATAATATACATGGAAGAAGACATTTATGTCTCTATTCTTGAATAGTTCACATTCTCATAAAATTGGACAAATTTCAATTACCATTTATCCCATTATGTATCAACAAAGATATTACCAATTTAAGTTCTAGTGCTAAACCAATTTCAAATTCCTGTAATTAAAAAAAATCAAAAAGTAAGAAGATATATATATTCAATGCTAACAATAATAAGTACACAACACAAATGAAAACAATATTTACTATGTATTGGAATCCACTTCTTAATAACTCTCTATATCATCAAAAAACTTGATCAACCATTTTAGAATTTTCTTATCATTTCATCATTCTCTCAATAAAAACTCAAAAAAATATCCACTAAATGATTTCATTTAAGTGTTATGTATCTTTACTAATTCATGATACACAACTTACAATGGATAAACCGATGAGGATGAGATGATAACTCCTAATAGTGGTTGGCAATAATTTTTGTACCCAAACCACCTTGGTAACATTATGTTCAACATAAATAGCTAAATAAAATAATTATATGTATTACATGTTTTGAAACATTCTATCTATTGAAATATAATTTTGATTGATAGAATAGCCAATTCTGATAATATTTGTAACATCTTTCCCCCATCCCATTGGCTTGAGAAAAGGTGAAGGTTCTACTAGACTTATTTGATCTGAATTTGAAAAAAATGATAAAAATTAATTAAAATGTATTTATTAAAAAATGGGGAACGTTTGTGCCCTTGAAATCCCACCTATAGGTGAAAAACAGAAATAATATTATGATGCATGTGGTAAACCGTCACAACTCAAAGTCTAAAAAAACTAAATAACATCTGAGTAGTAGAAAACACAATACGAAATAGAAAACAAAAAAATCCAATAAACTTCAATAATAGGGGTACTAAGGTTGAACAACTCAAGACAATAAATACTTGACCAACTCCCATGAGTCATCTCCCATTAATAATGACTCTAATATCATGGTTCTCCTCTATTAAATTTTGTTACCTTCCCTTTACCAGTACCATGGTAAAATAAGTATACATACATACCAAAATTCAATTTAAATGGGTGAGTTTGTCCACTTGGTAGGGAATATTCCATAAGCTTCCCATACACCAAAAAAAATATCAATCTAGAACAATTTATATAAAGCATGGAGAAGGATATAAAAAATAGTTTATAATATAAGAATTATCTTACAAGATTACCATTATAAAATTTATTTGTAAAATAATATTTTTGTACAGTACTGTGTCCATTATTTACTCATGGTATAAAAATTATAAACTCCCAAAAACATATAAATTCATAGACACACTCATGCATGCATCGAACCATTAAAAAATCCTAACTAATTAGAATAAATCCTATCATTTTTATCGAAAGCATCAATCATCAATTTAATACTATGCCTTACTTACACTGAACCCATGTACAAAGCAACATAAAACCACAAAATGTAATATAAACTCACACAAAAAAATTGTATATGATGATTTCATGCCAATTCATTTTTTCTAAACCAATTTTTCTTTTTTATGATTTTATTAAAAAAAAATTGATCATCACCCCAAATTCATCATTTGGAGCCACAAAATAGTGATGATTTTCCAAAAATAATTCAATATTATTTATTTATTTGAATTTTAATTTAATAAAATTTCGAATATAAAGCCTTCATGTTTTAGAGAGAGTTAAGAATAAGATAAGATACTAACCACGAATCAAGTGGCTAATATAAAACAACATGACATCTACCTAAATCCAGGCTTTTTAAAACCTCATATGATGATTCTTTATAAGAACCCAATAAAATAATACCTTAAATTATAGATCTAGACATGGATGAACATACTATATTTTATATGTAGAGAAATAAGGGTATATATAAAGATATGAATAAAGTAATATTACAACATTAATCACTTGGACCCATGATCAAAGAATTGATGAGAAGAAGCTCTATGAGTAAAGGGATTACCAAAGTTTCCAAGTAGAACCCTATATTTTGAGATTCTAAGATGCAAGAAAATGAATGAGGGGTTTGGGGAATATTTTAGGTTAAAATTAATTTTTTTTATAATTAATTAATCCCATCACGTTGAAAATCACCATGTTTCTATAAATTTTGAATTCAAAAAGGATGTTTGAATTATTAGTTTCCTGTTCTCATAAGAGGTAAAATAGTAATTTTACCCTATAATAAAATCTCAAAAATATTTTATAACCACTCCATTGGTACCGAAATATTGAATTTACAATAGGAAAAGAGTTTGGTGGAATTCTTGGTGGTTAATGTTTTGGCAGAATATTTAATGTTTAATAAAATAAATAAAAAATATACAGGACTTTGGGTGGATATATCTTTAATACGGAGTGTTGTATTGATATTAAAAACTCTACGGTTGTGTCAAAAATGTGGGATTTTTCTTAGGTGAGTTATAAATAGGATTTGGGTTCCATGACTCAGGTCAAGTGATTAAATGGGAAATTAATTAATTAAAATTAAAAAAACACCTGGCCCCCTTGTGTGGTTATATTCCATGTAAATGTACACATATAGAAGGAAACACATGGCCAAGGCAGTGTTTAGTACAAGGGAAGGTTCCCCGAGTAGGTTACACATAGTGTGCATTTTTTACATGTTGTGTACTTAGGTTTTACACACCAAATCAATATGAAGTACACTCTCATGTGGGGATTCGAGAGTACACACCGTGTGTTTTGGTTACACATTGTGTACTTCACCTTTATTTTCATTTTGAGGGTTTTGTGTGATTTATCACTCAAGAGTTGGAATTGAACACCAGATGAGTCCAATTCAATTGTTTTTCATGTGGAACATAATGGTGGAGACCTTAGGGAATTTTACGGACTTATAAGGGTTGTTTTGTGGTGTGTAAGATAAGAAAACTGGGTTTTCCTCCATAAAGTGAGTTCATCTATATCATAAGGGTGAGGCATGAGATGAGACCTCACTGAGGGTCATGAAAATCATTGGAGGGTTTACCATGAATTTTTTGGAGAACATGGTTAGTGTTGAGATGACATTTTACTAGGTTGGTGTGAATCAGATTCTCTCGAAGTTACGGATGGGTTTGGTGTATTATGAGATAACATAGAGTGACTTGTAAAGGGTTTGTCTTAGGACCATATTACTTTTGAGGTTTATTTCGTTTGATACCTATATGGTTGTAAGATTTCATATATTTGGTTATGAGATGTGTTACCCCTGATAGATGTGTGATGGATCGAGAGTTTGGATGTTACCAAAGACTAAGAGAGGGATGAATCTAGTTATGTTTTGAACCTAAGGAATCCCAATAGGAATGAATATATTTATGTATTGACCCAGATGGTCAAGTGGGTGCTAGATTTGATAGACCAACCCTACACATGTATGTGTGTTCGGATAATAATGGTTTTTGGTGTTACCTTGGGACCCCAAATTGGTGTATGATCTGATGAGGTAGAGATATTGAGATTTGATATGAAGGAAGAGAGAGTTGGACATAATGGTAAAAGTGGTTGGTTTTAGATATTCATGATTGGGGATATTGGATAGGACACTTTGTGATAGTACCAATAGTTCTTTATGGTCCCATTGATGGAATGAGGCTGCAAACACATTTTTTTTTGGTTGAGTAATGTGGTTGTGATGATGTATATATATAGTACTAAGATTTTGGACTAATGATTTTTATCTTAGGATAGGTTATGGATAGATGCACTAGGATTCTTGGCAATAGGATGTAGGAATGATGCTCTGCATCCAGAGATTAGGTGTCGGACTTGATCCCTAAGAACCAAAATATTAGGAAGTAGGACAAATGAACTATATCTAGGGACTATGTGTTGGAATTATTCTCTAGGAACCATGTTATTAGAATTTTATACTGACAATTTGAATCTAGGGATTCAGTGAAAAACTGACAACCTAGGAACCACTAGTATCATATAATAAATATGGATTGGGATAATGGACTAAAACTCTACATCCATGGTTTTAGTTCTAGACGGATGCTCTATGAAATGATTGAAGACCGGATGGTATGCATTATGGATGGAGTTTTCTATATCCAAGATTTTGGTGTTTAACTGATGGTATTGAAAATATTGTTTGAAAAAAATGAGTGAGATGTTTGACTGATGTGTCTAGGAACTTAGTAAGAGAAAATGAGTAATGTCATGAGGCTTGGTTGGGGATGCAATGGGAGGGGATCATGTATGTTGTTTTGAATGCATGACAATTGAGACATGCTTAGATACACCTTGAAACCAGATGAAGTGGGTGTGGTCGATCAGTGTCATGGAATCGAGGATTGATGGTTATTTAAGTGTGAATATTTCAGTTTTTTTAATCTAGGATGATCATATTGGATGAGCATGGACTTTTGGAAGAAGGTTATAGTTTCACCATTGGAGGTGGACTACTGATATTTATTTCTCACCCACGATACATGAACCTTGATGTGCATGAATACTTTATGTCTACTTAATGGTTCAAAATAGATTTAAGAAGGATAGGGACAAGGCCCAATATTATGTGGTTGAGTGGGATTTTCTTGTAGAGTCTGATGATTAGGTTGGAGAAGCTCTATAAGGAAATATAGTCTAGGTATGTGACATAGATCATATTTGAAATTGGGACATGATGTATTTATTTTATAGTTGTTTATTTTGTATATGTAATCATACCCTTTGGTGTAACTCCCTAACCCCATAATCATAGAGCTGGAGCATTATATTAATACATTGGTATGATATAGGGAGTCATGTTCCAAAGGAACAGTCAGTTTAGTAGTCTTTGGAAGTAGATTACATTTATCAACCTTACATTACAATTCAAAACATAAAATATAGAATAAATAATAATTTGAGAACGTCATTATTCCCCTAGATTAAACCTGCATATTAATCATTATAAACTTCTTGGAATCAAGGTAAAATAAAAAATAAGGAAGGGGTGATCTCAGATGCTCACTAATGGTAAATTACATAACAGAAGCTATCATAAATAATAATAATCTTTTATAGAAAATAATAAAATTGAAACACAAGCCCTTTAAATATAAAATTCAGCATAATAAGGAAAAGATAAATCAGATAATTCTATTTACTTATCCACATGGATATTCTACTAGTCTAATAATCCCATGTAACATTAACAACAAATCTCATAATGATGGAATGCATAATGTCTGAATTCTTAACCACAAAGTCAAGGACTCATGGAAAGACCCTAAATATAAGTTTTTTCAAGGAGTTGTTCCAAGACTCAAACTCATGAGACCTATCGATGCATTAATAGGATATAGTGGGACCCTCTCATCACTTAACTATGTCTAATACATTTCTCATATGAAAAGGATGAATCATAACATAAAAACTCATATTAAAGTAGCATATGAAATGTTAATAATTTAAACATAAACCATGAATGAAATAAAAATAGTACATCAATAGTCATACATATCATAAAACTATCAATACAATATGGAATATTTTATCAGAATAAATCAACTTCAATTAAACCTAAAATCCAACAATAGATGTTGACACAGATGAAATCAATCCAAAAACTATTTGTGAGAAATTTCACTTTCTACTTTAAATAATTTAAAATTACCATAATAATAAAAGAAAAAACTTATTTTGAAAATAGTTTTATATTCTTGTAATGGAAGTTTCGAAGGTGTTATAATGGTGGAAAATAGCCACACCCACTGTATAAGTTACAAAATTGTTTCATTGATTTTTTGAAAAGGTCATAAAGTACTTTGTTTGAAAAATGACAGAAATATTCTTTTCAAAACATTTTATAAAAAGTCATGAAAGGGTATAAATGACTTTAACCCATATTATAGTAAATAGAAAAAATGTTTTAAAATACATTTTTATGAAACATGTATGTGGATGATGAATAATTCCCAGTGGATACTTACCGATAAACAACCTCAGATAATAAATAGATTGTAAAATTTACCCTCACCTTATAATTTCCTTTAGCTGAGGGTACATTTATCCTCTTATATAATAAAAATAGTTTGTGATTAAATTAATCCATAAGAATATTCATATTTATGATATCATATATGATTCATTTATGAGTTTATACTACCAATTTAATAATAATATCCATGTTAGAGCAACATTTTGGGTAATAATCGCTTTCTTTATCGTACATGTTTAACTTGTTATTCTTGATCGTATCACTAATATCATGATTTACATACTTATAGAATATAAAAAATTATTTATATATCATATATATTCAGAATATAAATATCTATAAAAGATAGATATATGAAATGAAAACACCGTTCCTGGAGATGGTAGTCCGTATTTATGCATGAACGTTGCTTCTATTTTCTTATCATATAGTATGGAAGTAAATGACATATATTTATCTACATAAATATGTATTATTCAAGAAGAAATATTATTTCATATATCTCATACTTAATGAATATATATATATATATATATAAATTTGTGAATGGTGATCGTTGAAGATGAATCTCATTGTGTAGTGGTGACGGTATGTTGTACGTACGCACGAGAAATAATATCAATCTATTGATGGTGAAATGGTATTTAATTGTATGGTATATTATATATAATAAATCATTGACATGTTATAATCATTATTTAAATTAATTATACTCATTATTATATCCTTTCGAATATTGTAGTGTTGAATAACAAACTACACCACGACGTGGAGACGGTAAGCTGTACGTACACACACATGGTGACTTTGTAATTCATAGGATAGATATAATAATGAGTATAACTGTACCATATTTATAATAATGTCTCCGAGTGTATAAGGTTCTGGACTTATTATTTTAGTATGGTAACAATAACGAATGAGGAAGTAGAATAAGATAAAAACTTTGTAAGAGGTGATAAAATAAATTCCTCTTCATCGGGTGTTTCCTTTTGATTTGAATAAAAGGGATCTTTAGGTTGGATTTAAGCTCAAATTAAGGCAAATAGGTTGAATTGAGGGTTTTTGGGAGGATATTTGGGCCAGTTTAGGCTGACCCAAATGGCTACAGAGGTGTGAATTAAAAATAAATAGAGGTTCCCTTTTATAAGAGAGGTAAGGGGCACTTTAGTAAAACCTTGAAATATACATTTATTATATAATTATTTTCGTATTATAAAAGCAAAAAAATGATTTAATTAGAAGATAATATGAGTATGGGTAGAAATACTCTCAACCAATAGTTTTTAGACTTATTTAGGTTATAAAAGTAACCTTATCATTTATATTTATCCCTTTGTAAAATAAGTTAACTCTTACCATGTCCACTTGTATTTCTATACTACATGGTTAATAACATTACTATAAAATGAAAAGGGAACCTAAATTGGATCATTTATGAAATTTTTATCACTATCCAAGTTATTTTTATGAACTATAGATTTTCAAGATTTTTATATTATCTAATAAAATATGATTTGTTTTAAAAACTCATTTTTTTCAATTTCGACACTATTTTGTAATTGAATTTTGTTAAAGTCATAACAACTTGATTCCTTAGAACCAAATGATTTATATCATAAAAAATATTTAAATATATTCTATAAAATTATTTTATGGAATCAAAACTTTCAAATTAAATTTATTTTAATATTTATAATATCATTTAATTTAATATTTTATTAATAAAGAAATCACTACATCATCGTTATGTCATAAATAAATTTACTTATTTAATATATAAAAATTATAAATAAAATACCATGATGTAGGAAATATTTATATATTTCTAATTAATATTTATTGTCGAATTTATCTTATGTATAACCCAACATTAAAAATGATTTAGTTATTAAAATTTGAATATGATACTATTAAATCTTCTTTATATAAAATATAATAAATGTCCCAATCTAACCCAAGTGGATCGAAAAGGATCATATTTTTGTCCCAAGGCTTATTTTGGTCTAAAATCGCTTATCCAATAGAATTAGTACATGTGTTAGGGTAGTTTTATATTATTATAATATTATTTTTTCCTTTAATTACCCTATTTACTTTTAACAGTGGTAAACAAAATTCAAAATCTACTATTCCCCAAAAATTATTTTTATCCTTTTGAACCACATTATAATTTATGATGAAAACTATTTCTATAGGATTTTTGAAATTCAATTCACAAAAGTGGTAAAATTACATTTTATGAAAATTTGCAAATGTGCCTTGAATGTGAGTAAAATACGTTAAAAAGTTCAACAAAAATTTATATACCTAATATTATTATAAAATGAATCCATGGAATTACATTTAACTAATATAGTTATTTTGTAACTTTTTTAAGTTTATATTAAATTTAAATTAAAAATAAATTTCTAAATGAAAAAGTTGTTTTTTATGTACTGTGTAGTATTTTTCACTATTCAACAAAAATTGAATGTTTTTAGAAAAATACAAAAAAAATCACGCTAAGCTAATTTTTATATTGTGAATTAAAAAATGAAGTCTATTTTCCATGTTAAATTTTTAGGAGTTTTTAAAATTAATTTTATTATTGTTTTCAAATGAACATAAAAAGTAGTTCTTTTAAGAAAATAATTTTTCTAAATATATAACTATTTTAACAAAACATATGAATTTCATTATAAATATGTTTTATTTCTGTGGAAAACTTATAAATAACATTTAAAATTTATTTTTTACGATTCATATTATAATATTTAATTGATAAATAAATATATCATTTAAATAATTATAATCATAATGTGTTGTTTCACAGAAACTCAATCTTGCATATAATGCAAGACAAGTTGGTGTTGTGTGAAATATATGATATTAAACTAATTTAAAGATATAAAGTACTATGAAATCTTGTGGTGTCATAATCTCCACTCTTTCAATAAATTACGTCCTCACAATTTCAAATTTTTCTTTGAAAATAAAATGTTTAAAATAGAAAATACCTTGGTTGAAAACACACACCAGAAATATGGTTATTAAATTTACTCTTAATAAGAGGAAAATGGAAATGAAAAAGTCACCATCAAATTATTATTTCGAATATGAGAACATTAGGGAAAATTAGAGACACATATTTGGAGGGAAAATGTAAATATTTATAGGGTGTGATTGAGGTCATCAATCACAAACTAGTAAAAAATAAAGGGAAAATTGAGGGCCTCAAATCCATAAATCTATGATGATTTAAAATATCATCAGTTCAACTAAACATAAGGTATTAGTATAACCCATTTTTTAGATAATTTAAATTTTTAAGAGGAGGAATTAATTTACTATCAAGATAAGAACTCAAAAAACATACTTGATTTCATTACCTATCATAATCATAACCTCATCATTTTGTGGTGCTTCGATTTATTTTCACTTCATCTGTTAAACCAGGAAATGAATATTCATAATTATTTTTTATGCCTGGAAAACATTTTATAATTTATAAGGTGCACAAGTGTTTACATAATCCTCTATATGTTTATTGAAATCTAAAAGTTTAGGTAAAAGTATCCAATAAATTATACTTTATCCTCAAAAAAATATCAAGTGCTCAACTCTCTCCACTCCAACCTTTAGACTTATCCAAAATAATTGTGTCCAAACTCACAGTCCAAAAAATTTATATGGGAGGTAAACATAATGAATATCCATTTTTTCCACATAATAACATGTGAATAACTTCATCAGGTATTCTCTTAAAACATGGTAACACCATGAAATACCATAAGACCTTATTGAATACATTCATACACCCATATTATTTATAGAATACTAGATATACTCCATAAATCCAAAAATGTTTTAAAATCCAACAATGATGGAATAAATAAACAATTAATTAGTTCTAAGGTATTCAAGAATATCCAATATAATTTATTCAAATCAATCGTCTCTTATTCCAAAATAAATACTTCAGTATGAGGACTATATTATGGTTTATCTTTCCCTCAAACATTTATTTTCCAAAAATTTAACTTTCTATTGATTTACTTTTATTAGTACCATTCAATCTCAAATACTCAATGAAATAGTACTATAGTTCAATCCTTATTTATTTATATAATTAAAATAACCAGTACATCATTGATACAACACTAAAATGACATAATTATTCAATCCATAAACACTAATACATTAATTATTTCATGTCAAATGTAGTAACAACTTATGCTTTACCTTGATCCCTTTGATTCTTCTGAGATATATTTTCTTGACTCTTCGGAAATTTATTTTCATAATGCACCATTTCACTTCTATTGAATCACTAAATATTAGTATTCTCTTTCTTACCTATGCTTTCTTTTTCCTGATGACCCTTTTCTCCAAATTTATAACAAACACCCAGGACTTTCAAGAACATCCCAGGTTGATTATTTCTATAGTTATCACATGTGGTAAAATCCATATTTCCCTTATTCCCTTTCTCTATATTTCTATCAACCATTCTCTTCTTCTCCGGCTTCACTTCAAATCCATAGGACTCAGATAATTCTTTACTTATCTTATGAAAACATGAAACTACTTCTTCATATGATGAGAATAAATGGGAGATTATTTCCCTTAAAAATATTTGCATAGGACCATGAAAGACATGATCCATATTACTCTTTGGATCATGTGCATTGGTTAGGTTCTCATTTCTTCTACTAAGCGATATTTAAAAATAATGCCGTACACTAGTTTTGGTTATGAATCAAAATGTATAATTATAAACTAGTGAAATATTTAACATAAATTTAAAATTTATGCATATATAATATTATAATCATAAATATGATCCCTTTGTGTATATATCAAATAATAAATCCTTTCTAATGGTTTGTAATGAAAATGTGAATTATCCTAAGAATATCCTTCCAGAGTGTCAAACCAGGTGGGTGGTAAGAACCGTTGTCATGTAACAGATTACCCTGAGTAAGGCTTAGAACACCTTATTAGAGTTGTTACTCCTTGGTAAATATGATCCAGAACTATGTCCACTTGTAATATCCATACAAGGATTTTTTCTTGGAAAACTCCCAAAATATCTATATTACCCATATTCGAGGATGTTCTTTTATTATAATCATCAAAGTCTATCTTAGGTTAATGTTTTCATATCAGAGTTTTTCTAAATCTAGTTCCCAATGTTATTACTACACTTCCTCGGACACCAACTGTAGGTCCCCGATCCTAGAATCGCAGAGGCTGTGCATTATTTTAATACATTTTCATGATACAAGGAACCATGTCCGGAAGGACCGATCATTTTAGTAGTCTTGGAAAATAGATTACATTCATCAACCTTACATTAAAATTCAAAACATAAACTATAGCATAAGTAATTCATTGATAACACCATTAATTCCTTATCTTAACTCTGAATATCAATCATAGTACGCTTCTTGGAATCTGGGGAAAATAAAACATAATAAAGGGTTGAGCTTAGATTCTCAGTAAGTGTAAATAATATAGCAGAAGAAATAATAAATAATCTTAATCTTCAATGGAAAGGTATAAAATAAAACACAATCTATTTAAACATAAACTTCAGAATAATATGGAAAATAAAAATCAAATATTTCATTTTACTTTTTCACATGGATATTCTACTGGTCGAATTATCACATTTGACATCAATAACTAATGTCATAATGATGGAATGCATAGCGCCATATATCTTAACCACAAATTCAAGGCATCATGCCGAGAACCTATATATAAATTTTGTCAAGGCCATATACCCAGACACCCGTTTTTCTCGTGAGACCTACCAAAGCATCGATGGGCTATAGCAGGCCTAGCCTGTCACTTACTATGTCCAATACATTCGTCATAGGAAAAGGGTGAAACATAACCTAAACGCTTGTATTAAACTAGCATACAAAATGTTAATTCTTTAACAATAAACCATGAATGACATAAAAATAGAATATACACAGACAATCATATCGTAAAACTATCAATAAAATATGGAATATTTTATCCTAATAAATAAACATCAATTAAACATAAAATCCAACAATACATGTTGACACAGATGAAATTAATCCAAAAACTATTTAAGATAAATATCTCTTTCTATTTTGAAATAATTTAAAAGTTACCAAATTATAAAATAAATGATTTATTTTGAAAATATTCTTATGATCTTGTATGGAAATCCTTGAAGGTGTTGTCACAGCGAAAAATAGCCGCACCTTTCATATAATTTAAGAAAATATTCATCTCTTAATTTTTCTAAAAGGTCATAATGTACCTTGTTTGGAAAATAAAGGAATGAATTGTTTCAATTTTCTTTATAAAAAGTCAAACAAGGGTATAAATGAATATAAAACATAGTCTAGAAAATTTTACAAATATTATAAAATACATTTATAAGAAATATGGATGTGGATGATAAAGAAGTCGGAGTAGATACATATGTATAAACAACCTTGGATAATAAAAAGATTGTAAAATTAACACTTACCTTATACTTTTCTTTAGTATAAATTACATTTAACCTCTTCTATAAAGACCATATTATGTTATTAAATTATACCCGAACTATATTCATATTTATGATATCATATATGATTCATTTATGACTTTATACTACCCATTTAATAATAATTTCCATGTTAGAGTGACATTTTGGGTAATAATCACTTTCTTTATCAAACGTGTTTTACTTGTTATTCCTGATCATATCACTCATATAATTATTTACATACATCCCAAATATATAACATGATTTATTTATCATATATATTCAGAATATAAATATTTATAATACATAGATATATGAAATGGAAACACTCTTCATGGAGACGGTAGTTTGTACGTACGCATGAACGTTGTGTCTATTTTCTTATCGTACAGTATGGAAGTAAGTAAATGAAAGATATTTATATAAATAAATATATATTATTCCAAAATATATATTATTTCATATATCTCATACTTATTCAATATATATATACAAATATTTTAAAAATCCATAATGGTGATCGTTGAAAATGAATCTCATCGTGTTGTGGAGATAGTAAACCGTATGTACGCACGAGCGAAAATATCATTATATTGATGGTAAACCGGTATTTAATTGGATGGTATATTATATATAAATAATCATTACCATTTTATATTCATTATTAACATTAATTATACTCATTATTATACCCATCCAAATAATGCAGTGTTGAATACCCAACTACACCACGATGTGAAGACGGTAAGACGTACATACACAGACATGGTGAATTTATCATTCATAGGATTGGTAGATTAAGAAATATTATTGTACCATATTTATAATAACATCTCATCACATAGAAGGTTCTGAATTAATTATTTTAGTATGGTAACAAAAAATAAAGAGGAAGTAGAAGAAGAAAAGAACTTTGAAAGAGGTGATAAAATAATTACATCTTATTCAGGTGTTTCCTTTCGATTTGAACAAAATAGCTCCTAAGTTTGTATTTATTCACAAATTAAGGCCTCTAGGTTTAAGTGGAGTAGTTTTTAGAAGATTTTGGTAGGGTTTGGCTGAGACAAATGGCTTTGGATGTGTGAATTAAAAAGAAAGTGGGGTTCCCTTTTATAAGAGAGGTGAGGTTCACTTTAGGAAAAGCTTGAAATATTAATTTATTATGAAATACCTTTCAGATTATAGTAGCTAAAAATTGATTTATTTAGAGGATAATATGAGTATGGGTCTAAATACTCTAAACTAATAGGTTTTAGACTTGTTTAGGTCATAAAAATAACCTTATCTTTTAGTTTTAACCCTTTGTAAAATAAGTTAACTCTTACCGAGTCCTCTTGTATTTTTATACTAAATAGTAAATAACTTTACTATAAAATTCCAAGAGAACCTAAATTGGACCAGTTAGGAAATTTTTATCACAAAAAGTTATTTTTTCTAAATTTAGTTTTTTTATTTTTCTATCATTTAATTAAATAGTATTTGTTTTAAAAACTCATTTATGTCAATTTTTTCACTATTTAGTAATTGAATTTTTTAAGTCATAAAAACTTGATTCCATTGAACCAATGATATTAAAGCATAAAAAATATGGATATGGCATCCATAAATTCATGTATGGAATAAAAACATTCAAATTATATTTATTTGAATATTTATAATATCATTTATTTTAATCTTTCATTAATAAGACAATCACTGCTTCATCATTCTGTCATTAATAAATTTAATTATTTAATGTCTACCAATTAAAAATAAAATAAAATCATGTAGGAAATAATTTTACATAATAATGAAAACCCTATTGGTCAAATATTTTAAATTCAATTTACAGAAGTAGTAATATTATGTTTTATGGAGATTTGTAAATGTGCCTCGAAGGTGGGTAAAAGACGTTAAAAAGTCCAATAAAATATGAAATTATAATATTATTATAAAATGACTCCATTGAAATAAATTTTTCTAATATAGGTATCTTGTATCTATTTTGACTTTAAAATAAATTTAAATTAAAAATAATTATTTAAATGAAAAAGTCGGTTTTTATATACAATGTAGTATATTTCACTATTCATCAAAAATTGAATGTTTCCAGAAAAATACTAAAAAAACACCCTAAGATAAATTTGATATTCTAAAATAAAAAATGAAGTCTATTTTAAAAAATTATATTTTTAGGTGTGTCTAAAATTAATTTTATAATTGTTTAGAAAAGGAAATAAAAAGTATTTCCTTTAAGAAAATGGTTTTTTAAAATATATAACTATTTTAACAAAACATATACATTTCATTATAATTATTTTTTATTTATGTAAAAACATTATAAATAAAATTTAAAATTTACTTATTAATATTCATATTAAAATAATTAATTGACAAATAAATATATCGTTTAAATAATTATAATAATAATGTGTTGTTTCGCATAAACTCATTCCAGAATATAACGCAATCCAAGTTAGTGTTGCGTGCAATATAAGCTATTAAAAAACTTTAAAGAGATAACGTACTATGAAATCTTGGGGTGTTATATTCTCCACTACTTAAATAAATTGCATCTTCAAAATTTTAAATTATTTTACGAAAATAAAATGTTGAAAATAGAAAATACTTTTGTGGAAAAGGCATATCAGAAATAAGGTTAATAATATTTACTATTAATAAGAGGGAAAGAAAAATGAAAAAGTCACCAAAATATTAGCATTTATAATAGGAGAACATTGGTGGAAATTAGAGACACATAATTGGAGAGAAAATGTAAATATTTATAGGGAGTGATGAAGTCATCAATCACAAACAAGTGAACAATAAAGGGAAAATTGAGGGACTCAAAGCCATAAATCTATGATCATTTAAAATAACATCGGTTCAACTAAACATAAGGTATTAGGATAACACATTTTTTTAGATACTTTTTTTGAAGAGGAGGGATTAATTTAATATCATTATAACAACTCAGGAAAACATACTTGATTTCATTACCTGTCATAATCATAATCTCGTCATTTGGTTGTGCTTCTATCTATTTTCACTTCATCCCTTACACTATGAAATGAATTTTCAAAATGATTTTTTAATGCATGGAGCACATTTTATAAATCCTAAGGCCCAAAAGTATTTCTTTAATCCTCAATATAGTTACTGAAATCCAAAAGTTTAGGTCAAAGTATCCAATAAATTATACTTTAACCTCAAACAAAATATCAAGTGATAGACTTAATCCATTCCAACATTTAGACTTATCCAAAATAGTTGTGTGAAAAATCACAGTCCAAAAATTTATATGGGAGGTAAACATAATGAAGATCTCTTTTTTTCGTGTAATAACATGTGAATACCTTCATCATGTATTCTCTTAAAACATGGTAAAACCATAAATTACCATAAAAACTTATTGAATAAATTCATGCTCCCTTATTACTTATATAATACTGGATATAATCCTTAAATCCAAAAAATTTGTAAACTCCAACAACGATGGAATAAACAAACAATTAATTAGTTCCAAGGTAGTCAAGAATATCCAATATATTTTATCCAAATCAATCATCTCTTATTCGAAAATCACTACCTCAGTATTAAGACCATATTAAGGTTTATCTTTCCCTCAACCATGATGTTTAAAAAATGTTTAACTTGCTATTGAGTCACCTTTAATAGTAACATATAATCTCAAATCCTCAATGAAATAGTATTGCAGTACTATACTTATTTATTTCGATAATTCATATAACCAATAAATCATTGTTACAACATTCAAATGACATAATTATTAAATACAGATACACTAATACCTTAATTATTCCACACATACTATAGTAATAACTTATGCTTGACCTTGATCCCTTTGATTCTTCTAATCTATATTTCCTTGATGTTTAGAACATTTATTTGAATACTGACCCATTTCACTATAGTTGATACACTGAATATTATTCTTTTCTTTCTTCCCTTTGCATTACTTTTCCTAATGACCCTTTACTCCACACTTATAACAAACACCCAGTTCTTTCAAGCACTTCCCAGGGTGATTATTTCTAAAAATATCACATGTGGGAAAATCTCTCATTCCCTTATTCCCTTTATCCATCTTTTTCTACTCCATACTCTTCTTCTTCAACTTCCATTTAAAGCCATATGATTCAGATAATTCATTACATATCTATTTATCACATGATATTGTTTCCTTATATGATGAGAATACATGGGAGATTATTTCACTTTGAAATATTGGCTTAAGACCATGAAAGACATGTTCCTTATTACTCTTTGGATCATGTGAATTGGCTGGGTTCTCATTCCTTCTACTTAGAACCACTTCTAAATAATGACATACACTAGATAAGGTTATAAATCATAATGCATAATTCTAAACTAGTGAAATACTTATCATAAATTGAAAATTTATGAATATAGAATCTCATAATCATAAATATGGTTCCTTTTGGGACATATTTAGTCATAAATCCTTCATAATGGTTTTAATAAAAATGTGAATTATCCAAATAATATCCCCAAGGAGTGTCAAAATAGGTGTGTAGTAAGGTGCATTGTCGTGTACTTGGTTACCCTGATTCAGGCTCGGAACACCTTGTCAGATTTGTTACTCCTAGGTACATCTTTCCAGAACCACGTCCACTTATAATATCTAAACATGGACATATTTCTTGGAAAACTCAAAAAATATCTATATTATGAAAATTATAGAAAGTTATTTTATACTAATCCTAAATGTCTATATTAGGGTAATGTTATATAATAAGATTTTTTCAAAATATAGATTCCAAGTTTATTGCTAATCTTTCTTTGATACCAACTGTAACACCCTGATCCTAGAAGCCTATAGCTTGTGCATTATTTTAAAACATTGGCATGATATAAGGAATCATGTCCCAAAGGACCAATCAGTTTAGTAGATATGGAAAATAGATTACATTCATCAACCATACATTACAATTCAAAACATAAACCACAACATAAATAATCCTTTGATAATTCCATTATTCCCCTAGCTTAACTCTGCATATCAATCATAATAAACTTCTTGGAATACTAGGAAAACAAAACATAAGAAATGGGTGAGCTTAGTTATATAGTAAGTGTAAAAAATATAGAGGAATCTATAATAAATTATCACAAACCTTTATGGAAAGGTAAAAAATTGAAACAAAATCCATTTAAACATAATTTTATTATAATATGGGAACGATAAATCAAATAATTCAATCTAATTATTCACATGGATATTCTACTATTTGAATAATCACATGTAACATCAACAACTAATCTCATAATGATGGAATTCATAATACCGAACATCTTAACAAAAAATTCAAGGACTCGTGATAAGACCCTAAATATAGGTTTTATCAAGGCCTTTTACCAAGAAACTAGTTTGTCTCATGAGACCTACTGATGCATCAAGGGGCTATAGCGGGCCCCACTCATCACTTACTATTTCCAATTCAATTATCCTATGAAAAGGGTTAAACATAACATAAACAATCATATTAAACTAGCATATGAAATGTTAATACTTTAACCATAAACTATGAATGACATAAAAATAACACATCCACAGTCAAATAAGTCATAAAACATTAAATACAATATATATTATTGTATCATAATAAATCAACTTAAATTAAAAATAAAATCCAACAATCGATGTTGACACAGATTAAATCAATCCAAAAACTATTTGAGAGAAATATCTCATTCTACTTTGAAATAATATAAAATTCCCATAATTATAAAAGACAAAATTGATTTTAAAATTTTTTTATAATCATGTAAGGATGGTTATAAGGTGCTATAATGGTCAAAAATTCCGCACCCACCGTATAAGTAAAAAAAAATTCTTCCCTTAATTTTTCAAAAATGTCATAACGTACCTTGTTTGGAAAATTACAGAAAGATTCCTTTCAAAACATTTTATAAAAAGTCAAACATGGGTATAAATGACCTTAACCCATAGCCTGGGAAATAGTAAAAATGTTTTAAAATAAAATTTTAGGTAACATAGATGTTGATGAAAAAGAAGTCCCAGAAGATACTTACGTATAAACAACCTCAGATAATAAAGAGATTGCAAAATTAACCCTTACCTTATACTTTCCTTTAGTATAGGGAACATTTAACCTCCTGTATAATGACCACAGTATGTTATTAAATTATAAAATAACCATATTCAAATTTATGATATCATATATGATTCATTTATGACTTTATACTACCGATTTAATAAAAATTTCATTGTCAGAGTAACATTTTGGATAATAATCGCTTTTTTTTCGTACGCGTTTAAATTCTTATTATTTATCATATCACTCATATCAGGATTTAAATACTTTCAGAATATAAAACATGATTTATATATCATATATATTCAGAATATAAATATTTATAATAGATATATATGTGAAATGGAAACATCATTCATGGAGACGGTAGTTCGTACGTACGCATGAACGTTATTTATGTTTTCTTATCTTATAGTATGAAATTAAGTAAACAGAATATATTTATACACATAAATATATATTATTCCAAAAGAAATATTATTTCATATATATCATACTTAATCAATATATATATATATATCTATATATATTTATAAAAATTCTTGAATGGTGATCATTGAAGATGAATCTCATTGCATCATGGAGATGGCAAGTCGTACATACGCAGAAAAGAAAATATTATTCTATTGATGGTGAAACAGAATTTAATTGGATGTTATATTATATATATAGAATAATTACCATTTTATATTCATTATTTACATTAATTATACTCATTATTATACCCATTAAAATAATGTAGGGTTGAATAACAAATTACACCACGATGTGGAGACGATAAGATGTACGTACGCACGCATGGTGACTTTGTCATTCATAGGATGGATAGAATAATGAATAAATTTTTAACATATTTATAATAAATTTCATCATATATAAGGTTATTGGGTTATTATTTTATTATGGTAACAACAAATAAAGAGGAAGAAGAAGAAGAAAATAACTCTGAAAGAGGTGATAAAATAATTACCTCTTCTTCAGGTGTTTCCTTTTGATTTAAAAAAGACTCCCTATGATGGATTTCATCTCAAATTAAGGCCTCTTGGTTGAAGAGAGTGTAGTTGGGAAGAAAGTTGGGCCAGGTTTGGCTGATCCAAATGGCTTTGTTTGTGTTAATTAAATAGAAAGGGAGATGCCCTTTTATAAGAGAGGTGAGGGGCACTTTAGGAAAATCTTAAAATATTAATTTATTATAAAAATATAATCAGATTATAAAAGTTAGAAATTGATTTATTTCTTAGATAATATGACTACGGTTCTAAATCCTCTCAACCAATAGGTTTTAGATATGTTTAGTTCATAATATTAACCTTATCTTTTAGATTTAACCCTTTGTAAAATAAGTTAACTCTTACCATGCCATCTTGTATTTTTATAATACATGGTTAATAACGTTATTATAAAATGAAAGAGAATCTAAAGAGGGTAATTTATGATAGTTTTGTCACTTTACAGGTTATTTGGACAAACTATAGATTTTAGGATTTTTTTATCATTTAATAAAATAATATTTGTTTTAAAAAATCATTTATGTCAATTTTGACACTATTTAGTAATTTAATTTTTTTTAAGTAATAACAACTTGATTCCTTAAAAACAAAAGTATTAACTCACACGAAATATGTCAATTTAATCTACAAAATTTGTGGATGGAATCAGAATATTCAAATTATATTTATTTTAATATTTATAATATCATTTATTTTGATCTTTCATTAATATGGGAATCAATGCCTCATCATTGTATCATACATAAATTTAATTATTTAATATCAAAAAAATTAAAAATAAAATACCCAGATATAGGAAATATTTTAATATTTCCAATGAATATTTACAGTGGAATTTATCTTATGTATAACCCTACATTAATTTTTTTTATTTATTAAAATTTGAATTTGTCACTTTTAGCTCTTATTTAAATAAAATATAATAAATCTCTTAATCTTACCCAGGTGGATAAAAAATGGTCATATTTTTTCCCAAGGTTTATTTTGGTCTAAAAAAACATATCCAATATAATTAGGACATGTTTTGGGGTAATTTTAAATTATTATAGTATTATATTTACATTTAATTACCCTATTTACTTTTAACAGTGGTAAATAAAATTCAAAATTTACTAATCAAAAAAATATATTTTCATATTATTGAACCACATATTACTTAATGATTAAATATGTGTGTGTCGTAATTTTGAAATTCAATTCAGAGAAGTGGTAAAATTATGTTTAATTCAAATTTTCAAATGTTCTTAGAAGGTTAGTAAAAGACGTTAAAAATTTCAATAAAATTTTCTATATCTAATCGTATTATAAAATGAACACAATTAGTTACATTGAAATAATATAGGTATTAAGTATATATTTTTATTTTAAAATAAATTGAATTTAAAAATAATTATTTTAATGAAAATTTCAGTTTTTATGTACTATGCAATATTTTTTACTATACATAATAAATTTCATGTTTTCAAAAAATACCAAAAATTCACCCCAATCTAATTTTGATATCCCGAATTAAAAAATGTAGTATATTTTAAAAAATTAAATTTTTAGGATTGCCTAAAATTAGTATTATTTTTTTTTCAAAAAAGGATAAAAAATCAGTTCTTTTTAGAAAACAGTTTTTCTAAATATACAACTATTTTAACAAAACTTATAAATTTAATTATAAATATGTATTATTTATGTGAAAAAATTATAAATAACATTTAAAATATATTTTTACTATTCATATTAAAATATTTAATTGATAAATAAATATATCCTTTAAATAATTATAATAATAATGTTTGGTTTTACAGATCCTCAATGTTGCGTTTAACACAAGCTAAGTCGATGTTGCATGCAATATAAGCTTTTAAACTACTTTAAAGAGATAAGGTACTATGTAATATTGGGGTGTTACATTGTGAAATCAATGATATATGTATGGAATGGCTATTCTAAACTTTAATATATTTTATTTTATTAATTCATGTTTTTGATATAGTTTATTTTTATTTTTCATTGTCTAATTTTTATGATGTTTGGTTATAGACTTCTAGATGTGAACTCTGTTATGGGTGTATAGTCTTCTCATAGTTCCAACTTAGACCACCAAACACTAGTTAATAACTTTTGGAATATGAGGAGGTGCACTTGGGGTCCCGTGGTGAACCCACTTAGGGAACCTATATTAGTGTCTCCTGGGCTGGGATGTTACATGCATGGTTAGGCTACACCATTTGGTAAACCATAAACTAACTTGGTTAATTATCACTACCTTGAAAATTATTAACTCAAATGGTCAAATCATGGTTTTTCCAAACTATGTGGCTGCCATGTTCCTTCCCAAAAGACCCCTCCCCCATCACACAGTTACCTAGGAAAGCCACATAGTTTCCCCTAACTGTTCATAAACCATGAATAATAAAAAACAGCTCAAGAGCTATCCTAAATATATAAAAACTTCAATATATCTAAAACAATATTCTATATCTTAAATATTTTCAATGAATTCCCTAATACCATAATCAAGGGATATTATATAAGAGATATGATAGAAGATTCCATGACTCTAGTATAAAATTTCCTCTTTCCATGAGTTGGGTTTTGTACCCTAAATTAATTATACCACATCTACATGATTTCCCCACCCTAATCCTCCCAAATCCTGAACATTGGAACAAATAAAGTAGTACTAGTATGGATCATCTCTATATACAGTGCTAATATCTATAGTTGGTATTGGATTAAGATTTATTTTCCTACTGATTTTCATCCATGGAATGATTGTTAAATATCAAAACTATTTTTTTATATATTTATATAAATTTATATACATGTTCATGAAAAAAAATATTTGAGTTTAGAAACCATTTGCAATTCCCAATTATGAATTTATGATCATACCCATCATGGATATTCTAGTGGACATGATGTTAACTTATTGTATTTCTTGTATGATTGAGTGCACTATTAGTGATTTGGAATTTTTTTCTCAACTAGTATATATACCTCATTACAATTGCTTCAGTATCCACATTAGTGTTAGAGTTGTAGAAATTTTTTTGGGAACCGATTTTTCACATTTCCATTTATTTTTTTGTCTTATGAACTGAACATTTACAACAAGTATTGTGGATTTCCTGTATATTTTTATTTTATCTTATATGGGTCTATGTACATTACTATAAATATATCTTATTTAAACACTTTAGTTCTACCATGTATCACTAACATACAGGTTATTCAAAACTTTGAACATGCTACATATGTTTTCTTAGAGATGTATCACAAACATATATGTCAAATTTTATTTTTAAAAATTGTTTCCCTAAATTATTTTTAAATTTTTTTATTTTACAATACTTTCATGATGGAGAAATGGTTACAAGGATTATATTTTATTGTCAATAGGGATCAAGTAATTCTCCTTGGGTAGTAGTGTTCATGAATTTTGTATTATTATCATATTTAGGTTATGTTCATTATGCAAGATATTAAATCATTGATTGGATTACTAGGATTCATTTTATTTAAATAGGAAAATGGAATATTAGGATGTGAGAATTAATTTACAAATACTCTTTATCAACATCTTAATGGTGTATTCTCAAGTTACTAGAGGATGTTTCTCTATTAATTATGAACCATAGGATTAATTGAGGTCATTATTAAGTATTTTGAGTATAGAATTGAGAAAAATTAGAATATAGTATAGGTAGAACTGTATATTTTCCAGGACTATTCATTTCAAGATAAAAAAATATTTTTTTTATCCTGGTTGGTTGGAATAACCTTCACCAGACCCATTTATCTTTCCGGTAATAAAAAAAGAATAATAAGAGTACCATTTAATTTTTTTCCATTTATTAATCAAGAATTTATATATTATTTAATGTAATATATTTTATATGAAAGTAACATTTTTTTAAAAAAAATATATCATATAATATTTTATTATTATCATTATAATATAGATTAATTGGGAAAGATGGGTCAGATACTAGTCCACTTATAAAATCTTAATCCTATGATTATTTTTAGTTGGGCTATACAATTAGGCACATTTAAAAATCTATATAAAATAATAATTCCAAATAAGAACATTTTATCAGGTTGGGCTTATTGGGAATGCTCAATCCCTCATCCCATATATAAGTTTAGGTATAAATCTCTATGAGGATCCATCTTGGGTATTTATTCATGCATCATTTTCCTAGTAGAAAATATATACATGTTAGTATGATATTTATTATAATTACTATATTGGAATTGTCTTGATTAATTAAGTAAAAACTAATAATTTAACCAATGAGTTCATGAATACGTTACTATGTGATATGAAATTAATAAATGTCACCAACATATATGTTTATAATGATATTGGTTAATTAATCATTGACTAATAATCTATTTTAAAGAATGTTTGTAAACTATATTCATTAGTATTAAAATTTCATTCTCCTAGTGCTTTTTTTGATAATGAAATTTATTTATCTTATTTATCATTGTATTATAAAAATTATTATGTTTTGGGAACATATATGTAATATATGTTTTCTATTAATAACATGTTATTTGTAATTTTTAAAAAATCCAGTTTTCAGAATATGGTAATTTTTTTTCTTTATAAGACATTCCTGTTATTTTAACTCTGGATTGTGAGTATTTATGTAAAATACATGATTGTCTCAAAACTTTATTTTTTTTACAAACTTATGTTTTAAATGAGATGTTTTTATTTTTAAATTATTGATTATTTCAAGAAGGGATATCTTTTGTAATGTAATACTGGGAATGTGTTTTCCCAAAATATTATATATAAAATGTGTTGATTTTTTAATATATAGTGTTTTGAAAATGGATTTGACATTTGGTTATAAGTTGATAATCTAATTTTACTCAAACCTATTTTAAAAGATGTTTTTATTTTTATACTTGAATTTAGTACGACAACATTTTTATGAAATCCTTGGTATATTCTTTTATTGGGGAGTACTTTGAGAATATAATTGTTTGGTCATTGGTTTTTGAAGTATTTTAGATTTTTCTGCATATTTTGGGAATTATAATCTTGCAGTATTTGGTGGTTTGTATGGGTTTTTGGGGCTACACATCGAAATTGTGATGAATGATTTGGGATATGTATTAGTGAGTTAGGTATTAGTATATATATTTTGGGTTAGAATCTTGTGTTGTTTTTTTATTTGGATTATATTAGAGAGTTGGGTATCGTAAGTATAATATATTGTTTAGTAATTGTTTCAATGATCTAAAAATGAATTAGAATAAGTCAATAAGGAATCTTGGGTGTAAACATTATTATGGTTTGGATATTATAAGGAATCATTTCTTAGTGAGTTTATTAAATGTGTATTTTTTAATAAAAATTTGGATAATTTGAGAGTAAATGTTTGGGATCATTTGAGCATTCGTATATGAATTAACTATTGTTTTTAATTTATGATTTGTTCATCAAATATAAAATTTTCCTTGGATATTTTTAGTGTTTTATGAAATGTCTTGACGATCATTAAGGGGATTTAGACATCAAGTATAGTATCGAGGTGGTGAAACATGAATCATAAAATTATAGGTGGCACTAGTTATAGTGGATGGGTACCAGGTACCTAGTGGGTGAGGTAGTGGTTAATATAGTATGCAGGTATAATGGGGTACTTTGTGGCCTTATAATTGGTACATGATATCCTAACATAGTTTATTTTAAAAAATGGGGATGTTTTAGGTTATTTTCTCATAAACTCTTAAAACCCATTTTTTGTTACATCCAACCTCATTGTGCCTTCTTATTGAGATCCCCTCACATGGATCATTTAGATTATCTTCACCCCTTACTTTTCTTCTTAATTCAAGGACGATTGAAGGATATTTGTCTTACCAAATATAGGGTGATCCATCCACTAGTTCCCCAGTTCTATATTCTATCCCTTTCATTTTATTTAACTTACTTATAGTAGAGATTCTATGATTAATTCATCTAGATAATGGTTTAATTAATCTTAGATGAAGGATAATCTTCTTTTTATGGATATAGTTGATCATATAAGGTAGTTTTCAAACTATTCAACACAATATTAATTTGAGGCCTTTGAGGTTTGTTTTATTCTTGGGATTTTATGTTTTAAGGTGATTTAGAGGATTTTAAGGTGGAATTAATTGATTATTTATTAATTTTATTCTTTTCCATATTTTGGAGTCATCTTCCTAAGTATTTCATTATAGTTTTTAAGTTATTAATTCTAGTGTTTATATACATGGATCTACTTAGTTATTTAAATTGGTTTAATAATTATGTGGTTTTTTAGTCACTATTTATTTATGTGAATCCCAATAATGATTATGAATGGTGATTTTACACCTTAAGGAATTTTGTTAAAATTATATTGTGTTTTTTTTCAGTGTGAATGAAGTATCAATATTTGGTGATGTAAGAATATGGAAGAAGAATTGGAAGAGATTAAATTTTTGGTTGGTGAACGCAAGATTTAAGAAGGGGTATCCCAAGAGAGTGCCACATGATTTACATGAATAATGATTAGAATACATATCTTTAATGTTTATGTTTTATGTTTCATCTCATTATTTATATGAAAATTGAAGTACTTTTCTTAAATGAATTTAGAGATTTAGTAATGTTTGAGAAAAATGATGGTTTTATATTATTTTATATAAGAATATGTATATATGCGAAGAAACAAATGGCTAATTATTAGATTTATCAAAAAACCAAATAGCCTAGTAATATTTATTCACTATCCATTCATAAATCTAGGAACCAAATGATAATGAAATTGAGGGTACATATAGTATGCACATGTTATGGTGTTTGTGGGAGAATAAGCGGGATAGGGTTTTTAGAATCTATATGTGCAGTTCAGTATGATGGGTTGTGGGAGAGTATCATATCCCTTTGGAATTTACTAATATGGAGATGCATCGGGTTAGATTACTAAATAATGAAATCATTAATTTTATTTCAATTTGGTAACATTTATGTGCAATTAAAGTTCATCCATTTAAATGTTACATGCATACAAAAATTTAAATTTAATGAATGATTTTCTTTTTTATCCATAACCACATGATAATGAATCAATTTTGAATTGAGTTTTCATGACATCTCATTGGTATTGGTATTTAAAATAACTAACACCATGAAATAATATGAGAATCACATGCTATATTCAAGAATATAGTACTAAAATTGAGAATATTATGATACATATTTGATGTGAAATTGAAATTGAACTGGAGATTATAATATTGAAATAATGTTCCATAAATTACAAACAATCAGTGAAGATATGAGATAGACAATGAGGATGTGTGAAAATAATTTATAAATATTGATATACATGATTTATATTCTATTTAAAAATGAGTTTTGCCTATGTTTATATCATTTTGGATCAGTATAAACATGAATATATATATGTATAGACGATTTTTGATGTTGGATAAATATTATTTTGAATATTCATAAACATGAAATCCAAAGCGAATAAAGATATTAACTTAGTGAATAATTTTTTGATGATACTCGGATAGAATTATAATGATAATTCTATAATTATATATAATAAATAATGTATAAATTAGGAAATTCCAATTATATTCATTATTGATCAACTATTAAAATCATGTTAGTAGAGATGTTCACCATTACACGTTTATTGCTGTGTAATAATATAAAGATAAAGTAGTGTTTATAGGAAAAATGAAGGGATAAAAAATGACCATGCCATAATGGAAGCCATTGAGATATTTTTGGTCGCAAAATGGTATGTCCTTGGACTACAAGATAGGTTGATGATTGTTTTAGAAAGATGTATATATGTGAGATGAAATGTTTTGAAATGTATTAGGAAGGTGAGACTGTCATACAATATGTATCCTAATTAGAAATAGAATTACTTACCTATATTAGGGCATATGATATAATATTAGTTGTAGGAGACCACAAAAAATTGGTTGTCATGATGTGTTGTAAACAACCTATGATAAATAGTGAGACACAACCACATTTTAGTCAAGGTTGTCATGACTCATCATTGAAAGTGAGTTCACAATGCCGTGGGGTTTCCATGTTTTAAGTGAGTGACGAAGAAGAAGATCCCATGCACACATTTAATATTGATATATAGATTTTATAGATAATTTAAATAGATAAGAAACTATGATATTTATAAATATTGAATGTAAAAAATAGTAAATTATTCCACATTATTTATAAGAAGATTTTGAATGATAATTAGAATAAAGATACTGTGTTCATAGAATGTTAAGATTAATGGAACATTAAAACTGAGAATAATAAAAATTAAAATATTCAAATTCCCATGTTTCTATAAACATATATGCTATGATTAAACAGAAAATGTTGAGAGTCTCAATATAGTGTACCTAGGAATATTCAACAATTTGAAAGTATTAAATAAAAATAGAGCTACTTCTATCTGAACATTTAGATTAAATGTGTCAAATAATTGGAGAGATTTAGTTCTAATCAAATTTTCACTATAAAAAAATATGAAAAGAGAAATTTATATCACGACCATGCCATCAGATCATATATAGGAAAAAATAATGTTTGAGGGTCAACATAAAAACTTTCATCTACTATATAAGACTGAAGAGTTAATGAATTATAAATGATAATTTCGAGTGTAGAAGAAGATCCTCCACAATATCAAGGTGGTACAATAGATTTTCATTATTTTTATACTGTAAAAGAATATGTGTTAATGATATATTCTATTAAGAGTGTATAATAACAATTCAATATTTTAATTATAACTAGTTGGATCCTAGAAAAATGAGTCCAATACCATATCATTTCTTATTATTTCCTTGATAATAAGATGGGAGATACTATGATTGATAATAACAACCATTCACTTGGGAAATTTTACTCTTTAGAGAGGTGAAACTTATCAAAAAACCACCATTTTATCTTATATAGTTTTCCTTTTCTATATCATCATACATATTATTGTATAGAAAAGAAAAGAGAGATACACTCACTGAAAGAGTGAATAGGAGAAACATGGATAAGTATAAAACTAGAATAAAATTATAAAAAATGATTCACCCCCTTTTAGTTTTGAACACATCCCCATGTGATTCAGACAAATGGTATCAAAGAAGATCAAACATTTATTTTATTCTTATATTTAATGTTTTTTGAGAACCAAATATATATTTTCAAAAGGATATATGTAGTTAATATTTGAATAATCCAATAAATCTCATTCTAATGAAAATTTGAAAGATATGTCTTTCGACAAAATAATGAACAATAAGAAAAGACTTGGAAGGAATTTTATAAAATCCTTATCCAAAAGTGAATGGAAATGAATGTCTACTAATTAAATGTTATCAAAGTATAGTTCATTAAAATATCATTGTTAATGATCTATCTCTTAATGAAACTATTGATGAGAATTTATCCCTCTTAATTAAAGTGGAAGAAATTCCTTTTTCCAATGTGGAAATCATTATGATGAATGATCAAGAATAGAAGAATAAGGAATAGTAGAGAAATTAACTACCAATGCGATAAACCATATTTATGCCCCTAGTAGTACACCGTCTCTATAAGAAGAAGGGTTAACCAAAATATCTTCTCAAAACCATCATATATAAGAACAATTTATTTTTGTTGGAATATCATAATTATTAAAATTTATATAGTGAATCAATAGGTTTCGTAAAAGAAAGATTGCATAATTGAACCAAATAAATTGTTTTATATATTTGAGTTGTTTTTATATGTACTGTAAAGGATATATACCCTAATGAGTTAGAGTATAAAACAATGAATAAATAATTCAAATAATAGATAAAAATACTTATTATGATCTCCAAAAAGTGTGAGTCTAAAGTGGAATGAATTTGTAACTCAAAAAATATGCATTAGTTTTGAAAACAAGTTCCTCACTAAAATTCATGAAAAATAAGAATCCAAGAATGTTCTAGAGGATAGGACACAAAAATTAAAATATTTAGTTGTTTTGAAATATGGTCAACTAAATATTAAATCAAATTGGATTAATGATCTTAACCATTTTTTATCATAGAAGAATTAAATTCCTAGTAATAAGGTTGATAAAACCATGTAGTGTCAATAAAAACCAAAAATATTGGATCATTAAAAATAGATTATCGATATGAAATTATTTTATATTGATTTCAAAATGATGAAAAAGTGTAAAACTCAAGTAATTTTAGAATAGATAGATAATAAATAGATACTTCCACATAATTAGCTCAGGAGTATTCTTATTCAAAAAGTATTATATATAATGGAATGAAGATAAAGAGATAATTTAATGATTTTTGTAAAGAAGACACTTAGAGAAAAGGTACTATGCACATTAAAGTTAACAAAATTTACTAAATATATTTATATTTTCTATGTAGGTGAAAAAATTAAATTAATAAAAATAGTGATAATGTAATTTTATTGGGAGACCACTATAACATCCAATATAGTTTTAAGAAATCACAAAATAATAATTTCTCCAATAGAATCCTAACTAGTGGATGAAACGGTGTAAAAAATAGAGTTAAAATTAGAAAACCAACCCTCCATAATAGAAAAATGTTTGACAGTTTATTTTTATTCATTAATTGATTCATATATAAATCAATATATTTTTGATAAACTGTGACAACCATTGAAATAATTAATAACCAAAAATTGAGGGGAAATAAATCATAGAAGTAGAAATTACCATAGTTTAAAAGGAAAGAAATTTATTAGTAAAATTGATTTTTTAATCTTGAAAATATCAATGGAGTTTTCAATAAAGTTATTCATTTTTATAATTCAATCATGTTAAACACAAATAAGGATGTACTAAGTGTAATATAAAAATAAAATAAAAAAATGTAAAGAAATATGGTGATTCATCCATGGATAGTAACTGGAAGAAAGAAGTTATTCAAAATATATCCAATAACATAAGAATTAGTTCAACACTAAAAGGATTATGAAACTATTATAATATAAGAAAAGACACATCATGGAGTTTTTGTTAATAAGAAATGAATGTGATCAATGAAAAATTAACTATGGACCACAATTGAATAAAATTACAATTGAAAAATAAAAGGTCTAAACTAGTGAAAATAACTTCTAAGAATCTATATGAAATAAATAAGAATTTTGAACACTCTCCCAATTAATATTTTATATTTTAGCTCAAAAAATTTGAATAATAAAGAATATTTTATTAAATAAATGAAATTTCATATGAAAAACTAAAAATTTATTCCACACGATGAATTTGAATTTCGTAATATTTTTTCAAAAAATGATAACTACTGAAATATTTTAATGGGAGGTGCTGAATAACTAGACACAACTCAAAGGATTATCAGACAATTATACTAGAAAAAGAAGAAATATTTTATAATATGAATGTTACAGAAGGTGAAACATGTTCTTGTATGTCTTAGGTAAAATAAAAGAACCAAAACAAGGATATAAAAGATGTATCCATACTTCTAATAATTAAAACCATGAAAAATAAGAGGCCCCAACACGAATATTCCATATATAATTTAAGCTTAATTTTAAATGGTAAAATTTTTGAGAAGAAATTATCAATTGAGCTACTCAAATTAATAATAAAATTATGTTTCACCATATTCATTTATAACTTGTGTGGATTTTTTGTAATAATAGTGATTAGAATTGAAGGTGATTCTAGTTATAAAATAATGTAATGATGATGTGAAGTAAGTATGAATAAATATTCAAGATCTAAAGAAGTAAATATATTTATTTTATTTATAAAATGAAACAATAATGTGAATTTGGTTAAAATACATACTATGATGTAGTGTAGTAGGAGATCATACCTTATGGGGGAGTTACATGAGGAGTTTTAGATAGTTTATTAGTTCCCTTCAAATTTAAAATTACTTAAAAGTGTTTGAACATTTCATTGAAAGAGTCTGTATATACATTCTATCATCATTTTTATGAAATAATAATGTCTAATATTAATGAGTAAAACATAAATTAGATAATGAAAAAAATTAAAAAATATTTTGGAGTTTCAGGGTCGGTTACATATCCCAAAACCAACTTCATATACATAAATTATTCTATCTTTTGTGTTGATATGAGAGTAGAATCCGGTTTTATTATTAAAGACATAAATATATCTATCAATTTTTTCACTCAATTTTAGATTGAGTACATTTGAACGACCTCTGAATGAGTTTAGTTAATGTATATGATTTAGTGTCAAATTCTTGGTATTATTTAGATATTTTTACCTAATTTTAGCCATCTTGTTTTTATACCGATAATGGATCACATGTAATTTTAGTGGAATAAATGATTTAACATTGATTAAGAATGAACTAATACCTTATTTAACATATGATTTGTAATTATTTTCAACAAGAGGGATAGAGAGGAAAATAAAATGGGGAATAAATTGAAAGAACATATTTACATGCATTTTATGTCGTGAGTATTAAAAAAAATACAAAGGGAAATATTATGGATCTTAATTTTTTTTGTAGTTTTTATTAAATGTATAGTAAGTTTTAATATTCAATTATTATGATATGTTGAAGAATTATCAAAATATCATGTATTTTTTAGAGAATCCAATATTGAAGAAGTTGACCCCAATAGAGTGTCAATTTGATTTATTGAATAATGATTGGGGGGAATATCATGAATATTTATGTTAAAATGTAATTGTCCTTAATTATATGAGAAAATAAATAATTATATTTTATGGAAGAATTTTGAAATTTATTTAATTTGAAGGAAAAATTTGGTTAAATATTTGGAGTTACATCTTTATTCTAATAGTCTTGACAAAAATAGAAAAGTTGAAGTTAAAGAGATTTAAAAAAGTAAAATAGATGATATTATTGGTTGTTTGTGATGAATGTAATTTTTAATTATTTGTAAGAAGAATAAATTCTTATGAAAATAAAAAATTGGTCATATGTTATCCAGCCTAACCAGCCAAGAATCCAGTACACTATTGGAAGTTGTATGTGATTAAAGATATGAGTGAATTAGAAAAAACATTGAGGGTGAATTAAGGTTATATAGGTTAGTGAATATATGAGTGGGAAAGTGGGAATGTTATTCTTATTGTTTGAAACAAGATAATGATAAGATAAATCATTTTTATAATATTAATATTAAATAAATATATTTTTAGAGTTTTATTCATTATCATGATATTAAGTAAATTTTCAGTCAAAAAGGAAAAGTAATTCTTCATAACCAAATTGGGTTTTCATTAATTAAATATATTTATTAAAAAATATTTATTTCCAAATTATATAATTTTATTTTGAAAAAATGTTCATTTTTAAAATCAGTTGGGGTTGAATTTTTGAGAATATCATAAATTTTTTGATTTTTAATGGATAGTGAAAAATACTATTTGTTATCCAAAATTGTTTTATATTTTCAAATATTTACAAATAGAAATTCTATTTTGGATTAGTTTTAAAATTTTATTAGGTCATTTTTCTTAAATGTAATCTAATGAATCTTACTAGAATCAACATTATACTTTAATTTGGGATAAAATGGGTTTATAAATAAAAATTAATTATTATTAAAATCCACTTTTCATCTCATTTTTTAGTTTTAATTTTAAGTTAATGTAATCCACTTCAATAAATTTAATTTGATAAAATTTATCCCACATTTTTAATCTAGATGTTCAAATTTTATAAATATTCATATTTTATTTTCCATCATTTGGAATAGTAAATGAAGTAAATATGTATTACCTCAGTAATGTTAAATTGAGTAACTAAGGTTGAATTATTAGACTAATGGATTTTGAATAACAGAATATGATATTAATTTTTTTTGTAAATTTTGTTTTATTTGTATTTTTAAATAAATTTAATACTATTTTATGTAAGCAAAAATATGAAATGTCACTCTATTGCTTTTAAATTTTTATTATATGTTCACATTGGGATGAAAATAAGATGGGAATGAATCATATTTTTTATTTTGAGAATAATGATGTAATTTTTATAATTAAAATTTATTTATAATTTTAAGCTACATAATGACGTTAAATTCTTATGCAACACTGACATAATGCCAGTGTAAGTAGTAGAAAATTAATGAAAATGATTTTCAAAATAGGAAACGTAATATTTATTGGATGAATTATGGTTTTTGGATAATTTATAGTTAATAATAATGTATTATTTATGGTTAAATGGATTATAATCAAATTACATTCTTATAATGTTGATTTCAAAGTTAATGTTTAGGAATATTTCTTAAAATGTCATCAATTATATTTTATATTAAATATATTTTATTAATTTTTTTGGAAAATAAAAAACATTCATAAGGAAAATTAGGATTACTAATAGTTAGAAATATAATACATTGGTTATTTATGATAATTTTTTTAACATATAATCAAATTGAAAACCATTTTATATTGAAAACATTATTACCACAGTTAAGGGTAAAAATGGATAATAAAAGGGTTAATATTAAAGATTTGATCTAAAATGATATCTAAACTGATAAAAATATAATTAGATAATTATAATAACACCATATAATCCTTTTATTGGAATAAATTTCCTCTTGATACCATTTTACATGAGTTAGACACAAATTATAGTATATTATTTCACGTGTTTCCAAAAGTTCACATCCCCACAATTATAAAAGGACACCAACTTTACACTCCAATCAACATTTCATGTTCCATTTAGTTTAGTCAATAACTACCAAATTCATTTCCTAAAATCCCTACCTAAATTCTATAGGTCTTAATTTTTGAATAATTCCAACCTTATAGGGATTAATGTGTAATGAAAAGGATGTTGATCGAAGAAGAGACTTATATTTTAACAGATTTTGTTTATATTATTAAAGAATATACCTTCATAAAATATTATTAAACCATTATTAAATAATATCACCAATATGTTACATATAATAATATATATTCAATTTTGTAACACCCGAAAACTTGTGTCTCTTATAATGGTAATATTATGATTTTGTTTTGTTTATATTTATTGTAAGAAAAAAAAATTATAAGATAAACACAAGGATTTTCATTTAAATAAGACTCCAAAGTGAATACAATGTATCTAGATCACAAGATACCATTATACCCAAAAATACCTATTAAAAACCCTATCAAAATTACAGGGAGTCCACTTAAAAAAACAAGAACCCCAAGATGGCAATATGGGTCCTTATGATCCGTCATAACAAACATTAGTATGGACAAGACCACCGCAGCTATGATAAGCACCAATGGTATGAAAAAGGCCATTTTCTTCAATTTCCTTGAATTTAAGACACCCTAAGTCAGGGTTTTATAAGGCATCGACCAGATCATTGCCTTGGGTGACCGTTGAATTCCAACGTCTTTAATTATAGCCATTGGCCTTTTAGTGGATTGATTAAAAACATGTGAGTGTAATTTTTTTTCCAAATAATTAAGTTATGGAGTGAAAATTATAAAACAACCCCTAATTATGAACTTTAAAAGGGAATGGTGTAATATTTTGAATTATACTCAAGTGATTTTGAAATGAGAAAGATTTCAAACGCCTTTCATATATTTCAAAAATGTTGTAAATGTTTTCATTATTAATGATTAATTAATGGTTTAATTAAACTATGTTTTATTTCTTGTTGGAATATGCTCTTATTTCTATAAAACATATAAAAATTTTCATATGGCTATAATGAAGTTATAACTATGCTTTAAAAATTTAGTGTTTAAAAATAATCTTTGTAATACTCTTAGTTGATACATGTGTATTCCTAATCCTTTCATAGTTTAAATAAAAGTCACATTTTGTAAAATATTTCTTATATAGTTGAAAAGATTTTATTAATTACCTTATGATTTTACATAATTTATAATGTTTGTTTTTATAAAAAAATTAATCCCATTAACTCCAGCCCATAATCCAGGCTGAGGGAGGAAGCTCATGCTAGGTGGTTGAGATTAGCCCTCAGCCCCAACAAGGCCAGCCCGAGCATGGGAAAAGGTTCCCAGAAGGGCTCGCAGGAGTGCATGGGGGTTTAGAGCGCGTCACTGCGGGCGTGAGTTCACGACGAGCCAGGGGTAGCCGAGGCTTACGGGGGTGGGAGCCCGTGTATAAGGATCTCTATGTGTGGGTTGTGATTTCTGAACATCCATCGGAGTCTCGGTCTTATAAAGAGTTGTGGATTTTATCACCATTTCGATGTGGGACAAAAAAATTCATCTAAGATGAAATTCGGACCATTGGATCATACTGCTAGGGATCTAGGCCATCTATTGCAGTGCGGGCCTTGAGCCTTAATAACCATGGAATACCTTCGTGTTTTTGTGTACTGTTCAATCTGTCACGATCTAATCGTGACCATCCGAGACTTTTTAAAAAACACCACGATAACCAGAGCCATCCGATCCTCCAAAAATCTTATCATGACCGTTCATCACTTTTAAAATATGTGGATGCGCCCTTCCATCGTATCAAGGCTAGAACGAATCCCGAACATCCATTCAATTTTGGATCTTCCACTTCCCGTGGCATCTTTTTCCTCTTCTCCGCTTACTTTGAACCAGTAACCCTGCTACCTATTTTCATCATTTTCTTCTCCCATGACAACTGCTAGACTCCCCTCATTTCACTCGGTTTCCACATATTCCTTTCCTCAGTCTTTTAGTATACCAAAGAAGACTTGGATCCTATGAAAATAAAATTAAAATATACTAGTGTAAATATAAAATAGCTTATTTAAGCAACCATTTTGCACCCCAAAGAACCCCTCGGTTCTTCTGCACTCAAAAGTACAGTGATCCTCAGTGAGTTCTCCCAAGCTCCTCTTCTTCCTCGAGCTAAGGTAAGGGTAATATTTCCTTGCATTGTGTTCTTGAGGGTTTATACATATATATACTCATAATATATATTTATGATCCTTACGGTCTATAAAAAAGAAATATTCTTCTAGACTGATCCTAGCCTTTTATTTTTCAGGCTCCAGTAGTAATATGGTTGTAAGGGGCCTTTTTAAATTGTTTTTATTATATAGAACTGATCATATAGTTTTTGTATATAATTGGATACATATAGGTAAATTAATTTGTATTTCAAATCAAAGCTAGTTCATGTTTTCAAAGGCTGGACACTGGTTTTCATGATTTTATAATTTTTTAAGGATATATTTTAAAGTGTATTTATATCCAAAAATCGGATTATACACTTTGTATATAATCATATGCATTTAAATATGTTAAAAAATTTATGTGACTCAAGAAAAATATGTTTTATGAATTTTAGAAGATGATTTCCAACCCTTAAATAATGTTTTGATGCAAATTATGTTTTGGGTTCAATTAGATTTATACTTCTTATGAAAATCCCAATATATAGTTATATGTATATTTAGGTATATATATATATTTACACGCATTTCAAATCCAAACCTATATATACTTTCAAAGGCTGGATGTTGAGTTCTCAATTATTTTTATGGTTTAAATGATATAAGGGTTTTATTTTGAATAGTTATACTATACCAAATCCAAATATACACTTTCGTTTATTCGGATATACATTGGTAATTAATTACAAATCTGTTTATGTTTTTTTAAAAGGTGAATACCAATATTTAAATAATGAGTTGGATGCGAAATTTGCTTTGGGTTTAATTGGATTTATATTTAGTATGAAAAACACTAACTTATATATATATATACATAGGGTCACAAATGTTATAAAAATAACATGGTTTGGTTTTTAATCAAGTGATAATGGTGTATTAAATCTGATTTAATGTATTTATTACTAATGAGAAATTATTAAACGTAGTTTAATTATGAAATCTCATATATACACTTTGTTTATAGTTTCCAAAACCCTAATTTCATGTATAGATTGTTAGAGTTTGATTAATATATTGATGTAATTAATACCTGTGAGACTTTAATGAATATTAGTCTCTATGTAATCCAAACCACTAGGTATTTATGTAAATTTGTGTGTCCTAATCCATAAAGTAGGTCAAACTTGTTTTAGTTAAAGATCTTTTAATGATATTAGTCGCGTTATAATTTCAGGTTTCAAAGGTATTATATGGTTTATCTTGTTGTGTTTTATGATTAAAAAGAATATATACTTTTGATTTGACTAAAATATATTAAAGGATAAAAGGGTGTGTTATACCATGTGATCATGTTATGCTCACTTAATGTTTTATCAACTGCAGTGATTGTTGTTAGTTACGTCGTGATGTAATCTAATTGCTTGATCACATACACTTTTATAAGCATATTAAATAACATGTATTTTCATTCATGGAATAAGGATGTTAAATTAAAGAGTTATAATTTTAACATCTAATATGGAAAACCCCTTCTCATCCATTATTTGATGTGCTTTAGTAATTGTCTCATGTGCAAAGAATGTTTAATAAACCATGTATGCCTTCGATAAATAGTTACTGCCATATTTTCAATGTTATCTATCATATTATGTATTTTTGGATTAAATTCTTTCATTTTATATTTTATTTATAGTTTCACACAATGATTCATGCATGTGGCATATCATTATAATGAGATAAGAAATTAAATTACTCAAAGTGGTATGAGACACCTTTAATATCGGACTTTACTGAACATATGAAGAATGTAGGGGACTAATATGTTCCGGTTTGGAGACCAGTAAATTTAATCCCTCCGGGTTGGGGTCCAGTTACAGAATACCCTCAGGGTTGGAGTCTGGTTATAGAGGCTCTCTGAGATGGAGTCTAGTTACAGAGGCTCTCCGGGATGGGGTCCGGGTATAGTTAGCCCCTAGGTCCTGGCACGACGCCTTGAAAAGAGAAATTAATTTTTGGTATTATACATTTGCTCATTATGTGTATGATAATTAATTTACCAAATATATATTTGACTAGTATAATATCTATGGTTAAGACCTATTATTTTTGAGTATCAGAAATGTAAATGCTTATGGCATGACATATGCACTTAGTGAATTAGTATTCAGTGTATGAAATTGAAGTTATTACCTTTTTGCGCAACTCTAATTATTCATTACTCATAGATATTTAATTTGTGATTACATATTCATATGTCATACATGTTTATAATGCCTTTTATTTATTACTCTAAATGAGCATGTCTATAATTGAATCATATATCCTTGTAATTCTGTTAGCATTTTTTTAATTGAGCACTTTTATGATATCTTGCATTTGATTCAATATTTCATTAAGAGAAATGTTTTATATAAAGTTTTAAAGACTATTTAAAAAAGTTATATTGGTTTATTATGTTATTTTAAAAAACCTTACTAGGCATTCATATGCTCACCCTACATTTTTTTGAAAAAAAATTCAGGTATCGGGTTTTAGCTGAAGAAGCATGATAGAAGTAGTAGGTTTCCCGAAACCCGAACCGAATTCGATCCTCTATATGGTAAATGATGTGTAATTTTTTGGTGCATATTTTTGTTAAATGTCACACATAATGTTATCAGGCCCTGGCCCCAGGAATTCTAGCGGTTGGGTTGTCTCAGTTGGTATCCGAGGATTCAGTTTAGATCACTCTGGAAAACCAAAACTGAAACAAAGAAAAATTTACCTAAGCATTACTAAATATGAGGTTTTCCTTGATTTTTAGATGGAAAATGAAGATACTAATATTATATATCTTTCTATAGAATCCCTAGAAACAATAATTTCCATAGTCATCCATGAAAATTTTGTAAACTATGCACACATACGTTTGACGTGCAAACACCTCTACAACATGTCAAACTCTCCCCGTGTACTTCAACTCCACTGAGGAGCAGGTTTGGACTACTTATTTATGATGAAAACCCAATTTTCATACTATGCACGAAGTGGTAAATACATTTAGGGACTTTTTAGATGCTTCACCATAATAGAAGGCATCTCTTCCCTCATGGACTTCCAGGAAGCTGTGGCAATGAGAGACCTCCATGCGGTATACATGTGCCAGATCTTGTCCTATGGCCATTTCGGTCAAGAGATTGACTATGAAATTCTTGAATTTTAAGCCTCCCATTCCGTGTACATACATCAAGTACATATTGATGTATCCTAGCTATACACCCCTCATGTTAGAATCTAGAGACACCATAAGTTCACCCACGAGATCAAACCAGATTGCTTAGGTTGCATTTTGTTTAGATATATAGAGAGTTTTGAACTTGTTCTGGGGATTCATGCAGCCGGGAAATAGGTAAACCATTAGCCTTTCTCTTTTTATGTACTAGTGGTTATATGAGAAGATAACTTGTTATCATTTATTTCTATCTTCTATCTTTAATTTGTTCATAAATTTGGACAGGTTTCAACGATTGAACTTTCATAATTAATTTTTATATGGAAGGACGAACCCGCATTTTATCCCTTCCCCTTGAGATACTGAAGGTTATTATAGTCAAAACATGTGAGGAAGAGTACCTACCTTTCCCAAACTTGTAGAAAACATGAAATAAATGTTTCAATATATCAAAAAGTCTGGAAATTCTCTACTCATGCTAGGGGAATTATTACTTATACAATTGTATAGCTACAATCCAACTGGCCGAGTACAGGCGAAGTGGGAAATACCACGAAGGGATTTTACTATGTTTCACTCTAACCCAGAACATCACAGCTATAGTAAGTTTTTAAGAGGCTTATTTAGAGGGACACCTTTGTGCAACCTACATGTACCAACTCCTCAGTTTCAGCTTATATGACCACGTCTATAACTTAGATGTTCTCAATTGGGAGATAGTCTAGAGGGTCCTTAGAGACTTTGTCCTTTCATACATCTTCGAACATTCCACCATCTGAGCCACACTTTGGAAGCCATAATTCACTATGCACGAGTTCAACCCTTTATGCCCAAGGTGTGTTTGTATCAGGGAAGTAGATGTGTTAAAAACCAATCTGGGAATTAACCTGGCCACACCAGAGACCCTCCACGATGGAGGATGTGGTAATGTTTGTAAGAAAGTCTTTTAACAAGGTTATGTGAAAGGAATTGTGAGGACACAATTCTCTGTATGGGGGAATATTGTCACACCCCACAACTTGTGTCTCATATAATGATAATATTTTGATTTTTTATGTTTAAATTTCTTGTAACAGAACAAAATTTATAAGATAAACACAAGGGGTTTCATTTAAACAAGACACTGAAGTGTTTATAATGTATCCAGATCACAAGAAACCATTATACCCCAAAATACATATTAAAAACCCTATAAAAATACAGGGAGACCACCCAAAACAAAAAGAACCCCAAGAAGGTAATATGGGTCCTTAGGATCCGTCATTACATACATTAGTATGGTCAAGACCACCGCATCCATGCTAAACACAAATGGTACGACGAGAGCCATTTTCTTCAATTTACATGTATTAAAGACACCCTAAGGAAAGGTTTTATAAGGCATAAACTTCACTGTTACCTTGGGTGACCGTTGAATTCCAACGACTATAATTATAGTCATTGGCCTTTTAGTGAATTGATTAAAAACATGTGAGTGTAATTTATATTTCCAAATAATTATGTTTTAGAGTGAAAATTATAATACAACCCCTAATTATGAACTTAAAAATGTAATGGTATAATATTTTGAATTACACTCTAGTGATTTTTAAATGAGAAGGATTTTAAATGCCTTAAAAATATTTCAAAAATGTTACAACTGTTTTCATTATTAATTCTTAATAAATGTTTTAATTAAACTATGTTTGATTTCTTACTAGAATATGCTCTTATTTCTGGAAAATTGATAAACATTTTCATTTGTATTTAATGAAGTTATAATTATTATTTAAAACATTAGTGTTTATAAATAATCTTAGTAATACTGTTAGGTAATAAATTTGTATTATTTAACCTTTCAAAGTTTAAATTAAAGTATTGTTTTATAAAATATTTCATATATAGTTGAAATGGAATTATTTATATTATTATAATTTTACGTAATTTAGAAAGTTGGTTTTTATAAAAAAATACAGCCCACTAGGGCCAGCCATAAACCAGACTGAGTGAGGTAGCTCACGCTAGGTGGATGAGCCTAGCCCTCAGCCCTAGCTAGGCCGGCCCGAGCATGAGAATAGGTTCCCTGAAGGGATCGCAGGAGCACATGGGGGTTTAGAGCATGCCACTATGGGCACGAGGTCACGAAAAGGCAGGGGTAGGCTGAGGTCTGTGGTGGAGGGAGCCCATATATAAGGCTCCCTATGTGTGTGCTATGATTTCTGAACATACATCAGAGTCTCAGGAATATAAAGAGCCATAGAGTTTCTCACAGTTTCGATGTGGGATGAAAAAATTCATCTAGGATCAAATCCAGACTATTGGATCTCACCCTAGCGATCTAGACCATCCATCATGGTATGGGTCTTGACCCTTAGAAACCGGGGAATACTTCCATGTTTTTGTGTATTGTTCGATCCGTCATGATCTAATCGTGACTGTCTGTGACTTTTTAAAAAACACTCTAATTACCAGATCTGTCTGATCCGCTGAAGATCTTATCCCAACTGTTCATCACTTTTAAAATTTGAGGACTCACCCCATACATCATATCAAGTCCAAAACGAATCCTGACCGTCAGTTCAATTTTTGATCTTCCATTTCCCACAACATCTTATTCCCCTTCTCTACCTGCTTTGAACTAGTAACCCTACTACCTATTTTCAACATTTTCTTCTCCCGCGACAATCACTAGACCCCCCTACATTCACATGGTTTCCACAAAGACCTTTCCCCTGTCTTTTAGTATACCAAATAAGCCTCAGATCTGATGAAAATGGAATTAAAATATTCTATGTAAATATAAAATAGTTTATTTAAGCAACTGGTTTTCACCCCAAATAACCCCTCGGTTCTTCCACACTCAAACTTCTAGTGAGCATCAGTGAGTTCTCATGATCCCCTCTTCCTGCTCGAGCTAAGCTAAGGGTTATATTGAATTGTTTTGTGTTCTTGAGGGTTCATACATATGTATACTCATAATATATATTTATGATCCATATATTCAATGAAAAAGAAATATTCTTCTAGGACGATCCTAACCTTTTATTTTTTAGGCTCCAGTAGTAACATGGTTGTAAGGGGATTTTTAAAATTGTTTTTACTATATAAAACTGATCATATAGTTTTTTTATATAATCGGATATATATAATTATATTAATTTTTATTTTAAATCCAAACTATTTCATTTTTTCAAATGATGGACATTTGTGTTCATGATTTTATAATGTTGTAAGGATTTATTTTAAAGTTTTTTTATATCTCAAAACCAGATTATAAACTTTTTATATAATTATATGCATATAAATATATAAACAAATTTATCTGACTCAAACCAAATCTGTTTTATGAATTTTAGAAGATGATTTCCAACCATTAAATAATGTTTTTGACGAAAATTATGTTTCGGGTTCAATTAGATTTTTACTTCTTATGAAAAAACCAATATATAGTTATGTGCATATTCAGGTATATATATATATATTTACATGCATTTCAAATCCAAACCTATCTATACTTTCAAAGGCTGGATGTTGTGTTATCAATTATATTAACTGCTTAAATGATGCAAGGGTTTTATTTTGAATGGTTGTACTAAACCAAATCCAAATATACACTTTTTTATATTCGGATATACATGGGTAATTAATTAAAAATCTATTTATATATATTTTTTAAAGGTGAATACCAATATTTAAATAATGAGTTGGATGGAAAATGTGCTTTGGGTTTAATTGGATTTATATTTTGTATGCAAAACCCTAACTTTTACATATATATATATACATACGGTCACACATGTTATAAACCTAATATGGTTTGGTATTTAATCAAGTGATAATGGTGTATTAAATTTATTTTAATGTATTTATTACTTATGAGAAGTTATTAAACCCATTTTAATTATGAAAACTCATATATGAACTTTTTTTATAGATTCCAAAAACCTAATTTCATGTATTAATTATTAGAATTTAATTAGTGTATTTATGTAATTAATACTTGTGATACTTTAATGAATACCAATCTTTTTGTAAGCCAAAACACTAGGGATTTATGTAAATATGTATGTCCTAATCCATAAAGTAGGTCAAACTTTTTTTAGTTAAATAACTTTTAACGATATTAGCGTTGTTATAATTTCATTTTTCAAAGGTATTATATGATTGATATTGTTTTGTTTTATTATTAAAAAGAATATATAGTTTTGATTTGAAAAAAATATATTAAAGGATAAAAGTGTGTGTTAAACCATGCGATCATGTTATGCTCACTTAATGTTTTATCAACTGTGGTGATTGTTGTTAGTTAAGTTGTGATGTAATCTAATTTCTTGATCACTAACCCTTTTATCAGCATATTAAATAACAAATATTTTCATTTATAGAATAATGATTTTAAATTATAGAGTAATAATTTTAACATCTTATATGGAAAACCCCTTCTTATCCATTATTTGATGTGCTTTAGTAATTGTCTGATGTGAAAAGAATGTGTAATAAACCATGTATGCCTTTGATAAACTGTTACTGTTATATTTTCAATGTTATTTTTCATATTATGTATGTTTAGATTAAATGGTTTCATTTTCCATTTTAATTATAGTTGCACGCAATGATGCATGAAAGTGGCATATCATAATAATGAGATAAGAAATTAAATTACTCAAAATGATATGAGACACCATGAGTAATATGAAGTAAAATTTAAATATTCATAGTGGTATGGGACACCTTTAATATCAGACTTTACTAGACATATGAGGAATGTATTGGACTAGTATGTTCCGGGTTGGGGATATGTAAATTTAAGCCATCTATGTTGGAGTCTGGTTACAGAATTCCCTCTGGGTTAGAGTTTGATTACAGAGGCTCTCATGGATGGAGTTCAGTTACAAAGGCTCTCTGGGTTGTGGACTGGTTATAGTTAGCCCCTAGGTCTTGGAATGAGGCCTTGAAAACAGAAATTAAATTTTGATATTATACATTTCTTCATTATGTGTATGATAATTAATTTACCAAATGGATATTCAACTAGTATAATATCATTAGTTAAGATACAGTAATTATGAGTATTGGTAAAGTAATTTATTATGGCCTGGAATATGCACTCAGTGAATTAGTATTCAGTGTATGAAATTGAAGTTATTACCTTTATGCACAACTCTTATTATTCATTACTCTTAGATATTTAATTTGTGATTACATATTCATATGTCATATATAATGAGAATGTATATTCTTATTTACTCTAAATGAGCATTCCTATAATTGAATCATGTATCCTTGTAATTCTGTTAGCATGTTTTTAATTGATCACTTTTGTGATATGTTACATATGTTACAACTTTTATTTAAGAAACAAATTTTATGGAACGTTTTAATGAATGTTTTCAAAAGTTATATTTGTTTATTATGTTAATTTAAAACCCCTTACTAGGCATTCATATGCTCACCCTACATTTTTGGAATAAATTTTTCATGTATCAGGTTTTAGCTGGAGAAGCATGAAAAAAGTAGGTGGTTTCCCGGAACCTAAACCAAATTTGATCCACTGTATGGGACATGATGTGTAATTTATCAGCGCATGTTATTGTTAAAAGTCACACATAATGTTCTCAAGAACCGTCCCCTAGCATTCTAGGGGTCGGGTCATCTCAAATTTAATGTAATAACTTATATCAATCTCATCTTCCATCAAATGAAAAGTTAATCCATCGTTCATGCATACGGTGGACTACCACCTCATAGAGAAATGTAATTCATTTTCCATAAACACCTATCAAATATGATTATAATGATGTATTTAATGTATATATATATATGATATTCATTAAATAATTTTATTTTTTTAAAGATAATATATAATCTATTTTTTTACATCTCTATCCATTGAAAAATGATAACATAATTCATTCTTACATGTTGATTACCACCTCAACGAAGTGATGTGACTCATTTTCTATAACCGCATCACATGGATGGAATATACAAGTCTTTATATATATCTAATATGATAATTCTTATTTAATAACAATTCTTTAAATATAAATTAATACACACTTTCTCTCCCTCATGTTCTTTAAATGAAAAGAAACATTATTCATTCATACGTATGACCAACCGTATCCTTGATTGTACAATAATTCTCTTTTCAAAACCACCATTCAAGGATTGTTTTAAAATTAATATTAATTTATAAAAATGATAATTATTTAATAGTTATTATTCTGGAGATTATGTAATAATGAATCTTTTGACCATGGTTATTATACCAAATCCATTTTGGAATTATGAACTGAACATCCTCAAAACACCAAACATGGACCTAACTGATTATGTAATTAAATATGTCACTTTAATAGATTAAAAAAATGGTTTAATGAAAATAAAATAAAAATATAAATTTTTATTAAAAAATTAAAAAAAATTATATATGTTTATAATACATGATTTAAGGGATATAGCTAGAAAGAATGGACATGAGGTAAGGGATTTCATCTCAATTTCCCTTTATTAAGCCATTTTAGACGTTATACACCAAATTGATTTTATATAGTGTGTATAAACCCCATTTTACATGTTATATCACTAATCATTAATTTTTATTTTATTTTAACTTTAAATTATAATTTTTTCTTCAAGGTTGAATAGACCTAATTGTTCATATATGGTAAAGGAATTCATAACTCAATTTTATTTCATTATGTTGTGTTTCTTATTCATTGTCTGTGTTATGATAATATTATTCCAGAAAGTACCTATAATCATTTTATTTTGTATATATAATTTCCTATATGTATTTAAAATTTTTACAAAAAATCACATCATTGATTAATTCTCCTTTTCAATGTTAGGATGACTATAAGGGATTCTAAAGTCAACATTCTTTTATTGGGTTATATCACTTGTTCATCGACTATATTATGACAAGATTATGTTTTAAGTTTATTTTTTTGATTTATTTTTCATTTAAAATTTGAATGTTTTTTATTAACATTTTTCTCATAATTTATCTATTTCTTAATTCTCAATTTAATGGTACGTTGTTTTGAGGATTTTCTTTATCTCAATTTCATTTTCATGATACAAGCTTTATGTCATGCACCATGATTTTTTATAGGGTGTACTAATATCCCGCTTAAGGAATTTTGACTTATTAATCCATGATATCAATGAAATTTACAAATCCATATCATAATCTTTCTTTTAATGACTTTTCATTTGAAAGTTACCAAAGCAGTAATGGTAACATGATTCAATATCCTTTATTTTAATGATTGTTTAAGGTTCATTTAGGGAAATAATATTCAGTTATTATTATGAACAACATATATTTTATTCTCCACTAGTTATGAAGGCTATTTACATGTTTAGTTTTTATTTCATTATTTATTTATTAAATAATTATCTTGAATGTTTTTTGAAAGTGACACTAATATTGTATCTTCTTTTAGATAATTATTCTCTCTTTAATTACAATTTTTTTTACAAAATTAATTCAATAATATTATTTTCTAAATATAAATGAATTCAAAAATTAGTTTAAATGATCTTTTACTTTCTTTTAAAATGATTTCAATGGAAATTTATTAATTTTTTTGGAATGGGACACCTTCGACTCTCTTTACAAACATTTGAAAAGAATGTATTTTTTTAACATTTGTGACATGAAAAGACATTTACATCCTAACGAACAATATTTTATTTAAATAATTCATTATATTTTTCTAATAATATTTTGAAGTAAATTTGTTTTCACAATATTTTGTGAATTTTTATTTTTTAAAAGTGATTTCAAATGTGGAATGTTTGTTTTTATTACAATGTTTTTTGTGATATTTTTTTTGAATTTCAATTCATCAATAATAGCAACATATTATTTCACATATTATATAATAGGGATATATTGTAATAATACCATCGTTATTCTTTCTCTAGATGGATTATGATTTTTTCATAGATATTGTAGGGGAAAAAATTTCATTTCTATGGGTAAATCAAACTATGAATGAAAAATGGTTATTTTTATATTGGAAAATGAATGATTTCATATTTTATATTTACTTTATGGGTTAAACACCTTTTTTATGGTGATGGGTGATCCCTATATACTTCATGGTGATGTGTGAGTCTAATACATATCTCCATTGCATTGGGTAAGAGTGACTGTAAGGGTGATATTAAAATGACACTCTAAGGTAACAACATGTTTTATTTATGCTTACATCAAGTTAAAATGTATAATTTTTAAGCACTGTTTTAACATTTCTCATGATTATTGATTTATATGACCCATGTCTTATGTTAATGATTTATGACATGTCTCTTGATTTGTGATCCAGATTTGGTGGGTATGAATTATATTTTATTATGCTCATTTACTTTGATTAGATTATCACTCCCTCATGAAAGTAGTTTTCTCACTCATGAAATTCAATTGATGATTCTTACATTTACCTTTATTGATCATTTGATCGCATCATTACAATGCATTACATTTCCCAAGGTTATGATTAATTATGTTAAATTAATTATGTCTTAAAATGTTTCATGTGTAAATAATTTTATTGGAGATGTAGAAGACTTAATGTGGAATATGAAAATATGGCTATAGTCGAAAAAAATATCATTTAAAGAAATTGCTATTATTCAATAATAGTTTTCCCAAATTCTCTAAAACTATTAACATAAAATGTTTTTGGGTTTATAAGTGACCCAATATTTCCATTTTATTTTTTATGTTTTGATTATTGAAATTGGGTCGTGTTTATTAGTATCAAAGTAGTAAATATAAATATTATGTTATTTTTACTAGATTCGAGAGTGCGGGTATGAGGTAATTTTAGTTATTGTTAGAGTAAATGGTTAGATAACTTTTGAGATTAAAATGTTTTCCTAAGAAGTTTACTTAAGATTTCTAGATTCTATCACGTGTTTATAATGTAATGGTTTACTATAAGATCAAAAGTATATACACTAACTTTTTAGGTTTTATGTGATATGGTTTTAATGTGATTATTGATAAAATTTAGGGACATTTTATTAGGTCAAGGTTCAAGTATCCCATTGTTGTATCATGTGGTTTTTAATGAATTATTTTTTAATGAAAAATGTGGTTAAATTTATAGGTATGTAAGGAGAAGTATATGATAAACATTTTAGGGTAATACTTTAGTTAATGTTATGTTTATTGAGGTAATTTTGGGTATAGGTGTATTTATTTATGGAATTATCTAAGTAAAAATTTTGGTATTATTTTTTAATTTTGGAGATTAATGTATTATTTTTTATATGAAAGAGTTTAAATTTTGGATATCAACTCACCCATTTATAACCATTTAAATTTTTATTAATATATTTTTTCCTTTTTTGGATTATGTGATGTATTAGAAGTTTATTTTAGTTTTTCAGGCATGAAAAATTGATCTCAAATAATCATCATTTGTATTAAAATATGAGATTCCTAGTTTAATTTTAAATTATATCATTCTACTTATATGAATTTAATTTATAAAATAATCCCTATATTAGGAATCTGGAGGCTAAAATTTCGTACAAAATTCCATTTTATTTTTAGTAATTTTTTATAGAAACCATATAAATATTAGTTATCGTGATAAGAGTACATTAGGTAATTATGGTTAAATATAATATTAGAAGGAAAAAAAATTACCATATACATTATTTTAATCTATTATAATAGAGGGTTTTGGATATCGACATCAAATATTATAATTTGTTGTAATTTGATTCTATTTTTCTTGGAAATGACTTATATATTATTTTAAGTAATGAACAATACAAAATATCACTCTCTTACTTTTAAATTTCTATTATATTTTAATGTTTGGATAAAAAGAAGTTGTGAAAAAGTATTAATTACTATATTAAGAATAATAATTTTTTTTATGATGATAATTTATTTATAATTTTCACTGTTTAAATAATTATTCTAAATGTTTACCCAACATTGACATAGTACTTGTATAAGTAGTAAAAAATTAAAATAAATTATTCAAAAAACATAAAAATTAAATTTTATTGATGAATTATGATTTTACAAAAAATTTATAGTTTACAACAATGTATTATTGATTCTTTAATGTAATATATTTTAATTCTATTACTGTTATGTAGTTATGAAAGTTAATTTTTTTGGTTAGTTCCCAAATTAACATTAATTGTATTTTTTATTAAGAATATTTTATTTTGTTATTCAATAAACATGAAAATAATTTAAGAGGACATAAAGGATGAAATTTTTTTATAACTTTAAAACCATGGACATTTATGATCCAATTATTAACTTATAAGTAAATTTATGAAACTTTTATATTGATAAATTTATTATCATAGATAAGGTTAAAGATAGTTAATAAAACAATTAGTCAAAAATATGTGGTTTCTAATGATATCTAATAAAACAACCTCAAACCTATACTCCCTGATCTAGTGAATAAAACTTAAACTTTAAATTTCTATATTAGATACCGAAGAAGGTGATACAAGTTTTTCCATAAAAAACCAATAAATTTAATAGGAAAATATTTGGACACTTAGGTTATAAAGGATGTTTTTGGTTTATGGTTTTAGATAACGAGGAAAGACTCTTACAAAAACAATACCCATATCTTTAAATAAAAATTTGTCCCACTTAAAATAGATTTCTTTTCATAAAAATTTGGTATTCTTTATCATCCATATGAAAAAATTCTAGAAATAATTCATTTAACATCACTATTGATAACCTAGGGAAAAATAAAACTCAAGAAGGGTGTGATCAATTTCTTAGTAAGGATAAACATAAGCATTAAGAATTTAATTTCAATAGTGATAATAATATGAGTATAATGTTATGATGACATAATCAAAGTGAATGAGAATAAAATAAGAGAACTCTTTTTCATCAATACCTATATCATCAAATATTAAAACAATTCACATGGATTAAATAGAGTTATGAGTCATGAGAATCAATAATCATGAGCCAAGTGATATTAATATTGATCAAAGGAAACATTTATTACCCATAGAAAGAATTAAAAAACATGTTATATCATGGTAAATCTTCATTATATAACCTTATATTACCCTTAATATTGGAATAACCATATATATATATATATATTAATTCTAATATAATTTTCTAGAGAATATAATGATTACCCAATGGATTGGGGTGTTATCCAGGTGCAACCATCTTAAACACTATATTAGGCTCCCTTGGTGCTATCTAGGCACACACATCACATATAATTTTCAAGAACCAAAAAATGAATAATTTAAATAGATAATTGATCACCATAAACTAAATGGAACAACCATTATTTTTCTTAGAACTTGATTATCCCATGGAAAAGAAATGGGTTCTATAAAAAGTGTTTTGAAACACGATTAACCCATGGAAATAAAATGGGTTCCATGTCAATATATTTGAAACAATATTAATTCTTCCAGAGAAATAATGTGTCTAGTATAATTACAAAATATCCACATTTTAGAATATTTAAAAAAATGATTTTTGATATTGATGAATGTAAATACCACAAAAATATCATTAAAAACTTTTTTGAAGAAAATAAACTTTTCATTTTGAAAATCAAATTTCAAAAAAATAAATTCATAGAATATTAAAAAATAATATTATTTAAAAAAACCATGGAATAATATATAGAATAAATAATGTAAAATAATTGAGATGATGGCAATAAAATCCATTGATGTCATAAATGTCAAAAATAATCATTCATTTCAAAACATTTTGAACAGGGGAGTCAAAAGTGACCCACTTGAAAAATGTTAAGAATTTTACTTTAATTTTTTTTAAAACAAGGTAAAAGATAATATAAAATAGATTCATTAAATAATTTATATTTTAATGAAATTTTATGAAATCATCTTATATAAGATGGATATGGAAGAGAAATATACCAATTTAAAAGAAAATACAAGATCAGTATCACATACAAATAAATTTCTTGATACATATTCAATTAATAAGAGATGGATGTTAAAATAACTATGTGAACCACATTAAAACCTTGAGGATAATAAAATTAATTTGTTTTAAGAAAATAATATCTCTTTGTTTCCTCTAAAATAACCTCGAACATAAACAATTCTGAAAGAAAAAAGAATGTAACATAAATCCTTTTCCACTTTTGTAACTCTTCAACTGTTAGCCCCGTGAAAGAATAAAATGACAAGATAATTTATATATTATGAAAATAAATACTCATGATATTACATGTAAAATGGAAATAAGTACACCTTAGAAATTAATATCATTTCATATCATTAACATATGTCTCAATGAAAAATAATTTGAGACAAATAAACCTTACAAAAATTATATCATTGAATTTTATAATTAATAAATGAATTTATTAAGTTTATAAAATATAAATAAACATAACAAATTTGAACATAAAAAATAACAAAATAAAAATTCATTTCATACATAATCATAGAATATTAAATACAATGAATAAGTAGTATAACTCAATGAAAAGAAATTGAGTTATGAAATTCTTTGCCATTTGGTGACTATCAATTAAAATCCCATTGGATTAAATAATTAAAATTGAAACTTAAAATAAAATAATTTATTAAGGATTCATGTAATTAAACGAAAAGTAGTAATTATATACACCACACAATATAAATTTGGTGAAAAAGTTTAAAATACACCTCAATGAATGTAAATTTATTTGAAATACCATATTGCTTTGGTAATATCTAGATCAAAACCTCATAGAAGAGAGAAAATCATATGGATTAATAAAGAGCAATTAATTTCAATAAAATGATCATAAATTAAATTCATGGAATGTATGTACAATATATGATACAAACAAGCAGTGAATATAGAAGATGTATTACAAAAATAAAAAGTGAGACGAGAAACCCTTACCTCGAGTCCACACATTCTTTGTACATGTTTGATCCTCATATATAATAATATAATATAATTTTTGTATTTCTTGATAAAAATTTATAGGTTAGATAACTTATATTTTAGTCATTTTTTATTTATTTCTAAATATTTATTTAAATACTTGATTAGTTATGTCCACACTGGGTGTTTTTAGGATGTTCATTTCATTATTTAAAAATGAAATTGGTGTATTGAATGTGGCCAAAGTAGTCCACATGTACACACAAACAATATTTTCATTTTTTTTAGTGTATGAAATAAAATGATATATTAAAATTTAAGAATGGTAAATACATAATGAATATATTAATTATTTCATTTATATCACATATAATAATTAACATAATCTTTATTACCTTCCATGTAAAGAGTTAGTGAAAAATATTTGACATTTTTTCCCGAGGTGGTAGTCTGCCGTACACATGAGTGTTGTTATCATACCCACAAAGAATGGAAATTAAGAATTTATATATGATATAATAACTAAATAAGTATATATGTTTTTAAAATATAATATATATAATTAGATTTCACCATTATTATGTGTACTTTGAAGAGATTATAAAAAATGAATGATATCGATTCATGAGGTGGAAGTCCACCGTATATACGAACGACGATTTTATATCCCATTTTATAGAAAGGGAGATGAATTTTTGTTATAACATTAAAATATATATATATATATATATTTAAGATAATTTATTTATTGTATAGGTTCAATTTAATAATATTTTTTGGAGTTGGAAGAAGAAATAAAAAAACACACTTCTGAGCATAATACCTCATCTTCAGACAACTTCATTAGGTAAGCACCAAAATATATCTTTGGATGAATTTATGATAAAAAAATGGATCTAGGTAACTGTGAGATAATTTAGGAAGGAATTTGAGATTTTAATTTCCAATACAAATGTATTTTAATTTGTGAATAGGATAGGAGAGGGGGTGCCCTTTTACAAGTGAGGTGAGTAGCAACTTTTTAATTTTCCAAAATAGAAAAATGTGTACCCATGATTTCGATATTCCAAAAGGCACAAAAATTGATAATTATAAATAATTATACAATATAAGTTACCAATATTTCCATAAAATAAAATTTATACAAGTCTTTATTTCTTTTTTGACTTCATATTTTTAGTTTAGCACTCGCTAAAAAAGTTTTTACATTAAACATAATAACTAATTTTTACTATTTTCAATATTCATTATGATAAAAAATTAAGTTTAACTTATTATATAATATTAATTATTATTATTAAAAATATTTAATCCATTTTAACAATTTAAATTCCCATAAGTGGATAATTTTAATTTAAAATTAAACTCGTAGGCACCACTAAAAAGGAGGTCTTCAATAAGTGTATTTTTTTAAGAACAATTGATTTTATATTAACTCTCTAAATAACAATATTAATTTTATGAATTCAAATTTTTATTTATTAAAATATAATAAATTAATTTAATTTTAAATATTCCCCATCATGTGTTATTTCAATTAATTAAAATGGAGAAATATTATGTACTTTAAAATAGGTTATAGAAAATCCTATTTTAAACCCAATAATAAACTTATACTAAAATAAAATATAAATATGATTAAAATTTAATTAAGTGGATTAAATATAACTAAAAAATAATTATTTTAATTTAAATCATATTCAAAAAATAATGCGACTTTTAAATTGACTTAATTTATTTACAGGAAATGACATTTTAATTTTTTTTGATATTTTTCATTATTTAAAGAAAAAAAATTATTTTCCAAAAAATTTAAAAATATTCACCCAAAGTTAATTTTGATATTATGATATTAAAAATGAATTTAATTTTATCAAATTAAATTTAAATAATTTCTTAAAATTAATTATAATATATTTTCTTCATGAAAATTAAGAAAAATTATTTTTGGAAACGTATTTTTGAAGAATAAAATTACATTACTAAAATTTGAAAGATTATTTACTAAAAATGTATCAATAATATACATTGATTAGAAAATTTAGATATATATTTTTCATAAATTAGTTAATAATATTGATACCTACCAATTTAAGGGCTATGTTATAACAATTTTTTATTTTTCAAGTTGTTTAAGCACAGTTTAGTTTGTCGGATACGCTACCGAAGATAGTTTAATTTCCTAAAATGTTGGGAACTTACATCCTACCCCTATGTAATAAATTTATTCCTTGAAATTATAGATTTAAATCACAAATCAATGGTCAGAAATTTGAAAAAAAAATACATATATTAGAAACCCACATTGTGAGAAGGGTCAATAAAACATATGATAGAAACAGAAGTACGAGGGTCATATAGAATAACTCATACTCATCTTCCAAACTAGAAAAAATAAGTAGGAAGTGAGGATTTTTACATTGAATAAAGGAATAAGGTCCAAATAAGTATTAATAGTGATAGAGATCAATTATCACAAGAAATTTTTTAATTATGAGAAAGTTAAAAACCACAAAACCATAAACAAAAGAGGTGTGAAAATTTTCACTAATATCATTAGGAATGATGGTTATAGGATATTTAAAAAAAAATACTTTTACTAGGGTTGGGGAATTAATTTTCCATATAGACTATGATCATAAATAAATATAATTATTTGATGAATATAATTTCATCTAGAATTTCTGGTTTTATCAATTTCAAACATTATCTCATCTTTTTCTTTAAAAGATTAAGATTAACGATGAACTTTTCCTACCCGAAGTACTAAAATAAACTCTTAAAGGACCAAATAACATTAAAAGGGTTAATCATGTGGTTATACCTCTCTATAGACATTAAAAATAACAAATTTTTTTTCCACATGGTATGATATTTTCCCAAATTTCATAAACCATCACTTGATGAAATAATACATTAATATCAGAAATTCAACAGTAACACCCACTGTTAAAACTAAATCATTCCCCATATAAATGAAACTATATAAAAAATAACCTTAATAATCTAATAATTAAATAGTGTTTTAACCTCAAATGTTATCTCATTATATAAAATCATTTCATATATTTCAACATAATAAAAGATCTCCCAAAGTGTCATTCGTCACCTGAAGATATTATCACTTAAAACCTCAAAGGGGTATATAATACATTAATCTTATGATAAAAATTAATCTTATTAAACTATTATGGTATCCAAAAATATTATGATAAAATAATAGGAAAACACCCTAATCTCTCAAGTTATATATACATTTACTTTGATACCAACTATAACAGTTCCAAATGAGCACTCCTAGATCTGGTGATAAAAACATAAAATATACATTTATGGCTTTGATACCAATATTGGTGACCAAATTTCATCCATCAAAAAAATTCAGCATAAAAAGGAAAATATTGTGTCATTTATGTTCTCAAAGTCCTTTTAGGTTTATAGTTTTATAGAATTAGGAGAAACTCATACTTAACCAATTACCATGTCATTAAATGATAATTTATTGTACTTAACCCATATTTTATATCTTCTATATTTGATAAAAATACTCATACATATGAAAAAAACTAGAAATAATTCATTTAAAATCATTATTGATAACCTAGTGAATAAAATTTAAGAAGTGGGAGATCAATTTATTAGTAAAAGTAAACATAAGAATTAAAAATTGAATGTCAATAATGAGAATAAGATGAGTATAAGGGTATGATGAAATAATGAAAGTTCATGAGAATAACATAAGATAACCCATTCCCATAAATACCTAGATCAGTAAACATGATGACATGGAATAAGCATTTAGAAAAGGAAATAATAGTCAAAATTAATAATCAAGAGCCATGTGATATCAATACCGATCAAAGGAAAATTTTATAAACCCTTTAAACCATAATGAAAATGTGTTGTTATCTTGGAACATAATCATAATAGAACTCTTATATAAACCTTAAAATTGGAATAAATATATGGTCAACTTCTAATATAATTATCTGAAGAATATAATAATCACCTAATAAATTAGAGAACTATTTGGGCACACCCATCATGTAACCTATATTAGGATCACCTGGCACAATATGGGAACACCCATCATATAAATTTTTCTAGAACCAAAAAATGAATAAAGTACATAGGGAATTAATTTCACCAAAAATAATTTAAACAATCATTATTATATTTAGAACTGTATTATACAAAGGGAAAAATATATATTCCATAACAATATATTTGAAACATGATTAACCTATGGAAAAGAAATGGGTTCCTTGTTAATTTCTTTGAAACAATCTTAATCTATCAAGATAAATAATAAGTAATGTATCATTACAAAATAATCCCCATTAGATAATAATTAAAAAAATATTTCTTTACATTAATAAATGGAAGTAAAATGAAAATATCATTGAAAAATTTTCTTAGGAAAAAAAAATTTTCATTAAAAAAGTTACTTTTAAAAACTAAAAATTAATAATCTATCATGAAAATATTTTTAATTTAAATCAAAAGTGAAAAAATTTAAAGGAAAATTCAACAAAAATAAAGAATATGATAGAGAGAAAATATTATCATGTCATAAATGTTAATAATAAAAAATCATTAAAAAATATTTTTAAAAAGGGAGTGAAATGTGACCCATTTAGAAAAGATAATGAATTTCCCTTTTAACAGCAATTAAAAGTTGGTAAAATATAATATAAATGAGATTTAAAAAATCATTATTTTTAAAACTGAGTGTTTTTAAAACATTTTAGAGAACATGAGTATGGAATAGAACAATAAATGATCACAAAAAATACAGGATTAACATCATATAGAAATTAATTTCTTGATATTTATTCAATAAATAAGGGAATGTAATGACTTATATTTTTCAATATAATTATCTTTAATTTATTTGGAATCATTACGAGTCTGTGAAAATTGATGGCCTGTGATTCTGAGGCCCAGAGATCCTGGAATTGAATTTTTAACTTTTTTAAGGTACGTTCATTAAACGTAGGGGTGTGAATTTCTATATTTTGAAAAAGTGCCCAGATTAAAAATATGAGGACACCATTGGACTCGTAGCACTAGTATTCTCTTAAGGGAAAGATTAACCTTGTTCGAAAAAGTCAGACATAAAAGTTAATTTTTTGTACTTTCAGAAAAAAATCATAAAATAACAGAAGATGTTATTTTATTCTTTTTGATATTTGAGTGCCGAATGGTGGGACCGTATTGTAATGTTGGGCAATAAACATCAGTCATTTAACAATAGGAACCCCTCGTTGTGTAACCACAATGCTGGTGGTTTATTAGGTTCATTAATTTTGATTCATTAATGAATCATAATAAAGAACCAATGTGGGGGGGGGGGGGGTTCTCTTATTTAAACAAAACTTTGGCATGGGTTTTGGATACCCACGAGAGGAACATATGACGAAACACCACCGACGTCTTCCTTCCAGAAGAACAGAGATTTGACAATTCCGTTGGGGATTCAATCTAGAGATAGATGAATGCTGAAGAACACCTTCAAACGTGGGTCCTCCTTCCCTCACCCGCAGCGCCTTCTAATGTGTTCTATGTATGAGTTTTGTTTAATATGTTTATGATTAATATACCATTGATGATGTTAAATTCTGTCCATGCAATAACATTAACGCAGAGAGAACATGCCGAATCAAACAAGTCCCGGACCCTCCGCCAAACCTTATTTGGGTGTGTTCTTCATGGGCAATTGAGAAAAATTGTGGTAAAGGGAAAAACGTGGGCTGCATAGTGATGGAAGTGTCTTGGGAGGCCTGTTGGTGTAGTCGAAAAAAAGGACCTTCGTAGCATCACTGGAGGGCCGTAGAAGCTCCTTCGGTGCAGTAGTGCCGACAACAAGAGGATGATGCGACCACCCTTTTCTAGCCACATTGATGGAGGTGGCATGCCACGGTAGTGCGTTGGGAAGGAGGACTAGGAATCTGAGTTGTGACGATGGGTGGATGAGTGCCTGTGGGTCCTACTGTTGACCAGTCCACACAGACCAGTCAAGGGAAGTGGCGCCAACTAGTTCCACTAATAGAGGAACCCGAACATACTTAGTCAATTTAGGAGGGGAGCGATGCCCCATACCCAGATGGTGGGATACACCCAACCAATGTTCTGATCTAGTCCAGCGTCCCGATGAGTCATGCCCATCCAAGTGGTCCGAGCCAGTCCTGCGACTCAACGGGCCGAGCCCATGGCCAGTGGGCTGAGCCACCGGCCTATCGTGCCGAGCCCGCGGTCCAGTCGGTTCAGGCCAAGCACAGCAGGCCGGAATAGGCCCAAACTTAATGTACCAATCCCATCTAGTTTGGGCTAGGCCCAGTGGACCGGGTCGGGTCGGTCCGACTAAGTCGGACCAGACCCAGACTCATTTAGGCCCACTTTCTCTTAAAAGGGGCATATCTTCATAATCGGTCGTCTATTTAATGAACCGTCTATTGAACTGGAATTATTAATATGATACTGTCGTTTTGAGATACTCCACATGGGATTTAGAGAAAGTTTTATTATGGCTGGGTTGGGTCAGACACGAATCCAACCGGGCCGTCATCACTAAAATGCCTATAACATACAGACTGGGTGTCCGATTGACTCACCGTCTATTGTTTTGGAACCGTTATGAAATGGAGGTTCTTCGGGTTACTTCATTTTGGGACTTCGTGGTGGTTAAGTTAAGACCGATATCTTTAGGAGTATAATATAAAGAACTCAGGCGTACCAGGTGTTGGAATTTTGGGATTGGCTGTCATGTATCATATGACCTATTGTGGATTGGCATTAGAACGACCCTGTGTGGATTAGCAGTAGCGCATCCTAATGATGACCAACCTTAGAGAAGCCCATAGTGGATTGATGAATTATGACCCCATGTGGATCGATGAATTATGTCCCTGTGTGGATTGGCGACTTACGACCCTGTGTGGATCAGCGACTTACAACCCTGTGTGGATCGACGAATTAGAACCCTGTGTGGATTAGTAGTAGTGTGACCTGACAAGAACCAACCATAGAGTGGCCCATCATGGATCAGAGTCTTACAAACCTATGTTGATTGAAAAATTACAACCTTGTCTAGATCATTGACTTATGACCCTATGTGGATTGGTGACAGGGCGACTTTTTCGTGGTTCAACAGTGGAACTTCTCAATGGAATAAGATCAATTAGATTTACATCTAATCATAATTATTCTTCTTCTTTATGTATTATACTTATTTTCAGATGAGTCCTTGTGCTTTTTGATTTGTATCATGTTTTGTGGTTTTTCCTTTTTGGAATCCTAAGAGACCTTCGGGGGTCTCGGGGTCCTTACTGCGTATTGATATACTCACCCCTACATGGGCTTCGTCTGTACCTTATTGTGTCTAGCGCAGACAACAAGCATCTTTGACCAAGTCAGGGGAGCTAAGACTAGATGGTGTATGGAGGTGACCGATTGGTGGGGAGAGTAGTAGAGACGGGCTATACCTAACCTTCAGGTAGGATCCTTGGCAGAAGACCTCAAGAGTTTTTTCCATTTTTTCTATACCATCTTTATTGTTGGGCTTGTATACTGGTCCCTTTACTTTCAATACTTACTTTTACACTCTGTGGTGGTTTTTAGTGGTTGTTGTACCTTTCTTCTTCCATTGTGTTTTACTTGTGTGCAGCGTGCCTTATCTATGATGGTACATGTTTTGAGGAAATTCCTTTCCATTTTAGGGATATGTCTTTCCGGTGCTAGACGCCAACCCCTGTCCTATGGAAGGTGGGATTACAGTAGTCACGACACGGGCCCCAGGGGACAGGTCATGAGAAATTGATATCAAAATATTTTGTTATACTGAAGAACTAAGACTCTGATATTTTCAATAGGGCAATAGTGTTATGTGTTTTGAGTACAATATTCTGTTTGGGGAGTCTAGTATTGGTGAGGCAGCCAACATATCCATACAGTAGGACCCTGAGTGTAACACCCGAGACTTTTATGAGAAATATTTTGTTTTTATGTTATATAAATCATCAAAAGAATCTTTCACTACACACAACACTAGTTTGGCTTGCTTTACACGCAACCACGACCTTCCTCGATAGCTTGCGTCGGACGCAATATCGAGTTTCACTAAACAACAATATGCTATTAAAATATTATTAATACTAGCCATTATGAATAGTAATAACACTTTATGAAATTTTATAAATTTTATTTTTGAAAATGGACTTCATTTTTGGATTCGGAATATCGAAATTAGCCTAGGGTGAAATTTTGGTATTTTTCTGAAAACTTTAAATTTGTGAGGAATATTGAAACCACTAAGTGGTAGTTAAAAAAACTGAATTTTTAATAAAACTTAATTTTACCGCTTCTGTGAGTGGAATCTCGAAAATCCGAGAGACACGGTTGATGTCAATAAGTAAAATGTGGTTCAATAAGATGAAAATAATTTTTGGTGAATAGTAACTTTTTACTTTTATTTACCACGGTTAAAAGTAAATAGGGTAATTAAGGGTAAAAATGATATTATTATTACCGTAACACATGTCCTAATTCTAATGGATAAGTGTAATTCGACCAAAAAAAAAACTTAGGAATAAAATATGACCATTTAGGCCCACTTGGATTAGATTAGGACATTTATTATTAATTTATTTAAAGAAGCGTTAAAATAGTTAAAATCAATGTTTAATAAGTATATCATTTTTAATATAGGGTTATACATAAGATAAATTCGACTATAAATATTCAGTAGAAATCTAAAGAGATTTCCTACATAATGGTATTTTATTTGTAATTTTTTGACATTAAATAATTTAATTTATTTATGACACAAAGATGATGCAGTAATTATCTTATTAATGAAATATTGACATAATTGATGTTATCAATACCAAAATAAATGTAATTTTAGTCTTTTTATGAATTAAACTAATTTTATAGGTTAATATGAAATGTTAGTATTGATTTAATTAACTTTTTTTGAACTAATAATTCTGTTATGATTTTCACAAAAATCAATTACTAAATAGTGTCAAAATTGACATAAAATAGTTTTTTAAAAAAATATTATATTATTAATTGTTATTTTATTCCTAAAAATCTAATGTTCGGCCAAATGACTTAGATAAGTTTATATATATTAATAATAAACAACTTGGGGTTCGTTTGTCTGATTATAGTAATTTTATTAACCTTATAGTATAAGAACACAAGAAGACACAGTAAAAGTAAAATTATTTAACTGAATGTTAAATCTAAATGATAAGGTTAAAATAGGAACCTAAACTTTTCTAAATTCTATTGTATGAGAGGATTTAGACCCATCCCCACCTTAGCTTAGAAATAAATCAATTTGGAGCTATTTAAAACCGAACTTGACTTTATAATAAAATAATATTTTTAGTTTTTCCAAAGGAGCCCCTCTCCTCCCTTATAAAAGGGCACCTCCTCCCCCTCTTCCTCACATCTCTTTGAGCCATCAAGCTCGGCCAACCCCTGCCATGTTCTCCTCTCCACTTCTCTAAAGACATCCCAGAGGTCCGGGTCTTCTTCAAAGACCAATTTTAGTGCCCTAAAAGGAGGTCTCAAAGAAGAACTTCAAAGAAGAGGTAATGTCCATTACCGAATCTTTCATCTTTATTTCTTCTTTCACTTCTTCTTCTTTAGCTGTTTCATTATGAAGTAATAACATCAGTATCACTCATATACTGATATGTTATTATAAGTATGAAACAACCCTATTTCACCATCTATCCATCCTACGGAAAATGAAATCACCGCGCGTGCGTACGTACGGAATACCGTCTCCACACCGTGGTGTAATCTATTTTCCACCACCACCTTACTTGGATGGGTATAATGGTGTAAATAATGACTATATATGAATATGGTAAAGTGATATTGATTCTGAAATATTATAGATACACTCCAATACAATTCCTCGATCATTGGAATGATATCATCGCTTGTGCGTATGTACGGAATACCGTCTCCACGATGTGATGCGACTCGTTCTACCTGATATTCATTGCATAATGATTATATAAATGAATTTAATGAATGAATATGATATATATTATACTAATAACATTCTGGAAATGAGGTATATATAACCTAAAGAGAAGAATACTAATTTATTCGACAAAACACGCATAAAAACAAAAGGTAATAAACACCCAAATGACAAGTTGTAATGAAATATTACTAATAAGAAGCTAAGAATATGACCATATGTGATATCATAAAAATGAGTATGATTCTGTAATAAGTCAATAACATTATTTAAATATTTATATAGGAGGTTCAGACACGTACAAAGCATATCGAACCTAAGGTAAGGGAAATATCACGATCTCATTTTTATCTGAGATTGTTTATACTTCGGTATTTACTGGGGTGTATTTTATTATCCACATCCATGTTTACTCAATATGTAATAATATTTCCATCCACCAACAATTGTTTAAATCCAATTTTACCCTTCGGTGAGTTTTTAGTAAAAGATATGAAAGGAATCTTTTGTCATTTTTCGTACGAGGTACCTTTTGACTTTTCCGACAAAAGTACGAGAAGAATGTTTTTTAACTTATACGGAATGAATGGATTTTTAAAACATTATTTCCAAGAAGCTTCGTTTGCAAGTTTTCAAGTTTATTTTTAATCAACTTCTTTTAGTTTAAAATTGTATGACATGTTAATAAAGGAAAATGTTTTTGAAGTAGAAAGGATATTTTTCTCAAGAATGGAGTTCAAGTGTTTTATCAAAATTATTTTCCATATAAGATAATAAAGGGTTCTGTTTCTATCCGTATTATTACATGGATTTGATTATGTTGTAATGGAAATATTTTTATGAATTATTTTATTATATATGAATTGTTTTATGATTTCACGATGTTTAAAGATTCCCATTTTTATTACATGGGTTATGCTATGATGTATGGTTTATGATTTTGTGTCACACATAAGAATGGTATCATTATGAGATGGGTGGAACCTATATCTCTCTCCAATGCATTGGGTAATGATTTTATATCTCATGAGATAGACATGGCTGGAACGGCAGGTTAAACTGGTTTAGTGAAATAGGACTGAAATGAGGAGTGAACTCGGTTCAGAAATGGACTTTGTCCACTAAGATAGTCTTGGAAATGAGTCTTGACTAATAAGAAATTATTATATATGATTATGTGTGTATGAAAAAAAGTTTCATGTTTTAAGTTATGATTATTGGGATTAAATTTCACTACTATGATTTATCCCATGTTATGAAATTATGATTTCTTTTGCAGGTTAAGATTTCCAAAAGTTATGTTCTTATGTATATGATGCGATTGATATTTCTTTTGTTTACCCTTACTGAGCATTTGAGCTCACCCTTTTGTATGTTTTCTTTCCCCAGGTCAGGATGAAGGTTATTAAGTAAGATATTTCAAAAGGGACTATAGATATGATGAAATAAATGGGAGACAGTGAAGACACTTTATGAACTAGTTGTTTATGTTTCCCAGTTTCTAAAGACACTATACCTATTCGGTCCTTTCCTGGTTTTGTTATATTTTGTAATAAGTGTGCTTCAATTATGAAGTAATAACAATTTATGTAAAGTATGGGTCGTTACAGTTGGTATTAGAGGAAAGGTATAGTCAAACTTTGGAAACTAGGATGTGAAAGCCTTAGTAAGAATCCTAAGGATAAGTTTAAGCATAGAACACAATCTTAGTGTTTTATAAATGGCCATGAATAACCTAGGATAATACCTTAAGTGTGAAATTTTTTTCTTGATTATGTGGTTTTCCTATTATAATTAGTGTTTCTCACACTATTCTTCTTGGTTTTAGTCAATGGCTGGAACCCGAAGGAACCGTGTTAATGCGGAATGCAACGGGCAATGCAATGATTGTCCCCCTGATCAACCAAACATTATGGGAGCTGGAATGCAAAATCTTGTTGCCTTTCTCACACAACTTTCTCAAGATATGAATCATGCAGGACTTCCAAACGAGCAAAAGAAGGAGCAACATTCTGTTTAATTCTTCATGAGACAGAGTCCACCTTCATTCAGCTGGTCTACTGATCCATTAGTTGCTGAACAATGGATTATTACTACTGAAAAGATATTTTTAGTTCTTCAATGTTCTGAAAATGATAATGTCATCTTAGTAGTGTATCGTTTGGAAGGTGATGCTGATCAATGGTGGAATCTTATTAAGAATACGAGGCAAAGGTATGAAATTGAGTCCCTAGAATGGGACAAGTTCAAGAACTTATTTTTCAATGAGTACTTCCCTCGTATTATCCGAACAAAGATGGATAAGGAGTTTCTTGAACTAAAGCAAAAGGATGTTGAATCTGTTGGTACCTATGAAGAAAATTTTACAAGACTTGTAAAGTATGCTTCTGGTATTATTATCCAACATGAGAGTAAGATCGATCGATTCTTTAGTGGCTTAAAACCAAGTCTTCGAAGGACGTTAGCCATAAGGGACTCAATAGCTACGAGGAAATCGTTCGATGTGCTCTCAAAGTCGAGATAGAGATTGGAGTAACCCATCAGTCATATGGGTTTGATAAGAAGAGGAAAATGGAATTCAAAGGAAAATCTAAAGAGCACACTGAAAAGAAGATGAGATTTCGCTTATGCACAATGTGTGGAAAGAAACATGGAGGGAGTTGTCTTAAAGGGACAAGTAAATGTTTCAAATGTGGAAAGGAAGGACATCGGACATTTGAATGCCGCAATGATGGGAAGAAGATGTCTAATGATGCAAACAAAGGAAGTGATACACAGAATGAACCTAATATACTTCAATGTTTCAAGTGCAAGGAGATGGGGCATTATGCCAATCAATGCCCAAATCCAAGGGTTGATGATGATGGTCGACGTCAACAAACTCTTAAGGCTAAAGATAAAGGAAAGTCACATGCAATTTCTATCAGCGATGTGGAGTACGATAATGATGTAGTGAAAGGTACACTTACCATCCACTCTAAAGTAGAAAATGTTTTATTTGATTCTGGATCCACCCACTCTTTTATTTCTGAAGAATTTTCTAAGGATATCACCGTATTACCTCAGCAATTAGATGTTGAGTTAGCCGTGACAGCCCCTAATGGAACAACAGTCGCATCAAAAGTTTATAATTCTTCTCCGATTGAAGTTTGTGGGAATTTTCTTCCTGTAAATCTTGTGATCCTTCCTATAGTGGAATTTGATGTGATTCTTGGAATGGATTGGCTTTCTTAATATGGAGCTCATATCAATTGCCAAAGAAGGGAAGTCATATTTCATATTCTAAATCAATCTATGATCATCTATCAATGCAAGGATGAACATAACCTTCCAGTGGAAATTTCTTCCATATTATGGGTCTTGATTCCACTAAATAAAGGTTATTTATCTCAAATGGTTGGTGAGAAACTCATGATTAAGAATATTCCCATTGTATGAGAGTTTGATGATGTCTTTCCGAAGGAATTACCAGGTCTTCCACCAAATCGTGAAGTTGAGTTTTCAATAGAACTCGTACCGGGTGCTCTGCCTATTTCAAAGACACCTTATAGAATGGCCCCAATTGAGTTGTAGGAATTGAAGAAGCAACTCCAAGAGAATCTTGATAAGGGGTTCATACGCCCTAGTGCGTCACCTTGGGGAGCACCTGTTCTGTTTGTTAAGAAGAATGATGGATCAATGAGACTTTGCATTGATTATCGAGAACTTAACAAGATCACTATCAAGAACAAATATCCTCTCCCATGCATTGATGACTTATTTGACCAACTACGCGGAGCTCAATAATTTTCCAAGATTGATCTTTGTTCAGGGTATCATCAACTAAGGGTCAAAAGGGAGGATATACCAAAGACGACTTTCCGTACAAGGTATGGACACTATGAATTTATAGTGATGCCATTTGGTCTTACTAATGCCCCTGCTATCTTCATGGATCTGATGAATAGAGTCTTTAGAGACTATCTTGATCAGTTTGTGGTAGTCTTTATAGATGATATTCTTGTCTATTCAAAGAGAAAGGAAGAACATGAAGATCACTTGAGAATTAAATTGAAGAACCTGAGAAAGGAGAAGCTTTATGCCAAATTTACCAAGTGTGAATTTTGGCTTCAAAAAGTTGCATTTTTGGATCACATAATCTCAAAAGAGGGGATATCTATGGATCCAGCAAAAATAGAGGTTATCGAAAGATGGTCGAGACCAACAACAGTAACTGAGATCCGATGTTTTCTTGGTTTGGCTAGATATTATCGATGTTTTGTGGAAGATTTTTCATGATTATCTTATCCACTCACCAAGTTGACTCGGAAAGGAGTTAAGTTTGTCTGGACGGAGGAATGTGAAGAGAATTTCAAGGAGTTGAAAAGAAGGTTATCCAGTGCACCTGTGCTCACCCTGCCTTGTAGTGGAGAAAGGTTTGTGATCTACAGTGATGCATCCAAGAAGGGATTGGGGTGTGTTCTTATGCAAAATGATATGGTGATAGCTTATGCCTCACGACAATTGAAAATACATGAGCAAAATTACCCAAGTCATGATTTGGAGTTAGCTGCGGTAATCTTTACATTAAAGATTTGGAGGTATTATCTTTATGGAGAAAGGTGTGACATTTATACTGATCATAAAAGTTTAAATTATATTTTCACACAAAAGGATCTGAATATGCACCAAAGAAGATGGTTGGAGCTGATTAAGGATTACGACTGCTCAATCCATTACCACCTTGGGAAAGCAAACAAGGTGGCAGATGCATTAAGTCGACAAGACCATGCCAGTTTATCCATGATGAGGATCACAAAAGAACCAATATTTATGGATTTACAAAGGATGGATCTAGGAATTATAATGAAAGGGGAAAATCATATCTTTCTCAAATGAATGTTCAACCATATATACATGTGAAGATTAAAGTGGCACAGAAATAAGATGTCGATTTACAAAAGAAGGTGAGAAATGTTCCTTAATTCAACCTTGATTATGATGGGATAATAAAGTTCAGGAATCGGGTTTGTGTTCCCCCCATCCCCGAATTAAAGAAGGAGCTGCTGGATGAGGCTCATAGTTCTTCATTCTCCATTCATCCTGGAAGCACGAAGATGTATAGGGACCTGAAAGAGTACTTTTGGTGGGATGGCATGAAAAGAGATGTTGCTGAATATGTCTCTCGATGCTTGGTTTGTCAGTAAGTTAAAGCTAAGAGACAGAAGTCTAAGGGGATGTTACAACCATTACCCATACCCGAATGGAAATGGGAAAACATCACTATGGACTTTGTCACCGGACTTCCGAAAACATCCAAAGGAAATAATGTTATTTGGGTCCTAGTTGATCGTCTTACAAAGTCTGCATACTTCATTGCTATTAGAGAGGATTTATCTCTGTATTAGATTGCCAGGATATATGTAAAGGAAGTGGTAAGATTGCATGGAGTACCAATTTCTATTATATCAGATTGGGATCCGAGGTTTACCTCAATGTTTTGGCGAAGTCTTCAGCATAATCTGGATACAGAGTTGAGTTTCAGCACTACTTATCATCCTTAGACAGATGGTCAGTCTGAGAGAACAATTCAAACTCTAGAAGATATGTTGAGAGCTTGCTCTATGGATTTAAAAGTGGTTGGGATCAACACCTACCTTTGGTGCAATTTTCTTATAATAATAGATTTCACTCCAGTATTCATATGGCTCCTTATGAAGCTCTCTATGGAAAGAAATGCAGGACTCCAACTTACTGGGATGAAGTTGGGGAAAGAAAGCTATTAGGACCTGATCTTGTTGATGAGATGGCAGAAAAGGTCAGATCTATTCAACAACACATAATAGCAGCTCAGAGTCGACAAAAAAGTTATACCGACATCCGAAGAAAAGACTTAGAGTTTGAAGTGGGTGATAAAGTGTTATTACGAATATCTCCTTGGAAGAGAGTAATGAGATTTGGAAAGAAGAGGAAGTTGAGCCCTAGATATATCAGTCCTTTCGAAATAATAGATCATGATGGGAAGGTATCTTACCGATTGGAGCTTCCACCGAATCTCTCTCAAGTTCACGATGTGTTCCATGTATCTCTCTTGAGAAAGTACATACCTGATCCTTCACATGTACTCAGCTCAGAAGTTATACCGCTGGAGCAAGATCTTTCATATGAAGAACAACCGATAGAGATTCTGGATCGTAGCGAAAATGTCCTACTAAACAAGACCACTCGATTGGTGAAAGTTTTATGGAGGAACCACCAATTAGAAGAATCTACATGGGAGCTTGAGGATATGATGAGGGAGAGGTATCCTCATCTATTTTTTACAAAGTGACGAATTTCGAGGGTGAAGTTCATTTTAAGGGGGGTAGAATGTAACACCCGAGACTTTTATGAGAAATATTTTGTTTTTATGTTATATAAATCATCAAAGGAATCTTTCACTACACACAACACTAGTTTGGCTTTCTTTACACGCAACCGCGGCCTTCCTCGATAGCTTGCGTCGTACGCAATACTGAGTTTCACTAAACAACAATATGCTATTAATATTATTAAAACTAGCTGTTATGAATAGTAATAACCACTTTTTGAAATTTTATAAATTTTATTTTTCAAAATGGACTTCATTTTTGGATTCGGAATATCGAAATTAGCCTAGGGTGAAATTTTGGTATTTTTCTGAAAACATTTAATTTTTGATGAATAGTGAAACCACTAAGTGGTAGTTAAAAAAACTGAATTTTTCATAAAACTTAATTTTACCGCTTCTATGAGTGGAATCTCAAAAATCGGAGAGACACGGTTGATGTCAGTAAGTAAAATGTGGTTCAATGAGATGAAAATAATTTTTGGTGAATAGTAACTTTTTACTTTTATTTACCACGGTTAAAAGTAAATAGGGTAATTAAGGGTAAAAATGATATTATTATTACACTAACACATGTCCTAATTCTATTGGATAAGTTCAATTCGACCAAAAACTAACTTAGGAATAAAATATGACCATTTAGGCCCACTTGGATTAGATTAGGACATTTATTATTAATTTATTTAAAGAAGGGTTAAAATAGTTATAATCCAAGTTTAATAAGTATATCATTTTTAATATAGGGTTATACATAAGATAAATTCGACTATAAATATTAATTAGAAAGATAAAAAGATTTTCCTACATAATGGTATTTTATTTGTAATTTTTGGACATTAAATATTTTAATTTATTTATGACACAAAGATGATGCAGTAATTATCTTATTAATGAAATACTCACATAATTGATGTTATAAATACCAAAATAAATGTAATTTCAGACATTTTATGAATTACACTAATTTTATAGGTTAATATGACATGTTAGTATTGATTTAATTAACTTTTTTCTAACTAATCATTTTGTTATGATTTTCACAAAAATCAATTACTAAATAGTGTCAAAATTGACATAAAATAGTTTTTAAAACATATATTATATTATTAACTGTTATTTTATTCCTAAAAATCAATGGTTCTGCCAAATGACTTAGATAAGGTTATATATATTAATAATAAACAACTTGGGTTTTTTTTGGCTGCTTATAGGAAATTTATTAACCTTATAGTATAAGAACACAAGAAGACACGGTAAAAGTAAAATTATTTAACTTAATGTTAAATCTAAATGATTAGGTTAAAATAGGAACCTAAACTTGTCTAAATTATATTTGATGAGAGTATTTCGACCCATCCCCACCTTAGCTTCGAAATAAATCAATTTTGAGCTATTTAAAACCGAACTTGACTTTATAATAAAATAATATTTTTAGTTTTTCCAAAGGAGCCCCTCTCCTCCCTTATAAAAGGAAACCTCCTCCCCCTCTTCCTCACACCACTTTGAGCCTTCAAGATCGGCCAACCCCTTCCACTTTATCCTCTCCACTTCCCTAGAGACATCCTAGAGGTCCTGGTATTCTTCAAAGACCAATATTAGTGCCCTAAAAGGAGGTCTCAAAGAACCACTTCAAAGAAGAGGTAATGTCCGTTACCGATTCTTTCATCTTTATTTCTTCTTCCACTTCTTCTTCTTTAGTTGTTTGATTATGAAGTAATAAAATCAGTATCACTCATATACTGATATTTTATTATAAGTATGAAACAACCCTATTTCACCATCTATCCATCCTACGGAAAATGAAATCACTGCACGTGCGTACGTACGGAATACCGTCTCCACGCCGTGGTGTAATCTATTTTCCACCACCACCTTACTTGGATGGATATAATGGTGTAAATAATGACTATATACGATTATTGTAAAGTGATATTGATTCTAAAATAGTATACATACACTCCAATACAATTCCATGATCGTGGGAACGATATCATCACTCGTGCGTACGTACGGAATACCGTCTCCACGATGTGATGTGACTCGTTCTACATGATCTTCATTTCATAATGATTATATAAATGAATTGAATGAATTAATATGATATATATTACACTAATAACATTCTGGAAATGAGGTATCTATAACCTAAAGAGAATAATAATAATTTATTTGACAAAACACGCATAAGAACAAAAAGTAAGAAACACCCGAATAACAAGTTCTAATGAACTATTACTAATAAAAAGCTAAGAATATGACCATATGTGACATCATAACAATGAGTATGATTCTAGAATAAGTCAATAACATTATTTAAATCTTTATACAGGAGGTTCGGACACGTACAAAGCATATCGGACCTAAGGTAAGGGAAATATCACAATCTCATTTTTATCCGAGATTGTTTATACTTCGTTATTTACTGGGGTGTATTTTATAATCCACATCCATGTTTCCTCAATATGTAATATTATTTACATCCACCTACAATTTTTTAAATCCAATTTTACCCTTTGGTGAGTTTTTAGTAAAAGATATGAAAGGAATCTTTTGTCGTTTTTCGTACGAGGTACTTTTTGACTTTTCCGAAAAAAGTACGAGAAGAATGTTTTTTTAACTTATACGGCATGAATGTATTTTTAAAACATTATTTCCGAGAAGCTTACTTTACATGTTTTCAAGTTTATTTTTAATCAACTTATTTTAGTTTAAAATTGTATGACATGTTAAGAAAGGAAAATGTTTTTGAAGTAGAAAGGATATTTTCCTCAAGAATGGAGTTAAAGTGTTTTATCAAAATTATTTCCCATATAAGATAATAAAGGGTTCTGTTTCTATCCCCATTATTACATGGATTTGATTATGTTGTGATGGAAATATTTTTATGAATTTTTTATCTTATATGAATTGTTTTATGATGTCACGATGTTTAAAGATTCCCATTTTTATTACATGGGTTATGCTATGATGTATGGTTTATGATTTTGTGGCACACATAAGAATGGTATCATTATGAGATGGGTGGGACCTATATCTCCCTCCAATGCATTGGGTAAAGATTTTATATCTCATGATATAGACATGGCTGGAACGGCAGGTTAAACTGGTTCAGTGAAATAGGACTGAAACGAGGAGTGAAATCGGTTCAGAAATAGACTTTGTCTACTAAGATAGTCTTGGAAATGAGTCTTGACTAATACGAAATGATTCTCTATGATTATGTGTGTATGCCACAAAGTATCATGTTTTAAGTTATGATTATTGGGATTAAATTTCACTACTATGATTTATCCCATGTTATGAAATTATGATTTCTTTTGCAGGTTAAGATTTCCAAAAGATATGTTCTTATGTATATGATGTGATTGATATTTCTTTTTTTACCCTTAATGAGCATTTGAGCTCACCCTTTTGTATGTTTTCTTTCCCCATGTCTGGAAGAAGGTTATTAAGTAAGATATGTCAAAAGGGACTATAGATATGATGAAATAAATGGGAGACATTGAAGATGCTTTATGAACCAGTTGTTTATGTTTCCCAGTTTCTAAAGACACTATACCTATACGGTCCTTTCCTGGTTTTGTTATATGTTGTAATAAGTGTGCTTCAATTCTGAAGTAATAAAAATATATATAAAGTATGGGTCATTACACTGAGTTATGATTTCTGACTCAATAAAAAAATCAATGATTGTATGTGTTTTTGAAAATGTTTTTCTTTTGATCACTTTTGAGTTAGCTCACCAGGTATAACTTATTCATCATGGCACATCTGTTTATTTATAGGATGCCTCCATATAGACATCCATCCAGGATTCTAGAGAGAGTTCACGATGATGACCCACCGATCGATGAGGCTTTGGTGAAGGGCCCTCTTACGACGATGGTACTTTCGGGTTGTGTACCTGCAGCACTAGTACCTGTAGGGCAACAGATGCCACTATCCCCACCAGCGGATGGTTTACGCAGACTTAGAATACTGAACGAGTTCCAGCAGAAGAGGCCTCTAAGGTTTTTAGGAGATATGAATTCAAAGGTGCTTGAGGAATAGCTGGAGGAAGTGGCTAGAGTTTTCCCCCTAGTTGGGACACAAATAGACTAGATGTTGATTCTAGATACTAGTCACTTCTAGGGAATGATAGGGAGATGGTGGAGCCTGATGCTCCAGATGTACGATGAGGTGACCCTTTCCTGGTTGGACTTCAAGATCCTGTTCATGGCAGAGTTAATTCCATCGAATCTATGCTCTGTGCATATTTAGAAGCTCCTGCATATACAGTAGGGGAGCCTGATAGTAGCCCAGTACTCGATGAGATTCACTGACCTATCCAGTTACTCCACCCACATGGTACAAGACCCTTTCTTCACGGCCCGAACCATTGAGCAGGTTCTAAGACAAAAGATCAGAGCGTCGATGATATCACTCAACATATTGACATAGGATTGAGTGCTGGAGCATGAACTTATGGTGGATAGATTCCTAGTAGACCAGACACCAAAAATGAGATCCACTGCCGAACGACATGTGGATGTGTCATATGCAGTAGGAAATATGCGGATGATGTAGGGGCTTAAGAAAGAAAAAACTTTTGGGGAATGACCCCAGGATGTAGGGTCAGAGATATGGAGCTCATAGGATAGAGGAGGTCAGTAAAGGAGCAGACTATGCTACCCGTGCAACGAGTAGGGTCACATGTTTCACGACTGCTTGACCCGTCGCACTTACAATCAGTAGACGGTTGATGGACCACCGAGCTAGAGAAAGAGATTCGAGCGGGGGAGGTCATTATGGTGGTAGATGTGGCAGAGGAAAAGGTCGGGCAGAAGGAAGTGGGTGATGGTTTGAGGTTCTATCGCCACCACCTCCAGGTGGTCCACCCTGACCTTAAAAAGTAGGTGGATAGGGACGATCTCATCTATAGGCAGATGAGGCCAATGACCACGACGTTCCAGAGATGATTTGAGGTACGATCTGTGTCTACTTCCCCTTAGCTATAGTTCTTATAGACATAGGTTCCAGTCCCTGTTTTATTACCACATCTCTCTTTCAGAGCTCAGAGATTCTAGTAGAGACATTGGGGTGATACTTACAATTAATGACTCTAATGATAGAGGATTCGATGATTACACACTGTCACTGACAGTGTGAGCTTACTCTAGAAGGTGAGAGATTCGGATGGGATATCTTAGTTGCAGCATTGAGGCCTTAGGATGTCATCCTTGGTATGGATAGGAAATCCATATTCCATGCTTAAATCGACTATTTTAGGCACAAATTACGGTGTGACCATGAGGATGGAAAAATGTTTTCCTTTACCTGTGATAAGGGAACCTTTGTAACTCGGGATGAACTTTCTCGGAGGAGGGTGAATCCAATCACTCAATAGGTGGCTAACCTTACCCTCAGAGTAGTTGAGGATATGAGTCCGAGTTATCCTATAGTGGTGGACCACTATGCTGATGTCTTTCCAGTTGATGTTATGGGATTACCTCATCATAGATAGGTATAATTATACATCGACCTATACCCCGGGATGACACTGATATCTACACCAGCATATCAAATGACTCATGCAGAGATTTGTGAGTTGAAGGTACAGTTAGAGGACTTGTAGAGTAAGGGGTTAATAAGGCCCAATGATTCTCCATGGTCAACCTCAATTTTGTTCACCAAGAAGGCAGATGGGTGTTTGAGGATTTGCATGGACTATTGGAGCCTAAACTATGTGAACTTGAAGAACAAGTTTAAACTTCTGAGGATTGATGATCTCTTTGATCAGCTGAAGGGATTTTGGTGGTTTTCAAAGATAGACCTCAGATCGGGCTACCATAAGCTTAGGGTATGAGATGAGGACTTAACAAAGGTAGCCTTCAGATGTTGGTATGGCCACTATGAGTTCTTGGTGATGCCTTTTGGTGTGATCAATGATCTGATAGTGTTCATGGGACTCATGAACATGATCTTCTAGACTTACCTTTATTTCTTTGTGGTGGTCTTAATTGACGACATGTTGATATACTCAGGGTTAGAGGAGGAGCATGCTACACATCTATAGATAGATCTGTATACACTCAGAGAAAACCAACATTATGGAAAGATCATGAAGTGACCGTTCTGAATATGAGAGTTCCACTTTCTAGGACACGTTATCTCAGAGGTTGGTGTTTCAGTGGATCCCACAAAGATTGAGTCAATACTTGATTGGAAGCCACCCAGGAGCATGATCGAGGTGCAGAGTTTCTTGAGGATGGTTGGGTACTAACAGATATTCCTACCTGACTTTTTTAGAGTTACGACACCCTTTTAAAATTTTAAAAAGAAGGGACAACCATTCTTGTGGATAGAGAGATTACATAATAGTTTCTAGAAGCTGAGGCGAAGACTGATGAGGGCCCCCATATTGAGGCTACCAGAAGAGGGTGTTTGGTATGTATTCTACAATAAGAAAACATGGACCAGACTATGATGTGTCCGGATGCAGGAGTGAGTTGTAATTGCCTACGAATCATGAAAGTTGAGACATCATGAGCGTAATTACACTACCCAGGACAAGGAGTTAGAAGCAGTGGTCGTTGCCTTGATGATGTGGCAGCAATACTTGATGGGTTAACAATTTACTGTCTACTCCAATCACAAGAGTCTCAAGTATATCTTCTCACAGAAGGTCCTGAACCTAATACAACGATGATGGATGGAGCTCATCCTGGACAATGACTTTGATATAGTCTACAATTCTAAGAAGAGGAACATGGTGGCAGACACACTCAGTAGGAGGTTTGGGTTACAATTGCTAAGTGAGGAGACAGAGTAGATAGTTGTGTTGGAGTTATCCTTTATTGATAGAGATCGAGCAGCATACATCAAGTCTATGACTATCACTCCCCCACTCCTTCACCGAGTATGGGAGGCACAACTTGGGGATGTTGACTTCGAGGCCCGACGTGCTCAGATATCCTCATGATGGGCTCATGAATGAGTTTTTGATGGTGGGGAGCATGTTATCATTTTCAGAGGACACACTATAGTACCAGAGACACTACAAGAGGATGTGTTGAGGGAGTTCCAAACATCCCCCTTATCGGTACATCTTGGTGTGGAGAATATGTACCATGACCTCCGGCATCAGTACTAGTGGTTATGGATGAAGAAAGAAATGGCATAGTTTATTTCATGATGCCTCACTTGTGAGGAAGTGAAGGCTGAGCACCAGGTTCCATCAGGCTTGACTCAACCACTTGAGGTGCCAAAGTGGAAGTGGAATGACATCTCCATGTACTTCTAGATAGGGCTACCACGTACATCCAGGGGCCACGATTCCATCTAGGTGATCATTGACCGACTCACCAAGTTGGCCCACTTCCTATCCATATGAGAGAAGGGATCAATAGAAGGATTTGGAAACTTCTACATAAAAGAGGTAGTACATCTTAACGGGGTTACATCGACGATCATCTCATATTGTGATGATCATTTTACATCTCAGATGTGGAAGTGATTAGAGGATGCATTCGGGACTCAGTTATGCTTGAGAACCTCCTTTCATTCTCTGAAAGATGGTCAGACGGAGCAGACTATACAAACACTTGGGGACTTACTTTATTCTTGTGTCCTTGATTTTGACCGGAGTTGGGAGGACCACCTACCACTGGTGGTGTTCGCATACAACAACATGTATCAATCCACCATTTTCATGTCACCATTTAAGGCATTGTACTGGTGACCATGAAGATCACCTCTATGCTAGACAGACCCAGGGGAGTCAGCGCTTGTGGGTCCATAGTTGGTACTGGTACCACAGAGAAGGTGAAGATCATCCAGGAGCAGATGAAGACTATACAGAGTAGGCAGAAGTCTTATTCTGATAGGAGACAAGGACCCTTTGTAACACCCCAAGATTTCATAGTGTGTTATTTCTTCAAAATAATTCAATAACTTGCACTACAAGCAACACCGTGTTCAATTGCACCATGACTTACCAAAAAAAAGCCATTAAAAGAGGTCATGAATAGCATTAACTACATTTTTAACTTTATATAATCCTTATAATTTTAGAATCCATATTATGAGTTTCTCAGTCATAATGCAAGAACATATTCATTTTCAGTATTGCACTTTTATCAACTTTTGATAGTGAAACCTTTTTAAATACAATATTTTAAACTTTTTGACTAAATGGAGACATCAAAAAATTTAAAATGAAACATCCCAAGCTTCCACGGTACGCTTTCCTTTGAATAAAACAGTAGCGTGTGTTGTACGCAACGTCGTGTTTTAACACACACCACAACCGATCAAACTAGCCGTTATGAATAGTAATACCTACTTTTTGAAATTATATATATTTTATATTTGAAAATGGACTTCATTTTTGGATTCGGAATATCGAATTTAGCCTAAGGTGAAATTTTGGTACATTTCGGATAACTTTCATATTTTGATGAATAGTGAAAATTACTAAATTTTAATTAAAAACAACTTTTTTAATCAGAATAATTAATAGTGATAAATTATGAATTTGAGTGGTTTTAATGTATATTTAGAATATCTTTTTACCATTTAATATAATTTTGGTCATTGGACCTAATTTTACAATTAAACCGAACATAAACAAGTGTCAATCTTTTGATAGTTATTATCTCTTAAAAACACGCTTTTTGTTTTGACAGCGGGAATTAATTTTAAATTAATTTCTGCCAATTCAGTGTTTTGAATTTAGGAAAATGGATTACATATTTGGAATCAGGATGTTCAAATTGTGTAAATGGGTAACTTTTATTTTTAGACATTTTGAATAATTACTGCGGTAAATATTTTATTTACCATGGTTAAGGGTAAATCCGGTAAATAAGGGTGAAAAAATAATATTATAATAATACAAAATTACCCTAAAACGTGTCCTAACCTTATTGGTGGACACATACCCGACCATGGGCATCGTTGGGTCAATTTGGGGACCCCTTGGAGCCACTTGTATGTGGTAGGGACACATTATATTAATAAAGTTAAAATAAAAATAAAAATGGCATAAGCTTACATCTTTTAGAAGAACAATTTTTACATAGGGTTATACATGTTGGATTTTCGATTATAAATATTCATTAGAAAGCTAAAAAGATTTCCTACATAATGATGTTTTATTTATAATTTTTAGACATTAAATAATTTATTTTATTTATGACACAATGATGATGCAGTAATTACTAAAATAGTAAACAATTAACATAATTGATATTATAAATACCCAAATAAATATAATATGAAACTTTTAATGAATTACACTAATTTTCTAGGATAATATGATATATTAGGATTGATTTAATTGACATTTTTCGAAGTAATAAATCTGTTATGAGTTTCACAAAAATCAACTATTGAATAGTATCAAAATTGACATAAAAGAGTTCTTAAAACAAATATTATATTATTAATTGATATTAAATTCGTAAAAATATAAGGTTCGGCCAAGAGACTTATATTATGATAGGTTAATCATTAATGGACCACTTGGGGGTCGCTTGGATGTATATAGTAAGTTTATTAACCATATTATATAAAAATACAAAGAGACATTGTAAAAGTGAAACTAATTAACTTAGAGTTAATACTTAAAGATAAGGTTAATATAAGTACCCAAACCTGTCTAAATTCTATTGGATGAGTTGTTTTCGACCTATTCCCACCTCATCCTTTGAATAGTCAACTTTGGAGCCTTTGGAAACCGAATATGAATTTATTATAAATTAATATTTCTAGCTTTTCCAAAAGTGCCCCTCACCCCTCTTATAAAAGGGCACTCCTCCTTCTCTTTTCCTCACACCTCTCAAGCCACTTGGCTCGTCCAAAATCTGCCCAACTAAGCTCCCCAAATCCCTCTACTCCTCCTTGAATCTTCACCTTAGGCAGAAAGCATTTCAAGAAGTCCTTTGGTTCCAACCAAAGTGAGTTACCTAGATTAAAGGTAACGATTTCTCTTAAATTATTTTCATTTATTTTGCTTCTCCAACCCCCAAACTCTTTTTATTTCCTTTCTTTTGTAACAACACCAGTATCCAAAATATACTAGGATGTTGTTATAAGAAGGATTCAAACTACACATACACACAACTCCATCTAATGGATGATGAACATAATGATTCTGTGGATGGCAAGCTAACGCCTCACGAAACGATGATTGTTCAAATACATCTTACCGCCTCTCAGGGTGGCCATTATGATGGAACTGTAATTAAATATGAGATTAATGATATATATTTTATATATAAGCTTCTGTAATTCCATTTTATTTCATACCATTATTCGTTTCATGTTGTATATACATACGATAATTTCATTTGAGGAAGTGCGGACTACCGCCCCCTTAAAATGATATGACTCGTTCATACCACACATGGAACGTATAAAGGATGGTGTTAATGAACATAAGTAACATATATAAAATATTATATTATACTGGAATAGTAATATACCTATGTATCATTTGGATTCAATTCTTTTAAAATAAAAATTAAATGGAAGTAGCGTTCGTGCGTACGTACGAACTACCGTCTCCACGAACGCGGTGAGATCCATCCTCCATCGTATCCATTCAAGTATTATTCTCATTTTAGGGTTAAAAATAATGTTAATATCATTCTGATTATGAATAAGATTAAATCTATCCTTTACAAACATGTCTTACGTAACCAAACATTTAAGAAGAACGAATCGATTATCACCTGAAATGACGATAATACTAAGATATTATTAATAAAGCAATGTTAAAAGATCATATATGATATCATATTAATGTATATGATTCTTGTATAATTTAATAACAATTATTTCACCATTATACAGGAGGTTAACCTACCCCAACCAAGGAAAAGTACAAGGTAAGGGTTTACTTTACAACCTCTTCATTATCCAAGGTTGTTTATACGTAATAATCTAATGGGATCTCTTTATCATCCACATCCATGTTTCTTAAAAATGTATTTCAAAACATTTTTACTATTACAAGAATATGGGTTAAAGTCATTTATACCCTTGTTTGACTTTTTATAAGATGTTTATAAAGGAATCTTTCCGTCGTTTTCAAAACAAGGTCCTTTTTAACCTTTTCGACAGAATTGAGGTAAGAATGTTTTTTTAACTTATACGGCGGGTGCGGTTATTTTACGCCGTTATAAAATCTTCAAAGCTTTCCTTACAAGCTTATAAGAATATTTTCAAAGAAAATGTTTTATTTTATATGGATCATAAATGATTTCAAAATAAAAAGAGATATTTCTTTAAAAAGAATTTTGATTTCATCTATGTCAACATCCTTTGATGGATTTTACGCTTATTTGAAGTTGATTTATTGTAATACAAAGCTTATATATTGTATTGAAAGTTTTGTGATATGTTTGACTGTGGATGTGCTATTTTTATACCATTCATAGTTTATGGTGAAAGTATTGACATTTCGTATGCTAGTTCCAATAAGAATTTCTATGTTATATTTCAATCTTTACTTCATATGAATGTGTTGGACAAGTATGTTCCAGGTTAGGGACTGGATAAAGTAAGCCCTCCAGGTTGGGGACTGGTAAAAGTAAGCCCTCCAGGTTAGGGACTGGTAAAAGTAAGCCCTCCGGGTTGGTGTCCGGTTATTAGAGGCACTCCGGGTTGGTGTCCGATTATTAGAGGCACTCCGGGTTGGTGTCCGGTTATTAGAGGCACTCCGGGTTGGTGTCCGGTTATTAGAGGCACTCCGGGTTGGGTTCCGGTTACAGTTAGCCCCAAGGTCTTGGGACGAGGCCTTGAAAAGTAATTAAAGTTTAGCATTATGCATTCCAACATTATGAAAGTGGTTATTGATATTGCATGTGATTATTCGATTAGTAGAATATCCATGTGAATAAGTAAATGGCATTATTTAATTTTACTTTTGCCATACTATGTTGAAGTTCAATTTTAAAAGGCTTTTGTTTTAGTAATTCATTGCCTTAAATGTTTATGCTTATTTTTGAATGTTCCGCTATATTGTTATCCTTACTGGGCATTTGAGCTCACCCCTTTTCTATGTTTTATTTTTCCCAGGTAGTGAAGAAGTAAATTATGAATGACTTGTAGGGATATTATGAGGGGTTAATAGTGTGGATATGAAGACTTTGTTGTTGTATTAGTTTTTCACTTTGAAATGTAATGTAAAACTTTATGATTATATCTAGTGTTTCCAAGGCTACTAAACCAATCGGTCTTTCGGGATTTGATCTTTCTTGTGATCATGCCAATGTTACGAAGTAATGCACCGACTCTGGGTAGCTGGGGTCGGGGCGTTACAGTTGGTATCAGAGGAAGTTTAGTACAAACCTTGGAAGCTAGATTTAGATAAACTCTGATTAGAGCACGTAGACCTAAGATGAACTTTGAGGATTAGTATATAAGAACCTCCTAGAATTTTGGTATTGTAGAGATTTTGTGAGTTTTCCGAGCAATACATCCCTGTCTGGATACGAGCAGGTAGAGGCGGCTCTGGTACAGATGTACCTAGGGGTAAAACCCGAAAACACCGCTTTGAGCTAGACTCGAACGGGAACTGGTGCACGACAACGGGCCTTGCTGCACTCTTGGTTACGACACTCCCGGGGGATATGCTTAGGATAACTCTCATTTTCTTTACAAATCATTTTGAAGAGATTATGAGTATATACTTCTTCAAAGAAAACATTCTTATGATTATGGATTATATCCATAAATAGTTCAATTTATGTTAAGTGTTTTATAAGTTTGGGATTATGTATTTTGATTCATAAACTGATCTAGTGTATGCCATTGTTTAGAAATGGCGCCCAGTAGAAGAAATGAGAACTCCAGAAATGCCCATGATCCAAAGAGAAGGAAGGATCATATCTTTCATGGTCTTAATCTAGAATTTATAAGAGGAATAGTCTCCCATGTATTATCATCATGTGAAGAAATAATATCATGTGTTGATAAGATAAGTAAAGAGTTTACTGAGTCATATGGATTTGAAGGGAAGAAAGAGAAGAAAAGGATGGAAGAGAGAAAGATGGATAAAGGGAAGAGGGAAAAGAAGAATTTTCCCATATGTGGTAACTGTGGAAAGAAACACCCTGGAACTTGCCTGAAAGGAATGGGAGTTTGTTATAAGTGTGGAGGAAAAGGGCACAAAGTACGTGACTGCAAGGGTAAGAAAATGGTTTCAAATGTACAATGCTTCATTTGCAAGGAGTTTGGACACTACGCGAACCTATGTCCCAGTCATCAGACTATGCCGCAAATGATGTTATTGGATAATAATCATGTTATGATACTACCACAGATGAAGAGGGATGATTAGAGTTCTTATGTTGATTATGTCAATTGAGTGTTGTATCAACAATGTACTTGTTACAATAATCATGGAGTATATAAGGATTGTACTGCAGTACTATTTCATTAAGGACTTGAGATTGTGTGGAACAAAGAAAAGTGACTCAATAGCAGGATAAATTTTTGGAAAATATATGGTTGAGAGAATGATAAATCATAATATAGTTCTGATACTGAGGTAGTGATTTTGGAATAATATGTGATTGTTTTGGATAAATTATATTGGATATTCTTGACTACCCTGGAACTGATTAATGATTTGTATATTCCATCATTGTTGGGGTTTAAAACATTTTTGGATTAATGAAGTATATCCAGATTTCTATATGGAATAAGGGAGCATGAATGTAATCAATAAGGAATATGGTAATTCAGGATGTTTCGGTGTATTAAAAGAATACATGATGAAGGTATTCATATTCTATTACGGGGTAAAAAGGTTCTACATTATGTTTACCTTACTTATAAATGTTGGACTGTGAGTATGGATAGAAGTATTTTGGATAGTTCTAGTTTGGATTATTTTGGATTTCCATAAAAGGACAACCCGGAGGTCGGGCGGCAACCCGTCGCGTCCGGCAAGGCTGCAAGACTTGAACCCGCAACCGAAGGGCGACAAGGGTGTATCACCTACCACTGGCCCACGAGATGTCCTAGATTAAATAATGTAGTTTTTATTAAAAGATCTTGTAGATGAATTATAAATTCTTTTATTTTGGAACCCTATACGAATAGTGTAAATAGAATTTTTTTTTACATTCTATTATCTTTTAGAGTGAAAGATGAGTTTGTGGTAGAAATTTATTAATGGATAAAACTCTAATTATAAAGTAAGTATATCTCCTTATGATCTTAGCCAATCTCATAAATAAATTCCTCAATATTAAGAAAAAAAACTTAGAACAAAATTTTTTCCTAGATGGTACCTTAAATCATCACTAATTTATGGCTTTTGGATTGTTGGCCTTTTCATAGCCATGTTCTCTACCACTCTCCATCAGATAATTGATGGTTAGATTTTTCTTCCATATCCATATTTTCTTACATGGAACCCTAGTATGTGTTATTTTCGGTAATCTTCATACTTTCGACTCTTTATTTTAAATAGAGGCCTCATTAATTCATTTTTCAATGTGGGATTTCAACTAAGATATTTTGAAACGTCAAAAATGTGTTATCCCAATACCCTATATTTTGTTGAACCGATGATACTTCAAATCATCATAGATTGATGAGTTTAAGGACCTCAATTATACACTTGTTTGTGATTGATGACCTCAATCACTACCTATAAATATTTACGTTTTTCCTCCAATTATATATCTCTAATTACCACCAATGTTCTCCTAATCGAGATCATAATTTGGTGGTGACCCTTTCATTTCTCTTTTCCTCATATTAAGACTAAATTTTAGTAACCCAATTTCCGATGTGGATTTTCCCACAAATATATTATCTATTTTAAACCTTTTATTTTCGAAGAACAATTTCAAATTGCGAGGACGCAATTTATTGAAGGAGGGGAGAATGTAACACCCCAAGATTTCATAGTGTGTTATTTCTTCAAAATAATTCAATAACTTGCACTACAAGCAACACCGAGTTCAATTGAACCATGACTTACCAAAAAAAAACCATTAAAAGAGGTCATGAATAGCATTAACTACATTTTTAACTTTATATAATCCTTATAATTTTAGAATCCATATTATGAGTTTCTCAGTCATAATGCAAGAACAGATTCATTTTCAGTATTGCACTTTTATCAACTTTTGATAGTGAAACCTTTTTAAATACAATATTTTGAACTTTTTGACTAAATGGAGACATCAAAAAATTTAAAATGAAACATCTCAAGCTTCCATGGTACGCTTTCCTTTGAATAAAACAGTAGCGTGTGTTGTACGCAACGTCGTGTTTTAACACACACCACAACCGATCAAACTAGCCGTTATGAATAGTAATACCTACTTTTTGAAATTATATATATTTTATATTTGAAAATGGACTTCATTTTTGGATTCGGAATATCGAATTTAGCCTAAGGTGAAATTTTGGTACATTTCGGATAACTTTCATATTTTGATGAATAGTGAAAATTACTAAATTTTAATTAAAAACAACTTTTTTAATCAGAATAATTAATAGTGATAAATTATGAATTTGAGTGGTTTTAAAGTATATTTAGAATATATTTTTACCATTTAATATAATTTTGGTCATTGGACATAATTTTACAATTAAACCGAACATAAACAAGTGTCAATCTTTTGATAGTTATTATCTCTTAAAAACACGCTTTTTGTTTTGACAGCGGGAATTAATTTTAAATTAATTTCTGCCACTTCTGTGTTTTGAATTTAGGAAAATAGATTACATATTTGGAATCAGGATGTTCAAATTGTGTAAATGGATAACTTTTATTTTTAGACATTTTGAATAATTACTGCGGTAAATATTTTATTTACCATGGTTAAGGGTAAATCCGGTAAATAAGGGTTAAAAAATAATATTATAATAATACAAAATTACCCTAAAACGTGTCCTAACCTTATTGGTGGACACATACCCGACCATGGGCATCTTTGGGTCAATTTGGGGACCCCTTGGAGCCACTTGTATGTGGTAGGGACACATTATATTAATAAAGTTAAAATAAAAATAAAAATGGCATAAGCTTACATCTTTTAGAAGAACAATTTTTACATAGGGTTATACATGTTGGATTTTCGATTATAAATATTCATTAGAAAGCTAAAAATATTTCCTACATAATTATGTTTTATTTATAATTTTTAGACATTAAATAATTTATTTTATATATGACACAATGATGATGCAGTAATTACTAAAATAGTAAAAAATTAACATAATTGATATTATAAATACCCAAATAAATATAATATGAAACTTTTAATGAATTACACTAATTTTCTAGGATAATATGATATATTAGTATTGATGTAATTGACTTTTTTTGAAGTAATCAATCTGTTATGAGTTTCACAAAAATCAACTATTGAATAGTATCAAAATTGACATAAAAGAGTTCTTAAAACAAATATTATATTATTAATTGATATTAAATTCCTAAAAATATAAGGTTCGGCAAAGAGACTTATATTATGATAGGTTATTCATTAATGGACCACTTGGGGGTCGCTTGGATGTATATAGTAAGTTTATTAACCATATTATATAAAAATACAAAGAGACATTGTAAAAGTGAAACTAATTAACTTAGAGTTAATACTTAAAGATAAGGTTAATATAAGTACCCAAACCTGTCTAAATTATATTGGATGAGTTTTTTTCGACCTATCACCACCTCAGCCTTTGAATAGTCAACTTTGGAGCCTTTTGAAACCGAATATGAATTTATTATAAATTAATATTTCTAGCTTTTCCAAAAGTGCCCCTCACCCCTCTTATAAAAGGGCACTCCTCCTTCTCTTTTCCTCACACCTCTCAAGCCACTTGGCTCGTCCAATCTCTGCCCAACTAAGCTCCCCAAATCCCTCTACTCCTCCTTTAAGCTTCACCTTAGGCAGAAAGCATTTCAAGAAGTCCTTTGGTTCCAACCAAAGTGAGTTACCTAGATTAAAGGTAACGATTTCTCTTAAATTATTTTCATTTATTTTGCTTCTCCAACCCCCAAACTCTTTTTATTTCCTTTATTTTGTAACAAAACCAGTATAAAAAATATACTAGGATGTTGTTATAAGAAGGATTCAAACTACACATACACACAACTCCATCTAATGGATGATGAACATAATGATTCTGTGGATGGCAAGCTAACGCCTCACGAAACGATGATTGTTCAAATACATCTTACCGCCTCTCATGGTGGCCATTATGATGGCACTGTAATTAAATATGAGATTAATGATATATATTTTATATATAAGCTTCTGTAATTCCATTTTATTTCATACCATTATTCGTTTTATGTTTTATATACATACGATAATTTCATTTGAGGAAGTGCGGACTACCGCCCCCTTAAAATGATATGACTCGTTCATACCACACATGGAACGTATAAAGGATGGTGTTAATGAACATAAGTAACATATATAAAATATTATATTATACTGGAATAGTAATATACCTATGTATCATTTGGATTCAATTCTTTTAAAATAAAAATTAAATGGAAGTAGCGTTCGTGCGTACGTACGAACTACCGTCTCCACGAACGCGGTGAGATCCATCCTCCATCGTATCCATTCAAGTATTATTCTCATTTTAGGGTTAAAAGTAATGTTAATATCATTCTGATTATGAATATGATTAAATCTATCCTTTACAAACATGTCTTACGTAACCAAACATTTAAGAAGAACGAATCGATTATCACCTGAAATGACGATAATACTAAGATATTATTAATAAAGCAATGTTAAAAGATCATATATGATATCATATTAATGTATATGATTCTTGTATAATTTAATAACAATTATTTCACCATTATACAGGAGGTTAACCTACCCCAACCAAGGAAAAGTACAAGGTAAGGGTTTACTTTACAACCTCTTCATTATCCAAGGTTGTTTATACGTAATAATCTAATGGGATCTCTTTATCATCCACATCCATGTTTCTTAAAAATGTATTTCAAAACATTTTTACTATTACAAGAATATGGGTTAAAGTCATATATACCCTTTTTTGACTTTTTATAAGAGGTTTATAAAGGAATCTTTCCGTCGTTTTCAAAACAAGGTCCTTTTTAACCTTTTCGACAGAATTGAGGTAAGAATGTTTTTTTAACTTATACGGCGAGTGCGGTTATTTTACGCCGTTATAAAATCTTCAAAGCTTTCCTTACAAGCTTATAAGAATATTTTCAAAGAAAATGTTTTATTTTATATGGATCTTAAATGATTTCAAAATAAAAAGAGATATTTCTTTAAAAAGAATTTTGATTTCATCTATGTCAACATCCTTTGATGGATTTTACGCTTATTTGAAGTTGATTTATTGTAATACAAAGCTTATATATTGTATTGAATGTTTTGTGATATGTTTGACTGTGGATGTGCTATTTTTATACCATTCATAGTTTATGGTGAAAGTATTGACATTTCGTATGCTAGTTCCAATAAGAATGTCTATGTTATATTTCAATCTTTACTTCATATGAATGTGTTGGACAAGTATGTTCCAGGTTAGGGACTGGATAAAGTAATCCCTCCAGGTTGGGGACTGGTAAAAGTAAGCCCTCCAGGTTAGGGACTGGTAAAAGTAAGCCCTCCGGGTTGGTGTCCGGTTATTAGAGGCACTCCGGGTTGGTGTCCGGTTATTAGAGGCACTCCGGGTTGGTGTCCGGTTATTAGAGGCACTCCGGGTTGGTGTCCGGTTATTAGAGGCACTCCGGGTTGGGTTCCGGTTACAGTTAGCCCCAAGGTCTTGGGACGAGGCCTTGAAAAGTAATTAAAGTTTAGTATTATGCATTCCAACATTATGAAAGTGGTTATTGATATTGCATGTGATTATTCGATTAGTAGAATATCCATGTGAATAAGTAAATGGCATTATTTCATTTTACTTTTGCCATACTATGTTGAAGTTCAATTTTAAAAGGCTTTTGTTTTAGTAATTCATTGCCTTAAATTTTTATGCTTATTTTTGAATGTTCCGCTATATTGTTATCCTTACTGGGCATTTGAGCTCACCCCTTTTCTATGTTTTATTTTTCCGAGGTAGTGAAGAAGTAAATTATGAATGACTTGCAGGGATATTATGAGGGGTTAATAGTGTGGATATGAAGACTTTGTTGTTGTATTAGTTTTTCACTTTGAAATGTAATGTAAAACTTTATGATTATATCTAGTGTTTCCAAGGCTACTAAACCAATCGGTCTTTCGGGATTTGATCTTTCTTGTGATCATGCCAATGTTACGAAGTAATGCACCGACTCTGGGTAGCTGGGGTCGGGGCGTTACACCCTTGGAGTTTAAGGAGGGAGATCATGTTTTCCTTCAGGTCTCACCTCGACGAGGTTTGTGAAGATTTGGCTAGGGCGACAAGCTATCTCTGATGTTCATCAGACCTTTCCAAATCCTCATTAGATTAGGTGAGGTAGCATGCCACCTAGCTCCTCCCCCATATATGAACAGGGTGCATGAAATTTTCTATGTTTCATAGCTGAAGAGATAAGTGAATGATCCATCACACTTTATCGACTCAGGCGAGTTGGACATTGATGATGTGGAGACGTTTGTGGAGTTCCTAGTGGAGATAGAGGATCGATAGGACCAGGTTCTCCGTGGGAGGTCGATTCCTCGGGTTCGGGTTTGGTGGTGACACATGAACCTCCATGAGCGAACATGGGATTGGAAGGATTAAATACATGCTTAGTATCACCCCTTGTTTCCCTAGTTTTGTTGTGGATTTCGTGGATGTAATGTACTAAGGTGGGAAGGATGTAAAGACCCATATTATTCCTTTTTTTTAATTATTCAAAATTATTACGAGTCTGCAAAAATTGAAGGCACGTGATTCAGAGGCCCAAAGTGTCCTGAATGGAATTTTGAAAATTTTTATGGTATGTTCAGTAAACATATGGGAATAGATTTCTATCTTTTGAACTAGTGCTAAGATTAAAAATCTGAGGACACCGTTGGAATCGTAGTGCTGGGATTTTCTTAGGGGAAGCAAAACTTTGTTCGGAAAAAGTATGAAGGAAAAGTTGTTTTCTTAGACTTTCGGAACAAATAATAAAATAATTAAAGATTTAATTTTATTCTTTTTGAGAGTTGAGTGGAGAATGGTGGGATCATAGTGTAATGTTGGGCAATAAATGTCGGGGTTTTAATGACTTGTACCCCTTGTTGTGTAACTGCAAAGCATGTGGTTTATTAGGTTCACTAATTAAAATTTATTAACGAATGATAATAATGATCAAATGTGGGAGGTTTTTCTTTTATTTAAATAATGATTTGTTGTGGGTTTTGGACACCCACGAGAGGAACCTTTGACAAAACACTGATGATGACTTCCTCCAACAAAGAACAGAGATTTGATGATTCCATTAAGGATTCGATCCGAAGATCGATGAACACGGACAAACACCTTCAAACGCAGGTTCTCCTTCCGTCACCTGCAATTCCTTTGAACAAGTTATAAGTAATGGTTTTGTTTAATAATTTTATGATTTATCTACCCTTATTGATGTTAAATTCTTTCCATTTAATAATGCTAACGCAGAGGGTGCGGTCCGAACTGAACAAGGCTCGGACCCTCCGCCAAAATTTCTTTGGTTTCTTTCTTTGTGAGCGAAAGAAGAACACAGAGGAAAGCCATACTAGGGGCTGTGTAGTGATTGTAGCATCCTCGAAGGCCTGTAATAATAGTTAGAAAAAAACAGACCTCTGAAGCTTCACCGAAGGCCCGGAGAAGCTCCGTTGGCGCATTGGTACTGTCAAACAGAGTATGAATCCAACCTTTGCGAGCTACATTGACGGTGGCAGCGTGCCACAGAGGATGGCTATGGCATCAAGCCATGGTAGAGGGTAGAGCCATGCCTGTGAGTCCTACTGCTGACCGGTGCACGCAGACCTATCCAGTGGAACAATACCAATAAGCACTATTGATGGAGGAACCCAAACAGAATTAGTATGTTCGGGAGGGGAGCGGTCCCCCATGCCCAGCTGGTGGGCCATGCCAAGCTAGCGGGCTGAGCTAGTCCAGCGGCCCGGCGGACCGTGCCCAGCCGGGTGGGCGGGGCTGGTATCGCAGCCCTGCGGGCTGAGCCCGTGGCCAGTGGGCTGAGCTCCCGGCCTAGCGGGCCGAGCCTGCTGTCCAGCCTGTTCCGACCGAGCCTAGCAGGCTGGACTCGGCCCAACCAGACTAGGCCCAAAGGGCCGGACCAAGACCAACCGGGCCAGGCGGCCCCCAACAAGTTCGGGCCAGCCCTAGTGGACCGGGTCAGGTCGGTCCGACCTGGACCCGGACCCATTTAGGCCCCGTTTCACTTAAAGAGGCATATCTTCTAAACCAAATGTCCATTTGATGAACATTCTATGGTGCTAGAATAATTATTATGAGGCAGTCCTTTTTTAAATACTCCACATGGGTTTCAGAGAAAGTTGGAGTATGACCAGGTTGGGTCAGAGACGAATCCAACCCGACCCTCGGCACTAAAATTCCTATAACTTACAGAACATGCATATGATTGAGACGCTGCCTGTTGAATAGGAACCCTTATGACATAGTGTTTCTTTAGGTTAATTCTTTATGGGTCTTAATGGTAGTTGAGGTATGACCTATATCTTGAGGAGTTGAATCTATAGAACTCAAGCATACCAAATGTGGGAATCTTGTGGCTGACTGTCAAGTATCATAGAAACCTTTGTGGATCGGAATCGGAATGACCCTATGTGGATCAACAGTATTGCGACCCGATGAGGACCAGACTTAGAAGAGCCCATCATGAATCGGTGACTTACGAACCTATGTGGATTAGTGAATTACGACCCTGTGGGGATCGACGACCAGCAACCCTGTGTGGACCGGTGAATTACGACCCTCTCTGGATCAATGACTTACGATCATGTGTGGATCTACAGTAGCACGACCTGACAAAGACCAGCCTTAGAGTGGCCCGTCATGGATTAGTGACTTATGACCCTGTTTGGATCGACGACTTACGACCCTGTGTGGATCAATGACTTATGACACTGTGAGGATCAGTGATAGAGCGACTTATTTGTGGTTTAGCAGTGTAACTTCTCAATGGAATAATATTAATTAGCAATACGACTAATCGTCATTATTCCAGTTCTTTAAGTTATATACCTATTTTCAGTTGAGTCTTTACTCTTGCTTTGTGATTGGGACAAGGCTTTGTGGGTTTTCCTTTGTGAAATTTTGAGATACATTTGAGGGTCTCAGGGTCCCTACTGGGTATTTTTATACTCACCCCAGTACGGGCTTCACCCAAACCTTGTTGTGTATAGTGAAGACAATATGAAACTTTTACAGAGACTTGGGAGGTAGGACTAGATGGTGTATAAAGGTGACCGGTTGGAGTGGAGAGCCGCAAAGACATGATGTACCTACCATTCAGGTAGGATCCTTGTAGTACAATTTTAGGAGCTGTTTCCCCCTTTTTCTGTACCTTCTTTTCCGATTGGGATGGTATATTTTCCCCTTTACATTCAGTACTTACTTTTACACTTAGTGGCAGTTTTTAGTTGTGGTTGTACATTTCATCTTTTGTTGTGTTTTACTTGTGCGCAGTGTTCCCAATCTATGTGTGTACATGTTTTGAGTCAATGACATGAAATTTTAAGGATATGACTTTCCGGTGCTAGTTTCCAATCCCTGGCCTATGGAAGGCAGGCTTGGGGTAGTCATGACATGGGCCCCAGGGGATGGGTCATGACAGGGAAGAATAGGAAATTAAAATTTTGAAACACATTCACAACCATAGGTGAATAAAAGTGATTTGGTTCAATAAAATAAGGTCACATTATTTCTTTTAGAAGAACCTTGGGCATATAAAATCCTAAAATAAAGTAGAATGTGAAATAAAGCCATTTACACTTTGTTAATTATTAAACCATAATCCCCCATAAGAGAATAACATCAAATGATACTTTAGAGATCATGAAAAAAGGGTTTCATTATATAACATGTAAATGGATAGTATATAAACCTCAAAAATGAATATATGTGCGTATCATAAACATATTCCTTAAAGAAATAGAATTTGAGATGCACAACCCTTAAAAAAACCATACCAATGAATTTGAGAAGTAATCAATGAATGTATTTTTTGTATAAAATTTAAATGAACATAGAAAAAGTGTAAATAAAACATAATACAATAAAAAATCATTACACAAACAATCAAATAATATAATATACAATGAAGAGGTAATATAACCTAATGATAATACACTGAGTTATAAAATTATTTACCACTTGGGAACTTTCAATTCAAGTATACTTTGATGAAATATTTTAAATTGAAACAAAAAACACCATAACATATGAAGGATTCATGTTAAAACTTTTAAAATTTATAGTATATACACCATATAAATAAAATTAGGTTTATAAAAATAAAATAAACCTTAATAACTGAAAATTGAGAAAAAATCCATTACTGCTTTGGTAATATATAGATAAAAAATCATAAAACAGATAACCTTACATGGATTCATTAAATACTAATAATTTTAATGAAAATAATTATAAAATATATTCATGGTAAGTATATAATCTACATAAAAAACAATTGGTGAATTTGAAATATGTCTCACGTAAATAAAAAGTGAGATGAGAAACCCTTACCTCCAATCCGAAATTTCATTGCATGTGTTATTTATTTTATAATTGTATTATAACAATTATTTGATTTCATAAAATAATTTTAATGTTTTAATAAATTGTAAATAAAATATTTATTCTTTTTCTTTCTAAAGGAAAATGTTAATACATAATAGGTTAAGTCTACATCGGGTGTTTTGAGGATATTTGGTTAATTGTTTGAAAACGAATTTACTCTTTTGAACATGATCAAAGAAGTAATTGTTAAAAAAATTCATAATTATAATATTGAAATAATTATTATATTTATTCATCTACTATAATTTAAAAAAATAATGAATTTTTTTATGAAAAATGAACTATGTTATGATCATGGAGACAGTAGGCCGTATGTACACATGAGTAACATATCGATTTTTTAATGTCCATTACTTAAAGAAGGTATGAATTATATTATCCTCGAAAAATAAAATTAGTGTCATAAATTCCATATTATTTCATTAAATTTACTTATATATAATCCATGTTATTTCGTGATGAAAAAAGTTCCACATCACATTGGGGAGGCGGTAGTCCACATATATTCACGAATGAAGTTATCATTTTTTAGTGTAACAAACACAATGATGAATTATATTTTCAGAATTATAAATATGGAATGAATATCATAATTATTTATTTTATAAAAAATATATTCATTTACATTATATTTATTACCTTCCATGTAAATCATCAGTGAATAATGAATCACATATTTTCTCAAGGTAGTAGTTTGTTGTACACACAATGAACATTATCATATTCCCCACATAATGAAACATAATGATGTATATGTGATATAATTAATTTATAGGTATAAATTTTTAAAAAATATAATATATATACATTAAACAAATCATTATAATAAGTCGTGATAGGTGATGATGAAAAACAAATGACATAAGATCGTGAGGAGGCAGTCTGTCATACACACGAATGATGATTTTGTATGCCATTTTATGGATGAGGAGATGGATTTAGGTTATTCAATTAATATAATAAAATATAATTATATTTTATATATTGATGTTATTATATAATCATAATTTATTAATATCAAAATGAGGTTAAATAAGAAATAAAATAAAAAGACATGGTAAAACATGATATATAATATTCAGAAAACCTCCTTAGTCAACCACCAAAAGATATCATAGGATTAATTTATAATCAATATAAGGGATATATGTAATGGATAGAGAATTTATAAATAAATTTGGGTTGGTACTATCTGATCTAAATAGGTTTTATGGTTTGAATAGGAGAAGATAAGGGGTGTCCTTTTATAAGTGTGGTGAGTAACACACTTTTAATTTTTTTTAAAAACTCTTGTACCCATGTTTTTTACTTGTCACAAGGATAAAAAAATGAACATAATTAGTAATTATACATGATAATGTATAAATAAATCCAAAAAATTTATTTTAGACTAGTTTTTAGGTCATTTTGACCCTTATCTTTTTAGTTTTACCCCCACTAAACCTATTTTTTCTTACCCATGGTAAATTTTTATAGTTTTCACTATTCATTTAGGTAAATAATTATGTTGAAATTATTTTATAATAATAATTATGCTGAAAAATATGTAATCCATTTTACATAATTAAATTAACATAAGTAGAAAAACTAAATTTAAAATTAAACCCCCAAACGAGAGGAAATGTGGGTTTTTAAGAAGTGTATTTTCTAGGAAAAAGAGGAATTTCAATAAACCTTAAAAATAATAATATGTTGGGACCAAGCTAATGATGATGGTGGCGAAGGTTTCAAGTGTTATTTTTTTTCAACTTTTGTTTTGAAGAAAGTAAATCACTTCACTTTTTTGTGCGGAAACAATTTTTTTTGCGTTTTTTGGAAAAGAATCAGACACATGTTAATTGTGATGATTCCTTGATGGTTTGTATTTCATATAAATATTGAGTTGATGTGAGAACTTGTGATGCAATATTGATAGAAGAAATGGGGATGTAAAGAGATGCATCCAATCAAAAAATAATTATATTTAGATTGTTTTTTCAAAACAATCAGAAAAGAATTATGTAGTGCCGATTGTTTTTAAAAAACAACCAGAAAAGTAAGAAGTGGTTCCTATTTTTTTTAAACAATTAGAAATATGAAGTGGTCCCTATTTTTTTCAAAACAATCAGAAAAGAATGAATTTGTGCTTATTGTTTTTCAAAACAATCAGATAAATATCATATCTAGATTGTATTGATTGTGTTTCAAAACAATTGGATACTGAGTGGAAGTGATAAGTGAGGCTGATTGAATAGTTGATGTTGATTGAATAGGTGATGCTGATTGAAAAGGGTGATGCTGATGGGAAATGTGATGTATATGGTAATTGGTGCCGTTCGAAGTTGTGCCAATGGAAGATGAGACACTGATTTTTTTTAAAACAACTATATTCAAGTAGAAGAAAATGAATGAGATGGTGTCGACTAAGAATAAATTGTATTTAGATTGTTCTGTATCATATCTAGGTAGATCATCCTTATCAGATTATTTTGTATCATTTTCAAGAGGATATTTTTCTTTAGATTGTATTTGATCTTGTCCAGCAATCTTAACCAGGATGATCATATTCAGAAATTGTAACCAGAAATGATCAGTAATCATATCTAGAAATCATAACCAGAAATGATCAGCGATTCTATAAGCAATCAAAAATAGAAATGATCAGTGAGCATATACAACAATCCTAACTAGAAATGATCATTGATCAAATCCAATAATCATAACCAGAAATGTCCAGAATGATCATAACCAAAATGATCGTATCCATCATGATCATATTTAGTATAATATTATTGAGACCATTGTATTCAGAAATAACCATTCTTGGACTGAGATGAAAAGAAATAAGCATGAATTAATGGAAATTTACAATACTTTCCATTTGAATTCAGACGATGTGAATGTTTATCCTCATTGAATTCAAAGTGATGAAGGTAGTCATGATACATCCACATGTTGGTGGATGAAGTGTGTTTTCTCATGTGGGTAAAGATAAAAGAAAAGACAAGGATATTGGTGAATTATTTGTCTAAGGGGGATTATTTCTTTTAAAAGAATGATTGTACCTCAAGTGGAGAAGTGCATTTCTTTAAAGACATTCATTTGGTATTTTTTCAAGAATTATTTTGAAGAAATTAGTATTAGATAATCATATTTAGACACATGTATTGCTCATCAATTGTTATTGTATTGGAAATTGAAATGGGAGTCTGGAAAAGAAGAGATGAATATTGTAGAAGATTTTAGAAGAATCTAGAAGTATTGATAAAGTCATAATTGCTCCGAGATTTCAAGAGAAATTCAAATTACGGTAAATTTAAGTGAGCGGGAAAGTGTTTTGGGATTCCCACTTAAACATGTTTTTCGTGACTTATAAAAGGAAAGAAGTACATTGTACTTGGAGGATTAGAAAAAGAGAGAGAAGCTACAGGTTTTTAGATAGAAGAAGAGATCCATTATGTTCAGATTGACAATTGTTTTGGGTGGTTCCTATTCATTCATATTCTATTAGGCATGACAATTGTATTCAAAAAATGAAGTGGTGACGATTCAACTCTATTGTTTTTTATCTGAAAGAATCATAATGGGAGATTTGTTTTGAAAGAATTTTATTTGGAGAAATCTGACTCAATGTTTCATAACAAAGTCCATGTGTTTATTACCTTTCTTCTGGGTAAGGAATTGATGAATTGTATTACAATTTGAATACATATGTTAAATTGAAATTAAACACAAGTAACATGAGTTGTTACAAAACAAATTATAGTACCCTACTGTGCTAAGAGGGTGTACATGCACTAGTGTGATTGTTTTATAGTGCTACATGAGTGAAAGGGTACATCCTACTCGTTTTAATCCAAGGATTGTTTTCTTAGTGTATTTTATGGTATTGGATAATTTCGAAACCATACCAAGGATGTAGCCATTCTTATTTAATAGTGAAACTTGCAAATCTTTGTGCTCTTGTGGATGTGTGTTTATTTGTTTCTCAGTAGAGAATTGAAATCCTTAACAGGAGGAGATGGTATTTTCAATTGAAAAGAAACATAAAAGAAAAAAGTGTATCCCTAATTCACCCATCCCCTATTAGTGATACAATACTTTTATGGGGAACATTCAATTGGAATCAGTGGAAAGGTAAATTCATTATTTTTGCTAATGAAGAATGTGAACTATGGGAATAGTAAAGGTATTCTGGTCTTTGATGGAAAGAACTATCATATATAAAAAGATAGAATGGTGCAATATCTTATAGCTATTAGTTATGATGTTCTTTATGCTGCAACAATTGGGTGTCCTCCCATTGATGATAGTTCTCCACTTACACCTATTGAAAAGAATTTTCTTGAGAATGAAGGATGGGTCAGGAATTCTATATTATCATCACTTTATGAAAGTGAATTTCTGAGAGTGAAAGTTGGTTCCATAACTAATGGTATATGGGATAATTTTAAAAAACATATACAAATTCAATACAAAAGTGAAGAAGGAAAAGAAAAAAATAAGGAGATTAAAGTATGAATATTTGAAGATCTGTGAGCATGAATCTGTTGGGGAATTATTTACTAGGGTGAATGACATTCTGAGTACTATCCTATGTCTTGGTGTAAAACTGAAAGACTCTATAGTTTTTGAAAATATTTTGATAATCTTACCTGAAAAATTTTATGCAAAGGTTTCTTCATTGGAAGACAGAGATCCTAAAACATTATCTCTTAAAGATTTACATAGAACTCGTATCACCTATGAAATGAGAAGAGAGAATGCTATGAAGAACAGAACAAGGGGTGATAAAGAAATTTCTTTCATGGCTATGAAGAAATAAAAGTCAAAGAATATTGTTGTTGAAAATGTTGCTAGTGATTATGACTATGAAAATGAGGTATCTAAAAATCTCAATGAAATCTTATCCTTGTTTTATAATAATGTGAAAAGTGGTACAGGAAAATACAAAGGGAAACATCCCTTGAAAAGTTTTGAATGTGGATGTGTTGGTCACTTTGCGGCTAATTTTCCTCAAATAAAGAATGAAGATTATAGTGATATCGAATAAATAAATATAAGGATATCTTGGAAGAAATAGGGAGACAAAAGAAAAGAAAAGAAATTATTCAAATAAAAAAGAAGAAGTTTATTGTCCAAATATGATGAAGAAGAAATGAGTGATGAAGAATCTGAAAAATCCATTGAGTATGGTAGTGAAAATAATTTCATTGCAATAGTGAATGATGAATAATTTAGAAGAAATAGTTCTGAAGAAGAAGAAACTGATCTTGAAATTCATCTGAAAGAAGAGTTAAAAGAATGTATGAGAAAGATAATAAGGCTTGAAAAGAAAAACAAAAATATCGAAGATGAATATTCAATCTACCAAAAATGTTATTCTGGTGAGAATGAAAATATTATTAAAGAGATTGACGATTAGAAGAAATATCTTGAAGCTGGAATGAATCGTAATGAGCATTTAATGGGGGAAGTGGAATGTAAAAGAAGAAGAGTTGGAACTTTTCCAACAAAAACTATCAGAAGCTAAAAAGAGAAGTCTATGTTTCCAAAAATTTATCACTGAAGTTTGTGAATGCCATCGTAATGATAAACATGAGAAGGTCAAAAAAATATACCTTCAAAGAGTGAGAAGAAGAATGGAATTGTTTTTGAAATAAAGAAATCTGAGAATGTTATGTATGTAGCCAGGACCAACAATATTGGGAATGTTTTAACACATTCATAATTTGAAAATGTTTCCATAACTTCTAGGTATTATAATTCAGAAAATAATAGAAAGAATCCAATTGAAAATAGAAAGGTTGGTGAATCAGAAAATAAAGAGAAGAAGGTGGTTGGGAAACATATTTACAATTCTGTTTAGTGTGGAGGTTTCAAGGGAAAATACTCTTTATATGGTTATTTCTGGTATTTTGGGGGATTCGAGCACATAACAAGTATATTTTGGTTCAATAAACAATATTACTATTATTCCTTAGGTTATTATTTGAAGATATTGAGGTGGATTCAATCTCATCAAAGAAAGAAAAATGAGAAGGTTGTATTGATGAAATCTGAAAAGAATGAAGTGAAGACTGAAAATAGGTTCCAACCCTTGGAAACTATTTGTTAAAGATGTAAAAAACCTAAAAACCTTGCAAACAGATGTATTGTTTTGTTACCGGCTCAGTAAAGAATTCTAAATTCACAAAAGCTGAAGGTGAAGAATGAAAAGAATGGAGAAAAGTCTCTTGTTCTTGAAACTGCATTAAAAGCCATGAAAGGATAATGACCCTGGATACTTGATAGTCAGTGTTCTTCTCACATGACAGGAGATATAAAATTGTTTTAGGATGTGAAATATTTTAAATAAGGCATAGTGATATTTGGAAATGATGAATCATTGAATATAAAAGGTTTTGGGTCAACCATCATTGGAAAATAAATGATGAAATCTAGAAAACATTGTATGTTTATGGGGTGAAACACAATTTGTTAGGTGTTTCACAATTTTGTGATGAGGGTGACCAAGTTATCTTCAATAAAGGCATATTTTTGATAAAGAGTTAAGAAGATGGAATGATTGTTATAATAGGTAAATGTACGAAAGGAAACCTGTTTCAGGTTAGTGATTCACAAAAATTTTGTCACATAAATATGGTGTAAGAGAAGCAGTTATGGCATAAAAGGCTTAGACATATGTGTTAGAGGAACACGAGAAAGTTATCTAAAAGAGATAGTGCTCAAGACATTATTGATATTCCAAGAAGTGGAGATTGGTGTTGCACTATTTGACAGAAATGAAAGATTACAAATGATGCGAATAAGAAAGTTGATATTTGTCCAAAACAACCCCTAGATCTGATTCATTCCAATATATGTGGGACAATGAGAAAACAATCAATACATGGAGATAATTACTTAATTACTTTCATTAATTGTCTTACTCTCATTACTTGTGTTATATAGATGAAACAAAAATCAGATGATTTGAAAAGGTTTAAAAGTTTCAGAAGAAAAGATGAGAAAGAATGTGAGTATTCTATAAAGAGTTGAGAACTGATAATGGAGGTGAATATTGAAGTGGAGAGTTTGAAAACTATCTTGAGAGGCATGAAATTCAACATGAGTATATCTCTTTATACACTCCCCAACAAAATGGGGTTTCTGAAAGAAAGAACAGAAGACTGGTGGAAATGGGAAGAACCATGTTACTTGAGCATGGTATTTGTCATTACTTTTGAAGGTAAGCCATGAGTAATGCTATTTATATTCATAACTGTTGTTTCTAAAGGCGTCAATCAGGTATGACACCCTATGAATTGTTTTATTGAAAAACACCATGTTTGAAGAACTTTAGAGTTTTTGGGAGTCCTTTTAGTTTAAATATGAAAGGTGGAAACTTTGGTAAGTTTGAACAAAAAGGTGAGGATGTAATATTTCTCAGATACTCTCTATAAGGAGGATACATATTCTACAACAAAGAAACAAAAATAATTGTTGATTCAGTTGATGTTCAAGTGATTGTAGTATCTGAGAAAGAGAAACATGTTCAGGCAAACAATGAAGTTGAGCAAGCTGAAGAATTTTTTTTTGATAAGGATGCAATCAATTGTATTCCTTCTCATGAAGAATGAATAGGACTCAACTATTTCAAGTGATGAAGACAATCTAAAATCGTATCCAAGGATGAGGAAAAATGTGGAATTTCAGAATATAATTGATGGTCAAATCAAAAGGTTTAAACAATAAGAACAACCAAATACATTACCCATACTTCTTTGTATTCAAAGGTGGAATCGAATGATGTGAACAAAGCTTTTGAGCATCTGGAACGGGTTAAAGCCATGAATAAATACTTGGACCAGATTGAAAAGAACAATACATGGGAAGTCATACCAAATCGTGAAAACAAAAACATCATTGGCACAAAATGGGTTTTTTGAACAAGCTGAATGAATAAGGTGAAGTTATAAGATACAAAAAAAGATTGGTTTGAAAAGGGTATAAAGATATTGAGGATAGTTATATTTATGAAACCTTGTCTCTAGTGAAAAAACATGAAAAAATCAGAATCTTTGTTTATATTGCCACATAACGAGGCTAGAATATCTTTCAAATGGATGTTAAAACTTCATTCCTAAATGGTGATCTTGAATAAGAGGTTTATATTGAACAACCCTATGGATTTTTTATTAGAAAAGATGAATGTTATATGTGCAGATTAAAAATGAAATTTTATGGCTTAAAACAAGATCCGAGGGCATGATATTACAAATTAGATACATTCTTAAGAAAGATGATTTTTTTAAAAAGAGTGGATAATAGTCTTTACATCAGAGAAAGTCAAGAGTACTCCCTCATTGTAATTGTTTATATTGATGATATTATATTTTCTAGGAATGATGAAGGAAGATGTGAATGATTTACTGAAGAAATGAAGAATGTATTTGAAATGTCCATGATGGGAGAAATGAAAAACATTATTAGCTTACAAATCTATCAAAAGAAAAAATACATTTTCCAATCCCAATAAAAGTATGAAAAATAACCTCTCAAGAGGTTTTGAATGGAAAATTTAAAACATGTTTCTACACACAATTAAATGGGAGAAAAGCTAAGTAAAGATGGAGAAGGAAATAAGTTGATCAAAAAGTGTATCAGAAGCTGATTGGAATTCTATTGTATTTGACTGCCTCAAGACTCGACATTGTTTATGATGTTACCTTATGTGCAAGATTTCAGAGTACTCCAAGAGAATCACATATTATTGCTAGAAAAAGAATTATTAGATACAATAGAGGTACAACATAATTCATAATCAAGTATTTCTGCTAAGAGTATTCATTTATTTGGGTATTCTGAAGTAGATTTGGCAGGAAATGTTGATGATAAAAGATGTACATTTGGTGGTGTATTATTTTTGGTAAAGGATTATGTTAGTTGGCATTCGAGGAAACAAAACTCAGTAAATCTCAATATGACTGAAGCTGAGTATGTTGCTTCTACTCAAGATTGTACCCAACTTATGTGGATGAAAACACAATTGGAAGACATACTTGTTGAAGTGAAGTTACCCTTGCTCTTGTGTTGTGACAATCAAAGTACAATCAATCTCACCTAGAATTTTTTGCAACATTCTCATTCTAAAAATATTGATATCAAATATCATTTCATCAAAGAGCATGTGGAGAAAAATGAATTGATGCTGGTGTAAGTTCCAACATCAGAAAAAGTTGCTGATATATTCACAAAACCTTTATCAAAGGAATCATTCTAAAAAACAAGGTTGAACATGGGTGTCCAACCTCTTTCTCTTCATAGTTGATGTATGTGTATATTTTCCCCCTCTCATCATAACTTTGGATTTTTTTTTCATGGGTGATAATTGTTTTGGTTCATAAATGTATTGCACAAAAAGAGAGTTGTGGGTAAGCTGTGAATTCAGCACCATTTAGTATATGAACAATTCTAAATTTTTGTTGGAGTTGTTGTATGAAAATAAATTGAATTGTCTTCTATGAAGAATAAAGAAAAAAAAGAGGTGCTCATGATCACTATTTTGGATAGCATGTTTTTTCTATTAATGACAATTGTTTCCTAAAATGATTTATCTCACATAGGCTTAGAATTTTTGATATGTAATCAATTTCTTGAGTTTAAAATGTTAAATGATTTATGAAACATAGATGAAAACAAAATAAAATGGGGGATATTGTTGGTAATATGTTGATGATCAAGGTGATGAAGGTTTCAAGTGTTGTCTTTTGTTGTCAATGTATGTTTTGAAGAAAGAAAATCACTTCACTTTGTTTTGTGATAACAATTGTTTTGTGTTTTTTTTTTGAAAATAATCATACCCCTTTTAATTGTGATGATTCTTTGATGTTTTTTATTTCATATAAATCATGAGTTTATGTTAGAACTAGTGATGAATTATTGACAGAATAAAGGGGGAGTGAAAGAGATTTTGTGAATCGAAAAAGAATTGTATTCAGATTGTTTTTCAAAATAATCAGAAAAGAAAGCAGTGGTGCCGATTGTTTTTAAAAAAAATCAGAAAAGAAAGAAGTGGTGCCTATTGTTTTTCAAAACAATTAGCAACGAAATCTGTGGTTCTTATTGTTTTTTAAATCAATTAGAAAAGAAATAAGTGGTGCCTATAGTTTTTAAAAAAAATAAGAAAATATTCGTATTTATATTGTATCGATTTTATTTCAAAACAATTGGATACAGAGTGGAAGTGAAAAGTGATGCCGATAGAATAGGTGATACCGATTGAAAAGGGTGATGTCAATGGGAATGGTGATATCGATGGTATGTTGTTCTGATCAAAGTTGATCCAATGGAAGATGAGACACCAATTTTTTTTAAACAATTGTATTTGGGTAGAAGAAATGGAAGGAGATGGTGCCGATTGAGAATTAACTATATTCAGATTGTTTTGTATTGTATCTGGGTAGATCATCCTTATCATATTGTTTGGTATCATATCAGGGTAGATCTTTGTCTTCCGATTGTATTTGATCATGTGTAGTAATTGTAACCAGGATGATCGTATACAGAAATCGTAACCAGAAATGATTAGCGATCTTATCCAGAAATCGTGACCAGAAATGATCAATAATCATATACAGTAATCCTAACCAGAAATGATCAGCGATCTTATTTAGAAATCGTAACCATAAATGATCAGTGATTGTATCCAAAAATCTTAACAATAAATGACCAACGATTGTATCCATAAATCGTAACCAGAAATGATCAGTGATCATATCCAGCAATCATAACTAGAAATGATCAATGATCGTATCCTGAAATTGTAACCTGAAATGTCTGAAATGATTGTATCTAGAATGATCGTAACCAGAATGATAATATCCATAATTATCATATTTAGGATAATAGTATACTAACCATTGTATTGAGAAAATATCATTCATGAATTGATATGAAAATAAAGAAGCATGAATGAATGGAAAGTTACAATACATTCAAATTTAATTCAGATGATGCTAAAGCTGATCCTCAATTAATTCAATGTCATGAAGGTTGTCATGATGCAAACAAATGTTGTTGGATCAAGTGTGTTTTCTCATGTGGGTAAAGAGAAAAAATGGAAGGAGACTGATGAATGATTTTTCTAAGGGGGATCCTTTTTTTAAAATAATGATTGTACCTCATGTGGAGAAGTGCATTTATTCATACACATTCATTTCCAACATTGTTTTGAAGAAATTATTATCAGATAACAGGATTTAGACCCATGTATTTCTCAACAATTGTAATTTTATTGACAATTGAAATGGGATTCTAGAAAAGAAGAGATGATGATTGTAAAAGATTCGAGAAGAATTGAGAAGTATTGAAAAAGTCGTAATTTCTCTGAGATTTTAGGAGAAATTCAGATTTTGGTGAATTAAAGTGAGTGGGAATGTGTTTCGGGATTCCCACCTAAGCATGTTTTTGGTCACCTATAAAAGGAGTGAAGTACATTGTACTCGGGGGACTACTAGAAGAAAGAGAAGCTACGGGTTTCTAGAGAGAAGAAGAGAACAATTCTGTTCAGATTGAAAAATATTTTGGGTGGTGCCTATTAATTCATATTCTATTCGGCTCAACAATTGTATTTGGGAATTGAAGTGGTAATGATTCAACTATATTGTTTTCTATATGAAAGAATTGTAATGGGAGATTTGTTTTGAATGAATCTTATTCAGATAAATTGGACTCAGTGTTTCATCAAAAAGTCCACATAGTTCTTACCATTCTTTTGGGTAAATAATTCATGAATTGCATTACAATTTGAATACATATATTATTAAAAAAAGAATAAGTAACATGAGTTGTTAAAAACTAATTGTATTACCTTATTATGCAAAGAGGGTGCACACACACTAATGGGATTGTTTCATAGTGCTACATGAGTGAAAGGGTACATCCAACTCACTGTAATCCAAGGATTATTGGATTAGGGGATTCTATGGTATTGGAACATTTCCAAACCATACCAAGAACATAGCTATTCTTATTGAATATTGAACCTTATAAATATTTCTGTTCCTATGGACGAGTGTTGATTTGTTTATCAGTAGGGAATTGAAATCCTTAACATGAGGTGAAGGTTGTTTCAATGGAAAAGAAACATAACAGAAAAAAGAGTATCGCTAATTCACCCCCTCCCCCTCTCAGTGATACAATACTGCAACAAAGCACTTTCATATTAGTAATTTTATTAATATAAATTAATATTTATAGAAATGTAATATATTAATCTCATTTAAAAAAATATCTAATTATGGGTTGTTTTAATTAGAAAAAATGGATAAACATTATGCACATTTTTTAAAAAACCCATTTTCAAACTAAAAATTTAAATTATACTAAAATAAATTAAAAAAAGATTAAAATGTAATGAAGTGGATTTAAGACATATAAAGAATAAATATGTTAATTTAAATAATATTTTTGAGATCTTATTTTTTCGTTAAGGTATAAAACCATTATTTTTTTGTTTAAACCATTTGTTTTATCAATAGAAATTATCTTAATACCATAGTGGTGAAATTTTACATTTCTGCAGATTTTTCATAGACCAAAACACTAATTGATGGAGATAAAATGTGTTAAACATTGTTGGTACATGGTTTGTGTTAACCATTCAGCTAAAATCATGTAGCCCTGTAAGAGCTATGTAAAATATTTCTAAACTGTTTGAGTTATTTCTTGACTATATGAGGCAGAGATAGAGGGTGTGCACAGGCTATGCACAACTTGTCTAATGGTTCACTACAAATTGTGTGGAGTTATTCCCTAAGAAGTTGGGTGAAAAAAGTTATCACATGGGTTGAACAACCATGGGGATAAACCATGCGACATTTAAACTATAAGAAAATTCATTTTTCCATTATCGATTTTTAAGAACTCACCTCTCCCTATTACCATTTTCTATTGGACAACATACCCTCTCCACCTCCATTTTACCTCACTCAGGCCTAATTCTAGTCTATCAATTTTTTCCTCTTTCCAAAAATCTGTTTGAGGATCTACCTGTCACATTGGTTTTCCATCAGTAAACTCTATTACTTTAGCTCATTTTGTTGTTTATCTTTTTATCAATGACGCTATTTTTCTGTGAGCTCATATGCTGTATTTTTATAGAGTTTTAATATGTTTACATTTTATTTTGATTTGGAAAAAACTAAATCCTGATACTGGATGACTGATCCTTTATAAGACATATTCTGGTTGTCTATGAATTTTCCCTCAATGTCTTGATGTTTATATTTGTTTCTATTGATCCGCACATCAGTTTCACTGTGTTCTTCCCATGAAATGAATCTTAATTTAATTATTTTTCCTATTCTATAAATTAATTACACTTTTAGATCCCAAAATACATTGGAGTTCATCAACCTGAATGTGATACACCCCTTTGGGTGCACCCTTTATAATCTATTTAACTTTCATGGTTGTATAACCAAAGCACCCATTGGTGTGTTTGGATAGAATTTTAAAATGTTATACAATACATGATAATGGATAAATTGTAGTGGAGTATCATGAATAAAACAAATATTTGAATGTAATAAACTAAAGGGAAGGTGAGTGGTACAACCACATCACATGTTTAAATAGAACAATGATTACACCCTTATTAAAGATGAGTGATAATGAGATACAGGTCATATTCTGGATCTTAATAAATCATTTAACTAAATGTTATGTTATTCAGGAATTGAGGACATTACAGTTTATGATATAAGGGCATGGAATCCTTTCTATTATGATACATGGGCATGGTGTCCCTTATACTTGAGATAATCATACATGGTGCCCCGTATACTTGTGATACTTGGGTATGCAGTCCCTTATACTTTTGATACCCAAGAACGAAGTCCATTATATTTATGATATTCACTCATAACAACCCATTTACTTATGATACTCGGAAATGGAATCCCTTATATTTGTGATACTCAAGCATGGAGTCCCTTATACTTTTGATTAATGGTCATGAAATCCATTATAATTGTGATTATTGGTCATGAAGACCCCTGTGATCTATGATACTTGGGAATGTAATCCCTTACCACCTTATGATATTCTAGTGTCTTGAAATGGACACCTACGTTACGAAACAGGTCATAGATAACATTGTATATGTATATATATGGCTATTTGTGTCACTACATATATAGTTCAAATATATACATACCTGAGTATACACTTATATGTATATTTTTACGGTAACATATGTTCAGATGTTTCCTTACATAGTTCGATGCTTGTAGTGTTAGCATGGTGTAATTCAAGAACCAGAGTATACCCTTTATAGTTTCCAAATCTACATTACAATCATTGTGTCTTTATAATACTCGTATTATATAAAAATTATAGATAGTTATAGACACCATTTTGGGTGTCCTATGGAATATATCTCACACGATATTCAAGCCACCGATTTGTACCGATCCAGAACTCAATGATGTGTGTAGGGATATGAGAAAGCTTCCGATTATGGATCCTTGATTGATCATAGCATGGGAGTGGGTATGCACTAGAATGAGGTATGGATCTTGATGTCATATAGAGATATTATTTTGGTCTTTTTAGTCATTTTGATATAAATATAAGTCTGTGTTACTACATCCATGTATTTATATTTCTTTTAAATAAATACATGTAATAATAATCATTCTAGATAAGGTGGCACTCTTTGGATAATTTTTTATTATAATTTGGTTTCATTATTTTTGTTATTCTATTGTAATTGTTATAATTATACTATTTACTATTTTATTTTACTACTATGAAACTCTAAAAATAGAGGGTATAGTCTCCCCACTATATATTTATAGACCATCACTGCTAATTGGAAGCCTCTGGCATATGAGGAGGCATGTATGAAGCCATGCGACCACTAGTTTGACTACTATTATCAAGTGATATAGGAAAAGATGTTTTGAAAAGGTATCAAAGGTTAATTTTCATTACCGTACTATTTTGCGATGGTATAAAGCAGACTAAGATATGTATGAATTTGGTAACATGACTGTGCATGGGAGTAGATAACCCCTCCATAGAGAAAATCTAAATTAATAGTGATGTGACTGGATAAATTGGGTTCTTCATATTATTGATGATTTGATTCCATTATTGGGTGAAAAAAATTATATGTTTTGTTTATTATTGATGTTACAATTAGGGATTCAATTTTACCCTTGACGTAGAATGGAAAATAAGTATTGAATCATTCGTAATCAAAAGCATATAGAGATCTATATATCATGAATTATTCCATGCCATATAGGTGCATCTCACTTATTATATTGCATATGATTGTTTTGAGTTCCTTGAATAATATAACTAGATTTATACTAACATTATTTCATGGGAACAAGAAACATAATTGGTTACATAATGTTCTTGCATCAACATAACAATGTTTTCCTACATAGATTAATTTAGAAACCTTATGTCTTCAATTATGGAACATTTATCCATGGACCGTTGGTTTCCTAGGCTGAAATATGTTTATGGCTGTGATTACATGGATTCCATAGTTATGTTAATAAAGTTAATGGGACTTTATTAATTAGAAATTATAATATATATATTTTAACCATTTATGAATTTTTAAAATTTAAATAAGTACAAACATAAATTAATTTAAATCCTAAAATTAAACGGTCACCATAAAAGAGAGATTCCATTTCGAACATAAAATGGTGTTTTATCTATAACTTAAAATTTAAAATTTGTATACCAGGACATCTAAATTATATTAGAGAACCTGACCATGACCCATATATAGTAGTGGGAAGTAGGTAGTTTCTATTGTGGTCTTATGATCTGTACATCAACCAGACCAAGATTTTGGGGTACGAATGGGGGAATGACTTTATATAAAAATACATTTTCTTGTTTTGTTATTTTACATATAGATTATTTCATTAAATAAAACAAAATATGAAGCATGTTCTTAGAAGTTTTGTAGATATTCCACCACAAATTCCTTGATTCATGATTAAGTAGGATGGTGATGACCATTCTCTAGATATGGTGGGGCCTAATCTGACAGTGTTTCCTGTAGTAGTTCCACCTGCAGCACCACTTGATTATCCATATGTAGGAAATGATGTCTAGTTTCTAGAGTGATTCCTACTTCTTTTGCAGACCATATAGGGATCCCCATGACCTTCAGAATATATGGAAGATTTTATGTGAGAGTTTCAGAAGTGGAATCCACCCACATTTTCAAGGTATGGTGGCCCTCAGGATGCAATGTCATGGCTAGAGGCCATTCTGACTATCTTCAAGCACCTTGAGACACCTCCCGAGAGGATTTTGAAACTTTTTTAATATATGATTTGACATTATTCAATGATATGGTGGGGTGTTATCACCCTAAAAGATTATCATCAAGGTATATCATGGGAAGGTTTTCAAATTTACTTTTATGACTATTTCATTCCTCAGATGCTGAGTTTAGACAATTCTAGAGAGTTTATGCATATACATTAGGGTACTGTGCCCATGATAAAATATTATTATAGGTTTATAGGGATCCAAAACTTTAAATAGTCACTTTTTGTTGATTCATTAGAAACATCAAGATGATTTGGGGATGGGATTGTATATACCATTTGATCATAGGTGAATGATTTTCGATCAACCACCATTTTGAAGATAGTAAACAAGTCCCTCATAACTGAACAAAACCAAAGGGAAGCTGATTGTGTGGTATAGGGTAGTTTACAAAAAAGATAAGGATGTGGTTTAAATAATAGTTTGAAACATTTCTATTAGGATATGTGTGGGAGAAACAACAGCAAGATGACACCCACTGACAATCACGTGGATTGTTACAAGTGTGTGAAGCTAGGGCATAAGAGGCCCTAGTGTCCCAGAGTCCCCATTGAGTGTTGAGGATTAGGTAGTTTGGGACACAATCTATGTTTCTTAGGACCTTAAAATCTATTCCAAGAAGAAATGATCCATATTAGCATTGACTTCTTGAGAAGGATCTATAACACATCAACAGAAAGGTATATGGAGTACTTCTGACCATTTAGGAAGGAGAGGAGGTCATGGATGACGTTTCCAAGCTCCAGATATATAGAAATAGTAGAGAGGGACTACATAAGGAAGTCACGTTGTATATCAAGGCTATGAATATAGCTATATCTATGTAGTGAATCCCTTTCTAGCGGATAAGAGTGCCTAACCATCTACTATAAGAGGTAATATTTTAGTAGATTATACATTATTTTATACCTTATTTGAAACTGATTCTTTTCAATCATTATTATTTATGATATTTTTTTAATTTCTTAGACTATAAATTCAGTAACTTGGTGGGAGGATGTACCTTGATACTACTTTGGGTATACATTCTGAGAGTGTATTCTAGTGTGAAGAGTTCCCCTTAAGATAGGAAGATATCATTTTCTATGGAACCTCTCTATCCTTGGGATGGATTGTTTTGAAATCATTATTAGGATTGAATGGCTGGTTCCATAGCATTCTTATATGGGTTTCTATCGTTGTACAATTTCATTTACATCACCATTGGGTGGAAATTATATACATTAGGGTAAATAGTATTACCAAGTTATTTGATATGGAAAAGATCATCATGGAACGAGATGAGTGATATTCTATATTGCTAGTCTCTTATAGACAATTTGGGTGTACGTCAAGCTGATTTCCACTTGGTAGTTGATCACTTCAAAGATGTTTTTGCAAATCACTTTTCTATACTACCTAAATAGATAGAGGTAGATTTTAGTATTGTTCTAGTTCCAAGAGCTACATCAACCACCATTTATTCTAACAGGATGGCTACCTTTGAGTTAGAGGACCTCAAGAGGTAGCTAAAGGATTTGGAGGCTAATGGTCTTATATGACCCAACACTTGACCATGGGGTCCACTTATCCTTTTCACCACGAAGGAGGATAATAACATCAATCTTTATAAGGATTATATTTGGTTAAACCAATACACGGTTTTGAAATGGTATTCACTACCACATATAGATGAACTCTATGACCTAATCCAAGGGGAGAGGGTTTTCTCTAAGAATGATATGAGGTTGGGATATATTCATGTACATGTTAGAAAACCAAATATACCATGTAAAATTTTCCATAGTTGACATGGATTTTATAAGCATTTGGACATGTCATTTTATATTATGAATGAGCCTTCTAGTTTTATAGATTTGATGAATTGGATTTTCCACCCATATTTGGATTCTATTGTGGTTGTTTTCATGGATCATATCTTGGTGTATTTTTATACTCAACAAAACCATATAAATAAATTTGATATCATATAGAATACACTGATAGAGTACTAACTATATGCTAATATCAGCAAATTCCACTTTTTGGATAACAACGTTCACTACTTGGGTCACATTATCTCAGAGAAAAGAGTATCTATAACACCCTAAGCCAACGCTTCCATTGTAAGTTTTGAAGAAATGTTGTGTAATATTTTTTATAAAAGTAACTAAATAATTACAAAGCACTTATCACAAATGAGGACCTTTTATTGGTCTAAGTTTTAAAGGATTAAACAAAACCTTAAATTTATCATATTTGAAACAAAAATTAAATAGATTTGCCAACTACAATTCCACGCACTAACTCCAAAAGCTTCAGTGACCAACTTAGAGCTCCAACTATTCTTGTGATTTTTTTAAAAAAAGGGATGGACATTTAAATGCCAAGTAAGGGATTTTAAAATAGTTGAAATACCTTTTAATAAATCATTGTTTGAAAAATAACTTTTATAAATTTTTATGAAATAATATCATAAAAATACTTATTTTAAATCCCCATTTTAAAACATAATTTGAATTAATTACGTTTTAAAATAATGAACCACTTTTGAAATTACTTACATAAAAAATTTCATTAAAAGTAATCCAATGATTTTTTTAAAAATACTAATCAAGATTTTGAAATCACAAAACATTGGGTAAACTTGAAACATTGAAGGATTTCTTGGGCCTACCCACTTTTTGATTGATTGATTTCAATCCTCAATTCCCTACCATATTTAAAATTTTGATGTTCTAGATTTAAAGAAAATATTTTTTATTCTTTATTTTCCATACATATACTATTTTCAATGGGTTTTATTATTAAAAAATTGAATAAAATTCCAATACATTTATATGATTATATATATATATTCCCTTGATCACAAATTCTAGATTTGAAATATTCAAATCTCATGTCATCTTATCTTTCCATGATATGAGTAACTGTCATTCATATTTTTCTGGTAATCAAAATGTTCCTTAATAATAATTTCAACAAAATAATGTTTTATCCATAAAGCATTCATATATGAATTTTAATTATAAATACAATTTCATGTTTGACATGCCATGTTCTACGATAATGGCTATTTATTATTTTTTAAATGACATGAATGATTTATTGTGCACTTCGCAAACATGACATGGTAGTTCTAATTATTTAAATCTATAAACAATAAACATAAACTGATATCATAACTTAAAAACTTATTTTTTTCATGAAGATTCATTAATTTACTAACATCGGATCATTATTGAAAAATAATAATCCAATAAAATATAATTTTCAAACATCAATTTTAAGAATAAAATTTAAACTCCTTTATGGTAAATGTTTGAAAATACCCAAATTAATACATGAAAGGTTTTGGAATAAAAAACTAATTAATTTATAAATATCAAAAGAAAATTATTTTCCCTTACACAAAATCATTTTTTTCATAAAAATAAATAGATAGATTATCTATTCTAATTTGAGAAATTTATGATCGAAATTTAAAAATATCACAAACATAGAATATTTTATGGGAATCAAACTTATCATAATAAATTTTAAACAATGTTCTAACCAAATATAATTGTAAAAAGTAGAATTATAAGGAATACAATTTTATTTATAAAGATAAAATCCATTATAAAAAACTAGAAAATATAAGTTATAACTTTAATTAAATAAGAAAATTTCCCTTAATAATAAATTTTAAAACAAGATGGAATATACGATTAAAATTTTAAATAAATAAAATATTTCAAAATAAAACTATCCCTTACCTCTAATGGAAGAATAAAGGATAATTCAAGAAGTACAATACCCATGTTGTGCTCTACCAAAAAAGGTCGCGCGAAAGAGAATTTTCGAATGAATATACATTGGGTAACAAGGATGCTTTATTGACTCTAATACAATACTCAAAATATATTTTATAACAACTTTTTTTAATATTTTTATTGCATATTTATACTTATTTAAACATTTGCGTCATAGATAATTACAAAAGAGTATCTGAATTTGTTTCGAAATTCAAATAAAGAATCAATATATCAATTATTGAAAAGAAAAGTGGAAGGTTGGACTCAATGCATTTGATGAAGAAGGAATATAATTTTAGAAACAACCAAATTGAAAGTAAATATTGATTGTGTGGTGCACATAACATGATTCCTGAGAAATTATTGACTTGAAAAAAATACATATACATATTTTCTTGACAAAATGAACAGATAATCAATAGAGTTGATTACAAAGTACCATAAATGACAAAGAATCTAAAAAAATCTAGGTGGAATCATATAAAGATATGTTTTAATGTCTAGATCATGATTTACTCTTATTTGGTCCACATTAGTACAAAAAAACATCAACAAATATAATCCACCTGAAAAATTAACAGCGATTTCAAATTTCATGTGATGAAGAAAAATTTGAGAAAAAGACAATCAAATAAATAAATATGTTGAAATAACTCCAATAGATAAGATCTGGACCCCAAATCGTTAAAATATGTCTACCTCAAAAGATTTGGTAATTATTTTACCGGAGGAAGTAAATGATTTGAGTTCAAAACCCTTCCCAAATATATTTGAACTGTAAACTAGAACTCCTAAAACCCATATGTGAACTCAGATCTAGATCCAGACTCTTTGCTCGACATCGACCTCACATCTGAAGAAGAACCAGTACTCTGAATCTCCTCTATCTCACTTGTAACCATGTTTTCTCTTGCCTCCTACCAAACACAAACCAATGAAAAGTGTCGGCCTCTACTCCCAGTCATGCTGCCTCTCCCATTTGCTATAGGCCAAAGTCTCCTGAGCCCTCACTCGAATGAAACCTCTTGACGCCTCTTAGTTTCACAAATCACTGAAACCCAAAACTCTCGAACACCCTTCTCCACTTTTTTGTTGTTATTCTTATTATTTTATTATTTTATTCATTTTCTTATTCATTTTTGATTTTTGGTTTACTATATTAATTTTGTTTAATTTTAGGAAAACTTAATTCTTATTTTTGTTAAATGAAATTTTAATCATAATTTATTAATTATCTATATGATAAAATTTTAATAATTACTTATCTTACATGGATGCTTAATTCATAATTAACCTAATATATTTATGATTTTCATAATTATTTTAAATAAATTTTTTCTTATAAAAACATCATTTATTAATTTATCACCAAGTCTTATTATTATTATTATTAAATACTCAATATTGTATTTTCCAATCCTTAAATCAAGATTAAATTAATGTTTTAATTATTGAAAACAATATTTCTCAAAAAAAAATTATTATTATCATCTAAATATGAATAATAAAATAAAAGTCATATGTCAATAGTGTTTAAAAATAATTTTAAAAAATGAATTTATTAAAAAAAAATTTTTATTTCTTTTAATTATAACATGTATTTATATATATTTATTAATAATAACTCTATATTTCAAAAATAATAATACCTTTAAAAATGTATTGTTTATTCAAGAATTATTTACTAAATTTAATATTTAATTATGAATTTATTTTATTAAATTAAAATTAACTTTGAATTAATAAAACTACTAATAAAATAAAAAAAAATCATTTTTTTAAAAACTAGGGGTGTTACATTGTACCCCCTTATGAATTGCACCCTCATAATTTGCGCATCAAACTTAAGAAAAATCGGATTTTTAATCTTCAGAATTTTAGAATTTCTAAGGTGACTTTACTCTCTAAAGAAAATTCTTAGTTTATGATTTATCTCCCCTAAGGACAAAATCTAATATCTAAAGTTGTCTAGACCATTCCTATAATACCAATTATAATATCCCGAGCCTTCACTTCTAGAATTAATGCGCAGAAATGCTGTATAATTTTTTTTATATAAAAGTAACATAACAATTAAACAAAACTTATAAAAAATGAATATCTTTTACCAGTATATGTTCTGATGTTTTAGAAATCACCTTACATTTATCAGAGTTGAAAAATAAATTAAATAGATTCGACTACTACCCTTCTGCATGCTAACTATAGAAGCATCAGTGACCAACTTGGAGCTCCAATGTTTCCTGTGAAAAAAATTTAAAATAATGGGATGCACATTTAATTTCCCAGTAAGGGATTTTAAAATTGATGAAATAACTTTTATGAAATCATTATTTAAAATTACGTTGAGAAATTTTTACTAAATAATAGAATAAAAAAACTTATTCAAAATTTCTCGTTTTAAAAAACAATTTAAATTACTTACACTTTAAAATAATATACCACTTATGAAATTACAGAAGTACAAAAATTTATTTAAATGCAATCCAATGAATTTTCTAAAAAAAACTAAGTTAGATTTTGAAAACACAAAACATTGTGGAAACTTTAAACATTGAAGGCTATCTTGGACCTACCCACATATTGATGGATTGAGTTCACCCCTCAATTCCCTACCATATTTACTACGTTCAAGTACCGGATTTTATGAAAATCATTTCTATGCTTTCTTAACTTACATATAAATTTTTCACTGGTTTTTATTATTAAAACATTGGAATACAATTTTAATACATTTATATGATTATATACAAACACACACACACAAACATATTCACAAGAACACATCTACTAGATTTAAAATAATCAAATCTCACATTGACTTGTCATTCCATGATATGAGTAACTGTCAGAAATATTTTTCCATTAAGGAAAACGTTTTTTAATAATCATTTCTAAAAAATAATGTTTTATTCATACCACATATATACATGCATTTTAATTTAAAATAAAAGTTCATGTTTGACATGTCATGAGCTAAGAGAATGTACATTTCTTTTTTATAAATGTCATGAATGATTTATTATGCACTTTGAAAACATGAAATGTTAGTTCTAATTATTTAAATATATAAATAATAAACCTAAATTGATATCATGACTTAATAACTTATAGTTAAAGTAAAAATTCATAAATTTACTTATATTAGATCATTATTCAAAAAAAAAATCCTATAAAATATAATTTTCAAACATAAATTTTTAGAATAAAATTTAAACTCCCTTATGGTAAATGTTTGAAAGTACACAAACAAATACATGTATGGTTTTGAGATAAAAAACAATGGTTTGTAAACATTTCAAAAGAAAATAATTTTCCATTCAAAAAATCAAGTCTTTTTATTAAAATAAATAGATAGATAATCTGTTCTAATATTATAAATTTTATATCATAATTTGAAAATATTATAAACATAGAATATTATAAGGGAGACACACTTGTCATAAGAATTTTTAAACAATGATCTAACCAAATATAATTCTAAAAAACATAATCTTAAGGAATATAATTTTATTTATAAAGATAAAATCCATTTCAAAAAACCAGAAAATATAAATTATAAATTTAAATAAATAAACAAATTTTCCTTAAAAATAAATTTGAAAACATGATGGAAAAAAATTAAAAATTTCAAATAAGGAATTTTTTTTAAAAAAACCATCTATTACCTTTAATGGAACCATAGAGGATGACCCAAGAAGTATAATACCAAAGCAGTTCTCTTCCCAAGTAGGTATTGGAAAAGGGTATTTTCAAATGGGTATACATTGGGAAAGGAGGCCTCTTATATAGACTCTAATATTGTAATTAAAATATATTTTATATAATTTTTTTTAATATTCAAGTTTCATATTTATACTAATTTAAACATTTGTGTCTGAGATAAAGACACAAGAGTGTCTCAATTTGATTCTATGTTCAAATTAACAATCATGATATCTATTGTTGAAAAGAATAGTGGGAGGTAGGATTCAATACATTCAATGAATAAGGAATGTAATTGGAGAAACAACCAAATTGAAAGTAAATATTGATTGTGTGGTGCACATAATTATCTTTTTGAGAATGAATAGAATCATACAATATATATATATATTATCGAAAAAATGAATAGATAATCAACATATTTGATTACGAAATACCATAAATGACAATGGATATAAACAAAAATAACTGGAATTAGCTACAGATATGTTTAAATATCTAGATCATGATTTGCTTCATTTTGATCCACATTAGTACAAAAAAATAGCAAAAAATATTAACCATAAGAAAAATTTAAAGAAATTTCAAACATCATATGATATAGGGAAATAATAAAGAATGAAAATCAAATAAATTAATATGTTTAATTCACTCTAACAGATATGATTCCGACCCCAAATCATTAAAATATGTCTACCTCAAAATATTTGAGAATAATTTTACAAGAGGAAGTGAATTATTTGAGTTGAAAACCCAAATCGAACATATTTGGGCTCTGTACTCGGACTCCTGAAATCCATCTATGAACTCAGATCTACATACAGATGATTTGTTCGGCTATGACCTCACATCCAAAGAAGAACCACCACTATGACACCACTTCATCTCACTTGTGACCTTGTTTAGACTCGCCTCATACCAAAGATGAACCATTGACCTGCGTCAGCCCCGAATCCCAGTTGTGCTACCTCTTACCTTTGCCGTATGCCAAAGTCTCCTGATACCTCACTTGAAGGAACACTCATAACACCTCTCGATTTCCCAAATCTCTATAACCAGAAACTCTAAAACCTCCTTCTCTATTTTTGTTGTTGTTATTCTTATTATTTTCTTATTTTCTTAATTTTATTATACATTTTTTATTTTTGGTTTATTATTTTAATTTTGTTTTATTTTATAAGAACTGAATTCTTATTTTAGTTAAATGAAATTTAAATTTAAATTTATAAATTATCTAGATGATAAAATTTTAATAATTACTTATCTTACATACTTTATTTATTCATAATTAACATAATACAATTATTATTTTCATAATTATTTTAAATAATTTTATTCTTATAAAAACACCATTTATTAATTTACTACCAAATATTGTTATTATTATTATTAAATAATAAATATTGTATATTCTAATCCTTCAAACAAGAATATATTAATGTTTAATTATTGAAAATAGTATTTCTATAAAATAAAATTATTATTATCTAAATATGTTTAATTCAATATAATTTATCTGGTAATAACATTTAAAAATAATTTTCAAAAATGTTATTATTAAAACATATTTTTATTGCATTTAATTATAAAATGTATACATATATATATTTTTATTAATAATAAATTTATATTTCATAAATAATACTACAATTAGATATGTGCTATTTAATCAAAAATTATTTACAAAATTTAATATTTATTTATAAATTTGTTTTATCAAATTGAAATTGACATTGAATTAATAAAAATACTAATAAAAAATAAATCTTTTTTTAAAAATCAAGGTGCTACAATATCAGTAATCTAAGAGAAGGTGATCACTATTATTTCTTAGAAGCAGCCTAGGAACATGTTATCTATATGAATTTTCTTTAGGATAGATGGTTATTATAGGTTCTTAATTCATGAATTCCCTTTCATAGAAGCACATATTACAAGATTGACTTAGGGTTTGAAATTCACAAGGTGAGAGACCTAGGAGATTGACTTTTAGGAGCTAAAAGAGAGGCTGACTTCCACACTGATCCTAATTCTTCTAGAGTTGGGAAGAACCTATATGATTTATTAAGATGCATCAAACATCAATCTAGGAGTAGTTCAGATGTAGTAAGATAGATTCATGGAATATGGTTCTCCTCAGTTGGGTACTAATGACTGGAATTACTCAATACATGATCTCACGTTGGAATATATAGTTCATAATTTCAATTTTTTGGGGGAATTATAAGTTTGAAGAGAATTTTTTGGTTTATACAGATAACAAAATCATTAGGTATATCTTTACACAACGTGACATGATCCTCTTATTGAGAAGGTGGGTCAAACACATTTAATCATTCAAGTTTGACCTTGCCTATCTGCCTAGAAAAGGTATTTGAGTTTCCAATTCACTAAGCTGGAAGACTTAGGTAAAAGTTGTTCAGAAAAATAATGATAAATAGAAGTTGATGGATAATTATAAGACTATATAAAGAATACCTTTTCATTCACCCCTATGCTGGATAGAGGTAGGAGAGGAAGATCTACTAGGACCTAGTCTTGTTTGGGAGAATTGAGAGTAGATATAACTTATTAGGAAGATTATGATTACTACATAGTGTTGAATGAAATCTTATACTTATCTCCATAAATTTAATATATATTTCAAGGTCAAGGATAATGTTTTCTTTCATGTATTTATAATAACAGGACATATTGTGATTTATATATAACACAATATATCACCTTATTTTTTCGAGACTTTCGAGTTATTAGAGAGAGTCAAGACGGTTTCCTATCAGATAACTTTTCCTTAAGGGCACTAATACCTGAATGATTTATTACTTATATCAGAACATCATAGATATCATGATAAACAATATAATACTTGTAATACAGATAATGTTTAATTGGTTTCTTATACTTCTTTTGAGTAGAATCCCATTTATATCGTTGATCAAAGAAAAAAGTATCTCAAAGGTTTTTTTGTTCTTATGGTAAGGCTACTATGGAAGCAGAACCATCTATAAAAAGAGAATTGGGGGAGAGAGGTTGAATTACATACTGAGTGACAAGAGTAATTCTCATACGATGGTTTACCACTCTTGAATGGTAAAATCTAGGAAGAGTTTATTTAATTGGATGAAGACTGTATTGTAAGAACCTGAATATTATTTCCAGGTATGGGTTTTCTTTTCTGGTTGTTTTTGAGAAAAAGAGAAGTTCGGTAATTTTCAGGTGTACACACTGTGTACTTATTAGTACACTCCTTGTATTCGGCTACCGCAGGTAGCCGTGTTCTGGCCATGTAATGGCCAAACACACGGTCGTGTTGGGTGACCTGGAGACTGTTAAAGCGGAGCTGGGTTAAGGCAAGTACATGCTGTGTACTTTTAAAGAACATGCCGTGTATTATCTTTTATTTCATTAAATGGGGCGGGGTCGTGTCTAATTGACAGAACCTCCTTCTTATTGACATGACTCATCTAATAGGGATCGTAAGACACTAATCTTCTCCAATCCCCCCGAATCTTTATCCATTATTTGATTAGACAACCATATATTTCCTTGGAATCACCAAGGTATGCTGTTCCTACTTCTACAACCTTATTTCTTGTTTTCTCTTATTTCACGACATATTCTTGGTTGAACATTTTAGACATTTTTTGTAGATCTACATTGTTCTAGGTCGACTTGAAGGCTGAGATTCAAATATATCGATCGTACAACACTGAGGTAGGTGGTTTGTGCCTTTTCGTAGTTAGTCTTTGGGTTATATGTGCAAAAGTTCCCAATACCCTTGTTTCAGGTATTGTGTGTTTATAGTCCTTAGCACTGTAATTTCCTGAAATTTCTTATGTGCTTGAGTATAGGATTTATGATTTTAAATAGAGTCATTTACCTTGATATGGATGTGTTGCCAATGTTTGCTTGATATTGACCGTTTGGTCTACCTTTGCATGTTAGGATTCTTTGTTTTTTATGTATAGTGATGTTAGGATGGAGTGATTTTATTTGACATGCTGTGATATGCTTAGACTATCTAGCCAAGCTGTTCTTGAGGTTTAATTTTTCTTCCAAATATTGTTTGTGCATGATTTTTTACACAAGTCTGTGGGAACCTTGTGTAGTAGACGAAAGAGAGAATGGACGCTGAGGGTTTCTCTAGAGTGTCTGTTTACTTTCATGTTGCGATACCATAGGAGGGATGACGTTGGACAATCTATCAGAGTGTCTGTAGTTCCAAGTTGCAAGAACACATAGGGAATTGGACGTTGAGTGCTTCCCCATAGTGTCTTTAGTTTATTGATAAACTACCACAAGGGCGAATTGATAGTGAGTTCTTCCTCATAGAGTTTTTGCTAAAGATGAACCAGAGGGGTTAGACTGTGAGTACTTCCAAGAGGGTTGCATATGTTTTTTTTTGTTGAACCATAGGGGTTAGTATGTGAGTATGTCATAGAGGTTTACTTGGTTTTGATTAGTTTTTTACTTGATATATGAAATGGAATGCATTTAAACATCAGGATTTATTACTTTTGAGTACTTCCTTGTCTACTTCTTCTTTTTGCTTATTGTCTGCCATATATATTCACTGACTATTAGGAACATATCATTGTGTGGTTGCCTATTGGGATTTTGTCTCACACCCTATTTGGGTCATGCTTTTTGGCCCAAATAGATTATATTATTGCATGTCTAGATTAAGGAAAACACCCTTCTACTTTTGGTAAATGATTGATGTGGAGTTGGAGAGCATGGGACCAAGTTGAGTATTGTGTTGCTGCTAGAGTTTATTTGTTTTCTCTATAATTTGGTTTTATTACTATATTCCATCATTTAGACTTGTTTGGATACTTTCCTAGATATATGTATCATGCATCATTTATATATGTGTGCTCCAGTTATTCATTACATTCATTTTTTTAATTATTTCATGTTAATACTGCTTCCAATATTGTTATCTATTTATATCCATTGTGTTACTCTGCCAATGAGGGCATAGTTTCCCCACTATCACACCCAAGTCCCTCACTACTAGTTAGTATCCTCTGGCATTTGGGGAAATGCACTTGAGGCCATGTAACCAACTGGGTATGGGGCACCTCTGGGCGGATCCCAGAACAGGGTCATTACAAAGTCATAGAAGAGGAATTATTTTCTCCTTGAATTAATGTTTGAAGCCTATAACCATGGATAAGAAGGAATATGTACTTTTTAATAAGCTGTGCCCATGAGTAGCTAACCTATGTATAGGGAAACGTCAATTTACCTCGTTTGTTTCAATATTTTCAAGTTTTACAATTATTACGGTTGATTTGATTTCACCGTTGGGTGATTCACATGGTTTGTGCTAATATTGTTGATATTTTTGGGGTTCTATTTTCATTGCAACCCAATGAGATAAGGGTATTCCATATCATGCATCATGTAGGAACTTTCTAGAAATCACATGTCATGAATCGTTGCCATGCCAGTTTGGGTACATTACAGATTTCATGTTGTTGTGATAGATGTTGTGTTAAATATGAATGCTGTTATGATAGATTTCTTGATAGAATACTTGTTGTTTGATAGGGTATTGGTTGTATATGGTTTTACTTGAATGAACACAAAACATTTGTTATTGAGGTGTTATGGGCCCCAGGGGATCAGAATTTGGTGGATTATTACCTTGTTATTTAGTGTATATAACATGTATAATATTCCAGGATTTGATTCGTAGGGAGTATGGGCCCTCACAGATTGGAATTTGGAACATTAATGTTCATTTCAGTGTTTTTCTAGGTTCTAGAGTATTTTCTAAGGCTTACTGTCCAGAAAAAACTAGAATACAGAGCGCGTAACAACAAATACATGCCATGTATCCTTCTTTTATGGAAAGAAATGTTTTCATTATGTATATGTCTTGTAATGTATGTAAACACCGTGTAGTCTCTAACTGTGTCACTGGCTGTGTGGGTAGAGACACGGGGTAGGAAAATATTTTGTGGGACATGCCATGTACCGGATGTACAAGTCGTGTTGTGTAGACCCTGTGTCTACCCGTGTGACTAATGACCCAGATGGATAAAACATAGGTTATACACACCATGTCAAGATTGAACACGATGTGTAGTATAACCCTTGTATCTGGACGTGTAACGAACAACACGGGGTAGTAAAATCCATCTAGTACATGCTGTGTCCGGAATAAACATGTCTTGTAGTGTCATCCCTATGTCCAACCATGTGACTATCAACATTGGCAGTTGAAACCAAATTGGCACATGATGTGTCTAGAACAAACACGCCGTGTAGTCTTGTCCTAGGATGACCATGTGGGTTAGTCGTGTAGAAGAACATGGGCAGGGGGACATGATTCATGTACATGTCGTGTCTTGGAGAAACACACTATGTATATAGGGTGTTAGGTGACCATTTTTGGAAAAAGTACACGCCCATGTGAAGGCTAAATGAACACACCGTGTAGTTGTTATACACGTCATGTAACCACGTTTTAAAAATACATGAATGTTTTCTTTATCCTGTTTCTTTCATGCACTTCTAAGTTTCGGTCCTTGATAATTTTGATATAAGGTGTGCGCTTGAACTTGCAGAGTCATGCCACCGAGAAGTCCTCTGGTTGTGTGCTTATTACAAGGTAGTGATCAGACACTGGAAATGGTAGTTCAAGAACTTCTAGTAGATCCTTATATAGTACTAGTATTGGCACTAACCATCATTCCAGACACAGGTGATACCACACAGTTCTGGGAGGGATTTATGAGGTTATTTTCAGACCTTACTGGGAGCACCACATCCTTCCTCGTCAATGGAAAAATTGTCGCGGGTTTTCCAACAGCATCACCCTCCCACCTTCATAAGGGAAGTAGGACCTCAGGCTGTAGAGTTATTATTAGAATCCATGATTTATCTCTTCAATCATCTGGAGACACCTCCTGATAGGAGGGTCAAGCTCGCTACGTATATTCTTCAGGACTCTACCAAGAGATGGTGGGATGTGATCTCATAGGTGGGATTCCAGCAGGTTATGGTGTGGGATGAGTTCTAGGGTTCCTTTAATGACTACTTCTACCTGGAGACGTTGAGGGCCGATTGTTCTTGGGAGTTCATGAGTTTGGATGAGGTACTCTCTCAGTCATGGAGTATGCTTCTTGTTTCTCAGAGTTGCAACACTTCACACCAATCCCAAGAGATGATGAGTTTTTTCTAGCAGGGATGTTTGAGGACGGTCTCAGGCATGACATCTGATCTCAGGTGAATATATTTAAGTTAAACTCCATCACTTTTATAGTGAACTATAAGCTGATCACATAGTGCAATATGAGGTATTCTGGAGCTGTGAGCTAGGGTGGTTCCACATCCGGAGTTGGTACCCCTCTTACTAATAGTAGGATGTGCTGTAGGGAGTCTATGCATGAAGATCTGAGTAGGTGGTATACTTCTTCTGGTGGAAAGGTAGTGGGCTACCTGTGAGGGAAGAGCAGGAATATGTGGCCACATTTCCTGAGAGACCCAGTCGAGTGCCTATATTGCAGCATGACAGGCCATCTTCAACGGTTCTGTCAGTTTTTCTCACTAGCAGGTGGTGATTGATGTTCTTTTATGACCCCTTGTTTGGGAGAAGCACCACCAATTTCTCAACAGTCTAGGAACTGGTGTTCTTCCAGCCTTTCAGGTTGAGGTGGAGGTCATAGCTGTGGTATCCAGTCGGCAGGATTTCAGCGACAACATAATAGATCAGCTTAGGCTGGTCAGGCAGGGTCAGAGGGATATAGTACAGGTCAGGCTTTTCCAATGCAACAAACCTAGCATAAGTAGGATCTCATTTCCTCTAAATTTCATGGTACGATCTTAGTAACCTCGTTTTTAGCTTCTACACTTTTCGATAGAGGGACTTCCCATAGTTTCATATATGTTGTTATTGTGGAGCGCCATGGGATCTATATCTTTTCTTCTACTGATTTCTAGATGTTGGACTATCCACAGGGGACAAAGAAGACTACTGTATTTCAATGCAAGGAGTTCCCTCTTGAGGTTCGTGGGTGCCACTTATTATGGGACCTCTATGTCTTAGAGATTAAAGGATATTATGTCATTCTCGGAATGGACTAGTTAGGTCCCTTCCAGGATTTTATCGACTGCTATCACTATAGGGTGAGTTTCAAATCACTAGAGGGTGGATCATTTCTTTATAAGGGATAATGAGATGTCCAGATGAGAAGAGTGGGACTTGAGCATCCTGAGTTGGGAGGAGTTATAGCCCAGATTGACAGTCTATATCTGCATGACCGGGGGACTTCACAATTGGAATTTCCTCTAGTGGTAAATCGTTTTAGGTATGTCTTTCCATAAGAATTTCAGGTTTTCCTCCGGAGTGAGAGGTATAAATTCTTGTTGAGCTTGTTCTAGGAGAAGCACCAGTTTCCATTCCTCTTTATAGGATGGCTACATCAGTGCTACAGGATCTCAAGAAGAAGTTGGAGGAGTTGCAGGCAAAGTGTTTCGTCTGAACCAGTAATTCTCCTTGGCGTTCTCCTGTCCTGGTTGAGATGAAGGAAGATGATACACTTAAACTTTTTCTGGATTATCGGAAGTTGAACCAGCTGACAGTCAAGAACCGATATCCATTTTTAGGATTGAGGATCTATTTGATCAGCTTCGAGGAGCCCGAGTGTTCTCAAAGATTGACATAATATCCGCTTACGATCAATTTCATGTTAGACTATTTGATAAACCTCTTTCAGCCTTGTGTAGCAGGTATGGTCTATACACGTACGTGGTTATGCTGTTTGGTCTCACGAACATGCATACTATTTTCATGGAATAGATGAACTGAGTGTTCCATCCATACATGGATTATTTCATGGTAGTCTTTGTGGATGATATCTTAGTGTACTCTCACACCCGACAATACAATTATCACATCTTGAGATTGTTTTGAGTACACTGAGAGATAATCAGTTATATTCTAAGCTCTCAAAATGCTACTTTTGGATAGACCAGATTCACTTCTTGGGTCATGTTATCTCAGAAACAGGACTGTTAGTAGACCTAGAGAAAGTGAGGGAAGTAGTTTCTCAGAAGCATTCGAAGAACATTTTTGAGTTAAAAAGTTTCTCCAGGGTGAGTTGGATACTACAGATGTTTCATACAGGACTTCCCACGCTTATTAGCACCACTGAAGGTCCTAACAAAGAAGGGTGTGAAGTACTTGTGGTCATATGTTTGCGAGTCAGCCTTTCAGGAGATGAAAGGAAGGTTGACTTCAACACCAATATGAGTATTTCCAGATCCATGAAAGAGCTACACTATTTACTATGATGCATCAGGTATCGGGTTGCGAGCTGTGCTTATTCATGGAGAAGGAGTCACTGCATACGAGTCTTGGAAATTGAGGCCACATGAGAGGAATTACCCGACAGATGATCTCGAGTTGGCTGCAGTTGTTCACGCCTTATGATATTAGAGAAATTACCTATTGGGAGGTAATTCTATGGTTTTGACCAACCACAAAATCCTCAAGTATATCTTTACTCAGCGTGATCTGAATCAGAGATAGCAAAAGTGGGTCGAGTACCTTTATTCATTTGACATTGAGCTTGCCTACACACCTGAGAAAGGAAACGCTATAGTTGATGCACTGAGCAAGGGGACTCAGATACAAGCAGTTCAGGAGGCCAGTAGTGAGTGGAAGCTTATGGATATGTTCTTTGAGATGCATTTAGAGGTGCATGATAGATCATGGAAGATGTTTCATTCTTCTATATCTCTTACGTCTACTCTTCTTGAACAAGTGTGAATGAGGAAGCTATCAGATTCCGAAGGCCTAGTCATAAAAAAAAGTGTGTCCTGAGAAGACACTATTCTGGGATGGACTGTAGGCAAGGATGAGTTCTCGCGATTTCAGGGGCACACATGGGTGTCAGTATAAAAGCATGAGGAGCTGATGGAAGACTTTCATTCCTCAATTTGGGAAGTTCATCATGGTTTCACCAAGATGTATCAGGATATACATCATCAGTATTGGTGGCCAGGTATAAAGAGAGATGTTCCTGGTTTCTTCATGAGGTCTTCCACCTGTCAGTAGGTGATGGAGGAGAATCCGTGAACAACAGGGGTTTTACAGTAGTTACCCATTCACTAGTGGAAGTGGAATGATGTCGTGATGGACTTCGTGACAAGTTTACCAAGGTCGCCTCAAGGGAATGATGCAGTTTGGGTTGTCATTAAGAGACTCATGAATGTTTCCCACTTCTTGCTGATCAAAGAGACCTTCAGTGTGGATGAGTTGGGAAGGTTTTACATCTGAGATATCGTACGACTACATTGGGTTTCAGGCACTGTTGTTTCAAACAGGGACACACGTTTTACTTCTCAGGTCTGTCAGGGACTACATGGGGCTTTTGGAACATAGGTACTTCTGAGTAAAACTTACCATCCACAGACAGATGGCCAGTTTGAGCATACGATTCAGGTGCTAGAGGACATGTATCAATCATGCATCCTATATTTTGGAGGTTCTTGGGAGAAGAACATACCTCTTGTGGAGTTTTCCTATAATAATAGTATTCAAGAAACTAATCAGATGGCACATTATGAGGCTTTGAATGGTATCCCATTATGATTACCGTTATGTTGGTTGGAAGAAGGAGAGTCAGCTATGCTGGGACCTCATATTGTCCAGGAGACCACATAGAAGATAAAGTTGATTCGGAAAAGGATGGCTACTGCACAGTCCTGATAGAAGTCTTATGCTGACTGACGCTGATGACCTCTGGAGTTCAAGGTTGGAGATCATGTTTTCATGTGTATCACACAAAGGTTGGGACATAGGAGGATTAACATACAAGGTAAGGTTTCACTGATATATATTGGAACGTTTGAGGTTTTAGAGAGACTAGGGATAGTTTCCTATCTTCTACAGTTTCCTCAGAGGTACTAGTCTATGCACAATATTTTCCACATTTATCATTTATAGCATTACTTCTTAGACCCGTCTCATGTCTTTCAACCTGAGAAGGTTGATTTGGAGGTGGATGCATCATTATAGGAGCATCCCATCCTAATTTTTAATTATAGTGAAAATATTATCTATGGCCTATTTGCTCATTTAGTATGAGGGCTATGGTACCACAGGAAAGTATAGGATGAGTCCTAGGAGAGGGAAGCCGGCGTATGATCATAGTGGCCAGAGCTGTTTGAGGTTTCTTCTTCTACACCACCTTGTTAAGGAAATTCGAGGACAAATTTCATTAAGGGGGGATGTTTTTAAGAACCCGGATCTTCTTTTTAAGTACGAGTTTTCTTTTCTAGTTGTTTTTAGAAAAGTATGATTTCTGGAAATTTCAGGAGTACACGCTGTGTACTTATAAGTACACACTGTGTATTGAGTTACCGCAGGTAGCCGTGTGCTGGCCATGTAATGGCTGAACACATGGCTGTGTGGGGTGACCTGAAGACTGTCTAAAGAAGAGCTCAGTTAAGGAAAGTACATGTCGTGTACTTTTAAAGAACACGTGGTGCATTTTCTTCTTATTTCATTAAACAGAACAAGGTCATGTCTAATCGACAGAACCTCCTTCTTCTCAACCTGACTCATACTGGAGTGACCGTACGAAATGAATCTTCTTCGAGCCCCTCGACTCTTCATCCATTCTCTGATTCAACCTTGGTTTATTGCATTGGAATTACCATGGTAATCTCTTCATTCTTCTAGAGCCTCACTTCTTGTTTTCTCCACTTTCATTAGATATTATTGGTTGAACTTTTTACACTTTTTTGTAGATCTATGACATTCTAAGTCAAATCAAAGGCTAAGATTCAACTATATCGATCGTACAATGTCGAGGTTGGTGGTTTGTGCCATTCAGTAGTTGGTATTTGGGTTATATGTGAAAAACTACCCAATAACCTTGTTTGGGGTATTGTGTGTTTTTGGTCCTTAGCCATGTAATTTCCTGCTATGCCTTGTTTTCTTGAGTAGAGGATTTATTATTGTAAATAGTGTTATTTACCTTTCTATGGATGTGTTGCCCATGTTTGCTTGATATTGACTATTTAGTCTAGCTTATCCTGTTAGGTTGCTTTGTTTTCCATTCATAGTGATGTTAGGATGGAGTAATTTTATTTTACATGTTGGGATATTCTATAGACTATTTATCCATGTAGTTCATGAGGTTTACTTTGGATTCCATATACTGTTTGTGCTTGATTGTTTACATAGGGCTTTGGGAACCTGGTGCAGTAGACCATAGGGAGAATGGATACTGAGGGCTTCTCCAGATTGTCTATTTACTTTCATGTTGTGAGACCATAGGGGGGATGGATGTTCAGTGCTCCCGCAGAGTGTCTCTAGTTCGACATTTTGAAACCATAGGGGGAATTAGACATTGAGTACTTCCCCATAGTGTCTTTAGTTTTCTGATAAAAGACCACAGGGTGAATTGACGGTGAGTGCTTCCTTAGAGTGTCTTGGCTAAAGTGGAACCAGAGGGGTTAGACTATGAGTACTTCCTAGGGGGTTTCTCATGTTTGTTTGGTTGAACCATAAGGGATAGGCTATGAGTACTCCCTAGAGGGTTACTTTGTTTTGAATAGTTGTTTACTTTATATATGAAATGGAATGCATTTAAACGTCATGATTGGTTACTTTTGAGTACTTCTTTGTCTAATGATTATTTTTTCTTATTGTCTAGAATATATATATACTAACTATTAGGAATAGATCTTTGGGTGGTTACCTACTGGTATTTCATCTCACACCATATTTGGGTCATGATTTTGGGCCCAAAAATATTTTATTATTGTAGGTATAGATAAGGGAAAGTGCCCTTCTACTTCAGGTACTTGATTTCTATGGTGCTGGAAAGCATGGGACCTAGGTGAGGCTTGCAATGCTGCTCAAGTTTATTTGTTTTCTTTTTTTAATTTGGTTTAGTACTGTATTCCATAATTGTGAATTGTTTGGATGATTTCTTAGACATATATATCATGTATCATTTACATATGTGTGCTCCAGTTGTTTATTATTTCCGTTGTTTACTTATTGGATGTTAATACAGATTCCACTATTGTTATCTGTTTATATCTGCTATGTTACTCAACCAATGAGGGTATAGTTTCCCCACTATCACACCCGAGGCCCTCACTACTAGTCAGAAGCCTCTGATGTTTGGGGAAATGCGCTTTAGGCCATGTGACCAACCGAGTACGGGGAACCTCTTGGTGGCTCCCGAAATTGGGGCGTTACATGTATGATCGTTATTTTTCATCAAGGAACAATAACTTTAGTGTGAGTTCCTAGTCAAGGAATTATATCGCAAAAATGGGGGAGGGGTTGAATTAGTGATACTCTTTTTCTTTTATGTTTCCTTTAAATTGGAAAAAACTTTTTCTCCTATAAAAGATGCAATTCCATGCTGAAAAAAAAACAAAAACAAATCCATAGGAACAGAAGTATTTACAATGTTCACTATTTGATATGAATATCTACAGCCATGGTATGGTTTGGAGACAATCCAATACCATACAATCCACTATAAAACAATTATTGGATTACAGATAGTGGGATATGCCCTTTAAATCATGTATCACTTTGAAGAAAATCCAAATGTGCATGTGAACCCACTCAACACAAATAGGGTAATTGAATTATTATGTAACAAATTGTGTTACAAGTGCTTTTTTAGTTCAACTAATGTATTCTATTGAAATACAATTCATTAATTCTGTATCTGGAAGAAAGGTAAGGTCATCTTGGACTTTTTTTTTTGAAAACATTGTCTGGTTTTCTAGGGTCTGATTTTCCTAGTCGGATTCCTCTGAGTACGATGATTGAAAAAAATTATTCAACTATAGTTTTCAGATAGAATACAATATAAATGAATTAGTACGACTTAAAATTAGAATAAAATACTTCTTCAGTATAAGAAACCCAATATGGAAATCTTTAAGATGATTAATCCAGCCTGATATAATGATCAGCTGAATACAGTGTTGACAAACAGAAATCAATGATCTACGGAGTACGATGAATTATGAGTATGATTATTAGTTGAATACAATGTTTTGATCTTGTCTTTTTCTACATTGAAATTTATTCAAAACAAAAAAAATGGTATCCCTTTATCTCCCTGAAAACTCAGAGCTTCTCTCTCTACTGTGGTGAATAGTACTAGTAGTTAGAAAGTACCAAGTATTTCCCCTGTTATAGGTGTCCCTACAAATTTTTGGGTAGGAATCTAAAAAAACCCACTAAAAAAAATCAACCACATTTCAATTTCCCCTAAAATAATGAATGCATTTCAACTTCATCAATGCTTCTTAAAACATGAAGATTCTTCTTCAAAAATCATCTCGTTATTCATACTTTCATTTCAGTTATAAGTATGATTTCATAACATGATCCAATTTTTATCAATACAATTTCTTCAATACGAATCTCAGTATCAATTGAAAACAAATTTATGAATAAATGGATACCTTTATGATTTCATGAATTCAATGCTCAAAACTGATTTGAATCAAAATCATTCATTTGAATGTATAACCCCCCCCTGATAATTTATTCTGAAATCTCCTTCTATTTACTTTTCTCTTGACACACTTGATATTCAAAACTGCATTCACAAAATTGTACTTATATCATGACTTCAGGAACTTAAATTCATTTGAGAATAGATTTGGAATTGTCACACGTGGATTAGAAACTATCATAACTTACCATTTATTCCAGCAGCTTCATTTTCCTCACAACCCGTGTATAATCTTTTCTGAATACAATTGGTCTAGATATGATCATCCAAAGTACGATCATTTTGGATACTATTAGCCTAGATAAAATTTTACATAATACGATCTTTTTTGGGTATGATCATTCTAGGTAAAATAATTCAAGATTCGATAGATCTGGATACAATTTTCCAGAATACGTTCTTTTCTAGGTACAATCATTATTAAAAACAATTGTCACCATCTATTACTCTTCTATAGTCACCTCTTCTTCAATTGTCACCACCTTTTCAACCAGAAAAACCATTTCAATCAGTAACACCATTTCAATCAGCACCAAATTTTCAGTTGGTACAACATTTTAAAATAGAACCACCTTTTAATACAAAATCACCTTTTAAAATAAAATCACCTTTTAAAAAAACACTGGCTCTTCAATCAAAAACATCTCTTCTACTCCCCCATTCATCCATTAAACATGCATCACAAGTTATCAATTCAACTTATGTTTTATATGAAATAAAAATTTGCAAAGCATCAACAAAATTGATTCATCATAGTCACAGAGACTCCTATTTAAAAGAACCACTTCCTTCACATCGATTCCTCAGTGAATATGATGAAATTTACTTACAGAAAGATGTATTCACTTTCATTCCGGACCTGAGTCGTGTATGATCAAAACCTTTAGTTCTAGAAAAAAATATTCTCATTATGATGGAATTTCATAATGAGTACGGTTATTTTGAAAACATGAGTATGATTATTTTAAAAACATTGATATGTTTATTTTGAAAACATGGATCTGATTCTTTTAAAAACAATCCTCATTATGTTTTTTCCATAAACAAAGTGAGGTGAATTCAAAAAAAATTCCTTAATAACAAAAGTAAAAAATTGAATGAAAAAACCTCCATCGTCATCTTTGTCCCAAAAATATCCCTTTGGGATTATTTATCAACCAATTTTCATAAATCAATGAACTTTGTATCCTCAACAAATGGATCACTTGTCAATAATTCTATGCCTGTGTGAGCTAACTCATTTCAAGAAAGAAGAATCATTAATATCAAAACCAGGTTGTCCAAAAGAACTGATTATGAAAACATCTTCATGTTTTTTCCTATACTCTTCTTCAACATCCCTGGAATACAAAACAATTTCTTTCCTACAATTAATCCAACAAACAGTTAGAACAGTTCACTCCCAAAACAATACTAAATTCATAACTTACTTAAAAATATCTATTTTAAAGAATTGATTTATGAAACAATAAAATTATCCCCCTTGATAATACAATCCAATGGTAAGATAAGATAATGGAAAAAAATTCATACCTCATCCTTGAAAACAAGAAGGCTTGACACTCATGTTCAACCTCACTTTTGAGAATGAATAATTCATTAATTGTTTTGTAAAAATGTTTTCCACTTTCTCTAATGTAGGAACATAATCCATATTTAATTAATTATTCTCCACCTTCTCTTTGATTAAATGATATTTGATATAAATATTTATCGAATGATAGTGTTGAACATGATTTCTAGTAAGATTGATTGTTCTTTGATTTTTGCAACCTAATAGAAAGGGAAATTTCCCTTCAACAAGTAAATCTTCCAATTGTGTTTTAATCCACATAAGTTGAGTAGTGGCTTGAGTGGAAATAAAATACTCAAATTCAGAAATATTGAGAGTTAATAAATTCTATTTCTTTGAATTCCAGCTAACATTATTCTTTCTGATAACAAATAATCTACCAGATATGGATCTTCTATCATTTACATTTCTTTACCCTTATGAATCAGAATACCCAAACAAATAAATAATATCTAATATGAAATACCTAAATTTGATTTATGTGGTGCCATTGATGTATATGAGAATTATTTTTCTAGAAATAAGATGTGATTCTTATGGCGCACTCTGAAATCATGCACATAAAGTAACAACATAAAAAATGGCATGTCTTAAGGCAGTCAAATATAATAATCTTCTAATCAGCTTCGAATACACTTTATTATCACCTTATGTTTCTTCTCCAAATTCACTCAAATTTGTTCCCATCTAAATAGCTGTGGAAATAGGTTTTGAGGTTTTTATGCTGGAACTCTTGAGAAGTTCATTAGCATACATTTCTAGGGAGAGAAAATTTTATTCTTTATATTTCAAGATTTGTAACCCAAGAAATTATTTCATTTCCCCCATTATGAAAATTTCCAATAACTTTTTCATCACTTTAGTAAGTCCATCACAACTTCTATCATCATTCCTAGAAAATATAATATCATAAACATAAACAATCACAATGAGGGAATACTATTAAAATGTCTTATAAATAGATTGATATCCACTATTCATATCACGAAATTCATTATTTGTAAGCCAGTATCCAATTTGAAATACCATGCCTTCGAATCCTATTTTAGCCCATAGAAAGGTTTTTTTAATTTTCACACATAACAATCGTCTTTTCCAAAAAAAATAATAACATGTTTTATAGTATGAACCTCTTATACAAGATAACCATTCAGTAATGTAGATTTAACATACATTTGAAAGATCATATAGCCTCACTGTGCAAAAATCACAAGAAATATTCTAATTGTTTCCAATCTGGCCATTGAAGAAAATGATTAATCAAAATCAATTCTTTCAATCTGAAAATACCCTTTGCAAACCAATATTTTTTTTTCTTATAACTTCACCTTTTTTATTCATCATGTTCTAGAAAACCCATTTTGTACCAATGATATTTTTGTTATTTGGATTGGGTATGAGTTCCCATGTATTGTTCTTTTCATTCTGATCTAATTATTCATCCAAGTCTTGATACAATTGTGGAAGCGCAAAAGAATCTTTCACATCATTTGGTTCCACTTTTGAATATATAGATATATGTTTGATAGAATTTTCATTCCTTATGGTTTGAGACTTTTTTTATTGATGAACAATTATATTATGAGCTTACACTTGTTTCCTCATCCTGGGATGAGTCTCTTGAGAATCATCTTCATAACTTGAAATAAATGAGTCTATTTCTTCTTCTTGATTTGGAATACAATTTTCTGTATCCTTATCAAAAATTTCATTCTTCGACACGATCAACTTTATTTTCTTCATCAATATGTTTTTCTGTCCTAATTCTTTCAACCACCTTCACATCAATAGAATCAACATTACTTTTTTGTTTCTTTATTGAAGCATCTATATCATATTCTTTCTAGATCATAGCTATGAAAGATTCTATCTTTACATTTCTATTCAAATTTTCTATAGTTTCCACCTTTCTTCAATATAAAAAATGGACTCCCAAAAAAACTACAGTGATTTATACATCGTGTTTTCTAGAAAACAATTCATATGAAGCCATATATGATTGATAACTATAGAAAAAAAGGTTCTGAATGTTAATATATGTACTCATGTCTTGCCTCTAAAAGTAATATGAATGACCATGTTCAGGTAACATTGATCTTCCCATTTCCACCAAGCTTCTATTATTTCATTAAACAACCCCATTTTGTTGTGGAGAGTATGCGGATCTATACACATGCCAAATTCCATAATTCTCAAGGTAGTTTTCAAATTATTCACATCTATATTAACCACCATTTCCTTTTCTCAACATATTTACAGAATACTCAAATTCATTCCCAGTTTTCCTTATGCAACTTTTAAACATTTTAAAAGCATATGATTTGTGTTTCATATACATGAAACAATTAATTCAAGTAAAATCATCAATGAAATGGATAAAGTACTTATCTCCATTTGTTGATTGTTTTCACATTGGCCAACATATATCAGAATGAATGAGCACTAGCGGATGTTTTGAACAAATCCGAACATTATTTTGCACGAAATTTGTAATCATTTGTTTCTCACAGATAATGCAACACCAATTTTTTTCTTCATAGAAAATAAAAAATGTTCCGAACACTATTATTGTAAGATAAATTTCTCATGTTTCTCTGCCCAATGTGTCCAAGTCTTTTATGCCATAGATGATTTTCTTCCACCATGTTCATGTAACAAGAGTTTTGTATTTCACTAATCTAAAACAAATTCTATTTTGTATATTATCCTCTTGGAACTATCCTTCCACCTTCTTCATTATTCACAAAAAACCCATCTTTCCTGAAGATAAATTTGTTACCCTCATCACACAATTGTGAAACACTTAGAAAATTTTTCTTCAACCCATCAACATATAATGTATTATTGGATTTCATCATTTCATTTCCAATGATGGATGATCCAACCACTTTGATCTTTAGGGATTCATCACTTTCAAATAACATTGTCACCTTATTAAAATCTTTTACATTCATCAACAATTTCATGTCTTTTATCATGTGTGAAGACCACCCACTATCAAGTATCCATGTTCATTCTCCTTTTGTATCTTTCAATGAAATTTCAAAAATAATAAATTTATTTTTTTCCTTTACATTACTCACCATTTGATTATGATAATTGAGATTCTTTTGGTCAGCTGGTAACAATAAATACATCCTTTTTCAAGGTGTTCATATTTTTCACATATTTCACAAATAGTTTCTAGGGGTACAAAATATTTAAATCTTTACTCCAATCTTCTTTGGGTTCTTCATGAAAACATTCTCAGTCTTATTTCTTTGAGGCGACTGACTCCACCTTGATATTTTCCATTAATAACTTATGGTATAACAATAATGTTGGGGGTTAAACCAACACATACTTGTTGTGTGTCTGAATCCCCCACAATACCATCAATAACCATAGAGTGAGTATTTTCTTATGAAACATCCATATTGATTAGAATTTTCACTACGTTTCTCATTAACATTCTCATCTCTATTTCCTAAGCGACCAAAATTCTTACTATCAATTGGATTCATCTTTTTCATTCATTCATTTCTAGATCCATATTATTTGAAAATATTTTTAGCTTTTGGTTTTGTTGAAAATTCATAATTCCAATAATTGTTGGTTTTAGACACATACCTGACTTTCAAATATTTCTTCTTTTTAGAAACAATTCCATATTTTTTTCACCATTTTAAGGTTACTTTTTGCGAACCTTCTCTGGTATCTCATTTAGATAACTTTCACCAACCTCATCAATAGAGTTTTGGAATCTTTTTTTTCTCAATTTATCTTTTGAGAGTATTTGTTGGAAAGTTCCAACTCTTCTTCTTTTACATTGAGCTTAAAGTCTATATTCTCATTATGATTATTTTCTTCTTCATGATATTTCGTCATATAATAAATATCTTTCACCATATTTTATCTCTCATCAGTAAATAGATAATAGTTTCTTGAGAATTTATCATCCATAATTTCTTTTATTTTCAAGTATTCTGATCATTATGAGACATTATTTCAAATCATATTTCAAATGTATTTCATCTTGAGTTTCATATTCTTTTAAACAGATACTTTCGTATTCTTTATCATTCACTGTTGCTATAGAAGTATTTTGAATACTATAATCAATTTATTTTTTGGATTCCATATCACTTACTTATTTTCCTTCCTTATTAGATAAGAAAATTATTCTTTTTTATTTGGAATAATTATTTTAATTTCTCAATGGAATACTATTTTTCTTTATCACCATATTTAATCCATGATATTCCTAGGTTTCTTTCTTCTTCATCACTATCCTATTATTTCATTCTTCGTGTATAGTTAGCTGCAAAGTGACCAACTTCTCCACTTTCAAAACATTTAGAAATAATTTTACCTTTTTATTTTCCTATACATTTTCCCCGTTTTTAGAAAACAAAGATAAAATATCATTGATATTTTTACAAACCTCATTTTTAGAGTCAGGATGACTATCTTATTCTTCAATAAGAATCTTCTTCGACTATTCTTTCTTCACAGCCTTATATAAAACTTCTCTATCAACCATTTTTTTAATTTCATATATTTCTCTATTCCCATTTCATAAGTTATAAGAGTGGTATAAATATCACGAAGAGATAGTTTCTCATGATCTATGAATTATAATAAAGAAACATTTGCATTGAATTTTTCATGTAGGATTCTCTAAATATTTTAAAAAACTGTAGAGTCATCCATCTTTTAACCAAGAAATATTATAGTACTCACAATATCATTCACCCTAGTGACGAAATCCCCAACTAATTCATGCTCACCCATATTTAAGTCTCCATACATTAATCTCTATATTTGATGTTTTTCTTGCTTGACTTTTGTGTTGGCTTCATATATGTTTTTCAATTTTTACCATATATATTTGTCTGTGGAAACACCTTTCACTCTCAAGAATTCACTTTCAGAATGTGAAGACCATATATCATTCTTCGCCCTTCCAGCATTCTCATGATTTTTCTTATCAAAAAGTGTAAGTGGAGCTTTATCATTAATGGGATGAAACCCAACTATTTCTGATTAAAAAACATAAAAAATGATAGACATAAGAAAAGGTAGAATTATATCCTTATAGATATGATAATTAATTACACCAAAGACTGGAATACCTTTACTTTCTACACAGTTCAAATTATCCATCAGCAAAAAATAGCAATGAGAACCTTTGGCTATTATACCACTTCTGAGTGCCTAGTCAGTGTATTGTACCACTGAGATAAGGATGGGGTGAATCAATGATACTCTATTTCTTTTATGTTTCTATTCAATTGAGAAAACCATCACCTTTTATTAATGATTCAATTGCCTGGTGAAAACAAAAAAACACACATCCATATGAACACTGGTATTTATAAGGTTCACTATTCAATAAGAATATCTTTGTCCATAGTATGGTTTTGGGATAGTCAAATACCATAAAAATCAACTAGAAAACAATCCATGGATTACAATGTGTAGGATATGAACTTTCACTCATGTATCACTTTGATAAAAATCCAAATGTGTGTGTGCACACTCTTAGTACAAATAGGGTAATACAATTGTTATGTTACAAATCATGTTACCTACGCTTTTTTTCAATTCAAAAAATATATTCAATTGAAATAAAATTCTTTAATTATTTACCCAGTATAAAGGTGAGAACCCCTTGGACTTTATTATGAAAATAAAATATAATTTTCTTGGGTTTTATTTTCCCAGTCTGATTTCTCCACGTATGATTCTTGAAAAACAATTCTTTATGTCTGATTTTCAATTAGAATACAATATAAATGAATCAGAAACACATCAAATAAGAATACAACACTTACTTACTCCAAGAAACCAAATATTGAAATCTCATAGCTGATTAATCCAGCTCGATACAATGATCAACCGAATACATGTTGAAAAATTGAATACAACGATATGTTGAGTACGATGAATTCTTAGTACGACGATCAGCTGAATACAATGTTACAATATTGTCTTCTTCTCTGTAGAAATGTATTCAATATAAAACAAACCAGTATCACATTATCTAATTGAAAACTCAAAGTTCTTCTCACTACTATGGTGAATAGTACCAGTGGTCAGAAAGTACAAATAATTCTCATTTTATATGTGACCCTCGAAAGGTTTGGGGAGGAATCCCAAAAAAATTCCCGCTCACAAAAATTAACCCACATTTCAGTTCCCCATAAATCTAGAATTCATTTTTACTTCATTAACACTTTTAGAAACTTTAGGATTATTTTTCAGAAATCCATCCCCTTCTTCAAACTTTCATTTGAATCATATGTATGATTTCAATACATGAGCGCGATTTTTCTCAATCTGATTTCTTCAATACAAATCTCTGTATCAATTGAAAAAAATATATGAAGAAATGGATACCATTTTTATTTATAGAATACTATTATTAGAACTAATTTAAATCAAAATATTTCATTTTATTTCACAACCCCCCTTGATAATTAATTCAACAATCTATTTATCTTTTCTTTTTTATTGAACCACTTGATATTCAAAACTTCATTCAAAAACTTGTGCATGTATCATGAATTGACGACTTTAAATTCATTTGAAAATAGATTTAGAATCATTAAACATGGATTAGAGAGTATCATAACCTTCCATACATTCTATCTTCTTTCATTTCTTCCCAACATGAGTATGATATTTTCTAAATAAAATTGGTCTAGATACGATCATCTTAGGTTTGATCATTCTAGATATGACTGGCCTAGATATGATTTTTTAGAATACGATTTTTTTAGGGTATGATCATTTTGGGTGTGATCATTATGGATACGATTGTCCTGGATTGGATTTTCTAGAATATGATCTTTTCTAGGTATGATCATTCTGAAAAAAATAGTCAGCACCATCTCTTACTCTTCTATCAGCACCACTTTATCAATCGGCTCCACCTCTTCAATTCAAATCACATTTTCAATCAGTACCACCTTTTCTATCGACACCATGTTTTAAATTAGTACCACCATTTAAAATATAATCATCATTTTAAACTACATCTCTATTTAAAATAACATCACCTTTTGAAACCACATCACCTCTTCAATTGGTAATATCTCTTCCACTCTCCATTTCTTATATAAATCTTGCATCACAAGTTCTCAATTCAAAATATGATTTATATGAAATGAAAATCTGAAATGTATCATTATAATTGATTCATCATAGTCATAGTGAATCTTATTTAAAACATTCACTTCATTCATATCAGTTCTAGAGTAAATCTGATGACATTTACTTCTAGAAATATGTATTCACTCTCATTCCGGACCTGAGTCAATCTGATCAAAACCTTTTCTTCTAGAACAACTTCTTCTCAAATCTATTGAATTTCCATATAACTACAATTATTTTGAAAACATGAGTCTGATTCTTTTCAAAACATTTATTAGATTATTTTGAAAACATGTATCCTATTCTTTTGAAAATAATCACCATTGTTATTTTGTTTCCATAAACAATGTGCGATGAGTTCCAAAAACATTAATTCACAACAAAATACAACAATTTGATGCAAAACCCCTTAATCATAATATTTGTCAAAAAATTTATTTTTTAGTTTAAATGATTAATTTTATCATTATAAATATTCCTAATTATTTATAGGTGAAATCATTAGTGTCTAGGGATTTTTTGGAGCCTCAGAATCTATGTTATAGAGAAATCAGAGTGGTGCACATATCGGTCATGATTAGTGATAACCATGAACCTCAAACCATGTGGCCTTATTAGGGTTAAACACTATTTTTTTAAATGTTGTGATGGGGATTTTTTCCATGTAGTGATTAGATAGTTGTTTTGCATGGGTTACACATGGTTTGCTAAACTACGCACTACAAGTCAGGTGTGATGTGTCCCTGGGATGTGGGATGTGATTGGTTGGAAAATATTTTGGCAATACATGTGAATAAAACATTTGAATTTTAAACCTAGGATGAAATTATGTTTTCATATATTTTTTGTATAAACTAACCCATCCATATTCCTACTTTTCTAGTAGAAATCAGACCCTATCCCCTCACTTTTGAGCTCTCTCAATCCTAATACTAGGATTTGAAGCTGTTCTTCCACCCGTACTCTAATTCAAGATCTATTAACCACATTGGTTAGAAACCAGTAATCTCTCCACTCATTTATCTCCATTATTTATTTATATTCACATTAATTATTATATTTTGGTGTGATCTTATATGAACTATTTTTAGGGATTTTTTCTTTTTTTTCCATTTCATTCTGATACCAACCAAATGAAAGGCCAATACTGGATGAGTGGCCTTATATAGGCATATAGTAGGCGGTCTATGAGTTTTCCCTCAAATTCTTGATATTTATATTTGTTTCCATTATGGCCTATGCTGGTTTCACTAATATATTCCCCTAAAATGAATATACCATAACTTATTCTGGAACCCAATGAATATTTTATATCCCAAAATATGTTTTATTTTTCAACCTAAACGTGTGCCATCCCTTTTGGTTCCCTGTTTATATGTCTCTTTGACTTCCTTGGTTTTGTAACCAAAAAAACCATTAGTGTGTTTGGTTAAAATAAAAAAATTTGATATTATAAATTATAATGGATAAATTGTATTGGTGTATCCTGACTAAAACATATATTAGACTATAATAAATTAAATAAATGGTGAGCGTTACAATCACATCACATGTTTAAATAGAAAAATGTTTATTCCCTTGTTAAAGAGGAGTGATAATTAACTATAAACAATCTATTGGATTTTAAGAAATCTTTTGACTGACTGATATGATATATGGGAATATAGTCCCTTATTGTTTATGATATATTCGCATAGAGTCCCCACATTAATGATACTTAGGCACAATGTCCCTTATACTTGTGATAATTGGGATTTGAGCCCCTTATACATGTGATACAAGGGCCTAGCATCCCCTATACTTGTGACACATGGGAATCGTGTCCCTAATACTTTTGATACTCAAACATGTCATCCCTTATACTTGTAATTATCCTACATGGATTCCCTTATAATTGTGATGCTTGGGAATAATGTACCTTATACTTCTGAAACGTGGTCATGGAATCCCAAATACATGATATTATAGGTCATGTATACCCTTATGATATATAATACTTTGGCATAGTGTCCCCTAATACCTTATCAGATACTAGTGTGTTTTCATGGATGCGTGAGTTATTCTATGGGTCCTAGATAACACTATATATATATGGATATAGAGGTCCCTATGTATATAGTTCATATATATATGTACATGTATGTACACTTATATTTATATATTAATGGTGATATCTGTACAGTGGTTTCTCATCCTGGGTCGAAGTAGGTAGTGTCAGCCTAATGTCATTCATGAACCCCATTCAACTCTTTACAGTTCACATTTATGAGTTACCAAGATTTTATATGAACTCTAATCATATTATATGAAAAGATTGGATACTTATAGAAACCATTGTTGGTGGTATACAGAGTATCTCTCACACCATGTTTGTTCCACAAATTAGTACTTTGATATACTTTATGTAAAGACCAAATCTTGATGTACATGAACATTTAACTTTTTTTTGGAATAAATAATACATTAGACAAACAGACACCCAAAGAAAATATTATTATAGTGACTTTGTAAACTTGAAACACATTCGTCCAATTTGGTGAATGATCTTCAACATCTTCCATAAAAATCAGCCCCTTTATTTTTCTTAACTAAAATCATCCTTTATATCTAGGGGAAAAGAAAATAGAAAAAAGGGTGAGCTATGATGCTCCAAAATGTTATAAAAATGAAATAATATGCATTTACTGAAAATAAGGTTATGAGAACATGATCATGAAAATATAAGATCTTACCTTGTATATCAAAAATCATGGAATAAATATTGTCAGTTTATATGACATGAATCATAAGAAAATCAAGTAATGTAATCCATGAGATCATAACATTAATATAAGGTAGAAAACTATGGAATACAAATAATCATATAACTTTGTGAACATGTATAAATAGTAATAGTTTCACTCATTGAATTGAGGACATGAAATCAGGAACTTTCATAAACATACGTATATGGAAAATGTGTCCACTCATAAAAGTGTGGACTTGAAAACTAAGTCCATGAATATAATTGTGAACATGAAATCAGGTTCATGCATAACATATATACCTTATGAGTTATCCATAATTTTCCAATGAATTAGAGTTAGATATAGGTCCCACCAATCACATTATGAATTCATTCTTATGTGTTCTACAATAACATAACTCAGTCATCAAATCATTTCACAAGGAATAAAATGGGTTTTTAAACATCATTCAATCATAACATAATTCGTGAAAGAAAAATGGATTTCATAAATAGAATTACATTATAAACAAAATAAAACCATAGGAGTAAGAGGGATAGTATACATGATACATATATTTATTAAATAATTTCATCTTATATAGAAAATCATTTTGATGAAACACTTGAAAATAATTCTTGAAGAAAATATATTTTCTTCTCAAAAAATGTATACTTTTCTAAAAACAAATCATAAATTTAAAAGAAAAAAATTTCTTTGAAAATATCCTTGAAAACATGTATTGGAATCTTCATGTAATTATGTTATTATGAAATCATCAAAATGTGTTCACATCGTATAAGTTATAAAAGAATTCTTCTTGTACTTTTTTTTTGAAAAGTCAAAAAGTACCTCATTTGGAAAGTGAAATATTCTTTTCAAACCATGTATTAAAAAGTAAAAAATGGGTAAAACTGTCTTTAAACAAATATAGGATAATAGTAAAACATTTTATGAAATCATTTTTATAAATCAAGGACGAGGGAAATAAATAAAAACCAGTAAATACATACCCATAAAAAATCTCTAACAATAAGAAGATTATGAAATTATCCCTTACCTTCATTATGATTTCTTCCATATGTGTTTGAAACTTATTTATATAGGTTTTAAACATATTATTAACTTGTAAAATAAAAATAATAATATTTATTATATCATATATGATTCAATTATGACTGTATTGTAACCTTTAATTTAACAATTCCATGATAAAGTAATGTTTTGGGTAACAATCACTTTGTTTATCATACATGTTTTAACTTGTTATTCTGGATCTTATTACTTATATCATGATTTAATTACTTAAATAATGTAAAAAATGTTTTATATATCATATAAATTCATCATATAAATATATATAATGGATAAATTAATGAAATGCAATGCACTGTTAATGGAGACAATAGGTTATACGTATGCATGAACGTTGTTTCTGTTTTCATATTGAATTGAATAAAGAAAATTAAATGATATATATATATATATATAATTATAGTAGAACTATTATGTTATATATTTCATTGTTAAAAAATATATATACTTTATAATCTTTTTTTAATGGTTAACAGGGAGAATGAATCTTATCATGTCATGGAGACGATAAGCCGCTTGTATACACAAGCGACAGTATCATTCCCTTGATGGCTAAATGGTTTGTAATTGGATGGTATATTAATTATAAATAATAATAATCATGTAATATTCGTTATTTAGATTCTATATATTCATTTTTATACCCAATGAAATAATGTATATATGAAAAATAGTCTACACCACGTCGTGGAGATGGTAAGCCGTACGTATGCACACATGAGGATATTGTTTTTCATAGGATGGGTAAAAGGAGTAAAATTGTTGTACCATAATAATAAAACATTATAAACTTATATTATATTATATATTTATTACTTCATTACAGAAAAAATTCAGGAAAAAGAAGCAGGAGATGAAAATAACTTTGAATGAATCGGTAGAAGAGATTACATCTTCTTCGACGTGCTCTATTTAGATCTCCTATTAAATGCACTAGAGTTGGTCTTTTTAGAAGGTAGACAATTTTATAATGTGAAAAGGTAAGTTGAGAAAAAAATTTGAATGGGATAGGTGATCATGAATTATCAATGTGGAGTTAAGAGGTGAGGGATGTGGTTCCCTTTTATAATGGAGGTGATTTTCACTTTTGGAATCTCCAAAAATATTAATTTATAATAAAATAAAATCCCATAAAAAACTCAAAAAAGAATTATTTATTAATATGTGCTAATATAAGTTTGTAATATTATCAACTAATAGTTTCTTGAGATTTATTTTTTTTCATTCTAAACCATATCATTTCAATTAACCCTTAGTTATTCTATTTTTATTTTAACCTAGGTAAATCTTGTTAAATATTAAAATAGTGTAATTTTTAATTATATGAAATCGATTTTACCATAAAAGAGTAATTTAGAACATTTTAGACCATATAATAATTATTAAATATTTTTTAAAATGTTTTATGGATTTTAAATAATTTAATAATACATAATTTTGATAATCAATCAATAGTGTCAATTTTGACACTATTCAATTTATTGATTTTTAAAAATATCAAGATAAGATGTTATACATGAAAAATATATATTATTATATCCCTAAAAAGGAAAGTAAACCTATGAAATTAATTTTACATATTAATAATCTAAAATTATATTTATTTTATTATTTTTATTAACATTAATTTGATATTTTTGGTAACAAAATAAATACAATATCAATTTTGTGTAATTATTTAATACACTTATTTTTTGAATAGAAAGAAAAAAATTCATTTCCATGATGAATATAAATACACAATAATTATTAATAATACTTTTAGTAAAATATATCATCTCAAAAATCCAAAATTAAAAATGTTATAATTATAAAAACATAAATGTGAGAACTTTAACATTACTATAAGTAAAATATTATAAGTGTCATAATCTGTTACATATGTCTAAATGTTGTTGATAAATTTAACCATATATTATTATGGTAGATATATAATCTAAAAATAATAACATCAAGTGTTATTTTCTTTTAATGGTCATTACAATTTTAATAAAACATATTTCATAGATTTCCCATAAATTAAATAATTTGTGCACCACCATAGTATATGAATTTATGATAAATATTTAATCTCTAAATTTTTTAAATAAATTTCCATGATTTATATAATTTCATTATATTTATGGATAATATTTATTATAGAAGTTATATCATATTTATTACTATTTTAAAATTATTCTACTTATAAGAGATAAGAGGGTGACATGTTGTCTCTTTCCTTTATTTTAATAATATATATATATATATATTTAATGGAAATGAGTCCATAAAATGATACATTTACTATTCATAAGTGTTAAGGGTATAATTTTATTCATCTAATAGGTTTTTTCCAGGTTTTAGGGTAATTTGATTGTAATTATCATATTATTTAAAACCATAACTTACACGATTTTAACTTCAACCATGGTAAATAAAAATTACGAAAGTTACAATTAATAAAATCCAAAATAAGAGCCAATTCACATTATTTTGAACCAATAATTCATAATATAGAACCAATTTTGTTATATTTGAAACACATATGTTGGATTAAGTAAATTAATATTATTACAGTTGTTAGAATGAAAAACATGTTTTTAAAAGTTAAAACATTGCAAAACATTGAACTATTTTTACATCAAAATTCAATTTAAAATTAATTCCAAATACCTAAATTATATTAAATGATAAAAATATATTATATTTAAAATTTAAATCCATTCAATAATATAATTTAGTTATATAAATTATTTTGGTGAAACTGTTATTTTTAGTTAAAATTTATCTTATTTTTACTATTTATCAAAACTTGAATGTTATCAAAAAAATATCAAAAATTCATCAAAAGTAAATTTTTATATCCCAATTCCAATAAATTTTTTTATGTTATGAAATAGAATATATAAATGTGTTAAAAACTATATTTAAAATTGTTGTTCCATCAAAAGGCTGAAAAACTGCATTTTCTTTTGAAAAATAATTCTTTTATCGGAAAAATTGAATTTTTTCTTATACCATAATAGAAAAAATAGAATATGAACTTTAAACATTAGATTAAATATATTAGACATATATTTCATTAATAAAATCCATCAAGGGTGATTTTATTATTTTATTGACTCACTTATATTCATTTAAATATTTTTTTATAAGAAAGTAAATATTATTCATACACGCCATTATAATGACTCAGTTATTAGGTAACATATTAATATTTAGTTTTTCACTTATAATCAGTCTTGAGTGAAATTAATTATATCAAAAAAGTATAAAATTGGGTGGAACCCAATAAAAACATAGAATTGCATATACCACAAGCTAAGTCGATGTTGTGTATTGTGCAAGCATATCTTGGTGTAGCGTACAAAACAAGACATCAAAGAAATTAAAAAAACTATATCTCATAAAAATCATAGGGTGTTACATCAGACCCCTTTAATATTATTTTCTGCCTCTAAATTATTTGGGGTTATAATAGGATTACATCTTGAAAGTTTCATTCATATAAACTGACTTCCTAAAAAGGAATAATAAACATCATTTAAAAAAATAATGTTAGAAACAAAATGGTTACCCAAAGTAACTACTCACTGGATATCTATATAGAAGAACAAAGGTTGAAAAAAAAACATATATATGGAAGAAAAATATAAACATCAGGTTAAGACTGAGAGTTATAGAGAACATGGTTAGGAGAAAGTTAACAATCAAAAAGCTATAAATATATGATGATTTAAGGATCATTTTGATTCATTGGAAGTGAAGTTACTAGGGTAACACTTTTGGTTTTATGATATTTTCCCAAGAGTTAAATAATTATAATAAATACTAACTTCATTAAGTATAAACTCATATTTACTTTTTCCTTGATTATTTTCAACTTCATCTCTTATTCCTAGAAAAGAAGATGAAATTTTCATTCTTAAATTATTAATAGATCATGATATCCATAAATTGAATGATAGTTCATTCCATCTATCTTTATAACAATATAATGGTTATCACAAGTTATTAAATATTAATAGGTACACCTATAGTGATATAATTCATTTATCTGACAAACATTATTTGATGATTAAATTAAAATTCATGTAAATTGATAACCTTACAAACATTTTGAATGATGAAAATTAAAAAAAAATACAAAAAGGTGAAGTAAAACATATTAAAATTTATCTCTCATATCTCATAATGTAGTTATTTTTTGTCACATTCAAAACATGTTAATACCTTAATAATTTATTCTCTTTACCATACATTATTATTGAAAACATGAATGTTTCCTTATTCATTGTCCAAAAATCTATAAACTTCATCCGTTATAGCATAAACCACATTCAATAATCCTTAATCAATTATAAGGAAATCATTACCGTCCAATTTACTTATTCATATCCAACATATATTTATCCAAATATCATTATCTCATCATCATTTTGATATTAATGGTTATCCTTCACATAATCATGTATTTTCAAAAAAATGAACTTATTACCTCAATCATTATTCATGTTTACCAGTACCATTCAATATATGTTCTTAAATCCTTATGAAAAAACTATATAAGACCAATACAAAGATTTTTAATTATTACATAATACCTTAAATGTAATTCCATAATATTTTTCTCAAATTCTAATTCATAAACACTCAATCATTCCATAACTTCATTTTCATACTCTAAATCGCCAGTAGTGATCACATGGGATTTTCCTTTGTCTTTGGCCTTAATAGGTTGTAGATGTTGATCATCATAGGTAACCCCTGGATTAGGTAATTGGTTAGCATAATGGCACATTTACTTGAACATAAGGAATTTAAGTGTGGGAGGTTCATTTTTTTGACCATTGTCTCAGTTAAACAACCTTTTTACATCACTTAGACACTATTTTTCTCGATGTACAGACTTCCCATAATTGAAGTGACTTATTGTTCCATTTTAGGTATTACCTTGAGTGAACTTTTCTATATTTTTGGAAAGTAGGAGGTTGTTACTTTTTCTACTCTCTTTGTGGAAAACCACTAGAGTTTCCATTAAGCTCCATCTTCCATTTCTTATCTCCAAAACCTTGATAGTTACTAACTTCCATTTCCACTTTTAGTACACAACGAACACTTATTAATAGCTTCCAAAGAAAATTATGGATAAATACTTTTAGAGACTCAGTTTTAAGCCACCAAAGAATTTTTCAATTTTTCTTTCAGGGCTAATTATTAACCCAGAAACATACTTTTCATGTTTTGTAAAATTAGATTCCTAGGTACCAATAAATTCCTTATCCTTTTTCTTATGCTTAAGGAATTCTTTATCCATGTTTTTTAGTATAATATGATGGATGTACTTACTAAACAAATATCTCTTTAAACTCTTCCAATTAAATAAATTCAACTTATTATTTATCCCTCATGTTCTTAATAAGAGTCCACCACTGATCGACTTCACCTTCCAGATGATGAACCAAAAATGTGACTTTTTCAAGTTTGTAACACTGAAGGAATAAAAATATATTTTTCGTGGTACCGATCCATTGTTAAGTAGAAGGTTGATTTGAAGACCGACAGAAATAAGGTGGGAGTTTCCACATAAAGAACTTAAAAGAATATTGTTCCCTCTTCTACTCATTTTTATGTTCGACAATATTTATAGCTTTTATGAGTAGAGTGATATGAATTTTCATTGAATATACCACAAAATTTGGTTGGTTAGAAATAAAATCATTGAATTTCCTATTCAATTCATCATTAACAAGGTTCCTTCAGGTTCTATCCATTTTCTAAAACACAAAAAGAATAATGAGAGAGGAAGAAATCATACTATGAAAACAACATAATAAATGGGGATTACTTTAAATCTGTAACATATTAGGTTTAATCCTAGGTTATTCATGATTGTTACCATTATTCTATGACTGTAACCTCTAATTATACTTATCCTTAGGATATTTCTATACATACCATAGAACTATCTCTGAGGATCTCACTAATTTATTCTCATCCTAGTTTCCAAAGTTAAACCAAACCTTCGCTCTGATACCAATAGTAAAGTCACAAGTTTGACTTACATGGACATTACATTAATTTTTACAGAATTATTAATACATTAAAAAATAGATTACAAAAGAATTTATTAGTTTAGTGACTTAGGAAACATGGAACACATTCTTCCATTTTAGTGGAAGATCATAAAAATCTCCAATACAAACCATCCCATTTATTTTTCGTATCTAAAATCATTATTCATATGCTGGGAAAAAGAAAACCTAAAAAGGGGTGAGCTTTGATACACATTAATGGTATAAAAATGAAATATATAGGCATATCATGAAAATAAATGTATGAGAAAATGATCGTGAAAATATATGATCATACCCTACATATCAAAAATCATGTAATAAATATCAGTAGTTCATAATATATGAATCATAAGGAAATAAATGGACATAACCCACGAGATCATAACATTAACATAAGACATGAAATTGTGTCATACACATAAAAATGTAACATTGTGAACATGTATAATTATTAATAGGTTCACTAATTAAATTAATGACATGAAATCATGCCCTTGTGTAATCATATATACATGGAAACTAGGTCCACTCATAAGAATATGGACATGTAAACCAGGTCCACACAAAGAATCGTGAACACGAAATTAGGTTCACACATAAAATATACACCTTATGAGTTATCCATCATTACCCAATGTGTTGGAAAGAGGAATATGGAACACCTGTCAAATAATTAAATCATTCTTATGTGTTCCACAAAAACATAAATTATTCATCAAATAATATCTGAAGGAAAATAATTGTGTTTTTTAATCATCATTCCATCATAACATAATTCATGAAAGACATATGGATTTAATAAATTGAATTCCATCATAAATATAATCAATCCATAAGAATAATAGGGAGAGTATACATTATACACATATTTATTAAATAATTTCATCTTAGAAGGAAAATAATTTTGATATAACAATTGAAATTAATTCTTGAGGAAAATATATTTTCTTTTAAAAAACATTTTCTTTTCATAAAATATTGAATAATTTTTAAAAAAAAGAATTTACTTAAATATAAAATTGAATTTTTTAACGGAATATTTTATTAAATAACATGTTATGAAAGCATCAAAATACCTTCATGTTGTATAAGTTAAAAAATATTCCTCTTGTACTTTTGATGGAAAATACAAAAAGAACCTCATTTGGAAAATGAAAAATTCTTTTCAAACCTTTTAGTAAAAAATAAAAATGACTAAAAATGACATAAAAATCCATATGGAAATAATGAATCATTTTATGAAATAATTTATAGAAAACACGGAAATGGATGATAAAGAAACCCTAGAAAAGACTTACGTAAAACATTCTCAAATAATAATGAGATTACAAAATTATCCCTTACCTTATGTTCAACTTTTTTTATGTGTATGAAACAACTATATAGTGGTTTTAAAAATATCATTAAATTGTAATAGAACCATAATATTTTTTATGATTTCATATATTATTCAATCTTGACTTTATATTTCCCATTCATTTAACAACTCCATGTTAAAGTAATGTTTTGGGTAATAATTGGTCTGTTTATCGTACATGTTTTGACTTGTTATTACTGACCCCATTACTTTGATCATGATTAACTTACTTAAATAATGTAAAAAATGATTTCTTTAATATATATATATTTAGTACATATATATAAATTATAGATAAATGAAATAGAATACAATATTCATGGAGATAATAGTTCGTATGTACACATGAACACTATTTCCGTTTTCTTATTGAATTGAATGGAGGAAAATAAATGAAACACACAGATATATATATATATATACAAATATAATTATAGTTTCACTATTATGTCAGATATTTTATGATTATTTATTATATATAATTTATAATAATTCTTGAATGGTGAACAGGGAGAATGAATCACATCCCGTCATGGAGACCGTAAGCTGTATCTAAGCAGGAGCGATGATATCATTACCTTAATGGTTAAATGGTATGTAATTAGATGATATATTAATTATAATGAATAATTATAATTTCATATCCATTATTTAAATCCTTTATATTCACTGTTATACCCATAGAAATAAAATTTATATGAAAAACAGTTTACACCACAGCGTGGAGATGGTAAGTCGTATGTACACACTCATGGTGATATTGTTCTAACTAGGACGATTAGAATGAGTAAAATGGTTTTCACATAATAATAAAAACATCTAATAATATATTATATTATAGATTTATTACTTAAGTATGGAAAAAACTTAAGAAAAGGAAGAAGAAGAAGAAAAGGACTTTGCAAGAATCAGTAGTGGAGATTACCTCTTCTTCGACGTTCTCCCTCTAGATATCCTCTAAAAAGAACTAGAGTTGGCCTTTTTAGGATAATGAAATGTCTATAATGTTACTATAGAAGTTTTGAATGGAAATGGGTATGGGATGAAAAATATTGAATGCTCAAACTAATGTGAAGAGGTGGGGGAGGAGGTGCCCTTTTATAATTGATGTTAGGGGAATTTTGTGAATATCCAAAATTATTAATTTATAATAAAATCAGAGCCCATAAAAAACCTCAAAATTTATTAATTTAAAATATTATATGAGATAAGGTTGTAATATCATCAAATAATAATTTTAGACATGTTTTGATTTCATTTTAAACCTTATAGTTTCAATTAACCCTTAGTTATTCTATTTTAATTTTAACTATGGTAACAAATTGTTCAATATTAAAATATTGTAATTTTTAATTAATTAATTTAAATTTGATCATAAATCAATAATTTAGAAAATTGTATACTATATAATAATTATTCTATATTTTAAAAAAATATTCTTTTTAAATAATTTAATAATACGTAAATTTGATAAATAATCAATAATGTCAATTTTGAAACTACTTAATTTATTGATATCTAAAAATATCGAGATAAATTTTATACTCAAAAAAATATTTTATTGTATCTTTGAGGGGGAAAGTTTATCTTTGAAATTAATTTTACATATTAGTTAGCTCAAATTATATTTTCTTAATATTTTAATAACATTTATTTGATATTTACCATAATAAAATAATTACAACATCAGTTTTGTGTAATTATTTAATAAACAAAATTTTTGAATAAAAAGTAAAAATAAAATAATACGTTAAGATAAATATAATATATTTCAGAATAATAATTGTATTATAATATATCTTCTGATGAATCCATCATTAAAAATGTTATACTTGTTAAAACATGAATGTGATAACATTAAAATTATTTTAAATAAATTAATAGAAGTCTCATAATATTTTTCATATAACTCAAAATGGTCAATAAATAAAGCCATGGATCATTATGGTCGATATATACTCTAAAAATTTTATTTTTTCAAGTGTTTTGGTATTCTAATGGTTAATTATAATTTTATTAAAAAATATTTTATTGATTTTCCATCAATTAAATAATTTTTCAATCATCATTGTATAAGAATTTAAGGCTATTATTTAATATATAAAAATTATAAATGGATTACCATGATGTATATAATTTATTTATATTTTTGGATACCATTTAGTATTGAAGTTATATCATATTCATCACCGTATTAAAATTATTCTACTTAGAGGGTGACATGTTGCCACTTTCTTTTATTTTAATAATATATATATCATTTTTTGGGACAAGATTCCATTAAATGAGAAAATTATGATTCTTAAGTGTTAGGGTTCTACTTCTATTCATAAAATTTTATTTTTTCAGGTTTTAGTGTAATTTTATTGTCGTTATCATATTATTTGATACCCTAATTTACACGATTTTACTTTAATAGTGTTAAATAAAAATTACCAAAGTTTCAACTAATAAAATAAAAAAAATAAATAAATTGATCCTATTTAAATAATTTTTATTCATCGATTCCAAATATAGAATCTATTATAGAAAATTTGGAACACATAATTTGTAGTAAATATATTAATATTATTCTCTTTGTGAGAATGTAAAACATGTTTTTAAAAGTTAAAACATTGCAAAAGATTGAAATGTTTTTAAGTCAAATTTCAATGTAAAATTAATGAAATTGATATAAATTATATTGAATGCTAAAAATATATTCTATTTACACTTTTAACCCATTCATTAAAATAATTTAAAAAATATAAATTATTTTGATGATTTTTTTTTCAATTAAAATGTAGTATAATTTTACTATTTATCAAAACATGAATGTTATCACAAAAATATTAAAAATTCATCCAAAGTAAATTTTTAAATCCTTATTATAAAATAAAATTTATTTTTTTAAATATAATATATAAAAGTGTCAAAAACTAGTTTTAATATAGTTGTGCCATCAAAAGGTGACAAAAGTGCTTTTTTTTTTGAAAAAAACTTCTTTTATCCTAAAAAATTAAATATTTTCTTATATAATGTCTATAAGAGATATAAGATGAATTTTAAACATTATATTAAATATATTAAGAATATATTTCATTAATAAAATCCATTAAAAGTGATTTTATTATTTTATAAAGTCACTTATTTTTATTTAAATAGTTTTTCAGAAGAATGTTGATAATGTTCATAGACGCCATTATAATGACTATTTTATAAGGTAAAATAATAATATTTAGTTTTTCACATATAATTAGTCTTGTGTGAAAAGAATTATATCAAATTAACTTGAAATCATGTGAATCAAAAGATAAGCATAGTGTTGTATAATCCACAAGCTAAGCCGGTGTTGCATATTACACAAGCTTATCTTGGTGTAGCGTACAAGACAATACATCAAAGAAATTTATAAATACTCTATCTAAAAACATATTGGGGGTATTACAGTTCATGGATATAGGTAGGGAGAAGGGAAATATCCCAGTTATCGATGTTTTATTTATTGTAGCATGGGAGCAGGGAATCACAGGACCGATCTATGGATCATGATTCTATATGGAGATAGTATTTTATATATATTTTTTTAAATTTGATATAAATTTATGTGTGTGTTCCTACTTACATTTTTTCTTATTTATTTTACTTGGATACTTTTCATACTCATCATTTTGTATATGGTTCCACTGTTTGGATTGTTTGTTATTATCATTTAGTTACATTACAAACACTATTCTATTTTCATTGTTATGCTTCAACTATATATTTTACTATACCAATGCACTAATCAGATACAGGATGGTATAGTCACCCCACTATATCTTCATAGACCCTCACTGCTAGTTGAAAACCTCTGGTGTATGGAGAAGAAAATTTGAGGACATGTGGCTGCTGGTTTAGATTCTATTATCAAGTGATCCAAGAACAGACATTGAGAAGTGGTTTAATTGGTCTCTATTCATTTTATTATAACTTTGGGATGGTATTAACTATACTAAGATGTGTCAAAAAAATTTAATTAGATGATTCCTAGGTGTAGCTAACTCGTGCATAAAAAATGTCAAATTACAGGGGGTAGAAATTACTATTTTGGATTTCACTTATTATAGTTGATTTGATTCCATCATTGGTGAAAAACATGATATGTGATGTTTATTATTATTATTATTATTATAATTGGGGATTCTATTTTTCCATTGGCCTGATAAAGAAAAGAAGTATTTTCCCATTCATCATCGTAGGCATGTAGATATTCACATGTCATGCATAATATCATTCTATATAGGTGCATCACATTGATTTTATTTATTTTTATTTCTTTGAGTTCATTGACTACTATAAATAAAATTGTTTTAATATTATTGATGGGGAATGAGATGCATAATTGGCTATGTAGATACATGACATAATCATTGTTATGTATATGGTGCCAATATTTGGCTTTCTTATTATTATCGACTTGTTTCTTTACATATATTGTTTTATTTACACTATTATTCTTCCGTGATTTATCCTTTTATTATACCACTGTGATACTCTAGTTAAAGAGGTTACAGTATCCTTAATATATCTTCATAGACCCTCACTACTTGTCAAGAGCCTCTGGCGTAAGGGGAGGCATGCTTCCGGCCATAGGACCACTGGTTCAACTACTATTATCTAGAGAGATAGGTTGGGATGTTACCATATTCTAAACACAGTGTAACTTTTAAATGTATAATATATATTAAAAATAAATCGCAATTTTACTGAAATTGATATTTTTTCTTATTCACTAAAAAATAGATATTTTCTAAAAAATCTATAAAATTTCACCGAAAGTAAATTTTGATATGAAGATATAGAATATGAGGTTAATTTTATCAAATTTTTTTAAATAAAAGTCCCAAAAACTAATTACAATATTTTTCATTCATGAAAAATAAAAAGAATCATTTTTGACAGAAAGAAAAATTTTGAATAATAAAATTACTTTACAAAAACATCATTGATAATTTAATAAAAACATTTAAATAATTTATATTATGTAAGAACCTAGTTTTTTGATTTGGTATAAATCATTTAATTGTTAGTTTGATTTCCATTTTTTAACATAATATGAATTTTTAGTAATGCTATAGAAGAAACAATGGTTTTTGGGGAAATTTTAGAGTCTGAAACCTCGATCGTTGAAAGAAACATCTGGGCCACATAGTTAGTAGAAACTGTATAGCCTAGTCCCCATGGTTTCTACTAAACTTGAGGGGTTTTTAATTAATCATAAGTGGCCCACCCAATTTTACCTAACCAATCTATGAAGGTCTCACACCCATTCAATCTTTCTATAGTTTTTTACAGAGGGAAAACATACAATTAGTGCACGAGTTTTCTAACCGTGCTCCATGAATATACGAGTGTGTATTTAGGTAGTGGACTGTGCACAGTTAGTACATGATTTATCCAACCATGTGGCCAAACCATGTAACCCTACATTAAAAATGTAAATTAATATTTTCCTATACATCCTAATAATTTTACCCCCTCTTATTTTCTTCATCCGGTAGAAAAATGTCCCCATTTTCTATTGTGAAGATCACTCACACACCTTCTATGTAGAATCATTGAAAAACTTCTATAAGACCTCAAAATAAAGATTCTTTCATGTCAATGTATTTATATTGACCGGTGATCCACTCTTTAGGATGCTTTCATCATTTTTATTTTTATAGATGACTGTATTTTTGTGGGAGCTTATATGCCTTATATTCCTGGAATTTATTAGTTCTTCCATTTTCATCCAATCAAGGAAATACTATGGGATGATATTGGATGAGGAATATAATAACGGAATATGTTAGGTGTTCTATGACCCACCCCTCAATGTATCATGATCTCTAAAATTATTACTATAATGATGAATGCTGATTTCACTAAGCATTGTCCTAAAATTAATATTCATTTAATTGAATTATAAACATGGTATTATAATACCCTTTTAAACACACATTAGACCATTGCAGGTTGACACCACAATGCATACCACCTATTTAGGGTGTGTTATTTATTCATACCTTGGTGACCTATATTTATATTATCTATAACACCATTCAGGTGTGTTTGAATTGATATTTTATAAGGTAACTATTTCCTTATAATTAATAATCCTTGAAATGACTGCTATGGAAAGTTTATATGTACTGATGTCACTTGTCCTTTTCCCTTATAATTGAGATGATATCTTTTTCCTGTCTATAACCCACCTTATCATGCTTAATGGAAGGAATAGTAATGAACCTACTAAATGATTATGTAATAGAAATGATAATTGGTCCCATGTACCCAATATAACATTTCTTGTTTAATGAAAGGTAATGGAATAAAACTATTTACTAGTAATTTGGAATGAGTATTACATGGAAATTTTTTTCATACATATATAAATGGAATGAGTATAATCTACCTATTAATTTTGGAACTTTTTATCTTTATAAGAGTGTCCAGGGATGAGATATCCTTGGATTCCTGAGGGAATACCTTGATAACTCTTAGAATTCCATTTTGAGTCATTGAGAAATTTCCATAAGAGATACCCACCAAATAATCTAGTCTTTTCCTTATTGTATGAAAGTCTGGGTGTAGTACCAATGATTCAGATGACATTTTTCCAGATATTTTAATTCCTTGGGTGCACTTCTTAGATTCTGTTTTATGTCTTCGTACATGAGGCTCCATGTAGTCACCTCATTCGAACAATTCATGTCTAGCTCGAGATTACTAAGGATGATCTCTGTCGACTAGGTTAGACTCATTCATCAAGAAATTACATTGGCACGATCCTTAGGTTACAGTCATACCCCTTATTTCCAAATAGCATGATTTACCCCTATGAGTTAGCTCCACCACTAATGTCAAGGATTCCTTGGTTACACCGTAGATACTATTTTATTATTAATTCCTATTACAATACTGGTGATAAATCTTTTACATGATGTTTTTATTATAACTAAATCATAATTAATTAAATGATCAAGTTTTTATATATATTACTAGATGAGGATGAAGTAGGTATGGGTTATTATATAGTAATTACTTAATTTTATATACCTACACACTGTAAAATTTATATTCATAGTCTGGATATGTATAGAAGTTGTTGGTGGTGGTCTACTGTGATTACATCACACCCTTTCTAGCCTACTGTTTGTACCCGAGTAGATTATATGATCGTAAGTGTGGAAAAAGAAAAACATCCCTCTTTGGAAACTATAATTATTTATTACATTTGGATGGGATGTGGGTATTAGATGACCAAGACATAGCTCATAGTGCATGAATAATTTTTTTTCTTATTTTTGATTCTGTTTTATATGATGCATTGCACTATCTACCGACTACCATGTACGCCTACTTTCATTTTAGTAGATACAAGAAATAATTATTTTTTTATTATACAATTTATAATTAATGATTTGATTATAATTTTTAGATGGTTGTATTACATTGTGTTTTTAGTATTAATTAATATTATATTAATTTCTATGTTTATGCTTCTAAAATCTTTGTTGTAATCTAATTTTATGAGAATTAATAGTCTCTACTCTAACACATTCTAGTACCTTACTACTCATTGGAAGCTTCCTGTGTATGGGTAGGTGATCTTGAGGCCATGTTCCCTCCTTGGGTTCGGTCACATGAAAGGGAACTAGTCCAAGGACATCAAAAAGTGGTATTGAATCTTTATTTTCTTTTGTATTATATTTTTAGAAATTTAGACAGGATATTAGGGACATGATGGAACTTAGTTAGAAGCCATGTCTCGGAGTAGCTTACCCATGTTTAAGATAAATACCATGTTTCCTAAGAATGTGAAATTTTCGTTCTATAATATTCTTATTGTAGTTAATATATTATCACCATTTGGTTATGAACATGAATTGGGATATTTTTTATATTTTTTTATATTCTACCATATCCCAGTAAGAAAATGATCATTTTTACATGCATCGTTATAGAATCATATAATTCACATTCCTTGAATATTCCCTTCCATATAGGTGATTTTTTTTGCTTGAATTGCTCATGTTTCTTTTGATTATTTAGTTATCCATTATTGTTACATATTTTTGTTCCATTAATTTATTATATACAAAAATAAAATTGGCTTTTTAAATTGTAAACATCAACCAAAATAGTGGTTTACTATATAGACTGATGGTGGATTATTAAATAGCTAATTTCAACACATGTGATCTTTGTGAACCTAGTTACATGAGATGGGATTTGGATGTAATAACATCACTACAAACTGAAATTTATAAGGTGTATGGTCCCTTATAAATTATAATTAGCAATTCATGGAATTGATCCATCATGTTTCACACATAACATTCTAACACAAAATGTAAAGTGGATGGTTGTGATTACATAGGTATCAATATCAGTTTATAAATTTAATGGTCCTTTGGGAACTGAGGATGTTAATTAATTTAATTTAAACTAATATTGTTTATTTATTAACATAAAAGCATATAATGAAAATATTCAATTTTAAATGAAGTGGTTTCCAGAAAATAATGAGCCCAAGTGAAATATAAAAATACTTTTCCTCCTTAAATTGCAACTAATCCTCAATATAGTGGAACCCTTATAAATTAATATTGAATGCTCCACAATACTGTAGCCTTCTAATTGGGTAGTTGGGGTATTATACATTGGGTAGTAAACCGTTTTCTTTTTTTCATATTCCTTTAGAGATCCTTTCTACTTTGTTATCTTGTTCCTAGGAATTTGATTGAAATTTTTATAGATTTTCCACAATGATGTCCACTATTCATGCACTAGGAGGGTGTCAAGGATCATGATTCAATGGTGGTGGGACCTGAATCTCCATTAATAACTCCATTAGTGACACCTGGGGAACCACCTTATAGTCCAAAACTTAGCACGGAATCTTAGATTCAAGAGGTGTTTCTATGTCTGTAACAGTCTATATAGGGTGATCAATGACCTGAACCTATGATGACTGATCTAACTTGTGAGTTTCAACTGCTGCGTCATTCTATCTTCTTGAGGGTTGGAGGTACTAAGGCTACTGAGTCATAGACAAAAAAGATTATAAATATCTTCAAGCATCTTGATATTACTTCATTGATGAGGGTCATTTAGTCTACCTACATTCTTTATGATTCTTCCTAGCACTGGTGGGATGTGATTAATCAAGATGATCGTCATCAGGGAATGGTTTGAGATGACTTCTAGAATGGATTTTATGGTTATTGTTTCCTTTAAACACTAATAAATGACTAATCTACAGTTTTCATGAACTTTGATACGGGCATATTTTCATCATAGACTATTCAACACATTTCACTGAGTTGAAACATTTCACATTACTTCTTTCCAATAATTATATTTCCCGAGTGAGATTCTTGAAGGATGAGCTCAAGTATTCCAACCACTCACTTGTGAATATATTTATCATGTCTACCTTTTTTCAGATTGTGAACCAAGCACTTATTATTAAGTTCATCTTGAGGGATGATAAATATACTAGGCACATAGGTTCAATGTTGATACAGTGCATAAGTTCTTCATGGAATAGGAAACATAAACTTGAATTTTCTCATTTGATTCTTGGAATCCTACATATCTATACTAGCAGATCCATTTTATTTCACCAGTTTAGATGAAAGAGGCCTGTGAATCCTTAGTGTGATAGAGACCCACTGGATCTCCATGATTGTAGCTGGATGGGTCATATTTAGAGTTTATTTTATAAATTTAGACCTCTTTTTAATGGAATATAACCCACACAAGATCCAACTTTAGGTACAAGAAATGGTATGCTATGTTGGGAAGGAAGTTAGTGTAGAACTAGAAAAATAGTATGAGTTAGAGTTAATGGATGTGGTTTCCATACTTATAATTTTTAGTACCATCAAAGCAAACCTACTCAGAGTAGTCCAACTATAGCTTAGGCACAATGACTAGATCAATTTTATCCATTACAACAGGTACCCGAGGAGCAGAGTGCATAAATTTTTACTATATGAGGAACTATTCTAGTAGCCTCTACTATCATATCATCCTTATTTTATAAAGTTTCCCTTAACTCCTTTATTTCTTCATTGAATGTGGAAAATATCAGGATGTAAATTTAGTATTTCCCTAGGGTGATAAAATTGGAAACCCCATTGGTTGTGTGGTTAGAGGGCACAAATCAATGCAAAGAATATCCCCTTGAGGTAAGAAGTAAGCATTTATTATGGGGCCTCTTCAGCCTTAAGATGATGGGATTTTATATCATTATCAAGATGGATTTTTTGGTTCCCATTAACAAATATATATACTATTATCACTATAGGTTTTAATTTAAATCACCATAGTGAAATAGTTATCTTGACAATAGTGAGTGGAATGTCTAGGAGTGTAGATCCAGACCAAATCATCGTGGACTAGGAGGAATGACAACCAACATTTCCAACCTTTTCTTGGATGATCAGATTGTGGATCAGCCAAATTTTCATCCCTTTTTGGTTGATTTTAGGGTTATTTTCTTGGAAATATTCTCATGACTACCTCATGATAGAGAGTTATAGTTTATGATAAATATAATTCTAGGAGTAACATGAGTGTCAAATACTTCATACATTATGGGACCTACTAAGCTCCAAGAGATCAAGAGATAGTTGAAGGATTTAGAATCTAAGGGTTTTATCTGAACCAACACATCATATTGGAGTCCACCCTTGATTTTCAAAACAAAGAAGGATGGATCCCTTAGGATACGAATAGATTATCATTGGTTTATATGACTTATGGTTTGGAACTGGTATCCTTTGACATAGATAGATTATTACTTTGACCGGCTCCAAGGAACTTGATTATTGTATAAGATTGACTTGAGATCAGGATATCATCTTGTGTGAGTCGGGCTTTCAAATATACCATTTTTGGATTTATGATGATAGTAATTTTTATGTGAGTTTCTATTTATTATTTTTGGTCTTATAAATACACTCTCTATTTTTATGGATTTAATAAATAGGGTTTTTTAATATTACTTGGGTTCCTTCATCATGGTTTTTGTGGAAGACATATTGGAGTATTATAATGATCTATGTGACCATTACAAACATCTATAGATCATATTGACTGAACTCTGAGAGTATTAGTTATATGATAACCTCACAAAGTTACACCTTGGGATTGAAAAGGCCCCTAATTGGGTCATATTATATCAAAAACAGGGGTATCCATTGAACTAGAGAAGTTGAGTGTTTTGATTTCCTAGGAGTATACCAAGAACAATTTTTATATACATGTTTTTTGAGGTTTGATGGATATTATATGCATTTCATACAAGATTTATTATTCCTTACTTCACCTCTTACTTGTTTGACTAAGATGGGTGGATAATTTTTGGGGACAGAAGTGTTCAAAATTTAATTTTTGGAGATGAAAGGAAGGTATACATCGACACTGATAATAAATATTCTAATGCCTATAAGAGGCTATTCAGTGTTTTCTAATGCATTGGGTATTAGGCTGGGTGCAATATTGATGGAAGAGGATTGATTCTTTGCATACGAGTCTCACCATTTGAGACCAATAAGCATTACTACCAGACCCATGACCTCGATCTTGCAGATGTTGTTTATGCCTTGAATTGTTAGAGGCATTATCTAATGTGACAGAATTTTTTGGTGTATATAGATCAAACGAGACTGAAATATTTATTTAATAAAAATGAATAGAATATCGTAAAATACTTATGGGTTTAGTACCTTCATTAATTTGACTCTGATATTTCCTACATGCATGGATAGGGAAATGAAGCAACCAATGTGCTGAGTTGGAAAACATAGGAACAATCCATTCAGAAATCCAATGATGTATGTAAATAGAATCCCATACTTTCTAATATACATTTGGATTTTCAATAGAGTTAATAGAGACCTTTTATTGAATCCTTAATACTTACCTCTTCAATCCTTGATAGGGTGAGGATATAACAGTTTTTAGATCCTGAAGGTTTTGTCATATGGGAATTTATTTTAGGTGAGGACCCACCTCCATATTTTTCTATCGACGGAGATGACATTCAATGCATCCATGAGTGAAAATTGGTTCATAGTGACCTATGATAGGATCTAATGTGAGATTATATTACTTCTCTATGAGTAGTGCATCCAGGTATCTCTAAGATGTATTGTTATATGCGTTACTAGTATAGGTGATCTAGGATGAAACTTATGATTGCATGTTTTAGTACTAGGTGTTCCACTTGTCTGTAGGTGAAGGTATAAAACCATTGAACTTTTGACTTATTACAAATTTTTTGGTCCGGTAATGGAAATGGGAAAGAATCATAATAGATTTTGTGGTTGTCTTACTGAGGTCACCTTGAGGTAGAGACTGTGTTTTTCATGGATTGACTAATGAAAGTATCCTAATTCATATATGGGATGATTTTACATTTCATAAGATAGAAAAATTAATGAATATTAGATTATACACCTATATAGTGTCTATCATTATATCATTTCAGATAGGGGAACTCATTTCACATTAGGGGATGGCTAAGGGTTAAAGAAATATTTGGGTACACAGTTGATTTTGAGCCCATCTTTTTACCATTAGACTGATGGTTGTCAAAATAGACTATAAAAGTGTTAGAGGACATGCTACAATCATGATTACACGTGTTTTTCAGTTATTGGGATAATCATATCCATCTCATTGAGTTTTCCTACAATAATTTCTTTTAGTAAAGGATTTAGATGGATCTTTATGAGGACTAATATAAAAGTTTATTCTTTTCACCAATGTACTGGATAGAAGTATGGGAGGCAGTGAAACTGGGTCATTTCTCATGAAATATACTTCAATTTAGGTGATGTAGATCACAAAGAATATGTATACTTCAAATCCTTGACACAACTCGTATGCCAATTTCCATCGATGACATCTGAATTTTTAGGTTGGGGATCTTGTTTTTTATGGTTATCAACAAGACTAAGGGATAAATGGATAAAGTGGAAAGGGAATATATTTCTTTGCTTTTTCATGCCTTTGGAGATCTCCTATATAGATTAGATAGATTTATATCATTTGGATTTACTTCAGGGGTAGAATTCAACAAATGATATATTCTACGATTCACTGCTTCACCATTACCATAACAGCCTCTATCATATTTTTGATCCCACGGAGGTTGAGATAGATGATAAAGATTATTTTGAAGAGTATCCTATATGCATCATTGATTAGATCATGAAGTCTCTGCAAGGATGGTCTCTCCCTTTGGTGTGGGTGTTATGGTAGGATTTTTATGTACATGATGAGATATGGGAGTGGGAGGCCGAAGTATGTGATCAATGTATGAATTTGTTCTTAGATAGGCCTCTACCACCCTTGGAAGGGAAACTTTGGGAAGAGTTCCTTTAAGTTGGGAAGAATTTAAGAACCTGACTTTTTTATATGGTATGGATCCTTTAATTTTCAACTTAATTCCATGGTATTGACATAATATGAATTCCTAGTGAGGATATAGAGGAAATGATGGTGTCAGGGGTTTCTTCAGAGCCTAAAGCCTCGACCAATGGAAGAAACTATTGGGCCACATAGTTTGTAGAAATGGTATAGTGAAATTAAAACATTTAACCTAACTATATGAGGTGTTTTAGGTAATATAATTGGGTCCTATAGTTTGATCTAACCATAAAACCTATGATACACACCCATACAGGTATTATATAGTTTTTAAGAGAGGTAAAATGCATGGATAACACAATATTTTCCTAACCATGTTCCATTACCATGTAAGGGGGGGTGTTGAGTTAGTTCATGATTCATGGTTGGCACATAGTTTGTCTAACTATGTGGGAAAACTATCCAACCCAATTTTTGAAAAAAAAATACAATTTCCTCTAACTCACTAAAATTTTAACCCCCATCTAATTTTCTTCCCTCAGTAGATAGAAGGCCCCATTTTCTCCCATGAAAATTTCTCAAACCCCATCTACCTTGGTTCATTGAAAATTCTTCAATATAACCTTAGAATCAAGATCTGTTTATCTCATTTGTTTTCACTTAGTAATTTCTCCCCCCTTAAGGATGATTTCATCATTTGTCTTTTTATCAATGATGCTCTTTTGGTGAAAGATCATATTCCTTATTTGGGGGTGTTTTCTCATTCATGCATTTTCTTATGATCCAGGAGAAACTAAGGGATGTTAGAAGATTAATAATATAAAACATGAATAAGGTAGGTGGCCTATGAGTCATCCCTCAGAGTCTCTCCATCTATAATTTTGTTGTTATTGTTCCATATGCCAGTTTCACCAGGAGTTGGCCTAAAATTCATATGATTTAATTTTAATTGTCTATATGGTATTATAATATCTTATTGACACCTCTTGACACCATTTGAGGTAGAAAAATCAATAAATAAAACCTATTGAGGTTTAATTCTTTATTAATTACTTAGTGACCTATATTGAGATTACCGATGACACCGTTCGGGTGAATTTCACATGACCATTAATAAGGTGAGTGTTCTTTCATAATTAATAAATCTTAAAATAAATGTTATATAAAGTATATATGTATAGATACCACTTGTCCTTATCCCTTATAACTAAATTGATATTTTTTTCTTTTACTTAACCCACCATGTAATTCTAAATCAAAGGTAAAAGAATGAACATAATAAAAGATTACATAATTGAAGTGATAAGTAATCTAATGCCCCTAAAATACATTTTCATGTTTAATGAAAATTAATTGAATGAACCCATTCTTGTATTATTTAGAATTAGTATTAGATGGACAATGTTTTCATATGTATATATGTGGAATGAGTATTAGGTGACTAATGCATTTGGATGTTTTTAGCATAGTTGGAGTGGTCTGAATTGAGATCTCTTTGGATTCCTGAAAAAATACCTTGATCGCTTAGAGGATTCCATTCCAAATTCATTGATCCAATTCCCATTGGAGATAGCCAGCATAAAATCTAGTCTCTATATTATTATATGAATTCCTTGGTGCAATACTGAAGATTCACATTCCATATTTTATAAATATTACAATGCCTTGGATACACTCCTTTGATTTAGCCTGATGTCATCGAACTTGCCACCCCAGGGATTAAACCCATTGGTCCTAGTCATTCTTAGCCCAAGATTACTATGTATAAGTTCTATAGACTCAATTATACTCATCAATATTGTAATTCCTTGGGAGTTCCCCTTGGATAATATTCATACCCCTTATAGCCAGAATGCATGAGTTACCACTATGAGTTGGATCGACCCCTAAAGTCACATATTCCTTTGTTCTACCTTGGATCCCCTGTTATTATTTCTTCCTATTTTAGTAATATTGATACATTTATAAAATATCTTATTATTATAACTGAATCATAATTATTTAAATGATCACATGTTCAGAGACAATACTAGCTAAGTCAAGAGCCGGTGTGGTTTATTATCTTATCATTATTTAATTATAAATACCTTTAAACTTTATAATTTATATTCACAGACTAGATATGTATTGTATAAATTGGTGGTGGTGTACTAAGATTTGTCTCACACCCTATCCAGGCCACCATTGGTGTAACACCCAAAGGTTTTAAAAAAATAAATGAAATGCATGAAACTTTGTTTTATGTAGACATTTATAACTATCCATTAAACATAATTTTCAAGCTTCTATGTTCTTAATTTTGAAAAACAGTTATAAAAAATTATGTTCAGTAAGTTATTTGGAGTCTGATGGAACCAACTTGTTTTTTGGTGAATAGTAACATACCATTATGAATAGTAATATTAATAGTAATATGACCCTAATGAATAGTAAATTGTAATATTATTTTATATTATTATGGATTTATGATAAGGTCATCTTGGTTAATTTTTCAATGTGATATAAAAACAGATATTGTTTTAAAATTGTTAATTTTTGAATTACGTATGATTTTATTTAAAAAATAAAATAATAATATTTAAAAAATTATTTTAAAAAAATGGAGTTCATTTTTGAATTATACACGTCAATAAATGGTTAGGTTGAATATTTGAGATTTTTCTAAAATAGTTGATTTTTCGGAGAATAGTAAAAAATACAGTTTTGAGTTTTCATGTGTTAATGAGTTCATTAATGATGTAATCAATCTGGTCCACATGTGTACAGTAAAATAAGATGTGAGGTGTCCCATGTTTAAAATATCATGGTAAAATACCATGGGTAGGCCCACGGTTTTTCAAATACCACTAATTAGGTGTCCCTTGGAAATTATTAAAATATTCCCTCACCTCTGCTATAAATACCAACCCATTCCTTCATTAAATTCATTCTAAATTCCTCGTCAACAAAGCTCTGGCCTCCTTACCTCCCTAGTATTCCCCCAAAGGTTTTCTCGAGCCCCTATGGACCCAACATTCATGTTCTAGTTGTTACTCTACCAGTAGGATTAACCAAGTTTGATGTAAGACAAACCCGAGGTACGAGAATTCTTAACCCAATTTCCATTCTTTGGGTTAGCCTTATAATTTATTCATTATGTGGTTTTAAGATTATTGGTGTGATGAATTTATGTTTATATTTTTTTTATTCTGTGTATTTATATTTTATACACATAACCAATCCATTCTATTAATTCACATTCCATTTATATTTTAAGGGACTTTCCTTAAAAAACCCTTTTAAAGACCTCTTTAACAAATATCAAAAGGAATATTTTTTATGAGTATGGAATGAGAGGTTTCCCCTAATTTCATGATACATTATTACCATTATATGTTCCTTGGACATTATTTATGTTGGGTTGAGCCCATTACAGCTCAAGATATGTTTGGTTGGGCCCATTATAGACCAAGATATGTTGGGTTGAGCCCATTATAGCTCAACATATGATGGGTGAGCCCCATTATAGATGTCCAATGAATTGGGTACTCTAGAGATGGAAGTGTAACAAATGGTTATTCCATGTGTAAGGGTAAATTTAAGAGTGATATGGTAAATATTTTCCAAGGCAACAACATGAGTATTCTATGCAAATTAGCTTTTATGATCATAGGGTTTATTTGTTTTTATGTTATCACTTGACTAACACTTTCTATCTTTATATCCCTTACCGAGTTTTATATAATCATCCCATGTTTTTTAATTTTTTTTTCATAGGATATAAGGTTGGGTAAGGGAAATAAGGGATTATTTAGGTTTGATATGGAGTGTTGTCAAAGAAATCTTGCTTTATGTTTTAATGTTTTATGTTTTGAAAAAAATGAAAACTGTTTTTAGTAGTATCTTCTTATATGAATTTGGTACGTTATGTATGAAAGGTATCCTAATTATCTAAAAACCTAAACCTGAAATTATCCTCAATGTGTAATAATTAATGTTCTTGAATAAATTTCAATATTGTGTAACGTTTTAATGTCAGGTCCTTATATTTGTGATCAGAGGATGGTTTAGAAAATTTTAGGGGTTGGGATGATATTTAAAGAATACCATAACTGATTTTAAAAAAATGGTATTTTGAAATGTTATAGAATTTAAGGATTACCATGTTGCTTCATCTATTTCATGTTTGTATAGAATAGTTTTCCGCAGAAGAAATAGGGAAGCTGGTGTAGGAGGGCACCAAGAGGTTGGTGTCTGTCCGAATTTGCAGCTCGAAATAATGGGAATCTAAACCGAGATATTTGTGACAGAAATGGATCTATTGAATCAAGTAATAAACTGGGGTGGTATCCAAGCTAGAGAAGGACATGATCTACCACAAAGAAGCATGTCTTTTTTGGATCATTATATGAGGTAACACCCTCAAGCATTCAATGGAACTGCATATCTAGTGATAGCCGAAGGATGGATCAATGCTCTAGAAAAGATATTTTATGTCATGGGATGTTTGGAAAGTCAAAAGGTAATACTATCCATTTATCATTTTATAGGTGTGGCCGATCAATGGTGGACTATGGTTAAATAATACAAGAGAAAGAGATGATCTTGAATGTTTGGAATGGGGTAATTTTAAGAGTCTTTTTCTTGAAAAATATTTTCCCAAAACGGTTTGACTCATAATTGATAAAAAATTCATGGAACTGAAGTAGAATGATGATGATTACATGGAAGAATATAAAGCCAATTTTACAACACTGACCAGGTATTTACCATATTTTACACGTGATTTTGAAAGTAAAATTAATATATTTTACTATGGTTTAAAACCATTTTTACGAAGAGCCTTGGCCTCATGAAAGTTTAAAAGCTATGATAATCTTGTTCGTTGTGCTAAAAAAGTTGAGATATATTTTATGGACACATAAGTTCCTCTGTATGGAAAGAATAAGAAGCAGTCAGGTGGACATGCAATGGGGAAGAACTCGTCAAAGAAGTCTGGAGGTATGAAAATGAATTTCTATTCTTGTGAAAAGTGTGGTAAAAGGAATCATGGTGAATGTATTGTAAATTCTAGTAAATGTTATTTATGAGTAATTTTTGGATACATGTATCATGAGTGAAAGGAAAGTGATACTAAAATTTATGATAAGGCGATGGTGAGATGCTTTAACTATAAGGAATTGGGTCATTTTGAAAATGTTTATCTAAAGCTAGTTACTCAAGAAAGGAATCATCAATATTTGAAGTTTAATGGTTTGGTAAAATCATTTTCAAACACATAAATAGATGTTGAGCCATAAAATGAGGTGGTATTAGGTAAATTTCATGTTTTTAAAAATTTCACAATTGTGTTGTTTGATTCAGGGTCTATATATTACATCATTTCTGAGAAATTTTCAGAAAAAATGGTAATTCAAACTCATGAAATGAAACCAGAACTCATAGTAAAAACACCTAAATGAAATATTGTGGAAAAAAGAAATTATAAGAATCTGCCTATCCATATATGTGGAAAGAGTTTACCTACAAACCTTGTTGTTTTTCCCTGAGTAGAGTTTGATGTTATTCTTGGTATGGAATGGCTTTCTTTTTATGATGCTGAGATATATTGCTGAGAAAAAGACGTTGTTTTTCAGGATGAATTTCATTTTGTGTACAAGAATGAACCCATACCATTAATAATATATTAGGAAGAAAGTAAAATTATAAAGGATATAAATTAAAGTTATCTTTCTTATATTTTTGAAGATAAGGGAACTATCTAGATAAATGATGTTCTAGTGGTAAATGAATACATGGATGTTTTTTATAATGTATTTATGGGTGTTATTCTTAATAGATAGGTTGATTTTACTATTGACTTAGTTCCTGATGCTATGAAAATTTCTAAACCTCCATATAGAATGGCCCAAATGGAAATTCTGGAATTAAAAACGTATTTACAAGAATTATTAGATAAAGGCTTCATTCGACCCAACACTTCACCATGGGGTGCTCCTGTCTTGTTTGTTAAGAAAAAAGAAGGTTCAATGAGTCTTTTCATTGATTATAGAGAATTGAATAAAAATATAATTAAAAACAAGTATCCTTTTACTCATATTGATGATTTGTTTGATCAGCTCAAGGGAGTACAATATTTTTCAATGGTTGACTTGAGATCGGGGTACCATTAGTTGAAAGTAAAGGATGAAGACATCCTGAAGACTGCGTTCCATACTAGATATGGTCATTATGAACTATTAGTTATGCATTTTGGGTTAACTAATGCACATGTTGTATTCATGTGTCTAATAAATAGAATATTTCATGAGTTCTTGGATAGCTTTGTGGTTGTATTTATTGATGACATTCTGGTATATTTTAGAAGTAAATAAAAGCATGAAAACCATCTATGGGTGTTTTTTCAAACCTTAAAAGAAAATAAACTGTATGGAAAATTCAGAAAGTGTGATTTTTGGTGGGAAAAAATTTGTTTTATTTGGAACATTGTAAATAATGAGGGAATAATAGTTTATCCTGTCAAAACAAAAGTGGTTGTTGAATGGACAAGACCTACAAATGTTACAAAGATTCGTAGTTTTCTTGGGATTAGTAGGTTATTACTGACAGTTTGTTAAAAACATTTCACGGTTATCTATCCCATTAACTAAGTTAACACAAAAGGTGTTAAATTTGTTTGGATAGAAGAATGTGATGTTTGTTTTCAAGAACTGAAGAGGAGATTGGTGAATGCTCTAGTTTTGGCATTGCCTTACCGAAATGGTGAGTTTGTCATCTAAAACGATGCTTCATTGAAGGTAATTGGTTGTGTTATGATGAAAAACGATCAGGTAATTTATTATGCTTCAAAACACCTAAAACCTCATGTGTTAAATTATCCCTAATATGATTTGGAATTGGTAGCTATGTTTTTTCTTTGAAAATCTAGAGGCTCCATATATATGGAGACAAATGTCAAATATATATTGCCCATAAAAGCATAAAGTATATATTCACATAGAAGGAATTAAACATGATGAAAAGAAGATGGATTGAACTGATAAAGGGTTATGATTACAAGATCAATTATCATCCAAGAAGAGAATACATTGTGGCAGATGAGTTGAGTCAAAAACATCATTCTTCATTTACCATGTTACATATAGAACATGATCCCTTGATCAATGATTTGATGAATTTTGGCTTGTAAGTTTCAAGTGTAGGGAATAAATCTATTTTGTTTCAGATTTTAGTGCAGTCATCATTATTATATAGAATTAAGAGATCACAGAAGGAAGACTGTGAGCTATAGAAAAGATAAGAATTTGTTAAAATGGGTAAGATGCCAGAATTTAACATTGATAAAGATTTTGTTTTAAGATTTTGAAAAAAGGTTATGTGTGCCTTGTGATTCCAAGTTTAATAATTATTTATTTTGTGAAGCTCATAGTTTTCCATTTTCAGTTCATCCTGGAAGTACTAAGATGTACAGAGACATTCAAGAGTATTACTGTTGGGATAGAATGAAAAGGGATATTACTGATTTTATTATGAAATGTTTGACATATGAACTGGTTAATGAAGAGCGGAAGTTAACAAAAGGTATGATTCATCCGTTTCTAGTGCCAGAGTGGAAATCAGAGAATATATGAATGAACTTCCTAGTGGGACTATGTAAGACTTCTCGAGGTAATAATGTGATTTGGGTTATTGTTGATCGACTGACAAAATCTGCTCATTTTCTTTCTTTTTGAGATAAAATGTCTTTGGATCAGCATTCTCGACTATACCTAAAAGAGATTGTCAGGTTACATGGAGTTACTCTTTCCATTATATCTGATCGGGATCCTAGAATCAATTCTATATTTTGGAAGGTCCATTAGAATTTGTTGGGCACATAATTAAATTTCAGTACAAATTTTCTTCCTCAATCAGATGGGCAGTCAGAACGAATGATTTAGACTTTGTAGGATATGTTTTGATCTTTTTCAATGGACTAACAGGGAAGTTGAGATCATCATATTTCTTTATTTGAGTTTTCTTATAATAAAAGTTATCATTCTTGTATAAATATGTCACCTTTTGAGGCATTTTATGGGAAGAGGTATCAAACTCTAGATTTTTGGGATGAAGTCAGTGAATGAAAGTTAATGGGGCCAGAAATATTAGAGGAAGTGGCTGAGAAAGTGAAGATGATCCAACGGTACATGAGGACCTCTCAAATCAAAAAGAAAAGTTATGCAGATAATAGAAGGAAGGACTTCTCATTCAAGGTATGTGATCACGTTTTCTTTAAAATATCTCCTTAGAAAAGTTTGATGCATTTTGGTAAGAAAGTAAAGGTAAGTCTGTGATTCATCGGTCCTTTTGAAATCCTCTAGAAAGTTGGACTAGTTTCATACCCAGTAGAATTGCCTCTATGTTTGTCTTAGGTACACAATGTTTTACATGATTCGATGTTGAGAAAGTGTGTGCCAGATTTAACTCATGTCTTGAGCCCAGAAGCAGTTCAGCTAGAAGATAACCTTTCCTATGAAGATAAACTAGTTCATATTTTTGATCGAAGGGAACATATATTTCAAAATAAGATAATTGGTTAGGTAAATGTTTTGTGGATAAACCACAAGGTTGAAGAAGGATCATGTGAATCTAAAAATGCTATGCGAAAACGTTACCCTCACGTGTTTAATGAGTCAATAAAATTGCAAGGATACAATTTTGAGAAGGTGAGGATAATGTAAACCCCCCAAGGTTTTTAAAAAATAAATGAAATGAATAAAACATTATTTTAATCAGATATTTATAACTATTATTTAAACATCATTTTGATGTTTCTATGTTCTGAATTTTGAAAAACAATCATCTAAAATTTTGTTCAGTATGTTATTTGGAGTCTCATTAAACCAACATGTTTTTTATTTATAGTAACATACCCTTATGAATAGTAATATGAATAGTAATATGACCCTAATGAATAGTAAATTTTATTGTTATTTTATTTTCTTAAGGCTTCAAGATAATGACATCTTGGTTAATTTTTCAATGTGATATAAAAGCAGATATAGTTTTAAAATTGTTAAGTTTTGAATTAAGTATGATTTAATATAAAAATTAAATTAATAATATTTATAAAATTTTGTTCAAAAAATAGATTTCATTTTTGAATTCTACACGTCATTAAATGGTTATGGTGAATATTTTGGTTTTTTCTAAAATAGTTGATTTATAAGTGAATAGTAAAAAGTACTGTTTTGAGTTTCGGTGTGTTAATGACATCATTAATTTTGTAATAATGATGTAATAAATTTGGTTGAGTTGTGTACAGTAAAATAAGATGTGAGGTGTCCCCAGAGGAAAATACCATTGGAAAATACCATGGGAAATCCCATGGTTTTTCAAATACCACTAATGTGGTGCTCCTTGGAAATTATTAAGATATTCCCTTACATTGGCTATCTATTCCAACCCATTCCTTCATTAAATTCATTTGAGATTCCTCATCAATTAAGCTCTGGCATCCTTAACTCCCTATTAGTCCTCCCATGGTTTCCTCAAGACCCCAAGGTCTTAACCTTAATGTTCTAGGAGTTACTCTACAATGAGGTTTAAACATATTTGAAGTAAGATAAACCCGAGGTAAGGGAATTCTTAACCAAATTTCCATTCTTTAGGTTAACCTTATTATTTATTCATTATGTGGTATTAAGATTATATTTTTGATGAATTTTTGTTTATATTAGGTTGTATTATGTGTATTTACAATTTATACACATATCCAATCCATTCTATTAATTCTCATTCCATTTATATTTCAAGGGACTTTCATTTAAAAATCATTTTAATGCTCTCTTTAATAAATTTCAAAAGGATTGTTTTTTATGTGTATGGAAAGATAGGTTTTACCTAATTTCATGATACATTACTACCATGATATGTTTTTTGTGCATTATTTATGTTGGGTTGATCCCATTATATCTCATGATCTGTTGGGTTGATCCCATTATAGCTAAAAATATGACAGGTGAGCCCCATTATAGCTGTCCAATGCATTGGGTACTCTAGATATGGAAGTTAACCAAATGGTTATTCCAGGTTTAAGGGTGAATGTAATGGTGATATAAGAAATATTTCCCAAGGAAACAACATGAGTATTCTATGCATAAGATATTTTATGATTATGGTTTTTTTCATTTTTATTTTATCACTTGACTAACGCTTTCATCTTTATATCCCTTACTGAGTTTTATAATCATCCAATGGTTTTTAAAATTTTTTCTCAGGATATAATGATGGGTATGAGAATGAATGGATTTGTGATGTTTGATATGGAGTGTTTTCAAAGAAATCATGCTTTATGATTTAATGTTTTATATTTTGAAAAAAATGGAAACTGTTTTTAGTAGTATCCTCTTAAATGAATGTGGTATGTTATGTATGAAAGGTATCCGAATTATCTGAAACTCTAAACTCTAAATGATCCTCAATGCATAATAATGTATGTTCTTGAATAAAGTTTAAGATTAAGTAATGTTTTAGGTTCGGGTCCTTATAGTTGGTACCCAAGAATATTATATGATCGTAGGTGTGGACAAGGGAATGTATTCCTCTTTTGCAAACAATGTTCATTTTTTCGTTAGGTTGTGAGATGGGTAAAAGATAACTGATATAGAGATCCATATTCATGGATAGTTTTTTATTAATTTTTATTCTTTTATATATCATGTATCACACTATCTTCTTACTTTTATTTTTTAGATATATGAAATCATCATTTATTATGATTATTGAGTTCTTTATTATTATTGGATAGTTATATACATTTCAGTTTCTAATATTTTTCATTATTATATTGGTTATTTGGTTTATGAAACTTTTAGCTCTATTGTTCCTGACTATGACCATATATAATAGTATCCCACTTTCAAACCCTATTCCCTTGTTACCCGTTGGTATAGTCTGGCGCATGGGAAGGCATGCTTGAGGCCATGTTGCCAACTGGGGTTGATTACTCAGAAGTGAACCAAGTTAAGGTCATCAATTTTTGGTTAAAAAATTTAAATATATATATATATATATCATAAATAATTTATTACTATTCACACCATCTAATTTAACACCTAGTTTATAGTGGTTATATATTTCACAGGTTGTTTATGCTCGATGTTGCGTGTCGAATACACTATCGAACATAGTTTTATTTTCCAAAATTTCATGTTGTAACATATAATCATAAAAAAACTGTTTTTATTCTTATATTAAGTCTATATAACACTTAGTTTCAAATAATTTTCATTTATTATCCATTTTACATGAGTTAGAGACACATTATATTGTAATATTTTATAGATTAAAAAAAACTCCCCCACTCACTTATAAAAGTAACCCCCCTATAATATCCTCTAAATTATTAAATATCCTTTATGTTCTCCAAAAACATACCAAATGCCTTCCTAATAATACTCCACACATTTTTTGGGTCTTATTTTGGGTATAACTCTAACCACACAGGTCTTAAATTGCTAAGAAAATGAGGTTTTCCTATGAAGATGTACCTAAATGATCCTATTTAATTTATTATTAAAACTCTTTGAATTATTATTAAACCATTATAAATTAGTTACAAAATTATATTTCATATACTAAGGAGTTATTATGATAATTTAATTACCAATATTAGTCTCATATTCCATCAATTGGGAAATGAAACCATCATTCTTGTGTAAGGAGGACTACTACCTCACAAAGTGATGTAATTGGTTTTCCATCACCGAAAATCACATAAAATTATAATGTTGGATTGAATGTATATATATGATATTAATAACATACTTATCATTACATAAATATCACATATCATATAATTTTCTACCTTTCTATCCATAGAAAAATGATATAGTCTTTTGTGCGTATATGTGGATTACAACATACATGAAGCAATGTGATTCGTTTTTAATAACCAAATCACATGGATGGTATATATAAGTTATTTAATGATAAAGTATGATACTTATTATATAATTAAAATTATATAATGATAAAATTATACTTACCTTATTTTCAACATTCTCTTTAAAAAAACTGAAACTTTACTAATGCGTATATACGACCTACTGTCTCCATAACTGTAATATAATTCATTTTTCAAAAAATTATTTCTTGGTTGGCTTTAAAAGTATAATAAATGTATAAGAATTAAAAAAATATGATTAATATTATGGAGATTATATAACAATGACACATTTGACCACATTTGACATTCTAAAGCTGTTTTGAAATTATGAACCAAATATCCTCAAAACACCCAATGTGGTCATAACCAATTAGGTAATTAAATATTTCATTGTAATAAATGAATCAATTTTTTTGATGATAAGTTAATAAATAATTAAAACATTATTGTAAAAATGAATAGTTGATATAATTTTATTATATAGGATTCAAATTAAAAACCAGAAATGTTTGGAATTTAGTTAAGATGTTTAATCACAATTTCACTTCTTTGAGGCATGTTTTGATGTAATATACCAATTTTTTATATAGTTTATAGAATTAAAATATTAAATTTTGTATCATGAATTCATAATATTTAATGTAATTCCAAGTGGATGTTCAAATTATTCCATCCCAATGGATTTGAGTTGAAAGTTAAAAAGTGGTAATGAATTTTATAACTCAACATATTTTCATTGGGTTATATTACATATTAATTTTATTAATATTATAATATTATGTGTGTAATTAACAATTTTCATATTATATTGTGTTTAATTTTTTTATGTTGCTTTAAATTTTAACACATAATCACTTCATCTATTAATGTTATTTTCATTGTTATGATCCTTGAAAGGATTTATTAACCTAATCTTCTTTCATTGGGTTATATAAATTATTAGTTGATTATTTTATGCCATGATTATGTGTGAAATAATTTTTATTTATTTATTTTTTACTTAAACTTTTTTTGTGTATTCAAATTTATTACACAACATTTATTCTTTTATTAATTATTAACTCATTGACATTAACTTCATAAGGGTTTTCTATTTCAATCTCATTTTCTTGAGACACGATTCATGTTTTTCACCATGATTTACTTATTTGTAGTACATAATACATCATCAATGAGTTTGGATAAATTAATTCATGGGATTTAAACATCTATATCAGACTCATTATTTCACTGAATTTTGATTCGAAGATCACCAAACCAATAAATCCATTATGTTACAATCTCCTTTTTTCAAGGTTTTTTATGTTCATGGATACTTTAGGAACATCATATAATGTTATTTTATTGAACCACATATCTTTTATTATATTATATTTATAATCTGTCTCACATGTTTGATTTCAATTTCCATATTTATCTGTGAAAAAAAATATTTTTTTGTCAGTGATACTAATCTAGTATATTTTTTAGATCAAGAAGCATTCCCTTTCATATCCTTATTTTCAATTTTTTTTAAATAATTATCTTTTTTAGATATAAAATATTTCTTAAAGTTATTTTACATGATATTTGAGTTTAATTTAAATGGATTTAAATGTGAATTTATTAACGTTTTCTGTATGGGTAACTTTTGAATATCTTTACCAATTTTGGAAAATAATACTTAATTTTTAATGTTTAACCATTAACCAATTTTACTCAAGCAAGAAAATTATTTTATTTTAATATTACCTTTTATTTTTCTATTGTTATTTTCAATGAAATGTATTTTATTTTTTTATGAATTTGTTTTTTAAAAAGTTTTTTTCAATGATGAATGAGTATTTTTACTCAAGATTGTTTTAATGATATTTTATTGTATTTGTATTCAAGAGTGACAAAAACACTTGATTCTAATTATTTTTCACTAGGGATATATTTTAATGACACCATAATTAGTGTTTATTTTTATGGATTATTATTGATTAATATAGATTCTCATAGAACCCATTTATTTTCCAAGGGTAAATCAAGAATTAAAAGAACTTTATTTATTATTATATTGAAAAAGGAATGATTTTGGGTGTTATAATTATTATATGGTTTTGGTTGTTTTTTATGATGTTGAGTGAGGATGATGTATACTATGATTAAATTTGAGTCTAATATAGATCTCAAATAGATTAGGTAAAGGGATGAAGTTAACTTGTTACCGGTTTCAGATATGGTATTTTTGGTATTTACTAGGTATGTTATGAAATTTGTAAGAGTGATATAGAATTGAAGATCCATGTCACCAATGTGTTCTCTCTATTATTTCAACATATTTTATTGTATCATTTATTTAAGGACTCTTTTTAAATTGATCATGATTATTAACTTTTATGATTCTTGATTTTTCCAAATCATTATTACATGTATCATTATTTATTCCATAATACTTATTTACTACAGAAAAAAACATAAATCATGTCCTAAGATTCATTAATGTCAAAATGTGGGACAATAAACAATCCATACCATTCATAGGTCATTTTCATTTTCATCATCTTCAATTTTAATGGAATTAGGTTATTCTAAACATATATTCTCATGGTTCCCATGATCCTATTATTGAGACCTCTTAATAGGGAATATATTTTCATAATTACTATACTCTCCACATTTAAAACATTCAATTGATAACTTAGAAATAACTTATTTTCCTTTCTTAGAGTCAAATGAACATTTCCTTTTTCCTTGGCTAGTTATTGATTTATGAACTTCATTACCACATCTATAACATATTCATATACATTATCACCATTTTCCAAGTTGTTCATATCCACATATCGACACATATGTAGTAAAATATACATTACTTATTATTTCTGGAAATTCCACAACGATTCATTTCTATCATATAAGATTCCTTAGAAAAATCAACAAGGTTGAAGTGGTTAATGAGGACTCCTGATAGCCGGTTTATAAGAACCATAATAATTATCATTGTATCGCCATATTATTCAGTTTTTATTTAGATAAACATGACATTTTCCTTCATATCCATTGCTACTTTCGTGTCTGCTAGATCCGGCTGTTTACTAAAACCAAAATGGTTAGTGTAAGAAAATAAAAAAATTATCATGTAACATTTTATGAGGAAGGTAAACACTAAGATATACACTTTTATGTTATCTCAAATTCATTAAATTTATCTAAAATTACTATGACTATTCCTATTTTGGTGTCCATTATGGTTATATTCAACTTATAACTTTAGATTCAATAATAACCTATCATCTAAAGTAATCTAAAATTTTCCTTTGATTCAAACAGTAAGGAACCAACCTTAAACATTACTTATTCTTTAGGTCAGTTAATAAATTATCTTTATTTCAAATTGGGGATGTTTTTAAGTTTAGATATTTATATAATTTAGAAATAACTCATACATAACAAAACCATAAGAATACAATGTGGACACTTTTAAATAGTATCCATTTTTTTAATCAAAATAAACCATTTTAAAAAATAAAATATGATTTCATTTCAAGACACATATTAGATACTTTGATCATGTAATCCCATTTTTCCTTAACAATATTGAGACATGTGAAAAACATTTTAAAAATTATGATGATATCAAATCTCTAATTAAAGTTCATAAAATCAGGAACGAAACCTTTAGTTCATGAATATTTTAAACTCATGAAAACATTTTCACAAAATCATATTTTCAACCATAAAACCTAAAACCTTTATATTACCTCAAGAAATCATAATATTTCTGAAATAATATTTTAAATCATAAATCATAAAGGTAACTTATGGAATTTATATCATACTTACAATGTAGCTTTAATAACTATAAAGGGATTAACATTCATGGTTATGTTTGGAATACCCATCATAGTATATTACCTAAATCTCTTAGGAGAAATCAAACTAGTTAAACCCATCTCATTAAAAAATTAATTATTGATATAAAACATGTTCACCCACCTAGATTTTATCACAAAACCTCCCATATACACAAACAATTCCCCTGAACCGTAACATAATCATAACACATAAAACTAGAATAAAGGAAAAATACCATTTCCACTTTAAAATCACATTTCATCTTTACAAGTAGTGCAATTTAAAATGAAATCATATTATATTAAAATAGAATGTTAAACTTGTAAACTAATAATCAATACATAATAGTGACATGAATGTTAGAAATTAAATTCACAGGGTATATGAAAAAACTCTCCAGTTTATTGAAATAATAAATCTATTTTTAAAACAAAATCAGAACATTTAAAAAGATGTTTTTTGAATCAAAGTGTCCCATACCACATTGATTTTTTTTAATGGAATTATCATTTTTTAATATTTATTTACATATAAATAAATCATTAAAACCATTTTAAAACAGGAATAGTGATGAGAAATATTTATAAGAATAAATATTTTGAACATTTAAAACGATGTTTTAGTTAAAGAAGCCCTTACATTGACTCTGACTCATCACATACAATATTTATATTAAAAAAATAATAAAACTAGGTTAATTTATATTTTATATAGAACATTTTTTAGTTTTATTAATCCTTTTATATCTATTATTTCTCTATTATGAAAATTATATATTTATTTAAGTTTATATTAGACATTTTGTCGATATTCGTTACTTGAGTCTCAAATGAACTGGGTATATTTTTAATAGTCCATGTGGTAATAATTATATCTTATAAAGAATAATATTACTGTTATTATTATTATTTTTATACATAAATTATACTTTCAAATCAAACCATTATGTATTGTTATGAAAATTGAACAACAATATAATCATAGAGACGGTAGGTAATACGTACGCTTGAATAATGTTTTCCATTTTAATTAATCATTATATAAAGAAGGTAAGTATTATATTATAGGTATAAAATTATCATAACATAATTAGATCATATTTAAATTTTAAATATACTTTTATATATCATACAATTTTTGTAGTGAAAAAAATGAATCACATCGCTTCGTGGGTGTGATTGTTCACGCATATGCATGAATGATGTTTTTATTTTTATTTGTATGTATATAATAAAAATAATTGATATATTATTATCCTATAATGAAAAATATTTCATTTATATAGCATATAAACATTAATTACGACATTATAACCAGTCTTGAGAGATAGTTAAGGAAAACGAACAATATCAGGTTGTGAGGTTGTAGTCTGTTGTACACATGAAAAAAATGTTCATTTCCAATTTGATACAATTGGAGATGGATTTAGGTGATGATATAAAAATATTAACATATCATTATATTTATGATACTATAGTTATTCATTCATTATGGTGGAATAATATTTTAATTAAGATGATGAACAAACAAAATAGAAACACTTATTTAAAAACGTTAAGTTTTCTTCATATGATCACCTTTCTTAAATACATAAAACACTTAAGGAGGGTGTTATGACTAAAAGAAGGATTAAATGATGTGGTTAGGTAAAATAAAAAATAGACTTTGGTAGGTATTTAACAATATTAAAGGATTTTTATGTGTGAGTAGTATAGAGGATTGTTTTCCATTTTATAAGAGAGGGGAGGGGCACCCTAGGAGATCGTTAAAATTTAAAATTAATATCAATAAATTTTTAACATTAATGACTAAAAATTGTGTTATTTATATGATTGAGTGAGTATATTTCAAAATAATATCAACCAATAATTTTTATACATGCATTGATTTTATTTTAAAACTTATCTTTTTTATTTTAATTCCTTTTAACTCTTACCTTTTTGTCATGCAATGTACACTTTGAGGTATAAATTAACTACCTGAACATGAAAACGACCATAAAATATTTAATTAATGAATTGATTCAGTTATAATCACTATTTTAATGAAGAATGTATTTTTAGTATTTTTATTTCATTTAATAAAATATTATATATTTTAAAATACCAATAGTGTCAATTTTGACACTATTTATTAGTTGACTTTTTTAAGAATATCATAAAAGAAATATATGTTTAAACCAAACACAATAAATAATCAGAGTAATGTCCAACTCATCCATAAAATTACTGTATGTCATCAATTATCTCAAATTATATTTATTTTCGTATTTATCATTCCATTTATTTGATTCGTTCACTAATTAAGTGGTGATTACGTCATCATTGTATATCAATTTAATGTAATTATATATTTTCTAAAAATTATAAATAAATTAAAATGATTTTGGTAATAATTTTATATTTATAGAAAATATTTATATTTGAAGATATCACTTATATAAACCCATATTAAAATTTAGTTTTTAATAAGATACAATGTTATGACATCTTACTCTTTACTTAAAATAAAATATTGTAAGTGTCAAAATCACACCCAAGTGGCATCCAAATGCCATTATTTCTGCCCAAGTATTTTTTTGGTTGAAAATAAATCATTAAATAAAGTTATTATAAGTTTTAGGTTAGTTTTATAATATTTACAACATTATTTTAATATTTAGTTACTTGATTTACCCTTAACCGTGGTAATAAAAATAATCAATAAATTTGATATTCCTAATGTCAAAAAATAAAAGGTACCTATTCACATAATTTTGGGATTATGATTAAATATATGAAATCATTTTTTATAAACTAAAAACACATAATTTTAATTTATTAATTAAAAATAAATCCCATTGATAGAATTGAGAAAACAGTTTTTTAAAGTAAAATGTTTAAATGTTCACTAAGTTTTTAATTCACGTTTCAATATGAGGTTGATTATAAAGACCTAAAATGAATTAATTGATATAAAATTGATATAAATATATCTTAAAACCATATACAATGATGATATAACTATATAAATAAATTATATGAAAAAGACCGTTTGAATTTAAATGGAGTATTTTACACTATTCATTAAAAAAGAATATTATCATTAAAATTCAAAAAATTTATCCAAAGTATAATTTTATGTCTCTATTCCAAATAAGATGTTTATTTTTTCTAATATATTTTACAAAATTTAAATAAATATATTTAAAATGGGTTCTCTATAAAAAGGCATTAAAAAATCCCTTTTAAAAAAATTCTACTTTATAAATTAAATTGAATTTGTTCTTATATCAGGTATATAGAATATATAAGCTGACTTTTAAACGTCGAATTTAATTTATATTTCATTTATATAATCCAAAAATAGTGATTTAAGTTTTTTTATTAACACATTTATTCCCATTTAAATAGTTTTTCATAAAGAAACATCGTTTATATTCAGTTGGTTTTTTATTTAATTTCATAATTAATCCAGTAACCAATGAATCATTATATAAACATGTGTAAACCATATTTTCATAAGTTAGTTAATCCTTATAATTCCAACCATTATAACCTCTATGTGATAATTATTGCATTAAATAATAATTATATGTTTTTCATTAAAGTAAAATGTGGCATTTTATATATTCTATCGAACATAGTGTTTCCTTAAAAAATGGGATATTGCACCTTTATTGTAGATATAATAGAATAGGGAGGGAACCAAATACACTATGATAGTATTATAATTAAAAATTTAATATGTAAATGGTTTTATATGTTTTTGGGTATGAAAAATACACATAACTTATGCCAATGATATGATCTCATGGCTTTATTCTTTGATTCCTTAACGATTCAGGTTTTATGAACTACTATGCTTTTTTGCTATATTTTATGATTATGATCTATGATATTTTGGGTACAATTTTAAAATATTAATATCATATCCTCATAAAATTATTCTCATGTTATGGTTAAATGATAATTGATATCTTCAATTATTACCCTTACTGAGAATCCGTTCTCACCCTTTCTTATATTTCAATTTTATAGGACATGAGAAACAATTATAGTTTTATATGTTTAAAAAGAGTGATATTTGGGAGGAAATAAGTTGAATATGATCTAGATATCTTATTATTGAGTTTTTTATGTATTAATTTATTTAGATAGTATACCTATACCATTATATACTGAATCATAATGACACGTATTGAATATTCATCTAATAAAATTTAATATATATCAATGAAAAATTTGAATCACAATACTCAGTATCAAAGCATGGTTTAGTTAGTATTTTAAGACTAATATTTGATTACTTTAGTGAAAACCCTAGGGATAATACTAGTTATATGTTATCAACATAGTGTTTTGGTAAGATATAGATTATTTGGATTTCATAGAAATGCATCATTATCCAGAAATGAAATGTATATGTAGTTTGGGAACAAATGCATCTTGATGGAATAATCACGAAAATAGTTGGTCGAATTCTATCATGGAGATTATTATTAGCCTAAACTTATTGAATGTCTATTTTTAAAATTTTGAAGGATATTCTTAGGTTAATTCTCTTTATGAATTGAATAGATGATAATTATGGATAAACTATGCTAAACCTAAGGTGGAATAAATTAAAATGAAGGTTTCATGATTTAGAAAACCTATAAGTGATTATTCATGACTATGAAGTTTTCCAAAATATATTTTATTAATACCCCAATACTTTGGGGTTATATTCAAGCAATGGATCCTTGAGGATTATTGTTATTATATAATCTGATAGACAATGAAATGTTTGTCCTCATGAGAAAACAAATAAAGCAAGAGTTAGAAGGTGAAAGCATCTGATTATTTATAATAAACAATCTCATTATAGGATTAATAATATCAAATTGGGTTAGATTACTAACATACCTAATAATAAGATAATTTTGATTCAATAATATCATATACGGAAGAAGATGCAATACCATACATGTCAAATATGGGTGAAGAAACACTCTGGAAATGTATCACATAAATGAGAACATCTTTAATGTTTCGAATAGATGGAAAATGAGAATGTAATTTATGAAGAAAAATAGAATTTCATTAGAGTGAAATTAAGTATATCCAATGTTATAATTTATATTTCAATGTATAATGTGTTCGTAATGTGGAAATTATATGGTCCAATTCTTCAATCCATGAGTTATCTCACATACCAAGGAAGGACCTGTGCCATGCCAATCACTAAAGTTAATGAATTGAAGTGTTTATGTATTGTAATTCAAGAATTATGTGGATTAAGAGTTTTATCAATGATATTTTTGATATTAGATTCATGAAACATATAATTATTGTTCCATAGTAGTTTTTCATTAAGTATTTAAAAAAATATGTTGAAAGGCTATGAAAATCATCAAAATTTATTTTATGGTAAGATGATAAATCTGTTTTCAGATAAAGTGATGATTTAAATATGTAATGTAAGTGGGATAACATTTGTGACCTTGAAATTGTTTAGTGATTTGATGAAAAATTTCCTTGGTTATTATTGATGATTATTACTGAATTTTTGGGTCTGTTGAATACGTTAAACAGTCTCTGATTTTATTTGAAAAATAAAGATGGTGTTAATTTTTTGTAGCATATATGTATTCATATAAGGTTAATTAAAGAGTCATGGATACCATAATGAGTTTATAATTTTATAGTTTATCATAAGTTCAATGTCATATATTCACCCTTTTAGGTTTATTGTGATTAGAGTTTGAGGTGATTCTAAAGATAATTCGGGTTCTAGGAAGTATACTCTATTTAGGATTAAATAATTCTTTAGGTTATTATATGATTTTATACTGTTTTAATTATGCAATGTAGAATAATGGGATATAGATAATATTCATTATTGAAAATTGATTCTTTGACACAAATATATATTCAAATATATTTATAGTAAGTCTATATTTTTTTAAAAGGTTGGGGCTGAAGCCACATTTATTATTAAAGAAAAGAAAAAACCTCTTCTAACTGAGTACAGGGAGACCCATTACATTGCCTGAAGGCATAGCGGGCACTTAGCCCATTAAATGGCCTGTATGCTCAAATTTTTGGCCCAAATCCCATTCTGTGAATTGTATGGCTACAGTACCTGTCTTCTATAGTACCTCAAAGTATCCACCACTGCTACAGTACCCTGCCGCCACTATAGTTCCCTACTGCCGCTCCAGTTCCCGCCTTTTCTATAGTGATGTATCTTCTACAGTAAAGACTATATATTTATCTATCATAGTTATTAATTATATTTTTCTATATTATTCATTTGGTTTAGGTATATGTAAGATTTAGGTTTAATATGTTATTTAATATGAATGATTTTTTGGGAAGAATAAAATTGAATTTTTAGGAATGTATGGTGAAATTTATGAGATCAAAATTCAGTTAAAAAAATTATTTAATGTTGAGGTAATTGAGGTTATTTTGGATGTATGATAATTTATAAAAATATGCATGGGTAAACTTTTTTATTGCTTAAATATTGGGGTTAATTTTATTATTTCAACATATAAAGGTTTATACATTTTGGATTATATCTTACATCATGCTAACCACTCAGTTTGTGTTAATATGTAAAGACATGAGGAATATAAAGGTTTCTTTTTGTGGATTATAAAGTTTATTTTAGTGCTTTAGGAATGAAAAATTCATAAAGAATACTAATAATTTGAAGAAAAAGACAATTTTATGGTGGAAAATAAATAAAGGATGAAATTTTACATTTCATGTAAGTATATATCCTTATGTTATTAATCTAGATGCTAAAGGAATTCGAAAACTATAAGGAAAGGATATTGAAACATTTTTTCAATCCTATTATATTTATTTCCAATCATTCAATGGTATTTTTCACCCCTCATTGTTCTGTGTGTTTTTGGTCATTAAGTTTCTCATGATCATTCAAATTATTGTGATCAATGTTCTCTTCCATTAACTATCTTTTTTTTTGTTTTCAATTTTTTTCGACCTTATCAATTTTTTTCGACTTCATACAAATTTCACCATATTTATAAACCAAGTAATGATTTATTCCAAATGGAATTCATATTTCCATTTCCCTCTATTCAAGATAAAGATTTAATAGTCATTTTTTGAGGTGGCTTGTCAAAAAAGGAGTATTCAAATATCAAAAAATTAATTAAGAAACATAATTTAAAATTTCTAGGATGTAATTTACTAATTAGAGGATAATTGTATACTTTGATAATTTAAAATAACACTATGTTTGATATCATATAAAACATGAATAATCGAGCTTAAACAAACCACAAAATCATAATATTTGACTTTTATAACTTAGCCATTTAATTGGTTTGTATGAATATATGAAAATAAATAATAAAATATATTTAAAATGTTCATACTAAATAAAAAATTATTGATATATTTTTAGAAAATAATAACTTAATTTTTTATAGTAATTTTATTATTGAAAATATATTTTCTTCAAAAATGGTTTCTATAAATCTTTTTAAGGAAATTATAATTAATTTCATGATTATTTAAATGCATTGTTAGATAAAAATAATAATATTTTTAAAATAATAATTACAAAATTATCTTTGGGTAAACTATTAGTATTTTTCTAAAAATATTGATCTTTCAATGAATAGTAAAAAATATTAATTTTTAATAATTTTTTTTTCTTATTTAAATAATTTAATAACATCAATGTTTAAAAAAATAAAAAATAAAATTATAATATTATATTTTTAAAAATCCAATTATTTTTATTTCAATCAATTCTTATCCAATTAGGTAGAAAAATAATTGTATACTAAAAACACATTCTTTTGAAAAAAAATCATTGAATTTTTCAATTTTATGTCAAATTATTTATATATAATTCTAGAAATTTTATCAAAAAAGTTGTATACAATATTTTTAATTATGAGGTGAAAATTATTTAAATTAGTATTTTATAGTTTTTATCAATATGAATTGTAACCATATTAGATTTTGGTTACCATAATAATTGCAAAATTAATTAATTAAGGTTAATAATAATGTGATAAGGCTTCAAATTCAATCAGAAACTTATATTTATATAATTTTATATGTATATATCATCCATAGTAATCCATAATTTTAAAATATGACATTTGTTTAATTTAACATTGATATTTACCTTTATAATCATTAAGTAAAGGTTAGGGTCACAAATGCAGCACTTTTACTTTTCATAACTAAAATATTTTATGATAGGGATAAGAAAAAAATTATTTTAGGTTGTAAGTGGTTATTTTTAATGGTAAAGATTTTTTATAATGGAAATTTATTAGTAAGTTTTAGTGATGAAAGACTTATCTTATATGTCTTGGCAATGCTGACACACCAGTTGTGAAAGCAATAAAAAAACCAAGTAAAGATTTAAAAAACTCTAAAAGTAGAATATTTATGGTGAGTTAAAGTGTTCAACAAATTTTAAAGATTAATATAAAATATTTTGGATATATTAAATGTTTATATTTTAATTATAATGTTTTTATTTTATTTTCAAAGTCATATTATATGAATAGTTCCTAAAATGAAATTAACAATATTATTAGGAAGAAAATATTTTATTAAAATATAAAAAAATTGTAAAAAAATTTCTATAGGAAAATTAAGATGATAAACTGTCTAAATTTTAATCCATTTTAATGTTATGATCCAATTTTAAACTAATAAGTAAAATTATAACCCATTAATATTGAAAAGTTCATTACTGCGATTAATGTTAAAATTAGATAACCAAGGGTTTAAATAAAAATATGTGGTTTAAAATAACAAATACAAATATATAAATTTGGTTGGGTGATTATTTTAAGACCGTATCCTAATTAAATTCAAATAAATTACAACAATAAAACATTTTAACAGAATTAGACACATATTATAGTATAATATTTCAAGTATTTTAAAAAATTGAATTATTGGTATTTTGTAATCTGAAATATTTAATAAAAAGAATTAAATTAATAAAAATACTATATTTGTATAAGTAAATAATATATGGTCAAAAATATTAACCAATGTTTATTAGTGGGTCACTTTTCCTTTTATTTTAACATTTTTTACCCTTAAATTGTTAAAAACTTTTATATTTTGGTAATTGTTAAAAGGGATAATGATGGTATAAATCTAATCAATAAGGGTTAAAATATAACCCAAAATTTTCCAAATTATATTTTAATAGATAATTTTTATTTACCTTCATCTTATGTTGGAAATACTTAAATTTTGAGTCACTTGATTATAAAAAATAATTTATAAAAAGTTTAAACTTTAATTAATTCTAAGAGTACCCCTGCCCTCAATTATAATAGGGAACATATTATATTCTATTACTAACATCTTTATATCCTTATATCTCATAAAATACCTATAATAATACCTTTATATATTCCTTCAATACATTATAGAGTATCAATTCTTTCCAAAATACCAGTGTTTGAGGGCTTAAGTTGTAATCCAAAAGTGGTTTCTCAACATTGAGGTTAACACATAGCCAAGTGTTTTAAATTTTATTTATTATTTTACCTCATATAGATCCATTACATCCATTATAAAATAATTAATTAAGTATATTTAATATACGTAAAATTTATTATTATGATGGATGAACCATTATCCACCTTCCTTATATGCGTTAAAAAATGATAACATCACTCATGTGTGCATGTGGACAACTACTTCCACAATGAAATAAATTTTTTTCATTTCATCCTTAAATGGAAGTTTATTAAGATATAGTTAATTAATATATATGATATAAAAATGATATTATAAAGTTTTGTTGTTGTTTTCCTTTATTTCCTTCTATCCATAAGAAATTGGATGCAATGTTCACGCGTATTTATGGACTACATTCTCCACTAACAGTGCAATTCATTTTTCTATCTCAATATTTTGAGTTTGAATCTAAAAAATATATATTTTGAATATATATAATATTTATATTATATTTAACATTTTATTAATTATGTAACTATGATCAAATTTTAAGGACAAAAACTACTGAACCAGAACTATCATTAAAAATAAAGCATTTAACACCTATAAAATGATGATTATAATTAGGAATTATTAATAAATAGGATTATAAATGTTACTAGTGATTGATATATGATATTATATGTATGTAAATAATAATTTTATAATATTATAATAAATTTAAATTTAATATATCAGATTAAATATCACTTTTAATGAAATCCAAACTTATGGTAATGCGATTTATTGTCTCACTATTACTTCTATGACACATATGCCATAATCATCAGCTCTTTATTTTGTGTGGGGTATATAATTCCCATGAATTTATTTTATAATTATTCTAAATAAAATTATGGGGATTTAAAAAACCTTGTAATTTTCTATATTTCATGAGGTTTTGATATCAATATTACCAAAGCGGTAAGGGTTCATCGTCTCAAATTGTATTTTGTAGGACATATGTAATGTCATGAACCTATCTTCTTTTATGATGTGTATATACTAAACTTTTTAAATTTCATATAATTTATATTCTTATTATAATTACAATAATTTTTTTAAATATTATTCATTCATGCGTCTATTGATTCAAAAGTTACCAAAGTGGTAAGAGTGTTATGTTATAATATCATTGTTTATCAGTATCATTTATGGTTAAGTTTCCAATAATGAAAATTTATGAATTGTGCATCAATAATAAAAGTATTTTTATTATAATATATTTATTTTTTGAAAGTATATGTTTTCATTTTATTTTCCTTTCTTTAATAACTGAATAATATGGAAGAATTTTTTTATAGAAAACTGACTTTATTTATCTCTTCAGTAGAAAATAATTTTTATTACATGTTAATGTTTTGTTTAAAATGTTTTTAATGATCTGATATGAATTTTTATATGAATTTTTACTAATATAACATTTCTTACAATTTTTATTTAAAGGAATCTTCTTATAATTTTCTAAACAAGGTATTTATGAATTTTTACTAAAAATTTGAATGTAATATTTAATAACAAACACATAATAAATAATGTTTTCCACTATTAAGAGAACTCAATGTTTTGATTATTTGTTTAAAATTTCCAAATTTATTTTAATTTATTTTTTTTCATAATGTTTTCGATTTTTTTTTGAATTTAAAGAAGTGATTTTAAAATGAATATGTTATTTTTTATAAATCAATATTACAGGTGATATTTTTATGTATTTTTCAACTCAGATGGAATCCATTGAAATTACTAATGGTTTATATGGTATATGATCTAATGATACTATCATTATTGTTTATTTGGATGGTTTATGATTATGATGATGATATCTTTATGAAACCCATTTATTCTACACATGTTATTCTATAAGGAAATGTTTAGATTTTTTGGAAATCCATTTCATTTCAACATGTTATGATATGTGATGAATGATTAAGATGTTGACACACACATATGAGTGGATTAAGATTATGTGATGTATAGGCTAGAAATTATATATCTCTCTAATGCATTGGGTAAATACATATAATTCATGATATAATAAGGACTGGAATACGTAGTGAAACCATTTTAGTTTGGGAATCTATCCACTCTGATAGTCTTGTGAGTGAACATTGAATATTGTTTTTATAGAATGGGGAGTGATCACAATCCAATATGATAGACCTAGAAACGATACATGAATAAAGAAATGATTTTCCATGATTATGTGTATTCCAAACACTTATGTCTCATGCCAATATTATGTTATAATGGATCATGTTCTTTTATTCCATTATGATTCATGTTTTGTTAACTGCTATGATTTATGACATGTTTAAGTATCATTATATATGATATGTTGGGTATGGATAATAGATGTTAAGATCATGTTCTCATACTCTTATGGTTATGTTATTCTTAACTTATCATTGATATCTCATTTACATACCCTTATTATGCATCTAATCTCACTCTTTATTATGTTCCCATCTATAAGATATTAATTAACATATTAAGTATGATATATGTGGGAAGGGTTATACCATTTAATCACTATGTGGAAGATTATATATATCTGTTATGAATTAGTTATTTATGTATCCTTACTTTCAAAGACACTGGATATATATTATTCTGGCATGGATCATAATGTTATGTATTGATCATTTATGCATGAAAAATATGGGTCACTATAGAAACACCTAAAATATATCCCAAGAATTATTTTACATAAATACATATAATAGAAGGGAAAAGTACATGAATTTGGGAAGTCGTAAATTATCCACAACATTGTCATTTGTTTCTCATAAAGTGGGATATAGTATTTTTTTAGAAGATCTCTAGCCACTACTCCAACATTTTCTTTTCACATTCCCACATCTCTACATGAATCTTACAATGATATAATAAAACTTATTCCAAAACAATTCATTTAACACAAAAGATATTTTCTTGAATATCTATAATTTTTGTAAGAAAATTAATCAATGTATAATCCAATTAATAATCAACATGATTGAATAAAATTATATGTTTTTAATCAGGATGGTACTTCAATTGAGATACATGAAACAAATCATGCACAAAATTTTCTATTGAAAGTAAATACAGTTAATAATCTATATAACCAACTCATTCAATTTTCTCAAAAGGACTAATGTACTGAAGATATGACCACCCTCTCTTACTAAAACTACTATTACCTATTATTATACATATTCTTGAGAAAAAAAGATTAGCCATATCAAATTATTAAAGTAATCAACATGATCTAAATATAATTTTGGATGACTCAAGGTCATCACCATCCTCTTTATGATCCTATGAATCTTCCCCACTGTCTCTTGCAAAATGGTAGGTCCAAAATTTGAAGTCTCTCCATTTTACACCCAAAAATGTTGATAATGTAAATTACTCCCATAAAATTCTTTGAAAAGATAAATATTTATAAAGGCCTCATAACAATTATATTATCTAAACTCCGTTAATGGTATATGCTCCTCCACCGCAGCTTGGTCGATACCTGATTCCCTAGGTGGAGATGGGTTTCACACCACCCCTCCCCCATTAAATGGGGAGGGTCTTCCGATGACACTCAATAGTGTTTGACATCCACCCTTCAATTGATTCTATAACCTTGAGTTTTCCACCTTTCATCTGGTTTCTTTTATCCCTAATGTTTTCTAATGCTTTGAATGAACCCCCCAAATATTGATTTAAACTTCCAAATTCACAGATGCATCCTATTTTCTTCATCTGAGCTTAATTTTACACATCAGAAATCATTTTCCATCGGTGAATTTCGTTGATCGGTGGATTTTTGAATCTTGGGGTCTATAAGAATGATTTGCGGTAGGGCTTCATGATTCAAAAAACATTATGATTCGTTTTGCTTCTAAGGACAACATAATTATTTCCTATACAAACACACCTAAGACTTGTGATAGAGCACCTTTTATACAACTCAAGTGTTCATACAATTTCCTTATGCAGTGGGATTGATAATAAATAGTGGTCTGGGTAAGATTTTTTAAACACCCTCTACCCTTCTAAAACCCTTCAATTCTTCGTATTCTTGGTAATCTGGTAGGATGAGACCCTTTCTCAGATATTATTACTAAGGGGGTGGGTCACCAAATATCTCTAATGATTTGTGTCGAAGTGGATCTTACTTAGATGCTAGTTGAGTCTTTCTTCATTTATGTGGTGAAGAGTTTTTGTATATGCATGTTTTTGTGTTTGAATCATGGTTTTAGTTTTGTTTTTTGGGTATGATATTAGGGCATTGTACTAGGGTTTTCATTCATATGGGGTTGAAGCATATGGGTGTTGGTGACGATTAGGTGAATCTGGCTTTGGTAAATCATTATGTTGGTAAGATCATGGAAGTGTATCTCACTAATTATATTGCGGTTTGTGAGGATTTTGTTCAAATTGAAGGTGAGAATGCTTGAATGAGTAATCTAGATACTAAAACGAAAGAAACAAGTAGTTTGGAACCTTCTATCATAAAGTTCTCTAATATTATTCACTGGTTGAGACATCAACTACTGGTCATTCAGACAATAATTCTCAAAATAGAAGTGATAAGAAAAAAATGTTACACATTGTTGTACAGAATAATGCTATTAGATATGTCCAATAGAGTGTGAGTAATGTGATTGTGAATCAGGTGGTGGGCTCTGATGAGAAGGTTACTAGAGAGGGGGTCACAACTTGTGCTACTTCATATGTAGATATATTAAGATTTGGTAGTTGCACCTTTCTCAAGGAGGGAATTTAGGGATATCCAAGTTGTTTCTAATCAAACAAGTTTTGGAAGAACATGGGGTGATAAACTGGTGACCTGACCCTCATTACAATTGAGAAATAGATTTGAAGGCTTAATAGTGGACAGTTTTAATATTGATCAACCAGAATCCTTCCACCACAATCTTAATGGGGTCTATGAGAATGAGTTTAGTGAATATGGTGATAATTTTTCTATAGGTGAAACTCCAAGCCAAAGGAGTATCAAGAGGTAGAAATAGAGGAAGCACTAATTCTCCCTACCGCCTCTAATGGAGACTCATTCGGTATAGAAGATAAACTCCAAGAATATCGATGATGTGTCCATTTTATAGCAAAATTCAGGTGGTGTGTGTGATCAATCCTTGTAATTTCTTTTGAGTTCAAAAGAATATGGGGTTGAATAGGTTTTTCCACTGAATTATACTGAAGAGAAAGCTACTAAAATGATGGGGAGGTCCCTAAGGGTGACCTTAAATGAGGGGAAATATACCTTTATCAACATATAGGACCTGATTCTTATCAGGGGATTCAAAAATGGGATTATGAGTCTAGAGGAGACATTCAGTCATGGGGAAATATGTCCTTTGAATTTGAAGATATAAAAATGGACGAACCAATTTTTTTTTACCACTATCACCTATAAGTTGTTGAGAGATAATATCTCTAGTATACTTAAATTTTCTTTTAATGGATATGTTATCTCCTTCTATGGTTAAATGAATGGTTTCTCAATTTTTCCTTAAATGTGTTTGAAATAAAAAAAATTAATTTTCAATCAATTGGAGGATGATAAGCTATGTTCAATGTCTACTAGGTTCGATGGTACTATTGAAAGGAAATTAAAAATTGAGCTCTAAGAATGGGGTCTTGGTTAGAAAATATTGTAATAGGTACCCCATAAACCCTTATAACTTCATGAATGTATAATACAGATGCACATCAGTTATGGAAGACATTACATATCATTGATTTTTTCCACTTTATCAAACTGATTATATGAATTCCCACTTTAGGAATCTTATATGATATTTCATTAATAAAATGTATACAATAAGTTAAAGGAAAATATATAAAAATAATCCACATATCTGCAATATTTATATTGAAATCCTTTTTTTTGAAAATGTGTATCAAAATTTTATAATATGTAAACACTATGAAACATTTAAATGGGTAATGCTCTCATGTTTTCAGGTAATAAACTAAAATAACTATTTAAAAATAATTTGTTTGGTAAATATTCTCATGTACCCATAACTATCACTAACCATAGGCTAGAACATGATCTCTCTGTATGATAACACATCCCAACCAAGATCTAGATGCATCAAAATATACCAAAAACTCATGTCCCAACTCTGGGAACATATGGATAGGCACTCATATGTGAAAAACTGAAATTTTATAAATGATAAAACGTTTTTGTATGATTATATTCAATATTAAGTAATACAGTTATATAAAACACATTCACTACTAAGGTCATTTTAGACCGATTATAAAATATAGAATGTAAGATTTTAATGAGCATTAAGAATCATAAAAAATGGCTAATATAGTTATGGTAAAGTGACTATTATGATTAGTATATAATAAGGGTTATGATAAATAATTATTTAAAAAGACAAAATAAGTTATGGCCTTAACTTATAGGATAAAACCCTATGAATCTAATTTTCCAAATCTACATAGAGAGATAGAAACACTCAGGTTTTCCCTTGATGATTCCTTAGCCAATATTCATTAACTAAAGAAAGAATGAAACCATTAATTATATAAGTCCAATTTTATTTAGATTACGATGCAATCCATGTTTGTCATACCACACTAAGAAATCCCCATCATCACACAACGTATCTTAGGGTGTACAGTCATGTAATATGGGGTTATGTATCTAAATCCTAGTAAAATGAATTTGTAAATTTTATTTATTAAATTATATAATTATTATATTTATCCCTATTTTTATTAATTTTTAAATGATTATATAATGAGTTTAAAAAATATTAGACTTTTATATGATAAAATCAAAATTGTAAATTTTGGGAATATATAGTCTCAAATATGAAACTCTTTTGATAAATTCATGATTCTTTTAAATATATTTTTAAATATTCATATTAAATAATATTTGTTTAAATATAAATGATAATGTAATATAATTAATTACAATGGAATATTTATAGGTACTAGATGGTAGGTAGTGTCATAAAATCAAGTTTTTTAAGAAATATGGATTTTAAGTTAAATGTAAATATAAATTTTTATATAATTGTTTTGATTCAAATAAATATTACTTTTGAAATTATCAAGTAGAAATTATAAAATGGTGATATTTTCATAATTTTCTGAAATAATGTAATTATTAGGTTGAAATTAAATACAATATAAATATACAGTCAATATTATAACATCATAATTACCGAACAGGGATACAAAAACCTATATAAAGGTAATCAAATAGAAAGTATATTTTCTTATTTAAAAATTATTTTTTTTGGAATTTATCTTATTATGTTTATAAACCATTGATTGATCCTCCAAAACCCATAATTTATTTTAATTTTTTAAATGCAACTTATATGAACATGAATCTATTCCACATCACCTATGAGATTATTTTAAAATGATTAATTCTTGGATTTATAAAATATTTAAGTTCACTCATATTTGGTTGAAACCATGGTAAAAAACGATAGTAGATTTGCGGTTTTTATTATTTTTTCATATAGATTCCACAACCAATGTTTAGAAATTAATTAAGAATTTCACTCTCTTTTTTCTATAAATTCCCACAAAATCTCTCACTCCACTTTAATAAAAACCCATAGAAAATAATTTTAATCTTAAAATACCAATATAAATCACTAATAATGTGTTCCCAACCATATAATATGATTCCCCTAACATTTTAGAGGCACCCTCTCAAGGTAAGGGTATTCTACCCCTTCTCCTTATTTAAGATCTTTTTTGTGTTATGTATTTTTATTTGTAATTTTTCACGGGGTAATATGTTTTTACACATCCTTTTACTATATTTATGATGACCAGTTAATGAGATATCAGCTATAAATCTCATTAAATCCTTCCCCAAACCAATATTTACTCCCGTCATTCTACTGAAATTATCTCATAATTTCTCACGTCAAACCTTTGTGTTCTATATACCAAAACCCATTTCCACTAATGTGTATTAACCTAGATGAATATATCCTTATTTTATTTGATACTTCAATGTAGGTATCCAAAAAATCCATAATCAATTTATAAAAAGTGATGAAAATTGTTCTCATGTTGTATGTTATATATGGAACAACAATTCTTATACATAATATGAAGTGACCTAAAATCTAGTTTCTCAGATCTGGTGACATACATTAATATGTTATAATATATACAAGGAATATAATCCCAAAGAACTGAAAATTTTAGTAGCTTCAGAGTACCATATTATACACATGATACACATTTTTCATTAGGATATCAAAATAAAGAATAAAAAAAATAAAAGTTCAGTATCCTTAAAACTCATTCCAAGAATTCATCCTGACATCCCGAGGAAAGGAAAAAAATATGGATGGACTAAAATTCTTAGTAAGGATTATGTATAATAGAAGATATTATGAATTAATAATCATAATTGATATGGAAGGGTAGATAACAAAACCACATGCCATTTAATCAATAAACTAGGAATGAAATTCAAACACAGATAATGTTGAAGAGAAAATATCATGGATAATAATATTAAAAAAATTATCAATAGATGAATATATTAATTATCAGACTTCATGTTTTCCAGTTACATGATACCTTTATGGTCAATACATGTCATAAGACAGTTTAAAACATACTAGGTAAAAAAAATATAATTTGGCCACCTAATTCATCTCATTGGACTAGCAATACCATAAGAGGATTTATATAAATAGTCCCGAAGCCATGTAATAATAGTCCAAATCATTCCTCATATTATTAATAATTTATTTATTTTATAAATAACGCACCTTATCATCAAGCATCTCTATTGATTAATGGATACAAATTTATCAATATTTCCCCAGTTATTCAAATAAAATTCAATGTGAACACCATATGTAAAAATGGTATTTGTTTTAGGATATTATAATATTAATAACATAATAATATAGATTTCAAAGTGAAATAAAATTTCTAGAAAAAAAATATCACAATAAAGTGATTGTTTTACGATAATGTTAATAATCATAAAAGAAAGTGAGATCGCACAATAAATTTTACCACATGGTAGTTTTAAATTCAATTAAAATTGGATGAGATAATTCAATGTGTTACGTAAAATAACACGTATTATAAATGAATCATTATATTAAATGTTAAACAGGTTGTATATACACCTCATGAATGAATATAGGTGCATAACATAACTTACATCTCAAAAAACGGAAATTGAGACAAAAATACCTTACTTACCTTACAGTTCATTTTGGTTGAATGTTATTTAAACTCATAAATATGGATTTTTAACATTTTATGAAATTATTAAAAAATAATATTAATATCTATAACATCATATAAGATCCTTTTATAATATCTTATCACTCTTTCGTTAATGATCATTCGTTATTTTCATTATATCGTTTTTTTGTTGCTTTGTTTTCTCAAGTGTGCTTCATCATAAAAGATCAATTTAATATGAATATTATATAGTTATATCATCTCAAGAATAATAATCCTGACATATTTTTCATATTATTACATAAATTAAACTTTTAAAAACCAATCATGAATTATGGTTATAAAAAATGAAGTACTTTGTGATCATATAGACGGTAAGACATACAAACACATGAATAACACTTCCATTTTTAAATGAACATCATGGAAAGGTGGTAATTAAAATTTTTCCATTATGGAATGATAATAATATCATATATACCAATTTATATAAATTTATATATCATCCATGTGGTGTGGTGATGAAAAGAGAGTGACATCACTTCTTGAAGTCGATGGTCCATGCGTACCTGAACGATGCTATCATATTTTAGTGTAAAAAATGATATATTATCATTCCAAAATTATGAGTATATAGTGATTATCATAGTTATTCCATTTATATCATATATAATAATTAAAATTATTCATTATCCCCTTCCATATAAATCATTATTGAAAGACGAATCACATCACTTTCTGAGGTGGTAATATGCCATACACACGAGCGGCCTTATTGTGACTCATACGGAATGGAAATTAATAAGTTATACATGATATAATGAATCAAGATTTATAATTATGTTATATTTATTTTTTATATATTTTATTTTAATCAAAATAACCAACACTTATAGGTTATAATGGAAAAATGAATGACATCGGTTCGCAAGGTGGTTATCCGTAGTACACACAAACGATGATTTCATAATACATTTTTTGAAGTGAATTTGTTTTAATGTTATGAAATTATTATAAAAAAATACCAGTATATGTAATATATAATTTTTATTATATTATCATTGTTTCTGATGCTTTCTTTGGGGCGGACATCCATTTGTCGAGGATGTGATGATTATTGCCCCGCATTCCCGCTTTCCAAAGGAGGGCTGTATCCATCACATATTCAGGGATGTTTTCTCCTTGATCAAGATGGGATGATGGGATGCTGGTTCCTTCTTCTCTGTATTCCTCCTTGAAACTCATTTCATAGTCCAAGTCTCTCATATATATTAAGATGTTGTTCATGAATCTCATTCCTAGTTCCATATCATTATGGACGCCGGTTAATTACACTACTTCTGTCAGGACATTCCATGGGGTCTTGACATGGTAGCAAATTTCGGTCAGAGTATATGACAACATCAGGCATGTTAGGGAATCTTACGATGTGTGGACATTGGGGAACCTATATTCCTCCCCATAAGTGGGCATCTCAAGGGCACAGAACTCGAGTAATCCAATGTCGATCGTGGGATATCATATTCCAGAGTCATGTCTCTGAGGTTATCCTTAGCTTCCAATGTTTAACCTGGGATATGTCCTGAGTTTAACATATTATGGAGACAGTTACACTAAAGTTTTTTATTCCAAGGTTTTCCTCAGGTATTTAATGTTTAACATGTGGTAGACTATGAATTTAATGTCTAGCGGAGACAAAATGAGAGTGATCAGAACCGCCCATAGAGACAGATCAGATTAGTACATACCTAAGAGGGACCATCATGAAGGTTTACTAGATGGATGGATTGGTATTCCTAATGAGGGAAGATCTGAGGTGGTGTGTTCTATAGTGGGAACATATCACACCATCAAGGATGATCTGGACACCACTGAGGGAGGATAATAAAGGGTGCACCCCAAAATGGGGAACACCGGATGGATATGTCAGAATGCCCAATGAGAGTAGACCTAGGGTGGTGGGTTCCATAAAGGGAAGATGTCACACCATGAAGGCTGGTCTAGACACCACTGAGGGTGGATCAGGGAGAGTGCACCCCAGAATGGGGGACACCATGGTTTACCATTGGATGGGATTGAACCTCGTGGAGGTTTCCTACATACCCTATCTAGGAGACATGGATCAAAACCCACATAGTTAGAATTGGCGAGGAATTAGGTTGTACACAAAGGAAAAAAACCCAAATACAAGTTGGGGATTATGCATAGATAGCATCTAAACACAATAGGGACACTCTTGGTTGAATGGTTATTGATTTTGTGGGGCTTATGCATGGTTATCTGCCTAAGGGAAGGGAGTGATCCCACCAGGATGTGGCAGAATTGGTGAAGAGTTGAATGATGTGGTGGGGTAATGCGAGGTAACCAATGTGAGGATGATGGTGATGTTGTCCTTGAGCCTCGAAGATACTTCCTACGTATCCCTATGGTAGGGAATTACTGTCTGCGTAGTTCAGTGGGGCAATGGGACACCTGAGGAGGCGACTCGTGAGAATGGATGCATGGATGGGATCCAGAGGAAGTAGAACCTTCGGGTTGGGGCATGACCTTCTAAAAACACATAGGATCGAGGGAGATACCATGATGGAACATGAGTGATGGGCTTGAGCCTCAGGGAGGCTTCCTACATATCCCTGAGTTAGGGAGTCAAAGTCCATGTAGTTCAAGATGGGGCATGGAATTAGGGTGTGCACATAGGACAAAAACCTGATGAAATGTTGGGTCTTACGCATGGTTATTAGCCCTGGTTGGTCTGATTCCACAAGGGAGGACCAGAGATATGGTTCCCAACAAAGGGGACTACAATGACTTACCAACAATTGCGGACCACAACAACTTATCGTTGGATGGGGATCCCAACAGCTTACCGCTGGATGTGGATCACAATAGCTTACCGTTGGATGGGGATCACAATAACTTATCACTGGATGGGGTTGAACTTCATGGAGGATTCCTACATACCCTATCTAGGATATACGGATAAAATTACACATAGTTCGAAAGTGTTTGGTGAATTGACATGAAGGGGTCAGGACCGGTAGGTGTTGGTCATGAACCTCAAAGAGGCTTCCCACATACATTGTCTTGGAAAAGATCAAATTTTGCATAGTTTGGAAGTGTTTTGTGAACTGACCTGAAGTTTTCAAGACCAGAAGGTGTTGGTCTTGAACCTCGGTGAGGCTTCCTACATACCTTTCCTTGGAGAAGATCAAAGTTCACGTAGTTTGGAAGTGTTTTCTGAAACGAAGTGAAGGGGTTGGGACCAGTAGTTGTTGGGATTGAACCTCAGGGAGGCTTCCAATGTACCTTTCCATGCAAAGGACCAAAGTCCACGTAGTTCATAAGTGTTTGGGGCTTACACGCTAAGTCATACCAGGAATTATTCCATAGTCAATGCTTACTCTAAGCCCACATGAGTCATGCTCGGTGTGAGAAATAAGAGGCAGCAAAGACCTGATGATCACTCTATGAAAGGTGCATCCATGGGAAGTGGAGTGGGGCTTACACGTGGTTGGTATCCGAAAGAGGAAACATGGGCTTACACATGGTTAGTAGACCAACTAGATGGATATTGGGACTTACTCTAGGATGGAGGCCCAATGGAGACACAACTCAGAGGGAGAGGGATGGGATAACGAAGATCCCTAGTCCTATCTCACCTCTAGTCATTGGAACCAAAGAATAAAAGACAAGAAGGGGTGTTTCCTTCTACAAGAAAGGATAGGGTCTTACACAAAGGTGGGTTTCCTTCCCTGTGGATAGAGGCCGCTCCAACAAAGAGGATCTCAATGCATATGAGGAAGATCTCACACCCGTGGAGATGAGCGGGTGTCAAGAATGTCCAAGATGGGGAATACCGCATGTGATGCACGAGGTGATGACATAGTTTAACATCATGTGATGAGGGATATGGCGCTTCATAGTTTAACACCATGCATCTCAGATGAGGTGGGTTCACTCTGCACCCCTAGGGCTTACATAACCGGCACACTTTAACCCTTGGTGAAGGGAAGGAACTAGTAATGCCGTGTTGTTGGGGTGTTGTGGAGTGATCCATTGAGAGGTCCACATTAGTGTGGCTATGCAATGAAGAGATATCCATTATCCTGTCTCAGAGCCATTACGGTGAGTAAATAATGAATGGGCCTTATGAATGAATGATGCTCGAGTGCCACTAATGATCATTAATGGTGAATGGGGATTACACATGGAAGCTGCATGGGTACCACTAAGGAGAGACAATGGTTAATGGGTCTTATGCATTGATGCTGCCCGTAATTTCTTTCTCACATTTGGAAATGAGGGTATCCCAAATCACTTGTGGGTTGATGAACAAAATTAGGGCCTGGACCTATGCTCTAGTGCACAAGCGAGATAATGCCAAGGACATTTAAAGCAATACAAACAAAGGGAGATGAAAATTTTAAATCACATGCCCGAAATTCAGAATGCAGTGAGGGTGGCATGATGATGGATGATAACTATTGACCGTGTTCGAAATACTAAATCCATATCGTGTTATCCTGAAATGGGGACAAACAAATGAGGGTCGACTATTCCCCGTGTTCAAAAGACAAGACCAGAATTGAAGTGTGACCCAAATTCATCCGGGGTGTTGGCCCATAATGGTAGGTGAGCTGATGAGACATGGGACCAGGCCATTATAGGGTCACCTTGGACATGAAAGAAGTTGAATATCCGAAAAAAGGACACACGAAGCATGAGGTGTAGTGGTGGAATGCTCGAATGAATTCCAATTCTCATGAAATTATTCCACTGTAATCAGGGAATGATGAATCTTATTCTTTTCACATAAGGAATATCTTATTTGGAACAAGAGGCATTCTATTATTTAATTATTGGGCATACTACATTTATAGTCATGTATATAGGATTATTAACATCTTATTTTTGGCACATAAGGCATCTATTATTTAGAGAAAGAGGCATCCTATGTTTGGAACAGAGGGTATACTACTGTTTATAGTCATGTAGATAGGGCTATTGTAATCTTATTCTTGGGGGATAAGACATATCTTGTTCATAGAAAGAGGCATCTTATGTTTGTAACATAGGGAACACTAAAGTTTAAAGTCATATATATAGGAATATAGGCATCTTATGCTTCGCGCATAAGGGATCTTTTGTTTAGTGTATGAGGCTTAATATGATTGTTACATAGGGCGTACTATAGTTCAATGTCATATAGATATAACTATTAAGCATAAGGCACCTAGAAATGGCTACTGTTTTGACTTATTCCAGAGTGGCCCTTTCTGGTTCAACGTGGTATAGAAGTCGGGTGATGGGGTTTTGTTGAGTTTCTTTAGGAATGGTTCAACTCAAGGTACTCAGGGAATTGATGATGAGAATCTCAACACACGATATGGGAAACAAACCAATAAGAATATGTCAACTCAAGGTGTTTCATGGTGTGTATATGAGTATCTCAAATCATGCTATTCCATAAGTAGAAGGTGGGTTCACAACAAAGCGTAATGGAAAATGCCGATGTCCGGACCCGAAAATTTCATGGTGCTACTCTCCATTTTTCATGGGGGTCAGTGGAGATAGTGAAGGGACCATCCTGGCACTGACCTCGAGTGGGGGTCTAGGGTTTTAGACCATGCAATATGGACCATCAGGCGCAATCCTGGATAATGTTGTGCATAAGATGCACCACATGTAGGATAGGTTGCACGCAAGAAAGATGTATTGCGCGCAGTAGGTAAGGTTTGCACACAATAGGGTAGGCGGGCACACAATATGATAGATGTGCACAAAGTAGAGGAGTTTTGTGCACAGTAGAGATGGAATTTAACACAATATCGGAGATTTGTGCACAATAATAGATGTGTGAGCCCAATTGGATAGGTGCAGCACTGGTGCGCAAAAAATTTGGCACAATGGAACTATTGGGCACAAAAATGATGATTTTCATGAAAAATTGGTCATTTCGGCACATTTGTGTGAAAAAGTGATGTTTTCCAAACAAGATGGGGGGGGGGGTTTCACATAGGCGTGGAAGATGCAAAATTACGCTCATTAGAGTGGCGACCAACCTCCGAGAGCCTCCTCGAAGAAGGGGGTACACATGTTTTTATAGAAAAAACCTTAAACAGTGGTGTACATAAAATTCGATTCCACTTTTTCATGAAAATCCATTTAGCACACAATATTCCATTTTCTTCACACAAGATTCCTTTTTCAGGCACAAATCTATACTTTGTCTACACATATCCTGGAGGGCCATTTTCGGCAGTCTAAGTTAAAATGGAAATAACTTTTGAACCGTAACTCCATTTGGACTACATGACCAGTCAAATCGAAGCTTTCGAGATGAGATACACTCCAAAATCATGTTCGGATGCATTATACCAATTAAATGGATTCATTTTATGGTACCAACAAACATTTTTTAATTAAAATTTATGGAGGTATAGAAATAATTAATATAAGGATGCTCGTTGAAGAACACTATCTCTTCCTTGAGTATCCTCCTTATATTGCCAATAATGTTTTACAAGGTAGGATTTATACCCAAATTAAGTATTATTGGATGAGGTGAGGGATGTTTGCAAGTGAATTGTTCATGTTTTGGCCAAACAAAAGTGGTTTTTGTGTGTGAAGAATAGAAGAGAGTGAGTTCCATTTTATAGTTGAGGAGGAGTGAAATTATTGTTAATTATCAAAAATATTCACTTTGTATGGTCTCCCTTATCTGATGTGGATCCATAATAGATCAATGATTTAGGTGAGGGTTTATTTTGTCGATAAAATACTTCATAATAGAAAAATAGAAACATTTCAATCATGTTATTCCGTAGTCTTTATGTTTATGAAATTTTACCCCTATAGTTTTTACCATAATATCTTTTATCTTATTATTGACCTATGTAATTTTTACATCAAGAATAAATTTAAAAATAGATTTATTAGATAATTAATAAATCCTTATTCATTATATTTAATACAATTTATTAAATAAACAACATAAATATGTTTCAAATTATTTTTCATTCAATCACATGTAAAGAACAAAGCATTGTTTTAACCTTAATCATAATAATAAATTTTAACTATTTTCACAAAAAAAATATGTTAAAAAAATACGTTTATCTAATGATAAATTATTAATTATTATTATTAAAAATATGGAATCAATTTTTCAAAATTTCATTCAATTATGTGGATAAATTTAATTTAATATCGATCACTCAAAAGTGATGAGAAAGTGGGTTTTTAAAGTAAAAATATTCAAAAGATTATAATATCATTATATCAAAATTCAATATGAAAATTATCCCAACGAACTAAATTGGATTAATTTGTATTAAATTTAATGAATTATTCATCAAAATAATTAAAAATATAGTTTAACATTTCAAATAATTTAAATGAAAGTGCAGTTTTCAATAAAAAAATTATTATTTTTCACTATTAATCAAGAAATGAAACTTCTCAGATAAATAAAATATATTTAACCTATAACAATTTTGATGTTAAGATTTTATAAAATTATATTTATATTTTGAAATAAATTATCTAATATTTTGTAAAATTAATTTTAAATTATGTGAGCAAAGCAAGACTAAACCGTAATTTAGAAAGAATAATGTTTTTTGGAAAACATTTCATTTTCATTTAAATGATACATATTTTATTAATAATAAATAGTATATTAATAAACATGTGTAAAATATATATTTTCATAATCTATTAAATATTATTCATCCCATTTAATTTAATGGGTATATTGTAACTATTATATTATATAGTAATATTAATATTATATTTTTGTTAGGTAACACTCGGTCTTGCGTGTAACCCAAGATATCGAAGGAAATCATTGTTTATTATAAATCTGGCTAATCTAAGTTTTTCATGAAACAAAAGATAAAATCAATATTCTTCTTCGGATATACTATTTTATAAATGGTTATTATTTTATAATTTTTAGGGGGTTTGCATTATTCCCACATTAAATAAATTGAATTCTCATAATATAAACATGATCTCAGTAATAAAAGATTGATAGTTGAAAATTATTTTTTTGAAAACCCCGCATCATTAAAATGTTTGAAAAAATATCCTCTTAAAAAGAGATAAGTGGAATTCAAAAGGAAATATGGAATAAAAAGAGTTTGGTTTTCATTTAGGAGAGAATTAGTTGCAAGTGAATATTTGGGCATAAAAGAAAAGCATTAATATTTATAGAGATTGATTTAGGACATTGATCACAAGAAAGTGAATGATTTATGGATAGATATGGTCATCAAAGCCATAAATATATGATTATTAAAAATATTATCAAGTTTATTTGATATAAATTTAAAAGGACTCTTTTTTTTGTTTCAATATGTATTTCCTAATGTTGATGAATTCCATTATTGTCTATGAATTGAAGAAAATATACTTTTTGATAGATTTCTGTTGCATAATAGAAAATTATTCCTTTTTTATGCTTTGAATATTTAGAATTAAATCATTACTCCAAGAAATGAATATTAAAAAAATTATTATTTTTATACATGAGGCACTAAAATTATCTTTTAATGGATAGTAAGATCCATAAAATAGTAAAATTCATTCCATCTCTCGGAAACTATTTCCCAAAATAAATATTACTACAACAAGTTATATAATATGTATAAATTATCATATGTTGAAGTAATACATTATTATGTAAAAACTCTTCTAATTTTCAACATAAAAAATTTCTCAAATGTTTATCCTTTCCAAAATATTATGACCCAACACTTTAGAAAGAAGGTTATTGGATTTCCCAAATGAACATATTATTAATCCCCCAAACAACATGAATTAACTTGAAATTGTCTCATACCAAATATTTGAATACCTTCATCATGTATTTTTATATAACATGGTTATTATATGAATTAACATAAAACCTTATTAAAAACAATAATTATTCCTTATTCCTTAAATAAAATATGGATTATTGGACATATTATTTAAATATAAAAATGTTTTAGTCTCCATCAATGATAAGAGAAGAAAATTTTTCTATAAATCATAAATCATTTCCAATGTAGTTACTAATATCTAATTTAAATTATCCATATCAATCATCTCTTTATCCCAACATAATTATCTCAACATTGGGAGAATATTAAGGCTCCTCAATTCTTTTTCTAAGAATTTTTACATTCCACTGAATCGGTTTTCATGGTCAACCGTACCATTCAACACTTTCTTCAAAATCCTAAACTAAAATTTACAATAGTACAATCCTCATACATGTCATAATTATTATCACCAATACATTTATATGATCCTAAAATTCCATGACTTATCATCCAAGTTATGTTTTGGTTTGAGCAACTTAAATTTGGTAAATTATTATTTGTTGGGTGAATGAGGAGTCTCAAAGGTGTTCTGGGGGTTCGAGGAAAGAAATAGGGGATGAAGTGGCCATCTATTGCATGTTGCATGGTTAGTGCATAGTTATTAATAAATGTTCACCATAACTGTGATTTCAGGGATGTGGGGTTCACAATTTAAGGAAACCATGTAATGGGGGAGTAAGAACCATGTGTGCTTTGACAAAGCCATCTAACATGGTCATCACATGGTTTGTTAGCCCGTGTGGTATTCCAAGGTAACTGTGCTTCCTGCCCCCCCTAATGGATAGAGTGTTGCACATGGTTTTCATATTGTTTGGAAAACCATGAGATGAGACCCTGCACCCCTTAAAAATTGGGATTTCACCATTTTCAATCTCAATCATTATGTTATCAAACTATGGATATTCCTCTATTCTTCCTCTAGTGTCCTTACTCACGAACCAAATCACCCAAGACCTCAAGAAGGTATATCTAACTCATTTCAAAGATGTTTGGGGAACTGTTGGTTGTGAATCGTGATCTAAAGGATCTTAGGATGGGTCTTCGAAGGGTGTTTTAATTTGAATCAAAGGCTGGGGTTATCCGAGCATACATCTTTAGATTCGAGGTTGGTGGTTTAAAAGTTCCATCCCATAGTCTTGTCAATTATTTATTTGTATGTGGATGGAAATTGGATTTTGTGTTTCCATTTTGGTTTTACTTGTTATAAATGATAAATTTAAATAGTAAAGGTTTAAATCATCCTCTCATGATCCACATGGGATGTGTTGAGTTTGATTTGATTGGGTTAAGGGCCCCCAATGGGGCATAACACTTTTTGAACATGGAACGTGAAACGTTAAGTGTAAAATGGAATATTATGACATATATCCCATAATAAATGTATTGACATGATACCATGGTTATTAAATGTAACCAATGAAAATTTGGTTTGGTTGTTAACATAGAATAAGGGGGTGTTTTCTATACTATGAATCGGGTAAGTTAATTGAAGTAAATGTGATAAATGTTTTATGGGTTGTCCTGGGATTTTGTAAATGAAATATGGCATATAAGTAAAGAAATTGTTAAATGTGTTAGGTTATGAAAGGAAAATTTGTTAAATGATATGACTTCTAAATGAGAATGTGTGAATGGGGTAAGGCGTGATGATGACTTATGTGTTGAATAAACTATTGTTGTAAATGATGGTTGTGTTAAATGGTATGGCCATGTTTGGTAAATGTATTATAGATAAAGAATCTTGTAAACATTGATTGGTTTTTTTGGGGGTATTTACATGAGGTTCTACACCCATTGGTTGGGTTGGACTGAGGATCTAAATCCCACCCATATAATGCATGGGTTAGGGATTCTGTCAGATGTTCTAAGATCCAATAGTTACATTGGATGAGAATACATATATTGGGGATCCAAGGTAAGCGATATTTACTTTTTTGTGAATTTTTTTACCTAGTGCGATAGGTAACATTAATTATTTTTCTTCTTATTCATAGTAGTTTATTGGCATAACCTATAGAGTAATTGAAGAAAATGACTAACCCATGAAACAAGAAAAAAAGGGTTTAAGTGAATATTGTTAACTAATTGATCCTAATTTATTTTTTTACCTTGTTATTATTTTATCACACCCATACACTTTCTGTTTAGACTGGATATTTTGTGGACACCATTGGTCTATTGAGTCATACTCACACCCTACTCGGGCCACCATTGGGTACTTGAGAATATTTCATAGTTTCACATCAGGACAAGGGAAAAGGTCCTATGCTAGAGGGTTGATTTAGGTATGGGATATAAATGATTTAGGGATCTAGAATTTGATTTAGGACCCATTTTTGGGATTGTTATATTATTCTTTATTTTTGTATTTTCTTCAATTGGAACTGTATGACCTGACAAAGAATATTTACTATTTCGTTTTTCACATGTAACCAGTTTAGGGAAATGGTTGATAATCCATCATTACTGTTTATTATATGTTTACTCTTAATTAATATCTTATCTATTGTTTATTACCCTGATAATGAGTTATAGCCTTCCCATGTGATGTAACAGGACATCGTTACTAGTCAGCAACCTCTCACACACGGGGAGGCATGCCTGAGATAATTTGGAGACCTGGATTAGGGCACCAGTTTAGTGTCCCTTGAAAGGGGGGTGTTTGAAAGTAGTATGAAAGGGTTTTTGTTTCACTTGTATTCCTTTTTGGGAAAGGTATAAAAGATACTAGGATGTGTTGGACCTTGGAAATGATATTTTTCATGGGCGTAGTGAACCCATATATGATGTAAAACCAAATCACCCAGGTTGGAATTGTTTTTCTTGATGTTTTCTATTACGGTTGGATGGTATATAACTATTCGGTGATGTACATATTGGGTGATGTGACTATTTTATAATATTTTTTCTCTTGGTTATAATAGAATGATGTTTTACATTCATGAATCAGTTTAGGAACCTATAGATATAGGTGGAATGAATCATGGTAGAAACACATGAAGAAGATGGGTGGGAAGTGGGGATAGAATTCATTGATCAGTCCTGAAAAAAAATTGAATGAAATAGTGTCTAATAAAGGTGATGAAAATGTATTAATAGAAATAATGAGAAAGAATGGTTAAATACATGTTCCAAATTAAATTTTATTAATGGGTTTGAATTTTAGTTGTAGTAATTTGTAAATATGAAAAGATGTCTGAAAGAGAAATATTTATGCTATGTAAGTGAAAATAGTTAAAAAGGGTATTTAATTAAAATTCATGTGGTTATATGAGTTAGTTTACCCCATGTTGACCATGAACTATAGTAAGGATGGTAAGATTACTGATAGAGATAGAACTTTGTGTATTAGAGATATTGTATGTAAAATGAGTTGTGTGTGGCTAGTAAATAGCCTTATATTATAAAAATTGTGGATGTTTTATGTTATGTGTTATGAGATGCATTTTTTGAATTGTATATATGCCACTACAGAAACTTATTCTATTTGGGAGATAAGAGGATATCATCAAGAATTCTCTTACATATGTTGAATAAGAAGCACTGATGATACATGGGAATAGAGGGGAGGTGTAGTTCTATGAGAATATTTCTTATTTTATACAGAGGATGTAACATGACCTAGGAAAGATTTTACTAAGAATTTTTGTGCTGAATAGGGAATTTTAACTATAACACCCTCTTACTTTTTCTAGAGAGGGTAGACCTAAAGCAGCTAAGTTATAGATAGATTCCATCCAGATATTTTGTTATCACCTAGATACTCTTATTGAGAAGAGAGTAACATTGGAACATTATATATTTTGACTGATGGAGAAGCACTGGTAGGATATTATAGTTCAGACTGATCAGGTATAGGGTATGTAGTGGACGGGTTTCTAGGGGACTATGACAATGTTAGATTACTTTGGTAGGTTTACTAATCTAAAAAACATTTTTCCAACATTTTTAGTGGATGAGGCAGCTATGAATAGATGTTTCCTGAATGAATATAGACATGAGATCAAGTCCTAAGTCAATATGTTATGCTTAAAGAGGTTTTTTGAAGTGGTAGATCAAACCCTTATTTCAAAATTAAATCTAAAGGAGGCTTCTGGTGGTGAACATGTAGTTCTAGTTGGGCGATCAAGTGGTCGATCTTTTGATTGAAGGAAGAACAACATTAAGAGTTTTCCCTATAGTAGTTGTGGAAAGGGTAATTAGAAAAGAGAACCATATTCATAGTGTGTAGATCAATTTTTATTCTTTCAGTATTGCAGGTTGGGACAAATGGAAGGTCAGTGTCCGCAACCACCAGTTTAGTGCTGAAGAAGTGTAAGAATGGGGAATGAATAGTGGTTCTATAGGAACCATCGATAGTTGTGCGATAAAGGGTTATCAAGGTCAATGTACCGTGTAGGTAGGAGATCTGTAACCCCTTGTAAGGAAAGAAGTTGGGCCTCCAAAGGATTCCCTGATTGAGGCAGTGGCCATGGTGCTTTGGGATAGGGGTATCATCATCTATCGGGTTGTGAAAACACTAAGAACTCAATCCAATAACAGGTTAGAGGGGAAGGTAAGCTTCATTTAGTTCATCAAGCACTTTTAGGTGGTGAGGCATGACCTTTCATAGGTTTATGTATGATTATTATAGCTTCCATGATTTCATGTTCATTATTTGATACAAAATCCTCGTTTTCTTTTATATTTTTTCAAGTTGTGAGAGTGTGGATCCATGTGGGGGAACATATGTGCTGGTTTATGTCGATTGATATGCTGTTAGGGGTGTGAGATGAAAATATCATGAAATTTGAGGTGTGTACCCCGAATGTTGGTGGGTACCATTTCTTGTGGAACTTACTATGCCTAAGATGCCAGGTTTTGACCTTTTATTTTTAAAGGATTGACTGGTTTTTTATTAGTTCCATATTGTTTTTTAATATCTTATGGTAGAATTAATGTACCCAAAAGGGTATTCCTACCTTCACCATAAGGGATAGGATATCCGGGTTGGTTTTGAAGGCCAATCACCTCAGCAGTTGGGTGAACTCATAACCAAAGGGGATTTTCTAATGCTTTGTGATGGTGAAGTTGAACATATTATATTTCTTCCTATGGTGGACCATTTTTTGGATGTGTTTCTAGATTAATTATTTTTTCCACCTAATAGATATGTAGATATCAGATAGAGAATCTAATAGGAGCAGAACTGGTTTATTTTCTCCCCATATAATGTCACTAGAAGAAATCTAGTAGCTTAAAACTCATTTGGTGGAATTGGAGAATAAAGGGTCCATTTTTTCGAGTACTCCACATTGGGGTTCTATAGTTCTATATTCTAAGAAGTCTGTAAGATCATTTTTTTGTGGATCGATTACTGGAGGCCGAAGCAGATGATGACTAAGAATTAGTCCCCTTGTCCCCAAATAAATGATTTTTTTCACCAGTTGAGGGGTGTTTCTATTTTATATTAAATTGATTTTAGATCAGAGTATCATCTTATGGGGGTGAGAACTTCTAATATACCATAGACTACCTTTCGATGCAGGTGTGGTTTATATGAGTTATGTGTAATGCTCTTCGGGTTGACTGTAACACCCTGAAATTATAATGTGGAAACATTGTATTTGATAACTTGTATGATAGAAAACACCAAGAACATAAGGGAATAAGATATCCCTAAAATTTATAGTATATTTAATAATTTAAATAAAATCAATATACTCTATATATTTCAATTCACACAACATTGAGAAAGTGTACATCTCACACAACATCGAGTATATTCAATAGCCAGTGTTACATGCAAGAACACATTATACTGAACAACAATATATTATTAAAATAAAATATTATAAGATATAAACTAGTAACTAAATTAGCGTCTATGAATAGTATTGAATAAATTATGAAAATTCATAGTCTTTATAAAATATAAAATTAATTCATTGGTCATAAATTTATATGAAATGAATATAAAAACCAATTAAATAAAAAGGGATTGGTTTTAAAGAAAAATATTTTTATGTTCATAAAGATGTTTTATTCTAATAATTTAAATTAATTACAATTAGATAGATATATTAATGTAATATATATATTATATATCAAAAAATATATTTTTTATATTCATCCAATATATTTTATTGGAAAAAGATTAGAATAAACCAAATGTTACTCATAAAACCAATATTTTTGTCAAAGATATTTTACCAAATTTTAAGGGAGAACATATTTTATATAATTTTTTGGTAGTTGCATAAATTATATATTTAAAAATAATCTTAAACTTTTATAGTGAAACATTATTATTATTTTAGAAAAAATATTTGGTATTTTTATGTGAAGTTTCATTCTGTAATGAATAATGAGAAATACTGTATTTTAATTCAAAACATTTTTTTTGAAATTTAATTATAATGTTAAATTGTACATTTAATTTTGTTTAATGTTTAATTATATTTATTTTATATCATTTAATCCTATTTTATTCATTTTTATCAATTTTACTATGAAATTGAACTTTGAAACCAATCAAATTTGGGAATATTTTTACTTGAAAAACCTACAATGTCATCCCCTTTATGAGATTATTTTTAAATTAATTTATTCCACTTATATAATTGATATATAGAAAAATGGATTCCATATTTGAAATAATAATAATATATAATTTATAATAAGGTCAAATTTATTTTTGAACAAAAAAATAGGTAATGTAATTAAAATTAATTACAATGGTTGAAGTGAAATTATGATTAACAGGGGACTAATCCTTAGTCTTAAGAGGCCAAAATTACATAAACGATTGTCCAAATTAAATTTTATAATAGTATTTCTACTATATACTTCATTGTACCTATTTTTATCCATTATTGTGGATACCTTCAATGGAAAAAATGTGGTCCAAATTCTCTTTTCCAAAATTTTCAAGAGTGCCACTCCTTCTCCACAATAAAATGCCTCCTATCCTCCCCCTTCCTCAAACATATAAAGCCTCATTGGATAAAATAATATCTTCCAAAATATCACCTAAAAATACATCCCCTAAAATTGGAAGCTCAAATCATTCATAAATACATCCATGTAATCCCTTTGGTTAAAACCAAAAAGTGTTTCACAATAGAGAGGTAACATCTTTGCTCAAGATCTTATGTTTTATTTCCATTTTAAACCCCTAAAATATTTTTATTCAATGATTATATATCAAATATACTATCCTAAATATAATAGTATGTATTAATGTAATGTATTATACCTTCAATAACAAACACTTCTATGTAATGTGTAATGAACCTGCCGTTCTTGTGTACAGTGAACTACCTCTTCATAAAGTGATGTTGTTCAATTTTACTTTACCGCTTATCATGGTGGAAATTATGATGGAAAATATTTTTATATATGATATATATTATTTTTATTATTAAATTAATATTATTTAATTATTTTATAAAACATACCTTTATACTTCCAATTTTTTTTTAAATATTATAACATCGTTTGTGGAAGTGTGGACTATTATCTCCTCAAAGAGAAGTAATTCGTTCATGTTATACATGGAATGTATTAAGGATGATTTTAATAAAACATTGTGACATATATGAAATATATATTACTCTGGAATTATAATATACATCTATATCATTATTTCAATTCATTTAATATGGAAATGAAATGAAAGTAGCCTCCATGTATACATACGACCTACTCTCTCCGTGAATGGTGCATTTCATTTTTTATCTCTGAATATTATAAATTATTATAAATAAATAAATAATGAATATATATTATAATTATATCATGATTGAAATAATATATATTATGGAACATTTATAGGAGAAACATGTAAAATGTTAAAATATAATCGGCAAAATATGCAATTAATGCCCGAAATAGTGAAAATAATAAGAGAATTTTAACAAATGAGTAACAAGATATTATAAGATGATAATATATGATAACATAAAAATTGATGTGGTTTTTTAGTAAGTTAGTAACACTCTTGAGACCATTACACATGAGGTTAAAGGATGATCAACCAAAAGGAAACTCAAGGAAATGGATTTCGTATCAAATTACATTCCATTGAGACTTATTTGTTCTAATATACATAGTTTCTTTTAAATGGCATCTATACTTCACATTAAAATGTTATATCATGAATATATTTTTAGTCCTGATATTATAAGTTTCATTTAATCTTTTTCTTTCATGGATATTATTATTCAAATGTTTCAATGTGGTATGAGACACTATGTAATTTTAATTATTGTTCTCTTCAAGAATGATTTTAATGATTATATTTGGAATGAAACTTACTTTTGTGAGAGAAAAAATATCATGAAATAATAAATTTATTATTTTTCACCTAATTTATTATACATTGTGTACTTAATTTCACTTATTCATATAATATTATGACTCATAATTTCTACATTATATTTTGATTTTCAATTTGAATTTTTTCATCTAAAGGGATTTGAGTTAAAAGTTACCAAGTTGAATGAATTTAATAATCCAATTAATTTTCATTGGGTCATATTACATACTCATTGAATTTAATATTATGTTATTATGTGTACAATTAATTTTCATATCTATTGATATATTTATTCTTGTATATATGGATTTATAGTAGATACACATAATCTACTCGTTAATGGATACTCACCCAAACATTAAAAAAATTTCAAGGTGTTACATTACAATCTCAATTTTTGGGGGATTTTTAACAATTTAATTTCCATATGATGATATTATTTGATCATTTACAAATAAACCCTTTAATTTTCATCTCCCTTGATTATTCATGACCATTATCAAGTATTAGTACTATTTGTTCAATCTTTAGTTCTCAAAATGTTTTATAAAATGTTTTTTAGAAAACCTAACTTAATTTCTATATGTTTTATTCTAATAACCTTGATTTTTTAAATGTTTTCAAAAAAGTTTCTAACCATTCAAACAATATTTATTAATTTTTTTTTACCCTTGTCTCGTTTACCAATGTTTTCCAAGGAATCCTATAGTCTCTTTCCAAACAAGACATTTTTCTATCCATTTTACCATTAAAAAAGAATGTAATTTTTAACTCGTACATCATGTATATATTTACACACTATCATATCTTAGAAGAATATTTTTCATGTTCAATGGTTTAATTTTAATAGAAATTTTTTTCCAATGTGAATTTCAAAGAAAATTTAAAAAAATGATAATTTCATCATGACTATTTTTAAGATATATTTTATAGTATTTATATTTATGAAAGGCAACAACCCATTATTTTACTCCAATTGGAATATGTTGTATTGATTCCATCATTAATTTTCCTCAGGATGGTTTATGATTGATTTTTCCAATGATTGTATTCACATTTACTTCCTCGGTACCTTTTTGTCCCCTTGGAATATTTTATTTACTATGAACATTTAACATGGAATTTCCCCTAAATATCCCTTTTATTTTTCATGGATTTTATTATTTCTTAAAACGTAATTCATTTTTCATATGATGTTTAATTTGAAAATTATTTTATTATTTGGTTAAATTTACATCCTTTATTCAATATGGATACTTTATAAGGCATATTATTTATTCGATATAAATAATTATTAGGACATAAAGGATATGGGTTGGGGACTATTTATGGTAAGCCCTATGGGTTGGGGACCAGTTAATAAAAGCCTCAAGATTCATCAATTGTCTCATAAGATGAAATTTGGTTGTGGAAAACCCTTTTAATTTGTTTTAAAGAATAATAAATAGGTTTCTAAACAAACATTTAAACTATCTTAGTTGGTAAAAATAGTTCATGTACTAGATACATGACATCCAATAATTAAGCATTTCCTTAATTTTGATTTAGTATACATTTTCAGTGATATTTTTCATCGACATATATATGGATGTATTCCATTATTAGTTCATTGATTAAATTTCATGTGTTTTAGTTTCTTATGTAGGATCCCACGTAATTAAATAAATAATAAATTTTCATTTTAATTAATATTTTGTGAATGAAATACTCATTTTACTTTAAAGGGGTTTCTATGTTCGATGGCGTACCCGATACACAACAATGGGTTTCTTTGAAATCTTACATTGCATAATAATAATATAATATTATTATTTTAAATGATAGTTAATGCCTAGCCATTATATTGGAGAGAATTAATAGAACTAACTAAAATATGACTATACATGTTTGTTAAATGTTTTTACATTTACCCAATAAATTTTAGAGGCTTAAAATAAGAAAGAATCTGATTTTAAGCATAATTTACTTTAAAAGGTTGATTTACCACCTTTTGATGGAAAACCATAATTAAATATAGTTTTGATCACTTATATATATTATATTTGAAAAAATAAAATTCTTCTTTAGAATCTGGACATCAAAATTTACTTGGGTAAATTTTTGATAATTTTCTGGAAAAATTCAATTTTTAATAAAAAGTGAAAAATACTGTATTTTAATTCAAAACATTCTTTTATTCTAATTTATTAATATGGTTAGATTATAATTTTAATAGTTTTTAAAGTGTAATTAGATTATATTTTTACCATTTAATAAAATTTTGGTCATTTTAATAAATTTTACTTTTAAATTGGACATAATCAAGTGTCAATATTTTGTTAGTTTATATTTATAAAAAACAAGCTTTTCGTTTTGACAGTGGGAATTAATTTTAAATAAATTTCTTCCAATTATGTGTTCCGATTTTGGAAAAATGGATTTCATATTTGGAATCATGAGCTCCAAACTGTATAAATAGTTAATTTTTATTTGTAGACATTATGAATATTTACTTCAGTAAATTTTTTATTTACCGTGGTTAAAGGGTAAATCTGGTAAATAAGTGTAAACAAATATTATTATAATAATATAAAATTACCCTAACATGTGTACAAATGCTATTGTTTTATACATATCATACCATGGTCATATTTGGGTCTATTTTGGGACCCCATGGGGTCACTTGGTAGTTATAATGAAACATTATTTTAATTAACTTAATGTGAAGGAAAAAATGACCTAAACAAACATCGTTTTGTAAATTAATTATTACATGGGGTTATATAAGTACTATTTTCGACAATAAATATTCATTGGAAAAATAAAAATGTTTCCTACATAATGGTAATTTTTTAAAAAAATTTATACATGAAATAAATTAAATTATTAATGACAAAATAATGATGCAGTATTTACCTCATTAATAAATGATTTAAATAAATAAGATTAGAAGTATTAAAAAAATTCCAAAACCTATCCAGTTCTTATTGTATTATTCTATTTCTACAATTAGTAATCTTATATTTTCTTATAATTAGTTTTTGAACTTTAGAAACCGAATATCATTATATAATAAAATAATATTTCACACTTTCCTAACGAGCCCCTCCTCCTCCTAATAAAATCTCTCACTTCTAACCCATTCCTCACACCTCTCAAGACCATTGGATCATCCAAATCCTGCCCAAATAATCTTTCAAAATCTCTCTATTCCTACTAGAATTCTTACCTAAGTAAGAAAGCACTTCAATAAGTTATTTTTGTTCAATCGAAAGAGAGTTACCCGAATTAAATGTAACTGTTTCTCTTAAATTCTTTTCTATTATTTTACTTTTCCAAACTCTAAAATATTTTCATTATTTTTTTTATAACAAAAAAAGTATACTATATATACTAGGTTGTTTTTATGATAAGTATTCTTACTACACTTACACACACCTCAATCTAATTGGTAAATAACATATAGTTTATGTGGATGGAAAACTAACACCTCACGAAATGATGATTGTTCAATTATATCCTACCGCCTCTTATAGAGGCCATTAGGATTGAACTGAATTTATATATGATATATATTTTGTTTATTTTTTCTTTATTCTCTTGTATTTTTAATTTATATCATACCATTATGGTTTCCATTACGAGTATCATGATAATTTCATTTGGGGAAGTGCGGACTACCGCACCCTCAAAGTGATATGACTCGTTCATACCATATGTGGGACGTATAAAGGGTAGATTTATTGAAAATATATATGATATTATACTATAATTATAATATACCTATGTATCATTATGTTTTATTTCCATTAAATATGAAGTAGAAATGAAAGTAGCATTCATGCGTACGTACGACTTACCATCTCTATAAACGGTGCATTTCATTTCATACTTCCATATGTTATGTACTATAATCAATACATATATATACTTGATATATAATATATATATGATATATAAATCATTAATATAATTATGGATACAATGGATATTTGGGCACATTATCAACCTGTAATTATAAGAAGTTCATTTTTGACTCAAGTGCCAAATATCGACAAAATGACCATTATTAACTTAAATGATAACATAATGTTTATAACATGGTAATAAGTGATATAAAGGAATAATAATATTGAAAATGTTTCTTAAGAAATTATAAATTATTTTATGTCTATTATTCCGGAATAACAAGGAACAAACGAGTCAAGTCAGACATTAGGTAAGGGGTTTCTTATCACACTTTTAATTTCGTGAGATTCCAATTGTTCACCACTTATTTATTACATGTGGAGTATTTTGTACTACCAGTTTATATATATTATCATGATTCTATTTATATTCATGTTATTCTATGAATCATTTGGTGGTTATTAACTTTATTTCATACGACTCAATTGATTACAACGTGGTAAGTTATTTTCATCTCACTTTTTATTCCTGTGAGATTCATACTATATTTGAAACTATTTCTTTTTGTGCATAGTATGTACTACCAAATATTGTAATAATTGTGTAATATATTTTAATTTATGGGTATTTACATCTCAATTTTATGATCTTTTTTAATGGGTTGTATGTTTCGTATGTTACCAAATCGGTAAGGGGTCCTTTCCACCTATTCTCTTTAAAAGACATCTTTTTTGTTATATCTTTTAATTTACATATTCTTGTGTTGGGATATGTTCTTATATATCCTTATTGATGTAATTTTTATATCCAAGTGATGAGATAACCTTTTATCTATAAAGACCCAGAAATTTCGAGGAATTTTTTTTAAATACTTTGTAATTTTACAAGTCTGTGGCTTCTGACAACACTTGATTCTGAGGTCCGGTGTGCCCGGAATCAATTTCTGAAGTTTAGCTCGGGTACGTTCAGGGAACGAACGAGCTGGTTTTTCTATCTTTTGAACCGGTCCTTGGAATTAAAATCTTAGGGCACTGATGAACTCACAGTGCCAATATTTTCTTAAGGGGACGCTTACCGTAGATGCGTTCGCAAAAGAGGGGAAGATAATTTTTGGGGGTTTGTTTAAGAAATAAATAAAAATTTTCGGAACAATTTTTTTTTCATGAGGAGGTTTTTTCCTCCCATGGGTAGTTAAGGGTGGGGACCACAACCACTTAACTACCCAAGTGGTGATATTAGAGAGGTGGGGCCCACACGAGTCCCACCATTTAATTCCCTCTAAATATCTTTAAGAACCTCCATTAATTTGAAAAACCTCCATTAAATGTCACCTAAATCCATTAAATTATGTCGAGCCATAATCTAATGAGGAACCTTCCTCTTTTCCCATTTTTATTTAACTGCCAACGCGTTTACTAATGGGGACCATCTCTCTCTATTCTTTAATTAATTGTCATCACATCTTATTTAATGTGGTGAATTAATCATGGGAGAGTTACCTTACAAGTACAATTAAATAATAGGTGGAACCTATTATTTCATTTTTATTAAGGAGGAGAGATTTTTTGTGCGAGGAAGAACACCGACATCCGACGAAGAATGACGAAGAAAGTCAGCCTCCGACGAAGAACGACGAAGAACGCCTGTTCCTCGGAGATCGATGACACACCACCCATACCCTTCTCCAGGGCAAGAGAGAAGACGCCATTTCCTCCTCGGTACGCCCCGACAATGCCTACAACCCTCTTCTCCACTATTCCATCTACCACGACGCTGATGATCATCTTTCTTGTTGAGGTAGGGGTTTATGTATAAATTTATTTAGGTAATTTTTATACCCTCGGCATGGCGTGCTTAATTGTTGGTGATGTTTAGAGCCACTAACGCGGTGGGTGCGGACTAACAAACAAGTCCGAACCCACCATTGTTTGTTCTTGATGTGAGGAATCCTTAGAGACGACTAAACGAGACTGTTTTGGCGATTGAAGGTTGTCACAGTGATGTACGAGTCTCGAGACGACCGCAGGAGCAGACGAGAGCAAGAACGGACCACTAGAACGACTCCGGTGGCCCGCAGAAATCTACGGCAGCTGCGGCCGGCACCTGTCGGCCACCTCGAGGTAGCAGTGCCCCAGAGTGACGCTGGCAGGAGTCCACAGAGGCGGTGAGGAATTGGATCCCATGGCCGCGCGGGATCCGGTGGAGTCGCGACGTCGGTCTTCGCGTCCGCGGAGCAAAAAGGGGGACCGCGTCCCCCCTGCTCACCTCACTGGCCGAGCCAGCGCACCCCCCCCCCCCCCCCGGCCGGGCCAGGCCGTGCCCATCTGGGTGGGCCCACGCCCCACCAGGCCAGACCTAGACCCGGGTCGGGTCGACTTAGTTCGGGCCGACCCCGGGGGGTCGGGCCGGGTCGGACCGGGCCTAGAGCCCCCAATTCGGACCGTTTTCGGTCTTTTTCCCATAACATGAGCTACGGAACTCCGATAGACACACCTTCAGTTGCGTAGGAATTATTGGATTGAGATGGTCATTTTGTTATATTACACTCAAGGTTCGAAAAAGTTTGGGTATGGCTGGGTTTGTTCGAACCCGAAACCAACCGGGCCCTTGGAGCGGAAACGCTTATAAAATAAGGACCGGACGTCCGTTTGACATGACGTCAACTGCGTTGAATTACTCTTGATGAGACGGTCCTTCTAGCTTACTCCTCTTGAATATTGGATGCAGCTGTAGTATGGTCGGGTTGGTTTTAGCCTGAAAAACCAACAGGGACCCTAGAACAGAAAAGCCAATAACTCTCAGACCGGGCGTCCGATTGACGCACCATCTGTTGCATTATGTTTCTTTGGACGAGATGGAGATTTGTGATATATCAACTCTGGACTAAATGACAGTTGATGTATTGACTCTCTTCCTCGAGGAGCAGGCCCTCCCGGAATTGAGCATGTAGTGTGCAGGAACCCTAGAGCTGGCTGCGACTACGACGATGACGACTGCACTTGGGTCCTCCGTGGGTTCAACAATGACGATGACTGTACTTGGATCCTCTGTGGGTTCGGAAGTGATGAGGACTATACTAGAATCCTCTGTGGGTTCGATAGCGAGGACTACTATTCTTGGATCCTATGTGGGCCTGACAGTATTGACCTCTATACTTTTTTCTTTTGTGGGTCCGACAGAGTAGCTGGTCTTGTATCCTTTGTGGGCCGAACAGCTTAGCTAGTATTGTATCCCATGTGGGTCCAACAGATTAGATGAATCAGTGGCTATATCTAATCATCTCTATCGCCTTAAGAAGTGTATACCTGTGTGAGCAGAGTCTTGATTCTCAATCATTATCATTGATGAGGTTGACTTGCTTTCCTGTGTGGATTGGGTTGTGTTTTCCTGTGTGGACTGGGTTGTGCTTTCCTATATGGACTGGGTTTTTCTTGGGCTTGGGAACTGGATCAGAACTGTAACCGATGACTTAGGTATATGTATGGGCATATACCTGAGTAGAGTCGTTTGATACTTCGTGATAGTATCTTTTCCTTTTTGGTTTATCCTTTGTGGATTCTGAGAGACCTTCGGGGGTCTCGAGGTCCCTACTGGGTATCGTATACTCACCCCTGCATGGGATATGCCTACACTATGTTGTGTTGGATGAAGACGACAGATAGAACTGATCGAGGTGGAGGCTTTTGGGGTTAGACGGTACCCATAGGTGGACCACATGGCGGGACGTACAAGGAGCGGATGGCCGGACCTGAGGAGCTGAGGAGACTATCTGTACCCACCCGTCAGGTGGGACTTCCAGAGGAAGACTCAGTGTTTCTATTTAACTTGCTACTATTGTACTTTCCTTTCAGTTGTACTGTAAATTCAGTTGGGTTTGTATAGTAGCCCATTTACTTTTCATCACTTATCTTGTACACAATTTTACATAGTGCTTACTTCACTCGCGTACTCTGTTGTGTTTGTTACTTCATAAAGGCAATGCCTTCCCTTCTTTTGGGATTTACGCCTTTGGGGCTAGTCACCAGCCCCTGGCCTATGGTAGGTAGGTTTGGGGTAGTAACGACATGGGCCCCGAGGACGGGTCATGACAAATTGGTATTAGAGGAGTCAGTTTTACCGCGGGACTCAGGACTCTGATAATTTCTTCTCTATGAAGCAATAGTGTTAAGAGTATTAAGTGTGGTATTTAGTCCAGGGAGTCCAGTGTTGGTGCGGAGACCGACATATCCATACACCAGGACCCTGATCTCTGATTTCAGATTCAGTACATGAAAACACTGACTGTGTGTGTGTTTACTTTCAAAAGTTTTCTTTGTGATTACTTTGTGTCAGCTCACCAGGTATACTGTATTAACTGTGGTGCACCTATTTCTTTTCAGGATGGCCCCATGAAAGCAGCCAGCTAGGATTACGAGCTTTGAGCGAGATTGCAGCCCACCGAGCGATGAGGCCTCAGTGCAGGGCCCCATTACAATGGAGGCACCAGTGGTACCTCTACCCACCAAGCCACCAATTCTACACACCCCAGCGGCGGAGAGTGCACGCCACAAGAGCACATTGCAGAAGTTTCAAAGATAGAGGCCACCCAAGTTTTGCTGAGAGACGGATCCTCAGGCAGCCGAGGATTGACTGGAGGCTATCGTCAGAGTCATTAGTTTGGTAGGGACACCAAAAGACCTCATGGTGATCCTTACCGCAAGTCTCTTGCACGCGGCAAAAGATAGTTGGCGGAGCTTGATGCTCCAGTTGCACGATGAGGAATCTCTTCTTTGGACAGACCTCAAGAGCCTCTTCCCCTCTGAGTTTGTTCCAGCCACCCTCCATGCGGTGCGCATCCAGGAGTTACTACAGCTATGGCAGGGCAGCATGTCAGAAGCCCAATACTCGGAGAGATTTACCAACCTCTCGCACTACTCCACAGATATGGTACGAGACCCATTATTTCGGGCCCGAACATTTGAGAAGGGGATGAGTCATGATATTATAGATTCAATGTTTCCCCTCATCATTCCGACGCAGGCGGGGGTGCTGGAGCAAGCCCTGCTAGTGTAGAGCTTTCTTGCCAAGCAGCCATCAGCAGCGAGACCCACCACATGATGGCACAGAGTGGAGTCTTCTGCAGCTGGAAGTCGACAGATGATGCAGGGGTCCAACCGGACTAGGCCATCTGGTGGGCTACCTCAGGACACGGGTTCGGCTGTGCGGGGAACACGGCGCAGAGCTAACCTTACGAGGAGAATACAATGTTATGCATGTGGTGGGCAGGGCCACATGGCTCATGACTGCCCGACCTGCCATGAAGACAAGCAATAGACCGTGGAGGTACCTCCCAGGAAGAGGTAGAGGTTCGTCCGTGGAGGTCCGCAGGGAGAAGGCTGACGAGGAAGAGAAGCTGGCCGAGCAGCGGGTGGTGGACGACACTTCGAGGCTCTACCACCACCACCTCGAGGAGGTCTACCCCGACCACAGGGAGCTAGAGGGCAGTGGCAGGATCAGCTACAGGCAGTGGAGGCTTATGACCACGGTGCACCCGAGATGATTCAAGGTACTATCTATGTCTACTCTTCCCTTGCTGCGGTTCTTATAGACATAGGTTTGAGTCATTCTTTTATTGCCGCTGCCCTTGTTCGGAGCTCGAAGATTCTGACTGAGTCATTGGCTCGATCTTTGCAGCTAGAGACTCCTACGAGAGCAGACTCGATGATTACACATTGGTGTCGGTAGTGTGAGCTTACTCTAAGAGGCGAGTGCTTTGGCTGGGATCTTCTTGTAGCAGTGTTGAGGCCTTACGACGTCATCTTGGGTATGGACTGGTTATCTACAATCCATGCCCAGATCGACTGTATTAGGTGCAAGGTGCGGTGTGTCCGCACGGATGGGACCAGGTTCACCTTCCCTGGTGATAAGGGAACCTTTGCAGAACATGATGGACTTACGTAGAGGAGAGGGTGGCCGATCACACATCAGTTGGCTAGTCTCATCCTCGGAGCAGTTGACGTGCGGTGTCCGGGATTTCCTGTTGTGGTGGATCAATATGCGAAAGTTTTTCCTGAAGATGTTACAGGACTACCTCCTCATAGGGAGGTAGATTTCTATATAGACCTATACCCTGGGACATCACCGATATCTACTCTAGTATATCGTATGGCTCCCACCGAGCTACATGAGCTGCGGGTACAGCTAGAGGACTTACAGGGGAAAGGTTTCATCTGACCAAGTGTTTCACCCTCGGCTTCTCCGGTCCTATTCACCAAGAAGGTAGATGGGGGCTTGTGACTATGTGTCGATTACCATCACATGTACCAGATAACCGTGAGGAACAAGTATCCCCTTCTGAGGATTGACGAACTCTTTGATCATCTCAAGGGAGCACGTTGGTTCTCTAAGATAGACCTCAGGTCAAGCTATCATCAGCTCCGAGTTCGGGATGAGGATGTGCAGAAGACGGCCTATAGGTGTCGTTATGGCCACTATGAGTTCTTTGTCATGCCCTTCGGTGTGAACAATGCTCCAGTAGTATTCATGAGTCTCATGAATAGGATATTCCATCCTTGCCTTGATCGGTTCGTCGTAGTCTTCATTGACGACATACTGATTTACTCGACTACCGAGGAGGATCATGCCAACCACTTACAGGTTGTACTAGATACACTCAGAGAACACCAGATTTAGGGTAAGATCTCGAAGTGCCAGTTCTGGCTTCGATAGGTTCACTTCTTGGGGCCCGTCATCTCAGAGGTGAGAGTTGTAGTGGATCCCGCGAAGGGCGAGGTGGTACTTGCTTGGGAGCCACCCAGGAGCGTGATAGAGGTGCAGAGTTTCCTAGGTCCGGCTGGGTACTATCGGAGATTTGTGCCAGACTTCTCCAGTGTTGAAGCACCACTTATAGCTTTGACAAAGAAGGGGAACCCTTAATGTGGTCAGACAGATGTCAGTAGAGCTTCCAAGAGCTAAGGCAGAGATTAACCAGTGCGCCCATCTTGAGGCTACTGGAGGAGGGCGTAGGGTACATAGTATACTAAGATGCATCAGGGACCGGAATCGGGTGTGTCCTAATGTAGGAGCGAGCAGTGATCGCTTACAGTTCATGACAGTTGAGGCAGCATGGGAAAAACCATGACACCCATGACCTAAAGCTAGCAGGAGTGGTCTTCGCCCTGAATATGTGGCGACACTATCTCATGGGGGAGTTCTTTACAGTATACTATGACCACCAGAGTCTAAGGTACATTTTCGTGTAGAAGGAACTGAACCTGAGACAGCGATGATGGCTCGAGTTTTTCCAGGATTATGACTTTGAGATTGTATATACTCTTTGAAAGGGGAACGTTGTGGCTGATGCTCTCAGCAAGAGATCGGGAATTCTACTACTTGGGGAGGTGGGAGGGCAGTTAGCCTCTTTGCAGATATCCTACGTGGATAGAGATGGGGCAGCCTATCTACAGTACCTCACAGTCACTCCTCCACTACTTCAGCGAGTCAGAGAGGCACATCATGGGGATGTTGACTGTGTGGCGCGACGTTCTCAGATATCCTCAGGGATGGCACCTGATGAATTTTCTGAAGGAGGGGAGAACGTCATCCTCTTCAGGGGACAGACCATGGTACAAATTACACTACAGGAGGGGGTTCTGAGGGAGTTCCACACTTCCCCTCTAGAGGTACATTCTGGGGTAGCTAAGATGTATCAGGACCTCGGATGACAGTACTGGTGGCCGAGTATGAAGAAGGTTGTGGAAGAGGTCATTTCTTGATGCCTCACTTGTCAGCAAGTGAAGGTAGAGAACCAGGTACCAGTTGGCTTGGTACAGCCCTTAGAGGTCCCGGAGTGGAAGTGGGATGGGATATGCATGGATTTTTTGATGGGGCTTCCACGTATTTCCAGAGGACACGACGCCATCTGGGTGATTGTAGACCGACTCACCATGTCGGCACACTTCATACCAATCAGAGAGAAGGGCCCAGTAGAGATCTTGGGACGCCTCTACGTTCAGGAGATCGTACGACTTCATGGTGTGCCATCGTGTATCATCTTCGATCGAGATGCTCGCTTTACTTCCCGGCTTTGGATGGGGTTGCAGGAGGCCTTTAGGACACAGCTATGCCTAAGCACTGCCTTTCACCCACAGATGGACGACCAGACGGAGAGGACCATTCAGACACTCGGGGACATGCTCCGTGCATGTGTCTTTGACTCTGGTCGCAGCTGGGAAGATCACCTTCACTTGGTGGAGTTTGCGTACAACAACAGATACCATTCCACCATCGGGATGGCACCTTATGAGACACTGTATGACCAACCGTGAAGATCACCTCTGTGCTGGACTGTCCCTAGGGAGTCAGCACTTGTAGGACTAGAGATGGATCGGGCTACGACGGAGAAGGTGAAGGTCATCCAGGAGTGGATGAGGACTGTAGAGAGCTGACAGAATTCATATGCTGATAAGAGGCGGAGACCACTGGAGTTCGAGAATGGCGACCATGTTTTCTTATGGGTATCACCTTGACATGGATTTCAGAGATTTGGCCAGGGCAGTAAGTTATCTCCGTGCTTCATCGGACCATTCCAGGTCCTTAGTAGGGTAGGTGAGGTGGATTATCGCCTGGCCCTTCCACCTCAGTTACACCGGGTGCACGACGTCTTCCACGTATCTCAGCTGAGGAGATACGTGCACGACCCGATGCATATCATCGACCATGGGGAGCTGGACATCGATGCCAGGGTGACTTTTGCGGAGGTCCCGATAGAGATCTAGGATCGACGGGAGCGGGTCCTACATGGATGGTCGATACCTCTGGTGCGCATTCGTTGGCATCACGAGAACCTCCAAGAGAGCACATGGGAGCGGGAGACTCAGATGCATGCTCAGTACCCTCATTTGTTTCCCTAGTTTATGTTGTAGCTTTATGGGGATCCAAAGCTCTGAGGTTGGAGTGATGTAATGACCTAGAAATTTCAAAGAATTTTTTTTAATACTTTGTAATTTTAAAATTCTATGGCTTCTAACAACACTTGATTCCGAGGTCCAGTGTGCCCGAAATCAATTTCCGAAGTTTAGCTCGGGTACGTTCAGTGAACGAATGAGCGGGTTTTTCTATCATTTGAACCAGTTCTCGAAATTAATATCTAAGGGCACCGATGAACTTGCAGCGCCGGTATTTGCTTAAGGGGATACTTATTGTAGATTCATTCTCAAAAGGGAAGAAGATAATTTTTGGGGGTTTGTTTAAGAAATAAATTAAAATTGTCAGAACAATTTTTATTTCATGAGGTGGTTTTTCCCTCCCATGTGTAGTTAAGGGTGGGGCACACAGCCACTTAACATACCAAGTGTGGATATTAGAGAGGTGGGGCCCACATGAGTTCCTCCATTTAATTCCCTCTAAATCTCATTAAGAACCCCCATTAATTTGAAAAACCTCCATTAAATGTCACCTCAATCCATTAAATTATGTCAACCCATAATTTTATGAGGAACCTTCCTCTTTTCCCCTTTTTATTTAACTGCCAACGCGTTTAATAATGGGGAACCATCTCTCTCCCTTCTTTAATTAATTATCATCATGTCTTATTTAATGTTGTGAATTAATTATGGGAGAGTTACCTTACGGGTACAATTAAATAATAGGTGGAACATTTTATGTATTTTTATTAAGGAGGAGAGATTCGTTGTGCGAGGAAGAACGCCAGCCTCCGACGAAGAACAACGAAGAACGCCGGCCTCCGATGAAGAATGTCGAAGAACACCAGTTCCTCAGAGATTGACGACATGCCACCCTTACCCTTCTCTATGGCAAGAGAGGAGACACCATTTACTCCTCGGCACACCCCGATAATGCCTACGATCCTCTTCTCCGTGATGCCACCTACCGTGACGGCGATGACCATCTTCCTTGTCGAGTTAGGGGTTTGTGTATAAATTTCATCATGTGATTTTTATACCCTCAGAATGGCGTGCTTAATTTTTGGTGATGTTTAGAACCACTAATGAAGTGAGTGAGGACTAACGAACAAGTCCAAACCCACCGCTGTTTGTTCTTGATGTGCAGAATCCTTGGGGATGACAAAACAAGACCGTTTTGGCGATTGAAGGCCATCGTAGTGATGTATGGGTCCCGAGACGACCGCAGGCGCAGACAGGAGCAAGAACAGACCACCATAACAACTCCGGTGGCCCGCAGAAATCTACGGCGAAGGCGGCCGGCTGCCCGGAGGCGGCGGCACCCCGATGCGACGCCGGCAGGAGACCGCCATGAATGAAGCCGCAGAGGCAAGGAATCAGATCCCGTGGTTGCGCGTGATCTGGGGGAGACGCGGTGTTGGTCGCCGTGTCCACATAGCAAAAAGAGGGACTGTGTCGCCCCCTGCTTGGCTCGCTGGCCGAGCTAGCGTACCGCACCCCCACCCCCCCCCCCCGGCCGGGTCGGGGATGGTCATGTAGACCAGGCCGGGCCAACCCTGGGGGGGGGGGGTTGGGCCGGGTCGGACCGGGCCCATACCCCCCTCTTCGGACCGTTTTCGGTCTTTTGCACATAAATTGAGCGACGAACCTAAGATCAACGCACCGTCAATTGCGTAGGAATCCATGGATGAAGGCGGTAATTTTGTTATATTATACTAGAGGTTTGACAAAGTTTGGTTATGGACAGGTTGGTTCGAACCCGAAACCAACCGGGCCCTTGGAGCGGAAATGCCTATAACTTAAGGACTGGACGTCTGTTTGACGTACCGTCAACTGCGTTGAATTACCCTTGATGAGATGGTTCTTTTGGCTTACTCCTCTTGAGGGTTGGATGCAGCTGGAGTATAGTCGGGTTGGTTTTAGCATGAAAAACCAACCAGGACCCTAGAATAGAAAAGCAAATAACTCTCAGACCGAGCGTCCGATTGACGCAACATCTGTCGTGTTGGGTTTCTTTTGATGAGACAGAGCTTTGGGATACATCGAATATGTACTAAATGACAATTGATTTATCGAATCTCTTGCTCGAGGAGCGGACCCTCCCGGAATTGAGAATGTTGTGTGTGGGAACCCTAGAGCTGGCTACGACTGCGATGATGACGACTGCACTTGGATCCTCCGTGGGTTCGGCAATGATAACGATGGTACTTGGATCCTCCATGGGTTCGGTAGCGATGAGGACTATACTGGAATCCTCCATGGGTTTGATGGTGATGACTACTGTTCTTGTATCCTATTTGGGTCCGGCAGTATTGGCCTCTGTACTTCTATGTTGTGTGGGTCTGACAGAGTAGCTGGTCTTGTATCCTTTGTGGGTCCGACAGCTTAGCTGGTCTTGTATCCTATGTGGGTCCGACATCTTAGATGAATCAGTGGCTATATCTGATCATATCTATCACCTTACTAAGTTTATACCTATGTGAGCTGATTCTTGATTCTCAATCATTATCATTGATGTGGTTGACTTGCTTTCCTGTGTGAATTGGGTTGTGTTATTCTGTGTGGACTAGGTTGTGCTTTCCTATGTGGACTGGGTTGTGCTTGGGCTCAGGAGCAGGAGATGAACTATAACCAATGACTTAGGTATATGTATGGGAAAATACCTAAGTAGAGTCGTTTGATACTTCCTGATTGTGAATTTTCCTTTGTGGTTTATCCTTTGTGGATTCTGAGAGACCTTCAGGGGTATCGGGGTCCCTACTGAGTATCGTATACTCACCCCTGCACGGGCTATGCCTGCAATACGTTGTATTGGATGAAGAAGAAGGACAAAACTGATCAAGGTGGAGGCTTGTGGAGCTAGATGGTACCCGGTGGTGGACCACTTGGAGGGACGTATGTGGAGCGGACGGCCGGACCCGAGGAGATGAGGAGACTATCAGCACCGACCCGTCATGTGGGACTTCCGGAGGACGACTCGGTGTTTCTATTTTACATACTGATGTTGTAATTTCCTTTCAGTTGTAATGTACTTTTAGTTGGGTTTGTATATTGGCCCATTTACGTTTCAGCACTTATCCTGTACCCAGTTTTACTTATTGCTTACTTCACTCGCGTATTCTGTTGTGTTTGTTACTTCATAAAAGCAATTCATTCCCTTAATTTTGGATTTACACCTTTGGTGCCAGTCGCCAGCCCCTGGCCTATGGAAGGCGGGCTTGTGGTAGTCACGGCATGGGCCCTGAGGACGGGTCATGACATTCTCTCTGATCAACTCATTTTCTGTATTTCAAATTGACGCCGCTAGGCTGTCAAATTTAATTAAGATAACTTCTTCACCCAATTTCAATTCCTTGGGTTAAACATATACTTATTGATTATGTAATTCTATGATTATGTGTGGAATCATTGTTTATTTATTTATTTTGTCAATTACAGTCCCCTTTTTGTGGATATTCTTTTGATAAAAATAATCACTCCATTGATAAATTCTCAATTCATCGATATAAACTTGATAAGAGTAATTTTAACTCAATTTCCATTCATTGAGTTAAAAATCCAAGTGATTTGTTTTGTCATAAAATGAACATGTGTCAATGTCCTCTAATTAATTTACACTTAATATCAAATAATATTTAGTTAATTTATATTTTTCCTACATCATTATGTAATTTATTTTTCCTTAATCTAAGGATACATTTTTTATAAGGTATTTCGTCTCAATTTACATTCCATTGAGACCTCATTATTGTTATGAACTAATTCACTCTTATATGGTTTATATACTTTTCGTTGTAATATTATATAATGAATCCTTTTATTCTCATGATATTATAAAGTTTTGATTCAATTTTATTCTTCAATTATTTGTATTCAAGAGTCTCTCAATTTTTTTTAAAACTCTTTAACTAAAATATCATATTAAAGGTTTAAAATATTTATTCTTCTAAATATTTATCATTAATTTCCATGTTTTAAATATGGTTTTAAGGATTTATTTATATGAACACTATTTTTTTAAAATAAAAAATTATTTAAAAGTTTCAAAGTGGTATGGGACACTTCGATTCAAAAATATCTTTATTAAATGTTTTAAATGGTTTTGAAAATTCTTTGATAAAGCATTGTTTATTTCAATATCCTGATTTGGATATATAGTGATTATAATGTGGAAATATTATTTATTCCTTTTTCTTGTGTTATGTGTTATGATTATGTTATGGTTATTGGGCATTGTTTACGTATACGGGTGGTTCCATGATAAACCTCGGGTGGATGAGACCAAGATAGCTCTCCAATGCATTGGGTAACATGACAGAGGTAAATGTTAATGTTTATCTTAAGTGATTTAGGGAATATACGGTGATGAGTATTCCAAATGCGACTCCCTATGTAGTTTTGATTTCTACAATGTAAGTATGTTATGAATTCCATAATTTACCTTTATGATTTATGATTTGTGTGTTTTCTTCATAAATCTTATGATTTCGTAATATATGTTGTGATTGAAAATTATGGTTTCATTGATTTTTATTTAATGATGGAATAATGTTTTCCTTCCTAATTTTATAACCCTTACCGAGCTTTTTATGCTCATCCCATTTTTTTGAAATGTTTTCTACATGACTTAAAGGTGAATATGGTCAAGGATGGGATTAATGAAAAGTATTGATGTCAAAAAAATGGAACTAGACATGTTCCTTTTTAAGAGATTATATTTTATGAAAAATAGATACTGAATAGTAGTGTCTATATGTAATATTCAAGTGGTTATATTGTATTTATGGCCTAATTATCACGAGCTCTAAACGTAAAAATATTCTTGATGTGAATTATTCATTTAATTCATGATTATGTAATGTTTAAATCCATGTCCTTATATTTTGTATCAATGTTCGGTTTAGATAACTTTAGAGGTTAGGGTATTATTTAATAATAAGCGACATAACCATAATGGTTAGGATTTTAGAAATAGTTATAGTTATTTTAGATGATGTGAATTAGTTTAAGATAACATGAATAAGTATATCTTAGTATTTACCCAGCTCAGAAGATATTAAATGATGATTTTACTGATATACTCACACTTACCTTTTTGGTTTTAGTAAATGGTTCAATCTAGCTGGCACCAAAGTAACAGTGGATGCGAAAAAAACTCTAATGGTTTTCTGAATGAGAAAATAAATGAAATAGGATAGGCAATGATAATTCCTGTGGTTATTCTCAATAAACTATATGAAGTCATGATTGACCACCTGCACCTTGGAGATTTTTATAAGGCATCATATATGCGAGAAACAAATCCCCACAGAAGTTCAGGTAATAATCGCAAAGGTATGTATATTCAAAAAACTATGTGTCATGGATGTGGAAAAAACAAATAGGAATATGTTTCTAGGGGACGAGAAGATGATATAGATGTGGAAGTGAAGGTCATAAAGCAAGAAACTGCCATGGAAAAAGGATGCATCTAGTTGACTCTATGAAAGGGAAAGATGTTCTTTCTGAGGGATCAATTGAATGTTTTAAATGTGGTGTGCATTGTCATTATGCAAACGAATTTCCTATGAAGATGTTTCAAGAATGGGATCCCTAGGATCATTCAAATATATTTATACCAATACTTAATTCCCTTCCAATTGAGGATGATAAAACTGATATTGACCAATAAAAGGTATTAATTATTTCTTAACTGATGTTTAGACATTATTGAATCTTCATATATGACTCATGATTTTGTATGTAAGAAAGAATTATTTCAGAATATGTTGGAAGGAAATGGTTAATGGATCATGAAGAATGTTGAATGAGTAAGAAGTCAGCATATAAGAGATTCAAGAGTTATGTTATATTTTAGGATGGTGAAATGCTTAAAATTATTAAGGATCTTTTGATGATGGGATTACATTCCAAGACTTTTTATAGTATGTGTAACCCTGATGTTTGATATATGTAAATTTTATTCAAGAAATAATTTTCTTTTCTTTTGTGTATATAGTTATAAAGAACCATTTTGGTTTATATGATCCTAGAATTTGGGGATATTATAGGTTAATACATTTTGGGATGCAAAATGAAAGTTATTAGATAAACTTCATGGTTAAAATATGTTATGTTTATATTTGATTAATTTATCTCTTTCTTGTAATGATAAAAAATTATATAGTTTTTGAAAAAGGACAACACACAGACCGCGTGACAACCCGTCGCTTCGGACAAAGCGGCAGGAATCGAACACACATCAAAAATGCAACTGGGATTTATCACCAACCACTGGACTACGTGAAGTTCCTGGTTAGTATGAATATTTTTTTTAGTTATTTGTTTTTATGAATCAATAATAAGATGATTTTTGGATATCTATGGAAATCATTATCCTATAACGAAGATTATCTATTTATGTTAATTACTTTTCAATATGAGATTTTAAGTGTATCTAATGTTATTTAAAGATAAATGTTAAAATTTATCTTGAAGAATATGTGACTAAATATTTAGAAGATTTGGGTTTCAATATTACTTTTGTTTACTTTTAATAATTTTATGGACAATTGTTTATTGAATGATCTTTGTTGAGCTTGGGGTATTGTCTGACAAATTTTGGATATTAAGAGTAGTATTTCTTTTTGTAAAATATTATCGTTTTTGAGGATTATACGATCTCGTACAAACCATTTTGGTTTTAGTTGATGTATAAAGATGATGGAAATATATAGATCTTCTTTTTTGTATTATTTTATTCTCTAGAATTTGATTATAGCACTTTAAATGTGACCAAGTCATCTTGAATACTCATCGTTTGAAGAAAAAAATGAGTTTTTTTCAAAGAATTTAGTAAAGGATGGAAGTCTACATGACAAGTAAGTATGTTTCCTTATATTTTTAGTTAAGCTCATAAATAAACTCCTCAAATTTATGAAAATTAACATAAAACAAAAACTTTTTATGTTAACTTTTCCTACTGGGGAATGAAAGACTGTTTAAACCATCACAAGTTTGGGATTTTCTGGTGGTTAACATTCTCCTAATCATGTTTTCTATCACTCTCCATCAAAAAACGATGGTTTGTTTTCTCCCCCATATCCATGTTTTCATGGAATCATTGTATCTTTTGCCTTGGGTGACCTTTTTACTTCTCTTCCTTTATTTTAAAGTGATAGATTTATTGACTCTTTTTCCAATGTGGGACTTTTAGGGAAGTTTCCGAGCCCAACTTCAAAATTATGAGGACGCAATTCACAAAAGGGGGAAAAGATGTAACATCCCAGTTATATAAAGAAATAATAAATTTTCATTTTAATTAATATATTGTGAATTAAATATAAATTTTACTTTAAATGGGTTTCTATGTTCGATGGTGTACCCAGTACGCAACAACGGGTTTATTTGAAATCTTACATTGCAAAATAAAAATATAATATTATTATTTTAAATGGTAGTTAACGCCTAGTCATTGTATTGGTGGGACTTAAAGGAACTAATAACAATATTATTATACATGTTTGTAAAATTATTTTACATTTACAATAAATTTTAGAGGCTTAAAATAAGAAATAATCTGATTTTAAGCATAATTTACTTTAAAAGGTTTATTTATCACCTTTTGATGGTGAACCCTCATTAAATATAGTTTTGGTCACTTTTATATATTCTATTTTACAAAATAAAATTATTCTTTAGAATCTGGACATCAAAATTTACTTTGGGTAAATTTTTGGTAGTTTTCTGAAATATTTCAATTTTTAATAAAAAAGTGAATAATACTGTATTATAATTCAAAACATATTTTTAATATAATTTATTTATATGGTTATATTATCTTTTTAATTTGTTTCAAAGTGTAATTAGATTATATTTTCATCATTTAATCCAATTTTGGTTATTTTAATTAATTTTACTTTGAAATTGTTGATAAACAAGTGTCAATCTTTTGATAGTTAATATTTTTAAAAAACACTCTTTTTATTTTGACAGCGGTAATTAATTTTAAATTAATTTATTCCAATTATGTGTTTTGAATTTGGAAAAATGGATTTCATATTTGGAATCAGGAGGTCTAAATTGTTTAAATAGGTAAATTTTATCTTTAGAAATTATGAATATTTACTTCAATAAAATTTTTTTTTACCATTGTTTAAGGGTAAATTTGGTAAATAAGGTTAAAAAAATATTATTATAATAATATAAAATTACCTTAATATATGTCATAATATTATTTGTTGATACATAGCCGACCATGGACTATTTTGGGTTGATTTTGGGACCCCATGGGACCACATGGGAGTGATAATGATTCTATATTTTAGTTAACTTAAAGTATAGGAAAAAATGACATAAACAAACATATTTTTGTAAATTAATTTTTACATGTTATTATATAAATCATATTTTAGATTATAAATATTTATTGTAAAGCTAAAAATATTTCCTACATCATGATATTTTTTTTAATTTTTAGAAATCATATAAATTATATTATAAATGACACAATAATGATGCAGTATTAACCTCATTAATTAATGATTTAAATAAATAAGATTATAAATATTAAAAAAATATCCAAAACCTATAAACTTTTTATTGGATGATTTTATATAGAACATTAGTCCTCTTATATTTGACTTTAATTAGTTTTGGACCTTTATAATCTAAATATCATTATATAATAAAATAATATTTTCACACCTTCCTAAAGTGCCCCCCTCCACATTATAAAAAGCCTTCACTTATAACTCATTCCTCACACATCTAATTCCCCATGGATCATCCAAACCCGGAAAAAATAATCCTTCAAGATCCCTCTCTTCCTTCTAGATTCTTTATTTTAGGAAGACGGCACTTCATGACGTCCGTTTGGTTCAATCCAAAAAGAGTTAACCTAATTAAAGGTAACAGTTTCTCTTAAATTATTTTCTTTTATTTTACTTATCCAACCCCTAAACTCATTCCATTACTTTCTATTATAACTAAAATAGTATCCTCAATATACTAGGTTGTTTTTATGAGAATTATTCTAACTACACTTACGCAAACCTCCATCTCATGGGTAAAGAACATACTGTTTCTATGGATGGAAAACTAACCCCTCCCGAAACGATGATTGTTCAATTATCTCCTACCACCTCTTATAAAGGCCATTATGATGGAACATTATTTATATATGATATATATTATGTTTTTTCCCTTATGATTCTATATTTTTAATTTATAGCATACCTTTATGGTTTACATTATGAGTGAACGCGATAATTTCATTTGAGGAAGTCTAGACTATCGCCCCCTCAAAGTGATATAACTCATTCATAACATACATGGGACGTATAGAGAATGGATTTATTGAAATTATATATGATATTATACTAGAATTAAAATATACCTATGTAAAATTATGTTTTAATCCGTTAAATATGAAATATAAATGAAAGTAGCATTCATGCATACATACTGCTTACCGTCTCCACGAACGGTGCATTTCATTTCTTACTTTCAAATGTTATGTACTATTATAAATACATATATATACTGGATATATAAGATATATATGATATATAAATCATTAATATCATTCTGGAGACAGTGGATATTTTATCACATTATCAACTTGTAATTATAAGAATTTCATTTTTGACTGAAGTACCAAATATCGACAAAATGACTGTTATTAACTTAAATGATTAAATAATATTTATAACATGTTAATAAGTGATATAAAATGAATAATAAACTTTAATAGGGTTCTTAAGAAAGTATAAATTAACTTAATTTTATTATTCAAGAAGAACAAGGAATGAACGAGTCAAGTCGTACATGAGGTAAGGTGTTTCTTATCTCACTTTTAATTCCATGAGATTTCCATTGTTTTCCATTTATTTATTACATGTGGTGTATTGTGTACTAAAATTTGATATATATTGAAATGATTATTTTTACATTCATTTTATTATGTGAATCATTTGGTGGTTATTAACTTTTGGTCATATGAGTCAATTGATTACAACATGGTAAGGGATTATCATCTCACTTATTATTCCCGTGAGATTAATGCTATATTTGACACTATTTCCTTTTGTGTGGAGTATCTACTGCACAAGAATGTATTCATTGTGTAATATAATTTAATTTATGGGTATTTATATCTTTATTTTATGACCGTGTTTAATGGATTTTATGTTTCATAAGTTACCAAATCGGTAAGGGAACCGTTCACCCTATTCATTTTTAAAGACACCTTTTTTGTTACGTCTTTTGATTTACATATTCATGTGTTGGGATATGTTCTTTTATGTCCTTATTTATGTAGATTTTATTCACATGTTATTAGAAGAAATTTTATCTCTCATCAACACATTTTTTGTATTTTAAAGTGACACTACTAGGCTGTCAAATTTCTGTAAGGGAACTTCTTCACCCAATTTCAATTCCTTGGGTTAAACTTCTACTTCTTTATTATGCCATGCTATGATTATGTGTGGAATAATTGTTTATTATTTATTTTGTAAAAATACATCCCCTTTGTGTGGATATTCTTTTGATACACATAATAACTCCATTGATAAATTCTGTAGTCATCGATATGAACATGATAAGAGTAATTTTAACTCAATTTCCATTCATTGAGTTAAACATCCAAGTTATTTATTTTTTCATAAAAAGAACATGTGTGCATGTCCTCTGATTTATTTACACTTAATATCCAATGAAATTTATTTTATTTATATTCTTCGCACATTTTTATGTAATTTATTTATCCTTAATCTAAGGATATAGTTTTTATAAGGGATTTTGTCTCAATTTACATTCCATTGAGACTTCATTGTTGTTATGCACTAATTCACTCTTATATGGTGTATATTCTATCCTTAGAAATATTATATCATGAATCCCTTTATTCTGATGATATTATAATGTTCTGATTCAATGTTATTCCTCAATTATTTGTATTCAAGAGTCTATCCTTTTGTAAAAAACTCTTTAAATCAAATATCATTTTAAATTTTTTAAAGATTCATTCTTATATATATTTTTAATTAATGTCCATGTTTTAAATTTTTTGTAAGGATTTATTTATAAGGAAACTAATTTTTTCAAATTATAATTTATTTAAAAGTTTCAATGTGGCATGGGAAACTTTGATTAAAATATCAATTTAGTAAATGTTTTAAATGGATTTGAAAATCATTGGATAAATCATTGTTTATTTCAATATTCTGATTTTGATATATAGTGATTAGAATATGGAAATTTAATACAACTTTTATGCTTCTGTTAGGTGTTATGATTATGTTATGGTTATTAGGCATTGTTTAAGTATATTGGTGGTTCCGTGATAAACCTTGGGTGGGTGAGCCTGAGATAGCTCTCCAATGAAATGGGTAATGTGACGGAGGTAGACATTAAGGTTTCTCCTAATAGATTTAAGGAATATACTTTGATGGGTATTCCAAATGTGACTATCTATATAGCTATGATTTCTACAATGTAAGTCTGTTATGAATACCATGAGTTACCTTTATGATTTATGATTTGTGTGTGTTATTCATAAATCTTATTATTTCTTAAGGTATGTTATGATTGAAAAGTATGGTATCATTGATCTGTATTTAATAATGGGATAATGTTTTCCTTCCTTATTTTATAACCCTTACTGAGCTTTTTATGCTCATCCCAAGTTTTTGAAATGTTTTCCACATGACTTCAAGATGAATAGGGTCAAATATGGGATTGAGGAAAAGTCATGTTGTCTAAAACATGGACCTAGACATGTTTTTTGAGAGTTTTTATTTTATGAAAAAATGGATACTAAGTAGTAGTGTTTACATGTAATATTCAAGTTGTTATGTAATAGTTATGGCCTAATTTCCTAGAACTCTAAACCCAACAAGATCCTCAATGTGAATTATTAATTTAATTCAGGATTATGTAATTTTTAAGGCCAAGTCTTTATATCTTGCATTTACATCCTGACTTTTACTTATCATGTTATGTGAATGTAATGTGTTTCTAGTGATTATCTTTCCATATTGTTTATTAACTTCTTATTTCATTAATTTTATGGTATGTGTGTTCAATTATTACCGTGGAATTATTTTTATTCTCATTGATTAATTATTTCTTCATCTATACATTACTCATATCGAGCATTTGAGATCACCCTTATTTTGTTTCCTTTCCCTAGAGTCCAAAAAGTATATTAAGAAATTTATGAAATGATACTTTATATGGAATAAAGTTATTCTCATGTAGAAAAAATTATCTTGTAATTAGTGTATTCATTTGTTATATAAGACTCATGCATATATGTAGTTTACCAACAATAATAAACCCTTCAATCCTTCATGACTTGATTCCATTTAATAATGAAAATTTAAAGGTAGTAGACATTGGTTCTAGAATTTTTGGGGTCGGATCTCTATAGTTGGTATTAGAGGAAGTTTACTAGAATCCTTAGGTACTAGATTTAGGAAAACAAAGATTTGAGAACGTAGTCCCAAGGTAGTATTTGAGGATGAGTATAGAAGAACATCTGAGTATTTTGGTAAAATAGCGATTATGTGGAAATTATTAGTAATAAAACCCTGTCTAGATACTATAGGTGGACATGGTTCTTGAACAGATGCACTTAGGAGTAAAAACTATGACAAGGGGTGTAGGGCTTGACTTGACATAACACAGTACATGACAACAAGGGTTATTTCACACCTGGTTTGAAACTCTAGACAGACACTCCTAGAATAATTTATTTTTTATTTATTAACCATGACGAAGGATTTGAATAAATAATGAAAATAAATAACCCAGGTTAAACATGAGGTATCTTATATTGAAAATAATGTGTCAAGATTTAGACATCCTAAAAATGATTATATGTTTTTTTCAATATGATAAATGATTCTCACACTATGTTTATTTTTTTTAGAAATAACCTCCTCTATATGATAAATTCCAAACCAAGAAGAACCTATGTTGAAATAATTAGATAAATTATTTATGTATTGGGGTTGTATTAAAACCATAGATAAAAGGATATTTTGTGATTAATCATATTTAAAAGATGTCCATCATAGTTATTTTTGAAATTAATATGGTTTAAGAAAAGGAATACCTATATTCTGGGTGACAAGAAAAAAAATTCAGCATGAATGTGGGAATTGAACCCATGTCCAAAGGATTGTAAGGGTTTCATACCAACCACTGATCTACACAATTTCCAGGGTAAAAGACAATTATTTTTCGTTGTAAAATTTTGTGGAAAAATATTAATGATGAACCAATAGTGTTTCTTTTTCAGTTTATAGATTAATATATAAATCATATTGGATTTGGATAATAGTTATAGAAAAAAATAAATACTTTTCACTCTTTTATGTGATTTATAACCAATTAAATGTTTCTTTTAATGTCTTAGGGATCAAAGATAATTTTTGGATACCCATTTCTTGAAGAATGGGTTATATTATAATTTGATCGAAGCATAACCAAAAGATGGAATCTTTCATATGAAACTAAAATGCATCAAGTCAGTATATTTTCCCTTATTCTCAGGTAGTAAAGTGATTTCTAAACATGAGGAATAGGATCTAAAAAAACGTTCTCCAAATACATTAATTTTTCCTGAACTGATGTTCTTCTAAATCATCGAAGATTTATAGCTTTAAGGCCCCAACATACCATTGATAATTATCTTATTTTTGATTGCTGACCTCAATCACTACTTATAAATATTAATGATTTTACTAAATGTAATTATCTCTATATTCCATTAATGTTATCTTACATAGAAATTTTGTTAATTGTTATTCCCTTGGACCTTTATACATCCTGTTCAAATTTTTCAATAGTATTTCTTATGAAACATTCCCACTATGTTGGAATTAAAAAATAGAAAATATCAAAAAATCTTTCACCATGAAAATGTTTAAATAATGGAGTCACAATTTAATTAAGGTGGGGAGAATGTAACACTGTGAAAATCTAAAGTAGGATCACTATATTTGATAGCATCTATGACATCCAATACCAATCGTGTAAGGGAATATAATATACCAGGAATTTATAATATTATTACTATTTAAATAAATTCAATATTATTTATATCATGAAGTACATGAATAACTGAGATAGCATATGCCACACAAAACAATTAGTTTCTTAAATTTCTTATGTTACACACAAGACCGAGTTTTACAGAACAATAATATATTATCCAAATATTATATAATAATATAAAAACTAGTTATTAAATTAATAGTTATGAATAGTATTAACTAGATTATGAAAATTTCAGCTTTAAGAAAAATATAAAATTAATTAATTGGATGAAAATTAATTAAAAATTAATATAAGAACCAATATAATATAAGGGAATGTTTTTATTGAAAAGTATTTTTATCCTCACATAGCTATTTTATAGAAAAAATTAAATTAATTATAATTATATATTCATATAAATTTAATAAAAATATTATATATTCAATCAGATATTTTTTATATTAATCCAATATATTTGACAGGTATAAGATAAGAATAAACCCACTGTGACACATAAAACCCTATATTTTTATCAAGGCAATTTTAACACCTTTTAATAGAGAACCTATTTTAAATAAAATTACTTAAATTTTTATAAATTATATATGTCAAAATAAAAATCTTGTTTAAAATTGAAACAAAACAACAGGTTATGGAAAAGTTTTGGTATTTCTCTGCAAAGTTTATTTTTTTAATGAATAGTGAAAAATACTGAATTTTAATTCAAAACTGTTTTGTCAAATAGTTTAACTATAAGGTTAAATAATATATTTAATTTCTATAAATGTTTAATTATATTAATTTTTTATCCATTAATACAATTTAGGTTATTGTAATCAATTTATCTTTGAAATTTAATATAAAATATAGCAATCTTTTAAATGTTTTTACATTAAAAACCCACATTGTCATCCTATTAGTGGGATTAATTTTAAATTAATTTCTACAAATTATATGATTATAATTTGTAAACATTGATTAAATTGTTTTAATCATAATAATTGATAATTTCTAATAAGGTAAGGTTAGTTTTTATACCAAAAATATTAGTGAATGTAATTAAAATTAATTACAATGATTTATGTGAAATTAATCATAATAAGTGACTAAACCTTAAACATAAAACCCAAAATGACACTAGGAATTATAAAAAACACATTTTATGGTACTATTTAGACACTATAATCCCTTTTATAGAATTGTTTCCATTATTTGGGTCACTTTTAATGGAAAAAACATGGTTGGAATTCCATTTTTCATAATTTACAGTAGTGCCACTCCTCCATTATAAAAAGTCCTCATCACCCACCACTTCATAAAAAAAATACACAGTTTATCTACCAATATATTCTTAAAATATCTCAAAAACCTTTCTCCCCTCAACATAGAATGCTCAAAATTGGTCATAAATCCATCCAAGGAATCCCTTTGGTTCAGACAAAAAAGAGTTACCTGATTAATAGGTAATATCTTTTCTCAAGATATTTAGTTTTATTTACATTATAAACTCCCTAAAATATTATTATTCAATTATTATAAAAATAATAGTGTCCAATATTTTCTAGGATATATTTATGTTATGGTTTAGGCTGGTACATACACACAAATCAATTTAATGGTAATGAATTTTCCCTTCTAGTGTACAGAAAACTAATGCCTCGTGATGAAAATTTGGTCGATTTTTGGTTACCACATTTCATGGAGTAAATTATGATAGAAAATCCATATATATATGATATATATGATATTGATTAATTTTTTATGAATATTTAATTCTTTTAAAAAATATAACTATATACCTTCTATTTTTGTAAATACAATATCATCATTTGTGGAAGTGTGCACCACTACCTCTTCAAAGAGACGTGGTTCATTCACACTATACATGGAACATATTAAGGATTATTTAAAAAAATTATTTGAAATATATGAAATAGTTATTATAAAATAATTATGATTTATATATCATTCAATTTTATATATTTTAAAACGAAAAAATGAAATTAATGTTCATTCATACATATGACATGTCTCTTCATTAAACTGTGAATTTTATTTCTTATATTGGAATATTATATATGATTATAAATAAATATATAGGGAATATATATGATAATTAAATATAGGTTTACATTATCTATATGATGAAACTATGATATTGATGACACGTCACAAGATAAAACATACTCCACAAACTTCAAAATTAACACCCATAATAGAGATAATAATAATAGAATGTTAACTAATGGTTAACAAGATATTATAAGACGATAATATATGAAAATAAAATATTAATAATGTTCTATAATATATTATTAAAATTCTTAAATAAATTAAAAAGGAGTTTAAATTATTATCACCCAAAAGAAAACACAATGTATTTGATTTCATCCGAATTTACATTCCATTGAATCTTATTTGTTTATATACACCTAGATTCTTTAAAAAGGATTATATACTTATATTTGACGTATTATATCATGAATATATTTATTATCATGATGTTATAAGTTTTATTTATTTTTATTAATTTATTTATATTATGATTCAAATGTTTCAAAGTGGTATGGGGCATTTTCAAATGTTTAAAGATTATTCTACAAGAGAATGTTTTTAAATATTTTCAATGAAATCTATCATCCTTTTATGTTTGTAAAAATTATATTGAAATAATAACTTCATTTTTTATGAACCTAATTTCATATATATGGTTTGAATATTTCCACTTTTTTATAAAATCTCATGATAGCATCATTCTTCACGATATATTGAGTTTCAATTTGTGTTATTTCATCTAAGGGGATTCGAGTTAAATTTTTCCAAGTGAAATAGAATTTCATAACACTATTTATTTTCAATGGGTTATACTATATCCTCATTTTCATTAATATTATATGATTATTTTTATAATTAATTTTACAATCTACTGATGTATTTCTTCTTCTATATATGAATTTAATGTTGATACACATAATCTACTAATTTATTGATTCTCACACCATCATTTTTATATTTTCATGGGTTTTTTTTACAATGTCATTTTTTATTATTTTTTACACATGAATTTCCTTCTAAAAAAATTATTTTATCATTTTATAATAAACCATTTCCTTTTCATCTACTATGATTATTATTGAACATTATCTAGTATTGGTACCATTTTTAAACTCTTTTGTAGTCGAACTATTTTACAAAATGTCTTTAAAAAAACCCATCATCATTTATCTATTTAGCTAGAGATGTTTTCATCTTTAGAAACCCATGTTTTGTTAAAAAAAAATTAACCTTTAAAAAGGATTTATTAAATACATTTTTTCATTTTTTTCTTTAACAAATGATTTCAAAGTAACATTCTTGTTGCTTTATGAACAAGAAATTTTTTGACCTTTTTACCAAGAGAAAGGAATATTATTCTTACCTCGTAGGAATATTATTTTTACATTGTACGGTATATATAAATTTATCCAGTGTCATTTATTTTAAGCTTCCATTTCATCTTTAAATGTTTATTTTTTTAATAAAAATCTGTTCCAAAGTTATTATAAAATAATATTTTTTTTAAAAAAATTAAAAAAATGATATTTTCTTCAAGAATGCTTTTTACAATATCTTTTTATTGAATTTATATTCATCAACAAAAATAACATTTTATATTAATCCACCTGGGATATATTGTATTGATACCATCCTTAATATTCGTATAGATGGTTTATGATTGATTTGGATAAAGATAGTATTCAAATTCACTTCCTTGAATCACATTAGTCCCCTTCAAATATTAAATTTCATAGCACCATATGACATTGAATTAACCCTAAATATCAATATCAGTTTTCATGGATGTCATTATTACGTGAACCATATACCATTTTTTAGACGATGATTACTTTGAAATATATTTTATTATTTCGGGAAATCTGTATCTTTTATTCAATATGGATATTTGATAAGGCATAATGTTTATTTGATATAAAGAATACATGGAAAATTAAAGATATGTATTGGGTAACTTTTACAGTTAGCCATATGGGTTGGGGACCAGTTAATGAAATCCACTCAATGAATTGGTAATCTCATGAGAGAAAATTAGTTAGTGACAAACCCTTCGAGTTTGTTTCCATACAGAATATATGGGTTTATACCCATAAATTTAAACTGTATTAGATGGTAAAATAGTTTATGTTCCAAATATATGACATTCAATAATTTATCATTTCCTCAATTTTGATTCAGTATTTATTATCCATGATATTTTTGATCGATATATCTCTAGATTTAGTACATTTCCAATTCATTGATTAAATAGAATGTGTTTTGTTTTCCTACATTGATGTATTTTATTTTCTTTATCTAGTTATTTTAATAGAATGTGTTTTTAGTTAATATCATTCCCTATTGCTTATGAAATTCTTAATTTTTTGATTATATGGTATAAGTGTTTAGTTATTTACCATACCATAATTATTATTCTCATTGATTTGTTATTGATTTTGATGTACGTTACTCTTACTCATAATTTGATCTCACCCTTATTTTGTTTCCTTTCCACATGAATCCAAGATGTATACTAAGAAATATATTTACGAAAATTCAAGATGCCATAAGGTTTTTCTTGAAGGAAAAAAATTATGTTCTAACTAGTGTATTTATTTGTAATATAAGACTCAAGAATGTATCATGTTTACAAAGACTACTAAACTCTTCGATACTTCGGGATTTTATTCATTATAATCATGCCGATTTAATGGTATTAGACACATAATATAGGCATTATTGATTCTGGTCGTGACATTGACTAATGTTCCAGAGGTGTTTCTGTATGTAATAAACCCAATATGTCACCCGTACTGAGATCAGTTTGAAGTTTTCTTTTTGGATAGAATCTTGGTTTAATTTAAGACCCATGACTATCATGCCAAACATATTAAAATTTTCATGAGTGAACAATGAGAGAATAAGCTATACACCACAGTATCCAAATTTCATTCCTACAATGAAAATGTATATTTCTTGGGCCACATAATCTATGTGGAAGGTGTATCAATGGATTTTGAGAAAGTCTGTGTCGTGGTATTATAGGTTCTTCCCAAGAACATTTTAGATATTCATTTTTTTTGGGTTTGGTGGGATATTACTAAAGGTCCATCATATAATTATCCCATTTGGAAGCATTAATGTTGGTTTTAACTAGGAAGGGAATCAATTATGAATGGTATGGGGAATATGAGAATGTCTTCTGTGAGTTAAAGAAGTGATTGACTACTATACAGATTTTGATCCTACCCAAGTTGGTTAATTAGCATACCTTGTTTTGTGATACAACCAGTGTTGGGATTGGGGCAGTTTTGATGATGAATTATTGGGTTGCGGTATATGTCTTATGATAGTTGATTCCCCATGAACAAAAATTACCTTACACTTGATCTTGAGTTGGTCACAATGGTTTATTCATTAATGTTTTGGAAGAATTACATGTTTGGAGAATCGTTTAATGTGAATACCAATTATAAGAGGCTAAATTATATATTCCCCAAAAATTATTTAAATATTTGGTAGTGAATATGTGTTGACTACCAATAGTCCTTGACTTCAAACTAGTATACACACTAGCAAAGCGAAATTGTGAGGCAGATGAATTGAGCTGGAAGACTAAAAACCAGGCAGTTTCAAAATCCAATTCTAAGTGGATGATGATGGAATTGTTTACTAAGATGCATTTAATGGTGAAGTATGGACAAAAAATGTTAAAATGTGTATCCTTAATAGTTGAGTCTACTCTCCTGAGTTTGATCAAGGAATGGAAGTGTGAGGATCTAGAGTGTTTATCTCTGAGGGAAAGCATTAAACGTTAGGATTCACCTTTCGATTGGAATACTTCTGATGATGAGACAATCTAGGTTCGTGGTTTTGTATTGATGCCTACATGTGTGTGGGAAAAGTTAATATATGAGTTTCAAGTATCAAAGTGGGTGGTACGTCCTTGTTTAAACAAAATGTATCGCGATCTTCATAGATAGTATTGGTGGCTAGGGATTAAGGGAGAGGTTTCAGGTTTAAGGATGTGATGATATAACTATCATCTTGTGAAGGTGGAGCATCATAGAAGTGGTTTTTATTGCCTTTTCCAATTACAAAAAAGAAATGGGATCATGTGATGATGGTTTTTATGGTAGGTCTTCTTAGGATGGCTTGGAAGAATTATGAAATATGGGTATTTTTAGATCAGTTGACCATAGAGGAACACTTATTACTAAATTTTAGAGACCTCCAACATTGAAAAATATGGTAAGGTTTCATATTTCATAGATATTTTGGATGTATAGGGTTCTATAGGCTATTGTTTTGTATCATGACCATAATTTTCTTAGTTCTTATGGTAGAGGTTTCAGATAGCACTTGGTACCCAGGTGATTTCGAGTACGAACTTTCACACATAGACATATGGTAAATTAGAGCATACCATTCATATGCTAGAGGAAATTTTGATCACATGTGTGCCTGATTTTGGTGGATCTTGGGAGAAGAACATACCGCTTATTGTGTAGTATTATAACTACATTTATCCAGATAAAATTCATTTTGCACCATATGCGGCTCACTACAGAAGGTCGTGTAGAGCACCATTATTTTGGTTGGAGGTAGGGAAATCCCATTTGTTGGTAATATGTCTCATGATAGATACATCATAACATATTCAGATGATATTGAAATGAATTCTTACGGCTTTGAGTAGGCACAAGCCAAATGTGGATTGATGTCACAGACATCTTGAATTTATGGTTGTTTATCTTGTGTTTCTTTGGGTGTCTCCCTGGTTGGGTCACTGTGAGTTTTAAAAAAATGGTAAATTGATGCATAGGAATGTGGGGCCATTTCAGATTTTGGATAGGATCAGACCATTGGTGTTCTAATTGGATCCTCCACAATAGTATCGTGACATGCATGATTTATTTCATGTGTAGCAGATTTAACATTATCACTGTAACCCAGATCTTATGGTAGAAGTTAATGATTTTGATCTTAAGGATGATACATCCTTTGAGGAGTATCCAATTTTTATTATGGATAATATTGAGAAATTATTGATGGGAAATAATGTTTCTTTACATCAAGTTTTGTAAAAGAATAGTAATTTTCAGGAAGAATCATGGGGGAGGTAGAATGATATGCCGGGATAATGGCCCGATATTTTGACCCTGTATGCTCAGTGATGCTTGGGAGTGGGGCTCGGGGATGATCCATTATAATGTGGGGAGGTTTTATGATACCAGACATCTTTGAGGTACATAACTATTTTATATTGTGTCTGAATTCATTAATTACGGTTAATTATTTTTTTCCATGTGAATGAGGAGTCTCATAGGTGTTATAGGAGTTTGGGGCATGGTAGCGGGGAGAATGTATCCATCCATATCATGTTGGATGATTCAAACATGGTTAGTTGTAACTGTGAACCCTAATAGTGCTTTCCTAGAGGCAAGGTGCACAAAAACCATGTGAAGGGGATGGAAAAACCATGCAGGCTTGGACAGAGCCATCTCGTATGGTCATCACATAGTTTCTAAAACTGTGCGGTATTCCTATGTAATTGGGTATCCTGTGGCACATTTTTGAATCATTGTTGGTCCAACCATGTTCCCAACTGTGCACTCCTTAAAATTTTGGATTTTACCATTTTCTACTTCTCATTCCTTATGTGTTATAATTGGGTATTTTCTTTTATTCTTCCACAAACAGCCCTAGTAAAGAACCAAATCATCCAAGACATGTTTAGTATTAATATCCCTCATTTATTATCCATTTCTATTACTATAAGATGTGAATAAAATCACTGGAAGTTCTTATGTTGGGACTTTGAATGGTGATTGAATATGAATCTAGGGCTAGGGTTAAGAGACCTGTCATCTTCAAATTTTAGGAAGGTGGTATCCATGTTATATATCATAGTCTTGTTGATTATTTTTATGTATGTGGGTGTGATTTGATGTTTGTTTGTTTCTATTTTTATTTTTTGTGGTAGAAATAATAAATTCAAATGGTAGAGAGTTTTAATTTAACCCCACATGATCCCTATGGGATGCACTGAGGTTGATTTGACCAGATCATGTCCCACCCATGGGGTGTTCTACTTATTGAACATGGATATTGAAACATTATATATAGAATGTAATTTTTTCTAAATAGATCCCATTATAATTTTTTTAGATGATAGCTTGGGTTATGAAATAAAACCAATGGAAATTATGTTTGATTATTAACTTGGAATAAGGCAATGTTTAGCCTAGTGTGAATGAGGTAAATGAATTAATGTGAATGTGAAAAATAAATTATGGGTTGTCATGGGAATTATTAAATGAACTATGTCATGTAAATGATAAATCTGTTAAATGGGTTAGGTTATGAATGGAAAACTGGTTAAAATGCTATGTATTTTAAATGAAATTGTGTAAACGGCTTAAGGAATGATGATCTGTTATGTGTTGAATAAACTATTGTTATAAATGATTATTGTGTTAAATGGAATGGTTATGTTTTGTAAAGGTGTTATATGTAAAGGAGAATGTGCATGTGGATTGGTTTTTTGGGGGGTAATGACCCGAGGTTCTATGCCCATGGGTTGGGTTTGACTAATGCTCTAAAACTCAGCCCCAGAATACATGAGTTATGGAGTCAAAATGATACTCTATTCCCCTAAATGTTGCATTGGATGAGACTAATTAGAATGAGGATCCAAGGTAAGGGTGACGTAATTGTTGTGAATTTTTTCCCTAGTGAGATAGGTAACATGGATTATTTTTTCTCTTATGCATAGTAGTTGGCTGGTATAGGCTGTAGTGTAATCGATGAAAATTCCTAACCCATGAAATAAGAAATGAAAATGGTTTGACTAATTATTGTTAACTAACAACACCTAGTTAATTTCTTTTTTACCTTGTTATGTTTTATAACATGAATACACTATGTGTTTAGATTGGATATTTTATAGACATCATTAATGGGGAAATACTATGTTGTGCTCATACACAGCTCATGCCACTACTGGGCACCTTATAAGATTTCATGGTTGTAGTTCACGACAATAGAAAAATCCATATAGTAAGTGGTTGATTTGGGAATGGGATGTACATTTTTTAGGGATCCAAACAAAAGTTCAAGACCCATTTTTTGAATCTTATATTATTATTTATTTTGGGTTTTCATCCACTTGGAACTGTATGAAATGACATAACATATTTAATATTTTGTTGTGGGCTTATACCCAGTTTTGAGAAATGGTTCTTAAGGATTTTTTACTGTTTATTTTCTTTTTGAAACTCATTTTTATTTTAAGGACTCTTTATTAATATGATAAAGAGGGTATAGTGTCTCTACCTGATCTATCAAATCCTCACTGTTACTCAGTAGCCTCTGGCATACGAAGAGGTATGTCTGAGGTCATGTGGAGACCTGGATCAGGGTACCAGTTTAGTGGTTCCTGGGTTGGGGAAATTACAAAATCATTGATAAAATAATCAAATGACATAATTATTGAATCCAAACACAAGAACATTAACCATTCCTATTATTTTGTTGTAGTATGAAAAGCTGAACCATGATGCATTATCCTATTTTTGAGGTATATTAGTTTGATGCTTTAGAAATTGATTTTCATTGTATCCAATCTTCTTATAGTAGAATCCTTGTATATTGGAGAATGTTTTCATACCCTTGAAATCCCAAGAACATTGTACTTTCTGTACACACTTATAACAAACTCCCATTCATTTTAAGAAAGTACCATAATGTGTTTTTCCATAATTACCAAACTTGGGAAGATACACTTATCTATTATTTTATTTATCCGTATTTTCCCCTACATCCTCTTATTCTGTTTCTTCCCTAAAAATTCATAATACATAGATAATTAACTCCCTATCTTGTTATCACAAGATACTATGTTCAAATATGATGATAATTTTTTAGAGATAATTTCCATTTTAAATATTGGGTTAAGAACACCAAAGAATGAATCATTCTTACTCTTATGAATACATGAATTGAAGTAGTTCATGTTAATTTTACCAAGAAGGATTTATAAATGATGGAATACACTATACTAGATCAAATAATTGGAAAACAAAATGGGTAATACCAGAACTGTTGAAATACAAAACATAAATTGAAAAATTTATGCATTACTAACCTAAAAATCGAATACATCGTCTCTTTTGGAAAATCATAATTTTCAAATTCAATATAATGATTTTTAAAAAAATGTGAATTATTCTATGTATATACCAAAAGAGTGCCAAACCATTTTCACAATAAGGACTATTTTTATGCACTAGGAGATCAGGTTAATCCTAATGCACCCTTTTTAATGTTACTACACCTACATACATTTTTTCCAGAACCATATCCACTTATATTATCTAGATAGGGATTAATTTAATACAAAAACACATAATATACAACTTACCAAAACATTAGGGTGGTATTATATACATATCCTCAAAACATTTTCATAGGGTTATGATCCCTGATCCATTTTTTCCTAAATCTTATTCCTAGGGTGTCTACTAAACATTCTATAATACAAATAGTAATGACCCCACCCCCAGTAACCCATAGTAGGTTTCATATGTTAATTAATTGGTATAGATAGAGGGAATCACATCCCAAAGTACGGAACTGTTTAGCAGTTTTGGAGGACTAGACTATATACATGATATTCATTTTACATTGAGAAAAGAAAATAAATCATAAAAAAGTAAAAGATCAGTATACATGAATCTCATTCAATTAATTCATCTTCATATCAAATGAAATGGAAAAAAATAAGGTTGATCTAAAATTATCAGTAAGGGTTAAGTATATCAGATTTTATCATGAATAAATAATCATAATCTATATGGAATGGAAGATAACTAAACCACATACAATTTAATCAATTAGTTGAGAATGAAATGAACCCATAGATAATTTCATAGTGAAAATATCACGTATAATAATAATTATTAAATTATAAGTGATCTAAATTCTAAATTATTGGATGTCATGTTTCCCTAGTACATGAAACCTTTACTTTCAAGACAATTCACAAGGTGGATTAAAACATATTTGGTAAAAACTGATCTGATTTGGCCAACTGATTCAGCTCAGTAGACTATTGATGTTACAATGGGATTTCTATAAATAGTCCCCAACCCATGTAATACATTTCCAAACTATTAGTCATATAATGACTAATATATTTAATTAATATAAAATTTTATGTATCATCAAGTACCTACATTGAGTAAAGGATACATATTATCAATATTTTCCCATTTAATCAAATAACATTATTGGTGAACACTGTATGTATAATAGGTATAAAATTTCTAATAAAATAATATTAATAACAAAATAATATGGATATATAATATAAATATATTTTTAATTTAATAATGATCATAGGAAAGTTATTTTTTTAAGATAAAGTTAAGAATCACAAATGAAAGAGATATTGCTCAATAAATTTACCATTTGGTTGTTTTCAAGTCAAATATCCATTGACGATATAATTCACTGTGGAATATTAAATAACATGTAGTTTTAATGAATCATGATATTACATGTTAAAGTTTTAATATATACACTTCAAAAACATAACATACATATCATAGAAGGAAAATTGAGACAAATATCCCTTACCTTACACTTAGTTTTAGATGAAGATGATTTAATATCTAGTATAGTGGGTTTAAACATTTTATTAAATTAATATCGAAAAATATTAATATTTACAACATCATATAAGTTCGTTTTATAAAATTTTTTCACACATTCATTACTTTTATTATTCAAGGTATTAATTACAATGTTTTATCATGAATTACTCATCATTAAAGATCATGTTCTTATGAATATAACATATTCCTATCATACCTTTGAAAATAATAATATTGAAATGATTATCTTATTTTTACATAAATAATTATTTTAATACCAATCATGAATGATGTTTATGAAAAATAAAGTACGTTATGATCATTTAGACGATAGGTCATACGTACATATGAATAATGATTCAATTTTTCAATTATCCTTATGTAAATGGGTTTGTAGAATTTTACCTTTATATAATGATAATAATATCATATATAACATACTATAGACTTATATATTCCATTTATGGGGTGTGGTGATGAAAATAAAGTCACATCATTTCATGAAGGCGGTAGTCCACACATGCACGAATGTTGTTATCATTATTAAGTGTAAAAAAATAAAATAATATATTACATTACGAAATTATGAATAAATTATTAATAAAAAAATTAATATATATATAATATGTAATCATTAAAAATAATCCTTATCACATTCAATTTAATGTTTTAGTGAAAGACGATGAACAATGCTTTGTGAGACTGTTGTCCGTCGTACACAAGAGAAATGTTAGCATATTTTCTATGGAATGGAAAGTAAAACAATATATGTGATATAAACAATATATAGGTATTATTATGTTACACATATCATGTATATATTTAACACATCAATATTTTATGGTATATATGTTTATAAATTTAATCTCTTCTATAGCTTACGTTGCACACAACACCCAACTTAACCGTACAATTAAATATTATTATAACTAAGACATTAAATTCGATATAATGAATAGAATCATAAAATTATGAAATTTATATATTATATATTTAATAAAATATTTTTAAATTAATCCAAATGATTTTATTCGAATACTATAAGAATGAATCCAATTTTATGTATTAAAATACTCTATTTATCTAAATGCATTAGAACACATATTTGAAAAACAAATTTCTAATATTTTGAAAGATATATTCGAAAAAATAATCATATAATTTGAATTAGTAATGAAAAAAGTAACTATTTTTTAATTTTTCCTTTTCTAGTAAGTTTTTCATTTTAACAAGTAACCAAAAATATTGAATTTTATTTGAAAACAACTTTTTTGTCTTAATATTTTATAGTGATAAATTATATTTTTTATTTGGTTTAGATAATTATTAGATAAATTTTATATCATTTAATACAATTTAGGTTATTTTAATCAATTTCAATTTCAATTTTATTATAAAAACATTTCAAACTTCTACATGTTTTCAATATAAAAACATGTTTTCTCACCCCGTCCGTGGGATTAATTTTTCATTAATATTATCCAATGATTTATTATGAATTTTCAAAAATGGATTCAATATTTTGAATCATATGATACATATTTTTTCATAGTTCTCTTTTATATTTTTCAAATATTAAAAGCGGACTTAGTAATACTAATTACTATGGTTAAGGTTAAATTTGGTAATTCAGAGTAAAAATATAATATCATAAATATTAGAAAATTACACTACCACTTGTAATAATCTATTTGGAAGAGTTATTCTTGTCCAAAATCATTATTATTATGATTATAAGGAATCTTGGAGCCACTTGGAGAACTTTAATCCTTTTATAGTATTTTATTTTATGAAAAGTCAAATATATCATACTCATGTTTTTACAATATATTATATTTTTAATATGTGGTTATTTAAAACAGATATGCAACTATAAATATTCATTCAAAGTATTAAATATTTATCTTCATCATGATAATTGATTTTTAATTTTTAGGAAGTAAATAAATAACTTAAAGGCTTACACAATGATGATGTTGTAATTGTTTAATTTATGAGTGTATTAAATAAATGTTATTAAAAATATTAAAAAAACATATTTTTATATAATTAATTTCATAAATTAATTTTATAAATGTATTATATTTGTTATTTTTTATTTAAAATACTTTTATTGAATATATATTATTGTTATGATATTTTTAAAATGTCAAGTAATGAATTGTGTCAAAATTGACATTAATGATACTATAAAATAAATAATATTGTATTAAATGATATAAATTCATAAAAATATGAAATTCAGAAAAATTATCAGGATAAAGTTTTTAATGGAATCTGTTACTAATTAATGATTATTTTTGAATTTTATTGTACCTTTATTAACCTTTATAGTGTAAAAACACATGTTGTCGTGGTAAGTGTTAAAGGGTTTAAATAAGTGTTAAAACCGAACGTTAAGGGTATGAATGAGACCTATACATGTATAAGAATTATTGTATGAGATTATATAGACCAATAATCATCATATATTTTTAATTTCTCACTTTTTACCCATTTTAATTTTAAAATAAATTTTTTATTAATTTAATATTTTTAGAGTATTAAAAAATTCCCCTCGCCTCAATTATAAAAGGAAACCTACTCCCTCGCTAATTCACACATGATTGATCCCTCTCTATCAACCAAAACATTTTTGATATCTGTTCTAAAAATCCTTGTCTAAGTTATAGATATCCTGGTCTTCCAAAAACATCAACCTTAGATCCATTAAAAAGAGATCTAAAGGAAGTCTTCTAAAGAAGAGGTAATCATTTTTACAAACTCATCAAAGTTCATTTTTTCTTATAATTGTTCTTCATGTGTTTATACCATGATAAATTAAAAATACGCTATAATATTTATTCTTATATGTTTTTATTATTATGGTATAACCATATTCCACTAATTATCTATCCTATGAAAAATGAAAGCACCACATGTGCATCTGCAAGGCTTACCGTCTCCACGCCATGATGTAATCTGTTTTTCAACACCACTTTACTTGGATGCATATAAGTATAGAAAAATATAAAATATAAATATGAATCTTCTTTCTGGATAAATTTAGATACCATAAAACTCCTTACACTTTAACTATTAATAGGATGATACTAACACCCATGCGTTCGTACGACCTACTATCTCTATGACATGATGTGATTTATTTTCAATGTTAACCATTAAATAATGATTATAATAATGTATATAATTACAAAATATGATATTTATGAATATTTTATCATTATTTATATTATGGAACAACATCACATGGTAGATAACTGGGTTTTCAAGACAAAATAAGAATGAGAAAACATGTAAATTAACACCCGAAACAATGAAATAAATAATATATTATTAATAAATTAGGGGTAAAATGTTATAATGGGTTCATATATGATCACATAAATATTATTATGATTTATATATAAGTTAATAATATGTAAAAAACCACTATACATGATTTTTTGACACATAATATTGAAATCAGACCTAAGATAAGGGTTTAATTCACAAGATCATCATTAATCGGGACTGTTCTTGTTTAACTCTTCACTAGGGAATATTTTTACTCCACGTATATGTTTTCTAAAAAAAATTATAGAATGTTTTTAATATTATCCTTTGAGTTTTTAATTTCTTTTTATAAAAGTAAGATTTTTTATAAAATGTCTTGAAAGGAATATTTTTTTTCATTTTCAAAATGAGGTTATTTATGACCTTTTTCAACAAAAATACGAAAGGAATGTTTTTTTAAATTATCCAGAATAAGAATATTTTTCCGAAGTTATAATGACTTATTTATTTTAATAATCCTTTACATTTTTAAATAGTTCATCTAAAATAATATTTTTTCTTTTATAATTCTATGATTTTTTTAAATAAATTATATCAGTGGAAAAAAATTTATTTCTCTCAAAAATTTTTTTTAATGATTTTATTAGAGTATTTTCATCTATGTCAACATCATTTTATTAATATTATTCTTAATTGTGGTTAATCACCTATGATTCCATCTAATAAATTTTATTTAATTGTTTATAATTATTTTGATTATGTATGTACTATTTTATTACCCTTATTAAATTTACTCTCTATACTTTATTATTATGTTTATTGACTAGGGAATGTTATTAATATTTAATATGCTACTGTATACTAATTATCCTTGACCCATTTTATATGAGTAATACATTGAAATTAGTATGTGATAGTTGTGTACCATTATATCCCCTCGAGGTATCGATAGGTCTCAGGAGACAAACTATTTTGAGTATTGGCTAAGGCATTATGTGAGGTGTCTTGGCTGAAGCCTTGATTGTAGTTTATGAAGTATGAAATTATGCATTACCTCATTGTGAGATTATTTATTGACATTCCACGTGATTATTAAATTATTATAATATCAATTCTATTGTTTATATATAATTATCTAATTATCATTAAAACTTGATATATTATTCTGAAGATTATTATTAAAAGGATTGTGTTTCTATTATTCTCATTGACTTAATGTGTATGCTTGATTATTCATGATAGCATTCATTGTACACTTACCCTTACTAAGTATCTAATCCCACCCCATTATTATGTTTTATTTTTACTAGGATTACATGATGTATATTATAATTGACAAAAAGTTATAATATAGGATAATAATGGTGTTCATAAAGAGTCATTACATTGTATTTTATATTTTCAATTTCAATTTTTGTTTAAATATATATCTAGTTTTCTGAAACTACTAAAATTTCCATACCTTTATAATGGGATTCCTTATATAATATTACTATTTAATAATGAAACCATATAATCTAGGAAATATGGGTTGGTTTTTTATAATATATTTTATAACCATCATAACACCCAACCATGGGCGGTGGTAATGGAAAAATGAATGACATCAGTTTGTTATTCGGTAGTATTCCTTATGCACAAACGATTATTTCATAATCAATTTGATTTAAGTAGAGGTTTTTCTGATCATTCCCTTATTATAAAAAAACAAAGTATATGTAATATACTAAGGTTATTATCACTATAGTTCAATAATAATTATAGGAGGTGGAGAATGAAAATAATAATTGCACTTGTTGAAGAACATTACCTCTTCTTCGAGTATCCTTTTTATGTTTTCACTAATTCCTTCTTATAATGTCTTTACTCCCAATATAATGATTCTTATATGAGGAGAGTAATTTTTTTAATGGATTAGGGTAGGTATAAATATATACAAATAGGTTTTGACATATGAAGAAGATGCAATAATTATTTACCTTTTACAGTTGAGGTGGAGTGGAATTCTTGTATATACTCAAATGTATTTACTATTGCAAGCTATAAATTAACTCACATCGAACCAAAACATTCCAATAGTGAAGGGGATATTTTATATGGTTTATTAAAACCACCAACACACAAAAAAAATTATAACATGTTATTCCATAGTCTTTATGTTCCCAAAATTTTACCATTTTAGTTTTTACCATATTCACTTGTATCTTTTAATTTACCAAGGTAATTTAACACCTAAGAAAAAATTTAAAATAGTATTTATTGGATAATTTATAACTAATAATTATTAATATCAAATAAAATTTATTTAATAAAAATCCAATGTTTTTGTGAAATTAGTTTTAATAAAAACACATGTAATGCACAAAACCTCATTTTAAGCTTATTCAAAGTAATTAAATTTAATTTTTTTCACTAATCATTATGGAAAAGAATTAATTTTACCATTTGAGAAATTATAAATTATTATTATTCCAAAAATTTAATCTAATTTTCCAAATTAAATTCACATATGAGGAATAATTTAACAAAAAATTAATCTCATATACACGACAAGAAAAAGATTTTCAATGTGGAAATGTTCAAAAATTTATAATGTTTTAATATCAAAATTAATAATTAAAATTATTATGATGAGGTAAATTGTATTTATTGATATAAAATTTAACTAATTTTATTTAAAACCAACTCAAAATAGAGTTTAACATTATATATAATTTGAATCATAATGCAGTTTTCAATTAAAATTCATTATTTTTCACTAGTCATAAAACTGAAACTTCTCATAAAAATATAAAAAAATTACCCATATATAATGTCAATATTTCAATTTCAAAATTTTATTATACCTTTTCAAATATATTTTATAAAAGGGATAAAAATTAATTTAAAATTAAGTGTGTAAATCCCGGATCAATTGAATTTTAGAAAAAAAATATTTTTTAGGAAATAATTCCATTTCATTTAAATAGTACTTTTTTTATTAAAAATCAATAGAAAATTAATAAAACAATTTAAGATATATATTTTCATATGTTATTAAATCCTATTCATACACTTAAATTTGATGGCTAGGTTATAACTATTATATTAAATAATAATAATAATATTTTTTCTATAGGACTTGGTCTTTCATGTAACACAAGGTATCAATGAAGCTCGTTGTTGTGTGTTATGAAATACAGAATTAGTTTTCATGTACCAAAATATGGAATAAATGATACATGTTTCTTTAAATATTGAATAAAATGTTATTATTTTATAATTTTTGGTGTGTTGCATAATATGAATATGATTGGTGGGCACAAAATTAAACTACTCTCTAGGGAATTGTATAATGATTTTATCTCTTGAGAATATAAGTATGGTGCACAAGTGGTTATTCTAAGACCAAAATGTTATGATTTATTGGAAATTATCCTTGACATATTCTTATAATCTTGTGTTATATGTTGTTTTCACATTCCTATGTTACCTTTATGTTGTCATCATATATTGTACTTTGATGTTCAAGTTTATGATTCTAACCCTGTTATAAAACATTGAAATGCCTCTTGAATCACATGTATTACACTCACTATCTTATTCTTTGATTATTATATTATTGGGATTTATAGATCACCCCTTTATTATGTAAATCCTCAGGTTATATCATGTAGTATTAGAACATCATGGGAACTGAATGTAATGTCATATTTTTTTCAATATTGTTTTTGTATCCCACTTTTATATTATGGTGTTATGTGTCTAATTACCAAAATACACTAGATCAATCAATATTTTGGGATTGTTTTATGTATGTCTTTAGGTTATAAATCATGATTTAATTTTTACTAAATATATGATTTTTCAATGTTGGAATTAGAGAAAGGTCTAGTTAGTTTTTAAAATTTGGATTTGAAAACCTTAGTTAAAGAAATAGGGATTGGACTAAGCATGGAAAAAAATCCCTAAATTTAGGTATTGTATGTACTATTTGTATTGTAATAAACAAAGTCCTTATCTAGATATAAAAAGAGGATGTGGATCTTAAACAATTTCCCTGATAAGTAATGGATCAAAAATGATTGTATTGGTTATTTACTCGATCATCACTTTATACAAGACATAGATTCCTTTATATACCCCTAGTTTGACAGTCCCATGGGATATGCTTTGTTATATTCAAAAGTCCCTTATGAACCATCATGAAGGGAATAAAAATTTCCATTAAGTTTTATATTATGAAATAGTCCATGGATAACATAGATTTCAAAATTGAAATTCACACGTTAAGAAATTTTTGTCATTTATGAGTTATCCATTAAATATTTACATTGTACCTTTTATGTGTGCAATAGTTTGAAAATTCTCATCCTGAATGGCCCTTTATATTTAGTCAATGTCTAGAAATAGAAGTAACTGAGTCAAAAATAATGTGATAAGAAATGTGGTGACTATAAAAATAAGATGCACAACTCAATGGGAGGAATATTCATGAAATTACATATTATACACTCTTAAATAACTCCTCAATTGATTAGAAATAGGAATCATGGGAAAACCCACACCCCTATGAATGAGAAAGTTGCAATTGAAAACATTATTGACAATTTCCTATGACCTTTAGTGGATATTTTTATCCCCAAATAATGGAATTATAAATCAAATGCAATGAAAATATATTCTCAATCCATCAATTCTATAAGAAGGATATGTTCAGGATGTTTATTTATTATATATAGGGAGAAGCTCAAAAAGGTGTAAGTTGAAAAAAAAACAAATAATGGGGAGTAGATTGATGAAATGAGGTTTTATGAATTCTAATAAATGTTTTTTTAAATATTTTACGCATATCCACTAAAGAAATATAGAGAGGTAGTTCTATGTCTATGAGAAAAAGAATGACAAATCAACTAGGGAATACATGGAAAACATCAAAATAATTTCACGATATGAAGTTAACTTAATCATTGACCAAAATGTAAATTTCACTACTACTTTAGTGGGATAAAACCAAATATATGAATTGATTTGGTGATTCAATACATTGATATCAATAAAGAAATTATTCTACATTCCTTTAATGTAAGAATGGTGGTCAGAAAAACTCATGGGTCTTGACATAAGAAGTAGATAAATGAAAAAATTTCATGGTAGAAAGAAATTCCAACAACCCACTTTTTCAATGTTTGGGAAGAAGCATCCATCTAATTTCTTGAAGGAGTAAAAGAAATTCTTTAGGTGTGGAAAATAATGAAACAAATATATTGAATGTCAATGGGAGAAACCTACCAATTAGATGGAATAAATTATTTCTCCAGTCAACCCTCATATTTCAATATAATGCTTCAAATATAAGGAATAAGGACACTATGAATATAAATTCACTAGTTCAGGGACTACCGATGATAACCAATGATAAAAAACTCCATGGACTAGATTCCATGTAAGGGATTATATAATCATAGCACCTAATGTGGATCTTGAAATGGATCTCATGAAATAAATTATATTTATTAATTTATATATAGAAAATACTATTTGATTTTGTTTCTACACATTATTTTATATAAGTTAAGCTTAGAACTATCAAACACAATATGAAAACATGTAAGTGAATCAATAAATGTAAACAAATAATAGAGAAATTATTGTATACAATGTCTAGAAATTCTACCCTTCTTATATTTTCTATCATAAAATTATATAGAACACTGCCCCTTTAGAAAAAATAGATGATATTGAAGCTATGTATTATATTTTCTATACATATCCAATATTAATTGTCATGAGAAGGAAATGACATATCGAATTGAAATTTCCCTCTAATTATATTCAAGTGGAAGGATGAGGAAGAATCTCATTTAGAATCATCATATCAAGAATGTATATTATTTACTTATGAGAAAGAATATATTGGTCAAATTTTTGAGAATAATAGAAAGACTATCCTTGAAGACATTCTAATTATGAGGAAATACATTGATGGGTTTCTCAGAGAATAGCTTGGGCTTACTCTTATATGAGATGTTGAGGTCTTGATCGATTTCATACCTAGGGTTTTTTTATTATCCAATAATCCATATAGAATATTTGTTGTTGAACTTAAATAGGTGAAGTTGAAATTATATGAGAATCTGGATAATGGGGTGCACTAGTTTATTTCATGGAGAAGAAGGTTGGGTAAATATACCTCTAAATTAATTATCAAGGTCACTAAAAGATCATGATAAAAAAGAAGTATCCACTATGATGATTTGATGACTAGTTAGATGAGCTATGTGGATCCTAATAGTTTTTATGGGGGATATTTTCTTAGGATATTATCATGTAAAAGTTAACAAGGAAGATATCACCAAGACTACTTTTTGTACAAGTTATGATCATATGAGTTCACAGTGTTTCCATTTAGACTAACCAGTTATCCAACTATATTCATAGACATAATAAATAGTGTATTTAGGGATTAACATGAAAAATCTATAATAGTATTTATATATGATATTCTTATCTACTCAAAAATAATGGGTAACATGAGGAGAATTTGAATGATGTACTAAAGTCCTTCAAATGTTAAAATTATATGAAAAGTAGAATAATGTATATTTTTTATGGAAGTAAAATTTCTAGTGCATGTTATAAAAAAATAGAGATTTTTGGATCCTTTCAAAACTTTGGAATTTTAAGGATAAACCAAAACAATAGATGTGATACAGATCCATATTTACCTAGGATTAGCTGGTTACTATCATCGATTTTTGAGAAACTTTTCATGACTGTTAATCGCACAAAAAAAATTAACATAGAATGGAGTGATGTTTTTTTGAACTGATAAATGTGTTTTTATCTTTAAATTGTTAAATAATAGCTTAATCACTAGAACTATTCTCACATTACCCACCAATGAGGATTAATTTATGATGTACACTAATGCATCCAAAAAAAGGATTACATTGTGTACTCATTATATTTGGAAATTTAACAGCATATGCCTCCCACCAATTAATTAACTATAAGAAAAACTACTCATTACATGATCTAGAATTAGATCTAGGGATCTTTTCATTGAAAATTTTGTAACATTATATTTTTGAGAAGAAGTATGACTTATATAAGGATCATAAAGGCCTCAAGTATATATTCAAAAAATGAGCTCAATATGTACAATTAAAGGTGGTTAGAGATGATAAAGGATAGTGACAGTTTTATCCCTTACCATCATCACAAGTTAAAAAAATTGGTAGATTATATGAGTGTAAAGGATCCCAAAATATATCAATGATAACTATTAAAAGAGATCCAATATTATTGGAAATTCAATAGATGTAAATAGGAATCATAAAATTAATTATATCTTACCTTTATCAAATAATTAATCAACCATCCATTGTTGGTAGGATCAAGGAGGCCCAAAATGTAATGTGTAGTTACTAAAATTGAAAATGAATATTATAGAGGTTAACTATTTTAAATATGATGTTATATAGGTTAAAAAATAAATATATATCCCATCAAAATCACAGATGAAGAGGAAACTCCAAGATGATGCACATATCTCATAATTATCTATTAATCTAGGAAGAAATAAGATGTATAAGGATATAAAGTAAAATTTGTGGTGGGATAACATAATAGGGGTATTTCAGAATTTGTATCTTGATGTGTTGTCTGCCAAATATAATTTGTTGAATGATATAATTCTATGGGAATAATCGATACATTTACCATACCAGTATGGAAATGGTAAAACATGACCATGGATTTCATCACAGGACTCCCCAGTTCATCTGAAAGAAATACATCCATCTGGGTCATTATAAATTTCTTTAAAAAGGAATTAAAATTAATTAGTATCAAGTAATATTTCACCCCTAACTAAATAACTATGATATACATAAGTAAAGTGATAAGGCCTTGTAGGGTCCTAAAAAAATCCGAAAAGGAGAATGAGAATCCCCTTAATTCAAGAGGGGATTCTTCCCAATTTCATTCGAGGAATTAGGGATAAATGGGGAGAATACTCAAAGGTTGGCAAAAGACAAACCAGTCTACGGACCAGTCCAATATTAACGGTACATTGCTGGTTCTGCGAAGCGCCCTCTTCCGCGTACCACTGTCGTTTGCGGAACAGAGGCGTGGATCCTCTGCGGGCATGAAGCAGGACAAGCGCTAGGCAGATATACCGACACAAACCACCCCAACCGCGAACCGTGCCAGTCGGTCGATGCCGCATGCGGTTTCGTTCGCAGAATAGAGTCGAAACCCTATGCGGCCGTGAAGCAGCCCTCGAACCAACTTGGTTTATGGGTGACGTGCATTCAATACCACTACAAGTTTCAGATTGACCAAGTCATCCGTAAACCAGGTTTTCGGTCAGGGGACTCCGCAAAAGGTGCCACATTACCACAATAAACCCCTTTTCCTCCAATCTATAAAAGGACATCGAAGGGGAGAAAAGGGGGAGATCGATCAGATTCGGGTGGAAGGATTTCAGAGGAAGGAGCTTAGGATTTCACAAACAGCGGAGTTCTAATTCGTGAACCAAAACTAGTATGAAGCTGGAATTTAATTAATAAGGAACTAAAAATTCATAAAAACTTGGTGAACCGCGATCATAAAATAACAAAAAAAAGGACCGCAAACCATGGCCACTCCGCGGATGCACTCCCGGTGGACCAGGGAGTTTATGCCCCTTTTTTGATTTGACGCATCGCGTAGCACCCTCCTAAGCGGGCGAAGCCCTGACCAATGAACCCAAAACTAGTGTTGCACTTGGCCGCCACTGCTCACGTGGACTCGCCCGCGTACCAACCTAGTACGTGGGCTGAACCCGAAGCCGCGTACCACCTTGGTATGCGGGATGCCTATCATCCATGGAAAATCCTGGTTTGCGGAAGGCCTCTCCAGCCACGTAGCACCCCCCTACTATAAGGGATCCACTCCTCATAAACCCGTGTAGCCCACCAACTCATTCGGTGTTCCCATTCCCTAAGTCAGATAAAATCCTTCAAATCAGGCCTGACCCTTCGCAACCCCCTCATTGGCCCATTCAACGGCCCCGGGCCAAGGCCTCCCCCAAAACCACTGGACCCGTATGATGAAACCTTCAGGTGAATCAGCGAGCCACCTTGAGTTCACATACCCACTGTAATCAAGGTCAAAGGGGTTTCTCTGTCCCTTCAGCGGATTCCCGAAGCGTTCCTGGGTTTACATTCCCACGGTAATGTAGTGTCCAAGCCCGAAGTCCCCTTTCTGCCTCTCCACTCGCTAGATTGGGGGACCCCGATTCCATTTCACTTAAACTCCGGTGGTGGCCACTTCTCCCCTCATCTGGGAGTGAGCAGGGCAGCCTCCCTGGTGTATGCCCTTAGCTTTTCTTGCTGAAGGTAGCACCCATGCCCCTCCGTACTTCCCCAAAGCCAGGGGGCCAAGAGGGGAGATGGACACAGCAGATTTTGTTATCCATTCCCTCTCCCTCTAGTCTTTTCCACCATCGGGCCTCCATTATGGAGTAAGCCCTGACTTCTTGTGCCGCCCTATGTGTAAGCCCTACTTCGCTTCCCACGGACGCATCTTTCGCGATGTGATCATTAGGTCTTTGCTGACTCTTGTTTCTCACACCGGGCATGACTCACGTGGTCTTAGAGTAAGAATCGAACATGACCCCTCGCCTCATGTGAATTATGAGGACTTTGATCCATGTCAAGGAGTGGTGTGTAAGAATCATCCATGAGGTTCAAGCCCACCACCCATCCATTCTGACCCCCCATCACGTTGGTTCATCATTCATCTCGCATGACATTAAACTGTACTCCCAAACTACGTGGACTTTGATCCCTGTCTCCTAGGCAGGGTACGTAGGAAGCCTCTCTGAGGTTCAATCCCAACAATCGGTCAATTCAACCCCCTTCACGTCGGTTTACCCAAATCTTGGGCTTCCTCAGAGTGTGAGCCTCATTCCAAAACGAACTACTAGGGTTCTGATTCCTCTCGCAAGGATACATAGGAAGCACGTATCACGGGTTCGATCCAGATGCTCAAGTCATTATATGTCCCCCCTGGGCGACAATAAACTCCAGAGCACCCAGTTATGAGGCTTCAAACCAGTTCCATCTCAGTGAGTCCAAAGTCTTCAGAGTCATTAATCCAATGAGGGATGGTAATCCTCGGGCCTAAATGATTCTAAATCCCTACATTTAGCTTACCATTTCCAACCAGAAGTAATCCGTGGATACTATGCTTGGGTATAAACCAAATATTCGTGAACATATGAACACATCTTAAATCTATAAGAGAGTCCCAAAATAGGCAATAACCCCCACCCCCCCTAAAAGGGTGCGATGAGCTTGACTTCCCATCCTCTTGACCAATGTGAGTTCTTAAGCATCGTTGGCCAAATCACCCGGTGAACGCCTGCCTTTGGAAAGAAGGTCCACGTATCATTGGATATGGAACTGTTTGGCATTTTGAAACAAAGACCGAGATACTCGATCTTAGAGATTGAGCGAAGGTCATCCCTTCGTTAGATCGACAGTCGGGTTCATCGGTCCACTCCATCCGATTCGTCGCGAAACAAAAATGGTGAACCCAACGTTAATCTTTAACCAAGCATGACAGATTTAACCTAATCTCACTATATTCTCCCTTAATACTCACAAGGAGGTCCATGCAATTTTATTAATTATTCATGGGATCATGAGGTGCTGCTTTGACGGGTTTACTGTTTGTATTTGTTAAAATATTAGACATGTACCACTCAGAACTCCCTTTGATCCAATGGCTTCACGGAGGAACTCGCAGGTGCGTGCTTCAAACTACGCAGCGACCAAATATCCTCACCAATGGAGGACCCCGTCACCTACCCAGCATCTTCAACACTGGGTTTTAGATGCAATGATCTGAGAGTACCACTTGAACGGTACTCTCTTGATGGTGGAGGCGGCCATGCACACCCACCAATCCGTCAAGACCCGTCGGTCACCTACCCAGCAGCGACCATGGGAGAAAATCCAGGCGGCTCCTATTTCCATCTCAAAACATTTCATAAGTCTATCCCAAGAACGAGGCAATGCGTACCTCCCTTATCTTAGGGACGCAGATGAGGTCAACACTGAGGACTTCATCCCCGCTGAACGGTGGTCCCGCTCTAAGGCCCTCGCTGGAAGACGTCGTCACGATCACACCGCGACTCAATATCCTCACACTAAAGAGGATGTCACCCCGAGGATCCAGGCGCACGTTACCCATGATTCAGCCCCTCAGACTGCCCGATGAGGGCGACAAACATACAACCACGGACCGGTCATCACCCTTGTCCCTGAGGAGGAGCTCCGTTGCCCAGTCACGAAGACATATTGTGAGTAGGCACATACACATGTCTGCTCATCCAAAGTCTGCCATCGAGACTTGGCGGCATCATACGAGCAGGTGTGAATCCCCGCCGAGCTCCATCAAGCCCGTCGCTCACACACGATGGCACATACCCAGTAGGAACTTCTCCCTGCCCAGGGTCGTGAATCCCACCAACCAAACATGGTGGAGACCCATCGCCTACAAGGCCAGTTCCTAGCAGATGCTCCTGACGCCTAGCATCCTGATGTGGTGACAATCAACAAATCCTGCCATCCAAATATGGCGTCAATTAATAGGTAGGCACGTCTCCCTACCAACGAAGGCCACCAACTCGATACGGTGGGAAACCAACATATGCAGGGCCATCTCATTGCAGATGCTATTAATGTCCACTATACCGATGTGGCTGCAAATGGAGAGATAAACCAGCATATCTCAGCACAGGGACAGATTTGTTCACCTGTCTCGACACAGGATAATTGTCAGTATCCACTGACCACCAGAGGACTGGAGGAGGATATTCCTACTCCGATACCGGAATGGGACTTCATACCTATTCAAGCCAAAGATGTCTCTCTGCATATCCTGAAAATGATGGAGGAGCAGGTATCGATCAAAGATCATATCTTGCAGACTTGTCAGAATGAAATTGCATCCGCGGAAACAGCAATGACTTAGGCCAGTGAGATCATCTCCCTAATTGAGGTGATGCATCTAAGAGACGATATAGCTACCTCAGAGCAGATCTGCATCCCTGCTTGCACCCAGGAGGGTCGCCGCCCATATTCCACGATGCAAGGAAAACCAGATTGAGGAGCTTCACTCGTTCCTATTGGGGGACACTCGTCCATCACGGTGTATGCTCCAGAGTAGGCATATATCCTTGCTAAAAATCAAGATGTTCGTTGGCATATCCCAACATCATCACAAAACACAATTAGAAAGGAACCCAAAGGTGTAGGTCATTATCAACAACAGACGGTCCTCGTTTCTCGCAATAATGTGCCCCAAATGCGCCGAAGGTAGCCGAAAAATAAAGAGGGTGTTCATGACTCTTCTCTGCTGGAAGCTGGGGTTCTCAATGCCGCTAAGCACATACCAACGACTCAAAACCCTATCTGCCCATTACCATATTATGGGAGTGGCAGTAGTAGTTGTGAAGGTCCACCCCATAAGGTTGCTACCATAAGCTCTGAAGGTCCTCCCTAGAGCACCCGTGGGAGCCTCCCCCATAGGCATATAACGATCGATCACGAGAGCTTCTCTTTTGATGTGAGTCGCGGAAGCCCTCACCGTGACAATAAGATCAAGAATAAAGATGGCCTTCCACATGTTGTAGTCTACCCTTAAGGTCCTCTCTGGGGTATACACTTTAAACACTCTCTGTGCAGTGGGACCACAGATTATGATAGTAGTCCTCGCTATCATAGTCGCAACTGTGGAGGCCCTCCCCGCAGTGACATCTCATCACGACAAAAGGGCCATCCCCTTGTTGTGGCCTGCCCTAGAGGTCCTCCCCAGGGGTTATGTTGCAACGACACTCCATGCATCCAGGCACCAGATCATAATGGTAGTCCTCGCCACTCTGATAACAGTGGTCCTCCCCGTAGAGACGTCAAGCAATGAGAAGGCCCTCCACTTGTCGCAGTGTATCTTGAAGGTCCTCCCCAGGATAAACATCGAACGTAAAACCACAATGGTCATCCTTTCCATGATGACAGTTGTTGTGAAGGCCCTCCCCGTAACAACGCTACGTAGCCAAAAGGTCCTCCCCTCGTTGCGATACGCCTTGGAGGTTATCCCTAGGGTATGCACTACAAATGTCCTATATGCAGTGAGTCGTCAAGTAGTAATGGTAGCCCTCTCCATTACAACATGGATAGCGGAGGCCCTCCCCACCTAGACTCCGATCAATGAGAAGGTCCTCCCCTCATTGCGGTACATTCTGAAGGCCCTCCCCAGGGTATACCCTGCAGGTTCTCTCCCTGCATCAGCTGTGATGGTAGCCCTCGCCACCACAACCTCCATTGTGAAGGTACTCCCCTCAGTGACATATCATATCGCCAGGATGTTCCTCTCCTACTGAATTAAGCACATAAAATCCCTCATATGTCGAGGCACTCAGAAGGACAAGATCGAGCATGTCAGATTCTATGCTAGTCACCAATGACACCATTCTTCGATCAGGAGACGGTCTAGGGCCGCGTTCATCTTCTAAACCACCTCAGAATCTCCCATATGATAATCCAATACCTACCGGCCCCACTTCCACCAGCCACACTATCAGTCATCATCTTATTTCGGCCAACCAGGTAGAAAAATCGCTAGCCGAGGAGTATGTCGTCATGTTTCACATGAGGAAACGACTGGCCAGGGATGATATACCAGTTATGTCTTGGCCCGCGACCACCTCTCGGTTCGATATACCCAAAAAGTTGTCAGAAGGATGTGCGCACAAAATCCGCTCCAATATATTGAAAACCCTCTGCCAGATGAAATCAAGCTTCCTTCCCTAAGTTGGGTATGCAGATCATGTCAATACAATAGGAGACCTCCTACTTCACATCGACCTAGAAGCTCTTCCTTCGGCGCGGCGACCGCGACCTGAGAGGCATAAAGGAAACCTTGAGTCAGCCTGCCTCCATGCACTACACCAGATGTGCCGCCTCATTAGTGTTGCTACGACGAGATTCCATATCAGAGGATGGGGAGAACATGGAGCTCTGCATTTCACTCTGCTCCCCGCCCAGAAGAACCCATTCTGCGTAGTATCTTTCAATGTCATCACGGAAAGACAGCGATCGCGTGGTCTCCCTATTCGGGAAAGGTGACACACCTAGTAGAGAGATGCCTTGAGTAAGTCCCAGAAGCGTCAGGCCTGATGGGAATGAGCCATTCACAAACTCCTAAATCAGGCCACCGAAATCATACAACAAGCCTCCCGCCTGAGAGAGGCCAATCAGCAATCATTTCTTGCCTCCCCAGAGGGGATTTATTCACAAGTGAACTCAGCATCAGATCCAGTTCACCCCAGAATGGGGGAACGCAAGATCAGGCAAGTAGCGATAGCAGTAGCCACTGCCGCAATACAGGGTCAACCCCAGCCTACAGGGCTAGGGGAATGTTTAAGGACAAATGCCCTTGTAAGACCAATAAAAATGGGAAAAGACTCAATGTCCAGGGAACGGAGCCAGCCCCAACCCTCAGGGTTGGGGTCATTTTTACCACCTCAATAACAAGCTCACCCACAAGAATCAGTATTTTCTAGTCTAGGGAGGAAAATCAGTAGAGGAGGTTCATGCCCTACCTCGTCCTTTGAATCCTCATCCCCTTAAAGAGGGATGCATACTGTAAGGTCGCATCAAAGAACTCTCCACATCACCCTTTGTCAAGGAGTCCAAAAGAAATCCAAGGACATGAAAGGGAGGACCGGTAAAAGGTGCGGGAGATCCTCTTATTATTTGGATGACGAAAACTTCTCCACCCTGTGATATGCATCCATTAACTCCATATAGGATAACCCCATGGGTGAAAAAGGAGATGATGCAAATCTGGATGGATCGGGAGACGATGGTTCTAGTCAGGCTGTGACTCACAACGAACAATCAGGTGTGCACACCTGGAACCAAAGGGCCGCCTGAAATATGGTTGCCCTTCTAGCTAACCCTCATTCGCTTACCCTACGAGCTTCCAACTAGGATAAAAATAACAGACTGGTTACTCTTAACCCACCTCCTTATCCCGTTAAAAATGATCCACTTACGCTCGAAGAGATATTCGCTCGACAGGAGGAGGAAATGAAAGAATTGAGGCGGCTTAATTCCGAGCTACTCTGGAGGAACCGTCTTATTGAAAGTGATTCCCATGAAGAGCCACACCTTGTGCTCCCAAAAAGTGCACCTCAAGGACCAAGGTTTTCCCCAGCAGATGAAGCACAGTCAGGGCCCCCGCCCAATGAGGCACCCAGTCCATCCAATTACCTGAACATGGATTCAGGTGAATACCATGACTTCCCTCCACTCAAGAAACAACCGGAGCGAGTACGTCTGAACCCTCCAAAGGTGTCACAAACGGCATACGAAACCTTGGTACCAACCGAGTTGGACCCTCAAGCAATTCCTCGGGCTACACCCACCCATGACTGGGGCCAACAAGATGTAAACTAGGGTCTCACCCACACCATCAAGGAACTGACAGCTCGATTGGAAGCGATAGAAGGTCGACGCACTCCGATACAGCCAGAGCGAAAGCCCTACCCAGATTGGGTGAGCAACACGCCTCCTCCACCCAATTTTGGGAGCCCTGTATTCCCTATTTCCAATGGATCAGGTGATCTGGAATAGAATTTGATGCACTAAGCATCTTATTGTGACCATATTATGGGATCTCCGGAACAACAAGAAGCAGTGAAACTCAGATTCTTTATACAGACCATGCAAGGATCTGCCTTCGTCTGGTATACGAGTCTACCATCTGAGCCAATAAAAATCTGGGAAGACCTTCGGCAGTAGTTCCTATTACACTTCAGCTCGGAATTGCCTAAAACAATTGTCAGCGACCTCATAAATCGCATGCAGAGGGAGAACGAGAGGGTCTCAGATTTCATCACCAGATGGAAAGGTATGACCTACTATCTGAACATGCAATTCCTCAAGATGAGATGCTTTCCATTTCCATCCATAATATTCGAGTTGAGCTGCGAACATCTCTCATACCATTGGAGTTCACCACTGGCTTCCACCATCTCTCGACCATCGGCCAGAGAATTGAGGACTCGCTGCAGTAGACTAATCTGAAGTCTCGAATAGCCTCACAGGCTCCTACAAAGAGAGCAGATAGAGCTGAAGCATCATCTTTCACGCTCAAGCCATCTCCTACACCTGCTCCACCTCTCAGGCCTCCACCAAATCATCAAGGCCCCCTATATATCAGTGGCCGCCTCCACCTAAGCAAGATGATCAGAGAGGATCGAAGCAGAACTAGTTCGAGGAATGAAGAAACAAAGTATACTCCTTCCGAGAGGACCAAGATCGCGACTATTTCATCGCCGCCATGAAATGCAACTTGATACGCCTCCCAGAGCCAAGGAATACCCAAGAATTTGGCCCGATGACAGGCCGGATTACTGTCCCAACCATCGAATGTTGGGGAACGATATTCATGAATGCTTCGCCCTCAAAGACCTCCTGAAAAGGATGGAAGACTCCGGGAAGGTTGAGCTGGGACCACCCCCCAGTGCATGTGACATATATTTCTACCACCGAATCTGACAAAGGGGAGGAGTGGCAGGAAGTCACCAGCAAGAAGGGGCAGAAATTTGATGACTAGATGACTCTGAATACTATCAACCGAGCTCAGGGCATACTCCGAGCTCAATTACGGCAGTCAGTGTTGCCACTAACAACCCCTAATTCCACACAGCTGAAAATAACATCTTTACAACCCTCCATGAGCCGGTCATCCAGGCATAATATTAATGAGAGGAGAAAAGCACAAGAGGAGAAGTCTGCAATTAGGCTGAAGTTATCCCTAACACTGTCGGATTTTAGGCCCCCAAACTTGGCACCACGGGCACCGACCCACCAAACGACACCATAAGGGGCAACCAACCAGGTTGACATGTCATAAGATCAAGAGCTAATCTTTGGTTCCATAAACATCATCCAACTGATGCAATCGTTCCCTGAAGAAGGGTATGGTTATGAACCCGAGTTCCCGACACAAGGGGTTGGGAGGAGGAATCGTAGAAGTAGGGGATATACTAGGGGACAGGCAGTCGCGGCCGAATCCAACCCTGTGGTTTTACCCCGGACCAAACCGTTAATATCAAGGAAACCCGTGGGAGGGACCTTCAACGTACTCAATAAGAGATAGAATATCCATCCACCTCCACAAGTGGCCACTCTGGCCCTGTCATTCTGCGGTACCCGTTAGAGGAGGAACAAGTGTCTAGCCACCTAATGTGCACAAATAGACCGGCCGGGCCGAGTCCCCAAAACATGGGAACTCTGTCAACCTCCAACCCCACGACCGACCCTTCCTCGTCACATACTCCATCTCCCAAGCTGCCTACTAATACTCTCCCACCAGTAGAGAAGCATCAGCAGTTAGAGAAGAAGTACGATATTCTTAATAATCAGGCATCCGTACCTGCCAAGTTTTTAATCCTGGATGCCCTGAGTTTGTCAGCAGATCTCAGGGAGGAGCTTATTAAATCCTTGCTCAGCCCCCAGGACTTTTAAGCCAAGGTAGTTGCCGCTGAGATATATCGGATGGGGACTGGCCCAACTAAATGCAATGTAGTGATTTCCTTCACCGATCAGGATGAAGATGTCATCAAGCTAGGACACATAAAACCACTATATGTGTCTAGTACACTAAATGATATTGAGATCCACAAAGTCTTTATTGAAAACGACTTCGGAGTTAACCTCCTTCCCCTACAGACACTCCGCAAGTTGGGATATAGTGAGGATGACCTAATCCCCACAGCCACAACTCTCTTGGGTTACGACAAGAGTGAAAAGAAGCCGATTGGACAAATAAAGCTAAAAACCCACTTTGGTGACCTTGTGGCCAACTCATAATTCTTGGTGGTCCAAAAGAACACATCATTCAATTCCCTTTCTTGGAAGGTCATGGCCCCATAAGAACATGACCATTCCTTCAACCTACCACTACTGTATCAAGTACTGTGTCAATTGGAAAAGTGGGACATTGCACGATGACAAGGCCCCTTTCGAGCTCTCTGAGTCATACTACATTTACGTCAGGTTTTATGATCAGAAGAAAAAGAAGAATTTGCTCGATTGTATCAACTGGATCCTAGGTCCAAATGGTATGTAAATGGTTCCTGATGACCCCCTCAGGTAGCTTGGTGGAGACTACGTACTGGCCATCAACCATGTTGATGGTAGGGAATTGAGTCTGGACACGCACTCAGCAGTACACATGACTTCAGCCCTAACGACTGAGCGTGATGATACAGAAACGACCACTAACCCTCAATTTGGGGGTGTATACTTGAGCGACAATGCCCATAATGCCTCGCCTCCGGACTCTCAAGATCCCGGGCTGAGAACTCTCCCCCCGTCGGATCAAGAGGATGAGGATTTAAAAGAAGAAGAGGAGAAAGGTCTTAGGGATGCACCTCCCGCAATTGAGGAAGGTATCTCCACCGCTGTGGACTAGTTTAGAGAAAGCAACCTCGGTACCGAGGAAGACATGAGGCCCACTTTCATTAGTACATCCATGTCTCCCGAGGAGAATAAGTTATATACTTATTTCCTGAGGCAACATCGAGATGTTTATGCCTGGAATTAAACGGAAATTATAGGACTCGATCTTGAAGTGGAGACCCACCACTTAGGCCTGCCAGAAGACCACCATGGATATAAACAAGCCGCCAGAAGAATGCACCCCAAACATGCTACCAAAATAGAGGCTGAAGTTGATAAGCTTATTAGAGAAGGATTCATTCGGGAGGTCTAGTACCCCATCTGGTTGGACAACATTGTCCCCATCAAGAAATAGAATGGACAAATCCGTGTCTGTATTGATTTCAGAAATCTCATTCGGCATTTCCCAAAAGATGATTTCCCGGTCCTGATCACTAAGTTATTAATCTACGCAATGGCCAGGAATGAGGCTCTCTCCTACACGGACAATTATTCTAGGTATAATCAAATCAAGATGGCCTGAGAAGACAAAGAATCCACTACCTTCAGGGCCCCCAAGGAGTATTCTGCTACAGGGTCATGCCCGATGGTCTCATGAATATTGGAACTACATATCAACGCTCCATGCATTGTATCTTTAAACCATTTAGCGGGAGGTTCGTTGAATGCAACATGGATGACTTGGTGGTCAAATCAAGACATCACTCAGATCACCTATCAGACCTTGAAACTGTCTTCAACAAACTTCGACACCATATCCTAAAGATAAATCCCTTGAAATTCTCATTCAGGGTTACCTTGGGGAAATTCATTGGATTCATCATATGCCATTGTGGCATCGATGTTGACCCTGAAAAGAAAAAGGCTATACTCAGCCTGCCACCTCCCCGAAATCTCACTGAGTTGAAAAGATTCCAAGGATACTTGGCCTACATTAGGTGGTTCATAGCCAACCTGGTGGGGAAATGTCTTCCCTTTAACAGGTTAATGAAAAAGGGGGTTACATACCAATGAATAGATGATTGCAAAGAGGCTTTCGATAGCCTAAATAAGTTCCTCTTGAGCCCGCTAGTTCTCATGCCCCCAGTTGAAGGAAGACCTCTCATCCTATACGTGACGGCCCTAGAGCGGTCACTGGGAGCCTTCCCCGCACAAAAAAAATGACGTCGTCAGTGAAAGCAGTCAATATTACCTAAGCCGAACCATGATTGATGCTGAAACTCGATACTCAAACATCGAGAATAGTTTTTTGTCCTTGGTCTTCACAGTTCAAAAATTGTGACATTATTGCATCATCATGAAGTCCATTTGGTCTCACGTAGTTACCCGCTCAAGTACATCCTCAGCCGCCCAATGCTGACTGGGCACCTATCCCGATGGGCTGTCATATTGAAATAGTTTGATATCTGGTTTGTTGCTCAGAAAGCCATCAAAGGCCAGATGTTAGCAGATTTTCTGGCAGAGCACCCCTCAATAGGGACCACCGCACCGGCCATCGAGCTACCTGATGAAGACATCTTCTCAGTTCAAGAGGAGCTCCCAACATCGGAAATGTACTTCGACAGCACATCCCAGACCTCGACAGGGAAAAGGATGGAGGACCCCAAATTTATCAAGGTGGGTTTGGGGATAATACTCATGTACCCAAAAAGGAAGTCTTACTATATTCCTTCCTTCTGTTAGAAGGATGTATGAACAAAGAGGCAGAGTACCAAGCCCTCATTGCAGTCCTGGAGCTCGCACTCCAGGAAAAAGTACATCACCTTAAGGTAAAACGTGACTCAGAACTGGTCATCAAGAAAGTCAATGGTGACTATGCTATTAAAAATGAGGAGATGATTCCCTTGTTTGACTATATCTGAGGGTTGATGGAGGAATTCACCATAGAACCAACATTGACCTATATTCCCTGGTCTCAGAATGCCCAGCATGATGCATTAGCTAATGCGGCCACATCCCTAGCTGACCTAGACTTGGATGAAACAATTATCAATATTTCTCATTGTTGAATGGTCCTCCCATTTGATCAAAATAAGACGGAAGGAATAAATGAAGTCAGTCCTGTCCCCAAGCCATGCGCTCGTGCCACTGGCTGGAAGACCCCCATTGCTGACTACCATCAACATGGATAATTTCTATCAGACAGGGCTGAATGAGATCAAATACGGAGAAGGGAAACCAACTTTGTTCTCTATGGCAGCACGGGTCAGCAAGAGGTCCTCTACAGATGAGGCCTCGATGAAGTCCTCCTCAGATTCATTAATGGAGAAGAAACTGCTTCCTTCATGACTGAAGTGCATGCCGGAGTATGTGGAGCACATCAGTCAGGGTATAAGATTTCCCATTAGGTTCAAAGGCTTGGGTACTATTGGCCCACAGTGGCACGAGATTGTGAGCACTTTACCGCAAAATGCCACTCTTGCGAAATTCATGCCAACATCATACACCAACCCCCAGAGTTACTTCATTAGGTTAAGTACTCCTGGACATTTTCCATATGGGGAATGGACGTCGTGGGACCATATCCTCCTGCCACGACCAAACAAATGAAGTATATCCTCACCGCAACCGACTTCTTTTCCAAATGGGCAGAATTTGTACACCTTAAATAAGTCGGGGCAAGAAACATTGTATGATTTGCGAATGCCAAGATCATCACCATATTTAGAGTCCCTCAAACCATACTGGAAGATAATGGCACCAATTTTTGCTATGCTGAATTGGAGAAACTATACAAAGAATATGGTATCAAGGCTAACTATTCATCCCGCTTCCATGTAGTGGCCAACACACATATAGAGGCTTTCAACCAGACCCTGTCCAAAATTCTCCAAAAAATGGTGGAAAAAGACATGAAATCATGGCCATATAATATTTTTCATGAATTGTGGGCTTATCGAACCACAATCTACACCACTACTCAGGATACATAGAACTCATTAGTATACGGAACAGAAGCGGTCCTTCCCATTGAGCTCCAATTGCCCTCGCTCCGTGTTGCCATTTGCGATCGGTTATCCAATGATGAGCAATCAGAAAAATGGCTAGGTTAATTGGAATTGCTGGATGTGAAGCGATTGCACACTTTGCAGAATCTAGAAGTATATCAAAACCAGATCACATGAGCCTTTAATAAAAAGGTCCGTCTTCGGTCTTTCTTGGACGGAGAATTGGTGTTGGTCCTACGGACCCCAATGATACCCAAAAAGAATCCTCCAAAGCTGGAGCCTATGTGGGAGGGACCATATGTTATACACAAGGTCTACTCCAATGGAGCATATTCCCTGATCTCCATGGATGGGTAGTTCACTACCGCTCCTACAAATGAGAGATTTTTGAAGAAGTATTTCGCATAACCAAAAGAAGTTCATCGTCCGAGCTTCAGGACATTAAACTGCCAAGAACCTTTCATCCGAGCTGCAAGACGTTAAACTGCCAAGCACTTTTTGTCCGAGCTACAGGATGTTAAACTGCCAAGCACCTTTCGTCCGAGCTGCAGGACGTTAAACAACCAAGCGCCTTTCCTCAGAGCTGAAGGACGTTAAACTGCAAGGCCTCAACGGTCCAAACTTCATGACCCTAAACTAAGAAGTACCCCATCCTCGCCGCACTAGGTGAAACTACAATGACTTCAGAGAACTACGTATAGCTTTATTCTTGCCTTTGCAGGATACGTAGCGATGCCATGATCCCCTCATCCTGGCCCAGCCACCCCCGGATAAAAAAAAAGAATTTAAAAATTCTCTTTTCCCTACGTTTATGGACCAACCCTGCACGGGGTGTATTCTTCGTCCTTACCACACGACATTAAATTGCATGGATAAGAAGGATTAAAAATTCCCTCCCCCTCCCCCCCATGTACGGACCAACCCTGAATGGGGTGTACCCATTTCAGAGAACTATGAACAGCTTGATTCCTACCCTTACAGGATACATAGCAACGCTAGGATCCAACATCCTAGCCCATCCATCCCCAAATAAAGTTAAAAATGCCCTTTTCCCCCTATGTACGGACCAACCCTACATGGGGTGAATTACTCTTCCTTACCGCACGATGTTAAAATGCACCGAAAAGAAAAATAAATATGCCTCCTTCCCCTGTGTAATGACCAGACCTGCAAGGTGTGTACTCCAAAAAGAACAATGTGTGGCTTGATTTCTACTTTTGCAGGATACGTAGTGACGCCAGGATCCCCCATCCTGGACCATCCACCCCTGAATAAAAAAAGTTAAAAATGATCTCTTCCCCCGTGTATGGACCAGACCTGCATGGGGTGTATTCCCCGTCCTCACCGCATGACGTTAAACTGCACAGATTTCAGAGAACTATATCCATCTTGATTCCTGCCTTTTCAGGATATGTAGCGATACCAAGATCCCCCATCCTGGCCCATCCATCCCCAAATAAAGTTAAAAATGACCTTTTCCCCCTGTGTACAGACCAACCCTGCATGGGGTGTATTACTCGTCTTTACTGCACGCCATTAAACTTCATGGATAAGAAGGATTAAAAATGCCCTCTCCCCCTCGTGTATGGACCAACCCTGCATGGGGTGTGCTCATTTAAAAGAACTATGTATGGATTGATTCATGCCCTTGCAGAATATGTAGTGATTCCAGGATTCCCCATCCTGGCCCAGCCACCCCCGAATGAAGATTTAAAAATGCCCTTCCCCTGTGTATGGACAAACCCTGCACGGGGTGTATTATCTTATAAAGAACTACGTATGGATTGATTCCTGCCCTCACAGGATACGTAGTCACACTAGGATCCCCCATCCTGGCCCAACCATCCCAAAATGAAGCTAAAAATACCCTCCTTTCCCCCCATGTAAGGACTAGACCTGTACGGGGTGTGTTCCTCATCCTTGCCGCACGAGGTTAATCTGCACGGATAAGAAAAATAAACATGCCCCTTCCCGCCTTGTAAGGACTAGACCTGCATGATGTGTACTAAAAAAAGAACTAAATGTGGCTTGATCCCTGCCCTCGTAGAATACATAGCGACACCAGTATATTATCTCATAGCCCAGCCGCTGAGAAATGAAAATGCAAGTATATATACCTCTCATCCTCACCGTACGACGTTAAAACTGCACTGACTTCGTCCTCACCGCATGACATTAAAACTGCACGGAATTTGTTTTGACCAACCCAAGATATATCATGAAACGAGATGGGAATACTCATTGCGCATTTGGATACATCCTCTCCATACATCATACTCTACGACCCAGATAATTGTGGATCTTCATAACCATTCATGACCATCAGAAGTGGGAAGTTATCGACTGGTGGACACCTTTTCCTGATTATGCATAACATGCCCTCAGTGGCTTTTCATATTGATATCTCCTGGCCCATCTACCAAAGGAAATATTTCCTTAGGCGATACTCTTCCTAGCTCTGTATGCCTATTAGCCACAGAGCCCCCATACCATATCTCCCGATCCAAAATTTATGGAGCACTGGTTTACAAGTTCATTCCCCTCTCACATCCAAATGTTACCAGGGAATCCCTACCTCATTAGCCTATGTATCTGCCCGTGTTTTTCATGACCATATGCATTTACAAACATCAAGTCAGGTCTAGGAAATATTGACTCGACAGGAAATTGTGGTAATGATTTTTCCTGTATGCTTGGACACCATTATCCCCATATGCCGAACTCTGTACTGTGAGCAATCTCAGATCATCCTAATCATCCATGGCCATCAGAAGATGAAAGTTATCGACTTGTGGACACCTTTTCATGACTATGTATACCATTCCCTCAGTGGCTCTGCATATTGATATCCCCTGGCCCGTCTACCAAAGGCAAGATTTCCTCAGGCGATACTCTTCCTAGCTTCGTACGCTTACTGACCTCAGAGCCCCCATACCATACCTTCTGATCTAGGGAACCCCAGAGTAATAGTTTACACCCTCATTCCAGGACACTTGTTCAATGTTTACCGGATCCTCCTAACTTAGTTGCCATTCGGGTTATTGTAGCAATAGTCACCCGAAGGACCGAACTCTACGACCGTTAATCTAAGAGTACTTCGTCCTTACTACACAACGTTAAACTGCATGGAGTAAAGGTACACCCCCATGCACAAGATAAATCAGCGTGGTAAACTCTTCCAGTTTTAACAGTAACTAGGGATGAACATCCCCGACATGTCCAGATATCTGCTTACCAAACAACAAACTTCATGGCTCGGACAATCGCAGATCCTCATAATAATTCATGGACATCGTAAGTGGAAAGTTATCGACCAACAGACACCTTTGTATGACTATGCATACCATTCCCTTAGCGGATCTGCATATTGAAATCCCCTGGCCCATCTACCAATGGCATGATTTCCCCAGGCGATACTCTTCCTAGATCCATACTCTTACCGGCTTCAGAGCCCCCATATCATCTGTCCTGATCCAAGAACCCCTGGAACCACGGTTTACACCATCAACCCCTCTCTTCATCTTGGACATCCTGTGATGTTCAATCCCAGTTACATTTTGATCAAGAGTGGACTTTGCAACTTTTTCCTTGCCGCATGATGATTAAAACTGCACAGAACATGTCCTTGCCGTTTGGCATGAAACTACAAAGGCAAAGCATTAAACTTATAAGGAAATGCCTCTAAATACATGAATTTTCACAGGTTTAAAAAATTACCATGTCCTCGCTGCACGACATTAAACTGCACAACATCTTCAAAAATTCTCCCCGTCTTCACCACATGACGTTAAACTGCATGGAATTTAAAATGCCCTCTGTCCTCGCCAAATGACGTTAAACTACACGGTCAAACCTTTCATGGGTTCAGTCAGGAATGGAGGCTTTCCTCTATCCCTTAGTTCACGGTCTAGACCAGTAAAAACCACCGACTCACACCAGCGTGAGAGGGGATGACTTCACCCATTTTCGAGAAGTTTAGCCTAGATGTTTCTCCCGTATTCAGGCACCCTCTTTTCATAAACCATACTCTATAACCAAAAAAGCCGAAATCTCGTAATCCACCCCTGGTGGTCCTGAATCTCAACTTCCCTAAAGTTGCTCGGCTATTATGAGAATACAATCATTGAATTAAGGACACCTTTGCAGGACAATGCATACCATGCCCCCAGCGGCTCTCCATATTGATAGCCCCTTGCTTGTCTAACAAAGGCAAGATTTCCTTATGAAATGCTTCTGTTTGTATGACTCTTGGCCTTCGATCCCCCATGGCCCTCCCGAGATCCAGAAACCCTCTGAGCTATAGTTTACTAACCTTTTTCTCAACCCTACCTAAATATGGTGGAACTTCCTTGAAAAGATTACCGAGAACTAAGGGAAGTTGTTCCATTCTAAAGAATGTCCCAGGTGCATGAATTTAAACTACGCCAAGCTCCAACCATCTTTTATGCTAGATACATGCATAGGATAGAGACCCTGTGTGCACGCTCCTGATTAATAAAGATGTTCTCAAACCCTTTCAGACGTCACACACCCTTTCCAAGCGAACTATGGTGGTTTCCATAATCCGGACTTCCATGAAGTCCTCTGGCCATCAGAAATGGACAGTCATTGACTTAAGGACACCTTTTCACGACTATTCATACCATTCCCTTAGAGGCTCTACATATTTATCACCCCTGGACCATCTAACAAAGGCAAGTCTTCTTTGGGCGATGCTCTTCCTACCTCTCCAGGCTGCTATGGCTCCCATGCCTTGAGACATGCCCTACATGTTGTTCAAATCTAAACATGTTTCCCCCCATGTGCGTCTGAAAGCTATTGAGACATATTTTAATCAACCAAACCTCGTCAGGTCCCTCTCCCCACCATATATGGTCAAATCTGTTCTACTTAAAACATCAGTAATGATAGTCTTGTCGGTGGGACTTTAAACCACTCACAAAAATATGCGCAAAGCACGTTATGCCGAAATCCCGAAAAGGGAGACCTAAGAAAAAGCTGAGCCATACCCGCTAGGTTCACACCAAATGGGCCCAGACAAAATTAGGGTACTAAAAAAACAGATAAGACAAAAATATTGTGGTTTTTTTCTACAAAACCCCACCAATAGTCAAACTATGCTCGCTGAATCCCATGGTCTAGGAAAAAATTAGAGCATGTTTCTATTTTATCACTTTCTTGAATGATAATAAATTCTGATCCAGTGAGTTGTCATTTACGTAAAAATTGTTCCAGTAATGATCAAATTTTACAGAAAGGAAAGATTGACATATAATGTATTTCGTTTGGACAAAAAGGGAGGACATCCAAAGCTGGGGCCTCTCCCTCACAATAACAATAGAGGTAAAACAGAGTGTACAAGAATGGCTCTAACAGTCATAAAGGAGCATGGATCACCCTCTCCATCAGATCGGAAACTGTGTGGTGAAGGTTGTTGCAAGTCTGTTCCAGCACGACCTTCTCCCTGGCCTCAACATCGGCCACCGTACGAGTATGCTTCAATATCATTTGGAGATCATGGATCCCATTCCTGGTGGCTCCAAGGTTACCATTTAGAGTTGACAATGGATCCCTCGACATCACTGCTCGAGCTTTACATTCCTGAAGCTCAGTAGATAGGGCGGTCGCCTGATCTTGAGAGCTCACCTATAGTTCTATTAGTTGATGGAGCTTCATCATAGCTTCCTCAAAGGCTCGGGTTCCGCAATGAGAGGAAGCAAGGTGAGAAAGTTTGTGTTCACTAGCGGAAGCCTCCCCATCGGCAATGATAACCTAGAAAGAAAGAAAATGAAATAGCCGATAGTCAAAGCCACCTATCCCCCAACCCAGGAAGAGTTGTCGGAGGGCTTCAGTTTTAGTCACCATCTCAGCCAGAGGAGTTTCGGCAATAATCTCACAAATCTGGGGCTAGGCCCACCTTTGCACTTCTCGGTGGTCCTCTATGACATGAGGATATTTGGTATCCTGGATGGATAACACAAGAATAAAGTCTGGAATTGTGACCTGCACAGACATGTGCACACTAAAAGATGGTACCGAAGCTAGAAGGTCTAAAGCTTCTAACCCTGGTTCCAGCTTGGGAATCCGATTGTTAAGTCCAGTATCAGCCGGAAATGCTTCAGGAGTTTTCTCGTTGGGACCCAAAGCCATAAGGTCATCCTCATCCACATCCAAGAAGGTTGGGCCTATCTAAACATCGGCTACAAAGGGGGTGGAAAAGGAAAGTCCCTTGAGTTTATTTGAACTGTTAGCCATCAGTCGGTCCTCCCTCAGAGCCGATGAGGAAGGTGCGGTAGGCACAGTAGCTGCAATAACTCCTAATTTGGGAACCTTCATGACAGCCTTCCCCGGGATCCCATCGGGATAATGTTTTATCCACATCCTTGCATGCTCCAAGGATAGGCTAGCAGCAGCTCCTATTCCAAGAAAGGTAATTCTTGTTTCAGATCCCTCCCACATCAGCATCAACCACCATTGACGGAGAGTGGCTAGGTGCAGTCCTCGGGCCTGAGGATGGGGAAGGGAAACCTGGATTTGCATACATCTAAACTGGTGAGAAAAAAAATGATTGTGGAATACAACTCACATAGAGAAACCCCATCAATCCGCGTAGACAAAAACCCATCCCGTAGTGATATCATGTAAGAACGCTTTTCAAGGCTCCCCCTGCTGTTGTCAACCACGATGCCAGAAGGGGTGGGGTAGGGAGTGAAAGAAAACTGGGAGAAGTCACTCAGAATCTTGACGACTTCATGAGAGCCAAGGGACTTCAAGAGAACTCCAGCCACATCGTGTAGGGTAGGACGAAAGGTAGAAAGTGGGGTGAATGTGTTATGACGATACTCATAATAGCGGAAATGATCCGCTACCCAGCTATATAAGAATTGAAATAGCCCACTCAGATGGTAGGGTGACCTGCCCTCCTACATGTGGCTCAGTAGTTTGTAAATACGAGCCAAAGTGGGCATGACCAAATTCACCGGGTGGCTCTTTGCCAGATCAGCTGGCATCATCAAGGTGCAAGCCCTGAAGCCTAGGTTGATATCCCGAGAAGGGAATAGCCACTAACTCAAAAACATTGTGAACAGACCTGCCTGCTTGAGCATGGTCGGAAGATCTAGGCGCACCCCATAACCCCATGAAAGCTAGTCCCCGCCTCCAGAACCACCCAGTAGGAACCTGGGATAGTTCGTGATTGTTGAGAAGGATGAGTCCTGGGGCACTTGGTCTTTGAAAAATGGCCGGTGGCCTCCACAAATAACCCTATCCAGTTACTATAGAGAATAATAGTATGAGAATGCAAGGGCTGATCCAGTGACTGCTCTGCCATAACCAGCAGATCCCTCGCCAAAGAAGGCACCAGTTCGGCATCGTCCTATGTGTCAGGAGTGGGAAGAAACTTTTTATACATCTCACCAATGATTGGAAGCCCTCACAGTCGGTAGATGTCCCATAAACTAATACCAACTTCACCATGGGAAAGGTGGAAAGTGTTAGTGCTCGAACATCAATGACTAACCAGTTCAGACAGGACCGAAGATGGTGGGTAAACGGAAAACTAGGAAGCCCACACTATGGTGTACAGGTTGACTGATTCTAGTGACTCGGGAAATTCACGGAAATTTTAATGGACCCAGAAGGCCCAGGCCCAGTCATTTGAGAAATTCCCCCCGGACTGAAGATCCCACTTGGGAATCCACCCCACGTCAGTATCCACTCGAGCAAGGTTGATTATTGTGGGGTAACTCTTGAGGATGGAATATTGGAAAAATTATTGATTATACCGATCACTTTGGGTCCAAATAGATCTTTTCAAAATGAAAGTGTCCTTCAGATCAGAATCAGAGATCATCTCCCCCGATTGGACGAGGTTCGCCTGAATGCACTTCGAAGACGCTTCCAAGCAAGGAGACAGAGGACTGGAGAAGGTAGGGGGATAGGGACGTCGTCTTGATGACCGAAGATGTAACGCGGAAGTCGTTTTGATAGTGTATAACCCAGGAGCTCAAGAGATAGAATGTACGACAAGACACCATCTTCGAGGATGATGGATCGACTAGGGTTATATTTGATGCTCTCAGCTCTACGAATCATAGCTAGACATCTCCTTAGACCAGTTGGGAGAGGCTCAACAGAAGTCCTGGGTGTAGGGTGAGGAGGAACCTTATTTTCTCCCTACATTATAAAAACCTGGAAAATGGTTAGTCCAAAATAATAAAATCTGTAAAAAATACCAAGTATTCTGCAAAGGATTTCATCAAGGGGTCTTCACGATGAGTTCCACAAGCAGGCCTCCAAAGTTGGTTCGTGGCGGCTGCATCCCGCAACCCAACCCTACTCGGAACAAAGTCCGCAGTGCACTGGCCCATGGAGCTTTGGCCAAAAAACCGCGAACCAGGATGCTCTGCGGAATATCAATCTCAGATTTAAATATTTAAGATCTGAAATTTATGAAATTTTTTATGTTCGGATTATTCCAGTCCACGGACCATCAAAACCATGTAGCGAGTTCATACGCGGCCCGTTGTAACTTAATTTTTAATTGATTAAAAGTGTTAGTTTGTAGCTGGGAGTTTAGTACGTGGGTAAATACAGGGGAAAACGAGGAATGGTTCGTGGAAATGAAAGATGGTTCACAGACAAGGAGTTTCGCGAAGGAGAAATCACGTGGAGACAAAAGGAAAAATCGTCGTGTTCGCAAAGAATCCGGTAAAAGACAAAAGGAAAGGGCCCCCTGTATTTATAGGCATGTTACCCTACTGGGTCCACTCCCCTACCGCAAACCACCCAAGTTTCAGGACCACTCTACATCGGAATAGTCTCCTCTTCATTCAGATCGGACCCCATTCCGATGGGGGGAATTTGTAGGGTCCTAAAAAATCCGAAAAGGAGAATGAGAATACCCTTAATTCAAGAGAGGATTATACCCAATTTTCTTCGAGGAATTGGGAAAAAATTAGTAGAATACTCAAAGGTTGGAAAAAGACAAACCGGTCCGCTGACCGGTCCAATATTAATGGTATGCGACCGGTTCCACGAAGCGCCCCCTCTGCGGAATACTGTCATCCACGGAATAGAGGTGAGGATCCTCCGCGGGCGCGAAGCAGGATGAGCGCTAGGACAGTCCACCAACAAAAAACACCCCAACCGCGAACCGCACCAACCGGCCCATGCTGCATACGCTGTCATTCGCTTAATAGAGGCGGAACCCTACGCGGCCACAAAGCACCCCTCGAACCGACTTGGTTCGTGGGTGAGGTGAATTCAATACCCCCGCGAGTTGCAGATCAACCAAGTCATTCGTAAACTGGGTGTTTGATCATGGGACTCCACAAAAGGTTCCTCATGACCACAATAGACCCCTTTTCCTCTCTTCTATAAAAGGACAATGAAGGGTAGAAAAGGAGTTCATCGATCAGATTCGGGTGGAAGGATTTCAGAGGAAGGAGATTTCCATTTCGCAAACAGCAGAGTTCCAATTCATGAACTAGAACAGGTATGAAGCTGAACATGAATTAATAAGGAGCCGAAAATTCATAACATCTTGGTGAACCACGAACATAAAATAACAAAAAAGAAGAAGATCGTGAACCATGGCCCCTCTCCGGATGCACTCCCCGCGGACCAGGGAGTTTATGTCCCTTTTTCGATCAGACGCACCCTGTAGCACCCTCCTATGCGGGCAAAGTCCTAACCAACAAACCCCCGACTGGCATCGCCCTTGGCCGCCACTTCTCGCGTGGACTCCCCCACGTACCACCCTAGTATGTGGGCCGAACCCGAAGCCACGTACCACCCTGGTATGCGGGATGCCTATCAGTCTGCGGACCACCCTGGTTCGCAGACGACCTCTCCAGTCGCGTAGCACCACCCTACACGAAGCGTGACACTCCTCATACACCCATGTGGCCCACCAACTCATTTGTTGTTCCCTTTCCCCGAGTCAGATAAAATCCTTCCAATTTGGCCTGATCCTTCGCAACCCCCTTATTGGCCCATTCATCGGCCATGGGCCAAAGCCACCCCTGAAACCACCAGACTCATATGATGAAACCTTCAGGTGAATCAGCGTGCTACCTTGAGTTCACATACCCATGGTAAAAAAGGGAAAAGTGGTTGCTCCGGCCCTTGAGCAGATTCCCGAAGCGTTCCGGGGTTCACATTCCCACGGTAATGTAGTGTCCGAGCCTGGAGTCCCCTTTCTGCCTCTCCACTCACTAGATTGGGGGACCCCTCTTCCATTTCCCTTCAACTCCGGTGGTCGCACTTCTCCACTCTTCTGGGAGTGAGAAGGGAAGCCTCCCTGGTGTAACCCCTAGCTTTTCTTGCCTCAGGTAGCACCCATGCACCTCTGTACCTCCCCGGAGCCAGGGGCCAAGAGGGGAGATGGACACATGGGATTTTGTAATAATTTCCCTCTCCCTCTTGGATTTTTCCCCATTGGGCCTCCATTATGGAGTAAGCCTCGACTTCTTGGGCGTCCCTATGCGTAAGCCCCACTTCGCTTCCCACGGACACACCATTCGCGACCTGATCTTCAGGTCTTTGCTGCCTCTTGTTTCTCACACCAAGCATGAATCACATGGGCTTAGAGTAAGCATCGACCCTAACCCCTCACCTCATGTGAACTACAAGGACCTTGATCCATGTCAAGGCGTGGTACGTAGTAATCTTCCACAAGGTTGAATCCCACCACCCAGCCGTTCTGACCCCCTTTCACGTCGGTTAGTCCTTCGTCCCGCATGATGTTAAACTGTACTCCCAAACTACATGGAAGTGGATCCCTGCCTCCTTGGAAGGGTACATAAGAAGCCTCTCTGAGGTTCAAGCCCAAAAATCGGTTAATCCGACCCCCTTTACGTCGATTTACCCACATCTTGGGCTGCTTCAGAGTGAAAGCCCCATTCTCAACCGAACAATAATGGTTCTGATTCCTATCGCAAGGATACATAGGAAGCCCATATCATGGGTTCGATCAAGAATCTCAAGTCATTATCTATCCCCCCTGGATGACAATAAACTCTAGAGCACCCAATTATGAGGCTTCAAACCAGTGCCATCTTAGTGAGCCCATAGTCCTCGGAGTAATTAATCCAATGACGAATGTTAAACCTCGGGCCTAAATGATTCTGAATCCCTGCGTCCATCAGACCATTTCCAACCAGGAGTAATCCATGGATATTATGCTGGGGTATAAACCAAAGATTTGTGAATATATGAACACGTATTAAATCTATAAGAGAGTCCCAGAAGAGGCAATAATTCCCCCCTAAAAGGGTGCGATGAGACCGACATCCCATCCTCTTGACCAATGTGAGTTCTTAAGCATCGTTGGCCAAATCACCCTGCAAACGCCTGACTTTGGAAACAGGTCCACATATCGTAGGATATGGAACCGTTGGTCATTTCAAAATGAAGACCGATATAACCAACCTTAGCGATTGAGTGGAGCTCCGCCCTCCGTGAGATCGACAGTCAGGGGCATCGGTCCACTCCATCTGATTCATTGTGAAATAGACCTCATAGAGTTCCACTCTCCATTTTTTTATTAATATTTGATATTTTATAGGATGTTCTGGAGAAGCCTTCATCAGGAAATGGATATAGAGTTATTTTTTGGTACTATTTATCTCCATCAGATGGATGTATAGTTTAATAGAAACATTAAAACTCTATAGGATGTGTTGAGATCATGTTCACTGGATTTCAAAGGATGTTAGGATCTACACCATCCCATAGTGGATTTATCGTATAATTTTTTTTTCATAATATCATTCAAATGAAACCATATATGGGTATTTATTGGAATAGGTTTTATATTCCAAAAAATGGGATGTAGTAGGATAGAAGAATATTATTGCACTTGATCATATCCAAGAGTTGATACAGAATTTTTAAACCACTAAATGTCATATTAAATCCACACAATGTTGATTCAAAATCTATATAGTTAATCATACATGATATCAAGAGTTTGACATTGAAGATAAGGTGTTAAAACATATATCATTATGGGAGAAAATCACAAGGTTTTGGAAAATATGAAATATTACTCCGAGTTACACCAACCCCTTTGAGATACTCAGTTGCATCAGAGCTATAAGCTATCAAATAGAACTCCAACCTAATGTATCTCAGGTACATAATTGTTTATACACATCCATTTAGAATAAGTATGTCATGAACCATCCTCGGGGCCCGTGCCGTGACTACCCCAAGCCTGCCTTCCATAGGCCAGGGGCTAGCGACTAGGACCAAGGCATAAATCCCGGTAAAAAGGGAAGGCATTGACTTTGTAAAGTAAACAAGCACCACATAGTAAGCAAGAGGAAAAGTAAACACCAAGTAAAAACATAGTACAATTGAAAGTGCGGAAAAGTAAATGGGCCAGTATACAAACCCAAACTGAAAGTAAAGTAAAACTCGAAAGGGAAAACAGCTACTGTAAAGTAAAAGCCGCTACCCCAAGCTGTCCACTAGAAATCCCACCTGAAGGGTGGGTACAGATAGCTCCTCTGCTCCTCAGGTCTCACCGTCTGCTTCGAGTACGTCCCGCCCAGTGGTCCACCTCCAGGTACCGTCCTACTCTGCAATCCTCAACCACGATCAACGCTGTCCGTCGTCTGCAACCCACACAATGTAGTGTGGGCATAGCCCGTGCAGGGGTGAGTATAAGCTACTCAGTAGGGACCCTGAGACCCCCGAAGGTCTCCCAAAATCCACAAAGGATAAACCAAAAAGGAAAGATACAATCACGAAGTATCAACCGACACTGCTTAGGTATATGCCCATACATATACCTAAGTCATCATTTCAATACGCTCCAACCTCCGAGACCAAGTACAACTCAGTCCACATAGGAAAGTATATGTATTCCACACAGGAAAGAAAAACGTAATCCACACAGGATAGCAGAATACAATCCACACAGGAAGGTAAACAGGATTCAGCTCACACAGGTATACATATTCAAAGATGATATAGATGATCACTGATCCATCTAAGTTGTCGGACCCACAAAGGATCGATAGGTACTAACCCCCACAAAGACCCACACAGGATCGGACCCACACAGGATCTGTAGGCGCTGGTTCACACAGGACCGCTGAGCGCTGACCCACACAGGATCAGACCGACACAAGATCGGTAGCACTGATCCACATAGGATCGCTGAGTGTTGTAGTCGTCGTCGTCGAATCCACTGAGGATCTCTGCACAGTCGTCGTCGCAGTCACAGTAGCAGTCGCAGTAGCAGTCGCAGCCAGCTCTAGGGTTCCCGCACACAGCAAGCTCGTTCGGGAGGGTCCGCTCCATGAGCCGAGAGGCTGATACATCAACTATCACATAGTCCAGAGTTGATGTATCCAAAAGATTCGTATCGTCAACAGGAACTCAACGCAATAGACGACGCGTCAATCGGACGTCCGGTCTGAGAGTTATTGGCTTTTTCGTTCCAGGGGCCCGGTTGGTTTTTAAGGCAAAACCAACCCGACCATACTCCACCTGCATCCAAACCTCGGGCGGAGTATTCCAAAAGATCTGTATCACTAAGAGGAACTCAACAAAGCTGACGACACGTCAATCGGACGTCCGTAGCTCAAGATATGAGCGTTTCCGCTCCGAGGGCCCGGTTGGTTTCGTGTATGAACCAACCCAGCCGAACTCAACGTATTCTGAAACCTTGAGTACGATATACCGAAACTACCGTCTCGATCCAAGGATCGCATCTCCACTGACGGTGCATAGTTTGGAGGTCCGTAGCCCGAGTTATGGGCATTTGAACCCAAACAGTTCGGTATCGGGAGTTTCAGGCTCGGGCCGACCCGCCCCGAGACCCCCCGGCTGGCCCGAACCGGGTCAACCCGCCCCGGACAGGGTCGACCCGGCCCGGCCTGGCAGACCGGCCCGGCGCCGGTCCGGCTCAGCGCAGCGCGCTGGGCGCGCTGCCAGCTCGGCTTCGGCCGAGCTGATTGAAAAAACGGGGGGCGCCTGCCCCCCTTTATAACCGCCCCCCTCATAATGGGGGGCCGTTCAACTGGTCAGGGGAATTTATTTCCCCCAGTTTTCCTCCATTCTGGCCGGCCCGACCTGGCCGGCCGGTTCCTTCTCAACAGGACCGGCAAAGGCCAGTCCTCTTCCGGCTTCCGACACCGGCGGCCCGGCTGGCCGCCGGTCACCTTGTTCCGCCGCGGCGAGGAACCGACCGCGGCCTTTGTCGTCCGGCGTAGTGCGACGGCACCGCGCCCCTCCGCTGCGGCCCCGTTCTGACCGTGGCGTTCTCGATTTCCTTCGACGTGGCGCGACGGCGTCGCGTCTTGATTTCCTTTCCACGGCGCGGTGCGACGGCGCCGCGCATATGTTCCGCATGTAACCGCGTGGTGCGATGGCACAACGCTCCTTCGTACCAACCACAAAGAAAACATTTATGAAATAAGGAGGAGGGTTGGTCGTGTTTGTGCGGACCGACCCCCTCGCATTATTCGACAACAATTAGTCGAAAACCACGAAATTCGACATGCCAGAATCAAGAATGAAAATAATTAAATAAAATAACAATAATCCCCTACCTCGGTTTCTAGAGCGGAGCACGTCAACAAGCCGTGGAAGACAAGCGTCACGGAGGTCGGGCTTCGCGGTAATCATACGTCGATTCCGTTGACGTCGAGGTGTGTCCGAAGAGGTAACGTCGCTGGAGAAGCTTCGTAAGCTGACGGAGAAAGCCGGAGGAGAAAGCGGCGTCTCCTTTCGTTGACACGGGAAGAAGATCGAAAGAAGAGGCGTCATCGATCTTTGAAAACACACCGGCTGCGAAGAAGAGAAGAGACGAGACGTCTTTATCTTCTTATGGTGACGTCGTTCTTCGTCGGAGCCTAAGAGTTCTTCGCGTTCTTCGTCAAGTTTGAAGAAGATGAAGAAAGCTTCCCAAATCCTCTCAAGTTGGCAAGAGAAAACTAACCAAAATAAAATAAGTCTAAGGATTATTTTATTTACACAACTAAACCACTTTGAATTTCAAAAGTTCGAAATTAAGTCACTCATCTTAATTAAAACACCAGTTGTCAAAATTAAAAAGAGAGGAGTTATTGTGAGTTTAAAGGGGAGTTGAAGAGTTAGGGTTCGTGTGGGCCCCACCACACTTAATCCTCTCAAGGGAGGTTAAGTGGATGTGGGTCCCACCCCTAACTCTCTTTGGGAGGAAATAACCAACATGGATAAAAATAAATTGTGTTCCCTCAATTTATTTAACTTCATTTAATTTCCCCCAAAACTACCTCCCAACCGGCATAAAACGCAACCTCGGAAAAGGTCTCCTTAAGCGAATATCGGCACTGCGAGTTCATTGGTGTCCTCAGATTTCAATTCCGAGCACCGGATCAAAAGTTAGAAATTCCCGCTCATTCGTTCACTGAACCTACCCGAGACAATCTTCGAAAATTGATTCCGGGCACACCAGGCCTCGGAATCAGGTGCCGTCAGAAACCGCGCTCTTGTAAAATTCCAGAGAAAATTAAGAAAAAAAGTTCCCTTGAATTTTACGGGTCTTTACATTACTCCCACCTCAGGGCGTTATGTCCCCATAAAGATACATCAAAACTAGGGAAACAAATGAGGGTACTGAGCACGCATCTGAGCCTCCCGCTCCCAAGTTCTCTCCTAGAGATTCCCGTGCTTCTATCTGATGCGCACTAGAGGAATCGACCGTACACGTAGGACCCACTCCTGTCGATCCTCGATCTCCACCGGGACCTCCGTAAAAGTCTCCCCATCGTCAACGTCAATCTCCCCATGGTCAATGATGTGCGTCAGGTCATGCACGTATCTCCTCAGCTGAGATACGTGGAAGACGTCGTGCACCCGGTGCAACTGAGGTGGTAGAGCCAGGCGATAAGCCACCTCGCCAATCCTGCTGAGTACCTGGAATGGTCCGATGAAGCATGGAGACAACTTGCCGCCTCGGCCAAATCTCCGTATACCACGTCGAGGTGAGACACGCAAGAAGACGTGGTCACCATCCTCGAACTCTAGTGGTCTCCGCCTCCTGTCAGCGTATGACTTCTGTCGGCTCTGAGCTGTCCTCATCTGCTTCTAGATGACCTGGACCTTCTCTGTCGTGGCCTGGACCATCTCTGGTCCCACAAGTGCTAACTCCCCAGGGTCTGTCCCGCACAAAGGAGATCTACAAGGTCGGCCATACAACGCCTCATACGGTGCCATCCCAATGGTGGAGTGTTAGCTGTTGTTGTACGCAAACTCCACCAAGGGTAAGTGGTCCTCCCAACTACGACCAAAGTCGAGGACACATGCGCGGAGCATGTCCTCGAGAGTCTGAATGGTCCTCTCCGTCTGACCATCCGTCTGGGGATGAAAGGCTGTACTCAGACGTAGCTGCGTCCCGAACGCCTCCTGTAATCCCTTATATAGCCGGGAAGTAAAGCGAGTATCTCGATCAGAGACGATAGATGATGGCACACCGTGAAGCGCACAATCTCCTCAATGTAAAGGTGTCCCAAGCTCTCCACTAAGCCCTAATCTCGGATGGGTAAGATGTGAGCCGACTTGGTGAGTTGGTCGACAATCACCCAGATGGCGTCGTGACCTCTGGAAGTGTGTGGAAGTGCAGTCACGAAGTCCATAGATATCTCGCCCCACTTCCACTCCGGGACCTCCAAGGGCTGTACCGAGCCTGCTGGTACCTGGTGCTCAGCCTTCACCTGCTGGTAGGTGAGGCATCAAGAAACGAACTCTTCCACAACCTTCTTCATGCCTAGCCACCAGTGCTGTCATCTAAGATCCTGGTACATCTCCGCCACTCCAGGATATACCGCCAAAGGAGAAGTGTGAAACTCTCTCAGCACCTCCACCCGTAAAGTGACTGGTACCATGGTACGTCCTCTAAAAAGGATGCCGTGCTCTGCTCCAAAGGAGAAACCATCAGGTGCCTGTCTTGAGGATATCTGTGCACACTGCGTCTCACAGTCAGTGTCCCCTCGTTGTGCCTCTCTGACCCACTACAGAAGTGGTGGAGTGACTGTGAGTGTCTGAAGGAAGGCTGCTCCATCTCTATCCACGAAGGATAACTGTAAAGAGGCTAGCTTCTCTGTCTCCTCCTCAAGTAGCTGAATGCCTGTCCTCTTGCTGAGGGCATCGGCTAATACGTTCCCCTTCCCAGGAGTATAGACTATCTCAAAGTCATAGTCCTGGAGGAACTCGATCCATCGTCGCTGTCTCAGGTTCAGGTCCTTCTGTGAGAAGATATACCTGAGACTCTGATGATCAGAAAAGACTGTAAAGCGCTCTCCCATCAGATAGTGTCGCCATGTCTTCAGAGCGAAGACCACTGCTGCTAGCTCCAGGTCATGGGTAGCGTAGTTCTTCTCATGCGGCCTCAACTAACGTGATCCATAGGCGATCACTGCCCGCTCTTGCATCAGGACGCAACCGAGTCCGGTCCCTGATGCATCGCAGTAAACTACATATCCAACTCCCTCCTCAGGCTACCTCAAGGTAGGTGCGCTAGTCAATCTCTGTCTCAGCTCCTAGAAGCTCTGCAGACATCTGTCTAACCACACGAAGGGTTTCCCATTCTTCGTCAAAGTTGAGAGTGGTTCCGCAACTCTAGAGAAGTCTGGCACGAATCTCCGGTAGTATCCAGCTAGTCCCAAGAAACTCCGCACCTCCGTCACGCTCCTGGGTGGCTCCCAAGCTAACACTTCCTCGATCTTCGCAGGATCCACTGCAACTCCCACCTCAGAGATGACGTGTCCCAAGAAGTGGACCTCACGTATCCAGAACTGGCACTTCGAGAGCTTACCATAAATTTGGTGCTCTCAGAGTGTGTCTAGTACAACCCGTAAGTGGTAGGTGTGCTCCTCCTCAGTCGTCGAGTAAATCAGAATGTCATCGATGAAGACCATGACAAACCGATCAAGGTATGGCTGAAAGATCCTGTTCATGAGGGCCATGAACACTGTTGGAGCATTGTTCATGCCGAAGGGCATAACCAAGAACTCATAGTGGCCATACCGACATCTGAAGGCTGTCTTTTGTACGTCCTCGTCTCTAACTCTGAGCTGATGATAGGATGACCTGTGGTCTATCTTCGAGAACCACCATGCTCCCTTGAGTTGATCAAAGAGGTCATCAATCCTCGGTAGCGGATACTTGTTCCTCACATTCACCTGGTTCTGGCGACGATAGTCAACACAAAGTCCCAAGCTCCTGCCCGCCTTCTTGGCGAACAAAATCGGGGAAGCCTAGGGTGAAACACTGTGTCGGATGAACCCCTTGCCCTGCATGTCCTCCAACTATACCCGTAGATCTCGAAGCTCGGCGGGGGACATCCGATATGCTGGAGTCGATATCGGAGCTGTCCCGGGGTACATGTCAATATAAAAGTCTACCTCTCTGCGAGGAGGTAACCCTGGAACGTCATCGGGGAAAACATCAGCAGACTGATCCACCACTGCAGGAAAACCAGGACTCCGCACGTCAACCGCTCCTAGGATGAGGCTATCTAACTGATGAGTGATGGGCTGTCCTCTCATCCGCGGAAGTCCATCCTGTGCTGCAAAGTCTCCCTTCTCACTGTTGAAGGTGAACCTGCTCCCGTCGGTGCGTACATATCGCACCTTGCGCCTAAAGAAGTCAATCTGTGCATGGACCATATATAACCAATCCATTCCCAAGATGACGTCGTAAGGCCTCGACGCTGCTACAAGAAGATCCCAGCCGAAGCTCTTGCCTCCTAGAGTAAGCTCACACTACTGGCACCAGTGCGTAATCGTCGGGTCTGCTCCCGTAGGAGTCTCTAGCCATAAGGATCGAGCCAACGGCTCTATCGGAATCTCCGAGCTCCGAACAAGGGCAGCGGCTATGAAAGAGTGACTCGCTCCTGTGTCTATAAGAACTGCAGAAAGGGTGGAATAGACACAGATAGTACCTCGAATCATCTCGGGCGTGCCGTGGTCGTAGGCCTTTGCTGCCTGGAGTTGTGCCTATCTCTGCCCGCCAGCTCCCTGTGGTCGGGGTGGACCTCCTCGTGGTGGTGGTGGTAAAGCCTCAAAGCGTCGCCCACCACCTGCTGCTCGGCCAGCTCCCCTGCCTCGTCCTCCTCCTCCCTGCGGACTACCACGGTCGACCCTCTACCTCTGCCTCGGTGGTCCCTCAACTGTCTACTGCTCCTCGGCATGGTGGGTCGGGCAGTAACGAGCCATGTGGACCTACCCTCCGCACGAGTAACACTGTCTGCCTCTCGAAATACTGACTCCGCGATGTGTGCCCCGCACTACTGAGCCAGTGTCCTGAGGTCGTCTTCCTGAGGGTCTGGTCTGCCAGGACCCCTGAGTCATCCGTCTACTGCCAGCTGCAGAAGAATCTGCCACGTGCTGCCCTGCGGTGGGTCTCGGCGCTGGTGTAGACTCAGCAAGAAAGCTCTCGATCAAAAGGGACCGCTCCAGTACTCCTGTCTGAGTCGGAATGCTGAGGGAGATCAGCGATGCCCTGATCTCGTGTCTCAAACCCTGCTCAAAGGTCCGGGCCCTGAAGAATGGGTCCCGTACCATGTCGGTCGAGTAGTGCGAGAGATCAGTAAATCTCGCTGAGTACTGAGCGACCGTCATGCTGCCCTGCCGCAGCTGAAGAAGCTCCTGAATGTGCACCGCACGGAGGGTGGCTGGGACGAACTCCGAGTGGAAGAGGCTCTCAAAGTCCGTCCAAAGTAGAGATGCCTCATCATGCACCTGGAGCATCAACCTCCACCATCGGCCCACTTCTACGTGCAGTAGGCTCACAGCGAGGATCACCATGAGGTCTGCTAGTGTCCTCACTAGCCTGAAAACTCGTACGACTACCTCCAGCCAGTCCTCGGCTGCCTGGGGGTCCGTCTCCCCACGAAACCTGGGCAGTCGCTGGCGCTGAAACTCATGCAGGGCGCTGAGGCGACATGCATCGTCAGCGACTGGTGCTGGAAGTATCGGTGGCTCGGCGGGTAGTGCTACCGCCGGTGCCACTGCTGACAAAGGCCCCTGCACCGAGGCCTCGTCGCTCGGTGGGCTGTCATCACGCTCGACTCTCGGAACCCTAGATGGCTGCCGTCATGGGGCCATCCTGAAAAGGAAACAGGTGCGCCACGGTCAGAACAGTATACCTGGTGAGCTGATATAAAGTAATCACAATGAAAACTTGAAACACACACGCAATCAATGTTTTCATGCATTAAGTCGGAAATCAGAAGTCAGGGTCCTGGTGTACGGATACGTCGGCCACTACACCAACACTGGACTCCCTGGACTGATAACCACACTCAATACGCTAAACACTATTGCTTCACATAGAAAAGATCAGAGTTCGTGGTAGAACCGACCACCTCTAATACCAATTTGTCACAACCCGTCCTCGGGGCCCATGCCGTGACTACCCCAAGCCCGCCTTCCATAGGCCAGGGGCTGGTGACTAGCACCAAGGCGTAAATCTCGGTAAAAAGGGAAGGCATTGTCTTTGTAAAGTAAACAGGCACCACAGAGTAAGCAAGCAGAAAAGTAAACACTAAGTAAAAACAGAGTACAACTGAAAGTGCGGAAAAGTAAATGGGCTAGTATACAAACCCAAACTGAAAGTAAAGTACAACTCGAAAGGGAAAACAGCTACTGTAAAGTAAAAGCCGCTACACCGAGCTGTCCACTAGAAATCCCACTTGAAGGGTGGGTACAGATAGCTCCTCTGCTCCTCGGGGCCCACCGTCCGCTCCGAGTACATCCCGCCCAGTGGTCCATCTCTAGGTACCGTCATGCTCTGCAAGCCTCAACCACGATCAATGCTGTCCGTCGTCTGCAACCAACACAAAGTAGTGTGGGCATAGCCCGTGCAGGGGTGAGTATAAGCTACTCAGTAGGGACCCCGAGACCCCCAAAGGTCTCCCAAAATCCACAAAGGATAAACCACAAAGGAAAGATACAATCACGAAGTATCAACCGACACTGCTTAGGTATATGCCCATACATATACCTAAGTCATCATTTCAATACGCTCCAACCTCCGAGCCCAAGTACAACTCAGTCCACACAGGAAAGTATACGTATTCCACACAGGAAAGAAAAACATAATCCACATAGGATAGCACAATACAATCCACACAGGATGGTAAACAGGATTCAGCTCACATAGGTATACATCTTCGAAGACGATAGATATGATCACTGATCCATCTAAGTCATCGGACCCACAAAGGATCGATAGGTACTAACCCCTGCAAAGACCCACACAGGATCGGACCCACACAGGATCTATAGGCGCTGGTTCACACAGGACTGCTGAGGGCTGACCCACACAGGATCGGACCCACACAGGATTGCTGAGTGCTGTAGTCGTCGTCGTCGAATCCACTGAGGATCTCTGCACAATCGTCGTCGTAGTCAGAGTAGCAGTCGCAGTAGCAGTCGCAGCCAACTCTAGGGTTCCCACACACAGCAAGCTCGTTCGGGAGGGTCCGCTCCACGAGCTGAGAGACTGATACATCAACTGTCACATAGTCCAGAGTTGATGTATCCAAAAGTTCCGTATCATCAACAGGAACTCAACGCAACAGACAGCGCGTCAATCGGACGTCCGGTCTGAGAGTTATTGGATTTTTCATTCCAGAGCCCGGTTGGTTTTTAAGACAAAACCAACCCAACCGTACTCCACCTGCGTCCAAACCTCGGGTGGAGTATGCCAAAAGATCCATCTCACTAAGAGGAACTCAACAAAGCTGACGGCATGTCAATGGGACGTCCGTAGCTCAAGATATGAGCGTTTCCGTTCCGAGGGCCCGGTTGGTTTCGTGTACAAACCAACCTGGATGAACTAAAAGTATTCCGAAACCTTGAGTGCAATATACCGAAAGGAACGTCTCGATCCAAGGATCGCATCGCCACTGACGGCGTGTCGTTTGGAGGTCCTTAGCCCGAGTTATGGGCATTTGAACCCAAACAGTTCGGTATCAGGGGTTTCGGGCCCGGGCCGACCCGGCCCGAGACCCCCCGGCTGGCCCGAACCGGGTCGACCCGCCCCGGACAGGGTCGACCCATCCCGGAGCAGCCCGGCGCGGCCCGACCTTGCGGAACGGCCAGGCGCCGGTCCGGCTCAGCGCAGCGCGCTGGGCGCGCTGCCAGCTCGGCTTCGGCCGAGCTGATTGAACAAACGGGGGGTGCCTGACCCCCTTTGTAACCTCCCCCCTCATAATGGGGGGCCATTGAACTGGACGAGGGAATTTATTTCCCCCGGTTTTCCTCCATTCCGGCCAGCCCGACCTGGCCGGCCGGTTCCTTCTCAACAGGACCGGCAAAGGCCGGTCCTCTTCCGGCTTCCGACACCGGTGGCCCGGCTGGCCGCCGGTCACCTTGTTCCGCCGCGGCCCCGTTCTGACCGCGGTGTTCTCGGTTTCCTTCGACGCGGCGCGATGGCGTCGCGTCCTTGAATTCCTTTCCACGACGCGGCGTGACGGCACTGCGCATATGTTATGCATGTAACCGTGTGGTGCGACGGCACCACGCTCCTTCGTACCAACTACAAAGAAAACATTTATGAAATAAGGGGGAGGGTCGGCCATGTTTGTGCGGACCGGCCCCCTCGCATTATTCGATAACAATTAGTCAAAAACCATGAAATTCGACATGCCAAAATCAAGAACGGAAATAATTAAATAAAATAACAATAATCCCCTACCTCAGTTTCAAGAGTGGAGCACTTCAACAAGCCGTGGAAGACAAGCGTCGCGGAGGTCGGGCTTCGCGGTAATCGTACGTCGATTCCGTTGTTGTCGAGGTGCATCCGAAGAGGTAACGTCGCTGGAGAAGCTTCGTAAGCTGACGGAGAAAGCCTGAGGAGAAAGCGGCATCTCCTTTCATTGACATGGGAAGAAGATCGAAAGAAGCGGCGTCGTCGATCTTCAGAAACACACCGGCTGCGTAGAAGAGAAGAGACGACACGTCTTTCTCTTCTTATAGTGATGACGTTCTTCGTCAGAGCCTAAGAGTTCTTCGCGTTCTTCGTCACGGTTGAAGAAGATGAAGAAAGCTTCCCAAATCCTCTCAAGGTGGCAAGAGAAAACTAACCAAAATAAAATAAGTCTAAGGCTTATTTTATTTACACAACTAAACCACTTTGAATTTCAAAAGTTTGAAATTAAGTCACCCATCTTAAATAAAACATAAGTTGTCAAAATTAAAAAGAGAGGAGTTATTGGGAGTTTAAAGGTGAGTTGAAGAGTTATGGTTCGTGTGGGACCCACCACACTTAATCCTCTCAAGGGAGGTTAAGTGGATGTGGGTCCCACCCCTAACTCCCTTTGGGAGGAAATAACCAACATGGATAAAAATAAATTGTGTTTCCTCAATTTATTTAACTTCATTTATTTTCCCCCAAAACTAACTCCCAACCCGCATAAAACACAACCTCGGAAATGGTCTCCTTAAGCGAATATCGGCGCTGCGAGTTCATTGGTGTCCTCAGATTTCAATTCTGAGCACCGGATCAAAAGTTAGAAATTCCCACTCATTTGTTCACTGAACGTACCCGAGCCAAACATCGGAAATTGATTCCGGGAACACCGGGCATCGGAATCAGGTGCCGTCAGAAACCGCGCTCTTGTAAAATTCCAAAGAAAATTAAGAAAAAAATTTCCCTTGAATTTTACGGGTCATTAATAAGTACATACCAAAATCATCACATGAGATGAATCTAGTGGTGGTACCCTGGGATAATGATCTTTTATATGATGAGAATCTATAGAAGATCTTGAATCATAGAGATAATTTTATAAGACACAATAAACTAATCTGGTCAATGTGTTATGGAAGAAATAAAATTTTGTGGAGACAACATTGGAACCATAGAAAGTGATGAAATATAATTACCCTCATCTATTTTAGTTTATAAAATGAAATTTCATTCCTATAATTTTTATTTGGGGGGGAATGTAATGAAAAAAACTTTTATTAATGAAATTCTCTTTTTTAATATATAAATTCCTTGTTAAGTAATATAGTTATAGAGAACATATAAACTAAATTTTTTATTTTTGAATGATTATAAAATATATTCAGTTGAACTAAATATATCATTAATCATATTAATAATTGATAATATGGAAGTTTTAAATTAACTATTACGTTTATTATATAGTGAAAGTTGTCATAAAGTCCAATTAAAACAGATGAGAGAGTGATGTTCTCATGTACTATGATCCCACCCTATGATGCCGATTTATTATATCATCCATGAAAGATGGAATCATATGTATCCCAAGAAGATATCCAACATCTAATTCTCGAGAGAAATTGTTTATGGGAGAAGTTCGAACTTATCATGATCAAGGTGGAAATCATGTTCATCAAACCACACCAAGAAAGAACAACCATAACACACCTTAACCTTATGGAATACAATAAGTTATTAATGAGTTATGTATCTATATCTTAATAATATGAATGTTTATAATTTTATTTTAATTTTTTTTGTATATTTATCTCATTTTGTTATTACTTTATAAATGACTATATAATGGGTTTAGTGAAAATTATATTTTTATATAAAGAAATTAAAATTTCATTTTTCGGAAATATATCATCTCAATTAAGAAATTACATTTTTAAATTAAACAATTTTTTAATGAAATATTGTGTTCAGGAAATATTCTTATTGAATAATATTAATTTAAATATAAATTATAATAGAATTTAATGATGTCAAATTTAACTTTTATAAGGGTCAAGAAGTTTATTCGTGTCATAAAACTAAATATTTTTTTAATAGATAAGGATTTTTCATTAATTGTGATATTTATAATTTTCAGAAAATTTATTTTGATAAAATAAGAAATACTTTTTTATCAGCCAATTAATATTATCATATGGGTTTTTTTTTCATAATTTCATGTGATGGTCGAAGTATTAGGATAAAATTAAATATGTTAAAAATATAGAGCCATTATTATGTCAACATAATAGCCCAAAATGATTTATTAAATTATATAATGGGAATCGATGACCAAATACAGGTCTATATTTAAAAAAAAATGTGTTTTAAAGTTATTTGATTAATTTCATAAATGAGTAACGAATCCTCAAAAACCTACATTTTATTTTATGATTTTATGATCATTTTTTTATAAACATTAATCACATCTACATCGAAAGTGGTATTTTATTAATATGATTAGTACATGGAAATATAATAAATTAAAATAAACTCCTCTTTAGTAGAAACAATTTCAAAACTCCCTCTGAAGATTTTTGGTTTTTATTAATTTATAATATAGAGTCCATAACCTATGTTTAGAAATTAATAAAGAATTCCCCTCTCTTTTGAAATAAATACCCACACAACCTCCCACACCTCTTAACTCAAAACCCATTGTGAATTAAATTTATCTCCATGTATCTCTCTAAATACACTTGAAGGTATTCCATATATCTTAGTAATATCATAAAAATATTTTATAAGTGCCCCCTCATGGTAAAGGGATTCTCTTCTCTCTTTTTTATTCATGTTTTGTATTTGAGTTATGCCCTTCGATTTAAAATTTTATAGATTTGAATATGCTTTTAAAATTGAATTTAATGTCCTTATGATTCTCATGTAATGAGGTACATCCATTCACTTTCATTAAAACCATCAATAATAGTTTATGTACATACATTATTCTCCCATAATTATCTCTTAGTTTTCCATGCCAAGATTTTTGTTGACTATATGTTTCCCAATTTCCACTCAAGTGTATTCACCTAAATGTACCTATCAGTAATATATTTGAGAATTATTATGTATTAATAACCAAATCCATAATCATGGTATTAAATATGGTGAAATACATTCTCAAGTTGTATTTTTTCTATGACACACTAACACATGCACATAATGTGTACGTGACAGGTGATCCAAGAATTATACCACCCTAGAACGTATTATGTAATTTTTTTATCGCATGACACTATATGTATAGTGGATGAGATTGTTTCCTAAGAACACAATGTTATGATTTCTGGATAGTTATCCATGAACTGTGGCTATGATTACATGTTATATGTTGTTGAAACATTCCTATGTCACGTTGATGTTATCATCTTATATCATTCTTTGATGATAATGTTTAATAGTTTCACAGATTCTATGAATCATTGATATGAATCTTGTATAACATATATTACTTTAAATAAGTTATTAATTGATTATTCTCTTACTGGGTTTTATATATCATACTTTTATATTATATATCCCCATGTTATCCGATAGAGTATTATTAGAGAGGGGGAACTTAAAGAGATGTTAGGATGTTTTAAAATAATTTTATGATATCTATATTTTACATTATGGTGTTATTTATCTAATTACCCAATTACACTATACCTTTTGATCTTAGGGGAATTTATTATGTGTTCTTTTATATATTAATCATCAAATAAGTTGTATTAATAATATGGGCATTCATATTCTGCAAGCTGATTCATAAGCACATGAAAATATTTTAGGAACTTGAAAACCCATTAAAAAGTTACCCCATTTCATTTCAAAGCTATCATTGTTGAGTAATGTCTTGAAAAGACATATAAATATAATTGGTAATATCCTTCTAAACCAAGGAAAATGTGTATATCAGAAATATTATTCGATGGTTGCTAAGAACTAAACAATTCCATCTTTCCCTGATATATAAAAACACCTCTTTTAAAGATGATGTGTAAAATGAAATGTAACTCTTATATCCAAAAATCACACTTTGAAATCATAGAATAAATATTATTTTTTCACAAGATACCAATAAATATGGACATTTTTTGTTCATGATTAGCCATTTTCCTAGAATACGGTAGAATATCATTGATGAACACCACCAGAAAAGTGTCAAGATTCCTATGAAATATATGATTCCAAAAACTCTAAAAACACTTATATTTCATTAATAATATCAAGGGGAATAGCCATGTATTCATAGAAACCATAATTTCTCTTGAAGGTTGTTATTGAAATATCCACCTTCTAAAATCAATGTTGGTGATACCCTGAGCATAAGTCAATTTGAGAGAACCACTAGGATCCACTCAATTATTAAAAAAATATTTAATACATATAAGATTATATTGTTTATTCATCATAAACTAGTTGATATTATTATAATCTACACAAAGATGATGAGTTTCATGTTCTTTATTGAAAAAATAACTACTACTGCACATGGATACATTAAAGATTGAATGAAGAATTTTTTTATAACTCTTTCAACTGAACCATTAATTCCATTAATTATTTTTATCCATCCTATAATATTGATGTTAAGTAAAAGTGGTTCTTAGTGGGAGATAAATCATAAATTCCACACCTTTTCTAGTGGAAACACTGAGAAAATTTTAGAAATGTAATTATAAAATTGGTCAAAATGGTTGAAAAATATTTATTTACAATGTAATCAATAGATTTCAAAGTAAATGTATCCAACTAATAAGATAATGTCCAAAATAGTGGCACCAAATGTTCTTCTCTAGTTGTATAAAAGTCCAAGTACCCTATATATAGATAAGTTATGCTATTAGAAGATTTGAAATTTACATTCTAGGAGTAATAGTCGATATCGGATGAGATGACTATTAACCAATCAATTGAATAAATCTGGTAATAAATATCTTTCTCATGAATAGAGAAAAAGACACGTTCCCATAAATATTTATAGAAAAATCTTCCCACATAAATGGTTTATACTTTTATTGGATGAGAGGTGATTTATGATTCATGACGGAAGGCATTATCTCAATATGAAAACCCATATGACCAACAACATGAGAATCAATAAAATAGTGGACTACAACTATATCAAACAAGGATTCAATAAGGTTATATTTTAATTTAAGAGTACCTATCACCATCAAAGTAATATATTGATCCTCAATGATTATCTTCTTAACCAAATTTAATTGCTTACTCACATTCCCCTAATACCAACATCTTTAATGAGATTCCATTACCTAATGTGTTCACGTGTTCCTAGAATCATATTGTCTCTCTCATTTCTATGGATGAGAGGTACTCTAGTGAGGTCATCCATTCAAAGTGTATGATTTATGAGAAACCTAAAATGAAACTATAGACCTCGACTTTATAGTGATACAATAATAATAATGGATATTCTTGATCATATTATAGTTTTGATAAAATTTATGTCGTTCCACACAATCTCACCTCATATGAGTAAGAGAATCACATTAGAAAAAACAAGGAATGTTACACGGTCTTGGATGAAATTTTATTAATTCGGTGGTCTTATCCTGATGTGTACCTCCTCATTGAGAAAAGAAACCCCTCTTCAAATTATTCGAAACATTATAATTCCCACCAACGCCTACTGATATATAAAATAATCCCACCTCTATAATTCTTAGTAAGGTATCAATCTACCAAAGTATCCATGTTAACTATATATGTATAAAGAATAATACATTTGTAATATTTCAGGTAAATAAAGAATAAGACATATTTCATATTTAATTATATTGTGACTTAAAAATTAATTTTTCTTTAAAGGGGTCTCTATGTTCGATAGCATACCCGATACGCAATAACGAGTTTCTTTGAAATCATACGTTGCACACTAATAATATAATATTATAACATTAAATGGTAGTTAACTCCAAGCCGTTGTATTGGAGGGAATGAAAAAAACTAACTACAATATGATTATACATGTTTGTTAAATGTATTAATATTTGTTCAATAAAAATTTAGAGGCATAAAATATGAATGAATCTAATTTTAAGCATAATTTTCATTAAAAGGCCGATTTACCACTTTCTAATGGTGAACCCAATTTAAATATAGTTTTGGTCACTTTAATACATTCTAATTTGCCAAATAAAATCCTTCTTTAGAATGGGGACATCAAAATTTACTTTGTGTATGTTTTTGGAATTTTTCCGATAAGGTTCTTTTTTTTAATGAATAGTGAAAATATTGTATTTTAATTTAAAACTGCATTTTAATATAATTTATTTATATAGTTAGATTACATTTTTAATTGATTTTAAAGTGTAATTAAAATATATTTTTACCATTTAATCCAATGTTGGTCATTGGAATTAATTTCACTCTGAAATTGGACACAAACAAGTAGCAATCTTTTGATAATTATTGTTTTTTAAAAACACGCTATTTGTTTTCATAACGGAAATCATTTTTAAAATTAATTAATGCCACTTATATGTTTTGAAATTGAAAAAATATACATCAATTTTGAATTCAGAATATCAAATAAAGATTAGGCTGAATGTTTGGTTTTTTTATAAAAAACTTAAATTTTTGATGAATAGTGAAACCACATGGTAGTAGTTAAAAAACTAAAATTTTCATTTAAATGGAATTTTACCACTTCTGTGAATTGAATTTCGAAAATCCAACATAAATGGTTGTTATCAAGAAGTAAAATATGGTTCAATAAGATGAAATTTTTTTTTGTGAATAGTAACTTTTGACTCTTATTTACCGCGGTTAAAGGTAAATAGGTTAATTCAAGGTCAAAAGAATATTGTAATAATTCAAAATTAACTTAACACTTGTCGTAATATTATTGGATGAGTAATGACCAACCATGGGCATCATTGGGTCTATTTAAGGACCCCATGGATCCGTTTATGAAATATAGTGACACTTTATATTAATTAATTTAATGTAAAGGCAAAAATGACATAAACAAAAATATTTTAGTAAATTAATTTTTATATGGTGTAATATAAGTTATATTTTCAATTATACATATTCATTGGAAAGATAAAAATATTTCCTACATCATGGTTTTTTTTATAATTTTTAGAATCAAATAAATTAAATTATTTATGACACAATAATGATGTAGTATTTACCTCATTAATAAAATATTTAAATAAATAAGATTATAAAAATTAAAATAACATCCAAAACACATCCAATTCCTATTGGATGATATTATTTCGACAATGAGTCATCTTATATTTGAATTTAATGATTTTTTGACCTTTAGAAACTGAATATCATTATATAATAAAATAATATTTTCACCATTTCCTAAAGAGACCCTCCCCCCTTATAAAAAGAGATAAATTCTAACCAATTCCTCACACATCTAAAGTCTTTTGGAACATCCAACCTCTGCCCAATTAAGCTCCCTACATCTCTCTCCTCATACTAGAAGCCTTACCTTAGGCATAAGGCACTTTAAGAAGTCCTTTGGTTCAAACCAAAGGGAGTTATCCAAATTTAAGGTAACAATTTCTTTTAAAATGTTTTCTTTTATTTACTTATACAACCCCTAAACTATTTTTATTCCTTTATTTTTTAATAACACCTGTATCCTAAATATACTAGGATTTTGTTATTAGAAGGATTCAAACTACACTTATAGACACCTCCATCTAATGGATGAAGAACATAATGTTTTTGTGGATGGAAAACTAACACCTCATGAAATGATGATTGTTCAAATATCTCCAACCGCCTCTCATGGTGGCCATTATGATGGACCTATGTTTATATATGATATATATTATTTTTATGTTTTTTTTATACTTCTATGATTTCCATTTATATCATACCTTTATGGTTTCCATTATGGGTAAACGCGATAATTTCATTTGAGGAAGTGCGGACTACCGCCTCCTCAAAGTGATAGGACTCGTTCATATTATATTTGGTATGTATATAAGATATATTTAATGCTATTATATATGATAAAATACTGGAATTATAATTCTACTATGTATCATTATGTTTTAATTCCATTAAATATGAAATAGAAATGCAAGTAGAGTTCATGCGTACGTACGGCTTACCGTCTGCATGAACGGTGCATTTCATTTCTTACCGCTAAATGTTATGTACTATTATAATTAAATGTATATGTTGGATATATAATTGATATATATGATATCCAAATAATGAATATCCTTCTGGATATAATGGACTATTGACCACATGGACAACTTGTAAATATAAGGTCTTCATTTTTTACTCAAGTACCAAATATCGACAAATGACCATTATTAACTTAAATAATTACATAATGTTTATAGCATGGTAATAATTGATATAAAATGAATTATAAACATAAAAAAGGTTCTTAAGAAAGTATAAATTAACTTTAGTTTATTATTCAGGAGATTAAATAATGATCGAGTCAAGTCAGACACGAGGTAAGGGACTTTGTCTCAATCTCCTTTCATTGAGGCATATTTAGTTTTATACACGACTTTATTTTATACACCGTATAAACCCCTTTTACATTTTATTTCATTCAAATGGAATCTTTTTTATACGAATCATTTTACTAAACGACGAAAAAGGAATGTCTATTTTAAAGTAAGCGGTGACAACGACCTTTCTGTCGCCGCGAGTATTTTTGATCTTTGGATTCCTTAACAAGCCGTAATGTTTTTAAAAGGAAAAATAAATACCATATACTCCTTTTATGTATTTTGGTATTGAAAATGATTTTGAGAATGCATTAATTATTTTAATATCTTGAAATGATGTTTTGTTATTGCAATGTGGAAATGTTATCTTTCCATTATGCTTATGTTATGTGTTATGATCATGTTATGGTTCTTGGGAATTATTTAAGTATATGGGTGGTTCCATGATAAACCTAGGGAGGGTGGGCCCGGGATATCTCTCCAATGCATTGGGTAACGTGACGGAGTTAAATGTGAATGTTTCTCATAAGAGATTTAGGGAATATACTGTGATGGGTATTTCAAAGTAAATCCCTATGTAGCTGTGATAACTACAATTTAAGTATGATATGGATACTACAAGTTACTTTTATTATTTATGATTTCTATATGTTATTCATAAATCTTATGTTTTCATGTGGTAAGTAAAATAGTTTATGTTTCGTATGTATTAATGAACAAATGTTTTCTTTCACTGTTTTATAACCCTTACAGTGATTTTTATGCTCATCCAATGTTTTGAAATGTTTTCACAGAACTTAATTATGAATAATGTCAAGGATTGGATCAAGGAAAATTCATGCTATCTAAAATATGGAACTAGACATGATCCCGTTTTTCAACAGTTTTTATTCTATTAAAAAAATTGAAACGGTGTAGGAGTGTCTACTTTGTAATCTTTTGAGATATAATAGATATTTCCTAATTCTCTAAAACTCTAAACCTGAAAAGATCCTCAATGTGAATTATTCATTTAATAAATTATTATGTAATGATTAAGGACATGTACTTATAGTTGTTATCAGAGGTCGGTTTAGATAACAGTAGGAGTTAGGGTATTGTTAAATAAATGTCCATAAATTAATTTATGGTAATATTGAAATGATATAGCATTTACATATTACAATGTTGCTTCACAAGATATTTTTGTGTTCAGAATGGTTTTCCACAGAGGAAATAAGGAAGCTATGTTGGGAAAAAATCAGGAGGAAGACGAACTTCCAAATTAGAAACCTGAGATGGTCAGAATCGGAACTAAATAGTTTGTTTTAGTGATGGCACAATTGAATCAGGCTATAAATGGTTGTGGTATCCATGCAAGAGATCAGCCAAATCAGCCGCATAGTAACATGTTAGTAGTAGAGCATTTCAAGAGGCAACACCCCCCATCATTCAAAGCATCATCTGACCCTGTGCTAGATGAAGGTTGGATTAAAGCACTGGAGAGGATTTTTGATGTCATGGGTTGTTCAGAACATCAAAAGGTTAGTGTTGATAATTACTTTTTTAAGGGAGATGCTGATCTGTGGTGGTCGATGGTGAAAAATATCAGGGATAATGAGGCTATTGATGCTCTAGATTGGGATGAATTCAAAGGTATGTTTCTTGAGAAATATTTTCCTAAGGTGGTTCATCTTAGGATGGAAAAAAATTTCCTAGAATTGAGGCAGGAGGATGACTCAGTGGCTGCTTATGAAGAAAAATTCACTCGATTGGAAAGGTATGCTCCAAATTTCATACGAGATCTTGATACTAAAATCAACCGTATTTACTCAGGATTAAATACAATATATCGAAGGTATTTAGCTTCTCGTGGGTTCAAATTTTTTGAAAAAACATGTTCATTGTGCAGAGAAGGTGGAAATGGAGTTTGTCAATGATCATGTGTTCTTTGACAAACAACATAATAAGAGGTCTAGGTGACAGAAAAAAGGGAAGAACTCTTCAAAAAAGTCTGATGGTAAGAAACTTAAGTTTAAAGTATGTGAAAATTGCGGTAAAAAGATTTCTGGGGAATGTCTTTTGAATTCTGTTAAGTGTTATCGATGTGGTAAAATGGGACATAAGGCTTGTAATTGCACTGAAAAAGATTAGGGTAATGGTAAGACAAAATATGATTTAGAGTCAGTAAAATGATTTAAGTGCAATTAAATGGGTCATTATGAAAATGAGTGTCCAACAAAGAACTCAACTAAAGGAAAGATGCCAGAGTACAAGCAGAAAGGGGTGGTGAAATCCTTTGCCACTACTTCAGTAGATGTTGGGTCATAAAATGAAGTTATATCAGGTACACTGTTTTTTTTTCAGATCATTCCAAAGTGTTATTTGATTCAGGGTCTATACACTCTTTCATTTCTGAGAAGTTTTCTAGTAAATTGGAAATTTCATCTCAAGATATGAATACAGAACTTATGGTAACAACACCAGGAGGAAATGGTGAGACATAAATAAAACATAAGAACATTCCTGTCCTTGTGTGTGGAACAAATCTACTCAAAAACCTTATTGTTTTTCCTCTAGTAGAATTTTCTGTTCTTTTGGGCATGGATTGGATTGTTGTTTATCATGCTAAGATTGACTGTAGAGATAAAGAGGTTTCTTTTCAGAAATATTTTCAGTTTTTGTAAAAGAATGAACCCTTTCTTTTGATAACTAATCAGGAAGATGAGAAACTAGCAAAAGATGGAAATGAATGTTACCTTGCACGTATTGTTGAAAATAAAGGAACAGTTCAGATTAATGATGTTCCAGTGGTAAATGTGTATCTTTCTGTTTTTCCTAATGAGTTGCCTAGTATTATACCAGATCGGGAATTTGAATTTACTATTGACTTAGTTCTTGATGCTAATCGAATTTCAAAACCCCCTTATCGAATGGCTCAAATTGAACTTTTATAGTTAAATAAGCAATTGTAGGAGTTATTAGATAAAGGTTTCATTCGACCTAGCAAATCACCAAGGGGTGGTCCTGTCTTGTTTGTTAAAAAGAAAGATGGTTCAATGAGACTTTTCATTGATTATAGAGCATTGAATAACATCACTTTTAAGAATAAGTATCCTTTTCCTCATATCGATGATTTGTTTGATCAGCTCCAAGGAGCTCAATATTTTTCAAAGATTGACTTGATATCGGGGTACCATCAGATGAAAGTAAAGGAAGCATAAATTCCGAAGACTGCATTTCGTTCTAGATATGGCCATTATGAATTTGTAGTTATGCCTTTTGGTTTAACAAATGCACTTTTTGTATTCATGGATCTTATGAATAGAAATTTCTGTGAGTTCTTGGATAAGTTTGTGGTTGTGTTCATTGATGATATTTTGTTTTATTCAAAAAGTAAATAGGAGCATGAAAGTCATTTAAGGGTTGTCTTGTAAACCTTAAAAGAAAATAAACATTATGGGAAATTCAGCAAGTGTGTGTTTTGGTTACAAAAAATTTCTTTCCTTGGTCACATTGTTTAAAAAAATGGCATAACAGTTGATCCTGCTAAAACAAAAGTTGTTGAAGAATGGCCAAGACCCACAAATATAACCTAGATTCATAGTTTTCTTGGTTTGGTAGGTTATTAGCGGAGGTTTGTTGAAAATTTTTCACAGTTATCTAGTCAAATGACTAAGTTAACACAAAATGGTGTTAAGTTCATCTGGAAAAAAGAATGTGATGATTGTTTTCAGGAATTAAAAAAAGAAAATGGTGAATTCTCCAGTTTTGGCACCGTCATCCAGAAATTTTGAGCGTGTTATCTATAGTGATGCTTCGTTGAAAGGAATTGGTTGTGTCCTTATGCATAATGATCAGGTAATTGCTTAAGCTTCCCGTCAGTTGAAACCCCATGAGTTAAATTACCCTACACATGATTTGGAATTAGATGCTTTTGTTTTTGCATTAAAAATTTGGAGGTATCATATGTATGGAGTGAAGTGTGAAATACATACTGGTAAAAAAAGATTAAATTATATATTCACTCAAAAAGAATTGAACTTGAGACAGAGGAAATGTTTGGGATAAATCAAGGATTATGATTGCAGGATCCATTTCCATCTAGGAAAAGGAAATAAAGTGGCTAATGCTTTGAGTAAAAAAAGTAATGTTTCATTAACTATGTTATGTTTGGAACAAGATCCTTTGGTTTTTGATTTGATAAGCATTGTCATATAAATTTTTGGTGCATAAAATTATTCTATTTTGTTTCAGGTTTCGGTGAAATCATCTCAATCAGATAGAATAAAGCAAGCGCAGAAAGAAGACAGTGAGTTGCAGAAAAATGTAAATTTGTTTCAGAAGGTTAAGTTTCCTAATTTTAACACTGACAATGAATGTGTTTTGAGGTTTGGAAGGAGATAATGTGTGCCTTGTGATTCACAGTTGAAGAATGAGTTTTTATGTGAAGCTCATAGTTCTCTATTTTCAGTTCATCCTCGTAGTACTAAGATGTACATAGATCTTCGGGAGTATTATTGGTGGGATGGAATGAAAAGTGATATTGCTGATTTTACTGTGAAGTGTTTGAATTGCTAGCTGGTTAATGTAGAGTGGCAGTTACCAAACAGAATTCTTCAGCCTTTACTGGTGCCCGAGTGGAAATGGGAAAATATATCCATGGACTTCGTTGTGGGATTACCGAAGACATCTAAAGGTAATAATGAAATCTGGGTTATTGTTGATTGATTGACTAAACCTGCTCATTTCCTTCCTATTCGAGATACATTGTCTCTAGATCAACTTGTTCGGTTGTATGTCAAAGATATAGTTAGGTTTCATGGAGTTTCCCTCTCCATTGTATCAGATCATGATCTCAGGTTTACTTCAAAATTTTTGATAGGCCTTCAGAAGTCATTGGGTACTGAATTAAATTTTAGTACAGCTTTTCATCCTCAATTATATTGGAAATCAGAACGAACAATTCAGACCTTGGAGGATATTCCACGTGCTTGTTCACTAGATTACCAGGGAAGATGGGACCAACATATATCTTTGGTTGACTTTTCATATAATAACAGTTTTCATTCTAGTATAAAGATGGCTCCATTTGAGGTATTATATGGAAAGCATTGTTGAACTCTAGATTTTTGGGATGAAGTTGGTGAAAGGATGCTGATGGGACCATAATTTGTAGAAGAGATGGCAGAGAAAAATCATTTGATTCAGAAGAACATGAGAACAGCTTAGAGCAGACAGAAAAGTTATGCATATAACCAGAGGAAGTATATTTCTTTTGAGGTAGGTGATAATGTTTTCTCAATGTTTCTCCGTGGAAAAGTGTGATTCATTTTGGTAATATGGGAAATTTGGGTCTGAGGTTCATTGAACCATATGAAATTCTGGAGAAATTTGGATCAGTTGCATACAAACTGGCTTTAACTCCAAGTTTATCCCAGGTACACAATGTTTTTAATGTTTTGATGTTGAGAAATTATTTGTCAGATCCATCTCATATTTTGAGCCCAGAGGTAGTTCAGTTGGAAGAGAATCTCTCTTATGAAGAACAACCAGTTCAAATTCTTGACTGTAGAGAGCAAGTGTTACGGAATAAGGTAATTCACCAGGGAAAGGTTTTGTGGAAAAACCATATGGTTGAAGAGGCAACATGGGAATCTGAAAATGATATGTGGGGTAAATAAACCCACTTATTTTGATAAGTAAAATTGCGAGTGTAGGATCAAATATGTAACAATGAGATTCTCAATATAAAATAGGGGGGTGAATTGTATACTTTAAAAATTTCATTAGAATCTTTAAAGTTATGTTTAACAAGATTAAACAAACAATCACAAGACCTATTAAAGAAAACTTTTCTAATTTCTTAAAATAATGATTCTACCTTAAAGCGTATAGAATCTGTAATATAATCAGAGTAATAAAATTATAAAGTATAATCAGTTTATACTTTCAAACACTAACAAAGATAATATACAACAATGAATTTAAAAAAACGTTTACAAGTAAACAAGAAATAATAAGATTCTTTTAACCTAAAGAGAAGGGTATCTAACAACCTTGGATAAAGGTTCCTTGATTTATACATTCATGAAAGACTGTCTTACCCAAACCCAGGTAATCCCTCTATCCTAAGATTGGTATATGTCTTGCTATCCCTGCAAGCCCTCGATTTAGAAGGAAATCAGAACCTCTGTCTTCCAAACCCAGAAGCCCATGATCAGCATGATTAGAGTATGCACTATGCAAGTCTGAACAAGTTGTTCACAACATCTGTATGAAGAACTATGAGTTGTAAGAGCCTCTCTCTCTAGAAAATACTTCACAACTTTTTCACAAGCATCAAGTTCATACACTCTCTACATTTGTATTTTCTCATTCAAATGAGCTTTTATTTATAGGAAAAACTTCCCAACGGTCTGATCCTTTCCAATGGTCATATTTTCCTTAAATTTCAAAGGGAACTGGACATGTGGAAAACATACAACGGTTAGTCATTAACAGATTGTACTAAATCGTTTCAAGTAATGGAAACGATGTTAAGGTAAAGAGAAATGTTAAGTATAAGAAGTCTTGGAGTCCGATATCATTGGAATGATACACAAGGAAACTCTAACATTATCATGAAATTGTAATCTTAAGAAATAAAGAAAATACATTCTTATAAATAACATTCTCAAGAAAATGGAATCATAATATCGGAGTCAAAAATACAATAGATTCGGTGTCATGAATATCAGCATCATATATACACCAGATTCGGTATTGAAAAATCGGCATCATATATACACCGGAATTGGTATTGAAAATCAGAATCATTTATACACCAGAATCAGTATTGAAAATCAGAATCACATATACATAGTAATCAGTATTGAAGTTCGGAATCATATATACACCGGAATCAGAATTGAAATTCGGCATCATATATACACCGGAATCAGAATTAAAAAACTGAATGAAAAATCGTAATGAAAGATTTGTAAGTATAACAGAATGGAAAATTGGAATGACAGATCTATAAGTCCAATGGATTTGAAAAACACAATGATATATCTATAATCATAACAGAAGAACAATTCCGGGTCTTAAGAAAAAATAGAACTGAAAAAAAATATTCAGAACGTAAGAAAAAGTGCTTGTGATTTTCAAAACCTAAAACCATAAGGAAAGGAGAAGTCATAAGATATCCTTATTGACTCAACAATCTCCCCCTTTTTGAGAAGAACAAGAAACTTTTATAAGGAATTATATATTGACCAAGATAAACAAGTATGAAAAAATTATCTCCCCCTTTGAATGAGATTATAAATGAATACGAATAACTCTCCCTTAGGTCATGTTTCCCAAGGATCATATTCTTGATCTTTAAGCCTGGGTTTTCTTAAAGGAATAACTCCCCCTTAGATAAACAACACCTCTTAAAAGAAAACTCCCCCTTGGAAATTTTACTTTCTTTTCCAGAATCCCCCTTAATAGATTCTCCCACTTGGAGATTAAATTATTCCTTTAAATAAATTCTCCCCCTTTGTGATTTTAAAAAAGAGGGAAAGGAATGGAGAAGTATAATATGTACCTGAATGGTTATGCAAGAATACATATGAAAACAAAAGAAAGATATGCAATAAATTGTGTAAGAAAATTTTAGAAATAAGGTTTATATTACAAAAAAACATCGGAATGTAAAAGTCATCCATTCTTCTTCTACTCAGACAAAATCTTCTTTATCAGGACCTTGAGCTTCTTGACTTCCTTATGATAATCTTGAAACATTTTCAGCAAGATCTCCTTATCCTAGTTATTTTTTTCTAATGCCAAAATCTTTTCTTCTTGAGAAAAAAACTTTTTCTCTAATTCAACTCTAACTTCCTTTTCCCTGCTAACATTTCGGGAAATAGAAATGGGTTGACTAACCTTCTCAGATATTGAAGCCATAACCTTCTTGAATTCGGTTTCACAAGAATTAAAAGCTCCCTTGGTTGAATATATGAAATCAACAGACTGCCTGAGCATATCATTGATGTTTTTGGTGTAGTTAAAGACTTTCTTACAAGTTACCTTTTGATCTTTGTAATCAATCAAAAGATTAATGATGTTTTCTTATTGCTTGATAACCATTTCCATAATCATATTGATCAATTACGTCTTTTGATTTTGGGTCTCTTGCATCATTTGACTTGGAGCATCTATGTTTGAAAGAACCGGAATGGTATTGACCAACTTTATTAGAGACATCATGATGAAATCATCTTCAACAGATGTAGAGTATTCAGATCCTGAAACATCTTTTCCTTTCTCAGCTCCTCTTGGAGTTAAGGAATCTTGTCTCTATATACTCTTAGAGGTCCTCTGAGGAGTTTCTCTATCAGGTGAAGCAACCAAAATACTCTTTCCTTTTTCAGGATTTCGAACTGGGGTTTGTTCATCAGATACTTGGTCAACATTATGATCTTCCCATTCCTCTTATTACTTTTGAAATTCTTCCTCTTATTCACCTTGATGTTCAAATTATTCTTTATCATCTTCTTCCAGTTCAGTTTATACATGTTATTCTTCTTCTACTTCAATTTCTTCCGCAACTTCTACCTCTTCCTCAACTTCCTCCTCAATTTATTCTTCAATTTGTTCTCCGACTTGTTTTGCAGATTTGGAAATTGAACTCGAAGAAGTTCCAAAATAATATTCCACTCTCCTTAAAGTATACTCATCAACTTCTTGTACTATCTGATCTTCTACTTCTTGAATGGGTTCGGATAAAACTAGAAATTTCTTAGATTTCTGGATTTCTAGAGTGACCAATAGTTTCTTATGAGAAACATTAGATTTCTGTACTTTATGAGACTTCTTTTCCACAACATTCAATAAAGACTGGCACACTAGGGTTTCATAGGACTTATTCTTCAACTTCTTCTCCTTCTTTTATTTCTCATGATTTTTAGTTTTCTTGATTTTAAAGGCCTTAGACTCCGCTGGATTCAAACAAAAAGAAGGAAATCCTTCGTTTTTTGGTGGCTTCCATTTATCTCCACTTTGGAACTATTGCATCTGAATAGGCTTTGGGTTTCGTTGCAGGAGGAGGTGCTAATACCGAGACATCAGAAACTGATACTGGCATGCTCGCTTCAACAATTTTTCATTTCTTAGGTACCGACTTTGAATATTCTGGAACATAACACTTGTTCTGGACAACCATCTCATTAAAGTTCTTCAATTATGGAATAAACTCTACTTTCATCATCCTTAGAGTTTTTTCACTCAGTAACAAAATCTTTAATGGATTCGAGACTGACCGACATGGAACATTATGATCTTGAAGACAGATAACAATTATCCAAGAAATTTTTTCTGGGTATATAAGGATCTGAGATCGGATAGATCCACCTTTAATTGCTTGGATGGTGAGAAACATGTACTTCATCAAGTTGATCTTCCATAGGTTGACAAGGAAGTCTAAGAGAATGATATCACATATCTTAAAAGAATCCTTATCTCCCTATTGTGGAATACTAAATCCTTGCATCCAAAGGGAAACCATCTTCTGATTCATTGAGAGATTCATGATCTTCTAATTCTTAACAAATTTGAGACCAAGAAAATCAAAAGTCTTAGCTTTTTCAAAAGAACCTTCTTTCTCAAGGGGTTTTTGAGAGAATATAAGAGCTTCCTATTCATATGAAATATTGAGAACATTTGCTGCCTTTTGTAAAGTACTGTATAAGTCTAATCATAACATTTGAATTTAAACAGATCCTTACCATCCTTTTGAAAGAAAGAAAGAGATTCATAGAACTGAACAACACGATTAGGAAAAACTGGATCTTGATATTTCTCCTTACCAACATAGATGCTTTCCCATCTATTAGACTTTATTACCTTAGGAATACAAGAATAATATTTCTCAAAGAACATAGGGCATAGTAACCTTTCTCTAAATATTGACAAATCCTTTATCTCCTTGCTAATCAGCATCTGATCTGCTGAGGATTCTATAGTCCTTCGGAGAAATAGATCTTCAGAACGAAAGCTTTGATGGAAACAGAACTTCGTCTCTGAGATCAGTAAGGATGGTGTGTAACTTGGAAAAAGGAACCACTTATATAGACATGGATATGACTTTTCAACTTCCATAAGATAATAAAATGGATAAAGATAATCTGATCTAATCTAACGGTTGAGGATGGATGTTTGAAAAATGTATTCCGATCTTTTGATGTAAGGTAAAACAAAAATTGTGAAATACCAACAACTAAAACTTAGCATAAGAAAATAAATGGTAAGGGAGATTAACTTTTGGAAAACTCTTTAGAATTTATCAGTATTAATAATTTTCTCCGAAATTTTCAAATTCAAAATTTTCAAATCCGAAATTTTCAAAATGGAAAAAGATTTTAAAGAAAGAAAATAAACAAAAATTTATACTCCCCCTGAAATAATGAGTATTTTAATGTTAGGAGATGATTTAAACAACAAGTAGATATGAATGACTACCTTAAAGAAATCATTAATAGCTTCTGTTTAATATATTCAAATCTATCGGAAGGTAATGGTTTTGTAAAGATATCAGCAAGTTACTCACGTGTTCTGATGAATTAAAGAATGATATCTCCTTTATGTGTGTGATCCCTAAGAAAGTGATCTCTAATATCTATGTGCTTTGTACGAGAGTGATGTGAAGAGTTTTTACATAGGATAATGGCACTTTATTATCACAAAAAATTGGATTCCTAGTAAAACTCATACCATAATATGTGAGTGTGTGTTGCATCCACAACACTTGAGCAGAAAAACTTCCAGCTACTACATATTCAGCTTTAGCAGTGGAAAGTGCAACAGAGAATTGTTTCTTGCAAAACCAAGAAACTATGGAATCTCCTAAGAAATGGAAAGTTCAGGTTGTACTTTTTCAATCCATTTTACAACCACCAAAGTTAGCATCCGAAACACATTTAAGTTCAAAATCATTTCTAGAGGAATAAAATAGTCCCAAATCTAAAGTTCCCTTTAAATACCGGGAAATTTTTTTATAGCTTTTAAATGGGATTATTTAGGATTTTCTTGAAGTCTTACACATAGGTATACAGAGAACATTATTTCAGGTTGAGTAGCTATTAAATAAAGTAAATTTCTTATCATCCCTTTATAATATGTTTGATCTACAGGTTTCCCTGCTTCATCAATATCAAGAGTATTAGAGGTTCTAATATAAGTACTTATACTCTTAGTGTTGTCATACCAGAACTTCTTTAAAAGATCTTTGATATACTTATGTCAGTATATGTAAGTTCCCTCTGGTTTTTGTGAAATTTGAAAACCAAGAGAAAATATTAACTCACCCATCAAACTCATTTGAAACTCAGATTTCATAAGATTCGCAAAGGAATCAGTTACAGATTCCTGATTTGATCTGAAGATGATGTCAACAACATAAATTTGAACAATCAAAACATATTTATCATTTTTCCTAATAAAAAGGGTTGGACCAGTAGCTCCCTTAACATAGTTTTTTTGAAGAAAAAATCATGAATGTCCTTCATACCAAGATCTAGGGGCTTGTTTAAGTCCATATAAAGCTTTGGTACGTTTATAAACATGATTAGGATATTTTGTATCTTCAAAGCTAGTGGGTTGATCTACATAGACTTCATCCTATACATAACCATTAAGAAAATCACACTCCACACCCATTTGATAAAGTTGAATACTAAAGAATGATGCAAAGGATAGAATAATATGAATAGCTTCAAGTCTTGCTATAAGAGAATAGTTTTCTTCATAGTCTATGGATTCTTGTGGGTTATAGACTTTTTCAACCAATCTTGATTTATTTCTAACAATGACTCCATTTTCATCACATTTGTTTCTAAAAAATCCATTTTACTTTAAAAACAGAAGTTTTCATAGGGTTTTCAACCAAGGTCCAAACATGACTCTTTACGAATTCATTGAGTTTATCTTGCATAGACTTTATCCAATATTCATCACCCAAGGATTATTCAAGAGTCTTTGGTTCAAATTTGGAAAGAAATGAAACATGTTCAAATTCATTCCTTAAAGAACTTCTGGTTCTTACTGGTTGATTAACATTTCTAATGATATTATCACTGGGATGATTCCTAAGTAACAACTGAATTGGATTTTGAAAACCCTGTTCATTAACATAAGGTAGAAAATATTCAGGGGTAAATGTTTCAGAAATATTCTCTTGAAAATTAACTTTTTCTTAAAAATCTTCTATCAAAGATTGGTGATCAGTTTTAGAAAACACATCTGAAGATGTAGGTTGTTTGAAAACAAAAGGATCATTTTCATCAAAATTAACATGTACACTTTCTTCCATAGTACAAGTGTTTTTATTAAAAACTCTATATGCCCTAGAGTTAGTAGAGTAACCTAAGAAAATTCCTTCATCGGATTTGGGTGAAAATTTATGTAAGTTGTCCTTCGTAATCAAGATATATACTTTGAATCCAAAAAATTTAAAGAGACTTTTTTTTTGTCAGTCCATAACCCATAAATTGTTTTATTAAGAAATGGTCTTATTAAAACTCAACTTATAGTATAACCAGTAGTACTTACATCTTCAGCCCAAAAATGTTTAGATATAGAATATTCAATCAACATGGTTCTTGTCATATCTTGAAAAATGAAATTTATTTTTTCGACAACACCATTTTGTTGAGGAGTTCTTGGAGCTCAGAAGTTGCGAGAAATTCATTTTTTACTACAAAAAGTTTCAAAATCCTAATTTTCAAATTCTCTACCATGATCACTATGAATAGTTATTAGCGGTAGGTTTTTCACATTTTTAACTTGATCTCTAAAGATTTAGAAAAAAGAAAGAGCTTCGGATTTCTTTGCGAGCAAATAGACCCAAGTAAATCTATTATAGTCATCAACTAGGACAAACACATTGTATTTTCCTCCAATACTTCAAGTTTGTGTTGGACCAAATAAGTCCATGTGAACTAACTATAAGTAATTATAAGTTGTAACATCACTTATAGGTTTAAAGCTAGATTTATGTTGTTTTCCTTATTGAAAAGGATCAAAGACTTTTGAAGAGTCAAACATAAGTTCCGTTAAATCCCGAACAAGTTCTTTCTTAGAAATCTTACTTAGATTCCTTAAATTACAGTGTCCTAGTTTCCTATGCCAAATCCATGATTGATCTTTAAATGCACTAAGGAAAGGTATATCTTGACTTCTAAGGTCTTCTAGGTTTATGGTGTATACATTCTCATGCCAAAGGGTAGAGAAAATTAACTCATCCTTGGAATTGTGAACTAAACATTTATCATTTCTAGAATTCACAAGGTAACCTTCATCACATAACTATCTTATGCTTATGAGGATGTGCCTTAGGACTTTTACAAAAAGAACATTTGAAATAAAAACTTTACCAAGAAGAATATGTAACCTATAACGACAATTTATCTTTGAGAGTTATCACCAAAAGTTACCTTCCCACCCTTTGTTTTTAAAATTTTCTTCAAATAGTCTTTGTTACCAGTCATGTGCCGGGAACATCCACTATCCATGTACTAAATATTTTTGGTACTTCCTTCAATTTCTTGAAAAATAAAGAGTTAGATCATCGGAATACAAATTTGCTTGTATCCAGAATTATTAGGTAATAAGATCTTGGGTAACCATATTTGCTTAGAGAAATAATCCTTATGAAACCCAAGGGATTGAACTCTATTTAAAGATCATTTTTTCTTCCAATGCCCACCACTCTAGCATTTAGTACAAAAAGGGGAACTAGAAGGAACAAAATAATTATTTCTAAAAATAGGTTTTCCATAAGAATAACCTAAACCCTTACTATTACCATGAGGTCGGATCTGGGAATACATCTTGTCAAAATTTTCCTTAACAGAATTTAATTTTGAAAGAAGTTTCTTGAAGGAAAATATTTCAAATTTTAGTCTCAAGACTAAATTCTCATCCTCAAGAATAAAAGATTTAGAGTTAAGTTTATCCTCTAAAACAACTTTTTCTAAAAACAGATTTTTAATATCCTAATAATGTTTATCCTTCTCATAATTAACTTCCTCATGTTTATTGGAAAGCTTCCATAAAACAACATTTTTTTCATCAAGTTCTTTTGAAAGATCTAAAATCTCTTTTGTCAAAATAGATTCTCTAGAATTTCCTTTATCAACTTTCTTAAAAATTTTACAATTTATCTTTTCTGACAGCTTAGAAAATCTAAAAACTTCCTCATAGGAAGGTAAATCATTATCATTATCTGATGAAGAAGATTCTTTATCTGAAGAAAAACCTATATTTGGAAAATTTTCACTTAAAGACATATTGGTTTAGGATTCAGCAGTTCGTACCATAGCCATAAGACAATGATTTTGAAATGAAGCTCTGGATACTAGACCAATATTATTTTTCCCAGAAGATTCATATTCTAATGAATCAACATAATAATCTCCACCACTGACACTCCAAGTTTCATCAGCTTTCAGTACTTTCTTATTCTTTGATCTGTAGATCGTCTTCTTGTTTCTTTAAGAATTCTTGTCTTTCTTGTCTTTCTTCTTGAGTAAAGGACAATCAAGTCTGATATGACCAGTTCTTCTACATTAATAGCATGTCACTTCTCCATCATTCTTATCTTTTCCATATTTCTTCTTGTATCTATATTGAAAGTTCTTCTACCCAACAATCTTGTTCATCCTCCCAGCAAGATTGGCTAACTCATTTTATAACGCATCACTTTCACTAGATTCATATTGAACAACAATCTTCGTAGCTTTAGATCTTGTAATTCTTTCAGGAGTCTTGGATTTCATATGATTTGAAGTAGTTGTAAAAGCAACACCTCCATTTCCATTCTTCTTCTTAATATTATCAGCATCTCTCTTCATTCTGGTGTCATGTTGAAGAAGAGTTCCAAATAGTTCATCAAGATAAATCTGAGTAACTTTCATATTCTCATATATGGCCGTCCTCTTGGATTCCCATTCGATAGGCATGATGTCAATAATCTTTTATAGAAGAGATTCATCATCTATACCTTTCTCACCCATGGATTGTAAACTATTGAAAATAGTCAGAAATCTTTGTTGTACCTTACATACAGGTTCTCCATAAGGAAATCAGAACCCATGATACTCAGCCCTGAGCATGGCTCTTCTAGTTTCAATAACTTTGGAAGTTCCAAAGTGAGTTACTTCAAGCTTCTTCCAAATACTATTTTCAGCTTCAGAGGATGAAATATGGCTATATATATTTCTTGTCATGGAACATATCAAAGTATTACATACCTTAAAATTCATCTGATATTCCACCTTTTCTGGATTAGTAAAGGTTCTATGTTCCTTATTGGGAATATTATAATCTCTAGTTGACATAATGTAGTTGTCTACACCTGTGTTTATCAAAAAGGTCTTCATTCTATCTCTCCAGTACTCAGTCATTTCCATCAAAGATTGGTGGTCTTATAGGATTGAGATTATCTAAATATCCAACATGAATACCTTCCATACTAAAAAAGATATTTCTTTCCATAAAACTTATTAGTAGTAAAAGTTTAAGAACAAATATGAAGAACTGAAGAATAGGAAAACTTGAGAAAGAAATATTATATGTTGATAGAAGTATTTCAGAGACCTCCTTTGATACCAATTGTATGATCGAATATGTAAAAATGAGATGCTCAATATACAAAAGACGGGGTGAATTGTATTATTTAAAAATTTCTTTAAAATCCTTAAAGTTAAGTTTAACATGATTAAACAAAAAATCACAAGACCTCTTAAAAAAACCTTTTCTAATTTCTTAAAAGAAATATTCTACCTTAAAGCATATAGAATCTATAATATAATCAGAGTAATGGAATTACAAAGTATAAGAAGTTTATACTTTCTAACTTTAACAAAGATAACATACAACAACAGAATTAATAGAACTTGTAAAAGTAAAGAAGTAACAATAAGATTATTTTAACCCAAAGAGAAGGGTATCCCACAACCTTGGATAAATGTTCCTTGATTTATAATTTTAAGAAAGCCTGTCTTACCCAAACCTAGGTAAGACCTCAATCCAAATATTGGTATCTTTCTTTCTCTCCCCGAAAGCCCTCGATTTAGAAGGAAATCAGAACCTCTGTCTTCCAAACCCGGAAGCCCATAGTCAGCATGATCAGAGTCTCCACTAAGCAAGTATGAACAAGTATTTCACACCCGAAAAAGTTGTTCACAACATCTGCATGATGCACTGAGAGTTGTAAGAGCCTCTTTATCTAGAAAATACTTCACAGCTTATTCACAAGCATCATGTTCATCCACTCTCTAAATTTGTATTTTCTCATTCAAATGATCTTGTATTTATAGGAAAAAATTCCCAACGGTCGGCTCCTTTCCAACGGTCTTATTTTCCTTAAATTTTAGAGGGAACTGGACACATGGAAAACATACAATGATTAGTTTGTAACAGATTGTACAACATCATTTCAAGTAACAGAAATTATGTTCAGTTAAAGAGAAATGTTAAGTATAAGAAGTCTTGGAGTCCGATATCATTGGAATGATACATGAGGAAACTCTAAAATTATCAAGAAAACATAATATTAAGAAATCAGGAAACAAATTATTAGAAATAACATTTTCAAGAAAACAGAATCATAAAATCAGAGTCAAAAATGCACCAGATTCGGTATCATGATTATTGGCATCATATATACACCAGATTTGGTATTGAAAAATTTGCATCATATATACACCGGAATGGGTATTGAAAATAGGCATCATATATATAGCAGAATCAGAATTGAAATTCGGAATCATATATACACCGGAATTGGAATTGAAAAACTGAATGAAAAATTGTAATGACATATATGTAAGTGTAACATAATGGAAAATCGGAATGACAGATCTATAAGTCTAACAGATTGATAAAATGTAATGATATATTTGTAAGCATAACTGAATGAGAATTATGGATCTTTAGAAAAAATAGAACTGAAAAAAATATTCAGAACTTAAGAAAAAGTGATTGTGATTTTCAAAACATAAAACCATAAGGAATGAAGAAGTTATAAGATATCCTTATTAACTCAACAATGAGAACGAAATTCCCAAAAGGGGGGAAGGATGTAACATCCCCGGTAAATAAAGAATAATACATATTTCATATTTATTAATATTGTGAGTTAAATATTATTTTTACTTTAAAGGGGTTTCTATGTTCGATAGCATACCCGATACACAACAACGAGTTTCTTTGAAATCTTACTGTGCACACTAATAATATAATATTAATATTTTCAATGGTAGTTAACTCCTAGACTTTGTATTGGAAGGAATGAAAAAAAACTAACTACAATATGATTATACATGTTTGTTAAATGTATTTATATTTTTTCAATAAAATGTTAGAGGCTTAAAATATGAATGAATCTAATTTTAAGTATAATTTACATTAAAAGGTCGATTTACTGCCTTTTAATGGCGAACCCTCTTTAAATATAGTTTTGGTCACTTTAATACATTATAATTGAGCAAAAAAAATCCTTATTTATAATTGGGATATCAAAATTTACTCTGTGTAAATTTCTGGAAATTTTCTGATAAAGTTCATTTTTTAATGAATAGTGAAAATATTGTATTTTAATTCAAAACTGTGTTTTAATCTAATTTATTTATATAGATAGATTATATTTTTAATTTGATTTAAAGTGTAATTAAAATATATTGTTACCATTTAATCCAATTTTGGTCATTGGAATTAATTTCACATTGAAATTGGACATAAACAAGTATCAATCTTTTGATAGTTATTGTTTCTTAAAAAACACGCTATTTGTTTTGATAATGAGAATTAATTTTAAAATTAATAAATGACACTTATATGTTTTAAATTTGGAAAAATAGACATAATATTTTAATTTGGAATATCAAATATATCTTAGGCTGAATTTCGGTTATTTTTGTGAAAAACATCAATTTTTGATTAATAGTGAAACCACTTAGTAGTAGTTAAAAAATTGAATTTTTCATTTAAATAAAAGTTTACCACTTCTGTGAATTGAATTTAAAAAATCCTATATACATGTTTGTTATCAAAAAGTAAAATTTCGTTCAATAAGATGAAAATAATTTTTGGTGAATAGTAACTTTTGACTTTTATTTACCGCGGTTAAAGGTAAATAGGGTAATTCAAGGTTAAAAGAATATTGTAATAATTCAAAATTACATTAAAACTTGTCCAAAACTTATTGGATGAGTAATGACCGACCATGGGAATATTATGATCTATTTTGGGACCCCATGGAGCCACTTGTTAAAGATAATGACAGTTTAGATTTATTAATTTAATGTAAAGGCAAAAATGACATAAACAAATATCTTTTAGTAAATTTATTTTTTTATGGTATTATATAAGTTATATTTTCAACTATAAATATTCATTGGAAAGATAACATGATTTCCTACATCATGGTAATTGTTTTATAATTTTTAGACATATAAAAAATTAAATTATTAATGACACAATAATGATGTTGTATTTACCTCATTAATAAAAGATTTAAATAAATAAGATTATAAATATTAAAATAACATCCAAAACCTATATAATTATATTTGGATGATATTATTTCCACTATGAGTCTTTATATCTTCTCTTTTATTGATTTTTTGACATTTATAAACCAAATATCATTATATAACAATATAATATTGTCACACATTCCTAAAGAGCCCCTCATCCCCCTTATAAAAGGAGACCACTTCTAACCAATTCCTCACACCTCTAAATCCTTTTTGATCATCCACACTCTGACCAATTAATCTCCCTAAATTCCTTGACTCCTCCTAGAAGCCTTACCTTTGGCAGAATTCACTTCAAGAAGTCTTTTGGTTTAAACAAAAGGGAGTTACCCAAATTAAAGGTAACCGTTTCTTTTAAAAAATTTTCTTTTATTTTACTTCTCCAACCCCTAAAATCTTTTTATTCCTTTATTTTGTAACAAAACCAGTATCCTCAAAATACTACGATGTTGTTATGATAAGGATTCGAACTACACTTACACACATCTCCATCTAATGGATGAAGAACATAATGTTTCTGTGGATGGAAAACTAACGCCTCACAAAACGATGATTGTTCAAATATCTCCAACTGCCTCTCATGGTGGCCATTATGATGGAACTATATTTATATATGATATATATTATTTTTATGTTTTCTTTATGCATATGTAATTTCTATTTATAGCGTACCTTTATGGTTTCCATTATGGGTAAATGTGATTATTTCATTTGAGGAAGTGTGGACTACCGCCCCCTCAAAGTGATATGACTCGTTCATACCATATGTGGTAAGTATAAATGATATATTTAATGATATAATATATGATAAAATAATGGAATTATAATTCTACTATGTATCATTATGTTTTAATTCCATTAAATATGAAATATAAATGGAAGTAGCATTCATGCGTACGTACGGTTTACCATCTCCATGAACGGTGCATTTCCTTTCTTACCACTAAATGTTATATACTATTATAAATAAATGTATATTCTGGATATATATGATATATATGATATAGAGATCATGAATATAATTCTGGATATAATAGACTATTGACCACATGGACAACTTGTAAATATAAGGTGTTCATTATTGACTCAATTACCAAATATCGACAAAAGGACCATTATTAACTTAAATAATTACATAATGTTTATAACATGGTAATAATTGATATAAAAGGAATTATAAACTTGAAAAATGTTATTAAGAAAGTATAAATTAACTTTAGTTTATTATTCAGAAGATTAACGAATGATCGACTCAATTCGGACACGAGGTAAGGGACTTCGTCTCAATCTTCTTTCATTGAGGCATATTTAGTTTTATACATGACTTTATTTTTTACGGTGTATATACCCCTCTGAATTTTCATTTCATTCAAAAGGAATCTTTTTTATATGAAGCGGTTTACTAAACGACAAAAAAGGAATGTTTTTTAACGTAAGCGATGACAACAACCTTTTCGCCGCCACGAGTATTATTTGATCTTTGGCTTCCCCAACAAGCCATAATGTTTTTAAAAGGAAAAATAATTACCATATACTACTTTTATGTATTTTGGTTTTGAAAAATATTTTTATAATGTATTTATTATTTCAATATCTTGAAATGATATTGAGTTATTGTAATGAGGAAATTTTATCTTTCCTATTTGCTTATGTTATGTGTTATGATCATGTTATGGTTCTTGGGCATTATTTAAGTATACAGGTGGTTCCATGATAAACCTAGGGCTGGTGAGCCCAAGATCTCTCTCTAATGCATTGGGTAACATGACGGAGGTAAACATGAAAGTTTCTCCTAATAGATTTAGGTATGATATTGTGATGGGTATTACAAAGTAACTCCCTATGTAGCTGGGATAGCTACAATGTAAGTATGATATGGATGTCATAAGTTACCTTTATGATTTATGATTTCTATGTGTTATTCATAAATCTTATGTTTTCATGAGGTACGTAATATAGTTTATGGTTTGAATGTATTAATGAACAATTGTTTTCTTTCATTGTTTTATAACCCTTACGGAGCTTTTTATGCTCATCCCATGTTTTGAAATGTTTTCAGAGGACTTGAAGATGAATAGGGTCAAGGACGGGATCAAGGAAAAGTCATGCTGTCTAAAACATGGAACTAAAGAAGACTCTTTTTTTCAAAAGTTTTTATTTTATGAAAAAATTGGAAATTGTGTAGAAGAGTCTACTTTGTAATCTTTTGAGACGTAATAGTTATGTCCTAATTCTCTAAAACCCTAAACCTGAAAAGATCCTCAATGTAAATTATTCATTTAATTCAATATTATGTAATGATTAAGGTTGGGTCTTCATAAAATTGGATTATTAGTTTATAATAAATATATATATAAAAATATGATTCAGATTCTCTGGATGTCATGGATTCATTAAAATCTTCCATAAAACAGAAAAAATAATTTTATCAACAAAGTAGCATACCCTGTTACCGATACTGTCTCTTGTTTAAGTATGAAGACATTTGTTGTTAAAGTTTTATTGAATGTTTTAGGATATAATTATCTATTTAAAATCATTCAATGTACTCCCCTGTAGAACCTTGGTCATGTGTATCTAGTATAACTTTATCCTACCAGTTTCATTATATATTCTCCAATATAAATATCATTATGAAGACCTTCATTTTGGAATGTGTTCTCAAGAATTTGAAGATTAAATTCATTCTACTTAATCACGCATCCTCTTTTTCCATTACATAATCCCATAGAAATATTGGTGTCTTATGTTTACATATCTATACATATTTATCCACTTTTCAGTGTTAATCATTACAATTTCCAATATCAATAGCTTGAAATCCTGTAATGATGATTTACAATAGTTGTTGGTTCACCTGTGGCTTAGTTGAAACAACATTTTACAAAACTTCTTCTTTTCAATTTCAATGGAATATACCTAATTCAATTCTCTTTAACCAGAGAAAAACATTATTTATTCATCACTCAATATCATCATAAGGCTTATAAAATTCAATATCACAATATTAAATATGAATTTTAACAATAATTTCTACAAACCAACTATCTAAACTCATTTTATAAATCAATAATCTTAAAATGAATAATGCAGTCTTAATATGAAGTCTCAATATCAATGAATGACATGAAATACTGACGAGTCATACCCATTGTGATGAGCTGAAAAAACAACAAGATGTTTCTTTGAGAACTTTTTATACCGATACTACCCTCATAACATGATGTTTGACATAGAAAGGTTTGAAAAATATTTTAAATCTATAAATTTCAAATTATGACATTTTACAACCTTTATACCATTAAAATAGATATAATGACAGATTAAGACTAATAACATTTGCAACATCTCAGTGTTCTCCCATTTTATTGAAATGAGGTAGATAACAACTAATGTTTGGTGAAATCTCCATGACACCAATGGTTGACAATAAAATCCAAGGTCTTAAGTGAACATTGAGGGATGATTTTACCTCAAGAACCAAAAAAACAAAAAAAAATTGTATGATTCATGATTAATAAAAATACAATACAAATAGAAACAAAACAACAAAAAATAGGGTAGTAACTAAAAATTCATATACCTATATCTAAACCAAAAGAAATACAACATAGAAAAACTAATGGGGCATCACTCTCACGATAACTATTTTGATCCCCACTTTTGAACACAATATAAGAAGGAAGAATCATTATTCACTACCAGAAATATGAGAAACCATTCATTTACATTTATCTCACTATAAAAAATCATAAAATTCACCAAAGTTACCAATAATATAGTGAGATAAACTCTGATGGAATTCCCTAATAAATTCCCAACAAATTCCACAGGGATAACAACATGTTAGCACATTTTATATAAAACTATTTATAAAAGGTCACAAGAGAATATAATAATAGAAAACAATAACAGAACTATTATCACTTTATATTACATGGAGTAACCATTCATGTTAACATACCAACACTGAAGTACACACAATATTGGTGTCACACATTGATAATTGTACTTCAAAAACATGATCCATCCCAATTTAATGGGAGTACTTCATGACCATGATCATACCCATTTTAAATGTGGTACTTCATGACCATGCCTTATTTCCAAGAACACACAAAAAAACAATTATGCTAAATTCTATTCTGATTAAAGATACATAATAAAATCATTCAATTGAAATTATTTCCTTGAAAAAATTATTTCATTATAAAAAAATGATTTTAAAATAATGATTTTAAAATAATTTGTAAATAGGATAACCTAAATCCATATAACTTCCCATATTTCCTTAACATAAATGAAATTGGATTACTTTAATAAAAAGAACATCATTTTAAATTAAAATCCAGTTAAAAAATTTCAATAAATCCAAAACATCATGTAATAAGGGGAGAGGAGAGATAATCCACCTACCTCTCAATGGATGACAAAAAAGACAAACAATACAAGAATAATCGAGATTCATCATTGAATATTCATTCTTTAAATTGATCCAATATGATCAGTCATAATCCACAATATAGAACATAGGAATATTAATGATATAATATATCTAAGAACATGAGTGTGAGAAATGAGGGGATCTGGACAAAAAGATAAGAAACAATGACTTACCAATTATTCCAGGGATCGTACAGAATTTGATTCATCAAATCAACATTTCAATTCAAAGTTAATTTCCAAGAGTGTCTAGGGAGGTAGTGGATACTACGATAATAATAGAATATAATAAAAAATAGAACGTGGGGGGACTAAATCACGATGAAATTACAATTTTTTGTGTATTAAATGACCATAACATGGTTTGGATGCTTGGTTTTTGAATCTATAAACCAACCATGTACAATCGAATAGACACCCCCTGCCATTTATAAAACCCTACACAAATAATTCCATGATACAGTCTCATGACCATACCCTCGCATGATTAGATAATATGGATTTACCAACCATTCAGTAACTATGGTTATAAAACTGTCTCTACCTATATACTTTCCCTTAGAAAGCACATTGTTTGGAAAAAATGTGCTCCCATCGTGCACATACTCAGTTAATACCGATATCACCTTGCAAGGTTTCCTAGATATAGTTTCTAATTTTTTCTATCCATTTTTGAATCATGTACTTAAAAAAACATCCAAAACAATAAAAAACAAATAAAAATAACCCAAAACTAAACCCACATTTTATATCATTTATAAATACATGATAAAAGGGTAAGGTACATAAAACATGTGGTGTTATGGTCCTTTCTCTAAGAAAAAGTCCTCATTCCAAAAACACACTCACATTCAAGGTTGTCAATACCATTAATGTAATATATAACTATACAAAAAACAACTCTATGATATCACATCGCTTTCACCAATCTCAAATGTGGGAACCTAACTATGATTTTTCCTTATAATTCACTAAAACGTAGGCTAACCCCTCTAATAGTTCACCCTTGAATATCAAAAACCATCGGATCAACAGTATCTTGTGTCGTACCTCATTGTAATTGGGATCTCTCACATATTCTCTTGGTCTTTTCTCCTAGATGTTCACATCTAAAGTGATTTCATCCATTCCCCCATATCAAATAGACCACAATTTTCAACCTTCCAATCCACCAACTATATGGTCTCCCACAAACATAAAATGATATCTCATATAAAGATAACTAATCACCCCTAGATCAGTAATCCTCTTTATGAAAATCTATATCAGACTTCACTATAGAGTATTTGTTCAAATCAACTAGCTTATACACATAGAGTCATCACCAAAAGATTTCATGTATCCAGGTAATTATAGTAATATGGTTTGTTAAAGCATAATATCTTTCCCAGCTATTTGAAAAAACTATATAAAAGATATTTCATTAAATTTTAATAATCAAAAATAAATAGTAACCCAACCAAGGGGTCTAGCACTATGGAATCTATTCCACCCAAGGACGTTTTATGGTCATTATATGTCCCTTTTACTGAGCATCACCACTATTGAGTATCTTTCCCTAAATCCACATGACTATCCCTCAGGATGGATGATATACATGCCATAATAGTTTAGTATAATTACACCAAGAACATATATAGTAAGAAATTTTATGAGTTATTACTAACACATTAAATAATAGGGACTCAATTTTCCATGGTAAGAATCACCATATCATGCCTATATTTCATATGAATCAAATGTTCCTAATATGATGCATGAGATTCCTCTTATATCTAAAAGGCATGATCTAAATGAATAACTATAATAAAGACCCAAAAACCAAAAATAAATCATATAATATAAATATCAAACCTTATGTACATAAAAATAGGTGAAAATCATAAATAACCCCAACAATTCAAGACAACAAACAATCCCATAGCCATAGTAAACTATAATTGAAAAAAATCAATATTTAAAACATTAGTCAATTTTTAATCACAATATATAAATAATTCCTATTTCACTTGTCTATAAACAAACCAAAAAATATTATATTCCACTTTTTAACATCCCAACCTGACTCAATTTAAACCATAATTGGACTTGTTTTTCTACATGACCTGAGGCGGGCCTCCACATACACTATAGACAACAGACTGACGGGGGGTGGGGGTTCTAGTGTGATATTGAGAGGATATTGTTCCCCCTATATTACTGTGAGTAAGAGAATAAAAAATAACCAAAACCCTAAACAATCCACTACCATTAAATAACATATATAACTAAAACATCCAAACAAAAAAAATATGATTTTAGAACATTAATACATTTATAGAATTTTTTTCACACAATAGTATTATCAAATATATAGATAAAATAAATGAATAAAAATAAATGAGGCCCTAGTCCTAATTACATGTTTCAAATCATCCCAACTTCCTTGAAGATGGTGAGATATCCCACTCGATCAATCCTAGGACTCAACCTAACCTATGCATAAAACCAAGTGATATTATTCATGGGTAGCCAAGTACACTATTGGGCTGAGTAGGATAAGGGTACATAACTCAGTAGGGATCCATCCATGAAGTCCCATTTATGGAAAGTAGAAACATTAATATAGTCATTGACATAATCATAAATAAATAAATAAAGTTAGGTAATAAATATCCCAAAAGAACCCATGATGATATATAGGTTTGTGGAACCAATTAGCAATAACTACCATGGACAATGCTTGATTGTATTTGAGCATGTTATGATGGTTATGATATGAATATAATATCCTCAGTATCTTTTACTCCTATATGCATATGATAAAATAAAGTCCTAAAACACCTCCTTTTATTATATAACTACTTGGGGGAATGCTCCATCATGGTATCATGGCCTGTTGAATTCCCAATCCCAGAATACAATGGTCATAAAATTATAGAACTAACAACCAAGAGGACTTGACCATGCCCACTTATGACTCCAAATTCATTCAATAATTGTCACATGGATAGAATTAAATCCTCTACAAGGGTCAAGCATTCCCACCAAAGACCCCACAATTACTTGGAAACTCAAATCTAGTAGGAACACTGTCCACTTCTAGGAATCAAAGTAATCTTAGCATCAAATACATGGAATCCAAACTAGATTTTTCAATGACCTCTATAATGTGAGATTTCATGACCTCCCATAGGGATTATTCATCACACCCCTATATGATGTAGTCAAAACCACCCCATTGGGATTCATCACAAACTCTCTATTTATAGTATTCATGACCACCCATAGTGAGTTTTCCACATATAAAATGTCCTCCTATTATCATTTTTCTTTTCATAAGAAATATTACCTTAGAGTGTATATCATACCCCATAATATATAAAAAAAGAAACAGGGGTAGGAAAATGCATAATACCATCATATCTATCTATGACCCATCGGCTCACATGAAATATAATATATCTAATGTGACACTCATAACCATATCTACCTCTAAGGGATCCCTAGGCAATCAAAAAATGGATGAACCCCACATGGGAACAATAGTCATAGTTTCATTTCCTGGTTGAATAACAATCACTTTGGGGTTTTCAGACCCACACCCACATCTAAAAAATCTTATGAACCCATATGATTGATAAGGGAAAACCTATAATAAAAACACATATAAAAGCTCAGGGACTCTCATAATTTCATTGGTCACACTTGAAAGGTCATATCACCAAACATAGATCAATGTGGACATAACTCTAGTGTTACTCATGGTTTTTCACATGGCCTTCCTGAAATATTATATTAATTCTGTACCTCTACATGAAGTGATATAATGGATCCTACAAAAGGTCTATTATGTAAAAAAATATATGTCACACCCCTCATGTTTTCCTTATTCTATATAATTCCACTATTATTGTTGGGACTATATCGATTAGTGGCTGAGGAGACAAATATAGTGCTTGAATTTCCACCATGGAACATTTCACTTTATTCGGTCCAATGGATTCTATTTTTAGTTAATTATTTTATTAAATTTTTAATTGAAAATATATTTAATTTATCCAGAACAACACTCCCAGAGGAAATACCACATGACCCATGAACCACTAACAAATTACATTAACACAAGGGGGAACTTTGTGGATTACCCACCTCATTTAGATGATTTCCCACTGAACCTGATACCTAATATCTTCTACCTAATCTAGTAAAATCTTTGTCCCATCTCTAATAACCATATCACACCAACCTAATTCTGTCAACCAAACCAATCATCACTAAATGAGAAATTATGGAATTTATAATTGTTTTAATAAAATTATTCCAAATATTAATAATTTCTAAATTCTATTTGGATAATAAAAGGCCATTGATTCTTCATGCATGGGGGTACTGGTAATCCCCAACACACCCCAAACTATGATTGGGCCAAAACCCTAACATAATTCACAATTTACAGTATTAAATTGTTTTAATGTTAAATAAAAACTATAGAAAAATCCCCAAAATAAAGTAACATTTATGAAACCCCAATAAATAGTGTGTAGATGATAAATATGGGCATCCTCAATACATGATAGAAAAAAAATCCTCCCCGAGATGATTTAACCATGCTTAAATGGAATTGATATCAAACTATATCTCTAAATCATTCCATATTGGATGGTATTGAGAATAATATAAAATATAATGAGGTGAGGGGATAACACCCTTGGAATATGTACTAGACAAGACAAAAAACCACCCCTTAAAAAGAGATAAAATGGTAGATACTAGGGGAAGAACATTCCATGAAATACATATACCAATACTATATTCTGAAAGAAATCATGAATCCCTCCTATATGGAAGAATAAAATTTTACTCACACTAAAAAAATACACATAGGCCCCGCCTGCTAGCTGGTGTACCTTGTATAACAAGTGGGCCATTAGTCTGGCCATCGATAAGCTAGGGTAATTTTATATGAAAGAAAATAGGTCTATAGTCTATAGACTCATCTATCCATACATCCTCAATTTTACCCTTATCTCCCAGATACTACTTGATCCCTCTATGTGACATCCATTCACACCCACTTATAGTTCTCAATCTCTTAGAATACATTTACGAGTCCCGACTATCAAAAAGACCCATCCACCAACTAAAGAAATCATAAACCCTCCAAATATCAAACTTTAGAATGATTATGGGGTTTCAAACATAAAATATTAATAATTATCATTTATAATAATCATCTATATGTATATTAGTTCTATTTTACATATTTTTTCATATCATGTTATTATAGTTTTCACTATTTTACTAATTTCATAGGATTAGCATCAAAACCCAATTTTATTAAATATTTTATAATTTCAATATCATTAATTTTATTATTATTAATTACTTATAATGATTTATGATGTTTCAATTTCCTTTTATGAGTCCTTTATTCTTTTTCATTCAAGATGAAATCCACAATAACCTACTTCATTGATTTTCTGGACAAACAAAAAATGTTTTTCTAATTAATGATATAAATTTAGATGCAAAAATTATTGAAACAAAAACATATTTATTTAAATATTTATATAATATTATAAATTTAAATAAGATTTCATAGATATCTATGATATAGTTTTGTAGCAGTTTTCATGTTGGTGTTGATGCTAGCCCAATCATGAAAAATCCATTGCTTATAGATTATTATGAGGTGATTTGTATTAAATATCATAATACTAGTAGAATAATGATTTAATTTTGTGTTTTATATAGATATATCATAATTTTAAATATGTCCAAGCTAATATTTTGGGTACAAAAAATATATATTATGGAAAAAATGTTTTTCCTTAGTTATTTGTTTAGATGGTCAAATTTAAAACTATTTTTTATCATTCATATCATTAATATGAAAAACATTTATTCTAATATAACCTAATTCATATTAGAACTATCATATTTATCCTTTTAGAAAAATATTATAACAATCCATGAAATGTGGTAATGAAAAAAAATATTGATCTATAGGGTTTGTAGTCTGCACATACGCATGGATGATAATATTTATTTCATAGAATGAGATAAATGAGATCTATTTTAAATTTTTTTAATACTATTAATAATTTCAAATATATCATATATATTCTTTTTAAATTTCACTTGTAGACTATCCATGTAAATTTGTGAAGGACATGAAAACATGTTTATTCATGGAGACGTTAGTCCACACATATACACATGTCACTTTATTTTGTTGATGTAAAAGAGAAGGGTGGTTAATTCTTGTAAAATCATTATAATTAAATATTAGTATTGTATTTATACTTATGTTATCATTTATTGGGATTAATGGTATTTTTGGAATAATAAGTGCACACATTAACATAAAATATAGAAACATCAGATTCGAAATTTATACCTCACTGGTTGGATTATATCCATTTTTAATGGGATAAAACCACTTAAGGATGGTATTTTTATAATACCTAGAAAATTTTCATGTGTATAAGAGTTTTTAGTAGTGTTTTGTGATGATTTGTGGATGAAAATTTGGGGTTTTAGTTTTTTTGGAAGTGAGGAGATGAGGGCCCCATTTATAATTGGAAAAAGATGAAAATTGAATACAAACCTATATTTGATTTATAATTGGATGACTATATTAAAGAAATTGGATCCAAAATTGATAATTAAAAGAGTTTTTAAGTTATAAGGTTGATAAATTCCACATAAATACATTTCCTCACATGTCCTAAACATGTTTTTAGTTATAATTGTTAGTGTTTTTTTTGGGACTATGTTTTCTTATAGACAGAAATGGAAAGTTTTGTGTTTTTTGTCAATCCACACTAGTTTGATCTAGGAGTGTTCAAGATAATTGATCTTGTGGTGAAATGTTATTTATTATTAATTTTTTTATCATTTCCTAGTTTATGTTTTTTATTTTTCAGAGCATAAATTATGTAGGAAGGATAAATCTTTATAAGAGGTAGTTTCTGAAGATTAGAACATAAAAATATGGTAATGGACAAGAGTTTCATGAAGGTTAGAGTTTTATATAGAGTTTGATCTTCAAAAATGAACAATTAATATTATTATTGTGAAATTGTTTTGGTTTGAAAATTTTGTTTTTTGATTAATGGATGAGGAACGAATAAAATATCATAATCTTCATGATTATGAGAAGCTTTAGGGACATGACATTTTCTATGGAGCATTAAGAATGAAATGATCCTTGAAAACATTAATGATGAGATTCCAAAACAATTCATGGAGAGATGTTAATTTTTTTTAATGGAAAATCTATAAATAAAATATTTATTTTCTTCTTAAAGAATGAAGATAATTTAGAAAAATTGCGAAACACTCTAATTTCATGAAGAAAATTTTTCGTGATTCAGTAACTCTTCATGAACACCAGAATCTTGAAAATATGGTTATGAACATAATTACCTTATGAAATTTCATAAAATGTGGGGTTTCAAAGACTAGAATCATCATGACTACATGGAATTTTGATAGGGCTAAGAGTTTCAGGAATGATGGAAGTTTCATGAATAGTAGTGGGCTCAAAAAAGCATAAGTATGTTTGAAATAAAAAAGGGGATTTCACAAAGGCTAGGAGATTCAAAAAAACCAGTGTTTAACATTTGACTTTAGTGGATATTTCTATCAATTGAATATATTTAAAGATATGGTTCAATCAGAGTCCCACATAATAAGGGACAAATATTTAAAATCCCAATATTTCCAAGTGACCTTCATGTCAGTAAAATGAGTTTAAATTCACCCAACGTAGTGAGGAAGAGAGAATATGAAGTTTATATGAGGGAGGTAGTGTTCTATCCCTAATATTATTATAAATGAAGTGGTATGTATTAACCATGTTAAAACAATTGTAAATCCATTATACCTATTGAATCTTATAATATTTTGTTATGGCAGATACACTATCAAAGCATTCTCATTAAGAAATTTATTTGTGGTGAAACAAGTAAAACAATTTTATTGTGTTTCTATTTAGGAATCAAGGTGTTTTATAGATGTAAGATTCCATTAGATTGGTTTAACAGGGTCATACCAATTTGGGGACAAGATCTATCTCATTTTAAGAGAATGTTGACACCCTAATTTATCCCTCCTCTCTCAGGGTGTTATAAGGTCCTACAAGTGGTATCATAACAAACACATATTGATTTTAAAATTTTCATTTGTTGTTGAGGTCAATTCAGTAAATGTTAGAAGTGATACAATTTTTTTATGGATGAAACCTTTAGATTTGGATGAATATAATTATATCTCATCTTTTATCTCTAGGAATTAAATTTCCCTTTACCATAGTTCAAGGGATTCAAGTTAGTGATGCGACAAGTTTTTCAACGACTGAAATATACTAGAAAATGTTTGATACTAATTAAAATGCATAAATATGATCCTACTACAACACTATCTAATCAGATATATTAGAAGTTGATGAGTTTCCTTATAGACAAGTCCATATGTAAGAAACTAAAAATTATATATTATGGAAATAACATAGTCATGGGGTCTAAAATTCATGTTTTTCTCAATGAGTTCAATGATGTGAAAATTCTTCCTAATAAAAATTCATATAGATTATTTAATCACGTTACTAAACTTATTAGAGCTATTTGAGGAAATGAGGAAGAAACTAAGGATATTGACATTGTGAAGAAAATATTATGAAGTATCCCACGTATGTACAATAAATATGATTCATCTATTGATGAAGATATCTTTAAAATATTTCACTTCATGATATTCTAGGTAGTTTTATGGCATATGATATGTGAGTAAAACTAGAAGATATAACAATTCAAGAAAGGAAATTGCATTCAGAGCGAAGAAAATACCCACCATATCAATGGTTAGTGATTATTGATATTATTTAGATGAAGAAATTATTTTATTTTCTTCCAATAATTTCAATTGGGGAAAGAAATAATTGGAGTCCAATCATCCATCAGCTTACTATGGTGTGGTAAAGTAGTGAACATTTCTACTCAATTCCCTAGGTAATTCGACGATGTAGAATGTTAATCTAAAATCATAAAAAATACTTTGAAGAGGTTCCCCCATAGGGGAGGATTATAATAAAGAAAAAAATTATAGATGATTATTTTTTCCGTTAACAAATAAAAAGATAATAATGGGTTTTTTAAAGATTTAAAACTAGAGTTTAATCATGATACTGAAGTGTCCATGATGGCTACTGCTGAGAATGTAGAGAAACAAAATATGGAAATAATTAGTTTAACATTGTTATAGATTTCAAGGTGGAAGTTGAGGGTTCTCTTGACGAGCTTCACATTCAAAAAATGAAAGAAATAATGGATCCTTGTTGAATGAATCATCAATGTATGTGGATCTTCCTGAAGTAGTGATTCATAAACTAGAAGGAGAGGAAAAAGAAAATTTGACAAATATTGATAGCTTAGAAGATGTTTTAGAGTTTTAACATTGGATTTTAGATAATTAAAATATCATAAATGACATTACATCAATAATAGATGAATAGTTTATGATAGTTGAAGGATTTTGAGAATAATTTATTACTTTATGGAGTAAATGGAAAACTAAATCAAAATCAATGAAAACAAATAAGAAATTATATTTTGGAATATTTTCAGATTAAAATCTTTTTGAATGATCTAAACAATCTTTTTAAGGATCATAAAACGCCTTTAAGGATGATATATCTACATTTATGGGAAAATATTGAATTCGATCTCATACAAAATCATTAATTGATGGATGTGCGTTGATCTAATGTAAAGGGATTCATAATGTTTGAAAAATCAAAATGGAACATGAGTTCTTAATAGAGACACCATTGAACTAAAATGATTAAAGAGTTTTAAATAATTTTCCAGTATTAATAGGGTATCTCTAGTCAAATACTATTTTAAAAGAAGAGAAAATGTGGAAGAAATTAATATAGAATATATTTCCTCTTTTTAAATTTGAATTATTTGAATTTCTAGTCCTTTCCATGTCTTACTATGAAGAGGCAAGGAGCTATCTGAAATGGTAATCACCCATAACTCAACAAAGAAGAATGAGACCATATTACTCATCATATAGAAGAAATTATTTCTATGGATATTTTTTTCACTATTCTATTTTTTTCTAAAAAGATATTCATTTTAGGAAGAGGAGGATAAAAATAATAACTACAAAACTCTAAGACAAGTCAATACTGTTAATCTAAGAAGAATTAAATTTGAAAATATGTATTATTATAATGACGAAGAATATGATTAAGATAAACCCATGAATGATGAAATAATATTGGATAGGTTATATGTTTTCTCAACTCTGTTAGGTATCTCTTGGAAGGAAAAAAAGAATATTGAGACATCTATCATGGCATAATTAACTCTGAAAGATATAAATAATAGTAACACCTTGATTCATGATATTGTATGGTCATCCCATGTAATGAGAAACGAATTTTTTTTGAAAAATTTAATAAAAATTGTTGATGTAATAGAAAGATTTAGAAATAGTGGTTTTTTATTGATCAAAAGTAGTGGAAATATAGAACAAGAAAATAATGAGCTAATTATAATAGTAGTTCCCTATGTGGACATTTTTTGTCAAAATATATTGATAATGAGTCACCTATGAGGATCAATATTGGTTGTGAATTTTAATTGGAAAGGGTTCACTATATAGGGAAAGTAAAATAAATATATCTTGAAAGTCTACATGATAAATGGGAATTTATACCCTGTAGAGTGTAAATAAAAAACATGTTTCGTAACAATTAAAGAGGAAAAAAACTTGTGTCACCAGATGTTGTGTCCCATAAATAAAAAAATCATCGAAAAATTATCTTCACTAAAGGATATTGTTTAAATTAAAAACATAAATAGTTACTGATAAAAGAACTGGGATGATTTCTTTATTAGAATGATGATATGGAATTCATATCAGTTATAAAAAAATGGAATAAAATATCTTGATCTCATCACACATATGTGTGTCATCCAAAAAAGTGGTTGAAGCATGTAGATAGAGTACATTATTGTTTTAATTTATTATTATATTATAATGGATTATGTGAGGTGTATAAAAAATAAAAAACATGTTATTGAATGCATGAGGAGATAATTTCATAGATTTGAGAATGAAACTAGCCTCACTATCATGATATTTCGATATAATAATGGAACAGAATACACGTCCATTTAATTTGAAAATACCTCAAAAAACATGGGTCACTAAAAGAGGAGTATTTAGTGAGAAAACCTAAAAAATGACGTATTTGAATGAAAAAATTGAAAGGTAAATAATATGGACATAACTGGTCTGATTGAGAGTTTGGTTTCAGGTCATTATCAGAAGGCTGTTGTTCATTTTTTACTATACACTCAAACTCAAAAAGGGATATTTATAGGGGAGGAAAGGAAACCATTTGATATATTTCATGTAATTAATTATTTTATGAAGTTTTTTTGAACTTTTACAAGTAAATATATCATTTGAAATAATGAAGGAAATAAAGGAGAGTATGGGAATGATGCCGATGAAAGAATATTTCTATGAAATTCAATGAATATTACAGCCTACAAATGCTACAATTAGAATCTCAGAAATAACTTGGAGAAAACTAATTTCAAGATCATTTTAGGATAAAACTGTAAATAACTCTAGGAGCTCGTATATCAATATTATTGAAAGATGAAGAAGAAAATAGACAATTGATGGATTAAAATATAAAAATTATAGAAGGATTACCAAACATTCATGGTCCTCAAAATAATGATGGTTTATAAGTAGAATCATAATATGAAACAATTTAAAGGAAAACGAAACCATAGCCTCAGATGATAAATAGTAGAACATAACTTTATTAGTCTAACATCATTGGGGATTGGGATAGACCTACAAAAACAAGGATGATAAGGAATGACACTCATTCTACCCTTCTATCAATTGAGGAACCAACCTCATTTAAAGAAGTAGTTAAGGATGAGTCATAGATTAAGTCCATGAAGGATGAACTGTATTATATTAATAAGAGCCAAATATGGGATCTTGTTTAGAGACTAGTAAATCATAAATTGATTTGAAAAAAGTGAAACTACAATTTTTTGATGAGCAAGGAAATATGATCAGAACCTAGGAAGGATTTGTGTGTACAGGATATAATAAAAATGAAGGCATTTATGTTGAATAAATATATTCTACAGTTGGTAAAATGGTGTGAAATCTTGTTCTAGGGTTCCACTCAAAGGTACCTCATGCCCGGTTATCCACTTTGCGTCATGCACATCTCCCCGAACACCAGAGGATGCCGATAATCAGTGAGGGAATATGGTGTGTCTATGGGAAGAATATTACCACTTTACAAGAGTGCATCCCAATAGATAAATATAATAATAGGTAAATAGAGGAATCAACATTGAAATGAAGAAAAACTCATAAAATAGATAAACAAATAACATTAACTTGATGAAAATCATATATAAAATGATGATGATATAGGTCATGTCTCAATAAAATTAGAAAAAATCGATACAAGTTAGCATACATAACATTATATACAAAATAATGAAAAAAGAATCGAAAAACTCTCCCAACATCTCAATATCTATCTTGGTCATCTTCAAAAAAGTTCTATACCAATGTCAAAAATCAATATCAACTATAAAAGGTGGGACACTTCCCTTTCTCAATACCTTCATACATGTAATCTGCTCAGGTACCAATGGTATCCCAGACATGGTGTGAGACAAATCTCAGTAGGCCACCATTAATTGAATCTATAAAATCAAGTCTGTGTAATATAAAATGAAATAGTGTAAAATAATTCATATACCAATGTAAAGGAATATAGTAATGTAAATATCAAAGTACCTACTTTAGCCTTAGCTAGTATTTTATCAGGTAACTATATCATTTATTAGTTATATTCTAGTTTATATATTATGTCACATGGGGTAGAACCAACACTGAAATCCTGACAAGATAATAATAAAGGATCCAATATATAACAAGGAATCTTATAATGATGATAATAATGAAGAGGTTCAAAGTTTATAACCAAGGAATCACTGACCTTAGGGGTTGATCCAACTCAGTAACAACCTTTTGCCTTGATATAATTATAATAGTTTAATAAAAGGGTCAACACCCAAGGAATTCCATAATAATGTAATTTTTAATTGTGTATGTGGAATTCATCCAAGGTAAAATAGGATAATAATTGATGGGACCAAGTGTGTATCCATGGATGTTCATGTACATAGACGTTGCACCGGATCCATAGAGTGTATCCATGTCATCCAATAATAATAATAGAGGGATCTTAAGGTGTCAGACCTAGTAGTCAAGGATTAAGGTCCAAGGAGGGTATCAACCTTAGAAACTGTTATCCTTGAAGTATAATGGTGCCAAAAAGTGCTCGAGGCATCCATTATGAATCCAAGAAAATATTCAGTCTGACCACTCCTATAAAGAAATCATGCTCAATTTACAAAGACACATTATACTAGATTAATTAATTAATTAAGGCCATGTAATAATCATTCTATTTAATAAGTCAAATGTTAATTCCATACAATTAATTAGTGTGACATGGTAAAAGAACATGCAACCATTTATTAATTATGATATGTATCATTTAATCCATTAGGTTCACTCCACTACCTTCCATTAATAATGGCATGGAGTGATAAAGATGTGAAACCAAGTCATATTTTAACATTTAATTTAACCAAGTCATATATATATATATATAATATACATGCCATTTTCATATAAGATTTATTTATTGGGTTAAAGAACCAAACTCATGAGGGTGATGTGATAAAAATTCATGTGCTAGAAATTAGTAATTCATTGATTTAATAGAAAACCCATATTTATCGATGTCAAGTCACAAACCACCCGATTGGTGGTCAAATAGGCTTAACAAGCTAGTAAATGCCTAATTATGTAACAAATATATTTGGGGTGGTGTACATTGAGGTCACAACATCTAATAATGAATAAAATATTTAACAATAGTATTGGAATACAGTTTTAACATAAATAACCAAGGAACATGAATTTAATAGGCCATGCCCCATTGAATCGACACGAATGCCTGGAAATTTATAAAATAAAGAATCATAAGGGATTAGTTATGGACCAAATAACATATGTTCATACAAATCTCCTCATACAATATTAGCCATCAGTTAGGTATAGATTGGAATAGATATGAATAACATAAAAACACCCTGAAAATAGTGCATATGATCCTGAACCCCAAAAAAATTACCAAGAAGAAGAGAAATGAATAATGAAAAAAAAGAAATCAAGATATTGATAAATACCTTATAGTGTGATGAATGTGAATCAAATCCGAGTTCATATAGATCCACAAGACAAATGTCTATAAAATATATTCATAGAAACTAAAATTTGGATATTAAGAGTTGTTGTCTTCTGGAAATATCCATGGGAGATGAAATAAGGTTTAAAACATTGATTAAGTTAAAATGGTAATTTTTCAGAAAATTTTATGGGTCACACTGTTAGAATACATAGATTGGGAAACCATGCGCTAACTATGCGAATGTACTCTAGTAAAACATTGAAAATATTTCTCATGGGAATAGGGCCACTTGATAAAGGTTAATCAGAACTGTGTTCCCTACTTAACCCCACGGTCCAACCCCACACGGTTAGGAGAGACCATGTGGGATGGGTCACAGAGTTTATATTAACCATGATTCATATTATTTTCCTTCACTGACCAGATTTCTGAGCTACGAACAAGCCCTAGACACCCTAATACTTTTTGAAATCATTAGGCATCTGTAAAAGGACCAAAATAAATATTTAGAAAGAATATAAAAGGATATACAACTGATTGAAAAAATGTTCTTATAGTCATACCCCCTTAATGGATCTTGTCCCCAAGTTCACCATCAAACAATTGTGAAACAATAACTATGAAAAATCATGACCACTGGTCCCATAAATAAACCTCCCTCTCCCATGTCTCATCTTGTACATAGATATGTATCCATATCACATGCACTAATGTGACAAACCATCCTTTGAGAGCCTTCATGATCTAGTCAACGATGCGTATGTGACACTCCATAAATGATGAATCAACATCTAACTCATCTTCCTAGAGATCAAAAGTAAGATATGTGTCAACATGAAAATGGAAAGGCTATGAAAGGAGAAAGAAATCATGCATGGAATTATACCTCAATGTTATTAACAACAGATAAGCTACCAGCCCGACTCTCTCAATACTACGAAAAACTCTAATTACAAACATTTTAAGACATCTCTAATTCATCTACCAATGTTTCTGAAAAAAAAATCTCTAAATTATTTTCTGTACATTAGTGATGTTTATAAATGTCACCAATTAGTGATGTTTATAAACAACACCAATTTAGCGATGTATATAAACATCGCTATATAATGACACCTCATTTGATGATGTTTTTTTAGAAACGTAAGTAAATAAAGGTTTTTAATTTACTAAAGTTTATAAACATTTCTATTTTATGAAACTTCATTTTAAACATTTTTTAGCAACCTTAGTAAAAAAGTGTCGCTAAATAACACCTCATTTTCTAATGATTCTAAAAAATCTTGGTAATTTTTTTTCAATTTTATATTTTCTTCAACATTTTTAATATTTTATTACTATAAAAAACACAATATCATTTACCTATGTTTCTAGAAAACATTGTTAATTTTTTGAAATTTATATTCTAAAGTAATTTATTTTTTTGAAATTTATTGGTATTTCTTTTAAATTAAAAATTACAATTTATGAAATCCAGAACTCCTGCACCGATGCACCCAGTACCCCTATGAACCCTCCAGTAGACCCCCCATCAACTCATGCTCGGGTCCAACACACTTCAATCAAACACCCATGTATAGTTAACCCCCAAACCCCTTCACATATCCAATGTGTGTATAGTAGAAAATATACTCCTGTAACAACCAACCCCACATCCTCTCCATTATTCCCATGGGTACTTAGGTACACCCCCCTCGCCTCTCTTGTAATGGTCAAACACATTTGTTCTCTACCACCTGTTTGTACTTGGGAACCCCCCACATTTCTGGTAATTCACAACCCCCATATTTCACTAGCACCTCAAATCATAAATGAATTCTAAAAATCAGCCTCAACCGAATTTGACCCCTGGACCACATGCATAAAATCAAATGAAGTTACCAACCCACCTATTTAATTATTTAAATAAAAAATATATTATGTTACATTTTTATATATATTAATAGATCTATGTATATATAAAATTTTCATTATATATATTAATATAAATATATTCATGTCTATTATATATATTATAGTGTGTCTCTCCCATGGACATGTGTCTCCTCTACATTTTTTCTCCACTACATGTATGAATCCCCTTAAACTCCTCTCTCACTCTTCTCAATAACCTCCTAACCCACCACTAACTATCATTCCCCAACCCTATCTCCTCCAAATCCCAATCACCCTATCCCCATACCTCTCATCTCATCTATACATCCTATCCTTCTTCTCTCATCTGTCTCAGCTTCTCCTAAAACCGACACATTATTTGTCCACCTCTCAACCTCTCTAGAAACACTCACATATTCCTCTTCTTTATTATCCTAAAAAAAAGAATTTTTTTCCACCTAGAACATGACCTAAAATATTAGCATATCTTCATCTTCATCATCTTCTCCATAGACCAGATCCATCTCTACATCAAAGGCATCCTTCTTTGAAACTGGTTCTCTTCCTCATGCATCAATTTTAGTCATTAATACACAAATCCCTTCCATCTAATCATCTCTCCCAAACCATGTATCCTCCAATATTCTTCCCAAGTATAAGGAACCACCTCTTCACATCCCTGTGTCCTTAGTTCTACCTCCCCACCACCATGAACCGTGTGATATCTCTATACTTTGACCACGTATCCATGTTCATTGTAGATCGTGACGATCTACATTAGTTCCCCTATGATAACTCCATAATTTCACTATGGATCCAAATTAATATTCAAATCTGTATCTCTAAAATGAAATATCTCTATCGATGCAGATATTTTCATCCATTACATGAGCTTTCCTCAATGTGATTGTTTTCATGCGGGTTTCTTCCATTTTGAGGAGCTACTATGATTTCCTGACGTTATTTTACACAACCTTTTTGGTCCTTCGCACAATTCTATATCTATATGATTTATATGAGGATAAGGGGGATTCTTATATGTATAATGTGATATTAGAGATGATTTAATAGTCCATAGTGTTTGTTGTGAAGCTTTCGGTAGGATTCCCAGGCTGCTGAAAGACAAAAAGTATGATTGAGGAGGACATTGGTTTGGTTTGGGTTCTCTACTGGAAATCTACCATTCCTATATATATATAAATATACTGTGGTTTTGATAATTTAATGGACGTTATCCCTTGCTATGTTTCTTAAAAAAGTAATAAATTCAAATCTGGAATGTTCATAGATCGAGACCATTGTTTATACATAGGGGTGTCCATGTTTATAACTACATCTGGGGATCTTATCATTTCTGATTATAATTCATATTCTATGTGTCCAAACTTTATAGGGGATTAGAGGGTGGGGATGGTCCTATAAATAGATTATTGGCTATAGTGATTTTTAAAGACATTGAGTTGTCGCCGGAGGACATATTATTTATGGATCACAACTGGGAAAATTGATTTATTAGTAGCACACCTACAAAATTTTTATTCAACTATTCATACTCCATCATTGCACCTTTGGGGCCTTAATTGAAATTGGTGGAGTATTATTTGGAATATCTTATTTTTCTGAACATTCAAACTCTAATTTTAAAATGATTCTCTAAAATTAGGCATTAAAAACCTACTTCACTGCCTAAAAATTGTTCAATCAATTAATGAAAAAAATATCCAATCCCTAAAATATTAGGAAAAATGTTATTTATATATGAAATCATTTCTATTTTTAGATAGAAAATTCTATTCAATTTCTTCCCCCAAAAATTAATTTTTTAGTTAATTATTCAAATTATCATTATTGAAATTTGACAAAAAGTAATGTTATCAGAGTGAAATGTGATCATTGCCTAGAATCTCAGCACCATTTCAGAAAAGAAAATCACTATTTAATAAATAATGAAAACCAGTGATCAATAATATAATTTTATTCTGATAAAGGAGTCAGAAATTTATAAAAGAACTCACAATAACAAATTATTGGATATTTTTATTATAATAATATTGTAGTATTGATCTCATATTTCCACTTTCTTTTTCTAAAAAACCAGTACATATTAAATAATGAATTTTTTTCTTATTTATTTATCATTTTTATTCTGTAAGTTAACTAATCAAAAGTAATATTATTTTCCAAATTTTCAATTGTTTTAAAATGGAATTAGACCCCAAATTTTATATAGAACCTGGGAAATCAACCCATATATTTTATTTTAGAAAATCAATAATTAATTTTTTAAATGACTTTAATATTGGGTTTTAATGTTTAATTAAATTATTGGAATTAAAAAACATGTAATAAAATTATTTTTGATATTTGAAATCAATTTTATAATAAGATTTTAATTCCATTTCTTCATGGTGGAAAACATTTATATAATAAACTGGGACATGCCTACATTGAAGTTAATGATTTTCATGGGCTGTAGGTAAAATTGTGGAAACTAGAAAAGCCTTTCTGTTATCAAATGAAGTATGATTGGTATTTAAATATACATTCAACCATCAGTGAAGTATGTTTCATGGTGCCAAATTATGCATGTATTACATTATTCTCTTCCTATTTTATAAATATGAATGACTTGTGGTATTGGTAAAAAACCAGGAATTTAAGAAAGTGTGATTATCTATGTGAGAAATTTGAAAAAAGAAGTTTACATACTTTGTTGTTTTCGTCATGATTTCAGTTTCTCTACCTCTTCATTAGTTCACCACATAGTCAATTTCTCTCTATCCAAGATTGGTACTTATTTAATCATTTTAGATATATATATAAACATAGACACACTAACACCACCACCTTAGATTCGACACAATTCCTATCTTACATTGTATCGTTGAGATATTCCATCAATGTAAATATAGTTTTTTTGTTACTTTTTACACTAATGTGTCTTACATTTTTTATTTTAAATCATATTTATCTTTACATTTTATTCCCAAGAAATCATTGTAACAGATAATTTTATATTTGGTTTCCAAGAGACCCGTATTCCCAAATGAATTATGTTAGGTTGTTAAATATATTTTCAAACTTCTATGTAGTATGTTGTTTAGTGATGAATGATTTATATTTTCTATTTTTAATGGCATATTTTATAAGTTTTTCAGACTTGGTGTTGCTCTAATACTTTAAATGTGTTATATTCCATTACAATTTTATCGATATCCCCCTTATGAATTTTCATGAAAAATGAAAAAATTTAAAGCATTTATGGATTCCTTTATTTAATAGATTCTTTTTATCCTCTTTTTTTTGCCTCAATTTTTTTATATTTTAATAATATCAATTATTAACTTCTATAGAATTGTAAAATTGATTTTTCTCCTCCCAAAGGATAATGTATTGTTTATGGAATTTTATTTCATTCACCATTTAGAAAAATATATCATTGTTATTATTCAATATAATAGATTATCTTTAAAAAATTATTTATATTTCCATTTCCATATAATAATTTAATCCAAATATTTAATTTTATCAAAACAAAACCATTTGTTCTCTTGAGGTTCCAGGTAATCATTTTCCAATGAAATTATTATTTATATAGGCATTTATTTTATATAGATATAATTTTATTGTATTTTTTATATTTTTTGAATCATTTTAACTATTTCTATCATAAGTAATTAAAATATATTTTTTAAATTATTTTTATTTTTCATTCTATTACATCATATACAAGATCAAATTTATAATTATATCTTCATTCGAAATGAAAAATGAGATCCCTTGTATGAAATAGTTAATGTAAATAGTTCCAGTTTAATTATTAAACATTAATGATGCTTTTTAAAAATATATTGGAACAATAATACAATCATATACTTACCATGTAGAAATTTAACTTATTAATAAGATCCTGTCTAATATTTTTTAAACATTGTCAGTCTATAGTTAACATAAAATATAGAAAAGTTTAAAAAAAACCAAACCCATCCTTAAAAATATTTTAATTTTTTATTCAATTTATCTATATATTAATTAATATCCCTTTTTTATTTTTATTTTACAAATTAATTTACCCTAGTTTTCTTAATCAATTGGTTTTTTTCATTATGATTGAGAGGAATAATTTTTAAGACAGTATTTTCATGTGAAGATATGGGAGTGGACTAATTCAATTTATATGAAGGTTAAGATGATGATGGTGAAAAAATTAAGGAAAATGCTTTGGATGGGTAAAGAAAAACATTAATTGAAATGTGTTTTTACTACATTGATTCAAAGGTTTTTTTATTAAATTAACTTGTTTTTGAAGTCTGTTATGCATTGATGTTCTGTGTTGGTTAACATAAAAGGTGGTATTGTTGTATCATATCTTGTTATACAGAATTAAATCATAATATTTTCATGTTATAATTAAATAAAAATATGATTTTAGTGATTTAGTATGCATTTATACAGAATTATATCATAAATATAACTTTTTATGTTTTAAATGATTCTTATTAATTTTGGGATATTGAAAACCTTCATCAATTAGTGATAGTTTGTGCAGTATGATTATTAAAGTAAACTAATCCTGTAAAAGTGAAAAAAGGCCAAATAAATTTAGTTAAAAAATTGTTCTTATATTACATGACTCTTCATTATCATCAATAATTTTCATTACATTCATGATCATTTATAGTTATTCACTAGCCCATTCTAGCACAGGTAATGACGAAAAAAAATATTAATGTACTCTCTTGAAAACTAATAATATTAAATTCCTTGACAATATTAGCAATGATGAAACTTCAATGTATAATATTTGGGAAACTAACATGGGAAAAAAATTCCTTGGCTACAATACTGGATGGTACATACCCATTTACTATACACTCTATTAGGTTTAGTTTTATAGGATATTAACAATGGTAACAGTTCAATCAACGATATAATTTATGTTAAGATATCTATAGTTTAATTAGACCCCTTATCATTAATTAGAAAATTTATTTATTTTAAAAATCTCAGTTCCATTCAATAACTCTTGAATTCATTTAAATTATTGTACACAAAAATAGTCCTTCTCACTATCTCTCACAATTTTACCTTGATTTTATTATAGGGATTTTTTGTTGATAAGAATTCATGGATATGCAACATTACCAAGATATAATCCCTATTAGTTTGTAATATAGTACACAACTAATTTCTAATTTATTGTTTTAAAATCCATTATATATACTATAAGATGTGTCTCCCCGCACACATATCTTTTAGAGTGATCGTCTGATATGTGTCCACCTCTCATTCTTCAAACATATCTCCTCTCTATAATTAATCATCCTTCTCATTCTATCCCCCTGATATCTCCCCAATTTTCACTTCCTTTGCCTTCTAGATCACTAAACTCACACCAAATCCTCAAGTATTTATATCTTTGTTCATGATCCCTGAACCTTCACCCAATCCTCTAGTTTTAATCTTCCGCCCTTTTTAATTCACTCTCTTTTAGCCCCTCACCCCCATATTCATTATCCTCTATGTTCCAGATCCATTAACCTACCCCCATTTTGTTCACCTCCATATAAAAATCTATTTCACATCACATCCTCCTATCACAACCCAATTGTTTGCCAATAAAATATAGAATCTTTTTCAATCCCACATCATCACCTCCAAATTTTTTTAGGTATCCCATGTGGTTTTAACAAGCCTATTATATTCAACATTGACTATTTTTTCCTTTTATATACATAAAACTATTAAAAAACATTTAACTCACCTTTTATTCCTATGCAATAATTATTACTGGATAGTCATTAGAATCATCAAATGTGACTGGAGTTCTTCCTTTATGGTGTAGTGTAAAATTTTGTTAGTAATTTAGGAATTCAAGGATGAAATATGTTCCGTTGATGAACATAAACATGAAATGAAACCATCACCTTATTCTCCCATTTCACCTATTTTGTGATCATAATCTCTTTCAAATATTCCTAGAATTTAATGAACACAAGATCTTATCGTTCACTTTGTTCTATATATTCCTAAGATGGGAAGAATTCAGAGTAATTCTCTCTTTATTTCTCTCCTCTATTTAATCATCCATTATATTAAAACATCATTTCAATTTGTAGGTGACACACCTTTGGTGGTAACATCAAGGGTATATTCATCACTCATTTCAAGAGCTATGTACAAGTTTGGGTACCCTCACATAACAATTTTTATAATTTATTTCATTTACCCATGAACATGGTCATCCTTTTAATCCCTTAATTTGTTTTTTGGATGTACACTATCAAGAAATAAGAAACTGATGTCTTAGTATACACATATCTCTACCCACATACCTATCTATACTTACATGTTTGAAACTATATATGAAACCATTTATAACTCTCATTTTAAAAATAGAAATTCCAATTAATAATAGGATTCTCTCTCAATCTAAGTATGGTTGTGTCTATGGTTTACCCATGGTATAAACATTTCACCAATGATATAATATTTACAACAATTTTAGGATACATTTTTCATTATATCTATCATTCACTTGATTATTCAATCTCTTCAAATTTATTTAAGTATATTAATAATTCATATTATTTCCTATAATTATTTAACTAATTTCACCTAAATAGTCATCAATAAATTTTATTTCTTACAAAACCTCCACTTTGAAGCGTTAATATTTCATTGAATAAACTTTTGTTATTCTATTGGCATTAAATTTGTTATCATTATTGATATGAAATTGCATCCTATACTAATGCCTAAAATTTTATTTAAATTTGATATTATATTTTGTTTTACATTTATGTTTTATTGTATTATGATCAACCAAAATTTTGATTCCACTATAGTACCAAATTAAGGTTTCTACTTTACAATTGTTTTTTGTGATCATTCCTACGGGAGTTAGTGTTATTTTGTTATGGTTTGGGATATTTTATTGTATCTATATTAATATTTCATGTCATTTTTTGTTGTCTTTCATCATTCTATTCATTTTTTATTTCATCAATTACTTTCAATTGAATGTGATTTAGTTTTTGTCCCCCAATCCTTTTCCAACAACATAATCATCATACATTTAATAATCCCAAACTCATCATAGACCTGATATCCATGATACGATATCCAGAACATCAGAATCTTATTTTGAAGCATAAATATCAAATGAAGGGTTCACTATTTGACCATCCTATCCAAAGCCTATAGAATTGGCCAACATTAATTCTCTATGAATACTAGATTTATAGGCATAAAAAGTAACATTATGGATAGGATCATCAGTAGGATTAATCCCGTGTTTTCCATATTTTTCATCCCTGTATTTTTCATACACATGAATTAGATCAAATACCACATTACTAAGAGGAAAAACATTATAAGCCTCTAAATATGAGTAATTATTAGCCTCTATCTTCCCTTGTTCTCTATTTAAGAACACCCTTCAAAATTCATTCATTGTTGATGGACTCACATAGGAATAGTTTCAATAATTTTATTCCCTTTATAGTCATGTGGTGAAATTAATGTTTTCTATGATTTCAACTAATTATCCAATTTTGTCTAAATCCAATTCTTTTTCAATACTTCTCATGATTAAATACATCTCCATAAACACACATTTCACCTATAACCAACCATTTTCAATCAATATCTACCTTCATTTTCAATCAATATCTCGGTCCAAGCACTGACCAATCTATTCTTCTGAAACCCTATCATGATTCTGACCAAGTTGTTTTCACTGCATACTTTCATTCCATCCTATTGAACATTCATCATGCAGAGGAGCATTAGAATCACTATACCCTAGGATCCTATAGTGAGTTTTTATGGGATATTATCATTTATTGATTTATTAATTCTTATTATTTAATTCTGATAACATGGAAAGATATAAATTTTATGATTAGGTTTTGTATATTTGATAATAGTTTACTCTATGAAAACTATTACATAAATTTCATCATGGAATTGAATTAATTATAATAGTAGATATATTAAATGTTAAATGATAATGTAAATAGTAAAAAAATTGTTCTTGGTTATTATAGGTAATGATGACATACTTGAGAATAAAGGCAAGAGAAATTATAGGTGAGAAGGAACATGACAATAAGGATTAATGTATTTACAAAGGAAATATAAATTGAGAAATATTTAACAATTTATATTTAATTAATTGATTAAGGTTGAGATTTTATACATGTTTTCATGAATGAGACCAAAAATATAGATGTGGTAGTCAAGGTTCCCAAGTAAAAATAGTTATTGATGAGTCTCTCTATTTGTATTTCATCATAGTGATTTTTTGTATTTATATTACTATAGGATGTTCTTTCTCGTAACACATTTCATCACCACTTAGTCCTTATATAGCATCATATTTTTATTTATTTTCCCGTATACTTATTCAGATGTACACTTATTTCCGAGTATTCATTACCCATTTCCACTTATAAAAAAGATAAGCGTGGATTGATTATCGTATGAATTCATGTATTCAGTTATTTTCTAGTATGCATCACCTGCATGAAATTATATAAAATAAAAGTGAATTCCTATATGACCATATTTTACAAGAAATCTGATAAAAAATATAAATTATGTATAATTGAATGTGTAATTAAATGACCGTGTTGTGAAAATTAGTGCATGCAGGAATGCATATGCATTCCAAAATTTATAGCAGAATTTCACACAAAAATTCATGTTCATTTTCATTGAACGACACCAACTCCAAATAAAAAATTAAAATCCATTATGAAAATAAAAACCTATAAAATATATAAGTCATTACAAATACCATGGTCCGAATAACACCCTTGATACATCATTCACCTTATGAAACTTGATTATGCACCAAAAGACCATTGATCCTCCACTAAATGGATTTTATAGAAAAGTTTCATTCTCAGACTATATCTATGATTTCACAATGTTCAATTATTCTGACTATAAACAAATTATATGAATCTAATTTACTAATATACCAACTACTTGTCTATACATTGAATTATATATTATTTTAGTCAATGATGTTTGTCTCAAATTTTACATAAGATTTTATTTGTAGAGACATTTAAAACATGAATTCGATCAAGAAATGTTGGATACTGGAGATGAAGACACTAATGATTGCAATAGAGAAGGTTCAACATCAAATGATCTTAAATTAAGTTCAATGAACATTAGTGTAGAATGAATGGAAAAACTGAATATAGTTATCAAAATTAAATTCCAATGTTCAACTATTTATGTAGGATTCATTTTTTTAAATCAACTATTGTTTATTATTACGTTTCATTTGATGTCTACTGGTTTTACTGAAATTAAATTATGGATGTCTGTATAAGAATATGTAATTAATTGATTACTTTGTGAAAATGAATAGGTTGGGTACTAGTATATTTGTATATGTTTAAATTTTATATTATATTTATGTGCGTTTGTATTTATTATATATATATATATATGTTTATATTTTAATTATGAAATATATATGTGTGTGTTTATATTTTATGTTTATACCTATTTGATTATATATAATGTTCATTTATATATTTATATTATATATATATATATATATATGTATGTATTAATATATATATATGTGTGTGTAAATATATATGTGTATGTATATGTATATATAATTATAATTATAAATATATATACATATATAGAATTAGTCACGTTTTAAAAAACATGTAAAAATGTCACTAAAATAATATCGTTTTCTTGATAACATTACTAAATTTAATATATATATATTCTTTTGTATATATAAATATTGATATATATATATATATATGTTTATATATATATATATATTTTATATATATGTTTATAAATATATTTCTTTGTTTATATATATTTATATACATAAATATATATCAAAATATAGGTGTCTGAATTTTTATATGTTTATTTATATGTTTCAGTGTTTAAAAAATTACTATATTATATATATATAAATAATTTAAAATGTTAATAAAAATAAAAATAAAAATAAATATGTTTATAGGTTAATATTTTATGTTATATATATATATATGTTTATATGTATTTATGTTTAAATATTATATTATATATATATGTCTAAAATATATATAAATATATTTTTATATTTTATGATTATATATATATGTTTATATTTTTTATATGTATGGTTATATATATTTGTTTATATATATATATATATGTTTATGTTTACATATAAATAGGTTTATGTTTATATATATATATATATATATATTTGTGTGTGTGTATAAATATATATGTTTTTATATACATAATTACAATATCAATTAGATAAATATATAATTATTCATGTTTTAAACACTAGTATGAATATCATTAAAATACCCATGTTTTCTAAAAAACGTGGATAAATTTATAAATTTATATGTCTATATATATATAAATATATATATATTTATATATATTTATGTGTGTGTGTTTATATGTATAAATATAAATATAAATATATATATTTTTAAATATTTTCACCTATGTTTATATATGTTATTATATAAATATATTTACATCGATTTAGTGAAATGAGATTCACATATATATATATATGCAGTTCCAGAAAAATATTTCAAATTTAACGACATTTCCTTAATCTTTTTGGCTAATTTAATAACATTTTTTTAAGAAACAATAACAATTTAGTGATGTTTTAGGAAATATCTACAATTAGTAATGTTTATAGGAAAAATCCCTAAATTAGCATTTTAATTCAGGAAACATCTCTAAATTAATGTCATTTTTAAAAAGAATTGCTAAATTAGAAATTTTTTTTCAAAAACATTGCCAAAAAGTCCCTAAATTACAGTTTTTTGGCACTTCCAGAATCTCGAACGGACCTATACATCGAGGTAAAGTTTTTCCTTGACTCTATATTTATCTATTCCCAAGCCTAGCCGATACCCATAGTTAAACATGTTTCATGACCTAGAACTCCAAAGGTCATTGACGATGATCAATATAATATTTCTATCTAGACGAAGTAGTATACATACACTTCCAGATAAGCTAAACCTACTCTAAATTCTCCTACACGAGATAAGGACATAGTAGGAATGACTCTCAATTTTCTAGCTAGTATGGGGTTGACCTAAATAGTCTACCATTCATAGCCTCCAAATGATCTATTTGAATATTCTATTGAAAACTATTATTTTAGGTGAAATAAATGAGAGGGAAATGATTCTCCCAAGAACTACTGAAATCAAGGAAGAATTCTTAGATAATTTCCTCTAAAACATGTATCATCTGTTCCAACTAGCCATTAGTCTATGGGTGAAAATATGTGCTTAGAATTACCCGTGTTCCCATATATTTATGTAACCAATATCAGATGAGGTATATAAAAGGATAAAACCAATATTAAAAGATAGTATTAGGGACACCATGTCTTCATATGTTCTCAGAAACAAACATTCATCCCAAATCATCCACCGATCACGTATCCTAGATATGAAGGAATTGGGATACTTTCTTCAGTGTGTCAATGACTACCCAAACTATGTCACTACCTCAAGGAAACCTCTGTAACCCGATCAGAAATTATATGGAAACATCTTATCAATTCCAATCGAGGACTGGAAGAGGATGTAACATGCCAGCAGGTCACTAGTGCTCCTCCTTCACATAGTGAACAGTTGAACATTTAGTGATAAATCTAGATATCACATGTTTCCTCCCAATCCACCAGTACTGGTGTCACATATCTTAACACATATTAGAGATTCCAGGGTGAACTAACCACTCAGAGGAATAGGACTCATGCATCAGTTCCTCTCTAATTTCTATAAAAACCTAGAGACGTCCATATATTTATATATAATATAATCCACATTGATAGAATAATTTGGAGGTGGGTCCCCTCCTAAAATAATCTCACAAAGAACTAAACCTCTAATATTTTAAAATTTCATTCTCTTCCCATTTTCATTGAGCGATGAGGTAACTATCAAGGATAATAGATAAGTCTTCTCATGAATATCATCATACTCAAGATGTGGATCATGTAATAGGTCCATCAATTTCCATTCATCACTCACTTCACATAAATCCAATTCATGATTTTTCTGACTCAGTGCATCTTTTATCGCATTTCCTTTTCTAGGTGTATTATAATGCACAAAATATGAGGATTGAAGATATTCAATACAAATTCATTGTATAAGATTCATTTCATTCCTTATCAAGATATACATGAGGATCTTATGGTCCACACACACTATAAATAACTCGCTCGTCAGATAGTGTCTCTAGAAATATATGGTTTTGAAAACTATTACTAGCCTGAGGTCGTACATTAGATGGTTTCTCTCATGAGGCCTCTACTTCCTATCCCTATAGAAAAATTTCTCTATCTTCCTACATCATCACTACTATCAAGGAATTTTCTGATGCAATACATAAAAACATATAGCCTCTTTCGTGCTCTAGAAGATTCAATATAAGTGCCAAGATTTGCCACCATTTAAGTTATAGAAGGTCTTTCCCAGACTCTTATGACTATAGGAACATAAAACCATTATTTTCAAGAACATTAAGTGGTGAAACAATTCTTGAGAATACTTATATGAAATTCTTGTATTACCCATCCATCCTCAATTAAATCCATATTTCAAATATGTTCTTGGGATGCTCCTAGGAAAGTACATCACTCACCTTCTGTGGGTCAACAGAGACTCATGAGTTCAAGATTATATTACCCTATAAGTGAACTTATTTGAACTTGAAGTGGAACTTAGGAAACTTGGAATAAGGATGATTTTCTATTAGTTCACTTAGAATGATCTCAAGATACATAACATAGTCACTACAAGTGCGATAATACACAAAAATTCATTACACAAATACCCCAACAAAAGAATATTGATAGGTGTTTAACATCCTATAAATCAATTCCATTAAAATGGAAGGTGACTTCATAAGACCAAATGTCATAACGAGATACTCATATAGACCATAAAATCTATGGAAAACTATATGAAGTAAGTATGAAGGTATGAATCAGACCTGATAATAGCTATATATTAGGTTGATATTTGAGAATACCCTAGTTCCTAAGACCTGATCAAAGATACAATCTATTTAGGCAATGGGTATATTCTCTTGACCAGAAGCTGGTTCAACTATCTGTAATCCACATAGTGATTAAATTTCCCATCTTCATTCTTAAAAAAAACATGTGTGAACCCCAATAATAAGTGTTGATCTGTATAAAAAATTGGCCTGTAATTCCTCCAACTGCCACTTGATCTTTTTGAGCTTAGTATGTTCCATCATGTTCCAAGGAATATGCACTAAAGCTGTTCCTAGAACAAGTCCAATCATAATATATACCTCTCTCTCAAGAGGTATAAAATAATTTAGGAAATATGTCATTGAAATGATCTACTATGAGAAAAAATATTCTAGGTGTACTCCTCGATCATCCACGAAGAGAATAGAAAAATGGGTGGTCACTCCACCTTTCCCATGATGCTCTAGTCCATATATACTGTACTTAGCATCCCACTCCCAATGGTGTATCTTGGGTCATTACACCACTCCAATAATGTATTTCTATGTTGAAAACTTCTATGATAGATTAAAAAATTAATGAGTCGGAAGTACCTATATCTAATAAAGAAAATACTATAGTGGATGCTACTAGAATTGTACCTCACACTATCGATGGTCATGCACTCTAATCCTTGGGTATCCGATGTAACATAAAAAATTAGCATGATCCATGACCCTGTGGTATATTTGGACTACCCTGAGTACAACTACTATGTTAGAACTGATGATCTAGAGTCTTGCTACAATGGCCATGATATCCTCCTCTTCTAGTCATACATGTTCTACTCAAAATCCACACCCAAAGTAGTGTGAAGGAACCTAACTCCAAAGGTGGAGTTGGGGTGGATCATCTTCCACTTGAAGTATATGGATAAGTCTGAAAAAATCTCTAAATATTCCCCATATGATCACAATAATGAAACTCCATTGAATCTATATTACACTAATGCTTCAGAATCCCCTACCATACATATTAATGGAATAAAAAGAAGAGTATAGTGTGGTTAGTATTACTACCCCTTCTATGTTGTGAAAACTCAAAAGAATGCATCATACTACCAAAATAACTAATTTCCTACCTCGGTACTAATCCTCTAATACATGTGCATTCTCATTCCTTTAGGTTGAGCTCAGTGATAATATCCTAAATGAAAATATCAAAGAATATAGGTAAGAAAAACAGTAACATGTGTACAAATTCTATAATGGATCCCATACTCTATCCTTTTATCTCGCGAGAGATCATCACCAGATAGAAGTGTTGAAAAGTGATGCAACTTAGTAAAATGCACAGAATACTCCATTAATGACATAGAACTCTAATCAAGATGCATGAACAATCTAGATTGGTCATATATCATCATCTAAGGAATGAAGAGGTCATTAAAGGTAGTCTAAAAACCCTCCTAGAAAATTCTATAATAATTACAAGCTAGGGTAATCACATTCCATAAGCAGAATGATGAATAACACAACATGTAAGTAGCAGTCTTGAACACCTGCTCTAGTGGAATCTCTATAAGTTCAATGATTTATAGAGTGGACACTATGAAAGACTCATTATCCTGTGAACTGTCATCCCTCGAGATAGAAGGGGGATGTTTCTGGTAGAAATCACGTGTCAGACCATCCATCATAGAATCATGTTCTGAAGCACCATTCTGTAATGTATTAGAAATTATAAACTCTGAAAAATATACAATTTAGTGACCAGATAATGTATAGAATGTGGTTCCACATGTGGCACTTTTGTTGGTATGACTGGAGGTTCTCAAGTCCCACCATGTCGGGAGCATGGTCTTCACCACTCTCCCTGCACATGACATGAGGATTTCATGGTAGAATTTGTCTAAAATTGTCAATCACCTTCCTTAGAAAAATCTATTAGTATATAGATACACTATTTTAACTGGAAAGTAAGTACAAGAGATCACTACCCCATGTATACTACCCTCAAATTCCCACATAGAGGGCCAAATATTGGTATGTTTTATTGTTTAAATTACAGGGGTTCCAATAGGCAAAGGGCTCAATATCTCTTTACCTCTTTATTTACTAGATACAATTTATTTTAAAGATGATATACAATTTTTTATTTACTTATTTACATATTTAAAAGATTGAATAAAATGGATTTTCAGTCCCAATGAATTAGGTCCCAAAGAGCTTGTCACTGAAATCGACTCCCATTTAATTTCTAGTTAACCCATCTTACATTTTATATGAGAATGTAATGTGTTATATATACAATGTCGTGAATTATTAAACTACCCATTCTAAACTAGGAGGCCCCGTAAACCTCTTGGATTGAAACATTCAAACACTCAATAACATCTAAAGAGAAGAACATGCACATGTATAAACAAGTCTCTCTCAAAAATATAACTAATATAGAAAAATGAAAACATAGATATTTACCTATATGGCATTGAATATGCATGACATGTGATTTATAGGTTCTCTTAATGATGCATGATTAATGATCCTTTACCACATCTCATCGGGCCAAGGATAAAATGTAATCCTCAATCATAACAACACTAATAACAATCAAATTTCATTTGGGTCACCCAATAGTGAAATGATATCAAATGTAATCAGAAAATCATATCAATAATTACTATTCAAGAAACTCAAAATTCCCCCAAAACATGAGTTATCCATGTTGAAGCATGACTTATAACTAAGTTCCAAGTGTTCTTAATCTCTTTTCAATTATATATAAATAGTAAATAAATAATGTGAACCCTTTTTACCACTTTGGGAAATCCCAAAGCTTAGTTCCACTCAAAGGTGCCCCAATCTTGGTTGGCCACATGGCCTGATTCACTTCTCCCTAAAAACCAAAGGTTTCTGACTAGCTGTGAGGTCCTAGGGCATGTCCTTTGGGAAACTATTCCCTCATTACTAGAGTGTATCATAGAAGATAAGTATAATAACATGTAAATAGTGAAATCAATAGAGAAGTGAAAAATAACCCATGAAATAGATAATCAAAGAACTATAAGTTTAAGTTGAATCAGATACAAAAGGATGATGATAAATGTTATGTCTCTATAAAGATGTAAAACATGGATACGAGGAATCATTCATAACATGATATAAAAAAAAGAATCCAAAAACTATCATAGAATTCAGATCTCTATCTCATTCATCTTTTTCTAACCTCCATCCTAATGAAATCAAGAAATATTAGGTGTCCAAGGTAGGATTATTCCCTTCATCAAAACCTGTATACAAGTAATCTTCCTGGGTACTAATGGTGGCCATGATAGGGTGTGAGATAAATCTTAGTGGGACACCACCAATGGCTTCTATAATATCCATTCTATGTATTATAAACTGAAATAGTTTGAATTTAGGAATATATAAAAGTAAATTGGTACAACAATGAAAACACCAATGTACCTACTTTAACCTTAGCTGGTGTCAGGACATGTAACCATATCATTTATTAACTATGCTAATTTTTATATAGTATGTCACAATAGGTATCACCAGAACTGACAACATGACATGATAATAATAATAATGTTCCATGATATAACAAGGCATCATTATAACGACCCATACATTACATACATTGTTATAGATTCTAAATTAAAATTACACTTATTACAACATATAACAAAACCATGATAGGACCGTATAGGTATAGTGTCTTTAGAAACTGGTAAACATAAACAACTGGTTCATAAATCATAGATGTTGTCACCCATTTATTTCATCATATCTAGAGTTCCTTTTTGGAATATCCTACTTAATATCCTTCTTCCTGACCTGGGGAGAAGAAAAAAATACAAAAGGGTGATCTCAAATTCTCAGTAAGGGTAAACAAAAGAAATATCAAACATATCATATTCATAAGAACACAACATTTTGAAAATCTTATCCTGCAAAAGACATCATAACATGGGATAAATCATAGAAGTGAAATGTAATCCCAATAATCATAACTTAAAATATAAATCTTTGTGTCATACACACATAATAATAGAAAATCATTTCTTAGTAGTCAAGACTCATTTCCAATACTATCTTAGCGAACAATGTCCATTTCTGAACTGAGTTCAATCCTCGTTTCAGTCCTGTTTCACTGAACCGGTTTAACCTTCCGTGTTAGCCATGTATATCTCATGAGATATAAATACTTACCCAATGCATTGGAGGAAGATATAGGTCCCACCCATCTCATAATGATACCATTCTTATGTGTGCCACAAAATCCTATACCATACATCATAGCATAACCCATGTAATAAAAATGGGAATCTTAAAACATCAACCCTTCATAACATAATCCATATAAGATAGAAGGACAACATAAAAATAATTCCATCATAACATAATAAAATCAATGTAAAAACATGGATAGAAATAGAACCCTATATTATCTTAGATGGAAAATAATTTTTATAAAACATTTGAACTCTGTTCTTGAGGAAAATATTCTTTCTACTTCAAATTTTTCCATTCTTAACATGTTATATAATTTTGAACTAAAAGAAGTTGATTAAAAATAAACTTGAAAAATTTTAAAAGAAGATTCATGGAAATAATGTTCTAAAAATCCTTTCATGCTGTATAAGTTAAAAAAACATTCTTCCCATACTTTGGCTGGAAAAGTCAAAATGTACCTCGTACGAAAAATGACAAAAGATTCCTTTCGTATCTTTTACTAAAAACTCACCAACGGGTAAAATTGGATTTAAAAAATTGTAGGTTGATAGAAATAATATTACATATTTAGGAAACATGGATGTGGGTGATAAATATTCCCCCGAAAATTATAAAGTATAAACAATCTCAGATAAAAATGAGATTATGAGATTTTCCCTTACCATAGGTCCGATTTTCTTCGTAAGTGTCCGAACCTCCTGTATAATGATTTAAATAATGACATTGACTTATTATAGAATCATACTTATTTTTATGATATCATATATGGTCATATTCTTAGCTTCTTATTAGTAATATTTCATTGCTACTTGTTATTCTGGTGTTTATTGCTTTATGTTCGTATGTGTGTTTTGTTGAATAAATTCTTATTCCTCTTTTTAGTTTATAGACACCTCATTTCCATAATGGTATTAGTGTAATATATATCATATTTATTCATTCAATTAATTTATATAATAATTATTCAATGAATATTATGTAGAACGAGTCACATCACATCGTGGAGACGGTATTCCGTACGTACGTACGAGCGATGATATTATTCCCATGATTGTGGAATTGTATTGGAGTGTATGTATACTATTTCAGAATCCATATCAATTTACAATAATCATATATAGTAATTATTTACACCATTATACCCATACAAGTAGGATGGTGGTGGAAAATAGATTACACCACGGCGTGGAGACGTTATTCCGTACGTACGCACGCGCGGTGATTTCATTTTCCGTAGGATGGATAGATGGTGAAATAGGGTTGTTTTATACATATAATAACATATCAGTATATTATTGATACATATGTTATTACTTAAAATTGAAAAAACTAATGAATAAGAAGTGGAAGAAGAAATAAAGTTGAATGAATCGGTAACAGACATTACCTCTTCTTTGAAGCACCTCTTTGAGACCTCCTTTTATGGCACTAAAATTGGACTTTGAAGAAGACCAGGACCTCTAGGATGTTTCTAGGGAAGTGGAGAAGATAATTTCTTAGGGGTTTTCTGGGATTGAAGGCTCAAAGTGGTGTGAGTAATAGAGGAAGGAGGTTCCCTTTTATAAGGGAGAAGAGGGGCACCTTTGGAAATATAAGAAATATTTGTTTATATTAAATTTAAACCCCACTTAAAAACTTCCAAAATGACTCATATCCAAATATTAGTTGAGATAGGGTTGTAAAATCATCAAACAATAAAATTTAGACATGTTAGGAATTTATTTTAAACATTATTAACTCGATTTATCCTTATTTATCAATTCAATTTTATTTGTGGTAATAATATTCTAGAATTTAAATTATTATAAATAATTACATATGTGTTGTGAATTTTCTATAATTTGAAAATTTATGACATTTTAGACCATATAAATTTTAATTTATAATTTTTAAATATTTTTGTGATTTTTAAAAAAGTTTATAATATGTTATTTTTATAAAATAACAATAGTGTCAATTTTGACACTATTCATTTATTTGAATTTAAAAAAATATATATACAGAAGATATGTTCAAACTAAAAGATTTAATAGATTCATAAAATGTGATATGTATCTAGAAAACTATTGGAGCATATTAAATAGTACATATAATATTTATTTTAATATTTTTAAAACCATTTATTTGATATTTTAATTAATAAAATAGTTTCAACATCGCTACTGTGCCATATTTAATGATAATTATTTAATCCCTAAAAATTATAAATAAATTCATATGATGTATATAATTTTATTATATTTCTGGATACTATTCATGTTCGATGTTTCATTAAGTTTATCACTAAATAAAAATTATTATACTTATAATATTTAAGAAAGTGACATGTTGTCACTTTCTTTGGTTTTAAAAATAATTAAATTATTTTCATTGAAAAAATTCAATTAAATCAATCTAATCCGACCCTTAGGTGATATAGGTCGACTTTGAGTCATCCAATAGGATTTTGGAAGGTGTTATGGTAATTTTATATTCTTATATTTACCCTTAATTACCCGATTTACTTTTAACTAGGGTAAATAAAATTTACCGTAGTTACTATTCATAATGCCCAAAAATAAAAAGTATCCTATTAACATAATTTGGATGCACTGATTCCAAATATGGAATCCATTTTTCAAAATTTAAAACATATAAGTTGAAGTAATTAATTTAAAATGAATCCTGTTGTTAAGAAAACGAGTTTTAGATGTTAAAACATTGCCAAAGATTGAAATGTTTTTACATATGAATTCAATGTGAAATTAATGCTAATGACATATATTATATTAAATGGTAAAACTATATTCTATATATACTTTAAAACCATTAAATATTATAATTTATCCATATAAATTATCTCAATGAAAAAAAGTAGTTTTTAATTAAAAATTAGCGTATTTTTACTATTCATCAAAATATGAAAGTTATCAGAAAAATATCAAAAATATATCCAAAGTAAATTTTTATATCCTAATTCCAAATAAGAATTTTATTTTATCAAATTGAACTTATAAACATTTCAAAAACTAGATTTAATGTGGGTGCGCCATCAAAAGGCGGTAAAACAGCATTTTTTTAAAAATACTTATTTTACATGAAAAATTTATTTTGTTCTCATTCCATGTTCTAGAAAATGTGTAATATGAATAATAATGATATAATATTTAAAATGTAGTTAATATTATTCATAATGGCTAGTCCATAATAATATATCATTGTTTAGTGGAACTCGGTATTGCATACTACACACGCTATCGAGGAAGGTCGCGATTGAGTGTAATGCAAGCCAAGTCAGTGTTGTGTGTAGTGAAAGATTCCTTTGCGTATAACATAATAAATAAGAAAATATAATTCTCATAAAATATCATGGTGTTACATTCTACCCACCTTAAAATGAATTTCTCCTTCGAAATTCGTCCCTTCGTAACCAACAGATGAGGATACCTCTCCCTCATCATATCCTCAAGTTCCCATGTAGCTTGTTCTAATTGGTGGTTACTCTATAAAACATTAACCAAGCGAGTTGTCTTGTTCTGTAGGAGGTTTTCGCTACAATCCAGAATCTCTATCGGTCGTTCTTCATAAGAAAGATCTTGCACCAATGGTACAACATCTGAGCTGAGTACATGTGAAGGATTGGGTATGTACTTTCTCAGGAGAGATACATGGAACACATCATGAACTTGAGAGAGATTCGGTGGAAGTGCCAATCTGTAAGCTACCTTCCCAACACGATCCAGTATTTAAAAAGGACCGATATATCTAGGGCTCAACTTTCCCTTCTTTGCAAATCTCATGACCCTATTCCAGGGAGATCTTCGTAAAAACACTTTATTACCCACTTCAAACTCTAGGTCTTTTATTCGGTTATCAGCATATCTTTTTTGTCAACTTTGAGCTGCTCTTATGTATTATTGAATAGATCTAACCTTTTCTGCCATCTCATCAACATGATCAGGTCCTAATAGCTTTCTTTCCCCAAATTCATCCCAGCAAGTTGGAGTTCTGCATTTCCTTCCATAAAGGGATTCACAAGGAGGCATTTGAATACAGGAGTGAAAGCTATTATTATAAGAAAATTCCACCAAAGATAGGTGTTGATCCCATCCACCTTTGAAATCCATAGATAAAGCTCTCAAAATGTCTTATAGATTTTGAATTTTCCTCTCAGACTGACTGTCTATCTGAGGATGGTAAGTAGTGCTGAAACTCAACACTGTATCTAGAGCATGCTGAAGACTTCACCAGAATTTCGAGGTAAACCTCGGATCCTGATCAGATATAATGGAAAGTGGTACTCCATGTAATCTTACCGCTTCCATTACATATATCCTGGCAAGATGATCAAGAGAAAAATCTTCTCTAATAGCAATGAAGTGTGCCGACTTCGTAAGACGATCAACTATAATCCAGATAGCATTATTGTCTTTGGATGTTTTAGGAAGTCCAATGACAATGTCCATAGTGATGTTTTCCCATTTCCATTCTAGTATAGGTAATGGTTGTAACATCCACTTAGAATTTTGTCTCTCAGCTTTAACTTGCTGACAAACCAAGTATCGAGAGACATATTCAGCAACATCTCATTTCATTCCATCCCATCAGAAGTACTCTTTAAGGTCCCTATACATCTTTGTACTTTCATGATGAAGAGAAAATGAATAACTATGAGACTCGTCTATTAGATCCTTCCTTAATTCTGGGATGGGAGGAACAAAAACCCGATTCATGAACCTTATTATCCCATCACAATCAAGGTTGAATTCAGGAGCATTTCACACCTTCTTTTGTAACTCTACATCTTCTTTCTATGCCTCTTTAATCTTCACGTGTATAGATGGTTGAACATTCATTTGAGAAATATATGATTTCTCTCCTTCAATTATTATTCCAAGATCCATCCTTTGTAAATCCATAAATATTGGATCTTTTGTGGTCCTCATCATGGATAAGCTAGAATGGTCTTGTCGGCTTAATGCATATGCTACCTTGTTTGCTTTCCAAGGGTGGTAATTAATTGAGCAGTCGTAATCCTTAATCATCTCCAACCATCTTCTTTGATGCATATTGAGCTGCTTTTGTGTGAAAATATACTTTAAACTTTTATGATCAGTATAAATATCACACCTTTTACTATAAAGGTAATTCCTGCAAATATTTAATGAAATGATTACCACAGCTAACTCCAAATCATGATTTGGGTAATTTTGATCATGTATTTTCAACTGTCATGAAGCATAAGCTATCACCATATCATTTTGCATGAGAACACACCCCGGTTCCTTCATGGATGAATCACTGTAGATCACAATTCTTTCTCCACTGCAAGGTAGTGTGATCACAGGTGCACGGGCTAACCTTCTTTTTAGCTCATTGAAATTCTCTTCACATTCCTCAGTCCAAACAATCTTAACTCCTTTCTGAGTCAACTTGGTGAGTGGGTTAGATAACCATGAAAATTCTTTCACAAAACTTCGGTAATATCCATCCAAGCCAAGAAAACTTCGGATCTCAGTTACTGTTGTTGGTCTCGACCATATTTTGATAACCTCTATTTTTTCTGGATCCATAGATATCCCCTCTTTTGAGATTATGTGACCCAAAAATGCAACTTTTTGAAGCCAAAATTCACACTTGGTATATTTGGCATAAAGCTTATCCTTTATTAGGGTCTTTAATACAATTATCACTTGATCGTCATGTTCTTCCTTGCTCTTTGAATAGACAAGAATATTATCTATAAAGACTACCACAAAATGATCAAGATAGTCTCTAAAGACTTTATTCATCAGATTCATGAAGATAGAAGTGGCATTAGTAAGACCAAATGGCATCACTAAAAATTAATAGTGTCCATACCTTGTACGGAAAGTCGTCTTTAGTATATCCTACCTTTTAACCCTTAATTGGTGATACCCTAAACAAAGATCAATCTTGGAAAAGTATTGATCTCCACGTAGTTGGTCAAATAGGACATCAATGCATGGGAGAGGATATTTGTTCTTGATAGTGATCTTGTTAAGTTCTCAATAATCAATGCAGAGTCTCATTGACCCATTTTTCTTCTTAACAAACAGAACAGTTGCTCCCCAAGTTGACTCACTAGGGCATATGAATCCTTTATCAAGATTCTCTTGGAGTTGCTTCTTCAATTCCTACAACTCAATTGGGGCCATTCTATAAGGTGTCTTTGAAAGGGGCATAGCACCCGGTATGAGTTCTATTGAAAACCCAACTTCACGATTTGGTGGAAGACCTGGAAATTCCTCTGGATAGACATCATCAAATTCCCATACAATGGGAATATTATTAATTGTGAGTTTCTCTCCAACAATTTGAGATAAATAACCTTCATTTAGTGGAATCAATACCCATAAGATGGAAGAAATTTCCACTGGAAGGTTATGTTTATCCTTGCATCGATAGACGATCATAGATTGATCTGGAATATGAAATGTGACTTCCCTTCTTTGGAAATTGGTATGAGCTCCATATAAATAAGCCAATCCATGCCAAGAATCACATCAAATTCCACTATAGGATGGATCACAAGATTTGTAGGAAGCACTTTCCCACAAAAATCAATCGGAGAAGTATTGTAAACTTTTGATGCGATTTTTGTGCCATTAAGAGTTGTCACAGCTAACTCAACATCTAATTGTTGAGGCAATACGGCGATACCCTTAGAAAATTCTTCAGAAATAAAAGAGTGGTTGGATCCACAATCAAATAAAATAGTTTCTACTATAGAGTGGATGGTAAGTGTACCTCTCACCACTGCGTTGTCGTACTCCACATCGCCAATAGTAATTGCATGTGACATTCCTTTGTCTTTGGCCTTAAGAGTTTGTTGACATCGATCATCATCATCAACCCTTGGATTTTGTCATTGATTGGAATAATGCCCCTTCTCCTTTCACTTAAAACATTTAAGTGTAGTAGGTTCATTCTGTGTATCCCTTCCTTTGTTTGAATCATTAGACATCTTCTTACCATTATTTCGACATTCAATTGTCTGATGACCTTCTTTTCCACACTTATAACATTTTCTTGTCCCCATAAGACAATTTCCTCCATGTTTCTTTCCACACTTTGAGCCTAAGGGAAAACTCATCTTCTTTCATTGTGGTCTTTAGATTTTCCTTTGAACTCCATTTTCCTCTTCTTATCAATCCAATGTGACTGATGGGTTACACTAATCTCCATCTCAACCTTCAGATCACATCGAACAATTTTCTCGTAGATGTTGAAGTCCCTTATGGCTAACGCCCTTCTAAGACTTGGTTTTAAGCCACTAAAGAATCGATCGATCTTACTCTCAGGTTGGATAATGATTCTTGAAGCGTACCTTGCAAGTCTTGTAAAATTTGCTTCATAGATACCAACGGATTCATCATCCTTTTGCTTTAGTTCAAGAAACTCCTTCTCTATCTTTGTTTGAAGAATATGAGGGAAATAACTATTGAAACATAAGTTCTTGAACTCATCCCATTCCATGGACTCAATTTCATCACTTTTCCTCGTATTCTTAAAAAGATTTCACCATTGATCAGCATCACCTTCCAAAAGATACACTGCTAAGATGAATTTATCATGTTCAGAACATTGATGAACTGAAAATATCTTTTCATTGGTACTAATCCCTTATTCAGACAAAAATGGTTCAGAATACCGACTGAATTAAGGTGGACGCTGCCTCAGGAAGGATTCAACAAAATTTTGCTCCTTCCTTTTCTCGGTTGGAAGTCCTGCATGATTCATAGCTTGAGAAAGTTGTGTGAGCATGGCTACAAGATTCTGCATTCTAGCTCCCATAACGTTTGGTTTCTCAGGGGGACAATCATCGCATTGCCCTTCGCATTCCACATTAACACGGTTCCTTCGGGTTCCATCCATTGACTAAAACCAAGAATAACAGTGTGATCAACACCAATTATAATAGGAAAACCACATAATCAAGAATAAAATTTCACACATAAGGTCTTATCATAGGTTGTTCATGGCCATTTCTAAAACACTATGATTGTGTTCTATGCTTAGACATATCCTTAGGTTTCTTACTAAGGCTTTCACATCCTAGTTTCCAAAGGTTTACTATACCTTTTCTCTAATAACAACTATAAAGAACCATACTTTACATTCATTTTTATTGCTTCAAAATTGAAAGAAAACTTATTACAGCATATAACAAATCCATGAAAGGGCCGTATAGGCATAGTGTCTTTAGAAACTGGGAAACATAAACAACTGGTTCATAAATCATCTACGTTGTCTCCCATTTATTTCATCATATCTAGAGTTCCCTTTTGTCATATCCTACTTAATATCCTTCTTCCTGACCTGGGAAAAAGAAAACATACAAAAGGGTGAGCTCAAATGCTCAGTAAGGGTAAACAAAAGAAATATCAAACATATCATATTCATAAGAACATAACATTTTGAAAATCGTATCCTGCAAAAGAGATCATAACATGGGATAAATCATAGAAGTGAAATTTAATACCAATAATCATAACTTAAAACATGAAGCTTTTTTTCATACATACATAATCATAGAAAATCATTTCTTAGTAGTCAAGACTCATTTCCAAGACTATCTTAGCGGACAAAGTCCATTTCTGAACCGAGTTCACTCCTCGTTTCAGTCCTGTTTCACTAAACCAGTTTAACCTACCGTTACAACCATGTCTATATCATGAGATATAAATCATTACCCAATGAATTGGAGGGAGATATAGGTACCACCCATCTCATAATGATACCATTCTTATGTGTGCTACAAAATCATAAAACATACATCATACCCTAACCCACGTAATAAAAACGGGAATCATAAAACATCATGACATCATAACAGAATCCATATAAGAAAAAAGGACATCATAAAAAAAATTACATCATAACATAATCAAATCAATGTAAAAATAGGGATAGAAACAGAACCCTATATTATCTTAGATGGAAAATAATTTTTATAAAACATTTGAACTCCGTTCTTGAGGAAAATATCCTTTTTTACTTCAAAAACATTTTTCCTTTCATAGCATGTCATATAATTTTGAACTAAAATAAGTTGATTAAAAATAAACTTGAAAACTTTTAAATGAAGCTACATGGAAATAATGTTCTAAAAATCCATTCATGTCGTATCAGTTAAAAAACATGCTTCCTGTACTTTGGTCGGAAAAGTCAAAAAGTATCTCGTACGAAAAAAGAAAAAAGATTCCTTTCATATATTTTACTAAAAACTCACTGAAGGGTAAAATTAGATTTAAAAAATTTTATATGGATACAAATAATATTACATATTGAGGAAACATGGATGTGGAAGATAAATATTCCCCAGTAAATTCTGATGTATAAACAATCTTGGTTAAAAATGAGATTGTGAGATTTTCCCTTACCTTAGGTCCGATTTGCTTCGTAAGTGTCTGAACCTCCTGTATAATGATTTACATAATGTCATTGACTTATTCCAGAATCATAATTATTTTTATGATATCATATATGTTCATATTCTTAGCTTCATATTAGTAATATTTCATTGCTACTTGTTATTCAGGTGTTTATTGCTTTATGTTCGTATGTGTGTTTTGTCGAATAAATTATTATTCATCTTTTTAGGTTATGGACACCTCATTTCCAGAATGGTATTAGTGTAATATATATCATATTTAGTCATTAAATTCATTTATATAATCATTATGCAATGAAGATCATGTAGAACGAGTCACATCACATCGTGGAGACGGTATTCCGTACGTACACACGAGCGATGATATCGTTCCCATGATTGTGGAATTGTATTGGAGTGTATCTATAATATTTAAGAATCAATATAGCTTTAAAATAATCATATATAGTCATTATTTACACCATTATACCCATCCAAGTAAGATGGAGGTGGAAAATAGATTACACCACAGCATGGAGATGGTATTCCGTACGTACGCACGCGCGGTGATTTCGTTTTCCATAGGATGGATAGATGGTGAAATAGGTTTGTTTCATACTTATAATAACATATCATTATATGAGTGATACTGATGTTATTACTTCATAATGATACAACTAAAGAAGAATAAGTGTAAGAATAAATAAAGTTGAAAGAATTGGTAACAGACATTACCTCTTCTTTGAAGCTCCTCTTTGAGACCTCCTCTTAGGGCACTAAAATTGGTCTTTGAAGAAGACAAGAACCTCTAGGATGTTTCTAGGGAAGTGGAGAATAGAATCTGGCAGGGTTTGGCCGAGATTTAAGGCTCAATGTGGTGTGAGGAAGAGAGGGAGGTGGTCCTCTTTTATAAGGGAGGAGAGGGGCACCTTTGGAAATATAAAAAATATTAGTTTATATTAAATCCCAAACCCACTTAAAAACTTCCAAAATGACTCATATCAAAATATTAGATGAGATAGGGTTGTAATATCATTAACCAATAAAATTTAGACATGTTAGGAATTTATTTTAAACATTATCAACTTGATTTATCCTTATTTATCAATTTAATTTAATTTGTGGTAATAATATTCTAAATTTTAAATTATTATAAATAATTACATATGTGTTGTGAATTTTACATAATTTGATACTTTATGACATATTAGACATTATAAATCTTAATTTATAATTTTTAAATTTTTGTGGGATTTTTAAAATTTTTTATAATATGTTATTTTTATAAAATAACAATAGTGTCAATTTTGACACGATTCCTTTATTTGAATTTAAATAAAATATATATTGGGGATATGTTCGAACTAAATGCATTAATAGATTCAAGAAATTTCATATTTGTCTAGAAAATTTGTGGATCACATTAAATAGTTCATATAATATTTATTTTAATATTTTTAAAACCATTTATTTGATATTTTAATTAATAACATAATTTCAACATCACTATTGTGTCATAATTAATGATAATTATTTAATCCCTAAAAATTCTAAAAAAATTTATCTGGTGTAGATAATTGTATTAGATTTATAGATACTATTCATTTTCTATGTTTCATTAAGTTTATCACTAAATTAAAATTATTATACTTATAATATTTTAGAAAGTGACATGTTGTCACTTTCTTTGGATTTAATAATAATTAAATTATTTTCATAGAAAAAATTCCATTAAATTAATCTAATCCGACCCTTAGGTGATATGGGTCGACTTTTATTCATCCCATAGGATTTTTCCAGGTGTTAAGGTAATTTTATAATCGTATATTTACCCTCAATTACCCGATTTACCTTTAACTAGGGTAAATAAAATTTACCGCAGTTACTATTCATAATGCCCAAAAATAAAAAGTAGCCTATTAACATAATTTGGAACCACTGATTACAAATATGGAATCCATTTTTCAAAATTATAAACACATAATTTGTAGTAATTAATTTAAAATTAATCCCGTTGTTAAGAAAACGGGTTTTAGAAGTTAAAACATTTCCAAATATTGAAATGTTTTTACCTATGAATTTAATGTAAAATTAATGCTAATGACATATATTATATTAAATTGTAAAAATATATTCTATTTATACTTTAAAACCATTCAATATTATAATTTAACCATACAAATTATCTCAATGAAAAAAGTTGTTTTTAATTAAAAATTAGCGTATTTTTACTATTCATCAAAATATTAAAGTTATTAGAAAAATATCAAAAATTTATCCAAAGTAAAATTTTATATCCTTATTCTAAAGAAGAATTATATTTTGTAAAATTGTAAACATGTCAAAAACTAGATTTAATGTGGGTGCGCCATCAAAAGGTGGCAAAACTGCATTTTTTGAAAAATACTAATTTTACCCGAAATATTTATTTTGTTCTCTTACCATGTTCTAAATAATGTGTAAGATGAATAATAATGTTATAAAATTAAAAATTTAGTTAATAATATTCATAACGGCTAGTCCGTAATAATATATCATTGTTTAGTGGAACCCGGTATTGCGTACTACACACGCTATCGAGGAAGATCGCGATTGCGTGTAATGCAAGCCAAGTCAGTGTTGTGTGTAGTGAAAGATTCCTTTGCGTATAACATAATACATAAAAAAATATGCTAATCATAAAATATCAGGGTGTTACAATCATGATATGAATATAATAATAATGAGGATCCAAGGTAATAACTAAGGCATCCATGACCTCCGTGGTTAATCCAATTCACTAATAATTTATATCCTGGATATAATATTAAGAGTGTAATCTATAGGGAAACACCCAGGAACATCCACAATATTGTAATTTCTTACCGAGTCCATGGAATTCATCTAAGGTAAAATGGGATAAGAAATTACTAGGGCTAAGAGAGTATCAATGGAACCTTATTTCTGTATATGTAAGGATGGATTCAAGGAGTGTATCCATGTTATCCTACCATAATAATGTATGGATCCTACTGTGTCATATCATGCATCCACTAATAGACAAGGATTGGGTTCGAAGGTGGGTATTAACCTTTCCAACTGGAATGTAGGAATCAGAATGGATCTAGTGACTGCTCAAGGAATCCCCTTAGGAATCTATGGTTATCTTGAGCTTAACCACTCAAAAAAATTTGTCATGGTCAGTTTTTAATAGGAATATTACACTTTATTAATTAATTTATTATGTAAATGTAATAATCATTCCATTTAATAATTCAAAGGTTCATTCCAAACCTTCATTATTGTGAAAAGGTAAAAAACTATGGAACCATTTATTAATTCATATATGTCATATTTAATTAATTAGGTTCACTATGGTTTCTTCCATTAATCATGGAAAGGTGGTGTACACGCATGAAACTAAGTCATATGGTTACATTTTATTTTTCCAAGTCATATATATATATATATAATATACTTATAATTTTCATATAGAAATGATTTATGAGGTTGAATAACTTACCTTAGGAACATCAACTGATATGAATAAATGTAATATCAATTAATAATTAATTAATTTAATTAAACACTTAGCTTTATCAAGGTCTATTCACATTTCACCTGAATGGAAGAACAAATAAGCTTAAAATCCATTAAAATAATAATTATAGTAACATAATAATTTCAGTGTTGGACATTCAGCTCATAACCTACAATTATGAATAACATATTTAACAAGATTCATAATTACTATTAAGAATATGGATTTAATAGGTCACATATGATGAAATTGGTGTGCACACATGAAAGTTTATAAAATTTTTAAACATAAGGGATGAATTGTATACTACTTACTGTAGGATTGTACGACTCTTCTTTTCATGTATCAACCTTTAGTTTTATCTATAGTAGAATAGATATGAAGAACATTCAAACAAACTAAAAATAAGGCATTTAAGACTACCCATCAATAAATTTTTATATGATAATATAAATGAATAATGAATAAAAAGGAATTCATATCTTTCTAATGCACTTCCAACCAGAAAAATGAGGATTGAATTAATGTTTGGATTGGAAAATGGGTTCAATGTCTATAAAATAGATTCAAAGGACCTCAAAGGGGGAGAAAAATAATTACTCTATGGGGGAAGTATCCAAGTGAGAAGAAATAATGTTTAAATAGTTCATTATGTTCAAAATGGTTATTTTTCTAGGAATTTCCGGGTCATGCTATTTATATGCACAATCGGCCAAACCTTGCACCAACTGTGTCTATTCCACTACATAAGAAGGGAACCCACACGATTAGGACACACATTTAGGGAAACCACATGAAAACCTTGTGAACCTCATCTAATAAAAATTCCACACATTTCACACTGGTGTGCGACCCTATAAGAACAATTAGGGAAAACAATGTTCCTTACATCATCCCATTTCCTAGCCTCACGAAGTTATGATATACCATGTGGGCTTGTTTGCACAGTTTTATTTAACATTGTGTCCTAGAGGTTTTCTCCACCGGTCAGGGTTTTGAGTTATGAAAAATCCTGAAACACTCTAAACAATTACCTGAAATCATTATGTACCTATAAAAGGATAAATATAAATACTTTTACTGAATCTAAAGAATCCAAACATGAGTGAAAAACTAGATTCACAGAACTATATTTTATTTGGAACTTCATAGCCATGAAGATTTAAAGACAGTAAAAAATAGAACAGATGGATGTAAAAACGAAACTCATAAATGGTTTTCTTGAACAAGAAGTCCACATTGAACAACTAATGGGATTTTTGGTTAGAAATGATGAAAAAATATTTGTATATTAAACAAGGATATCTATGGTCTAAATCTGGGACTGAGAGTGTTGTATTCTTGTTTATATGCTTATTTAATGAATCTAAAATTAAAAATTGGTTGTGTTGACCAAAATTTATATGTGAGGAATTATAAAGAAGATCAATTTATGATACTTTAGTATGTTATTTATATTATATTTTATGTAAGTAAGCCTATATTAGTGGAAGAATTTTTTAGTCACACAAAACAAAATTTTAAATGTTCATGATTGGTGAGCTCACATAATTTTTGTAGATGTAAGAGATTCAAAAGAAGTAACACACCTTCATTTCATAGGAACAGTATGCAAGTCGGGTTTTGAAGAAATTCAACATGCATGGCTCCCAACCAATGTTGAATCCGATTTCGATTGGGATAGAACATGGAAAGCATGAGGATGTGAAATATTTGGATCCCTCTTTATATTAGAGGATCACTGTAATATTATTATATTAGATTGTAAAAAATCCAAAAATCTTCTTTAAAACTTGTTTAGAGGCTCTCATTCAATGTAATTTGATGGAACATCATTTTGCAGTAGTTAAAATATTCCTGAGTTATATTTATGGTACTCTCAAAATTATCTTATACTCTTCATAAAAAAGAGATAATAAATTTTTTCTATTTTCTAATGCTCATGGGGATGGAGATCCGGTGTATTGAATGTTCACATGGTTTGGTTCATTATTCATTATAAATAAATGTTGGTTTAGTTGATAATGAAATATCTTCTCTTATTACATTTCAAGAAAAATATATCTATGTAAAATTTGAATACACTCATATATTGTGGATGAAAAATCAACTCACTGATATTGGTGAGGAGGTGAAAAAAACCAATGGTGATATACTGTGAAAACAAGGGCATGATCAGTTTTAGAGGAAAATCTGGTTTAACAATCACATACAAAACATATTGAGATAATATATCACTTAATCAAAGAAAATGTTGTAGAAAGTGTGATTAAAACTGGTCTTTGTGGAAATAATGATCATGTGGCTAGAATTCGGACAAAGATATTGGGTGTAATTTTTTTGAGAAACATTAGTTTAACCTCGGTGTTTATCCACCTCCCATTGCATGAGGATGCTCTAGTTGTTCCCCTATTCCCAACTATGTAAACAATTTTAATTTTTTTGAGGATGTGACATAGGTCTATAGGGAAGATAAGATATATGTGTATTTTTTGAGCACTACACATACAAATACATATTCTTTTTGGTTTATTTACAAAAGGGGAAATAAGTTAAATTCAATGATGTGTTTTTTGTAGGATTGGTTGGTGGTCTATCGAGGCATGAAATTCAATTTTTAACTCTTGTATTACATATATATCTTTATTCACATTGGCATAGAGTGATGGGTGAGTTATTTATTGCTTATATATTTTCTGGTCAAGGATAGAGTTTTATTTATTTTATTAAGAGATTTCCAACAAACCCCAAAAGGGAGATTGTTTTGACCAAGGTTTCTCATAGTTGGAAATAACTTGTTTTGTGTTTTTTTTTCAATCCACACTTTTTAGATCAATGGGTGTGAAATATATGAGATATTTTGATGCAAGTGGATTATATTTTTAATGTGTCATCACTTCCTAGTGTTTTTCAATTTCTTAGATCAAAATCAGGAGGAAAGATCAAGCTTCACAAAAGGTGTTTTTTCAGGAATGGCTTTTAAAAACAAGGTAAAGGCATAAAGTTTCAAGATGGTTATATTTTAAAAAATATTAGGATATTTTAATATAGTCATGTAATCTATTTTTGTAATATTTTTATGTATTTTGAAGGAGGTTTTACAATGAATGACTAAGGCTTGAAAAAAATAAGGTAAGATCCATGATTATGAGAATCTTTCAGAACATGAAATTTTCATTTGAGATTCATGAAGAAAAGGAGCTTAGAGAACATGAATGGAGAGCTTTGAAAAAATTTCAAGGTGAGTTATAGAGTTTTATGAAAGGAAATGTCTATTAATCTGATGTTACTCATCTTTTGAAGTAACAGATAGAATTTGGGAAATGATTAAAACACTCTGATTTTGTTAAAGTCCTTTCATGAAGGGAATAATTTTTCATTTAGTAAATCATCACGAAAAAAATATTTGAAAAAAAGTATATTTAATAAAGGTTTTAACATTTTTCATTTCAGAAAATGGGGTTTCAGAAAGACTAGAACCATTTTTATGTTTTTGTGTTCCACATGGGTTCGAAGATTCATGAAGTCCAAGAGACCCCCAAAAGGTAGTGGGTTCATAGAGGTTGAAGTATATTTGAAATAAGAATCATGGTTTCGTAAAGGCTAGGATATCTTAAAACCATAGTGTTGAACATATGGTTTTAGTGAATAGTGATTCCATGTGTATCAATTCATGACTATGGTTTAGGTAGAGTCTCATTCCAATTAGGGAAAAGAATTAGATGCCCAATCTATTGGACTGGAATTCAAGTCTATAAAACAAGTAAGACTTCTCCCAATGTAGTGAGAAATGGGGAGTCAAAAATAGTGATTTGAGGGAGGACATATGCAATCCCAAAAAGTATTGTAACGAATGTGTGATCGGTATAGATTCACAATGTGTGAACAAATGTAAATAAAAAATACCGAGTGAATCCTTGTGTATTTAGGCATGACTAATGCATTATTATCATATAATCCTCAGATGATGCCATAGTAGTGAAACAAGGAAAATAGTTGTGTTTTGTTTATATTTTATTCATATGGGTTTTTTATAAAAACTTGATTCCAATAGATAGGTTTATAAGGTTCTTATTAACATGCAGACAATATCCATATCATTTGAAGAAACATTTTACACCTTAATTCACCTCTCCCCACATAGGTTGTTCTAAGGGCATACATTTTATTTTACTTTTACCATTTTTTCTTTTACGGTGGAAACTAGTTTTAACCAAAGTAACATATCATCTATACACATGAAATTAAATACATATTATTAAATAATTCAGATCTAAGAATTAAAATTTTAAAATAAAATTACTTTGGTTTAGTTTCATAACATTATAATAATTAATTTTAAATAAATAAGTATATAATGTATGAAAAAATATTTCTTAAGAAAAAATATACATATGTTTTTAAAAAAGTAATTTATTTTAAACAAGAATTAATATTTTAAAATTTATAATATAACTCATATATTTTTTATTTTTCATCTAAAATAATTTCATTAATATTAAAATCATTTTTAAAAACTAATAATAGTTTAAAAGGCAATATACATGTGAAAACTGTATATTGAACTACTCACCTAAGAAATAATTTTTTTTGTATAAAAATATAAATAATTCGTTTTAAGATAATATTTCCAAGATAAATAAATAATTAATTTAATGTTTGCTAAATAGAATTCCTAACACTTATTGATACTATTTTTATATTGAAATATAAAATTCCTAATTTTTTTTTATAAAAAATACTTTATGTATAGTAAATATTTATTTTCCCCTAAATTTTTAATTAATATAGTGTAAAATTATTGTTCATAAAATAATAATTTAATTTTTTATTAAATATTAATAATATTAGTTCTTTGAAATAAAATACAAATATATAAACAATAATTTTTTTATGAATAAATTTAATTAATGAAAAATGATATTTTGAAAATTATAAAAATACATGATATATCTATATACATAAATATTTTTCCACATGATGATATATTCCAAATTGGCTTAATTATGTTACCCCTTCGTAAATTTTAATAATACTTAGTCATCAGATAATATATGATTTCATTTTCTTATGGTGATTTCTCTAACAAGGATCTTCTAACAACCTTTACAAGATTGAAACTATTCTATTTATTGATTTTTCATAACATGATTTCTCTACCTCATAATGTTCTTGATCTAGGGAAACCCCAATAGATTGTACCTCCAATACTATCTTATAAAAAAGGGTTTTTTAATGAAGTCTCCAACTTTCAGAATCCATTTATTCTTATATTACATATTGATTCTTTGATATGGTCACATTAATTTATACCGGATAATTTAAAACCTTTATTTGATCAATAATTTTTAATATGATAAATATGTCATTATTTTTCTTTTAAATTTGGTATAGGGTCTAAGACAATATATTTAATATGATATTTGCCTATGTAAAATATATATTGAAATAATTTGTCATTACAATAAATAACTGATTCGAAAAAAACATAAAAAGGATCATTAAATATTAAAATTTTGATCTTGGATCACTAAATGAATATTACATAAGATCCCATCATTTTTAATGTTTTTAATTTTAATAATATTCCTTCCATGAAATATATAAAACATGATACTCACCCTTAGATATGTGTTGGATATTTATCATGTCTTATTTAATTATTATTATATTGAGATCCATTATAGATAAGTAATATTAGATAATTTAAAATTAGTATCTAAGGCTGAGAAATATTCTCAATGAAAATAATTTTGAGCAAATAAATGTAAATATTTTTTGCAATATATTTCACTAAATCTAAATCATGGGTATTGGATATCATGTGGTCATCACACATTATCATTGATAAGAACTGAATCTGGAATAGAAGGGATTTGAAAAAGAGTAATATAATATTCTTATTAGAAATTGGGATTGGATTTATATATCTAAAATTGGAAATTATAATTGTACATAACTAAGTGGAGTAATTCTGGAATTGGGGAACTATTATTATAACCCAGTCAATAATATAAATTATATTTTTGTATCTTGTTTAGAAAAGAAGGGATTTTAATTCAGTATTAATAAATAGAGTAGACTATATATATGAGTTAAATTTTTTATTGAATTGGGAACATGATAAAAAAATATTATCGATAAGGATTATCTTATCTCTAACATTATGTATAAGAATATAATGCTTGATACAAATCCTAGACACAATTGGAATTGTTTTATTATATATATAAATGTGATAAAATATAATGTCTTCATAAATATGTAATTTTAGAAAAATTAATTTATGAAAATTTTGAAAGTAGGTAATGTTTTTTTATTTTGGAAAATTTGAAAATACCATTTTAGTGGGAAAACTAAAAGAGTAAGTGGAATATTAGATCTAATAAAAAATGACGATTAAAAATAATTTATTAATCCTGAAAGTAGTGGTTTTCATTAACTCATAACTTTTTTATATGAATTTATATTATATAGATATATGTTTCTAAAAAGGAACATATTTTAATAATTCCAAAATGTAAAAGGGTTTTAAAAAAGAATCAAATCAATGAGGAAAATGTATTAATATTATAAGATCAAATTGAGGTGGGTAATACTTCATACAATAATTAATTGCGCATATGAGATATTTTGGTATTCTTCCACAACTAAATAATCTTATAAAAATTAAATTATTATGTATAAGGGGAGTAATTGTACCATATTCTATATAGTTTTATTAGTGATGATTATTGAGACATTTATATTACATTTTGTTATTATTCTTGGGACACAACTGTATTCTTACTTAACTATGTTCTGTCTAAATCATTAATGAAGTTAATATATGAGATATATTGTTGGAAACATACCAATATGGATTTATCAATATTTTTAGTTTTAAATAATTTATATGGTGATCTTCTCCAAATAATATTTAACCCAATTCAAAAAGTTCTTATTTGTTTGTCATCCCAGTGAAATAATGGGATATTCTTTCTATAGTGCTACTAAAAAAGGTGATTTTTTAACAAAATAGTATATATTTTGAGAAATAATATATATATTGAGGACTCATTTGAAATATATTTTTACATAGGGATATTAAGAAAATAGGAAGTGTTTTTGGGGTGGAGTTTGAGTCTCTTCCAAAAATATATGTGGATGAATGATCAACTCATGAAATAAAAGAACTATAATAGTCTAGAAGATTTTATTAGAAGGAAATGATATATTGATTTCCCATGGTTACTGAGTATGAATTAATGTTTATTATTAATAACCCTAATGAAAACTAGTATTCCCTTGAGTGTTATGATTCTTAGAAGTAGATAAAATCTATCAAATCCTCAAGGAACTCCATATAAACTATCCATGTTTGGAACATGGTTTATTAACATGAAGGGGTCAGAATAATATAATAAAACTAATTTTTATAAAAAAAATCATTATGGATGGAAGATTATCTAGTTATAAATAATGCATAGAGGGAAACATTTACGAGAAAATTCATTAAATTGGCTATAAGGAAATTTTTTCTTCTCCATAAATGATAATTTAAATAATATTTTTCATGCAATAGCATCTCATTTTTTATTATGATATATTTCAAAGGAATGAAAAAATCACTTTCCATAATAATAATTCATTTGATCTTTTGTATTTGAAACAACCTGATGGTTTTGGAGTTCTAAATTAGTCTCCACAATTTTTTATTTTAAAAATTTCTATTTATTTTTTAAATAATGATATCAAGGGATTTAATATACGGTTTGATATTGAAATCAATGAATTTTGTTTCGTCAGGAATGATAATTATTATATTGTATACGTGAATATTTGTGGGAGTGTAATGGATCTTATGATATTTTTTGTAAATGGAAATTTTTTTTATTGAAAATGACATCGTAACACTAAATTATATAATGTAGTTTTTGGATAATTGATTCAGGATGAAAGAAATGGGTGGATAAATATATAAACTATGTATTAAGATTTATAAAGATAAATCTAAAAATTTTCTTTGACTCAGTCTGGACATGTACTTTAAAATTTTTTAAATGTGGATTATCATAGAGAAAACTAAAAACTAATCTTTACTTGTATTACATTAAATGAATATTAAAATTATTCAGGATATTAATACATAGTTACAAAGAGGTGATATAATTCCCTATATATCCAATAATGGATCTTCTATGTAGTCATGTTGTGTACTTGAAATGATTTTTTTTATTCCATTATCACTATTATTCTATAGAAACATCATTCTAGAAGGGGTTTCTTGATTTCTATGAAGAAAATCTTTATATACTATAGATTAACTATGGATTTGTTCTTGGTATTTATAATATTGGACTAAAATTCTGTAAATGGATACACATATAATAATTTATAATCCACAAAAGATGATATTTTATTTCAATTTGGATTTTTTCATAAATAGTGCATAAATGATTTGGAATATTTCCAAAACAGATATTGTGGGGGAATAAACAATGGACTTTGTGTACATCATGGTACAATATGTAATAATGAATTATATTGAGCATTATAATGACAATAATTGATCCATCACTCTGGTCAAGGAACCCCAGTCTTTCCAAAGATCCAAATATAACCATTAAAATAACTTATTATATGATAGATTTGTGGGAGATGTGAGCGAATTGTTTTTTTCATTGAAAAATATGACAATGCAGTGAATTAATTTATGAAAGAGTTATCATCAAAGAAATTTGACTGTTCTATAGAGTCTCTTGGTATACTATACATATTTTTTTAATGGGTTAATTGAAGGGGATATACCATAATTCCATTTTTATATGATATATTTAATGGTTGTATATCATATTTCCTAAAATTATTATTTTTATGCATTAGGGTAACTTATTTATTGTTTACTGAACACCTGAAAAATTACACAATGTATGATATCATAAAATAATATCATTTATTATAAAATGTATATAGAATAAGTGTATTTAATTAATTAACTAACCATAGAATTTATACATATGTTTTAAATCATGAGTTAATGTAGACCATCCAATTGGAGCATCCTTTTGTGTCATATTAATCATTTTCATGGGATAGAAATATGTTGTGTGTGATTAAATCATGTTTGGTCGATAATCCTTGATCCAATATTTCATTATATTCATATTTTTCATTATAGGTAATATTATACCATGAAAATAAGATGGATTCGATCTAAAATTCAAATAATTAATCATAACCCATGGACAAACCATATAAGTGGTATTCTACTGCCACCGAATGGAATTTTTCAACCCTTACGAAGATGATCGATAAGGATTCATTGTCTCTTCAAGGTAATTTATGTCCCATTTACAATGTTCTTCATTTCAATATTTTACATAGTTTCATATTAACAGTCTTTTGGATTCTCAATAATGATGTCTTAATTACTTCCAATATTTCTAATAGTTTTAATTAGATTCTTACAAAACCCTTCATTGGTATCAGAGGATAGGATATTGATTTAACCAATTCTTAGTTACTATCACACATTAATGGGGAAGAAGTGTGGTTATCCATTTATGAGATACATTGTGATGCAATAATCTGAATTACCAAAGAGCTTGGGGGAAATGGAGTCCTTTCATACGTTCATATATATGTTATTTTGACAAGTTCATACAAGGAATCGATGTTATCCCACCCTTCAATGGTATCAGGGGGATTAATGCTTATGTAATATTAAATATATGATGAAATTAAGTAGAAAATAGCAAAAATAGAGCCATGTTTTAATTTTATAGAATGTGAGTTTATTAAATTTCTTACCCATAAATTTCTGGGCTATATAAAGGCAACTAAGGTGTTTCCTTTACTCAGATGCACTTAAAAAAGTTAACAAATTCATTACCCTTGCATAGATAAACTTCATAAGGATAACTGGGGTGAAATATTTTTTTGAGTGTCCATGTAAACGTAATGACGTATTTATGTTGTAGGGAATTGTCAAAAAATTGTAATGTATTTCCTGATACATCATAGTAGCTGACTACGGTCATCATTTGAGGATATTTATCTGTTGTTTGCATACATAATATATTCACCTGAAGAACTTATTATAGGGTTTTTTATAATTGTATTAAAATAATTTATTTTAATAAGATAAATTAAATACTAAAATTTAATCTTCAAGAAAATACAGAATGTTATTAGAAAAGAATGAAACTTGCCTTTGAGGTTTCCTTTCTGGGTTCTATCACTCTCTAATGGTGTTTAAATTAAGTTTGATATTTTAATCATGAAATATAACTCTTAAACTACTATTATTTGTTTAGTGTTTTGAAATGTTGAATGTATTTATAAATATTACTTCTACCTCCTATGGCAATTAATGTTGAGGGAACACCTCAATTGACAATGTGACACCTTAAATGACCTAACTCCATTATATATTGTTTCATCCAATACTTAGATCAAAATCATTGCATGAAGATATTATATTTAATAGAAGGGATGGAAAATATTTAAAAAATGAATAGAAATGATTTTGAGTTCAATGTCGTAGTGGAAGACTACTACACTCATGCACTTCACTCTCACACACAAAAAACTGTAAATAAAAATTATGAACTTATGTGCAGAATGAAATGTGAACACCACTTACTTCCCCCGAGACAAGACTCAAGTTAGACACTAAATTTTTTTGAGTAGGATGTTATTATAGTGAGATGATAATGAATATAAGAGAAAAATAATAGATAAATAAGAAGAAAACTAATTAGAGGAAGAAGAAGAAAGAGAGAGAGAAATAAATAAATATTAAAACACATGAAATAAAATACTAAAAAAATATAAGAATAATTAAATTAAAATAAAATAAAATACATATAAAATTAAATAGTGAATGTAATATAAGATATTATTCAGTATAAATGAAGTGGTACAAGAATAGATGAAAACAGTGAATAAGGGGAAGAAAATATGAATGGGTGAATCAGACTTATTAAAATGCATGAATTAATTATATAAAAAATTAAAATTACATAATATGAAAATTAAAACAAAAAAAATTAAAAATAAGTCAAACAAAAGAAAATGGGGGAAACATTGGCAACCTTTGTAGCCTATCTTATAGTAGGCGTGAACTCATTTGTAAGTGGGTAGTAAACCCACTTTTATCGGCCAAGGATGATCATACTAATCCTTTTCCATCCAAACATATGAGTCTCCAAATATTCTTAAATATTAACACTCCTCGAGAGACCCACATGATCAATATTGTAAAAATCCAATTTTTTTAGATGTTTAAATATTTGTCTATGGACAACGGATAGTGTGTAGTAGTTGAGGGGTCATTCAATAAATTAGAGCCTTTACTAGCACATATATCATATGCATGTCTTGAGGAATGGCCATCATGCCAATGAAAATGGAGAATGTGGTGAATGGTATGGTGGAACCAACACTCCTACATCATCTAGACATTATAGTGGATTGATAAAGACTACCAAATGATCTTCATGGGGATCTTCTGAGAATGTGGTGGTGATAAATGGTGGTGTAAGGTCTCAAAAATTAAGAATGTCTCAATTTTGTGGTTTCTAAGGGGTGTCCATGTAATTTCTCGGTTAGATAAGTGGAATCCAGTGACATTAGGTGGAAGAGCAATAACAGAGCCCAGCGACACCTTGTGTTCAAGGAGTAGGAAAGATAACATGGAGAGGTATGGTGGATTTTTTCTAAATGACCATTAACCATAAAAAATAATGTCCCATAAAAACATGGAGTGTACAATTATGATGGTTTATAATTGATCTCATTAATACTCAGCGAAAATAATGTCAGGTGTTATTGAAGTACACCCACTCACTACCGTTCTCCATCCTGTGGCAGTGAGCCCTTCCTCCTAATTCAACAGGTATTTACCACACGTTCTAACACTATAGCATTTTGGACCATCTATGGATGCTCATATATTTTACCACCATGATCCTTATATGAGTATAATCACCTATGCTGGCCTTCATATCATGTTATTCCTCCCATGTGACTATATGGATGGGTGGCCACTTATGGGTTGTTTATGTGGCTCAAATACCCTAGTTTCAGGATAGCCCCATATGGATTAATCTTCTAGTAAACACTAAAAACGTATCAATTCATTAAGAGATAATTTTATAAATATTCAAAGAAACAAATCTTTAAGTAAAAATTCAATTAAAAATTCAAGGCTATAAAATTTTTAAACATTTCAATCAACTCTGAAGTATTCTTAAAAAAATGACCCTTTTAAATAAATCATTTAATTCATGATAATTTATAAAATACATTCATCAAGAACCACTAAAAATGATTAAAAATATGCATGAAATATCAATTTGTCACATACCCCCACACTTAAATAGTGTATTTCCTCAAGTATAAAATCTATAAAAGAATTTAGAGGGAACCAATGATTCTATTGTTTTTATTTATAAATAATTAAATAAAAAATCAATTTTGAATAAAATTTTCAATGATCCACATAAAATATACATTTAATTTCAAAATTGTCATTGAAAAAATAAATTTAATAGTTTTACTTTCTCCCAATTTTATATAATGCATATTCTCTTCTCATTCATTCTAATTCCTTAATTAATTATTATTAAACATACAAATCATGATCTACCTTTCTTTTGAGTCATTTCACCCACCACTCCAGATATTAATTCATAAAAAGTTATAGCCATATCAATAATACAATTTTTTATCTATATTCTTGAAAAGTAACTAGTTTATCAACTTTTAAAGAGAAAAGGAATATAAATTCATGGGTTCTATTCAATGAATTTTAAAATTTCCCCTTGGATTATGATTGGAAGGAATTGTTGTTTTAAAAATTAATTGCTAAGGAGGTGGATTTTATATATAGTATAAATCAAGATATCAGAAGTAAAAGTGTAATGAAATTCTCCCCATAAAATTATAATAACTCCAACTTCCCCAAAATCAAAGCAAAGTAATAATAAAATTAAATAATAAATAATTATTTGTTAACCCTCTAAATTTTTTCCCAACTTTTATATTTTTTTAAATTTCAATGAAAATTTTAATTTTTTTTCTTCTTCAAACGTTATGATTAAAATAAACCAAATATCCACCACATAAGCACATATGATGAAAATCATCTGTCCTATGATGGTGATTTTTTATTATTCTATGTCGCAACCCATTTTTTGATTGTTTTGGTTCTTTTTTTCCATTTTTTTCAATACGGATAAAAATATCAAGTACGGTGACTAAATAAAAAAACATTCTTAATACCCAATTTATAACCCCCATACTTATACCTTAATATGAAAATCGTTCATTTTTCAAGACTCCCCCACCCCCACACATCATCCTTAAAAAACCATGCAAATACAAAGAAGAGTATGGGAATGGGTAAAAATTGATTGAAACATGGTTCATTCCTAGAAAGGGTATTTATTTCCTTTATAGGATTAAAATGGATGTATTTGAATGTTTTATAAACAATATGGAATTTTAAAAATATTCCTTAATCATTTTTACAATTTTCTGTATAGTTATAGATTTGAAAAGTTCAAATGAATGTTCTAGTAGGTGGAATGTCCTAATGTCACATAAGAAATATGCCTAAGATAAAATTGGAATTACTTGGTCTATAAATCCTTTTGGGAATAAGACATTTGATATTGGAAAATTATTTAAATAATTAATAATAATAAAACATCAATTCATATTAATTTTAGATATTCAAAGCATGAAAAATGTTATGGAAATTTCATTCACATAAATCAAAAAAGTCACACAAATAATGATTGTATATTTTAATGTCCATTCCACCCTTGAATAATTAAATTATCTGTTTTATTCATTCAATATTATTAACATTTAAATCTAAAACATGGAATAACAAGGTTTCTAGGAAACTCATGTCTCCTATTTAATTTATATAAATAATAAATTTATGTATGAGAATTTAATTCAAGTTTAATTCTCTAAACATGATGCTAAACAAAATTGTAGATATTTTGAAAGGAAAAAAATTAATTTTAACTCTATTTCCTATGAATATTAGTCCTATTTTTTCACTACTAGGGGATTCTTTTATACAAAATGAAACTATAAAAGAAAATTACTTAATTTACCACAAGTATTAAGTCATTATATAAAAAAATAGGCAGTGTGCTTCATGCTCGACTACTTCCTAATAAAAAATTTAAAATATATGTTCCATGAAATAAAATAGAAGTATAAGTCTTGGTATGATCCCCCAAGTGTTCCTTGAACTTTTACTAACTCTAGAGGGTAGTACTAAAGTTATCCAATGCATGATGGTGGATGAAGATTCATTAACTTGAACCACTACATGTGGATTTTCCTAGCTTGTTAAACTTTGTTGATGGTGTGGAATAATATAAGGATAGAGCATTATATATCCCTTATAAAAATTAAATATATATTACATGGTTGGTTTAAGATAATTTACCAATCATCATCCTTCTTGGTTTTCTCATTTTTTAACCTCTACCTTTATTTCAATTACTGGATTAATTTGGGATGTATGAATTATACGATCAAAGAGGTAGTAACCAAGTATTTTTAATTGAAAAAAGATTAAATTTTAAATTTTAATAAGTAATTTATCCCTTTAAATATGATCATATGCTATATTTATTTCCTTATTATTAGAAACTTGGATTTATTTAGGGGCCTCCTCAAATTTATGTTCATGAAAATTAGGGTGCTCTCTGTGTTCCTCAACATGTTAATTTTTCATCATATACCTCTAAAGTGTTGAAAGGGTTTTTTAAATCTAGAAATTATAAAAATTTGGGGTGATACACAAATTATATTTAATATTATTATAAAATAACGAATTCAAATAAATATCATCTTCCAATATTGTTTCTAGTTGAATCAGTATCTCAGTTGTAAGTACCTTTATAAATTGAATCCTAGTGGATAGTGGTAAGTAGTTGGGACCCTCCATCCATTCATCTAAATCTATCATAAGGGTGGTATCTTATTTTTTAATGGATAGAGTGTCATTAAAAGGTACTAGATATTCTACTTTGTAGGTATCAGGTAGGTTATGTTGTACCTCATAATCATTATAGAATTCATACAAATTTTGTTGATATCCCATGAGTAGATTAGTAGATAGATCTTCCTAATACATTATCTAATCTAGCTCATCATGTTATTATTGGATATGGATCTTCTGATGGTTGGTCCATGTATCCTCCTAAGGAATTCCCCCAACTTCATATATATCCTTACAAAAATCAGGAATGTCCAATGGCTTATCATATAGTTAAGGTTCCAGTTGCTTTAGGGATACATTGAGCTGCTTAAATTTCAAATCAAACTTTTCTTGAAAATCATTTACCTTCTTTTCCAAATATTTTATTTCATTTATAGTATTTTTTGGCCACTTTTATTTAGTATTTACCTCCAGATATTTTTTAAAAAATCGTGGGAGGAAACAAGGAGGTATCATCTTGTGTCTTGTCCACTTCTTGATAAAATTTCTATGAAATTAATAAACTCTATGTCCAATACATCAAATAAAGGTTGATTGATTGTCTATTTTAGATCCTAGATGAGTTCCTTTAAATTAACCTTTATGAATATTTGTCTTATAGATCCCCAAAATTTTCTATAAAAAAATTAGTTCCTTCTTTTCTAGACTCGGTCACTTTGACAATGGGTTCTTGAACCTATGAGTATTTAATCTATTTATAATAATAATAATTTGAATATATCATGTGAAAATAATTTTGTAGTATTTTTTAGAGAAAATATTATAAATATTTTTAGAATATGAAAATATAAAATGAATGGAAATGATTTAATTGGATCCCCAGAAATAGCACCAGTTTCGAGGCACACCTATCATGGTAATTGGAAAAAAGAAATTTTTTAAAGATTATCGTATTGTAGTACAATGACTAACCAAGGTAATCTCATTTGAAGATCATTCTCAGTTGTTAAAAAACTTAATCTAATTCACCGGAAGTACTTATTTTTTTTATCTTATGAAAACAATGTAATTTAATATTCAATGAGAGAATATGATTAGATAAGAAAGTACTTGGACTTTGGTGTTTGGTTTATGTGTTCCACCACTCTCCTTGTTCATCACTAAATATAGTTTGATAGTATAATTATGAAATATCACTCTTAAACTAATATTATTTTATTTATTGGTGTGAAATCATAAATTCCTTTAAAAATCACGATTCCAACTCCTCTTATAATAATGGTCAATGAAACACCACAATCGAAAATGTGATACCTAGTAAGACCCAACTCTATCATATGTTGTTTCATCAACTAAATACATCAATAATATCACATGAATAGATAATTTTTATTGGAAGGGAGGAAAAATATTTAAATAGAAAATATAAATGATTTTGAGTTTAGTATTGTAGTGTACTATAGACACACTTTTAAATTTCACTACCACCCATAAAAAACATAAATAAAACATATGTACTTATGTGTAGAATGAAATAGAAACACAAATTTCCTCCCCCATCTAAGACTTGGGGGTTATCCCCTCAATTTTAATGTATAGAGGTCACTTAGGTAAGATTATAAAGTATATAAGAAAATAAATAATAGAAATAGGAGAATAAGGGAGAGAGAGAAATGGAGGGAGAGATAGTGGGAGAAAGATAAAGAGAAATACACAAAAATAAAACAAATGAAAAAAAATATTAAGAAAAAATAAAAAATTTATTTAAAATAAAAGATACATAAAAAAACATAGAATGAAATATATGAGAGAAAATTGGAGAAGATAAGGGGTATAAGAGTAAAAAATAAAGGTGAATAAGAGGAAGAGAATTCTGATGGGTAAATCCCACATAATAAAATGAATGAATTAAAGCTATGAATTAAAATTGAAATTACATAAAAGAAAAATAAAAATAAAAACAAAAATAAAAATAAATGAAACATAATAAATGGGGGAAACATTCAAAAGCCTTGGTAGAATCCTCCCTAATAGTTTAGATTTTTTTTTTGATGTGGGTTGCATTACTTCTTTTATATTACCAGGAAGATAATCCATATCATATTTCATCAAATAAATTTGATCATTAAATCTTCTTAAAAATTATGTCCCCTATGAGACCCACATTCTAACCACCATGGATTTCAGGTGATTAGATATTTGTGTCTGGATAGTGGGAAACATGGAATATTTTATTGATCATGTAGGTAAATATAGACTTTGATGTCACATGGGTTTCATGTATAGATCGTGAGATGGTGGAAGTGGAAGAGACATTAAAAAAGTGGTGCATGGAAAGCTATTTGTGATGATACTCATTCATTTTACTTCTTAGTGGCACGATGATGACTTCGAATTGATCTTCATGGGGATCATCCATGTATATGGAGGTGAAAAGTGGTCAAATAATGCTTGGAATGTGAAGGATGGATCATGTTCCCACTTTCTAGGGGAGGCCATTGAATTTAACTTTTAGGGAAGTGGTGAACAATGATGTTGGGTGGTGGAGCCATGATGGTGTCGGGCGGTGCCTTGTTTCTAAGGCGTGGGTGAGAGGAGAGGTAGTGGGATGATTGGAATTTTTTTAAAAAAATGAATAGTAATATTAAAAACAAGAATCCAACATTTAAATGGGAGTGAAAAATTCTATGGTTTGTAATTGATCCTGCATGCTCTCAGTAGTAATAAATTCATGCAAGGGCTGGAGGTCCCCCGCCTGCTACGATGTGCTACCCTATGCTAGTGATGTCTTCCTCCCACTGTTGCAGTGATATTCCTCTTGGGTTATCACTCTAGGGATTTGTCCCAAATATGCATTCCTGATCATTTAACCATAGTGGACCATTCATGGGCCTAATCCCCCATGAAGTCCAACCTCTCAAGTTGTCCCTCCTATGGGATTGTAAGGATGGGTGGCCCCTTTTTCATTGCAAATGTGGAATGCAGGTCCTATTTGATTGGGTGGACCATGATTGATTAATGTTTTGTTAAACACATAAAAGGAATCCAATACGTTATAAATCATTTTACAAAGATTCAAAAACAAAACAATTAAATAAGTCCAAATTTATTTCAAAATTCAAAACCAGAAAATTTTTAACCATTTGATTGAAATATAACTATTTATTCAAAAAAAAATTATTAAGAAATTGTATTCATTTGAATTTAGCTAAAAAACTATTTAAAACCGTTGGAAATTGATTTAAACTATGCATGAAATATCATTGACTCACATACCCCTGCACATAAACCATGATTTTCTTCAAGTAGAAAATATAAAAAAATAATTTAGAGGGAACCAATGTTACTATTTCTCAATTTTTAAAGTAATAAAATCAAAAAAAATTCAATGTGAAAACATATCATAAAATATATGCATAATATTTAAATTTAAATTCACAATTAAAAAAAAATAAATGTAATAATTTTTATTTTCACAATTTGAAAATTATGGAACTTCCCTTCTCATTCATTCAAGTTCCAAAATTTGTTGTTATTAAACATCAGGAAAAATTTTATACATTAATTTTGAATAATTTCACTCATAAATGACAATATTAATTCAATTAGAGTTATTTTCATATCAAGAATACACGATCTTTATCCATAGGACTATAATGGAACTATTTTACCAAATTTTTAAATTCAAATGGGACATAAAATAATGAGGGAATCTCAATCAAATTAAAAATATCTTTGAGGGTTAAGGATGTGAAGATTTTTTAAGAAAAAATAATTCCCAAGGAAGAGGCTTCTCTCATAGTATAAAGCATGATATAATTAGTAATAGTGTAATGAAATTCTCCCATTCAATTTGTAAAAATTTCATATTTCCCCAAACTGAAAGTAAGGTCATGATCAATATAAATCATACTAAATGATTTGTTAATAGTTGTGAATTTTTCACTACTTGTATATTTTTTTTAAAGAAATTCTTATGTTTTTTATTTTTTAAGGTTATTATTATGATAAAACTCATATCCATAACCTAATAAAATATGATAAAAATTATCATTCTAGATATGGTGATTTTTTATTCTTATAAGCCACAATCCATCCTTTTCATTTTTTAGTTCCTTTGTTCATTTTATTTTTTATTAAAGAGCAAAAAAACAATAAATAGTTCAATAAATAAATCAAAAACCTTTCTCATTCCCCAATTTAAGACCCTCAAAATTCTACCTTAAAATTTAAATCATCTGATATTAATGACACCCCTCACCCCCACACCTCATCACTAATATATCATGCAAATATTGAGAGGGTGGAAGGAATGGATAAAAATTCCTTGAAAATAGATCATTCCTAACAAGGGAATTTGTGCTCCTAATAGGGTCAAATACGGATTTATTTAATGGTGGTATCAAGTATAATGGGTTTTAAAAAAGAGACCAAATCAGTTTAAAAGTTTTATTATATTCATAGTTTTTATAAGTTCAAATTAAATTTCTAGAATATGGTATATACTATGATCCATCATGAAAAATTCCCAATATATAATAGGAACTAAATTATCCATAAATCCTATCAGGAATGTAAAAGTTGATATTGGATAATCACTAAAGGAAATAATAACAATAATACATCAATTCATATAAATTTTAGATATTCAATGCATGGAAATTTTTATGGAAACTTATTTTACATAAATCAAAAAAATCCTTATAATCACGAATTCTCATTTAAATATCCATGATTCAATTTAATCTTTTAATTCTCTAGTTTACTCATTCTATATTATTAAAATTTAAAACTGATACATGGAATCATTGGATTCATAATAAACTCTTGTATGTAAGATAAGTCAAGTAAAAGTTAAAATCAAGAATGGGCATGAAATTTCTAGTTGAAAGAACAAAACAAGTTTTCAAACAAAAATTTAGATAGTTTGATAGGAAAAAATAAAAGTGAACTATATTTCCAATAAATCTTATTCTTCGTTCTCTATTACATGAGGAATATTTCTACCATTTTAATCCTATAAATTAAAATCACTCAATTAAGAACACGGATTATTTTATTAATGATAAAATATAAGAGGGAGTGGTTTGTATGTTGTACTACATACTAAGGATAAAACTAAAATCTTATTTCCTTGAAGGAAAATAGAGGGATATGTATTATTATGATTCCCTAGGTGTACTGTGAATTGTTTCTACCCCTATAGGGTAGTAAAAATTGTTATCCAATGTTTGATGGTAGATGAAGCTTATTTGACTTGAATCCCCACATGTGTCTTTTCTCATTTAGTCTTTTTCTGGTTGTGAGTAATGACCCAAGGACTGAGTATACTAGATCCTCAAACATCAAAATTATTTATAGATTTCATGGATAGGGTATGATCAATTATGGATCAACTTATTTCTTGGTTTTAACATGTAAAACTGCTCTTTCTTTTACAGTGCTTGTTTAATTTGGGATGCATTAATTTATTGGTCAATTGGGAATTAGATATGTATTTTGTCTTTAACAATTTATAAATTTGAATTTTTAATAATGAATTTATCCTTTTTTATATAATAATTCTTTTAATGAATTCCTCAGGCACATCTACTTGGGTTTATTCATGGGACTCCTCAAATTCTTGTTCATCAAAACTAGGGATCTTCATGTTCTCCTCAGCAGGTGCATGCACATCATATTCCTATAAGGCCTGGTTAGGATTAGCCAAATATGATAATTAAAATAATAAAATGAGTGATAATTAGTTTAGATCAAACAATATTAGAAAATAAATTAAAATTTATATAATCTACCTATTTTTTATTTCAATCACTTAATATGTGTTATGTTTCTCTTAAAATTGAATCCCGATAGATGGAGGTTGGAAGTCTATATCCTCCATCCTTTCTTCAAATTATAACACATGTGTGATTTCTTCTTGTTCTATGGCTAGAGTTACATGCAAATATACTGAATAATCTATTTTTTTGGGGTAAGGAAGATCAATATGTACATTATATTCATTCTTGAATTCATCCATATATTTTTGATCTCCCACATGTAGCTTAGAATGAAGTATGTACACATTATGTATCCACTATATCTCATCATGGTCATCCCAGATATTTTTATTCATATGGATGTGATGTGGATACTCCTCAACAATTATTTCACTTTCATGGATATCCTAAAAAATATGGAACATCCAGTGGCTCATCTTCTGGTTCAAGTTCATGTTGCTTGATGGATACATTTAACTGCTCAGTTATCCAATCCATTTTCCTTAAAAATATTTTAACTTCTCTTCCAACCATTTAATTTCATATCTTATATTTTTGTTGGCCAGTTTAGCCTATTATTTCACATGGGGTTGTTCCTTAGTAATTTGGGGTGGAAATAAGTATGTATCTTCTTATATCTTGATGACTTCATTGATTAAATTTTGAGAACATATCCTAGTATAAATTCAAATATCTATCAAATCCTTCAACCACGTGTTATTTGAGGGAATCTATAAGATCTGAGATGAGGTCCTTGAATTAAAAAATGATGATTTTTTATTCTAGCTCCATATATTTATCTCATAAATAATGCGCAAATTTCTTCTATAGACTATGTTATTTCAAATATTGGTTCTTTCACCTATGAGTAGTTAGTCCTGTAGAATAATTACCATTTGAATAAATCATGGGAAAAAATAGAATTATATTTTTAGAGAAAATAAATAAATAAATATCTATAATGTGAAACTCAAAATATATAAGAAATACTGATTGGATCCCAAACGACGACATCTGTTTTGATAGAACCCCTATCATAGGGCATTGGAAAAAAATTCAAAATTTTTTCCTAGTGATTCATATTGGCTGACTAGAGTTGTATCAGTTTAATAGATTTCTCAGTTGTTCACCTACTTAATCTAATTCTCCTAAAGTAATTATTTTTGTTTTTTTATTTTACTATGAAAGTAATGGACATTAAGAAGATAAATGAAATATAAAAATTCATACTACATGTTAAAATAGAATGTGACTATGAAAGAAACAAGATGGAATTTTTTGTTAGGCTTATGGGTTTCATCCCTCTCCTTGTTTGTGATTAAATTTATCTTGATAGTTTAATCATTAAATATCACCCTTGAAATTCTATTATTTTATTTAGTGGTGTGAAAACATGAATTACTTTAGAAATATTGATTCCACATCCAATTATAATAGTGGTTTTTTTGAAAAACTCAATTGATAAAGTGAAAATTTCCAGGACCAAAATTCAAAATATTTCTTTTCACCAAATAAATTCCTCAACTTCATCACATGAAGACATTAGGGTAAGAGAAATCTATGGGAAATATATAAACAATGAATAGAAATGAGTTTCGGTTCATTGTTGTAGTAGAAAACTACTAAACTTATTCACCTTCACTATCTCTCGCCAAAGACATAAATAAATCAAATGAAATTATGTGTAGAATGAAAAGGAAACACCGGTTATGTCTTTGAAGAAAAGTCATAGGTTATCCACCCATTGTTCATGGAAAGAGGTATTTGTGGTAATATGGGAATTGTTGAAAGAAAAGAAATAATAGAAATAAAAATAATAAAAATATGTAGGGGGAGAGAGAGATAGAAATACATAAAAATTAAAACACATTAAACTATACATTTAAATTGAATTATAAGAAATAAATTAAATATAATAAAAGGTTTATGAAAATATACAGTGAATGAAATACATCAAATGAAATAGAATAATGGATGATTTATAAGAATAAAAGATGATTAAGTAGAAGGAGAAAATTTTAATGGGTGAATAACACTTGTAAAAATTCATGAATTAATTCTATTAATGAAAAATAAAATTATATAAAATAAAAATTAAAAAAAATAAATCGAATAAAATGGGGGAAGTGTTTGGTAGCCATGGAAGCCTCTTCTCCAGCGGGTGGGAACTCATTTGGAAGTGGGTAGAAAGCGTTCATTAATGGGTCAATGATGAGAATAATCATCCTCTACATTCAAATATTGTGGATCATAAATTCTTATTAAAAATTAAAACCCCCAAGAGACCCATATGATGAAGAATGGAAGAAATTAACGATTTTTGGTGTTTGGATATTTTCTTGTTGATAGAGGGAAATGTGTACTATTTGAGAGATCAAGTGGGGAAATAGATCCATTAGGGGCACATGGATTGAATAAATTTTTTGTGGAATTATGGATGCGGCAGCAGAAATAGAGAAGGTGGTACAATGAAAGGTAGAAATGGAAATCCTTTTTTATCCGGACTTCAATGTGGTTAGATGAAGACTTTAAATTTATATTTATGGGGATAGAATGAGGATCTGATGGTGATTAGAATTCATGGAATTCCTTGATAGTGAAGGATGGATCCATTTTGTGGCCTCCTGGGGGTAGCCATGGAATTTTATAGTTATTTTAGTAGTGGCTGGCGAGGTCAGGGTGAAGTACCATAGTAGATTCGAGTAGTACCATGTGTCTAAGGCACAATCATGTAGAGTGAGAGTGGGACAATAATTTTTTTTAAAAAATAAATAGTTAACTATATAACCCATATCCCATATTGAAATGGGAGTCCATCTTCATGATGGTTTATAATTGATCCCACAGATTCTCTATGGAAATGAAGTCATGTGGGGATCGGAGGACCCCCAGCAACCATCGTACACCACCATATGCTGGAGAGTACTTTCTCCCTCATCCATAGGGATATTCCCTCTATTTTATCACTATATTGATATTTCATTCCTATGAATGCCTGTAGATTTCACCATTATGGGCCTTGAATGACCCTAATCCCCCGTGTAGGTCTGCCTCTCAATTTGGACCTCTCATGGATATATATGGAAGGGTAGCCCCATGTGGGATACCTGTGTGGACTAACACCCCTATTTTATGGATTTTCCTATCATGTCTTGATTTTTTAGTAAAAACATAAAAAGTAACAAATAAGTTTGAAATCCTTTAAAAAAATTGAAATAAGCAATTCCTTAAGTAATAATTCATTTAAAAATTAAAAATCATCAAGTTTCTAACAATTTGAATATAATCTTGTTCTTTATTATTAAAAACCTACTTTCGAATAGAAAATTGAATTCATGGGTATTTATATCCAAAAATAATTTAAAACCAATGAAAAACGATTAAAAATATTCATGAAATATCAGTGTGTTAGGTAACAATTGTCTAACCATTATGTGAAGGGGTTTATGTAACTTTCATCTTACCTTACGCTTATGTAGACTAGTCTATATAAGGGTCACATGGTCTTAACATTATACATAATGGGTTACCCAAGGGTATGATAATTTTTATCCTTACATGTTATACTTTTACACAAGTATAATAACATTTTTCTTAAAGCCATATATATATAATTGACCACTACCCATACATGAAACAAGATATATAACGTTAATATCCCCAACACCTGCACACAACACATTTTATTCAATCAATGTAAGGAAATGTAGTGACTTACCTTTATGCAAGATAGTTGGAATGATGTAAGGGTATGACCGTTGCGCAGAGATTCTACACAATGTTTTATGATGGTTACCCTTACACATTGTGTCTACATAAGTGTAAAGGGGGGATACACATACTCAAGAATGGGTTCCTACATTAAAGAAAACTATTTTTTAAAAAATTTCTTTTATATTAAAAAATTATTTTAATGGTTAAATTTTTTATAAATCATTATAAAACGTATTGTGTGATATTTAAATTTATAAAAGGATTATAAATTATAAATTATATTTTTTATAATTAATTAATTTTTTTATGAAAAATTTTATTCCCAAATATTAAAAATTAATATTTAAAATACCATTTTCTAAATTATATGGCATAAGTTATGATCTAGAAATAAATATTTTCTTTATAAATCATAATTTATAAATTATAAAGGTTTATAAATTATAAAATATGGGAAAAATATAAAATAATTTATGTTTCCATTAGGAATTATTCATAATTGATTATTGTGAATCGATCAAAAAAACAAGGCCTTATTTGATTATTATTTAATCAATACAAATTTATTTTTTATATTGGATTTAATCAAGGATTATATAATTATTAAATATATAATATTAAACTACATAAAATTATTAATTGGCAGAAATTTAATTATAATTTTTTTATAAATTATAATATAATAATATTTAAAATGGAAATTCAAGATAATGATAAAATAATAAATCCTTCAAATTGTAATGAATATATAATGATTATATTCATAGTAGTAGAGTGCCTGTAATGTTAAAGGAAAAATTTCAAATTGATTATAATTGTATTTTATTTTTTAATTGTTCATAACTATTTATCATGCGTTTAATTTTATGAACTATTCAATTATATAAATTTTTTCACTACTTTGTTCATAGTTAGAAATAGTTTATAAGATTAATGTCACATATTTTATTTTAATTGTAAAAATACTTCTTTATACATCATCGTATTAAATAGAAGGTATGAAAATTAATAAATTTTTATATATACCGAGATCTCAATTTGTAATTGATGTTTTGAACATGAATATAGTTGTTGAATATAGTTTTTCAAACTTGGTGTTAGAGTTATATTATATTGGATTATATATTGAGTAAATTATCCATTTGTAGAGGGACTTGGGTTGGACTACATACATACATAGACGCTTATGCCTTATCTATGATGGGTAATCGTGTTGGTTGTCTATCACTCGAGGATTTCTCATGTAGAGATTATAAATATCATATAATCAATACATTTACATTAATTTATCATATTATTTATTCATATGAAAGGTTTAGATAAGTATAAATACAGTTAAACTCTTATTTTTGGTGATTAACATAAAATTATGGAATTTGAAATTATTTACATATCAATATAGTTTGGACATTTTGATTTTGTGGAAAAACAGGGATTAAAAACTAAACTACTCAAACCATGTGTTGATAAAGGTAATGAAATCATATTATATGGTGATATTAAAATCTCTTTTAAATATTAATGGTGAGTTTACTTCAAAAGAGACACTTTTCAAGACCTCAATCATCCATCTAGGTAGATTCATCCCATATTCAAGTTACCATAGATTATCTTAATTAAGGAAATAATGTAATAAGTGGAATCAAATTGTATTTTCATATTGTTTCATGCTATAGAAGGGTGTTAATAGATTATTATTGGTCAGATTTTTTTCATTTTATTTGGTATCACTTTTCTGAGATTCACTAATGTTTTGGATACCATAGGAATAGATTTGGGTTTATCCATAAAATGGGTTAAGCAAAGGTTTGTCTTATCATCTATCCAAGAATCATATATAATATTATTGGGATGATACCAAACATAAATAATTATTTGGTGGGATTAATTTCCTTTTAGAAACATTATTTAGTGAAAAATGGATCTTTTCTCCCTAATGGACTTGATAAAATTTTAAATGGGTTAACACTTTTTTGGGATCTTATTTAATAAATATCATTATTATATGGTTAATAATACATGACACTAATTTAAAAAAATATTCTATTATAGATAAATATCATCATTATAATCATGATGAACATTGTGATTAATCCTTGTATTGAGAATATTAATTTATCTACTCTTAATACCGATAATTGAACAAAAGTTTTTAAGCAAGATTAATTATTTATGAAATGTTCACAATGAAAATTATATTTGTAAGAATATTTTCTTACTTAGTAACCATGTTTTTAAACTATTAAATAGGTGAATATTTATTCTTTTGTAAGAATAGAGTGATCTATTTAATATTTTAATGGCATTTGATGAAAAATTCATAATGTAGTCATATTCACTACTCAATATAATTGGTTACAAAAACATATAGTAATATATATTTTATATTATTGTGTATGTCAGGTAGTATTCAATTTTATTGAATATTTTAATGAATCAATGAGAATTAAAATTTCCGTAATGATATATTGGTCATATATATCAATTTTATTATTCTGATAGATAAATTATATGAACTATATGTTTTACAATGTGTTGTAAATATATCAAAGATAGAATTTGAAAGGTAATGAAACCAGATGATTTATTCCAAGTAATAGATAAAATATACTCTTATATTAATATCTTGGATACGTAAATCTTGGAATTTAAATCCTTGATATATTATGATATAGTTCTCCACAAATAAATTTTATTTTTCTTATCGTGTTTTTTACATGATAAACTCAGTTTAAATGAAATAGATTCTTCTATTGAAATATTATTATTTAATGTTACAGTTATTACCTAATAGTATGATTTGAAGATATGAATAAGAAAAACTAAATTATAAAATATTAATGGTTTACACACATATGAAAAAAATTTACTGGTTATCGATTGATTAAAAATGAAATTTTTTAAAAAATAAATTGCATGTAAAATATATTTTTTTGGAAAAACTATTTTTATAGTCACAATGTGTTTTAATCATAATAAATGTAATTTATTTCTCTTTGTTAACAATTTCAATGAAATATATATATATATATTAAATAAGATTTTTGACATTCATCTAATGTTTTTCCTCGAAATTGGATAAGCATAAATCAATTTTTATGCTTAAAAATTTATTTTTTCAAATTTGTCGCTTTGATTTTGAAATAAATTTCTGATATATATATAAATTAAATCTTTAAAATATTGATTCCATATTTTGAATCAAGAGAATCCAATTTCGTAAACAGGTTCTTTTAATTTCCAGTCATTCTAAATAGTAACCTTGGTAAATTTTCGTCACTTTAGTAAGGGTAAAATGGTGAAATAGGGTTAAAACATTGGTATAAGACTTTAAAGGTTCTCTAACACATGTCATTATTCTGTTGGTTATGTGGAGTTTTACCATTATCTTCTATGTTTTGAATATATGGACACTAGGTGGAATTTATATAAGATTATGGCCATTATATCATTATAATAGAAGGATAAATATAAAATGTTTCTCTCTTGACATTTATTACATTAAAATATTATTATAAGGGAAAAAAGAATATAAGTTTGGTTATAACATTTATTTTAAATATTAAATTATTTTATTTACCATGATAATTTATTTCTAATTTTAGTGATTAAATAATTACCTTAAATTATTACATTAAAATGAAAAACTATTTATTAAATTAACCAAAATATAAAATAAATTATTTTAATAAAAATAATATTATGGGGTGATTTATTGGGTAACATGTATTTGTTGAAAATTATATCATAATTGATTTTTCTTAACTTTTAATATTATAATTACAAAACTATATTGATGGCAATTAATTGAAGGTAAATGAATAGTGTCAAAAAAAATACATTAATGATTTTTTATAATAAAAAATTTATATTAAAGGATTTAAAATTAATAAAAATAATATTTTTGGGCAAGTGAAAGTGATATCGATTGAAATGTTAAATGTGATCCATTTTTTGGGCCTTTTATCCTTTTATGATAACATTATTGACCCATAAATAGTAGTAAGCATTGATAAATGGTATTTTTAAAAAGGGTTCATGGTGGTTTAAAACAAAGAGATAATTGTGAAAAACTCCCAAAAAAATTATAAATTTTATTTTATGTGAGTATTTCTTATTATCAAAATATGAACTGGTTAAATTTCAATTATATTAACATTACTAAACAATTGAGTTATATTAATTTAATACTTTAAATAATTCCAAGGGTTCCCCCCCTCATATAAAAAATGATCCTCTTATAATCTCTTTTGACATGTATTAAGACTATTGTAATTTCCAATACCTAACATAATATATCAAAAACTTCCTTAAACACAGATTACGTCTTTTATAATTTCTAAAGGATCATCCCTTCAATGATTATGGTGTAATCTATATGTGATTTTAGAGGTATAAATCTTAATTATGAATTATGAATTTTATTTTTCTTTATACCTCCTATAAATACATTTTATCTATTATAAATTAATTAAATTAGTTTCTTAAATATACTAAATTTTTATTATCACAATGTAATAAGTATTTTTATATCTTTTCCATCCTATAGAAAATGAAAATATCACCAATTCATATGTACAACTTATTGTCTCTACATAGTACTGTAGTTCATATTTAATTACCACATTACACTAATAGTTATAATGGAAGATCTAATAAAAAGATTTATTTTTTATATTAGTGTTTTTTTAATGTTTAATTATTATTTACCTTTATTTTATTTCATCCATAAAAATTTAAAAAAATTATTCATACATACGACCTAATTTCTCCATAAACCATGCAATTAATTTTTCTAAATATATCATTTTTTTGATGAATCTAAATATATATAATGAATATTTATATTTTTAATATATATATATATAATACTTATAATTACTTAAAATTTTGATATTATTAAACCACGAGGAATTTATATATTTTCGAACTAAAACCCCAAAATCCTCCAAAAAAATGAACTAGTTAACACCCAAAAACGATGATTTTAATAATGAATAACTAATAATTTTTGTTTAAATGATATAAACCTGTCATACATGATATTATAATTATATAAATGATTATGGTATAGAAATATAATAAATTTTAAATTATTAAACATTATTTTATATAATTTTTTATGTTTGTCAAACATGAGGCAATAGATTCATGTTATAATATCATTTTTATCATGATTGTTTATGAATAAGTTTTCAATGATGTAATTATATGATATAAATATAATGAAACTAATAAATTTTATTCTAATATTTTTATTACTAGAGATTAAATTTTTTCCATTCATTTTCCTCAATTACAGATCTCTGGATATTAAAAGGATGTTTTTAAATACAACTAACTTAATTTCATTATTCAATCGAAAATAATTTTTCTTCTATTTCCATATTTTTTAAAAATGTTTTGATAATGTTATTATTTTTGTATTATGATTGTTTATAGTAAATTTAAATAATTATTTAATTTTTATATAATGGTTTAAAAGTAATTCTTTTCATTTCCAAATGATACACATTTTACCTTTTACAGAAAATTTGATAGGAGTATTTGTTTTTACATACAAGGCATGAAAACAATTTCCCACATTCATCACCAATAATATACTAAAATATTCTTTTACTATTTTCCAATTTTATTATAAAATAAAAATTTTTCAAAAATTTTTTATAATTTTTTTATTTTAATGGATTGATTTCAAAGGGAAATGATTATTTTCTTCAAGAAATATACTATGTATTATTTTAAGAGATTTTTTTTGTTGTTATAAAAATATTTAATGCTACTTATTATTTACCAAGGATATAATTGAAGGATACAATAAATATTTTTTATTTGGATGGTCTATGATTATTATGTTGAGATTCTTTGGAGGCCAATTTATTTTTCATGGATTATATTATGATTAATAGTTTAATGGCTTATAAAACTAGTTTCATTTCCACAGGTTATGACATATGATGAATGTTTTATGGCACAGGGGAAAAAATATTAATATGTAATTATTATAATATGGGTTGGTCCAAAATTATATTTGATTTGGTGCCCTAGTACAAAATTCTATGTACTTTATTATAACAAGTATTCATTGTTTTGTGTATTAATAAAATATTTATCAAATTAGGATTGTTCTTATGTGGGAAATATTATGTGATATTTTCGTAAGTGTTGTTTTCACATTGAAAGTTCATATTAGTTCCCCATTATGATGAGAACATGAAAGTGAAATGAAATTATTCATAAATATATGTTCTGTTGTTAGATAATATAATTAGAGGGACACAAATGGTATAGGATATCATGGGTAGATAATCAAAAGAAATTGAGGCACATTCTCATAGTGTATTCCATTAGCAATATCCAGTAGGATATTTTGAGAATGAGACCATCTAGTAAGAAACCAAAATTTAAATGTTTCATTATATGTTACTATATTTGGACATGTGTATTAGTCCTTAGATGTTAAAATTATCATTAATTATTATTATGGGTCGTGTACTTTTATGTATTGATGTAAACCATGAAAAAAGGTGTCCGAGGTGAGGTAAGATACATTGTGTGTTTCATGAAATTTTTTTCATTAATGAATAATGAAAGAAAGTATTTCCCCCTTATATTCTTTAATGAAAGTTCATATCGTAGTACATTTGATGGAAATGATATAGCCTGATTAAATCCACGGACATGGTATTATATATTAAAATTCAGTTTCTAGTAAGTCATAGAATGATACATCCAGAACACAGGCTGATGGCACCAGTGAGCAACCTACATGATTTGAGATATTCTGAGAAAGGGATTATATTACACAATTTGCATTCGTATATGGTATTATGTCATTGCAACATTAAAATATTTCTCTATGGGTTCCTTGTTGTGTTTCTTGATTCTAACCTTATCCATTAGGTTGTTTCTAATAACACTAAAAAAGAGGCATAGAGGGTATCAAAATAACTGTATATATTATCTCAGTTAAACAATAATGTTATTATTTATTATTTAACAAGTTGAGTAAATATTATTCCCACCTATGGATTATTTTATGTCGGCCTAATCACACTTATTCCATCATCTATAATTCGAAATAAATACTATGAGAAGTATATTTAATAAATATTTATTTATTATTTAGTGAATATAATATTAATTTATTTATTGTTGAATAATGTAGTAATATTTATTTAAAAAATAAATATTCGTCATTTATGGATCATTAAATATTATGGAGGAATAAAGAACGAAGTTGAAGGGTTTAGTTAGAAATAGTAAATATTGATTTTTACTTGATTAAATCATATTTTATTTATTTTTCATGGTAAGAACATGTCATGAATTATGATGATGATTATTATTCTTCATGGGGTTCTTCAAGGATTAAATAAATAATAGGGAAGTTGTTCAATTATTTTATTTTAACTACAGTAGTATATAAAACCAATTATTTTGTTTTCTAATTGAGTCAATTCATTTTTTTAGTGAATAATGAATTTGGTGAATCCTATTAAGACCTAGATCGCTCTCTTATCCAAGAATTATCCCATGAATAGAGAGAGATCATCCTCCACCGCCCACTCTAATGTTAAGAGATAGCTAGTATAATGCTTCGGAAGAGGATCTCGATGTGATCAAGGATGTATGATGAAAGTGATAGGATTAATTGTCATAATTTTTGTAGATTCCTACTTTGGCATTTAGAGATTTTTGGATCATGTGTGGATCACTACTATAGGGAATATTCATTCATTCCAACAACTCAAAGACCGAACAACACAAATCCGTTGTCTGATCCATCAACAAAAAAATAATTCCAAAAAAGAAAATAAATTAATTAATTAAATTGACTATAAATTATATGTGATGTTCATCTCTTCTGTTCCGGTGTTCTGTCCCTTTTATATTTTCTATGATTCAATTTTTTACATCACAAACTTTATTGTTGTTCCTAGGATTGATCATAGATCAAGAAAAAAAATTTTGTGCATAACCAATCAAATTCTTTCACTATGCTCTAAACCTAGAAGTGGTGTCCAAGGGGTCACATAATTATTTATATATATTTAAATATAATTGATTGATTTGAGAGATTCTAATTTAGTTGTATATGTAAGTTTAATTATTTTTAATTTGAATTGTTAGATCTATATATTCACCTTTCATTTATCATAGATAAATAAATAAAATTAATTTTATGAATGTAATAATGTCTATGAAATCATCTATAGGTTCTAAGGATTCTAACAAGATAGAATAGAAGTACATTCCATGTAACTGGAGTTACATGACGTGTATTTATGTTCAATTCATCATGAATTAATTCAGAAATTAATTCAAATCATGTGCATTAAGGACACATGGTTTATTTATTTTTTAAACTATGTGTTGACTGGTCCATGGTGGAACACATTCATCTAGAGTACACCCAATATACCTCACATGCATGATATGTAGTCTCTTTGGGTCACTGATATCCCATGTACTACCATACCCGGCCTACCTGACTGGTGGCCATGTAAAAAGGAGACCAAACACCGTGTAGTCGATTATACATAACATCTGTTCCAATATTACGTGTAATGGTTCACAGGACAAGTCCCAAGGCATGCACCTCAAATACACGGTGAGATATGTACACACCATGTAGCATAATTTTTGTTTGTAGTTTTCTTATACAAAAATGTGCATATTTAAAATGAATTTATTATACTATGTAAATATTATCGACATGTTCTTATTTGCGGTTATTAAGTTTATAATACATTTGGTGTGCTAGATTTTAATATATATATATATATATATATATATATATATATATATCTGTGTGTGTGTGATTGTGTGTTTAATTAATATCCACAAAATGTTCAGTTTTGCATATCATGTATGAGTTGAATTACAATTGTTACTCTATGTGCATTAAAGCATGACATGTTACAAAAAAACATGTAATTGATGTACTAATTATGTTGATACCATATGTCCTGAAGGTACATGATAAGTCATGTAATCTATATGTTACAAACAATAAATTTTATATGAGTTTCATATATGTTGGGTATATTTGAAAGGGTATTCTCAATGTTTCCTCCAAGGAATATTTATTTACACAATTAATTTTAAATAATTTTTTTAAATTATAATGGATGAGAATAATAAGAAAATTAAAATTATAATTAAGATAATAGAATTGATTAATTATAAAAGATAATTGATATATTCGAATCTGATTTATTGTAAATAAAAACGATTATGAATTTAATTCTAGTTTCATTAAATGAGTAATTTGTTACATGCATTTGGATAATCATGAGAATAGATTGAAACATTGTTAGTGATTGGTTTCACTAAATTATTATTAAATTAAATTGTCTGCCTACATGCCTCCTCCACTGTTATTATTTAAGGGATGAGAGCCATATGTTTTTTTATATAAAACCATTTCCCATCATCCACATGTGACTAAAATCATATGCAGTGGATTGAGTTCCCAAGCTAGTGGAGACGGTTCATGTTTGGAGATAAGGTGAAACAAATCCAAGAGAGATAAATAGGTGGAAATGTGGAAATCTATTACACAAACCTGAATTATTTCAAGGTGTGTTTTACCTAGGTCAACGGTAAGATTATCAACCACTTGATAAAATAACCATTAGTAAACTTTTAGGATCATACCCCTTTTGTTATTTTATTTCTATCATGTTTCATAGTTATTTCTTATCGATTTTTGTCTTGATCCTAAGAATTAATTAAATTAAAGAGCATGCTTGATAGAACAAAAATAAATTAGATTATGCATAAATATTATCAGGAAATGATTAATCCGTTATGTAAATCCAAATAATATTAATAATAATGTAATAAAGATAATAATTGTAAATTTATGTATAAAGGATAAAATACCTCCATTATATATAGTAAGTTGGTATATCCTTCCACTACTTCATTAAAAATTGAAACATTGTTCAAAGTTATTGACCATCCAAATATGGGATGCTTTTAATTATCACGGAATTATAAGTTGACGTTTTGTATTGAATTAATATAGTTCACATCAAGGGTTTTCTTCTAAAGTAGGATGTGGTGTAACTGAGAAGTAAGGGTTGAGAAAATCAAATTTACGGTTTTCATGACTGGGTAGTCTACAGAACAGATCAAGGAACTATGAGTTAATGTAGTTCGCATTTGGAATGACTAACTAAAACCATTTGAGAAGCTTTAACAATAAAATTTGTGTTAATCGGATGGAGATCATGGATCCTTTAAACTATAATATCCATGAAGACATGATATTCCATAGCCAATGTTTAATACTATTGGGCATGGATAAAATATTAAGAGATTAATAAATATAATATTTAGTTGTTTGAATAAATTTTATCAGATAAAGTAATAAAACTTTTCTCTTCTTATTTGTGGAAACAACATTAAAATGAATTCAAACATATCATTATGGTCCATACATATGAAGGATATCCATCTTACCATTAGAAATGTGGAAGTTTGGCAAAGTCAGTTACACGTTACACTTCACCATGAAAAGAAATTGCATGTGCTTGAAGAACCTATTATTGATGCTCCTAGTAATGAGGTATGTGATGATGATTTATCACTCTATGAGTATCATTTTAATGATTACATAGATTTTCAATGTTTCATTTTTTCATCAATGTCCAATGACATTTTTCATCAACATGAGGACATGGATGCATATAACATGATGTCTCACCTTTGAGATCTATATTAAGAGGAGATACAATAGAGGAATGATATATCCAATTCATTGTTTATAACTAATCTTGGAGAGTCTACTCCAGCTGGGATTCAGGTAGCAATGATCATTCGATACATTGAATTATTAGACATCTTAGGGATTAAATTATGGATGAGTTACGTACAGATCTGATACTTTCACAACTCCCTAAGACCTTCTCCATTTTTATTTTTAATTAATATTTGGGTAATTATATGAAGAGTATCTTGGAACATCATAATTTAGTTTACCATGTGGATAAGAAAGTGTGTCTTAATAAAACCATGGTACATATGGTGAACATGAAAAGGAATAACAAGGAAAGGGTTCCCAAGACTCAAAAAAATTATAATTCTACTGAGAACCATCTATCCAAGAAAAAGAATATCTAGAGGTAGGGTATGGATTAAGAGGTATAATTTTTTATGTGGAACTTTAGGCCACTATGAATGTGAACTAAAACCAGAATAATGGGGAAGATAATGGAGTTTTCTTTGTGAACTGTAATATTTCAATATATACACATTGGGCATTAGCTGCATCTTATGGTACTCACATCTATATCCAAAGACAAGAACTGTGTATATTATGAAGGATTGATAGAGAAGAGGTGGATCTATGAGCTTCCAACAATATGAGGATGGTGGATCTATCCATTGGTATCTACCACCTTTCATTGAAATTGGTAATGATTATGGTTATAAAATAATGTTATAATATACCTATGGTTACCTAGAACATAATTTCTATATCATGAGTAGATGTAGATGGGTTTTCTTCCATGTTTGTAAATAAAAGTTACTTATTTTATAAAAAAATAATATGTCATGGTATGAAACATTTAAATAATTATTTGTATGTTTTAAATTTTGGAAACAAGTATTGTAAATTGTTAAGTAATCATATTCCCACGACTAATATAACACCTGACTATTGAGTTACCATATTGTTTATGTGAATGAGAATAGTTAGGCTACACCATATAATGTTTGTTATGTATACTCATCTGATATAACACTGCATGAAAGACACCATGCTTTTTTTACAAAGAAAAATGACCAAACTGACATACGATGAATAGGGTGAAAGGGAAACAGAGCTACTAGGATTGGGACACACTGAAGTGTATGGACTATTTCCAGTATAAGCTAGATGTGGATCTTCTTAATTTATTACTTTTACTGATGACTTGAGTAATGATGGTTGTATCTACTTGATGAGGTATAAGTCCATGTACTTTATGAAAATCAAGTAATTCAATAATGAAATAGGGAATCTTCTTGGAGGGAAGATAAAGATTATTTGATCAGATCATAGTAGTGAAGATCTTAACAAAGAGTTTACCTAATTGTTACACGTGTTTTTAATTCAATCTCAAATCACTCCACCTTACAAACCATAAGGGAATGAAAATAGTAAAAGGAGGAACCATAAGTTTTTCTTCATGGTATTTTCAATGATGATCCATGAAGATATTACAATATTATTTTAGGGAAATTATTTACAAACAACCATATACAAAGTAAAATTAGTACAAATAATAGCGGATAATTGAATTAACTTCACGTTATAAAGTTGAAGGAATGTTGTTTTTTATACACATGTATGGGGTTGCTAGGTATTTTCTAAGGCCTTCTCAGGAAACAAAATAGAACTCCAAGGTACAAAGTGTATCTATTTAGGGTATCCTATGGAAACAAATAGATATTACCTATACAACCCCTTATACAAGAAAGTGACTTTCACTAGAAAATCCATCTTTATTGAGAGGTATCACATCCCAAAAAAGGATAGTGTGAGGAAGATTAACTTCAGTTAAGTTGATGCTCAAGATACACAAGATTTGGTTCATGAACATATTCCATAGGTCCCTATCGAATATTTAGTTCACGAAACACATGTTATATGTATGAGTATAAGATATGTAATTGAATAGAGAGACTTCATTTTCTAGTAATTGAATATGGTGACTCATTATCGGTTGTAAATGATTAGACTCTCCCCTAAAAGGATGCAGTAGTGAGATAATAAGATGAATGATAGAAAGAATCGCTGAATTCTAAAATGCATTCCTTGTATCAAAACCATGTTTGGTTAGTGTTCGATGCGCCAACTGATGTAAATCCCATAGGATATAAATGGATCTTCAAGGGAAAAATGTTAATTGGAGGTATATTAAATACATATAAGGAATTTATAGTTTCTAAATGGTTTAAACAAAATTTATGAACTAAATATGATAAAACCTTTTCACTAGTTGGCATGTTTTATTACACCAAAATTATTCTTATTATAGTAGCTTACTATGACTATGAGATTTGAAATATGGATGTCAAAACTACATTCCTTAATTGGAAACATTAATAAGATGACTATATGACATAACCCAAAGGTATTTTGACACATGGTGATGAAAAAAGGATTTAAAAGTTTCATAGATCCACTTATGGATAGGAACAACTATCTAGGTCATGGAACATTCGATTCAACGAATCTATAAATTAATTTGGTTACATTAAGAATGGAAGTGTGTAATATGTTTAATAGAAGATTAGTTAGAATTTGGTTGTTATCCCAGTAGTATATGTTGATGACATATTACTTATAAGAAATGACATACCATTCTTACATTTTATTAATGATTAGTTAAATAAATGTTTCTCCATGAAGGACATAGGTGAAGAAACCTATATTCATGGGATCAAGATCATTCGTGGTAGATCCATGAGGTTTCGTGGAATAAGTATAAGTACATATGTTAACCAGATACTAAATATATTTTGTATATAATAATACAAGAGGGGATTGGTTCCAGTGTCACATAGTTTACATCATTCTATGAAAGTGTGCCCTCAGATGCAATAGGATAATGATAGAATAAGTAAGATAACAAATGCTTCTGTGATAGGATTAATCATGTTTGTCATGTTATCTACTAGACCTGATGTTGTTTATGAATTGATCATTTTAGGTACATATCAAGATGATCTAGGAGGAAAGAAGTGGACTCTACTATGGCAATCCATAAGTATCTAAGAGGAAGTAAGGATTTTTTCCTGGTGTATACAAAAGATAAGGATCTGGTCATCAGTGGTTATACTTATTCTAGTTTTCAAATAGATCAAAAGGAAATAATGTTGCAATATGGATATGTTTTCTGTATTAATAGATGAGTTGTGAGTTAAAAGATTTCTTATTTTCTAGTTTTCATGGATTATACAGTGTAGTCAGAGTATATAGAGGCTTCTGATATTGTTAAGGAATATATTTGGATTCAGAATTTTTATCTATCAGATTTATGGGGTACCTAGTAGTAATGACACTATCACATTGTATAATAATAAAACTATAATGGTGGATCATTCAAAAGTGCCATGTCCACACCAACAAACATAACATATACTCTGGATGTATCAACTCTTGGGGGTTTTTATCAATGTGGTCTAGTTTTAGTAAGAAGAGTAACCACAAAAGAGAATTTGGTTGACTACTTGACTAAATGCCTATCTCTGCAGGGGGATGAGTATCATGTGAGATCTAGCAGAAATAAAATTCATGGTAGTTCTCTCAAGTGAAAGTTGGAGACTATTGAAGTTAGTTCCTTATAACCAACATCTGTGTACAATATGATTACATGTATTCATAGTTTTGAATATTTATAAACTCCCTATAACAATATGAGTGTTATTATTTGTAACATAGTATGCGATAATTTCCTAAGAGTAGTTGTCAGACAGAAAGGTCATAAAATTTACCCACTATAATGAGAACCTTGAAGTACTAAGAAACTATTTATATATATATTTGTTATATATCTAGATGATATCATTAGTGGGACAAAAATGATACAGGTTATCATGGGTAGAGATTTACTAGTCTTTGAGAAACCCTATCATGGTGTATTTCCTAGGTAATAACTAGTATGATATTGTGATAACACGACCCGCCAGTAATAAATGCACATTTATATATGTCATTTGATGTTACTATATTTGTATGTGGGTACTGGTCCTTAAACATTCGTACTATTATTAATGAGTTTTATGAGTGACATATTTGGATGTATTGACTAAAACTATGAAAAATGAATTTCTCATAAAGGTATCCTATGTTGGGTACATCATGGGTAATATTGTATTAATTAATAATTCCAGAAATTATTTTCCCCATCAATTGTTCAATTAAAATTTATATCTTAACCAATTTTAAGGAAATGACATAGCCTAAATAAATCCTTGGATGAGAAATTATATGTGAAAGTTCAATTTTATACAAGTCAAAGATAGAGACATCAAGTACATAGGTTAATGGCACCAGCATGCAACCTTCTTGATTTGAGATATCATAAAAATAGATTATATTAAACAAAAAGTGTCCATATGTGTTATAATTTTATTGTGACATTAAATTCTTTCTCAATGGGTTCCATGGTGTGTTTCAAGATGATAACCATGGAATTTGGGTTTCTTTCCCTAATGCCACAGAGAAAGTGGCCTAGAGGTTCACACACTAATTGTATCCATAATCTCAGTAAAATAATAATAATAATAATAATAATTTATTAAGTTGAATAAATATTATTCCCATATATTGTTTAATAATTATTCATATTTTCTTGATCACACTTATTCATCACATGTTATTCAAGTAATTATAATGTGAGTGAAATATTTAATAAATATTTGTTTTCGATTTAGTGAGTATAATATTTATTCAATTATTGGATAACAATCTAGTGATATTTATTTAATTAATAAATAGTCATTATTAAAGACCTGATAAATATTATGGAGGAATTTGGGATATTGTATAATGGTCTGGATGAAAGTAATAAATATTTAATATTATTTTATTAAATAATATTTAGTTTAACTAACAATTTAAACATCTGTCAAGAAATAAAAATAATATTATTATTTGACATGTAGTTTTTTAGGGATTAAATAAATAATGGGGGAATTTGTGTAATTATTTTATATTAACCTTAGTAGCATATAATACTAATTATATAATTCCCTAATTGAGCCAATTCATTTTTTGGTTTCTCACAATGAATTTGGAGAATCCTCTCCAGACATAGGGATCAACTTTCTACAAGAATTCTCCCAATAATATAGAGTGATATTCCTACAACTCACACTCTCAAGTCAAGATAGATTTAGGGGAATGTTTTGGAATTAGTTCTCAAGGAGATCAAATTCCGACAACACAAGCAATAGCATATTTCATTCTAGCACCTGAAGATTAAAACTATGATATTCAAAGATTCTTTGACCCTGAATAAAAGTAATCTTCTTTGATTTTTAAAACACAACTACCAAACAATATAGACACATTGTAAGATCCATCAATGAAGAATGAAATCAAAAAAATTAATTCTGTAATTAATTAAAATCATTATAAATAAAATGTGATGATCCTCTCTCTGGTTCCAGAATTCTATCCCTTATATATATTATTTGATTCAATTCTATGGATCATGACGTTTATCAATGTTTAAATCTCATATTGATCATCAATCATGGACAATTATATGTTGCGTAGGACCCATCACATGCTTCCAATATATTGAGAAACTAAAAATTATATATCCCAATAATTTAATGGGTAATGATGAATATCTCATGGGAGAATAAAATGAGGAATAGTGAGTGAAAACCATTAAGTAGGGTAATTTTTCCACTTTGATAGTCTTTGGAGTGAACCCTGACTAAGGATATGATGGAATGGGGAGTGAAAAAAGTCTACAATGATAGACTTGGTAGTGATAATGGACCAAGGAAATGATTATCCTTGCTTATGTGTATACCAAAAAATGATTTCTTCATCCAATTTTATGTTCTCATGGATTTCATTCTTTATGTTCTTTATGAATCATGTCTTATAAACATCTATATTTTATTTAACAAATGGAGATTGTGATCCTTGATATATGGACTATGGTTTTCAAATGTTATTCTCTTGTTCTCTATGGAGGGTGATATTTATGAAGAACCTAGTAGGAGAAGATATAGATATCTTATGAACCAGTAGTTTGTGTGTGTTGGTTTCTAAATACACTAAAACTATATTATTTTATCATGGATCATAATACTTTTTTTCGGCATATTCATCTATTAAGATGTAATATCCATGTATGAAAAGTATGAGTTTCTATAATTAGTATTAGATTAAATTTTTGTTATCTTTGTAAACTAGGAATAAGAAACTTTAGGGATAAAATATAGGATTATCCTATGTATAGTAGAATGTCCAAATTTAGGGCAAATAAAGAGATTGGTTTTCCATAAAAAACATCCATGTATAGATTCTATTGGTGTATGCTGTTCGAAAATAAATAAATATAGGACTAATAACCCTTCAATACTTGGTGGAGTATATCTTGACTATCATTCTGGCGTTTGGTTAGTATGCACTCACCTGGTATGACTCTCTTGAGGGATATTCCTAGGTTAATTACCATTTTCTTTATAAACCATCATGAATTATTTTAATAGATAATGACCATTAATGACCACAGTTAAACCTATTATTCATATATTTAAAGGATCGTTTAATGATTTAGTAATAATATAAATAATTCTGTAGGATTATGTGGTTTCTCAATTTGATAATTGTTTTTCACACTATGATTTTTGGTTGTATTCAACTGTTGGAAACTGAAGGAACTATGTTAATAATGAATGTGATGGGAAATGAAATGATTTTTTTACTAAGTTAAAAAAGTTTATGGGATCTAGAATGAAAATTATTTTTTCTACGGTTATCTAGCATTTTCAAGCTATGAATCATGTTATACATCCCAACGAGCAAAAAAAGGAATAATTTTTTTATTCCTTCTATAGGAAAATCCACTAACATTTTTTGGTCCCATTCATCCAATAGCTAATGATTTAGGTAACATTACCATTTAAAATAAATTTTATATCCTCCCTTATTTTAAACCTGAAAATGTTATTTTAGATATGTATCATTTAGAAGTTGAAAATATCAATTGTGAAATATTATGAAGTTCACATGGAAACATGGTAAATTTTACTCCATGGATTGGGATGCATTTAAGAGAATATTTTTCAATAATTACTTTCCTAGTATTATTTGTTTCAAAATACAGAAGGAATTATGTGAGATACATTTTAAGAATGATGGATCCATTAGTAATAATGAGTAAAATTGTATAAGGATTTTGAGAAATGATTATTTTATTATAAACAAACCAAAAAAGGTTGATTAATTCTGTAGAGGTTAAAACCAAGGTATTTCAAGGATGTTATCCATAAATGACTTTAGTAGCTATGAATAACATAATTTTATTTGCAATCAAGGTGAAAATGGATAATAAAGATACCCAAAAATCTCTTGGTTTTCTATATGAATCTATATCTTGATTTCCAAAGAAATTATAAAACCAATGCAGAGAAAAAGACAACATTTTCTTTATTCACAATTTTTGGAAGGAACAATAGATGAAATTATGTTATTGGGATTCGTATATGTTTTAAGTGTTGAACAGATGGTCATCATGAAATCAAATATTGCAGTGATGGGAAAAAGAAGCTAGATTAGAATGGAGGGAAAGAACCATCCACACTACAGTGATTAAACTGCAAGGACTGTGGTAATTATGCTAATCATTCATCAAATTATAAGGTTAATGAAGATGATCGTCATCAGAACCCACTTAATCCAAAAAATAATGGGATATATCATTTGATCAATAATACTGATTTGGGTTATAATAATGATATATTGAGTGATAAACTTACCATAAACTCCAGTACTTCTATGATCTTATTTGATTCTGGATCTACCCACTATTTTATAACTAATTTTTTATGTGTTTTAAAATACCACATAAACAATTATATGTTTAATTAGCATTGAAAATACATAATTTTATGATGGTCACATCTGAAGTTAATGATTATTTTATGAATGATTTTTTTGAAATTTACATCAATGAAAACTCATTATTCTACCTATAGTTGAATTTCATATTAAATTAGACAAGGATTTTCTTTCCTTACATAAAGACAAATTAATTTCCACGTATGGGAAGTATCATTTTTTCGATCCAACCCATGACAATATATTACTAAAACATTAAAGATAAAATTCTAATGGAATTTAAATCCATTGAAATGCTCATGATTTTTATTTAAAAGGGGTACTAATCTCAGATGGTTGGGGAGAAATGAAAAATCAATTATATTCTTATTCTATGTTATTTTTGTGATGTAATTCTAGAATAATTTCCTACTCTATCTCCAAATTGTAATGTTAAATGTTCAATAAAACTAATACATGGTACCACACCTATTTTATGGAATATATATAGAATTTACCAAATTAGTTATAGGATTGAATGAGAAACTAGTTGAGAATATTGATAAGTGATTAATTTGGTAAAAATGTAACCTTGGTGTTCAGATATTCTTTTTTTCAATAATAATAATGGTTCAATAAAAATATATATTGATTATCCGAAAAAAAACAAGATCAAAATCATGTTTAATTATAATCATCCTCATATTGATTATTTTTTAAATAAATTATGACGAGTTAGATATTTTTCCATGATTTTTCTTTAATCTGGATACTATTAGTTAAGGTCAAAATTGATTAAAAAACAAATAAATCATTCCATATGAGTTATAAAAACACTAAATAAATAATGATCCATTATTTTATACTAATTTTTCCTTTTTTATTAATGGATTTATTGAAAAAAATTAGCGATTACCTTAATATGTTTATGGAAGTTTTATAGAATATTTTGTTATATATTCAATGAGTTAGTAAGATAATGAAGATCACTTTAGAATTGTACTTAAGACCCTAATAATAGATAATTTTTATGAAAATTTTATCAAGTGTGAATTTTGGATACAAAATGTTATATTTTTGGGGTCATATAATCTCAATAAATGGTATATCTATGGATCTATAAAAAAGACATTATTTAACACTGGCCTGGAGAAAACATTGCAACTGAGGTCCATAAAATCCATATTTTGGGTATATATTATCAATTACTCCTTTATAATTTATCACTGAATTATAATCCAGTCACTAAGTAAACAAAAAAGTGATTCACATTCCTTCATAATAATGAAGATGAGAAAAATTTCAATGAAATAATGATAAGGATAGTAATCAAACCCATAAATACACAACACTATAGTAGATAATGTTTTGTAATCTAAATTTATGCATTGAATATGGTACTCAGATTTATCCACATTCTGAATGATATGGTGATATATTACACCTGATAATAGTTGATGGTTCATGATAAAAATTACCCAACTCATGATTTGGAGTTAGTAGTTTTAATATTTGTATTAATTATATGGATGTATTATCTTTATATAGAAAATTGTGATATATATACTGATCAGAAAATTTTAATGATTATATTCACTGAAAAAGATCTTAATATGATCTAAAGAATATGGTTGTATTTAATTAAATATTTTTACTACACTATAAATTAACACAATGGGAATGAGAACAAGGTGAATGATGCCCCAAGTCAAAAGGATCATGCTATATTATCTATGATGAGGATCATAAAAGTTTCAAAATTTCTATATTTTCAAAGAATATATATGGAAATATTTACATAAGGATGGAAATATTATATTTCTAAAGTGATTATAACACCATTTATCAAAATGAGGATTAAAGATGCAAAAAATGATGATGATAAAAAATAAAATTAGTTGAGAAATGTTTTTGAGATCAACCTTGATTGTGATAGAATGATAAGGTTCAGGAACCATGTATGTGTCCATATATACTAGATGTGAAGAAGGAGAAATTTAATGAATCTTGTAGTTCATTACTCTTTATTCATCCTATAAGTAAAATGATTTATAGAGATCTAAAAGTGTATTTAATTTAGGAAAAATTGATAATAGATATTTAAATGTATGAATATTGATGGTTTTTTTATAAGAAATTTATGGTTAAACTTCAAAAGTTTATGTGGATGTTACAACCATTACGCATACCTGAATGCAAATGGGAAAAAATCCCCTGGGATTCTTGAATCAACCTCTCCATAACATCTAAAGTCTATAATCCTATTTTTATTGCATTAGATCACCTTAAAAATTCAGCACACTTATTTACATCATAGAAACTTTAAATCTTAACCATATTTCCAAAATATTTACTAATGAAATTGTAGGTTTAATGGAGTATAAAACGTTATTGTATATGATAAGTATCTGATGTTTATTTTGAACATTTGGAAGATTCATAAGCTATCCCGTGATTTTAATTTTTTTTAGTAATTATTATCATCTTCAAATAGATGGTTACTATGAGAGGACCTTCTAAAATTTAGAGTATATATTGAGATCAAGATATATGAATTTAAAATGTGGTTTGGATAAATAACTTCTTCTTATTGATTTTTTTTAGAATAATAGTTTTCACTCAGGCATTTAGATGTATCCTTATGAAGACCTATCTAGAATAATGCGTAAAAAAAATTTTATTATATGATGTTCAATAATGAAATATATTTGGACTTGATCTATGTAATCAAATGCTGGAGAATTTCAAATCCATTCATCTGCACATCAATCTAGCACAGATTCAAAAGAAAAATTTTCTGAGAATCATCATTGAAATTAGTAATTTGAAATTAGTGACAATGTTTTCCAATGAATATAGCCATAGAAAAGGTAATGATATTATGAAATAATTTAAAAACAATCACTACGGAAAATGACCCAATTTTAGATTTCAGGTCGGATAGGGATGTCTTCTTGTCACTAGGTGCTTCTACTAAACCTCTATCAACATCTAGATGTGTTCCATGTATCTATATAGATGAATTACATACATGATACTTCACAGGTACGTAAATCATAGGATTCACCAATTTAAAATGATCATATTAAGAATAGCAGAAATAAAAATATTGGATTATTGAGAGAAAGATCAATGAAACCATTCTACATTCCAAGTAAATGTTTTTTTTGTGGAATCAGAAATTCGAAGAAGCTACTTGAGAACCCAATGTTGTGATCAAATAATGTTATCCTCATTTTTTTATTAAACTGATCTAATTTTATGGAAGAAATTAATTTTAAGGGGGGTTAAATGTAAAACAAATCGATTATAGTACATAGATCTATATAAATAAATTTTAAGTCATTGATTACTTTCATTACAAATAATAAATCGTTTAAAAGGATAGTAATTTACTGTTATAAAAATATTTTTTAATATGATAGTCATCTCTTAGCCGGTATATTGGTTGGTATGAATAAAAACAACTAAATTTTATAATTTTATTGTTTACACATTTATAAAATTAATTCGAGAGTTATCAAATGGTTATAAATGAAAATACAAAAATCATTTGAAATTAAAAAAGATTTTTATCTAAAAAACCTATTTTTTATGTGCATAATGTTTTTTAATCAATAAATAAAAACAATCAATAGGTTTTATAATTTTATATATATATATATATATATATATTGTATCAAAAAATTTAACAACCATGTAATTTTTTTTTCTAGCCAAGTGAATATAGTAAATCAATTTTCATGATTCAAAATGTACTTTTGTAGAAAGCACTTTTCATCATGGTTATCACACTTAATATAATGCTAATTTTTCCTATAATATAAGTTTAATCGGGAAAAAGTGATTCTATATTTTTAATATTAAATATTATGTTCAGTAAATATGTCCCTTTTATTTTTTTTCTTTGTGAATAGAAACCTTGATAAACTTTTGTCACCTTGGTAATGGTATTATAGGTAAAAAATGCTAAAAAATAGGATAAGGCTTTAATATTTATATAACACTTGAATTTATCCTGTTAGAAAAGTGGATTTTGGGAAATCTAATCCATGTATTTAATACATGCCCACTAGGTTCAATTTTTCAATGATTACAAACTTTATATTATTTTAAAAAGGAAAAATACAAAATATCTCCCTATTGACTTTAAATTTTAATAATAATGATAGCATGTGAAAAAGTTTAGTTATAATGTTTTACTAGAATTATTAATTAACATAATGATCATGTTACATTATTTTCAATTTTGAGTGATTGTATAAATATAATAAATGCTTATGAAAAAACTACATAATATTTAATCAATTAATATAAAATTAAAATAAATTATTTAAAATATAATCAAAGTTAAAAAAATTTATTGAATTGTCGTGTTACCTGTATTATATTAATAAAAATAACATATTGTAGTTGTCTAAATGGTTTATATTCAAATTTCATAACTATATTTGTGACTTTAAACTCAAAGTAAATGAATAGTTTAAAAATAGACATTAGTTATATTTAATTAAATGTTTTTAAATTCATAAAAATCTAATAATCAGACAACTCAATGGGATATGGTTTTACATATCAACTATATTCCATTTATGGGTCATTTTTACTTTTATGGTTTCATTCATGACAATTAAATTGTATAAAAATTTGACGTTGTGGTAATTTTTTAAATGGGTTAATGGGGATTGAAACACAGATATAAGGGTGAGAACATCACATAACTTTTTATAAATTTTCTTTGATGAAAGGATTACATTTATTTTCAACTAATATTATAAATATTTCAATTTGGAGTCACATTATCATAATAAATAATTTATATTAGCCTAATATAATAAGTATTTCTGTGGGTTCCCCTACCCTCTATTATAAAAGGGCACATCAACTCATCTATTCCTCAAGCTTTTTGTCCCTTATATCATATAAAAAATCTATCATAATACCTTACAACAATCCTTCACAAAAATAACACCCCTTTAAGTCTTAAGGCATAATATAAAATCATTTTCTCAATGAAGAGGTATAACTCTTAAAAGTGATTTTTCAATTTCCCTTGTTCATTAAACTCCTCTAAACACACAATATCAATTATAAAACAATGAAATAAATATCTTTTTATATAGACTATTTATTAGGATGAATTAAAAAACACTATCCACATTCTTTCCAACCTATATAAAATGAAAACATCATTTGTGCATATGTACAATATATCATTGGCATGTAGTGGTGTAATTCATTTTTCACCAACATTATATTTAAATTGGTAAAATTATATTTTTAATAAAAGTATATATATGAATCATGATATTATTGTGATTTTTAATATTTAATTATTAGTTTACATTATTTCGTTCCATCTGACGAAAAGTGGATACCATGTTGATGCATACATACAACGAACCATCTCCGTGAACAATGTAATTAATATTTCTTCTATATATATATATTTATTCTATAGGTGAATATATATATATATAATGAATAAATATGATATATATATCTTGATTAAAATTATAAACATTTTCAAACCATTATCAATGAATAAATACCAGAACCACTAAACTAAACGTTTTCTAGAGACAGAAACATTTAACAACCAAAAACGATGATTTTAAAAAGGAATTATTAATAAATTAATGTTCAACGTCTATAATAGGATGATATTAGATATATTATGTTTTTCAATTATTTTGGTTTATAATTACAATATATTTTAATTTATTATACTGGAGGAGAGAGCACTATTGAAGAAGTTCAAACTTTATGTATGGTATTTACATTGTAACATCATTGTTTATCAGGATTGCTTATTAATATGTATTTATATTGAAATTCATTGATATACATTTCAATAAACTCAGTAATTTTATTATACTAAGGTAAATTAAAAATATTATATATTATCCTTTATTATTTACTTATTTAATAACTCAGGATAATAGAATAATGTTATTATGAAAATTAAACACCACTTCTCTCTTTGTTTGATAACCATTTTCTTTTATGTAAATATTTTCTGAATATATTTTCTAGAATGATTTTAATATAAATATAAATATTTTTTTAATAAAAATGTAATATTTTTTAATTTCTAAATTTTTTAAATGGAATATTATTTTCATTTTACAATCAAAGTAATTTTGGATTTAAAAAAAGGTGAAAGGGATCATAGTTTTTATATACACAACATGAATCAAATTTCCAACCATTATAACCAGTTAATGATTTGAAACTCCAATTAGAATTTTCCATGGACAATTTTTTAAGAAATTATTTCCATAATATTTTAAAATTTTAATAATTTATAGATTTCATTCAAAATGGAAAAGAATATTTTCCTCAAGAAATATTCCATGTGATCTTTTAAACTGATTTTCATTTTTGAAAACATACAATGATGTTTCATTTAATTTACTAGGGATATTATCCAATGATAAAATAATTATTATTTCATTGGATGGATATTTATGATGATGATGATATTCTTATAGAATATATTTTTTTATTGGTTATGTTGTGATATAATTTTTAATTATTTATGAAACTTATTTCTCTTCCATGGGTTTTGATGAATGGTTTATAATATTACGTCACATAGATTAATGGATTATGATAATTTGATGAGTGGTACTAGCATTATATTTTCATCTAAGTAATTAGGTAAAGGTGAATATGTCATGTGATAACAAGGACTAAATGGGGAGTAAACCCTATTCAATAATGGACTTTATCAACTTTGATAGCCATTCGAAATAACCTTGACTATAGAAAGGATAGAATCTAGAGTGAACCCAATATTCTATTACACTCGTCGATGTAAACCATGAATAATGAATTTATTATCCATTCTTATGTGTTTTTAAAAAACATATGTCTTATGAAAATGTTATCCTTTTATAGATATATTCATTGATTCGTACATGATGCATGCCTAATAAATTATCAATATTTATTTCATTACTCAAGATTGGTATATTTGATATGTAGGGTACAGTTTTGAAATATTGTGATCATGTACCAATACCCATATTCTCATTTTAGTTTTATGTGATCACTGTTATTTCCCTTGTTTACCATTACTGAGAAACTAAGATCACCCTTTCTTATGGTGAAAATCCTCCAGTTAGGGATAAAGGTTTCAGGTATTATGTGTATAATACGTTTAATATTTATAAAAACATAGTGTGTGTTTATTTAGATCTATTGTGAATGAGTTGTTTGTGTATCCATGGTTCTAAATAAAGTGAAACTATTTGATTCTCGAAAGGATTGTAATGTTTTTATTTAAATTTTTTATATTAATTTGTAATATCAATTTAACGAATGTATGGGATGATATATAGATGAATATTTCAATATATGTGTAGTATTTAGTATTTCTATTCATAATATAATGAAACCAATTATTATTTAATAAAATGATATGGGGTGTTTTTGATACACTTAGTTATGATTCATTGAGATCTATAATATGATTTACTGGGTGAATAAAAATTCCATATTCTAGTTAGAGAATTTATCCTGCTGTAATCTAGTGAAATGTTTTCAAAATATTATTTAATTCAATAAATGTTTTCCCAAATTTTCCTAAGTGTAGAAAATGGATGAACTGAGCTTGATATGTTTAGTTTTTTATACTGTATAGATAGAATAAGTGGTTAATATTTTAATATGAAAGAATAACTGTTGGTTGAAAAGTTATAAATTTTTTATTAATGAATTTAATGATGATCCTTAAATCATAGGTTGAATTGGAATAAATTGGAATAATTAAATATACTTAGATTATCCAAGTTATACATAAAAGTGTTTATGAAACTCCATTTAATGTCCATTTCGTATATGAATGTTATTGAAATGAATATGTCATTTTAAAAGGTACATGATAGAGAATGTATATTTAAAAATCATTTCAAATATATAGGAGTTCAAAATAAAATGAATAATTGATTGATCTTGTAGATAATATTCCAGATATGTATTAAATAGTTACTAAATTGAGGATTTAAATGTAATGTATTTTACAAAGATAAAATGAATAAAATTAAAAGATACATATTTTCTTCTCATTTTGATTTTGACGTAAGAGAAATTTTTCAATTAAAACATATTGTTGTGATCTAGTATTACATGATTACATTTATAATCATCATTTATGATTCAATAATTTTAATTACATGCTTTGAGATGATGTTTGGGAAAAACAATTCTTATGTAGGAATTTTTTTTACCCAAGTAATTTCTAAAATACATGGAATTTTTTAGTACCAGCAATCATTGGGATATTTTAATAAAGTCAATGAAAATGTTTCAAAAAAAAGACATATGATATGGAAATTAATTTTTATTTGATAAATATTCCTCAGAAAATAAAATTAATGTTATTTACTAATATAAGAGGGTTATTTTATCATAGCATGGTATTATGAAAAGTTTGTAATTTTTAAGAGGCTAGTGTGTGTATTCATATACTTATAGATGTTCAAAATTAACAAATGAAGAAAAAAACCAATATAATGACAAAATTATTTATATTTACTAATATAAAATGTTTAGGATTTGTAATGGTAAAAAATGTAACATTTAGTTAATATTTAGCAAGTTAACATCACTATTTTCCTAAAGTAATATACCAGTTAAAGATTAATGTTTTTATTATAAAATCCTGAATTTTTTTAATATATGTGATAACAAATAAATAAATTTATATTGTTTCGTTTAGTTATAATGAAATATGAATGGTATTATTTTATGATTTATTTTATTGTTCAAAATGATATGTGGTTTTCAATATATAATAAAATGGTTTATGATGACTGATTAATGGTAATGTATGTAGCTACACTATTTACGTGAAACAATTTGATGGAAAAGGGCTCCAAGGGTGATGACATTGAACATAGAAACTTTTATGAGTAAATAACCATATTTGACATTGTAACATTTGGTTTTGTGATGTTGAAGAGTTTGAATATGTATAATAATTTTAATAGTGAAGAATACGATTCCTAATTCTCAACATTTTTCAAACTAGTTTACGTTATAGATGATTATCACTGGAGAGATTAGTGTGACATTTTTATGAGATGGTCACATAGGGATGTGACTCGGATTATATATGATATAACATGTAAACAAAACAAAGGATTTATAGTTAATATAAGGATAATATGTTTGTTAATAAAATCTAATATGATTAAACAGATCTTATATAGGTTATGTTAAATATTTATATAGAATTTTAGAATATTAAAATTTATCAAATTAAAAGGAAAACACTATTTTATCATTCATTCACATTGGATATACACACACACACACAGATATATATATATATATATATATATACATTTTGTGATGTCAAATGACAATAGACCTTCCAATGTATGATATTTAGTTTCTCTCTAATTGTAAAAAATATTTTTCCCTTGTTAAAAGTTGGAATATTTTTAATAAGTATTGTTGAGGCTAGGAATTGTGTAAATGTGGGATTAAAGGTCCCACACAAAAGACCAATATTGATATAATAATAGAATTAAATATATTATATAGTATATACATAGTTTTTTATGAAATAATGGAGTAACCCTAAAATATAGAATTGGTTATGGAATCTCGGACTTTAATTTAATCTAAAATGATTTTTTCACACTAGGTGTGGCATAATATTTTTTATTGTAAAAAGATTTATTAAAGTGTTTTTTAGGTACAGATAATAAATTAAAAAGATAAATTAATTTATTTTTCATTTAGTTATCATGCCTTATCATATATTCAAGATAAAAACATTTATGTGAAACCCTTGGGTTAGTTGTATAACCCTATAAATTTAGATATGGTAGGTAGAGGAAAACATTTTGGAATCATAATGAGTTCAGGGGTAGATGACTAGTGTTCTATGGGGTTTATCTTTAAAAATGGATTTTGTGGATATAGCTAATGATAAAAAATAGAACCATTCTCCATCAGTGATCAATCCAAACTCAAGGTAGAGACATTGTTTTTATAGATTTATCCAATTTTTTTATCCCCTGTCCAATGAAAATTAATTAAACTCCAAAGAATTGATTTTTAGATTGTTGATTGTTTTATATTTATGAATTTATATACATAGGATTATGAATTGATGATATTTATGAATCCTTTTTTATTCTTCATTATTCTTTATCTTCATGAAATAAAATTTAGTCCAATATAAATGAAAATCGATGGTCATTTTTTTATGATTGTTATTTTTGATTTTCCACTTATATTCTATAGATATTCATAATTGGAATTAACTATGGATATATATTTCTCAAATATATGATAAACGAACGTCTCAGAATATTTCCATGGCATAATGAATTTTTAACATATGTTTGGGATTAGGATTGATGAGAGGAACATGGTAAAATGATTACTATGGGTGATTAGGATGAAATCGATTTTATTTGTACATGGTTGGGTGTTGTAGAAGTTGTATAGTGAAATGGGAGGTTATCACTGTGAAGATTGGGTGCCAAGATTATGGTCACCAATGTTTTCAATGTTCGGTTAACCCAGATAAATTTTTCATGAGTGAGATTGGTTGGAGAAATGAAGGAAAACATTACATATGAAAAACCACATGGAGTATCAGAGGGTTCTATAAAAACCTAACATACATGGATTTTAGTACACATTACACAAGCCATGTATTCCCCTAGCCATAGTGTCTTGGGTTTTGGAAAATTAAAACATCACATGTTATGTGGGAATTATTACTCATTGTGTTACCATTGACTATTTAATATGTGTGTATCAAAGGGGTGTATGGGAACAAACCTGGAATGAAATAAGGGAATCAATAGAGTACAAGGGTATAATAATATACTCAAACATGTCAATGTTGTAAAACATAGACAAATACATAGGCATGAATATTATATATGGGAACAACTTGAGTACAGAGGTGCAAGATCATGAACAAGGGAACATATACGGGTAGGTCTAGACGTAGTGGGGCATGCATTGTACTCCCAAAATATGTCATTTAATTTTTCAAGGTAATTTTGTGGACCTATCTCTCTTATGTTTTCCCCATTATATATAGGATGAATCTCCACAGTCTATCTCTTCGAGGGTACAATGATCCATTTTTTCCTAAGCATAGGATTCGACCACCCATTCGGGATTATCATTATATTGAGTTTTAGAATCCATCTATGTAGCCTGTGGTGTAATACTCTAACACCATTTTCTTCCCTAGGTAGGGATATAGGAATAATTCTGACCAATATACCGATTTATTTTATCCCCTACTTAGCCAGTAATTCTAGATAGGGTCTGGTATACCCCACATGACAAGGGAGAGATCCTTTATCTATGTATCAATAACTTCTAAGTTCAAATGTGTACTTACTACTAGAAAGAAACGATGAACATGAACTATTGGATGAGAACCATCAGTGTTATCATACACATGGATTGAGTTCTCACAAGTGATTGTTACATAAAATCCTTTCAAAATGCAATACTGTCTTTGCTGATAAGTGTATTTTCTACATATCTTTTATGGATGTTTAGTAAACTGATTTCAATAAAAAAAATTATCAATAATTCGAAATCTTATATTTTTTTACTTTTTTTTATGTAAGGAAACATTAGATTTTTATAAAATTAATAGAAATAAATGATATTCATGATCAGAATAACGTCTGTGCTATGAATGAATATCATTCCTCGACAATAGTTTTTTAATGTAAAATCATAGTATTACAAATAGACCGAGCATACTTAAAAAAATTTATAATGAAATTTACACACCATGTAATCCTTACACAGTGTGAATTAATTGATGTAAAATCCGTCACTAACACCATTAAAATCCAAGAAGTGTATTCACATAGTGAGAATTCATTACATTATGTGAACTTGATACACAACATGTATGTATTGGGATAGAATACAATTAAGTGAATCCACCAAAACCATTACATGTATAACTAATAAACATTACTCATCGTCAACCTATTGGATGTCTAAAATTTAATTCACTATATATGAAGGGTTTTATGGGAATCCTATATTTAGATGCCTTCAGCTGCACCTTGGTAGGAAATTAGAATTATTAAGAGAGATATAGATTACTATCGAGACACACACACCACTATGGAGACCTAATTCACTATTTTTGTTTAGTTTTTTTTATTTTTATTCATTCTATAATTTCTATAATGAAGGTTGATTTTTTGGTTTTGTAGAAGTCATGATGAATGGTTATCAAATTTATTATGTATTTTTATTTTGATTTCAATTAATGTTGGGATAGGAATTGTATTTTATTTCAATTTTTTATTTAAGAATGACCATTTCCCAAGTTGTTTGAATTTATTTGTTTAGTTTGATATCTTGGGTTTATACATCCCCCGTGACCATTGGTATAGTTCTTACCCTATGTTTAAATAATTTTTCCGGTTAGCCATTATTTGAAATCTAAAGTACGTGACCATAAGAAAAGGTGAGTTTAATGTAGAGAATGTTTACCATGACCATTAGACTCACTATAACTTTATTTAATTTAAATCATTATTGTTAGTTAATAATTTCATACCTTCTAGTTCTATGATCTTGTATTCATTGTTTCTCAACACTTCTTTTATATTTTATTCTCCCATGTTCTTCAAAATTTTGATGGTCAATAGAATAGATTCAATTTATGAAAATTCAAAATTTTGGATTTCTTCATTATTGAATATAAATAACCATGATTCATAACACTTAGATTCTCTGTTGATAGAATCATAGGCTAATGGACATTGCTAGCTGAAATACAACTAGGTTAGATTTATTCAATTCTAACTCCCATTGTCAAGGTTTTTGAAGATAATGTAATGAATGTAACTTTAACCTAATTACTACACATAAGCCAACCATGATTTAACACATGGGTTAATATGGCATATATATAAAACTATTATTGACCGTTAACCCTAATAGGATTATCATCACATGATGGTAATGATCAGAATAAATGGAATATAAAACATACTTGTCTTAATCATGAAACATTTAAAAAATTTGAAATCAAATTTTTTGAAATATAAATAGTCAAGATAAAAAATAAAAAATCATGTAAATTCAGTGAACACTTTCTAAAAATGAAGAAACAATGAATTAATGATAAAAATTTATGAAGAAAGGTTATAATTATTTCAATCCAGTTTTGAAATGAATGATGACTTGAAAAGGATGAAGAACAGATTTAGAAATGTTAATAACTGAAAAGTATTTGAATAAAATAAAATTAATGAATTAAAACTGAGTTTTGACGAGAAAAAAATAAAATAGAGAATGAAAAATGGGAGAAAGAATATGTCATGAACTCTTGGGCATGGTGGAGTAGATGATAAATAAATAGGATTTAAAATTACTAACTTAAGATAAATTTTTTATTAGCATAAATTCCCTCAAAGGGAGAGGGGAACCCAACATGACCTTAGTGACTTCAAACATTCAAACATGCCCCCAAATTCCAATAGAACAATGAAAAAAATGACCAAATTCAATACAGAGAAAAACCCTCCCCAGCATCAATAATGATAAGACCAGCTTTCACCATCACATCTCTACTCAACATGATATCCTGTGTAGGACTGCACAGGCCTGTAACCAATGGAAATTTCCATACCCTCTCGAACTACAAAATCCAAATAGAAATGTGTAGTGAAATATACTCGAAAATTAAACATTGAGAAAAGCGTTCATGTCATGCAAAGGCATTAAGTGGATTTTTTCATAAATATTCCTATTGTATAATAAATATTCAATTCATGAATTTTCAATCCACAATATCATATTGAAAATCAGTATATATCATTGACTTGGATGGATCTTGAACATTTTTCATCATGTAAACTTTGCACCATGTGTATGTGATTCACATTCTATGAGATTATGAATTTGAAATTCTCATGATGTGAAATGTATGTACACATCATATACGAGAATCATATCTTTTAAAGTCTTCATAGGTTGGTATATGACTTTCTATGAATATTTTTAATGAGGAATACATGTCATGTATGTTGTACATGATGTGTAAAACCTAGTTTTTCCATTTTTCATGTTTTCTTCCTTTAAGTATAAAATTCTAAATTCCTATGAAAATAATGTAATAAAGAGTTAATTATCATATAAAGCATGAATAAATATTAAAAAAATGTATCCAATATATATATATATATATATATATTAATTCATCTTATCAATTTCACACCGAGGTAGTCATCAATAGATTTTCAACATACTTACATTGTGGGAAACATTATTTAAAATGGATTAGCATACATCTAGCATCTTATGAATGAGCCCTTTATTAGTAGTGATATATATCACCATGTGGATGGTAAGATCAATTCACTATTATAAAGATTCAAATTATAGACACACCTCTAGTTAGTGAGGGGGGACATTCAGGTTTTTTCCTTAAATTGATACCATGCCTCTCAAGTTGATTCTCTAACAACTTAGGTGATGTTTTGAATACCATTTTGATGCTTCAATTTCAATATCTATGGGATTTATTTTTCCAATGAATTTTAATCTAGATCTTTCCAATCTAAGATCGACTCGGGAGTCTGATTTTATTGCCAATACAACGATTTATCACACAAAGATAATAGGAAGACATGGAGTCTAATTTCATCTATTAATACTCCCATGTTGTTAAAGGAATGAAAACCCTATAAGAAGTTGGAAATATGTTTATTGTGGTATTCAAAATAAATCCCACTAAATTTCCCCATGTTCTGGATCATGTTAATGAGTCAATGATTGATTTTTAAAGAGAACACCTAAATTTTAGGGTGCACAATGATGGGTGTAGAAGCACATATAGACAACTAATAGTATTTTATTATGGCGTACCCCTACACCACTGATCTCTCACCCTAATCATCTGGTGGAACATATTAGGGGTTTTTAAGGTGTTTTCAAGTAAGAGTATTTCACACATATATTGTGAAGATGAAGTTTAAAAGTATTTCCCTATCTATCTTTAGATCGAAAAGAATTAGTAATTTTTCATCTATGCTCCTTGAATGAGTCGTGGGTCCCTAGTGCATGAAGTAGCCAAGAATAACCGAACACATGTTCTTGTATGTAAAAATAAAATATAAAAAATAGAATAGATAGAGGAAAAGGTGAATAAAGGGTGAGGTATGAGGTAATCCAAGGTTTGATATGAAGGTTAATGTGCCTAAGAAATAGTGCTCCCTGACAATGATGCCAAAATTTATGCTCCCAAACAAGTCATTGAATTTATGTGGGGGTTGATCAAATTAAAAACTTTTCTCCCAAACTACACATAGTATTAGGTCACAATAATGTTTTAGCATTGGGTGAAACCTAAAAGGATCACTAGAAATAAAGAAACCATTAAATCCAATCCCTTTTAATGTATTCATCACATTCACTATTCAAGATTTGATTTTCTAAAACTAGGTAGTTTGGATTTATTTCAGATAACTAAGAATATATTAGGGCCAATTTCAGGTCTCTTGGTGGAAGATAATCCTAAATCTTGCATAGAATAGTCTAATGGATTAGGCATCAAAGCTATTGAAGGGTCATGAGTTGGTTTTGGTCAAACCCAATGGATCTACCCACATTGCTACAATCCCTTAGTCAAGGTATAACTAAAAAAACTAGATATATTATGATTAGATTATATACATAATGCATTATAGGCTAATGGTCATAGCCACATCATCTTCAATTATAGCTAGTTTATTCAATTTCACCTCTCAAGGTCTAGGTTTTTCATGAGAATGTGATGAAAAAATGTTTTTGACATAAGTTATAGCTATATGATTACCATGGTTCAACTCATGGAATAATTAAGCTTGGAAATAGTCCAACTCTTGACTGCTAACCCTAAATAGATTATCCTTACATGAGGGTAATGATAAAAAAGAATGGAATGTAAAAAAATATAGAATAATCATGATATGATTTATAAATAGGAAATAAGTAGTTTAGAATAAAGTGGAAACAATAATAATAGTTAAAAATAAATGTAAAAACAATAAGAAACATAATTATAATGAAGAAAAGATGAAGTAATGATAATTGATGATGAAGAACAGTGATTAGTATAAAATACGAGCGTTGAAATGGATGAGGAATCACAATAGATGAATAATTTTTTTAAAACGTTTAAAACTCAAAAATATTTGAGAAAACAATGAAATTAATGAATTAAAACCCAATTTGGATGAGAATAAAAAGAGAAATGAGAAACAAAAATGATAGAATGTGTGGGTTATAAACTCTTATGTGCAGAATACCTTCTATAAAATTAATAGTTTTGAAATTTACATGACATGTAAAGCCATAACATCATGTACTATCATTATGTTTTTTTCAATATCTTCTTGTATTATAAGTAGACTACAAGCCATGTATTTGAGATTGATGATCTCCTTAGAAAAATCGGCATGAATAATTGATTTGGTTGGATCTCTAACGTTTCATATCATGCAAAAATTAGAATACATAATTCTACATCATATAATTGTTTTTATTTTCCTCATTATAATGCATTTTTCAAGGTTTAAACATTGATTCTTTTAGAATCTCTGTTGAGTTTCATTTTTCTTGAGGAAAATTATTTTTTCATGTGTGGGGGAATTTGATAACGTGAATTTATATGTAAATTTTGTATACATTTTTCTAATGTTTATTCATGTTTTATTCAATATTGAACATGATCTAGTATTTTTTTGGAAGGAATTAAGATTTTTTACTTAAAGGAATGGATATTTCAAAAAGGTGGAAATGGGTTTTATACATCATTTTCAATGTACATTACCTATAGTCCACAGTAAAAATGTTCTTATAGAGTCACATACCAACCTATAAAGACATTTCATTATGTAAAGATCAAAAATGATGCATACATACATTACACAATGTGAAATTTTTAAAAGTATAATCATGTAGAAAGTGGATTAAATACATAATGAATGGAGTTTACATGACTTGAAAAGTTAGAGATCCAATATAGTCAAATATATAAGCCAATTTTCCAGAGGAAATTGTGTATCACAAAAACATGATGTGAAACCAACTTATATGGAATGAAAATATCTGGAAAAAGATAATTAAATCTAGTACATGAAGTTATGTCTTTAGACATCATATACTTTTTTAGCATATTTATTTTGCAATGTCTCCACCATGCATAAGAGTTCATGAGATATGATTTCTCTTGTTTTTGATTCTCCATGTTCACTTGTTTCTTGTTCAAACTCTATTTTAATTGATTCGTTTGACTATTTTTTCAAATCATTTTGAGTTGTTAACCATTTTATGTATGTTCTTCATTTGCTGAGATTCCAATTTTATTTAGACACTTTATTTTAATACCGATCGCCATTATTCATGTAATGACATGGACCTCTCCGTCCCATTCCTTTGTCAAAAAGAAGGTCAAGAAGTGTTCTGGACGGTAAAATGGACTTTTCCCACGCTTTCCATAATTTTGCAACTACACGTTGTGTAGTTTAAGTACACTCTGTGTACCCCCTTTCTGGGTATACCCCATGTCACAGGCCGAGTCCTCACCGTGTGAAGTAAAGGAGTACATGTCGTGTAGTGTAACTATATGTCGTGTACCCCCTTTCTGGGTATACCCAGTGTTGAAGGTCGTGTCCTTACTGTGTGGAATAATGGGTACACGCCGTGTGTCCAATACTACACGCCGTGTAGTCCTTCCCCGCGTACGTGTTACCAGTTAATGGCCGTGTGTCATGTTGGAGTTGTGTCCCTGCCGTGTGCAATAAATGGGTACATGTCGTGTTTCCAAACTTCACACTGTGTAGTCCCTCCCTGTGTATGCGTTACCCTCAAACCGTGTGTTGACCAGTCAACGGCCGCGGAGCCGTGTTGGAAGCCGCATGGAGACCGTGTGAAATAACCAAGTACACTCCGTGTACCATAAAGTACATGCCCTGTACTTTTGCTTTTCTCACCTATAAAAGGAGGGGTCCCCTCCTCCTTTCAACTCACCCCTCTCATCCCCTTCCCTCTGAGCAGAGCTCTCCCAAGAGATTCTAAGGCTCTTTCTTCTATAACTTCTTCGTCCGAGCTCCGATTTACGATCTGTCAGTGGCCACAGGATCGTAACGACGAGAAGGAACTTCCGAGCTTGGACTTGTTGTCTTTCCTTCGGCCTTTACTTTCTGACTTCCACCCGAGGAGGTTTTTCCGGGACCCGACAGACATGACGGACGCCGAAGAACATCTTCTAAGGTTGATCCGGGGGAGCGTTGCAATCAGAACCTATTGAAGTAGGGATCTTACCTTCATCTCTCTAATTTTTGCATCATACGGGGTTGGTTTTCTCTTGTTTCCATGAGAAACAGTTGAACCATTAAATAAAGATAACTGGTTAAAGAATGTCGATGGGAAAGTTGTTATGTTTATCTTTGTTTATCCTATTGATATGTTGTAAATTGAATAGGCTTATGCCTACTGAAAATCATGGTCGTTGGGGGCCTTTTCTTGCGCAATTAAATGTTTCCCTATCTTTCTACACCGTTTTTGTGGATGGAACTTTTTGGAATGTGGAAATTTGGTTAATCACGTAATGTTGGCTGATTAAATGAAAATCTAGAACCCTTGTGTGATCACCCCGGTTAAAAAAAATTGAATAATGAACATGTGGGTGTTGGCTTGGATACGTGGCATGTGATGGGGGTGTTTTGTGGGTTTTTGTGGTCTGGGTGGGCAGTGGGGCTACAATAATTGTTATTAAAGGGATAATGATGTATGGGTTTCAATGCGGTTTTGGTTATGGTGGATGGTAGTGATATGTTTTATGAATGATCGATGTGGTTTGGTGTGGATAGTTGCCCAGTAGTTAAGGAACTAAATGAACTAACTCTTCTGAAACGTGAAAACCTAAATGGGGTTGGGGTTATTTTTTGTATGAATGCTTCGTAGTAGTAGTGCAGAGGCACATGCTTAGTTTCTCTGTTTAGAAGCCATAGGTTGGGCTATGTGTTTGGTATACATATATATATCTGTATCTTTTGTGTTTTATCACACCCCACCCTGGTTGAGCACTTAGTGCTGAACACTCCCATTTCGTGGGAGAGGGTGTTTTCCATTAGTTACTAGCTCCTTCCTGCTCCTTATCCCTTAGGTTGTGATGGCTTGAGGCGACCTTACACCTAAGACTCTTCGGGTAGGTTTCTATTGGGGTGGATTTATCCCAAGACTCTTCGGGCATGTTCTACTGTTTCCCAAGAATCTTCGGGATGAGGCCTAGGTGTGTGCGGGAGGGATACGTGGTTGTGAGGACTAGGTGTGTGTGGGAGGGATACGTGGTTGTGAGGCCCAGGTGTGTGCGGGCGGGATACGTGGTTGTGAGGCCCAGGTGTGTGCGGGAGGGATATGTGGTTGTGAGGCCCAGGTGTGTGCGGGCGGGATACGTGGTTGTGATGCCCAGGTGTGTGCGGGCGGGGAGAGTGTGACAGCTCCAGGATGTTCATCATTAGGAAGAGCAGCTAACTAAAGGGAAATTTTGTGGGTTACCCAATACTCTTGTTCTTATATACTACTACCTATTGTGATTGTGTTTTTGGTGAGTGTGGCTGGTGAGGTTGGGTGGAAAGAATTCCTTGCTAGGTTTCTTCTGTTGTTCTCACGAGACATTTTGATCTCTCCCCACTTGTGCATGAGAGCTTTAGGTTTCCCTACTGAGTATACTTGTATGCTCACACTACGTTTACTTTCAGGTTTCCAGGAAGACTAACAGGGCCGTGCGGGACCCTACTAGTCGGATAGTTGAAGTTGTTGTTGTTTCTGTACATTTGTTTGTTTTGGTATTGTACTTTGATCTTTCTTGTACTTTCACCTTGTTATAAAATTGTTTAAACATGCATGTGGGCTTGGTTTGGGTTTATTTCTATACGCTTGTTGTTTTTCCTTTTTGGTGTTTGACTTGTTCTATTTCCCAATCCTAAATAATAAAAAGGGTAATGCCTCCCATATTTGAAAACTCATACCCTTGGTGCTAGTTTCTACCTCGGGGCCTACTAGAGGTGGGACTTGGGGGTCATTATCTCCCTTTCAACACTTCCAGCTCAGGAGGTGAATCATTGGTGGGAGGGGGTCATGATAGAATGGTATCAGAGCTGATGGTTGAGAGATAGGATGGAGTCTGGAATTAGGCATAGTGAGGATTGTGTGGGATGGTAGGGCAACAATGTTAGTTAATCTTGGTGCGTGACATAGGCCAGGGAAGACCGGCTAGGACACGGGATTTTAGGGCCCCCCCGTGATCCGATGCAAGGACTCTGAACCTACCGAACGAACAAGTGAGACTACATTGATTGCAGGGTAGAGACCCTAGGGAAGGTACATGCATCATCATGATTGTGTTTTACTTGATTTGGGTGTTCTGGGAAGGAAATTGAAATAAATGTATAAAAATAAAACCATGAGTATTTCCTTACTACTTGGGCTTAGGCGATCCTTGTTTACCATAAAGCTATGGCACCTGGACGTTGTCCCCGGGTGGCTCAGACGGCCGAGGCCCACCAGATCCAGGCGGTCGATCAGTTGAGGATTGACCGAGAGGAGGAAGATAGCCAGTGGCAGAAGACTCTCTGTTCTTTCCAATGGCAGACCCTCAAGAAGTACGAGGGTAGTACTTCGGATACGGAGACGGAAGGGTGGCTTGAGGAGCTAGGGATCACTTTTACCTTGATTCGTGCTCTGAGGGAGTACTGAGTTCCCCTAGCATTCATTCAGCTGAGAGGTGTGGCACGACAGTGGTGGATGCTCTACCTCGGAGAGAGGATAGAGGCAGAGGTTCCATGGGCTTACTTTGAGAAGGAATTCCGAGAGGAATTCCTTTCTTCCATGATCAAGGCGTAGAAGTGGTAGGAGGTACTCTCCCTTCAGCAAGGGAGTATTTCAGTACGAGAGTTGGGGATCAAGTTCAAGGATCTCTTGCGCGTTGCTCTGGATCTCTTTCCGGATGAGGAGTCTCGGGCGAGACGTTTGGAGGAGGCGCTTCGTCATTCGCTTCAATATGCTGTCACCCCCTTCACCATTCCGACGTACTTGATGGTACAGAAGAAGGTAGAGGATGTTGGGAGGATGCACTCGCTGGGAGGTGCACCCTGAGAGGGGATCCAACCATGCTCGTCGAAGGGGAAGGCAGTCAGCAGAAGGTCTCCTACAACGGGACCTTCCAGGTTCAGGCTAGTGGGGAGCATGCCCTAGTAGTTCCAGTTTAGATCTTCGGGTCCTCGTCCCTTTTTCAGGAGCCCAGGACTGAAGTGTTTTTCTTGTGGAGGTTTTGGGCACGTTCAGAGTCGTTGCCCGACCGGAGCTCAGTACGGTGGAGGTGGGCAGGTTCAACGCCCACCTCAGTAGAACCAGTTGACGGTGAGGCTCTTCCAGCAGCTACTTGACCATGCTCCTCCGAGGGTAGACTTTGTGGGAGAAGGACAACCTCAGGGTGCCCCTCAGAGACCTCAACCAGGGCGTGGTCAGGGAGGTGGATGACATCAGAGAGGCATAGGAGCTGGGCGTGGATAGTTTCATGCAGTAGAGTTGACAGCTTCGGTAGGACCAGAGGTGGTGCGAGGTATGATTTGTTTGTTCAGCACTCTTGTTTCTGCATTGTTCAATTCGGTAGCTTCACACTCCTTTGTCGCACCTGGTCAAGCCCATGCTTTGGGAATAGACGTAGAGATAATTTCCGTACCACTGGTGCTGAGTACACCCATTGGTGGCCAGACCAGCGTATCATGGCTTTTCCGGGGACGTGGGTTGACGTTGGGTCCACATCGATCTAGTGGGGACCTTCTTCTGTTACAGATGCAGCCATACGATGTCATCTTAGGCATCGACTAGTTGTTTTCTGTTAGTTCCGTTATCGACTACTTCCGTAGAAGAGTCGTGTTCTCCGATGTGGATGTGCAGCGTGTATCTTTTGTTGGCGAGAGGAGCTATCAGGTAAGAAGCTGGCGTGTGGAGCCTCTCCTTTCCTTGTTAGGCAGGTTATCAGTGGTTCCAGCTGATACGGAGATTATGGATATCCCGTAGGTCGTTGCGGAGTTCCTCTATGTTTTTCCTAAGGAGTATGTGACTCTACCCCTAGACGTGACGCTGAGTTCGGGATAGAATTACAGCCTGGTGCCTGTCCGATTTCGATGGCTCTTTATCGGATGACACCTTCGGATTTTCGGGAGTTTCGGATTCAGATTGATGATCTGATGGAGAAGGGTTTTGTTCGATCCAGCGTATCGCCATGGGGTGATCTAGTTTTGTTTGTCAAGAAGGCAGATGGTGGTCTCATGCTATGCATAGACTACCAATGGTTGAACCAGGTAACAGTCAAGAACTGTTACCCCCTTCCAAGGATAGATGATCTCTTTGACCAACTAATGAGAGCATGTTGGTTTTATAAGATTGATCTATGATCTGGATATCATCAGCTGAGGGTAAAGGACAGTGACATATCTAAGATGGCTTTCAGGTGCAGGTATGGGAACTTTGAGTTTGTAGTGATGTCGTTTGTAGTTACAAATGCACCAGATGTGTTTTTGGGACTTATGAACTTTGTCTTCTGAGAGTTTCTAGACCGGTTCGTCATTGTGTTTATCGATGACATTCTAATCTACTCAATATCAGATGAGGAGCATGTTGAGCATCTCAGGGCTGTCTTGGAAGTCCTTTGGCACCACCACCTTTATGGGAAATCATCTAAGTGTAAGTTCTTGACACAAGAAGTACACTTCCTTGGGCACGTAGTGTCTCAGAACGGAGTGTCAGTAGACCCGTCGAAGGTGGAGGCAGTTGTTTCTTGGGCGGCACCCAAGAGTGTGGATGAAGTTCGTAGTTTCCGGGGATTGCCAGGTTACTATCGCAGGTTCGTTTCAGACTTCTCTCGAGTTGCTACGCCATTGACAGCTTTTACTTGGAAGAGCCAGGTATTCCTATGGAGCAAGTAGTGCCAGAAGGCTTTTGACTACCTAAAGGTGATGTTTGTCAGTTCTTCCGTACTCAGGTTTCCAGAGTAAGGGTTGTTGTATGAGGTGTTTTGTGATGCTTCTGGCATTGGTCTTGGGTGCATGCTGATGCAGAAGAAGGGAGTGATCTATTATTGGTCTAGGCAGTTATTCCCTCATGAGCGTAACTATGCCACCAATGACCTAGAGCTTGCAGCAGTAGTGTTCGCACTGAAGTTGTGGCGACATTACCTCTTCGGGGAGTGCTTTGTGGTCTTCTCAGATCACAAGAGCCTGTGTTATATCTTCTCCCAGCATGACCTGATCCTGCGGCAGCGATGATGGGTCGAGTTTCTCCAAGACTATGACTTTGAGATCTCTTACACTGAAGTTAAGGGTAACATTGTGGTTGATGCCCTGATCAGGAAGTCACATCCGGAAGTAGTTCGGGAATCCACTGATTCTTGGAAGGAGATGGGGGAGTTGGCTGCCTTGCACTTGGATGCCATGGTAGAAGGTGTTAGAGGCTGTTTTTTTCAGATGACGGTGCGGTCCTCCTTGTTGCAGCAGGTGGAAGAGTCTCAGTGGGGGGACTCCGAGGCGGAAGTGATGCAGGATCGTGTCGATCAGGGGAATGCTCTAGAAGGATGGTCAGAGGACAGCTGACATCAAATGCTTTTCCATGGAAGGTTGTTTGTCCCGGAGACAATGCGTGAGGGAGTTCTCCGTGAGTTCCATATCTTAGCCTTGGCGGTACATCCAGGAGTTTCAAAAATGTACAGAGGCCTGAGGGAACAGTTTTGGTGGCCCGGGGTGAAATAGGAAGTGGTGGAGTTTGTGGTTAAATTCCTAGTGTGTCAGCAAGTGGAGGCTAAACACCATGTTCCCAGTGGTTTGTTGCATCCTTTAGATGTCCCCGAGTGGAAGTGGGATGACATCTCAATGGACTTCATCATAGGACTACCCAGAGCTCAGGGTGGTTATGATGCTATCTGGGTAGTGGTGGATCGATTGACGAAATCATCTCACATCTTAGCAATTAAGGAGTCAGGCCTAGTGAGTACCTTATCACAGAGGTACGTAGACGAGGTTGTACGGTTTCATGAAGTCCAAATGACTATCATCTCCGATAGGGATACTCGGTTTACCTCACGAGTCTGGAGGGGGTTGCAGCATGCTTTTGGAACCCAGCTATTCCTTAGCACTGCTTTCCACCCCCAGACCTATGGGCAGACAGATCGGACTATCTAGATGTTGGAGGATATGCTGCTAGCATGCGTTCTAGATTTCAGAGGATCATGGGTACGACACTTGCCTTTAGTAGAGTTTTCCTACAACAACAACTTACACTCTACTATTGGAATGGAACTGTTTGAGGATTTGTATGGAAGACCATTTCGTTCACCCATTTGCTGGGCAGAGGTTGGTGAGACAGGTGCTCTTGGGCCATAGGTAGTGTAGAGCACCACAGAGAAAGTCCATCTTGTATGTGAGAGGATGAAAGCGGCTCAGGACCGACAAAAGTCTTATGCTGATCGTCGGAGGAGGCCCTTGGTGTTCGAGGTGGGAGATCATGTGTTCTTGAAGGTTTACCCTCGACGGGGGCATCATAGGTTTGGGAATGGGAGAAATCTCTCACCTAGTTTCATCGGACATTTTGAAGTGCTGAGGTGAGTCGGCGAGGAGGCATATTAGTTGGCCTGCCACCTTAGTTGGAGAAGGTTCTTGACGTCATCCACGTCTCCCAGCTTCATCGGGACTTGCACGAAAACTGTGACGTTATCGACTGGGGAGAGTTAGATATGGGAGACGACGCGACCTTCGAGGAACAACCAGTCATAATCGAGGATCGTAAAGAGAAGGTGCTCTGTGGACGAACCATTCCGTTGGTTCATGTGTTGTGTAGGCATGGCGGCCTCGAGGAGAGCACTTGGGAGCGGGAGACCCAGATGCACGCTCAGTACCCGGAGTTGTTTTGACTTGTGTTTTCCCTTATTATTCTATGATTTGTGTTGATGTTTTACTCTATACCTTTGATATATATGGAATGCTTGTCTTGTCGGTTGTGAGGCCTTTTGTTTCCTTATTCTCTGGAAGTGTGTGACATGTTCGGATGTGTGGGGAAAGGGAAAAACCTGACCCTTAATCGAGACGCATTAATGCGGATGCGATTGAACCCGTGCGGGCGAGTCTGTGCCACCTAAAGAGGATAATATCTCGATATAGAAGAAGGAATTTTTCCCCAAAACCACGTGTTCAGGCAGTTTGTTGGTTGTGCGGTGTTAGGGGTAGTGTAAGTTGGAAAATCCGAATGTATGAATGTGGGAAGACCCAATTCTTAATCAAGACGCATTAATGAGGATGCGATTAAACCTGTGCAGGCGAGTCTGTGCCACCTAAAGCGGATAATATATCGACATAGGAGAAGGAATTCCTAACACATATGATTAGGGTTATTGGTTGGGTTCCTGTTATAACAAGAACCCTAAGAGGTATCTTGTTGGGTTTCCTCTTGGTTGTTTTTTTAATTCTCATGGACGAGAATGTTTTAAGAGGTATCTGATGTAATGGTCTACACCTCTTCGACCCATTCCATTGTCAAAAAATAAGGTCAAAAATTGTTCTGGAGGGTAAAATGGACTTTTCCCACACTTTCCAGAATTTTGAAACTACAGGATGTGTAGTTTAAGTACACGCCCTATACCCCCTTTATAGGTATACCCCGTGTCGTAGGCCAAGTCCTCGCCGTGTGAAGTAAATGAGTACACGCCGTGTAGTGTAACTAGACGGCGTGTACCCCCTTGCCGGGTATACCCCGTGTTGAAGGCCGTGTCCTTCCTGTGTGGAATAATGGGTACACGTCGTGTGTCAAATACTACACACCGTGTAGTCCTTCCCCGTGTACGCGTTACCAGTCAATGGCCGTGTGCTGTTTTGGAGTTGTGTCCCTGCCATGTGCAATAAATGGGTACATGCTGTGTGTCCAAACTACACTCTGTGTACTCCCTCCCCGTGTATGCGTTACCTTCAAACCGTGTGTTGACCTATCAACGGCCGCGGAGCCGTGTTGGAAGCCACGTGGAGAATGTGTGAAATATATGAATACACACCGTGTACCATAAAGTACACGCCGTGTACTTTTACTTTTCTCGCCAATAAAAGGAGGGGTCCCCTCCTCTTTTCAACTTACCCCTCTCATACCCTTCCCTCTAAGCAGAGCTCTCCCAAGAGATTCGAAGGATCTTTCTTCTATAACTTCTCTATCTGAGCTCCGATTTACGATCCGACAGTGGCCACGAGATCGTAACGATGAGGAAGAACGTCCGATCTTGGACCCATTGTCTTTAATTCGGCCTTTAATTTCCGACTTCCACCCGAGGCGGTTTTTCCGGGACCCGACAAAAGTGACGCATGCCGACTGACGTCTTCTAAGGTTGATCTGGGGGAGTGTTGCGATCAGAACCTGTTGAAGTAGAGATCTTACCTTCGCCTCTCTAATTTGTGCATCATGTGGGGTGGGTATACTCTTGTTTTCATGAGAAATAGTTGAACCATTAAATAAATATAATAACTTGTTAAAGAACGGGGATGGGAAAGTTGTTATGTTTATCTTTGTTTATCCTATTGATATGTTGTAAATTGAATAGGCTTATGCATACTGAAAATCACGGTCGTTGGGGGCCGTTTCTTGCACAATTAAATGTTTCCCTATCTTTCTAGACCATTTTTGTCGATGTAACTTTGTGGAATGTAGAAATTTGGTTAATCACGTAAAGTTGGCTGATTAAATGAAAATCTGGAACCCTTGTGTGATCACCCCAGTTAAACAAAATGGAATAATGAACATGTGGGTGTTAGCTTGGATACGTGGCAGGTGAGGGGGGTGTTTTGTGGGTTACTGTGGTTTGGGTGGGCAGTGGGGCTGTAATAAATGGTATTGAAGGGATAATGATGTATGAGTTTCGGTGCGGTTGTGGTTATGGTGGATGGCAGCGATATGTTTTACGAACGATCGATGTGGTTTGTTGTGGATAGTTTCCCAATAGTTAAGGAACTAAATGCACTAATTCTGCCGAAACGTGAAAACCTAAATGGGTTTGGGGTTGTTTGTTGTATGCATGCTTCGTAGTAGCAGTGCCAAGGCACGTGCTCAGTTTCTCTATTTAGAAGCCATAGGCTTGGCTGTGTGTTTGGTATAAATATATATATATGTATCTTTTGTGTTTTATCGCACCCCACCCATGTTGAGAACTTAGTGCCGAACACTCCCATTTCATGGGAGAGGGTGTTTTCCCTTAGTTATTAGCCCCTTACTGCTCCTTCTCCCCTAGGCTGTGATGGCTTGAGGTGACCTTACACCTAAGACTCTTCGGGTAGGTTTCGATTGGGGTGGCTTTAGCCCAAGACTCTTCGGGCAGGTTCTACTGTTTCCTAGGAATCATCTGGATGAGGCCCAGGTGTTCGGTTGGGATACGTGGTTGTGAGGCCCAGGTGTGTGCGGGCGGGATACGTGGTTGTGAGGCCCAGGTGTGTGCAGGCGGGATACGTGGTTATGAGGCCCAGGTGTGTGGGCGGGGAGAGTGTGGCAGCATCAGGACGTTCGTTATTAGGAAGAGCAGCTAACTAAAGGGAAATGGTGCGGGGTACCCAATACTCTTATTCTTATATACTACTACCTGTTGTGATTGTGTTTTTGGCGAGTGTGGCTGGTGAGGTTGGGTGGATAGAATTACATTCTAGGTTATTCCTGTTGTTCTCACGGGACATTATGATGTCTCCCCACTTGTACATGAGAGATTTAGGTTTCCCTACTGAGTATACTTGTATGCTCGCCCTACGTTTACATTCAGGTTTCCAGGAGGACTACTATGGCTGTGCGAGACCCTACTAGTCAGACAGTTGGAGTTTTTGTTGTTGTTGTACTTTTGTTTATTTGGGTATTGTACTTTGAGCTTTCTTATACTTGCACCTTGTTATAAAATTTTTTAAACATGCATCTGGGCTTGGTCTGGGTTTATTTCTATACACTTGTTCTTTTTCCTTTTTGGTGGTTGACTTGTCCTATTTCCTGATCCTAAATAATAAAAAGGGTAATGCCTCCCATATTTGAAAAATCACACCCTTGGTGCTAGTTTCCACCCCGAGGCCTATTGGAGGCGGGACTCGGGGGTCATTATCTCCGTTTCACCATTTCCAGCTCAAGAGGGGCATCTTTGGTGGGAGGGGGTCGTGATAATTCATCAATGATTTCCGTTCCTTCATTTCTTCTTCATTCATAGTAAGTGTTTGATTGGATTTGGATTCAATTTTTACTTTTTATCTTCATATATTCATGAAAAATATTTTAGATTTATTATTTTTGAATCATTTCATGATTATTATTAGAATGTTTAATATTACTTTTCTTTTGGTCTATACATTCATGTGTGGATAATCCTTTTAGGGTTAAGGGTCAAGAGTTGGGGTGTTTTTAAGCACAAATATTTAGTGAGTTAAATATTGGTAACCCTAAGAATATTAATAATGTTGAATAAATACTCATCCCATTCTGATGAATATCCTTGACCTTGGGAGGATTTGTTGAATAAACCTGACCTAATTGGTGTTGAGTAGACTATGACTATTATCATGTGTCGCGTTTTTCATAGAAGCTAAGTGTAATGCAACTAGGTTTTTATCGATACTCAATATAAGGGGTTATAACATTGTAGGTAGATCCAGTTGGTCTGACCAAAACCAATTAGTGAACCATGTACTTCTTAACAACTACTGGACAATTCCAATAGAGATTTTGGAGTATCTTCTTACAATAGCACTAAAAGTGACCCTGATCACTTCATAATTATCTAAATTAAATCTGTACATCCTTGTTAAAGAAAACTAAATCTTAAATAGAGAACAAGAAGAATCCTTTCTAAGGGTTTTTGTTTGAATGATTTTTTGATTACTAGTGATCCCTGCCAGTTGAACCGAGTACATTCAAATTATTATTGACTAGCTCAGAGTGTAGTTTGAGACTAAACATTTAAAATCTTGAAAAAAATGTTTATATTAAATGAAGTGTATGGTCACATAAAATGGTGAAGTATCACCAAAAATTAGATATGTTGCAGGTAATTATTTACTCTTATTGCGTTTCAAAAATTATAAATTTTGAAAACACAAGTAAAAAACCACGAAAATATCAAGTAGTATAGGAAATGGAAGTTCAAGGTTGAACCCACATAGACATGTTTAGAGAAAATATTTATTCAATAATGAAGACATGTAATAATTATGAAATTTATAATTTGAATATAAGATACAAAAAATAAGATTTTTGAAGAAAGTAGTATAAGAAAATAGAAAAATGGTTATTCGTTGCAATGAGTCTATGTTCAGGGGATAACATTGTCTGAATTATTAACTAACAAACGTGAAGTATTTCAGATCTGATTCTACTAAGTCCAATGGTGACGGTGAACACTCTCCATCCTAAACTCTCATTTTCACACTATTAGGTACTTCAGTTTGTAATAAATGGAAAAACAAAAACATTATTTAAACATAGGGTAAGAACTAGCATTATGGAAAAAGAGATGTCTAAAACATAGATCTCACATTAAACAAATACATTAAATGAACTCAAGAAATGGTCATTCTCAAATAAATAAATGAATCAAACCCACTCCCTAACACTACATAAAATCATACAAAAAGAATCTCATAATAGATGGTGATGAAGAACTAATATAAAATCCTAACATGAATAGAAATAAATAATAAAATGATTCATACATTTAATCCCCATTAATAATGCATTACATGAGATAAATAATCACCACATAATTCTTTATTTTTGAGATTATAAAAAAAACTTATAGAATAAAGGTGATGTAGGGCTCTATGGTAGTATGCGTTTCTCGGTAGTCATCCATGAAACTCCCAATCATTCTATGATCCTTATATTGTGTGTCGTAAGCCATATAAATATAGTACTCCCATATAAATCCTCATATTTTTCACATTATGTTTAATTATTTCAATAATTTTAGGATGTGTGAGGTTTACATGACATGAAATTTGTAGCATCGATGGATTCTTCAAATTTTTGCCAATATTGATACATAGACATCATGTAATGTTTCTCAAAGTGTTCATTCACTTCATGGATTTCAATGAGGTCAATGATGGATTCATTTTCGAAGAATTCACATAGTTCAGGTATTAGATAATGTGTAAATGGCTTCCTCCATGTTCTACAGTATCATTCCTTATTAAGTAATGTTGGAATTTAGATTCAATAATTCGGTGACATGCCTTGAACTATATTTTTCTCATGAATATCTTATTTTTTTTCTAGTTTTAAAAAACCCAATGAATACTTCAATAAAATTAAAAACAATTAAAAAAATCCAAGAATCTGAAATTTTATTAATTAATTTATCAAAATAAATTTCATAAAAAAACAAAATGTATGCTCAAAATACACTTGTCAAGTGCGGTTGTGGCCTTTTAGTATTACATGAGTATGTTTGGATTATTATTCTGTTTATCATATTATAATTGACATTCCATTATAATAATATGTTTACTATTCTCTTGATTCATTATGTTTGGTGATTTTTGGTTGACATGATCTGTATTGTTATACTCACTACTATATGGCCTCTTTCTATAAAAGTCATACCTTATATAGAAATCATGCTTTTGATGGCGGCCCAGGTGGACCAGGAGTAAGTGGAGAATATTTTTCCAAGACAAACCATGATTCATATCAGGTGTTTCATATAATAGAAGTCCCAACATTTCTTAATAGTCCAGACTCATTATAACACCCCAAGACTTTACAAATAATTTCATTTTTTAATAATTTAATATTATTCAAGATTTATTTATTTTTAACACCATTTTATGATTACTCTAAACACAACAATGAGTTTCATTACGTTACACACATGAATGAGTTTTAGAAAACTTAAATATACTATTAAAATATTAGAATTTAATATAATAAGATATAAACATGCTGTTATGTTGGAGGTTATGAATAGTTTTAACTAAATAATGAAAATATATGGTTTAATTAAATTTTTAAAAATTATTTAGAAATGAATGTAGGAAAGAACTGAATATATATGAAATGGGTTTAGAAGGAACTATTTTTATTCTCACGAAGCAGTATTATCCTAATAAATTAAATTAATTACAATCTATTAATGGAATTATCATAAAATATTTTCAATAATTATTTTTCCTTCATCCAATATATTTAATATCCATAAGATACAAACAAACCTAATTATATGTAAAAAACCAATCTTTTTTAAAAGGCAGTCCTACTCTCTTTTAATGGCGAGCCTATACTAAGTCCATGTTTTGAAGATTTTATATATTATATTTACAAAAATATAAATCTTCTTCTAAAAATGAATATAAAATTTTAATTTGGTTGATTTTTTTTTCATTTTTCTGATAAGATTCATATTCTAATGAATAGTGATAAAATATTGCAGTTTAATTGAAATCAACTTTTTTATCAAAATAATTTATTATGTTAAATAATAATTTTCATTAGTTTTAATGTATAATTAGATCAATTTGTTTTATCATCTAATATAATTTTGGTCAATGTAATCAATTTTACATTGAATTTGGATATGAAAACAATTCAATCTGTTGAAATCATTCCTTTAAAAACATGTTTTCTCATTCCATCATTAGGATAAATTGATAATGAATTATAACAAATTTCGTGTTTTTAAATTCGAAAAATTGTCCCAGTATTTCTAATCATAAGGTAATTTTTTTATTAAATATGTAACTTTTATTTTTGGTGAATATGAATAATACATTTAGTATTTTGTTTAATTACCACAGTTACTGTTCAATCGAGTAATTGAGGGTAAAAATAATATTATATGTATTATAAAATTACCATATCACTTGTCATAATTTTATTTTTTGATTGATTGTTTACCAAAATCATCACTGGGAAGATTTTATGGTCTATTCGATCCAGTTGGATGACTTTACGGCTTTTATAGTATTTTATTCTAAGGGAAGTAAAATATGTCTACTCATATTGTTAATAAGTATTAAATTTTTTAAATATTTTTATTCATAAGATAAATTCAAATAAAAATAGTCATTATAATTCTAAAATGTGTATATTCATAATGATAATTTTTTTTGGAAATAAATGATTAATTAAAGGTTTGAACAATGGTGAAGCATTAATTGTTTAATTAATATTCATATCATGTAAATGTTATTATAAATTTTAAAATAAATATTATTTGATATTATTAATGTCCCCACTATGTTTTCTAGATCATCTAGATATATTATAGATTTTTTAACGTTTTTGGTTCAAATTTATCTAATATATTGATGTTTTTTAAAAAGACAATAAATGATGTTTCAAAATTGACATTAATGATATTTTAAAATAAATAATATTTTACTAAATGATATAAAATCTTTTAAAATAAAATATTCAGTAAAACTATTTGTATAGGGTTAAAAATTTCATCCATGAATCATTTAGGATTTTTCTCCTTTTTATAGTAACTATATTTACCCTTAAATATTAAAAAGAAAAATTGTTGGGGAAAGAGTTAAAGGGTTTAACTAAGGCTTAATAACATGAAGATAACATTAAAATGTGACCTAAACAAGTATAAAATAGTGGTTTAGATTATCTCAACCCATCCTCATATTATCATAGAAATAACTCATCATGGATCTATTTTGAATTTAAAATTAATTTATATTAATTTATTTTATTGATAGTTACATAAAGTCCCCAACATTTCAAAAATAAAAGAGAAACTCCTTCCTCACTTCCTCACACAAAATCGAGGTTTCTAGATCATATATCCCAAACCCAAATAAGCTCCCAAATTCCCTCCCCTCATCCAATATTCCTACCTTTGGGATGAAATGTAACCAAGAGTGTATTTTGGTATTAACTAATATGAGTTACATAGAATAGAGGTAACATTCTTGAATGATCACTTTCAGTTTATTTCATTCCAAAACCACTAATTTTTTTTATTCTATGATTTTATAATAACCTCAGTTTCTTAAAAATATTTAGATTTTTTTATTTTTATATTTTTACCTACACTTTATGACACATCCATCAAATGGGATAAACAATCATCATTCGTGTTAATGATGGACTACTGCCTCACGAACCGTTGTCATTAGTTATTCCATTTACCACCATCAAATGTTTGAATAATTAAGTACCTATAGTTTATATATGGTATATATAGTATTTATAATGTATTCATTTTGGTTTAATTTTTATATAACACATAAATTATGGACTCCATTTATGGGAACATGATAACATCATTTGTGGACATGTGGACTACCACCTGCTCAAAGCAATGTGATTTGTTCACATTATTAATGAAATGTATTAAGGATGATCATAATAAAAATATGTGACATATATGAAATAAACATGGTATGAGAATTATAATATACAAAGATATAATTTTCTTTTCAATCTTTTAATACAGGAATTAAATGGATGTAGCGTTCTTGTATGCGTACGACCGACCGTCTTCATGAAAGATGCATTTCATTTCTTATATCCAAATTTTATGGATTTTCTTAAATTCATTTATAATAAATAAATATGATATTTAAATAATGGTTTATATTTTTTAGATGATTAAATAATGATAATATTTATAGGAATAACAATTAACAAGTTAAAACATACTTGAAAAACTAGGCAACTAACACCCCATATATTCAAAATAATGGAAGATTGTTGACAAACGAGTAATGAGATATTATAATAAGTTAATATATGATATTATAAATATGATTATGGGCTTTATAAGTTAATAACATTCCTAAAAACTTTACATTAGTTTAATGGTGTTCTCTTAAAAGGATTCACAAGTTAAGGGATTTCATCTAATTTTTTTTACATTGAGGCCAATTACAATGTTATTCACCTAGTTTGTTTTATATGCTATATAAGGTACCCATTGAAATGTTATACCATAGAAACCTTATTTTAATTATATTTTATGTCTAATTAAATGATTTTAATTTATGAGAATTATGATTCAAGTGCTTCAAAGTGGTATGAGACACATACGAATATTTAATGATTTTTCCTTAAGAATGTTTTTAATGATATTTAAATAGTATTTCTTACCACCAATTTCAAATAATTGCTAATACTTTTCCTACACTATGGAATCATTCATAAATAAGTATTCTTTATTCAATAAGGATATTTTATACAGTATATTAATTATAAATTAAATCAATTTCTCTATATAAATAATTCTTTAGACTACCAATGATGGGTGGAGCCATATATCCCCTTGATGCATTGAAAGGATATAATGTGACAAATAATTTGGTCAAATTAAACAGGTTTATACCTATGAGTTTAAAATGGGGTTTGAATGCTCTTGATGGTATATGATATCATTTTTTAGGCATGATGTCCAATAATTAGGAATTTCCTTCCAAGATATTTCAGTTTTAATTGTAATTATCCATGTGGTTTTCATTTGAGATAATCTATAGATACATTTTACTCCCAATTTGTTAATTAAATTACATGTGTTTATAGATATTTACATTTCCTCATGGATTATTGTTTATCCATTTATATAAATGGAATGTGTTATCAGTTATTTACCTTACCATATAGATTTATTCTCATTGAATCATTGTTGATTCCCCTGTACTTACGATTACACAGAATTTGAGCCCACACTTATTATGTTTCCTATTCCCAGGTTATGAATAGTAATACTTTGAATGGATTTAAATGATGTTGATATTTTATATATTTTATGCTTTATTTTATTTCCCAATGTATTGTGGGTAACCTGTTTGTAATATGGTTTTCCTAAACTGCAAAAATTTTCGGTCCTTCAATATTTGATTACTTCTAAACATGCCAATGTAATAAAATAATTCACCGACTCTAAGATTATAGGGATGATGAATTATAGATGGTATCAATGTGATTTTAGCAGTAACATTAGAAACTCTATTTATAAAACACTGATTAGTGAACATAACCATATGATTGACTCGGAGGATAATTATATAAGAACATCATTTAATTTGGTAGCATATATATTATGTGGGAATTTTTAGTATTACATATCTGTCAGGCCAAACAAGAGGGTAACAATGATCCTTACTACACATCAGGATTGAAACTCATGGGGGATACTCTTAGGATAATTCACATTTTATTTATAAATCATTATAGGGGATTAAAAATTAAATATTTCCTCAAATAAACACAATCTCATGTATCCAATATTTATGATTCATAAATTTATTATTTATATTGAGTGGTATATGATATTTGGAATTATGTATTGTGATTTTAAATTCATGATTTTATGAGTTAATATAGTATATTAGATTATTTAAAAATGGTGCCTAGAAGTATGAATGGAATCAATACTAATCGAAAATATAGATTTCTCCACTGAGGAAAACTATTAGCTTGTATTAGAACATATACAAGTATGGACACACTAGGGAAGCTTTATTAAATAATAGAAAATAACATTCCTATGATGGAGAAACATATTCCACAATGAGATTATCTAATGTTTGACTGCATTATGTGATATAGGACCCAATAATTTAGTGTTACTACTAACCCAAAGGCAGATAATAAGTGGATTAAGTATTTGGAAAATATATTTATGGGATTGGGTTGTGGTGAAAAGTAAAAGGTTACACACAAAATATATTATCTAAATAGAGAAACTGATCAATAGTGGTCATTGATCCAAAATACTAGAGAGGAATAAGAAATTGAACTCATAGAATAGAAAAGTTTTATGTATAAATTCTTCAATGAATACTTTCCCCATGATTAAAAAAATGATATGAAGTGAAATTTAATTAGTTTATAGAAAAATGAAGAATAAGGAGTTTTTGTGTATGAAGAAACCTTCACCTGGATAGCAAAGTGTGCTACTGATATCATACGCAACATGGAATATAATATTGATCATTTATTTGAAGGAAATAATCCCAGTATCAGAAGGGTGATAGTCTCTCAATCCTTTACTTCATATAATGAAGTAGTTTTATGTGCTATGATGAAATATAAAAAAGTATTTATGTATTTTTTATTCAATGTAATGAATCAAAATAAGATAAAGGACTGGAAAATAATGGAGAAAAGGATGAAGGGAAAGAAGGATTTCCCCACACGTGATAACTATAGAAATAACCACTCTGGTAAATACTTTAGTGGATTGGGAGTTTTGTTATATGTGAAGATAAAGGGTTTACTATGGAAAAAAACTAAATGACCACAATGAAAATGATACTATTCAGAGTTACAAGTATAAGTAGATTGGCCACTATGAAAACTAATTCCCCAAGAATAAATAAGATATACCTACGAAGAAGATAAGGGTTCAAGGATAAGAATATGTTATTGATGCAACCAAGGTGGAATGATAAATTTTCTCCTTTATTTGTGTCCTTGAATAATGTTGTAAAAGTATATTGTTGATCATATTAAGGTTATAAGATTTATGAAATCTATAACGATTGTATTATAATACTTTTCAGTAAGTATTTTAAATATTTTTTTATAGGTACTTATTGCATATTAATTTTATTTTAGTATCAATTTGATATTTTGGGAAAACACATGGTTGGAGAATATGTATGAATTAATTTGTTCCTCCTGTAGAGATAATGATGGTGGATAAAGAGATGATTGATATGGATAAAGTAAATTAGATACTACTAACTGCCTTCGAATGGATTCTAAATTTTTGGATCATAATACGTGGATGGTTCATAAGGTTAAATATTTATGAAATGGTTTAAATTGAACATTGGAAGAGGATTTATAAATTGTTGTATAACATCAGCAAGTGATTAAATTTTTTTGAAGAAAATAAGTAGAAATAATTAAAGGCACAAGTATAAGATTGTTCTTATAGAAAAATATAATATATTTTTTTTTACATATATCCTAGGAGATTAACAGAAATTTTAAACTCAATGAAAAGGGTATTAAAATAGAAATGTTTTCCTCTTATCATTATTTTTGATTGTATCAATGTCCTTTATTCAGACCTCTGGTTTATGTTTTTTTTGTTCAAGAACATTCTCAAGAACATTTTCCCTATCACACCCCATTAGAACAAGATGTTTATATTTCTCTTCCATATACATGTTTTCACCAATTTCATCCTATTAGGAAGACTAGTTTTGTGTTTAAATTCACATTTACATTTCACTCTTGTTAATGAAGATGACCTATTTACCTTATTTATGATTTGGGTTTTTCAACAATTTTTTATTTTCAAATATCAAAACCTGGACTACTGAGTTCATGTTTAAATTGCGAGAACACAATAAAAATAAGGTGCGGAGATTTCACCACCCTACGACATTATAGTATTTTAATTTTTGAATAAATTTAATTTTTTATCGTTTATTTATACGAAAGACCATTTCAATCATACTCTACACACAATAATGAGTTTTCTTATATTACATGAAAGGACGCGTTTTACTAAAAAATAATACATTATTAAAATATTATTATTTAATACAATAATATATAACATAGCCATTAATTTGGAGGTTAAAAATAGTATTAACTATATTTTGAAAATATATTGTTTAATTCATTTATAAAAAATTAATTAGAAATAAATATATAAACTTACATAATTTATTAGACATATTTTTATAAAGAACTAGCTTCATGATCAAAAATTCATTTTATCCTAAAAAATTAAATTAATTACTGTTTGTGATTGATATTAATATAATATATATCCAATGAATTATTTTTTTCATTCATACATTAAATTTAATAAGCATGAGATAATAAAAACCCAATTTTACGCATAAAAATACATATTTTTCTAAAGTCGGTTTTACATCCTTTTGATCGAAATCCTAATTTAAATACAATTTTTGAAAATTTCATATTTTTTAATTGAGAAAATAGCCATATTAATTTAAATCAGAATAAAAAATTTTACTCTGTTTTATTTTTTGGATTTTTTGTGATAAGATTCATGTTTTAATGAATTATAATAAAATATTTTATTTTAATTGAAAATATATTATTTGTCTGAATGATATATACTAGTAAATTATATTTTAATTTTATTTTAAAATATAATTAGGTAATTTTTTATCATTTAATCTAATTTTGTTCATTTTAATTAATTTCACATTGAATTTTTTTATAAAATCATTTCAATCTTTTGAACGTTTTCACATAAAACTCATTTTCTAGTTTCGTAAAAAAGATTAATTTGAAATTAATTTTATCCAACTATGTGATTTAAATTTTGAAACATTTATTCCATATTTGTAATTATAATGTCCATATTTTGTAAATATATCCCATTTATTTTTGGAAAATATGAATAGTGACCTTAGATTATTTTAAATTTTCATGTTTAATAGAAATCTAGTAATTATAGGAAAAAATAACAGAATAAGTACTATAAAATTAGCATAATATTTTTCATAGTTATACTAGATAAGTGAGTATTAACTAAATTAATCCTTGAACCAATTTTATGGCCTATTGGATCCACTTGCATGACTTTAAGGATTTTATAGTATTTTATTAAAGGGGATGTCAAAAATGTCATACTCATATTTTGTATAAGTACTACATTTTTTATATATGTTTTTTCAAAAGATAACATCAACTATAAATATCCATTTGAAAAAAAATTACATTAATTATAATAATTTATTTAAAATTTTTAGGAAATAAATAATTAAGTTAAAGTCTTACACAATGATGATTCTCTAATTATTTAATTAATGAAAATATAAAATAAATGTTAATAAATATATTAATGTAAATATAATATGATATAATTAATGTTACCCACGAATTTTATAGATTACCTAGACATATTATGGGGTTATTAATGTTTTTATGAAGTTATATTGTGTATTTAGATTTTTTTAAATGTAAATAAATGAATATTGTCAAAAATGAAATTAATTATATTTTAAAATAAATAATATTTTATTAAATGATATAATATAAATAAATTTCATGAAATAGGGAATAAGATTAGTATAAGTATTAATATGTCATCCATGACTCATTTATGGTTTGTTTAATATTTTAATGTAACTATATTATCCCTTAAAGATTAATAATATAAAATATCATAGTAAGAGTTGAAGAGTATAACTACGGGTTAATGCCAAAAGATAACAGTATGAATGTAAACTCAACTTTTCTAAAATTATTTTTTGAGAGGCTTCAAACCCATACTAATATTATATTCTAACTAACTCACTTTAGGTACATTTTTAATATAAATAAATTTATCTCAATTTAATATTTTGAGAGCTTCTTAAAGTCCCCCTCTCCTCAACTATAAAAGGGAACCTCCTCAATCATAACCTCAAACCACATTGTGTCTTCTAGAACATCATAAACCATCACATATATGCTCACAACTTCCCTCCCATCATCCAAGAATCCTCTCTATGGGAATAAATATTAACGATAATGTCTTTTCTTATAAACCAAAATGAGTAACCCCAAAACAAGGTAACATTCATTAGTGATCACTTTCATTTTATTTCATTCCCAAAAAATTCAATTATTCTTATTAAATGATTATATAATAAGTTATATAACTTAAATATATTGAGATTTTTTGTGATGATTTCGACATACACTTTCACACACATCCATCAAATGGGATACAGAGTCATCATTTGTGTGTACGGAGGAGTACCGTCTCGCTAACTGCTGTCCTTTGTTCTTCCATTTACCACATTTAATGGATGGAATAAAGATGTATTTATAGTTTATTTATGATATATATAATATTTATAAAATATTTATACTTATTTAATATCTATTTTAAATATAATTTTATGCACTCCATTTGTGGGTACATGATAACATTATTTCAGGACATGTTGACAGTCGAATACTCAAAGCGATGTGATTCGTTCATGGTATACATTGAATTTATTAAGGAAGGCTTTTTAGAAACAATTATGTTCTATATAAGACATAAACATGATACCTGAATTATAATATACAAGGATAATGTTTTATTTTTATTATTTTACTATGGAATAAAAATGGAAGTAGTGTCGATGCCTACGTATGACCTACCATCTCCATGAACAATGTATTACATTTCCGATCTCCAAATTTTATGAATTGTTAAAAATAAATATTTTCTGAATATATAACATACTTAAATATTGGATTAAATTTTTTATATGATTAAATCATGATCTAACTAATGGTAATAATAAGTAATAATCCGAAACATACTTGAAAAAATTGGAAACATACACCCAAAACAGTGAAAATCATGGAAGATTGTTAACAAATGGTTAATGAGATATTATTATAAGTTTATATATGATATTAGAAATTTTTTATGGTTATGTTATTAGTTAATAACATAATCAAAACCATTATATACGACATTATGTCTGTTCACTAAAAATTAAATTCAAGGTAAGGTATTTCGTCTCAATTTATTTTTATTGAGGGAGATTGTAATGTTATGCACCTATATTCTTTTTTATGGTGTAAATACTTCTTTTTAACAAGTTATATTATGAATATTATTATTTTAGTTATATTATATGTTTCATTTAATGTAATTTATTCATTGGAATTATGATTAGAATGTTACAAAGGGTATGAGACACTTTGAAATGTTTAAATATTATTTTTATTAGGGTTTTTAATGATAATTATATGGTTTTTTCATTCACCAATGTCAAAAAACATTATTGTTACTTATCCTCCACGAGGAAATTATTAATAAATACATATTATTTATTCAATAAAAATATTTGATAAATCATATTAATTATTAATTTAATCAATTACATGATATGAAGAATGATTTGGGATGGAAATGATGGGTAGGGCCCAAACATTATTTAGCCTTTCGATGCATGTATAGGTTCCCATAAGAAATATTTGTTGAAAAAATTAACAAGTTTCTACCAGTAGTTCTAAATCATCTTAGTAATGGTCTTGACGGTATAGTTTATCATGTACCTCTGATATAATATCCAATAATTAAGAATTCACTTCATAAATATTTTAGTTATAATTGTTATTATACATAAGGTTTTTATTGGATAAAATATTTGAATGCATTTCATTATCAGTTTGTTGATAAATGGAATGTGTTATCCATTATTTACCTTTTTATGATGATTTTTTCTTATCTAGTTATTTAAATGGTATGTGTTCTCAGTTATTTACCTTTCCATATAGATTTATTATCATATATTCATTATTTCTACTACTGTACATACAATTACTGAGCATTTGTGATCACCCTTATTATGTTAATTTACACTGGATATGAAGATGAATCATTTGAATGGGATTCAAGGATTTTGACATTTTACTTATGTTATGATTTGTTTTATTTTCCCAATATAATAAGGGTATCATGTATGGAATATGGTTTTCCTAAATTTCTAAACTATTTGGTCCATTGGGATTTGATTCCTTGTAATCATGTCAATGTAATAAAATAATGAACCATCTTTAGGATTCCGGGGTTGGGGAATTACACTCTTATAGTTTATTTGGGCTTGTATTTGAACCTTCGTGATTTTTAGTACTTTTATTATACTCTAAACTATAATATAGATATATAGATGAATTATTAATATTAATTGTTTTTTACATTTCAATATTGTAGGGTTTTTTGGATACGTGTGACTGTGCTATACCAGTTGACTATAGAAAAAGGGCTTGCAGTGTCACACTTGTCCCACCACCTTCCAGGTTGGCCCGGTTAGTCTAGTTTTGAAAAATTGACATCATTGTGGGTCATCTAAGGATCATATTTTGGATATTTTCTAGCTGTGATAAATGGTTTTGGATATAGGGAAATAATGTTAATTTTTTTGAGTGATACTCTCCAAATTATGAGTCTATTATTGGTGTGGAAAATACCATATCCCTTCACCCAGAACCAAATAAACTACTTCTTGAATCAACATTTTAGACATTTGATGCATAGGAAACTTTGTTACATGCATTATATATGAATGTGTTATGGTTTACAGTTCCTCATAGACTCATCTCCCTATATATATTCTTTGTCTTGGTATATATTATCGTTTTCAGGATACCTCAAAAAATATTCCTGTCTAGTATTCTACATTTTTTTAATAGTGAATATTTTTTATTTATATAAAAGTGAATTATATTCTGAGAACACTATTTAATTTATAAAAAGGAAATCAAGGGTAAAAATAAAGAAAAAAGGGGAATCCCATAGAACTAGGGATGGGGTCTGGGGATGAGGAAGGTATGAAGTAATGAAGCCCAAGGGTGTCACCTCTAGCTATACTCACACACTCCGGGCTAAATACCCCATGTTGAAGATGAGAATAATATTAGTATCATGAGTGAACCATGATTCTAGGAAGTCTGTAACCCTATTTTCGTCCCGCCAGGTGTGAAGTAAGATGGTATTTTATTCGATAAGAGGCATATACCTTATAATTATATTATAAATTCTCTAGGGAGTGTATCTTTTCTCTTTGAGAGAGATGTAAAAAATGAGAATTCTATATTTAGACCATGGTGATTTTGTTCATTGTGATGAGGCTTAAGTAAAAGGTCTTATATAGTAGGTGGTAACTTTGCGTTGTTTTCCAATATTATAAATACTATTTGAGAATTATTTTACAATGGAATTATCAGTTGGGTATGTTTACTTGGTAACTGTATTTCAGGAGTTCTAGATATTTATAACTCTTAGGATAGGGGAATGTTATACCCCCATGAAGCCAAAGACTGGATTGAGAGAGTTACACTAGTAATCTTCCTTTTTAGTACACCTTGATACCATATGGTGTTCCATGATACAATCATTTTTATAGATTTGCATTGCAACAATGATGTTTAGTGTCTCATACAAACAATGAGGTGACTCATTCATGAGAAAAAAATTATCCACTTTTTGATGATGATTTCTACCCAGTTACATTACCAATGGTGCATATCCATGATCTTCTATAGCTTTACCCGGGTTATATGAATGTGCTACAGAATTCATTAAGGTTAAATAATCGTTCATGATATATAAAAAATATATTTCAAGAAGTTTTCGTTTTATAATGGAAATTTGAGCATTGTATCTATAAATATATATTTGTTGGTGTTATATCTAATTTAATTCCCACTTATACTGGAGTGCTTGAGAAAGATTTGGAAGTGGAAAGCTTCTTGTTAAAGACATTTCTAATAGCTAGGGCTAGTAGTGGGAACCCTTACGTTGGGACTCCAGAAGCTGGTATATTCTATTATAGATAAGCATACAATATAGCAATAATGTATTATATATTTACTCTAGAGAAATTTTCAACAGTTTACAACTCGTAGGGTGGGTCTAATCAGTGGATGGAGAGGTGGTGCTACTCTTCTAATGGTTGGGGCCTTCATGTATGATATTGACCAACCTTCCATACAGCTGAAAAATATATTGTATATGGGAAAGAATATGCAAAGGTTTTAGGTCGATCATGTAGTTTTATCGGTATTCAGACATGGTATAGGAGCAGGATGGGTAGCATAAGGTGGCCGATAATTTCATAGGTTTCTACCAACACCTCCATGTAGTCCAGTCAGGTATCAAGGAGCTATAGGTGACGGATGAGAATAGTTGTAGGCAGTGGAGGTATATGACTGAGACACTAAAGGTAAGATTATGTGTATGATCTATATATCATCTAATTTATTTATAGTGCTTATAAGAATATGTCTGAATCACACCTTTCTAACTACATCACTTTTTTGAAGATCTAAATTTTCCAGTAAAGACTTTATCTAGGGATTTTTGGTTGGAGCTACCTACTAGATGTGATTGTGTGAAAACACAATTTTTACAACAGTATGACCTAAATATTCAAAGATATAACTTCTTATGGGGTGTCATTATAGTATAAATTATTCATTATGATGTCATTTTAGGTGTAAACTTTCTATATGTGGACCGTGAAAGGATTAACTATTTCAGGAGGAGGATTTAGTGTGTTAACATTGATGGAACATAGACTTCCTTTGTTGATGAGAAGTAGAACTAGGTAGAGTAAGATATGATCATGTTCTAGAGGATACAGCTAATAACTCACCATTTGGATATTATTTCCAATGGAGAAGTATATTCCACGAGATTATAGGTTCCTAAAGTGGTGGTGGAGTAAAAGGATGTCTTTATTCAAGGTTTGACGAGCTTACCTCCTCGAAAAGATGTCAAATTCTAGATTGTGTTGCATCCATGGAATGCACCCATATCAAAATCAACATATTGGATGACTAAAATTGAGAATTTTATTTGATGGTGTAGTTAGAGGATTTAAAGAGGAATGTATTTCAAAACCAAGTGTGACACCGTGGGCAACCCTAGTTTTGCTATCTAAAAAGAAAGATATGAGGTTGTAGTTTAGTGCTAATTATGTCGACTAAATTAGGTGAATTTCATAAATAAGTATCCACTACTAATAATTGATAACCTCTATGACCAGTTAAATTGATAAGGTAGGTTCTCAAATGTTGAATTTTGGTCGAGCTATCACCAGCTTCATGCTTGAGATGATGATATATTAAAGTTGATATTCTTGTGTTTCTATGTTCACTAAAATAGATTTTTAATACCTTTTTGCATAATGAATTACCCAATAGTTATCATAGGATTCATGTAGTTGACTTCTAAACCCTCAGTTGGTCAGTTCATTGTAGTCTTCATTTATGGAATCCTAGTGTAATCAACATTATAGGAGGAACATGTTAGACATATGAGGATGGTCCTCGACTTACATCAGGAGAACCATGTTTTTGTGAATATCATAAAGTGTCAGTTATGGATTTGAGAGATCTAATTCATGAGATATGTAATCTTAGTGTAGGGTATAGAAATTTAATCTATGACGGTTGAATAAATTATATCATAGGATCCACCCTAGAGTGTGACTAAGGTATATAGATTCCATAGGTTGGCAGACTAGTTTCAGATATTTGTGTTGGATTTCTATAAAATATCAAAAACACAAATAGAATTGACTCAAAAGGGGAATCCATTCAAGTGTATATATATGTTCTAATATAATTTTGATGAGATTTGGAAGATTTTGATTAGAACCCCCATGTTTATACTTTTAGAGGATGGTGTTGAGTATGTAGTACTCTATTATTCTGCCATGATTGGGCTTGTAAGTGTTTTGATGCATAAACAAGTGGTGATGCCTTATAAATCTTTGATATTGAGAACCCATGAGCAAAACAATTTGAACCATGATGTACATATGGTATCAATGTTCTTCTCCCTTATGAAAATGTTAAACTTTCTTATTCATGAGAAGTTTATTGTCTACTCCTATAGAGGCCCATTATTTTCATACATGGATATTGCATATTTTTAGAGAATAATCTTTACATTTCATTGACACGTGCTTGAGGACCATAATAGTTTAGTTCCATTGGAATCATAGAAAACAATCTTTTCATCTAGTGGAAGATCTTAGAACTTTCCCACAACTATCTTCTATTTTAGTACTCTTTATGGAAATACACTATATAAAATCATTATTCATAACATTAGGGAATGGAAACATAAGAAAATGTTAGCTTAGATGCTCATTAAGGGTAAACATAAGATATAAAAATGTATTATCATATGAAATCATATGATAATCGTAAGGGTATGTGATAATGAAAAAAACATAGGATGTTCATACCAATCATTCCATAGATTAAAAACATGAGTCATGTCATAAATATGGTAGGTTATATTATGTGAGATATAAATGAATCAATGAATATAATATATAAAAACAGAACACTGGAATAAAATAAATATTTATTTCATAGGAATTAGTTTTTAACATTATGAACATGTATAAATATAAATAGGATCACTCATTAATTATAGGACATGAAATTTGGCCCTCGTATTAACATATAGACATTCAAACAGGTCCATGAATAACCTTATGGACATAAAAGAGAGTTTCACACAAAACATTGTGAAAATTTAATCAGGTTCACAGATAACATTGTGAACATGTAATTAGGTTCATGGATAACATTGTGAAAATGTAATAAGGTTAATTCATAACATTGTAAACATATAATCAAGTTCACAAATAATATCTTAGTAGTAAAGGTTCACTCCCATGAGAATCATAATATAAAAATTAACCTACTGAATTGAGTTCAATCCCCATTATATCCTTGTCTTATAGAACCATGTTCACTTCCCCATTACAGTCTTGTCTTACTAAACTAGGTTCACTTCCTATTCTTGCCCTATATTACTTAATTTCTTTGACTTCCTATTCCATCCATGTCTTACTGAACCAGGCTCACATTATGAATATATCCCTATGTTACTGAACTAGGTTCACTTCTCATTTTATCCCTATCTATCATAGTATATATAAATATATACCTAGGGATTTGGAGAGAGATACAGGTAATGTCCTTCACATAATGAAATCAAACATATGTGTTCCACAAGATCAGAAATAATCATCATATAATAACCCATGAAATGAAATAGGTATCATAATAATTTCATCATATTATAATTTTATAAAAAGAGATACGTTTCATAATCATTTCATCATAGAATATCCATTGAAAGGAAGAAGGTTTCAATATCATTTACTCATTGTATAACTATTAGATTAGAAATGATTTTCATAAACATAGTTTCATCAAAAAATTCCATTTAGAGAAATAATATGAATGGTATCCTTGGATAATATCCTAAGTGCTGTGTATAAAGAAATAAAAAAATTATGTTGAATTTAATGTAAGATTAAATTACTTTTTACTTTAATATAATATAATCATGGTGTTTTATGAAACACTAGTCATTGAAAAAAATTATTTTTATCAAAAAAATATATTCATAAAAACTCAGGGTGTCACATTCTACCTCACATAAAATGAATTTCACCCTCAAAATTCATCATTTTAATACAATAAAATGTGGATACATATGCCTAACAATATCCTCCTGTTCCTATATTGCTTTCTCAAACTGGTGGTTTCACAAAAAATATATGACCAGGTGAGTGGTCCTGTTTTGTAGAATTTTGTCTGTACGATCCAGAATCTCTACTTTTTTCTCCCCATAAGAAAAATATTTCCTTAATGGTATGACTTATGAGTTATGTATGTGTGAAGCTTCAGGTATGTTATTTCTCAGTAGAGATACATGGAAGACATCATGTATTTGAGAGGGTTTCAGAGTAATTTCTATGTGATAAGCTACCATCCCAATAAGATATAGAATTTTAAAGGTTCCAACATACCTCGGGATACAACTCCCTTTCTTCATGAATCTCATAACCTTATTACATTAATAAATTCATAGAAAAACCTTATCCCAAACATAAAATTCAATATCACACCGATGGTTGTAAACATAACATTTATGCCAACTCTGTGGTTCCTTGACGTGTTATAGAGTGGATTTAAGCTTATCTTTTATTTCATCATCTATCTCTAGTCCCATTAGTTTTCCATTAAAATTCCCATTCTAGTGCATTGTAATACTAAATTTCATTCTATAGAGGGATTCATAAGGATCCATCTAAATTTTTGAGTGGATTCTATTATTGAAAGAATAAAACTAAAGGAAGGTAATGATCCCAATAACCTATAAAATCAAAATATAAAGATCTCAACAAATCATCTATGGTTTGAATTATTATTCAAAACTAACTATCTATTTTGAAATGATACAAAATGTTAAAAAATAACTTTTTATCAAGAGCTTACTGAATACTTCTCCATAACATCGAGGTAATCCTCAAATCCCGATACGATATAATGGAATGTGGTACTCCATTCAACCTTATAGCCCATGAAACATATATCCTGGATAGATGATCTAGAGGGAAGTCTTCTCTGATAGTGATGATGTGTACTAACATAGTAAAGCAATCAACTACAACCAATATAACATTATTCCCTTTTGATGTTTTGGGGTGTCCAATGACAATATCCATGGAGATGATTTCCCATTTCCATTTTGTTACAGGTAGTGGATGCCACATCTCCCATGGAATTATTTCTTTTAAACATTACTTGTTGGAACACCATGAACCAATATATAGACTATGTAATATCTCTCTTCATTCTATCCCACTCGAATTATTATTTCAAATCTCTATATATAGTCGTACTTATAAGATAAATATAGAATGAATAAATTTGAGCTTCCTCTAACAACTCCTTCATAAAATTCAGTATGGATGGAACACGTACATCATTCCTAAAAATTATCATTCAATCATGATAAAGGTTATACTCCTTTTAAATATCTACATCTTCCTACTATTCCTCCTTAAGATTCACTTAGATGGAAGGTTGAACATTCAATTGAGAACGATAAGAATTTTTCCCCTCCTTAAGAATTTTTAGATCCTTAATTGGAAAATATAAATATATTATATCATTCGTGATCCTTGTCATGGATTATCTCTGATGATCTATTCGACTGAAATTAAGAGCCACATTATTATCTTTTCCATGGTGGAAATGTATAGCACATTTAAAATAATAAATTTTCACTAAAAACATTCTTATAACATATTCAACTATTTTTGTGTGAATATATACTTTAAGATTGTGAGATCAGTATATACATCACATTTTTATCCATAATGTGAATACCTAAACATATTTAATGAAAACATTACCACAACTAACTCCAAATCACGAGTCACATAATATTTTTAATGTACCTTCAATTTTCATGAGGAATAAAATAAAACAATGAAATTATTTATAAGAATACATTAGAGTACCTTCTTGGATGCGTCATTATAGATTACAAACCTTATACATTATTGGGTAATGTAATCATGGGTGCAATGAATAATATTCTCTTCAGTTCTTTGAAATTTTCTTAACATTTATCTTTCTAGATAAACAAGGATCCCATAAAATTTAACATGTTTAGAAAACTAGATAGTTGTGATAAATTATAAACTAAACTTTTATAATATGCAGCTAAAACAAGAAAACTATGGATCTTATTCACCAGGGTTGGTTTGTTCCAATAATCAATAGCCTCCATCATAAATGGGTCTACTGATATACCCGTTTTGGGATTATATGACCCAAAATTGAAACATCCTTCATCCCAAATATCTCTTTTTATATTTTATATATAGTTTCTCATTCTTTACTATCTTTTGTACAATTCTCATATGGTCTGCATGTTCATCATTTATCTTTGAGTATATAATAACATCATCTATAAATACTAACACAAATGAATCAATATAATCTATAATGTATCTACTTATAAAATCCTTAAAGATAATAGGGGAATTAGTAAGGTCTAATGGCATTACTATATATTCATATTGTCTATACCATTTAATAAATGAAATTTTTTGTATATCCTAGTTATTGAACCTTAATTGATGACATCTAGAACAAAGGTTAATCTTGTAGAAGTATTCAGCTTTGAATAATTGATCACATAGGTCATCAATATAGGGTTAAGTATAATTGTTCTTAACTGTGATCTTGTTCATCTCCAAATAATCAATGTAGGGTTACATCGACCGATATTTCTTTTTTTAAAAATTATATGTTCATCCTAAGGTGACACAATTGGATGAATTTATCACTTTTCATGGTTTTATAGGAGTTTTTTTCAAATCATAAAACTCAATCTGGTCCATTCTATAGGGATTCATTGAAATTGGTGTGGAACCAGGTATGAGTTCTACCGATAACTCAATTTCATGTTTTTTTGTAGGCAAGGAAAATGTTTTGTAAAAAAATCAAAAAATTTATAAACAATATGAATATATTTATTGTTGAGTTTGATCACAAGCATTTGAGTAAAACACCCCTTCTAAAAGTGAATTATGATCCGTAAAATGGATTTAATCTTCATTAAAAGCTCATAATTTTCATCACATTGATATATGATCTTAGGTTGGTTTGAAATATCAAACATTAATTTCCTCCCTCAAAAATTTATGTGTTATTTATGCAGAGAAATTCAATACATTCCTAAAATGACATTAAATTAAACCATAAGAAGAATAAAAATATTATTTTGAAGAACATTATCTCCAATATCGACCAGAGATAAATCATAGACTGGAGATGAAATCATCATACCATTAAGGGTTTTCACTGCTAATTCTATACCTAGTTGTTTGGGTGGAATATTTATACCATTTGAAAATTTATCATACATGAAAGAATGGGTAGATTCATTGTCAAATTAGATATTAGTAGTTCTAGAGTGGATGGTAAGTTTACCTTTCACCACATCATAATCACATGCCATTACATAAATAGTGATATCATGAGTTTTCCCCTTATCTCTTAGCTTACGAGGATGCTTACATCGATTGTTATCATTAATACTATGTATTGGGAATGGTTATTATAATTACCATTTTCCATACACTTTAAGCACTGATGTTTGTGGGGTGCATTCTGTGGATCTTTTTATATATTAATATCATTAGCTAATTTCTTCTCTTCACTTCAACAGTCAATTTCTTGATGTTCATCCCTTCTACACATAAAAAAAATTAGAAGTCACTAAAATTCAATTTCAACTATGATTAATCCCATTCATTATTAAATTAGTAAATGAAATCTTCTTCTCTCCATGGATTTCATATTTTCCTTTAAACACCATCTTCCTTTTCATATCAAAATCATGATATCTATACACAAAGACAACCTCTATTTATACCATGACATCATATTGAAGAATATATTCATATATATATCAATGTCACTAATGGATAATTTCCATAGGATACTTGGTTTTAAGCCACTCAATAGTCAATGAATGTTACTTTCATGTTGTATGATAATACATGATGCATACCTCACATGTCTTGTATAATTTACATCAAATGTACTAATAGATTCATCATCCTTTTTATTTTTCTCAAGGAACTCCTATAATATATTCATACAAGAAGTAAAATGAAATTAATTATTGAAAAATATGTTTTTGAACTCATACCAATCCACAGAGAAAATTGCATCATATTTTTAGGTATTCCCAATAAGATTCCACCATTGACCTACTTGAACTTCAAAATGGAAGGCATCCAAAATGAATTTTTCTTCTTCCAAAACATGGATAATGGAAACTATTTTTTTAGTTCTACTGATCCAATGTTCATAAACTTGTTTATCGGTGGATCCACTCAATGAATGTGGATGTTTTTTCATGAAGGACACAACTAAATATTGTTCCCTATATTATTCATTTGGATGTATAACGTGATTCTAATCATGAAGGAATTCTCCGAGCATTGAAATAATAGTTTTCATTCAAAATACCATAATATTTCACGCCTTAAGAGGAAAAGTATTGAATTTTCCATCACACTGAGTATTAATGTTGTTACATCAGGTTCTATCCAAGGACTAAATCCATAAATTATAGATTAAGAAACAATATTCATAGTGGGGAACCACATAATCATGAAAACCACTTATATGATACCTAAATCATGAAACATTATTCTTTAATCTAAAAAGCCTTAAGAATATCATAGGTCACTCATAGTAATATTCTATTTAAATCAACTATGACGGTTCATTAAGAGTTTTTGAAATTCTAAATCATATCCCCAAGGAGTGTCAAACTATGTGTAAAGTAAGGACAATATTCATGCACTACTTCCTGATCGAGTCTAGATAAATATAGTTTTTTTTGAAGTTATTATCTCTTGATAAATATATTCTTTAGGAACATCTAATTGAATTATCCAGATAGAGTTCTGATTTCTTGTAATCAAGTTTCTCTATATTTTACCAAAGTTCCATGAAATTTTCCAATACAGTCAATCATCTTTAGAAATATACTTGGAGAAGTCCTTATGAATCTCAGTAAGGTTTTACCAGCATAGTTTCCAACTGATAACTAAACCTCTCATCTGATACTGACTGTAGAGACCCATACATATCAAACATGGATATTACTTTTTTTAGATAATTATTATTTATATATCACAGAAAAATACCTAAGTACTGTAATAGTTTAATTACATTTGAAACTTAGAGAATAATATTCTAATCTAGTGAACTATATTCCAAATATTCCACAAATATCTACCCATTTAGTACTATTTATAGTCATATCATAGATAAAACATTTCATTAAAACATGGGGAAGGAAAAAATAAGAATGGGTGGGTATATATGATGAGTAAGGGTAAATATAAGATATATAAATATAAAAACATAAGAAAAACTAAGAAAATAATAAGGGTATGTGATAATGAAAAAATATATATGATGTTCATACCCATCCTATCATATAAAATTACCATGATTCAAAAATAACATTTTATGTTCCTAAATCTTGAATCAAAATGGAATCAACAAACATGACCCCTAAGAGCATCAAATTGGCATAAAACATAGACTTTGGGTATACAACTCAAATTATAACATTGTGAACATGCATAAATTGAAATAAGATCACTCATTATATTATGTACATGAAATAAATCCCTCACATAAACTTATAGATATGAATTCAGGTCTAAAAATAACATTATGGAAAGAATCAATAGGCACACACATTACATTGTGAAAATCTAATTAGGTTCACACATAACATTGTGAACATGTACTGATGTTCGTATATTACATTGTGAACCTGTAACATGGTTCAAACATATAATTTGGAACATGTTATAAAGTTGAATCATAATGTCATAGTAGTCAAAGTTCACTCCCAAGTCCATCACTGAAGGCAAATCCCCATACTAAACTGGGTTAACTACCCTTTCATGTCCTCTCTCACTGAATTAGATTCACTTACCCATTCCATCCCTATCATATAGAACTAAGTTTAAATCCCATTATAGAACTATCATATTTAATCTATTTCACATATTGTTCGATCCATATATTATTAAAATGGTTTCACATTCCTTTTCCATTTCTATCATACTAAACTGGGTTCACTTCCCATTCTAACCATGTCTATATAATGAGATATAAATCTTCACCCAGTGCCTTGGAGGTAGAGATATAGGTCCTAACAATAATACAATGCAATCATATATATGTTTTACATAGGATCATAAAAAATAATCATATCATAACCCATGAAATGAAATTCTTATCGAAATTTTTTTATCATATCATAACTCAGGGAAAAGAGACAGCCTTAATAAACATTTCATCAAAGAGAAACATGTGGAAAAAGTGGGTTTCATAATATTTTATTCATTTTATAACCTGTGAATGAGAAATCGATTTCGTAAATACATTCCATAAAAACGTAAACAATTAAATGAAATAATATGAATGGTATCTTTGGATCAAATCCCACCTAATATCTATGTAAGAAGGATGAATGTCATATTATATGGAAAATAATTTAGAAAGATCATTTAAAATATTTATTGAGGTAAATAATCTTTCCACTATGAATGTTTATTTTTAAAACAAAAAACATTTTTAAGAAAATGTAATTGAAATTAACCTTGAAAACAAATAAATTAGTCTTCAATTAAATAATTTGTCCTCACATCAAAAAATTAAATTCATGTTGTATAAATTAAAATGATGATTCCTTATACATTTTCATTGAAATCCAAACGTGTTGTAACACCCCAAGATTTCATAGTATGTACTTCTTCAAAACAATTCAATGACTTGCACTACACGTGACACCGAGTTCAAGCGCACCATGACTTACCAAACAAGTCGTTCAAAAGCGTTTATGAATAGTATTAACTAAAATTTTAACCTTATATAATACTTATAATTTTAGAATCCATATTATGAGTTTCTTAGACATAATGTAAGAAAAAATTCTTTTTTTCAGATAAAAGAAGTATTTTTAAAAAATACACTTTTACCAACTTTAATAGTGGACCCTTTTTAAATCCAATATTTTAAACTTTTATATAATCAATTTGACTAAATAAATTTATGGGGACATAAAAAAATTTACAATGTAACACCCCAGGCTTCCACGGTACACTTCTCTTTGAATAATACTGTAGCGTGTGTTGTACGCTACTTCGAGTTCTAACACACACTACAACCAATCAAACTAGCCGTAATGAATACTGATACCTACTTTTTAAAATTTTATAAATTTTATCTCTTAAAATATACCTCATTTTTTGATTTATAATATCGAATTTAGCCTAGGGTGAAATTTTGGTACTTTTCGGATAACTTTTATATTTTGATGAATAGTGAAAATTACTAAATTTTAATTAAAAACAAATTTTTTAATCAAAATAATTTGTAGTGATAAATTATGAGTTTGAGTGATTTTAAAGTATATCTAGAATATATTTTTACCATTTAATACTATTTTGTTCATTGGAAAAAATTTCCCAATTAATCCGGACATAAACAAGTGTTAATCTTTTGATAGTTATTATCTCTTAAAAACACGTTTTTTGTTTTAACAACGGGAATTAATTTTAAATTAATTTCTGCCACTTCAGTGTTTAGAATTTGGAAAAATGGATTCCATATTTGGAATCATGATGTTCATATTTTGTAAATAGGTAACTTTTATTTTTAGACATTTTGAATAATTACTTCGGTAAATATTTTATTTACCATGGTTAAGGTAAATCCGGTAAATAAGGGTTAAAAATAATATTATAATAATACTAAATTACCCTAAAACATGTCCTAAACATATTGGTGGATACATGTCTGGCCATGGGAATCTTTGGGTCGATTTTGGGACCCTATGGAGCCACTTGTAAGTGATAGGGACACTTTATTTTAATTAAGTTAAAATGAATACAAAAATGACACAAGCATATATCTTTTAGAAAAACAATTTTCACATAGTGTTGTCTATGTTGAATTTTCGACTATAAATATTAATTAGAAAAATAAAAATAGTTCCTACAAAAGGATATTTTATTTATAATTTTTATACATTAAATAAGTTAATTTATTTATGACACAATGGTGACGCAGTAATTACTATAATAGTGAAAAATTAGAATAATTGATTTATAAATACCCAAAAAAATTTAATTTGAGACTTTTTATAAATACCAATAATTTTATAGGTTAATAAGGAATGTTATGAATTATTTAATTAACTTTTTTCGAAGTAATCATTCTGTTATGAGTTTTAAAAAAATCAATTATTAAAGAGTGTCAAAATTGACATAAAAGAGTTTTTAAAACAAATATTATATTATAAATTGATATTAAATTCATAAAAATCTAATATTCGGCCAAGAGACACATATAATCATATTTTAATCATTAATGGACCACTTTGAGGTCTCTTGGATGTATATAGTACGGTTTGTTAACTATATAATATAAAAATACAAAGTGACATGGTAATTGTTAAACTAATTAACTAAGAGTTAAAACAAAAAGATAAGGTTAATATAGTTACTAAAACCTGTCTAAAAACTATTGGATGATTGGTTTTTGATCCATCCACATCTTAAAAGTTAAATAATACACTTTGGGGCCGTTATAAACCGAATATAAATTTCTTATAAATTAATACTTTTAGTTTTTCTTAAAGAGCCCCTCCTCCCCCTTATAAAAGGACCCAACTTCTAACCAATTATTGTCACCATCAAAGCCTTTTGGTTCGGCCAAGACCTGCCCAAATACTCTCCCAACTTCCCTAAATTCATCCTATAGGCCTTAGTTTGATCAGAAATCCAACCTAAGGGGCCATTTTGATCACATCAAAAGGAAGAACCAAAAGAAGAGGTAACATCTTCACCACCCTCTTTAAAGTTCATTTCTTCTTCAACTTCTTCTGTCCTTGTTATTTCCATTCTAAAATATAACTGTAGTCTATTCTATATACTGTGATGTTATTATAATTATTGAACAAAAAAATTAACTATTTTATCCATCCCTTGAATGACATGTCACCATACATATGTACGTACGGCCTACCGTCTCGACGTTGTGGTGTAATTGTTATTCAATATATTATTATTTAGATAATTATAATAATGATGTATAATTCATGTAAATAATAAATATAACATGATAATGATTATGTATATATGATATAACATCCAATTATTTATTATTTTAATATCAAAAGAATGACATTTTCGCTCATGCGTACGTACGGATTACAGTCTCCACGATGCGATGAGATTCATTTCCAACTTCACCATTCATCGACGATTATAAAAATATATATTACTAATAAGTATGTAATATATGAGATAATAATGATACTGGAGATATATATTTATATTTATAAGTATTTATGTACTTACATATATCTTATTCACTTACTTCCGTTCAATACTATATGAAAACAGAAACATCGTTTATGCGTACGTACGGACTACCGTCTCCATAAACGGTGCTTTAAATTACATATATATATCTATTATAAAAATTTATATTCTAAATATATATGATATATTTATCATTTTTTATATTCTGGAAGTATTTAAATCATGATCTATTTGATACAATCAATAGTAACATGTTAAAACACGTACGCTAAAGAAAGCGATTATTACCCGAAATATTAATTTAACATGGATGTTATTATTAAATGGGTAGTATAAAGTCATATATGAATCATGTATGATATAATAAATATTAATATGGTTTTGGTATAATTTAATAACATAATATGATCTTCTTACAAGAGGTTAAACGTACCCTCGACTAAAGGAAAGTGCAAGGTAAGGGGTTTTCATCTCACTCCTTTTTCCCGTGAGATTCATGCCATATTGCCACTACTACCTTTTGTGTGGTGTATGTACTACACATAATTGTATTATTTGTGTAATACAGTTTAATTTATGTGTATTTACATATTCATTGTATGATACCTCTTTCATGGGTTGTATGTTTCGTAAGTTACCAAATTGGTAAGGGTTAATTCCTTAATCTCATCATTATCCGAGATTGATTATGTGTATGTATTTACTGGGAAATTTTTATCATCCATGTCCATTTTTCATAAAAATGATTTCAAAATGAATATTTTAAGGATTTTGAAAGGTACTCTTTATCAAGATCAAAATTTCAAATGTTTTAATGATTTATCTTTCTAAATCTTTTCAACTAATGTCCATGTTTTCAAAATGATTTTAAGGATTTATTTATATTGATATGAATGTTTTGAAATGATATTTCTGTTCAAAAGATTCAATGTGGTATGGGAAACTTTGATTCAAAAATATCTTTTAAATTACTTCCTTTATAAATGTGTGACTTTTCAATGATTTCGAGAAAAGTGATATTTCTCTCAAATAGTTTTGATTTCATCTATGTCAACAACCTTTGATAGATTTTAAGCTTATTTGAAGTTGATTTATTATGATACAAAACTTTTGTATTTTATTGAAGGTTTTGTGATATGTTTTACTATGGATGTGTTAATTTTATACCATTCATGGTTTATGAAGAAAGTATTCACATTTCGTATGCTAGTTTTAATATGAATGTTTATGTTATGTTTAAACCTTTTCATATGGGAATGCATTGGACTTAGTAAGTTACGGGTGGAGCCCGCTATAGCTCCTAGATGCCTCGGTAGGTCTCACGAGACAAACTAGTGTCTTGGAACAAGGCCTTGATAAAATCATATTTGTAGTCTTGGCACGAGGCCTTGGCTATGTGGTTATGATAGCCTAGCATTATGCATTCAATCATTATGAAAGTGGTTAGTGATATTGCATGTGATTATTTGATTAGTAGAATATCCATGTGAATAAATAAATGGAATTATTTCATTTTATTTCTACCATATTATGCTTAAGTTCAAGTTTGAAAGGCTTTAGTTTTAGTTTTATACATTGCCTTAAATATTTATGCTTATTTTTGAATGTTTCTGCTGTATTGCTTACCCTTAGTGAGCATTTGAGCTCAACCCTTTTTATGTTTTATTTTTTCCAGGATTCCAAGAAGTATAATGTGATTGATATGAATGGTTATGCCTAGGGAATAACGGCATTCATAAATATTATTTATGTAATTTTGTATGTCTTAAAATGTAATGTAACATTCATGTATGTAATCTATTTTCCAAGACTGCTAAACAAATCGGTCTTTCGGGACTTCATTCCTTGTAATTATGTCAATGTATTAAAAGAATGCACTGACTCTGGGTAACTGGGGTCGTGGCGTTATAGTTGGTATCAGAGGAAGTTTAGTACAAACCTTGGAAGCTAGATTTAGATAAACTCTGATTAGAGCACATAGACCTATGATGGACTTTGAGGATTAGTATAGAAGAACATCCTAGAATTTTGGTATTGTAGAGATTTTGTGAGTTTTCTGAGAAATACATCCCAGTATGGATACGAGCATGTAGAGGTGGCTCTGGCATAGATGTACCTAGGGGTAAAACCCGAAAACACCACTTTGAGGTAGACTCGAACGAGAACTGGTGCACGACAACGAGCCTTGCTGCACTCTTGGTTACGACACTCCTGGGGGATATGCTTAGGATAATTCTCATTTTCTTTACAAACTATTATGAAGGGCTCATGGGTATATACTTACACAAAGAAAAAAAATTTATGATTATGGATTATATCCATAAACTATTTAATTTGTGTTAGGTATTTTAAAAGTTTGGAATTATTCATTGCAATTCATAAACTGACCTAGTTTATGCTATTGTATAGAAATGGCACACAGTATAAGGAATGTGAACTCATGTTATACGTATGATCCAAAGAGTAAGAAGGATCATATCATTCATGGTATTAAGCCATCATTAAGAAGGGAAATAGTCTCCCATGTATTATCATCAAATGAAGAAATAGTATCATGTGTGGATAAGATAACTAAAGAGTTTACTGAGTCCTATGACATTGAAGGGAAGAAAAAGAAAAAAAGATGGAAGAGAGAAAGATGGATAAAGGGAAGAGGGAAAAGAATAATTTCCCCATATGTGATAACTGTGGGAAGAAACAACATGGAAATTTCCTAAAAGGAATGGGAGTTTGTTATAAGTGTGTAGGAAAAAGGGCACCAAATACGTGACTGCAAGGTTAAGAAAATGGTTTCAAATGTACAATGATTCATTTTCAAGGAGTTTGGACACTGCACGAACCTATCATCAGACTATGCCGCAAATGATGCTATTGGATAACAATAAAGTTATGATACTACCACAAATGAAGAGAAATGATTAGAGTTCTTATGTTGATTATGTCATTTGAGTGTTGTATCGACAATGTACGTGTGATAATAATTATGGAGTATATAAGGATTATACTGCAGTACTATTTTATTGAGGATTTGTGATTTTATGGTACTAAGAAAAGTGACTCTACATCAATTTAAACTTTTTGGAAATTACATGGATGAAGGAATGATAAACCTTAATATGGTCATAATATTGAGGTACTTATTTTGGAATAAGATATGGTTGATTTGGGTAAATTATATTGGATATTATTTACTAACTTGAAACTAATTAATGATTTGTATATTCCATCATTATTGTTGTTTACAATTTTTTTTGGATTGAAGGAGTATATCCATTATTCTTTAAGGAATAAGGGATCATGAATGTAATCAATAAGGTTTTATGGTAATTCGGAATGTTGCAGTGTTTTAAAAAAATACATGATGAAGGTGTTCACATGTTATTACACGGAAAAAAGGATCTTCATTATGTTTACCTTTCCTTATAAATTTTGGACTGAAGTAATTTGGATAGCTCTAGTTTGGATTATTTTTGGATTTCCATAAGAGGACAACCCAGAGGTCGAGTGGCAACCCGTCGCGTCTGTCAAGGCCGCGAGACTTGAACCCACAACCAAAGGGCGAAAAGGGTGTATCACCTACCACTAACCCATGAGATGTCCTGGATTGAATAATTTTGTTTTTTAATGGTTCTTCTAGATGAATTATAAATTCATTTTTTAACCCTATACGAATAGGATAAATAGAATATTATTTTTAAGTTCTATTATCTTTTAGAGTGAAAGATTATTTTGTGGTAGAACTTAGTTAAGGGATGAGACTCTACTTGTAAAGTATATATTTTTATTCTCTAGTTATTCAATGAATAAATTAATTCCTATAATTTATTTAAGGGATCCTAAAACAAAAAATGTGTTATCCTAATACCCTATGTTTCGTTGAACCGATGGTATTTCAAATCATCATAGATTGATGAATTTAAGGACCTCAATTTTACACTTGTTTGTGATTGATGACCGAAATCACTACCTATAAATATTTACATTTTTCCTCCAATTAAATGTCTCTAATTTCCACCAATGTACTCCTAATAGAGATCATAATTTGGTGGTGACCCTTTCATTTCTCTTTTCCTCTTATTAAGACTAAATTTTATTAACCAAATTTTCGATGTGGGTATTCCCACAAAGATATTTTCTATTTACAACCTTTATTTTAAAAGAATAATATCAAATTGTGAGGACGCAATTTATTGAAGGAGGGAAGAATGTAACACCCCAAGATTTCATAGTATGTACTTCTTCAAAACTATTCAATAACTTGAACTACACGTGACACCGAGTTCAAGCGCACCATGACTTACCAAACAAGTCGTTCAAAAGAGGTTATGAATAGTATTAACTAAATTTTGAACCTTATTTGATCCTTATCATTTTAGAATCCATATTATGAGTTTCTTAGACATAATGTAAGAACAAATTCTTTTTTTCAAATAAAAGAAGTATTTTTCAAAAATGCACTTTTACCAACTTTAATAGTGAACCCTTTTTAAATCCAGTATTTTAAACATTTATATATTCTATTTAACTAAATAAATTTATGGGGATATAAAACAAATTACAATTTAACACCCCAAGCTTCCATGGTATGCTTCTCTTTGAATAATATAGTAGCGTGTGTTGTACGCAACTTCGAGTTCTAACACACACTACAACCAATCAAACTAGCCGTAATGAATAGAAATAACTACTTTTTAAAATATTATAAATTTTATCTATTAAAATGGACTTCATTTTTGGATTTGGAAAATAGAATTTATCGTAGGGTGAAATTTTGGTACTTTTCGAATAACTTTTATATTTTGATGAATAGTGAAAATTACTTAATTTTAATTAAAAACAACTTTTTAATCAAAATAATTTGTAGTGATAAATTATGAATTTGAGTGGTTTTAAAGTATATTTAGAATATAGTTTTACCATTTAATTCAATTTTTCTCATTGGACAAAATTTCACAATTAAACCGGACATAAACAAGTGTCAATCTTTTGATAGTTATTATCTTTTAAAAACACCCTTTTTGTTTTAACAACGAGAATTAATTTAAAATACTTTTTGCCACTTCTGTGTTTTGAATTTGGAAAAATGGATTCCATATTTGTAATCAGGATGTTAATACTGTGTAAATAGGTAACCTTTATTTTTAGACATTTTGAATAATTACTTCGGTAAATATTTTATTTACCATGGTTAAGGGTAAATCCGGTAAATAAGGGTTAAAAACTAATATAATAATAATACTAAATTACCCTAAAACATGTCATAACCTTATTTGTGGATACATTTCCGACAATGGGAGTATTTCGGTCAATTTTGGGACCCCATGGAGCCACTTGTAAGTGATAGGGAGACTTTATTTTAATTAAGATAAAATGAATACAAAAATGACACAAACATATATCTTTTAGAAGAACAATTTTTACATAAGGTTATGTATGTTGAATTTTCGACTATAAATATTCATTAGAAATATAAAAAGATTTAATACATAATGATATTTTATTTATAATTTTTAGACATTATATAATTTAATTTATTTATGACTCAATGGTGATGCAGTAATTACCATAATAGTGAAAAATTAGAATAATTGATATTATAAATACCCAAATAAATTTAATTTGAGACTTTTTATAAATACCAATAATTTTCTAGGTTAATATTGAATTTTATAATTTATTTAATTAACTTTTTTCGAAGTAATAATTCTATTATGAGTTTTAGAAAAATCAATTATTGAATAGTGTCAAATTTGACATAAAAGAGTCTTTAAAACAAATATTATATTATAAATTGATATTAAATTATTAAAAATCTAATGTTCGGTCAAGAGACTCATATCATCATATTTTTATCATTAATGGACCACTTGGGGGTCTCTTGTATGTATATAGTACGTTTATTAACTATATAATATAAAAATACAAAGTGACATGGTAATTGTTAAACTAATTAACAAAGAGTTAAAACCAAAAGATAAGGTTAATATAGTGACTCAAACCCGTATAAAATCTATTGGATGAGTAGTTTTCGACCTAGACCCATCTTAAAATTTAAATAATACACTTTTGATCCACTATAAACCGAATATGAATTTATTATAAATTAATACTTTTAGTTTTTTCTAAAGAGCCCCTCCTCCCCCTTATAAAAGGACCCAACTTATAACCAATTCATCACACCATAAAAGCCTTTTGGTTCGGCCATGATCTACCCAAATAATCTCTCAACATCCCTAAATTCATGCAATAGGCCTTAGTCTGATCGGAAATCCAACCAAATGGGCCATTTTGATCAAATCAAAAGGAAGAACCCGAAGAAGAGGTAACGTCTTCACCACCCTCTTTAAATTTACTTTCTTCTTCAACTTCTTCTTTCCTTTTTATTTCCATTCTAAAATAATAAATCTAGTATCTTCTATATACTGTAATGTTATTATAATTATGGAACAAACAAATTCACTATTTTATCCATCCATTGAATGACACGTCACCATAAGTGCGTACGTAAGGCCTACCGTCTCCACGTTGTGGTGTAATTGTTATTCAATATATTAGTATTTAGATGGTTATAATAGTGATGTATAATTCATGTAAATAATAAATATAACATGATAATGATTCTTTATATATAATATACCATCCAATTATGTATTATTTTAATATCAAAAGAATAATATTTTCGCTCGTGCGTACGTACGGATTACCGTCTCCACGACGCGATGAGATTCATTTCCAAGTTCACCATTCATCGATGATTATAAAAATATATATTACTAATAAGTATATAATATATGACATAATAATGACACTGGAGATATATATTTATATATATAAGTATTTATTTACTCACATATATCTTATTCACTTACTTCTGTTAAATACTATATGAAAACAGAAACATCGTTTATGCGTACGTACAGACTACCGTCTCCATAAACGGTGCTTTCCATTTCATATATATGTCTATTATACATATTTATATTCTAAATATATATGATATATTTATCATGTTTTATATTCTGGAAGTATTTAAATCATGATCTATGTGATACAATCAAGAGTAAAATGTTAAAACCCGTACGATAAAGAAAGCGATTATTACCCGAAATATTAATTTAACATGGAAATAATTATTAAATGGGTAGTATAAAGTCATAAATGAATCATGTATGATATCATAAATATTAATATGGTTCTGTTATAATTTAATAACATTCTACGATCTTCTTACAGGAGGTTTAAAGTACCCTCGACTAAAGAAAAGTGCAATGTAAGGGGTTTTCATCTCACTCCTTATTCCCGTGAGATTCATGCCATATTTCCACTATTACCTTTTGTGTGGTGTATGTACTGACCATAATTGTATTATTTGGGTAATACACTTTAATTTATGTGTATTTACATATTCATTGTATGATGCCTCCTTCATGGGTTGTATGTTTCGTATGTTACCAAATTGGTAAGTGTTAATTCCTCAATCTCATCATTATCCGAGATTGTTTATGTGTAAGTATTTACTGGGAAATTTTTATCATCCATGTCCATTTTTCATAAAAATGATTTCAAAATGAAGATTTTAAGGATTTTTAAAGGTAATCTTTATCATGATAAATATTTCAAATGTTTTAAAGATTTATCTTTCTAAATCTTTTTAATTAATGCCCGTGTTTTCAAAATGATTTTAAGGATTTATTTATATGGAGATGAATGTTTTGAAATGATATTTATTTTAAAATGTTTCAAAGTGTTATGGGAGACATTTATTCAAAAATCTCTTTAAAATTACTTCCTTTATAAATGTGTTAATTTTCAAGGATTTCGAGAAAAGAGATATTTCTCTCAAATTGTTTTGGTTTATCTATGTCAACATCATTTGATGGATTTTAAGATTATTTGAAGTTGATTTATTATGATACAAAACTTTTGTATTTTATTGAAGGTTTTTTGATATGTTTTAATATGGATGTGTTATTTTTATACCATTCATGGTTTATGGAGAAAGTATTGACATTTTTTATACTAGTTTTAATACGAATGTTTATGTTATATTTAAACCTTTTCCCATGGGAATGAATTTGGCTTAGTAAGTGATGGGTGGAGCCCGCTATAGCTCCTCGATGCATCGGTAGGTCTCATGAGACAAACTAGGGTCTTGTCCAAGGCCTTGAAAAAATCTTATTTGTAGTCTTGGCACGAGGCCTTGGTTATGTGGTTATGATAGTCTGGAATTATGCATTCCATCATTATGAAAGTTGTTAGTGATATTGCATGTGATTATTCGATTAGTAAAATATCCATGTGAATAAATAAATGGAATTATTCCATTTTATTTCTGCCATATTATGCTGAATTTCATGTTTAAAAAGATTTAGTTTTAGTTTTATATATTGCCTTAAATGTTTATTCTTATTTTTGAAAGTTTCCGCTATAATGCTTACCCTTACTGAGCATTTGAGCTCACCACTTTTTATGTTTTATTTTTCCTAGGATTCCAAGAAGTGTAATGTGATTGATATGAAGGGTTAATCCAAGGGAATAATGGCATTCATAAATATTATTTATGTTGTTTTGTATGTCTTAAAATGCAATGTAACATGCATGTATGTAATCTATTTTCCAAGATTGCTAAACTGGTTGGTCTTTCGGGACTTCATTCCTTGTAATTATGCTAATGTATTAAAATAATGCACTGACTCTGGGTAACTGGGGTCAGGGCGTTATACGTGCATTGTTTAGAAAATGATAAGAACGTTCCATTATTTTAAAAAATAATAATAAATGGTTAAAAATGTATTTTGAAAATAATAATAGGATAATACAATATTTTTTGATAACATTTCTAGAATGATTTATTTTTCAAGAAAACATATTTCCTTCCAAAGAGAGAAATAATGTTTGATTTTATTTAAAAAATTCTTAATAATTTTAGGTACCAAAGAGTAGAAAATTAGTACAATTACTTGATGATTTCATAAATTAATATATTATAATAAATTTAATGAAATTTTTAGAGATATTCTTTATAATATTTTATTACTGAAAACATAATCAGGAATAATCCCAATAAATGATGAGATTGTAATAAACAGTCATTACAACTTTAGTACATTTGAACCATAAAAAACATGAAGAAATAACATAAAATGAAATTTAAAATATCTTGAAGATGAATATACACATGATATTACAATTCTAGGGGTTGTATATACACCTTGTGAAATAATATGTGTTCATAACATAATATAAATCTAAAAGAAAAGTAATTGGAGACAAAGAATCTCTTACCTTAAGCCTTGAATTATGTCGTACTCAGTAAAACCTCATGTATAATAAATATAAGTTTATTATATATCTAGTATAGAACCATATTCATATATATAATTACATATATTATTTTATTATGTCCTTTTGTAAACTGTTTATAAAAAATTCCATGTTAATGTTACGTTTCGAGAAATAACTACTCTATTTTTCATATAAGGTTTGATTTGTTATAATTTTACCCTTCTTATTATTTCATGGAAACATAATATAAAAAATTTTATACATTATTAAAATATAATCTATATTGTGTATATATTTATTTATAGTTACTCATGTTATTTAGTGATAGGAAATGAAATACATATTTTATGGAGAAAACAGGTTATGCATACACATGATTTTTTTTGTTTTCTTGTTTGGTTGAAAGAAAGAAAATAAAATGACATATATATTATTGTATTATAATATATTGTTTATATATATCACATATATCTATTAAAACAATCCTTAATACATTCCTTGTTAAGTGTGAATTAATTAGATTGCTTTGTGAGGTGGTGGTTTACCATGCACACAAACGACGTTACCTTATTCCCAAAAATATATAGATTATAAAATTATGTGGCATATAATAATTACACAATAAAATTTAAATCATAAATATTATAAATATAATACATAAACTAGAAATAAATTATTATGTCAAACTATGGGTGGGGGTAATGGAAAACTAATCAACATCTATTTACGAGGCGGTGGTCTATTGTACGCATGAAAGATGATTATGTAACCCATTTGATGAAAGTGGAGATGGTTGTATGTAATGACCTTAAGATAACAACATATAATTATATTGAGCCTACATAATTTATTATATAAGCTGGATATAATAAGTATTTAAGGGTGTGTAGGATCAAATAAAACAAAAACAATCGTTCGTGAATATAACCAGTTCTACGGGTATTGTTTATAATGTTTCACTAAAATAAACCATAGTATGAAGTTATAGATTAATTAAGGATTATTGGGTGAGGGAATGGATTTTCGGAAGTGATTTTAGTAGGGTTTGTTCAATAAAAATGGATTCATAGGTATAAATAAGCGAGGGTAGTGAGTCTCTTTTATAATTTAGGAGGAGTGGATTTTTTTTAAATACCAAAATATATTCAATATTGGGAGGTTAATCATATCTCATGTGGCTCAAAATATGATTAATAATATATGGGAGGGACGAAATGTTCTAGAAACACCTCTAAAAAATAAACACATTTTTTATCAATTTATTTCATAGTCATTAAGTTCACTCAATTTTATCCATATCATTTTTACAAAGTTATCTTGTATATTTTTATTTACCTAGGTAATTTATAAATTAAGAAAAATATTAAAATACATTTCTTCAATATCTTATACCAACTTATTCCATATATGAATTCTAATTTATTAAATAATATTATTATGTGGGTGTAAAATTAATTTTGACACAAATGCATGTAATGCTCCAAACACCTTTTAACCATAATTGTGGTAATTAATTTTAATAATTTTCTCTAATAATTATTGAACAATATTAATTTGAAAATATTAGATAATATAATTAATTTTAATTCCAAATATTTAATCCATTTTTTCAAATTCCATTCATTTATGTGTCATAAGTGAATTTTAAAAAATTATCCCACAGACATGATGAGAATGTAGGTTTTTTAAGATAAACTTATCAAATGAGTACAAAGTTTTTATATCCAATTTCAATATGAAATTAAATCTAATAACATAAATTGGTATAATGGATATATAATCTAACTAATTTATCTCAAATAAAATTTAAAATATAAATTACCTTTATAAAAATATTAAATGACAAAGTTATTTTCAATTAAAATGAAATATTTTCCCTTATTCATCAATGGATGTGATTTTATAAAAAATTCTAAAAATTCACTTAATGATAATTTTCATGTTTTTAATTCAAAAATGAATTTTATTTTATAAAATTTAATTTCTAAAAATCTAAAAAAATAATTATATTATAAAAATCATTTTTCAGACCATATAATATTTGAAATATGTAAATAATTTACTTAGAATTATGTATATTGCTATAAATATTTTCTCTTTATAAAAAACCATTATACAAAATATTTTAATAGTATTTATTTCAATTCAAATCAATAAATTTTATTTCTTGGTTACTAAGATTTCATTTGAATAACAAAATTAATTTTATATCATTATTTTGATAAAACAAAGTGTTGTGTGTAACGCAAGCTATTATAATGTTTCATGTAACACAATATTTTTTGGTGTTTCAAAAAACTCACGATTTATGTTGTGTTACATATAACACACTCTTGAATTTGTGTTACATGTAACTCAAGGGATCAAATAAATATAATTTAATAAATAAAATTCAATTCATAAAACACAGGGTGTTACCACTTCAACCACAAGTGTGTAATATATATATTCTCACATAAGGATATCTACTTGTAATGGAGTTAATGGATAGAGTTCCACTTATAATATAGCCCTGAGGTAGTCTAAATACCTTTGAAGGGAAAAATTGGTGATGATGCCTTTATAGTGAGATATTGCTCTTATTTATTGAGAAACGAAAAGAGGAGTTGACATTCATGGTTAGGGATGGTGTGGATTACCCCAAATCAATATTTGTTAGCACTATACTTCATCAGTTATTTATGGAGGATAAAATTTTATATATCAAATGTGAGAACTCTAATATTTATGATTCTATTACAATTACTCATAATGGATTTCATGAAGGTGTGGATATTATCATCCTTTCATTGGGTGGACCATAGTAATAATGTTTTTTTGTTGGGAGGTTTTGAGGGGTTTTCACACATTTTCATTGGAAGTGCATTCCGGTGTGGAATCAACGTACCAAGAAATTCTATGTATGTTTTTTTGTATAAGAACGAGACACTGTGTCCCAAAGTTTGTCTCTTCATGCTTCACATGTTAATAGTTCCTGGTTGAGCCCCATGTTCCCTCAGGTTTGGAATATACCCTGAAGGCTCTTGAGTGATTGTGGTATGATACCTATATGGAAATTTTAAAGGGATTCCATGATCTTCTAGAGGATGTGATGATATCTTGGTGATCAAAGATCAGATAACTTTGTTAGTACACTTATTATCTACCAATGATAAATGTTTAGTGGGCATCATGGGAAACCATTACATGTAGAAGATAAGCTGGATTAATATATTTCCCTTAATAATTATATTTGATTGTGATTCTCTATTAACATCACTTATATGGAGAATATTATAAGAGGCCTTTGGGCATCAGTATCATTTGAGAATGACATATCACCCCCAAATTGATGGATAGACTGAGCGAATATTTCAGGTTATAAAGGGCCTGATTTTGGATTTCCTATTGTACATTGGCCATATTTGGAAATATCAACTACCATTTGAAGTGTTTGTGTATAAATAAATTACAACTCTATCCTGAGTATTACCCCATTTGAGTTTTTTTTTCATAGATGCCATAGGACAACACTATAATAATGTTATCCTTGTGAGTCATTACTAATGGGCCCAATATGGGTGTGATTAACAATTGGGAATATAAATACTATTTATGAGTGGGTTAGTATTTCCTAGAGATATAATAAATATTATGATGAATGAATATAAATCATTTATAGTTAAAAGTGGGAAACCATGTCTTACTGAAGGTATCATGATATTGAAAATTAATGATATTTTATAGAGGTAGTAATTTATCTCCAAAGATCATCGACTCTTTCCTGATACTATATGGGACTAGAAAGGTTTCGCGATATATAGAACAACCTCTATAGTTTTTTTGGGTATGCGGTGTATTGCACATGTCGTAGATAATGAGATATGTGCATTACTTGTTGTAGGTTGCTGACTGTGAAGAGTCGGACATCAAGGATTGAAATTCCTTCACAGAGTACCTGTTAGAGATTAAGGGTTAGAAGGAGAATATCTTACATGAATTAGTGATTCCATTGGTACATGTCCGGTGGAAGCATAAAAATATTTTGGAGAGCATTTGGGAGTAGGAAAACCAAATATATGCCCAATACCATTATCTTTTTGTGTTGTAATTTTTCATTTCTAGATGAAAATCCCTGTGGTGGGGAGAATTTAGAGACACAATTTTTCCCTTGTTAATATTATGAAAATTTTAAAGAATATTTTTGAGGCTATGAGCTAAGTCACTCTGGGATTATGGGGCTTGATGAGGCCCTATATTGATATGATGATAAAATTAAATATAAAGAATAATGCATGCATTTTTTTTAAAATGAATGGGATAAACCCAAATAGAGTCAGGGATTGAAATCTTAGATATCCATTAAATCCGAAATTCTTTTTTTACAATAGGTGTGACACAATCTTTTCAGAAATATTAATTTTGTTAAAATGAATTTTCAGAAACAAATAATTAAATATATCTATTTATTTATTTCTTAATTAATTTCCATGGCCTATATTATCATATTATTGAATCCTATTATCGAAAAATCATGGAATTTTACAAATAATACTAGTCATTTGGAGATATTATATATAGAAAACCTACTTTAACACACAACAAACGCATAGGTGGAAGATTAGTATTCAATGAACTTGAACAAATGAGTTCATTGATTTCTCCAAAAAAGTGACATGGAACCACTATTCATTAGTGATCAATCTAAAATTGAGATTGTGTGTTTGTTTTATTGGGATATATCTAATTTTATTATAACATTTTGGATGATAAATCATTTACAAAATGAGAAAAAATTCTCAGATTGATTTTTGAGTATAATTGATAATTTTATTTTCCTTGGATTAGGAGTTGTTGATGCTTATATGTCGTCGATTATTACTCATCTTTCATCATCTTCACTTCATCAAATTGAGAGAAAACCTAACAATATCCATGTTTCATTCCACATTTTTTTGTTTTTTTATTTTATACGCATATTTTATGGTATTACATCGTTGTAATTTATTTTTTGGGTATTTTGAAAAATACCTGGTAAATGGCCATTGAACAATCATACTTTGTTGAAAAATATCATTATCATCACCTCAAGTTTGGTATTGATTGCATGAATAAGGTGTAATGATGACTATGGTAAATTGGGATTAGATCATATTTCCCTATATATGGTTGGGAATTTGGGTGGTGGAACTATGTGATGGGAGGTAACGATTAAGTGGATTAGGTGGATGGAATCATACCATTAGTGAAGTCGGGGTTTGGTTAAATCATATCCATGATTCAATGGAGAGATTTTTAGGTTACATGAAGACAAAAGTGGTGTGAGTGTATCTTTATGAAGAACAAACATGTTTTGGGAAATCGAGACATACACATTTTTTAATCTAAATAACATATTCCATGTATCCCCCTGGTTATGGAAACTGTGCTTTTCAAAAAATAAAATTTCACACATTGTGTTGGAGCTAATGAATAGCTTGTAAACAAAGATTAGTGACTCATCATGTACCCATTCGGTACATAAGTGTAGATATGTCCATGTATGCAGGCATGACTAGAATACATGGTCATTACTATATACATAGAAATGACCATCTACTCAGACATGTCTAGGTACATGGGAACAGCCAGTGTACGTGGGCACGACCAAAGTACCTGGGTATGAGGTGTAATACATGGGAATAAACATGGTCAGGTCGGAATATACTACTACACAACAAGTACACCTTTTTATACACATTGTACTATTTATTTCCAGTTTGAAACCATATTGATCTTCCGTATCGATAATTATCTCTAGGGTGCATCCCGTCAATCCATCCTAATGGGGGTACAATGAGTCATCACATCATATGCATAGGATTTGATCTACACTATAATATTATTGAGAAATAGATTTTGGGAATACCTTCACATGGCTTCGGTTGTGATCCTATATCATCATGTTCATCCTTAAGTGGGGTTCTATGAATCATTTTGGCCAACTTACCCAGGTGTTTGATCCCCTACATAGAGAATTATTATATATAGGGTCAGATATACCCCACAATCCCTAGGAGAGATATCCTATATGTGTATCGATATATATATATTTGGTTCCATTGTGTGCATTTTCAATGAGATAATTGAAGAAAAATACCTCTTATATGAGCTCTGATAGTGTTATTAGACTCATGGCGTAACTTCTCCTGAGAGTGTGCTACCACAAAACCAATAGTTAAATCATAGTCTAGTAGTGAATTTGGGACATTACTCTGAGACATCAGAATATATGGGTTATTATTATAATATTTCTTATTATTATTTTCATTACTTAATAAAAATGAACTGACTACCCTCTTTATACATTATTTTATTGTGATTAAAAATTTCCCTTCTAGGTATTGTATAATCACCCCTTTATACGATCTTCCCACATACATCATGTCTTGTATATTGGAAAAAACATTTTATGGAGTCCAAGTTGGAGAATGAGCATGTGGATCATAATTGAAATGGAAATATTATGGTTCGTATTAGGTTCTTCATCCAATAGATGTCCCATCCTTTCTAAGATGGTTGGAAACTTGTAGTTTTGCTGGGATTGTATTTGACCCTTTTTGATTTCCAAGACATTAGTCATAACATGATATGGGATACAGATATATGTGTGCACTCTATATATCAGTATTATTTGTTTCCTTTAACAATTTTATAAGTATTTGGAGATGTGTTCATGTGTACAGGTACCTTTGGATAAGGCCTACCATGTATGTGACATGAAAACTCGATGTTGGTCTCAAGTCCCTGGCCTACTAGATGTGGACTTGGGGTGTCACACTCAGCTTATATCTAGCTAGGAGCCCCTTTGTGGGATGAATAATGACATTAATTATTGTTTTTCATGGATTTTTCTAGATTAAGATGAAACAATAAGGTTAGAATGAGTAATATTCTTCAATATAGATATAGAATATGATCATGTGGCACAATATAAAGAATATAATTTTTTATGTGTACTAGATGACCTACATTGTATAACACATATTGTATCATACATAGATATATATGATATACTAGGGGTTCGTGGATCATATTTTATTCCCCAATACCTGAGGTTGTTGAGATACCTTGTATGAGGACCTTCATACTTTGAAACACAACATACAAAATTCTATAGGTTGAATGTGATAATATGGGAGTGATTTGGTATGTTTCTATTCATTTCATTGGTTGGAGCTTAACAAAGAATGTATTTTCCTCTATTACGATAATCATACCATATAGGCCCTAAATTGAGATAGATTTTGGATGTTTCCAGCCACAGAATGTTATTATTTATCTTTCTGGATATGATAAATGTAACATTCTTGTCCATAAAGAGGAAAAAAATGTGATGTATTCATTAATCATATTTTATTATAATCAGATATATAAGAACATATGTTTTGGATATATTGTATTGGAATGTTTGATTTCATTTGGTCACTTTATGTCTTGGACAAAGGAAAATTATTATAAATCACATTTTCATTTAATTCATAATTGTGGACATAAGTATCAAGATATAGGTTTTTGATATAGATCACGCCTGAACCCTATAGAGATTGTGTAGTAATTAAACAATCCAAGATTCCACTATCTTAATACACTTATAGATATATAGATTCATAATTTTGTTATCTATATAAAGGCCCACGGGGGAACACTTTGTGGTTGACTGAATGGGGACTAATTTTGAATCAGTGAGAAACTCTAAAATTATTTATAATAGAAAATCAAAAAGTGTTTTTGAAGGGTATTCATTAGGTATTTCATATGTTTCTAAACAAGGTGGAGTTGATGATAGATTTACACATTATTTTTAAATGATATCCAAAAGGAGTTTTGGATATGGTTTAATAAGGTAGTGTGTAATATATAATATAAGGTGAATCAACTTAGTGTTTTGTATGATCTAGTATAATTGAAAAATTTGTTTAGATATTCAGTAGATCCATATTTATATATGATATATTTATGGGATATATGTCAGATTTCATGAGATTTATGATGTTCATGAAATAAAATATTTTATCTAGTGCATGTTGAACACCTGAACCATTCACCCAAACAAGGTGACAAGAAATGAAATCATTTCATATAAAGCTTATAGGGAGTAAATTAATATGATGAATAATATATCCATTGAGTTCATACAAGTGTTTTAACATATGAGTTAATAAGTAAAACACCATTGGATCATCCTTGGGTGTTATATAAATCATTTCCATATGACATCAATATTTGGTGGGTGATTGCTTCATGTTTGGCTGACACTCATTATACTAAATATCTCATAATAATTTACCATTTCATTAGAGGTATTAGAAAACAAGGGAGTGAAGATGGATTCGATTCAACCATCATATGATTTAGTGAAACTCATGGAATACCTTAGAGGTGGGAAGATTCTTCAACTTAGTTACCTTTAAAAACTCTATTTTGAGAATATTGAGAAAGATGAAATGTCTCTTTAGTGTAAGGTATGATCAATTTACCAGGTTCTTAATTTCCATATTTTATACAATTTCATATAATTACCCCTAGGGATCCTAAAAAAATTGTTTTAATTATTTTTACTATTTCTAATAATTGTTATCAGACTATAAAAATCCTTTCATAAATAAGATATCATGTATTAATAATAAATAATAAATAAATATATCATTCATTCAAGTGTTTTGTTAATTTAAAATATATGAATGGTGGAATTATTATTTCCATTTAAAATAAAGCCCTGATTTCCCCCCTAACTAGTTATCATCACATGTTTTTATGTTCTATGGTGATATTTTTGGATTATATTTAAAAATAATATAGTGACAATATAATTGGAGACTTATTATTTAAAATAACTAGTTATTTAAATCCCATGGAATGTCATGTAGTCATTGATATACATAGGTGTGTATTATTTTAATCAATCAAGTTAACCTTGGGTCATAGGGATACTAAAATTTCATATGCATCACATTGTGTCTTAAAAAATAATGGCGTGGTGGGGTATATTTTTAGTCAAGTATTCAACTGGATCTAAACTACGATAAGATTTCCCTATTAACATAATGAGAGAAGACATCTGGCCCTTTTCTGAATTAGACTAACCAAATTGCAGTTCATACATAGTTGACTCAAATGTGATATGTTTAACTACATGAACATAAGACATGTGATGTACACAAACCGAAGGTGTATGGCATGTGATGTATTCATCTACAATGGACATATTTTTCTCGATAATAACTAAATTATAAGGTGGCCTATACAAGGATGGAATCATTCAATGTCTAGTGATCACTAGATGTATATGAAAAAGGATTATATAGGTATAAATAAAATTTATATGGCACATCTTGTTTTGTAAATGATTGTACGAGATATGAGTATGTTTCATAGAGATCGTATCAGAACCCTACATAGCTTCATTATTAGAGAAAAATTTTCATAGGATATTATTTTATTTATAAATATATATATATAATTGGGATTTCATATTTATTATCAACACTAATAAGGCCCTCAGGGTCACATAGTTTGTCCTTTGGAAAGGTACTATATTTTAGACAATGTATTGTTATGAAATTTATAGAGTTTGATAACAATTGTCAAATGGAATTTTATATTGATTCACATATATATATTTTTTATTTTATTAACTCCATGTGGTATTTATAAAGAAGTTTTTGATTGTTTCATATGAACTTGAAAGGAGTATATGATATTTTAGTATATACCAATATCACTGTAAAGGATAATCCTATAACGAATATCATAAGATATGATATATTAATATCTTATAGATACATGGGATGCATTAATTTTTTATCTTTTGTAGAGTATGATAGTGTATATCTTATGTTTTCTACATGCATGAAACTCACTTCCCTCACAATTAATCCTTAGTTATAATAAATTATATAGATGATTAATTTCATGGAATACATTCATTGATAGATTTTAATGAATGAAATCCAACGTAATGTAAAGTATGGGTGATATGAGATAGCACCCAATACATTTGATATGGTCAATGGAATTCATTAAATAATGAGTGTCGAGGAGGATTATATAAGGTGTGGTTTCCATACTAATTTTTACAATAGTTCACTTGAATGAATTCTAATATGATCCTTTCTCTAAACATTTTTTTTTCACATAGTGATGGTTCGGAAACCCTTTAAATGATTTTATGTCCTAAATATGTGATCTAGTATCCTTGTATGATTTAATCCTCTTAGAGGTAGAAATCCATTATTTTCTACCATTGTGATTTTTATTATACATAAATAATCAAAGATTGAATTTATGGGCTAATGTAACTATAACTCAAATTTGAAATTATTATTTTTAACATAAGATGTTTATCCATGAGGATAGATCATGAATTATCACGAGTATTTTTATGATATATTAATAATATATGGTTATCCCTCAATACCCATCAATTTAGACTAGAATGCATATATGGTTTTTCTGTGTTCATAATAGAGATAATGAGTTTGAATGTGTGAAGTTAAATAAAATAAATTTCTTCAATATATATTATTATTGTTGGTTAAATTTCATAAATGATGTTAATTGTTAATTATCATATCAATGTGAATAACGGATTCTTTAATTTTATGATGATTATTTCATCAAAGGGATGAAAACTAGGAATCATAATGACTATTCTAAACCACCATAGCCAATGACTACTAGATTAGTGGGCATATATAAATGATTCATGATTCATGATAATTATCTAGGGAAATGGGATATTAAGTAAAAAAATTAATGGGTAATAATTATATTATAATATGAATGGGAGAAGAAAATAAAGTTGAAGTCACAACTAATATAGATATGAAATCCAATTATAGGTATGATTTGATAGATGGTGAACTTGATGGAATAAATTTAAATGGGGGATCTAGGGATGTATGCAATACTGTAATAATCAACATCGATGGAATAAGAAGGATTGGTATATAAATAGGTAAACCCAAAGCCATTATAGAATTTCTTTTGAACTCAAAATAGGAGAGGGTAGGGGAAGCCTTTGATGTTGATTCCGTACAAAAATAATTTTATAGGATGTATGTAAGGGAACAGAAAGTCTATATCATCAATGAAGGAGTATAATATATCAATATACATGATCATATATTTCTCCCTCGAATTAAAACATGAATGATAAATCTGAAGGATTATATAATGAGATGAGACAATATGTCTCATTGTCTTTTGTTGTTGTTTATTTTTTATACAGGTTCTCATTGAACCCTTAATGTTGTTTTATTGAAAATTGAACAAATATAATTTTATACATATTTCACTAATCGATTTATATAAAATATTATAACAGGAGTTAAGGAAATTTTATGATTAGTGTGAGTTTTATTTCTTATCCAGATATAAAATATTTTCATGAGATGAAAAAGTATTTTTGTGTTACAGAAAACTCATTAAGTATACCCCATGGTCTGTTATACAGTTTTTTATATATAATGATTTTATGTTTGATATTAGGATTTATTCAATACCTAATTATTATTTAGAATACCCACTGTAATAAAATTCATACTTTTATACCTTTCTTATGTCAACTTTGAGGCTACACTACAATAACACCCCAGATATTTCAGAATATATATTTCTATTTATAAACATTTAAGTGTTTGGTAGATTTATTTACAAACAAAACTAAGAGTAGAAAAACCTTGTTTTGCTTTTGAAATATATACATAATTTTTTTTATAAAAATGAATAATTAATGAATAATTTAATATAATTTTTTTTAAATTAATATTAAATCGCTTTTAGATTAAATATGCATTTTTGATAAATGAATTTTTTATTTGAGAAATTTATATGTATCATAGTAGTTTAAATTAATCACTAATGATAAATGATTATAATAAAATTGTTATGTTATATCCAATAAAATTAATTATGAATAATTTTATTTTTTATTAGACAAGGTTTGAAAATAAAGTCATTTAATGTTAAAAAATGTATTCTAAAAAAATGATTTTTTTTAATTTGTGCAATTATATTTTCAATAATGTATGAAAATTTTAGTTATTTTATTTTAATATAATTGAAATTAGTTTTTAAATAATAATATTAAAATTACATAAATTTAAGTTTTGGGATTTTTTAGAAATGATTTAATTTTAATAAGATTGGGGAAAATACTTATTCTTTGAAAATAATTATTTCTATTATTTAAATTAAGTTACTTAATTATCCTTATATATTATTTATTATGTATTAGATTAAAATATAATATATTTTATGTAACATAATATAGTTCAGTCCACATGAATCATCATTTTATTTTAAATAGGTATAAGTTCATTTTAATGGTTAAGAAACTTTTTTTCTTTCTAAAACCAATACTTTTATTTTTCACAATTATTTAAAAATTATATTATTAGAGTTTTATTAATATAATATTGAAAATTTTATTTCATATTTTTAGTCAAAATTTTAAAATTTATTAATGGGGAAATTTTCATTTTTGTTTTATGACACCACAAACATTTTATGGTATGTTGTTCTTAAATACTTATTATTCATTAGATAACCTATATAGCATTATGACTATGTATTTTTTAATTATAACATTATAAGAAAAAGTTATAACATATCCATTAAATATTAATTTTCCACTTCTATGTTTTGAATTTCGAAAAACAGTCATCTAGAATTGTTACCAGTAAGTCATTTGAAACCTGATAGAACCATCTTGATTTTTTGATGAATATTAACATACCTCGTATGAATAGTAATATGAATAGTAATATGACCATTATAAATATTAAATAATTTTAATATTTTATTTTCTTATGGTAATAAAATAATAAGATCTTGGTTGAAGTTTCAATGAGATATAGAAATAATTATATCTTTAAAATTGTATTTTTTTTAATTAACTTGAATTTATTAAAAAAATTAAATTAAAATTACATAGAAAATTATGTTCAAAAAATGGAGTTCATTTTTGAATTCTAAACATCAAAAAATGGTTACGGTGAATTTTTGGGTTTCTTCTAAAATACATGAATTTTTCATGAATAGTACAAATACATTTTGAGTTTTTGGTAGTTAAATGACATCATAATGATGTAATAATTAAATATAAATGACTAGTCGACATGTGTACAGTAACCTATGACATGAGGTGTCCCATTTGGCTAAATCCATGGGAAAATACCATGGTAAAGCCCATGGTTTTTCAAAAACCATTAATGAGGTGTCCCTTTTAATTAATAAAAAACTCTCTCTTAATTACTATAAATATCCAATCACCCCCTTCATTTTCATTCATTCAAAACTCAATATCCTCGAATATATAGTTTTATTACCTCCCTATTAGTCCTCCCAAGTCATCCTCAAACCCACAAGGTCCCAATCATCATGTTTAGGGAGTTACTCTACAAGGTAATAAATTCAACCACCCTTCACTTTTCATAATGATTTTTTTATGTTTTCTATTTTATTTTAAATTGGACTATGGGGGGATATTTCAATCATTATTCCATTTAATTCCCATATTATGTAATAGTTATGAGATAAACCATTTCTCTTATCAAACTATTTTATTAAATTTTAGGTGACGTGGTTTGGTTGCCGAAGTTTCGTAAGAGATTTCTCATTTTTTCTATTATTTTGAGTTTATTTCTTTTATACTTATTTCCTCATCTCACCTCATCAAAATGCTATCATAATTCCAGTAACTTACAGGAAATTAAATTATATTATTCTACTATAATATTTCATCATCATATCTCTTTCCCCCACCTCTTATACTAAAAACGAAAACATCGTCTGAGATGTGTTAATTTATCACACTCAAGGATGAATGGTTATCAATTTTCATAACCATGTCCAATTCTTGTTATGAAATCCTTTTTCTGGTTGAACCAAATCATAATATATTTATTTCATCTCATTATGGTTCTGTAATCCATACACACTCATAATATGGAATAATAATACCAAACAAGGTCATAGTTCACAAAACCGCTAAGCTTAATCCAAGCATTTATCAAAAAATTTAACTAATGATTCATCCTCAATTATATAACTGAGATTCATTATAAGATAATCTATATCTCTTTTTTGTCACAAATAATATATAATAACAATTTGGGGTTTTTATCCACATTTTAAATGAACTTCCATTCATGAAACCAAGTGAATGAATCATGAAAACCAAGGAAGAAAATGCTTCCAAAACAATAAAGTTGAACAACTTAAACCCATTAAAAAGGACATTAATAAACCAAATAAGGTTATAATATATCAATTAAATGTATATGAGGTTCAGGAATTATTAATTAATGAATATATATTTGATTATTTAGGTCATTAAAACAAATGAAGAACACACTCGAGCAAAAGGTAATGGGTTTCTCATATCACTTTCATTTCCGTGAGATTTCCATTATTCATAAATTATTTCTTATATGTGGTATATGTGTACGTAAATTAGATATATAATAATATTATTATATTTATATTAATTTTATTCAATGAATCATTGTAGATTTATTACGTTCTGGTCATATGATTCGACTGATTACATTGTGGTAAGAGACTTTGTCTCAACTTCTATTTTGTTATGACTAACTTTGTATTGTGCTCCTAATAATCCTTATGTAGTGTACCTAATTCCCATTTGAGATGACTTTTAATTTGAAATTATATTTATATTAAATATCTATAACCTCATATAATGTATATGTTTGTTTTCTTAACCGTATAGCATTTTACATACAGTGTTTATTTGGAATGTTATTTTAATTATGGAAATATTGATGAATCTGTATACAATAATCTATACAGTTATTGAAAATGAATATTTATCTTGTATTGAATCAATATATAAATTATTATTTGGACATAAAGTGGTGAGTGGGGCCTTCTATAGCCCCTCGATGCATCAGTTGGTCTCATGAGACAAATCAGTTGGCGACAAACCCTTCGAGTTTGTTTCCAAAAATCAGACGGGTTTCTACCCACAGAACTAAACTGTTTTATAGTACTATGGTATCATGTTCCATATAAATGACTACCAATTAATAATAATTCTCTTTATTCAATATTAATTACTACTATCTACATGTTTTGAATTTGGAAAAATATATGTGTGCAATTTCATTCTCAGTTTATTAATGGCGTGATTTTTTCATTAATTCAACATTCCATGTTGATTATGTCAAATTATTTATAATTCAGTTATTATTGATTCATGATTCCACCATTTCTAACCCTTAATGAGTGTTTCAGCTCAACCCTTTCATTTATTACATTCAACATGTGATGAAGAGTTGTTAATTTATTGAGTTTATGTGGAATCTGTTTTTAGTTTTTGTATTGTATTTTGTATCCTTTTCCAATGAAATTTGAGTTAAATCTATATATCTATTTTCTTCACGGATTCTAAATTTATCATTCCATCATGATTTTCATTCCTTATAAACATTCCAATATAACAAGTAATTCATTGTCTCTGGTCTATATGGGTTAGGGTGTTACAGTAGGTATCAAAGGATGTTTAGTTGAAAACATGGAAACTAGAGTAAGAAATTTATAGTAGGGAACACTGCTCTAAGGTAGTATTTGAGGATAAACATACAAGAATATCCTGGTATTTTGGTATGGAATAGATTATGTTAATCCTTCTATAAAATACATCCTTGTCTGGATACGAGCAGGTTGAGGTGGCTCTGTCACAGATATACCAAGGAGTGAAAGCTCTGACAAGGAGTTTCGGGCTTGACCCGTGGTATCCTGGTACCGGAAAACTGGCCTTGTTGCACACTTGGTTACAACACTCTCGAGGGATATGCTTAGGATAATTCATGTTTTCTTTATAATCCATTATGAAGTATTGAAATGTAAATTATTTCTCAAAGAGACCATTATTTTTATTATGGGATTAGCCATGTGAAGAATCTATTATCTTTAGAGTAGAGACCTCACCATTCGATATTTATCTAGACCCACCCCAATAGCTCTTTTGAATGCAAATCATGGAGATGATGAAAACCCAAAATCTATAGGTGAGGAAAGAAATATTCAATTTGAAGATGTGAATATAGTGCAAGAATACATTGATGTGTTTCGAGAGGATTTACCTAGACATCCTCTAGAGTGGGAAATTGAGTTTTCTATTGACATAATTATTGGTGAAAGAACTATATCAAATACCCCCTATAGAATTACCACTATGGTTTTAGTAGAGATAAAGAAACAACTAGAGTAGTTGTGTGAAAAAGGATTTATTCGACCTAGTGTTACTCCATGTGGAGCCCCGGTCTTATTTTTCAAAATGGAATATGGATCCATGAGGCTATGCCTTGATTATATGGAAATAAATTCTATTACAATAAAGAATAAGTATCATCTTCCACAGATTGATGATTTAATTGATCAACTTCATGGAGATCAATACTTTTCAAAGATTGACCTTCGATGCAGATATCATCAACTACATGTGAGGGAGGAAGATATTCTGATGACAACACTTCGAACCAGGTATGGGCATTAAAAGTTTACAGTGATGCCTTTTGAACTGATGAATGCACATATTTTTTCATGAATTTAATGAATAGTGTTTTCAAGGAATTTCTTGATAACTTTGTTGTGGTATTCATCGATGATATCCTGGTATAATCAAAAAGATATGAAGACCCTGAGTATCACTTTAATATTATTTTAAAAACTCTTAGAATAAATGAATTCTATGTGATGTTTAGCAAGTGAGAATTATGGCTCTAATTAGTTTCTTTTCTAGGTCATATTGTCTCTAATGATGGAATCATAGTTGATCCTATGAAGACAATGGAAATCCATGATTCAACCACACCAACAAACATAACCGAGGTACATAGTTTTATTGGATAAGTAGGTTACTATCGACATTTCTTTCAAAATTTCACCCGACTTGCTAACCCACGAACCAAGCTCACACACAATGAAGTAAAGTTTGTGTGGAAAAAAGAATGTACAAAATGATTCAATGAATTGAAATGAAGATTGGCCAATTCTCTAATTTCGACTCTACTATCTGGATGTGAGAGATTTGTAATATATAGTGATGCATCAATGAATGGTCTGGGTTTCATCCTAATGCAAAATGGTAAAGTTATCGCTTATGCATTAAGGAATTTAAAGACTCATGGGAAAAATTATCTAACACATGACCTTGAGTTAGCAGCTGTAATATTTTCTATGAAGATATTGAGACATTATCTTTATGCTCAAAAATTTGAGATACACAGATCACAAGAGTTTGAAAAACATTTTCACACCAAAACAAATCAACATGAGGTTAAAGAGATGGCTTGAGTCACTCAAATATTACGATTTCTCAATACACTACCACCCAGGAAAGGAAAATAAGGTGGAAGATGCATTAAGCATGAAATATCACGAACTTCCAACTCAAATGAGGATTGAGAGAGATCAAAGATTCATGGATCTACTAATGTTTGATATCAGAATTTTTAAGGATGGGGAAACATATTTCCTCTTTCAAATGATTTCTAAACCATCTTTACTAGAAAAGATAAAAGATATCAATCTGATGTTGAAAATCTAATCAAGAAAATTAATGATGTTAAGAATGGGATATTAGGAGATTTCGTATATGAGGAAGAAGTTCTAAAGTTTTGGAAGAGGTTATGCATTCCATCAGTACATGAGATAAAAAGGGAAATATTAGATGATGCTCATAGCTCATATTTCTCCACACAACCGGGTAGCACAATGATGTATAAAGGTATGAATGAATTTTTTTTAGGTGGTATAATATGATGTGGGAAATTGCTGACTACGTGTCAAGGTGTATAGTTTTTCAACAAGTGAAGGTCGAGAGAAAACATCCTAGAAGAGTAATGAAAACTCTACCTATTCCGATATAGAAGTTTCATAACATTAAGATGGATTTTTTCCTTGGAATATCGATGACATCTATAAGGTATGATTCAATAATGGTAATTATTGATCATCTCACAAAATCCACACATTTCCTTCCTATAAGAGAGGATTTACAGCTTGAGAGCCTAGCAGGACTTTATATTAATGAGGTTGTAAGACATCATGGTGCACCTTTATCAATTGTGTCTGATCAAGATCCCTAGTTTATATCAAAATTTTGGAAAAGTCTCCAGAAGGATTTGAATACTCAGCATCGTATGAGTACTTCTTTTCACCCCCAAAATTACGGATAGTCTGAAAGGACTATTCAAACTCTAGAAGATATGCTGAGGTCATGCTCTCTTGACTTCCAAGGTATGTGGGATAAATACTTGCCTTTGGTGGAAGTTCTATACAACAATAGTTTCCATTCTAGTATTCAAATGGCTCTATATGAAGCATTATATAGAATGAGATGTCGAACTCCTACTTATTGGGATGAAGTTGGTGAGAGAAAACTTATAGGCCCAAAACTTATTGAAGAGACCACGAAAAAGGTGAAGACAATCCCATCCCATATTAAAGCATCCCAATGTAGGCATAAGAGTTATGCTGACAACCAGAGAAATGATTGAGAATTCCAAGTGGGAGATCATGTCTTTCTGAAATTATATCCATGGAAGCATGTCTTAAGATTTAGTAAGAAAGGGAAACTGACCCCTAGGAATATCGGACTATTTGATATTCTGGAAAGAATTAGAGCAGTATCATACTATTTATAAATGTTGCCAAGTCTCCCCAATGTCCATGATGTATTCCATGTTTCATTTTTGAAGAAATAAATGCCAGACCCAATGCATGTACTCACCTATGAAGAAATAGAACTAGAACCAGATTTGTCATTTTGTAAAGAGCCTATTGGAATTCATGACACAATGGAGAAGGTATTGAGAAATTTAACAACTCGTCTAGTAAAGGTTCTTGGGAAAAACGATATTATGGAGGAAGTAACATGGGAACCTGAGGATGTTGTGAAGAATAAACACCCACATCTTTTTTGTGGGATTTACACATAAACTTTTGAGGATGAAATCCCGAAGGAGGGAATAATATAACAGACCCAACAATTTATGGTATCTTCCTCTTAAAAACTTTATATTCATTAGATATAATATATTTCATGAAGCACTATGTCTTTTGTGAATCAGAACATTATAAAAAAAGTTATAAGCTATACATTAAACATAAATTTTCCACTTTTATGTTTTGAATTTCAAAAAACGGCCATCTAGAGTTGTGACCAGTAAGTCATTTGGAGTTTGATAAAACCTACTGAATTTTTTGATGAATAGTAACATAACCATATGAATAGTAATATGAATCTTATAAATAGTAAATAATGATAATATTTTACTTTCTTAATGTAATAAAATAATGAGATCTTGGTTGATTTTTCAATGAGATAGAGAACTAATTATAACTTTAAAATTGTTATTTTTTTGAATTAACTTGATTTTATTTAAAAATTAAATTAAAATTTATTAGAAAATTATTTTCAAAAAATGGAGTTTATTTTTGAATTTTACACGTTGAAAAATGGTTAGGGAGAATTTTTGGGTTTTTCTAAAATACTTGATTTTTTCATGAATAATAAATATACAGTTTTGAGTTTTTGGTAGTTTGATGACATCATAATGATATAATAATTAAATATAAAAGCATGGTAGACTTTTTTACAGTAACCTATGACATGAAGTGTCCCAAGTGGTTAAAAACATGGGAAAATCCCATGGTCAAGCCCATGGTTTTTCAAAAACCACTAATCAGTTGTCCCTTTTAATTAATTAAAACTATCTCTTAATTACCATAAATACCCACTCACCCCCCTTTGTTTTATTTCATTCTAAACTAAGTATCCTCGAATATACGGAGTTATTAACTCTATATGAGTCCTCACAAGGTTTCCTTAAATCCCCAAGGTCTCATCCTTCATGTTTTTGGAGTTACTCTACAATGTAAGAGAATCAACCACCCTTCTCTTTTCTTAAAGATTTCATTTTTTATTTACTCTTTTATTTTCAATTAGAAATTGTAGGGATATTTCATTACATATTCCACTTAATTCCCATATTATTTAAGTGTGATTATATACCCATTTCTCTCATTAAACAATTTTATTAAATTTTAGGTGACGTCGTTTGGCTGCTGAATTTTCATAAGAGATTTCTCAATTTTTTTCTTATTTTGAGTTCCATTCATTTATACTTCTTTTATAATCTCCCATCATACAAATGCTATAATAATTCCAGAACAATATATTAACTGGAATTATATTATGCCTATGGAATATTTCATCATGATCTCTCTTTCCCCCTCCACTTATACTAAAAACAAAAACACCATCCGATATGTGTTAATTTATTACACTCAAGGACGACGAGTTCTCAATTTTCATTATATATCCAATTCTGGTCGTGAAACCATTTATATAGTTGAACCAAATCTGAATATATGTATTTCATCTCATTAATTTTCTATAATCCCTACACAATCATAATATGGAAAAATAATACCAAACAAGTTCATTGTTTACAAAACCGCGAAGATTAATCCAAGCGTTTATCAATAAATTTTTATTAATGATTCATCATAAAGTATATTAAATAGAATTATTATAACATAATTTATTTCTCCTTGATGTCACAAATAATATATATTAACAATTCTGTATTTATGACCACATTTCAAATGAACTTCCATTCATTAAATCAATTAAACGAATCATGAAAACTAAGGAATAAAATGCTTCCAAAACAATAAAATTAAACATCCTAAACCCATTAAAAATGACAAAAATGAACTTAACAAGGTTATAATAAATCAATTAAATCTATAAGAGGTTCTAAAATTATTATTTAAGGAATCTAAAATTTATTATTAATGTTATTAAAACAAATTAAGAACACACTCATGCAAAAGGTAAGGGGTTTCTCATATCAATTTCATTTCTGTGAGATTTCCATTATTTGCCAGTTATTTCTTGTATGTGGTATATGTGAACTTTAATTTTATATATAACATTATTATAAATATATTCATGGTATTAAATGACTAATTTTAGGGTTATTATGTTCTGGTCATATGATTCGACTGATTACATTGTGGTAAGAGACTTTGTCTCAACTACTATTTTGTTATGTCTAAGATTGTATTGTGCACCTAATAATCGTTATGTGGTGTACCTACTGACCATTTGAGATCAATTTTCATTTGAAATTCTATTTATATTAAATACCCATAATCTCATATAATGTATTTGTTTGTTATCTAAAATGTATACCATTTTACATACAGTCTTTATTTGGAATGTTATTTTAATTATGGAAATATTGATGAATCTGTATACTCTATTCTATATGGATATTGAGAAGTCATATTGCACTTGTATTGAATCAATGTATAAAGTATTATTTGGAAATTAAGTGGTGGTTGGGGACCTTTATATCCCCTCTATTCATAAGTAGGTTTCATGAGACAAATCAATTGGCGAAAAACCCTTCGAGTTTGTTTCAAAAAATCAGACCGGTTTCTACCCACATAACTAAACTATTTTTATGGTATTATGGTATCTTGTGGCAGATACATGACTTCCACTTAATAAGAATTATCTTTATTCATTATTAGTTATTATTATCCCTGAGGGTTTCACTCTGGAAAAATCTATGGGTGTAGTTTCATTCTCAATTTATTTGTGGTGTGAGTTTTTCATTTAGTCACCATGCCATGCTGATTATATAAAATTGTTTACAATTCAGTTATTACTGATTCATGATTATTCTATTTGTAACCCTTACAGAGCATTTGGGATTACCCATTTTATTTTTTACCTTCAATAGGTGATGAAGAGGAGATCATTTATTGAGTTTCTGTGGAAGCATTTTTTTTTTGTTTTTGTTATGTATTGTATTTTGTTACCTTTTCCAATGTAATTTGAGTTACATTTGTGTATCTAGTTTCTTCAAGGCTACCAAACTGATCATTATTTCGTGATTTTAATTCCTTATAACCATGCTAATATAACATTTAATGAATAATATCAGGTCTAGAGGGTTCGGGGTGTTACATGTTCACTAGGAATGTAAACATTGGTTAAAAAGTTGTCACCATGATAAAAGGGAAAAATGAATTAATTATGGTTATTTTTTTAATAAGGATCACAAATATCAGATAGAATATTACTGAATGTGATTATTTAAAACCATATCACCTTATATTATAAATTTATTTGTTTTATTATCAATATACCATGGGTAATGAAATTAGAATGTTTAAAATTTATGTATAATTACAAGCGTATTAAACCCTTCCCTTATAAATTGGAACCCATTATTATCACTTATAAATAGTAGTTGAGACATTTATCTTACCCAATATCTATCAAAATATAATAAATATTATTCTAGCCCTGATATAAAGGTCCTAATGTCACCAAAAGACCAATTTACATGGCTTAATGTGTAAGCAAAATGAGGTTTTCAATAGAATAGGTATCACTGTTATCTATGTTATTTTAAGTATATTTCTTATTATACCTCATTAAACCCTAGTATAAAAAATCCATGATAATAAAAATTTATATATTTTTTAATGAAATTTTATTATTCTTATTTTACACCCCTTTTTATTCTCCATTAACATTCTATTGGAAATTAAAACATCAATACTTCATAAGTGTGGACTACCACCTCTTAAAAGAGATGTGTTTTGGTTTTCATCATTATATATCATTATTGGTTATATAAATATATTTAATGGATATATTTTTTTAAATATTTTTTATTCTTTAAAGATAAAATTTTTTCTTCCTTATTACATTTCTAACTATTATAAAACTTGAACGAACTCATTCACATTTGTTCACTACCACCTCTGAAAAATGATGCGTTTATCATTTTTTCTTAACATGGACTGTTGAAATTATTGATTTAAATATATATTATATATATAATATAATTAATTTTCATTAAATTTTATTTATTTTTTCCCTTTTTTATTTCCACCCATAGATAACTTGCAACAACACTCATGGGTACATACAGACTACAATCATTACGAAGTGATAAAATTCATTTTCATCGCCACCATAAGTGGATGGTTATAAAATATTATATCATGAGAAAAAATGATAATTTTTAAATAAGTGAAATTATATAGATGATATATCCTTGGAAAATGTGCTTGTATTGGAACCATAAAATCAAATCGTGCATTAAAAATAGACTAGTTTTGAAATGAGTTATGATTTTCATAAAGAATATTTAATAAAAAAAATTAGAATAAATAAGGCTATGATATATAATAATATATTTATTAATAGAGTTTTATAGAAGTTTTATAATTAATATAATTGAATTATTTTAGAGGATTTAACTTGTATGATGCAAGAATGTACTTTAGGTAAGAGTTCTCTATCTCAATATTATTTCATTGAGACATGTTTAGTGTTTTGTGCATATTTGTGATTATATGGTGTATATACTAACCATTTGATAAATTATGTGTTGAATATATTCATTTTTATATGATTTAATTATTTATTTAGATTTATTTCTTTCATTAGTTTTATGATAAAAATATTACCAAAGTGGTAAGGTTTTATATCAAAATCTCATTTATTTTCATGATGGTCTATGTTATATTTGCATTAACCGGAATTATATGATCCAACTATATTAAACCCTTTCTATTTATTTCTAATTTTTTATTTCCAGGTTTATCATGTTTTAAATTAATTTTCCTTCCTTTGGTACGTAAAATGATAAAAAAATTATTTAAAAAAACTAAAATTATTTCATCTATATGGGTTATAAATAATTTCCTTCCATATCCATGCTCTTTAAATTGTTTTACATAATTTTTTTACCTATACTCATAGTGTTTAAAAATAAAATATTTTATAACATTGAATTTAGTTATAATGGTTCAAAATAAAAAAATTTAATTGTTTTTTCAACTACTAGATTTTTGGATTTTTACAAAAGTTAGAAATGAATATCATATTTTTGCGTATACAAGAAGAAAAACTTTCCAACCATCATGAACATTAATTTCATTAAAAATTATCATCAAATAATCTGTGATTATTTTTAATGAATATATTTGTATCAGAATTAAATAATTTGGCTTTTAAAATATAACTAAGGAATTGTATATTTTCCATTATTTTTAATGTAATTTTAAAACTACATTTTAAATGTATTTTACATTTATGTTATTACAACGAGCTTCCTTTTTATAACATAACTATTAAATTATTTTAATGATAAACAACATTATATACATACATTTGAGAATTTAATATTTTAGTACCTTTGTAAAATTATGATCATACATCCCTTATACATAAAAATAATATGAATTTATTTAAATACTTATTATTTATCACTATAAAATATCTCATATTATATATTATATGAAGTCACATAAGGATAATCTATAAGAAAAGGGGTTAGCTAAAATCCAAGTAAGAGGGTGAATAAGGGAAATGAAACAATATTACATGGATCATAAAAATCATAATCCACATGAAATAAAAATAGGATAATCATCATAATAATGATGGAAACATTTAATAAAGGAATGTACTGTGGAGATGCATAAATGAAACATCATGTCATAGTGATCAAATACCATATATTTTTTTAAACATTGTTAGAATTATATTCATACCTAATATATCTTTATAATAAAAAAATAATCATTTTGAGGAAATATAGAATCATGTTCATGCATAATAATCAATGTATCATGATATACAACATATTATCCAATGAATTTGAAGACTACTAAATTCCTACGCCACTCGTCACATCCTAATAGTTACATAATCATGCACACCAATCATAAAAATGAAATAACCTATATAAAAGAATGGATTTCATAATAATATAATTTATATTTTCTTCATGGATTAACTTGGGTTTACCAAATGAATTGGGGAAAACATATTTGGCATAAACATCATCATTCATGGGTGAATAATAAATAACCCAAGAGGAGTAAAAGATGTGGTTTGAAAACAAAAGTATTTAATGAAAATCATTGTTACTAGATAAAAATCAAGGTGGGAACATATATATCCAAAAAAAATAGAGAGAAATATTAGTGAAATGATATTTATTTAATTTAATAGCAATACATATAGTAAATATTATTGAAATTGGGATAACCTGAAGAAAAGGAGTTTGGTTCAAGAATCCCCTCACTTTAAAGCCCTATTTATTTTATCACTTGTATGCCTCATGAATAATTTAAATATATTTATTAATAATTTTAAATACAAGTGTATTATGTATATTTATGTCATGATTTATCAGGTATAATCAAAGGATGACGTATCTTAATTTTTATTGTGGAAGTTTAAGACTTTTTATATCATGTTTTCCATATAAATTTCATGATTCTTTTATATTTCTCTATTTTGATCATGGAAATTTATACATAGGTATAATTTATTTTGGGATTATAAAATAAATATATTTATATATAATAAATTATTTATTTTAACTATTTATTATTTTTAAGAAAAGTAATGAATATGGAAACATCTTCATTGGCGGTTAACCACCTCTAAAGAGAATCAATGTCCAATATGAAGAAAATATGTATAAAATATAAATACCTCTAAAATATAATATCTTTGTAGTAGGTTAAAATTTTCAATATAATTATTAAATTATTCCTACTAAAATAATATAAGATTTTATTTTTTAATAAATCAGGAAAAGAAAGATAAGAATAAGATAAAAAAGAACGTGTTTGAAAGAAACTTACTTGTTCCTTAGTGTGGCTTCTCTTGCATGACACTATACATATTTGATGAATTTATTCAGTTTACTATAACAAATACAAATAGTTTATAATGGATTTATAAAAAACATTTTGTTATAAAAACAGATTTTACATTTAATGGAGGAGGGATTTTTCCTGGGGATGGAGGGGGTTATTTATACCTAAAGAGAGGGGTGCTTTCAGAATAAAATTTAAATAAAATATTATATCAATAGTAAAACATGTAATAGTGAATTTTAGACAATATAAATTATATGAAAGTATAATTTAATATTCATATTACTTTAAATCCCATTATAAATATAATTCAGTGAGTTTATTAAACAAGAATGTTGAAAAAAGGGAAAATTTGTTATTTAAAGGGATCACATTTGAAAATTGGTTTTCGAAAATGTTTTTTAGGTTGTAAATTAAGTTTATGTTTTTTAATGAAATATTTATCAAATAAAATAAATTTTGGATTAATCCAATGTTCTAGAAATTATGATATCATTATTATATCAAGAATGATTTAATTTAAGATACACTAATTACGTTGAAAACTATACTTTTACTATTCACATTTAAAATAATGTATTTCATATAATTAAAAAAATCCTTTATAAAATTTCAATATTATGATTTCAATATGGATATTTATTTTATAAAAATAAAATTTTAACATAGGTAAATTGATTTTATTTTCAGAAATTATTTTTTACAAAATACTTTATAAAATAGATTGCTAGAAATGCACGTATATTTATTTTGAGTCTTTTAATCATGATATATATTATTTCAATTATAATATTTATATTTACATTCATTACTAAGTGAAATATTATTTATTTCATAATTTATTATTTTTAGGTCACATTTCTTTCGCAACAATCAAATTACTATTCCCAACGACCATATTACTATTCCAAATAGTCAAGAAACTATTCCAACAATATCATTAATATTCCACTGGTCAGATTAAATCCTATAAATACTGATATATTTTTTCACCAAATAATCGCTAAAATTAGACTCATGGTAATATATTTTTATTTTATAATATTTTTGCTGGTTTATCAATACTTTGTTTCATTTCAATAGTGTTGTTCAAGGGGGTGATGATTATAACATATTAGGGTGATCCATATTTTCCAATTTCAAACTTTCCTTTTTATAATTTTTTTTTCAATTTTAATGTTTTGAATTATCTTTTTTTATAGCTATGTAATTTAATGATCATTATTAATGAATTTAAGCATTATTGGTTTCTCTATGTGCTCCATACATATAATACATATATAATATATTATAACAGACATTTATTTATTAAAATATTATCATTTATAATTTTTGGATCATTATATTATACCACTATTTAGAAAAATCAATCCAAAAAATTCAAGATCATATTCTCTTTGGAGAATATGTGATGGTACTTCTATTTCAGTGTTTCCTCTCGCCCCCATATTGCCTCTTCATACTAAGGGTTATCTTAATGAGAATTGACAAGATGACTTGTCTTTATCGGTAGTAATTTGTCTCTGTGGCCCAATACATACTCTAGCGACTCCTCATATGAGAATTCAATATCCAATTGTATAATATAAAATATTAATACAAGTGAGTGGTCTAGAATATACTTCATTAGAAGTGATATGTGGAACAAGTAATTAACTTGAGCCAAGTTTGGTGAAAGTACAAGACCCTATGCCATTTCTTCAAAAGTCAATAATTTAAAAGGGTCTAGTATACCTTGGAATAAGATTTCAATTCCTTCCAAACTATTTTAATCTCATCAGTAGTGATATTCAAAGAAAAACTTTATATCCATGTTTAAACATAAAGACCCATAAATGGTTGTCATTGCAGATTTATTTCTGACTATGAGAAGATTTTATTTTATATTAGATGGCTTGATTCTTCTCTGTCATCTATTTCTTGAGATTAGATCCATGTATATGTTTTCCACCAATTTCAACCCAAGAAGTAGGTGTTATACATCGCTTCCCTTATAAAGATTTATATGGATAAATTGGAATAAATTTATAGAAGTTTTTTAGGAGAACTAAACTAATGGGTTATGTTGATTTTATCTACCTTTTAATTCTATTGAGTATGCTCTCTGAATTTCCTTGATTTTTTGAATATTCCATTCAGATTGGAGATCAATTTTGGGGTGATAGTCCCCATTGAAATTTGTTCCAGTAGTCAAAGAATTCCAGACACTTCTCATGAATTTGGATAGGAACCATTGATCATGATCAATTTTTTTAAAGTTTTACCATATGTCACCTCACTAGTTCCCTGAAATGTATCTTAGCAACTAATTCAAGTATGAATCTTCTTGAATAGTGATGAAGTAGAAATTATTGTTGATTTAATCAACTAAATTATATATCACATTTTTTACATTGGATTTCACCAGGAGAATAGTAAAAAATTACTCTATTATATTCTCCATATTGCATGTGGGTATAGGAAATTACAGAATCCTCTCTTTGGGATTCTTTCACTCTATTTTATGTTTCTAACATACTCGGAAACTTATGATATACCCTGAAAACTACTTCTTCATGTTTTTCCACCATAATTTCACTTGAAAATTATGATACATCTTGTTATTTCCAAGATATATGGAGAAATATGAACTATTATAATTATCCAATAGATCCATATTTTGATATGGTGGTGAAGGTACATATATCATATATTTAGATTAAATGACACCATCCATATTAAAGTGGAAGTTATGGTTTATCCCTTTTATTTCAATTTTTTCCACCTTTTGAAGCACTAGATCGTCCTTTTATGCCCCCTTGATCTTCTATTGTATAAATAATTGGGAATGTATTTGGAAAATTTGTAGGTATTCATTACTGTTATGATTTCTAGATATATCCACTATATATCCATGATTATAGAGTCTTTCTCAATAAACGTCATGGATAATGTATAAGGTTCATTTCATATAAGATCATTAGCTACCATGTTCTCTATTCATGGATGGTAGTTAATAGAGAAAGAAAATATATTTATTATCTCTAACCATATTCATTGATACATGTTGAGGGCCTTATATGTGAATATATACATTAAATTCTTATGATTAGTATTAATGTCACACTTCTCACCATAGAGATAGTGCTACCAAATATTTAAGGTGAATATCACAGCTTCTAAATTTATATAATGCATTGGTTAGTTTATCTCATTGATCTTGATTTGAAGTAAGGCATATGCTATCAATTTTTCATTACACGTGAGTAAAAAACCCTTGCCTTCTTCGATGCATTGATGTGTATCATGAAACCTTCTATACTTGTTGGTAGTGTGAGTACAAGTGGAGTGATTAGATTATTCTTGAGATCCTCAATGATTTTTCATATTCATCTATCCAAACATACATTACCCATTTCCTTGTTAACATAGTAATCATATTAGACAATCTAGACAAATCATTCAAAAACATCGACAATACCATACTATGATAAGAAAACTTTGGATTTCTATGGCCCTAGTGGTTCTAGGTCATTACAATATTTCTCTTGTCCTTGAAGGTTCCATATAAAATTCCATGTATATGATCATGTGCCCCAACAACGTGACTTGATACATCCAAAACACACTCTTTTTGAAATTAACATATATTTTATTCTTCTTTAATGTCACAATAACAATCCATAGATTCTATTCATGTTTCTCTTTTCCCATGTAGTAAATTAGAATATCATTGATAAAAAGTACAAAAAATTTTCCATGGTTATCTCCAAATAATCTATTCATAAAACAAAGTAATATTGTATAGGAATTTGTATATATAAATGCCATTACCATGAAATCATAGTTCCCATACCTTATATAGAAGGTTTCCTTCAGAATACCATTATTCTTTACCTTCAACTGATGACATATATAATTAATATCAACCATTAAAAAGTATTGATCTATTTATGGTCAATTTAACATTTAATAAATCCTTGGTTAGGGATAATTGTTATTTATTGTGATCTTGTTGATATCCTAAAAATCGATACAAATCCACATTGTTGGATGCATAATATTAACAAGTAGAAGATGTGCACCCCATGACAATTCCCTAAGTTGTATTACCCCTTTTCCAAATACAATTGGAACTACTTATTAAAATACTCTAGTTCGATTATGGTCATCCTTTGGTGGGATTTGTATGTAAGGGTGGATTTTTATATATTTTATTTTGAGAAATATTCCTCATCATCCATGGGATATCATGGTAAGTATTTTGAAAATACAACAGTGTATTCAAGCCTAATGAATGTCTTCTCTATGTTGATACCATTATATTACTAAAAAATATGGTAAATTCTTTTTTCTTCATTGTTTATCAACACCCACAATATTGGGGGGGGGGTTGTAGACAAGGTTCATGCTCTTAATTTCATTTGTAGAAGATCATGGTATGATAAGGAATATGAAAAGAGACTTCCTTTTCCTGATAACATATGTGTTCTCTATATAGCAAGATCCAGTCTATTCCCAATGCATCATCAAATTCCACCAAGGTAATTATTATGAGATTCACTGGAAGAATATTCACACACATATTAACATGAGATGATTCCAACACATTGGTTGTAATAATCACACAACATGTATATATATATATATATATATCTAAACTTCATGGTACTAGGGATTCAACTCAATAGTTCTAGAAATCATTCCAAATATTATGGATTGCATAAATCTACAATCAAATAATAAATTTACATTCTTGAGTGGATTATAATTGTACATTCTATGAAATAATTTGCACGCTCCACACCAACAGTAGTGATGGAATAAGCTTTCTCTTTCTCATTTGGATTTGGTGGATACCGAAGTGTATTACCCTTAAGGACCCATGGTTTAGTAAACTAGTTTGCATAGTTCCATTTCTCTCTATTGATGAAGCATCAAACCATTGACCGTGCATTGAGAGGTTCCATAAATTATTCAATATTTTTAGCAGACTTATTCATGTCTCTTCCATATTCCTATACTTAGTGCCCTTTTCTGCCAAACATGCATCATTTATATGTCTTTTTAAGGAAATTCACATAATGTTTCTTCCCAGATTTTTGACTCTTGGGTTTTCATATCCTCATTCCTCCTTTTCTGTTTGACCCACAAGCTTTAAACTACATCCTTCTCTTCATATCCCCATGTCCAAAGGTCCAATCTCCACACTCCATCCCTACGTGATAGCAAATATATCCACTAATTCATAAATTCTATAGTCTTAGATTTATAGAGCCTTTAAAATGAGTTCTTTTAAAACAATAAAGAATCAATATATTTTTTTATCATTATTGATAACAAAACCTAAGGAATATATTGAATGCCTTGTGATGTTTTCCTCATAATCAATGATATATTCTCCTTCATTTTACTTTAGCTCTATAATTTTACTCTCCATCTCTCTTCAAACAATTCAAGGTATATACAAGGTATGAAATAATATATTAATGTCTTTACGCTCCAACTATTCCATTTCATAAATCTTTTATGAGTTCTTTATCAAAAATCATCATAGATTGAACTATCCATATAAATAATAGATGGCTAGAGTCACCATCTTCTTCTCAAAATAGTGGAGTAAAAAATATTATTTTACATTAAGGTAACCCATTATTTTATGAAAAGTGGATCCTATGATGAAGTAATCTTTGGTGAAATATTCCATATAAAGTTATCAATGTATAGTTGATCCTTATTTGGTGAAAGCATACATTCCATATGGTTTAGGTTATTGTTCATCGCAAGAAACAACAATGTAAGCATCAAAATAATTTTTTGAAATCCACCTCCCATGGAATTTGGAATATTTTCTAGGAAATAATTAAATTTTACTTTATATGAGTTATTGGAATTGTTTCTCGTTGTCCCCAACTTTTTTTAAATAGAAAACATGTAAAAACCTTTACCATAGTAGCATAGAGTAAGTAATTGTTTCATTACAATGGCATAAAAAGAAGAGATCAAATCACAAATAATTGATTAGATTATTTGACTTGAAGATACTACATATATATATATGGTTCCCTTATAACATTTTTAGATAAAAATAAAACATAAAAAAGGAAACTAAATTTATTCCTTAACACTTAGTCAATTTTTTCATCTTAATAACATGTAGAAGGAAAATAAAAAAAAGGGTGAGACCAAGTGCTCAGTATGGGTTATGTAAAGTAGGAAGATAAATAAACAAAAAGTGAAGCATAATGGTTGAGGAATAATGAATAAAGATTGAAAAATAACTAAATAACACAGACCATATAATCAAGGAAATGAAAAATAAATATTCATCCATTGAATTTTTCATAGTGAAAATCCTCTTGAAAATAGTAACAGATTATTGAATGAGGAAAATAATTAATTATTGGATGTCTCTTATCTATCACATGAACTATAATACCACCAAAACATTTTAAATGGATGGGTAGAAACCCATATAATTCTACTTTTAAATAAACATAATGGTTTTTTCTCAAAAAAATCATCTTATGAGACTATCGATGCATTAAGGTAATACATATAAGAGTGACCCACCCATAGGTCTTGTAATTACCGGTCCCCAACCTATAGGTCTTACATTAAATAATCACCAACTCATGTCATACCAGTTTGATGAATTCCTATAATATTGATTTATATAATAAATAATTTTCGCTATCATCTAATATCCATATTAAATAATAGATTAAATTATGCCAATATCTATTCAGATAATAAAAAAACTATCAAGATTAATTTGGTGAATGGTATTGATATAAAACGTACCCAATCAAAATAATAATACAACATTCAATGAAATATGGTAGATGGTAACAAAATGGAATGAAGCATCATATTCAATAGAGGGTATTTAAATAGTTGAAAATATTGTAATAAAATTATAGAAAAATTATTGAAATAAATACCCATTTTTTAATTTGGAAAGAATGGTTATTTTGGAAAATAATTTGTATTTTTCATAAAATCAGATTTTAGACATGTATATCCCATAAAATAAATTGAAGTAAAACATAAATTACTTTTTATGTAAAAAAGATGTCCAACTGAATTGAGTACATTTAAAAAGATTATTTAGGAAACCTTAAGAAAATTTCCTCTTTAGTGAGGTTTAAGGGAAAATATGAAAGGGTATTTAAAATGGAAAAAGGATTAGTTGTTTGCATAAAACTAGAAATGAATTAAGATTGTTTTTCATACAAAAAAGGGTGATTTTATAAAAAATATTTCTAACACCAATATATTTTTTGAGATATATTATTTTTAATTTCATTTATGTATTTTGTTGTATGGTACACCAAGAATATATTTCACTTTATGAAACTTTGTATTATCATGTATCATACACAAAACTATAATTGGATTGGGTTACACACAATTTCAAGTTCTTTTGATAGAATTCATATCACCCATCACTGAGTTTAGATTTTAATCAATATATAAAAGAACTATGTTTGGATTATTTTATGTGAAACAAAAAAGTAATATTTCACTAAACTCAACATTGACTTGTCTTGCATTACAGGAAAGAGTTACCTTCGTCGGTAGCATATGTTTTACGCAATACCGAGTTTGACTAGAAAATGATATATTATGAAAATATTACTATTTAATGGTATACAAACTAGCCATTATAAATATTTTAAACCACATTTTAAATTTTATATAACATTATCATTAATATTATTAACTTTTTAGAACATGATACAATAACAAATTTAATTTTAGGGATAAATTGAGTGTTTTTCTAAAAATTCTGTTTTATCACCTTTTAATGGATAAGTTATTTTAAATATAATTTATTACACTCTTATAAGTTATATATGACATTGTAAACATATTATATTAAATTGGGAAATCCGAATTTAATTTTCTTGAATCTTTGTTATTTTTTTGATTAAATTCAAATTTCAATGAATAGTCAAAAATACTGTATTGTAATTCAAAACTGCCTTTTCATATAATTTATTTAAATAGTTATATTGTCTTTCTAATTAGTTTTAAAGTTTAATTGGTTATTTTTTTAATTTATTATCATTTTTTTCATTGGTAGTACTTTCACATTTAAATTGAACAAAACACATGTCAATCTTTTGATAGTTTTTATTTATTACAAACCCGCTTTCAAGTTTTGACAATGGTAATTAATTTTAAAATAATTTATAAAGAATTTCTTATATAAATTTTGAAAAATGGATTCCATATTTGGAATCGGTGGGTCCAAATTATGTTAATCGGTTACTTTTTAGGATATTATGAATTGTAACTATGGTAATTTTTATTTACCACATTAAAGGTAAATCAGGTAAATTAGGGTAACAAACAATATGATAATGATAATAAAATTAAAAAAAACCATCCAAAATCTTATAAGATGAATTAATGTCAAACAATATCACTTAAAGGCCAAAATTTATTCATTTAATGGAATTGTATCCATGAAATTGTTGTAATTATAATTAAAATAAAATAAAGTGGCAACATGTCTCTCTCTTATCTCTTATAAGAATAATAATTTGAATATAATGATAAAGTTGATATAAATTTAATATTAAATAATCTCCAAAAATATAATAAAATTATATACATTAGGGGAATATAATTATAATTTTTATATCTTAAATGATTACCATTAATTATGACACATTAGTGATGTAGAAATTATTGTATTTACAGAGATATCAAATAAATGGTTTTAAAAATATTACAATAAATATCATATGAACTAATTAATGTTCTCCATGAATTTTTTAGGTCAATATGACATGTTATTTGTGTATTAAATATTTTGGTTCGAATTTAACATTTGTTTGGATTCTATTTAAATTCATATAAATGAATAATGTTATAATTAACACTATTTATATTTTATAAAAATAACATATTATACAATTATTTGAAAAAAATTAAAAACTAAAATGATAAAATTATATGGTCGATCATTTCATAAATTACCCAATTATGGAAAATTTAAAACATAGAAGTGAATATTTATAAAAATTTATTATTTAAAATATTATTACCACAAATAAAATAAAATAGATTAAATAAGGATGAATCCAAATGATAAGGATTAAAATAAAATTAAAACTTGTTTAAATTTCATTAATTTATTGAATTAAAGCCCATACACATTTTAAATTAAAAATAAATTTGTTTCGGGGCATTATAAACAGAAAATAAATTTATAATAAATTAATATTTCAAGATTTCATAAAGTGCCCCTCCTCCCTCTTATAAAAGGCCACCACCTCTACCCACTTCCTCACACCATTAAATCCCTTTGACTCATCCAAAATGTACTAAAATAATTTTTAAACATCCTTCAATTCCTCTTAGTGGCCAAACTATAGGAATAAAGATATACTAGGGATACCTTTTCTAAAAATCAAAATGAGATACTCGAAAAAGAGGTAATTGTTTTATCACATCTTTCTAAATTCCTTTCTTCTTCAACTTCATCTTATTATGTTTTTATCATACTAGTGTAATATATCCAATATCTTATACATTATGAGATGTTATTATAATTATGGTACAACCTCATTCCTCCTTTAATCCATCCTATAAAAAACAATATCACCATGCGTGCGTGCGTACGACTTACCGTCTCGACACAGTGGTGTAACTTGTTTTTCATCAATAAAAAAATTGGATGTGTATAATAATGAGTATAAATTATGTAAATAATTAATATAAAATTATAATTATAATTTATAATTAATATACCATTCAACTCCATAACATTTAACCATTAAGTGAATGATATTGTTTTCTGTGCGTACATATGGCCTACCGTCTCTATGACGTGATGTGATTCATTCTTCAAGTCAAACATTCAATAATGATTATAATGTAAAAATAATAAATAATAATGAAATATATTACATAATAATGTTATTTTATTTATGTATATATATGTGTTTGTCGTTTAATTGCTTAAATTTATTTTAAATAAGGAAAACAAACAATGTTAATGCGTATGTATGACCTACCGTCTCCACGAATAGTGAATTATAGTTCATTAATATATCTAGTTTATATATTTATATACTAGATATATATGAAAAATAAATAATTTTTTACATTTTTGATGTATGAAAATCACTATCTTTGTAATAAAAACTATAATAACAAGTCAAGACACGTATAATAAATAAAATGATTATTACCCAAAACATTTCTTTAACATGAAACTGATAAATGAACAAGTAATATAAATTCATAAGTGAATCATATGTTATATCATAAATTTTATTATGGTTCTTTTACAAGTTAATAATAAGTTTAAGCCCACTTCATAGGATTTTGGGACACATAAAAAATAAATTCAACCTTTTGTAAGGGATAATTTTCCAATCTCATTATTATGTCGTATTGTTTGCTAGTAAGAATTCATTGGGTTATATATATCATCCAAGGCCATGTTCTTAAATAAATAATATTATTTATATTATTATACTATATTTTAATTTGAATTTTACCGATTGGTGAATTTTTTTTAAACAGTGTGGAATGAATATTTATTTCATTTTCCATATGAGGTACTATTTTGACATTTCTAGATAAAGTACAAGGAGACTGTTTTTTTAACTTATATGGAACAGATAGATTTTTATGTTATCATGAAACCTTATTTCCGTGAATATTCCTCTAAAATATTTCTTATTTACTTTCAACTAAATTCTATTCTTATAAAATTGTGTGGAATTTGGATTACATAAAATGTTTTTGGGGGAGGAAATGATATATTAGTTAAGAATTATGTTCATGCTTTTTATCAAAACTATTTTCAATATATTATAACACTCTTAAATATGTTTATGTTCATATCACTATTATTATTATGATTTTATTGTGTTATTGTTGGAATTATCTACTATATGAATTTTTTAACGATGGAATGATGTTTAGGAAACCAATTTTATTTCATGTCTTATGCTATGATGAATGATTTCTGTTTTGGTGGAACCTGTACGAATGGTTTAATTACTAGATGGGTGGGACCTATATCTCCCTCCAATGCATTTGGTAATAATTTATATCTTGTGAGACACACATGAATGGAATAGAAAATAATTCTGGTTTAGTAATGTAGGTCTGGAACGATAAGTAAATCCGGATTACTAATACTTGATTGCAATGCCATGTAAACCCAGTCCGGTAATTGACTTTTTCCTCTATTATGTTCTTTCAAGAAATGCCTTGTCTACTATAGAAATAATTTTATGTGCTTATTTTTTTCCCATAATTCCTTTTTTATGCCAATTATATATTATCATGGTTAATGTTCCTTTATGATATATGTCTTATGTACTACAAAGATTTATTTATGACTCATGATTTGGTATTTAATCATTATGTTCATGTTTTTACATTCTTATGTGTATGGTTTGATTTATATTCTCACTGTTTACCCATTCTAAGCATTTTAGTTCACTTTTTTTTTATGTTTTTCTTTCCCTAGGATATAAAGAATGGTTTTTTTGCAGGATAACAAATGGAGAAGATATTTATGAGAGACGTTGAAGATATTCCACCATGGTAGAAGATTATATTCCAAGTTTCCAAAGGAACAAAACTAATAAAATCTTCGGGCGTCTGTCTGTATCACATATAAATTATTCCAAAAAAGTGATGTAATTTTCATATACGTCATGTTTGGGTTATGATAGTTGGTATCATGACTAAGATTTAATCAACATTTGGAAACTAGTATACGAAAACTTTTGTGAGATCCCTAGAGATATTTCTATGGTATGTCTAGGGATGTCCCTAAGGGTATGTATGACAATAGGTTACAGTTCTAGAATTACTGTAATGTTTTGGAATAAACCAGCATTAAACCTAAGCTGTTAGAGATTGAAAGTACCCCCCCTTGATTTTGTTGCTTCCATAATATTATTTTTCCCTATCACACTAATCTTTTTGGGTTTTAGATAATGGATAGAACCCAGAGGGACTGGATTATTGATCAATGCTTTGGGAAATGAAATGATTAGTTTTATGAACAACCAAATAATATAGTAGATGGAATAAAAAATCTTATTTTTATACCTGAAAAATATATAAATCATTATGGATATCAAAATGGGCAGAGAATGGAACAACATTCTATTGAGTCATTTATGAGGCAACACATACCTTCTTTCAGTGGGTATTCTAATCTACTCATTACTGAATAATAGATCAGAAACATTGAAAATATATTTTCCATCCTTTGCTATTTGGAATATGAAAAGTCATTTCGGTTTTTTCTTATTTAGAAGGTGACGTAGTCTAGTGGTGGACTCGAATCAAGAATACAAGGCAGCAAGATGAAATTGAATCCATGGAATGGGATGAGTTTATGAACTTATTTTTTAATAATTACTTTCCTTATATTATTTAAATAAATATGTAAAGGGGTTCCTTAATCTTAAAAAATGAATGATGAATCTATTGGTACATCTGAGGAAAATTTTTAAATACTTCCAAGAAATGATTTTGGTTTTATCATCCCACCTCAATGTAAAGTTGATCGATTCTTCAGTGGATTAAAAATAGTTTTCGAAGGGTATTATCTATAAGAGACATTATTAGCTATGAAGATATTGTTAAATATTCTAACACGGTAGAAGTGGGGTTTAGTGTTACATATCAATATCATGGTTTTGACAAGAAACAAAAGATGGAGTTAAAGGGAAAACCTCAAAACAATGGTGAAAATAAGATGAATGGTTCTTTATGCTCAAATTGCAGAAACAAGCAATGTAGGGGCTATCATAATGGGAATATAAAATGTTTTAGGTTTTTAGAATAAGGACATGGAGTAGTTTAGTGATGATGTAATTGGAAAAAGGATTTGAATTATGTGAATAGATGAAAGACTACAGAGAACACACCACACACACTTCAATGCTATAAGTTGAAGGAAATGGGGAATTATGCTAACAAATTCCCTTATCCAAGGGATATAGATGATTATCAACCTGAAAAACCCTTTTAATTCCAACGAAAAATGAAAATTTCATGCGATCACTATTGGTGTTGTTGAGTCTAAAAATGAAGTGGTGGAATGATTGTGTGTTTTTGTAATGTGATTCCAAAATAGTGTTATAGAATCTATTTTAAAGTATTATGGAATACTGTAATATTAATGTAGTGGTCCATTGTGTTTTTCCATAATTTTATGGTACATGTAATAATGAAAAGTTATAGGAATATTTTTGGAAATCACATGATATGCACATAATGGAGGGATATATAGATAATGAGATGTTTGATAGTATTAATGACCTCAGGACTGATACAAAGACAAAGTGATAAAATGGTTTGATTATATAGAATGTTTGAATATTTGGTGGGTGGAAAGATTTAAGTTTTAAATAATGCATGTTTTCATTTATGTTATTTGGTAATTCATGTTATTATCAAGTTTCAAGAGAATAAATGATTATGTTATTAACATATTTGGAATCCGATAACTAAAAACTACCTTTAGAGATATGGGAGATAAATGTTATGTCTATTTAGATAACCTCTTTCTAAAGATTAATATTTTTAGGATTGTAATGTTATCCATTTTTGGATAGTATAGGTTATTTTCCATTTTATGTTATTTTATATTAATGTATTATCTCACTATAGGTGGACTTATTCATATTTGATTACCTGTGCTATCCTTTTTATTCAGATAGATGGAATGACTTATTATTCTATCGTATATTCTACTAACACTTCAAAAAAGAAAAATTTGACCTCATTTCTTAAAATAAAAAATGAAGTTAAAATTATTCAAGGAACGAAATATGATGAGATTGTACCAAAATCAAGAAAGAATTTATTCTCATGAATAATCCATCAACTTTAAGGGAAGGATATTGAAAACCAAACATGTTATTTGAGTATCATATTTTTTCGATGAATCAAATGGTCCCATAAATCATGGCAGATTTATGGGTTTCTGGTTGTTAACTTTCTCCAAACCATAGTATAAATCACTATCAATCAAATCATGATGGTTGTATTTTTCTTCCATATCTATGTTTTCATTTCCCACTTATGATATCCTATGTGGAAACCTAGTTATGAGTTACTTTGGGTAACTATTAGTTTTTTAAATTTCCTTTTTAAAATGATGTTTCAGTACTACTTTTTATGACTTGGGTTTCTATGAATGAATTTTCAAGTAGTAATCCTTTTCTAACCCTCAGTAATTTCAAGGGAGAAATTCATTTTAAGGGGGTATATTGTAACACCTCAAGATTTTTTGAGATAGATTATTTTTAGTTTCTTTTATGTGTTGTTTTATATACTACACCAAGACTATATTTCTCTATATGCAACACCGTATTACCTTGCAATATATGGAACATTATACTTTCCTTGTGTTACACACAGTTTCATGGTCTTTTGATATAATTAATTTCACACAACACTGAGTATATATTCGGTTCAATGTATAAATAAACTATGTCTGGATTATCTTATAAGATACGCCAAAGGAAGCTTACACTAATTTCTATATTTAATTGTCATGCATTATTTGCATGACCAACTTTCCATGATAGATTTCATTGTATGAAATACCTAGTTTCACTAAACAATGAGATAGTATGAAGTTATTATTATTAAATGGGATATAAAATAGCCTTTATGAATATGTTGAACCAAATTTTAAATTTTATATAACATTAACATTCATATTATGTATTTTCTAGAACATGATATAATAACAAATTCAATTTTGTGGATAAAATGATATTTTTTCTAAAAATATATTTTTATCATATTTAGATGGGGAAACCATCTTAAATATTATTTTTACACTATTATAACTTATATATATTTTTTAATCAGGTCATAAAAATTTATTTCGTTGAATTTTTTTTGATTAAAATCTTATTTTAATTAGTAGTAGAAAATACTACATTTTAATTGAAAACTTCATTTTCATCAAATTTATTAATGTAGTTTGATTATATTTTTAATTATTTTTAATGTGTAATTGGATTATGTTTTAATCATTTAACCCAATATTGGTCATTGGATGTAATTTCACATTTAAATTGAAGATAAATGCATGTCAATCTTTTTTAATTTTTACTTCTTAAAAACCGGCTTTCTGGTTTTGTTAACGAGAATTAATTTAAAATTAATTACTGAAACATATTTATTTTTAATTTTGAATAATGGATCAATATTAGGAGTTATTGGGTCTAAATTATGTCAATAAGTTACTTTTATTTTTTTTGGACATTATGAAAAATAACTACAATAATTTTTATTTACCATAGTTAAAGGTAAATTAGTTAATTATGGTAACAAACAATATGATAATGATAATAAAATAACCCTATAACATACTAAAATCCAATTAGATGAATTAAAGTCTACCAAAATCACCTATGGGTATGAATTGAGTCATTTAATGGACTTTTTCCCTAAAATTTATGTAATCATAATTAAAACAAAAGAAAGTGACAACATGTAACTCTCTTATCTCTTATAAGTATAATAATTTTAATATAGTGATATACATGAACAAATTAAAAATAAATAGTTTCCTGAAATATATTGTATTTATTTACATTATATGAATATATTTATATTTATTAGATCTTAAATAGCTACAATAAATGATAAATAAATAGTGATGTAGAAATTATTTTATTGATAAAAATATCCAAGAAATAGTTTTAAATATATTAAAATAAGAATCACATGAACTAATTAATTTTTTAAAATAATTTCTTTGTTAATATAACATTTTAGGAGTATATTAAATATTTTCATTAGAATTTATCGTCTCGATTGATTTTATTTTATGTTAAATAAATGAATAGTTTTACAATGGACACTATTGATATTTTATAAATACAACATAATATTAATTTATTTAAAATTCAAAAAAATATTTAAAAACTTACAAATTAAATTTATATGGTCTAATATTTTATAAATTATCCAATTATAAAAAATGTAAAACAAAAATTTAAATATTTATAACCATTTAATATTTATAATATTCTAACCACAAATAAATATAAATATATTAAATAACGATATATCAAAATTATAATGATTAAAATAAAATCAAAACATGTCTGAAGTTTATTTATTGTGGGTATTTCGACCCACCTTTATATTATATTCAAAATAAATGAGTTTGGGACCATTATAAACTGAAAATCAATTTATAATATACTAATATTTCAAGACTTCCCTAAAGTGACCTCCTCCCTCTTATAAAAGGCCACCAACTCTACCCACATACACACACATTTCAATCCCTTTGGATCGTCCATACTCTAATCAAATTAGCTCCCATCATTCCTACCTTTCTCATAGAGGACACACTTTGGAAACAAGCCATCCTAGGGAGACCTTTTCTTCAAATCAAATAAAGATTCTCGAAAAAGAGGTCATTGTTTTATCACCACTTTATAAATACTTTTTTTTTCTAATTTATCTTATTATGTTTTTCTCATACTAATTTAATTAATACAATATCTTATATATGATGATATTTTATTTTAATTTTGTTATAACCTTATACATACTTTTACCTATCCTATGAATAACAATATCACTATGTGTGCGTACGTACAGATTACCATCTCCACACCATGGTGTAATTTTTATTCAACAATACTTATTTTTTATTGGTATAATGATGAGTATAACAGATTGAAATAATGAATATAAATTATAATTATTCTTTGTAATTAATATACTATCCAATTCTATATCATTTAACCATTAAGTGAATAATCAACCGTCTCTACAACGTGATGAGATTCATTCTCCACACTAACCATTAACGAATGACTATAAAGTATATATAATAAACAAGAAATAAACATATGAAATAATAATTCTACTAGATATATATATATATATATATATATATTAGTGTGTGTGTGTGTGTGTGTGGAATTTACATTCTTTCATTAAATTCAATAAAGAAATGGAAACTACATTCATGCATACGTACGACCAACCATTTCTTTGAACGGTGTATTATATTTAATTAATATATATAGTATATATATTTTTATACTGAATATATATGAAATATAAATCATATTTTATATTCTTGAAGTAATTAAATCACTATATAAGTAATAAGATGAAGAATAACAAGTCAATACACAAACGATAAATAAAACAATCATTACCCAAAATGTTGCTTTAATATAGAATTGATAAATGAACGGGAAAAAATGTTGTAAGTGAATAATATATGATATTATAAATATTATTTTTGTAATTTCAAAAGTTAATAATATGTTTAAAACAACTATATAATAGTTTTAAACTAATATGGAAGAAATCTGACCTAAAGTAAGTGATATTTTTGAAATCCCATTATTATCCGAGATTGTTTGTTCGTAAGTATTTAATGGAGTATATTTATCATCAAAATACATGTTTCCCAAATATATAATATTATTAATATTATTATACTATTTTTTAATTCAATTTCATAGATTGGGGAATTTCTATTAAATTTTATGGAAAGGAATATTTCATTCGTTTTCCATACAAGGTACTTTTTGACTTTTCCATTAAAAGTATGAGGAAAAAAATATATACTTATATGGTATGAATAAATTTTTACGGTTTGATGACACATTATTTCATTTAATCTTTCTCTACAACATTTCATGTTTATTTTAAACTAAATTATTTAGTTTTAAAATTGCAATACATTATGAGAAAAAAAAATTTGATGAAGAAATGATATTTCCCTCAAGAATTATGTTCATGTGTTTTATAGAATTTATTTTCCATCTATGATGATGGTCTTAAATAAGTTTATGTTTGTATCCCTATTATTACTATGATATTATTGTGTTAAATATGGAAAGATCTATTATATGCATTATGTTATGATGGAATTACGTTTAAGAAACACATTTTTTTCTTTGGTTATGCTATGATTAATGATTTATGTTTTTGTGAAACATGTAAAAATGATTTAATTATGAGATGGGGGGACCAATATCTCCCTCCAATGCAATAGATAAAGATTTATATCTCATGATATAGACTTGAATGGAATGACAGGTAAATCAGTTTCAGTAATACATGTAACAACCCAATGTTTAAAAAAAATCTGAAATGCATGAAACCTTGTTTTATGTATATATTTATAACTAGCCTTTAAAAATAATTTTACCACTTCTATGTTTGGAATTTCAAAAAACGGTCATCTGTAATTGTGTTGAGTAAGCTATTTGGAGTCTAATGGAATGAATGTGATTTTTGGGAAATAATAGCATACCCTTATGAATAGTAATATGACCCTAATGAATAATAAATTGTATTAAAATATTATTTTTTATGTCTTTATGACAATGACATCTTGGTTAATTTTTTAATGTGATATAGCAGTAGTTATAGTTTTTAAATTATTATTTTCTGAATTCAGTATGATTTTATTTAGAAATTAAATTAATGATATTTAGAAAACTATTTTATGAAATGGACATAGTTTTTTGAATTATACACATTGAAAAATGGTAAGGGTGAATTTTCAGGATTTTTATGAAATTTTTGAATTTTTGATGAATAGTGAAATACATTAAAATACTGTATATTCAAATTATCAGTAAAATACACTATTTATGACAAAAAAGTGATGTAAGCCCACTTGGTTCGAACTCACATTACATTATTTCAGTTTGGTATCATATGAATTAAGATTATTCTTATTATTTAGAAAAAATATTATAATAATGATAAAATAATGAAAAATACCCCCTCTCCTCCAATATAAATACCACTCTCATTCCCCTCTTCCTCCCACTCCTTTCAAGCCTTCAGCCTTACCTATGTTCCTCCCAACACTCCTCCCATGGATTTTCCCACTTCATAGAGCTTATGATCTCTCCAAAAGGCCAAAACTAGCAGCCTTAAAAAGGATCTCAAGGAGAAGAGATTAAGAGGTTAACATCCTCTTTTATTATCTTTCTTTTCATTCATTTTATGTTATTAATTTTCATTCCCATTAGAATATGTTGTGATATTCCATTAAATTTTCCCCTAACTTCACTATATTATTCATGCATTATGGGAGACCCCTTTTCTCTCATGAAAATATTTTATGAAATTTTAAGCGACGCCGTAAGGCTGCCGAAATTTCATAAGGGATTTATCAACTCTTCTTTTATTTTGATTTCCTTAATTTTATTTTTCTTTACTAACATTCTCTAATAAAATAGGAATGAAAGATCCAGAATAATTTTTATTTTGGATGTTTTCATGTTCATGGAAAATTCATAATCATTATTCTTCTCCTCCCCCACTTATTCAAGGAATTAAAAACAATGTCTGTGATGTGTTGAATTATTGACATCGTGGACGATGTGATTTAAATTGGATTTAATTTATTAATGTCGGGTCATGAAACCGATTTTATTGTTGAAAAAGGTTATAATATATGTATTATTTCTCATCCATGTTTCTGTAAATATTTTTTACACATGGTTTTAATTTATAAAACAAATTGAGATCGTTATTATCAAAGAACCACTAAAGTGATCTAGACGAACATCATTATTATTTTAACTTATGAATCATCAGAATTTAAGAATTAAAATTGATAAATGGTATAATTCCTGGATTATTTAAATATTTAAATACCACTCCATTCCAATTCTTATATTTCACTTTCAATTGACAAGAACAACAATCATGAACCAATCATGGAAATCATGTAAAGAAATCACCCAAAAATAGTTCAAGGAACAAAATACTAACAATTAAAGAGTAAAATGATGTAATTAAATGATCATATAAGGTATTAAATAGATGGATATGTTTCTGTAAGATATTAATTACAATAATTTAACCATTATACAAGAGTTGTAAACAAGTTTTAAGTAAGACAAGCCCAAGTTAAGGGAATTCTTAACTCGATTTCCATTCTTTGGGTTAACCTTCTACTTCAATATTTACGTGGTATTATAATTGTTTGTGTGACAAAAAAAATTTCTATTATAATTATTTATGATTATTTACATCTTATATACATATACCAGCCACTCAATTAAGTCTCACTTCAATTATATGATTTATTTAAGGGGAATTACTTTAATATCCTCTTTTAAAATTTTGTTTTACGAAATTCCAAAGGCAATGTTTTTATGAAATTATTCATCTTGTATGATTGTGTTTAGATTCTTGGGAATTGTTTAGGATGAATTTTGGGACCTATATTTTCCTCCAATGTATTGGGTATGTGTAAGTTAGAGGTCATCTGTATGGTTACTCCATGTGTAACTACGAGGGTTACACAAAATGTAAGGTATCTATGTGGGTTAAAAATAATAAGGTAGCTCAGAGGGTTACAAGATTATGTAAGTAATGCCCCAAGATACCTTTTGGATTCTATTTATGTTATTATGTTTTGTGGGGATCTTGTGGAAATATCATGTTACAAAAAGTACATATATATGGGAGTCAAGTATTCCTTTAGAAAATGTTTTCATATGTTACAAGTATTCATGGACTTTGCTTTTTTTATATCCCTTACTGAGATTTTTGTGATAATACCATGTTTTAAATGATTTTCATAGGTTATAAGGATGAGTAAGACAAAGAATTAATCCAAGTAAAATGTTTTAATAATTTTCAAAGAAATCATGTTTCATTTGAAATGTATTATATTTTGGAATAAATGAATATAGTTTTTATGGTATCCACTCTATAATAATGTGTAATTTTATAAAATTATTATGTCCCAAATCTCAAAATCTCTCAACATGAAAATATCATCAATGTGAAAGGAAGTGATTTATTAACTAAATGAAATATTATGTAATGTAATAAGGCCAAGTCCTTATAATATAGGACTAGAATGTTATGTAAATTTGGTTCAGACATACATTGCTGGAACAAAAAGTAAACCCGGTTTAGTAATGGACATTTTCTACTATGATGGTCTTGACAGAAATGCCCAAGCTGCTATAGAAATCATATTATGTTATTAATTGTTTGCAATAATTCCATGTTTTCTGAAAATTCTATTTTATCAGGGTTAATGTTCCTTACTAATCTGTTCCTTAGATACTTCCAATATTTATTTCAGGACACATGATTTTGATAATTAAACTTTATGTTAGGGTTTTTACATTCTTATGTTTATGGTTTGTTTTATGTTCTCAATGTTTACCCTTTCTGAGCATTTGAGACCACCCTTTTTTTTAGGTTTTCTTTTCCCTAAGATATAAAGAAATTTTTTAGGTAGGAAGAAAGGTATGGTCTTTACGGGAGATGCGGATGATATTTCAACAAGATAGAAGATTATGTTCTATGTTTCCAATGGCACTAAATTAATACGATCTTTGGGAATCTGTTTTTGTAATGTGTTAAGTATTCCTCAATAGTAATTTAATTTCCATGTACATCAAGCTTGGGTCATTAGATGATTGGGGGATTTAAACATATTATACAGTGTACTTGAAAATGGTTATGAAATCCAAAAGTTCCTTTAAAACAAGCTTTATTATTTGGAGGAAATGAAAAGAGAACCTTATAAAACATTTTTTGACCCATAAAAAGATTGTAATATCTAGATACATGATTTTGGAACATATAAATAAAATTTATAAGAATTATATAAAAATAAAATATAATTAAATTTGGGTAGATCGAGAAAGAGAGAGAGTGTGTGTTACCCGAATGAAAAAATGGATATTCGGGTAGGATCCCACACCACATTTTATTCAATAGAATCATATGAAAAAACAATAATAATGACAAAATGATTCATTTAATACCATAAAGATATATATATTCATGATATTATACATCAATTATTATTATACATACACCAAAAATATGAAATAGTGGTGAATTAGGCATATCTTATAGAAATGAAAGTGAGATGAGAAAACACATACCTTATGTTTGAATGTGTTTTGAAATGATCATAATGTCTTATATAATCATAAAAAATCCATTTATTAATTAATTTAGAACATATAATAAATTTATTATATTTATTTTAATTTTATTATGTTCATTTATGCCTTTTTTAATTATTTATATACTACAATAATATCATATGAGAGCGTTCATTTCCTTGGTTTTCATGATCGGTTTACTTGTATACATGTATAGAAAATCATCTAAAATGAAAATATTTTTCCAGAATTAAAATTATGTATCATTAACTAATGTATATTATATTAAATTCTTATATATTTCATTTTGTTAAATGTTATGTGGATGAATTATTAGACAGAATTTTAATGATAATCGTTTAGTTTATTTTGTTGTTTTTTATAATCGCGAACCTGTTTTGTTTTATTAGTTATTATTATGCATATATAGTAGTTCTTGAACATTAAATATGTTTTAGTACATATATTATAATTTATTTTAACTTAAAAATGGTTTAATGACCTTTCTTGAAAGATAAATTGAAAATTTAAAACACATCATCCCCAAAGGTGGTAAATCAGCACCTCATTGAATATGTATTCATTTATAGAATAAAACAAAGAGGATAGGAGACTCGATGGTGGAATTTACATTGAAATTATAAAAATACAGTATATAAAAGATATTGTAGTTATCTTTATTTAGTGGAAAGGGGAGATTAGAAGAGAATATTAAGTGAAATGAAATTGAAAAGAAATTGACAGAAAATAAAGAGGGTTTTACCTCTTGAATTCTTATCATTGAGGAGAAAAGGCAGGGATGTGTAGTTTTTATAGTGGAGGAGTGGAGTGTTTTTTGATTATTTTATTCATTAGATTATTATTTTGGCTCAAGAAATGAAATAGTGGGGATTTGATGACTAAATAAAATAACCGATGAACGATAATATGAACCAATTGGTTCTTACCTCATACATACATCCTACATGACTCAATAACTCATTTATTTACTTATAACTTAAATTAATGTATTTCACTATTCACAAAAAAATCATCTATTTTAGAAAGATACAAAAAATTAACCTTAAGAATTTTTCAGTATGTATAATTGAAAAATGAACACTTGATTCTGAAAATAATTTTCTAAATATAAGTCATTCACTTGAAAAATAACAAGTTTAAAATTATAACGAATTTTATAACACTTTGAAAAAATATTTAAGTTATCAAAATATTATCATACAATAATAAGGGAGAAAATATTTATTTATGAATCTATTTCAAGAAAATAAATTTTATTTAAAATAATTATTCTTTTATAATACTGGAAGTAAACATTTATGTTTCATAAAAATACTAATAGTTAATTTATAATTTATAATTCATTTATTTACTTAATCCATTATATAAATATATTATATTATAATTATTAAGATTCGTATATTCTATTTATACTTTAATAGGTGTGGTTACTTTTTAAATTATTAATAGTATATTTATTTATAAAAAATGACCATTTTATAGAAATTAGTATTTCTAACTATTCAATGTAAAATAAATATTCTCAGAAAAATTCCAAAATTATACCCTCAGATAATTTTACATTATTCATTTAAAAATGAAGTTTATTTTTTTTAAAATATTTATAAAAAATGACCAAATATAGTTTTAAAATAATTCTTCCATTAAAAGGAGATAAAAAATTAAAAAAATGTATACTTCTAATGTGTAAAATTTGATTCATTCTTATCTGATGCCTATAAAATAGTTTATATGTGTTTAAAAAATATTGATTAAATATATAATACATAAATTTCTTTTATACTATTTATTTTTTTCAATATAACACTTAGGTTATAGTTTTCATATTAAAATAATGATCTGTAATTGTATATCATTATTTATTTAAGTTTGGTGTTATGTGAAACCTATGTTATCAAATAAATTGAACATCAAAAAAAAATACCATAAAATTGTGGGGTGTTAAATTCTCACCTCCATTAAAAAATTATAACTTATTATTTTAAAATTGTACTTCAAAAATAAATATTTGATACGTCAAAATTTCTTTGTTGGAATCCAAGATACGAAATAGGGATAAAATAATATCGTCTTAATAATAGGGAAGTTGAAATGTGAATATCACCACAAAACTTGGATTTAAGGTTGGAAAGCATTAATGGAAAGTGAATACAAGGTCAGAAAAGAAAAATATAACCATTATGTTCTGATGGAGAGTGATAAAGAACATGGTCATTAGAAATTTAACAATCATAAAACCATAAATCTTGTTATCAGTTAAAAGAACATGATTTTCTTAGAAAGAAAAGTAAATAGATAGCGTCTTTCTTACAAAATAATTTTTATATAGATGAGGTATTACTTTAATATTGAAAAAATAATATGAAAAAATAAACTTACTTGACTAATTACACTGTCATTGGAATAATTTCATTCTTTGGTTGTCCTTCGATCTATATTCACTTCATCTCATATGCCTAGAATTGAATTTTCAAGCTGAATTTTTTAAGCCTGAAGCAATTTTAAAAAATCATATAATCCTAAATTCATTCCTTGAACCATTTAATGTTTATTAATACCAATATGTTTAACATATGTTATTAATTAACAACTAATCCATTCAAAAAATGTTAATCTTAAGTCTCATATAAAACATGTATTTCCATGTACCACGAACAAAATTTTGGAAGGAAGGTCAGTAAATAAAAATGAAATAAGACTCCAAAAAGAATTCATCTATTATTTTCACATAAAAAATATATGAACACCTTAATCTCATTAAATCATTTATGAAACATGTATTCTTCTAGTATTAAAATTTCATGTTGTTGAATATATTCTTTAAATACAAACATATAATAACTCCAGCGTAATATAATCCATCATATCACTAACCACCATCATGCTCACCAATACAATGACATAACCATCTATTTCTTACTATCTCAACACAAATAACATATTTTTGGTTATTATTACTAAGTAAAGGGTTTTCTATAAGATAAAATTATAATAGAATAACTTCTCTAGATTACTAGTGTCATTCACCACATGCTTCAAAATTTATAAATTGGAAATAATACAATACAATCCTTATATATCTCATGATTCTTAAAACCAAATTATTATTGATAATATACTGAAATAAAATAATTATTAAATCCAAACACAAGCATATTAATCATTAATCATCATCTATTATTGTAGTATAATCTTGACCATGGTCCATTATCAGCTTTTTGTGTATATCCCTTTGATGTTTGAGACATTGATTTGTATAGTGTCCCATATTCTAGAATTTGATGCACAGAATTTTGGAAAATTCTTTCCTGTACATAAAATTATTATCCTGATGGCGTTTTCCCCTAACATGAAGAAAATTCATTTTCCTCTTAATAATATACCTTCTTTTTTTCTTTCCATAATTATCACAAGTAGTATAATACTTCTTTACCTTATTTCCTTTATCTATATTTTTTTTACCTTTCCACTCCCTATCTTTCTTAATATTGAATCCATAACACATGGATAATGATTTCTCTTTATTTTTATAACAAATTATTATTTCCTCATATACTGATAATATTTATAAGACTACTTCCCTTCAAAATATTGGATTAAACCCATAATGGAAATGATCAGTCTTACTCATTGGATTATGTGCATTGATGTGGTTCACATTCCTTCACCTAGAAACCATTTAAAAAAATAGAATAAGATATATTATATCATAACAATATGAAATGTAATATATAATCCCAAAACTATTGAAATACTTAACATAAATTGAAAAATATATGCGAAGATAATCTCAAAATCATAAAAATGGTTTATTTGGGAACACATTTACTATTTTATCCATCACAACATTTTGTATAAAAAATGTTAATTATGTTATGTATATCTCCCATGAGTGTCAACCAGGTGTACAATCAGGCCCGTTTTCATGTACTAGGTTACTTGAGTCAGAGATGATGCACCTTGTTGGAGTTGTTACCCCTAGGTGAAAATGTGACAAAATTAGGTCCACTTGTACTATCCAGCTAAAGCTGTATTTCTAGGAAGAACAATATAATTTCTTCCTTAAAAATATTCTAGTATGTTATTCTATTCTTATCCTAAAAGAATATCATATGGTTATGATACCTAATCATTTTTTTCTGAAGATATTTTCTACTATTTCTAATAAAATTGAACTGAAACCAACTATAACAACCTCGATCCCAGTAGCCTAGAGTTAGTGGATATTTTATAACCATTTCATAGACACAAGAGATCTCATCGCCAAGGATCGATCAATTTAGTAGTCCTACAAAAAACTAGATACATTTATGGTTACCTTATTACACCAGATAATAAACATATAACATAATTAAAGAAAAATAAATAGCTTCCTTGACATATATTTAATGATTCCATATTCATAACATTGGGATGTAAAACAAATAAAATGTGAGATCAAATTCTCAGTTTGGGTTAAGTATAGTTGGTACATGAATCAACAAAAAGTGAAGCATAATCAATAAGCCATAATCAATAAAGTAAGAAAAATAAATGAAAAACACATGACATATAATCAATAAATTGAGAATAAAAAAGAATTCAAATATTTTTTCATATTGAAAATATTCTAGAAAAAAATAAAAGATTAGTAAATGAAGGAAATTCTTAATTAATGAACTTCATGTATCGGGAACATGAACCATAAAACCATTAAAAATGATTAAATCTTTGGGTACAAACCTATCTGATTCTTCTTAGAAACAAACATGAATTATTTTTTGACAATTTATTTCATCTCATTAGATAACTTATGCATCAAGGGGATATATATAATAGGGCCCCACCTTTAGGTCTTGCATTAACCTATCACCAGCCCGTAGGGCTTGGATTAAACAGTCCAAAACCTATTTCATACAATTCAAAAGAATTAATAATATATTAATTAAGTTAATACATATTTTTCCTCATCATAAAATATCTATATTAAATAAAAGATACAAATTTATCAATATCTCCTCTGATAATCAAATAATTATCAAGAGTAATATAGTGAACAGTATCTGGATATAACATCCCTAGTCTAAATAATCATAAAAAATTAAATAAAATAAGTTATATGGTAACATAATAAAATCAATAATCAGATTAAGTAGATGGTTTATAAGTGAATGAAAATAATTTAATGATATCATTGTGAAATTATTTCGAGAAATTTCCCAGAATTGACATTTGAAATCAAAGTTCCCTTGGAAAATAATTTATTTGTCAATAAATCATATTTAAACATGAATATCCAATAAAAAATTATACGGAAAATGAAATTATGTTTCAGGGAAAATTTATTTCCAACCCAAGTGAAAACATGTAAAAATATTTTTTATGAATCTTTATGAAAAGATCTTGTTTAGTATAGTTTAATTAAAGATATTAAAGGGTATTTAAAATAGACAAAGACATAATTTTTTGAATAAAACAAGAAATTACCTAAGAAAGTTTTACATGATAAAATTATTTATTTTGTAAAAATATTGGCGGCTTAAAATAGAATATGGAGTGTACTTAAAAATGGGTATGAAATCGGAATGTTTTATTAAACCGAGCTTGCTTATCATGATTAAATGAAAAAGAGAACCATATAGAAAATGTAATTCCATAAAAAAAGATGATATGATATCAATACATGATTCTAGAAAATATAAAAATAGTTTATAAGAATTATATAAAAATAAATGAGAATTATATTGTGGTAAATATAGAGAAAGAGAGTGTGTTACCCGAATGAAAGATAGAGATTCAGAGAGAATCCCTTACCACATTGTAATCAATTCAATAATATGACCAAAAATTAATACTCATAAAATTAATCATTTAATAACATGAAGTTAAATATATTCATGATATTATACATCAATGGGAATTTTTTTTACACTACACAAATGAAATAGTGGTTAATAAGGTATATCTCATAGAAGTTAAAGTGAGATGATAAAACCCTTACCTTACGTCTGAATGTGTTCTTCACTTGATCATAATTCTAAGAATTATCTAATAAAATTAAATAATGAAATAATTAATAAACTTTTATAAATTTATTTAATTTATTATAATTTTATTTATTTTATTTACTTGTTTTTTATGAGTTATATGATAAAATCTTATCTTTCTGGAGTGTTAGTTTATATGGTTTTCAAGATCAGTTTACTTGTATACATGTGTTGAAAATCATGTAAAATAGAGTAGTTGTCTAGGATTGAAATTATATGTTATTAATGAAAATAAATAATACTAAATAGTAATATATTTCATTTTATTATATGGTATGTGGGTGAATCATTAGACCAAACTTTCCTGATAATCGTTTAGATAATTTTGGAGTTTTTTTATTATCATGAACTGGTTTGTTTTATTAATTATTTATATGACTATAAACTAGATACATAATATTAGATAAGAATTATTACATAAATTATTGTCTAGTTTAACCAAATAAATGGTATGATGACCATCAATTATGGATGAATTGAAAAATGAAGACACGAAATCCACAAAGGTTTTAATCGGCACGTCATGGATAATGTTTTCATTTTTAGTATAAAAGTAAAATTTAGAGATAATTTATGACCAATTTTCCAATGAAACATAAAATTATAGTAAATATAGGATATCTGGAACTATAATTATATTGTTTGCAGATATTTTGATGAGATCATAATAAAATTAATGAAATTTAAAAGTAATTAAAAGAAAACGTGAGTGGTTTTTAGGTCTTGAATTATTCTCCTTGAGAACCTCCTTAGAGAAATTGGTTTTGTAATTTTGTATAAAAAATATACTTCTAGATGTGGGGAAGAGTATTTGATATAGCATTGGGTATAAATTGGACAATCTTCAAGGATAATGAGGTGCAAGGAGAAGAAGTGGCGAGGGGTGTTATTTCTAGGGTGGAGAGGGGTGTTTTTTGATTATATTATTTATTAGTTTTTTATTTTCATTCAAGAAAATAAATAGTTATGATTCCATGACTAAATAATTTTTATAATTCATATTAATTTTAATCAATTGTTTTTTACCTCATTAATACAACATAAATGACTCAATAATTCATTTATTTACTTATACCGTAAATTACCATATTTAACTATTCACTAAAAATTCAACTGTTTTAGAAAAATACAAAAAATAACCTTCAAAATTTTTTGACTTTTGATTTCAAAAATAAACTCTAGTTTTTAAAAATAATTTTATAGATATAGAAAATTTAATTTTAAATTTAATTTATTATTTACTGGTAAAATACCAATTTTAACCATATAACTGATTTCAAAACACTTTGAAAATTAATTAAGTTCTCATAAAATTATCTTATAATCCTAATATAAAAAGATATTAATTTATGAATCGATTTCATGAAAATAAATTTTATTTTAAATAATTATTTTTTTATAATATTGGGAACAAACATTTATGTTTCACAAAAAATACTAATAGTTAATTTATCATTTTTAAAACATTCATTTAATAATAACATGATATAAATATGTTATAATATCATTCATAAGATAACAAAATTTTATTTATAATTTCATAGGTTTTGAAAATATTCAAATCATAAAAAGACTATTAATATAACAAAAATTATAGTTTTATAGAAATTAGGATTTTCCCTATTCACAATGAAATAAGTATTTTCAGAGAAATACCCAAATTTCACCCTAAGATAATTTTTGACATTTTGATTATAAAAATGTTTTCATTTTCTTAAAAAAATTTCTTTATGTTTTAAATTTTAGTTTTAAAAAAATAGTGCTATTAAAAGTGATAAATCTTGCTTAAGAAAAATATAGTCTTTTAATATATAAAATATGATTCATTCTTAAATTATTTATATAAAATAATTTCTATGAATGTAAAAAGAATTGATTATATATATAATATATAAATTTTATTAATACTATTAATTCCATATAATATAATGACTAGGTTACAATTTTTTCTTTAAAATAATTATATTTAATTGTATATCATTGATCTTTTAAGCTTGGGGTTGTGTGAAACCTATGTTCGTGAAGAAATAAAATTAAAATAAATACATCACATAAAATCATGTGGGGTTAAAAATTTTTTGAACAAAAACATAAGTTTAAAAAGCATGAATAAATAATCTAATATTTTTCTCATTTGACTATAAAGGAAACTCTTATTGGATATATATGTTTACCCTTTTTCTAAAATGAATATTCATAGATGTTTACATATACTTAGACTTTTCCAAAGGGTTTTCAATAATGTTTCTTTATACTAAAATTATCTAAACCATCCCTATGATACTAACTATTACTACCCAAATTCTTCATACATTACTATTACAATATTTTAATGAAAAATAATGAAATATTTATACATTCAACGATTTAAAGGTTTATTATTTTCGGAAAATAAGGATCATATATCCCATATAAATAATAAATTGTTAACATTTATTTAATGTATTCTTATTTATCCTTATAAAATATGATTTTCCTTATAGTATATTCAATCACCTTATGATATACATCAAAGAAAGGGGATATATAAAATAATAGTAAGAGGAGGAAATAAGTACATAAATCACTATAACATAAGTTTGAATAATCATCATCATCACATCATTATCATACTATCAACATCCTAATCATGATGGAAATATTTTATTAAGTCATGGATTATGGTGATGTTTAAAAAATGAAACATAATATCATAGTGGTCAAACACCACACATTGTAATGAAAAAAACAGAGAATCATGTTCACGAATAACATATATGTATAATCACAAAACCATAAATTTGATTAAATATATAATCAAGATCATTTATAATACACATTATCTCTTGAGGTACAACAAATTAGAAAATGAATTAGAGGGATATATAAATTTTTCCCCACCCATCACATCATCATATTTAGATAATTCAGAAATCCAAAAAGTACATATAATAATTGTAATCATGAAATAATCCTTGAAAAGGAATGAGATTCATAAGGATTTCAAAATGAAAAATTTCATGAAAAAACATGGGGTTCCAAAATAAATAAGGAAAAACATATTTGGAATAAACATCATTATTCTTTATAATGAGAAAACAACTCAAAAGGTGTATAAATGTGTTCTAGAATGAAAATATTTTTTTTTGAAAAACATTTTATTTCGATTGAAAATAATAGTGGAAACATGAATATATCAAAGAGAAAATGAAATAATTATGAAATAATATTTTTTTAATATTATCGTAATATCAAAAGTGATGATATCATGAAATAGGGATAACATAAAAAATTTACTCAGTTGGTGAATCCCTTATCCTTAAATCTCTTTTTATGTATTTACTTTTACACCTACTGAATAATAGACATCAATTTAATAAAAAATTGAAACATAAATAAATTAAGATAATTTATATCACAATTTTTAAATAATAATAATTATATTTTATTTTTATTTTTTTATTGAAGATGATGCATTTTGATATCATGTTATCCTGAAAAATTTCCCATTTCGCTTCAATTTCTCAATTTAGATCCAAGTAATTTATATAGAAGCATAATAAATTGTTGAAGATCAAATTAAATATAATTATATATATCTATAATAACTAATTTATTTTTACCATCATTATAGTTGGTGAAAATAAGTGATGTAATAGATGTCCTCTTTGACGGTTATCAGACTCTTAATTGGAACATTGTCTAAATATGAAGAAAAGAGGTATACAATATAAATAAATCAAAAATATAATTTTTTATAGTAGGTTAAAATTATAAATACATTATTAACATTATTACTAATTAAATAATTGAATATTTTATCTTTAATGTAGATTAGAAAAGAGATATAATATGGAGAAAATGAGAGAAGGGTTTGAAAGAAACTTACCCTTTAATTAGTGCGACTTATCTTGTATGACACTAGAATTCCTTGTTGAATAGAGTAGGTATATACCAGGACATACCTAAGGTTTATATAGTTATAATAGATATTATTTTGGTATAACATTGGATTTTTCATGTGAGGGATGAGTGGTTTTCCTAGGGGAGGAAGAGGAGTTATTTAAAATTGAAGAGAGGGGTATTTCAGAAGAAAATATTATTTCAAATGTAAAAAATTTAATAGTGAATATTAGAAAATATAAATCATATATATATATATATTATAATGGTTTTAGGAGATTAAATTATAATATAATTTTAATTCACATGGTTTATTAAAAAGGAAAGTGGGAAAAAAAGAAATAATCATTATTCTAAGTGTTCAATTTTTTATTTTTGGTTTTGTAAATCACATTTTAGGTATAGAAATTGATGTTCTTAAATTTTAATGTATAATTTATGAAATTAAATATATTTTTTATGAACATCATGTTCTATAAATTATTAGGTCATTATTACATCATGAATTATGTAATTTTAGATACATCGTTTACGTGAAAACTATATTTTTACTATTCCCCTTAAAATTGATCGATTTCGTAAAAGTAACGAAAAATAATCCTTGGAAAATTTATACATCATAATTTTAAAACTAATATTTTTTTGTCAAAATAAATTTCCATAGTAGTCAATTTTTAATTTTTAATATAAAAAATATAATTTCTATAAAATACTTTAAAATAATGGTTATTAAAATCGCGCTTATATTTTCAATGACTTTTTCAATCATGATAATTATTTTATTGAATTAAATTATTTATATTATCAAAACCTAGTAATTAATAGAATGAATAATTTTCATATTTATTAATATGAACTAGATATTCAAAATAGTTATAAATATATAGAGTAATTTTTAAATAAAAAAGAAATATTATTAATTGAACACTTTTAATACAAGATTTTATTTAAAACATAAATTTCATAATATTTATTTTAAATTATGATTATATTTTTTTAATAATAAAATAAAAACTTATATGGTTGATGTTTTTGGTTATTTAGAAAATATGTCATTTTTTTGAATAGTTAAATATATCGATTTTTGTAAAAAAACATTTTATTTTAAATATTTTAAATATTTTAAAAGTAAAATCATGTTTTAAAGAAAATTTTAGGGAAAATAAGTGTTATTTAGTTATACTTTATCAAATTAAAGACTTTTTAATTTGATTTATATTGGTTTTTTGTAAAAACAATTCATGTTCAAAAACACGTTTTTCTAAAAACTATTTTAAAATTTATAATGTTTCAAAAATTTGAAAAATAAAAATAATCTCTAGTGATGATTTTTTTGAAATTAATTATATATCTTATATATAATTTAATTTTAATTTAAATTCATAAATTCTTTTTATTATTCCTTAAATTAATATAAAATCATTATCTTCTCAAACAAATACTGTGTTGGGAAACCCTCTTTTTCATTGCGTCTACAGGGTCTGTTTTAAATTAAAATTTTGAAATTGTATTAATTGAAGTTGGAAAAATGTATTCCATAAATTTTTTCAAAATATTTTATATTTTATAATATTTTCAACCTATGTTTTGACCAAAATGAATAGTGAGAAAAGTAAAAATTTATTACCACGTTTAAGGTAAAAATATATTTATACGGGGATCAAGTAAAAAGATAAGGTTTAAATTAGGCTATTTTTTTTAAATATAATGGATTGTAATATTTTGAACTTATAACTTCTAGGATAAATAATGGTCTATTATTGGATCATTTTGACATTGAAGAATAAACTTTTGAAATTCTATGTTTTAAAAAATTACAAGTGTGCCCCTCACCGCACTTATAAAAGGTCTCCCCCATTCATCCTTTATTCACACATAAAAAACCCATTGTTTTGATGAATAACTACCCCACAAACATATATAATTACAACATATCATCCTTGATTCATTTTTTGGGGCATACATATATCCAAGTACAACTATTGTTCATAGCCAAAAGAAGTTAATGGAAGAAGTGGTGAGTTCTTCAATAGTTTTTTTATTCTTTATTTCACAATCCCTTTATATTATTCTTAAACCATTATTATATAATTAAATAATTAGAATAAATATAATTAGTTGAAATATTTTAATTTAATATCATAAATCCTTCTCCACTTAAATCAAATGGTTTACGAAACCATCATTCCTGTGTAGGGAGGACTAGCATCTCACGAACTGATGTGATTCATTTTTCTGTTACCACCTATAAAAATGGATATAATGATGGATAAAAGGTATATATATATATGAGATATTTATAAAATAATTTTAACTCTATAGTAATTATATCATATATACCTTTTTTTCATTCTTTATGGGATACGATAATGTCATTTGTGTGTAGGGTGGACTGCCACCATGCGAAGCGATTCGATTTATTTTCACTAACTCATTACATAAAATGTAACAGGGGTAAATATAAAGAGTATATATGATATAAATGGAATAATTATGATATTAATTAAAATTTTATCCTTCTTAAAAATGATATATCATTTTTTTGTTACCTAATCTGTCACTGAGAAATGATATAGTCATTCATGAACACGTGGGTTACATCCCTCAATAAGCAATGTGACTCTCTTTTCATTATCAAAACACATGGATGATCTATATATGTATATTTAAATAAATAATATTTTATATATGATATTATTATCATCCCATAAAATTAATATATTATATACCTCCTTTCCAAAATAATCATTAGAAAATGGAAATGTTACTCATGTGAATGTACAAAATATGGTTTCTAGGACTGTAGCATACATAATTTATCAAAAACATATTCAATAATTGGTTATAAAATTATAATTAATATATAAATATGATAAATATATCATTATTATTATTATAGTTTTTTAAATAATGACCTCATAGACCATAATCAACCTACAGAAGTCATTTTATACACATAAGTTGAATACTATCTAAACATTCAATGTCAACATAATTAATTAAGTAATTTTCGGTAACATGGTAATAATTGACATTAAAGTAATAATAAACATGAAAAAGTACCCCAATAAAGTAAATAATCAATATAGTTTTATTATTTTGAAGGATATAAACACTCATGAAAATTCAGACTTAAGTTAATGGACATCTTCTCTATTTCCCTTCATTATGGACTATTTTTATGTTATACATCAATAATATTTTATGTGGTGCATATGCATCCCCCATTATAATTTATTTAATGAATTTATCTATTATAATTGTATTTAATGCCTTGTTAATGATATTATTTTATAGGTCTTATGATTAAAATATTTTCAAAGGGATAGAGGACTTTTCTTTAAAAAAAATATTTTTTAATGCCTTCCTTCCAACTCATTATTTTCCATTTTTATTTTTTGTAAAATGAGTTTCTAAATATTTTGTAGGAAGAAAAAAATATTTATAAATTTCATTCTATGACACTTTTTACATAATTTTTAAAGGTATTTAAAATGAATTTATTAATACATTTTATACAAAATGTTTTAACTAATGAAAAAAGGTTTTCTCAACTATAAACATACACAAAAATAATGGATTTTTTTACTGATGTGGTCATTATTTTTTTTCTAGAATCCTCTATGAGCTTTCATGTTCCCATAAATGAATATCCCTCTTTATATTTAATAGTTTTTTGGAATGGAAAATGGTGTTTTTAATGAAAATTGTATTTCTATATCCTAAAGTTGTATAAATACTATTTTGAAAAAGTTTTTCAAGAGTTTTATGATGAAAAAGTGAATGAATAAAATGTTCTATTCATGTTGTGGTTATTGGACAATATATACGATAGGTGCACCCTGATAACACCGGGTAATCACCTAATAACTAATATGATTAGTTTTACCAGAATGAACTTTAACATATTGGGTAATGATTTTATTCTCTGAATAATTATTTTGGATGTTGGATACGTGGTTATTCTAATTTATAAAGGGTTTCTAAAGGATTTGTAATATTTCTATGAGATTATGTTAGGAGGTAACTTAGTTTTATACTCTGTATATTTATTTTTAATGGAAATAATTTTATTCTAAAATTTAATATGAATGATCTTTATAAAGGAATGATAATTCCATTTCTGGATAAGGTGTTTAGTTTTTAAGAAAAGGTTTTTATCAGGTTTTAATTTTTTTCACTGAAATAATGTTTTCCTACTTTTTATGTCCATTACTATGATTTTTGTTATCATACCATGTTTTTAAAATGTTTTTCATTGCATTTAAGGATGGTAAAGTGAATGGAATAACTCCTATCGAATCACATGAAGAGAATCCATGAAAATAAATCATGATTTATTTTAACTTTTTTTTGTTAGGGGAAAAAGATACTAATAATAATTGTCTAATTTATATTAGATGGGTTTTTTATATATAAGTTATGACCTAATTGTCTAAAACTATAACCCTGAAAATATTCCCAAATATAAAGGGAGGAGTTATGAACTAATAAATTTATATTATGTAATATTTAAGGTTTGGTCATTATAGTTGTTATTGTAGTTTAATTTAGATAAATTTATAGGTTGGGATAATTTAAATAGAATTACTAATGAAATATTCTACCTCATGGATAAGTTGAAATAATATATTATTTTAATATTACCATGTTGCTTCATCAAAACTATTTATGTTAAAAATGTGTTTCTATAGTGGAAATATGGAAGCTCTAATGAGAAGGAATTGAGAGGAATATATCCTTACAACCCATCATCCAGATATGGTTATAATTGGACCATTATATTTTGTTACAGTTCTCATTTAGTTGACACAATCTATCAATGATAGTGGTGTTTATTCTAAAGAGGAACCTATTCTACCAGGAACAAACATGTCTATTGTGGAGAATTTCATGAGGCAAAACCCCGTATAATTTAGTGGATAATCAGACATTGTTGTATCTGAAGGATGGATAAATGCACTTGGGAAGATATATTAAGTCATGGTATGTTTCGAATGAAAAAGCAACCCTTTGGTTTATTATTTTGATGATGAGGATGATCAATGACGATATTTATCTGCGAATAATAGAGATAAATATGATCTTGATGTCGTGGAATGGTAAAAATTTAAAGATATTTTCCTTGATAAATATTTACCTATGGTTTTTTAATTCATATAGAAGAAAATACCATGAATTGAGGAAAAAATATGACTATTATATCCCCATGTATGAAGCTAATTTTACAAGGTTGTCCAAGTACATAATTGATTTTGTTTAGGGAAATTATTGTAAAATTAATATATTTTAGTTAGTATTGAAAACATGTACATGAAGATCTTTAGATGAACATGAATTTAAAATCAATGAGAATGATGGTTGTTAATCCAGAAGGTTGAGATTTTGTTTTCTGACATTTACGTGACTCATTATAATGAATGTATGAATTGGTCCAGAAGGTATGTGATGCGGACACATAAAAAAATGAAATATGGAGGTAAGAAAAGGAATTTCCCATCCAATGTTTAGTGTGGGGAAATATACCATGTAGAATTTATTATGAAATCAAGAATGTTTTATAGATGTGGAAAGTTTGGCAATATATCTTGTGAGTATAGGGAAAATAATCTTGATGTAATAAGGAATAGGGTATCTTATTGCCATCCATTAGTGAGGTGTTTTAGTTTTAATTATTTGGTTCATTTTGATATTTTGTGCACAATTTCGAAAACATAGGCTATAAATAATATATATTGGAAGAAAAATGGTGTTAAAAAATATTTTTCTACTACTATAGTTGATGTTGGGCTATAAAATGTAGTGGTTGTATATATATGTTACTTGTATATTAGAATTATTATAATACCCTGTTTGAATATATATCATAACACTCTCTCATTTTTGAGAAAATTTTTATATTTATTGTAAATATAATCACATGGATGTATTATACAACATTAAATGAAAACATTGTCTAGAAGTATTAAATTAATCATGATTTGTATGAATCGTCCTTTTTTAATAAGTGGGATGGTCTTTCTTATAATTTTTTTTAATAGAACATAGTTTATTTTGATATATTTTTGGCTATGGATCAGATTTTAGTTAATGATTCTATGATATATTACCACGTTTACATCTTTTTTCAATGATTTAATTTCATTGATAGAAAACCATGAAGTTGAGAATTTTACTTCTGATGGAAGTGAATGATATATAGAAAGAATTATTTTAAGTATTGAAACTATTAAAATTAGTGATGTTATAGTACTGAATGAATACATGAATGTTTTATTCAGATGATTTTTCTAGTTCTATCCTCAATTGGGAGGCGGAGTTTTCAGTTGGCATTGAACTTGATGCTATGATTATTTATATACCCATTATCGAATGGTGAAAGTGAATCTTTTAGAATAGAAAAATAAATTGAAGATGTTATTATAGAAATGTTTAATTCTTCCGTGTAATTCAGCATGGGGTAATCCTATTATGCTATCTAAAAAGAAATATAGTTCAATAATTCTTTTCACTGACTATAGAACATTGAATAACATCACTTCTAAGAATAAGAATTTTTTTAGTCTTATCAATTATTATTTTTTATAAGCTTCAGGGAGAATATTAATTATTGAAGGATGATATGAGGTCTTGGTACCATCAGTTAATGTTGAATGAGGATGAAATTCAAAATACAATATTTTAGAATAGATATCAAAACTATGATTTTTTTGTTATACCCTTCGGGCTATCAAATGAACCTATAATGTTTATAAACTATATGAATACGTATTATCATGAGTTCTTATAAAAAATTTTGGCTGTATTTATTAATTAAAATTTGATATATTCTATAATTTAGGTGGAACATGAAAGTATCCTAAGGATTTTTTTTAATACTTATAAGAAAAGAAGTTATATGGTATATTTAAATTTTTTTAATTTTTGTTGCAATAAATGTCATTCCTTGTACATATTGTTTCTAAATAAGGAATAATGATTGAACCTATGAAAACAATTTTTTTTTGAATAAGGGAAAAGACCCGAAAATATCACTAAGACATGTAGTTGTTATGGATTAATAGGTTACTTCTGATGGTTTACTAAAATAATTTCTATGTTTTATCACCCACTAACTATGTTAACTAAAAAAGAGGTAAATTTATATGGGAAAAAGAATGTGATAACTGATTTCAGAAACTAAAATGAAGATTGGTGAATGATCCAATTTTTACACTTTCTTCTAGAAATAGAGATTTTTAAACTACAATATTTCTTAATTGAAAATAATTGGTTCTTTCTTAATGAATAATGATGATGTAATTTTATATGATTCAAGTTAATTGAAACCACATGAGTTAAATTACCATAAATATGATTTATAATTAAACATTGTGGTTTTTGTTTTAAAAATTTATATGCATAATATGAATGGATAATAGTGTGAAATATATATTGATCACAAATTTTAGAAGTATATATTCCTTAAAATGTAATTAAACAAGATATATAGAATAAAATTATAATTTATTAATGATTATGAAAGAAGAATTCATTACAACCATATAAGAGAAAACATACTAGATAATTATTTTAGTAAAAATAATAATGATGTGATTATAGGATCACACTTTTTATTTAACCCTTTGGTTAAATATTTGATAAATTGTTTCCTAGAATTTGTGGATGCTGGGACATCTTATGTTTTGATTTAGGATTTTGTGTAGTAAAAGTTTTCAGAAAGAATTATGCAATATTATAAGGAGGACCAATAATTGTATGAACAAGTAGAATAAATTATGAAGGGAAAGAATCAAGATATTAATATTGATGAAGATGGTTTTTTATGATTTAGAAAATCATTATGTGTTCCTTGTGATTCCCAGATGAAGAATGAGTTTTTAAGTGAAGCTCGTAGTTCCCAATTCTCCATTCATCTGGGTAGTACCCAGATATACGTAGACCTTTGGGAGTATTACAAGGTAGTTAAAATGTAGAGAGATAATGAAGACATAGAAATTATGTCTTTTGAATTATCATTAGTTTAAATAATAATGAATTATAATGAAGGGAATTATTCCACCTTTTTCACTACCGAAGTAGAAATTTGAAAATATAACAATGGATTTCATGGTAGAATTGCCAAAAACATCTCGAGATAATAATGTAATTTGGGATATTATTGATCGATTAACTAAATATTTACATTTCCATCATATTCAAGATACAAATTCTGTAGATCATCTTTCTTGACTGTAACTAAAAGAGTTATTTAGGTAAAATCTAGTGCCTCTATCTATTGTATCAGACAGCGATCCTAAGATTACATCTCATTTTTGGAAAGAACTACAGAAGTCATCGGGTACTTAATTAAATTTCTTTATATATTTTAATCCAAAATATGATGGATAGATATAGTAGAAAATTAGTACCATGGAGATATTGTTTATTATTATTTTATAGATTACCGTTGATTTTCGTATCAACATATTTATTTGGTTGAGTTTTCTTATAATAACATTTTTCATTTTGTTATAAAAATTGAACCAATTGTGAAATTATATGGAATGTGGGGTTAGATAATATATTTTTGTGATCATATAGGAGAAAAGAGGGTAATGGTACCATAGCATGAAAAAGAAATGGATTGGATGGAGTAGTTTATTCTGAAACGTATGAGTATAGCTTAGACCTGGATGAAAAGATATATGGATAAGTAGATGAAATGTCATTATTTCAATATATGTAATCATTTATTTCTGGAATATTATCCACGGAATTTTTTTTGGAGTTTTTAAGAAATATATACTATGTTTGTAGCTAATTAGACTATATGAAATACTAGTGAAAGTTGTATTAGATTCCTACTTAGTGGCTTTTCCTCCACATTTATTACAGGTTCAAAATGTATTTCATTTATTGATGTTATGAAAATATATGAGGGATTCATCTCGTGTTTTCATACCTGAAGTACTTTGGTTAGAATAGAATGATTCTATTAAGGGATCAATAGTTTATATTCACAACCATAGAGATAATGTATTGCGGAATAAGGTGATTCACCATTTCAAGGTTTTATAGAAAAAACCATATAGTTGAAGAGGCAACATGGAAATCTGGAAATGCTTTGAAGAAAAAGTATCCACACTTATTTAATTGGTAAATTTAATTCTGAGGGAAAAAATTATTCAATGGAAGATGAATATAAAAACCTAGGTAATTATAGAATAAATCATTTTCATATTTATTAATATGAATTTTATGTATATATTAGTTATATAAATATTAAGTAATTTTTGTAAAAACGAAATAGTTTTATCTAAACTCTTTTCTTATGTTGTTTTATTTATGATATTAATTTCTAAAATTTTAAAATTTTAATTTGGAAATACGAATATAATTTTTGAAATCATAAAATCCAATTTCAACTATGGTGAATGTTTGGAATTTTTCAGAAAATATTTATTTTATAGTGAATAGATACAAATATAAACTATTCTAAAATATATTTTCTTAATAATTTAAATAATTTGAAAGTGAAAATATATTTTCAGTTTTATTTAATATAACATTGGTTATATTGATATATTTAAAAAACTTAATTACATTTAGTCAATTTTATAGTTTTCTTAGAAGAAGTTTGTTTTTTAATTTAAAAACGTGTTTTCTTAAAAACTGGTTTAAAATTCACAATGTTTCTCAGTTTTAAGTAATTAAAATAATACCTAATTTAGAATTATGTAAACGAAAATTTTCTATTATATAAAATTAAATATTAATTTATTTTAATATAATGATTATAATTATTCATATAGTTAATAGAAAATAGTTTTTTTAAAAAACATACACTGCTTGAAAAATCCTATTTTTCATCGTGTGTGTTGATTTTGTTTTAAATTAAAATTTTAAAATTCTAAGAATTTCAATTTTATAATGGGAATAAATAATTAGAATAATAATTATTTATATTTTCTAATAATTTTAACATATATTTTGACCATAATTAATAGGGAAAACAATAAAAATCAATTTCCACGATTAAGGTGAAAATGGATTTATCGAGGGATAAACTAAAAAAACGATTATAATAACCTAAAAACTTGTATAAACAATATTTTATGGCCATAATTATTCCTTATTACTTTTATAATTGACAAATTTAAATTATTTCATCTTTGTGACATTAAAATAAATGTGGATGGAATTCATTTTTTAGAAAAATAAAAAGTATACCACTCACCACACATATAAAAGGACAACACCTCTCCCCCTCTCTTCACACAATAATAGGTGATGGGTTGGAAAATAACATCCCTAATCAACTATAAAAATCCATACAATCATTCTAAAATTCTGGGTTTCGGCATAAATACAACCAAGAAAGGCCATTAGTGTAAACTGAATGTGTTACCTAAAGAAGAGGTGATGTTCTTCAACTAGAGTTTTTATTTTATTTCTTCCACCACCCCAATATATAACTCTTAAACATTTATTATATGGTACCATAATTATATTACATATACTAATATGTTAAAACATTAATGGAATAACATATACCCTTCTCCTATTCAACCAAATGGTTTATGAAATCATCATTCATGTGTATGCAAAATTGATGCCTCGTGAAATGATGTCATCATTTTTCTATTACAACATCACAATGTTTGGTATAATGATTGATAATAGTATAAGAATGGTATTTATAATATTATTATTCTAATGGGTTAATTATAACAGTAACATCTTGGATTTTCCATGTATTATTTTTTGATATTATATGGATTGATTTCGAGACCAGCCATTGAGACAACATGCGATTTTAAGACCTGGTGTGCCCAGAAATTTTTGTGGAAAAATATTAGCCTTTTTAAAAGCAATAGTATGTGATTTTACTGGAAAAGTGGAATAAAACATAAATGGGTGCTTGAATTATAAATATGGAAAAACCGTTGAACTCAGAATAGAGGTTCAACACTATGAAAAACAAATCATTGGTCACTGTGAATCGATTGGGAAAATTTTTTCATGGTATGTAATGGGGATAAACTAATTTCATAAAAATTATTTTGTTTGATGAAATTATTTTTTTATTCTACTATCATGACATTAGGGTAATCAATATAACCCTAGAATTCATTTGAGACATAGAGAAATAGTTCCTCTAAAAAATAGCGATGGATCATAGATTGATGATCAACGCGAAACCGATTCGAATCAACCTAATTATCGACATTGATGACACATCGATCATCCTTCATTAGCAGATAATCTGAATAAGTGTAGGGCGGTTGTTTCGTTGTGATTTTTCATCATTCCTGATTTTCAATGATGAACCTAAATCAATAAACGAACACATTGATTTGTGGTTCGACCATCTTGCAAGATGAGGCTATTTTTTTAGGTTATCGAGATTTATCAAACCCAAATTCCCAACCATGGACCATTCACCAAGAATGCTTGTCCAACGATGATAAAACCTCATACTTTTTTATTTTCTCACTCCATTTTTTATGTTCTTCAACGTTGGAACCTTGTGGCCCTGGATCAATGTTCTGAAAGGCTACGAATTTGACAGAACCCCCATATTCGTGGAAAAGCAGTAAAAAATATCAGATCTATGCAGATTGTGTCTTGAAGAACACATATATTCCATTGTTTCTAAATTTGGGTATCATAGGAAGAACGGTGGATCGCGAAAGTGGAGGTGGCGGAGACTGATGGTAGCATTGGTGGAAGCTGCAAAGACTGGCGGTGGTGCCAATAGTAGTGGTAGAACACCATGGTAGGACCATGGTGGCGGGGCTGTAGGGTGCGAAGTAGATGTGGGACGTTATAGGGAAACTGTGTGATGTGTTGTGTTGGCTCTATGGAGTGGTGGCCATCATCGTGGGTGACTGCGTGGTGCAGACGAGATGAGTCAGGAGGCCCGCATGCTAGTGAGTCAGGCCGATCACACATAACATGCTTAGTAGAACCTAGTGGGATGGGTCTTAACCAATGGTCTAGGTCAGAATCGAGAAGGCTAAAATAGTACTATGCCATAGTTGACTGTGTCAGTTGACCTTGATCCAAGGTCACTCCAACAGGCATGTGGTCACGGCCGATGGGGGCAAGGTTGACCTCTATGGTAGCTCAAGTTGATGCGGGATCGTTAACCATGGGGCAGTAAGATGGTTGACCCCTACGGTTGACTGCGGAATCCACTGGGTGACTAGACCATGCGTTCAGTCCACATTCCTAGGGACCCCTCATAAATGTTCAAACAACCATAACATTCAGACAATATGATCATTTTACTAGATTTCTTTGGTGTTGGTACCCTGATGATGTGATGACCCTTTTGAGATAATGTGGTTAGATTTTATCTTGGTATAGATAGGTGAATATCATTACCCTATTCCTTTCCATGAGGGTTTCGTAAGACATTACATTCACATTTCTAGCTTGCAGTCCCCTCTAGAGGTTGAGTCCTATACAGAGTTATGGTATCTTTTCATTGGACATGGGAGATCCTATATCACCCCTAATGAAGTTTTGAGGTATCACGATAACCTTTGAGAGCATGGAATTGTTCCTCTATCAAGTCGGCCACATCAGAAGGGTTAGTGGTATTTTCTCGGTAGGATCCTCTATGTTACGAGCCACATCTATAGGTTTTGCGGTGATATCTGGGTAGGTTCCCCTTTATGTGTATCATACTTTTCCTTGAACAATGTTTTTTTGGGTGGGGCCAAAATAGCTATACCTCTTAGTGAGTGTCTCTAATTGTATCATGGATCGAGGATTGAGTTCTCCCAGAATTAGTGTTCTTAGAGTAGAATCATGTGGATATTTATTGGTTGTGAATTACCTCTATACTTGTGTCTTAGAATGGGTATATCAAGGTATCCTTATATATGTACTGTAGACGACTACTGGTGTCAAAGAGACTATATTTTACTTTTATTTATTTCTTTTTTGTTATTTCCTTTTTTCATGAACCGTACCACGGGGCCTATGCCATGACTACCCCATGCCCGCCATCAATAGGCCAGAGGCAGGAGACTAGCACCGAAAAGGCATATACCTAAAACCGTAAAGGCATTGCCTCTAAAACGGTAAACTCATGCAAACCAAGAACACTACAAGATACAAGTACAAGGTAAACTATATAGTAAACATGGTGTGTATAGTAAGTAAAGGGGAAAGAATACAAGCCCAACTGGAAAGTAAAAGTAAAACTGGAAAGTGCATGTAAAACAAGAAACACCTCCTCTGAACACCTGCCAAGGATCCTACCTAAAGGGTAGGTACAAATCACAAATGGTCATCTCCATGGATTGTATCATCTAAGGTCCACCCCCAAGAAACCTCTATCCCTATTACCCTCATCCTCGGTAAGCGTCGTCTGTCGTCGGAACATGACACAATAAGGTACGGAGGAAGCCCGTGCAGGGGTGAGTATAACAATAATCAGTAGGGACCCTAATTTCCCTAAAAGTCACTCAAAATACACAAAGTATAAACCACAGAGCAAGACATCAATCTCAAAACATGAAGCAATAGTCATCACACTACTTAGGTTGATTCCCATACATATACCTAAGTAAACATTAAAAAAACTCTTCACATATGAGGAAAGAATACCACAAAGATAGAAGTACTAAATAGGTAACACCACGAAGATATAAGTACCAGACAGGTACGCCAGAAAGGTAATGACTCAGCTCACATAGGTATTATTTATGAATAAGAGTACAGATGATCAATCGTGAAGCTAGGTCATCTTATTCTGTCAAGAGGCATTGTTGCTGATTATATGGATTCTGACCCACAGATGATCGATAGGTACTAACCCATGAAATGACCCACATAGGATGTAAACTACAAAGGATCGGTATGCGCTGAACCACATTGGATCACTGAGTGCTTACCCATATAGGATCAGTATGCGCAGACCCATACAGGATCACAGAGCGCTAACCCACACAGGATCTAACCCACATAAGATCGGTATGCGCTGACTCACACAGGATAATTGAGCACTGACCCACACAGGATCTATAGGTACTAACCCACGCAATGACCCATAGAGGATCTGACCCTCCCAAAGTCGATAGGTAACTAACCTCTATATTTTATGTCTCCAACCTCCGCCTCAATTCTAGCCACTGGATTCCTTGCACCCGGTGCGCTTGAGTTCTGTAGAATCTATCCTTAGATATATTGGTCACACCTCGACAACCACTATTCTTCAAAAAGTAGTATCCCAAAGGTCCATAGTGCCATAAGGGACCCAATTCAACAGATGGCGTGTCAATCGGACGCTCGGTTTGTATGTTTTTAGTGTTTCTGCTCCGAGGGCCCAGTTGAATTCAGGGTTCGATCAAACTCAGCGTTACCCCAACTTTATCCAAAACTGAAGTGGTGTATAACAAAATTACCGTCTGGATCCCAGGATTCTTGTGCCATAAATTATTAGCCAAACATATGCCTAGTTATCATGTTACAACCAAAAAGGTTAAACTGGGTCCATATGGGCTTGGGTCCGATCTGACCCGATCGGTCCAACCTGGCCCGACCCGGCCTGGGCTGACCTGACTCGGTCTGGGTATCCCTGATCCAATTTAGTTCCGGCCCAGTTGGACTGGGCCTCGATGCACCCGACTCGTTGTTCCCGGGTCCAGCCTGACCTGCAGGGCGTGGCCCGCTGGGTAGCGCGGTTCGCCCGAGCTGGTGCGGAAGAGGGAGTGGCCCCCCTTCCATTCAGAACAGCAAAGGGAAGTTCTATTAGGCACTTCCATGTCACCCTTGGGACCCAAAATGGTCCCACCGATCTGCTACAGTTGGCCGGTGATCCGGCCAGTCTTCCTCCGAGTGGTGCTATCACGCACCGCTACTCCACTATGGCCGGTGGAGTGCCAGCTGCCCTTCGTCCTTCACTACGGCTGAGCGGCCACGACCTCCTACTCTGGCAGCGCAGTGGCATGCTTCCGCTCCGCCATGTGGCCTTCCAGATGTCGGCCACCACCCTACTCTACCATGGCCGATGGGCTGGGACCTCCTACTCAACCGGCAGCGCGGACGCACGCCACCCTCCTTCCTTGTGGCCGGCTGGGTGCTGGCCACTGCCTTCTTCCACGAGCCATCATGGAATCCTTCTATGTTTGAAATTAATGTTGTTCTCATATTCAGGATCGTCAGGTCGAGGGCTCTGCGTCCAGAAGTTGAACTCAACAAAACATTGTGTTTTCCACATCATTAATTATTCGGCATCGAAGAACGCATGATGAACATGTGAAGAAAAAAAGAGAAAGGGGAAATGTATAAGTGCGAGATGATGGCCATGTTTGTTGGTCCATCGTCATTTTGAATCCTATATATGAAGAACGAACAAAAATATTTAATCATACTTCTAATAAAAACCCCTACCTTGATGCTCATTGGAGACGGTGCAATGAAGGAGATAATGTCAGTTAAGGGGATGTCGGTGTTTGTTTCTCCCGCAACACATCTCTGATCTGGGCTTCTGTGTCGTCCTCGTTCTTCGTTGGCATGGTTTTTCGTTGGTAGATGATCCTCCAAAATTTCTCTCCAAGGATCTCTTCTTTTGACAATGATTTTTCCTACCTCAAGCAATGTGAGAAGCCAACATAATAAATTTAGGTTATTAATTAATCAAATATGGCACATTATCTAAATTGGAGTTGGAACATAAACTTGGGGAAACTCTAAGGGTCACCTCCCATTAACGATGTGAGTTTGGGTGGTCCCCACCACAAAATTCAAAATGAGAGGTTTAAATTTCAAAAATAAATTAAAGCATGTTTATTTTATTTTCTTCCATTAAAAGTTAGAAAACTAATTTTCACCCTCGACCTACTATGGTCATGTTGAAGGTCTGATTAAGTGAATATCGGTACTTTGAGGTCAACGGTGTCCTCATATTTCAATTCTGAGCACCATTCAAAAGATAAAAAATGATGCTCATGCGTTTACTGAACATACCCGAAAAAAAGTTCAGAAATTTATTTCGAGCACACCAGGCATCAGAATCATGCACCGTAAATTTTCACAGACTCGTAATATTTTCATATAATAAAAAAAATTACATGAAAAATTCTGGGTCATTACATTCTCCCCAACGCAGGGCTTTGCATCCCTGAAATTCACAACACAAACTAGGTAAACAAGAGGGGGTACAGAGAATAAATATGAACCTCCATCTCTCATATGCTCTCCTGGAGTTTAATGTGATGCCAACATACATGCACCAGAGGTAACGACCACCCACAAATGACCCACTACTGTCGATCCTCAATCACCACTGGAACCTCTGAAAACATCACCCCATCGACGATGTCCAACTCGCCCCAGTTAATGATTTGTGAAGGATCATATACATATCTCTTATGCTGGGACACGTGGAAAACATTGTGAACCCGATACAACTGAGGTGGAAGAGCTATGTTGTAAGCCACATCGCCAACTCTACTGAGGACCTGAATGGGTCTGATGAATCTTGAAGGTAACATGCCTCCTCGGCCAAATCTCTACAAACCTCATCGAGGTGAGACCCATAGAAAGACATGGTTTCCACCCTCAAACTATAGAGGTCCCATTATCCAATCAGCATAGGATTTCTACCTCCTCATTGCAATTTATATCCACACCTGGATAATCTGCACCTTCTCCATGGTAGCCCATACCATCTCTGGTCCCACGAGTGCTGACTACCCTTGGTCAGTCTGGCTTAGAGGTGATCTGCAAGGTCGACCATACAATGCCTCGAATGGTTCCATTACGATAGTGGAGTGATAGCTATTTTTGTACACAAACTCCACCAAAGGCAAGTGATCCTCCCTACAATGAAAAAAATCTTTGACGCAAGCACGCACATGTCCTTAGGGGTCTAAATGGTGTGCTTTGTCTAACCAACTTTCTGAGGATGGAAGGAGGTACTCAACTGAAGCTATGACCCGAATTCTTCCTACAACCCCTTCCATAGTTGGTAAGTGAAACATGCTTGACGATTGGAGATAATCATAGATGGGACTCCATGAAGACACACAATCTTCTGCACATAGAGGTATCTCAAGCCCTCTACTAGTCCCTGCTCTCTGATAGGTAGGAAGTAGGCTGACTTAGAGAGTTGGTAAAAAATCATCCAGATGGAAGCATGCCCCTTGGATGTGTATAGATGTCTGGTCACAAATTCCATGGAGATTCCATCCCACTTTAACTCTGGAACCACTAGTGGCTAAACTAAGCCTGCAAGAACCTGATTCTATGCCTTCAATTGCTGACAAGTGAGGCACCGAGAGACAAACTAAGCTGAAAATTTCTTCGTTCTCAGCCACAAGTGCTGATTTCGATGGTCCTGGTACATCTTCACCACTCCTGGATGTACAACTAGATAGGATGTATGGAAATCCCTAAACAATTCCTCCGTAATCACCATCGGTACCATAAGATTCCCTTTGAAGAGAATGATGTGCTCCCCACCTTCAGAAAATCCATCAGGTGCATGTCCTTTGGATATGTGAGCACATCGATCCTCGCAGTCAGTGTCCCCAAGTTATGCCTCCCTGACTTGTTGAAGGAGTGGGGGAGTTACTGTCAGAGACTGAAGATTAGATGCTCCATCTCAATCCACATTGGACAATTTCAAAGGGACTAGCTTCTCTGCTGCCTCACCCAGAAAATGAATACTAGATCTCTTGTAGAGTGCATCTGCAAATACGTTCCCTTTCCTAAGAGTATAGAATATCTCAAAGTCATAGTCCTAGAGGAACTAATGCTTACACCGTTGTCTCAGGTTCATGTCCTTCTGAGATAAATATACCTTAGACTCTTGTGATCAGAGTAGACCATAAAACATTTTCCCATCAAGTAATGTCACCACATCTTCAATGCGAAGACCACGACTTCTAACCCCAGGTCAAGGGTAGTGTAGTTATGCTCATGTTATCTCAGATGTAAAGAACCATACGTGATCATTTTCTGCTCTTATAGTAGGACAAATCCAAATCCGGTCCCTAATGTGTCGTAGTGGATGATGTACCCAACACCCTCCTCCGGTAGCCTAAAGATGGGGGCCCTCATTAGTCTCTACCTTATCATCTGGAAACATCGCTATCATATCTCCAACCACACAAAGGGTTTCCCCTTTTTTGTCAACGCTGATATGGGTTCCGCAACTCTGGAAACGTATTGCACAATCCTCCTTTAGTAACCAGCCAATCCTAGGAAACTCTTCACTTTTGTCACACTCTTAGGTAGATCCCAAGAAAGTACATCCTCTATCTTCCTTGGATCCACCGAAACTCCAACCTCTGAGATGATGTGTCACAAAAGTGGATCTCTCATATCCAGAACTGGCTCTTTGAGTGCTTACAATAAAGCTGTTGCTCTCAGAGTGTGTCTATAACTATCTGCAGATGATAGGCATGCTCCTCCTTCATCGCTGTGTATATTAGGATTCCGTATATGGAGACTTCCACAAAGATATCAAGGTATGGAAGGAATATCCTTTTCATGATTCCCATGAACACTGCTGGGGAATTGGTCACACTGAATGGAATAACCAAGAACTCTTATTGGCCATACCGAAATCTGAAGGTCGTCTTCTACACATCCTAATCTTGTACACTGAGCTGGTGATAGCCTAATCTGAGTTCTATCATTAAAAACCACTATTATCTCTTCAGCTGGTCAAATAGATTGTCAATCCACAAGAGTGGGTAGTTGTTCTTCACGGTCACCAGGTTCAGGTGCCGATAGTCCACACACAGTCTCAAACTCCCATCCACATTCTTGGTGAACAAAATTTGGGATGCCCAAGGAGAAACATTCAGCCTAATGAGTCCCTTTCTCTGCAAGTCCTCTATATGTACTCGTAGCTCTCGATGCTCCGAGGGATCCAAATGATATGATGGTGTAGATATTAGTGTTGTACTGGGGTACATGTCGATGTAAAAGTCAACCAATCTGTGAGGAGGTAGACCTGAAACATCATCAGGGAAAACATCAACATACTGGTCCACCACTATAGGATAGCTCGGACTCTCGACATCAACTGCTACGAGGTTAAAGATAGCCAAGTGATGTGTGATCAGATAAACCCTCCCCCAGGTAAGTCCATCCTATGCTGCAAAGGTTACCTTCTCACCGGTGAAGGAAAACCTAGTCCCATCTGTGTGGACACACCACACTTTGCGCCTAATATAATTGATCTGAACATGGACGGTAAATAACCAGTCTATACCCTAGATGACGTCGTAAGGCCTCGACGCCGCTACTAGAAGATCTTAGCCAAATCTCTGACCTTCTAGAGTATTCTCACACTACAGACACTAGTGCGTAATCATTGAATCTGCTCCCATAGGTGTCTCTATCCATAAGGATTGAGCCAATGGATCCACGAGTATTTCTGATCTCCGAACGAGTGTCATGGGAATGAATGAGTGATTGGAACCTATGTCTATAATTACTGAAACTAATGTGGAGTAGACCCAGATCTTACCCCGTATCATTGCCTAAGCACCATGGTCATATGCCTCATCTCAATGGAGTTGAGCCTGTCCCTATCCACCTGCTCCCTATGGTCGGGGTGGACCACCTAGAGGTGGTTTAGGTATAACCTCAAATCACTGACCACCGCCTGATACATGGCCTGCTCCACTCCCACGTTTGCCTCCTGCCTGCGGGCCTCCCTGATCGAATCATTGATTCTACCTAGGTAGTCCTTCGACCGCATACTGGTCATCTTTACGCCGGGTCAGGCAGTCACGATCCATGTGACCCTGCCCACTGCATGAATAACACTGCTTGTTCCTCGCTGGTCCTGCTCTGTCTCAAGAGCCCCACACAACCGACCTTATACCCTGTGGTCATCCACCTGTAGGTCTAGTATTCTTGGACCTCTGCATCATCTGTCTGCTGCCAACTACTGATGACTCTGCTATGTGTTGTCCGATGGTGGGTCTCGCTACCAATGACTGCTCAGCAAGGAAGATCTCTACTATGGGTGCTCACTCTAACACCCTGGCATGCGTCAAGATGCTGAGAGAAACCATCGAAGCTATAATTTCCCATATGAGCCCATGCCCGAAGGTCCAGGCCTTGAATAAAGTGTCATGCACCATGTTATTAGCGTAACACGAGAGATCGGTGAGCCTCGCTGAATACTGAGCCACAGTCATGCTACCCTGCTGCAAGTGGAGAAGCTCATGTATACACACTGAGTGTAAGGTCACTGGGACAAAAATTGCCCTAAAAATCTCTAGAAGTCCGCCCAGTTGAGAGTCACCTTATCGTGAACCTGAAATATCAATATCCACCATCTTCCTGCTGATACCTGAAAAAGACTGGTGGAATGGATCACTACGAGATCAGATAGTGTTACAACCTGTCGGAAAACACTAACCACGATCTCCAGCCAGTCCTCAACCACATTTGGATCTGTCTCACCCCGGATCCTTGGTGGCCTATGGTGTTGGAACTCATGCAATGTGCTCAAGGGGCGTGCCCCCTCTACTTCTGGGGCTGATGGCATCGACTGCCCAATGGGTAGTGGTGCTGCTCGTACACCACCTGATGGTATAACTAATGTTTGGGGGCCCTACATGGAAGCCTTATTGCTCAACGGGATATCATCACATACTCTACCTAGAACCCTGACTTGTTGTCTGCGTGGAGGGATCCTGAAAAGAAACATGTGCGCCACAGTCATTATGTTATACCTGGGGAGCTGACTCAAAGAGATCACAATGAATTTTTTTCAAAAACACATAATAAATTATTATTTTCATGCACTTAGATGGAAATCAGATGTCGGGGTCCTAGTGTATGGATACGTTGGCCGCCTCACCAACACTAGATTCCCCAAACTGATAAACACACTCATAATACATAACACTATTTCCATTTAAAAGATCAAGTTCTATGTTCCTCTGTAGAACCGAACTCCTTTAATAACAATTTGTGATGACACGTCCCCCGGGACCCATGCCGTGACTATCGCAAGCCCACCTTCCATAGGTTAGAGGCTGTCAACTAGCACTGGAAAGGCATATCCCTAAAACCGGGAAGGCATTGCCTCTAAACCTATAAACTCACACAATACAAGCACCCAACAAGTTACAAGAACAATGTAAGCTATATATAAAACAGGGTGTGTACAGTAAGTAAAGAGGCCATAATACAAGCCCAACTAGAAAGTACAAGTAAAACTGGAAAGTACAAGTAAATATCGAAACAACTCCTCTGAACACCCGCTAAGGATCCTACCTGAAGGGTATGTATAACTCACAAACGATCATCTCCACGGATCACCTTGTCCAAGGTCCACCCCAAGCAAACTCAAGCTTTGGTACACTCATCCTCAGTCAGCATTTTCCATCATCTGCAGATGACACCACAACGTGCTGGAGAAGCCCGTGCAGGGGTGTGTAGAGTGATACTCAGTAGGGACCCTGAGACCTTCGAAGGTCTTTCAGAATCCACAATGGATAAAGCATAAAGAAAGATCTCATTCTCAAAGCACGAAGCAATAGTCATTACACTACTAAGGTATATGCCCATACATATACCAATGTTATCATAAAAAACCCACCACACACATGAGGAAATAATACCATAAAGGTAGAAGTACCGCACAAGTAACACCATGAAGATATAAGTACCACACATGTATACTAAAAAGGTAAAGACTTAGCTCCCACAGGTATTAGTGATGTATGTTAGTAGAGATGATCAGTCACGAACCTAGATCATCTTATTTTGTCAAGAGGAATTGTTGATTATTATATGAATTTTTACCCACACATGATCGATAGGTACTAACCCCCACAATGAACCACATAGGATCTGACCCACAAAGGATCAGCATGCACTTACCCATATAGGATCACTAAGCACTTACCCACACAGGATCTAACCCACATAGGATCAGTATATGCTGACCCACATAGGATCGTTGAGGACTGGCCCACATAGGATCTATAGGTACTAACACCGTAATGACCCACATAGGATCTGACCCGCCCAGATTCGATTGGTAACTATACTTCATATTATCAATCTCCAACCTCTGCCTCACTGTCAGCCACTATATTCCTCGCACCTGGTGTGCTCAAGTTCCGTTGAATCTATCCCTAGAGATATTGTTCATTCGTCAACTACCACTATGTATCACAATGCAGTAACCTAGTGGTCCGTCATGTCATAAGGGACCCAATGCAACAGACGGCGCGTCAATCGGAACCCCGGTCTGTAAATTATTAGTGTTTCCACTCCAAGGGCCCGGTTGGATTCCGGGATCGATCCAACCTAGTTGTTCTATAACTTTATCAAAAACACAAATGAAGTATATCAAAATTAATGTATCTATCACAGTATTCTTTTACTGCTGATGGTTCATCAAACGGACGTCCCATTATAAAGTTATGACAAAAACGTGAAACTGGGTCCAGATGGGCCCATGTCCCATCAGACCCGATCGGACCGACCCGGGCCGAACTGGCCAGGGCCTACCTAACCCGGTCTGGGTCATTCCAACTCGATTCGGGTTCGGATTGGTTGGCCTAGACAACGGTGGGACCAGACCACGAAGGGGACGGCCCGGCCTGGTTGGCTGGGCGTGGTCCGCTCGAGCTAGCACTGATGGGGGAGTGTCCCCCCTTCCATTTGGAATAGAAAAGGGAAACTCTTTTAGGCTCTGCCATGTCACATGTGGGACCCGAGTAGGTCCCATCGATCCGCATAGGTCGTTCGGTGCTCCGGCCGGTCCTCCTCCCAGTGGCACGGTTGCGCGCCGCTGCTCTACTACGGTCGGCCATGTGCTGGCTGCCCTCCATCCTCTTCTGCAGTCCAGCAGCCACGACCTCCTATTTCTACGGTGAGGATTCTCACTTCCGCTCCACCATGTGGCCCACCGGATGTCGGCCTCCTCCTTTCTCCACCATGGTCGGCGGTCCTCAGCCTCCTACTCAACCGGCGGTGCGAACGTGCGACACCCTCCTTCCTCACAGTCGGCCGGGTGTCGGCCACCACCATCTTCCCCAAGCCATCACTGCTTCATTCCAAGCCCAAAAATTATGTCTTTTTCATATTCCTGATCCAAAGGTTGAGGGATCTACATCCATACATCATTCTCAACAAAACATTGTTTTTTCAGTGTCATTTATTTTTTATAATCGAAGAATGCAAGAAGAACGCACAGAGAAGAAATGAGAAAGGGGCATGGTATAAGTGCGGGACGATGGCCATGTTTGTTTGTTCATCATCGTTGCGAATCCAGATATGAAAGAATCAACAAAAATATTTATTCATAATTCAAATTAAAACCCCTACCATGTTTCTCATTGGAGACAACGTGAGGAAGGAGATGAAGTTTGTGCAGGGGATGCCGACATTTTCCACTCCTGCAACACGTCTCCGATCTGGGATCATTCATTGTCCTCATTATTCATTGGTGGTGGTTCTTCATTGAAATATGATCCTTCAAATATTCTCTCCAAGTCTCACCTCTTTTTCCAATGATTTTTTCAACCTCAAGCAACTTGAGAATCCATCTTAATAAATTTAGTTTATTGACTAATCAATGTTGGAACACTAATTAAATAGAAGTTGGCAGATTAACTAGGAGGAATTCCAAGGGTCACCTCCCATTAAAGAAGAGAGTTCAGGTGGTCCCCACCACTAATTTTAAAATGGGAGGTTTCGATTTCAAAAATAAAATAAAGCATGTTTATTTTATTTTCTCTCACAAAATGTCCGAAAAATAATTTTCATCCTCGACCTACTACGGTCAATGTGAAGGTATCCTTAAGAGAATATCAGCGTTGTTGTAATGACCCAAAGTATTTCAATTGAAAATTCCCTTCTTATATCTATGTCATAAAAACACAAACAAATGAACTACTAAGTGATAAGTGACCATTAAACATAATTTTGTCACCCCTATGTTTGGAGTTTTAAAAATCCGACATACACGGTTGTGCTCAAGATAGTTTTTGCTGTATAATGAAACAAAAATAATTTTTGGTGAATAGTAAACTACCCTTATGAATAGTAACCAACCCTTATGAATAGTAATATGACCATTATGAATAGTAAATAAGAGTAACATTACCTATGAATAATAAAATAAAATTTAGACATCATAGAAACTGATAATTTGACCTTAGTAAATGTTTTTGGTATTTTATAAGTCATAAATAATTAATTATAATTAATTAATTAATTTAAAATAGTATTTATTCCTCTGGAATGTATTCATATAGTATTTAATAAATGTCTAATAGTTTTTAGATAATTTTATAAGACCCTACGTAATTTTTGAAAGATCTATAAAATCAGTTTTAATCTTAAGAACTGTTTTTTTAAGTAAATTATGATTTTATTTAAATATTAAATTAACAATATTTAGAAAACTATTTTTGAAAAATAGACTTCATTTTTGTATTCTACACGTCGAAAAATGGTTGGGGTAAATTTTTGGTATTTTTCTATGGTACATGAATTTTTGATGAATAGTTGAATCCGATAATTCACAAAAAAAAGATAAATAATGCATTAATTGAGTCATTGCTGATGTTCTGATGATGTAATCCCACTTGGTTTGGGATTACATTATATAATTACTGTTATTGTTCATCCAAGACTCACTATTCCTTGTCTTTTGTGGAATTAATAAACTAATCAATTTTATATTAAGGAAACCCCTCTCCCCTCCACTATAAAAGCCACCCTTCACTCCCTCTTTTCCTCACACCTCTCAAGCTCCAAGCCTTCTCTAAATTCTGCCCAAACACCTTCCCTAGCTCATCCCCCACGTCCAAAATCTGCTGGTTTCATCAAAAGACCAAGCCTAACTTTCTTAAAGAGGATCTCAAGAGAAGGATTCTAAAGGTAATTTCTCTCTCTCTTCTCCTTTAATTTCCTTTCAAGATCAAGTTCCTTTCTTGATCTCTCCCTACGTATCTTCAACCAAATTGTTTTGTAAATCCAGTATTATATATATACTGTAATATTATGATTCTAATGTTATATTATATCACCCCACACCCTTTCCCTCTTCATTTTATTTTATTAAAGAGAACGTCGTTCATGAGGTGTTAAATTTATCACCTTCAAAAACGACATGTTCTCTTCTTCCATTTCTACCTTCAATCTGGTCATGAATCAATGTTATGGTTGAACAAGAATATTTTATATGTTTTATGTTCTATTTTAAGTTCTGTAAATAACCTATGTCCATATTACTAAGTTAAATGTTAAAACAAGTTCTTTGTGATCCAAAAACCGCCCAAATTAACCCAAATAACAATCATTAAAATCTTATCTAATGATTCGTTCACATGGATCTAATATAACTCATTATAAAATCATTCAAGATTCTGTAATATCATTCATAACATTTAATATCAATTCTGAATGTTTACCCATGATCTAACCAAACATCAATTTAAGAATACAAGTGGACCGCTCAAGAAAACCATGAAAACATACATCCCCGATCAAAGTTTTAAACTCTATAAGTCATCCAAAGGAACATAATATGAAATAATGAAACCATAATGAATTCTATTAATGTATAAAAGGTTCTGGAATTTCAAATTAATGAATATAATGTCATTATAAAGGACATTAATTAAAAGGATGCATTCGAGTACAAGGTAAGGGGAAATCTCGAACCCAAATTTCTTCCTTCGGGTTCTCCCTCTTTCACTCCATTTTTGATATGGTTACTCCTCAAAGATCTTTTGTTCATCATTTCCTTTAATTTTCTATGATATACATGTTTTTCACTGGTTTTTATGTCCATCAAAATGTTTTCCAAAAGAACTCTTCTTTCAAGATCTCACCTTTTACCTCTCATTGAAGGATGATGGTTCTTATATCAAGTATGTTGTTCCCTCTTTCTTTTGGGAACCCAATGCTTATGAATGTGTTATTATGAGATGAACCCATTACTTTCCATGGGTTATTTATGTACATGTTTGATATGTGTTCTATGTGGAAATCATGATAATGAAAATGTTATGATGTGACGGGTGCGCCCAGAATTATATAGCGCAACATGAATGTTTAAATGTAACGGGTGCGCCCGGAATTATATAGCGCAACATGAATGTTTAAATGTGACGGGTTCACCCGGAATCATATAGCACTCCAATGCATTGTGTAAAGTGATGACTCTCATGAGTAAATGTGAAATGATGTGTGGACATGATTCTATCATTGTTCACAATTATGTGTGGTAGTTAACCACTAAGACATGATGTTTCATTTTTATGCATTGCCACATTTCAAGTCTATTATTTATGCTCCTCTAATGTTCATGAATATTTGCCTATGTCATGATTATGCTCACACCATGATATATTGTTCTTATCTATCGTCTTACTGGGCTTCTAGCTCAACCATTTTGATGTATATTCTCAGGTGGCTACATGTACTAAGGAGAGGACAAGTGCCACGAGGAAGCTAGTGAAGAAGAAGTTAAATAAATGTTTATGGTTGATGTTGTATTTGTCATGCATGGTCCTAGTTTTCCCAAAAAACTAATCCTATGGATCCTCCATATGTAATACTATTATGTTGTTTATCTTTGAAATGATTTAATAGTAATTTAAGAAAAATCCAGGTCGCTATAATTGGTATCAGAGGAAAGGTTTAGTTAAATTGGGAATTAGGATTAGTAAAACCTAGAGAAAACCTTTAGCATAAGAATAAGTACAAACACATACACAAGAATATTTACCTAGGGATACCATATGTTATGTTTTTGGTATAATTGTTTAAATGAATAAGTTATTCCTGACTTGTTTAGTATGTTTTGTTCTATCCTTTTCTATTTTAGAAAATGGTGGGAACCAGTAGGGGTAATGAAGGAGAAGTACCCTCCCCTTTTTGTGTAAAGTGAAATTTTGGGGGCGAAATTTCTTAAGGGGGGAACAATGTAACGACCAAATGTATTTCAATAGAAAATTCCCTTCTTGTATCTATATCATAAAAACACAAAATAATGAACTACTAATTGATAAGTGACCTTTAAACATAATTTTGTCACCCCTATGTTTGTAATTATAAAAATCCGACATACACGGTTGTGCTCAAGATAGTTTTTGGTGTCTAATGAAACAAAAATAAAATTTCATGCATAGTAACCTACCCTTATGAATAGTAACATACCATTTTGAATAGTAATATGACCCTTATGAATAGTAAATAATAGTAACATTACCTATGAATAATAAAGAAAAATTTAGACATCATAGAAAGTGATAATATGACCTTAGTAAACGTTTTTGGTATTTTATAAGTCATAAATATTTAATTGTAATTAATTAATTAATTTAAAAGAATATTTATTCCCCTGGAATGTATTCATATAGTATTTAATCAATGTATAATAGTTTTTAGATAATTTTATAAGACCCTACGTAATTTTTGAAAGAACTATAAAATCTGTTTTAATCTTAAGAACTGTTTTTTAAGTAAATTATGATTTTATTTAAATATTAAATTAATAATATTTAGAAAATTATTTTTGAAAAATGGACTTCATATTTGGATTCTAAATGTCGAAAAATGGTTGGGGTAAATTTTTGGGATTTTTCTGAGGTACTTGAATTTTTGATGAATAGTGGAATCCGATAATTCACAATAAAAGCTAAATAATGTATTAATTGAGTCATTGCTGATGTTCTGCTGATGTAAGCCCACTTGGTTCGGGATTAAATTATAAAATTACTATTATTGGTCAACCAAGACTCACTATTCCTTGTCTTTGGTGGAATTAATAAACTAATCAATTTTATATTAAGGAAACCCCTCTCCCCTCCACTATAAAAGCCACCCTTCACTCCCTCTTTTCCTCACACCTCTCAAGCTCCAAGACTTCTCTAAATTCTGCCCAAACACCTTAAGTAGCTCATCCCCCACGTCCAAAAGCTGCTGGTCTCATCAAAAGACCAAGCCTAGCTTCCTTAAAGAGGATCTCAAGAGAAGGATTCTAAAGGTAATTTCTCTCTCTCTTCTCCTTTAATTTCCTTTCAAGTTCAAGTTCCTTTCTTGATCACTCCCTAATTATCTTCATCCAAATTGTTTTGTAAATCCAGTATTATATATGTACTGTAATATTATGATTCTAATGTTATATTATATCACCCCAAACCGTTTCCCTCTTCATTTTATTTTATTAAAGAGAACGTTGTTCATGAGGTGTTAAATTTATCACCTTCAAAAACGACATGTTCTCTTCTTCCATTTCTACCTTCAATATGGTCATGAAACCATTTTATGGTTGAACCAGAATATTTTATATGTATTATGTTCTATTTTATGTTCTGGAAATAATTTATGGCCATATTACTAAGTTAAATGTTAAAACAAGTTCGTTGTGATCCAAAAACCGCACAAATTAACCCAAATAACCATCATTAAAATCTTATCTAATGATTCGTTCACATGGATCTAATATAACTCATTATAAAATCATTCATGCTTATGTAATATCATTAATAACATGTAATATCATTTCTGGATGTTTACCCATGATCTAACCAAACATCAATTTAAGAATACAAGTGGACCGCTCAAGAAAACCATGAAAACATACAGCCCCGATCAATGTTTTAAACTCTATAAGTCATCCAAAGGAACATAATATGAAATAATGAAACCATAATGAATTCTATTAATGTATAAAAGGTTCTGGAATTTCAAATTAATTAATATAATGTCATTATACAGGACATTAATGAAAAGGAGGCATTCGAGTACAAGGTAAGGGGAAATCTCGAACCCAATTTTCTTCATTCGGGTTCTCCCTCTTTCACTCCATTTTTGATATGGTTACTCCTAAATGATCGTTTGTTCATCATTTCCTTTAATTTTCTATGATATACATGTTTTTCACTGGTTTTTATGTCCATCAAAATGTTTTCCAAAAGAACTCTTCTTTCAAGATCTCACCTTTTACCTCTCATTCAAGGATGATGGTTCTTATATCAAGTATGTTGTTCCATCTTTCTTTTGGGAACCCAATGCTTATGAATGTGTTATTATGAGATGAACCCATTACTTTCCATGGCTTATTTATGTACATGTTTGATATGTGTTCTATGAGGAAATCATGATAATGAAAATGTTATGATGTGACGGGTGCGCCCAGAATTATATAGCGCAACATGAATGTTTAAATGTAACGGGTGCGCCCGGAATTATATAGCGCAACATGAATGTTTAAATGTGACGGGTGCACCCGGAATCATATAGCGCTCCAATGCATTGGGTAAAGTGATGACTCTCATGAGTAAATGTGAAATGATGTGTGGACATGATTCTATATTTGTTCACAATTATGTGTGGTAGTTAACCACTAAGACATGATGTTTCATTTTTATGCATTGCCACATTTCAAGTCTATTATTTATGCTCCTCTAATGTTCATGAATATTTGCCTATGTCATGATTATGCTCACCCCATGATATATTGTTCTTATATATCATCTTACTGGGCTTCTAGCTCAACCATTTTGATGTATATCCTCAGGTGGCTACATGTACTAAGGAGAGGAAAAGTGCCACGAGGAAGCTAGTGAAGAAGAAGTTAAATAAATGTTTATGGTTGATGTTGTATTTGTCATGCATGGTCCTAGTTTTCCCAAAAAACTAAACCTATGGATCCTCCATGTGTAATACTATTATGTTGTTTATCTTTGAAATGATTTAATAGTAATTTAAGAAAAATCCAGGTCGCTATAGTTGGTATCAGAGGAAAGGTTTAGTTAAATTGGGAATTAGGATTAGTAAACCCTAGAGAAAACCTTTAGCATAAGAATAAGTACAAACACATACACAAGAATATTTACCTAGGGATACCATATGTTATGTTTTTGGTATAATTGTTTAAATGAATAAGTTATTCCTGACTTGTTTAGTATGTTTTGTTCTATCCTTTTCTATTTTAGAAAATGGTGGGAACCAGGAGGGGTAATGAAGGAGAAGTACCCTCACCTTTTTGTGTAAAGTGAAATTTTGGGGGCGAAATTTCTTAAGGGGGGAACAATGTAACGACCCAAAGTATTTCAATAGAAAATTCCCTTCTTGTATCTATATCATAAAAACACAAAATAATGAACTACTAAGTGATAAGTGACCTTTAAACATAATTTTTTCACCCCTATGTTTGTAATTATAAAAATCCGACATACACGGTTGTGCTCAAGATAGTTTTTGGTGTCTAATGAAACAAAAATAAAATTTGATGCATAGTAACCTACCCTTATGAATAGTAACATACCATTTTGAATAGTAATATGACCCTTATGAATAGTAAATAAGAGTAACATTAACAATGAATAATAAAGAAAAATTTAGACATCATAGAAAGTGATAATATGACCTTAGTAAACGTTTTTGGTATTTTATAAGTCATAAATATTTAATTATAATTAATTAATTAATTTAAAAGAATATTTATTCCCCTGGAATTTATTCATATAGTATTTAATCAATTTCTAATAGTTTTTAGATAATTTTATAAGACCCTACGTAATTTTTGAAAGAACTATAAAATCAGTTTTAATCTTAAGAACTGTTTTTTTAAGTAAATTATGATTTTATTTAAATATTAAATTAATAATATTTAGAAAATTATTTTTGAAAAATGGACTTCATATTTGGATTCTAAACGTCGAAAAATGGTTGGGGTAAATTTTTGGGATTTTTCTGAGGTACTTGAATTTTTGATGAATAGTGGAATCCGATAATTCACAATAAAAGCTAAATAATGTATTAATTGAGTCATTGCTGATGTTCTGCTGATGTAAGCCCACTTGGTTCGGGATTACATTATAAAATTACTATTACTGGTCATCCAAGACTCACTATTCCTTGTCTTTGGTGGAATTAATAAACTAATCAATTTTATATTAAGGAAACCCCTCTCCCCTCCACTATAAAAGCCACCCTTCACTCCCTCTTTTCCTCACACCTCTCAAGCTCCAAGACTTCTCTAAATTCTGCCCAAACACCTTACGTAGCTCATCCCCCACGTCCAAAAGCTGCTGGTCTCATCAAAAGACCAATCCTAGCTTCCTTAAAGAGGATCTCAAGAGAAGGATTCTAATGGTAATTTCTCTCTCTCTTCTCCTTTAATTTCCTTTCAAGTTCAAGTTCCTTTCTTGATCTCTCCCTAATTATCTTCATCCAAATTGTTTTGTAAATCCAGTATTATATATTTACTGTAATATTATGATTCTAATGTTATATTATATCACCCCACACCCTTTCCCTCTTCATTTTATTTTATTAAAGAGAACGTTGTTCATGAGGTGTTAAATATATCACCTTCAAAAACGACATGTTCTCTTCTTCCATTTCTACCTTCAATCTGGTAATGAAACCATTTTATGGTTGAACTAGAATATTTTATATGTATTATGTTCTATTTTATGTTCTGGAAATAATTTATGGCAATATTACTAAGTTAAATGTTAAAACAAGTTCATTGTGATCCAAAAACCGCCCAAATTAACCCAAATAACCATCATTAAAATCTTATCTAATGATTCATTCACATGGATCTAATATAACTCATTATAAAATCATTCAAGCTTCTATAATATAATTAATAACATGTAATATCAATTCTGTATGTTTACCCATAATCTACCCAAACATCAATTTAAGAATACAAGTGGACCACTCAAGAAAACAATGAAAACGTACATCCCTGGTCAATGTTTTTAAACTCTATAAGTCATCCAAAGGAACATAATATGAAATAATGAAACCAGAATGAACCCTATTAATGTATAAAAGGTTCTGGAATTTCTAATTAATGAATATAATGTCATTATACAGGACATTAAAGAGAATCAGTCATTCGAGTACAAGGTAAGGGGAAATCTCGAACCCAATTTTCTTCTTTTGGGTTCTCCCTCTTTCACTACATTTTTGATATGGTTACTCCTCAAAGATCTTTTGTTCATCATTTACTTTAATTTTCTGGGATATACATGTTTGTCACTGGTTTTTATGTCCATCAAAATGTTTTCCAAAAGAACTATTCTTTCAAGATCTCACCTTTTACCTCTCATTCAAGGTTGATGGTTCTTATATCAAGTATGTTGTTCCCTCTTTCTTTTGGGAACCCAAAGCTTATGAATGTGTTTTTATGAGATTAACCCATTACATTCCATGGGTTATTTATGTACATGTTTGATATGTGTTCTATTTGGAAATCATGATAATGAAAATGTTATGATGTGACAGGTGCGCCCGGAATTATATAGCACAACATGAATGTTTAAATGTGACGGGTGCACCCAGAATTATATAGCGCTCCAATGCATTGGGTAAAGTGATGAATCTCATGAGTAAATGTGAAATGATGTGTGAACATGATGATAGCTTTGTTCACAATTATTATTGGTAGTTAACCACAAAGACATGATGTTTCATTTTTATGCATTGCCACATTTTAAGTCTATTATTTATGCTCCTCTCATGTTCATGATTCTTTTCCTATGTCATGATTATGCTCACCCCATGATATATTGTTCTTATCTATCCTCTTACTGGGCTTCTAGCTCACCCATTTTGATGTATATCGTCATGTGGCTACATGTACTAAGGAGAGGACAAGTGCCAATAAGAAGCTAGTGAAGAAGAAGTTAAATAAATGTTTATGGTTGATGTTGTATTTGTCATGCATGGTCCTAGATTTTCAAAGAAACTAAACCTATGGATCCTCCATGTGTAATACTATTATGTTGTTTATCTTTGAAATGATATAATAGTAATTTAATAAAAGGCCGAGTCGCTATAGTTGTGGGTTCAACGGTGTCCTCATATTTCAATTCCTAGCACTGGTTTAAATGTTAAAAAATGCGGCCTGCGCATTTACTGAACATACCCTAAAATAATTTCAGAAATTCATTTCGGGCACACTTGGCCTTAGAATCATGCACTATAAATTTTTGCAGATTCGTAATATTCCCATAAAATTACGAAAAATTTACATAGAAAAATCCAGGTCATTACACCTTTATTGTTTTGGGGTGCCCTATATAGTATTTTTATACTCACCAATATATGATCTTTTCCCATATGTGTTGTGTGTTGTGAAGATGATCAACCCTTTGACGGAGTCCTAGGTTAACAAAGACAAGGCACTACTTAGCATGGCTAGAAAGTTGAGGTGTGATCCTATGGTTTAGACAATAGTCCCAATACCTCTCTTCTTATGGGTTGGACTTGGGGTTACAAATTTTTTTGGTGGGCTTATTTTGGCCATGTTTACGTTACAGTTCATTCACTGTTGTACTCTAGTTGTGGAATATAGTGGTTTGAATGCATTTTTATACTTAGGGTTTTTACATTTCAGTAATTGTGTCTCAGATATGTGTGTGTTTTGTATAGTTACATTAGGATAATTCCTCACATTTGATGGATATGTCCACTCAGTTCTAGTGACCAGCCCCTGAGCTATTGAAGGTGGGATTGGGGTAGTCACGTCATGGGTCCCTCTGTGAAAAGTTGTGAATGAGTGTTATTTGAGGTCATTTCAGTTTTAACATTGGATCGGAAGTCTATGAGTTTGGTTTGGAGAAATTTTTTTAATTGTTTTGAGTTTGGCGTTTAGGCTAGGGACTACAATTTTGGTGTCGCTTCTGAAAAATCCATGCACCAAGACTCAGACTACATGCTTTTGGACTTTGTACCTAAAAATATTGGTTTTAAGGAAAACAATGGTACATGAATCATATAGGAATGGTAATATTTTCCAGGTAATTCTTGAGTATTCTCTCCAAATATGCTCTATTGACCATAGTAAATCTTGTTTGTTTTAGGATGCCTACATATAGACATTTATCCATGATTCTATTATGCGATCACAAGGATGATCTTCCAAATGACAAGGCATCGATACAAGGTCCTATAATAGAGATTGAACTATTATGTGGTTTACTATCTATAACACCACCCATCGAGTAGAATCAAAACCAACACTTTCAGCTGAGTGCCTTGTATGAGTTTCAGAGATAGTTAGATCCCAGATTTCAGGGTGATCGAGACCCCCAGGTAGCTAAGGATTAGAACAAGGAAGTCACCCATATGTTTGGACTTGTCAGAATACCTTCCGACCATATAAAAGTCCATTCATTGATTCCTTTTCAGAGATCTGTGGGCTGATGAATGAGAATAGTGACTAGACGCATGGAGAGACAAATGTCTCCTAGATAGAATATGATCATCTCTTCATAGATGAGAACTTTCTAGCCATGTTGTGTTCAGTACACAAACAAGAAATTGTTCATATACAGTAGGGTAGTATAACTATGGAAGTATACTTGATACAGTTTACAAATCATTCATGATACTCTTTGTACAATGTGTGAGACCTGTTCTTTAGGACTTTTTCTTTCGAGCATGGCTTATGTCGGGTAATCAGGTCATTGATAGTATCCCTTATAATTAATAGATATTATAGGATACATGAGAATGATTTTATAGTGGAGAGCTATCTATAATATCATACAATGTTAGTGGTGGCTAGAAATTGGAACTGGTTTGCTGAGACATTGGCAGTAGGTAGATGACATCAGTTGAAGGGACCCAAGCAGGTTAGGAACATTAGAAAATGACCTTAAGGATTAGGGTATGTAGGGTAGGGATACCATGGAAGCTTGAATCAGCATCAAGATAGACAGTGTTACACATACGACAATTTGAGACTTTTGTCATGATATTTCTTAGTCCGTAGTATAGCTGATTGGGGATGATCAAGGGACCACTGAGGAAGAGGCAGTGATGGGATCAGCATGGTCTGTAAGGTGGTAGAGGATCAGGTAGGGAACTAGGATGTGGACATAGGTTCAACTTATGACTAACACTACCCCGAGGTAGTCCACACAAGGCTCAAGGTGCTAGTGGACCGAGACGAGGATAACTGCAAGAGATGTAGACTTATATCCCTGAGGTTCCAGAAATGATATGAGGTATGATGTCTGTCTCTTCCACCTTAGCTGCACATTGGATAGACACAGTTTCTAGTCATTCATTTCTTTCCATGAATCATGTTAGAGACTTGTAGATTCGGGTTGAATCATTGACTCGACCCTTATGCTTGGAGACTCCTATGAGAGGTGACTCGATGATCACACACTAGTTCCAATAGTGTGACCTGACTCATGGAGGAAAGTGTTTCAGTTGGGATCTCTTGGAAGCAGCATCGAGTCCTTACAACATCATTCTTTCTATGAATTATTTATCCATATTTCATTCTCAGATTGAATGTTTTAGGCAGATCATTTAGTGTGTCTGTAGTGATTGAACCACGTTTTACTTTTTTGGTGAAATGTAAATGCAAGAAGGGCAGGATAGACACACACATAACGGGGTATAGTCAGTTACTCGTCAGTTGGAAAGCCTCACCCTTAGTGCAGTGGATTATATGAGTCCTCAGATTCCTATAGTGGTGATGGAGTATGAAGAAATATCTCCTGAGGATTTTCTAGGTTTAACTACTCACAGATATGTATACTTCTACATTTACCTATACCCCGGGAACACACCAATTTTTACACTTTTATTTATAATGGATTCAGTAGAGATTCATGAGATGAGGGTATAGTATTCGAACATGAAGAAGAAGGTATTTGTGAGACCTATTTTTTCACCAAGTGGAACCCCAGTTTTGGTTACCAAGAAGGAAGACAAGAGGATAAGGTTATGTATAGACATCTGACACATAAAGTATGTGATTTTGAATAATATTTATTCCCTACAGAGTATCATTGACCTCTTAAATTAGTTTAAATGGGGCAATTGTTCTCAAAGATTTAACTCGTATCTGGCTATCACCATCTATGAGTATGGGATGAGGATATACCAAAAATGGCCTTGATATGTCATTACAGTCGCTATGAGTATGTCATCATGTCTTTTGGTGTGATGAATACCCTAGAAGTGTTCATGGGACTCGTGAACTAGATCTTTCAGACTTACTTAGACCGGTTTTTGGTGGTCTCCATCAATGGCATCCTAGTGTACACGATGTTGGAGGGGGATCATGAGAGACACTTGAGGATGGTACCAGACACACTCCAAGAGAAACATATTTACAAGAATCTCTCAGTGTTTGTTATATATTCGAGAGGTCAATTTTTTTTGAAACATCCTCTTAGAGGTAGGAGTTTCAATGGATCCAGGGATGGATGACATGGTGCTTTCTTAGGAGCCACCCAATAGTGTTACTAAGGTAAAAAGTATCATTGGTTTGGAAGGGTACTATCAGATGTTTTTACCGGACTTTTCTAGAGTGGTATCACCCTGTATATCTCTAACATGAAAGGGAAAACCATTTTTGTGGATAGAATAGTGCTAGAAAAGTGTTGAGGAGTTGATATATAGATTGAAGAGAGCTCCTATCCAGAGATTTCCAGAGGATGGTGTCATGTATATAGAGTTCTTCAATGCATAAAGAACTGGTCTTGGTTGTGTCCTCATGCAAAGGAGAGAAATGATTTCATATGGTACATGACAGTTGATACCACATGAGCATAACTACATAACCCATGATCTTCAGTTGAAAATGGTATTCTTCACATTGATGATGTGGCGACACTACCTGATGGGTGAGAAAATTTTTCCTCTACTCTGACCATAAGTGTCTAAAGTATATCTTCTCTTAGAATGATATGAACATGAGACATAGGCGATGGATAGAGTTCCACCAAGACTATGACTTCGATATTTTCAATGGTTATAAGAAGGAGAATGTGGTGGGATATACTCTCAATAAATGATCTTGTTTGAAGTTGATAATTGATTCATCAGATTAGTTGTCCCCATTAAAGATATTATTTGAGGATAGAGATGGAGAATCTTACCTCGAGTTGAATAATTCCCCCCCTCCACTCATACAATGAGTTAGGGAGGCACATCTTGGGGATACTGACTTCATGAATTTATGTGGTTAAATTTCCATATGACATGACCCTGATGAGTATTCAAAAGGTGGGGAGCACATTTTTCTTTTCAGAGAGAACACATTAGTACCAGTGGAATTTTAGGAATAGGTTTTGATAGGGTCCCATAAATATCCATTGTTTATACATCTAGCTATGGAGAAGATATACTAGGTCTTATGATTTTGGTTTTGGATTCCAAGAATGAATAAGGGATTTGCAGAGTTAATTTCTTGATTCCTTACTTGTCAGCAAGTGAAGGATGAACACCAAGTTCCATTGATTTTGACAAAAACCATTGAGTTTCCAAAATTGATGTGGTATTGGATTTTTATGGAAATTCTAACGTGTTTACCACATACATCTAGGGGCATGATACCATTCGAGTGATCATTGAATGACTCACCAAGTCAGTCCACTACCTAGCTATCTATGAGTAATATATATTAGAGATATTGGGATGCCTCTACATGAAAGAGATAGTTAAAATCCATAGAGTTACATTGATAATAGTTTCAGATCATGAATACCACCTTACATCCAAGTTGTGGAAGGGATTGTGGGTGTGTGTGGCACTCAGTTACACTTGAGTATAGCATTTCACCCACAATAGGATGTCCAGATTGAGCAGAATATTCAGGTTTTGGAGGACATGTTGTGGGATGGCATGTTAGACTTTGGCCGCAGTTAGGATGATCACCTTCCTCTAGTGGTCTTTTCATTAAACTATAGAAACCATTCCACCATTTGAATGGAACCATTCTAGGCCTTCTATGGAGGACCCTACAGGTCACCACCTTGCTAGATGGACCTAGGAGAGTCAGCACTCATTGAATCAGAGTTGTTCCAAGCTTCTAAAGAAAACATGCATATCATCCTGGAGTGGATGTGGACTTCACAAATCCATTAGTAGCCATATGCTGATAGAGGATGGAGGCCTTTGGAGTTTGAGGAAGGAGATGACATGTTAATTCTGGTCTCACCTCAACATGGATTATAGATATTAGGCTTGGGAAATATTCTATCTCTAAGGTTCATTGGACCTTTCTTGATACTAATTAGAGTTGGTGAGGTTGTGACCAAGTTGTCTCTACCTTTGATGTTAGAGATGGTACACAAAAGATTCTTCATGTCTTAGTTGAAGAGGTATATTCATGAATCATTTCATTGCATTGAATGGGATGGTATATAAATTGAGGATCAGGTGATGTTTTTCCACTACCGAGTAGAGATCGAGGATCTCTAGGAGAGGATCCTTTATGGGTGGCCAATTCCTCTGGTGTGTGTTCAGTATAAGCACAAGAATCTTTATAAGATCACATTGGAGTAGGATGATTATATTTTTGCTCAGTTCCCCCCATCTGTTTGAGTAGTCCTTTGGTTTGTCTTTTGGGGATGTAAAGCTCCATGGTGGAGAGAATCTAACTTCTATGATTTTCAATGTTTTATTTTTAGATATTATATCTATTTATTTCTAGATGACGCATAGAGACAACATGCGATTCCAAGGCGAGGTGTTCCCAGAACAAATTTTTAGTAATATTAAAATTTTTAATAGCCCTCGCATAGTATTTTTCTGAATAGTTGAAATACCTCTTAAATGAGTTCTGGGATCTAAATATGAGGTCATCGTTGAACTCGCAAGAGATTTTTTACCCTAAGAATGACTTATCATTGGTAAAAACATGTAGACTGTGAAAACGTTTCTTTGGGACATAATAAGAACACAATAATTTTAAAAAAATTGATTTATTCAACGAATTAATATTTTATTTTTTAAGCTTCTTCCAATATTTTAAGGATATCACCATAACCCTTAAATTTCCATGGGACCTGTAAAAAGGATATTTTTTCAAAACATGGAGACAGTTCATTGATTGGTGATCAACCTGTAGCCAATTCGAAGGAACCTTGCTTAGATGGACAACACCTTGATCATATTTCTTTAACAACTAATGAAAATTGAGGTAGGGTGGATTTTTATTTTCCCATTTTCCCCATTCGTTATTTTCTATGAAGAACGTGAATCAATCACTGAACATATTGATCAGGGACTTGATTGTATTGTTTGATGGGACCATTTTTTGGGTTATTAGGATTTTTCTAACCCAAATTCACTACCCTTGATCATTAGAAAAGAACACTTGTCCAATGTTGATAAGTATTCATTATTGTGCATTTTAACCCTCCATTCATAACGTTCTTCAGAGATGAACCCACATGGCCGTGGATCGACTTTACAAAAGGGTCCAATGGTGATCGAACCCCCGGATTATAGGAAAGATGACAACAGAAAATGGATCTATATAGATCTGGACTTAAGGAACCCATATCCTTAACCATTTCAAATTTCGGTTTTCGGATGTAGAACAAAGTCTTGCAGAAGCGGAGGTGGAGGAGATGAACACTAAAAGAAGTGATGGTCGAATATGGAAGAACCATAGAGAAGTTGGCACATGGGATGTGGCAGGGATGCGGGATATGGAGAGGCCATCTGACATGGTGGGGAAACTGATTGAGGTAGTGGGGTGGTCGTTTGGAGTAGAGGAGGTATCCATGGGTGACCGTGTAGAGCAGACGAGATGGGATGGGTGGCCTGTGTGCAAGCATGCCGAGAAGATGGGTTGGGCCAAGCCTAGTGGGTAGAGCCTAACCCAATGGGTCGGGTTGGACCTAGTTCAGATCTGGGTAGAACCCGGGGTGACTGAAGAAATACTAGTCTATGGTCGACCATGGTGGTCGACCGTGAGCCATAGTCACTCCAGGTGTTGTGGGGCCATTGAAGATATGGGTATGTTCGACTGCCGCTACACGGTCCACCATGGGGTAGCCGCATGGTTGAACCTAATGGTCAACCGTGATAGTCAATCCACTGTCCTAGTAACCCCTCGTAAAATTTTAAATTGCCATAAATTTCAAAAGGTTTGTCTGTTTGAAGAGTCATCTACAACTTTGGGACCCTGACTATAAGGCGATCCTTTTGAAATAATATAATCAGGTTTAATCTTGCACTAGAATAGGTTGACATCATTCCATTGGTACTTTCCACGAGGCTTTAGTATATAATTACATCCACATTTCTGAATTATAGTCCCCTTGAGGGGATGAGACCTAGATAGTGTTATGGTATCCATCCTTGGGACTAGAGCGATAGTCTATAACCCCTAGTGGAGTTTTGTAGAATCACAATAACCTATGAGAGTAGGGTGTTGGTCCTCCATTTAGTAAGATGCATTAGTTGGTTTAATGGTATTCTCTATGAAGGATCACATACGTTACAATCTGTATCAGTATGGTTAGAGATATTCTCTAGGAAAAATCCCCTACGTTGCGGGTTGATCCTGATTGAGTTAGTTATATTTTCTTAGAAAAATCCTCTCTCTATGAATCCTAGTCTTCCTTGAACAATTAATTATTTTTGGATACGGCCCAATTGAGATATAAATCTTAGTGAGTGTCTCTGATTATATCATGTCTTGGGGAGTGAGTTCTCCAAGAATGAGTATACATCAAAAAATATTCTATGGTTGGTAATTAGTTGTAAATTATCTCTAGAATTGTGTATTTGATTGGTTATATCTGGATAACATATATATATGTACTCTAGACGTGTCCCTATGTGGATATTACTATACTTTCCTTTGTGGTATTTCCTTTTTTCTTTTTGGGCGTCCTACTATGTATTGTTATAGTCACCCCTGCACAGACATTCCCAGCACATTTTGTGACATTGGAAGATGATCTACCCTTTAAAAGAGTCCAAGGTGGACCAGGACATGATGGTTATTAGTGAGTCCAGATAGATGAGGTGTGATCCTATAGTTTAGACAACACTCCTAGTACAGATTTTCTTAGAGGCCAGACTTGTGGTTATAGACTCATTTTCGTGGGCTTTTGTTCCCTATTTACTTTTGAGTTCACTCATTATTGTACTCTAATTGTGGGATATAGTGGTTTTCATGCATTTTTACTTTATGTTATTACATTTCAGCATTTTTTTCCTTGGTGATATGTGCTTGTGTAGAGGCACTTTAGGCTAATACCTCTCATTTATGGGTTATGCCTACTCGGTGCTAGTCACCAGCACAAACCCAGTTAGAGGTTGGAATGGGGTAGTCATGGTATAGGCCCATATGGTATGAGTTATGAAAATATAATATATAGATTTTTTACTTTCCATTCTATAGGGGATATAATAAAATCATTTATGTGTACAATAGACTACCACCTCGTGAAATTATGGGATTCGTTTTCACTAACACTTTACATGTTAGGTAATAAGAGTAAATATAATGAATATATATGATATAAGTGAAATAAATAATATCTTAATGAAATTTTAATGATTATTAAAAGATATATATCATTTTATTTTTTACCATTTCACTCACTAAGAAATGATAATATCATTTGCGATTGTGTGGAATACTGCCTCAAGAAGTGATGTGACTCTCTTTTCGTATCCACACCACATGAATGACATATATATGTATATTTACTGAAAAAATATTCACTACTGGAAATATAGGTTTTCCCAACGGATATATACCAACGGTTTGCTTAAACCGTTGGTGTATATGAGTATATGAAGCATATACCAACGGTTTTTCAAAAACTATTGGTAAAGGCATGTAGAGGTGAAGTTATACCAATGGTTTTTGAAAACCCATTAGTAAAAGTGTGTTTGTGAGGAAGATATACCAATGGTTTTGCAAAACCATTGGTAAAAGTTCTTTTTGATGAAGATATACCAACGGTTTTGTAAAACCGTTGGTAAAATTGAGTTTCTGAAGGGCTTTACCAACGGTTTTTTAAAACCGTTGGTAAAAGTTTTCATTCCCAACGGTTTATAACCGTTGGGAAAGATTTCCCAGAAATAGATAGGACCTGGGCTCCCCCATTCCAAGCGACTGGAGCCCTAAACCGAAGTAGAGAAGTGGGATTCTCTTTACCCTACTGTCCAAATCATTCCATCTTCAAAATTTCCTAGATTATCATTTGTAATATGTAAGTTATACTTTCATTTTAATGTTATGTATCTTATATTTTGATTTTATGTTTTCAATTGGGTGAAGAGGTGAATTGGGATTCTGTTTACCCTACTGCGAAAATCCTTCATTCCGACCCATCTTCAAAATTTCTTAGTTCTACATTTCCTGTAAGTGATACTTTTATTTTAATTATCTACATCTACTATTTTGGCTTTCACTTTATATTTGGGTGTTTATGAATTTTGTTTTCTGTTTGATTTGGGTGCGTGTGTTGAGCTTTGATAGTGGCACACATATAGTGATTATAGTATGAGTTTGGTCTATTGGGATAAGTAGTAAAGTGAATCAAATTTGATTCAAAATGAATTGTGTGTTAATATCATCCATAAATTTTTAGTTTTTAGAAGGCTTGGTATTTATGGAAATTTTGTGTTAATATCATTCATATTACACATGATTCACATCATAGTAAGAATCTGTGATGATGTTGTTGAGATTAGAGAGAAAACTCAAACACTCTAGCTTGATTATAGTGGCATGGTTAGTCATGAGTGATAATTGGCTTCCTAAGATGATTGTACTAATAAAGCATTTAGGGTCAATTAAATATAGTTCTCAATGTACATTGTATATTATGTCTCTTTCTTGGACAATACTCACTTTTATGATAGTGGGGTGCTTTTCACTAGCCATTCAGGCATGTGTAGTCATCCATAACAATTTTAGATTTGGTTTTATTGATGTGCAACTATGTTTTTTGTTTTTCTCTTTTGATTTGGTAGAAATGAGAGGTCTATGGAAATTAATCATGGCTGTGGGTGGTAATTTAGGATGTAAGATAGTATTCCTTCATTTTCCTTGATATATCCAATAATATTATTGATTTATGTTCAGTATGATTATCTTTTACAAATTATGTAGTTTAATAATTTTTTATTAATGGTTGTAATAATGACTACATGGGGATATCCATGTGTTGGGGGATGGGGTGTCCAGGTGGGGGGGGGGGTGCTGTCCAGGTGGTTTTCCGAGGGGCGGGGGCTGTCCGGGGTGAGTGGGGGCTGTCCGAGGGATGGGGGGCTATACGGGGTGAGTGGAGAGCTATCCGAGGGGTGGTGGGTTGTCCAGGTGGTTGTACAAGTTAATCTCGCCTCAACATTTTAAGTGAAAACAACTACTAGCATACGGAAAATAAACCAAACGCATTTTTATTGTGTTTAAAATTTAGTAAAATAATGCATGGGTCATTTGTGATTTGTACGAGTCAACCCCACCTCATTCTGAGGCACTGTGTGGCCGATAGCACTCTAAGTGTCTCACTTTTGTTTAAAATGAACACTGTTTTAAGTGAAAATAACTGACAGGCGGAAAACCGACCAAATGTATTCATATTGTGTTGATACTTTAACACAACGATCCATGAGACATTTTTGATGTGTAAGAGTCAACCCCGCATCAATTCGAGCTATGGTGTGGCCGAAACCACTCAAACCGTGTAAATTTTATTTGAAATGCACAACATTTTAAGTGAGAACAACTACTGGCATATGGAAAACCGACCAAACACATTATAATTGTGTTGATACATTAGGAAAATGATCCATGGGAAATTTTTGACTTGTATGAGTCAACCGCACATCAATCCGAGGCACGGTGTGGCCTAAATCACTAAAAGAGTCTCTCTTTTGTTTAAAATGGAAACAACTTTAAGTAAAAATAACTGACATACGGAAAACTGACCAAACTTATTTGGATTGTGTTGATACTTTATAAAAACGATTCATGGGAACCACCCAAAGTGTCTCTCTTATGTTTAAAATGGACAACATTTTAAGTACATACGGAAAACCAACCAAATAGATTCTTATTGTGTTGATACTTTATCACAAGGATCCATGGCTCATATGTGACATGTACGATTTGACCCCACATCAATCTGAGGCGCGGTGTGGCTGGTACCACTCAAAGTGTCTCTCTTTTGTTTAAAATGGATTAATTTTAAGTAAAAACAACAACTGACATACGGAAAACTAACCAAATGCATTCGGATTCTGTTTAAAATTTAGCACAACCATCCATGGGTCATATATGACATGTACGAGTCAACCCCGCCTCAATCAGAGTCACGGTGTGGCCGTCACCACTCATAGTGTCTCTCTTTTGTTTAAAATAGATTTAATTTTAAGTGAAAACAACAACTGACATACAGAAAACTGACCAAACGCATTCATAATTTGTTAGAACTTTAGGAAAAGGATCCATGGTTCATATGTGATGTGTAAAAGTAAAATGCTCCTCAATCCGAGTCACTTTGTGGACGAAACCACCCAAAGTGTCTCTCTTATGTTTAAAATGGACAACATTTTAAGTACTTACGGAAAACTGACCAAACGGATTCTGATTGTGTTGATACTTTATCAAAATGATCCATGGCTCGTATGTGATGTGTACGAGTTGACCCTGCCTCAATCTGAGGCGCAGTGTGGCTGGTACAACTCAAGGTGTCTCTCTTTTGTTTAAAATTGATTTAATTTTAAGTAAAAACAACAACTGACATTCGGAAAACTGACCAAATGCATTTGGATTCTGTTGAAAATTTAGCACAACGATCCATGGGTCATATATAACATGTACGAGTCAACCCCGCCTCAATCTGAGTCATGGTGTGGCCGTCATCACTCAAAGTGTCTCTCTTTTGTTTAAAATAGAATTAATTTTAAGTGAAAGCAACAACTGACTTACGGAAAACCGACCAAACGCATTCCTAATTTGTTGAAACTTTAGGAAAAGGATCCATGGGTCATATGTGACGTGTACGAGTTAACCCCACCTCAATCAGAGGCGTGGTGTGGCCGGTACCTCTCAAAGTGTCTCTCTTTTGTTTAAAATGGACTTAATTTTAAGTGAAAACAACAACTGACATACGGAAAACCAATCAAACGCATTCGGATTGTGTTGATACTATATAAAATGGATAAATGGGTAATATGTAATGTGTATGAGTGAATCCCGCCACAATCTGAGGGGGGGGGGCTGTCCTGGTGGTTGTACGAGTTAATCTCACCTCAACATTTTAAGTGAAAACAACTACTGGCATACGGAAAACAGAACAAACACATATGGATTGTGTTGATAATTTTGGAAAACAATCCATCGGTCATTTGTGATGTGTAATAGTCAACCCCACCTCATTCCAAGGCACGGTGTGCCCGACACCACTCAAAGTGTCTCTCTTTTGTTTAAAATAGACTTAATTTTAAGTGAAAATAACAACTGGCATACAGAAAACCTACCAAACGAATTCAGAATCTATTGAAACTTTAGGAAAAGGATACATGGGTCATATGTGATGTGTACAGGTCAACTGCGCCTCAATCTGAGTCATGGTGTGTCCGGAACCACCCAAAGTGTCTCTCTTATGTTTAAAATGAACAACATTTTAAGTACATACAGAAAACCAACCAAACAGATTCTTATTGTGTTGATACTTTATCACAAGGATCCATGTCTAATATGTGATGTGTAAGATTTGACCCCACCTCAATCCGAGGCACAGTATTGCTGGTACCACTCAAAGTGTCTCTCTTTTGTTTAAAATGGACTTAATTATAAGTGAAAACAACAACTCACATACACAAAACTGACCAAATGCATTCAGATTCTATTGAAAATTTAGCACAATGGTATATGGGTCATATATGATGTGTACGATTCAACCCTTCCTCAATCTGATTCACAGTGTGGCCGGAACCACTCAAAGTGTTTCTCTTTTGTTTAAAATAGACTTAATTTTAAGTAAATAAATTAACTGACATACGGAAAACCGACCAAACGCATTCATATTATGTTGAAACATTAGGAAAAGGATCCATGGGTCATATGTGAAGTTTAAAACTCAACCAAATCTCAATCCGAGTCACGGTGTGGTAGGAACCACCCAAAGTGTCTCTCTTATGTTTAAAATGGACAACATCTTAAGTACATACGGAAAACCAACCAAATAGATTCTGATTGTGTTGATAATTTATCACAATGATCCATGTCTCATATGTGACGTGTACAAGTTTACCCCGCCTCAATCCGAGGCATGGTGTGGCCAGTACCACTCAAAGTGTCCCTCTTTTCTTTAAAATGGAATTAATTTTAAATGAAAAGAACAACTGACATACAGAAAATTGATCAAATGCATTCAGATTGTGTTTATACATTAGAAAAAGGATACATGGGTCATATGTGACGTGTATGAGTCAATCTAGCCTCAATCTGAGTTGTGTTGTGGCCGATACCACTCAAAGTGTCCCTCTTTTGTTTAAAATGGACTTAATTTTAAGTGAAAACAACAACTGGCATACGAAAAACCAACCAAATGCATTCGAAATCTATTGAAACTTTAGAAAAACGATCCATGGGTCATTTTTGATGTGTAAGAGTCAATTCTTCCTCAATACGAGGCACGGTGTGGCTGGTACCACTCAATGTGTCTCACTTTTATTTGAAATGGACTTGATTTAAAGTGAAAACAACAATTGGCATACGAAAAATCGATCAAACGCATTCGGATTGTGTTGATACTTTAGAAAAACGATACATGGACCATTTGTGACATGTAGGAGTCAAATCCGTCTTAATCCAAGACATGGTTTGGCCGGTACCACTCAAAGTGTCTCACTTCTATTTGAAAAGGACATAATTTTAAGTTAAAACAACAACTTGCATATAGAAAATGGACCAAACTCTTTCTGATTGTATTGATACTTTAGGAAAATTATACATGTATCATTTGTGACATGTATGAGTCAACCACACCTCCATATGAGGCAAGGTGTGACTGGTATCAATCTATGTGTCTCTCTTTTATTTGAAATGGACAAGATTTTAAGTGAAAACAACTTGCATATAGAAAACTGACAAAACTCTTTCAGATTTTATTGATACTTTAGGACAACGATACATGTTTAAGTTGTGATGTGTATGAGTCAACTCCGCCTCCATCTGAGGCATGGTGTAATCAGTATCACTCTAAGTGTCTCACTTTTTTGTTGAAATGAACAACATTTTAAGTGAAACCAACAACTTACATATGAAAAAATGATCAAAGGTATTTGGATTGTGATGATACTTTAGAACAATGATACATTGGTCATTTTTTATGAGTATGAGTCAACCCCACATCAATCTGAGGTACGATGTGGTGGAATCCTACTTTGAACAATAGATCGCACCATACTTGTACCATTTAGTGTTCACAGCCTTAAAACATTAATATTATTCTGAATAAGTTCAAAAAACTTACAATTCCATTCTTCTAGACCATCACAAGTTGAACTTGTGATCATTTCAGTTCTGCTTGAATTTTAAATCAAATAATGAGTTCTATACTTTACTCCTTTTGTAAGCACCAAGGAACCATGGGTAAGTTTCCCAACCCCATTTTCAAATTTAGTTTCATAACCACCATGGAACCATGGGTAAGTTTCCATACCCCATTTTGAGTTATTGAAACTATTATTCAACTCCACTGGATTATTCTTTTTGTATGAAGATTGAAATAGTGAATTGTAGTACACCACATGGTTGGAAGAGTTTGATGGTTTTATGTGTTTTTTTGTGTTATTACAGGTGTTTTTATGCTGTTTTAATACTGTGCAATAGTTCTAGTGCTTTTTATGCAGGTGGGGGTGCTGCTGCAATGGTGGGGGTGCTGTGCAATGGTTCTAGAAATACACAATACCAACGGTTTCAAACCGTTGGTATAGTATTCCATCTTTAATACACACCAACAGTTCTCTTGAACCGTTGGTAAAAAACACTATACCAACTGTTGTAAACTGTTGGTACACCCTAAAAGTGTATGTTAAAATTGTTTTAGAATCGTTGGAGTAGAGATTTACCAACGGTTTCAATGGAACCGTTGGTATAGGTTTGGGATGGAGTTATATACCAACTGTTTTTAAAAACAGTTGGGAAAACATTCCCCCAAATTGGCAGTAGTCGATCCTCTCCCCCATTCGCGATCTAGAGCCCTAAACGGGAGCGCTTGGGCGATTTTGGAGGCGATTTTGGAGGTGTTTTGGGTTCTCTTCTCCATCCCATCCAAGGATGATGTATTTTCTTAGTTATTAGTTTCGATTTTGATGTGGGATGAGACCAATTTTTATTCTCATATTCCAGCCGAATTTCTGTTCCAGCCGAATTTCTGTTCCAGCCGAATTTCTGTTCCTGCCCAATTTATGTTTCCGTTCTTTATTTAAATTCCATGCATATTCCAGCCCATATAGATTGCATTAGACAACTGTCTAATTTTTTGATGTTCCTTTCATGTTTCATTACCAAGAATGTTTTATTATATGTTATAAAATTCAATCACATGTTTAGTTTTAACATTCATTGTTACTTTATTATCTTGTTTTAATAATTTATATTAATATTCTTTTCATATATGCCATCGTTGAGGGTTTTTACTTGTGCAATAGAATTCCAAGCTCATTTTACTTCATAGTGATTATTTAGATTTCAAAGTGTTTTATTTTTCATGTTAAATTTATTAAAAAGTTTTGGGGACTAATTAAAGTTATTAGATTCCAATTTCCATGATTGTATGCTTGTTAATAATTAAATGAAATACGATGGTTGTAATTAAATGAAAGTCAATGTTCAATTTTTATCATGTATGGGTGATTAATAAATTGGAATGTGATGAACCATATAATTGAACCATTGTTGATGCACATTATATACCAAAAGGTTATTGAATAAAAGTTATTCTTGTGAATTTCATTACATCATAGATAAAAATGGTTGTGGTTATATGAGAGATACCTCTGATGGTTCTTTGATCATTGTTTTATGGAAAATGAATGGTTTAGTTCCGGTATTAATAGTAGCTTCCAGTGAGACTATTTTAGTTTAAGGGGAAACGAGATTATGATCTAGAAGGGGGTGATTGAGTTAGTAGAGACCAAACATTGTTTGTTCCTTGTGTTCAAGAACCATAAATAGAGTGTTCCAATTATGTGGTCATCAGTAAAGACGTAGGTAACATTTCCATGTCCTATTTCATGATGTTGAATATGTGGTGCTATAGTAGTTTTGGATTGTTTGAGGTACTCTTAGTGTATTATAAACCCTCATTTGTTCCATATTCATTTAAATTGATTTAATATAATTTTTTTCACACACACCATTATATCCTCTCAAACTATATTTAGAGTGTATTTTCATTCGTATGGTGTTAAATATTTTAGTAAATGTCCATACTAGCTTCTTTTATGTGTTCTAGGGGTTTAGACTAATGACAGGGCTGCATGATTATTGTGCGGGTATTCTTTTCATATAAATATATCTATACACCCCGACCCCCTTGGACAACCTGACCACCCCCACGGACAGCCCGCCCACTTGGACACCCTGACCCCCCTAGACAGCCCCCCACCCCCTGGACACCTCCAACCCCCCGGACAGCCCCACCACCTCCTAGACACCCCGCACCCCCTGGACACGCCACACCCCCCTTGGATAGTCCCGCCACTCCCATGATCCTCATCCTACTCCTCATCCTGATCTACTTAAAGAATTTAAAGTATAAAACTCATATACTCCCAACAATACCCTTAAGGATTATGTATTCCTTGATCCTCTTCCAATATCTTACTGGTCAATCCTTGAATATAGGCATTAGAAATTTTGTATCTTATTTTCTTATATACACTGTATTTTGATGCTCGATATCCTAAATTTGCAGCCGACATGCGTAATGTGAGACTGGGTCTTTCATGTGATGATTTTAATCCATTTGGGCAGATGCTTACTTCGCACAGCACATGGCTGGTTTTCATACACATTTATAACCTTCCGCCTTGGTTGTGTATGAAAAAGCCTTACACTTTCTTGAGTATACTGATATCTAGCCCTTCTGATCCCAGCAATGACATAGATGTATACATGAAACCTTTAATAAAAGAGTTGAAACTTCTTTGGGATGTGGGTGTGCCCACATACGATGCATGTTCGAAAGACATATTTCAGATGCGTGCTGCACTTATGTGGACTATCAATGATTTTCCTACTAATGCAATGATGTCTGGATGGAGCACAAAAGGAAAATTGTCATGTCCTGTTTGTATGAAGAATACTCTATCGAGAATAATGAAATATCGTCGTAGTTTTAGTTTTATGGGACATCGACGATTCTTGCCAATGAACCATCCATATAGAAACAATCGTCGAAGATTTGACAATACCATGGTGAATGAAGATCCACCTCAGCGTATGTCTGGAACTGATGTGCTTAATGAATTGAAATATTTCAGTTATTCATTTGGGAAGAGTGTAATGAAATCTATAAAGAAGAAAAATGTTTCCAATGATACCTGTTACAATTGAAAGAAGAAGAGTATATTCTTTGAGTGGTCATATTGGTCAACCAACTTGTTACGTCATTGCATAGACGTAATGCACATTGAAAAGAATATATGTGAAATGTTGCTTTCGATTCTTCTAAATGTCAAGGGGAAGACAAAAGATGATTTACGATCTCGGCACGACTTGGTAGATTGGGGGATCAGACCTGAATTGCATCCTGTCCGTATCAGTGAAAATAAATGGCAAGTTCCATGTGCTTCTTATGTGATGACTCCTGCTGAAAAAAAAATCAATTTCTGGAAGTGCTAGAGACTATTAAAGTTCCTGATGGCTATTCAAGCAATATATAAAAACGGGTCAATAGAAAAGAGTTGAAGTTGAAATCATTGAAGACTCGTGATTATCACGTCCTTTTGCATTAGTTGATTCCAATAGCAATCCGTCATCTCTTGTCCAATAATGTTAGAGTCTCAGTTATTCGGTTTTGTTATTTGTTTAGATATGATTGTGCTAAGAGGTTGTCCAAATCCCTCGTGCAAAAACTGTTGGCAGAGACACCATTAATTTTGTGTGAGTTAGAGAAAATATTCCCTCCATCATTTTTTACATGCATGTTGCATCTAACTGTCCATCTTCCGACCGAAATACTTCTTGGAGGACCCGTTGCTTTCCGTTGGATGTATCCAACTGAAAGAAACATGTGCACATTGAAATCATATGTTCGGAACATGAATTATCCCGAAGGTTCTATTGTGAACAGTTACTTGGCTCAAGAATGTATAGATTTATGCTCAATGTATCTGTTTGATCATACTACAAGAATAAACAGACCAATGAGAAATGAAGAAGAATAGTATGGGCAAATTGAACCCAGTTTTCCATCACTTCCTCAGACAGGAGGAATTCCGGGATCATATACATTGACAACATTAAGCCTTGAAGAGCGAGAGATGGCACATCACACAGTGTTGTTCAATTGTGATTTGTTCGATGAGTATATCAAGTAAGTTAATTGTACATGTATCTGTTATCTTATCTCTTGTAATTTTAAATATTTGTTAAACTATTATTATTTTTATCTACAGGGAACATAAAGAATTGATATATAGAAAGCATTGTTCTTTATCTTTGAGAAATAAGGAGACTTTGTATAACAAAGGGATTTTTGCTTGGTTGAAATTGAAGGTAAAAATATTTCTGTAATAACTAAATAAAAATAATATTTAATTAAGTTTATTATTTGTTTATATTTTAGGTATCGAGTTTTCCTACAGACTCTGTTTCTGAGGAAGTAAGAGCTTTTGCTTTTGGTCCTAATACCATGGTTCGTGCTTGTAAATCACTTGTGATCAACGGATACAAATTTATTATCACTGAACGAGCAAAAACATGAGAACACAGCATAATGGTGTTATGCTAACTGCCACAACAGACTGTTATGCCAGTTCATCGGACACTAGACCTCATTCTGAAAATGTTTCTTATTATGGTGTCGTGGAGAAAATAATAATTTTGAATTATTACTCACATGGTCGAGTCACGATGATGAAATGTTAATGGTTTGATTCAATGACTAGGAAAGGCACCTTTATTGATGATTGTGGATTTCGAGTTATTGACATGACTCTCACTCTTGTCACTGATGAACCATATGTTTTGGCATCAATGGTGAAACAAGTTTTTTATGTCAAAGATCATCATCATCCGAAATTCGGTGTAATTATTGAAGTAAATCCCAGAAATGTTGTTGATGATGGTGATGATGAAGTTGACACTATCCCTACTCCAATTGGAAGCAATCCGTTTATTACTTATGATGACCCCAACAGCTCAATTGTCAGAGTTGATTGTGAACCTGAAGTTGTGGTGGGAAATATATAGAATCATACAGTCGTGTTCTCACCTACATGTTTCACCTACATCATTTAGAGTCTAGTGCGGCTTGTCAGACATTTATGTCGTCGATGGGTGCATCATCCAATGCACCAGACGGTAGCTCTAGTGGCGATCGAGATGATGACGTTCCTGGTGATGATGAGGATGCTGAAGAGGAAGAGGGCGAGGATGAGGATGTGGACGAGGGAGAGGATGGGGCCGAGGGTGAGGATGGTTCCGAGGGTGAGGATGATGCCGAGGATGAGGATTAGGCCGACGATCAGCATGGGGACGATGACGAGGACAACGACGAGGACAGAGATGGCAGCGAGGATGAGGCTTATGATAATAGTGGTGATGGTGATGGTGATCAGAGGCAGATTGATCCATTACATTTTTGAATTCTGTATAACTCTTTATTTTTGAACATGGTTTTCCACTTTGGGGTTTTCCTCTGCTTCATAGGGACGTTGCATTCGGATTCTGTTTTTTGCACTTGATTCTTATTGTATGATTTGTCTACTACCTAGACCTTTAGTATTTCGTGGTACTGTGATACTCATTTCTCTATTTTTTTACTTAGCTTTATTATTTAGCCATGTATTTCATGTTTATGCATGTGGAAAATGATATGGAAAATGTGCTTTGAAGTAGTGGCCGACACCACTCAAAGTGAACTTTTATTTGAAATGGACGGGATTTTAAGTGAAAACAACAACTGGCATATGGAAAACAGACCAAAAGAATTCGGATTCTTTTTAAACTATAGGACAATGATCTATGGGTCATATGTGACGTGTACGAGTGAACCCCACCTCAATCCGAGGGCCGGTGTGGCCGGTACCACTCAAAGTGTCTTTCTTTTGTTTAAAATGGATGCACTTTTAAGTAAAAAAAACCACATACCGAAAAGGTCCAAATGCATTCGGATACTGTTTATACTTTAGGACATGTATCCATGGGTCATATGTGACGTGTATGAGTCAAACCTGCCTCAATCCGAGGCACGGTGTGGCCGACACCACTCAAAGTGTCTAAATTTTATTTGGAATGGACAAGATTTTAAGTGAAAACAACAACTGGCATACGGAAAACAGACCAAACGCATTCGGATTCTGTTTAAACTATAGGAAAATGATCCATGGGTCATATGTGACGTGTACGAGTGAACCCCTCTTCATTCCGAGGGCCGTTGTGGACGGTACCACTCAAAGTGTGTCACTTTTCTTTGAAATGGATGCGCTTTTACGTAAAAAAAACCATATACGGAAAAAGGACCAAACGCATTCAGATACTATTGATACTTTAGGACATGTATCCATGGGTAAATTTTGGTGTGTACGAGTCAAGACCGCCTCAATCCGAGGCTCAGTGTGGCCGACACCACTCAAAATGTCTAACTTTTATTTGAAATGGACAGGATTTTAAGTGAAAACAACAACTGGCATACGGAAAACAGACCAAACGCAATCGGATTCTATTTAAACTATATGAAAACGATCCATGGGTCATATGTGATGTCTACGAGTCAACCCTGCCTTAATATGAGGAAGTAAGAGCCGGTACCACTCAAAGTGTGTCACTTTTCTTTGAAATGGATGTGCTTTTAAGTAAAAAAAAACCACATACGGAAAATGGACCAAACGCATTCAGATACTATTGATACATTAGGAAATGTATCCATGGGTCATTTTTGGCATGTAGGAGTCAACCCCGCCTCAATCCGAGGCGCGGTGTGGCCGGCACCACTCAAAGTGTCTAACTTTTATTTGAAATGGACAGGATTTTAAGTGAAAACAACAACTGGCATACGGAAAATAGACCAAACACATTTGGATTCTGTTTAAACTATAGGACAACGATCCATAGGTCATATGTGACGTTTACGAGTGAACCCCGCCTCAATTCGAGGTCTTGTGTGGCCAGTACCACTCAAAGTGTCTTTCTTTTGTTTAAAATGGATGCGCTTTTAAGTAAAAAAACCACATACAGAAAACGGACCAAACGCATTCAGATACTCTTGATACTTTAGGACATTTATCCATGGGTCATTTGTGGCGTGTATGAGTCAACCCCGCCTCAATCCGAGGCGCGGTGTGGCCGGAACCACTAAAAGTGTCTTTCTTTTGTTTAAAATGGATGCGCTTTTATGTAAAAAAACCACATACGGAAAACTGACCAAACGCAGTCGGATACTGTTGATACTTTAGGACATGTATCCATTGGTCATTTGTGACCTGTACTAGTCAACCCCGCCTCAATCTGAGGCGTGGTGTGGCCGACACCACTCAAAGTGTCTAACTTTTATTTGAAATGAACATGATTTTAAGTGAAAACAACAACTGGCATACGGAAAGCTGACCCAATGCATTCAGATTCTATTGAAACTTTAGGAAAACGATCCATGGGTCATATGTGACGTGTACGATTCATCCTTGCCTCAATCCGAGGGCCGGTGTGGCCGGGACCACTCAAAGTGTCTTTCTTTTGTTTAAAATGGATGCGCTTTTAAGTAAAAAAAACGACATACAGAAAACAGACCAAACGCTTTTGGATTCTATTGAAACTTTAGGACAATGATCCATGGGTCATTTGTGACGTGTACGAGTCAACCCCACCTCAATCCGAGGCGCGGTGTGGCCGGCACCACTCAAAGTGTGTCATTTTTCTTTGAAATGGACAACAGTTTAAGTTAAAACAACAACTGGCATACGAGAAATAGAACAAAGGCATTAGGATAGTGTTGATACTTTATGAAATGTATCCATGGGTCATTTGTGATGTGTACGAGTCAACTCCGCCTCAATCTGAGGCGCGGTGTGGCCGGTACCACTCAAAGTGTCTAACTTTTCTTTGCAATGGACAACAGTTTAAGTTAAAACAACAACTGACATACGGAAAACCAACCAAATGCATTCGGATTCTGTTGAAACTGTAGGAAATCGATCCATGGGTCATATGTGACATGTACGAGTCAACCCCGCCTCAATCTGAGGGCCGGTGTGGCCAGTACATCTCAAAGTGTCTTTCTTTTGTTTAAAATGGATGCGCTTTTAAGTAAAAAAAATGACATACGGAAAATCGACCAAACACTTTCGGATTCTATTGAAACTTTAGGAAAATGATTTATGAGTCATTTGTGACGTGTACGAGTCAACCCCACCTCAATCCGAGGCGTGGTGTGGCCGAAACCACTCTAAGTGTCTAACTTTTATTTGAAATGGACAAGATTTTAAGTGAAAACAACAACTGGCATACGGAAAACCGACCAAACGCATTCGGATTCTGTTGAAACTTTAGGAAAATGATCCATGGGTCGTATGTGACGTGTATGAGTCAACCCTGCCTCAATCCGAGGTCCGTTGTGGCCGGGACCACTCACATTTTGTCACTTTTCTTTGAAATGGACAACGGTTTAAGTTAAAACAACTAGGATACGGAAAATGGACCAAAGGTATTCAGATACTATTGATACTTTAGGACATGTTTCCATGGGTCATATGTGACGTGTACGAGCCAACCCTGCCTCAATCCGAGGGCCGGTGTGGCCGGGACCACTCAAAGTGTCTTTCTTTTGTTTAAAATGGATGCGCTTTTATGTAAAAAAACCACATACGGAAAACTGACCAAACGCAGTCAGATACTGTTGATACTTTAGGACATGTATCCATTGGTCATTTGTGACATGTACGAGTCAACCCCGCCTCAATCCGAGGCGCGGTGTGGCCGACACCACTCAAAGTCTCTAACTTTTATTTGAAATGAACATGATTTTAAGTGAAAACAACAAATGGAATACGGAAAACCGACCCAACGCATTCAGATTCTTTTGAAACTTTAGGACAACGATCCATGGGTCATATGCGATGTTTACGAGTCAACCTTTCCTCAATCCGAGGGCCGATGTGGCCGGGACCACTCAAAGTGTCTTTCTTTTATTTAAAATGGATGCGCTTTTAAGTAAAAAAAAACGACATACGGAAAACCGACCAAACACTTTCGGAATCTATTGAAACTTTAGGACAATGATCCATGAGTCATTTGTGACATGTACGAGTCAACCCCACCTCAATCCGAGGCGCGGTGTGGCCAGCACCACTCAAAGTGTGTCACTTTTCTTTGAAATGGACAACATTTTAAGTTAGAAAAACAACTGACATACGAAAAATAGACCAAAGGCATTCAGATACTTTGGATACATTAGGACATGTATCCATGGGTCATTTGTGATGTGTACGAGCCAACTCCGCCTCAATGCGAGGCACAGTGTGGACGACACCACTCAAGGTCTCTCTTTTATTTCAAAAGGAAATCATTTTAAGTGAATACAACTGAAATTTACACTCATCAATGATAGTCGCAAACTCTTTTTCATGAGTTTGGTAGTTTCACTCATGGGGTCATAAGTGACGAGACTCCTAAGAAAATATCTTTTCACCATATATTATAAACAATACAAGTTCAATGCAAAATTCATCACAAATCATTACATACCCAAACCTAGTATCACAAAAATGGGATTTGAGTCAATTTGAATGTCCTATTCAACTCTAATAAGTATTTATCAAACTATTCTGCCTATTAGAATTTTATGGGTGAGGTGAATTACCACCAGATTATTGTTATCATATGTGTTTTTGGGCTATTTTAGGTTTTTTTTATACTTTTTGAAGTCTGTATGTGGCTTTTGTGATATTTTTTATGCCGGTGTATAGTGGAGGGTATACTAGAGGGCTGTTGTGCACTGTTTTTTATGCAGGTGTATGGTAGGGCTTCTAGAGGGATTCTAGGGGCTGTACTACAGCAGCTCTGGAAAAAGCTTCACCAACGGTTCTCAACCGTTGGTAAAGAGGTTCCCAGAATTCTCAAACACCTATTCGAATGGTTTAAATGAAACCATTGGTATAGGGATTTCCTCACGGCTAACTGGCCAACGGTTTGGAAAACCGTTGGTATACCCTATACCAACGGTTTTCTAGCCTATACCAATGGTTATAAACCGTTGGTATAGCCTACTTCTCCAGTAGTGATTCTATATATTATATTATTATCATTTTTTAAATATAAAATATTACTTACCTCTTTTCTATAAAGATCACTGAAAAATGAAAAAGTTATTAATGCGTATGTACAACATATCGTCACCACGTTTGTAATTCATTTCTCAAATCCATATTTCATTATAGGTCTTTAAAGTATAATATATTTATACATATGATAAATAATTGATGATAATTATTTAAGATATGTTTAAATGATGACCTATTTCACCAAATTCAACCTAACAAAGGTATTTTTGAGACATAGGCCGAATATAGTCAAAACATCGGACAAAAACATAATTTATCATGTAATTGTATATAACATGGTAATAAGTGAAGTAAAAGTAATAATAAAATTTAACATTTTCTCAAGAATGTAAATTGTTGAAAATATATTTTATTCATGAAGATATGGACACACATGACAAGCCAGACTCAAGATAAGGGATTTGGTCTCAATTTCCGTTCATTGATAAATATTTTATATTATATACCTATACGATTTTTTGGGTTTAGATATAGACCATATGAAATTTAATATTATTAATTCATCTATTATCACAGTATTTATAGTTTTTGTTTGTTTTATTCTTTCATGGGGCTTATGATTCAAATATTTTTAATTTGATAAGGGACTCTTAATCCAAAAACTGTCTTTTAATATTTTCCTTCCAAATATTACTATTCCATGTTCATGTTTTCAAAATGTTTTTATGAAAAAAAATTATGGACATAAAATATTTAAAAAATATAATTTATATATAATTTTTAATTTATATTCCAAGGAGTATAAAATAAAATATTTCTCAAAATGAAATATAAATATGTTTTTTAAAATAATGATAATTCCATTTCTCGATAAAAAGTTAGGTGTTTAAGAAAATGATATTAATGGGTTTTAATGTTTTTGAATGGAATAATGGTTTTCTTCTTTTTGTGTCCATTAATATGTTTTTTGTGCTAATCCGACATTTTTTAAAATGTTTTTCACTGGATTTATGGTTGGGTATGTGAAAATAATAAGTCAAGATGAAAGTCATGAATTTTTTCATTGAATAAAAATCATGATTTATTTTAAAAGTTTTATATTATGATAAAATGGATACTTATAATATTTATCTACTTTGTATTATATTTTTTATGTATGATTTGTGACCTAATTATATAAAACTATAACCATGAATAAATCCTCAAATATAAAAGGATGAATTATTGACTAAAAACCCATGATTGTGTATTTTTTAAGTCCAATTCCATATATATATATATTTACTTTAAATACTAATGGTAAATATTATTTATATAATAATTTATTCTTTTGAGGTTAATTAATGCTTCATTAATCATGTTACTATTCCCAATGGTCATGTTACTATTCCCAATGGTCAGGTTACTATTCCAATGACCACAATATTATTCCAATAGCCACATTAGTTACTAAAAATAATAATTTATTACTTCACTCAATATTAACTAAAATGCCTCCTAATGTTTTATATTGTAATTTTATATGTTGTTTATTGGTTTACTAATATTTTGTTTAATTTATATAGTGTTGGTCATGGGAGAGATGATTCTATGAGATTGGGGTGATTCATTTGTTTCCTATTCTGGATTTTCTATTTTAAATTTTTATCCCATTGTAATGTTTTTAATATCCATTGGTTTTTTGTAGAACTAATGAAATTTTATTTATTAAATAATTAACCATTTGGCTTCTCTGTATGGTATATATATATAATTATAATATAACATAATACACCTTTTTATGAAACAATTCTCATTAAAAAAGTATGGTTCCATACATTCAACATACTTCATTTTTTAATATAATCCATTGGGGGTATTCTCTAATGATACCATAAATTTTATTTCTCAATATGACTCTTGATGGTGATGTTTTAATAATTTAATTAAGAAACATATTTCTTTCTCACTAGTAAATTAATATACTATGAAATAAATAATATTATTTTGATTCCATACACTTCGTTTCTGTTGATAGTTTATGATTATTTAATGATTACATGTTTAACAATTTATCTTTCATGGGTTATTATATGATGGAAAGATGAATGTTTTATGATATTGTAGAACATTAATGAATGGGTTTCATTATGTAATGGCTGGGGTAGTAATTATATGTCCTTATATTACACTGGTAATAGATCAAAATTCCATGAGATCATATGATTTAGATTGGGGAGTGAGTCTGGTTTAGTAAGGGACCTTATACACTATTACAGGTATTGTTTTGATCCTTTACTAAGTAAATGGTGTATGGGGAAGTGAACACCATTTATAATTGGAATCTTTACAAAATTATAGTCTTGGTAGTTATTCAGGAATAAGGAATTAATGGGAATGGAGATTCATAAAAGTCCACTATGGGAATATGTGCAATATGATAGTATTTGTTATGATTCCTTACCATGTATATGATATTATATTCAAAGGTGTGTTCCATGAACATATGTCTTATGCTTAGGATATATTATCATGAATCATGATTATTTATTGATGATTCCTTGAAGATATAAATTATGTATTCTTTTATAAAAAAAATTATTTGATGACAAGTGATTAATGATATTTGACGGATTGCGTATGAATTTCATAAGTTATAAACATTTAATTAGACCCTTATTCTTATCTTATTCTCACTTTTGATCATTGATTTAAATATATTATGTATTCCCTTACTAATAATCTCATATAACCCTTTCATATGTTTTAATTTCTGTAACTTATGAAGAAATATTTTAGAAAGGGCAATGTCTGTTAAGGGCACACAGTGAGATGATAGTTTTGTGATATGTTGATGATCATTCATAAAATTAGTTGTATATACATATTGTTTCTGAACAAACTAAAGATTTATGGTCCTACGAATTTATTAATATGAGATGTATTGAATTTTCATAATAAATTGATATAATATCAATGTTTTTAATTCATGGGTCTCCTCAACTACTCAAGGTGTGGTTAGGAACATTTTTTATTTTATATTTATCTGAGCATAATCAACATGGTTTTCTATTTTCATATGATGAGTATATCATAATATCCCTCAATTGATATAGAATAAAGGTATATATGTCTACACATAGATAATTGAAAAATGATGTTCTTATTGACTAAATGTGGGGAAAGTGATTTGAATATCTATCATAGTGAATGGAATATATTGTTTTCTTCCATGTGGAATGACTACAGATAGGGAATGTAGAGACCCGAAGCCTGACGTACATGGACATTACATTACTTTTGCGGAATACTTAGTACATAACTAAAACACACACACAAGGATCGTAATAGTTTAGTGTCTTTGGAAACTCGGAACGTAATCTTCTAATCGTGGTGAAAGATCTTCAACATCTCCCATAAATATCTTCCCTTTTTTTTTTACCTAAAACCTTTATTTATATCCTGGGGAAAAGAAAACATAAAAGGGTGAGCTCAAATGCTCAGTAAGGGTATACAAAAGAAATAAAAATCATATCATATCTTTTTGAAAATCATAACCTGCAAAAGAGATCATAATATCTTAACATGGAACAAATCATAGAAGTGAAAATGAGATCACCATAATCATAACATGAAACTTGAAACTTTGTGGCATGCACACATAATCATGGAAAATCATTTCTTGTTAGTCATGACTCATTGCCAAGACTATCTTAGTGGACAAAGTCCCTTTCTGAACCGAGTTCACTCCTCGTTTCAGTCCTGTATCACTGAACCGAAATAACCTTCTGTTCCAGCCATGTCTATCTCATGAGATATAAAATCTTTACCCAATGCATTGGAGGGAGATATAGGTCCCACCCATCTTATAATGAATCCTTTCTTATGTGTGCCACATAATCATAAAACATACATCATCGCATAACACATGTAACAAAAATGGGATTCTTGAAACATCATGACATCATAAATAAATTCATATAAGATAAAGGAATTCATAAACATAATTCCATCACAACATAGTCAAATCAATGTAAAAATATGGATAGAAACAGAACTCTTTATTATCTTAGATGGAAAATAATTTTGATAAAACACTTGAATTGAATTCTTGAGGAAAATATCCTTTCTTCTTCAAAATCAATTTCTTTTCACAAAATATCATGCAATTTTAAAAGAAAGAGATTTTATTGAAAATAGTCATGAAATCTTTTAGAGGAAGCTTCATGAAAATAAGGCTTTATAAAACAGTAGAAATCCGTTCGTGCCGTATAAGTTAAAAAAAACATTCTTCGTACTTTTGTCGGAAAAGTCAAAAAGTACCTCGTACGAAAAACGACAAAAGATTCCTTTCATACGTATTACTAAAAACTTGCCGAAGGGTAAAAATGGATTTAAACAATTTTAGGTGGATGGAAATAATATTACATATTGATAAAACATGGATGTGGATGATAAAATGCACCCCAGTAAATACTTACGAATAAACAATCTCGGATAAAAATGAGATTGTGATATTTCCCTTACCTTAGGTCCGACTTGCTTTGTAAGTGTCCGAACCTCCTGTATAATGATTTAAATCATGTTATTGACTTATTACAGAATCATATTCATTGTTATGATATCATATATGGTTCACTTATGACATTATATTACCCGTTCTTTTGTAAATTCCATGTTAAAGAAGCGTTTTGGGTAAAATCGTTTCATTTATCGTAGGTGTTTTGACTTGTTGTTCTTGACATCATTATTACTTATATCATGATTTACTCACTTCCAGAATATAAAATATGATTTATATATCATATATATTCATTATATATATATATATAATAGGTAGATAAATAAAATGAAAAACACCGTTCATGGAGACGGTAGTCCGTACGTACGCATGAACGATGTTTTCCTTTCCTTATTGTCTTGAAATGGAAGTAAGTAGATGACATACATATGTATATATATACATAAATCCAGTAGCTTTATAATGTCATATATTTCATTATTATTTCTTACATATACATTATAATCATTCTTAAATGGTTAACAGGGAGAATGAATCTCATCGCGTCGTGGAGACGGTAGTCCGTACGTACGCACGAACGATGATATCATTTCCATAAATATTGAACTGAGTTGAAGTGGATTATACAATATATCAGAATCAATATGATGTTGTAATAACTATGTATAGTTATTATTTACACCATTATACCCATCCATGTAAGGTGGTGGTGGAAAATAGATTACACCACGGCGTGGAGACGGTATTCCGTACGTACGCACGCACGGTGATTTCTTTTTCCGTAGGATGGATAGATGGTGAAATAGGGTTGTTTCATACTTATAATAACATATCAGTATATGAGTGATACTAATGTTATTACTTCATAATGAAACAACCTAAGAAGAAGAAGTGGAAGAAGAAATAAAGATGAAAGAATTGGTAACTGTAATTACCTCTTCTTTGAAGTGCCTCTTTGAGACCTCCTCTTAGGGCACTTTAATTGGTCTTTGAGGAAGAACAGAACCTCTAGGATGTTTCTAGGGAAGTGGAGAAGAGATTTTGGCAGGGGTTGGCCGAGCTTGAGTGCTCAAATTGGTGTGAGGAGGAAGGGGAGGAGGTTTCCTTTTATAGGGGAGGAGAGGGGCACCTTAGGAATTCTTAAAAATATTAATTTATAATAAATCTAACCCCACTTAAAAACCTCTGAAAATGACTCATATTCGAAGATTAGATGAGATAGGGTTGTAATCTCATCAACCAATCAAATTTAGACATGTTTGGATATTATTTTAAACCTTATCAATTAGATTTAACTCTAAGTTAAATAATTTAACTTTTACCGTGTCTTTTTGTTTTCTTTCACTATATGGTTAATACACTTACTATAACATGCCAAACGAACCCCAAATTGTTTATTATTAATATATATATCCTTATCTAAGTCATTTGGCCGAACCATAGATTTTTAGGAATAAAATAACAATTAGTAATATAATATTTTATTTAAAAACTATTTTGTGTCAATTTTGATACTATTTGATATATGATTTTTGTGAAAGTCATAACAGAATTAAATGTTCGAACCAAGTTGATTAAATCAACATTAATATATCATAGTAACCTAGAAAATTAGTGGAATTCATAAAAAATCTCAAATTACATTTATTTTGGTGCTTATAACATCAATTATGTCAATATTTCATTAAAAAGATAATTACTGCATCATCGTTGTGTCATAAATAAATTAAATTATTTGATGTCTAAAAATTACAAATAAAATACCATCATGTAAGAAATCTTTTTAGCTTTCTAATGAATATTTACAATCGAATTTATCTTATGTATAACCCCATATTAAAAATTATTTACTTATTAAACTTTGATTTTAACTATTTTAACCCTTCTTTAAATAAATTAATAATAAATGTCCTAATCTAATCCAAGTGGGCCTAAATGGTCATATTTTATTCCTAAGTTTGTTTTTGGTCGAATTACACTTGTACAATAGAATTAGGACATGTGTTAGGGTAATAGTAATATCATATTTACCCTTAGTTACCCTATTTACTATTAACCGCGGTAAAAAAGTAAAAAGTTACTATTCACCAAAAAATTATTTTCATCTCATTGAACCACATTTTAGTCCTTGATATTAACCGTGTCTCTCGGATTTTCGAAATTCCATTCACAGAAGCAGCAAAATTAAGTTTTATGAAAAATTCAGTTTTTTTAACTACCACTTAGTAGTTTCACTATTCATCAAAAATTGATGTTTTTCAGAACAATGCCAAAATTTCATCCTAAGCTATATTTCATATTCCGAATTCAAAAATGAAATCTATTTTACCAAATTCATAACATAGAAGTTGCATTAATTAATTTTATAATTAAATCCCGCTGTTAAAATAAATAGCGTGTTTTTAGGAAACAATATATATCAAAAGATTGACACTTGATTATGTCTGGTTTAAATGTGAAATTACAACCAATGACCAAAATTGTATTAAATTGTAAAAATATATTCTAAATATACTTTAAAACCACTCAAATTAATAATTTATCACTATTAATTATTTCGATTAAAAAAGTTGTTTTTAATTATAATTTAGTAATTTTTCACTATTCATCAGAATATGAAAGTTATCCAAAAAGTACCAAAATTTCACCTTAGGCTAAATTCGATACTCCGAATCCAAGAATGAAGTTCATTTTGAAAAATAAGATTTACAGAATTTTAAAAAGTGGTTATTACTATTCATAACGGCTAGTTTTAATAATATTTTAATAGCACATCGTTGTTTAGTGAAACTCGGTATTGCGTATTACACACGCTATCGAGGAAGGTCGCGATTGTGTGTAATGCAATGCAAGACAAGGATGCGTGTTGTGCAAGCTCCTTTTGGTGTAGCGTACAACACAAGACATTAATAAAATAAAAAAGAATATTTTTTCATAAAATCTCGGGCTGTTACATTCTACCCCCCTTAAAATGAATTTCGCCCTCGAAATTCGTCGGGGTTATAAATGGTTTACTATTCGAAAGTTTCTTTAATAGAAACCCACATCGTAAAAGGGAATACCAAAACTTGGCTTTAAAAACTAAAGTATGAAATGTAACGATTACCCAAATAAACTAATCACTGGGTTTCCACATAGGTGAAAATATGGATATGGAAGAGAAATCTAACCATCATGTTCTGATGGAGAGTGGTAGAGAACATGGCTATGGAAAATCCAGTAATCACAAATCCATAGATTTGTGATGATATAAGGTACCATCTGATTCATCAGGTATAAGATCACTAGGACAACATTTTTGGTTTTCAAGATCATTTCCCCTAAAGTTGAAAATTTGAATTAGAATAAATACTTACTTTATTTTGATACAATATCACTGTTGTTCGTGCCTTTAACAATTTCCACTTCATCTCTTAAATAAATGAAGTTGAATTTGATATTCGTGAAGTGTTAGCAGATCATGTGATAGAATGACGGGTCATTCCATCTGTCTCAAAAGGTTAGCAAAATTTATATACATAAGTCGATCTATAGTGGGATTAATCATATATGGTTCCTAAAATGGACTTATACTTCATATATCATACTGCTTAATATAATAAAACTAGTTTCTACTAAACAGGGACTTCTTGTAGGCCAGTGGTAGGCGATAAAGGCCGGTCGCACTTCGGTTGTGGGTTCGATTCCCACAGCCTTGTCCGAAGCGATGGGCTATCGCCCGTCCTGCAGGTTGTCTTTTTTCTAAAACTACATTACTATAACATCCCATCCATAATATCGAAAAAAAACTTATATCCTTAAACAATACTCACTTATGTCCAACATAATCCATTTCAATCTTTAGGCTTATCCATAATACTACAGTCTACTCTCATAACATAGTGAAAACGATTACCAGAGATTTAATACCATTGTTGAAACCCATATATCATAAGATATGTTTTGTTGGTCACATTCCAAACATTCAAAGTCCTTAATCATGTATACTCTTGAATACCCATTGAACCTTATTGAAAACTTGAATGCAGTTAAAAGTTAACACTTTCCACATACCAAAATCCTCAAAATTCTTTATAATCAAACCATGATATCACTTAGTCCCTATATCAATCATGAGCTCATGAATACAATCAAACATCTCATTACCTTCTTATCCTTTCATTATGCACTTATCATCTACTTTCCAAAAGTATCTGAATAACCTTTCATGGTTACTAGTAACATTAATCAGACAACAATGTAACAATCCTTACATGTCTCTTTATTCCATAGTACCATGCGATTACTTATACAACATTACACATGATAAACATGTAATCATTCCACTACATTCTTAAACCATTAACCGAGCTTCAACAATTCTTTCATCTCACATATCATTTGTAGTCTCTTCATCATCATCCACATAAATACTACCCATACGACCATACTGATTCTCTTCATGAGTCTTTCCCTTAGGACATTGGTTTGCATAATGCCCATACATTCCACATTTAAAACACTTAACCATTTTTGATGTCGTAGCAATACCATTATCCTCATCCATGGTGTTAACTGAACCTTTTCCTTTGCACTTACTTTCTTTGTGTCCTTCTTTTCCACACCCAAAGCATCTTCCAGTTCCTTTGAAACATTCTCCTTGATGCCTCTTCCCACATGAATTACATAGGGGAAATTGAACTTTCTTTCCTCTATGATCATCATGAAACTCCATCTTTCTCTTATTAGTCGAGTCAGGAAACTTACCAAATTTTACTTTATTGATCATATTGTGAGATTACTGATTCGGCATAATAATGATGTTTGGACATCCAAATCCCCTTTCATTTGGTTGCTCATGAAGAATATCATTCCATTGTCCATCATATCCTCCATTATTGTGAATCATCTTGTTTCCAGCCATTTTCTAAAACCCAAACAGAATAGTGTTAGATGCAAAAAATCATAATAAAGGGGGAGTAACTTAAATATCTAACATCTTTGGTTTAATCTAATATCGTTACCATAGTTCTAGGACTATATCCTATACGTATACTTATCCTTAGGGACATCCCTAGACATACCTTAGAAATATCTCTAGGGATCTCACTAACGTTTTCGCATCCTAGTTTCCAAAGGTTGACTAAACCTTTCCTCTGATACCAACTGTAGAGACCCGAAGCCTGACGTACATGGACATTACATTACTTTTGTGGAATACTTAGTACATAACTAAAACACACACACAAGGATCGTAATAGTTTAGTGTCTTTGGAAACTCGGAACGTAATCTTCTAATCGTGGTGAAAGATCTTCAACATCTCCCATAAATATCTTCCCTTTTTTTTACCTAAAACCTTTATTTATATCCTGGGGAAAAGAAAACATAAAAGGGTGAGCTCAAATGCTCAGTAAGGGTATACAAAAGAAATAAAAATCATATCATATCTTTTTGAAAATCATAACCTGCAAAAGAGATCATAATATCTTAACATGGAACAAATCATAGAAGTGAAAATGAGATCACCATAATCATAACATGAAACTTGAAACTTTGTGGCATGCACACATAATCATGGAAAATCATTTCTTGTTAGTCATGACTCATTGCCAAGACTATCTTAGTGGACAAAGTCCCTTTCTGAACCGAGTTCACTGCTCGTTTCAGTCCTGTATCACTGAACCGAAATAACCTTCCGTTCCAGCCATGTCTATCTCATGAGATATAAAATCTTTACCCAATGCATTGGAGGGAGATATAGGTCCCACCCATCTTATAATGAATCCTTTCTTATGTGTTCCACATAATCATAAAACATACATCATCGCATAACACATGTAACAAAAATGGGATTCTTGAAACATCATGACATCATAAATCAATTCATATAAGATAAAGGAATTCATAAACATAATTCCATCACAACATAGTCAAATCAATGTAAAAATATGGATAGAAACAAGAACTCTTTATTATCTTAGATGGAAAATAATTTTGATAAAACACTTGAATTGAATTCTTGAGGAAAATATCCTTTCTTCTTCAAAATAAATTTCTTTTCACAAAATATCATGCAATTTTAAAAGAAAGAGATTTTATTGAAAATAGTCATGAAATCTTTTAGAGGAAGCTTCATGAAAATAAGGCTTTATAAAACAGTAGAAATCCATTCGTGTCGTATAAGTTAAAAAAAACATTCTTCGTACTTTTGTCGGAAAAGTCAAAAAGTACCTCGTACGAAAAACGACAAAAGATTCCTTTCATACGTATTACTAAAAACTCGCCGAAGGGTAAAAATGGATTTAAACAATTTTAGGTGGATGGAAATAATATTACATATTGATAAAACATGGATGTGGATGATAAAATGCACCCCAGTAAATACTTACGAATAAACAATCTCGGATAAAAATGAGATTGTGATATTTCCCTTACCTTAGGTCCGACTTGCTTTGTAAGTGTCCGAACCCCCTGTATAATGATTTAAATCATGTTATTGACTTATTACAGAATCATATTCATTGTTATGTTATCATATATGGTTCACTTATGACATTATATTACCCGTTCTTTTGTAAATTCCATGTTAAAGAAGCGTTTTGGGTAAAATCGTTTCATTTATCGTAGGTGTTTTGACTTGTTGTTCTTGACATCATTATTACTTATATCATGATTTACTCACTTCCAGAATATAAAATATGATTTATATATCATATATATTCATTATATATATATATATATAATAGGTAGATAAATAAAATGAAAAACACCGTTCATGGAGACGGTAGTCCGTACGTACGCATGAACGCTGTTTTCCTTTCTTTATTGTCTTGAAATGGAAGTAAGTAGATGACATACATATGTATATATATACATAAATCCAGTAGCTTTATAATCTCATATATTTCATTATTATTTCTTATATATAAATTATAATCATTCTTAAATGGTTAACATGGAGAATGAATCTCATCGCGTCGTGGAGACGGTAGTCCGTACGTACGCACGAACGATGATATCATTTCCATAAATATTGAACTGAGTTGAAGTGGATTATACAATATATCAGAATCAATATGATGTTGAAATAACTATGTATAGTTATTATTTACACCATTATACCCATCCATGTAAGGTGGTGGTGGAAAATAGATTACACCACGGCGTGGAGACGGTATTCCGTACGTACGCACGCACGGTGATTTCTTTTTCCGTAGGATGGATAGATGGTGAAATAGGGTTGTTTCATACTTATAATAACATATCAGTATATGAGTGATACTGATGTTATTACTTCATGATGAAACAACCTAAGAAGAAGAAGTGGAAGAAGAAATAAAGATGAAAGAATTGGTAACGGTAATTACCTCTTCTTTGAAGTGCCTCTTTGAGACCTCCTCTTAGGGCACTTTAATTGGTCATTGAGGAAGAAAAGAACCTCTAGGATGTTGCTAGGGAAGTGGAGAAGAGATTTTGGCAGGGTTTGGCCGAGCTTGAGTGCTCAAATTGGTGTGAGGAGGAAGGGGAGGAGGTGTCCTTTTATAGGGGAGGAGAGGGGCACCTTAGGAATTCTTAAAAATATTAATTTATAATAAATCTAACCCCACTTAAAAACCTCTGAAAATGACACATATTCGAAGATTAGATGAGATAGGGTTGTAATCTCATCAACCAATCAAATTTATACATGTTTGGATATTATTTTAAACCTTATCAATTAGATTTAACTCTAAGTTAAATAATTTAACTTTTACCGTGTCTTTTTGTTTTCTTTCACTATATGGTTAATAAACTTACTATAACATGCCAAACGAACCCCAAATTGTTTATTATTAATATATATATCCTTATCTAAGTCATTTGGCCGAACCATAGTTTTTTAGGAATAAAATAACAATTAGTAATATAATATTTGATTTAAAAACTATTTTGTGTCAATTTTGATACTATTTGATATATGATTTTTTTGAAAGTCATAACAGAATTAAATGTTCGCACCAAGTTGATTAAATCAACATTAATATATCATAGTAACCTATAAAATTAGTGGAATTCATAAAAAATCTCAAATTACATTTATTTTGGTGCTTATAACATCAATTATGTCAATATTTCATTAAAAAGATAATTACTGCATCATCGTTGTGTCATAAATAAATTAAATTATTTGATGTCTAAAAATTACAAATAAAATACCATCATGTAGGAAATCTTTTTAGCTTTCTAATGAATATTTACAATCGAATTTATCTTATGTATAACCCCATATTAAAAATTATTTACTTATTAAACTTTGATTTTAACTATTTTAACCCTTCTTTAAATAAATTAATAATAAATGTCCTAATCTAATCCAAGTGGGCCTAAATGGTCATAATTTATTCCTAAGTTTGTTTTTGGTCGAATTACACTTGTCCAATAGAATTAGGACATGTGTTAGGGTAATAGTAATATCATATTTACCCTTAGTTACCCTATTTACTATTAACCGCGGTAAAAAAGTAAAAAGTTACTATTCACCAAAAAATTATTTTCATCTCATTGAACCACATTTTAGTCCTTGATATTAACCGTGTCTCTCGGATTTTCGAAATTCCATTCACAGAAGCAGCAAAATTATGTTTTATGAAAAATTCAGTTTTTTTAACTACCACTTAGTAGTTTCACTATTCATCAAAAATTGATGTTTTTCAGAACAATGCCAAAATTTCATCCTAAGCTATATTTCATATTCCGAATTCAAAAATGAAATCTATTTTACCAAATTCATAACATAGAAGTTGCATTAATTAATTTTATAATTAAATCCCGCTGTTAAAATAAATAGCGTGTTTTTAGGAAACAATATATATCAAAAGATTGACACTTGATTATGTCTGGTTTAAATGTGAAATTACAACCAATGACCAACATTGTATTAAATTGTAAAAATATATTCTAAATATACTTTAAAACCACTCAAATTAATAATTTATCACTATTAATTATTTCGATTAAAAAAGTTGTTTTTAATTATAATTTAGTAATTTTTCACTATTCATCAGAATATGAAAGTTATCCAAAAAGTACCAAAATTTCACCTTAGGCTAAATTCGATACTCCGAATCCAAGAATGAAGTTCATTTTGAAAAATAAGATTTACAGAATTTTAAAAAGTGGTTATTACTATTCATAACGGCTAGTTTTAATAATATTTTAATAGCACATCGTTGTTTAGTGAAACTCGGTATTGCGTATTACACACGCTATCGAGGAAGGTCGCGATTGCGTGTAATGCAAGGCAAGACAAGGATGCGTGTTGTGCAAGCTCCTTTTGGTGTAGCGTACAACACAAGACATTAATAAAATAAAAAAGAATATTTTTCATAAAATCTCGGGCTGTTACAGGGAATCAATAAATTATGAGTAACTATATAAGATTTATGTAGTCTATGTGTCATCCATACTTAATGTCTTGGAAAAATGTATCTTTGGAAAACTTAGGATTATATATTATGAAATTGGAGGATCAAAGTATGATGATACATATTTTTTATGAATATCATTAAAAATCACATTCTATCATGATTAGTACTAATTATTTTTTAGATTGTACTATTATAATATACTTATCTACTAAAACTGGGTGTTTCCATGCTGATGTGTCACCCCTACATTAAGCCACGTCACCAAAATTTCATACTAAATTACTGTTTAGCTACTTTCTTCATCCCAAAAACTCTACATGCCCTTCGAATATCGACTACCACCAATGCCTTAATGCTAGACGACTACCCAGTTGGGGTTACCCTATACCAGTTTATTCCTCCCGTAGCTCGCCAACGAAGAGGGCCATACCGACACCCGTCTACCCAACTAGGGTTTCCCTCTTTTGGTGCGTTCCATAGACAATTATACATCGACATCCACCGTCTCCTTCCCAGGAAAATCCAAATCTATTGTCCTTACAAGCCACGCTTCTCCATCGGCTTCCTCCCACCTTAATCTCATTCTACATCAGTTTCATCCGATAAAATGGTCAGAATTCCACTTATTGCCTCAACTGATTATTCTTCGATGTGGAATATGGGATTCCAACTTCTACCACTTCTCCGACGATAAGGGATTCTCGATTTCTTCTACTGCATCACCGTGTACCGCAAGGATCTGTTGCACCTACTACTACCAAAACTAGAAACCCTATTCCAATCCGTCAGCTGATGGTGGACCAATGTTTGTTGTGAAAAACAAACACACAATCCATTCCTTTGAATCTCTATACTGCTACAAACATGCAGCTGACTATAACTCCATAATGGAAAAAACATTTTACTATCACCCTAACTATGAAACGTACATTATTCAAGTGACTATGTATTTTTCATTACACAGGAACTGCACGAGGAATTGCTCCTGAAAACGAATCATCATCTTATTTTCAGAACTATTACTTCTGAATTTAACACTGTGAGTATACATTGGATTATATTGGAACACATACCTCTTCTTGAAATGATGTTATAGTATATTTTATCACCTCCAACAGAATTTCTCTCAGAAAAATGTTTTGAACAACTGCAAGTATAGGATATCTATTTACCATATACATAATACTATATTTCAACTTCTCTAGGTAATACAATATTTTTGAACTATAAACTAATTAGTAACATAACTACTTCCATTTACCACACTCTCGTACATGCAGATTCATTTGTAACTTCTTCACAGCTAAATAAATCTATGGACATACATCATTAGCAATTTTCGTGACTGCATTCACAATTGATACTAAGTTTTCTTCACTTCTCACATTGCATAAAAATAATACAATGCACGCCTTGACAATTATATAATAGATATGTAACCAAAAAATACATTCCCTGAAAACCTCTACAGATGAAAGGTTGCATAGAAGAGTGCTTCCGAATGAACGACGCAATTGTGAGTTTACTATTACCTTCATTTTAGACATATTTATGTTATAAATTTTTTCCATTATTTGTATAAGCTACTGTTGTCACACTTACAGTGTCAACATTTAATGGAAATCCCTCAATTACATCTAAAAATCTCTCTCCTACTCTAACAGGTGAACCAAATTCTACAAATGGCAGTGCAGATGGATTCACACGCACACCACTAACACAATTTTCTATCAATGGTCTGTTCTCTTTAAATTATATTATCTAAATCCCTACATTTATTAATAATTTACATACTAACTTAAGGTATTCTTCTATAAATATTTTTCTATAGTTAAACAACAATCTAATGCTCGGAGAACATTTATTTCCAAAGAAAACAAGCGAATGAAAACATCGGATGGATTCATACAGTCTCCTATTCCTTTTTGTAAGTATGGTGATAATTATCTGCAAAGACCACACTGTATGCCAGAAAAACAAGCAATTCATTGTCTATCTCTTTTCTGGACACTTTCGGTAGCGATCATGACTAATGAAAACATTCATTGCTCGTCAACCTCTAGAGATGAATGGTTCCAAATAAGAGTGCTAATGAAGGAACGACACAATTGTGAGTTCACTATTACCTTCATTTGAGACTTCTTTATGTTACAGAATATTTCGATTATTTTTATAACCTACTACTATCACACTAACATTGTTTACATATACTTGAAATCCCTCAATGACATCTACAAATGGAGGTGCACATGGAGTCACACGCACGCAATTAAGACCACTGTCTATCAATGGTCCGCTCTTTTTACATTTCATTATCGAAATCCCTAAATTTATAAATACTATACATACTAGCATAAGGTATTCCTCTTTAACTACTCCGTCTATAGTGCAACAACATTATGTAGCAAGGACATCTTTAATCACAGGATCAAACAAGCGAAAGCAAAGAATCGATGCCCTCATACAATCTCTCATTCATTAGTGTAAGTACCATGACACATATCTACAAAAACCACACTATACGCCACCCAACTGAGAAATTATTCATCTAACAGTTTCCTTGGAACTTTCAGTAGGAATCATGTCTGACGATACCAATATGTCAGATTCATCACCAGCCTCCTAGACCATGTTAGGACAAGTCCTGCAATTAGATTTTACTATGACCGGTAATGGATCTTCATTGATTACAATTTACACTACCAATTGTTACAGATTTGGTCAACCTGATCATGGGGACTATAGTACTATATCATGTACATGTTCAGCGTTATTTTTAACACAACTATACAACATCACACACACACACACACTTCATTGAACACACATTTTAGTTAAAATACTATTCTATACATATACTATTAGACTGTATGGAACAACTGTTTCATCGAGAAGCGTCACATTCTAACAATTCAGATACAAATGACTGCATCAACGGTGACATCCAGTGTACAAAAAAACTATAAAGTTACAATGATGGATATTCATACATACTAACAACAATCAGTTCTAAATTATTCAATGTGATATACATAATAATCATATGGTTACTGCAGGCTATTCTTTACAACAATAGTTTTCAGATAACATAGGTTAGTCTACATAATGATTTAGCATTACTACTACAACAACATGGGAGACAAATACCCCACACTGCCTCTACTTTGTAAATATCATCTGCTCCATTTTTTTTATTTTCACTTAAGATATTCAGATATTGGAGACCCTTCTTACATTTGTCAATAATGTCATGCTTTAATGTGGTTTGATGAAAGAAATAGAAAATGTAGCAACTGATGGAACCAACGTTTTTCTACATGTTGTGCTATGGGAATGATTTCATTGAACTTAATACCTCCTTGTCTGCAGTACCTAAAAATGATTCTCTTCAATTCCAGTTCTACATCATCCATAACATTCCAATAAAACAAGCACATTTACAACTCCATTTTTTCTTTCACTTCAATGGGTGGGAAGATTGATATGTCGGTCAACAAGAGTGGAGCTCCATGTATATTCATATTGAATGGATATAACTACAATTGTATAGGAATTTTATGTCCACCAGATGGTCAACCACTAAGATTCAAACAACTATACGAGTATGACACTACACATGAATGTCAAAAAATGGGTCACGAGTTTAGGTATCTCTAAACCTATCTGTTATGGACTAATTTTTCAATGTGGCCTATTTCTGTATTAACATAACTACTACCTACAGCATGGAAAACCAGAATGTCCAAACTCTTATTGACTACAAGATAGTCGAGAACCTGCAACAAATGCTTCATGATAACAATGCATTATCTCTAAAATTCATAAGTGCAAGGGATGTTCTTCAATGTCAGGAGGTGCCAAATTTGATACTAAATATACTGAAAGGAGAAACAAATCCCAGTACATATAACTTACCAAATAATTCTGAGATTGCAACGCTTATTGTCAGTGATGTCAAAGATATCAACCAAGAGCATGATATAATCATTCATACCAAAACTGGTGATATTCAAAGAATAGATGAGCACCACCCACTATATCTTCCATTAAAATATCCCTTGATTTTCACAGGTGGAAGTGGTAGATATGTTGACAACATTTTGTATCACCCAACTCCATTAACAACAAGTCCAAAATTAAGGAAGGTTACCACGAAAGAGTACTTCTCCGTCCACTTGAAATTCTGTGAAAATCACACCACAAACTACTGAATTCTAGAAGACTATTGCAACAGTTTTTTGTCAATGCTTATATGATGATAGAGTCTCAGAGACTATCATTCATTCGCTTTAAAAAAAAGAGAATGAGGGTATATCTATAAAATAGATTGCAAGATGCATTTCTAAGAGGTGACTGAGAAAGTTCTTCACTATGTAAATGCATCATTTAACCTTCAACGTTTATTGGTGGTCCAAGGTATATGTTCAAGAATTACGAAGATGCAATATCTATTTGTAATTGGGAAGCGTATCCCGATTTTATTCTAACCATTAAATATAACCCAATGTGGCCTAAGATCACTCAGTATCTTAGATATAATAATATTCTTCCAGTAGACTCCCCTCAAATACAATCTCGAGTTTTCAATATTAAAATTGAACATTTAAAGAAAGATTTATAATAAGGTTGTTTATTTGGAAAATCAAGGCCAGGTAACCATCTATCTACATACTACAAATATATTTATCTATAGTAATTGTAGTTATATCATCACTTACTAACTATAAAACTTTTATTTACATTTAGTTGTTCGAACCGTAGAGTTTCAGAAACGCGGCTTGCCTCTTGTGCACATCTTATGACTTCACTAGTGTGAAAACAAAGTGAACACTCCAATAGCTGAAAACAAGTATGTCTATGCTAAAATCCTAGATAAAGTTGCATACCCAAGGCTACATGAAGTTTTCAAATGTTTTATACTCCACGGCCCTTGCGGTGCTACGAACAATTATTCACCTTATATAAAACATGGTAAATGTGAAAAATATTTTCCAAAAAAGTTTTCTGAAAATACAATAGTTGATGACGATGGTTAACTCATTTATCAAAGAAGGGATGGCATAAATAATGTTCTGAAAAAAAACATTCCTTTGCATAATCGCTATTTAGTACCATACAATACTGTATTTATATTAAAGTATCATTCTCATCTCAACATTAATGTTTGTAATCAGTCTTCTTAAATCAAATACATGTTTAAGTATATTAGTAAGGGAATCAATCGTGTAACAACAACACTCTATGATGGGAACAATTTCCACTCATCACAGAATAAAGTAGATGAGATAAAAATGTATTATGACTATCGATACAAATGTCCTAGTGAGGCATCATAGAGGATTATTTCATTTGATATCCATTATAGATATCCATCAGTTGAGAGGTTACATTTCCATTTTCCAGAACAGCAAAATGTGACTTTTTCAGACAACAATAACATTGGAGATGTATTAAATCAAAGAACCAGCTCTCATTCAATGTTGACCTCTTGGTTTGAAGAAAAAATTATATACCTAGAAGTAAGAGGTTTAAATTTTGTAGAGTACCCTAAAAGATTTTTGATCCACTCTCAAGATAAAAAATGGTGTCCTCGGAAACAATGATTTTGTAATGGAAGACTATACTGTGTGCCTCAAACCACTAGCGAACTCTACTACTTGAAGATACTTCTAACGAAAATCAAAGGTGAAGCTTCGTATGAGTATATCAGGACTGTAAATAGCATCACTCATGGTACATTTAGAGAGGCATGTTCTGCTATGGGACTAATAACAGATGACAGAGAGTTTGTTGAAGCTATAAAAGAAGTCTCAGCTTGGGGAAATGGACAACATGTATGCAAACTGTTAGCAAACATGTTAATCTGCAATAACATATCTCACCCGGATATTGTCTGCGCTAAAACCAAAGACATACTATGAGATGAAAATTTATATATATAGAGCAGGACCCAACAAATTGCAGGTGCACATTTTCACATGTACATGTTTTATTGGTCTCAATGTATGTCTTTCCAACATCTAATTATTACTACTCGCTGGTATTTAGAACATTGTAGTAAATATAAATGTCTTTAGTTTTTCTACTATAAACCGTATACTTCCCATTAAATCTAAAACATCTTACTCTGCTCATGTATTTACTATATTGAAGTACACAAAAATCCATCCCATTAAGAATATTACAACACTAACTCCAAAAAACATTTATTTTAACAATTAAATAATAATTGACATTGTTTATTTTATTCTGTAATCCTTCTTAAAAATTCACCACAGTTCTTCACATAGCTGTTCAGTCTGAACTTTATGAATTGAAATATTTTATTCTATACAAGTATTCTATTGTTTCATACATTAGTTAAACACATAAAACTTCTAACTGCATTACACATGCAATCATTGTACATCATTCTCTTATATAACTTCATTTATATTTAATTTAGTGCAGTACATCAAAATTTATAGCATTTCTGTTCAAATATAAATACAATAATACTTTGTTCATTTTAATCTGTACTATTCTATACAAGTAATACACAGTTTCATATATCATTTATTCACATTACATTGCCAATTTTGTTGTACTAGCTATCATATTGTGATATACTTCTCAGCTCTAGCATTAATGACAATATTGTAGTACAATGTAGGCCCACCATTAATTATAAGATGTTAAGACTAAATGGATTGGTTTCAATTATTCTGTAGGCCTCTATAAAATTATAAATAAGTTTCATATATCGATTATTAATACCTTCAAACTGGACCCTACATGAAGTAATTAGTAATTACTGCAATATTCTTAAGTACTGTGAAATTTACTATATTACAGTAGAAAAATGTCTCACTATTTCTATTCAAATAATACTAATAAATACTTTTTCCTCTATAGAACCATGTGTTGATTTATGAATTCCTAATAATACAGACTACAACACATAAATACTACTGGTTTCTCTCAATGTATTTCACCTTACATTGTAGTGCTTTTGATTAAGTTTCTGTAAACTGTTATAATGACTTCGTTAATGTTATTTCATACTACTATTTAACAATATTCCATAACATTTTAGATTTTACACTCAAAAATCACCAGATACATACATATTCTTTAAAAGAAATAAACAACATTTTACAGAGTAATGGAAGAGCACTCCAGTTATATCCTCCTATTCCACCTCCAGAATCAGATTTTGATGCCACTCCAAATTATTTAGTTGTAGAAGAATTTAATTACAATAAATAATCACTTCTACATAAGTAAAAAAGTTTACATAGTATGATATCAGATGAACAGAAAACGGTTATGTCTATAATTCTCTCTTCACTATCTAGCGATTCTGGGGGGGGTTCTTCTTCTTGCATGGTTATGGAGGCATAGGTAAAACATTAATCTGGAGAGTAATAACATCACTGCTGTGAGCACAGGGAACGATTGTACATGTAGTTGCATCGAGTGGAATAGCGTCACTACTACTTCTGGAAGACAAACAACACATTCTAAATTCCATATTCCTATCTCCATTACTGAATATTCAATTTGCAATATTCAATAGGGGAGTGACGTAGAATAACTTTTTCAATTGACTAATCTCGTCATTTGGGATGAGGCATATATGATTCATAAGTTTTTTGATGATTTAAACTGAACTCTTAGAGACATTATGTCTGTCAAAAATGATAATGCTTAGAAATTTCTATTCGGTGTATTGACAGTTGTCTTGGGAGGAGAGTTTAGGAAAATACTACATGTTATACTAGGAGGAAATAGAAATGACATTTTCTATGCAAGTTTTAAGTCGTCGTATCTTTGGAAATGCGGTAGGGTGTTATCTGTTACAAAAAACATGAGATTGCATTGGACTACAATCAGTCATGATGTGGTTGTGTCACATGATTTTTCTAAATAGACCTTAGATATTGGTGAAGGTCAAATTGGAGATTCTAATGATGGTGAAGCACTCATTCAAATTCCATCCACATTTCTCATTATCGAGAGCGATAATTCCATGGTTACAATCATCAACCATACATAACCGGGTTTCTCAAGAAAACATGGAGACCAAATTTATCTGAAAGACCGTGCAATTTTAGCTCCAACCCATGATGTCATACAAGAAGTAAATTAATATAGGCTGACCCTCACTGGATCTTAAAACAATGATTACTTCAGCTCAGACTCTGTTTGGAATGCAACTTATGATACAGACGGACCAGAAAATATTTACACATCTGACAAGTTAAATGGTATAAACGTCTTTGGGTTACCTACCCACAAAATTACCCTTCAACTTGGTGTTCTGATTATGTTACTACAAAATGTAGGCCAATCAGTTGGTTTGTGTAATGGAACTTGTATGATCATAGTACACTTGGGTAAACATGTCATTGGGGCCAATGTTTTAAATGGATGTCATTCGGGATATTCTATGTTCATTCCAATAATAACTATGACTCACTGTGATGGTATATGGCCATTAAAACTACAAAGAAGACAATATCTTTTGATTATTTTTATGCGATGACTATTAATAAAATACAGGGGCAATCATTGTCTTCAGTTGGGCTTTATCTACACAAACCAGTGTTCTCTCATTGTCTATTATATGTAGTAGTGTCTAGGGTCACATCAGCTACTAGATTGAAAATTATAGTTGATGGTAACACTAATGAGTCCTCAAATTACACAGAAAATATTGTGTACGAGGAAATATTTCATAATCTATCTTAGGTATCATTTAAAAATATTTTTATATACTCTATTCTTCTCTGGAAAATGATTATGTTTACTATCATGGCTTATTTACCTGGTTAATATGTTTTATTTATACACTGAATGATTATGTAGAGTAACAAATATGTCATGCTGAATAACCATGATGAATTAGATTAGCCCAAACAATGATGAAACACTACGAATAAAATTTCATTTCTTGAACATGTTGTTCAATTTTTCTTCTAAATACTCCAATGAATTCGTTGCTATTGATCTCAAACTATGCAACATTCAGGTAACTTCTTTTTACAAAAAGTCATTACAGAATATTTTCATTGTTTCTCAAATACACTCGGAACATATATATATATATATATATATATTTACACTTTCATCTTTCCCTGTAATCTGTATTCTTTCCTCATAAGCCAAAATTTTTTCATAGTATATGCAGGGAACCAAGATTCAATGTACCATTACGAATCGTCAGCTTATCTCTAAGTACAAATAACTGTTGGGTGAGGGACCCTGCTATATTGTAAAAAACTTCCAAATATCTTCAAACCATAGAAGTTACCTCAGAACTAGACACCTGTGTCGAATCATGTTCACATCCACGACGTTTTTTCATCTGTGTGAAGTACAACTACCACTTTTTAGTTTTCATTTTACTTCATTCGACGACATCATTCAGGAAAAAGTCCCATAAGAACATCTAATAGGTACATGTGTATAATACCTCATAATTACAGTTCCATTTACCAAGTTATGTTAAATTAATCAATACAATGTCTTTTAATTCAGCCTTCTGTTATTCATAGCAACTTTGTATCTGTGTACTATGTTTTGGAACAGATTGGAGTTCTACATTAATCACATCCAATGCAATCAATGGGTACTTCCAACCACATGATGTAGATTATTTTAGAAGATGACATATCCTTTTTTTGACTAATTGCATTAGATTACTGTAACATAGAACATTTACTCATTTTGTCACTTTGTTTCCCTATAGAGGGTTGACAGTTACTTGCAGATAATAGGGTAATTTTGCATTTTAAATGTCAAGTTACATAGAAATAAACAGAGACCCCACTACCATATTGATATTACCTCTTTTCCAGGTGAAGGGATCGATGAGTATGTTTCTATATACAATTAATAATCTCTATCTATCTACTATGTGTTTTCAATATGTCACTTCAATAGAAAATTATATAATGCTGACTTCAAACTGCTTTCATCCTTTATTCTTGTCATAACAATTGTTAATGAAATAAAGATTCTTTACAACCAAAACCTTCCATTAGTTGACAACTTCATAAGAAGGTATAATTGTAACAACCTTTAATTATGTAGTACAATAATTTACTAATATGTATGTCAAAAATGTACTACCCGCATGTTCTTTTTGTTTACTTCCAGGTATGTTGTTCTACTTTTATCAGGCTTGGGGTGATAATAGCATCACCATTACATACTCCATCACCAAAAAATACCATCCAAAAAATAAAAATACTATATTGGAATAATAAGAAATCCATTTTATATGTAAAAACCTGTCAACAGGTCTGTAATATTCCCTTACTTTTCAATTGTGATTATGAAATATTATTAACTGTTCACTACTGTCCGGTAATAAATTATATATTTACATGTAATTAATCTACTGCAGGCTACAATGTGCTTAATTGTGTCTACAAATCTGAAAATTCAACTCACCCACAACTTGTTCTGTGAAAAATGCCACTCGTGCATGAAGAAAGTGCATATTATAGATGGAAGCATTTGATGCATGTCCTGAAACTCCTTACCTACTAGCATTACTCCGAGGTGATAATGTATTCAATGCTGCCTAAATTTCATTTTAACATTATGATACACTCTCAGTTCAGTTGCACAGTCCAAATGAGACTGATAGTGTAGTCATAATAAAAATTTCAACAGCATTAGAGTTTAGGTATTGGTTATAGACAAGCCAGACTCATTTTATGTGGTGTTATTTTAAAAAAAAAATTCACGCAATACATAAAAAACATAGTTGCGCGACTAAGAGTGGATTTGATATAGGTAAATCCAAGTCCTTATATATTTTCATTATAAAAATTTGAAATATTTTAATTAACACTGCCAATGCCTTTTTTTATTAGGACGATGATGAGTTTGGTTTCTCTCCGGAATTGAACTACTTCAAAACCAGAAAATATCTGTTAGCAATTGAGGTGACAGTTTACAATATTAAGAATCATCATCATCAATTTGAGAAAATTTTTTACAAATTGGTTTATATGAATGATAATGACAACTACATCAACCTCGTTACTGACGGCTTAGAACATAAACATGTCAGTTTATATTTTTTCACATTATCTCTAAAAAAACAACTCAAAATACCTTACATTTTCTTTGATAATATATAGTCTGATCAAAGCAATGGGTCTTCTACAGTAAGCAGTACCGTTCATTATTTTTTGGTAACTATCTTTCAATTTCATTAGCATGTGTTTCTAACAATGGATATCATTTTACTGATATATTCCTTTTCACAATTACTTATAGGATTATCAAACAATTGGGTATTCTCCTGGTACTTTGAACATTGACACAAGATTAGATACTACAGCCTTGGACACGTGTTCTACTCAGGTATATATTTGTTATCTTTCCTTTCTGCTAAATTAATTCCATTACTATAAGAACGCATGGCATTAATGTAATGTATTATGAATTTTAAGTATTAAAAAATCAAACTTTTATTTCAAATTACATATACATGATGATAAAAAACACTATACTCTTTCAGCTCTGCTCTGATTTTCAATGATTTCAACTACAGTAGTTTATAGGTTCAAATTATTCTAAAAAAACCTCCATGTAGACAAATCTGTCACATTGTTTTGATATTGAGGATAGTGTGCAAGAGAATGCCCAGATGTCTTCAGACAGCATGCATACAATATGTCAATCTATTGAATTACATACCATACCGAAAGGATATATAAACAAGAAAACTGAAAAAACAGACTGAAATATCATACTGGAAACAGAAGCAAAACATACATCTTCACTAATCGAATTATTCTCATTATTATGTTCATAATTACTTTTTTTCGTGAAATGTGTATTACATTTCATACAGTAGAGACAACTCATTTGAAATATTTTATGCTACTCATTTGGTATTTTGATATGATTACTATATAGTGTGTCATTGAATAGACAATCACACCATGAATATTTCCGGTTTTCAACAAATGAACTGTTCTTTTTAAAATTTAGCATACAATACAAACATTAACGACTGAAAACCTAACTTCATTTCTTATTCCACTTTGTATCCTATACAGACATGCACTATTACTCTGTCTACTAAAACAGTCAGTTTTTATATATGCACGGTTTTTTCGTTCATTTGGAGCATGTTTCAATTTTTGATCCAACTATTTGGTTAAACTTTTAGGATGTACGAAATTCTTTCAGTAACAGATTTTCTTAATATCTGTTTTGGTGATCCAAAAAATTAATATACATGACTGTTATTTATTTCATGCTTTGCAATTTTTAATTTTTACATTATTCATATTAGAGGTACTAAAACAACCACCTTAATTTTAAACGATTTTGTGTTGATGTGTCATGTACCATTCCAACTACATTTTTTACATTCCTTATTTTTGAGGTGCAGTAAAATACCACCCAGTTTTAAACGATTTATCATTTTATTTCTAGTAGCTTTAATTAAAAAAACACCCTCTTTATCTATTCATTTCTAAGTATATATGTTTATAATTGTACTTTCATCTGCATGTTTCATTACCTGTAAGATAAAGAACCAGAAGACATATTGCAACTAGAATATGCTCCTGTAGACTTTGCACCTTCAATTACTTGCAACACTTCATACATGAAGTTAAACAATTTTTTTTCCATTTAGAACGTTTCCCTTTTTAGCTCTGGATTCAACTGAATACACTATGCTATTCACATTTTAAATTATTATACTTAATCATATAGTGATTGTGTCTTTTATTTTTAATTACACTTCATGCATTACTTTGTTTGACATGAATGTTAAGACAATAAAATAAGTAGTTTATGCTCTAGACTGATTATGTCCCACAAGCAATCGACTATTTTTCCATTATACTTTCCCAATACTTTTTCACTTGGGATTTATCAAGTTTACTACTATTATGTACCAGTTACAAATCGTATTTTCATTAGTAAACATCATTAATTCTACATGTCATGCATACACACTAGTGAGTACTAGTATATTTACGAATATAGGAATTCATTATTTTTTAATACTACAATGGTATACATGGTCACACATAATAGATTAATGAATAATGATTATGTTTTATAACAATAAAATAGATAATCTAAAATTGAATTATATTTTATCAAAAATATTATTCATATGGATATTCATGAGGTAATTCATATCATGAAATTCACGGTGAATATGATTATTTAATTCCAAATTATTTTTGAAATTTATCAAAAAAGAATTGATATATTTTCTGAAATTATTATATAAGATATATTTAAAGGTGAATTTTCAAAATTTCTATAAGTTTTTAGTGCAAGTGGGATATTGATGAAGATCATCCTGAAAACACATATGCATAAGATGTAATTTTAGAAGTATCATAGTGTATGATATATATATATATATATATATACACACACACACACACAAATATATAGTTTATGAAATTATATATTGTATTCCAAGTAATATTTAACTATTTGGTTATGGGTATATGATAAAGCATGACATAGAGATATGAACACTCTAACTATCATATCACATTATTTGACATGGGTATATCATAGGTCAATATCACAATAATTTTGATATAATAAATTATATATTATGATTCATATATCTATTTTCAAAATATTATTGATGATATATAAATTATGTTTTAATACTTAATTTTTATTGAATAAATGATATCACTAATTAAATTTGATTCATTTTATGAAATACTTGAGAGTGTTAAAGCGGTTTTTAAATGTTAAACAAATTAATACGATGAGTATAAATTATTTTTAATGTTTTAACACTAAAATATTTCATAATATTTGATTTAATTCATGTAAGTATTAGGGTTCATCCTTGTGTCTTATATAAATACTCCAAATCTATGGTAATTATGATAAAAGATTCTAATAATTCTATATACCTAGGTACTTTTATAATTATTCTTTTTCTTCAAATGTTTATAGAATAATATTATAGTTGATGAGGATACCATTCCATAGTTTGGTGATTCAACGCAGCATATGCCTATATCATATAAGGAAAATTTAATTGTTTTCTTCTCATGGATTCTCATCCAACTCATTATTGAATACCTTATATAATATCAATAATGATTTAAGGTATATGTGTTATTCATTTTATATTATTCATGGTTTTGGTTTGAGAACATATATATCTCGGATATTTGGATTATTATTATCTTATTACACATCAATAAGTTTTATATGATACTTATGATCCAATAAATGTTTGGATTTCAAAATTGAGGTATGGAAGGATCAATTTCACCCATTGAGGTTGATTTCCCTATAGAAAATTAGTAATGAAAAGGATTTTTCTTTATTTTATGCCACTATTTTTGAAAAATTTGAAACAAATGTCACATATTAGATATAAAATTATATTAAACTATTTAAGGAAACATATATTAGTTAACATATTCTAAAATTAACAAGACCAGATTATGCATGATGAAGTATGTTGGAAAACTCGATAATAATTTTATGGTTTTTGGTGTCTCTTCCTATTGAGAAGGGTAATCCAATGGAGGTAAGGATATATCATCAAGGTTTTTTTTCATCAAGTATGTTTTCTATAAGAATATAAATATAATTCTACATAAGATTTATATTTTATACAATTATTTTGAAATTTATTCATAAAAAACATAACCTCATGATTCTTTAGTACATGGTGTGATGAGAATATGAAAAAAGCTTTTCCTATGTCTTTATTTCTATCACTCCATGAACTTTGAAGTGATAGATTATGGGGAATCTAAAATCATGTGATTTACCTTGAAATCTAGTTCATAATTATTCATTATGAATTTCAGTGTGAGTGATTTTCAGAATATTTTTCTATTCTTTATCCCACTCAATATCAACATTATGATTCTGAGCATTGGATGAGTAAACAACAAAAATGATTGAAAATTTTATTTTTTTAAAAATAACAATGTATTTATTTACATATGAGAAATATAAGGCTCCATCCTCCTTAAATTGTAATAAATTTTTTTATCATAACAAACCTTTTCTTCTGTCCTATTAGAGGGATTTATGACTTTTCAATCCTTATAACAACCTTATCAATATGAAAATAGATATTTATAAGTCATGTGATTATTAGAGAGTTCTATTTAACCACCCATGATGCTGAATAATGTTGACATTCTTTTTCATGAATAATAAATTAAAATTCCTATAATCATGAAAATAGATATATTGTTGGAGGAGGTACAAGGGTACACTAGGAATAATTTCTTATTTTATGATACTAGTGAGAATTAGGAGTGAAAAAATGAAACCATATTTCTGGGTTGATGATGTTAATATGACATTTTAGCTTCAATAGTATATCTTCTTGCATTTCATAATCATCTTTAAACTAGTTTCTAATATAGGTTATGTTTTTGTTGGTTTAGTTGAGAGGTTTCTACAATTAAATATTTATCTAACATTACATTTTTTTATTTCATTAAGTATAATTTCAACTTAATCTTTTTGTTATCTTGATAAAGGATTCTTTAAAATGAAAGATCTCATTTATTTTTTTGAAATTTCACTATAGATACATTACACTATCATTACACTAACAAAATAGTGTTCATGAACATTTATTTTGAATTATTTTCAATATTCATTATGATACATATTATGGAATGGGATTGATATCATTAATTGTGGGGATATACCACCCCGAATCCATCAAACCCTAATTACCATAGATGGTAGGATATTTCTTTTTTGTGTTAGGGATAGGCCTTTTGTATATATATCCATATTTGTTATATATTATTTTTTAATTTAATTTTTGTTTTATGCTACCATGGGATTTGAAATGGACCATTGGAGTTGTGCCTAATCGAACACCTTGAGATGAATGGAAGGAATCAAAATATAAACCATCTAAATTCCACACATATATTTTTGAAGTAATATGGTAGGAATTAATTCTGAAGTTAATAATAAATAAAATATTGATATGTGAATATGTGTAAATACATAATGGGTATTTTATCGACAACTAATTTTTCATAAATATTATTACAATCTAATTTATCATAAGTAAAATCATCATAAACGTTTTCAGACCACATTGATTACTTTTCTACTGTTTTATTATATAATTTTAGGTAATTCATGGTATTTTAATAATCTTAAATTTTAAATTGGTCTAACATAGGTACTGATAATTATAATTTTCTTACATCATTAATATTATGAAAATAAAAAATTTAAGAAAATAATTTAATCTCTAATAAAGATATTCTTGAATTCGGAATTATTTCTTGATAAGACAGTGGTCAGTAATTGATTATAGAACATATAAGAACTCTATGTTGTTCAAATATATCATTAGAGAAAAGAAATGTATAATGGGTTCTATTTTTAGTGCCTCTATAGATGAATTATTTGTAGACATGATTAAAAACTCCGTGAAGAGTTGAAAGATTATAATGGGGATGGACTATATGTTGGATCCCTTGGGGAGGAAATATATAGTTTCATTCTCAATTTATGATATCGTTTGGGAATAATTTTATGTTTTTAATTTTATCATGGGAATGAATCCTTCATAAAAAAAACTATCGGAAGTACGTCCATGGTTTCATTATTTATCATTAAAAAGAGAAGATACTCTATGGTCTTATTATTTATTAGTGACTTGGAAAGAATAAAAATGATGGGTAAAATGCGGTGGAATTATATAGATGATTCCTCGTTGATATCCATGGGGAATGGTTCTATAGTGGATGAACAGTTAATTTTTTGGAGGGCCAACATGGGAAAAACCATAGGTAGGTCCAACAATATTTTTACATTATTTAATTTGATAGGGAGGACTGGAATGGTTCATCTATTTATCATTGTATGGGGAACTCATAACATGGGTTAGAACTCTATGGATACTTCTTTTTTAATCTCCCTAGGATTATGTTAATGATGTATTCACATTTCATTTTTGGGAGGGCCACCATGGATGGAACCATGAGGATGACCTAAAAGGTTACTACTTTTTTACTATTATTAGGAATACCCTTGTAGTTGAAATATGTATTGTCATATTGATGAAACCTGTGGTGGGAACCATAGGGAGGGCCTCTATATTGAATATTTTATTGATTACCATGGAGATTGTAGTTTATTTGTTGTATGGAGGGCCTATGTGGCATTCACCATGGGAAGAAACTACATAGTTATTGATTGATTAATTGTGACATGGTGGAACTCTATGGATTATTTGCATATTGTTACTTGGAATACCACTATGGCGAGAAATATAAGAAGGGCCTATATAGTTTCTCCAAAATTTATTTTCATAGGGATAAAATCCATAGTAGATAAAAATTTCAATAGAAAGTGGACATTTATATTGATTTCTCCCCTCACTAGATGAAAAATAATAATTTAATAGTAACAAATTGATTCTCCCTGAATAAAGGGTTTGAGCACAATACCTGTCATATTCTTATCCCATGCATTATAAAAATAATAGACGAATGATAAAAAATTTGGTTATATATATTTTATATATTTAGTTAAATTAATTCACCAATGGTTATCGTTTTTATTTATTTTCATTTGAACATATTTTCCACATAAACACTATTTTTCACCAAAATATTTCTTTTACATTAAAATTATTATTTTTTCATTTCTAGCCAATTGATGACTAATGTATTTATTTTTTATATTTTTTAACCATATATGTTTCATAATTTATTTTTTACTATTAATATCAACCAATTTAACATCATGGTTATAATGGTGTAATCTATCACATATTTTTGAGACTTGGCACTGCATATATAACAAGCTACCAAATATATTAAATTTATATAAAATGAAATGTACCATAAAATTACAGGATGTTACCAAACCACCCACTACGGTGGCATGGAATGAAATTTATTAGCTCAATAATTTTATTGAGGTAATTTAAATGATATGTGAAATGAAATGAAATGTGAGTGGAAGAGGCCATGTCACATGACCCTTATTAACCATGAATTATGAACATGACTAAATTAGATTTAATGAAATATTAAATGGTATAAAATTATTCAATGATCTTTATTAAATGATGAATTAATATCATTATTAATTGATATTTAATGAAAGGATTAATGAATTATATTTTCTTGGAAATCATTATGATAATTACATACTATTATATAATGGATTTCCATTGATAATTGTTTGATTCCTAACTGGGGGTTTCCTTGACTACCTAGAGGATGAAACATCATTTAGTGATGTGTTTGAAAAGTGTTGAATCCCCTATTGAAAATTTTCAATTTATGATATTCATAAATACACATATTTGGATTTATAGACACAACTGTTACTTCTCTCTGGATTTAGAATACCTTCGGCTGTCTCCTTGGATTCATGTGTATATCTTACGGACAGTGACCGACATGGATTATCTCATGGTACTTCAATTAGGTAAATCCTAAGGATACATGGAACATGATCCATATAGATGAAAAAATTATTATTATAGGAGTTAAATTCCAATTGTAATCCCTTAAATTTCACTCATACCCTTTTTTAAAATTCAACACTGATATTTATGAGTTGGTATAAACAACTATGGTCATGGTTTAAACTTATGATATTATACATGGATAACATGGTTATATTACATGGTTCATGGTAATCTCTTATTCTATATATATAATGTATGATTACGGGGGACATAATAACTTAGGGTGAGGTGGTTAGGGTCAGATGGTTATCCCCTCCGCACCTGTGCCAACTTGGGCTCCAGTTTATTTATAGCATAAATTTATCGATTTAACATGGACACCATTTAATTTTACATTAAATGGATATATTTTTATTATATTTCATTGGTGATTTCCTACTTTTTTAATCTCATACTATTTGGGCCACCAATTGGTACCCGATACAAATCATGGATGCAAATAGGGACAAGGGGAAGCACCCAACTATTGATGCCTAATTTCTAATCTATGATAGGGAATGGTAGCTTATGAATAAGACAATTTATTAGGATGATCTTGGAGATATTTCAGGTATTTTATATATTTATTTATAGCATATATTATTTTATTCATGCTACCTTGTTACCTATACTAACAATTTTCTATATCATTAGAAAATATTCATTTTAGTTTATGACAATGGAATATTGGTTTTGTATATTATTATTTACATAGATGGTTCACTTACACTACATAATAATAATTATTTTTCTATTAATTTATTATTTCTTTAATATGTTGTGATATGATAAAGGGGAGATAGTCTGCACACCATAATATCGTAGACCTTTGCTGTTATTATGTAGTATAAGGAAAATGGGGAGGTGCTCATGAGGCCATGTGGCCCATTAGGTTGTGCTAATAATTGGTTCACCATACCTGGTACATCACACATGTCAATGGTTGAATTAAATTGAATGGGATCTTCAAGGTCCTTATATAGTGTAACTTTGGATAGTCAATGGTTAGTAGGGTTAAGAGGCAACTTGACTTAGATGATAGGTTGGGTATTCGGGCCAACCTAGAGAGGGAAAATGAACGAATTCCAGAAATTATATTTCACCCCAATCGATTATTTGGAAAAAGGTTCTTGAGGACATCTCCCTTATGAGGTGTATAGTTTCATCCTAGGAGTCTTTAAGATGTTAGATATAGGGTTTTGGGATGTGTCTACCCATAGAGATCAGAGTTATCCCAAGAGGCCATTTTTTAAACAAGGATCTCAAGAGGGATAACCATACTTATGCAACAAAATATGGTTACAGTGAAGGCATTATCTAACTAAATGTTTTCCCCTTATTATACAATGAGATATTACTCAATTTATGAACTATTTCTATGGACATAAAGATGGATTTATCAACCAATTTAATACTTTTGAGGGTCCCAAGAGGGATGCCTCTTTCTTCATACTGATTCTATGGATCACATGAGAGATTCCTATACTTAAAAACTAATTAAATAATAACAATATTGAAACATTCATTTATGTTTTTTACATGAGGATATAGAAATGGATAAATCTTCTATGTATTGACCTAGGGTCCCCATTGGGTTCCCTAATGTTCTACCAACCCCAGGCTAGTGCATTATGGGTTTGGGTAGAGATGGTTGTGAGTTTCACCTTATAACCCATACTAAAAATGTAATCTTGATGTTTAGTAGATGTATTGAGGGGTTTAAGAAATCCTATAACATCACTCCTTATATTTATAATTTCACTCAATTACTATTAATGCAGCAATTATTTCTATTTGTGATACTTGGATTTTATACTATGAGAATTATATGGTTTGATGGTATGATGGGGATTATCGAAGGTACTTCCTAGGATATAGATTATGATTATATGTTTTTATTAATGTTATTATTACAAAAATTCCTAACATCTCTTATATTATTCGTACTCATATTATGAAATAGAGGTGGCTTCTTAGTACATCTCAGGAACCCATCTTAGTTAACATGTCACCCACGATTCCATGAATTCTAGGGTCTAGGTGATTCCAGATATTGTTGGGTGGATGAATTAACCTTGGGAAGTGGATGTTTGTGACATGCCAGGGTATTGATGAGGATCTACTCAATTTATGAATATTAATTCCCAAGGATTTATTGGGTTAACTTTGTTTATGTTGGTCATAAGTGTGTGGGAATAATTTTTTTTTGGGAAAAATATTGAATGATTATGAGTTATTAGATCAGATCAAGGAGATTATTCTTTAAACATAACCTTTGGGATACCCCATAAGGGATAATATTAGCTCCAATGTCTTGGATTCTTATGGATTGTGAATTTGGAACCTGAAATCAAACTGGATAATGGAGATTGAAGATGTCATCTGGGTTCTTTCGGATATACACGACTCAAGTGGCATGCATAGGATGCCTAAAAAACTCTATAAGAATTAGTATTAGTATATAAAAAAATACTTTTATTAATTAATTCTAGTTATTGGAGGTGTGTACAGATGATCCCAAGGTTGGGACTTATTTTCTATAGGGAGATATTTCATTATCAGATACATTTACAATGCTTACTAAAGTATGCATGGTTGACTGGATTGATAGAACCATAGATCAACTAGGTTACAAAAAACATTAGATGTATGGAATCCAACTCAATTCCCCAGTCCTAGGATGTGTAGTCGATCTGGATAATGAATAAAAGGATCACCAGTGGATTGAATTTATTTGTTTGTTATAGTTGTGTCTTGGTTAGGCTGAGCATATTGTATTATTATTTACATTTCATATAGGGTTATAGGTTCCCTTTTTGGGTTGGACTAATGATATTATTTATCACCCCCTAAATGTGAACCATTTATTACATGTAGACCTTATTTTTAATTATTAGTTTCCCACGGATACATGATTTATAGGAAGAAGCCAAGGGTTTCATGATCATGTGGAGCCACTCGTTTGGTTTCTTATGACGGGGTGGGTGAATCTTGTCACGGAATTTTTTATCAGGTAAGTGTTTCATCTTATATTAGAAGAGGTTCCTTTAATTTTTATTTCCTTTATTTTTATATATATGTGATTGGAACATTGGGTGATAAATGTTGTTTGTATGATATGGTTGTTTGGGTATTAAATGTATTTATTTTCTTACACCCTTGCTTATAATTATCTCTTCCAAACTCTGATTATTTACATCTTTGGATGATATTTTGTTGTTTCTTATATTTCACTTACTCTGATATGATGGCACAATCTCCCCCATAGAAACACTCAGGGACCTCACTAATTTTCACTAGCCCCTAGTATATGGAGAGGCACACTTGAGGCCTTTTTGACAACCAGTTTGGATACTAAAAAGGATGGATATATTCTATGATGTGATATTAATATATGATTCCACCATAATCTAGTGGAATAAATGAAATCCCCTAAAATGGAAAAGACATAAATCATAAATGATAGAGGGAAGAAAATAAGAATGGAAGAAGAATGAATATTCTTATCTCCAACTCCATCATAATGTACCTAGAACAACATAATGGAGAAGTGAAGTGATTGAGGGGTAGTACAAACTGTGTTTATACCCATGTTTTTATTTTTTTCTAAAGAATAACTAGGGTATAAGGGCTTGTTAATTGTTTTATAAAATTATTCTAGGATACTTTCACAGCATGATTGTAGGTGCAATGCCATGAATTTTCTGTCACTATTCTTAGGCCCCTTTTTCACATCCTAAATGATCATATTGTACACCATGAACCCTATTAACAATTGAAATGCCCTAGTACTAATGTGAATAGCCTTCAAAAGTAATTTTTTGTAGACCAAACCTCTAACAACTCCTCCAGCATTTACCCTAACTGTAACACCCCAAGATTTCATGGTGTGTTATTTCTTCGAAATAATTAAATAACTTGCACTACACGTGACACTGAGTTCAAGCGCACCATGACTTACTAAACAAGCCGTTCAAAAGAGGTTATGAAAAGTATTAACTAAATTTTAAACTTTATATAATCCTTATAATTTTAGAATCCATATTATGAGTTTCTTAGACATAATGTAAGAACAAATTCATTTTCAGTATTTCACTTTTACCAACTTTTAATAGTGAACCCATTTTAAATCCAATATTTTAAACTTTTATATATTCAATTTGACTAAATAAATTTACTTTTTAAAATGGGGACATCAAAAATTTTCAATGAAACATCCCAAGCTTCCACAATACGCTTTCCATTGAATAATACATTAGTGTGTGTTGTACGCAACTTTGAGTTCTAACACACACTACAACCAATCAAACTAGCTGTTATGAATAGTAATACCTACTTTTTGAAATTTTATATATTTTATCTCTCAAAATGGACTTAATTTTTGTATTCAGAGTATCAAATTTATCCTAAGGTGAAATTTTGGAACTTTTTGGATAACATTTATATTTTGATGAATAGTGAAAATTACTAAATTTTAATTAAAAACAACTTTTCTAATCGAAATAATTTATATTGAAAAATTATGAATTTTAGTGGTTTTAAATTATATTTAGAATATTTTTTTACCATTTAATACAATTTTTGTCATTGTACATAAATTCACAATTAAACCGGACATAAACAAGTGTCAATCTTATGATAATTATTATATCTTAAAAACACGATATTTTTTTTGACGACGGGAATTAATTTTTTAATTAATTAATGAAACTGATATGTTATGAATTTGGTAGAATAGAAATAATTTTTGAATTCATAATATCAAATATCTCTTAGGCCTAATTTTTTGTATTTTTCTGGAAACTTTCATTTTTTGATGAATAGTGAAACCACTAAGTGGTAGTTAAAAAACTGAATTTTTCATAAAACTTAATTTTACCACTTTTGTGAGTGGAATTTAGAAAATTAGAGAGACACGGTTAATATCAAGGAGTAAAATTTGGTTCAATGAGATGAAAATAATTTTTAGTGAATAGTAACGTTTTACTTTTATTTACCACGGTTAAAAGTAAATAGGGTAATTAAGGGTAAAAATGATATTAATATTACCCAAAACTTGTCCTAATTCTATTGTACAAGTGTATCTCGACCAAAAACAACCTTAGGAGTAAAATATAATCATTTATGTCCAATTGTATTAGATGAGGCCATTTATTATTATTTAATTCAAAGAAGAGTTAAAAGAGTTAAAATGAAAGATTATTTACTAAAACATTTTTAATATAGTGTTATTAATAAGATAAATTCGATTGTTAATATTCATTATAAAGATAAAAATATTTCCTACATTTTGGTATTTTATTTATAATTTTTAGATATTATATAATTTAATTTATTTATGACACAATGGTGATGCAGTAATTACCTAATTAATGAAAAATTAGAATGATTGGTATTATAAATACCCAAATAAATGTAATTTGAGACTTTTTATAAATACCAATAATTTTATAGGTTAATATAACATTTTAGGATTGATTTAATTTACGTTTTTCGAAGTAATAATTCTGTTATGATTTTTACAAAAATCAATTATTGAATAGTGTCAAAATTGACATAAAATATTTTTTAAAACAAATATTATATTATTAATTGATATTAAATTCCTAAAAATCTACGGTTCGTCCAAAAGACTTATATAATGATAGGTGTATCATTAATGGACCACTTGGGTGTCTCTTGGATGTATATAGTATGTCTATTAACCATATAATATAAAAATACAAAAAGACATTGTAAAAGTGAAACTAATTAACTAAGACTTAATACTTAATGATAAGGTTAATATAATAACCCAAACCTGTCTAAATTCTATTGTTTGAGTGGGTTTCATCCCATTCCAACCTTAAACTCTAAATAATTCACTTTTGATCCATTAGAAAACGAATATGAATTTATTATAAAATAATATTTCTAGCTTTTCCAAAGGTGCCCCTCACCCCTCTTATAAAAGGGCACTCCCCCTTCTCATTAATTCACACCTTCAAAGCCTTTTGGATCGGCCAACCCCTGCCCATATACTCTCTCAACTTCCCTCACTAAAACCTACAGGCCTTAGTTTGATCAGAATGACAACCTATGGAGCCCTTTTGATCAAATCAAAAGTAAGAACCCGAAGAAGAGGTAATGTTTTCACCACCCTTTATCAAATTCATTTCTTTCCAACTTCTTCTTTCTTTGTTAATATCATTATAAAATAATGAATCTAGTATATAATATATACTGTAATATTATTATAAAAATGGTACAACCATATTCAGTATTCTATCAATCCTTTGAATGAAATGTCACCATACGTGCGTACGTACGGCTTACCGTCTCCACGTCCTGGTGTAATTGTTATTCAATATATTATTATTTGTATGGGTATAATAATGATGTCTAATTCATTTAAATAAAAAATATAACATTATAATGATTTTTTATATAAGATATACCATCCAATTAAATATTATTTTAATATCAAAAGGATGATATTGTCGCTCGTGCGTACGTACGGACTACCGTCTCCACGAACGTGATGAGATTCATTCTCCATCGTATCCATTCAAGTATAATTATCATTTGATGATTTAAAAATAATGATTAAGGACTTGATATCATTATGTATATGAATAAGATACAACCTATCCATGAAAAACATGGATTACATAAAAAAACATATAAAATAAAATGAGTAAGTTAACACCTGAAACGATGATAATACTAAGATATTATTAACAAAGCAATGTTAAAAGATCATATATGATAACATAATAATGTATATGATTCATGTATAATTTAATAACAATTATTTCACCATTATAAAGGATGTTAACCGATCCACAATCAAGGAAAAGTACAAGTTAAGGGTTATTTCACAATATCTTCATTATCCGAGGTTGTTTATACGTAATTATATAATGAGACCTCTTTATCACCCACATGCATGTTTCTTAAAAATGAATTTCAAAAAATTCTAACTATTTTAAAAAATATGGGTTAAATTCATTTATTCCCTTGTTTGACTTTTTATAGTAAGTTTATAAAAGAATCATTCCGTCGTTTTCCAAACAAGGTGCTTTTTAACCTTTTGACAAAATTAACGTAATAATGTTTTTTAAACTTATATGGCGGGTGCGGCTATTTTCTGCCATTTTAAAATTTTCAAAGCTTCCCTTACAATATTATAAGGATATTTTCAACGTAAATGTTTTAGTTTAAAATTATGTGACTTTTAAATGATTTCAAAATGAATATTTTATGAATTTCTGAAAGGTACTCTTTATCAAAATCAGAATTTTAAATGTATTAACGATTTATATTTCTAAATCATTTTAATTAATGTCCATGTTTTCAAAATGATTTTAAGGATTAATTAATGTGGAAATGAATGTTTTGAAAAGGATATTTCTTTTCAAAAGATTCAAAGTGGTATGGGATACTTTCATTCAATAATATCTTTTAAATTACTTCCTTAATAAATGTGTGACGTTTAAATGATTTCAAAAAAAGAGATATTTCTCTCAAATAATTTTGATTTCATCTATGTCAACATCCTTTGATGGATTTTAAGTTTATTTGAAGTTGATTTATTATGATACAAAACATCCATATTGTTTGAAGTTTTTGTGATGTGTTTGACTGTGGATGTGTTATTCTTATACAATTCGTGGTTTTTGGATTAAGTATTTACATTTCGTATGCTAGTTTTAATACGAATGTTTATGTTATGTTTGAACCTTTTCATATGGGAATTCATTGGACTTAATATGTGACGGGTGGATCCCGCTATAGCTTCTTGATGCATCGGTAGGTCTCATGAGACAAACACGTGTCTTGGCACAAGGCCTTGACAAAATCTTATTTGTAGTCTTGGCACGAGGCCTTGGCTATGTGGTTATGATAGTCTGGCATTATGCATTCCATCATTATGAAAGTGGTTATTGATATTTCATGTGATTATTCGATTATTATAATATCCATGTGAATAAGTAAATTGGATTATTTCATTTTATTTTTTCCATACTATGTTGAAGTTCAAGTTTAAAAGGCTTTTGTTTTAGTTATACATTTCCTTAAATGTTTATTCTTATTTATGAAAGTTTTCTCTATATTGTTATCCTTATTGGGCATTTGAGCTCACCCCTTTTTCTATGTTTTATTTTTCCCAGGATGTGAAGAAGTAATTTATGAATGACCTGCAGGGATAGTATGAGGGGATAAGAGTGTGGACAATAGAGACTATATTGTTGTAGTTTTCATTTTGTGATGTAATGTAAACTTTATGAATATATCTAGTGTTTCCAAGGCTACTAAACTATTCGGTCTTTCGAGACTTGATCTTTCTTGTGATCATACCAATGTTATGTAATAATGCACCGACTCTGGGTATTTGGGGTCGGGGCGTTATAGTTGGTATCAGATGAAATTTATTACAGACCTTGGAAGCTAGATTTAGATAAACTCTAATTAGAACACATAGATTTAAGATGGAATTTGAGGATTAGTATAGAAGAACATTCTTGAATTTTGGTATTGTATAGATTTTGTGAGTTATCTGAGCAATACATCCATGTATGGATATGAGAAGGTAGAGGCGGCTCTGGCACAGATGTACCTAGGGGTAAAACCTGAAAACACCTCTTTGAGCTATACTCGAATGGGAACGGGTGCACGACAACGGACCTTGCGGCACTCTTGGTTACGACACTCCCAGGGGCTATGCTTAGGATAATTCTCATTTTATTTACAAACCATTATGAAGGGTTTATGAGTATATACATCATCAATGGAGACATTTTTATGATTATGTATTATATCCATAAAATATTTAATTTATGTTATGTGTTTAACAAGGTTGGGATTAGGTATTGTTATTCATAAACAAATATATTATATGTCATTGTTTAGAAATGGCGCCCAGTAGAAGGAATGAGAACTCCATCAATGCACATGAACCAAATAGAAAGAAGGATCATATCTTTCATGGTCGTAAGCCAGAATATATAAGAGAAATAGTCTCCCATGTATTATCATCATATGAAGAAATAATATCATGTATTGATAAGATAAGTAAAGAGTTTATTGAGTCCTATGTCTTTGAAGGGAAGCAAGAGAAGAAAAGGATGGAAGAGGGAAAGATGGATAAAGGGAAGAGGGAAAAGAAGAATTTTCCCATATGTGATAACTGTGGGAAGAAACACCCTAGAAGTTTCCGGAAAGGAATGGGAGTTTGTTATAAGTGTGGAGGAAAAGGTCACAAAGTACGTGACTGTAAGGGTAAGAAAATGGTTTCAAATGTACAATGCTTCATTTGCAAGGAGTTTGGACACTATGCAAACCAATGTCCGAGTCATCATACAATGCCGCAAATGATGCTATTGGATTATAATCAAGTTATGATACTACCACATATGAAGAGGAATGATTAGAGTTCTTATGTTGAGTATTTCATTTGAGTGTGGTATCAACAACGTACTTGTTATAATAATTATGGAGTATATAAGGATTGTACTGCAGTACTATTTCATTAAGGACTTGAGATTGTGTGGACCAAAGAAAAGTAACTCAATAGCAGGTTAAATTTTTGGAAAATATATGGTTGAGAGAAAGATAAACCATAATATGGTTCTGATACTGAGGTAGTGATTTTAGAATAATACATGATTGATTTGGATAAATTATATTGGATATTCTTGACTACCTTAAAACTGATTAATGATTTGTATATTCTATGATTTTTGGGGTTTATAACATTTTTGGATTGATGGAGTATATCAATTGTTCTTTAAGTAATAAGGGATCATTAATGTAATCAATAAGGTTTTATAGTAATTCAGGATATTGCAGTGTACTAAAAGAATACATGATGAAGGTTTTCACTTGTTATTACATGGAAAAAAGGATCTTCATTGTGTTCACCTTCCTTATAAATTTTGGACTGAAGTATTTTGGATAGTTCTAGTTTGGATTATTTTGGATTGCCATAAAAGGACAACCCGGATGTCGGGCAGCAACCCGTCGCGTCTGGCAAGGCCGCGAGACTTGAACCCACAACCGAAGGGTGACAAGTGTATATCACCTACCACTGACCCTTGTGATTTCCTGGATTGAATAATGTCATTTTTTAATGGTTCTTCTAGATGAATTATAAATACATTCTTTAAACCCTATATGAAGAGGTTAAATAGAATATTATTTTTAATTTCTATTATCTTTTAGAGTGAAGGATGAGTTTGTGGTAGAACCTAGTTAAAGGATGAGACTCTACTTGTCATGTATATATTTTTCTTCTTATTTTATTCAATGAAAAATTAATTCTTATACTTTAGTGAAGGGATCTTAAAACAAAAAAATGTATTACCCTAATACCATTTGTTTTGCTGAACTGATGGTATTTTAAATCATCATAGATTGATGATTTAAAGGCCCCTAATTTTTCACTTGTTTTTGATTGATGACCTCAATCACTACCTATAAATATTTATGTTTTTCCTCCAATTATATGTCTCTAATTTCCACCAATGTTCTCCGAATATAGATCATAATTTGGTGGTGACCCTTTCATTTCTCTTTTCCACTTGTTAAGACTAAACTTTATTAACCCAATTTCCGATGTGTGTTTTCCCACCAAGATATTTTCTATATTCAACCTTTTATTTTCGAAGAACAATTTCAAATTGCGAGGACGCAATTTATTGAAGGAGGAAAGAATGTAACACCCCAAGATTTCATAGTGTGTTATTTCTTCAAAATAATTCAATAACTTGCACTACACATGACACCGAATTCAAGCGCACTATGACTTACTAAACAAGCCGTTCAAAAGAGGTTTTAAGTTGTATTAACTAAATTTTAAACTTTATATAATCCTTATAATTTTAGAATCCATATTATTAGTTTCTTAGACATAATGTAAGAACAAATTCATTTTCAGTATTTCACTTTTACCAACTTTTAATAGTGAACCCTTTTTAAATCCAATATTTTAAACTTTTATATATTCAATTTGACTAAATAAATTTACTTTTTAAAATGGGGACATCAAAAATTTACAATGAAACATCCCAAGCTTCCACAATACACTTTCCTTTGAACAATACAGTAGCATGTGTTGTACGCAACTTCGAGTTCTAACACACACCACAACCAATCAAACTAGCCGTTATGAATAGTAATACCTAATTTTTAAAATTTTATAAATTTTAACTCTCAAAATGGACTTCAATTTTGTATTCTGACTATCTAATTTAACCTAAGGTGAAATTTTGGAAGTTTTCGGATAACATTTATATTTTGATGAATAGTGAAAATTATTAAATTTTAATTAAAAACAACTTTTTTAATCGAAATAATTTATATTGATAAATTGTGAATTCGAGTGGTTTTAAAGTATATTTAGAATATATTTTTACCATTTAATAAAATTTTGGTCATTATACATAATTTCACAATTAAACCGAATATAAACAAGTGTCAATCTTTTGCTAGTTATTATCTCTTAAAAACACGATATTTGTTTTGACGACGAGAATTAATTTTCAAATTAACTAATGCCACTGATATGTTCTGAATTTTGTAAAATAGACATCATTTTTGAATTCATAATATCAAATATCCTTTAGGCATAATTTTTGGTATTTTTCTGGAAACTTTCATTTTTTGATGAATAGTGAAACCACTAAGTGGTAGTTAAAAAACTGAATTTTTCATAAAACTTAATTTTACCGTTTCTGTGAGTGGAATTTAGAAAATCCGAGAAACACGGTTAATATCAAGGAGTAAAATGTGGTTCAATGAGATGAAAATAATTTTTGGTGAATAGTAAATTTTTACTTTTATTTACAATGGTTAATAGTAAATATGGTAATTAAGGGTGAACAAGATATTAATTTTACCCTAAAACATGTCTTAATTCTATTGGACCAGTGTATCTCGACCAAAAACAACCTTAGGAGTAAAATATTATCATTTAGATCCACTTGTATTAGATTAGGACATTTATTATTATTTAATTCAAAGAATAGTTAAAAGAGTTAAAATCAACGATTATTTAATAAATCATTTTTAATATAGTTATATACATAAGATAAATTCAATTGTAAATATTCATTATAAATATAAAATTATTTTCTATATAATGGTATTTTATTTATAATTTTTAGACATTAAATAATTTAATTTATTTATGACACAACGGTGATGTAGTAATTACCTAATTAATGAAAAATTAAAATAATTGATATTATAAATACACAAATAAATGTAATTTGAGAATTTTTATAAATAATAATAAATTTCTAGGTTAATATGTCATGTTAGGATTGATATAATTATGGTTTTTTGAAGTAATCATTCTGTTATGATTTTTACAAAAAATCAATTATTGAATAGTGTCAAATTGACATAAAAGAGTTTATAAAAAAATATTATATTATTTGTTGATATTAAATTCATAAAAATCTAAGGATAGGCCAAGAGACTTATATCATGATAGGTGTATCATTAATGGACCACTTGGGTGTGTCTTGGATGTATATAGTTAGTTTATTTACCATATAATATAAAAATACAAAGAGACATTGTAAAAGTGAAACTAATTAACTAAGAGTTAATACTTAAAGATAAGGATAATATAATAACCCAAACCTGTATAAATTCTATTGGTTGAGTGGTTTTCGACCCATATCCACCTTAACTTTTAAATAATCCACTTTGGATCCATTAGAAACCGAATATGAATTTATTATAAAATAATATTTCTAGTCTTTCCAAAGGTGCCCCTCACCCCTCTTATAAAGGGGCACTCTCCCTTCTAATTAATTCACACCTTCAAAGCCTTTTGGTTCGGCCAAAACCTGCCAAAATACTCTCTAAACATCCCTCACTACAACCTAGAGGCCTTAGTTTGATCAGAAAGCCAACCTAAGGAGCCCTTTTGATCAAATCAAAAGGAAGAACCCGAAGAAGAGGTAATGTTTTCACCACCGTTTTTCAAATTCATTTTTTCTTCAACTTCATATTTCTTTGTTAACATCATTCTAGAATAATGAATCTAGTTTCTCCTATATAATGTAATATTTTTATAAATATGGTACAACCATATTCAGTATTCTATCCATCCTTTGAATGACATGTCACCATACGTGTGTACGTACGACTTACCGTCTCCACGTCATGGTGTAATTGTTATTCAATATATTATTATTTGGATGGGTATAATAATGATGTGTAATTCATGTAAATAATAAATATAACATGATAATTATTCTGTATATAAGATATAACTTCCAATAAAATATTATTTTAATATCAAAAGGATGATATTGTCGCTCGTGCGTACGTACAGACTACAGTCTCCACGAACGCGATGAGATTCATTATCCATCGTATCCATTCAAGTATAATTATCATTTGATGATTTAAAAATAATTTCCAAGGACATGATATCATTCTGGATATGAATAAGATACAACCTATCCATGAAAAACATGACTTATGTAACAAAACATATAAATGAAAACGAGTAAGTTAACACCCGAAACGACGATAATACTAAGATATTATTAACAAAGAAATGTTAAAAGATCATATATGATAACATAATAATGTACATGATTCTTGTATAATTTAATAACAATTATTTCACCATTATACAGGAGGATAACCTACCCCCAACCAAGGAAAAGTATAAGGTAAGTGTTATTTCACAATCTTTTCATTATTTGAGGTTGTTTATATGTAATTATCTACTGGGACCTCTTTATCATCCACATCCATGTTTCTTAAAAATGAATTTCAAAAAATTATTACTATTTTATAGAATATGGGTTAAATTCATTTATACCCTTGTTTGACTTTTTATAATAAGTTTATAAATGAATCTTTCCGTCATTTTCCAAAGAAGGTGCTTTTTAACCTTTTCGACAAAATTAAGGTAAGATTTTTTTTAACTTATACGGCGTGTGTGGCTATTTTCTGCCGTTATAAAATTTTCAAATCTTCCCTTACAATCTTATAAGTATATTTTCAATGTAAATGTTTTATTTTATAATTATGTGACGTTTAAATGATTTCAAAATGAATATTTTAAGAAATTATGAAAGGTAATCTTTATCAAAATCAGAATTTTAAATGTTTTAAAGAATTATCTTTATAAATCTTTTTAATTAATGTCCATGTTTTCAAAATGATCTGAAGGATTAATTTATATGGAAATGAATGTTTTGAAGTGATATTTCTTTACAAAATTTTCGAAGTGGTATGGGACACTTTGACTAAAAAATCTCTTTTAAATTACTTCCTTAATAAATTTGTGACTTTTAAATGATTTCAAAAAAATAGATATTTCTCTCAAATAGTTTTGATTTCATCTATTTCAACATCCTTTGATGGATTTTAAGTTTATTTGAAGTTGATTTATTGTGATACAAAACATCAATATTGTTTTGAAGCTTTTGTGATGTGTTTGACTATAAATGTGTTATTCTTATACCATTCTTGGTTTATGAATGAAGTATTTACATTTAGTATGCTAGTTTTAATACGAATGTTTATGTTATGTTTGAACCTTTTTATATGGGAATGCATTGGACTTAAAATGTGATGGGTGGAGCCCGCTATAGCTCCTCGATGTATCGGTAGGTCTCATGAGACAAACTAGTGTCTTGGCACAAGGCCTTGACAAAATCTTATTTGTAGTCTTGGCACGAGGCCTTGGCTATGTGGTTATGATAGTATGGAATTATGCATTACATCATTATGAAAGTGGTTTTTTATATTGCATGTGATTATTTGATTAGTAGAATATCCACATGAATAAGTAAATGGCCTTATTCCATTTTATTTTTTCCATACTATGATGAAGTTCAAGTTTAAAAGGATTTTGTTTTAGTTATACATTGCCATAAATGTTTATTCTTATTTATGAATGTTTCAGCTATATTGTTATCCTTACTGGGAATTTGATCTCACCCATTTTTCTATGTTTTATTTTTCCGATGATGTGAAAAGTAATTTATGAATGACCTGTAGGGATAATATGAGGGGATAAGAGTGTGGAATATGGAGACTATATTGTTGTAGTTTTCATTTTATAAAGTAATGTAAACCTTATGAATATATCTAGTGTTTCCAAGGCTATTAAACTAATCGTTCTTTCGAGACTTGATATTTCTTGTGATCATACCAATGTTAACTAATAATGCACCGACTCTGGGTATCTGGGGTCGGGGCATTACACTATCCCCCAAAACATTATCCAAAATGTAATCCAAGTACAAAAACATTATTCTGTCACATTCAAACACCCATAATTCCATTTTTGTTCCTAGTTCTTATAATGTCTCATCATATAAATGAGAAATTCAAATTTGTTTTTAAATTTCTTCTCGTATTGACACGATGTCTTAAAATTTCCCCACAATAGCATTTTATTTATGTTATATGTCTTATATCATATTCAAAAAAAACACCCAACATTCTAAGGTCACCAATTCATGATTATTTCATAGAATTATACTTATAAAACCAAATGATATTTCAATGAAAACTCAAAATATAAGGAGCATTATTCATTAAAACACGACCCACTTCTTGTACCTATGTTGGAATCATTTCGATGGTTCTCCACAAAATTCTTCCATGATAGGGAACCTTGGATTCTTGAAACTCATATTCAAGTTCATAGTGATCGCCACCATAGAAAATTACTACATAATAGAGGATTTTAATCCATTATGGTATCAATTTCTAAGAACTCTTATCAAATATAGTCCTTGATATTGAATGACTTCTCAACGTGTCCTCAATCTCGCCATATCCTAACATGCATAAACCACCCACTCTAATAAGGTACTACCAATCATCTATAATTAAATACCAAATTAGATAAGTATAATCCTCTCATGAATATGTCCCACAAATTTTGGTCTTTCATTGGATGTTATTGAAAAAAACATAAAATACTCTTGGCATGCCACACAATACATACCAATACAAAAACACTGGATCCCCTTGTTTTTTCAATCATTTTCATCTCATAAAAAACTATAAGTACATTTCATCACATGATTCAACCTCTAGACTATAAATAAACTTATCCGAGTTGCCAATATATAGGGTCTGTATTATTATATTGGAACAATATGCATGTAATCACATCCCAAAGGCACAACAAATTAGTAGTCTTGGAAAAATTGATACATATATGACTCCCATATTATATTTGAATATAAAAATTGCAATATATTTTTATATTGAGAATATCATTATTCATTATAGAATATCTGAGATTATCATTCACAATACAATTCCAATATTTAGGTGAAAGGAAAAAATATTGGTGAACTCATATAATCTATTAGAGTTTTACAAAGTTTAATATATCATGAGTTAATTAAGAAGATTCAAAATAGAATAATAAATATGGAAATTTAAATACCTGAACACACATTCTATTTAATAAATAACTTGAATATCATTATTATAAAATGAATAAAAAATATGTAAGGGTATATAACTAAACACACATGTAATTTATATAACTTGTCTATCATTAATATATATGGAACATTCAATATGTAAATGTAAATATCTGATCAAAAATTATTTTAAAATAACATGAATATCATGAATAGATAAGCTATAATAAAAATGGAAAGGAAAATAAACAAGAAATCCTTTTATTTTAAAAGCATTACTATCAATAATAAATAACAAATAATAAATATGTAATGGTAAAAAACTGAAAACAGATACCATTTCTTCAATAGCTATGAAAGAAATGAATTGATATATAATTTCATTATGAAAATACCATGGATAATAATAACTGATTTCTTAATGAAGTAAATTCTTGATTATTAGATATCGTGATATCATGAATCATCATAACCCTATTATCAAGACATTTCGCAAGATACTTTAAAACAATGGTAAAACCTCATTTTATTCAAGCTTTCTAATTCTCCATATGATATTATTATTGGATCGAGGGGATATATATTTTTAGGATGCATCCATGACTATATATCTAAATCATTACTCATATATTTAATAATTGATTTATTTCATAAACTGTGTTCTTTATCATCAAATATCCTTATTGATTAATGAAAAATTGTTTTCCAATATTTTCCAATATAAAAAAATAATTTTCAATATTTAACACCATATGTAGATATGATATATGGTTTTCAAAGTAATAAAATCCATGATAAATAATAAGGATAGTTAGGGGTAATTTAATGTCCAAGGAATATATGAATGTTAATATTTTGAGGGAAATTTAAAGGCTAAAAAATAATCTAGAAAGTGAATATCAAAACATTATTTAGTCAAAATTATCATAAATTTTACTTGTTTATAGTAAGGATAATATCATTATAATATATTACCATTGTGGAATAATTGAAGTATTTGTTTTTTTGTTGATGAATAGAAATACAATAAATAGATATTTAAAAACATAGCTGAGGAATATAATCTTTTCATTTTTAATACCACCCTTTAAAACAAAAGGATGAATAAATGTTTTTAAAAAAAATCATTGAAAATATATAAATGATTTTTTTAAAATAAATATTTAAAACATTGAGTGCTATTGATTGCTAGAAATTTTAATTATGATGTACAAATTTAAAAAACATTCCTTTCACTTTTTCTGTAAAATACAAACAGAACTTATACAGAATAAGAAATGAAGACACCATTAAAAAAACTATAAAAAATATATAATGGGTAAAATTACTTTAATAAATCATTTGGTTAATGTTAAATATATTTTTAAATATATTTTTTGAAAATATGGTTTGGTTGAAATATGATTTTGACCAAAGAGATAAATAATGTCAGATATTCATAAAAAATCTCAACAATTTTAGGTAATAGGTTGGAAAATGATAATATTATATTAAAAAATCATTAATAACCATATTAAAATAATATTTATGTGTTTTACTATCCATTTATCAAGTAGTTTCCTTTAACTATATTTTTTGAATAAACAATCTCGACTAAAATGAGATTAGGAAAGAAACCCCCACAAAGATTGTGACATTAGAGTTATAATTAACCAATGAATAGATTATGTGGATCAAATTTGAATACACATAAAACAATTGGAAATAAAATATACAATATTATAAATTCATTACATTGATAATCTTATAATTTACAAGATAATGAAGAAGTAATATAACCCAATTAAAGGAAAAAGAGTTAGGAAAATATTTACCACATAGTAACTTTTAAATCAAATCCCATTGGATGAAAAATTAAAAGATAAGAAATAAAATACCTTGATTTTATATATATTAATGATATTTAATGTAAAATGATCAGTATATACACCATATATAATAAATTAGGAGCATGACATTTCAATATTCCCCAGTGATGGAAAATTGAGATAAAGTCCATTTCCCTACAATTCATTTTCGTTGAACATGATTTAAACTCGAATATAATGTTTATTAAGAATGATTTTAATCTATAATAGAACAATATTAAAATTTATAATATTACTTAGTAACCCTTTATAGAATTTTACCATCAATTTTTCTAATAATATCTTTTTATTTTCATTATTTGGGTTGTTAATTGTATTGTTTTCTAATGTGTGTTTTAACATGATAGTTGTAGTTCCTTGTTATATAATATAGATACATGACCCCCATAATTATATTAATATTATATATATATATATGTTACATACTCATTATATAAATTTTTATAATCATTCATGATATTTGGATATTGAAAATTAATTGCATCATTTTATAGAGAGGTAGGTTATATGTATGCATGAGTGATGACATGATTCCATTAACGAGTTAAAGGATAAAGAATTATATGATATATTAATAATATAGAATAAATAACATTTCATATTAATTACATATATTAATTACATTTATTATCATTAAATTCTTTATAATGTTTACGTGAAAAATGAATCACATCACATCATGAGGTGGGAGTCTGATAAACACATGAGCAATGTTTTCATATTTTAAACGAAAATATAAAATAGATATATGTCATATTATAAATAAATAAGTATAATATATATATATATATTATAAATTGGTTAAATACATAATTATATCCATTTTTGAAAGAAGGTGATTTAAAAAGAAATACATCAGTTCGCTAGGCGGTTGTCCACCGTACAAAAGATCGACAATTTAATTTCCCATTTGATGGATGTGAAGATAGATATAGGTAATTAACATAAAATAATAAAATATAAGAATATTTAATATTCTAATGTTATTATATAATCTTGGTTTAATAAAAATTGAATGATGTGGAGGAAGAAGAAAAAATTATCCTTTCAAAATGTTACCTCCTCTCATGAAAACTTATTTAGGTTTTCACAAATATCATTACTAGGATGGATTTATGAATTAAAATGGTCTTTAATACTTTTTTGAGGAATAGAAAATTTATTTGGGGAGGTAATGTATAAACCAAATGGATTTTTATATGGGAAGATTTGAGGAGAAGGGCATGCCTTTTATAAGTGGGGACGAGGACACACATAGATTTTTTGTATGATTCAATTACACACATGTTTTTTTATCAAGAAATAATCCTCTAACAGTGGTAATTATAGAACCTTAAAGGAGATAATTTCTAAATATCACTAGCTAGTGGTTTTTGTAAAAATTGGAAGGTTATTTTAACCACAATCTTTTATGTTTAACCCACTGGTAAATTATTTTTTGAACATAACTATAATAATAAACTTGTTACTTATTTTACTATTCATAATGGTAAAAAATTATGATTAAATTATTATATTATATAAATTTTTATTATTGATAATATAGAATCCATTTTTTCAAATTCAGTTTAATGAATTTCAAGACATAAAATTCTCTTAAATATAATAGGTTTTAATACCAAGAATTAATTAGAATATTTTTCAACTGACATAAATTAGTTATATTTTATTATAATTGAAATAATATTAATTTAAAAAAATTTAAAATATTATTTATCATTGAAAATTATTTAAATGAAATGGTTTTTTTCATAAAAACAGTATTTTTCACAATTTATCAATAAAATAAACATTTTCAGAAAAATACAAAAAATCCATCCTAAGACATTTTTTTTCACGACGATTTAAAAAATTAAGTACATTTCATAAATGAAATATTATAAAATTTTTAAAAAATATTTATAAATTATGTTGTAAAAGTAATGCTGAACTATTTTTTAGAAAAATGAACTTTTAAAAAAAAATGAATGTTTTCTGTAAAATTATTATTATATTTATAATCAATAGATAACCAATTTTTTTATTATTTAGTTAGTAATATTAATACCCAATAATATAATTTATAGGTTATAACTTTATACTATATTATGGTCCATTTATGCTAGGGGTTGCGTTTTCCACGAGTTATCGAAGTGACTACATTTAGAGAAATATTTTTAATGGGTTGTTGAGAACAGTTTATCACGACACATAAGATATAAAATACAATGTTTTAATATTAAAATATTTGGGTGTGACATTCTTTCCACCTTCAAAAAATTGTGTCATAGAAATTTAAACTTGATCTCTATAATGGAATGTTTGATATTAGAGAACACCATTTTTTCAATACCAATATAATAAAAGGTTAGTAAAACAAAATATTTCTAATAGAGGATGGTAAATATGAAGGTAATCTAGAATAACATAGCACTGGTATTCCATGTTGGATAACATTGTCATAAATTAAATATATTTACGTGGATTAAAATCATAAATAAGTAGAGAGACTGATATAGGTCATTGATCATAAAAAATTGAATGACCAATGGAAAGGTAAGGACCTCAATATCATAAATCTTGGATGATTTAAATAACCATTTTATTCTTCGAATATGAAGCGAATCAGATACCCTTTTTATTTCAAGATCATTATATTAATGTTGTGTAATTGTTTTATTATCTATTAATCTATGGGAAAATAATTTCTTGATGTATATATATTTCAATAAAACAATTTTATACTTATTATTTGACTTTATCAAGTTCATATTAATCAGTTAATCTAAGAAATGAATATTTAAAATTGAATTTTTTTATTCATAAAACACTAAAAATCACTGTTAATGGGCCATAATATCAATAAAATAGAGTAATGTATTTTTGAATGTCTCTAACTATTTTCAAAACAATTATGGTTAGAAAATTTTATCCAATATAATACATTAACCTTTATTAATCAATAGTAATACCATTGGTACAACATTAATATTTATTCATCAAATCATTTTAGTAAAAAATGACATATTAACCAAAACATCACATATTCTTGTAGTATGTACAGCACCATTATCACCCTTTATTTATAGGTTCAAGACCCATGGCCATGTATAATTGAACTTGTTGTCACCAAAATGTTGGTATAATTTTTTTGAAACTATAAAAATATACTTTATATAATTTTTCTAGTGTGTAAAAACCCATAATATCCTAAACATCAAGATATGATAAACCATAATTTTTACCAATACCTTTAAAATTACTCAAAAAATGTAAGGGAATTATTTCTTATATATCATTTATAATAAAACATATAATAACCAATGGGTTGTATTTACAAAAAAGGTTTCTTACAAAAATATTTAGTAACGTTATATTCCTACCATAAAATTTTCAAAATGGGTGTTTTATAATTTGATCATATTATCAAAATTAAACTAAAAAATCCTTGATGGAATCCATAAGTCTTATTAAAAAAATACATATATGTTTTTAAAATTTTACAGAATCTTTATATGTTTCAATATTATTATAACCAAAATACAATTGGTAAAAGCAATATATCTACTATCTAATTCATTAATCACAATAAATAAGCACTTTAACCCTTTTATTTCAACATAGTCGCTCTTTTTTCCTAAGGGTTAACCATTATAAGAGAAAAATTAATTAGATAAATCATAGGTTCCCAACATATTTGAAAAAACACTATAAAGAGATCCATATGATAAAATTTATCTCTTTTCATCATACTCTTCATTTTTCATAGAGAAATCATTTCATTGTTCCCCTTATTTTCCTCACATAAATAACTTTCATGTTTTATTGAGCAAACTTCCTAGGTGTTTCTTTGCATATTTATGATGTGAAGGTAATAGATCCATATTTCATCCATGTTCTCTATAATTGGAGCCCTTAGATAACTTTATCATTCTCTTCGTTGGTGAGTCAGAGAGTTTGTTAATGTATTAGTTATTAATCTTATTTTGAGATAACATAATATTCATAATAATAATATATTTCACCCCTATAATCATCCCATTTAGTTTCTCATAATCAATACATTTTCTTTAATATTCAAGGTTACCATGATTCTTTCCGGTTCAATCCATTAACTAAACCCAAAAATAATAGTGTGAGAAACAATAATCTTTGTTGTAAAAACATACAATCATTTAATGGATTTATAAATCCTTACACATTCTTTTCAATATAGGACTCATTAGGATTATCATAGGATACCCATTTTCAATATCTATAAAAATTCATCATAATTGTTTGAATATAAATTGTGAATTATCAATGACTATCCCATGAGAGTTTCAAAATAGTTGTGTAGTAAAGACCATTATTTTGAACTAGGTAATAATTGAGTAAAGAACGGTGTGAATTTTTTGGGGATATCAAACCTAGGTATATATGTTCTAGAACAACTTCTTATTTTATTATCCATCCAAGGATGTATTCATAGGGAATACAATATAATATATACAATAAAAAATCTTTCATATGTTATTCCATACTTATACTCAAATTATATCATAGGTTTGTATTCTCTAATCGATTTTTTCCATAATCTAGTTCCCATAGTTTCTATTAAACTTTCACTGATACGAACTATAATGACCCCAACCCTAGTAGCTCGAAGCCGATGTATTTTTTATTGTGTTGGGACTAGTTACATATTATTACATCCCAATAAACATAAGTGTTTAGTAATATTTGTTATCTTAATATATACATGTCTTCTATATTACATTTTATATACAAATTACAATGTAATTTTTTCGAGAATATTTTTATCTCGTATATCATAACCAATAATATCATTCATTATACACTTCCATGATTCCCAGAAAAGGAAACAAATAACGGTCTTAAATGATTAGAAGGAGTGATGTAAAGAAGAATCTATCATGAGTAAATGAATAATAATAAATATTTTAAGGTAAATATCTCTAATAAAACAACCTTTAATTAATAAATTTACTATCATTATTAAAAAATAATTTATAAATATGGAAAGCTAAATTACAGAACACATTGTCAATATAAATATATTTACTATCTAGAATATATAAATATGATAAATATAGCAAAGAAAATAACTGAACACACATTACATTTAAAAAACATAAATATTATGAATAGATAACAATTAATAATTATATAAAGGTTAATAATTGAAGACACATACAATTTAAATAACATTACTATCAGAAATATGTAAGGCCTAATCAATATAGAAAGGTAAATAACTGAAAACACATGTCATTTAATCAATAAATGAGAATGACATGCATCCATATATAATATCATTTAAAAAATCTAATGGATAATAATAACTGAATTATTATGTATGTAAATTCTTAATTTTTGGATGTAATCTTCTTAGGTATCATGATACCTCTACTATAAATACATTTCACAAGAATGTTTAAAACTATGTGTAAATACCCATTTAATGATATCTTAGTAATTCACCTCCTGAAACTACCAATTCTTCAAGGGGATATATAATTCTATGCCCCAACCATCAATTCTTGTCCAAATCATTTCTCATATATCAAATAATAGATTTAATTTATGAATAAAGCATCTTATCATCAAATATCTCTATCGAGTAAAGAATGAATATTTATTGACATTTCCCCAAAAAAAATAAATATAGAGTATTATGTGTAGAAATTACATAAATATTAACAAATAAATATAACCATGATAAATAATTTGGAAATTTGAAGTATTTTTAATATCCAATTATCATAGTAAAGTGAATATTAGAAGGTAATGTTAATGAATACAAAAATGAATCATGAATGTGAAGGTCAACAGTATTATCTATAAAAATGATCATAAATCATATTTATAAAGAATAAGTATGGTATCTATAAAATATAATTCTAGTGGATTATATGAAAAAAAGTTTTTTTCATTTATTAATAGAAATAGAATAAAAATATATTTAGATAATTCAACAGGAAAGTATACTTTAAAACTCAAAAATAATCTTTTAGAACAGTATGTATAAAAAACTATTAAAGATAAATTTTATTGAAAATAAAACATGAATATTATAAATATAGATTGAAAACATTTTGTGGTCCTAAATTCTATAAATTGTTTTCATACCATACACGTTAAAATAATAAATGCTTTCACTTATTCAGTAAAATTCAAATAGATATTTCTTAAAAAATGATTTGAATAATTGTTTCAAAATATTTTTTATATATTCAAACATGGATAAAATTTTATTTAATAAATAATTTTTGGATTTTTAAATTCATTTTTAATGAATTTTTTTGAAAACATGGTATTTTAAGAAATATTCTTTTTGACCAAAGAAAGAATGGATGTAATATTTTTATAAAACATTTTCTCAAAACAAAAAAGTACCATTGGGTATGAAATATATAATATTAAATGAAAAATTCATTAAAAAACAATGTAGGTAAAAATGAAGGGGTTTATTATTAAATAATCAATTAATACTATTCAATTTAAATTAAATGATAGGCAATCTTGGCTAATAACAGATTACGAAATAAACTCCCACAAATATTATAATGTTAAAGTGAGAATTTTTCAATGAATCGATTGTGTGTATAAAATTCCAATCCAAATAAAATTTTAAATATAACATAAGATAACCAAAATTCATTACACACATAATCTTATAATATAAAAGATAATGAATAAGTAATATAACCCAATGAAAGAAAATTGAGTTTTGAAATTCATCTCAACTTGGTAACTTTTAATTCAAACCTACTTGGAGGAAATTACTCATATTAAAATATAAAATATCTTGAATTATTAATTAACAATGATATATTTTGTAAAAGGGGATATATATAAAATATAAAAAAAAAATAGTTTCATAACATTTCAATATGTCTCAATGAAAAAATTGTGACGGAGTCCCTAACCCAATGCTTCATTTTAATTTACCATAATTTATCCTCTTGTATAATGGTTTTCAGAAATTTATTAATTTATAATAGAACCATATTCCTGTTTATAATATAATTCATTTTTATCTTATATCATTTTACAACCCATTTGATAATAATTTTTTTTATTTTCATTGTTTTGGGTAATAATTTCCTTGTTTTCCAAGCATATTTTTTCTTAAGAGTCCTAGTTATAGGGTATAGGATATATATACATAATCTCCATAATTTTATTAATATTTTAAATGTAATATTTACTCATTATATAAAATTATAAAATCGCCTTTTAAATTTAAAATGTTAAATGAATCATATCGCATCATGGAGACAAAAGGTCATATGAATGCACAAGCGATGACATCATTCCATTAATGAGTGGAATGATAATGAAGAATGTTATATTATAATAATATATAATACATATCATGTCTTATATTTCACATATATTCATTAAATTAATCCTTTTTTACTTTCCATGTAATTCTCATGGGAAAATAAAATAATATCATTTTGCGAGGTAGTTTTCTACCAGACACACTCCTCAACGCTACATTTTTTTATACAAGACACCCCATCATCACCTGGGTAGAACATACAAGATTTAGGTTTTCTAAAATAATTTAAGCCAAGCTAGTCCCCCCTAATCAAATTCACTAATTCTGGACTCATTTGAAGAGAACTAGACAAACCAAAAATATTGTTAGCTTTATCAGCTACCGCCATAGACTCCATGGATTCCACGTAATCAGCAACTTTATTACCTTCTCACCATATATGAATAAACTGAACGTTTTTTCCTCTAGGGATATCTCTTTACTTCCTTATAACATAATAAATCAACCATGGAGGATGAATCCTACCGTTCATCGAGTACTGTATGATCTTGGTGTCAGTTTCAATTTGACTATGAGCTAACTTCTGCTAAGTATACAACAAGTTGTCGGTATACATAGCCTCGGCCTCATCCTGGACTAAATTTCCCCTCCCATACGATGTATAAAATACAAGAATAATTCTTCCACTACTATCCCGAACAACACTACCACCTCTAATGCATCCCCCAATGCAAGATCGATCAAAATTCCCTTTTAATCCCATATTAGGAGGTGACCGGTTAACCCAGTTCCCCCTTGTCACCTACTCTAAAAGAGATAGAACAAGAATATAAGATTTAATGTACCTCCAAGAAGAGGTGTCACTCGAAATTTTTGAGCACCAAACCAGGTCAATTAGAAGAAATCTTGTCCTCAAGATAACAGACCTAGCTGTGGAATGAATATCCTCAAAATGAGACTTATTTCTTTCCTACAAAATACACCAACACCATGATCTATGAATCACTACTCTAGATTCCATTTCTATACTTTCATTATTCAAACCATGAAACCATTTATCTAGAAAAGAAGTTTTAGCATAAAAGGATCCAAAGAAACCTATAAAAACACCAAAACACCTCCATACAACCATGGCCCATTCACTCTCAAAAAATAAATGGTTGGAGCTCTCCTCTTTATGCACATCACAACAATGGAATTTTGAAACTAGATTAATTCCCCTTATTTTCACATTTTCATCCATGGAAATTTCTTGGTTTTTAATTCTCCATACAATAATAATAAATCTCAAGGGAGTGATACTACACCATACCATATTATTCCAGATATCATACTACCCTTGTGAAATAGAAACTTTTCTAAACTCTTCAGTAGAAAACATGCCAGAATTTAAATCAGTAAACACACATTTGTTAGGATCTAGATTTAAAACAATATGGTCAAAAGTCTTCCTTTGATCTTCATCAAGAACATCACTGATAAAATCTTGAAAACCACTGGCATCCCAAAAAGAAATGAAGGGAGCTGGACATCCTTGAAAACCTACCACCGAACCTGCCCAATTATGATTCCAGAAATAAATATCACCCCTTCCAACAATCCAATGTGAATGTTGACGAATGAAAGGGATAATACATTGTATTAAATACCCAAAACGTGAAAAATGTTTACTGTCTTCCACAGAATCTTCACCTTGTAAAGACATATTTTTACCCCAAAGAGTGTGACCCACAACAAAAAAAGGTATATGTAAAAATGAATATGTCATATAAAAATTAAATAATTATTATAATATAATAAATATAATATAATAAATATAATATAATTTTTTAAATATATCATTTTATCCATCCTTAAATGGTTGTGATGGAAAATAATTACATCTATTCGCAAGGGGTAGTTTATCGAACACAAAAATGAGGTTATCTTTTTCCATTTTCTGGAAGAGAAGATTGATATAAATCATTAACATAAAAAAATAAAATCATAATATATGTAATATTATGAGTTTATTATATAATTATTGTATGATAATATTTTAATTAGTTGAAATAAAAAAACGCTCATTTAAGTACTTTATGTATTCTTCGAACAAATTCTTTAGGTTTTCATCAAAATACTTTGTAGGATTATTTTTCAATAATGAAACTAAATATACGATATTTTTAGGGGATTAAGGATGTTATTTAGGTAGGTAATTAAGGAAAAAATGTCTTTGGTGGTGTGAATAGGGGATGACAGGTGTGCCCTTTTATAAGTGGGGGAGATGATACACATAGAATGTTTTGATAAGATTCAATTACACCCACATTTCAATCATGAAAAATATATCTCCATTAAGAAATTAATGTCCATTGGTGGTGATAATGTCGAAATATTTTCATCCCATTATTTTTGTAAATTTTTTAATGTCATTTTAACCCTTATCATTTTAGTTGAAACCCTAATTAAATCATTTTTTCCTTAACCACAGTAATTAAATTTTACTTATTTCACTAATAATAATAGAAAAAAATTGTGTTGAATTTATTATATAATATGAAATATTATAATTCAAAATATGTAATCCATTTATATAAATTTATTTCATAGAGTTGGAAGAATCAAATTCAAAATTATTCCCACAAAAGTGATGAAAATGATGGTTTTCAAATAGAAAATTCCCATTGTTATAGAAGGTTTTAATGTCATAATTTATTATGAAATTGATTAAAATGGCCTAAATTAGTATATGTTTAACCAAATTGAATGAATTTTACATTAAATAAATTGAAAATATAATTTATCCTAGTATATTATTTAAATGAAAATGTAATTTACAATAAGTATAAATATCTTTAACTATTCATCAAAAAGTGAAACATTTTAGAAATATAATTCAAATCATTCAAATATAAATTTTATATTATTTGTTTAAAAAATAATTTAATAATTTAATTATTTATTAAAAATTTTAAAAATTAATTCTCAAAAAAGTGGATAAATAATGACTCAATTGTTTTTCAGAAAAATATGGGTTTTCAGAAAACATTTATATTACATTTAAATGATTCTTATATTATTTCTAATAAATTTATAAGCATAATTTTTATAATTTAGTTAGTAAAATTTATACCATAATATTTAATGGATAGAATAAAATAGTATACTATAATATGGTTCATTTAAGATTACGTTTTCATATTGAACAAGCTATATAAGAGATTAAATAAAAATAAATAAATATTTCAGTTTGTTTAATATCACTGTTTCAGGACACATCTTCTATTAAAAAAATGTTATTATAATAAAAATTGTGGTTTTGTATGAACCATGTGTTAAAAAATTGTTTCACCTACTGAAACATGTCCTGAATTGAGGATTTCCCCCCAGATACATGTCAAAAAGAAGTGATTTATCACATGAAATGTGCCATGAATCGTAGATTACCCCATAAATCACCCTTGAGTCACACCAAGATATACTAAATCATAAATCAAACACATAAAATCCATTTAAAATATTGTTTTATTGTCAAATTTGGTTTTCTTTTACGATTAGTTATGTCTTATTTACTTAACACCAAAATGAAATCAAATCCAAAACCATCCAATAACTTGTCCAACTACATCAACGACTCTCCCAGAACTAGGCTCATACTTACATGGATCACATTCCATCCACTACCATATGTATTGATTAAAAATTACCTCTTTTATCATATCTAAATTATAGATAATAAAATTAGTTATCACTTGTGTGCGTCTCATGGGACGATCATCCTTGTAAGTTTCAAGAATTCCATCATAATGAGAGAAAAACCTTCTAAAAGCCTATGGTGGCCTCCCCATCACATTAAATTCGTCACACTACTCCTAAAAATAAATCTCAATAGGTTATATTTCTAAAAACACTTTCCAGTCCTCCTGAGTCATGCTCACTAGAAATTTCCAAGCAATTTCTATCTTGGATCAACCTAGATTTGATGCACAACCACACCCAATAAACATTTTATTTCTCCTCTATTGTATTTGGAATTTTATATTTTTTTTTAAACAAATGTGTTCGTGCATGCAAGTGTCTCTTCAACTACATAATATCTTTTCACACACCTAGATTCTCTAAAACAAATTATTGGTAACTTTTAATGTAATATCATAAAATGGGATGAAATCAAACCCATATTAGTATAATTATATGTTTAATATATATACTTCACCATTATAAGACACAGTCAACCCCCTAACCCTCCATCCACATAAATAATTAATTTATGAATAATTGGTTTGGAACATGAATTGTCATTCCCTTCTATAAAATTCTTGATACTAAAGCACTGAAGGTGTTATCTCTCAAGGAAAATAAATAATTACCCTTATTATATATAATAATTGATGGATACCCAATGTATTGATATCAAAATGAGAATAGAACCACACTCGCCACCTCTAAATGAATTCCACCAATTATTCCTCTTAGGAGTCATCCGCAGTCACAGAAGTCACTAACCCAATACAATGTTAGTCGTGTCTCAAACTTCATTGGGGTATCACACAAAATGCCATAAAAATTATATCATAATGTTTTATAACTCATTACAATGTTACCTATACACTTTTATCAAAATCACATGGAAATTTTTTTTCCAAACAATCTACTCTTGGTTCTCAGATATATTTCATAGTAATTTCATTCCATAGTAACCATTACATAAGAAATTAATTCTCATGAGAATCCACACATAAGAATTTTCCTTGTGAATCAAAACTCACCAGTCATTATTGTGATAAATAATAGAGACTTACATGAATACCCACACCTAGTGAAATGATATTAATTTCGTGTTTATGTATTTTATAATTAAAATCTATATGGTAAAATTCCATGCATATTATTACATGAACATTAAATAAACAAAATTAAATGACCTACTAGGGTATCTGAAACCCCACACCCTGAGGAACAGGATTATATCCATCATTTTTTTCAATAATATATTTATAGGACCCATTTGATGTTCCATCGGATATATATATATATATATATATTTATATATTAGAAAACCAAACAATGCATATTTCCATCAATGACTTTTTTTTAGACTTCAATATGAGTAGTTTCCGAAACTGTATATAGTTTAGAAATATCTATGAATAATGTTATAAAAGCTTGTAGGCCTATATCCTATGGATACTATGTTTCTGATATGCTGCATGACAAACCACTTTCATCTAATGTATAATAATCAAAATCCACAATCGTATTTTTATAAATGCTCTAATATCTAAAAAATAAAAATTCATAAATCATAAATTATAATAATAATGTGATTTTTAGGAGGTGTAATCATATAAACAATGACAACAATGTCAAATTATATCAATCCCCTAACCATGTAATCTTAGGCTTCTATATATAATGGTTTTTATGCCCAATTTTTGGTTCCATCTCATTCTTTGAAATATCCCTATGTCTTTTTTGTACCATGTCATGTAATAGTAAATCAAAAAAATATGATATGACTTTTTTGTGACCTAAGATCCCTTTCCATTGAAATTGGTCAACTATATCAATGTAAATCCCATAATAACATGTTTTCATTTCTTAGAACACCATTATATATTACCCACTATAGTCACATATCATACTCAAAACCATTCCCACAAGCCAACACATGTTTTTAATATTATTTATCCCCAATCACACACCCCATTTTTTCATTCCTTGGAGGTCACCCATTCAAACACTACTCCAGGTCAATAATTATTATATTTGATGTTGTAATACGGTGAGATCCTAAAATGAACGGTTGTTTTAATGAAATGGGTATAAAAAATTAGTTTTTTTATGTTTTAATTTTCAATTGGGGTTATGCTCTCTACCCCTTAAAAGAAAAATATCATTGTTTTTTACCCAAAAACTAAAACCTAGGAATTTCCTATTAACATATATTTTTATACTGATTCTATTTAAAATTTTTAGAATATAGTTTTAGAGTCCACTCGATTTGTTCCTCAACCCGATTCACTATAAGACATTAGGAACAGGTCGTCAAATTCCATAAGTTTTCGATAGCATTGGGAGTCTACTATGGGAAGGTTATCCCCATATATCATAGTTTTCAGTGTTATAATATATAACTAAACATCATCCATAATGATAAACCAAAAGTGGAATAAATAAGTACAATCAATAAAAATAGTAAATTAAAAGCAGTAATGTCCTGAACAACAACACCAAGTATACACTGACCACTCACTAGGCCGATTACATATATAGACTGGTAGGAATAATGAAAATAATGATATTGGTACCATGACTACATTAAGATTCATCTCCTACCATTCTATAATATTATATTTTCCAACCCTCTCAAATATGTTATCCCTTACCTCTTCCCTGTATGTCCCCACAATAACCACGCGAGAGATTCTCTGGTGCACAAGCGAAATGGTGGCCCTAGTTGGGTTTGACTGTTAAACTATGTATGGAAATAAAAATTTGTTCCCATACCATGTGATACATATATATATATAGGAATGTTAGATTCTCATTATAAACAAAAACAACTAAAAATATATAAAATAAAAAAATAGTTCTAACATTGGCTCAATTCTAGGATGTCTTTGAGAATTTCATGTGGACTATGATAAACCCTATAACAAAAATTATTGTTTTAAATCCTTCAGTCTATGTCCCCAATAAAACATAAATGATTGATATATTTATGGGGCTTCTATTATTATTTAATTATACCATTTTTACTATATAAAAACCATATCCAAGGGAATGACTTAGGAATCCCATGTTCTCAAGTTCAAACCTACTAATTCTCACCAATAATGGCTCCACAAAAAGATCCACAGTGTCCCAAAAATATTTCCAAACTATATGAATAGATAATGGATCAAGCATTATTAAAAATATACTCAAAATATAATTTAATAAATTCATCTAATAAGTCACCATGCTTGATGGTCAGATTCCACATATCTTATATATCCCTATCAGAATAAGTAAATCATTAGGATAAACCATTTAGATCCCAAGGAAGAACTTCAAACCATGTTATAATAGTAGTAATGAAAATAAAATAATTCTCCAATGCTCGTATAATGTCCATTGGAATCCATGGAATCCCATATAGGCATGTGGAATAATCCCATCACCCTAGGAATTCATAACATAGATGAACAACCAGATACCTTGATACACGTTGGGCATCCAAGGTGACCACATCACATTTAATCCATCTCTTAATTATATAACATAAGTCATCAAGATAGATCAAAGGATAAAACCAATAAGAATACACCATACTATCATCCCAATATTCCATGAGGTTGAGTTCTATAACACTCAAATAGTCACCTTATAAACAACCACAACAAATTAAATTAAGGTTTAAATAAAACTATAGGTTTTTATTAATTCCAAAACCAACACTACAATATATATCCCCATGGGATTACATGTTTTTTGTGAGTTCTATATTTGAACCCACTAAAATAACTACCTTGGGTATATGCTCCCGCAGAGGCTTGTTCAGTCACTTGGGAACCCACTAGGGTCACCTATGTCATAACTTATTGGAGGCACCCTAACATGTGGCCATGATCTTGATCTATGTATTATGTCAACAATCCATTAATGAGATATATGATTTCCCTCAAAATAATTATAAATATATTTCATTATCATCAGTTATACTTGGTATCTCACACTTGAAGCACTCAAGAGATAAAACATTGCTGATATTGGTCCTCGAGGTCTGATAAAGTCAGTCCGCTCCCCAACCAATTATCCCTTTCCTATGGTCAACTCACTAATGAAAATAATGTCTTATAGGGTCCATGTATCATAGGGAACCACATATTTATCATTAAATACATTATCTATCTATGGTTGTGTAAACCTACTAGTATATGTGGAGTATAATGAGACTGGAAACCATGTAAAATTTAACCAATGTAATCTCATATAATGAGACATAACAATCCAACTAACTAAAAAATCTATATTTTAATTGATTTAATTTAAAATTATTGTAAATTAATGCATTTCATTTATATGGATGTGAAGAAACATTCTCTAATTTATATAATTACATGTATAAACTATATGGTGTGTACACAAGACAACCGACCACAAAATGAAGTCTATATTCCTTCAAGTGCCCAACCTAAACAATCATGCATGGCCTTGTCCAAGTACATATGACCACTTTACAACAATCAGGGTCCCTATCTCAAACTAATACATAACAAAAAAAATATGTATAGAAAATGATATTTATTTGAAATATTTAAATTAAATAGGAATAAAAGATAAAAAATATCACCCAGTCATCGCATCGAGATGAATATTCTAGAAATAGGATGCTGTATACTCTTGTCACACCCTTAGACGTATGACAAAAGAAATTCCCAAATTAAAAAATCCCTTCAAAAAATTCATTAATTTAATCTAGAGCTATAACACTTGAGAAACCCAAACTATGAAATACGTTAACTGTAACAATTAAAATGACTTGAATACCTCATCTCAGGATATATTAAAACTATGTAGAGTATATTCCCCGTTATAATTGCTTAATTATACTATACTATGGTGGAATCAATATAAATACATTAAATAAAAATTCCCAAATTAAAAAACTAGGGATGGAAAATTAGGATAAGGGATGATGGAGTAAGAACATTACCTTATACACTATTGAATCACACCTAGAACCACATACAATAAAGGGTAAATAAGGGATGTAAATATCTATAGAAGTGTTTCTTCAAAAATTCCATTTCTTCAAAAAAAAATTAGTTTAAATATACTTGTAAAAAATATTAATTTTTTTCAACCGTCACATCTTGATGGAACGTTTTTCACAATTATGGGATCTGATCCTGGAACCCATTTTCATTTCTTGAATACTCTTAACAAATCCCATGAACATTATTCACATTATGAATACAATATGAAATTTTTGAATCAACTTCAGTAGAATATTTATGTATCATAGTCCCAAACCTCTCCTTCTACATCCATTTGAACCCACATGACATTTTCTGACACATACACAAAATCTAACAAATCCTTTTTGTGATGCCTAAATAGTTGTAACTCCATTGTGATATGTGGTTCTCTGAGTGAACCATCATATAAATTGAAAAAGATAATTTCCAATGTGTTTCCCAATATTGTATAGAAATAGGATTTTAGTGGTCTTAAAAATGGCTTTTAACTCATGTACACATACCATATGTGTCTTAGTTAAGTGGCTCATTATATATAATAGTACACGACCGAGGTATCTTGTTTGAAAAAACTTGTCATGTTTATTGACATAAATTCCATGTTTCTCTAGACAACATTACATAGTGTGTGACAACCCACATACACTACCACCCATTTTTTAAATAGAGTTTTTTATAGGAGGACGGTCCATGTATGAGATACAAGACATGGATTTGGCCACATTACATATCCTATAATGCCTCATTACATAAAAATTCCATAAATGCTTGTTATATTGTAAGAGTTTAAATTTCATACATTATCATGATAGTTTAGGTTAAGAGTTTTACATAATTATGAATACTATTAAAAATTAGAGTTGACATTCCAATAAAGTGTATATTATATCTATAAAAACGGGTACTTATGTTTAAACTCTTCTTTCTTTCTCGAAACTTTTACTTCATTCCAGATGATTCAACCTGAATTTTCTATACATTTTACAAATCATTGTCCCCATGAAAAACATTTCAAAACATGGGATAAGAAAAATAATCCTCATTAAGGAAAATAAAAAGAAAAAAACTCTATAATCCATTAAAAATTTATTAAATCCAAAAAAGATTTATCTCATTCATTATAATAATATTTATACTTAAATAAACATTACTTACTCATGAAATCGAATTCAGATCCCAATTATTTAATAAAAATTTTAATAATAATAATTGAAATATCTTAATAAGGAGAGTTAGATAATAATATTTGAAAAAAACATGAAATACCTTCCTTAAAAACAATCCTTTTACATTTAAAAGTTCATAAACATCCAAAAATTGTGAAATAAAATTATTTATTTAAAAAATAGTAAAATGTATTTAAAATCAATATATGTATACATGGTCATTACCATTACACTCACCCTTATTAAAACCTTTAAAATGGAAGATATTTAATATATAATTCCAAAATATATCTTCGGAGTTACTTTATTCTCATTAACAAAGTCACTTCACCCATTATATTAGAGTGATTTAATAGACCCACTTGTTATATACATATATATTAGAGTAAATTATTTCTCATGAACTCTATTATTATTTAACATTCACAATCACCATCTAATATTTAAATCAAAAATAATATTCCATTTCAATCATAAAACCTTTAATTTATTCCCTTATTCACATAAGAGTAACCACTTTTACTTATATAATATAAAATATAAGAAATTACATTTTAATTTAAGTCAAATTTTTAATTAATAATTTATAGAATAATGAGAATAAGATATTCTCTAAAAAATGGAATCTATTAGATTAAAATTTATAGTGATGATAGGATATGATGGATGGAAATTCCATTAATTTATTATAGGTTAAAAATATTGTTTTCCACTTTATTTAGAGTAGAAAAAACTGTCGAATAAAGAAAAGCTTTAAAATATTCACTTTTTAAAACCATTATATAATGTTAATAACATATCAACTGAATTAAAAAAAATTGGAGTATAGTCAATAAATGTATTGAATCATTTTTAAAACAAGGAAACGGAAGAGAGAAATTTCTAAAAGATAACTTTAAAACCATGTTTTATACAAAATTACATATATATTTAGTATATTTTCAATAAAAGGAACATTGTAGGATATTACCTGAAAAGGATATGTAAAGAACTTGAATTTTAGTAACTTTTTCCTGAACAAAATTTATGTTCTATTTTATAAATAGGAATAAAACATGTTTTGATGATGTAATTAGTTTCAATGAATGGAAATTGAAGTGATAAATCTCATACCTGAGGCATCCACTGAGCTGAAGACATTATAACATCCTATATACTAAATAAATTTTTATTAAAAACTCATATCTATTCCAAATTTAGATTTTTTATTCTATATACTATTCATTCATAACATATTTTTACCAATTTACAAATACTAATTTGTTAAAATCGCCATTTCTGTGATAACATTCATGTTTCCCATGAATTTTTTGACACATCGATTTCATTCCATGAATGGTGATGAGGATATTATAATATATGTAATATTAAATGTGTTATAATTATAAATATTATACATTAAATATATTATTTTAATCATTTAATATTGGTTGTCATGAAAAATGAAAAACCAAGTTTCATTAAGATGGTAATCCATACATACACATGAATGTTATTTTCATTTTTATGAAGGAAAAATAAATAAAGAAGATAATATATTAATTTTATAAAATCATAAAAAATCATTAAAATTTAATTTTTTTTATATGTTAAATCCTTGTGACCATATATTTGTGGTGGTAACAAAAAATAAACCGCATCGCTTCATTGTATAGTATTCTATTCTTATGAATGAGTGACAATATCATTTCAAAATGGATGGACGAGGACAGATGGTAAATAACATATAATAATTAAAAAATCATAATTATTTCATAAATATCACTTATATTTATTACATATATAATATTATCTACCATATGATTCCGTGATGAATGATGAAACACATCACTTCGTTGAGGTGGTAGTTAACACTCACTACTGATATATGTTTTTGATTTTTTATTGGTTAAAAAGGTGATGTAAAAGGGTTTTACCATTAATAAAATTTATGTATATTTTATTTAATTATTTTATTATATAATAATATGTATGATAGTTTTAATGATATAAAATAATAAATAATCTTATAAGAAATTAGTTAACACTTATACCTCTAATTTTGATAGCCTCTATTCGATCAGTCTTATTTCTTGTAAAGGGTATTATTTTCACTAAATGAGACTGTTAATATGTGAATTTCTATTTACGTAGAGAGATTATTACATTTTTTGGATAAAATAAATTAAGAATCCGGTTTTTTAATCATTAAATTTAGTCTGTTTTTAAAATAAAAAATTGACGGTGTTTTAAAAATTTTACAATATTTATGGGTCATGGATATAATATTAAATATTATAAGTGGAAAATAAATAAATAATTCATTATTATATTGATAAATTACCACCCATAAGAGTAACAATTTAATATTTATGATTTATTGTTTTTGAAGAATATTTTTGAAACAATAAATATCATTTAATGTCATTTTTAGAACTAGTCCCCAGATTTGCCTATTAACATATCAATATAATAGTGTAATATTATTTAAAATGACATAATTATTCACTTATCATTAATAGTTACATTTTAAAATATATTAATACCCAAAATAATATAAATCATAACTTTTTACTTTTGAATCCATAACAAGATTTTTCTAATGTTTTTTGTAATCACTATGTTATCAAAGTGTAAGTCTTTGAGACAACTTTCTAATTTTTTAAAATTAAAATACATTATAGAGATTACTATATTTTAATTACCATAATTATAATAATATAATTTCATTAATAATTTTTATTGTTTCTTATCATTACTATGAATGCATTTTTCAAATATTAAATGAGTTAAGTTGCCATTTTTTAAAATATGGTTTTATTTTTTTTAAAAAAAATCTTATAATCTTTCGATATAGATAGAGAATGGATAAAAATTAATTAGAATAATTTATTGGTTGTAAATTAATAATCAACTAATTTATATATATATGATATTTTTATGATATGAAATATTTTTAACCTTAATTACCAATTTTACCCATTAACTTTGTGATAAAAATTTAACAAAGAAATTATTCATTTAAAAAGAATAAATTGAAATAATTAAGAAATTATAACATTATGATACTAAATTTGGAATCCCTTTTCTAATAGTTTATTTCTATAACTAGTTAATTTTACTATTAGTATAAGTTTTCAAAAATCAATGTAAAAACATTTAATGAAAAATTCATGTTTTTAGAATAAAAATTATTCTATAATAAATCAAGTAAAATTTTTACACCATTGAAAAAGTGAGACATAAAAATTATAAATTTTACTACTAATTTAAATAATTTATACGTTTTTTTATAATCTAGATGATTATAAATCTATTGTTAATAATTCTTGACCGGGAGTAGTTGTCTGTATTGGATAGCTCTTGGTATGTTTATTAGGGTTTGTATGGTGAGGATAATTGACACTTGAAGAACATGTGTTGGCATGTGGGGATAACCATTGTAATGTTATTTGAATTTTGTGTGTAGTAGACTATGTTGTTTTGGGAAGGATTCCAAGGAATTTTCAGAAATGCAAGGTGTTAGTTGACTATGTTCATGGCCTAAGGTATATCGGGTTATGTGAAATGGTATTAAGGGAAATACCAACCTAGAATTGTAGAGGGAAAACAATATATTATGGTGTGGGGTCCATAATTAGGGTGTTATGATTTATGTGGGGGATTGTAACACATCTAGAAGAGTGGGAAAAAAAGATAAATGATAGTACCCATTCTAATAAAGAGAACCCTTTTTGAGGAACATGCCTAATTAAAACTCTATAGGTAAATGTGGTTCTCCAAGAGTACTCTTTAGGATTGGTGACCTTCACAGAATTTTCTTATGGTGTGTATGAGTGAGGAAAAACCAAAATGAAAGAACATGTCTTAGCCTATAATCCCAGTCATTAGTAAGATAAATGACCATTGTTTGTAATATCCAATGGTTTTCCATAATGGAAACCATGGTATTATTAGAAAATTGTGGGGTCTAATAGCCAGTTTCATAACTTGAGGTAGACCATGTCGGGAAAAAATTATCTACTTCCATGGAATTAATTGAACTATTTGTAATAAAATTAACATTATTTGACTTAAAATCAAATCCAAAATTATTAGTGACATTGAAATTAAATTAATTAAAATAAATTTTTTTAATGTTTTTACAAAATAGACAGTTTTCACTATTCATCTAAAATTAACAATTTTATAAATACCCAAAAAAAATTCTTTTCATTATAATTAAAAATATTATTTTCAATTTATAAAATAAATTTCATAAATATGTTGAAATTAATCATAATATATGTGCATAAAGTGCAAACAAATAATTTGTTAAGAAAATATAAAATATATTTACAATCATTACTTATCTAGTAACCAAAAGTATATGAAATTTTTATTATTTTTTAAAAAAATATTATCTATACTTTTTTTAAAATAAATTTTATATTATAATTAACATAACTTACTTTGTAAAAAAATCATTACATGCTTGAATCTGTTTTTAAAAAGTATCCCTTATCATATTATATGTTTTAATTGAAACATATGATTTTATTTTCTAAACATTAATTAGTATATTTTTATTGATAAAGAAAATTCCAAATATATTTAAGAATTTAGACACTCTTGTTTATATCTACCAATCCAATGGTTTGCTTACGACAGTCCTATTTGAATAATAATATTTTAATAATATATCATAGTTCATATTAATCTTGGTATTGTGTGTTGTACACACATTCAAATTTAATAATCTTTTTAATCTAAAAAATTGGTCTGTTACATACAATTTATGAGTTTCTTGGTACCAATACTATTTATACATTTATATATGTCATGTGTTCTAGGACAACATGGCCCTAGAAACTAGTAGTACCTATTGTGAATCATGTGGGATCTTGAGCGCTATGTTGTATTTAGTTAATAATGTGTATGTTGAATGCCCACACACCAGTACCAATGATTTAAAATGATACGGATACTTATAAGAAGTCAACATTCATGTCCCATACTATATATTCTAGGCTCTATTAAAACATTGGCGATTTTTAGGATTTTCATCCTGGGACTCAAATTTGGGCACACAAATCATCTAATCTGAGCAAGAATCCATACAGATTTTGATAATAATATAATACTAATAATTAATGAATTTATTCAGGGATTATTATATAGATATAAAATATTATCAACATATATTTTACAACTAGGTTCTAGTGATACCAGCCATCCAGATATGGGGTCGAGTGTTACCCGTGAGACAGGAAAATCACTTGGCATGGGTCCCCCACCTTACTCATCGATCACAATATACCCCAAAATATTATACATTTCAGTCATCAATATTTGATAATAGTTTCATCACTCCCTTGTACCTGATAATCCATAAGACCCCAGATGATAGATAATGTTATAAATTCCCCCACTAACAATATGTAGCTCCTATATCCATAATTTTATATACTACCTCATCATAAATTATTTATATAATTATGGGTGGATACTATATTAGGGGTTGATAATGATTTAACTGGAACATATATTTTTGTTAGTATTGGGTCCCCCCATACATAATCTAATTGGATCGTGAGGATTCCCATGAATGGGTCATTATCGGAACAATTTTTAATACTCCCATATCCAATAATTATTTTACAAAAATTTATAAGTTCCCTATTATGGTTTATGGTGATAGTATAAAAGGGATGGGTAGTGAAAATATTTCATGTTAAATGAATTATCAATAATTCATTATTTTATTTGATATGTGACTAGTTGGGCTATCAACGTTAAATGTTTTTGTAATTATAGTATTTTTATAATCACTTTTTTACATATGAATAATGGTCCTTTATTGAATCGACTAGAGATTAATGATTCATTCCCTATATCCTTGGGACTTATAATATTATTAAATATCTATATTTTATTTCTTCTATCCTATTTCCCTCTTATTCTGGAGTTTTTTCTTAATATTTATTTATTTGTATTTATTTTTTTATTGTTTGGTGGCATTCTACTGTTTTTGTATATATTTACACCATTATAGTCTCTATGAGTAAACATATTGGATCTATGTATATGATATATAGTTTTATATAGGTCTTGTGTTATTTGGATCTATAGAATCATGTTTTAAGATGAAACATGGAACTATATGATGGATCATGATGGAAGGGAGAACCCATAATGTTAGAGATTATTCCATGAGTCCTTTCAGCAGAGAGGAGATTACTCTTGATTCTTGTTCATCAGTTTATCAAAAATAATTAGATTCATATTTCCTATAGTTTTTCCTATATTGATATTTATTTATAATTTGATGCCTCACGTATTCATTTCATATAGTTATATTGTTTATATATGTATACCAGTTGTGTTTCTGTTTATTTTATAAATTTTAGATGTATACATATGGCATGTTTTTATAAGAAAAGTCCTAGCATGATTGTTTATTCCATATTTATGATATCCATCATACCCTATCATATTTTATGTGTGTCAATAGAAATATGGTGAGGTTACTTCTATTCCAATTGAGGCCTTAGTTGTTTGGTTCATGTGATGTAATTTGTATTTGTTGAGTGGGTTTTTTGTGTTTTTTTGGGACATGTCAACAAATATAATTCATTTCTCTTTAACTAAAAACAAATTTCTTTTAAAAATTATCTTCTTCATATGTTAACATTTTGATTAACTGTTATTAAATGATTTTTTCAATCCTTTTATGAATTATAAGTATGGTTTAGATATGATTTTTTGGTCCATCTATTTATATTTATAAAATTATTATATTCTAGTTAAGTTCTATTTGACATAGATACATACCTATATATATGATTTTTATAATATTAAAATTATATATTTATTAACCTACTCTGTTATATAGAGTAGGAGAAAATATATATTAATATCTTTTTCTTATATTGGTACAACACAAAATTTATTATGTTTCTTTTACCTTATATATTAATAAGTTCTTAATATTAGGATTATTTTTATGCATACACAATATTAATTTTTTATGTAGGGTGTGGATGGGTTCCATTAGTATATGAAATATAGGTCTCTAATAATGGTATAAAAATATCACATGTGTACACCAACAACAATGAGTATTATGTGTCAGCCCCTCAATCACTTGATTGGTTTATTCCCATCCATATATAGGAGTGTAAATAGGATAATATAATAATTATTCAAATACATGAGTGAATCTTAAAACCAACTAGTTTTATAGGACAAATTATGGACATGACTTGTTTCTGGAATAGTTCTATTTTATAATTTTATCAACGGTCAAATAAATTTTGAATCATCCATGTGCCAAAAGGGTTATCATTTTTAATTTAGTGAATTTTACATCGAATAACATTCATATTTCTAGTTATATTTTTTCTTTTTTAGATACATATATATGTAAATTATATAATATCATTCAATTTCCTACATTGTGTAATTTATTTATTATATTTGAGGTATTTTAGTGGTTCTTATGGAGCATTCAAACTCACACATTTCATGTGAAACTTGATGGGTATATTGTATCACATGTGACATTTCATGTACGTAATAATACATGGATATATACTTGGATTCATTGGGGACTATATATGTATTTATTTCACAATATTATATCAGGTATCTAGGAGGTGTTTGAGTATGGTAAACCATCATTTTTAAGAGATATTTTTGGGATATTTAAACAATTGTATATTTTTATTATTTAATGTTGGTTTTTCTATTAAATTATTGCATTTTCATACTATTTATTTTATGTTTTTTGTTTTGTAGAGTACTTATAGATGGTTTTTTATTTTTTTAGGCATGATAAATGTACTCCCTGGCCCATAGTTTGTAACTCTTTTATAAATTGTATAATATATGAAAATATGAGTTCAAATTGTTAGAATTTTTTTTATTGAATCAAATTTTCACTAAAATTAAATAAATATTTTCTTACTGATTTAATAAAGACATAAAAACTATCGACCATCCCATATAAATCATATAACATACATACGGATAATGGAAGAGTAGTTCTTATCATCCATTAATCGGGGCTGTGTAATTGCAAAAAAGAATTTCTCTCAATTTTTTTTATAAATTCAAATTAATATAGAGGATAAAAAAACATACATACACACACACACACACACACACAAATTAACATCATAATATTCATTCATCCAACCATTTACAAAAACAGGTACTATTATACAAAAAAATATATGTCTGTTTATGTGTGTTTGAGTATAGACAGATAGAAGAATTTATATATGGATGTATACATGTATTTTTTATACAATATTTTTGTATGAAACATCTTAGAGTAAAAAAAAATTCATGAAAAAATATTATAAATATTCAAATAATCAAAATACACATTTACACAAAATTACTATATATAAATACATGGAATTTTAGAAATAAGTTTAATATATTGTCTAAGAATTGAAATCTACTAATGAGATTATAGGAATTATTCTAAAAAATAATCAATATTTTTCAGTATAGATATATTATTTTAAGGATTCATTTAATTATATTTTTATTTACTAAATAATTTTCATCTTGTTGTAAAATTTTTTCAATTTTGTTCCACCTTACATTTATATTTGTTTCAGTATACATTTCATTTTTAATTTACACTAGTAAAATTAATTATTTATCAGGGATGGGTTTTTATAAACCCTTTAATGTTTTCTTAAATCATTCATAATAAGTTTTATTTTTTTACAATTTTCTCTCCATTGAATTTCACTTATTTTTTTACATGATTTGTTCCCACTATAGACAATTATGAAAATTTAATAACATTGATGTATATATTTATTAATAAGAAAATGAAAGAATTAATAAATTATATTCAAATCATATGGAATAAAATCACCTATTTATGTTCATGTATACCCCTTCCTTGATCATTATCCTAATATCTACTTCATATTGGGGAGAAAGAGACATGGGGGAGAAATTGAGAAACTGAAACAAGGTTCATAAGGAGATGATATGTATAGTTACTATATAAATAATATTGATTTGATGATCAATTATAAAAATGAATTCAACCATGGATTTATTCATATGATATTTTTTAGTATTTTTTTATGATTAATCTTAATTTTTTTCCATTTATTATAGTCATTATCTATTCATTGTGTGATTAATCAAATATTACATTAAATTCTCAGTCATATTTCTTGTGAGGATAGATATTATGAAATATATTAATGGTTCAAAACAAGAATTTGTCAAAAAAATATACATAATTTTTTTTGATAGTATTCAATGAAAGTAATCTCGTAATATTTCACCCCTTTTAACAAAATTCTAAAATATTTTATCCATATTATATATGACCATAAAACATGTAAGATGTTTAAAATATTGTGAATTTATTAAAGACTATAAGCATAGTCTTTGTTGAACATGAATATTAACTTTATTATTCACAAGGGATAACTAATATTAACATGTGGATCATTATAAGATGTTGATTAGGTAGTGAAATTTCATGAAAAAATATTGAAGAGTAAATATTCATGTATAATATGAATTAATGTTTATGAAATTTTGAATAATCATTCATCGGAGTTAGTGAAACACGTATCAAAACTTTTTAATCCTTGTATAATTTATATTTTATTTTATATCTTACATATCATGTGTATTATCTATATGTGATCGATTCACTGATTCCCTTTGATCTTCCTGATTAAGGTTTTTATACTTTTCCTTCTTAAACATTTTTGAATAATAATAATTGTGTGAAGTTTTAGAGATATTGTAGATTAAATTTATGATTAATAACTTTAAAATATTTTATTCATCGACAAGGGAATGTAAAATGGTGAATTTTTATCCATGTTTTATTAAAAATAATTAGAATAAAATTTTAGTGAACCTATATGTTTTTCTACACCGATTTTTTTAATAAGTTTCACTTAATGATATTTTTGGGGGGCTTCTTCTTAGTTTTTATTATTTTTTAATATGATAGATTCTTAATGATCCCAAAAATGATATTATATTTTTTATATTTATATATAGAGAGTTATATTTGTATTTTTAAGACATCAGGTTAATAATAAAATGTGAAATATTATATGACTTGTCATGAATTTTAATTATGGTAGTATATATATAACAATATAATTGGAAAAATATCATAAAATAATTAATACATATATATATATATATATATATAATATTATAATATTAATATCAATATGATCACAGAAATTATAGAATAACATTTTAATTATATCCCAAAAATTTTAACTACCTAGAGAAGGGTGATGGATTTAGATGTGTCTTTTTTTTATCATTTTCAATCACATAATTTCATAATCTCTAACATAATAGACATTGATCCAGTATATTTTTAGATAAATGATTATTCCCACTAATACCATGTTTTCAATTTAAAATCATGAATGAAAAATAAAAATCATGAATAAGGGTATGAATTAGTTACTTAGTTTACCACATATATAATTGTAAAACCAAGGTAAAAATATAATTCAATATTACTGTTCATTAATTCATAATATCATGTTAAATGATTAAAAATTTAATCATAGAATACTACTGATTCCTAGATTTACTATTGTTTCTAACTCTATGGTCATTACATCAAGAAATAAAAACATAATAAGGTCGATTAGAATATATTACATTTGTATAAAACTAAATCACAAAATCACTATGACCTCCAAATGTTATTCTTTGAATTATAATATATGATTTTTCCTTTATCTATTAAATAAAAAACAAATTTCTCATTGAACCTTATAAGAAAAAATATTTGTTGGGAGAGATTTTCCATTATCTTTAACGTGGTTTTATGTCTTCTCTATAGTAAAAACATATTATTTCTTTAAGAACCGGTATAGAAAAAATTGTTATCAAAATATTTTTCCTTTAATATGGTAAATAATTTATCCAACCCTCTATATATTTTGTATTCACGATCAATATGGAGATATAATTATTTATTTCTATCAATATATTTCTATTATATACACGATGTATTATCCTCAATATCTATTATTGATCATAAAATATATAATATCCTCCTATATTTTTTAATCATTACTCCCCATAAAACATTTCTAAATTGATAAATTTTAATTGGATCTGATCCGAAAAATAAAAAACCAAATCATTCCATATGATAAGGATATATAAAATATATATTTCATTTTAAAAGAAAAAAGAACATGTGGACATCACGATGATGTTGTTTCATAAATTATAATTATATCATTGAGAACCATTAATTCAAATATTTGATGTATAAAAGTTATATCAAATTTTATATGATGAAATTCGGATAAAAACATTCCTTACCACTCACTCAGAAGTATCATTTCTCTAGTGGGTTTATACTCATTCTGTATAACCCCCTATTTTTATGATCAATTATTATTCAATATTTATTTATTTATTATTTAAAATTGAGTTAAAATATAAATTTGCATGATATTTTTAAGGAAACATTTTTACTATGCATGGTCTGTAAACCATGATAGTAAATTTTCCATTCCCTTAGTTAAGATAAAAATTTCTCAAAACCATAATCTTTATTTACACTAATACAAGAACATTATTTTTGTTTTTATTTATATATGGATAATTTAAATTTTTTATGAATGTTGGGATTATTGTAGATAGAAATAGCTTCTGAATGATAAATTTTCTAAGAATTTATTTTAAAGAAAAAACAATAAATATTTTTTAAAAGAACTGTTTTTTATCAAAATCTATATAGTTGGTGTTTCCCATAGCCTCTCTTCCCATGGGTAATAATTTTCATATTCAATAAAATTACAATATCCATCACATGACATTGATCCTAGACATTAAATAGTCTTAGATAATATAGAGTAATTTACACCATTAATCATATGTTTTAATTATATATATGTATATATATGATAATATGATAATGAGCTTTGATTTTTGGCCCCATTATTCTCTCTAATATCTGTATTCATTTTCACTTTCATTTTCATTGTGATTGTGCACTCAATCTTGTTTATATAACCTTTTCACCATAGATTACAATGATAATTAATTGAAACTCAGAAAAAGGATCCTAATTTCTAAATAATTCATTATTTGAATCAATAATATGATCAAGCATCACAACACAATATAATAATTATATTATTCTCTACATTGTGAAATATTACAATTATACTATAAATAACTAACCAAGGTAAATCATAAACTTGTCAAAATAAAATTACATGGAAAACCCAAAAACATCTGAACCTGAGCATACCATAGGGTTTGGAAAATCTCATGCCTTAGTGAGGTAAAGTAAAATAAGGATGAACAAGGCGATTAAGAAGAAGAAAAAATTAACCAAAAATATCATACCATAAATTTTTGGAATAAATAGTGACTGATAGAAGTGTGAGGAGGCACATAACCAAACCCTTTCTTAGTTTCAAGAGAAAGAGGGGGTTGAGGAAATATAATTTATTATTATTATTATTTTAAATTGTATTTTATTTATTTTATTTATTTAATATATATTCAATGAAATTTTAGTCGGTTTGGTCATATATATTTACCAATCTTGTTCTAACCATCCACCAATACTGTTGGACCTAAACACCCTAAACGGGATGGTGACATAGTTAGCGATATTATGCGCCAGTTGTGTGGTTGGTCATGTAAAAAACGTCTGATTCATCTTCATTGTTTTGAAATAGTCTATACTAATAGTGTGACAAACATTTAACCTTACAAAAAACCCAATATTTAACAATTTAAATTTAAAACATGATACAACTTAAAACTAAACAACAATGATAAATATACTGAAATTAAAAATGAAATAGTATTGGTTCTGGGTGGGTAAATTATTCCCACCCATACAATTTATTCCCCAAAAAACTCCCAAGATTTATTTTGTATCAAGTTATATGAAATATTAAAATCACTACCCAAGGAATGATCTGAAAAAGGTATGATGATCCTCAACAAATTTTCATGAGAACCTAAGAAGTAGATGATGAGACCAAAGGAATCAAATCAATGTATGAAAGGTCTATGGCATGAAACTATCCTTCAAAACACCACCCAACATGGAATATCTTATACCCAATCATATATATCTTGAAAGGATCTCACTATAGGTATATTTGGGATCTCTATTACAATAAAACACACAACCAAAAATCAAGAACAATCAACATAAATGAGTGGGGACGAGCATAGAATAAACAAAGAAACAAACTAGAGAAAAAAAATTCAAAATTATAAAAGAAAAAACACAATAACTAGAATACAAGGTTCATTGTGATCTTATTTTATGTTGGTCTCCACCCTGTTTGAGGAATCTATATAAATTTTAATTTCTAATGATACAAAATAAAAAATCTAGAAAAAACCTATAAAACCAATGGAACCACTTAACATCCCATGCCACACTATATGACCTAAATAGAAGGCAACAATAGTACATGTAGTGGGTCTCCCCACCATTAATGAACTATCTAGTCAATTGATTGAACAAAGATGGTCACTCAATAGACTATCTTTTAACACAAAAGGGCCAACCAAGGATACTCAAACTAAGAACAAAAAAAATTCATAATTCATAATTCAATAATTTATAGAATCTCTAAAGAGGTTCCAACCCAAAAAATACTCCTAATGTAAGATAACCAATTTTGAGGTCTCGCCTATTATTTTGAACCACAAAAATTACAAGAAAATAGGTCCCCAAAGATCTTGTAATATGAATTTTCAAAAACAGGATGTCACAAAATGGTAAAGCATAAATTTTTTTCATTACAATATTGGAGACAAAATGTTTAACACATATCCCCCTCACATTGAGACTCATGTACTATGTTAAAATATTCACTCTCATCCTTGTGGATACAACCCTAATTTCCTTGATCACCATCTACTCCATAGTGAGGATCTAAAAATCTCTGATTGAAACATCATGGTACAATGACCCATATACAGATTCTCTTCAGGTGACCCATTTAGCTCCACTAAATAGATCGTATTTCTTTAAGACACTACGGTTGAGTGATTCAAATACTTTAATTGGATGAATGTGGATGGGGACACAAGAAGACATGGCTATTGTCCAATTTCATGAATGAATTTGGATCAACCACTAAATTCTATGTCTAGGTAGGATCATTAATGATAATACCCTTAGAAACAATTATATATAATTCCGGGAAAGACTCCATCAAACTCAATTTTTATATTATCTCACAAATAAACAGTCACCAAAACATATCCTCAAAATTTCCTTCACCTATAATACCATGGAAGGTACCATAGAGACTAATTGTTTGGTCTTTTTATGAAGACTCTTCTGCAGAATAACCTAAAAAGGAAACATAGAGTCAAACCAAAGAACATTAAAAAGAAAATCTCCACACTTCATTCAAAAAAAATCCAAACTAAAAATACGATTCTGAAAACATTTATAGCATAAAATAACCATAATACCAAAAGGAGATATCTAGCACATAATGGAATAATAATTATAATCCCATTTATCAATGCATTTTTATCCTCATTTTTTTGAAAAATATTTTCAGAAATCAAAACATATTTAAGAGGTTAAGTACCAACCATTGGTATTCCATAAATCCTCACACATATACATACGTATAATATCTCAATCACCAATCCAGAAATATCAGTAACCATCTATTTAACACATAAATATATTTATATAAATATATATATAAATATATCTGTTTATGTGTGTGTTAATTCATAGAAGTAACAATAGTCAAAATAAGGCATTTCCATATCAAAGAAAAAATAACCAGACCCAATTTAAAACTCCCAAAAAAATTAAATCTTCTTATTATCATTAAAGAAAAAAATTTACAAATTACCCTAGAAACATCATTTTCAAATTTCATAAATAAATTAAAAATACAAGAAAATTCCCAAATCCATTTCACAATAACATTTTATAAAACCATTCAATAAAACTAAAACATTTCTTAAATCACATTCGTTTTAGAAAACAACCATTTCATCTTCATGGATTCAAAAAGTTTTCATTTTAAAAATCCCATTCCAATAATCCAACTAGAATTTTAAAACCCATGTTAAGGAATGAAAAAAGTCAACCAACTACCATTAACAAACAATATCAACCCAATAATTGGTTAAAAATCCGAAAATCATAAAGTAACTGATGTGACACATGGCTTGGCTATAAGGATTGGTAGGCTAGGATCCAACCAGGTGATAAAATTAGAGGTCATCAGAGGCCTTTTCATGGTATTTTTATGGTATTCATGAATGTATACAATAACCATACACACTATTAATCACTTCCAAAAAGACCGACAAATCCTCATGACCATCCAAATTTTATTATACAAAAACCAACGACACCGAAAACACTGATGTTTGAAGATTATATATTGAGGTAAAATAGTCATTGAACATAATGGAAATTCATGAATCTTTCTAAATATGTGGTGATCCATCACCTAATCATGACTGTACAAATGAATTATGAAAATAATAGACATAAACATTGTGCTAACCCCAAATTACATGGGCTAATTGCATCGAATATGATTTCATCACAAAGTAGCCTCGGTCATCCCCAAACTAGTCACCCAAGCAACATAGAAAACCCAAAAAAATTGATTGTGAGCATACCTTAGGGTTTCGAAACCCCAATACCATAGAAAGGGAAATGATAAACAAGGAATAATAATGTGATGGAGAAGGATAAAATCATACATGAGAATATTTTATGATGAATCAGAAGAATAATACGAAATCTAAGGTATTGAGAGGGAATTTTGTTGGGGATGGAACCATTCAATCCTAGTTTTCTTTCCTATATGTGGTCCCTCTGCTTCTATGATTTTCTTAACTGAATATGTGCGGCATCCTAATCACTCTATTTCTCCTCATTGGCTTCCTTCTCTTCATGATCATTCTTGGGCTCTCTCTAGATTGTCACGCATCTCAGAGTTTCGTCCTCTCATTCCGATATCTGCACTATTGGTGTTCCCTCTTTAGAGAAGTGTCTTATTTTATTCTTTATGCAGTGACCTCGGGGTATTATCTGGTGCGTCGAGATTTTGGATCGGGCCTTAGATCTATCACTGGGTTTCTTCATCTCCTCAAATATCTCTTCACGATCTAGGGCTCCATCCCCTCTTTCTTGGTTCAATGTTTCGGTCATTTCTTATCTTATTTAATTCCTTTTTACCCTAACCTCTTGCTTCTCACTACGCAGTCTTGACTTCCTGTTTAATACATCAGTTTTTTCTCTCCACTTCCCTTCTAGTTACCGCTTTTCCGACCCCACTATGGTCCAGGGTGCTAGTTTTCTCGAGGAGGTTTGAGATGTGTAGGATGAATTGTGACGAAGTCCTAGGATCTCAGTTATATTCATTGTGGAATCAATAATCGGGGTTGGTCATTTTGGTTGTGTTCATGTTTTTTTGGAGACTCTTCTGCTAAAAAATATACCCTTATTTCTTTTTCTCTCAGCGCTCTCCTTGTTGGACGACAAAAGTGGATTCAAGAGGCATAGGGATGTGTGGCTTGTTCAGTCGGTGTATTTAAAGGAGGATCTCACTTATTTCATCCTCAATCCTTGTTGTAGCTGTACATTTGATTAAATTAATATCAGAGGATTGAGTTTTTATTCCCTGGAGGTTGTAGTTTTTGTATTTCGGTTAATTTCGATAGTTATTTACGGATTTTCTAATGGAAAGGTTGAAGTTTGAATCTATGGTTGAACATTTCTGGTGGTCATCAGAGGAAAGTCAGGCGGTGTTGAGGCATGGAGGATGGGGTCCTTGATGATACAATGTCTTTACTAGCATGTTTTGGTGATTTTTTGCAGCTTGTGGTGGTGGATGGGATGATGGTGACGAAGTGTAGACAAATGTTGTCGAGTAGATGTAGTTTTCTCAGTGGTGTTATTTGAGGAGACAATAGTATAAATTGTGAAACAGGTGTATTGATAGTCTTAACATGATAGTTTGGTTTTGTTTCATCATTTTGATATTTTAATTTTATAATGTGGGATTTTTGATGGTGTGACTTAATAGAGATGGTCTGGTTTATAGGTTCTCACTTACCCTCAAAGTGAATTTTAAATAAAATAAAAGTAGATTGTGGGACAAGGTAGTAGAAGGGTGAGGCAGATAAGGTTGAGATCCGCTCAGGGTGTCGAGAAAGATAGAGGTGTATAAGTGAGGGGTTATAGGTAATAGAATTATTTTTAGCTTTTTATTTAATTAATTAAGTTAAATTAAATTAAATTGATTAATTTTTTATTTTTGTTTTCAAAAGTATTGAAACCATGAATGGTTTGGCCGCATAGTTTCCCAAACAATATACCAACCATGTGCCTATATTTAAGGTCATAGGTAGCCTTCACAGATTTTCCTTATAGATGGAGAAATTGGGGAATGGTCATGTGGTTGTACCTATTAAAAACAATATATAAACTCATACATTTTAAGGACTAATTATTCTTATAGTTCACTAAACGTACACCCCTTACGGAAAATCCCAAAAATTGAAAAATAATATTTAAAACTCTCTCTAGTTGAAAAAAATAATGATAAATATAATTAAATAAATACAAATTATATAGTTAAAGGTCGGGTTGTGATAGCTACCTACATAAATAATTTTTAAATAATATAATTCTTACATGAAAATGGAATTTTATATGTTTTTCAGATATTCTTTTCGCATTATATTTCATGTTCATATCACCTCTACTTATTTGAAGGTATATATCTACATATGAGGCTTATTTTTTATTTCATATATTATTATAATTATTCCCCCTCAAGATAATATTAAAAAAATAATTATTTAGTTTCATAATCATTTATCGTGGTATAAAAAATGAGATTTTATGGACTAGTAAAGATTCCAACAATCAAATTCCATTCAATTTTCTTAAGTCAATGTGATGGGTTATTAATGATGTTTTATTAATAATTTATGTATATGACTTCATGAAAACATAACTCAACAAATAATATCATGAAATTATTCCTCAATATGTGGTAGAATAATGGAAATCAAAAACCTATCATTTGATTTAGTTTACGTTAATAATTATTTAATAAACCAGGATGATGGATAAATAGAATTTTGCATCCCCTATTTCATCGTAAAACATAAGGGTTTTGAGATTAATTATAATGTAAATTCTCATGATTCAGGTTATATTAATTTTTTATATTTTTAATATATATAATATTGTTTTAATTTGATTAAATTTTGACTATAATGTTAAATACATGAAATAAATTACGTATTCTAATAAAATTGATATATATATATATCCCTCAAAGATAATTAAATCCTAGAATACAAATTCATGTTATTATCTTGATGAAATCATAAAACCAAATCCAACAGTATAATTATATCCCTTGATGTGAATGAGAACGTGTATTTAAAAAAATTTATTTCGTTTAATAAAGTAATTTTAAATATAAAATATTTATTTTAGATCATGTTAGTTGTGAACATTATTTTTTTTAATTGATCATTTTGAATTATTTTTTATGAGAAAATGAATAAATTATAACAAAATAACAACCTATATATTTTGGAGGAAGAAAACATTTAAAAATATTAATAAATTTTATTAAAATTTATGAAATATTTTTCCACTCAAGGATGATATGGTATATTATCCTTTGACATTATGGAGAAAAATATTTTTTTAATTATCTTTTTCCCAATCAAAAAAAATATAATGAAAAATTCTAGTATTATTTATATTTTTATGTATTTTTAATATTATTTCTAGAAATTCATTCAATAGTATTTGTATATTATTCTTTTTATTTTGTATTTATGTGATGATGGATTTATATATTTTTTATTATATTTTTTAAAAATAAATATTCCACCAAAAAAAGATAAATAATGATAATAATGATAGATTAAATTTGTATTTTTATTAAATATTCTCATTGTAACATTAAGACACTTCGTTTTAAGTACTTACTTCCCTCAATTTTTATTATCAGTTGTTTTGATATTTTCTCTGTCATTTTTAATAACATTTTGAGGTATTTTTTCTTCTGCATAGTTTTCTCACAATCCCCGAAAACTATGTGGGCCAATATGGGGAACCATGCACCATTCGGTCATGTATTATAGGAGCACTCATAGTTTGAAAATGAAAATTAATAATCATGCATCCTATCCCTCAAACCAAATGGATTGAGGTAGTGGTATCATGTACAGTGGGAACACCATTTTTTAAACCATGCATCCAAACCATTTAGGTTTCTCAGTAGCCTAGAATGGGGATCATAGCTAGTGCATGTTTTGGGAAACTATGTGAAAAAATACCATGTGATATGCATTAATTAATAGAAATCATAATTTTGAGACATGATATCTCTTTGACTTCCCCCATTATTCTTTTGTTGGAAATAGATCTTGATTAAGGAGACATAGTTTGGAGATTTTGATAATTCGTTTGATTATAGTAGTTTATTTTGAATGATCTTTGAGTGACTGATAAATTATTTTATTTTAGTTAGCCATGTCATACTGTTCATCAGTTTTACTATAGATCCTCTATTATTATCTAGAAAAAATCATATTTTGGGGATGATAATTTTATATCTATGGTTTTTCATATGATGTAATTATATTTATTCTATAATTTTTTTTGGAATTGGGATTTGTTTCCCAGATCATTATTGGTTAAAGTGAGTTGTTTATTATTCATTGTGGTATGTATTTGTCTCTCTCTTATTGTTATTTATATATTTAATTAGTGTATTATTGATTAATTATGGCTATTTTATTCTCACATAATTCTTCTGTCTATTGATTTTGTAATGTTGGTTGCTATGTTGGAAGATTATAGATCATATAAATGAGCCAAGTGATTTTTAAGAAAAACCCAATAAATATAATACCATGATGTTTGTTTATTTTGAATTATATTTCTAAATTATTTAAAAATCATGATTTGATATCTTTTTATTATTAATTTTTAAATTTACACATTTATGCATTTGTTTGATGAAATCTCATTGATAATAGATTTGAAAATAAATTATTCATTTTTGATAAAATGATCATAATTTAAAATAATGGATTGGATCACGATTATCTATACATTTGAGATGCAAAGGCATGATGTGTTTTATGTTTTTAATGAATTTAATTTATTTGAATGTCAATTATTTTTGATAAAAATAATTGATGTTGATTTTTGAAATGAAATGGAATTTTATGTAAAAATAAACTAGCTGTAGATTGTAGTGGTTGTTTGAAATGATTTGAGATTGAATAAAATTAATGATATCTCATTCGATTAATTAACAAATAGTAAAACATGAGAGTTTGGTTAGTTAGGATATTAATATGCATGATAGGAAAAACTAAATACCTGGAAATGGACTGATGATCATTATGAAAAATGAAATCATGATAAGGGTAGGGGACTAATTCTTTGGAATTGATTTATATTCCACCTTATTTTAGGATATAGGGATGTGTGTTCACACTAGGATAATTATTTCACCAAGATTTAGTGAAACCTCGTGACTAGACATAAAATACATCAAGTCTTATAACAATATTTATATGAGTAAAAATTATTTTTAGATGCCAATTCTAATGAAATTGTTTATTCTTTCCCATTTTTGATGAAATTAAATTTTTATTGAAAAATTTAATTACATATTTTTTAATCTATGGAATATATTTTTCTAAATTGATTATAATATAATTTTAATTTTTTTTGAAGATAAGGATTTATATTGAATTATGGAAATATTATAATTCAAAATTTTTTAAAAAAATTAATTCATTTGGTTTATTTTATATGGATTTATTATTAAATACATTGTGAGATCCTAATAGGATATTGTTTCTCACACCCTACTTTTTCCTTTAAATTTTTTAGATCTTCTTGTTCTAGGTGTAGAAAAAGTGAAAGCACCACGTGGAGGTGGACGATGACCTTGAAGAACGGGTTTGATATAGTTCATGATGAAAGGCGGCGTATGTGATCTACTGGTTACATGGTTATCTTGAGTTGGCATATTTTATATTTTTATGTGATGATTTCGGATGATGTACCATTTTTATTAATTTTCTAATATACCTTTTATGGTTTTACACTTGATGATTTATTTGTCATATCTATTTTTTATTTTGATCATATCAACTAATTTTTCTTGTTTGGTTGTTTTTATAGTGAAAATTTGTATATTTATTTTATTTTATCCCCAAATTCAAATCTCTAACACTTGGAGATTCATAATACCCTTAGTTCCTTGTCAATATTGATTTGGGTTATGTTATCTAGGTTATCCAGGTCGGTTCATGATAATACTTAATGATAAATAATAAATTATCATTCATGAATCATAAAATTCACAGAATGTACTGATTCCCTGATATGAATGTAATTTTAATTACTATATTTTTTATCATAAATATAATAAAACTATTTATGAAAATAATGATATAATTTTTGTTAATCGGACGTAAATTTATTAAATAAATATTTTTTTGGATTAAAATTTGATAAAAATAATTGGCCAAAAAGGATTAATGGAATATGTGATATAGAAAAGAAATAGAATATAAAATTTCTAATACAAACTAATAACTTTATTTATAATGATGATATTTTAATAAAAACATTATTTCTTTTGATAATGTTGATTACAACATCAATATATGAATCTTTTAAGGGTTCAAAATTCTTGAAATATTTTCAAAATTATTAGCGGTTAACCTTATTTGGGAAACTATTATTTAGGGTGGATTTATTAAGATATATTTCATATTGGTATTAACATATATATATATATATAAGTAACATTTTGACAATTATTTTTATCATGTAATGGTTATTATAATTATATATTTTTACATTAATTCACATATCATTGATAATATAAAAAATTAGTAAAGAGTTTAGCAAATTAGTTCCATATTTACGATGATGTTATAATAAAATTCATTATATTATAATTTAATCATCCAAAATATAATATAAATAATTTTTAAATAAATTTACATATTTATGAATAAAACCCTACTAATTAATTATCTTCCTTCCATGAGTGATAAAATGTATACAGTTGGAGAGAAAAAAATGAATTATTTATCCTGGAAGGATGAAATATAAAGGAAAATTTTATATATCCTTAATCGATATAAATCTATTTTTTTATGTAGCATAAAAATAATTAGTGAACTTAGAAAATATATTTCTTCAAGGTAAATATCTTACAAACACATTGATATTTACAAGTTAAACAATATTATTGATTACAAAATGTAAAACCAATATTATTTTCTCACACTGATGTTAAATATTTTTCTAAGACCTATAATTTGAGGACCTGACCCGTGCTTGGGCTTGAGCCGCCACTACACCATTCCCACCACTATATGTCATGGGATGGAGACCAGGGTTGATGGCCTAACGGACAAGGGAAGGACATTAAAAAATACCTATAAGAACACACACAACCATCTCAATGTAGAATTGTACTAGATTTAAATGAAAAATATGAATAATTCTAGTTAAAAAAAGAATTAAAATTATCTATAGATTACAATAGTACGGTAGAGTAAACAGGAAAGTAAATGGAAAAAATACATGCCCAACCTGAAAATGTCCCAACCTGAAAAAAATGGAATCTAAAATTGTAAAAGAGCTCAAATTTTTCTCCCCAATCTATGGACATTGTACATATTTCAAACTTCCATGTATCCATTAGCCCCTCTAAAGTAACCACCTACCGATCCATAATTTTCAAAATACATTAATAGTGTGGGAAGATACCATGCAAGGGTGAGTTTTTACAGACCTCGTAGGATTCCCCCCAAAGCTAAATGGTGAGTAGTAAGAGATACAATATGAATGGAAAGATAGTATATGTGTGATACTATAAAAGAGAATAGCTCAACCAAAATAAATATAGAGTACACTCATCCAAGAATAAAGTTCTAGACATGGTGAGTAGATAAAATAAACATCGCATATATTCCACCTATAGTATGTGAGTATACTCATCCAACCATAAGAAGGTAAACATAGAAATCACTCGGCATACCCTGTGCATCTTCACCTGTCATCGGAAGAGATTAATCAAATTATATGTTATTTACAAATATATATATTATCAATCAAATTAAACACAAATAATAGAGAAATGGGATCTCAATATCTTATCGTAGCCTAAGAATATGAGTCTCCAATAGTTCTAAATGTCCATCAATGATGACCATCATCTCATGCATCATCCCAGAAGTAACCATCCAAGTCATGCCTTGACTCAACACTATCTCGCATAGTTTGTGGGCCACAATATATAAGTAGAGGACTTGTGTCCTACAATGTCAGGGGATTTCACTCTATATATAACCATAGTGGACTTTTACCCATGATAATGTGGGGTTCCACTCTAGTGTCACGAGGAACCATGCCATATTTGATAGGGGGTTCCACTCAGACGTTGTTGAGGACTCCACTGCCTAGTTCTATATGAGAGTAATAGACAATATTCTTCCAAGACTCCACTAACCAGCTCTATTGGAGGGTACTAAACGGTATTCATTAAGGACTCCACTGTCCAACTATACTATAAGGAATTACTCAACAATCATCAGGTACTCTACTAATCTACTCTACTAGAGGGTTCCACTCAGTAATAATTAAGTACTCCACTACCCAACTCTACTAGAGGGTAACACTCGGTAATAATCAAGTACTCCAATTCTCGTCTCTACTAGAGGGTACTACTTCATTATCATTGAGGACTACACTACCCAACTCTACTCGAGGGTATTACTTGGTTAGTCTCTAGTGATAATGTGTAATCTCTATCATCACTGAGCATTACCTTTCTAAGAATAATTCCTACAACATTCCATATTGTATCTTGAAAACCACATAAGAGGGAACCAACTCATTCTATATGGTAAAAAGTTTCGGAAATCCAACATTCATACCAAAATTGTAATTCAAATGAAAAGATGAATGATTTATGTTTCCAAAAATAGAACCAAGGGATACACGGTGTGTGAGGGAACCCACATGATATATGGTCTCTCTCCACTACTTAGTCATGTCCTTATCTAGTACATGGATCCCTATCCATGTGGAAATACACAACAGGTTACTTCAAATAGGGAGTTACCGGGGTGCTTTAGTTCTGTCCACAAACTTCGATACATGGCCATATGCCTGGTTGTGCACTCCTAGACAGAGTCATTCAAATGTGTTCCAAAAATGGCTCATTAGCCTAGGGAATAGGTACTTGGTGTTTATAAGTGATACACACCATGACATCCTTATGATTTCCCAAAACTCTGGCTACCACATTTTTGGGGCTATACCCTATGTGTTCTTCCTTGTACATGATGTGTAGTTGGAAATTTTACATAAATCTAGATCCATGATATGTGTGTTAAAATTGGTTATTCTACCATATCTCCAACATTGAATCCTCTCAAAAAATTTGGATCTAGCAATGGATCATGGTTTCCATACATTATTCTCTAGAATTTGGATTCAATTTGTTCATCGAGAGGTTCATCGCACATCCAGCACACCTTGGTTCTCTCTGACATTGATTTATCAATCTATGATCATTGAAACAATAATTTTTTTCTTTGCAATAATCCTAGATTTAACATTATTAAATCAATCCACTAATATTTTATTGACCCGTCACAATTATGGTTGTATGACCGGTATTAGTATCACATAAAATTTTAAACTTGGACCGTAGGGTCCTACCTAAGAGGAATGTGAGAAATATTTTGGATATAATCACCATATTTAGGATTTAGAAATAATTGGACATGAACTATTGTACAAAATAAATAATGGGGATACTTGGATTAGAAATTTTTTTTAAAAAAAAATTAAACTGGTACATAGGAGAATGATTACAACATAATTGGTACAGATCAGTAAAAGGGATCGATATGATATGTTGGATAAATAAACAAGGTATTAAACCACAATATTATGAGTCTTTCATTGATATTGGACAATTATTTATTGAAGAAATATCTCTCCAACTATTGAATGACTTTGTTGAATTAACTGCACTCTAATCTACTATAATCTGGCATTTCATCCTCGTATGAGGAGATTCTCTAATGAATTAGGATAGAGAATCTCTAGAATTATCCTAGGTTTTATGTTGCCAATATTGTAGAATTTAACATGGAATTATAGCTATAAAAATTATAGTTTATGAAAAAATGAATCAATTAATTTACTAATTAATTAATTTATCCACTTCATGTACCTCTAATGTGCGAGATTTCCAAATGCCCTATGTCGACCAATTTTAGTTCGGACCTAGGGTAAACAACATGTTCTAGAGTCAAACATGGTTTTATATTTCTTATTTGATTTTTTTAATTTGTATGGGTATCATTTTATTTAATGATAAACTATTCATAATATAAAATATATTTAATATTTTTATAAAATTAATTCATGGCACATCGGGTCACAGAATCACACATCGTCTTAGAACCTAGCTTAGGAAATATATATGGATATATTTTATTGTCTTATAAGGATAAAATAAAATCTCTACATCATTCCTGACATTCATATTTTCATCTATATAAAAAGTATGAAAAAAACTCATGATATTGAACATGCACATGGATCATCCACCCTTGAGAACTATCCTATATGTTCTTATGTTGGCACAACACATGATCCAAGGGAATGTTCCATCCATACATGGGCCTCGTCTATCAATCCTAAATCTCATTTGGGTGACCTGAAAACCAGATCAATCCTTGATTTCTATCTTACCCCATTCAATAATCTGCATGGGTTCTTGGATGTATCTTCTCAACTTTGACACATGGAAGATGTCATACACCTGTTCAAACTATGGTGGTAGGGTAAGGTAGTAAGTAGCCTCACCAACCATCCACATGACCTTTAATGACTCAATGAACCTCAAGGATAGTTTACATCACCAAATGAACCTCTACAATCCTTATCATGGGGAAACTCTCAAGAAAATTTGGTCACCAATTTTGAACTCCAAGGGCCAGTGATGATGATATGAATTAGATTTTTACAAACTCTAGGTAACCATAATCTGATCATGGATGTCCCAGACTTTATACTTCATCACATACACCATCTCTGGTCCCACAAGATATATTTTACCAATCGCATTACAGTACATGGTTAACCATCAAGGTATCCTATACAAGACCAAAAAAGGTGTCATGTCAATGGTAGAGTGGTAACTGTTGTTTTATGTAAACTCTACCATGAGTAAGTGATCCTCTAAAATTTAAAAAACCATTAACATGCAAGCCGTAATTATACCCTCCAACACCTGGATAGTTTGATCGGTCTACCCATTAGTTGAGGGGTGAAAGGTTGTATTCATCCTCTTTTGGGTCTTGAATGCCTCCTATAGGCCTCTCATCAATGGTGCCATAAATTGTGCATCACTATCATAGACAATATTAAATGGAACCCCATGAAAGAGAACAATATCCAATACATATATTTGGCCCAAACACTACACTGAACTCTACTCATTGGTAGCAAGGATGTGTGCCAAAATACTGATTCGGTCAACTATCAGCCCGATGGAATCATCGACATTTAGTTTTGTATAGAACAACTATCAAAAGGTATATGGACATTCTGTCCAACTTACACTTAGACATCTCAAGGGGAACCAAAATGTCTACTGAATCATGGTGCTCATCCTTCATATACTAAAAATTGATACACTAAGACATAAACTCAACTATGATTTCTCTCAGGATGAAACAACAAAAATTACATTAAAGGAATGTGTACATATTCACCATACTGGGTTGTAAAACTAGGAGGGAACTATGGAACCCTTGCATCACCTCCCCCAACATTGTGATTGGAACCACCATCTATCCCTAGAAAAATATGACCTCATAACCTCTTTTATAATATCAATCCGGAATGCCACCTATGTATATTTGTTCATGTAATACCTCATAATCGGTGCATCACATATGCGACTCTCTCACACAATTGAGAAGTGAAGAAGACAATACCATTGACTACCGAAATGATATACCCTTATGCTCTACCATGGTCGGCTTCAAGGAGGTAAACTGCTCAAAATACCCTAATACAAAAAAAATCATGGGAATTCATGCTAAGGTAATAATCTAATATATTTTCCTTCTCTAATGTATAGACTGTCTCAAATTCATAGTCCTGCAGTAACTTCAATGACTGTCACTACCTCAGGTTCATGTATCTCTAGGTAAAGATGAATCCGAGACTCTAAGGGTCTGAGTAAATCACAAATAACTCCTCCTGATGCTAGTTCCTCCCCAACATCATCTATAATAATAACATGGGGACCTCAAAGTCATGAGTCACGTGTTTATACTCATGGGATCTCAACTACCTTGACCAATAAGTGATCACATCCTATTGTTTCATCCATATCTAGCCAATCCCAGCTTCGGAGGTATCACAATACACTACATAATCCAATCCCTCCTATGGTAGTCTCAACACAGGGAAAATCATCATCCTCTTCTTAAACTCCTATAAGGCCTTCCAAGACTACTCAGTATAGATAAATGGTTTCCCTTTCTATGTCAGGGTGGTCAAAGGTGACCTAAGTTGAGAAAATTCTGCCACAAACCTCCTCTATTACCCCACCAATCCATGAATTTTTCACACCTATAACATAATTTTTTGTGGATCCAAAGTAATAAAATCATTTATATTCATTTAGTACATGGATAAACTACATTATGAAATGAAATTAATGAGATATTGAACATCATTTATTCAAAACTAGAACTTTTAGAGCCTTCTATAAATATATTTCTCTCAAAGAAAATATAGAACTGTTCTCTGATGGTTTGTATAGTCCTCCTTTGATGTAGTGTAGATGATTATTTAAAGGAAGAATATGACTAAAAACTAGTCCATGTATTTATAGAATACATGGTTCATCAAATCTATAAAAATGATAGGGAACTTTTTGACAACAAATGGCATCACTAGAAACTGATAGTGTCTATAGCAACATCAAAATGTCATATTTGGAATATCAGTCACATGAAACCTCAACTTGTAGTAGTCAGACCTGAGATCAATCTTTGAGAAATATCTTGTCCCTCTAAGATATTAAAATATTTCACCAATCCTTAAAAAAGGGTGACTAATTCTTTAAAGTGTCATAGTTCATGAGAATATAATTCATGAAAAGAAGCAAGATTATGTATGTCTTCTTCATAAAAAACACTCAAGATTATTATGGGGACATACTAGTTCGGATGAAAACACATTCCCAAAGGTCCCGAAACTGAAGTAGTTTCTCCCTTAGGCTAGTAGGTTCTATACTATATGCCATATAAGATATTTGGGTGGTGCTAGTATGTCGGTTAATGAAAAACTCTATTTAACACCTCAAATGTATTCCTAGAACATCCTCAAAGAGGACGTCCATATTGTCCTCTACAACGGAAGAAATATTGATTCCTAAAGAGCCTTCTTCAACTAGGGATATACTCTCCAACGGATGGGTGATGGGATGTAGCCTCTGTCTTTTAGGACCCACTCGCCCCACCAGGGGATCCTTCTCACTCTGTAAATAGACAATCTCATCCCATCAGTGTGATTGAATCTGACTTGTCTGTATTCATAGTAAATCTAGGATGAGATTGTGGAAAACCAATACATAACTGATATTATATCATGAGGATTAATATTGATGATAGGAATGTCCCATGTGGACTACTCTCCACAATGTGATTGCTCACACTTAAAACCAATAAAAGATACAAAAGTTTTATTCCCAGTAGGAACCTCAAGATGATGTTGTTGAGGTTATGTATCAACTGGGAGATCCATCTATCAAATCTATATTATAGAAATTAAAGATAGACTAGAACCTATTTTTGCTAATACTGAAGTAAGAGTATAATAAACATTGATTTTACGTGAGATCATCTCATACGTTGCGAGGTCGTAAGCCTTGAAAGACTATAGTTTTTCGAAGCATTGGATGTCATCTCTTTAAGCCTGTCGTGGCCCTCCTAGTAGTGGGGGGAGAATATCATATGTATAATTATGTACATAAATTGAAATCCCTCATGTTTAAACTTAATAAGAATATGACTAAATCAGTTATTATGTTTACTTATACACTATTTATCAATAATTGTATTACTTAAGATATGTATAAGAATTTAAATATATGAGAAAAAATTTAGAAAATGTTTTATTTCATTCCTGAAATATGTTGATTATGTTGATTTGTTGTCCTACAACCTACTATGTCTACTTTTGTAAGTATGTATATTGAATGAAGTGAGTATTAAAATTTTAATATATGAAGGTCCTAGTTCGACATGAAACTAATATAATAATGTCATGGATTATCATTCACATTAAAAAGGGAATAACATTTCCCTTGACAATGAAAACCATGAAATTCCATGATTATATTTCAAAAGTGTCTTCATTTTTTAAATGACATTATATTATGGTGAACATACTATCTTGGATTTAATGTGTGATTACTCGTAAGAAAATTAAACTTCGTCTCATGATGTTACCATTTGGTAGTTTCTATAATGGGAGATTAGGAGAAAAACCCACATGTTAGAAATCAATATATTTTTATGCCATTGGATTTTACTTTCTATGGTAATGTGTAATGATATTGAGATAATAATAATAATATTAATTTATTTAATGAATATCACACTTTGATGTATTGTCATAAACCATGATTACATAGTTCATAATGATATTCAATATATAATGCTAATCATGAATTATGTGTAATTAATGTATGACTAAAGGAAGAATTTTTAATTTACATCATTATGAGTGTTTGTATCTAGAAACATTATTTAAATGTAACTATAATAATAAATTCCATGGATATGGTGAAATGATGAGTTTATTTCATATAGTCAAAGAAAGACGTATCCATAATATTGGTTGGTGGCATGCATCTGAAACCTACATGAAAGGATATTGTAAGAAAGGGATTATATTATTAAATTAGTGTTCATATGTGGTTTTTTCATTGCAACATATATTTTTTTCTTTTTGGTTCCATGACCCATTACTAGATAGTAATCTTGAACATTATAAAATTTCCCCGAATGCCACTAAAGAAGTGTCATATAGGGTTACACACAATGTGTTTCATTTTTCATAATGAAATATTATTTATATTTTTAAATTTTAATAAATATTATTCTACATCATATGAGTTTATAATTTTTATATTTTTATTATTTGATTACATATATTAAATAATTTATTATTTTTAAAAGATTTGTTTTTAAGTAAATGATTATAAAATATTTATTTATCACATATTATTCAGTCCATAAAATAATTATTTATTTAACAAATAGTTTAATTTTTTATGAATATTAAATAATATTTATTAACAATGATATGAATTGAATATTTTTATATTTTTAATGAATATTTATTTAATAAAAATGTTAATTTTTTTATTCGATAAACATTCAGGGAGATTAACATACACAGATTATGTTCTTTGATTAATATTAATTAGTAGAACTATAAAAATTATTTATCATTGTAAAAATTAGCACATTCACGGAATAAAATAATAATAATACTTTATTACATGGCATGTTATTTCTATATGGTTAATATTTTATTAAAGTTCTCTTATGAAAGTAATTATACATTTAACTATGGCCTTAGTAAAATAAAAATATCATTATAACATTCAAGAGATTTTTAGTCGTTATGCAAAATTGATTCTTCCAAAGTTCCCCATACAACTATCATTCTATAAAAAACAAGAAGAACAAGTGACATTTCTTCAATTTTTATGGAACATGAAGGGTTTAATAGTGAATAATGTAATATAGAAATTTAGTTATGCTAGAATATGAGAATTTATGGATGATGTTCATATATTTTTGGCACCCATGTTGATCACCACTATAGGGTCTCATCATTTGGTTCTCAAAATTAAATGACACTACATTAAATGTGTTAGAAAAATAATAATCCTAAATTATAAAATATCACATGACTGAGGTAATCATTCTTATAATTCATAAATCAATTAGAATATTGATGTTAAAATATTTCTCTTGTTCTAGTATCTATTTTTTCAATTATCATTTGAAAAAATTTCATTGTCCATGATATTTACATATTGTACATTTTCAATGATCTATCAAATTTTTTTAAAAAAAATTCGTCCATTAGCGCAAAATATATTATTCTACTGTACCTAGAGCCATCAAGTTGTATTAGAGTGGTCATGTTCGAATTTAATGTTATATATTTGATCGCTGATAATTACACATTTAAAAGTTAAATTTAATCTACATTATTATTATTCTTTTATATGATCATAAACATATCTTCAATCTCCTCTTAATTTATAATATACCTAACAAATATTGGTTAATAATTAATAATTCCCACATCTAATGAACCCATATAGAGGGGCCAGGATCTATGGATGGATAACATCGGGTTATATAGTATCTTCTCCTTTTTTTCCCAAACTATGTGTCCTTTCTTGTTTCCTTAGGAAACCTACACATACTATGGGTATCTGGTAATCAATACATTCCATTCATATTAGATTCCTTAAATGTTTACCAAATATGGTGTCATAATGTTTCTTCAAACTAAAAGTCATGTGGTCCAAATTGTTTCATTTCTAAAAACATGTAGTGAAGATCCATAATGTAATTAATGGATGATGTTAATTTAATACAAGAAATGTACATACAAGAAAATGAAAAAAAAATGATATTCACATTCTATTTCCTTCCTACATTCCATACATCCAGTAAAAAGCTACAAGATGGTCACATGGAGTTGTTAGTATTATACTATGATTATTAGGAGAAGTGAAGTAAATGTCTCATGGAATGATTCCACACACCATTTTCATTAACAATTTATGTGTAAATATTAAATTTAAATAATTACTACATTGGAAATCATCAACATGAGTTATGTCATTAATTTTACAATAAATGTTTGTTTTTTAGATTTTATAATATATTAAATTAATAATTTGTTCCATGTAATATTTGAAACTACAAATCATATATGGTCATTATATAGTAAACACACAAGTCATCAAATTGTGTGTGTAATGTAATATTCATGTGTTCTATTTTTCATTAATTTTTTTTACATTCCATCAAATTATGAAACATTTTATTTGGAAAATATTACTTATAAGTGAATTTTATAAAATAAAAATCATACAGAGTAGTTCAAATATGTACTCACCTAGTATCAACCATGTATAAATTTGTTTACTATTTTAATAAATTTTAAATAAGATTATATTATATATATTATTTAAAAATATAGAGGATGGTAATAAATTGGATTGAATAAAAATAGATTGATTACATTATATACAAGATAATAGACCAGATTAAATAATTCATGGTTTATCATATCAATGAAGGGATTGAAATGAATTATAGGTAGTTATTTTAAATGAATACCCCATTTATGTGTATAAATTATCATAACCTTTGACCCAACTAAATAATTTATTAGTTTAATTTAATTTAATTTATTCTTTAATTTTTATATTATTAATTATAAATTTAAATTTTATGATATATATGTCATCCCTCCCTCCTTTATTATATAGGACTAACATATCTAGGGTTAATTTTTTAAATTACTTGTATAATACACCTTTCTTCTCCTTAACTTATTATTAGTTATAAAAAATTCTTAATCAATGTAGTATCCAATTGTGTATGGAGTTTTTTAACGGTGGAACTAAGGTGGGGGTGGTTTGTTATGGAACTGATTCGAAACCAAGTAAGAAAACACAAAGGTGGACTAGTGGATGACTATAACCTATGTCAATACTAACATAAAGAATATCCCCTAGGGTATGAGGTATATTTTTTTCTAATAAATAAACAAAAAATTAGATGAGGTCATGTTAACATAATTTTCTATTCACTTATTTTATTTCTCTTTATACATGATTTATTTTAATAATGAATAGCCTCTATCAGATGAATAAATTATTTATCAGGAAAATTTGTAATTGAAATAATATTAGTAGGCATAAATTTTTTATCATAACATGGTTAATATCTTATATAAATAAAAAAATATTAACAAGACATGTAATATATAAAATAATAAAATTTATTTATAATATAAAAAATAACATAACATAGTATTAATTAATTATTACTTTTATTATCTGAATTGAGGAAAACGACAGAGAATGTGTTGGTTTAGGCCACAATCGAGGGAAATTTTAATTATTGGTTGGTTTTAACTATGATAATGGGTAAACATAACCAATATTTTATTTAATTTAACAGTGATAATATTTTAAATTAAAATATAGAGTCCATTATTTAAGAAATCTATTCCAGGTTTTCCGGATTAGAGATTCCTCCAGATAAAATAAAGAGTTTCCACCCAACAGTGGGAAAAGATATCCACCTAAACACATTCATAAAATATTCTTGGCCACATACTAGATTCTAAAGAGAGAAATATGAAATTATCATTAAATAATATATAATGTGATGGGACATTTTGTGTTCAGTGGTAAGGGTTGTTAGAACATGATAAAATAGTGGGTGACCTTGTAAAAATAAAATTATTATTATTATGTCGTATAAAAAACCTAATCAGGATAAGTACTAATACTCAACTATATTATATATTAATAATGAGATGTTCATCAAAAAAATTATACATGTGCTAATTTATTGAGAAACCCATTTTATTACTAGCAATAATGTCGATGAGTGGTTCAAATAACTAAGGGTTGTACTGTACCATGAACAGAAATCCTACACCTAAAAATTCTCAATCCTTGATCCACCTGCTAAGAAACTGAGTGATAAAGAGTTAAATGTCTATGAAAATCACATAAAAATGAACTAGATGTTCAATTTTTTATGTTGCCATCCTGGTCTAGAAAACTCATGAAGCCACCAAAGAATATGGATTCATATATCATGGTTTATCATCTTTAAATTATTTTTCAAGATAAACAAGGATATTAAGGGTACAAGATCAAAAATGTTCTCTTCATGGTAATTCATGGAGAAGGTGTGTCGAATGGGCCTGACCTAGTAAATCAAATTGGCAACATTGGCCACCTTGATATTGTAAGGTTTAAGGATCCTGAAAAAATACACACTAATAAAGTTATTTAATCACTCCTTTAGGGAGTCACTTTTTTTTGTTAATTTTAACATATATAAAATATAGAAGTCTCATCCAGATACTATCATTCCACTTCACTATGTCTACAAGGATACGATGGGAGAAAAGCTTAACATAATTATTGTTCAAAAAATTATAGGATTGAAATATAGTTCCAAGACTAATTACATGTATAAATATTCTTAAAAATGACCATCCATGAAGTAAATGATCAATGGTAAAGTAAGGGAACGAGCCTCTGCATGGTTTTCATGTGGAAATAAGGGACAAAATATTAAAAACTGCACCTAGAATAAAAAACAACAAGAATATTAATGTGTATTAATTATCAAGTATAGTATATCTACTTCTTATATCATATATTAGATATAACACTTATTTATAGAATTTTTATTCAAATACATAACTCATGTAAATTCAGGAATATTTCGTGTTATGAGGTAAATATATAATAAATTTACGGAGCTTGTCAATATACTATAGCTATTGGGTACCACAACCTCATATTCTCCACTGAAATAGTCTTGGTTATGAAATATTATTATTATTTTTCATAGTTAACTAAAAAAATTACTTCTATATCTACAATGTATAAAGAAGGATTAATTTTCGTATTTCTAAATAAGGATTCCTACATTTATAAGGAAACAAATTTTTATAGTAACAAATATTTAAATAAGGGCCTTTATATGTTTTATTACATAAATATGTAATGAAAATTTATAATGAAGATAGTTCACATCAATTATACCACACCTAACTATAGAATCACCAGGTAAGTCATGAAAATTAAATGTGTTTGACAAAATTACATCAAGATTGATATTTGGATTCATTTAACTAAATCCACTAAGAGTATGTCATGCGTGTTTAAAAGGAAAAATATATAAACCACCATTATGTGAAAAAGGTAAAAGGGACATTGAGATTATTTAGTTGGTTTATATCAATGTGTTTGGAGAATTTCTAGTTAAAGTGAGTAGTGGGTTCTCATATATCATAAATTCTAGTAAGAACATTAGTAGATATGTTTTTTTCAACGTAATGAGTTATATGTCAGATTCCACTTAACGATTCAAGTAATATAAGAATGAATTTGAGATACAATATGCTATGAAGTGTGACTAAATCTTCTTAGACCATGGTATAGAATATATTAATCATGACTTAAATGATTATTTATAAGAGTTTTGGATTTTATCACAACTCACACATCATTATACACAAAAATGGAATGGTGTGAGAAAAATGATGAACCACCTATTTTTATACATGGTATGATAAATGATGATTCATGATATCATTACATTATCCACTAGGGGTAAAAATTATAGATAGTATAATAAATACTAAACAAAGTTACATCTAAATAAACAACATTTATTCCATATTATATTTTGTATAGAAATAAACCCTTAGCATCACATGTATATGTGTGGGTTTGTGATGCATATATTGATGATATTTTTGGTAACAGACATACACCGTATGGAACTAATTGTATCTTTATTGGGTATACTAAGGAAGCTAAAATATATTAACTATATGATCTAATATATAACATAATTTTGGTAAATATATTGTAAGGGCCTAAAATATTTCTATGATTAATAAAATAACTTATTTTATATTATTTATTTTAAATATCCAAGTACATAAAAATTTATTAAAAAAATATTATTACATTTAATCTAATAATATAGATTAAAAAATATAAAAATAGTATAGAGATATGAAAACCAAGGAATAGAAATCACAGAATAGTATACTCAATAGGGTTAACCTTTGTTAGGAATTTTAAACCAACCATGAAAACTGTTAAAATAAAAAGAATTTCTAGGAATATAATTGATATTATCATAGGAATTATCAAAAAAATCATGAATGAAGTAGTAAATATTGATTAATAAATGTTTATATATATGGTATAAAGGAAAAATGACCTTTATAATCTAACCATTTCCTGACTATTGGTAAACATGTCTGTTGATCAATATAGATTTTGGGTGCTCTGAGCATTTATAATAATGTTACCATTAATAATATTTTTTATAAAGGGGACTGAATAATGATTATTTATGTATAATGAATAATATATGGATATTACATGTAATTTCATTCTATTGGAAGCCCAATTGTTAAGATGTAGAAGGGAGGTAGGGTTAATGGGTTTTCCTGTTAACCAAGCCCAAAAAAAAGATTCAACATCTGAGGTTTGAATGAAATTTACAATAACCAAAGATAAAATTAGTAGAGGTAACCACTTGGAAAATTAAAATTAGTTTACCAAATGAATGTTCCACTATCGTACACCTTACCCTTTGTGGAAATGATAGACTAATAAGTTGTTATGCATCTAGGAATTAAAATTATAGACTTGTGATTTTCTTTTTTTAATAAATAGTTATTTCATAAATACCATTTTTAGTATTATTTTATTTAATAAAATAAACATGAATGTAATATGAATATGATATATATATCTATATATATATATATTATACAAATAATCCTAATTGTATTTTCATAACATATATACAATTTTATAATAAACTTCGGTATTGAAAATAAAATTAATTTACATGAAATAGTCTTTTACAACACTATTTCTATAAATATATATGATAATATATTTTTATAATACCCTATAAGTTTATTTATGATTCAGAAACATGACTATGTAATAAATTTTTTATTTTTTCTATTACTTCTTATTTTCTATTCAAAAGTTAAAATTGATATATATAAATGTATTTTTAATGAAATAATCATTATATTTGAAATATATATATTGAATTTATTTTTTTGAATTTTCTAAATTACATTTTTTTAGTGAGTCACTAAAATACATTTTTTGTTTTTTGAGTATGTTTTATGACATTATATATATATATATATCATGTAATAATTAGTTAATTATAATTCATGATGAAAATTATTTTGTATTTTTCATATTGTTAATTTAAATGGATTTAAATCAATTTACAAACCACTAAATAACATTCCAAAGTCTAAAATGGAAATTGTTATTTTAAAAACAATATTTTGTGAAAATATATTTTTCCATTTCAAAAAAAATATTTAATAGTGTATTTCAGTTTAAATGGATTAAAATAATATAAAACACTACTGAAATCTTTTAAACATTGATAAAAACATTATGTAAACCAATGTTTTACCTTTTCAAAAAATAAAGAATTTCAAGGATTTTAATTAAAATTATTAAACAGTTCCAAAGAAAATTACTATACAAACCAATCCATTCATTCATTCCTCTCTAACACAAATCCCTTAAGTCCGAAATTATTATGATTTACCCTCTTAAAAATTCTTACATGTTTTCTCCTAGGTCTTATATTTTCCCTCTCCATGAAATACGATGTTACATCCAAATGTTATGGAACTCTCATCTTCTTTTGTTCCATTCAAGAACCTATTTTGTAGTATATATTATAAATGTTAAATTAAATTCTTTTCATGAAATTTTTATTATCCCATTACAAATAAAACAATATTTGTTAGTGGGACACCTTCCTTTCATCAATTATTCAATTGTAGATGAAACAATATTATTCTGTGAATACTCCATCCAATTTTCTATTCATAGGTATTATCCTTGATGTAAGCATGGATCATTTACTGAGTAATTACATATATGAAACCCAAATTCATTTCACATGGGTTAAAAATGATGTAATTCTTATGTCTTTATGCATTTATTAATTTAACAACTTTTATATGACACTCATTTGTTGCATCCAATGGGTTTTTAATGAAATAGATTCATAGGATCTTTATGAAATACATTAATTAATACATAAGAAGGTTGTGCCCTAAGGTCACTCTAGTTTATTATGTAAATAATTAATATCTATATAATACATATGTATGATACCTTAGTAAATAACCATGGAATTTTTTTTAATAAAAACACAGAGATTAACCCTGGCGATATGCTTACAAATTCATCATTTTTATATTGTCCCCAAATTTAAATCCTCTAATTCATGATCATTTCTTTATGTTATGCCTAATTATTTTATGGTACATCCCAATTTGTATACATTGTGATCACATTCTAAATAACTACATTTTTTATTACCTTATTGGGATTCATGCTTACACCTCTCTACTGATGTATGTATCCATGATATTAAAGGAATTAAAAGTAACATAAGATGATTATATGATGATTTATTTAAAGTTTATTAGAATAAGTTTTTTGTTTGTCATGTTTTTAATTTATACTTTCGAAAAAAAACTCAAAATATCCTTTTTGTTGTTAAATGTTAAACAATATAATTAATGTTCTGTATATTAAAATTTTGGGATTTCATATAGATGTCCGACATTGTTGAAAACAATTTAACCTCCAAAAGAGATTGTTGAAGTGAGATAAACATTGTTGATGTCTAGGATAGAGATAAAAAATAATGGTCATAATAATAGTTTCCCAAATTTCTATTTAAGATGATGTTCCAAAGGTATGTATATTTTATAGAAGTATGAGAGGGGTTAGGGAACCAGAATAATATATTTTTCCAAAAATTGAGGATAGTAACACATTATTAGTTGATAATAATGACACTATAGCATACAAGTAAGCATGTAGTAGCATAAAAGATACCAAATGGAACAATGTTAAGAATATGGAAATCGAGTCCATGTACCAGAAGAAGAATGAGTTTTTTGTGGATCATTTTGTGGATATAAAATCCATTGGTTAAAAAATTATATCAAATACATTTTTTCCTCAAATGCATGAGGAAAGATAAATGGTGTATGGGACTATATACAAATCAATGATTGGGTTAATAGTGTATGATATGTTATGCACAAGGTGGAATGTGGCCTACACTGTTAGCATGGTATGAAGATATCAAGTTTACCCAGCTGTAAACCATTAGATGGAAACCAAGACCAAACCTCATTACCTAAAAAATAAAATGGATATTACAATGGTGTATTGATGATGTGAGAAATAATCATCAAAGGATATAAATATGCTAGTTTCAAAATAGATTAAGTTTTTTCAAAGATGTAGTCGAGATACATATTTACTATCTTGGGAGGGGATGCATGATTAAGGATCTCAAAACATGTATCATCCCATTACCAACTTTTAGGTATTTACATTCACTTTTTTTGTTTTATTTTTTAATTTGGCCCATATTATGACTCTCATTGGAGGTGAGGCAAGATTTTAGGTTACTCCATAACATTGGTGAATGCCCAAGTTGGTTTTACTTTTTTGTAATGAATTAGTAGTTTTTCAAACTGTAGTAGAAGTACATTCCATGTAATGAGTATACATGATGTGTATGTTTTGCATGGAAGATGTGGTGAACTTATTAATACTGTGAACTATGTACTTGTTTGGTAATGGTTACATTTTTATGTAATGTTAAATGATCAGCTTTTTATTAAATAAGCGGTGTGTTTTTCATCATATATGAGTCTTGATGACTACAAAACATGTAAAGCGGTTACACACTATGAAAATGTCACTAACATGGAATTTAGGGTTAAACTTGGACGAATCCTATTTCATTATTCCATGGATATTTCCCCTCATGAACAAGTTCTATCTTTCAGTGATAATAATATCCTCTATTTGATCATGATTGAATTATTTGAAAATTGATCACTATTCCTTTCTGATTTCATCACATATAGTGAGTGATACTTTCTATTCCATAATTTATTTTATCATGTTAGCTTCATTGTGTTTATCTACTGGATATATGGATCCATAGTGATTTTTCTTATTTTTTATATATAGATTCCTTATTTTATCTGGTTACATGGGCCAATTATTTGTTGTTGTGGTGTGGTGGGTGTAAGTTCATGAGGTATCTGTCATTTCAACTTTTGCATAAAAATTTTGTTTAATTGTTTCAATTATAAGATGTGTAGATTTATTATAGGGCATTTTTTGTCATTTTTGTGTTCTTCTTATTGGTGGATCCCTTTATAGGCATGTGAGACCCTAATTTTTAAGTTAGGTGGTCAAGTCTCTAGTGTGTGTTGGGGAAATGGATTTATTCAATTTTAAATAAATTTTCTGATTAAATGATATGGAAAGATATGGTTTATTTTTTATGTGTTTTGAACTATGCTTTAACAAAGATGGTTTCCCCTTGTATTGGTAAATCAAAATGGGTTTTCAATGAATTGTAAAAGGTTTTTATGAAATGGTTTTCAAACATGGTTTGTTGGAAATATTTGGAAGAATTGATTTGGAAAATAGAGCACAAGGTAATCCTTGGGTAATTCGGTGGAAGGTATAGAAATAGGTCTCACACATTGTTTAATAGAGGGTTGTTCATGGAGATTTCGTCTTCTCTGTTGGATCATTGTTTTAGGGTATTTTTAGAAATTTTTATGATTAAAATTTTGGTTACTCCTATTCTCTCCATAATTAATGTATTTGTTTAGAGTATTATAGTGTATGTGATTGTCTATGATAGGTTTGATTTTCCTAGTTATCCTGGTCATGTGTGATCCCGGTTATGATGTTACCATTGCATCTACTTTTGGCTTGTACTATTTTATTTTAATGTTATGGATCTTATATGATAATTAATCCATGGTTCATTTGGATATTACACATCTAATATGTTATATATATATATATATTAAATTCCATGAAATATATTCACCTATTTTATTTTTAAATATAGAAAAATCATAAATTAAACTTTCTTTCCATGTTTTTGATATAAGAATTGTTAAACTGTTATCATGACTTGTTTTCTTTAATATTGAGTATGCATGAATTATTTCTTAAATACATCATATGGAACTCATGGGTAGGACCCTACTGAGCCTCTTATCTCACAACCTTAAAATCCTTTTGTTGTTGCAAAGACCTAGTCATGTATTTCAGTGTAGTGAAAGGAAAGGTTTACTAATGAGGTGGTGAGGTTTTTTGTCAGTTGGTTTTGGTATCTGGTGGTGAGATGCTGGGATTCCTCCCATGAAATCACATGGAGTAGTTTTTTCCTATTTTTTAGTCCTTTTTGGTTGGACCTATACTAGGGAATTTTTTCTACTCTTTATTTTTTATGTAGTTTTTCAGTTCAAGGATATGATAAACTTTTCTATTGTTTTCTCTATTGTATATATGTTCCATGTTGTCAGTTCATGTTGTGATAAATCATTCCCTCTATTTGTTTTATAATTCCTTGATTCTAGTATCCAGTCCGTGGGGATCTTGAATTCTCATTTGGTATTTGTAGGGTAGGGTTCGGTTCCATTTTTAGAGGTTATTTGGGTCAAATAATTAAAAAAAATTATTAGAGCCCCAAGATTTGGGGTTTTACTTATATTTGGGCATTCAATAAACTGAAGAGAGGACTGCTGGAACATATAAGGTATAATGAGGGTAGTTAATGGACCGCTCTTCCCAGGATTAGGCACAAGTTACCATGTGATGTTGGGATTTGTGACTCATTCTTTGATATTTGATGTTAATATTAGTTTTTTCTTATGATATTTCTTCTTGGTAATGATATTATTCTATATCAGATCATTTCTATTATTTTAGTATGTAGTAGTATGCCTTTAATACCTATTAGGTGAATTCCTCTGGAGGGTGTTTTTGATGATCCTCAAGGATATCATCCCCTAAATCATAACATTATACATTCTATTTTATGAGAAGTTCATGTTGATGACTACAATGTTCCACAAGATTATAAAATTGTCATTGAGGTATATCCATGTGTTATAAGAGAAATAGATCTATAATTGGGGTTCTTTTAGGATAATCCACCATCATTTAAATGTAAAAATAGACCTCAAGAGTCATAGGGATGGCTTGATAAGATTTATCAGGTCTTTGAATTCTTGAGTACACATTTTTCAATGAATGTAATGTGTGCAATGTTTAGGCTTGAGGGTCCCAACAAGCATTGGTGGGATTTTATGGTACATGTGGATTGGCATATAGTATTAGACTATATGGGTTTCAAGTCTCTCATCTTCCAACAGTTTTATCAAGATTGACTGGTGAAGGAATATTCATTGGTGTTACTCTCCTTGTAGTTGGGAGAGATTTCAGTGTCAACGAGCACCATCCAATTTTTTGAGTTGGATCATTTTTCACCAGAGGTTTTAAAGAATGACAAGCTAAAATTTCATAATTACATGTGGGGTTTGAGACTAGATATCATATCATATATATTTATTCTAAATATTTTTACCTATGTAGAGATAGTGGATAGAGAAATTATGGTATAAATAAATATTTGAGGGATGGTTGGATACTCATCCACTTATCTTCCACTTAGTGGTAACGTTAGTGAGTTAGTAGGAAAGAAAAGGAATTTCCAAGATAATCACAGGAGAGGTGGAGGTGGTTATCTATATAAGGCCTCTTCCATACATCATGTTTTGGATTATAGTGTGCCTATGACTCTATATTAGACTTTCAAGGTCAGAAACACAAATAATTATTATCTTTCACCTTATATGATCTGTAACATCAGATGATTTTATGTTCATCAATAGAACATCTATCATGATATCTATATACCTCGATATGATCTGTGATCATTATCAACAAATGCTACTTTAGCACAATTAGATGCGTAAAGGACTATAGGTCTCCAATCATATGCCTCATAAGTGAAACACCATCACAAATTATATGTGTTTCCATTGTTGAAAGGCATTTTTCCAACGACAGTGAGAGGTCCCAAATTTATTTAATTCTTAGTAGAAATTTCATAATTTGATATATTTTATTACAAACCAATGATATTTATAATTATTGTTTATATGATTAAACATCCAATAGAACTCGTGTCCTTTTTTATGGATACAAAAAACCTCTTGGGTTGAGAAAATAACATGGGTTTTAGTGGTCATATTGTGTTAAATCAATAACTCATGCAAAGTTAGTGTGGGTTTTTCTGGTTCTTAACCAGATCTATTTGATTTCATCATGATGATGTATTTTCATGTTTCTCATCTTGATGAGGTTGATTTTTATCATATCTGTCTATATTTTTTTGCATCCAATGGGAGATCAAGATTGTTTCAAGGAGAGTGGGATCTGTGGTCCAATTGTGCAGGACCATACTACCAAGAGCTCATAAGTTTGTTATCTATGGTAGTAGTTGTGCCCAATGGGATCTATTATATTTTTGATCATATTTATTTTGTTTGGTAATTTTATGATGTTTTTCCAAATGATTTTACAGTTTTTCTTCCAATGAGAGTTATAGAGTTTGAAATTAACCAGGTTATAACTACACATCTGATATCAATAACTTATTATCTAATAGAACATACAGAGATGAAACATATCATTATTTAGTTTGATGATCTTCAGGTGAAGTGTTTCGTTTCCCCTAGTGTTTCACCTTGGATATCCTTAATTCTATATTCCAATAATGAAGATGGTTCACTCAAATTGTGCATGAAAAAATAGAAGTTGAAATGGATAATGGTTTTTAACAACTATAATTTTCCTTATATGGATAATTTTGTTAGTCAATTAAGGAGAGGTTAAGTGGTTTTCAAATATTGATCTTTGGGTTGGTTATAATCATCTTTGAGTTATGGTGTGTGATATACCTAAGATGGATTTTTGAAGCAAGTATAGCCATTATGAATACCTTATGATACCATTTGGTTTGACTAATGTTACTAATGTTCTTATTTGTAAGATGAATCATTTTTTCCATCATTATCATGAACCTTCTATGATTGTATTCATAGATTAAATTTCTGGTTTTTCAAGATTTGATCATGAGCACAAGCACTAGGTAATTTTGGTTTTAGAAATTTTGAGTAGTCAAAGTATTTATAGATAAAAATTGAAATGAAATTTCTAGATTCAATAAGTGGAATTATATGGGAAAATGAATTCAAATAATGGATTTTAAGCTGATCCAAGGAAGTTAATGGTTGTTTTATCATAGGAACATGTATAGAATTTCAATTAGATTTAGAGCATCTTTGGTCTTTATAGATACAATAAAATTTTTACCAAGGATTTCTCAAAGTTGGAAACATATTTTACACCTCTTACATGGAAAGGTGGTATCCTATGAATCTCATCAGCTTTGACTACATGATAAGAATTACCACACTCATGTTATGGATATTGTGACGGTTATTCATGCACATAATCATTTTAGATATTATCTTTTTAGGGAATGTTTCATTGTATTTTCTAACTACAAGTGTTTGTTCTATATCATTTCATAGAACTAAATGAATCTTAGACAAAGGTGGTGGGAGGAATACCTTCAGATTTTTTACATCAATAAATCATAAACCCTATAAAGGGGGAATATCATTGAATATTATCTTAAAAATAATGTACAATCGAAAGCTATTTCGGAACTATATGAATATTGGAACCATATGTGTCTTTTTTCGTTGTTACATCTACATTCCCAAGAGTAATTTTTCATACATGGTATTAAATAGGGTTTAGTTATCATAAAATCTTCCAAAATATATTTTGTAAATTTTTTAGCATGATGTCAAGTTAAGAGAAATTTGAGAAACCTTGTTTAGTGGGGAGACTATTTCTGGCTGGTCTCTCTTTTCAGATGGTAATATTAGTTTTCGGGATCTGTTATTCATCCCATTTATAGTTATTAGATCATTAATTTTGTTATCATAGCTATTCATGGGGTGGTGATCTAGAAACTATGTATATATATAATAAAATGGGAAGGAAATCTGGGTGGGTAGGTGTGAAACATGATGTCACTGATTAGGTGTCCCTCTATTACACCTTCAAACAGATTAAGGAAAAGTATTTGAAACCTTATGGTTTTCTACATCCTCTTCTAATGATGGTTTGGAAATGGGAAAAGGTATTTATGTATTTCTTTAGTAAATTACCATGTACTCCCCAAGGGATGAATTATTTTTGGGTGTAGATTGACCAGTTGAAAAATTCATTGGATCTTATTCTAATCAAAGACACCACAAAAGTTAATGATCTGGGTAAGCTATAGGTGCAGGAAGTTTTAATGATACGTGGTGTTCTTTATGAAATTATATTAGACTGTGATCCCCTGTTTACTTCAAGGTTCTTAAGAATTCTCCAAGAGGTAATGGGGACAACAATCAGATCGAGTACAACATATCGCCCATAGAAAGATGGTTAGATGGAGCATGTTATTCAATTTTGGATGATATGCTTCATTATTATGTGTTAGACTTTGGTGAATCATAATATAACCATATAAGACTAGTTTAGTTTTCATATAACAATAATTAGCATTCATCAATTAAAAAAAGTCCTTTTGAGGCTTTTTATGGTCTCCTGTGTAGATAAACTATTTGTTGGGAAGAGTTGGGAGAAGCATCTTTAGTGGAAGTATGTTTGGTTTCAGAGCTTTCAATGAGGATTCAAGATATATGTCAGCATCTAGTTACATCACAATGTTGAATGAAATTATATGATGATCAATAACATCATCCATTGTATTTTTCCATAGGTAACTATGTTTTATTGAAATTTTCTCCTCAGTTGGGTCACCATATGCTTGGAAAATAGGGAATGTTGGGTATAAGATATGTTGTACCATTTAAGGTTATTATGTGGCTCAGGTATGTCACTTATCGAATGGAAATTCCATCTTATTTGACGTGAATTCATGATTTTTTCGACATATAACAGCTCATGAAATACCATCCTAATCCCTCTCATGTCCTCTAATGGGAATAGATTGAATTAGATCTAGAAATTTGTTTTATTGAGAAACTATTTGAGATCATTGACTCCAAAGTGAAAGCTTTATGTGAGAATTATATCTATTTGGTCAGAGTGTTATGATGGAATGGATCATATTCTCATAGGACATGGGATCATGATTCAGTGATGATTTATAAGTGGACTCAACTATTTATAAGATATCATTACTATATATGAATTCCCTAGGATGAGAAGTCTTATGTTGGGGAGTTTTCGACATCTTGTTACTTATTTTTAGGTATTTTCTTTCTCTTTTCTTGTTTTCCTTTTTAACTGGGCATGTATTGAAAATATCAATGATGGAAAAACAATTATAAGTAAAATGACCTAGTTTTTGAGGATGGATGTTTGTTTGAATTATTGGAGCCTTGTTATAAATGTTTAAGGGAATTTCTAGGTTATCCTCTAGTTCATAGAGGGCCTGAGTTAGTTTCACGTTTTTGTAAATAATTTTTTTTGTATTCTGTAGGAGAAATAAAGATCGGGTAATTGGTATACATGACATGAAAATTATTTAAGGCAGACTCCATGAATGTGGTACACATCATTAATTCATTACACACCATATAAAGAGTAAACAAAATGTAATGTAAAAATAATGATTTATTATTAAAATTCAATGGGTTTTCCGGCATATCTGAGTCCTAAGGATTTCCTAATGTTTAAAGGAAATACACTCCATGTAAATGTCATATAAAAGGGTTTTAGGGTGTTTGATGGATGAATAATATTTTATTCATCTACAGGTCCTTCCCCTATCAAAATAGATATCTATAATATAGATTTTGGGGCCCTCTCTTCAATTTGGATTGATTCATTTGTCAATTGATCACCATTGTGGTGGAATTACATCTTTATGGGTGAGTTATCCTTTCTAATTTTTAATTTATTTGATTAAAATGGTGCTATTTTATTTTTCTATTGTATTTTCAGATATATGTTGGTGTATCCTCTTTTTTCCTTTAAAATATGTTGTGTGATATTGTTCTGGAAAAATATTATTGTTTGTATGTTACAGCAGGTTTTCATTCCTGAGGTATGTTCAGTTTCCTTTTTTTCAACCATTTTGTTTAATTTAATCAATTATATAATTTTTATATTGATTTCAGGGCCTCCTTTTTATTTTTTATATTATTCTTGTTTATGGATCCTTTTATGGTCATGTGAGGTCCAAATTTTTTATGTAAGAGGTTCTGTATCTAGCCTCTTTTGGTGAACTATATATTGCACTTATTTTTGATAAAAAAATTATTAAATGGAATGGATTGATATAACAGATTTGTTTTGTGTCTGTGAAACTGGGTTTTATAAAAGTTGGTTCTCTGGTTGTTTTGGTAAATGAAAAAGGGATTTTCAAATTATTGAGAAATTGTTTTATAAAATGGTTTCTAAAACATGTTGTTCTAAAAATGAATTCATGAATGTATCTGTAAAATACATCACATCAGAAGACATTATTACTTTGTAGGAATGTATAATAATAGGTCCCTTTAAATGGGGGGGGAGTTTATCATTGGTATTTACTTTTCTCGGAGGCCTATTGTTCTAGTTATTTGACATACTTCTGTGGGGATTAAGATATTATGGTGTTCTTATGATCTTTATACTTGACGAATATATATAATGGCTTGATGATTAAGTTATTGTCTCTGTTATGTATGAGTGTCTAAGTTAACTTGACCTAGTGTGATACTTGGAAATATGTTTCCAATGCTTCTTCTTTTTACATGGAATGTTTTTTTAACATCCATGGTTTTGATATGTTATTTGATATATGATATTTTTTGATATGATACATCTGATGTGATATATGGATGTGGAATTTATTAAAACTGATTTACATATTTTATTTCAAAATGTTGAAAAAGTTGAATTAAAATATTTTTTCCACTCTTTTGATATATCTATTAAAAATTTAACATTCTTTATCTTCCTTCAAATATAATATACTTGGATTATTTTTTAGAGACATGATATGGAACACTTGGGTGGGACCCTACTGATCTCATTATCTCACGCCATGTAAACCCCTTCAGGGATCCCAAGATATATTTATGTCTTCTGACGAAAATAATGGCAAGTGGGTTGTAGTGATGGATATAGGTTTTCTATAATCTGAGATGGATAACTGGTGGTGGGATAGTGGTATTCTTCTAACACATTCATATATATATGTTCCATTTTGTTTATTTAGGTTGGGAGAAACTATTCCCTCTATTTTTTCGATGCTCAGGTGGTTTTTTCCAGCCCGTCGGTATCAGGAATTCCCTTTAGGTGTGTAGAAGGTCGGGTCGGGTACCAGTTTGAGAGGATATTTAGGTTTGTTCATTATAAAACAATCCATGATTCCATGTTATTGTTCAAGTAAATTTTGGAATATATGGATGTTAAATAATATTTTATGATATTCAATTACAACCAAGATAATTTCTTCGTATATAGATATAATGATCCATTCACACTCTATTTTGATAAAACTATAATAGTGGCTCATGGGAAAGAGTCAAGGTCATATTAGTGGATTAATCATATGTTTTATAAGTATCATGTCTTGAGGTATTTATATCATTGATGGGAAACCATAGTGATAAGAGTTTCTATGTATGGAAACCCAGTAAAATCCTTAACTAATGCCTTAACACAGTAGAAATATAATCATCATGTGATATATATTGAACTGAAAGTCATTGGTATATGGATCAAGCCCAAGTGGAAGTCTATTTTAGTTTCAATCATATATCCAATTAATTTTACTTTTTATTTCTTTTTTTTTCAAATATGTAAATGATAATATCTTTTTAAGTATCATTCATAGTTTTGGATGATCTTAATTTAATAATGTCCAAAAGTAACTATTTCATTTAATAGGGCATAACAATTCCCTAATACGATGTGAAACATGAAATTACTTTGTGAAATTACTAAAATATGATCTATGGTAAGAGAACATTCTATAATAGGGAACATAGTATTTTTACTATATGGGGGGGGTACATGTAATTGGATATGACATAATCTTATGATGTTAATAATTGTAAGTCTCTATGTTGGGAGATTATGTGAATAGACCCATGTGTATGAAATCCAAATTTTTTATGATTCCTAGGATTTTATTTTCTATATGTGTGTGAAAATATTAATAAACTATTATTAATTGATTTCATTACCCAACCACATCGATTTATTCCCATAAACTATGATGATATAGTTCATGTCAAAGTCGGGTATGTTGGGTATGTGATGAATGATGTGTCATTAATTTATACGTTATAGAAGGATCAGTACCTTCTAGATTTATAGAAATTGATATCTTAGCCCTTTGATTTAATTGGAACTATGATAATAAATTCCATGGTAATGGTATAACGATTAGTATATTTCAATTAGTTAAAGAAAGACATATTTCTCATATAGCGTAATGACATGGGTGTGAATCCTACTTAATATGATATAATGACAAAAGGATAATATTACATAATGATTTTTCATATGTGATATTGTTTTTAGACATAAATATTAATTTTTGTGTTCATTTATCTAATGATGCATATTAATCTTGAATGTTAGATAATGATTCATATTCCACTAAGTAAAAGGATAAGAGGGTTACACACTAAGTGTTTTAATTGATCTTAGTTAAATATTATTTATATGTAACAGTTGCAATAAATATTATTCTAAAAATAAAGAGTTAATTTTTATTCAGGACTTATTAATTAATCTTATATATTAAATAAATATGTATTTAGGAGTTAATTGTTTAATTATGTGTAATTATTCAGATTATTTCTCTCTAGTTTTTCACACAATAAGAAATAATTATTTATTTTATAAATAATTTATTTAGATATGTGAATATTAAAAAATATTGATTCTTTATTTTGTGATTATAATATTTTTTTATTTAGTGAATGAATAACAGTTTAATTACAATATTTATCTTGGTACTCAATAAATTATTGGAAGGACATGCAGACCAAGATCAAGTTCATTGATAAATATTAATTTTAAATAACATAAAATTAAATTAAATATTTCAAATGTCATCAAATAGGATAGAATAAAATAATAATATTATTTTATAACATGGGAAGAGGTTTATTGATGTTTAATATTTTATTATAGGTATTTATTGAAATTAATCACGTATTGAAACCTAGATGTAGCTCTTTAGATAAACCACTAAAACAATCAAGAGAAGGATAAACATTGTGAAAAATAGATTAATCTTAAGATCCCACTCCTCCTCTCATCCACTCATAATTGATAAATATATAATACATTCCATAAATCTAAAAGGAAGGTGAAGGGATCAATGTCAAATAATAATGTTGATAAATCATTCATGCATTAACCCAATGATTCATTGCTATTTTCCAGAGCTTGAAGAAGCAAATTTGAATAACCACTTGAGGGGATTTACCCTGGGTCCTCATAACATAATGATTATTTTCCTACAAGGTTAGAATGATCCACATAAATAATAAAGCATGATCTCTAAACCAATTTATTCTTTTTTTTCTTATGCTTAAATTAATTATAAAATTTATGTGAAAAAAATTTTATCTTCATTTTGGTATATTATTTGATAATATTATTCAGAATAATTTTCAATCGTCATAACATTTACATTGTGTACATTGAAAATGATCTTTTGATTCTAAACAAAATTCAAGATGGCTATTAGCCCAAAACATTATCTTCTCTTATTATGAGAACAATCATACTATTTACATAGTCTTCAATAATACTAAACTATTATTCTTATTTAGGAGGTATTATTTTGGTATATATATAATATTCATTTAAAATGCGATTATATTTATATTAGTGATGATCAGGTCACCCATGATGGTATCAAAGAAGTATTTTTTTTATTATTTGTGATTTATTTATGAGGTATGTGAGGGTATAATTTGTGATAACCTATGATAAACCAATGTAATATTGGATGAACAAAAAAAAATTAGAGTATAATGTGACATAATTTAGGGCATATGGGGATTAATTTTCATTTTTTATGATTTTTTAATCAAATTATTGATTCCTCATAGGCATGCTAATTTTTTTTTGTTTTAGTCAGTTTCTAGAAGAATGAAAAATTTCATGAACAATGAACATGGAAGTAAATGCAATGAACCTTCTCATAAGAAAAAAAATGTAGTGGGAGCTAAAAATATTCATGGAGTAAGTCTCACCAAACTCTTTGAATCTATTAATTGTAAGAAAAATCATATAGAATTTCCAAATTTTTGAAGGAAGGAATAACTCATCATTGAGTCTTTCATGTGTTAATGTTCAGGTTCCTTCACTCAGTCATCTAATATATTTATTTCTATGAAATGGATGAATTATATAGAAAATAAACTTTTCATTTTGTAGTGCTTGGACTAGATGGTTTTTTTGATTAGGTATCATTATGAATGTGAAGCTAATCAATAATCATATATTATCTAGATTATAATGTAATATGAAGAAGAATATACCATGATGATGTATGTTTCTATGAAATTATTTTTAATTGTATTTTCCTTGAACTCTTTACAGTAAAATAAATATTGGATTCCTAAAACTATTGTAGAAGGAAGATGAATCCATTAAAACCGATGACGTGAACTTCACTGGATATGCAATGCATATTTATTGTATTAGAAACGACCCTAAAGTCAAAATTAATCAATTGTTTAATATCTTAACATGATGAAGTGAAAATGTATTAAATTTAAGATACTTTAATCTGAATTTATCGAATGAAGTGTTGAGGAAATTTCCATAATGTTAGTAGTAAATGTTTTCCATGGAAAACATGGAAATCTATAAAATTAATGTTTAAGTAACGTTATGATATTATCTAACAAAATAATTGGATTGAAATATCTATGGAATGTTCAAAACACACTCCATTGAAATGATTTCTATGAGTATGGTAATAACAGTAACCAAAAGATGAAACTAAGGGTTGTGATAATTTTTTTGGTAAACAACCTCCTTAGAGAGATTACAATGGGTAGGCTTATACAATCACATTAACTAGTGCATTAGGAGAATGATGTTGTAGGATTTATTCTTTCATCAACAATTAAACTAAAAATGTAATATTTGATTTTGGTTTAACCAAAACATTGATATAAAAATAATATTCAATTAAAATCCCATAATCACCTTAATATATAGATATTTATTTATTTTTCAAAAATCTATGTTGTATGAGTATTTCATCTCATGTTTATTTCTCTACTTCGTAGAGGATTTTGGGAATGTGCTTCATAAAAATATTTTTAATCTCTATATAGTTCTTGTACGATATAATTTTATTCTATTATTGGATGGCGTAATATAGTTCCCCAATCAATTTTTATGCAATGGATGCCATATATCATATTTCAAAACATAAAATGATCTTCTATTAGTGTGTGTAAGAACATGAACATACTATTTAAAATAATTCCATTAAATTTGTATTCCTAAATTTTCATAAAGGGGAATCATCGTAAATATTTTATTGGAAACTAAATATTGAAGATAAGACTATTTTGTAAAATATAATAATTTATTTCTTGATTATTTTCCAAGTATTCCATTGAATCATGAAGTATATTTTTCAATAGGACCCACTAATGGTGATACACTTAATATAATGATTCCTTATAAAATAGACCCAATTGATCTACATAATTGAAAAAAAATTCTAAGGGAATCGTAAAATGAGATTTAAATTCCCTATTGTGACATAACAGGGTTTAATATTTATTTTTTAAAGAATAATTAAGAGAAAGTGTGCCTTTTAATGGATTATCAGAAATCTAACTAGATCATTACTAAGAATAAGTATCATTTACTCTATATTGATGCCATGTTTGATCAATTTTGTAGAGATAAAAACTTTTCATTGATGGGTTTTTATATATATATCATCATTTATGGATTTAAATGGAACATATACCCAAAAAAACCATTCATATGTGGTATAGACACTATGAATTTATAGTGATTCTATATAGACATACTAATTTCTCTACTATCTTCATGGTTCAAAGGAATACAATCATCATATATTATGTTTATCTATTTTTAGTTTTCATTAATGTTCAAATTCTTATATATTAATAAATAATGGAATAAAAGATGATCATTTATGGATTTCTATAACGACCATGGGAAATGATAAGATTCTTTTCCAAATTTATGAAGTCTAAATTGTAGATAAAATAATTATTAATATTGTGTTATATAATTACAATAGACGGTATATTTTTTAATCCTTCATAGATGGAAGTTATTAAATAATGGAATAAAACATCTGATGTTACCAAGATCTATAGTTTTTATGGATATGTGGATACTGTCGATGATGTTGGGAAATTTATCAAGACTATCAAATATACTAAAAAATATATCATAGATAGAATCCCTGGAATTTAGATAGATTAATGTGAGGAAAAATTCAATGATCTCATTAAATGTTGGATTGGATTACAAGTTATTTCACTACAATATTTTAGGGAAGAGTTTGAATAAAATGACGCATTAAAGAATGGATAGTGATGTGTTCTCATGTATAATGACATGGTAATTGGATATTTTTCATTTCAATTGATTATTCCTGAGAAAAAATATTTGACTAAATAATTTAATTTTCAAAATGGTAATATCATATTAAAAAATATTGTTTTATTATCTGTATGGTGAATTTTTTGATATATATACTAATCTATAAAGCCTGGAGTGTATATTGACAAAAAAGAGTTGAATATAAACTAATTTAGATGGATATATTTGAATAAATATTATCAATGATAAAAATATTTCCACCATAGGATTGATAACAAGGTGGTTTATGCTCTTAGTAATAGAATCTTTGCGAGTTGTTTCATGTTCTGGATTGAAATAGATCCAATACATATGTATTTTTAGAAGATAGACCTTGAAAACATAAGGGAAGGGGAGAAATACTATCTCTATCAAAGGAATATTCAGTCATATAACTATGATAAAATTATGTAGGAATATAAAGAATGTCTTTATATGTAAATGATGGTATGAAATGTTGAAGAGTTCCACCATGAACATGGATGAATGATAAGAATTCGGAATCTGATATATATACAATAAATATTAGAATTAATGAAGGTGTTGTTGAGGTGTATAAATAGTTAATGATTTTCTTCCCATTATGGATTTAAAAATATTTACTAATATATTAACAATAAGTTATTATGAGGAAACAGGTAAAATTCAGTGATTTTAAATAAACATTATGTTCCCTGTCATATACAACACACAACACCAATCATAAATGAATAATTAAATATTAATATTTAAATGATATAGTTACAACCTAAAATTTAACTTGGTGTGTATGAAAAATATTAGCTATATTATGATACATATACAATGTTTCTACTAAATAAAAACCTATTGATTAATTATTAGGAAATAAGAACTATATTTATTAGTAATATCTTTATATTCTTAGAAAATGTGTGTTCTTGAAAAGGGGATTTTATTCTGTTTTATAACAGAATATTATAATTAAAATTTTAATCCTTTTAGAAATTCTATTATATAAAAACTATTTAATTTTTTAATACATAATATCATAATTAGATTAGGGTGATATTCTAGGATTTTTCTGAAAAGATTGATAATTTACTGAATAGAAGAATATAAAGATTTTTGTTAAATTGACTATTATTTTCAAGTAAAATTCCCATTATTATTTGAAATTGATACTCAATTAGGATAATCCTCATTTATTAAAAAATAATCAAATTATTTATAAGGTAATTAAATGTATTCTAAATACTTGGTATAAGATCATTTTTTTCTAGAATAACACAATTTAATAAATAATAATATTCACTTATTTTTTTAACATTTATATTGAAATTAATTTATGTCACATATAAAAATTGAATTTTATTAAATGGAATTAATTTTTTTATTCAAAAATTCAAATTAATCCTATTAAATAATTTTTGATATTTTTCAGAGGAGGATATTTTTTTATTGAATAGTAAATAATACAGCTTTTATGAAAAATGATATCTTTTATAATATCCCTAAGAGAGAATTATGATATCAAAAATTTATTGAACTTATGGAAAAAATAATGAATGATAATATCATATAAATATCATAAACATATAATTGAATACATCAACATAGAATTTATTTTATGACAAATATAAAAATAATTTTATGTGTCACCCTAGTGAATGTGAAACACAAGAAATATAATTTTTTGTATCTTAAGGATAATTTTTTATTAATAAAAATATTTTCTCAAATAGGATATCATAAACGATCTATTAATTATTATTTTTATAGATATATTATAAATCATCCGTTATATACACATGAGTTATCCAAATTCTTCTCGAATGATTAAAAAAGGCTATATAAGTCAAAATAGCATGCCCGAAAAGTTTTCATGAAACATATGTAAGTATATATACATATTAAAGGATTAAATTGAATGAAATTTTTGTATTTATTTTTTAATTTCTATTAATTTTTATTTGTCGTGTAATTACCTTAAATTCTAAAAAAATGATGACCTTAGGATTGTGAGATTAGTAGAGAAATAAATAAAATGGTATGAAAATCCTTAAAAATTATTTTTTCAACATGATCTATAGTATAAAATAAATTTTATAGATAAAAATTACAAGTTTGGTTTTTTTGGAAGGATAATATTTAAATTAAATTAGGGTCATGTTTTTTTCAATGTTAAATGATGTGAGTAGTTCTTAATATCACATTATTAGTATTTTAAGTTAAATAATATATTGAAAAATTGTTCAAAATTTATAAAATTCAAGGAATTGGAAAATAATTATGATAATTAAAAGGATGTAACTTCACATTTTATGATCCAATTATCACATTATAATTAAAAATAATTCCTTAAAATATTGAAAAAATCATTTCCACATTTATGGTTAAGATTGGTAAATGAAGGGTTTGAACCGAAATATATTTTTTTAAATAATATATAAAATTTTATAAATTTGATTGGATGATTATATTAAGGCCATATATTCTCTATAATTTATTCCATTTAATTTTAGTACCATTCTTCCTTACATAGACACATATTATAATATAATATATCAGGTATTTAAAAACATGAAATTAATGTTATTTTATAATAAACAATATTAAATTACATTACACAAAATTTGTAAAAAAAATCATCATCAATTTTAATAAGAAATAGGTTAAAATAACATCCATAGACCATATGTGGTTAACTTTTCTTTTAATTGTAATAGTTTTTACCACTAAATAGATAAAAACATTTATATCATAGTAATTTTCAAAATGATTAATGGAGGGTTAAAAGAGATATAATGGGGAATACATCACTTAATACTCTCTAAATTTTATTGGATGAGTTGATTTATAATTATCCTCATCTTATCTTATAATTATATACATTTTGGGAATTTTTTGAGTGAAACAATATTTATATTTATTTATTAATTTATGAAATTCCAAATGTCACCCTCTTTTCACTTATAAAAGGGAACCTACTATCTCATCCTCACACCATTTGATAACCATATATTAGTCAATTCATACTGATGTACCATACTAACATTTTTACCCCCATTATACGGGTGTTATTTTGGGATGAATACCAACCCTAAAGGGATTAAATTTTCATAGAAATGATGTTTTTGATAACATGAAATCATTTATACTATTTTTTCCATTAGTTAAGGATTTTTGTTTCTTTATGTGATAATACACTTGTTATGTGATTAATTTTAGAAGAATAACACTTATAATATTTCAAAAGAGAAGTTTTAGAAAAATAGTATAATTTTCTTATTACATGTTAAGAAATAGTAGTTCACGTATTTTAATAGGGTTTCAAAACATCCAATTAGTTAGGAAACAAGTTGTGAACCAATTCATGAAGATTGTAAGTGAAGAAGCTAGTACCTATTGGGAATATCCAATAAAAATCATGGATCATTTGAATAAGAAATTGGCTCTGAAGATATAGATGGAAGGCCAGAACATGTCGTAAAAGCCGAATACATGATGTGAAAGCAATAAAACCTCATATATCGAATGAGATTCGCATAAGATTAAAAATTCATGGAGATATACATGGATTATACATTACACAATGTGTATCTTATTACACATCATGCAATTTTTTTCATATAAAAATAGAATTCATTCAGTGGATTTGGAGAGCTTTCAGAGCATATTTTGTTTGTTTTTAATTCCTTTCTCATTCACTTTGATTCCCTTTTCTCTAAACTCAAATTTCATTATCTCTTTCATTATATTATTTTAATAAGAACATTGTGGATTGAGTTTCAATATCACCTTAATTTATTTTTCACATATCCACCATCGTTAATCATCAATCATCGATGATATCATGATGAATCCATTTCCCCTCTCATTCCAAGTAAGTACGTGACTGAATTGTGATTTACATATCTTTAATTCTGATTGAATGCTCTTCCGCATATTAATCATTCCATTTCTGTTAACCATTTAAATTCAGTCATTATTATCATGTTATGAATTATTTCAATTATTCATTTTCTTACATTCATTTTTACCTTGAGTGGCTAAACCAGCTGGGGTAGGGGTCGAGAGTAGGTGTATCTGAACATAATATATATTTAATTCTCAATTTAGTTACCTTAAGGATTAGTAATCAAGATAAATAATATTCATATTTCCAATTAATTGGAAAATCCTTAAAAATGGGTATTAGAGGGAAGGAACCTATCCTGGTTAGAGTATATTAAGTAATGACCAATAGCCTAAATGATTTCGTCCTTAGAAACCAAGATTAATGCAACTAGGTTGTCACTATTTCCAAATCATGGAATAGTTAAGTGTTTGGTAGAACTAGTTAATTTGACCAAAATCAACATCCAACCTCTTATATCTTATCATATTAAACATTAGTATCCTACCATGTTAGAATTAAGATCATATTTTCTATAGATACTCGAAATTGATCATTGCCTATTACGCATTCTTGAAGAAAACCATAAAATCATGGACATAGAACTCACAAAATCAAACCATTTCGAATGGATTTCTACTCTAAAAGGTCCAAGCCATTGATTTTAAGTTCCTTATTATGCTCCCCATAAGTTAGAACTTGGAAATTCATTATACTATTCCCATAGTAGTAAGTGAAATTGGCTAAAAAAATAATTCTAATTTGAATAACCCCAGAAGATTTCAACAACACATGTAGGCATGCCAACTTTTGGTCTTATTGTTAGGGATGTAATGGTGTACTCTAAAATCCTCCGGAAAAAATTACTAGGATTACCTTTCTATAACCCCCTATCATCCTTTATTTTTCAACACAACATCACATCTCTACTTTTTGGTATATTTCATATACCAAGATCCTTAGACTAGTTCAAAAACCCTTGGGTAAAAATTAAAATTATACTTAAATTCCAAGATAAAAAACTTTATATCTTTAGGCCACCGGTCAACAATTGTCGACTCAAACAATCAAGTAGGCCCTAACCCACAATCCCCACAAAATATGCATTAATTGATTCCTATAGAGAAACAGACGAAAAAAGAAAGGACCATAATAGATTATGGATTTCCATTAATCCATGGTGCCCCACCAAGAATAGTTTTTCATCCCATTCAATCCCATACATTTGATATGAATCTTGGACTCATTCAGATGATCTAGAACATGGGGCTATTAAAATAACATCAGTGTGAATATCCTCAAGAGCACATGTCTAACATCCTTCAAGTATGTGATACCTTTCGCAACTAGGGAGTATCATTAGAAGTAATCACAATTCACATCATTGCATTATACTTGCAAGATAGCGATAATGATTGAATTAAGATGCAAGCTCCCAAGTCAATCATGACTTGGGATGATATAGCCATGAAGTTCTTGGATAAATACTCCCCATTAATCCAAACATTGAATCTCATGAATGGTATTCATAACATTCCTAGACTAGTGGAAAATCTTCCTGGGAATAATGGTACATATGTAAGGAGCTGATGATGAAAGTGACCACACCATCGATTGGGCATGTGGATCCAACTACAAAATTTTTAAGAAGGCCTCCTACCAGCTGTACGCACAATTTTCGATTCTAAATTATATGGAGGGATGATGTTCAAGACACATGTATCTGGAAGAGCCATTTTAGATGAAGTCTCACACAAACATAGCCTGCAGAAAATTTATTGTAGACCACCTCAGCATGGTATCCACCAAGTGGATGAGAACACGAGACTAGAATCACACGTTCACGAACCTTCAAAGAAGTTAGAGTCATTCCATATACCTGCTACACAACCCATCCCTACTCCTGTGATGGAAACACATTCATATGAAATTTTATGTGGCCCACACTTATATTAATAATGCAAGTTAGGATTTGAAGAAGAATAAAATCAAGATTGAAATTACATCAACTAAAATTTTCAAAAACCATCATTCTGGAAGAATCAACAGTATTATCAGTAGAGGTCGACTCAGCATCCACCCTAGAACAAAAATGTTTATTATCAATTGTTATGTGGTTAGGAACTATTTCTGAATCAAGGACCATCAGGTTATCCTCCCATGAACCATGTTCCAAGACCTCCACAATATTTTAAACAACAACCTTTTCCCTAAAGAGAATAACAAAAGTTTCATCCAGCTCAACCAAGACATTAGAAAGAACAGTCTCCTCTCCAAAGTATCATAGAAAAACTCAGGGATAATTTTAATTAAAAATAAGAACAGTGAATGAAAACCCTAGAGACAAATATGTGGAACCAATGAGTAGCTTTATGAAATATCGAAGTTCAAATGGGTCAGATCTCAAATACCATCTGTGATATATTACCAATACTCTACCTAGTAACACAAAGACATATTAAAGGGATGAAGACAAAGTTATAGTGCTATGAAGTGGAATTATTTTTAAATTTCAACAACTAGTTGTAAGATATGAAGGAAAACTCGAATATCCTAATAAGGAACCACTATTAAAAGAAGAAAAATCCGATGGGACTACACTAGTAACATCTCAAGTGGTATCACTAGTTGCAAACACCAAAAATACTATGTAACCAAATGAACCAGTTTATGATTCCCCACCACCATTCAATCCACCTCTTCCTTTTATACAAAGAGGAAGAAAAGGTAGGCATGAAGAACACTACATGAAGTTCCTAGAGATGTTCACAAAATTTCATATCAATATACCCTTTTCATAGTCCATTTCTCAATAACAAATTATTCCAAATTCCTTGAGGACCTTATGTCCATAAAAAGAAAAATGGAATATCGTGGAGTCATCTCACTAAATGAATAATTGTATGGTGTTTTTAAACATGAAATCCCACTAAAGATGATAGACCCTATATGTTTTTCAATTCCATGTGCTATCAAAGTGTGAAAATTCGTAAGTGCTTTGTGAGAGCTTGGAGAAATAAACAACATAATGCCAATGAGTGTTTTTTTCACAATAGGTGATAAAGAGATCAAATAAAATCTAGTAGCAATATAGATTTGGGATAGATCCATGATTTAACCTTGATAAATTCTTGAGTATGTTATTTTTTAAGATGAAAATTCATATTTCTACCAGACTTCCTTGTTCTGGATATAAAAGAATAAGTAGACATCCCTATTATTCTCATAAGTCCATTCTTAACAACGAGAAATACTCTTATTGATGTGAATAAAGGAAGCAAGATATTTTGAGTTAGTAAAGAATATGTAGTCTTAAAAATCATAAAACCATCTAAATAGTCAAAGGATTCCGCTAATTGTAATTCCATATCTCTTACTGAAGAAGTAAATGAATACATGGCCATAAAAGAAGACAGTGAGCAGTCATTCTCAGATGCTAAAGAAGACTACGATTTTAAAGAAGTGAGCTTTAGTGAACCTCTCACAAGGGATACATTCCCACCCCTCAACACTCATTTATTAAATCACCAACATTGTTGTTGAGTCCTTTTCCCAACACACTTAACTATTTGTACTTATGATCTTAAACCTCTCTACCAGTAATTATCAACTCTAAACTATCTTAGGCACAAGAAAAAAATTCAAACTCTTGAAGACACACAAGAATCCAATTACCTAGGTAGTGGTAGACATTAAAGGAATTTGATAGACTTTATGCACTCAAAGGATTATATATGAGGAATATGCAAAACTAAAACTCTAACCTTAGTCGTTGATCACACCACCAATGAAGGAAGTTGTTAAATAAGAATTACTAAAACATCTCATGGTATGAATAATTTTTTTCCATATCCAATAGTGAATGGGTGAGCCTGCTACAAGTAGTTCTCAAGAAAGGTGGAATAAAAATGGTTAAGAAAGATGAAAATTAATTGATTTAAACACACTCCATCACTGGATGGAGTGTTTTTGTGGATAATAGATGTTTGAATGAAACAATAATAAAAGATAATTTTCCATTACCCCTAATGGATCAAATGTTTGAAGGACTTGCAGGACATGAATTCTACTCCTTTCTAGATGGATATTCATGATACAATCTGATTTTAGTCGATCTAGCTAATTATTCAAACACTACATTCATATGTCCATTTTCCACCATCACATATAGGAGCATGTCATTCGAATGTGTAATGATCCATCAATATTTCAAAGAGTAATGACACATATTTTCCATGATATGGAAGAGTAATTCCTAAAAATCTTTATGGATGGATTCTCAGTCTATGAAAGATTATTTTATGTCTACATATGTGACATGGAGTTAGTCATATGATCCTGTGAAGAAATATATCTAGTTCTGAATTAAGAAAAGTGTCATTTTATGGTTCAAAGAGGCTTAGTCCTCAAACAAAAAATTTATAGAGAATGCATGGAAATCCATCCATCCAAAATAATAGTCATCAAGGATTTACATGAACCTTCAATAGTTACGTGTATAAGAATCATTTTGGTCCATGCTGGATACTTCATGTGATTTATAAAAGACATTATATAATTTGACCACCCATTGAAACACCTATTGTCAAAATAAGTTCATTTTTCATTTACTGAGGAACGTTGGAAGGCATTTAATACACTGAAAGCCTTATTGAAGGCCATGTGATCATTCCACGGAATTGGTACAAGGAATTTGAATTGATTTGTGACACCATCAAAATTTCTATTGGCATTATTTTAGGATAGTGGGTTGGTAACATATTTTGTCTTATCTACAACACTAGCCACACAATAAGTGAATACCAAGTCAAATACATAACAAAAGAGAAGTAACTCTTATCCATTGTGTATGCCTTTGAGAAGTTTTTTTCTTATCTGGTTTCATCCAAGGTGATTATGAAAACCACTCATGTTTCCCAAAGGTATCTAATGAACAAGTAAGATTCCTAGAGAACACTATTAAGGTGGATCCTCCTACTTCATCATTTTGATATTTTTTCAAAGACACCAAAGGAAAACATAATCATATCAATGATCATTTATCCCTATTTCCTCTTCCCATTATCAAGGACAAGAATGATACCGATATTTAAGTAGATATTCTTAATGATAATTTATTCAGAATTAAGGTTCAACCATGGTTTTATAATATTTATAACTATGTCACAGTGGTATTATTACACCATGACCTCTAATATAAGAAAAATAATAGGTTTTTAACTGATGAAAAACATTACTACTTGGATGAACCACTATTGTTCAAGAATTGCTTTGATGGATTATTGTGATGTTGCATCCCCAATAATGAAATCCCAAATGTGATAGAAAAGTCGCATACGTCACCAACTAGAGGAAATCATGGACCTAAGTGCAATGTATCCAAAATTCTGCAAAGTGGACATTTCTGGCCCATACTACATCAAGATGCAACGAAATTTTTTCAATGATATGATAGGTTCCAGCAAATTGGAACATTGGGAAATTGAATGAAATGTCTCAAAACCCAATAATGGAAGTTGAAATATTAAATATATAGAGAATAGACCTCATGGGACCTTTTACCAGATCACATGGAAATTTCTACATCCTGGTTGTCATTGACTATATCTCAAAATGGGTAGAAGCTAAAGCAACATCAAATGACACAGAAATAGAGCCCATGACCTTTTTGAAAAAATAATGTGTTTTAAAGATATAAATTTCAATGATTACTCATTAGTGATCAAGAAACAAATTTCACTAAACATTCAATGATATTATTCTTCATAAATTATATAATCTGTTACAATATAGATACTCTTTACCACCGACAAACATGTAAGAAAGTTGAATTGTAAAATAGTAAGATCATGAAAATCTTGGAGATGATGGTGAACACCGACCAAAGTTATTGGAGTCTAAAAAATGATGATACATTATGGTCATACCACACTGCATAAAAAAACCCATAGATATAAAACAATCAGACTAGTGTATATGAAACCATGTCATCTTCAAGTTAAATTGGAGCATCCCTCTTACTGGGCAATCATGAAGCAGAATTTATATTATAAGAATGATGGAGAAGCTTTAATGTTACAGTAGACAGTGTTAGAAGAAATCAGGAAGGATTCTTATGAAAATTACAATATCTAAACAGAAATATCAAAAAAATAGCATGATAAATAGATTAAAAGGAGTAACATTATCCAAGTTAAAAAGGCCCTCTTATTCTTCTCCAAATTGATGTTATTACATTGTAAGCTGAAATTGAAATGGTATGGCCCATTTTAAGTAATTCATGCTATCCCTTATGGGACCATCAAAATTCAGAGAGAGGTTGGACAACCTTTAATGTGAATGTTATGATATTGAAAATAATTCATTAACCCTTTCCTGATAACAAACCTGACCCCCCTCCTTCAGTCTCCACCAACACCACTCGACCATTCCGCAACCCAACAGCCTCCATTTGTGATGGATAGAACCAGGATGTCATGGTCGGAACCTTTTGAGTCATCATCCGACCATGAAGAGAAGCATCCAGCCAAGGGCCCATGATGAAATAAACCTCCAGCACCTTAATCACTTCTACAGAATCCCGTGTTTCACCAGCTGCACAAGCCAACTACTTATCAAGCTCTAAGGAGTCATCCAGTGATGATAACCTCCATCCACACCCCATCACGTGCTTCTCCAATCCAAAGAATTGTTATAACCTCTCCATGTTATAGGAAAATACCATGTAGATGAACAAGACCTTAGACCTTCCCATCTTGGCTTGCCTAAACATCAGTGATTACATCATCGACCTTTTATAGACACTAAATCTAGATTTCAATGTTGAGGATCATGAGGAGACACACATGGATCTATTCATTGAGATTTTTTAACATTCGATGTGGATATAGGAAACCTTAGATTCCGTCTAGGTGGCCAACCATGGGAGAATTCATTCACCGAGTTCGGTATTGGCCTCAGCATTTGTAAAGATGAATTTTCTGCCATAGATATTTTTCTTGAAACATCATCTAGGACCACCGTGATCTAATTTGCTGTGTCATTGGAAGATTATTACATGGGACCCTAATTTACCCAATGACCCATGGATCACTAAGTCTACCTAGTTTCATAGCCAAGCCATGTGTATACTTCATCGAGGATTGATGCACGTGTGGTTTTCCAGGGTAGAGTCACATGGTAGTGGCGCCAGTTTGATGTGATTATTTTGGAAGCAACCATTGATGGACCAGCCACCGACATGGATTTTTGGATCAATTTAATTATAAGTCTCATGCAAAGTGTACTTGATTTATCTTGATGGGAATATCTTTTATTACCCACCTAGCCAGATGCATCATATTTTTTGATGTAGTCTTACCTATTACATCTCTAGGACCCATTAAGTTTATTTAATTTGTGATGTTGTATAAGATACAATTATTGGTAAGGGATGATGATAGCTACCATTACGAACCAACTATGCATGTGGAAGCACCAGCAGAGGACCAGACACCCGGAGCAGTAGACCCACCACCTGATCCATCCACGACTTCAACACCTCCACCATCCACCCATATTCTTTCCCCTACCATCGCCACATCTATCTTTACTCAACCCACCCATCCCACCCTGACACATCTAGACATTAAATTTATACATCCCAGCGAACTACCTTGGAATATCTACCATTCTTCACCTTCATATTTCCACACCTCCCGATTTACCCACCAAACCACCACCAACCCCGACCAGCCCCTCAACCTATACCATTCCTACATCACCCACAACCCACCCTGGCCATCCCATAGATATCACTGACCCTACTGCCTAGACTAAGTACCTAATTTAATAGGCCTACCATGGATATGTTCCAACTATTTCTACATCCAAATAGGTTCCCTTCATCATTCCAGTAGCTAGTTCCGTGACCGCACATCTGATCGACACCTCTCCACCACCGAACCAATTACATATGTCTAGCGCCACAGCCCAACCTATGTCGTTGATCCACCTGCACATATTGATGCCACTACAACTGATCCATACAACCTGAAACCGTCACCACTCTATGGTGGGTTGACGATGGAGGAGTTTATTTACTCTTATGACTGATCTTAGTCAGCCATTTTTCTCATTTTTATTTTTTCCCTCTTTTGTGATAGGGATGGTTATTTTCTTTTCTACTCTATGTTTTCCAACATTTTTTACCAATAAATTATAAATAAAGGATTTACTAATTGTAAAAATTTTACTTGGATTTATTTCTTTTAATTCAAATCTTAAAAATTAATGTATATCTCATCCATCACATCTATGGTTGTCAACGGCCCAGTACCACCAACTATTCATGTTCAATGGGTAACCCATCAGGTCATAGAAATCAAACATCAACTTTAGGAACTCTTTCTAAAGATTCATTCCTAGCTGAAACCACCTCAATCTATGATACCATTATTTTTTTTATCAGATTCATGCTCACATATCCCTCGATGTCTTCAATCCAGTCAAGATACCCCATGAGCTGGAGGACACTGCTACTAGTTGTTGTAAAAGAAAGAGGGGGAACTGAGCTTCTGGACCACATAGTAGGATATTTTGGCCCATTACTCTATATTTTGACATAATTTTATTGCCTTATGAGAGGAAACCCATTGTTTATCATTTTCTAGATTGAGTTTTCATGCTATTGAATTTTTATTTATTTTTCATTCTAAGTAATTTTTGTTGATTTATTGTACAAATCAAATGAATTTCAATAAATTTGGTTATTCTTTCTCTTCATACTATTCACCGAATTTTTATTCTACTTATCCATGTTTTAAACCTATGGAATAATGTTTCATCAAGTGTAGGAATTTTTTTCAGACCCATTTTGCAGGAGACCCAAATTTAGCATCAATATAAGACAATATCTCTCATGGGATTCCACTTATTATAGAGAGAAATAAACTTTCTCCATATTTAGTTTTTCAATTTCCATTTTATTTTTTATATGCTTTATATTCCATAACAATTCCATAATAATTCCATGTATTGTGTGGATATTGTCTCCTCCTAAGTGTGGGGGAGTCTTTCATCAGTTCCATTTTTGATACAGTTGACTTTTTATCTATTCTCATCTATCTATGAGTAATTTTAAAAAATTGTAAGCATTATTTAAAACCCAAAAAATGTATTCCTATATAAATAATAGACAATGTTTATTCAGAATTTTGAGAATCCATATTTTGTATCTGTTTAGAATTTTAGAATCACTTATGAGCTTAGACATTTAATTCAAATTATAAATTTTTTAAATTACGGATAACTGAATTACTACTTGGTTTTATACCCATTATGATTTAAAGTTTCTTTTGTTATTCTCATTACCTTAGGGTATTCTAAGCCTAAAATTTCTTATACTTTCTTAGAATATTTTATACGTTATTCCTAGTACATTTAACCCTATAATAACTTTCATTGACATCTTCTTGAGTCTAAGACTGAAAAAAAATTAAATGATTGAGGAAATATTTTTGATCCACTTTTTCCCAAGAACCACATTGCTTATTTAAATCATTAAGCCCATAATTTCCCTGATTGACCATTTAGGATAAAGCTATTCCATGATAATTTTCCATTCCAACCCTTCTCTTGGGTAATGCATTATTTTTTCTATTAAACAAGTGGAGAGGGTTAGGAAGCATGAGATGATTAAATTATGAGTATATATTGTGTTACTTATTATACTACTTGATTTTGATCCATTTATAATTTTTATTATTTTACTTCATTCTGTTCATTTGAAAAATACAAAAGAAAAGACAAAAATTTATATAGGGTGTATATTAGGAATGATGGAAATCACCATTAACAGACAAATGAATCCCCTGAAGGATCATATGTGATTAAGAGATGGATGTGATATTTGGGCTAGACATGACTTCTGAAAAATAAAGATATCAAAGAAAAAGGGAAGGAAGAGGATGCCCTTTTTTCACATACATGAAACATACATGGATCCAATTTGAGATGTTAGGATTGTAGACATTATTAGCTTAGAGGATTCATTCTATTACACTTTTCATGATATTCATGCATTATAATTCAGATATTACCCTCATTTTTTAGCTTGATTTTCACTATTAAACCACCTACCCAGAGGCTCAAAGTCATTAGAACACAAATTTTTGAAGCCCTCATGAATAGGTTTTCACATATCATGGAAAAGTGGATATTATAGAACTAATTCAAGAATACTTTTAGAAGCATGTACTCAGAGTATGATCATATCTCCAATTTAATTTTACCCTGAGTGATGAGAGTAAATTCATTGTGAGGTAAATTAAAAATGCTTATTGAATTAAAGGAATTGTGAAGTGATTATAAATAAAAGATTATAAATTTTTTAAACAGTTTCTTCAAGATTTATGACTAATTTTTTTTAGGGATGATTCTAGAGACTAGCCTTTTTCCTTTCACATAGTTTTATTTTCTTGTACATAATATACATTTTTTATTTTAAAACATACATATATTTTTGAAATCACATTTGAGTCCTTTTTTTCTTTAGGACAAGATATTGTTCATGTTTGGGGGATTTAGATAAGCTAATATCATATATATTTTTTCCTGTCCTTTAGTTAAGGAGTTTGATTTCTTTATTTGATAATTCACTTTGTATGTGCTGAATTTTGCATGAATAAGGCTTCCATGGTTTCAATGGTGAAAATAAAAGACATGGGAAAACTTGTCTAATTACACGTCAGGAAACAACAATTCATTTTTTGTAATAAAGTTTCACGTCCTCCAGTAAGTCATGAACCAAGAAATGAATATTCCATGTGAAGAAGATAGTACACATCATCAAAGGAAAATACATATCGTGAAACATTTTAATGAGAAATATACACTGTAGACATAACTGGAAGGCCAAAACATGTCGTGAAGGCTGTATACACAATGTGAAAGCCATCAAACCACTAATCTACAATGAGATACATGCGAAAGACACGTAAGATTCAAAATTCTGGGAGATATAAACATATATTCCATTATACGCTGTGAATCTAATTACATTTCATGTAATTTTTTACCTATCAAAATAGTTGTTGGTAAGCATATTTGGAGAGATTCCAGAGCGTAGAATTTTTTTGTTTTTCATTTTTTTCTCATTCCCTTCGATTCTATATGCTCTAAACTCAAATTTATTCATATATTTTAATTTTTTTATTTTAGTATGAGAATCATGGATTGTGCTTAAACATTTCCTTCATTCCCTTTTCATATAAACACCATCGTTCTTATCAATCGTCAACGAACATGTGTTGAATCCATTTTTGCTCTCATTCTAAGTATGTACATGATTTAATTCTGATTTAAATCCCTTTAAACCCAATTTCATGCCCATCCTATTTCGTGAATTGGAATTATTCCATGTCTGTAATCCATTTAAATTCAATCAATATTCCCATGTTAAGCGCGGTGTCAATTATTCGTTTGTTTGCATTCATTCCTACCATGAGTGGCTAAATAACCCTCTCTAAGTGTTGAGAATAGGTGTATCTAAACATACTAATTATTTAATTATCAATTTGGTAACCATAAGAACTAGTAATCAGGATAAAAAATCCCCATCTATCCTATTCATTCAAAAAACCCTGACTATAGGGTATTCTATTTAATGAACCTATCTTGGTTGGAGTAGATTAGATTCTAAAAAATATTGTAATATTTTTCCTTCCTTATAATCCAAGCTTAATGCATCTAGGTTGTCACTATTTCCCGATCAAGGAATAGTTACCTCTTAGGTAGAACTAGTTGATTTGACCCAAATCAACTAGTGACCTTCTCTTGCTTCGTAACCTAAACCTTAGGATCCTACCAGGTTAGAATTAACATCATCTTTTCTACAAATAATAGAAATTTATCTTGATACCTCTATAATTACTAAAACAAAACATAAATTATATGGCATATAACTCCTAAACTCAAACCGTTTAGAAAGGAATTCGTCCCCAAAATGTCCAATCTATTGACTGTGAGTTACAACTTACACTCCCCATGGGTTCAATCTCAGACATTCACTATACTATTCCCTAATAGAATATGTGGTTTGGGAAATCAAAACAATTCTAATTCAATAGTCGCCTGCATGATTTAAATGACACTTGTGGGAATGTCCCTTGTCAAAGTAAGAGGTATAGATTTTAACCGAATGTTTTGGTTTTATTTATATTTATACCTACATAAATTATTATTAAATAATGATTAAAAAAATACACCATTATTACCCATAAATTTAGACATTTAATATTAATATTGTAGCATAAATCCACTGCCTCCTTCTATAAAATGTTGATTGAATCCATCATTTATGTTAATGGTTCACTATCATCTTACAACCTGTTGTCATTCATTTTTCCTCACCATATCTCACAAATGGAGCGGCAGGTACTATGTGGTTCTGTAGTAGTGGTGGGTACTGTGTGGTATTGTAGTAGGCATGGTACTGTTGCATTACTGTTCACAGAATGGGCCTTGGTCCATAAAATTTGGCATATGGGCCATGTAATTGGTTAAATTTCCACTTTGCCTTTGGGCTATGTAATGGGTCTCCATCTACCCGGTTAAAAGAGGCTTTTGCATGGTTTTAAAAATAAAATGAGGCTTCGACCCCAATTATTCCAAAATAATATGATATTCATGAAATATTTTTCAATATTGAAATTTTATTCATCATATAATTTATTACCTACCCATCCATTGAAAAATGATATATTCAATCATGAGTACAAACAGACTACCACCACCACTAAGTGATGTGATTCATTGTTAATCACCTCATATTAGTATGATATAAATAATCATATTTAAATATAATATATGTGTAATTCCTTGGAAATTTCATTGTAATTTTTTCTTATATAGAATTTTTATGAGACCACACACTCTGACATCATGTGATTCCAAGGCCCGGTGAGCCCAAAATAGAATTTTGAACTTTTTTAAGGTACATTTAGTGACCATTAGAGCGGGTTTATTTATAACTATTGAACATGTGCTCTGATTGGAAATCTGAGGGCACCATTGAACTCAACATCCCAGGATTCCCCTAGAAATGTCTTAACTTCGGCCAAAAAGGGCCAATCCAAAAAGTTATTTTTGGTCTTTTTTAGAAAAAATAATAAAATAATTTAAAAAGAATTATTTCTTTTCTTTTCTCACCATTTAGAAGATGACAATGGAGCAGTGGTGCAATGATGAGGGTTATTAATGGATTGTTTGTAACTGAGATGTTGTTATCTTAATGGTTTCTTAATGTCTCATTAAACATGGCTCATTAATGAGCGTCATTAATGATTACAACATTTCTAGGCATTATGCTTTTAATATTCAAACATGTTGGAGTTTAGGGATTAATAAATGCATTGAATATATGAAGAACAACGGATAGTGTCCCACTCTAATTATGAATTTAGAAAGAATCGATGAATGTTGGAGGATCATATCCGGAGGTCGATGAGCGGTGATGAACACCAACAACCACAGATCGACGATGACGCTGAACCCTTTATCCTCAGTAGATCCAACGTATCTTGGTAGGGGCTGATTTAATTTTATGTTATTCCTCATTATTTTCTAGAAATTATGAATGCTGATTAACCCATGAACAGGTTGATCCATGAATCATGTGTTATGCGGGAGGGTAACTTTGTTTTGGGGATTCTCTATCTGGGATTAGTTTAACTTTTTATATGATTGAACATCTTCTCTATGACTCCCCTATTTTAAAACTTCTAATGCGGAGGGCACAGGACGACACGAATGAAGGCCCAGACCCTACTGCATGTGCACACCTTGTGAACTGATTGTCCAAAATGGAGACAAGGCATGTACGAGACCATCGCAATGATGGTGGTGACCCGATAGGCCCATAGGCACAGAAGGATCGAAAAATGAACCACCAGAGATATTTCGGTGGCCTGCAAAAGGTGTCACTGGTGTGGAGGTGGCAGCACCAACCAGATTCACGGCATAAGAGGCAACCAGTCCTCGTCGGCCAAGCAGGAGGATGGTGGTGTGCTCGTAGGTGCACCATCGGGTGACGCGACACTAAGAGGGTGTCGCGTGGAGGGACGCCCCGCATCTGGGGCATCTGGATGGTTCAATGAGTTGTCGTCGCTAGACCGCCGTAGGAGGGGGCCAAGCGTCCAAAGGGCCTGCATGGGCTGGATGCGGCATTTGGCCGCTTACTGGCCTGGTGGCACACCACTGCCCAGCACCGCATGGGCTGGGCATCGTACTGGAGCGTCATTCCCCAATCTAGTGAGCCAGAACAGTAGGACAGCGGTCCAGAACCAAAACTAGTGGGATGGACTCATGCCAGAAGGCTATAAACGCGCCCTTCGAACCGTTTCGAACTATACTGGGTCACCGGGAGACCCTATCGGTCGGACCCTTTTCCTAACCGGGACGAGTCCAGCGAGGCCCATTGGGTAAGGCCCACTAGCAAGGTCGGACCAGACCGACCCAGACCCAAAACGGGTCAGGTAATGTCAAACGAGTTTAAACGGGGGTATGTGAGACCCCTAGGCATGGTTGGTCAGGTCGGTCAAACTGGGTCGGACCGGGCCTAGATGCAACCGACATCTGTTTACTAAAACACCCATATCTTCCAAACAGCGTATCTGATTGACAAGCCATTTGTAGAATTGGGACCCTCTTTATGAGGTGAATCCCTTATAATTCAATGAACTCTATTTCATTTAATTTGAGTGGCAATGAATGGATTGAAAAGTGATTCCCTCAAGAGCGATACATACGGAACCTTGCGGTTGGCTGAGACCTGAGGATTTTTGACATTCGACTTTGTAAGACATGACCACGACCTAGTGGGACACACTTCTGTGTGACTTTGTAGGCCCATGGTTGGAATCAATTCTGTGTGACATTGGAGGCCCATGTTAGGCAACAAGGAGGAGTACCTCAGTTGGCAATGATTAGTGGGAAGAACTTTTGTGTGACTTTATAAGACCACAGTACGTGATGATGAGTTGTACCTAATCATTCAAAGGTTAATGGGAATCACATTTGTTTGACATGGAAGGACAAGTGTACTCATTATAGGATGAGTTCTCCAGAAGTAGAGGTGTTCGATTATGTGATTGATGATCATTCTATCAGTACCCTAAATGTATATCTGGTGTGAGATGTTGTGTGCTCCATACATTACATTGGGGATTGATGTGTGGTTTTTCTCTATTTAGGGTCTCTACTAAGTATTTTTCTACTCACCCCTTCACGGGATTTATCCGCACGTGTCATTTCTAGTGTAGATGATAAATGTTTTGATAGAGACTTTGGTGGACTAGGACCCAGAGGTGCTCAGGGAGACGAGACTGACGGACGCTACCACGGTGGACTCAGTGGCCTTGGACCAGGAGGGGCCCATTTGGATCTGATGGACATGACATTCTACTTTATCTCTCAGTAGCTACACTAATCTGACGATCATGTGGGGATTTCCATGGATGGCCATCCAGAGTTTTCTTTTTGAACTCTTCTATTTTCAGTTCTTTTGATGGGTTTGTATTCTATCCCACATGTATTAGTTGTACTTGTACCCAGATTTGTTTTAATGTTACTTGTTTCTTTTTGAGTGTGTGATACTTAGTTGTGTGTGTGTGTGTACATATAGGTACTCAATAAAATTCACCCACTTGCATGTTGGCGCCTTCAGTGCTAGTATTGAGCCCCTGGCCTTTAGGAGGCGTTCTTGCGGTAGTCACAACATGGGCCCGGGTCGACGGGTCAGGACAATATGATATTACAAAAATTTTATAATGATAAAATAATACATACCTTCTTCACTTCATGAAATTTAAAAATAGAAATGCTACCATGCATATATACGAACTACCATTTCTACAGTTGTGATATAGAAAATTTATTATAACTATATTCCATAGTTTGTATTAAAAATAAAATTAATATATAAAAATAATAATTATGTCATTTTTATTATTTTTAAGATGATATAATTATTGCATATTTTACAACGATCAGTATATGAATACTTTTGTGAAATTTTAATTTGAACGCCCTAAAAATATCCATCATGGATTTAACAAACAATGTAATTAAATATGTCATTGAAATAAAAGATAAAAATAGTTTATTGAAAATTAATAAACCTAAAAAGAGTACTCATATAATTAAATATGTGATATAATCTTGTTATGTAACACCCGAGACTTTTATGAAAAATATTTTGTTTTTATGTTATATAAATCATCAAAGGAATCTTTCACTACACACAATACTATCTTGGCTTGCTTTACACACAATCACTACCTTCCTCGATAGCTTGCACTGTACACAATATCGAGTTTCACTAAACTACGATATGCTATTAAAATATTATTAAAACTAGCCATTATGAATAGTAATAACCTCTTTTTGGAATTTGGTAAATTTTATTTTTCAAAATGGACTTTATTTTTGGATTCAGAATATCGAAATTAGATTAGGGTGAAATTTTGGTATTTTTTTTTGAAAACTATCAATTTTTTATGAATAATGAAAACACTAGGTTACTATTTAAAACCCAACTTTTTATTTAAATAATTAATTATTTTATTTAAATTTATTTTAGGTCATAATTGATACATAATACCAATATAAGTTCAATGAAATTCATTGGAGTCATTTTATAATAATTATATATATATATAAATTTTATTGAACTTTTCACCGTCTTCTACCCACCTCCTAGGAGAATTTCCAAATTTACATAAAACTTAATTTTACCGCTTATGTGAGTGGAATTTCAAAAATCCGAGAGACATAGTAAATATCAAGGACTAAAATGTGGCTCAATGAGATGAAAATATTTTTTGGTGAATAGTAACTTTTTACTTTTTTTACCACGGTTAAAAGTAAATAGGGTAATTAAGGGTAAAAATGATAATATTATTACTCTAACAAATGTCCTATTTCTGTTGTAAAATTGTAATTCGACCAAAAACAACTTTGCGAATAAAATATGACCATTTAGGCCCACTTGGATTAGATTAGGACATTTACTATTAATTCATTTAAAGAAGGGTTAAAATAGTTAAAGTCAATGTTTAATAAGTAAATCATTTTTAATATAGGGTCATACATAAGATAAATTCTACTATAAATATTCATTGGAAAGATAAAACGATTTCCTACATAATGGAATTTTATTTATAATTTTTAGACGTTAGATAATTTAATTTAATTTTGACACAATGATGATGCTGTAATTATCTTATTAATGAAATATTAACATAATTGTTGTTATAAATACCCAAATATATGTTATTTTAGACCTTTTCTGAATTACAATAATTTTTGAGGTTAATATGACATGTTATTATTGATTTCATTAACTTTTTTATAAATAATCATGCTGTTTTGATTTTCACAAAAAATCAATTAACAAATAGTGTCAAAATTGACATAAAATAGTTTTCTAAACAAATATTAAAATATTAATTGTTATTTTATTACTAAAAATATAAGGTTCGGCCAAATGATTTAGGTAAGGTTATATATATTAATAATATAAAACTTGGGGTTCGTTTTCTTTGTTATACTAAGTTTATTAACCTTATAGTGTATGAAAACAATAAGACACGGTAAGAGTAAAATTATTTAACTTAAAGTTAAATCTAAATGATAAGGTTAAAATAGAAACCTAAACATGACTAGATTCTATTGGATGAGAGGATTTCAACCCATCCCCACCATTTATTTGAAATAAATCAATTTTTAGCTATTAAAAACCGAATATGACTTTATAATAAAATAATATTTTTAGTTTTTCCTACGGTGCCCCTCTCCTCCCTTATAAAAGGGAACCTCCTCCCTCTCTTCCTCACACCACTTTTACCCTTAAAGCTCGGCCAACCCATGCCAAATTCTTTTCTCCACTTCCCTAGAAACATCCTAGATGTCTTGGTCTTCTTCAAAGACCATCTTTAGTGCCATAAAAAGAGGTTAAGAAGAGGCGCTTCAAAGAAGAGGTAATGTCTGTTACCGATTCTTTCAACTTTATTTCTTCTTCTACTACTTCTTCTTTAGTTGTTTCATTATTAAGTAATAAAATCATTATCACTCATATACTGATATGTTATTATAAGTATGAAACAACCCTATTTCACCATCTATCCATCCTACAGAAAACAAAATCACCACGCGTGCATACATACGGAATACCGTCTCCACGCCGTGGTGTAATCTATTTTCCACCACCACCTTACTTGTATGGGTATAATGGTGTAAAGAATAGATATATATTATAAATTTAAATTGATATTTATTCTGAAATTTTATAAATACACTCCAATACAATTCCAAGATCATGGGCATGATATCATCGCTAATGCGTATATACGGCCTACCGTCTCCACGATGTGATGCGACTCGTTCTACATGATCTTCATTGAATAATGAATATATAAATGAATTGAATGAGTAAATATGTTATATATTACACTAATTTCATTCTGTAAATGATGTGTCTATAACCTAAAAAGAGGAATAAGAATTTATTCGACAAAACACACATACGAACATAAAGAAATAAACACCCGAATAGAAAGTAGCAATGAAATATTACTAATAAGAATATATGAATATGACCATATATTTTATCATAAAAATAACTATTATTCTGGAGAAAGTCAATGAAATTATTTAAATCATTATACAGAAGGTTTGGACACTTACGACGCAAATCAGACTTAAGGTAAGGGAAAATCTCTCAATCTCAATTTTTATCCGAGATTGTTTATACTTCAGAATTTACTGGGGAATATTTATCATCCACATCCATGTTTCCTCAATATATAATATTTATATCCTTATACAATTGTTTATGTCCAATTTTACCCTTCGGTGAGTTTTTAGTAAAAGGTATGAAAGGAATCTTTTGTCGTTTTTCATACGAGGTACTTTTTGACTTTTCCAGCTGAAGTACGAGAAGAATATTTTTTTAACTTATACGACATGAATGGATTCATAGAACATTATTTCCATGAAGCCTCCTTTAAAAGTTTTCAATATTATTTTTAATCAAATCCTTTTAGTTTAAAATTTAATGACATGTTAAGAATGGGAAAATGTTTTTGAAGTAGAAAGGATATTTTCCTCAAGAATGGAGTTGAAGTGTTTTATCAAAATTATTTTCCATCTTAGATAAAATAGGGTTCTCTTTCCATCCCTATTTTTACATTTATTTGATTATTTTATGATGGAATTATTTTTATGATTTCCTTTTATCTTATATGGATTATGTTATGATGGCATGATGTTTAAGATTACCATTTTTATTACATGGGTTATTCTATGTTGTATGATTTATGATTTTGTGGCACACATAAAAAGGTTTCATTATGAGATGGGTGGGACCTATATCTCCCTCCAATGCATTGGGTAAAGATTTATATCTCATGAGATAGACATGGATGGAACGGCAGGTTAAACTGGTTCAGTGAAACATGACTGAAACGAGGAGTGAACTCGGTTCAGAAATGGACTTTTTCCGCTTAGATAGTCTTGACTATGAGTCTTGACTACCAAGAAATGATTTTCTATGATTATGTGTGTAATCCAAAAAGTTTCATGTTTTATATTATGATTATTGGGATTACATTTCACTAATATTATTTATCCCATGTTATGAAATTATGATCTCTTTTGCGGATTAAGATTTTCAAAAAGATATGTTCTTATAAATATGATGTGATTGATATTTCATTTTTTTACCCTTACTGAGCATTTGAGCTCACCATTTTGTATGTTTTATTTTCCCATGGTCAGGAAGAAGGATATTAAGTAAGATATGACAAAAGGGACTCTAGATATGATAAAATAAAAGTGAGATAATGTAGATGATTTAGGAACCAGTTGTTTTTGTTTCCCAGTTTCTAAAGACTCTATACCTATACGGTCCTTTCCTAGTTTTGTTATATGTTGTAATAAGTGTGCTTCAATTCTGAAGTAATAACAATTTATGTAAAGTTTGGGTCGTTATAGTTGTTATCTGAGGCAAAGGATGTAGGAATGTATCCAATCCTTGGGAACTGTCACATGTGAGCGTTGGACGAATCATAGCTCTCCACCCAAGGGCTTCATGAGGAAATGGCTGCCACTGGGGATGGTGGTGTGTCCCGCCCAGGGGGTGTAGCCACCCATGGAGTACCCTGATAGGTATCAATTATAGTCCACTAAAAGTAATTCCAGACCGTTATAGTTGGTATCAGAGGAAAGGTATAGTCAACCTTTGGAAACTAGGATGTGAAAGCCTTAGTAAGAACCCTAAGGATAAGTCTTAGCATATAGAAAAATCTTAGTGTTTTAGAAATGGACATGAACAACCAATGATAATACCTTAAGTGTAAAATTTTATTCTTGATTATGTGGTTTTCCTATTATAATTAGTGTTTCTCACACTATTCTTCTTGGTTTTAGTCAATGGTTGGAACCCAAAGGAACCGTGTTAATGCGGAATGCGACGGGCAATGCAATGATTGTCCCCCCTGAGCAACCAAACGTTATGGGAGCTGGAATGAAAAATCTTGTTGCCATTCTCACACAACATTCTCAATCTATGAATCATGAAAGACTTCCAAATGAGCAAAGGAGGGAGCAACATTCTATTGAATCCTTCATGAGGCAGCATCCACCATCATTCAGTTGGTCTACTGATCCATTAGTTACGGAATAATGGATTAGTACTACTAAAAATATATTTTCATTTCTTCAATGTTCTAAACATGATAAAGTCATCTTAGCATTGTATCGTTTAGAAGGATATGTTGATCAATGGCGGAATCTTATCAAGAATATGAGGCAAAGAGATGAAATTGAGTCCATGGAATGGGATGAGTTGAAGAACTTATTTTCCAATAAGTACATCACTCGTATTCTTCGAACTAAGATAGAGAATGAGTTTCTTGAAATGAAGCAAAAGGATGATGAATCTGTTGTTACCTACGAAGAAAATTTTACAAGACTTTCATTGTACGCTTCTGGTATTATTATCCAACCTGAGAGTAAGATCAATCAATTCTTTAGTGGCTTAAAAACCAAGTCTTCGAAGGGTGTTAGCCATAAGGGACTTGAATAGATATGAGGAAATTTTTCGATGTGCGCTCATGGTTGATATGGAGATTGGAGTAACCCATCAGTCATATGCATTTGATAAGAAGAGGAAAATGGATTTCAAAGGAAAATCAAAAGAGCACAATGAAAAGAAGATGAGTTTTCCCTTATTCTCAAATTGTGGAAAGAAACATGGAGGGAGTTGTATTAAAGGGACAAGTAAATGTTTCAAATGTGGAAAGGAAGGTCATTGGGCATTTTAATTCCACAATGATGGGATGAATATGTATAGTGATGCGAACAAAGAAAAGGCTACACAAAGTGAACCTCCTACACTTCAATGTTACATGTGTAAGGAAATGGGGCATTATGCTAACCATTTCCCTAATCTAGGTGTTGTTGATGATGATCGAAACCAACAAAATTTTATGGCTAAATAAAAGGAAAGTCACATGCAATTTCTATCAGCGATGTGGAGTACGATAACGAAGTGGTGAAAGGTACAGTTACCATCCACTCTAAAGTATAAAATGTTTTATTTGATTCTGGATCCACCCACTCTTTTATTTATGAAGAATTTTCTAATGTTATCGCTATATTACCTCAAAAATTAGATGTTGAGTTAGCTGTGACAACTCCTAATGGAAAAATAGTCGCATCAAAATTTTATAATTCTTCTCCGATTGATGTTTGGGGGAAAGTGCTTCCTGTAAATATTGTGATCCTTCATATAGTAGAATTTTATGTGATTCTTGGCATGGATTGGATTTCATTATATGGAGCTCATATCAATTTTCAAAGAAGGGAAGTCACATTTCATATTCCAGATCAATCTATGATCGTCTATCGATGCAAGGATGAACATAACCATCCAGTGGAAATTTCATCCACCGTATGGGTCTTGATTCCACTAAATGATGGTTATTTATCTCAAATGGTTGGTGAGAAACTCACGATTAATAATATTCCCATTGTACGGGAGTTTGATGATGTCTTTCCGGAGGAATTTTCGGGTCTTCCACCAAATCATGAAGTTGAGTTTTCAATAGAACTTGTGCCGGGTGCTTTGCTTATTTCAAAGACACAATATAGAATGGCCCCAATTGAGTTGCAGGAATTGAAGAAGAAAATACAAGAGAATCATGATAAAGGATTCATACGCCCTAGTGTGTCACCTTGGGGAGCACTTGTTCTATTTGTTAATAAGAAAGAAGGATCAATGAGACTTTAAATTAATTATCGAGAACTTAACAAGATCACGATCAAGAACAAATATTCTCTCCCGCGCATTGATGATTTATTTGACCAACTACGTGGAGATCAATACTTTTCCAAGATTAATCTTCATTCATGGTATCATCAATTAAGGTTAAAAAGGGAGGATATACCAAAGATGGATTTTCGTAAAAGGTATGGACACTATGAATTTATAGTGATGCCATTTTGTCTTACTAATATCCCTGCTATCTTCATGGATATGATGAATAGAGTCTTTAGAGACTATCTTGAGCAGTTTGTGGTAGTCTTTATATATGATATTCTTGTCTATTCAAAGAGAAATGAAGAACATGAAGATCACTTGAGAATTATATTTAAGACCCTGAGAAAGGAGAATCCTTATGCCAAATTTACCAAGTGTGAATTTTGGCTTCAAAAAGTTTCATTTTTGGGTCACATAATCTCAAAAGAGGGGATATCTGTGGATCCAGAAAAAACAAGGGTTATCGAAAGATTGTAGAGACCAACAATAGTAACTGAGATCCAACATTTTATTGGTTTGGCTGGATATTATTGATGTTTTGTGAATTATTTTTCATGATTATCTAATCCACTCACCAGGTTGACGCGAAAAGGAGTTTAGTTCGTGTGGACGGAGGAATGTGTAGAGAATTTCAAGGAGTTGAAAAGAAGGTTATCCAATGCACCTGTACTCACACTTCCTCATAGTGGAGAAAGGTTTGTGATCTACAGTGATGCATCCAAGAAAGGATTGGGGTGTGTTCTCATGCAAAATGATACGGTGATAGCTAATGCCTCACGAGAGTTTAAAATCCATGAGCAAAATTACCCAACTCATGATTTGGAGTTAGCTGCGGTAATCATTACATTAATGATTTGGAGGAATTATCTTTATGGAGAACGGTGTGATATTTATACTGATCATTAAATTTTAAAGTATATTTTTACACAAAATGAATTAAATGTGCGCCAAAGAAGATGGTTGGAGCTGATTAAAGATTTCGACTGCTCAATTCATTACCACCCTCGGAAAGAAAACAAGGTGGTAGATGCATTAAGTCGACAAGACCATTCTATCTTATCTATGATGAGTATCACAAAAGATCCAATATTTATGGATCTACAAAGGATAGATCTTGGAATTATAATGAAAGGGGAAAATCGTATCTTCCTCAAATGAATGTTCAACCATCTATACATGTGAAGATTAAAGAGGCATAGAAAGAAGATTTAGAGTTACAAATGAAGGTAAGAAATGTTCCTGAATTCAACCTTGATTGTGATGGGATAATAATGTTCAGGAATCGGGTTTGTGTTCCTCCCATCCCAAAATTAAAGAAGGAGCTGCTAGATGAGGCTCATAGTTCTTCATTCTCTATTCATCCTGGAAGCATGAAGATGTATAGGGACCTGAAAGAGTACTTCTAGTGGGATGGAATGAAAATAGATGTTGCTGAATATGTCTCCCAATGCTTAGATTGCCAGCAAGTTAAAGCTAAGAGACAGAATTCTAAGGGGGTGTTACAACCATTACCCATACCCGAATGGAAATGGGAAAACATCACTATGGACTTTGTCACCGTACTTCCTAAAACATCCAATAGAAATAATGTTATCTGGGTAATTGTTGATCATCTTACAAAGTATACACACTTCATTGCTATTAGCATGGATTTTCCTCTGGATCAGCTTGCCAGGATATATGTAAAGGAAGTGGTAAGATTGCATGGAGTACCACTTTCCACTATATCTGATTGGGATCCGAGGTTTACCTCAATATTTTGGAGAAGTCTTCAGTATACTCTGGATATAGAGTTGAGTTCCAGCACTGCTTATCATCCTCATACAGACTGTCAGTCTGAGAGGACAATCCAAACTCTAGAAGATATGTTGAGAGCTTGATCTATGGATTTAAAAGGTTGTTGGGATTAACACCTACCTTTGATGGAATTTTCTTATAATAATATCTTTCAATCCAATATTCTGATGGCTCCTTATGAAGCTCTCTATCGAAGGAAATGTTGGACTCCAACTTACTGGGATGAAGTTGGGGAAAGAAAGATACTAGGACATGATCATGTTGATGAGATGGCAGAAAAGGTCCGATCAATTCAACAACACATAATAGCAGCTCAGAGTCGACAAAAATCGTATGCCAACAAATGAAGAAAAGACCTAGAGTTTGAAGTGGGTGATAAAGTGTTCTTACGAATATCTCCTTGGAAGAGAGTAATGAGATATGGATAGAAGGGAAAGCTGAGCCCTAGGTATATCGATCCTTTCGAAATACTGGATCGTGTTGGGAAGGTAGCTTACCAATTAGAGCTTCCACCGAATCTCTCTCAAGTTCCTGATGTGTTCCATGTATCTCTCCTGATAAAGTACATACCTGATCTTTCACATGTACTCAGCTCAGAAGTTGTACTGCTGGAGCAAGATCATTCTTATGAAGAACAACCAATAGAGATTTTGGATCGTAGAGAAAAAGTCATATGGAACAAGACCACTCGCTTGGTGAATGTTTTATGGAGGAACCACCAATTAGAAGAAGCTACATGGGAGCATGAGGATATAATGAGGGAGATGTATCCTCATCTGTTTGTTACAAAGTGACGAATTTTGAGGGAGAAATTCATTTTAAGGGTGGTAGAATGTAACACCCGAGACATTTATGAGAAATATTTTGTTTTTATGTTATATAAATCATTAAAGGAATCATTCACTACACACAACACTATCTTGGCTTTCTTTACACGCAATCACGACCTTCCTCGATAGCTTTCATTGTACGCAATATCGAGTTTCACTAAACAACGATATGCTATTAAAATATTATTAAAACTAACTCTTGTGAATAGTAATAACCACTTTTTGAAATTTTGTAAATTTTATTTTTCAAAATGGACTTCATTTTTGGATTCGGAATATCAAAATTATCCTAGGGTGAAATTTTGGTATTTTTATGAAAAGATTCATTTTTTGATGAATAATGAAAACACTGGTTACTATTTAAAAACCAACATTTTATTTAAATAATTATTTATTTTATTTAAATTTATTTTAGCTCAAAATTGATACATAATACCTAATAAGTCCAATTCAATTCATTGGAGTCATTTTATAATAATTTTAGATATATAAAAACTTTATTGAACTTTCCACCGTCTTTTACCCACCTCCTAGGAGAATTTTCAAATTTACATAAAACTTAATTTTACCACTTCTGTGAGTGGAATTTCAGAAATTCTACAGACACAGTCAATATCAAGGACTAATATTTGGTTCAATGAGATGAAAATAATATTTGGTGAATAGTAACTTTTTACCTTTTTTACAACGGTTAAAAGTAAATAGGGTAATTAAGGGTAAAAATGATATTATTATTACCGTAAAACATGTCCTAATTCTATTGGAAAAGTTTAATTAGAACAAAAGAAACCTTAGGAATAAAATATGACCATTTAGGCCCACTTGGATTAGATAGGGACATTTGTTATTAATTTTTTTAAGGAAGGGTTAAAATAGTTAAAATCAAAGTTTAATAAGTAATTCATTTTTATATAGGGTTATACATAATATAAATTCTACTATAAATATTCATTGGAAAACTAAAACGATTTCCTACATAATTGTATTTTATTTATAATTTTTAGACATTACATAATTTAATTTATTTATGACACAATGATGTTGTTGTAATTATCTTATTAATGAAATATTAACATAATAGATGTTATAAATACACAAATAAATGTAATTTTAGACTTTTTATGAATTACAATAATTTTATAGGTTAATATGACATGTTAGTATTGATTTAATTAACTTTTTTCGAACTAATCATGCTATTATTATTTTCACAAAAAAAAACAATTTCCAAATAGTGTCAAAATTGACATAAAATAGTTTTTAAAACAAATATTATATTATTAATTGTTTTTTTATTCCTAAAAATCTAAGGTTCGGACAAATGACTTATATAAGGTTATATATATTTATAATAAACAACATGGGGTTTGTTTGGCTTGTTATAGTAAGTTTATTAACCTTATAGTGTAAGAAAACAAGAAGACATGGTAAGAGTAAAATTATTTAACTTAAAGTTAAATCTAAATGATAAGGTTAAAATAGAAACCTAAACTTGTCTAAATTATATTGTATTAAAGTATTTCGACCCATACCCACCTTATGTTATAAATAAATCAATTTGGAGCTATTGAAAACCGAATATGACTTTATAATAATATAATATTTTGTGTTTTTCCTAAGGTGCCCCTCTCCTCCCTTATAAAAGGGCACCTCCTCCCTCTCTTCCTCACATCACTTTGAGCCTTCAATCTCAGACAAACCATGAAAAATTATCTTCTCCACTTTCCTAGAAACATCCTAGAGGTCATGGTCTTCTTCAATGTCCATCTTTAGTGCCCTAATAGGAGGTTAATAAGAGGCACTTCAAAGAAGATGTAATGTGTGTTACCGATTCTTTCAACAATATTTATTCTTCTACTTATTATTATTTAGTTGTTTCATTATGAAGTAATAACATCAGTATCACTAATATAATGATATGTTATTATATATATGAAACAACCCTATTTCACCATCTATCCATCCTATGGAAAACAAAATCACCACGCGTGCCTACGTACGGAATACCGTCTCCGTGTCATGGTGTAATCTATTTTCCACCACCACCTTACATGGATGGGTATAATGGTTTAAATAATAACTATATATTATTATTTTAAAGTTATATTGATTCTGAAATAGTATACATACACTCCAATATAATTCCACGATCATGGGAATGATATCATCGCTCGTGCGTACGTACGGCCTACCGTCTCCATGATGTGATGCGACTCGTTCTACTTGATTTTCATTGAATAATGATTATATAAATGAATTTAATGACTAAATATGATATATATAACACTAATACCATTTTCAAAATGATGTTTCTATATCCTACAAAGAGGAATAAGAATTTATTCGACAAAACACGCATACGAACATAAAGCAATAAACACCCGAATAACAAGTAGCAATGAAATATTACTAATAAGAAGCTAAGAATATGACCATATATGATATCATAAAAATACGTATGATTCTGGAGTAAGTCAATGACATTATTTAAATCATTATACAGGATGTTCAGACACTTACCAAGCAAATCAGACCTATGGTAAGGGAAAATCTCACAATCTCAATTTTTATCTGAGATTGTTTATACTTCAGAATTTACTGGGGAATATTTATCATCAACATCCATGTTTCCTCAATATATTATATTTATATCCTTATACAGTTTTTTAAGTCCAATTTTACCCTTCGGTGAATTTTTAGTAAATGATATGAAATGAATCTTTTGTCGTTTTTCGTACGAGGTTCTTTTTGACTTATCCGGCCAAAGTATGACAAGAATGTTTTTTAACTTATATGACATGAATGGATTCATAGAAAATTCTTTCAATGAAGCTTCCTTTATAAGTTTTCAAGTTTATCTTTAATCAAATTCTTTTAGTTTAAAATTTTATGACATGTTAAGAATGGAAATATGTTTTTGAAGTAGAAAGGATATTTTCCTCAAGAATGGAGTTCATGTGTTTTATCAAAATTATTTTCCATCTAAGATAATACAGGGTTCTGTTTCCATCCATATTTTTACATTGATTTGATTATGTTATGATGGATTTTTTTTTATGATGTTCATTTATCTTATATGGATTATGTTATGATGACATGATGTTTATGATTCCCATTTTCATTACATGGGTTATGCTATGTTGTATGATTTATGATTTTGTGGCACACATAATAATGGTTTCATTATGAGATGGGTGGGACCTATATCTCCCTTCAGTGCATTGGGTAAAGATTTATTACTCATGAGATGGACATGGATGGAACGGCAGGTTAAACCAGTTCAGTGATACATGACTGAAATGAGGAGTGAACTCGGTTCAGAAATGGACTTTGTCCGCTAATATAGTCTTGGCTATGAGTCTTGACTACTAAGAAATGATTCTCCTTGATTATGTGTGAATGCCACAAAGTTTCATGTTTTATGTTTTGATTATTGGTATTACATTTCACTACTATGATTTATCCCATGTTATGAAATTATGATCTCTTTTGCAGGTTAAGATTTCAAAAATGATATGTTCTTATGAATATGATGTGATTGATATTTCTTTTGTTTACCCTTACTTAGCATTTGAGCTCACCCTTTTGTATGTTTTCTTTTTCCCAGGCTAGGAAGAAGGATATTAAGTAAGATATGCCAAAAGGGACTCTATATATGATAAAATAAAAGGGAGACAGTGTAGATGATTTACGAACTAGTTGTCTATGTTTCCCAGTTTCAAAAGAATCTATACCTATACAGTCCTTTCCTGGTTTTGTTATATGTTGTAATAAGTGTGCTTCAATTCTGAAGTAATAACAATGTATGTAAAGTTTGGGTCATTATATGTTATATATATCTTAATGGTCATGTATTGGATGTTTGGACTCGAGGTAACAAAAATAATCTCAATTTCCCTTCACTGAAATATATTTTAATGTTATACAAATAATTTCATTTATATTGTGTATAAAATTAACTTTAAATGTTATATAATGAATCCCTATTAAATCATGGTAGTTTATAATTTAACTAAAATTATTTCATCCAAAGAGATTTTATATTAAACTAACTAATTGGTAAAATATTTCTTACATCAATTTCATTTTATTTAGTTGTATTTCTACTTATTTGGATTTTTAATAACATCATTATGGGGAAATTGATAAAAATATTTATTTTTTATTTAAACATATTTTATTTGGGTTATATATGTGTTATCTTAATCACATCATTGATTACATAACACTTTAAAAGATATGATCTTTTAAGGGTTTTCTTATTTTAAATCTCATTTTAGTGAGACATGTTCCTTATCATGGACCATGATTTCATTTTATTTTATAATTACAGCCACATTTAGAAATTTTTAAATATTACTTCGTGAAATTCATGGTTTTTAAAAATTCCTATCCAAATAATACATTCATTGAATTTTTGTTCAAAAATTATATAAATATTAAAGGCTTTATGTAACAATCCCATTTCTTTTTTTTATGTTCAGGGTTACATTTGGAGAAATTATATGGTATTTTTTTCTTCAACCAAATAAATTTTCTTCTCCTATATTTATAAATGTATTTTACATGTTTAGTTTACATTTCCTCTGTTGTATATTAAAGAAAAATCAATTAATTTATCTATTAATTATATTGATCATATATCTTATTTGAAATAGAGAATCATTTTCCTATATATCTATGTTTTCTAAATATTTTTCCAGAATGTTTATAAATATAAATGATTTCTAATTTTTTTCAAGTGATATTTAAAATTCCTTCAAAAAATTTTAAAAGTTAATTTCATAATTTTTTTTCACATATGTCACTTTTGAGTCTCTTTAAATTAGTTTAAAAAGAATTTTAATTTCTAACATTTATGCCATGAAAATATTTCCCCTCCATCTTGGACATTAATTTTCAATATTTCATTGTATATTTCAATGGAAAAGATCATCGTAATATTATAGAATCTTTTAGTTCTTAAAATTTAATTTTATAGTTTAATGGGTATTTTATTATCCTTATCTTAAATGATTTTTCAATGGAATTTATATTCATCCAACACAACAACCCGAAGTGTTACTGATGATGTACTAGTAATATTGTATAGAGGTTCCATCCCAAATAATTTATTGATTAGATGATGAATTTTTTAAAATGACTTTATAGGATCCAATTTATTTTCTTTTGGTTATATAATTTCATGAAAGGATTAGTGGTTGTTTCTATGAGTTTTATGGTGAAATAAAACCAATATATACATTAATTGTGTTATGATTAATGAAAAGTTTTTATGATGATGGGTTGTTTCACTAAAATCCATGGATATGTGGTTCTGTTATAAAACAATTATGAATGGTAAAATTATTATTGAAGGTAATGAGGTTCATTATATCCCTAAAATTCCATGGATAATGAATATTTTCTCTAGATACTTATGTGCGATATTGTTTAAATTATTTAATACATATGTTAGTTTGATTGGAAGAGAGATATAAATATGTTTTTACAAAGAACACATATGATTATTCAACCAATGTAAATGAGTTTTTATGGAAATATTTTATTTTATGATCCATGTTTTAATGGGTATGAATTTTATATTGTTATGTTATTAAACATTCATTATATCATTTGACCCTTATATGATTATAATGGTCACTAATGAAATTAAAATTTTAATTCTTATTTTTACCTCAACTATGTTTTTTATCTCACCCTTATTATGTTTTATATTACTATAGTTTTTTAATAATGTATTTATGTATTTTATGACTAATAAGGTTACTATATGTGAAGAAAATAGTGGGAGAAGATGAAAAACATTATGAACCCATAATTTATGTATCAAATTTCTATGTAAGATTTTATTCTAATTCACTGAAACTCTTAACATAAAATTTCATTTGATATGTGGGTGGTATAATATTTATGATGGAATTTATATGTTTTAAGGGTTTGAATAGGGTCTTGTTGACTAGTATCAAGTCCAAAAATGTAAATATTATATTTTTTTAGCACTAGATCTAGGAGTATAGGTTTGATGCTATTATAGTTCGTATTAGATTATGTTTTAGAAAAAATTGGATATGAGAATATTTTTATGTGCGGTAAACTGGTCAGTTATATATACCATCACGGTTTTATATGATTTAAGTTGATCGTAACTTCAAAGGAATAGCCACTTGATTTTACTCTTTTAAGTGAATGGATTTTCATGTTACTTGAAACTTTTACTAAGTTTCATGAAGAAAAAAAATTATTTATAAATAACCATTTGGGTTAGTATATGATTTTATTTTAACTAAATTATGTTCTATTGGATTGTGGTATATACATAATCTGGATGGTTTAATAGTGATTGATTTAAAATATGATTTTTTCATAGATATTTATGGTCAAGATAAAGATTAACATTCAAATTCGTTTCTGAATTTGATTCATGATATTCTATTGAATTCCACTACATTATATTATTATATAGTAAATTATCATTACGATTAAATGATATTTTAAGAGTTTTTTAATTGGGTTATGGTTTTTGAAACACTTAGTAATAACATGTGATTTGACATGAAGGATTAATGCCTAATAATACAATAACATTTTCAATAATTTATGATGAAATGTATAAGATAACCTTTGAGGTTATAAATTATATTAATGTTGGTGATATTGGGGTTATTTTGGATATGTTTTTTTTTTGGAATGATCAATATTGATAATTTTGGGTTATTATTGAATTTTTGTGATTAATATATTATTTATTCATATAATGGTTTATTAATTTATTTAAATATCATAAAATTTACTAAATATTTTGGTTTTGTTACTGTAAAAAGATAGGGGGTATCTTTTCATACTATTTTTTCAAATTAAGTGATCTATTAGAAGTAGATTTTCAAAAATATATTTTCATGACCACTTTCTCTTGGTAATTACATTGGAATACATGGTCTTAGATCAATTCACAATCTCCCCACCTGAGTTAGGTATGAGTTTTTCCTTTATATTATTTATAATCTTGGACACACCCCTTTCTCCCTTTCTCTAACCTAAATTTCCTCCCGTTATTTGTGGATATAACGATCAACCGAATGGTTCCATACATATTTGATGGCTCGCCTCATCCTATAGATTCAATTTCATAGTTAACAGGATCTTTGGTCCATTGGAATATGACCCATGTAGATCACTTCAGATTTCATCGACATTCAATATACTCTTACAATAAGTTCATTTTCAATTCTTGTGGCTTACAGGACTTGGTTGTTATTGTACTCCATGACCAAAAGAACATCATCATTCATTTTTCATTGGTAGACGACATGATCCATTCATGGTCCATACCCCCTATAACATGAATTAGTTGGTGTTTCTTATAATTGGGATTGTATTATAATTTCCACAAGAAATTTGTTACCCCTAATTTGATGTTATGAGTAAAATTCATAAAAATAATGATTTCATTTCAAACCCCCCATATTATTTTTATTCTTTGTATTTTTGTTGGTTGATACTCAAGTTCTTGTAGTGTAAAAAATTATGTTTTCTACCCCACATCTCCTTGTATTTGTGTTGAGATAGATGTTTCAGAATTCTCGATGGAGTGAGTTTGGATTATAGTTGGTGAATATATATAATGAACATAGGCAGTGATCATAAATTCATGGATATACTATTTCTCATATTTTAATCGTATGGGCCATATAATCTCCACATTCCATCACACAACAATAGATCGTTATGGAGTGTCTGATGTGATTAATCAATAATGATTATGGATAGATGATTTTGAAGCCCCTATAGTGGATCTGTTGGGTAATAAGGATTTAACACATGTTGATTGCAACCAGAAATTGGCAAGACCATAAAACATTGATATGAAGTTTGTGGAAATATTTAACCATTCGAAACATAATTTGGTCAACTAGAGGTCTACAATGCATGAAATTTCTAAGATAAAGGGGATTGAGGGAGTGTGTTAAAAAGATTATTTAGGACCAATCATCAACATACCAAATCCATAATACTATGATGATGTAGTTTGGATTGGACACTTAAAAACATGAGGTGGTGATACATGAGACAAGTAAAGTAGGTTTATTGAGTTCTATGGTCTGTGAGAAGTTAATGTTGATCACATTAGCTGTATAGGGGAGTTGGGTGAATGCAGGGAGCCTGCCAAGTCATAGAATGATATTCTGAATATTAATATCAAAAATATGATGTTAAGGTCTTGAAATTTAATTATTGTTATAGGATAAAATATATTAATAACTGGCGTGGAATCCCACTAAGGTGAATTTCTTATCTGGGAAAGAGTTAGAAGATGATATTTGTAGCCATTTTTTTAGTTCATAGTGCAATCTAAGGGAATGATTGAGGACTCCATAACCCAAGGAGAATGATGTGGTAGATGTGAGATATGGATTTAACAAGTTTCATTATACTCAAGTGGAAATATAAATTTGAAAGTATTACTCTCATTTACCTAATCCCAAAGTGTCATGATCATCTAATAAGATTAGGTTGAATTCTTGGGATTGTGAACTCACTCTTAAGGTTACTAACCTAACGATGAGTTTAAATATTCAGAGTGAAAAATTTATGGAAAAATAAATATTTTATGAATCACAAGTGATATGGTGGTATGGTTTATTCCATATCTCAATTGTAGGGATACTATGTGCCTATAGATTACATTATCAGTGATTCCAACACTCTTTGGGACGATGCCTCTGAGGATGATCCATCTATCCTATTGCTGATGGTAGGTAATGAGGATGGAAAAAAAAGATAAATCATTGGATCTTACCAGTCACTCAAAGTAAGTAATTTTGGAGGAGCCTATCTGGATTATTACCTCTCAAATGTATCCTGGAATGTTGATAGAGAGAATGATTCTTGTGGATACCCATAAGGAAAATTTTGAATGGAACAATATGCAAGATCAATTTATGACAAGAGGCTTTAAAAAGGGAAGTTGAATTTAAAGGAATACATTCAAACAAGGGAAAATATTGACTAATATTTTTAAGACCCCATCAAGGATGATTTAGATGCCAAAGTAAATGAGCTTCACTTGAAATTATATTGGTTAAATGTTTCAAACAACCTCAAACTTTCATTAAATGATTTTGTGATTTATTTTATTGACAAATATTATTCTAACATGAACTTTTGAGGTTACCCAATTTTTCCATATAATATATTTTTAAATAAAAATTAATTTTAATTCATTATAAAATTATTTGTGTTCTTGATTAGTAATAAATCTTTCATGAATACTCATTGTTTGGAGAAATATAAGAGATTGATGTGGAAGTTGATTAAAGGATTAAATTCTATTTTAAATGCAAGTATATTTCCTTATGTTAATAGTCATGGTGGTAAAATAATTCCCCAACTCTAGAAAAATGATCTAAAAAATGTTTTTATATTACTATTATTTCTGCTGAATCTATGGCCTTTTGCACATATCAATGATTTATGAATTGAGTGTCATTAACTTTACCATGACCATTCAATTTATATTTATAAATATTCTATATAACTATACATGATTATTTGGAAATTATATTCTTCCTTCTTTTCTATATTTACTCTTCCCACTACTGCTCTATTATTTGGAAAACTGGTTATGTGTTATTTGACATGACCATTATATTTCTCTTTCCCTCTTTTCATGAGGAGGTTTTAGAAACCCTTTTTATAATATAGATTTTTAAAAAACATATTTTAAAATTTTAATCCATTCATTGTCGATATTATGTTCATATTGAGAGGATATAATTTATTAGTGGTTATGTAGTAACATGAGACTTTAAAGGAATATTTCGTTCTATTACATATGCAACATGCAACACCATTCTAAATAAAATCATAAAATATTAATATTTAAATCATATAGTTATAACTTATTAATTAAATTTGTGGGTATAAATTATATTGACACAATTAGGAAATATACGTACATATATATATAATTTTCCCTATCAATTCAAATGTATTTATTAACATTTTTGAAATAAGAACCCATTTTTCAAGTAATGTAATTTTACGATTTAAAAATATGATTTCATCAAAAAATGATTTTCATTTAATTTTGGGAGTTAATATTATAATTAATTTCATTAACTTTTATAAAGTATATTTTATAAAAACTATTTCATTTTTAAATAGACATATCAAAATATTCTTATGGTCAAATTATTTCATTTTTATGAAAAGGTTAATTTTTCAATGAATAGAAAAAAATACAGATTCCTATTAAATTATAATTTCCAATCATTAAGAAGTACCATTATTTATTTAATTTTATCTTAAATTATATTAATTCTTATATAATTATAAATTCCCTAATTTGTTACATGGGAATTATATGCCTACTCTAAATTTGGTATAAGTTCATTTTTTGGCTTCAAAATGTAGTTTTGAGAAACATTTTTTCTTATGTTTTATGAATTTATATTAAATGAATGTTATTTGAGTTATTGGAATTTAATTTGAGAAAATGGTTTTAATTTTTTATTCATCATTTTTGATATATCATAGTATTAATTTTTGATATTTTTATAAAGAAAATATATTTTTTGTTGAATAAAAAAAGTATAGTTTTTTATAAAATATGGTATCTTTTATGATATCACTAAGACATAAATATCATATAAAATTTTATTAAAATTACATTTACATTAATTTATGATTAAATAAATAAAATTAAATACCAAAATAACTATTAATTAATAAATTAAAATTTATTTTATGATAAATATGAACATTATTTTTAGTGATGACAGTGTTCTTGCATAGTACTAGAAAAGTCCAATATGGTTTCCTAATGATAATATTTTCAAAATAAAAATTTGTTTCAAAAGTTTTTTAAATAAATATAAAGTATTATTTATAATTTTTATTGATATGTTTTAATTTTGTTGTTATATAACAAGTGAATTATACAAATTCTTGTTCAGTGCATGCGTAAGGCTAGATTAGGCGTGATAACATATTAAATTAAAATTCTAGAACATGATGTAGGTAAATATAAATGTTGAAAAATTTTAAAGGTTTATATTGAACTTAATTAAATTATATTTATGTGTTTATTTTAATTAATTTATTTAGGGTGGATCGAATTACCTTAAATTATTAAGCAACACTGACCAAGTTAAGGTGCAATAAATAGACAATTTTATTGGATAATATTAAAAACTATAAATATATTATTATTTTTGATTTATAGAGTCCCAAAAATATTATAGGAAAATATATGTTTTCCATATTTTTTTAATTTTTTATATTGTAGTTGCATTTCATTAAATTTTTTCAATGAATAATAATGAAAATAATTTTGTAATGGACATTACTAGTTTTTTATAAAAAATTATATTTTAATAAATTATTTAACCAGTATAAAAATATTTCAAATGAAGTATTAGTATGATAAATGGTTGAAAATTTAATTCATTGCCATTTAATATCATGTTTTTATCTTGTAAGTGAAATTATAACCGTTTAATTTGAAAAATTCATTTCTATAGTTAAGGATATAATTGGGTAACCCCAGTGTTAAACTAATGATAAGGGATAAAATAATATGAAAAACTATCTAAATTTTATAGATGATTATATTAAGAAGAAATATTCCTTATATTTTAATCCATGTTATTTTTTAACCATTTAAAATTACATAGACACATATTATATTATAATATATCATGTATTTCAAAAAAATCATTAATGGTATTTTATAATATACAATATATAATTAAAAGATTTAAAATTAAAAAAGAAACCTATATTCTTCCATGTTAATAGGATATGAATTAACTTATATACCATTGTATATTTATGGGTCTATTTTTTATGTTTTCTTTTGTGTCACTTAAATGGTAAAAAACATTGATACAATGGTATTGATCAAAAGGGACAATTAAGGGTTAAAATAAAGAGATCGATCAATAATTTATTTTTTTTAAAATATGGGAGCCCCCCATCAAACCGTAAATGATATAAAGGTATAAAATGATGTAGTCCAAGGGTATACCCTTGAACAATATTCTTGTGCTCCACAGGAAAGGATCCAATACTGGAATAAACAGTCATGGGATATTGAGAATTACACCCTCTTGGAGGGCATCTGCCGCCTAGTTTTCCTCTATTTTGACATGTCGAACCAAACAACCCTGACTGGTCTCCACATAACATCTACGAATCATATATTTAAACTGACAAAGAGGTGTCTCCTTGCTGTGAATCACTCGAATCACAGTTTCACAGTCCGATTCCACCTCTGAGAAAGTTAGTGCACGACTCTTACAAAGTGTAAGCCCAGAAAGTAGAGCTCCCACTTCTTCTCCTAAAGTGTTTCATGTACCATAACAGCAGCTGAAAGCAATCAAGACAGAACCAATGGAATCATAAATAAGACCCCCCCTACGCATATGTCCATTCAAATAAGATCCATCCACATTGAGTTTGTGGTCACTCCTTGGTGGAATCCATCTGATCCAGCAACCTAGAGTAATGACGACCTCTGGTGGCCTATTGATAAGTCTACATATAATCAGGGATCGAGTTACACCTTTCACCAGTGAGCATAGGTCATGGTTCATCACCTTCAAACACATATGCAGAACGTGAATCGTGGGGATATTATCCAGCCGAGATTTATTCCTTGCTTCCCCTAGAGTCCAATGAATATTCGTGAAGATTATAGCAGGAACCTTAATATCCATCTCTTGACTTCCCTGAATCGAAAGCCAGTGAACAAAAAAATTCTGTATGGAATTGCATGTAGGTTCATAATATCCCCAGCTGCTCATTGCTGACCAGAGGGAGACTACCCACTCCCTCGTGAGAAAAATATGCAAAGCCGACTCTACTTTTAGATACAAACAACAGTAACACCGTGAGGAGAAAGATATCCCTTTTTTTATGAATGTTATCCTCCATTGAAATTGCCTTATTAAGCACTCTCCAAAACAGGAAATTCATTTTTGTGGGGACCTCTTTGCACCACAGACGGGATGCCCATTCAAGATGCACGCCTTCATAAATGAAGAGACCCTGATAATCCCAACCTCTAAAGTTCCCATTCCTCGAACTCATGAAACATCACATATCATCCTCTTCTGAGAAAACAATTCCAAAAAGTGTTTCCTTATGTTCTTCATTCAGAATACACTCAATAAGGTTTGGGAATTTCCTTGAATCTTTTATAGACAAATCCAGAGCTGACCAATATAGGAAAAACAATTTCTCTCCTAACCGGTTGTTGTTCCAAAAATTAATGTCTCCTCTTCCAACAACCCAATGAGAATCACCCTGGAGAGTATCTAGATGAGAGCCTGTGGTTTTGGCCATCCTGGAGAGTTTGCAATCATCCCACTCCTCCCAGTGTGGCCCGTATTTGGCACTTAGTGTTTTGGCCTATAGATAATCACTAGTAAGAAAGTCCCAAGCCAAATTCCCCTGTATGGTTTGCAGGGTGATTGTTAAATCCCGGATTCCCACTCCACCTTCCCCAACCAGTTTCGCCAGCTGATTCCAAGCAGCCCATCTGCATCGACCTGCATCATTAGCATCCCAAAGGAATTTTTTCAGAATTTCCTCCATCATAAGAATTGTCCTTTTGGGAGGGTTGATTATGGAGAAGATGTTCATTGGAATTGAAACCATAAAACTATTGACCAAAGATACCCTCCCACCGAAGGATAAGAATTTATTTTTCCAACTGAGAATCCTCCCAAGCATCTTGCTAATGAGATTATCAAAAAAATATTTTTAACTCTTCCATTTGAAATAGGAGCACAAAGATACATCATAAGAAAATTCTTTCTCTGAACTCCATGTATATCTTGAATTTCCCGCACCCTTATCTTAGAACATTTTTTAGAAATATAAATGTTTCTTTTCTGATTATTGATCCTTTGGACGCTTAGGTACCCAAATGCAGACATGAAGTCAATGAAGTTCTTTAGGGAAGACATCCTGCCATTCATAAATATCAGAATGTCATCTTCAAACATAAGATGGGAAAAGGTGTCATCCGAGGCATTGGAGTGGTATGGAATTAGTCTCCCTTCAGCCAGGCCATTATGCAGATTTTGTGAGAGAAATTCTTGAGCAATGACAAACAGCGATGGTAAAAGGGGGTCCCCTTGTCTCATGCCCCACACACTTTTGAAGAAACCAAAACATTTTCCCATAATAGAGATGGTGATACAAGGAGAGTATTAGCACTGAAAATTAATTTATATCAATTTAATTATTTTGTAAATTTCAGGAGTTCCGCTCCCATCACTCATAAAGGGAATCTACTTACATCTCTTACTCATACAATTTGAGAACACTATCCTAGAACATCACTACAATAATAAATTTCTGTCAACCCTACCAATGTTTAATAGGTCTTTTTTTCCAGAATAATAACCTTATAGGGAGTATGTTCTAAAAAGATGAATGTTATCTAAAGAAGATGTATAAATTTTTGCATAATGTTTTCATTTTATTTCTTCATCTACCTCCTTCAAATATTATTAAATGATTCTTTAATTAAAATCACTTATATAATACATATACATAAATGTTTATATGTTAATTTAATAACCAATATTCATCTTATACTTTCACAAAATTAGAAATAAATCCATCATTTCTATGTACGGAGGACTAGAGCCTCGCGAACCGATGAAATTTTTTTTTCCATCACCAGTTCTCACAGATGGTTATAATAATGAATTTAATGTAAATATAAATTATACATAACATTTATTTGATTTTATTTTTGTAATATATCATTTACTTTCTTAACATTTCATCCAATAAAAATGATATTATCATTCATGCATACATGTTGACAACCACCTCTATGAAGGGATGTGATTCATTTTTCATCACACATCATATGGATAATATATATATATGTTTTTATTAATAGATAGTATTATATAATAAATATTATAATTAACATCATGTAAACTTACCTTGTTTCTATCACAATCAATGGAAAATGGAAATGTTTCCCATGCATACGTATAATCTACAGTCTCTGTGATTGTAACATTTTTTATTTTTCATAACCATCATTCATGGTTTTCTTGAATGATTAAATGATATATAAAAATAAATATTATTTTTTTATTATTATTCTAGAAATCATTTAATAATAGCATAATTTACCATGGTCAACATAACAAATATGTTTTGTAATTATGAATAGATTTTCCTAAAAACAACTGGCATGGTCTTACCCGATTATTAAATTATATATCACATTGAATAAAATGTATGAAATGTTTTAATGGAAATGTAATAAAATTTTAAAAGTTTCTTAAGAAAATAAATAATTATTTATGTTTATTATTTTGGATTTAAGGGATATACATAGCATGTTTGGACTCAAGGTAATGTATTTTTAAAAAAAAATTATTTTATTGAGGCATATTTTAATGTCAAACACATATTTTCATTTATATGGTCAATATAATGAAAATTAAAATATTAATTAATTAATCCATTGTATATCACAGTCTATTATATTGAAATTTAAATTATTTCATATCAGGATTTTTGACATGAATGTTACCATTTGGTAAGAGATTTCTTTACTCAATTCCCATTCAATAGATTATACTTAGACTTTATAGATATTTTAAGGAAATTATTATATGTGAATTTATATCTAATTTTTTTACATATTTATCATTTTTATCAGGATTTTAGATATGTGAAAATATTCAAATAACTGATTAATTTTCAATTCAAATATATTGATCTTGGTTTTTCTTTTTATCAATATCATTTTCTTGAGACATGTTTTAATTCATGCACCATGAATTTCTTATATAATGTACATACAACCTCATGAATTAATTTTTCCTATTAATTCAAGAAATTCATGGTATTTATAAACCAATATCATAATATTTCATTCATTAACTTTTGAATTGAATGTTCTCAAATTTGTAACAGCTTTCTGTAAGAATCTCATTAATTTTTTGGACTATTTATATTTGAGGATACTTAGGAGAAATTATATGGAATTGTTTTATTATAGATAATCAATTTTTTTTATATTTTTATGAATACAATTTAATAATGTGGTTAAAATTTCATTCCTTGTTTATTAAAGAAACATAAATAAATTTTTTACAAGTGACCCTGATCTTGCATCATCTTTTAGATCGAGAAGTATACAATTAAATATCTGTGTTCTCTAAAAAATTGAAGAATATTTTTTTATGAAAATAAATTATTTCTTAATGTTATAATATATGATACGTTACATCGGTTTAAAATATTTTAAAAGGAAATTTGTTAAATTTTTTCACATAGGTAACTCTTTACTCTCTTTACAAATGATTGAAAATAATGTTTATTTTTTATGTTTATATATTGAATGGACTATAATTACTTACTAAGAATTCCTTTACATGTTTCCATGGTTATATATAATATAAATTGTTTTCCTAAAACTCTATAAAATTTTAGTTTTCAAAATTTATTTTCAAATTAGAATGGTTATTTTTCTCATAATGTTTTTAGTGATATTTTAATGTAATTTATATACCTAAATGACAATATCCCATGATTTTACATATTATCTGATGGTGATATTTTATAATGATACCATCATAATTAATTCTCTTGATTGATTATGGATGTTTTAAGGAGATTTTCCTGGAAAATATTATTTTTCTTCGGGAAAACAAATTATGAACGGAATAAAATATTTTTCTATGATAAATACAATATCTACGAACATTATTAATTTTATGGTTATTCGAAAATTTTTATAATGATGAGAGGCTCTATTAAACACTACTGATATGAAGGTCCATAATAAACAATGGATGGGCAGCTAGGTTCTAATCCTAGGAAATGTGTGTCCACTATTGCTCTCCAATGCATTGAGTAATGAGTTTGTTCTCTAGATAAATACATTGTAAATTGATCATATTAGTTATTAAACTTGTAATATTGATTATAATAATGATATGAATAAGACTCCCCAGGGAACCTGCATGATTATTTTATGCTCTTGAATGACTTTATGTATAAATAATTTGTTTTATAATCATGTTTTAATTTTCTTGAAATATCTAATGTTATGATAATGACATTTTATTATTTCATAACACCCTTATTTCTATATTATTTTGATTAATAAAATTAAATTTTAAATTCTTATGTTTTCCATTATAGAGATTCTGAGCCCATCCTTCTTATGTTTTTTATTTCACTTGGTTTTGGAGAATTGTTTTAGGAATGTTACTCCTATGAAGGTTACTATATGTGAAACGTTTCATGGGTGCATGATTTAGATATTTATATAATATATTCTTTTGTTTTCTAGCATCTATATAATATTTTATCAATATTATCTAAAACTCCAAAAATAAAAATTCTTGTTTCGGTAAGTGATACTATATTTTAGTTTTATTTTATATGTTTTTAATGGTTAAAAATGGGTAATATTTATTAATATCTAATCTATATATCTAATGTCTATGTTTTTTATAACAGGATTTATGAGTGTAAGTTTAGGGATATTATATAACATGATATTGGACATTATAATGTTTGTATCTCAATACCATGTATGTAGGGATTTTGAGGTATAATTTAAAAATTCTAAGGGAGTGATACAACTATTACCCATATTTGTATAAAATAGGACTCCCAAATACCTCCAATGGACATAATTTCATTTGGGTTTTAGTCAATCACCTTATGAATCAAGAAAATTTAATTTCTATTAGATAATATTTCTCACTTGATCGACTTATCATTATATAAATTAATTAAATGAGAACCATTATCATTTTTATCATATCTATATAAAATGTTTACATTGATGTTCCATATAATTCATGTACAGAAATTGAATATAGTGGTATGAATTAGAATTTGATTTCATCATCGGAATTATAGTCAGTTTGAGAGTACTATTCAAACCCTAGAATATATCTTGATATCAGGATCTATATAATTTTAATTTTTTGTGTCTGATACCATTCATTAAATAAATTTTAATAAAATAATAGATTAAATCAATCAATTAGATGGATTCTTATGATCTCATATGTAAAATGAAATGTAGATCTATAATGCGCTGGGATGAATTTATACAATGAAAATATTGGGACCTTAGATACCTAAGCATATAATAGAGAATGTTGTATATTTTTAGTAGCACATAAAATTTACTCACATTTGATAGTAAATTTATTTTAAAAATAAATATATAGATCAAGAGTTTGAAATTACTGAAAATATATTCCCTGGAATATATCCATTGTATAATGTAATGATATTTGATAAAAAGGGGCCAGTGAGTCCTTGATATATTGGTCCCTGTAATATTATAGGTCATATCAATATGTTATATAATCATTTGGTTCTTCCATCGATCCTCTCACATGTTTATAATGATTTCAATATTTTACTTTTTAGAAATTATATACTTTATACTTTGGATTCTCTAAATTCAACGGTTGTATAACTAGACTATGGACTTTCATATGATGAATGGTTAGTATAGATTAAGGATCTTAGAGATAATGTGATGAAAAAAAAGACCACTTACAAGGTCAATTTTTTTGAATAAATAATAATTTCTTAGAATCCAATTAGGAACATGAGGTTATAATGATGTAGAAGTATCCACATTTTTTCCCATTATAATAATGGAATTCTGGGGGGATGTTATTTTAATTAGGGTATAATGTAACATTATAATAATTTATTATATATCATCTTTAATAAATTTGATGCATTCCAAAGCTTATGATACACAAAACATCAAACATAAGTTCAGAATTTTTAATTAAAATATAAAATTAAAATCATTATTTGATAGTTAAATGAATTTTATAATATAAATGACATTATAAAAAGACTTATATTCAATTGAGGAAATCTATTGAATCTTGGGAATATATTTTGAATATTTTTATAGAATTATAAATTTATTTTAAATTTTATACTTTAAAGGAATAATAACAATAAAATTTATTGATATATTTGAGTAAACATTATTAAAATCAATTAGGTACATCCCTGAAGTATTTATGTAATGATAAATAATAAAATGATAATAATACTTTGTTAAATGGATTTTTTTTCTATAAACATTATTTTAATATATTATTTTCATTGAAAAGATAATTACTCTTATGTTGAGAACTAATATATTAATAATTTTTTTTATACATTTCAAAAAATGAATGATTATTCATATATTGATTATATATTTGTTAGAAAATATGTTAAAATCATTTGATGTAAAAAAGAGACGTTTTTTAACAAAACCGTATTTGTGGGAGTGTGTAATTTCATCATAATAAACTGAATTATTAAATATTTACAATTTATTTTAAGGAAAATATATAAAATTTATTTCAATAAAATTACATAACAATAATCTAATGGTTATTACTAGGTAATAAATAATAAGAAAATATTTTCTATCTTAATGATATTTTTTATAAAATTATGTTTTATACGTATTGTGCATGAAAAAATGAACTAATGTATTCCCCCTTTAGTAATTAATTCTGATCAAATTAATTCAATATTTTAAATACTAATGATAAAAATATTTGTATGTCTACATTCATTTTGGGTCATAAAAATACATTTCCATTGTAAAACATTACATTATAAAATTAAAGGATAAATGGGTTAAAAGTGGTGAAACTAAAGGATAATGCTTCTAATATCACAAAAAAAATTATTATTTAACTTGGTATAAATTTTTTTGACATCCTCAAACCATGTAATTTAAATTGGGCATATTTGTTTCATACTTCCCAAGAAAGTTACTTTATATTATTTAAAAGATAAGGGTATTTACAAGGGCATCACTCCCCTATCATATAAACGCACACCACTTTTCCCCACTTATCCACGCAGATTAAGCACGTCAAGTATACCATGATATTCAGAAATTACATACACCTACCCATGTAATATATATTTTAATCTCAAAAAATTAATATCACAATAATTATTAAATATATACCCAATGGTGGATTCCCATGGAATATTTAATCGACTTAACTGTGTTCTTTCAAGTTTATTTCTTATTATTTCTCCTAAAAATATATTATATCTATCCAAATATTATAAAATAAGTATTATAAATATATGAAAATGTTATTTTTTTCAAAATTATAATATACATCCCTTCCATCCTATGGAAAATCAAACATCACTCTTGTATATGATAGCATACAAACTCCAAAAAATTATGTATTTAGTTTTTTATTTCTAAAAATAATATTTGGTTAAATATATGGATTTAATGAATATAACATATAATTTTGATATAATTTTTATTATTGAATGAAAAATTGTTGGCTAATTTTCATTAATTTCGTTCATTGAAAAATGACAACATCACTCATTTGCACATATAGACTAATATCTCCAAGAAGTGAAGTTATTCATTTTCATCACTATCATTCATGTAATGATATAAAAGTTTATATAATGAATAAATATGATGTTAGTTATATCGTTAAAATTATAATTATTAAGAAACCATTACCAAGTAACATTGAATGGAATCACCAAATGAAAACATACATAGAAAGAAGAACAGTTGCACTGAAATTTGGGTTTCAATGTAGAATTGTAAAAATTGGTAATTGAAAAAGATAAAAAAGTATATTGAAAAATAACCGGGCATATGGTTCTCGTATGAATTAAAAATAAATATAAATTTATTATAAATGAGTTTATAGTTCATAAGATCTAGGTTAAAACTCATGGTAAGGTTTTATGTTATAGTCTACCTTTTTATCACGATTGTTTATAATTTAATGTCTATTGTGGGATATTTTATGATATTTATCTCCAATAACCAATATAATTTCCATTGAAGTAGTTTATTATGGTGTATACTTGTAATATTTCTATTTCAATATTTAGTACTCAAAAAAATGAATTTTTTGAAGAAATGATAACCTTATTTCTCATTTTTGTTTAGGAATATTTTCACTCTATCCTTGTTATTAAAAATTGTTTTATCAAAGTTTCTATATACATTTATATTATTCATTAATGTATTTTTATAATATATTTGACATTATTAATAAATTTTATGAATGAATATTCTATTCATTCTCAAAAAAATACTTTTTTGTCTTTCTTCACAAGTGGGAAAATATTTTTTTTTGTAATTTTTATGAGATGAATGTACTCTCCCAAAATCATACACATTATTCATAATAAATATTACTTTAAAATACTATTTTTCTTTCTGGGAATAATATAATCATTTTTATTTTTATTTTTCTTATTTTATTAGTTAAAAACATAAATTAATATTTTTTCTTGTTTTTCATAGAATCATTCTAGTGTTTTCATAGTTACATTTTTCATATTTGTAAAAACTCATTATCGATTTGTATAATACACTATATATATGATATTATTATACTATCCATTTCCATTCATTGGAAGGCTTATGATGAATATATTTTCATGAAACCCATTTAGTTTCCTTGGGATAATTAAGATCAGATGAAATGATGATTTTTTTCTAATCATATGGTATACATATGGACAATTTATAAGTAGGTGAAATGTCTGTCCATTATAGACCTCCAATTCATTGGGTAATGTTTTACATTTTATCAAAAAATGTTATATTAGCGGCTAGCCTAAACCTAAGAGGGTACATGGGCTCTTCTCACAATACCAAAAAGCTACACATGTGGTTTTACCAAGCCAACTATGCGATAAATATCTTGGTGGGTATTATTGAAATATTATTTCAATGCATATTTGTGAACTAAAAAATTAAGTTTTCTGCCTATGATTTTATCTCATGGATCATGATTGAATACTGAACATGCCACACTCTTTTGAATAATTTCATTTAAAATAATCCTTATTCTATGACTCTTGATTTATAATATATAACTTATTTTTAAGGTTTGTGTACATTATGATCATGATATCAGATAATTATTGAAATGTTATGTATAGTTATTATCAATAATGGAAATATCTCACATTTAACCTCACTGAATATATGATGTCACGTTTTTTAATGTATTTATTTCACTTATTTATAAAGAATTTATTTATATTGGATATGTCTGGGAAGGGTACCATGTGAGAAGAAGATTGTGGGAGATGTAGATTATATTTCACAAAATTATATGATTATGTATTTATTCTCCATATACACTAAAAATTTATAGTTCTTCAGAATTTATCTTTCTATGATAAATTGAATGTTCAACTAAAATAATGTTTTATTAATGTATATTATTCTATGGTAAATTTATATAATATAATAAGAAACTTGGGAACATAAAATTAAATTTTCCAAATATTACAAAAATTAAAAGGATAGACCTAACCATTTATTAATAGTGGAAAATGGTTCTAATGAAGTTGATGTTCCAAAGTCTCTTGCACATTCCATTTAATAAGAGTGGGTATTAGGTAGTATGTTATCTATTTATATGTTTATTAATAAATTACTAGTGGATTAGTGGATCATTGAGAGTTGAGGGGTTAATCCGTGATCACATAAAAACTTTTACATGTTCTTTTTATTTTATGTTCTCCCTTATCAATTTTTTAGTCTCGATCCTATTTATCTTGTTTCAAAATAAAATACATAGAGAATTCAGTAAATGAAGGAAAAATAACAAAAGGAATTTTAAATGGTTTGGCAAAAATACATACTCTATTATTTGATTAGTTATGTGATACAATAAGAGATTCTAAACTATTTAAACGTATCACATTTATAGGTTGAGGGTTCTCTACACACCAACACCATATCAGATTCCCACTAAACTTCTCATGGTCAACGTATCAGTAGTCACTTTTCCTACCCCTCATAAGAAATATGTTTCCAAAATCATTGTAGATTTCATCAATACCTTATTATTCCTTTCATCATGTGACATTATTATATCCCTACACACATTATTTCACATAGGATCTAAGTATTCGAACATTATACATTGAATTTTTTATTTCAGGAACCATTTTACATGAAGAACTCCTTCTCTACATAAGATTTATCAACACCACTAAAATATATTTACATCTTATTATAAGGAGTTTCCTTGAATTCTAGAATATATATATGAAAACCAAGAACCGAGGTCACATATATAAGCTTATATTGATAGATCTTTTAATGATTCTTTTCACTGGGATTTCTCACCTAATTTCTAAAATATAATAATATTATCTATCAATAAACTCCTCATTTTTAAAATACTCAATAAAAATATATGAGAATATTCACAATAGTTAAAAATCATACTCTATTTTCTTACTATCAAGCATCTATAACCATGATTGTTATAGTTCCCTCTACCTCTTTCTTGAACTTTGATACCTAGATGATCAAATGTATTAGTATAGGCTTGACTCCTTACCCTACTCTTCCCCCCTTCTTCTTCTTTGCGCATATTCTTTTATATTTAACAAAAAAATAATATATCTCATCTTCTCAATTTTATAACTCCCAACCATGGTACATTTTTCTTCTTTTCATATATGTTTCCCTCAATGTTCTCATCTAATTTCATCCATGAGTGGCTCATTAAATGATATTTTCATTTTTTTAATATCATAAATGGTATTCTAACTGGGGGATGTGGATTCTATCCTAGAAGCATAATTATATAACACCTAATTTATGTTCGTATATTTTTATAGGTGAACTCTTTTATAATCATAGAGTAATCAAAGAATATCATTCATTAAATTTTTAATCTACTGGAAAGCATAGAAAAAATCATCACGATATCTCTATAGTTCGTATGACCACACGTTCCTAAATAAATCTCTAATAAAATCCCTAACTTATATTTCCCAAAGTTTTTTAAAATATATGGCTCTTAAAATGTAGTGTGAAATTAGTGAAATTATTTTATGAGATATTATTATAAAAATTGTATAGTCATGAATATTATACTTGTAAATATTAGAAACGTCTCAGTAGTTCTTTATGACTCTTCATACTGGCCCATGTAAAAATAATATTAATAATCAATGGGTATTTTATATTTGTTGTGTCTTAATATGAATTATTATGGGAAACCATATAAATCCACTTATCCATCAAGAATCGCATGTGGGGATTCTCTTTTAATATTCTTCAAAAAATTCTTGAATTTTGGCTTAAATAATCTTCATGGTGATTTTCCATCAATTTCCCAACATAACTATAAAGTAATTTTAACTCTTTCCTAACATACATAGACTCATCTACATGATGGATTCCAATATGTTGTACTTCATGCATTATACTTTTTATATGTGGGTCATATACATAGATATCAGCTGCATCTTTGGATTTAGCTACATGGAACTTCATTTGGGTACAAAATTCATCAATTTTAATATGTAGTAGAGTTTGGATATATGAATTCTCATACATAGGATAGAACCCATACGTAAAATCCAATGAGTGAACTAAATTTCATTAAATATTCATGTATGAAAAATCAATAATGGGGTGGATTCACCTATGTAGTGACTTAAACATGTGGATTCATTGACATTTTTATAATTCAAATACATAAAAAAGTAAACATATGAATAATTTCTAGATATAATTTATGTCATAATAAGGATCATATAATATATCCCTATCCATTTTAAACAAATTAAAAACACTTTAAAACAACATTTGGAATTTATCGAACATTCTCAAACCCTTTAAAACAATTCCTCGTAAGATTGCATTATGTAAAAAAACTCATCTTGATGTTTTGATTTCAATCTACATAAAACTAAAATTATAAATTCATCCATGTTTATTTTGGAACTAATTTAAAATATATCATGAAAAGGCACACAAGGATGGATTATCGATAACTATATCACTTGAAATACTTATTTAGCATTATTTTGAAATAGGTTATAGTATCTCCTTCAAGATGTTCATAGAGCCTGTACTTATTACGAAGCCCAATTATTGTAGATGTTAATCAACTAGTTTATTACATTAAATAAATGGAATGAGTGGATATTTTAATCATTTTATTTATATGAAACCCTTGGAACCGATCCATCTTGATCATAAAGGGATTTGAACAATGAAAACATATTTTACCATTGTATATGGTAATAAACTCATCATCTTTAATGAGTGGATACCGAATCCATTACTAAAATTCTCCATACATACATTTACATCCTTTATATCAACAACAATTAATAATAAGTAATATATAATTACAATACATGCACCATTTATTCTATGATCACCTCTTCCTATAGGAGAGTATTTCATATCTTTAAATGAAATTGAAATCATTAATGTGTTTCTAGGGAACAATATGAAATTCCAATTCTTTATTATAGGTTTTTATTATTTTGTACATCATTATTGGATTGAAAATTCATTAAATAAGGTGACAAGGGTACTGAATTAAATCATATCCTTAATTAAAATAAACTTCATTATAAGAAGGGTTTTACCTTCTAATATAATTCTACTAATCTAAACGTCACTATTGCTAATATCAATGTAATGCAGTCACTACTTTTCAATAGACTTTATTTGATTAATGATAAAATAAATGTTTTGTAGTTAAATGTTTATAATGTCATAGTGAGTTATATCTCTATTATCTAGAATTTAATTAATGGTCAATAATGATAAAAGGGATCATAGTAAACAAATAGGCCATGGATATTAAGTAAAATAAAACTAAATAATATAACTTTTTGTAAAGGACATGTATATTGATAACTAAAATGTGTTATTTTTAAAATGTCTCTGTAAAAATATACTAATCCTCAATATATAAAAATCGGTGATGATCATAGGGTATTTTCAAAGTAGTTGTACTTTTTATCCTGGAAATAAGCTATAAATAGATTCATTCTTGCCATTGATGTGGTTGGCATGGATATAGACCCTAATTTGATATCCATCGGATGGATAAGACCATAATGAGCACCACCCATGAATATTTTGCGAATCAATATAGATTTACTATATATTTCCACAAATATGATACAACAACTACAAATCCATCATTTGGGAATTATACTACAACCATTAATCCCACACCAAGAAAAAGCTTATGTTTTTTTAAATCTAGTTTTAATCCTGGTGTCTCCACCATATACAGGATATATTTCTCTCGTAATACAAAATTTTATATAAATATATGTAGTATAAATTATTATAATAATTCTTTACATTCCATTCCATTGGTATAATAATCCTACAACCACGTGCATGGTTTCTCGTTATTGTAGGGCATTCTCAAGGTGGAATATGTTCATGGGAGTCCATGATCATGTAGATAAGGACACATTGTTGTGGATTATTTCTTTGATATAACCTTAATATGGTTTTAGGACATAAACTTGTATGCATAGGGCTATGATATATAACTCTAATAATTTTATGTCTTTCCCATATAGGCCTATAACAACATGCAATATTTTCCATGGGTGTAGGGGCGCACCATAGGATCCTATTAGCATAGGATATATTTCCCATGACTATAGGGCCTTCCTACAATGAAATACTACCAAAAGATTGTTATCATATTGCTTTCGGGAATTTTCATAGATTCATAAGGCCGTGAATGATGTGTCTTAGTGATTTAGGCCCCCATGAAAAGTCTTATGACTGTAGGAAGAGTAGCCTATGGTGATAGGCCACTAATAATGAGGCATATTTCCAAGAGAAAAATATCACATAGTAGTTGGGGAGTCTTCTCTTTGAAAATCTTACATATAATAGTATTCTCACAGTAGTAAGATCCACTTCTATTATTCACAATGTAAAAAAATTGTTTCATGTCCTCACTTATAGCCTCGATAGTTATTTTCCACAGATGTAATGTCCTCCAAAATATCCATTACAGTGTTATAATGCTGAAAACTCATTTTACATGTTTGAGTAATTATATAAACCACATTTCATATGACTATATGGCCTGTACATACACTGTTACTAATGAATCATGGCTATAGGTGTCATTATATTTTTTACTATTCCAACCATGGTTATGGAATTATGGTAATATGTCATTTTTCTAGTGAATCATCTTGAATATGTTCAATAAAATTTATGGGGTCAATCCAATACTACCTATAATGGTAAATCATATTATATAGTGACCATTATAGGCTATTTTTAATATACTGTTTTAATATGAATACTATAAATTTAACAATGAAGACTCTAATAATTCGGAGCAAGTTCCTACTTTATTACATCTTCAATGATAAAAAGGCTCAAATCCCAAATTAATGACCAGTTTATCATTTTTTGAGAACCATATAAACATATGATACCAATTTTATATTGTGAATGAATATAAAACATAAAATAATAAAATTATAAGCATCCTTGAAACTCATTTAAAGGTTTTTTCTTCTTAACATGGGGAAATGAAGAAATTAATCATGATATAAAATAATTAATAAGGGTTACGTGCATTAGATGATCTTCATAATTAGTAAATAATAATCAACATGTAAGTTAAAAAATTTAACACACATTCCATTTTATCAATATATTTAATATCATAATTGGATTAGTCATAATCAATTTGGCATATAAAATGACTAAAAATACATTCCATTTAATTAATAAACTAAGAATGAAATGAATCTAGAGATAATATCATATGAAAATATCATGTATAATAATAATAATACTAATTTAATTCCCCATGAAGTGAATTCTTAATTATGGGGCCTCATGATATCAACAATCATGATACCTCTACTATTAATTACCTTAACAAAATATTTTAATGCTATGGGTAAAAACAAATCTGATTTGAACAACCGATTCATCTCATGATACATGTTGATGCATTGAGGGATTATCAGTAACCTATCCCCACCCATAACAAAATTTCCAAATCATTACTCTTATATCAAATAATGGATTTAATTATTGAATTGATATGCCTTATAATAAAATATAATCATTGAGTAGAGGATACTGATTTTTCAATATTTCCCCAGTCATTCAAATAACATCAAAAGATAACATTATATGAAATAATGGAATATTTTTTAAGAAATAATAATATCCATAATAAAATAATATAGATATTTATGATAAATTTAATTTCTAATTAAAAATTGTCACATGAAATTGGTTGTTTCAATATAAATTAATCAATCACAAATGAAAATGAGATCGTACTATAATTTTTACCACATTGGTATCATTTAACTTGTAAAATATTGGATATTAAACAGGAAATTAATCACCCTGAACAAATAGGTGTTAATGATAAATAATTCAAATGGAATATATAAATGTAACATAAAAGTGAATAGGTGCATATTAACAAATATGACTCGATCAAGTGGAAATTGAGATAAAATATTATACCACTTGGTAATTACTAAGTAAAATAACCTTGGAAGAAATAATTAAAATTTATCATAAAATACCATGTAGAATGATATATTCGTGAAATCACTTGTAAATAGGGAAGTATTTATAGCTTATAAAATAAATTATGTGAACAATTATAAAAGATGCCTCAATGATGGGAAATTGAGATGATGTAACATACCTCACACATTCCTTTAGTTGAAAGATATTTAACCAAATTTATAATGGTTTAAATCAAGATATTAATCTATATTATAACAATAAAAATATTTATAATGTCATATATGATCCTATTATAATATTTTAGATTATGTTTTACAATATATGTTCATTATTGTAATTTATTCAGGTGTTAAATGCCATATTTTCACATGCATGTTTTTTCCTGAATGTTCCTATTCTTGTACATAGGTTATAAATACATAATATACAGAATGATAATAATTTTTTAATTACCATATTAATTAATTAGATACATTATTATAAATAGTATTGAATGTTGGTAATGGAAAATGAGTCACACTAATTTGGGAAGACAGTAGGCCATACATACGCATGAGCGATGATATCATTCCCTTAATGGGTGAAAGGGTAAGAGAGAATATGACATATTAATTTTCCAGATTTTTTTTTCATTACTTAGAAAAACAGGTATTCACTGAATTCAACCTTACCACCATCCATTTAAAGTGTTTGGAAAAAACGAACCACATAGCTTTGCGAGGAGGTAGTCGGTCGTACGCACGAGAGACGTTAGTGTGTTGTAAATGGAATGGAATGTAAGATGGTATATTTGATATTATAATTAAATAACTATAATTATATCACAAATATTTTTCATAATTATTAAATACATCACAATATATAAATATGATATGTTTTTGTAGAATATGATTTATATCTGTTCACGTGGTGGTAGTCCACCATACACATGATCAAACATTTTTGTATCCCATTTGATGGATGTGGGGATGTATATGGGTTATTAAATTAACATAATAAAATCATAGTCTATGTTAGATATTTTTTTATTGTGCTATAATTTTTTAAAAATATTTTAAGGAGGTCTAAGTAGAAATTAAATAAATACAATTGTTTAAGAATGTTACATCTTCTTCAAACCACCTCTTTAAGATTGAACTAAAATCCAACATAGGATTGATTTATGATAAAAAACAAGGAATATAATATGTTTTTAACTGATTAATGAAGTAATTTTCATATGGTTTGGCTGAAATAAATGGATTTATTCGTTTGGAGAGTGGAAGAGAGGGGGTGTCCATTTATAATTATAAAGAGGACACGCATTGAATTTTTAAAAAGAATCAATTAAACCCATGTTTTTATCTTATTAAAATTTATAAAATGAGTAATTATTGAACATTATAGATGATAAGGTATAAATATATCTAGAAAATTTGCGTTTTAAAATTTTTTAGGTCATCTTAACACTTATATTTTTCATTTAACCCACCAATAAATCAATTTCTATCCTAAATAGTGTAATTTCTTTTTTTATTTTATACTACTCATAACAGTCAAAAATTAATTTGACCTCATTAGATAATATAAATAATGATGATTAAAAAAATTTGAATCCATTTTTAAAAATTAAATTCATGTAATTGTAATAATCCAATTTAAAAATATACCCAGATACATGATTGAAAAGAGGAATTCGGAAGGGAAACTTCCCATAAATATAGAAGGTTTTAATATAAAAATGTAATATAAAATTTATTACACTAGAATAAGTTGTATTTATTTAAATATAATTGAAATAATATTTATTTAAAAGAAATTATAATATAATTTAGCTATAAATAATTTAAATAAATAGATAGTTATCAAAAAAAGAATTATTTTTCACTATTCATTTGAAAATGATTTTCACTATTCATTTGAAAATGAAACCTTTCATAAAAATTCTAAAAAAATCACACTAATATTATTTTTAAATTGTGAATAAAATAATAAAATCTATTTTATAAAAAATATTTTCTTGGATTGGTATTAATTAACATTAAATTATCTTCATAAGAGCATGAATAACCATTTATTAAAAACAACATTGTTTTTTAGAAAAAAAGTTCATTAAATTTATTATTAATTTATATATAATATTTACTTATCCAAATAAATTTATTGTATACATGTATAAAACATATAAGTTTCATAATTTATTTGGTATTATCAATACCCATAAGATTTATGCGTATGTATGAATAGTCATGTTTAAATAATATTTTAATCGAATATTTTCACATAAACCCAATATTGAGTGCATCAAAAGATATTAAAGAGATTGAACATATTTTAAATAAAATAAATCATAAAGACACAATTTTTTACCTTTATTAATACTACCAAAATTCTTTCCTTGAATTTTTTTTATATTACTTTCTAAACATATGAGGGTAGTTCTTCTTCATAATATTCTTTGGGTCTAGTGTTTCTTCCCCCCTTTTTTAATTTCACCAAAGTACATTAACAACCTTCAATAGAGATACTTTCAATAGATCCAATTATTTAATGGATTTAAAAGGGTATTATTTACCTTGGGGAAGTATTACCTTCTTAAAAACCTTATAACATCCTTATAGGGAGATACTTTCAACAAAACATGATCTTTATCTTGTAATTTCAAATCATTCAATAGATTGTCAGCATAATTATTTTTACTACTTTATGATTCTCTAATATGAGAATAAATATAATATACCATATTTCCTATGTACTTAACTCTTTTATTTCTTCAAATACCCTCTATTTGTGGAGTCTTTACTCTTCCTTGGGCCATTCTTGTTGAGTCCTATTTGGAGACAAAGAAATTTTTTTGGGGAAAGGGCCTTAAGTTTCTGTATGTATGATTCTTTGAATTATTGGAGTCTAAGTATAAAGGTGTTAAATAATTTTAGGTTTTTCTCTCATGATCATGGAAGGATTCAAAGGTGACTCATTCCTTTTATATGGAAACAAGGATTCAGGTAGTTTGCAAGGAGATTACATATCATGTACTTGTTAAATGACATGTAATTTATACTAGACACATGTCCTGAACTAGTTTAATATGTGGAGTGGTAATATATCTTGAACATAGTTCATGTAATGAAAATTTAGATCACGGTTAAAATTATTTCTTGGTGATATTGTTTTCATCATAACTCTAAAGTATGTATTAAACATAATGTATTATAATTAAACAATGTGCAAGTCACATGATATGATGTTTTAAGGATGTGAAAAAATTATGTTTTCTATTCATCCACCATATTAAATACTCATCTAAATCACTAAGAAAATTCAAGAAATTTATTGTATACATTTACTCTATTATAGATGCCTTGACAACACATCAGATCATTAGTTCCCTCATATGACCTTCCTTTCCATTTTTCCGGTTGGTGATTCAGGTGAGAAGCATTGCTTAATCACTGTGTAATGGTATGAGGTCTAAAACCTAACCCTATGGTCTACTAAATTGATAAGTTTATGTAGTATTTTGATTTATAAAATGTCAAATTTACTATAATTAATTATTATATAAATAATGGTAAATCATTAATTGGAATAATGTTTGGATCCTCTAGAATCAATTTTTTATGACATGGTTTGTGGAAACCATTGGGTTCTCAAACCCATGAATAGTAATGAATTTTCTAATGTATTAAAGTGTGTTTACCATAAAATGGTACCTTACGTGAATTTTTGATATATAAATTCTATAGGTTATAGATTATTTCTTATTTAAATGACGAGTGATATTTAGATATAAAATAAACGTGTAATTCAGAGACAAAGAGTAATTTTAATAATTAACCATTAATAATTATGATATGAAATTGTGGTATCCTTGATGTTGTAACATTTTCTATGGTTTATTATGTAATGATTATGCAATGGGATATTCCTAGAGTTTGAAATTGTAATAATTATATAACAGTCTATTACCAAAGCTTGAGGCTGAAATGATTATGTATGAGGATACTCCTAGAGGCTGTAATTCTTATATAGCTAGATTGGACCAATGATACCTGATGTAATTCTTATATATTGGGAATCAAAAGATCCTAAAATTCTTAAAATAAATTTTCCCCATTAGTGTGATTATTTCATGTTTATGGTTATGGTTGGCATGGTTGTGGTACATGCATAGAGACATTATGACATTATACCGAAGTAGTTTGATTAATGTATTGTATTAATTTATTGATTAATAATATTGTTTAATGGTTTATTTCATGCCCAAATTATTAGACCTATTTTCAAAAAAATTTGTTTCAATCAATTGATTTTTACAAGCACTTAACCAGGACACCATTTGGTACCTGAGAAAATTACATGGATTCAGGTTTGGATAATGGTAAGGGACACTATTCGTTGATTTGTTTCTCAATAGATGGGATACATTTTGGAGATAGTACTGACATCAGGTCTAGGTTTGTGGTCTTCTATATTTATTTGGTGTTATCTAATACTTTTATTTCCGTAGTTTTTAGTTTAAAATTTTCTTGCATATCATCATTTCATTAAATGATTCATTGTTATTTTGATTATTTATTCCTAAATTTACATCCATGTGGTATGTTGTATTATTTGATCTATATCCATTACTATTAAATTTATTCATATCAATTATTATATATTTATTATTACTCTATCTAATGGGTATAGTCTCCCAACTATATATATCACACCCTGGCTGCTAGTCAGCAGCATCTCACATATGAGGAGGTTCACTTGATATCCCATAACCAAATTGTGTTGACCATCTAATAGAGTTCTAGATCAGGGGAAATTAACAAGTGTTATCATATGGTAAGGCATTTATTTTATATTGCCTTAATATTTGTGAAAGGTAGAAATATTGATATGATGTTTCATATTTATTGAAGAGCTTGTCCATTGGAGTAGGTAACCCTTATTTGGGGGAAAATAAGAGGGATTAGGGATGGGATTATTGTTCATGATGTTATATTATTATAGGCGATGATATTACAACCTATTTGATTCACGTGTCAATACTAGAAACATGGCCTATGCCAATAGTTTTGGCTAAGAAGTTCGTATAGGTACCATAAAATGACCATATACCAACAGTTTGGAAAAACCATTGGTATAGCTTCAATAAAATGACCCTATACAATTTTTTTTGGAAAAAACCGTTGAAATATGTGATGTATATACCACAAGTTTTCATAAAACCTTTTGTATGGACTCTATTTAATAACTCTATACAAACAGTTTTTTTCAAAACCATTGGTATATGTCCCATAATTAAAGATAACTATACCAACAGTTTTACAAATATGTTGTTATAGGTATTTTAATTTTAAACAAATTATTTTATAAATTAACATTGATTACATCAAAATTTAATATAAATATAAATATAAATATTTATATTTATCATATTATGTTTCAAAAAAACATTATAACTTAGCTGATAGGATGTTAGATATAAATCGGAGGCATGGGGATCAAAACATGATGAGTTCTTTTTAATTACCTATACCATTAGTTTTAAAAACCTTTATTATAGGTATTTCATATTAACTATACCAATAGTTTTGAAATATTTGGAATATCCAACCTATACTAGTAGTTTCCCAAAACCATTTCTATAGATATATACTGATGTTAGGAAATCCATTGAACACCCAAACCGTTGGTATATTATTTTTCCCAATATTGTGTTGTGTGATGTTATTGGTTCATTAGATTTACACTCATCACAATGTATTGTATGAGTTGATTATGTCTGCCTCATGATTGGAACATACGAATATATTGATAGGAAATATTCATGATTGGTATATATTTATTACATGTGATATGCTTTCCTTGATAAACTATGATATGATACACCTATTATATCATATAATAGAATTAACTATTCTTTCATTCTAAAACACTTTTATTCCAATTTTAGAGAGGGTATGATTCAGTGGATCTTCGTTGATGTCACTTATTACCAATGACCATGTTTTTTGAAACATTTTTATGGATTTTGTTTTTCATATAGGGAAAAGGCCTCAACATCATATTTGAGTTGTCCATCAGGAGAGTGGAAATCACCACACTCCTAACAGAGATGAGTTGTAGCTTACAAGAGTTATAGAGATTCAGATGGATGTTTCTGACAACATCATATTCTTGGGGATAATTTTATCCATGGAAATAGATACCTTTTTAAACCTGCCTTAGATGTTTGATCTCATAAGGACATTAAGTTGTAGCATAATCTTATGTTTAGTGAGGATAGAGGTCCCAAGGAAACTGATTTCCTGATTTAGTCTATTGAGACAATCATTAGGCATATTGAGAAACCCCCATACAAGAGGGTGAATCTTGCTTCATATATGCTTGATCGACCTACCAATCATTTGTGGGATATTCTATAGAGAGATATATAGTAAGAGGAGTTAACTTGTAAGGGCATTGAGGGGATATTCCTAAGATACATCTATCCAGAGGAATTTGGGGATGAAAATGTTCATGTTTTTATAAATCTTACATATGAGGTTTTGTCAATGATTAATTATATAGTATGTTTCACCAAATTGAATTGTATTATTTGATCCTTAGATACTGATGAGATGTCCAACATGAGACATTGCTAAGAAGGTTTTCCTTATGAGATCATGACATGGGTTAAGGTCTTTTTCTGGATTATTGTTTCATATGTAATGAATCAAGAACTCATAAAGGGATGGAATATGAGAGGGACCCTGAGCAACGATGAGGTTGTTTAATTTGGGAAAAATTGGAGCTCTACATAATGTGGTAAGAATCACCACTCTGATATTTATGACAAAGTAATTAGTGGGAAAAGTAATCAGGGTAGTGGTGAAACATCTTAGGATCATGTTGAATTATGGTTCTATCATTGCTAAATGTTGGTCTGAAAGAGACCCTAATGTTTGTACCCTTCTATGGAGTGTCATAATTATTTAGTTTGGGTCACCTGAACAGGTTTTGTAGGAACTTCATATAGCCTAGTTGTGTCAAGGATACATGAAATGTACCATAGATCTAGAAGGACTCAGGTACACCTTATTAGAAAGGTATTTATGTTCCACTGGATGTTCAGGTAGAGGTAGGGTACACGTTACCCTAGTATATGAGCAGTTGTATAAAGAATAGGTAATATCCCACATGATTCATACTAGATCTCAAGGAAGTGGGACTATTCTGATGCATGCTATGATGACTACTCCAGCTATTGTTGATGTTGTACCTTCTACCATCATAAGAACGATTCATATTGCCTCTACTATTTATTTTCTTCTTCTTCATATAAGATAATCACATTACTTTTTATCTTAACATCTTAAAAACATGTTGGTACTAGTTTGGGAAATCTTGGATGTTGTTTTTACCAACGATACAACATTGGGTGTTTGTTAAAAGATAAAAATGTTGAAAGAAGTATAATCTAGAAATTGGTGGTTATCATTTATTTTGCCAACTATTTCTGCTAGAAATGATATATTTCAATTTATATCTTTCTATGGATCAGATAGTTCTATACTAGGATCATTCAAATAATACCAAAATAGAGTTATCTTTTTATCTCAATAAGGATATAAATATTTTCACCAATGAGATTGGGATCTTCGTACTAGTAATGGATGGCCAATTCAATGCAGATTTGATAGTCTCCTAGCTTAGATAACAAGACAATATGTATATGATTGTGTAATGATGATGTATTCCATTCCACTAGTGATAGAAATTTTGCAGGATTTATCCCTTGATGTGTTTTATGGCTTACCAACCGAGAGAGAGATTGAGTTCATGATCGAGTTGGATCTGGGAGAAGAGCCTATTTCTGTTCCACCATATAGTATAAAACCAGTATAGAATCATGTTTTGAAAGTCTAGTTGAATTATCTGGATTCTAATGTTTTTATATGGCCTAGTACATCTCCGTAGGGTTCTCTGGCTAGTTTTTCCAAGAAGTTTAATTAATATTTACACTTATGTGAGGATTTTATGATATTGAACTAGATAAAGGTTATGAAATTGTATCCCTTTCCATGTATCAATGAACTCTTTGATCAATTAATAGGTGATGATATATTCTCAAAGATTTATTTGAGATCAATAAAAATTCAGTTGAGAGTGAGACCACCATACACAACTCTGACAAATTTTAGGATCAATTATACCTTTTATGAATTTGCAGTGATGTTTTCTATTCTGATGAACACACTATCAGCATTCATGGCCTTGATTAATTCAATATTTCATCATTTTCTAGATTAGTTTTTGGTGTTCTTTTCAATGGAGTGTTAGTGTACTCTATGTAAGAAGATGATCATTCCCAATATCTTGTCATTGTCTTGAGTACGTTAAGAGAGAAATAGACTTACCCTAAGATAACCAAATTTATTTTCTAGATTGATAAAATTAACTTCCTTTTCCATGTCATCTTTGAGAAAGAAGATTCTATGAACCCCCAAATGTTGTCATTTTAGGTATATTGGAATCGGCCTAATCCTTCCATAAAAATTTCATGTTTTCTCATTTTTGCAAGTTATTATCCACACTTTATCTCAGACTTCTAAATTATGGAAGCACTATTGCCCTAGATGAAAAAGAAATAGGTGATGTTTTTTAGTTGGATGATTTCAAGGGATATTTTCAAGAACTAATGAGTATGATTACATTTTCTCTTGTCCACACATTAATGATAATGGGTAAAATATATACAATGTATGTGGACACATATGGAGTTAGAATTGGAGTATTTTTTTTGTGGGAGGATCAATTAGTTAATTATGGAACTATATAGATGATATTGTATGAGAGTAATTATCCTATTCATGCTATGAAGTAAGATATGGTGGTTTATTCCCTTTGATGATCGAGAAACTTCTTTTGGTTTAGGGGTTTGTGGAATTCATGGACAACAATATCCCAAGGTATATATTTTCTCATTAGGAATACAACCATTAATAGAGGAGGTGGTTCATGTATCAAAATAGTTTTGACTTCCTAATGGATTATATGCTAGGAAAGGAAAATGTCTTTATTGGTAATTTAAGTTAAAAGATGCATAAAGAGGAATTGTAAGTGTCATGTGATGAGTGGAAACTTATAGAACTCTATACATGAATGCATTTAGATGTACATGAGTCCCAAGGATGAGTAGCACTAACATTAAAATCTATCATAACATTGATTATGAACCAGATCATGATTGAGAAGTTATCTATTCCCAAGGGTTTAGTTTTGAGAGATAGCATATATATTTGGGATCCACCATTTGGATGGTCTATTGGAAGTAAAAATTATTTTCTTTTCCATAGATTAGTATATGCTCATTCGAGATTTCATGAGGAGTTGATGAGAGTGTATCATGATTGTATTTGGGAGGTAAATCTGGTTTTTACATAGACTAATCCTTATATCCAAAAACAATACTAGTGGTTTTGAATAAAGATAAAGGTAGAAATATTTTTTAGGAGATGTTTGACCAGTCAGTAAGTGAAAGTTGAGAATCAGAGGCATGCAATATTGTTGTATACATTCCTAATTCTTGAGTGAAAATTGGATATTATCACTATAGATTTTAGGGAAGGATTACCCAAGATAATACATAATAATTATGAATTATTGGTGGTCGTATACTAACTAACGAAGTTCAACCACTCATTTTTTTATCAGTAAGACTTTTACCAATGATGATTTAGGCAGTCTTCTTATATGTAATATATTTTGGTTTCATTGTTTATCATGGAGTACCATTTATGATAGATATCCTCATTTCACACCATGGTATTCGTAGGGTCTTTAGAAGGCTCTAAGATCAAATCTTATTTTGTGTACAAGCTATCATCCTTATTATTAATGTTAATTTAAATTGGAAATTAAGATTCTAAAGGATATGTTATCAGAATATGTGTTAGATTATAGAGGTTATTGGGAGTAGAATATGTAACTCATGGAGTTCGTATATAATAATATATTCCATTCATAAATAGATAGGTAATGTTTCAAATATTTTTATTTAAAGCGGTTTCATTTACCTCATTATTTGTTAGATGTAGGTGAGTTTGTGCTACTTGGATATAGTCTCATACAGGTGACATATGAGAAGGTTTATTTGATCAAGAGGTGATTTATAACCATGAATAGAATGAAAATATCTTATGCGGAACATCATATATAACCTCTTTAATTTTTTTGGTCATCATTGTTTTCTTCAGGTGTCACCAATGTTGGGGAAAAGCTGTATCAGGAAGTTGGGAAAGGGAGTTCCCAAAATTGTTAGTACATTTGATATGGTGAAACAATTTATAAATGTGAAATACATATTATCCCTTTCACAACATTATAGTTCCATAAATAACATGTTTCATGTGTTTCAACATCAAAGATATCACCCTAAGCATTGCCATATGGTAGATGTCGAGGATTTCAAGAATTTTGGGGATGTTTCATTTCAGGATAATTCGATATAGATTGTGCACCCAAGAAAGAAGTATCTCAAATGTAATAATATACGTCTTGTTCTAGTGTAGTGGAATCATGATCATTTTCAGGAGGATTCCAGGGAGTGGGAGTCTAATATTCGAGCACAATGGACATTATTTCCCACCGATACCACATCGTGATGTTTGGTTATTCTTGGGGGTGAGATATTATATGGTGGTGAGGTTCTAATATCCCCTTTTTATGTTATGTCTCTCATTTTGTTTGTCATTGATCATCCATTGGACGAGCCTTTATTATCCCTTGGACCTTTTTGGTCAAGTATTGGTTGGATATAGGTTGCCTTTATTGGGGAAAATTACCTAATGATCATAGGAGTATGTTTTTTTAATTAATGGAGTCCAGGTATAAATTTGTTAAATGGGATAATGAGGCTTTCCCGTGAGTTTGGAAGGCATAAATGGTGATTTGGTCTTTTTATGTAGAAATATGGATTAATTTAATCTATAGGGAATATACACATCGCGTAATTGTTACATGATTTGTATATGCCACTAGGCACATTTTATGAATCGGTTCATGATGTGGAGTTGTTACACAATGCTACCGCAGTTCATGTCATGTAATTGTTGTGTGGGATTAAAATTAATCCAAGGTGATGAATTATTCATGATAGCTCGTAATCAAGGATCACATGTCATGTTATACACATAAATTCTTTTTAAATCATTGTATGGGTGGTTTTATAGACACAAAATGCTTATGTGTTACATTCAACCACTTTAACCCTTCCTCCACATGATCCCTAGGGGAATTCCATGCATTTTTTAGGCCTTTCCTAAATTTGGTATATCTCGATATGACATCTAATCTCTACTTCCATATTTTGATATTCATAGCCTGTATTTTATTTGGTGATTCTAATTGGAAGCATTACTTTGTCAGTAGATAAAATTAGGGGTCAAAAACCTAACCTTATCATTTGTTAAATTGTAAATTGTATAAAATATTACTATTGTACCAATAAAACATGAGTTCTAATTAATTTATTGAATGATATAATGTAACCCATGAATTGTATTATTTATTGGATCCCTTGGATTTGATTGTTTTAATGACATCGTAGGTGGCTACCATTGGGTGAGAAAACCCTTGATTGAGAAAAAATTATCTAATGGATTTATGTGGGTTTATAATGATATGATACCTCAGGTGATTTCTTGATATAGAGTCCCTAAGCAATGGATTATTTAATTTTGAAATGAATTGAAATATTTTGATATAAAATGAATGTATAATTGAGATAAAAATGGTAATTTTCATAATATATCATTGAGGATAATGATATGAGATTGTGATATCCTTACTATTGTGACTTTTTTTGTAATTGATGATATAATGCTTATATACCAGTCTATTAATAGAATTTGATTTTTTTATTCTTATAGTGTGGTCCATGCCCATAGTTTGATGCTAAAATTGTTATATATATGGATTTTCCTGGAGTATGAAATGCTTATATAGTGGTCTTGGCCTAATGATACATGGGTAAATTCTTATATGGTGGTCTTGGCTCAGTGAAACATACTGAAATTATTATATAGTGGGATTACCAAAGTGATACATGATGAAATTATTATATATAATGATTTACTAAGGGGCCTAAATGTTTATACGTTAGGATTTTATTAGTTATTTGATTATTTCATGTTTATTGTTATGGTTGGTATGGTTATTCTACATTCTTAGATACATTCGAGCATGGTTTTTATGTATGAAGCTTTATGTATTGTATTAATTGATTGATTAACAAACCTATTTATCACTTTATTTCATGCACTTATTATATACACTGGTTTTTTTTAGGCACAGTGGTTCTACCCTACTGAGTTTTACTCACACCATATTTGGACCAATATTTGGTACTCGATTAGGATACATGGATGTATGTTTATACAACATAAGGGGACTTGGTAATAATTTGTTTCTTTCTCGATGGGTTGATGTTTCAAGATAGGACCAACATGGGGTTTGCGACAGGGGCCTTTTGTGTTAATGTGGTGTTAGCGGATTCATTTATTTTTATTGTTTTTAGATGGAAATTAATATATATATATCAAACTTTTATTATAAGATTCATTATTATTTGGTTTATCGATTCATCCTTTTACTTCCGAGTATTATGTTAAACTATTTCCTCTATATCTGTTTCTATGATATTTATTTATATTGTTTCTTTTTGATGTATTGTGATATTATACCAGGGGTTATAGTTCCCCCACTATACTTATCACACCCAAACTATTAATAAACAATCATTTTCTTACAGGGAGGTTCACTTGAGGTCCCATAACCCGTCCAATTTGTCAACGTGGGAGATTGTTGTATTGGGAGACATTAAAAATTGGTATCACACGGTCAATATTTTAATTTATATTATTTTACTATTTGGGAAAGGTTGAAATGAGACTATAATGTTTCAAGACTTGGAATTGATCTTGTGCATGGGAATAGCTGACACCTATTCTAGATAAAATCCATGTTCTTGGAAATGGTATTGTTGGTCATGATGTTTTCTTGTAACATTTGATTATAGTTCACCCTAACTAATTTACATGTTATTTGATGTTATTTTTTCTTGATATTTATAATCATGTACCAGTATGGTGTGAGATGAGTATGCATACATCATGATAGGAACAGAGGGTAATATTGACATACATTATTCATGATAGGTAAATATTTATAGCATGTGAAAAATATTCCTATATGAACTATGATATAGAATGCCTATTATATATGATAAATGAATGCACTAATATGTCATGATGAAACCCATGTAATCGATGTTTAGAGAGACCATGAAAGTATGGTTCCCTATTTATATAACCTACTGAGGTTGAACTTTTTTAGATAATGTTTTAAGGAGTGTGTTTTCATTATAAATTAAATTCCACCTCGTCATTTTCAAGTTCAGAAACAGGCGAGTGGAAATAAGAATGACCCTAATGCAAATGAGATGACACTTCTTGTATCTCCTGAGGGTCCGATCAATGTTCAACTTCATGAAAAAATATTTTGGGTCATGTGATCCATAGAAAGGGAGATTGTTCTATGAATAACTATGATTCATATGTTGATCAGGGAGTTTCAACTGCAGTACTTTATTATTTTCAATAGGAATAGAGGCCCCCAAGATGTTGTGTACTTGATTAAATAGGTTTAGAGATATTCATTCATATTATGACACCCAAAAATAAGAGGGTGAGTCTTTATATATATATTCTTTGTGTACCTTCCAAGAATTGGTGGGATATTCTAGAGTAATCTAGTAATAAAGAGGAGTTATCATGTAACTGCTTTCTCTTGATGTTCCTAAGCTGATTTTATCAAGAAACATTGAAGGATGATAAGGAATGTGGGTTCATGCATCTATCATAATAAGTAATATTTTTGATGGATTACGCCTTCTGTTTCACCAACTTACAGTTCAATTCTCTATCCCTAGATACTAATGAGGTCTATACGGTGGGATGTTTATACAATGGTGTTCTCTATGAGATAAAGTCACAATTGAATGTCTTGCACCTGAGTAGCCTTTCATATGTGATGAATCATCCACTAATTATATAAGATAATTTATGAGTCTACCCAATAAGTGGAAAGGCTATTTTTGTTGGTCAAATTGGGAGATATTCTTCTGGTAGAATTTAGTGAAACTATGACTATTATCACCAATGAAACAGCAGGATAAGTAGTTAGGGAAGTGGGAACCTATCTTAGTACTATGTTCCATTGTAGTTTTGTCAATGTGTAATGTTGATCCATAAGTGGCCTCAAAGTCTATACCTTATGTTAGAGTGATATTCTTATAGCAGGTTGGGTTAGCAGTATTGGTTTTATAAGAACCCATCATAGAAGAGTGGTGGTAGGGAAATAGGATAAGAACCAGTGTCTTGGAAGGACTGAACTACCCCTCAAGAGATTGGTAGATGAAGTTCCACTGGACATTTCGGTTCATGCATGGCACATTATACCCCATTGTTGGAGAAACTATCCCATTCAAAGGGAATAGCCTATGGGAGTTAGACTAGATCCTAGAGAAGAGGCTCTAGTCAGATATAGGGAATATAGAATACCCTAGTTTTTAGGGATGTAGGACATTATATCATAAAATGTATGATTCTTATAACATCCATCATTGCATATATTTTTTTAAATAGGATTATTTAATAACATTTTAACTTTATATATTAATAATGTTTTTGTATTAGATTTGAAATATTGGATGATATTTCTATGATCAATGAACCATTGGGAGTGTGGTTAGAGGATATCAAATCATGCAAGGTGTGTGATTTAAAAATTGGTGGTCCTCATTTCTTTTGGGATTAATGTTTTCTTGAAATTAATGGTTTTGATTTAATTCTTGGTATATATTCTCTATTTCTATACTAATAACATATCAACTGTTACCAAAATAGTGTTTCATTTTATCTCTAAAAGGAGATATCTATTTTTAGTAAGGAGTGTGTGATCATTAGGTTAGTTTTGTAGGACTCATTTAGTTTAGATTGGATTGTCTCATATCTCAGATAGAAATCCTTATTCTATATGATGGTGGAATTCTAGAGGATTCTTTCCTCTAGTGGAGGAACATTTTTAGTATGCCATTCATAATGAGTTTTATGACTTACCACCTGAGTAAGAGATTACGTTCATGATCGAGTTGGTGTCGAGAGAAGATACAAATTAAAATATTTTATATAGAATAGAACCAGCATATCTTCATGATTTTAAATAATTTCTAGATGATCTAGAATACAATAGTTTCATAATTCCTAGTACATCTCCATGGGTTTCACTTATTCATTCACTAAGAATGGTGATGGAACATTGTGCTTCTGTGTGGATTACCAAGGATTGAACCAGATGAAAATCAGAACCAATATCACCTTCCATGCATCGATGATCTCATAGATTAGTTGAGAGGTGCTATGATCTTCTCCATAAATTATTTCTGATCAACGTATCATAATTTTGGGGTGATACCATTTCACATACCTCATACTTATTTTAGGATAAGTTATGGCATGTCCGAGTTCATAGTGATGTCGTTCGGTCTGACGTATACAATGGAAGTATTCAAGGCCATGATGAGTCAAATATTTCATCATTTTTTATATCATTTTGTGTTATTTTTTTAATGGAATAATAGTGTACTCTTAGATAGTTGATAACAATCCAGTAGTGATTCTCATGGTCCTCATATCCATTAGAATATACTAAAATATCATCAATTAAAATAAAAAAATCATGCCAACGAGCCTGTACCCAAGTGGTACAGGCTCCTGCTTGGCATCCAAAAGACCTGGGATCAAATCCGGGTGGGGATGAATTTTGGGGTTACTGTAGCATGGTACTGTATTAGGACACTGTAACGGTGTACTATAGTAGGAACTGTAGCAGTGGTGGAACTGTAGCGGCGACAGCACTGTAGCAGCGGAGTGACTATTTCAGGCTACTGTAGTAGTGAAAGGTACTGTAGCAGGTACTATAGCTGCGCATGGTACTATAGTAGTACTGTTCACAGAGGGTCCTTTGGGACAAAAAATGGGCTTTCATGCCTTGTATTCAGGACACTTGGCCTTGGGCCTTCGGGATATGTTTTGGGTCTCCCTCTACCCTCTAAGAGGTCTTTGCTTTAATAATAAATTTAGGCTTCGACCCCGACCTTTAAAAAAAATAATAAAATCATCATGTTATTCCTTGAATACAATGTTAATTATATCCATAAAATAAGAGTGTACATTTGTCAATACAAATGGATTTACTCTAAAATAATAACATCTATGCCCCATTTTGAAATCGTTCATCCAAATGTTTTCCTTCTTTACTAAAAATTGATTATTCCATGAATTAAATTTAATATTTAAATAAAATTTTCCTCTATGATGTTGATCGAATAATCCATCAATGGGAGGAAGATGAGGCTTTTTCTTTATAGTAATAGTATTTATTTTCCTATAATAAATACACAACCCCGTGGATCTATATTTGTTATTAATAAAGAAAATTGGGAATCCCCATGGTGTAATAGTAGGGGTTAAAAAATCCCTTATCACACAACACCTCTATTTTTTCCTTCAACACTACTAATGACAAAATGGCCATTCTGTAGGGATTCAACGTTATTGGTCTTGAATCATGCATTAAATAAATGGAAAACTAAACTCCACACTCTAAGGGATGTCTAGGTATTTCCTCAAATAATAAATCAATGTATTCATGTATATTATGTATATCTTACTTTGGATAATTTCCTTCACCATCCAAAAATTTGGTTTTCTCTTCTCCGTGATGTGAGCAAAAAATTTCCATATTTAATCAATTATTCATTGAGAAAACACCAGATTTTAATTCAAAAATTGGGTAAAACAGTGGTTTTTTTTACATTCAATAATTTGGAACATAAATGTGAATATGGACTAATTACTGATTTTATTGATATATTCTTTTCTAGGAATTATTTATTCTTGACAACAGTTAATTTTGAAAATGATCCTTACTTTTAAATAGTAAACATCAATATGTAATTTAATTATAGAAATCAATTTGTAATTTTAATGCATCAAGTGATTTTGTTTTGAGTTTAATTAATTTAGTCATTTCTTGAATTAAATGACGTCCATATTAGGAAATTAAATTATTATGATTTTAAATTATTGAAATAAATTAAATTAAAATGAAATAAATTTATAATTTTTATTATGACAACAAATTTTATATTAATTTTTATATTAATTTATATATAGGTTCAATATACTAAATCTTTATAATATTTATTCTTTATTATAGTTTGAGGGGGAATTTCCAAAGGCCACAAGTGTTAGCAGACTAATTGTGCACATCTGACCACAAATTCAATTTCAACTACCCCTAACTACTGTAAACCATCGTGCATGGTCATTCTATTACTATGAGACACTTTATCGAAGCCCCCATTACCATACTGCATCACCGAATCCACAACTATCTAGCCCACTAAAATCCTTCTCTTGGGCCCCAGATAAGTTGTATCTCCCATCCAGAGCCAAAACTGATCTCTACACAATTACATGAATATTACCACACCCACCCTACCCTATACACCTTTCTGCACATTAACCTTGCATTCCACAAGAATTCTCCATATTCACCATAAGAAATCGTCCTCAACTATCAGCTGACCCCATCAGGTCTCTTCCAACCATACTTCAGCCACCTACAAACCCAAACCATACATATTCTAGAAAGTGAAACACCATAACTAATGAGATCCTATAATCAGCTACAGAGAACCCAAACATACTAATAATATTTTAGTTCTACATATAATGATTCAAAATACTCACCTATGAATGAATCCAATCCTAAATCAAAATTCATCAATCATCACAGCACTAGATCTGGATAAGCCTTGTAATGATTAAGCATAACTGACCTCCATGAAAAACCCTATATGAAATTTTTTGATTCGAGCATCAACAAATCTAAACTCGAGTCCACCACATGAGCCTCTATTCTTGAACAAGGAGTTTGAGGTCAGAAGAACCCATCATTGACACCATTGACGCTCAATGTTTGCACATCCAAGCCCACAACACCTCTTCCAGTAAAAACCACATCGTCGAATCCGAGGAGGAACTCCAAGCCGTAATCGCGCCTTTGATTATTTAGAGGAAGTAACTCGATTCACCTCATTCATGATCTACACAATATATGGGATTTCCAATCCCCCCTATAGCGCTGCCTTGGTTGATCTCCCAATGAAGAAGAAACACACCATTCATGGTGGAGAAATAAAACCAAGAAAATAATTAATATAAATAAAATTAAATAAAAAATAAAAAATAAAAAACATAAATAATATATATATATATATACATCACTACTAGAAATTAAAGCAATACTAATGCACCTACACCAATATTTTCTCCAAAACCGTTGGAATAACTCACTTTTAGAAACCTAATTCCAATGGTTATTCCAAAACCATTGGTATAGGATCCTTTTAGAGACTCTATAGCAATAATTTTTTCCAAAACCATTGGTATAGATCCCTTGTAGTTTCCCTATAAAAAACGTTTTTCTAAATCAATTAGTATAGGTCTATTATAGAGACCCTTTAACAACGGTTTTGAAACAAATATTTGTATGTGTCCATTGTAGAGACCCTATATGAATAATTTTGGTCAAAACCGCTGGTATAGCTCCATTTTAAAAATTATATACCGCTTGTTTTTCCAAAACAATTCGTATAGGTCCCAAAAAATAGGGTACATATACCAAAGTTTCTAAAAACATTTGGTTTAGGTATCTGTATTTTGAATGCATTATTTATTCATATAACATTAAATAAAAAAATATTAAATTACTTGTAATTATATATTTATATGTTTATAAAATTATGTTATCAGACGTCATTGTATCTTTGTGGTTAGGTGTTTGGAATATAAATTTGAGGTACTGGGATAAAAAATAAGTTGGATTTTATTTTTAAATTAATTATACCAAATAAGTTTCCAAATCATTGGTGTAGATTTTTTAATATGACTTTACCAATTGGTTTTGGAAAAAAATCATTATAGGTCTATACCGACACCAGGATAGCTAACGAACCTCCAAATCGATGGTACAGGCTTTACCAATGGTATAGAAACCTATACCAATGGTTCCCAAATTTTGGAATAATATTTTTTATTATAGTGCATATATAATAATATAATATATATATGTATATATAATATAAAATATATATATAATATATATATTTATATTAAGTATATATATATATATAACAATACATATTATTGTATCTTAATATTCATTATGACATACAAAGTCTTGAGCCCGTCATTGAAGTCAAATTCGTCCAAACCCATGACCAGTTTCAAGTACATGCAACTGCCATCATGAAGCATTAGAATAAGTCTAAATGCATGAGCCATTGTGGAGAGAAAAGTGCTAGAATAATTAATATAGACCATCTGCATAAGCACATGGCATCCATTAGAGAATCTCGCTACAAAAAAATTATGATAATTGCACTAATACCTCAATCTCTCTATAAATATATTATTACTTCTCCCATTATATATATTTAGAATTTGTCGCCTATATTCATCCTCCACCAATTATATATTTTTATTATTATAATTTCCTTTTTTTCTTAAGTTCTAATTTAAGGATCATTCTGTTATTTTCTTAATCAAATTGTAATGTTCTTTCCCCCCACTATTTACATTTTTGTTTCTCGCCCTTATGATAACCAAGTAAATTTGATCTCCATGATCATGGAGAGCTAACCCATTATGGGTGCTCCAATGTGGAATCATTGTGATGATCATAAATTTATTAATTGAATTATTAGTCTATCTTATCTCTAATTATAGTGTGATAGTGAACGTTGAATGAATAATAGGTAATTGGAACTATATAATCCATTAACACCACCACACTCTTCCAATAATGATACTTCAAGACTCCCCCCATTCGGATCACAATTCAAACCGGTGGAGTTGTGTGGTTCAATTTGATGAATGATACATGATTGCTGCAAGATGTGTGAGTGAGTTAATTCACTCGATTCAAGAACGAGGCTTACTCATACACCAATGAAAATATATGAAATGACTAGTATTATTTAAGATTTCTTGATTATATTTGAGGTCTCATACCAAAAGAATTAGTTTATGGTAAATAAGTTAATGATATTGAACGTACTTATTGAATTAAATGATTTAGAATAGAATTAAATAATTATTCATCTCACTGGAATTCATCCATATGTCCGTTTTCATTTATAATATTCATATTTCTTCATTTTTATGTTCCTGCTCTTTATTACTTTAATTTAATCAAAAACCAAACCAATACAGACTAGCTTCTTTCAAAATTAAGATAAACAAAAAAATACATAACTTCTAGGATATCGAGAATCTCCAACCATTTCTTCATGAGATATGTCCCTAGTTATCCACTAGGATGCATTAGGAGTATAAATTCTATTTTACTGAGATATGTAATAATTGTGAAACAAAACATAGCACCGCCATCAGGGAGAAAGGGGGAGTTCTTACCTTCCTTTACACAATTGTAAATATTGTGTTTTTGATTTCTTTATTTTCATTTATTTTCTTATTTCTCTTTTTTCATGGCCTAGGATAAGAATTATAGTGATAAAATTCTTTAATCTAATCTCACCCATATGAAATGTTCACATTCCCACAAGAATCATAAGAGTTTAACATTTAGATATATTGCTAATAAAAACCTTTGGTTCACACCAATAGATGGAATGATGGATGCTTCTAGATGAATTAACCTAATAACCATCAACAATATATACCACCACACCATAAAAATGAAGGAGGACATAAACCATTGTAAATTAAAAGCTACCCATCAATGTTGAATAATTTACAATTGAACCAATAATTATAGAATCATAGATATATTATTTAAGAATTGAATAGTATACGTGTAGTAACAACTACTACCATCCAGGAACACATTGAGAAAAGGAAGCAAGAAGAAGCTGAAAATCTAGGGCCCCTAATATTTTCCAAATAAGATATTTAAGAAGATAATGGTCATTTTTTATAATTATAGGATATTCCACTATTCACTCTCAGCATCATCTTTCTGGAACTAGTTTATCCACACAGAAAACAATGAAGTTGAAACAATTGATGGATATTTTCATTTAAACTATATCATTTATGATTTTATTGAAAATCATATAGCTTCTAATCTCCCTCTTATTGTTAATGAAATCACGGAATGAGGAAAATTGTTATTAGCCTTGTAGGATGTCAAAAATGAAAATATGGATGATATTAGATTTAAAGAAAATATATAATTTCCAATATTACTATCATTTACATATGATAATTTCAAAGAGCCATTATACATTGAAAAATAAAAACATGATTAAACTGATGGTTGTGTTACCCCAATAAATAACTCATTTAATTCTAATTTGTTGAAATATGAATTGTATATTATTCTCCCTTGTTATATTTTTATAGATTCAGTTACACTAAATTCATCTTGAGATAATAATGATAAATAACCTATCATTTCTCCCGTTGATGGAAAATTATTTGTAGAAATAATATAAGAGTTACTAGATATACTTGAAATTGAATACAGAGCATCCTAAGACAATGAGGAAATTGAGCATGATGAAGAGTACTTTGGAATATTAGATGAATCTTATTTTTGATGTATTTAAATAATATAACCTAATGGAACGGGCTAATCAAGAATAATAAGTCCATGTAACACTGGTGATTTCACTACTCCATCAACAATTTACATAAAATCACCTGGAGGGTGGCACTATGAAACTGGAAAATCTGGAGGACTCACATGAAGGTGCAGATAATTAGAAAAAGCATATATTGAGATATATTCAAGTCTAAAAAAGACCTATATTAATTTTTTCAAATGTAATTTTTTAATTCAAGTACCTCAGTTGATTATAAACCAGCACAAGTGGAGGAACCACTTGATGAAGAGAAAGATGTGATCAATTTGGAGCTACTCGAGGAGACCTCATACCTAATCACGTCACTCCAATTTTATGAAGTAATTTTTACTATATTTTAGGTGGAGATGTAGTACTCCATCCAAGGGAACCTTTAAGAAGTGAAGTAGAAGAGCTGTGGAAGAACATGTATGTGGCGGTTCTTACCACACAAACCCTACATGCATGTAGATTGGGGATAATAATCATTTTTTCCAGCTATGGATACTCCAAATAAATTGTAACACCCCATAATAATAGAGAGATAAATTACTAAATGATATGACTCATGTCAACAAGGTGCACGTTCCATTTCAAGAGCTTACCTAATTAGAACTCCACAGTTAATCATGCTTGGATTGGAGTAGTGATCAGGATGGGTGACTATCTGGGGTGTTTTACATGGTATGTCTGAGTGAGGAAAAATCACACACTGGAAATGAAATGTGTTTTCTTGTCGGGAAATTCATTAGTCAGATACCCCATTCGGGAACGTGGGTTGGACCTATGGTGGGGACTACGTGTCTGTGGGACCACAGATGGTACTTGGAAGGGCATGACATGATGACCATGTTAAAGCATGGTGATTGTGCTGTCACTGAGACACATTTGTTATATTTAGTACTAGAGGAGGATCCCAGCCTTAAATGTGGTGCACTATCTGGTTTGAGATGTAGAGTCCACACCTATGATGTTGTGCTCTAAAGGGGGGTGATTGTAAAACCCCAAAAAGAAAAACGGTTAAATGACTAGATGATATGAATCATGTCAACAAGATTCACCACCCTTTTTTGGAGCCTACCTATTTAGAACTCCACAGTTAATCATGCTTGGACCAGAGTTGTGATCAGGAAGGATGGCCTTCTGGGAAGTTTCCCAGGGTGTCTGTGAGTGAGGATGAAGCACACAAGAAAAGACATGTGTTGTCCGGTGTAGACAGTCTTTAGATAGATGACCCAGTTGGGCATGTGGGTGAGCCCCAGGTGGGAACCACAAGTCTATGGGGCTACTGATGGTACCTGGTGGGCTATGACCCAACGGCCATGTTAAGGTGGGGTGTCTGTGCTGTTGCTGGGACCCATTTATTACATTTGGTACCAGATGAGTAACCCAGTATTATGTGTGGTGCACTACCAGGGTTGAGATATAGGGTCCACAACGAGGACACGTGTTGTCCTATGGGGAAAGTCATTAATTAGATGACTCGTTCAACAATGTGGGTTTTCTCTAGGGTGGGGACCACATTTTTGTGGGGAAACTGATGGTACATGGAGATCTAGGACTCGAAAACTATTATAAGGTGGGGTGTCATTGCTAAAGTAGTGATTAGGATGTGTGACCTTCTAGGAAGTTTCTTAGCATGTTTGTGAGTGAGTACAAAGCACACTGTAAATGACATGTTTTGGTCTATGTGGACAATAATTTGATAGATGACTCGTTTAGGCACGTGGCGTGGGCCTTAGTGTGGGGACCACATTTCTGCGATGAAACTGATGGTACTTGGTGGGAAAAGACCTGACGACCATGTTAAGGCGGGGTGTATGTGTTATAACTAGGACCCAGTTATTATATAAAGGACCACTTTGGATCCCCAGGGTGGGGACAACATTTTTGTAGGCTTTTGGATACAATCATTAATTAGATTACCCGTTCTGGCTCATGGGTGAGCCCTAGGGTGGGGACCACGTGTCTGCGGGGAAACTGATGGTACCTGCCAGGCCTGGACCCGATGGCCAGGTTAAGGTGAGGTGGTTGTGCTGTAGTATTGATCTAGATTGGTGACCTTCTGGGAAGTTTATTAGGGTGTGTGTGAGTGAGAATAAAAGCACACTATAAAAGACTTGTTTTGTTCTGTGGGGATAGTCATTAGTTAGATGACACATTCGGGCACATGGGTGATTTGCAGTGTAGGGACCACATTTTTGTGGGGAAACTAATGGTACATGGCAGCCTAGGACTTTACAGTCAGGTTAAGGTGGGGTGTCTATGTTAGAATATTGATCAAGATGGGTGACCTTTTGAGAAGATTCTAAAGGTGTGTGTGAGTGAGGAAAAAGAACACTTGAAAAGACATGTGTTGGTCGGTGGGGGAAGTCATTTGTTAGATGACCCATTCGGGCATATGGGTGGGCCCCACGTTGGGGACCATGTGTCTTCGGGGAAACTGTTGGTACCTGGGAGGCATTGTCCCAACAACCATGTCAAGGAGGGGTGTCTATGCTGTCACGAGATCCATTTGTTAAATAAAGAACCTCATGGGATCCCCTGGGTAGGGACCACATGTCTACGGGCTTGTGGGGACAATCATTATTTAGATGACATGTTCGAGACCACTAATGGTACTTGGAAGGCCAGGACATGACAACCATGTTAAGGTAGGGTGTTTTTGTTGTCACTAAGCCACATTTGTTATATTTAGTACCAGAGGAGGAACCCATCCTTAAATATGTTGCACTGTCCGGGTTGAGATGTAGGGTCCACAAAGAGGTTGTTGTGTTATAATGGGGGGGGGTGAATGTAACACCCCAGAAAGATAAAGGGTTACATGATTGAATTATATGACTCATGTCAACAAGGTGAACCATCCTTTTCCGGAGCCTATCCAATTAGAACTCCACAGTTAAGCATGATTCGCCTGGAATTGTGATCAGGAGGGTTGGCCTTCTAGGAAGTTTTCCACGGTGACTATGTGTGAGTAAGAAGCACTCTAGAAAATGCATGTTTTGTCCTGTGTGGACATTCATTAGTTTGATGATGCATTTGGGCACGTGGGTGATCCCCCGGTGGGGACAACATGTCTACGGGGAAACATGTGGTACTTGGCGGGCCAGGACCCAAAAACCATGTTAGGGAGGGGTGTATGTGCTGTCACCAGGACCTAGTTATTACATTTGGTACCAGATGAGGAAACCAATCCTATTTTTGGTGCACTACCTGGGTTGATATGTAGGGTCAAAAATGAGGACATGTGTTGGCATGTGGGGACATTCCTTGGTTAGATGACTCGTTCGAGCATGTGGGTTTTATCAAGGGTGGGGACCATGTGTCTGTGGGGTAACAAATGGTACATGGTGATATAGGACTCAACAACCCCGATAAGGTGGGGTGTATGCACTGGAGTAGTGATCATGATGGGTGACCTTATGGGAAGTTTATCAGCACGTTTCTGAGTGTGGAAAAAGCACATTGTAAAGGACATGTGTTGGTCTATGAGGACAATAATTAGTAAGACGACCCGTTCAGGCACATGGGTGGGCCTTAGTGTGGGGACCACGTGTCTACGAGGAAACTGATGGTACCTAGTGGGAAAGGACATGACGACCATGTTAAAGAGGTGTGTATGTGCTGTCACCGAGACCCTGTTGTTACATAAAGAACCTATCGAGATCCGCATGGTGGGGATCACATGTCTGCTGGCTTGTGGGGACAATCATTAATTAGATTACCCGCTTAGGAACATGGGTGAGCCCCAGGGTGGTGGCCACATGTCTATGGGGAAACTAATGGTACCTACTAGGCCTGGAACTGTTAGCCATGTTATGGTGAGGTGGTTGTGCTGGAGTAGTGGTCTAGATGGGTGACTTTTTAGGAAGTTTCTCATGGTTTGTGTGAGTGAGAAAAAAGTGCACAAGAAGGGACATGTTTTGTTCTATGGGGATAGTCATTAGTTAGATGACTCGTTCGGGCACGTGGGTGATCTGCAATGTTGGGATCACATGTGTATAGGGAAACAGATGGTACCTGGTTGTCCAAGAGCTAACAGTTACGTTAAGGTGGGGTGTTTATGTAAGAGTAGTGATCAGGATGGGTGACCATTTTGGATGTTTCTTAGGGTGTGTGAGAGTGAGGAAAAATGAACACTTGAAAGGACAAATGTTGGTCTGTGGGGATAATCATTTGTTAGATAACCCATTAGGGCATGTGGGTGGACCCCAGGGTGGGGACCACGTGTCTTCGGGGAAACTTATGTTACCAGGAAAGCATGGAACCAATAACCATGTTACAGCAGGGTGTATATACTGTCACCGAGATCCATTTTTTATAGAAAGTACCTCTTGGGATCCCCTGGGTGTGGACCACAGATCTACGGGCTTATGGGGACAATCATTAGTTAGATGACCTATTCGGGCATGTGGTTGAGCCCCAGGGTGGGGACCACATGTCTACGAGGAAACTGAGGGTACCTACTGGTCCAGGACCTGATGACCAAGTTAAAGAGGGGTGTCTGTGATGGTGTAATGATCTATATGGGTGAACATATAGGAAGTTTCTCAGGGTGTGTATGAGTGTGGACAAATAACACTGGAAAGGACATGTGTTGGTGTGTGGGGACAATCATTAGTTAGATGACCTGTTTGGGCATGTGGGTGGGTCTTGGGGTGGGGAACACATGTCTGTGGGAAACTGATGGTACCAAAATATCCATGAACTAATGACCATTTTAATTAAATGGGGTGTACGTGCTATCAACTGGGCCCAATTATTAAATAAAGCACCTCTTGGGAGGTTAAAACCAATAGTTATTCCCCTATTATTTCCTTTTCCAATTTCCTAAATTCTATTCAAATCAATTTTTATAATGTTTACTTTTGTTTTTCAATAGTTTTACCTAAATTAAAAGAACATAAGAGGCTAGATCCAATATCCACCAGAAGCATCCGAGGGATTGATTCCCTTGAACATGCTAGCTAATAACTACCAGGTTTTATATCTCATTTCTCACTCATTATTCACTATATGTTTGTGAATTCTTCTAGAACATAAATAGAATGTGATAAACTAGTTTGGGAGAGGATAGCTAATCCTTGTTAAAATAGTATTTTATTACTATTTAGTAAAAGTATAAAATATTAAAATAAAATAATATTTTGTTTTTTTTGTAAGTTTATAATAAATATAAAAAGGAAATGGAAAAAAATAATTAAAAAAGAATTTTGTGTGTAATTTTTATATATAATATTTCTCTATTCACTATCATTAAAAAACAAAAAAAACAAAGGAACAACAGAATAAAAAAATTATTATTAATTTTTACATAATGTAGGTTTCTATTTTCATACAAAAAATTTTCTATAAATATAGTTATGTAAATAGAATTTTTCTTAGTTTTCTGTTTTGTTATCAAATATTTATTGAACTTAATTTATACCCTTCTTAATTTGATAACATCATGCTATATTTGGCAGAATTCATGTGTTCTAAAACTGTGAGGATTTTTGTGATTGTTAAGTGTGTTTGTAGCTATTTTATAGATTTTTAATCATATAACTAAGAGATAGAGTGTGAGGGAAAACAATTGGGTGGAATCAATAGTATAACATTTAACACATGAGAATATTTAACATAAAGTAAGTAACATGACCTCGGTGAGGAAAACACTTTAGGTATCCAACTTAAATGTAAATGTCTTAAGACATTTGAACCAGAAATACAAATTGAAAATGGGTATCCCAGAATGGAACTCTGAGAAAATGGCACTGGGATTGTTTAAGTAATAAAATATAGCACTCTAAGTAAGTTTATTGTTACTATACATTTCACACAATTATGTCTTGGAAAAATACATTCTAAATATCCTAAGTCAGAAATGAATTCATTTAGTTCAGGTGAATATTGAACCAAAAAAAACATTACAATTGAATTTAATACATTCATTTAAGTTATATCAATTATGTGGGAAATCAAACTATGGTTTAAGAAACTGATGAGAAAGGGATTAATGTGCTTTATTTTTTGGTAAAATTTTGATTCCACATAAATGTAAATCGATCCACTTCTGATCTAAAATAGTGATTTATTTAAAGTGAGGAAGTGCTATGATTTAGATATAAGTCACGATAAATTAAATAAGGAATGAGTGTGTATGTTTATTTCTTGTGTATTTTAAATTTTTAACTAGGAATGATGATTATTATTTATTTGGAGTTTTATATTAATTGAATTACCTGATAAATTTTTTGGGGGGTGCAATAATCTATGTTTGGGGAGTGATGTTATAAAAAAATATCCATATTTCTATCTATTATTCATTAAAAATACACCTAGTTTTAATTTAAATACAAGGTAAAATAATGGTTTTTGTGAACTTTAATGATATACAAAATAAATATAAAATAAAATAAATATTGATTTTATTTATATATTATTTTATATGAATTAATTGTTCAAGTCAAATAGTTAATTTTAAAAATTATCTTTACTTTTTAATTGTAAAAATTCAATTTGTAATTTAATTAATGAAATCGATTTGGAATTTAATTGCATCAATGGTTTTCTTTCAGTTTATTTGATTTAATAATTTCCTGAATTAAATGAAATACATATTTTGAAAGTAAACGAATATGAGTTGGAATTATGGAATTGATTTAATTAAAATAAAAGGAATTTATAATTTTCATTCAGACAAAAATGTTATTTTAATATTTTTTTTCAATTTTTAATATTTCATAAACACACTTCATTTAAATGAAATAACTTTTATCTTTTATTTTGATGAAAAAATTGTGCGGTCGGTAGACTAACCATGCACATTTGACATTATGTTGAATTGAAATTTCACTTTTATTCCACAGACCATCACTCATAGTTAGGCTAATTACTGTGAGACACCCTTCCACATTCCCCAATCACTACGTTGCATTACAGTCCATGACTATCTCTCATCCTATAAGACTTCTTATGGTCACTAGTGTGATCATGGTTCTCATTATGAGCCACCCATGATCTCATATCACAATCCTTCTCTTTACCATAACTACTATACCATATTCACCTTACCATGCCTTTATCCTTCATACCTTAATAATTATCCATGTTATCTATAGTTAATGTGGCATTCACTATCATCTCACCAAATCACCGCTCTACACACCATGTTGTGGCCACCTACAAACCCCAAATGAGAATCCATTTAGAGAACCAAAACACAAAAACCATATAAATATCAAAACCATCCGTGAAGAACCAGATACTACTACTAAATTTTCAGTTCGAAAGAGAAAGCATGGAAATCAACCACTAGATATGAATTAAATCCTAAATTAAATCCAACAGGAACTCTCCACACTAGATATGGATGATCTGTGTGAAGTTGAAGCCTCACTGACCAATGTGAACAATCTGGAGCATCTCCCACTAATTCGAGCAATGACACATCCGAGATCTACTCAACAACCAACTCTGCTATGCTCGAAAGAGGCATCTATGGCTGGAAGAACTTGTCAATGAAACCACTATTGACCAAAATTATTTAGATCCAATCAGGACTATATATTTTAGTGAGGACTGTTCTTCCTGATTTGAGGATCATCTCAAAGACCTTGGCATGCCGATGGAAATGGAAAATAAGGTCTGAGTTTCCTCTTCTTCCCCATCGTGCAGTGGAGAAAAAAAATGAGAAAATAAGAAAATTAAAAACTAAAATATATAAATAATAAAAATATAACTAATAATAATTAATATATATATATATATATAATACTTTTTATTGAATTTTTATTCTCATATCAGTAACGTCCCATCCTAGGAACTACTAAGTAGTGCTCCATGCCAGTTTTCCACATGACCTCACACATGCATCCATTATGTGAGAGGTTGTCGACTAGCAGTGAGGGTCTGATTGAACACTTGAGGAGACAATATCTTCTTTAGTATAGTATTCCATAGTAGATAAATATGAACTAAAAGAAAAAACACAAAAGATATCATTCATTGAAAAATAAATTTCCCAAAACTGGTACATTCCCATAACAAAAAAAACTATGTCATGTCAGGTCATATTGTTCCAAGTGTAATGGAAAACCAAAATAAATACATACTGATGAAAACCCAAAATAGTTCCCAACACCATGTATGTTCCCCTCATCCAAGGACTTCTTTAGGACCAAATCAACCCTCTAACATTGATACCTTTATGTTTTCCCTAGTTGAAAACATGAAATATGTATGGGTACCCAATGAAAGCCTGAGTAGGGTGTGAATACAACTTAGTAACCCACCACCAATGGTGTATACCAAATATCTAGTTTAATACTGTGTATACATAAGTACAAATGATTATGAAAAAATAAAAAAAAATAGGACACATAATTTAACATTTATTAGAAAAAATTACTTTCATTCATAGTTACATGATTTACCCTTTTAATCTCAACCCTTATTTACCCCATGTCAGTCACCTTAGCAACGTGTAAAAATATGTCAAAGGTCAAAAAACAAGGATCCTTATTCCATAGGTCCTACTAGAATTCTGAACTCCCTGTCTGACCATCACAACCAGGATATGAAACACCATGTCCATACCCTTGAGTTTAAAAGAATCAATCCATTCCCTAAAAAAGTACTATTCACAATGGCGCCTAGTGCATCAGTATGTCCGTACCATTGGAAAGCGATATCAGTGTAACATCCCACATTAATTTATCACATCATCATAGGCGCACCCTCATTAACCATTTTGTTTTAGAAAACCACAAGGGTGCCCCATTTCCGTTTAATCAAATTTCAAGGATTCATTACCATCATCATTTCATCAATACCAAACACCAACCCATTTAATCATTTAATATATTACAACCATTTATTCACCATTCAAATAATTTTAACCCTGAGGCCAATCCCCATTAACAAAATATCCCATCCATCCCTTTAAACCCCACAATTTATCTTGCTCTTCAATATAAGTTAAGCATCTCGTCATGATATGTTATTGAGTTAATAACATTTACAATTGGTTTAGCATCATAAACCACTATTTTTATCATTCAATAACTATGTTAGTCATATTCAATGTGGTGGTCCACTACAAGGGTTTCCATTGGATCAGTATACTCATCCTCATCATATCTTAACTGAATCAAGAGGGGTGCAATTCATCATTCAATTAACCCAATTAACATTTCCTACCATGGAAAACGAATGAAAAAACAAGAAACTACCAAAACACATCCATATATACACTGAATATAGCATTGATACTATGGATATAACATGTTGACCACATACCTCAAGTTCATAGATAAACAATCACTTAACCATAGACTTTGATCTAACCTTCTAAACCCAAACATAGAACATGATATAAAAATGTTGTTTAAATAAATTACAAAAGATAAGAACAACTAATAATGCCATTTTCTAGAAAATAGAGGAACCTGGAGTGTCAGACTCGCCTAGATCTTCGACTCGCACCCATCTGTGCTCCAAACAGCTAAGAATTGAAGGTTAATTGTAAATTGGATGCTTGGGAGTCAGAAGTCCATCACTAATATGTTTTAAGGGATAATGGGGAAGAAATCAGGGTTATATCACTTAAATATTAAGGGTAAAGGGGAATTTCCACCTATTTAATGAAGCATATTATTTGGACACACAATTGGACAAACCATCCGTCAACCGTGTGCCTCCCTCTGTCCAAGTGTAGCCTAGGTCGAACAGTCTCCTAGGAGCCGACATGATTTGAAAATCCATGAATTGTCCAAGAAAAATGTATTTATTCATGTTCACATGTTTTTGAAGTTGCCCCGTGGATGTGTTTTCAACTATGATCCCCCTAAAGGCTTCATGGTTAAGGTTCATGGTTACTATTAATAGTCTGCCAACCATACGACCTTCCCAAAGTAACTTATTTTCTTTCATTTTTGTTTCTCGAACCATAGGAAACCCCCAATAATCCTAATATTCTCATTAAAAATTTAATTATCTTGAAATAAAATAGTTCACCAAAACTCAAACGGAGTATAGCTCATTAGAATTTTGGATTCTTTTTACCTCCCCACAATATAACGACTCATCCTCAAGACCCACTCCCATGAATTATTCATCCTCCAGGATAAAAATATATAACCATCGGGCCCAAATGTGTACCTCCCTCTACCAAGTCTGCTAATGAAAGTTACCATGCAACCAAAACACTCAATCCAATGGAATAGTCTTACCCCGTAACATTTTCTCACTAAAATCCACAACATGAACCAGATTCTCCCTAAAGGATGCATCAACCTCAGTTTCTACATCACCAACATCGATCAAATGAGAAGATTTGGGGTGATAATGAACAAGACGTGACACCTAAAAAAACATGGATATGACTATACCACTTTGGAAGATCAAATTTTCAATATAACTATCTGATCCTCCTCACAACCTCAAATGTCCCCACACATATGGGTTCTAATATTCCCTATTTCTAAACTAGGCGGGGACACAACCATGGAGACACCTGAATAAACACACTATCACCCACAAAAAAACTCAATAGTTCGATGATGTTGATTAACATACTACTTCTTCTTACTCTGAGTTGTATCCATTTGCATCCAAATAAAATTAAACTAGCTTAATGTCTCCATCATGAGACTTATCCCCAAATCCTCTAATTCATATACCTCCATCCAAAAAAATGGTGATCTGAATGGACTATCGTAGAGTGCCTTGTAATGTAAATTATGAATAGTGGTATGTTAACATTAGTTTTAGGTGAAATCAATAAGTTACAAGTTCTATTCCAATGTTCTACCAAAATCAATGACATATTCCCTCAACATTTCCACTAGAACATGGATAATAAGATAAAATTTACCAACTATTTATTGGAGGAAAGTCTTACTCAGAAGCGCATGGGTGCCAAGAATATTAAACGATCTTTTCCAGAATCATGAAGTAAAAATGTGGATAATTATATGAAACAATAATTCTTGTAACCCCTTGGAATCATACTATCTCCCGAACATATAAGCCACCTAGTTGGTCAACAGAAAAAGTCTCTAGAATCAGTATGATGTGTGCCAAACTTTTTAAAAAGATTCTAATTACCAATAACTATTTTTTATTCCATGGTGTCCATGGGAAAAATACCATGAATTATATGGTAACATCTTCCCCCATTCATTCTAGAATGGAAAATGACTGCAGTGTAACAACACACTACTGATGTTTGTTCTTCACCTGCTGACACATGTAGCACCATGCAAAAAATCCTTCATCCACTTTCTTCATATATGGACACCAACACATTCTAAAAAGATCTTGATACATTTTGAATAAACATGGGTTTAAAAGACACTTCTATGTATGGAACTCAGACATTATCTACTCCCACATACATGTAAGAATAACAACACCACTATTAACATAAATGATCTCATCATCACTGACAGTCCAGTCAGAAGGTTTCTCTCCACCATCAAGGATTTCCAACAAGTCCAAACACTATAGATACTTCTATTACCTCTCCATGATCTGGCTCAGATGTGTAGACTCAATAACCAAGGATTCAAGTGATATCTTTCCCTAGACCTATTTAACCTATACATATATATTTGTGAACAAAGCCATCATCTCTCACTCAGAACTAGACTCCCATACCCCCTGAGTATGTGCATTTTGACTCAATGCATCTTTAAAACTGTTACATTTCTATGGTGTATATTCCAATTAAAAGTCAATAGATTTTGTATTCTCGACTCATATACTCTTTGATATATTAAAATATCATTGAGAAAAGGTATACTTAAATATTTTATGTTCAATATGCATAATAAATCATTCTACGTATAGATAATTCACCAACACTATAAATCATAAACCATCACAGATAACTCAAGGTCATGCGTGAAGTAATTTGGTTCAAATTTCCTTGACTGTCAAGACCCATACACCATGACTCTATCTTCCTTCAACAACATTTCTCTTTTTCCAATGCTAGAAATGTCACAAAACAAGGTGTACCCTTTTCTCGGCTCGAGTTGGATAAAAATCAGATTCGTAGAAAAAAACTTTCTTCATCACTTAGAGGACATTATCACTGGCTCTAGAGCAATCTAACATGGAATGATTCTTAGTAATAGTTGAATGTGGTGCTTTGAAGTGATGGAAGTCCTTGATGACCTTTCAATAATTTCTCTCCAAACCCAAAAATAATTTATTTAAAAACATTATTGGCATGATCTTAAGATACAACTTCTTCAATATTTACTGGGTCCAATGACTCACCTTCCTTGGTGATGATGTGTTCTTTGAAATGTACCTTATCAATATAGAAATAACCCATAGATAGATCAGTTTATATCATATTATCACTTAGTGAAATCAGGATGATATAAAGTGGTTAAGAATTACAATCATGATTATGAGAGAACACTATGATGTCATCCATGAAAACAAATACAAACTGGTCCATGAACAAGTGTTAAATTTAGTTCATAAATGATATAAACACTACAGTATCATTATTTAAACCAAATTTCATAAAAACACATAGAGACAATACCATCTCGTCAATGTAGTCAATGATATATCAGAATGTCTCACCCTAAGCTGATGATATCCTGACCTAAAATCGATCATAGAGAACACACATTCCCCCTTGAGTTGGTCAAAAATATCATCGATATGTGGAAGAGAATATCACTTCTTCACTGTCACATTATTTAAATTATTGTAATATATTCACAAGAACAATTATCCATGAAACATCATTGAAAACAGTATTGGTGAACCCCAAAGTGATGTACTTCACCAGATAAAACCTTCATTATCCAATTCCTCCAACTGAGTATTAAGATCTTGAAGACCTTCTAGTGACATCCTATAAGGTGGTATAGATAATAGATTAAATCCATGTAATAACTCAATCCTTAACTCAATCTCTCTCTTAGGATAAAGTCATGATATTCCCTTAAGAAACACATCTTCAAACTAATCCACCATCAGGGGAATGACATCCTCCTCTACCATCTAATATTCGATCACCAGACATGCCACTAGGGTTGTTATCTCACCGAACCCCTAAAGAACTATACCTGCATATCTCTATGTGGTATCCCATTTCTCCTAGTGAACATAAGTGTCAAAATTAAGATAATTTTAATGTTACCCTTTGGTGGTAACATTCAATATGTACTCAATACAACACCAACCAATTTATCCTATATATCAAGTCAAAACTAGACATCTCAAGCCCAAACAAGTCCTATAGAAATCATTATCCACCAACATCGAGATAACACTTATTTCTATTGTGGTTACTCTCTAATCATACTCAAAAAGGTGTGTTAGTTGACATAACGTTGCATACATATTTCACTATTAGACCAAAAACATTTACCAATTAAAAAACTATAAAATAAGGTGAGTATGAGTTTTAGGTGTTGCAACATGAATCCTACCTCAATAATTGGTTGACCAATATGAGTTTTAGGTGTTTCACTACCATCCTAACATATGATCAACATTTCATTGGTGGTTATGTACACTATCCTCGCATTTGGAATGGCCTTCCACAGATAGAGTAGAGGACCAAGAAACCTCTCTTAGAGACAGTTCCTCTTCCCTGACTACTTTTTCCCCCACAACTCTAATGTAAACTATAAAAAAGATATTTCTATTATCAGAATATGTACCACTATATCAACCAAATACAATTATTATTCTACCACCAAAATCATCATTTAGGTTCCCTTCAGAAATAAGATCATGATCCACCACATCAGCAATCCTATTAATGAAAAATATATTTAACTAAAACATGATCTCAAATCTATTCCCATCATGAATGTTCCTAGGAATAATCAAATCATATTCTTCTATAATCAGATAAAAATTCTATAAATCATTGAATTGAATAGTATAATCCATAACTGTCATACTACAATGAGTCAAGCATATAAACTATATAGATTTTTTATGCCTTAACTTCTCAAGATAATCTTGTTCCTGGAACAAATACTAAAAATCATTCCATGCCACACTCTCCATCATCTCATCTCGGACCCATATATCCCACCATCGCTTCACTATACCCCACTCTATATAATTATCTATCATAATAATCCATTTATATGGTGCATATATGGGATCTAGAATAATCAATATAGACTCAATCCAAAACTATGCAACCTCATTTTCATCCTCTCCAACAGACATTGGAGAGTGCAATAGTTAAAACTCTCCTGTCAAATTGAACATAATCCTCACATACTGCCCAGTTTTCCACTCAATAAAATTTATAATAATAGAAATGTTCTCATAAAACATCACTTCACCTTGTTACCTAGAAACAATGAGGGTAACTTTCACTTTACTAGAGAATCATGATCTGTGATGTCCTCCTATTACCCAACTAGTTGATGTCGTTGGGATTTCATATCCTTATAATACAAAATAGATTTCTCAAAACACATAACATATAATTTTCATAATTGTAAAATTTAGATCTTACATCTCATAAATCTTTCTATCCTTCATAAACAATCCAAACAAACATAACCAATAACCAATTCGAATTCTCCAACACCCATAACCTAGGAAATTTTACAAGGGGTAAACCAAATAACAAATTTTGACATTACATTAGACATAATTGTAACCATTACACACCCATGTTTTAGTTAATATAAAATAATAATATTTAATTATTAGAACAATTTACCTTTGAATTTAAATTGAATCAATATGCATTTAAAAATTCCCACAGCTGATGAAAAAACATTTTCTCGTGTGGTCCTATCAGGATGCAAGTCACTTGTATCCCTAAGTGCCTAAAATGATGAATTCATATATGACCTCTTGCAATGTCACACCAAAAATTAAATATAAAAAATTAGTAACATCACACAACCAGTGCATCACTAAATGTGAAATAACATAAAACATTAATATAAAATATCACTGTTATCAAACCCACGATGGATTCTTAGGTTTTCCCTCAAACATGGAGTAGCTACTCCATGCATGAACTAATTTACATGGCCTATGACCTCCTATTTTCATATATTCCTTCCACAAATAAAATAAATAATAAATAAATAAACCCCTATGATACCACTTTCTAACATCTCATCCTGGGATACACTAACTGGTTCCCCAATTCAGTTGGCCAAATGTACTCCGACACGTATCCTCGTATGCTAGAGGCTTCCGACTAGTAGTGAGGGTATGATGGAATATTGGGGATCCTATAATCTTTTTATTAGAGTAATACCAAAAATGAAATAATATATAATAGAAAGGAAACTAAATATAATCATGAATCACCAAATTTCATTCCCAAACTATGTACATTCCCACAACCAAATAGTTACTATGTCATGGCATGTCATACGGTGGCATAAAGATGAACTGAAAAATCAGTAAAATGGATCATGAAACTTGGTATGGTACCCACATCCAATCACTTCTATAATACCTTAATCAATACTAAAGATATGTACCTTTCTATTTGTAGGATCGAAATAATGATGTAGATGATCAATATACAAGAGGGGGTGAATTGTATACTTTAAAAATTACTTTGGAACCATTAACGTTTGATACAGATAACAATGTTTTCCTTAGACAAGGAATGTTCTATGTTTAACTAAGTTAAACTAAGAAAATTCACAACACCTCTAACACCAAATGAAAAATTGTAATAAGGAATGAAGTTATAAACATCAAGTTCTATGTACTTTCTTAAAATAGGAAAGAGATTTCGAAAGTAGGTTCGGAAATATGGGTTCGGAAGTTGAAACTTAACTAAATATTACAATATGAGATTCTACCTTAAAGCGTATAGAATCTAAATGAAAACAGAGTACAAGTAAGGAAGTATAAGAAAGTTATACTTTCCTTACAATACAATATGCAGTAGAAAAACAAGTAGCGAAACTACATGTAACAATATAAAAGTATTTTAACCCAAAGATAAGGGTATCCAAAAACCTTGGATAAAGGTCCCTTGATTTATACTTTCAAGCAAGTCTGTCTTACCCACACCAGGGTAAGCCCTCGATACGAAGATCAAAATCTCTGTCTTGCTATCCCCGCAAGCCCTCAACTTCAAGGTAGTTGGAACCTATGTCTTCCTCAGCAAGGAAGCCCTCTAACATTAAGGTAGTCGGCACCTCTGTTTTCCTATCCCCGGAAGTCCTCGAATGTAATCACCAACATTCGGAGTCGCACGAAGCAAATATGTAGAAGGAAAAGTTTGAACAAGCAGTTCAAACTTTCTTCACGAAGCTGAGAGTTAATAAGAGCCTCTCTCTCTAGAAATCACTTCAATAGCATGTGTGAACAATGTCGAAGAAGTAGTACTCATGAGCTCTTTCAAATGAGATCCTATTTACAGGCATGGTCGGCTCCCTCCTCCGATGGGAATATCTTCCTTAAAATTCAGAGGGACTTGTACATGTCTCACTTAGCCAACGGTAAGTTTATAACAGAATAGATGACATCATTTTATAACAAAAAAAGTGTAACAGAAAGTATGAAATTGTTTTATGATTAGCTAAAAAGTTCGGAGAGAAGGTTCGGAGTGTAAGAAAAATGTCAAGGAGCAGACAAATTATGAAAGTGTAAGCAAAATGAAAGTTCGGAGTCTAACCAAAAATAATATTCTAAGTCTAAATAAATTTTGAGTGTATAAAGAAAAGATGATCAGATTCTGTTTAACAGTAGATTTCAGAATGATAATTCCTAATGAGAATTCTTCATCAGAATTCATAATGTGAATTTGTAAACCGAATTAGTCATTAGAATTCGATGTTGAACTTCATGAGAGTTCGTATCCAGAATTCGGAGTGGAACTTTATGAGAGTTCATATCTATAATTCGGACTGGAACTTTATTTGAGTTCATATCCAGAATTCGAAACCTAAAACAGAATTATTCATATCAAAGATTTAAACAATTCTGAGAATATATAAATGAATCTGATTATTATACATAAGAAATATATGGATATAGATAATGAAAATATGATAAAGATAAATTTCCTTATAAAAGAAATTTTCCTTATAAAAGCAGTTTTCCTAATAAAAGAAGTTTTCCTTATAAAAGCAGTTTTCCTTATAAAAGCAGTTTTCCTTATAAAAGCAGTTTTCCTTATAAAATCAGTTTTCCTTATAAAAGAAGTTTTCCTTATAAAAGTAGTTTTCCTTATAAAATCAGTTTTGCTTATAAAAGCGATTTTCGTTTATGATAAGGTGTTTGTGATTTTCAAAACAAGAAGGAATGGAAAAGTCATAAGGAAAAACCTTATTGACTCAATAATCTCCCCCTTTTTGGAAAGCACAAACATCCTTATGAAAAAGAAAGACTAAGAAAAAACCCGAAAACATTAAGGATTATCTCCCTTTTCTTATGGATGTTAATGAATAGAACTAACTCCCCCTTAGGCTTTGAAACTCTAAGGATCATATTCTAGATTTCCGGAATGGTATTTCATTAAGAATAAGAATGACTTCTTAAATGAAAAACTCCCCCTTGGATAAAATCTGTTAGAGTTCTTTTTCATTCTCACCCTTTGTTAGGGTTCTTTTTCCTTTTCCCCTTTTGTTTGGGTTCTTTTTCCTTCTCCTCCTTAGTGATTTTCAAAAGGAATTCGAGGGAATGGAAAATATAACAATGTATCTGAAAAATTAGTAACAACAACAAAACAAACGAGAAAGAAAGACTTTCATTCAGTTTGAAAAAAACAAAGAAGCCAAGATCCAACAAAAAGTTCAAATTTTTCTATTTTGGGTCTTTTTCCTTCGACATGAGACCCTTAAGAATAGTCTTTATCTTCTTCAAGTCTTTGTGGTCTTCTTCAGCTTACATCTCTAACACAACTATTATTGCACTTTGAGCTTCAAGCTTTTCCTCATGGGCTTCAATCTTTTCTTCCTGAGCTTTCAAAATTTGTTCTTGCTTTAACAACTTCTCTTCAATCTCAATCTGATGATCTCTTTCATTCCTCCATATTTGAGCAACAGAATTCAGCTTCCCATTCAGATCTCTATCTTCTTGAATCCATAAATTCTTCTCAGCTGTCAACTTTTCTTCAAAGGAAGAAGTAACATAATTTATCTTCATGTCTTCTGTCTCAAATGCATCTTTAACATTATCTTGGAATTCATCACAGAGCCTCATCTCATCTACATTTTTCTTCGACCAACTGTTCATTTTCTTACAAGAGCTTTTGTGGACTTCATAGCCAACAACAAAAGATTTGAACTGAGCTTCCATCTCTACACATTTATCCATAACCATGGATACGGAGTCTGTTTTCTGATTCAAAGTATGTTGGAGCATCTTGCATCTTGAATCAATACTTGAGAAGGTCGGAATAGAACCCACCAACTTTCTTAAAGACTGAACAACAAAGTCATTCCCCAACGAAGAAGACTCTAGATCCGAGACTTTTCTTGGAGAATTTTCTTCTTCAATTTGCTTATCCTTCTTCTTAGAAGAACAACCAACTTCCCTTGTCTTTATATCCATTGAACTCGGAGTATCGACAACAAGTTGCTTTCCCTTGTCCTCTTTTGGAATGGATTCCTATTCCGGAGTTTTATTTTCACTATCAGACACTTGAACCACATTGTCTTCATCATCAATAACTTTTTGAGCAGCATCCTCTACGTTCTCCATTTGAGCAATATCATGTAGAAGATGTTCTTCTTCTGCATGATATGCTACTTATTGTTATCATTTTACCTCATCCTTCTATGTAGTGACAATCATAGAGGACTCCACTTTTGAAGATCGGAGCGAAAAATTTTACAAAGGTGTCTCCTTATAATCTTCTACTTGCTTTAATAGATCTCCGCTCTCACCACTACCTTCAGCAACTGCTTCTTCCTCTTCCACTTTCTGAAACTGCTCAACCTCCTCAACATGCTTAGCAACTACCTCCTTCGGAGTGATAAAGTTTCTTCCTGGAGTCCTAGGTAGAGATTCCAAAGAGAAGGATCTTGGAACTAGATTGTTTCCAGAGGTCATCTCATTAAACCTCAACACAGTCTAAACAACCTCAACTTCAGAAATCTTTTTCTTAGGCTTCTTTTCTTTCACTTTTTTTCTAGCTCATTCGATGTATTTTCCTTCAAGGCCTTAGCCTCCGCAGGGTCCAAGCCAAACTGAGGCTCCCCTTGCACTATATCTTCTTTGACTTCCCTCCAGTTAGCAACTACCTCATCAGGGTAATCTTTCTTCTTCTTCGGTTTTGGAGGTGCAGAATGAACTTCCTTAGATTTAAGATTCTCTGCTTCGACTTCAACTTCTTTTAACTTTCTCTTCTTCACTGGCTTAGAAGATTCAGGTTTAGTAACTTTCGGAACCGCTTCTTCTTGAACTAGCATATCAAAGAACTCACCAGTATTCTTGTTGAAAGAAATATTAATCCTTTTAAGAGTTCCATCACTCACCAACATAATTTTGAAGTCTCTTGGCTTAGACTTGCAAGCCTACTTGAAAGACTCAAGGCATCGAACTATTTACTTCGAGATGATTGCTGGATACATTATGATTTGAGATCTTAGATTCCCTTTCTTAACATTCTCAATAGTGATAAGAATGTGTCTAATCAGATTAAACTTCCTTAGATTTATCAGAAAATCTAGAATATAGATCTCGCCCTTCTTCAAACTGTCTTTGTCACCCTTTCTCGGTACGATAAGGCCCTGTACCCATAATTCTAGAATTCGAAAATTCGTAGACAGACTAGAAATCTTTGGAGCCTTGTCATCTGACAGTCCGAGAGTCTTCAATGCCTTTTCCTTGTTGAAGCTTCCCTTTGAATATGGAAAATCATGAGTGATGAACTCAGATTCTCCTTCATAAGTCAGTCCTACCAAGCTGGCTGCCTTGGCATAAGAAAGATTATAAGTCTTACCATAAGACTTAAACGACAATTTCTCCCTATTATTTTCTTCAAAGAAGGAAACTATCTCATAGAACTCAAGAAGAAAATCCGAATATACATAATCTTGATTCCTGGGCTTAGACACAGCAACATCTTCCCATCCGTTAAGCTTTATGTTCTTGGAAATAAGAGAATCATAATTGTTGAATAAATCAGGATGAACCAACCTTTCTCTATAAACTAGCCACTGAGAAATCGGCTTAGAGGTTGACATGTCTTGAGAAGCTACTTCCACAGACATTCAGATCGGAAGACTTCTGAGAAGTTTAGAATGGAGATAGCTAAAGATCAGAACGTCTTTAAAATAGATAGGCAGAGCTTCGGGATGCTGGAGATTGAAAAATTGATGTGGGATGACCATTTGGGGTCCCCTTTAAATATGAATCATTATGACGGTTCATCTTCCTCAGTTGATTGAACGGTTGTAAAAACTAAGATCAGATCTAACGGTTGGCAACTAATTCTCAAGAAAACATGAATTCGATCTTTTGAGGTTTTTATTAAAATAAATATTTAAGAAAACTAAAATCTGAAGACAAGATATAAGAAAATACCAACTAATAAAGTATTATTACAAATACATGAGTAAGGAAATAATACCTTTCGGATTGGCTTAGGAGGATTATTCGTAATGGGTAACATCCTTCTTTACTATGAAAAAAACATAGATCTCAAAACACACTACGAAAAACTCAGTACGAAAACCCGGTATGAAAAGAATAAAAAACATTATAAGAATTTAATTATGAGAATGTCATTACGAATGTCTCAATACAGAAGTCTTACTACGAAAGTCTCAGTACGCAATTTTTTCAATAGGAAAATTTATGTTCCGGAAGTTTTCAATACAAAAATCGTCATTTCGGAAAATTTTAGTTCCGGAAAATCCCATTCTGGAAATTTTAGTTCCGAAAAGTTTGAAAAACTACCTTTAAAAAAATAGTTACACTAACAATAAAATGTACTCCCCCTTTGAAATGGAGTTTATTACTGTTAGGAGAATTGTTCAACAAGAAGTTAATGAAGAATGATTACCTTATAGTTATCATTCCTAACTTTTGTTTAATATATTCAAACCTATCAGAGGCTAATGATTTTGTGAAAATATCAGCAAGTTGATCTTGCGTTCTGATAAATTGAAGAATGATATCTCCTTTTAGTGTGTGATCCCTAAGAAAGTGATTCCTAATATCTATGTGTTTTGCACGTGAGTGATGTGCAGGGTTATTACATAGGGAAATGGCACTTGTGTCGCCACACAAGATTTGAGTCTTAGTAAAACATAGGCCATATTCTGTGAGTGTGTGTTGCATCCACAACACTTGAGCACAACAACATCCAGCTTCTACATATTCGGCTTCAGCAGTGGAAAGTGCTACAGAATGTTGTTTCTTGTAAGACCAATAAACTAGTGAATCTCCTAATAAATGACATGTTCCGGATTTACTTTTTCTATCCATTCTACATCCACCAAAGTCAGCATCAGAAAATATTTTTAGAACAAAATCATTTCCAGAAGTATAAAATAATCCTAGATCCACGGTTCCCTTAAGGTAGAGAAAAATTATTTTTACTGCCTTTAAGTGAGATTCCGTAGGATTGGATTGATATCTTTCGCATAAGCATACTGATAACATTAAGTCTTCTCGACTAGATATTAAGTAAAGTAAACTTCCTATCATACCTCTAAAAGATGTTTGATCTACTGGTTTCCCAGCTTCATCAAGATCTAGAGAGTTTGATGTATTAATAGGAGTACTTATACTTTTAGTATTGTCATAACCATACTTTTTAAGAAGATCATTAATATAATTATGTTGAGATATGTAGGTTCCTTATGGTTTTTGGGAAATTTGAAAACCAAGGAAAAAAGTTAACCCACCCATCATACTCATTTCAAACTCAAATTTCATTAGACTTGAAAAAGAGTCGGTTAAAGATTGCTGAGTTGAACCAAATATGATGTCATCAACATAGATTTGAACAATCGAAACATTTTTCTTATATTTCATTATAAAAAGGGTTGGATCTTCATTTCCCTTAATATAGTTATTTTGAAGCAAAAATCCTATGAGTCTATCATACCAAGCTCGTGGGGCTTGTTTAAGACCATTCAGAGCTTTGGTAAGTCTAAAAACATGATCCGGATGTTTTGTATCTTCAAAGCCAGGAGGTTGTTCAACAAACACTTCCTCTTGAACATAAACGTTAAGAAAAGCACATTTCACATCCATTTGAAAAGGTTTAAAATTAAAGAATGCTGTAAAGGCAAGTAGAATACAGAGAGATTCAAGTCTATCTACTGGAGAATCAGTTTCTTTATAGCCTGTTCACTCTTGCTGATTATAGCCTTTACAACAAGTGTATCTTTATTTCTTACTATGACTCAATTTTCATCACATTTGTTCTTGAAGACCCATTTTACCCCAATGATAGAAGTTTCCTTAGGTCTTTCAACTGATCTCCATACTTTATTCCTTTCAAATTTATTTAGTTCATCTTGCATAGCTTTGATCCAATCATCATCACCTAAAGCTTCATCAGTGCTTTTTGGTTCTAACTAGGAAAGAAATGCTAGATGTTCTATTTCATTTCTTAAGGAACATCTAGTCCTTACAAGTCGATTCAAATCACCAATGATACTATCACTGGGATGAATCTTAAGAAACACATGGTTTGGGTTTTGAAAAGCATGTTCATCAACATTCTGTAGAAAGTCTTCTAAGGTAAATGTTTTAAAAGTATCTTCTTGATCATTTTCCTTATCAGAGGGATATTTTATCATAGGTTCACAATCCATTTTTTAAAACACATCCAAGGATGAAGATTTGGATGATTTAAAAACAAAAGGATCTGACTCATCAAATTTTACGTGTACTGTTTCTTCAACAGTACAAGTGTTTTTATTGAAAACTCTATATGACTTAGAAGTTGTGGAGTAGCCTAAGAAAATTCCATCATCAGATTTTGGTGCGAATTTGTGTAAATTATCTTTATTATTAAAAATGAATACTTTGCAACCAAAAACCTTGAAGTAGGAAAGACTTGGATTTCTACCATTCCATAACTCATAAAGAGTTTTATTAAGAAAAGGTCTAATCAAAACTTGATTTATAGTATAGCAAGCAGTACTTATAGCTTCAGTCCAGAAATGTATAGCTATAGAATATTCACTCAACATGGTTCTAGTTATTTCTTGAAGAATTCTATTTCTTCTTTCAACTAAACCATTTTGTTGAGGAGTTCTAGGTGATGAAAAATTGTGTGTAATACCTTTTCTACTACAAAAAGTTTCAAAATCAAAATTTTGAAGTTCTCCACTACGATCACTATCAATAGTTTTCAATGGAAGGTTTTTCTCATTTTTTTCTTGAGCTCTAAAACTTTTGAAATAAGAAAATGATTCAGACTTCTTTCCTAGAAAATAGACCCAGGTAAATCTGGTGTAATCATCAACAAGAACAAATACATAGTATCTGCCTCCAATACTTCCAGTTTTTGTTAGACCAAAAAGATCCATGTGCACTAACTATAATGCATCAGTTGTTGAGACGTCACCGATTGATTTAAAACTAGATTTATGTTGCTTTCCATATTGACAAGGATCACAAACTTTAGAAGAATCAAACCTAAGCTCCGGTAGATCCTTAACTAGTTTCTTCTTAGAGAGTTTACAGAAGTTCCTAATGTTACAATGACCTAGTCTTCTATGCCATAACCAGGAATGATCTTAAATTTCACTTAGGCAAGGTAAATCTTGACTCCTAAGGTCTTCTAGGTTCAAAGTGTAAACATTTTCTTGCCTATTGGATGAGAGAATAAAGTCTTCTTTGGAATTGTGAACTAAGCACTTATCATTTCTAAAATTCACAAGGTATCCTTCATCGCATAACTGAATTATGCTAATGAGGTTGTTCTTAAGACCCTTAACAAAAAGAACATTTGAAATCAACATTTTACCCAGAATAAAAATATTACCTATACCAACAATTTCTCCCTTAGAATTATCTCCGAAAGTTACCTTTCCTCCTTTCGTTTTGATAATATTTTCAAAATAGATTTTGTTACCAGTCATGTGCCGGGAACATCCACTATCCATGTACCATGTGTTGTTGTTGGTACTCTCTTTATTTTCCTGAAATCAAGAAAAGAATTAAACTTTCGGAATCTAAACTTGTTTGGATCTGAGATTTCCAGATAACAAAATTTTAGGTACCCACATCTTCTTTGAGAAATATGCTTTATGAAAACCTAATGATTGGGTTTTTTAAGGAAAAATTCTTTACCTAGTGACCACCACATTGACAATTGATAAAAATGGGGCACTTTGAGAAACAAAATAATTGTTACTAAAAGTTAGTTTTGCATGGGTATAACCAAATCCGAATTTATTCTTAAAGGTCGTATTTGGGAATACATTTTATCAAAATTTTCCTTACCATGGGTAATGTTTGATAAACACTTATTTAAGGATAAAATTTAGGACTTGAGTTTTATAACCAAGTTTTTATCTTCAAAATCATTAGATTTAGAACTAGAGCTTGGCTCAAAAATACTTTTCTTAGAAATTACTTTTTCTAGACCTTTAGAAAGTTTTTTCTTCTCAGAACTTACTTCCTCAAGATTTTTTGAAATACTTTCAAAATATGTATTTTTTCTATAAAGATCTTTAGAAAGATATAATATTTCTTTTGTAATAATATTATTCCTAGAGTTTTCCTTATCAAGTTTTTTATTGAGATTAGAATTCTCAATTCCAAGAAGTTCAGAAAACCTAGAAAATTCTTCATAAGTAGGTAAAGTATTATCTTCATCAGAAGAGGATTATTCCTCAGAAGAGTTATAATAATATTTATCCTTAGAATTTAAAGAAACATTGGTCAATGATTCAGGATTTTGTACCTTAGCCATAAAACAATGATTACTAATAGGTATTCTGGCTATAAGACCAAGATTCTTCTGTCCTGATGATTCATAATCAGAAGATTCATCTGAAGAGTCACCACCACTGGCACTCCAGGTATCATCAGATTTTAGAACATTCTTAGCTTTGGTTTTATAATACTTCATTTTTCTCCTCTCAGAATGCCTTTCATTCGTTTCCTTCTTTTTATGAAAAGGAAAATCTGGTCTAATATGTCCAACTCTCTTGCATTCATAAAACATGACTTCTCCATCTTTCCAATCTTTCCTTTACTTTTTCATATACTTGGATTGGAAACTTCTTTGGCCAGATATCTTGTTCATCCTTTGAGAAAGATTTGCAAACTAATTTTCAGAGACTTCACTCTCACTAGATTCAGATTGAAAAATAACTTTCTTAGACTTGGATCTGGTTACTCTCTCAGGAGTCTAAGCATTCATCTGACTTGATGTTGTTGTAAATGCAACAGTACCATTTAAATTTTTCTTCTTGATGTTGTCAGAATCCCTCTTCATTCTTTTTTCATGTTGAAGAAGAGTTCGGAATAGCTCATCAAGAGAAATTTGAGTGACCTTCCTATTCTCATCAATATCTATTCTTTTTTATTCCCACTCATTGGGCATAATATCAATTATCTTATCCATAAGTGCTTCATCATCTAAACCTTTTTCTCCCATAGACTGTAAGCTATTGACTATAGTCATAAATCTTTGTTGAACTTTACAAACTGGTTCACCATTAGGAAAATTTAAGCCATGGTATTCAGCTCTAAGTATAGCTCTCATAATCTCAATCACTTTAGAAGTTACAAAATGTGTGACCTCTAACTTCTTCCAGATACAATTAGATGCTTCACAAGAAGAAATTTGGCTATATATATTTCTATTCATATAACAATTTAAGGTATTGCATACCTTATAATTGAGTTGATACTCTTGCTTTTCCTAGTTAGTGAAAGTTCTAACTTCCTTATCAAAAATTTTATAGTCACCAGTAAGCATATCAAAGTTGTCCACTCCAGTATTGATAACAAAAGTCTTCATTCGATCTCTCTAGTACTCATAATCATTACCATCAAAGAATGGTGGTCCTGTAGGATTTAGATTATCAATGGAGCCAACATTGATTCCTGCCATTCTTAAAATAACCTTTGGCACACAAACTTGTTAGTAGAAAAAGTTCTTAATCACAAAGTTCGGAATGACAAAGTTCGGAATAACAAAGTTCGGAATAACAAAGTTTGGAATAACAAAGAACATTCTAAGAAAGTATGAAGAATAAAGGAAAATGAGCAAGAAAAACATATTCTTGAGTATAAGTATTTCAGAGACCTTCTCTGATACCAATTGTAGAATCGAAATAATGATGTAGATGCTCAATATACAAGAGGGGGTGAATTGTATACTTTAAAAATTCCATTGGAACCATTAATGTTTGATATAGATAACAATGTTTTCCTTAGACAAGGAAAGTTCTAAGTTTATCAAAGTTAATCTAAGCAAATTCACAGCACCTATAACACCAAATGAAAAATTGGAATAAGGAATGATGTTATAAACATCAAGTTCTATGTACTTACTTAAAACTGAAAAGAGATTCTGAAAGTAGGTTCCAGAAATATGGTTCCAGAAGTTGAAACTTAACTAAAGATTACAATATGAGATTCTACCTTAAATCATATAGAATCTAAATGAAAAAAGAGTACAAGTAAAGAAGTATAAGAAAGTTATACTTTCCTTACAATACAATATTAAGCGGAAAAACAAGTAGTGAAACTACAAGTAACAAGATATAAGTCTTTTAACCCGAAGAGATGGGTATTCAACAACCTTGGATAAAGGTCCCTTGATTTATACTTTCAAACAAGTCTGCCTTACCCACACCAGGGTAAGCCCTCGATACAAAGATCAGAATCTCTGTCTTGCTATCCCCGCAAGCCCTCAACTTCAAGGTAGTTGGAACCTCTGTCTTCCTCAGCAAGGAAGCCCTCGAACTTTAAGGTTGTCGGCACCTCTGTCTTCCTATCCTCGGAAGACCTCGAATGTAATCACCAACATTCGGAGTCGCATGAAGAAAATCTGCACAAGACAAAGTTTGAACAAGCAGTTCAATCTTTGTGCATGAAGCTGAGAGTTAATAAGAGCCTCTCTCTCTAGAAATCACTTCAACTGCATGTGTGAACAATGTCGGAGAAGTAGTAATCATGAGCTCATTCAAATGATCTCTTATTTATAGGCAAGGTCGGCTCCCTCCTCCAACGGTCATATCTTCCTTGAAATTCGGAGGGACCTGTACACATGTCACTTAGCCAACGGTTAGTTTATAATAGAATAGATGACATCATTTTATAACAAAACAATTGTAACAAAAAGTACGACATCGTTTTAAGATTAGCTAAAATGTTCGGAGTGAAGGTTCGGAGTTTAATCAAAATGTCAAGGAGGAGACAAATTATGAAAGTGTAAGAAAAATGAATGTTTGGAGTCCAACCAAAAATAATATTCGAAGTCTAAATAAATTCGGTGGGTATAAAGAAAAGATGATCAGATTTTGTTTAATAGGAGAATTCGGAATGAGAATTCATAATGAGAATTCGTCATCAGAATTCATAATGAGAATTTGTAAACAGAATTAGTCATTAGAATTCGATGTTGAACTTCATGAGAGTTCGTATCCAGAATTCGGAGTGGAACTTTATGAGAGTTCGTATCTAGAATTCGGACTGGAACTTTATTTGAGTTCATATCCAGAATTCAAAACCTAAAACAGAATTCTTCATATCAAAGATTTAAACGATTCTGAGAATATATAAATGAATCTGATTATTATACATAAGAAATATATGGATATAGATAATGAAAATATGATAAAGATAAATTTCCTTATAAAATCAATTTTCCTTATAAAAGCAGTTTTCCTTATAAAAGTAGTTTTCCTTATAAAAGTAGTTTTCCTTATAAAAGCAGTTTTCCTTATAAAAGCAGTTTTCCTTATAAAAGAAATTTTCCTTATAAAAGCATTTTTCTTTATAAAAGCGATTTTCCTTAAAGATAAGGTGTTTGTGATTTTCAAAACAAGAAGGAATGGAAAAGTCATAAGGAAAAACCTTATTGACTCAACACCATTTTCATGACATGAATCGATTGATCTTTTCAATTACCCAGTGGCTGCCCAACTGAGGTGCGAGTACAAATCATTAGGCCACCACTAACATTGTCATAAAATTATTCATTCTAATATAGTGTATGAAGTATAAAATATGATGAGGAAAAACTAAAAATAAATTAGGTTACATAATTTTACATTTTTTATAGAAATTAAATTCAATCTTAATTAAATTTTTTACACATTTACCATCAAACTTACTTTATCCCGTTCTGGTCATCTAAGCCACATATTTTAAAGGGAACATATGTCGGATAACATGGATCCTCTATCCATGAATCTGACTATGATTGAAAATGAGATGTTTGACCTTAGAAAACATGACATGGAATAACATGTTCATACCCCTGGGTTTAAGAACCTCTCCCCATTAACCAAAAAACTATATCAAACATGGGAACCTAGACCATCAACCTTGCCCTCCATTGGGAGAGGAGAATTAGTCTAACATACCGCTAAAATTTATCACATTCACATTGGATCATCATTATTAACCAATTATTAATGAAAACCATAATGGTGCACCATTTTTATTTAATCAAATTTCCAGGATTCGTTATGATCATCATGTTCTCAATTCCCAACACTACTCCATTTTAATATTCAAAACAATACAACCCATTACTACCTTTTTCATTATATTTAACCATAATTCCAAGCCCCATTAACCAATTATCCCATCCATCCATTTACACACCATCATTTAATTGTCACTTTTGGTTAAATGAGACATCTTATCTCTCTATGTTACAAGGTTAATCACATTTACAATTGGTTTTACATTATAAATCGATCAATTTATCATTTAACAAGCCTTAATTCATGGTAAATAGATTGTTCCACACCATGGGTTTATTGTATACTATTTTACCCATCCTCATTGAATCCAATGGGGATCATGTGGTGATCAATTAATCAATCAATTGAAAAAATTAACATTTCATACTAAGTAATCTAAAAGAAAAACAATAATTTACAACAAAAAATCCCCATAAACACTCTATAGGTCATCAATATTATGGGATATAACTTATGTAACACCTACCACAAGTTCATAGATGAATGATCACTTATCCATAGCCTTTTATCCTAACTCAAAAACCCTTCAAATCCCAAACATAGATCCTCATGAAAATAATTTTATTAGGTCCTCATATGGAGAATGGCAAATAACCATGATTTTTTCCTAAACATTTGGGAAATAGGAGAGTTAGAACCACCATAATATTTGATTACCCCCCAACCATGCTCTTAATATCCAATAATCAAAGGAGAATAATCCCTTGGAAGTATGTGGGGAGTAGTTTCTCAACGAGGTGCTGTAGGATATAACAGGGATGAAATTTTTGTAAGAAACATTGATTTCTAAGGGGGAAATGGTAATTATCCCCACTTTAATGAGATGCATGGTCTTAAAACCTAGTTTTCCAAATAATGCATCAACTATGTGACACCCTAAATCAAAGTGGGTCCTAGGACACACAATCTATTACGAGCCCACACAGTTTGATAAACCCTATGGTGGACATGTGAAACAGAACACTCTTAGTTTATAAGGGTTTCAAGCTCCCAAATTATTAGTTTTTCATCCATTCTCCCTCCCCCTAAATGATTTATAGTTACGGTGCATGGTTTCTACTAACCATACACCAACCATCCTCCCTTTTTTGAGTAGCATATTTTCTTCCATTTTCACAAATTAAAACCCATGGTGCATACTTGAGAATTTACATATTCTTGTTAATAATTTCATTTACTATAATGAAAAGTGTTCAAACATAAAATAATGGTAGGATACCTCATTATATATTAGGTATCTTACTACAGTGATGTCCAAATACACAATCCCATCATTGAATTAAAATTCATCCAAAACTAGGCCCAATTTCAAGAACCTGAAACTTCCACCATGAAGCATTAGAACAATTATAAAATCATGCACCATCATAGAGAAAAAATTGTTTGTAGGATTAATCTTGACCATCCACTAAATCAAATGGGATCCATCAAATAATATCACCTTGACAATGATTATGAGAATTCTTCATCTAACTAGTATTATCCTTAAATATAATTCTCTCCCCCCCTCTATTTTAAATATACAACCTCTAGTAACTATATTCGGCCTACATCTGTTAGTTTTTTAGATTTTTTGTAATTAATTTTATTTATGAATTTCAAATTTAAGGTGTATTATATTCTTCATTTAATTAAATTGTTATATTATTCTCCCCTCAGTTTAAATGTGTTTTTCTCCCTTCGTATGTCTTGGTAACTCTGATATCCATGATCATGGATATCAAATTCATTATTGGTGGTCAAAAATGGAATCGTATAGACGATAATGAATTTATGTGTTTAACTCACAATCTCCATCCTCTCAAATTCTAGTGTAAATGTTAAAGTGAAATGTGGAGAATTATATTATTACTCTTCAATCCATTAACACTATAACACTCGTCCAACTATAACACTTAAAATACTCCCTCTATTTAGTTCATACGTCATACTAGTTGAGTCATGTGGTTCGATTGGAAGAATGATATTGGGTTTTTTCTAGGTGTGTGAATGAGTTTGATCACTTGATTATAGAATCCTGATTACCCATACACCAAAGAGATTACATTGAGTGATTTTTATTCTTGATGATCAATTGAATAGATTAGTGCATTTATACTAAAGGAAACAATGTAAAATGAATATGTGAATGATATTGAACCTATTCATTGAATATGATGACTTAGAAAAATAATAATTGATGATTGATCCCACTGGAATTCATCATTATGTCCATTTGAATTTCTATAATTCACTTTCTAATCATTTTCATGTAAATACCCCTTCCTACATTCATTTAAAAGAAACCAAATAAAAAATATATAACTTCTTCCAAAAGTAATGAAAAAAAATTAAAAATAAAAAAGTTCTATGATAGTGAGTCTCTCCAACCCTTTCTCATTGAGATATGACACCACTCTACCGCTATTCTACATTAGGTATAGAAATTATATCTGACCTTGTCCAATGAAAATCACATGATCACATCCCCAAAATTCTCATTCATAAGATCTATTGGTGGTGGATATAAAAATGACTTAGATGATAATGTATATTCTTTAAAGACAAGGAAATAAAAATCTTCCTCTATAATCATAATTCCCTTCTTATTAGAGTAACTCTTTTGCATCAATTTTTATAATCCAGTCCAAACAAAGGATTACATAGAAGTAAACCAAAGTTAATATAATAATTTCACAAAATAATTCATGTTTATGTGTCATAATGTGGGATTCCTAATAAATCAATGTTTTAGTGATACTTCTACTATGATTGTTTACTAACAACACCCTTCTTAATGTGTAATGTAAATATAAATTTTTTTGGAAAACATGGAATATATAAAATCGTGCTAGGATCGAGAATCAAATAATGAAAATGGATAAATTTGATGCTATGATTAAATTACCTATCGCGACATCATTGGGTACCTCCACATTAGCTATAGTGATCTCATTAGCCAAGAATTATCCCCTTAGAATCTTCTCTGGTAGCATCCCATTATGATTGGGGAATTCATTTTCATATTTCTCCATATCCCTATAGTTAAAAAATTGAATATAAATGTTTACTTTTTTCCCTTTTCATTGTTTTCCCTGATGATCCTTATCCCCACACTTACAAAAACTCCAATTCCATTCAAGGATTTACCATGATTATTCTTTCCACAGCCCACACAATGTGGAAATTTATTCATTCTATTCATCTACTTTTATTCATTTCTTTTATATTAGAGCTCATTCAAAATATTCTTTTTTTGATTTCCCTTGAACATGTAGGATTATGGGAATTTCTTATCCTTTTTATGAATATAAATTTATTTCATTATATGATGAAAAAATTGAAATACCAGCATGATTTTTTGGATTGAAATAAACCCAACAATGAAATGTTCTATATTGAACTTCTTGTTTAGTATGTAATCCAAAACATAACTGGATAACCTTGTAAATGTAGACTCATAATCAGAAACATTTTTTTCTTCATTTTTCATTAAGCTATGAAACATTCTCTTCATTTTTGTTTTTTATAATATGTAAAATATTTATCAACGAATATTTCCTTAATAACATCCCTTTCAATGAGTTATATTTCTTCTCCATCCCTACTAGTATGGATCAATAACCACATTTGAACATAATCTCCTTGGATATAGTACAATTATATTCTAACATTTTCAATTTCATTGCATCCCAAGGACATAAATATATTTTCATGGTACATAATCCATTTCCTAGCTACCATTGGTTAAGTAGTCCCACCAAATTAGGGTGGCTACTATCACATATAGTGATATAGCATAAGAGAATCATGATGTGGAATAAGTTACGATATCCAGATAAGGTTAATTATCATAAGATGAATATGCTTCCCTAATATATCTATGATATTATAAATTTCATTACCATCTTTATTATCATGCATAGTAGGGAAGTCTCTATACTAGCACAAGGATTGACACTATTTATACTTCCATTGTCAATTTTTAAAAAAATTCATAAATTGCATTAGCACATAAAATTACGAATTTGAATTCCTAATGTAATATATAAATATTCAATAACACTTAAAATAAATTAAAATTTTATATAATGTTAATATCAAGAATCATAAACATTGTTTCTTTTAGAAAGATTCAAAATCTGAAAAATATTTCAAATCCTTCATAATGGTATGTAATGAAAATTTCAATTATCCTAATAATATCACCTTGGAGTGTAAAATTAGTTATAAAGTAAGGACTTATTTTATGTACAAGTTAATGCTTGATTCAAGGCTGATGCACTTTTGTTGAGTTATTACCCCTAGGGATATTTTTTCTTGAACCACATCAACCTGTACTATCTATATATGAAAGTATTTATGTGGAAAACCAGATAGTATCCATCCTAGAAAATAATTAGGTTGTTTTTATGAATTTTAATCAACATAAATCATATGGTTATTTTACCTTTTCTATTAAATCCTTAATCTAGTTTCTATGTTCTCAACTATAATTGATCGAATACCAACTCGTGTGAACCAAACTATAGTATCCCATAGTCAGTGCATACTTTATTAAACTATCATAAATTCAACGGGTCCAATAACAAAGGACAAATCAGTTTATTAGTTTTTAAGTACTATAAACATTCATGATTCAGATTTTATATTAATAAATGAATATAAAATAAAAAAAATCAAATGCTTAATATCCATGAAATGTATTCATAGGATTCATCTTCATACCCAGAGGTAATGAAACAAAATAAGGGTGAGGTCCAATACTATGTAATGGTTATCTATAATGGAATAAATCATGAATAAATAAATAAAAATAAATATGTAAAGGTAAATAAGTTAACACAAATTCCATTTAATCAATAATTATAAAATCATTGTTGGATAAGGAAAAATTAATATGGAAAGGTAGATAAATGAAAACACATTCCACTTAATCTATAGATTTTGAGTGAAATTCATCAATTGATAATATCATTAAAAAATATCATGTATGATAATAATAACTCAATTATAAATGAAGAAAATTATTTATAATTGTAATTCAGGATCTCAGGAATCATGATCCATCAGCTATCAAGATGATTTATAAGGCAGTTTAAAACTATGGGTAAAAACCCATCTGATTTAGTCAACTGATTTGTCTTATGAGACCTATAAATGCATCAAGAGGGTATCTATAACTTGGACCCACCCATATCTACGTGTCCACATCATTCCTAATATATATAAAACATGATTTAATACATGAATCAATATGAAAAATCATAAAATATTTATATTTAGTAGTAGATACAGATTTATCAACATTAGCCCCGTCAATCTAATTACCCCCAATGTAAGAATCATATATAAAAATGGTATATTTTATAGGAAAAACTTATATACACCATAAAAGAATATTTATATTTAATATAAATTTTGTTTCCAAAGAAAAATTATCACATGAAATTGATTTTGTTAAATAGAGTGTAGGCAATCACTAAAGAAAATGAGATTGTACAATAATTTTGTACCTATTAGGTAACTTTTAAATTGTAACCCCATGAAGAATCAAAATGAATTAAAAATCATTAATATTAATGAATAAATTGGTATTAATGATGAATAAATCATTTTGGTAGTATATATACCATATAAAATTGAATATTTTCACACTAACAAATATGTCTCAAAAAAGTGGAAATTGAAGAAAATTCTCATACCACTTGGTAATATTCCTGTAAAATACCCTTGAATGAAATAATTAAAATAGAAAAACAAAATCCATGAGTCATGAAATATTAATGATACTACCAGTAAATGATATAATATTTACCCCATATAAAATAAATTAGGTACAAAATAATAAAATATGCCTCAATAAAGTGGAATGGAAAGAAAGTACCTTACCTCATACCTTCCTTTACTTGAATGTGATTTAACCTCTTGTATAACAGTTATAAAAATTTTATTAATTTATAATATAACCATAATAATATTTATAATTTTTAATATTATCCTCTTATAACATTTTACCAGTATAAATAATATTTTACTATTTTGTTTATTTTTGGTTTTAATATCCTTGTTTTGTGAAGCGTCCTTTCTTATGAATGTTATAGCTACAATACATAGGATATAAATATATCATCTCTTAAATTATAATAATGTTATAAATATCACGTTTCCCCATTAGATTCATTATTATTACCATTCTGTAATGTTTTTTGTAGTAAAATGGGTCACATCGCTTCGTGGAGATGATAGTTCATACATACAAATGAGTGATGATACCATTCCTTTAATGGGTGAAAGGGTGAGGGAGAGTATAATATTTTAATTTTACATAATTTATATTATTTATTATATATTAGATATTTTAATTAAATTTATACTTATTAGCTTCCATTTAATTCATAAGTGAAAAATAATTCACATCACTTTGTGATTGGGTAGTCCTCCACACACAATAATGATGCTATAATATTTTAAATGGAATTTAAATTTAAAATGTATATGTGGTATTATAGTTCGAAAATAATAACAATATGATTAATATTATATATAAATATTAATTACATCATTATATCTGACCACGAGAGTTGTATATGGATATTGAGGTACATCCATTTGTGAGGTGGTAGTCTATGTACACATGATTAACGATTTAATTTCCCATTTGATAGAAGATTATATAGACATAGGTTATACCATTTACATAATATCATATCAGTATGTGGGAGATAACTTTATTAATATACTACCTTGATTGAACTCTATTTTAAAGAGGTGTCAGAAGAAATAAAATAAAACTGTCCATTTAATAATGGTACATCTTCTTAGAACAACAACATTTGGTTTGTACCAATAGCTTTCCTAGGAGGACATTATGATCAATCTAAGGGAAGTATTATTTTATCAGGGTATTAAGGAAATTTTTCTATAGGTATTTATTAAACCAAATGGGCTTATTTTTTTTAATAGTGGATGAGTTTGTGTGGAATTTTATAAGTGGGGGAGAGGACAAAAATATAATTTTTTAAAAGAACCATTTACAATAGCATTTTTATCATTATAATATCCACAAAAAAATTCATTATAGACCACTATATGTGATAAGTTTTAAATATGGACATAAAATGGTTTTTGAATAACTTGGTCGGTCATTTTTACCCTTATCATTTTAGATTACCCTTGATAAATCTATTTGTACCTTAATCATGATAATAAAATTTTACTTATTTTACTATTAATAATAGAATTTTTTTGTTAAACATATTAGATATAAAAATTTCCTATGATTAAAAATTTTAAATCAATTTTTATAATTCAATTTACAAAATGGCATAATCCAATTTAAAATATTAGTAGAAGACACAATAAAACAGGATTACGAAGAAAACATTCTCGTCAATATAGAAGGTTTTAACATAAAAATTAAATATGAAATATATTCCACTAAAAAAATTATTTTGAGTATAATATAGTTTATCTAATCTTGCCTTTAGAAAAATTTATCTACATGTTAAATTTATAAAAAATTAAAATGAAAGTGTAGTTTTTAAAAACCCACTATTTTCACTATTTATTGAAAAATGAACCTTTTTGGAACAATTCTAAAAAATCAGCCAAATATAATAATTATATAATAATTTAAAAAATTTAGATATTTTAATTAATTAAATTTACTTTAATTAGATACTATTAACTTTATATTAGTTGTGAAAATCATGACTAAACCGCATTTTAGAAATAATACATTTTTTCAGATAATAATATTTTTTTTCATTCATATGATTATTATTTATTTATAATAAATATATATCTATTTTATTTATTTTATACATGTATGAAAAATATAATTTTAATAACTTAGTAATATTCATATCATTAAAATTAAGTGCTTGGTTTTGTTGTTCATTTTTTAAATATTATTTTAATGGAGTATTTTTGTTTAAAAATGATGTTTCATAAATCCCAATCTATAGAATATATGGATTTTATTTTAACGTAAATAAAAAATAAATTATTTTTGTGTTATAATGAAATAAATATTCCATGTTTTAATCATTTAGAAACATTAAATATAGTTTTAAGAATCATATAATAAATAATATTAAGGAACATGTGATAAAATGACCTAACACAGAGAATGAATATGATTATCCATGATATAGTGAGAATAATTCACTCACACTTGGTTTTATATAGGTCTTTCATGGAAGATTATAATAATCTAAAAATATAATTTATTAATTTTATTTCATAAACTAATTCTAACTTTCAAAAACATTAATAAACACTAAAAATAAATCCTCTTCGATAAGAACATATCTGGGTCTTTGGATTTCAATTATATTCACTCATAAAATAGTAAAAAAATCATAAAGTAATGTTTATTTCTTTGGGATATAATAATAATTTTAATGGTTATATCATATATATAGATAATAATAGTTTTTAAATGTGTATTTTATATTTTGATATTATCTTTTCTGTGTCTCTAATCTCTATGGATATGTTAGTTGTTCCAAAATATTCTAAAACATCCAAACTATTAGTTATTGATATGAAAAAATATGTTAAAACTAAGAGTATCTCAATCCAACCTCACCATATTACTCTACTTTAGTTTTATTTTCACATCATGTAATATAAATAAGGTGTTCGTAAACATAGTGATTACCATTTGTCTTGATATTGATTTAGGTGGGTAATAATGCATTCTCTTTTAGGTTATGATATGTGGTTGTCTATGAATTTAACAATGCTCAATATGTCAAATATTTTGAATCATTTATGTATATGTAGGATCTGAAGTCTAATTAATATAATACTTGGTTTGATTCAATCACTCAAGAGATATGTTCCCTTATTAATAAAGATACCTAAGAAGTTGTGAAAAAATACAAAATTGATAAATTCAATGATTGTAAATATATTTTTAAAGGAATAATGAAATCACAATATTATTAAAGATCAAATACAAATAATAACCAGTTTTAGATTATTTCCTATAATTTGAAGAAAATGATTTTTCTAATATTTTTTCCTCTTTAGTAAATCATTAATCTATTTGAGTATTAGATTATTTTAATCCCTATTTGAATTTTCACAATGAGAATTTATATATATATTGGCCTTTTTCTTAGTAAACTGTATAGAATTATTTACATTAATCCACCTGAGGTTTTTTGAAATATTATAACCTATTACTAATAATCATTTTAAAAATGTCAATATTTTTATTATAGTGCACATCCAGAAAGTGAGAAAAATAATTCGGTCCATTTACACAAAAAAATGATTTACTTGAAGGATTTAAATTTATGTTTTTATTTAAAACTAATTAAATATTATATTATATAATTACTTTAATATATTTATTAAATATTATTTATTTACATGAAAATGATGATCATTACGCATATGAAATCTAATTGAATACTATGTTTGATGGGAAACTTTAAGAAATGGGAAAATAATTAAGTATTAGAATAATAATAGATACCGAGAACAAACTCCTATATCTATCGAAACATACTTTGTTATATAATTTTCTAAAGAAGAATATATATGATAATTTAATACTAGTTATGAATCCTCTAGTTTACTACTTATGAAATTATGCAATCAATCACATTAGAGTGATATAGAAAAGAAAATTATGAATAAGATACCATATCAAAATATATATGGTATAATTATGTATGTATTGTTCTATTTTAGTGTAGTTATTTAGATTATTATTTTTCCCCTATCTAGGAAAAATCTTTGATATTAAGTTAAATCTTATTAAGGTGTGCTTATTTTTTATATTTATATGTTTGAATTTTTCGGAATGTATAAATATTTTGATAATGAAATTTTCTGTTTTGTGGATTATGATTTTGAAGAAAATGTCAACACACAAAAGTAAATAATTGGCTATGTATCCTTATTTTTAACAAACCAATTTTATAAAAATGCAACATTAAATACGTTTGTTTGATTTCAACTTCCATTAAAAAATATGTATCATTAACTAAATCAATAAATAAGACTATTTTTTAAATGTAATAATAAATATTATTTCATGGTAAAATATTAAATATTGATGTGTTTTGTGATGATACATTTTAAATTCATTTATTAAAATGTAAATATATACATAAAAGATCCAAACATAGAGATATAAGAATTTATTTTTTGAGGTGATTGAGACCGGGACACCGCGTGTCAAAAAGATATATGAAAATGATAATCTAGTTAATAGTTTCACTAAGGTTATTTTATTAATTGTATTTATTTATTTTTTATGATTTTTTATTATAAAAATTGTATAAATACATAATATACAAGAAGTAAATAAGCATAAAAAATTTTATTCAAAAAAGTGAAAATTTATGAAATATGAATTTTGTAGTTTGTAAATGAATCATAATTTTATTTGAATGTTTCATGCATTTAGTTTCTCTAATGGTTTTATTTGATTTTTTGTTATCATTTTTTAACCTATTGGAAGTTTTTTAGGTTAATATAACACCACATGATTTTACAGTATTTTTCTTTTTAAATTTAATTTCATCGACAACAAATAATTCACACAACACCAACATTAAAAAAACAATGATATATAATTAAATTTCATTTTTTTAACAATAGTTAAACATAGACATTAAATTGGAAGGAATGAATATTATTAACCAAATTATAAAATTAAAATATTATATATTTTATCAAATGTTATTAAATTTATCTAAATTATTTTATAGGTATAAGATATTAATGAATCCATTTTCATGCATTAGTAGGCTATATTTTTCTAATGGTAGTTTTATCACCTTTTAAAAGAGCAATTTTTGGAAAACTAAATTTTGATAATTTTAAATTATATTACCAAAATAATTTTCATTTTTAAAATCCAAAAATCAGAATTAACTTAGTATGAAATTTTGGTATTTTATGAATATATTTTTTTCTATTGAATAATTAAAGATTTTGATTTTTATAAAACTATCATATTAATTATCATTAATATTGGATTTATGATTTGAAGAGAAACCAAACCTATTAATTTTTTAATAGAATTTAGGTATTTATGAATTAAAATATAATATATTTAAGTCATGGAATAAGTAAATGAATGTTTTAGAAATGATAAATTATGTAATGATGATTCTATAAATCATAAATGAATAGACACAATTTTAAAATAAATTTCATTAATTTAAAGAAAATTTATTTTAATGAAATATATTCATAAATTAATATTTTTTCCCTTATGGTTATAAAATAATTTTATGGGACCTTAAATAATTTTTTTTTGTTTTATCAAATTAGGTATAATTTTAAAATCTGTATTTTTTGAGTAAATGATACTTTTATTTAAAAAATAAATTTCTCATACATAGAAAATTATTTTCATAAAATAGAGTTCAATTTTGAAATCTACATGTTTAAACATGGTTCAGGTTAATTTTTTTGTTTTTTCTAAAATAATCATTTTTTTGTGAATAACAAAATATGCCAATTTATGATATTTAACAAATACATGAATTATTGAGTCATATATGATCTATGGATGATGAAATCCTATAATATAAAATGATACATCATTATCTTAATATATTTATTAATAATTTTAAAACTATTCTTAGGATTTATCCAAAATAATAAACAATTGAATTAAATATTCAATAAACACCTCTCTCCTACATTATAAATACCACCCTCACCACACTCTCTCCTCACAGCTCCAAATCATTAAATTTTGAAAACTTTATAACCAATACTTCTCCCAATCATGTCCCCAACATTCTATACTTGATGGTGTCAACCAAAAAACATTTAAAATTTCATTAAGGAGGTTCTCAGGGAGAGGAATTCATGATGTAAAAATCCCCTTTCGCCCATTTAATTTTCTTCAGATTTATTTTATTTTCTTATCCTATCCTTAAAAACATTATCTAAACATGCATGATAATAATATTATATTATATATACTGTAATTTTATTATGATAATTAGATATCCACCATTAGTTATTTTCCCTTACCCATATAATGCTAAAAATGAAAACATCATCTGAGAGGTGCCGATTTATCATCTTTTTGGACAAATATTTTTCATTTTTCAATTTCCTCTTCATGGACGGTCATTAAACAATTTTAATGGTTAAAAAATAAAATTATGTATGTAATAAAACTTATTTAATGATCTATTACAAGTATATATATATAATATTAATTCCTAAGACAAAACTAGTGCGTGATGATCGAAAAAACGCCAATATAATCTAAATTATTATCATTAACATTTTATCTTATGAATAATCTCATATATGGAAAAAATTGATATATAATACCAATAAATTTTCTATATTTTCATTTATAGGATATAATTTCAATTTTTTATAACTATTAAAACTTCACATGATCTTTCATACAAGTTTACATGTGATCCAGTCATGAACACTAAGGAATCGAACACTCCCAAATGATGGATTAGAATTTTATAACTCATCAAGAAGACCATAAATGAACATAGAAAAATTATAATAAATCAAATACATGTTTTATAGGTTCTAAATTTAATTATTAATTAATATAATTCTATTATCTTGTATATTAAGTGCATGTTAAGAACACTTTTAGACATAAGGTAAGGGTTTTTTCATCTCACTTTTATTTAAATATGATATACATTATTCAACAATATATATTGTGTGTCATGTATTTTTACATCCCATTGATGTATTTTATAATTAATATATTATTTTAATCTTATTTAATGTCATATTTTATGACCATTATTTTTATGAGGCATATAGTTAGATTGTTTGCAAAGTGGTAAGGGATTATACCCGAAACTCCATTTTCCATTCTAGTTACGTTTTCTCTTTATTTAACCAAATGAAAATCATCATTATTTTTATATAATTATTATAAATTGGCTGAATTTGTCCCTAAATCTATTATCCAAATTATTTTATCTTTATTGGATGGTGAAGTACATGTTTTATAAGGTTACCTTTTCAATTCCTCTAGATAAGCCAGCCTAGTTAAAGGGTACTTCCCAATTTATTAACCATTTTCATATACCCTCAATAATGTGTTTTAAGACACCAATATTTTTATAAAATATACATTTTTGTCATTAGAAACTCTCTTATCTCTTTTCAGGTTTTATGTTAACAATTTATCAATTTTTCCTTTAAATACTCATATATTTTCTCTTCAACTGAACTGAAGTGGCCCATTCCTAATGTTTCTTATGAAAAGGTACTTGTTTTTAAATCAATTAAAAATAATTTGGGACTTGACCATAATTTTATTGTCCTTCCACATTAATTTTCGGTATTTACATATTTAAAATATGATTTAATGAAGAATACAAATGATATTTATAAAAGAACTCTTCTTTTAAAAGTAAATAGGGTACTTCTTTCAAGAAATCCTCGAGGATTTTATTAGTGTATTTTAATATATTTCAACACCCTATGTAAAATAAAATTATAAATTTGGATTTATGTTTTATTAAATGTTTTATGATCATTTTGACGTTTGATGTTCTATCTTGATACCATTCACATAATTACTCAAAATAGTTAGTGATTATGTTTACTATTTGGGGAATGTTATTTACATTTCATATATATATGTTATTTACATTTTACCCCATTAATATGAGGAATGACTTGGATTTATTAAGTGATGTGTGGGGACTGCTATACCCCCTTGATGCATCTATTGGTCTCATCATACCAAAAATATATGGAATTGGCCAAGGCATTGCCCATTTATTTTCAGATTTTGATTTGGTGGATACATTAAACATATATTTTCAGATTTCTTGGATGAGGCCTCAATGGTATGTTTTAGATGTCCAGAATTATGAATTCCATATTTGTCATATTACTAACTGATAATACATATTATTATTCAACTAGTATAATATACAATTGGATGTTTCATTCTCATGTGATTATGGATTTATATTGATCAGCTTTTATTCCTTCCATAATACGCTAAAGATTATGTTTTTTGGAATTTGATTTTAGTTATTCACCTTGACTTATTGTTTATATTTATATTATATTACACTATATTACCTACCCATACTAGTCATATAATCATACCCCTTTTTTATATTATATTTTTCTCTAGGAATGGAATATATATTTTATGAATGACTTACAAAGATAATCTATGAGTTTATGGTTGTTTCTAATGGAGTTTCTATGTTTTAATTCATTTCAAGTTGTAATTTTAAAATTATGTTTTTATTTTGTTTTACAAAGCTACTAAACTATTAACTCCATTGTGATGTGACTTCCTTTTTTATAATACTCATGTAATAATTTAAGGCAGTGGTTTCGAGATACTGAGGTCAAGGGATGTACAGGAGTTATCAAAGGAATTTTAGAAGAAACATTGGAAAATAGATTTAGAAAACATAATTTTTGGTACATAACCCTATGATATACTTTGATTAAAAGCATAAAATAACATCCTAGAATTTTGGAAATGTAGATATTAGGTGGTTCTTCCTAGAAATACATCCCTATCTGGATAGTAAAGTTGGACGTCATTACGGTATATATGTACGTAGGGGTAACAAATACAATAAAGAGTATAAAGCCCGACTCAGCATAACCCAGTACACAATAATTGACCTTACTGTCTTTGTGGTTTGAAACACCTGGGGGATATTCTTAGTATAATTTGAATTTTTTTATAAACCATTGTGAAAGTGTTGAATATATAATAAAAATGATTAACCTTGTATAAACCTAATTTGTTTTTGTTTGGAAATAAGGTTTCATGACATTCTATAAGTGATTATACATATTCCTCACTAAGAATATTGTTACTCACACTGTAATTTATTGTTTAATTCAATTGATAGAACCCAAAGGATTCATGTTAATATTGAACATGATGGAAAAGGGGGTGGTTATGAGAAACGAAATTGGATGTTGATATAAGTGAAAGATATAGTGTTCATACCTAATCAGTTTCCCCGAAATATTATTAACAACATATACCTTAACCAACACCCAAAATCACCAAAGGAGATAAGGATTGAGTTTTCTAAGAGCTCCATAGGAAGATACTATGAATAAAAGAAGTCTTGATTTCAATCATGTAAGAAATTTAAAAGGAGAGACCTAGGAAACTATCTCAATGGATTGAATAAATTATTTATATGTGGGAAAGAAGGACCCCAATACAATAATATTCACGATAAGAGAAGAGTATGATAGAATAAAATAATACACTTCCTAAGAATATATTTCTATTTCATTTAATTAAATATGTTGAATATGGGATTTACCTGAGTCTGTGACCTCTTCTATAAGATAAACTAGAAACCAAGAAAGAACCAATGTGGAAATACATGGATAAAGTATTTATTTGGGTTGTATTAAAAACATTAGTTATTAACCTTATTTCAATAATGTTCATCATATATATTTGGGATTTTATATTAATATATTAAAAAATGACAACCCACAGGTCGAATGGAAACCTGTCACATCCAGCAAGGCCATAACGTTTGAACCCACAGCTGAACAACGACAAGGGTGCAATGTCTACATCTAGCCAATATGATGTTTTAATTTTCATGACCATTTTTATATCTTATTGAAAAACATTATTTTGATTTTAGGGACATCTGTATTATCAAATACATAATCTATCAATTGGAAAATTATTTTTTAATTAAGTTATTAACTTCATTTCGGCATATGCAGAATATATTAAGGAATGGAAGTTGAATTTTATTTCGAAGTCAAAATTGATTTTATTTAGAATTATGGTGATTGAGGTCATTTATGGAAATAGTTTTTATATCATGGAAATTTAATGACCATTTTGTATATATGTATTTTGGAGGAGTCTTTAAATTAGAATGGATTATATTAAACATTGGATATTTTTATTTGAGGTTATAGTATGACTTATTTGATCATTTTTATAAACGATTTTTGTTTCCATAAATATTTAAAGAACTAAGAAATGACCGGTGGACCTTATGATTCATAAACGCTATTCAGGCTTGAAAACTTCATTTTGAAATTTCATTTATAGGTGTGATAGATGAAGTGATAATACATTAAAGCACAACCAATTGATGTGATTATTATTTTGATATGAAAATAAATCAAGTAAGTCTTATTTTATCAAGTGATTATATATATATATTAAAAACCCTTAACTATAGAAAAAAATTTAAAAAATTATCTCTTTACTCTTATTTTTAAAAAATCAATGGTATTTTAACCATTATTAGATTTATGTTTTTGTGATTGTTAACATTCTAATGATGATTTTTTATATCACACTCCATTAGAAAATGCTAGTTATATTACTTTTCTATGTTCATGTAATAGCTTTCCAAAGTTGAATTCCTACCTGAAATCCATGCATTGTGGTGAACCTCACTTTTCACAATCCCTCAAATTAAGAGGATATTTTATTAAGCCTATTTCCAATCTGGGATTCCCACAATGTAATTTTGATGTATCAAACATTGATTTTTGATGTACAATTTCAAATTGTGATGATGAATTTGTTTAAAGGAGAGGATAATATAACAATCAAATATTTTCTATTATATATCTTTTTAAATTTAATTTCTAATACCACATATTTTTTAAACATAACCAAATATAAATGAACAATGGTATATAATTAAATATAATTATTTTAAAATGACTGTTATGACAAGGATATTAAATTAGAAATAATTAATAATATAAAAAAATTATGAAAATTATATAATAAATATTTAATAAAAAAAATTTCATTCATCCAAATTATTTTATAGGAATAATATAATAATGAATCCAATTTCACACCTTAAAAGGCTATAATTTCCCATTTTTTTTACTACCTTATAGTGGTGCACATATTTTTGAAATAAATTATGACACTTTTTAACAATATATTTATAAAAATAAACATCATTTTTATAAGAGGAATGTTAAAATAATATTAGGGTGCAGGTATTTTTATGGAAATATTTATTTTCCAATTAGTACTACAAAGAAATCCTTTATCAGTCCTATAAATGGCCTTTATCAGCACTACAAAATTGCTAACTACACGAGCGACATTAAATTTCTAGGACTATTATTGGAGCTAAAAAAGTAATGATAAAGGGGCATTTATCAATTCAAAAAAAAGAGTTGATAAATAAGAGATTTATCAGTGCTTTGAAAAGCACTGATATAGAACCCATTTATCACTACTTTTATTTATCACCACCAAAGGAACCCTTTATTAGTTCTATTAGATGCACCAATAAAGGGTCATAATACAGTATGCTATTACAACACACTACAACAGCACTACAGTGTGCTATAACAACACACTGTAGCACCAAAAACACACAGAAAACAAACCAGATATCTACAAAAAGAAGTACAAATAAATGATTTAAATTAAATGAAATATAAAACATATATATTAGAAAAAAATATATTATTGAAATTTCAAAAAATGGTTTATATAATTAAAAAAACTAAAAATTATTATATACATTCAAAAAAAATATGAACTGTCAATGTTATCATTACTTCCATTGACATTCTTTGTTGAAATGCTAACAGTACTTGATTAGTTTTAGACAAACCACCTCAACATAAAAAATTATCCTCTTATATAAGAAAACATTTTTTATGACTAATACTAAAATATAATATATTAAACATAATGATTAAATAATACATTAATACTATGGACAATAAAATTGCTGTGAAAATATCAATATTACCTCTGGGACTGAGTAGTAGAGGGAACATGAAGGAAAGTGATAAATGTCAACACTACAAGAGTGAATGGTTTTGTGGTAGAAGAAGTCTCCAGAATTTTTGGTGAAGAAGGGTATGAAATATGAATATAGCACTGCAACTCAAACAAAAGAACCAACCTATATAAGAAAAATATTATTATGTGAGTAACAATAAAAAGAAATAAATTAAACAACATATAAAACAATACATTAATTCTATGGATAATGATTTTACTATACAAACAACAAGATTACCCCTATAATTGAGAAAAGGTAACACTGTTTCTCTTCCTAAAAGGCAGAGGAGGCAACATGAAAAAAAGTGATAAATACACCAATGCATGGGTGAAAATATTTTAAGGGATAAGGAGCATAAAATTTCGACAGAGCACTCCATCTCAAAAAAAAATTCCACCACTATAAGAAAACAATTATTATGTGAATAATATTAAAAACAATTTAACATAAATATGAAATAATGCATTAATTCTAAGGATAATGATTTTACTGTGAAAAAATCAAGATTTCCTTTGTGATTGAATAGATACAATGTCATTAATCATATTTCAAAGGAATGCCACATTGATGAAAACTTTCTCAAATAAATGAACTCTGAAAAGAATAATTAAAATAAAATCCATGTTCCATTATATAATTTTTGGTTGAAATAGAGAAAGTGTATCATAACATTACCTTGGAATTTATCCAAAGGGATTACTTAATTATAGTATTTTTCATAGGGATTGGTAAAATCAAAATGTAAGGAAGAAATTATCTGAATAAGTAGTCAAACATTTAATTTAGATTATATTAATGTAATAGAGACCATATAATATTACGAGAAAAAAATATATTAATGAAATTACCTTCTCACTGAAATCTCTTTCATTTTTTAGTGGTTTCAAGGATTTGGTTCTTCTATTGAGAATCGATATCTTATCTTTGTGGTCCCCCTAACGTAAAATAAATTTTCTATATTGGGAATAATAATAAATGAATGTGATATCTCAATTAAAGGGTTATCATTGATTTAATTTTCATCTGAATCAACATTTATTTAGTCACTAGGTGGAAAATCGACCAGTTCTTATGTATTGGATCAGATACATAAAATACTTTCACTGATGGTGATTCCATTCTAAATCTCTTGTATTTTTTCTCTTCTACTATGAAATTCACCTTCACAAATCCCATTTCATCAAATTTCACTCCATTGATATTGTCAACCCATTTGCAACAGAAATGTTACAAATGGAATTTTGTATAATGTAAATCATATATCTATTCAATAATGAATATATATGACTTATTTTAATATATTGGATTTCTATCCTTGGAACCAGATATGTGCATTGCTTCCGCCACAAATGTGACTCCACTGTTTGCCATCGTATTAAGTAATAATTTTCTTTCTTATAGAACATATAACCATAGATTACAAAACCAGTGTAAGATATAAAATTTTCAATCAGTCCTCTAGGAAGACATTGATGTCATTCGACAATTGAATTTAGTTTTTCTGATAACTCCTTATAAATTTGATCTCTGAACCATCATATAAATTGTTGATTATGTGTATTTATATCCCTATATTAGCCCTACATGGATTCAAGTCTAGAAAAATTTCTTTTTGACTTTAATGTACGGATCAACATCTTCACTATTATGTAATAAGTAAAGATGTTCTTGCTTTTATTCTATTAATGTAATTGTAACAACATCTCTTCCAGAAATCCCTTATCCCATAATGGTTTTTCTATGATGATACTTTTGGGAGACCGTTGCATTCATCATTTGGTAGGTAATATGTAAATAATTCAATGGTTTCTTCAACAATATATCATTATGTAATACAAACTTCTGGTCAACATTGATTATTAACATAAACTTTCAAAATCTTTATGTACCATTCAATGGGGTACATCCATCTATAATGGATAGAACCACATAGTTGAACCTCTATGACCAAGTGAACCATTAGATGATCCATTATATCAAATAATTATGGTTGGAAGAACACCTCTAATTCCAATAATATGACTGCAAGCTTCTTATTCATTATGGGAAATTTTTCTGGTCTACAACATTACTGAATATGGTTTTGATAAAGAAGTAGAGTCTTGTTAATGTATGCTGTACATTGTGAAGCATAATGCAACCAAAAAAATATGCATTAAATCTTGCAACAAAACATGGCATTCATGTCATTTTAGACCTTATAACATAAAATGAGTCATTTAAACAACATTATTGATATTTTATGAATACCCTTGTCAACATTTATACTAGTAAGGAAAAGGAAAATTCCAATTTTTTCTATTTGGATATAGTGTAAGCTACAGGATGAAGAAAAATACACATTTTAACCTTCATTGGTCCCAACTCTTCCATTATCCTCATTTCAATAAAGTCTAAACTAGCGTTGATGTCATCTTTCATTTTTTCATGAACCTTTTTAACATTCCAATAATACTATCAAATACATTGTTTTCTACATGCATGACATCAATAAAATGGTAAACATATAAACAATTCTAATATGGTAATTTAAATAAAATTGATCACTTATTCCAACCTGATTTTATATTGTTTTTAGATAATGGCTTACTGAAAATAGTGTCAATATTTTTTACTTTTTTTGTACAGTTGATCACCTGTTACTAGAGACGGTGTTGTACCATGTTTTATATTCCCATTAAATGATACAATCCATGATTGGTATTTATGTCGTCAAGGTAAAAAGTCTGTATCTCTTAAAAGAATAGTTTTTTAGGAATGTTTCAATTGAACTGTGTATATGGGGTTTTCAAAATTGGGACACCCCAACATTCATTTAATGCTATAGCCTGATAAATTTCTCTATGTGGGGAAGTCATTTCTCATTCTGTACAACATGTCGCTCAATGTGAATTCTTCACTATTATGAGAATCAAATACTTTAACATCTGTATCCCACATCAATTTTAGATCTTTGATCAATTGATCCAAATGGACATCAATAATATTACCTGTTTTCATTGGTCATGATATATGTAGAGAAAACATAATGTATTGGTGATTCATGAATATACTTGGAGGAAAGAATTAATTTACCAACATGATGGGCCATGTACTATGAGTACTATTCTATAAACAAAAATTATTTATTCCATCTGTAGATAATGCAAGACAAAGTTTCTCCGATCATCTCCAAATTTAGGAAAGTCGTAATCAATTATTTACCAGTAAGGAATATATACAAGATGATGTAGGTTCCCATCTTTAATTATTGAATTTTAATCCATGTTAATTGTCTTGTAGTTTCTTGAAATCCATATAGTATTATAAACTGTGGAATGATAGGAGAGTACCTTATAGATTTGAAAGGACTTGAATCATTTTTCTTGTATTGATATTCACCAAACTTAGGGAATTTTATGAGTGATTCATGGTCTTTATGAAACTATGTGAAATCATTTAGACAAACATATATTTTCTAGAGATCATTCCCATTGGACATAACATTCATTTAGAGTCATATGTTTGGCATGGAAGTTCATTTTCTTCTGGTAGAATATCATTCATAAGAGCAAGTAGTTTTGTAAATCTAGTGTCACTCCATCCACTGCCACCTTTCAAATTATAAAACTTCAATACTACAGAAAATGTTTTGTATTTTGTAAAACTGATATACAATAGTTTCTAAGAACAACTATTTAACTCCTAAAACAACTTTTTACAATCACAATGTTAGTCTTCAATTACCATTTACATTTCTTCCTTGCAATTTACATCCTTTTTAAAAAGGTACTCATATCAATTGATTCATAAAATTCCATATTAATCCAATTGATGTCGACATTCCGTTTCTCCCATGTTTAGTCCAAAATTTGTAGCTTTGATCTATTCCATGACAAAAAAATTTCTCCAACCCTTTCATAATAACTTTTCTTGAATAAAAACAATGTAAACAAAAACATATGATTTTAGAAGGTTTGTCCTCATGCTCTCATGAAAACATGATGAACTCTTTAATTCCATCTTTATATTCATTTGTCAAATGATTAGTGTTCAAACATTTTAGGTTAATACACATACTATTAGGTTCATTAAAGATTAATTTTATACAATATATAAATAATTACAAATAAGATATTCATTATCAAAGGTTAATGTTGTAGATAATTATATTAAGGGAAATATGGATCATTTCATCAAAAATATCTGAGTTATTAGATATTCATAATACACTAATAAGGTTTGTTCAGAATTTGAAAAAATAGAGTTAATGGAAAATAATAAATTATATTATCACTAAACATCGTAGGTGTAAACCAAAAGATGGAGGAAGTAATGACCCTAGTTTGAATTACCCAAACAACACCAAGTCGGATCATCTTTTGACTTATAACACACCTCAAAGTCACTAAAGGGTAGTTTAAACATTGGGTGAATAAAACTACAAATTCAAGGTTCCTCCCTCCAGTCGAAACAATTAGTACCTGAGGTCAATCAAAATTATACCACGACCCTTGGGGTCAATAGACATACAGACCGAAAATCATCATTACTCAATACAAGAATACATGATAGACAAAAAAACTATGAAAATAAATGATGAAATAGCTATATAGACTTGCATACATGTCATTATATTATTTAAACATATTTATAGTCTATAAAAATGTGAAATAGACAAAAACCTAATATTCAAACATAACGTGAACTATAAAGTCCCCATAATGATTCAAAAAATGAAGGCTTGATGTGATAAAAACTCATGTGATTAACTGGGGATTACCCCTTTAAATCTACTCCATAAGAAAAGAAATGACCATTGTGAATTATAATATGAACATGATACTATGATGCATATAACCAATAGAGGAACATACACCACACCACTAATTTGGCTCCTGAAAAATATTATCTAAAGGTGCATCTGCATTGAGGTGTCCATGAAGGGTGTCAACATATATATAATCATTAGGGAATCATAAATGTGCCTCAAAATAGTTGTAAATAAACAAGAATATAACTGTAATTCCCCCCCCCCAATCGGTTCGGGTCGGGAGGGTGGGGAGGGGTTTGGGATGTGGTCGTGGGGTTAAGTCCATGGGGCTAGTGATTTACCATTATTTTCATCGTCATGTTGTGTGTTGCTTTTGCCGTTGTACCCAATTTTTAAAAAATAATATAAATGAAAATTTCTACACATTAATATTCATATATAATGAAATTATTTAGTAACAAGATATAAAACATAGTACTTAAACAAAAATGAATAAATCCAAGGCTCAGTGTCAGATATAAACAATGAATCATACATCAGTAGTCAATACAAACAATCGACCACAAATAGTTCCCTAAACAATGGATCAAATACAAATCATAAACAGATAATCCTAAACAAAACATATAAGAATAAATAAAAAACCAAAAATTCATAGAGAAAATAGGATGAAAATTTTCATTAGGCTGAAGATAATATGAGACCCTCTTTAGAAACCCTAAATATAATCAAACAATGGATGTCAGATGAGATGTTAGAGCAACCATAGATAGTTGAGTAGTGTGATTCGACCATTGATTCACTAAGGAAGAGTGTCAATAGAGCTTGGATAACACGGAAAGCTTCTATATCATGACAGGTTCAAAAATGGATAGGGGTTTTCAAGCACATTGTGAAACTTTTATTAGCGGTAAAAAAGCACAGATGAAATAAATCTTTATGAGTGAAAAATTTATAGTTTTGATAAAGGATTAATATTTATAAATATAAATAAATATTTTTACATATCTATTTATACTTAATAAACATATATGAATATAAATATATTATTTATATTCCTTTTTAAATATATTAATTATAATTTTGTAATAATTTATTTCTAATTATTGAAATATGTTTTAAAAATAATATTTATATCATTATATATATTAATATATTTATTCAAATATATATGTAAAAAATATATACAAATATAAATATAGTAAATATATCCATTATTTAAGTAGATATATTGTAAATTTTATAATCATTTAAATATATATAATTTTTTTATTTATAATTATATAAATACTTTTAAAAAAATATTTACTAATTTAAAATTATAAATATATAAATGTATAAATATAGTAAATGTACATTTATGAATATTTTCATTAAAAAAATATTTGTAACATTATTAATGAATATCTCATTTTAGTGCATGAAAATATGTTTGAAATGAGTGAAATTTAGTAAATTAAGAATAAGTATACTTTAAAAATATTGAAAAAATGGACCAGTTTTGTGTGTGTCTATTGTAATATATAAAATTAAATTAATTATGTATATATGAAATCAATATAACAAAAATTTTATCTCTATTAAATTGAAAAATCAAACAACATTCAATTATGTAGATAGTACCATGAAATTAGTCAATAATTTCAATTAATATTATTTTTTAATTATATACTAATTTTTAATAAATATATGACTATTTAATATTGGTGCATAAATATTTTTGAATAAATAAATCATATTTATATACATTAATATATATCCATATATTTAATATATATAATTTAATAACATTAATTATCATAATTATATAATTAATAAAATCTTTAATATTTAGTAATGTATACTTAATATATTCATTTTTATTAATTATTATTTAATTAATAAGTTTTATAATTATTTTAATAAACATATTATTATTAATTATTTCATTTTTTTATTGGTACCTTTATCAGTGCCCAAAATGATCTGTTGAAATAAATATTCATTAGCAATAAAAATAATGTTATGATAAAAGGTACCCTTTATCAATGATAAAATTAAAGCACTAATAAAGGATATCCCTTATCAGCACTAAAAAAGCGCTGATTAATGATACCCTTTATCAGCGCCCAAAAGAATGAACTAATAAAAGGTGAAATTTATCTGCACTTTCTTTTGTACGGAAAAATATACCATTTATTAGCATTTTTTCTAGCCCTGATAAATACCAGCACTGACAAAGCCTTGTTTTGTAGTAGTGAGTGAATAATGAAAAATCTTGATTTTTTTTAAAATTTTAAATTTCATTATAATTAATAGTATATTTATAATTTGAATAATAACCTTACCTATGAAAGTGTTAATAAAATTTATGCATCTTATGAATGAAAATATAATATATCTATGTCATTGGATAAATAAATTAGTTTTTTAAAAAATTTATAATTTATGTATTGATATTTCTATGAAACATAAATGTTTATTGACAATTTTATAATTAAAATAAATATTTAAAAGGAAAATAATTTTCATGAAATGGATTCACAAATAAATATTTTTTGTCTCATGTTTATAAGTCAATATTATGATCCCTTAGTTAATTTTTTAAAGTGTATGAAATCAATTACAATTTAAAAAACTGTATTTTTGAGTAAATGATATGTTTATATTAAAAATAATTTTCTAATATTTATAAAATTATTTTTCATAAAATGGAGTTCATTATTGAATTCAATAAGGTGAAAATTGTTGGGTTGATTTATTTATTTTTATAAATTTGTTGATTTTTTTTAAATTGTTAAATATAGTAATTTACAATATTCAACAAACACACGAATTATTGATTTAAAGATGTTGTACGGATGTTATAAAACCATAATCTCAAACTCTCCAATATTATTATAATATATTTAGTTATAATTCTCAATCAATTCTTTGTATTTATCCAAAATATAAATAAATGAATAAAATATTCAAAAAACACCCCTATCCTCCACTATAAATAGCACCCCTTACCACCCTTTCCCCTCCCACCTCAAAAGCCTTAAAACTGGTAAAATTTAATCCTAATCCCTCTCTAAAACCTATACCATTGTTTTTTGTCCTTCTGGTCTCATCTATAAGTGTATTTGAATTTTCCGTAAGGATGTTCTCAAGGATAAAAATTCAAGAGGTAAATATCCCATTTCACCCTTTTACTTTTCATTCAATTTCATTTATTTTATTATCTTTTCTTAAACTCCTATAAAAAACATGAAAGAATTATATATAATATTATATATAATGTAATTTTTTAATATAATAGGATACCCATAATAAATTATTTTCTTTACCCTTTTTATTCTAAAAATGAAAAAATAGTCCATGCGGTGCTGATCTACGACCTTCACGGACGACGAATTTTCATTTTTCAATTATGCTTTTATGGCTGGCCATAGAACCATTTTATGGTTAAATTAAACATTAATATATGAAATACAATATATTTAATGTTTTTGGACCTAGATATATACATAATATTAATTCATAAGATAAAACTAGTGCATGGTGACTGAAAAAACTCCAAAATAATATAGAAGATTATCATTAATGGTTTATCTAATGAATCATTATCATATCTGAAAATATGATATATAAGACCATTAAATATTATAATCATTCATTATTACAATATAATTTCAATTATTTATAACTTTTCCGATTACACAAGAACATTTGTACATGTAAACCTGTGAACCAATATTGAAAATCATAGAAAAAATACTCCCAAACAATGAAATTGTAACTTATAACACATCAAAAAGGCAATTAATGAACATAAAAAAATTTAATAAATAAAATAAATTCTTAATTGGTTCTGAATTAAAATATAAATTAATCTAATTTCATTACCCAAGACATTAACCATAAGTACATAACACTTTCATACATTAGGTAATGGTTTTCACATGTCCCTTTTATTTCTTTCAAATATTACTTATTCACCACTATTTACTATGTGTGGTGTATGTATACATCCCCTTGAAATATCATATAATGAATCTATTTATTTTTATTGTATTTACTTTCATATTTTTTGTTCATTACTTTTATGGCGCATATGGTTCGAATATTTTCATAGTGTTAAGTTCTTCTACCTGAACCTCCATTTTTTAGGTTACACTTTCTCTAACATTACTCCACTGAAATTATTATTTATTTTTATATACATAATATAAATAAATTTATATGTTACAAAATAAATTATACATATTATTTAATCACTATTTTATGGGGATGTATATTTTTTATAAGGTCCCCTTTACAATTCCTCAATATAAGCAACCCTGGTTAAGGGGTACATCCCTATTTTTTACCCATTTTCTTTTATAGTCAATAATCTATATTAAGACTCTATTTCATTTATAAAATCACTATTTTTATCATGAAAAAAAATCTTATCTCTTTTTTGTTTTATTTAAACTATTGATCCTTTTTCCCCTTTAAATACTTATATATTTTCTTTTAAACTACATGGAAGTGGACTATTCCTCATTTTTTATAAAACACATTTTAAATTTTTTAACCTTAGTTAGAAATAATTTGTGGCTAAAAATTAATTCCATTGTAATTGAATTTTTATTTTTTGGATATAAATATTTACCGTCTGATTTTATCTCAGGTACAAATGATTTTTCCAAATGAACACTTCTTTCCAATGTAAAAGGGTATTTCTCTTAATAATTCCTCGATGGATTTATGAGTTTATTTTCATCTATTTCAACACCATTTATTAAATGTTATAATTAATTATTATTTATATTTTATGATATCAACAATTATATTTTATTAAATGGGTTATGATTATTTTGACCATGGATGTGATATCTTATTACCATTCACCAAAATACTCAAAATGGTTAGTGATTATGTTTTCTATTTGGGGAATGTTGTTTACATTTCGAATGTATATGATATTTATGTTTCATGACAATATAATGATGAATTCATTGGGCATAGTAAGTAATGGGAAGGATCCTCTATATCCCCTCAATTAAATGGTAGGTTTCATGAGTAAAAACAGAAATGTACTTGGATGGGGTCATTCCCATTTATTTTCTGATATGGATTTGGTGGAGGCCTTAAACCATTTATTTTCAAATTTATTGGATAAGGCATCAATGTTATGTTTCAGTTGTCCAAAGTTATGAATTCCATCATTTTCATATTTTTAATTGATAATCCATGTGATTATTCAATTAATAGAATATCTATAGTAATGGTTAATTCTCATGTTATTATGGAATTATTTTGATCAAATTTTATTTCATCCATAATATGATCAAGATTATGTTTTCATTGAATCTGATTTTAGTTATTCATCCTGCCTTATTTTTTATGTCTATTTAAGATTCTTATGTATTACTAAACAATACTAAACATCAGAGATCACCACTTTATTATGTTTTGTTTTTCCCCAAGATGCGAAGATGTATATTATGAATGACCTTTATGGATAATCTATGAATTTACAGATGTTTCCAATGGATTTTATGTATTATATTTCATTTCATGTTGTAATTTTAATCTTATGTTTGTATATGGTTTTCCAATACTACTAAACTATTCCGACCTTTGGGGTAAACATTCTTTATTCATTATATCAATGTAATAAAGTAAGGCGCCAGCTCTGGGATATTGGGTTTGGGGTATTTAAAGTTGGTATCAGATGTAGTTTAGTTGAAACCTTGGAATCTAGATTTAGAAAACAATTTTTTGGGAAAATAACCATAAGACAGACTTTGAGGACAAACATAGAATAAATTAATTGAATTATGGGAAGGTAGTGATTATGTGGGACTTCTAATAAATATATCCCTATCTGGATACTAAAAGTGGATATAGTTATAGAATATATGTATCTAGGAGTAAGAACTCGAACAATGTGTGTCGGCCCTAACAAGGTGTAACCTGGTACATGACAATGCGCCTTACTATTCACCTAGTTTGACACTACCAAGGGATATGATTAGAATAATTCACATTTTATTTATACCATTATGAAGGACCTGAATATCTAATGAAAAGGAATAACATAGGTTAAAAGTAAGGAATTTTAGGTTGAAAATAAGGTATCAAGTTATTCTATAAATTAGTATACATTTTTCTCACCATGACTATTTTTACTCACACTATGCGTTTTGGTTTTAGTCAACGGCTAGACCCAAAGGATTCATGTTAACATTGACCACGATGGACAATGTGGTGGTGATGAGAAACCAAATTGTATGTTGATAGAAGGAAAGGTATCTTGTTCATGTCTAATCTATTTTCACGAAATATAATTTACAATGTATAACTTAACCGACTCTTGGACTCATTAAATAAGATAAATATAATGTTTTCTAATATCATTTGTGCTCGAGACCATGGATAAAAGAATGCTTTATTTCTATCATGTACGAAATGTGGAAGGAGACACCCATGAAATTATCTCAATAGAACAAATAAATGCTTTATTTGTGGGAAATAAGGAAATAAATCAATTAATTACCGAGAAATAAATATGAATGTGATGGAAGAAAATTAAAAAAATCCTATGAATTCATTTTTAGTTCATTGACTTAAATGTGGGGAATCAGTGCATTACTAGAGTCAATCCACTCTTATATAAGATAAAATCTAGAACAATGAAGTACACAAGTAAAAATAAATAGAGTAATTATTTATTTGTGTTATATTGATAACATTATTGATTAACCTTATTTCAAGAATTACCATAATATAATTATTGAATTTATTTTAAAATGGTTTAAAAAAAGGAAAACTCATAGGCTGGGTAACAACCTGTTGTGTCCTATAAGGCAATGAGGATTGAACCCATGACTGAATGGCGATAAGGGTGAAATGACTACCAATAGCCTACATGATGTCCTTATTAGCATGTTATTTTTTATATCGTAAGTATAAATGTAATTTTTTATTTTAGGGTCATTTGTTTTATCAAATGGATAACCTTTGGATTAGGAAAATATTTGGTTGTTAAGTGATTAATGTTATTTAGGCAGATGCTGAATATTTTTAGGAAAGAAAGTTTAATTGTATTGTGGAGTAATATATGATTTTATTGTGGAGTTATGATGATTCATGTTATTTTTGGAAATGTTTATCATAAAATTTAAAATATGAGACATTTTGGATAGATTTTTTTTCTGATTAATAAGGTTTGAATAGATTAATTTGAACATTTATTATAATTGTTTATGGATACTTTATTATTTATCAGATACATTTTTCTCACAATTTTGGTATTTATAAATATTTAAATTCTGAAGGAATTACTAGCAGATCTTATTATTCATAAAAGTGCTTTAACCGTGAAAATTGTATTTTGAAATTTCATTTACAGGGGCGTGGGATGAATTGGAAATAGATCGAAGCACAACAAAAGGATTATATTATGATTAACACATAGAAATTAATCAAGTATTTTTACATTAATTTTTTTTTTGTATAGTATAAGAAACCATCAAATATAGGAGAATAATTTTAGAAGGGAAATTCCATCTGTTTACTTTTCTTTCTGATAAATCGATGATATTTTAACTGGTCACAGATTTGTGGTTTTCTAGTGGTTAACATTCTAATAAACTTATTTTCTATCACTCTCTATTAGAACATGATATTTATATTCCTCTACCATGTTGATGTAATCGCTTTACACTAATGGTTTCCTACTTGAAATCCTAGTTTTTTGGTGGAAATCTCTTTTTCATTTCCCTCTTTTTCAGAGGATAATTTATTAACACAATTTATGATATTTTTTCCCACAAAATAATTTTGAAGTATCAACCTTTGATATTAGAAGTACAATTTAAAATTACAAGGATATAATTTTTTAGAGGGTAAAATTTCTAATACCAACATTTTATGGTATGTCTCTTTTTATATTTAATTTTCTTTGACAATACAGATTTTACACAACACCAATCTTAAACAAAAAATGATATAAAATTAATTAATATTATTTTAAAATTAGTATTATAACCTTGCCATTAAATTAGCAAGAATGAACAATATTAACCATATTATGATTTTTATATATTATATTTTTAATCAATATTTTTGAAATTCATAAATTTTTTTATAGGAATAAGATAAGAATAAATCCAATTCCACGCGCGAAAATGTTATTGTTTTCTAAGGTATTTTTCACTCCTTTTAAGGACACAATTGTTTTAAATCTAAATTTGGACACTTTTGTAATTTCTATTTATAAAAATAATCTTCATTATTAAAAATGAAATTTCAAAATTATCTTTCTGGGAAATTTTTTTTATTTTTTAAAAATATTTATTTTTGAGTAAATAATGAAAAATAACATATGTTTTAGTGTGAGAAATATAGATTTTGAGGTTAAAATTTTATAAGGCTGAAGAATGTAACGAACGTAATTGTTATAAATAAAATTTTCCTTTTAATTTAATTTAATTTATTATCAGGTAAAAGCTTTATAGAAAATGCATATAGTTTTTAGTTTTATTATATCCTATCAAATTTAAATGTTCATTATGCATATTTGTAGTTCAAAAAATAGTCTTTTTATAATGATAAAATGATTGATATAAATATATGGCTTTAATGACTAAATTTGCACAATGGAAGTTATGAACTCAATAAGTAGGATTGGACACTATGAATTCCATTTATGGGAGCATCCAAGGGATATAGCATCACTAGGATTTTCCATTGACCAAGCCCAAGTAGATATCCAATATCTTAAGCATGAGAGATATCGTTTACAGGAGAAGATCAAGATCATAAAGATCCCAACCCAGACCATATATGTCGAAAACCCCCTGAAAGTCTCACCATCTCGCACCATACACTTTGGGAATTTTATGGTATATTAAAGAATATGTGTCAAGACTATAGAAATATGATTATGTTCATTATTTGGTATATAATAATTAATATATTTTCATCCTATTATTGTTACTTTATAAATTATTTTTTTTCAATATAATAAAATCAAAATACTATTTTTTTTAGTAATATTCATTTTCAATTAAGTAATTTATTTTCATGAATTGAACGAATATTGAAATAAAAAAATATTTTTATAAAATTTTATTTTCAAATAATTTTTCTAAAATATAAATTATCATATAATTTTTTTAATGTGGAAAATATTTTTAATAAGGGTTCAAAAACTATTATGGTCAAAACAACCCATTATTTATCATTAATAATTTATTATTATTTTAAAAGTAAAAATTTACATATTTATAAAATTATTTAGATAAACTGAATATTAGTTTTAGAATCATAATTTTGAAATTATCCAACAATTAATTTTTAATAATTTTTTGAGACAACCAAATTTTTGGGTAAAAAATAAATACGGAATAAATAAACTTTGTATATTATGACATTATAATGGCCTAAATTTTATGTCATAAATACTATAAAGTTTATAAATGATAAAATATGTGTTTTACAATTAAAATAATTTGATTTTATGTTTATTTGATTTATTTTATAATATCGTTATGAATCCAATCAAAAATATAATATATTTTAATGTTTTTAAATCATTTATCTTAGAATATGACTCAATTCCTCCTAATAAAGTATATTATTTTATTAGTTTTGGACCATGGACTTATAAAATAATTGAAAAAACCAATTTTTCAGAAACCATGGGAAACCCCCATGGGAGGATTGTGGTTTTAGTTATTTTATTATATTAAGTCCAAAACCTACGATTAAGAAATGAAAAAGAAATCTCAGCACTATTCCAATATAACCCCACCCATGATCCAATTTTTCTACAGTTAAAACACATGGATCACATCCTTAATCTTCCCTCCAATATCTATAGACCTCCCAATATTCCCCAAAGCTCTCAAGAAGCTCCGCCAATGAATTTGGAGTCACACAATTAAGTAAGGGATCCCCACCTTCTCTCCTTTATTCAAGTTTCTTTTTTATCTTATGCCTTCTACATCCAATTACTAATATTAGTAAATGTATTTAAAAGTGAAAATTGATTAAAATTTGATTTAAAAATAATTATATACCAATTTCCATCTCATCAAAACATTTAATCAATTTTTAGGTTATTGAACTATGCTGTCACAAATTTACAACGATTTTCCATGCCAAAACAATTGTCTGGTGATTTCCATTCCCATTTACGATCAAGGGAGTTCAACTTTATACAAATATATTTCTTTTAATTGGGATTTTATTGTATTTATTCCATAATAATTGATCATGGAAAGAAATATCATGATTAATGAATCTATTTTTTAATCTATGTGACACACTTAAGCATGAGATAGAAATGAAAGTGACAGATTTCCCCAGAATTATATAGTGATCTAATGCATTGGGATATGTTTTGTCTCATGAGACATTATTTTGGGATATTTAGTGAACTTAATTCATTTATGTGACATTTTCCATAATGATTTCTTTTTTAGTTAGCCACATCATATTTTTATGATGCGGTGTTTTAATTTGTTTCCACATTTCCTATGTAATGATTATCATGTTATATCATGCCTTATTATTAGTATTACTTTATTTCACCATTTATTTGATTATTGTATATAATGTATTTCATTTTTACATTTTTATTACATTACTGTGATTTATAGGTCACCACATTCTTATATATTTCCCCTAGTTATCCCATGAGGTTTTAAGTGTGAGCATGTTAAGGAAGTTTTCAATAAAGACGAAGTTTTTCTTGTTTTAAATTGTTTTGTAGTGTACCAAATTTCGAATGATACTAGAAATAATGATCATCTAGGATTTAATATTTGAAAATTATGTAATAAATTGTTAATTAATTTCTAACCAATAGAATATTTTTTATATGACTGGTGTTATAATATGGGGAGAGGTGATGGCCTTTTACTGGGGAGGTGAATAACAAACATGTAAATACAAAAACGATATAAAATATTGGGAGGTATCCCTCAAATCATGTGAACCAATAATGAAAACTTTTAGATCCAAGAGGATATATGGTATTAATTTTTCTATCCAATGGATTTTTTACATGTTTTTATGTCATTTCTTCTACTTATGTTTTAATTTTAGTGCCTTGGTAAACTCGTTTTCCTCTTGATCACTATAACTAATTCTAGTTGGATTCATTAATTATTTTAGTCAAAAATTAAGTTAGAATTATTATACATTATAAATTATTATTATTCAAAATATTGAATCCATTTTTCTAGATTCCAATCATATTAGTGGCCAAAATTAATTAAAAATTAATCATGCAGATAGAACAAAACAACAATTTTTAAAGTGAAAATGTCCAAATTTTTTAAAGGATTTCATATCCATTTTCTGTGTTAAATTTATTCTAATTAACTAAATTGTATTTATTTATTTATGACTAATCTAATTATAATTTGTAAAACCAGTTTAAAATTAAATTCATCAATATAAATAATCTAGAAAAAAGATAATTTTTAATTAAAATTCAGTATTTTTCACTATTCATCAAAAATGAAACATCTCAAAAAAATACCCCAAAATCACCCTAATATATTTTTAAATTTATTATTTCAAAAATTAATTTTAATTTTTCAAATAAAATTAATAAATGTTTTAAAATTTAGTTTTAAAATAATTTTTCCATTAAAATACAGTAAACCAAACTTTTAGAAAAGTGCATCATTTTTTTGCCTAAATTTAGATTTATTCATATATCTTATCTAGACAACACATAAGATGAATTTTAAATATTCTATTGAATTCATGCTATATAATTTTAAATCTAATTATTCATCTAAAGTTGATTATTTAATTTATTGATATAAAATGTGTTTATTCATACAAAAATGGTTTCTGGGAAAATGAATTTTTTTCAAATAGATTTTATTTTCATTTATTATTTATTGGATGCCAAATAATTCATTTTATAATAACAAATTACACCATATGTTCCCAATTTATTAAATCATATTCATAGACTCTATTCAAATTGTTAGGTAATAATAATTATATTAACTAATAATATTAATAGTAAATAGTAGTTCTGTAAATCATTATATTGTATGTTACAAAAGCTATCGAAGGATCTAAAAATTTTGTATAAGAAAATCCAAAAAAGTGTTGAATATATCTTAATCTAATCTACGTATTGTGTCTAGCACACTTTAAACTTTTTGTTTCATATATAGAAAGCATAACTTTATGTAGATTGAAAAGGAAGACATCGAACGTATTTAATTTATTCAAAAAAATCATATAAACTCAGGATGTTATAGTAAGAACCTGATATATCAAACCAATAGATGCTAAAACTATAACTTCACGGGCCCAAATGTCATTCTTGGTTCTTAGGGGATGAAAACGTGTTATTGGGCATCATAGGAACAAACTTGGAATAGTTTCCCTTATTATTAGAGTTACAAAAACAACATAATTCTAATGAAAAACTATCATAACCCATCTATATAACATAAATACATAATAAAAAAGATAGAAATAAATAAATAAAATAATAAAGAGGAGTAAAAAATAGTCCCTCTTCTAACCCATATTATCATTTTCCTATAAATAAAACTATGGTTGCCTCTAGTGCCCTCCTGACCTCCCAATGATATCATTACCTTCCATAAGTTGATAGAGGTAAAATACAAAATAAAACAATTAAATCATATAATGTTACACATGATGAAATTTGTTTAAAAGTAAAATTATTCGATACCAAATTAGGTAACAATCACTAATTTCGAAACAGTTAAATAAAAAACTCACCACAAATCCCTAGACCAATTAATGCTGAAAGAGTAATATGAAAAAGAATAAAAAACATGCAACTATGATAAAATATAAATGAGCATGAAAGCAATATATAGGACACCAAACCCCACCAAATAATTTGAAGACACATAATGAAAAAGTTAATAAAATACTAGTTTGAAGAAATGATATATAGTAGGTTTTCCCATTCTTTAGAAAAAAAACCATGAAACATTCTACTTGTTCATTATCATAGAAAAATAGCTTTATATATGATAAATACATAATGATAAAACATTTGAAATTAGAATTTTTAAAAATGAAATGGGATCCTATAAATAATTGAAAAACAACCCAATTCATTTTTTATCACTCTTCTTTAATAATCTCATGGAAAATCCTTTTTCAAAAACAATTTCAAGTAAGACCATTTTCATAAAACCTATATCATGGAAACAAACCCATTTATCTTTTCATGCTAATAAAAATAACTTATTAAAATTAAAAAAACAAACACCTGGAAATCAATATGTATCAAATATTCATTAAGTTATCATGTAAACAAAATATAATGATCTTATTCAAGAAATAGTTCCAACTGTAAAAAAATTAGGGGAAGTTAAATTGAATCATAATATGAAACCCATTAATGTATACAAAAGAAAATTATGTCATAGTAATCGTCCCTAGGATATAGTAATGAATGACTTGAAAATGAAACAAGGTGCATAATATGGTATTTCTGATATTTTCTGCATCCCATATATCCTCCTTAGACTAATTCAGAATAAACACCCATAGATCCCAAAAGATACCACGAGATATTAAAAGGATTCTTTCTCACATCGTACTACCCTCTCGGTACAACCAACAAGGTTTTTCTAGGTAACGTTCCCTATGTATCATACTAATAATCACTAGTGATTTATCCCATTCAAGTTAGATATTATATTCATAGGACTCCTATGAAATGTAAAATTGAGTTGATAATAAACTACCATCAATCTTAAGAATTGAATATAAAATATTTTAAAGCCACACATGACTTGCATCCCACACCCTAATGATAAATAAATCAAATCACTCATTCAAGAATAAGAATCATAATGAGTGTTAAAATACATGAATTCTATTATATGGTTTAAATCTATAAGACTACATAAATACACTAGGATCAAACTTAGGGACTCTAACATTTAAAAATTAATAAATGTTAATGTGTAAACTAAGATTGTAAAAAAGATCTTTGGAAGCTAATACATTTTCAAACCTTTTTAAAACCAATTTCAAAAACACATATGAAAAGAATGTATCAAAACAACTTTTTGATATCTTGTTCAAAACCCCACTTAAAATGCCTAATTTAATAATCCTCTAAAAGAGAAATCAACACACTAGATTTTTTATTTGTTTTCTAAATTCAAATATTAACAAAAAATAAACATTTTAGTTATATAAGATGATTCCAAAGATACCAAATTTTTCCAATAACAGTATTATCAAAAACAATAATTCACTTTTTGAAGTTTATTTTTTTATACCTTTAAACCCAGAAACATTAAAACATTTAAAAAGATTAACAACAACACATTTTTAATAGAATACACCTATAATGATATTTAAAAATCATCGAAATTGATAAAAAAAGACATTAATATTTCACAATAAATATATAAAATTTATTTAAAAGGTGTTCTATAGAGAAAACTATCTCAAATTGAGAATGGTAAAGCTGAAAATTTATGATTGAAATTTCATTCAATAATAGACACCCAATCAAGAAAGAGGGTACCCAAGAACATAGGCTAACATGTTTTATACCCTATAAATATAAGGCTAAAAAAATTTGAACAAAAAACTTACTAGGTAGTGTTCTAGGGTATAATAAAATATGTGATATGGAAAAAATGGATAAAAGAGGTAAATAGAGGGGGGGAACCATAACTAGGAAGATCACATAAAAAATTATGCTAAACAGTGTATTGAATGAAAAGAAGGGGAGTGAAGGTGAAGGCCTAGTGGAAGGGGATCATCAATACATTTTCCTAGTTCCACATAAAGAGTGTTAACAGGAGGGAATAAAATGTGGGAGTAAAATTAAAAGTGGAAATAAGAAAAAAAAAATATTAGAAACCCACACAGTTTTCTAAATCATGTTTTGATCATGAAACCCACATGACCTAGCCCAAATTGTCTTCTTGAGTTACTCTTAAAACCCTAAATGGTTTAGCTAACCATGTGAAAATTTTGAGAAATGGTATTGTCCTATGGATAGAATCCCATACATAGTTGCATCATAGTAATACATTTCCCTGATAAACATATGAAGTGTTTAATAAAAATAATAAAAATATTAAAATCAAAATCTCAAATAATTTTAATTAAAATTAATAATTTTAATTAAAAAATTGATCAATAGTCTAATGACTTTAGGTTTCTAAAAAATCTTCCCACCATACAACAATCTACACTAAGATAGTCCATATTTGTGCAATGGTAATAAAAAATTAAAACTCATCAATCCTTCAGAATATGCGAAAAGGGTTGGAGATAACGTAAAATATTAAATAATGAAAAAAAATTATATAAAATTTATCATAAAAAAATATAATTATACTCAAGAAATGATAAACAAATTGAACCTGATTTAACCATGAGAACATAATAAGGAACTTATAATGAAGGGAGGCTAAACCAAAGACATCCCCAAATTTTGAATTGATCAAAATGTTGAATCAATAAATAATTCTCTTACAATTTGAGAATCACAAAAATAAATATGATTCCTTTAATTCACACAAGTAGCCACGTGATTCAACTGACCAAAAACAACCTTAACAAGCCCATTTTCAATATTATTCATGGTCTAAGATACCCCTAAAGGACCTAAAAACAAAGAAAAATCGATAATCATAAGATTGGTTCTCTAAAATGAAATATGGAAAAAATAAAAAATAAACATATACATTAGTGATAAAACATAATCCTCAACCAATAAAATGGCATGGAATCTATCAATTCAAAACACTAGAGAGAAAATGGGATAGATTAGGACCTCACACCATGCATACCCTCTCAAGATGAACCCGATTAGATTATTTCCCACACTAGTCAGTGTATGATATCAATAGTTTATTTACTCATTGTAACCAGCATAATCTCTCTCCAATGTTTATCACACATAAAATAAATTAATTTAAACTCATTAAAGGTCCCTAAAATAGGGAAAAAACTACCAAAAACATTCAAACATGGTAAAAAGAGAAGGATCAATTCACAAACCCAAACAACCACTTCCCAAACAATATCTTATAGGAAAAACACTAATAAGTGATCCAAAACAACTTAAAAATAAGAACCAAGACAAAACCCACCTCAAGGATAAAAATATCTAAATTCGTCAAACACAAATCCTTGATAAAAACTGTAATCATATGAGAAAACATTCTCTAAAATGATCAAGTATTTATCTCCACATCATGTCACCCAAATGGATATCCAAGGATAACCTAACATTTTACCCAAAAGAAAACATCAATCTAACAGGCTATCACATCACCAAAGTAGTAAAATCCCTTACAACTACACTAGAAGTTTAAAAGATAAATGAAACATAAGAAAGTGGAAAAGACATAGAAAAAACTACCCAAAAAATAATTACACAACCTTTTCTGAGACTCTTACTAGAGAAATTATTATACAAAACAAAATATATACCCAAATCCATATTGATTCCTAAATCAAATTTAGTGGACACAACTCAAATGGTGGGATATGGTCCAAAATTGCATGAAAAAAAAATGAAACTACTATGCAAAAACCTAATATTTTGATGACAAACAGATTCTTTATGTAAAGACCCAACCCCAATGACCTAGAGATGGTGATTACATTATTACATTATCATAATATACTAGTAATAAAAACGTGATGGACTGAATTTTTTAGTATTTTTGTAAACTAGATACAAACATGTTTCCCAAATTAAATTTTAAAACACAAGTTACAAACTATATTTTTTCAAAAATATCATTATTCCCTCTAACATACCCTTTAATATCAATCATAGTATAATTCATGCATTACTAGTAAAGGAATAAAAATAATCTTGAACTAAAATTCTCATGATGGGTTAAGTAAACTGGATGTTATCATGAATCATTAATCATAATAAACATCGAATGGAAAATAAGTTTAAAAACATGCCATTTAAATAACTATAATATCATGAAAAGATAATGAATAATAAATATGTAGAGGTAAATAATTTAAATAACATGGTAAGGAATAATAAACATGGAAAAATAAATGAATGAAAACAATTTATATTAAATCAATAAAACAATTATGAACTGTATTAATAACTAATATCATTATAAAAATTTAACAGATAATAAAAATGAATTATTAATTAAGGTATATCCTTATTATTGGACATCATGTTTCCAAGGAAAAGGATACCTCTTCCATCAATATCAATCATCAAGATAGTTTAAAACTAATGGGTAAGAACACATATAATTATGACTAGTCAACTAATTCCTCTAATGAGACTATTGATGCATTGAGGGGATATCATTTATCTGCCCCCACCCATGTCTCTAATTTCCAAAAATTTATTCATATATAAAGTGAATTATATAATTCATAATAAATGGTATTTCTAATTAAATATCCATATTCATTAAAAAACAAGCATACATCTATATTTCTCCAGAAAATGAAATTAATTTCAATGTAGAACATCATATATAGATAAGATATATAGTTCAAAAATAAAAAATTACATGATAAAAAATAAGGATATTTATGGTAAATTTAATTATAAATGGTCACATGAAGGTGAACATTTCAAGGGAATGTTATTGAGTAGAAAAAATAATCAATGAATTGCATGCCAATATTTTCGATGATCAAGATAATCCTAACTTATCGTGTGGAATAATAAGGATGGTATAAATTAAGCAAAAAAACAAGTGTAATATATGTAAAATAATTGTGGTTTTCATTATTGATTATAAAAAAATATCATTAAAATCAATTTTGGATGAAAATACCCTATCCTTTTTCAAAGTCAGTTTTTCAAATATAAAACTATTTGAACGTCATGTCTTCTGAACATAACTTTTACAGACCATATAATTTCTAAAATATTAGGAAAAACATTTTCTTTAAAAATATCCTTGTAAACATTCAAATTACTCTTCAATGAAATGACGTTCATGTTAGTGGGTAATCTTGTACATGTCTCACAAGTGAAAAAGAACGGTCTATTTCCACTATAAAAAGGTTAGAAAAGATTCTTGTTCAAAAATTGATAATAATATTACCTTGAATTTTTTTTTAAAATATACAGTATTTAAAAATTTCATAAAAAATAATTCCTAAAATTTTATAAATATTTTTTAAAACAGTTTTACAAAACATGGTTTCTAAAGAAAACATATTTTCGATTAAACAGAAAATTGAAGTTTGATTTTCTTTAAAAAATTCATCTCTTATTTTAAATATAAAATAGTGTAAATGGTACTATTGCATGATAATACTAGGAATATATAAATTTTAGTAAAATTAAATGGGTTTATTTAGATAAGGATTAAATAATTTTCTTTAACTAAAATTCAAGAATAGACAATCATGATTACAATGATATTGTAAATTAAACCATTACAATGATCATAAAATTAAATGGATAATTAATCAATGAATAAATTATGTGTAACTAATTAAATTAATACTAAAAAAATTTAAGTAAAACCTAGGATAATAAAAATAAATTATACACATAATCTTAAAATATCAATGACAATGAGAAGTAATATAACCTAATTCAAAGAAATTGAGTTTTTAACTTCTATACCACTTAGTGATTTTCAAAAAAATACCATTGTAATAATTAATTAAATTTTATACATAAAATACCATGTATTATTAATTAATCATGATATATGTTTTTAATAGTTATGTATATAAACTATATAAAACAATTAGGTGCATAACATTATAATATGCCTCAAAGAAATGAAATTGAGATGAAATCCTTTATCTAAATCTTCCTTTTGGTTCAACATTATTATAAATACTATATAGTGTTATTTATAATGTTATTAACGTAAAAATAACCATATTAATATTTATAATATCATATATTATCCAATTATAATTTTTTATTACCCGTTCATTAATAATCTTTCATTGCTTTCAATATTCTATGTGTAAATGTCCTTGTTTTCTCATTCACACTTTATCATGAAAGTTATGGTTTATGTCTATATTATATAGTTTCCTAAATAGAAATAAATATATAATATTAATACATAAAATTCACATTTAAATCCAAACAGTAATTTTTTTTATTAAAAATTAAGTATGTTTTGATCATGAAGGCGGTAGGTCGTACAAATGCATGGGTAATAATTACATTTCCCAATGATCATCATGATAAAGAAGGTAAGTAATATTTTATATTTAAATAATTATTATAATATCATATATATCATATTTTTTTAAATACACATATATATCATGCATGTGGGGTGGTGATGAAACGAAAGTCATGTCGCTTTATGAAGGCGGTAGTTCACACTTATAACAATGCTGTTATCATCTTTCAATGTCAGAATAAAAATTAAATATTATCATTTCAGAATGATAAATATGTAATTAATATAATAAATATTTCATTTAAATCACATATATTCATTAACAAATTTCTTATTATCTTCCATGTAATGTGTTAGTGAAAATGATTCATATCTCTTCATGGGGAGGTAGTCTGCATTACACATGAGCGATGTTATCATGTCCCCAACTGAATGGAATGTGAAAATGAAATATATATAATCTAATTCATAAATAGGTATAATGTTGTAATATATTTCATATTTATACATTATATCAATAATCAATCCTAACAGTGATTGGTGTAAATGGAAAAATGATTCACATCAATTTGCGAGGAGGTAGTTCGCAAGACACAAAAATGATGATTTTGTAACCCATTTGATGGATGTAGAGATTGTTATATGTCTTAACATTATTATAACAACATACCAATATATTTAATATAATTATTTTATTATATCATCACTTTTTAGTACGAATTGTGGGATTTTGAGAAAGAAAATAAAAAAAATCTTGCTGAAGAACGTTACCTCTACTTCGGGTAACCTCATAAGGTTTTCACAAAAAGCCTTCCGATGATAGATTCATGCCTGAAATAAGGCTTAAATGATAAGATTATTTATGTTGTAATGTGATTTGGTTAGGTATGCGGTAAACCAAAAGGGTTTTAATGTGTGAAGAATATATGACAGGGGTGTCCTTTTATAGGTGTGGTGAGTGGCACACCTGTAATTTTCTTTTAAAAGATTTAATTATACCAAAATTTGTTTATGTAATAAGCCTCCAAATGGGTAAATTTATAAAAATTATTAGATTATTAAGAAATATTTCAAGATAATGGGTATTTTACATGTAGACCTCCCTAATTATTGGGTTTCTTTGGTTGTCTTATTTTATTGAATAAAAATCTAATTTGGATGTAGTGGGTATTGTACATGTTTTTGGGTCATTTATAACCCTTATCTTCTTTATTTATCCCTATATAAATCTTATTTTAACCTAATTTCACTTAATAATTTCTTTTATTGTCCCTATTAATTTTTTTCAAAAATTATGTCACTTTATATGAAAATATAAATTATTAAAATTCAAAATATAAAATCCATTCTTCCATATTCAATTCATATAATTGGAAATTTTTAATTCAAAATTAATCCCAATGATGCAATGGGAATGGGTGTTTTTGATGATAAAATTTTCAAAATATTACAATGTTTTTATATCAAAATACAATATAAAAATTAATCCAATAACCTAAATTTTATTAATTGGTATAGAATTAAATTAATATTAAATTTAATCCAATTCAAAATATAATTTAACATGGTAAATTATTTCAATGAACTGTTAATTTTCAATTAAAATACTAATTTTTTTGTAATCATCAAAAAATGAAATATTTTAGAAAAATCCCAAAAATTTAATCTAAAATATTTTTAAAATTATGATTTAATAACGTAATTTTATTTTTTCAAATGAATTGTCAAATTATGGTAAAAATTTAATTTTAAATTATGTGTGTAAAATGAAACTAATTTGTGTTTTAGAAAAATTCAATTTAAAAAAACATTTCTTTTTCTTTAAAATTATTATTATGTTACTTCTAATCCATATATAATAATACTTTTTATAATTTAGTTAGTACTTTTCATACCTATAAATTTAACCATTTGTTTATAATGATATATTATATAATGTTATATTTCGACGTTAGGTTGTGTCTTCTATAAGTTATCTAATATATTAAATTTAAGGAAATATATTTTATGGGTTATTTAATCTTTGTGTTCTATGTTGCATATGTTATCAATTAAAATTTAATTTTTTTTAGAATTTTGGAGTTCTATATTCTCCCTTAAATAAATTTAAACCTCGCAATTTGAACCCGATATCGATAATCAAGGATTTGATAATATGAAATATTGTTGTTGAGAAGCCCACAGAGTAAAAAGAGTTAATATAATAACATCTTAATAAGAATGAAATATACGTAAAGAGGTTTTATATAATAAAACATTACTACATTTCTATATATATGAAATTTTTTGGAATTTGTATATATGGACTCATAAATAATAATAAATAATTTTAATGTGTGATTGAGGTCATCGAACATAATAAAGTGAACATTTAAAGAGAAGTTATAGGACCTTGATACCAAAAATATGGTATTACTTAAAATACCAAATGATTCATAATATTTTAAAGAAATAGGATTTTTTTCATGATCCTTTTCTTAATGTTGAGGAATTATTTTAATCTCTATGATTATAAGGAAATTTAATTTCTTGATATGTTTCTATTTCATAAGATAAATTTCATCTTTTGGTTTTTCTTTGATAAATTTCCAATTCATCGATTACTATAAAAAATAAATATAAAAAATGAACTTTTTATTCATGAAGCACTAACATTTACTTTTAATGGATCATAAGATCCTTAAAATAGAGACATGTATTTCTTTCTATCTCTAAATATTTTCCAAAACCAATATGTTCAGCATAAGTTATCTAATATTAAATATTAATATGTAAATATAAATAGTAACGCTATTGGTTCATCATTAATATTAATTTTTCAAGTCATTTAAATAAAACAATGAAATATTAACATGTACATCTTTTAGGCTAGTGATGGGTGAAAAACCCTAATTGTCCTTCTATCATGGGTTTATGCCCAGCAACCTTGTTGGACATGATAGGTTTTCAAATGACATTTGGGTGTTCTTTTTAGGAAACAATATAATTATAATTCATATAATGTTTCCAAAAAATAATTGAAATCCCTAAAAATAAATGAATAATTAAATTTTTATTTTACAATGGTTTTCAATATAACTCTTTCTCACAAATTAAAATAATATTATTTAACTATTATTAAAATGTAATTAATGATCATATTCACCAAAAAGTTTATCAATACCTCTAACCATATGTAAATAAAATAAAAAGGCATTATTCCTCAAATATATTTTTACAATAAATCATATACTAAACCAATGGATTTTTCCAAAAATTTCTCCCAAAATATCTTTAATCAAGGATGACTCTCATCACATAAAACCTAAAAAAAAGGGGTGTTTAAGACATTGAATTTATGAGAAATATTAAAATCATATACACAAGATTGTATCTATAACTCTAATTCTAAGGAAGACATATATACATATAAAATTTAACAAAATACTTAATTGATTCATAATTATTATCAAAATAATACCATAGGTAAAAAAACGTCAAAAATTAAATTCTTGAACCTGAATACATAAATATTTCATTAATTTTATTTCAATATAGGTAATTACTTAGTCCGTAGTTTATTCAATAAAATATTTAATTGACTTCGATAATTTCTATGTTCTAAAAATTTAATAAAATTAATTATAAATGGGTCCCTATGATGTGATTTATTTCCTCTCATTGTAATATTTATTATCCCTTGTAAATGATTTTCATATAACACTCACTCCCATGTATAAAGTATTTTACCTTTGTACTCATACTATTTCCTTGTTTTATCATTCCACATTTATTATATGGTGTGAATTGATCCTTCACTCCACCATGGCCTCTAATAGTCAATCTCTTAGAGAACATCATTCTCATCTGTTGTGATTCTCTGATTTGGAAAAGGTATATGTTTTTAACTAGATTTTGGTAAAAATAATTACAAATAATCATAATATAATTAACTCTAATCATTATCCCATTTCGATTCACATAGTCACCACCTTGTCTTTCATATTCAATGTTAAGATGGTTCTTTCAAGTTCAATACATTGACTAAAACCAAAAAACAATGAGTGAGAAACGATACTAATAGTGGGAAACCATTATAAGAATTTAGAGTATTTCTAAATTAAGACACATTATTTTCAATATAAATAAACATAGGTTTTTCCTATGTCATTCATTGTAAAAATATATTCAAATACATCATGATGTTTTTAAGGGAAATTTTAGTTATCCTAAAACTATCTCGTAGGATTTTAAAAATGGGTGTGAAGTAAGGACAATTGTTGTGAAGTAGGTTATGATCATGTTAGGTCCAATGTGCCTTTTCAGAGTAATCACCCCACGATACATCTATTCTAAAACCATATCCATTTGTAGTATCCAGATAGGGATTTATATCCATGAAAAGAAACATATTATCTACCATAATAAAAATGCATGGTGTTCTTATACCGTTATACTAAAAGTATATTATAGGGTTAAGTTCACTTATAAATAAATTACTAAATCTAGTTCCCATGGTTCCAACAAGACCTCCACTGATACCAACTATAGTGACCCTGAATTAAGTAACCTACATTTTTTAATTCTTTATTACATTGGAAAAAGATACAACACATTATTTCCCAAAGGTCTAAATTGTTTAGTAGTCTGGGTAAAGTAGATACATAAATTATTCCCAAATTACATTTGATAACATAGTTTATAGAATAATTTTATTTTTTGAGATTATCATCATTCCAACTAGAATATCCATGAATTTTAATCGTAGTACGCTTCTTGTATTTTTATTAATGGAAGAAAAATTAGTTTTATCTCAAATGATCAGTAAGGGTTAAGTACAATAGAATTTATCATCAATCAATCAGAATAATCAAAATAGAAAGGTAAATATAAGAACAAAAATTTTATTTAAATAAATAGGTTCTCATGAAAAGATAAGGAATAATCAATATGGACCATTAAATAAATAAACATACATTCCATTTAAATAACTTGACTATGATGAAAATATAGGGAATAATCAACCTAGAACAGTAAATTACTAAACACACGTGTCATTTAAATAGCATGGTAAAGAATAAACAATATGGTAAGGTAAATAACTAAAAACACATGCCCTTTAACAAATAACTTAGGAATATACTACCTCTATAGATAATATCACTATGAAATTATCATGTATAATAATCCCTAAAATCATAATAAAGTAAAATCTTAATTATTGGATGTTATATTTTTTAGGCACATGATACCTCTACCATCAAGATCTATCTTTAAGAAAAATTTAAAATGATCAGTAGAAACCCATTTAACTGAGCCTATTTGAATGATTCATCCCATGAGACTATAAATGCATCAAGGGGTTATCTATAACTAGGACTCATCCAGGTCATGGATTTCAAACTCCTTCTTCGCATATTAAATAATATGTTTAATTCATAGACAATGTTCCATATCTTCGCATATTTTCATTGAGTAAATTATTCAGAGTTATCAACATTTTTTGATATAAACAAATGAATTTCAATTTAGAAAACATTATGTTGAAATTTTCTGTGGTTTAAATAATAAACATATCCATGATAAATAATATGGATATTTAGAGAAAATTAAATATCCAATGATCTAAATAAAGTAAAAATTTCAAGGTAAAGTTATTGAATAAAATAATAATGAATGTAAATGTAGATATTATCCATGATAAAAAAGTATAAACAATCTAAAGGAAGAATAAAGATTCTATCAGTACAACATATCCCAAGTGGATTTTATAAAAAAAATTATTGATTTTTTTGATCAATTAAAATACCATAAATCGATCACTAAAACCTTCTTGAGGAAAATATAATTATTTATTTTGAAAATAACTTTTCAAAACATAATATTTCTTAAAATATCTTTCTATAAATATCATATTTAAAAACCAATAAATTACTTAATCTTATAAAGAAAGAATCTTTTAAAATTATCTTGTAAACTTACAAGGTAAAATTCAATGGAATGATGGACAAGTTAGCTATAAATTCCACACATTTTGAATATGTTAAAAAAATCCATTTACATTGTAAAATGGTTAGAAAAGATCCTTGATTGGAATATAAACGGAATATTTTTTTTGAAACATTTTAAAACTAATACGAGTAAAAATGTCTTAATAAATAATTTTTAAAATGATTAAAACATGATTAGAAAATATTAGTTTTGAGGAAAATACGTTTCTAACTGAAGTGTGAAATAATGTTATATTTTCTTAAAAACATTTTATCATTTATTTAGGGACCAAATAGTGGAAACTTACTATTACATGAAATTATCATGAATTAGTAGAGGATATAAAAATGAAATTTATTTATTTACACAATGATCAGATAATTTACTTCAACTAAAATTCCAGAATAAATAATCTCTATTAGAATGAGAGTGTGAAACAAACCATTACAATGATCTTAATGTTGATGTGAGAATTAATTGATGAATTGATTATGTGTATCAACTAAAAATGAATATAAAACAAATGGAAATAAAAAATAAAAAAATAAAAAAATCAATAAACACATAATATTAGAATACCAAAAATAGAAATGAAGTAATATAACCCAATGAAAATGATTTTTTATTATGTTTTATATTTTTTATGTGTAGGTTATTTTTATTATAAAATGAGTATTAAGGTGGAAGGGCCATTCCCTCCCCCTACCACCACCTTTTCCCTGGGTTGATGACATGGAAATGGTGGTGGCGGGGGGGGGGGGGGTACAGCCTTTTTCCTAATGTAAATGCGAAAGGCAGAACCCCCTAATGCCTTATCCTTGATGCCCTATAAAAGGGCATTCAACCCCTTATATGCATTTATAATTTCTATTATCTCTCTACATTACACAAGTTCTAATCTACTTAATTATTTTCTCAATAATAAAACTCTTTAAACAAAAAAATAATTATTTTCTTAGTATAAATCTTCTTGAATACTTTCATTCCCTTAAAATTCCTTATACCCTGTGAAAAACATTTCAATAACTTCGGATAAGCAAGAAAATATCGCTAAGGGTCATAAAATAAGGAAATAAAACATCATTTCATCAATACATATAAATAAATTAAATCATACTTATCAGTCATAAAACAGAAGGTATTTAACATACCTCCTGAAATCATAAGATTTATGAATAACACATAGAAATAATAAATCACAAAGGTAACTTGTGGAATCGATAACATACTTACATTGTAGCTTTAACAGCTACATATGGATTTAAATTGTGAGTACCCATCACAGTATATTCGCTAAATCACATAGAATAAACATTAATGTTTACCTCTGTCACATTACCCAATACATTGGAGAGCTATCTTAGGCTCACCCGCCCTAGGTTTATCACGGAACCACCCATATTTGGTTTATCGCGTAACCAACCATCAAATGTCCAAGTACTGTTACACAATCATAACACATGAAATATTAGAACTATCAACATTTCACTCATCATCCACAATTAGTTAATTTAAGATATTAAAATATTCAATCCTTTTCAAAAACCATTTAAAACATTTAATAAAGATATTTTTTAATCACAGTGTCCCATACCACATTGAAACGTTTAAAGGAATTAACATTTTAAAAAATTAATGTCCATATAAAAAAAATCCTAAAAATAATTTTGAAAAGTTGGACATTAATGAGAACAATTTAGTAGTGTTGGGCAAAAATCCCTCAAGGTAACATTGCAGTATTTTTGGGTTGATTGTGTTTGTTGACAAATCAAGTTTTCATGGATATTTGTCGAGTTCCCAAGAAGTTGTTGACAATCCTTGTTGACAAAGAACGATGACAAAGGAAAGGACGATCTGGAGGCGGTACAAAAAAGCAGTACAAGGTGGCGCCGTTTCCCAGTGTTTACCAAATTTTTGGGGTCCAAAATTTGGAGTTTGGTGAGCATCGTGAAAAGTGGATTTCCATGAAGAGCATAATTTCATATGGTAAAGGCATGAATTTCGTGAATATAGGATGCATGGTTTGGAAATCGTGAAGACTAGAAGAGTGGAGGCGGTGATGCTTTGCGATTACGTCAAGCTTCGCGAACGGCAGAGGCTGAAGAGCTTCGCGGAGAATGCACGAAGGAATGTTGGGCTTCGCAAGGATGCTTCGTGGAGAAGTCGCGAAGGTATGTTGACGGTGATTCATCGTGACTACGTCAAGCTCCGCGAATGGCAAAGTGCCGTGGTGCTTCGCGGTTTGGACAGAATTCTGGCGGAAACTTTGGAGCTTCGCGATGTAAGATGACGTTGTGTTGACTTCGCGCGGAAAGTTCTAGGGTCGGTGGAATCGCCTATAAATAGAGGCCGACCCCTTCGAGCAAAGTAGAGAGAGAATTTTCAGAGAAAATCATTTGCCCTCAATTTTCGAAGGTGGTTTGCGGAGCCAGTGTGCTTCGCGAAAGAGGAGCTTCGCGGCGGCTATTGTAGCCCCACAAAACCTGCAAGCTTCGTGTTGGCTTACTAAGCTTCGCGAGGGTCGTTGCTTTGCGACGTCTTGAGCATCGCGAGAGTGCTTCGTGAGGGAGCTTTCCGAGAGAGCTTCGCGAAAAGGCAGGAGCTTCACGAAGGCTTGTTTGAGCTTCGCGAAATTGAGAGCCTAGCGAAGTAGAGTGCTCCGCGAAGGTCTTTCCAAAGGTAGTTTGCCCAGTGCATAGTGGAAAAGGGGTATTCATCTATGGGTGAAAGTTGAACTTCAACAGAGCATCTACATACAAAGAAAGATGCATTCCTTAGTGGAAATGAAGAGACCTACAGGTCTATAAACTATGAGTGAATCCCTTCCAAGAGCAGTGAGCTTAGGAAGAGGAACAAGGTGATCCTCTCCACCGGCAGTGAGCCAGAGAGAGAGAAACAGGGAGTGTCACTTGGGAAAGCAGTGAGCTGACCCTAAACATTGTAAGGGCAGTGAGCTTGGGCATAGAAGTGATCTATCCCGAACATTGTAAACCACAGCTAGTGAAGTTTAGTGGAATTGGTACGACCGGAAACTTGTCGGTGTATGCTCCTTGGACGGATCCCTTTGCGGTGAACCAAGTAAAATTGGTGTGTCTTGTGCATGCTTTACTTTCTGTCTACTTTGTGCAACAGGAAAGAGAGAGAAGAGTGTTTTTCTTAACAGAAAAACAAGATCAGAACGGGCGTTTATTTTAAATTAGTCACACCCTGATTCACCCCCCCCTCTCAGGGTATTCCTCCTTGTGGACCTAACAATTGGTATCAGAGGGAAGGTTGACAATTGTTCTTCTCTCAAATGGAGGTCACTAATCATAGAGGGATTCCGATCTTCGACGGATGTAATTTTCAGATATGGAAGAATCGAATGCAACACTATTTCCGATATTTAGGAATGGATGTTTTTTCAGCAGCTATGCACGGTATCACAGCTGATATTACTAGTGGTGCATTATCAGAAGAAGAGCATAAAGAGTTGGATGCTGATTCCAAAGCAATCAATGCCTTAGGGGGAGCCCTATCCAATCCCATATATACAAAGGTGATGTCATGAAAAACTTCACATGCCATGTGGGAAAAGATTTTGAATATTTATGAGGGGAATACAAAAGTCAGAGAGGCAAAGCTGCAAGTGTTGTGGAACAAGTATGAAGATCTGAGAATGAACCCGAATGAGTCTGTTGATTCATTCTTTGACAGGGTAAATGCTGTGGTAGAAGACATGCGGGGTCTTGGATAAATTATCGAAGATATAAAAATTGTGAAGCGCATATTGAGAAAACTTCCACCTCGGTTCAATCCGAAAGTTTCTGTTTTGGAAGATAAAGACCCAAAATAACTGACATTGGATAACCTTCACCGTACTCTTGTTGCATATGAAATGAGAAACGATGATAACGCGACTGCGGAAAAGGGGAAATCCAAAGAGGTGGCATTCAAGGCCATGAAGAAACTCACCATTGAAGATTCTAATGAAGAAGAAGAGACAGATGAGGTGATGTCATTCCTTTCTTCAAATCTGCAAAGAGGAAGAGGAAAGTTTAAAGGTAAACTTCCACTAGCATGCTTTCGATGTGGAAAGGTTGGTCATCTTGCGACAAAATTCCCCAAGAAATTTCATGACGATAATGATGATGATGAAGTTGAAATTCCCAAGAAAAAATCTTCAGCCTATGTGAAAGGGAAGAAGCAGTTCAAGAGAAATTTATTCAAGAGGAAGAATCGTCTTTCACAAGAAATAGACAGTTCAGATGAGTCTGAGGATGAAGAGGTTGAGGAGTTTGAAAATTGTAAAGATCACGGACAAAATGATATGGTAGCAATCACTGGTAGTTCTCAGGAAAAGGAAGAAACTGACACTGGAGAAGAGGAAGAAGAAGTTTAAGGAAGAGTTGATATGGAAGCCGAATTGGAAGCAGCTCTTGAAGAGATAGATGTTTGGAGATCCAAAAGGAAGAAAGCCAATAAAGTGGTTCGTGATGCCAAACTCTATATGCAACAACAGGATGAAGAAAAGTCAGAACTGTTAGAAGAAATTGAAAGACTAAAATCCTCAACACCAGAGAGCTCAGAAAATATTGTTGAGCATAAGCTTAGAATTGAGGAACAAAATAAGGAAATTGATTGTTTGACTAACACAGGAAAGGAGCAGGTCAGACGTATCAAAGAGCTTGAAGAAGAAGTGTTCAGTCTGCGATGAAAAATGAAGGATCAAGAAAAACTCTTGACCCCCAATGTGATATCAGAAAAGCATTCCATTCAGAAGACAGAGAAGATGAAAGAGGAGGCTCGTAGTTCAGCAGGAGTGAAGTAGAAAGAAAGTTCAAATGCTAAGGTTGATTTAGGGATGGATAAGAAACAAAAATCGGTGGCAGTTAATGTCCTACCACAAGCACCCATCCCGAAATTGAAGGTTTATTTGGGCACAAAACAAAATCAGAATATTCATAGATCTCAAAGGGAAACTCGTAGTGCTGATATATCACGAAAGAATGTACCCTATATCAGGTGTTATTGCTGTGGGAAAATGGGACATTCACAGTATGTGTGTTCCATAGCCAAGATATATAGAAGGGAACAAGAACAGAAATGGAAGCCAAACAGAGAATGGTTTTCCAGACCATGTTTTGAAGGACACTGTTTTTGGTGCGGAGGATTTGGGCACATGGCTAGGTATTGTACTTCAACCATTCAGAGAAATGTGCCAAAGCAGAATCAAAACGTTCACAAGCAGCATGTCAATAAACTGACAGGTGAGTTAAAAACGCAGAATAGATTTGCGGCTTCGCAAGATGAGGCTGGTCCATCATACTATGAGAAAGAATAGAAGACCCAATCCATGCCGAGTGTGAAAGAAAAAGTATGGACCAAAAAGAAGAAAAATGAGAAGGTCGTGGTGGAAGAGATTGCCCTTAAAGCATCAGATCGATCTGGTGTTTGGATCCTTGACAGTGGTTGCACATCCCACATGACAGGTAATAGGGATCTTGTTACAGGCATCAAATATGACAAACAAGGAGTTGTCAAATTTGGAAATGATGAAGGCCTGAAGATTGTTGGCTCAGGGAAAGCCAAGTTTAGGGGAAAAGAGATGAGACGTGCTGATGTCTTGGTAGTAGAGGGTCTCAGTCATAACTTACTCAGTGTCAGTCAACTATGTGACTCTGGGCACTCTATCTGATTTACCGAGAAGATGTGTGTTGTGAAAGGAAAAGATGGAGCAACTGTTCTGCAGGGAAAAACGTCAAAGGGAAATCTCTACCTTGTAGTTTGGGAAGAAGATACATGCCTTTTATCCAGAGAGGAAGAAAACCAACTGTGGCATAAGTGACTTGGTCATCTATGCCAACCATCTATGGAGGATCTCATAAAGTGTGATGCTGCTAGAGACCTTCCCAAGCTATCACGTGATCGCACTCATACGTGTGATGCTTGCCAACAAGGGAAGATCATCAGAAAGACATACAGGCCAAAGGAACAGAAATCAACTAGAGTGCTCGAACTGGTTCATGCTGATGTATGTGGACCTTTCTCACTACGAGCTATAAATGGGCAAAGGTACTATGTCCTTTTCATTGATGACTATAGCAGAATGGCATGGGTATTCATCATTACCCATAAGACAGAGGTGTTCAGTTGCATAAAGCAGTATAGGAGGGAATCAGAAAAGATGTTTGGGCAGAAAATTCTGAAGTTTCGTACTAATAATGGTACAGAATTCACAAACAGTCAAGTTGAAAACTATCTCAAGAAACATGGGATAAGGCATCAAGTTTCATCGGTAAGAACACCCCAACAGAATGGAGTGGTTGAAAGGAGAAATAGGATCATCAACAACATGGCGAGAACAATGCTTATTGATAAAGACCTTCCATAGAAATTTTGGAAGGAAGCAGTTTTGACATCGGTCTACGTTTCAAATAGGTCTTTGTTGTGTCCGAAGCAAGGGAAGACTCCGTATGAACTGTGGTACGGAAAGAAGCCAACGCTGAAATACTTTCGAATCTTTGGAAGTAAGTGTTTCAATCTCAACAAAGAAAATCACAGGATGTTTGAGGCACGAGGAGATGAGGGGATATTCCTTGGCTATTCAGGGAAAATCAAAGCATATAAATGTTTCAACAAAAGGCTGGGAAAAATCATTGAGAGCAATGATGTCACTATAGTTTAAAATGAACCGAATACTCAACAATCCAGTGAACAGTTCCTGGATGAAAGTGATGATGAGGTAAGCAACCCAGGGGGAGTAGAAGTGGCAGAAGCTGATTCAGAAGAAGATACTGATGATGAAGAAGAAAGTGTCAAGTCTGTGTCTACGAGGAAGCCAAAGAGTCGAGCTGAAATTGATAGGGAGAATATCATTGTTGATCAAACAGCTCCAGTTCAGACTCGAAGAATGAAATCATCATAGCAAACATCATTTTTATCTCAAGTGGAGCCGAAATTTTTTTCCGATGCAGCTGAAGATGAAAACTGGGTTCAGGCTATGAACGAAGAGCTTGATCAGATTGAAAATAACCTAACATGGGAGATTGTTTCGAGGCCAGCAGACAAGAATGTCATCGAGACTAAATGGTTCTATCGCAACAAGATGAATGAATATGGCACAGTGATTCGGAAAAAAGCACGACTAGTGTGAAAGGGGTACTCCCAGATCGAGGGAATAGATGTCGATGAGACATTTGCACCAGTTGCAAGGCTGGAGACAATCAGATTATTTTTGGCCATAGCAGTGCAACGAAAGTTCAAGGTGTTCCAGATGGATGTCAAATCCGCATTCTTGAATGGGGTTCTGGAAGAGGAGGTGTATATTGAGCATCCAGATGGTTTTCTCATTCATGAGGATGAGAACAAAGTTTGCAGGCTAAAGAAGGCATTGTATGGGCTGAAACAAGAACCAAGGGCATGGTACTCAAGGCTTGATTAGTACTTGAAGAAGCATGGTTTTCAGCGTGGAGGAGTAGATTACAATCTCTATTTCAGTAATGACAGTAATCAAAGGATGATGGTGTTGGTTTATGTCGATGACATAATATTTGGCGGATCAGATGAAGCTCAGTGTAGACAGTTTTCCGAATTCAGGAAAAATGAGTTTGAAATGTCAATGATTGGAGAGCTAACGTTTTTCCTTGGTCTACAGGTGACACAAGGAAGGAATGAAACATTCATTTCTCAATCTAAATATGCCAAGGAGGTCCTAAGAAGGTTTGTAATGGAAAATTCCAAGGAGATGAAGACTCCGGTGGCTACCCGGATGAAATTATCAAAAGATGAGGATGGCAAGGCAGTTAATATTACAGAATACAGGCAAATAATTGGAAGTCTGTTGTACTTAACCGCAACAAGGCCTGATATTGTTTTCGCCACATGCCAAGCAGCGAGATATCAGAGCAATCACAAGGAAAGCCACATGCTTGCAGTGAAAAGAATACTTTGGTATATCCAGTGCACGGTGGATTTCGGCTTGACATATACTGATAAATCTCAGACAGAGTTATTGGGCTATACTGATGCAGACTAGGCCGGTTCAGCGGATGATAGGAAATCAACGCCAGGTGGTGCTTTCTATCTTGGTGGCTTGTGTATTTCTTGGCTTAGCAAGAAGTATGATTTCATTTCATTGAGCACCATAGAAGCTGAGTATATTGCGGCCACTCAAAAATGCACATAGTTATTGTGGATGAAGCAGCAGCTTGAAAATATGGGAGTTGAAGTGAAGTCTCCGATCGGAATCCAGTGCGACTACTCAAGTGCTATAAATCTTAGCAAAAATCCCGTACATCATTCAAGGACAAAGCACATTGAGATTAAGTATCATTTTATCAAGGAGAAGGTTGACCAGGGAATCGTGAAGTTGGAGTACGTGCCTACAGAGCTATAGGTCGCAGACATTCTGACAAAGACCTTACCTAAGGAAGCTTTTGAGAGGCATCGACTGGCTCTGGGAGTTCAGTCGATTCCCCGCACTTGAAATAGTCTGGATATGGGACCCCCGCCTCTCCCTGAGGTGTGATGTGTTTTTCCCTAATGCGCTGTTTTGTGTTCTCTACTCTGTTACAGACTACAAAGGAGTGACCTTTGGGTTCGTTGACAAAGGGGGAGAAAATAGTGTGTTAAAGGGGGAGAAAATAGTGATTGGGAGACGGTGTGGCTATTTGAAAAATCATGACAGATACGGGGAGAAGCTGACAGGTGGAGAAGCCAAAAAGGGGGAGCAATGAGAAAGGGGAAAGTGTTTTTAAATATGACGATGCTAGAAGTGATCGATCAAAGCATAGAAATCAAGACAACTGAGGATCGTGATAAAAGCAGAACAGTGGTGTTGGAATGGCGTGCGATGGTGTCCAGCTATCAACAATTGGTATCGATTTAAGAATTCACCAATTGCTATCAGTCTGGTTCAACAATTGGTATCAATTTAAGAATTGGTATCATGGTGGAATAGACAATTGGGGTATGACATGAAGTGATTCATTGATGATCTTTTCATACTACTCTTGTTTCTCACGCCGAGCATTGCTCATGTGGGATTAGAGTACGTGTTAAGTAATTCCTTGAACGCTATAATAATCGCAAGAGGCGAATGGTGGTAGTGGCTGGAAGAAGACTCAGGGAGGTATCAAAGTGCAGAAAATCATTTTGAGCAGAGTTGTGAAGAGTTTTCAACAAACCCAATGGGGGAGATTGTTGGGCAAAAATCCCTCAAGGTAACATTGCAGTATTTTTGGGTTGATTGTGTTTGTTGACAAAGCAGGTTTTCATGGATATTTGTTGAGTTCCCAAGATGTTGTTGACAATCCTTGTTGACAAAGAACGATGACAAAGGAAAGGTTGATCTGGAGGCGGTACAAAAGAGCAGTACAAGGTGGCGTCGTTTCCCAGTGTTTGCCAAATTTTTGGGGTCCAAAATTTGGAGTTTGGTGAGCATCCCGAAAAGTGGATTTCCATGAAGTGCATAATTTCATATGGAAAAGGCATGAATTTCATGAAGATAGGATGCATGGTTTGGAATTCGCGAAGACCAGAGGAATGAAGGCGGTGATGCTTCGCGATTACGTCAAGCTTCGCGAACGAGAGAGGCTGAAGAGCTTCGCGGTGAAGGCGCGAAGGAATGTTGGGCTTCGCAAGGGATCTTCGCGGCGAAGTCGCGAAGGTATGATGACGGTGATTCATCGTGACTATGTCAAGCTCCGCGAACGGAAAAGTTTCGTGGTGCTTCGCGGTTTGGACAGAATTCTGGCGGAAACTTTGGAGCATCGCGATTTAAGATGACGTGGTGTTGACTTCGCGCAGAAAGTTCAAGGGTCGGTGGAATCACCTATAAATAGAGGCCGACCCCTTCGAGCGAAGTAGAGAGATAATTTTCAGAGAAAATCATTTGCTCTCGATTTGCGAAGGTGGTTCACAGAGCCAGTGTGCTTCGCGAAAGAGGAGCTTCGCGGTGGCTATTGTAGCCCCGCGAAACCTGCAAGCTCCGCGTTGGCGTACTAAGATTCGCGAGGGTCGTTGCTTTGCGACGTCTTGAGCATCGCGAGAGTGCTTCGCGAGGGAGCTTCGCGAGAGAGCTTCGCGAAAAGGCAGGAGCTTCGCGAAGGCTTGTTTGAGCTTTGCGAAATTGGGAGCCTAGCGAAGTAGGGTGCTTCGCGAAGGTCTTTCCAAAGGTAGTTTGCCCAATGGATAGTGGAAAAGGGGTATTCATCTACGGGTGAAAGTTGAACTTCAACAGAGCATCTACATACAGAGAAAGATGCATTCCTTAGTGGAAATGAAGAGACCTACAGGTCTATAAACTGTGAGTGAATCCCTTCCAAGAGCAGTGAGCTTAGGAAGAGGAAGAAGGTGATCCTCTCCACCGGCAGTGAGCCAGAGAGAGAGAAACAGGGAGTGTCCCTTGGAAAAGCAGTGAGCTGACCCTAAACATTGTAAGGGCAGTGAGCCTGGGCATAGAAGTGATCTAGCCCGAACATTGTAAACCACAGCTAGTGAAGTTTAGTGTAATTGGTACGACCGGCAACTTGTCGGCGTATGCTCCTTGGACGTAGCCCTTTACGGTGAACCAAGTAAAATTGGTGTGTCCTGTGCATGCTTTACTTTCTGTCTACTTTGTGCAACAGGAAAGAGAGAGAAGAGTGTTTTTCTTAACAGAAAAACAAGATCAGAATGGGCATTTATTTTAAATTAGTCATACCCTGATTCACCCCCACTCAGGGTATTCATCCTTGTGGACGTAACAAGAAGAATAAATCATTATAACATTTAAAGCGATGTTTTACTTAATGAGTCCCTAGTCACATAAGAAAATACATGAAATAAAATTATTATGGAATAACATTTAAAAAATCTTATAATGTCATGAGAAAAAGTTAATTCATGATATAATATGTAAAACGTAAGTATATACACCATATAAAGTGAATTGGTGTTTAAAAACAAATAAATTTCAATGGAATGAAAATTGAGACAAAATCACTTATAAAGATCACATAATTATATTAATGAAAAATAAATGAAATAATTATGTGTGAAAAATATAAACACACCCAATATAAGTGGATATTAAGTGTAAAACAATTATAGGTAATTCACACATATTCATGGAAAAACAAAACCAATTACATGGATATTAAACTCAATGAATGGAGATTGAGCTAAGATTTCCCTTACGAAGTTCGTATAAATGACGTAAGAATTTATCAATGGGGTGGTTATATGATGCAATATAATATCCACATAAAGGTAAGTAGGAATTATAATATAACTAAATAAACAGTGATTCCACACATAATCATGGAATAATATAATTTATAATGTCTGTGTGAAACCCAAAGAGTGTAAATTGAGTTTATAAATTCCCCTATGAAAATTCGGCGGCCTAACGACATCACATAAATTTCTGAAAATGAGTTGATGAGAGAAAAAAAGGTATCTCATTACATGGAAATAAAAGTTACCACAATATTGATATATTAGAACATATTCTAGCATATGAAAATGTAAATTAAAAGACATAACATAAAAGAAGTCTTTGACTAAAAGTGGAGGGTGAATGGTTCCCTTGCCTTGAGTCTAATTAGTCAAGTATGTTTCATGTTATTCCTAAATAATAAACTTAATTTAATTTATAATTTATTAAAATCATATTTTAAATTTATTATTCCATTTTAATATCTTATTGCCTTGTTATAAAAATATTGTAATTATTTAGGTTCATATCGATCGTTTTGTCAATGTTTGGTACTTGAGTCGAAAATGAACTTGTTATAATTAAAAATTGTCCATGCAGTCCAAATTCCATTATCTCCATAATATTATACATGATTTAAATATAATATATATCAATTACATATTGTTTTATATCCAGAATATATTATTTATAATAGTCCATAACATTTGGATATAAAAATGAAATGCACCGTTCACGGAGACGGTAAGTCGTACGTACGCATGAACGCTACTTTCATTTCATTTTCATTTAAAACATAAATTATAAATATTAATATTATAGATAAATTATAATATATATTTTATATATGTTACATAAGTCCATTAATTCAATCATTTATATGTTACATGTATAGCATTAATGAGCCATATCACATTGAGGGGCGATAATCCACACTTCCTCAAATGAAATTATCGTATTTACGTGTTATGGAAAGTATAAATGTCTTATGTAAATGAAAAATACCGAATTATAGAGTCAATTTAAACAAAATATATATCATATATAAATAAATTTACATCATAATGTCTTCCATGAGAGGCAGTAAGAGAGAATTGAATAATCGTCATTTCGTGAGGCAGTACTTCACCGTCCATAGAAACAATATGTTTTTAATCAAATAATGGAGGTGCATTTAAGTGTAGGTATAAAAAATGGAATTAAAACATCCAATTATACTTATAATATGGATTTTATAATATAATAATCGAATAAAGAGAGTATAGGGGGTTTGAGAAGGGAAAATAAATGAAAGAAGCTTGAGAGAAGACATTACCTTAAATCCGGTAACTTCTTATTTATTTAAGCTAAAAGGACTAATTTATTGCCTTATTCCTAAGGTAAGGATTATCATAAGAAGAGAGTGATTTTGGGAGATTATTTGGGAAGAGGTTGGACCAGCCAAGGAGGCTTGAGAGGTGTGAGTAAGGGTTAGAGGTGATACCCTTTTATAAGTGGGAGGAGGGGCTCTTCTGGAATGTTTGAAAGTTTTATTTTATTATAAAATTATTTTCGGTTTAAAAAGGTCCCGAAGTAATTTATTTAAGTGATAAGATGATTTTGGGTTGAAAAAGCTCAACCAATAGGTTTTATACAAATGTAGGTCCCAAATTGAACCTTTTCTTTTAGTATTGACCCTTATTTATCTAATTTAACTCTTACCATGTCTTCTTGTATATTCATACTATTTGGTTAATATATTTACTATATAATTTTAATAGAAACTAATGTGGTTCATTAATGACATTTTAAACATTATATAAGTCATTTGGCTTAATATTAGATTTTTAGAAATTTTATAACATTTAATAAAGTAGTATTTGTTTTTAAAACTCATTTTTGTCATTTTTTATACTATTCATAGCATTACTTTTTATAAATCCATAAAAACATTATTATTAAGAAAAATCTTCGTAAATTCTAAGATAACATGTAATAATCATCCTTAAAATTCTTTTATTCCATAAAAAGTTTCAAAATAAATTTATCTTAATTTTTATAATCTTATTTATTTAAATCAATCCTTAATAAGGTAATCACTACATCATCCTTGTTTAAAAAATATATTTATTTATTTGATGTCTAAAAATTATAAATAAACTTTCATGATGTAGAATATATTTTCATAATTATAATTATTATTTATAGTCTAAGAGATCACTTATATTACCCTATATAGAAATATTGTTAGTAAAAGAAACATGATTAGGGTATACATTCATTAACATTTAAATAAAAGTAATTAAATGTCATTTTCAAACACAAGTTTCTCCATGGGGTCCTAAAATCAACCCAAGGATTCCCATGGTAAGAAAATATCTCATCTAAGAGTATGAGGACATTTTTTATGGTATTTTAATATTATTATAATATTATTTGTTACCTTAATTTTCTAGATTTACCCTTTTACCATGGGAAATAAAATATTTACGGATGTTACTATTCATAATGTCTAAAAATAAAAGTTACATATTTAAAAAATTTGGACCAAATAATTCAAATATGGAATCCATTTTTAGAAATTAAAAATACAGATGTTTCAGTAATTAATTGAAAATTAACTCTCATTGTCAAAACCAAAAATCCATTTTATAAGAAATACTAACTATCAAAATATTGACATGTGTTTATGTCCAATTAAAATGTGAAATTATTTCCAATTACCATAATTTTATTAAATGATAAAAATATAATCCAATTATACTTTAAAAAAAATAAAAAGGCAATCTAAATATATATATAAATTAGAAAAAAAGGTAGTTTTGAATTAAAATGCTGTATTTTTCACTATTCATTTGAAATTTGAACTTTACCAAAATTACATCCAGATTTTATTTTGATGTCTGACATCTAAATAAGGATATAATGTTTTCAAATATAACATATAAAAGTGAAAAAAATTATTTAAAAAAGGTTCACCATCAAAATGCGATAAAATGACATTTTAAAAAAATTAGAGATTTTCATGCTTAAAATCAGATTCATTCTTATTTTAAGCCTCTAAAATATATTGGATAAATTTAAAAACATTTAACTAACATTTCTAATAATAATTTAGTTAGTTGTTTTCATTCCCAGAAAAACAAAAACTATTTATTAACTAACATTTACATTAATAATATAATTATATTATTTTTCGGTATAACTCAAAGTTGTGTGCAACATAATATTAAAAAGAAACCCGCTATTGCGTGTTGAGTACGCTCTCACACAAAGTTTCCACTGTAACATTAATTTAATATCATTTTCATAAAAATGAATATACATGAAAATATATTATTCGATAAATACATGGGTCTTTATATCCTTCCCCCTTTTGGAAATGGAATCCTCGCAATATTAAAACTGGGCTTAGAAACATCATCCAAAGACCCACATCGGTAAAAGAGTCAATAAAACATTCACATTAAAAGAAAGAAAGATAATTAAAAAATTTCATCAAAGTTAAATCATACTAGGATTCTATATAGGAAAACATGGACATGGAAGAGAATCTAACCATCATGTTATGATGGAGAGTTGTAGAAAACATGATCAGGAGAAAGTTATCCACTAGAATATAACAAAAATGTGATATGTTAAAAGGTATTTGATCCCCAGTAGAAAAAGTAAACGAACAATGTTTTTCTGGTTAAATTTAATTTTCATAAAGTTTCATAAATTATTTTATGTGATTTATTAAGAACATAATAAAATATAATTACTTGTCATGTAGTGTTTAATCCTTCAGTAAATTTCTACCAGAAACACATCTTTTCTCCAAACCATGAGTATTCAAGATGACATGGTCACACTTGAAGCACTATAATCAACTTCTATAGAATTACGTAATCCCAAAAAGATGAACTATATATTTTCCACGTCTTTAGACATTAAAAACTACCAAAATGGTTAGTATAAGATCAGATAATCCCCAAAATAATAATTCATTATTAAAATAAATTATACTCTCAATCTCAAAAATTGAACAAACAATACCCAAACTTCAATAAAGACTATTCAATATATAATTGTCTTTCAAATTCTTCAATGTAATCCAAACTAATATTGAAACCCAAAACTCAAAGGAATTTGATCGCATAGTCTTCTATGATAAATCTTAAAATTTATCTCCAAATAACATCAACTACTTTTAATGTCTCATACTAAAAATTAATTAACCTAATCACATATTCTCTATGAGAGGTTAGTCAGTTACACAAATAACCAAAATCACCATATTTCCAAAACAAGAACATATATTCTTCCAAAATAATATTTCAACCATCACTCCACAAATGAAATCCCATACAATTTTATTTCCCTTAGTATTATAGTGTTCCCAAAGGAGAGAAAATCCTCTAAAATAACATTTATCACTTAATAATCACATAATTTTCCTATACTAACAATATCAATTTGATAAAACCTAAGTTCCAAAATTAACTTATTCTTAATTCAAAAAATTATTTAACTAAATAAGAAAATTCATACTGACTAGGGACATCATGTATGTTTGTGGTAAGTGATGTGCCCTTATCTCCCTTGAGTTGTTGGTTTGATTCCCATGGCCTTGTCATATGCGACGGGTTGTCACCCATCCTGTGAGTTTTCCTTTTTCAAAAACCATATAATTCTTATAACATTCTCAAAATAAGATAATTTCATAAAATATTACCATAACCTACTTCATTCTCAAAAGTTATCTAAAACCATTCATTTTTCATCCCAAAATTTAATAACCATTAATCACTTAAAATAGAAAGATCATATGAACCCCTAAGGTTATCCATTATGTCCACACAAGAAAAGGAAATTCTTCCATGAATAAAATTTTCACATATCAAACATCAAGGTTACACATATTAGAAATATTCTTCCCAAAGTAATCCCATAATCATGAGATCATTAATACTTTTAAACATTTCATCATCCTACAACCTACCAAAACTCTTGAATACCTTATATGTATACTTATTACTCATTTAGTGCTCTGCATAATCCATTAACTATGCATTTCGACCTTATTTCTTAGTACATCATTCCTGCAGATCGAATATCCTAATCATTTATAAATATTAATCAAATGATGATTCATTCATTATGGATAAGAATATAAATCATTTCTTGAATTCATATATCATGATCTTAAGGATGTTTCCTTTCTCTTTCAGCATCTTGGAATACTTTCAAAATGTAAACATTCACAACACTTTTGTAATTTCACTTTTCGATAGAATTGGATAAATGAGATCATGAAATTATATGAGAAAGATACCGTGACCCATAAAAAATTTAGAAATTAATAGGTGTTGGATAGCTCAAAGAATTTCATGCAAGTGATTTGAATACTGATGAAGCTACAAAAATCATTCGAACAGGCGTTTTCTATAAGAGTGATGATCAAATTTTCAGGGAGGGTTAAAAAAGTTATGCAAGATCTATTTCCTTCCATCATGACAAATGATCCTTAATCTAATGAAAATAATCAATAGTTAATGATGAAATAGATTAATAAAAAAATAATCCTCACTTTGTTAAATATAAAATAAAAAATTTTCTATTACACTAATACATCTGCATCCTTATATCTACATTGTTCAAGTTTTTTCCAAATATGCCTATTTTACCATAACCCTCCAAAAACGTCCATATGATAATAACCCTGTTGGTTATATGGGATCCTTTACCTACACCCAAATAACACCCTAACCTCTAAAGTTAATTAAAATGACCTATGATACCAACAATAAGTCATCGGCCTTAAATATTACAAAATATTGAATTAAGTTAATAATTTACAATGAGGATATTTTCAGGTTTAGGGTTTTAGAGAATGAGGTCGTAAATATTACATCAATACTCAAACGATTACAAAGTAGACACTTATACTCTATACAATTTTTTAACAATAATAAATCTCCTTAAATAAAACCATAAATCTTTTCTTTATATAAATTTTCTCGAATATATCCTTTCTCTTACCCTTCTTTATACCCTGTGAAAAACATTTCAAAAACTTGGGATGAGTACAAAAATTTCAGTAAGGTTTATAAAATAAATAAAGAAAACATTATCCCATCAATACATTTAAATCAATGAAATCATACTTCTCAATCATAAAACATATTCTCTTTAACAAAACTCTTTAAATCATTAGATCTATGAATAAAACATAGAAATAAAAAATTAAAAAGGTAACATGTGGCGTCCAGAACATACTTACGTTGTATATTTCATATCTACATGGGGAATTAGGTTTGGAATGCCCATCACAATATATTCCCTAAATATCTTAGGATAAACATTAATGTTTACCTCTGTCACATTATGCAATGTATTAGAGAGCTATCTTGGAATCAGCCGCCCTAGGATTATCACAGAACCACTCGTATTTGGTCTATCACATAACCACCCTTCAAATGTCCAAGTACCATTGCGTAATCAAAAAAACATAATTGATTAAAATTATAAAAATTTCATTCATCAACCACAATGAATCAATTCAAGATATGGAAATGTTCAATCCATTTCCAAAATAATTAAAAGAATTTAATAAATAGATTATTTATTCAATGTGTCACATACCACATTGAAACCTTTAAAGTAATTAACATTTTAAATCATTAATGTTCATATAAATAAATCTGAAAAATAATTTTGAATACATGGTAATTAATTAGAATGATTTAGAACAATCAATATTTAAAATATTTAAAACGATGATTCAGTTAAAGAGTCACTTTCCACTTTAGAAAGTACTGGAATAAAAATAATTAGGGAATAACATCAATAAAAGAATATAATATCATGAGAGTAAAGAGAATAATTATATAATATTTCATAGGGAAGTATATACACCATATAAAGTGAATTGGTGTATAAAAACAAATAAATCTCAATGGAATGTATATTGACACAAAACCCCTTACAAAGATAGTATCTTTTGATTAAGGATAAATAAATTACATAATTATTGTTGAAAAATAAAAAACACTCAATATAAGTGGATATTAAGTGTAAACCAATCATAGTTCATTCACACGTATTATTGAAAAAAAACAATGACATGTATATTTAACTCAATGAATAGAGATTGAGCTAAGATTTCCATTATAATGTTTGTATAAATGACGTAAGAATTTACCAATGGGGTGATTATGTGTTGCAAAAGAATATCCACATAAAGGGGAGTGGAAATTTTATCATAAATAAAAAAATTATTCCACACATAATCATGGAATAATATAATCAATGATGTATGTGTAAAAACAAAAGTGAGGGAATTGAGTTTAGAAATTCTCTTATGAAAATTCAGCTGCATAACAGCGTCACATGAAATGCAGAAAATGAGTTTATGAGAGAGAAAAGGGTATCTTATAACTTATAAATAAAATTTAAATCAATAAGGATATAAAATAAATTAACCCAAAATATGAAAATTAATATAAATAGACATAACATAAAAGAATTCTTTGACTAAAAGAGGATGGTAAAAGGTTCCCTTACATTGAGTCTGATTCGTCACGTATGTTCCTTTTTCTTCAATAATAACAAACATTATTTAATTTATACATTATTAAGAACCTTTTTTAATTTTATTATTCCTTTTTTATAACTTATTACCTTTCTATAACAATCATATATTTATTCATGTTCATATCCATCATTTTGTTGATGTTCAGTACTTGAGTAAAAAATGAACTTTTTATCATTACACATTGTCCATCTGGTCAAAAGTACATTAACTCTAGAATTGTATTCATATTTAAATATCATATAAATCCTGTATATATTTATTTTTATGCATTATATATGTATATAGAATAGTCCATAACACTTGGATATCAGAAATGAAATGCACTATTCATGAGGATGTTAATCAGTACGTACGCATGAACACTACATTCATTTATTTTTCATCTAAAAATTTAATTATAAATTGGTATAATATAATTAATTTATAATATATCTGTTATATGTGTCACATAGGTTAATTAATTCTATCCTTTATACATTCCATGTATATAATGAACGGGTTATATCACTTTGAGGGGGCTGCAGTCTGCAATTCCTCAAATGAAATTATCATATTTATGTGTTTCAGAAAGCATAAAGGTGTGTTGAAAAAGAAAAATTCAGAAGAACTGAGACAATATAAATATAATTTATATCATATATAAATATTTTTTTATCATAATGGACACCATGAGAGGTGGTAGGAGATAATTGAACAATCATTGTTTAAGGATGTAGTAGTTCTCCATCCACATAAACAGTATGTTCTAAATCCATTAGATGGAGGTTTGTATGAGTGTAGATAAAATAAGAGGAATAAAAACAACTTATTATACTTAAGATACTAGTTTTTTTAAAATAAATTAATAAAATGAGGTTAGGGCATTGGATGAGGTAAAATAAATGAAAGAAGATTGATTGAAGACATTACCTCAAATCAGGTAACTACTTTTGATTTAAGCTAAAAGGCCTTCTAGAACTGACTTCTAAAAAGGTGAGGATTCTAAGAGGAAGATAGGGATTTTGGGAGATTATTTTGGTAGATTTTGGATGATCCAAGGATTCTTGAGAGTTGTGAGTAAGGGATAGAGGTGATTCCCTTTTATAAGAGGGAGGAGGCGCACTTTAGGAAAGTTTGAATGTATTTTTTATTATAAAATTACTTTCGGTTTGAGAAGGAACCAATGTAATTTATTTTAAATATAAAATGTATTTGGGTCGAAAACTTCTCAACAAATAGGTTTTAGACAAGTCTGGGCCACAAATGTTACCTTATCGTTTATCTTTAACCCTTAGTTAACAATTTTAACACTTACCATATCTTCTTGTATATTCATGCAATATGGTTAATATAGTTACTATAAAATACCAATAGAACCTCAAATGGTTCATTAATGACATGGTAAACATTATATAAGTCATTTGGCCGAATCCTTGATTTTTAAGACTATTATATCTTTTAACAAAATAGTATTGGTTTTAAAAACTCATTTATGTCAATTTTTATACTATTCATATCATGACATTTAAAAAATCCATAACAACATGATTATTTCGAAAAAAACATCATTAATTAAAATAATACATGTCATAAAAGTATAAAATACTCATATATGGAATAAAAAATTTCAAAATAAATTTATTTTAATTTTTATAATCTCATTTATTTAAATCATTCATTTGTAAGGTAATCCCTACATTAGAATTGTGTCATAAATATATTTATTTATTTGATGTCAAAAAATTATAAATAAAACATTAGGATGTAGGAAATATTTTTATATTTCTAATTACTATTTATAGTCAATGATATCACTTGTATAACCCCATATTAAAAAATTAGTAAAAGATACAAGCTTAGGGTATACTTTCCTTAACTTTAAATAAAAAGTAATTAAATGTCATTTTCACACAAAAGTGGCTCCATGGGGTCCTAAAATAGACCCAAAGATTCCATGGGTAGGATATATCTAATCCAATAGGGTTAGTACATCTGGTCAGATAGTTTAATATTATTATAATATTATTTATACCCTTATTTACCAAATTTACCCTTTAATCGTGGTAAATAAAATATTTATTGAAGTTACAATTCATAATGTCTAAAAATAAAAGGTGTGTATTACACAATTTGGACCACTTCATTCCAAATATGGAATCCATTTTTCCAAATTAAAAACACAGAAGTTTCAGTAATTATTTTAAAATTATTTTCCATTGTTAAAACCAAAAAGCGGGTTTTTAAGAAGTAATAACTATCAAAAGATTGACATGTGTTTATGTTCAATTAGAATGTAAAATTACATACAATGATAATAATTGGATAAAATTATAAAAATATATTCTAATTATACTTTAAAAATAATAAAAAAATATAATCTAACTAAATAAATAAAATAGATGAAATTTTATTTTTCAATTAAAATGAAGTATTTTTCACTATTTGTTAAAAAATTAACATTACCAAAAAATAACAAAATATCATAAAAAGTGAATTTTGATGTCCTGATTCTAAATAAGGGTTTTATTTTTTCAAATTTAACATATAAAAGTTACAAAATGATATTTAAAAGGGTATTCAATCAAAAGGTCGTAAAACAACATATTAAAAAAATCGAGTTTTTCATTCTTAAAATCGAAATCATTCATATTTTAAGTCTCTGAATTTTTTTGAATATATGTAAAAACATTTGAAAAAATATTTTTATCACAACCTTTTTTTATGTTTATTCTCAAAAATACAGCAACAATTTGTTAACTACAATTTAAAATAATAATAATATTATTTTATTTTTCGGTATAACTCAAAGTTGTGTACAAAATAAGATTTCAACAAAACTAGTTATTTAATTTATAGTATGCTATTATAAATATTGTTCTCTTCAATATAACATTAATTTCATATTCATAAATATTAATAGATATGAAAATTTATTATTCTATAAATGTCTGGGTTGCAACAATTTATTTAGATACATTTAGTTTGAAAAAATAGTTATAATTAGTAATTTTTTAGTATAAATTAACTAATGAATATATTGGGATTAAATATTCTAAAATATTGATAAAATAATTATTATGTGGTTATATGTGAAATTAAATCCCTATCTGGATACAAAAAAGTAGATTTCGCCCTAGAACTAATGTACCTAGGAGTAAAAACTCCAACAAGGTTTTTTTTAAAGGTTGGAGCCGAAGCCTCATTTATTATTAAAGCAAAGAAAATAACTCTTTAGTTGGGTAGAGGGAGACCCATTACATAGCCCGAAGGCCTAGTGGTCATTTATCCCATTACATGGCCCATAGACCCATTTTTTTTGCCCAAGGCCCTTTCTGTGAATAGTGCTGCTACAATACCTGCGCTGCTATAGTACTGCACAGTACCCGCCTCTGCTACAATACTCTGCCGCCGCTACAATGACCTGCCACCACTACAGTACCCGCCATTGCTACAGTGTCGCCTCTACTACATTACGCTACAGTACTACTACAGTGACCTGCGCCCAATGGGTTTTGAACCCCCATTTTCCTGTAGATTTATGGGGCGCTTACCACTAATCCAAACCCCAACTACATGAAGAAACGTGTTGTGGGTAAATAGTTATTGGGGATTGCCACACCACGCGTATTATGGGCCCCATTCACCACCTGCGCGCCCCTCGTCCCTAGATAAATTCAAGTGTGGCGAGGCTCGAACCTGCGCCAGTTCTGTTGCCAAGGAGTGGCCACCGTACACGGTACCACTAAGCCAACCCCGGTCGGATCGAACAAGGTGATTTGGGATTGACTTAGGTAATCCTATTAAACAAAAAACATGCCTTGTTTCACTCCTAGTAAGACATTCCTTGGGGATATGTTTTTGATGATTTATGTTTTCTTCATAAACTACTATAATACCAAGGAAATGAAAATTCAAATCATTATATTTGACAATTATAAAATGATAATTATGATGATATAAAATGAAATAGACAAAGACAAAGACATTAAAGAATGAAAGTTTTTATTAGTGATTTAATTTTTTTAGTTAGTTTCAAATATTTTATTATTAAGTAGTTTAATTAGTTATATATAGTTTATAAATAATAATTCTTATTAGTATTGATTAAGTATATATTAATTAATGAATAATGTAGTATTAAAAAAAGAATACTTAAATTTATTGGACAATAATAATTAACTAATGAATATCATATGATTAATGATTAATAAATAATGATTATTGAGTGATTGAAGAATTATTAACTAATGAATAAATTAGTAATTTTTAACTAGTGATTAAAGAATGATTAACTAAGTAAAAACTATACTAAGAAACTTTAGTTTCATAGTCTAGAATATAAGAATATTTTTTAAAAATTCATAATCATAATGTTTATATATTTTTGAAATAATAGTTATTATTAGTAATGATTAATTATATATTAATTTATTAATAATGTTGGATTAACAAATGATTACATATAATGATTATATAATGATACTTATGATCATATAATGTGAAATATATAAAAAAATCATTAAATAATAAATATTTTCTTTACAATATATAAGAAATACCATTAAATTTTTCAATAGAACATGGTTTGGAGGAGATGAGCCTCACTTCAGACCTAAGGTAAAATCTAGCTTATTTTCAATTGGTAGCTTAATAACATGTTCAAATAATATGTACTTAACTTTATAATTTTGAAAATATTGCATCATTATAATAACATCTTAGATAACGTATAATATATATTATTAGAAGGCCGAAAGATTTTTAAAATTCCAATGTTATGTACATAACTTTTGAAGATGTTATTAAACTACCAAGTGAAAATAAGATGCCTTTACCTCATGTTCTAATTGAGGCTAATCTCATTCCAAAACAAGTTCTATGGAAAAAATATAAATGTTCTTTTGTATGTAGTATTGAATTCGTGTATTATTTAACATCCTTTTTATTCCCTATTTCACATTATATGATCATAATTGTCATTTTATAAATGATAATTATTTGGATTTGATGTTTTGTCTTTATTTTACCATGGCTTCCAAAAAAATGTGTGACTTATATTCTAAAAAACTTGTATATAATGAAACTTTAGTATCATATATTGGGGTATAAACATGTTCTAAAATGTTATTATAATAACTATTATATGGTCAACCATCATTATTATTATTAGTAAAACCATCATGATCATGATCAGTAGAACATTTTTTTGTTGGGAGTTTTGTCTTCCCATGTGTATTGCTATGGGGAGTTTATTATAAATGAGAAAGGATCCTCATATAGTACACAACCAAAAAAAACTGGTTAGTATAGCTGATTGTGTAACCCTATGTCAAATTCAAGACATAGTTCGTGGAAAATAAACCATGATACATGAGGAATATTAACAATGACAAATTCGATGATGTAAAACCATTCCCTAACCGAGGAGAGGAAGAAAGTGGATAAATAGAAGAAGAAAAATAAGTAGATGAATCTGAAGAAGGTAAAGATGGTGAATAAGGGGGTGAAGGTGAAGAATTTCAAGAAGGCATAGAAGGCGAAGAAGGAAAATAAAGCAATGAAAGAAGGCATGTGAGAAAATAATTAAGAAACGTGCCATCATGTGTGAAATGATACATAAATTTTAAATCCCACTATTCTCTAATAAACATATAGATAACAAATAAAATATATATATTTATGAAAATATAGAAACATATCTTAAAAAACCCTTTTCTGTGTAAAAACATACCTCCAAAACAGTTACAACTTGGCTCTGAGAAACATGAAAAAATGCCCTTTTCTTTTGATAAAAAATTACATCATAAAACAATGTTAATATACATGAAATTCCTTTAATTCTACAATTCAAAAAAACATGTTGACTATAATGTGATATTTACATTTTACAGTTGTGATTGATTTAATGTTTTTACATACAAATATAGGATACTATACTACTCACTAAGAAGGATGAGAATGTTTCCTAGGCCATGCTATAGGGTGGTGTGGTTCAATAGATCAGGGTGTGTCGAGCGCACAATTTTCATTGTAGGCTTCTTCAACCCACCATTATACCATACCTCTGTCGTGTTGGATTCTACATTTTTTAATTATCTGATTTCATATTTTTTTGAACATCATCTACTTGCTTCCCTTATATAGAGGTGGATATCGGACACACACACATTCTACCTACTAGAGGGAGAGATGAAAATCACCCTTGAGGATGTCATAGTCCTTATTGATATTCCTATCCATGGGGATGTAATTATTGGACCCACCCATGAATAATGGACTGACCTTATTCCGAGACTTATAGGTGTCAACATTTTGGCTGACCTAAGGGATGTATATAGAGGGTCGATATCTATGACCTTGCTTGAGACAAACTTTTGGAAATTTTATTAATGAAAATGACAAGCAGACTATCATGAATCATGCACGCACATTCATATTACGGATCATTAGAGGGACCATATTTTTTGATCACTCAGGGAAGCATGTGTACATGATATATCTAGCCATATTGGAGGACTTTGATTGGGTAGGTATGTATAGCTAGGGATATGCCTGCTTGGATTACACCTAGAAATAATTATGCATGTCATACCATACAGATCACATAGATCTCGGGGGATGTATCATCATACTTCATATGTGGAAATGGGAGTGAATCCCTATAGACTACCCTGATATTTCTAGAGAGCCAGTGCCTATAGAGGTGTTTCATGATCCTTTACATGGATGATGGTATGATCACTTGTCTATATTGGTTTTTGATGCTAGTAGATGTTATTGAGTATAATTTATTATTATTTATCACTTTTGATGTTTTATTTTATAGGTGTAGTCATCTTAAAAAATTTGACTACATTCCGACAATATTTAGGGTTTATACCATCCCAAGTTGAACAGTCTTCTACCTTACTAGGTAAGTATATACATTTTATCATTGTATAGAAAATCTAATAAAGGAATAAATTTTAGTTTTTAGTACAAAAAGTTTTTGAAAAATCTTCCACATCATTTCAAATTACATGGATTACATATTGGGATATATTGGATAATTTTACAATATAGTTCACTATGGAACATCATGATTCTAGGTCTTTAGTGCAGCTCATTTAATTTCATATTTTTTAGTGGAAGAACTCTAAAGAGTCATGCGCTAGTTTGGATGTGCTCAGCCAATTCCATTTCTATCGCCACGGGCATGGAGCATCATGAGTTGTAGATGATCGAGAGGTGGGATGAGGACGTGCATAGATGACCTGTCGAATTTCTGTACCTATAGGGTAGACGTGCATAGTGTCGTATACATGGTACACCTACAATGTGATTCAATATTTTAGAGAATATTTAGTATGAGTGATGGTATAGACTGAATTCTATACTGTAACTCACCCAGCACGACAAATCACTTCATGATATCATAAGTCAATAAATCTTTATTAATTTGTTTGTAATTTTTTTTCTTCATTTTGAATCTATTACAGTTTTACTGCACAGAGAATATTTTTTACATGACTAATACCGAGGAGGAGTGGGTTGCTAGCTAGGTAGTGATCCATGCCACATCATTAACACTAAGGCAAGCTTATAAGGCGATTCTCGGGGGCATCTTTGATCCGCCATCCCAGAGAGTGGAGGCTCTTGTTCAAGTGCCTCCTCCAAAAGCTGATGATACTAATAATCCCTGACGATGACGATGTAGACCACATAAAAAATGCATGTGAGCCCTCACATATTGCATAGGCAGAGGTTGGCCCTTTAGTAATCCATCTTCAAACGATTGTAGATGTGCATCAGGATTCATGGGATCAATATTTCATGAAAGGATATCAACGTTTCTCTCCATCTTGGGGTCCAGATCCATCATAGTCTTGGGGTCCAAACCCATTAAAGGATTGGTTCCCCGCTACGATGATGAAAGGTCCTTCAACTACTCTAGTGGGAGATGGATCGAGAGCACAGTGTGGCATTCAGTTGTCACCTCTTCCCACTAGCACATGGGTGGAGCATGCAACAGTCAACATTCCAGTGCCTAAGGATCTTCCCTCCCTAGGTCATCAGACTCCACCCCAGCATGAAGCATAGTGATCTCGATACGAGCATACCCTTCGCAGACCAGCATGTGGGACATAATTACCTCCCCATGCACATTTATTGTACTTGATCATGTATATGTTTTATGTCTATTTAAATGAAGATATTGTTTTTAGTATCATTATTTTTACATGTTTATCCCAAGTTTTAGTTTTCATAAATATTTTAGTCACAGTTTATATTTTATAATATTTCAAAACTGAATACTTGAAACATTGTAAAATTATTTAATTTTATATAGGTTAATTTCATATAATATAAAATATAAACTATAAAAATAATCTAAATATAATTTAAAAAATGGCCTAAAAATCAAAAAAGTTGTTAAAAATAAAATGAATTTCATAAATATAATAAATAATATATATTCAAATTTTTTAATGACCCATAAATAATATACATATAATAGCATCATATTTATCATAAAAATCTATATAATACTCCCAAAAATATAGGGCCCAATATACTTGAGAATTGGGTATATGGTAAAAACAATAACATAGACTTTTATTCACATATCCATACTTTCTTCTAGACCCCACATTACACTTACTACATGGAATATCTTTGAATGATATAATGGAAAAAAATAGAATGATTATAATACATCAATTATAAACAAGACAAAAGATTCAAATTTCATTAGAGCATGGTAAACATAAGAGAGCATAAAGTGTGGCACAAACATAAGAAATATCATTTTAATGTATATATTTATAAAGTATAATAATATTATAGTTATCTAATAATGAAAAAAAGTATTTAACTAAATGAAATGAACAGTAATACCTTATATAAGTTATTTATAACAAAATACATATAAATAAAAATATAAAAACCAATATATTAAAAAATATAAAAAACATGAATATTTTTTTGAAAGGAGACACAGGGCATATTTCCTATAATAGAATTTTTTAGAATCATTTAAACGACATATTTTAATTGTTTTTCTAGAAAACATATAAATACTCTAATTAAAATATAATGAGTTATGAAATTATTTACCCCTTGGTAATTTATTATCAAATACCCTTGGATGAAATAATTAAATTTGAAAGTTAAAATACCAAAAAAAAAATTTCTAAATCAAGATATAAAATTTCAAAGGGAATGTATATTTTAACACCCTGCCCCTACCTCATTGGCTTGAGGAGGCGGTGAGGGATATATGGCCTTAAGTGACATTCCCAAGATGCCAAAGGCTCGCAATGAATGCCGAGGGCTTTAAGATGAAGTTGGGGAACGATTTTCTCTTAAGACAAAACCAACAAAACCATCCACTATAAATCACTACATGATCTGTGCACTTTCTAACACAATAATGCATTTCCAAAAGACTACCAAGTTGTTCCAAAACACAACTCAAAACCAATACAACTAGACATGTCCACACAACATCAGAGTACACTGCCGAATCTAAACAACCAAACACCACAAGCCATGACACCATTACAACTCCATGCCATGCTCCAAGTGCCATGCTCCACCAAGGGATCATAATGCTCCACTAAAGGAGGGAGATTCCTTACCTTTCCCACATCATGATACACAACATCTCCAAAGACACCAATATGCCAAAGTAGTGGGTGAGTACTAAAACATAGTATAATTTCCCCAAGTGACTTCCCTACACATGCCACTAGGAGAAAACTGTTAACACATTTATATAAAAAGGTTTATATAAATTAAATCATAAGTGAAAACATTTCCATAAGCCAAACATGCCCTTACAGAGCCATCACGCCCTAACCAATCAACCAAGGAAAATCCAACCAATCAAGCCACAAATATTCCAAAATTTACCCATTAGCACAACAAGTCCATGTTGAAAATCAATGCACAACAAAACAACCATACAACCAAACAACCAAATGGTGGAGATTTCTTCCAACTCGTTCACCCATTCACACTAAGCGGAACTTGCCGTCCACTTACCATTTATGGGGGCCCTTCCATCCACTATCCACCCCCTTTTATAGTGGTACTTCTCTCCACTTCCACAAAACATTAAAGAAATCCAAATACAAGCATATATCCAACCAAGGTCACAACCACATGAAATCAACCAATTCCATTGCATATCCATCCACTTCAATAAATCACCCATTTATTGAAAACCATTTTCCATGCCAAGCGACATTTCAATAAAACCACACTTTTATTGAAAACCCTATCCATTAATCATTTTCAAAAATCAACCATATCAACTCATTTTAAAATCATCATTTTAAAATCCCCAAGAATAGCATTTCACCATAAAACACCCTTTTTCCCAAAAATCCCCAAAACAACACCCAAGGGATTTCCAACCAATTTCACATAACAATTCACAATTTATTTTCACCACAACTATTAATTGTAACGAAGAACCACTCGTTCTAATGAAGTTAAGTTGAGAGAGAAGCCACCTACCTTTAGGGATCCCGAGAAATCGACCCACAGGCCACCGCACCTCAAATCCAGCGAACGCACCACCAAAACCTCTCTAGATCCCCTTCCCTAACATCCAGAAGCCTTAAAATCATCATCCAAGGCAACCAAAACCCGAGATCTACACATAAAAAGTGTAGATCTAGAAACCAAGAAAAAGAGGGATGTAGATCTAGAGGAAAACACAAGAGAAACAAGAGGAGAGACTTACCTGGGAGAAACCACCTTCAAACTACCTTGAAAACCCTTTGAAACGCTTCTAAATCGAGTAGGAGAGAACCATTAACCCATCAGAAGCCAAAATACCAAGTGAGGATCGAGTGGGAGGAATATTGGAGTGAAATAGGTTAAGCCCGTGGGAGCCCAGAACTTATAACCCTATTTTAAAGTGGTCGTGCGGTTAGCCTGCACGGTTTGGAAAACAGTGCACTAACTGTGTGCACGCTAATGTCCCGGGATCAAGGGTCCGCATAGTTTCCTCACACGGTTTGGCAAACCGTGCACAGACCATGGGAAGCCTACTGTCTTCCTTGCACGATTTCTTGGGGAATCCACACGGTTTCCTCTAACCGTGCACCCCTTTAAAAGCCTCCAAACTCATTCAAAACTATTCCAAACTCTCCGAACCACTTCCCAACTCATCCCATTAACTTTAAAAACATAAAAATGCATAATAAGGCCATATACCTAAAAATGGTGGTGTTACATTCTCCCCACCATTGGACTTCCCATCCTCAGAAAGTAGTGAACCCGCCCTTTGACGAAAGAGCTCGGGCCACTGCTCGACCATCTCTTTCTCCCGCTCTCACGTCTCCTCTTGAATCTGACCATGTTTCCACCAAATTAGAACTAAACCGATGATTTTACCATGTAAGACATTCTCTTGTCGATCCTCAACCCGCACTGGCACGTGCATGAACTAAGCATCTAGTTCTAGCTCAACATGATCCCATCGAATCACATGGTCATGATCCGGCTGATACTTTTTCAACTACGATACATGAAATACATTGTGCACCACACTAAACCTAGGTCGCAAAGCCAAAAGATAAGCCACCTCACTAACCCACTCAAGAATCTCAAAAGGATCAATATACCTTGGAGATAACTTTCACTACCCAAACTAACGATGTCCCAACCTAGGAGAGATCCTCAAGAACACTTGATCACTCAAGTCGAACGACAATGACCGTCTATGATGATTCGCATATGATTTCTGACGACTCTGAGCCGTCTCCATTCTTTTCCTGATCAACTTGATTTCCTCCATCGTCTCCTGTACAAGGCTCGGTCCAACCATCAAGGACTCACCCGTTTCCACCCAACATAGTAGAGAACGACATGGCTGCCCATACAATGCTTCAAATGTAGCCATATGTATGCATACCTGATAACTTTTATTGTACGGAAACTCAACCAATGACAAGTGCTCCTTCCACGAGCCACCAAAATCTATGACACAAGCCTGCAACATATCTTCCATAGTTTGTATCATCCTCTCAGATTGACCATCCGTATGAGTGTGATACTCCATGTAAATAGTCAATTGCGTCCCATGGTCTTACTTCAAGGGTTTATAGAAAAGAGATGTAAACCTAGGATCTCTATCTGATACAATCAAAACTGGAACACCATCCCTCTTTACCATCTCTTAGATATAGATATTGGACAGATCCTCCACCGTATGAGATTCACGAATCGGGATGAAATGGGCTGACTTCATTAGCCGATCCACTATCACCCAAATGGAATCGCACTTTTCGACCATTCTTGGGAGACCTATGACAAAATCCATCGCTATCTTCTCCCACTTCTGAATAGGGATTGGTAAAGACTGAAACATTCCCTCTAACCTCTAATGATGTTCCTGGACCTGCTGACAAGTCTATCTTGAAACAAACTCAACCACTCTTGTTTTCATGCCAGCCCACAGGAATTGCGCTTTCAATGCTTTATACATTTTCTGAATTCTTGGATGAATAGCCCACCTTGAATGATGATACACTATGAGATGATCCTCCTGATAAGCAACTGGTACAACCATCCAATTACGAAAACACATAACTGAATCCCAATTTAGTTGCTAACCCTTAATGGTCTCCCCACCATTGAGTCTGGACCACATGGTCACACACTTGGAATCAAATATCTGTGCCACTCTAACTAGGCCGACCAAGTCAATAATCAACAAAAACAGAAAGAAGACCGCTCTATCGCCCTGGTCCTCACATTCCAACCACATGTCAGCTATAACCGACATCAACTACTACTAGTCTGATGCCTGTTTTACCACATGAGCATGTGATTTCCTACTTAATGCATCTGCCACCGAATTTCCCTTACCTGGTGTTTACATCAAGTCAAAATCAAATATCTGGAGATATTCCATCTATCTCCTTTTCTTCAAGTTCAAATCCCTTTGTGAGAAAATGTGCTTCAAGCTCTTATGATCTCTATATACCGTAAATTTCTCACCGAAGTGAGAATGATGTCACACTTTTAAAGCATGGACCACTCCTGCCAACTCCAAATCATGAGTTGGGTATTTCGTCTCATGAACTCTCAACTACCGTGAGCCACATGCAACCACATGATTCCCTTGCACGAGAACACACCCAAACCCTAATCACGATGCATCGCAATACACCACGTACCCTTTTCTTGATTCTAGAAAACCCAAGATTGGTGCTGATGTAAGACAAAACTTTAGCACTTGAAACATTGCTAACATTATTCATTCCACTGGAATGGAACATTCTTTCTTGTCAAAGCTGCCATCGGTGAATCCAAACGTGAAAAATCCTGAACAAAACGCCGATAATACCCAGCTAGACCAAGAAAACTTCATATCTCAAACACATTCTTCAGCGGTTGCCATAAGATGACAGCCTCTATCTTTTCCAGATCCACAGAAACACCTCTTTCATAAATCACATGGAGAAGAAAATGAACTTCCTATATCCAAAAGTCACATTTTGACAATTTCGCGTACAACCGATGATCCCTCAAGATCCCTAGCACTGTCGCCAAGTGCTACTCATGCTCCACCCTTGTCTTCGAATACACTAGAATATCATCTACATACACCACCAAAAATTAATCCAGATATCTTTGAAATATCTGATTCATCAATTCCATAAAAATTATTGTCGAATTCGTTGGTCCAAAGGACATAACAACATATTCATATTGGCCAAATCTAATTCTGAAATCTGTTTTAGGAATATCGTCCTTCCTCACCCGCAATTGTTGATATCCCGAACTCAGGTCTATTTTGGAGAACCATTGGGCTCTCCTCAACTGGTCGAAAAAATCATCAATTTTTGGAAGTAGATATCTATTCTTTATCGTAACATGGTTAAGACAATGATAATCAACACATAGCCTCAACGTTCCATCCGCCTTTTTCACAAACAACATTGATGCTACCCACTGAGACATGCTAGGCCAGAAAAACCTTTTGTTTTCTAACTCTTCCAATATGATTTTCAATTCCTGCAATTCATTTGGTGTCATCCAGTAAGACTGAAGTGAGATAGTTCTGGTCCCTGGAAGGAGATCAATCGTAAACTCCACTTCTCTTACGGGAGGTAACCGAGAGAATTTTTCAGTACAAACATCCATGAACTGATCCACCACTACAAGTGGAACACTCTGCTAAACACCCTCTACTGAATCCAACAACAAAATAGCCAATTAATACGATAACATACCCACTTCTTGATGCCAAAAAAACCGTTGCACCATGCCTTTCATGGTTATCTCCTCTAAATAAAAGCCTAATTCCATCGTGTGTTGTAAAGGAACTTTCGACACATCACAATCGATGTGGGCCTTAAAAGCCACCAGCAATCAATTCCCAAGATTACATCATTCCCATCCATCTCAAGCATTGTGAAATTCCACACTATCTCAACCTCTCCCACAACGATACAACATGCTCTACACAAGAAGGCTCGACACTCTCTTCGACCCAGAGTAGTTTGATATTTCAAAACCAAGGGCATAATTTCAAACCTTAAACCCAGCAACTCAACCACATGTGCAGCAATAATAGAGTGTGAATCACCCATATCAAACAGCACTCGCGTCAAGGTATAATTTAAAATAATAGTACCTTGCACCGTGGATGGTCCCGATTGATCATCCACCACAACCTGCTCAGCTCCGAACACATGTTTACTTGCCATACTCTGCTCTTTATTGCTCTGCTAAGGCATCGTGGTATTATGAGAATCACCATGACCCACTTTACTCTATTGATGAGGGGCATATTTTTGTCCATGTCTCGTTGATGCATACGACGTATGCGATCCATGATGAGTGTAACATGCACCTGAACTTGGAGAATTCCAATAATAAAGCTGTAGATTCCCCATCTTCTTACAATTATGACATGCTCGAGGTTGTGTCGTACAATCCAGCTTGATGTGGCTCATAGAACCACACTAAAAACATCACATCATGCTATAGGGATTCAGAGGAAGATTTACCGATCCTACCATCAGATTATATTCCATATTCCCGCCCTAGGAATAAGTTTCCCCCTTTCTCTTGAACCCAGCATTAGAGTTCCCACTATTCCCCATGGGCACCACCATGCTTCCCCCGACCGAAGTTCCCGACAAATCACACTAAGCCACTGAGGCTCTATTAACCATATTTGTGTAATCATCTATACACAGCACCACTATCTTTGAACAAATTTCTTTCCTTAATCCCACTTCAAATAACCTTGCCTTCAACGACATGCTACCTTCCACCTTGGGTGAAAACTGTGCTATATTCATAATCATACCTATATACTCTGTCACAGACATAAGCTCTTGCTTCAAACTGAAAAAATCCGTCATACGCTGAATTATAAACATATATGGGTAGAATTTTTTGTTAAAAAATTACCCAAAGCCTTCCCACATCATACCTTGTTCTGTCCCCACTTGGACTACCAACTCCCACCACTGATGGGAAAGATATTCAAACATATACATGGCCAACTTCACTTTTAGATCTACCGACATTCCCAAGAACTCAAAGATCTTGTTCATTCTTTTCATCCATGCTTCTGGCCTCTCTGGATCTGAATCACCCCTGAAGATGAGTGGATTCTGCTTTTGAAACTGAACTACATAATCCACGTGTCTTGGTTCATTCGTTATGTTTCCACTTCCCATAGCTTGGAAATCTTGTACTATGCTTTGCAATAATTTCCGATTCACCTGAGGATCCGGTGCTACCACATTCTCAGCAACCTCCTCTGGTTGGTCTCTATGACCCATACCTGGTGCCATTTATATAAACATAAAATAAACAACCATGAGTCTCACTTCCGTAGACATCATGAAATCCCTTTTCAAATCACAATACACAACACTATCACAACAAGGCTTTCCACCAGTTCACATTTTCCACATGTTCCATGTTTCAATATTTTGAAAAGCAAACTATTTTAAAAATACCAATTTTTTCACATTAAAATTTCACATATTCATATCACATCATAAATCATTATGCCTCAATGAAATATACATCCTAGTGGTAAGTCATTTCTACCATGCATGTCATGCTCATCTCATTGGCTACACCCACAACAATGAGATTTCCAATGCCTATAAGTGTCTCCAAAACACTTATGTACCCAACTCCCTGGTAACTTGAATTTCAGTATAAAAGGGTTAGCTACATTTTTTTATGCTATACATTCCAAGTTCTGACATTACTATGCTTTGCTACCATCCCGACTCAAGGATCATACAATAATGAATGTCAACACCAAATCTGAGAATCAACTCCAAAGGACTGAACAAACTGATACCACTTGTAACACCCCTCCACTACCTCATTGGCTTGAGGAGGCAGTGAGGGCCCCTTGGCCTTAAGTGAACTTCCCAAAAAACCCAAGGCTAGAAATGAATGCCTAGGGCTTTAAGATCAAGTTGGGGAACTATTTTCCCTTAAGAGAAAACCAACCAAACCATCCACTATCAATCACTATATGATGCATGAAATTTCAAACCCAAACATGCATTTACAAAAGATGACCAAGTTGTTCCACAACACAACTCAAAACAAATACAACTAGACATGTCCACAAAACATCAGAGTACACTGTGGAAACTAAACAACCAAACACCACAAGACATGACACTACCACAGTTCCACACCAAGATCCAAGATCCAAGCTACACCAAGGGATCACAGTGCACCACTAAAGGAAAGAGATGCTTTACCCTTGCCCACGTCACGATACACAACATCTGCAAAGACACCGATGTGCTAAAGAATGGGGTGAGTACTAAAACTCGGTATAATTTCCCCAAATGACTTCCATACACATTCCACTAGGATAAAACCAATAGCACATTTATAAAAAACAGTTTATATAAATTAAATCACAACTGCAAACATTTTTATAAGCCAAACATGCCCTTAATGAGCCATCACATCCAAACCAAGAAACCAAGGGGAAGCCAACAAAATAAGCCAAAACCATTCCAACATTTAAAAATTAGCACAAAAATTCCATCTTGTAAAGCAATGCACCACAAAACAACCATACAACCAAACAACCAAACGGTGGAGCTTCTGTCCAACCCATTCGCCCATTCACACTAAGTGGCACTTCTCATCCACTTACCATTGATGGTGGCCCTTCCATCCCCTATCCATACCCTTTTATATTGGTACTTCGCGCCACTTCCACACAACATTCAAGCAATCCAAAGCCAGGAATATAACCAACCATGGTCCCAACCACATGCAATCAACCAATTCTATTGCATATCCATCCACTTAAATAAATCACCCATTTATTGAAAACCATTTTCCATGCCAAGAAACATTTCAATAAAACCACAATTTTATTGGAAACCATTTCCATCAATCATTTTCACAAATCAAACATATCTTCCCATTTTAAAATCTTCATTTTAAAATCCACAAGAATAGCATTTCACAATAAAACAACTTTTCCCCAAAAATCCCCAAAACATCACCCAAGGGATTTCTATACAATTTCGAATAACAATTCACAGTTATTTTTCAGAACAACAATTAATTGTAACAAAGAACCACTATTTCTAACCAAGTGGAGTCCAGAGAGAAGCCACTACCTTTAGGGTTCCCTAGAAATCGTCCCATATGCCACCACACCTCAAATCATGTGAATGCACCACCAAAACCTCTCTAGATCCCTTTCTCTATCATCCACAAGCCTTAAATTCATCATCAAAGGAAACAAAAACACTAGACCTAAACACAAAAAGTGTAGATATAGAAAAAAAGAAAGATAGGGATGTAGATCTAGAGGAAAACGCAAGAGAAACAAGAGGAGAGACTTTCCCGGGAGAAAACACCTTCAAACCGCATTGAAAACCCTTTGAAACGCTTCCAAATTGAGTGGGAGAGCACCCTTATCCCTGGAGAAACCAAAATCCTGAGTGAGGCTCGTGTGGGAGGAATATTTGAGTGAAATAGGTTAATCCTGAGGGGCCCCGAAACTTATAACCATATTTTTAAGTGGCCGCACGGTTAGCCCGCATGGTTTGGAAAACCGTGCGCTAACCGTGCACACGCTATTACCTCAGGAGCAAGGGTCTGCACAGTTTCCTCTCATGGTTTAGAAAACCGTGCGCAGGCCGTGTGAAGCCTACTATCTCCCTTGCACGGTTTCCTGGGGAATCCGCACGGTTTCCACTAATCGTGCTCAAACTGTGAACCCCTTTAAAAACCTCCAAACTCATCCAAAACCAATCCAAACTCTCCTAACCTCTTCCAAACTCATCCTATGCACATTAAACACATGAAATGTATAAAAATACCTAATACCCCAATCTGGGGGTGCAACATATATAGACAATATAAAATAATCTCGGTGAATAACATTATAATTTGCCTCAATGAAATGAACTTGACAAGAAATCCATTAACAGAAGATTTATTTTCATTGAAAATGATTTATACTAATGTATAGTGGTCTTATACAAATTATTATTTTATTATAGACCAATATTAATATTTATAATATCATATATTATTCTTTTATAATACCTTATCACCTATTAGTTAATAATATTTCATTTTTTTCATTAATTCATGTGTTAATTTCATTGTTTTCTCATTCATGATTTTACTGAAATTTTTTATTCTTATGTATAATATAGATTTCATTAAAATCAGGACATTAATACCATAATTAATAATCAATTATACTTTTATTAATTTCCATGAAATATGTTTATGAAAAAATAACTGCATTATGATCATAGAGACAGTAGGTCGTATATATTCACGGGTAATGTTTCTATTTTCCAATGATCATCATGGAAAGAAGGTAATTAATATTTTATCTTTTTATAATTATCCAAAAATAATATATATAATTTTATTTCATTTAATATACAAATATATATAATCTATGTGATGTGGTGATGAAAATAGTGTAACATTGCTTCGTGAAGGATGTAGTCCACACACACAAGAATGATGTAATCATCTTTTAGTGTGAGAAATAAAAACATGTATTATTTTTTAGAATGATAAATATTCCATTTATATAGTAATTATTTAGTTTACATCCTGTATATTCATTAAAACTATCCTTTTTATCTTCAATGTAAATCATTAATGAAAAATGAATCACATTGCTTCGCAAGGCGGTAGTTCTCCATACAGATGAGCAACATTATTATAACCCATATAGAATGAAATATAGAAATTAATATATTATATAATGACTCTAGAGGTATAATAATGGTAAGAATATAATATTATAATATATAACAATCATCACAACCATCCTGGAGAGGTGGTAATGGAAAATTGAATGAAATTGGTTCGCAAGGCGGTAGTCCATCATATATACAGGCAATGATTTCTTAACACATTCGATGGAAGTGGATATAGTTGTAGTTCATTAAATTTTTTAAAAAAAAATTAGTCTATTTATGATAATTTTTTTTTATATCATCATATTTTAATAATATTTTAGGGAGCCAGTGAAAGATATAAAAAATGTTGATTGAACAGTATTACTACTTCTTTTTGTATATTCCTTAGATTTCCCCCAAATTACTTCCTAGGTTCCATTTTTGACCATTTTAATTATTATATGATGATATTAGGGAGGTTTTAAAGTGATTTTGGAAGGTATTGTCCCATCAAGAATGTATTTAGGGTGAAAATAAGTGGGGATAGTTTTTGGCCTTTTACAAGTGAGGTGAGTGTCACACTTGTATTTTTTTTGAAATGAATAGATATTAGTCACATTTGTTTCAAGTCACAAGCCTAATAAATGGGACATTTCTAAGGAGATTCTGGGATCTCAGGTGGGAGGGATAGGCTGCTCAGTGGGGGAGGAGAACTCGGCTCCAGCCTTTTTGCAGGGGGTGATCGTGATGCTGCCATTGTGGTAGACCCTGCATAGGTTATGGCTGAGGGTGCGAGGCATATTGGCCAAAAGCTCCAATCGCAGGTTATGGCTGGCAGCTCTTTGCAGGCTGAGCCGGTCATTGATACAAGTTTGTAAATGGTTTCTCCTATCAACATAGTTGTGGTGGATTGTGTTACGGAACGACAGGATGATGGAGATGGGGGAGTGAAGATCATTATTTCGACTGGAAATAGGTTCCTCGAACTAGAGAATGAGAAGGAATTTCATGATGAGGAGATTTCGTGTGAAGCAGGAAGCTAGCCATTCACAGATTGAGACTGACCCAATGGATTTTGCAACCAGGGAAGGCGGTCTAAACGTGATGGTTCAGCCACAATGCCTTTCTATAGTTGACACCGACAATACAGTTCAGTAAAATTCTGGATTGAAGGATGGCTTCCTACAGGTAAAAATCGTGGGGAAGTGGGGTGATCTCTCAGATAGTTACAAGGACAAGGACAGTGGTGAGGTTCAGCCGTCCTACAGTAATGTTTTACAGAGATAAAGGATGAAGGTTCACGAGGATGAAGGTGTGAGGACTGCCCCTCCATAACGAAGAGCGGAGAAAGATTAATCTTCTCTTCCGAAGCCGATGTCGACTAGATCGTCAATTGGGAAGGAGAGTTAGGATATGCAGCCCTCAAAGGAATTTATGGCCTTGGAGAAGTTGAATCTTAGAAGGAAATATTCCAAGGTTCTTAAACACTATGAAAGCTCAAAGCGGGAGACCGATAATGCGGAGGACATAATTTCCAAAGGGGGTGGTGATGAGTATTATTTCTATGCTATATAGGTGATTTGGACTTGTTTTATCTACTTTATTCTTTTTCTTTAATTAATAAATGGATAGAGGCTTGCTTTTGACTGATCGTTTCTATTAAATCCATTTTTACCTTAATCACAGTAGATATTTTTTACTGTTTTCCCTATAAATTTTAGAAAAAAATTAATTTGAACTTATTATAAATTATAAATTACTATGATAACAAAAATAGAATAATTTTTACCAAATTCAATACATGTATGTGATAAATTTAAATTTAAATTTAATCCTACAGATGCCATGAGAATGTGGGGTTACAAATAGAAAATGTTCAAAAGATTACAAAGCTTTTATATCAAAATTCAATATGAAAATTTTATGATAACCTAAATTTTATTAATTATTATAAAATTTTACTAAACATACATTAAATAAATCAAAATATATTTTATAAATATAAATTATATAAACAAAATGAAATTTTTTAATTAAAATAGATATTTTTCATTATTCATCAAAAAATAATTTTTTAGAAAGATTCCAAAAATTCACCATAAGATAATTTTAATATTATAATTTAAAATATGATGTTTATTTTTTAAAATGAATTTTCTAAATGTTTTAAAATTAATTTTAATGTTTTTGTGAAAATCCCAACTAATCATTCTTTTTTAAAAATAATTGTTTTCAAAAAATATTTCTTTTTCATTTAACTGGTTCTTATATTACCTATAATAGACTGGTAACCAAATTTTTATAATTTATTTATTACTATTAATTTCCCTAAATTTGATTTACTGGTTATAATAATATACTATATTATGGATTATTTAGACTCATGGTTGTGGGTACTGCATACTATCAAAGAGTTTAAATTTAATGAATTGCAATTCATGGGTTATTAAAGCTCAATTTTTAATGTCACATACACTTAAGAATAAGATGTTATTATTTAAAAAAATTTGGGTGTTACACATGATGGAACAAAAAACATTTTAAAAAATCCATACTATTTTAAATGATCCAATTATCTATAGGAATTACAAAATGTTTTGAATCATTTTTGAAAACCTATTGTTCTTCAAAAATGCCAATATTTAATACTTTAAACAAACATTTATCTCTCCATTTTTATTAAATGAAAATAAAATAACTTCTTCCAAAGAATCCTTTGGGTTCCAAATTCCTTTACTATCAAATATCCAATGGGTTTTAGAAGAAAAGAATTTTCCAAGAAACAAAATCAACCATTTTAGAATAAAAATGAACAAACCTTTTTTGAAATCAAATTTCATTTTATAAATAAGACCGAATTATAAATTTTACAAAAATAATGTAAAATATTCCTTTTTAGAAAAAATTCACACAACAGTTACCCCAAAAATAATCATGCACAAAATCCATGAAAACTAAATCCACATTATAAATTTATCATCAAACCCATCTTGAATTTTCACTTAGTTTTATTTATCTCTCAAGAATATTCTAAACAAAAATCCAAAGATGTCTTAAAAACATGAATTACATAACCAATGGTTTTATGAGATATGGTCAAATAATAAAATATTCCCTATAAATTCCACAGTATGTTTTTCTATTTCCTTAATATATAAAACATTCATTACATCATATAATATTTAATAAAACAAAATATCGTTTAAAATTTGTTTTTTAGGAAGTTTGGAAACTAATATATGAAAAACACGAACATTATTATAATAAACATGTATGGATCCTTTATTGGTCCATCCTTGTTCCGTTTTATTGAATCTCATATCATGGGGACACACATTAAAATAAATGGGTGATAATAAAGCCTAGTTAGGGAATAATGAAGGAAAAATTTATCATGTGGTCATGAGGCATAAAAAATTTGCATGATCATAAGAAATTCTGGTATATATTAATATAATAATAATGAATCATAACATTTAAATTTGGGTAAAAGATAAAAATTATATGTTCATAATCATATCACTATGGTTTATCACTGAGGTGTTATGGAACATAATTTAAATGGTTTTTCTAATTTGTAATAATAAGACACATAATCTTTATAAATTATTTATTTCTCATTTAAATTAGTGTGAAATAAAGTAAAAAAATTAAATTTCCTTATTAATTTCATCCACATAGATCATTATAAAATAATTCATTAATTATGAATGGGAAATAATGAATAGGTTTCATGTAAAAGTAATTAAATTTAAAAATGTTGAAAGACATGAGCTTGACATAATTTTTAACCCACATGAAATGATTATATGTTTAATATTTGGATCTCCCATATTAATTAATTATGGATATATGAATTTCAACAATCATTAATAAAAATATTACCGGATTTAATAAAATAATATATTTTTAGGTAGAAGAGAAAAATTTTAAAAATAATTTTTTTTGGAAATGATGGCTAAACAATGTGGATGAAGAAAGTGAATATTGTGAAGCAAAAAATTTCCATAATTGATAAAAAAAATAATTTTTTTTGTAATGTGATAGAAAAATTACTCAACCATAATATATTAAAAATTTATAATACATGCCACAAAATCCATATGTGAATGGAAAAGAAGAGGGGGTAGTTCCCTTAATCATGGAAGTAACTTCCTAAATCTTGTATAGGGTATCCTTATGATCCTTGAAATACCTTGGATAGATTTTAGAGAGGATAAATCAGATGAATTTAATAATTAATTGATTTAACATTTATATTATATTGTTATTAGGAAAGTATTTATAGAAAAATAAGACTAACTATTTAACAATTTCTAAATATAGGTTATGAAATTTTTGGTTGTGTAAAATGAGAAAGCATTGTCTAACCCATTTTTCATTCATGGTTTTAAATATTTAAATAATTTATTTAAAAATTTTAATCCATTATAATAAAAATTAATTTTAAAATATTAATTTGTACATGGAATCATAATTTTTCAACAAAATATAGTTTTTAAAATCATTATTTCTATTTTAGTGATCAGAATGTAATTTATAGGATTGGAAATTGATTTATGTCCATGAAAATATAAATTTAAGTAAACCCCAATTTTTTTTTCATGTTTTCTATTAAATAAATTATTTAATCTTTATTAATAATATATTATGTAATAAATCTTATCAAAAATGAAAAACTGTATTTTTATTATTCACTAAAAAAATAACATATTTTGAAAAATTATCAAAAATATCATCATAACCTAATTGTTACATGATAATTAAAAATTTAATGTTCATATAATCAAACTATTTTCTATTTCTAAGAATTTTTACTTTAAAATAAAATATAATTATATATTAATGAATAATTGATTTTATGAGATACTTAACATTTACACACATATAAAATTTTCATAAGAAATTATGAAAATAAAATATCATTTATATTTATATAAATGTTATTTTATAAAACCATTTAATGAATTTATATTTTATTTATAATACCTTAATTATAAATGTGTATACATTTTCTTAATATTTTATTTTATTTTAATTATATTAAAAAATCTATTTGTCAAATTCAACTGATACTCATTTATATTATATTAAATAAAATAATAATGGAAATGGAATAGAATGAATAATAATTCCATTATAAAATGGAAATTTATATTTTATTATACCAAGGAATAAATACATAGGAACTTATTAAACTTAAATATTTCTTAAGGTTAAGATGTGTAATATAAATAATTTCATTGGATGAATAATCCGACATTGGCCAACATTCGATCTACAAAAATTATAACATTTTATATAGGTATCATAGTTCAAGCCTCACATATAGATGATCGACTTGGTATTGGTCAGTGTTGAACCCTAGTGACACATCCTCTATCCCATATTCTAAAAAATAGACTTTGAATTGAATTATTTTACTAGTCGAGTCCATCATTTATCTTGTCGACATTAGTTATATTGTGTCATTACCATTTATACGAAATAATTATAATAGTAATAGTATAATAAATATTCATAGTTCCAAATATTCATAATTACCAATGATCATATTGACTAACGAAATGGAAATAGTAAGATTCCAAAGCTCACTTTTCTATTTTTATTATATATATACTGTTTTATTTATCAACATTTACTACTCAATTCATGAAGGGTTTAATAATTCTAATGATAATATAAAATAGATTCAAAATGTTTTCTTTTTTCCAATAATTTATTTTAGGGTAGGATTACTATACCCAAAAAAGTATGATCCTATAGAGTATACATTTGTATACTCTCAATTATTATTTTCAATACTTATACTATTAATAAAATTAATAATTTGAATTTTTACATGAAAATAAATGTTATTTTTTGTAAAAGTATTTATATTTACATTTATTGTGAAATATAATTAAATGTTAATAATTAAAATTAATAATTATTTTATTAATCAAAGATGGAAATTTTTTTTCATTTTACATAATCTCTGGAGTATGGACATTTCCCCAATTTATCAGGCCTATCAAACCCACATCAGACCACATATCCACTTTCCATCCTCACCCCCAAATATAATATAACCAATAAAGAAACTAAAACCATTCTAATGTGTATTAACATATATTCAATTTAAAATATAAAAAAAATTAGGAATTCAAAATTCAAATCCCACTTCTTAAGGTAACTCGATCCTCATACTGATGTACAATGATCAAGCACTCACTCTGGACTAACCACATGAGTCATGAAAAAAATTTAACTAAAACATACATGGAGTCCTAAAATATCAGAAGTTATACTTATTTAAGAGTCTATACCCTTGTTAAAAGAAGTACCTCCCTTTAATACAATTTTTAGCAAACCAACTCAGGTTGTCTTTTAGAAGAATTACTGAACCTACTCTCGCAAGGCCCAAATGAGGTTCCTAATCCCCACTAGTTGGATACTATTACTATAGAATCATAGGAACACACTTAGGAATTATTTTTCCCAATAATCAAATTTAAAATATCAACTAAAATCCTAATAAAAAATGGTATGAACTATTCCAATATATTATGGATCTGTTAAAATATAAATTTTGAAATAAATAAAGTAGTGAATAAAAATAATAAAATATCCCCCCCCCCACACCCCAAGTATATATCCTATACATGGAATACAGTGCCCAACTCTAGTGTCATATTATCCTTCCACAAATATCACTACCCTCCATTCATAGAAAAAGGTAAAAGTAAAAATTGAAAAATTAAATCCCATAAAGGGAAAAATAATTTATTTTCAATAAAACTAAAAGAATTCACTAAAAAATTATGTGATGGTAACCAAAGTCTAATCTTTTTAAAATTATAAACTCACATCAAAACCATAGATAAATCAACGCTCAATGAGCGGTTCAAAGAAGAATAAAAGACCCACAAATGAGATAATACATATATGATCATGAAATCACTCATTTAGAAAACAAAACCCACTAAATCTATAGAAGACTTAATGTAAAATATTTTACAAAATTCTAATTTGAAAATAATTTATAATGTACATTTTCACATTCATCATAATGAAACCAAGTAATATTCCACATGATTATTTTCACAAAACCATTAATTCTAATAGTATAAAAACAAGACATATTAAACATTTTAAATTAAAATATTAATCAAAGTATAAGGGAAATTAAACCACGAAAAATAAACCATAATAACTATTTTTACCCCTTTTTTAAACATCTCATTATAATTATTTTATTATAAATAAATTAAAGGAAATCCATTTTTATACAAACTCATTGAAGAAAACCAATCCATTTTCCTTTTTCAATAACTATTTTAAACCATTTAAAAATAACAAATTTCAAAGTAAATAAATACACACCAAAAGTGATTCATAAGATACATATTAAAACCAAGAAATTAAAAAAAATCTAAATGATACTGTAAAAAAGTAGTGTAGATGGCCAAATGATCTAAGGGATGTATAATTAAATCATATGGTAAAATAACCTAAAGTGTCTAAAAGGACCATCTATTATTGGAATAATCCCAATTATAAAGTAATTAAACACATAATATATATATAGGTAATATAGTCTTATAATTTTAACCTATCCATTTCCAAGGAATAATCCACATAATAATTTTGAATAAACACCCTGAGAGCTCAGAAGCCACCATGAGCTATAAAAATATTTCTAGATCAAGACCCACATCCATAATATTACAAAAAATTGGGTGTATCTATGAAAAATTTCCTAGGTAGACCAATATTTTACATTATGAATTCCTCCCAGACCTGACACATACTCTATTCCTTAGACTCCCCTAAGAAGTAAAATGTAGGTGAATATGATCAATCAATGATATCATGAATATACTTTAAAACATTTGAAAAAAACATGTCATGAAATGGCCAAGATACCAGAGTACCCTAATAACTGAGAATATCCCAACGTAACTCGTAGGATGTTCCTAATCTCCACAAGTTGGTGAGTATCACCTGAAATCATGGAATACAAATGTGGCAAATTATTCTCATATAAGCAGTGGAAGAAATAGATATAAGTCAATATGCTCAAAATAAAACTCTATATGGAGAATAGTACAAAAAGTAAAATATGTATATAATACCCAAGTAAAACCACAACATACTAGAAAATGAAATGTAAATAACATAAGTCCAAATGAACACTAAATCCATACCCAAAATCACAATAACCACAACCTCCTAGTGTTACTTTCCACTTACTAAAGCCTTGAAGAAAAAATTATATAAAAAACTAAAGGCACAAGTTTGAAGTGAGATAAAATTCAATTACGTTATCACATAAGATTCCATAATAATATGACAAAATAATTAAAAAATTAAATCTTTCAATTTTAAATAAATAATAAGATATTTATAATATAATATTTATGAAAATTATTCTCATTATATCAATTTATTGAAATATTTCATTGTAATATCTTAATTAACATTTTATATAAAATAGTTTATATTAATTCACAAATCATATGTAGATAAATTTTAAAAATAAAGGAATATATATGAGAATAATAAAAAATTAAAAACATGGTCATTGTATAAGAGGTATGATATTTCCAAGTTATAAGGTCCTCACACACTCATATGTTTACAGCAGCAATGTGCACACATGTCTCTCTAATACCTGCTAGATATGACAAACCAACATCAAACTGGGGATAATATCTTCTAATAAGTATATGTTAGATTCGTAAAGAATTAATTCAATTATATAGAAATTAAAAACTACTTTTTTCCCAAATAACTCACTAACATCCTAAGGATGAATGTTATTAAACAGCAATTAATAATGGGGAAATTATTTTAAAACATTTGGAAATACTACTTACATATTTTTCATTTCAATGTGATAATTTCACTTTAAAACACAAAAAAATGGGTTTTTATTCTATTCATGCCTTTTATAGAATAAAGAAACTATTTCTTATTAAAAAACATAATTCATTTTCTTAAAATCAATTTCACAAGTCAATTTCCCAAATAAAATTCCATAATTTCCCTCAAATCCAAATCAATCATCAATTCATTAGAATTGGGGGTTTTCCAAAAAATATATATCATTTTATATTAAATCCTAATTCACATTATTTTCTATTTTTTTTAGTCCAATTCAAATAAATTTAATTTAAATCTAGAAAATCTAGGTTACTTCAATTGGAAAATCTTAGAGATAACCACTTACCTTAGATCATGAGGTCACATAACACTACACCTGCAACGGAAAACTCCATTGAAGAAAGTATGAAATATAAATCCAATAATAAAACCCAGATTAATGAACTAAAAAGGTGATTAGATCAAATAATGCATAAAGATATTTAAAGCCCAATAGAGGAGTGAATGAGATAGTAGGAGGAATGTAACGGCAGAAGAACACTTACCAGGGGGATATTGAACGATGTTCTCCTATCATCGATCCACTTCCGAAAGGGTTCGGAGGATCCAAAATGGGTCATTGAGAGATAAAATAATGAGTATAAAATAAAATATAGAGTTAAGTCAATCATGGATTAAAATGGGGGGTGTGGAAATTTTTAAAACCTTTTCTAGAATAAAACAATTATGCTCACATGGTTTCCATGGGAGGGCCCCACGGTTTATAAAAAATTTCACCCTAACAGTGCTCCCCTCTAATAGGGTGGATAGTTTCTTCTAGTATAAAATATTGGTTTTAAAACTTTTCTACAATAATGAAAACTCCAAAAACCTGAGTTTATATGGTTTCCCTTGGTGGGAGCACAGTTTGGGAAAACCATGTTCCAATAATTCACTACAAATAATGTTCCAAAAAATCCAAAATTTCAACCAATGTACCCATTTATTTGAATTTCAAAATCTTCATTAAGGGTGATTGGTTACCTTAAAAAAATAAGGAACCAAAAGTAAAAAATATACCCAAATTCGAAGTTCAAAATTCAAAACTGACACAACATCTGAGAAGATCGCTACTTGGGATTCACTAGTGTCACCTAAGTCATGTCACTGGCCACCATTATCATGAGACACCACATTCATCATCACTATACATATATATATCAATTTCCACTATTTTCATCACTATTTCACCACCATAGCATTCATCAAAAACCATAAAAGATCACCAAAGCCACCGTAAAACATTGCATCTTGTTGTCATCACCCCCAGCAAACTAGAGACAACCAAAACAGCAAAACAACAAAATAAAGCAGAATCACCTCAATAAAAATCATGAAACATCATCATGTCAACATCGAGAGAAACATTGATGGTTTCCAATATAAAAAAAAGTGAATATAAATAAACCAAAACAACAAATTACAACACAAATGAACAAGAACCATTCATATCGACCTCCAAGGACAAGCCGAAAAACCATCACCAAGAATTTGAGGATGAAATCATAAAAACCACAACCAAAGTCCAATGGATCATGCTGGGAACATTGAAGAACATCGAAACACACATCCCAAAACCTTATTTTCACCCCTAATTCATATTCTAATGGTATAGGATTAGTGGAAATTGATGTAAGTGTAGTGGTTTGAGTGGTCAAGGGCCCCGAACGACCACAACTTTGACGAGGAAGAAAACAAAGAGCCATTTGAATAGAAACAAGCCAACATTTATAGAAATCTGAGAACCATCTACCACAGAACAGAAGTACCCAAAACATATTTTAACCTACTCTCTATGTCCTAATTGTTGAGGTGCATACAAATGAGAGTTCAGAGCTATGGATATTGTTTCCATGGGATTCATCAATTGGTAACCATCATTGGGATCCCAAGACCACTTTGAAAAGGATGATGTCAACACAATAAAATAAAAGAACATGGAGAAACCACACTAATAGAATTATATTAGGAATTATGAGGTAATATTATTGGAGAAAGGAAATTTGGATAATTCTCAGATGTTCCACTAGCCACGAAGAGAAGGGTTTCTAAAGGAAACCCTAGGCAGAGCCGAGAGCGAGAGGAGGTGATCCGAGAGATAAAAGTGTCATAATCAATCGTAAACAAGTCCCAAAATAAGAATTATAAAAATGGGGGTTAAGGAGTACCTAAATAATATAACAATTTGTTACAACCTACCCACTATTAAAAATTTTGTCCCCATAAATCTTATCAAGAATATTCTATATCAAAACAATGAGGCCACTACTCTCCTAGTAGTACCTATCTATCCTAAGTATCATTATTATCTAATAAATTATTCAATTAAACTTGAACTAAATGTATCACCAACCCATTAAGTACAATTCTTTCAAAATTAACTATCCTGGGTAGATGTTTAATCGAGGATTAATCCATCTCAACATCAATATCACTACATCTCAAAACATGAGATGGATCATAAAGATACTTTCGTAGATGAGATACATGGAACATGTTATTTATCGATGTTAGAGTGTAGATGTGATAAATAGTAATACACATTCCCCACCTTCTAAAATCCATAAAATGTTACCACAAAACAAATATATATCTCTCATTTCCCCCCAAGACACCAATGACCCAAACGAGGTGAAATTTTCAACGGAAAATAAACATGATCTAAAAATTCCATTAGTCTATAGAGAAGATAAACATAGGTATTATACCAAAATTGTTCCATTAAAATTATATAATGAATGAATAAAATATTTTCTATGATCTAATGATCCTAGCTTGGTCCAACCAAAGAACATTCACAAATCTCCAACCAACACAATGATGATTTTCATGGCTTGCCATACAAGGCCTAATAAGAAAAAATCCAGATCATGGACTCATAAATATTGTTATATGAAAACCAAATAGGCCCCAAATTATCATAAATATCCCCACCAAAATGTATTACAAAAGCAAAAAAGGATAACCTAATGAATTTTTATACCTCTCTCCTTATGGACATCCATCTACAGATGGTATGTTGTACTTAAATAAACATATAAGCCCAGTGCCATCTAAAGGCCTCTCTAAAAGAGACAAGTAAACTCAGGATCTCCATCAGATACTATATATGATTGATCTACATTAATAGGAACAATAATGTTTCACAATGATATTTTCGAGCTCCTTAAATTTGGTTTGTCCTAAATGGGTAATAAGTGATCTGATTTTGTCAACCAATCAGTCATAACCCATACCACATTCATCTTTCTCTGTGTATGTAGCAAACCAACCATAATGACTATAGTGATATCATCCCACATCCATGTCGGCATTGGATGTGTCAGAAGAAAACCTAAACATCTATAGGAATCATCCTTAACCGGTTGTCATGTATAACAATGAGATACATTATTAGAAATGTACAATCTCATTCATGGACACATGAATTGTCACCGCATGTCATAGAATATATTTGAGCTTCTTAGGTTCATATCCCACTATGAATTATAGAAATCACCCATAAAATCTTTTCTCACTACTAAAATCACATAAAATGGTTCTAAAATCATAGAATACCCTCTGGGGAGAACAACCGTTTAGTAACGGTTTCACCAAAATAATGAGAGAATCTAATGCAATACATCACATCATCAAGAAGCTATTCCAGAATAATCATCTCAATAATAGAGGAGATCAATAAAAAACTAGACAAAAAAACCTCGACCCCTATTTATATAACTCCTATAAGAAACTTTGAAAAATGGAAAACAAGTTCCACAATTTATATGATTCCTTCATGACATGCGTTAGATGTTTCATACTCAGAGAATCTTCAAAGACATTCCCTTTCACTGGGGTATAGAAAATTTCAATGTTAAAATACTTTAGGTATTACACAGAGTTCTTCTAGAAGGGACTCAATTGTTTTTGAGAGATGATATAACTCAAGTATTTTTAATCAAAAAAGTAAACATTTCTCCAAAAAAGTAATTATGTTAACTCTTAAGTGCATGTATCACATATTCAAGTTTAAGGTCATGGGTAAAATAATTCTTGTCATGTAGCCTATGCTTCTGAGAACCATAGGAAATGATGTGATCACCCTGCATAAGAACACAACCCAACCCTAAACATGATTCATCAAAGACGATTACATAGCCCTTCCCGGACTTTGGATGTGTCAACGCCATTGCAATAGTCAAGATATCTTTCTGATAAAAAAAGTACTCTAAAATGTATCATCATAAGAAAACATTAATCCCATCAATGTTAGATAAGTCCTTAGAGAAGAAAATATTGAGATGGCCTTTATGAACTAGTGATAATATCTAGCTAAACCGAAGAACATATGAATCTCAAAAACATTTTGTGGTTTCTCCTAAGTTGTAACAACCTTCACCTTTTCAAGATCAACTAATATACAATGTTCTGACACCACATGTCCCAAGAACATTACATCATAAATATATAAATTAAATTTTTACAGATTGGAATAAAGTCATATATTTCTCATCAATTCGAGAACTACTATCAGATGGCATACATGCTCCTCCTTGAACATAGAGTAAACAAGGATTTCATCCACAAAAAAACCATGAAGGAATCAAAATACTCATTCAAAATCATGTTCATTAAAACCTTAAGACTGTAGAATCATGGGTTATAACTAATAGAAGGACACGGTATTCATACTGGCCATAGTTTTTCCAAAAGGGGGTTTTCTAATTGTTAAATTATTTTATCTCCAATCGATGGTATCCATATTGAAGACTGATATTTGAGAACCCCCTATCACCTTTAAACAAGTCAAATGGATCATAAATATATTGAAACAAATATGTGTTATTTACCATAACTAAATTTAGTTTTTAGTAAACAATGTAAATGATTGGTGACGAATCATCTATCATTGCAATGAGAACCGATGCAGCCCAAGGTGACGCACTTAGGTTTATAAATACATTCTGTAATGAGTCATCCAAATGAGTCTTCAAATCATTCATTTCAGCTAGTACTATAAAATAAAAAGGAATATATATCAGTTGGTGATGTATCAATATGTTAATAGAAACCTCATCCTCCCTTACTGGTTGAAAACAAAATATTCAATGAGGAAAAACATAAATAAACATGATGAAAACTATTTTGAGATCACCACTAAATGACTCTGACTTGATTCCAAAATCAACATTGATATTACATTCCCCAACACCAAAAAATAATTTCTGAATCCAATTGACCTCATCTCCCATTCTCCAGAAAGGATACAATAAATACCATTAGGTGCATGAAAGAAAACTCATCAAAGATATCTGTCAAATGAGGCTTTATTAGAAATGATAAAATCCTCCTCTAAAATAACATTGAGTGGTTTTATGTAGAGGTCCAGAAAATATCAATTAATATCAATTTACGATAATTAGATTACACACGAAGGACAAAAAAACCCTACTACCTATTTGTTCCAAGGGGTGTATTAATATTCATCACAAAAGACAAAAGCTTTATAGGATGATTTTGGATACTCACAAAATGGGTTGAAATGAACTAATGAGATTCATTAGTATCAAATAATGAATTAACTAATGATGAAGAAATAGTGATGGTACATCTCATAGTTTGTGGACTCATATCTTCTTCCTCAAGACACTCTTCCATTGCGTAATGATGTGTCATTAAGGATATTCATGGATGAAATCCTTCTATACTTGAAGAATTTTATTGAACCAATGTAATATTTGGAGAATATGATCTCATTACACTATAGAGAGAATATTTGATATGAAATAACTTCTTCAAGAGACATGAGAATCCACAATAATTACATACCAGGGTTCCTTAGTGAAAACCTATTTTGAGTGCCCATGATTTCCCCACTATAAGAAAATAAAAGTGACTCTCCCAGAAAATGCAGGAGGTCAAGAAGAAGCCTTATGTTAAGAACCACTATGTGACTCATCACACTTTCTATTACCTTTATAAGAAATCATAGAACTTACATTGGGATAAAAATAATCTCCTATAAAACCTAACATACCATCCAAATCAATATTGACCATCAAGACTCTATCTAGAACCTCAACATAAGAGGAGAGATTCCTGAAGAAAACCTCATAATGAATATCTGATAGAAGTCCCGTCTAAAACATTGAAGTATTTATCTTTTCATTTGATACAATATATGGTGCAAACTACACATTCTTAATAAAGCTAATTTCATATTCAATAATGGTATTGTCAACATTCCAAAATTTAAAAGAGCAAACAGCCCTATCTAGAGCCATCTACTGTGGATAGAACTATACAGTGAAAATAACATTAATGTCCTTCCACTCTAAGACTTTGATGTTCTTTTTCATCCCTATAAACTCCCATTAACACCTAAAAGGCCCCTCTAGGCTAAATCAGAAAAGTTTTACCATGATGGTATCTATATTTTCCAAGAACTAAAATAAATGATCAACCCTCCTTTTGAAATCATCAAATCCTTGAGGATCATTTGATCCTTGAAATTATGGTATATTTTGGAAATGGAAGTCCTAATAAAAATTCATAGAATCATCCCTCTGAGGTTCTACAGCTGGTTCCAAAATTAGAATGGGTGAAAGTTCTTGTCCCCTAGCTTGGAAAACATGCATACAAACCTCAACTACATTTTGGTCTATGGGAATATATTCTCCTTTTTTTATATCAGTGGCTTCTTTATAGATTCTATTTGCACATCTTATCAAATGAATTGTGCTACACATAATCAGTAGACAATAAGCAAGAAATCATAAAGCATGCATAGATCAAAACTAAATCAAATGCTATAAGGGATAATAATCCCATCATATATATAAAAAATATTTATATTTTTATCCATCCAAATTGGCCATTTTAAGATGGCACCGCACTCACAGGCTCCCAGTTCTCTCACCCTCTCCACTTCTCCTTCTAGATTTTAGGGGGTCTACGATGAAACTTCCCTCTACCTAGTACATCCTTCTCTTCCTCTCACTTTTTACATCCCACATCTCGTCTAATGCAGCTTGTTGGTGTAGAAATCGATCGTTTCTCACCATCTCTCTTTCGATCCTAACCCTTCTCATTGGACCCCCATTCTGGGTCTGTGTTTAGGTGCTTTAGATGGCTTGGGTCAGCTCAAGTGGCAACTTCCAATGTCTGGATTCTCTAATTCCCTTGAAAATCTACCCTTCTTGTTCAACTCCATTTTGGTTGGGTTTGATTCAGAATATAGCCTACTTGGGATGGTGTTGGAGGGGGCTAGCAGGGACCTCAGTTTTGGTTCTTCTTCGACATTAGCCTTGTCTTCTCTTCTGCTTTGCTCCTTCATGTTTACGGTGTTATTTCGGTGATGGTTTCTCTCGCTCTCTCTCCCTCGAATACGTACTTCTGGTTTGTTGCATTGAAGGGGTTTTGCGATTTTTGGTCCCCTTCCGAGGCTCACACCATCTCAACCCTACTCTTATGTGCCCGTCCTGCGCTCTCATCCTTGTAGGTCTAGTACGCGGGTATTTGAAGAGCTTCTAGTAGGTTTGGTTGAGCGGTGTTCAGATTTAGGAGGGTTACTGACTCAATGGAGTTGGTTAGTAAGTCTGGGATAATTGTTATGATGCTTATATTTTGGCAATATTGCAGTTTCGACAAAAACATGATGACAATATTGGAAAATGTCGACGATGAGGTCGAGAGATGGAAAGGTTCTACTGTTTTATTTATTTCTCCTATCTTCAGACCCCACAGTGATGAACGGTGGAAGAAACAATAGTTTTTTATTGACTCTAATGATGGAAGATTGTAGGAAAAGTGACCGGGTGATGTGGGTGAAGTCGAATCATGGATCGAGGTGGGCACATGACACCAGTACGTGGCTAGATGAATTTTTCTGGATATGTAGAGATTTTCAGTGAGGTCAATGAAAACTATGTTCAATGATGAGGATAGTAGAGACGATGTCGTATTAGAGAAGGTCATGACAGTTTTGACGACATCGGGATGTGACAGATGGGTTGGCAAGTCTTGTTGGCCACCTGCTCTGTTGTGATGTTCGAGATGTGTGATCAGGGTTCACGTCTCGATGGTGATGCAGGTGGATGTGTGGTGTGTGATGTATTTTGCTTGTCCTGATTCACTAGAATTTTGAAATTTGAAATTTTAAAATGAATAAGGGAATGTTTGGAAACCGCTTTTCTGGATGATGTTGATTTTTTCTATGTCATTTGTAAGGTTACCGGTAATCCTAAAACCACTTTTTAGAAAATGAACAAAATGTATTTGATGGGACTTGTTCAACCAAACCCAAAATATGGAAAATACAATAACTAATCTTCAAGAAATCATTCCATAGCCACTTATTGTGACTTAATGCTCATTACAATGAGATCTATCCATACACTCTAGAAAAACTACCACATATGTCCCGATGAGATAACACAACTATATACTAACATCAGGTAATGGTGCTTAACAAAATTAGCTGATACAACTTTTTTAGGAATTGTCTTATATACCCCGATACCCTAATATCTAATCCAATATTGACATATAATAGAGGAAATTTCCAATTTATGTGGGTTTGGGGATAGAACATGAAATCATACAATAAAAAGGTGGGAATTATTTTTCCAACTAAACATTGGAAGAAAAAAATTCAATTTATTATGCTCAATAGAAACACCCATAGGAATAACAGTACCAGAACTCAAATAGGTATCCCAAATTACAACCACAAATTACAAGAATCAAAATGAAGAACAACCCATATCCTAATTAACAAAGTACTTCTAGCTCAAAAGGTCAATAATTTCCACCTCGTAGTGGTCCTTTCCCCTTACTTGTACTTTTTAAAATGAAATCTATATACACTCGAAGGCACATGTATGGTGTGACCTAATATCCCATTATTTTATCACTAGGGATTACATATTATGATTCTATAATAATTAACAAAATAATCCTTTCCATTTGGAATAAACATTTCTTGGAATTATAAGAAAATATTAATAAAAAATCATGATTTACATTTCTATTGATGGAAATATTTCAATACAATGGATTAATAATAATTATATATACAATAGATTATATAAATTCATAAGGAATATGCAATTTAGTATTATAAACAATAGTTTATAAAAAATCACAAATGATCAACATGGTTATCTTCTGATATATATGATAGTTCTGTGTTATCGTATCCACACACACGCATATGGTGATAATGACAACGTTTATACACATATCACTAAAACTATTTAAATAATACTAAACAACATCCTAATTGGGATAAGATATTATAATAACAATATTATAGAGTTTTAAATCATTAATCCTATACCAAAGTAATTATAACTAAGCATGTTTCTCCCAGATAACTCATTAATTACCTAGTCTTTCATGTTCTCAAACAACAATCAATAATTAGAAAACTATTTCAAAACTATTCAAAATAAAATTTCCCCATTCTCACTTTTAATATTCTAATTTCTCTATAAAAACAAAAATATACGGTTTTAATCAATTCAATACTATTTCCAATATTAAAAAAATGTGTTCTTATCAACAAAAATATAATCCTGTTTCATGAAATAAATTTCAAAATTAAATTTCACTAATCGAATTCCAAAATTTAAAAAAGTCCAAAACAAACCCCAATTCATTAGAATCGGGGGTTTTCCACAAAATCTCTACCATTTCAATTTAAATCCTAATTCACATCGATTTGGGTTTTTCATAATACAATTGAATAAAATTTAATTTAAATCAATAAATTATGGGTTAAATCAATTGGAAAATCATAAACATAACCATGTACCCTAGAACAAGTGATCACAAAACACAATACCCACAATGAGAAACTCCAATGAAGAAAATAGGAAATGGAAATTTGTGATAAATTAAATATTCAATATCTTAAACAAATAATTTTACATTCAATAAAAATGGATAAAAATCCTTAGGGAGGAGATAAGGAGAGAGTGGGAGATAATTAATGGGGGAAGATCTCTTACCTAGGAGAGATCGAATGAAATTCTACAAGATTTCATCAAATTCATAAAGGGTTGGGGGATCTAAAATAGGGTCCTTAAGATCTCTAATTACCTAAGACATTGACCAATACTAAGTTCGGAAGAGTGGTACATCATATATTTTGTTTGACATTTTTTTAACAAAACTTCAGAATAAAAAAAAGTTTGTGCACATGGTTAGCTGGGAAAGGTCTCACGATTTTCTATAGGTGAACCCTATCCTTATGACCCACTAATAGAGTGCATGGATTCTACTAGATGGAAACAAATTTTGGTATACTATGTTCCTTTTGTGCTAACAACCACTCCCTGGGATTTCATTGTTTTCCCTAGGTGGGTGCATAGTTTGGTAAATCCTTGCAATAATCATGCATTGTCTAGAAAGATCCGAAAAAATTGATATTTTTCCATAAGAACCCCTATATGAGACCCAAAAAAATATCGATCAAAATGAGTGTTATGGCTTAACTAAAAAATTGAATTATACAAAACACACATCTCTCCTCCCACACCCCCACAATAAACAACCCTAATCACCCATTCAAGAAAAAACACCAAAATTTGTGTGACAGTACAAGTATAACCGCATAGGTTCACTATCCAAATGGACATAAAGAACATGGGGCTCAAACTAAGGGTCTCACACATTTATAAAAGTAATTTCCATTAATGTTCCAACACTACAAATAAAAACCACTTAGGAAACAAATCCATTTTCACACCATTTGAAAACCACATTGCAATTAAATATGAATGTTAGCCGTAAACCCACTTTTGAAAAACTATCTCTAAACACCACCTCAAACCCAAAAATCAAGAATATTTTGAATTCCTACTACCAATTTAATGAAATTTTGGTAGTCTAACTCTTTACAAAAAATAAACTGTTTAAACCAAAAGATACATTTGAAAAATCGTAACATAATCAAACATAACTTTTAAAAAAATATTCATTTTCATTGGAGGATGCCTAAAAAACCTCAAGACCCACCTTGTATAAATTAATAAAGAAGATTTAACCATCCCACATTTTAAAAAAAATTATACTAGATCATATACCATTCTACTAAATTCATAAGAAATACTTTAAAAATGAATATGTCATTTATAACATGTAATACAAGTGGATTCCATATATAAACCTACCTCAAATTGAAGGTGGGAGAGTTGAATCATTATAAAACACCTCAAATTTTACAATGAATGACCATGCAATAAAGATGGTGACACAAGAAAACCATCACAATCAAAACATTCCTTATCAATTGAAGGTCGTATAAAATTAAATACATAGACCTTCTTATGGACTATCTATGAGTAAAATGAAACATGGGAGAGAAGAAAAATGAAGATAAGAGGGTCAAAAATTTGGATGAGTCATTATTTTCGAAGATTGCGCCTAAATTACAGAGGAATGACTACTCGAATTCAATTGAGAGGAGGGTCGAAGGTTTCATAAGAGGGAATCATGCATGGTGTGGGTTGGTTTGACATTAGGAGAGGGTGGAAAATGTAAATGATGTATTAAAATAAGAATAGTAAATTATAATTAAGTTTAAAAAAAATTAAAATATAATTTTTTTAATGATAAAAACCCCACACTATGTACTCGCACTATTTAACAAACCATGTGGTGATAATAAAACCCACACATAGTGGTCCAAATGGATATTCAAAGTTAATATTTGGATCTTAAATAGTCTATCTAACCATATTACAATCATTCCAAATGGAATTGTACCATTGAAATACTCTCATGAACAGTTTCTAAACAACTACTCATAACCATTTATAACCAATGTGAAGTTTTAAAAAATTCTTAAATATAATCTTGGTATACAAAAAAATTAATTATTGAAAAATTAAATTAATTAGTTCATTAATTAATATCATAATGACATAGTGGGTGTTATACGTATCACTATCCTAAGGTGAATGACATTTTAAGGGAGTCATTCTATACTTGGAATGGTCATTATGAGTTCTTGGATATGAATTTTTGGTTAAAAATAAACCCACTATATTTATGGATATAACGATTGGGCTGTTCAATGAATATTTGAAAAATAAATTGGTTTTGATTATCAATGATAAACTTGTACACGCTATAGGTTATAATGATTTTAATAATCATATTTGGATTGTTTTCATGACATTACATGAATATACATTTTATAGAAAATTCAATACATGTTATTTATTTGGTGGTATATTTATTTTACTATTCATTTTTTTATAAATATTGCAAAATTATTGATCATTTTAAAACTAATTTGGTGGAACACTTTCTGAGACCCACAAATTTAACTAAATATTGAATATTTACTTTATTTAAAGGTTACTACAAATAATTTTCTAAGAAATATTCATTATTTTATTTTATATTAACTAATTTAACACAACAATGAGTTGAAAACATTTAGAAAAAAAATTGATGATTTTTTTGTGGAATTAAAAATAAAACTAGTTTATTCCTATGTGTTATATTTTCAATAATAATGAATTATTTTTTTATTTTTATGGATTTTTATTTTGATGGAGTTGGGTTTATTTTAATTTAGAATGATTGGTTTATCATATATACCTCTCATATATAGATACATCATAGAAATAATTATCCTACAAATGACCTAATTATTTAATTAATAGTTTTTTTAATAACATGGAGGCATAATTTATATGAGGATAAATATAAAATATATACTGATCATAAATGTATAATTTATATATTCACTATAAAAGAGTTGAACATGGGAAAAAATATTTATAGAAATTTTTAAAGATTATAATTTAAAAAATATCTACCTTCCATGTAATGGAAATAGGGAATATAATTCCTTATGATGAAAATGTAATTCATTATTTATTATTTTATGACTAAAACTAGATCATTTATGTCATTATTTAATTGCTATTTCCTAGAAGTTGTTTGTGTAGAAACTGCTTCACTTTTTTTGTCTGTATTTCTAACATCAGATTTGATAGAAATAATTGTGGAAACATAAATGGAATACCTGAATTTGAAATATAGATTAGATTTGTAATAAAAAGAATTTTTCTTGAGTAAAATATTATTAAAGAACGTTTCATCAGATTTGGAATGATATTGCACCTCCCATGTGATTTCCAGTTATAGAATTAATTGTCAAGTGAAACAAATATATATCCAATTATATTCATCATGGAACTACTAAAATGTTAAATTATATTCCTGAATAATTTTTAGAATGAATTTTTGAAGTAATATATTGATGATTTTAGCATAAAATCATCAAATTGTCAATAGTTTATAGCTGGGTGATAAATATAGAAGGGGTCGCTCCTTCCTTTTTTAGTTCCTGGATGAAATAGGAAGAATATAAACATATATTTCATTGTTATTTTACCAAATAAATATTGATTTAAAAATGAAAATTGGGTAATTTTTAATTAGTTGACCAAATATGTGCATTTTATATTTGTACCATATAATATGCCATTGATTTGTTTTTTCAAGAAATTATCTTACAGAGATATTTAGATTATAGGAGGCTCAAATATTTATTATATCTGTTTGGGATCCAATATTTAAAAAAATATAAATTAATTTTGATAGTATTTGTGTAAAAATTTAAAACTAGTATATCATTTCATCAAAAATATATTGAAACTGGAATAAAAAATTATAACATTGAAAAAATCATGAATTCAGCTTCATAATTAATTTATAGAGGAATTTTTTATCATCATTTTTATTTTGATTAATATTTTCATAATAGTCATTTTTAATTATGTATATAGATAGATATTTATGAAGGATTATATTGTAAATAGTTTTCGATTACATCATGTTATGATGAAGTTGGTGAATGAAATTATTGTGAAAACATTTTTTATAAGAATTATTAGAGTATTTAATAATGATTTAACTCTATTTGAGGGAATCACATAGTATAAAAAATAATGTAGTTCATAAATGTAAATATCTCCAATTTGAGTTAGGCGATCATGTTTTTCCTAGAGTATCTATATGGAAAAGTTTTATTAATTTTGTAAGAAAGGGAAGGTTATTTCATTGTTTTGTTATTCCATAAAATTTTCTAAGTATGTATGATCATTTTCTAAATGGGTATCCCTATCAACATGTTTATCTTAGTTACAATATTTGTTTCATGATTCTTCTTTAATAATATATGCCCCTATATACGTCACATGTTTTAAGTTGTGAGGTGGTACAGTTAGAAGAAAATATCTCTTATAAAGAAATTAGAATTTTAATTATGGGATCATAAAAACTAGGTATCAGGAAATAGGAATATTCACTGGGTAGTGGTTTTATTTAATAACAACATGATTAAAGAATAAACATCGTAATTTTTAAATTATATAAGGTAAAAGTACCATCAGCTGTTTAAGTAATCAATACAGTTATGAGGATGCAATTTCATAAGTATGGAATAATGTGAAATACATTTTCATATTTGAAATAAATCAATATTAATATTTATAATTATTTACAAACAAAATTTCTATTCTTTATTATATTATAAAAATGTTGACAAATATTTTCAGTCAAAAAAGGAATCATTTTGATTAATTAATTTTTTACATGAATTACAAGGACTTAATTAAGAGACAAATTTAATGATTCCATAAAATAAAAATGATATAAAGGAATTAATTTATATAATAAATAAATAAATAATATAATAGGATTATTTTTTTTGATTTTTTAAAAAATATTTTTTTCTACATAATAGTAAAAAATGCCAATTTTTTAAAAACGGTCACTTATATTTTAAAAATAAATTAATTTAGAAGTCTAATTATATTTTTAATTTAAATTAAATTTAAATGAAGATCTACTTCATTAGTCATATACTATCTAATTAATTAGTAATAAAAATATATTTTATTTTTTCATAAGTTAATTTTATGATTAAAAAGGAAATTTTTAAAAAATGATTTTTGTTGTTTTTTGTCCACTTATAGAAAATTTATTTCATTTAATTTTACAATTTAAATAAAAAAATGGATTTCATATTTTGAATTATTATGTTAATATTAATTATTGAGTTTAATTTCATTTTCGGTCATTATGAATAGTTACTGCGGTAAAAATGTATCACCCTGATAAAGAGTAAATCAACTTAAATAAGGTAATAACTAAGTGATAATGAAACAAAACATATTATAATACTTAATGGATTTTTTTAATTATATCCTTACAATATAATATTTTAAATTTTATAGATTTGGATCCACTTTTCCATTAATAAGTGTCTATAATATGTCTTTTTTTTAAAAAAATTATAAGACCCCCACTTCCTGTACTTATAAACTCACACCTCCTCTCCTCCATTCCTCACACTTTTCATAAAAATATTTTCTAAAAAAATCCTCAAATATATCTATCTATAATCTCTAACTATGTCCTAGAGGGAATATTTTTCTAAAAAAAATTCTAATTATATAATTATTATGTTTCATGACAACGATAGATATCTAAGAACATTATATAATTCCTAAATGATATTGTTCAAGTTTGTTTCATCTTATAAATTCAAAAAATAATATTCCAAAAAGATGAAATAATAAAACCACTATCTTCAATATAAAACTATGTTATTATGAATATGTTATAACCCTTTTTATTTATTTTTACATCTTATGGTAAATGATAATATCGCCCATGAATACAAGTAGACTACCACCTTCATAAAGCGATATATTTCATTTTTTAATTGCAAGGTCTTATTACAGTTTCAAATAATTTAAAAATTGAATATATATTATATTTTAAAAATTATTTTTTTATTAAAAAATATATTTCCCACCATTATACTCTTTATATTCATTGTAAATTGATAATGCCTCTCACGCATATGTGCATAATACCACTTTAACAAAGCAATTTGATTCATTTTTGTTATCACCATTTAAGGATGGGCATAAGTTTAGGAATAATAAATATATTTGACATATATAAAATATTTATTATTTTAAAATATATAAATATTAGCTACTTCATTTATTTTAAATCCCTTCAAAACCTGAAAATTTCGTTTATGTATACGTCTGGACTACAGTCTCCATGAAAGGGAAATATTAATTTGTATTACCTTCCTTACATGGTTAGTTATAAAATTATATAAAATTTATAAATATTATAAAAATAACATGTTTATTATTTTTTATTTAATTGAACCATATCCACTTCTACCATGGACAATGCACCGACGTGGTTTTTAGGATATAAATATAATGGACCCAAAATACCTCATGTAAACATAACAATTTTAGTAACTAATTAAAAAATGGTTGTAAAAAAATATTGAATAAAAATAATTAAATAAATATGAAATATTTTATTAAGTAGTTATAAAAACATTATGATTTTATTATTCATGAATTATGGAATGACAAAATCTAGATAAGACATTAGTTAAGGGATTAATCTTTTAAAAATTGTTTTGGAATATTTATTAAAACTCATTTTCCTCCATAAACATGTTATTCAAATTGTAAAAAAAAGATTCTTATTTATAGTAGAAATATTAATAAAATTAATTTTCAACTTATTTTTAATTTCTTATCATGGTTTTGAAAAGTAATATTTTAATCACATACCATATGATTAATTTTTTCATTATATACCAAAGTTAAAAATTGATAAATAATATATATGGATTAACCTCCCTTTTCTTATTTTATTAGGTGTAGTTAATTATTATGATTCTGTTACATTTTTCCTAGTATATTTTCAAATAAAATGTTTATATCAATATTCTAGTAATTTGTAGTTTTAAATTTTTTTTCTTGAATCGTGAAATTTTTTTCAACATTATGAGATTATTGTTAGTTTTATTCCTTATGGTCTCAAATGACAAAACAAATGGGTTTTAATATTAAATTTAAAAAATTATGACTTTTATTCATTCAATGGTTCTTGGATATTTTATATGAATGATGGCTGATCCTAAAATACCATTAATGAATGTCGAGTCGGATATATATCTATAAAGCATTAGGTGAAGTGATGAAGTTTAGTAGTTATAAATTACCCCTAAGGATATGAGAATAATCAAATTATATGATTTCATTATTTGAGAAATATTAAGGGTGAATGTGAAGATAATGTCCCAATATACATACAAGAAATTCTTTCAATTTTTTATAAATAGAATCTTTTAACTTCAAAAGGTATTAAATTTAGAATATGTTTTATGTAATGATTATTACCTTTATAAAATAATGGTGTAAGCTTTTCTTTTTTAAGAAATGATTTCATGAGTTTTCATGTTTTCTAAGAAAAAATATTATAATGATTTACAATTTATTACTTCATATAAAATATATTATTATAAAAAGGGTTTTTCTAAAATAGTAAATAGATATATGAGGATAAATGTTCATTTTGAAAAGAAAAAAATTCTTATAGATTTTCTATTTTTTCAAATCTCCTAATGGGTTTATTTTCAGTTATTTTCCTTAATAATATTAGTTTTCTCATCCCATGTTTACAAAAATTAATTTTTATTAATTTTGAGTATAAAAGTAAATGAATTTAGAGTTATAGATATTAAATTTACCATGAAAGAAGCTAGTTTGCCATTATAGAGAACATGTATTTCGGGTAAAATGGATATAGTGCACAAATGTCCAAATTTTCATGTATGGTTTTATATAATTGTGTAAATAATATGGGAAAATATTATGGAATGTAATGAATGTGTAACCCTTGTTAAAAATCTTATAATTCTGGGATGTTCATGGTATAATGTATATAAAAATATATTAAAAATAATTATATAATATACATTTTACCCATGTTTTGTGGAAACACATTGAAATATCATTGAAACTGATAACGTTAATGGATAAATATAGGCATCTAATGAAGCTTATGCATGGTTTTTATAGTATATTGAGGCCTTGATCACTTTATTTTAACCCATTTAACTCTTTCTACCCTTAAGTGAAGTGATACATAATTACCCAGGTCACTATTCATTATAATAAAAAATAAATTTGACCTTATTAACTATTTTTAACATTCATGAATCAAAATATGCAATAATTTTAAATTATTCAACTTATATAAGGTATAAAAATTACTTTTAATGTGTTATTTTGAAACACAATGAAAACCATTGTTTAGAAAAATGATTATTTAATGAATAAAAGTGATTTTATAGGAAAATTAAATATATTATTTTTTCCAATAGAATTAATTGGATTCTATTAAATAGAAGAAGTATCAATTTTGTTTATAACTAATCAAATACCTAAATGATCCTTTAAAATTCAAGATTTTGAGAGAATAAAAAAATAATAGAACAAAAAAATTCGTTAGATTTACCACATTTTAATAATATATTTATAAGCTTGGTATTTAATTTTTCTATGAAATATATAACTAAAAAATTTATATATTTTTATATAAAAATGTAATTTATAATAATTTTGGTTATTCTTATATCATTATATTTTCATAAAACTTGATGTTTTTGTTAAATCATTATATTTAGCTATCCAAACCAAAATAAATATTTCTGATAAATCTAAAAAAATTACACTAAACTGCTAATGAAATTCTAAATAAAAAACTAATAATTATATCATGATACTAAATTACTAAGGATTTTGAATTTTGGTTTTACTACCTTGAATAAATTTATGTGTAGTACGCTATCATTTCATTAGACGGAAAATATTACATACTATATATAAACCTTGGTATTATATTCTTAACTCCTCCAAAAAGATCAACCTCACAATTTTTAAAATGTCACATCTTATATAGATTTGGGTTGTTCTTCATCATAATAACTTCAGAATTCTATGTTTTCATTTCTATTTTATTATTAATTCAAGGTAACACACAAAATTTATTTATCTCATTCTGCAATACATTCACTCCAGTGTTAATAATATACATAGGCTCTTTATATTAAAATAAACTAGGTTGAATTGCACTTTAATTAGAGGTGAAAACATTTATTTTTTATGGCATGTACATCATTTATAATGAGTTATTGAACACATTATGAACATTAGAGTTGATATCATTCATTTCCAAATGTTATGAAACAACTCGAAATCATTCCAAATTTTAAAGACATATGATTTACTAATGAATTTTTCCTTTTAAATCTAATAATTATAACACTCATCCATCGAGGAACCTTCATGAAAAAATGAATTTTCAACTAATATTATAAATCCATGCTTTGGTGATCAAAATAAAAAATTTTCTAAGTTAATCTACCTTAATTTAAAATTGGATATTTTTTACCTTCACTATTGTATCCTCATAATGTTTTAGTCCAAAGAGCATACTTTCACTATCTAAATCCCAACATGTTTGTGTAGAAAATCATTTCCCATAAAATACATCATATGGTTCTATTTTAATGTTTTAATAAAAATAGTTAATATATGAAAATTTCACCACCGGTTAGTACAAATGAAACATACTTTTAAAGTATAATTATTATTATCATGGTATATATTTTAATGTCTAAACAGTCTTTTTAGACAACCCATTAGTTTGAGGATGAAATTTATTGCTCAAATATGATCATTAAAAAGAGAAAGATCAAGGATATTTTGTAATTTTAATGTAAATATGGTTTTATAGATAGATATAATCAAATTGGTGTAGTTGATTCATGTGAGGAAATAAATAGTTATATCATCCCTTATAGTGAGAAAATATTTAGACATGATAATGTGATAAAAAATAAACCATATGACATTATTTCTTCTAGGGTATTTTTTCAATATAGTGACAAAGTTCATAGTAATATAATCCCATTTATATATTGGAATTGTTAGTGGTTTTAGAAGTATTACAATTTTGTATCTAATTATTTAATTAATGAAAATCAAGCATCTTGAAATGTAGTTTCCCATATTTCATTTCATATTATCCCAAAAAAATCATTAAAACACTGATATTTTTTTATGTTATTTGGGTGTATAGAAATTTTTTTTGGATATTTATATAATAATATATTTTTAGATTATGAATGGATAATTCACAATACCACTTTCCAAATTTCAACATATCGTCTTCATAGGATTAGTTTACCAACATCCCATCATTCGGAACATTATTATTATTTTAAATATTGTTATCATCATGTTTTTAAAATAACATTTTCTCTAATAAGGATACTTTGATAAATTTTTAGAAGAAATGTAATGTTTTACTTTTTGTTAATGACTGTGATATATTAATTACAATATATATAAATATTAGATCTTTACCAATCCTCAATTATTTCAAAACCCCGATATTATTTCTACTCAATCCATCACCAACCTTATTGTCCTTCCTAGAGTGGTATTTTTTTGAGAAATTATAAACATTGAATAGTTATAGTCATCACCTTTTTATCATGTTGAGATCATTTTGTGATACTATGCATTTAGATGTGTTGTTATAAGTATATATTTTATATCTTTCACTAAAAGGATATTACATTCATAAAATTAATTAAACCATTATGACTAGAAACTCGAGATCCAAGGATGAATAATTATAATCATGATTCTTTATAGGTAATTATGAAAACTCAAAAACTATTTCATTATATATAAGGAAACATCCAAGTATCTTATTTTATGAAATGTTATATTTTAAAAATACATTCCTTCTTAATGGTAATGAAAATATTTGTTAATTGATCAATGTTCTATTTTTTTCATTTGTTATGTTCTTATGATTAGACAGAAACGAACCATTTATGTGTCAAATTAATTACTGATTTATATAATTGAGAAAATTTGGAACAAGTTGCTAATAGTAACCTACTAATAAAAGAAAAAATAATTTACAATTTAATATCATTAGGTGATTTAAATTCCATCTAGTACACCTAGAATGTGTCATTACTTTTTTTGAGTCAAAATTGTCTTTTAACTTTTTTTCCTAAAAAACAAAACTACCAGCAAGTGTAATATAGCATCTGGAAGTTGTCGGTGAACCCACAGTGGATGTGAAATTGTATAATTCATTATGAAATACCAATAAGCTATTTGGAATGAAATATAATAATTAATATTGAATAAATTATTTAAGGTATGATGAATTATACCATGAATTTTATTTTATATGGTCTTTAAGTAACAATGTTGTTAAAAATATATATGATGATGATCATTGAGGTTGTTAAAATTAGGTCTTTGTAAATCTAATGATCATAATATACTCATTCCAAATTCTAGGAACAAATTTTATAATGTTTCATGGTTCTTCATATCAATAATAGGTGGGAAACTAAAAACAATGTTTAAACATGAAAAAATTCTATACCAATTTTCAAGATGGATGATCTCACCATATAACTCACAATATAAATGTATTAATATAGTAAAAGTACATTTTCATAAGAAAATAAATACAAGAGATGAAACCCATTTCATCACCCCTATCATACAAAGGTCATGTAAAATTGAAATTATAGGGAGTGATAAAAAGTGAAACGAAAGAGTGTGAACCCAAAATGAAATCATATAAAACTAAACATGCTTGAAAATTCAACCCCCCATTACATGGAATCCCCATGGAACAATTTAATTTTCCCTCTCATTATATTCATGGGAGGATGAGAAAATAATATTAATAATTCATGTAGGATGGGAGAACTCCTTTAGAAGTATCATACCTCCTAAAATTTTTTTTTATCGTCTTTACACAATATTCATACCATGTATTTTTGGGTTTCATTATTAGAGTTATTTCTTTTTTATATATTTAAAAATAATTTCATTTTAAGGAAATAGATATCTTAGTTAAATTAGTTCTATTTACTTCTATAATGCATGTGATCATACCATTTAATGTATCTCGGATTTTTTATTGTCCATGAGAGATAATACATTGGATTAATTTAAATATTCCATTCAAAAAAAGGTCAATATTACCTCCCTTAAAAATCAATTCATCCTTCAAACTCCCTTTTAATCATCTACAAAAACCACATATATTTTCATGAGTGTTAATATGAAATCATCATTCACAAATATTCCTTTTAAAATATTTAAAATCACACATCCATGGGATATATTGGAAAATATTCTATATTAAATATTAATATTATCTCTATGGAATAGTCTCAATAATTAATCTATTTTAATGGTCGATATATATATATATATATATTATCCCTTAATAAGTTCATTTTTTATTAGTGATCATTCACCACAAGAAATAACAGGCCATCTCAATGACTATTTCAATCTTCTAGAATCTCTATTCTCATACCATGATTACAAACATGTCATATATATCGATGTTTCGAATTTGGTACCCCCATTCATCCATTGAATCCATCCCCATGATATAATGTATCCTATTTAAAATCTTCTCCATGGATGACAACACCTTTATCATGGCTTCACCATATGAATATGATCATATGGCGGGTTTTTTATCAATGGGTGGCACTTTTTCAATATGGTAATGCGCACCATGGGTGTACCATTATCTATTGCTTCATTGAAATATCAATGTTGAACATAGGATCAGACACCATTTTGTTACAAAATATTTAATGTCCTTTCTCCCTCACCATGGAATTAAAAATTGGATTCAATCTCTTTTTCTAACAATTTTGATCTCAGGTCCTCCTTTCAAAACATGAAAATATCTTATACAATGTATCTAATACTATTTTCTTTTATTTTTCATGTATGTGCTTCATGTTATTTGAAATTGGCTCAAAGTGGTAGTTTATGATACCAGTGTTCTTTCATGTATTTTCTAGGCCTTGATAGTAGCTCTCGAACTCAATACTGAGCAATATTATTGGTGTCTATAGTGTTGTAAAGTGAGTAGGAGTGATATTAGAATGAGATCAATGTTATTGAGGATTAGCACGAACTATCTGATTAATGGGGTGATTCAAGGATAATAAATAATCATTATTGATTGTTTGAAAAATTCCTATAGAATTTTAGTTCCCATAATGGTTTAAAAGATGAGAGGCATCACCTTCATTTGGGTGACCACATCTATAGTGAACCAGTATCCTACTATGGGAATGGTATCCCATTACACTACACACACACTCACCTACTCAAAGACATGTGTCGACCTAAAAATGGCCAACATTACTTGGACCATCATATGCACACTTGAGCTAGTCCACATATTCTTACTACTTTCTCCTCTACATAATTATATATTTTTATTCCTCCTTATATATCTATTACCTTGGCCATCATTTACATTAGTAATAAAACAAATTTATAAAAATAATTCACATATAAACATAATTCCTTATCATGTAAAATCCTTTAAAATCATAAAAAATATTATATTCCCAAAAACGAGGATTAAAAAATATAATTGAAAATATATATCAATAAATTTATTAGTGATAATCAATTAAAAATATATTAAAATTATCAAAGAAATTTTTAAGTTTTTATGCATGAATAGAACATATAAAATACACCTATACATGAACCAATCCATGAAATTGGTCCTAAAATATAAACAAGAATCAACAAAGGAATTCCATGTTTAAAATAATTAAAATAAAAAAACCATTGAATTTAAAAATATTTATTATGGAAGAAACAATTATCATGTGTCACATGTGAAAATTTCATCAAATACTCACTAGTGAAAAAAATATCTAACCTCCATCCAATTAAAAATTTCAGAACCTCTCATTTACTCAGTTCATGCCTCTTAATTTATCATTAACAACAATGAAATCCATTTATTTAACTCACGACAATTTTTTTCTATCATCATGCAAGGCAAAAAAAATATGGAGTTGAGTTGATACCTTGATTTCAAGTTAATCCCATATTCATTCAAATGACATGCATTTTTCAAATTATAATGAATGCATCACAAATCATCTAGAGGGATTAGAATTATGGATCAAATGGTTCTACGACATAAGGAAGGTAAATATTTATGGGAATGAATTTTAATCAGAAAAATAATATTAAAACACTAAAGAATAATTCTTCATAAGAAAAATAGCATGTGATTAAAATCTATCCTTAAATGTCATAAAACCCTCTTCCCAATCCCTTTTTAGGGTCATGATGCATGAAATAATAATTAATATAGTACGCATTCATGAATTTTTTCTACTTTTTTATTTTCGGTTCATGTTTTAAAACCATTTTTACTATTTTTCATTTAAAAGTTGAAATAGGATAAGTATCACATCCACCACCCAACCCCTAATGAGAAAAACCATTGAAAAATTAATAATTATTTTTGACCCTCCAAAACTAAACCCAAAATTTTCCAATATTTTTTTCCTTTTTACGTACTGTTTGATCATTTTTTTAAATGGGAAAAATCTGCATACTAAAATTAATGATACATGAATATTTCCTAATATCATACAAAAATACATAATATTTTTTCCTCTATTTAGTGAATCCCTTCCACCATAGACAACCGCTTCCATTCACTAAAACATATGAATATCATGACTCATACATATTCTTGGGTATGAAATTATATGACAAGCATGTAATGTGGATCTTATATAAAATTTTAATTCATGGATTATATGTAAAAAATATTATTCTAATGGTAGGTATCAAGGATAATGGATAAATAATAAAAATTTCTCAGTCAAGTTAAATGTGACTTTGTATATTCACCACTTTGACAGTACTTAAGGGATGTTAGAGTAGAGAACATATTCCATGATCTTTAAAGAATTATTATACAAATAATACAATAAAAATATGTGTAGATTTCCTCTTAAGAATAGTAAACATATGAAATTGGGAAATGATCCATGTAATGAAAAATAATATAAAATCAATAAATGCGAATTTTAGAAATTCAATGTATGAAAATAGTAAATAAATTTCATCAACATGAATAAAATACTTCCAATAAATTATGTTTATTAAAATTTATACACATATTATTATCTATAATCAAATAATCATACATATTAATCATTTAATCATACTAACATTCAAACTTAAAACATAGAATCATTGGATAGATATGTAAATCATGTTTATGAGGTAAAAAACTGATAAAAAGTTTAAATAGCGGGTATTCAATTTTTTTATGTTCAAAAACATATTTCAAACAAAATCGGGGCGGGTAAAGATATATAATCTTAAATAAAATTAAAATATAAAAGAATCTTCAATCCTCTTTACTTTATCTTATGCTTCCATATACATTTATGATAAACCTATATAATAATACACCTTTGTTAATGATAATGATCATTCCATTAACCTCAAATTAAATAAGTTTAATGGAAACTATATATTAATATATTCCTAAAATAAGTCATATGAAATAATATAAACTAATAGAAATTGATTTAAATTTTCAGCTTACCTCCCCCAAAGTTCATTTTCATCTTCATTAAGATTTTCCTTACATAATTGTAGCTCACATAAAAGATATTTATAAAGAACTAACCATATTTTATTTATACAATATTCAATTGGCTCCACATATGGTGTGAAAATTATTATCCACATTATTGAAACTTTTTTCAAAATTTTATGAGGAGTGGAAAAGTTATAGAAAAATATTAATTAACAAAATAAATTATGGTATACAGTTGATAATACTCCCCCCATTCCCTCCCCCACTACTTATGGCTCCTCATCTTTGATTTTAGCCATGATCTCTTTAATCTCAGTGATTACGTCATTTTTATTCCCTTTACCATAAGTATTTGGTAATCAAAATCATGATTTTTGTGAACATATTTCAAAAAATAAGGTATATCCAAATTTCAAACCCATCTTCTTTTTCATTTTATTCTTATTTTTTCGGCACATTAATTTGGTGTTAGAGGTTCTTATTTAGTATCATGTTACAAGTAAATACCCTCCACCATTTTCATAATTATATCCCAATGTCTATAAGATCCTATTCTATGTGATTATTTATCATCGTCATCATGTGTAAAAGTTTCTTCATCCTCATGTAGCTCAGTATAGGTGTGGGAATTTCCTAACGAAAGATCAATATAAATGTCAACATTGGATTCAAACGAATGAATTATATCGAATTTGGATTTAGGTCCTGCATCTAAGAATGGATGTTTAGTCTTCTCATAAATTTTTTATTCCTTATGGCTCCTCATCTTTGCACGAGTTTTATTGTGGTACGCATCTCTCCCAATTTTGGATACATTTGATCTTCCATTTCAGTGGATCACTTTTTTTATATGATAATTTAAAGTTGAATTTCCATTCAAATGTGGGGATTTTTCCATGATATGTTGTGCATGAAAAAAGAAAACAATACTTAATCATGTAAATGAAAAAAAGAAAAAACTATCTAAAATTAGAAAATAGAAATGATTGAGATAATTATATTTCCAATAATACTTAATGAAATTAATATTTGTGTCCTGTCCTTGATAATGAAACCATAATTTATTATGCTTATAAGGAATAAAAAATTCAACCTGGTCAAGACGAATTTATAAATTATTTGTCTTAAATAGATAAAAAACACATACAAGTGTAGTACAGCTAATATAAGACATGGAATAACACTGGATGACTATCACACTCAAGAATTCATTAAATAAGTCCTTCAAACTACTTGGAATGAAACATATAAACTACCCCACTATCAAAGAAAAAAGGATTGATGATTTATAGCATAAATTTAATGGGGGATGATCTCATCCGAGAACTCACATTATAAAACTATTAAAATAATCAAAGAAAATGGACATGCTCAATAAAATTCATGTGATAAAACCCACTTCCATACCAATCTCATACTATTTTCATGGAAATGATAATGTATAAGGGGATTTAGAAATTGTGAATAAGATTAAGAATCTAACATGGAATAATATAAAAATTATTATGTTAGATAAATAATTCCACCTTTACATGGGATAACAATGACGTAATGAAATATACCCTATCATGCTTACTACGAAAGAGTGGAAAAATAAAATTCCTTATTTATGGTGAATGGGGAAATATTTATATAGCGGTACTATATTCAATATTTTTAATCATCATTATAAAAAAACCATACCCATTATTTATAGGTATCTTTCTCAAAGATATATCCATGTATATATCCTTCAAAATATTCTTATCATTAGGCTATAGATATTAGTACTAAATTGGCCAGATAAATTCAATGCATTCATGTGATAATACCATATAATATCTCGAAAAACATTTATTGATTATCTATGAGAGATAATATTAATACTAAGTCCTCAAATTTGTTTCAAATATTAAATCCTCATCCTTATCATTTATATAATTCAAATCATACATCAAAAGTACATTTGATCAGCCAAAAAACCCTTATACTTTCATTATTATCAATGTTCCCTCATCCTTCCCATATATCCATTATAAAATATATTAAATTTCACATGTATTGGATAATTTGGCTGAACCTATGCGTCAATTTTAAATATAGACCCCATAACATATTATCATTCCTTTACTTTTTTCAAGGGATATTTTACATAGACCATCCCTTCATTAATTTTTAATAAGCATTCACTATGAGAAGAAAAATTAAACTTCCAAAGTCATTTATATATTTTAAAATCTCTATTCTTTTAAAAGGATTATATAAAAATAGTAGGCATCAATGTTTTGAGTTTAGGGCCTTACTATATTCCAGAACATCATTCCTCCATAATAGAGTTCAGCCTATTTCAAAGATTCTTCGTTCATTGTGTAAAATCAACCATTATATCATCATAAGAATATAGAATTATTAGTGGTTCATTCTAAATAGGTAGGCTCTTATTTGTCATATCCAAGCACACAACGGGAATAAAATTCTCTTTTTCATCATGAAGCCTTATTGTCGACCACAATATTAGACACCCTATCATCTCAGAATATTCAATGTCATTTCCCCCATTCCAAAATATTCTACATGGTATTTTGGATATCTCGTTCACCATTTTAAACTCAATAAATTCATATATTATATGGTAATGTGATCTACATTTTATTGAAGGTAGTTTTCATCTTCATTTCATTCAGGGTGTTCAGATTCATCAAAATGGAATCATAGATGTCTTAGAAGCTCTTATTGGTCAATTACGATGTTTTCAGGCGTCAAAAGTAGCTCTATATTCCAATTATATGTTTTTTTGGTGGATATGGATTTTTCCTATGACTAGGTGTGGTTGTAAAAAAATATCAAGGTAAATAAGCGGTGGTAGGATATATCCAAGAAAGGTCACACAACATGTGAATGATAAAATGTTATTTCTATTGGTATTCATAGTCACCAGTACATTTTAGATCCCATATAATTTTCTAGGCTGTGGGAACACTTATTCATATATGGGGTCACATCCTTAGTATCTCAATAGCCTTCTACAAGGATGGGATCTATAGTGCCCCGACCCCAGTTACCCAGAGTCGGTGCATTATTACATAACATTGGCATGATCACAAGAGTTCAAGTCTTGAAAGACTGATTAGTTTAGTATCCATTGAAATACCGGATACATACATAAGTTTTACATTACATTATGAAATTAAAATCAACAAAATTGTGCTCCCTTTGAACACGCTCATATACCTTAGCCTATCCCTACTGGTCAATCATAATATACTTCTTCACATCATGGGAAAAATAAAACATAGAATGGGGTGACCTAAGAAGCTCCGTAAGGATAAAAATACATAAGAAATGTTCATAAATAAGTATAAACATTTAAAGAAATGTATAAGACTAAAACACAATCCTTTCAAAATAATACTTCAGAGTAATATGTAAAATATAAATCAAATAACTCCATTTATTTATTCACATGGATATTCTACTTTTCTAATAATCACACATAATATCGATATCTAATTTCACAATCATGGAATGCATAATGTCAGACATCATATCGACATAGTCAAAGCCTTGTGCTCATACTACAAATAAGATTTTGTAAAGGCCTTGTGCGAAGACACTAGTTTGTCTCCTGAGACCAACCGATGCATCAATGAGCTATAGAAAGCTCCAACCGTGACTTACTAAGTCCAAATCAGTCCTCATATGAAAAGTTTGAACCATTATCTAAACATTCATATTAGAACTAACATACGAAATGTCAATATTTTAACCAAAAACCATGAATGGTATAAAAATAGCACATCCAATGTCAAACATAACTCATTCAATACAATATGGAAGATTTTATTAAAATAAATCAACGTAAATCAAGAATAATTAAGGAAATTGACTTAGATGAAAATAATAAGTAAAACTATTTGAGGGAAATATCCCCTTTTCTTGAAAACATTTAAAAGTCTCACTATATATCAAGAAGCTATTCAAATAGATTTTTGAATCAAAGTGTCCCATAACACTCTGAAACTTTTAAAAGGAATTTTAATTTTACAACATTAATGTCCATATAAATAAATCCTTTAAACCATTTTTAAAACATAGACATTAATTTGAAATATTTAGAAGAATAAATCTTTAAGACATTTAAAATGATATTTTAGTTTGAGTTCCTAACCAAATAAGATACGTTTGAATAAAAATAATTGAGGTAATCAAAACATTATAATAACATTAGATTAAAAAGATTAATGATAAACTATTTCAAAGTACAGTATATACACCCTATAAAATTGAATTGGTACATAACAATAAAGAAGTCTCAATAGAATGTAAATTTATATGAAATCCCTTATAAATACTGTATCCTTAGGTTAAGGAAAAATCAATGAAATAATTATGTGTTAAAAATATAAATACACTCAATATGATTGTATATTCAGTGTAAAAAAATCTGAGGGCATTCACACATATTTTTGTAACAACAACACCAATGAATTGGATGTATAACTCAATGCATGGAAATTGTCTTAAGATTACTCTTATCAAGTTCATATCGATGACTTTAGAATTTATCAATGGAGTTATTATGTGTGTAAAAATTATATACACACAATGAAGAGTATAAATTACTAAATAAATAAATAAATAGTAATTTCACACATAATCTTGGAGTAAAATAATCAATGAACTTAGCGTCAAATCCAATGAGTGGAAATTGAAATTAGAAATTCAATTACTGATTTTGTAACCTACAAAACCTACACCCCATGATAAAATGGTCATTAAATAAAGATGTAAATAACCATAAATTAAATTATATTACACAAATAATAAAATCATGGGATGTACATACCCCACATAAAAGGAAATAGTGACAATATAGCATGAATCTCATGCAAATAAGAAGTGAGATGAAAACCCCATACCACATTGTAATCAATCGAGTCATATGAAAAAAAGTTAATAAAGAAAAAATGAATCACAAAATACCATTAATATAAAGTGAATCATGATAATATATACCAAATTTCATTACACAATACACCACATGCATTAAATAGGTGGCAAACAATGGAAATCTCATGGAATTAAAAGTGAGATTTGAAACCCTTTACCACGTTGTAATCAGTCTAGTTGTATAACCAAAATTAATAGACACAAAATTAATCATAGAATACCATGAATATTAATAGAATCATGATAATATATATCAAATGGAAGTAAACAATACATCACATGCAATAAATAGGTGGTGATCATTGATAATCTCATGGAAATAAAAGTGAGATAAGAAACTCCTTACGACGTTGTAATCAATCGAGTCGTATGACCAAAAGTTAATAACCACCAAATGAATCATAGAATACCATGAATATAAAGGGAATAATTATAGTATATATCATATGGAATTACACAATACAATACATGAAATAAATAGGTGGCGAACAATGGAAATCTCACGGAATTAAAAGTTAGATAAGAAACCCCTTACCACGGTTTAATCAGTCAAGTCATATGAAAAAAAGTTAATAAACAGAAAATGAACCACATAATTCCATGTATATAAAAAAATTCATGATAATATATATCAAATGGCAGTACACAATACACCACATGCAATAAATAGGTGGCAAACAATGGAAATCTCAATGAATTAAAAGTGTGATAAGAAACCCCTTACCATGTTGTAATCAATCGAGTCGTATGATCAAAAGTTAATAACCACAAAATTAATCATAGAATAACATTAATATAAAGATAATAATGATAATATATATCAAATAAGTACAAAATATACCACATGCAATAAATAGATTGAAAATAATTGAAATCTCACCGAATTAAAAGTGAGGTAAGAAACCCCTTACCTCGTGTCCGACTTGACTCGTATGTTTCGTGTTCTTCCTGAATATTAAACATAAGTTTATTTATAATTCCATAAGAATATTTTTCAATTTTATTAATCCTTTAATATCACTTATAACCTTGCTATAGAAATAAGTTATTTATTTGAGTTCATATCGAACATTTTTTCGATGTTCAGAACTTTTGTCAAAAATGAACTTGTTATAATTACTAATTGTCCATGTGGTAAAAATTACATTATCTCAAGAATAATATTCCTGATTTAGATATATTATATATAATATATATCTATTGTATATTTATTTATAATATTCCATATGATTTGATGTTAATAAATGAAACACATTGTTCATGGAGATGGTAACTTTTACGTAAGCATGAACTCTACTTTCATTTATATTTTATAATTAATGGAATGATAACATAATAAAAATAGGAATATTATAATATATTATAATATATATTTTATGTAATTTAACAAACTACATCCTTTATATGTTCCATGTATGGCATGAACGAGTCATATCACTTTGAGGGGGTGGTACTTAGCACTTCCTTAAATGAAATTTTCATATTTACCCATTACGGAAACCATAAAGGTATGATATAAATGAAAAATACAGAAGTATTGAGGAAATATAAATATAATATATATAATAGGTAAACATATTTACATCTTAATGGACACCATAAGATGTGGTAGGAGAATATTGAACAATCATCGTTTCAAGAGACAGTAGTTTGCTGTCCACAGAAACAGCATATTCTTTACCCATTAGACTAAGGTGTGTGTAAGTATATTTTGAATCCTTATCATATAAACAAAAAATTATATTTAGGATAATGGTGTTGTTATAAAATAAAGTAATAAAAGAGTTTATGGGGTTTGAGATGTAAAAGAAAAGAAAATAACTTAAGAGAAGACGTTACCTTTAAATCGGGTAACTCCCTTTGGTTTGAACCAAAAGGATTTCTTGAAGTGTCGTCTACCTAATGTAAGGCTTCTAGGTGGAATAGAGGGGTCTTGAGAACTTATTAGAAAATATTTTAGATGATCCATGGGGATTGAGATGTGTGATTAATGGGTTATAGATAAATGATTTTTATAATGGGGAGGGGCTGTTTAGTATTGTTTGAAAATATTATTTTATTATATAATAATTTACGGTTTCTAAAGATCCAAAACATATTAAATTAGATGATAAGATGACTTTTGTTCGAAATAAAATCATCCAATATGAATTGGACAGGTAATGTATATTTGTTTAATCTTTATTATCTTATTTATTTAAATCATTCATCAATGAGGTAAACACTGATTCATTATTGTGTCAAATATAATGTTTTATATTTGTTGTCTAAAAATTAAAAAAATACTAATATGTAGGAAATATTTTTTTCATTCAAATGAATCTTTAAAGTCGAAGATATAACTTATATAAACCCCATTTAAGAACTTATTTACTAAAAGATATATGTTTATGTCATTTTTGTCATTACTATAAATTAATTAATATAATGTGTCATTATAACTCTTAAGTGGTTCCATGGGGTCCCAAAATTGACCCAAGGATTCCCATTATCGGAAATGTATCAACTGATAGGATTAATACACATGTTAGGTTAATTTAATATTATTATAGAATTATTTTTACCTTGATTTACCCTAATTACCTTTAACAATAGTAAATAATAGTCAAAAGATACTATTCAACAAAAATAATTTTCATCTTATTGAACCAAATTTAAAAATAATAATAATAAGCATGTATGTAGGATTTTTAAAATTCAATTCACATAAGTGGTAAAATTTCATTTAAATGAAAAAGTTTGTTCTTTAACTACTACTTTGTGTTTTCACTATTCATCCAAAAATTTTGTTTTTCATAAAAATACAAAAAATTCTTCCTAAGCTATATTTGATATTCCGAATTCAAATATTATGTCTATTTAAAAAAACTCAAAACATTGAAGTTGCAGAAATTAATTTTAAGTTAATTATCGTTGTGAAAATAAAAAACATGTTTTTTAAGAAATAATAACTATTAGAAGATTGACACTTGTTTATTCCTAATTTCAAAGTGAAATTACTTACAATAACTGAAATTGGATTAAATTGTAAAAATATAATCTAATTACACTTTAAAACCAATTAAAAAGATAATCTAACCATATAAATAAATAAGATTAAAAGGATGTTTTGAATTAAAATAAAAGATTTTTCACTTTTCATAAAAAATGAATTTTATCATAAAAATACCAAAAATTTACCCAAAGTAAATTTTCATGTCCCAAATCGAAAGAGAAATTATATTTTTTCAAATAGAACATACAAAAGTGTGAAATAATATATTTAAAAAGGGTTCTCCATTAAGAGTCAGAAAAACTGAATTTTTATAAAAATACATCCTTTATCTGAAAAATCGAATTTGTCCTTATATTATGTCTAAGAAAAATAAAAGATGAATGTTAAAATTATATGGGATATATATATATATTTCATAATGTGGTTATTACTATTCATAAAGTCTTTCTAAACAGTTAGTTTGATAGGTCATGGTGCGCTTGAACTCTGTGTTCCGTACATTGCATGCTATTGAATTATTCAAAGAGAACCATATCATGGATGCTTGGGGTGTTACATTCATCCCTTCATTATGAAATTGCATCACAGGAATTTTTAAATTGGTCTTGGGAACTTCATTTAAAGTCCCACATCAAAGAAAGATCCAATAAAACTATCACTTTAAAATAAATAATGAAAAGTACAAAGGTCACCCGAGATAACCCATACTACGATTCCATGTATAAAAACATAGATATGGAAGATAAAATAAGTGTCAAGTTATGATGGAGAGTGATAAAAAAATTATCATGAGAATTTTAACGATAAAAAAACCACAAAATTGTGATGGGTAAAACAGTTATTAGTTTCACAGTATGAAAAGTAAACATACAATGTTTTTTTGTTTTAAGTGTTATTTCATAATGGTGAGGAATTTATTTATGATATTTTCAAACAACATAAAGTTACATACATACATTTTATGTATAGTTTCATACTTTAATAAATTTCTACCACTAACTCATCTTTTCTCCAAAAGTTGAGTATTAAAGATGACCTGGTCACACCTGAACTGCTAGAATCAACTTCTAGAGAATTTCAAAATCCACAAAGATAAACTATACATTTCCATTGTCTATAGAGATTAACCCAAACCAAATAGTTTTTAAAAGATCAAATGTTCCCCAAAATAATTAATCCTTCAAAGGAAGAAATACAAATCTTAATTTCCAATATTTAACAAAAAATAATCAAAGTTCAATAAAGAACATTCAATAAAAAATTTTCCCTAAAATACATCAACATAATTAAATCTAAGATTGAAACCCAAAACTCATAAGAATTTAACCACATATTCTTTCATAGTAAATATTAACATTTGTCTCTAAATAACATCAACTACACATAAAGTCTCATACAGAAGTGTAATTAACTAAATCACATATTCTCTATGATAGGTTAATCATTTCCATTAATAACCTGAATATCTGTAAAAAAACATAGATTCTTCCAAAATAAAAAAATCCACCATTACTCCACAAATAAAATTCCATAGTATTCTATTTTCCTTAGGCCTATAGTATTCCCAACAGAGCATACGTCTTCCAAAATAAAATTTATCACTTAATTACCAAATTATTTTCATATACTAAGGATACCCATATGATAAAACATAAGATCCAAAATCAACATATTATTGATCAAAATAATAATTTAACTAAACAAATTACTCACACTAACTAGGGACATCACATAGTCCAGTGGTAGGTGATAAATCATAGTCTTACATTGGTTGTGGGTTTGATTCCCATAGATTTGTCTTATGTGATGGGTTATCATATGGTCTACGTGTTTTCCTATTTCAAAAACTATATTTTATACAATCCCAAAATGTGATAAATTCCTACAAATAACCATAACATAATTTAATGACAACTTTTATCTCATACCACGCATTTTCATCCTAAAAATTAATAACCTGTAATCACCTCAAATTCAAGGATAATATAAACCCAAATGATTATTTATAACTAAATCCACAAAAGAAAAGATAATTCTTCCTCGAATAATCTTTTCACATAAAAAACTCTAGGTTTACACATACAAGATAAAATTCTTCAAATTTAATCCCATCAACAAAGTGTACTAATACTTTTAAACATTCTTACATCCATTCATTTATACATAGGGTCTTCCTTGACCAAGAGGTTATCCTATTGAATAAGGAATTGACACAGGTAATTCCTAGGTCCCCTACATTTATGGAAAATGACTATAAATGTATTCTTGGGATCATTTTTTATTTTCTTCTTTAGTACTATTAATTTATACTTGAAAATTATTTAATTTATGTCCTTCTTTCACATGCATAAATCATTTCTTTTTTCTTCTGAGACACTTTCCTAGGTGTCTTCCACCACATTTCATGCTTGATGGAAAATGAGATTTCATTTCTCCATGGTCTCCACTACTAGAGCTCTTATTATTCATCACCATTCTCTTATTTGTTTATTCAAAGAATTGGTTAATATATATATATTATCATATTTTTTGAAAAATGATTCGGCATGAACACAATATCTTTTATTCCTATCAACATTCCATTTTTTTTACTCATTTCCATCACAGCTCCTATGTTGTACATCATGTTCAATGTTACTGTGTCTTCCTTGCAATCCAGCCATTGACTAAAACCAGAAATCATAGTGTGAGTAACAATTGTCATAAAATAATTTAGAAAATATCATGACCCTTTATTTTCAATAAAAAACCTTAAGATTAACCAATTTTATTTATTCTCATATTATATTAAAATCCTTCAAATCGATTTGTAAATAAAACATGAATTATCCTAAGCGTATCCATTGGGAGTGTCAATTCCTACAGTGGAGCAAGACCTATTGTCGTGTACCAGGATCCCCAGGGTCAAGCCCGAAACTCTTTGTCGAAGTTTTAACACCTAGGTACATCTGTACCAGAGACACCTCTACATGTTTGTATCTAGACATGGATGTGTTTTCTAGGAAATCCCAAATAATATTAAACTACGAAATTTTTTGGATGTTCTTATATACTAATCCTCGAAGTCTATCTTAGGGTAACGTTTTCTAATCAGAGTTTATCTAAATCTAGTTTCCAAGAATTGTACTAAACTTCTTCTGATAAAAACTTTAATTCCCTGACCCCAGTTACCAAGAGTCAGTGCATTATTACATAACATTGGCATGATCACAATAGATCATGTCTCAAAAGACCAATTAGATTTGTGGACATGGAAATATTATATACATACATAAGTTTTACAATACATTATGAATTGAAAAACAACAAAATTGTTCCCCCTTTGAACACACTCATATCCCTTAGCCTATCCTTGCAGGTCAATCATAATATATTATTCACATTCTGGGAAAAATAAAACATAGAAAGGGGTGAGCTCAGATTCTCAATAAAGATAACAATATAGTAGAATCTTTTATATATAATCACAAACATTTAAGGCAATGTATAAGACTAAAACACATGCCATATAAACTTAAAAATTAGCGTAATATGGAAAATATAAATCAAATATTTCTATTTAATTATTCACAAGGATATTATACTGGTATTATAATCCAATGTAATATCAATAGATAATTTCATAATGATGGAATTCATAATGTCAGACATCATAACCACATAGTTAAAGCCTCATGCCAAGTCTACAAATAAGATTTTTTAAGGCCTTGTCCCAAGATAGTAGTTTCTTTCATGAGACCTACCGGCGCATCGAGGAGCTATAATGGGATCCACCCGTCACTTACTATGTCCAATCCATTCCTCACATGAAAAGGTTGAAACATAATCTAGACATTCGCATTAAAACTAGCATTTGAAATGTCAATATTTCAACCAAAAACCATGAATGGTATAAAAATAGCACATCTAAGGTCAAACATAACTCATTAAATACAATATGGAAGATTTTATTATAATAAATCAACCACATTAAAGAATAATGAAGGATATTGACAAAGATTACAAATAATAGTAAAACTATTTGAGGGAAATATCCCCTTTTCTTGAAAACATTTAAAAGTCTCACTATTTATAAGGAATTTGTTAAAAATAGATTTTTTAATCAATGTCTCTCATACCACATTGAAACTATTAAAAGAAAATTTAATTTAGAAACATTTAGGTCCATATAAATAAATCCATTAAACCATTTTTAATACATGGACATTAATGAGAAAGATTTATAAGAATAAATATTTAAAACATTTAAAATGATATTTCAGTTAGAGTTCCTAACCAAATGAGAGAAGTTTGAATAAAAATAATTACGGTAATCAAAAAATTATAATATCATGAAACTAAATGGATTCATGATATACTATGTCAAAGTAAATTATATACACCATATAAAAGTTAATTGGTGCATAATTACTAAGAAGTCTTAGTAGAATGTAAATTGAGATGAAATCCACTAAAAAGACTGTATCATTAGGTTAAGCATAAATCAATGACATTATTTTTTGTGAGAAATATAAATAAAGTCAATATTATTGGATATTTAGTGTAAATAAATTAGAGGGCATTCAAACATGTTCTTGTAACAACAACACCAATGACTTGGATGTTTAACACAATGAATGTAAATTGTGTTAAGATTACTCTTATCAGGTTCATATTATTAAATTGAGATTTTATAAATGGGGTTATTAGGTGTGTAAAAAGTATATCCACACAAAGGGGAGTGGAAATTAATACATAGATGAATAAATAGTGATTTCACACATAACATTGTAGTAAAATAATAAATATTGTTTGCGTAAAACCCTAATGAGTAGAAATTGAAATTAGAAATTCTATTACGAATTTGGTAACATACGAGACATACACCCAATGAAACAAGGGTCATAAAATGTTGATTTAAATACCCATAAATTAACCTATATTATGTAAAAAATATAATATGGACAGTACTTGCACCACACAAAAGTAAATAGTGGGAATTTAGCATGAATCTCACGTGAAAAAGAAGTGAGATGAAAACCCCTTACCTCGTTGTAGTCAATTGAGTCGTATGACCAAAAGTTAATAACCCCCAAATGAATCACAGAATACCATTAATATATAGAGAATCATGATAATATATATGAAATGGGAGTACACAATACAGTACATGAAATAAATAGGTGGGAACAATAAAAATCTCAAAAAATTATATGTGAGAAAAGAAACCCCATAACACGTTGTAATCAATCGAGTCATAGGACCAAAAGTTAAAAATGACCAAATGAATCATAGAATACCATGAATATAAATATATTAATGATATTATATATGAGATTTCTCTACATAATACACCACATTGAATAAATAGGTGGCGAACAATGGAAATCTCACGGAATTAAAAAAAGAGATAAGAAACACCTTAACACATTGTAATCAATCGAGTCGTATAACCAAAAGTTAAGGACCACAAAATAAATTATAGAATGACATTAATATATAGAGAATAAATATAATATATATCAAATGGCATTACACAATACACAACATGCAATAAATTGGTGGCGAACAATGGAAATCTCACGGAATTAAAAGTTAGATAAGAAACCCCTTACCAGGTTGTAATCAATCAATTCATATTACCAAAAGTTAATAACCACCAATTTAATCACAAAATATCATTAATATAAAGATAATCAAGATAATATATATCAAATTTAAGTACACAATACACCACATGCAATAAATAGGTGGCAAATAAGAGTAATCTCACGGAATTAAAAGTGGGATAATAGACCCCTTACCACGTTGTAATCAATCGATTCATATGAACAAAAGTTAACAACCACCAAATGATTCACAAATTAACATGAATTTAAAGTGAATAATGATAATATATGTCAACTGTAAGTACAAAAAAATACACCACATGCAATAAATAGGTGGAAAACAATGGATATCTCATGAAATTAAAAGTGAGATATGAAACCCCTCACCTCGTGTCCGACGTTACTCATATGTTTAGTGTTATTTTTGAACAATAAACTTAAGTTAATTTCTACATACTTTAGAACAATTTAATTTTTTTTATTCCATTAATATCACTTATAACCTTTCTATATCAATTACTTAATTATTTGAGTTCATATTTGACATTTTGTCGATGTTCGAACTTTAGTCAAAAATGAACTTGTTATAATTAAAAATTGTCCATGTGGTCAAAATTAAATTATCTCCAGAATGATATTAATGATTTATATATCATATATATAATATATATCTAGTGTATATGTATTTATAATATTCCATATCATTTGATGTTATGAAATGAAACGCACTGTTCGTGGAGATGGTAAGTCGTACGTACGTATGAACATTGCATTCATTTATAAATTATATTTAATGGAATGAAAACATAATAATACATAGGTATATTATACTTAAATTATAATATAAATATTATTTAATTTAATTAACTCCATATTTATACATTCTGTGTATGGCATGAACGATTCATATTACTTTAGGGGCGGTAGTCCACACTTCCTCAAATGAAATTATTGTATTTACCCATTAAAGAAACCATCATGGTATGATATAAATGAAAAATACAGAAGTATAGAGAAAATATAAATATAATATATATCATGGGTATATATAGTGCGATATTAATGGACACCATAAGCAGTTGTAGGATAAGATTGAACAATCATCGTTTCGTGAGGTAGTAGTTCGTCGTCCATAGGAACAGTATGTTCTAAACCCATTAGATGGAGGTGTGTGTAATTTTAGTTTGAATAATTCTCATATAAACAAAATATTATATATAATATAATGTTTTTTTATAAAGAAATGAAATAAAATAGTTTAGGGGGATAGAGAATTAAAATAATAGAAAGAAACTTAAGAGAAGACGTTACATTTAAATCAGGTAACTCCTTTTACTTTGAACCAAACAGATTTCTTGAAGTGACTTATGACTGTGGTAAGGCTTATAGGTGGAATATAAGAATATTTAGAGCTTATTTGGGTAGATTTTGGATGATCTAGTGGGCTTGAGAGGTGTGAGTAATGGGTTAGAGGTGAGATATTTGTATAAGGGGGACGAGGGGCTCTTTAGGAATGTTTGAAAATATTATTTTATTATATAATGATTTACGGTTTCTAAAGTCCAAAACATATCACATTTGAATATAAGATGACTTTTTTTTAAATAAAATCATCCAATAAAAATTTGACCATTTTTTTTATTTAAATCAATCGATAATGAGGAAAACGCTAAATCGTTATTGTGTCATATATAATTTTATTTTACTTAATGTATAAAAATTATAAAAAATACAATGATTTAGAATATCATTTTATATTTCAAATTATTATTTATTTTTGAAGATATAACTTATATAACCCCATGTATTATTTGGTTTACTAAAAGATATATGATTATGTCATTTTTGTCATTACTTCAAATTAATTAATATAATGTGTCAATATCTCTCTTAAGTTTCCCCATGGGGTCCAAAAATCAAACCAAAGAAGCCCATTGTTTGAAATATATCATCCAATAAGATTAGGATACATGTAAGTGTAATTTAATATTATAATAATATTATTTTTACCTTGAATTACCCTATTTGCCTTTTACTGCGGTAAATTAAAGTCCAATGTTACTATTCACCAAAAATTATATTCATCCTATTGAACAAAATTTTACCTAATAATAACAACCATGTTTGTCAGATTCTTCAAATTCAGTTCACCAAAGCGGTAAAATTTCATTTAAATGAAAATTTTGGTTTTTGAACTACTAATTAGTGTTTTCACTATTCATAAAAATTGATGTTTTTTAGAAAAATACAAAAAATTCAGCATAATCTATATTTGATATTCTAAATTAAAAAATTATCTCTATTTTAACAAATTTAAAAAATAGAAGTTTCATCAATTAATATTAAATTAATTCATGTTTTTAAAGCAAAAAAGTGTGTTTTTTATGAAATAGTAACTATCATAAAATTGATACTTTTTATGTCCAATTTCAAAGTGAAATTACATAAAATGACCAACAATGGACTAAATGGTAAAAATAAAATCTAATTAAACTTTAAACCCAATTAAAAATATAATATGACCATATAAATAAATTAGATTAAAATTCATTTTTGAATTAAAATAAAATATTTTTCACTATTCATAAAAGATGAATTTTATCATAAAAATACCTAAAATTTACCCAATGTGTATTTTTATGTCCCAATTCTAAAGAAGAATTTTATTTTTTCATATAGAACATATAACGTTGTCTAATATTTGATTTAGAAAGGGTTCTCCATTAAATGGTGGAAAACTACATTTTTTTAAATACTTCTTTTATTTGAAAAATTTCATTTTTCCTTTTATAATATCTATGAATCACAAAAGATGAATGATAAAATTATATGTGATATATATATAATTCAAAATTTGGTTATTAATATTCATTATTTCTTTCTAAATGGCTAGTTTGATAGGTTGTGGTGCGCTTGAACTTGGTGTTGCATCCATTTCACGCCATTTTATTATTCAAAGAGAAGCGTATCTTGGAAGATTGGGGTGTTACATTCTTCCCTCATTTTGGAAATTGCGTCGGTCCAATTTTAAAATTGGACTTGGGAACTTTATTGAAATTCCCACATCATAAAAATAACCAATAATACTATCACTTTAAAATAATGAAAGAGATGTACAAAGGTCACCCCATATAACCCATAGTAGGATTCCATGTAAGAAAACATGGATATGGAAGATAAACTAAGTGTCAAGTTATGATGTAGAGTGATAGAAACATGATCATGATAATGTTAATAATAATAAATCCACAAACATGTGATGAGTTAAACGGTCATTAGTTTCCCATTAGGAAATGTAAACGGACAATGTTTTTTTATTTTAAGTTCCATTTCATAAAAGTGAGGAATTAATTTATGAGATTGAATAAGAACATAAAGAGATATACTTACTTTTTAGGTATAATATCATCCTTTAATAATGTTCAACCACTAACTCATCTTTTCTCCAAATGATGAGTATTAAATATGACTTGGTCACACCTGATGTGCTAAATTCATGTTTTAGAGAATCACATAATTCACAAAGGATGAACTGTATATTTCCCTTGTCTTTAGAGATTACCCAAAACCAAATTGTTTGTACAAGATTAGATGATCCCCAAAATGGATAATATTTTAAAGAAATAAATACTAATCATAATTTCCAAAATTGAACAAACAATACCCTAAGTTCAATAAATACCATTCAATAAAACATTTCACTTAAAACACATCAATATAATCCAAACTAAGATTGAAACCCCAAACTCAATATAATTTAATCACATATCCATTCATAGTAAATCTTAACATTTATCTCCAAATTACATCAAGTACACTTAAAGTCTCATACAGAAGTGTAATTAACCAAATAACATATTCTCTATGATAGGTTAATCATTTCTATTAATAACCTGAATCTCTATATAAAAACATAGGTTCTTCCAAAATAAAAATAATCCACCATTACTCCTCAAATGAAATTCCATAGTATTCTATTTTCCGTAATAATAGAGTGTTCCCAACAGAGAGTACATCATCCAAAATAACATTTATCACTTAATTACCAAATAATTTTCCTATACTAAGGATATTTATTTGATAAAACATAAGATCCCAAATCAACTTATTATTGATCAACAAAATCATTTAACTAAAAAGAATTATTTACACTAACCAGGGACTTCATGTAGTCCAGTGGTTGGTGATAAATCCTAGTAGTACATTGGTTGTGGGTTCAATTTCCACATCATTGTCTGATTTGATGGGATATCATAGATTCTTCTTGTTGTCCTTTTTTAGAGACTATATTTTATAAAATTCCCAAAATGAGATAAATTCCTTAAAATAAATATAACATAATTTAACCACAAATGTCATCTAATACCATGCATTTTCATCCTAAAAATTAATAACCTTTAATTTCCTACAATTCAAGGATCATGTAAACCCAAATGGTTATTTATAGCTATATCCACACACAAATGATAATTCTTCCTCGAATAATATTTTCACATAACAAACTGCAGGGTTACACATACAATTGAAAATTCATTAAATGTTATCCCATCAACAATGAGAAATAACACTTTTAAACATTTCCCCATCCATTTATTTCCTCATAGGTTCTTCCTTGACCAGGAGGTTATCCAATAGAATATAGGATTGACTCGGGTAATTCCCAGGTCCCCTAAATTTATGAAAAATGATTGTAAATGGATTCCTATGATCATTTTTATTTTCCTCCATAGTACTCTTCATTTTTACTTGCAAATTATTTACTTTTTGTCCTTCTATCCCACACATAAAGCATTTCTTTGTTCCATTGAGACACTATTCTCGGTGTCTCCTTCCACATTTCATACATAATAGAAAATGTGATTTCATTTCTCCATGGTCTCCACTGCTCGATCTGTTATCATTCACCACCTTTCTCTTCTTTGTTGAGTCTATATGTTGTTGATAATTGTTTTGGAAAACTTATTTAGCATGAACAAAATATCGTTTATTCCTATTAATATTCCACTTCGTTACTCATTTCCACTATTATTCCCACCTTTTACATCATGATCAATGTTACTATGAATTCCTTGGAATCCAACCATTGACTAAACCCAGAAAGCATTGTGTGAGTAACAATAGTTATAAAATCATTTTGATAATATCATGAAACCATATTTTCAATATAAAACCCTTTAGGATTAACCAAGGTTATTTATTCTCATTTTATATTAAAATCCTTCAAACTGGTTTGTAATGAAAATGTGAATTATCCTAATCATATCCCCCAGGTGTGTCAATACCAAGAGTGCATCAAGGCCTGTTATCGTGTACTAGAATACCTCGGGTCAAGCTCAAAACTCCTTGTTGGAGATTTCACTCCTAGGTAAATCTATGACAGAACCATATATACCTATTTGTATCCAGATAGGGATGTATTTTCTAGGAAAGACCACATAATATTTACACTACCAAAAATTTTGGATCATCTTCTATACTAATCTTGAAAGTCTATCTTAGTGTAACATTCTCTAATCAGAGTTTATCTAAGTGTAGTTTCTATAATTTGTAATAAACATTCTCTGATATCAACAGAAACGCCCAAACCCTAGTTACCTAGAGTCGGGGAATTATTACAAAACATTGCAATGATCATAATAGATAAAGTCTCTAAAGACCTATTAGTTTAGTAGCCTTGAAATAAGGGATACATACATAAGTTTTACCTTACATTATGAAATGAAAAACAACAACATTTTCCCCATTTTAACACACTGATATCTTTTAGCCTATCCCTGCAGGTAAATAATTATATACTTCTTCAAATCCTGGGAAAAATATAACCTTGAAAGGTTTGAGCTTAGATGCTCAATAAGGATAACAATAGAGCATAAACATTCATAAATAAGCATAAACATTTAAGGAAATGTATATGACTGAAACAAAATCCTTTTAAAATTAAACTTCATCATAATATGGAAGATATAAATAAAATAATTCCATTTACTTATTCACATGGATATTCTAATATTCAAATAATCACATGTAATATCAATATCTAATTTAATAATGATGGAATTCATAATGTCGGACATTATAACAACATAGTCACAGCCTCGTGCCCAGACTACCAATAATATTTTTCATGGTCTTGTGGAAAGACAATAGTTTGTATCATGTGACCTACCGATGCATCGAGGAGCTATAGAGGGCTCCACCCATCACATACTAAGTCCAATTCATTCCTCATATGAAAGGGTTGAAACATAATCTAAACATTCATATTAGAACTAGCATATGAAATTTCAATATTTTAACCATAAACCATGAATGGGTTAAAAATAGCACATCCACAGGCAAACATAACTCATTCAATACAATTTGAATGATTTTATTATCATAAATCGAACTCAATAAATAATAATTAAGGATATTGAAATAGATGAAAATATTTAGTTAAAATATTTGGGATAAATATCCCCTTTTCATGAAAACATTTAAAAGTCTCACTATTTATCAAGGTGCTATTAAAAATAGATTTTTGATTCAAAGTGTCCCATTCCACATTGAAACATTTAAAAGTAATTTTAGTATTAAAACATTCATGTCCATATAAATAAATCATTTAATATTATTTAAAAAAAATGAAATTAATGAATATGATTTAAAAGAATAAATCTTTAAAACATTTAAAATGATATTTAAGTTATAGTTCTTTACTAAATGAGAGATGTTTGAATAAAAATAATTGAGGTAATGAAAACATTATAATATCATGATAATAAATATATTCATGATATACTATGACAAAGTACAGAATATACACTATATAAAAGTGAATGGGTGTATAACAACAAAGAAGTCTTAATAGAATGTAAATTGAGATGAAATCCCTTATAATGACTATATCCTTAGGTTAAGGATAAATCAGTGACATAATTTTGTGTGGAAAATATAAATTCACATCATATGATTGGATATTCAATGTTAATAATATAGAGTAAATTCACACATATTCTTGTAACAACAACACTAATGAATTGGATGTTTAACTCAATGAATGAAAAATTAGTTAAGAAAACTCTTATCAAGTTCATATCAATGACTTGAGAATTTATCAATGGAGTGATTCTATGTGTCAAATATGCATGCACACAAATGGGAGTGGAAGTTAATACATAAATAAATATATAGTTATTTCACACATAATCATGGTGTAAAATAATAAATGAAGTTGGCATAAAACCCAATGAGTGGAAATTGATATTAGAAATTCCATTACCGATTTGGTACCCTGCAAATCATACACCCCATGAAAGAAGGGCCATAAAATGAAGATATAAATACCCATAAATTTAATTATATTATACAAATAATAGAATAATTGGAAGTACATACACAACACAAAAGGAAATAGTGGAAATATAGTATTAATCTCACATTAATAAGAAGTGAGATTGAAACCCCTTACAATGTTGCAATCAATAGAGCCATGAGAGAAAGCGTTTATAACCACCAAATGAATCACATAATACCATGAATATAAAGAGAATCATGAGAATATATATCAAATGGCAGTACACCATACACCACATTAAATAAATAGGTGGTGAACAATGGAAATCTCACGGAATTAAAAGTGTGGTAATAAACCCCTTGCCATGTAGTAATAAATCATGTCGTATGACCAAAAGTTAATAACGACAAAATGAATCACATAATTCCATGAATATAAATATAATCATGGTAATATATATCAAATTGTAGTATAAAAACACCACATACAATAAATAGGTGACTAATAATTGAAATCTCAATGAATTAAAGTTTAGATTAGAAACCCTTTACCACGTTGTAATCAATCTAGTCATATGAACAAAAGTTAAAAACCACCAAATGAATCACAAAATTACATTAATATAAATATAATAATGATAATATATATCAAATGGCAGAACACAATACAACACATTAAATAAATAGGTGTCAGACAATGGAAATCTCAAAAAATTAAAAGTTAGATAAGAAATGCGTTACCACATTTTAATCAATCAAGTCGTATGACCAAAAGTTAATAACCACAAAATGAATCACATAATACCAGGAATATAAATATTATCAATATAATATATATCAAATGCCTGTAGACAATACACCACATGCAATAAAAAGGTGGAAAATAATTGAAATCTCACTTAATTAAAAGTGAGATAAGAAAAACATCACGACGTTGTAATCAATCGAGTCCTATGAACAAAAATTAATAACCACAAAATTAATCATAAAATACCATGACTTTATATAGAATCATGAAAATATATATCAAATAGCAGTACACATTTAACCACATTCAATAAATAGGTGGCGAACAATAGAAATATCACAGAATTAAAAGTGAGATTAGAAACCCCTTACCTCGTGTCTGACTTGTCTTGTATGTTCCAAGTTCTTCCAGAATAATAAACCTAAGTTAATTTATAATTCCGTAATATTTTTCAACTTTATTATACCTTTAATATCACTTATTACCTTGCAATAACAATTAGTTAATTATTTGAGTTCATATCAGACATTTTTTCGATGTTCAGAACTTTAGTCAAAAATGAACTTGTTATAATTACAAGTTGTCCATGTGGTCAAAACTAGATTATCTATAGAATGATATTCATGATTTAGATATCATATATAACATATATATATAGTGTATATGTATTCATAATATTCCATATCATTTGATGTTATGAAATGAAATTCACCATTCATGGAGATGGTAAGCCGTACGTACGCAAGAACACTACATTGATTTATATTTTATATTTAAAGGAATGAAAACATAATAATACATAGGTATATTATAATTACATTATAATATCTATGTTATGTAATTTAATTAACTCTATCCTTTATATTTTCAACATATGGCATGAATGTGTCATATCACTTTGAGTGGGAAGTAGTCTGCACTTCCTCAAATGAAATTATCGTATTTACCCATTATGGAAACCATAAAGGTATGATATAAATGAAAAATACAAAAGTATAGAGACAATATTTATATAAAATATAAAATATGTAAATATAGTTCCATCTTAACTGCCACAATAAGAAGTGGTAGGAGAATATTGAGCAATCATCGATTCGGGAGGCAATAGTTCTCCATCCATAGAAACAATATGTTCTTTACCCACTAGGCGGAGGTGTGTGTAAGTGTAGTTCGAATACTTATAATATAAAAACCCTATTATGTTTAGGATACTGGTGGAGTTATAAAGGAAACGAATTAAATAGTGTACAAGGTTGGAGAAGTAAAATGAAAGAAAAGAACTTAAGAGAATATGTTGCCTTTAAATCGGGTAGTTCCCTTTGGTTTGAACCAAAAAGATTTCTTAAAGTCCCTTCTTCCTAAGGTAAGGATTCTAAGTGGAATATAGGTATCTTTAGAGATTATTTGGGCATAGTTTTGACGATCCAAGGGGATTTAGGGGTGTGAGTAATGGGTTAGAGGTGAGGGCTTTTTATAAGGGGGGAGGGGCTCTTTAAGAATGTTTTAAAATATTATTTTATAATATAATGATTTTTGGTTTCTAAATGTCCGAAACATATTAAATCGGAGATAATATGACTATTGTTCAAAATAAAATCATCCAATAATAATTGGATAGGTTTTGTATATTGGTTTAATCTTTATTATCTTATTTATTTAAATCATTCATTAATGAAGTAAACACTGCATCATTATTGTGTCATATATAATTTTTTTTATTTGATGTCTAAAAATTATAAAAAAGGTACCATAATGTATGAAATATTTTAATATTCTAAATTAATATTTACTGTTGGAGGGATAACTTATATAACCCCATGTAATAATTGATTTACTAAAAGATATATGTTTTGGTCATTTTTGTCATTACATAAAATTAATTATTATAAAGTGTCATTATCACTCTTAAGTGTCTATATGGGGTCCTAAAATCAACCCAAGGATTCCCATGGAAATAAACGTATCAACCAATAAGATTAAGACACGTTTTGGGGTAATTTAATAATATTATAATATTATTTTTACCATGAATTTCCATATTTACATTTAACCGTGGTAAATAAAAGTTAAAAGTTACTATTCACCAAAAATTATTTTCAACTTATTGAACCACATTTTACTTACTAATAACAACCATATATGTCATAATTTCGTAATTCAATTCATATAAGCGTTAATATTTCATTTAAATGAAATGGTGGGTTCTTTAACTACTACTTTGTGTTTTCATTATTCAACAAAAATTGATGTTTTTTAGAAAAATACCAAAAATTCCACCTAAGATATATTTTATATTATGAATTCAAAAATTATTTCTATTTTACAAAACTCAAAACATAGAAGTTTCATCAAATATTTTAAAATTAATTCCCATTGTCAAAACAAAAAAACGTGTTTTTTAAGAAATAATAACTATCAAAAGATGGACACTTGCTTATGTACAATTTCAAAGTGAAATTACCTACAAGAACCAAAAATGGATTAAATGATAGAAATATAATCTAATTAAACATTAAAAAAATTAAAATGACAATATAACCATGTAAATTAATTATATTAAATGGCAGTTTTGAAATTAAAATACAGTATTTTTCATTATTCATAAAAAATGAAATTTATCAGTAGAATTTCATAAATTTACACATAGTAAATTTTGATGTCCTGGTTCTATAGAATAATTTAATAGTGTCAAATATGACATATAAAAATGTAAAATATTGTATTTAGAAAGGGTTCCCCATTAAAAGGCAGAAAAAATATATTTTTTGAAAATTTATTCTTTTATTTGAAAAATAGAGTTTGACCTTATATTATGTCTAATAAACACAAAATATGAATGTTAAAATTATATGTAATATATATAAAATATGAAATATGGTTATTACTATTCATAACCTATTTCTGAATAGCTAGTTTTATAGTTCATGGTGCGCTTGAACTCGGTGTTGCGTACATCTCACACTATTTTATAATTCAAAGAGAAGTGTATCGTGGAAGCTTGGGGTGTTACAGGATCCCATTTCACTACACTCAAACCTCATAATAGACCTATACTGACTCTCATATACCCAACCAGCCTTATTCCACTATATTTTCAATTGAGATAGTTCACCTGTTCATGCTACTTTCTCCTGTCTATTCTTGTATTTGTTATGGATCCTTTTTTGGGTATTTAGGCCAACCTTCTCATATTAGAATACATTAATTTACAAAAATCAATAAAATATTAAAATAAATCAATCTTATGTAAAATATTTTAAAAACATGAAAACAAACCCATTTCATAAGATCTAGATAAAAATTATAATTATCCATAAATTGATATATCAATAAATTTATTGTGTTATGTAACTAAATATAATAATATTTTATAATTTTAGTTGAGAAATTTTTATATATTAAATGAAGTTATCAAATTCATGTAAACATAAAATCAATGTTTTTATCATGTAAAACACCTTAATATTAATTAAAAAAGAACACATATTACTCATATATAAAATTCAAAAATCAATGAGACTATTTAATTTTCTATTGGGATAAAAACATTACATGTGTTAGATTTAAATATTTTATTAAATCCTCGCTTTTAATTAATTATTTCAATAATTTTCTAATGAAAAATGATTAATCTTATTATTTTATCAATTATATAATCTTAAATTATCATTAGTATACAGGAAATTTATTATTTAAGTATCCATGATTTATATCTCATCACTCTAGGTAACAACATATAAGGATTTATGCTCATTCCATGAGTACATGCTATTCTGATATAATTGAAAGTGATCTCTACTATCAACATTGTATTGAGAAATTTCATAAATAATCATTAGGGTTTAGCATTAAGGATAATTATAAGGATTGCTATAGTTAAGTATTAAGTATAGAATATGTTACTATAAAAATAGATGTTAAAACTCTAATTCGTAATACCTGATAAATAAAGTAAATTTTGTTCAAAATCATCTATTAAAATGAAAACCACCAATTTCCAATGCTCAATGTAAATTCATGATGGCTGAATGAATAAAGAATGAAGTAAATCTTCTAGAAATTTTTACAATTCTTTTTCTTAATTTTAATTTTTTAACAAATTTTATTTTTAGGATTTTTATCCCCAAATGTGAGCCAGGACAAGTATCCAATACATAACCCAAAACAAAATGTTAAAAATAATTTTTTAATAAAATTTTAATTTTTACCCTATGATTCTCAAACATGTTTTATATTATTTTCTATACTTTTACTATATTTTTTCAAACTTAAATAGTTAATAAAATACAATAAATGATACATGATCATTTCCCCAAAATAATATGAAAATCTTTAGCATTTATCCTCAATAGAGTGCGTCCATCCACCATAGAATATCTCTCTACACACTTGATATTTTTAGTATAATAAAAAATACATATAATTAGGTTGGAAAGGTTATTGTAATTTTTCTCATCCCTACCATGGTTATTCATGGATTCGTTAGATAAAAAATTATAATGTTAGTGTAGGTATTAATGATAATTGATAGAATTTAAAATTACTCAGTCACATTGATTGTGATGTTGTACTTTCAAAAAATTGATATTATTAATTGTAAGATATTATAGAAAACATATAACAATATCTCTCAGGAAATATACAGAATTGATGGTTGGAAAAATTGGTTTATAAGTCATCTATTGAATGGGAAACATATTTAATTAGATAATATATAATCAATGGAATCATAATAAAAAATAAATCAACTTGAATTTCAGAAAATATAAGTATGAAGATGGTTGAGAAAATTCACAATTATGAATTAACTAGTTTTTCCAAATAATGATTTCTTAAATTAATACTCTTATAATTATCTATAATCATTGAATCCCCCACATAACTCATCTAATTAATATAAAATTGATACCTAAAACAAGGAATCACGAAATTACTATGTAAAATTTTCCTCCTATATAAAAAATGTTGTAAAATTAAAAAATTTGTGGCATAAAATTTCTTCAACATTCAAAAATAGATTTTAAAAAAATAGTGGAGTTAAAAATATATATATTGTAACATGGAAAATCCCCTTATAATGATTCTCCCTAATTCTTTTCCCACTACTTTTTCTTCCTAGTGCCTTCATGGTGGACCTATAGAAAAAATAACACATTAAATAACATGTTATGATCCATAATTATAAAATGTTGTAAGTGGGATTGAATATAGATCCTAATATATTCTTTATTTTTTTCCAAACAAAAAATCTAAATTTATATAATAAAATGTGAAAATATGGGTTAACACCCACAAGTAATTGTATTATGATCATTTAGTAAGACATTAAATCAATATAGGTCACATAATAAGAGGTTCATCAAGATATTGTCAACCTAGATTGTTAAAATTTTGACTATTCCTTTCACAACTAGAGTGATTATTCTACTCCAATTCAGTGAATATTATTTAAAATTTTTTGGGGAGTAGACAAAGTGGTGGGAAAATTCATAGAAACAACTCCAGTAAGGCCACACCTAATATTTAATGTCTTTATCTCCAATTATGTTTGCTCATACTTTATTTCAGTTATGATCTCCTCAGTCCCAGTAATCACTTAATTTTATTTCTCCTCATCTTTTATCAATGTTATTAAAAATATATATAGTTTTGAACATATTTGAAAAAACATAACTTCTATCCAAAAAATGGTTCCACACTACCCCTTCTTCGTGTTATTTTGGATGATATTCACTTTTCATAAGAGGATCCTCTTGATTATCTTATTCTATGTACTTCTTCACTACCATTATCAACATGTCATTCCAAGGTTTATTTTCTCATCTCCAATATTATTTATCATTTTTTTCATCAATTGTAAATGGATTATCAATTTCTTCATCCACTATTATCTTACTATATTTTATAGAATTTCATAATGAAAGATTAATGATACTATCAATTATTGAGTGAAATTAAATAATTACCTCAAAGTTGGATTCATGTTCATATCCTAATAATAGATCATCAATATTCTCGTAAATTTAATATTATTCAATGGTCTCATTTTTAGTCTCTTAAGACAATTTTCTATTTTATCCACATCCTTCAATTTAGGATTGAAATTTTTGTCTATGCCTCAGGGGTATTGCTCATCCATGCTCGAGTACAATTGGGGTACCCCTGATTATATCTATCCATCCAACAACTGGATACTTTGGATCCTTATATTGAGTGTATAAATATCATTAGAATACCTTCACTGTTGAATTTACTTTAAAATATGGGTATTCATATTTGATTATTCCTATGAACAACGAAACAAAAACAACATGGTATGTAAAAGAAATAAAATAAAAAACTATCTAAAAATGAAATAGAAAAGTGAGAGGAGAAATGAAATTATAAACTATATATGTAAATTAATTTCCATGACATGTCACAAGAAACAATGAAATAAATAGGTATCTTTAGAAGATATTTTTAATTCTATCTTTTTCATATTTCTCAAACAAATAGAAATTTAAATACATGTGTAGTATAGATAATGAAAGCCTAGGTAGAATTAAAAAAGTCTAGGTAAATCTAGAATTAAGTGGTAAAGACCTAAAAATTACCTTTAATAAAAAACTATCAACAAATCTACACTAAAATAATCTGCTACTGATATAGTATAATTGTAATTTGGATTCATAGGGTCTTAAAGTAATTAATTTTGTAAAAAAATTTATGATGATGTCAATGATGTATTTAGAATTATTTATTAGTGAATAAAATTATGTTGACAGTCCCCACTCATTCTCTAGGATCACCATTTCTCAATGGTCATGGTTCTTCCTATCAATACGAGATATGTATCCCAAAACGATGATAACATATAGATAAATTATAACCTAATGGTCATGGTGGACGATCTCACCTAATAACTCCCTCAAAAATGATATTAAAAGTCCCATAATTAATGGTCATTCTCAACAAAATTAATAAATAAAACCCACAGCTCATCCCTTATCATTCCATGGTTATGAAAATAATAAATTAAGAGAGATATAAATTGTTTCATGAGAGTTATAATCTAACATGAAATCATTGGAAAATAATCATACTTGATAAATCAACCACCCTTTAAAGGGAAAAACCATGATACAATAACACCTACCCTCTCAGGATATTCATGAGAAGGTAGGAAAATAAATTCCCTAATCTAAGAAGAATGGGAGAACACCATTAGCAACAACACTTTTGTGAATATTGTTTTCAATGTCATCATTACACAACATCCATACCCTATATTTATCGTTATACTTCATAGATATATATCCATGTATATATCATTCTGAAACAAGACATTCATATATTAGTTAAATTTACCATATCTCTTCTATATATAGATGTGATAATATGTGATATCCCTATACCCTCACTCTAAGAATACGGTGCTAAAAAATTCATTAATTCTATTGAATTGATAACAATAAATATGACCCAATATCTACACTACATAAAATAAAAAATAAAATAAAATTATTGATCACTTGCATACCCATTTACCGATTTGGTTTAGTGTTTTAGATATTTTAAAAAAACTATTACATAATGACATGGATACATAAACAAATTTTTCATAAAGATCGACATAATCACTCTCTAATTTCTTCCTATTTAGTAACCTTCTTAGAAATAAAATATCTAAAATGTTTAATCAAAAACTTTGAAAATAAAAAACATATGATGATTGAGCTAAAATTATCTATAAGGATATACATAAATATTAATAATTTAATTTCATCAATGAGAATAATATGGGAATAATTTTTTATTAAATAATCAATTTAATGGGGATTACATAATATAATTCATAAAAATAAAAACCTGGATCATAAAACATTGAAATGAAATATAGATTTATAAAAGGAAAGAGTCACAGAAATAAATAATCATGATCTTTATGATGTCAATAACGATCCATTGAAATATTAAACACCTTTTTAATCATAAAGAAATATTTGATGGAATGATAGAACATTATATTTATAACCCATTAAATATACAACTAGATTCTAATTAAATACATCAAAGAAGCCACCCTAGTTAAATTCTATTTTCATTCCTTCAAATACATTGAATATTACCCAATGAATTGGAGTTTCATATCAGGATCACCTATTGTATAGCTATATTGGTCTCACCCACTATATAATATGTATAGATCTCGTCCATTTTATAAGTTGTATCAGCCTCACCTATTAATATAACCTATATAGTTCTCAATTATTCATATAAGATATATATAATATTGAATCCATTATAGAGGTGTCTCGAACTAGTATTCGGGTATTATTTATCATTTGTTTTCATCATATGTGGGTTGTGTTTTTATTTTGGGTTGTCTTAGGTGAATTTATAAAACTTTATAATCATATGGGGGTTTTCCTGGTTGGAACATGGTTAGTCAAAATCATATTATCTCCCTATGAAACTCTACACCCCTTTTTGGTGCCGTAATAGGTGGAACATAGTTTGACAAAACCATGGGGCCTCCATCCCCAAACCATGAACCCCTGGATAAAATATTTTTTCATGATTGAAACATAGTTTGGAAAGCCATATTACCATATCGACATATTCATGAACACCAAAAAGTAGAGGTGCATGATTAAGGCACATGGTTGGGAAAACTGTGTTCCCCTACCAAGAAATCGTGTGCGTATAATGTAAAAGCACCAAATTTTTATTTTAAAATTCCAAAAAACCCCAATTATTTTCCATAATCACCATTTCATATCCTCAGATTATTTATAGAAACATTAGGGGATTTGGAGAGGTTTCCAAGGATCTTAAAACCCCTTCCATTTCAAATGGACGATCTAGTGGATGAAGATTGGCTCTCTGATAAGAGATTTTATTCCTTGTTTAAGGTTCCACGCCCTACCATCTTTCATCCCCTTTAGAGAGGGATGGTTTCTCCTCTATCGTAAAATGATTACATCTATTTTTAAGGATCTTATTTCATTGGATCTTGATCCTATGTTTTGGTCCGAGAACTTTCTCTCTATTTTGAATTCAACCAATCTACATAAAAGATTGGGTTATAGTATAGTGAGTGTTCATCAACAATCTTTTGGTGGGTGGAATGACTTATAATTCTGAAAATATTGATTATAATTTTGTGTATATAGCTATACAGTTTCTTTTCCATGTTGGGATATATCACTGAAAATTATTTAATAAATTATTTCCCATTTGAATGTGAGACCGTTCATGGATCACATTAGAATATTGGGATTTGAGACCAAATATTACAGTAAATCATGAGTTGTCATATTACATTTGAGATGATGATGTATGAATTATAAATTGGGGAATAACTCGTTAACAAAATTGAGGAATATCCTTACATCAAGGTTGATAATGGGATTTAATGGGATAATAGGCTTAACATTAAAGGATTAATGCAATGTGAATAATTATTTATAAAGTTATTGATGGTTAATTTTTCATATAATACTTTATGATTAAAGAAAATAATTATAGTTGTGAATGATAATTGAAGAGAATAATTGTGATTAGAATGATTTAATTTAAATATAATGTTGTTAAACCATGATATTAAAGTAATGTATGTGATATTTTTGATTGATTGATAAATGTGGTGTGAGTTTGGGATTGATGCTCCAAATACCAATGGGGTGTTAAACTAATACTCTATGACCCTATTGAATGTATTAGAAAAATTAATTATAGGACAATGACTAATTTTCACAATACCCATGAGGTATGGGATATGGGATGAAACTCCAAATACCAATGTGGTTATAGACTGAAGATCGTGGACTACAAGATATAGGTAATTAGATTGACTCTCTATGATACCAAAATTGGATTTAGAATTAAATGACCAATGTATTCCTATGAAAGAGTGAATTGTGATATTTATAATGAATATGGTTCAAACTCTAAAATGGGGAGAAATAGGTTTGGTGTGGTTGATTAAAAAACAATAAATGTTAAACCGATTTACATTTTCATTTATCTTTACTATTTATACAAATGCATACACTATTACAAATTAGATATTTATTTAGACATATTTGGTGGTAGAAAACTTAATTGTACTCACTCTCTAATTGGGATTTCTGCTCATTAAATGAATGGACATCATGTTTACTGTATTGGGTAAGGGTAGGATCCCAATTTTAGATGGTCGAGTAAGGATTTGGGATGGATCTTGCATGAGGGAACTAGAGATGATGTCAAGACCTACATGGGAGATGTTAGTGTGTCTTTATTTTAGTTATTCATTTTCAAACTTATGAAAAATATGGAATGAAATATATAATAATTTGTTTTATAGTAACATTCCCTATTTTGGATTTATTCATGTGATGTTAGTCTTTATTCACTATGGTATTTTTCTGGTTATTATTTTTATCCTTTGGAAATTCATTATTGCTTTATGTTGTTGTTATTCTGTAATAGAGATGGAATAGTCTTCACATGTTACATATTAAACCCTTGCTATTTTCGGTAGCCTCTAGTGTACAGAGAGTATCACCTATGTTCATGTAGTATATCAGGTCAGGGTGTCAGCATGTGGTACGCAGTTCTGGATGTAACATAGTAGAATCAAATGATTTTTATTTTCATTTATTTTTTCATTGTATTTTAGGAATATTTATAGGAGACTAGGATAATACAATCCTTGGTCATTAGATCTAACATGGGAGTAGTTAAACCATGCGTGGGGGGAAACCTAAGTACCCTAGGTTTAATTATTATTCATAATACTTATTGTTACAATTGAATTTTATTTCAACTGGGGTGATTTACATTCTATGTGATGTTATTATTTTTCAAATATTTTCCTCATTGCTAAATATAGAGTGGCAGTTTGTATTAAAACAATATTTTACGCACTCAAGATTTGTTTATGCAACAAACATCATTTTAGTCGCGCATTAAAAATAGGGTTATGGGTGAGTTAATGGAATAAAAAACATTTATTTATTTTTTTAATATAAATGAAATGATTCATAATTATGAATAAAAATGGTTAAATTGATGTTAAATTTGGTAATTCGAAATGGATAAAATGTGTTTCTCTTGAGGAACACTGAGTTTTGAAAATGGTTTATACAATTTTATCCATGAACCATGTAAGGGATGATTGAGCATAGTGATGATGCCTTGGTTTTGATAGTGTGGAAGAATATGGGGAGAAGACTTATTATGGAATTATGTGAATATATATTTTTATGATTTTTTAATGATGTTTTATGGGTAATAAGATGTGTGTTTGGAATTGAAAATAAATTCCTCCATAATGTTGTTTATTGATAGGAGGACAGGATGACGTGGCTTGAAATGTGCCTCCTATAGAAGAACTATATTTCCCAATAGTTCTATATAAAGGATCAAAAGATAAGTTACTTGAGAAATTTTCACACATTATAATGTATAGGGAAAGCAACCTAGGGCAAGCTATGTGAAACATTTCTGATCTGACATGGGAGTTCAAGTTGCAGAACCCTTTAACATTCACTAGAGAGGGTGGAACTGAGGAAACATAGTTCTAGATAGATTTTATCCATAAAATTATTCACCATTTAGAAATTATTGTGGGTAAAAAATCAATATGGTGACCCAATCATAACATACATGAATATTACATCTTTTAGGATGATAATTTAGTACATTACACAAATAGATGCCTGAGGACTATAAGAGTTTAGTGCCTTTGGAAACATATATACACAATATTCTAACATGGTGAATGATCTTCTAAATCTCCCATAATGATCTTCCCCTTTAGTAGTCATCACAAGAATACCCTACTTAAAACATTTATTCAAAATTGTGAGAAAAAAACAAACAAAATAGTGATCGAAAATTATCAATAAGGCTAAAAAGGAAGACAAGTATGAATACCATAAATATAAGGTTATGGTAACATGATCGAGAAACTATAAAACCATAACCTATATATAAAAGATCATAAAAATGAATAATGGAATAAATACTACTAGTTCTTAATACATGGATAATAATAAAATCATTGAAAACATGATTCATGAGACCATAATATTTTTCATAAGAAATAAACTTTTGGAATACACATCAACAAATTAATCTGTGAACATGTGTTAATAGAAAAAATTTCACTCATTATGATAATTAAAATAAATCAAGCCCTCACATAAACTTATAGACATACAACCAGGTCCATGAATATCATTGTGAACATGGATTCAGGTTCACAAATATCTATATGGACATGTAATCAGGTCCATGCATAATATTATGAACCTGCAATCAGGTTTATGAATAGGATTCTACACCTCCTAGGTGGGACACACTAGAATCTATAGTGGTAGCTCTATCGTAATATATCGGGTTCACTCCACATTCCATCCATGTGTTACTACACCATGTTCACTCCACATTCTAGCCCTGTATTACTATACTTGGTTCACATCCTGTTCTAGCCATATATTATTTTACTAGGTTCACTCATCACTCCAACCCTATATTACTATACCAGGTTGACTCCTCATTCTATAAATATCTATATCATGATATATATATATATATATATATATATATATATATCTCTACCCAATGCATTTGAGGGAGATATAGGTCCCACACATCAAATAATTTAATCATACATATGTGTTTTACATGATAATAATTATTCATCATATCATATCTCATGAAATTAAATGGGTATCATAAACAATTCATCATATCAAAACCAGTAGAAAGGAAAAAGTTTCGTAATCATTTCATCAAAGTATATCATGTTAAAAGTTGCGGGGTTTTGTAGTTTCCTTCAATAGAAGCCACCAAGTGGTTCCTTGAGATGGTAGTTCACATGACCTCAATAATACTTCCCCATACACCATAGGTATCCACCATGAAGAAAGTTCTTAGGGTGTGTCCATGGTCAAACTATTCCCTCATTGATTAAATTGGAACACATCCATTCACAATATAAAAAAACATCAGATGTAATAAAAAATGAGAAGTAGTGGGATAACAACACTAAATCATCCAAGAAAAATAAATAGGTGGAATAAGAATCAATATTATATAAAAGATGTATTTATGATTATCATTTATCTTGAGAAAATTTAGTATATGGGATACAAGGGAACCATGCATCTACAAAAAGCTAAAAAAACATAAAAAGGAAAAAAACTTCTAAAACTATCATCTCAAGAAAATGATATATCCAGTACTACCATACTCCATCATAGTATAATAAATAAAACACATGAATCCAAAATCCTTACCTTATCTATACCTTCAATCATAATGTTTTCTTGGGCACTAGGGGCAGACCAAGAATGGTGTGAGATATACTCAGTAGGACACCCCCAATAGTATTCTAATCAATTCAGTATGAGAATATAAACTGAGTAGTGTACCAAAAATAATAAATGAAATGTTATAAATAAATAAAAAATGGGGGTGGGATCCTAAGGGGATACTCAACGAATACTACCAACTTCAGCCTAAGATGTATGTATCTAAACTAAGGTAAGTGAACATGTATGAAAAATTGTGTAAGGGATCGTCATAAATAAAGCATCAAATGGTTGATCTTCCCCAATAATGTGATTTCTATTTTTGGGCACATCCTTTGAATTTTTTTAACCCATTATTATTGTATTATTTAAAAGATTTCATTAGAAATTATCAAGAGGCTCCCTGAACCAGTCCAAGCTGATCTGGAGGGAATCTCATGTATCTCTATATGATAATTATAAATGCCCAATACCATAAGGGTCCTTCCAAGATGAACCATAAATGGAATAAAAAGTATCTCTATCATAATATCATGTAATCAACACTCTAAGAATGTTTGTAATATCTCATTTAGGGGACATAGTATCACTAGGGACCTAGTCTGACCATCTATCCACAAACATTGTCCACAGTCTCTCCCATGGGTAATAGATATCACTCTCATGAAGGTATGGTAAACACATTGTGAACCCATCCTAGGCATAACATGTATCACTCTCATCTGGTATATAATACACCTAAAAAATAATTATAAAACATGAAATGAACATTTAAGGAATCTCATAAGGCTCCAAGTACAACTCTTATCTTGGGTATGATGTATGGCTTATGTATTATGAATCATCCATTTATTAATGCATTGTACTTATAACACATCAAAACATGTTTTCATGGTCATATAATTAATCTATTCAAGTGTAGCATAAATAATAGGTCTAATCTCATTGATAAGAATCATTCATAATTAATATCACATTCCATTTAATTTATTACAAGGGAAAACACCTCAAAAGGTGATTAGAAAAAAGTAAGGGAAAAGGGGGAAATTCGCCTCAATGGTAGGAACACCCATGCAGGGGGTTGTGTTATAAAAATCAATCCACGGTGGTGATTTTAATCTATCTTGGACCATCATAATCATGCAAAACAATTTAATTAAATTTACTCATAATTTTTTAGGAATCTCTAGATAAGTTTGGTGTGTGGTTTGATGGTGTAAGATATAAATGAAAAAATATTTGGAAAAGAACTAGAACATGTACCTTAAGTTATTATAAGACCACTCATATATTCCCAACCATTGGATAAATATAGAATTATATAAAATATAAAATATAAATAAACCTAAGAGTTGGGAATATTAGCTCACACCGAAATAGTACAAGATACCAGATGCAAAAAGCGGAATGGGAGGAGATAAAGTGGGGAACATACCACATCAGATCCAATGCACCTGACTATGAAGATAAAGATGTTCATATGAAGGTGATACCCCCAAATCCTAGGTAGAGTCTGAGGAGGTGATTTGGTTGTGTGATTCTCTGGGAGAAATGGGTCTTCTATTAAAAAAATGATTCCTTGTCTCTTAAAAGAAAAATATTTTGGAATTTTAGTGGTGTGTAAATGATTTACATGCAATGTAAAGCTCATGGTGAATTCCTCCCTTGATAACCCTACTAAAAACTTACAAATGGTATGGCTAACCCATTATATGTCATTTAATCAATAAAAATCCTATATTATAAATATGAAATTACTATTTAGTAAACATCATGTGCTAGACCTACTACCAGCCTCCAACGCCATATAGCATTTCATTCCAAAAACAAATAGACCCACACTTTGGCATGGTTTCTAGGATTAACCAAAACATAAAAAATAAATAACATTCTAAAAAATAAATATTTTACATCCTACCCTTCTTAAAAAAATTCCCCATGTTTCCCTTCAAATAGATGTAAGGAATTTTCAATGAAAATGTCTGCCACATAGCACGTATATCAACCTCACACTCCCACGTCACATCATGTACATGGTCATGATCCCATATCATCCAAAATAGAGCAAATGATCTACCTCATAGATCCTTGATTATTTGATTAATGGAGCATATTAGATGATCCTACAAGGTCACATCTTATTCCAACTCAATATCCTTACAATCATATGAATGAGATGGGTCAGCATGATAGCGGTGAACCTATGATACATGGAAGATTTCATTCATGCAATGGTACCTCTGGGTTAACTAAAAACAGTAGGCTACTTCCCTGACTCTCTCTATGATCTCAAATGACCTTTCATAATGAGGTGATATCTTAACCTAGCTTCATATCCAACTACAGCCTTACCCGGACAAAACTTACATAAGGGCCCGATGTCCCAAATCGAACTCCAAATGATATGATGATGACTCATTTAAGACTTATACATGGAATGAAAAATTGACATATATTTCATAATTTATTAGACATGACCTAAATTCTACTAAATTATACAAGAGACTAGTGGTTCTACCTCACCTACCTCTAAATAACATAGGAGTGAATGGAATGCCATACCATAATGGGCCTTATACAGAGACATATGAATCATCACCTAAAATCTATTATTGTAGGAAAAATACACAAGAGGTATATGTTTATCCCATGAACCTCTAAAATCAATGATTCATGCTCAGAGCATGACCAATGACACCCACACCATCCACATAGTTTGCTTATCATTCTAAGGTTGTAATTTGTACTCAAGATAATTTCTGAACCTAGTGATTTCTTCATCTCCATCCATAACCATGACATGATGTGGAATCTCAGTCTGATATGATAGAATGGGGGACACCATGAAGGAATAAAGTCTACCATATATAAATACTCCCTAGCACATCAACTAATATGGTCAACTAGATAGGTAGAAAGAGTGAAAAAAAATTCAATCTATCGATGATCACCCATATTTCATATATACCCCAAGGGGATCTCAAAAATCTCATTATGAAATCCATGGCGATGTCATTCCATTTCCACATAGTAATTTATATAGGCTATAGAAGTATAATATGTCACTAGAGCTCTGCCTTCTCTTATTGTTCGGTGTATCACCTCATGATGAAACCTAAAATCTGCATCTTCATACTTGGACACCAATACTAATGACGGTTGTCTCAGTAAATCTTGGTAATACATGGGTGAACTACTCAAATAAGAGGAATGAGTTTCCCACATAAAATCTTTTTGTATATCATTATGGTTTGGTATTGTTCCACTGAAGATAAGGATCTCATTCCCATCAACAACCCAACAAAGCGGTGGGATCTCACCTGATACACTTTCTCATGGGATGAGTCCCTCTAAATATAAAATTTCTCTCATCCTAACCCTCTCTATAAGGGAGAAGGTCACTTGAAAAGATACTAAAAGAGGATTCTCATCACACTCTTGAACCCCTAGTTGTGTTTTATGAAACAATTCCATCAACTGTCACTCACTTGTGGCCTCTAAGACAACCTATGTATGAGCCTTCCAGCTCAAGGTGTCCAGTACTGCATTACCTTTCCTTGGCATATAAGAATGATCAAAGTCGAATGAATTTTGGTATTATACCCCGCTATGCTACCTCAGATTCATTGTATCAATGTAGAAATATATTTGAGTTCTTTTTTACCTTTGTAGATGACAAACCTATCACCAAATATTTTATGTATCCAATAAAAAATCCGGAACCAATACTTATTACATAATCTCGTTCATAGGGTAATGCAGCTCAGGATGTCTGAACTAGTAATATATATATTCTACAACCCAATCTCTCTACATCAAAACTACTCTTATCCTGATAACTAAATCTTAACTTTAAACAATATATCTTCTACCTAGCTCTATTCGAATCACGATCAACATTGGAGTTTTTCTACCTTTCAACTCCTGAAATTCTATCTCACAAGTTTCAAACAAAAAAACTTCATATCATTCACTATCATAACCGTAAGAGGCACTTCTAGGCATGTTAAATCATTCTTCAATCTTCTATAATAGGAATCCAACATGAAGAAACTACATATATCAAATAAAATCTTAGTCTTATCCTAGGAAACCACAGCTCTCTATAATCTATGGGCCAATTGATATTCCTTCAGATAAAATGATATGAACTAAGAAGTCATCCTTATAGATCCAAATGTGGAATTTACATATATTAATATAAATATGTTGATCTATTAATGTATTAATCATAATATCAAGATGTTTTTATTGGTCATGTTTAGTGAAATAATAGATGAATATGTCATTACTAATGACTACCATAAATGAATCCACGTACGGGTGGAAACCCCGGTTAATTAGATCCATTAAAATGGATGGAACATTCGTAAGGATGAACAAAATCACTAAATAATCATATAAATTGTTCATACTTCGGAACACAATATGTGGTATGTCAGATAACTAAAATCTATCTTAGAGAAAACTATTTATCCTCAGATCTAGTTGAATAGGTCGTCTATACTAGGTAGTGGATATATGTTCATAACGATAATCTTCTTAAACCATCAATAATTCCTAAAAACCCTAAGTTTCTCATTAGCCTTCTTAGTAAAAAGGAAATGTGAACAGATGATGAAGTGTTGAGTAAGATAATATCTATTTCCTCTTGATCTTACAACTAATTATTGAGTTCCTTGATCTCTATAGGTGCCCTCCTATAATAAGGAATACATATTGGTTCTCTACCTGGCACTATATCAATAGTTATCCCCACCTCTAACTTCGGAGTTAAACAATATAATTTATTTTGGAATAAATTCATGAAATGGTCCACTATATGATGGAGTTCCACAATTCAAATTCCTTGATAGCTCATAAATGGAATATGAATCTGGGATTTCATGAAGACCAGCAAATATGCTCGTGTCTTTCTCATCATGCCTGGATACCTCATTCTCCCTTATGAATATTTGATCTACCATTGGGTAATGTAAAATACATCCTTGAGTGTTATCAATCAACATGGTATTGATAATGAACATTCCATTTCATCCCTAGAATGAGATAGAATCTAATCATTTCAAGGAAAAACAAATTTTACAAGAAAAGGTACCCACCAATCTCATGGGGGCATCCTTTCACTAGTATATACCCTCTTATTAATCCTCTAACATTGTGTTGAGAGTCGTAATGCTAGTGATATTCTCAATTTCTAACACTAGGATTTCCAAAATTAAAAAATAAATAAAAAATATTGATGAACATATATCAAAAAAGGAAGAATCTAATGTAGAGGCAACTGGAATAGTAAATCTACGTGTAGAAGTTTTGAGACACATATCCTCAAATTTAGGCTACACTTCATAGATATGGCCTGAACTTTGACCCTAAGATACAACCTGAATAACATTGGTATGTTTTCACTACTGGTATTAAACCTATATCATCTGAAAAACTACACTAAACACACATGCTCGACATGATGAAATGGTAGTATTATAGCTTCCAACCCGATGTGAAGCTACTGATCATGTACCTTGAAATGGTGTCATTAAAGATCCCTTATCAAAAGAAATATGAGGTAATTTTTTACATAAATGTTTTAGGTGACCCATCCTTCCGTATGCTCGACACATAATCAGGTTCCTCATACCCTCACTAGTGCAGAAAACATTTTTTACGTCGGTTATTTTTTATTATTTACGTCGGTTTTTAGGCGACGTTAATACGGACGACATTATAAATAACGTTTTTACGTCGGTTATTTAAAACCCGACGTAATATCCCTAACATCACGGTGGTTATCACGTCGGTTCATATAATAACCGACGTGATAAATATGCGCGGGGGGGCTTTATCACGTCGGTTATTCCCTAAACCGACGTGATAAACCCTTCCCCTGGCCTATTATCACGTCGGTTATTTAAGAAACCGACATGATAAAAAGGCCTGGGAAATGTTTTAGCACGTCGGTTATCCAATAACCGACGTGGTAAATCGATTCCCAGGCCTTTTAGCACGTCGGTTATGTTAAGAACCGACGTGATAAATGCCCCGGGAACGGTTTATCACGTCAGTTCTAGAAAAACCCGACGTGATAAACCCCTGCCGATTTATTTACCACGTCGGTTATTTTATAACCGACGTGAAAGAAAATTTTTTTTTAAATAATTGCACTGCTCTCACCAAAAAGCAACCAGAAACCAAACAAAAATAACAATGCCAGCCCTCCCCCAAGCCCCAACTGAACCCCACCCTCATCTATACCCACCTAACAACCTGGCCAGCCCTCCCCCACCACATTGGAGCCCCACCACAACCCTTGGACACCCCCCCACCCCTTGGACTGCCCCCCCACCCTCATTTACACCCCCACGACCCCTAGTACAGCCTCATACACCCATTGGAAACCCCTCCCATATCCCTTGGACACCCTCCACCCCTTGGACACCCCCCACCCCTTGGACATCCCCCCCACCCTCATTTACACCCCCAAGACCCCTAGTACAGCCTCAAACACCCATTGGACACCCCCCACACCTTGACAGCCCTCCCAGACCCCTTGGACACCCCCCCGAGCCCTTGGACAGCCCCAAACACCCCTTGGACACCCCCCCCATATCCCTTGGACACCCCCCACCCCTTGGACACCCCCCCACCCCTTGGACAGCCCCCCCACCCTCATTTACACCCAACCGGCCCCTTGGACAGAACTCCCAGACACCTTGGACACCACTCCCATATCCCTTGGACACCCCCCCCCCACCCCTTGGACACCCCCCACCCCTTGGACAGCCCCCCCACCCTCATTTACACCCAACCGGCCCCTTGGACAGAACTCCCAGACACCTTGGACACCACTCCCATATCCCTTGGACACCCCCCACCCCTTGGACACCCCCCACCCCTTCGACAGCCCCCCCACCCTCATTTACACCCCCCGAACACCCCTTGGACACCCCTCCCATATCCCTTGGACACCCCCCACCCCTTGGACACCCCCCACCCCTTGGACAGCCCCCCACCCCCTGGACACCCCCCCGACCCCTTGGAAACCCCCCCTACCCCTTGGAAACCCCCATCCCCTTGGACAGTCCCAAACACCCCTCCTATATCCCTTGGACACCCCCCACCACTTGGACACCCCCCACCCTCATTTACACCCAACCGACTCCTTGGACAGCCCCAAACACACCTTGGACACCCCTCCCATATCCCTTGGACACCCCCCACCCCTTGGACACCCCCCCCCCACCCTCATTTACACCCCCCCCCCCCCCGACCCCTAGGACAGCCCCAAACACACCTTGGACACCCCTCCCATATCCCTTGGACACCCCCCAAACACCAACCCACCCCCTTGGAACCTCTCCCCCCATACCAAAATCCAGACCAGAAAAACCATCAACAGTAGACCAAAATAAGAAGTAGAGAAAAATTAAACATTCACTTATATAACATTCAAAACTTACACTGTCAACTTCAAAAAAAACTAAATCCAACCTAAACGACTACGAAATACACAATTACATTGACAATATTCAAAATTACATTTTACATTACAAACAACTAAAAGTTAATCAAACCTGTAAAATAATTTGACCACTCCACTTGTAAGTGTTTGATATCTTCAGCAGTAAAGGGTTGAGGGTCATCAAAAAGCTACAAAGGAAAAGGATAGTAGTCAACGTGTATAATGAATAAATCAAATTGAAATATTATGAGAAAGAGTAAATCTTACCAGGTCAAAACTCAGAACTGTCCCAGTTGTTATTATTTCATACATAAATCTTAACATGTAATATCCGCATTCGATGATGCCTTGTTGCTCATGACATTTCTGTTTGAATGAGTGTAAATTCAATATATTATTTTTATGTAATAAACCAAAATGTACAAATTATAAATGGATATTTACCTTCGCATGTACATATTTGATCTTGAAATTCCTTTTCTTTGCGCTTTTTCGAATGTGGACCCATGCCCTGTTAGAAAATAATACGAATGGGGTAAATTTAAAATTCATTATAATATATAAAACTATTGTGAAATTGAAACTTACGTTTCCAATATATTCTTAAAACTTTCTCGCACATCATCATGGAGAGAGAATATCCAATAAAGTGTTTTCTCCCTAGGGCAAAAAACCCCTAACATCCAATGATCCCTGATAAAAGGAAATTTAACGTTAGTGGTTTTTTATGTCAAAAGATAATTAACTCTTTGGGAGGGATGTGTTTCATACCTCTCACAAAAAGGCATCATCCAACACTGTGTGATTACATTCTTTTCAAATCTATCAGCAATATAAAGCATTCTTTGTTCCTCATCCAATGCACATGCTTCAGGGGAAATCAATTGTGGGTCCACGAATCCATATACATCTCTCAGCTCATTCCTCTCACAAATTTTATACAGATACCTAATACAAAGCAGACATAAGTATACATTTTTAATAAATATAACGCAAGGAAAAGGTGTTAAGACTTACATGATAAAAATTTGCACCACGTTGATGCCCAACTTATCTCCAATGACAAACTCCATGATATCAGTTTTCATAATCCCCACACATAGTTCACGTCCACAGACATGAGCTTCCATTGTAAAGTCATAATGATCCGCCAACAAATTTGAATATCTTGACAATTTGTCAAGACTGCTAGTATCTGCATCTGATGTCATAGCTATCTGTCTTTGTTGTTGTCTATACAGTATTTCTTTACCTTTGAAGTATTCCTGTAAAAATAAATTGAAAAATATGTTAGTTTTCAATTGATAAAACATTAATTAAAATATAAAATAAAAGATATAACATCCATACCTCTATGGTAATGAGTCGAAGAAGTCTGGATGGCCAAAGTAAAAAATGGCCGATACTATGTCCCACTGTCGTCACCTCATCTGTAGGTAATGGTATCCGAGCTGATCTATCTATAATATCCTGTACAGTGACCCTCTGATTCTCTACCTCTAACTGTTGATGATGAATTGTATCTCCTATACAATATACCATCCCATATGCAACTATATGATGTTGAGGATCATCAACATACAACTCACAATAAGTAGGTAGCTGCGGCGGAGGAGGAGGATCAAAAATGGGGTCCGCAGGCTGAGGTGGGGGAGTGGGAGCTACTGGGAGAGGTGGAGTGGGAGCTGCACCCTGAAATTGTCTTTGCAAGTCTGCAAACATTAACTGCACCGATGCTCTAATCTTTTCCTCCATTGTCGCATTAATATTATGGACTTCAGCCTCCAAGGATTCTATTTTTTTTATAAACTCCCTCAACGTTAGAAGTTGAGGAACGTGGAAACACTTTTCTTACCGATACACCTGCCAGATATCCTCTTACACGGCCAGGATGTTCGGGCTTTCCCAATGCCACAGATAAAATATCTTCCCTCCTAGATGGTGTAAATGACCCCTGTGAACTCTGCTCCTCAAGAGAGTCCTGTAATAATTAATTGAACATTTCTATAATGATTGGAAATATATGACGAAAATAGTAAACTTAAATAAATAAAATAGATATCTTACAATCCTCTCAACTACGAGTCTCGATTCTTCCGAAAGATATTGTCCTTTTTTGCCCTTCCGAGCTCTTTTCCATTTCTCATGTCTAGATGGAGGGGATGGAGGGGCCACCTCTCCAGAGCTTGAAGACTCAGCTCTTAGTTGTTGAAATTTTTCTGCCATCATTTGTTCTTCCAATAATGCATACCCTCCCCGAGATAAACTATGAGGGTATACATTTTTAGATTGGATCTCTTGATGAGCTTTCCTTGTTTGCTGTAAATTAAGAATAAGTAATCATTATCAAAACAATAATAAGATCATTTATGTAAGAAAGCTTATAAAAGTTTACATTGCCCTTACCAAAAATGATTCTTTTCTTCTACTTTCAAAAAATTGTCTCCATGTGTCTTCATCTATAAAAGGATATATACGACATGGATTCTCACGACTCCTATGACCATAAATGAAATCAGATGAGAGGGTTGATTTGAAATACCTCCATCTCCTAGCAGCCAACGATAAGCATTTCTTCCTGACTCCTCCAGTGTCAGGAATTTCAAATGTCATCTGATAAAAAAGAGGTTAAAAATATTATATATACTAGAAACATTTAAAGAACAGTCAAACAATAGCAAAAGATCTTACCAAAATGGTCTCCCACAGCTGAGAAATTAGCGCCTTATCCACACTTCTCCAATCATCATAGAGAATGCTTACTTTTCTCTTAGCCTGAGTTGCTACAAAACCCTTAAAATCTTTAGCATTTGGACCTCTAGGAAGATCATCATCATCAAACTCCACGACTATCCTCTCCTCCTTCGTACGGGCAAGTGATAATTTTGGTAAACGTGTGCACCCACGCTTACCAACCTTTTAACTCTTTTTCGTAATAGGAGCATGTGAATGTTCCTCCCCAGATGTATGACCAATATGCTCATCTCCAAAATCATGTGGCTGATCAACTGATTGATCTGTCATTTTCCTTCAAATCAAAAAAACAAACATCAGTTCACAAATAGAAAAGTGTACTAAATTACATAATAGTAAACATTGGTAATATGGTAAGCATGTTAAACAATGATAAACATGGTAAACATAGGCAAAAGTTTGCCAAGGAGTTGGCCCAAGAAAGCTGAAAAGTGGACTCACTGAGTCCACCGGTCAGCCGGTGTGAGCACACCGGCCAGCCGGAGGACCCAGGCAGTAGACTTGCCCACTGCCTGGTGCCACCGGCCGGTCGGTGGACCAGACAGCCTTCCTATGTCTGGACCACCGGCCGGCCGCTGGATCACCACCGGCCGGCCGCTGGCTCAACACCGGCCGGCCGCTGGTGATCCAGACAGAGAGGAAGGCTCTCTGTCTGGTCCACCGGCCGTCCGGTGGTGATCCAGCGGCCGGCCGGTGGTCCAAACAGAGAGGAAGGCTCTATCTGGACCACCGGCCAACAGGTGATCCACCACCGGCCAGCCGGTGCGCCCAGGACTTCTCCTCTTTACGGTTTTTATTGTTTTATCATTTTGGTTTGATACATGTTTTAATAAGTAAAAAATTTACAGTATCTAACATTATATGAAAAAACTAAATGTAAACAAGAAATAAACTCGTGTTACCTGTAATTTTAGGAATGTACAGTTGGATTGTTTTCCCAAATTCCTTCGTCGTGATCGTTCCTTATGGCACAAACCATGTCTTCAACATACTCATCATTATGTTCTGTTAATCTTTCCATGGAAGTAGGTATCTCACATAAATCAGCAACTTCATCAAATTCATCCTCACCAACATATTGGTTTTTCCCTTGTAAAACAACATCCCACTACATATCTGATTGATCTACTACATAGAAAATTTGTTTGGCATGTGTTGCCATTATAAAAGAATCAGCTGTGTCTTCCAATCTATTCAGATTAACAAGTGTCATTCCAAATTCATCGTGTCTGACACTGTTGTTACTGATAAACCATTTACAGTTAAAAACGGGAACTTTAATTTTAAAGTAATCAGCCTCCCATATGTCTTCAATCACTCCATAATATGCACTTGATGCCGAAATTGGGTTTCTGTCCTTAGCACTCGAAAAATGCATTGCTTCTGCAAACACCAATACACCACTATTCTGAACTGCACTTCTGTTGTCCTGAGCTTTCGTATGAAATGTATAGCCATTAATGTCATAAGCGGACCATGTTATCACATTTAAAGATGGACCACCCACTATCCATTTTAATGTCTCTGATACATCTGATCTACCAAGCAAGGTCTTTTTAAACCATGGAAAAATCGTTTTGTTGTGCTCATTCAAAATCCACATTTCTTTCTTCTTTGGATGACATTGTTTCAACTCATTAATATGCAATGTGATATACGGTTGAACATCAGCTATGTTATTCAAGATGTATGATTCTAACTTCTTGATATGTTCAGCTGACAGTGATTTGACTTTCAAGCCACGAATCCCCTTTCCCTCATTATTAACCCGTTCATGGAGAGATGGAGGCAAACCTATGTGTTGCGCCGTAGCCAAGTAGCTCGTACAAAACTCTGCTACCTCCTCAGAAATATACTTTTCAATAATGGAGGCTTCAGGTCGATATGTATTTTTAACATATCCCTTTAATATTTTCATATACCTTTCAAAAGGATACATCCAACGAAGATATACAGGTCCACAAAGCCTTATTTCTCGAACCAGACGAATCATTAAATGCACCATCATATCAAAAAAAGTTGGAGGAAAATACATTTCCAAATGACAAAGTATAAAAATTGCATCCTTTTCCAAAATGTTCAAAGCATTCACATCAATCGCCTTGTTGCAAATTGAATTGAAAAAATAACACAACCTCATTATAGTCTTTCTGACACGGATGGGCAATATTCCACGCAGTGCAACTGGTAGAATTTGTTGCATCATGACATGACAATCATGTGATTTCATACCTATCAACTTCAAGTCTTTCAATGAGACAAAATTTTTTACATTTGAAGAATAACCTTGAGGCACTTTGATATCATGAAGACACTGACAGAAGCTACTTTTCTCCCTCTTCGATAATGTATGACAAGCCGGGGGAAGAAATGTTCGTCTTCCTTTAGGAGTGGGAGCTAACTCCAAACGTATTCCCATTGACAGTAGGTCTAACCTTGCATTCAACCATCTTTTGTCTTTCCTTTAATATCTAGCAATGTTCTGATCAAAGAATCACAGATATTCTTCTCCACGTGCATGACATCAATATTATGTTTGACTTCATGATACCTCCAATATGGTAGCTCAAAAAATATTGACCTTTTCTTCCAAATATGTCTATCATTACCAGATTTCTGTGTCTTTCCCAATGTCACATCAAGGTTTTTCACCCTCTCAAAATACAATTCTGGGGATAAAGGTTGAGGAGCAGTCTCAAATTCTTGTGAGCCATTGAATGCCTTTTTTAGTCTTCTATAAGGGTGATCCATAGGCAAAAACTTTCGATGACCCATGTACACTGTTTTCCTCCCATGATGCAATTGACAATATGACGTCTGTTGTTCACAAATTGGACATGCTTTATGCCCTTTAACACTGTATCCAGACAAATTTCCATATGCTGGGAAGTCATTTATAGTGAATAGAAGCATTGCATGCAGTTGAAAATATTCCATTTTATAAGAATCATACACCCTAATACCATCAGCCCATAACAGTTTCAAATCATCAATCAGCGGTGACAAGTATACATCAATATCATTGCCAGGTTGCTTTGGACCAGAGATCATGATACTCAACATGACATATTTGCGCTTCATACAAACTTCAGGAGAGAGGTTGTAAATTACCAATAAAACAGGCCATGAACTATGTGTGCTACTGAGGGTTCGGTATGGATTCATTCCATCTGTGCACAAGCCTAGTCTCAGATTTCTAATTTCATTTCCAAATGTAGGGTACTGGGCATCAATTTTCTTCCATTGTGGACAATCAGGTGGATGACGTATTTTTCCATCACATACCCGCTCATCAGCATGCCATCTTAACCTTTTTGCATCATGTGAATTAGCAAATAAATGTTTGAAACGAGGAATTATAGAAAGATACCAAAATACCTTTGAAGAGAGCTTTGTAATCTCTACATCAGCTTGTGATTTTTCTTTCACCTTATACCGTGATGTCCCACATTTAGGACACTCTTTCAGAAATTCATATTCCTTCCTATATATAATGCAGTCATTCGGACAGGCATGTATTTTCCTGTATCCCAATCCCATCGGGCATAATATTTTTTTGGCCTTATAATGTTAATCTGGAAGATCGTTATCTTTTGGAAGAATGTCTTTCATCAATTGTAGAAGCTCTGTAAAACTTCTGTCACTCCATCCATGTTTCGCCTTCAGGTTAATCAATCTTAACACCGCCGACAAAACCGTAAAATCTGTACAACCAGGATATAATGGTTTTTCGGCATCACCATATAGACGTGCAACTGTCGGTTATATCTCAATTTGTTCTGCTACAATATCGCGAATCATTTCTTCAATTCCATCGGAGTTACCATCTTGCGATTCATTATCATTAGTGACATTCTGTCCAGTTTCGCCATGCCAAATCCAAGGGTTGTAACTCGGATTGAAACCATGACAAATCAGATGATCTTTTATCTCTCTACTTTTCAACTTCTTCATATTCAGACATTTCAGGCATGGACAGAAAAAAATGTCACTACTTGGAACATTTCGTTTAGCAAATTCCAAAAAGGCATCAACACCTTCCTCATATTCATTGCTCATTCGATGTGCCGTAATCCAACTTCGACTCATTATTACCTATAACAAATAGCAAATATATATATATTTTTTAGATAAGACAAATATATGTTTATATGAAAAAAATCATAATTTGAATGTAAACAATTTTGAAATATAAAACAAATCAATGTGTAAACCCCCCTGGACACCCCCCGACCCCTCTGGACAGCCCCCCACCCCTCCTGGACACAACCCCCCACCCCCGACCTGCTTGGACACCCCCCTGGACACCCCCCAACCCTCTGGACAGCCCCCACCCCTCCTAAACACCACCACCCACCCACTACCCCCTTGGACACCCCCCTAGACACCCCCAACGCCCACCCACACCCTTGGACAGCCCCCCACACCCACCCACCCCCTTGTAAACCCCCCTGAACACCCCCCGACCCCTCTGGACAGCCCCCCACCCCTCCTGGACACCACCCCCACCCCCTACCCCCTTGGACACCCCCTGGACATCCCCCAACCCTCTGGGCAGCCCCCCCACCCACCCGGACAACCCCAAATACCCTCTGGAGAGGCCGCCACCCACTTGGACAGCCCCCCACACCCATCCACCCCCTTGGACACCCCCCTGGACACCCCACCAACCCCTCTGGACAGGCCGCCACCCCCTTGGACAGCCCCCCACACCCACCCATCCCCTTGGACACCACCCTGGACACCCCCCGACCCCTCTAGACAGCCCCCGACCCCTCTAGAAAGCACCCCCACCCCTCCTGGACACAACCCCCCACCCCCGACCTGCTTGGACACCCCCCTGGACACCCCCCAACCCTCTGGACAGCCCCCCCCCCACCCCTCCTAAACACCACCACCCACCCCCTACCCCCTTGGACACCCCCTGGACACCCCCCAACACCCACCCACACCCTTGGACAGCCCCCCACACCCACCCACCCCCTTGTAAACCCCCCTGGACAGCCCCCCGCCCCTCCTGGACACCACCCCCACCCCCTACGCCCTTGGACACCCCCCTGGACATCCCCCAACCCTCTGGGCAGCCCCCCCACCCACCCGTACAACCCCAAATACCCTTTGGAGAGGCCGCCACCCACTTGGACAGCCCCCCACACCCATCCACCCCCTTGGACAGCCCCCCACACCCATCCACCCCCTTGGACACCCCCCTGGACACCCCACCGACCCCTCTGGACAGGCCGCCACCCCCTTGGACAGCCCCCCACACCCACCCATCCCCTTGGACACCACCCTGGACACCCCCCGACCCCTCTAGACAGCCCCCGACCCCTCTAGAAAGCACCCCCACCCCTCCTGGACACAACCCCCCACCCCCGACCTGCTTGGACACCCCCCTGGACACCCCCAACCCTCTGGACAGCCCCCCACCCCTCCTAAACACCACCACCCACCCCCTACCCCCTTGGACACCCCCTGGACACCCCCCCCAACACCCACCCACACCCTTGGACAGCCCCCCACACCCACCCACCCCCTTGTAAACCCCCCTGGACAGCCCCCCGCCCCTCCTGGACACCACCCCCACCCCCTACGCCCTTGGACACCCCCCTGGACATCCCCCAACCCTCTGGGCAGCCCCCCCACCCACCCGTACAACCCCAAATACCCTTTGGAGAGGCCGCCACCCACTTGGACAGCCCCCCACACCCATCCACCCCCTTGGACAGCCCCCCACACCCATCCACCCCCTTGGACACCCCCCTGGACACCCCACCGACCCCTCTGGACAGGCCGCCACCCCCTTGGACAGCACCCCACACCCACCCATCCCCTTGGACACCACCCTGGACACCCCCCGACCCCTCTGGACAGCCCCCGACCCCTCTAGAAAGCACCCCCACCCCTCCTGGACACAACCCCCCACCCCCGACCTGCTTGGACACCCCCCTGGACACCCCCCAACCCTCTGGACAGCCCCCCCACCCCTCCTAAACACCACCACCCACCCCCTACCCCCTTGGACACCCCCCTGGACACCCCCCAACACCCACCCACACCCTTGGACAGCCCCCCACACCCACCCACCCCCTTGTAAACTCCCCTGGACAGCCCCCCGCCCCTCCTGGACACCACCCCCCACCCCCTACCCCCTTGGACACCCCCCTGGACATCCCCCAACCCTCTGGGCAGCCCCCCCACCCACCCGGACAACCCCAAATACCCTCTGGAGAGGCCTCCACCCACTTGGACAGCCCCCCACACCCATCCACCCCCTTGGACACCCCCCTGGACACCCCACCGACCCCTCTGGACAGGCCGCCACCCCCTTGGACAGCCCCCCACACCCACCCATCCCCTTGGACACCACCCTGGACACCCCCCGACCCCTCTGGACAGCCCCCGACCCCTCTAGAAAGCACCCCCACCCCTCCTGGACAAAACCCCCCACCCCCGACCTTCTTGGACACCCCCCTGGACACCCCCCAACCCTCTGGACAGCCCCCCACCCCTCCTAAACACCACCCCCACCCCCTACCCCCTTGGACACCCCCCTGGACACCCCCCAACACCCACCCACACCCTTGGACAGCCCCCCACACCCACCCACCCCCTTGTAAACCCCCTAGACACCCCCCGACCCCAAATCCATGCACCTATGCCATGGTTGTGTGTGAATAAAGTAGTAACAACTGTAAAAGGGCACCCCATCCAAATGGACACGCCCCAACCCTCTCGGGGATTTATAGAAAACGATGAAAAATTAGTGAAATCATAAAATTACTCAATATTGCAAGTCGAACAAATAGATCTAGGGATGATAAATAAGATTATGGTGCCAAAACGAGTTAAAAGGGTTCGCAATCGAAGAATCTTAGCTAGTTTCAACAAAAAAATCACAACACATATATATATACTATCCGCGAAAAAAAACGAACGAGTGGGAGGATTACCTGAGTGCTGCGAGTTTAGATGATTGATCCGAGGATATTAAATATGAGAAACGATGATCGCAAAACGAATCTAAACCAACGAAATGGACGAGCCGATTCGGGTTTACGCGCGAGAGAGACGAGTCGCGACTGTCGAAGGTAAACTCGCGAATGACAATCCACGGGTCTGGGTAAAATTTTAAATGAGTTATCACGTCGGTTATTCAATAACCGACGTGATAATTGTTTTAAAAACATTTATAACGTCGGTTATTTCAATAACCGACGTAAAAACCTTCCTCCGATTCATTTGTTACGTCGGTTAGTTTATAACCGACGTTATAAAGGGCTCAAAATCCGCGTTTTTTTACGTCGGTTATGGAATAACCGACGTCAAAAACATCTGCGGATTCTTTTTTTACGTCGGTTATTTTATAACCGACGTAAAAAAGCCTTCAAAAACCGCGTTTGTTACGTCGGTTATTCAATAACCGATGTAAAAAGGCCTTCGGAAACCGCGTTTTATACGTCGGTTATAAACACAACCGATGTAAAAAACGAAGCCGCGCGATTAATAACGTCGGTTATAATAATAACCGATGTTATAGGTGTACCGAATACAAATTTTTACGTCGGTTAAGAAATAACTGACGTAAAAAACCTCGTTTAACATATTATGACGTCGGGTTTATATAACCGACGTAAAAAATGGTGACGTAAAAAACGTTTTCTGCACTAGTGCCTAGGGCTACTTATGGCCTATCCTGTCACACTAGTTACACACTCTATAGCTGTCAGTGTATGACAACTGGTTGGTACTCCCCTCACATGAACTCTCGAAACGTCACTTCCCAAAACCAGATAAACCATCTCCCTTCCTATAAGCCAAACCTCCTTATATCATATTACCACTTTCAAGAAGATTTTTTTTCTATGCTTTTGTATTTATTATCTATCTCAACAATTATATTTAACCAAAAAAATGTTCACTTATGATCAAATGGTGTACTCAATCCCGTCCTCAAAACGTCTTGCAGTGGTTACCTCAACTCCAGTCAATGTACGAAAAAAACATTGGATATTTGTGAAATGAAGCAAATACTTCATCACTAACAAGGAACTCTTTTATAGGTTTATAAACTCTTGTGTACAGTTCTCATTACAACTATTGGGGGAAAAGTGGTCATATAAGGCTTCCAAGAAGCCCTCCCAAACCATTCCATAATTAAATTGTCTTGGTTGATTCCATCCCACCATCATTTTGTAGAATCACTTACCATATAGGTAGAATGACTAACCTTCCACTCTGTAATCATAACTCGGTGATATAATGTTGAAATCCTGGCATCAAGGAACATCTTAGTAGACTGACGTTCACCATCCCCCAAGAAAGTGAGAGGATGTTACTGTTGGAATTCCTAAGTTAGCTCTACCATAGTAGGTGTGGGTTGCCGAGTACCCTATATGGATTGCATGATGAAGAATAGAATATCCTGAAAGTGAGCATCTAAACCCATTGTAATATCAATAGGTGGTGCCTTAGGTGGCACTATAAGTGGTTCTATTGGTGTCTCTGGAACCATAACTCCGAAGCATGCTCATCGACACCCTCCTAGTGGACGAATCAAGGAAATCATAGTGGAATATGTCTATAGTTTCAAAGCTCATACTTTAGATTTTTTTAATAACATATGATATAATAAAATTAAAGGTAGATAGAAATGGTACAAAACCTTCCTATAAAGAGTCACCACCCTAAACCTACACCTCGAGCCCAGTCTATGTGATAATAGGTTATAAAATTCATAGGAGTCTCTTCCTACTATGAAATATTATAGTTGGATATGGGTCAAGGTATAAGGCCCCATCCTTAAACATTGCATAATGTTGAGTTATGTAAAGAATTAAAATAGAGGATATTTTTAGGTATATATTTTAGAGAATCAGGCTATAACTATTATGTAAAAGCTCAAAATTTACAAAGTTGACTCTTCCACTCACTATCAACTGTTTTCAAAAAATAATACTCCTTAAATAAAAAATTAATTCTTTTATTGATAAAAATCATCTTGAATTCTTCTTTTCTCTTAGCCATGCTTATACCTTGTGAAAAAAATTTGAAAAACATGGGATGAGCATAAAATTATTAGTAAGGGATATAAAATAAGGAATTAAAATTTTAGTCTATGAATACATAGAAACTAATAAAATCATGCATTTCACTAACAAAACATATGCACTTTAACATACATCTTGAAATCATAATATTTCTTAATAACTCATAGAAATTATAAATTATAAATGTTAGTTGTGGAATCCATAACATACATACATTATATTTTTCAACGCTACCAAGGGAGTAACCTTAATGGTTACGTTTGGAAAAACCATACCAGTATATTTCCTAAATATAATTGGAGAAACCTTAATGTTTACCTCATTCATGTTACCCAAAGCATTATAGAGCTATCACATTCTCACTAGCCATCGGTTTATCATAGAACCACCCATATACATAATCAATTGCCATGAAATATAACTTAATCATAAAAAATAAAACTAATTTACGGTAAAAATCACATTTCCACATTTTTATTCATAAGATATCATTTCAAGATATTGATATAATCAATCCAATTTAAAAAACACATTTAAAACATTTAAAAAGGTGATTTTTTTAGTCAAAGGGTCCCATACCATATTTAAATATTCAATGGAATTAACATTTTAAAACACTAATTTCTATATAAATAAATACATAAAACTATTTTGAAAACCAGGACATTAATGGGAAATATTTAGAAGAATAAATCGTGAAAATATTAAAAATGAAGTTTTAGTTTAAGAGTCTTGTAAAACATAAGAAATATTTGAATAAGAATAATTAAATAATAAAAGAAAAAAAATTATAATATCATGAGAATAAAGAGATTTAGGATATAATATGTCAAAGGGAAGTATATATACCATATAAAAGTGAATTGGTGCATAAAAAAATAAGTCTTAGTGGAATGTAAATTGAGACAGAATTACATACAAATATCATATCATTAGATTAAGGATAAATTAATGATATTATTATGTGTGATAAATATAAATGCATCCAATATAAGTGGATATTCAGTGTAAAAAATCAGATTTCATTCACACATATTCTTGGGAAAACAAAACCATTGACATGGATATTTAACTCAATGAAATGAGATTGAGTTAATATTTCTCGTACCAAGTTCATATAAATGACGTAAGAATTTATCAATGGGGTGATTATTGGTAGAAATATAATATCCACATAACAAAAAGTGTAAATTAAGATATAAATAAATAAATTTTGGTTAAACAGACAATCTTCTCATAATATAATCAACGAAATATGTGTAAAACCCAATGAGTAGAAATTGAGTTTAGAAATTCCCTTACATTGAGTCTTACTTGTCTCATTCCTTAATTACATTCCTGAATAATAAACTTATGTTAATTTATAATATATTTAGAACCTTATTAAAAATTATTATTCATTTTATATCACTTATTACCATTTTATTGCAATTATTTAATTATTTGAGTTCATATCATACGTTTTGTCGATGTTTGGTACTTGAGTCAAAAATTAATTTGTTATGATACAAATTATCCATTTTTTCAAAAGTCCATCATCTCTATAATATTATTAATTATTTAAATATCTTATATATCCAATATATATTTACTATTGTCCATAACATTTGGATATGAGAAATTAATGCACCGTTCATGGAGACGGTTGGTTGTATGTACGCATTAATGCTACTTTCATTTCATTTTCATATTAATGGAATAAAAACTAAATGATACAAAGTTATATTATAATTAAATTATAATATCTATTTTATATATGTTACATAATTTCATTTACACCATCCTTTATATGTTTCATATATGGAATTAATGAGTCATACAACTTTGAGGGGGTGGTAGTCCACACTTCCTCAAATGAAATTAGCATATTTACACATTATTGAAAACATGAAGTTCTGTTGTAAATAAAAATTAATTAAGAATGGAGACAATATAAAAACAATATATTTCATATATAAATAAAGTTTCATCATAATGACCTACATTAGATTTCGTAGAGGAAAATTGAACTATCATCGTTTCGTGAGGCATTATTTCACCTTACACAGAAATAGTATGTCCTATATCCATTAGATAGAGGTTTGGGTATGTGTAGTTATAAATAATATAAAAAAACATACAAGAATATTTTTTATACTTTTTTTGTTATAAATTAATGTAAAAAAGAGATTTTATGGGGTTGGAGAAGAAAAATAAATTAACGGAGCTTGAGAGAAGACGTTACCTCAAAATCAGGTAACTCCTTTTGATTTCAACCAAAAGGAATCCTTGACATAAATAATGACCATGGTAAGGCTTCTAGGAATATGGGAGGGATATTTGGAGATTATTTGAACATAATTTGGATGAGTAATTTGGATTGAGAGGTGTGGGTATGTGGGTAGAGGTGGTTGCCTTTTATAAGAAGGGGGAGGGGTACTTTAAAAAGACTTTAAATATTATTTTATTATAAATTTATTATTGAATTATAATATCTCAAAAGTTATATAGTTCTAGGATAATATGAGGATAGGTCGAAATACTCTCAACCAATAGGTTTTAGACAATTTTAGGTCATAATTATTACATTATCTTTTGGATTTAACCCTTAGTTAAATAAATTAACACTTACCATGTCTTCTTGTATTGTTGCAGTATATGGTTAATATATTTACTATAAAATGAAAATAGAAATACAAGTAGATCATTAATGATATTTTTTACATTAAATAATTTATTTTTAGTAATCTTAAATTTTTATGACTGTTATATCATTTCATAAAATAGTATTTGTTTTAAAAACTCATTTACATCAATTTTGAAACTATTTAGTAATTAATTTTTGTTAAAGTCATAAATAATTTATTAATTCAAAAAAACTACATTAACTAAAATATTACATGTAATAATCATCCATAAAATTTATTTATGGCATCAAAAATTCCCATCATATTTATTTTTATATTTATAATATTATTTATTTTAATCTTTCATTAATCAGGTAATCACTTCATCAACATTGTGCCATAAAAAATTTATTTATTTATTTTATAAAAATTAAAAATAAAATAACATGTTGTATGAAATATTTCAAGATTTCAGATGACTATATTTAGTCAAATATATCAGGGATATAACCCAATATTAAAAATGTTTTAGTAAAAAGATACATGTTTATGTTATATTTCACTTCTCATTAAATTACTTAATATAACATGTCATTATCACACCCATGTAGCTCCATGGGGTCCTAAAATCGACCCAAGGATGTCCATGGTCATACATATCTCATAATATATGGTATGATAGTGTTTTGAGATTGTTTTATATTATTATAATATTATTTTTACACTTATTTACCTAATTTACGCTTCAACCTTGGTAAATAAAATTAAATACTAGAATTACTATTCGTAATGTCAAAAAATAAAAGCTTCCTATTTACATAATTTGGAGATTTTGATTCCAAATTTGGAATCCATTTTAATGAATTCATAACACAAAAGTTAGATAAATTAATTTAAAATTAATTCATATTTTCCAAATGATAAAAGGGGTTTTTAAAAAGTATTAACCATCTAATGATTGATGTGCGTTAATATATAATCTGTACATGAAATTACATCCAATGAACAAAACTAGATTAAATGATAAGAAAATAATCTAAATAAACTTTAAAATAAAATTTAATGTACAATCTAACTATATAAATAAATTAGACAAAAATGTTGTTTTGAATTTAAATCCAATACTTTTCACAATTCATTAGAAAATGAATTTTGTCAGAAAAATACCAAAATTCAACCAAATTAAATTTCCATTCCATACTTATAAATATTGTGCTTATTTTTTCAAATATAACATATAAAAGTTAAAAAAACTCAATTTAAAAATGGTTGTACATCGAATGGTGATAGATCTGTTTTTTTAATACTTCTTTTATTTAAAAAATAGGTTTTGTTATTATATCATATCTAGAGAATATAATTTCTTTAAACATTACATTAAATATATAACATAAAAATCGTTAAAGAGACACATGATTTTTTCAACACAATTATTCTCTTATAAATATCTTTTCATTAAACCACATCCTTTATATTCAATTGGTTTTTATTTCCATTTATAATAAATTTTGTAACCAAAGAATCATTATTTAAAGATGTTTAAACCATATATTTATAATTTAGTTGAAACTATTTATTCCTTCTATTCCAACATCTAGGTTATTATTGTATCACTTATGTAATAATATTTAGTTGTTCATTTAAGATCGATGTAGTGTATCATGTATGCTAATGAACATAGTTTTTCTTAATTAAAACTCTAGATGTTACATACTCCCCCTTTTAATAAATTGCATCATTGCAATTTGAATTTTGGGTCGATGACTAGGGTCTTTATTTTCAAAATACATTTATAGAACACCTCACATTAGAAAAAGCGTTAATAATACTTCCACCTTAAAAGATAGAAAGTGAAGTACAAATCCCATTAAAGATAACACATATTATTATTCCATGTAGTAAAACATTCTTATGGAAGAAAAACTACCAATATTGTTCTAATATAGAGTGATAGAAAACATGATCAAGAGAAAGATAACAACTAGGAAACCTTAAACATGTGATAGTTTAAACGGTATTTGATTTACCAGTAGGAAAAGTAAATAGAAAATGTTTTTTTTAATATAATTTTAATAAATTTGAGGAATTTATTTATGAGCTTGACTGTGAACCTAAAGAAACATACTTACTTGTTAATTTTAATTTCCTCCATTAATAAATATCTAACACAAACTCATCTTTTATCCAAATGATGACAATTCAAGATGAATTAGTCACACCTGAAGCACTAGAATCAACTTATAGAAAATCACATATTCTACAAAAGATGAACTATATATTACCCATATCATTAAACATTACTCAAAACCAAAATGGTTAGTACATGATAAGATAATCCCACCAAAAGAATAAATCATTGCATGAAGAAACGCTATTTTTAAATCTCCAAAATTATATAGTAATAACAAAGTTCTATGTAGAATGTTCAACAAAAAAAAGTCCTTAAAATTACTCAAAATAATCCAAACTAAGATTGAAACCCAAAATTCAGAAGTATTTGGTCACATTGTCTTCAATGATAAATCCAAACATTTATCTCCAAATATCATTGAATACTCATAAAGTATTATACAGAAAAGTAATTTACCTAATCTCATACTCTCCATGATAGGTTAATCATTTCCATAAATAACCTAAATTTCCATAAGTTTACAACGAAAACATATATTTTTCCAAAATTAAATTCAACCATTACTCTTCAAATTAAATCACATAGTATTCTATTTTCCTTAGGTATATAATGTTCCCAAAATAGAGATAAAATTCAAAAATAACTTTTTTCACATAATCACCAAATCATTTTCCTATAATAAGGATATCCATTGGATAAAACACAAGTTCCAAAAATCAACTTATTCTTATTTCATCAATTTTTTAACTAAAAATTTAAAATCATACCAACCAGGGACATTTCATTGGATACTGGCAGGTGATGTACCGTTGTCACCCTTCAATTGTGGGTTTGATTATCGTAGCCTTACCAGACACAACGAGTTGTCACCCATCCTATGGATTGTCCTTATTCTAAAATGAAATAATTCTTATAATATTCAAACAATATTATACAGACCTCAAAAAATAACCATATCATTTTTTATCCTCAAAGGTTATTTCATACGTCGCATTTTTTATCCCAAAAACTAATAACTCATCATTTCATCATAGGTGAATGTTTCCAAAAATACCATTAGTCACCATAATATTACAAATCATAAATCATGAAAAGGGGTTTCTAATACATTGAACTTATGATTCACCTTAATATTATAAAACCATGATGATATACCTAACTCTTAAGAAAACATCCTAATCTCCAATGTTGTATAAACCAACCTATGATACCAACTATTGGGCCCCATGATTAAAAAATACATAATATTAAGTTAACTCAAGAATTCACATTGAGGATTTTTGAGGTTTAGGGGTTAAGAGAATTGGGCCATAAGTATAAAATAAAAACTCAAATTTTAAAATTTTGACTCTTCCACTAACTATTAATGTTTTTCACAAAATAAAACTCCTTAAATAAGATATGAATTATTTTCTTGATAAAAATCATCTTGTATTATTTATTTTCTGTTACCCATCGTTATACCCTATGAGAAACATTTCAAAACATGGGATGATCATAAAAAGCTCTGTATGAGATATAAAATAAATAAAGAAAATGTTAGTCTATGAATACATACAAAATAAAAAAATCATGATTCTCACTCATAAAACATAATCTCTTTGACATACCTCTTGAAATCATAATATTTCTTCATAACTCATATATATTATAAATCATAAAAGTAACTTGTGGCATCCATAACATACTTACATTATATCTTTCTTAGTTACATAGAGATTAACCCTCGTGGTTATGTTTGGAATACCGATCACAGTATATTCCCCAAATCTCTTAGGATAAACCATAACATTTACCTCAGTTAAGACACCCAATGAATTGGAGAGCTATCACGAGCTCACCCTCCATTAGGTTTTCACCAAACAACTTGTTTACACAATCAATTCCCAAGAACCATAACATAATAAAAAAATAGAATGTCATTTAAATTAAAATTAACATTTCCACATTTTCATTCAAAAAATATCATTTCAAGATATTTACTGAATCAATCCAATTTAAAAAACACATTTAAAACATTTAAAAAAATTAATTTTTAATCAAATTGTCCCATAAAACGTTGAATATTTTACAGGAATTGACAATTTAAAACATTAATGTGCATATAAATAAATTATTAAAACCTGTTTGAAAACATGGAAATTAATGAGAATGATTTATAAAAATAAATCTTTAAAATATTTAAAATGATATTTTAGTTAAAGAGTCCTGTAACACATGAGAAACACTTGAATAAGAAAAATTAAAAAAGAACCTTAAAAAAGTTTTAATATCATTAGAATAAGTAGATTCATGATATAATATGTCAAGGGAATGTATATACACCATATAAATGTGAATTGGTTCATAAAAACAAATAGGTCTCAATGGAATGTAAATTAAGATGAAATCCCTCAAAAAGATTGTATCATTTTATTAAGGATAAATAAATGAAATAATTATGCGTTAAAAATATTAATAAATCTAATATATGTGGATATTTAGTTTTAAAAATCATAGTTCATTCACACATATTCTTGGAAAAAAAACCATTTACATAGATATTTAACACAATGGAATGTGATTGAGCTAAAATTTCACTTATAATGCTCGTATAAATGACTAAAGAATTTTGATTAGGTTGATTAGGTTTAGAAATAGTATATCCACTCAAATGGAAGTGGAAATTATGATATATATAAATAAACAGATATTCAACATATAATCCTGGCATAATATAATCCACGACGAATGTGTAAATCCCAATGGGTGGAAATTGATTTTCGAAATTCCCTTACCTTAAGTCTGACTTGTCTCATTCATTATTTAACTTCCTGAAAAAAAAATTAATTAATTTATAATTACTTGAGAATTTTTTTAAATATTATTATTCATTTTATATCACTTATTATCATGTTATACCAATTAGTTAATTATTTGAGTTCACATCGGATGTTTTTTTAATGTTTGGTACTTGAGTCAGAAATGTAATAGTTTTGATGAAAATTATACTTGTTATCATTATACCATCATCTCCAGAATATTATTCATGATTTAAATATCATATATATCAAATATATGTGTATTTATAATATTTCATAATATTTGGAGTTAAGAAATGAAATGCACCGTTCATAGAGACGGTAGGCCATACATACAAATGAACGCTCCATTAATTTCATTATCATATTAATGAAATGAAAACTAAATGATATATAGGGATATTATAATTACATTATAATATTTATATATATATATATATTATATAATTTCATTTTCGCTATTCTTTATATGATCCATATATGGCATGAACGAGTCATATAGCTTTGAGGGAGAGGTAGTCCACACTTCCTTAAATGAAATTATCATATTTTCACATTATGGAAAACATAAAAGAATGTTGTAAATAAAAATTATTGAAGAATAGAGAAAATTTAAATATAATATATATCATATAAAAATATGGTTCCATAATAATGGCCACCATGATAGTTGGTAGAAGAAAATTAAACAATCATCATTTTGTAAAGGAGTATTTCGTCATCCATAGAAACAGTATGTTCTATATAAATTATATGGAGGTGTGTGTATTTGTAGGTATAAAAACTAGATTAAAAAATCCTAGTATATTAAGGATATAGTTTTTTTATAAAATAATGGAAGAGAGATAGGTTTGGTAGTTAGAGATGGAAAATAAATGAATGGAGATTGAGAGAAGACGTTACTTTAAAATCGGGTAACTCTTTTTGATTTGAGTCAAAAGGATTCCTCGAGTTGCATTATTAACAATTTAAAGATTCTAGGATGAAGGGAGGGATTTTAGGGGATTATTTGAGAAGAATTTGGATAATTCAATTGTCTTGAGAGGTGTTAGTATGAAGGAGAGGGGGTAGACCTTTATAAGAAGTGGGTGGGACACTTCAAGAAAGTCTTGAATTATTGTTTTATTATAAATTGATTTTCAAATTCTATTAGTTTTTTTAAATTTGGGGCCAAAGTTTCATTTATTATTAAATCAAATTAAGGTCCTATTTTAAATGGGTAGTGGGATACCCATTACATAGCCTGAAGGGCCAGTGGGCACTTAACCCATTAAATGGCCCATAGGCCCAATGTTTTGGCCAAAGGCCCATTCTATGAATTGTACTACTACAGTACCCGCTTGCTATAGTTCCTCGTAGTACCCACAACTACTACATTCCCTCTTCTTCCACTAAATTAAATTTTCACTCCTACAGTGCCCTTTGTTACTATAGATCCACTACTACTACAGTACATTATAGTACTCCTACCGTCCTCTGCCCAATGGGTTTTGAACCCCCATTTTTCTTGTAGTATTATGGGGTTCTTTCCCCTAAGATAAACCCCAAATACAATTCTATTACCTCAAAAAGTGATATGTTTAGAAGATAAGATGAGTATTGGTCTAAATCCTCCCAACAAATAGGTTTTAGACAAGTTTAAGTCACAAATTTAAACTTATCTTCTGGATTTAAAACTTAGTTATATAAAATTAACTCTTACCATGTCTTCTTGTATTTTTACATTATATGGTTAATATAGTTATGAAAAAATGTAAGGTGAACCTCAATTTAATAAATAATTAAATTTCTAAGACTAACTAAGTTATTTGGATGAATATTATAATTTAATGACTTCTATATCATTTAATAAAACAATATTTTTTTTAAAAAATCATTTATGTCAATTTTGACACTATTTAGTAATTGATTTTTGTTAAAGTCATAAAATCAAGATTAATTCAAAGAAACTAAATTAAATCAAATATAAAATTTCATAATAATCAATAAAATTCTTTGATGGCATCAATATTTTCAAATAAAATTTATTTTAAAATTTATAATATCATTTATTTGAATCTTTCATTAATAAGGTAATCACTTCATCATCATTGTATCATAAAATAATATTATTTATTTAATGTCTAAATTTATAAATAAAAAATCATGTATTAGGAAATATTTTTAAATTTCTAATTACAATTTATAATCAAAGAGATCAGTAATTTAACCCTATATTAAAATTTTTTTGGTAAAAAGTTACATGTTTATGTTATATTTCTCTTTACTTTAAGTTAATTATCGTAACGTGACATTATCACAACCCAGTGGCACCATGGGGTCCTAAAATTGACCAAAGGATACCCATGGTCTGCAGTATATCATCCAGTAGGACTCATACATGTCTTAGGATAGTTCAATATTATTATAATATTATTTTTAGCATTATTTAACTAATTTACCATTTAACCGTGGTAAATAAAAAATAATTACTGAAGTTACTATTCATATTGATCAAAAATAAAAGGGACCTATTTACATAATTTAGACCTTATCATTCCAAAATTTCGATTCCATTTTAAGAAATCCAATAGAAAAAAATTTGTATAAATTAATTTAAAATTAATTCTCATTGTTAACACTATAAAAGAGGTTTTTAAAATGTAATAACCATCAAATGATTGACGTCCGTTTATATCTAATTTCAATGTAAAATTACTTCTAATGACCAAATATTAGATGAAATGATAAAAATATAATCCAATTATAATTTAAAACTAATTAAAATGATAATATAACTATATAAAAAATTAGATGAAAATCATGTTTTGAATTAAAATCCAGTATTTTTCTCTATTCAAAAAAAATTAATTTTATCAGAAAAATACCAAATTTATCCCAAATTAGGTTTTGATTTCTATATTCTGGAAGAAATTTTTATTTTTTTAAATATAACATATAAAAGTGGAAAAACTCAAATTAAAAAGGGTTCTCCATCAAAAGGTTGTAAAATTGTATTTTATTTGAAAATAATTCTTTTATCTGTAAAAATAGGATTTGTTCATAAATTATATCTATAAAACATATAATATGAATATTAAACCTTAAATTTAATACATAACATATATAAATCCATAAATAGTGATATTATTTTATAAACACAATTATTCTCTTATAAATATTTTTTCATTGAAACACATCCTCTATTTTCAATTGTTTTTTATTTCTATTTCTAATAAATTTGGTAACAAAAGAATAATTATTTAAACATGATTAAACCATATTTTTATAATTCAGTTGATTCAATTCATTCCCTCCATTCCAACGTGTAGGTTATAATGGTAACTTTTAACTAATAATATTTAGTTGTTCATCTAAGCTCAAAGTAGCGTATCACACATGCTATTGAACATAGTGTTTATTTTTTAAAACTAGATATGTTACATAATGTACCATATAACATGAAAATGTTTCAAGTATATGGATGTTCAATTGTAAGGTATTGAAGAAAAATGAATTTACATGGCAATTGTCATCCCCATTTAGCAGTAATTTTTTTTAAAATCATTAATTTATTGAACATTATTATTATTTATTTGGATATAGGAATCCCAAAAATGTTAATTTCATCACCAATTCCAAATTTATAATGTACCATTCCCTTTATAAATTGAAATTGGCACATCAAGTAACTAAGACTAGACCTGTATGTCTGATATCATGATGTAATTAGTCATATATAGTTATTTGATTGAATGTATACAATTCATAATTTATATAAGTACTTTATTCTTAAATTTGAATTCACATACATCAATCATAGTAGCTATTATCTCATCCCAAAGAACTAGTGGTTTGTGGGTAAAAAGGAATAATTGGTGAATTATGTTTTCATCACTAGTATATATAGTAGAAAAAAAATTTAATGATAGAAGAACTTTAATTATTAAAATTACTGTATTTATGCATGGAAGTTTAGAACACTTCAATACATAACAACCAAAGAACTCACAAAAATCAAAAGAAATACAAGAAATACATGAAAAAATATAGATATGTAAAGTCTTAATATATTATATTTATGTCCAAAAGTTTCTTGTAGGATACATGGATTTATACTCCCTCATCTGGTTAGGAAAAGGTAAATAAATTTCATCATATTAATATCAGCTAATATAACATTAAAAAACAGGTGTGTCTCCCAATGGTGAAATTAGAACAACTATAAAAGGTGTAACCAATAACAACAACAACCAATTTCAAGTACATTGGGTTTCCCTTGTATGTGGCTTAGAGAATCCAAAAAATAGGATTATTACCAAATTCCAATACATATTAGTCTTCTTTTTGGTACCCAAATCATAATAAAAAATGAAAATAATCTCTAATTCCACTTTGTAGCTTCCAGCCACAAAATCCACTTAGTGGTTCCCAATACGGGGGGCCACATAACCTCAATAATTCCACCCCATATTCCATAGGCTTCCAACTAGTAATGAGGGAATAACGTTTGTCCTTGGTGAGACTATTACCTTATAGATCAGATTGGATCATAGTGATAGACTTCATTAAAAAATATAAGAATAAATAATAAATAAGTAGTATTGGAATAACAATAATAAATCATCTATGAATAATAAAGAGGGGGAAGTTAATGATTTTTAGAAGAAAAAGATGATTATGATGATCATGTAACTATGAATAAATTTAGTACGTGGGTATAGGGGAACCTGGTATATACCACATGTTAACAAAAAAATCCACAAAATGATCATATAAGAATCATGAGCATAAGGTTGGTTCTCTATTCCCTTACTAAACCCTAGAACATGAAATAAAACATAATATACATCCTCATACCCTTATATACAACTATAATAATAATGTATACTTGGCTTCCATGGGAATCCCAAGTAGAGTGTGAGATATCATTAGAAGGTCACCACTAATAGTGTCTATATCAATCCTATCTGAGCATATAAAATGAGGCATGATCCAATAATAATAAATTAATCGTTATAAATAAATAAATAATGTTAGTTTGAGTTACTCATGGGAAGACATGAAGATAATACCTACTTTTACCTAATCTGTATGTCTCTAAAACAATGGAAGCTGCACATATAAGAGAAATGGTATTATGAAACATCATAAATAAAAAATCAAAATGTAATCTATCTCAGACTACGTGAGTTTTCTTGTCAATTACATCCATTGAATTTTACGTACCCATTATTTCTCTTTAAGTTAATGGCCATATTTAGAAATTATCAAGAGGTACCTTAAAACCTTCCATGGGGATCGAGAAGGAATATCAAGAATCACACCAGGTGCACTATAAATACACAATACCATAAGAGTCCATAGAAGGATATCTATAAATAGAATATTGAGTGTAACTCTCAGCATGGTGTGTATTCAACCCTTCTATACCATTCTTGGTGTCTCACACTGGGGACTGAGTATTAATCATGACTTGGTCAAACAATCTGACCACTAAGACCATCCATAGTATCTCCCCTAGAAAAATGGTATCACCCACATGGATGTAAGGTAAAAGTGCAATGAGACCGCCCTAGGAATAATTGGTATCACTATTAATGTTTATATAATCAACAAGAAAAAATAAATATAAATAAATAAGATCATGTTCAAGGTATCCCATAAGGATCTAATAATCTACCACTGATTGGGTATCAGGTGTGTCTTAGCTACTAGAAATAATACATTTAGAAGGGAATTGCACTTACAAAATTTTAAAACAATATGTGCAAGTGATTTAGTTAAGTAGTTCGATTTTCTTATAAATAATATAGAATATATCAGGGTCGAGAATCCTTAATAGTTAATATCACATTCCCCTTTATTTATTATAGGTAAAAATACCTCAAATGTTTTCCCAGCTAAAGGGGAAAGGGGAAAATATGCCTCTAGGGAAGGCATGCCCAAGGGGGGCTAGTCAAGTAATTCAATCCGTGGTTGTGATTCAATGCTACCTAGGACTGTCATAAAATTGTAATAAAATTTTATTTAATTTACTAGAAATTTTGGAGGCATCTAAAGATAATCCCAACACATGATACTATGTCTCAAAATATAAAAACAATTAATATTAAGGATAAGTACTGACACCTACCTTAGTTTTGTAGATAAACACTCAACCATTTTCATCATTTTATTTGAGCTATAATATGTGAAAACAAAAATGGGGAAAAAACCTATAGATTGGGAAAATCATATTGCATCAAAATAGCACAAGATAGAGGAAGAAATAGTAGGAATAAAAGGACATGTTCTGGGGATATTACCATTTTAAATCCAAAACACCTAAAGGATAACATAATGGAGTCAATATGGATTATATACCCAAAAACCTTGGTCAAGGAGGAGGATGATATATGGGAACACACTACTCCTAGAGGAAACATGTCTTCTATAAAAATATAATATCTTACCTCTTTTTAAAAAATTCATTGGGGTTTTAATCTCCGTGTAAATGATTTTAAATCCATGTAAATATTTTTCCCCTGAATAAAATCAGTATGCACCAAAATAGCACGATATAGTAGAAGAAATACTAGGAATAAATAGACATGTAGTGGGAATATTATTGTTTTAAATCCAAAACAACTAAAGGATAACATAATGGATTCTAGATGGAGTAGATACAAAAAACCAAGGTCAAGATGGGGGATGATCTATGGGCACACACTACTCTTGGAGTAAACAGAGCTTTTGTTAAAAAAAGAATCCCCTACCTCTTTTGAAAAAATGCATTGGGTTTTGAAACAACATATAAATGCTTCAAAAGCTATCAAAATATTGTGCCCCTGGAGAAAAACCATCTCATGAAATGCAAAGGTTCTTTAAATTACATTACACTTAGTGTACTCAAATCTAATCATGTATTCTAAATACACGACATGTCTCTTTTACACATCATGTACTTGTCATACAACTATCCTCCATCCCTCTACAGCCTTTCCATCCAAAATCAAACTTACCCACCCTTAAGAACAATACATGGGTTTCTAAAATATTAAAGAAACATACATTTCTAAAAATTAAGGATGTTATAGGTTTCATAAGCATTTCATCATGGTATAACTCGTGAAAATAAGTGGGTTTCATATGAATTTCATTAGGGCATAACCCATGGTAGAGAAATGAGTTTCGTAAATAACTTTACATCATAGACATAAACCATTAAAATAAAGAATAAGGATGACTTTTGTGGATCATATCCCTAGTAATGTATAATATATATCAATGGATTTCATCATATATGGAGAAGGATTTTCCAATATCACATGGATCATTTATTATAAAAAACAAACTTTCTTTGAAAATAAATTTTTAATTATTAAAAAATTTTATAAATTCTTTTCTCTGAAAACTACTTTGGAAAATATAATGTTTGATCTAAAATTAAATTAAATCTTTTCTTTAGGAAAATATTTTTCCTATTGAGAAAAACATTTTAGAACATAGAATTTTTTGAAACCCGTTTTCTTTGAAAAAGAACCATGAAATATATAAAGAAAGCATTGAAAATCAATTTAAACACTTTTTAAAACTTATAAAAAATTAAAATCCATTTCCATGAAAATTAACATAACATATTATTTAAAAATTCCTTATAAGACATGATTTTTGAATAAAACATTTTTTCAAATGAATGGATAAATAAGGTCATATTATCTTAGAAACAATTTCATAATTTTATTAAGTAATAAAATAATGATAAAATTAAACCATTTACATGAATAAATCATGAATAACTAGAGTATAATAAATTTTTGGATATTTATTGGGATACTTATCATAATATTTCACTACATGAATCATAATAATAAAAAATCTCAATAAATTGTGAGATTGTAGAAATAAAATCTTACAACTTTGGTAACATTGAATCATAATCCCCATGAATGATAAAAATTAAATGAATCTTAAAATATCATTAAAAGAAGTAGAATAATGATATAACATCTCAATGTGGTTTTACAAGTACTTCATAAAATAATATAGGTGCATAACACAAAATGTTTCTCGAAGAAATTAAATAAAGACAAAATACCATTACTGATTTGGTAAATTTGGAACTGTAAACCCCATGAAAGAGAGATACCCAAATAGAAATGTAAATAAAAATAAAATTTATTATAAGAATTATAATGTATATTAATGGTTAGTGTATACCCCACATATAAGAAAATGATCGTGAATAAAGTATGTGTCTCTGAAAGGTAGAAAATGATATGGAAATCCCATACCTTAAGTGTTGACTCTCATCGTACTCATTAAAATATTATATTTAATAAATATAATTTTAATATAAATATATAATATAATAATATTCTTATATATAATACCTTATATGATTTATTTATGGCATTATATTATCTATATTTTTACAATTCCTTGTCTAAGTTCTGTTTCGGATAATAACAGCATTGTTTTTTCCAAATTTTTAGACTTGTTATTCTTGGTCCCCTAACTAGGATAATTTTATCATCATCAAAATAATGATAAAAATTATATAACTATCATATATATTTAGTATATATTTAATTATATTAATCCATAAAATTTATTGAGAGGTAATAAAATACACCATTCATGGAGACGGTTGGCCATACATATATATGAATGTTGTTTCCATTTTCATACTATATCAAATGAAAGAAAAGAAAATGATATATATATTTATATTATCATTATAGTATATTTTTTATTTCATATATAACAAATATTTCTATTTACCTAATCCATAATACATTCCGTATAAATCATGAATAAATTTAATCGCTTTGCGAGGTGGTATTCCACCATACACATGAACAATGTTATCATATTCTCACAAAATTGGAATAATGAAGTTATATTTGATAAATTAATTAAATATAAATATAAATATCATAAATATCATATATATTATATATAAACATTATTTCCATCAATATTCCCAACCTTGAAATGTGGTAATGCTAAAATGAACGATAGCGGTTTGAGAGGATGTAGTCCCCCATACAAATGAACAATTATTTCGTAACCCATTTGATGGAAGTGTACGTGATTTCACATTTCAACATTTATATAAAAACATATAATTATATTTAATATACTGAGTTTTTCATATAATAATTATATAAAAACAAGTTAAGGGTTTGAGGAATAAATAAAACAAAAATGTTAATTGATGAACGTAATAGTTTCCTCTCGTATCCACTATTGGTTTTCACCAAAGTACATCCATGGATAGATTTATTCCTAATTTAATGCTTATAACATGATGGGAGTGAATTGGAGATGTTATTTGGGTTGGTATTTGATGATCTAACTGGTAAAACTACCTTATAGAAAAATATATCTTTTAGGTGTAAAGTTGGGTTTTTTTCTTATCTCTTTTCTAGAAAACACATAAGGTGAATAATAAATCGATCATTAAATCTATAACATATATATAATTAAATCAATCATAAAATGTGGTTTGTTTTATTAATTAATATAAAACATGCATGTCCATAGAAAAATATTTTTTCCCCAAATGAATTTTTTATTTTCAAATAGTTCTTACATTTATTTATAATTAATTGTTCAGCAATGAATTTATTTTATAAACTTGTATAAATTATATTTTCATAATTAAGTTAATTCATTTAACACCCTATATTCTTATCTCTAGGTCATAAATATAATAATATTTTAACAATATTTCATGTTTCATTTAAACTCATTGTTTCATTTAACAAAAGCTAACCTCGGTGTTGTGTATAACACAATATAAACTTGGTATTGGTTGTAAGGAAATCCAAAATTGGTGTTTAATATACCAAAATCTAAACTCATTTCTTCATGTAGAAAAATTTTAATCTTGTGTTTTTTATAAATCAATCCTAAATTTATATATCATGAAATGCATTACATCAAATAATTCTTATTTTTTTAAAAAAATAATAATTCAGAAAAACTCAGGGTATTACATTCTACCCCTATTAGAATGAATTTATCCCTAAAAATTAATCTTGAAAATCAATATTTTATTACTTATAATTTAATTTCATAGAGCCCCACATGATAAAAAATGAATACTGAAACATCTTTTAAATAGGTAATCTTGGAACCATAATAGTTACTCAATGTCACACATAACTAGGTTTCCACATAGGAGATCATAGGTTGGAACTGAAGATTTCAACATCGAAGAAAAGTGTAAATTAATATAACGAGTGAAAAAGATCATTGATCACAAGAATGTTGGTCATAAATATAAAGTTAAATAAAACCATAACATAACCAAAATAGGAATGAAAATTCAATTGATATCATCAAAAATGATGATAAAATGACAACATTTTATGTTTGAATCTTTTTCCTAGAGATAAATAATGTTCATGAGGAGATAAAATTACATGATTTCATTCTATTTCATATGCACAATCTCACCCTTTGGTTGTTCCATGATTAGTTTAAACATCATCTCTTACTACTAAAAATGAGGATGAATATTTTATCCCTGAATCATTAACAGATCATGTGATCCATAGATTGAACGATATTTCATTTTTTTTCATTATTCAGTTATCATCAAAAATTAGTGTTTATCATATGTTATCTAATGTGCATAAATATTTATAAGGAAAAATAACACATTACTCTCTAAAACCAAATTTAATGTTAAATATATTTCATAAATGATAATCCATTTAATCCTTCCAAATGTTGAAAATTCCAAACCATAAAAATATGGTCACTAGAGTTTTCAAAATCTGCATAAAATTAAATCCTCTTATATCATAATGGAGCTCTTGTTTGAAAAATAAACAATATGTGAATACCTTTATCATTTATTCTCTTAAAACATGGTAATAATGTGAATTATGGAAAAACCATTCATTCTTCTTCATTTTATATATAGAGAAAAGATTATTGGATATATTCCCTAAATCCAAAATTGAGGTAAAATCTCTCCATGATAGAATAAACCAAATTTTTAACTAATAATTAATTTATTCTAAGGTAATTAGTACTATACAGTTTACTTTTTCTTATCCAACATCCTTTTATCCAATATAAACACTATTTTATCCACATCAGGAACATATTAAGGGTTATTATTCCCTCATAAAAATCATACCATGACATTAGGTCAACTCTCTAGGTCATTTAGACCATTCAGCATAATCTTCCAGATATGTAATGAAAAACGTATACCTATTAATCGCTATATATTTCATAACTCATGTAATAAACTTATTAAATTCTTATTATATAAATACATTATTCGTCCTCATTTCTTTTAAAACAATTAAAAAATATTCATCATATTATTCTTTATCTCTTCTTTCTTTTCACAGGTTATTTTTATTCTCTTCATCATTAGTAATATAGCTTTTGATCCTACGTCCTTTCAGATTCACTTCATAGGCTTCCTATTTAGGATGTCTATTTTCATTATTCCCATACATTCCACCCAAAAAAATGAACTATTGATAATACCTTGGGGATATAAATTTTTCTATCCATCACATTAACTAAACACCTGATTTTTCCCCAAAAATTACATACTCGGTGTCCTTCTTCACCACATATAAGATATATTTTCATTCTTATAAGATATTTCCTTTAGTTATTCTTCACATATTCATGACATATTGAAAGAAAATTCATTATTCCTCCATGGTATCCACCTTATGATCTCTAAGTACACTATATCCTTCTCTTCATTGGTAATTATAAGTGTTGGATAAGGGAGATGTTGTTAATCTTAATATATGAAAATTGATTATGTATAATTATTATTTTCCTCATTGTAGTCAACATTACCTTCTATTGATCATTAAAAAAATTAATGTAACATTCAATGTTAAACCATTTAATTATATTTACTACAATTAAATAAAGACAAAAATCATAGTGTGAGAATCATTAATCATAGTGGAAGAAAATAATCCAGAAAATCACTCATATAATGCGTAAATATGGAAATATATGTTTAAATATATGAATCCTTAAGTATATCCAAGAAAATTATTATTCATTATCTATTTGAATAATTCATGATGTTTTATAATAAGTTGTTGACTTGCTAAAGAATATTCCTCAGGAGTTTCAAACCAGGTGTCCAACAAGTCCCATTGTCGTGCAATAATTCCTGATTGAGTGCGACTCAATACGGTGTTTTCATGAGTATTAAACCTATGTACATATATATTAGAGGCACATCTACTTATAGTATCCATTTAGGTATGTAATTTATTGGAAACCACTTTCTCTACCCTTTACCAAAATTACAGGACATTTTCATATTCATTGATTCATCCTTACACTTATCCTTTAAGGTATTCGTATAAATATCGTTTGATATATCCCTAGGAAACTCACTAAATTTTCCCATTCTAATTTCCCATGTTTAACTAATCCTTTATTTTGATACCAAATATAAAAACCTTATCTTCACATACTTGGATACTATAAATTTTTATAGGAATATTCAATACATTACTAAAAATTGTGATTGAGTACCGTAATACTTTAGTTCCTTTGAAAACATTGAAACATAATCTACTAATATATTAAAAATTGTTCATCATATCTAATAAAAACCTTTCCATTGTATACTCTTCATATAAATAGACTAATTAAAACCATTCATCATAACCTAGGGAAAGGAAACATAAGAAAGGGTGACCTCAAATTCTTAGTAAAGGTAAATGAGGAAGATACACAAGCATGACATAAGCATAACAGTTTGAGAAAATGACCATAATATTGGAAAACCATACCATGAATATAAAATATCATAAACATGAATGATGCAGTAAATATTGGGATTTCAAAAGACATTAATCATAATAAAATAAAGAAACATGGGTCAAGAGAGCTTAACATTTGCATAGGACAAAGTCTTATAAAATATGCATCAGCTTATAACATTGTGAACATGTGTTAATAAAAACATGTTCACTCATTATATAAATGACATGAAATCAGTCCCTCATATAAACAACCAGACATTCAACCAAGTCCACTCATAACATTGTTAATATGTAATTAGGTTCACACAAAACATCTTGAACATGTAATCAGATTCATGAATAACATGATGAATATGTAATCAAGTTAAAGAATAGGTGGCTACACCTTATGGGAAAGACACAACACCATCCCTAGTGGCATCCCTTTCATACTGTATTGGGTTCACTCCACATTCCATCCATGTAATATTGTTCTGAGTTCAATCCATGTTCCATAAATATATTATTTTACCGAAATCACTCCTTAATCCAGTCATGTATTATAGTGATGGTTTCACTTCATATTCCACCCTTTCATTACTATATGAGGTTTACCCCTATTCTATCCATGTTTATCTCATGAGATGTATAAATCTTTATCTAATTCCTTGTTGGGATATATAGGTCCCACCCATCACATAATGAAATCATACATATGTGAACCACAATATCATATATAGTCATCATATAATGTCCAATGAAATAAAATGTGTATCATAAATATTTCATCATATCATAACCTATGGAAAATTTATAGGTTTAATAATCATTTTATCATAGAATAACCCATTAAAAGAATCATGTTTTATAAGAATTTCAACATGGTATAACCCATAAAAATAACCAGGTTTCACAAGCATTTAATCATGCTATAACCAGTGTAATAGAAATGGGTTTCATAAAAAATCTTCTTCTTAAACCTAAAACATCAAGAATAAATAATAATAATGGTTTCTTTAGACCATATCCATAATAAATATGAATCTTTATCAATGTATTATATCTTATATCGAGAATGATTTTGAATGATTTATTGGAGTATTTATTAAGGAAAATAACATTTCACTAAAAATAACTTTTTAAGAATCAATAACTTTTAAAAATACTTTTCTTTTAAAATAACATAGAAAAATTATAATTTAATATTTTAAAATAATTTAAAACATTTATTTAGGAAAAATAAATTTTCACTTTGAAAAACGCTTTTTAAAACATATTTTTTTGAAAAACCCTTATCTTCGAAAATAACCTTAAAATATACAAAAATAATATCTTAAAACATTTGAAAAACATTGTAAAAAAATTTTAAAAAAAAAATTCTTTAAATTTATCTTATATATTCTTTTAAATAAAATTGAAAACATTTTCTAAAAACATTGTTTTTTAATAAAACAGATTTCCCACCAATGAGAGAAATATTGTCATATTCTCTTAAAAACATTTTCATATTTATCTGAAGTATCAAGGAATGAAAATGTGGTATCATTTCATGAATAAAAAGTAATATACCATAAATTAGAAGGTTTTTCATAATTCTTGCTTTTTGGATTATAATATTTCATTAATGGAATCATAATCATAAACAATCCCAATAAACAATGAGAATGTAGAAATTATCCCCTACTACTCTAGTAACCTTGAATCATAATCCCCATGAAATATTAAAATTTTATGAATATTAAAATATCATGAATATAAGGATATTAATGATATCAAATTTCAAATGGGTAGAATTAGACCTCATAAAAAATTTAAGTTCATAATATAAAATGTGTCTCTAAGAAGGAAAATTGAGGCAAAATTCCCTTACAAATTTGTTAACATTGGAATCATAAACCCCGTGAAAGAGAGATCCCAAAATGGATATTTAAATACCAATTATTTTTAGTATAACAATCATAAAATACAATCATGGTCAGTAAATACACCACATGTAATATATAGGTTGTGTATATAGCATCTGTCTCACAAAAGTAACAAGTGAGATAGAAATTATTTTCCTTAAGTATTCACTCTCATCGTACTCATTAAAAACACTTGTATAGTATTTATAATTTTATTTTAAATCGATAAAAGAACCATATTAATATACAAAATACATTATATGATTTATTTTTTTGTTTCTTTACCCATTTATTTACAATTTCATGTGTAAGTTATGTTTCAGGTAATATCTGCTTTGTTTTTTGTATATGTTTTGACTTTTTTTTTCTTGTTCTTCATATATATATTATTATTTAATCATCTAAAAAATGATAAACATGTTATAAAAATAATATATATTTGGTATATATTTATTTCTAGTAATATGTTATAATTTTTTATATGAAATTAAATACATCATTCATAGAGATGAGAGGTCAAATTTATGCATGAACGTTGCTTCCATTTTCCTATTGTATGGAATAAAATTAAATTAAATGATATAAATTATCATTACAGTAAAAATTTTATTTCATATTTTACATATTTATATTTAATATATTTATAATACATTACTTGTAAAGAGTGAAAATATCACATTGCTTCGCGAGGCGGTTGTAGAGACCCAAATCTTGACGTACATGAACATTACATTAATTTTTTGGAAAACATAATACATAACAAAAACATACACACAAGGACCGTAATAGTTTAGTGTATTTGGAAACGTTGAACGTAATCTTCTAATCGTGGTGAAAGATCTTCAACATCTCCCATAAAGATCTTCCCATTTTTTTCTTACCTAAAACCTTTCTTTATATCCTGGGGAAAATAAAACATTAAAAGTGTGAGCTCAAATGCTCAGTAAGGGTAACCATTGATAAAATAAAACATACCATATACATTTGAACATAAAAGCATGAACATAATGTTTAAACATCAAAAGCTTGAGCAGTGACATAAAACATGGAAGTACGTAGGGCATAGATCATAAAGAACCATTAATAATGATAAAATAACATGGGAATAAAACATGTAATTGTGGCAACCATTCAACACATGTCAATATTTCCATAGTAGTCAAGGCATTGCTGCCAAGACCATCTTGGTGGACAAAGTCCCTTTCTGAATCGAGTTCACTCCTCATTTCAGTCCTGTAACACTGAACCGGAATAACTTACTGTTCCAACCATGTCTATCTCATGACATATAAATCTTTACCCAATGCATTGGAGCGAGATATAGGTCCTACCCATCTCATAATGAAATCTTTATTACTTGTGCCACAAAATAAACATACATCATTCATAATAACCCAATAAATAAAATGGGTTTCATAAACATCATCCCATCATCACATAATCCATATAAACAAATGGATATCATTTCATAATAAGAAAAGTGAAACCATGTAAATCATAGAGACATTACACTTGAAACATACACATGTGAAATAATGTCATCATAGATGAAAATGGTTTTGATAAAACACTTTAAATGAATTCTTGAGGAAAATATCCTTTTTTCTTCAAAATAATTTTCTTTTCACAAAATGTCATGCAATTTTAGAAGAAAAGGTTATTGTTGAAAATAGTCATGAAATTTTTTGAATGAAGCTTCATGAAAATAAGGCTTTATAAAACCATAAAAATCATTTCATTCCATATACGTTAAAAAATACATTCTTATCGTACTTTTGTCGAAAAAGTAAAAAAAGTACCACGTAACATAAACAAAAGAAAGATTCCTTACATACCATGTAGTAAAATTCAAAAGTGGGTAAAAAGGACTTTAAAAATACATGAAACCGTTTTTATGAAACATGGACATGGATGATAACAATAACCCCAGTAAATAATTACGAATAAGCAATCTCGGATAAAAATGAGATTTGCAAAATTATCCCTTACCTTAGGTCTGATATGCTTCAAACGTATCTAAACCCCCTGTATAATGATTTAATTAATGTTATTGACTTTTTACAGAATCATATTCACTGTTATTATATCATATATGGTTCACTTATGAGTTTATATTACCCGTTCTTTTGTAAATTCATGTTAAAGTAGCGTTTTGGGTAAAATCGTCTCATTTGTCATTCGTGTTTTTACTTTTAATTATTCATATGATTACTTGGATCATGATTACTTATATACAGAATTTAAAACATTATTTATATATAATATATATTCATAATATACATATATATAATATATCGATAAATGGAAATAAATACACCGTTCATGGAGACGGTAGGCCATACGTACGCATGAACGCTGTTTTCGTTTCCTTGTTGAATTGAATGGAATTAAGTAGATGACATACATATATATATATAAATAAATCCAGTATCATTATTATGTCATATATTTCATGATTACTTATTATATATACTTTATAATCATTCATGAATGGTTAATCATTGAGAATGAATCTCATCACGTCGTGGAGACGGTAGTCCGTACGTACGCACGAGGGATGATATCATTCCCATGATCGGGTAATTGTATTAAAGTGCATGTATAATATTTAAGAATCAATATCACTTTACAATAATCATGTATTGTCATTATTTACACCATCATACCCATCCAAGTAAGGTGGTGGTGGAAAATATATTACACCACGGCGTGGAGACAGTATTCTCTACGTACGCACGTGCGGTGATTTCATTTTCCGTAGGATGGATAAATTGTGAAATAGGGTTGTTTCATACTTATAATAACATATCTGTATATGAGTTATACTTATTTTATTACTTCATAATGAAAAAACTAAATAAGAAGAAGTGGAAGAATAAATATTGTTGAATGAATCGGTAACGAACATTACCTCTTCTTTGAAGCGCCTCGTTGAGACCTTCTCTTAGGGCACTACAATTGGACTTTGAAGAAGACCAGGACCTCTAGGATGTTTCTAGGGAATTGGAGAAGAGAATTTTTCAGGTTTTGGCCGAGCTTGAAGGATCAATTTGGTGTGAGGAAGAGATGGAGGAGGTTCCCTTTTATAAGGGAGGGGAGGGGCACCTTTGGAAATCTCAAAAATATTAATATATAATAAATCTAACCCCACATAAAAACCTCCAAAAATGACTCATATTCGAGAATAAGATGAGATAAGGTCATAATCTCATCAAAAAATAAAATTTATACAAGTTAGGAATTTATTTTCAACATTATCAACTTGATTTATCCTTATTATCATCAATTTAATTTTATTTGTGGTAATAACATTCTAAATTTTAAATTAAAACAAATAATTACTTATTTGTTGTTAATTTTCCATAATTTGATACTTTATAACATTTTATACCATATAAATTTAAATTTATAATATTTAAATATTTTGGTGATTTTTAAACAATTTTATAATATGTTATTTTTATAAAATAACAATAGTGTCAAATTTGACACTATTCATTTATTTGAATTTAAATAAATTATATACAGAAGATATGTTCGAAATAAAAGCTTTAATAGATTCATAATAGGTCATATGTATCTATAAAATTAGTTGATCACTGTAAATAGTTCATATAATATTTATTTTATTATTTTTAAAACCATTTATTTGGTTTATCTATTAATAAAATAATTACTAAAACATTTTTGTATAATTATTTAATCTACTTATATGTTGCATAAAAATTAAAAATAAAATCCTATGATGAAGATAAATCAATTAACTTTCACAATAATACTTTTACTCGAATTTATCATATTAAAATCACAATAGTTAAATTGTTATATTTATTAAATTATGAAGGTGACAACATTGGAATCATTTAAAATAAAATAATATAAGTTTCATAATCACCTTAATAAGGATCCAAATGGTCAACAATTCAGCCAGTGGATGATCAGGGTTTATATATACACTAATAATAACTTTTTTGAAGATTTTTGGGCCTTTTGATATGTATTAAAATTCCAATAAAAACTATATTATTGGTTTTTCACTAAATAAATAATTTCTGCATCATTAATATATAAGATAATAAGGTAATTAAATTACTCTTAAAAATTACAAATAAATTACCACGACAAATAAAAACATTTTATATTTCAAATGATTATTTATAACTGAATTTATATTCTGTATAATCTTATATTAAAAATACTTTAATTATGAAAGTTGAGTGAGACATATTTCACTTTCCTTTAAATAAAATAAACTAAAGGTCTTAATCACCACTAAATGGGTTCTAATGGATTCTATTTCGACCCAAATATGACTTAGGACAAATTATAATCATCCAATTGTATTAAAACAAGTATTAGGATAATTTTATAATATTATATTTTCCCTTAATTACCCAATTTACCTTTTACTATGGTAAATAAAATTTACCGTTGTTACTATTCATAAAGCCCAAAAATAAAAAGTAGTCTATTAATATAATTTAAACCCACTGATTCCAAATATGGAGTCAATTTTTTCAAATTCAATACATAGAAGTTGCATAAATTAAATTAAAATTAATCCCGTTGTCGAAAGAAAACAGGTTTTTGTTTAAAACATTGCAAAAGATTGAATTTATTTAACCAACAAATTCAATGTAAAATCAGAGCTAATGACATACATTATATTAAATGGTAAAAATATATTCTATTTATACATTAAAACCATTCAATATTATTATTTAACCACATAAGTTATTACGATGAAAAAAGTTGTTTTTAATTAAAATATAGCGTGTTTTTACTATTCATTAAAATATGAAAGTTATCAGAATAATATGAAAAATTTATCCAAGGTAAAATTTTATATCCTGATTCCAAATAATAATTTTATTTTGTAAAATTGAACTTATAAACATGTCAAAACTATATTTAAAGTGGGTGCGCCATCAAAAGGCGGCAAAACTGCATTTTTTGAAAAATACTTATTTTACCCGAAAAATTTATTTTGTTCTTATACTATGTTCTAGAAAATGTGTAAGATGAGTAATAATGTTATAAAATTCAAAATTTAGTTAATACTATTCATAACAGCTTGTTTATAATAATATTATAATAATATATCGCTATTTAGTAAAACCCGGTATTGCATACAACACACGCTATCGAGGAAGGTCGTGATTGCGTGTAATGCAAGCCAAGTCAGGGTTGCATGTTGTGAAATAATCCTTCGTTGTTTCGTATAACAGAATCCAACCATATTTCATTTATACATTGAATATATATATATATACAGACACACAACGTTGCATAGAATGACCATTATAAAATGAACATGAAATTGTGTATAACACGATCCAAGAATAGCGTTGCGTATACTGCAAGCTAATACGGTGTTGCGTATAGTACAAGCTAAACTTGGTGTTCTGTATAATAGAATACATCAATGAAAGTAAAAGAATATTTTTCATAAAATTTCAGGGTGTTACATTCTACCCCCCTTAAAATGAATTTCACCCTCGAAATTCGTCAGGGTTATAAATCGTTTACTATTCATAAAAACCCACATCATAAAAAGGAATACTAAAACTTAATTTTAAAAACTAAAGTATGAAATTATATGATTACCCAAAGTAACTCGTCATTGGGTTCCCATATAGGAGAAAATAGGTGAAAATATGGATATGGAAGAAAAATCTAACCATCAAGTTCTGATGAAGAGTGGTAGGGGGCATGGCTATGAAAAAGACAACAATCACAAAGCCATAAATTTATGATTATCTAGGGTACCATCTGATTCATCGGATATAAGGAAACTATGACTACATTTTTGTTATTCAAGAACATTTCCCTAATGTTGATGAATTTGAATTAGAATAAATACTTACTTTATTTTGGTACAATCTAACTGTTGTTCATGCCTTGAACAATTTCCACTTCATCTCTTAAAGAAATGAAGTTGAATTTGTTATTCATGAAGTGTTAGCAGATCATGTGATAGAATGACACGTCATTCCATCTGTCTCAAACAAAAGGTTAGCAAAAGTTATTTAATATACATAAGTCGATCTATAGTGAGATTAATCATAAATGTTTCCTAAAATGGACTTATACTTCATATATCATACTGCTTAATATAATAAAACTAGTTTCTACTAACCAGGGACTTCCTGTAGGCCATTGGTATGTGATAAAGGCCAGTCGCACTTCGGTTGTGGGTTCGATTCCCACAGCCTTGTTTGACGCGATGGGTTGTCGCCCATCCTGCAGGTTTTCCTTTTTCTAAAATTACAATACTATAACATCCCATCAATAATATCGAAAAAATTTCTATCCTTAAACAATACTGACTTATGTCCAACATAATCCATTCCAATCTTTAGGCTTATCTAAAATACTTCGGTCCAAGCTCATAGTATAATGAAAACAATTACTAGAAAGGTTATCTACCAAGAATGTGAATACCATCATTTATCCCCCATATATCTTGTTGGTCACATTCCAATCATGTGAATACCTTAATCATGTATTCTCTTGAAAAAATGAATACCCATTATAACTTATTTAAAACATAAATGCTGTCAAAAGTTAACTCCTTCCACATACCAAAATCCAAAAATTCTATATACTCAAACCATGATATAACCTTCTCCTTATATCAGTCATGAGCTCATGAATACTATCGAACATTTAATTTTTTCCTTATCCCTTCATTATGCACATATCATCTATATTCCAAATATATCTGAATATCCTTTCATGGATACTGGTACCATTAATCATACACTTTCAAAACTCAAGGAATGACAACAGTGTAATAATCCTTAGACGTCTCTTTATTCCATATTACCATGAGATTACTTATACAACATTACACTTGATAAACATGTAATCATTCCACTACCTTCTTAAACCATTGACCGAGCTTCAACAATTCTTTCATCTCACATATCATTTGTAGTCTCTTCATCATCATCAACATAAATACTACCCATACGGACGTACTGATTCTCTTCATAAGACTTTCCCTTAGGGCATTGGTTTTCATAATGCCCGTACATTCCACATTTAAAACATTTAACCGTTGTTGATGTCACAGCAATACCATTATCCGCATCCATGGTGTTAACTGAACCTTTTCCTTTGCACTTACTGGCTTTGTGCCATTCTTTTCCACACCCAAAGAATCTTCCAGTTCCCTTGAAACAATCTCCCCGATGCCTCTTCCCACATGATTTACATGAGGGAAATTAAACATTCTTTCCTCTATGATCATCATGAAACTCCATATTTCTCTTATTATCTGAGTCGGGAAACTTACGAAATCTGAGATTATTGATCATATTATGAGATTGCTGATTCGACATAATAATGATGTTTGGACTTCCAAATCCAGTTTCATTTGGTTTCTCATGAAGAAAATCATTCCATTGTCCGTTATATCCTCCATTATCATGAATCTTCATGTTTCCAGCCATTTTCTAAAACCCAAAAAGAATAGTGTGAGTGGAAAAAATCATGCTAGGGAAAACAACATAGTAAAGGGGAAGTACCCTCAATATCTAACATCTTAGGTTAAATTCTATAATCTTTACCGTAGTTCTAGGACAATATCCTATACATATACTTATCCTTAGGTATATCCCTAGAAATACATTAGAAATATCTCCAGGGATCTCACTAATGTTTTCACAACCTAGTTTCCAAAGGTTGACTAAACCTTTCCTCTGATACCAACTGTAGAGACCCGAACCTTGACGTACATTAACATTACATTAATTTTGTGGAAAACTTAATACAAAACAAAAACAGACACACAAGTACCGTAATAGTTTACTGTCTTTGGAAACGTAGAACGTAATCTTCTAATCGTGGTGAAAGATCACCAACATCTCCCATAGAGATCTTCCCCCTTTTTTTCTTACCTAAAACCTTTATTTATATCCTGGGAAAAAGAAAACATAAAAAGGGTGAGCTCAAATGCTCAGTAAGGGTAAGCATGGATAAAATAAAACATACCATATACATTTGAACTTAAAAACATGGACATAATGTTTAAACATAAAAAGCTTGAGCAATGACATAAAACATGGAAGTACGTAGGGCATAGATCATAAAGAAACATTAATAATGATAAAGTAGCATGGGAATAAAACATGTAATTGTGGAAACCATTCAACACATGTCATGATTTCCATAGTAGCCAAGGCATTGCTGCCAAGACCATCTTGGTGGACAAAGTCCCTTTCTGAATCGAGCCCACTCCTCGTTTTGGTCCTGTAACACTGAACCGGATTAACTTGTCGTTCCAACCATGTCTATCTCATGAGATATAAATCTTTACCCAATGCATTGGAGGGAGATATAGGTCCCACCCATCTCATAATGAAATCATTCTTACTTGTGCCACAAAATAAACATACATCATTCATAATAACCCAATAAATAAAATGGGTTTCATAAACATCATCCCATCATCACATAATCCATTTAAAAGAAATGGATATCATTTCATAATAAGAAAAGTGAAACCATGTAAATCATAGAGAAATTACACTTTAAACATACACATGTGAAATAATGTCATCTTAGATGAAAATGGTTTTGATAAAACACTTTATATGAATTCTTGAGGAAAATATCCTTTTTTCTTTAAAATAATTTTCTTTTCACAAAATGTCATGCAAGTTTAGAAGAAAAGGTTTTTGTTGAAAATATTCATGAAATCTTTTTAAGGAATCTTCATGAAAATAAGGCTTTATAAAACCATAAAAATCCTTTCATGCCGTATACGTTAAAAAATACATTCTTATCGTACTTTTGTCGGAAAAGTCAAAAAAGTACCTCGTAACGTAAAAGAAAGAAAGATTCCATACATACCATGTAGTAAAAGTCAAAAGTGGGTAAAAAGGACTTTAAACATACATGAAACAATTTTTATGAAACATGGACATGGATGATAACAAAAACCCCAGTAAATAATTACGAATAAGCAATCTCGGATAAAAATGAGATTTGGAAAATTATCTCTTGCCTTAGGTTCGATATGCTTCGTACGTATCTGAACCCCCTGTATAATGATTTAAATAATGTTATTGACTTATTAAGGAATCATATTAATTGTTATTATATCATATATGGTTCACTTATGACTTTATATTACCTGTTCTTTTGTAAATTCATGTTAATGTAGCGTTTTGGGTAAAATCGTCTCATTTGTCGTTCGTGTTTTAACATGTAATTATTCATATGATTACTTGGATAATGATTACTTATATACAGAATGTAAAACATGATTTATATATAATATATATTAAGAATATACATATATATAATATATCGATAAATGGAAAGAAATACACCGTTCATGGAGATGGTAGGCTGTACGTACGCATGAACGATGTTTTTGTTTCCTTATTGAATTGAATGGAATTAAGTAGATGACATACATATATATGTACATAAATCCAGAATTATTATTATGTCATATATTTCATGATTACTTATTATATATAATTTATAATCATTCATGAATGTTTAATCATTGATAATGAATCTCATCGTGTCGTGGAGACGGTAATCCGTACGTACGCACGAGCGATAATATCATTCCCATGATCATGGAATTGTATTCAAGTGTATGTATAATATTTAAGAATAAATATCACTTTAAAATAATCATATATAGTCATTATTTACACCATTATACCCATCCAAGTAAGGTGGTGGTTGAAAATAGATTACACCACGGCGTGGAGACGGTATTCTGTACGTACGCATGCGCGGTGATTTCATTTTCCGTAGGATAGATAAATTGTGAAATAGGGTTGTTTCATACATATAATAACATATAAGTATATTAGTGATACTGATGTTATTACTTCATAATGAAACAACTAAAGAAGAAGAAGTGGAAGAAGAAATGAAGTTGAAAGAATCGGTAACGAACATTACCTCTTCTTTGAAGCACCTCTTTGAGACCTCCTCTTAGGGCACTACAATTGGTCTTTGAAGAACACCCGGACCTCTAGAATGTTTCTAGAGAAGTGGAGAAGAGAATTTTTCAGGGTTTTGCCGATCTTGAAGTCTCAATTTGGTGTGAGGAAGAGAGGGAGGAGGTGTGCTTTTATAAGGGAGGGGAGGGGCACCTTTGAAAATCTTAAAAATATTAATTTATAATAAATCTAACCCCACAGAAAAACCTCCAAAAATGTCTCGTATTCTAATATTAGATGATATAGGGTCGTAATCTCATCAACCAATAAAATTTAGACAAGGTAGGAATTTATTTTCAACATTATCAACTTGATTTATCCTTATTTAATCAATTTAATTTTATTTGTGGTAAAAACATTCTAAATTTTAAATTAAAACAAATAATTACTTATTTCTGGTGAATTTTTCATAATTGGATACTTTATAAACTTTTATACCATATAAATTTTAATTTATAATTTTTAAAAATTTTTGCGATTTTTAAACAATTTTATAATATGTTATTTTTATAAAATAACAATAGAGTCAAATTTGACATTATTCATTTATTTTAATTTAAATAAATTATATACATAAGATATGTTCAAAATAAAAGCTTTAATAGATTCATAAATGGTCATATGTATCTATAAAATTAGTTTATCACATTAAATAGTTCATATAATATTTATTTTATTATTTTTAAAACCATTTATTTGGTTTATCATTTAATAAAATAATTACTACAACATTTTTGTATAATTATTTAATATACATATATGTTGCATAAAAATTAAAAATAAAATCCTATGATGAAGATAAATCTATTAACTTTCACGATAATACTTTTACTCGAATTTATCATCTTAAAATCACAATAGTTAAATTATTATATTTATTAAATTATCAAGGTGACAACTTTTGCATCATTTAAAATAAAATAATATAAGTGTCATAATCACCTTAATAAGGATAAAAATGGTCAACAATTAGGCCAGTGGATGACTAGGGTTTATATATACACTAATAATAAGTTTTGTGCAGATTTTTGGTCCTTTTGATATGTATTAATATTTCAATAAAAACTATATTATTGGTTTTTCACTAAATAAATAATTTCTGCATCATTAATATATAAGATAATTAGGTAATTAAATAACTCTTAAAATTACAAATAAATTACCACGACAAAGAAAAACTTTTTATATTTCAAATGAGTATTCATAACCGAATTTATATTCTGTATAAACTTATATTAAAAATACTTTAATTATTAAAGTTGAGTGAGACATATTTCACTTTCCTTTAAATAAAATAAACTAAAGGTCTTAATCACCACCAAGTGGGTTATAATGGATTCCATTTTGACCCAAATATAAGTTAGGACAAATTATAATCATCCAATTGTATTAATACAAGTATTAGGATAATTTTATAATATTATATTTACCCTTAATTACCCAATTTACCTTTTACTATGGTAAATAAAATTTACCATTGTTACTATTCATAAAGCCCAAAAAAAAAAGTAGTATATTAATATAATTTGGACCCACTGAGTCCAAATATAGAGTCCATTTTTCCAAATTCAATACAAATAAGTTTCAGAGATTAAATTAAAATTAATCTCGTTGTCGAAAGAAAACGGTTTTTTGTTTTAAACATTGCAAAAGATTGAATTTATTTAACCTACGAATTCAATGTAAAATCAAGGATAATGACGTACATTATATTAGATGGTAAAAATATATTCTATTTATACTTTAAAACCATTCAATATTTTTATTTAACCACATAAGTTATTACGATGAAAAAAGTTGTTTTTAATTAAAATATAGCGCATTTTACTATTCATTAAAATATGAAAGTTATCAGAATAATATGAAAAATTTATCCAAGGTAAACTTTTATATCCTGATTCCAAATAATAATTTTATTCTGTAAAATTGAACTTATAAACATGTCAAAAACTAGATTTAATGTGCGTGCTCCATCAAAAGGCGGCAAAACTACATTTTTTGAAAAATACTTATTTTACCCGAATAATTTACTTTGTTCTTATACTATGTTCTAGAAAAAGTGTAAGATGAATAATAATGTTATAAAATTCAAAATTTATTAAATAATAATCATAACAGCTAGTTCATAATAATATTATAATAATATATTGTTGTTTAGTAAAACCCAGTATTGCGTATAACACAGGCTATTGAGGAAGGTCACAATTGCGTGTAATGCAAGCCAAGTAAGGGTTGCGTGTTATGAAAGAATCCTTCATTGTTTCATATAACAGAATCCAACCATATTTCATTTATACATTGAATATATATATATATATATACACACACACACACACTCAACGTTGTGTAGAATGACTATTATAAAACGAACATGAAATTGTGTGTAACACGATCCAAGAATAGCGTTGCGTATACTGCAAGATAATACGGTGTTGCGTATAGTACAAGCTAAACATGGTGTGTTGTATAATAGAAGACATCAATGAAAGTGAAAGAATATTTTTCATAAAATCTCATGGTGTTACAGCGGTGGTCCGTCGTACACATGAACGACATTATTGTCTTCTCAAAAATTTAAAAACATGATAGTATGTGTTATATAAAAATTAAATATGACTATATACATCATATATATGATTTATATCATATATAAATAGTATTTATATCATTATTACCAACCATTAATGATGTTAAGGAGAATGTAAAAAACTATGATTCGTGAGGCGGTAGTCTTCTATACACATGAATAATGATTTAGTAACCCATTTGATGGAAGTGTGTGTGTTTTTAGGTAATACCCTTAAAATAATAACATATAAGTATATTAAATAATACAACGTTATTATATAATCATTACATGAAATGAAATGATTGGTTTGGGGAAGAAATAAAACAAAAACGTTCATTTGTGGATGTTTCCTATTCTTTAGTTGTCTCGTTTATGTTTTCACAAAAATAATTCATTGGCTGGATTTATTACAAATTTAAGGATTATAAGTATATTAAATATAACAAGGTTATTATATAATCATTATCCATAAAATATTATTTTTTTCTTATATCATATCTTGAAAACACATAAGAAGAATGTTAAATAGTTTATTGATTATATAATATATATATTTCATTATAATAATTCATAACAATTGGTTTGTTTAATTTATTGATATAAAATATGCTTTTTCATATAAAAAAGTTTTCCAAAATATTAATTTATTTTTTTCAAATAATTATTACCATCATTTATAATTAATTGGTTACCAAATAATTACTTTTTTAACCATTAATATACCATATTTTTATATTTTAGTTAATAGTTTTTATACCATTCATTTGAATGGATGTGTGAAAACTATAATAATGTTATAATAATACATCATGTTTCAGTTAAACTCATTGGTGTGTATAATTAAATACAAGATCGGTGTTGTGTATAACACAATATTAACATGGTGTTTTGTGTAACACATGTAATAAATAGTGTTTCATATACTAGAAGCTAGACATAGTGATTTGTGTAGTACAAGATTAACCTATCATTTGGTATAAATAATGATTAACATGGTGTAGTGTACAATACATGCCATCAATGAATTTATATTTATCTGCAAAATAATAATTTATAAAAACTCGAGGTGTTATAGTAATATTGGATGGTTATATGTTAAATGGTAAAGAGAGGCACTGGTGGGATATTCAGGATTGGGAAGAGCATCCATCGAACATGGTATGGACTGAATTTCTTGTGAAGTTTCATGAGAATTTTTTCTAGAGACATTGATAGAGATGAGGGTTGAAAACTTTATATAGTTGACCCATGGATGTGTGATCTTGATAGACAGTGTTGGTATCTTTACCAACATAGATCCCATTTCTCCAATGTTGGTGGGAGAGGAGGGAAGTGAGGTGAGATGATTTCAGGATAGACTTACATGTCAGATTAATTCCAAGGTTAATATCTTTCTAATGTAAAAAAGTGTGTTGAGGTACTGATTCAAGATCTCATTTATGAATATTAACTAAAGGTGGATTATTGTATATCAGAGGTGGTTTCTTCTATAGGACTAGTAGGTTCATCTTCTAGGGGTAGGAAGCATCGCTATGAGAATGTCAACCAGTGTAGTGGGAAGGAAAGTGGCGAAGGGGAAGGGTCAATTGCTCAAGGAAACCATAGATTTATTTACCATCAGTTTGGTAGGTTGGGTAAATATTTTTATTGGTGTCCAAAAACACCAGAATAGTTACATTATTTTGGATATATAGAAAACTGATAGTAGTTTTATAGGAACCCCCAACAAATTGTTAGTGGTGGAGGAGCTAGATTGAACCAGATTATAGGAAGGGGACTTTTACTCTATACTAGTATGGTAGTTTTAGTACTAATGGACACACTCGATAATGAAGTGGATTTTTTTAATTTACGGTAAGAGAACCAATATAAATAAATTAGTGCAGCATAGGTTACTAATTCTACGATATAGGGTATAGGGATAAGACATCTTCATGGATTTCTTCCTGAACATGTGTATAGTGAGGTTGGACAATCGATAGTTATATGTAATATTTTTGTATCTTATACTATTAATATAATGTAATTTGATATAGGATCCTCCGATTGTTTTAAATATTCTCAATATTTAAATGGTTTGAGTCTCATAGTGGAGTCTTTGAATGGGGTCGTGACGATGTACACACCATTTGTAGTATAGTCAGGGGACATCTATTTTTGCATGGGGTGTTTTTTGACGTTAGTGAGTCTCATTTAATTTAGGATGTTTACATATTTGACATGTCATCTTTTTAATTGATTTAGGGTGTAGAATTAATGGTATCATACAATTCACACATCAATTGCTTCCCTGATATATTAACCTTTACATCTCTAATGTGCAATGGTTGTGTTCATCATGGAGAATGAGATATCCAGGCAGGCCATACATGTCCAATTCATTAGAAACTGGGGGTTCTTACCACCAAGTTTTAGAATATTTTTTTATATGATAGGGGTTCAAAGAATGATTTTTTTCAAATGTATTGGATTAGATCTAAGATATGTTTTTTGAGGACTTATCAGGGATGTAACCTAAGATAGATTTGGACTTCATGATTAAGCTAATGATTTGATATGATCAATTATCCATTCCACCATATAGAATGGAACTGAAAGATATCAATGAAATTATTACATAGATTTAAGAGTTAATGTATAATTGATTTATCCTACAGATTATTTATCCTTAGGTTTCTATGGTTTTGTTTTATAAGAAGGCTTTCATAACATTTCTTTTTGTGTCGACTATCGGAATTTGAACCTGTTGATAGTAAAGAACTGATATCCTCTTCAACATATCAATAATTATTATGAGTATTTTAGAGGATATTGTTTATTTTAAATGAATTATATAATATAAGGGTGTAATAAATTGAGAGATATACATTCTTATATATCTTATATTACTTTCAGAAGTGGGTATGTCCTATAAAAGTTCATATTGTTGCCATTTTGGATGAAGAATTCTCTATCTATGTTAATAGCCTTGATTAAAATAATCTTCCACCCATGATTAGACAATTTTTGGTTGTTTTTGGTGATGAAATATTTGTTTAATCTAAGAATCATGATGAAATATTATAATATCTTAAAATCATCATGACCACACTGATCGTGTATCAACATTACACAAACTAATTTATGTATCAATTCCGGATCAACATGGTACATTTCACATGGCACATCATCTCAGAGGGAGGTGTGTAAGTAGACCTGGTGAGAATTTAGGCAACTGTTTATTGAGACAATCCCATTATTTTTTTGATATAAAATGATCACTAGGGATGTTAGGTTATTATTATAGATTTAAATTGGATGTTTCTAATTTAGTATTACCACTTTTGAGCTTGCCCAAGAAGGGTGTCATGTTTGAATGATCTGGAGTATGTAAGAATTATTTCTAATATATGGAGAATAGTTTGACTACAGTATCAATTATGATCATACCTGAGCTGGGTGAGGAGTATACAATGTTTTTTTTGATGCATCTGTGATCAAACATGGGGAATTTTGAATGTAGGGGGATCGATTTGTGGCATATCGGACATGATATTTTTGGAAAAAAGGAAATTATGCTAAGATTAATCTTTAGTTGGTTGTGGTGGTTTACAACTAAATATTTTGGCGAACTTACTTATTGGAAGAAAATTTTACTATCTATACCTACCAAAAAATCATATGTATATCATTAAAAATCAATATTGGAATATCCAAAAGTGGATATGGGGTTACTATATGCATTCATTTGATTTTGATCTATCCTATACACCAGGAAGGGAAATAGTGTTCCTCACAATTTGAGCTGGAATACACAGACTTAGGTAGTTCAAGAGTCTAGTTCTGAGTGAAAGATGACAACCTTGCAGGATGAGATGCATATTATGTTTTAGGAGGGACTAGATAAGATGAACCTCTTATTAGTATCAGTTGAGTCCACACCTCTGAGAAGGATCAATGAGATGTAGTGTGATGATACATAGTGGTTGGACTTGTGGGAAATCTTTAATTGTAAATATTCACCTTTTTATTAGACTATAGATGACAATGAGATCATTAATTTTTAGAAATGTTTTGTTATTTCTACATGTATTTGTGAGGAATTGATGAACGAGTTTCAATCCTCGAAGTGGGTGGTGAATCCTAGTTTGAACAAAATCCACTATGACCTGTGTTAATAGTATTGATATATGGGAATAAAAATTGACATTTCTGGTTTTGTGACATGATCCTACACCTACCAATAGTTATAGGTCAAGAATCAAGGACATAGTGTTTTACTGTATCCATTTACTGATACGGAATGGAAGTGGTATGACATTACCATGGACATTTTTGAAGGTCTTCCAAGGACACCTTGAAATAATGACATTATATGGGTGATTATGGACTGGTTGACTAAAGTACCACATTTCTTACCTATTTGGGAGATGTTGAAGGTTGATTAGTTGAGTGATACATATATTTAGAGGTTGTCCATTTTCATGAGGTTCCATAGAGTATATTTTCATATCATGATTTTTGATTTACATCATTCTTACATTAAGTATTATAGAAAGCTTGGGGTGCCCAGGTGTTTCAGAGTATGGATTTCCACATGTACGAAAAGGGAAATTAGAGAATACAATACAGCTGCAGGGGGACATGCCTAAAACATGTTTTCTTGATTTTGGTGAAACAAAGGTGAAGAACTTATTGCTAATTGAGTGCACCTATAAAAGTAGTTATTATGACACTATTCAAATGGAACCATAAGAGGCACTTTATGATTTGAAATTCAGATCACCTCTATGTTGGATGGTGGAAGGTTATTCTATGTTGTTAAGGATGATCCTCATATATGAGACATTAGAGTAGGTTCAAATGATTCATAAAAATATTGATATGGATGAGAGTAAGAAAAACTTATTTTTTGATTAGCATGGTAGAACTATTGATTTCATGGAAGGTAATCATGTATTCCTTTAATTGTCATTAAGATTGGGTCACTATATGATTCAGAGGTAGGGAATGATGGTTCCTATCTTTGTTAGACCATTTGACATTGTGGATACGATCTGGCCGGTGGAATATGGATTTGATCTCCCACATAGGTATAGTACTTTGCATGATTTTATTCTTCATTTATATCTTTTCAAGTGTCAGGACAACCATTCTCATGTGATCGATGATAATTATTTTGAGCTTGAGGCTGATGTTTCCTTTTTGGATCATCTGATTTGTGTTATGGATCACAGTGAGAATGTGCTATGAGGAAATACTATGTTGATAGTCAGAGTCATGTGGAAACATTTATGTGTTCAATAGGAATCACGTGAGAGGTAAGTATATATGCATGCATAATGGACCAACCTTTTTACTTTGGAGTCATAGTGATTCTTGGGCGTACAACTCAAGGAACATTTTTCATAAGGGTAGGGAGATGTTAGGATTTGAACCTATATAGAGATGTATCATTCTCATATTCAAGTATTCTTTTACCCTTTTTATCATTATTTTTTGGTTTTTTCACTAGGTTTGTTTCTAATAATGTTTTTGATATTTGGAATCACATGGGTCTGTGAATGGTTGTCACGTGAATAGGAAAAACCATGATGCTTTCCCTTGGAAAAATGCACCCATTTTTAGACCTAAAGGAGTTTGAATTTTTTTGACCAAACCATGTTGAATCCCACGACAAACCATGCACCCAATGACATATGGGGGTTTTCCTTGCTGGAACATGGTTTGGAAAACTATGAATCCACCTAGGAGTAACCATGTACTACATATAGTAGGGGTTTATGGTTAAGGTGGATGGTTTGGAAAACTGTGCACCCTATATTGGAAACCATGTGTGTGGAAATATAATGCACGAATATTTATTTTACATATTTCTGAACACCTAGTTATTTTCCAAAATCACACAATTGTTTCCTAACATAATGTCCAAATATTTTGGATTCTCCTAGGCGGGTTTCAAGGGTCCTCAAACCACTTTCTCGGCTAATTAACGATCTGGTAGAAGAAGATTAGATCTTAAAAAAGATATTATCATTCTTTTTTAAGGTATATATCACATCTGTATTTCGTCCCCTTTTATAGGGATTAATATTCCTCTATTTTCTATTGTTTAGATCTAGCATTTAATGGATATTGTTTTTTTGGATCATGACCCTTGGTTTTGGTTACAGATCTTCATTGCCGTTACGAATTCTATAGTTGTAAATAAAATTTAGGGATGTGGTTTGGTGAGAATTTGTCAAAAATATTGACGTAGGTATTCTAATATATAATTTTTTTAGTCTTGATTATGATTTTTTATTTTTAGTTAAACTATTTAATTTCAACATTGGGTAATTTAATTTTAACTAGAAGTAACAAACTTATTCCCATATGATTTTGTGGCTTTTCATGGATCATGTTGGACTGTTAGATTTTGAAAAAAATATATGATTGAAATATATGGGGTGTAAAAATATATTTTCTATGATGATTTTTGAATTTTATGAAAGGAAATAATGGGATAATAAAATGGGAAAAAAATTTCATAGTTGATATTGAGATTTAATGGGCTAAATGGATTATCCATAAAGGGTTAATAAGATGTGATTAATTGTTAATATTATAATTAATGGTGAATTTATCATATTATCCCTTATGATTGATGTAATTAACTATTTCCATGTATGATGGTTGAAATGGTGTACCGTGATGAGAGTTATTGAATATGTGGTTAATGATGTTGATCCTTCATAATAATGTGATGTATGTGATAGTAGTGATTTGTTGGTAATTTGGTGTCGGTTTGGGACTGATGCTCCAAATACCTATAGAATTTAGGGCTGATTATTCATGCCCCCAATGCGTGCATGTAAACAATAATGTATAGTACATGGAAAGATGTTCTAAAGACCCATGAGGTGTGGGATAGAGAATGATACTCCAAATACCTATGTGGTTTCATACTGATGCTCTAGCCCCCATAGTTATTAATCCTGTGATTTAGGATCCAAGATACAAGACTATAGTTTATAATTAAATTAATAATGAATTCCCATGAAAGAGTAAACTGTGATTTTCTAATGGTATATGATTTAGACTCCAGCATGGGCCGATGTAGGTATAGTGTGGTTTATTAAAGAAAAATAAATTTGAAACCTGTTTAATTTTACATTAACCTTTATTCTTTATTCAACTTCACACACCTTTATGGACTCTATATTTATTTAGAAATAGTTGGTGGTGGTTACTATGTTTTACTCACACCCTACTCGGGCTGCTTGATCGGTATCTGAATAGACTTCATGTTTGTTGGATAGGATAAGTGGAAGAGCTCCGTGTAAGGTGGATTGGTTGGGATTCAGGATGGATTATAGTTTAGGGAAATAGATAGGATTTTAATGGCCACTTAGGAGATTTTATTGTCTCTTATTTTCACGTGTTCATTTAACACTTAACACTTGTATGACATGACATATCTAATACTTTTGTTTACGGTCATTTTACATGTTTTTGATTTATTCACATGATGTTGGTCTTTATTGATTATTGTATTATCTTGGATATTGTTTATTATCATTTGTTTATTTATTAAATCTTTTTCACTATTGTGATACTTCCATCCAATGGCCTGAAGGCCTTCATTTTTATTGATTATTGATAATCCACCTTTCAATGGTTGAGGTGGAACCCTTATAATGCCCATAGGTTTATGTATTAGATGGCCCTTATAGACCTTAGAGGAATTCATTGCCTGTATGCTTCAAACATTACGTACATCCCAGACTAACTACTTGTAACCACTCCTACTAGCATATTCATCATGAAATAAGCTCTCCACCTTCACATGGTTGTTCTCCTAGGCTATTCCATGCATGCACAGGCTTTTCCCGATGGTAGGTGTCATACCCTCTCATTCTTGTAATCTTTGTAGCGTCTAATATGATGAATGATCCTTGCCCATCCTCCTATAGATCTTGTTCCTTGTAGGTTTTCGGATTTACATCTGCACTAAAGGTGGCTTGAAGGCCTTGAGGTGGCCCGAAGGCCTTACTGGCCCGAAGGCCTTACTGGCCCGAAGGATTGGGTATAATCTACCCACATTACATATTAGATCATCGCTTCTATTCGATAGCCTCTGATATATGGGGAGGTGTATGTAAGGTCTTGTAGTGTACCCTCTTATGGCATCAACATGTAGAACATGGGTCGAGATGTTAATGATGGAACTAAGGCTACTCGCTCTTAATAATGGAGGACGATTTTTATTTGTTGTAAATCATCACATGGATGACTTGGGTTTTTTCTAAGAATAGGGTCATACATTTGAGGCTTAAAGTAGTATTGAAGGTGGTACAGTTTTCTAGTGTTATCCAAATTTTTGGGCCTCAAAAATCGGGAGTTTGGTAATGTTTTGTAGCAATGGTACGTGGTAGGAGTGTGGTACATGGTAAAGGTGTATAGTATGCAGTGAAGGCATGAAGTACGTGATGAAGGTGTATAGTACGTGGAACCATGTGCATAACTGAAAATAGTTCATAGGGACGGTACACGGTGAAGGCGTGGGGTATGTAAAATGCCTCAGAAAATGGTTCGTAGCGACGGTATGTGGTAAAGAGATGTATTATGTGGAAAGAATGATATACGGTATGTGGAAGGATTAAGAATACATGATAAAGGTTCGCATTTCAGAGAATTGTAGTATGTGAAGGAGGTTAAAAGACGTAGATGGGGTTCCGTTTATAGTGACGATTTTTCCAGATTGAAAATTTTGGTAAATCATATTACCAAAATTTGTGGAGTTATGTGCCTATTTAAGGAGTAGTAATCCCCTTTGTTAAGGGATGATATTGGAGACTAAAATTTTGGGAATAAATTTGGTGAAGTCCAAAGTGGTAAGTGGAGGAGAAGATGGTACGCAGAGAGAATCATCCGCATGAGGAAAACAGTTCGCAGAAGAGAGCACAGTTCTCACTAGAGACTTTCATAGTACACGGCCGAGAAAGAGTAGGACGGTATGCGGAGTGGAGAAGTGTGCAGAGTAGGGTAGTACGCAAAGAAGGACAGTTCACAGAGGAGTTGGATGGTATGCATAAATAGCTGGATGGTACGTGGAAATAGCTGGACGGTATGCGGAAGAAGTAGCGGTATACGAAAATAGTAGTGGTATATGAAAATAAAAGTGGTACGTAGAAACAGCAGTAGTATGCAGAACACCGATGGAAGCCTAAAAATTGACCAAATCAGTTTGAAAAATTAATTTCCATAACATATTAGTGTATGGGAAAATAAATTACATTTTTACGCGATTACAGAACATCAATAGAACGTCCATTTATAGTTTAGGATGCATGATCTAATGCTAAACCATTGAAGTGACCTTCAAGTCAACAAACTGTGTGAGACCTATCTCGAAGTAGGGATCTAGGGGATTCAATGGTAGTGATCTGAGGACAGTAGTGAAATATCCATGAACCGTGGTAATTACAATGTACCTAAGACAACGTGACTGTGCCCGAACCATTGTAATCCAAAGATAGTGAAGAGTAGTGGAATTTGGTATGACCGAAAACCTGTTGGTGTATGCTCCTTGGACGTACCACTTAGTGGGGAACTAAGTAAAATTGTTGTGTCATTTCTTTTCATGTGATTGTTTATTTTATACACTTCCTCTTCAGACAGGTTTAACAGGTTCCTACCAATGTGGGAACAAGATCCATTAGTTTAAAATAAAAATCATACACCCTTATTCACCCCTCCTCTCTCAAGGTGTTTTGGGGTCCTTCAAGTGGTATCAGATCATAATGGTTGCTGGTGTTGAATCTATCTATCATAGAGGATCCAGTCAATATTAAGAGAGTTCCTCTCTTCTATGTTAGTAATTTTAAAATATGAAAAAACATGGTGATATCTCACCAAACATCTCTTGTAATGGAATTCATATTTTCAACTACCCAGGGAATACAATTCAATGGTCCTACAAGACTATCAGTGACAGATACAGACGGGAAATTGATTTATGTTGATGAAAAAGAACAGTATACTCTCACTACAACCCATTCTGATTAGATTTATTTAAAGGTAATTAGTTTCACATATTCCAAGTCAATGTGGGATAAACTGGAAAATATTTATGAAGGAGATAGAAAAGTTAAGGAGGAAAAAATTCAATTACAACACAATAGGAATGATGATCAGAAGATGAACCCTAATCAGAATGCAGACTCCGTTTTCAATCGAATTACTGATGTTTTAGAAGAAATACAAGTTCTGGGAGAACAAATCAAAGACATTTACATAGTGAAGAAAATCTTGAGAAGACATACACTCCTTTACAATGAAAATATTTCATCCCTTGAGCAAAGTTATCTCTTCAAACTCTCAGTAGATGATCATCTGTGAAATCTATCATCATATGAAATGAGAATCAATCCAGATGAAGAAACAACTCATGAGAAAACGGAAATGGAATTCAAAGACATGGAAAAACTAAATGTTTCAAGACATAGAGGTTATGAATATGATGAGTAAAATGAATCTCCTTCTATCATTGCTAAGAAGTTCAAGGATGAAACAAGGAAATTTGAAGGCATGCTACCTCTGGTTTGTTTTTTCTGTGGAAGAGTTGGGAAAATTTCCTCTTAGTGGTCAAAAAAATATGATGATAAAAAGAGTGAAGTTGAAAACATAGAGAATCCACCAAAATATATTATATAAAAATGGAAACATAATAAAATAAAAAATAAAAGTACATATAAGGGTTTTGTCTGTGAGGAGGAAGATGATTATAATGAATTTAGTGAGGAAGAAGAACCAAAATTTAAGACTGAAAACCATTCCTCCATGATGGCTACCATTGAAAAATAAGAACCATTGATAAATAAATCTAGACATAATAAGTTGAATATTAATGTTGGCCACAAGTTTAAACATAAGTATTATTTTGGTGGGCTTGAGACTAAATTTAAAACATGAAATAAGTGTAAATCAATTGTGAAGGAATCATCATGATATATTGATCAGATGAATGTGAAAATTGAATGACTGGAAGAACTGGTGAAATTCAATCATCAATCAATGAATTCCCTAAAGATGTTGTGGAACTAAAACTCAGAATTGAAGAACAAGAAAAGGTCATCAATAACCTTACCTCAAGATTAGAGGAGAAATCGAAGACAGTTGAGGGACTCGAAGAATAATTTGTTACATTAAGAAGTAAAATAAAAAGTGAATCAATTTAAAAAGAATAATAGAAGAAAATACAATTTGGAAGGTTCTTAGATGTTGATCTTGTTAAGGAGAGAAAAATGTGGTTATTATGAGTTTAAAAAATATTGAGTGATCCAAGACCCATATGCATGGGAAATAGTAGAATTGGTTGTGATGCAAAAATGTCAAATTCTATAGATAAAGTTTTCCAGAATAAAGGAAATATGAAATTTAATCATGTTGAAAAGACCCCATAAGTGATGAAAAATAAACCCTTAAATCAAACATAAAGGAGAACTAATGTTATCCTTGAGTTTCAAGAAATGATAGGAAGGTAATATATTTTCCTAAGGAAGAAAACATGAGGGGGAATATAAGTGATAAAACATTTCCTTTCATGAAGTGTTAGTTTTGTTGCTATCTAGGCCATACGATGTCATACTATGAAGAGGAAAGGAAATATATGAATGGGGAAGAGTTAGGAGTTAAGAAAATGAGAAAATATTCATATCCTACTTATTATAGAAGAAATAACTTATATGGATATTTTTTAAAATGTTATAACTTCGGGAATAAAGCTATGTATTGCAGGCTAAGGTATGATGGGAGAAATACTTTCAATACTCAGAGACTAATCTATACTCGTCAACCATACAGTATTTCTATTTAAAATAGGTTTTCTCTTGAGGGGGAAGAATTTGAATATGAATAACTCATGTACATGAACGAGATAATTTAAAACCATAAGTATCCTAATCTCAATCTAGTATCTAATGGAATGATAAAAAGGAAGATTGAAAAGTCAAATTTTGCAAAAGTATCCCTCAAAGCTACAAAGAACCACAACACATGGATTCTTGATAGCGGATGCTCAACCAAGATGATGTGTAATGAAAACCTATTAACGAATGTTAAGAAAAAGGACACTGGAATAGTGAGGTTCGGTAATGATGGTGCTTTAAAGATAAAAGGCAGTAGAAGTAATGAGATAGCTAATGGAGAGCTGATGAAAATTGAAGCCTTATATGTGGATGGTCTGTATCATAATCTTCATAGTGTGCATCAACTCTATGACTTAGGTATTATTGTTAAATTCAATCAAAATGGTTGTACTAAATGAAGAAAGTCTGGTATTTATCTCATAAAAGGATGTATAATGGAGGGAAACTTATATCATGTTGACAACAAAGACAAAATTTTCTACTTGACAGTTGGAGAGAAAAACAACTTTTGGCATTGGATGTTGGGGCAAATCAATTAGAAAGACAAGGAAAAGATATCTATGTTGAAGATAGTGATGGATATCCCAAATATGAATCTTGAACGAGAGAATACTTATGATGCTTTCATGGGAGGGAAACTGGTCTGCAATTCTTATCGGTCAAAGAATAGAATCGCATAAAATATCTTTGACCTCATCCATACAGATATATGTGGCCCGATAAATTTTTTGAGGAGATATGAAGAGATGTACTTTGTTCTTTTCATAGATGATTATAGTATAATGGCATGTGTGATCATTATACATAGAAAGTGACAAGTGCATGGTTTCATGAAAACCGATTAATGAATCATCGAGAATGATACTGGATGGAAGATCAAACTCTTATGGTCTGAAAAGGGAGGGGAATATATGTCCATTTTATTTAAAAATTACCTAGAGAAGCATGGAATACAACATGAGGTGGTAGCTTTGAGAACTCCACAACAAAATGGAGTTGTTTAGTATAGTAATTGATAGGTAAAAAAGCATGGCCATAACTTTGCTTATTGAGGGTCGTATTCCTCAACATTACTGGAAAGAGGTAGTACAAGCTGTAGTCAATATTAAAAATAATATAGGGCTATATATGGCTGAAACAAAGGCACCATATGAATTGAGACATGGAAACAATCCCTCTTTGAAATATTTTTTTGTTTTGAGAAGAAATATTTTGTAACAAAAACCATGAAGGAAATCAAGGGAAGTACGAAGACAATAAAAACGAAGGAATATTTATTGGATACTCAATTAACTGCAAATACTACAAGTGTTTCAATAAGCACTTTGGAAGAATTGTGGGATGAAGTGATGTAAATTTCATTGAAGATAAAAACATGAATGCTTCAAGGAATTATTATGCTGATGTGGGAGAAGATGAGGAAGAATTTGAACATAGATCAAATGCTAATATAGAGGTAGGGGAAGGTCCGAAAAACTATCATAAGTAACATCATAATGTTTACTCTGAAGAAGAATCAGAATAGGAAGCCCTAGATGGATAGAATTTGGTCAAACCCCAAAGGAGAAATCGACATGTGGAGATTGATCAGTCCAATATTATCGGGGATCATAATGCACCTACACAATCAAGTACGAATGATAAATAATGCACAATCTGTATTTTTATCAGTTGTGGAACCATCCTCATCTGAAAAGGCTGCAAACAAAGAGTCATGGGTGAAAGTAATAAATGAAGAGTTAGATCATATTGACAAAAATAAGTCATAAGATCCTGTTAAAATACCTAAATATCATAATGTGACTGATACGAAGTGGATTTTCAAGGGAAAAGGATGAACATGGAAATGTGATCAGAAATAAAGAGTGCATGTTCTGTAAAGGATATTCAAAAATATAATGCATTGATTTTGGAGAGACATTTCCTCCTTTAGTGAGACTGGATTCAATCAGCCTATTTATTTCCATGAAAATCCAAATAGGTAATAATGAGTATCAAATGGATGTCAAGAAATCATTCTTAAAAGGAATATTGTAAGAGGATGTCTACAATATACAACACGTAGGGTTCTTTATGGTCAATGATGAACTGAATGTTTCCAAATTAGAGAAATATCATTATGGCCTGAAAGAGGCACTACAAGCATGGTAATCTTGGTTAAACTATTAACTGAGAAAGCATGAGTTTAGAAGAGGAGCTATGGATCAAAATCACTATGTGAAGAACTCTAAATAGAATCAGTTCATGGTATTGGTATTCGTGGTTGATATTATTTTTGGTAGATGAAAACATGGATTAGTGGCTGAAATTTCCAATCACATGAAATCATAATTTGAAATGTCCACGATTGGAGAACTCGCATACTTTTTAGGGTTTCAGGTTTTTTAGAAGGAGGATTACACATTCATTTCCCAAAAAACGTATGTAGGGGAGCTACTGAATAAATTCATTATGCATGATTCCAAACCAATGTCGACATTGATTATAGTTGGAACAAAGCTCAAAAATCATGTGGAAGATACTTATTTGGATCCCACAAAGTACATAAGATTCATAGGAAGCCAAATTTACCTGACAGTGACATGGATAGATATTTTCTTTGAAACATTCTATGTGGATCTCTTTTAGAGTAGTCTAATGGAAGAATATGCAGCAGTAGTGAAAAGAATCATGAGATACCTTCAAGGAACAAGTAATGATGGGATATACTCAGCTACAGAAAGAGAGTGAAATATCATCATTTTCTAATGCTAACTAAGCTAGATATGTAGTAGACAGAATATATACTAGTGGTGCAGCATTTTATATTGGGAAGAAATGTGTGGGCTAGTAAAGCAAGAAATAGTAATGTACTTCACTTTGTACTGATAAAACTGAATATATATCTACTCCCAAAGAGTGCACATAGTTACATTGGATGAAGCATGAACTGAGTGACATAAGTGATGAGGTGAAACAACAAATGGTGATTTTACTTTGATAACAAGAGAAAAATTGATCTTAAAAAGAATCTTGTTCAAGATTCTAGTACGAAATATATTGAGATCAGATATAACTTCATCCCGAAAAAAGTTGAACTTGGTTTGATCAAAATGGAACATATGGGAACTGATGAGAAAGTGGTAGACATAATGACCAAACCATTTTTAGTTGCTGTGTTTGAGAAACATCAGTTTAACCTTGGGGTTCAGCCACCTCCCAGTGCATAAGAAGGTTACGAGATTCCCCACTCCCCAGTTGTTTTAATTTTTTTATCAATTTTTGGAAATAATGCAGGTTTATGGGGGATTTACCCTCCTGAGGAATCATGTTTTCTAACACTACAGGTCAAGATTAGGTTCATTGGGTTTATTTCTAATAGGGGAGAATGGATAAATTCAATAGAGAGTTTTATATTTCTTTCTTGTTACAGGAAAGATGGATAAAAGAAAAATCAAAAAATAAAACTATGGTGGAGAAAAGAAAAGGATGAGAACACAATTAATGTCCTCTCTCTTGTTTTTCTACATCGATAAGTACTCACATAGATGTAAATTCATGGTTGATTTGTTTCATTATGTTTTATGTTTTTATTGTGGTTGGCACATCGGTGAATTTATCTGTAGATTGCCAACAAACCCAAAGGGAGTGATTGTTAGAACAAAGGATACTCACTGCTAATAATGGAGATTGGTTTCTGTTTGTTGTCAATATTCACATGGATGTATAGGGTGTTTTTAAAGAATAAGGTCATAAATTTGAAGCTAAAACCAGTATTGATGGTGGCACAGTTTCCCAGTGTTTTCCAAACGTTTGGTGCTCAAAAATCTAGAGTTTGGTAACAGTTCATAGCAATTGTATGTGGTAGGTGTGCGGTATGCGATAATGGCGCATGGTAAGTGGTGAATGCCTGTAGTAGGCAATGATGGTGTGCAGTATGTGGAACGATGCACAGAATTGAATGAAATTCGCAGCGAAGGTACATGGTGGTGGCGTGCGGTACGCAAAATGATGCCGAAAATAGTTCACAGCGATGGTATGTGGTGAAGAGATGTCGTACACATACCGATAGATATACTATATGCGGAATAATTAATGACGTGTGATAAAGGTTCGCAGTTTAGAGAATTGAAGTACGTTGTAGAGGATAATATTATGCATATGGAGATTAGTTTACATTGAAGATTGTCCAACATTGACAATTTGGGTAAATCAGATTACCAAAATATTTGGAGTTATGTTCCTAATTACGGAGCAGTAATCCCCTTTGTTATGGATAGAGATTGGAGATTAAAATGTATAGAAGATATTTGGGGATGTCTAAAGGGGTAGGTAGAGGAGAAGACGGTACCCAAAGAGAATTATCCGTGTAAGGAAAACAGTTTGCAGAAAAGAGTGCAGTTCGCCCAATAAGCTATCGCAGTATGCGTCTGAGCAAGGCAGTACACAGAGCAGGATTGTACGTGGAGAAGTGTAGAAATACGAAAAGTAGGGCTATATGCAAAGAAGGACTATTCACATAGGAGTTGAATGGTATAAAAATAGGTGGATGGTACATGGAAACTGTTGGATGATACATGGAAACATCAACGATACACGAAAACAGCAGTGGTATGTGAAAACAGCAGTGGTACATGGAAACAGAAATAGTACGTAGAACACCTAAGGAATCCTGAAAATTGACCAAATCAGTTTGCAAAATTAATTTCCAAAACATATCAGTGTATAGGAAAATAAATTACATCTATTGGTGATTACAAGACTTCAACATAGAATCCATTTACCATTTAGGATGCATAATCTAATTTTAAATCCTTAAATTGACCTTCAAGTTGAAAAACTGAGTGAAACATCTCCCAAGGCAGTGATCCAGGGGGAGTCAATGAAAGTGATCTGAGGGATGCATTGAGTTATCCAATAACCTTTGAAAATGTTGTGTGTGTGGGACATAGTGATGGTTCCTGAACCTTTGTAATCAACAACTAGTGAGTATTGGTGAAATTTAATACGATCGGTAACCTGTTAGTGTATTCTCCTTAGACACAGCCCTTAATGGTGAACCAAAAAAAATTTATGTGTCATTTCTTTGCATGTGATTTTTTATTTTCTACACTTTATCTTTAGACAGGTTTAATAGGTTATTACATATGTGGGAACAAGATCCATCAATTTAAAATAAAAATTTGACACCCTGATTCACCCCTCCACTCTCATGGTGTTTTGAGGTACTTCAGTTGAAATATTCTTCTCATCCATTATCATTAGTATTTTACAAGTACTTTTCATGATAAAAATATTTAATAGCATTCAATTATCAATATAACACATTGAAACAACCATTTTATATGGATTATTTCACCTAGGGAAATGGAATGGGATTTATGATACTCCATTTTAAAAAATCAACATAATCCACCTTGAGTAAGAAGATGGATTCTAACATCTTATTATATAAAAGTGATGAATAGAAATAATTAAATGATATTAACATTAATGAAAATGAAAATGAATGAACAATAGAAACATTTTGATGAAAACAAGGGGAAATACTTATTTAATTGAGTAATATATTAGAACAAATTACTAAATATTAGAAAAAATATTTCCATTAAAAATAACCATGAAAATATTTAATGGAAAACTCATTATATAGGAGAATCATGATATCTTGAAGATTAATTCTTATTATAAACATTAAAATTAATCTCTCTTTTGAAATATAATTAAATTGATTCTAAAGTGAAACAAGCAGAAAAAGATAAGATGTTACCTTTGAAAACATTTTACAAGAATGGAAATTTAATGGAAAATTTCTTTTGGAAGTCAATTTTGAAAAGATAATTAATGGAATAATATAAAAACATATCAGAATATATTACTTAAAAGTCTTTAAAAACAACAAAATATCATTTTTAATGAAAACTCATTTATCTCATTTTAATTTCCAAAACCATTTTAATGAAAAAACAATACATAATATATAATACAATTAGAATAAAATGATTCTAGATATTATTTTTTAATAATTATTGCATATATTATATAGATGAATATTTGTGAATTGATCAAAAAGTTTCTCAAAGAACAATGATTGAGATGAGACACCCTTGAAACACATATAATAAATGAATCAAAAATCCCTTGAATAGAGGAATGTAACATGATTTTTTAAATCCTATAATTTTCCTCAATTAATATTTAGAAAGAAAGAGAAGGGTTAATATATACCCCATATAAAATAAATCCTTGTAGATGTTATTAATTCTGTCTCATAGAATCGAAATTGATACCTTCAAAACTCATTCAATATTTGTAGCACTTGAATTAATAAATCATTAAAGATTTAACTTTAAAGGAATGTAAAATATTATCATAAAACATTAAATCATGATTTAAAATATAAATAAGTAGAATATAACCATTTTAAAAGGATTGAGGGGAATTTTATAAGAAATGTCTCAAGGAAATAGAATCTAAAATGAATAACCATTATAAATATCATGTTACTAAAATGAGAATTAATAAATGGGTTGATTTTGTTTAAAAAATATTAATCCATAAGAACAAAGTGGAAATGTATAATAACATAATTTAATGATTAGTAAAAACATAATAATCACTTTACAAATTTTGTAATGTAGATTTATAACTAAATGAATTGAAATGAAATTAAGAATCCCTTTAATGCTACGTTACTTCCCAATTAATAATATAACATCAAAAGTTTTTTTGAAATATATTCTTTCAAATTATTTAAAATTATTTGATATCTTGAATTACAGGCAAAGAATAGTTTATCTTATTTTATATAAAACATCATGTTTACCTTGTGTTTCACATAACATCATGTTTTTTCGATAACTTGTGTTACACACGAGGCCGATTCTTACCGGAGAACAATATATTATTAATATTTTTATTTAAAATGATATTTATCACCTAGAAATTGGAAATGGGGAAATTATTAAAATTAAATAAAAAATGAAAATATGGTTTACAGATGTTTATAAAATGAATTCATTAGTACCTAATCAATTAGAAATTATAAAAAACAAATTGCATATAAAAGAAATAGTTTTATAAAAAACTATTTGTATGCTCCCAATGAAATTTTAAATTAATAAATTAATAACTTTTATTGAATTATATTATATAAATATATAGGATATATTTAATAAAATTGTTAAAATTCATCCTACCTATTTTCTAGACACAATATAAAAATAAATCAATTTTTAAACATAAAAAGATATATCTTTCTAAAGGTTGTTTTGTCACCTTTTATTGGGCACCAATATTAAACAACATTTTTATTTTTTTGTATTTTTTTTAAAATAGACATAACTTTTTACATTTTAACATAATAATATTACTAAGAATAATTTTTGATTTTTTTAAGAAGATCATTTTTGGTTAAATAGTTAAAAATGATTAATTTTAATTGAAAACTATATTTTCTCCTGAATTATTTAAAAAGATAAATTATATTTTTAATTGGTTTCAAAGTCACAATACTTAAAATATAAATATATGAATCCAATATATTTCATCTGAATAGTTTTCCTTTTGAATTTTGATATAAAAATATTGTGATCTTTTCGATATGTCCCGCTTTAAAAACTCACTTTCTCATCACATTTGTGAGATTAATTTTAAATTAAATTCTACCAATATTGTAAATAAAATTTTGAAAAATGAATTCAATATTTGAAATTAGTTTAATTTATATTATCTATCAAGTTCAAAATAATTTTTTATCAATGTGATTCATGAAGAAAATTAAAATTAATAATAATAATTAAGGTAAAGATGAGTATATTTAGTGATTAAATTAAGAATATCAGGTGTTAAAATGACCCAACAATTATCTAAAACTCATTTTATGAACATATTTATACCCTTAGGACATTTGTACATAATGTTATGATTTTGTGGACACATTAACATAAAATTGACCCATATAATAGGTTAATAAACTAAAAAGATAAAAAAATTATACCTTTCTATGTATTAATTTATATAAATATCAGGGGATATGAAAAAAAACATTGGTTTTATTATAAATATTATTTTGAGGATAAATTAATTTTTTTATTATAATAATTTATCTTTGATTTTTATTGATGATATAGTCACATTAAATTATTAAGAAACACCAACACATGGAATATTTATTTAATAATTAAATAAAACAAATGATACAAAATATTTTAAAATTGAGGTAAATAGAATGAAATATTTTTTTCCATTATTTATGTAGATGAATATATAATGGATAAAATATTTTTTTCTTTATATATTTTAGTTCCATTATTGTTTGGATATTTCTTAATTCAAATTATATAAATAATGTCAAAATTGACATTAATGTTATTTTAAAATAAATGATATTTTATTAAATCATTTAAAATTAATAAAAATATTATCGTATTCCAAGTGTTTTTTATATTTTAATAAATATAAAATATGTTCAATAAATGGACCAATTTTCATTTTATAATGAATAAATTGATTCCTAAAAATAAAAAAACTTTGTTAAAAAGGTTAGGGTTAATGTAGTGTTTCTCCGCATAAGATGTGATTCTGTTAAAATTAACATTCAAAAAAATAGTGGATTTTTGTTTTATAAGTTATATATAATATTCAACATTAGTGGGTATATATTTTAAAATACTTATATATATAATTTATTCTTTAATAGAAAAATTTTCTATGTTAGAAAACTTTTTACTGTAGTAAAAAACAGAAATGGTAAAATTGAGTAAACTTAATTGATTAGGAAAAAATGATAAGAATGAATTTATTAATGTGTGGTGTGAGTTTATATTGAACATAATTTCACTCAAATCCATTTTTTTCAATATTTGAGGCACATTAGGTAAGGGAGGACTCCCAATAGTTAATACTTTTGTGTATTTACAATAATGGCACTCCTTATCCACTATAAAATGGGACTCACTCTGACCACTTATCAAAATATCTTAATAAATATGGAAGAAAATAAAATTTAAAATTCCACAATATAATATTATCTGTCTCACCGTTTTAATAAGAAAAACCATGTAAGGCCTTTAGTTCAAACTAAATAGAGTTAACCAACGAAGAGGGAACGTTCATCAAAAAATGTTTTTAATTTATTTCTTCCTCAAAACAGTTAATTTATTTTTATATGTGGATTATATAATAAAAAAAGTATCATATATATACTTATTTGTTTTTATTATAATGTTTCAAGATAAAACCACACACACTTCCATTAGATGGTTTTTTAAATCATTGTTCATGTGTATGCTAGACCACAACAACATGAAACGATGTCATTCATTTTTTAATAACCTCCTTTAAAGGTGGGGAATAATGATTGAAATACTATTTATATATGATATATATGGGATTATGATGCAATTATGTTTTTTAATTATTATATAACATATACCATCATTCTTTCCATTTTTTAGGAATATGATAACATCATTCATGTGTATGGCGGACTACCACCTCACGAAGTGAAGTTATCCATTCATGCATTACATAAAATGTATTAACGATGAGTTTAAAAAAAAGTATGTTATGTAGATGACATTAATATTCTATTTTAATGATAAAATATATATATCATTTATTTTTCCTTCTTTCAAAATGAAATGAAAGTGGAAATAGCGTTCATGCATACAGACAACCTACAGTCTCCACGATGAATGTATTTTACTTCCTATAACTAAATTATATCAATTAATTTATATAAATATATAATTAATATATATGATATTTATATAATTTCATAAATTCTAGAGAGTATGAAAAAATTATTTAAGTATGCAGACTGAAAAATTCAAGTCAAAATATATACTAAAAAGAAAGCAGTTATTACCCAAAACATAACATTAATAAAGAATTATAGATAAATGGGTAATATAAGGTTGTAATAATATAATATATGATATCATAATATAAATATGGTTCTTTAATTAGAAAATAAATTTATTTTAAAAATTATATAGATGTTCAAATAATTCTAACCAAAAAATAATGCATGTGGTATGTTTTTTTGTCTCACATTTTTTTGTGAGGTGTATGCCTAATTCAACGCCTATTTTTTGTGTGGTGTACATAATGAACATGAACATATATTATAAATATTATCCTTAAATTTATACATATTTTAATATCCATTTTATTATCACTTCTTTAGGGTGTTTATAGTTTCAAAGTTACTAAATCCTTATAGGATTTTTTTCCTCAATTTACCTTCTTTGAGATGTATGTTATGTTATATACGTACATTCATTTTTATGGTGGATATTCTAACCTATTGACATGTTATATTATGAATAAAATTATTTTAATGATATTATAAAATATATTCTTTCACATGGATTTTGATTTAATACTACCAATGTTGTTAAGGTCTTTTGTTATAATCTCATCGTTTATTAGGATTATAAAGTGTTAAGTGTCCAATATTTAATTATTATAATTCTCATGAATTATATTATAATATTATTATTCATTTTATCTTCATGTAATTGTATAATTTTTACACAATTTGGAACTTAAAATGTATTGTAAATTGTTTTTAGGAAAATACGGTTTCATTTCTCTCTTTGGTCAGAAATCTATGTTGACGGAAATCAATTTTTTATAAATATGTTTTCAAAATGTTTTGAAATTATATTTTAATAAAATTTTCAAGGGAATGTATTTTTATTTTTATTTTGTTTTTAAAGGTGTTTTAAATGATTTTGAGTTCATCCTTTATATATTTTCATGTTTATTTTCATGAAAAAAATGTATTAAAAATATTGTGTGATTTAAAATGTTATTTTAAAAGTAGAAATGGTAATCTCTTTAAAAACAATCTAATCATATTTTAACAGTACTTCCATTGATAAACATCAAAAACCCTTATTATTATTTATCTTCCACTGGGTATATTTTTTATTAATACTTTTCTCATTCATTCTCTTTAGAGATAATGATCTTTTCAAATTAAATTTTATGGAACCCATTTCATTTCCATGAGTTAGTCATCTTTCAAAGTGATTGTTATGAACCCCATTCCCTTTTCCCATGTTAAACAATATTCAATGATATTAAATTGATACTGATTTATTTTCAATGGGTAAATCAAGTTATAAATTTAATAATAACTATTTTTATGAGTTTGATGATGAAATATAGTTGTACATTATACATTTTATTTTTCGTGGACATTATTTACACAGTGGGGTGGCCCAAATAGCATCGGGTGATCCCATTACATCATAGGTGATGGGGCATACCATATAGAAATAAGTTATACCATTACAAATTTGATTATGGGGTTGACTATATAGCGTGAGGTAATTTCGTTTCAGCTTAGATGATGGGGTGGCCATGAGAGCATCGGGGGAGCCTGTTATATATTAAATGATGGGATCATTTACATAGCACTCTGATGCATTGGGTGATGACTATATTGAAATTCATCCATATGTTTATTATAATTAAAAGGGTTTTGAAATAGTTTTATGAAAATTATGCTCTATGTTATGAAAACAAGTTTTTATTTCATTCTATGGGTTTGTAATTCTTCTTATGATAAAGATTGATATCACATTGCTCATGATTATTGAATCTAATTACTATTTTATTTTCCATGTTTTCATATGTGATGATCTAGGTATTGATGGGAATGATTTATTTTCTGCTTCACTCATTCACTCTTATATTTATTGATGTACTTCAATTTATAATGCTTATGTTTACCCTTAATAAGTAATTGAGATCACCCTACATATGTTTCTTTTTATCCATGTTACAAAGAATGAGGTTGAATGATTTATGTCCATAAAGGATTTCACTGTTGAGTCAAAATTCATTATATAACTTTTTCATTCCATTTATTTTGGAAATAAAAAACTATTTCTTATAAAATTTATTAATCAATTCGTATGTATAATGTGTCTTTAAAATTTTTTTATAGAAAAAATATATTTTTTACCCATCTTAGAATTAGTTCTAAATAGTTAATGAATTTATACTAACATTCTTTTTTATGATTATTGTAATGAGTATGGAACTAATTAAAATCTTATTCATCTTATCATACTAGTTATATGATTTTTGTGGTTTCTTTAATACTAAATGAATATTTATATTTAGAATGATACCAAAAATGGTAAACATCAGACCCATGTTACATTAAGATCATCATAATGACATATGTAATAAAATCTATCGGATTGACTAATGGTTAAATTTTGAATACACAAAAATATTTTTATCTTAATGGAAAATGTTTTAGACATTAATAGTGTAAAAAATAACATTTTACGTTCTTTTTTGATATATTTATTCATGTTTTAGGTGTCCTAGTCATTTTGAAAACTTGTAGAAAGTATAACTATTATATGATCAAGATAATCATTGGATGATCTCCTATAAATATTTGATCATTCATAGATATTGAAGCTGATGATTTCATGTTATGTGTGACTAATTTGCGATATTTTCCATGCATCAGAGCTCTAAATATTGTAAGAATAAACATATTATCTTTAGTTGTTATAATCATTCAAATTATTATTTTTGTAATAATTGTGTCTTATTTTATAAATACAATCAAGGGCTTGTGAGGATAGCATGACAGAATCTAATATTCAGGTCGAGGGCTTGTGGGGATATCAAGATAGAGACTTCAATACATTGGATCACATTCTACCAGGACTATGCTGAAATGGAATTAAATCATTATATCGAGGTATTTCCTTACCAAGGAAAGACGATGTTTTTTATAAGTATAAAACAAGGGATACCTTTAGCTAAATTGTGTGGTTACGTTACTATTATGGATAAAATATAATTAATATTTTAATATAATTAAAAGTAATTTTTATAGTGTAGTTACTCTATTACATGTTTCTTAGAAGTCATTACATTTCCAATGCTCATGTATATAATACCTTTATCATAACATATGTCATCTTGATAAATAAAATCTATATCAATTAATCATATCTGTTGTGAATACGAAACATTTTAATTTAGTTGTTTCTATCTTAAATACTATATATTTCCTAATTTTGATTCAATATACTGGGTTTACATTTTTTATACAATGATATTTTCATAATCTAGATAATTACTATAAATTTATATAATCGGACTGAGTCCAAAACCAATTTTCACATTTTACAAAATAAGGTATTCTGAATTGTTTAGATTGAATATTTTTAGACTAATGTTTTTAATTATATAGTTCATCCTCTTGTAATTAGTCCATCTATAATATATTCTTTAAATCCAACTCAGTATACTTCATATATATTGATACAACAATTGGTATCAGAGCAGGTTTCTACAGCTTAAATAATTATTTTTCTTTTTATCTTGTTTAATTTTGGAATTCTAATAAATTTTACAACAGTAATGTGTTTGGGGAAAAGAAGTTTTCTAATATAGATGGTATGAATGAATATCAGATCTATAAATATTTTCAATCCCATCAGATCCAAAATTTATTATGGTAATGACTATAAGGAATAGAGGGATATGATAAATTCTTTCTTAATCAGCACGCGAGTTAATAATTTTTTAATCCTCGTTGGGAATTACAAAATTCATGATATGGATGTTTTTGCCCTTACAAATCAAGAAAATCAAGAGTATCAACTAAACTAGAGAGTAAGAAATACATTACTATGATCAATGACTATGAGTATATATATTCATATTTCTTCTTATGAAATAGTAAATAATATTAGGAAAAAGTTATAGATTTATCATTTTGGATCATCAAAGGTTATTAAAACTAGGAGAGATGTGTTAAGAGCCGAATATCAGGCTTCTGAATTCTTACCTTGAGAATCAATTGCTAAAATGCATCAATGGTTTATGACTATCATAAAAATTTTATAATCTCTTGGTGAAAAGGAATTATATGATGAACTTATTATGGAGAAAATTATTGATATCTTGCCTATGGAATGGGAGACTAAGAAGAAAAATGTGGATGATACAAAAACATTGTAAAATATTACTCTTGATGAATTAATGGATACACTTATGTATTATGTGGGTAGATTAAATATAGATGATGAGAACTCTAATAAAAAGAATTTATGTGTTGGTCTCAATACCACTATAATTTCTACTGAGGATCAGACACTAGAAAAAGTTGTTAAGTCTTTCAAAAAGAAAAAGGTTTTCATTCAATCAGATTCAAGTGAATCTAAACATTATGAAAAATAATTAGAAAATATTTCTCAAAGGATGAACAAGATAGTCGGTAATAAAAATATTATCATTACCAATACAAGAAAATTAATTAAAAAATGATAATAAAGATGAGGTTACTTGTGATGAACGTAAAAAAGGTAGACATATTAGACGTTCTTATCCAATGATTAAAATGAAATATTGAAAAATAAAATATTTCTGATAGGAATTAGAGAATGTTTCATAAGTATATGAATATTAATATTCATAGAGGAAATTATTCTTAGAGTGCAAGTGAAAGATATTCATCATATATCTCTTTTGATCTAGAATGTTATGGACAATGTACTGTAGGTCTTCATTGCATAATTAAAAATTAAAATCATTGTCTAATGGATAAGTTATGAACTGATGAAAACATTAAAAATTTATATTTATGTGAAAATTATCCCAACTCTAATAATGATAAATATTCCATATATTTGGATGAATTATCTTACTCTACCAAGGATAATAATCATTGTTCTTATAAATAAGTATCTCAACTTTTAAAAAATACATGAAAATGAAAATTTCAAATTTAGAAGAAAAAAATGATAAAGAAAATTTATTGATAAATGATTTAATATAAGAAGAATCAGATATATCTAAAGACATTGATAAAGAAATTTATGAAAATGTTTTTATTTCTAGATAACATGAAAAATTAATTTCAAAAAATTATTCTTAAAAAAATATTATTAAAAAACCTATTTATGAAACCATTACTCAATAACATAAGTATTTAGTTGTTAAACTAAAATTCCAAATTTATTCTCTAAGAAATATTTTATCAGTATTTACTTTTGGTAATGATGGTTTTCTTAAAATATATAAACAACTTTATTCTCAAGGAACTTGTTTAAGAATTTCATATTCTTATAAAAACCATTTTTTAGTAAAAATTATATTCTTCCAAAAAATGCCACCTTCTTCAAAAAGTATCAAAGTGTAGGACATTGGAAAAATAATTTTTCCCTTCATAAAGATCAACCTTTATCTTTCAACAAATATTATTTCTCAAAAAAATGTAGATTCTAATAATTCTATTTTCTAACATTTCTAGATCCAATAAGGATTGGGTTGACATATCATAATTGATTGTTTTTTCCCAAAAAAAGGTAGTACGACAACAAGAATACATTTTAAATGGATTGTGGGTGTTCTAGACATATGAATGGTAAAAAATATTTCTTTGAGAAAATAATCATTATGAAATGTGTAAATGTTACATTTGGAGATAATACTCCAAGAGAGATTATTGAAATAGGTAATATTGTTTTTCTTGTTAATGATTCAATTTCAAATGTTTTGTTTTTTAAGGTTTTAAGAACAAACTTATAAGCATAATTCAGTTATTTGATGAAGGTTTCATTTTTAATTTTAGGAATTATAAATGTATAGTAAAAAATTCATATGATGAATTAATTTTTTATGCACATAGGTATGAGAATGTTTACACACATTACATATAAGACCCTAAGATCCAAGACATACCTATAGTCGATGCAATGGAAGATCAATATTGGTTATAGAATAGAATTTTATGACACTATAACCCTAGAAATGTATATAATTTGACTAAGAAAATACATCTTAAATATCAAACAGATATTAAATGTGATACTTCAAAATTTTGTTATCCTTTTCAATATAGTAAACAATATAAGTCCAGCTTTAAATCTATTATTGAAGTCTGAAATACTAATAATTTACAGTTACTTCACATGAAATTATTTGGTCCTACATAAACTGGATATATTCTATGAAAATACTATGTATATCTTTTGGTTGATGGTTACATTTGGATATACATGGTTATATTTTATAGAAAAGAAATATAAAACCTATTATTATTTTAAAACATTTGTATCCAATGTTTAAAATGGGAAAAACCATGCCTTGATAACTATTCATAGTGATCATAGTGGAGCATTTGTAAATTCATATTTAAAAACTTTTCTAGTATGAAACGTATAGAACATAACTTTTTTTCTCTTAGAACTCCATAAAAAAATGTGTTGTTCAAAGAATAAATAATATTCTTTAATAAATAACAATAATCTTGTTTGATGAATACATAATTGCTAATAATATTTCAAATGAAGCCATTAGTACTATCTTATATACTATAAATTGAGTTTTAATCAAACTCTTTATTAATAAAACTCTTTATGAATTATGGAAAGGCCGAAAAACAAAAGTTTCATATTTCAAATATTTTTTTTGCAAATTATTCATCCTGAATACAAAATAAAACCTAAAATTTTTACACCCAAATCCAATGAATTTATATTTCTAGGCTATTCCTCTACTTATGATGCATATAGAGTTTTTAACAGAAACTCTTATATTGATAAAGAAATAGTACATGTAAAAATTGATGAAACCAACCCATTTGTTTTTAAACAATCTCAACCAACTTCCTCGTCTACATTTTCCAAAACTTTTTTTAACCTTTGATATAAAAATCTTATAATAAGAAAAATACTCAAGTTAAAGTTTCTAAATTATTTATTCAATAATATTTTCTACCTTATTTTGATGAATGTCTTTTACAAAATCGTATATTATTTTTTATTAGGAATTATTCTAGTTATAATATCATTGGTTATGTTGATCAACATGTAAGGACTATAAGTTCTTTAACGAATCAAATAGAACATATTGAATTTCTTTTCCCATTTGAACTTAATAATTCTATTGAGGCTTTAAGTGATGAATATCGGATTAAATCCATGCAAGATATCTTAAATGAATATGAGAGAATCAATGTATAGACCCTAGTTGAATGACCTAAAGAAACATCCATAATTAGAGCAAAATGTATTTTCAGAAACAAGTGTAATGAAATTGGAGCTTTTATTAAAAATAAATAAATACTTGTTGAAAAAGGTTACAATTAACAAGATGGAATAGTCTATGAAGAAACCTTTTAACCTGTAGAAATATTAGAAACTATTTATATTCTACTAGCCTTTACATAATTATTTAATATCATACTTTTTCAAATGGATATGAATTGTGATTTAATTAATGGATATGTTCAGCTAGAAGTTTATTTTAAACCAACCCATGGTTTTGAAAAGAAAGGACATGATGAATACATTTATAAAATTAAAAAAATAATTATATAAACGTAAACAATCCCCAAGAGTTTGGTATGATAGGTTAACTAGATTTTAGTTACAATTTTTTTTTGTTAAAGGTGTTTTTGATCCTACTATTTTTATAAAAGAAGTTAACAAAACGATGAGGATTTTTCAAATATATATTAATGAAATTATATTCAGATCAACTAAATAATATTTAACTAACTCCATTATTATTCTTATAAAAGCTGAGTTTGAGATGAGTATGATGGGTGAGTTAACATTTTTTCTTGGTTTTCGAATTTCCAAAAAACCATAAGGTACTTATATATCCCAAAAGAAGTATATTAAATATATTCTTGAAAGGTTTGTATACTATAATACTAAAAGTGTTATTACTCCCATTAGTACCCCAAATACACTTGATCTTGATGAGTCTGGGAAACTGGTTGATCGAACCACTTTTTGAAGTATCATAGGAAGTTTACTATACATAATAGCTAGTTGAATAGACATAATGTTTTTTTATGATTATATGAAAGATATAAATATGTGATAAAGTAATCCCATTTAAAATAAGTTAAATTAGTTTTTAGAAATCTAAATGGAACTATGCATTTAGGACATTTCAATTCTTCAAGAAATGATTTTGAATTAAAAATAATTGGGTGTGACCTTTGGTTGTTGAAGAATGGATAGAAAATTTACTTCTAGAATATGTCATTTCTTAGGAGATTCATTAGTTTCTTGGCCTTATAGGAAAAATAACTCGGTAGAACATTCCACTTCAAAAACTGAATATGTAGTAGTTGGAAGTTATTGCGATAAATCCTTGTGGGTGAAACACCCAATCAGTGATTATGGAAAGAGTTTTACAAAAAATAAAATAATATTTGATAACAGTAGTTCCATTTGTTTAAAAAATAAATCCTCAAATAACTCCTGTGACAAAATCATAGATATTAGTTATAACTATCCTAGGTATCACACACTTAATGGAGATATCATTTTACAATTCATCAAAATTAAAGAAAACCAAGCTTATATTTTCAAAAAATCCTGACCTACCAATAGATTTGAAAACATTAAATAGAATCTAGGAATTATTATTGTAATGTAACCATTCACATATAATTCTTGACTAACTATATCCATATATTATTTTACTCCTCTTCATAGGGGGAGTACATATGATTGTATTTTTTGAAAAACTCTTAATTTTCAAATTTTATATTTCCTAAAGAACATTATCATAATGATTCTTCCAAACACATATTTCTTCATAAAATTCTTGAATCCAATATTCTTAAAAGAATCATCAGAATCAAATATTTTTCAAATCGTTCTACCTCATGTTTTAAAAAGATCACATATTTAAGAAATTTTTTTCGTATAAAGTTTTTATTTAAAACTTATATACTTGTTTATCTAGAGTAAAACCATTTTATTAATTTTTTTTAAAATATCCATTGTAATATAATTACATTTAATTAATTCAAGAAGAACATCATTATCATAATGATATGACTTCCCAACTCCAAAATAAATTTTTATTATCTTTTAAATTTAGTACTTTTACATTACAATCCTCTATCTTTATTGTTGTTATAATCCCTCTTTTATTTCAAAAAAATATATTTTTTCCCAAAAACTTTCAAATCGTATTTACTACAAATAGTATAAAAACATGAAGAGTTAAAATTTGAATAAAATTGTCTTTGAATCAATATCAACCATTAGATGAGAAATATTTCCTTACTATTGGATTTACTATAGAATTATAATCGTGATGTTAGTCACCTATATAAATGGGTAACCCTATCCCACATCAAAAATCATCATGATTCTTGAGTCGAATTACTTTGGAATTCAAAAGCATCAAGTTTTATTCATTATTTCTAAATTTCTAAATCTCAAGCCTCTTCCCAGGATACGATGCCCATCAATTTTTTTTGAAAAATGGTGTTTTTAATAGAGAGGTTAGTTGAACAAAATTTATTTGATAAGTATGATTATCTTTTGAAGAAAATCATACAATTTATAGTATCATAATCTATTTGTGTAACAGAACCTGATGAGGATGAAGATCCAGTTATTCTTGATATTATTGTATAGTTTTATCGATAAAGGGTGTTTAATGTACAAGATGGGAGAAACGAGATTCTTTCATGATTTCTGAAAAAGGATATCAAATGTTTTATAAAAAACAACCACTATTTTTTTTGATGTTCCATTGGAAGGAGAAGCTCGTTTTCCTTCTCACATACATCCTGATGATATAGTAACCGTTGATAAAGAAAATATTGAGGATTCTATATTTCAAAATTATGAAATTGTTTGGAAATTAAATCATCTTAAATGAAATAATAAAATTATAACATTGTAGATGCATGGTTTATTGATTTTTAGAAAAGGGGACTGAGATGCCCTTAATATAAAATATGTTTTTATCTTATATTATCTTTTAAACATGAAAAATATTGATTTAAACAGATACATATTTATAACCATTAGTAGGAAAACAAAAAGATCCATCAAATCTAATATAATATTGTTTCTAGATGTTCTTACAAAATTTTGGTTCGTATTGATGAATTCCATCAATATTATATATAATTCAATGCTAAAGAAAATGAAAATCCTTCTGATAAGTGATGACGATATCAAAAGGATGAAATATGTTTTTGAAGATAAAAAAATGAATTTTTGTACTTATAAGGTGATTCTGTTCTGAAATCTGAATCTTCCATGAATCTGAAGAAAAGTGTTGAGAATAAAAAGAATGATTTACAATGAAAGGATGAAAGTAAAATAAAGGAATAATCATCAAAGCCTCAGAAAACAAAGAAACAAAATACCAAATGTGATAAATTATCCAAATAATGGAGAAAGATAAAGGGAGAAATAAAATAAACAGATCTACAGTTCAGACTCAACCCAGTAGAGGCTTTAGTTATATGAATTCATGGTTTTGAGGTCTTAGAAATAAATATAAGGAAAATAAGAAGAAAAATAAATTCCAAGGTTTTATTATTGTAAAATAATTAAAAGAGATATTCATAATTAGATTCAAAAAATCCTAATCTTCCTTGAAAAATGTAATTTTAAATGTTCGGTTTATCTTTTAAAAAAATAGTAGTTGTTGATAGTAATCATCCCTCAAACATAGAAAAAGGAAAGACAAAAGTATGTGAACAATCGATACCTCCAGAACCTCATGAAAAATCATCATAACTATTTCTCACTAGTAAGGCTAATATAAGGTCAAATGAAAATATTTGTGATGAATTTCCAAAATAAATGGAAGAAGGTGATATTGAAGGAGATTTATTATCCAAAGCAGTAGAATTTAGAGAACAAAAATGGAGTTAATATAATGAATTAGTTGAAAATGTTGATAAAAAGAACAAGAATATGAATATGAAGAATAAGTAAGTGATAATAATAAAATTAATGATGAGGAAGAGGAAGAAAATAAAAATTCCAATAAAGAAATTATTATATTGGACAATATTTTTTAGGGATTATCAAGAATCATTTGTGGAAAATTATTTCCATTGGAAATCAAAAATAAAAATAAAAATGTTATGAGAAAAAAATTCTCTATCAATTCAAGAAGCTAAATCATCTTCATGGAAGGATGATAATGTGTAGATTTCCGAAGAAAAAGATGATAAATTTCATTCTAATCAATGAAATGATGATCATGATTTAATTTAAATTCTTGATGCATATCATGATAGAGATAAATTTTAAAATTAATTGTCAATGAATGATGACAACGAGAAATGAAAACAAAGTGAAACTGGAAATAATTATCCCAAAACTCATTTTTTTCAATAATAAATCTTATCTAATCCATTTAAGATAAATTCATAAGAAGGATTTGATTATATGGATCAAAAATTTAAAATTAAGGAATGAATAATATCATAATTTCTCAATATTGAGTCCTAGTTCCAATTGTTTTAGAACACACATAAAAACCCAGACTCAACAAATATTATGATAAAAAATGTGATTAGACTTGAATCTGGGTTGAAAACTCATCAAGAAATTTACCAGACTCATATAAATTCATACATAGAAGTCATCAAGTGGTTTCATCAGCTCAATTATGATCTCAAAAATTTTGACAAAAATATCAATGATGTAAAGAAGAGTTTGAATGAATCTAAAGAATCCATTAAACACTTATCCCAATGTATGAAATAGGTGATGAAGATTGAGTAAAAAATCTGAAATCAATAATTAAAATAAATCAATGAAAAAATGAACTATATATAGTCAGGAATTTCAAGGAAACATGTTTATAAGAATGAAATTGATGCTTTGAAAAAGAAGAATGATTAATTGGATAAGAAGCACTAATCTAAAGGAGAAAAAAATCAGATTCAATATAAAGGAATCCATATTCAAGAAGAAAAATTTGGTCCTAAGAAGAGTTCATTACCGAGATAAAGGAAGATAGAAAAGAATTCAAAAATTTAAAGAAAATTTTTAGACTCTTGAAAAAGAAGGATTAATTTTTTCCCCTTCATCACTTGTTGTATCTATTTTTTAAATCTTTTTATGAATGAATGACTTCTTCATCTCATCACAAATTATTTTAATGTCTTATCATTATGAATTTGTTGAATTATCATTCATTTATTTTAGATAATGTATTAATTCATCATTTTGATCTATATATTTGTTTACATAACAATGTTTAGGTATTATAAGAATTTTCCCCATTCGTTTTTGAAAATAAAAATGGGGGAGAATTTTATAGAAAGGGTGAGATGTCTAAATAAGGGGGAGATAAATATCATTAAATAAGATAATATGATCCTTAGAGGGACTTCTTATTCTAAGGGGGAGTAAGTCATATTTATCATTATATTCAGATGATTTTTAAAACTCATGGGGAGATAAGTTTTTATTATTTATTTCTGAATATGATGATTATAAAAGATAATGAAATTTAGTTTCTTAATGTAATTTTTTATTTTATTATTTTGGTTTCTGATTTCCAAAAAGTGGGATATTGTTAGATATTTAGTTATTTTATGACTTTTTCTATTCCTTTGGTTTTGGAAATCAAAAAATCATTCTTAAATACTTGATTACTAACATGTTATGTCAAAAGTTATTTTAGAATCCTTTTATAGAAAACATATATATTTTACCATCCATAGAAATAGTTATATATGTATTCATGAATTTTTAATAAATTTATTCATTATGATTATAGTAATGGTTATATAACCTATAAAAATCAAATACATATTTTCAGAACTATTATAAGACATTATGTATTGTCGTTTATACTGGCAGAATATTTATTATTGAAATGATACCAAAACTGATAAATATCATATCCACATTACATTAAGATTAGTATAATGAAATATGTAAAAAAATCATCTGATTGACTAAAGTTTAAATTCTAAATATGGAAAACATTTTTATCATAATGGGGCATGTCTTATACAATAATAGTTTAAAACAAAATGTAGTCAGACATTCTGTTATGATATAACCATTGAAGTTCTAGTTTCCCAAGTCCATGTGATAAACTACGAGAAAATATAATCATTGTTGGACCAAAATGTCCATTAGAATATATCTTATAAATACCTTGTCATTCAATGAGTTTGAAGCTAATGATTTCATACTATGTATGACACATTTTTTGAATTATCCTTATGTGAGAGCTCTGAAGATTGAATGATTTAAAATCATGTTCTCAGTCGTTGTAATCCTTTAAGTTCATATGTTTAGTAATAACTTCATCCAATTGTATGAATATGATCAAGGTACTGTAGGGATAGCAATAAAGAATCGGGTCTTCTGATCAAGGGCTTGTGGGGATAGAAAGATAGAGACTCCAATACCTTAGATTTAGGGCTACTATATTTAGGTACACTAAGAATCCAATCATTGTATCGATATATTTTCTTACTATGGAAAGAGATACTTTGTTGTAATTATAAATTAAGTGACTCCTTTATCCATTGTTTTTTGTTGCCTTACTCTTACGGTTAAAAGAGAATTATTATTTCTATATAAATATAAGCCATTATTTGATTATAATTATTCTATTACTTGTTTCGTACAAGTCATTACATTTAATTTCATCATTTATATAATAGCTTTATTGTAACGTATCTCATAACTGTAAATAAAATCTATATTACTTAATCTGATTTGTTATGAATCTGATAAATTTTCATTGAATTGTATATATCTTACATATGATTTTTTCACTCAATTTTGATTGAGTATATTTTGTTTTCACTCTTAATACTCTTATATCATTGTAATCATGATAATTACGATACATGGAAATAATCAGACTAAGTCCAAGACTGAATCTTATTTTTACATAAAGAGGTATTGTGAATTGTTTAGTTTTAATCTTTTTAAACTAATGTTTTAAATCTATAATTCACCACTATTGTAATTACTCCAATTAGAATAAATAATTTTGATTCTAGTCAGTATACATCATCTATACCGACACATCATTCCCAAGTATGATGTTTATAACCTAATTGGGAATAATAAAAGCTGGGTTAAATTGAATAAATTTTCATTTAATGCCATGTGAATTATTAATATAGGAGTTTTTCTTAATTCACTAAAAATCTTAACCTAAAATATACTTGATGTTATTAGTGATTCCAAATTTACTTTTAGTTTTTCTGGGTTTGGATGAAAAAAATTTGGTCACAATTATTTGTATCGAATCCAAAAATGAAAAGGTAATAATTTCATCAAAGGATTCGGGAGTTCGGGCCTTAGGCTGTTATAGTTGGTATCAAAGGTCAGTTTAGTAAAAATTTGAGATTATGATGGTTTTTTGATATGATATATTAAAATTTATAGATACCATCATAATTTTATAATAGTATGGGTGATTATAAGATCAAATTACTAGACCCTTTATTTAATGGTTTTCAGTAGTAATTTTTTTTAGGTTTTAAATGAAATTTTAGGAGACATTTTATTAGGTTGAGGAATATTTAAAAAATTAGTTTAATGTGAAGTATTTCTTTACATTTTTCAGAAATAAGTTTTAAGGTATTGAAAATATTTACGGTTTATATAATCTTATATTTTTATGTAATTATTGGAACACAAGTATTATCATATAGATAATTATAGGATTGAAAAGGAATTTGTTGAATAAGTGATTAATCTTACATTAAAAGAATATCCCCCTCTTTTTTGGCCTAAAATGTAGAAGTTATGAGATAAACATTGATATTAAAAAACAATATAATTTTTATGTTATTGATGTTATTTTTGAAATAGTTTTATGGAATGATATAGTTTCTTGATTTGGGAATTACGGTTGAAATTTAAAGATTATTTTATCATATTATGGTTTATTCATTTTTTTAATTATAATAACATGTGCTATAAATTTTAATTTTTGTTAATGTTTATAGACATGAGTATGATTTTGGGGTCCCTTTAATGTTTATAGGTCATGAAAATTTATTTTTCGTGCTTTAAATGTGTAAAATTCATCATGAATACTCATTATTTAGAGAAATAAATGATATTCTACTATAAATTGGTTATAGGGTAACATTTTACTTATCAATTAAGTATACTTCATTATGTTTTCAGTCTATATAGTATAATAATTTTTCATCTTTATGGAAATGATCTTGAAATAAAATTTTATCCAATTACCATATTTTTATGATATCAATGACATTTTACACACCTATTTGGATGGTGGGTTTTAAGTCATTAAATTCCTATTTACATTGTTCGTTATCACTCTCTATTAGTCTACGGGGATTATATTTTCCTCCCAAATCTATATTATAATTTCACACCAATGTTCTACTTGTGTGGAATCCATGTTATGCATAACTTTGGGTGACCGTTATGTTTCCTACATTCTTTTTTAAGGAATGTTCTTTTTTATATTATTTTTTCAATGTGAGTTTCAGTAAATGAATTATAATAAATGATAATCCATTGATAACTAAAATGAATTTAGAGTGAGAAATTCATTCTAAGTGGGGTTAGTAGTAAAATTATGAGATTTTATGAAATATATTCTTTCAAATTAATTTAAATAATTTGATATATTGTGTTACATTAAATTCATAGTTTGTATTTTGTTAAATGCAACACGAAATTTATCTTTTATTTCACATAACATCACATTTCTTATATAATATGTTCCATGTAAGACTGAGTCTTATTGGATAATAATATACTATCAATAATATTATTTCACATGATAGTTATCACCTAAAATTTGGAATAAAATGTATGAATAAGATTATGTAAATAATGAAAATATTATTTACACATGTTTATATAAATAATTAATGGTTTAATAACCTATTATAAATGAATATAAAAACCAATTCTATATAAATGAAATGTATTAGAAAAAAAATTATATGACCAAAAAATTATAATTATTAATTAATTAATTAATTAATTAAAGTAATAAATTAAATATATATATTATATATTCAATTTAATGTTTAAAAATCATCTTATATCTTTTCAAGACATGATATAAAGATATATCCTATTTTATAAATAAAAATTTTATTTTTTAAAAATCAGTTTTGTAGCCTTTTAATAGAATGCTTGTTTTAAAAAGAATTTTTACACATTATTAAATTTTATTTTTAAAAATAATATTTATTTTTAAAGGTTGAATTTTTTGTATTTTTCTAGAATGTTTAAATTTTTGATGAATAGTGAAAATAGTAAATTTAAATTGAAAATTGTATTTTCACCTAAATTATTTACAAAGTTAATTAATATTTTCAATTAGTTTAAAAGTTAAAATAGTTCAATTATAAATATATTAATCTAATATATTTCATTGGAATAATTTTCATATTGAATTTTGATATAAAAACATTGTGAACTTTTGAACTATTTCACTTCAGAAACCCTCTTTATCATCACGTCTATGAGATTAATTTTAAATTTAATTTTTCCAATTTTAAGGAATTAATTTTTCATAATTGATTCCCTATTTTGAGTAAGAATAATTTAAATTATCTAATAATTTAAACATATTTTTTTACCAAAGTGATTAGTGAAGAAAAATTAAAATTAATTATAGCGATTAAGGTTGAAATGTGTTTACATAGTGGTTAAATTTAGAATATATGGTGTAAAAATTACTTAAAATGTCTTAATCAACAATTCTATGGACATATATAGACCCTTCAGATGATAGGATATGATTTTTTTGTTTTTGGGAAAATTTTCCATCAATGTCACCCATATAATAAGATAATGAAAAAACAAAAAAATGTACCTTTCTTCGTATTAATTTCTATAATGATTTCGATATATGGAAAAAACATAGGTTCAATTATAAATATTATTTTAGAATATAAATTAATAATTTTTTTATAATAATTTATATTTAATTTTTATATATGATATAATTACATTAAATGCTTAATAAATGCTAAGGCGTGGATTATTGAGTTAATAATTAAATAAAATAAATGATACAAAAAATATTAAAATTCTGGTAAATAACATGATATTTTCTGTCCTGTTATTTTTTTAAAGAATATGTCATGATAAAAATCCTTGATATTAATATATTTTAATTCTATATTTGTCTTATTATTTTTTTTAAATTCAAATTAAATAAAAAATTTCAAAATTGACATTAGTTTTATTTTAAAAAACATGATATTTCATTAAATGCTTTAAAATTATTAACAATATTATAAAATTTGTAGTTAATTTTAAATTATAATAAATAAACAATATGGTACACTCATGATCTAGTTTATTTTTATAATGAACCAATTGACCTCGAAATAGTAAAAACACTTTTATCAATGTTAGGGATGAAGAAGTATTTTTTCTGGTTTCATGCGCTTCTGTTAAAATTAATTTTAAAAAAACATTGGATATTTATTTCATAAAATAGATGTAATTTTTATAATAAACGGTAATGAATTTTTACAAAATTTTCACATTATTTTATTCTTAATGGATAAATTATTAAGGATTGACAGCTGGTTATCTTTGAAAAAACAAAATGTGTAAAATTGAGTAAACCTAAATACTAAGGAAAAAAATAACAAAAATACTTTTATTTTTGGGTGCTGTGAGTATGGATCGATCATAAAATTCATTATCTCAATTATTTTAATTTTTTTAAAGAGAAATCGATAATGGATTCCTCCTAAAATTGAATAATTTTGAGCATTTACAAGAATATAACTCCTCCAACACTATAAAAGAGAACTCACTCTCCCAAATTTTTCACACCTATAAAACCTGTTGGATCAGTAAATACCTGACCAAATAACATCCCAAATTTCTTATTATCATCCTATAATCCTCACTTTGGGATGAAAAAAACCATGTAAGTTCTTTGGTTCAAATCAAAAGGATTTACCCAATGAAGAGGTAATGTTCATCAACAAACATATTTGTTTTATTTATTTTTTAAACCCATTAAATTCTTTTTATTTCTTGATCATATTAAAACATAAGTATAATATATATAAAATAATGTTTTTATGATAATGTTAAGACCATAAACAATACATACTTCCATGAAATGGGTTACGAAATCCTCGTTTCTATGTACAGAGTACGACCACCTTGAGAAACAATGACCTTTTTTTCCATTACCTCTATTAGAGGTTTGAAATAATGATGTAAATACTATTTATATATTATATTAATGATTTAATTGTGATTATTTAATTATTATATAACACATAGCCCCATTTTTTTCTGAAAATTTATAACATCGTTCGTGTGTATGGTGAATTATAGCCTCACGAAGTGATTTTATTCGTTAATGCTTTACAAAGAATGTGCTAGGGGTGTGTTTAACAAAAATATGTGATATATATAAAAAAAATATTCTATTTTAGTGATAATATAGAGATAAATATATATATATATATATATATATATTAGTTACTTTTCTTTCTATCAATATGATAAGAAAATGGAAACAATATTCATGAGCACGTACAACCTACCGACTCCTTGAACAGTTTTTTATATTTCCTATCACGTAATTTTAGGGATAAATATAAATTGAAAAATATTTAATATATATTATATTTATACTATTTTTAAATTTCCATATATTATAAAATATTGATTTAGTTGCGTGAAATAAAAAAATGAAGTCCAAAAATAAACGAAAAACAAAGTGGTTATTACCCATAACATAACAGTAACATTGAATTATTAATAAAAGGGTAATATTTGGTCATAATAAAATAAGATATCATATTAAAAATGAAAATATGGTTCTATAATAAGCTAAATAACTATTTAGGACCACTATAATGGTGTTTAAAGAACATTCAACAAAAAGGAAGCATGAGGTAAGGGTTTTTCTCACCTCACTATTATTTCTGAGAGATATATACCTTTTTAACCACATGTTTTTTAGTTTTGTGTATATAATATCCACAAATTAAGTATATGAATATTAATCTAAAATTTATCAATTTTTTCATACCCATTTGGGGTTCTCACTTCCATGGGGTTTACATTTTCAAAATTAGCAAATCGTTAAAATAGTTTTGTCTCAATTAGACTTATTTGAGAAACATGTTGTGTTATAGTATTAACTTCATTTTTGTGGAGTATACTATTCCAATTTTACATGTTATATCATGATTATAATTATTTTATGATGGTATAAAAAAAATTATTTTATGGTTACTATGATTCTCTGTCACCAAATTGGTAAGAGTCTTTTTGTTACAATCTCATCATTTTCTAGGATTATCTATAATTAAGTGTTAAGATATGAAATCATATAAGTCTCATAAATTATGTTATACTATTATTAATAGTGAAAGTTTCTTATAATTTTACCATTTTTAAACTATTTAGTACATAAAAATTTTGATAAAGTGGTTTTATGAATATCCGACTTCATTTCTCTCTTCAGTCAGAAATCTATGTTCATTCAAAATAGTGTTTTCTAAAAATGTTTTAAAAATATTTTAAAATGATATTTTAATCTAAATTTAAATGGAAAGGATTTATGAAATTGTATTATGTTTTAAATAGTGTTTTAATTTTTTTTTAAAATACTCCTTTATAACTTTAAATGGATTTTTTCACGAAGTTTTTTTTTTCAATATCATTTCTGATTTAAAACATGATTTTCTAAATAAAACGTTAATTTTACTCAAAATTATTTATTTATATAATAATGGTATTTCCATTCAACAACATCAAAAAACATGTTATTAATTATCCTACAGTAGTAATATTTTTTATGAATTCTACCCTCATTATTTCTCTGGATGGATAATGATTGTTTCAAAAAGAGTATTGTGGAAGCTATATCTTTTCCATGGGTTAATCATTTTTTAAATTTATTTTTATAGAACTAGTTTCTTTTCCATGGCAAAATAATTATTCAATTAGATTTAAAATAATCCAATTTCTTTTCTATGGTCTAATAATGTTGTAAAAATAATAATTATTGTTTTTTTGAGATGTATTATCAAATATCATTATGTGTTATTTATTTTCTAGTTATTGGACATTATTTACATTTCAAGGTGTCTGGGATGGTACTAGGTGAGCCCGTTAGAACTTAGATGATGGGGTTCCCCAGATATTCCATGATGATCCTATTAAATCCGATATTATTGGGTGGTCCATATTTCCTTTGGTGATCTCGTTAAATTTTAGATGATGGATTGGCCTAGATAGCATCAGTGTGACCATTATAGCTTAAATGATGGGTACACCAAGATAGTTCTCCAATTAATTAGTTAATGATTTTATTATAAGTATTCTATAAGGTAATTTCAATTAAAATGATTTTGAAATGGTTTTATTAAAATGATTCTCTATGTTACCAAAAAATCATTTCTTATCATGGGATTGTAATGTTTATTTATATCAGGATTGATTTCGCATAGCTTATGATTATTGATTCTGATGACACTATACTTTTCCATGTATTCAAATTTTATTATCTAGTTATTGATGGGTATGTTTTATTTTGGGATTCTCTCATGCACTCTGGTTATATATTCATACCATAATGTACTCTTTTACACATTGATACTAATAAATTGTTAATGGTTATGTTTACCCTTACTGAGCATTTGTGCTCACCCTTCTTCTGTTTCCTTTTTCCCAGGTTAAAAAAAATTATTTTGAACTATTTATTTCTATAAATTATTCAACATGGATGATTTTTATTGCATAATGTAAAATAAGAGGATCTAGGTTAAACAATATAAGTGTTTATTTAAAGTCATGTGAATTGTTTATATAATATTTTATTCAAAATTTATAAAAATATAACCCTAAAATATCTTCATGTTTTTAAGTGATCTAATTTTTCAATGGATTTTTTAAGGTTTTTATGAATGAAATTGGGTCACAATTATCTACATCAAATCTGAAAATTTGTAGTTTATGATTCTAGCACATGATCTGGAATTGTAGGTCCTGAGGTGTTATAAAAACCCCTTAGAAGATGTTACCTGAATGTAACACTCAATACCATTAAGTATTATTAAATCTATATATACCATATAAAATGGATTTATTTGAACTATATAAAACAAATTATGTATACAACATTAAATCAATCCTTAATAAAGTAAAATGTAGATGAAATACCTTAATGTGAGTTCAGAGTTTACATTTATATCCTTTTTCTTTTATATAATAAAATTATATTAATTTTTTTATTATTTATGAAAATTTTATAAGGTTATAAATATATCATAAAACCATTTATTCCAATTATTTTAATTTAATATTTAATTACATAAACATTTATGTCCATGTCTTTTGTTTGAAGACATTTGATTCATTATTGAAAAACTAATTCGGTATGTTGACTATGGTAAAATATGTAATTGATCCATAATCAATATAATAATAATCAGAAAATAATTATTATATCTATCAATTAATTAACCATTTAAAACCAACCATGAATTATTTTTATGAAAAATGAATCATGTTACAATCCTATAGATTATTGTTCATACATACAAGTGTGTAATGTTTCTGCTCCTCAAAAAACAGGATAGAAATATGAAATGTTTTATTTTACCATTATATAATGAGTATTATATCTTATATATCATATTATATATTTAAATACACTTATATATATAATCCTTGCTATTTGGTCCGGAGAAATCAATCGCATAGCTTTGTAGAGGTGATAATACACACATACGCACGGATGATGTTATCGTATTTAAATGGATTTAATGGTAATGAAATACTTGATATATTATATATACGTAATAATTATTATTCATTTAAAATTATATATACATAAAATGTCTCATTATAACCTATTTGGAAAGTTGGTGATGGAAAATGAATTTCAGTGCTTCACAAAAAAGCAGTTCGTTGTACACAAAAATGATGGATTCATTTACTATTTAAGGGAAGAATAAGATGGATATAGGTTATTAAATTGAAAACCATCATGAAACTCTATATATTATTCCAGTGATATTATTTCATTGTGTTTGAATACGATTTACTGATGTATAGGAATAAATAAAAGAAAATTATTTAGTTAAAATTAATACATATTTTTCAGCAAACAATATTTTTTTTACATCGTAATCCATAAAAGGATGTTATTATTCGAAAATTAAGACATTAAAAACATAGAGATGAATTTTAGTTAGGAATTTTGTTTGATATTTTTTGATATACTATTCTCAAAATGTGTGAGGAATATAGGGGAGGAGGTTCCCTTTTATAAGTTGAGGGAGGGGAAATCGTAGAATTTTTTATGTTATAATATTAATATAAGTTAGTTTCCTGGTTAATGTGTCAAAAAATTTAAACAACATAAAGATAAAATGAATTTTATTCTAAATAATCAAATACAATAAAATTTTATCATTTTTATATTATTTTATCACCCTTATATCTGTGATTTATGCCCCATTAACCCTTTTTATAATTACCAAGATATCAATGTTTTTTTACTCTTTGTTGGACAATAAATTTATAATAAAAACGATTCATTGATATAATATGGTTGAAATTTTAAACCATGTTCATTTCAATTTTCCATTGAATTTTTTTATGAATATTAAAAAATTTAATAAAACCCTAATTATTATATAAAATATCATTAATGTAATTTTTTGATACAAATGAAATATTATAAAATAATATGTGTCTAACTTATGTTAAATGGTTGAAAAAATTTATTTATTATAATTTAAGAATATATGGTATTAATGTAATCATAAAATCAAAATTATCTAGGTTTTTATATCATTTAAAACATTATCTTTGGGTTTAATCCCTTGGTTCCCAGATTTGAACCTAAACCATAGTATTATTTCTTTAAATATTAAAAGAATATAATTTTACTTATAAGGTAATAATTTCATCATAAATGGAAAAAGTGATGAATGTTTCTACCATTGATAAGCCTACTTTTAATCTCCCAATATTTTTATGAATGATAAATAACATAATAAAATATAAGCTATCATAAAAAGAAATTAATTTCATTTTAATAACTATACTAAAAATTTCATACTGAAAATAAGAAGATAAAAATGTATTTCGAATATAAAAATTTATATCATCTAAAATATGTTATATTTCCCTACAAATGTTTTCAAAAAATATAACTCACACAAATAAATATAACTTCTATATTTTTATAAATCAATTATATTATTTTCTTTCTACTTCAATAATATCTATATTGGCATTGACTATGAATTTAAGGTAATTATTACATCCCTGAAAATTAATATTTTATGACCATGATAAAGATATAATAAATAGTTAAAATTGCCATTTATAACCAAACATATGATTTTTTTATACCTATAACAAAATATTATAGGTGTAAAAAAAACATGGACATTTTATAATTTATATTTAACTCAAATAAGATAAATGTAATAATCAATTGAAAGTTTTAATAAATTTCCAAATTTTATATTTTTTGATGATTATAGTTGAAATATATTCTTACAATGAAATATAGGAATGTTTCATGTTTATTTTGAGACCTTATCATATTATTTTTATACACAATTAGTTAATTGACCTTTACCCAGGTAATAAAAATAAACAAAGGTAAATATTTATAATGAAAAACAAAAAATGGAATTTATTATACAATTTGAACAATATGATTCCAAATCTGGGATTAATTTTTCCTGATTCTGAATTTAGAATGGGAAGAAAATATTTGACTATAAAATTCATTGCACAATGAAAAAAATATTAATTTTTTTTATCCTTAAAATAAACATATTACAAAATCTGGTATAAATCCAATTTGTATGTAATTAATTAGAATACTTAAAAAATAAATAATGATTGTGATAAAATTAAAATCTTAATGGTATTTATTATTGAATGCAAATGATATATTTACAAAAAAAACTATATATATTTTTTATGTACTAAAAATAACTACTTCACGGAAAGTCTAAATATTTGACCTAATCCATTTTGATATGATTATTTCATTAATTATATCCTTTTTATAAAATAGAATTTATAAATTTCTAGAAATCAATGATAATAAATTTATTATAAAATTAAAATTATATCATTTTTTAAGAAAATATAATTTAGAAACATAAAATGACTACTAAAACATTGATTGATTTTTTTACAAATCATTAATCAATAAATTGTTAATGAGTATGAAAATTATATATATTGAATAATGTGGTTAATATTATTCATAACCATTAATTATATGGTTAGGTTATTACTGTAATATTTAAATTTTAAAATTACATGGTTCGTTTAATATCAGTGTTGCATATTGTATAAGCTATCTAATATAGAGTTATTTTTAAATAACTGGATATTACATTCCCTCTTTAATAAAGTAAATAAATTAAATTTGAATTTGATTATGGTAATCAAGGGATTTAAATTTTAAAATTTATTTTTTGAAACCCCTGGTTATAAAAAATTAAAAACAAATCATCCTTTTGAATATAGTGAAAAATAAATATGAAGGTATTCTTCAATAACACATAAAAAGTTTCAAAATAAGATTTCATTAGTCAAAACTGAAAATATAGACATGGGGGAGAAATTTAATGTCTGAATGATGTATTTTGGTAGATACTGTGGTAACAAGAATGTGAATGACTAAAAAATCAAAAATCAAAATGTCATTAATATTACTATTAATTCATCATAATTAAATGTAATAGGATAAAAAAATTTATATATATTTTTTTACAAAGGAGGATTTCATTTAGAATCTACATTAAAAACATAATTAAGTATACTTACATGATAGATATAATGTTATCCTTTAATAAATTACCACTGAAATATTATCTTTTTATAAAAAACATAAGTATTCAAAATGACTTTTAAATGATCAAATAACTAAATAAACTTCTTAAGGATCACATATATTTATAAGGATAATAAAATCTTCTACACATATTTTAAATTTAACCAAAACTAAATGGTTAGCACTCAAATAGATAATAACCAAAATGAATAAACCATCATAAGAAGAAATAATTCAATAAAATATATATGTAACAATAACACCAAATATGGTATATGTACAATTAATTGAATTAAGAACCTTATATCCCAAATAAAATTATAATTAAAGAATTTTTTAACCTCAAATTTTTTCTCATACCTTTTTTAATAAATCCATAAAAATAAATGGTATTATTTTGAAATAATCATTCACAGGAATCCTTAAGATTTCATATACCATAACATAATAAAATATCTCCCCAAAAAATTAATCTTCTCAAAATAAGATCACTTAAACCTCAAATGGTGTGTCTGAGTCATCAAAAATATGATCAAAATTAATCTTATATACCCATATTTTCATCCATAAAACATAAATTAAACTCACAATAAAACATCATAAACACCAATGTTATCTAAACGCTACTTTGATACCAACTATAACATTCCCAACCCAACAAACATGTCACCGAGTGCATGAAACATAATTATTATATTTCATACATTTAAAATAATAAATGTGACCAAATTTAAAAAATAAAAAACATAAAAACTAAAATGTAAATATGGATCAAATACAAACCAATTTATATTTTATTATTTATGTTTTAGTGATTTTTTACAAACTCTTATATAAAAATATGGATACACAAACAAAAGATTCATAAAGATCAACATCATGTCCCACTAAGTTCATCACATCTAGTAACCTTATTAGTTATAGTATACCAAAAACCATTCCTCAAAACATGGGGAAATGGGAAAATAATTATAATGAGATAAAATTCTCAATAAGTATAGTCATAAGAATTTACGATTCTATATCATCTAGGAGAATAAGTTAAGTTTAAGGGTATTATGGAATAATCAATGTTCATGAAAATAACATAAGATAACTTATACCCATCAATACTTGGATCATTAAACATGTTACATAATATAAAACATTATAAAGGAAAGAATCATGGGTATCAATAATCTTGTTCATTTTTTTTCAACCATGATAAAAGGAAACATTAAATGATTTTATATTCTATAATGAAAATTTATTGGTATCCTAGAACCATAACATTATAATCCAAGTAAGATATAACTTTATTAAAGTTATACCCATATGAGAAACATCCCTAATAAACTCATTACATCTTAATTTTAATGATAAAAAACATTACTTGATGAATTGGATAGCATTGTCATGCCCACCAATTAAATAATTTGTATTGGGATCACCCATCATATTAGTTGTTTCGGGGTCACCTATTCAGATAATCTATATTGGGATAACCAATTCATATATTCTGTATTAGGCTAACCCATTGGATTAAGATGTATTTGTAACACTCACCATTATCAATAATGTTGAACTATAATTTATTAATAAAAAAACTAATATCTTTAACATTTCAATATCACACTGTTGAAAATAATTATCATTTCTTTATGGCTTGTTTATCCTTTAGAAAAGAAATTGGTTTCATGACAATCCCTATCAAAAAATCATCATAAGGCACCCATTGAAATAATATGGATTGAATTTTATGATCATATTCCCCAAGAATAAAATTAATAAATAATGGATTCTTAAATAATTGAATCTATTTTTTCAAAGAACATTAAAAAATATTCATTAAAAATAAGGGAATAGACCCTTTTCCTAGAGAATTCATTTTTAATAATTTCTAAAATATTGGGGAACAACTTTTCATTAAAAATAAATATTTTAAATTGTAAATAAACCCTAACATAAAAGAATTTTCATGGTGGTGGGAAACTATACATTTTCTAACTACTAAAATTAAATATTCTTGTTAAACTTTTTTATGATAGTATAAAGTGACGCATGTAGAAAACATTAAAAAATTACCATTAAAAACATTTAAAAAATGTAAAATATTATGGAAAAAATCCCTAAGAGATAATTTTATAGAATAAAATTCTAGTAATAAGATAAATAAAACAGAGTAATAGTTTGTATAAATGTTTTTAAAAAAGATAAAGCAATGATTTTAAAATAAACATACAAAATTTTGAAATAAAAAACAATTTAATAAAATGAAAATAATATTGAAAACAAAATTACATGACTATAATAGATTCGTGGTATTATATTAAAATTTTTTGTGATTAAACAAAATAAATGAATATATGTTCATCAATAGAAAACTTTTCTTAAAAAATTATGTTTCAGATGAGAAACCCATGAAACTCGGGTAATACAAGAATAGAAATCCCATTGAATTTTGTAAGGAAAATTTATTCTATAAAACCTATAATTACAATGATTAAATTTTTGAAATCACATTCATGGGATGTTAAGTACACCATATAAAGCTAATCATGGTTTATAACATAAATTACCACTCAAATAATTGAAATTGGGACCAAGAAAACATTTTCAACATTTACAACATTTAAATCAATATTTCATGAATGTTATAGATAAAAAAACATAAAACATAATGATAAAATAATAATTCATGGTTTGATATTTCAATATAAAGAATATAAATATTTTAAAAGGATTTTGGTTCAAATTTCAAGACATGTATCAAAGAAATATAATTTGTGATGAATAGCCCTTATAAAGATCATATCCCTAAATTGTGAATTAATAAATGGAGTGATTATGTGTAAAGAAAAAATTTACACGAAATAAAGAAAATAAAACATAATATTATATAAATACCAATTCACACGTAATCATTCCATATCAAAGTCAATTATGTAGAAGTATAACCCAATGAAAGAAAATTTTGTTAAGAAACATATTACCTCATTAGTAACTTCTTAATTCCAACCCATTAGATGGAGTAAGATGAATTGTTACCTAAAGTACCATGAGGTATTAAAGATTTATGATATGTCATTTAAAATTTTATTATATACATAATATAAAAAAATTAGGTGTACGGCATTACTACATTTTTTAATGAAGGAAAATTTACGTTTAATCCCTTACAATGAGTCCAAACATTCCTTATATCACCATTTAGTTTTTTTTAAAGTATCAATTAAATTATTATTAAATAAATTTTTATATATTTATTAATTTATCATTAAATTAATTTCTTCATTTTTTTAAATTATATAATTAATTAATTAATTGGTTATGTCTATGTTATGTATTTTCAGGATATTTGGTTTGTAGTTGCAAAAAAATTGGTATGTTGACCATGGTCAAAGTGGAAATTATTATATAATATATATGTTAATATTTATGAAATAATTATCAATTTCACAAATTAATTTTTTTTAAACCCACCATGAATGATGGTTATTAAAAATAAATCATGTGACACTAATGAATATGGTATGTTGTATGCAAAAATTTATAAATTTTGATTTTTTAACAAACATGATAGAAATAACGTCATAATTTTTTAATCATTCCCTAATAAGGATTATAGAAGAAATATTATATTAATTAATTAAATACACACACAAACACACACACACATATATAAAATCCAAGTGATGTGGCGTAAAAAATAAATCACATCACTTCATGGTGGTCGTAATCCAAACAAATGTATGAATGCTGATATCATTTTTTTAAAAATTGAATGGTAAGAAAAAATATGAAATATTATCATTGAACAATGGTAATTATTTCCTTAATATAACATATAATAACTATATCCATAACAATTACCAGTTGTAAGAGGTGGTTATGGAATAAAATTACATCGGTTCATGAGAAGGTAATCAGCTATACACAGGAGCGATGGATTAATTTTACATTTCAATGAATAAGTACATTTATATATGTTATTACATTATTTAAAAATTTATTTACATTTAATATAATGGTGTTATTATTTTATAATTATAATATAAAATTTTTAGGATGTACAATAAGAAATAATACTTAAACATTTTGTAAAAAGTTATACTGCATGACCATAAAAAAATATTTTATTTACATATTAATACATCTGAGATTGTTATTATTAAAAAAATTAAGACTTTTATAAAATTTTTATGTATGTTAGTTAAGAATTATAGTATGTATTTTCCATGATATATTGATCGAAATGTGTGAGGAAGAGGGGAGAGGAGGTGCCATTTTAAATGAGAGGGGAGTGGAATTTTTGGTATTTTTTATAGTATTATATTAAAATAAATTAGTTTTCATGTAATAAAAAATAGAAATTGATATAATTCATATTTATGATGATTATGTGTTGAAAAAATCTCAAACATTAAAATTCTGACATGTTTATATTTTGTTTTAACCTTTATCTCTTTATTTTCATACATGTTAACAATTTTTAAAATTAACGTGATATGATTATTTTTTACTATTCAGGGGTCAAGAAAGTAACTAAACTAGATATATGACCCATAAATAGAAATATATTTTCTAAATAAATATTTATCATTTTCTTGGCCACATATAATACATTTTTCTATGAATTTTTTAAAAAAATTAATAATATATTATTTATTAAACAATATCATTAATATAATTTTTGGAAATACATGAAATGTTATAATATACAATGTGTCGAACTCATGTAATATTATTAAAAAATGAAATAATTTTCAATATAAGGAATATATATTAATAATTTAATCATATAATAGAATTTTTAATGATATATATATCATTTTAAAACTTATCATTTCATTTAACTTTGTGGTTAACTAATTGTATCCTTATTTGTTATAATGAAATATTTTTAATATTAAAGGGTTATAATTATACTTATTTGGTAAAAATTGGAACATTGATATAAAATATATGAAAATATAGATCATTTATCATCATACTTTCAATATTGAAATATTTTATGTTGATTAAATATTTTAATGAAAAATTATGTATCATAAAATACTATTAATATCATTTTAGGAACAATTCACATAATTTGGCATTGAGAAAAACATAAAACAATCATAATTATAATATGATAATTTTAACCATAAATAATATTTTATATTTATCTTAATTTTGTTAATCATTATATCATCTCACAAAATATTTCATTTAGAGTTCATGAAATCATTTATATAATTTTTTAAATATTTTCACTAGCACTAAGTCGGTAATTCATAATAATTTAATGCAATTTTTTCTTAACCAAAAATTTAAAATAAATTAACATGATATAAAAAATTATTAATATTCTAAATAAATAGTTAAAACCAACATAAATTTCTTTTATCCCAACCAGAAAATATTATTAATGTTAAAATGAAGAAACTAACAGTTTTTAATTTATATTAAAATGAAATAATATAATTGTTTTCCTAAAAATGATGTGGAAATAAATGACCTTATTATATAATATTTGATACTTATGGATTATATATATTCAAAAATTGAAATATAGGAATGTTTTTGGCTGATTTTGAGACCTTATATTTCTATTTTTAACATTAAATGTCTAATTTACTTTTACTGTGGTAATAACAATGTACAATTTTTACTATTCTTAATAAAGAAAATAAAAGATAATTATTAATCACATTTTAAGCTAATGTATCCCAATATTGGATCCATTTTCTATAATCTCCATTCTACTTACACTATCAAAAATATACCTTATGTGGTGATGTTTTGAGTTTAGGACCTACCTATATGCCTTGACATCCTTTTTCCAAGTCTTAGTGCATCATATTTCAAAGCTTCTCCCAGAATGGTGGATCCTAAACCATTGTTTTACAATGGGAATGTAGTGATTTCATTTCCATTTTTATCATATATAGGCTCCTATTCAACTTGTTCAATCACTCAAGAGTTATATAGTTCTCAGTTTCATCCATTAACTTTGACTATTAACCAAGATATAAGACCCCAAAACATTTCACTATATAAGAAGAAATTTATCCATCAGAACAACATTAAAAATGTAATTCAATTCATTTTTCTCACCATTTGGATATAGATATCTCCAATTTCAACACATGAGTGGTCTCTTTGGTTTATCATAGACTGGTTTCTACTTCTTTTCATACATAGGTTATAACATTGTTGAAATTGGCTCACAATGGTCATCCAAGCTCCCAATGGTCTTACAAGGAGATTCCAAGCCTCAAAAGTATATCACCAACATGAGGATGGGATTTCAAAGAGGAATATATCGCATTTTCGGATATCTATGAATGAAATTATCATGATCACAAAGGTGGTGAGGTGTAGTGATTTTTATTCAAGAAGGGGTGAATGACTCACAAATGAAGTGACCACATTTCTACAAGTATGAATAGTGCATACTGTATTTCAAATCCTCCACCAGTTTATAGTATAGGAGGCATCTCCTTAATACATATGGAAACAAGCTTAGTGTAATGATATCCAACAATGGGTATGGGATCCCATTGTACTACACAGACACACACACCTCCTCATAGACTCTTGATGACATAAATGTGTCATCCTGGGCTTATCCCACCATATACGCACTTATGATGGTCCACCTATTATTACTACTGACTCTTCTTTATTATTAGCTTTATTCCATATCCTTCATTGGCAGGTATTTGGTGTACATTTATCCAATGTAAGATAAAATTACTTTATAAAAATACTTTAAATATTAACATAAATCTTTATCCTGTAATATTCTGTCAAAATTAAAAAAATATTCATTTTCCCAAACCATTGATTAAAATTAAAAATACCCATAAAAATATATATCAATTAAATAAATTATCTAAATTAATGAAAATAGAATAATTTTATAATTTTAATTTTAAAATATTCATGTATAAAATGAATCATATAAATACCCCCACACATAAACCAATGCTTATCCTGAAGCATAAAATCTCAACATATATCAAATAAATGGAATATATGTTACTAATATATAAAATTTAAAAATCAATAATGTGGGAAAATTTCAAATAGGGATTAATTAATTTTCAATTTTAACATATGAAACTTTTATAAAATCCAAACTTTTCACTAAATTATTTGATATTTCCCCATTAAAATGATAGAATTTATGCTTTCTTCTATTCAAGCCTCTTAAGATATCATTAATAAGCATGCCAGGTTTTCATTTTATTCACCATGACTTTTAACCCATTGTAACAACATATATTTACTTGCACTCCTACCATGAGTATATTCTCCTCCCATATGTATATAAATGACCTAAAATGTCTATTTTGTAAATAAAAATATAAAAAATAATCATGGGGGATTATCATTATGGATTGAATGATTTTGAGGCTGAAGGTAGTTAGTTATTGATGTGAAAAACATTTATAATAAAAAAATTATTAATCAAAAGCAAATTGAAATACAAATTATGTAATGGGTGACAAAAATATCCCCTTCAATATGACAACACCATCTTCCCATGAATAATCTAAAGGAAAAATTCTTGAAATAAAAATGAACGAATCCTACCATATTAAAATTGTCCTTCTATTGTCATGTGTTTTCCATGTTTTTATTGAAAAATAATTTATTCCCTTCCATAGTTTAATTATGAAATATCTCAAATACACCACCCAACATGAAACATATGAAAAACATATGTTAGAAAATGCTTATTTTTTTCCCTTCAAAATTAATAACATTTTTCAATTATTTTCCACTAAATTTTAAATTTTTACCATGGGGAATAATCAATAGAGTGAAATGAATGATATGTGAACCTATCTCAATATCACATGTGCCTCCTCAACATTTATCCCCAAAATAGTGCATCCCTTCAACCATACATGATCGGTCCACATAACATAAACTTTTGAATATCATAAAAAACATATAGATTAATGTAGGTAATGATATGATTACTCGTAATTTGGATATTCCCAAATAATATTAATTATTTATTACATGGTATAAATAAATTATAATATAATTGAACGTCTAAATCATAATTTCCGTGAAATTAAAATTACTCAACATTATTGAATTTTAAATTTTTTATTTATAGTGTTAACCAATTGAATGATTGTTCTTTTAGAAAACCTATTATAATACTTCTCAAAAAAAAATATAAATAAAAGATTATAAATATAGGATTATAATTCCTATTTGTAATTTAAAATATTTAATCTTTATTAATAACTTATTGTATGAAATTTAATAACAAATTAATTAATAATAATTTAATGAATTGAAACTATGAAAATGGTTAATGGATTTTGTTTTCAAGAATTATATAATTAACATAAATAAATATTCCTAAAATTATTAATCCTATGAATATGTATATTCATTTAATTCACCAAATAACTCATTTAATATAATTATCATTGAAAAATAATACATGGAATCATGGTATTGCATGGTGAATCCAGTATCCCAGATCCAAAATATTGAAAAGTTAAAATATAGATCTTGAAATTTATTCTAGCACTAAAAATATTTCAAGAAAATAAAGGATAATATAAAAACAAAACAAAAAATAAAAATCCTTTCTTAATGAGGATCCCTTCTACTGTCATTTCTAAATGTGCTAACATGTTCTATCATGATGGGAAAATTAAAGAAGACATGAAATAGAATTAATATGGTCCATTCCATTATGCTAAAAATAGGAAAGGGTAATTGAAACTATTTACTAATATATTCTGAATATTAGTCCAAATAAAAATTTAATTTCCGAGATAATTTTTTAAAAATTCTGATTCCTCCCACAAATTTCATGTTTAGGGTCATTACGTTCAACCTTCCATCATTTTATCTCATGTAATTAGAGTATCATAAATAGATAAATTTATGATATTGACAAAATATTGAATTTATTTTACATATTTGGTGTCTATTATCCCCATATTCATTTAAAATTTCGTGAAAATAAAATGTTTATTCGAACAAGTGGTGGAAAATATTATATAAGCAATACCATTTTGGACACACTTTATAGTACTCATACTTCTACTATATTTATTTCTTCTCAACCTTGATTTTCGTTAAAAACACTTCAAAATTATACCTCGCTTTATTTTATTTATCATAATCATATTGATGTGTTAAAAAAAATTTATATCATTTAGTACATTTTCTGAACTAATTAATGTCTATCCAAACACAGTACTCGTCTTCCACCTCTTCTTATTGTTTTTATTCTTGTTTTGTTGGTACATCAGTTTTTGTTTTCAGTTATTCCTATTTAATATCATATTTAGTTTACTTCTATAACACCATTAATATAATATAATCCTAGTTTTAGTTATACCCTCTCCCATTTTATTCTTCATATTAATTATTAATTATATAATTTTGTTCTTGTTCTTCTTCCTCCTTGGGTTTAGTAAATGTGAGGGGGTTTATTAAAGAAAACATAATGTAAATGTTATATTTGTTATAAAAGGAAATAAATAAATCAAATTCATCATTAGGATTAGATCCTATGAAATAATATTCAATATTATAATTAATTTTATATACCTCCATGACAAATACATTGGATTTTACAACTTATTTTTCCATTTTCTCAAATCCCTTTTATCCCGCCTTGATAATTTTTTCCAATCCTCAGATGTAATTCTCATCCATGATTGAGTGGGGTTGTGCTACCCATGATTATATATGTTTCTCATATATTTGGATACTTTGGATCTTAATTTTAAGTTAATCAATTTATTCATAATGTCTTGAATTTTTATTTTTTATTCAAATGTGGGGCTTCATCCTTGATTTTTTTAAGCACACACAACTAAGAACACTAGAGAACATAAAAGGAATTAATTAAAATCAATTTAAAATAAAAAAAATTAAAAATTAAATGTAAAAATATTTTCTAAACAAATTCATTAAATCATTATCAATGCCTTCTCCAAGATAGTGACACAAAAATCAATACTCATATATTTCAACATTAATTATTCTACATCAAAATATATTTCTAAATTATTTCCCATAAACAAAAAACTATCTACCATAAATTATTGTTTAGCTATTGAAAGATGTGGTCCAACCCATAGTGAATAGGAAACTATACAATTAAACATAAAAGACAGAAAAACTATATAGAATTAAAACTACTAAAAACTATACAATAATAAAAATAAGGGGTGACAAATTGTACTTGAAATTTCAATTCTTAAGGTCATAAAATAACATTGTTGAGAGAAAATAATTATGGTGATGTTCAAAATGTTGTCAAAATTAGGTTCAGTTGAATCTATTGATCATGAAAGATACCATCCACACTCTGGGATCATGTTTTTCATAATGTTCATGGTACTTCAGATCACCAAGAGGTGGGTAGCACAAATAAATGATCAAACATCTGGAAATTATAGTCTAATGGTCATGTGGAAAGATTTCACCATATAACTCACATTATAAAGGCATTTAAACACTCAAAATAAATGGTATGCTCAAATAAACAAATGTGGTAAAACTGACTCACTCACCCCTCTCTTATAATGTTCTAGAAAAAATAGATTCTTGGAAGATAGATATTCATTACTGAATAAGAGTGAGAAACTAAAATAAAATAATATAAAAATAAACATACATGTAAAATAAATCCCCAGTTACATGGAAAACCCCAAAACAATAATATATACTATCACATTCTATCCATGAGAGGGTATAATTTTAAAATTTATTATATAATATGTATGGGGGGACTTCATTAGCAGTAAAAGTCCTCCCAAGACAGTAATTTTTTAGATTTTATTAGTAGAAATTCCCTATTTTTGTATGAATATTTCTCAAAGATATAAGAATTTATCAATCAGTCAAAATATTATCATCTTAATTCTATAGATATCTCGGATAAATCATTCATATATATTTTATTTATAAATTTTATAGTAATCTATAATCTCTCTCAAAAATATGTCTTGATTATCCAAGAGCGATATTACATTATAAAAACTAGAATATTCTAGTAATTGTTTTCCTTTATCTTAAATCAATAACTATTATAATAATAATTCATAAACTATTTAAATATGAATTAACCCTTTATTATTATATCATTATCCACATTTCACCATCCTCTTTATATCTCCCTTTTAAATATTGAAAATCACACACACATGGGATGAGCTAGTCAACCTTCTGTAAATATTTTAAATATCAATCATATAGAGTAGGATCACAAAATTAGTCTATTTAGTAGCAATATTTAGAATATACCTTCTTTTATTATTCTTAAGAATTCATAATGCATAGTTCCACACCATATCCATAACCATTTGAATCATTAATAATCTATATTCAATTACAATAATCATAAACATGTTATAGGCATTGAAGTATTGGGTTTGAGATGATGAATTCATACAAAAATTTCATTCTTCATGACATAGTGCATCATTTTTCCAAGATACTCTATTCCTGGAGTAACCTCATCCATTAGATCACCGAGGTTATATAAACATTTTACTAGTTTTATAACATCAAGAGGGCCATGTTCAATAATATCAAGCACATAATTGGAATATCCTTCCCCTTCAAATAATAAAACTCTCCTTATCAACCATAAGCTAAGACACAATGTAATATTAGAATATTTTCATAAGTTTTTATCCAACCACATCATTCAAAATCATATTCAAGCCACTTTTCTCACTATTTTTATCTTGAAAACTCCCTGTGAAAAAGGATAATGGCCTCTATAAAGTATAAAATATTATTTTCATCTTCATTTATATAGGGGATAAAAATTCTTTGATATGGGATGTATTTGGTCATAAAAGATCTAAGTGGTATTCTATAGAGTTTCTAAGACTCAAACGTAACTCTCATACTCAAACCCTTTCTTTTTTTTGGAGGTTATTAAATTTTATGGTCCCAACCATGGTGTTCTACCAAGCTCAATGGCTAATAGGATTAGCATGATCTATCATTGCAGGGGTCTGTAACTTCAGAAGGAGGTGACATCATTTATATTATTATGAATAGTGCATAATGAATTTCCAATCCAAAATTGGGTTCTATGTAGATCATCCTTCAAAAATTGATCTTTATCCTTAGTGGATAAGGTTTTTACTACATGAATGGGATTATGTTTAACAATACACACCTCCTCGTGAACCCGTACTAATCAGCATGGGTCAAGAGTGCCGTGGACCATGCTATGTGTGCTTCAAATAACCCATATATTCTTTTTGGTTACTCTATGTTTTTACATGGCTTGGTTATATATGTCCTTTAATGCCTGGTAGTTAGGAAAATATTTCTAATTTAAGAAAAATAACATTATAAAAATCATTCAAATATGAACATAAATCATTCATAGGTAATATTCATTCCAAACATATAAATATGGTCATTTTTCTAAAATATTGAATAAAATTATAAATACCCATTAAATTATATATCAAGTAATTAATTTTTCTTAATCAGTAAAAATCAATAAATTTAATAAATTTAATAAATTTAATTTTTAAATTTTAATGTGTCAAATAAATAAATAAAACTCACTAAATTTTTCTTTGAAGGATGAATAAATAATTCCTCCTTATAGACTACATTCCCATGAAAATAAAATTCCTTAATCATAAATGAACATTTTCTAAATTTTATATATAATTCATTTTATATGGCTCTACGATGAATGACTCACAAATGACTCTTTTTCTTATTAATAATTTTAGTTTATATAAATATATCATTTGTAAATTATACAAATAAATTACCAAGATAATCCTGGAATGTTATGTTTATTAGATTGATAAGAAATTCACTTAATTATTCAATCCATAGGGAGTTTTTGTAAATTCATAATGTTTATACCTTGTATGAAATTTCTTCTTTAGTATATTCTCCATATTTAAATACAGTTTATGAAACCCAAAATGAAGATTAATCATTTAAATATAGGGATATTCTCGAATATTATTGAATAATAATCAATATATGGAAGACTATATTATGTTCATTGTAGTAACATCACTGATATCCCTATAATCAATGCATAACATCATAGACCAATCATTATTCATAACAAAAAGAATATGGTATCCCAATGATGAAATACTAGGGTATATAAATCCCTTACCATGTAACACCTGTAGTTTTTTCATTAATTCTACTAATTCCACAACGGTCATTTGATATTGAGTTTTAGGTATAGGTTTTTCATCATATATGATAATAAGGGAAAAATTAACCTCTAATTCATTTTATTTTCTAGGTTTTTCTTTAATAAACATATCAATGAACTATTTCACAATAGGTATATCCTATTATATAATGATAAAATTAATATTCATAGGTTTTGAATGTTCTTATTATGTAGTAATTACATTAAAGATAGAATCTTGGGTTCAATTTATAAATTCTATAGATGATGTATTATCCCCTCTAAAGAAAAGAGTTTCATATCACAATCTCAAATCCTATTATCATCTCTATGGAAATATTTTTTTTCACTATAATTTGAAAGAAAAACCATACCAAGGAAAATATCAAAAGAAAAAATATGTATAATAATGATGATTCAAAAATTTTATGTTTTTTTTCTAATGGGTATTTTCTATCACCTCCTAATTTTAATAATATTTCCTCTAGGAATATTTATTAATGAATCCTTTCTTAAGGTCCTAGGGAAATATCTAATTTCCAATGAAAATATGGAAGATATAAAAGAGAATTAATATCCATAATGAAGTAAATATTTAAACAAATATGACATTATAATCAATGTATCTAAAACCCCATATTTATGAACTTCATCCTTTGTGGTAGGGATGTCATATGTGTGGTTGAGCTCTCTTGGCCTTTTTTGAGTAAAATTACATTGATGATTATGGTATTAATTTAAATAGTTTCCCAAATCCAAATAGTAAAATTAGTGGGAATTGATGGATTAGTTCTAGAACATAAATTCATGGCTTTATTATACTTTCTCTACACACATGAAGAAAACTCCAATTTCCATCAATCATGATCCATGGAGATTCATTTGAAAACTATTACAAGATGGAAATTCCACCCATACCTTCTTATCATTTTTCATATTTATTTTTTTAGAGTTTACATCAGCCTGCTTCATTTTTTACCTTCCTAGAAAATAGAATACATTCAGTATATTTTGTTACCCTTTCAATTTTAAACTAATAACATTATATATGATATCATATATGACACAAAACACCACATTTTATGGAAACCAAGATATACTATGAAAATACTATTTTTTTAATGTTACCTTTATAATATAGAAATAGATTTGGAGGGAATTAAACATGTTATTCACATTAATAAAATATTTATAAAGGTATAATATAATTTTACTTTAAATAAGTACTTAATTCTCAATAGATTCATTTTATGCTTCCAAAATACTTTTTCTTTAAATTTGGTTTCAATATTAATTTTATGTTTGGGATGAATAATTGACATAACAAAATTTTAGAAATTTTATATTATAAAAATCATATAATTTTTAAAACTATCATTTCAAAATAAATATTGTGGGAAAATATCGGGTTTTTTTTAAATGGTTGATTTTTCAGTAAATAAGGAAAATACTGGTTTTTGTAAAATTATCATTTCTTTACAATAAATTATGTAATATAAAATTTCTACAATGGTTCGAATTTTATTTAAAATTTTGAAATGTATAATTTTGTTATATTTAATATAATTATTTACATTTTAATAATTTTTACACCATATTTTGATCTATGTTTTTTTATAGGCTTAGAAATAATTGTTTTGGAATTTTTTTAAGTACATAATTCTTCTCTATATTAATTAAACAAAATTAACCATAATGAAAAATGATTTAAATTTTGTATCTATTATACTTCTAAATATAGGATATTTATTCAATTTAATGGTTATTACTAATTATACATTTCATCTAATTTAATCTTAAGATTGACAATTAAATTTATTAACTATCAATTTTTAAACATGATTAGATGGTTTATATTCAGTTAAATTATACCTCTTATATGAATTGAATATAATAAAAATTTATAAAAAATTTAGAATCATGATAATTAATATTATATAATTGGTTCAACTTAGTATTTAATCACAATGATTAATAAGTACAGTAAAAAAATTATGGTGATTATGTTCAAAATGAGGTTTTGCGTATTAAATGCTCTGGTGCTAAAATTCATTTTCCAAAAAAATGGATTTTAATTTGATAAATGGGATTTAATATTAATAATTTTTTGGTCTAAATTATTAAATATTAATAATTTAATTTTTGAATGAAATGATAAATTACCTTTGTTTGAAAACTAATTAGTATGGAAAAAACCAAAAATAGTAGATGTATGTAAACATAGAGGATAAGGGAATAAAATGAATAAATCAATTTTTTTCTTTATGAGGTGTGGATTTACATTAACTTCCCTCGAATATTTTATTTAAAATTTGGTAATACTTAGGTTGAGTGTTACATCTCATTATTCAATAGTATTTGGTGTTTAAAAAATGCTACACATCCTCAATTGTATAAAAGAAAATGCCTCCCTTCACTTAGTGGCACTTATAAAGAAATTTATCTTGAAAACCCCATAATAAAATCTATTTAAATCATCCATATTCACATTCTTGATGTTATTGTACTCCCTAAATATCAATCCTTGAGTCTATAATAAGAGATCCAATGTGGTTTTCTATAAGTTAGGGAAGTTGACTACAACAAGTTATTTATTTTTATTTACTATTTTATCACAATTTATCTTGTATTAAATTTTCCATTATATTAAAAATATTTTTTACAAATACATATGTTTTAGTATATTTAATTAATAATCATCATCCATATACTTCTTCATCTAATAAGAAACAAATACATTACTTGTGTGTGCAGTTAACCACTTGGATAATCATAAGGACGGAAATAATGAATAAAAATGATATTTATAATATAAAATTTTTTATATAAAATTAATATATCATTCACTTTATTTCCCTTTCATCCAGTAAAAATAAATGGCAATGTCACTCATGTGGACATACGATCTACCATCTCTATGAGGTGATTTGATTCATTCTCCTTGTTTAAATTTCAATAATGAATATAATAATGTATAAAATGAATAAATAATATATTTATAACATTATTAAAATTATCTGGATGATGTAACTATATCAAATTGACAATAGCTATAACTTTTGTGTTAAAACATGCAAGAGAAAACAGAGTCGTTAAGACCTGCAACAATGGTTATAATGAAGTAGTATTAACGAAAGGTTGGTAAGATGTTATAATATGATCATATAAGATATTATAGATATCAAGATGATTCTGGAATAAATTTATAAAATCATCAAAAACATTGTATATGAGGTTAAGTCATCTTTGATGAGTGGAAAGTATTATATAATGGACTTATTCTCAATTTCACATCAAATAGGCATAATTTAATGATATAAAATAAATTTCTTTTATATGGTGTATATAAAACCCATTTTACATGTTAAATTATGAATAATTTATACTTCATGGTACATTAAGTTTCAATTTAAATTATTTCATCCAATAGGATTTCAAATAAATTTTACTAAATAGTAAGAAATTTCATAACTCATTTTTTAGTTGGGTTATATTACTTTTTTGTTGTCTTTGTTACTATATGATTACATGTTTAATGAATTGTAATTATTTTAATATGTATTTCCACTTGTTTTATGTAGATATAATATTGAAACACATAATAACATCTTTGATTAATTCTCACTTCAACATTGTTGTATTTGTATTGGTTTATTTCAAATTCTCATTTTAACCACATTTGTTTATGATTGAATTTCAATAGAAGGAATTTATTTGATAATTTTATAATAAAACGATTTAATATTATTATCCTCTAGTAATTAATGAAATATTATTGTTATAGTACCATTTTCCACTATTTTTTACTTAAAATTATTGATAATTTTTTTAAAATAGAATCCAACATTATTACACTATTAAATCAAAAATAACTTTTCATCCAAATCAATGATTTATAAAAATGTTTTAAACATTTTATATAATATTCTTCATTAATTTAATGAGAAAAATTTAACCCTTGTATTACTTTAAAAAATTAAAAATAAATATTCCCATCATTTTTTGAATAAGGTACTTTTTTACCATTCTTTAAAAAACATGAGAAAATAATTTTTTTAATTTACATAGAATCTATAGTATTCACCCTCCATCATGGAAAATAATTTTTTCTGAAGATATCCTTGATTTTTTATAAGGTCCACTTTAAATAAAAAAAATACCTAATATTTTCTAAATTTCTAGTTTTAAAAATTGGTTTTCAATGTTATAAGGGATCTTTCCTCCTAAACTTTTTGTGGATATTTATATGGTATTTCAATAATTATATGAAAAAACCTTTAATTTTACTATACTCCATTAGGTATATTTTTTAAGGATACTTTATTTATTCCATCTATTAATTTTTTTATCTATTAGACTAAATAAAATATTTACATTCACTTTCTTGATTAATGTTATATTCATTTAATTTCTCTTGAAACATTAACTTTATTGTGATAATTGGTTGTTAAATATCCCTTAAATATCTATATTATTTATCAAGGATATTATTATTTCATAAACCATATATCATCTCTAAATATGTTGTCTAGCTTATAATTTATTTGATTGACTTGCAAAATATTTTTAAATCCTTTTTCTTTGATTGATATGGATATTTATTGATAATAAATATTGTTACTAACTTAAGTTGGTCATGAAATATAAGAGGAATCAATTAGACATGAATTTAATGGTAGAAACTAGAATTATATATCCCCTCAATCCATTAAATTCTCTCTTGATAAATCCCTAATATATAATTAAATTAGTTTCTTGTGTATATAAATCCCACAATTACACTATTTTAGTGTAGGGTATTGACATGATAGATATCATGATGTGTGAGAACCTGACATATAACCTTAATCATTTCCTTCCTTGAGAATTCAATAAAAATTTTACTTTATATTATAGTGTTGATATTATCGATATATAAGTTGTAAGGTCATGTTATTAATTTTACAGCATTATTTGACAATTATTTATTCCTATAATATTATTCTTTGTTTCCAAGTTAATAATTAAATTGAATCTGTTTTAATTATTTACCATTCCATATTCGTTATTCCTTGTTGACTCATGATATATTCCCATAAAAAAACCCATACTAATTATCCAAAATCACCCATATTTTTATTCTGTTCCCAATGATATGAATAAGAAATCATTGAATGAGTTTAAGGATGAAAATATATTACTCTCACTAGGTTTTTTTTTATTTTTTAGATATAATGTGAGACATTAGTATTTATATAGTTTACCAAGTATACTAAACTATTCCATCCTCTGGGATGAAATCACTAGTATCTTATTCTAATGTATTAAAGTAACCATGTGATATAAGCTACTCGGGTTAGGGTCATTATAGTTGTTATCCAGGAAAGTGTAGTATAAACCTTGGGAAATATATTTACAAATACATATGTTAAGTTATATGACCCTATGACAGAACTGGAGGATAAATATATAATAATATTATAAAATTTCTAGTTAGGAAAAGATTATGTAGTTTTTTAAGGATATTTAAAAGTTGTCTGGATAATCCACGTTGATGTGCATGTTGCATAGTTGTACCTAAAGGTAAAAACACCAAAATAGTATTCATTGGGATCTGACTCAATCATCACCTAGTTCATGAAAATGATCCTTGATACAAAACTAGTATGACACTACCAGTGGATATTTTTGGATAATTCGCATTTTACTTACAAACCATTATGATGGTTTTGAAAATAAAGATATTCTGAAAGAAATTTTGTTATGATTTAGATGAGGGTAGTTTTTGATTTTAAGAAACCTTTATGGGATAATTATTTTATGATATATTGTATTTTTAATTAAATAGATAACCCTTATAAGTTTTCTACGGTTGAAGTTCCCTGGAAACATTTATTAGGTTTTAATAGATGGTTAAGGGATATATGACCATTATGTATAACATTTTTTAGTGAGAAGTTCGTTTTAGAAATAATACATTTATATTTTTTTGGAAATTATTTATAGTTATTAATAACCTTTAGAGTTAATATGATCATTGATGTTTTCATAATAATAGTTAATTAAAATTAAATTATTTCATGGAAAAACTAATTTATATAGATAACCCTTATGGTTACAAAGAGATTTGATAACTAGTGTTATTTTTTTGGTTGTTCATAATATTTTTATATTGTTAAAGGAATTATTTAAATATGGTTTCATAAAATGTAAAATACTTATGTCCACTGATAACCCATTTCATATGGTATGGACACCTGAAATGAATTAACAAATGAATGGAAATAAAGATGAAGTGCCAACCACTAGCCAGTATGATTTTTGGGTTAGAATGAAATTATTTTTACCTAAATGGGTTTGTTGTTAAATATAATTTTGATTTTTGGAAACATAATATAGGATCAAATATTTTTGAATATGAGGTAATTAAATATATTTTAGGGGTTTTTTTATTAGGTTGGGTTATATATAACCATTATGTTTAACATAATTTATTTTTTGGGAAAAATTTAATAAATTATTTTGGGATTTATTATAAATGGTATGTGATAACCTTTAAGATGAATGCATTCTTCACTATTGATAATATTGATGTTAATTAGAATATATGGTTTCTTATTTGTGGAATAATCTATTTTTAACTTTTTTTGTAAATTATCAAGTAAAATTTATTATTTATTCCAGTTAAGGATTATAATTTTTTTTACCCTATGGTATCCGTTTCACTTTTTGTTAATATTTAAAGATAGAAGTAAATTATTGTTAGTTTTTATTTATCTTATTATTGATTTGTTGTTAATTTTAGTGCCACAAAAAATTATCCTAAATACTCATCATTTGGAGGAAAAATGATATTATATTGATAATTGATTAAAATATGAAATTGTACTTTCATATATTTATAATTACTCATTTTCTACGTATAAATAGAAAAAACACCTCTTCATTTGGAATAGGATCATGAAATTAAAATATTATTCAGTTTCAATAAAATGATGGTCTTTTCTATTATAAAAATGTGTAAAATTAATTTATAAATGAATCTTATTTAAAAATATATATTTTCACATCCCACTAATTACTTTCTACTTGGAAACTTATTTATGTTTTATTCTAGAGTAACTTATTATTTTCATTTCCCTCTGTTTTAAGAGGAGTTTTTATTGACACTTTTTTGGGTTTTCCATAAAAGAGATTTCAAATGTAAAACCCTAGATTTCCAAGTAAAAATTCACAATTACAAGATGAGATTTATTCAATTTTGGGAGAATGTAACACATTGAAATTTTAAAATAAGAACATTATGTTTGATAGCATATACATCACTCAACACTGAGTTTTAAGTAGACCATGATATACTATAAAAATATTATTATTTAATGTAACTATTATAATATAGCCATTAAGTTTGAGGGAATGAGTACTAATTTTAAAATTATAAACATATACATAATATTTTTATATTATTATTTTTAAATAAGTAGTTAATTCTTAATAAAATCATTTTTTGCTTCATAATACATTTTCTTTGAAAATAGTTATATATTTAAATTTTTAGACGTATAATTAATTTTTCCAAAAAATAGAACTTCTGTATAATAAAAATTATGTAACTTTTTTAATCATAATTTAAAAATAAACATACACTGTGAATTTGGAGTTTTTCTAAAATGAGTTATTTTTTACTGAATAGTGAAATATATTGTTTTTTTTAACTGACATTTATTTTCAAAAAATTAAGAATTAATATTTATGAATTATTATTAGAATTTGATATAATATTAAAAAATAATTACTTAGTTATATTTAAAATAATTAATTACATTTGAATCATATTTATACTTAGTTTTTTAACGTTTATTTATATGCACCAAAAGGAACTTTCTCTAAAAACTACTTCTAAGTGCATAATAATTATCCATTTTAATTAATTAAAAAACACATAAAGATGAATGATTTTAAAAAAAATTAAATATTATATACCTATATATATATGAATTTAAATCCTTTTAATGATTAATACTAGTCATATAGTTAATGTAATGTCATTTTAGGTTTGAAAATTCTATTTCTTGAAAACCCGTTTCTTAACATGTTTGGCAGGTTTATATTTAAATTAAATTATTCTGAATATATGAATTGAATTTAATAGAATGGAATCTATATTTTTAATCTCAATATATAATATAAAATTATAAGATAAATATAATTTTTTGTGATAATGAACAGTAAAGCCAATAAAATTATGTTACCGTGATTAACGTTAAAATACGGTTTTCTATTTTACATGGTATTTTGTTAAAATTAATTCTCCACAAACATTGAATTTTAATTTTATAAATTTTATTTTTTATCTATAATTTTTTTTCCAAATTATATAATAACTGTCATTTTAGTTTAGGCTTAAAGTAGAAAATACCTTAGACCAAAAACTAATTACCAAGGTGGAAAATAAAAAGGTGAAGCAAAGAAAACATTGAAAATAAATGAAAAACATGTTTAAAACATGTTTCTATTTTTCATGAAGTTTTGGATCGACATTAAATTTACTACATGTCAGTATTTATCAATTTTTTCTAACATAGTGTGAGATTGATGTCCCATTATTGAATAGTCTTAGGTATTTACAAAAAATACACTTCTCAATTAAAAAAGGGAACCCATACATACAAATCACCTCACATCTACATTCATGTATATCAACCTAATGAATCCAAAAATGTAAAGACCCAGAACATTCAAAGAAAATTTATTTACTTAATTTCTTTGTAATTTTACGAGTCTGTGGCTTCTAACGGCACTTGATTCCGAGGCCCGGTGTGCCCAGAATCAATTTCCGAAGTTTAACTCGAGTACGTTCAGTGAACGAACGAGCGGGTTTTTCTATCTTTTGAACTGGTGCATGGAATTGAAATCTGAGGGCACCGATGAACTCGCAGCACAGGTAATTGCTTGAAGAGACCTTTATAGTAGTTGCATTTTGATGATAGAAGAAGTTAATTTTCAGTTTGTTTTTTAGGAATTAATAAAAATATGTGTTTATATTTTTATTTGTAGAGGGTTTTTATTAACCTAAAAATGGGGAGTTATAGGTGCGGCCCACACCCACATAACCCCATGGGAGGGTTTGCTGTAGTGGGGCCCACATGAGACCCTAACTCCTCACATCCCCCCTTTTAAAGATCCCTTGTTAAATTTTGATAAATCACCTCATTTATGGGACCTCTTCACATTCTCCTCTCCCATTAATTCATGACAACACCTTAATTAATAATTGAATCCTGCAATTTAATTAATGTGGTGTTTGATTTTGAAATGGATGTGTTAATAAAAATATTAGCCAAGTCTTAAAATTTATTAATGGAGGAGCCTTTTAATGGGAGGGGGATCCACTGGAGAACTTCCTCTCCTTCCTAACCTCCCTCTCCTTCATCAATTGTTTCACCACCACTGAGGTTCCATCTTCTCTGATGAGACACCGACGAACGAGCAGGGATCGGTAACGTGGTGCGGGAGCAACAAACTACATTGACTTCAATGTCTTCCCTGCATCAGATCTAATGAACGACGCTCAAGTTGTGATAAAAGACAGTTTACAGAAGCGAAGAACGCCAATGACCATCGTCACCATCATCTCTTACCTTGCGACGACGTCAACGAGCCGACGTCTGCCCTTTCATGACACCGTCATCCACGTTGTTCACCCACCGCGGATCATTCTCGAGGTAGGGGTTATTTTTGTATAATTCTAATTATGTGAATTATACCCTATAAGCTGGGAATTCTTATTTTTTTGAACAATGGTATGAGCCTCTAACGCGGAGGGCACGGGCTAACGAACAAGCCCGGACCCTCCGCTGGAAGTTCGTTGTGCGCGGATTGACAGGCGATAACAAATGGGGTCGCAATGGCGATTTGAAGCCTCCGTAGTGAATTTCGGGTCATGATATGACTTTAGGCATAGACGGGGGCAGAAATGGACCACTAGAATGACTCTGGTGGCCCGCGGAGCACCGCAGCTGCGCGGGTTGCCGGCGCGGTGGTGTCGGTGACCAGAGACGGCGGCCGGCTCCGGCTGGCCGCCTGGAAGCGGCGGCACCCCAGCGCACCATTAGCAGAAGCCTATCACGGCAGCAAGGGCACATAATCTTGCGGTCGCGCATGATCTGGTTGACCAGCGGCGCCACCCTGGCGCCGTGCCCATGGAAAACGGGGGCCGCACCCCCTGCTCGGCCAACTAGCCGAGCCAGCGCACACCCCCCCCACCCCGGCAGGGATGGGGAGGGCCACGCGGCCTAGGCCGCGCTGGTCGGGCTGGACCGCGAAGGCTAGGCTGGACCTGAACTCGAGTCGGGACGACCCGGTTCGGCCCGACCTCGGGGTTGTTGGGCCAGGTCGGACCGGGCCCAGACCCCCTCTTTTTAGACCGTTTTTGGTTAAACGGTCATATCATGAGTTTTGGACCTCTGATCAACACACCTTCAGTTGTGTAGGATTCCTCGGACTGAGACGGTCCTTTCAGTATATTACACTAGAGGTTTCGGAGAAGTTTGGGAATGACCGGGTTGGTTCGAACCCGAAACTAACCGGGCCCTCGGAGCGGAAATGCTTATATCTCGAGGACCGGAAGTCCGATTGACGTGTCGTAAACTATGTTGGATTCCTCTTGATGAGATGGTTTTTTCTTCATACTCTACGTGGGTTTCAGATGATATTGGAGTATGGTTGGGTTGGTTTTAGCTTAAAACCCAACAGGGCCCCGAGAATAGAAAAGCTAAAAACTCACAGACTGGGAGTCCGATTGACGTGTCGTCTGTTGAGTTGAGACCCCAATGACGAGGCGATCCTTTGTGATACTTATAAGTGAGAATTCATGACACTTGGAAGTAATGACCAGTATCTCGTGGAGCAGACCCTCCTGGAGACGAGTGTACGGAGTGCGGAGAACGAGTAGCTATAGACCAGATGACTGCTTGATCGATTCGACTCATTATGATTCGGTTAGCCTAGTGGACGGAGCGCCCGGTATTTGGCGGTAGACCCACAGCGGATGGAGTGCCTGGTAGTTGGCAGCAGACCCATGATAATCGATAGGAGGAGTACCTCTGTAGGCTATTAGGGAGAGCGCCTGGTATTTGGCGGCAGACACTCAGCAGACGGAGCGCCCGGTATTTGGTAGCAGACCTGCGGTACTCGACAGGAGGAGTACCCCAGTAGTCTAAGGTTAGTGAGTAGTACCTCAGAGTCGTGACAGGGCCACTATACTCGATAGTGGAAGATTTCTCTAGTAGGTGTGGTTTCGTTAATGAAAATACCTGTTTAAGTTGAGTCAATGACCTTTGTGTTTACCTCATGATTGAGATGGGTCACTTGATAACTTAAGTATATGTATGGGTTATACCTAATTAGTGGTTATCCATTGATTTCATAACCATTGTGTTTCCTCATGATTCAGATGGGTTACTTGATAACTTAGGTATAAGTATGGGCTTATACCTAAGTAAGGGTTATCTGCTGAGATCCTTCTTTGTGGTTATCCTTGTTGGATTTAGTGAGACAATGAGGGTCTCGGGGTCCCTACTGAGTATCGTTATACTCACCCCTGCACGGGCTATGCCTGCACCTCGTTTTGTTGGATGCAGATGACTGATAGTGCTGACAGAGACCAAGAGTACGAGGACTGGTCGGTACTGGGAGGTGGAACTCACGATGAGTGAGTACCCGGAGGTGGACATCACGATGAGACGGTACTCAGAGGTGGTTGGCGGGTGAGAGCATTGAAGAGGATATCAATACCTACCATTTAGGTAGGATCTGAGGTGGACGACCCATGAGATGCTTCTATATCCCTGTTGTTTTGCCTTCTCCTTGTAATTTTTTGTTGTACTTTTGTTCATTTGTAGCTGTACTTTTTAGTTCGGATTGTATTCTGGACCATTTACTTTTTAGCACTTCTTGTTGTACTTAGTGTATTACTTCTGCTTGTTCTATGTTTGGATGTTTTTATGTTTTATAAAGACAATTCCTTCCCAGTCATTGGTATTTACGCCTTCGGTTTGAGTCGCCAGCCCGTGGCTAATTGAAGGCGGGCTTGGGGTAGTCATAACACGGGCCCTGAGGACGGGCCGTGACAAACTGGTATCCGAGGAGTCGGTTCTACAGCAGAACATATAACTCTGATATTTCATTTCTGTGAAGCAATAGTTTTAAGGGTATCAAGTGTGGTTTTCAGTTCAGGGAGTCCATTGTTGGTGCGGCAGCCGACGTATCCATACACCATGACCCTGACTCCTGATTTCTGACCCATTGCACGAAAACACTGATTGCTTGTGTGTTTCCAAAAGTTTTTTCAAATCATCTCAACCAGGTCATCTCACCAGGTATAAATCGTTTGACCGTGTCATATCTAGTTAGTTGGAGTTTCGAGAGAGTACTCGATGACGACCCGCCGAGCGATGAGACTCTGGTGCAGGGCCCTCTTTCTGTGTTGGCACCCTTGGGTGGTGTACCAACAGCACCACCGCCCATTGAGCAGTAGATTCCACTAGCCATACTGGCGAATGGTGCACGCCGATTGAGCGCGTTGCATGAGTCCCAGCGGCAAAGGCCTCCAAGGATACGAGGCGAGATAGATTCCCAGGCAGCAGTAGACTAGATGGAAGCAATTTCTAGAGTTATACACCTAGTTTAGACACTAGTAGATCATATGGTGATATTAGATACTGGTGTTTTCTATTGAGTGACCATGAGGATGGTCGGCATAGTGATGGTACTTCAGTACGTGTACCGATGCCTGCGATAGTACCTTCAGGTAGTGTGCCAGCTATATCACTGCCTGTTGGACAGTAGTTTCAACCGGCGGTACCGGTAGATGACACATGTAGGTTCAATGCCTTACACATGTTTCAGCATCAGATACCCCTCAGGTTCCGAGGCGAGCCCGACTCACAGGCGGCTGAGGACTGGCTTGAAGAGGTGGCTGAGAGTTTCCTAGAGCTTATACAACTTCGACAGGATGACATGTCGGTAGCTGAGTATTGATCGAGGCGTACAGACCATTCCTGGTACTCGATGAATACGATGCGATCAGTGCTTTAGATCTCGGGCCTCAGAGCGAGGTGTGTTTAAAGGACATCCGAGCCAGCACAATTCCTCTACGCATTTCTACTTATGTTAAGATGCTAGAGAGAACCTTTGTGGTTGAATGACCTTTGGCTGAGCGGACACATCTAGTGAATGTTATCAGTGGGAAATCAAGAAAACAGTGACAGTCTCAGAGACTTGGGAATGTAAAATGTTTCAAGAAGAGGAAGTGTTTAGGATAGATGAATCTTCAGAGCAGAAGACATGGAAGAAGAGCTACGAGAGTAGCATGAGGTGGTGTACATTTCAACATGTTACAACCACCTGATAATATAGTTCCTGCCAGGCTTAGGGACCAGGAGGGAAGGGGAAGAGAGTAGCTACATGCGGTCAAGGAGTGTGACCAAAGGGCTCTAGGAATGATCCGAAGTACGGTCTGTGTCTATTACTAGCATTCGTAACAACAGACATTGATATGAATCATCCCTTCCTTCCAAGAATCTTTTCCCAGACCTAGAGTTTCCCTTTAATATGTTGACTTGACCCTCACGTCTAGAGATACCATTGGGAGGAAACTCGATAATCATACTTACACAGATAGTGTGATATGACCCTTGAGGCGAGAGTTTCGGTTGGAACCTCTTGGTGGTAGCATCATGGCCTTACGACGTTGGTCTGGGTATGGATTGGATCCACAGTTCATACATAGATTGACTGTATTAGGCAAAAAGGTTGTGGTTTACCTACAATGTTGGGATGGGATTTCCTTGGTGGGAGAAAAGGGAAACCCAGGCAGCATAGGATGAACGCATTCATAGGAGGGTTCGTCCGATCACACTTGATTTGGCCAACCTCACCATCGTGGAAGCAGGAGTTTTGAGTTTTCACCTCCAAATAGGAAGTGGAGGCCTGTAGAGTTCGAGGATAACGACTACGTCTTTATACGAGTCACACATCGATGAGGTATATGAAGATGTGGCCGAAGCGGCAAGTTATCTCCAAGGTTCATCAGACCTTTCCATGCCCTCAGTAGTGTAGGCAAGGTGGCCTACCATTTGACCTTTCCACCACAATTGCACCAGGTGCACGACGTTTTCGACTTATATCAGCTAAAACGATAATGCACGACCCTTCACACATCATCGACCACAGGGAGCTGGACATCGATGATGGTGCGACATTCGTAGAGGTTCCAGTGGAGATCGAGGTTCGATAGGATCAGGTCCTATGTGGACAGTCGATTCCTCAGGTTCACTTTAACTGGCAGCACGGGAACCTCTAAGAGATCACATGGGAGTGCTAGGCTCAGATGCGTGTTCGGTACCACTTTTGTTTCCCCTAGTGTGTGTTAAAGATTTAAGAGGACATAAATCCCTGATGTGGGAGTAATGTAGAGACCCGTAAATTTCAAGAATTTTTTTTATAATTTCTTTGGAATTTACGAGTCAATGACTTCTGACGGTACTTGATTCGGAGGCCCGGTGTGCCCGGAATCAATTTATGAAGTTTTGCTCGGGTATGTTCAGTGAACAAACTAGAGGGTTTTTCTATCTTTTGAACTGGTGTTCGGAATTGAAATCTGAGGGCACCGATGAACTCACAGCACTGGTAATTTCTTAAGGAGACCTTTACCGTAGTTGTGTTTTGATGGGAGAAGAGGTTAATTTTCGGTTTGTTTTTTAGGAATTAATAGAAATATGTGTTTATATTTTTATTTGTGGATGGTGGTTATTAACATAGAAAAGTGGAGTTAGAGGTGGGTCACACACCCACCTAACCCTATGGGAGGGTTTAGTGTGGTGGGGACCACACGAGACCCTAACTCCTCACCTCTCCCATAACTCCCATAAACCCCCCTTTTAAAGCTCCCTTGTTAAATTTGGATAACTCAACTCATTCATGGGACCTCTTCACATTATCCTCTCCCATTAATTCATGAAAAAACTTTAATTAATAATTGAATCCGCCAATTTAATTAATGTGGTGTTTGATTTTGAAATGGATGTGTTAATAAAAATATTAGCCAAGTCTAATATTTTATTAAGGTGGGAGCCGTTTGATAGGAGGGGGATCCGCTGGAGAACTTCCTCTCCTTCCTTTCCTCCCACTCCTTCCTCCATTGTTGCACCACCACCGAGGTTCCATCTTCTCCAATGAGACACCTACAAACGAGCAGGGACCGGTAGCATGGTGTGGGTGCAAGGAACTACATTGACTTCGACGTCTTCCCTGCATCGGATCCAACGAACGACGCTTGAGCAGGGATCAAAGGCACTTTACGGAAGTGACGAACGCCAACGACCGCCATGACCATCATCTCTTACCTTGCGACGACATCAATGAAATGACGTCCGCCCTTTCGCGACACTGTCATCCACGATGCTCCACCACCCTGGATCATTCTCCACATTGGGGTTTTTTTTATAATTCTAATTATGTTAATTATACCATCTAAGTTGGGCATTCATATTTGTTGAACAATGGTATGAGCCTCTAACATAGAGGGCACGGGATAACGAACAAGCCCGGACCCTCCGTTGGTTGTTCGTTGTGCGCGGATTTATGGGCGACAACAAACGTGGCCGCAATGGAGATTTGAAGCCTCCCCAGTGAAGTTTGGGTCCTGAGGTGACCTTAGGCGCAGACAAGGGAAAAAATGAAATAGCCGAATGATACCGGTGGCCTGTGGAGTACCGCGGCGGTGCGGGTTGCCGGCATATCGGCGCCGGCGGCCAGCCGCCAGCAGAAGCTCGTCGCAACATCGGTCGCGGCAGCAGGGGAAGAGGATCTTGCGGCCGTGTGGGATCCGGTTGACAAGCAGTTCCACGTCCACAGAAAACGAGGGTCGCGCCCCCCGCTCGGTCAACAGGTCGAGTCAGCACACACCCCCCCAGACGGGCCGGGCCAGACTGCACCGGCTGGTCCGGGCCGGGCCTCGCCCAACCGTGCCGGACCCGAACCCGAGTCGGGTCGCCCGGTTCTGGCCGACCCAGGGGATGTTGGGCCGGGTCGGACCGGGCCAAAACCCCCTATTTTCGGACCGTTTTCGGTTAAAATGACTTATCTTGAGTTGTGGACCTCTTATCGATGCACTGTCAGTTGCGTAGGATTCCTTGGATTGAGATGGTTGTTTTGGTATATTACACTTGAGATTTCAGTGAAGTTTGGGTATGACCGGGTTGGTTCGAACCTAAAACCAACCGGGCCCTCGGAGCAGAAACACTTAAAACTCGAGGACCGGATGTCCGATTGACCTGTCGTCAAATATGTTGGATTCCTATTGATGAGATGGTTAGTTTGGCATACTCCACGTGGGTTTGGAATGATATAGGAGTATGGTCGGGTTGGTTTTAGCTTAAAACCCAACTGGGCCCCTAGAACAGTAAAGCTAATAACTCCCAGACCGGGCGTCTGATTGACGCACCGTCGGTTGAGTTGAGACCCCTATGACGAGGCGGTCCTTTGTGATACTTCTAAGTGAGACTTCGTGACACTTGGAAGTAACGAATAGTAGCTCATGGAGCGGACCCTCCCGGAGACGAGCATACGGAGTGCAGAGACCGAGTAGCTGTAGACCTAACGAATGCTTGACTGATTCAACTCGTAGTGATTTGGTTAGCCCAGTGGAAGGAGCGCCCAGTATTTGGTGGCAGACCCACAGTGGACGGAGCACCTGGTAGTTGGCAGCAGACTCGCGGTACTCGACATGAGAGGTACCTCTGTAGGCTATTAATGAGAGCGCCCGGTATTTGGTGGCAGACCCTCAGCGGACGGAGCGCCCGGTATTTGGCATCAGACCCATTGTACTTGACAGAAGGAGTATCCCAGTAGTCTAAGGTTAGTGAGTAGTGCCTCAGAGTCGTGACAGGGACACTGTACTCGACAGAGGAGGATTTCTCCAGCAGTTGTGGTTTCGTTAATGTAAATCCTGGTTTGAGCTGAGTCAATGACATTTGTGTTTACCTCATGATTGAGATGGGTCACGTGATAACTTTGCTATATGTTTGTGCATATACCTATGTAGTGGTTATCTGTTGATTTCATAACCTTTGTGTTTCCTCATGATTGATATGGGTTACTTGAAAACGTAGTTATAAGTTTGGGCTTATACCTATGTAAGGGTTATCTATTGAGACCCTTCTTTGTGGTTATCCTTGTTGGATTTAGTGAGACCTTGATTGTCTCGAGGTCCCTACTGAGTATAGTTATACTCACCCCGGCACGGGCTATGCCCACACCTCATTGTGTTGGATGCAGACGACAGACAGTGCTGACAGAGACCGAGAGTATGAGGATTGGACAGTACTGGGAGGTGGACCTCATGACGAGTCAGTACCCAGAGGTGGACTTCACGACAAGACAGTACTTGGAGGAGGTCTTCGGGTGAGAGCATTTAGGAGGCTATCTGTACCTACCCTTCAGGTAGGATCTGAGGTGGATGACCCAGGAGCTTCTTCTATCTCCCTGTTGTTTTGTCTTTTCCTTGTACTTTTCTATTGTACATTCGTTTAGTTGTAGCTGTACTTTTCAGTTGGGTTTGTATTCTGGCTCATTTACTTTTCATCACTTCATTTTGTACTTAGTGTAGTACTTTCTCTTGTACTCTAGGTGGATGTGTTTATGTTTTATAAAGGCAATGCCTTCCCAGTTATCGGGATTTACGCCTTTCGTGCTAGTCGCTAGCCCATGGCCTATGGAAGGTGGGATTCGGGTAGTCACGGCACGGGCCCTGAGGATGGGTCGTGACAAAAAATTCTCCCCAAATCGATTATCCACACTCTGTAAGTGTTGATCTTACCAAAAGAACAATCCTAGGGTATCACAACCCTTCTCTTTATTACACATTAATATATGATTTATTACATATGATTACACTTAATAAAACTCGAAATATTGAAAAGTATATGGTATTTTTAAATTATCAACATTACATTTCAGCTTAAAATAGTGAAAATCATCTTTATTGAAAACATCCTTAACATTCTCTCACTTAAAATTGCATCGGATAACCTAGGGACATACAGAAGAAAGGGGTGAGCTATAATGCCGAGTAATGGAATAAACATGGAATAAAATGAACAGAGTAATACATGTTATAAAATTGGAAATAAAATGGGGCATAAAAGGGGTTATAATCATAAACATGAATAATAAGGAATTATATAGCATCATAACATAAAGGAAATATGAGAAATGTGAAAATAACTTAAAACATTGCTTCATAATAATACATAAAGGTTAAATTCCCAGAAATAATGATGTAAAGGGTCCCATAAATTAATTAGGTTTTATCCATTTACTAATAAGACATCCCAGGAGAATAATCATTTCCCAATGCATTTGTGCACTGTATATTTTTAGGTGCACCCATCACTTTCTTTTTATTCTCATGCTCAAGTGCGACACATAGATCATAAAACATTGATTCATTTATCATTGCATTTTATTCCATGATTATGGACTGTAGAATAAATAAATGTAAGTACCTAATAAATAATTATAAGTGCATAAACGTGATCACCCTAGATTGGAAATGGGTATCGTATTCACTATATATTTTTTTAGCATGTAAAATCGAGGTAAACTTTTGGCATCATAATAGGGTAACATTAAAATTCATATAATTATATTGGTGTGGGAGAAAGCGGTATGCAATTATTGTTAATTAAAATATAATGTAATTGGTACCTAGAAAAACATGTCCCAATAATATGAATTGTAAATCTAAAGCATAAGATAATGAAGAAACTTATATAAAGATAAGAAGGAAAAAGATCCCTCACATGAGTGTGTGACACAAAACGCATGGAAGGAGATTCTTGGAGAGCTTGATGAAACATTGGGAGGAGTCTATAGTGGGTAGGGTGTAAAGAAATTATCAACGGATTTTTAGAAAAGATAAGTGGGATACTTCTTGGGTTTGTATAGGACCTGAGTGGGGATTTCTTTATCATTTCTCACAATAGTTTTTTGAATCTATATAATAATATAACTAAAACTGAAAACCCTCCCATGGTTTTTGCCATTAGTTTCTGAAAAATGGATTTGCTTTTCAATATTTTATGTTTCCAAGTTCCAAAGGTAATAAAATATTAACCTTTTGGATTTTTATATGATTCGTACTCTTAAATAATTGATTTTAAAAACTTTAAATATATTAATGGTCTTCGAGGATTCATAAAGGATTTACAAAATTAATAAAATAAACATAAAATTATATTATATTAAATTGAAAACATATATTTATTCCTATATACCCTATATATTATTTATTGCATTTGTTTTATGTCCATATGATGTCACAATACACACCATATATTTATATGGTATTTGATTTTTCACCTAAAAATTCAACGGTCTCAGAAAATTATGAAAACATTCCCATTGGATACAATTAAAATTTTGATTCCAAAAATAATATTCATTTAAAAAAATTAATTTATAAATATTTATATTTTTACTTTTAAAATTTGAATCCACATTTAGTGAAAAATACTTTGTTTTTTTTCTATAACAGTTTTTGAACCATTATAAAGATTATCTTTGACATCATAAAATTTTAATGATCATTTATATATAATAAAAATTATATAATAATAATATTTTTTAAAATATTTTTTAATTCCAAAATTTCTCAACAAATCAAAATAAACATCTTAATAGAAATTAAATAGTAATTAAAAATACAATTTGTGTTGATTATATTAAAAAAATTAATGATTATAAGAAAATATGAACATAATTATATTGAAAATAAAATATACATATTAATATTATTATGGTCTTGATACATATCCATTATATACACCATAAAATTCCCAAATGGTAATGTGTCTGATGGTGAGATTTTCACTGGGTGGTTCGGCCTACATGGTTTGGGTCGTGATCTCGATGAGCTTTAGCTTCTCCTGTAAATGGTTCCACTCATGATTAAGTTGTTAGATCTCATATTGTGCTTGGTCAAGGTAAAATCCTAGTGATGCTATCTCTATCAGAATCTATAATAAATTTCATTCATATTGTATGGTCCAACTAGTTGAGGCCATCACTTACTTTGTTTGTACCAACTGGATTTATCAACACCATATTATTATACTAATCATATGATCATAATTCAATGACTATATTATCAATGTTAATGATTCTTAGTGATGAATTAAATTTGATTGGATATAATAAAAAAATAAGTCCGTGTGTTTTCTCTAACCGTATTATATAATAAGACATTTAATTAAATCATAATGGGAATTTAATTTATAATATTTTGGGTATTTACTATCTTTCACAATTTATAAATTTCTCTATTGAACTTTTTCATTTCCCATAGTAAAATAGATGAGGGTAATTTTTTACAATCACCTCCTTTGATTCCCACATCACTTCTTCAAACGGCTGGTTTCTCCAAAACACTTTAACATTGTGCATTGGTTTATTTTGTAAAACTTTGTCACCATGATATAAGATCTTCTCTAACTTCTCATCATAGAAATTATCAATAATCAATGATTCCACATCTGTGTTGACTACATGTGAGGGGTCAAGTATGTAAATCCTCAAGAGGGATACATGGAATACATAATGTACTTTAGATTGGTTAGGTGGGAGTTCTAGTTAATAATGAACTGATTTAATGTGATCAATGATTTCTAAGGGACCGATATATCTTAGACTAAGCTTTCCCTTCTTTCAAAATATTATTAATTTACTCCCTGGATATATGCGAAGGAATAAAATGTCTCTAAAATCAATTTCTAGTCTTATCGATGATTGTAAGAATAACTCTTCTGTCGACTCTGGGCATTCTAAATGTGATTCTGAATGGTTTTATCCTTTTATATCTTTTCGTAGACCGTTTTAGGACCTATCAGTTTAAATTCACCAAATTCAACCCAACATATTGGTGTTCTGCACCTCTTCCCATAAAGGGATTCATATGAGCCATATGAATGCTTGAGTGTAAGCTCTTAATTTTTAAGAACTAGTCTAGAGAAATATATTGAACTCATTTTCCATTGAAATCAATTGATCAAGCTCTCAACATTTTCTCAAGTGTCTAGAATGTCTACTCATATTGGCCATCAGTTTGAGGGTGATAATTCATGCTAAAGATCAACTAACTACTTATAGAATTTTGTAGACTCTTCCGAGACATGGAGTTAAATATTTCATCATGATAAGATACAATTGATATTGGTGTTCTATGAAGCCTCACCACTTTCCTAATGTATATACTTGCAATTTTATTGAGTGAGAAGTCCTATCAAATTAAATTTAAGTGTGAAGTCTTTGTAAGATGGTCCAACATAACTAGTATATAATTATTTATTCAGGATATCTTTGGAAGTTCAATGACAAAGTCCCTGGTTATGTTTTCCCATTTACATGTAGGTATGGGTAATGGTTGCATCTTCCTCTTATAGTTTTTCATTTTCCATCACTTTCTTATATAAAATACATCATGATGTATATTATGCAATCTATTTCTTCTTATTGTACCACCAATAGACCTCTTTGAGATCTCAATACTTCATCTTGCTTCCTATATGGATGTAGAAGGGCGAGCTATGTGAATTATCCAACAGATCTTTATTTAACTCCATATTTGATGGTAAACATATTTTCAACCCAAATCATATAACACCTTCTTCATTAACATTGAACTCTGAGGATTTCCCTTTTCGTATAGCTTACAAATTCTTCTGAATCCCCACATTATCTCTTTGAGCATCCTTTATAATATCTAGAAGGCGAGTTTGGGCAATCATTTTTTAATGGATTGATGATATTACTTTATTAATAATTTTCATGTCTATCCTTTTTAAATATAAAAAGATTGGTTCCCTATAAATTTTGATAAATGATAGAATTTCTAGATCATTTGTACTTAGAGCATCTTCCACATTATTCTCTTTCCCCTGATGGTAGTGAATTGATCAGTCATATTCCTTAATCAGCTCAAAACATATTCATTAGCCCATAATTAGTTTTTTATTTGTGAGTATATACATGAGGCTTTTTTGATAGGCGTATATTTCACAATTCTCCCTAAATATATAATTTCTCTATATTTTCAAATCAATGATCATGGAAGGCAACTCTATATCATGCGTTGGATAGTTCTATCTGTGAAATTTCAATTTCCTTGAAGCATTGGCTATCGCTTTCTATTTTTTTCATTAACACGCACTAAAGGAAAAAACTTATTTGGTGGTCAGTTTTTAGAGGGAGTTTTATAAATTGAATAAAATGTTTCCAAAATATATTTTTCTCAACAAAAAATTAATTTTTTTATCGGTGGGTTTTTAAAACCTCAGCCAAGTTAAAGGAAAAAAACTAAAAATTAAAATATTTAATTATGATTTATTATTTATTATTTTATATCCTATATATTTTATTGTTTATAACTTTTATTTATTATAATTTATTAATTAATAAAGATTTATAATTATTAGTTAATAATAATTTGAAACGTAAAACAAATATTCAATAAGTTGAAAATTATATCTCGACATCAAAGGACCATAAATTTTTTATCTAGGAGTCCATATTGGCTCTACAACCAGCCAAATTGAAGCTTATGAAATGAAAAAACACCAAATTTGATTTATGTTTTTAATAATTAATTGAATAAAATTTATTGTAGTATCAAGAAAAATTGTAAATCGAACTATAACTTCAAATGACCATAACATTTGATTAGGGGGGTCTGTTTGCGGTCAACCACAAATCAAATTGAATCATGTGATGAGCTCGACGCCAGGATTACCAAAGAGGACCTAGGTCAATATTTTTTAGGTCAAAAAGGCCCCAAAGCCCTAAAAACTGTGTTTTTAGTCATGGTACCCCAATTTTTTAATATTTGATGGCATTTAGCCTTGTTTAAAGGGGTGTGATTTCTTTTTTGTTGGGGACTGAATATATTCTTAGTGATTACATTCATATTGATAATTTCGTTTTGAAATTTTATAATTTTGTTTTAATTAAAATTAAATATATAAGTTTTGTCTTAAATGTTTTGGTAATAAATCACTTGTATGAATATATATTTACATATAAATTTATTGTTAACCATGTAGGCCGTATGGAAATAAATATTTATTATTCCTTTCAATTAAAATAAATAATTATCAAGATTATTTACCTTATAATGATACAATAACATGTAAATATATACCTATACAAGTAATGTTTTTATATAAACATGTGTGTCAATAAAAAATTATTTTTATGTCTATATACTAAAATAAGTAAATAAATACATATAAATATATATATATATATTTGTGTATAAATAATATACAAATTTATTTTATATAAATATATCTTAATCATTAAATATAATATATAAATGAATTTATAGTAAAACTATATAAATATATATACACACAAATATAAATAATATTTATATATACATATTTTTGTATTGATAAACTGATATATATTAATATTTATATTCTGATTTATGGAAATAAATATTAAAATATAATATATTTAAATAAATTTATTTATATATATATATATCATGCATATTTGATGAGAATTCATCTTCATTTAAGAGTGTCTCCATATTCTTTTAATTTTATTTTGAATTTTATTCAATTGATTTAAATTTCTATTTATTTAGTGGTGTTTCAATTACTATCTTTCTCATGTTTTGGTAATTTATTATCAATTATTTATATTTATTTATATGAATTTATGAAATTTCTGTATATTTATATAAATTTTCAAATATTTATACATATTTATGTTTATATATTTCTATATCATATATGTGTAAATTTATATATATATATATATATATTTACTTCTATATATATATATTAATATACAATCCACTATATATACTAAAGCTGGGTTTTCCCAGCTGATGTGTCGCCGAAACAAAGCCCGACATCACCTTATACCACCTCTCTAATTACCATTTATCCCTCTTGTTTCAACTCCAACCACCGCAATATCACGACCCATCTTTGACGTTAGGGTTAGATTCATCCATCTTCTTCCTCCTACTTCAATTTCCGCCTTCGCCGCCTCCACCTCCGCCCTATTTTTTTTCTAGGTTTCGACTACACTGTCCTTGGTGTTCCCTTTCACTATGGCATTCGGGATTATGTTATTCGCGACATAAAGTTCATGCATACTCCTCACGCCAGCGTCATCCTCCTCCCACCTATCTTGTAGGCTGTGGTCCTTTGATCGTCTTCCTCCTGCTCTAGATTTCAGCATACCACACCATCATATTGAATCGCGTACTCCGAAACTTATTTCGACTTCAATTTTTTTATGCATGTGGATATACAAATGTATATTTGGTTGTATGATATTACATTTTATGAATGAGAAAAAGACAGGTGTGCTCTGTTGTAGCCTATTAGGTCTGATGTGGTCTGTATTCAATTTCAACCAAAGTCATGTTCCCTTCTCCTCATGCTTTGTGCATCTCATATTCGCTGCTACATCATCTTCGTACTTCAGGTATGAACATAACTACGTACTGAAATACCAAAATCCTTGCAACAGCATTTCCGATATATTTTCAGTTCTATAATAGTTCTGGTACATGTACTGTTGCATGAATATTCTTTTACCTTTTAATAAAATAAACTACTACTATAGTTTCTTGTATGATTTTCCTTTCAAATTCTTCTGATTTCATTTTGGTTTAGAATGTTGATATCCAACAGCATATTTAGTTGTCTAGAATTACATTTCTGTGTATTTTTTATCTACAGATTGTTTATGTTGGACGTTTTGGTATGTGCATATTATTGTATTTGTAATTTCCCATGGTGGACATTTTAGTATAGGTTTTTTGGAGGTTTATTATAATTTTTTAATGCTGGACGTTTTTCATGCAGGATGCTTTTCATGGTGGACGGTTGGAAGATTTTCATGGCGGATGTTTTATTATATCCAGTTTAAATGTTACATATTATTGTATTAATTATGTTCTTATATATAGATAATAGAACATGTGTTCGGTTATAGTATGTTTAGTTCAAATAGGAAACATGTATTCTATTTTGTTTAATTTTTTTCCAAATAAAATTTCAATTGTAACTATTGAAAAGTAGTTCATGTCTGGAAATATGATAATTACATGTAAAATGACTCAAAAAACCAGTGACCACAATGTACACAAGTAAATACACATTTTTACACCCATCTTCTCATCTCAATCCATCAATAATTGCTCCCCATCCTCTGACATTGATTTAGATGAAAAACCAGAATGGTGTGACCCCTATTTTCCACCATGTGCAGCGTATGAAATATTTCTTATTTTTATTTTGATTATGTTCTTTTTTATAGTTTATATGGGCTCAGTCATATATATTCATAGTTTTTTTGAGATCCTGGAACCAATATATAAAAGATATTCATGACGTTGCATGTGGAACATGATTAAAGTATTTAAAAGCTTTCCCTAATCTGAGTTCCTTGTAATATATCGACCATCTCTGTGAGAACTAAAATATAGATTTATAAATCTAAAAAGATTTTTTCCATGGATGGGTGATTGAATTTTCCCTTAAAGATGCATGGAGGTCAATGAAAACCCTTGATTTTCTCCATTTCTATGTCCATCAAATTTGTGTACTTGATTATCATTAATGTGTTTTTGAAGCAGCCCGCTCATGAAAAAATTGGAATTGTGGATTCTCAATGGATTAATCACCATTGGGTTCATTTTTCTTGTGAACCTTCTTTGAAGAACCATACATTACTATTTGATATTTCATTATCCCTGACTGAAAATTATTAACATTTTTTCTCTTTTTTCATATATTTAACTAGGGGAGCTTCATGACGGGAAGGAATCCAGGAAACCGGTATTTCGTTGACGTTTCCATTTGTTTCATATTTAAATACATAACTAGTATATAAATTGAATATATTCATGGGATCAATTAATCTAGAAGGATGGCCATGTATCATTGAATCATTAGGTAACACCTCGCCTCCAATCATCAACATTGATTCCTATTGCAATGTAATGAAATGTTACCGCTTGCATTTAGGCTTAATTTCTCATTATGTGTGGATGTGGTGAGTAAATGGTTGATTTGATCTAATGATGAATACATATTTCTGCAACTAAGGGTGTCAACTATGGCTTTTCTAAAATACATGGATGGATGTAAGTAAGAAACCAAAATGGGGAAGGTGAATGGGTAAACCCATATCGACTTGGTTTAGGCCAGTATCCAGGTTGTCACTAGATCAGTCCCAGGAAGTATCACCTTTCCTCTTTCCCTTTCATTAGTTTATTAGACAGTTCATTGGTATGTTCTTGGGAGGGAATGAAATTGCATCCACTAAATGTGTTCAAATGCATTATTATCTTTGTGCCCTTTTCATTCAGGTATTGTTGGCCAATTCCAAAATCATGGTACCGTCTTCTAGGAACTTGTAATGATGCATTCCAGTAAATTAAATAATCAAGAATATTGTAGATAATTTGACGTATGGTATGTGTATTCTTTATATTATCAATTGTACATATGAACATTGTTCTGACCCATCATTTTCTTATTGTATCATTTATTTGAGTTGAAGAGGTAATAGTAGATTCTCTAGACTCTCTCCATTTATTAAAGAATCATATTGGTGTTGACCATCTTTTCAACTGCATTTTCTATATAATGTGATTTTCTTATAGGGATATACTACTTAAATGTGACTTCGACAAGAATTATTTTCTTCCTACCTCTTTTTACGCAGGGATCTGAACGTTTCGAAGAAGATTTCAGTTGTAGGTTTTATAAATGCCTCTAAATGTGTTCGAATGCAATATGTCTTCTTGCCTCGATATGTGTTCACTCGAATTTTCTTCATATTAGATGATTCTATTAACATGCACCGTTTCTTACCTTAAATCTTACATATGCTAAATTTTTTCTATGTTTTCAAATTTGAATTTTTTATAACTAATGCTAATTACTAATTAACTGACAGTTTTAATTGAAATAGTATGATCGAGAAAAACAGGTAATGAAAATATTCGGTATATATAATATCCGAGCATGGTTTATATCTTCCATATATGGTTACATTTAAAACTAGAAATCAAATTTAGAGAAACACATTGTCCTGGAAGACTTGTCCGACGATGAAATTTCAAGGAGTGGTTAAAAATATTTTGTTTCACTACATATTAACTATTACTTGTATTTACTGTGAGTTGACATTCAATTATTTTGGACTGCTTTTTAGGTATCCTAATTCCTCTTAAAAACTTCTCTGTCAGGTTGCAGTACCATAACAGGATCGGGTCTGTAACAGGAAGTGAACAAAAAAACACATGCCTCTATACAAGGATTCAAACATTAGCAATAAGAAGGTTTATAGAAATTGCAGTTATGATGATAAAACATTTTACAGAGCCACATATTTAGCAACAATGTACACATACTCTAAAACCATTACCCATTTTTAATTTTGTCATAGATGTCATTGCAAAGAAACCCTTATCTATAGATAAGTTATTATTTTTCATTGGTTTCAAAATAATCTGTAATATGTTACTATCACAATTTCATTTTTAATGATTCAATGTTGATTTTCATTATTTCTTATTTCAAATTTCTGATACATCATTTCTCCATGGTGAAAATAATGTCTTATTCCCTTTGATATATACGTAATGATACATCATGTTTTTCTATATTTTTTTGCATCAAGTTAATTTATTTTAATTTATTTTCATATATATTTTCTGATACATGTTCTTATTTTCCATTAATTTTCATTATTATATAACAATAAAGCTGTAATATTAACATATTTCATCTAAGTTTCATTATTAACTACTAAAACTATTAATACACTTTAAAATTATATTTGAATTATAGCATCATGCATATGCACGGGCTATGTACTAGTTATATATATGAGAGTGTTTATATATATATTTGTGTAACATAAATGTGTTTTTATATATATTTATGTCAATTTTGTTATATGTATATATATTTATTGAATTTTATAAACATTTATTATTTTATTATTTTATTAATTATTAATTATTTATTAGTTATTAGTTATTTTTTAAACATTTATTATTTATTATTTATTATTTTAATATGTATTTATTATTTCTTATTTATTTACTAATTTGTTTTATTATTAAATTATTATGAAGTAACTATATCATGTATATTTATTATTTAATAAATAATATTTAATATTTAATGTTTATTATTAGTATTAATTATTAATTATTAATTATTTATTATTTATTAGTTAATATTTATTATTTATTATTTATTACTTATTATTTACCTATTATTAATTTAATTTTAATTATTATTTTATTATTTTATTATATTATTATATACATATTATTAATTTCTTTAATATTTTATTATTTTTTATTTGTTAATTGTTATTTAGTTATTTTTTAGTTATTGTGAATATAATAATAATTAATTTGTTTTTATTTTGTTTTTATTATTTTATTAATTTACTATTATTTTCTTATTATCTTATTATTAATGTCTTATTTATTATTTATTATTTAATTATTTCTCATGTTTATTATTATTTAAATATATAATTTATTTCATTATTATTTTTGTATTCATTTTTTATTCATAATTTATACCTTAATTATTGATCAATGATTAATTTTTAATTTTTTTATTATTAAATTATTAATTTCTTATTAACGTGTTATTAATTACTTATTTATTATATATTCATTATTTATTTATTCATAATTCATTATTTATAATTTATAATTTAGTATTTATTATGCATTATCTATTATTTATTTTTCATATATTAATTTATCTTTTAATTAATTTATTATTTATACATCACTTATATATTATATATTGTGAATTATGTATTATGTATTATTTACTATATATTATATATTTATTTCATATTATTTATTATTCATTAATCATTATTTTATACTTACTATTTATTATTATTATTTATTATTTCCTATTTATTATTTACATTTACTTATATGTAATATATTTATTTGTTAATTTATTATTCATTCATATTTTATTTATTTATTTGTAATTTATAATCAGTAATTTTTTAATATTAATAATTAATAACTAATTATTGATTATTGATTATTGATTATTAATTATTGATTAGTCCTTATTGATTAATTTTTAATGATTAATAATTTTTTATTTTTTATCTATTTATTTTGTTTTATTTGTTTATTCAGTTTATATATATATATATATATATTTATATTTAAATATATTCATTCCCCACATGGAGAGTTAACTGGAGTGGTAAAGTGTTTGGAGAATAAGCAAGAGGTAAGGGGTTCAAATCTCACCCAATGTAGAATTTCTATATATGGTATGTGCATGTGAATGTACATGTTCATGATAATATATAGTAGAAAATGAATAAATAAACAAATAAATAATAAAATAATGAAATAATAAAATACAAAAATAAAAATAATAATAATCAAATGATGAAATAAAAAAATAAAAAAATTATGAAATTATAAAAAAAATGAAATAAGAAACTAATAAACTAATAAATTAATAAAATAATAAACTAATAAACTAAAAAATTAAGAAAATAAATAAATAAAAAAAATTACCAATCACAACTAAAAACCTACCACTAAATCATTCTATGAATAGTTTAAAAATCCACTAATTGATTATCGATGTATGATTTAGCAGCGATTTTGGAAAACCCTATTAAAAAAACAAATTGCTGTTAAATGCCAATTTTGGTGTAGTAACGCAACCCAATCCCTTCTTGCAAGCATCGCTGAATACCACAAAAGTTATCTAATTGTGGGTAGTGTGGGTGCATGTGTAGTGAGATGACTGTTTTTTAACTCCTTGAATCTCTCTTCACGTTCATCATTCCATGAAAATATGAATCCCTTTCGATTTAGCATTATTAAAGGGTTTGACAATCATGATAAATGTATCACAAAATGAAGATAGTACCTAGAAAATCCAACTGAACTATGGATATTTGTCAGATATATTGGCCTCATCAATCCTTTAATTGCATCTGTCATTAAAGGTCCCACAAATATTTCATTTATTGTGATGATATTCCCAAATAATGAGACATCCATCAACCAGAACTCATATTTTCATTATTTGGTATAAAGCTTCTCCTTTAGTTAGTTTTTTAGGATAGAGCTCAAATACTCCTCATGCCCCTCATAGATTTTGGATTATATTGGAATATCATCTATAAAAAACCCAAAACATTATCTAGGTACTCTCTAAAGAATCAATTAATCATATAGATGAATATTTCTAGAGAATTAGTGAGTCAGAATATAATTACTATAAACGGATAGTACATGTACCTTGTACAAAAAATATTGTTTGGGATAACCTCCTTCTTTGTGCTAACTTATTAATATCCCAACTGTATATCCAACTTGGAGGAGTATTGGTCTTCACATACCTAATTGAAAAAGTCATCAATCCATGGAATTGGATACTTATTCATTATCATGATCTTGATGATCTCATGATAATCAACAAAAAGGCATGTTGACCCATCCTTATTCTTGATGAAGAGTACTGTTTCACCCCAATTTGAAGCACTTGGGTGTATGAACCCTTTATCCATATTATCTTGTAGATGTTTCTTAATCACCTCAAGTTCCATAATATCCACTCTGTATGGAGTCTTGGGTAATGGTAATTCCCATAGAATAAAATCGATTGAAAATTTAACCTACCATCTACGAGGAAGACCCGAAAATTCTTCAGACAACATATCAGTGTATTCCGACAAAATGGGAATGTCTTCCAGGATGATCCATTACTTAGAATAAACCATTGAGAAAGATATTCTTTCTTATAGAGAAATAATATTTATTCTTAAGATGTTTTGGCTAAAGAATGTTTATCCTCCTTGCACTTATACAAAATCAGGTGTCGATCCATGATACAGAGAGTGATTTCATTCTCACAAAGATTTATGTTTTCTCTATATAGGGAAAGCCAATCCATACCCATAATTGCATAAAATTACACCAAATGAAGTATGAAAGGTTTGATTGTAATTTCAACCCACAATGATTGATAGGAAAAAAGTTGTATACTCAAGATGTAATAATTTCCCATTTTTCATTTTTCACTGACATCTCTACTTTCATTATTTTTGGTGGTGTTTGAATAGTTCTACTAAATTTTAGTTATATGAAAGATTGTGTAGAACAAGAATAAAGAAGTATGTTCACTATAATTTAATGAATAATTGTTGTACCTGTCACCACTTTGTTTTTGGGATCGACCTCAGCGATTATGATGAAAAAAGATCACCCTTGCTACCTTGGAGGTTGTTTGTTGTATTTGAAAACCCTTGTCTCAGTGCATTGATTTGAAAGGTTCCCCAGTTCCTTATACTTTAGGTAATGAAAAATGCATTGAGTTTTAAATGGTGAATTTATTTCCTCTATTGAATTTTTGGGTTTCTCTTATCGATAATTGCTAGTTATTTCCACTTTCTTTCACACACCTAAATCATTTCCACAACCCCTTAGGAAATTTTTATAGTTCTTATTTACACACATTTGACAAGTGGGATATTTAAATTTCATGGAACCGTTAGATTTCTCCATCATACTTCCAGAATTAAACTCCACTTTCCTCTTCTAATCCCCATGATACCTTTGAGTTTGGTCAAACTATATTTCAAATTTGAGGGGACATTATATAACTTCATAATAGCTATCAAATTCTCAGATTTCCATTACATTTCATAGACTTGGTTTTAGCCCACCAAAGAAGAGATCAACCTTTCCTTAATGGATAACAACAAGGCCATAAGTGTAACGTTCAAGTATTTTTTATATTTTCTTCATATTCCCCAATAAATGCATTATTTTTTTCTTGAGAGAAATTAAGTCTCATTTTATTTTATGTTGGTGAGTGTGAGGAAGAATTTATCAAAAAAATTTATGGAATTAGTTCCACCCAATCATTTTGATCACTTCCTTAGTTTTTATATTCTTGTTCAATTTTAACCATTGTTCCAATTTTTACTCAATATGATAAACAGATAGTAGATCCTTCTATTTCTCAGAACAATGAAGGATGGAGAAGATATTCTCAATAGAGTTGATCTAATGTTCTGTGATTAAGGTATCAGATTATCCATTGAAGGTTGGGGGCCTTTGTCACATAAATCTCTCAATTGTAGATTGTTATTTCTTAAGGGGATTTGGGAAATCATATATATCAAGGATTATATTCTGAACCCGATTCAGCAGAGAGAGTATTATAAAAAAATGTGATTTCCACTCCTATCAGTTTGTGCATCTCATTGGGGCATTCATCTCATTTCCCGTCACATTGATTGCTTACCTGATTACCATTATTTTTTTTCATTGGATTGAACAAATGGAAAATTAAGTATGAGTGTTTTTAGACTATGTAACACATAAATGGGAATATAATGACATTAAAAAGATAACTTGTATATTACATGTATTTCCTTAACTTATGAATTTCTATATTTTGATATAGGTTATCTGTGATTTATTTCCTAACGTGTATTCTTACTTTTATTTTTTGTTCAATTAACAATGGTTCATAATGATCATATGAATTTACCAAATAATATCCTCTAGGAGTGTCAAAGTAGTTGTGTACGAAGGCCCATTGATGAGCACCAGTTCCCACTCAAGCTTATCTCAACATAGTGTTTTTTTGTGTCGCCACTATGTACATCTATGGTAGATCCACAACCACATATAGTATCTAGAAATTGATGTATTTTATTGATAAACTACTTAATCTATACATACCAAAATGTAGGGAAGTTTTCTAGAATGAATTCATATCCCTATGGATTTTACTATACTTTTATAATCCTTATCTCAAAAATAACAGAATGTTTCATTTTATTCAAACTATGACAATACTTCTCTTTATTACACATTAATACATGATTTCTTACATATGATTACACATAATACAAACAAAGATATAAATAATTATTGTCCCTTCTAGAATTATGTACATTTCATAACAACATAAAATAGGAATAAAATCACCTTTATTAAGAACTTCCTTAACATTCTCACAGTTAAAACTGCATGGTATAACATGGGGACATACCTAAGAAAAGGGTGAGATGTAGAGCCTAGTAAGGGAAAAACATGGAATAAAATGAAGAGTGTAGTGCATGTTAGAAAATAGGAAGACCAATGATGCATAAAATGGGTGAGAATCACAAACATGAATAGTAATGCATGATATAACATGATAACATAAATACAACATGTGAAATGTGCCAAAAACATAAATTTTTCATCACTAACATAGGTAAAGGATAATTTGGGAATCTATTTTCCCCCTTTTTACATTTAGTATACACTACCTTACTTTATTCTGTTTAGTGGTTCATGCATATATGGTATATTTAGATAAGTGTTTCACTATTCATGTCTTTCCACTATACTTTATCATTGATTTGGATGTAGGAATGTGAATAGGTTTTTAGGAAAAGTCCTCCCTAATTATAGGGTGCCTTAGACAGTTATCACCACCCCCAAGCCTATAGAGGCTGGATTGGGGAAGTTGTGGCTTGATGCCCAGCTTGGGTCGAGTCATGACAATGAATTCATTTGATGTTACATAAGATTTACTAGCAATATGATTCCATGAGAACAACTTTATTTTTTTGGAAGATTTTTTTTATGATGAAATGATGTTTATGAAGTCTATTTCTTATCGATGGGTTATTCTATGATTATGTTTTTATGAAACATATTTATTTTCATTGGTTCGGATATGATAAATTTAGTATGAGATTTTGGATCAAAAAAGTATGGATTTAGTGAAGGGTGGGATATTTATCTCCCTCTAATATATTTGGGTAATTATTAATGATATATGATCTCAAACAGCACACAAGATATTATCCTATGACTAAAAAAGATTCTATATGGGAGGTTTTCCCAAGCCCAACAGAAGGTACACAAGATGTTATCCCAAGCTCGAAGTTGGTACGATAGTGTTTAACTCAAGACTATCTTTTTATGCATATCTTTTTATGTATCATTGGCATGATATTTTTTATGTTTATGGGAATTCCACAACTCTATGTTATATTAAAATTTGATGTTCCCATGGCTCATGTTTTTTTATTCCTTTACGGTTTCTATCTTATGAAATTCCAAGATGTATTTCATGACTCATATTTATGGTATGTGATATCAAAAGATTGGTTTTTTGTTTTTATTTACATAGTATCATACCCTTATTCTCATGTTATATTGATATCACACATGTGTACCATTATAGATCATCTGATATCACCCTTTCTTATCTTACCCTTCCCTAGCTTATGGAGAAATGTTTTATGTAGGTTAAGTCTTTGAAGTGTACCAAGTGAAAAGACCTTTACGGGAGTAATTGATGATCTTTCCTGAAATAAAATGACTTTTTATTGACACTTAAAATACAAAAAATCATTATTTTCCTCCAAAATGTATTTCTGAAATGAATTTTATATTCATATATTAATATACAATGTCTATTTATGATTAATCTATGTCAATATATTTGGTGTCTATGAATTTTTTTTAATTTTTTGGAATGAGGATGAGAGAAATTTATTGATAACCATCGGGATTTGTCTATGGATAGGATAGTGTATAATAAAATATTCTAGAATTTTATTAAAGAAAATTGAAAGTGGTTTCCAAGAAAATATATCCCTATCAGGACAATAAATTTAGAAGTGTATTTGGTACTATTTTACATAGGTGTAATAACTCTGAAAGGGGAAAATTTAATTAGACAATATCACCACCGAGTAGATGACAATGGGAATCTCTACACACATGGCTTGACACTCTCAGAGGATGTTCTTTGAAAATTCACAAACTCCATACAATCCATCCAAAAGGATTATAATACTGACCATGGATGACCTAGGCTAAGCCTAAGGTTTCCTCGATTGAAAATAAGGTGTCATGATTTTTATATCCAATAAGTTATTTTTCAGAATTATTTGGTTTCCTACTAGGATTATTATTTATCATACAATGATATTTGGTTTTAGTCAATTGACTAAATCAAATGGAACTTTGTTAGTGGTTAATGAAACAGATAATGAAATGTTTTTTCTCCTGAGAAACAAAATGTTATTAAATACGGAATGGAAAATATTATTTTTATGCTTAGACGACTTTCTTGGGATTTGAATCATTATAAACATCCTAATGATCAATGGAGGGAAAATGTTACATTGATTCCTTGAAGAGGAAATTTTCACTATAGTTATTCTATTAATCTACTAGTTTTTGAGAAATTAGTTAGTACAACTAAAAATATATTTCTCACTATCCAGTTTTTGGAGCATGAAAAAATCATTTTTATATCTATTATTTTGGGTTGAATTAGATCAATGGTAGACTCTAATCAAGAATTTTAGGTAATAGGTATAGCTCAACTCCATGGATAAATAATAATTTAAGAATTTATTTTCAAATAATAATTTTCATTTTATTCTTCTTATGAAATTGGATATCGAATAAATCATGCAAAAATAAAAGGATAATGAATCTATTGGTATCAATGAGGAAAATATTACAAGACATTTTAGGAACACGTATGGAATTATCTTTTAACATGAAAGAATTTTTTATCAATTCATAAATGGATTAAAACAAAGTGTCTAAAGGGAGTTAACAATAAGGTAAATCTATTGCTATGAAGAAATAATTCAATGTGATGTCAAGGTTGAAATGGAGATTACAGTTACCCCCTAATATAATGTTTTTTTTAGAATATAAATATTGACTTTAAAATGAAACTATAAAATCCATGGAATGGAGAATATGATATTCCATTCATGATAATGTTTTGGAAGGAATAATGGAGAAAATATTATTAAGTGTACTATTAAATGCATTCTATTTGTAACGTAAGGTCATCTAGTGGCTAAATATCTAAGTGATGGGAAAAAGTTAACAAACGATGAAAATAAATTGAAATATCTATAGAACACACCTCTCACACATCAGTGATATAAATGAAATAATTTTGGTAATTATGCTAATAAGTATTAAAATCTAAAGGTTAACAATGATAATTGCTCTTAGAAAACTCTTATGTTAATATATAAAGAAAAATATCATGAAATCACTATTTCTGGTGAGCTGTGAAATAAAAAATTGGTGAATGGTTCACCTACCATCCACTATATAACAACTAATAACTTATTTTAATCTATATATATGCACTCTTTTATATCTAATGAATTTTCTAATGGTATTTCAAACCACCTCAATTATTAGATGTTAAATTGATAATCAAAACCCCAAATGACACAATAATGACATCTCAAGTCTATGATTTTTTCCTAGATGATGTTTGTGGGAATGTATTTCTATTAAATATTATTATTCTCATTAGGTATAAATTTGATGTTATCTTAAGAATGGATTTTATTTCTCAATATAAATCCCAATTTAATTTACATGGAATGGAATTCATGTTTTATATTCAAAATCAACCTATGATCTTCTATTACTGTGATGATAAATATAAACAACCAATGGAAATTGGAACCACTGTATGATCCTTGTTCCCTATTTAAAATGGGTTTTATATCAGATTATTAGTGATAAAGTCAACAATAATGATATGATTATTTTCAATGTGTCTATTAATGTATTTATAGAGTATTTTTAGCCTTTCACTAAAATGTAATGTTGAGTTCTCAATAGAGCTCATACCTAGTGCTACAACAATTTAGAAGACTCCTTATAACATGTCATCAATTGAATTGTAGTTTTTGAAGAAGAAAATCCATGTGAATCTTGAAAATGGGTTAATTTGGGAAAGTGTGTTGCCTTGGGCAGAACATGTTCCTTTTTTCAATATGGAAAATGGATTGATTCAACTTTTAATTTATTATCGGGAAGTGAACAAGATAAAAATCAAGAACCAGTATCCCCTACACTATATTGATGACTTGTTTGATCAACATCACAATGCTCAATAAATTTTCATTACTTACCTTCATGATAGATATCATTAAATGGGTAATAAGAAGTGGGATATACCCCATCAAACATTTCGTACAAGTTATAGAAACTATGAATATATAGTGATTTCATTTGTTATTAAAATTCCCCTTTTTATCTTGATTTATTTGATGAATAGGATCCTTAGAAATTAATTTGATCGGTTTTTAAAAGTATATATAGATGATATTATTATATTATAAAATAACAAGAAATATTATTAACATCATTTGATAAATATGCTAAATAACCAAGGAAGGATACATTTTATGAAAAATATAATATGTGTTATTTTTTGTTATAAAATATTTAATCTTTTGGTCATAAAATCTCAAGAACGGGTATCTGTAGATATTTATAAAAAATGAATGGTTTTATGTGATGGAACAGATCAACCATGGTTACTAAGATCACATATTTTCTTCTATTAGTCTTATATTATTGATGGTTTGTAGAAACATTCTTATGACTATCAAATCCACTAACCAATTAACTTAAAAGGTAGACAATTTCTCTTGACAAGTGAATGTGAGAAAAATTTCACAAATATAGAGAGAATATTATTCAAAATACATATTCATACATTACCATAAAACTAGATGAGGTTATGTAATATTTAGTGATTCAGAGAACAAGATATTGGGATGTGTTCTTATTCATAAGAATATGGTGATAGCTTAGGAATCATGACAATTGAAGGTTCACGAAAAAATTACTTGAATCAAGATTTGGAGTTAGCTATGTTATTTGTTTCATTAAAAATATAGAAGAATTATATTTATGGGTAAATGTGTTATATATATATATATTATTTATTTCTAAAGTATATATTCATACAGAAGGATTCGAACATGTGCGAGAGAAGATAGTTGGAGTTGATTAATATTTATGGTTGATCAATAAATTACCACCCTATATAAGTGAATAGGAAGGTTATGATGTTATTTTATGGCATCATTATATATTAACAATGATTAGGATCACAAAAGATATAACATTTATGTATTTATAAATTATGGATCTTAAAATCTCAATGAATTGGGAAAAATCTTTTCTCTATGAGTTGATTGTTAAACCATATAAAAATTTAATGATTAACGAGAAATATAAAAATGATTTAATGTAGTAGAGAAAGTTCACAAAGTTTTATGAGTTTAACCTCTATTATAATGGAATTAAATGGTTTGGTAATTGTGTGTGTGTTTCATCCATACTTTTTTATGGTAGAATTTTTTAGTGGAGGCTCAAAGTTTTTCATTCTCTATTCATCATGGAATTAAAAATATGTATATTAATCTGAAGGATTATTTCTAGTGGGATGTAATAGAGAGAGAGAGATATCAAATTGTGTAAGTCATTGACTTTTCAAATAATATGTTAAGGATAAATGGTAAATGTCTATGGGGATGTTACAGCTATTACCCATACATAAATAGAAATGGGAAAACATCATTATGGATTTTTTCATCGGACTCCCAAAGACATCTAAAGTGAGTAATACTATATTTTTTGTGATTCATCCCTTAAAAAGGTTAGAACACATCATCTCTATCATAGAATATTTACTTATGTATCATCTTTTTAGAAAATTAATTGATGAAGTGGTATGGTTTCTGAGAGTACCACATTCTGTTGTGTCCAATCAGGATCCAAGGTTTACCTTGATGTTCTGGTGAAGTATTTAACAGGATTTAGATACTTATCTAATATTTTTCACTAATTATGGTCAACTTAAAGATTTTCAATTTTTGTGAAGAATTCATGACCCATAATATATGTTCTTGTCTGGTTCTATATATTTCAAAATTTGTTTTCATCAACACCTTCTTCAAATCTTGTTTTCAAAAAAAAATATCTTTCACTCAATCATTTATATTTATCCTTATGAATAAATTAATTTAAAAAATTAAATAACACAAAAATTCGGGTATTAATCTTGAAAAATAAAGGAATTAGGTTCTGATCTTGATGAGGAAATAATAGAGAAAGGTAGAGCCACACAACATATTATTATGCTAGCACATAGTCAACAGAAAAGTCATGCTGACAATTGTCAGTGTGATCTGAACATTGATGTTACTGAAAAGGTATTTCTATTAATTTCACCATGAAATAAGGTAATTATATTAGAAAATAATGTAAATATATGCCCTAGGTACATTGGACAATTTTTGATTTTTGATCGACTAGGGATGGTTCTTTATTACATGGTGCTTCCACAGAACCTCTCTCGACTCCACTATATATTTAATGTATCACTCATGAGGAAGTATATATATGATCCTTAACTTGTACTAAAGTAAAATTTCATACCACAAGATCATGATATTTCTAATGAAAAAAAATCTATAGAGATTTTGGAACCTATAGAGAAATTTATATGAAACAAGACTACTCACAAAAAAAGAGATTTTATAGCGAAAGCACCAACTTGCAGAAGCCACATAAGAACCATTGGATATGATGAGGCATAAGAATACTGAATTTGTTTTGGTTTCAAGGTGTTGAATCTAGAATAATAAAATCATATTAATGGTGGTGTAATTGAACACTCTGAGTTTTTATGAAAAATGTTTCTCAAATAAATTTTAATTCTTTAATACCTTTGTTTATTAGTAATGCCTCTATGTTCTTCAAAAATTACATTTTCTAAAAAAATCATTTATTTTGTGAAAAAATAGTTAAATTAATTTCTTCAACATTAAGAAAAAAAATTGTCCGGACAAACACCTTTATAAAATCTACATGTCAAGATTATCTTTGTGTGAATTTTTGATAATTTAATGGAATTATTGATGATTAAATGAATAGAAAAATATATTTATTTTTATTAAACATTGCATAATTTGTTTAGAATGTTACAAGATCCATTTTCATTAAAAATTAATTTAAATTAATTATTTTTTTCAATTTCATATTTAATAATAAAATTTCTTTCATTAGTTTCATATAGAATTTTTAAATAATAAATTTATATACTTAAGAAAAAAATTTCATTAGAAAATTACATTTTCAACATATCAATGGGGTTAATTTTAAATTAAATTCTATAACTTTTGTAAATTAAATTTTAAAAAATTATCCATATTATGAATAATAATAATTATTATTATTATATAATTTCATTTTATTTTTTCATGATGAATAGTAAAAATAGTAAAAATTAATTACTATAGTTACGGTTAATACAGGTTTAGAGAGAGTTAAAATAAAAATATAATGGATAAAATAACCTAAAAACAAATCCATTTACAATTGTATGGTCATATTTAGATTTTATATAATCTTAATTTTGATAATAAACCATTCTTGAGCCTTATTTCATGACTGAAAGAAGGATATAACTTTTTCATCTCAAAATTTACAATCGTGTCCTCTCCCCCAGTTATAAATGAGATCCACCACTCTTATCCTTCACATACATCCATGGAATTTTGAATGAGGAAATATCTACCCAAAAATCTTTTTTATTTCCCTCCCTACATCCATGATTAATTATTTTGATTAAAAAACCCTCCCAAAAATGATTATTGGGCTAACTTAAAGAGGTTTTCAAAAGAATAGGTATCATTCATCGAAGAAAATTTTTTATATACGTATTATTCCACCTCAATAAAATATTAATCGTATACATTTATTAAATAAAAATAGTGTCTCCCATTTAATTATATGTTATAATGTTTGTGGAATAACCTAGATCCATCTCATCTTCCAACAAATGGGAATCGAAATCATCAATCGTGTGTACAGAGGACTACCACCTAATGAACCATTGTAATTTATTTTCCATAACCACCTATCAGGGATAGATATAACGTAATATTTAACATAATTAAAAGATACTTATGATGTAATTATAATTCTGTAATAATAATACCACATCAAACTTAATACCTTCAAATATGTTAGAAAAAAATAATGTCACTCATGTGTACGTGTGGACTAAAACCTCCTTGAAGTGATAGTGAATTAATATTTTCCTTTCTCTTGTTTAATCATTCAGGAAAACAGAAATAATGTTCCTATGGACCTAGGCCTGCACTCTCTAGGAATTGTGTAAAAATTTTTAGTATATCTGAATTTTATGGATGACTATAAATATGCATAAGATAATTATATAATATATTTATACCATGTTTAACATTCTGGAGATAATGTGACCATTTTCACTGTACAATGGATAAATCTACTAAACCAAAATATACATGAATGATGGAGTATTTATCACTCGATACAGTGAGTTTAACAAGGAATTGTAAATAAATAAGTTATAACAGGATATATGTAAATAATATATGGCATGATAAATATTATAAAGTTTCAATAATAGATTTATAGTAAACCAATATTTAGTATAAATGAGTTTAAATGCGTACAATGGAATTCGATACTTAAGGTAAGGGATCTTTATCTCACTTTTATTTATGTGGGAATAATGCATTATAGGCCACTTGTATCATTTTTATAGTGTATATATCACCCATGAATATTTTTCATTATTAATATCATAAAATTATGGGATATAAATATCCATATAAGTTTCTTTGTTTTATTATTATTATGATTAAAATATTACATAGTGGTTAGAGTTTTATATTATAATCCCATTGTTTATCAGGATGGATTATGATTATTCTTCCAAAGACGATATCATATGAACTAACACAAACAAGAGTCATGAATTTTATTCAAATATCTTTAATTAATTAAATTAAATTCTTCCCATTCATTTTACCTATCTTTATATATTTATGGTTTCATAATAAAATTTTTAGGGAAAATTTGACATTATTTCTCTCTTCAGTAGAAAACCTGTTTTCCACATCCTTTTTTTGAAAAAAAATTAAAAATGTTTTTAATATAGTATTAATATTTATTTAAGACATTTTTAACCATGGTTTAATTTTAAAAGAATGGTCTAATTTTAATATTCTTGTCTCTTCTTGGACAATGTAGTTGTTTTTCCCAAAATGTGAAATGTATCATTGTTTTAACATGTATAATATTAATTGTGTTTTCCTATTTAATGACTAACAAATAATTTAAATCTTACATTACAAGTTTCTAACGTTAATGTATAAGAATATTTTAAATATATATGAAATTTTGACATTTTAAATACTTTTTTATCAAAATATAAAAGGTTATTTTTTTTAATAAATATTCAATGTAATATTTCAATATCATTTCACATATGAGATTAAAACCATTAATGTTATGTAATATTTATAAGTGATATAATCCAATGATTTCATCTTTATTATTTATTTTTATGGTTTATGATTATAATGAAAATATATTTATGAATATTATTTCATTTCTATGTGTTATTCTATGATGAAATGTTTATCAAACCCATTTCTATTTATTTATTTAGATATGATAAATGATTTTGAGCTTTTGGGAACAATATATATGTATTATTTGTGGGGTGGGTCCTTTATCTATCTCCGTTGAATTTGAAAATGATTAATGATCAATGATATCAAATGGTATACTGTATGTTATCCCAGGCATGAAAAAGATACCATAAGAGAGGTTATCCCAAGATAATAAGAGGGTACAAGGGAGGTTATCCCAATCCTAAAGTAGGAACACAACTATTTAGTTCAAGACTAACATGTTTTGAAAGTCTTGGTTTGTAATTTTGACATGATATTTTTATGATTATGGTTATACCACAAATCTATGTGTTATGCCACTATTATGCTCTCATGGATCATGTTCATTGATTTTTTAGGGTCCATTAATTATGAACTTCAATAATAATTTCCATGATTCAAATTTATGATCTATGATATATAGGTTGTTCTTTTCAAATGAAAATATCATTTTATCAGACACTTACACTCCAATTATGTTGATATCACACATTTTTACCCTTAATGATCATATGATATCACCATTTCTTATATTTACCTTCCCATATTACGGGGAATGTGTTTTTTATGGTATGAATATAGAGTGATCTATAAGGGAAGATAATTATGGGATATTTTTAAGATCATTCATAAAATAAGAATATTTTGTATCTAGTCTCTAATTTCACTAATCCTTTATAGTCCTCAGATGTTTTTCTGTGAAATTAATTTAATATTCATCTATTATGATGTAATCTCTCAATTAGATAAGCATGGGTCACTATAGGATTACCATTTATGAGTGACGTGGGTGGAAATATTATAAATACTTGAAACACAATTATATATTATAATTCATACTCATGTTATGTGGATCAAACATTTCATATAAAAGAATAGGATTAGGATAATATGGAAATTAAAAAGATCAGTGAGGTTAAATAAAATTTTTTGTGTTCTAAAAAAATCATTATCTCACCATTTTAACCCTTTTAACATAATTTACCCTTAACTGAATTGATATATATTTACCATGGTTACTATTATTATAAATAAACATTATAATTAAATTATTACTTATTATTAATTATGATGATTCCTAATATGGAATATATTTTAAATAATTCAATTACCATAATTTATCATTAATTTTTATATATATTTGATAACCTAATTAAAATTATATTTGGAAATATGATTATTTAAAACATAAAAATTATTTTATTGAATAATTATGAATAAATATGATTCAAATGAAATTAATTTAAATACAAGGATACTTATTTTTGTTTGAAACTAATTCCAAAATAAAATTAAGCATTAAGGCAATTTATTAAGAGATGATAAATAAACATAATTTTGATTAGAATAATAACATTGCTGAGATATAAAAATTGTTATGAAAATATATATATTCAAAATTGTTTTCTTATATTATTTATTTTACTTATTATATAAATATTTTTTCAAGTAAAATTATTTTATAAATATTCTGGTAATCCTTATATAATTCCAAGGGAATAGAAGTGACTTATTTTGTAAAATTGGTATTTTTCTTCAATCACCCAAAAATCCCTTATTCCTAAAAAAGAATAAAAATTCACTATATTCTAATTTTTAAAAAAATTAATTTGATAATGTTATTAGTTTCATGATACTCATATCCTTCTTAGAAAACAATTCTTATTAATTTCCTTCCTAAGGTGGTAGAATTTAAGTTTTTGTAATCCTTGAGTAGTTTTTATCAATTTACATTCCCTAAATATGTGAAAATTATGTGATAAAATATATTTAATTTGTGTTTTATTTGTACATATTTCACATAATTTAAAATAAAGGTAATTCTACAAAATTTTCTATGGAAATATTTTGAATTCCAACTCAAGATCATCATTTTTATTATTCTGTTCAAGAATATTTACCTCCATTTATTCATAAAAATCAACTCTATTTTCCAACATATGGATAATTCCCATAATTTTTTTTGAGAAATCATTATATAAAAAAAATTCAACCCATATCTGTGGTAAAATAAATATTTTTTTTTGACTAATCTCCTCTTTAATTACTCAAACATTTATGTGTATTATTTTTATTATATAACCATAACCCCTTTGTGCGCGAATATGGTAAATGGTTTAGCTAATCATGGAAAATATTAAACAAATCATTACTAGTAACCTGCTAATCTAAGGGAACTACATACCACAATTATATTTATTTGAGTTGGTTATTCAATCACTATATTCATTTTTTATGGATAATATAATATTTCATCGATAGAGACAACATGTTCATGAAAAAAAATCCTAAATAAGTCATTCCAATTTTTTATATTATAAATATAACTCGTTTTATCTAGGTGTATTGACAATGAATAAAAAATAATTGTTACATTAATCATGAATTTTATTGTATATCAAGATATAATCAATAAAAAATATAAAAAAAATAATTGAGATATTAGTGGAATATTCAATTAATAAGATCTATAAAAATAGTGGGAGCTTTAGTAAATACAAATGAAATGTATGATAATTTATTATATCTATACCTAATATAAAATATCATATTTTGAATATATTCTTCATTAATAACAATTGATGATACCCAGACTGAAAATCCAACATTTAAAAGTATTGAGCTCCATTAATTTGATTGAACATGTTATCAATATTTGGAATAAGACACCTTGTTTTTATAGTAGTAACCATTATTTCCCTATAATTGATGTATAACCATATAGTATCATATTTCATATTAATAAATGAATAAGGGATCCCCATGGTGATACCCTTTTGAATAAAAATCCAATAAAAAAACTCTTGAAGTAATTTTTCAATTAAACTAATTCCACTATGGAAATCCTCAAAGTAGTATAATATATATATTTTGAGTTAGAGATGATATTAATGAAAAACTCATCCTCGTGTTAGGGTGGATTTCCAATTTTTTTTCAAAAACACATCAATGTATTCCTTTACAATAGGTATATCCTTTATTTTAATGATAAATTTCCCAATAATATGTTGTGTGTGATCTTTATCTCAAATAATTCAATTGTGGATAACTAATGAGGTGGATCCTTACATGATTCAAAAAATGAAGTCTCCATTATAACTAATTATAACTCCATATATCCATAAATAATCACAAAAATCATCATGTTATAAATAAATATTCACATTAGAATTTTAATATAGCTCCATACAAATAACGATATCAAAGTTATCTATAGGTATAATGACCCTGTGGGAAAATAGGGTTTCTATTTTTGTCATAGTGATGAATAGCTAAAACATATTTATGTAAATAACATTTCAACTAGTATTCTACATTAACAACACATTCTATGTGGTTCTAAAATAATTTAAATTTTTTTGGAAAACATATACTATATGAAAGAGTGTGGAAATCCATAATCAAATAAAGAATTATCTAAATTATTGGTTATGATCAAAGAACATAAGAAACATAATTAAGAACATCTACCACAAAGGTAGTGATTAAATAAGCATGACCATTGTCTCTTTAACCTTTTTAAGAATTATTTCTTCAATTCCTGGTTCTCTCATCTGAATAGTTCTCCATATACATTTAGTTTAAGAATCAGAAATTGTGTTCTTCTTTCATGAAATTTCAATCATGGGCCTAATTTCATTTCTCTCTAAACATGAAGTAAAATTGTATTACCATCATGAATTTTCTATGGTTTTTTCTTCTAAAATCATTATAAGTTGAAAATTACACCATTCTATTCTTCTATTTTGTCTAAATTTTCTTTTTATAAAACTCAAATAACCACTTCAATTCATGTTTTCCTAAGAACATGTAAGACTTTTAGAATTATTTATCTTCCATGATGGAACATTATATGATATATGCATATATAAAAAAATTTATAGATACTAATGATCTTTGATAAATAGGCTCTAGTGCATCAATTAAATGATAAATCTTGTATCTTGGATTATTTATATAATATATAACACAAGTTGGTTACAGCATAAGGCATGATTTATATACGTAAATATTTTAACCTTCCCATTTTTTGGATTGTGTAATTACCTCTTCATATCACCTCATTTCTCATTTAGAATGTATTTTTAAAACATTAACTCCTTTAATGTATTCTAATATGTAATATTTACTTCCTATGACTCCTTAGGGTTCTATATCAATTTTCATCAATGATCACATTGCCTCATTGGATGATAAATAATAATAATAACATTCTCTGCATCACTACTTACCAAAGTGAGAAATATCTTCCATGGGGATGAGAAGTATATATCATTTATAAAAGGATCTATAGTGCCACTAAATGATTGGAGTAATTTTCAAGAGAAATAGATCAATAATTTTGAACCATGTTGGGAATTATCTGGTTACACTATTAATGAAATGTTTTGGGTCATAATATGAGAATGTTACCCCAATACCATTATAATTTGTTTAGATCCAATGATAACATAATTGTATTTCACATGAGGTAAATCCCTATATATATATTACATATATAGATACTTTTCTCTATTTATCCTATTATGTGCATTTTCTAAATAACTACATGTACTACATTAGCTCACAATATTATTAATTTTGTATCATATTATATAATTTGAAATTTGGTTTAGTTATTAACAAAAATCGAAAATTTATTCATATCATAAGTGTTATAATAGTTTTATCTTTTTAAATATCATAAAAGCATCAAATTATTTTAATTCCATTCATAATGGTTCATTAAGAGTGCGTGAATCAACAAAAGTATATCCTTAAAGAGTTTACGTCTAGGTTTGTAGTCTTAGTCCCACCCATCATGCATAGAGTGGTGATAATGTTTATACTAAACTAAGATTTATTTAGGGTTTTACCCCCAGGAGTCATATTCTAAAACCAAATATACTATTAGTTATTTATATTGGGATTTCATATATAGGAAATCAAACATTTTTAAACTTAAAAAACAATTATGATATTATCCTATACATAAAATTATCACCGGGGTATTTTATAGGGTTATGTTCAAAAATATATGACTTCCTAAATCAGGTTCCCAAGGATTATAAAAAAATACTATAATAGTATATATAACACTTAAACTCTAGTATAATAAATATATCATTTACCATTCTAAATTAGCACACAATATTATGGCTTCCATTCCAAAGGATTAAATAATTTAGTAGTCTTGGGACTCTATATGCAAGCATGAATCTAACTATTTAATTGATAACATGAAGTATAACACAATATTATTGTTATAAAATTTTTATTTATTATATTATATCCCTAAAATCATTCATTAATCCCTTAATATACATGGGAATGGAAACAATAATAATGTATGAGTTAAGATGCTCAGAAATGGAAATCAGGCAGTAGATTATATCATATAATAAATCGAGAATGAATAATATAGAATATTTAAAAATTTAGAATATTCTATATATTGAATATCATAAAATTTAAATACATTCATGTAATAAATAATAACAAAAATAATCAAAAACATATAATTAACTAGTTCCATAATTTTAGAATGCATATGTCAGATTTTCTAATCAAATTATCAAAGACTCATACCAAAACATATTACATAAATAAGTAATACATACACAAAATACCCAATATAAATTATCCCGTGATACCTATCAATGAATCAAGGGGTATAATATACTATTATTATCACATAAATAGTTCAATGCATTCATCATTTGAAATAAACATACAATAATTCAATACATAATCAACATAATCATTTGTATTGAAATCTAACATATGAAATGTTAATATTTTCACATGTAGATAAATACAAGAACATGATAATAAAAAATATAGACAAATGTGATGGATGGTATCCTTATTTTATATCCATATTAAATTATAAAAATAATCAAAATATCAATACATATATGAAAATACATTTAAATGAACATTAAACCCTTTTATTGAAAACATCAGAAAAATATAACTTTCCTTTGATAAAATTTTAAATAAAAAATTATTGGATATTTGGAAATGATTTTCATTGAAAATAATAATTGATATTTTTAGTAAAATATTCAATGAAGATAAAATTTATAAATATGGTAAATAGAATTCATTTGGAAAATATTTAAACAATGATTCATATCACAATATTTGTAAAAAAAATTAATGTACTTCATTCCAAAAATGATAAGAATAATAGTTGTGATTTTTTTTATAAAAATTCAAATATAGAAGAAATTTATATGAAATACATTATATATTATTGGAAACATTATTGACTATATTATTTGAAACCTGAATATAGAGTATAATTATTCCACCCCAAATGAAGAAACATGGTTGTTTTTCCTAAAATAATCTCAATAATTTTAATTATAATAAAGAGAAAAATAAATGGAAAAATTACAAACATCATAGGTAACCATTGGATCAAAAAATAGAAGGATTATAAAAATATAATGAACTTATAATTTCCTTTATTGGATGCTCAATCATACACAATTCTGAATAAACATGAACATCATGAGAATACCTTTACCTTATACTTCTACTTGGTTGGAAATATAATATCCTCACAAATCATCAATTTATATTTATTAAATAGATTCTTGAGAAAAAATTTAATCTCTATTTCATCAGATAATTTACTTTTATAATCATTCGGAATCTATTTATTGAATAGTTCTTGTTAATATTTTCCACTAACGGTTGTTCATTCAGTTTCCCAAAAATTACTTTGGTATACTGATGATTGTTAAAGGTGATATAAAATGGGTAAATAGACTAAAAAATGTTATTAACTTCAAAAATATAATTTGGTATAAAGTTAAAAAATATTAGGCTTAATCATTTAGGGGGATATAAAAGATCAAATCACATCATTTCTCAAAGGATGTAGTCCACATGTTTACATGAAGGATGTTATCACTCTACAACAGATGTAAATAAAGGATGGTACATGATATAATACATTTAGATAATTATAATTGTTTAAAAGATATAATATAAATTCATTATTTCCATATTTATAACCATCCACATAATGAACCAACCAATGTCAACATGACAAGACACCTGAACAATCCTCTCGCATTATATGGGAATAATAGGATATAAAAATGAGTCTTAAATATAATAAAACAAATAGTTTCAAAAAAATCATAACATAAAATTACAGAAAGTACAAAAACAATACATACAATCAATGATAAATTGGCCAAACCAAAAAATAATTCATATCCTCACATGACTAGCAGTCACCTCTAAACCAACCATAACCAAAATAAACATCAATATGAGAATCCATTATGCTACAAGAGGTTATTAACACTACCTATAACTTGAAAAAAACATCTAAGATTTACAAAAGGAACAATTAGGATGTGATATAAATCCTGGTAGGATACTAGGACTATTTAAATACAAGTTCTATTATCAATAATGGAATAATTATGAATTTTATAGAAAAACTATTTTACAAATAAATTTCATAAAATAAATCTAGTTATAAATCATTGCCCTTTTTTTTAATTTGGTTTTCATAAAAAAAATTCATATTCTGAATCAATAAATATGAAATGTATAAGGGATAAAAACACTACATCATTCCAAGCTACAAGAGGTATACAACTAAACATATATCCATGAAACAGCCTATCATGAAATCTATGTTATAAAAACTTATATAGAATAAAATGTGAGACAAAATCCATTATAGAAACAATGATATTGGAAAATAGGTACTAGAAACTCAAAATTATAAATATTTATATATTGGATCCAAAACATATCGAGTCCTTATAGTAGATATCACATAAATTTACCTCATAGTGGTGTAACACACACTAAGAATACCTATGTCTTTATATCATAAAACCCAAGGTTCCCAATGTTAATTTTTCCAATAAAATTTTAAAACCTTACTCACAATATCATAAAATATTTTCCAATACAAGACAATCTACATTTGAGTTTGAAAAACCATCTCTAAATCAATAAAATACGTCTTCAAAGAAAAACCACCTTTTGAAAATATTTTCCCATCTATGAAACCATATGAAACTATTTATCACTTAAAATCAATAGAAGACCCAAAATAATTTATCAAGGAAAATAATTCATAAAATTAACAAATTGAATAGAATAACATACCTCAACATGGTAGAAACCTAGCTGCTTTTGTCAATAATACCTAAAAACCAAGAGAAAAAACTCTGCAAGAAAAGTCACACTAAGAAAATAAAGTGGATCAGTAGAAATTAACATCTGATCACAAAACCACAACCAATCCATATCCACTAAAAAACTAATGAAGACCAAGATGAAACCCTTACCCAAATAAACACATCGAATATGCAACAATTATCAAACACTAAATTAAATTATTCAGAAGGGTTTGAGGTCTCCGAAGTCTCATAGGGTAAGACCCAAGTCGAGAGAGGTTAGCTCCATGTAGAATGAATTTTAAATCTTCCAATCCACCTACCTAAACCCAAAACTTAGGAAAATTACACATCATGTAATTCAATTACACGTCATGTAATTTAGGAAGCTCATATATGTAAGAAAACTAGTCCACTTTTAAAAAAACTAGTTTTTTCTCTATTAAATGGAGTATGCCTATTACAAGGCATGTAAACCATTCACTCCATGAATAAAGTTCATCGATTTTCTTGAAAGCCATTACATGAAGTGTATGTTCCAAATGTGAAAAAAAAAATATATGTCTAAGCAGAAAATTACAACCTATCTATGAATTCACCATTATATTAATCGTCACAATTTCCTTCCTGACATTACTCAGCCCATGAAAATGTAAAACCAGAAAAAGATTAAAACATACCTAGAAGAATAGTAACAATGAAAATCTCCAAAACATTAATGATTTATACCCTGAGAAGTCCCTCAAGATCCTAGATCCACAAAAATTAGAAGGAAAATATTATCACATAATATACCCCTTCTCCCATGTCTCATAAAAATCTTATCCACACTGCCATAGTTCCCAGACTAGGCAGATCTCTTTTCCATGAAGTACCATATTCTGGTGATCTAAAATCGGGACTGGATGCTCAACAAATGTGTTATTAGGCTCAAGATCAATATCTTCCCATATAAACACATGGGAAGGATATTTTTTTATACTTCCTCAACTGGGAAACATGAAACAACCCATGTATAAAAGTGAATCCATATGGTTTGTGCAACCAAACGGCCCACTTCCCAAGTCTTACAAAGGTCTCAATGGGTCCCATAAACCTTGGTGTTGATATACACTTATTACACACCCAGTGATGTCCCATGTGAGGTGAAACTATAATAAAGAACTGATCACCATCCTCAATCTCAAGTGGCTGATGTCGACGATCCATATATGATTTTATAAAACTCTGTGTTGTGATCAAATGACTCCAGATCAACCTCATCATCTCCATAATCTATAAAATTACACTCATCCCAACCAAGTAATATCTCCTAACTCTTCTCAGTACATGGTATATATACATAATCACTCATATAAAGCATCAAAGGGTTCCATCTTTATCAAATCATTATAGCTATTATTATAGGTAAAATTAACCAAAGAAAATTTTGTTCCTAACAACCTTTAAAATCAGGAACACAAGCCTATATAATATCCTCAAGAACCTAGATAACCCTCATTGTTTGTCCATCCATATAAAAATAATTTTTTGTGCTTAATTTAATATGGGAACCCATCACCTCATATAATCTTTTTTGAAATCTATATGTGAACCTCAGATCCCTAGTAGAAACATATTTATATTGAACCATGTGAAGTCTCAAAATCTTTAGGACATTCGAGTCCATAAGTAGTTACACTTTCATTACCTATCAAATAGATAGGAAATGTAATGATTTCATGATTCAATCAATGATCACACAAATAAAATCATTCCCGCTATATGTTAATCAAAAACTAATAACTAAATCCATGGAAATATCATACCACTTCCATACCAGAAGGAGTAAAGGATTAAAAAACCCCTAAGGTCTCTGGTGGTCCACCTTAGTTATCAGAAAATTAAGGAACCATGATAAAAAATCATCTATCTAAGGTATCATACCTTTAAACCAATACCAACACCTTAAGTCATGATACATCTTGGAAGACCTAGTGTGTACAAACCAAAAATGTTGGTATTTATTTCCCAATAACTAATGTATCAAGGAGAATAGAAGAACCAAACTTCTAAAAAAGTACAAACCTCCACTTGGAGACTAAAACGACACACCTAAGGTCACCCCACTATAAATTATTTCCCTAAATCATTAGAAATATGTTTACATAAACTACATGAACTAAAATTTCTCATGAAATGATGTGGTAGCTTTCACTAAAGCCAATAACACATGTTCACCAACCACTTCCACTCCCAATAATATATCAGCAAATAAACTCATCAGAGAACACTACTCAACTTCTTCGTTCATGACTTATGTTAGTATTTTTTTAATAAATGAGTTAGAAAAAATATTTCATTTCCCATGGTTATAAGAAATTTTAATATCAAAAGTCTGATGATGCTCAACCCTATGTCTCTATCGCAAATTTAGATCCATCTGAGTAAAAATATTTTTTAGGATCTTATGATCATAATATAGAATAAATATCCCTCAAAGAGACAAAGACTCCATATTTTGAATGAATGTGTAAAACACTTTTACTATTTTTAGGTATTCTTAAACCCTCTTTTGATCATGTTTCAGTTGTGTTTCATTTAGGTTTGTTTTCGGATAATACTTTAGAAATTTTGGATGTTTATGGGTTGTTCTAGGTGGGTTAAAGGTTTTACAAAACTATGCATTTTATCACTAAAAACCATGAAAACCCAAACAGTGAGAATTTCACTGGCTAGTGTAGGATTTGATAACCCATGCACCCACTTAGTAAAAACTGAGCACCTTAGAAAAAATGGGTACATAGTTTGTCTAATCGTACTGCTCTACCCAGGAAACCTTGAATACAGGATTTAATTAGTCTAAAAATTAATCATAAAAAACTAAAATCCTCTTTTTTAGTGTTCAATGGGAAGGTATGACCCTATTAATTTTTCCACATCATTAGAATCTCCCAAAAAGAAATTTTGGCCCATCTACACCCCTCTGTAAGTGAATCTAATCTAGGAAAATGATGTTCGATCTCTTTCAGATAAGTTTCCTATTCCCATTCAATTTCTCCCTCTCTTTCCTCTTTCCTCCTTAGGGTTTTATAAATATCTGGTTTATTTGAGTATCTAATCCTCATTTATTCATATCTTGAATATATTATTGATTATTATACCCTTATTACTACCGTTCTTTGCTGAAGATTCGCGATTAGGGATTGACATTTTAAGATATCGTGACCCCGAATTAGGTGGTTCCGTTATGATATATTGTTTTTATTAACAAAAAATTAGTTTATTTAAAATAATTTTTTTAATTGGTTTATTAAAGACTCAATTATATTGAATTAGGTATTTGAATTTTTTTTGCAATAAAATTCAGAACCCCCCCCCCCCCAATTCAAATGAATTGGGGTGTGTTTTTTAAATTGATGAGGGAACGTGATATTTGAATTGTTGGATTTAAATTTTGAAATTGATTTGGAGAAATTTAATTCAATGTTTTATTATACAAAAATGGATTAAAATTGTTTTCATAGAAACCCGATGGTTTTTTCTGGGATAATAAACTATTCAATTTAAAATACATGTATTGGTTTTTAAAATGAAATTGAAATATTTGAAATGGAAGAATGGTTTGAATTATATTTTAAATAGTTTTAAAATAAATTTACCACCACTGATTATTATTAGAGCTCATAAATCCTAGGTAATCAGTGTGTTATTTGAGATAGTACTCTATTGAAAATTTACATCACTACCAATATATATACATCATGTTAAAAACCTAATGGGAGGTTGATAGGTTCCTCCTTGACCAGTGTCTGGGGAATCTGTGTACACATATTTCTATGATAACTATTTGAGAAATGCAGAGTCCCATATCCTGAAAGTACCATTACGTTTTAAAGATGACCATGTTTCTAGTTATTTTTATTTGATATATATTCCATTACATATACATGTATTTACACATTCCTTTTAAATTTATATAAACTTTTTTTAAAAAAAATTATTAATCCATTTTTTTAAAGTATTTCCATCATTTGACATGTAAATTTTGATTTTTTAAAATATTATTTTAAAATTCCATTTTGGTTTATTTAAAATTGAAATATTAATTTCGTTAACTAAATGATTAAATCTTATTAAGGAATCCTCGGTGAGACCCTACTGAGAATTTAGCTCACATCCTACCTATTTCTTTGGGTGGTTGTAGATTATATTTTCCCATGGTCTAACATGGGTAAGGTACCACTTGGAAGTTGTTGTTGTTGTTAATACCTAGGTTGGGATATATTTTTCTATTAGCAAATAGGTTTTTATCTTTTTTTATTTAACATTGTGATTGTACTTTGGGTTTTTTATACAAATTTTATTTTTGGTATAGTTCTCCCTATAGATTTTTCCTTATATTTATACTAACTTGTTTGTGTTTCTTTCATTGTGTTCATGAAAAATTCGCTACAAAATTCATATTGTATGATGCCTTTTGCAAATCACCATCCCTTGGGGATTATGAGTACCCTTAGGGATATGTCAGGACGGTCTCAGTTATCATGTTACTAGGGTTTCTAGACTGGTTTGTGAAATTGTGGTATGAGAGCTTGATGTTATAAATCTTTCCTTGATGTCTGTATATAGTGGGGTAATCTTTCCAGGACTTAAGAGGTAGTTGGTATTTATTGCATGACCACCACTCACTACAATAAGCCTTAGGTGAATAGGGGTAGTTTGGTAATGACATCTTGATGATTATTTCTAGGGTTTTCGATACTTTTTATTTGGGTAGATTGAAATAAAAAAAATTATCTATATATTGGGAATAATTTACCCCATTTCTATAATTGAGTGTCAATCATATATATTTTATGTTGTATGAGGATGTGGAGTAGCATCATGCCTTCGAGAAGATGTGTGAATCAGATCTATGAGGAAGCTTCTAATGAACTACAACAAGTAAATTCTCTAGTGGACCTGAGTCTAGTTGTGATTTATGTGAGTAAATTTCATGCCCTAGGACAGAAAACACCACAATTTCCCATTTGGGATCCATCTACGGATACTTTGAGGGTTTTTTGTGGAATCGTTCTCAAGAGTTCCTTCACCATAATCCACCAGTGTTCAAAGGCTCTAATAAACCTCAAGAGGATGATGAACAGTTGATCCGTACTAATATTGTTTTGAGTTATTGGAGACACCTAATGAAATCATTGTGAAATGTGACACCACCATTCTAGAGGAACTAAGTAGTAGATTATGGGACAATGTGGTTATAATAAAGAATCACAATATTATCGAGTGGAAGGACTTCAAGGATCTTTTCACTGAACGGATATATCTATATTTGATGATGTTAGCCAAGGCTATTATGTTTTTCACACATGAAAAGACTTACAAGATTGTGATAGTGTGTGAAAAACTTTTTCATTTGATTGTACTATTTTCACCTATTTTAATATATAATGAGAAGATGAATACTTGATTGTTCAAGATGAGACTTTGATCAGATATTTTTTCTTTGGTTTTCTTGCTAAATCCATCTTCTTATGATAATGTTCTAGATACAGTATTGATGGTTGAAATATACATTGATAGTATTTCAGGGTTGATGGGAGACCCTTTTTCTCCCCGTGGCAGTGTGAATTCCTCTAAAGAGAATATTAAGCATGATGATCCTTATGGTGGATCTATACATCATGGGTTTTTTTAAACATCCTATAGTTCTTGGAATAGGCCCTTTAGATTTACTAATAGTTTAGAATTCCTGGTAAGTCTAAGTGGGTTTGCACTAAGGCGCTCAATATATGGGCTCATGTGGATGATCAGGTCACTTGAATAAGATATACCATATATTTTGTACTCTACATAGTGTTATGGGATCATTTGGTCCTGTTAAAACCTTGGTTCAATCATATACTTCATCTAGACATAATTTCTAGATATATGCATCTATAACTATGTTTCTTCACATGGTGTTAGAGTCTCCATTTGAAGCAGGTATGAGTCCAGTTATTGTGAGTGGTACCATCACTATTGGTTCATCATTCATGACTTCTTTATTTGATACTCTTTAATCTCATTCATATATTTCAACCTGTATTATTAATAGGATAAATAATTATACATAGATTTCATATTATGTCATGGATATTATTGCACCCCTTTTCAAGAAATAGATAATATGGTCTTCATAGTCCCAGTTGTGCTTTTTCTTTATCATGTGTTGAACATTCTTAGGATTTTCTAGTTCTCAACATGAAACCCCTAGAAATAATATTCTGGATAGATAGTCTCATTAGTAATAAGGACCAGATTAATTGTTATCTTTGATGGGTCTCTTTTACTACACATGATGGGGTGTGACATATCATTCAAGGAGAATGGGACCCGAGGTTGAGTGGAGTTGGACCTTCTTATCCACAGTTGAGAGAATTATGATTTATGTTTCCTTTTGATCTGGAGTGGGAATCATTGAGTGGTGACCTTCCACTAATTTTAGACATGTTTCTTAACATTTTTCATTCTGAATTCTTTGGTTTTACACAGGTAAGGGAGGTAGAGTTTTTTATTGATCTAGTACCTGGTACTCAACCAGTGTCAATTCCTTCTTACCACATAACATCAGCTAAGATAAAAGAGCTGAAGACTCAGTTGGATGATCTTTTAGAAAAAGTATTTATATACCTGAGTGTGTCACCTTAAGAGGTTCCAACTTTATTTTCTATGAAATATAATGGGTCACTTTTACTTTTTATTGAATACTATAAAGTCAATGAAGTTATAGTAAATAACAAATATCAATTACCAAATATTGATGATCTTTTTTACCAGTTAATGGGGGTGAAGTTGTTCTCAAAGATTTATCTTTAGTATGGTTACCATTAGTTAATAATAAAAGAGTTATACATTTATAAAGCCACATTTCAGATTAGGTATTTCCATTATGAGTACCTTTTAATGCCATTTGGTTTAACTAATGAACCTAGAGTGTCTATGGATTTAATGAATTGTATTTTCCATGAGTTTCTTGATACATTCATGGTATTCATTATGGATCAAAAACATTTTTACTCTATTTCTGAGGAGGATCGTGTATGTAATTTGAGATAAGTTATGGAATTATTGAGAAATCACTCACATTATATCATGATTTTGAAATGAGATTTCATGAATCAAGAAGTGAAGTCCTTGGGACATGTGGTGTCATAAGATGGTATTTTAGTCGATCATCAGAAGATGAAAGCTATAATGATATAGGAACAACCAATTTTCTTCAATATTTGGAGATTCTTATGATTATCTAGTTATTAACACTGATTCATAAAGGTCTTATCAATGTTGGATTCTATAATGACTATTGTAAGTCATAAGGGAGGAAATTATTCTTGCTGTGAAAAATGTCAGAACTCATTTGTTGAGTAGAAAGTTCATCCACTACAGCACCAATACTGAATCTTCTAGTGGTTGAGTAGGTTTATTTGCTCTTATGTGATGCATCAATTTTAGGTTTGGGATGTGTTATTATATAGGGTGAGCATGTCGTTTCTTATGTCTCTCAGTATCTTAGGCCACGTGAGAAGAAATACTAGACCCATGACCTTGAACATACTTCTTTGATTCAAACTCTTATGAGTTGAAAAAATTTCCTTTTTACATAAAGTTTTACTAGTTATTCTAACCATAAAATAATGAGTTATATATTCTATCCAAAATAATTGAATCACCTCCATAGGCATTGGGTCGAATACCTGCAATATTTTGAATATGACATTGACTATACCCCTGGGAAATGGATTATCTTTGTAGATTTTTTGAGTATGAACCATCCAAACTAGGATGTGAAGAATCATCAAAATAGAAGAACGTGGTGGATATTTTTTCAAAGTTTCATATTGGAGTTTGGGAATCAGGGGTCGTCATTTCCTTGGAAAGTGTATAGTTGAAATCATCTCTTCTCAAGTTGATTCTTCAGGATCAAAAACTTGATGATGGGTTTCACAGCATTATAGTCTCTATTTATGGTGTAGAAACCATTCCTGAATAGTCATTCTACACCAAGGGAATTATATGATATTAGAATCTCTTTTTTGTTTAATTAAATTTAAGGGGACCTGTGATGGGGGATTTATATAATTCCAATTCAGTAGTGCACCCAGGAACCCAGAAGATTTTATATGACATGCGGCGATGATTCTGGTGGAAAGGTTTGAGATGGGGCGTTGATAATTTTTTCTATTATTCTTATACATTCCATAAATTTATGTCCACGAACTAGAAACCTTTGAGTTTCCTCCAAACACTTCCAGTGTCAACTTGGAAGTGGGATGATATCTCTATGAAGTATTTGGTTGGGTTTCCACATAACTAGAGAAATAAAAATTTGATATGGGTTGTGATCAATCGATTAACTAAATTAGCTCACTTTATACCCATTGAAAACACAACCAATGTTCAGTTGGGTAATATCATTGTGAAATTGATTTTTCATTTTCACAGAGTAAAATATTTTATAGCCTCTAAGAGGGATCCTCATTTCACTTCTCGTTTTTAGAGAGCGCATCAAGAGGAAAAGGGATCTTAGTTTCATTTGAGCATGAAATAACATCCATAACCAGATGTCCATAAAAAATATATATAAAGATTCATGAGGATATTCTACACACCTATGTCATTGACATTAGTGGGGATTGGGATGAACATCTATGGCTGGTTGGGTTTTTTTATAATAAAAGTTACCAGTCTGTGATCAGAATGTCTCATTTTCAGGCATGGTATGAATAACTTTATATATATCCATTGTGTTGGTCTGAAATAAGTGATTGTTTCTTTGTGGGAATGATCTATGTTTAAGATATGAAAAAAAAAATTTATTTGATTCATCAAATATTGTTCACATTATTGAGAAGATATAAATATTATGCTAATCAGCGTTGAAGACTGTTGTAATTTTTAGTATGTGACTGAGTGTTCTTGAAAGTCTCACCCCAGTTTGGTCATCAAGGACTATGGAGGAAAGTGATGATTTCTCTACATTTTGTGGGATGTTTTTCAGTTTTTGAGCATTTAGGAAAAGTATCTTACCATTTATCACTCCCACCACAATATACATCGATAGATAAAGATTTTAATGTATCACAGCTATGAAAATATCTATCTGATCCCTCTAATGTTTTGAGATGGGGTGATCTCAATGTCAAGCATGATTTACCCATGAATGAATATCTGATCAATATTTTTTATTTTGAAATGAAGGTACATCATGGGAGGAATATACCTTTGGTTTGAGTGCTATGGCAGCATGGTTCTAATTCTCATTAGATGTGGGATAGGGACGAAATGATGAGAGAGCAATGGTCTCAACATTTTGACATAAAATCTTCAAAACAAGATTTACAAGGATATTAATTTTCTATGGTGGAGAGATTATAACATTATAGTACTATTTTTTAGGTATTCATAAACCCTATTTTCATCATTCTTTGGTTGGGTTTCGTTTTGGGTTGTTTTAGGTGAATTTTTTGTAAATGTGGAATTTTCTGGCATTTGTGTGGTTTTCCTAAACTATGTACCCTCCCAGTAGAAACCATACAAACCCAAATAGTGTGTGGGTTTTCATAGTGAGAACACTATTTGATAAATCATGCTCCCACCTAGTAGAAACCATGCACCTTGGCAAAAAGGTTCACAAGGTTAGGGCTCACAATTTTTCTAACAATGCATCTCTTCCTATGAAACCATGTGTACAATATTTAATTAACTAAAAAGATTGTCTTATAACACCGAAAACCTAATTTTAAGTGCAAGAAATTCCAGTATTTCACTATTACTTTTTATTATTACGTGGTAGAACCCAAGAGGGGATTTTGGCCCCTCAATCCCCATTGAATGTGAATCAAATATAGGAGAATGGTTTTCAATCACTTCTCCTTTTGTTTCCTCTTCACGTGCTCTTTACCATGATTTTTCCTCTTTTATCACTAGGGTTTTATAGATCTATATGTTTTTATAAGATCAGAATAGTACTTTTTTATATTTAATCTAGGTTTGATTCTCATATCCTCATTGGTGACATTCTTCATTGAAGTTTCCAAGTTAGGGCTTTTCATTTCAAGAGGTCGTGATCCCTACGTAGTTGGTTCTGTTATGAAGAACAATTTTGTATAATCCTAAATTTATTGATTAAAATTAACATTCTTTCAATTTTTTGTTTAAAAACCCAATTCTATTGAATTGGGGGTTTTATTTGAATAGGCATGAAATTGGAAAAACACCCCAAATTCCAATGAATTGGGATGTGTTTGTGAAATTGATGAAAAATGGTGAGGTCTAAATTGTAGAATTTATATTTCAAAATTGATTTGATAAAATTTATTTTAATGTTTTATTTATAAAAAATGGCCTAAAATGGTTTTTATATAAGCCTGGTGGTTTTATATTGGAAAAAATATTATTTGATTTAAATCTCATGAATTGGTTTCTAAATGGAAATTAGAATATTTGAAATGGAATAATGTGAAGATTTATATTTTATATTTTTTTAAAATAAATTTTCCATTGTGATTTGGTATTGGTGAAGATGAATTCATAGTTAGTTAGTGATTTATTATGGAAAACACTCTATTGATGATTTACAAAACTACTAATACATATGAAGATGGTCAAATATCCAATTGGATGGTGATAAGTTCCTCTATGACTATTATGTGGGGGACATGTGTACACATATTTACATGAAAACTAATTTAGCATGAGGGAGTCCCATATCCTATAACTATCCTACCATTTGGAATACGGTCATGCTGGTCATTATTTTTATTTTAAATATATTCAATTGTTTTTAAAATTCTTTTCACACACCTTCTAAATTTATATAAATTATTTTTTATAAAATATTTATTAATAAATTTGTTTAAATTATTTCAATCATTTGTATTGTAAAGCATGAATTATTCTAAAAATAATTTTAAAATTCTATTCATGTTTATTGAAAATTTAAAACTTTATTTGGTTAATTAAATATTGGCATCTTGTTATGGAATCCTTATTGATACCCTAATATTATTTTAGATCATAATTTACCTATTCCTTCAGGTGTTTGTAGACTATCTTATTCTAGGTTCTAATACGGATAAGGAACCACTTGGAGGTGGTGGTAGCTATTTACCAATAGGCTTCGAGAGTTTCTTCTATTGGGTATTGGGTTGTTATTGTGATTTCTGGTACTCTATAGTTCTACTTTGGGTTATTTATACATATTTGAATTCTGGAATAGTTCTCCATGGGAATTTTACCTTGTATGTATACGGATTTTTTATATTGCATCCATTGTGTTTGTGGAAAATTTGTCCCCAATTTCCTATTGTATGATGTCCGGTGCTAGTTGCCAACCCATTGGGATTGGGAACACCCTTCATGGTCAGGAAAAACATAGTTATTAGGTTATCATGGTATTCAAGCTAGTCCATGATAATATTCATAACAACATCCAACTAAATATAATGGGTAGGGTAGTTCTTCTCAGGAGGGAGTAACTGGTGAGAGAAACATCACACAACATGTTTCCCCTATATTAATTCACATCCCAAATCCTTACTAGAATCACTTCATGAAACATCATAACATAGTCTCTGTTTTTAAAGAATAAAAACTAGTGTTGAAGTCAACCTCACGTTCATCTCCTCCAAATATCTATAACACTTTTCATTCCATTAAAAATTTATGTCCTTATGAGTTAATGATGTCATTGAAGAAGCGTACATGGAAAATATCAAAACAATCTACCTATAGTAACCAGCAAAACCCAAGAAACTATAGATCTCCTACACATTTCATGGATACTAGAAGCCTTTAATGCATGTAACTTTTCAAGATCAATGGAGACACCCATCTTGGATATCACATTCCCTAGAAAATTCACTACTCAAATCTAATAAACACCCTTATAACGATAACCTTACCGAAGATGTTATTTCAATGTTTAAAGAATGACATCCAAATTACTCATGTGATCCTACTATGACATATAATAAACCAAAATATCATTCATGAACACACACAAAATATTACAAGAACCAATGAAAGATCCAGTTCATCAAATCCATAAACACTATAAGAGAATTTGTGAGATCTAATGGAATAACCAAAAACATGAAATTCAAATATAGAATCATAAATGGTATCATAGGTATATCGTGTTCTCTAAATCTCAACTAGTAGTACCTTGATCATAGGTAAATCATATAAAACCAATAGTCCCCTTTATGTTGACCAAATAGATCATCAGACCTTAGAAATTGATATTTGTTCTTAATGATCACCCATTTCATCTTTCAATAATCAAAACAATGTATAAGTCTCTTATATGCCTTCTTAAAATAGAGGAAAGCTTATTCTCATTATGACACGATAGGATGAATAAATCCTTTATCCACTAGTTCATCATACCTAACCTTTTTTTCCACCAACTCAATAGATGATATCTGGAAAGATGATTTAGAAATGGTCATTGTACCCGGGAGCAGGTAAATGGTAAACATGACCGCTATATGTGCAGAAAAACAACAAAAATCATCTAAAATACAAATAGTTACTATAACAAAACAACATGATGTCAATAACTTATAAAAGTTTCAACATTATCAAGAAACATATCTGAAAACTAACACAATATTTCCCCAATATAAGGAACTAAAGGTCATATACTCCCTAGTCTTGAGTCCCACTCACCATGGGAAACATGAGTGACTCCATTGGAAGGTAAGAACTGAAATTATCAATGATAAAAATATAATGATTCCTCAACAATAGTCATCTAATCCATGCCAATAATCAAGTCGATGATATCAAGATCAAGCCTCAAAAATTCTTACTCTACCTCAAAGTCTGCTATCATCACCCGACATGCAAGGAACCTGACTAATTTTTTGGGCCTCTTTCCAAAAGGAATAAAAAATACAAAAATAATATAATAATTCTGGGATGAAATCAAAAAATGAAAAATACATTTGATGATATAAAATAATGTGTAGAATCCATTTCAAATAAGCATATCACCAAAGAAGACAAAATAAACATCATACATCAAATAGTTGTTGGCCCTGATTTAGATTCATCTATATTATACTCTACTACATATAGTAATTTATTATTAGACACATGAACATATCCCTTAAAATTATAATTAGACTAAAAACCCTTAAAAGCATCATCAAAAACTTGGGAACCCTCAGAGGGAGTGGATCTGGACTTACTTCCCAGAGATATCTTATCTTAATAGCATTGTAGATGGCCAGATCATCAAGAAATATGTCTTGTCTTAGGGTCCTCCACATGGTTTGGTTTCGTATGGCCTCACCTTCTACACTAGTAGTATACAACATTCTGATGCATTGTTATTTCCCCTAAGACTAATCCTGAGGAAAACATACCACTCTTATGCGTCAATTTTTTGTCTATATGGTACACCTGGGCTAACCAGTGAGAAAAATGAAGTTCCACCCAAAACTGTCTTCCCAAATATGTCTACTAAAACTAAATTATCCCTGTCAAGTACCACTACAATCGTCGAAAGGAACAAGAGTATCAACATCAACCAAATATCATGACTTAGTCCTAACTCAGTCCTTCGAGCCTTCAAGTACACATTTGTGAAAAGATAAAGTTCATGATCGTATAACTCATAAAATGGATAGAATAATCTAGAATAGTATGCTCTCCCTACTATTATGTTTCAAACTCTTGGGTATTTTCTTCAGTCAATGTCCCATAATAAAACTACTAGTTACATATTTTCTTTATTGAATCTTAAGTAACATCCTCATGCATCATAAAATGAAAGACAGTGTCCCACTATCTTCTTCCCATACCATCAAGGATATACAATGAAAAACATACCTTAGAGTCTTCAGGAGTCCTCCAGAAGATTAAGATACTCATTATCAACTCAATCCATTACTCAGATTTCTAGGGTCCTTTGTCAATATGAAATATGGGTAGATGCTACTTAGTAAAATCATAAAAATGATCCACTACATTCCATGGGTTCCGGACACCCACTTGGCCTAGAGTCAAAATAATGTGGATAAGACATTCTACTAAAGTAGGGTCTACTAGAGGGATCTCATGTGGAACTTGTCTCATATGTTCCTCTATTAGATTTTGAACAACTCTTATTAGAGGCATTTTTTATCAAAAGATAAAAATAAATCAATCATTAGAAAATTCCAAAATCATATGACCAACTTCAGTTATTGAAAAAAAAAAGATTTTAAAAAGTAATTATTCAAATCTACTAAGAAAATCCTTACATAAAAAGGATGATGTCAATTTAAATAATATTTTAATATAGTTCATTCAAATGTCCTAGAATTCCATGATTCAAACCTGGTAAAAAGTACCTGACAACCCATGGTAACCTAGTTATAGTCACAGATGTGAGCTGATCATGCCACATTACAACACCTACTATCCAAATTTTTATACTCCTAACTTCTGTATACCCAATACACAGAACCAAACTCAGGTATTTCTAAAACAATTTAGGTTGATCATCCTTCTTTGATACAAAAATTTTAATGATCTATTCTAGGTGAACTAAAAAATCCACATGAACTATCCCATCCCATGATATAGGAAAATAGGATAACAAAAAAACAGTCATGAATATAATAAAAACAAGATATACATCAAATGTACGAATTAGAAACAAAAATTGTAACATAAAACACATACAATCCAATCTAAACAAGCTAAACCAAAATATAATTTATATCCCCAGATGGCCAATAATCACCTCCAAAAAACCCAAACCAATAGAAACAACAACAAGAGAAGCCTAAATTCTACAAGATGCTCTTCCCATTACATATATACAGAATATAAAATGCTATAAATTCCCAAAGGTTAAAGTAGGGTGTGATCCAAAGAATAATAGGATAATATGATGGTTTCTTTAGAAGGTCAAATATTAGAAATGAAACAATTTTATAACTAAAAAATATATTTTTACAACAAATTTTCATAAAATAAATCCACTTATAAATCATTTTCACTAATTCCTCCATTGGTTTTCATAAATGAATTGTATATTATTAAACAAAAAATATGGCATTTAGAAGTGATAATAATAATAAATAATATCCATGTATCTATAGGTATACAAGTAAACATATATCAAGTAAACAATCTATCATGAGAAGATTTTTTATACAACCTTAGATATAAAAACCTATGAGAAACAATCCATGAAAGAACATGAAATAAATAACCAAGAATGAAAACTTACCTAACATATTAGGATCAATCCTATGGTACATGGAGTACTAGACACTCAAAATCCTAAATAGACATATGTTTGATCCAAAAGATATTGATTCATGCCAGTCAGTATCAAAAAACATTACCTCCTAGTGGTACATTTCACTGTAAGGATGCCAGTGCCTCTACCCTAACACACCCAAGGTTTCCAATGTTCAATTGTACAATAAATTTTCAAAACCATGATCAAATTTTTTTAAACGTTTTCAAGACCAATCTTATCTACTTTATAGTTTGAAATCCCATTTCAAAATCATGAAAGTCAAATTTCAAGGATGAATCCTTTTTTGAATTTTTTTTTGGATTTATAGAGAATAATTTGAATCTGTTTATCACTTCAAATTAGTGAATGAACCAAATAAATTTATCCGGAAAAAAATTAAATTGAAAAAATTAACCCATTGTATTGAAACACCAACATCTACATGGTACAAATCGGGCTTATTTTGACAACGGTGATCAAAAACCAAGACAACGACCTCTATAATACAATACATTACTATAACATGAATAGGATCGATAGAAAACATCATTTGATCACAAAACCATATCCAAACTATATCCACATCCAAAACCAATGAAGAAATAGTTGGAACTCTTACTAGGAGAAACAGACCAATACCACAACAATGATCAATCAGTGAATGGAATGATCCAGAATCTTCAAAGGTCTCTGAAATCACCTAAGGTATGCTTTGGGATGAGAGAAATTATATGAATTTCAAATGAATTTAAAATCAAATGATATTCCTATTTAAAACCACAACTTGAGACAATTACATAGTGTGTAATGCTATTACACATCGTAAAACTTCTGAGGATCATATATGTTGAAAGACCTGCCGCATATTTGTTAAAAGAAATATTTTCCCATTTCTTGAGACATACCTATTAAAAATATGTAAACCATTCATGTTATTTATCAAGTTCATGACTTATGGGTGATATCCATTAAACAGTGTTTACTTCACTTACACAATATGTAAGTGCCCAGTGATAAATAAATTCATCAAGACTAAGTGGAAAATTCCACAAAATATCTAACTTCACCATTAAAAGTGTCCTCCCAATTTCATTCCCATCATTATTCAACCCACGAAAAAGGAAAAAAATTAAAATATACCTGATAGAAATATAATGGAGTATTAAAATCTCCCCACTATAAACAAAATCTACCCCCAGAAATCCATTATGATCATGAATCTTCAAAATGAGTATGAAACATTAGTTTCATTAATGAATCATGATCCCTCATCTTGGGGATATCCTATCTACACTGCCACATTCCCTAGACTAGGGTGATTGTTTTACTATTCATATCCTTATCCTAGCGATCAACAATATAAACTCACATCTCAACCAATGTTGTATCAGTCTCAATATCTACATAGTCTAAAATAATCACATGGGAAGGATCTAGTATATACCTCATCAACTGTGAAACATTAAACAAATAATGTATAAAAGTCAATCCATATGATAAATGATACTAAAAGGCCACCCTTCCCATTCATCCAATGATCTCAAAGGGGCCTACAAACCTCAGTGTCAACTTACCATGATTTGACAAGTAATGATGTCCCAAGTGAGTTGAAACTATGAGAAATACCTGATTACCAACCTCATAATCCAAAATATTATGTAGAAGGTCCACATGAGATTTATAAAAACTTTGTTCCATGGCATGTTCCCCATAATAAACTACACCATCTCCATTATCTCTTGAACAACACATGACACATCCAAGGAATAGTATCCCAACTCTACATGGAAAAGGTATATCATATGGACACCTACAAAAATCCTTGTAAGGTTACATATTTATTGAAGATTTATAACTACTTATATAGGAAAACTCAATGAAATGAACATTTCTTTCTCAATATCCTATGAAATAAATAACACAAGCCTAGAGTATATCCTCATGAACCTGGAAAGCCCTCTCTATCTGTCAATCGATATAAGTATGATAAGTTATTCTTAATTTAATTTGGGAACCCATTTCCCTCTAAAAACCTTTCCAAAACCATTATATTAAAATTATATCCTTCTAAGAAACAACTACAGAGGGAACACCATGATTCCTCACAATCTCTTGTACATACATACTCCATGTTTATTTTACATTAGTTTCCTCTTAGATAGGTGGGAAATTCACTGATTTCATGAATCAATCAATGATCATTAAAATCGCATCCTTAACACTATAATTTCATATAAAACCAATGATGAAATACTTGTAGATATCATCCTTCATCCATACCTTAATAGGTAATGACTGCAACAAACCCTCTGGTTTTTAGTTCTCCTCCTTAATTCTCTTACAAGTAAGGAACCACAATACAAAATCTATTATCGATCATCTTATCCATATCCATCAACACCAATACCTTAAGTAGTGATAAATATTAATATCCCCATGTACCATAAACCAGAAAAAATTCTTTAAACTACCCAAAAACTCCTATATTGATGAAAATGGAACAAAAAACTTACTATAAAAGTACAAATATCCACTTGTAGACCGAGACCACTCACCTAATTTCAACCCACCATTAAGTCTTTCCCTAAAGAATTGTAAATCAGTGTTTATCTCTATATCAAGCTAAAATCAATCATAAAAATATTATTTATCTTCCATCGATGCCAAGAACAAAATTATACGAACCTTTTCCACTAAAAATCTCTTATCAACAAAAATAACTCACCAGAGACCACTACTCAACTAACTCCTTCACATATTCAATCAGTAATTTTATTCTCAATGCATTAAAGACCAAATTTTGTATCCCTCTGGTATAAGAAATATGAAAATCAAAAGTCTTAAGATACACTACCTAGTGTCTCTATCACTATTGAGATCCCTAGGAGTATAAATATATTTCAGGATCTTAGGATAAAAATATACTATAAGTTGCTTCCCAAATAGATAGTGACAACACATTTTGAGTTCATGAATAACAGTTGTCAATTCAAGATCACGGGTAGGGTAGTTTTTCCCATGGGGAGTAATTAGAGAGAGACTTAAGCCACAACATGTTTCCTCTACATCAAGACATATCCCAAAATTTATTAAAAACAACACATAACACCTCATAAACATAACCCTATTTCAGAAGAATTAATTCTGGTGTTGACTTCAACCTCACCATAATCTCATCAAAATATCCCTAACACTTTTCATTCCATTAAGAATTTACACCCTTATGGGTTAAATATGTCATCAAAGATAAGATATTGGAGATGTCATGAACAAAATATATATAGTTACTATCCAAACACAAGAAACTCTAGATCTCAAACACAATTTTGTATTATCATAGGACATAACTGCATGTACCATTTTAGGATCCACTGAGATTTCCATTTATGATATCTAATTCCCTAGAATCATCACATCTTGAATAAAAAACCCACACATATAAATATTACCATTCAGAGGAATCTAATTAAAGGTTCAATGAATGATATCTAAATGGTCCATGTTCTCCTCCTTTGACATGGATTACACCAAAATATCATTCGTGGACAGAAAAACAATAGGGTCCAAGAATAAATATACTATCTAGTTCATCAAATCCACAAACACCACATGATAATTTTTGAGATTGAATGGAATGACAAAAAACTTGAAATTCCCATATCGAATTTTAAATGTTGTCTTAGTTATATCTTCTTCTCAAATAGTCAACTTGTGATACCCTAATTATAGGTCAACCTTAGAAAACAAATGATCCCCTCTAAGTTGATTAAAAATAATTTCAATCCTTCTAAAATGATATTTGTTCTTAAATGTCACCCAATTCAACCCTTGATAATCGCTATAAATTATAAGGATCCCTCGTACCTTTTTAGAAAAGTGTAAATGTGAATCCTATGGTAACATTATAGGAAAAATAAATCATTTTCCTCTATGTCTTCAATCTAGACCTTAAGTTCCACCAACTCATAAGATATAATACAGTAAAATGACATAGAAAAAATCATCATACCATGTATAAAGTCAATAGTAAATTGACCACTCACTATAGAAGATGATTAACACTCAAATTTACCAAAGAGATGAAGGTAGAATGGTCCTTGTAGTTTAGCTTGGGTTATCTAATCCTCAGAGACCTAAGAAGTAACCTACATACACGTAAATTCTATTGACTTTTTTGGCTATGATGTGGCCAACTTGGTCTGATTTAAGATGTTTTTAAAAGAAATCTATGGGACATAAGTTAATTCAATTTAAAATAGTGATTTGATCCTAGGTTATCACTTGGGGTGGATTGGATGTATTTCCTTTTCAATGATTTCAATTTCATATATTTGAGATTGGTTTATTTAAGAAGATAAAACAACATCATCACTTACTGGTTTAATTCCTATACCATTTAATACTAATCACCTATACACTTGAAGTATCAAAGTTTTTAGCACTTCAAGGTAAAGGTTCGTATTAGAACTTGAAATGTGTGGCCTTAAATTCAACAAGGACGATGGAGTTTAAAAATCATCAAATAAAAATATCAATTAAAAAAGTGATTATACATTAATGGGGTCATAAATAACATACATTCTATCCCCTTTCTACTCCCTTGGATCAACCCATAAGTGGGTTATCCTTCCATTGATGCTATGGTTTCAATGGAAGCAGGAAGTAGACTCATGAGGGTGGAATTGAAGAAGTAAAGAAAATAATAAAAAGAAAATGATCACTCCACCGTTGTGTGAATAATTTCACAAGGTTTGGTGTGAATAAATTCACACCTTGAACCAACGGTATCAAAGTGATATGAAGAACAACATACCAAGAAGAAAATAAGATCTTTTATTAAGAAACTAATGTGAATTGAACAACTTACATGTGAGATACAAACTTGAGACAACAAAATCGCAGCATATCATTACAATTGAACAATGCACCAAATATGAAACACTCTTCCACCACCACTAACTTAAATAGGAATATTGGGAGTCTTTGGTTGAGCCTCAAATAGTACAAAGCATCTCACTTGGTTATGGAAGGCCTAGGGTGCTGGAAAGTTTGTGGAACTTGGACTTTTCCACACTTGACCCGAGGTGGCAGCCATCTTTCTTTCACTGAACAGACGTGCTTGTAAGTCCTTCTATATGGCCGAATCATAGTGGTCCATAGTATAAGAAAATTGATCCCTTGATGTCTCCTAACAGCTTGTAAAATTTGGGCCTATTTGGAGTTATGGATTCTGAGATACGATTATAATTGTAGGATTTGTTTCTGGGCTGCAGGATCTGGCCCATAATTTTATCTCCAAATTGGGCCGCTTAATGACCACCATGGAGGGAGAATTAGCACTGGATCCTGGAGAATTATTTGTTTCTATATATGTATTATAGAAACACATGAAATTTAGGCTTCATTGGGTTTTTAAATGTGGGTCCCACATTCTCATCAGTGGGCTGGTGTCAAATCTTCCTTCTCTAGAATTTCTTTCTTTCATCGCAAAATATCCCCATCTTCATCCATGAATTCTCCATTGATCCCTGAATGAAACATGTTCATATTAAAGTTTATATCAATTCCCCAAAATATCAAATTAAAATATGGGTAATTACACTCCTTAAAATCAGATGAATCATTGGGTACCTTAAATGGTGTTCAAAAATGTACCATATAATAGTGCATTTTAAGAATGAATTACAATCATAATGTGAAATGATGTTCAAGGTGTAAAATTCACTAAAATGGTGTTTATGACTAATAAATAAAATGAATATTATATAAATTAACAATGAATATTATCCTCATTTAGTGGCTAATCACACCCCAAACTTGAGTTTTGCTAGTCCCGGGCAAAATATATCTCAAGAACATGAAATTCGAATTCCCTTTTCCAAAAACACTTTAAAACACAGTGATCACCTGAAACAGTTATACCAAACAATCATGAAACCCATCAAAATATTTTAATACATGATAGTTTCATAACAATATCCCAATCCCAAGCCCATTCCTTTGTTTAAATTCATTTCCATATTTCATCCAATACCAAATAAGTACGAGGATGTGTTGTGTATCACAATAGATATGGGGGTTCATCTTTATTCAAGGGGAAATGATGGAATCTCTAGGTGGAATCACATTTCAATATTAAGATGAGTAATCATTTTTTTATTGTATTATTTTTTTTTTGCTTTTTTTTGCAATTTTTCCATTGTAATTGATGTTGCACTAAAAATAATCAACCCCTGTAGTGAGACTTTTCCAATGACTCCCCAGCTCAAAGACAATAGGGAACCAAGTGAAGCCCACATACTTGGGAATCTTCTCTATTTAACTCAGTCAAAAACAAATTCAAATTACCAAAAATATACATAAAATTACTAATTATGGGCCAGAAAACTATGCAATCCAAATACCCAAGTGCCAAAAGCCACGCATTAGGTCATTTCATTTCTCTACGTGCAAATTTATTATTATTATTTTTAATTTTTTTAATACTCAAATTAAACTAAAATGATCACCAAACCTATGCTATTTATTTAGGGGACCCCATGAACTCAAACTAATACCCCACTATCTAAATGACATGCATTGTGATTCTTTTTTTTATTTGGATGAAAATATAAACAATGAAATATCACATTGGACAGCCATAATTTCCATAATCTATGCTCATGAAATTATACAAGGATTAAAATTAGAATCAGGGCATGCTAAATTATTTGATATTTAGTTTCAAAGTGTGCAATGTGTATTACAATGTTCAAAGTTAAAACAATTTTTCATTCAGTTTACACACATTTTTTTCAAATAATTTTTTTTCACAAAAGATGTTTTTTTATTTCATCTCCCCTCACCCCCAACATAAAACAACATTGTCCCCAGTGTTTCATGAAATGAAAATTTATAAGGAATAGAGACAGATAAGGGAATTTTAAAAATAATATTTAAATATGATGATTATGGAATGAAGTCACCTGGTGGTTGAATTTGAAGTTCTTGCTACTCCAAATTAGTCCTTTGATCTCTTGGGGGGTGTATCCACCTCCTTGATTAAACAGGTCTCACCCAAAATAGTACCTGAACCATACAAAGAATAATAAACCAGAAAAAATAAACAACACAGAGACTTATTGAATACCAAGTATCATCATTTTTAAGGTTTTCCCTATTTTTTTATTTAAATCAAACTAATGATACATTTTATTCTTTTAAATTTATAGGTAAGGTATTACTTGGGGATCACACCGCATGACATGGATGAATATAGTGATCCCCTTTCATACCCATCCATACTCATAAAATAAGAATATGTTAATAGTCTAAAGATATAATTAAATAAAATAAAACATGAAAACCATAGGTTGCCTCCCGTGCAGCGCTTTTGTTTAACGTCGCTTGCTCGACTTAAACCCCTAATTGTTTAATTATTTTCCTCATCTAAGGTTGGTTCACACAAGTCTTCAATAACTTCTTGTTTTCGAAATTGTTCAATGAATGGTTTGACTCTATGGCCATTAACTTTAAAGGTTTGATCATTGGTGGGATCTTGAATTTCTACAGCCCCATGGGGGTACACCTGATGCACTATGTATGGGCCTGACCATCTGGACCTCAACTTTCCTGGGTGTAGATGAAGTTTAGAACTTTACAAAAGAATTGGTTTACCCGGTACAATGTGTTTTTCTTTAATATTTCAAGATTGTTAGGCATGTACTTTATCTTTATTGGTCCTTGAATTCTCATAAGCCTCCATCCTATGTTCTTCAATTTCATTGATATCTAATTTCCTTTTTGTTTCGGCCAATGAGAGGTCATAATTCATTTTATTCATTTCCGAAAAAGCCTTATGTTCAATATCCACTGGAAAATTGGCATGCGTTACCATAAACCAACCAATATGGGGACATTCCTAAAATGGTTTCATAAGCGGTTTGATAGGCCCAAAGAGTATCTAAGAGTTTCTCGGACCAATATTTCCTAAAAGGATTGACAATTTTTTCAAGAATATTCTTAATATCCCTATTTTCTAACATAGCTAGACCATTGGTTTAAAGATGGTATGCAGTGGAAACTTTATGAGAAGTCCCATGCTTAGACATGAATGAAGATAATGGACGTTTACAGAAATGGGTTCCTCAATCACTGATTATAGCCCTTATAATTCCAAATCTAGAGAAGATATTTTCCTTTAGGAATCTAATCACAGTTTAATGATCATTGGATTTTGTGTGAATAACCTCAACCCATTTTGAGACATAATCAATAGCTATGAGAATGTAATGATATCCCCTAAATTTTGGGAAGGGACCCATGAAATCAATTCCCCAACAGTCAAAGATTTCAACCACTAATATGGGAGAGAGTGGAATTTGATTCCTTTTTGTGATGGACCCAACTTGTTGACACCTAGGACAGCTTTGGAAAAATGTGTAGAATCCCCTTGAGAGTGTGTTCCAGAAGAGACCACACTGATGGATCTTAGCAGATTTTTTCTTAGAGGAAAAGTGACTTCCACATGCCTCACTATGACAAAAATTAAGGATGGACTCTTGTTCAGATTCTGGGGCACACCTCCTAATGACTTGGTCAGGGCAGAACTTATAGAGGTATGGATCATCAATCACATAGTGTCTAACATCAAAAATGAATTTCCTTCGAGCTTGAGTCCTTAATAATTTTGGGATGACTCCTGTAACTAAGAAATTGGTTATGTCGGCATACCAAGGGCAGTCACTCACAGAGTATAGGTGTTCATCAAGAAATGAATCAGACACAGAAAGGTGATTTGATTTGTCTTTGAATTTCATCCTAGAGATTTGATCAGCTACAACATTTTCAATTCCCTTTTTATACATGATTGTGAGGTCAAATTCTTGTAAGATAAGGACCCACCTAATCAGTCTAGCCTTAGCATCTTTTTTTGGAAGAGGTATTTTAGTTCAGAATGGTCAGTGAACACAGTGATGGGGGATCCTAAGAGGTAGGACCTAAAATTATCTAAGGCAAACACAATAGCAAGTAACTCCTTTTCAGTGGTGGTGTAGTTGATTTGGGCATCATTTACGGATTTTCTTGCATAATCAATGACATAAAAATTTTATTACAACATTGTCTTAACACAGCTCATACATCAAAGTCACTATGATCACCCATAAGCTCAAAAATAAGGTTCCAATTTTGTGATTTCATAATGGGAGGAGAAGTGAGAGAGGATTTGAGGGTTGAGAATGAACCCTCACAGCTTTATGTCCAAACAAATGGAGCATACTTTATTAGGAGAGCACAAAGGCGACGAGAGATTGAACTAAAGTCCTTGATTAATATTCTATAGAAATAAACATGTCTTAAGAAAGACCTCACTTCGTTGAATGTTTTGGGTGATGGAAGGTGACAAATGATGTCAACCTTGGCTTTATCAACTTCAATCCCCCTACCTGAGTCAGATTTCCTAAAACTATTCCCGCTTTAACCATGAAATGGCATTTTTCCTAGTTTAGGACCAGATTCTTTTCTTCACATCATGACAAGACTCTCTCTACATTCCTCAGATATCTCTCAAATGTATCCCCAAACACAGAGAAGTCATCCATAAAGACCTCTAGAAAATCCCCTACCATGTCTGAGAATATTCCCATCATGCACCGCTGGATGGTTTCAGGGGCATTGCATAACCCGAAGGGAATACGATTGAAATAAAATGTTCCAAATAGACATGTGAATGTTGTCTTCCCTTGATCCTCTAGGGAGACCTCAATTGCATTATACCTTGAGTACCCATCTAAGAAATAGTAGAACTAATGACCTTCCACTCTCTCAAGGACTTGGTCAGTGAATGGTAAGTGGAAATGGTCCTTCATGGTGAATGAGTTTAGCTTCTTATAGTCAATGCAGACCCTTCATCCACTACTCACCCTAGTTGGAATAATCTCTTCATACTCATTGGTTATCACTATGATTCCGGCCTTTTTTTAAACTACTTGGATTTGGCTCACCCACTCACTCTCCGCTATGGGATATATGATACCAGCTTTTAAAAATTTCAGAAGTTCCTTACTTACTACCTCCATGAGATTATGATTGATTCGTCATTGAGGATGACGACATGGCTTTGAATCAGATTCTAGAACAATCCTATGAGTCCCGATAATTGGGCTAATCCCCGGAATATCATACAGGATCAAACCAATGGCTTTCATATGTTTTCTAAGGAAATCTTGAAGCATCCTCTCTTGATTGGCTTCAAGAGAAGAAGAAATGGCAATAGTATGTGTTTGATTTTCCCCCGTGAAGGCATACTTGATTGCAGTAGGAAGTTCCTTCAATTCAAGATCAGGTTGGTTCATAATTTCAGCAGAAGATTGGGACATTGGATCAAGATCAATTTTATTTCCTAAAGTTTTAGATAGGATGGATCCCCCACCTATACAAGTTTCAGCTACAAGATTGGTTTGATCAGATTTAGGGAAGGAAGTTTCATTGGTCTCCATGAATGTGGTTTCTTGAAAGGATTCATTGATTTGTGGACCTAAGACATCATCATAAGAGAAATTTGAAAATGATTCCAGCCAAGGAGATTAAATTCCTTCATGTGAACAAAGGAAATCAATCTCATCCTGACTTAAACATCCATCAAATATTCCTTGATGTTTTATAGATTCATTATCAATTCTTACTATCATTTATACTTCATGAATTTCCTCATCATTTCCTATTTGTGAGCTTGCATTATAGATTTTCAAGTCTAGACTCATGTTTCCAATGGTGATGGTCAGGTTCCCATTTCAGACTCGGATAACAGAGTTGATTGTTTCAAGGAAAGGACGACCAAGGATGATTGTGGTTTGTTCCATATTTCATAAGTTTGGATGGTTTTCAAGGACAATGAAGTCGGTATGGTAGATGAACTTTTCAACCTTTACCTGGACATCCTTTAAAATTCCCTTTGGGACCCTAATTCTACGATCAACAAGTTGAAGTGTGACAGATGTGAGTTGGAGTTCTTCTAGGCCTAACTGACAGTACACAGCATAGGGGATGAGATTGACACTAGCACCTAGGTCACACAAGACCTTGACAACTTTTCTCTCTCCTAGTTGAACATTGATGTAAGGGAAACCAGGGTCTTTGAACTAAGGAGGAATGGTCCCTTGAATGGTGGTACTCACATTATCAGCCAAAGGACTTGGTTTTTATGTGAAAAAAATCTTTTAAAAGTGCACAAGCCCTTAAGGTACTTTGAGTTGGAAGGTATGGTTTTGATTGCATCAAGAAGGGGAATGTTCAACTTGACTTGTGAGAAGATTTCCCTCAGTGTTTTACTCAATTCAGGCTTGGTTTTCCCCCTCATGTGTTGAGGAAATGGTGCAGGTTGTGGGGTTGTTTTTTGAAGAGTCGTTTCTTTCACCTTTTTATCAGTTTCCTCAGTTTGATCATTTGGTTCATTTGAATTTTTATCCAAGTTTGAATCTTCAGGTGGGTTTTTAATTAGTTGTTCAAGTTTCTCAATTGATTTCCCACATTGTAGAATAGTCATATTCTTTAGTTGTTCATGAGTTTTTTGAGTACAGCTTGACTCTCCCCTTGAAGTTGAGGATGGTACCACCTGAGTAGGCCTGGGTGACTTTCCTGTTTTGATGGTTTGAAGTTCGTGTTTTAGGGAAGAGACTTCTGAGTTCATCCTCTCCATTGATTTGTACAGTTATTCTAGTGGGCTTTGTGGAACAGTTTGGGTTGGTGCTTGAAATAATTGTTTTATCCCATGGGGATATTTTGGAGGTGATATTTTTTGTTGAAAATGGACTGGTGGATGTTGGTATTGGATAGGTTGGGTTTGGAACTAGTAATGGGTTTGGTATTTCTGATGAGGGTAAAGATTTTGTCCCTGTGGTTGGATAGGTTGTTGGGTATCTTTCTAGCAGAAGCCTGGGTGATCATTATACATTGGGTTGAAGTTGTTTTGGTATTGAGGCTTTTGAAAGTTCAAGGCATTTAATTCTGATGGGGGTCCTCCTTAAAGAACATCCTCGATAGATGGAATGGTTGGGTAGCTGTGTAACTTATGGTCATGTTTGTCACAAATTGTGCAAACAAGGTCTACAGTTTGGATTTCATGGACTTTCCTAAGGTCTATTTCTTCAACCTTCTTAGAGAGTGCTGCGAGTTTTTTCCTAAGGCTTTCTTCTTCTATAAGTGTATGAATTCCAGTAGTTCTTTGTGGATTTTTAGAATAAGGTGAAGTTCCCCATGTTTGGTTTTTTTCAAAAAGGATTTCTAGATACTCATAAGCATCATTTGGGTCTTTTTTTAAAGGTTCCATTACACATCATGTCAATGAATTGTTTGTTCCCCGTACCCAACCCCTCATAGAAAATTCTCACATGTTCAGGAATATAAAAACCATGGTGTGGAACAATGTTTAGATTTTCCTTGAACCTCTCCCATGTTTCATAGAATGACTCTCCCTCTTTTTGAAAAAATGTTTTGGATGCTCTTTTTAAGAGCAATTGTTTTGTGGTGGGGAAAGTATTTTTTGTAGAATTCACTTTGTAGTTGGCCCCAAGAGTTGATAGATGATGGTCTCAAATTGTTTATCCAATTTTTAGCTCTATACTTTAAAAAAAGGAAATATCCTCATCTTAGCTGATTCTAGTTGATTTGGAGGACACATGATTTCTACAATGTCATTGAACACCTTAATGTGAAGGTAGGGCATCTCAGACTCCATTCCATGGAATGTGGGAAGGTGGTTTAGGACATGGGGTTTAAATATGTAGTTGGGATCTCCTAGGGGATTTTTTCTAATGCATGAGGGGGCATTGGTCCAGGAAGGTGTTAGGTAGTCATTTATGGTTTGATCAATTGCATTCCCCATGTTTGGGGATGCCTCATTTGGGTTTCCATTTTGGTTTCCACATGGGTTTATGAGTTGGTTTCTTTGAAGACCTTCCATTGAAATAGGCTCAATTTTTTACTATGGAGTATTAAGAATATTAGGATCTAATGGAAAGAGTTACCTTGGTGTACTTGACTCCCCAACCCCAAGACTATCCAACCTAACTAGACGGCTTGATTGATCGTAGGTGTAGGCGGACATCCGCCAAATGAAAAAAAACGAGAAAGGGAAAAGATAAGAGAACATGGATGAGAAAAAAAAAAGAAATGGGGGAGAATAGAATGGGTGTTTAGATGACTTACCTGGGTCCCAGGAAATGATTCCAAAATTTGGTTCACGCTCAAATTTACCCAAGAGATGAAGGTAGAACGGTTCTTGTAGTTTAGCTTGGGTTATCGAATCCTCAGAGACCTAAGAAGTAACATACAGACACGTATATTCTATGGATTGTTTTTGGATATAAATTTTCCAACATGGGTTGATTCAGGATGGTATTAAATGAAATCTAAGAGAATTAAGTGAATTAAATTTAAAAGATTGAGTTGATCCTTGGTTATCACTTGGGGTGGATGGGACGTATTTCCTTTTCAATGATTTCAATTTCTTATATTTGAGATTGGTTCATTTTAGAAGATAAAACAACATCATCACTTAATAGTTTAATTCCATTAACCTTTAATACTAATCACCTATACACTTTAATGATCAATGTTTTGAGCACTTCAAGTTCAAAGTTTGTATTAGCACTTGAAGTGTGTGGCCTTAAATTCAACAAGGACGACAGAGTTTAAAAATCATCAAATAAAAATCTCAATTAAAGAAGTGATTATACATTAATTGGGTGATAAATAACATCCAATCCATCCCCTTGATACTCCCTTAGATCAACCCATAAGTGGGTTAGCCCTCCATTGATGCTATGGTTTCAATGGAAGCGGGAAGTAGACTCATGAGGGAGGAATTAAAGAAGTAAAGAAAACAATAAAAATAAAATGATCACTCCACCATTGTGTGAATAATTTAACAAGGTTTGGTATGAATAAATTCACACCTTGAACCAATGGTATCAAAGTGATATTAATAACAAAATAATAAGAGGAAATGAAGTTCATTTATTAGGAAACTAATGTGAATTGAACAACTTACATGTGAAAGACAAACTTGAGACAACAAAATCGTATCATAACATTAAAATTGAACAAAGCACCAATGATGAAAAACTCCTCCACCACCACTACCTTAAATAGGAATTTTGGGAACGTTGGGTCGAGCCTCCTACAGTACAATTCATCCCTCTTGATTATGGTAGGCCTAGGGTGGTGTAAAGTTTGTGGAACTTGGACTTTTCCACACCTGACCTGAGGTGGCAGCCAGCTTTCATCCCCTGAACAGATGCGCTTGGACGTCCTTCTAGATGGCCGAATAAGAGTGGGCCATAAAAGAATAAAATGGAACCCCGGATGTCTCCTAACTTCTTGTAAAATTTCGGCCTATTTTAAGTTACATATTCCGAGATATGATCATATTGGTAGGATTTGTTTCTGGGACGTAGGATCTAGCCCATAATTTTGTCTCCAAATTGGGCCGCCTTAATGGCCACCATGGATGCCGAATTAGCACTGTCTCTTGAAAAATTATTTGTTCATCTATATATCTTATAGAATTCCACGAAATTTAGGCTTCATTGGGTTTGTAATGTAGGTCCCAAATTCTCATCGGTAGGCTGGTGTCAAATCGGCCTCCTCTAGAATTGCTTCCTTTCATCACAAAATATCTTCATCTTCTTCCATGAATTCTCCATTGATCCCTGAAGAAAACATGTTCATATTGAAGTGTAGATAAATTTCCAAAAATATAAAATAAAAATATGGGTAATTACATTCCTTAAAATCAGATGAATCTTTGGGTACCTTAAATGATGTTCAAAAATGTACCAGATAATAGTGCATTTTAAGAAAGAATTACAATCATAATGTGAAATGATGTTCAAGGTGAAAAATGCACTAAAATGGTGTTTTTGAATTATAAAGCACATGAATATTATATAAATTAACAATGAATATTAGCCTCCTTTAGTGGATAACCAGAAGAAAACCAGAAAATTAGTTTGGAAAGACCTCGGGGTACTCACAAACAACTATAGGAATTCAACCACCCAATAAAGGGTCAAATGTATTAATAAAAATATATGATAACTAATATGATATTACCCTAGAATAGGGACCAACAAGCCCTTCCCTTCCCAGTCTATAGGCCCAGTAACCTTGGAAAAAATGAGAAACTCTATAAGAAGATCTAAAATGAACCCATCGATTAGAAAAATATCTCTAGGACTTAACACCGATCATCCAATATGTACTGATAATCACATCGATGATGTGATTATCAAGGAAAAAATCCCACTCCACCTCAAATATGGCTATATTCATCTGAAAGACAGGAAATATGATACCTTTTTCAAGCCTCCTTCCTAATAGTGTAGAAAGACCCAACAAGGATGGAATATGTTTTGAATGTAAAACCACTGTATCAACTAACTTTGATATCATTAAATAATCAGTACACTCATATCAAACCAAGATAACACAAAATAATATGGAATACAAACTATACCTCTAAAAATCATTGTCCCAACTTCAGATTCCTTTGGAATATACTCCGCCGCATAAATTTTTTCATTCTTAGCTACAATATTTCTCCCATTGCATGATGATTAGAATCACCACCCCTGGAAGCATCAATACGAACCTACAAACCCTTAGTGAGAGTGGATCCTACCCCACTGCCCTGAAATATCTTTTAACAAAACCATTTTAGATGTCCATATTATCCACAAAGTTGAAAAGTCTTAACAACCTCCACAATGTTAGGCTTGGTATGACCTCGCCTTTCACATTGGTAGAAGACAACCTACTTATGACATGTCATCACCCCAGAGACTTTTCTGATGGAAAAATGACCATTCGTAGGCATCTTTTTCTGGATAGAAGATGCACACTATCTAACCTCTGAACCAACTGATGCTCCACCCAAACCTGTCTTCCCAGCTATGTCTTCCTCAAATAAAGGTTCCTTGTCAACTACCTCTATAGAGGTCAAAAGGTAAAAGAGTATCAAAATGAACTAAATATCATGTCTCTGTCCTAACTCAAACCTCAAATCATTCAAGTACTCTTTAGTGATATGCATTGATACAAGATACACTGAATCATCAAAATTCGTAGAATACTCTAGAATGGTATTCTCTCATTTCTTTAAGGTTAGAAACTATAAGTTATTTTCTACATTCAATTCATCTAGAAAAAAATGATTGTTAATGATTTTCTTGAAGGAATCCCAGGTAATAATATCATGAAAATTGACTTTCACAATATATTATTTCTTTATCCATACCTGTCCCTCGAGCATATAAATGGAAAAACCCAACACAGAGTCTTCAGGATTCTTCATGAAGATGACGAACCTCTCTATCCACTCAAGCCACTCGTCAGATTCTTAGAACTACAAGAAAACGTTGTTTTAGCATTGATTTTTTCGTGGCGGTTTTCAAAACCGCCACTACTTTTTTGATCGAAAAAAATTTAGTTGCGGTTTTGAAAACCTCAAAAAATAGCCTCTAAATGTTTTTAAAATATTTTTTATAATTTTTTTAAAATATTATTAATAATTTTTTTAATATTTTGTCTAAAAAATTACAATTTTTTAGTGGCGGTTTTTTAAAAAACCACTCTGAAATTGAGGAATTTTTTTTTAATTTTTAAAAATTATTATTTATTATTTACAATCAGATATAGTTTATTATTTATAATTTTAATTATATATAATGTGTTAATTAATAAATATTTTTAATTTTTTGATAATAATATTTTTAAACTATAATCAAATCTTCAATAAGTTGAAAAACAAACTTCGGTATCAATTGACCATAAATTCTAATCGGGGAGTTCATTTCAACTCCATTACTAGTCAAATCGAAGCTGATCAAATGAGATAAAACCAAGAGGGATTTAGATCATGTGATAATCAAAAGAGGGAAAATATATTCAAATTTCAAAAGTTGAAAATCGAACTCAAACTTCAAACGACCATAACTTTTAATCTAGGTGTCTCTTTGGGCTCTCCCACATATCAAAATGAATTTTGTGCAAGATCTATGCTGTTTAGATCTAGTACCAACTATTTGAGTATTAGACACCTTTTTGTTCCACCAAAATGTTTCAGAAGGCCTCTGAAATAGAGGTTTTAGTTACAGGCCCCGATTTTTTAAAATTGAAATGGTTAAAACATCGATCCAGATGTCTGTTTGGCATGTTCCACATATCATATCGAAGCTCATTTCTTGATTTCGATTTGATTGGTTGTGGTACTGAAAAAGGAGTCCCGGATCAGATTTTATTTTTATTTTAGTGTTTTTAGGGTTTTTAGAGGTTCTTAATGTTTTATGATTTATTAAATTATTTATTTATTTATTCATTTATTTCGTATATATTTATTTTTTATATAATATTTATTTATTAAGTAATTATTAATTAATTAATTATTATTATTATTTATCTATTATTTATATATTATTAATTATTTTTTTATTTTTTTATTAATTTATCAATTTATTTAATGATAAATTTATTTATTTACTTATTTATTTATTTAATTATTTATTTATTTATTATTCAGTTATAATGTACACATTAATTTTTCATTTATTTTTAATTAATTAATTAATTAATTAATATTTATTATTTTATTATTTTTTTTATTCATTTATTATTTTTTATATTTTTTATTATTTATTCATTATTTATTCATTATTTATCAATTATTTATTTATTATTTATTCATTATTTATTAATTAAATATTTATTATTAATTAATTATTTAATTATTAATTATTAATTAAATATTAAATATTAAATATTAAATACGAATTATTAAATATAAAATACTGATTATTAATTATTAATTATTATATATTATTTATTACCTATTAGTGTTAATTATTAATTATTTATTATTTATTATCTATTTATCTATTTATTTATTTGTGTATTTATTTATTTATTATTATTCTTTATTCTTTATTCTTTATTCCTTATTATTTATTCTTTATTATTGATTTTTTATTATTTATTATTTATTAATTTGTTTTGAATTCACTATATATTAATTTTTTTATTATTATTTTATTATTTATTCAATTATAGTTTATTAATTTATTCATTATTCATTATTTATGAATTTTAAAATTTTATTTTATTACAATTTTCTTTATAATTTAATAACTATTTGTAAATTTGTAAATATTAAATATTAAATATTAAATATTAATTCCTAATGATAAATTATTAACTATTAGTTAATATTATTTATTATTTATTAACTATTAATTATTTATTATTCAGTATTTATTATTTATTATTTATTTATTTATTATTTATTTATTAATTTGATGTTAATTTTTAATTTATTTTTCATATCTTAAATTATTTTTAAATTAATTTATTAATTATACATTACTTATATATTATATGGTATATGTTTTATATTATGTATTAGATATTATCGATTATATATTATATACTATATAACAAATAGTATGTATTATATATTAAATATTATGTATTATATATTATATATTATATATTATGTATTATGTATTATGTATTATGTATTATATACTATGTATTATTTATTAGGTATTATATATTATACCTTATAGATTATAGATTATATATTATTTAGTATTTAGTATATTGTATTTACAAGTTATTATTTATTATTTACTATTTACTATTTATTATTTACTATTTATTATTTACTATTTATGATTTATTATTTACTTTTAATTATTTACTATTTTTTATTTAACATTTATTTCCACATTATATATTTCTTTATTTATTATTCATTTATATTCTATTTATTAATTAGTAATTTGTAATTTGTAATTATAAAATAATAATAATTAGTTATTAGTTATTCGTTATTCATTATTCATTATTCATTATTCATTATTAATTAATCATTATTGATTAATAATTATTGATTAATAATTATTTAGTGTGTATTTATTTGCTATGTATTATTTATTTTCTGAATTAATATATATATATAAGTATATTAAATTCGATTTATTGACCACATGAAGAGCCTGTTGGAATGTTAATGCCTTTGGAGAATAAGAAAGAGGTAAGGGGTTCAAATCTCACCCAATGCAGAATTTCTATATATGGCATGGGCATATACATGGGTATGTGCGTGGACATGGACTTATGCATGGAGATGGGCATAAGCATGGTAATAATAAATAATAAATAATAAATAATAGACAATAAATAATAAATAATAATAAAAATTATAAAAATAAATTACTAATATATTTATATATTATGAAAATAAATTTTTTAATAAAAAAAATTAGTAAAATAAATAAAATTAAAAAAAATCAAATAAATATATATACAAATTTAAAAAGGATTTAGCGACGGTTTAAAAAACCATTAAAACCCACTGATAAAACATTCTGTGACGGTTTCAAAAAACTGTCGCTAATTATTTCCCGACACATGATTTGGAAATGGTTTTCAAAAACCGCCGTAGAATGATTTAGCGGTGGATTAAACTACTGCGAAATACAAATTTTGGTGTAGTGTGGGGTCATTTTTTACCATGAAAGATGGAAGACCCAGAGTCTAAAAAGTGTAAATAAGAGCTTAAACCAAAGTAGGGTCCACTAAAGGGCCCACATACAAAACATTTCTCACATATTCCACTCTCAAATTTAAAATATATCTTCTCTAAAAAAATTTCAATCAAAAGACAAAAAACAACCACTCATGATAAAATTCCAAAATAATAGGACAAACATTAGGTATAAATTATAAGGAATTAAAAAAACTAAGTATTTAAAGCTACAATGAAATAAAATTACATAGAAAGGAATCGGTCAATTTAATTAAACTTCCTATATAGTTCAGTCAAATAACCTCAATCTACATATCTCAAACCTAGTAAAAAGTCCAGACCACCCATTATAACTTAGTTCTAATCACAAAAGTGAGGTGGCGAGGCCCCTTTTCCGCTTCTACTGCCTATATTCTGATGATCCTAACTCTGGTCTACCCAATACAAATTACGAAACTAAGGTAGTGCTAACACAGATTTGGATGATCATCCTCATTTGATACCAAAATTTTAATTAACCAATCTGGGCCAACTAGAGAAGCCACCCAAACCATCCCATCACATGATATGGGTAAAACATTATGACAAACACCACTCCTAGATATTATAAAAATAATACATACATGCAAATTATGAAGAAACAACTAACTAGATAACACAAATTACATAAGATACGATCTAAATAGGCTAAAATAGAAACTAATTCATATCCCTATGTGATTAACAGTCACCTCCAGACCAACCTGGAACAATAGAAACAACAATAAGAGATGACATCAAGCTACAATATCCTCTTACCTTTACCTATATACTACAAAAAACATCTATAAAAGCCCAAATGAACAATTAGGGTGCCAACTAAATCCTAAAAGGATACCACCATAGTTTTATACAAGTTATTATATCAAGAATACAAGAATTATAGCTTTTAAAATAGAAAAATATAATAAATAATTTTCATAAAATTAATATAGTTTTAAATCATTTTCCCTTACCCTTCCATTAGTTTTCATAAAATTCATTCATATTCAAAATCCATAAATATGAAAAATATAAGTGATAAAAGAAGGAATTAATATCTATGAATTAATAGGAATACAAGTAAAAACATATCCCTAAAAAATATATCATTTGATGCAATGTGATAAAACCATATATATAAAAATGGTGAGAAATAATCCATGAAAAAAAATCATGTGATAGATAACAAAGAAAGACAAAGATTCTAAAATATTGGGCTTTGGCCTATGGGAAACTGCATACTAGACACTCAAAATACTAAACAGGCATATCTTGGATCCAAAATATATCAATTCCTAGTAGTCAATATCATAAAACATTAACTACTACTAGAGAAACTCACACTAGGGATACGTGTGTCTCTATCTGACACACCCAAGGTTCATAAAGTAAAATTTTACAATAAATTTATAAAACCATTATCACAATTTCATAAAATGTTTTCAAAGACAATCCAATCTTCTTAGAAGTTTGATAACCAATATCCAAATCAAGGAAATCCATTTTCAAAGAAAACCACTTTTTTAGGAAAAAACTCATTTCCAAAAAACCATTTTAAATTGTCTATCACATAAAATTAATGAAAAAACCAAAGTAATTTATCAATAAAAAATATTAAATTCATTAAATTAACCAATTCTATGTAAAAACCTACATGAACATGATAAAAACATAGTTTTTTTCTAACAACGGTGACTAAAAACCAAGAGAATAGCCTCTTAAAGATAAGGCTTGAAAAGAAACAAAAAAATATCCATTGAAAACACCCTTCAATAAAAAAACCATAGACAAAAAAAAACACTGAAACCAAAACCAAATAAAAACCAGATGGAATGCTTAACTGGAGAAACAAACCACAACCACAATAATGAAAATACATGAAAGAATCATTCTAAAAGCATCAGAGGTCTTCGAAATATCCTAGGGTATTTTAGGGTCCTGAAAATTCTATTGAGGAAAGAAAATACACCAACTATCGCTTTACTTAAGGAATAAAGTACTCCTACAAGTCTAGCAAGGTGAATGGACTCAAATCGAGTTGAAAATTTTAGAAGAAAATTCAATGAATTCATGTTTTCAAAGAAATTCAAATGGACCGGGTACCATAACCAAGAAAGGTTTTTGGACCACCTAGATCACGAACCAACAGGTACATAGAACGATTCATGAATAGCTGGCCCATGGAGCGATAGCCAGCAAACGAGGCGTACTACGGACGACATCAACAAAAGACACAGGCGCATGAATCCCGTCCGCATACCATCCAAAAACATATCAGTTCGTGGATAAAGTGAACAAGTTGGGTTCCAAAAACTATTATCGTGAACTGAATCCTCCACAAACCTCATATTGAATTAGTCTTCTACGAGTTATGATATCTCTTCATGGGCCTCTATAAATGGTTCCACATGCCCAATAGATATAGTTTCCTTCATTATCTATTAAATGAGAAAAGTAGAAGGACGGGGGATGGACAACAAAATCTTGAAGGGGAATTAGAGGTTGGAAGAAAGAGTTTAGAGAAGACTCTGGCTTCAGTCTTGATTCATCGACGAAGCCCAAATTGTGAACCACACTCTCCATAGGTATAGCCAGCCACGAACCATAAAACGGGGGAATTGAATAATAATAATAGGACTGCGAACATAACTGGTGGACCACGAACCACATAATTCTCATAGATGAATCCCCCATGAATGCTAATTCCTTGGACCCTCCTTCAATATGGTGCTCTACGTAGTGTACCGCTATGAAAACTAAACTCAGCACTGCGTACTGCATTAGTATACAGATGGAACCCAAAGCGGCGTGATGGTCCATATACCACTATGGTATGTGGTTATCTATAACCATGACCACGTAACACATTGGTATGTGGATGACCCCTCTACCCGCATCTCACTATGGTATATGGAGCCTCCCCTATCTCTCATATGAAAATAGTACGTGGAATGGGGTGTTTTCGGGTATTATTTCCACTAGTTCCAACCTCACCCTTCCATTACTGTCTAGTCCTCCATGATCCCTCCGCAAAACAATCCTCCGACGTCAGGAAAAATCACCTTTCAAAGCCACTGGACCCATATGATCAGACCATCGAGTGCATAATCCACCCCTTTGAGTCTACATACAGATGGTAAGTGGAGTCATGAAGGCTCTCTCCACAATGTTTTGGGATTTGGGAATTCTTATGGGTCTACATACCCATGGAGACTGAGGGTCTAACATTGGGATACTGATGTGAACCTCCATGTTTTATGGATTAAGGGTGATCACTTTTTTTCTATTCAATGAGGAATAGTGATCAGTCGAAGAGGTTTTGTTTTCTCCCCCTTTTGATGAGGAAGACACTCCTCCCCTTCCTAGAACATATTTTGGGGCCCTCCCACTGAGGTAAGTCCCCAATATTCTGTGTTCGGGCCATATGACCATTAATTCCATTTCACATTGAATGGTTCATCACTTCGTGCCCTCGCCCACTGTCACCTTGTCCTCGTCTTCCGTAGGCTCTCCCTCTCCCACTAACAGGAGAGGAAACATATACTTTGTTGAATCTTTCACGTCCTCTTGTTTCTCACTCAGAGCATGAATTCCATGGGATTAGAGTTTCATGATGATTACAATATCCACATGATTCTAAAATATGAGAACATAAATTTTTGATAAAACCAGGATATGTAGGATTCCTACAAGAAGGCCCAATCTCAAAAGGGCTCCCTCCCATAAAGGGTCCACCCAATTTGGTCTCCTTAAATGTGAATCTCCCATTTGTAAGCCCCAACAATTTGGACTACATGAACTCTTATTCCTAACCAAAATAGGATATGTAGGATGCATATCAGAAGGCCCAAGCTCAAAAGGGTGCCCCCGATAATGGTTACACCCATCCATGCCCTCTCAAATGGGAAACTCCCATACGTAAACCCCATCCATTCCGAACTATGTGGGTTCTAATTCCTCTCTCAAGGATACGAAGGAAAATCATCTTATTGGTATGATCCCAATATAAAGTCACCTTCAATCCCACCTGGATGACGATAAATTCCAGAGTTCCTTGTTATACGGCTCAAGTCAGCATGACCTCCGTAGCATCAAATATATGCTTTCCTATGATGATCTTGAAAACCTAGTGTAGCCTATGGACACACTCTTTGGGAATTAACCAATGATTCATGGATATAAAAAAACATAATTCTATAAGAGAGTCCCAAAACAAGCAATAGTCCTCCCCTAGAAGGGTGCGATGAGCCTGACTTTCTATCCTCTCAACCAATGGGTTCCTAAAGTGTCGTTGGCCAAATTGTTAGTCAACAAGTGTTTGGATTTAAAAATCAGGTTCATGAATCATGGATACCATGGTCGTTGGGTGTTTTTGGCACCATGAATAAACCCAGTGGATACCATCCAAGGAAGTTATATCTGAGGAGGACCGATTTCACAAGTACTTGACCCCCACCAATCGCTCGTTGCGACCAACAGTTCCTACAGGGCTAATCCAGCCTCCATTAAAGAAAAATGATGTATGATAGGTCAAAAAAAGAAATGGTGAACTTGATGAGAACCCATATCTATAAAAAATAATGGGTGATGATCCTCATCATATCATTTCACCCCCACCTAAAACATGCCACCTCGGAGGTGGAACAAAAATGGTGAACCTGATGTGAATACCTAACAATGGTGGCAGTTCTACCCCAATGATAAAAGATAAGGGACATTGCACGTCAGCCCATTTTTTTCACCCTAGTACATTAGAAATGTGCCACCTCAAAGGCAATAGAAAAATGGTGAACCTGACATGAATCCTTAACCAATGTGATGGTTCTACCCCAATGATAAAAGACAAAGGGTCATTGCACTTCGGGAAATTTTGTTCACACTGGTATGCATGAAACTCACCACCTTAGAGGTGGAACAAAAATGTTGAACCTGACGTGAATCCATAACCAATATGGTGGTCTTACCCCACTTAATCCCCTTCTCCCCTCATAAAAAAGGATGGGGGACAAGATGAATCGTTAGATATGCACATGTTTAAAAGAATGATACTTTGATGAGGATTTGTGGTCTATTTTTAATATATTTATATTACAGGTTCTCATAGAGAAACCTTTGAAACAAATGACATCCTGAAAACCAATACAGACCCACAAATCAGTGATCTAAGAGGTGGTTGACGCCCCAATGAAGAGCAAGACCACCTCACCTACCCAGCGTCTTCAAAGCTGGGTATCCAACACATTGATCAAAGAGTACCACCAAAATGGTACTCTCCCCATGTTTGAGGCTATGAGAAAAGACCTCTAGTCTACAAAGGTCCTCCATCCACCTCTTCATCTGCTGCCGACACCCCATCACAAGGCATCCCCAGTTGTCATCTCAAACCATTTCGGGAGTCTGTCCTCATAACATGACAACAAGTACCTCCCTTATCTTAAGGAAGCTAATGATGTCAATGTTGACTACTTCATCTCAACTATACTGGGTTCCAACTCATGATCCCCTACCAGAGAACATCACCTCCGACACCAGATGACCAAACCTCCTCCCGCCGAAGAGGACCTTCTGTTTAGGGCACCTACTAATGTCCAGGAGACTCGGGCCCCCCGGGCTGCCCGCCAATGGCAACGAACATATAATTAATAACATCTTATCACCCTTGTTCTTTAAGATCATATCCACTGTACTAATGTGATGAAATTAAATGGGAATGCATGTGACTCTTCCCCCTCTACCCATGCCCACCAAAGAAATAGGATGGCACAATATAATAACATTTACGCTCCTACTAGTGATCTTCAGTCCCGCCATGCAAATAGAGTGGAAAAATACAGGAAGATGCATATATCTATTGATATTAAACAAGCCTTCCATCCAAATAGGGTGGTAACTAGCTACACATAGGTACAAATAACTTCGGATGCATATCATGCCCTCCATCCAAATAGGGCGACAACCAAATATGAGAAAATTTAAATTCTTGTAGATTCATACAATGCCCATGATAAAAATAGAGCGGAAAGCGAGCAGATGGAAATCCCCGCTCATGAATATGAAAACCACCAGTCAAATACGATGCAAACCAAAGAATAAAACTAGTGGAAAACTAATTCCTCTGTCCCAACATAGGGGAACTACTAGTATCTACGAGCAACTCATGGGGGACTGGAGGAGGCACAAACTTATACTCTGATTTCAAAATGGGCCTTATTACTCATTCTAGCAAAAGATATATCTCAGCACATCCTAGAAGTGATAGAAGATCAAACATCGATCCCAGACCATATCATCGAAATATGCCAAGATATCATTACATCGATGGAAAAGGTGAGAAATTGAGCCCACGACCCAATTTCCTCGAACAGAGTGACTCACTCAAAAAATGAGTTAGTCACTCAAGAGCAGTTATGCATCTCTGCTCTAGTCCTAGAGGTTCAATGGAAATATCCCATTATACATGGACAACCAGTTCAGGAACAAATACCTATTCCAACTGGGGGATGTCGTTTTAATGTGGTGGCCTCTCCAGGGAAGGAATATATCCCTACAAAAACATAATATGTCTATTGGTGTATCTCGATGACATCACACGACCCAAAAAGACATATACTAGTATATGAAGGGCATTACCAATAGAATATGGCCCTGGTTACCCACAAGAGAGCACCCAAAAATGAAAGGTGCCAAAGGAAACCAGAAAATGAAGAGCACATACATGATCCTGCTCTACTAGAAACTGTGGTTCTTAACACCCTCATACATATATCAATAAAGGCTCAAGAACCTTTTATTCTAGTACCAAATTATGGAGGTGGTAGTAGTAGTTACAAATTACCTTCCCACAATGTCACTACCAGCAGCTCTGAAGGTCCTCCACAGAGCACCCACGGGGGATCACTCTATGAACCTGGAATGATTGATCATGAGATCCTATCTCCTAATTCACGTTGGGGTAGCCCCACCCTCGTCCTGAAGATCAGACAACAAGAAGGTCCTCCCCTACCTGTCTTCCACCCTGATGGTCCTCCACATGGTATATGTTGTAGATATTCTTATCCCTATAGTCAGAAATCATGTCATGATGGTATTCCTCACAACGATGACAGTCATTACGAAGGCCCTCCCCGTGATGACATTTTCTATGATGGTCCTCTACATAGAAACATCAATCAATGAGAAGATTCTCCCGTCATTTTAGTACATCCTGAAGGCCCTCACCGGGATTTGAAATGCAGTAATTCTCCCTGCATCCATGTATCAATCTGTGATAGTAGTCCTTGACATCACCTTAGTCATCGAGAAGATCCTCCCCTCGATGACACCAAGTAGCAAGAAGGTTCTCCCCTCACAATTCCCTCCCATGAAGGTCCTCCCCAGGGTATATGACATAAAGACATCTCTTACAGTCAGATATCAAATTGCAATAGTAGCCCTCACCATTGCAACATCAATTTCAAAGGCCCTCCCCTTTCTGGAAAAAATATGAGGAATCCCTCCTATGATAAGGCACTCGAAAAGGAGTAAGACACATTGGAGAGATCATCTTGAAATTTCCTCTCCCCATCAGAAGAGGAAGAAGATGGAGAAGATAAAGAAGAAGAAGAAGAAGAATAACTCAAAGATTCATATCCTGCATTCGAAGAAGGTGTCTCCACCACAATCGATGAACTTAAGGAGATAAATCTGGGAACCCAAAATGACCTGTAACCCACTCTGATTAGTGTGTCTATGCCTGTCAAGGAACAAGATCCATACACCTCTTTCCTAAAGAAAAATCGAGATGTGTTTTCCTTGAACTACACTGAAATGCTAGGCCTCGGTCATGAGATTTTCACTCATCATCTGGGCTTACCAGAAGACCATCAAGGCTATAATCGTACATCCACAAGGACCCACCGGACACATGCTGCAAAAATAGAGGCTAAAGTTGAAAAGCTGATCAAATCCAACTTCATGCGGGAGGTCCAATATCCGATCTGGATGTCAAACATAGTCCCTATAAAATATAAGAATGTACAGATGGGAATATGCATTGACTTGAGGGACCTTAACCATCATTTCCCAAAAAATGATCTCCCGGTGTCGATCACAAAATTGTTGATCGATGCAACAACCAGATATGAAGCTCTCCCTTTGATGGAAAAATATTCTAGATACAATCAAATATGAATAGCCTATGAAGATGAATAATCTACCACTTTTAGGGCCCCTTGGGGAGTGTTATGTTATAAAGTTATACCCATTAAACTAAATAATGATGGCACCAGATATCTGTGTGCCATGAATTGAATCTTCAAGCCCTTCTTGAGAGTGTATCGAGTGTTATGTTGATGATCTTGTGGTCAAATCATGACAAAACCCGAACGACCTGGAAGATTATGTAACTGTATTCAACAAATTTTGATAGCACAATTTAAAATGAATCCCCTAAAATGTGCCTTTGGCCTTACCACAGAAAAATTCCTCGGCTTCGTCGTATTCCATCACGACATCGATGTCGACCCCGAGAAGAAAAAAAATTCATTCTTGGAATGTCACCGCCTCACAACCTCACCAAGTTGACAGGTCTCCAGTGGCACCTCACCTAAATTCAGTTCTTCATAGCCAACTTGGCAGGTATATGCTTCCCTTTCACTAGGATCATGAAGAAAAGATTTATGTATGAGTGGGATAATGATTGCCAAGAAGTGTTTGACAATCTCAAAAGATATCTCTTAAGCCTGTCGGTGCTGATGCCACCAGTTGAGCGTATTCCAATCATTTTGTACATAACCACCCTAAAACGGTCATTATGTGATTTCTTCTCATAGGAGAATGATGTCGACAATGTGAACATAGTCTATTTCTTCAGTTGATAAATGATTGATGTCGAAACTCAGTATTCAAAAATATAAAAGAACTTCCTAGCCCTAATCTTTGTGGTTAAAAAACATAGGCTTTACCTGTAGCACCATGATGTCCAACTTGTCTCCCACTGCAACCCACTCAAATATATCCTCAACTATTCCATGATCAATATGCACCTGTCATGATGTTCGGTCATCCCACAGTAGTTTGACATATAGTACATACCAAAACATTCCATCAAAGGATGGGCATTAGAAGACTACATGGCCGAACACACCTTGGAAGAAACAACATCGTTGGATGCCAAACATTTGGATGAATAGTTTTTTCCATTCAAGAGGACCCCCAGACATGGGAAATGTATTTCTATGGGGATTCTCGAAGCTCGGCGGTGAAGAGGATGGAGGATCACTAGATCAACAATGTGGGGCTTGGAATTATACTCATATCCACCAAAAAGGAAATCATGATTTATTCTTTCTTGATCTCTAAAGGGTGTATATAAAATGAAGAAGAGTATTAGGCCCTCATTACAGGCCTAGAACTAGCACCTCATGTGAAAGCCAAACACCTAAAAATAAATGTTGATTCAGATCTAGTAATTAAATAAATCAATGGTGACTATGCCATTAATAAAAAAGTATTGGTCCTGATGATGAACCATGTTAGAGAACTGATGGAATAATTCCCATCGGAACCAATGTTGACCTATGTCCCTCGGTCACAGAATTCTCAAGATGACGCTTTGGAAAATGCATCCACATCCTTGTCCAATCGAGACCACGATGAAACAGTTATTAGTATTGCCCACAACCAGATGGTCTTACCATTCATCCATAGAAATATAGAGGAAATCAACGAAATTAGCCCCGTTTTAGAGCCTCATGGTCATACCACCAGCTGTATGATTCCCATTGAAAATTACTTTCGTAATGGGGAACTCCCACCAGATAGGGATGAAAAGGAGCTAGTCTGAAGACAGGAAGTCAATTTTACCTTATATAGTGGGGTAAACCAATAAAAGTTTCTCTACAAATGATACCATGAAGGAGTCATTATCATGTGAATTGACGGAGAAGACATTGTCGCTGTCATAAATCAAGTGCACGTCAGAGCTTGGGGAGCGCATTAATCAGAAACCATTATCTCTCACCAAATCTGATGGCTTGGGTATTACTGGCCCACTGTGATATAATATTGTGCGATATTCACCAAGAAGTGTCATTCCTACCAAGTTCATGCCAATTTTATACACCAACCCCTAGAGTTACTTCATACAGCTATGTACTTCTACCCAGTCACTACCTGGGGGATGGATGTTGTGGGACCATTTCCTCCCACCGTAGTCAAACAATTCAAGTTCATACTCACAACAACAGAATTCTTTTCCAAATGGGCTGAAACCATACCCCTTAAAGAAGTCAGGGAGAAACTTTTGTTAGCTTTGTGAAGCCAACATTATTAGCATATTTGGTGTCGCTCATACAATACTAATGGACAACAGTTCCAACTTCTACTCTACTGAGTTGGACAAACTATACAAGGAGTATGGAATCAAAGACAACTGGTCCTCCTGCTACCACGCGGCCGCCACTGGGCAGATATAGGCTTTCAACAAGACTATGTCCAACATACTCCAGAAAATGGTCGATAAGGATAAGAAATTGTGGCTAGACACATTCTTTCATGCTTTGTGGGATTACCCGACCATGCCTTGCAATACCACCCAGGCAACCACATACTTTCTAGTATACGAGGTAGATGCAGTTTTGCCTATAGAAATCCAAATTCCATAAATTCATGTGGCCATTGGCGATCAACTGTAAATGGAAGCGAAATCCCAGAGACTATATGATGAGTTGGAGCAGTTAGATGAAAAAACACTACACACTTTACACCATTTGAAAATATTTCCAAATCGGATTTCATGATCATTCAACAAAAAGGTTCGCCTTCAATCATTCCCTGAAAGATAAATAGCATTAGTCCTTAGAACCCCAATGAATCTCGGGAAGAATCCCCCCAAGTGCGAACCAAAGTTGGAAGGAATTTATGTCCTATATAGGGTCTATTAAAATTGAACATATTCCCTAATATCAGAGGATGTGAAGCTCATTAGAGCTCCCACAAATGAAAAGTTCTTGAAGAAGTATTTCTCGTAGTAATGCACCATGTCACGTTCCAAGCTCTATGACCCTAAACTATGATTTAGACTATCCATACGCCATGGTCCAAAATCTATGATGCTAAACTATGAGTTGTTGTCCTGACTACATGATGTTAAACTGTACGGTATAATTCAATGCAATATCACATTGAACCATGATGTCAAGGTCCAAACTCTATGACCCTAAACTAGGTGCCATTGTGCTTTTCTACATGACGTTAAAGTGTATGGAACTCATCCCTGAAACATGACATTAAAGTGTGACTCATGTCCTAACTGTAAAACAATAAACTTCATGACACGAAGCATCCTAATCGATTGAAAATAAACTGCATGATCTCTCACAGAATAATATATGGCTTGATTTATGCTCTTTTGGGATGCGTAGAGATGCCTCGACCCTTGATCTTGGATCAACCCTCGGCATAAAAAATCATTTATCATGCCCCATGTGTCCCCACATTTTAAGGGGAATCCTTATCACTCCTTGTTTCTCACACCGAGTGTAATTCACATGAGATTAGGATCAGTGGTAGGAATTATATCATGAAATAAAACTATAGGGTAACATGGTATACCTAGAAACTATGATGGATAGAACTCAAATTCCCCTATATATGGACCAAGCCAGATCGGTACAAGTAATATTAAGAACAACGTGTAGCTTTATTCCTTCCCTCGTGGGATACGTAGTGATGCTCGGATTTGGCATCCCGACCCCGGAATTATCAAAAAAATCCATCAAATGTCCCTACACATCATGAAAACACTTGTAGGGAATATTAAGAACTATGTGTGGCTTTATTCCTACTCTCAAGAGATATTTAGTGATTCTGGGAATTATAATCTTGACCCATCCACCATAAAAAATACCCCTTTACCTCCCATACATTGGTAAGACTTATACGGGGTTTTCATGAAATATCCTAATCACATGATGATAAATTGTGAAATTCTTCAAGTGTTATGTATGATCTAGTCCTTGGTGTTACGATATCCCACACATGACTCTCACTCATGAAAAAATCAAGAGATCTTGCTTCCCCCAATACATATGAGCCATACCTATGTGGAAGCCCCAGTGGTTTACAGTTAATCGTGATATGGGTATTCTTTACATTCCATGGAACACGTTCTGTGTATTTAAAACTCCATACCCCAGGAAAACGTGGATCCCCATAATCCTTCAAGGCCATCTAGGATGGAAGGACATTGTCCTACAGACACATTTGTTTGACTATACACATCATGCCCTGGTGGCTTTGCCTTTTTTTCCCACAAAAATGGTCATCAATCAAAGGAAATTGGTCCCCAGGAGAGTCCTCTCCCATATCAGTATGCCCAATGGCTTCCAAGCCCTATGTCATTCTTCCCGATTCATGTTTCCCTCAGGATTTTGGTATACACCTTATATCATCACTCAAGTCTAGGGAACACCAGAGCATTATAATTACAATTAACACAAAACAATTAAAGATATTTATGACAACATAATTTTCTTCACTTCATGACTCTAAACTGCATAGTATCTTGTCCTCACTACACAACATTAAACTGCGAGGTAAGAATCATCCTTGTAGTATGACATTAATCTAAGAAGAAATTGTTTAAACCAAAAGTACCATCTAATGTTGATTTTTTTTATTCTTAGGGAATGACATTGAGTCTTCATTATCCCTTGTTTCTCACACTGATCATATCTCATGTGAGCTGAGGGTTGTTATTGATAAATATTCCATGATGTTATGGAAAAATAGTCAAGGAATTTGGTCTGACTAGCACGACCCTGGAAGTCATGTCATGATTACCTTCCCCGAGAAGAACCCCATGCTCTTGAAATACAATGTTAAATAACTGGGTACACCAAAAATGGGATGAATGCCTCACCCTGAATATGAGTCAGATCTATGTAATGGATACCTAATTCTGTGAGTAAATTGCAGCCCAAATGTCCCCAATATGTCCAAACGCACTCCTTCCATATCTCAAACTCTGTGCTTTGAGAAATCTTGAATCCCAATAATCATTCAAGTCCATATGAGATAGAAGGACAGTGTCCTGCAGACACCGTTATTTGATAATGTTCATCATGCTACGGTGGCTTTGCATACGTTTCCTACAAAAATGTTCGTCAATAAAAGGAAAAAAATTTCCCCATGAGAGTTCTCTCCTAACTTAGTATTCCCAGTGACTTTGAAGACTTATTCCATACAACCTGATTCAAGGGACCTTAAAGCCATTGTTTACATTCCCCTCCCCACACACATCCTGGATATATCAAAAACATGTGGGATCGATTCATCTTTGGTCCCTATTGAGGTTTCTAAGGATACCCCCATCCATATGGGTGAAGTTGATCCACATACAAAAGAAGACTACACCCACTCATTTCTAGGTTTCCCCAGATGAAGTTCAGTTAGAATACCCCTTTTCATTTTCAGGTGCACCCTTTTGTTGAAGGTTATATATCGTATTCAGAATTTTTACAATATCCATAATCTTCCATAGTCATTGGAGACAGAAGGCCAGTGACTTGCAGACCCCTTTGTTTGACTATGCACATCATTCCCAAGAGGATCTGCATATGTTTCCAAAAAAAAAGCCAGAAATCAAAGGAAAATTTATTCTCAGGAGATTCCTTTCCAGTCTCCAGACACTCAAATGATATTCATGCCCTGTCACACCCCAGATTTGGAAAACTCCTAGATAAATATTTACATACCTTCTTCTTTCCAAATTCCCCTAATCATAAAAAAGACTTCTAACTAAACCGACCACTCACAATATCTTTCTTATGCAAGTAAGAACTATGTGGGAACAACTACACCCTCAAAGCTAACCAGAATGTCCCTAATGTTTTCAAACACCACTACCCAGTCCAGTTACCCACTGTGGCTCCCAATATTTTAATAAATTAAAATTGTTTCCAAATCCCACAAAGACATCAGAGATGGAGGGATAGTGACCTGCAGACACCTTTGATTGACTATGCACATCATGTTCTGGTGCCTCATCATATGTTTCCCCCAAAAATCGGGATCAATAAAAGAAAAATTTGTCCCTAGGAGAGTCCTCTCCTACTTTCCATAGGGGAAATCTATATAAGTCACATCTAGGTAAAATTTCAGTATCGATTTGTTAAATAAAACATTGACCCATAAAAAATCATTTATATTGTTAGGTTGAAACCCTTCAATGGGAGGCCTAAGAAAAATTCATGTTAAACCCTCTAATCTCTTGTTAAGAAGGCTTAAGAAAAAATTTGGGTAGTAATGAAAAATATATAGAAGATCATTAGTTTGTTCCATAAAACCACAACAATAGTTGAACTGTACTCACTGAGTCCCAGAGATCAAGAAAAAAATAGAGACCAATTCTATTGTTTCAGTTTACTGGTTTCAAATCATTGTTTAAAATTTATACCTGACTAATATGATGTTTATTAGATTGATTGATCAATTGACATGATAGGAAAAGTTAAAGAATAGTAATTCAGATGCAAGTCGGTTCCATCATATTCCACAAAAATGTATAGTGGGCATCTATAGCATGGAGCCTCTCTTTGTAAGCAAGACATGAACATTACAAGAGGAATTAGGCAATGTCTCAGAGTTACATCACGATTTTTACAAATCCTCAGTGTCTTATAGAAGATACAATAAATTCATATTCTTAACCTCCACACGCGCATGCTTCACCTGTATATCCCTTAGGGCTTGGAGGCCAGTCATTTCTCTTTCATTTTCCATCACCCCACCCCAATGGCGGTTGTGGCCCAGGCCCGAACTTGTTTGAGCCACTCTAGTTTTTGTATTTCCAGCTCTACTTCCTGGTTATGTTTTTCTATCAAATACTCTTTCTTCATGAGTTCGTTTTTCAACTTTGCAATCATTCTAGTATGAGTGGCAGCCTCGTCAATGAGAATTTTCTGTGTAACAGCAAGAAAAGTCATCGACTCTACCATGGAAAGCTGAGATTCAAGCGCACCAGTTGCATCTCAAGTTGCAACCACCTACCATGATATATAGTAAATTCCACAACTGTTAAATCCACCAAATCCCAGGACAACAAACTAGAGGTGTAACTTTGAAAATTTCAATTGCATCACAGCCAATGGAGTCTGGGAGATTAATCTCCAAATGTTCCGTCATGCCTTTTGCTGCAAGGGTTGAAAATTGACTAGGATTTCATGATCAGTCTCTGAATCACTCCCTGACAATGAAATGTAGTCAGAAATGAATTTCACCAGATAGGGACTAGATTCGGAAGAATCAGCACAGCTCGACCCTTTAACAGCCTCATCTTTGTTAATTGTAATAGATAAAAATGTAGGGGAATCCACCCCCATTTCTATGTCTTATGGTTGTGATTATGAAGATTATAAGGATAAAAAATAACTCTGACCCCTGTAGCAGTACTTCTATCTAAAATAGGTGGCGCTGCATCTTCAATCGTCTATTCCGCTCTGTGGATATGCAGGAATACTAAGTACCTAGGTCCATGCACGGCCGAAACACTAGCCCTCAGGGCAACCCTCAAAAGTTTGATGGTTAATATTAGGCCTGTGGGGATAGTCATTCCGGATAAGGGTACTAGTCTTTGAATCATGGGGGAAGAAAACATTTCCCCTCTTAGAATTGGAAAAAGGGCATGATAGCTTGCTCCAAATTTTCTGGTGACGTAACATTGGCATCCCTGATTATGACTTCCCCAAATCCACCATGTGCAGATGAAACATTATTCTCTGAAGTGAATCCCTCTATAAGGGAAAAAGCCACTCGATTGATATTTATTAGCTCCTCGATATTCTAAGCCCCTCCAAGATCCAGCAAGGCTTTGGGCACACCACAAGACTCGACCCCCTCCATAAACACATCCTTGTATCTCTCTATGGGATTTGGATCAACACAGTCATGTGAGCCCTCAAATACTTTATGTCCTTCCATTATTGGGGAATATATTGTTTTAGTGGGATAAGAAACACCTCAGAGGTCAAAAGAAGCCCTGGTCTCTTAAAATGCCCATACTTCCTTGTTTCGGTCAGTCGTAATAGATAGAGGCCCTTCCTCTACCGTAAATGGGATAGGAGCTATAGATGCATGATCAGTCATTGTTTGGTCACTAATAAGACCATGTCTCAAAGTGCATGTATGTACCATTATATTTAAAAGATAAGTTAACTTGGTTCAATCACTAGATAAACATTCAATTACTTTTGATCCCCCCTTGAATACGCTTGGATGAATGGGAGGCTTGCTTTCATTTCTTTGACTATCTGGGGGATGGCTCATAAATAAGATCACTAATAGGAGATGGAGGAGAAAATTCCCTAAAAGGTTCTGTAATAACAAATTTGATATATTATTTGGATTCATGGGATACTTCTGCAGTACCCTTAACCTTGATAGGCCGCACTCCCTAGACGCAGTACCTCCAAGAGAGTAAATCTGGGAAAAAGAGATATCATGAGATCTTGTAGGACCCTAAAAAATGAAAATGAAATGGGGAAGCTCTCAGCATCCCTAGAATAAAGTAATTTAAGGCCATATGTTGCATCCAGAACAACCTCCCCCATCAACCATGAGAATACAACCATTAACTCCATGCGGTCCAACCAATAACGCATGTTCGTAAGAGTGTGAAGACACATATCCATTTCAGTAAAGTAAGAAGTCACCTCATCTGGATCGTCATCATCTGAAATACAATTTGGAGAAATGGGTCCCCCAAAACCTGGAAAATCGAATCATTCCTTCAGAATAAGCCTCCATATATCTTCATCTGAAGTGCTCACCCTCAATTCATCCCAGAATCTCTAATCCTCTCGAAATGGGGCCATAATTGGGATTTCAAGTGATGGAAGTATAGTATAGGGGAGCGGAGTAGGTTTTGACAATTGAAAACGCTTCATGGTGGTCCCTTGAAACTCAGGACCTTGAGAAGTGGAATGTTTATGAGATGATGGGAGCAAGTAAGAACCTTTATCCATTTAAGCCGCAATAGGTGATCCAATGATGTAGTCATCCTCATCATTGGTATCTGATCACATCTTGGAAAGTGCCTGATGCGAGTACATGGATACCACTTTGAGAGTGGATGAGGTTCTCAAGGCCCTTAAGATAGAAACTCACCCTATCTGGATCCTCATTAAAAAAATTCCAGCTGTTGCTGAGACATAGCCAAATCCTATAAGGGACACTTCTCTAGTCTAGAGGAGATTCCATAAATCATAAGGGGACTGGTCATGGGTTGATGGATGACCTTTAAAAAGGACTCATTGTCTCTAGACCACTAGAAAATTGGCCCTAGATGGAATGGATGATGGACTTCTGGAAATAGCTCCAACAGCTTGTTCATTCGCCCACGAGGTCATAACCCTATATTTCACAACATTCCTTTGGGGGAACCAAGAGGCCTTCGGCAGACATTTCCTGGTTGACAGTGTTCATTGAATCTTTTTTTCTTCCCCTTTCCCATCACATTGTATGCCGTGGAAGTTTTCATGAAAGGCACCAGGTCGGCTAATTGGCCATCAGCATATGACTTAAACCAGGACTCATCATAGTTCTTTGTTTGTAAGGGCAAATAATTATCTGGATCCAGATGTCTGGTCTGGCTCCGGGTGTCCTCCCAAGTAAAAATTAGCCATATTTGATGGGCTATCATCATATATTTCTCCAGACGAGCACTTTTGAGAGCAGGAGGGCATAAATTCTTGATTTAGTTGAATTGTCAACTAAACATGATGGGTGAATATGCCTCGAAAATAATATCCCCTCCGATACGGGAAACCAAGATTCCTTCTAGTAAATAAAATAAGTAACCTCGGTTGATGAATTCTTCATATTCACTACTTGTAATAGTACCAGTAGGGGAATCATAAGGGTGGTAAGAGAAACATTCTTAAATTTTGACACAAGCAATTAAGTCAAGCTCATTCCTTTCAATTTGCTCATCTTGCTTAACTTGTGAATCCCAAACTCTCAGCATGACCCTGCTAGTTCTCTGAAGATATAGTCGGAGGGTGGAATGTAGAACTTGTAGGGAATTAATGAAGGAATAACCCCTATGTGACTCCCATCTATACCCAAAGAATTTGAAAATGGAAAGTCATCCGTTAAGGTGGCCCCCCATGCCGATTTGACCCAGTAGGTGGTAAATCGTGTCCATCACTAGGATATCAAAATTTATACATTTTCCAGTGGCTAAATGAGTGGGCATGATAAATGTTGAGGCGCTTACACCACCATATTCTCACACTGGTAGAAGCCACCCGCTCCAAAACATGGCTAAGAAATCCTCCAGTCGAAATAAGCAATCGACATCCGGGATGATCCCACATCCCCATTATTGAAAATTACCCTCTTTTAGGGTGGTCTAGTAAGTACTAGCTCACCTTCGAGTGGTTTGGGTGGGAGAAACCCTGGGTCTCCGCAGATCGGGATCGAGTCGAGTATGCTTAACAAAAGCATCAAACCAGTCATCAAAATAAACATCCTGCTTCGGACTGGGATCACATTCTTTCAGAAGCACCTTCGCATGGAAAATGGGATTCTTGTATGGGGGGTGGTTCTTTCCTCATCATCCCAAGTAGTGGAGCAGGTAAGATATTTGTTAACATGTCCACAATGATAGGGACTCCTGAAATTAGCCAGATATCTCAAACACTGATGTCAACCTCCCTGTGGGTCATGTGGAAGGTATTTGTGATTGGACTCCACCTACATAAGAGATGTGAAATAAGGGATGTAGGATGATGCGTGTATGTCTGAGAAAACCAAGCATCCTTATACAGTCCCATAGTCCGTATCTCGGTTCAGAATTCTTCATAACTCTAGTGACCCCAAAAATGTCACCCCCTAGTCAAATCCAAATGAGCCTCCAGGGTAAAGGTCTAGCTAGGATGACCAACTATGTTACTCCTTCACTGTAGCCTTCCTCGCAATGCTCGGATAACAGTGGGCTATCTGGTCTGGCTTTCATCACACTCTCTCTAAAGATCGAGGTGCATAGTTTAACAAAGTCCCTGAGGTAGTATCCCTCTGTATGTAACACCCCTTTAAAGAAATCAATTCCTTTGGAATAGAGGTATTAATTATCCAGAATGTATAATGATCGATCTTATTTGGGGTTGGTATTGATGTGTCCTACAATAGACCAAACCTGTAAGAAGGAAGCATGTCTAAAGCCAAGTACTCCCGTTGGCCCACCGTAAGCAGATTCGCCAGAGATTGGTGAAATGGGACAACCTGAAATTTTTTGTCAATTGAAGCCACCATATTCTTCGATCTTTCATTAGAAGCAGAATGAGGGGCATCAATACAATCCTTAGAAGAAGCAGTGTCGTCAGCGATAGCCTGTGAATAAGCCATTGTAACCTCTATAGGAAGATCCAGAAGCCGACAAAAAGTCTATCCAATAAATAAAATTTGATATAGGCTATGGAATAATGGGTAAAGGACTCAAAATATGTCTACATAAGGTTCCACATATTGTTCCCTAAAATGGTATGTGGTATCCACATCCCACCTGTTGCATATTACTAGGAAAGAACAATTTGTGCACTACACGGTGCACGGAAGCAACCCCGCCTATAGCTGTAGTACATGGATGCATTTCACCGCGTACAACCATGGTACACAAACCATCCGTGTGGAGTTGGACCACGGATCGTTGTTTATAAAAAAAAGGTTCACACATGGTGTCCCGTGAACCTAAGCCTTGATTAACTTCATGTTCATAAATTGCGGATTAAAATTTAGGTTTGGATTATTAATTCTAAAAGTGTAGTTCCCCGATCTAAGTTCGTTATACAGACACGCCATCCACGTAGCGTCCTCTTACGTGGAATCCATATTTTAGTTTTAAAATTCCATAATGTTGTTCACGAAACATATAATTTGGTACGCAGATAGAGAAATGGTGAGAAGATCAGGTCGTGGTACGTATGAAGCAGTTCGCAAATGAGAATTTTACATGGAGCACGGTACACAAGAGTAGAGGAAGATGGGGAAATTGAGATCCCTTTTTTCAACGGAAAATGGAAAAAGAAAAATGACATAAGCCCCAAAATATTGGTGTGGTCCCCCCTACCAGTCCTATTTGTTCTACTGCGAACCCTTTCAGTTCTGACCACTTCAACATCAGAATAGTCCAATTTTTGTTCTGAATGGACCCTATTCTAATGGGGGCATTTTGTGGGTCCTGAAAGTTCTTACAAGGAAATAAAATACCCCCATAATCACTTTACAGAAGTAAGAAAGTACTTTTACAAGTCTATCAAGGTGAATGGACTCAAATCAAGTTGCAAATTCCATAAGAAACATGAAAGAATTCAAGTTTTCAAAAAAATTAATGTGGCCCACGTAACATCACTGGGAAAGGTTTGCGGACCACCTGGATCATGACCTAATAGGTATGAGGAACAATCTGTGAACCACTCGCCCAGAGAGCATTGGCCAGCAAATGAGGTGTACCACAGACTGGGTCGCAAAAAGACTCATGAGCATGAAGCCCATATGCGAATTGTCTTGATAACTTATCAGTTGATAGATAAAGTGAACTAGTAGGGTTTATTGAACCATTATCATGAACCAAATCCTCTCGAAACCCTATATTGATAGTGTCTTCCCCAGGTTAGGATATCTCTTCATGGGCCTACCCAAATGGAGCTGCGTTCCCAATAGAACCAATTTTGTCGATCCTCTATAAAAAGATCAAAGTAGAAGGATGAGGTAAGGACGATGAATGCTTGAAGTGGAATCAAAGGATGGAAGAAGAAGTTCGGAGAAGACTCCGACTTTAGTCTCGATTCATTGACGAAGCCTAAATCGCTAACCACACTCTCCGCAGGTACATCCGGTTATGAACCATAAAATGGGAGAATTGAATAATAATAATAGAACCATGAAACTAACTTCTGAACCACAAACAACATACTTATCATAGATGAATTCCCCGTTAATGATAATCCCCCAAAACCTCCTACGATATGGTGCTCCGCGTAGTGTACCTCTACGTAGACTGAACTCGGTGTCACGTACTGCAACAATACATGGATGGAACCCAAAGCGGTGTGATCGGCCTCTTACCACTATATACGTGGTGATCAATACCCATGCTCGCGTACCGCATTAGTATAAAGATGACCCCACTACCCGCATACCACTATAGTATGCAGGGCCTCCCCTATCCCGCATAAGAAACAAGTGTGTAGAATGGGGTGTTTTTGCATATTATTTCCTCCGGTTCTAACCTCACCCTTCAATTATCGTCCAGTCCTCCATGATCCCTCTATAAACCAGTCCTCTGACATCAAGACAAAGACTCCTTCAAATCTACTAGACCCGTATGATCAGATCATCGGGTGCATCAGCAGGCTCATTTGAGTCTACATACTCATGGTAAGTGGAGTCACAAAGGATCTCCCCACAATGGTTCGGGCTTTGGGAATATATGTGGGTCTACATTCCCATGGTGAGCAAGATTCAAATATTGGTATGCCAACATGAACCTTCCCATTCTAGGTGTTAAGGGTGATCACTTTCTTTTCAATTCAACTAGGAATAAGGATCAATCGAAGGGTTATGTCCACTCCCCCCTTTGATGAGAACAACACTCCTCCCCTTCCCAAAATGTATCCTGGGGCCCTCCCACTAAGGTAATTACCCATTATTCTAAGGTCGGGCCTCATTACCATTAATTCCATTTAACATGGCAAGGTTCATCCCTCTACACCCTCACCCACGGTCACCTAGGCCTAGTCCTCTATAGGCTCTCCCTCTCCCACCAATATGAGAGGAATCACATGCTTTCTTGAATGTTTCATGTCCTCTTGTTTCTCACACTGTGCATGAATCACGTGGTCTTAGAGGATCATGATTATTACAACATGCACATGATTCTGAACTATGAGAACTCTAATTCATAATAAAACCAATATACAAAGGACGCCTATAAGAAGGCCCGAACTCAAAAGGATTCCTCACATAAAGGGTCCACCCAATCATGTCTCCATAAATGGGAAGCTCCCATGCGTAAGCCCAAACAAATCTAAACTATGAGAAATTTGATTCCTAACCAATCCAGGATATGTAGGATGCCTACTAGAAGGCCTGAACTCAAAAGGGTGCCCTCCCAAAAAGGTCCCACCCAACCATGCCCCCTCAAATGGGTAGCTCCCATGCGTAAGCCCTATCCCTTCCGAACTATGTGGGTTCGGATTCCTCTATTGAGGATACATAGGAAACCCATATTATGGGTCTGATCCCAACCTCAATTCACCATCCACTCCCCTGGATGATGATAAACTCTAGAGCACCTTATTATATGGATATAGTCGACATCACCTCAATAGCATCAAATATATGAATTCTTATGATGATCTTTCATACATAGGGTAGCCCATTGAACCAAATCTTAGGGAAAGAACCAAGGATTCAAGAACATATGAACATGACTTAAATCTATAAGAGAGTCCTGGGATAGGCAATAGTCCTCCCCCAAGAAGGTGCGGTGATCCTGACTTCTCATCCTATCGACCAATGGATTCATCAAGTGTCATTAGATAAATCATCAGCCAACGAGCACCTACCTTTGGAAATAGGATCGTGAATCATGGATATCTGTCATGTTGGGTGTTTTTGGCTCCATGAATAAACCTGTTGGAGACCATCTAAGAAGTTATATATGAGGAGGTCTTATTTCACAAGTACTTGACCCCCAAGAAATCGCCTGTTGGGACCAATAGTTCCTGTGGGTATAATCCAACCTCCTTTAAAGGATAATGACATAGTATCTGGAGTAACAAAAGAAATGATGAACTTTAGGAGAACTCATCTCTATAAATAAAGGGATGGGTGATGATCCTCATCATACCATTTCACCACCACCCAAAATGCACCACTTCAGAGGAGGAATAGGTAATATCCTGGAGGAGTGATGTTATATTCTTGTTTAATGAATTTAAATTCAGTTGATCCACATCAATAAAAACAAAACACTCTATAATTACATGGTTTGTAATGTAATTACATGTTTTTTAATTCATGAGGCTCATATATGCCAAAAACCTATCACTTTTTTATTAAAAATTGGTTTTTTATGGTTATGATATGTGTGCCTATTACATGGTATTTAAACCCTTCATATAAGGAATATATCTCACATCTTGTGACCATCAGTGATTACATAACATTTAACTCACTTACATTGCGTGTAAGTACCCAACGAGTAGCAAAAACTGCACGTCTAAGAGGAAAATTTCAAAAAATCCATGACTTCACCATTATAAGTATCCTCCCAATTTCTTTCTCAAAATCAACCAACTCAAAAAAAAGAAATGCAAATTCAAAATAGAAATTATTGGAAATAAATGGAGTGTTATAATTGACATGATTTGATTATGAAAAATTAATTACTTTGAAATGCGGAGATGGTAGGCCATATGTATGCAAGAGAAATTTTTCATGTTCAACTGTATAGAATTGTTAAAGAATATGGATGTTACATTAAAATTAAAAAATCATATTCTAGTGAATGTATATATTTAGCTATGTTGATATAGTTATTTATGATTTTGGAGGAGTTTTAAAAGGAAAGGGACTGGAAAATTGTCATTAATAACATATAACCCTTCTTTTTCTATCATACTCTAGATTAAAACCCAATCCTTATTATTGTGGTCCTTTAGTGAGGCATAGATTTCTAATACATGGGGAGTGTTGTTTGTAAGGTATTTTTTAAGGTAAATTATTAGATAGGTTTCATAGGTGGTGTATATAATAGTAGAGAGTGGTTTTCAATTTATATGTGAGGTTGTAAGAAAACTTATAAATACAATAAAATTTAATATATAATATATGTTTTACTCACGTAATGTTACTCCATATTTTCATATCATAAAATTTTATAATTTTAAAATTGAAATACAACCAACCAATGAGGTTTGATAATTTTTTTCATGTTATCTTGAAGCCTTATCTCTTTATTCAAACCCATTTACCTCAGTTTACCCCAAAAAAAGTGATACTTATTAAGCATCGTTAAAATTAATTATGAACAGAATATTTTCCAACATAATAATTTTAATGATTAAAAATAAAAAATCCATTTTAAAATATTCAAATACCAAAGGTTATTAAAATTAATTTCAATATATTTTTGTAAAATGCATCAAAAACAATATTTAGAGTAATTTTGTTTTATGTATAAAAATATTTAAAAGAAAAATAAACCTTAATATTGATTATAATGGAATTGATAAGAATATTTTAAATAAAGGGAGAATTATTTTTATTTAAAATCAATCGAAAACTGAATGGAACCTTGTAAATACATTTTCAAATTGAATAACTGAATTTTTTTTTATCAAAACAAAAACATTACATAGATTTGAAAAAATACATGAATATATATATCTAAGTTCAAAACATTATTTTTATATGGATTATATTAGTTCAAAAAAATATATTTTTTAAATATATTTTTCAGAAACATTCATGTTATTCTTATTTAATTATAATGTATTTAAAGTGACAGTTTTTGAGAAATTTTTGATTTCACTATTCCCCAAAAAAAGTAATCTCTTTTTGAAAAATTTCAAAAATACACCATAACATAGTTTCTATAATATGAATTGAAAAATTATTTTTATTTCATCAAATTAATTTTTTAGTATTTGGAAATTTCAATATCAATTAAATTATTAGCTAAAAATATGTGCATTATGATATTTTTTCTTTAAAAAGAAAATCATAATTAATATAATTTATTACTAAGTGTCAAATTATTTCCTCTTAAACTTTAATCATTAATATTTATATAATTTAACCTGAGGATCATATATGCACATTTATTTATTATAAATTCTTCATGTTTCTACTTTACTTATTATATTTTATGATTTTCTCATTATACTATCTCCAATTGAGTAATAAAATTCCACAACACATTATCTCTAGGGTCAAGAATCGGGATATGATATTGGTAGTATGATACATCAGGTCCAAATTATATTTCCTCAGAGGTGTGAACATTTATTTTTTCTACAATATAATTCATCTATAATTATATATGTAAATAATTGTGAACAATAAAGAGTCATGGCTGCACATTCAAATGGTAAGCCACAAATCCAATTCATTCTATATTTTCAAAAGGCTTTACGTACCTAATAATTAGTTTCCCTTACACTCTGAAACATATAACTACCTTCCATGAAAATAAAATTATAAAAACATGATATCTTTCTTGAACTCATTTACTCATCCTTTTGTAATAGGCATAGTTCTTTTTTTACACTAATATATGTTAATTTGACCCTTAATAAATCTCTATTTCACCATTTATCCTTAATAAGTACTAGTCCGAAATCATTCCTTTAACTAACATTATCCCAACATGTTGGTGTGTGAAATATTTTCACATAAAATTATTTATGTGGTGCCTTTTGAATACCTAAATCGATGAAATTATTATATAAAAATTACACCAAATTGTAAGCCAAAACCAATGTATAACGACTCAACATTTTGATACATAAATATTACATATCCATAGATAAATATTCAATACATTTAAAAAAAACATGGTTGTGGTATGTAAAGGTTTTGTGTATTTGGATACCAGATACACAATCTTCTTATTTAAAGAATGATCTTTAACATCTTCCAAAAAATCACCACATTTATTACTGTTTATAGAAATACCCAACTTAAACCATTCTTCAAAACAATGGGGAATGTAAACATAAGAAACGTGACATCAGATGCTCAGTAAGGTTAAAAATTGGATATTTCAATACATAGTCATAGGAAATCATAATATAATCATCAGGATATGATATTATGAATATAACATTAAAATTTGATAACTAGTCTATTAGGGATTATAAACATGATACATGGAATAAACATTATCATGAAAAAATACATGGACCATAATAGTGAAAAATAATCATAAATCAACCATTCACAATATATTCATGCCATATAAGTGTGGAACCATCCTAATTATAGAATACAATACATATTTCATGTTAATAATCTTAGACTATCTAATCATAATATATCAGACATCAACACATATTTTCCCATTTTATAACAGATCGTGAATCATTACCTCTTTCCTGTAGTGGATCCTAACTATTGACCTATTTCACAATGTGGATCATGAACATCATCATATTTCCCATATCTATCTCAGGATATATAAAAATCTACCCAATTCATTAGAGGGAGATATAGGACCCACCAATCCGTGGTTAAAATGTAACCACTGTTCTTAGTTATAACATTTCCACATTCTATGGTTATAATGCCACCACTATCACTAGATATAATTAAACCGCCATAACATAATAAAAATCAAAAATACAAGTTCTATAGGATAATAAAACATTCATCATATCATAACTTATGAAAAGAAAAGGTCCTCATAAACATTCAATCATAAAATAACCCATACAAAAGAAATCAGGCACATAATTATATCATTAATTAATCATAGAATAACCAATGGAAAAGGAATGGGTTTTATAAAAATATATTCATTAAAAAAATAAACCTTCTAGTTAGATAATGCGTTCGGTACATTTGGATCATATCCCAGGTTTAGAATATGTAACAACAAAGGATTCCATCATAGATAGAAAATTATTTTGAAATATCATATGAAATATTTCTTAAAAAAATTGGCATCCCATTATGAAAATAATTTTTTAAAAATAAAATATTAGATTTTTTTATAATAATTTTATTTTAATGTTACATTATAAAATTGTGAAGGAATATTTAAATCATTGATCAATCATGATGGCATAAAATTTCATTCATGCGGTACACGTTAATAAAATATTCATTTCATATTACAATAAAAACACGTAGAGCCTTGTTTGAAAAACAAAATTGAAGAAAAAAGTTTAGAATTTTTTTGAAAATGTTAAAAAATTCATAAAAATAATCATGAAAAATATTATAAGAATAGTAAAAAATAAATTTTTTTAGAAAACATGGGTATGGATAAAAATCAGTTTTCAATTCAAGAGAGAAAAAAAGACAATTTTTCAAAAAAAAATTGGATTGAGGAATTATTTTAAGAGAGAAGAATTAAATTAAAACATGAATTTTATAGAAATTACCTAGGGATAAAAAAATACATTATTTTCTTGATATTTATATCATAACATCTTGTCCTTGGAAGCATATCATAAATAATATTTTTGAATAATGATATTGAAACATTAAAACATTACCAATTTGATATATTTTGAATCAAAATACCCAAGAAAGAAGGAAAATTATATCGATATGTATATATCACAAAAATTATGATAAGGTTCATTAAATAAATTCATGTGAAGTATATACACCACATGAAAAAACAAGTTGTGTATAAGGCATGTGTTCTGCAAAAATAAAAGTGAGAAAAAAATCCATCACAGATATTGTAATCATTAGAATCATAAGAAAAAATAAATAATAAAATGAAATGAAACATTATATATCACAATAAAAAGTATATTCAACATATAATATTCATTTTTTATGTATATACACAATATAAAAGAAACAAGCGGTAAATTTGGCATAAGTCTCCTAGAAATAAAAACAAGACTATATTTTCTTCAGTATAAGTCTTGAATTCATTCATATATGTTAGAAACTACTATATAATAAAAATATGATTATTATAAATATATTAATGAATAATAATAATATTCAATGTAACATATCTTATTTATTTATGACCTTTTATTACCCATTTACTAATAATTCCTCGATAAAATCTTGATTCGGGTAATAACTGATTTGTTTTTCTTATAAGTTTTGGTTTGGTATTTTCACTACTTTTACATTGATAATGGTTCCATAATATACATAATATTTAACATTATATAAATATAATATTTATTTATTATTTATTTATATTGAGTAATCCATTTAATTTAGACATAGAAAATGAATTACTCCTCAATATAGACAGTAGGCCACACGTACTATGGATGCTCTTTCCATTTTCCCAATGGATGAAAAGATTGATAGTTAAATAATATAATAATGGTACACTAAATTTTTAATTTCATATATAAATTATATTTTAACAAAATATATACTTATTACCTTCCATATAAATCTTAATTAATGAATGAATCACATCGGTTCGTGAGGCGATAGTCCGGCATACACCTGAGCAATGTTTTTGTATTCCCATGGAATGTAAGGTTAGAAAATATATGTGTGACTGTTATTATAGAAGAAGAATAATGTCATGAATATCATATAACTATTTTAAATCTACCATTATATCCATATTTTATTGGTGGTGATTGAAAATAATTTATATCAGTTTACAAGGTAGTAGTCCGACGTACACATGATCAATGATTTCATTTCCCACTTAATATAAGAGGCTATAGATGTAGTTATCCCACTAAAATAATAATATATAACTATATGAGATATACTTGTGTCGTTACATCATCATCTTTGAATAATATTAAAAGGGGATAGAGAATGAAACTAAATGAAAATTTATAGTTACGTATTATATGTCTTCTTTGTATAACCCCTTTAGGTTTACACCAAAATCTTTCTTACGATGCTTTCCTAATCAAAATAAGGCCTCTAAAATGTTTTAGGGTAACTGAACATGATATTTGGCTAGGTATTTTTGAATAAAAATGGTTTTTTATGTCTTAATAGAAGAGTATAGGGGTGTCCATTTATAAATGTGGTAGAGGACACACATGGAATTTTTGAAAATAACTATGTGCCCATATTTTTCACGTGAAACAAGGATAAAAAATTGGTCATTATCGAAAATTATATGTTATAAGGAATAAATATGTTCATAAAAAATGTTTTAGATAAGTTTTCTAGCCATGTTACCACTTAATTTTTTAGATTAACCCCGTGTAAACCCATTTAACCATTAACCATGAAAATTAATTTTTAATGTTTTTACTATAATTTTTTTTCAAATATTACTTTAAAATTATTATATAGTATTAATTATTATGATACTAAATAACAAATACATTTTTTCAAATTCCATTCATATAATATTAAAATTATAATTTAACATTAAACCTATATATGCAATGAAAAACTAGTTTTCCAAAGAGAAACTTTTCATAAGTATAAACAGTTCTAATATCAAAATTCAATATGACATTGATTATGATGAGATTAATATTAATTATAAATATAATTTTTTTACTTTTACTTTTAAAACATATTAAAAATAAATGGAACTTCAAAATTCAATAAACAAAAAGGTAGTTGTTAATAAAAATCGTTATTTTTTATTAATCATCTGAAAATTCAACTTTTTATAAAATTATGAAAAAAAACACTAAAAGACATTTTTTTCATATATATTTAAAAAAATAATATTTTTTCAAGTAAATTTATTAAATGTTCAAAAAAATAATTTCCTTATTATTTCATAAAATGCATTAAAAAATCTTCTGAGGAAATTGTATATTTGAAACATATATTGTCTTTAATAATAATTAAGTATTTTTTATCAATATTTTTTCTTTCTAAAAAACCATTTTACATAATATTGAAATTTTGGTTATTCTTATTCATCTAACCATTTTTAATAACTATTTTATGATATTCATGTTTAAATAATAATATTAATGTTATATTGTGGTTCGTTAAAAGTTAGCGTTTTGTGTAGCACTATATATTGATGATATTAAATTTATATGAAAAAATATTTCCTTAAATATTGGAGTGTTTCATTCTCCCACAATTAAAATAAATTTCTACATAATAATTATTTCACTTTTTTAGAAACAACTGAGTACACGATTGCCTTACTACATCATTAGGTTCTCTCATATCATTATAATTTTGTTGGTTTCACCACAAAACATTGACCAGGTGAGTGTTCATGTTTTATAGAAATTTCAATAAATGATCAAGAATATTGACTAGTTGTTCATTATAATAATGATTATGTTTTAGATGTATGAAATTTTATTTCAGTATATGTGATGGATAATGTATCTACACCCTAATAAGAGATACATGGTACACATATTGAACTTTAGAAATACTTTGTGGAACCACAAAAAGATATGCTAATTTACTAATATGATTAATAATTTAAAAGCGACCGAAATATCTAGGGCTCAACTTTCATTTATATCATAAGAATAATTTTATCATTTGGTTGTTCTTTTTCTCAATTTATGAAGGTTCCGAGCATAGTGGAATTGTGTTATGTGTCATTCCCAACATTTCTTTTTGTTATGATCAATTATTAATATCACATTTACATAATGATAAATTAAATGATCAAAGAAATTAAATAAAATAGTATATATAATTTATTAAACACTTGAGCCAAAGTGAAGTATCATCACATATTATTTGTAATTTATTTAAGAAATATTGTATTACCTTATAAGAAATTATTTTTTATTGATGTATATAAAAAAGGATCTACGTCTCACCATCATTGATTTATATGATTCAAGAATATATTACCTCTAGAGATTATCTATACAAGGTCTAAAAATCTCTAAATGTCACCGTAGGAATATCTAGGTTCTATAGTGACAAATTTGGGTACTTATGTGTTTCAACATTTATTACCCTAAGAAATGCTTCCAAATGATTCTCTTTGATCTCTATAGACTCAAACGTGGAAGGTGGAGTGAGATATTTATCCATTATTGGGAGGATTTATGGATAAGGGATCTATCTAGTGATTTGAGAGGAACCTCTTAATTTCATTATGCAAAACAATAAAATGAATTAACTCCTTTGGAAAATAATATAATTGGGTTTAAATACCACTAGGTTAAGAAATAAATAATTAGAAATATGCTCTTTATTATTTATTTAATCCTTGAGGAACCTCATGTATATAATAATATTATTATTATTTATTGACATGATGTAAACTCATAAATTAAATTTTATATTTTTTAATCAAATAATAATCTATATATATTATTTCACACTAAAACAATAAACTCGGTCTTCCATTCCTCCAGAATATTTATCAATACTTGAATAAGGACTACTTATTTAATAAATAAATATCACTTTATTATTATCCAATAAATAATAAAATATTATATTCCCTAAATAAAAAATAAAAATTTATTAAATATTATTCTCACGTAATATTCTATCGAATAACTAGTGATGGAATATATGTGATCATAAAAACAAGAAATATTATTAAACCACATTTAGTAATAATATTTATTCAATAGTTAAATAATAAATAAATAATATATGATTAAATTAGATTTTGGATATGTCCAGAACCATCCAGGGTCCCTGGAAACCCGATAAATGAGCCATCCTTGACATATCCCAAAGGGTATTCCTGATCCCCATGCGTCAACGACTAGAACCTATCATCATACAAACGGAAGTGGGGATGATTTTTTCCACAAAAAATGTAGAGGTAAAAGAAAAAATATAGTATTAATAAAAAAATTAAACTCCACTAGGAGTAATGTACCAGAAGTAAAATTGGAAAAAACAATCCAAAAAACTACAACCAAGTAATAGAAAACTAGAAAATTAGAAGTAAAAACACCCCTAGTCCTAATGGATGCAACTCACCAAGTCCACGGTCAACATCTGGAACCACCTCCAAGATGTGCATTACCAATGGTCGAACCTAGAAGGATATAGTACACAAAAACCTGAAGGCGCAATTATGGTGTGATCCAAATCCTAGTAGGATATCACTTAAGGATTCCATAACAAGATGACAATATCAAATTAACCTAGTAAATGCTTTTAATTTTTAAAACAAATAGGTTTTTAATTTCAAATTAATATTTATATAAATTGTGATTTACATTTAAAATGATGGAATTGAACTTAAAATGATAGAATTACCTTTAAATAAAGTGTTATTTACACAAATTTCACCTTTCACAAAAGTCATAAATAAACACTTTTATATAAAATAGTTTATATAAATTAAAAAGGCATGTAAAATAGTTTACAATACTGGAATATATACAATTGATATAAAAACAAGCGAGTATTGTGGTCATATGCCTCATTAGGTAAGATAGTTCTGGGCTACAAGGACTTAAAACTGTGAAACAACAAATATGTACAAATGTCCCATTGGTCCAAAGGAAAAGGGGACTCAGGACCATATATTAAGAAGTGTGATGTGTTTATATGATGTTTTAGAATGTTTTATGTCGTAAAGTGCCACCCAAAACAAATCACTAACTACATAAGTTTTTCATGTGATCTTGTACAAAATAAATATGGGAAATTTATTTTAAGAATGCATAAAATACATTTATATGCCATTCTCTATTTCAAATATATCAATTTTACATTTAAAAACGATTTAAAATATTTAATAAAAAAACATTCCTTCTCACAATGATGAAACCCTAAGCTTTCCATGAAAAAAAATTTAATACATTTTTTCAATTAATCATTTGAAACCAATTCATGGAATTTTACAATATAATTTAAAATTTTAAATTAAACAATTTAATTTTCCAACAAATTATATCAATTTCATAACAAACCCCTAATTAAATATAATTGGGGGGTTTCACAATTTTTCATCAAATCCATTTTCCAAAATTTAATTGAATTTTTTTTAATCAAATCTGTAATTTAAATTAAAAAAATTTAATTTAATAATTCTCCATAGACACCCAAATCCAATGGAATTGGGTGATTTCAAATTTCATTCCAAAAACACAATTTCCTTCAAAAATCTTATTCAATGGAATTGGGGTTTTCCAACAAAATAATTTAAATATATTTAATCAAACCCATGAAATTGAATTTAATTAAAATAATTAAAATTAAAAAAAATAAATTTAAGGTTAATTTGAATTGTCGGTCATAATAGAACCACCTACCTTAGGATCAACATATCTCGAATAACAACGTCGTATCCTGAAAACTCTAACGAATAATGAAAACAAAAATGATCTATGAATAACACCAAGGTTGATATCCAAATCAATGGGTATTAGATTCAAAAATAAACATCAGGATCTATGAAACCCTAGAGAGAAGATAAGAGGTTTTGGGATAATGAGATCAAAATGAGGAAACTAACGGGAAGAAGATCGAAGAGAGTTTATCTATCACTTATGGGAGAGATCTGAGGGACCAAAAATGATTTTATAGAGGTCTAAATAATTGAGAAATATGTTTGGATTGAAGTATGTCCATCAGGTTTCTAAATGTAGGGCTCATGAATTTTTAATAAAAAGTCATATTAAGCAGAAACGCATCCCCATGGTTGGAAGGGGCACATAATTTTGTCAAACCATGGGCAAGATATGAACCTATTTTATATGGGACACATGGTTTCCTCAAAATGATTCTAGTTAGTAAAATTTTACACTAGCTATGAGAAGCCCACTATCCAATTTTTTTCAATTTTTTGTAGCAGGGTGCATGGTTCGGAAAATTGTGCACTATCCATGCGCCAACTATTCACTATCCCAAAAAATTCAAAAAAAATCATAATTTCCCCTGATTCAACTTCAAATGAGTCCCAACCAAAAAATTGAAAAAATAGGGGTTTAGGAATACCTAAAAATTGTAACAAGATGTTACAACCCCCCCCCCCCCCCCCCACCACCATAGAATCTTTATGTCCCTATAAATCCAATAATAAATCCTCCATGTAAAAAAGATGAGGCCACTTCTCTCTCATCAGAGCCTCCCTCTCCCACATCTCATGAGAATTAGAACCATGTTACCATTGCTCATGAACCAGAGGTATCATCCTCATATTAATTACCTTGGTTTTAGAATCAACTATCTTGACTGGTCATTCAGTCATGGATAAATCAGGTCCAACTTCAATATCACTCCAAATCAGAACATGAGATGAATCAGATATATACTTTCAAATATGTTATACAGGAAACAAATTATGTATCAAAGTCAACTTTTTTAGTAGTGATAAATTATATTAAACTTTATCCACCTTCACAACAACCTCAAAATTTCCCACAAAATGAGTAGTAAGCTTCCCTTTCCTCCCAATAAATTGATGAATCCAATGGGGTGAAACAGTAAAAAACACATAGTTTCCAATTAAAAACACTAATGGTATATGGTAATGATCAGCAGAATATTTATATATATTCCATAGACTTTACCAAATGAACCAAATGGATATTTTTTTCATCTCTTGTACCAAACATGGTCCCACCAAGGAACATTCACAAATCTCTGACCAACACAATAAGGATTTTCAAGGTCAGTCATGAAAGCCTCAAAATGAGACATCCTGATCATCGAATGGTAGCTATAATTATAAGAAAACTCCACCAGACCAAAATTTTCATCCCAAGTCCCACCAAAGTTGAGAACACATGAATGGAGCATATACTCAAGAATCTATATAGCTCTTTCTATTTGGACATCCAACTATGGATGATATACCATACATAAATGGACATGAGATCCAAGTGCCTCCTAAAGGCCTCTCCCAAAAATGAAAAGTAAACCTAGGATCTCTATCAAATAATAAAGCAGATGGAAGCTCGTGAAAATGAACAATATCATTCACATGTAGAATTTTCAACTTCTTAACATTGGTTGTATCACGAATGGGTAAAAAGTTATATGATAACGTTAGCCTATTGATCATAACCCATATCACATTTCCCTTTATATGTGTACAAGGAAACCCAACCAAAATTTCCATTGATATCTCGTCCCACTTCCATGTTGGGAATAAAAGTGGAAAAATAAAACCAAAGGTTTTTTGTTCTCATTCTTAACCTTCTGGCATGTATAACAATGAGAAATAAACTCAAAAATTCCCTATCTCATACCTGGACACCAAAATTTTCATGGAATTTTATAAAACATCTTCACAGAACTTATGTGCACTTCCCACTAGGAATTAATACATTCCACCATATCACCTTTCCTTGCCAAATACGGTACCACTAAACTATTTTGTTATCATATAATTCCCTCTTTGTAGAATTACCACTATGCAACTGTCCCCCCACTATAAAGAGAGTATCTAATTCTACAGAACTCATCATCAAGCTATTGATCCAAAAGAATAAATTTGAGAAGAGTGGATTTCAACTAAACACTATCTATGAAAACCTCATCCCATTTCCCCTGAACTCCAATATGAAACTGTGTAAAGAGAGATATCAAATTTCACTCTGTTAATGATTCTTTTACAGTCTGGGTCAGAGGATTCATTCTCAACGAATCTATGAAAACATTCCCTTTCCCTAGGGTATAGGATATGTGATAATATAAAGAATATAAGTATTCCTTCTGAATCCTCATGAGTAAATTTAAATCTTTTGGAGAGAAGATTCAACTCAATATCTTATGGTCTGAAAACAAAGTAAACCTTTAACTAAATGGTAGTTCCACCAACTCTTAAGCATGTCCGTCACATCTCCAACATTGAGGACATGGGTCAGAAAATTTCTCTCTTGTGGCCTAAGATGAAGAGATCCATAGGAAAAACATGATTAACTTGTATAAGAACACATCCCAAACCTTAACCAAATGCTTCACAGAATACCACACTGCCCTAACTGACCTCTAAAATAGTCAACACCGGTATAGTAGTAAAAAGACATTTCAGCTCAATAAAATATTTCTAACATCATTCATCCCAAGAAAACATTACTCCCTTCTAAGTTGGATCATTCATTGAATAATCCAACATTGACAATTCCTTAACAAACTGGTGATAATGTTTGGCTAAACCCAATATGCTCCAGATATTAAAGACATTTCATAGTTTCTACCAAATTATAATAGCATTTATCTTATCAGGGTCAACTGATAAGCCTTATTCTGGAACCAAATGCCCTACGAACTTCATTTCTTGAATCAATAAATCAAAATTTTTAAATCTTTTAATAATTATGGTGATTTCATAGAAAACTCATAACTGTTTCCAGATGATGCACATGATTTTCCTTTGACATAGATTAAATAAGGATGTCATCTACAAAGACAACCAAGAATGTATCAATATTCTAATGAAAAAACGTGTTCATTAATGACATGAAAACTACCTGAGTATTAGTTCGACAAAAGGGCATGACAAGGTACTCGTAATAGAAATAAATCTCTAAAAGGTAAATTTTAGAATGTTAGATTATATTATCCTCAAATGATGGTAACTAGATAGAAGATCAATATTTGAGATCCACTTAACCCCTTTCAGCTGATAAAATAAATCATCAATATATGGTAAAATGTATATTTTCTTTTTTCATAACTCGATTGATCCTTCAGTAATCAACACATAGGTGAAGTGAACCATTAGCCTTCTTAGCAAAGAGAACAGGTTTCACTCAAGGTGAAATACACGGGCATATAAAGCATTTCTCTCGAATATTGACCAATTGGGAATTCATCTATTTCATTCCAACTAGTACCATATGGTAAGAGGGGATAAATAATAGTTGAGTACAAGGCATTAGGTCAATAAGGAAATCAACCTCCTCTATCGGTGGAAACCCCGAGATGTCATAAGTAAACACATTGGAAACTCAACGACAACTATAGGGAGATCACCACTCAAATATTCCCACTTTATATCAAATAAAGACACCAATATTATTTTCCCCAACTCTATATAAGAAGGTCTAGATCTTCTGGAACTTGGGTCCCATTCACCTTGAATGACACTATACACACCACTATGTGTATAAAGGATGTTGAGTCAAAAGTTTTCCTTTGACTTCTATATCTTGTTTTGGAAATCTCAAATGTCTTTTATCTAGTATCGTATTGACTCTATCAATCATATCGTACTGACTCTGTCAATCATATCATACTGACTCTATCACTCGTATCATACAGACTCTGTCAATTACATCATACTGACTCTATCAATCGTATCATACTAACTCTGTCAATCTTACTCACTTATGTGTATCTTACTTTGTATCATATCAATACATTACATTTAGTAATACTTATAATACTCATACTTTCATTACTTGTTTTGGTACACAGTCAAAAACACTTGTATCATATTAATCGTACTCTTGTTTATCATCTTTATATATCTTTTGTTTTAACCAATACGTTGTTGTTGAGTTAGTTACAAACTAATCAAAACGATGTCGTGCTTTATGTTTCAATATGACCGTTATAATTCCAGGTGTCCAAGTCCCTCCGAGTTTTTCGGAGAAATATGACCGTTGGAGGAAATGTAATCATTGGAACCTGAGGCTTATAAATAGAAGGTCATTTTAGGCCAAGAGAGGATAAGTGGTGAATGACAGTGATATAACTGTGATACTTTGCTTCTATCAGGTTCTAGGGAGAGACGTTGTGACTTCTCTCATGCTTTGTTCTTTGTGTGTCTGATCATCGTATCTAGGGACTTCAAGTAATTGAAAGACAGAGGTGCCGATTACCTACAAAATCTAGGGTTGCTGTGGATAGGCAGACAGATGTTCTGATTATCGTATCGAGGGCTGCCGGGGATAGGCAGACAGACGTTCTGATCATCGTATCGAGGGATGTTGGGTATAGGCAGACAGACGGACCAATCATCATATTGAGGGCTTACTGAGGTGGTGATAAGATAGACCTCTTATCCTAGGTTAAAGGATAACCCTTCTCTTTAGGTTAAAATAATTGTAATTCTTGTACATTTCAGTTGTTGTTTGTATTAGAAAGGAATGTGTATTTTTTCCTTTCTTCATTACACTTTCAATTGTAATTTTTTCAATTACAATTATTCTATTATGTTTTGTATTAATAGATTCTATACGCTTTATGGTATAATCTCTCACACTTGTATTACTATGATTATTGTATTCATCTTGAATATAATTACTTTAATTTTCTAATAGTATTACATTAAATCATACCTTTATGTTCAATACAATTGTGGTTGTTTGAATTTTATTAGTTTAAGATCTTTTTAACTAATATCTTAAGTGTTTAAACTCAATGTTTTAAACATACAATTAACCCCCCCCCCCCTCTTGTATTGTTCAATCTAATATACATCTAATCTACATATTTGATCCAACAAGGGAGACCCATCAATGATAACAATCAATCAGGGATTTATTGGAAATGATCCAATCCATCCCAAACAATATGTCAAGTGGTTTCATATTGAGAAATAGAAAAATCCAAGAAAGATCAAAATCTGATAGAGAGAAAACACAAGAGGGACTATAGTGACCACTCTCTCTCTTCATATAAAGGGGTGTAGTAATATCAATTGGAAAAGATAATTTTTACATAATAAGATTAAGTAGATTAACAAATTAGGTTGAAATAAATGAATGAGATGCACCAGTATGAAATACAGAAGTCACTAATGATGAAGTTATAGTAATGGTACCTCTTATGGTCACTGGACCCTTATCTGCTTCTTCTGAAGATTCTTCCACTATGTGAAGAATATTTATTCCATATAAATGTGGCTATAATCCTTTTCATGTGATGTATCTGATTGCATAATAGTTTTAGAAGGTGCAGATGATCTCGTTCCACTATGTGGAGTGGAATAAACCTGGAAGATTCTCTTTAAGTAACCCAAGAATCGACATGAGACAAATTTCTTGGGTGCCTCATTAAAAACACTATTTGAATTCTCTAACTTTATACACTGGTAACAAACCAATGGGACTCTTTCAGGAACTTTGGGATTTTTAGAAAACCTAATCCTTTAAGAACCACCAAAAGAATAATCACACATACTTTTTTCCTTAGAAGAATGCAAAATGACACTAGGAGTGAACAAAACTCCCGATAACTCTGAAATTCTAGCCAGGTTCTTCTTGAACATTAGTGCTTCATCCAGAAAATCAACAGAAGAAGTTTGTTTCAACAAGAAAACCTCAGAAAAAAAAATCTGGATGAAGTCCCAACTCAAACTGGCAAGCCTTCACCTTCTCATTCAATACCATATCAGTTGTGAAGTGAGTGAGCTCAGAAAAATGGTTATAATATTCAATCATGGTCCAATCATCATTCTCATTTTTGAAAAACATAGTTGACTTGGACAACAACATTAACTCTGGATAGAACTGGTCAGTGAAAATAACATTGAAGTCTTTCCACTCCAATACCTCAAGTTTCTTTACTATTATCAGCATGTCCCATTTTCTACAGCTGAGTCCTTCTAGATCCGATGAGGAACACTTAAATTTTATTTCATTGGGTGTGTCAAAGAACCCAAACAAACACTTCGTTCTATGCAACCACTCTTTAGCCTCTAAAGGATTATTTAAAATTTAAATGGTTCTGACATTTGGAGAAGGAACTTGTAAAGACCCAAATTTTTCAATGGAAATTACCTTCTTATATTTATGTCATAAAATAACATGAAATCATAACATAATGAACTATTAAGTGATAAGTGACCTTTAAAAATAATTTTGTCACTTCTGTGTTTGGAATATCGAAAATCAGGCATACATGGTTGTGTTCAAGATGTTTTTTTGGAGTCTAATAAAACAAAAAAAAATTGTTGAATATTAACCTAGCCTAATGAATAGTAACATAACCTTATGAATAGTGATATACCCTAATGAATAGTAATCTCGACTATGGTGGTATAAAAATAATATTCAAGTTGGAAGTACGATATACCTATATTTTACAATGAGTTAATGAATGTTTTAAAACTAGTTTTTATAATAAATTATTATTTTAACTAAATATTTAAATAATCATATTTAGAAAATTGGTTTTTAAAAATGGACTTCATTTTTGGATTCTACATGTCGAAAAATGTTTAGGGTGAATTTTTGGGTTTTATTCTAAAATACTTGATTTTCTGATGAATAGTATAATCTGATAATTTACAATAAATGCTAAATAATAGATTAATTGAGTCATCAATGATGCTCTACTGATGTAAGCCCACTTGGTTCGGGATCACATGATAAAATCACTATTCTTGGTTGTGGAATACTTAATATTCCTTGTCTTGGGATGAAATAATAAATTAATGATTATAATATAATGAAATCCCTCCTCTCCTACACTATAAAAACACCTTTCACTCCCTCTTATCTCCAATCCACTCAAGCTCCAAACCTTCTCTAAATTCTGACCAAATCTCTCCCTAAGGTCCTCCCCCACGTCCAAAAGCTCTTATCCTCCTTATAATACCAAAATCTCTCCCCTTAAGAGGTTTTCAAAGGAGGAAGTCTCAAGAGGTCATTAATAACAAGTGGAGAACACCACCATATTTGAGGTAAGGGATCCTCTCCTTTTCTCTCTTAATCAGAATTGTCCTCTATACCATGACTTTATATGTGTACAATAAAGTTATGTGGTATGTTTGAGAACCTCTCCCATACTTCCTTCTTTATTTATAAGTGATGACAAACCCCTTTTCTCTCTCATCAATCCCTTTTGGTCACACCCAACACCAAGCTGATAAAATCGTAACGAATTATACCTGAACCTTCTTTGTTCTTTCGAGTTGCCTTATCTTTATTTCAAAATAGTGTTATATTATCTATCTATGTGAGTCTTATGAATTCTGGTTATTTGTACAAGATTATTATATCAAGACCCTTTCATCACATTCTTTCGTGGATAAACATGATTTTGAAAGATTCCCTCTTTAGAACATTCCGATAAGCCAACCTGTTTTATGGGGACTTCCCAAATTTTTACCCAAATTTCAAGTGAACTATATCCTATGTTTGAAAACACCATTGTATTTATAAAATCATTATTCTTATTATGAAAACCTTCTTTGTTCAATTCTGTTTTTATATAAAATAATGTCCTCTTTTCTATTTGAAAAGCTCTAGAGTGTTTTCCTTAAAACTACACAAAAAAGTTTTAATGCTAATGTTTCTAAAATACTTTTTTTATTTTGTTGCTTATATTTGACACCACTTACCATTTTATATGCCTAATTTACCCTATGAATTTCCATGTATGTTCTAATCCCTTCCTTTCATGGACACTTTCGTGATACGCCCATTGGATATGTTTTATGTCATGATTGTGGTACCCAATTCTTTCCATGGGTAACCTTATGTTTATGTATGGTTGATTTTGTATGATTGTTTATGTGGAAATATTATTTATGTGGCAAGAATATTCATGAATATTTTGAGATGGGTGCGCCCAGATAGCGCTCAAATGCATTGGGTAAGGATAAGTCTCATGAGATGCGATGTGAAACGGGATTGCCGGTTAGCCTTGACCCGTACTGAAATGGGAAACGGGATTGGAGGTTAGCCTTGACCCATACTAAAGATATGATTTACGATTCTGACACATTTATATGATTCCATGTTTATAAGATCCCATGCTTATATTAAATGATTTTATAAGTTTCATGCTTTGGATGTCATTATGTCATGCCTCCTAACTCATGTGCTTGAGATGTATCCTTATGTTCATTCCTTTTCTGGTCTCTTTAGCTCATCCCTTTGTTCATGTGTTCCCCAGGGTACCCTATGCAGATGTAAGAGCTCAAATTAAGTTAGATGCTCTTTATGGAAATTAAATAAAGAATTTTATTTAGTCCCATTTTTTATGCTATATGTACCTAGTCTTCCAAGACACTAGACTTAACGATCATTGGCTTGTAATCTGATGATTAATTATGCTTAAAATCACGAAATTTTTTATATAAAAGGCTTAGGTCTCTATAGTTGGTATCATAGGATGGTATAGTTATATTTGGAGATTAGTAATAGAGAACCTTAGTGAGAACCTTAAGGATGAGACTAAGTATATGAAAACAGTACTAAATTTTGGTGAGTATAGAGTAAGTGGTTTATCAAGAAAATACATCCTTGTCTCGATATGAGCCGGTAGAGGCAGCTCTGGCACAGATGTATCTTGGGGTAAAACCTGAAAACACCATTTTAAGATAGACTCGAATGGGAACTGATGAACGATAACGGACCTTGCTGCACTCTTGGTTACGACGCTCTTAGGGGATACACTTTGGCAGATTCACGAGATTAGTACAAACCATTACTAAGGGATAAAAAAATCCCATAAGAATATAAGTTTAGAAATATATCTAGGATAAAATAGATATAAACCTAAGGAATCACAATTTAGGATGTACTTCTTCTTTATAAGTTCATCCTTTAATGTTCAAAGTTTCCTTTTTATGCTCAATAGCTATGTATTCAAGACCTATAATAATACGTTCTTTTTCTTAGTTTATGGCAGGAAATAGAAAAACACCTTGCAACAACAAATGTGATAGGAAATGTGATGATTGCCCTAATAACATGCCTGATGTGACGGAAGAGGGTGCTCATAACATCATGGAAGTACATGCTCAGCTGGCTCGAGTTATGAATAATAACTTTAGTCAAGTGGAACGTCCCCCTCCTCGAAGGAAAGAGCAATTTTCCATCGAATCCTTCAGGCGGAAAATGCCTCCCATGTTTAGCAGGTCTTCTGATCCCCTCCTCGTAGAACAATGGATTAACTCCATTTAAATGATTTTCTCTGTCCTCCAGTGCTCGGAAAAAGATAAATTTGTACTGGAAGTCTATCATTTTTATGGGGAAGCTGATCAGTGGTGGACACTGATCAAGAATATGATGTCCCAATATAAATTGATTCCATAGATTGAGAGGAATTTAAGAGGATGTTTTTAAACAAATATTTTCCCCGAAGCCTCCGTCTCAAGATAGAAATAGAGTTCCTTAGACTCAAGAAAAAGGAAGATGAGTCCATCGGGTGTATGAAGTGAACTTTAAAAGGCTTGCAAGGTACGCCTATGGCTTTGTCATAAACACTGATAGAAACATGGATCACTTCTTTAGTGGACTAAAGCTGAGTCTGTGAAAAGTGTTGGAAATTCGAGACTTCAACAGCTATGAGGATATTTTCCATTGTGCCCTCAAGGTTTAAATAGTGATTGGAGACTCTCAGTGGTCTAATGGGCATAGTGACAAGAAGCATAAAATGGAGAACAACATGGGTGGTTCATCAAACAAATCCCATGATGGAAAGAAGCCGCACTTTCCCCTTTGAAAGAATTGTGGGAAGAAGCTTCCTGGTGACTCTCTCAAGGGAACCAGGAATTGCTTCAAATGCAAAAAATTTGGTCATATGGCTAAGAACTGCCGAAGGTATATGAAAAATCCCACTAATTTTAAAGAAGAAAGGATGGTTCAGATCAACAATCATCCTATAGTGAAGTGTTTTAACTGCAAGGATCTTGGAAGTTATGAGAATAATTTCCCTAAGCTGAGGGTTGTCAGAGGCAATCAGCAATAACCTCCAAGGAAACAAGGAAGGGATTATGCTATCACTACTACTGAGGTGGAGATGGAAAACTGTGTGTTGATAGGTATGCTTGTTATTCATTCATAAATATAGAACGTACTATTTTATTCGGGTTCTATACATTCTTTCATATCTTGCAGGTTTAGTAGAACTATTCAAACACCACCTTAAAATTTAAAGGAATGGTTATCTAGGAGAACAGGGAATGAGGAAATTATTTCATCCATGTTTTATAACTCCTCCCCAGTTAATGTTTTTGGACTGAACCTCCCAACAAATCTTTTCATACTTCCTTTTGGGGAGTTTGATGCTATCTTAGGCATGGAATGGCTATCTTTGTACAATGCCAACATCATTTTCTGGGAACGGGAGATTACTCTGCACACCCAGAAGCATCCTCTAATTCTTTACAAGTGCAAGAAGGAAGATGAGTCTCCTTTAGAATCTTCATCTCATGTTTGGATATTTCTTTCTTATGAGCATTCATACCTAGCTCAAATGATTGAGACAAAGGATAGAATCATGCTTGAAGACATGCTCATCGTGAGGGATTACACTGATTTATTCCTTGAAGAGTTTCCTAGTCTTCCCCTAACTGAGAGGTTGAGTTCTCAATTGATCTTATCTTTTGATCTTTGCCAATATCAAAGACACCTTATAGAATGGCCACCGTAGAGCTGGAAGAGCAGAAGAAGCAGTTACACGAGAATATAGAAAAGGGTTTTATACGCCCGAGTGCTTCACCGTGGGGTGCTTCAGTCCTCTTAATCAAGAATAAGTATTGATCAATGCGCCTCTTCATTGATTATCATGAGCTCAATTAAATCTCTATAAAGAACAAGTATCCCCTTCCATGGATAGATGACTTGTTCGATCAGCTTCGTGAGGTCCAATTATTTCTCTAAGGTGGACCTTCGGTTAGGATATCACCAACTAAAAGTGACGAAGGAAGATATTCCGAAGACTGCCTTTTGAACGTGGTATGGACACTATGAGTTCATAGTGAGGACCTTCAGACCCACTAATGCTCCATCAATTTTCATGGATTTAATTAATAGAGTCATTATAGATTACCTTAACAAATTTGTGGTGGTTTTTATTGATGATATTCTAATATACTCAAAGAGCAAGGGGGAACATGAGAGGCATTTGGAATCTATGTTAAAGACTTTATGAAGGGAGAAGTTGTATCAAAAGTATATTAAATGTGAGTTCTAGATGGAAGAAGTATCATTCTTGGGGCATGTTATCACCAGGAAAAAGATATCTATGGACCCTTCCAAGATGAAGGCAATTGAAGAGTGGCCGAGGACAACTTCTCTAATGGAGATTCACATCTTTTTAGGTCTAGATGGGTATTATCGACGATTCATGAAGAAATTTTCATGATTGTCAAACCCAATGACCAAGCTGACATGGAAGGGAGTAAAGTTCATCTGAAAAAATGAATGTGAAGACTGTTTCAAGGAAGAAGAGGCTTATCACTGCGTCGGTACTCACACTCCCTTCAAGTGGAGAACTCTTTGTGGTGTATAGTGATGCTTCTAAGAAAGTATTAGGCTATATGCTTATGAAAAATGATAAAGTTATAGCCTATGCCTTAAGGAATCTGAAAATCCATGAGCAAAATTATCCCATGCATGATCTGGAGTTGGCGGCTGTGATCTTTGTGTTGAAAATATGACGGCATTATCTCTATGGGGGAAAATGTGAGATATATACTGAACACAAGAGTCTCAAATATATATTCACACAGAAAGAGATTAATATGCACCAACGAAGATGGATAGAGCTCATCAAGGATTATGAAGGCTTAATCCACTACCATCCCCATAAGGCAAACAAGGTGGCAGATTCTCTAAGTAGAAAGGATCCTGCATTTTTATCAATGATGATAATTGAAAAGGATCTATTTTTCTTAGATTTTCAAATGATGGACATGGGAATCATTAAGGGAGGAACATCATCAATCCTTTCTCAAATGATTGTTCAACCACCCCTCATGGAGAAAATAAAGGGTTCTCAAAGAAAGGATTGGGAAATTCAGAAAAGGGTAGAAGCTATTAAAAATGGGAAATCCTTCGATTTCAAAATTGATGAGGAAGTGGTTGTAAGATTTGGGACACGATTATGTGTACCATCTAATCCATAGATAAATAAGTAGCTATTGAATGATGCACATAGCTCAACCTTCTCTATTCATCCTTGGAGTACCAAAATGTACCGTGATCTCCGTGAACACTTCTGGTGGGATAACATGAAGAAGGAGATTGCAGAATATATATCAAGGTGCTTGGTATGTCAGCAAGTTAAAGCTGAGTGACAAAAGTCCAATGGTATGATGCAGCCATTTCCTATACCCATGTGGAAATGGGAAAATGTTACTATGGACTTTGTCATGGGTCGCCCAAAGACGTCTAAGGGAAATGATGTGATAAGGGTTTTGGTTGACCGACTCACCAAGACATCCAATTTATCACTATTCGGGAAGATCTCTCGCTTGAATAACTTGAAAAGATATATGTGAAGGAAGTGGGGAGCCGGCATGGAGTTCCACACTCAATTGTCTCTGACCATGATCCAAGGTTTACATCTATATTCTGGAGGAGCCTTCAATATTCTTTGAGTACTGAATTAAATTTCAGTATGGCCTATCACCCCCAAACTGATTTCCAGTCTGAAAGAACTATTCAGACGCTTGAAGATATGCTTAGAGCCTGATCCCTAGAATTCAAAGGTGGATGGGATCAGCATCTCCCATTGGTTGAGTTCTCATACAATAATAGCTTTCACTCAAGTATTCAGACGGCTCTATATGAAGCTCTATATGGAAAGCAATGTAGAACTCCAACCTGTTGGGATGAAGGAGAAAGAAAGCTACTTGGACTCGATCTTGTTCAATAGATGATAGAGAAGGTTCAAGTCATCCAGAAACACATCAAAGCTGCTCAAATTCGGCAAAAGAGCTATGTTGACAACCATAGAAGGGGTTAGGAGTTCGGCGTTAGAGATAAAGTATTCCTTCTAATATCTCCATGGAAGATAGTCATGCGATTTGGGAAGAAATGGATGTTAAGCCCATGGTATATTGGCCCCTTTTAGATCCTTGAACGCATAGGAGTCATGGCCTATCGGCTTTCAGTTCCACCAAATATGGCTCGAGTTCATGATGTTTTCCACGTATCATTCTTGAGGAAGTACATACCTGATCCCTCACATGTACTAAGCTCATAGGTGGTTCATATGAAGATTATCTCTCCTATGAGGAGCAGCCAGTAAAGATTCGGGATTAGAGAGATGAGGTTCCACACAAAAAGACAACCCATCTTGTCAAATTGTTGTGGAGGAACCATAAGTTTGAGGAAGCAACATGGGAATTGGAGGAAGTAATGAAGAAAAAGTACCCGCAACTGTTTTTGGCTTAGTATGTAAAATGAAATTTTGTTGGCGAAATTTCATAAGGGGGGAAGAACGTAACGACACAAAGTTTTTCAATGGAAATTCCCTTATTATATTTATGTCATAAAATCACATGAAAGCACAACATAATGAACTACTAAGTGATAAGTGACCTTTAAACATAATTTTGTCACTTCTATATTTGGAATTTCAAAAATCCAGCATACAAAGTTGTGTTCAAGATGTTTTTTTGGAGTCTAATAAAACAAAAATATTTTTTGGTGAATAGTAACCTAACCTAATGAATAGTAACACACCCTTATGAATAGTGAAATACCTTAATGAATAGTAAACTCACCTATGGTGGCATAAAAATAATATTCAATTTGGAAGTATGATATACCTATATTTTAGAATGAGTTAATGAATGTTTTAAAACTGGTTTTGATAATAAATTATTATTTTTATTAAATATTAAAATAATCATATTTAGAAAATTATTTTTGAAAAATGGACTTCATTTTTGGATTCTAAACGTTGAAAAATGGTTAGGGTGAATTTTTGGGTTTTTTCTGAAATACTTGATTTTTTATGAATAGTAGAATCTGAAAATTTACAATAAATGTTAAATAATGGATTAATTGAGTCATCGATGATGATCTACTAATTTAAGCACCCTTGTTTCTAGATCACATGATAAAATTACTATTATTGGTCTTGGAATAATTACTATTCCTTGTCTTGGGATTAATTAATAAATTAATGATTATAATATCATAAAATCCCTCCTCTCCTCCACTACAAAAACCCCTTTCACTCCCTCTTTTCTCTACTCCTCTCAAGATCCAAGCCTTATCTAAATTCTGCCCAAATCTCTCCCCAAGGTCCTCCCCCGCGTCCAAAATCTCTTATACAACTCAAAATACCAAAACCTCTCCCCTTAAGAGGTTCTCAAAGGAGAAAGTCTCAAGAGGTCATTAATAACAAGTGGAGAACACCACTGGATTTGAGGCAAGGGATCCTCTCCTTTTCTCCCTTAATCAAGATTGACCTCTATACTATGACTCTATATGTGTACTAGAAAATGATGGGGTATGTTTAAGAACCTCCCCCATACTTCCTTATGGATTTATATGTTATGACAAACCCCCTTTCTCTCTCATCAATCCCTCTTGGTCACACCCGACACCATGCCGAATAAATCGTAACGAATTCTACCCGAACCTTCTTTGTTCTTTTGGGTTGCCTTATCATTCTTTCAAAATGGTTTTATCTTATCTATCTATGTGAGTATTTTGAATTATGTTTAGTTTTACAATATTCTTATATCAAGACCCTTTCATCTCATTCTTTCGGGGATATACATGATTTTGAAAGATTCCCTCCTTAGAACTTTCCGATAAGCCAACCTGTTTTAAGGGGACTTCCCAAATTTTTACCCAAATTTCAAGTGCACTATTTCCTATGTTATAAAACAAATTTGTATTTATAAAATCAGTATTTTTATTATGAAAACCTTCTTGGTTTATTTCTGGTTTTATATAAAAGAATGTCCTCTTTTCTATTTGAAAAGCTCTACAGTGCTTTCCTTAAAACCGCACAAAAATGTTTTAATGCTAATGTTTATGAAATACTTTTTTATGTTGTTGCTTATATTTGACACCACTTACCTTATTATATGCCTATTTTACCCAATTAATGTCCATGTATTTTCTAATCCCTTCCTTTCATGGGCACTTTCGTGATACGCCCATTGGATGTGTTTGATGTCATGATTTTGGTATGCAATTCTTTCCATGGGTAACCTTATATTTATGTATGGTTGATTATGTAGGATTATTTATGTGGAAATATTATTTATGTGGCAAGAATATTCATGAATATGTTGATATGGGTGCACCCAGATAGCGCTCCAATGCATTGGTTAAGGATAAGTCTCATGAGATGCGATGTGAAACAGGATTGGCGGTTAGCCTTGACCTGTACTAAGATGGGAAACGGGATTAGCGGTTAGCCTTGAACCGTACTAAAGATATGATTTATGATTCTCACGCATTTATATGATTCTATGTTTATAATATCCCATTCATATATTAAATTATTTTATAAGTTTTGTGCTTTGGATATCATTATGTCATGCCTACTAACTCATGTGCTTGTGATATATCCTTATGTTCATTCCTTTACTGGGCTCTTTAGCTCATCCCTTTGTTCATGTGTTCCCTAGGGTACCCTATGCATATTTAAGAGCTCAAAGGATGTTTGAATCTCTTTATGGATATTAAATAAAGAAGAGTTTTATAGTCCCATGTTTTATGTTATATGTACATAGTCTTCCAATACACTAGACTTAACGATCCTTAGCTTGTACTCTGATGATTAATTATGCTTAAAATCATGAAATGTTTTATGTAAAAGGCATTTGTAACTATAGAACTCATGAAAAGAAATATTGGGAATGAACCTCTCAGGATCCATAGTCGGTGGCTGAATGGGTACTAGAGGTGGTGCATGTACCGAATTTTGTATAGAGCGCACAATCACCTCAATCAAATTCTGATCTACAATAGGAGTCGCTCACCGAGGTTCAACAGTAGCTTCCTAATGGATCTAATTCACACATTCTCTCAGAGGCATGATGCTACACAACATCAATAGACAACAAGGAAGAAATCATGTTACACTCAATAGATCAACACGGGAAATTAATCCCAAAGTATAGAAAAAAAAATATTTAGAAATCATTCTATCCAAATCAAAATAAGGAGAAGATAAGAAATAATCCACAAGATGTATTTCCCTTACTACCATTTTACACTTAAGGTCTATTGAGGTGATAGTTGGTCACGCTCTCAATCATAACTAACACCTATGTCTTTAAAAGATTCCACAATGCATACCGACTTCAAGATAAGAAGTTCAACCTAAACCCATGATACCACTTTGTCATGAACCAGCCCAAGTACCCTGGTTACTCAAGAACTAAGATGACCCTCACATAGCCCAATGAGTGTTTAATATCCCCATAGGTTGGTGACTATCAACTAGAATCATAATAAGTAAAGTGGAAACAATTTTTTCTAAAAACAATGTTGAAGAAAATGATACAATACAATATGAATATAAAAATAAACTCCACTGAGAGTAATGTAACAAAAGTCAGACAGGCATAAAAAATCCCATGTACTACAACCATGTAATATAAATCCAAAACAATGGATGAAAAACTACCCAAGTACCAAAGTACACAACTCACCAAGTCAATAATCAACAGGTAGAACCATTTCCAAGAGATATTTTAACCTTTCACAAACTTGGATGGAGATAATATACAAACTCTTGAAGGGAAAAATATGGTGTGATCCAAATCCCAATAAGATATCACCAAAATATTTCATAACAATATTTCAATATCAAATTAACCAAATAAATGATTTCAATTGTTAAAACAAATAGGTTTGGAATTTAAAAATCATTATTAAACAAATCATGCTTTAGATTTATAATGATGGAAATACTTTTCAAATGATGGAATTACCTTTAAACAAAGGGTTCCTTCCATAAATTTCACTTTTCAAAAATGTCATGAATAAGGCATAAGAAGTTCTATAGTGAATGGTAAGTATACATTGGACTTGGTCATCATCATACCCATCATCAGAAAAGGTTTTCGCATGATATATCGTATTTTATCTCAAATTAATAGGTAATTGAAATCGATCATTATCATTAAAATTCATATTTCAACACTGATAAGATTAAATAAATAATAATTTAAATTTAAATAATTTGAGCATTCGTGGTGCATTTGTTGTCATCTCCTCCTCCTCCATTACATTAACCAAGACACTCATTGCCATTTGAAATTAATGGGATTTATGACCCACCCATTCACATTCAAAGCACCTACTAGTAAAATTCAATCACTTATCTTAATGATTTTTCCCACATTTATGGAATTTAGGTGGATGAAATTTCTTTTCACCATGTTGTTTATTAGAGTTTTCATGATACTCAATCTTCCTTGTCTTATCAAAACAAAATGATTAATGGGTAACACCATTATATACTTCCACATTGATGGTAAATTTAATAGTTTCTTCATATATAAATTTCCCTCATGGATAAAAACATATACTGAATTGGTTTTAAGTACATGATGAATTGATTAACCATACTTTTAGGTTAGATGATAATACATTATTATTACCTCAGGAGTCTAACAACATTTTCCTCATAGTTACCAATGGATTCATCATCCTTATTCATTATCTAAATTTTTCAATTACAAATTTTCATATCAAAAATATGGAAAATTAATGTATTCAAACATATGATATTAAAATCATACAACTCAAAGGATTAAACATCATTTTGAATCCTTATTTCATCGATAAGAGTTTACTATTAATATGATTCACCTTCAAAATAGAATACAACCAAAAAATATTTTCTCATTCTCCAAACATTAGAGAAGGGATAATTTAATTTCTAGGGTATTGATCCATTTCTCATAATCAATTGGATCTATGGAACTACTAAAAGAGAGTAGGAGTTTTCTCATGAAGAACTCAACTAAACATCATTCCCTCTTATACTTATTTGTATTTTTATTATGATTCATAGAAGTTTACTATGTTCATTTTTGTAAATGAACATGAATGAAATTTTAAGGAACTAAAGATAAGGTTGTTCAATGCATATTTTCTCACACTACCTGAAAGTGGATAGGGGTTTGTGATCTTCAATTATGCATCTAAGAGGGTAATGAAATGTGTACTCATGAAGAATTACTTTGTAGTAGAGTATTCCTCATTCCAATTGAGGGTTTGTGAGACAAAATAGATGAATCGTGATTTTGACATGAAAATGGTGACTTTTCATTCATGAGATGGATTTATTATCTTTATGTTGATATATGTGACAGATATACTGATCCAAAAATATTTAAGTGTATATTAAAACATTAATAGTTTAATATGTTCGAATAATATGGTTGGAAATGATTAAAGATTATGATTTCATAATACATTTTCAACCTAGGAAGGTGAATAAGGTAGCTCATGCTCTGAGTAAAAAGGTCTACACTAGTTTTTAAATTTTGAGTATAAAAATATAACCAATAATTGTGGATTTGTATAATATAGATCTAAAAATACAAAGAAAGGGATAAATATCCAAATTTTCTAAGAAAAATGTTTTACCATTAGTTTATTTGAAGATTGACATGGTACAAGAGGAAGATATTGAGTTTTAAAATAATTATATAATGTTCATGAGTTTATACATGATAGTGATAGACTAATGTGGTTTATTAAAATAATATGTACCCTATAAATACAAAAAATGTTTAAATAATAATTAGAAGAAGCTTATATTCTGATATTCACTATTCTTCTATGAAGAATAATGATAAACATAGATCTTATTGATTATTTCAAGTTGAAAAATATAAAGAGATATGTCCTGGATTATGTATCACGGTTCATAATTTGTTAGAAATTTAAAGCATAGAGATAAAAGTTCATGTGGATGTTAAAACAATTACCTATACCTAAGCGGAAATAATAAAACATCACCATGGATTTCATTGTTGGACACCCCAAACCCTTGATGATATCCTAAGATATTTTTTATAGTTTTTATAGGAAATTTATATTAATACCATTGTATAGTCAAATTTTATTACAAAAATACCTTTCACTTAATCATTTACATTCCTCATTATGATTCCCTCTATCGAATAAAGTGAAAAACTCTAATATACTTTAATTAATTTGAGGAACAAAACTATTGGGACATGTTCTAGTGAAAAAAAGTTATTTGGAAGGTTTGAGCAACTAAAAAACACACCTGGGTAGCTCAGATCCAATATGATTTTTTTTCTAATAATCATGGGTGAGATATAGTGTTAAAATATTGTTATAATAAATTCATTTGAATATACACTTGGAAGAAAATTATGAGATTGGGAAAATGTGAATGAAAAGATACAGTTATATCACTCCCTAAGATATTATTGCTCGAATAATAAAGGTATATTATTTCTTAATTATTCATCTAAACATCTCTCAAGTTCATTATTCATTCCATGTATCTCTTTTAAATAAGTATAGACCATATCTTTTAGTTTAAAAAAATATAGAGTTTATACCATTGTTGAATGATTCCAAAGTATCCTTATTTTTTATCAGAGTGATGGAATTTCAAGGTAAATTTTATCATAAGGGGGGATAATGTAACACCTTGAGATAATGAAATATATTTTTCTTTAATAAATGAATGTGTTCAATAGCTTATGAATAATGAAACTATGATTTTATGTGAATAATTCATATAAATTATAAAATTATTATAATTATTAATTATTTAAATGAAATCTAATCCTTGAAAGTAATTTATAATACAATTAGGAAATACTGTTGATCCTAATGAACTATTTTGAAGTATTTTTTTATGCAAATGTTTTTAAACATCTGAACCTAGGATCCACTAAGATAGTTCCCCAAGTCGGATGATCACATGGACTCAAGCACGACTCCACATATGCTTGAGGCTAATGAGTAGCAATGGGGGTCTAATGATGGTACAGTGGGGAGACTATACCCTCTTGATCATAGTAGCATAATGATATTATAGATAAATAATAAATCAATCGAGAATGGAAGTAGTATACAAAAATGACAGAGAAAAGGAAGATATTTATTAGATAACAAAATAATAAATGTCCAAGTAAAAATATACATCAATGATTGCATATTTAGACGATGTTATAAATCACAAGAAGTTATAATATAACAGAAAGTACAATAAAATAACCCACATCAAAACAAAATGAATAAAACCGCAAAGTCTTACTCCACAAGAATCTGGAGTACCATCTCAATCCTATGCTCCAAACTTCCATGTATAATAATAAACACAAGAAAGAATCCATGTACCTGTATACATGAGATCATCTCTGGTACCCCAATGCAATGGTGGCCCCATCAGGGTGTGATATATATTTAGTAGGTGACCACCAATGGTGTCTAAATCTATCATGTCAATTAATATAAAATATAATAGTGTGAAGTAATAATTGATAAGGTAATAAATAAAACAAATAAAAATTACATACATGTGCAGATTATGGATTTCATATACACATAGCCGACGATACCTATTTTATCCTATGAAAGAATATCTTTGAACTAGAATCATCCTATTCAAATATAATCTCAATATATATATAAATAAATATAAATACAGATAATATTTATAAGGTATCATAACTAGGCATATCATAAACAACAAATGTAAACATGGACCAAACCTAAGCATGTTATTTATCAGGGTGGACACATCCTTGAACCTGATAAAATATCATTCCATAGATTATTAACAAGGAAATTAAGGGTCTTAATCAGAAGGCATCATGTTCCCTTCTAAGGCGATCCATAATGAGAAATCCCCAGTATCATACAAGGTGAACTATAATTACACATCACTGTAAGAGTCTATCGAAGGTTATCTATAAAAAGTAATCCCAATTATTACTCTTGGTATAGAATAAATACATATCCCATCAAGCCTATCCCAAGTATCTCATGTTGGGTATTGAGAATATCTCCTAACATGGTATAACCATCTTTGCACTATGCCCATCCAGGGTGTCTTCCCTAGGGTACTAGTATATCTAAATGGGATAATAATCTAAATTATTCTATAATCCCATCCACAGAATTACTATATTGGAATTTTAATATCGCTCAAGTAAAATAAAACTATATCACCCAAAGATTCCATCCAAGGAGTTCCTACATGGGAACAAAAGTATCAATCTATGCATAAAAAAATCAGGTGACCTACGAGCCTGTCCTAGGTAAACCACTAAAAAGAAAATCCCACGTATGACCCAAGGTGTAATAAAATTCATTTAATCTTTAATTTTTAATTTTAAGATGTAATATTCATGAACAAGACAATAAAACTCAATTATAAATTAGAGATTCGCGCCGATTAGTAATTTCAATTATAAGAAAATAATGGCCATGAAAATGAGAAAACCATTCATAATATCAAATATTACTATCTATTTTCCCCATTATTTTAATAATCCAGTGCATCAAATTGGTGGGTTTATTATATCATGAGTGAATATATCATTCTATGTTCATCTAATTAAAATCCATTTACTTCTAATAAGATAATTCATTCATTTATATTAGGAAGACGACCAAGTATGAGTAACAAAATAGAGTATAAATTAATCATTTAAGGTGACATCAATAAGGGTTTCCTAATTTCCTATGTTGAACATAAACCACAAACATCTTACCAACACCACAAGGGGCAGTTCACATCAAGGTAGATAACCTCTAATATTTCAAACTAAAGAATAATGGCTATCTAAATTATGATATTGGGATTTACATATTTAATTTCATATTTGTTTGGAAACACATGGAAAGTATGGCATATGACACAGTGATGTAATTCATAAACAATGAGACATTAAGGTAAAAAGCTATAGAAAACCTACCTTATATCACGTATGCTTGAATCATCCAATATGTAGCTTTTATATGATCTAGTTCTAGAGAAATCAAAGAAACATGAAAATTCACCAAAAATATGGAATATTAGGTTGTATGAAGATGACTCCAACAATGGGAATGAATCTAAGAAAAAAGGAATGGAATATTTATACTCGCTGATGAATATTCAACACATTTTATTTTGGTTTAAATGGAGTATGGATGAAGAATATCTCTCCATTCATATAGAGGAGAGTGGGAGTTGGTGTAGGAGGGGGTTTTTGTGTGTGGATGAGAAGAAAGGAAAATGGAAAACCATTTAATGAAGGTAGAAGAGAAGGGTAAATTTTACTCTTTAAATTAGGTGCATGGTTTGGCTGCATGGTTGGACAAACATTAAACCAATCATGAATAGGAAACTGCAAAATAAGGGGACTCGCACGATTCATGCACGTGGTTTGAGAAATCAAGCCAAAAACATGTTTTTCTCTATTATGAAGAAATACTAAATATCTACTTGACTGTGTAAACTTCTGTGCAATGTTTGAAAAATTATGGTTCACATTCATGATCTGTGAATAGGTTGTATAGTTTCTTATGAAGCTCCAAATGGTTAGAAACAAACTATGCACCCCTTCCAGCATCTCTGATTTTTATTTATCGGAGGCCAGTGCTCCCAAAACTCAATAGAACACCGAAGACACCTCTTATACCTTAATCCACATCTAAAAAATACATTTGATTGTTCCAAATCATCAATTTACATTTTGAATCTTCATTTAATGAATGTTCCATCCACCATATGGTAAAATTAAAATTACCTTGGTAATTTTACCTTGTCAAAAACATGAGACATTACAGCCTCCCAACCTTTGTTATTATTATACCCAAGAACCCTCAGGGAAAAAATAAAAACAAAACTTGTCCTACTCAGGGTGTGATGTTTCATTTAAATAGTTGTGTTGTGCCTCCAAATTCTCAATGAAATTCCAATCACCACATTAGGTGTAAGGTGCATAAGCCATTAAAATTTGAGCCAACACTCATATTCAAAACTAAAGTATCAAGATGGGTCTTACATGATCTAGTTTAACATGAGATATGATAACCTCATTATGTATTTTACCAACTAGCTTATATAGCTCCCGAAAATAGGTTCAAACCTTTAATATCCAATTCTGAGACACAACTTCTCCCCTTTCAGAATTTTCTATTATATATGACCCTAAAATATTAATTATGTTCTTGTCATGATTCTTAGATTAAATGAACGGTCTACTCCCAATTTTCCTCATTTATCCATGTAAAGAACTATTTTTAAGAAAAACATCATCCAAATCAAACTCCACTAACATCATCCTGACTATGTGCAATGAAATGATTCCTTATTGAAAATATTTAAAGTAATGAGAGGAAAGAAAGAAAATCCATGATCAGTCATCTGTTTTAAGAGAACTCACCTTAGACTACCAATGTATCACAACTCAAAATATGACAACTTATCCTAATATACATCTTGTTTACCTTAAGAATGTTTAAACATTCATATAATATATTTTTTGTAATGTCTCCTGGATAAAAACTCATTTTATGATGTCATGTCATAGGCCAAAAATAGGTATATACCCAATCCAACACATTTGGATCATCACCCTTAAAACAGATAATCTGAGCCCAAATAAAGTACAGGTATCCTTAGAATCATCAACTGGATTCTAAAGAGTCCCTTCAAGGTACTCAACACATCATCGTTATAGTGATATGTTAGTATAAATATGAAATGACAACATATGAAAGTATTCAATAAGTCCAAAGAGGTATCCTCTTAGAAGTCAAGGCAAAGAGAAAAAATGTCTAGTGACTAATAGTTCATCCCCTATTTTCTTTCATGAGAAACCATATTTTACTTGTGATTGACCATGCCTCTAAACATACCATGTTGTAGAAGAATAACTACCATGTAGTTCACTTACCCAAACCAATGATGTTTGAATTTAGCATGGTGTACAAATAACGCTCCGTAAGTGTAAGTAGATGATGTTAAGATAGGGGACACAATCATCACTACTATAAGGGTAGCCTAAGAGAATTATAACTATTTCCAAAAAGGACCTAATTCAATCACACTACATCAAAATGATGTACTTGGAATGCATCTGAACCAAATGTATCCAACTATGCAATAGAAATTACAGTCCAACCCCCACTGGTCGAATTCCATATAAGATTTTGTCTACTCCCACTGACCCAGTATCATTATTGACTGTGATTAAATTTCCAAACTCTATATCCTATGATCAGTCATGAACAACAACAAGAGTACACTCTATAACAATGGTGTTTATGATGATTCCATAAAAATATGACCATATCTTCCTCATGTTTCCTACCAAACACCGACATGTTTGAAAGATTATTAACATCATGTGGGTTCAAAACAAACACATTCCATTTCCAAATAGTCCTTCTTGGTTGTGTTCATTCTGCATTAAAGAACACATATTACCCATATAAACATGATGATACCCACCTTAGGAGTGCTCTTATCATTAGATTAACTACTAATGAAAACCCATCTCATGAAACACACTCCATTTACCCCTAAACATGGGTTTTGGACATGACCAACATGTATTAACAAGAATTAAATAGAATGAAATGAAAAATTGATCATCTAAGTTGCACTAGATTAGATTGAAATTTAGACATATGTGTGGCACTCCTCCCATGTTACGTCTATGTGCTCTATATCATTCGGAATAAAATCCAAAACTATTTGACCATCATTCCAAAACACATTATCCATTTTTTGACATCATCCCAATCATTGGAATGAGTTTATTTTCTCTCTAACCCTCAGGTAACTCTACCTTAGAGATGCCATGTGATCAAAATAATAACAGATCAAGGATTATTCTTGCACCACCAAACACATATGGTTCACTGTAACATTTTACCAACCTAATAGGTACCACGTGTAATAGCGTATAATACCCAAATGATTCATCGAAACAGTGGAATGTCCTTAACACTATCCATAATTTTTTCAGCACTATGCCTTTAGTTTATAGTGTAAAATTAGAAAAAACTTTCCCAGATTCATATTATATCATATGAACATGAATAAAAATTATGGAATCCCATGTCTCACAACACTGAATAAGTAGTAAAATAAGGTTTACTTTTCTAATAAATGTATAACCATTCCTTATGCATTTATAAATTGTTAAAAGTAAACATTTCAAAAATACTCATGCACATAAAAAGGGTCGGATTTCTGAGCACCCAATAATATAACCTAGGATCCATTTTAGATACTAATAATCCTATATAATAAAAATAGAACCTGAGCAGAACCACCAATCTAAAATAGTTTGGAAGCAGTTATAAAGGTTTTAATGTATAGAGGGTGATACCTACCTCTGTCTAGCCCCTTAGTAAAACATGACGTATCATGTTTTAAAACTAGAGTCACACCGTAAAATATAACTAGGCTCTATATCATATCTCATTAGTATTGAATAATCTTATGGGTAATGATTATGTTCAAATTATAAGAAAATATCAGGGAAGGCTTTAAAAATCTTACTTGAGGGTCTATGAAAGAACACCACTTTAAGGTTTTATTTAAGCTTGTTTTTTTATTTATATTTGATCTTTAAACATTTTAAATGCTTAGTTAAAATTTCAAATACTAGTTATAATGAAAACTATAATTAGAAAACTAATTTTTCTAATGTCACAAGGCATTTAGGAATGTTTTTTTTGAACAACCTTTCAAGATGTATTTATTTAACTGACATCTTATCATAATTAGGAAATTTATCACATCAATTTCATTTACCCAATTTAATTATCCTTATGATTATCATAGTTGGACTTTATTAAAAAAAATCAATTTCATTCTATATAATAGTACACTATTTATATTTAAATTTATAAATTAATAAACTGACGCCTCATTTAAGTACAGTTCAAAAGTAGATAACAGGATTTTAATAGTTTAATAAGGGGATTTTCCAAGTAAGATTCCACTTTATGACTGTATGTTAATCAAGATAAGAAGTTTCTGACACATTAAATGACAATCCCAATATAACATTTACACACCCCCATGAGGTTTAGTATAATGGAAAAATAAAAAAAGGATACCTATGAGAGTCTTCTCATATCTAACAAGGGTCTATAAGTCACATCATTTGATTTAATTATTAAAGTTTCAAAACATCTGAAATGGTTTGTCTCATAAGAAAAAGTCACCAACAGAATTACTTGGTTCTGATTTTGTATTTAAGAATTTATTCACATAGGTGATAATTCCCAAGTGATAGAGTTACAAGTATTAATAAGGGAAACAACTTTCAAAAATTAAGATTTAAATATATTTATATGTATACAACTGTCATAATGCATATTAAGCTCATATATTATGGTTCTATTATATGGGTTACCATTTTCAAATTTATAAAGAATTCATTCACTTTATCAATTGAAAATCGGATCTCATTTAATCGCAACTAATATGTTTCAACCCATGAAACAAAAGTTCCATGGCTTAAATAAGTCTTGATTGGTTAGTTATGTTTCCAATATCAATATATTCATAAAAACACCATGAAGTTTGATGAGAACACATTAATATCCACTTTTATATGAATATTATAACAATGTATTCTATTCCAAGTACTATATTTATTTAAACATGCTAAATAGGGACACAATATTAAACATTAAACATGGAATTCTACTACATAAGTAGTGAACACAAAATCATGGTACACAAATAAATTTTCAAAGATAGGAACAATAATCATAGAAATAAGAGATAAAAGTAATCATGATAAATAAATAATAGTGGCATAGAAAAAAACTCAATGAACATATCACTATATCATGAAGATTAAAAATTAATCCTACATGGAACGACATATGCATGGAATGTGAATCTATATATGTCCATACTGAGGCATGTAATGAAAATTTCTTACCATATCAGCCCACGGGTAAAATATTATAAATCTCATAAATCAGTAATTATCATATATAACTCCAACCAAAGAAGGTTAAATCATAATCAATTATAACAATGAACAACATAAAAAATAATCATATCCCTTTCCACTTGGATTCTGCCTCATCGGTGTGTTGGTCACTCCCAGACATGCTTATTTACCAAGAACCAACAAGTTCTTAGTCTCCTATCTACCAGCCTAAAAAATTAATTTAAAATGAAACAAAACACATCAAAAAAAACATTTTCAGGTCCTGAACCAATAGCATCAAAATGGTTCCTCGAGATTCTTGGTCACATGGCCTTAAAAACACCACCTTGTATGTCAGATGTTTCCAACAAGTTGTGTGGGAATAATGATAGTACAGTGGGGAGATTATACCCTCATTATTAGAGTATCCAAGTAGTATAATAGATAATTAATAAATCAACCAAATGTGGAAGAAATATACATAAAATATAGAGAATTGGATGATAATGATAACTAATAAAATGATAAATGACTAATTCTAAATATAAATTTATGCATTCATGTTTAGATGATGTTACAAATCACTATTAGGAAAAATACTCAAGATTGTACACTAAAATTAAACACAACACATAGAAAAAGAATAAAAGACCAAAGGCTAGCTCCCTGATAAACATGAGTACTAGATCAGTCATATATTTTGAACTTCCAGGTAAAATGCGCAATATAATAAAAAATCCATGGACATGTGAACATAAGATCTAATCAGGTATCCCAGTGCAAGGGCATCCTGATTATTGTATGAGATATACATATTAGTCTACCACAAATGGTATCTAAACCTATTTATTAATTGGAATTAAAATAAAATAGTGGTAATCTATAATTGGTGATAAATTAGATAAAAAATTAACCAAATACATACATGTGATACTCAAACTCGTCAAGGAAACCTTCCAGACCAATCCTCCTTCATCATATGCTCGAATATCTCTGAAATAGAATCAACATGTGAAAATAAAATATGATATAAATATATATATATATATAGTGTGTATTGATATGGGATCATAACCTATACTATCATAAAAGATGAATGTAAGCATGGAATTAACCCAGGAATGCTCTTTGTCTTTCAAGAAACAAAATTTAATCTGATAAACTATCATTTCATTGATTTTAAACATGGGAAATTATGGGTCTTAATAAATAGTCATCATGGAACTTTCTAAGGTTATCAATAAATATTAATCCCATATATTACCCAAGGATTACTGTAATTACCCATCAACATAAGAGTCCATCCAAGGTGATTTGAATATAGGAATCCTAAGTATCACTATTAGTATAGAATAAAGGAAAAAACAATGATCTTATCCCTTGTATCTCATAAAGCGGGTGAGTATCAAACATGGAATAGTACAAAAATCATTCCATTGATCCCATACAATGTATCTCCCCTAGTAAACTAGTAGTTCCCATGTGTATAATTATCCAAATCAGGCTATGAGCCCATCTAAGGAATTATTATATGGGAATACAAGAATTTTTCAAGGAAAATTGGACCATATATCCCTATGAATCTTTCCAAATAATTTATACATAGAAATAAAGGTATCACTCTAGGTGTAAATTAAATCAGGTGACCTATGATCGTATCCTTCGTAAAATAATAGAGTAGAATCCCCAGTATTTATCTTTGTGTAATAAAATTCAATTAATCATTAAAGATTAATTAAAATAAGTCATATTAATGAGCATATTGAAATACTTGAAGTATAATGAAGAGGGACATTAACATTATTCATATAAATTATAAAATAATGAATTCCACAGTCGTAAAAATTCCATTCTTAACATCAAATGTTACTATTTATTTTCCCTATTTTATTAAATAAGTGAGAAAACCACATAAGTGGTTCTATTATAACATGGGGTGAGGCTATCATTCTAAGTCCATCTAATTGAAATCCATTAACTCCATATAATTTGATCCATTCTTCAAATATAAGAATATGACCATGATTGATCATGATAAGAAATTATAAATTTAATATTCAATGTGACATTCATAAAGGTGTCCTACATTACTAAAAAAGTGTTAGCCATATACATATAGAAGATGCACCCAATGGGTGGTTCTTATCGAGTTAAATAAACTATAATAGTTCCAAATCAAGTATAAAGATGTCTGAATTTTGTAATTCATCTCTAAATAATTAATTTTACTTTTTTTAGGAAACACCCAAAAATTCTAGGGCATAAAAAATGATGTATTTTATAAATAGTGAGGAATTAAGGCAAAATTATATACAACACTTACCATATACAAAAATGATGATTCAATCATCCAATATATATTTTTAGTATGATCTGGTTCCAAATAAATCGAAGAAATAGAAAAACCCCTGAAAATATGGTGATTTAGATCACATGAACATTACACCAACAATGGATAAAGAAAACAAGAAAAAATGAAGGGGGAGTTTCAAACTCACTGAGGTATATCCAATGCACTAGAAGATAGTCAAAATGGGGTTCATATAAAGAATATCTCTCCATTCCTAGAGGATGAAGGGAGGATTTTGAGTGAGAGAGGCTGATACACATGGATAGAAATATAGGAAAAGGGAAAACACTTTAAATAAGGAAGTGAAAAAGGTTAAATTTAACCCATTAAATGAGGTGAATGTTTTGGAATTACGGTTAGCCAAATCGTTCACCAATTGTGCATGGGATACTACATAAGAAGGGTATTCATATGGTTCATGTGCACAGTTTGAAAAATTATTTGTAAATTGTGCATTTCTCTTATGTGTAGAAACCTAACATAAACACATATCTATGTGTATTATTGAATGAATTTTGTAAAAATCATTTTATACCCTAAATAACTCTAAAAAGGTTGCATGGTTTCTTCTAGAGGGCTTCATAGTATCATAAAAACCATCTACCCATGCCAGCTTCTCCTAATTTTGAGATTTATGATCCCAATGCTTCAAAAAGACAACCAAACACCTGAGAAACCTCTCAAAACTAAAAAAATATAAAAATAAATTTGGTTTTTAAATCTAATCTTTTAATTCCTTTGTTTGGTTTAAATAATGGACTTTCAACCAAATGTTAAAATTTAAATTCACTTGGAAATTTTACATAGTCCAAAACACTATATGTTACAGTTTTTATCATATAATATTTTTTTGAGAATTATTTAATGTTGTTAATCATACCAAGAAAAATTATTTACAAAAGGATAAATATAATTCATTAGTTATCAATTGAATAAAAATGAGCATAAAATAATTTGATGGTTAAATGATATATTTTTGTCAAAAAAATGCTTTTATACATGCAATGTGTATTTATATAAATGAACTAAATTAATAAATATTTATGAATTATTTTTTAAAATTTTAGTATGATATAATAAATTAATTGTTTTAACATCCATTTAGTTACTTTAAATTAGATAAAAATGAGAATAAATTAATTTTTATGCAAAAAAAATGCATTTCTCTAAAAATAGTTTTCATTTCATTTTGTGCACTTATTAAAAAATAAATTTCTTCCACTTATTGGAATACAATTTTTATAAATCAGTTTCCATATTTAAATTTATAATTATAAATGTTTTAATAAATCTACTTTATTTTTTTTATAAAATTAATAGTTCTTATTCTGTTTGTTTTCTATGATTAAGGTAAAAATGGTTAATAAAGGGTATGAATGAAAATATAATGTTTATAATGTCACATATACATATTTAAATTTTATTTTATGAATTTATTAAAAAAATATATTATATTACCATCAAAAAATTATAAACTTTTAACCTCTTTTAAATGAATATTTCTTTATTGTATTTTATTTTTTAAAATAAATTCAAGTTTCCTACAAAAATCATTTACAAAAGGAAGATTTATAACATAACTCATTACAACTTTTTGATCCATATATATTAGACAATACATGAATAATAATATTAATATATTTATTATTAACACCCTAGTTCAAATAATCTTCTCATAAGATAAAACAATTAATCATTTATGTTTAATTAACTTGAGGTTTATAAAATAAAAGGTACTCTTGTTTATTGGTATTTTTTGAGTTTCTTTCCTCCTTATCATCCAATATATATTATATAACAATAAAAAATAAATAAAATTAGTACAATTAGTATACTAAAATTGTTCTATGACAATTGTAAAACCATTTTCTCCCTCTTTTTCGTCTTATGAGGAATGGAAGCATTCTTTTTTTATGTGTGGACAACCACCTCCATGAATCGATGTGATTCCCTTCATAGGCTTTCTATTAATAAATAGTTACATAGATAAATGGTATGAAAATATTTGATATTTATTACATTATTATTATTTAATAAAAAATTATCATTTATATTTCTTTAACATCCTTCAATGGAAAATGAAAACATTACCCATGTGTATGTATAGACTACCATCTCCACAAAGTGATATAATGAATTTTTCATCAAAACCCTACAAGAATGGTTATAAAAATAAATAATTAGTATATAGGATACACATAATACAATTAATATTCTCTATATAATGAAACCATGACCAAACTATATGGATCATATTCATCAGACCAAATCATCCATGGAAAACAGTGTAGTTTGCACCAGATTGTTGATATTAATGTAGAATTATTAATAAGTGGTTTATAAAATATTATAATTGAATATTGTATGGTAAGAAAATTATAAAATTTATCTATATTAAATTTATGATAAATATAAATTATTATACATGAGTTTGTGAAATTGTACGTTGAATGACAGGACCTGAGGTATGGGTATATATTAAAATATCATTTATTATTGGGATTGAATATGTTAAATTTCTATTGCGGAAAATAATATGATCCTTATCCATGAAGACCCATTTATTAGATCTATATAATGAATTCATTAATTTGAAATTATTATCATTTTACTCTCTTTAGTATCTAAAAGTTTTGAGATGATGTTTTACTAAAAGCTGAACTTATTTCTTCATTGATCAATAAAATTTTCTTTCATGTGTATATTAATTTAATTATTTTGAAGAATGTATTTTTATATTATAAAATTATTATATATATTAATTTTATACCATATTTGATGTTATTTTCATTGTTTTAAAAGTAATCCTCTTGTATTTTTCTGGATGTGGTACTTATGGAATTTTTTCAGAAGTTGTGAGGGTAATCGTTATTATAACGTTTACTAAAAGGATAAATATTAACACCATTATAACAATGTTTTTATTTGAAAATTCAATTATATTTTTCCACATATATATTTTTTGAAATATGTTTCTTAAAATTCTATGAGTTTATTGTTAAAAATTTTATCAAAAGGAAATGAAATTTTTCTTGATTTTTCATAGAATAATGTTAATATTATTTTAATGGTTTTTTTATCTAAATAATCATCATTTGATGATTATTATACCATACTAGGGTTATTATCTAATGATACTATCGATGATATTTTATTTCAGGGATTCTAATTATGTGACGATAAAACAAATTGAAAACCCATTTCTTTTCCACATGTTATGCTATCATGATGTGATGAAATAATTAATGATCATATGTCACACATATATATGGTTTCCATTATGTGACATGTGTGTCCATTAAATCATTCCAATACATTGGGTAATGATTTATATCTCGTGAGAAAATATTAACAGTAATGATGAGTGAACCTAACTCATTATGAGACTCTCTCCACTATTATAGTCTTGGGTGTGAACCTTGACTATGGAAATAATGGAATGGGGAGTGAACAAAATACAATATGTGACTTTTTCTACTATAATAGTTATTCATGAGATATTTGAATAATTAAATATTTTTCTATGCATATTATTGTTTCATAATAATTATGAAATGTTCTTATGAATATGGTATTCTCTAATAGATCATGATTGATTCATGTTGATTCCTTGCTCTTATGAATATTTTTTTGAACTTATAAACCCTCATGACAAGACTCATTATTTATGTTCTATGGATGACTTGGTATAAAATTCATAAGTTATGATCATGATCTCATACAATTATTCCAATATTGTTATTTCATAAGATCATTGAATTATATATCTCATGTTTACCCTTACAAATTATCTATCATCACTATTATTTGTTCATTTTTACTTGGTTTTGAGGAATTTTTTAAGTATGTTTTGTTTATTAAGGGTATCATGAGAGAAGAGCAATATAGGGGATATAGAAATAGTTTTTTGTGTATCTATTCATCAAGAAAACTATAACATTACATTACTCAAGTGTTTATTATTATTAAATGCGTTGAATATTCCTATAAAATGATACATAAATTAATTTATGTTATTCCTAGGTCACCTCAATATATTTATGTATCCAACATGAATGAATGATTAAGTAGATATTTCATTTAATATGATTCATTTTATATTTTTCAAACATTATTAGGAATAATTAATAAAAACAAACAAATGTATTGGTCTATCATATCATATATGATATAATATTAGACTAGATGACTATTTTCTACAATTTCTAATGTTTTTTAATATTGTCTCACCAATATGTAATTCAGGTAGTATCTCTAGGTTACCAAATGATCTAACCCTTCCAAAAACCACATTTTTTTGTAATATCTATGACGAAATAATTATTGGATAATAGTGATATTTAGGAAACATAATTTTAATGTTAAACTCCATTAACATATTCATTCTCAATTAGTCCACAATATAGAAAGTCAAAACTTCAAATTCACTTGTTTACATAGAAAATTTCTAAGAACATCATCATCTTTCATTGAATAAATTATTCTAAACATTTTTCATTAAATTCATGGTAAGTATATATATTATTACTTACAAGTACATCCTAATGTCCTTTAAGATATACTTATTTCATCTTTGTTATGGTATCCAAATGAAACTATATACATTTTTTCCTTCATTTCCAAAAATTCATTATGGATGTTATATTATAATAAATTTAAATTTTTATAGGCATAATCATTTAGAAAATAAAGATTTTAATATTCCAATATTAATTAAATGTATTATTTTCATTTATCATTATCATTATATGTCCTAAAATATGTTCGATATAAAATGAAAATCACATTAAATTGTAGGCTGATATAACCTTTTATCTTTTTTACATTAAACATAAAATTTTTAGAAAAAAAGCATTTATCCTTTTACCCACTATACCCTCTTCAGAGTATCATGATAATACACACAAACTCTTTTTTGTATGAAATAACTCATATTTACTTTAGTTTGTGTATTTAATAAGTAAATAATATTTTCATTTTCATAATTTTTATTCTATGGTTTTGATAAATTTGTCACATAAAATAATATTATTTCTAATATTATTCCATAGATTAGTGGATGAAACAACTTCCATCACATTTTTTTAAAAATGAATAAATAATTTATTCTAGATAAAATTTTTTATCATTTTGTACCTCTCAAATCATGTTTTTCAATTTGATGAATCACAAACCATGTAAAAAAATTAGTCATCACATTTTATTGGTAATAATTATTTATTAACGAACAACTTATCTTATCATATTATATAAATTTGGTGAATATACACATCCTTTGTATATATTAATTTCACGGTAAAATTTAATTTGCACTTAAATATGTGACCTAAAATCAATATTCATCATCAATGGAATTAAAACTAAAATCTTAGTAAATTCTATCCATGATTTTGGACAATTTTATATTTAAATAAATTGTAAAATATAATTTCAATATCATGTACCTTTATAAATTATATATCTATTACACAGAAAACTATTATAGGTATTCCATGTAGTTTTAAAAACACATCTGGTATCTGAATAATTCTACACTATGGAATTATTAATCCTTCATCTTGATAACATCTATAGGTTTCCCAAACCATAACAAGATAATTAAATAATATTTTTTCTCTCTCCAACTACTATATCATCTTGTTGTTTGAAAATTTTCCAACTTTTACCATCTTTATATCACAAGAACATAGACGTCACATGACAATTTATTCTATTCTCAATAGTTTAGAACATGATTTATATTATTTATGAATTCATAAATATTTTCCAATAATTCTCATGGGATGAATTCTTTAACTATAGTATAATTTAATGAAATCATCAACCTCTCTATGTCATTATCATAATCAATCATTTTGAGTATAATTTTTATACAAAAACATATTAAAAATGTTATAGAGAGAAATACCTAGGTACTCTTTCATCTAATACATATTGAAACATTACAGACTAATTCTATTCTTCTTATAAGCATCTAGGATCACTTTTCAAACAAAATAAATATTATGCTACTCTAGAAGGTGTGTATCTGGAACATATAATTTCAATTTACATAATAACTCTTCGTATGATACTAGTCTTAAGTAATGCTTCCATTAAACTCCTTCTTCTATATGGTTACTTCAAATTTTTTTATGATAATGATACTATTATCAAAGAACAATCTTTTATTATATAATTATAAAATGACATTGAAATATAAATTAGAAATTTATTAAATGATCTCCCACTAAAATGATTAACCATTTTCAATTAATCATATCCATTACTAGTCCATGTTCCATATTTCATCTTGAAATACACCAGTTTATATATATAAATAATCCAAGAAACTATTTACTAGAAAATGATTACAATTATATCATATATGGCTCAGAGATAGAAAAAAAGTCATTTGTTATATATCATGAGTTAATTCTTTTTCTAATATGAATGAAATTCATTAATTAACATATCTCATACATCATGTAATATCTCATGTAGTAGATCCAAAAATTATAACCATCATGGATGATATATGTGAATGTTATCATTTAATAGTTAGATACAAAAAAAAATATCCTATTGTTTTCAAATTAATCATAGTATAAAATTGATAAAAACAAATAGTATGGTTTCTATAATATCTAAGACCATTCTTGATGTATGTTTTCATATATGTTTCTTTTTAATTACTTTATTTTGTAAAATTAATGTTTCCCAAAGTTTATGAGAAGCCTAAAGGATGTTTCAGGGGTTCCGGACATGAAAGTGTAAGACAAATGAGTTTATAAACATGTTTCACAGTTAGTGTAAACCATGTGGATCATCCCAGGAAAGCATACAACATTAGACAAAGTCTTGCGCATGGTTATCTCATGGTTAAGATGACTATGAAAAAATCCCAAGAAACTGTGTGAAAGGGGAATTTTGGGATAATATCTCTTTCACGTTTTTCACATGGTTAGAAAAACCATGCGGGTAAACCATGATGCCTAGTAAAGTTGAGAAATTTAAAAAAAATATTAATGGATTTTAAACCCAAACATGGGATTTTATATTTTCTTCTGCCCTTGCACCACTAGTGGAAAACCAAATATTCTAATCGCTTCCAAGGGTGATTATCCCTTATCTCTAGGTCATTTGGAGTGTCGTCGGTTGCAAATCAAAAATTCAAGTAAGACCAATCCCCCTATTGCTTATCTTTTTGGTTTAGGTTTCACATTTCTTTTTTATCTTCTTATGACACTTTGAAACCCTTATTTTTCATGATATCTAGGTTGAGGCTTCCATAGGGTGTTGAATCAGGATCCAAGGTCCCGATTAGGTGTGCATTCACCAACGGATCCAAGATAGGTTATCTCAAAGTTATATCCCTTAGTTTCGTTTTGGATTTACATAATTTTTGGGTCTATTTATTAGTTACCCCTTGTTTTTATTTTGATCCTTTGATGATATTTGGTATAAATAATGCCAAAATTATAAATTCAAACCATCGTGGTCCCCATGGGACACATAAAGGATGCTATATGCTCTCTAGGGCCTCCCATGGGGTGTGTCGGTACCTTCCAGACTTAGAAATTAGATAAGTTTGGGAAAGGTTTCCTTTTGATACTTTAGAGCCTTGATAATCATTTTGAAAAGTTTAATGGGAGTCAAATTAATTATTGGAATGTACCTATGCTTAGTAATGGATAAAGGGGTTTTTTGAGGTAGTAATAATATTGGGTTAAATTAGTTAAATGAGGATTGTGCCTTGGGGATAATGAATTATGTTGAATATCATAATAGGGTGGGTGAATATGAAATTTTGTCACATGGGATTGGTAATGGTTGTTGAATTGATGAATAGGGATAATATAATGAGACTTGGGAAAGAGAATTGGGATAATGGGTTGTGTATTGTACAATGGCATTGTGAACGGGCTATGGAATAACATTGAATCCCATGTTCATTTTTGTGATTCATGATTGTTATCATTATTGGTAGTAATTTTTGTGAATGGATAAATAAACATGTTCACTTGGCTGGGTTGTGTGATAAAGGACTAATGCTCCTCCCAGTGGTATGGTTGGACTGATGCTCTAACCTACCCAAGAATGTATGGGTTTGGGATTCGGATGGATGCTTTATGCCACCAATGATTGTATTCTATAAAAATACATGGAATGAGGATCCAAGGTATGTGGAGTGATTACTTGATATGTTATCCCTAGAGAGCTAGGGACATACTTATTCCCTTATGTGAATGATTTATTCCATGACCCTTTTGTGCTTTATGGTGAACCTGTAATGATAGAGACATAATGAATCAGAACCTTGGTTAGTGTAGATAAGTAGAGATTTTTAACTAGTGTCCCTGAATTGTCTTTAATTTGCTTTTTATTTACTTATAATTACATGAACTATCTGTTAGGCTGGATATTTGTAGACACCATTGGTTGTGGCCTACTGATTTTTACTCACACCCTGCTCAGGCAGTCGTTTGGTACCTGAGAAGATTTCATGCTTGCATGTCCAGACAAGGGCAAGGGCCCTATGCTAGAGAGTTGAGTTAGACATGGGACATGTATGGACGAGGTTACCGACATTATGTTAGGACAATTTTGGGGATTTATCTACTGCCTTCATTTTGGGTTTTTTCACTTGGCAATGTTTCATGACATAACATATTTATTTTTGTTCGTGGTTTGTACCAAAATGGGAAATGGTTATTTATGCTTGTTCATTGATTATCTCATGTTATCTTTACTGTATATATGTTTTTTATTGTGGATTACTCTGTTAAGATGGTATAGTCTCCCCATGTGTGTAATCTAGACCCTCGCTGCTTTTTGGAAACCTCTAGAGTATGGGGATGAATGCTTGAGGTCATGTGACAACCCTACTTAGGGAACCAATTTAGTGGATCCCATATCAGGGATGTTGCAAAGTGGTATCAGAAGAGTTATTTTCTATTTCTTACTATTTAGGGATAGTAGACAAGATGTTTGGACAGTGTCAGTCCTTGTTAATGAGCTCATCCCTGGGAGTATCTCACCCCAGTACGGGGGAAACCCCAAGTCACCCTGGGAGGGAATTATTTTTCTCAATTGTGTTTTTTTACATTTTATGATGTTTCACCATTGGGTGGTGCACAAGTGGTATGATATGACTATTTTATGACATTTTAATCGTGGATGTAAGGTAACAAGGTTTTGCATTAATGAATCATTTTAGGAAACAATGTATATAAATGACATGCATCATAGTAAGTCCACACCCATGGGATGGGTGTGCGGTACATAATGGGTAGGATGAATTTAATTTTCTAGAAAGTAGTGAAATTTTGTATAATGGGATGATATAAATTATTAAAAATGGACGTTAGAATGTTAAGAAATAATTAAATAATGATTCTCGATAAATGAAGGTAATTTAAATAAAATGTTGTGGAAGTAAAGTGGGATATGGAAATTATTTTAAAAATGTGGAAAAGGTAGGACTTGTAACCATCTAAGTTAGCTACCCCATGTTATCCATATCCTTACGAATGATGGTTGAGGGTAGTGTTCTAGATATAATAAATCCCAATGGTAATTGTATTTGAAATGGTTTTTTATGGATAGTGATGAGCCTTTCCTTATGACTTGTAAAACATTTTATGGTTGTGCACTAAAAAGTTTTTGTTTGGTATTGTAGAGAAATTCCACTGTGAAGGCATGTGCCATTTAGGAGACCAGAGGATGTTGTTGAGAATTCTCCCCTAGTATTGGATAAATAAAACCCAGTGGTTCAGGATGATAGGGAAGAGTAGTTCTTTGATATATTTTCCTATTTTATACAGACGATGGAACGGGGCCCTGGGGGGGTCACACTTAGTATGTTCAAGTTGACCAGGGAGTTTCAGCTGTAGCACCCTCTGAACATTACTAGAGAGGGTGGGATACAGTTTGTTGAGTTCAAGATAGAGTCTATCCATACAATTATTGATAATATAAATATTCATTCTATAAAGTGAGTAAACATGGAAACCTATATGTTACAGGGCCCGGAAAAATGTTGGTGGGATATCTTAGCTCATACTGAACACGTAGAGTGAATGATGTGGAAAAATTTTCAGAAAATGTTTTTGGAGAATTACTACTGAAAACATTAAGGTAGGAAAAGGCTTTTTATTTTATGAGTTTGATGTAGGGGATTATTTCAGTAATCGAGTATGAAGTTCTGTTCAGGGACATGAGAAGTTTTTTTCCTATATTAGTGGGATATGAGGCAGCTATGACAAGGCGCTTTCAGGACGGACATTAGTATGAGATCAGATCCTAGGTAAATATCATTCAGCTGAAGAGGTTTATAGATGTGATGGATCAGGCCCCAATCATTGAAGGAAACCTCAAAGAGACTTTTGAATGAAAACATGCAGTCCGTATGGGGCTGAAAAGTGGTGAGACTTCTGAGAGTAGGAAGCGCCATATCGAGAATTTCTACCAGGGAAGTCGTGGACAGCAAAACTAGTACAAGGAAGCAGTCTCTTAGGTTAGTGATTGAGATTTCTATTAACAGTGTGGAAGGCTAGGACACGTGTGAAGTCAGTGTTCCCAACCGTCTTTTAGTGTAGATCATGTTGAAAAATGGGTCATGTGCATAGGTTCTATAGGAACCCATGATAATACAAAAATGTTATAGGACAATGATCAGGGAAGAGTATAGGCAGGGGTCAATTACCCCATATCAGGTAAGTAGATGGAGCTCTACAGGTCGTACTGTTAGGGGTGGTGGATGTGGAACTCCGGGGTGAGACCGTTCATACCAAAAGGGAAGTATAATGTCGGGTACTCAGGCTAGATCCCAGGGTAGAGGTACGGTCCATCTTCAGGAAGTTTAGTTTACACCTAGAGGTGGAGAGGCTGGGCCTTCTATCGTTTGAGTTAAGATTCTGGTATCTTCTACACTTTCAAATTCTCTATTTTACATAGTTGTCGCATGCTCTTTTATCTTTTCACATTTTGTGGTTGTGTTGAGCCTATTCTTGGAACAAGTTTGTGGGGTTATGCTAACTGATACACCGTTGGGGGTATGAGTTAAGCATATCAAACACTATAGAGGTTGTGCTTTAGAAGTTGGTGGTTATAATTTTCTGTTGAAACTATTTATTATGAGGATTTCATGTTTTGACCTGATCTTGGGTATTGTCTATATAGTGTGGTATTATGCCCATATCGATTTTTAACGTTGTAGGGTAACGTTTACATCTTCCAATGGATACACTTATTCCATTCATGGTGACTAGGATGTTCAAGAAGGTCGTGCATGTCCATGTTTTGAGTGGTTGGGAGTGATCATGTCCTAAGTGGCATGCCTTGTTCTTGATGAAGGAGAAGTAGAACAACAATCCTTTCCTCTTGTGGTGTATTGGTTCTAGTATGTGTTTCTTGAGGACTTCTCAGGGATGCCACCTGAGAGAGATGTTATGTTTATAATTGAGTTACTACTCGGGGTAAAACCAGTTTCCATTCCACCATATTGAATGAGGATGGGAGAACTCCAAGAGATTAAGGATTATTTGGAATAGTTAGAGAAAAAAGGATTCATTTGACCTAGTATATCGCCATTGGGATCACCCATGCTATTTTCTAAGAAGGATTATGGTTCGTTGAGGTTATTTGTCGACTACAGGAAGTTGAATAAGATGACAGTTAAAATCTAATACCCACTTTCTAGAATTGATGACTTGTTTAACCAATAGAGGGGTTCTATAGTGTTCTCTAAGATTTATTTGAGATTAGGAAACCATAAATTTAGGTTGAGAACTTTTGATGTACCGTGGATAGCTTTCCAAAGTAGGTACGGGTTGTATGATTTTTTTGTGATGTTGTTCGGGTTGACCAATGTGTCAGTTGTGTTTATGGCACTAATGAACCAGATATTTCACCCCTATTTGGGTCAGTTTGTGGTTTTCTTTTCTTATGAAATCTTGGTGTACTCATTAACTCTTGAAGATCATGCCCAATATCTTTAAATCATCTTGAATACACTAAGACAAAATAGAATTTACACCGAACAATAATAGTGTCAGTTCTAGATTGATGAAGTGAATTTCTTGGGACACATCATTTCTGAGTCATATGTGTTGGTGGATCCAGAGAAGGTGAAGGGTGTGGTGTCTTGGGAGCAGACCAAGAGTGTTTACGATATTCAGATATTTTTTGGTTTGGATGGTTATTAGCATATATTCATTAGGTTTTTCTCCAATGTTTCAGTAACATTGTAAATATTATCCAAGAAGGGTGTTATTTTTTAGTTGTAAGAGGTGTGAAATTTTTCATTTAAAGAATTAAAGAAGCGGTTGACTACCATAACGATTCTAATCTTACCTAAACTGGGTAATAAGTCTACCTTGTTATGTTATGTGTCTGGTGTTGAACATGGCGTAGTGCTGATGCAGGACAGTAAAGTTATAGCTTATGGGTTGAGACATTTGAGACCACAATGAAGAAATTACCCCACTCATGATCTTGAGCTAGCAGTTGTAGTTTATGCCTTAAAGTGTTTTATGTATTACTTATTTGGAGAACCATTCATGGTGTTTTATGATCATAAATGTTTAAAGTATATATTCTCGTAGATTGGATTTACACCTTCAGTAGAGAAGATGGGTCACGTACCCACAATCCATTGATTTTGAGTTGGTTTACACATTGGCAAAAGGGAATAGTGTTTTGGATTCTCTGTTCTAGAATACTTAGAATTAGTTGGTTCATGAATTAAAATCTGAATGGAAAATTATGGCTTTGTTTGTGGATATGTGCCAAGAGATATAGGGTGGACATGAACAAAAGACCCTTACATCACTATTGATTTAGTCCGCACTTTTGATCCAGGTCAAAGAGATCCATTTGGAGGATCCATAGTGTTTTCTATGATGGAATATCTTAAAGGTGGGGAGTCACCATCTTGTTGGGCCTTGGGTGCTGATAGAATCATATCTATTAGTGGTCATTTTGTGGTACGAATGTGTTTTTAGGAAGAGTTGATGCGTGAGTACCACGCATTGAAGTGGGAAGTGCATTCGGGCTTTATTGAGATGTATGATTATCTTTGTAGGAAGTATTGGTGGATGAGAATGAATAAAGATATTGTGGTTTTCATTGTTTTATGCCTTACCTTTCAATGGGTGAATATCGAGCAACAACATCTTGGTGGTTCACTATAGTAATTTGCCATTATGGAATGGAAGTGGAATGACGGAATAATGGAATTTGTAGTGGGCCTTCTGATGACGCCTTAGAATAATGATGCAATGTTGGTAATTGTGGATCGACTGACTAAATTGGCCCATTTTGTGTCTATCATTGAGAATTACAAATTTTATCAGTTGGGGGAGTTGTATTTTCGAGAAATATTGTGACTTCATGGTGTTACAAGAACCATAGTTTCATATCATGATCCGTGTTTCACATCACGGTTCAAGAAGGGATTACAAAAGGCTCTTGGTACCTAGGTCTTATTGAGTATGGCTTATCTCTCACAGATGGATGGGTAGTCCAAGCACACAATTATGGTATTGAAGGACTTGTTGAGAGCCTGTGTCATGGATTTTGGTGGTTTGGGGGAAAAAATTCCTTTCTTCTTGACTTTTTATAAAACAATTATTCTCAATCCATGATTCAGATGGAATCTTTTGGGGCACTATATGGGAGACTGTTTAGATCTCTATTGTGTTGGTTAAAATTTGGGGAGTCTAAGTTGTTAGGACCACGTCTTGTACAAGAGATTTTGGAGATGGTTTAGTTGATTCAAAAGCGTATGATGATGGCACAGAGTAGGTGTAAGTCACATACGAGTCATTGTCATAGACCTCTTGAGCTCATAGTGGTCTATACTGTATTTCTAGGGGTGTCACCAAGGTTGGGTCACCATAAAATTCGGAAGTTGGGAAAGTTTCCACCCAGGTATGTGGGCCATTCGAAATTAAAGAGAGGATTGGGCTGGTGGCTTATTGATTGGATCTACCACAATGGTATTGTTGGATTCATGATGTTATTCATGTTTAAAAGCTTCGGTAGTATCATCATCATCCAACTCATGTGATAAACATTGATGATATTGAGCTTGATCCTGACTTGTCCTTTGAGGAGCATCCAGCTTGTATTGTGGATCATAGTGAGAAGGTTTTGCGAGGTAAGTCTGTACATTTGGTTCATATTCTATGGAAGCAAGGAATCATCCAAGAAAAACATGGGAGTGAGAATCAGATATGCAGTCCCAGTGTCTAGATCTCTTTGCTTTTGAAACCTAATGAACCTCTGGAAGAGCGGCTCAGGGATGAGTCATCCTAAGGTGGGGATGTTGTAAGATCTAGGACCCCAATTAATGTATTTTCTTCATTTATGTTTCTGTTTAAGTACCTTCTTTTTATAACACCCCAAGCTTCCATGGTATGTTTCCCTTTTAATAATGTAATAGCTTTCATTGTACACAACTTTGAGATTCTAACACACCGCAACCAATCAAACTAGCCCTTATGATTAGTAATACCAACTTTTTTGAAATTTTATAAATTTTATTTTTCAAAATGAACTTCATTTTTGAATTCAAAATATCGAAATTAGGTTAGGGTAAATTTTTTGAATTTTTCTAAAAACTTTCAATTTTTGATGAAGAGTGAAAAATAATGAATTTTACTTAAAAACAACTTTTTTAATAGAAATACTTTATAGTGTTAAATTATAAAATTGAGTGGTTTTAAAGTATCCTTAGATTATATTTTTATTATTTAAAATAATTTAGTTCATTTTATGTAATTTTACATTTAAATTGGACATAAACAAATGTCAATCTTTTGATAGTTATTATTTCTTAAAAACGAGTTTTTTTTACAACGTGAATTAATTTTAAATTATTTTCTGTCACTTCTGTGTTTTGAATTTGGAAAAATGGATTCCATATTTTGAATAAGTAGGTCCAAATTGTGAAAATATGTATCTTTTATTTTTAGATATTATGAAAAATTACTTTAGTAAATATTTTCTTTACCAAGGTTAAAGTGTAAATCCGGATAATAAGGGTAAAAAATAATATTATAATAATATTAAATTACCCAAACATCTATCTTACTCCTATTTGTTGATACATTTTCGACATTGGTCATCCTTGGGTCGATTTTGGGACCCCATGGAGAAACTTGAGAGTGATAATGACACTTTATATTAATTAATTTAATGTAATGACAAAAATAACATAAACATATATCTTTTAGTAAAATAATTTTTACATGGGGTTATAAAGTTATCTTTTAGACTATAAATAATCATTATAAAGGTAAAAATATTTAATACTTAATGTTATTTTATTTATAATTTTTAGAAATTAAATAAATTTATTTATTTATGACACAATGACGATGCAGTAATTACCTTATTAATGTATGAATCAAATAAATGATATTATAAATATTAAAATAAATATAATATCAAAGATTTTATTACATACACGAATTTTATAGGTTACTATGACATGTTAGGGTTGATTCAATGTATTTTTTTTTTTGAAGTAATAAAGTTGTGACAAATTTCACAAAAACCAAATACTAAATAGTGTCAAAATTTACAAAAATGAGTTTTTTAAAAAAAATATTATATTATTAAATTATATAATAGTCCTAAGAATATAAGGTTATTAAAATGAACTTATATAATGATATTTATATCATTAATGAACCACTTGAGGTTTTATTGGAATTTTATAGTATGTTTATTAACCAATTATTATAATAATACAAGAATACATGGTAAAAGTTAAACTATTTAACAAAGAGTTAAATCTAAAGGATAAGGTTAATATGGTGACCCAAACCTATCTAAAACCTATTGGATGAGATTTTTTCGACCCATCCTCACTTTATTGTCGAAATAAATCATTTTTGAGCCATTAGAAACCGAAAGTGATTTTATTATAAAATAATATTTCAATATTTTTCTAAAGTGCCCCTCACCCCTCTTATAAAAGGGCTCTTCCCCTACTCTCCAAATCAAACCTACAAAGACATTTGGATCAGTCAAAACCTGCCCAAATTTCCTCCCAATTTTTCTCACTTCAACCTAGAGGAATTACTTTGTTAGAAAGTCAATCTAATGAGCCCTTTTGATTGAATCAAAAGGAAGAACCTGAAGAAGAGATAATATTTCATCACCTCTTTCAAGTTCTTTTTCTTATTCTACTTCCTCTTTATTTTTGGTTTCCATTATAAAATAATAAATAAAATATATTCTATATACTATGATGTTATTATAAAAATGTTACAGCCATATTCATTATTCTATTCATCATATGAATGACAAATTCATCATACATGTGTACGTACGACTTACCGTCTCCACGTCATGGTGTAGTTGTTATTCAATACAGTATTTTTTTGGATGGTTATAATAATGATGTATAATTGATTTAAATAATAAATATAACATTTTAATGATTCTATATATATCATATACCATCTATTTTCACACAATTTTTATATCAAATGAATGATATTGTCGCTCGTGCGTACGTACGGATTACTGTCTCCAAGAACATGAGGGGATTTATTTCCCCATCGTAACCATTCAAGAATAATTTTCATTTGATGATTTAAAATAATTTTTAAGAACTTAATATCATTCTGGATATGATTCAAATACATTCTATCCATAACAAACACATCTTATATAACAAAACATATAAATTAAGAAAGAATCAGTTAACACTCGAAACCACGATAATACTAAACTATTATTAACAAAACAAGATTAGAAGATCATATATGATATTATATTTATGTATATGGTTATTGTATAATTTAATAACAATGAGTTAACTATTATAATAGAGGTTAACATACCCTCTACCAAGGAAAATAACAGGGTAAGGGTTAATTCTACAATCTCTTTACTTATCTGAGGTTCTTAATACGTACGTATTTACTGGGACCTCTTTATCATCCACATCCGTGTTTTCATAAAAATGTATTTCAAAACATTTTTACTATTTTCTAGACTATGGGTTAAAGTCATTTATACCATTATTTTACCATATATGTTTTGAAAGGAATTTTTCCATCAATTTCTATACAAGTTACTTTATGACCTTTTCGACAAAATTAAGGTAATAATTGTTTTTAACATATACGGTGGGTGCAGATATTTTCCACCATTATAACATCGTTGAAGATTCCCTTGTAATCTTATATGAATATTTTCCAAATAAATTTTTTCTTTTATAATTTTTTGACTCCTAAATTATTTCAGAATAGAAAGATGTATTTCTCTAAAAAAAGTCTTGATTTCATTTATGTCAACATCCTTTGATAAAATTTACACTTGTTTGAAGTTGATTTACTATGATACAAATATTACATATTGTATTTAAGTTTTTTTAATATGTCCCACTATGGATGTGTTACATTTATACCATTCATGGTTTATGGTTAAAGAATTGACATTTCGTATGCTAGTTTTAATGGGAATGTTTATGTTATGTTTCAAACATTTCATATGAGGAATTTATTGGACTTTGTATGTGATGGGTGGTGCCCACTATATCTCTTCAGTACATCAGTAGGTCTCATGAGAAAATTATACCTGGAATTGGTTGACGCCTTTCCCATTTTAATATATGGTTTTGAACAAGTCCTTAATCATTTTTAGACATCTTGGTCGAGGCCTTGATGAAATGTTTTCAGAATATCCGGAATTATACATTCCCTAATTATGAAAATAATATTGATGGTTCAAGTGGTTATTCAACTAGTAGAATACCCATGACTATGTTTTCTTATGGAATTATTTACTCAGGTCATATTCATTCCATAAAGTGTACATTTTTATTATTTGTAAAGGCATGTTTTTTCAATTATTCACCATGCCTAATGTTTATATTATCTTCTGCTATATTTCTTTCTCTTACTGATCATTTGAGATCACCCCTTTATTATGTTTCATTTTCCTAGGATATTAAGAATCTATTTATGAGTGACTTGCAGACATAATATTGGAGGCTTGGATGCTTCTAATGGAATAAATTAGTGTTGTATTTATTTTAATGTTATAATGTTATTCTTCCGCATATATCTTGTTTCAAATAATACCAAACTTATCGGTTTTTCAGGACATGATTCCTTGTATCATGCCAATATTATTTAATAATGCACTGACTCTAGGTAATTGGGGTCAGGGCGTTACAGTTGGTATCAGAGGAAGTTTAGTACAAACATTGGAAACTAGATTTAGAAAAAATCTGATTAGAGAATGTTACCCTAAGATTGATATTGAGGATTAGTATAGAATAACATCCTAAAATTTTGGTAATGTGAATATTTTTTGTATTTTTCATGAAATACATCCATTTATGGATACGATCAGGTAGTGGTGGCTCTTGTACAGATGAACCTATGAGTGAAAACTCTGACAACGAGTTTGAGGCTTGACCTGGGATATCCTGGTGCACGACAATGGGCCTTACAGCACTCTAGGTTACGAAACTCCTAGGGGATATGCTTTGGATAATTCACATTTTCATTACAAACCATTATGAATGATTTTTTATTATATACCTCCTCAAAGAAAACATTTTTTTATGATTATTGATTATATCCATTAATTGTTTAATTTATGTTAACTATTTTACAAGTTGGGAATTATGTATTGTGATTCATAAACTAATCTAGTGTATTCCATTGTTTAGAAATGGAACCTAGTGGAATGAATATAAACTGTATCTACACACATAATACATGTTGGTATTGCCCTCCAACTCAAGATAATTACAGTGGAGCTGGTGATGCAACTAGTGCTGATCAGCTTATGACCATACTAGGACAACTCACTAACGTTATGAATAATAACCTTACCCATATCGAGCTCCCTAATCCACAATGTGGAGGATCAATGTTAGACAACTTCATGAGGAAACAACCACCAACATTAAATGGGAGTACAAATCCATTAGTAGTTGAGAAATGTATAAGTTCCTTAGAGATAATCTTTCATGCTTTGGGGAGTAGTGAAAGGGAAAAAGTTTTCATGGCAGTTTATCACCGCACCAAAGATGCAGATCAATGGTGGTAATTAATTAAAAACACAAAGAAGGATGAAGAATTATAAATTATAGAATAGAGTGATTTTAAAGAGATTTTATTAGAAAAATACTTTCCTCATGACCATTGAGCAGATATGGAAAAGAAATTTCTGAGTATGAGACAAAAGGAGGATGAGAATGTCACAAAATATTAAGGTAACATTACAAGGTTAGAAAGGCATGTTGAAGATTATATAAATGACCCAAGAAGTAAGATTGGTCATTTCTTTTATGGGTTGAAACCATTTCTCTATCAAGTATTATTCTCACAACCCATCTCATTTTATGAAGATATTGTCTCATGAACTATCAAGACCAAAAAAGAATTATGTATGTCTTATGACTTTCTAAAAAATCAAGAGAATAATAGATCTATTGAACACTATGGGAAAGGAAATAAAGAAACAGTGAAGAAGGGAAGAGTTGAATTTCCACCCTGTGATAATTGTGGAAGGAAGCACCCTGGTGCATGTCAAAAAGGAAAAGGAGTATGCTACAAATGTGGACAGAAAGGCCTTCTTCCTGGCGATTGTAAGGGGAATAAATAAGGTACCAATGCTCAATGCTATAATTTCAGGGAGATGCGACATTATGCAAATGATTTTACTAAGCGTCAGGGACAGTTGCATCTAAAAATTCCAAGGAATGAAGGCCAAGTTTATGTGATAACTACTGCTGAGGTTGAAGCTTCGAAAGATGTGGTGGTAGGTAATTTAATGGTTTCTTCAAGTTTATCCAATGATTTATTTGATTCTGGATCATTACAATGTTCAATATCTTCCTATTTATCTATGAAAATTAGATATTTCCATTTTGATTTAACAAGAGAGATGTCAGTCAAAACTCATAGGGGAAGTATCATTGCAACAAAGTTTTATGAATCAGTTCCCGATAGGGAAAATAAATGTTCTTTATCTATTGATCTCATTATCGTTCCCATGATTTGATTTTATATAATCATTTATATGGATTGGATTTTGGACAATGATGAGAAAATTTATTATAAGAGGAAGTATGTTGCAATTTTCAATAATGGTAATGAATACCTTATCTTTAGAGTAGAAACGTCACCATCAGATTCTTATCTAGATTACCCCAATAGCTCTACTAAATTAAATTATTGGAGAGGAATAGAATGAAATAACAATGGGTGAGGAATGAAATGTTCAAATAGAGGATGTACCTATTATGCCGGAATATGTTGATGTGTTTCCAGATGATTTACTTGGACATCCTCCAGAATGAGAAATTGAGTTTTCCATTGACTTAATTACTGGTTCAAGGCCCATAACAAAGACCCCTTATAGAGTTGCCACTATAGAATTAGTGGAACTAAAGAAACAACTAAAGGAATTAAGTAATAAGGGATTTATTCACCCTAGGGATTCTCCATGGGGAGCCCTTGTCCTTTTTATTAAGAAGAAAGATGGATATATGAGGTTGTGCATTGACTACAGGGAGACCAATGTCATAACAATAAAGAACAAGTATCCCCTACCTCACATTGATGATTTATTTGAATAACTTCATGGAGCTCAATATTTTTTAAATATTAACCTCAGATTTGGATATCATCAGTTGTGTGTGAAGAAGGAAGACATTCTGAAAACAGCATTTCGAACAAGGTACGGGCATTACGATTTTAAAGTAATGTCTTTTGGATTGACTAATGCACCCTCTGTCTCCATGTATTTAATGAATATTGTGTTCAATGAATATATTGATGACTTTGTAGTGGTATTTATTGATGATATCTTCGAATACTCAAAAAATCTTCAAAGATCATGAAAATCACTTAGTCTTTATTCTGAAAAACCTCAAAAGAGATGAATTATATGGGAAGTTTAGCAAATGTGAATTATAGCTTCAAGAGATTTCTTTTCTTGGCCATATTGTCTCTAAATATGGAACCTATGTTGATCCTTCAAAGACCAAGGCAATACAAGAATGACTATCACCGATGAGTATAAATGAGGTACATAGTTTTATTGGTTTAGCAAGTTATTATAGATGTTTCATCCCGAATTTTTCCCGGTTGCCTAACCCTTTAACTAAGCTCACACATAAAGGGGTTAAATTTATTTGGACAAAAGAGTGTAAGGAATGTTTTGATAAACTGAAGATAAGATTAGTCAACAATCCTATCTTGACTCTACCATTAGGGAACGATGGGTTTGTTATTTATAGTGATGCTTCAAAGAAAGGACTTGGTTGTGTTCTTATGTATAATGAAAGAGTTATTGCCTATGCATCACGACAACTAAAAATCCATGAGAAAAACTAACCCACTCAAGATCTTGATTTGGAAAATATAATATTTGAATTTATGATATGGAGACACTATCTCTATGGTAAAAAATGTGAGATATATATCGATCAAAAGAGTTTGAAAAAATATTTTCTCACATAAAGAACTCAACATGAGGCAAATGCGATGTCTTGAACTACTTAACGATTATTACTGCACTATACACTACCAACTAGGGAAGGAAAATAAGGTGGCAGATGCTTTGAGAAGAAATGATCATGGAGTTCTAAACGATATGAGAGTTGAGAAAGGGATCCTATGCTCATGGATCTAGTAAAGATGGATATGGGAATAATCATGGATGGTGAGACATTGATACTTTTTCAAATGGTTTCTAAACCATCATTACTAGAAAGGATAAAAATTTCTCAAACTAATGAAAAGTTGTTTCAAAAGAAAATTAAATCTATGAATGGTGGGAGATTTATTGACTTCATATATGAGGATGGAATTTTGAAATTTGTGAAGAGACTTTGTATTCCTGATATACCTGATCAAAAAATGGAATTTTTGGGTGATGCTCATAGCTCCCATTTCTCTATACACCCTGGTAGAAATATGATGTATAGAGATTTGAAGGAACATTTTTTGTGGGACAACATGAAGAGGGAGATTGCTGATTATGTGTCTAGATGTATGGTTTGTCAACAAGTGAAAGATGGAAGGAAATATCCTAGAGGATTCATGCAACCTCTTCCCATACCTGAGTGCAAATGGGATGATATTATGATGGACTTTGTCATGGGACTACCAAGGACTCCTAGAAGGAACGATGTAATATGGGTCATTATTGGTCGTATTACCATGTCAGGACATTTTATTACTATAAGAGAAGATTTACCACTTGAACGTTTAGCAAGACTGTATATTAATGAAGTTGTAAGACTTCTTGGAGTACCCTTATGAATGGTTTCTGATCGTGATCCCTCTTTTACATCAAGATTCTGGAAAAATATTTAGAAGGCCCTAGATATTGAACTTTTTTTGAGCACTTCCTACCACCCTCAAACTGATGGAAAATCATAATGAAATATTCAAACCTTAGAAGACATGTTCAGATCTTGCTCACATGACTTTCAAGGTATTTCAGATCAGTATTTACCTATGGTAGAATTTCCTTATTATAATAGTTTCCAATCAAGTATTCAGATGGCACCATATTAAGCGTTATATAGAAAGAGATGTCGCACACCAACTTGTTGGGATGATGTTGGTGAATGAAAACATATAGGACCAGAACATGTTGAGGAAAAAATAGAAAAGGTGATGATTATCCAAACCTACATCAATGTTGTGCAAAGTATGCAAAAGAGCTATGATGATAATGGAAGGAAGGATTTGGAATTTCAAGTTGGTGATTATTTTTTCTGAAGGTATCTCCATGGAAGTGTGTTATAAGTTTCGGTAAAACAGGTAAATTGAGTCCCAGGTACATCGAACCATTTGAAATTCTAGAACGAATTGGGGTTGTATCTTTCTGTTTGGAAATGCTACCAAGTCTCTCCAAAGATCACGTTGTGTTCCATGTATCACTATTGAGAAATACATGCTTGACCCAACACATGTACTCACCAATGAGGAAATTGAACTGGAACCTGATCTATCTTATTATGAAGAGCCTGTCAGGATTCTTGATACCAGAGAACAAGTGTAGAGAAACCAGACGACTTGTCTGGTAAATGTTCTATGAAGAAACCATAAGATGGAAGAGGCAACGTGGGAACCCAAGGAACATATGATGAAGAACCACCTGAATCTTTTGTGCAGTAGTATTCTTGAAATTTCAAGGATGAAATTATTTAAAGGACGATATAATGTAACACCCCAACTTCCACGGTACATTTCCCATTGAATAATGTAATAGCTTGCATTATACGCAACTTCGGGATTTTAACACACCACGACCAATCAAACTAGCTGTTATGAATAGTAATACCCAATTTTTGAAATTTTATAAATTTTAATTTTTAAAATTGATGTCATTTTTGAATTCGTAATATTTAAATTAGCTTATGGTGAATTTTTGGTACTTTTCTAAAAACATTCAATTTTTGAGGAATAGTGAAAAATACTAAATTTTTGGTTGTGTCCTTATGTAGAAGGAACATTTTTTGAGTGGTTTTAAAGTATCATTATATTATATTTTTATAATTTAATATAATTTAGGTCATTGTATGTAATTTCACATTTAAAGTGGACATAAACAAGTGTCAATCTTTTGATAGTTATTATTTCTAAAAAACATGCTTTTTGTTTTGACAAGGAGAATTAATTTTAAATTAATTTTTGCCACTTATGTATTTTAAATTTGGAAAAATGGATTCCATATTTGGAATCAAGAGGCCCAAATTATGTAAATAGGTAACTTTTATTTTTAGTAATTATGAATAATTACTTCGGTGAATATTTTATTTACCATTGTTAAAGTGTAAATCTGGTAAATAACAGTAAAAAATAATATTATAATAATAATAAATTAATATAACATGTTTCATATTCCTATTTTTTGATACATGTATGACCATGGGCATCCTTTGGTCGATTTTGGGACCCCATGGAGCAAGTTGATAGTGATAATGACACTTTATATTAATTAATTTAAAGTAAAGACAAAAATGATGTAAACATATATCTTTTAATAAAACAATTTTTACATATAGTTCTACAATTTATCTTTATGACTATAAATACTCATTAGAAAGATAAAAAGATTTCCTACATAATTTTATTTTATTTATAATTTTTTGACATTAAATAATTAAATTTATTTACAACACAATGATGATATAGTAATTACTTTATTAATGAATGAATCAAATAAATGGTATTATAAATATTAAAATAAATATAATTTCAATGTTTTCATGACATACACGAATTTTCATGATGAATATGACATTTTAGGGTTGATTGAATATATTTATTTGGAAGTAATAAATTTCTTATGACTTTTAAAAAAACCAATTACTAAATAGTGTCAAAATTGACCTAAATGAGTTTTTTAAAAAAATATTATATTATTAAATTATATAATAGTCCTAAAAATATAAGGTTCTGCCATAGAACATATATAATGATAGATATATCATTACGGAACCACTTGAGGTTCTCTTTTCATTTTATAGTATTTTTATTAACCAATTATTATAATAATACAAGAATACATGGTAAAAATTAAACTATTTAACTAAGAGTTAAATCTAAAAGATAAGGTTAATATGGTGATGAAAACCTGTCTAAAACCTATTGGTTGAATTATATTAGACCCATACACACCATAGCCTCAAAATAAATCATTTTTTTTCCATTATAAACTAGAAATCATTTTATTATAAAATAATATTTCAGTCTTTTCTTAAGGTGCCACTCACCTCTCTTATAAAAGGGAACTTCCGCTTCTCTCAAAATAACACCTCCAAATCCATTTGTCTCTACCAAAACCTACCCAAATATCCTCCCCATTATACTCAATTAATACTAGAGGCCTTATTTGGATCATAAATCCAACCTAAAGAGCCCTTTTTATCAAATAATTAAGAAGAACCTGAAGAAGAGGTAATATTTAATCACCTCTTTCAAGTTCTTTTTCCTCTTCCACTTACTCTTTATTTGTTGTTTACAATCTAAAATAATAACACTAGTATTTTCTATATAATTTTATGTTATTATAAAAATGGTATAACCATATTCATTATTCTATCCATCATATGACTGACAAAGTCACCATACGTGCATATGTACGGCTTTCCGTCTCCATGTCGTGGTATAGTTGTTATTCAATACATTATTTTTTTGGATGGGTATAATAAAAATGTATAATTGATTTAAATAATAAATATAACATGTTGATGATTCTATATATATGACATAACATCTATTTACATATTATTTTATTATCAAAATAATGATATTGCCGCTCGTGCGTACGTACGGATTACCGTCTCCACGAATGCGATGAGATTCATTTCCCCATCATAACCATTGAAGAATAATTTTAATTTGATTATTTAAAATAATTATTAAGAACTTAATATAATTCTGGATATGAGTCAAATACATACTACCCATAGCAAACAAGTCTTATATAACAAAACATATAAAAGAAAATGAATCAGTTAACACCCGAAATGACGATAATACTAAAATATTATTAACAAAATAGTATTAGAAGATCATATATGATATCATATTTATATATATGGTTCTTGAATAATTTAATAAAAATTATTTAACTATTATACAGAATTTAACATACCCTATACCAAGGAAAAGTACAAGGTAAGAGTTAATTCTACAATCACTTTACTTATCTGATGTTGTTAATACGTAAGTATCTACTGGGACCTCTTTATCTTCCACATCTGTGTTTTCTTAAAAATGTATTTCAAAATATATTTACTATTTACTAGAATATGGGTTAAATTAATTTATACCCTTATTTTACCTTATATGTTTTGGAAGGAATATTTTTGTTATTTTCCAAACAAAGTACTTAATGACCTTTTCAACAAAATTAAGGTAACAATATTTTTTTAACTTATATAGTGGGTGATGCTATTTTCCACCATTATAACATCATCGATGCTTCCCTTACAAGCTTATAGGAATATTTTCAAATTAAATGTTTTAATTTATAATTATTGGCTCATAAATTATTTCAAAATAGAATGATATATTTCTCTCAAAATGTTTTTATTTCATCTATGTCAACATCCTTTGATAAAATTTTCACTTGTTTGAAGTTGATTTACTATGATACAAATATTCCATATTTTATTTATGGTTTTGTGATATGTTTGACTGTGGATGTGTTATTTTTATACCAATCATAGTTTATGGTTAAAGTATTTACATTTTTTATGCTAGTTTTAATATGAATGTTTATGTTATGTTTCAACCTTTTCATATGAGGAATGTGTTGGACTTAGTATGTGATGGGTGGAGACAGCTATAGCTCCTCAGTGAATTGGTAGGTATCATGAGACAATTAGACGTGGAATTGGCTGAGGCCTTTCCCATTTTGATATATGGTTTTGGCCGAGGCCTTAATCATTTTTAGAGCTCTTGTTCAAGGCCTTGAAAAAATGTTTCAGAATGTCTGGCATTATACATTCCCACATTATGAAAATAATATTGATGGTTCATATGGTTATTCAACTAGTAGAATACTGATGACTATGTTTTATTATGGAATTATTTACTCATCTAATATTCCTGCCACAAAGTCTACATGTTTATTATTTTTAAAGGCATGTGTTTTCAATTATTCACCATGTCTAATGTTTATGTTATCTTCCGATATATTTTTTACTCTTAAGGAGAATTTGAGCTCACCCCTTTCTTATATTTCATTTTTCCAGGCTGTGAAAATGTTAGTTATGAGTGACTTTCAGGCATAATATAAGAGGCTTTTATGTTTATAATGGAATAAATTAATGTTTTATTTCTTTTCAAGTTGTAATATTGAACTTATATATATATATCTTTCTTCCAATAATACTAAACGGATTGGTCTTTCGGGACATGATTCCTTATATCATGCCAATATTATATAATAATGCACCGACTCTAGGTAACTGGAGTCCGGGCATTACACTTTTGGTCAAATTAATGTTTACCAAGGCTTATAAGAATCCTCGAGGGTGTTCTAGGGGTTCAAGACATGAATGTGTATGAAAAAGGAGTCTCTGGTCATGTTGCATTATTTTCACACGATTAGTGTAAATTTTGAAGATCATCCCAGGTAACCATGTATCCTTGGACATAAGATTTCATAAAATTATCTTTTGGTTAAGATAACCATGTGAAATTCCCAGGAAACCTTGTGAAAGAGGAATTTTGGGACATAAGCTATTGCATGGTTTGTGCATAGTTTGGAAATCTAAACAGGTAAACCTTACAACCCCGTAAACTTGAGAAATTTACAAAACAATATAGTACAGGATTTTTTCCTTTCTTCCCCCTTATAACCCTAGTGATAAACCAAATCTACCAAGATCTTCCAAGGTTGATTCTCCATTATTTCAAGGTTTTGTGGAGTTTCATCAGTTGAAAATCGAAGATCCGGATAAGGTTAACCCCGCCTCTTTCTTTTCTTTTTTTTCTAATGTTCACATTTATTCCTTATCTCCTTATGAAGCTCTAAAACCCTTATTTTCTAATAGATATAGGTTGAGGCTTAAAATGGTTTTTGAATTGGGATCATATTCCCCAATTACGTGTGCATTATCCAACAGATCCAAGTTATGTGTCCTACAAGTTATATCCCTTAGTTTTTTTTAGATTTGGGAAAATTTTGGGATTATTTCTTGGTTACCCCTTGTTACACTTTTGATTATTTGATGATATTTGGTATAATGAATGTATAAATGATTAATTTAAACCCTAATGGTCCCCATGGTACACATAGTAGATGATCTAACCTTTTGAGGGCCACCCAAGGAGTGCAGCGGTACATTCCGGACATAAAAATTAGATAAGTACGAGAAAGGTTTCCTTGTGACAATTTAGAGACTTATTAAGAATGTAGAAATATTTAATAGGAGTAAAAATTAATTATTGGAAGGTACCTATGCTTATTAATGGCTTAAGGTATTATTTAACATGGTAATAAGATTGGGTTAAATTTGTTAAAAGAGAAGTGTACCTTGTGGATAATGAATTATGTTGAAAACCTTAATATGGTGGGTGTATGTGAATTATTGACATGTGGGATAGGTAAAGGATTATTAATTGATGACTAGGGTTAATAGAATGATACTTGGTAAAAAAGAATTGGGCTAATCGGTTGAGTATTGTACAACGTCATTGTGAATATGCTATGGCATAACATTGAATCCAATGTTAATTATTGTTAATTATGATTGTTATTATCTTTATTAGTTGTATTGTTTGGGAATGGATATATAATAATGTGCACATTTATTGGTGGTGGGATAAAATATGGATGCTCCTCCCGTGGGTAGGGTTGGACAGATGCTCTAACCTACATAGGAATGCTGGGGTTGAGGATTCAGATGGATCCTCTATGCCCCCAATGGTTGTATTCAATGAAAATACCTAGAATCAGGCTCCAAGATAAGTGTGGTGATTACTTGATATGTTAGCCCTAGTGAGTTAGGGGCTTACTTATTCCCTTATGTTAATGAAGTATGGCATGCACCTTGGGTGATTGATAGTGAACTAGTAATGATAGAGACATTAGTAATTGTCACCTTGGTTAGTGTAGCTAAGTAGATATTGTTAACTAGTGGCCCTGAATTGTCATTCCTTTTATTTTTATTTAATTATACTTGAGTGAACTACCCATTATATTGGATATTTTTAGACACCATTAGTGGTGGCCTACTGAGTTTTACTCACACCTTGCTCAGGATGTTGTTTAGTACCCGGGTAGATTTCATGCTTACAGATCAGGATAAGGGATGTGTCCCTATGCTAGGGAGTTGAGTTGGACATGGGGCATGCATGGATTAGGTTCCCGACTTAAATTCAGGTTTTTTTGGGTATTTCACTACTGTATTCATTTTGGGATTTTTTTTCACATGACATTGTTTCTTGACATAAAATATGTTCTATTGGTCATGGTTTGTACATAGTTGGGAAATTGTAATTTATTCTTGTCCATTGATTATCTCATGTTATCTTAATAGTTTATATTTTTCTACTATGTATTACTCTAGTAAGTGGGTATATGCATCCCATGTGACTAATCTAGACCCTCATTTCTAGTCGGGAACCTATGGTACACAGGAAGGCGTGCTTGAAGTCATGTTACAACCCGGCTCAGGGCACCGATTTAGTGGCACCCTAGTCGGGGATGTTACATCATCATAATAATAAGCCTTTGGATATGGCCATCATCTTTATTGATTTTTTCCAACATCTTCTTATAACTTAACATCTTTTATACCAAACAATAGAAAAAGTATATTTTCCTAAAATCATATTTGATGCATTATGAAGGATTCCATTAATAAAATATCATGGATCCTATAAAAATATCATGAAAATGGATATAAGGGATACAAACCCATTAAATTAATTCTTATAACTAGTTTTTCGGTTGGATACCATGGATTTATAAGTAATATTCATCCATCTATGGTTCTCTCTTTGAAAATAATATTTGTTATATTTTCAGTGGGTCTATATTGGAAGGCCATTACTATTACCCACTCATTGAATTGTTCATCGATGCCGCCATTTTTAACCAGTACCTGTCCAATGATAGAAAAGGTGCTTCTATGTGTTCTTTTATCATTTATATATTATTATTTATTTATTATCTATATAATAAATAATATAAATTGGTGGTATTATTACCATTCACATTGGTCAATAATGGGAAAAAGTATATAAATTCATATATATTTTTCTATTGTCATTTCCCTATTAAAATTTTATTCTTTATTAACTTTTTATCAATTTTTTATTCATTTAAGAGAAAAACTGAGATAAATGAGTCTAAAATCACTTTAATTTTGAATTAAACATTCTTTACATCATATTAAAGTTAACTATTAAGAATAATAAACCACAAAAAATTATACCAATATTACATTCCATTCTATATATGAATTGGAATGACCTAAATAAAAATATATATCTTTTCAATCCATAATGAGTATTTTATGTCTTAGACACCGCATAGTCAACCATTACATTATAATTAGTGGAATAATTTCACAATCGTTTTTGGGATGTCTTTGGCATGATAATTGTATGGTGGTTATTATGAAACTGGATATAAACCCCATAATGAATATTTAGAGTTAGAAACGTTGAAATTTTTCATGTAGAAAAAATATGATTTGTGTCTTAATGAGGAAGAGAGATCCATATGTCTATAATATTTTACCCATTCTTCTAATGAAATAATGAATATTCCTTCAGTATTTGTTTAAATGGATACCAACTATTACATACATAAGCCATATGATTTAGTTATAAAATTTAAATTCAATGAAACATTTTTAGTTAATTTATTATTGTTTTTAAATATAATGTACTATAGGTTTTTAAATATTAAAAAGTGACTATAAGGCTAGGACTTATATTTTATAGTGTATGGAACTAATAGAGAGTCACCCCAACTCCACACTCTCAGATCCAGTTCTAAAAAACATATTTGATATACTACCCCGATAACAACTAAAGAAACCTGAACTAATAATATCATTATTTTACATTATTTCCTTAGTATAAGCATTATATCTCACAATTCACCTCAAAATACCATGAAATGAAGGTTTAGTTTCTTTATGGATTAGCTAAATATGAAACTTATTTCATAGAACTTGTGTTAATTTCTTCATACTGGAACAATAATGTGTCACCTTCTAGAATAATCATAAAATTTAATAATAATTATAACCTATAGAATGGAAGTATAATAATTGGTTGAGATCATATTATTAATAAAGGAAAACATATTAATTAATAATAATATTTAGATCATAAACATGAGATAAAACAATGTTAAGGGGGTCATGTCTAATTAAAAGGTCAAGGGAACATTAATAGAAATAAAAAATGTTTTCTGATCATTAAGGATCAAATATAGAAACATAAGACCGTAAAATGCTCAATAAGGATTTATATAAATTATAGAATAACATAAAAATATTCTTGAATCATTTTTTAATAATATAAGAAATAATATTTTCATTGAAATGTGGAACGTACCAAAGTATTAGAAAGCATAATATTTTGTGAAAACTATATCATTCCCACACATTAAATTTTGACTAAAACCATTATATCCGTTCAATATATTATGAGTAAATCCATTAGATCAATGGATGTGGTTGTGGAAAAACCAAATATGTCCACATATTATATGTATGAAAACATAATGATGTCAAAAAAATAATTAACTTAGGTTATATATATACATAACTAATGAATTTGAGCAATATATATATTCCCATGAATAAAAATCCATATATATATGTGTTCCAAAAGATCTCATCCCTTCATTATAATATTTGAACAATTAGAAATAAATGCTTTTTCATATCATTTCCTTGGGTTATCAAATAAAGTGATATAAAAGGTAGATCTATTAATAATAAAAATTTAATCACCCAAAAGTAGTATTTCATAAAGAATTTTAAATGGTAAATAAAATCGTTAACTCCAATGAGGTACATATTTAATAGTTAGAGGAAAATGGATGAAAAATTTAAAATATTATTTATAAAACATTTTATATAATTATTATCAATAGAATAACTAATGATTCAATTTATAAAATATAATGTTTGAGAAATTTAAAAGGAAAAATTATGTAAAAATATTTTGAAATAAATGTTAATAATAAATCCTTGAAAAGGTATAAATTTTACCCAAAGGAAATATGTAGTGGGGGATAAAATGTATTGTTCAGAAATGAAAACCCATTTAAATATTTTAAAATTAATGTAACTGAAACCCATATAATAAAAAGGGTTAATTAAAGATCATATAAATTGGTTTAAAGTAAAATATGAAGGTCACATGAAACAATACATAATTTTACATCATAATAATAATGGAAATCATTGGTAGAAAAGATGAATATAGACATTGAGTAAAAATATTATTTAAAGTGGATGTGATTTATTCATAATAATGTTACATTTTTTGTAAAAGAAATTCTGAAAGGAAGAAGATTTATAATAAAAATATAAAATGAACCAAAGATAAAGATAAATTAATAAATAATGAAATAATATAGTTGATGGAATAAAACATCAAATAAAATATTTATAAGATAAACATTATATTTGAATGAAATAATATTTTTGTTAAAAAAATCCCTTTAAACTATTGTATTACAATAAAAGGAAAACATTGTAAAAAAGAGATAAATTGATATCATTTTAAATCCCTTTAATTTGATGAATTTAATGATAAAAATAATGAATATGTAAGTATATAAACCACACAATAAAAAAGGTGGTGAATATGGAATTTTACTCTTTTAAATAAAATCAAGATAACAAGAACCCTATCATTTTACATTCTATATCAATAAATTCTCTTTACCCCTTTATAATAATCATAACAATCTTATTAACCTATTTAATAAAAAATCATATAAATTACACCACATAATCTTTATATATACTAATTTATTTTATATATATATTAGTATGTTATAGTTTATTTTAATCGTTAGATGTTACTAATTTTGATTGACTCGCACATGTTTTAAAATGTAAATAATGATTCCCATTCATTGATACAGATTTAATCATTCATATATTATAAAATGTACTCGAATAGATACCATATAATCATATATGATTTTTTAATTCCATTCTAAGATAATTTGTTTCATTATTCCTGAATACAATATTAGTGAAGAGCTTGTTTTTATTATTTTTTATGAACAAAAGTTCGTAGGTTATTAATGACAAAAATAATCATATAACACTTCCTAAATAATTATAATTTAATGAATATAATTTTAATTATATAATTATGTTCATATAACCATTTCTATATGATGGAAATGAAAATTTAAATACATCATTCTATAGAGGTGACAGTCCACACATACACATAAATTACATTTTTCCCATAGAGTAGAAAAAATTGAAAATAATTTATCTTTTAAAAATATTAATCATTTTATCAATGTAATATTTTATAATTAATGAATCATTTGAAACCATACATGTAAATTGGTGGTTAAAAACATCAATCATAGAGGTGTAAGTATACATGTAATATGAATAATGTTTTTTTTCTATGGAAATAAGAAAATTTAAAAAATGGGTATTCAATCAATATAATATAATATATTTTTATTTATAATACTGATTTTATTATAGTATAATGGTAAAATAATTTTAAAAAGTTATAGAAGAGGTTAAAACAGAGGAGTAAACAGAGATAAGAAAATACATAAGTAAAATAATTTTATTTCTTCTTTGTGAAATTATTTATTTAAAAGGGTTTTATGATAAATATAGGGAATAAAAGATCAATAACCTTGAAAAGTAATATTTGGGTGGGATATTAGGCATATTATAGGGGGGAATTTGAATTTTTTGGGACTTTTAAGGGAGTTATGTGAGGATCCACTTTTATGTGAATGTAATGGTGTTTTAACAATATAATTTATTAATATAAATAAAATCATTCTCCATATGGAGACTGGATGCATAGTGGGAAATAATTGATTTTATGATATTTTATTATTGAAAAATAACATAAAATCACATTTCATGAACTTTTTTGGACATTTTTTTCCATTATCTTTAACTCTTTAGACATTTTCACTTATACTATGGTAATTAATTTTTAACAATATAATTTATCTTTAAGAAAAAATTAAAATGAACTGTATTACATAATTTTGATGTTATGATTCCTAATAAAAAATAAATTTAATAAGATTTAATTTCTAAAATTGAAAAAAATATAAATTAATTGATTTTAATCATAATTGTAAGTGTTTTTTAGATAAATATAACTTCTTTTCTAGAGTAAAAGATATAGGTCTTGAAAATTAAATATTATTTTTTAAAATGTATAATTTCACTTATAAAATATATCTATAGAAATGAAAATGTTTTCAAAAAATTTAATTTTATTATTATACCCTAATAATGTCATAAAATTCACAATATTTCTGAAAATGATATGTTTCAATATTTACCTACAAAATTCTTATCAGAAAAATCATTGAAATTCGAATTAAGATAATTTATAACTTATGATTGAAAAAATTAAAAAAAACATCAAAATGAATTATCAAAATATTATGAATTCGACATTTTATTCATAACATGATCCATATGGTAATGAAAATGTTTTCGCAAAAAGTTATCTTTATAAATAATTATGTGTTCTTAATCTTTTTAATATTTATTTTCAATTTGAAATTACTGTTTAAAGATATTTTGGAATATGGATAATTAAAATAACCCTTAAAAGAGATCAATTTAATTTCATTGTAGGTATAACATAATATATAAAAATACAATTATTTCAAATAGATATTATATGATTTAATTGATAATTTTTATGATATACTAATATAATGATATGAATTAAATAAGGTAAAAAACTTTTATACTAAATGAAACCTTTATTATTTAGTAAATTTCATTGAAATTTAAAATTTACTCAGAATATAACATCTCTTATATTAATAATTACTTGATTATATTATTCGAGCATCTGATACATATACCTTTAAGATCCCTACATAGGATTTTAGTATAAGATTAGATTAGCTGGTAGTCATGGGAAGAAATTCAACTAACATAGATATCATGGAAATTTAATAGGGATTAAACATCTCTCAAAAATGATTTCTCTCAATAGTTATTAATTTTTTTATCCATGAAAATTGTGTAGAAAAAAACCCTATTGAAGCTACCACCCTTATGAGAATAGAAAAACTGAGATTCATAAGGAAGACTTTAACAACCTGATTCCATTTTCATAAATTTTTATACATAGATTTCCTAATATGGTTTCGTTTATTCAAACCCATAAATTAATAGATATATTGTAATTTTTATATTTATTATGTTTAAACTATTATATAAAAACTTCATCTCAGTTTGGTGTTTCACAAGAAACATAAAATTTAATAAATTGTTTAAATCTAAATTAATAATAAAATATAAGGGTATTACATTTTCCTCCCATTAATGAAATTCAGTCCTCATGAATTTTTTAATCACTCTCTAATGGATTTAAAAAGGGGTATCCTCAAGATATACCTGAATCAAGATAAAATTTTAGAGAGATATTAACCACAAAATCTGAGGAAACATACACTTTTCCATATAATATTATGATTCCTAATATTTAATTATTTAAATAATTTGTAGAAAATTACCTTCATGATTGTGTATTGTGACTCATAGGATTTGTTTTCCAAGAGAGTACATACTAATCCATGTATTGATATATAATCAAAGATTGTTTTGAAATATGAAATGTGATTTAAATATTTCTTTAATTAATATGCATTACATATAAATAAAAAATCAATTACTAAAACTACATTTAACACATATAAAGGAATAATTAATATTATTTACATGAATAAATTTACTATTAACATCATCTTTGGATTCAACAATAATGAAGCGATGTGTTTTCTTTCATCAGTAAATAATAAATGTGTTGATTTAATGATCCTTGAAAATATCCATGATGTACTAGAGTGAATAGAATCAAACTCAACATCATAAATAAAACACTATATTAGATGATAATAATGTTTTTAGGGCGCAATAGAAGGGATTGGGGTAGTGTTCAAAAACTGTTTTCCAAAAAAAATTGTTGAACATAACCTCAGAAGTAGATAGAAACAGACTCATAGAATCCACAAAGAGAGTATCTTTTCATATGTAATTTATAAGTAATTTATTTAATCAAATCATTACCTTTCACTTGATTATTTCTTTATTAACGAATCGGTAGACAACTATTCTCATATAGCCCTTGAATTAGAGGAATAAAGTTTATATTCCCTCAAATTGTGATCTAAATGTGGCCCTTGAACCTCCTATAATGAAACTAGAATTCACAATGTTTTATGACAGATGAATCTAATTCTTTTTATGATCACTATTGATCACAATGAAATCTTTCATGGTATTAATAATTTTCTCTAGTGGAAGAGAAGAAAAACTACGTGTTATTCAAAGTATTCATGGGATGGAGATCTCTAGTGATTGGGAGTATTAATTTTATAACTCAATGTCAACAAATATGAAAAGGATATTTTCAATCAAAGAAATGTTACAACTAGGGTTACATAGATTTTTGGATAGAAAATTGATAATTGTTCTAGGGACCTTATTATTTTCGTAATCATTTGAAGACCCCATGTCTAATAATAATAAAATTACTATTATTTACACAACATGCACTAAAATAATAGTTAATATAAATATTACTTTTCATGAATATATAAGTTAATATTCATCCAAATATTTTTTAATATGACATTTCTTGATGGAAAATTGAACTCATTCTTCCAATTTTCCTCAATATTTATCGGACATCAAATAATCCTTATTTAGTAAATAACTAAATGACCATAGTATATTTCAAAATATTAATATGACTATTACTTTCACCAAAATAATGGATAAATATATATTAAGTATTCCAATATCCAAATAAAGATATGCTTTGATAACTTTTTAATATATAATTCTAAATAAATATTTTTTATTCATGTAATTAAATGAATAATTAAATATTTATTAAATATTTATCAAATATTCAAGTTGAATTTATATTCTCTCAAATATTTGGTGATTTAATATCTATAATAAAACCAATATTAATAATTATTAAACTGTGTACATGATTAATATTTATCCAACATGTTAAATTCATATAGACATAAATTGAGGTTCCTAATACATATAATTTGTAGAACTCTATTTCCCTATCCTAATGGAATTAGGGTGCACTTCCTAAAGTATAAAGTTAACATGTATCAATATGTTGGGATCCAATATAGAAATTAGTTAATGTTGTAATTACATGTAATGGCCTAGGAATGTAAATTTTATTTTATGATCTCTTTACCTCAACATTTTAAGTCAATTACAATGCATACTTTTTTCTTCAAACTATATGTTTGATCTCACTTTCATTTAACCTTTTTGAAATGAACTTTATGATAGTACCTCTACGTCTATGGAAATAATGATGAAATTATATTCCCATAAAAGGTCCTAGGTTATAATATTTTGTCCAATAATATAAGTTATAAATCCTTTATCACAATATTCATTAACAAAACACTCGTGACACACCTAATGTATCATACCTTGCTGATATTATATGTCATCAAAGTTTTCATCAATCAATTAATGCAGGAGACTCATTTAATTATTAATAAAAATATTAAAGTCTATATTTCACCACACATGTCCCCAGAGTTAAATATCCAATGAAACATATCAATTTTGATTTCCTCATAGAATTCATTTTCTTATAATATATTAATTTGATGATTAACAGGGCTGTACATAATGAGAATACATATAAAAGTAATAATTGTACTATCCCTTTTCCATATATTAATTTTAAAATTTTGTGGAATATAAAAATTTTAATGGTTTGATATGATGAATATTGAATTAGGTTTTGAAATAATATTCCTAATCATGGAGAGTCATAAAATTATATACTAATGTGTGGAATGAGGATTGAACATTTTACTAGGGTGCTAAGATGAGTCATAGAAATATTGGGTTATGTTTAAGTGGGTTTGGGTAATGTATTAAGGGTGCATGGTTTAGGTCTCACTATTTATAGTAAACCACAATAGTACCATTATGTAGGGGGTCTTAGTAAAATTTTTATATTGAATATTATATGTGTATGGTTAGTGCATGGTTTATGGAAAATAATGATAAATCTGGAGAAGATTATTCAGGGTGGATTTTACTTTGGGATTGATGTAAAATTGGTGAAAATTTTATATAAATAGTGTAAAATGTTATAGACCATGGTAGTTCCAATTTTCTTAGTTAGAACATTATTTTAAAAACTATATTTCCTAACCATCTCAGAGGGTTTCAGTTGGGAAGTAACAAATGGATGGTTAGAATATGGTTTTTAAAACCATGTGGATTAACCATTTGATACATTAAAATTTATTTTTACTATTTTCCCCTACAAATCATTAATCACCATGCCCCATTTTTTCCTTATCCTTTATTCTCCCACACATCATCAAGTTGGTCTCCTCCTCCATCCATTGTTCCTCCCTAGATTTGGGGGATTCAAAAGGTATTTTCCTCCAATTTTATATATGTATTGTCTTATGTTTCTCTCTATTTTTATTCCCAATTATTTTTCCTATTTTTGGTTTCCCTATGATAGGGTTTTGGATTTTTATTACATTATATCTTGGTTGAATTAGATTTCTAATTCGTGGATTTTATACAACCTAATAAGAGGATGTCTTTATATGATATTTGAACATGTATTCTTGGTTATTCAAAAAGGTATGTCACCATTTGGGAAAATCATTTTTTCATTAATTGTAATTTATTTATTCCCATTATGACATTGGGGATGTGCCTCAGGACGTTTTGTTTTCTTTGGTTTTCTTTCTATTATGACGAGACCATCAATGAGATTTTTAGATATTATTTAATTTTTAATTTATTTTTTAAAATTATCTTTATATATTGTAATTAATATATTGTGGTTACATGTCTTGAGTAGAAGCTTGGAATATTGTGTGATCATGGGTGATGTGGGATGAACCTATAGTGATCCATGGTAGCTATTGCTGGAACATAAAAAGTATTTAGGAAAGAATCTATCAAAATATTGGTGGTTTTCATAATTTCACTTATAGTATTTATTGGTGTGATTTATTCCTATATCATGTGGTATCACCAAAGTATTTATCAGCATGATTAAATAAATAAATTCCATAATTTAAATATATTTATTGAATTATTAACATAATTTTTTATTTTTAATAACTAAATTAAAATTTATTGACTATTATGAACATTATTCAAAGGCCCTGATGGACCTTGATATTAGATTGTTTATCTTAGTTGTTGATGGTCGAGGCCTTGAAATACAATGAACATATCCTAGGTGTTCAGACGATAGGATATGGATGGATGGTTTGGTGATAATATAGATCTAGTGGAATTTGATGATTGAGTTGGATGTTTGAAATCTCATTAAATATTTAACATGTGATAAAAACTTTCAATCCTTATAGGACTGACTACATTGTGTAAATTTTGTGGGATGTAATTTCAGTAGAGTCTTAGGTGTTATCCCAAGACCCTTGATGTGATAGAGGATCCATTTTTTGGTGTATACAATGTAAATCTTCCTTGGAGAACTCAGGGGTACCCCCTATTAGATATGAACCTGAACAGCTGTACATAGATTTATATAGATATGGTACTAGGTTTCACCTTAGAAATATCACTGATGATGTCGGAAAATGGGATATGGATAGTGTTGAGGGACTTGGGAATTCAACCAACCCCTACTTCATGTTTATGTTTTATATTTATGTATTATGTATTATGTATTTTCTTCCAACACTTTCACCAGGGTTCCCCACCATGACTTTTAACATATAATGGAAAGAAATTTTTTCCCCACATTCTCTCTTTCGAAAGGAGTGAATCATTCATCACACTGAATTGTGATGTCTTCTCCTTGATCAAAACATGATGATGGGATGTTAGTTCCTCCTTCCATGGATTCCTATATGGAAATTTCCAACTAGTCTAGTCTCTCCCATAGAGTTATGTCATGTTTGTGGAACTCATTCCTGATGACATATCTTCATGAATTCTATTTAATTACCTTGCTTATGTATGGACACTCCAGTGGGACTTTATAGGGAAATAACCTTCAGTCATGAGAGTATTCATGATGGGAATCACTAGTATATCTATAATATAGAACATTGGTCACTTGTATTCTTCCTCATATAAGGGAATCTCATAGATATATCTTTTTAATGATCCAAAGGGATCCTATATCGATCAAAAGGTATCTAAAATCAGAGGTGTGTTCTATTCAAGGATTTCACGTCAAGCATCCCATTTTTATCAAGAGGTTGCTGATATCATAGGTGCATATATTCCAAGTATTTGACTAAAATTTCATGTTTATCATGAGGTATGTACTTGAGGTCACAAGTTCAACTCTTATGGAGATAAAGTTTATTGATCAAGACACCCCATAGAGGAGGATCATGAAGGTTTCTCCCTAGGATGGTTCATGTCACACTTGGAAGTTTACCGATGGATGGATTAGAGTACCCCTATGTTTGAGGACCTGATAGGTGTATCACATAAAGGTAAGTTGTCACACCATGAGGGCAGATGGATCAAAATACCCATAGAGGTAGACCTAAGAGGTGTGTCCCCAAAAGGGAATATATTACACTGTTAATATGGGTGGATAAAAATGATCATTAAGGGTGGATCGAGGAGGTGTGTCCCATAACAGGAATATGTCACACCATAATGGTTGATCGGGACACCCAGTGGAGTGGATCAGGTAGTTACACCCCCATAATAGGGGAACCTAGGTTTACCGTTGGTCGCGACTGAACCTCACAGAGGCACCCTACATACCCTATTTTGAAGATGGGGATGAAAACCCATGAAGTTGGTACCATATTATAAGTCCCTGTGATAGGATTAGTGCATACTGTTTAACATCATGTGGTAAGGACACGTGCGCTGTGCAGGGAGAATTAAAGAGGGATGGTGTGGGGATTATGCATGAAATCTATCCATCATAAGAGGATTTTTCTTGGATAGAGTGTGTGGAGATTACACATTGAGTTTCCCAAGGGACATGAAGGAGGCGTGGGGTGAGGGGTATGATCTTACTAATGGTATAACCTAGGGGATATTAGGATGGATGCTGTTGTTTCTTTTGGACCTCAAAGAGGCTTCATACGTATCCTGATTAATTAGGAATCAAAGCCCATGTAGTTAGGAATGGTATGGGGCTTATACCTAACAAGGAGGCCCAATTGAGGGAAATTTAGACAATGGGTATTCAATAAATATAATGAAATTTTTTTATAATAATAATAATAATTTAATTAAATTATACTCGTTAAAATAATTTTAAAAAGATATAAAATAAGTTTAAATGGAAGAATTATCATAGAGGAGAAAATACATACGTAAAATAATTTAATTTATTCTTTGAACAATAAATTATTTAGCAGGTTTATATTAAATATCTAGGTAAAATATGCTCAATAACCTGGGAAAGGAATATTTTTCATGGAAATTAGGAATATTATAGGGGAAATATTGAATTTTTCGAGTCCTTTAATGAAGTTTTGTCAGGATTCACTTATAGGTGATGATAATGACATATTTAAATTTTAATTTTCTAATATAGATAAAATCATTTTCCACATGGAAATTTGATCCATAGTTTAAAATAATTGAGTTTACGATATTGAATTATTGAAAAATTACATAAAAACTCATTTAAAGAAATGATTTTAAATTGTTTTTTACTTTTCGATTTAATCTTTTATCCATTTTTACATCAGATGTGGTTATTAATTTTTAACCATGTAATTTTTTTAAGACTAAAATTAAAATGGACAATATTACATAATTTTGAAATTATTGTTCCAAATATGGAATGAATTTTAATAGACTCAATTTCTGAATTTGATAAAATTTAATTATAAATTAATTAATTTTTAGCACAATAATAAGAGTTTTTGTAAAAAATATAGCTTATATTTTAGAGTAACATATCTAAGTCTTGAAAATTAAATATAATTTTTAAATGAATAATTTCACTTATAAAATATATCTACATTAATGAAATGTTTTAAAAAATATTAGCGTTTTTATTATACCCTAACAATGACATAAAATTCACATTATTTCCGAAAATGATACTTTTTAATATTCACCTAAAAATATATTATTAGAAAATCCTAGAAATTCAAATAAAGATAGGTTTTAAATTATGAACAAAAATGTGAAATGTAATTCATTAAAAATAATTTAATAAATATTATAATTTTAGAATTTTAATCAAAATATAATCTATATACTAATGAAAATGTTTTTTTAAACTGGTCTTTATAAATAATTAAGTGTTCTTAATATTTTTAATATAAATTTTCAATTTGAAAATAGTGTTTATTTGTTTTTTGAAATTTGGATAATTAAAATAACCATTAAAATTGATAAATTTAATCTAATAAGATATAAAACGTAATATATATAAAAAAAATTCTTTCAAATAGATATTTTATGATTTGATTCACAATTCATTACAATAGACTAATATATTAGTATGAATTAAATAAAGTTCACAATTTATTTGTACTAAATGAAACTTTTATCATTTAGTATAATTCATTAAAATTTCAAATGTACTAATAATTTAAAATATCTTACTTTAATAATTTCATATTTATATTATTCTATAATCTACTATATATCCCCTTAGTATCACTATATAAGATTTTAGTATAATATAACCTCAAGTGGTAGTCACAGGTTATAGTTAAACATTCATAGATATCAAGGAAATTTCACGGAGATTTAACTTCTCTCACAAAGGATTTTTATCAATCCTTATTAATTTGTTTTCGTTATTTTAATTGTCTATATAAAAACCTAATGAAGTAATCTCCCCACCAAGAATAGAAAAATGAGCTTCATAAGGGAGACTTCTACTACATGATTCCATTTTCTGCCATTTTCTACAAATAATTCATAATATGGTTTTGTATATATAAACACCTAACTTAACACTTATATTTTAATGGTTTAATTTATAATGCTTAAATTATTATCTAATAACATCATCTTAGTTTTTTGTTTCATGTTAAACAAAATATTTAATATTTTATTTTTTTAAAGGCATTAGTTAAAAAATCTAATGGTATCACATTCTCCCACCTTTAATTAAATTAGGTCTTCCTGAATTTAGTTATCACTCACTAATAGATATACCTGGGTGTATCCTTCAGATACACATGAATAAAGTTAAATTTCTAAAGAGATATTAAAACTAATATATGAGTAAACATACCCTTTTCCTTAAAATATTTTGATCCCTAATATTGAGTTGTTTTAATAATTTTAGGAAAATAACCTTCATTACTAGGTATTATGAATCATAGGATCGTTTTTACTATAGAGTTCATAATCATCCTTTTGTAGATATATAATCATAGATTTATTTGATATATGAAATGTGATTTCATGAATTATATAATTAATATAGAGTATAAATAGATAATATATCCATTACAAAAAAATAATTAGTACATCTAAAGGAATAATTAATATGATTTACATAAAGTACATTACCATTAAAATCATCATTGGATTAAATAATTATGAAACCATAAAATTTCATTGATAATAAAATCATCGGTGTGGTGATTTAATGAACCAGGAAAATATACTAGATATATTAGAGTGAATATAATCAAACTCCAACATGACATATAAAACTATATAATAGAGTATAAAATGAAATGATTGGGGTAATGTCCAAAAAAAAATTTCTATAAAATTCCTGGAATATAACCACACAAATTGATAGAAACACACTCTAAAATAATAAAAAGAGAGGATATTTTCATATATGATTTATAATTAATTTTCTAATTAAATAATTTCCTTTCACTTGATTCATTCTTAATTAAGGAATCGGTAGACTACTCTTGTAATATCTGCATGGAATTTGAGGGATAAAGGTTAGATTCCCACAAACTGTGATCTACATGGGATCCTTGAACCTCCTATCATAAATCTATAATTAATAGGGTTATATCATAAATTAATCCAGTTATTTTAAAGTTCACTATTGATCAAAATCAAATCCATCATGGTAGAAGTGATTATCTCTAGTGGAAGAGAAGAATAGATATGTGTTATTCAGATCATTCAAGGGAAGGATATCTATAGTGATTGAGAGTATTATTTATAGAACTCATTGTGAAAAACTATTAAATGGATCCTTTCTATCCAAAAAAATGTTACAAATGGGTTTACATAGAGTTAAGGATAAAAATTTGAAAAAGTTTACATAGCCCTTATTATTTTCAAATTCTTTGGAAAACCCCATGAAAAATAATAATAAAATTATTATTATTTACTTGTGATGCACTAAAAGAACAGTTGAAATAAATATTATTTTTTATTGAATAAATAAATGAATATTCATCAAAATATTTTTAATATGACATTTCTCGCTAGCCTATTGAACTCGGTCTTCTATTTCTTCTTAATATTTATCGGGCCTTGAATAAATTGTTTTAGCCACTAAATAAATATCATTAAAATATTTTAAAATTATTATATAAATATTAAATTCACCAAATTAATTGATAAATATTTATTAAATATTCTAATATTAAAATAATGAAATGTTTTGATACATTTTAAGTATACCATACTAAATAAATATTTTATATTCATGTAATTAAATAAATAATTAAATATTTAATATATATTTATTAAATATTAAAGTCACATATATATTCTCCCAATTATTTGGTGATTTGATATATATGGTAAAACAAACATGAATAATTATTAAATCATGTACAAGATTAATATTTATCCCACTTGTTAAATTCATAAGGATATTAACTGAGGTTCCTAATATACATAGTTTGTTTCCATGTATTCCCCTATCTCAATAGAATTAGGGTACACATCCGAAAGTATGAGGTTGACATGTAGAACATGTTGGGGATCCCATATAAAAATATGTTATAGTTTTAATGACATGTAACTACATATCAAATTACATTGTGTATTAAAATATAGTTACCTCAATAGTTTTCATCAATTCCATTGCATACTGTTGTATTTAACCTATATGTCTAATTTCACTTTAATTTACATTACGGAAATGAACATGATGACAATATCTTTATGTCTATAGGCATAATGAGTAAATTATATTCTTATCAATGGTCCTATGATATCATCCATTTTCAAATAATATAAGTTATAAATATTTTATCACAATATTTATTAATACAACATCACTCATGACGCACCAAATGTATCCTAACTCATTGAGATTATAGGTTGTCATTGTTTTCTCCAATAAATTAATGATGTATAGTTATGTAATTATTAATAACAATCATAAATTATAAATATCACCACACATTTTCCTAGATATAAATAACCAATGAAATATATAAATTTTGATTTCCTCTTAGAATTGAGTTTCTTATAATATATTACACTGAAGATTACCAAGGGTGTACATGATGAGAATTTATTTCAATGAAATATGATTATGATCCCTTTTCCATATAGAAATTTTAAAATTGTGTAGAACATGAAATTTTTAATTGATAAATAGTATGAATTTTGAATTAGGTTTTGAAATAGTGTTCTAAGGAATGTATAATAAAAAATGATTAATTAAGATGTGTAATGAGGCTTGAAAATTTTAATTGGTTGATTGGGTGAGTCACATAAGGATTGGGTTGTGTTTAAGGGGTTTGGGGTAATTTTATAAGGGTGCATGGTTTAGGTCGCACTATTTAGATTAAACCATGTGGGCACCATTATTGAGGGGGGTATTAGTTAAATTTTTATAGTGAACATTTTATGTATATGTTTAGTACATTGTTTATAAGAAATAATGGGAACTATCAAGATAATTTTATAGGGTGGATTTGACTTGTGGATAGATTCACAATTTGTGCACAATTTTAGATAAATAGTGTTAAATGTTTTAGAATGTGGTAGTGTCAATTTTCTCTATTAGCACATTATTTCAAAAAGAATATTCCCTAACCATATTAGAGGGTATCGGTTTAGAAGTACCAACTGGACGGTTAGCATATTATTTGGAAACCTATGTGTCCCAACCATGTGAATCCTTAAAAATAGATTATTAAAATTTCTCCCCTCTAAATCAGTAAACACTATACCCCATTTTCCTTCTCCCTTCTTCTCTCACACCTTGTCCGTTTGAGATCCTCCTCCATCCATTATTCCTCCTTGTATTTGGGTGACTCAAAAGCTATTTCATTTATGTTTTGGGTAAGTATTCTCCTTTTTTTCTCTATATTATTATTCCCTATTATTTTCTAGAATTTTTTTTTCCCCCTGATTGGTTTTCATAATATTATTACATTCGATCATGGTGGAATCAGATTTTTTTAGTTGGGTATTTCATACATCCTAGGAAGAGGATGTATTGAGATACCATTTTCACATATTTTCATGGTTACTATACAAGGTATATAACCCATTAGGGAACTCAATTTTCATAAATTTTAATTTAATTGATTATGTAATTCAGAAAATATTCTAGGGAATTCTCCCAATATGAGGTCAAGGATGTGACTCAGGTCATTTTTTTATATTTAGGTTTGTTTTCAGTGCAATGGTACCATCAATTAGATTTAAATAAGTCATTATATCATGAATTTATTTTTTGAATTATGTTTATATTTTTTAATTAATATGTGGTGGGTACTTTCCTTGAGTTTGGGTCTTAAGATGTTGAGTGATCTTGGGTGATGTGGGACATACCTTAGGTGGTACATGGTAGCTACTAATGGCACATAGAAAGTATTGAGGAATGAATCCTCCAAAATTTTGGTTATCTTCATACCTTCCCTTGTGGTATTGATTCATGTAATTTATTACTATAGCAATAAGTATCACCAAATATTAGATATATGTGATTAAATAAGTTTATTAAATAATTAGAATATATTAATTTAGTTTGAAAATTAATTACTTGTTTTTATTAACTAAATTAAAATTATTTGAATATGATTCCCATCATTCCATGGAAATTATTTAACTTAGTATTAGATGGTTTATCGTTGTAACTGATTATTGAGGTCTTAGCATGGAAAGTACATAGCTTAGGTGGTTAAATGATAGGTTGTGGATGGATATTTTGGTGAGAAGAGAGATCCAGTGGACTTTAATAATCGAGTTGGACGCATGAAATATCCCAAAATATTTCATTTTTTATAAGACCTTTTAAACATTAGAGGCATTACTAAATTATGTCAATTTTGTTGGATGTGATATCGTTTGAGTATCAAGTATTATCCTTAGACACATTATGTGACCAAGGACCCATTTTTTGGTGTATCTGATGTAAACTTTTCTTGGGGAATCCTAGGTTACCCCCTCTTAGAGATGAACTTGAGTGGGTTTACATGGATTTCAGTATATATGGTACTGGGTTTTACATTATAAATAGTATTGTTGATGTTATCCAATGGGATATCTATAATGGTGAGGGGCTTGGGAATTCAGCTAAATCCAACCTTGTGTTTATGTTTTATATTTTTATTCATTATTCAGTTGCTTCTGAAACTTTTTCTCAAGCTCCCCACCATGACTGTTAATGTGCGCTATCATAAAATTGTTTCCCTTCATTATAGAATTCAAAATTAATATGGATTTCATCACATTGAATGGTGATGTCTGCTCCATGATCTAAACTGGATGATGGGATGTTGGTTCCTCCTTCAATGGATTCCTCCTTGAATTGTCAACTATTATGGTCTCCCTATAAAGTTAATTCATGTTCGTGGAACTCATTCCGGGTCTCTTATATTTGTGGATGTTGGTTAATTACACTCCTTCTGTCTGGAAATTACAGTGGGACTTGATAGGGCAGCAAGCTTTATTCAAGAGAGTAGTTCTATTGGGCATCGCTGGCATGTCTGGACAATGGAGCATTGGTCACCTCTATTCTTCCAATTAAGAGGGAATCGCATGGATACATATTTTAAACAAGTAATAAGAAATCCAGTGTCATTCAAAAGGTATATAACTCAAGAGGTATATTTATTTAAAGGCTTACACCACTATAATCCCATGTTTATCATGAGGTTGTAGATTCCATATGCGCATATCTTCCATGGATTTCACCTCAAGAATATCATGTTTATCATGAGGTTTGTACTTGGGGTTTCAATTTTAATATATTTTGGATATGGAATTTATTGTTCAAGACACCCCATGTAGGTGGATCAAGAAGGTGTGTCCCTAGGATGAATGATGTCACACTTAGAATTTTACCGATGGATGGATCAGAATGTCCATGTATAAGAAAACCTGAGGGGTGTATCCCAGAAAGAGAAGATGTCACGCCAGGAAGTTGGATGGATTAGAACTCCCATAGAGGCGGATCCATGCGTTGTGTCCCATAAATGGATTAATACACACCGTGTAGGTAGGTAGATCAAAATGCTCAGAAGGAGCAGATCCAGGAGGTGTGTCCCATAAAGAAAATATGTCACACCATTATGGTTGATCGGGACACCCCGTGGAGTGGATCAGGGAGGTACACCCCATGAATGAGGGAACCTAGATATATTATTGGGTGGGATTCAACCTCATATAGGCTTCCTATATACACTATTTAGAAGACATGGATCAAAACCCATGTAGTTCTGTACCATGGTATTACTTCATGTGAATGGACCATTCCATGTAGTTTCACATCATGCGGTTAGAATACTTGAGTCGAGAAGGAAGCGTCGATGAGGGATGGTTTGTGGATTATACATGAAATTTTTTCTTCACAAAGGTATATCTTTTAGTTTGAGTGTGTGAGGATTTCACATTGATCTACCAGAGGAACCACAAGGTGATGTCGCCTCCCTTGTGAGGGGCATGATCTTACTAAGGGTATGACCTAGAGGATATTAGGATAGATGCAGATGTTGGTATTGGACCTCAGATATGATTTCAATATATCATGATTAATTGGAAATCAAATCCCATGTAGTTTGAATTGATATTGGGATAATACCAAAGCAGGAGGTCCATTTGAGGGAAATTGGAACAATAGGTAATCAATCAATATAACATAATTTATGTATAATAATAAAAATAATTTAATTAAATTAGGATGGTTAAAATAGTTTTAAATATATATATGAAATAGTTAATGGAAGAATTATTATAAAAGAGAAAATACATACGTAAAAAATTATTTCTTCTTTAAAATTTTTATTATTTATATGTGTTTTAAGGAATCTCAGGGGAATAGAATCTCAAGAACCTTGGAAAGGAATGTTTTGGAGGAAAATTAGGTATATTTGAGGGAAATTATTAATTTATCAGGACCTTTTATGGATTTATGTGAGGATCCCCTTATATGTGATGGTAATGAATTTTTTTAAAACATAATCTCTTAATATAAATAAAATCATTTCCCACATGGAAAGTAGATCTATAGTGAAAAATAATATAGGTTAAGATATTGTATGGTTTTAATATAACATAAATACTCATTTCAAGAAACTATTTTAACATGTTTTTTTACCATTAGATTTAACCCTTTTACCATCTTTACTTTTACCATGGCACTTAATGTTTAATAGTGTAATTTATTTTTAATACTAGAATTAAAATAGACCATATTATATAATTTTGAAATTATGATTCCTAGTATGAAATAAATTTTATAGATTCAATTTCTAAATTTGATAAAAAATAATTATAATTTAATTAATTTTTAACACAATAATAAGAATTTATGAGAAAATTATAACTTCTTTTCTAGAGTAACAAATATATGTCTCGAAAATTAAATATGGTTTTTAAAAATGTATAATTTCAATTATAAAATATATCTATAGTAATGAAAAATGATTCAAAAATATTAATATTATTATTACACCCTAAAAATTTCATAAAATTCAAAATATTTCCGAAAATGATATTTTTAAATATTTAGTTAAAAACAATATTATTAGAAAATATGAGAAATTTGACTTAAGATAATTTTTAACTTATGAATCAAAAAACTAAAAGCTAAATTCATCAAAAATAATTCTCTACATATTATAAATTTAAATATTTAACCAAAACATAATCTATATGTTAATAAAGAAATGGTAAAAGTGATCTTTATAAATAATTTTGTGTTATTAACCTTTTAAATATTTATTTTCAATTTGAAATTAGTGCTTATATTTTTTATTTAAAAATATGGATATTTAAAATAACCCTTAAAAGAGATCAATTTAGTTTCATAAGAAAGAAAACATAATATAAAACATTACAATTCTTTCAATGAGATATTATATGATTTAATTAACGATTCATTGTGATAGAATAATAAATTAATATTAATTAAATAAAGTTAACAGATTACTTTTACTAAATGAAACTATTATTATTTAGGAAATTTATGTGAAATTTCAAGTGTACTCATAATATAAAATATCTCACATTCATAATTACATGTTTACATTTTTATTTCATCTTCTATATATCCTATCAAGATATCTGGATAAGATTTTATTATAACATGAGGAAATGTGGTTGTTGCGGTTTGTAGTTGAACTTCCATATATATCATCGAAATTTCAACGATGTTGAAATACTATCTCAAAGGATTTCTCTCAATACTTATTTTTTTATCTTCGGCATGGGAATTGTTTAGAGAAAACCCTAGTAAAGCTACCTACATTCTAAGAACATAAAAATGATCTTCATATGGTACACTTCTAGTACATGATTCCATTTTCATCAATCTTTCTACATAGATTTCCTAATATGGCTACACATATTTAAACCCCAAATTTAATAGGTATATTTTAATGGTTTTATTTAGTATGAATAAATTATTATATACTAACTTGATCATAGTTTGGTGTTTCATATGAAATAATATATTTAATATTTTATTTTTTAAATGGAAATTAAAAATAAAATATAAGTGTATCGCATTCTCCTCTATTTAATAAAATATAGTCGTCAAAAATTTAGTTATCAGTCACAAATGGATTTACCCAGGGGTATCCATAAGAAACACATGAATCAAGTTCAAATTTATAGAGATATATCAACCATAAAATATTAGGAAATATACCATTTTCTTTATAATATTTTGATTTCTATTATTTATTTATTTTAATAATTTGAGGAAAATAACATTCTTGATTGGGTATTGCTACTCATAAGATTAGTTTTCCTAGATAGTTCATAATCATCCTTGTGTAGATATATAATCATAGAATAGATTGAAATATGAAATGCAATTTAACTATTCCAATAATTAAAATGGAGTATATATAGATAAAAAATACATTCTCAAAATCTCGTTTAATACATCTAAAGGAAGAATTAATATTATTTACATGAAGAACATTACCATTAACATTTTCCAGGAATTCAATAATTACGCAAAAAATATGTTTTCTTTGATAATTAAATCATCGGTGTAGTGATTTAATGATCCTAAAAAAATATCCTAGATATGCTAGAGTAAATAGAATCAAACTCTAACATGAAATATAATACTATAAAGTGGAAGATAATAAAGGTTTCAGGGTGAAATATAAGGGATTGGAGAAGCATCCAACAATGTTTCTTCCATAAACATCCTTGGATATAGCTTGAAAACTATACATAAACACACTCTTAAGATCCACAAAGAGAGGATATTTTCATATGTAATTTATAATTAATTTATTTAATTAAATAATTACCTTTCACTTGATTATTTATTCATTAATAAATCTGCAGACCACTCTTTTCATATCATCATTGCATTAGAGGGACAAAGGATAGATTCCCTCAAATTGTGATCTACATGTATTCCATGAACCTTCTACAATCAATATATAATTCATTGGGTTTTATCATCGATGAATCTAATTCTTTAAATTATCATTATCGATCAAAATAAAATCCATCATCATAGAATATATTTTCTCTAGTGGAAGAGGAGAATAACTATGTGTTATGTATAGCCTTTAAAGAAAAATATATATAGTTATTGAGAGTATTATTTTAATAAATCAATTTTAACAATAATGAAATGGATATTTTCGATATAAATAATGTTACAAGGGGGTTTACAAAGAGTTAGGATTATAAAACTGATAATTGTTCCAAGGTCCTTATTATTATTTTTATAATATTGGAAAACTAATTGTATAATAATAATAAAATTATTATTATTTACAAAACATAAACTAGTTAAAATAAATATTATTTTTTTGGAATAAATAATTTATTATTAATTCAAATATTATTTAATATGACATTTCTCACAATACCATTGAACTCGTTCTTCTAATTCTCCACAATATTTATCAGGCCTTGAATAAATTTTATTTAGTCATTAAAAAGTATCCCTATAATATTTGAAAATAAATATATAAATATTACATTCCCCAAAATAATTGATAAATATTTATTAAATATTCTAATATCAAAATGAAGAAATATATCCATACCTTGATAATATACCATACTAAATAAATATTTTATATTCATATAATTAAATAAATAATTATATGTTGAATAAATATTTTTTATATATTCAAGCCACATATATATTCTCTCAAATAAATTACGACTGAATATTTGTGATCAAACCAAGATGAAAAATTATTATACCATTTACACGATTAATATTTATCCAACATGTTAATTTCATATTGACATTAACTGAGGTTCCTAATAAACATAGTTTGTGGACCTCTATACCCATATCTCAATGAATTATGGTACACTTCCTAAAGTATAAGGTTAACATATAGAAACATTTTGGTGATCCCATATAGAAATATGTTTTTTTAATGACATGTAACAACCTATGACTGTAAATTGTGTATTAAATTTTCTTTACATCAGGTTTTGTTAATCAATTACATTTCATACTCATTAATTCAACCAATTTATCTAATTTCACATTCATTTACTTTATAGAAATGAAGTTTATGAAAATTCATCCATGTCTACAGACATAATGATGAAAATATATTCCCATCAATGTTCTTAAGATTTATGATTTTGTCAAATAATAGAAGGTATAAATATTTTATCTCAATATTGATTAATAAAACATCACTCATGATACACCCAATGTATCCTACATCACCAATATTATATGTTTTCCTAATTTTCATTAATAATTTAATGTACGAGACTCATTTAATTATTTATAACAATCTTAAAATCTATGTTTCACCACAAATATCTCAAAAGAGAAATATCAAATGAAACATATAAATGTTTATTACCTCTTATCATTCATGTTCTTATAATATCTTTCACTGAAAATTACCAAGGGTGTACATGATGATAATTAATCTCAAAGTAATATGTGTATGATCCCTTTTTCATATAGAACTTCTACAATTATGTGGAATATGAACTTTTTATCTTCTAGATATGATGAATTTTGAATCAGGTATTGAAATAATGTTATGAAGCTTGGGGAATCACAAAAATAATTATTAAGATGTGGAATGAGGCTTGGAAATTTGAGTGTGGGTGATTGGTTGTGTCACGGATGGAATGTGTATTTTTTTAATGGGTTTTAGGTAATTTTATTTGGTTTTAGGGTTTAGGTCACATTATTTAGAGTAAAACATGTGTATAACAATATACAAGGGGTATTAGTTAAATTTTAATAGATCACAATCTATGTGTATGGTTAGTTCTTGGTTTTATGAAAATAATTGGAAATCTAGAGAAAATTATGTTGGGTGGATTTGACTTGGATATTGATTCACATTTGGTGTACAATTTTAGATAAATAGTGTGAAGTGATTTTGAGCATGGTAGTTCCAATTTCCTCATTTAGTACATGATTTTCAAAACTATGTTCTCTAACAATGTCATAAGGTTTCAGTTGAGAATTACCAATTGGACGGTTTGTGTATGGTTTGTAAAACCATGTGGCCTAACCATGTGGATCATTTAAAATATATTTTTACTATTTTTCATCTCCAAATCATTAAACATCATGCACCATTTTTTTCCTTCTCCCTTATTCTCCCACACCTCAAACAATTAAAATAATATTATATCTTTTGTTACTCCTTCTATTTAGGTGATTTATAGGTATTTTATCCAAATTTTGGATAAGTATTATCCTTTGTTTCTCTACATTCTTATTCTATGTTATCATCCCTAATTTTGGTTTCCTTATGATATTTTTTTGGATTTTTATTACATCATATCATAGGGGAATAAAATTTTTGAGGTGTGGATTTAATATATCATTGGAGGAGTACGTATTAAGATTATATTTTCACTTGTTTTATTGCTTATTTGAAAATGTATATATCCTTTTTGGATTTTTTTGTTAAATTTTAATTAAAATAATTATGGAATCTAGACCATATTCTAGGTAATTTTCTCAATATGATTTTGGGGATGTTCCTCGAGTTGTTTTTTGTGTTTAATTTTGTTTCTATTGAAATGAGTCCATTAATGATATTTTTAGAGGTCATTCCATTTTAAATTTATTTTTCAAATTACGTTGATATGTTTTAATAAATATGTTGTGGTTCCTTGGGTGATTGGGTGATTGGGTGTGGACCTAGGGTGGTCCTTATTAGATACTACAATAACATATATAGCATTTAGGAAAGAATCAATAAAAAGTTTGGTGGTTTGAAGACTTTACCCTGTGGTATTAATTCATGTGATTTATGCCTATAGCATGAAGTCTCATCAAAGATTTGATCTACATTATTAAATAAATTTATTCTATAATTTGAATATATTAATTGAATTATTAAATTATATTTATATTTATATTAAATAAATTAAAATAACTAGACTATGATTCACGTCATTACAAGGCCCAGATGGTCCTTAGTATTGGATCGTTTATCTTGGTCTCTGATGGTTGAGGCCTTGGCATGGAATACACATAGCCTTAGTGGCCATATGATAGTATAGGGATGGTGGTTTGGTGACAATATTGATCTAGTGGACTTTCATAATTGAGTTGGATATACGAAATCTCTCTAAATATTTCCCTTTAGATTATACTTTTAAAGACTTAGGGACCTCAATAAATTGTTCCGATTTTTTTGGGTGTCATGTTTTTAGAGTATTCAGTGTTTTCCAAAGTCCCTTAATGTGACTGAGGACCCATTTTGGGTGTATCCAATGTAATGTGTCTTTGAAGAATCTTGGGGGTACCCCCAATTAGATTTGAACCTGAGTGGGTATATATGGATTTTGTTAGAGATGGTACTAGGTTTTATGTTATAAATAGTATAGATGATGTTAGAAAATGGGATATGGATATAGGTGAGGTTATTTGGAATTCAATCAACCCCTACTTCATATTTATGTTTTAATTTTTTATTCATTATGTCATTTATTTTGATTCTTTGTCTAGGGTGACTTCCACACATATTAATGTGCATTGGAATGAAATTATTTCCCTGCATAATAGATTTCTAATGTTGTGCAGCTTTCATCATTCTGAATGGTGATACCTTCTCCTTGATATAAATATGACGATTGGATGTTAGTTCCTCCTTCCATGGATTAATCTTTGGAAATTACCTCCTAGTCTGGTCTCCCTCATAGATTTATTTCATGTTCTTGGAACTCATTCCTAGTGACATGTATTTTTGGACATCAGTTAATTATAATTCTTTTGTATATACATTCATGTTGGACTTGATAGGGTAGCATCCTTCATTCAATATAGTAGTCACATTGGGTATCGCTGGTAATTCTGGACGTTGGAACATTGGTCACCTATATTCTTCCTTATAATAGGGAATCTCATGGAAACATATTAGGTGTGGATCTCAAGGAATAATTTTTTGATAATAAGGTATCTAATGTTGGAAGTGTGTTTCTTTCATCAATTTCTCATCAGGCATACCATGTTTATCATGAGGTAGCTAACACCATAGGCATGTATCTTATAAGGATTTAACCTTAGGCACCTCATGTTTGCATGAGGTATTCACCTTGGGTCACAATTTTACCTTCTTCTGGAGATAGAGTTTATTGATCAAGAAACCCCATGGAGGGGGATCAAGAAGGTTTTTCCCTATGAGGGATGATGTCACGCTTGTAGGTTTACCAATTGATGCATTAGAACCCCCTATGAGATCAAACTTGAGAGTTGTATCCCATAAAGGGAAGATGTCGCACTAAGAGGGAGGATGGATCAGAACACCCACAAAGATGGATTAAAGAGGTGTTTCCCAAAAAGGGGATATTTTAAATTGTGAATTCAAGTGGATCAAAATGACCAATAGGAGAAGATCTAGGAGTTATATCTTATAAAGGTAAGATTTCACACCATTATGTTTGATAGGGACACACCGTTGAGTGTGTTAAGGAGAAACACCCCTATAAGGGGGAACCTAGGTTTACCATTGGTTGGGATTTAAACCTCGGAGAAGTATCCTACATAACATATTTATAAGGGAGGGATAAAAACCTATAAAGTTTGGTACCATGGTTTATAGTCACGTGACAGGAACAATCCATGTAGTTTAACATCATGCAGTAAGAATTCTTGGTTTGTTAAGGGAGATTTGAAGAAGGATGGTGTTGGGATAACATATGAAATGTTTCCTTCAAGAGATGATTTCTCTTGGTTGGAGTATGTGGGGGTTGTGTGTTGAGTTTCCTGAAGGACTTATGGAGATGTGGTCTCCCAGGTGTGGGGCATGATCTTACGGAGGGTGTGACCTGGAGGAGGTCATGATAGATAGAGATGTTTTTTAGACCTTAGATGGGATTCCTACATATCCCAATTAATAGGGAATAAAATCCCATGTTTGATATAAATGTATAGGTCTTATACATAAGGAGTAAGACTATTTGAGGGGGCATGGTTGGTGCTTACACCTATGATAAGGAATGTATGGATGTATATGTCTATTTATTTCACTCAGGGGATTCCCATTTGAATGAAGGTGGATTTCATGGCTGCTATTGACCTATAATCCCACATGAGTCATTCTCGGTGTGAGAAATAAGAGGAAGAAGTAGACCTGACACTCATGTCTTGAAAGAAGCTCCAATGAGAGATGATGTGGGGCTTATTCCTGGAATATTTTCAAGTAGGATGTAATTAAATATAGAGAGGATCTCATCCCATGTGAGGAGGATCTAATTACCTATGATGATAGTTGGTGTAGCGACCATCCCATTCCACTCACAACGGATCAACCTACACCATTCGCATTGGGTAAGGCCACATTGTAACGTCATGTATTGATGTTGTTGGTGCTAGTAAGTTTTATGTCAGGAAGCTCAGATGTGGGGGACTCATTCCTCACCCCATTATCTTACATAACCACAACTCATGCACATTTGAGAGGGGAGTGAATTTGTTAATTCATGGTTTTAATGATGAGGATCAATTTTTACTCATGTGGTCAACATTAGATTACCTATACTGAGAATAAAATGAAATTAGGATACATATGTTGTGAAGAAAAAGGTAGGAGGGAATCACAGGACATACATGAAGTGGAGCGAGCTATAGGAACAGGTGCAACAAGTCACTTATGGAATTTAGGTGAATTTGAATTGTTTTGGGATGGATGTGGGGGATTTGGGAACTCATCCATCATAAAGAGGTGACAGTAGAAAGGAGGAAGCATGGTATTTACCAGGAGAGGAGCTTCATGAGACATAGGTCCTCAAATAGATGTGATTGTTGAAGCTCATGTGCTTTGTGAAGGTCGTGAGATTTTTGAAGGAGTATACTAAGTGAATCATGGTGTCCCAACCTTGGGATGAAGTCATGGATTTGGAATAGAGTGCTTTGCAAAGGCTTAATGCTTCAAAAGTCATAAAGTTTCCATGAGGGCCTTCTTCTATCATAATGGGAATAGGTCTTCATGAAAGGCATCTCCACTAAAATTGGATGCTCTCAAGAACACATGAATGTCAGTTTCACGAAGCTTGGGTTCCTTGGATGATCCATTTTTTATTTGGTTCTTGATGATAAGGTTCTTCATAAATTGGGAGAAATTCAGAAGATGAAAGGTTAATGTAACCATTCTAAATGATGGGACTGAGAGGGTATTTATAGGAAATGGGTTTCATGAATATGTAAAGTGGTTCCAGAAGAAATTGTGGATTTCACAAATGGGTGTGCCTCCATCAGACTAATTAAGGGACACCATTAAAATTTGTACATCCAAAAAGCCTTGTTGGACTCATGGGGGGGATGGGGGACTCTTTTCGGCTTCGAACATTTGAGATGTAGATTACTTATCTAGGATATCCATGAGCTCTGGACATTCTTAGATAATTAGGGCTTCATAAATCAGACCCTTAAAGGGTTTTTAGGCAATTTTGGATCGGTTTTACTCCAGAAAAGCCATGAATTCCTTGAATTCTTACATGGAACATATTTCAACACCAAAAAATTCAAATATAAGGGAAGCCTATGGTGAAATTAGGAGGGTTGGATACAAAGGGAAAATCACAAAAAAAAATCAATTTTCTCCCTTTTTTTACGATCATTAATGATGCTCACTCACAATGTTTGTTTAGGATAATCACTATCATGAGGGACACCTCATAGCCCAGGCGTTCCATGTTCCTATAAATATTGCATGGGGGACCAAAAATTCACTTGACCTTCATTATAAGATAGGCTCTTTCTCTCTTTTAGTTAAACTCTTCATCTATGTGAACATGCTCTGTGAACACTACTTTAGAAAAATAGACATCTGGACATGCTTCATGAATGTTACATAGTGAATAGAACAGCATGAACCACTTCTTTGTGAAATGATCATTGAGACATAGAGCTCTGTGAACCCACTCCATGAACAATATTCACAAATAATCTTCTCAAACTAGACATAGAAATCCATAAGTCCCAAATCCAATGGACACTTAGGATAACTCCCAAGAAGTCATTATGGATGCTACATGGAGAAAAGAGATAAAAGGTAACATTATTGACACATGAATATTATAAGGTGTGGAGAAAATAATTATTTCCTAAGATAAAATGAATTATAGCTATTAAACTAGGTTTTATATATAGAGAATGTATAATAATCATGTTTGTCACTGTAAATTTGATAAATAAGTGGGGTTTCATTTGAAATTGTTTGGTTTTGAAAACAAAAAAATGAGAAAAATTATGAAAAAAATTAAAAGATTTACAAAAATTGAAATATAATGTGATTAGAAATAGTGATAAGAATTTTTTGATCAGGTTGGGGTTGGTTTTCTAATTCTACTGTTATCATAGTTCGAATTTATCCAATCCTTTTTTACTAATCTGATTAAAGTGAGATTTTAGGATCACTTCCTATCACTTCCTTGGTCAATGGTGATGGTGAGAGAAGAACTTACCAAGATATTAGTTTGGTCTAAACTCTTTCATTTTTTTAAATAGTTGTATCTAATAACCTCAATTTTTATAGGAAATTCCTAGATGGGTCTTGTTTGTCTCAAACAATCAAGAATATGCACTACTCCTCTAACACATACTAACAATCCTTGAGTACATCACCACTAATAACATATCTATTCTATAGTATATAGACCAGAACCTAGTTTAGGGAGATAACATTCATTTACCAAATCAATAATAACAATAGAATATATAATCAAATACAATCTCACAGGATAATAGAAACGGTTATTAGAATTGAAACCAACTTCTTAGAAGAGATAAAGATTTCCAAAAATTAGGTGTTTTAACTAAAACATTAAAAAAGGATAAAACCCCTCCTCCCCTAATCATTAATTGTCTTACCCCACCATGGTAAGGGTAGTTGAGAAGAATGGGGAAGAAAAATTCATTCAAAAACTAAAAACAATGGAAATAGGGAAAATGAAGAACAAAATAATTTCTCCAGAATATGTCTTATAGAAGTTCTCTTCTATTATAGAAAACATATAACCAAAAAATACCGAGGTCCTTATTATAAGATACTAAAAGTAGGGTTTTATATCTACCTGTAAATTTTCAAATCATTTCAATCTTCTTCAAAGAAGGTATGGCCGCCTAAATAGAACCAAATTTTTCTTGTTGCCGATCACTTTTACACCAACCCCAATTTGACTGGTTAAATGGAAGACATAATGAAATACTTTCTTCATGAACATTAATTTGAATTATACCCTTTGAGTTAGATTTTTAAACCATCTTGAATCGTCCCATTTGGTGGTTGGTATCCCAATATATTCTTTATTAAATGAGGTATGGTCCCTTCTACTCACCAGAATAACTCTGCAACTTAGTTGATTTTTTTTGGGTTTGTGGGTGTTAGAATGGGATTTTGGTCCAGAAGAATAATTTTTATCCCACAAACCATGGAATCCTAAAAAAAGGAATCACATTAATTGGATAAAAATTATGGATGTTATTCATGAAATAGATAAGTAATAGAAAATGGATAAATTTCCACATTTAACAAATTATCAAATGTAAGCCAAAACTCCACAAAAAAATCATAAAATAATGAAAATCAGCTCAAATTGATTAATTTTTTGGGATTAAATAAATCAAAAAATTTGTATAAATATGAAAATATCAGCTTTATCAATCCTCCCACACCTATCACTTGGAGTCCTAGACATGTAAATATCAAAATCAAATCAAATTAAATTTAGAACACATATCCCTAGGATCCACCAATTTTACACCAAGAAACCAAATATATCATGCCTCCTCGAAAATAATAATATCATGTTCTCCATTCATATCATTTAATATATTTCCAATTCATTTATCCTCCCATGAACACAAAATACTTACCTCACATTAATTTTATATTATCCCAAAAATGTCAATATTTCAACAATTTCTTCCTCATCCAAACTCATACAAGGGTCACCATAGGCTTGAAAAATTCCTCCATCTCCACACTATGTGATTGAAGAAAATGATTATTTCATGAAAAAAATCGATTTTTTGATGGATTTTATTTGGTAGGATTTATGTAAAATCTCCAAACCAGAAGCCACTAAACTTATGCCCCGGGCTAGGTCGCCACATGACCCCAAATGTGTCTCCCCATAGGCCAGAGGTTACTAACTAGTAGCGAGGATCTAATAGATCATTTGGCGATATTATACCCTCTTTAAAAAAATTAAGACACAGTAGAAAAAAAATTTAAATAGCGTAAAAAAAAGGAATCAACCAATAACATTAATAAAAAACAAACTCCCAAACTGGGTACAACAATATCCAATAGTAAATATGTCACCCCATGCTATAGATATAAGTGAAAAAACCCAAAAAGAAATAAAAAATATGGAATCCCCCAAATGGTCCTGACTCCAAGTCTGGAACCTCATCCATGAATGTCTCATGTTAAACTCACCTCCCTAACATTGTCCCCTTTACCTTGTCCTGACTTGCAAGCATGGAATCTGCTCAGGTACCCAATGACGGGTTGAGCAGGGTGTGGGTAAAACTCAGTTGGCCACCACCAACGGTGTCTAAAAAATATCCATCCAAGCAGATAGTGCATTCAAGTGAGAAAATAATGGCAATTAAAGGAAAAATGATTCAATAGGCCATTATAGGTTATGTTATTTAAAGTTACACAACCATTAAAAAAGGGTTCACTACATTAGCATATCATGGTTTAGTTCACCCATTTTCATGTGTTCAATGGATCATGCATGATCAATGTTCTTAAGGAATATGGGAATAAATCAAGTCATGTCTCACTAGGAAACACATCACAATATCTTTATTATCCTCACCTCGAATCCTAATTCTATGTGGAATGCAACTATTAGGGGAATAAAACATTATCTCCTTCCCTAACCCATGATTTTAGAGGGTGGAGCTTAGAACCATAGTCAAACATGACCCATGGACATATAACCTCATATATATACCCCACTCTACCATGCCCTATTCACATGCATACTTATCATTCTCCCTAACAACCATATTGTAACCATGCATAGCCATTATCATTAGCAACATCACAAATATATATAAAAATTGAATCAGTATTATAAAAAAATATATTAACACATTTATCATTTATAACACTTAACCATTTAACCCTAGTTCCCATTCACTGTGCCTATCTCACTAATAATATTCAAGTATAAACATAATTCCTTAAAATATTCTCATTAATCCCATTTAACCCATTTTCATGCAAAAAAACCATTATCCATTATCCATAATGGAAAAACCTATAAATAATCCTTTATAAAACTTTATATTACCTAATTAACACATTAGTCTAGGGATCTATATTGACACACATCAATTTCACATATTACATTTTCATTAGCCCAATGTAGATGGGTTAGCGCACCCAATGGGTGGTCCTAATTTAGTCATGTTATCCTCGATGAATCCCATGGGGATCATGAGAAGTTAAATTTATTATTTAGACACCCAATGCCCCACATATTTCCAATGGCACTGAGAACTCATCAAAAGAAAACAAGAATGAAAACCTACATGCACAAATCTAAAAATAAACTATTAGATATAACTTGTAGACCTTTTTCCTTGAATCTGTTGGTGAATGAACTCCCAATCGAGGCCTTAGATAATTATTCGGACACCCCGTGAAGTCTCAACCCAGACATCATCAGAAAAGAAGGGGTTTAGAGCTTCGAAAGGAGCCGAGGATATAATAGAAACCCTAAACCCAAAATAGATACAAGAGAGGGATTAGAATTATCTGGATAATCAATCTACAATCGAAGGAACTTAAAATGTCCTAGGAATGAAGGATAATCACTCTTTGGAGTTATAGTAAGTTTTGGTTCATCACTAGGGTTTAGGGGAGAAGAAAGGGAGGAAATACAGAGTGAGCCTTAAAATTACCATAATGGTATTTTTGTAAGTTTCTATACATTAATGGGCCGCATGGTTTACCTGCATAGTTTTCCAAACAGTTAATAAATTTTTCAGATTCTACTATCCCAAAATCACCCCTCCACATAGTTTCATAGGAATTCTGCATGGTTAGATTAACTATGCAGCAACCGTGCACATGTCTCTATCAAAGGCTGCATAGTTACCTGGGATGCTTCACACAGTTTTCACTAACTGTGCATAAACCATGAAACTAGCACTGAAACTCATTTTTCTTCCACTTAAATTTCTTGACCCCCCAGAACACTCCCTGTGCCTTCTAATTATCTTTAGAGACAACTTATTTGACCAAAATAAGGACTTAAACTGAAACAATAACAAAAAAATACCTTAAGAAAAAAAATCGGATCTTACAACCACCCCACCTTAGGACAGCTCATTCTCAAGACACTCTTTTCAAGAATCATTGATCTTTCATAGAAAAGATATCAGGACACTGGACCCACATATATGATTCATGCTCCAAATTTTCTTCCAGAATGTTTCCATGTTTCTATAGAACACGAACCAAGGGTGAAACCATTCCATGTAAAACCTTCTCACTATGATCCATAATACAAAATGGGTGCTCCTCAAAGGACATGTCAGTATCAAGAAAAACATCATCAATGTTTAACACAGGATATGGATCAGGATGATACTATTGAGGTTTTGAAACATGAAATACATCATGCATCCCACTATACCATTGTGGAAGAGCTAATCAGCAATCCACCCATCCAATCCTCTCCACAATCTCGAATGGCCCCTTATATCTGGGTGCCAACTTTCCCTATTTCCAAATTAGATAGTTAACCAACCTTGGAGACACCTGAAGAAGCACACTATCACCCACATATAACTCAAGAGATCTACAAAACCAATCTGCATATGACTTATACCTACTCTAAGCTGTTTCCATCTGCTTCTGAATTAACCGAACGTTCTCAGATGTTTCTTACATGAGACTTTGTCCCAACATCTTAGACTCTCCTTCTTATAACCAACATGATCGTGATCTACATATCCTCGCATAGATTTCCATAAAATGTTCCATCTGAATTATATCTTGAAAATTTTCATTATAAGAAAAATCAATAAGCTAGAATTGATTTTCCCACAAACCACTATTATCTAGAACACAAGATCCTAACATGTCTTCTAATACATGGATCCTATGTTATTATTTCCTGTCAGTCCATGGGTGATAAGACATACTCAAAAACACCTGGGTACCAATGGCCTTATCTAATCTCTACTAGAAACATTAGGTGAAACATGGATCATGTTAGGAAACTATGGTTCTCCTCACACCATGAAACCGTACTATCTCAAGAACCTATATATCACCCAAATAATCCACTGTATAATTCTTTTGGATTGGCATGAAATCAGCCACTTTGGCTAGCTGATCCACCACCACCAATATTGCATCTTTCTTCTGAGGCATCCCCGAAAGACCCACTACAAAATCCTTCATTAATTCATTCCAATTCCACTTTATAATAAGAAATGACTGCAACAACCCACTTAGGCACTGATGTATAGACATCACTTGTTGATAGGTAAGGCATCGCGCCACAAAATCCACAACTTATATCTTCATTATCGGCCACTAATATTGCCTATGAAGATTACGGTACAACTTAGCCAAGCCTGGATTCACTTCCCACTTCGACATGTGGAACTCGCGCATCAAATACTTCTATAATCCTACCATAACCTCAACATGTCCATGAACATAATCATCTCTATCATCATCAAAATACCAACTAGATTGTGACTTCCCACCATTAAAATTTTTCGTTCCTAGTCAAACAATCCAGATTCACCAGCTAACTCTCCTTGACCTTACTAAAAAGTGCATATTAAATTGTTATAGATGCAAGAGTCATCTACCTATTCACATCATGTACCTCCAAATGCATCTCAGTAATCAAGGTAATCATCTTCAACTCTAAACTAGATCCCTAAACCATCTGATTATGTGTCTTCCAACTCAGGGAATCAGCAAAACTATTACCATTTCCTTGTGTATATACCATCTCAAAATTAAAGTATTGTAGTTACTCGACCCACCTTCTCTATTGAAGATTCAAATCCAACTGATAGAATATGTAATTAAATTTTTATGGTTGGTAAACATCGTGAAGGGTTCTCCAAACATGTAACGCCTCCGACACTACAAGGCATGAACCAAAATAGCTATATCAAGGTCATTAGTATGATAATTTATTTCATGTGATCTCAATTTCCTCGAACCATAAGCTACAACCCGATCATCCTACATCAACACTACCCTAACTCCAACACTGGATGCATCACTAAACAAGGTGTACCTATTACCTCATTCGGGTAAGGTCAAAATCGGTGTGATAATCAACTGCTTCTTTAGCTCTTAAAAGGAATTATCTCAATATTTTGACCTTTATAAATTAACCCCATTCCTAGTTAAGACTAAGAGTGGCACTTCCAAATGAGAGAGATATCTAATAAACCTTCAGTAATACCTATCCAAACCCATAAAACTCTAGATATCAAAAACATTCTTGGGATCCTCCCAAGACACCACAGCCTAAACGTTCTCTAGGTCCACTAAAACACTTGACTCAGAAATGATATACCCCAAAAAATTCATTGTATCAATCTAGAACTGACATTTTAATAGATTGGTGTAAAGAATATTTTATATTTATTTACTCAATATGATTTCATGATGTTTGGCATGATCATCAAGAGTTCGTGAGTACACCAATATTTCATCAACAAAGACAACAACAAACTAATCTTGAAAAGGATAAAATATATGGTTCCTTAGCACCATAAACATAGCCAGTGAATTGGTCAATTTGAACAACATCACCAAAAAATTCATACAACTGATACCTACTCAAAAAATCTACATGTGCTACGTCAGAAGGTCTCACCCTCAACTAATGGTATCCCAATTGAAAATCAATCTTAGAGAACATTGAGGTACCCCTATGTTGGTCAAATAGGTCATCAACTCTGTGAAGTAGGTATCGGTTCATCACCATTATCTTATTCAACTTTATGTAATTGACACATAACCTCAATGACCCATCAGCATTCATAGAAAATTGCACGGGTGATCCCCATCACAATGTACTAGGTAGTATGAAACCCTTTCTATTTAAGTCTTCCAGTTGAGCATTAAACTCATGGAGTTATCCTGCTTCCATTTGATATGGAGGAATAGAAACCGGTTCTCCCCTTGAAAGCAACTAGATGGTTAACTCCACATCCCATTTGGGTGGAAATCTCGATAAATCCTCAGGAAAAACATCCAATAACTGATCAACCATAAGAGGGAATACATGTTTTTTCACTCCTCAATTATTGAGAAAAAATAATTCCACATGGGTCATGAGCTCTCCCAACTTCTGAGAAAATTTCCCTAGATGGCCTACTCAAAAATATTGTGTTTCCCTTAGATTTGTTGGTTTCGTCATGCCCGCCCCCTGTCCTCCTAGAAATCGGCCCCCATCGGTTTCCCTTCCTCTCTCGCCTCCTGCTTCTTGCTTTCCTCTCCAAGATCCTTGGCCCAACTCCTTCAAATACATCTTATGAAACCATCAACTTCTCCCTCGTTCCTACATTCCTGAGTTTTTTGTGCCTCCTTTGATGGTCTTGTGGTATGATGCTCCGCTCTCCCTGTAATTCCATGTGGAAGCCTTTATGGAGGCATAGGAGTGCCTGAAGTGGATATTGGTGGCTCATTTTGGGGCAGCTAAACCCCCCCTCATGATCTTCCATAACTTCATCCTCTCATAGGGCCTACACTCTCCTATTAAAATCTCTATGCAGCATCAAAACTCATTCTGCTTCATCCTAGACTCAAAGGAGGATTTTATCATGTTTTGGTGCAGGTCCCCCAACTCTTTAATCTGTTGGATCTTCAGCCTCTTGTGATATTCAATGCATTCCTACAAGGGCAGGGAGAGACCCATGGCTATGGTGTGGATTGACCTTCGGGGCCTCCCTCTCCCATTCATGAATGGTGGCTTTTTGAAGGCTTTCAGTCCCTTGGCAGATTTCTATGCATGTATGCTTGAACCAACAATTACGAGGATACGTTGGTGGCTCGCATGTGTGTGGAACTTGATCTCTTCCTTCCTCTACCAGAAAAGATTCATCTTTGGGTGAAGGACTCTTTCAGATGGATCCATGATATTTCATATCATGTCTTCCCTATATTCTTTTCCCATTAACTGTTACAAGACCACTCTATCTAGGTGTGCAGAGGTTGCGGTCTGGGAGCCTGCTGATGTCCCAAGATCTCATGGCCCAAAGACAACTAGAGGTTATCTCCTACTACTACATCATTGTCATCCTCCAAGCCTTCAAATTCATTAGTGTTTTCTCCTCCAGCATCTATGGCTCTTATTCCAGTTCGGCCTTCTTCTCTTTAGTTCGATGTCTCCTTGGCTTCCCTGATGAATGTGTCTTCCCCCTCCCCAGGAGCTTGTCTAGCCCCCCACCCTCTGAGTATAGTCCTTCCTTATTTCCCATATCTCTGGTGCCTAAGGTTTTTATCTTGGAAGTGAGTCGGCTCCTCCTTCTGCCCTCCTCTCTAGGTAAGCAGGTCCTACCCTCTCCTCCTCAAGCCCTTCCCTGTAGCTCCCTTGAAGTTTTAGTCCTTCCTCATGTCAAGACTCTTCCCCTTTAGAGTTTCCATCCCAATGGGTGCCCTACCCTGCTCCAGATCATTGGAATCTATATGCTCCCTCCGCAATCCTCGATGCCCCCTATCCCCAATGATACCGGTCCTATTTGGGTCCCTTTAGGTGGGGAATGGAACCAGCCTGCTTCCCCACTTTTTTCCCCTGCCTCCCCCTCCCCCAATCTATCTCCCATAATGTTAAGAGTGTGTACGCACTCAAAATCTAGGTTCCTCAAGAAGAGCGCATCCACCAATTTAAAGAAGGCCTTTTATTCTAGTGATAGTTCTCGAACTCTATCCTTCCAATGAATCCAATCCTAATATGGAATGCTCTGGGTCTTTGAGCCTAGGACAAAACAGATTAACTCACCTCATAAGTTCATAAGAAGATGGTTGACATTATGGCTATTATTGAGCACAAACAAATATTTTCCAATCTCAATGGCTTTTCTTGGAAAATTAGAATGCAAGGATCCTTGCATGTCGACCCTTCCAACCTCAACATTTGTATCTATTGGAATAATAACCTTTACATCGACCTGGTGAAGGCTAGAAGCTAGTTCATCACTACCACAGTGACCAAGGGGGAAACTGTCTTTATCATGTCAGTTTTGTATGGGAGCTATGATGGACAGAAAAGAATGGAGCACTAGAGGGACCTCAGTGTTTTAGATCTAGTAAATCTCCTATGGATCATTGGGGGAGACTTTAATTTCATTTCCAACCCAGAGGAAAGGAAGGGTAGTGGTCCCTTCCAGAGGAACTCTAGCATGGAGTTTACCCATTTCCAAGCTGATAATGGGTTTATTGATATTGGTTTCTTAGGTGATCGCTACACCTGGTGCAACAACCAAAGAGGTACTCTTCATTAATGGAGCCGATTGGACAGGTTCCTTTCCAACCTTTAAGACACCACCATTTTCAACAATGAAAAATTGTCTCATCTAGTCCGTTGTCTTTCAGATCACTCCCTTCTTATGGTCTGCCTATCTTCTAATCAAAATTGTACTGACCATTTATGGTTTCTCCACTACTGGGCATCTTCTCTTGGGTATCACTCACTAGATAATGACATTTGGAATAATCCTCCCTAAGGGAACATGTGGGTGGCCATTCAAAATAACCTTAATCAGTTAAAACCACATCTTCAGGGATAGGGGAAGGATCTTCTCCTTCATGAAAATGAGGTGGATCACCCCATGCAGGAAGTATCAATACCGGATGAAAATATCTAGGAGGCATGGGATGATCAACTATTCGAGGTTCTCTCTAGAAAGAAAGATATTTTGGAGGAAATTCTTCTGATACAGAAAATAATGGAAAGGGTTTTAGCGCATGTCCAGTGGCTCAAAGAGGCAAACAAAAACACTACATATTTTCATGCATGCATCAAATAGAGGAAGCATCCAAACAATACCAATTTACTTTTAGATGATAGCTCTTACTCTAATGATAAGGATGTGCAAGGAGCCTGTGCTCATTCCTTCTTCCATGATCTACTCGTGGGTACAAACCCTCTGATGCCCAATGGTTATGTGGGAGTGGAAATTTGATTATTTAAATTGATTCCCACTACCTTATCTTCCAAACACAACATGGGGATATGTTTTATTCCTAAGGATAATGAAATATATGATGCCATGTTGATCCTGAAAGTAGGCAGTGCTCCGAGACCCGATGGATTCCCAGGCTCATTTAAGATGGCCTCGTGGGATGTGGTGAAGGAGGACATTGTCTCAGTTGTCCAAGATTTATTTTACAGTGGTAACCATCCAAGGGTTTATTCTTCCACCACTCTTGTGCTTATTCCAAAATTAATAAACCCATTCTATATTTTCCACTATAGTCTTGTGAGCCTTTTCAACTTTAGTTACAAAATTTTGGCATGTGTGATCAACTCCCACCTATCTGTGAATCTCCCTCGATGGATTTCAATGGAGAAACGTGGATTTGTGAAAGGTTTCTCATTCAAATGCTCTATCACACTCTCCCAAGAGATGCTCAAATATATGAATATCAAGTCTTGCAGATCCAATGCTGCCATTAAGCTGTACATGACAAGGCATATGACCGGGTGGAGTGGAAATTCATCAACAAGACTCTGGATTGTATGGGCCTTGACTCCAGGAATATGGATCTCTTATTCAATTATTTCAGTTATTTGTGGCCGGTGGTTACTGCCATGGGGATGTCTTTTGGGTTCTTTAAAGCCACCAATGGGCTTAGGTAGGGAGACTCGATCTCTCCAAGCCTCTTCTTTCTCTCCTAAGACATTCTCAGTCACCACTGCAACATAAAGATCAATAATGGGGAGATGATTCCTATGAAAAGAAACATGAGAGACAAGAATATTTCCCACCTGATGTTCGAGGATGATATTTGCATATTCATTAATGTAAGGATGAAATACATCAAGAGTATCATGGAGATTTTGGAGGAAAATTCCCACTGGAGTGGACAGGTGGTCAGTAAGGAAACAAACAGATCTATATATATAAAAAATGCACTTCAATATGGTCTTAGGATATCCATTATTCCCTTGAAATGGATAGAGGCATCTTCCCCATGGAATATCTAGGATCCCCTATATCTCTAGGTAGACATTGTATTTAATATTTTTATTTTCTTTCCTGTAAGATTACTGGTCACATTCTCAACTAGAATAATAGGTATCTATCTTTTGGAGGATGCATTGCTCCCATTAATAGTGTGCTTCTTGAAACCCCTATTCATGTTCTTTCATCTGTAAAAGTATCATAGATGGTGATTTATAACATATAAAATATCTGGGCAGGATTCATCGGGGACCCATATTTGGAAAGAAAGCGCCATTGGGAATCCTAGAGGAAGGTGGCTCATCCGGTCTGGGAAGGTGGCATCAATGTCTGCTCTCTCGAAGACACCACCCTCTACATGCATGTGAAAAATTCCTGGTATATTCTGGAAAAGTTCATGATGTGGGGAAAACCCATGAACTCTTTTCATTTTCGTAATCCCTCATCGGAGACCCTCCAAGGATCTCCGCTCTAGAATTTCATTTGGACCCTTCTTGTTAGTCTCCAACCACACTCCTGATGGATCATGGGGTAGGAAGAGATCATGTTATTGCAAAAAAATTGGGAAGGGGAGTCCATTAGGTTTTTGGGATTCCCAGATCCCAATATCTCCTTCATAGATGACAAAAGCTACTCACCCTTCACCAACATAGTGTTGGACGCTGATCAACAGGACACTTTTAAAATCATTGACCTCTCCCCTAAACTAGATCACTATATATGTTCTCCATCCTCCTTGGGGTCCTTCTCCTCCTAGGAATTCCATAGAATTATTCCCTATCAGGAAAACAAGGTCTCTTGGAATGAAATCCTCTGTCCCAAGTCCCATCCCTATAAATAAAACTTTCTTTTATGGTGAAGCTGAAATAGATCTATTCTCATAGATGACAACATCAAATGTTAAGGTATTCCACTGGATTCTCATTACCCATGTTACAGGAATAGAAAGGAGGAGACTTTGTATGACCTATTCTTCCAACGCGACTAGGAATGTGGTGTATGGAGCACCATTGGAGAATTCACAGCCTTTTCTATTCCCAGCATGGTTGATGTTTGGTTCCTCGAGAGGTGGTTTCATGGTTCGGGAAACAGGGGCCCGAAGAAAGAGGCTCACACCATTATCTTACTTGAGGGGTTATGGAGACTATGGACTGCATGTAAAAAAGGTGAGACATGGTGGGGTATCATCCTCTTGTAGTGAAATCCTCACCAGAACCAAAAACATTCTTCTGGATCTCACCTATCTCTTGACCAACTGGCAAGATTCTCCATCCCTCTGATTCTTCAATGAAGCTCCCACACTGCCAAGCCAGGTTCTAACTCTGGCATAGGTCACTGGGTCTGATGGCTCCCCCCATCCAGAGGTCTCAAACTGAACTCTAGTGGTTCATGTTGCATGGGGGTACTCTATGGTTTAGGAGTGGTACGTGATAACATAGGGTCGGTAATCCATGATTTCTCCTCCCACCTTGGAAGTGGATCTTCCCTTCAAGCAGAGGCCAGGTCTATTTTCCAGGGTATTAGTTTGTTCTATCAGAAGGATATCGAGTTATCGGAGGTTGAAACAGACTCCAAAATCCTATATAATTCCATGCTTCATCTTATCCCCACCCTTTCTCTATTTCATACATCATCCGAAAGTTCAGGGGTATTATCATTAGCAAAATAAAAGTGTTGCATGTGTTGAGAGAAGAGAACCAAGTCACGGATCATCTTTCTTTCTTTGATGTTTCTGGCCCCAACACCCATTTCCTCCCCAATGTGATGTCTTTGAAACCTGAAGGTGTTAATTTGATTCGAGGGGATTCCCTCATTCTTCACTACTTCAGAACCCCATGATCCATGTATGTTTAGGTCTAGTGTGCCTCTTTCTTTGAATAAAAAATTACTCGATGATGATATCCACCAACCTTTGAATTAAAACCCTTTCACTACCTGATATTCTCAAATCGTACCCCTATTAGAGTATCAACTGACATTACTCCACAAGAACTTTCCATGGTTAGGCCCAACATTACTATAAAATGGGCAGAAATAAAATAATGCGTAGAACCTATATCAAATAAAGAACTAGTGATCGTGGAAGCTACAAGAATCGTACCTCAAACAGTCGATAGTCCTACCTCACCAACCTTATGTGTATTCTGAACTATATGAAGTTGACTTTTCCCTCTACCTTAGGCTCCAGCCTGAGTACCCTATACTGTACTACCCTGTTGGTATGGGTGATCTCACCCTGGAGTTCGACGTCTACCACCTCTAACAGTATGACCCATGGAGCTCCAACTTACTTTCTGATACAAGGTAACTAACCCCATTTTTGAACATGGAATTTGCCTCTAACTTCCCTCATTTCCCAACTATTATGGGTTCCTGTAGAACCTCTGCATATGCCATATCCATCCACATGCTCGACACTCAACTGGTGGTAGGGGAAACTGTCCATGCATATACCCCAGCCAACCACATTTATAACAAACCACCTAGTCACCACCCTAAGATGTTAACCCCCGTTTCTATCTACTTTTTGTTCTTCCACCCTATTGAAAATTTCAAAAACGGTGATTCCTACTCTAGGAAGCCGCACCACTTTCTTGTCCAAATGGAACCACATGCTCAAAACCTGAATCTCCTTTCTCATTCCCCTATGAGATTAGGGCTTATTCCACCACTTTAGAAAACCATTTTAGTTGTAATATATTCACCTGAGACCTGATCTGGTGCCTCAGCCTATCCTGGAATCATTTCTCCATGGTTACCTCGTCTCCTATCAACATCTAAACAAAGAATCACAAATTAGCGAGATTGAATATAATATTTTATTCCTGACAATGTGTCTTGGGTAAATCTCATAAAGTCTATATCCTTATCCTTACTCAAAATTTCTGGGTAAAAGTGTTTGAGAAACTTCTCCTGAAAATCCTTCCACATGATTTCTTCATCCTACATTGTTTGATCTATAATGTCCCACCAATGCTTTTATTTACCTCTAAGCATATAGGCTGCTAAATTGACTCGCTTCTTGAGAGGAGTCTCTACAAGGTAAATAATAGTCTGGGTAGACTCTATACAAAACTCTACTACCTACATCCCACCCTCTTTGGTAAAATTCGGAGGGTGAAGCATCTGAAACTCCCTGGTACGCTCAAACATACTTGGTGCAACCCACCCTAGGTCCCGCTCCATCTTCTGCATAAAAATTGGAAAATTTATCATGGAACTTCTCTTTGTTATCTTCTTGGATCGCCATGTTCTCTTTCTCTAATACTTGAGGATAATTCTCATTAACATGCTTCTATCGACCAACCAGCACATGTCTTCGTGGTGGCATTTCTCTACAATCCCAAACCCAAGATTTAGAACAAAACCCATAAATCTTGCACAAAAATATAGAGGAAGGCTCATCACTAGTCATAAAAAAATCATTTCACATACACCACACAATAGGTCGGATCATACCTGGCACACTACCCTCAACCATCCCAACCAAGGCCATGGATAACATGGGGTATTTAAATCACATGACTAAAATCCTTTCTTTCAACACCATTTTAAAACTATTATAACATCAAAACTTACTCCAATAGAATTTCATTTCAAATACCACCCTTTATTAAGAATAACTCAATAAATATTGTTTAACTTTTGTCTCCCCTTATGAAATATTCTGTTTTGTTTTGTTAGACACAATTTTCACCACTTCTAAAAATTACAAATGCATTTTACCCTTTATGTCCCACAAACCCATCCCATGTGAGTGTGCCTACTAAGATTCATGCCACTTATATACATAGGTTCCTATAATGAGGCATGAATGAACAAAATCATGCCATTCTAGCCATAGGAAAAATACCATGAAACTATCACATCACACCACATGTGAATCACCCAATGGTGAAATATCATCAAATGTAACAACAACAAACAAGAACTAAAATTCCCACCTGGGGTGACTTGGGTTTTTCATCATACTTGGGTTAGCTACTCCCTTGAATTAGCTCATTAACAATGCCTGACATTGTCCTAATCTCTTTTCTACCATCCCAAAATAGTAAGAAAGTAAAATACCACATCTGATACCACATTGTAATTTCCTCGAGCTTGAAGCCACTAAATGGGTGCCCTAGACCAATTCATTACATGACCTCAAGCACGGATCCCTATATTATAGAGGTTTTCAACAAGTAGTGAGGGTCTAATTGTTTTTCTGGTGATACTATACCCTCTTTAAAATAGTTATATAATTAGAACACAATTTAAATTGGGGAAAAAAGGAAACAACCAAATAACAGGCATAAATAACCAACTCCTGAACTATGTGCAACTATATACAAAAGTAAATATGTCATGCCATGCTATAGTTCCAAGTGAAAAAAACTGAAAAGGAAAGAAAAACTATAGAATCCCTAAAATAGTCTATACTCTAAGTCTATAACCTCATCTATACATGTCCCATGTTCAACTAAATTCCCTAGAATAGGACCCTTTCCCTTTTACAGACATGCAAGAATGAACTCTGCTCGGGTACCCAATGGAAGCCTGAGTAGGGTGTGAGTACAACTTAGTATCCCACCAATATCTGTGTCTAAAAAAATATCCCACCTTTCCGATATAGCATGTATGTGAAAAAATAATGGAATTTTGAGGGAAAACTATTAAATACGACATTCAAGGTCATGTTCCTTTATGTTACACAAACATTTAAACCAAGTTCACTACGTAAGCATATCATGGTTTAGTTCACTCTTTTTCATGTGATCAATGGATCAGGCATGATCAATTTTCTAAAGGAATATGGGAATAAATCAATTCATATGTCACTAAGAAACACATCATAATAACCTCATTAGCCTCACCTAGAAGACTCAGTTTGGGTGGAATGAAACCATTAAGGGAATAGAACTCTATATCCTTCCCTAACCTATTCATTTAGAGAGTTGAGTTTAGAAACTCAGTAAAACTCAATCTGTGGGCATAGAACCTCGTGTCTATACCCAAATCTACCAAGCCATGTGCACATGATTACTTATCATTCTCCAAAACAACCACATTGTAACCAAGCATAACCAATATCATTAAAAACATCACAACAATATCAAATAAAAGGGAATAAATATTAATCCACAATCTATTAACACATTTATTATTTATAACACATAACCATTTCCCCTATTTCCCATTCCCTATTCCTATCTCACTAGGAATATTCTATTATAAATGTTATTCCATAACATATTCCCATTAATCCCATTTAACTCATTTTCATTCCAACCAAACAACCCGTATCTGTTATCCATAATGTACACACCTTTACATAATCCTTTCTAAAACATTATATTATCCAATTAACACATTAATCATTGGATCTATGTAGACACAAATCAAATTCACATCTTACATTTTCATTATCCCCATTCGGAAGGGTCAGCGCACCCCATGGGTGGCCCAAATTTAGTCAAGTCATCCTATATGAATCGCATGGGATCATGAGGAGTTAAATAGATTATTTAAACTCCCAATACCAAAAATAGTGCTAATCTAACCAAGAACTCATTAATTTATAACAATAATAAAACCCTACATGAACAAATCAAAATATGAACTATGGGATATAACTTCTAGATCACCAAACATGAATCTATTAGTGAAAACACTCCCAATAGAGGCCTTAGATCCTAATTCAACCAACCCTTAAATCCTCAACCTTGATCTCACCAGAAAAAAAGGCTTTTAGATCTTTAAAAGGAGATGGGGAAAGAATGGAAAACCTATACCAAAAAGAGAGACAAGAGAGGGATTAAATGTACATGGGTCTTCAATATGCAACCAACAGAACTCCAAATTACCTAGGAATGAAGTAGAATCACCCTTTTGAGCTTTTGAAAGCTTTGTTTCGTCACTAGGGTTAAGGGGGGAAGAGAAGGAGGAAATCCTAAGTGATCTTTAAAATTCCCATAATGGAATTTTTTTATATTTCTCAACTTTACTGGGTCGCACGGTTTACCCACACGGTTATCCAAATCATGCGCAATGTTTATGAGATCTATTGTCCCAAAATCACCCCTTCACATAGTTTCATAAGAATTCCACATGGTTATATTAACCGTACAATAACCATTTGTAATCCTCTTTCCAAGGATGCACAGTTACCTAGGATGCACTGCATGGGTTTCACTAACTGTTCCCAAACAATAAAACAATCCCTAAAACTATTTTTTATTCCTCCTCCATGTCCTGAACCCCTAGAACACCCCCTACTCCATCTCATGATATTTGGAAACCCCTTATTTGACCAATGGATGGGACATAAGAAGAATCAATAACAAAATCATTCTTTAAGAAAAAAATCTCGGATATTACAATTTAGATGTGAAAATTTCTGAGGCTGAAAAAGGATGGTTTGACTATTTTTTAAGAAACATTTCATGATTCTAAATTTCATTTTCAAGTATGGTTTTATCCTAACTCCAATTAGTATAAAGTAAGATCCTTATTCATGAAAACACAAGGAAAGTTCCCACAATTCATCATTTCAGCGTAAAAATTGTTAATCTGTTCAAACATGATTTTTCTTAAAGCTCTAGATAGGTACAACATTCTTTCTCCATTGTAAGATCCCAAAAGTAAATACTTATTTTATCATTAATGAACTTAAAAAATTAATTTTGAAAGAATTATTATTTTATTAGTAAAATTGTATCTTCAACATTTTATTTTCCACCCAAAGTGTCACCAAATAATGCTTCATAATACAAGATGTCTTCTCCCACACTTAAGTTCAACTAGATTATGAAATTTTACTTCAAGAGAAGGTCGGATATGGAAAATTGGCTCATAATGTGGCTTCCCTAAAAGGATGTACATGTATTTTATTTGATACAGGGATTAAACAATCAAGTTAATCTATAATGAAAATGATTCTTATAAAAGGGGACTTTAAAACCAAAGAAATGGCTTAATCATTTAAAAGAAAAGTGCCTCAAACCATCACATTTCGATAGAAATAAATCAAATTTTGGTTAAATAAAACATGGTATGGTTCTCTCAAGAATTGAGTTGAATGAAAAAAAATATGAAAATAATAGTTCAAAAGCCTCATATGAAATTTATTTCTATGATAAATACAGTTATATGTGGCATGGAATTCAAAAATCAGATTACTTTTCATGAAATGTATAATGATTAAAACATGAAACAAAGTCATTTTCAACATTCATTGATGCTAAATTTCATAAAAAAAATTCACTCATTTACATGTGTTTCCAAAATTTCAATGATAATCATTTCATATCAAATGTTATAGAAACACACAAAAATTTGGAAAACAATTCTTTTTTTTGATAAATAGAAAAGTAAACAATTGATATTACTAAAATACAATGTTTCCCTCCCCCAAACATAAATGATATAGTGTACACAATGAATTCAAGTTGATTTAACATGTAATACTATTTTTAATTTAATCACAACAAGCATGAAAGTGTTAAAGAGAGGTAAAACCTGACTTATTAGCATTGTAGTGATGATTTAATATCCTAAGTGTTTCACACATGACAAACTACAACAAAAAGTAGTGAAAATAACATTGGAAATTTATTAAAATCAAATAAAATAGAAATATTGAGATAAAATAAAGATAGATCATTGTTTAATCTACCATGTTGGCCTTGGGTTTTGACTGCCTCTAGATGGGTAGTTCTAGTTGGTTATCCCCAATCTGATGGTGGGTGGAGTTTCTTACTCCTGAACCACCAACACTTCTTCTTTTTATCATATATGTCTTCTTTTTTGTTGAGTAATAAATGGATATATTACACCAAATCCATCCCTGTGAAAATTAGATGCATCTTTTTTGGTGTCGTTTTGAAAAAGAATGATTCCTCTTTCTTGGTTTTCAGTTTTCCAACTACTTATTCATTCTCATGTGGTTGCTCGTGGTTTGCTGCATCAAAAGAATATCCAAATAGAAATCAAGGTTTAATTATATTTCAATAAAATTGAAACATGGTGAAGAAATATCAAATTAATCTCTTTTAAAGTAAAATTTTGTTTTCTCTTTTTCCTCAAGAAAATCCTATTTGGTCTCCTCTTTAACTCTCTCTAATAAGTGCTCAACAAGTTCAAGGGTATCTAGATGTTCTTCGTCAGTTGTGTATTCTTTTTATTCCTCATCGACCAAGGAAAAAGATGTGTTTACCAAATCTAAAAATTTAATTAAAGGGGAGGTGAAGCTCAATTAAGATTCAATAAAATGATAAGATAATGAGTTCATGAAAATATATTCTCCCTGATTTTGTTCATATTTAATTGCTTCTTCAATGGAATAAACCTCTTGGAGTTGAGTTGTAGCAGATTGAGGTACGTAGTCAGGCTCCTACAATTGTTAGATATCCTTAGAAAAATCTAGTAATAATAAGGGGCATATTCTTGGACCCTAGAAAAATTATAAAAAAATTTAAATTAATGGGATAACTCATTTAGCTCCTTGGCCATTGCTTAAAAATTGTTTCCATGTCCTCCCTCAGGCCTACTATGAATTCTTGGATTGCATACTCCCCATTATTTTATTTCAAAAATAACCTCACCTATCTAATAATAATAGAAACACCATCCTTTATGGAAAAGGATGAGATATTAATTGGTTAGTTCACTTTTGGGTAATTATTCCATGAATTAAAGAAATGTTCATTTGAAAACAACATGCTAAAATAATTTTTAACATTTTTTTGTAAAGTTTCAAATATTTATATTTAGATTGTGGAACTACCTATCTAGAAATGGAACCATGTTTTGACACATTCCTATCATGGGGTGTAAAAAAAATATTTCAGAAGTTAAAATGAAGTACAACGATTAACGTAGGTTGCCTCCAGAGAGGAGCATATAACAATAATGTTTATCACTCTAAATTTCAAAATGAAGTGTGGTTGTTTTTGAAATTTTTTGGTTTTGAAAACAAATAAATGAATAACATTAAAGAAATAAATCAAAATATTTAAAACAAATTGAAAAATATTATGATTAAAAATAGTTATAATAATTGGGTGATCAAGTTTGGGTTGGTTTTCCAATTGCAATGTTATCATAGTTCTAATTTATCCAATCCTCTTTTACTAATAAGATTAAAATTTGATTTCACGATTGATTCCTATCACTCCCATGGTCAATGGTAATAGTGAGAGTAGAACATAAAAATATATTAGTTTGGTCTAATCCCTTTCCTTTTTTAAAATATTTTCAGTGAATATAATCAATTGGTTTAGGTAATTTCTTATCAGGTCTTCTTTATCCCAAACAATCAAGAATATGCACTACTCCTCCAACATGCACTAACGATCACCGAGTACCTCACCACTAAACCTGGATATATTCCATTGTATATAGACCAGAACCTAGTTGAGGGAGACAATTTTCATTTTATAAATTAATAATAACAGAATAAAATGTCAAATACAATCACACTTGATAATATAAACAATTATTAGAATTGAAACCAACTTCACAGAAGAGATAAATATTTCATAAAATTAAGTTCTTCAACTCAAACATTAAAAAGGGTAAAACCTCTCCTTCTCTAATCACTTAGAGTTTTGACCCACCATAGTAAGGGTAATTGAGAATAAGGGGGAATAATAATTCAATAAAAATTAAAAATAAAGGAAAGAAGGAAAAAGAAGAACAAAAAATCTCTAGAATCTATCCTCTAGAAGTTCTCTTCTGTTTTTCCAATTAGAAGGATGAAACATACTAAGAACCCTTCTTATAAGATGATCCAAATGTAGTTGGATATATACCCTTAAAATTTTAAATATTTTGGATCTATTTCAAATAATTTATGTCCACCTAAATAATACTGACTTTTTATGGTATCTAGACACTATTCCAATAACCCCACTTTGACCGATCAAATGGTGGACCTAATGAAAGGGTTTCTCATTGAAAGTTAACATGAATCTTTCCCTTTGAGTAATATTTCAAAACCATCTTGAATATTTCCATTTTGAGGTTGTTATCTCAACATAAACCTCTTGAATAAGGTACATTCGATTCTGCCAACCAGAATAACTCTTCAACTTAGTCGATTTTTTTAGGCTTTTGGGAGTTAGAATGGGATTTTATTCCAAAAGAAGAATTATTTTCCCAAAAACCATGGAATCATAAAGAAAATGAATCACAGTAATTGTATCAAAATTATGGATTTTATGCACGATAAACATAAGTAATAGAAAACTGCTAAATGTCCATATTTAACCAACTTTCACATTTAAGCTTAAACTCTACCAAAATCATAAAATGATGAAAATCAGATCAAATTGATTAATTGGTTGGGATTAAATCAATTAATACTATATTTAGAAATGTGAAATTATTATATTTATCAATTAGGATTATATAATGTGTTCAAAGTGCCTCAGACCAAGATTTATTGCATGAAATGATTTTAGAGGTTCAAATGGAATGCCCTTTGTGAAAGAGGTTTCTGCCTTATGGACTTGTATTGAGTGATGAATTATTTATTCTGGTGGAAAGCGAGGATGTGAGAACTTATTATTTTAGAGGCTTATTAGGGTAGTGCTAGTAGCATAGGGCTGTTATAGGCCACATTCAGAAGTATCATGAACCCATCGTAGAGGACCTTCTCTATAACCATATCAACAAAGTCAATAGAGATAAGATGGAGGATGAGTCATCTTATAATAGTATACAAAAATTCTCAAGGAGGTTTTTGGTTATCTGAAGAGGGGATGGAACAATGGCTTGGATCTGTGCTAGGGAAACAACTTCACATATGAGTGAGACTGAGCCTTCTAGGCCTGAATAATATGCCAAGATTTCAAGGAAGAGTTGAAGTGGGTAGGAATTTATGAACCATCACAGCCCTCACAATTCCATGTTTATCAGTCATAGGATATCATGCTTGAGCAGTTGATTATATGGTCACTAAAGACCAATACATTCCATATGAATCACGAGGAGGTCAACTTCAGCCTCCCGTACCTTCACCAAATTGTCGTGATCCCGGTCTAGGGGAAGTGTATAAGGAATTTCTCCCCATAAAGAATTTATGGGGGCCAAGAGCAGTTTATTTCCATGGTGAAGGTGTTACTGGATCTGTTGCATGGAACCAGTGAAGAGAAGTTAAGGATGAGGGATGTTCTCTCCATGCAATGGTTTGGATAGTTTATAAATGAATCATTGACAGAACTAGATGATGGAGAGTATCTAGAATATAATATTCTTCTTTGACATCAAACATGTTATGGTGGATAGTAGGGCAAGGATGGATCCTACTAGTTGATTATGGAGGTATTATAGTGGATGATTTGGGATCCAATGTTAAGAACAAAGGCCATCCAATATTCAGGTTGATATGATTCATTACGGTGATCATTTTCAATTAGATGCTCCCAGTGAGGGACACACACATAGTAGTTCATCTAAAGACTTTATTAATGATGGGGATTATAGTGATGAGGTAGTACATCAACCATTTAATACCATTTATGGATATGTTATACAAAGTACTTAAATATATCAGCGAATGGACGGTGTCATGACATATGTGTGGGCCCTTTCACATTCTGTATAATTGGGTGGTTTCACACATGGTAGGATAGAAGTACCTAAACCCCATTTCCCCTCTCATGATTAACTTCCTACCAATGATTCTGAATATCTTGAGAGAAGTTCCCCATTCAATTTGTGTTCAGTGAAAGTGCTAGATAAGGTCGTGTTGGTTTAGCACTTCATGTTTCATCTGTTTTCCCTACCCATGGGGGTGGTTACCAATGAAAGTGAATATATTGAGGAATAAAGATCAAAACTCATTTCCTTTCATGGAGGTGTACTGGTAGTAAGGTTTGAATGTGAGCCATACCACCCACACTGATTTTCAAGGAAATTCATGTGTTTACATAGATTGAACCAAAAGGTGTATTCTAGGTGCATCCTGAGTATCATCCTTTTGTGATGGGGCAGTTATGGAACATTTTCACGTGTAAAAATTGGTACATGTTGAATGAGCTTCCACCACCCAATGATGTGTATTTTATTACACACAATTACACACAGAGTTGTGCGAATGCATACCCTAGGGGTATGTTGAGGAAATGATCCATCGGTGCCAATGAGTGGGTGATCCCTTCACCAAGGGGATGGGGGAAAGCAGTTCATAGAAATAACTATTGTGAAAAATTTGGTTCAATGGGAAGGACAATAGTATTGGGTCTGGTAGTTCATGGGCCCAAACAGATAGGGGGTCTAGGGAGAGTAACAACACCAATCCCGATGTACTTGGGTAGGTGGTTAAAAGAAGAAGACGGTCCCTCTAGGGTGACCCTAAGTGTGTATGTCCAATGTATAGGGAAATTATTAGGCCACTTGAATGTTCCTAGTGACATCATGTACCCGAAAACATGGTAGGCCTAGGGAATTCACAATCACATCACCACTCCACATGTGGTGTGGTAGTATTTCATCACCGATGGGATATTCCTCACTAGGTTGGGCCATAAAAGGAAGGATTCCACAAACCTCATGATGAAGTGATGAAATACATAGAAAATATGGGATATGTAATATACTCCTAGGATAATGTGTGTCAGTTGACCGATCGAGTGAGGATTCTATTTGGCATGTCTTCCCCACCTGATGCCCTTATGAGACATGAATCCATGGTTGAATGTGATAAATCAAATCAATTTTTATTGGGGGACGGATTCCTAAAAAATCATATATTGAGATATATATTCTACCAAAAATCAAGTAAATTCACTATTCTATGTATGGTTTTTAATGTTTCTCGATGTCAAAACTCACTTTGGAACATTTCATTACTTATGCAAGAATCAACTATTAAGAAGGAAGGAAAACTCTACGATTGAACTCAAGAAGAGTGTTAGGGAGCCTCATCCCATGAAGGGGTGAGTATGGGGACCCATTAAGAAATTTTTGTTGTGGGTGATCATCTATCGATGCCTAAAACTGAGGCAGTGACAACAGCGGTTGAGGGAATAGTGGAAGTGGCTAAAATTCTAATGGAGACAGCTAGAGAGGCTACAACGGTTGGGCCCACCATTGATATTCCACTATAGGGGATTGATGAGACCATAACCTTGGTTGAGGGGGATGAGGAAAGTCCCACAATAATTCTTTCCAAGGGAGTTGTGGTGGTAGAGCCTAACAATGAGGTTCCACCAGAAGTGACTTTTGGAGATGAAGTTGTTATGGAAAGGGAGATGACCGCACAAGATGCTAAAGTACTGTGGGAGGTTGTATTGGATGTTATTATATCATAATTTTTACTTTTGGTGGTTATAAGAGATGATTATGAGGTCATTCCACAAACAAGGGAAACTAAGGAAGATGGGATGGCAACATCCACCATGATGACGTGACAAGGTGTAGTGGAAGCATATGACACTTATAGATTGAATGGTGAGATATTGTTTCCAGAGATAGTTCTTGAGCCTCTTACAGCTGAGGAACTACACCAGAAAGATTTGGCTGACACTATATTGGCTATCTTTCCTCCTCATGGTCCTACATCGCTTGAATATTTCAAGCACTCTTTCCTAGAGGTCATCAAGGATAATTAGGTCATCCATTGAAAGGTATGGAGGAACGTGTGAAGCTTCATCGCCTGCATCTGGATTTATGATCTACCATAATGGGTTTGATCTCTCCTAAATTCGTTAGTCCATATAGGGACTAGTGGGGTGGATTCTAGAACTCTTCATGTGTTGTCTTGGGTCTTCCTTGTCAGGTGAGAACACACAGAATAGAAGGATCTTGAGCATGTTTAGAGGAAGAACAAAATGGGGGATACCAATCACTTAAGAAATATGTGGATCATATAAACCATATATAGGTGCTAGAATAGGAGTAAAATATGGTCACTCCTACTCAGGTTGAGACCGAAAACATTCTAAAGGATCAACTGGTAGCGTTTGAGGCCATGGAAGGTGAGATCAAGAATGTAGAGGTTGGGTTATAGGCAGAGCAAGACTGACAATGAATTGGGTCAAACGATGTTCTCTCCAAGATAGATGAGAAAAAGGATGTAATTGAAGAGTAAAAGCAGGTCTTTGATTCCACCCAATAGATGATGGCTGAGCTTGAGTGCTTGATCACTAAGGTTGATCCATAGTGTAAACTTTTATCGAGGGAAGGCTGAGATATGTGGATGACCCCCTAAAACTCTAGTTTTGATTAATTTTTATGCTCAAACATATTTACTTGATTTATTTTATTACATAAATTATATTTCTGAGAAAACCAACAACTAATACCTATGATAACATCTATCATGCCTTCTGTGAAAAAAAAGTGATGACCATGTGATCCCTTCTCATATGAGAATGTTATAAAATCAGTGAGTACTCAAGGATTTCTATTGTTTACCGATAAAAAAGAGTGTCTAGGATTGATAGAGGCTATGGATAGAGAACAAGGCTCTCAAAACATCTGAATTTCTTTTCTAATGTGCACTAATAATCAAACAAGGTAACTCTATGGGTGTTGAATTAGACCTAAAAAAGGGGAATGGGAAATGTGAATCACATTTCCCAAAATAATGAAGAAAAGATAGTTTCATTGCGATAAAAGATAACTATTGACCATGTTTGAAAACACAGATTCCATTTTATTAGCCAAAAATGGGGAAAAACAACAGTCAACTGTTGGACATGTTTGAAACATGGAACCTATCTCATAATGTCCTCCAAATTCTTTCAAGGAATTGTCCCATTACTATATGGAACTAGAATATATCATTAGAGGGTTCCATTAGACATGGAATAGGATGAGGATCCAAATAAGGGGAATAAAAAGTGTGAAAGTAGAGTGATGTAATGTTATAATAGAGTAGAACACTCTAGAAATTATTTCATTTTGGATTAGAGTACATTGGTGTAAGCATATTGGACTGAAAAAAGATCAACCCTAGCCTCTAGGGGAGTGCAGTCTTAGATGTTGAGTGAGGGATGAATGAACATGAGTGATACAGTAGATGACTTGTACCAATGTAAAGGGTCTCAAGAAAGGGAATATGGTACGCTATAGTTTTATATCATGCTAAAAGGATGATAGATTACATCATATGGTGGGGATGTTGGACATGAATTTTAACATCATATTGTAAGGAAAATGCGTTGAATAGTTTAATGTCATGTTATTAGGGTGTACCTCACATTTTAACGTCATCTGATTGGGACATTGCACATTGTTTAAGGTTTCACTTCTTAGACCATGGGTTTTATATCCCAAATGGACATCTGAAGTGTGAATGAGTGAAAAAACATTATGAATGAGGGAAAAGAAGGAAAAAAATCAATACAACATATTCATGGGAGGAAAACCTACATACATTTTAAAGTCTTGATTCTAGGACATTAATCCTTTGTTTAAGGTCATGGAGATTATATCAAGTGCTCCATTTTTCAGCTTGACCACATTGGTACTCACCCTACCAGAACTCCTATTCCCATAAGAGTCATGATCAGTGTGGGAAAAATGGAATGGTAAGGGGGTATTCATAACATATATAAGTGAACTATAGAAGCAAAGAGGCACTAGGTTTATAATTCCACTAAGATACAGGGAAGTATAAAGGAGATAATCCGAGACATACAAGGTTTGGATCAGGGGTGACCAATGGGCAGGGATAAAATGTTGAATATATTTGGAGAAAAGGAATCTCAACTACACCAGTCAGGAATGAGGCAAGAAAAGGAATAATCAACTGTTGAACATTTTAGAAATAAAGGATCTGTCATTTTATACTAGAGATACATTAGGTAATTATTCCAATATGTGTGGTGATCTATAATGGCATGAGACCATCACCATTAGGGGGTCCATATAGATGATGGAAAGAAAATCCAAGAAAGGATTGATGTGTGGAATGGGGAGTATCAAAATGTGGTATTCCAACCTAGGTTTTTTGAATACTTTAATGTCTTATTGTGTGGACTATGGATATTAGTTTCAAGTCATATAGCAAGAACCATGATCACATTAGTTTATGGTTATAAGTTTTGGACTAAGATTGATAGTTTAGAGTTGTTTTATTTGGACTATTGGGGAAATGTTCGGTCCATGGTAATATATGTAACACAATAGGTAAAACTAGAAATGAATGAGGCCACGAATTCTCACACACCATATACAATACTTAAGTTGAACTTTATACAATTTATGGTCATAATTCATGGACCCATGATGGGGCCAAGGGGGAAATGTGAACGAACCTATGGCTGAGTATGGAGATGAGATGTTTCAATGTTTCTATATATACTATGAGGATGGGAATTGAGCCAAACGTAGTTCTAGAATACGACACTATAGAAGACCAACATCGATGAATATAATCCCCTCTGATGAGGGAACTAAAAGCATGTAAGTTTAAAATGGGGTGGAATTGTAGTTTAGAATGATAAATTGAGAACATTGATCTATGTAGTTTAATTTCATAAAACTCATTCTATAGGGGATGCAAATAGTTTGAGGTCATAATTCTTGGAACTATTACAAGAAATTTAAGGTTATGTCACATAGTCCATAAAATGACTATTATTTTAGGGTCTTAATGAATGGAACATAGTTGGGTGCCTCAAACAGACATGTGTAGTGCATATGAGTGAAAACCCCACATGAATGAGGTCCAATGAGGCCTACACCGTACTACATATTATTGGGTAGAGGGCTTGCATACAGTTTAGAGTAGAGATTCTTAGACAATAGGATCTCATTTTAAGGATGTGGTGTTCGGACCAAAGAGGAGACTCCAAAATAGATATGTGTAGCACATAGGAGTGAGAAATAAACATCAATGAGGGCTATGGAGACCTGATTCCACACCGAATTTTCCCAATAATACTTTCATAATTTTTAAATTCAAGATGTTTGGACTTGTTGTATACAGCTTAAGGTCACATTTCATGGACTTTGGTTTCTTTTTTTATGGTTATAGAGCTCAGAAAAAAGAGTAAGGGGATTCTCAAAATGTAATGGGGGCATGGTGGGTTGAAAAATACATAATGAATGAGGGCTAAGGGGACCTGATGATGCACCGTGAGTTCCCATAAAGGCCTTAAAATGGTTTAAATTTTCTATTTCCAGACTAAAAAACCTAGTTTAAGGTCACAAAGTTCTAACCAATGAGGGGTTGTTCTAGAGGAACAAACATAATGTGTCATGGTAATAAACCTGACATGAATGGAGGGCCTAGGAGGCCAAATTTCCATATACACACCTTAAAATGGAATGAACATATTTTATGCTCATGTGTCTTGACCATAACTAAGGTCGAGGGACTAAATAGTTAATGAGTTTATGGTTGGGCTCGAAGAAGAAATGTTTGGGAGTTTCTATGTGTCCCATAAGGATGGGAATCAAGCTACATGTAGTTATATAATATGATGCACATAGTTTAAATTCACATAGTCTAGCCCATGTATAAAATAAGGATTCAAAGATTTCCTTGAATTGTGAGATTTGAATTTTGACATGAAAGAGGGACCAAGGAGGATCAACACCATGTGAAGTGATCCAGATGCCAGTTACACACAATTTAATGTCATACAGTCTGGACCATAGGGGATATCAGTTTAATGTCATGACAGATGGAATAGTAAAGGTCATCATTCGGGTTATTTGTGTGGTATGGGAATGGAATAAACTACTGTGAATGAAGTCAGGAGGCTCATACACCATACATATACCTTGAAATGTACTACGTATAGTTTACAATCATAATTCTTGGACTATGATGGAAGACAACGAGATGAATAGTTGATAAATTATTAGTTTGTCCAAAAGAAAAATTAGTTGGACATCTATACATATCCCATAAAGAATGGAATAAATAGAAATAGAGTTCTCGAACAAAGTGTTGTGAGGCCAACACCGGTGAGGGAAATACTCTCTAGTGAAGGAACTATGGAACCCATGATTAGCGTGCAGCATCCTAGACTTACTATGGGTAATATTGTATTTTAATGTAACGAATTGAGGACCATGGGGGTGTTATGAATGGGGTATCCATTGCACAACAGCTATAACCCGATGTGAATGAGCACTAAGAAGGCTCACACTGCACAAAATATTCTAGTGGAGATTCCTACTTACAGTTTGAAATCATGATTCTAGGAATTAGGCTCCTATTTTATGGTCATAGAGATCAGATAATATTAAGGGAATATCTCAAAGGTGTTTTGTGGTGACGCGAATGTGGACCAAGGAGTCACAACGTCACATTACAAATCCTTGAAGAAAATGAATCCCATGGTGAGGGGATCATCTCAACAAAAAGGGATATGTGGGTCACAATAAGAGTAACCCAATGAAAATGAAGAGTCAGAAAGCTCATGCCTCACAACACCTTCATGAGGTGATTACCCCATAAAATTTTAAGTCATGATACCTGTAGTAAGTGAACATGTCAACATCATGCAGCAAGAATTCCGTCCACTTTATGTGAAAGAATTTTCATCGTGGCTATATCCATGAAGAGATCTGGGTGTCAACACGTATATTTCAAGGGAAATAATAAATCTACAAGTATTTCATGAAGCATATATCCCTATGTAAGTCAAACATGTATACAGGGAGGTGGTGACTATTTTTCTGTTGGGTAATGGGTGGACCATGAGGTAAAATCCATGTGTCAAAACAGATCAATTTTGTATAAGAATAAATATTTATATAGTTATAGAATATAACATGGTTGATGACTCATTCTGGGGGTGACATCCTCTCAAGAGAAAACATTGTGGTGATGATAAGTTTCCCATCATGTAGCTTGGATGATAACTGTAACACGGTTTAACATCATACAACTTGGACATTGTTTGTTATGCAGTTTAACATCATGAAACTAGGAAATAAATTCCACAATTTTAGGTTGTGTGGTGGGACCAGTCCATGGAGTTCAATTTCATCTGATAATGAAGTTGATGGGTGTTTAGTTTAACTTCATATAGCTCGGAAGTTTGTTTTATGTAGTTTATCGTCATGTGGCTACGACACTAGTAATTACATAATTTAACATCATGAAACTTGTATGAGGGAAGATCCTAATATGAAGTACTTTTTTAGAAACTTTTTATTGGTGGGGGGATGGATTAACTCCTTATACATGGTGATCAAAGAGTATGTACTATTATTATATACCTTGCGAATGATATAAGGTAATTCCCAACTATGACACAACATTAGTGGATTTCAATCGAGTATCAGTTGTGTTCTGAGAACGAATACCATGTCACCTTAGAGGAAGGAGTGGAGGAAACATTTTTTGTTGAATTCTCTATCAATATTTTTCTTAGTGATTCTCTAGATAATTAATGTCTTAGAACATGTTCTCTTTTAGGGCTTCCAGCTCAGCTATAATATCTGGCTTCTTCTGATTATAGACATCTATTTGGAGTGAAGGAAACATAATTTAAATGGGTAGGATGACCTCGGTTCTGTACACCAGGGAATATAGAGTCACCTGGGTGGAATTTAGAGTCATCATCCGATAATCTGAGAGAATTTTGGGGAACTTGTCTAGACAAGTATTCTTATTCTAGACCACCATCTTTTATAGGATGTTGGAGAGGGTTTTCTAGAATTACTTGATCTATAAATATTCTTTCACTTTATAGTGGTAGGTATGGTTGGACCAGATACTATACATGTTATACTTATTCATTAGTTTAATAGTCTATACTTTTGTTCCGTTGTTGTTGAGAATGGTGTGAGGGACTCTGAATTGATGGATGATGTGGGACCTCAAGAATTCGATAACAGATAGGGACTTTACTTCCTTAAGAGTAATCACTTATAACCACTTGGAGAATAAATATGTCTTAGTCAAAATGAACCTGCATGGGTGGTCTGTTGATGGCTTATACAGTCCCACAATATCGAGTCCCCATACTATATAGGGAAAATAATACAAGGTAGTATTAAAGGGATTTATTGGTTGATGCACAAAGTTAGAAAGAATATAACATGTGTGAACCCACTTGTCATACTAAATATTATTATAGACCATAGTGGGAAAGAAGTATCCCAACCTTCGTATCTAGTGGGATAGCTCCAACCAAGTCTGGTGAGTTCCATATGACCCGACATGTACATCTTGAATGAATTCGGAAATCTCATCTCTTAATATGTAACAAATGAGAATTCCATTAATGAAACTTCTGTAGAGACTCTTCTCAAGGTCAGGCCCACTCTGGAGGGTGAACTGTGTTGCACGCCGAAAGATTCACTCATGTTCGGATCGGTCTGATGGGAGGGTACAGTGGTGTAGATAATCAACGAAAGGGGATATCCAATCAGACATTTCTTCCACTATAGGGGGGATCTGTAGGTCCTGATGTGGAATCTCCAATGGTAAGGAGGTTTACCTGCTAGCTACAAACGTCAACTGAGATGATGGGAGAGACCTAGTTAGGATCTATAAGAAATACAACTTGACTGTATAAGGCATTGGAATGAACATTTTTTGACCATGGAACATGGGTCACCTCTGGATAGGAAGGGGACTATGCCATTAGTTGGAGAGTGTGCCCCATTAGGGGAATGTGCCTTAGAGTTTTCTTGATGTAATTACCATTTATTTATTAGATTAAAAAACTGAAAGTATTTTTTATATGAAATAAAGGATCATCAATCCCCTGATCTAGCTCGAGAACAATTATGAGAGCCTTATACTCATACCTGTTGTTGGTGAATCCTTCTGAAAACAAGAAAAATTAGGGGATAATAGCCTATGAATGAGTGATGAAGATGATTTTTAGGCCTAATCTATTGATCTTGGGATAAGTGATCCTTCTACTGATTAAAATCCAAGAGACTCAATAAAAATGAATATTCCAGTATGGAATAGCATGATCTACTGAGATGATGGATTTTTCTGTGAAGTCAACATATAGAGTCCATCCTTCAGGAGCTGGATGGGCATCTATGAAGTCTAATATTTCATTTTTTTTGTCTACTTTCTATAGAACGAGCCTAATTTAGAACCTATGAAGGATCACCACCCAGAATTCTAGACATCCTTTCAACAATTATTGATTCAAGATATAATTTAGCGAATCAACATGGGACACCAACTATTTATCGTGAAGCTAAAAATAATACCATAACTTCTACACTACAAAAAATTTCAAGGAAACTCTTCTCTATTAGAGAGTATCATGTTTGTAATGACCCAAAAATTGATTAACAAAAATTCCTATTATTCCTTTTAAATATCAACTTATGGTTATGTAAAATGTATGAAATTATTTGGTTATATGTTTTGTATTTTAAAATACCATTAAGAGTTTGTGATATTTGATAATATAGTCGATAAACAGTTCTCACATGGTCAGTATAAATATAGGGCTTTAACAAATCCAATTTACTCAGACAAAGGAAGTGATGGCCTCATCCAGTAGATGTTCCCCAAACGAAGCCCATTTTTCATAGCTCGAAAAGGAGGTGGCATCATTGGTCTACAATCTTGACCAAGCCCAATCTGAGCTTTAACACGTTAAACTCGAGCAGAAATACCTACGAGAGAAGTGGGTGTTGATAGATATTACCACTCGAGCAGTGTTATCTGAGTCGCCTCAAGAGTCTGTCACCATCACGCATTTCAACCTAAGGCCTTATGTGGGTGTTTTAAGGGGTTTTGTTACAATAAACTAGTACTACGATTATGTATATTATTTTTTTATAGAGAATATACATTCTTTTTGTTATTGTTACTTTGTAAATTGCTTTTAAAGCACAAATAATATTTTTAGTCAATATTCAACTAAGAAATATATTTTGATGAATTAATGGATTTTTGAATTAAATAATATTTTAATAAAATATTATTATTATTATTAAATTACTTATTATTAAATATAAATTATTTAATAATTTTATGTATGCAATTTTAATTTTTATTATGGTTTGAAAGCTATTTTTGTCAAAACCCATGAATTTTCGATAAATGTCAGTTTTTATCTTAAAAGTAAAATATTCAAATATTTAGAAAATTATTTAGATAAAATTAAGATTATTTTTTGAATCATGATATCAAAATTATCCAACAGTGAATTTTTCATAGTTTTCTAAGATAGTTGAATTTTTTGGTAAAAATTAAATATCGTTTAAATATATAATGTGTTTTTTGACACCATAATGACCCAATGGTGATGTAATAAAATAATATAAACATTAATTTCGGCCAATATATGTTTTACCATTAAAATAATTTGATTTTGGGTTTGTTTGATTTATTTTACAATGCTTTAGTGGACCCTTCAATGCTTATAAAACATTTTGTCTTTCTAAATTATTTTCCTTGAGAGTGTGACTCACCTCCACATAAGAAACCATATTATTATTAAGTTAGTCCATTATCCTTATTAAATATTTTTTTCCCACTCCCCTTTGGCAAAACCTATGGGAAAAACCATGGGATGGTTTGTGTCTTGGATTAGTTTAATGTGAGGTGTCCCAAACCTAAATAATAAATAATTCCATCTCCTTTCCTATATAAACCCACCCATGCTCCCAGTTCCTCTTCACTCAAAGCCATTTTAGTTAGACCAAACCCATCCATTATCTCTATATAATCCTCCCAAGGTGCAAAAAGTTCCCAAGAATCCTCTCTCAAGCCTCTCCCAAGCTTTTGGGATCGGACTTCCAAGTAAAGGATTTCTTCCTTTCTCATTTTTGTCCAATTTTCTTTAAGTTGTTATGCCCTTTTGTTATCAGTTAAAAATGTTGGGGTATGATTTCTTACCTCCTCCATACATCCCTATTTATGTTTGGATTATGGGAGACACATTTATCTCACATTAATGCCTCTCAAGTACACTTGTTACCATGTCCAAATTCTGTGAGAGATTTCACTCTCCTCATTTCCATCCAAGTAATTATTTTGTATTATTCATCTAAATTCAATTAAGTTTGTTGGGACATGTATCTATATGACCCCATTACTATAAATTTCATGTAAATATGATGATAAACCTATTTATCTCTCATCAACCATTTTTTATGAGTTCTTATTTGACGTCGTTAGGATGCCAAAATTGCACTATGATTTTCCAAGCCAATGTCATTGTGTAGTGAATACCATGCCTATTTCTCTATCAAAGGTATTCACCATTATGCAAATTTACTTATTGATTATAAATATTCATGTACGTGTTCCACATCACTTTATCATGGAATAAATTATGATGATTGATTCCACATTGAATGGTCCATGTGGCACACTTATGCATGAAATGAAATGGTTAAGAAGGGTGTGCCCTGATAGCACTGTAATGCATCAGTAAAGTATAGTATCATGATACATCCTGTGAAATGAGTGTTGAATCATTATAATTCATGTTCAATGAGGGTTTACTCATGCTACATGTTCAATTAGGGTTTACTCATGCTCCATATGCAATGATCCTTGCCTCGTGTTAATTCCATGTTAAGTGTTGTTGCCAAATTTCTATGTTAGGATTATCTTGATTTATCATACCTTTATGTTCATGTTTCTCTTTTTCTCCATTGATATTCCTATTTTCTAACATGTATTTTATTCCTCATGTTATCACATTTTTATTCCCTTACTCGGCTTTATTTCTCACCCTTTTCTTATGCATGTCCTCAGGTTATCTCATTCAATGCTATGTACGAGGGAATATTGTGGTCATATAAAGAATGTTTTCAATAAATATGTTTTATTTCAGGATTTAAATTGTTTTGTAATAATCCTAAGCTCTAAATACACTATAACTCTCGATATTCTTTGTTTTATAAATGGAAGTTTATGTGATAAATCATGTTTTAGTGTGTAATAAAGAACATGGTTGTCATAGTCGGTATCAAAGGATAGGTTTAGTTATTTTTGGTATTATGATTAGAAAACCCTAGTGAAACCTTAGAGACAAGACTATGTATAATAAAAATATCCCTAAATTTTGGTGGGTATTGAGTAAGTGGTTTATTAAGAAAATACATCCCTTTCTGGATACAATCAGGTATAGGCAGCTCTTCTGCACTCTTGGTTGTGACACTCCTAGGGGATATGCATCGGTAAATTCACAATCTTAGTAAGAACCATTATTAAGGGAATTAAAATATCCACTAATAATATATGTTGGATAACATAGATTGAAACCTATAGATTAATATGTTAATAAAAAAATCTATTTATAAGTCATATGTTTTGTCCATGGATTACCCTTTATGTGTTTCCCATATCTTTCCTTTTATTCCAGCCACTAGCTGGTAATATGAGGACTCGAGCTAACAACCGATGTACAGATCAATGTGATGACTGCGCTAATGAGATGCCCAATCCGATGGGAGCAGGAATCATGAACATTGTCACGATTCTCTCTCATTTAGATCAAGATTTCAATAGAAACATGGGTCAAGAGGAACGTTCAACCCCCCCCCCCCCCCAGGAAATAAGAAGTCGTTATCGAGACCTTCATGACACAAATGCCTCCTACTTTTAATGGATCATCTGATCCCTCAATTGTCGAACAATGGATCAACTCCATTGAAAAGGTCTTCTCCATCATTCAATGTTCTGAACAAGAGAAGGTTCTTCGGGATTCATATCATATTGATGGTGATGTCGATCAATAGTGAACATTGATCAAAAATATGAAGCATGAGGAGGAGATCTAGGCGTTGGAATGGAAGTATTTCGGGAAAAAAATTTCGATAAACATTTTCCACGCACCCTCCTGTTTAATAAGGATGGGTACATCCTTTCCCTCAAGAAAAAAGATGGAGAATATGTCGGAAAATATGAGTCAAGCTTGACAAGGATTGCACGATACGCCTCCGGCTTTGTCATTACCCCCAAATTCATGGTTGACCGCTTCTTTGGTGGGCTAAAACCTAGCCTGCGGAAAGCCCTGGAAATCCGTGACTTCAACTGATATGAGGAAATCATCTGATGTTCCCTCAAGGTTGAAATGGAGATCGGTGAATCTCAAGTGTATCATGGGGATAAGAAGTCTAAGGTGGAATTCAATTCTGGTGGTCCGATGGATAAATCCAAAGGTGCTAAGAAAATTGAGCACCCCACTTGCCAATGGTGTTCAAAGAAGCACCCAGGAAATTTCCTGAAGGGGATGAGGAAATGCTTTAGGTGTTGAAGATCAGGGAACCTTGAAGTTAAATACTTACAAGAAAAACTTGTGGATGCGATAGAGGAGAGGAACACTCTATTCGACTCTCAATGCCTTTTTCATTGCTTCAACTACAAAGAACGATAGAATCCTGAAAATCGGTTCCCTAAGACAAGGGTTTTCGGAGGCAACCAAAAACCTCCAAGCCAGCAAGGCAAGCTTTTTCTATCACTACCACTGAAGTAAACCCCGACAATGAAGTGGTGACAGTTACGCTAGTTATTCATTCAATAATAGCGAATGTACAATTTGATTCAAGTTCTATGCATTCTTTTATATCCCAAAGGTTTATTAGAATAATCCCAACACCATTACAAATCATGGAAGTAAAGATGTCGGTGAGTATGGAAAATGGGGAAATTATTGCATCCTAGGAATATAACTCCTCCCCTGTCCGAATTTTTGACTTGAACTTCCTGAAGAACCTCATCATACTCCCTCTGATGGAATTTTATGCAATTCATGGCATGGATTAGCTTTCCCTATATAGAGCCAACATAAATTATTGTGAGAGGGACATCACTCTCCATGTGGAGAATTGGCCCCTGATTCTGTACAAGTGCAAGGAGGAAGATGAATCTTCTTTAGCTCCATCATATCAAGCATTGATATTATTTCCCTATGAGCATGTGTATTTGGATCAGATGATTGGGTCTAAGGAGAAAACCATCCTTGACGACATGCCTATTGTGAGGGAATTTTCTGAAGTGTTTTCCAAGGAATTGCATGTTCTTACACCTTAAAGAGATGTTGAATTCTCAATTGATCTTATACATGGGGTATTGCCAATATCCAAGACTCCGCATAGAGTGGTTGTTGTGGAGCTTGAGAATCTGAAGAAACAACTACAAGAGAATCTAGATAAATGGTTTATATGCCCCCAAGTGCTTCACCATGGGGTGAACCAGACCTCTTCGTCAAGAAGATGGATGGGTAAATGCACCTTTGCATCAATTATCGTGATCTTAACAAAATCTATATAAAGAACAAGTATCCTCTCCCACGAGTTGATGAATTTTTTGATCAGCTGTGTGGAACACAATACTTCTCTAAGGTTGATTTGTGGTTAGGGTATTATCATGTAAGGGTGAAGAAGGTAGACATCCCCAAGACTACTTTTCGTACAAGATACGGGCACTATGAATTCATAGTAATGCCTTTTAGACTCTCCAATTCTCCATCACTCTTCATGGACTTGATGAATAGAGTCATTAGATATTACCTTAAAAAATTTGTAATAGTATTTATAGATGATATTCTAATATACTCCAAAACCAAAGAGGATTATGAGGAATATCTAGGAACTGTATTAGAGACCTTGAGAAAGGATAATCTCTATGAAAAGTACAACAAGTGTGATTTCTAGTTGAAAGAGGTCTCATTCTTGGGTTATATCATCACAAACAATGAGATAGCTGTGGATCCCTCCAAGATAGCTACAATAGAGGGAGAGTCAAGACCAACATTAGTAACGGATATCCATAGATATTTGGGGTTAACTGAATATTATCGACAATTTTTGAGAAACTTCTCATGATTTTCCAACACACATACCAAGCTAACTCGAAAGGGAGTAAAGTTTTCTTGGAGTGATGAATGTGATGAAAGCTTTAAGGATTTGGAAAGGAGGCTTATCACTGTGCATGTGCTCACTTTACCCACAAGTGGAGAAGTTTTTGTGGTATTCAGTGATGCTTTAAAGAAGGGCTCGGGCTATGTGTTGATGCAAAATGACAAAGTCATTGCCTGTGCTTCAAGGCAATTGAATGTTCCTGAGAAGAATTATCCAACACATGATTTGGAGTTGGTTGTGGTGATCTTTTCTTTGAAAATTTGATGGAATTATATCTTTGGGGAGAAGTGTGAAATATATATGGACCACAAAAGCCTCAGGTTTATATTCACATAGAAATATTTGAACATGTTCCAACAAAGATGGTTATAGCTGATCAAAGACTATGATTGCTCAATCCATTACCACCCTGGGAAAGTGAATAAGGTGGTAGATGCTCTAATTTGATTGGACACAACTATTCTATCATTTATGAGAATTGATAAGGATCCAATATTCATATATATGATGAGTATGGAAATGGGAATCATAAATAAGGGAATATCATCAATATTTTCAGAAATTATTGCTCAACTATCTCTTTTGGAAAGGTAAAAGGATTCTCAAAAGGATGATGTGGTAATTCAGAGGAAAGTGGAAGCTATCCTAAAAGAGAAATCCTCGGAGTTTAATGTTAATAAATAAGGAATTGTGAGATTTTGGAAAATACTATGGGTACCATCAATTCCGGAGGTGAAGAAGATGCTTTTGGATGATGCACATAGTTCCAATTTCTCTATTCACCCAAGAAACAAAAAGTTGTATAGAGATCTTAGAGAAAACTATTTCTAGGATAATATGAAGAATGAGATCACTAAGTATACAACAATGTGTCTGGTGTGTTAGCAAGTGAAGTAAAATAGGCATAAGTCTAAGGGGATGATGCAAACATTACCCATACCAGCATAGAAATTGGAGAACATCACCATAGAATTTGTCACCATACTTATGAAGACATCCAAAGGCAAAAATGAAATCTAGGTTTTTGTGGATAGACTTACAAAGTCCGCACACTTCATTACAATTCGGGAGGATTTCTCATGGGATCAACTTGAACAAATATACATCAGGGAAGTGGTAAGGCTCCATAAAGTACCACTATCTATTGTATTTGATCGAGATCCAAGATTCACCCTTATGTTTTGGAAGAGTCTTCAACATGATCTAGATACTGAACTGAACTTTAGTACAACCTATCATCCTCAAACTGATGGCCAATCTGAGTGAACTATTCAGACACTGGAAGATATGTTAATATCATGTTCAATGAAATTTAAAGGAGGTTGGGATCAACATCTTCCTCTGGTTGAATTCTCCTATAATAATAGTTTCTACTAGATCATATGAATGGAACCTTATGAAGACTTGTGTGAGAATAGGTGCAAAACACTGGCATGGTGGGATGTAGTCAGTGAGTGTAAGCTGCTAAGACCAGAAATGGTTGAAGAAATGGTGGATAAGGTGAAAGCCATTCAGCAGCATATCAAGGCAGCCCAGAGTCGATAGAATAGTTAGACAGATAACCGTCAATGAGACCATGAGTTTAAAGTTGGAGACATGGTATTTATACACATATCTCCATGGAATAAGTTCATGAGGTTTGGAAAGAAAGGGAAGTAAAGTCCTAGGTACATCATCCCCTCCAAGATTCTTGATCGTGTTGGTGATGTGGCTTATAGACTAGCACTTTCACCTACCATGGCCAAAGTAGACGATGTATTTCATGTATCCCTCTTAAAAAAGTACATACCAGATCTTTCGCAATTACTCTCTTCAGAGGTAGTACAGCTAGAGGTTGATCTTTCATACTAGTAGAAACCCGTGAAGATCTTAGATCGTAGATAAAAATTTCTATGAAATAAGACAATTACCCTCATCAATGTGTTGTGGAAAAACAACATTTTCCAAGAACCGACGTGGGAATCGGAGGAAGTCATGAAGTAGAGTTACCTTCATTTTTTAGAGTGGGAAAAATAAATTTCGTGGGTGAACTTTTTTAAGGGGGGAAGACTATAACGACCCAAAAATTTATTAATGAAAATTCCTCTTGATCTATTTAAATATCTTCTTTTGGTTATGAAAAACTTATGCACTTATTTGGTTCTATGTTTTGGAATATAAAATTCCATTAAGAATTTTGATCGTTGCTAATATAGTCATTGAATAGTGATCAAAAGATTAGTATAAATATAGGTCTTTAACAAATCCAATTTACTCAGAGAAAGGAAGCGATGGACTCATCTAGTATACTTGCCCCATACAAATCCCATTTTTTGCAGCTCATAAAGGAGGTGGTGTCATTGGGATTCTCTCTTGACCTATCCCAAGCCGAGCATGAATAGGTTAAGATCGAGCAGAACCGCCTATGTGAGAAGTGGAAGTTGATAGAGATTACCACTCGAGTAATGTTATCTGAGCCACCCCAAGAGTCGGTCACCATTGTGCACCTTACCCTAAGGTCTTATGTTAATGTTTAAAGGGGTAATCTAATAATACCATAGTACTACGATTATGTACATTATTATTTTATAGATAATATACATCTTGTTTATTATTGTTACATTCTAAATAGTTTTTAAAGTACAAATCGTATTTTTACTTAATATTCAACTAAGAAATTTATTTTGATGAATTAATGGATTTTTGAAAAAAATAATATTTTAATAAAATATTAATATTATTATTAAATTACTTTTTATTAAATATAAATTATCGTATAATTTTATGAATGCAATTGTAATTTTTATTAACGTCTAAAAGCTGTTTTTTCCAAACACATGAATTTTCAATAAAAATCAGTTCTTATTTTAAAAGTAAAAATTCACATATTTAGATAATTATTTAGATAAAATGAGTATTTTTTTGGGTAAAAATTAAATATCGTTTTAATATATAATGTGTTTTATGAAATCTTAATAACCAAATAGTGAAGTAATAAAATTCTATAAACGTTATGTTTGGCCAATATATGTTTTACCATTAAAATAATTTGAATCTGGGTTTGTTTGATTTATTTTACAATGCTTTAGTGGACCCTTCAAGGATTATAAAACATTTTGTATTTTTAAATTGTTTTCCTTGAGAGTTTGAATGACCTCCATATAAGAAACTCTATTATTTTAAGATGTTAGGACATTAGCCTTATTAAATATTGTTTTTAACTCCCCTTTGGAAAAAACCATGGGCTTGTTTATGGCTTGGATTAGTTTAATGTGAGGTGTCCCAAACCTAAATAATAAAACATTCTCTCTCCTTTCCTATATAAACCCACCCAAGCTCCCACTTACTCTTCATTCAAAGCCTTCAGAGTTTGACCAACCCCTTCCCTTCTCTCTCTATAATCCTCCCAAGGTGCACCAAGTTCCCAAGAAGCCTCTATCAAGCCTCCCCCAAGCTTTTGGGATCGCACTTCCAATTAAGTGATTTCTTCCTTTCTCATTTTTGTCCAATTTTATTTAAGTTGTTATGCCCTTTTTATTTCAATTGAAAATGTTGGGGTATGATTTCACACCTCCTCTATACTTCCCTATTTTTTGTTTGGATGATGGGAGACCCCTTTATCTCTCATTAATTCCTCTCATGTACACTTGTTACCAAGTCCAAATTCCATGAGGGATTTCTCTCTCCTCATTTACATCCATGTAATTGTTTTGTATTATTCATCTAAATTCCATTAGTTAGTTGGGACATGTATCTATAATACCAACTTACTATCCATTTCATGTCAATATGATGATACACCCCTTTTTCTCTCATCAGCCATTTTTTATGAGTTCTTATTTCACGCTGTTATGCTGTCGAAATTGTACTATGATTTCCCAAGACAATGTCATTGTGTAGTGAATACCATGCCCATTTCTCTAAAAAATGTATTCACCTTTATGCACATTTACTTATTTATTATAAATCTTCATGTATGTATTCCACATCCCTTTATCATGGAATCAATTATGATGATTGATTCCACGTTGTACAATCCATGTGGCACACTTATGCATGAAATGAAATGTTTAAGAATGGTTCACCCTGATAGCACTCCAATGCATTGATAAAGTATAGTTTCAGGATACGTCATGTGAAATGAGTGTTGACTCATTCTAATTCATGTGAAAAAAGGTTTTACTCGTGCTTCATGTGCAATAATGGTTTAGTCATGCTCCATGTGCAATGAGCCTTGGCTTGTGCTAATTCCTTGTTAAGTATTGTTGCCACATTTCTATGATATGATTATCATTATTTATCATGCCTTTATGTTCATGTTTTTCTTATGATCAATTGATATTTCTATTGTCTAACATGTATTGTATTCCTCATTTTATCCCATGTTTATTCCCTTTCTGAGATTTATAACTCACCCTTTTCTTATGCATGTCGTCATGTTATCTCATTCAATGATATGTATGATGTAATGTAGTGGTCATGTAAAGGAAGTTCTTGATAAATATGTTTTATTTCATGTTTTAAGTTGTTATGTATGATCTTATGCTTCAAAGACACTAGACCTCCCGATCTTCTATGTTTTATCAAGTGAAGTTTATGTAATAAATCATGTTTTAGTGTGTAATAAAGAACATGGTTGCCATAGTTGGTATCAGAGGATAGGTTTAGTTATTTTTGGGATTAGGATTAGAAAACCCTATTTATTCCTTAGAGACAAGAATAAGTATAATAAAAATATCCCTAAATTTTTGTGGGTATTGAGTAAGTGGTTTATCAGGAAAATACATCCCTTTCTGGATACGATCATGTAGAGGAGGCTCTATTTCAGTCTTGGTTACGACACTCTCGGGGGATATGAATTGGTAAATTCACAAGCTTAGTATGAACCATTACTAAGGGAATTAAAAAAAATCCCCTAGGAATATATGTTATATAACATAGATTGAAGCCTATAGATTCAGAAGTTAAGGAAATAAACTAAATTTATAAGTTATGTGTTTTTTCCATGGATTACCCTTTATGTGTTACCCCTAAAATTCCTTTTATTCCAGCCAATGGCCGGTAATAGGAGGACTCGGGCTAACAACTGATGTAAAGATCAATGTGATGACTGTGCTAATGAGATGCCCAATCCGATAGGAGCAGGAATCGTGAACTTTGCCATGATTCTATCTCAATTAACTCAATCTTTGAATAGCAACATGGGTCAAGAGGAACGTTCAACCCCCCCCCCCCAAGAAAGAATATGTCGCTATTGAGACATTCATGAGACAAAGGACTCCTACTTTTAATGGATTATCTGATCCCTCAATCATCAAACAATGGATCAACTCAGTTAAAAAGATATTCTCCATCCTTCAATGTTCTGAACAAGAGAAGCTTCTTCTGGCTATATATCATGTGGAGGGTGAATCTAATCAATGGTAGACAATGATCAAAAATAAAAAGATTTAGGAGGAGATCGAGGCGTTAGAATGGAAGTATTTCTGGAAAATGTTTTTCAATAAATATTTTCCAGGAACCCTCCGGTTTAAGATGGAAAGGGAATTATTTTCCCTCAAGAAATAAGACGACGAATATATAAGATCATACGAGCCAAAATTTACAAGGCTTGCACGATACGCCTCCGACTTTGTCATTACCCCCGAATTCATGGTTGACCACTTCTTTGGTGGGATGAAACCTAGCCTGCGGAAAGCCCTGGTGATCCGTGACTTCGATAACTATGAAGAAATCATCTGATGTTCACTCAAGGTTGAAATGGAGATCGGTGAATCTCATGTATATCATGGGGATAAGAAGTGTAAGGTGGACTTCAATTCTAGTGGTCTGGTGGATAAATCCTACGGTGCTACGAAAATCCATCATCCCACTTGCCAATGGTGTGGAGAGAAGCACCCAAAAAATTTCTTGAAGGGGTTGAGGAAATGCTTTAGGTGTGGAAGAGAAGGGCACCTAGTTGTTAACTACCGGAATGAAAAACCCATAGCTACGATAGAGGAGAGGAATGCTCTGTTCGACTCTCAACGTCTTATTCATTACTTTAACTACAAAGAATGAGAGCATCTTAAAAATCAATGCCCTAATACAATGGTTTTCGGAGGCAACCAATAACCTCTAATGTAGCAAGGGAAAGCTTTTTCCATCACTACTGCTGAAGTGAACCCCGACAGCGAAGTGGTGATAGGTACGCTAGTTATTAATTCAAGAATAGTGAACATACATTTCGATTCAAGTTATATGCATTATTTTATATCCCTAAAGTTTAGTAGAACAATCTCAACACCACCACAAATCATGGAAGTAAAGATTTCGGTGAGTACAGAAAATGGGGCAATTATTGAATCCCATGAATATAACTCCTCCCCTATCATAATTTGTGGATTGAACATCCCGGAGAACATCATAATAATACCTCTAATGGAATTTGATGCAATTCTTGGCATGTATTAGCTTTCCCTATACAGAGCCTTCATAAATTACTGTTAGAGGGAAATCACTCTCCATGTGGAGAATCGACACCTGATTCTGTACAAGTGCAAAGAGGAAGATGAATCTTCTTTAGCTCCATCATCTTAAGCATTTATATTACTTCCCTAGCTATGATCATGCATATTTGGATCATATGATTGGGTCTAAGGAGGCAACCATTCTTGAAGACATGCCTATTGTGAGGGAATTTACTGAATTGTTTCCCAAGGAATTGCATGTTATTCCTCCTAGAAGAGATGTTGAATTCTCAATTGATCTTATAACTGGGGCATTGCCAATATCCAAGACTCCACATATAATGGATGTTTTGGAGCTTGAGGATCTGAAGAAACAACTAAAAGAGAATCTGTATAAAGGGTTTATACGCCCAACTGTTTCACCATGGGGTGAACCAGTCCCCTTTGTCAAGAAGAAGGATGGGTCAATGCGCCTTTGCATCGATTATCGTGAGCTTAAAAAAATCATGATAAAGAAAAATTATCCTCTCCCGCGAATTGATTACTTGTTTGATCAGCTAGGTGGATCATAATACTTCTCCAAGGTAGATTTGTGGTTGGGATATTATCATGTAAGGGTGAAGAAGGGAGATATCCCCAAGACTGATTTTTGTACAAGATACGGGCACTATGAATTCAAAGTAATGCCTTTCAGCCTCACAAATGCTCTAGAAATCTTCATGGACTTGATGAATAGAGTCTTTAGATATTTCCTCAACAAATTTGTCATAGTCTTTATAAGTGATACTCTAATATACTACAAAACCAAGGAGGATTATGAGGAACATCAAGGAAATATACTAGAGACCTTGATAAAGGAGAAGATCTATGAAAAGTAAAACAAGTGTGAGTTCCGGTTGAAGGAGGTCTCATTCTTGGGCCATATAATCACAAGAAATGAGATATCTATGGATCCCTCCAAGATAGCTGCAATAGAGGGATAGTCGAGGCCAACATCGGTAATGGATATCTGTATCTTTTGTGGGTTAGCTAGATATTATCGACAATTTGTGATAATTTCTCACGACTATCCAACACTCTTACCAAGCTAACTCAAAAGGGAGTAACGTTTTCTTGGAGTTATGAATACGATGAAAGCTTCAATGAGTTGAAAAGGAGGCTTATCAATGCATCCGTGCTCACTTTACCCATGAGTGGAGAACTTTTTTGGTATTCAGTGATGCTTTGGAGAAGGGCCCAGGCTGTGTGTTGATACAAAATGAAAAATTCATAGCCTATGCTTCAAGGTAATTGAATGTTCAAGGGTTGAATTATACAACACATGATTTTGAGTTGGTTGCAGTGTTCTTCACTTTAAAAATTTGGTGGAATTATATCTTTGGGGAGAAGTGTGAAATATATATGGACCACAAACGCCTCAAGTATATATTCACACAGAAAGAGTTGAACATACACCAATGAAGATGGTTAGAGCTGATAAAAAACTATGATTTCTCAATCCATTACAACCCTGGGAAATCAAACAAGGTGGCAGATTATCTAAGTTGAAAGGACCCGGTGATTCTATCATTGATGAGAATTGAGAAGGATCGAATCATCTTATATATGATAATGATGGACATGGGAATCATAAAGAAGGGAACATCATCAATCTTTTCAAAAATTATTTCTCAACCGTCTCTTTTGTAAAGATAAAAGGATGCTCAAAAGGACGATGTCGTAATTCAGAAGAAAGTTGAAGCTATCATAAAATGGAAATACTCAAAGTTTAATGTTAATGAAGAAGGAATTGTGAGATTTCGTAAAAGACTATGTGTACTATCAAGTCCAGATCTGAAGAAGAATCTTTTGGATGATGGACATAGTTCAAATTTCTTTATTCACCTAGGAAACACAATGATGTATTGAGATCTCTGAGAAAATTATTTCTAGGACAACATGAAGAAGGAGATAACTGGGTATGCATCAATGTGTCTGGTTTGTGATAAAGTGAAGGAAAATAGGCAGAAATCTAAGGGGATGATGAAAACATTACCCATACCAGCATAGAAATGGGAGAACATCACTATAGACTTTGTCACTGGACATCTAAATACATCCAAAGGAAATAATTCAATATAGGTGGTTGTGGATCATCTTACAAATTCTACACACATCATTACAATTTGGGTGTATTTCTCATTGTATCAACTAGAACAGATATACATCAGAGAAGTGGTAAGGTTTCACGGAGTACCACTATCTATTTCATTCGATCGATATCCATGATTCAAATATATGTTTTGGAAGAGTCTTCAACATGATTTAGATACCGAATTGAACTTCAGTACAGCCTATCATCCTCAAACTGAGGGTCAATCTAAGCAAACTATTCAGACACTGAATGATATGTTAAGATCATGTTCAATGAAATTTAAAGGAGGTTGGGATCAACAGCTTCCTCTGGTTGAATCCTTTTATAATAACAGTTTCCACTTGAGCATCTGAATGGCACCACATGAAGCCCTATATGGGAATAGGTGAAAAACAACAATATATTGGGATGAAGTTGGTGAGCGTAAGCTGCTAGGACCAGAAATGGTTGAAGAAATGGTGGAGAAGGTGAAAACCATTCAACAGTATATCAAGGCAACCAAGAGTCGACAGAAGAGTTATGCAGATAACTGTCGATGAGACCTTTATCTTAAAGTTGGAGACATTTTATTTCTATGCATATCTACATGGAAGAAGTTCATGAGTTTTAGAAAAAAAGGGATATTAAGTCCTAGGTACATCATCCCCTTCAAGATTCTTGATCGTGTTGGGGTTGTGGCTTATCTAATAGCACTTCCACCTACCATTGCCAATGTATATGATGTCTCTCATGTATCCCTTTTAAGGAAGTAAATACCAGACCCTTCACATTTACTCTCTTAAGAGGTTGTATAGCTAGAGGATAATATTTCTTATGAGGAGTAACCAGTAAAGATCTTAGATCGTAGAGAAAAAGTTATACAAAATAAGACAGTGCCCCTCGTCAAGGTGTTGTGGAAAAACCACAAGTTTGAAGAAGCGACATGGGAATCGAAATAAGTCATGAAGCAGAGTTACCCACATTTGTTTTAGAGTGGGAAAAAGAAATTTCTACGGTAAAATTTCTTAAGGGGCGAAGACTGTAACGACCCAAAAATTTATTAATGAAAATTCCTCTTGGTATATTTAAATATCATCTTTTGGTTATGTAAAATGTATGCCCTTATATGGTTCTATGTTTTGGATTATAAAATACCATTAAGAATTGTGATCGTTGCTAATATAGTCATTGAACAGAGATCACATAATTAGTATAAATATAGGTATTTAACAAATCCAATTTACTTAGAGAAAGGAAGCGATGGCCTCATCCATTAGACTTTCCCCATACGAAGCCCATTTATTGGAGCTCAGAAAGGAGGTGGCGTCATTGGGCTTCTCTCTTGACCCAGCCCAATCCGAGCTTGAATATGTTAAGATCGAGCGGAACTGCCTACGAGAGAAGTGGATGTTGAAAGAGATTACCACTCGAGCAATGTTATTTGAGACACCCCAAGAGTCAGTCACCATCGTGCACCTTACCCTAAGGTCTTATACCAGTCTTTTGAAGAGTTATGCAATAATACCATAGTACTACAATTATGTACATTATTCTTGTATTGATAATATACATCCTATTTATTATTGTTACATTGTAAATAGTTTTTAATGAAAAAATAGTATTTTTAGTTAATATTCAACTAAGAAAAATATTTTGATGAATTAATGGTTTTTTAAAATAAATAATATTTTAATAAAATATTATTATTATTATTAAATTACTTTTTATTAAATATAAATTATCATATAATTTTTTGAATGCAATTGTAATTTTTATTAAGGTTTGAAAGCTGTTTTTGTCAAAACCCATGAATTTTTTAGAAATATCGGTTTCTATTTTAAAAGTAAAAATTCACATATTTAGAAAACTATTTAGAAAAAAGAAATATTATATTTGGAATCTGGATGTCGAAATTGTCCTACAGTGAATTTTTCATAATTTTCTGAGACAGTCGAATTTTTTGGGTAAAAATTAAATACCGTTTAAATATATTATGTGTTTTATGACATCATATTGACCCAATGGTGATGTAATAAAATACTATAAACTTTATTTTCTTCCAATATATGTTTTACCATTAAAATAATTTGATTTTTGGTTTGTTTGATTTATTTTACAAATCTTAATGGACCCTTCAAGGTTTATAAAATATTTTGTCTTTTTAAATTGTTTTCCATGAGAGTGTGACTCACCTCCACATAATCCACCTTATTATTTTAAGAATTTAGGCCATTAGACTTATAAAATATTGTTTTCCACTACCCTTTGGAAAAAACCATGGTCTGGTTTTTATTTTTTTATTAGTTTAAGGTGAGGTGTCCCAAACCTAAATAATAAATATTTCTCTCCCCTTTCCTATATAAACCCAGCCATGCTCCCACTTCCTCTTCACTCAAAGGCTTTGGAGTTAGACCAACGCATTTCCTTATCTCTCTAGAATCCTCCCAAGGTGCCCCAAGCTCCCAAGAATCCTCTCTCAAGCCTCTCTGAATCTTTTGAGATCGCACTTCCAAGTAATGGATTTCTTCCATTCTCATTTTGTCTATTTTTTTTAAGTTGTTATGCCATTTTTTAAATTTAAAATTTTGGGGTATGATTTCGAACCTCCTCCATGATTCCATCTTTATGTTTGGATGATGGGATCCCCATTTCTCTCTCATTAATTCCTCCCATGTACACCTGTTACCATGCCGAAATTTCGTGAGGGATATATCTCTCCTCATTTATATCCAAGTAATTCTTCGGTATTATGCATCTAAATTCCATTAAGATTGTTGGGACTTGTATCTATATGACCCCATTACTTTCCATTTCATGTATATATGATGATACACCCATTTCTGTCTCATCAACCATTTTTATGAGTTCTTATTTCAGGCCGTTATGCTGCAGAAATTGCACTACGATTTTCCAATCCAATGTCATTGTGTTGTGAATACCATTGTCATTTCTCTATCATATGTATTCACATTTATGCACATTTACTTATTTATTATAAAGAATCATTTATTTATTCCACATCCCTTTATCATGGAATAAATTATGATGATTGATTCCATGTTGTATAATCCATGTGGCACACTTATGCATGAAATGAAATGTTTAAGAAGGGTGCTCCCTGATAGTGCTTCAATGCATTGGGTAAAGTATAGTATCATAATATGTCATGTTCAATGAGTTTTGACTCATGATAATTCATTTACAATGAGGTTTTACTCATGCTTCATGTGCAATGAGGGTTTACTCATGCTCCATGTGCAATGAGCATTAGCTCATGCTAATTCCATGTTAAGTGATGTCTCCACATTTCCATGTTATGATTATCATTCATTATCATGCCTTTATGTTCATGTTTCTCTTGTGCTCCATTTATATTCCTATTTTCTAAAATGTGTTGTATTCCTCATGTTATTCCATGTTTATTCCCTTACTGGGCTTTAGAGCTCACCCTTTTCTTATTCATGTCCTTAGGTTATCCCATGAAATACTAAGTACGAGGGAATGTAGTGGTCATGTAAATGAATTTTTCAATAGAGATGTTGTATTTTATGTTTTAAGGTATTATTTAATTTTCTTATTCCCCAAGTACACTATACCTATCAATCTTCTATGTTTTATAAAGTTATGCTTATGTAATAAATCATGTTTTATTCTGTAATAAAGAACTGGGTTTTCATAATGTTTCCATTTCAAGGAGCATGCGAATAAGATAGTATAAATTTTCTTCTCTTCCATCATTGTTCTTCAGACTGAGGAGGGTGTGGAGGGACCACTCCCAAGCAATCACGTAGAATACCATAGGATTCCCAGAGATGGGTGGAATAAGAACATGAGGTCTTATAAGATACTGCTTTATTTCCATGAATGTGTCATGAAACTCTTCATCCCACCAGTAGACGTCACCTATTTTCATAGGCATGAAAAGGAATTAAATTTTCCAAAAATATTTTTAATGATTCGTTGTATTAATAATAATTTTCCTTAGAGACCTCTGAGCTCTTGGAGGTTACATTGAGGAGGCATCTGTTTGATGGATTTGATCTTCTCTAAGTCGATCTCGATGCCTCTGTATCTGACAATGAATCCAATAAACTTCCTAGAGGTAACCCGGAAGGAATACTTAATGGTGTTCATCTTTATATTCTAAATGAATATGAAGATAAATAATTTTTGAAGATATCTAAGATAATCCTAATGCTGGTGGTATTTGACTACCAAATCATCCATGTAGCATTCCACTAAGGTCCTGATGATCAATTTGAATACGTGATACTTGGGACATTGATAAGTTGCTTCTACGTTCTTCAAACCAAAAAGAATTATGTGATAATAGAGGATCCCTTAAGGTGATCTAAAGGTGGTAAAATCCTTATTTTTGGGGTCCATCCAGATCTAATTGTACCCTGGTTATCCATCCATGAAGTAAAGATCCTAGATCTAAGATATGTCATCGATGAATAGCTTATTCCCTAGAAGGGGAACATCATCCTTTGATAAATGGAGGTTGAGATCCCAAAATTTTACACTAACTATAATTTTTATTTTCTTATTCTTGAATGGGATAATGTTTTCTAGCCAGATAGGTTACTGAACTTACTTAACGAAGTTGGATTTGATAATCTTATCAATATTATCCTTGACTAAGAAACATTAAAAATGGTTCATTTTCTGGGGAGGCATCTTGAACCAACAGTGACTCACTAAAAGGGATATATGGTGGACAAAAAAATGAGGTTCTAGTCCTAGAATCTCATTATAACTCTAAGAAAATACATCATGATGATTCTTCAAGAAAGGCACAAATTACTATTGTTCCTCGAGAGGTATAGCTGCACTAATCACTGTTTTCCTTAAAAATACCTCAGTACCGAGATTCACATGAACCAACACATTGATTGTGGTGGATACATTCTATCCAAATGATGGAGGATAATATTACAAATCTTCTTCATCATCTAAGGTAAGGTAATCAGTGGGATGATATGGTTTATTAGGGCCAAATTATATTGGGGGAATACTAGTGCCAACCTAGGAAGATATAGAATTCTCTCTAGGGGACTTGTGCTCTGATAAAACCATAGATATAGATATTTTCATGTAAATCCCATCAGGCCTTTGACTATGGGGTCCATAGTTGATATAAAATCAATGGTGGTGGGTAATATTCTATCATTTCATCATGGATTAGATAAACAGGTGAGTATGATGTACAATAGTATGCATGAGTCAAACATCACAATACTTCATAGGGGTTGGGATTTATGGTATCAATCAGGTCGGGCTTGTGTAGGAGTATGAGTTAATCAACCAATGATCCTTGTATTTAGGTACACATATCCTCTTCCTCTATGAAATGATGAAGAAACTCCCCATTTCTAGAATTATGGCTACCAACTGGTGAATCATGAGGATAAAAGTGTCATCCAAGTCTGTCCATGGTTTGTCTCTAATGGTGGTCTGCTCAACGTCATTGGTATGAACCTCCTTATCATTCATCTTATAATATCCATCATCAAGATAGCAGGCTTCACATGACACAATGGTGGACGTATCACTTTGAAGGATTCTTAATCAACCATTAAGGGATAACTTGATGAATTGGTGATATGAGGATGGGACTAACACATACAGATGAATCTTGGGATAAACTATCAACACATTATAAGAAATATCCTATGAGACAACCAGGAATTTAGTGTTTTTTATCATGCCATAAAATGGTTCTTCAACTGAATTCTTCCACACTGACTCTTCATGTTCATGTGGTAACCCTAGATATTTAGTTCAGAGGGTCTCAAATATACTTTAGTGAGTCCCAGATTGTGGATCATTCAGGTTATGATGCAATTGATACCGGAACCTATGTTTACTAGACAGTGATGGATCTCCCTGACATTGATACAGGTGGTGATGTACAGTGGTAGAATATTTCGATACATTATGGATCTCTCATATTCTTCAAAGAAAGAGATGATTTCATGGAATTCTTCTTACTAGACCTCCTCTTCATAGATGGTCTCTGCGACCGCTACCTATGATTCAAATTAGATGGGTGTTTCCATGTTCGTTGAGATAGCCTATCGCATGTTGTATAATTGAAGGAGGGAATCTTGGATCAAGATCATTACATGTATGGTTGGGAGGTACCTCAACACATCTTACTTTCAAGTCTAACATACATTTCATCCCATATGGGTCTCTCTTTAGAAGAAGGCATGATAGTAATTACTGGCTGAACTACTAGATTTTGGATGGTATTGTAAATTTCGTGATACTCATCAGCTAACTGACCTAAATCCACTAATGGTTGACTATCGTCTAGCTAAGGCCTGACTTCATCTATAAGTGACCGATCATGATGTGTCAGCAACTATTCTGCCCGATCAGTGAGGATGGTCATCTACTATAGCATGTTTGATGGGGTGATAAAGGAGGACTGTTTATGTTGATCTATGTGCAATACCTATTGTCTGTTCTCAGTATCATGCAAGTATTTTCATTATGCACCGACCTGAGAATTCATCTCATTTGCATGTCTTGGACCATTCCTTCGATGTTGTCATCTGGGGGCACCCCTTGGGTTTTTCTGATATTCTTCATCAGCAAGAACCCTGCAAGGATCTACCAACTCGATGGGGTTCATAGAGGCATGCACCTTACTATAATCATAGGAATCTTATGATGATGGGTATAATCTAGGAGTGATTCCCATATATAGAGGCATGAAATCACCAAGAGCATGAGATGGTTTTAGCACCGATAGGGTACTTTGATTTCCCTTTCTCCATTAGTGCCTACTCTTCTAGGACTTAGAAGACTACAGCGGAGATGATGAAGCTATAGTTGGAGAAGGGATAAAAACTTTAGGATATTTAGGTAGGACTAAGAGGACACAGATGATTCCATGGGATCAAGCGACTACTCTATAGGATAACCATCCATTATACTTTTAAGTCCCTTTATTGGAAACCTACGACCATCCACCTTCACTGTCATTGTTAGGAATAGAAAATATGTGTTCCGAAAATTTTAGGATGTTTCCTAACATGACCAAGCCATTATCCACATTCTATTGGAACCAATACTTGAATATATAACATTTTTATGGTATTTCCAAGGATTATTTGGGGAGGTAAATGATATGGGTGGTTCGTATGCTTGGTTTCGTGGGGATTATTATACTGTGGAATATTTAGAATCCCCTATTCTGAGGCACTAGGGAAATAGGTGTGAACCTATACATTTTTCAATGAGTAGGTTTGGCCTCTCCTTTTTAATAAGGGAACTCTGGGAGGCTGACCTTGATGGGGGTATGGAGTTCAATGGGGGGTTAGAGAAACATTTTCTCATCTAGGAAGCTATGCTTGGTGTGGTGTTTCCTTTTAATTCTGCACTGAGTGAGGCTAAGATTGAAAAAGATTATACACTCAATGAGGATCTAATATATGAAGTTCTAACGACTCTATTAGCTTTGGGGCCTCCACTTATATTGCGCTGACCATATCTACCATGGGGTTTCTTCTTGTAGGATCTAGATGAGGTAATGAAGGTTCCTTCGTGGCCTACATCAGGGTTTCCACAAGGCATTGGTCTTTTTCAAATAAATCCCATAACCTGCCTGTGTATTTTTGAGTGATGAGGGTAGGGACATACTCAGTCCTGAAATTCCCACACACATCTTCAGTAGATTTTCCTGAGTCAGTGACATATCGAGTGAATATGGGAGTCCCTTCTTCTTGGAGAAGAAGTATGCGACATGTTTATCAGGTATTTTCTTCTACTTTAAGAGTTTTTTAATGATTTTCTTGTGTATGGTAAAGATAAACTTATAGGGAAACTACCTGCAGAGGTTTCCAAGCAAGTGATGGACCCTATAGGTAATTGGCTATACCAGTCAATCATGGTCTCTTACAATGTATATAAAAAACATCAGATCCTGACAGCATCCTACAACTCTAGGTTTCCTAACAAGGGCCTGCAACTCGAGATGATGTTGTCCAAATACTACAGCGGGTCACCCATCCCATTGAAAGGAGCGATACTGGGGTTTCCAAAATATGGGGGTGCTCGCATGTCGTCCAACCATGCTGGGAATGGATTTCCTTCAGATGGTATTTCCACCTATCGTGTTTCAAGGGATTCTATGTGGGTAGTGAGGGAGGATATAAATTAATCTTAGAGGATTTTCTTATCTTGATGAGGATCTTTGACCACCAGTTCATTGATTAGTTCATCAACATGGTAGGCAGGCTTGGTGGCTCATGAAGTGACTGATTTGGGTCCCAAGGAAAATGATCACGCAGCCCAGGTGGGTTTAGTGACTCACATATTGGTCTATTTCCATGTTCTCCTACCTCTACCCTATCGGGATGTGTGGGATTACAGGGATCAAATAGGAGAAAATGGTCAAGGAGAACTTCTGGATTCCCCTACTACCACAACAGAGGAGGGATATTATCCTTTCTCTGGTTTAAATAATCCGGAAGTCACCCAAAATGGAGCTCATTGATGATCCTCTTCTGATATTTGAGATTCTAAAGTAAGGTGTCAATCACGGGATTGGCCTTTATCTTATTTTTAACATTGGAATGATTAGAGGTCCCAATATATTCCTTTAACTTATTAATATTCCAACTGATGGGAAACAATGTGGAGGGATCTCCATGGAAAAGATCCTATATTTGTTGGATAGTATGAACACTGTTAGGTGGTCCAACCTAGTAGTGTGATGCCCTAGGTTGGGTTTTCTCTATCATACCCCACATCAGTGCCCCAATCCTTGGATATATTAGGAAAAACATGTTTTTTATAATAATACCCAAAGTAAATCCTCAACAGAAATGGGTATCTTTGGTTGTTTCAGGAGAGGTATGAATTATAGAGCTTCATAATCTCCCCAGCCTTGGGTCTGCATAGGTGGGGATTCCACATCCATGATTCTGTAGAGCACTATGAGGATATTGACGTAGCTTTGATAGAGGATCCAATGGTATTCGGGAGATGTGGGGTGTTGAACTACTGAGAGTGTTTCTAAATCCATTATTCGACACTACTGATTAAGTTCATTAAGGTGATCCTAACTCCCTAGGTAGACCAACTGATGGTCACAGAGATGGCGACACATCATCTAGATGGTCTAGTGGAAGCATGAAACCTGGATATCGATTAGGCACTCTGGTATATCAATGTTGGAAGTTGCATTCAGCCATAATACAACATTTATCTGAAAGACATCTCCTATAGGATTTCTTTCTCAGAAGTGGGGACCTTATTTTGATTATACCAAGCATTGATCGGTTCTAGATGACAGATTGGAGACAACACTAGTGTGGATTAGTGTGACAGTTATCAAGCTAGTGGAGGAGTCGCTGCATGGGTCAACTATTCAGTACACACTATTTCATCACATGAGGTTGGTTTAAACCACATCATTATATACTTATAGGACTGGTTGTTCACTATGACCAAATGTGAGAGGGAAGTGTCCCTCCTTGGCCACTCAACTGGATAATCATACTTTTTTCCATTATGAAATATCTCTAGCTGATCTTGGGTAGAGGTGGAGAGTGATATTGTTGAGGATAGATAAGTATTCATCGTGATCCCTTAGAGGGTAGGAAAATCATTCTCCGCCTGAATATACCTAGGGAGTAATTTAAAGATCCTTTGAATCTCACCTTCCATGATAAAGAACTTTGCCTACCGAGCTCCAACACCAAAATATGATGTTGAAGAATGCGGTGAAGGATTTATCACTCAAATGAATTTTTCCTTAGAATATAGGAAGTGAATAAGATTGAAAATGACTTGTTACTTTAGGAATTTTACCTATAGTGGAATAAGTTCATCCTTCTTCCCCAAGAAGGTTCTTCAGGGTAGGGAATTATTCAGACTGGGGAGGACCTCCATTATGGTTATTGATAGCACAGGGAGGACCTATAATCTAGTTGGATGAGGCACAAAGAGGAACTTCTTGCTAGTATGAATAAGTATGGGAGGAACTCCATACTAATCAGTGATAAATCATGGTGGCCCTCTACTTTGATCAGTGATAGATTAGGGAGGACCACTGCTTTGATCGATTCTTCAGCAGGGAGTACCTCTACTTGAGTTAGAAATGGAATTAAGGGGACCTTCGTGCTGACTAGATTTGATATGAGGATGGCCTCTATGTTGACTAGTGGTTGCAGCATGGGGAGGACCTACGTACTGGTTATCAAAATGGGGAGGACATTTTCTTGTATTGGGAATGGAAATAATAGAAACTTTACACTGATTGTGAGAGCATGGTGGGCCTCAGCATGGGTTGGTGGTGATTTGGGGAGGACCTCCGCAATAAAACTCAACATCGCGGGTTGGCCCATAATAGTTGTTGGTGCAACCTGTCATTGAAAACTCAACCCATCATGCCTATGGGAATACTGATGTCTCGACCCCAATCAGGCACATATAGATCCCTACTTTTCTATAATAGGAATCCGGTGGAATGCACTGATGGTGGCTAGAGCCAATGGAGTTATGGAAGATGTAACAGCCCGAGATTTTATGAAAAATATTTTTCTTAATTTTATTAATGTCTTGTGTTGTACGCTACACCAAAAGGAGCTTGCACAACACGCATCCTTGACTTAAACGCAATCGCGACCTTCCTCGATAGCGTGCGTAGTACGCAATAACGAGTTTCACTAAACAGCGATATGCTATTAAAATGTTATTAAAACTAGCAGTTATGAATAGTAATAACCACTTTTTGAAATTTTATAAATTTCATTTTTCAAAATGGACTTCATTTTTGGACTCAGAATATCGAAATTAGCCTAGGGTGAAATTTTGGTATTTTTCTGAAAACTTTCAATTTTTGATGAATAGTGAAACCACTAAGTGGTAGGTTAAAAACTGAATTTTGCATAAAACTTAATTTTACCGCTTCTGTGAATGGAATTTCGAAAATCCGAGAGACACGGTTAATATCAAGGACTAAAATGTGGTTCAATGAGATGAAAATAATTTTTTGGTGAATAGTAACTTTTTACTTTTTTTACCGCGGTTAATAGTAAATAGCGTAACTAAGGGTAAATATGATATTAATATTACCCTAACACATGTCCTAATTCTATTGGACAAGTGTGATTCGACCAAAAACAAACTTAGGAATAAAATATGACCATTTAGGCCCACTTGGATTAGATTAGGACATTTATTATTAATTTATTTAAAGAAGGGTTAAAATAGTTAAAACCAAAGTTTAATAAGTAAATCATTTTTAATATGGGGATATACATAAGATAAATTATATTGTAAATATTCATTAGAAAGCTAAAAAGATTTCCTACATGATGGTATTTTATTTGTAATTTTTAAAAATCAAATAATTTAATATATTTATGACACAAAGATGATGCAGTAATTATCTTATTAATGAAATATTGACATAATTGATAATATAAATACCAAAATAAATGTAATTTAAGACTTTTTATGAATTCCACTAATTTTCTAGGTTACTATGATATATTAGTGTTGATTTAATCAACTTGTTTCGAACATATAATTCTGTTATGACTTTCACAAAAATCATGTATCAAATAGTGTCAAAATTGACACAAAATAGTTTTTAAATCAAATATTATATTATTAATTGTTATTTTATTCCTAAAAATCTAAGGTTCAGCCAAATGACGTAGATAAGGATATATAAACAATTTTGGGTTCGTTTGGAATGTTATAGTAAGTTTATTAACCATATAATGTAAGAAAACAAAAAGACACGGTAAAAGTTAAATTATTTAACTTAGGGTTAAATCTAATTGATAAGGTTAAAATAATAACCTAAACTTGTCTAAATCTTATTGGTTGATAGGATTTCGATCCATCCCCACTTTAGCTTCGAAATAAGACCCTTTGGAACCATTATAAACCGATTTTGACTTTAATATAAAATAATATTTTGAGATATTCCTAAGGTGCCCCTCTCCTCCCTTATAAAAGGACACCTCCTCCCCCTCCTCTTCACACCAATTTGAGCACTCAAGCTCGGCCAACCCCTGCCATTTTATCCTCTCCACTTCCCTAGAATAATCCTAGAGGTCCTGGTCTTCTCCAAAGACCAATCTTAGTTCCTTAAGTGGAGGATTCAAAGAGGCGTTCCAAAGAAGAGGAGCTTCGGACACGAACAAAGCAAATCGGACCTAAGGTAAGGGAAATATCACAATCTCATTTTTATCCAAGATTGTTTATTCGTAAGTATTTACTGGGGTGTATTTTATCATCCACATCCATGTTCCCTCAATATGTAATATTTTTTTCATCCACTTTCACTAGTTTAAATCCAATTTTACCCTTCGGTGAGTTTTTAGTAAAGAATATGAAAGGAATCGTTTGTCGTTTTTTCGTACGAGGTACTTTTTGACTTTTCCGACAAAAGTACGAAGAATGTTTTTTTTAACTTATACGGAAAGAATGGATTTTTAAAAGAGTATTTACAAGAAGATTCCTTTACACGTTTTCAAGTTTATTTTTAATCAACTTCTTTTAGTTTAAAATTTTATGACATGTTAAGAAAGGAAAAGTATTTTTGAAGTAGAAAGGATATTTTCCTCAAGAATGAAGTTCAAGTATTTTATCAAAATTATTTTCCATCTAAGATAATAAATGGGTTCTGTTTTTATCCCTATTATTACATGGATTTGATTATGTTGTGATGGAAACATTTTTATGAATTCCTTTATCTTATATGAATTGTTTTATGATGTCATGTTGTTTAAGAATCCCATTTTTGTTACATGTGTTATGCGATGATGTATGTTTTATGATTATGTGGCACACATAAGAAAGGATTCATTATAAGATGGGTGGGACCTATATCTCCCTCCAATGCATTGGGTAAAGATTTTATATCTCATGAGATAGACATGGCTGAAATGGTAGGTTATACCAGTTCAGTGAAACAGGACTGAAACGAGGGTTACTCGATTCAGAAAGGGACTTTGTCCACTAAGATAGTCTTGGCAATGAGTCCTGACTAACAAGAAATGATTTTCTATGATTATGTGTGCATGCCACAATGTTTCAAGTTTCATGTTATGATTATGGGGATCTTATTTTCACTTCTATGATTTATCCCATGTTATGATATTATGAGCTCTTTTGCAGGTTAAGATTTCCAAAAGCTATGTTCTTATGTATATGATGTGATCGATATTTCTTTTGTTTACCCTTACTGAGCATTTGAGCTCACCCTTTTATGTTTTCTTTTCCCCAGGATATAAAGAAAGGTTTTTAGGTAAAAAAAAGAAGATCTTTATGGGAGATATTGAAGATCTTTCACCACGATTAGAAGATTACGTTCCGAGTTTCCAAAGACACTAAACTATTACGATCCTTGTGTGTGCGTTTTTGTTTTGTACTAAGTATTCCGCAAAAGTAATGTAATGTCCATGTACGTCAGGCTACGGGTCTCTATAGTTGGTATCAGAGGAAAGGTTTAGTCAACCTTTGGAAACTAGGATGCGAAAACGTTAGTGAGATCCCTAGAGATATTTCTAAGGTATGTCTAGGGATGTCCCTAGGGATAAGTATACGTATAGGTTATAGTAATAGAATTACACTAACGATCATTGAATTAAACCTAAGATGTTGGATATTGAAGGTACTCCCCCATTATTATGTTGTTTTCCCTAGCATGATTTTTTCCTCTCACACTATTCTTTTTGGGTTTTAGACGATGGCTGGAACCCGAAGGAACCGTGTTGATCAATGCAATGGACAATGCAATGATTTCCCTCCTGAACAAACAAATGTTATGGGAGATGGAGTGCAAAATATTATTGCTATACTTACACAAGCTATGAATCATTCTGGACTTCCAAATGAGCAGAGAAGGGAACAATATTCTATTGAGTCCTTCATGAGGCAACGTCCACCTTCTTTCAGTGGGTCTTCTGATCCACTTGTGGCTGAACAATGGATCAGTACTACTGAAAAGATATTTTCAGTTCTTCAATGTTCTGAACATGATAAAGTCATCTTAGCAGTATATCGTTTGGAAGGTGAAGCTGATCAATGGTGGAATCTTATCAAGAATACGAGGCCAAGAGATGAAATTGAGTCCATGGAATGGGACGAGTTCAAGAACTTGTTTTTCAGTAAGTACTTCCCTCGTATTCTTCGAACAAAGATGGAGAAAGAGTTTCTTGAACTGAAGCAAAGGGACGATGAATCTGTTGGTACCTATGAAGCAAATTTTACAAGACTTGCAAGGTACGCTTCTGGTATTATCATCCAACCTGAAAGTAAAGTTGATCGATTTTTCAGTGGCTTAAAACCAAGTCTTCGAAGGGCATTAGCTATAAGAGACTTCAGTAGCTATGAAGAAATTGTGCGTTGTGCTATCAAGGTAGAAATGGAAGTTGGTGTTACATATCCATCTCATGGTTTTGACAAGAAACGAAAGATGGAGTTCAAGGAGAAATCTCAGAATAATGGTGAAAAGAAGATGAATGTTTCCTTATGCACAAAGTGTGGAAAGAAGTATGGTGGAGATTGTCTTAAAGGGACTAGAAAATGTTTTAAGTGTGGAAAAGAAGGTCATCGAGCAGCTGAGTGTCGAAGTAATGGAAAAAGGGTTTCTAATGATGTGAATAAAGCAAACACTGCAGAGAACGCACCACCAACACTTCAATGCTTCAAGTGCAAGGAAATGGGGCATTATGCTAATAATTTCCCTAATCCAAGGGTTAGTGATGATCAACATGAGCAACCACTGAAGGCAAAGGACAAAGGGAAGTCACATGCGATCACTATTGGCGATGTTGAATATGATAACGATGTGGTGGAATGATTAAGTGTTTATGTAATGGGATTCCAAAATAATGTTGTATCATGGAGTATTGGAATATTTATGTATTGGTTTAATGTGGTATTCAAAGTGATTGAGATATTTTTGGAAATAAGATGATATGCGCATAATGAAGGGAAAACAAGAAAATGAAATGTTTAACAGTATTCATGAGCTCATGATTGATATAAGGACTAAGTGATATCATGGTTTGAGTATATAGAATTTTGAGGATTTTGGTATGTGGAAAGTGTTAACTTTTAACTGCACTTATGTTTTCACTAAGGTATTCAAGAGAATACACGATTAAGGACTTTGAATGTTTGGAATGTGACCAACAAGACATATCTTATGATATGTGGGGATCAACGACAGTATTAAATCTCTGGTAATCGTTGTCACTATATTATGAGAGTGGACTGCAGTATTATGTATAAGCCTAAAGATTAGACTGGATTATGTTGGACATAAGTTAGTATTGTTTAAGGATAGAAGATTTTCGATATTATTGATGGGATGTTATAGTAACGTAGTTTTAGAAAAAGGACAACCTGCAGGACGGGCGACAGCCAATCGCTTCGGACAAGGTTGTAGGAATCGAACCCACAACCGAAGTGCGACTGGCCTTTATCGCCTACCACTGACCTACAGGAAGTCCCTGTTTAGTAGAAACTAGTGTTATTATATTAAGCAGTATGATATATGAAGTATAAGCCCATTTTAGGAACCATATGTGATTAATCTCACTATAGATCGACTTATGTATATAATTTTTGCTAACTTTTTGTTTGAGACAGATGGAATGACCCTTCATTCTATCACATGATCTGCTAACACTTCACGAATAACAAATTCAACTTCATTTATTTAAGAGATGAAGTGGAAATTGTTCAAGGCACGAACAACAGTGAGATTGTACCAAAATAAAGTAAGTATTTATTCTAATGAAAATTTTCAACTTTAGGGAAATGATCTTGAAAACCAAAAATGTTGTCCTAGTGATCTTATACCTGATGAATCAGATGGTATCTTATATCATCACAAATCTATGGATTTGTGATTACTGGCTTTTCCATAGCCATGTTCTCTACCACTCTCCAACAGAACATGATGGTTAGATTTCTCTTCCATATCTATATTTTCACCTATGTGGAAACCCAGTGATTAGTTTATTTGGGTAATCGGTACATTTCATACTTTAGTTTTTAAAGCCAAGTTTTGGTAATCTTTTTTACGATGTGGGTTTCTGTTAAAGAAACTTTCGAATAGTAAACCATTTATAACCCCGACGAATTTCGAGGGCGAAATTCATTTTAAGGGGGGTAGAATGTAACAGCCCGAGATTTTATGAAAAATATTCTTTTTAATTTTATTAATGTCTTGTGTTGTACGCTACACCAAAAGGAGCTTGCACAACACGCATCCTTGACTTAAACGCAATCGCGACCTTCCTCGATAGCGTGCGTAGTACGCAATAACGAGTTTCACTAAACAGTGATATGCTATTAAAATGTTATTAAAACTAGCCGTTGTGAATAGTAATAACCACTTTTTGAAATTTTATAAATTTTATTTTTCAAAATGGACTTCATTTTTGGACTCAGAATATCGAAATTAGCCTAGGGTGAAATTTTGGTATTTTTCTGAAAACTTTCAATTTTTGATGAATAGTGAAACCACTAAGTGGTAGGTTAAAAACTGAATTTTGCATAAAACTTAATTTTACCGCTTCTGTGAATGGAATTTCGAAAATCCAAGAGACACGGTTAATATCAAGGACTAAAATGTGGTTCAATGAGATGAAAATAATTTTTTGGTGAATAGTAACTTTTTACTTTTTTTACCGCGGTTAATAGTAAATAGGGTAACTAAGGGTAAATATGATATTAATATTACCCTAACACATGTCCTAATTATATTGGACAAGTGTAATTCGACCAAAAACAAACTTAGGAATAAAATATGACCATTTAGGCCCACTTGGATTAGATTAGGACATTTATTATTAATTTATTTAAAGAAGGGTTAAAATAGTTAAAATAAAAGTTTAATAAGTAAATCATTTTTAATATGGGGTTATACATAAGATAAATTAGATTGTAAATATTCATTAGAAAGATAAAAAGATTTCCTACATGATGGTATTTTATTTTTAATTTTTAGAAATCAAATAATTTAATATATTTATGACACAAAGATGATGCAGTAATTATCTTATTAATGAAATATTGACATAATTGATAATATAAATACCAAAATAAATGTAATTTAAGACTTTTTATGAATTCCACTAATTTTCTAGGTTACTATGATATATTAGTGTTGATTTAATCAACTTGGTTAGAACATATAATTCTGTTATGACTTTCACAAAAATCATGTATCAAATAGTGTCAAAATTGACACAAAATAGTTTTTAAATCAAATATTATATTATTAATTGTTATTTTATTCCTAAAAATCTAAGGTTCGGCCAAATGACTTAGATAAGGATATATAAACAATTTGGGGTTCGTTTGGCATGTTATAGTATGTTTATTAACCATATAATGTAAGAAAACAAAAAGACACGGTAAAAGTTAAATTATTTAACTTAGGGTTAAATCTAATTGATAAGGTTAAAATAATAACCTAAACTTGTCTAAATCTTATTGGTTGATAGGATTTCGATCCATCCCCACTTTAGCTTCGAAATAAGACCCTTTGGAACCATTATAAACCGATTTTGACTTTAATATAAAATAATATTTTGAGATATTCCTAAGGTGCCCCTCTCCTCCCTTATAAAAGGACACCTCCTCCCCCTCCTCTTCACACCAATTTGAGCACTCAAGCTCGGCCAACCCCTGCCATTTTATCCTCTCCACTTCCCTAGAATAATCCTAGAGGTCCTGGTCTTCTCCAAAGACCAATCTTAGTTCCTTAAGTGGAGGATTCAAAGAGGCGTTCCAAAGAAGAGGAGCTTCGGACACGAACAAAGCAAATCGGACCTAAGGTAAGGGAAATATCACAATCTCATTTTTATCCAAGATTGTTTATTCGTAAGTATTTACTGGGGTGTATTTTATCATCCACATCTATGTTCCCTCAATATGTAATATTTTTTTCCATCCACTTACACTAGTTTAAATCCAATTTTACCCTTCGGTGAGTTTTTAGTAAAGAATATGAAAGGAATCGTTTGTCGTTTTTTCGTACGAGGTACTTTTTGACTCTTCCGACAAAAGTACGAAGAATGTTTTTTTTAACTTATACGGAAAGAATGGATTTTTAAAAGAGTATTTACAAGAAGATTCCTTTACAAGTTTTCAAGTTTATTTTTAATCAACTTCTTTTAGTTTAAAATTTTATGACATGTTAAGAAAGGAAAAGTATTTTTGAAGTAGAAAGGATATTTTCCTCAAGAATGAAGTTCAAGTATTTTATCAAAATTATTTTCCATCTAAGATAATAAATGGGTTCTGTTTTTATCCCTATTATTACATGGATTTGATTATGTTGTGATGGAAACATTTTTATGAATTCCTTTATCTTATATGAATTGTTTTATGATGTCATGTTGTTTAAGAATCCCATTTTTGTTACATGTGTTATGCGATGATGTATGTTTTATGATTATGTGGCACACATAAGAAAGGATTCATTATAAGATGGGTGGGACCTATATCTCCCTCCAATGCATTGGGTAAAGATTTTATATCTCATGAGATAGACATGGCTGAAATGGTAGGTTATACCGGTTCAGTGAAACAGGACTGAAACGAGGGTTACTCGATTCAGAAAGGGACTTTGTCCACTAAGATAGTCTTGGCAATGAGTCATGACTAACAAGAAATGATTTTCTATGATTATGTGTGCATGCCACAAATTTCAAGTTTCATGTTATGATTATGGGGATCTTATTTTCACTTCTATGATTTATCCCATGTTATGATATTATGAGCTCTTTTGCAGGTTAAGATTTCCAAAAGCTATGTTCTTATGTATATGATGTGATTGATATTTCTTTTGTTTACCCTTACTGAGCATTTGAGCTCACCCTTTTATGTTTTCTTTTCCCCAGGATATAAAGAAAGGTTTTTAGGTAAAAAAAAGAAGATCTTTATGGGAGATATTGAAGATCATTCACCACGATTAGAAGATTACGTTCCGAGTTTCCAAAGACACTAAACTATTACGATCCTTGTGTGTGCGTTTTTGTTATGTACTAAGTATTCTGCAAAAGTAATGTAATGTCCATGTACGTCAGGCTACGGGTCTCTACAGAAGATGATTCTTATTATTTGGAATTATCCTGGTCTTGCGTCTAATGTTAAAATTGGGTGGTTAGGAGCGAGGTTGATAGAGATGTTTTATAGTCTACCTCTTCTATATCTAGATGGATTGGTCATTTCTATCACTGATGAGGCCTAGAGGGATCCCTTCTTAGAAAGTATCAGGTTTTATTCATAGCCATGGTGGTTAAGTTATCTCTAACCTCTTGGTTTTAGATGAGAAAGTCCTAGGATCGGTATGGGGAGAGGCTCTTAAAGCAGTTCCCTGATGGAGTGGGGATCTATGGCATTCTACATGGACCTTAGGGTGGTAGGGTTGGTGGTGTTCTAAAGCCTCTATGTCCTGGAGGGCTATATTCCTTTTGGAAATAACCCCCTTATACTCATACTGACATACAAGGGTGACCATCACCCTCCTATGGATGATCTATTTGGGTGAGATGGGGTGTGGGAGCATAGTAGATGATGTCGCAATGAAAGTCTTGGTGGAGGTGTTGTTGTGTGGGATTTTCAAATGAACATTTCATCGGCCCCTGAGTCTATGGGTGTTGGGTGGATGGATTTTTTTAGCCTGTGTCCTTAAAGGAATGAGGATTTGGTTTTCAGTATGGATTCAGGGAAATCAATGACCAATTCACCAATGTCATCCAGTATTCCTTGGTTGGAGAGATAGATTTGTGCTGATGATGTCATAGACCAGAATTCCCAACATTTAACTACCCGAATTTTCATTGAGTTACATGTCAAGACCACTATTTTCTTATTCGTTCCTAGAACCAGATAACTAAATCAAGTGAAAATCTAATTTTTTAATGAATCATACGCTACAAGTCCCCATGTTGAGGTGAACAAATTTGCATCGGGTTCACCATTTCTGTTTCTAATTCTTTCATCAAGGTTCCCTGCCATTTCTATTAGCATGCTCTGGTGTCACATTATTTCATTTATTCCTCACTTCCAAAAGTGGTAAACGTTTATCACTATGAACGAAAATGTCTACTCTTTTATCAAGATGATATTATGGGATTTCAGTTTCTCTTTCCATGTATTCCTCCTTGGAACTTTTTTCATAGTCCACATATCCCGGATATAGTTAATTCATGTTCATGGAACTTATTCCAAGCGCCATATACTTGTAGAATATGCTTAATTACACTACTTATGTTTGGAAATTCTAGTAGTTATTGATAAGGAAGCAACCTTCGGTCAATAGAGTAGTCACATTGGGAAACACTAGAATGTTTGGATTCTGGAACATTTGTAACCTATATTCTATCTAATGAGAGGTAATATCATGGAAAAATATTTGGCACAAATCCCAAGGCATCCCATTTCAATCTAGGTGTGTCTAATTCCAGACGCATGTAACTTCCAAGGATTTCACCGCAGTCCTCTCTTATGTTTGATGATGTAGATGACTTCATAGGTGCATATCTCCCAAGGATTTCACATCAGGAATCCCATTTTTAGCATGAGGAATGTACTTGGGTTAACAACTTTAATTACTTGTGGAGGTGGAGTTGATTTATCAAGACACCCCATGAAGGTGGATCAAGAATGTGCATCACTAGGAGGGATGATTTCATACATGGAAGTTTACCGATGGATAGGTTAGAATTCCCTTATGAGAGAGAACATGAGAGGTGTTCCCTAAAGGGAAAATGTCACACCGTGAGGGTGGATGGATCATAACTACTATGGATGTGGATCTAGTAGGTGTGTCCCAAAAATATAATATGTCATACCATGAAGGCGGGCGGATCAAAATTCCTTGTAGGAGCTAATCCACGAGGTGTGTCCCATGAACGGAAGATGTCACACCAAGAAGGTTGATCGGGACACCCTATGGAGTAGAACAAGGAGGTGTACCCCAATATGTGGGACACCTATGTTTATCATTGGTCTAAATTTAAAATCATAAAGGTGTCCTACAAACTCTATTTATAATACAAGGATCAAATCCCATGTCGCTCCATACCACAGTTTAAGGTTGTGTGACAGGACTGGTCGATGAAATTTAACATCGTACGGTAAGAATGATCACATCACAAAGGGAGAATATATAAGGGATGATGTGGGTTTTGTGAATTAAATATTTTCTTTATAATAAAATATCTCCTAGTTTTTGTTTTTTTGGATTATGCATTGAGTTTCCTGAGGGACCTTAAGGAGATCTGGTCTCCCATGTGACGGGCACGATCTTACCTGAGGAATGAATCAAAGGAGATGAGGATGGATACAGATTTTGGGTTCGGACCTCTGAGAGGATTCATACATATCCTATTTAATTTATAATCAAATCCCACATAGTTTAGAATGGTCTAGGGATTATACTTAGGGGGTGCATTTTAGGAGACATGGTTGGGGGTTACACCTATGGGGAGGACCATATGGATGGATATGGTTAGGGCTTACACGTAGGGGATGAATATTAAAATAGAGATGGATTAAATGACCACTACTAACCTCTAATTCCATGTGATTCATGCCTATTGTGAGAAACAAGAGTAAGTAGTAGACATGATGCTCGTGTCGGGAAAAATGAACCCACAAGAAATGGTGTGGGGATTACGCATGGGAGATTTCCAATGGTGATTTTATTCCATATGGGTAGGATCTCATTTAATTTGAGGAGAATATAATTACTTATTAGGGTATGAAGTGTATAGACCATCACACATCACTCACACAAAGAGAATTCTACACTCTTCTCATTGGGTAAGGCCACAGTTTAACATCATGTGTTGAGGATGTTGGTGTTGGGAAATTTTACGCCATGCAGATCGGATGTGGGAGTATCATTTCCTACCCAATGGGCTTACATATCCACAAATCAAGCTTCATTTTGAGGGTAATGGATTTAACAATTCCATGTTTTAATGACAAGGAGTAATGATCACCCACGAGGTCTATATTAGTGTGCCTATGCTAAGAAGAAAAAGGCATCATCATATGTATACTGAGGAGGAAAAGGTATGTTGGAATATTTTTCCACACATTGAGTAGATTGGGCCACATTAAAAGGTGGTATAGGTCACATAATGACTTGGGGTGTAGCTAAACCAATCCTGGATGGATGTGGAGCCTTTGGTCACTCAACATTCATGAATAGGTGTTAGCAGAAGGGAGGTATCATAGAGTGTCCCATGAGTGGGGCTTCGCAAAGCATAGGGTCTCAAAGAGAGATTCTTCATGAATCTAATATGCTTAGAGGTTGTTAGGGGATTCGTGAAGGAGTAAAATTCATTCAATAGGGTGACCCTTCCTAGGGATGAAGTCATGTCTTAAGAATTGAGTGCTTCGTGAGGCCTCAAGTAACCTTGAGGTCACTATTATTTCATTAAGTGTGTATGCCTTCATGAAAGGAATCTACATATGAATTTTGAGGTTCTCAAGAACACACTTAAGGGGGTTTTATGAATTTTATGCACCATGGATGTTCCAGTTTTGGTCTAGTTTATGATGCTTCGGAGCTTCAAGAATGGGGAGAAATTTTCAAGCTGAAAGGTTGGGGTGATCGTATTTATAGGGAAGAGGTTTTGTGAATATGTGTTGTTATTAATGAAGAAAATATGGTCTTTAATAATGGGTTCCAATCTGTCAGACTCATGAAGGTACATTGTTCAAATTTGCATGACTGCAAAGCACCATCAGACATGTAGAGGGATCCCTTCCATCTTCACACGTTCATGAAGGGGATTCATCATCTAGGAGATCCAAAATCTCTATCCATTCGCAAAGAATCAGATATTTTTTAAATAGAAAATTAAGGGTTTTTTGGTCTATTTTGGATTGCGTATACTCTAGAAAAACTGTTTATTCCATGACTATTCCCATCGAAATAATTGTATCACTACCAACAGTTAAAAAATCCAATGTGTGATTCATAGGAGAAGGCTTATGATCCTGATGAGATATGCTAGTATTTTTTATAACACTCAAAGTTTCTTCTTAGGTTCTATATGTTAATCTATTCAATAATTACCGGGGTACAAAATTTTACCTCAAACCACTAGGAAAAACTTTATAAAAATTCACGAATAGTTAGACTCTCATAAGAGTGGTGTTGAAAATTTCTTAATTGTTGATTCTCAAATGGGATGTCATGTATTTTGAAATATTTTATGCATTGGGTAATTTTGTCATGGGAATGGAAAACTACCATAGTAATGTGGTATGTAACACTATTTGTGGGGATACCATGGATTTGAAGATGGGGTTTATCTAGTACACTAGTATTGAGATTTATAGGATCATTCTCTAGGTTTTTGGTAACTATATGTCTTCTGACAGAATGAGAAAACTCTTATAATTGTGGTAAGTGAAAAAATTAATGGGTATTATTTGGAAATTTGAGTTGGGGGTGATTTGGTATACTAGATTCAAGATTTTTAGGAGAATTCTTTATATCCATGATACTTATAGGGAATATTACCGGATGAGAAAAATCTCAAAGGGGGGGGGGGGGTTTGGTACTTGGGTATTATATACAGATGATAAAAATATCATAGGGTAGGTCTATGAAACCTTTGGTAGTGTTCCCATGATTATAAAAAATACTATAATAAGGGGTCTATGATAATCTATAAAACAACCATCAAGGTGGTTTGTGATAATAATCTACTATATTTCCAAGGGGAAGTCTGTGACAATGTGGTTTCCATGATTTAAATACATGATAAAATATATTTTAGAATAGGATAGATGGAGTTACTGTTGCCAATTTTTTATATTTCTTAGTAGTTATTTACTTATTTTTGAGCATGTTAACTATATAGATCACTGTATATGTCAGTTGTTATGGGACCTCATTAGTGGTTCCCTACTGAGCTATGTTCACACACCTTGCTTGGTCCTCTAATGAAATTGGGTACCAGATCATCTCTCACATGGTTTTTACATGTAATAGATTTTTTTACACCCTAGATAACATGGTTTAGTAGGATAACTATGGTGTTGGGATTAAATATTAGGATGTGTAATGGATTGGTGTAGTCATTAAGCCTATATATTTTATATATTTTTTAATGTTTGTTTTATAGTCATCCTAGTGGGAGATTGACTATTGTATGTCATGGTTTTTTTATCCCTTTGTGAATTACATTTGTTATCTATATTTTATTTATTATTTATTTTACTACTTATTATATATTTGTAATGTATATTTTTATGTATATTATTTTTTGATATTTTCATTTTATTTCTATCTATGATTCAGTGATTATAGGGTCCCCAAAAAACCTCCTCAGACCCATGGTTCAAGTCAGTTACCTCTATCATTTAGTGTGGTATCTCAGAGGTCACATGGAAAACTAGTCTAGTTACTGTACTTAGATTAAGATAGGTTAGGTGGTGTGGGAGCATTTTTCTAATATTACTATTGTTGGAATTTAGTAGACATGTTATTATTAGAATCTTTTGTAGCATGTTATATAAATTGTTCTAGTGAATCACAAACACCTTCCTCAAGTGATGTTCAGGTTACCATGGTTATGAGATTTATTTTTATTACTTTTTCTCTTATGCTTTTATTATCATCACCTCATGTCGTGAAAATGAATTTTATGACTTATGGAATATGAGGCATTAATTTTTTGTCTCATAGTTTATTAAAAAGGTGCCTATTATTGGATTCTAAATCTTTTCTTATAGAGGTGAGTGGTGTCATATATATCATGTTATGCATGTCAGATCTATATGTTATATAATTTATAGTGTGAATGATTTTACTAAAGATGAAGGCTAAACTATTTTAGGTGTCAAAAACATCTCATACAGAGTTTCCCAATTACACTTTGTGGGATTCTATATAGTTGGACCAATTTTTATATATGTTTTATTTAGTTTTCATATATTATTTTTCATATGGTGATACTAGTGGATTTTTCCCTTTTGAAATGGATTACTTGATAGCTTGAGTAGTTTTTGGAAGATGTTCAATGCCTTATATATGATCCTATTGGGGGTGTATTAATTCTTATTTAATGTACCAGTAAAAACTAATAGAATGTTTTCCCACATATCATTGAATATTACTCTCTATAACTAATCCATTGATTGTGATTTAATAAATAAATATCATCTAGAAAAATGATTTTGGGTGTGTTTGTGTATGACATTGGATGTTGTGATTTTATTTTATAGGAGGTATTCGCATGTGGGGATTCTTGTTTAGTATTGCTGTACTTATGAGAGGATGGTATAAAACACTAGTTTCATGTGACATTTAGGTGGTTACAATGAGTATTTTACTATTATTTTGGAAAATTAATGGAACCATATTAGTGGGGATAAGAGAGAGAAAGTTGTGAACCTTGAGATATGACTCAATTTTATTGAGTTAGATCCTACTGATGATTGAAGGAAAACTTTGATATGGGTTGTTCTGGGTTAGTGGGTTCCATTAAAGCAAGAATCATGCATGAGTGTGTTAGAAAATTTGATTTATTCCTAGAGGTTCACATGAATTTTTGAATTTGGCATGGTGAGGACTTGGATACCATTGGGAAGGCACATCAAGTGTAAACATTTTGGATGTGTTACTAATCCTAGTGGAATCTAGGGTATAAAATCACTGATTTGGTATAGAACTGGGTGGAATCAAAGTATCTAGGTGTAATTGACATGGTTCACTATAAGGATGGACACCTGTATTGTTGGGATAATAATCATGTAACGTGAATTCATAAGGAAAATCATGGCATATTTTAAGTTCTTAATTTTAGATAAAAGGGTCAAATTATTTTCTTTCATATCTTTTTGACATTTGATAGAGAATGAAAAACCACGTTTTATGATGTGTGGCTCACAATATCATGATACAAGACTTGCTGTTTTGGAGGTACCATCGTGTATGCTTTTCATTTTCTGATGAGGTGGTTACTGGCATAGGTACCCAATGCCTCAGTTAGAATAATTGATGTTCCCTATGATTGGGGAAATACTATATTTTGATTTTTTGTGGTGCATATCTAGTTTGGATAAAATCCTTATCACGTATTAGCAGGATAGAGAACATGGTATGGAATAATTGAAAGACTAGTGATGACGGATCTCAATGAGGATCCACACAAATATTAGCGAGTTTGTCCATATCTAATCAATGTGTTTGGTAATGGAAATTATTTGGGTCATGTTCTTTTTTTATTAGGAGATAAAACCATAAGTCACTCATATGGTGCATTGTGTGATATTAGTTTTAAGTAATGAACAGATTATGTTTAGGGGTTTTGAGAATATGTGACCAATGGTTATGTAGTTATTTTTAGAATTGGTACACTGATGAGTTTATTGATATGATATTATCTTTATTATATGGATAATGTAAAATACTATTATATATGTGATCTCAAATGGAGATCATGAATTTGATTTTGGATCAATATAGTATTGATATTTCCATAACATGGTCAGGTCGATGGTGCATCTGTGCTTTTGGTGTGACAAGATAATTGAAATGGTCTATGTATGGATAGACTAGGGAACATCTTTAGAAGTTAGGTATAAAATTCCGCAAGAGGTCATGAAAAATTATTGGATCTATTAGCCTTATGAGAATCATGATCAAGTATTTCGAAATGCATAGATAGGTGGAGATAAGCGATTCCAATAATGGTTAATGAGAGGAGGTTTGATTAGTGATTTAAACAGGATTAATATGATGGGATATAAACTATAGAGATTTCACAATTTTGGATATGTTGGGTTGTTCCATGCATTGGATAGGGATTCTTATGGGAATAGATGATGTTCTTGTGATTTTATTGGATGCGGTGGGATCATCCCTTTGGTCTGGAAAATGAGAAAAAAAGAGCCATCGGTTCTAGACTGTTGGATTTAATTATGTCTAGGGATGGTGAGTTATAGACCACATGAAGCATGTAAATGAAGATTGAGTATGGAATTGTAATGAAAAATAAAATGGCATAGATTCCAAATAATTAGAATTTTACATTAGTAAATAAGACCTGTTTTAGGAAGCATCATACGTAGAATTGGTAATATGATAAGAGATTTGTATTTATGTATCATATATTTGGGAATAAATATGATTTTTCAATCATGGTTCTATGTTTTAGGATCCATAATGTGGAAGTAATTATTTTAAAGTGAATATGAATTTTAGGATAGGACATATAAATTTAGTGATGAATCGATGACACAGATAGGTCAAGATATGTGGATTAATGACCATCGAGTCTTCTTAGAGATGTGAAGTATTATGCAGTGGCAGTTGTAAGATGTTATTTCTAAATGAGCCTTAAAAATAAAGGGGAATTTTAATTTTTCAATTATTGGAGGATTCAAATTTTTAATTGGGATTTGGTTCAAATTTTTAGTGAATGTGGAATCATAAAATAATTTTTATAGATGTTTAATGAGAATAATAAGGAAAAAAGGTGCTTGGATGGGTTTTATAAGCTTCTGGTTAAGATTCATATCTTTTGAAGAATTTTAACAAGGATGTATGTTTTTGGTAGAACAGTTTATAGTAAGTCATATGGGTATCCTTTTATAGGGTGTTTTAGTTAAATTTTTATAATGAATTTTCTATGAAAACAATTACCAAATGTTTTTGGTAAAACCATGAAAAATCCTAAGGAAACCATGTGGGATAAAGAGGACTTAGTTCATTGTTCTTATTTAGTGCATAGTTGGAGACAGAGACTAAGGTAGTTCAAATTTTCATGGTTGGAACATGTTTTAGAAAACCATTTTTCCAAACCTTATGAGAGGGTTCCATGTGGTTAGTTCTAACCACATGGCATGTTAATGTGTTAGAAAACTATGCAGACAAAATGTATGACTTATAAAAAAATTATTTTTACAATTTTTAACTATGAATTATTAAACTAATGCCACATTTTTCCTTCCCCCTTTCAGCCACACACCTCAACCATCTGAGATTATCCTCCATTATTTGTTAATCTCCATATTTGTGTGAATCTAAAGTCATTTTATTTGTGTTTTGGGTATGTATCCAATTATTTTTCTCAAACATCTTCTTACCAATGAATTTATATAATATTGGTTACCTTTTGATGTTTTTTGGGATTCAAATTCCACCAAATTATAGTGGAATCAGATAGTTTAGTTGGGGTTTTATTACAACCTAGTAAAATTACATCCCAAAATTCTATCTGCCTCAAGTATCTTTGTTATTCAACAAGTTATGTCTTTATTTTGTAATATACTAGGTTTTTTCATGATTTTTATTTAAAATAATTAAGGAAATGGTTTCATGTATTATTTATTTTCCCGTTATGAGGCTGATGGCATACCACATGTCAATAATGTGTGATAAGTTGTGTTTACAGTGTGATGAGGCTTTCATTGATAATTTTAGTGGTTATTAAATTTTTTATTTTATTTATTAAAATAATTTTAAAATTTATATTTTAATGTTCCAGGTGGCTTGGATTGAGTTAGAGGCTTTATATGTGGTGAAACATTTGGTGGTTTTGGGTGGACCAAGGGTTGAACTTGGCAGTAGTTGTTGGTGGGGAAAGCTTTAAATAATAGGTCAGAAACCTATTTACATAATTATGTGGTATTAATGAATGTGATTTATCCTTAAATATTTCCATATCATCATTGATTTGATCATCATGTTTAAATAAATTATGTTTTAGTTTAAATATATTAATTGAATGTTTTAATTATATAATTATTTTCATTACTAATGTTTATATTCATTGACAAGGATTCATAAGGCTCTAAGTACTTTATTGGTCTTGGTATATGATTATTTTATTTATCCACCAATATCCATGGAATTATCTTGGAACATAGTTATAAGAGGTGGAAAGACCAAAGGTTATGGAAGATGGTTGGGTGTGTGGATGGAAATAGCTAGATTTCCATGGTTGAGATAGTCATAGGTGATCTCTCTATCTATTAAATATGTGTAAATCCATTTATATCCATATAGATCAAGATACATTGGGTCTATTTTATGGGAAAAGATATTCATGGAGTTTTAGGTTCTATATTGACACCCTTGATGGGATAAATGTCCCACATTAGGGTAACTATGATGTACAGTGGCCTAGGGACCCCCTATGGGAACATAGTCTTATTGATTACACTAAGTAGGTGCATGACTAATTGAGTATAGATGGTACTAAGTGCTGCCTTAGTACCAATTTTGAAAATCTGAGGGAATGGTTTGTGGGTAAAGGTGAGGGAATTTGATATTAGACCAATATATACATTGTGTTTATATTTTATTTTTTGGTTATTTATATAGTTTGAGATTCCCAGATTTATTTTCTAGGACTTAACATATGGTCTTGAGGATACATGATGGTATTATTGATGATTCCTCTGAGATCTTACTAGGATATTTCTACCGATAAACTCAATTATGAATAGGACACCTGATCTAGACTTAGGTCTCTATGATGGTGAGTATATCTAGGTTGTGTAGGATAACTTCGTATAGGAGCAGTATCAAGAGGTTTTAAATGGTGGAAACCTATAGGGGTGGTCATTTATTATGATATGGTATACAATTTAAGGAATTTTTGTCTATAAAAACTACCATAGTAGGGAGAACTATGATACTATTAGTTTAGATTCCATGGTTATCAAGCCATGGTTGATCTGTTATACTGAGATATAGATTTGTTGGAGCATTATCAAAGTTATTTATACTTATGTGGATTATTCATGAATGAGAAAACTCACATATGGGAGGTACATGATATTATTAGTTGGAATATAATAGCTTTAGATTCAAGGATGATCTAGTATACTAGGATTGAGATTTAATAGATAATTATACAGATATGTGATACTTATGGGGTATATTCCTAAATGAGAAAACACCCATAAGTGTGGTATGTAATTCAGGGTCTTATACCCTGATGAGAAAACATTCTTAGGGGAGGTTTGTGATAACTATGGGAAGGTGCCTTTAATTAGAAAACAGATTTTAGGGGAGCTCCATGATACTCTAAAGAAAATGATTTTAGGTTGAGTGTGATTTTGATCTAGTATACACCCAAGGGGTATCCAGTGATACTATGGTGGGTACAATTTCACAATGTTCTCATAGTAATTCCATCCTAGAGATGAATCGTTAATTTTTTCATTCAATCTTATGTATTTATATAATTATTTTAAACATTTGAAATGCATATATAACATCATATTACAATTTTTTTAGGAACCATATTGGTGTTTACCTACTAATTTATGTACTTGATCGCTACTCAAGATGCCATTGAACATGGGTTTTTAAGTATCTCTCACAGGATTGTTGCATGAAAATGTTTTGGTTGAGGGCCTAGATAACATGGTTGATTAAGATATATTTTATTTTTTTATGAGACATTAAGATTTGATATGTCTTGGTTTTTTCATGAAGCCATAATCTTTAATTTATTTTATATATGTATTTATTTTGTGACTGTCATAGAGGGTGATCAATTGTTGTATGGAGTGGATGATTAGGTATTTATGGAATTAAATTTATTAAATCTCCTATTTATTTTTATTTAATCAACCGTAAATTATATTTTCATTTAGTATTTGATAATTATATGTTGCTTATATAAATTTATACCATTTCACACTCTTATATTGGGGGTATATCCACCTGATGATACATCGTTAGACCCCTGTTCCTAGTCATCGTCGCATAGCATTCGGGGAGGTGTGCAAGAGTTCATGTGGTAAACCTATCTATTAATTATTCATATAGTGATCTGGATTGAGTTGTTACCCTTGGATTCACCACCCCTAATAGCTCGTATCATTATTTTCCAATCAAATTGTGTCATCTAGCTATAGAAAATAATATTAAGAATATGGTCATTACAGTTATATTTTCTTGTCATATTTGGGAACATATATAAAATTTATATGAGAGAAGTTATCATATTATATTATCACATACTATTCCATAATGATCAATAATCATGATGAGATATGATATTTTAATAAATTAAATTACGTAAATACAAGTAATCATAAAGTTCATAGATGTTAGTTCTATGCCACCAAAAAATAGACTCCCACTTTGACTATATCTAAATGAGAAAAACTTTAGTCTACTATATCTCACATTTTGACCATGCTTTTTATGATATATGTCATTAGTTAAGGGGTATTTTGTATTTTACTCCATGGAAACTCTGCTAACACTGCCATCATCACTTTGATAAAAATATCACAATAAGTGATATTGGATGAGTATGTGACCCATCATTTGATGTGACCTCAACTCTATTACAAGATCCAGCACTAAATTATTGTAAAAATGAGACTATATGTCTACCTCTAGGTACCACAATAATCTGTTAGAAAAATTTACATGTCAAGAAACTTATTTGGACTAATCAATAGACTATTTATACTAGAACATCACTGTAGAATCAATGAAACTTGTATGGTTTGAACTCTTCCTCATCATGGATCCTATATTGAGATGGAATAAATATCCTAACTATGATATAATATAATTTTTATCTATTTAGAAAATATCATCAATATATAATATAATCACAATTTCATCATATAAAATAATATTATTAAAATATACTTAGTATGTCACAAATACATAAGGACAACCTTAACAGAAGACCAATGGTATTTTCATGTGTTATCTTGATATATACTAACCATGTTTCATGTGTACGAAACATAAATATCGGTATGTAACATGGAATACATGGTAGACCATGTAATATATTCTTGTGGTGTCCTACTCATTCACTTCTCCCCTATTTCATTTGAGGACACATTTTCTTAGAGATATATATACCATTTGTCATTAGAACTCATACCCTTATGTATTATTATACACTAAATACATTTAGAATCTTTTCAATATATGTACTTTGAAATAATCCATTTTTTCTTTTGGGTCTATCATGAATGATCTTGATTTTAAGGATATATTCTACTTCACCTATGTCCTCCATGGAGAAGAACTTGTTCAAGATGTCTTTAACAAAGATTATGAATGGAACATAAATTCAATTAATTAATATGTAATCAACATACAATACTTGAAATATGACGACACCCCCCTCTAATACCTTTCTAAACTCATGCCTCACAATTTCTTCTTATAAAACCAAATTCTATTATGGTTTCATCAATACAAATATTCAAGGAAATGTATGTCTATTTTAACAAAAAAAATAGAACTCTAAATATTTAATATATTATTATAATTTCATGTATAAATAGACCCATTAGTTCATGTCCTATAGACATCTTTCTGAAGGTTTCTATCATGGAATGGTATTTTGTCATCCATCATCCAAATCTAATAATAATTGAAATAAGTTATGAAAATTATAATTTCGATGGATTTGAAAATAAAATTGGAGAATATGTTTCATCTATATTAATTCCTTATTGATGTTTTAACCTTTTAGCATCTAGTCATACATTATAGGTATTAAATTTACCTTAAATGTCTAGTTTTATCAAGAATACCCATTTACACCCAATAAGATTTCCATCAACTTCTGGATAAACTAGAACCCAATCTTGTTTCCAAAAAAAGGAATCCAAATTAGAATTCACGACATCATTCCATCTTGTAAATTTTGTGATCTCCATTGTCTCCTTCTAGGTTTGGGGAGAATTTTTATCATAAAATAATGAGTCACAATCTTATTTTACTAATATATATATATATATATATATTATTAGTTATCTAACCTCTCTAGTTCTCTTATAACATACATGTGTTTTACGAACAATATCTTCCAAGGGGGACATTGGATTTTGTTCCCGTACTAACTTTTTGGTATCTTGATATTCAAATTTATCAAGTTCAATTATTATACTTCAATAATCCTTTATGATGTTCTATATATTAGGAAAAATTGTTTTTTTAATAATATCCTTCTAGTATGAGGGGTTCTGTAAATAGTATCCTCTTGTATGCTTGGGTTACCTTATAAAGATAAACATCTCACCATAGGGTTCAATTTTGTTTCCAAAGTTTCCCTTAAAAAATACCTTTTAACCTCATTCCTTAATACGTGACTACACATGTTTCTTTCATCTATATAACCTTAAAAATACCATTTTCATCTTTATTTAGTAAAACATTTATTTTGTGTAAAATAATGCGTTATTCATATCCTAAAAAGTATAATGTAATACTTGTATAGCTCATCATGAACCATACCATTCAAATAAATGTATAATTTAATCATTAACCAACTCCATTACACTATGGTGTATATTGAACAGTGAGTTGGGAATGAATCTCACACACCCATATAATTCCAATTAATTGTTAGTTAATATATTCACCACCTCGATCAAATAAAATATTTATTATCTCTATAGCATGTTGATACTACACTTCATTCTTTAATTCCTTGAATTTCTTAAAATATTGCTAATTACACTTCATTAAGTAGACATATCCAAATCTAACTAAATCATTAATAAAAGTAATTATACAAGAATACCCACCTTTAACTTCTTTTGGAAATATATCACATACATCAGTGTGAACATATTCTATAATATCTATAGGTATTTCACTTAGTTCACCAAATTATGGATTTGTTATTATTCCTTATAAACATGAAGGACATCTATCGTGCTTTTTAATCCCAAAAGAGTCTATCTAACCAATTCTATAATCTCTATAGTTATTTCACATATCCCACCAAATTATGGATTTTCTATTATTCCATATAAACATTAATTACATCTGTCATGCTATTTAATATCAAAAGATACTTGTAAAATTATTCTTGTTTACCTAAAAAATGTCATGATGACCTATCTATGTGTGAAATCATTCATTAATACTTTATCCATTACCAATTTAGAATAAAATATTTTCATAATTTAATACCAAAATACCATTATATAAATGTAGCATTCCATAACATATGTTGTATTTATAAAAGAAAGAGACATTAATTTTTAACATTAAAATAAAATAGTTTGTATCAAACTATGTTATGGAAATTTTAAAAAAAATTAATAGAAGATAATAACAATTATTTAATCCAATATCATCTCAATTCATAACAGTAGGCAGTAGTTTCCAATGTCTACAGATTCTAGCCTCTCCCCATTGGTAGCTCATTAATCTAGCTCCCCTATAAAAATCCTTAAAAATATACCTCCTTAATTTATTATAATGTAGACGTGGAAGCCAAAAGATATATATAGTACCCAATGGGTATATATATAAATATTGAACTCAAAAATGTACATACCGAAAGATTACCCCTTCTTCTTTAGTTGGTATAGCATATTGTTCTAGTGCGCTAAAATTACACATTAAACAAAATATAATCATATTCCTTTTAATTCTATGAAATATTACTTTTCATGGAAGGATATTACGTGGTATTCAGAGAAATATAATCTGTATTGGGACCCTTTGACTTTTTATTCTTTTTCTTTTTCACTATAAAGACCGCATAATTTTCCTAACCCATGTCTTTACTAACTTGTTGAATATAAGTAATGATTTGGGACTAAGTCTTATTACTATTTCTCATATTATAATTAATAGTAAAATATGAGAAACTATTCAGTATTGAAGAGATAATGACATCTTTGTAAAGTTCATTAAGGATCAAAACAGCAAAAATGCATAAGCGCTCAACATAACCAATAATATTGACTACATGTGCCCGAGTTAGAACTAAATCACCAATCATGCACATAAACATAGAAATATCATATATATCTTGCCTAAAAGTTTCTTGATAAAGATCCTGAAGGTTATAAATGGTTATATACACATCTATATGCTCATGTTTCATTAAGGGATCCGTGAACATAGATTACAGAACAAAAAATTTGAAATATGATGCATAATTAAAATGTTTCATATATATATATATAAAGTTTTTCCTCACTGACCTCTTTTCCAAGATCCTTAAGATTTTTTTTCCAATGAATACAATTTACATTTACGACACTGTAAAATGTGTAAGATCATATACCATTCTCATATATTTAATCAAATGAAAAGGTTATCCTTCTATAGAATGGATATTAGTGATATTTTCAAAGTCATGGGTGCTTCCATTTCTATAAGTAATATGAGAATAATTTTAGTACATTATATTTATTAATTATTTAGGTGATAAATTTTAAATATAATTTATTAATATCCAATGATTTTATCAAAACACAATACCTTGCAACAATGGCTTTTTAATATCCCATTGCAACAATATTCTAGTGGTAAGGAACCATATTCCCCTTATTTTATCCCAAACATGGCCTAAAAAGTTATTTGAAGGGTTTTACATAGTTGTAACATACCAACTACATTGTCTTGAAACTCATTCATATAATGAGTGTCCTCCCCAATTTTGAAATCCTAGATAAAAAATTATTCAATGATTTTACTCTTAGTTATACCATTTCCTTCTTAAGAAGTCAACCATTGATGTGAACTAAGTTAGATTAACCCATGAAATCATGTTTAAATTTCAAGACAATTGAAATAAACATAATTTGGTTCAGTGAAGAACATTTAACTATCATTAGATTCTAACATAGATATTGGATGGCTATATTAACATAATTTTTAATTTGAGGTAATTTTATATTTTTTGTAAATTAATAATTTTATATAGTTACATGAATGTTAATATTTGTTGAATTTTACACAAATGATTAAACATATCATGATTTATTTTTAAAAAATATTACAATATTTATTTTATTTTGATCTTTCATACTCATTAATTAATTAATTTAATAATTTTAACATCCATCAATAATTTAATAATCAATTGAAAGATATAATATAAATAATTTGAAATTGACATGTGAATGTATAATTATTGGATTATCTAGTGGATGATATTCGAACCATATACCCAATGAATTAACTATGGGAACCATTCTTGGTTTGAGTTATAACAGTCCACCCATACTTCTATTTATCTCCTTGATTTCTTTCACCTCGAATCTGAAGTTGAACTACTACCACTCACCTACGAGCTCAATTCATATATAATTTTACTAACATGCATGTCATGGGAACCAAAAGATTATTTGAGGGGGGTTAGAAAAAATAAATCACATGAACTCATAACCTTACCTAATGAGAGGAGAGTAAATAATAATAAGACACTATTTAATTTAACAAATTAATAAGAAAATAAATTCATTAACAATAAAGTAAATAAAAAATCAATTATACGTTCTAGTTTATGCTCATGGTCATCCACATAGAATGAACAAATACAAAAAATTGAGCATGCTATCATTCATGCAATTTATTCTTTATTCATAAAATTAATAGATTTTAATTCATTTAATTTATTAAATAAATAAATAAATAAATAATTGATTACCTTTAACTTATTGACATTCAAACTCTCTTCGAGATACCCATCATAAATTCAAAATGGATAATAAATGATTTGAACTACAATTATAGATAATTTCCTAGAATTAATTGAGTAGTTATTAATTCTAAAATCCTATATTACATTGATAACATATAAGTTAACTTTATTTTAATTATATTTTTAATTGTACAATCAATTATACTCTATGAAATTTAATTATATTATTTACTATAAAGATAAATGATGTGTAATACTTAGTTACATTCAATGTTTATTTCTTTTAGTGTATCTATTATCAATGACAAAGGTCTATCCATTTATCTCATATGGGTTATACGATATTTATTTACATTACACAACATGTTTTCTTCTTTACATGTATCCACATAAATATCTTATGGATATGAAATGTTCACTATATGTTTGGATTCAAGATTTATAAAGTATGTATTCTTGTTAAATGTTGTTTATATCATTAATAATACAAAATTTTAGTTTAATATGGGATTATGTTATGAATTTGAAAATACAGTTAATGTGATAAATCATGTAGAATTCATAATGTATATACTGAAAACACACATTTTAGTCTGATAGATGATTTACCAAGATTTCGCGATAAACACAGAATGTGTATTAAATGACACTTTTTTTACTATTTAGCTTGTTGTGTGTCCCATTGAATTTCCATGTGCAGTAAACTTCGGTACATAATTTTTAGTTTATTCCTGGGTCATGTATCCCTATATTGAAAAATGAGCATCACCTCCTGATAGCATCTCTGGTCATTGTTCATCTATTTATAATCTATTTAAGAAGATATGTAATTTGAATTATTAAAATTAATATTTAAAAATCAGGTTTATTAAACTCTTGGTTAGTGAATTAAAAAACTAGGAGCCAAATACTAACAAAAATTGAGTATAATTGATAAAATAATATTAAATTGTAATAAATTATTATATAACATGTCTTTGATACCACTTGAAGGATATGTGTTATATTGAAATTGTTTTAGGTGGTGCCCAAAAATAATTCCCTCAACTTTTTTATATTTCTCTTCCAAACAATATAAAAATGTGTTCCCAGAACCCATAAAGTGGGTATCTTTTTACATATAATTTATAATTAATTTATTTAATCATATAATTATCCTTTTCAAAATTCTTTCTTCATCGATGAGCTACATACCACTCTTTATGTAAAATGAGTTATAGATATAAACATCCATTAAATAAAAAGGGATAAATAATTTTTTCATTGTTCATTAATAAAACATCACTTCTGATGTTCCCAATATAACCTACATCATTGTGAGTATATAATGTCATATTTTTTATTAATACAACAATATAAACAACTCATTACAATTATTAACAATAATATTAATGATTTTGGATCATTAAATATTGTAGAAGATAAGAATATCCAATGAAACATATAAATATGTATTTCTTATTGATAGGTCGTGTTGTTGTAATATTTTACACTATATATTACCAAGGGTGTACATAATGTGAAAGTGTGACAAAGTTCTATGAATATCCACCCCAGATAGTCTGTATCATTTGTATCCTATCAAATCATATCATCTAGCTATAGTAAAAATATTTTTTGAATACTATTATGTAATATCAATGTTCACATCATAGTAGGTAACTAATCTAACCTATATGCGTGATAAGTACAGTTATAACATTATGACATAAAATGTAACAATGAAGAATAGTAATGTTGCGATTAGATATTTTATTTAAATCATTATTCATATATATATGTATTCGTGTAGTAAATAGAAATTTATTCAGGGGATCCAACTTTTATATATTAGTATACGTAAATTATCATGATCTACATTAGCAGTTTCCAGAAAATATTCACTTCCTTGGTCCCTTGATCTAGGGGTTTTATGTTCCTTTTAATTCTTATTAGCCATTAGATTATGGAATAGACATGGATAATTCAAGATTTCTCCACAATTAAGACATATAACTAAAAATTGTACTATGGGAAGAAATTTATTTCCCTACATCATGTTAATTGAACTCTTAATTTTTCTTCATTAATTAGTTACTTTATTCTGTCCTTTTATAAACATGAAATAAATTGTAGTCCCTTTGTGACTATTCCATGGTTTGTTCTTAGCACATTTTTTACATGTAAGAAATTGAATCTACTTTCATATATGGTATTAATTCAAAAAATATCCATCAAAATCGATCGTTCTCTTATTTTGTGTGTTTTGAAATTAATCAATTTTTATTTTATCAATCATAATATGGAATATATGTATAGAAAATACTATAAGATCTCAAACTCAAGCTCTTATATCATTCATTTTTTCATTGGTAAAGTCACCACATTATTTATTGAACCCATTTTTAATATTTTATATATGTTCTTTAACCATTATGTTAAATAAATGAAAGTATATGCATGAGAAAATTAATATATGGTTAAAAATGGAGACTATAAACAAAAATTAACTCTTTACTGACCTTTGTGACCTAACTTATGAATTTATAGGTTTCAATCTGGGTTATCTATTTTCATGTTCTTATTATATTCTCTAACCAAAATATATTTAAATCCCACATAATGGATCATAATGACTATTTGAATCACCAAATCATTTCCCATGTGAATATAAAATAAAGTGTTTATTTAGGCATATTGGTCATAAAGCAAGTGAACATTGAGTTAATACAAAAGAATACATTTTTGGGTTATTATCCCTAGGTTCATTTGTTTTAGAGATTAAATCTGCATGTTTGTATCTAGACATGGATGTTAATATTATGAAACCACATAATCATAACTATAATCATATATTAGAATGTTTTCCTATATATAGGAATGTAAATAGGTTTTTTTCTAATCTTTTATATTCCCAAATCCACAAAAATATTACAAAAATAACTTTTTAAAAATAACTATACCCTGATATGATACCAATTAAGGTTCCCAGACTCACAATCTCAAACCTGGTGTTAAAAAAATTACATTAGATGTTGCTCGGATACCAACTAATGCGACACAAACTAAACATGTCATTATTTTACATCATTTTTATAAGGTAAACAATACATATCAAATTTAATATAATAATTCCAAGAACCAAAGTTTAAGAGTCTTTGATGATCATCTATAGAATATTATTATTTAATAATACATGAAAAAAATTATACATAATCAAACCACACAAGAACCACTTCTAGAATATTCATATGTTATACTCATCATTATAATGTGTGGAATGGAAACATAGGAAATGGGTGGGATAAAATGTTTAGTATGGGAAAAATTATTAATTAATTGTAGAGATTAGATCAAACATGAGGAAAAATATGAATTGAAAAGACATATCTGATTAAAACATCATGGTATCACTAATGGAAGTCATAAAACTTGGTCTAGTACTAATGATAATGATATTTTAAGACAAGTCCAATGAATGTTCATGAAGGATTCTTAACAATGATAACATGGATTAGTATCATATAATAATAATAAGGATTCATTGTAGAATAATGTAAAAAAGTAAATTATCATAGAAATAGGACACAATCATAAGATTAGGAAATTGTATCATTTTGATAAAACTCAATCATTCATATACATTATGTTGCAATCACACCCATGATGTTTATACATTATATTGTGAACAAACCCATGGGGTGTGTTCTTTTGGTTATAGACATAACCTTGATTCCCATACATTATATATGAGAAAAAAAATATTCCCTAAAAAAAATAAATCATTAGATATATATCCTTACCCAATGTAGTAGAAGGGGAAAAGGGACCCCACTAATCAAAATTAATACATATGAACATGATTAGATGTTAATAATTCTTTATATTGTGGGAAACCATGGGAAAAAATTGTTTTCATATCATTTCCAAGTGTTATTTTATATTTTGATACAAATAGTGGAGTGATTGGTATCCGAAATTCAATTACCCAAAAGATTATTTTATAACGGAGATAGTGGGCTTTGTGGTGTGATGTTTCACCTTCCACCAAGTGAAATTAGAACATTTGAGGCCATATAGATCATTGAATCCTCTAACCATTCTGTAATGGAAATGGAATGATACCACATGGTATTTCACAATAGTATTACCCAAGACACCCCATATAAATGATGTAGTATGGGTGATCCTGAATCAAAATATGAAGGTATTTGAATTTTTTATTAGAGATTCATTTACTATCGATGATTTAGGTTTTCTATATATGTGAGAGGTAATTCAGTTGCATGGTTCTCTGGGGAGTATATTTTTTGATCGAGATCCTCATTTCTAGACATAGTAATATTAGGGTCTTTATAGGGATTTGGGATCACATGTTATTCTCAATACAAGAAATCATCCATAGACTATCCTCTATTTAGATTTGATAATTCAGATTCTATAGGATATGTTGTTAGCCAATTATTTGGACTTTAGGGGTTCATAGGAGAATCATATGGTATTCATGTAGTATGTATAAAATAATAGTTCCTAGGTATCGATCTAAATGGTCCATTTTTATGATTTGAACAGATGTTAATGTCATTCACGTATTTTGTGGTAAGAGGTAGGAGATTCAGTGATTATTGGACCTAGTCTCATGTTGAAGTCATATGAGTAGGTTCAACTGATTAGGAAGTGATTGGTGACCACACAGAGCTAGAATATATCATTTTCTAACCATTTAAGATAAAATCGATTGTTTGAGTTCAGTAACCAGGTTTTCCATTGGGTGTATCAATGTTTGGTGCAATCCTATATCAGGAAACATGGGACGTGAGAACCCATGTTTGTAGTGGAAAGGGTTAGTCAAGTCATGTACCATGTGACCCTTCCAAATCACTATAATTACATACATGAGGTGTTTCATATGTCACATCGGTATAGATAAAATCATAACCCTCCTCATGTGATTCTAATTGATGATATATAGTTGGATGATGATCCGTCCTTTTAGAATAATCTGATTCCATTCATCAACCATATTGATAAGAATATATGAGGGAAGACTGTACTTATTCTGCAGTTGTAGTGATAGCATGGTAATCCGTAAGAGGATACCAGGTAGATGGAATCTATTATGTGGACATAGTTTAAATATTTTATCACTGGTACCCATCCAAATGTTGTGTAGTGAAACTCATGGATGATATGTTCTATGGTGGGGAGGTTGTAAGATCCTATATTTTTATATGTATATATCACTTTATATTTTCTAAAATCTCTTGGAGTCTGTTTATTTTTCATTTGGGACTTGGTAATCATGTTTATAAATATGTTTATCTAGTTATGGGTAATTTCTGTATAAGTTCAGGAAGAGGAAGGATATGGAGATAATTAACGACAAAAATTATAAATTTGATGCATGAATTGTCTAGGAGGGATGACCATATAAAACTAGTACCTTTCATAAATTCAGCAACCCATCCCGATAAAATTTAATAAAGTCACAAATTCCTTGGTTCAAGTGATGAATCTAAACTTTAAATTGTATAACAGATTCATGACATAAAATATTTTATTCGTAATTCTTAATCCCATGTGAAATTTTTTTAGTGGATATGGTAGTCATGGAATTATTGATTTAAATTACTTAATTACATCATGAATTAGCCACGCCTGATGTTTAAATCTAGTAGTGTGTGTTGTGCCTTCTAATAATGTGATCTTACCTACTATCTCAATTTTTTTACCCTCATTATATGAATTTAAAGAATTTAATTTTATACATAATAATGTTCTCCATATATCTTTGTGTTCTGTACCTAGAAATCACAGGTAATCCCTATATTTTATTATCTCTTTATCATATCCTTAGTTTTTCAATATGGAGGACCCTAGATAAAACTATCTAAAATAGTCCATGTTTTTAAGTTCTTTATTGGTAGTTTCTGGGTTTTTTATCGGTAGGAGGAACCCAATAGTTCCATAGGCATCGAGGGATTACATGTATATTCATTAATTTTGAAGTGGGTGGTATAAAAATATTTCAATGATATTTTTTTGATTTATCTTAGTATGTTAAATAAGAATTAGCACACAAAAAACCATGAACACAATCAAAATAATTTGAAAATTCATTATTTTATGAGATACACATGCATAGAATTCCCATTGGACCTCGTCGGGTTCTATGGAATTAAGTGTGCTTGGTAATAATTCATGGATGTGTTTGTGTTTGGGAATTTTCAACAAACCAAAATGGGGATCTTGTTAGAAAAATATACATTTTTATGCATTTTAGGATGTTTATATTGACAAATACATTGAAGTTTGTTATTTTAGAGTTTATTGTTTTTTTAATAAAGGATATTTGAGTGGTTTTTCCTATTTTGTGAGGACTATATTAAATATGTCATATAGCATGCCATGGTGAACTCATCTAGGCCATTTTAGAGTTAGTTAAGATGGAGTTCGTAACCACTTTTATAGTTATGGTCATGATGTTCTTGGAATTCATCTGTGAAATGTGGGCAGTCACCTATGGGTGTGGAGTAAGGTTTGGTGATCTAGGTGTTCAAATGTGAGCTCTAGAGAGTCTCACTACATTCTTATTCATGAATTTTGTTCAAATAATGGTCTCCAATGAAAAAATATATTACATCAGGAGGATATGGGTGTGATGATCTATGTGTTGAAGAAAAATAGCCACGATTTTTTTACCATTCCATAGTGTAACCCATTTTGGAATTCAAGTTAGTAGATCTAGAAAAACACATTACAAAAATGCATATCCTTTATAGAATTTGTAACTATCAATAAATGGTTTTTTTCTAGTTATTTATTCAAAACCTAATTTTTTTCATTCAATGAAATTTTGGGATACACATTAATAATAATAATTAAAGGAGTATAATTTATACTAGAAAAATAGTGTAGAAAATGAAGAGGAAGCATAAAGAGATATCCCAGATCTCTCGATAAAGTAAGTGGTAATTCCAAATATCTTCTGGAATGGAGACTTCAAAGTAGAGGTTGATCCAAGATTTCTAATATCTCACTGAAAGTTTGACGCAATTATGTTGAAGAATAATCATTATCTTTGGTGAAAATTTATATTAACATTGTTTGAAGAAGAAGGTAGAATCAGGAAGATCAATTAGTTCCTAGGTTTGGGATAGTAGTGATATTTCCAAATTTTTATGGTAGTAAACCATGAGGGTCATTAGGACCAGTCCAAACATGTAAAATGTTTAATTACTGATATTTTTTAGTGATTGGTGCATAGGAACATTATCATGAATGATCATTAGACATATCCTAGTTCATGTGAACCAAGTAAAATCACTTTTGTCATTTAATATTCTATTTAATATTAGGATAAGGAAAGGGGGTTATTGAGTTCTTCCTCAAATTTATAGAAAATGTTTTAAAGATAAGGATTATATATAAATACTCTGATTCAGCCCCTCCCCCCTCCTCAGCTTATATTTCTTGATTGAGGACCAAAAAATAGAAATCTAATAGTCACAATAACTTGAATGTTTACATTCATATAACCATGACTGGTTTATGAATAGAAAAAACATTCATATATCCCATTTGTGGGTGATATAGAGTCAGGCTTGATGACATGAATATACAGCATGTAACAGAAAAGTACATATTGTGTACCCATTGTTAACCGCACAGGGACACTCTATGCAAATAACGACACATCATGTAGTAGAATAGTGCCTGATCCCATTACATATCATGTAATTTTAACATGATAGAATGTAGAATGATAGGGTTATATCGAATGTAGTTTGTGTACAAGCTCTATAACCCACCATAGTTGAGCCCTGATAGAATTGTGGAATCATTGTGGTTAGGTTATTGAGCATATAATTAATATATATCAAATAATGACTACAATATATGTAACATGGTATAGATGAGATTATATGATATATAGCTGGTTTAAACACCATGTAATAGATAAATATCTCGTGTATAATAAACATCAAGTCCCTAGGCATTTTTTAATTCCCCAGGTTTTAGGATCCACTAGTATTTCTATGATTATTATTATTATTATTATTATTATTATTACTTTTATTATTATTATTATTATATCTTATAATAAAAATTTGCATCTCTTAATTATTTAAAAGAGATTCAAATCTGATTATAAAATATTCCCTACAATAAATGAACAAAAATAGATACACTTAATTCATTCATAAGTGGTACATTATAATAAAATCACTTAAAACAAAGTACTGCATACTAAGATTGTTTCTCACAATAAACGAAGTATATCCACTAAAATTTCATAAATAAATATGGTATAATAGATAAAGAACAATAAAAACACCATGACTATAAAATAGTCATTACCATATTTAAACTTGATGAGCACCAATAGCCAAAAACCCTATAAATAGGAAGTTTACTATGACAGAAGAAAGAATTATGATAAATCTATAATATGAATTATGAATTATGACTTGGGAAATGAGAGTGGAATACAGAAATTATTTGAGAAGTCTATACATATGAAATAAATATGGTCATTATAAATATTTTCATTGCAATTATGTTCATTTAAAATATAGAATTTTCTCAAATATTTTCCATGTATAATGAAGTTGTGTATTTCTTAGTTGTAAATTTCAAATAATATAACTCACAATGAAATAAAAATATGACTTAAATTTTTTTAAATATATATGTGTCTCTATGTCTGTGTGTTACATGTAAATATTAATAATATTATTAAAATATGGTACGATATATATATATAATTCAAAAAAATATTTTAATATCATTGGAGTAGTAAAATTAAATTTAGGAATATAAGAAACTCAATTTTAATGGTATTTTTCTAAAGGTTGGGGTCAAAGCCTCATTATTATTGAAAGAAAAACCTCCTTTTGACTGGGTAGAGGGAGACCCATTACATAGCCAGAAGGCTCAAGGACATGTGGCTTGAATACAAGGCTCGAAAGCCCATTTTTTAGCCTAAAGAGCCCCTCAGTGAACAGTACTGCTACAGTACTCGGGCTGCTACAATACCTTCTACAGTATCACCGCCACTACAATCCCTACTACAGTGCATCTGCCGGTACAGTTTCACTGATGCTACAGTTTCTCCACTGCTATAGTGTCCTGCTACAGTACCAAGAATTTCATCCCTACCCAGATTCGATCCTGGGTCTTTTAAAAGAACCATTTTGTTAAATATTTTAAAATTTATCCTAATAAATTAAATTGAACACTTTTAAAAAAATCTTATATATGGAATTATATATTAATATCTTTTAACTAATAACTTGATATGTTAATAATATTAAGAACACTTAATGTTTAAAAAAATAATTTTTTAATAAAATAAGTTTCACTTTATTTATTTATTTTTCATTTAAAAAATCAATTTATAAATCATAGAGTTTATATTTTTTTTAATGACCATCATTTTTTAATTCATAATGTAAAAATTATCTTATGATATAAAAATAATTTTTTTCTAAAATAGTTGACTTTTATGTGAATATTGAAAAATTCCAATAATACTAATAATGTAAATTTTATAAAATTATTATAAAATAATGACATTAAATTTTTTAAACCTTATATATAAAGAAATTTAAATATTATAATGTTAAATTAATTATTTTAAAATAATAAATATATATATAACACATGATTAACATTTTCTAAAATTTAGGTAATGTTTTACCAAAAAATGTTCTTTTCATATGATTCTTTTAATAAAATTTTAAAAAGGTGGAATTAGGTTTTTCATGTATTTTAATTTTAATTAAATATAATTTAAATAATAATAAACAATTTAATTCTAATAAAATAAATAACATTGATAATTTTATCTTAAATGAAAAACATATGTTTACAAATACATTTTTTATCCAAAAAACAGGTCTTTGTGAGTTACATGAAATATTGTTGAAATAAATATTCCTTACACATAAATTTTATTTGAAGAAATGGATTTCAAATTAATATTCTTTAGTTTCAAATTATCTTATAGGGATATTTTTATTAGGTAAAAATTAGTTGCCTTGGTAAGAACCACAAATTGTAAAAGTAAAAAATATACTAGTAAATGACTTAAAAATGTTTAAAACATAAGTAGAAAAGTATAGTTGAGTATTTAATAACTATACACCTTAAAAAACTCAGTTATTTTTTAATTTTGATTCAAATTCCACATAAAAAAAGTGCTCTATTTTTATTAAAGAGTTATATGTTCCAAAAAATATTTTCTCATCAATTATAACAAAAATCACCACTTTTCCACCTATCCCCACTTGAAAATACCGTTAGGATCGACCCAAAATATACCATGGTATTTTCTAAAACATATCACCACATTCTAGATTCCTTTATATTTCCAAAATATCTTGATAATTTTACTTATGGTGGTTGCCAAAGGAGAACGTCCAAAGCAAGAGGGAATATTTTTCACCACAATTTCATCATCCATGTGTGCAGACTACCACCTCCAAGAAGGACGTGTTCAATTTGTTGTCACTGACTTTAACGGATGGTCAAAAAAGGTTATATAATATGATATTATTATATTTATAACATTTAATTATTATAAAATTATATGAAATATTGGTTTCTATCTACTTTCTATTCTTCCAAAAATTAGAGGGTCGACTATTGGTACCAGCGGACCACTGCCTTTTAAGAGTGATTAAGAAAGAGATTTGTGGAGTTGATCTGGGAACCTCATTGAAATTTATCATCAAGAGGGATATGAAAATAGTTTTATTCAGGCTTGGTTCCAGGGAGAGTAGGTTATAACACCACTAGATTTTGTGAGATAAATTCATTATAATTTCTTTGATGTCTTGTGTTGTATGCTACACTAATATTAGCTTGCGCTATATGCATCACTGTATTATCTTGTGGTATAAGCAGCACTATTCTTGTCTTGTTTTACAAACAATTTCAATTTATTTTGAGAGAATTAATTTCAAATAAGATATATTATAAGTGAAAAAATAAATATTATAACCTAGTCATTATAATGGCGGGTATGAACAGTATTAACTTTCTTCAATAAAACTATTTACATGGAAATAAGTGAGTTTATAAAATAATAAATTCACACTTTATAGATTTTATTAATGAATTATATGTTTAATATTTTAAATTTATGTTTAAAATTCATCTTATTTGTTTTCTAGACATGATCTATGAACAAATTCAATTTTTTGGATAATAGATTTATTTTTTTAAATGAAGTAATTCCATATTTTGATGGTGCACCCATTTTAAATTTCATTTAGACACATTTATATAATCTATTTTAAAAAATAAGATTATATTTTGAAGCGGGATAAAAAAAATTTCTTTGGATGAATTTTTGATATTTTCTAATAAGTTTTAAATTTTGATGAATAATAAAATTATACATGAAGAAAAATACTCTCATAGAAATAATTTTTGTAATTAAATTATATTATTTAATGGTTTTAAATTATGAATAGAATATATTTCTTATCATTCAATATAATTTATGTAATTAGAATAAATTTTACATTGAATTGAGTTGTAAAAATATTTCAATCTTTTGCAATGTTTTAGCTTTTAAAACAAGTTCTTTATTTCCGACAACATGATTAATTTTAAATTAACTACTGAAACTTAAGTGTTTTGAATTTTTAAAAATGGAATCCATATTTGGAATTAGTTGGTATAAATTATTTAAATATATTTATTATATTTTGGGGCATTATGAAAAGTAACTTCGGTAATTTTATTATTATAGTAAAAGGGAAAACTTGGTAATTAAGGCTAAGAATAATATTGTAAATTTACTCTACCACTTGTTTTAATATCATTGGATGATTTTTATTATACCTAAATAATTCTTTTTTTGAAATGTTATCCATTTTAATCCACTTCGACCAAATTAAGACATTTAATTTATTTAATTTAAAGAAAATTTAAATATGTCTAACTCAAATTTTAAAAACTAAATCATTTTTAATATAAAGTTACACCAAATATATTTTAGATTATGAATACTAATTTGAGATATTATTTCTTTTCCTTTATAATCGTAATTTATTTTTAATTTTTAGGAAATAAATAATTACATTAATAACTTACACATTAATGATGCATAAATTATTTGATTGATGAAAAATCAATAATGTAGTTTTTTAATTGTTAATAACTATCAAAAGAACCAAAAACTTGACTAAAACTGATTGGTTGAGTATATCTCGACCATAATCATACAAGGGTTGAGTTATTGACCATTTTGATCCATATGGAAGAGATTTTGGCACTTATGTTATTTTATTTAAAGTGATGTTAAAGTTGTCACATTCATAATTTAAGAAGTATAGCATTTTTAATGTTGAATTCGCCAGAATATAAATTCAACAAAAAGTATTATTATGAAATATATTATATTTATATCCATAATAGTATTTTATTTTTAATTTTTACCCAATAAATAAGTATATTGATTAATTACACAAAAAAGATGTTGTAATTATTTTAACAATGGAAATATCAAATTAATATGATTAAAAATATTCAAATAAATATAATTTGTGATAATTAATATTTCCAATGATTTTTATAAATAACTAGACCTCATAGTGATATAATTAAATAATTGGTTTGATGATAACAGCTTATCTCGACATTTTTAAAAAACAATGAATTGAATAGTGTCTAAATTGACACTATTGTTTGTTTATCAAAAAATTGTTTTATTAAATTATTTAAATATCAGAAAGCCTTTTTCAAAATATATAATAATTATGATATGGTATAAAATGACCAAAATTATTTATTTATGATTTAATTTACCTCAAATAAGTAAATTTTTCACCATTTTAATATTGAAATTGTTTTTACCCTTGTAAAAATGAAATAGAATAACTAAGTGTTAAATTAAAATCATAAGGATTAAATGGACAGCCGAACATGTATAAAATTTATTGGTTGATGATATTAAAACCTCATATCATAAATATTAGAAAATATCACATTTTTTAGGATTTTTATTGGGGTTTTATTTTATTATATATTATGATTTTTGAGGTTTCCAAAATTGCCCCTCACCTAAATTATAAAGGGGACATCCTCCCTCACAATTTCAATTTGCATTCAGCCATCAAGGTTGACCATACACTAAACATTTAATTTATCAACTTTATTATTCACATTATATAGGTTCTAGTCATCTCAAAATACCAACTCTAGTGCCATTAAGAGAAGATCTAGAGGGAGCTTGTTGAATAAGAGGTAATCTCCTCTACTGATTCTTTCAAATTATTTCTTCTTCTACTTCCTCCTCATGAGTTCTTTCTATTATAAATTAATGAATATAGCATAAATTTTACAATGATATTTTATTATGACTATGTAACAACCATATTCCACCTTATATCCATCCTATGAAAAAACAAAATCTCCATATGTGCATACGTATGACTTACCGTCTCCACACCGTGATGTAATTTATTTTTCACCTCCATTTGACATTGATTGGTATAATGATGGAAATAATAATAATATATGATTTTTATAAAAATTTATTTATTCTGAATTAATATATATACCAACCACTTCGATACTATTTCATAATTAAAGGAATGATATCATCGCTCGTGCATATGTAAAGCCTATCGTCTCCATGATGTGATGCGATTCATTCTACATGATATCCATTAAATAATGATTATATAAATGTATAGAATAAATAAATATGATATGTATTATTTTGATATAATTTTTTAATGATATAATTATAAACTAAAAAGGATATCCGGAACATATATTAGAAAACATGCATAAAAAAATGAAGCAGTTTATACCCGAATAACGAGTAATAATGAAATATTATTACCTAAAGGATGAAAATATGATCATATATGATACCATAAAAATTAATATGATTATAAAATTAGTAAATAACATTTTTAAAATCATTATACATGATTTTCAGATACATACAAAGGATATCAGACCTAAAGTAAGGGATGATTTTTCAATCTCATTATTAACTAAGATTGTTTATACATAATTATTTATTGGGTTATATTTATCATCCATGTCCAAGTTTTATAAAAAAGTTATCATAAAATGGTTACTATTATCCTTTGTATATTTAAAGTCATTTTTACCCATTTTAAATTTACTACATGGTTTTTATGGAATTATTCTTTAATTTTCCATACAAGATACTTTTTTACATTTCTATAAAAAAATACGGGAAGAATGTCTTTTTAACTTATATAGAATAGATGGATTTTTATGCTTTCATAACACCGTATTTCCATGAATATTTCATTATATGATTTCAATTTGATTTTTAATTAAATTATTTTCATTTATGGTTGCGTGTAATTTCAATAAAATAAAATGTTTTTGAAGAAGAAAGGATATTTTCTTCAAAAATTAAGTTCAAGTGTTGTATCAAAATTATTTTCCATCTAAGATGACATTCCTTAAATAGTTTTATATTTCTACCCTTATTATTACTCGTATTTAATTATTTTTATAATGGAATTAAATTTATGAAATCCATTTGTTATATATGTATGGTTTTCATTATGTGATGGGTGGGACCAATATATAACTCCAGTTACTTAGGTAAAGAGTTATATCTAATGATATATACATGACTATAATGGAATGTAAATTTGATTTAGTAATACCCAGATGGAATGGTGGGTAAATCTAGTTTATTAATACAGGGCGGAAATAGAAAGTAAACCTAGTTTCATAATGGACTTTGTCTGCTGTGATGGTCTTGGAAATGATCCTTGGATACTATGTAAATGATTTTCTATTATTATGTGATTTCTAAAAATCCATGTTTTATTTCAATTCTATTTTAGCATGGTTCATATTCATTTATGATTTACACCTTAGGTACTGCTAAGATTTGTTATTTGACTCAATATTTTTATATTCAAAATATATGTTCATGTTTTTACATTCATATGTTTATGTTTTATATGTTTTCCCTTATTGAACATTTGACCTCACCGTTTTTTTTTGTTTTTATTTCCTCCCAGATATAAATAAAGTTTTTAGGTATGAAAACTAAAGGGGAAGATATTTACGGGAGATGTTGAAGTTCTTTCACCAAGCTAGAAGAATGTGTTCCAAGTTTCCAAAGAAACTGAACTAATATAGTCTTTAGGAATTTATTTCTACAGTGTATTAATTATTCTTCAAAAGAAATGTAATGACCATGTATTTCAATCTTGGGTTGTTAGAGATGGTATTAGAGTGAAGGTTTATATAACCTTTGGAAACTAGGATGTGAAAACTTTTGTGATATCCCTAGAGATATTTCTAAGAACATGTCTAGGGATGTCCCTAAGGATAATTATAACTATAGGTTACTATCCTAGAATTATGTTAACGATAATGAATACCTAGGACTAAACCTAAGATGTTATAGATTGAAATTACTCCCCCTTGATTATGTTTTCATCCTAGTATGATTTTTTTCTCTCACACTATTCTTTTTGGGTTTTATAAAATTGCTAGAAAGAGGAGGATTCCTGTTAATATAGAATATGATGGAAAATGGAATGATATTACTCATGAGAAACCAAATGAAATGGTAGTTGAAAGATGAAACATTGTTATTATTCTTAATAATAAATCCCATAATATGATCAGTAATCTCTACTTTTGTGAGTTTCCTAACCCGCCTAATAAGAGAAAGATGGAGTTTCATAGGGAACATAGATGAAATAATGTTCAATTTTACTAATGTAAATAATGTGGGAAGAGTAATCAAGGAGAAAATTTCAAAGGAAATAGAATATTATTTGGGAGTGGAAAAGAAAGACACAAATCTAGAATTTCAAAGGAAAAGCTTCAGTTAAAACAGTGGACAAGGATAATGGAATTGATATGAAAACAATAATGGTTAAATGTTTTTAATGTGGAATGTAGGGGAATTGTGAAAAATATAATCCCTAATGGAAAATATCATGATGAAAATCAGAATGGTTGTATTGGTAGTATTTATGTTTCTGATGATGAAGAGACTATAAATGATATATGAGATGAAATAAGTGTTAAGGAATAAACCGATGAATCATAGTCAATGGTTTAAGAAGATAGTGGAATGATTGCATATTTATAAATAATAATAGTGTATAAGTAATTTTATGGAACCATGGAATAGGGAAACACCTAAGTAATTTTACACTAATGTTTTTCCTTAATTATTTGAATGTATATGTTTAATTGTACTGATAACCATGAAAATTTATACAGTAATTTTTGGAAAACACCTTATATGTGCATAATAATGGGTTAATAAGATAATGGGAATTTTTATAGTATTAATGACCTCATTAATGATATAAGTACAAAGTGATATCATGGTTTGAGTATATAGAATTTTGGGGATTTTTGGTAAGAGTAAATTTTTGACAGCATGCATGTTTCACTAAGATTCTATGGTAATTTAAGTTATTACCATGTTCCAAAAACAATACATGATTAAGGTATTCACATGTTTGGAATATGACAACAAAGAACTTCCATATGAGATATGGGAGATAAATATTGTGCCGATTTATTTCACCTCTTTCTAAAGTTTTGTATTTTTAGTTTTTGTAAGGATTGTAATGTTATCCATTTATGGATAGTATAAGTTATACTCTATTTGAAGTGTGTTAGATTAATGTATTATCTCACTATAGGTGGACTTATGAATATTTTATAACATGTTCTAATAATTTTTTTGAGATATATAGAATGACCAATCATTCTATTTATGGATCGTATGATTGGATAACACTTCATGAATGAAAAATTCAACTTCATTTCTTTGAATAAGAGATGAATTTTAAATTGTTCAAGGCACGAAAAATGGTGAGATTGTACCGAAATCAAGTAAGTATTTCTTCTCGTTAAAAATTATTCAACTTTAGTAAATGGATCTTGAAACCAAAATTGTTATCATAGTACCTTCTTATCTAATGAATCAGATGGTCCCTTAAATCGTCATAAATTAATGGTTTTCTTGTTGTTAACTTTCTCCAAAAGTTTTTCTCAATCACTCTACATTAGAACATGATGGTTAGATTTTTATTTCATATCAAGGATTTCACTTCACACCTATGTCCTCCTATGTGGAAACCCAGTGATGAGTTACTTTGGGTAACCATTATATTTCTAACTTTCCTTTCTAAAATGAAATTTTAGTATTCTTTTTTATGATATGGGTTTCTACGAAATACACATTCAATTAGAAAAACTTTTATATCCTCAACTAATTTTTAGGGGTGTAGAATGTAACACCATGATATTTTATGAGATTTATTCTTTTTAATTTCTTTTATGTCTTTTGTTGTACGCTACACCCAGATTAGCTTGCGTTATACACAACACCATATTAGCTTGGGGTATATGAAACACTATGATTGTCTTGTGTTACACACAATTTCAAGTTATTTTGATAGAATAATTTTCACTCAAGACTAAGTATCAATGAACAATTAAATATTTTAACCTATTCATTATAATGGTGGGTATGAACAATATTAACTTTCTTTTGAAAAACTATTTACATGAAAATAAGTGAGTTTATAAAATAATAAAATCAATCTTGATGGATTTTATTAATTAAATATATGTTTAATATATTGAATACAATGTTTACAAGTCATATTATTTGTTTTCTAGACATGATATATGAGTAAATTCAATTTTTTGGATAAAAGAAGTATTTTTGAAAAAATATAGTATTCCCACCTTTTGATGGTGCACCAATTATAAATCTATTTTTAGACACTTTTATATATTCCATTTAACAAAAAAAATTCTTCTTTAGAATAGGGATATTAAAATTATCTTTGGATGAATATTTGAAATTTTTCTGATAAGTTTTAAATTTGGATGAATAGTAAAATTATAATTGAAAATAACTTTTTTCATCTAAATAATTTATGTAATTATATTATATTATTGAATGGTTTTAAAGTATAAATATAATATATTTTTATCAATCAAAATATTTTATGTCATTATCATTAATTTTATATTGAATTCATATGTAAAAACATTTCAATATTTTGCAATGTTTTTGCTTTAAAACTCGTTCTCTCTTTCTGACAACGGGATTAATATTAAATTAATTACAGAAAATTATATGATTTGAATTTTGAAAAATTGAATCTTTATTTGGAATCATTAGTTCCAAGTTGTATAAATAGATTTATTTTATTTCCAGACATCATGAATAGTAACTTCATTAATTTTTATTAATATTCTAGAAGGGTAAACCGGGTAAGGGTAAGAATACTATTATAAAATTACCCTAAAATTGTCTTAATATGATTGGATGAATGTGTTTTTACCTAAATAATACTTGGGTCTAAATTGTTTCTATTTTAATTCACTTGGATAAGATTAAGAAATTTAATTTATTTTATTGAAAGAAAAGTAAAATATATCTCACTTAAATTTTAATAACTAAATCATATTTAATATAAGGATATACTAAAGATAATTTAGATTATAAATTCTAATTTTAAAGATAAAATTATTTTCCATTATCATGGTATGTTTTTTTTAATTTTAGGAAATAAATAATTAACTTAATAGATTATATATTAATGATGTAGAAATTATTTAATTGATAAAAAATCAATGATATAGTTTTTATTAAAATTATAATAACCTTGAAAACACCCAAAAACTTTCCCAACTGTTATTTTTAGAGTATATATTATACATAATCATCCAAGGGTCAATTTATTGACCATTTTATTCATGTGGAATAGATTATGACACTTGTATTATTTTATTTAAAGTGGTGTTGAAGTTTTCACATTCATAATTTAATAATTATATCATTTTAATGTTTCATTTTTCAGAGGATAAATTATACTAAAAAAATTATTATGAAATATGGTATATTTATATTCATCATATTATTTTATTTTCAATTTTTACTCAATAAATAATTATATTAAATAATTACACAAAACTAATGTAGTAATTATTTTATTAATGGAAATATAAAATTAATGTTATTAAAAATATTAATATAAATATAATTCGAGATAATTAATATGTAAAATGATTTTTATAGATTACCAAGACCCAATAAGGATATAATAAGATATTTTTTTCTATGATAACATTTTGTGTTAATATTTTTTAAAATCAATGAATTGAATAGTGTCAAAATTTACACTATTATTTGTTTATCAAAATAATGTTTTATTAAATTATTAAAAATCATAATTTTTTTAAAAAATATATAATATCTATTATATGGTATAAAATGATCTAAATTATTTATTTATGATTTAATTTACATCATATAAGTAAATTTTTTACCATTTTAATATTCAAATAATTATTACCCTAGTTAAAATGAAATAGAATAACTAAGTGTCAAATTAAAATAATAAGGATTAAATGGATATAAAAACATTTATAAAATTTATTTTTTTTAGGTCCACTAGGTTAGATACCCTAAGAGGGGGGGTAAATCAGGGTATGACAGATTAAAACAACTTCCCCTATTGATCTTGTCTCGCAGTTAAGCAAGACTCTCTTCACTCTCTTTCCTGCAGCAAAGTATAAACAGAATCTAAAGCATGCACAGGACACAGTGATTTTTACTTGGTTCACCCACACAGTGCTACGTCCAAGGAGCATACACCAGAGATGTTTCGATGTACCAAGTCCACTAAAATAACATTGTTGTTTACAAAGTCCATGATAGATCACTTCTATTCTAGGCTCACTGCCTTTACAATGTTTAGGGTCAGCTCACTGCTTTCTCAAGGGTCACTCCCTGTTTCTCTCTCTCTGGCTCACTACCAGTGGAGAGGATCACCTTCTTCCTCTTCCTTTGATCACTGCTCTAGAAAGGATCCACTCACAGTTTATAGACCTGTAGGTCTCTTCATTATCACAAATAAATACATCCTCTGCTGTATATAGATGCTCTTTTGAAGTCCAACTTTCACCCATAGATGAATCTCACTTTGCACCAAAGGTATCAGGAAATCTTCCAGCTTCCACGCAGCCCTGAATCACTGTCATGCTTCAACCATACCTGGGGCCCTTCTCCAAGCCGGCGTGAATGTCTCAGCACAGATGTTAAAACTGGCGCGCAAATTCAGCTCAACCACATGCGTGACACGAGCTTCTGCAACTCCAAACTTGCGTGACTCACACCCTTTTACTCCCAAACCAATTTTGGCGCACAACCATCAACTGTTGCGCTTCTTCAAAACCCGGCGCGCAAGTGTCACCAAACCACTTGCGCAACACCCCATTTTTCATCTCAAAACATGGGTGAATCCCATCCTTTCTCGCCCAAACCACTCTATACGCGCAACAATCAACTTGCGTGCAACTTCTACTTGCGCGACCACACCACCACTTGCGCGACCACCACACCTACGTGACGGGAGATCTGATTTTCTCTAAGTGTTGAACTATACCGAATGAGGAGGGGTCGTCTTCTATTTATAGGCATTTGGACACCCTGCGCGATGGTGCGCAAGTCTCTTCTCGACGCGCAGGTCTCTACTGCGCAAGTCACTTGCGCGTCCAACCCTAAAACTTGGGTTCCCCTTTTCTCTTTGCCATATTTTGATGTTCTGATCTTGAAAAACATATGGCACACAATTTTCCTCTCTTTCAAGACAACGGCGCACAAGTCCCTTTTCCAAAACCACTTTTCTCCATTTGTCGATTTTCAGGCCAAAAAATTTGGCAAACACTGGAAAATGGTGCCACCTTTTATCTTCTCTTTTTGTACTGCCTCCAAATCAACCATTAATTTGTCGACGTTCATGAATCAAACATGGATCGTTAACCACATCCCTTGAACTTTAAATGCCACCATGAAATCCCCTTTGTCAACAAATTTGTATGTAAAAGTTGTCTTTGTCAACAATCACAACCTAGATGTCCACTTTGTCAACAAACACAATCACCTGAAAAATTCATCAATGATACCTTAAGGGACCTTGTCCCAACAATCTCCCCCTTTGGGTTTTCTGAAAATTCTTCCATAAAAAATACATCATTAATTCTTCAGCAACTATTATCTTATTGTGATTCTTATAGCGATCAAGGATTTACTCAACACATACTCTAAGCTCACATGAGCAATGCTTGGTGTGAGAAACAAGAGTAAATGAATAGTTCATCAATGAATCACTTCAACTCTGACACCCACTGTTGACACCAAACTGATAACAATTTTTGGAAATATTCTTACCACATTCCAACACCACTCTTCTGATTTAATCATGATCCTCAGTTGTTGTGATATCTATTCTTTGATCGATCACTTCTAGCATCGTCAGATTTAATACTCTCCATGTCTGCTCACAATTTTAACTTTTTTTAGATGCAAATCCTCTTCAACGCTATTGCCTATATTGTCCAAGCAAAGCTCTAGCTAATCACTTTAAACCAGCTTCAACTCACCCTATCTGGCTTCTCCACATGTCAGCTTCTCCAAATATCATTAATGATTTGTCAAATAGCCACATTTTCTCCCCCTTGAACAATCACTATTTTCTCCCCCTTTGTCAACGAACTCAAAGGTCACTCCTTTGCAGTTTGTAACAGAGTAGAGAAAACATATCATCACATTTGGGAAAAACAAATCATACCTAGTGGAGAGGGGTGTTTCAAATCCACAAGCATTCAAGTGTGGGGAGTCGGCTGATCTCCCAGAGCCAGTCGATACCTTTCAAACGCCTCATTGGGTAAGGCCTTTGTCAGAATGTCAGCAACCTGTAGTTCTATAGACACATACTCAAACTGCACAATTCCTTACTCAACCTTCTCCTTGATAAAATGATACTTTATCTCAATGTTCTTTGTCCTTTAGTGATGGACGTGATTTTTTCTATGATTTATAGCACTTGAGTTATCGCACTCGATTCTGATCAGAGACTTCACTTCAAAGCCCATATCATCAAGTTGTTGCTTCATCTAGAATAACCGTTTGCAAGCTTGAGTGACCACAATATACTTAGCTTCTGTAGTTCTCAATGAAATGCAATCTTGCTTCTTACTCAGCCAAGCGATACACTACCCGCCATGATAGAAAGAACCTCCTGATGTTGATTTTATGTCATCTGCTGAACCGGCCCAATCTGCATCAGTATATCCCAACAACTCTGACTGAGATTTATCACTATACATCAAGCCAAATTCCATTGTTCCCTTGATATACCGAAGTATTCATTTCACTAAAATCATGTGGATTTCCTTGGCATTACTCTGATATCTCGCTTCTTGGCATGTGGAAAATACAATTTCAGGCCTTTTGTAGTCAAGTATAGAAAACTTCCAATGATTTTCTTTTATTCTGTGATATCAACTTCCTTGTCATCCTCATATTTGGACAATTTCGTCCGGGTAGCTATCAAAGTCTTAATCTCCTTGTAATTTTACGTTCCAAATCTTTTCAAAACTTCCTTGTCATATTTGGATTGTGAAATGAATGTTCTATTCATTCCTTATGTCACCTGTAGACCAAGGAAAAATGTTGTCTCTCCATTCATTGACATTTCGAACTCACTTTTCCAAAATTCATAAAATTGTATGTACTGAGCTTCATCTGATCCACAAAATATTATATCATCGACATAAACCAAAACCATCATCCTTTGATTACTATTGTTGCTGAAATATAGATTTTAATCAACTACCCCACACTGGAAACCATGCTTCTTCAAGTACTGATCAAGCCTTGAGTACCATGCTCTTGGTTCTTGTTTCAGCCCATACAATGCCTTATTCAGTCTGCAATCCTTGTTCTCATCCTCGTGAATGAGAAAACCATATGGCTGCTCAATATAAATTTCCTCCTCTAGAACCCCATTCAATAATACAGATTTGACATCCATCTGGAACACTTTGAAATTTCATTGCACTACAATGGCTAGGAATAATCTAATTGTCTCCAGCCTTGCAACCGGTGCAAATGTCTCATCAACTTCTACTCCCTCTATCTGGGAGTATCCTTTGCACACTAGTCATGCTTTGTTTCAAACCATTATGTCATCTTCATTCATCTTGTTGCAGTAGACCCATTTAGTCTCGATGACATTCTTATATGATGGTCTCGAAACAATCTCCCACATCTGGTTCTTCTCAATCTGATCAAGCTCTTCATTCATAGCCCGAACCAAGTTTTAACTTCAGCTACATCAGCTAAGAAATTTGGATCTACCTAAGATAGGAAAGATATCTGCTGCAGTGACTTCATTCTTCTTCTTTGAACTGGAGCTATCTGATCACCAATGATATTCTGCCGATCAATTTTATCTTGACTATTTGGCTTCCTTGTAGACACAGACTTGACACTTTCTTTTTCATCATCAGTGTCTTCTTCTGAGTCAGCATCTTCCACTTCTGCTCCTCTTGTGTTACTTTCCTCTTCATCACATTCATCAAGAAACAGCTCACTATTCTATTGAATATTCTCCTGATTTTCCACAATAGTGACATCATTGCTCTTAATAGCTTTTCCCAGCCTCTTGTTAAAGAAATTGTATGCTTTGTTTTTTCTTGAATATCCTAGAAATATTCTCTAATATCCACGTGATTCAAAATTTATATTCTTTTCTTTGTTGATAATGAAGAACTTACTTCCAAATATTCTAAATTATTTCACTGTTGGCTTCTTTCCATACCACATTTCATACAGAGTCTTTCCTTTTTTCGGACACAATAGAGCCCTATTAGAAATGTAGACTGATGTCAACACTGCTTCCTTCCCAAACTTCTCTAGAAGGTCTTTTTCTATAAGCATTATTTTGGCCATGTTGTTGATGATCTGAATTCTCCTTTAAACCACTCCATTATGTTATAGAGTTCTTACTAAAGAATCTTGGTGTCTTATCTGGTGTTTCTCGAGATAGTCTTCCACCTGACTGTTTGTGAATTATGTGCCATTATCAGTACGAAACTTCAGAACTTTCTATCCAAGCATCTTTTCACACTCCCTCTGGTATTGTTTTAAGCAGCTGAACACATCGGACTTCTAGGAAATAACAAATAACCATTCCATTCTACTATAATCATCAATAAAAAAGAAGGTAGGATCTCTTTACATCAATTTCTCGTGGTGTGATAGGCCGATAAACATCATTATGCACCAATTAGAGCACTCTGGTTGACATATTTTCCTTTTCCTTATACATCTTTCTGATGATCTTCCCTTGTTGGCATGAATCACACGTGTGAGTATGATCACGTGATTGATTAGGGAGGTATCTTGTTGTATCACACTATACTAGATATTCTAGGGATGGTTGGCATAGATGAACAAGTTGTTTATGCCATAACTTGTTTTCTTCCACTCTGGATAGAAAGCACATATCTTCTTCTCCACTTACTAGGTAGAGATTCCACATGGTTCTTTTTCCCTACAGAACCACTACTCCATATTTTCCTTTGACAATACACACCTTCTTAGTAAACCTTATACAGTGTCCTGAGTCACATAGTTGACTGACACTGAGAAAATTGTGACTGAGGCCTTCTACTACTAAGACATCAGCATGTCTCATCTCTATACCCCCAAACGTGGCCTTTCCTGATCTAATTATCTTTAGGCCTTAATCGTTTCCAAAATTTACGACTCCTTCTTTGTCATATTTTATGCCTATGACAAGATCCGTATTACCTGTCATGTGAGATGTGAAACCGTTGTCAAGGATCCACACACCAGAGCGATATGATGCTTTAAAGGAAATTTCTGCCACCATTACCTTCTCATCCTTTTTCTTCTTGGTCCATATTTTTGCCTTCATACCAGACATGGATTTAGACTTCTGATCTTTCTCAGAGTATGATGGACCATATTCATCTTGCAAAGCTGCAAATCTATTTTTCATGTTCCACTCACCTCTTGGTTCTTTGATCTGCAGCTTGCGAACATTTTGATTCTCCTTTGGAACGTTCCTATGCATGGTAGAAGTACAATACCTAGCCATGTGCCCAAATCCTCCGCACCAAAAATAGTTTCCTTTGAAATATGTTATGTAGAACCATTCTCTGTTTGGCTGCCACCTTTATTCTTGTTCCCTTTGATATCTGTTGGCTATGGAACACACTTATTTTCAGTGTCCCATATTTCCACAAAAATAACACCCGATATGAGGTGCACTCCATTCTGTGACTTCTGCACTGCGAGTTTCCCTTTGGGATCTCTGAATATTCTGATTCTGCCTTGTGCCCAAATCAACCTTCAATCTCGGATTCGGTGCTTGTGGTCTGACCTTAGTTTTCATAGTTTTTTGTTTCTGATCAATCCTTCCATTAACCATAGCATCTGAACATGGTTGGTGCTTCTTTTCTGCTGAACCACAATTATCCACTTTCAGCTTCTCGGTTTTCTGAGTGATCTGCTTTCCTGATGACTCAACAGGAGTCAAGAGTTTATCTTGATCTTTATCCTTTTTCTTAAAAATGACAACATCTCATTCAAGTTCTTCAATATACTTGATTTAATCTTTCCTTGTGTTATTCAAGCTATTGATCTCATTTTTATGTTCTTCAATTTTTATTTTACACTCACTAACTGATTCTGAGTCCTCTGGTGTTGTTGACTTGAGTTTGTCAATTTCTTCCATCAACTCAGACTTCTCGTCTTCCTACTGCTGCATATAGAGTTTGGTGTCATGAACAAAATTGTTGGATTTTTTTGTTTTTTCTCTCCAAACATCTATCTCCTCAAGAGAATCCTCTAACTTGGATTTCATATAAATTTTTGCCTCAACTTCTTCTTCTTCTTCATCAGCTTCAGTTTCATTCTTATTCTGAGAACTACCGACAACTGCCACCATATCATTTTCTCCACGATCTCTGCAGTTCTCTTTCTCTTCAACCTCCTCAAACTCAGACTCATCTGAACTGTCCTATTCTTTTGAAAGAAGGTTCTTCTTCTTAAAGAAATTTCTCTTGAACTATTTCTTTCCATTCCCATAGGCTAAAGACTTCTTCTTGGGAATTTCGATTTCATCGACATCATCATCCTCATGAAACATTTTGGGGCACCTTGTCGCAAGATTTCCAACCTTTCCACATCGAAAACAAGCAAGTGGAAGCTTTCCTTTAAACATTCCTTTTCCTCTTTGAAGGTTTGAGGAGAGGAATTACATCACCTCATATGTCTCTTCTTCTTCTTAAGAGTCTTCAATGGTGAGATTTCTTATGGCCTTGAATTCCACCTTGGTGGATTTCCCCTTTTCCATAGCATCGTTGTCATCATTTCTCATTTCATATGCAACAAGGGTGCTATGTAGGTTGTCCAATGTCAACTCTTTAAGGTCTTTATCTTCCAAAACTGAAACTTTCAGATTGAACCGAGGTGTAAGTTTCCTCAAGATGTGCTTCACAAAGTTTATATCTTCAATAACTTCTCCAAGACCTCACATTTCTTCCACTACAACATTTACCATGTTGAATAATGCATCAACAGACTCATTCGGGTTCATTCTCATATCTTCATACTTGTTCCACAATACTTTCAATTTTTCCGCTCTGACCTTTACATACCCCTCATATATATTCAATAACTTTTCCCACATAGAATGTGATGTTTTTCAAGACATCACCTTTTTATATATAGTATCAGATTGGGCTCCCCTTAATGCATTGATTTCTTTGGAATCAGTATCCAACTCTCTACGCTCAGCTTATGATAATGCACCACTATTAATATCAGCTCTTATGCCATGAATTGCTACTATGAACACATACATTCCTAATGATAGGAAGTAGTGTTGCATCTGATTCATCCACAGCTAGAAATTGTTCACGTCGAGGATCGGAATCCCTTTATGATTAGGGACCTCCATTTGAGAGGAAACAGTGATATTAACCTCCCTATGATACCAATTGTTAGGTCCACCTGAGAGGGGGGTGAATCATGGTATGATAGATTAAAACAACTGCCCCTATTGATCTTATCTCACTGTTACGTAAGACACTTCTCTCTCTCTTTCCTAAAGCAAAGTATAAATAGAAACTACAGCATAAATAGGACACAGTGATTTTTACATGGTTCACCCTCACTAGGCTACATCCAAGGAGCATACACTGGTGATGTGCCGATGTACCAAATCCACTAAAAGCACACTACTATTTACAAATTTCGGGATAGATCACTTCTATTCCCAGGATCACTGCCTTTACAATGTTTAGGGTCAGCTCACTGCTTTCCCAAGGGTCACTCCCTGTTTCTCTCTCTCTGGCTCACTGTCAGTGGAGAGGATCACCTTCATCCTCTTCATTTGCTCACTGCTCTAGCAAGAATCCACTGATAGTTTATATACATATAGGTCTCTTCATTATCACAAATTAATACATCATATATTGTATGTAGATGCACTGTTGAAGTCCAACTTTCACCCGTAGATGAATCTCACTTTGCACCGAAGGTATCGGGCAATCTTCCACCTTCCACGTAGCTCTGAATCACTACCGTGCTTCAACCATACCTGGTGACCTTCTCCAAGCCAGTGCGCAAGTCTCTTTGTGCAAGTTAAAATTGGCACACAAGTTCACCTCAACCAGTTGCGTGGCACTAGCTTCTGAAACTCCAAAATTGTGCTACTCCCACCCTTTTACGCCCAAAACAATTTTGGCGCAAAACCATCAATTGTCGCGCTTCTTCAAAACCTGGAGTGCAAGTGTCACCAAACCACTTGTGTGACACCCCCTTTTTCAACTCAAAACTTGGGCAACTCCCTTCCTTTCTCACCCAAACCACTCTGGACGTGCAACAATCAACTGACACGCAACTTCTACTTGTGTGACCACACCACCACTTGTGCGACCTCCACACCTGCGGGATGGGAGATCTGATTTTATCTAAGTGTTGAACTATTTATATAATGAGGATGATTAGACCCTTATTTATAGTAATTTTGACACCCTACGTGATGGCGCACAAGTATCCTCATGGAGCGCAATTCTCAGTGCGCGATTCACTTGCGCGTCCAACCCTAAAACTTGGGATCCCCATTTCCCTTTGCCATATTTTGATGTTCTGATCCTGAAAAACATATGCCGCATGATTTTCCTCTCTTTCAAGAAAACAGTGCACAAGTCCCTTTTACAAAACCACTTTTCTCCATTTGTCGATTCTTAGGCCCAAAAATTTGGCAAACACTGGAAAACGGAACCACCTTGTATCTGCACTTTTTGTACCACCTCTAGATCAACCATTTCTTTGTCGACATTCTTTAATAAAATATGGATCATTATCCACATCCCTTGAACTTGAAATGTCCCCATGAAATTCCCTTTTTCAACAAATTTTTATGTCATTGTTTTCTTTGTCAACAATCACAACACAGGTGTCCACTTTGTCAACAAACACAATCACCTCAAAAACGCTTCAATGATACCTTGAATGATTTTTCCCCAAAATTTTTTTAATGAGATTAAAACATTATCACATACAATATTCTAAAATATTACATTTTTGTGGAATTTTATTTGGTTTTTATTTTAATATAAATTAATATTTTTGATGTTTCCAAAAGTGCCCCTCACCTAAATTATAAAAGGGTGCATCCTTCCTCACAATTTCAGTTCACTTTGAGCCTTCATGCTTGACCATACCTTGACCATTTTATTTCTAAAATTTATTAGTCACATTCTATCAGTTATTTTATTCTAAAGATACAACTATAGTACCTTTAAGAGAAGATCTAGAGGGAACTCGTCAAAGAAGTGGTAATCTCTTCTATCGATTCTTTCAATTTATTTCTTCTTATACTTACTCTTCATAAGTTTTTTACATCATAAAATAATTAATACAGTATCAATTTTCTTCTAATATATTATTAATATGATTTACCAACCATATTTCACCTTCTATTCATCCTCCAAAAAAATGAAATCACCATGCATGTGTACGTACGACTTATCGTCTCCATGCTGTGGTGTAATCTATTTTTTACTACCACTTCACTTAGATGGGTATAATGATGGAAATAATAACTATATATGTTTATTATAACAATATATTTATTTTGGAACAATATATATACCACCCACTCCAATAACATTTCATAATTAAAGGAATGATATCATCTCTTGTGCGTACGTGCGACCTACCGTCTACACGATGTGATGCGATTAATTCTACAGGATATCCATTAAATCATGATAATATAAATTTATATAATAAATATATATGAGATTTATTATGTTAATATTATTTTTTAATTATATAACTATGACTTAATAAGGATAAACTAAAGTTATTCGGAGAAACATGCATAAGAAAATGAAGTAATTTATACCCGAATAATGAGTAATAATTATATATTATTACCAAACCATTGATAATATGATAATATATGATATCAAAAAATGAAAATAATTCTAGAATAATAATATGATATTATTTAAATCATTATACATAAGTTTCAGAAACATATAAATGATATCGGACCCAAGGAAAGGGATAATTTTTCAATCTCATTATTATTTGAGATTGTTTATACGTAAATATTTACTAGGGTATATTTTTCATCCATGTCTATGTTTTCTAAAAATGTTTTCACATAATATTTAATATTATACTAAGTATTTTTAAATTCATTTTTACCGATTTTTACTTTTACTACATGGTTTGGAAGAAATTTTTCTTTCGTTTTCCTTACAAGGAAGTTTTTGACTTTTTCGGAAAAAGTACGATAATAATGTTTTTTTAACTTATACAACATGAATGGATTTTTTCACATTCATAAAACCTTATTTACTTGAATATTTTAATACAATATTTCAAGTTTATTTTAAATTTAATTTCTTTCTTTTAATATTTCATGACATTTTTAGAAAAGATAATGTTTTTGAAGAGGAAGGATATTTTCCTCAAGAATTAACTTCAAGTGTTGTATCAAAATTATTTTACATATGAGATGACATTCTTTAAATAGGGTTATGTTTCTACCCTTATTATTACTATGATTTGATTATGTTTATGGTGGAATGATATTTATTAAATATAGTAGTTTTACATGGATTATGTTATGATGGAATGAATTTTAAGAAACCCATTTCATTCATTCGGTTATGTTAAGATGAATGATTTATGTTTTTGTGGCACACATATGTATGGTTTTTATTATGTGATGGGTGGGACCTATATCTCACTCAAATGAATTGGGTAAATATTTATATCTCATGAGATAGACATGACTAGAATGGAACGTAAATCTGGTTTAGTAATACTAGGTTGGAATGGCACGTAAATCTGGTTCATTAATACAGGGCTAAAATAAAAAGTAAAACCCATTCAGTAATGTAATTTTTCTTCTATGATGGTCTTATAAATCATCCTTGGATAATATGAAAGTTATTTTCTATGCTTATGTGTTTTTTAAAATTAAATGTTTTATGTCAGTGATATTTTTTCATGGTTCATGTTCATTTATGATTTAGGCCTTATGTACTGCCAAGATTTATTTTATGACTCAATATTTTGATATTCAAAATATATGTTCATGTTTTTACATTCATATGTTTATGTTTTCCATGTTTTTCCTTACTAAGAATTTGAGATCCCCCTTTTTATTTTTTTATTTCCCAGTGGATATAAATAATGGTTTTAGGTAGGAAACATAAATGGGAATATATTTATGGGAGATATTAAAGATCTTTCAATAATCTAGAAGAATGTGTTCTTAGTTTCCAAAGACACTAAACTAATATGTTATTTGGGAGTCTATTTGTGTAATGTATTAAATATGACACAAAATACATTTAATTTCCATTTATGTAACACTTGGTTTTTTAGAGAGGTGAATGGTTTGAAGAAGCAGGTGAGGTCCAATATTATTTCAGTGGGATATTGGAGCATCTGGAATACCAGAAACAAAGCATGGGTAGAAGGAAATTCAAGATCATATTTATCTATTAAATCATATTCTAGGTTCCTTACATTTGATCTAATTTCACTCTCAAGACAATGGGAAATTCACATTAATTAGGATGGTCATGGGTGGTAATAACCTATGCCTATTTTATAGTGGGTGTCTCAGCCGGGAAGATGGGTTCGTTGGAACCCCCTATCAATGGTTTTAAAATAAATATCGATGGTTCATGAATTTTTGGTATCATTATAGGGGGTTGAATTGTTCTGGACTCTAATGGATTATATTTCATTACTTTCATCAGCTTCTATGGTCGAGGTGACTCTCTTATGGAAGAGAAAACTAATTTACTCAATGTCTGGGAGATTTTCCATTCTTTTAATATTTCCTCTACTATAATTGGAACTGAATCCTCAATAATATTCAACACACTCCATGAAAGGTATGATACCCCATGTTCCATCATTTATATCATTCATATATTTAGTAATCTCATTGATTGGGAAAGTTTGAACCATATCTAAGACGAAGGTAATTTCATAGCGGACTATCTCACCTCTAAGGGTAATCAGAGTAATCCCCATATTATTATTTTTGGTTTCGGCTCACTTACCGCTAAGAGTATTAATTTTTTAAGGTATGATCTACTTGAACTTCATTACTTTCAACCTCCATGACTTTTTGTTTACTTTCTAACCGTTATTAAAAAATTAATTCATAATTTGATGATGACTACTGCTTCCAAAAGATTATGTTTATATTTTGTTTTCCATACTGACAAACATACATGAAATAATATATATATATATAATGTGTAAAATATTGATTTACCTAACCATTATAATTTTGTAATGATAATATTTGAAATTATATAAATAATTTTAATAACAAATGCTTGTTATAAATTTGACCTCCAAAAAGTACATATTAAAGTATATTTTATAATTTGAGTTTATTCATGAAGAACCTATTTTCCTATATAAATTTTGTGATAATGGAATAATAAAAGACATAATAATCTAAAATTTTGGATATTATAAAACTATTTTATAAAAAATTTACCTTAGTCAACATGCCATGTAATTTTCTATGAAATTTACAAAACAACATCAAGAAATTGAAATAATAGGAAATAATATAATATATTGGTGAAAAATAATGATAAATAGAACCTATAAAAGTAATTGTATTTTTATAAGTTAATTAGGAAGTATTTTAGTAAACTTAATTTTATGACTTGGGAAGTTAAGTGCAAGTACAAAGTTCTTTCAAATGCAAGGTAAGGGTTTTTATCTCAATCACCCTTTATTGATTCATGATTGATATTATACACCAATATTAGTTTGTGTGGTTGATCTACATAACCATTTAATTATAATATAATAAATTATTATTGGACACTGAAATTTCACTCCAATTCCCGATCATCCTTTCTGTGTGTTTTGATTGATGTCTTCCCCAAAATATAATATTCTTTCATGAAACAATTTTATTTCTTGGGTTATAATGTTTCTCCTTGTGTTTTCCTTTTAATTGTATATGGTATACCTTATATTTATCTTGGTATATTAGTTTTTATTCCAATATTATTTATTTAGAAGTTCTCTTCATTGAAAATGAAACTATATTAAGAATAATTCCAATCCTATTAAATGAAGGGTTCCCCTCCTTTTCCATAATTTTCATTCCCATCAATGTTCTCCTTTGTAATTAGAAACATGGTCAAGTTTTATCTCATGTGAATTTCATATTTAAATTCTCTTATTTTTTAAGGAAAGTTTTGTTATTATTTTTTATGTTGTGTGATTTCAAAAGAGGTGTTTTCAAACATAAAAATAGAACCTTCATGCCTCCTTCGTGAATTTCCATCCATATATTCTATTTATTTTTTATCCATTTTATTATATATTCTTCTCATGGATATATTCTATGTATATGTATACTTCACTTACATATATTACTAGTTTAATACCATTTTCATTTCTAGGGTTATTAAATTTTTTATTTCCCTTTAAATTTATCACTATTAAGTAAACCTAGGTTAAGTAAATGATCTTATTTCTTATCTCACATAGAGAAACAACCACATCATATTATTTTAAAACATGAATATATTTTAGAAACATGAATTATTTTACATATAACTCTATTGGTTCGATTCTATTTTTATATAAAATTATAATTTCTTTCTTCCATTAAATGTATCTTTTACTTATTCGAAAAATATTTACCCACGTTTTACATTTTTATTATTTATTATCCCAGATCATTATCATGATGTATCTATATTGGAAAACAATGATCAAGACCTATAATTAATTTTAAAATAGGAATATAAAAATGATTTAATTCCTTTTTATTTTGGTAACCCTTATGATTTATCATTCGGTTAAGACTTGAATTATAATTATTAATTTTTCTTGCTTCTCATGGTTTTTATCATACTTATGATTGATGTATGGTTTATTTTCCTTATTTGTAATTAATATGTATGATTTTAATTTATGTGACTAGTGGGATCAGAATTATATATCCCTTCAACGAAATAAGTAAATATTTATATCTGATGATATGTTATGTAAAGAATTAACTAGTTTACCTAATACACCATGAGACCTTGTCTACTTTATAATGATAGTCTTAGGAGTGACTGTTGACTTATATTTTTGATACCATGTTTTATTTTGTTCCCATATAATTCCATTATCTAATAAAATCATTTCCTTATTCCATGTCACCATGATTTTGATCAAATTGTTTATTATATCTTATTATACCTCTTGAATATCTTTTTATGCTTTATGGACATGTTTATTCCCTTTCTAGTATTTCTAGTTTATCCTATTCCTTTTGATTTTGTTACAGTGTATCTTATGTATTTTTAGAATATATATGGGTGTTAGTTTTACATTGTGGAGTTTTAAATAAATATAATTGTTTTATTTTTAAGATGATTTATTTTTATGTATAATCTTCTAAAGACATTATAATTCTAGATCCTCATCTTGTATTTGTTGGAAAATTCTTTTAAGTATTATGAAATAATATGTGTTTAAGGTTTGGTTCGCTATAAGTTTTATTTGGGTGTCTAGATAATTAATTACATATCTTTTAGTTAGAGGTGGATTCCATTTAACTCATTCCCACTAATGGAAGGTACGTGATAAGATATGAGTGTTGTGTGTGTCAAATACATAGAAATATATTTAATTATAGAAAAAAATTCTACATAGTGTGTAATTTATTTTATATATAATGTGATAATTTTTTCCCCATGAAATACATTCCGAGGGGTTTTTAATGGGTTCTATGGAATAATATGCTTAAATTAATTGTTTTCAAGGTTATTTTGTAACTATAAATGCATGTATGGTTATTGTACATTTTTTTCCCTCATAAGAATTTCCAATATTGAACACCATGTATATTAATGCCATATATATGTTTATATATATTTTTCTAAGTACATATATTGAACCATGTAATAATACGTTGAGAAATATCATGACATGTTGTATAAGTATATATGTTATATAAGTATATAGTATACAAAAATGACCATACAAAGACTAGGTCACACACCATTCTAGTGATTGTACATGTTATTTAAGTCATAAGTTTACACACCATATTACCTCCAGTATATGTTTTGTTTATTAATTTATGGAATGATTTTAATTTTGGCCAAAAGGGTACACATTGTGTTCCCTATTAGTACACAACGTGTATGAAATAATTTTAAATTAAGTTTATCTATTTAATTTTTTTTAAATTTCAAGGGACATGAATCTTAAGGACTTCTTTGATGGAAAATTACCATAAAATGTAATTTTATTAATAAGATAATTAATTTTTTAAGTTGATAATTTTATCTAAATAAATAATTTATTGAAATGAATTCTTGATAGTTTTAAATACATATTCATTGCATGTGTTTATGATCATGAACAAGAACAATAAAGGTATGTATTGAAATATAAATAATTTAATTATTATTTCATGATTTTATGATTATTTTATAATAAAATAAATTATAATGATCTATGTATATTCTCTTATTCCTTATTATGTATGGGAATCCATGTATATGATTTCTTTTATATAAACTCCAACCCCTGGTTCCCCTCACCTTCTTGTGAGTGAACATTTGTAAAGAAAAGATAATAAAGTTGACAGGATTAGGTTCAAGATAGAGTTGAGGTGAAACCAACCATGGTGACGTAAAAGATATAATGTGGTAACTCAAACCCTACTCAGCTCAAAAAGATAGTCCCCAAGGGTGAAGGGTTGGTTTATTATCCACATGGAAAACCAACCAGTAGATATAAGATCATTATTCTGACATTTTATTTTTTATTTTTTCAAGCTAATAGTTAGTTATTTATTTACTTTATTCACGTTTAATAGATTTTTAAACTTGATCATGTAAACTAAATTAATTGAAAATCATGAAATACAGAATAAAATATATGCATTGAGTGTAAATTATTTTATCAATACATGGTTAATTAATTCTAAATAATCCACATAATATTAACAAGCTTAGAAAATGATTAAATGTGGAAAATTTACCTATATATTAATAAAATTCATAAATATGAAAATATGTATGATAATATTTCTGTTAAAATAATTTAAATAAAAATAAAGTTCAAAGTTGTTTTTCTAAACCATGTTAGAGTGATTTCATATAAGGACCCAACCTTATACAATACATAATATTGTGTTTTAAGTCAATAATTCACTCTCTTACATTTCTAGGGTCTAAATGGTTTACAGTTTTATAGAATCATATATTCACCCTCAAATAAATAAATATTAAATCAAAAAGGACACACTCCCACATAATATTAATTTTCTGAAAAAACAAAACTTTCTAGATATAGATGTTTTCTTATTTGGAAATATCTTTAAAATTTACATATTATCGTCATCATTTTACATAATAATCCTTAAAACCCTCTGAAAAACATTTGAAAATGTGAGATGAGCCCAAAAATATTAGTATGAGACATATAAAAAAATGAATGAAACACATTAGTCAATGAATACTCATAAAAATTTTCATTTTTAAAAATTAAAATTTGGGCTCAAAATAAACATGTCTTTTACCCAATAAATCAACTTCACTGACCAAATATTTTCATAAAACATTTCATAATAAATCTAAAAGAAAAAACCAATAATGTTTTATTTGAAATAATAGAAAACTCATTTAAACATTTTTAAAAAGTTATAAATTTTATCCTTTAGAAATATCAGAAAATTCCCTTAAACATAAGCTCATTAGCTTACATTGTGTTGTCATAAGATTTCTGTGAAAACCCATAGAAATCATAGAGAAATAATATAGGTAATGTGGTAGATTACCCCAATATAACCATAAAAAATTACTCTAAAAAATTGAATGACCTATCCATTAAATTAAAATAATATATTAGGATAAACCTAACTAGTTAACTCTTCCCCTTTAACCATTTCATTGGAAAGCTATATCAGGTTAACACATCATTATGAGCTATATCAGGGTCACCCATCATCCTGAGAGATATAGAACTCACCCTTCATCCTGAAAAATTCCAAACAACTATAAAATAATCATAAAACATATAATATTTCATAATTATAAAAATATTATTTTCTACAATAAGAAAAGTATTTCTATATATTAAAATATCCATACTTTCTTAAACAATTTTTAAAAAACAAAGGAAAAAAGGAAAGGATAGTTTTATATTAATGACACATGGAATATTGTTATCAAATCAAAACATAAAATAATAGTTATGGTGGTGAGGAAAACCATTGAAACTATATATGTTATAGTAGAACATTCCTTTTAAATTCTTGTCCAAAAGTTACGTATAAAATAGAAAAAAAATGTTTTATTTTTAAAAACATTAAAAGAAATTACAAAGCGAGATAAAATGTCTTTATAATTAGTTTATGTCTATATAAATACAAAAAAAAAATAATTTCACTAATATGGACATGGAAGAAAAATAATTATAAAGTAAAACCTTGAAAAGTATAAAAATTTGGTTTTTAAGGAAAAGTATCTGTAACCTCAAGTCTACCTCCTCCTTTGTGTTATTTATCTTCCTAAGTGATAAAAGTTTATTGAATATTTAATTTATTAGGAACCTTTTTCAATTTTATTATTTATTTTATTTTATTTATTACCATGTTATATACAATTACTTAATCAATTAAGTTCACATTGGATGTTTTTATTTTATCTATCTCATATGTCCAAAATAACCTTGGTAAGTTGAATATGGTCAAAGAGGTCATTATTCTATAATATCCAAAATTATAATAATTATATAATTGTTATTTTTATACAAAAAATATATTTTTAAAACCAAAAATGAATAAAAATTATGAAAAATGAACTACGTTACAATTATTGAGATGGTTGTTCATACATACACATGAGTAAAATTTTCATTTTCAAAAAAAACATGGGGAAAGAAGGTAAATATTATTTTAGATTTCCATAATTATTATTATTATATCATAAATATCATATTATTTGTTTAAATACACATATATAAATAATCCATGTGATGTGGTCATAAAAACAAATCACACTACTTTATGGAGGTGGTAATCCTCATGTATGCATGAACGATGTCATCATTTTTTAATAGATGGAAATGTAAAAAATTATATGATATATTATCTTTAAATAATTATTAATATTTCATTAATACCATATATATAAATATATATATATATATATATTAAATCTATCATTATAACCATATATGAGGGGTGTTTATAGAAAACAGGAAATGGTTTCACTTTCTGTTTGATGGAAGAAAAAGATGAATATAGGACATTTAATTAACATAAAAACATATTGATATATGGAAGATACTGTTTTTATTATTTCATCATTGTTTAAGAAGATTTTAACAAGGTACAAAAATGAAATAAAAAATTCTCAGTTAATAATTACACCACGTCTTTGGCAAACCTCTTAAGGTTTATACATAAATCCTTCTTAGGTTAGTTCTATGATCAAAATAAATAATCTATGGAAAATGGTATTTAAGAAAGTTATATGGAAAATTATTGGATAAAAAAGGATTTTTAAGTGTGGATAAAAGGGGATAGGCATGTCCTTTTATAATAGGGAGAGAGGACACCCTTGGAATGTTTAAAAATATTAAAAATATATTAATATCTTACTCAATCCAAATGGAACCAAAATAAACTATTTCCAAATATTATATGATATAGGTTATAAATATTTTTTAAAAAAAATTATGAATTTTTTTATGTCATTTTAATCCATATCACTAAATTTTAACCCGTAGGTAAAACTATTTTGACCTTAATTATGGTAAACTATTTTTACTATGTTTACTATGTTTACTATTCATTAAGAAAAAAAATTATGTTAAGATTCATTAATAATATTAATTATGATAATTCCAAATATTTAATAATTTTTCTCAAATTCATTTCACATAATTGGTAGAATTCAATTTAAAATTAAACTCAAAAAACATGATGAGAAACGTTTTTTCATGAAAATAAATTTTTAAGTATACTAATTTTCTTATATCCAACTCAAGTATAAAATTCATGAAAAATAACATAATTGGATTATTAGTAATATAATGGAACTAATATTTTTATTAACCATTTTTTTTAAATACACAATTTTTTAAATTATTGCAATGAAAACTGTTTTTAATAAAAATCGGTATTTTTCATTATTCCTTATCAAATAAAACATTTAAGAAATTTCTAAAAAATTAATCTGAAACTGATTTTTACATGATGAATTCAAAACTAGTTTAATTATTCAAAATTAAAATTATATAATTTTCAAATAAATATTACAAATAAAACCATATAATGTATGAAAACCCAATTTAATTAGAAATAAACCTTTCCTTTTAACTTAAAAATTATCTAACATTATTATAATAAATAAAACTCTATAAAATATAACTAATGGGTATTAAAAATAAATTTAAATGATTTATCATAACATTACCTAGTATTTTACATTCTTTATTCCCTTTTCAAATTTTTCCCTTTCAATTTTATCCAATACTTAAACAAGTGGGGATATTTTTCCTTCATATCATTTTTTGATTCCTGTATTTATTCTTCAATCATATATTTCTTCCAAAAAAACATAACAACATAAATCAACTTATTTTGTAACACCTACTCTCTAAGATCAACAATATATACTAGCTATTACTCATAACAAAGGGTTTCTTCTAACTAAACTACTTCAAGGTTCAAAAAATGAGATCCGTTGGGAATATATTTTCTTGAAAAAAAAAACATGAAATACATCATATAACTGAGATAAAATCAGAGGAAAGGACACTAAAGAGTAAAATCATCTAAATATCTCTAGGATTTCAAATGTTCTAATAAACCACAATCATAACTTTTCCTTTTTACCAAAATTCATAACACATTTTTGTACAGATTGTTTAATAAAAACATGATTACCAACCTTGAAAGAAAAATCTTTTCTAGGGTTATACAAAAAACGTTTCTTCCCACTATGAGTCTTCATCATGTTATGTTGAATCATCTTCAAATTCTCAACCATTTATTTTACCAATTCTAGTCCCAACAACTTCTTTTCACCTACTTCATCCCAACAAGCTGGAGTCTGACACTGGATTCCATATAAATACTCAAAAAGTAAAATCTATATACTGGAATAAAAACTATTTTATATGAAAAATAAACTATTGTTATATGTTGATCCCAAATTCCCTAATAATCAATTGAACAAGATCAAATAATATCTTAAAAATATTCAGTCAGTCAATCTTACTGTCTTTCAAATTGATGATGAAAAGTTGTGCTGAAATTTAATTCATCTTATAATAAATTCTAAATATATTTCCAAAATGTAGAGGTAAAACTGGGAATACAATCAGATAAAATGGAGAGATGGACCCAATGGAGTCTAATTATCTTTTTGGCAAAAATTTATGAATGTTTATCAAAAGAAAAATAATCTCAAATAGGAATAAAATGTGTAGATTTTTTTAAATGGTAAATAATTAATCAAATCCTAATATTTACTAAATATGAATTTGGTAATACAACCATAAAATCAGTGGATATATTCTACCATTTCAATTCTATCATTGGGAAACGTTGAATCATCCTCGTAGGTAATTGTCTCTCAACTTTAACCAATAAAAAATTCCAACATTTCATAGTAAAATCAACAATATATGTCTTTATTCCATCGCACTATAAATGAATCTGAAGGTCTCTATACATTTTTTTCAACCAACATAAAAAAGAAATGGGATAATAATGAGCCTCACTAAACATTTATTTCTTCAATTAGGGGTCACATGAAACACATGACATTTTTTGGAATCTAAAAACACATCCTTTATCAATATTAAGTTATAGAAACATACCCTTCTTGGCATATAATAGATTTTTCTTTGAAGCACTATCTTGCTTCTAAGGTATCTTAATCCTATCAAAAAAGTATTATACTGACACCTTAAGTAAAATAGTGAGAGTTCCTACATGCATAATTTCTATGATATAATTCATCAAATCATTAATCAAATGATCATGTTTTAGATGTATCAGGGTTCATATAGCATTATCTATTCAACTCAAATAATCAGTTACTATGTTTTCTTTACCTGGTTGGTAATGAATTGTACAGTTATAATCCTTTAACAATCCCATACATCTCCTCTATATTATGTTTTACTCTATCTGATTTAAGTGATGCTTCTGTATTTTATGTCTAGTTTATATTTCATAATTTACTCTCCATAAATGATGTCATAAGATTTTTAAAGAGAACACTTCATCCATCAGTTCAAGGTCATGTGTATGATAATATTTCTCATGAGGTTTTAATTGATGTGAATCATAATCAATTACCCAATAATTTTGTATTAAAACACGACTCAATGCCTTCAATGAATCATTGACTTAGATAATAACGTCAATGTTTTTTTATTGAAGGCCCAAAACTAGAACATTCACTAATCTTATTTTCAATTAATGGAAACATCCATCACATTCCCTTTTCCAGATTAACTTATCTTCTTTTCATGTTGACATAGTTAGAGGACTAGATAACAATTCATAGTTTTAAATAAATCATTGTTAATAGAAAATTAATATAAGAAAACAAATAATCTGAGTAACATTTATAGGTCTTGGCCATTTATAAACCTCATTAGTTTTTAAGATCAAAATTTATGCCATATTTATTTTTGATATGTCTAAGGAATGAAATCTGTTGTAATTAAAAATCACATTTACTAAATTTTACATTTTACTTATTTTATTTTAGGGAATGTAGATAATACTTTGATGTGTTTGATGATCCTCAAAACTATTTCAATAAAAAAATATCATCAAGAAATAAAACCACAAACTTATCCAAGTATGAATGAAAACTAAATTCATAAATCTATGAATATATCTAGAACATTATTCAACATGAAGTGAATAACTACAAACTCATAATCCCCATACCTAGTATGAAATAATTTATTAGGGAGTTTATACTCCTTTTCCATTAATTAATGGTAACTAGATCTGATATCAACCTTTAAAAAATATTAAACTCCTTGGATTTGATCAAATAAGTCGTTGATATGATACAATGGATAAGTGTTATTAAAATTTATGTTATTAAATACTCTATAATCAATGTAATTCTTCAAGGAAGAATATTTATTTTAAATAAGTAAAATAGGATCACCCTATAGTGAAGTGCTATTGTAAAATCTCATTACATTTTTAAAGTGTTTTGAACCATTTAATTGAGTATCTAATGATTCGATCTCTTCATGGGTTAGTTCTAGTGTTTTTTGGACTATTTTTTAAGGTTTTTAGGATTGTGCACAATTGGAAAATGGTTTGAAAACCCATGTATCCAAACAATGAAACATTTATAATATCTTGGGTAGAGGTACACAGTTTACGCATGGTCAGTAAAATCATGTAGCCAAACCATTAAACCTGGATAAAATGGATCACACTATTACTACATGGTAAAACTAATTGTGCAACCTATCCATGAATTTCTTCAAGTGGTTGTATTTGGGTCACACGGTTAGTACTAACTGTGTGACCTAACACAGGAAACCATGCATATGGTAATTAAAATGCAAAAAAATTTAAATAAAAATCCAAAACCCTGTTAATTAAACCTAAACTCTTCCCACTGAAACTAAATTTGATCCTTTTGGATTTTGGGAGACATCTAGAGACGTTTTGGATCTCCAAACCTCATTTATTGGACGATTTAAGTTTCTATAGAAGATATGATATTATTATGATGAGTTCTTTTTCCTTGGTATGTGATCTCTCTTCTTATTTGCATTACTTATTCCTACAGGCTATTTCAGACTAATGATTCATCAGATCTTGGATGATTGATGTGGAAATATGGATATAGGGTCTTCTCTCTATTCTCAAAAAATCGTTTTCCCTAGATCTGGTGATCTATATTGTAGATAACACATTTCATATTTGTTATGGTTGGATTTTAAATATTACAAGTTGGTTTTTCTATTATTTTCCTTCATATTGTAACTCATTGTTTCTTGATAATTGTAAGATACATGTTTCTTAATTTTTAATTTATGTTCTACAAACCTTATTCTTGAAAGTCCTTATAAAAGATTCTTTGAACTTATTTTCTTTTAATTGAACATGGTATGATTTAAATGGATATATCTTGATCTCTCTCAACATTTTATGAATTTTTTAATTCCATATTTTTTTGGATTTATTTTCAAAGAACTATTATATAATGATGTTGGTGAAATTGAGGGTTTTGGCCCAATATTTTATTCATAAAATAAAATCACTTGATTTGAATTAAATGAGTTGAACTATTATATTTTTTTCTAAATAGTTTCAAATTCTTTAATTTTTGAAATGAAAAAGAGCCCAATTTGAATAATTTTACATTTATTTTGAAGTGGGTTCTCCTATGATAATTAAAATATGTGATTTATCCACATGGAAAGAGAGTGTAAACCCATGTTTTAAAATTTATTCAAATCCTTTTTAATTTTAAAACCTTATTTGAATAATTTAGGGTTGGTTTGACTTGAATGATTGTTTTAAAGGCCTGTTTGTAGTTATTATAGTGATTTTTGAAAGGAAGTGGGTATGAATACCATTTTTAATGTTTAATTACATAAAATGTTTTGAATTGAATTGATGATGCTTGACATCCCCATTTTCACTTAATGATGATCCTCTATTGTAATAATATTTTATTGTGACATGTTGATTCTTTAATTACCATTTATGGGAGTTGAAGAAGGAGTCATCTACTTTAAGGGAACATTGGGTGAGAGTGAGATGTGATTTTATCTCATGATACCATGAATGGTATTGATAAGGATTCTCATGTGATCCTTGTGACTTGATTGTCTCACTCGCATCTTTTTACTAGTCATGGAAACAAGGATGGTTAGATGTGATGACCTAAATATATTTAGTGGATCCATAGATAACATGAAAGGTTAGGGCTATATACATGTGGCTAATAAAGCATATGTGTGTGGAACTTGTTTTCTTGAGATCTGTGAGACTAGATGTAAGCTCGAAAATTGGTAATGATGAATATTTGATTATATATTCTATGGTGGACTCACTATCACACCTATGTTTTTCCCATGACATCCATATACAAGATACTAAATACATGTTAGAATTTATTATCACTACTTGGCACTGGAGTTGGATTGCTCGATTTATTACTAGTCCCTATTGATTTATTTAATGTTATTATGCACCTTGACTCTAGTGTGTCAACTCTTATATAGATTTTGATCTGAGGTACATATTCTCATGTAGATTTTATGACTTTATATTTTTAAATAGTTTAAAAAAAATTTCAAGAAAATTTTTAGTTTTTATATAGTGAAATGGCATATTTACATGTTTGTATTTCTAAATGATTTTGAAATGTTTAAAAATATATTTTTAAACTAATATGTTTTCTCTCTTTGTTACAATACTATTTTAGAAAATTTTATTTTCCTTATGAAGTAACTATGTAGAAGCTTTAGTGGAAACCCATTGGGATCTATATATCACGCCCTTCTTGTACCATTTGGTGTTTTCATCCTTTTATGATCATATAGTGGGTTCTAATTATTTCATCTTCCTTTGTTGGTTAGAGCTAGGGTGACCAAGGTTGGGTGACATGGGAAATGGTGTGTGGTCTTGGACTACCATTGTATGTGTTTTTGGTATATTTTTTTTAATTATAGTTTTGTATCATCTCTTTGTACATGATATGATTATACTGATGTGTGTATATGATGATGTTTCTAAAGTGTACTCTATTTATTGTAATATTTTTTGGGTAAATTCATTCCAAATGGTTATTTATCATTTCCTAGGATCTTTTCATTAGCCCATGCAGATCAAGAATGGTCTTCAGGTTGGTGGAAAATTGGATTCAATACTAATTAATATGGTATTCCAGGTTGCTTCATTACAAATCGTATCATAGTTGGGTATTTCTATAAAATATTTCACTTTACCTTGAGAGAACTTGTGGCATTTGGGGTGATTCATGGTATAAAGGATATTAAGAATGTTCTAGGACTCAAGAGGTAACTTGTGAGTGGGTTCTTGATCACCACCTCCTCATGAAGAGACTTGAGTTATCAAGGATGGGGTGAATTGAATCTTTCTTCTAAGTTATTGGTTTCATTAGGAAAAATGAGATTATACTTCTAATGATAAAATAATATATTTTGGGAATAAATTATTAGTTTTAAAACCAAAATGGAATAGTCTAATAAATTCTATGTAATGTAGGTGACAGATATGGAAATCCATCCCCAAATTGTTGTGAGGGTGTTTGTGGTTTACCATCCCATACGACCAATACATACATTGTTATAACCTAGTTTTAAACTTTACTGCTTATTCATTTTCATCTAGGTTTTCATGACCCATCCCTTAGGTCCTGTCTCGTGACTACCCCAAGCCTACCTTCCATAGGCCAGGGGCTGGCGATTAGCACCGAAAGGCATATTCCCTAAAAACCAGGAAGTCATTTCCTTTTAACCTATAAACTCACAGAACTAAGAAAAAAGTTGGATACAAGAACAAAGTAACCTATAATTTAAAAAAGGTGTGTACAAAAAGTAAAGGGATCCAGAATAAAATCTCAACTGAAAATAAATTGTAAAACTGGAAAGTACAAGTAAACTGAAAAGTACAAGTATAACTGAAATTAGCTCCTGTGAACACCCGCCAAGTATCCTACATGAAGGGTAGGTGTAGATCTCGAATTTTCATCTCTGTGGTATGCCTCATATAATTTCCACCTCTGATCTACCTTCAGACCTGGTTCTCTCATCCTCAGTCAGCACTATCCATCGTCTGCACCAAACACAACAAGGTGCAGGTATATCTTGTGCGTGGGTGAGTATAATGATACTCGGTAGGGACCCCGAGACCCTCGAAGGTCTCAAAAAATCCACAACAGATAAACCACAAAGCATTAAAACAACTAAAAACCCTAATTAATTACATTCTCATACATATACCTAAGCTATTGAGTATACCCATCGCAATCATGAGGAAACACAGGGCCCAACTCAAAGCCCAAATCTCAACTATTCCACGAAGGAAGGAATACCATGAAGGTGAGTTCCACAAATGTAGTAGCACATAGGTAACGAGACACATATAAATACCACAAAGACATCATCACACAGAAGTGTACCACAAAGATAAGGACTCATCTCACACCAGGTATAACATAGGTAAGGTAGTAAAGATAATTAGATGTAACTTCTGAATCATCTTACACTGTTGAGAGGCAGACCCATGTAGGATCCTAAATCATCATACCCACATAGAATCCTAGTACAGAAGACCCACATAGGATCCTATAGTAGTCCCACATGGATTTATAGAGCGGATCCATGTGGGATCCTGGAACATAGACCCATGTAGGATCCCAAAGCACAGACCCACGTAGGATCACTTTCTAATGTCATAGCCAGCCATAGGGTTCCTGCACTAAGCTTGTTTGATTCTGGTAGGGTCCTATCCTCAAGCCACATGTCGATACTCCAACTTCAGAAAAGTTCCATGAAGAAGTATCCCAAAGGACCACCAAGTAAAAGGGGTCTCAATGCAATAGACGGTGCGTTAATCGGACGCCTGGTCTTTAATTTATTGGACTTTCAGTCCCGAGGGCCCGATTGAAATCGTGTTCGATCCAACCTAGACATAACCCAACTTTATCCAAAACTCAAGTGGGGTAAAAAAAAGGACCATCTCGATCCAAGGTTTCCAATGCTGCAGACGGTTCGTCAAATAGATGCATTTAGGTCAAGTTATAGCCGAAAGAGTGAAAAGGGGTCGAAGCTGGTCGGGGTCCGTTTCTACCCAGCCCGTGGGGTCTTCCCTAGAAACCACCCAAATGGGAGGCGCCCCTAGGTACTCCGAACTGCTGGGCCATTCAGGTTGGGTGGCCGACCAGTCGGCACCACGTGGCGCCGACAGCTAACACATAGGACCCGGGGTCCCACTCGGCTCCCCGGCTGGCCTATCAGCCAGCCCACCTACTCGGCGCGGGCGGGCACCATGCCACCACCGGTGGCCGGCAGCGAGCCGACCGCACCTACTACTCTATCGCAGCCTCGTTTCAGGGCCCCTGTATGCCTGGCGGCATGGACGCGCGCTGCCACCCTCTTCACGCGGTCGGCCGCAACTGACGTGCCACGACCATTCTCTGGCGGTGCGTTCATGCTGTTTCCATATTCATGGCCGGCCGGAGAGCCAGCCACTTCTCTCGAGCCCTTCCGGTGTTGTCCGCCGGCATCGGTTACCGGTGATGTTCCTCGGGTCATCGGGTATGCCCCGATGGCCCGTTTTTCATTCCGTATACTCCCGCACTCATCTTGGAATGTTTCCATCGATTCAAGACCACCACGGTTGGAAATTTCTCAACCCAAAAATAAGCCATGAAGAACACCAAAATCCACAAGTGTTCCGGAGAGGTCAGGCCATGTTCGTTTGGCCCACACTCTCTACTTTAGAATGGTAGCAAGTGGAATAGTTGTTCTTGAATCGAGAAGAACGATAAGAACATGTAAGGGGTATACAAAATCAACAATCCCTATATAAAATATTCTTTGATGTCGGTGAGGAGAGGGAAATATAGACATTGGTTCATAGTTGTTGAAGATGTTCCTCATTGGGGATCCTTCTATGGATTTCTTTGTTGGAGAAATGTTCGTCATTTGGATTAAGTGTTTCTACAAAGTTCTCTCAGAGTCTCCCTTTCCCAATACTCCCAAAATTCAACAAAAAAAGAGCCAACTTATTAAATTATGTTTTATTAATTTAACTAGAGGTGGCACATTAATAAATTTTTAAGTTGGCACAGTTAATTGGAAAATAAACCAAGAGTAACCTCCCTCATTAAAGAGGCAGTTCAAGGGGTTAGGCAGTCCCCATCACAAAATTTAAATTGGGAGGATTAAAATACAAAAATAAAATAAAAGTAGTTTATTTTATTTTCTCCTACAGAAATTATGAAAACTAAACACCACATTTGACCTACTACGGTCGATGTTAAGGTCTTATTAAGTGAATATCGGTGATACGAGATCAATGGTGCGCTTTGATTTCAATTCTGAGCACTGGTTCAAAATTTACAAAAAACCCACTCACACGCTTACTAAAAGTACTTCAGAAACTTCAAAAAAACATTCCAGACTCTCTAGGCCTCAGAATCATGTACCATCAAAAACTGAAGACTCGAATATTTCTGTATAATTCTAAAAAAACAAGGAATTTTTTGGTCTTTAAATTCTTCCCACCTCAGCTATTTGCATCCCCGAAATCCACATCATAAAAACTAGGAAATCAAGTGGGGGTACTGAGCAAAAATCGGAGCCTCCCACTCCCATGTGCTCTCCTGGAGGTTCCCATGCTGCCAACGTACACACAGTAAAGGTATCGACCACCCATGAAGGACCTGATTTAGTCAATCCTCAATCTCTACCAGAACCTCTATAAACATCGCCCCATCATCAATGTCCAGCACGTCGTGGTTGATGACGTGAGATGGGTCATGCACGTATCTCCTCAGCTGGGATACGTGGAAAAAGTCATGCACTCGGTGCAGTTGAGGTGGAAGAGCTAAGTGTTTAGCCACCTTGACAACTCTTCTGAGGACCTGAAAGGGTCTTATGAACCTCAGAGATAACTTTCCACCCTGGCCAACCCTTCTGAGGATCTGCAATGTGGCTGTTGGTATTTGATAGGCTGGGTTTGGAACTGTTTATGGGTTTGGTAGTTCTGATGGGGGTAAGGATTTTGTCCCTGTGGTTGGCTAGGTTGTTGGTTATCTTTCTAGCAGAAGCCTGGGTGGTCGTTATACGTTGGGTTGAACTTTTTTTGGTATTGAGGCTTTTGAAAGTTCAAATCATTTACTTCCTCTAGGGGTCCTCCTAAAAGAACATCCTTGATGGATGGAATGGTTGGGCAGTTGTCTGTCTTATGGTCATGTTTGTCACAAATTGTGCAAACAGGGTCAACAGTTTGGATTTCATGGACTTTCCTAAGGTCTATCTCTTCAACCTTCCTAGAGAATGCTGCGAGTTTATCCCTAAGGCTTTCCTCTTCTCTAAGTGTATGAATTCCAGTAGTTATTTGTTTCTTTTCAGAATAAGGTGAAGTTCCACATGTTTGGTTTTGTTCATAAATGCTTTCTAGATACTCGTAAGCATCATTTGGGGCTTTGTTTTTAAATGTTCCATCACACATCATGTTAATGAATTGTTTGTTCCCCGGACCCAACCCTTCATAGAAAATTCTCACTTGTTCAGGAATAGAAAAACCATGGTGTGGAACCATGTTTAGTGTGTCTTTGAACCTCTCCCATGTTTCATAGAATGACTCTCCCTCTTTTTCAAAAACGTTTTGGATACTCTTTTTAAGTGCAATTGTTTTGTGGTGGGGAAAGTATTTTTTGTAGAATTCTCTTTGTAGTTGGTCCCAAGAGTTTATGGATGATGGTCTCAAAATTTTTAGCCAATTTTTAGCTCGATATTTTAAAGAAAAAGGAAATAGCCTCATCTTAGTAGATTCTAGTAGATGTGGGGGACACATGGTTTCTACAATGTCATTGAACTCCTTAATGTGAAGATATGGCATCTCGGACTCCATTCCATGGAATGTGGGAAGGTGGTTTAGGACATGGGGTTTAAAGATGTAGTTGGCATCTCCTGGGGAATTTTGTCTAATGCATGATGGGGCATTGGTCCAAGAATGTGTCAGGTAGTCATTCATGGTTTGACCAATTGCATTCCCAAAGTTTGGGGCTGCCTCATTTGGGTTTCCATTTTGGTTTCCACCTGGGGTTATGAGTTGGTTTCCTTGAAAACCTTCCATTTAAATTGGCTCAATTTTGGACTCTAGAGTATTAGGAAGATTATGATCTAATGGAATGAGTTCCCTTGGTGTACTTGACTCCCCAACCCCAGGACTATCCACCCTAACAAGACGGTTTGATTGATTGCGGGTGTAGGCGGACATGCGCCAAAAGAAAAAAACCAAGAAAGCAAAAAGATAAGAGAATTTGGATGAGAAAAGAAGAAATGGGGGAGAATTGAATGGGTGTTTAGATGACTTACTTGGGTCCCCGGAAACAGGACCAAAAATTGATTCTCGCTCAAATTTACACAAGAGATGAAGGTAGAACGGTCCTTGTAGTCTAGCTTGGGTTATCGAATCCACAGAGACCTAAGAAGTAACCTATAGACACGCACATTCTAAGGATTTTTTTTGGCTATGAAGTGGCCAACTTTGGGTTGATTTTAGATGGGTTTAAGTGAACTCTAAGAGACTTAAGTGAATTCAATTTAAAATAATGAGTTGATCCTAGGTTATCGCTCGGGGTGGATTGGTCATATTTCCTTTTTAATGATTTCAATTTATTAAATTTGAGATGGGTTCATTTAAGGAGATAAAACAACATCATAACTTACTGGTTTAATGCCTAAACCCTTTAATACCAATCACTTATACACTTGAAGGATCAAGGTTTTGATCACTTCAAGGTAAAGGTTCGTATTAGCACTTGAAGTGTGTGGCCTTAAATTCAACAAGGACGATGGAGTTTAAAAACCATCAAATAAAAATCTCAATTAAAGAAGTGATTATATATTAATGAGGTGATAAATAACATCCAATACAGCCCCTTTCTACTCCCTTGGATCAACCCATAAGTGGGTTATCCCTCCATTGATCCCATGGTTTCAATGGAAGTGGAAAGTAGACTCATAAGGGAGGAAATGGAAAAGTAAAAAAAATGCAATAAAATAACAATCACTCCACCGTTGTGTGATAATCTCACAAGGTTTGGTATGAACAAGTTCACACCTTGAACCAATGGTATCAAAGTGATAAGGATAAGAACATAATAATAAGAGAAGAATAACTTTTATTAAAAAACAAGGATGATTTAAAATAACTTACACGTGGAAGATAAATTTGAGACAACAAAACCGCAGCGTAACATTACAATGAAAGGAAGCTCAAAGATTCCTAAATCCTACAACACCACTACCTTAAATAGGAATTTTTTGATCCCTTAGGTCGAGCCTCCAACAGTACAAAGCATCTCAATTAATTTTGGTAGGCCATAGGTGGTGGAAAGCTTGTGAAATTTGGACTTTTCCACATTTGACCCGAGGTGGCAGCCAACTTTCATCCACTGAACAGACGCGTATGGATGAACTTATAGATGGCCGAATCGGAGTGGTCCATAGAAGAAGAACATGGAGTGTCAGATTCCTTCTAACCGCCTGTAAAATTTGGGCCCAATTGAAATTTTGGATTCCGATATATGATCAAATTGGTGGGCTGTTTTTCTGGGCCACAGAATCTGGCCCAGAATCTTATCTCTAACTTGAGACGCCTAAATGACCACCATGGATGCCGAATTTGCATTATATCCTGCGGAGTTATTTGTTCCTATACATGTCTTCTATCATCCCAAGAAATTTGGGATTAATTGGGCCAGTATGTTGGTCCCCACAGTATCATCAGTGGACTGGTGTCCAATCTGCCTTCTCCAGAATTGCTTCCTTTCATTTCCAAATATCTCCATCATCCTCCATGAATTCTCCACTGATCCCTGAATCAAACATGTTCATATTTAAGTGTAGATAAATTTCAAAAAATATCAAATTAAAATATGTATAATTAGATTACTTAAAATCAGATGAATCATTGGGCACTTCAAATGATGTTCAAAAATGTACCTCATAATAACGCATTTTAAGAAGGTATTACAATCATAATGTGAAATGATGTTCAAATTGTAAAATGCACTAAAATGGTGTTTATGAATAATAAATAACATGAATATTATGTATATTAACAATTAATATTAGCCTCATTTAGTGGCTAATCACACCCCCCAACTTGAGTTTTTCTAGTCCCGAGCAAAATATATCTCATCAAAAATGAAATTCGAATTCCCTTTTCCAAAAACATTTTAATACACAATGATCACCAAACAACATTATACCAAACAATCATGAAACCCATCAAAATATTTGAATACAAGATAGTTTCATAAGCAGATCCCAATCCCAAGCTCATTCCTTTGTTGAAATTCATTGCCATATTTCATCCAATATCAATTAAGTATGAGGATGTATTGTGTATCACAATAGACATGGGGGTTCATCTTTATTCAAGGGGGAAATTACGAAAGCTCTAGGTGGAATCACATTTCAATATTAAGATGAGTATTCATTTTTTTTGTATAATTTTTTTTTTGTTTTTTTTTTTGCAATTTTTCCATGGTAATTGAAATTGCACTCAAAAGAGTCAACCCCTGTAGCGAGACTTTGCCGATGACTCCCAGGCTCAAAGACCTTAGGACACCAAGTGAAGCACACATACTCGGGCATCATCTCGCGTTAACTCAGTCAAAAACAAATTCAAATTACTAAAATTAGAGATAAAATTACTAACTCTGGGCCAGACAACTATGGAGTCACGATCCCCAAGTGCCAAAAGCCACGCATTAGGTCATTTCATTGCTCTACGCGCATTTTTTTTATTTTTTTTTGAATACACATATTAAACTAAAATGATCACCAAACCTATACTATTTATTTAGGGGACCCCATGAACTCAAACTAATACCCCACTATCCAAAGGACGTGCATTGTGATCTTTTTTATTTGGATGAAAATATAAACGATGAAATATCACATTGGACAGCCACACTTTCCAAAATCTATGCTCATGAAATTATACAAGGATTAAAATTAGAATCAGGGTATGATAAATTATTTGATATTCAGTTTCAAAGTGTGCAATTTGTATTACCATGTTCAAAGTAAAAGGAATTTTTCCTTCCATTTACAGTTATTTTTTTTCAAATCATTCATTTTTTTTGACACAAAAGAATTTTTTTTATCTCCCCCCCCCAACGTAAAACAACATTGTCCCCAGTTTTTGAAGAAATGAAAATTTAGAAGGAGTAGAGGCAGATAATGGAAGTTCAAAAAGGAAATTGAAACTGAGGATCATGGAATGAAATCACCTGGTGGTTGAAGTTAAAGTTCTTACTGCTCTAAATTAGTCTTTTGATCTCTTGGGGGATGTAGGTACCTCCTTGATTGAACATGTATCACCCAAAATAGTACCTAAACAAAAATAATAACAAACCAGAAAAAACAAACACACCGACTTATTTAATTCCAAGTATCATCATTTTTATGGTTTTTCCTCTTTTTCTATTTTTTTTAATCAAACTAATGATACATTGTCTTCTTTTAATTTTCTTAGTAAGGTATTACTCAAGGATCACACCGCATGACACGGATGAATACGATGCTCCCCTTTCATACCCATCCATACTCGTAATAGAAGAACAGGTCAATAGTCTTTTTTTAATGTAAAAATGATTAATTAATCCTATTTAAAATATAAAGTTTATTAACACAACAAATTGATAAGAAACTTGAAAACCATGGGTTTCCTCCCATACAGCGCTTTGTTTAACGTCGTTAGCCCGACATGGACCCTAAATCTATCAATTTTTTCCTTTTTCATAGGTTGGCTCAGTTAACTCAACCTCTATTTCCTATTTATTGAATGATTCAATGAATGGTTTTAACCTTTGACCATTGACCTTGAAAATGTAACCACTTGTGAGATCTTGAATCTCTACTGCCCCATGGGGGAATACATGATGCACTATGAAAGGTCCTGACCATCTAGACCTTAACTTTCCCAGATGTAAATGAAGTTTTGAACTATACAAGAGCACAAGTTTTCCCAGTTCAAAATTTTTTACCTTGATATTCCTAGATTGGTAGGCTTGAACTCTATCTTTATTGATCCTTGAATTTTCATAAGCCTCCATCCTTAATTCCTCCAGTTCATTGAGATCTAATTTCCTTTTTGTTCCGGCCAATGAGAGGTCATAATCCATTTTCTTAATTGCCCAAAAGGCCTTATGTTCAATCTCCACTGGAAAATGGCATGCTTTACCATAAACCAACCAATATGGGGACATTCCTAAAATGGTTTTGTATGTTGTACGATATGCCCAAAGAGCATCTAAGAGTTTCTCAGACCAATCTTTCCTAGAAGGATTGACAGTTTTCTCAAGAATTTGCTTAATCTCCCTATTCGCTAACTCAGCTTGACCATTGGTTTGAGGATGATATGCAGTGGACACTTTATGAGAAATACCATACTTAGACATGAGTGAAGAGAATGGGCGGTTGCAGAAATGGGTTCCTTGATCACTGATTATAGCCCTAGGAATTCCAAATCTTGAAAATATGTTCTCTTTCAGAAATCCAATCACAACTTGATGATCATTGGACTTAGTAGGAATGGCCTCAACCCATTTTGAGACATAATCAACAGGTAAGAGTATGTAGAGGTATCCCCGAGAGTTTTGGAAGGGACCCATGAAGTCAATTCCCCAACAGTCAAATATTCCAACCACTAAGATGGGAGTGAGTGGCATTTGATTCCTTTTTGTGATGGACCCTACTTGTTGACACCTAGGACAGCTTTGACAAAATGTGTAGGAGTCCCTTGAGAGGGTGGTCTATAAAAGACCACATTGAAGAATCTTAGCAGATGTTTTCTTAGAGGAAAAGTGACCTCAACATGCCTCACTGTGACAGAATTTAAGGATAGACTCTTGTTCAGATTCTGGAACACACCTCCTAATGACTTGGTCAGGGCAGAACTTATAGAGGTATGGATCATCAAACACATAGTGTCTAACATCAGGAAGAAATTTCCTTCGAGCTTGAGTCCCTAAGAATTTTGGAATGACTCCTGTAAGTAAGAAATTGGCTATGTCGGCATACCAAGGGCAGTCACTCACAGAGTATAGGTGTTCATCAGGAAATAAATCAGACACAGAAAGGTGATTTGAGTTGTCTTTGAATTCCATCCTAGAGAGGTGATCAGCTACAAAATTTTCAACTCCCTTTTTATCCTTGATTGTGAGGTCAAATTCTTGTAAGAGAAGGACCCACCTAATCATTCTAGCCTTGGAATCTTGTTTTTGGAAGAGGTATTTTAGTGCAGAATGGTCAGTGAACACAGTGATGGGGGATCCTAAGAGGTAGGACCTAAACTTCTCTAAAGCAAACACAATAGCAAGTAACTCCTTTTCAGTAGTGGTGTAGTTTATTTGGGCATCATTTAAGGATTTGCTTGCATAAGCAACGACATAAGGAGTTTTATCACAACGTTGTCCTAACACAGATCCAACAGCAAAGTCATTGGCATCACACATAAGTTCAAAAGTAAGGTTCCAATTTGGAGATTTCATAATGGGAGGAGAGGTGAGAGAGGATTTGAGGGTTGATAATGAACCCTCATAGCTTTCTGTCCAAACAAATGGAGCATCCTTTACTAGGAGAGCACAAAGGGGACGAGATATTGAACTAAAGTCCTTGATGAATCTTCTATAGAAACCAGCATGTCCTAAGAAAGACCTCACTTCCTTGACAGTTTTGGGTGATGGAAGGTGACGAATGATGTCAACCTTTGCTTTATCAACTTCAATACCCCTACTTGAGACCAGATGGCCTAGAACAAGTCCCTCTTTAACCATGAAATGGCATTTTTCCTAGTTTAGGACCAGATTCTTTTCTTCACATCTTGACAAGACTCTCTCCACATTCTGCAGACATCCCTGAAAAGTATCCCCAAACACAGATAAGTCATCCATGAAGACCTCTAGAAAATCCCATACCATGTCTGAGAAGATTCCCATCATGCACCGCTGGAAGGTTCCAGGGGCATTGCATAACCCGAAGGGCATGCGTTTGAAAGCAAAGGTTCCGAATGGACATGTGAATGTAGTCTTCCCTTGATCCTCTAGGGAGAACTCAATTTGATTGTACCCCAAGTACCCATCTAAGAAACAGTAGAAGGCATGACCTGCCACTCTCTCAAGGACTTGTTCAATGAATGGTAAGGGGAAATGGTCCTTCTTGGTGAATGAGTTTAGTTTCCTATAGTCAATGCATACCCTCCATCCACTACTCACCCTTGTTGGAAGAATCTCTCCATCCTCATTGGTTATCACTGTGATTCTAGCCTTTTTTGGAACCACTTGAATTGGGCTCACCCATTCACTCTCAGCTATGGGATATATGATACCAGCTTTCAACAATTTCAGAAGTTCTTTCCTTACTACCTCCATGAGATTAGGATTGATTCGTCGTTGAGGTTGACGACAAGGCTTTGAATCAGATTCCAGAACATTCCTATGAGTCCCAATAAGTGGGCTAATCCCAGGAATATCAGAAAGGGTCCAACCAATGGATTTCTTATGCTTCCTAAGGACATCTAGAAGCATCCTCTCATGATTAGCTTCAAGAGAAGAAGAAATGACAATAGGATGTGTTTGATTGTCCCCTAGGAAAGCATACTTGAGTGTAGCAGGAAGTTCCTTCAATTCAAGATCAGGTTGGTTCATGATTTTAGCAGAAGATTGGGACATTGGATCAAGATCAATTTCCTTTTTTAGAGTTTCAGATATGATTGATTCCCCACATGTAAAAGTTTCAGCTACTAGATTTTCTTGATCAGATTTAGGGAAGGAAGTTTGATTGGTCTCCATGAAATTGGTTTCTTGAAAGGTTTCACTGATTGTTGGACCTAAGAATTCATCATAAGAGCAATTTGAAAATGATTCAATCCAAGGAGATAAACTTCCTTCATATGAACAAAGTAAATCAATCTCATCCTGACTTAAACATCCATCAAATATTCCTTGATGTTCCATGGATTCATTATCAATTCTTCCTATCATGTTTACTACATGAATGTCCTCATCATCCCCTATTTGTGAGCTTGCATTATAGATGTTCAAGTCTAGACTCATGTTCCCAAAGGTTATGGTCATGTTCCCATTTCGGACTCGGATAACAGAGTTGATTGTTGCAAGAAAAGGATGGCCAAGGATGATTGGGGTTTGTTCCTTATTTTCTATGTTTGGATGGTTGTCAAGGACAATGAAGTCAGCAGGGTAGATGAAGTTTTCAACCTTTACCAGAACGTCCTTTAAAATCCCCTTTGGAACCCTAATGCTACGATCAGCAAGTTGAAGTGTGATAGATGTGGGTTGGAGTTCTTCTAGTCCTAACTGGCAGTACACAGCATATGGGATGAGATTAACACTATCACCTTGGTCACACAAGGCCTTAACAACTTTTCTTTCTCCTAGTTCAACATTCATGTAGGGGAAACCTGGGTCTTTCAACTTAGGAGGAATGGTCCCTTGAATGGTGGTACTCACATTAACAGCCAAAAGGACTTGGTTTTTATGTGAAAATTTTCTTTTAAAAGTGCACAAGTCCTTAAGGTACATTAAGTATGAAGGTATGGTTTGGATTGCATCGATAAGGGGTATGTTCAACTTGACTTGTGAAAATATTTCCCTCAACGTTTCACTCAGTTCAGGCTTGGGTTTCCCGCTCATGCGTTGGGGAAATGGTGAAGGTTGTGGGGTTGTTTGTTGAAGATTTGTTTCTTTCACATTGTTATCAGTTTCCTTAGTTTGATCTTGTGGTTCATTTGAATTTTCATCCAAGTTTGAATCTTCAGGTGGGTTCTGAATTAGTTGTTCAGGTTTCTCAATTGATTTCCCACTTCTTAAAACAGTCACAGCCTTTAGTTGTTCATGAGTTGTTTGAGCACAACTTGACTCTCCCCTTGAAGTTGAGGATGGCACCGCCTGAGTAGGCATGGGTTCCTTTCCTGTTTTGATGGTTTGAAGTTCTTGTTTTAGGGAATAGACTTTTGGGTTCATCCTCTCCATTTGTTTGCACAGTTGTTCTAGTAGGCTTTGTGGAATAGTTTGGGTGGGTGCTTGAGTAGGTTGGTTTATCCCAGGGGGATATTTTGGAGGTGGTATGGTTTGTTGAAAATGGACTGGTGGTTATTGGTATTGGATAGTCTGGGTTTGGAACTGGTTATGGGTTTGGTAGTTCTAATGGGGGTAAGGATTTTGTCCTTGTGGTTGGCTAGGTTGTTGGTTATCTTTCCAGCGGAAGCCTGGGTGGTCGTTATACCTTGGGTTGAAGTTATTTTGGTATTGAGGCTTTTGAAAGTTCAAAGCATTTACTTCCGCTGGGGGTCCTCCTAAAAGAACATCCTTGATGGATGGAATGGTTGGGCAGTTGTCTGTCTTATGGTCATGTTTGTCACAAATTGTGAAAACAAGGTCAACAGTTTGGATTTCATGGACTTTCCTAAGGTCTATCTCTTCAACCTTCCTAGAGAGTGCTGCGAGTTTAGCCCTATGTCTTTTCTCTTCTCTAAGTGTATGAATTCCAGTAGTTCTTTGTGGCTTTTCAGAATAAGGTGAAGTTCCCCATGTTTGGTTTTTTTCAGAAAAGGCTTTCTAGATACTTGTAAGCATCATTTGGGGCTTTGTTTTTAAATGTTCCATTACACATCATGTTAATGAATTGTTTGTTACCCGGACCCAACCTTTCATAGAAAATTCTAACTTGTTCAGGAATAGAAAAACCATGGTGTGGAACCATGTTTAGAGTGTCTTTGAACCTCTCCCATGTTTTATAGAATGACTCTCCCTCTTTTTCAAAAAAGTTTTGGATACTCTTTTTAAGTGCAATTGTTTTGTGGTGGGGAAAGTATTTTTTGTAGAATTCTCTGTGTATTTGGTCCCAAGAGTTTATGGATGATGGCCTCAAATTGTTTATCCAATTTTTAGCTCTATCCTTTAAAGAAAAATTAAATATCCTCATCTTAGTAGATTCTAGTTGATGTGGGGGACACATGGTTTCTACAATGTCATTGAACTCCTTAATGTGCAGATATGGCATCTCGGACTCCATTCCAGGGAATGTGGGAAGGTGGTTTAGGACATGGGGTTTAAAGATGTAGTTGGCATGTCCTAGTGAATTGTGTCTAATGCATGAGGGGGCATTGGTCCAAGAAGGTGTGAGGTAGTCATTCATTGTTTGATCAATTGCATTCCCTAAGGTTGGGGCTTCCTCATTTGGGTTTCCATTTTGGTTTCCACCTGGGTTTATGATTTGGTTTCCTTGAAGACCTTCCATTGAAATTGGATCAATTTTGGACTCTAGAGTATTAGGAAGATTATGATCTAATGGAATGAGTTCCCTTGGTGTACTTGACTCCCCAACCCCAGGACTATCCACCCTAACAAGACGGTTTGATTGATCGCAGGTGTAGGCGGACATGCACCAAAAGAAAAAAACCCAGAAAGGGACAAGATAAGAGAATTTGGATGAGAAAAGAAGAAATGGGAAAGAATAGAATGGATGTTTAGATTACTTTATTGGGTCCCCGGCAACGGCACCAAAATTTGATTCTCGCTCAAATTTACCCAAGAGATGAAGGTAGAACGGTCCTTGTGGTCTAGCTTGGGTTATCGAATCCACATAGACCTAAGAAGTAACCTATAGACACGCACATTCTGAGGACTGTTTTTGGATATGAAGTGGCCAACTTTGGGTTGATTTTATATGGGTGTAAGTGAACTATAAGAGACTTAAGTGAATTCAATTTAAAAGAATGAGTTGATCCTAGGTTATCGCTCGGGGTGGATTGGACATATTTCCTTTTTAATGATTTTAATTTCTTAAATTTGAGATGGGTTCATTTAAGGAGATAAAACAACATCATCACTTACTGGTTTAATTCCTAAACCCTTTAATACTAATCACCTATACACTTGAAGGATCAAGGTTTTGAGCACTTCAAGGTAAAGGTTCGCATTAGCACTTGAAGTGTGTGGCCTTAAATTCAACAAGGACGATGGAGTTTAAAAACCATAAAATAAAAATCTCAATTATAGAAGTGATTATACATTAATGAGGTGATAAATAACATCCAATACAGCCCATTTCTACTCCCTTGTATCAACCCATAAGTGGGTTAGCCCTCCATTGATCCCATGGTTTCAATGGAAGCGGAAAGTAGACTCATAAGGGAGGAAATGGAAAAGTAAAAAAATGCAATAAAATAACAATCACTCCACCATTGTGTGATAATCTCACAAGGTTTGGTATGAAAAAGTTCACACCTTGAACCAAAGGTATCAAAGTGATAAGGATAAGAACAGAATAATAAGAGAAGAAGAACTTTTATTAAGAAACAAGGCTGATTTAAAACAACTTACACGTGGAAGATAAATTTGAGACAACAAAACCGCAGCATAACATTACAATGAAAGGAAGCTAAAAGATTCCTAAATCCTCCAACACCACTACCTTAAATAGGCATTTTTTGATCCCTTGGATCGAGCCTCCAACATTACAAATCATCTCAATTAATTTTGGTAGGCCATAGGTGGTGGAAAGCTTGTGGAATTTGGACTTTTCCACATTTGACCCGAGGTGGAAGACAGATTTCTTCCACCGAACAGACACGTTTTGATGACCTTCTAGATGGCAGAAGCAGAGTGGGACATAGAAGAAGAAAATGGAGCTCCGGATGTCTTCTAACGTCCTGTAAATGTTGGTCCCATTTGGAGTTGTGGGTTCAGAGATATGATCAAATTAGTGGGCTGTTTTTCTGGGCCGCAGAATCTCGCCCATACTTTTATCTCTAACTTGGGCCTCCTAAATGACCACCATGGAGGCCGAATTAGCATTATCTCCTGAAGCATTATTTGTTTCTATAAATGTCTTCTATCATCCCCCGAAATTTGGGATTAATTGGGCCTGTATGTTGGGCCCCATAGTCTCATCAGTGGACTGGTGTCCAATCTGCCTTCTCCAGAATTGCTTCCTTTCATTTCCAAATATCTCCATCATCCTCCATGAATTCTCCAGTGATACCTGAATAAAAAATGTTCATATTTAAGTTTATATCAATTTCCAAAAATATCAAATTAAAATATGTATAATTAGATTCCTTAAAATCAGATGAATCATTGGGCACTTCAAATGATGTTCAAAAATGTACCTCATAATAACGCATTTTAAGAAGGTATTACAATCATAATGTGAAATGATGTTCAAATTGTAAAATGCACTAAAATGATGTTTATGAATAATAAAGAACATGAATATTATGTATATTAACAATTAATATTAGCCTCATTTAGTGGCTAATCAGATACGTGGAAAAGGTCATGCACTCGGTGCAGCTGAGGTGGAAGAGCTAAGTGGTTAGCCACCTTGACAACTCTTCTGAGGACCTGAAAGGGTCTGATGAACCTCAGAGATAACTTTCCACCCTGGCCAAATCTACACAAACCTCGTCGAGGTGAGACCCGTAGAAGGACATGGTCACCATCCTTGAACTCTAGAGGTCTCCGTCTCCTGTCGGCATAATACTTCTAACTGCTCTATGTAGTCTTAATCTACTCTTGGATAATCTGCACCTTCTTCGTGGTAGCCTATACAATCTCTAGTCCCATGAGTGATGACTCTCCTAGGTCAGTCCAGCACAAAGGCGATCTGTAAGGTCAGCTGTACAGAGCCTCAAAAGGTGCCATCCCAATGCTAGAGTGATAGTTGTTGTTGTATGAAAACTCCACCAAGGGCATGTGATCCTCCCAGCTGTGATCGAAGTCGAGGACACAAGCACGTAGCATGTCCTTGAGGGTCTGTATGGTCCACTCAGTCTGGCCATCCATTTGAGGATGGAAGGCGGTGCTCAAACGAAGTTGTGTCCCGATAGCCTCCTGCAACCACTTCCATAGATAGGAAGTGAAATGTGCATCACGATCCAAGATAATCATCGAGGGTACTCCATGTAGCCGCACAATCTCTTGTACATAGAGGCGTCCCAAGATCTCTATTTAACCCTACTCTCTGATCAGTAGGAAGTGGGCTGACTTGGTGAGTCAGTTGATGATCACCCAGATATAATCATCACCCATGGATGTATGTGTAAGTTCTGTCACAAAGTCCATGAATATCCTATCCCACTTCCACTCTAGGACCCTTAAAGGATGAACTAAGCCTTCTAAAACCTGATGCTCTGCCTTCACTTGCTGACAGGTGAGGCCTCAAGAGTCAAACTCTGTTACTGCTTTCTTTGTTCCCGGCCACTAGTGCTATCGTCGGAGTTCCTGGTACATCTTCGCCACTCCTGGATGTACCGCTAGAGGGGATGTGTGGAACTCCCTCAACAATTCATCCTGAGGTGACACTAGTACCATGGTACGTTCTCTAAAAAGGATCAAAATGATCCCCACCTTCAGAAAATCCATCATATGCCTGTCCTGTGGATATCTGAGCAGGTCGAGCCTTACAGTCAGTGTCCCCACATTGTACCTCCCAGAATTGCTGAAGGAGTGGGGGAGTGACTATAAGAGACTAAAGAAAAGATACTCTATCTCGATCCACAAATGATATCTGCAAAGTGGCCAGCTGCTCTGTCACCTCACCTATCAGCTATATACTAGATCTCCTAATGAGTGCATCTGCTACAATGTTCCCCTTCTGAGGAGTATAGACTATCTTGAAGTCATAGTCATAGAAGAAATAATTCCAACGTCATTGTCTTTGGTTTAGGTACTTCTGGTAGAAGATATTACTTAGACTCTGGTGATCAGAGTAAACCTTAAAATTCTCACCCATCAGATAGTGTCTCCACATCTTCAATGAGAAGAACACTACTTCTAACTCAATGTCATAGATAGCATAGTTTAGATCATGATTTCATAGCTGTCGGGAACCATATACGATAATTGATCTCTCCTGCATCCAGAAACATATGATCCTGGTCCCTCATGCGTCGCAGTAGACTATGTACCCAACGCCCTCCTCTTGAAGCCTCAATATGGGGGCACTGGTCTACCTCGGCCTCTACTCCTGAAAACTATGTTGGAATCTCTCTGACCAGATGAAGGGTTTCCCCCTCTTTATCAACGTTGATAAAGGTGCTGCAACTCTAGAGAAATCTGGCACAAATATCATGTATTATCCAGCCAAACCCATGAAACTCGGTACCTCCATCACACTCCTGGGTGGCTCCCAAGCAAGTACCACCTCAATCTTCACGGGATCCATTAGAACTCTAGCCTCCGAGATGAATGTCCCAGAAATTGAACCTCTCGGATCTATAACTGGAACTTTGAGAGCTTACCATAAATATGGTGCTCTCAGAGTGTGTCCAGAACTACCTACAAATGATAGGCATGCTTATCTTTGGTATCCGAGAAGATCAGAATGTCATCGATGAATACTACTATAAGGAGATCAAGGTATGGCTGAAAGATCCTGTTAATGATTTCCATAAACATAGATGGAGCGTTGGTCACGCCGAACGACATGACCAAAAACTCATAATGGTTTTACCGACATCTGAAATTCTTCTTCTGTACATCCTAGTCTTGTGCTCTGAGCTGGTGAGAGCCTGACCTGAGGTCTATCTTCGAGAACCACCGTGTTCCCTTCAACTGATCAACGAGGTTTTGAATCCTCAGAGTTGGGTACTTGTTCTTCACAGTCACCTGGTTATGGCACCAGTAGTCAACATAATGTCTCAAGCTCTCATCCTCCTTCTTGCCGAAGAAAATCGGGGATGCCTAAGGTGAAACACTGGGTAGGATGAACCCCTTCCCCTGTATGTCCTCATACAGTACCCATAGCTCACAAAGCTACGCAGGTTCCAACTAATACACTGGTGTAGATATCGGTTCCATCTCAGGGTATAATTCAATGTAAAAGTACACCTCTCTACAAGGAGGTAGACCCAGAACATCATCAAGGAAGACATCTTCATACTGGTACACCACTACAGGATAGCTCAGAATCTCCACATCAACCACTCTAAGGGTAAGTCTAGCCTACTGATGAGTGATCGGCTACACTCTCCTCTAGGTTAGTCCATCATGTGCTGCAAAGGCTCCCTTCTCATCGGTGAAGGTAAACTTAGTCCCATCCTCGTGGATACACTGCACTTTTCACCTAATGAAGTTGATCTAGGCATGGATTGTAGATAACCAATCCATACCCAAGATAACGTTGTAAGGCCTCAACGCCGCTACTAGATGATCCTAGCTGAAGATCTCACCTCCTAAAGTAAGCTCACACTACTGGAACTAGTGTGTAATCGTCAAATACTCTCCCATAAGAGTTTCTATCTATAAGGATCGAGCCAACGACCCCACCAGAATCTCCGAGCTCCAAATGAGGGAAGTGTCAATAAAAGAATGACTGGAACCTATGTCTATAAGTACTACATCTAAGGTGGAGTAGACACAGATCATACCTCGTATCGTCTCTGGAGTGTCGTGATCATAGGCCTCAGTTGCCTGGAGCTGAGTGTAACAGCCCGAGATTTTATGAAAAATATTCTTTTTAATTTTATTAATGTCTTGTGTTGTACGCTACACCAAAAGGAGCTTGCACAACACGCATCCTTGACTTAAACGCAATCGCGACCTTCCTCGATAGCGTGCGTAGTACGCAATAACGAGTTTTACTAAACAGCGATATGCTATTAAAATGTTATTAAAACTAGCTGTTATGAATAGTAATAACCACTTTTTGAAATTTTATAAATTTTATTTTTCAAAATGGACTTCATTTTTTGACTCAGAATATCGAAATTAGCCTAGGGTGAAATTTTGGTATTTTTCTGAAAACTTTCAATTTTTGATGAATAGTGAAACCACTAAGTGGTAGGTTAAAAACTGAATTTTGCATAAAACTTAATCTTACCGCTTCTGTGAATGGAATTTCGAAAATCCGAGAGACACGGTTAATATCAAGGACTAAAATGTGGTTCAATGAGATGAAAATAATTTTTTGGTGAATAGTAACTTTTTACTTTTTTTACCGCGGTTAATAGTAAATAGGGTAACTAAGGGTAAATATGAAATTAATATTACCCTAACACATGTCCTAATTCAATTGGACAAGTGTAATTCGACCAAAAACAAACTTAGGAATAAAATATGACCATTTAGGCCCACTTGGATTAGATTAGGACATTTATTATTAATTTATTTAAAGTAGGGTTAAAATAGTTAAAATCAAAGTTTAATAAGTAAATCATTTTTAATATGGGGTTATACATAAGATAAATTATATTGTAAATATTCATTAGAAAGATAAAAAGATTTCCTACATTATGGTATTTTATTTGTAATTTTTAGAAATCAAATAATTTAATATATTTATGACACAAAGATGATGCAGTAATTATCTTATTAATGAAATATTGACATAATTGATAATATAAATACCAAAATAAATGTAATTTAAGACTTTTTATGAATTCCAATAATTTTCTAGGTTACTATGATATATTAGTGTTGATTTAATCAACTTGGTTCGAACATATAATTCTGTTATGACTTTCACAAAAATCATGTATCAAATAGTGTCAAAATTGACACAAAATAGTTTTTAAATCAAATATTATATTATTAATTGTTATTTTATTCCTAAAAATCTAAGGTTCGGCCAAATGACTTAGATAAGGATATATAAACAATTTGGGGTTCGTTTGGCATGTTATAGTAAGTTTATTAACCATATAATGTAAGAAAACAAAAAGACACGGTAAAAGTTAAATTATTTAACTTAGGGTTAAATCTAATTGATAAGGTTAAAATAATAACCTAAACTTGTCTAAATCTTATTGGTTGATAGGATTTCGATCCATCCCCACTTTAGCTTCGAAATAAGACCCTTTGGAACCATTATAAACCGATTTTGACTTTAATATAAAATAATATTTTGAGATATTCCTAAGGTGCCCCTCTCCCCCCTTATAAAAGGACACCTCCTCCCCCTCCTCTTCACACCAATTTGAGCACTCAAGCTCGGCCAACCCCTGCCATTTTATCCTCTCCACTTCCCTAGAATAATCCTAGAGGTCCTGGTCTTCTCCAAAGACCAATCTTAGTTCCTTAAGTGGAGGATTCAAAGAGGCGTTCCAAAGAAGAGGTAATATCCATTACCGATCTTTTCAATTTCATTCTTCTTCAACTTCTTCTTCTTTAGTTGTTTCATGATAAAGTAATAACATCAGTATTACTTACATACTGATATGTTATTATAAATATGAAACAACCCTAATTCACCTTCTATCCATCCTACGGAAAAATGAAATCACCGCGCGTGCGTACGTACGGAATACCGTCTCCACGCCGTGGTGTAATCTATTTTCCACCACCACCTTACAAGGATGGGTATAATGGTGTAATGAGTAACTATTTATGATTATTATAAAGTAATATTGATACTGAAATAATATACATATACTCCAATACAATTCCACGATCATAGGAACGATATCATCACTCGTGCGTACGTACGGAATACCGTCTCCACGATGTGATGCGACTCGTCCTACATGATATTCATTTCATAATGATTATATAAATGAATTGAATGAATGAATATGGTATATAATACACTAATAACATTCTGGAAATGAATTATCTATAACCTAAAGATAATAATAAGAATTTATTCAACAAAACACGCATAAGAACAAAAGGTTATAAAGACCCGAGTAACAAGTAACAATGAAATATTACTAACAAGAAGCTAATAATATGACCATATATGATATCATATCAATATGTATGATTCTGGAATAAGTCAATAACATTATTTAAACCATTATACAGGAGCTTCGGACACGAACAAAGCAAATCGGACCTAAGGTAAGGGAAATATCACAATCTCATTTTTATCCAAGATTGTTTATTCGTAAGTATTTACTGGGGTGTATTTTATCATCCACATCCATGTTCCCTCAATATGTAATACTTTTTTCCATCCACTTACACTAGTTTAAATCCAATTTTACCCTTCGGTGAGTTTTTAGTAAAGAATATGAAAGGAATCGTTTGTCGTTTTTTCGTACGAGGTACTTTTTGACTTTTCCGACAAAAGTACGAAGAATGTTTTTTTTAACTTATACGGAAAGAATGGATTTTTAAAAGAGTATTTACAAGAAGATTCCTTTACAAGTTTTCAAGTTTATTTTTAATCAACTTCTTTTAGTTTAAAATTTTATGACATGTTAAGAAAGGAAAAGTATTTTTGAAGTAGAAAGGATATTTTCCTCAAGAATGAAGTTCAAGTATTTTATCAAAATTATTTTCCATCTAAGATAATAAATGGGTTCTGTTTTTATCCCTATTATTACATGGATTTGATTATGTTGTGATGGAAACATTTTTATGAATTCCTTTATCTTATATGAATTGTTTTATGATGTCATGTTGTTTAAGAATCCCATTTTTGTTACATGTGTTATGCGATGATGTATGTTTTATGATTATGTGGCACACATAAGAAAGGATTCATTATAAGATGGGTGGGACCTATATCTCCCTCCAATGCATTGGGTAAAGATTTTATATCTCATGAGATAGACATGGCTGAAATGGTAGGTTATACCGGTTCAGTGAAACAGGACTGAAACGAGGGTTACTCGATTCAGAAAGGGACTTTGTCCACTAAGATAGTCTTGGCAATGAGTCATGACTAACAAGAAATGATTTTCTATGATTATGTGTGCATGCCACAAAGTTTCAAGTTTCATGTTATGATTATGGGGATCTTATTTTCACTTCTATGATTTATCCCATGTTATGATATTATGAGCTCTTTTGCAGGTTAAGATTTCCAAAAGCTATGTTCTTATGTATATGATGTGATTGATATTTCTTTTGTTTACCCTTACTGAGCATTTTAGCTCACCCTTTTATGTTTTCTTTTCCCCAGGATATAAAGAAAGGTTTTTAGGTAAAAAAAAGAAGATCTTTATGGGAGATATTGAAGATCTTTCACCACGATTAGAAGATTACGTTCCGAGTTTCCAAAGACACTAAACTATTACGATCCTTGTGTGTGCGTTTTTGTTATGTACTAAGTATTCCGCAAAAGTAATGTAATGTCCATGTACGTCAGGCTACGGGTCTCTACAGTTGGTATCAGAGGAAAGGTTTAGTCAACCTTTGGAAACTAGGATGCGAAAACGTTAGTGAGATCCCTAGAGATATTTCTAAGGTATGTCTAGGGATGTACCTAGGGATAAGTATACGTATAGGTTATAGTAATAGAATTACACTAACGATCATAGAATTAAACCTAAGATGTTGGATATTGAAGGTACTCCCCCATTATTATGTTGTTTTCCCTAGCATGATTTTTTCCTCTCACACTATTCTTTTTGGGTTTTAGACGATGGCTGGAACCCGAAGGAACCGTGTTGATCAATGCAATGGACAATGCAATGATTTCCCTCCTGAACAAACAAATGTTATGGGAGATGGAGTGAAAAATCTTATTGCTATACTTACACAAGCTATGAATCATTCTGGACTTCCAAATGAGCAGAGAAGGGAACAATATTCTATTGAGTCCTTCATGAGGCAACGTCCACCTTCTTTCAGTGGGTCTTCTGATCCACTTGTGGCTGAACAATGGATCAGTACTACTGAAAAGATATTTTCAGTTCTTCAATGTTCTGAACATGATAAAGTCATCTTAGCAGTATATCGTTTGGAAGGTGAAGCTGATCAATGGTGGAATCTTATCAAGAATACGAGGCCAAGAGATGAAATTGAGTCCATGGAATGGGACGAGTTCAAGAACTTGTTTTTCAGTAAGTACTTCCCTCGTATTCTTCGAACAAAGATGGAGAAAGAGTTTCTTGAACTGAAGCAAAGGGACGATGAATCTGTTGGTACCTATGAAGCAAATTTTACAAGACTTGCAAGGTATGCTTCTGGTATTATCATCCAACCTGAAAGTAAAGTTGATCGATTTTTCAGTGGTTAAAACCAAGTCTTCGAAGGGCATTAGCTATAAGAGACTTCAGTAGCTATGAAGAAATTGTGCGTTGTGCTATCAAGGTAGAAATGGAAGTTGGTGTTACATATCCATCTCATGGTTTTGACAAGAAACGAAAGATGGAGTTCAAGGAGAAATCTCAGAATAATGGTGAAAAGAAGATGAATGTTTCCTTATGCACAAAGTGTGGAAAGAAGCATGGTGGAGATTGTCTTAAAGGGACTAGAAAATGTTTTAAGTGTGGAAAAGAAGGTCATCGAGCAGCTGAGTGTCGAAGTAATGGAAAAAAGGGTTTCTAATGATGTGAATAAAGCAAACACTGCAGAGAACGCACCACCAACACTTCAATGCTTCAAGTGCAAGGAAATGGGGCATTATGCTAATAATTGCCCTAATTCAAGGGTTAGTGATGATCAACATGAGCAACCACTGAAGGCAAAGGACAAAGGGAAGTCACATGCGATCACTATTGGCGATGTTGAATATGATAACGATGTGGTGGAATGATTAAGTGTTTATGTAATGGGATTCCAAAATAATGTTGTATCATGGAGTATTGGAATATTTATGTATTGGTTTAATGTGGTATTCAAAGTGATTGAGATATTTTTGGAAATAAGATGATATGCGCATAATGAAGGGAAAACAAGAAAATGAAATGTTTAACAGTATTCATGAGCTCATGATTGATATAAGGACTAAGTGATATCATGGTTTGAGTATATAGAATTTTGAGGATTTTGGTATGTGGAAAGTGTTAACTTTTAACTGCACTTATGTTTTCACTAAGGTATTCAAGAGAATACACGATTAAGGACTTTGAATGTTTGGAATGTGACCAACAAGACATATCTTATGATATGTGGGGATCAACGACAGTATTAAATCTCTGGTAATCGTTGTCACTATATTATGAGAGTGGACTGCAGTATTATGTATAAGCCTAAAGATTAGACTGGATTATGTTGGACATAAGTTAGTATTGTTTAAGGATAGAAGATTTTCGATATTATTGATGGGATGTTATAGTAACGTAGTTTTAGAAAAAGGACAACCTGCAGGACGGGCGACAGCCCATCGCTTCGGACAAGGTTGTAGGAATCGAACCCACAACCGAAGTGCGACTGGCCTTTATCGCCTACCACTGACCTACAGGAAGTCCCTGTTTAGTAGAAACTAGTGTTATTATATTAAGCAGTATGATATATGAAGTATAAGCCCATTTTAGGAACCATATGTGATTAATCTCACTATAGATCGACTTATGTATATAATTTTTTCTAACTTTTTGTTTGAGACAGATGGAATGACCCGTCATTCTATCACATGATCTGCTAACACTTCACGAATAACAAATTCAACTTCATTTATTTAAGAGATGAAGTGGAAATTGTTCAAGGCACGAACAATAGTGAGATTGTACCAAAATAAAGTAAGTATTTATTCTAATGAAAATTTTCAACTTTAGGGAAATGATCTTGAAAACCAAAAATGTTGTCCTAGTGATCTTATACCTGATGAATCAGATGGTATCTTATATCATCACAAATCTATGGATTTGTGATTACTGGCTTTTCCATAGCCATGTTCTCTACCACTCTCCAACAGAACATGATGGTTAGATTTCTCTTCCATATCCATATTTTCACCTATGTGGAAACCCAGTGATTAGTTTATTTGGGTAATCATTACATTTCATACTTTAGTTTTTAAAGCCAAGTTTTGGTAATCTTTTTTACGATGTGGGTTTCTGTTAAAGAAACTTTCGAATAGTAAACCATTTATAACCCCGACGAATTTCGAGGGCGAAATTCATTTTAAGGGGGGTAGAATGTAACAGCCCGAGATTTTATGAAAAATATTCTTTTTAATTTTATTAATGTCTTGTGTTGTACGCTACACCAAAAGGAGCTTGCACAACACGCATCCTTGACTTAAACGCAATCGCGACCTTCCTCGATAGCGTGCGTAGTACGCAATAACGAGTTTCACTAAACAGCGATATGCTATTAAAATGTTATTAAAACTAGCCGTTATGAATAGTAATAACCACTTTTTGAAATTTTATAAATTTTATTTTTCAAAATGGACTTCATTTTTGGACTCAGAATATCGAAATTAGCCTAGGGTGAAATTTTGGTATTTTTCTGAAAACTTTCAATTTTTGATGAATAGTGAAACCACTAAGTGGTAGGTTAAAAACTGAATTTTGCATAAAACTTAATTTTACCTCTTCTGTGAATGGAATTTCGAAAATCCGAGAGACACGGTTAATATCAAGGACTAAAATGTGGTTCAATGAGATGAAAATAATTTTTTGGTGAATAGTAACTTTTTACTTTTTTTACCGCGGTTAATAGTAAATAGGGTAACTAAGGGTAAATATGATATTAATATTACCCTAACACATGTCCTAATTCTATTGGACAAGTGTAATTCGACCAAAAACAAACTTAGGAATAAAATATGACCATTTAGGCCCACTTGGATTAGATTAGGACATTTATTATTAATTTATTTAAAGAAGGGTTAAAATAGTTAAAATCAAAGTTTAATAAGTAAATCATTTTTAATATGGGGTTATACATAAGATAAATTAGATTGTAAATATTAATTAGAAAGCTAAAACGATTTCCTACATGATGGTATTTTATTTGTAATTTTTAGAAATCAAATAATTTAATATATTTATGACACAAAGATGATGCAGTAATTATCTTATTAATGAAATATTGACATAATTGATAATATAAATACCAAAATAAATGTAATTTAAGACTTTTTATGAATTCCACTAATTTTCTAGGTTACTAGGATATATTAGTGTTGATTTAATCAACTTGGTTCGAACATATAATTCTGTTATGACTTTCACAAAAATCATGTATCAAATAGTGTCAAAATTGACACAAAATAGTTTTTAAATCAAATATTATATTATTAATTGTTATTTTATTCCTAAAAATCTAAGGTTCGGCCAAATGACTTAGATAAGGATATATAAACAATTTGGGGTTCGTTTGGCATGTTATAGTAAGTTTATTAACCATATAATGTAAGAAAACAAAAAGACACGGTAAAAGTTAAATTATTTAACTTAGGGTTAAATCTAATTGATAAGGTTAAAATAATAACCTAAACTTGTCTAAATCTTATTGGATGATAGGATTTCGATCCATCCCCACTTTAGCTTCGAAATAAGACCCTTTGGAACCATTATAAACCGATTTTGACTTTAATATAAAATAATATTTTGAGATATTCCTAAGGTGCCCCTCTCCTCCCTTATAAAAGGACACCTCCTCCCCCTCCTTTTCACACCAATTTGAGCACTCAAGCTCGGCCAACCCCTGCCATTTTATCCTCTACACTTCCCTAGAATAATCCTAGAGGTCCTGGTCTTCTCCAAAGACCAATCTTAGTTCCTTAAGTGGAGGATTCAAAGAGGCGTTCCAAAGAAGAGGTAATATCCATTACCGATCTTTTCAATTTCATTCTTCTTCAACTTCTTCTTCTTTAGTTGTTTCATGATAAAGTAATAACATCAGTATTACTTACATACTGATATGTTATTATAAATATGAAACAACCCTAATTCACCTTCTATCCATCCTACGGAAAAATGAAATCACCGCGCGTGCGTACGTACGGAATACCGTCTCCACGCCGTGGTGTAATCTATTTTCCACCACCACCTTACAAGGATGGGTATAATGGTGTAATGAGTAGCTATTTATGATTATTATAAAGTAATATTGATACTGAAATAATATACATATACTCCAATACAATTCCACGATCATAGGAACGATATCATCACTCGTGCGTACGTACGGAATACCGTCTCCACGATGTGATGCGACTCGTCCTACATGATATTCATTTCATAATGATTATATAAATGAATTGAATGAATGAATATGGTATATAATACACTAATACCATTCTGGAAATGAATTATCTATAACCTAAAGATAATAATAAGAATTTATTCAACAAAACACGCATAAGAACAAAAAGTTATAAAGACCCGAGTAACAAGTAACAATGAAATATTACTAACAAGAAGCTAATAATATGACCATATATGATATCATATCAATATGTATGATTCTGGAATAAGTAAATAACATTATTTAAACCATTATACAGGAGCTTCGGACACGAACAAAGCAAATCGGACCTAAGGTAAGGGAAATATCACAATCTCATTTTTATCCAAGATTGTTTATTCGTAAGTATTTACTGGGGTGTATTTTATCATCCACATCCATGTTCCCTCAATATGTAATATTTTTTTTCCATCCACTTACACTAGTTTAAATCCAATTTTACCCTTCGGTGAGTTTTTAGTAAAGAATATGAAAGGAATCGTTTGTCGTTTTTTCGTACGAGGTACTTTTTGACTTTTCCGACAAAAGTACGAAGAATGTTTTTTTTAACTTATACGGAAAGAATGGATTTTTAAAAGAGTATTTACAAGAAGATTCCTTTACAAGTTTTCAAGTTTATTTTTAATCAACTTCTTTTAGTTTAAAATTTTATGACATGTTAAGAAAGGAAAAGTATTTTTGAAGTAGAAAGGATATTTTCCTCAAGAATGAAGTTCAAGTATTTTATCAAAATTATTTTCCATCTAAGATAATAAATGGGTTCTGTTTTTATCCCTATTATTACATGGATTTGATTATGTTGTGATGGAAACATTTTTATGAATTCCTTTATCTTATATGAATTGTTTTATGATGTCATGTTGTTTAAGAATCCCATTTTTGTTACATGTGTTATGCGATGATGTATGTTTTATGATTATGTGGCACACATAAGAAAGGATTCATTATAAGATGGGTGGGACCTATATCTCCCTCCAATGCATTGGGTAAAGATTTTATATCTCATGAGATAGACATGGCTGAAATGGTAGGTTATACCGGTTCAGTAAAACAGGACTGAAACGAGGGTTACTCGATTCAGAAAGGGACTTTGTCCACTAAGATAGTCTTGGCAATGAGTCATGACTAACAAGAAATGATTTTCTATGATTATGTGTGCATGCCACAAAGTTTCAAGTTTCATGTTATGATTATGGGGATCTTATTTTCACTTCTATGATTTATCCCATGTTATGATATTATGAGCTCTTTTGCAGGTTAAGATTTCCAAAAGCTATGTTCTTATGTATATGATGTGATTGATATTTCTTTTGTTTACCCTTAATGAGCATTTGAGCTCACCCTTTTATGTTTTCTTTTCCCCAGGATATAAAGAAAGGTTTTTAGGTAAAAAAAAGAAGATCTTTATGGGAGATATTGAAGATCTTTCACCACGATTAGAAGATTACGTTCCGAGTTTCCAAAGACACTAAACTATTACGATCCTTGTGTGTGCGTTTTTGTTATGTACTAAGTATTCCGCAAAAGTAATGTAATGTCCATGTACGTCAGGCTACGGGTCTCTACACTGAGTTCCCCCATGTACACCCGCTCCCTGAGCTCGGGGTGGACCACCTAGTGTTGGTGGCTATAACACCTCGAATTGTCTCCCACCACCAGCTGCACAGACAGATCCTTTGCCACGCCCACCTACTCCCTGCAGACCTCCTCGGTCGAACCTCTATCTCTTCCTGGGCAGTCCTTCGACCGTCTTTTGATCATCGGTATGGAGGGTTAGGTAGTCATGAGCCATGTGACCCTCCCTGCTGCATGCGTAACACTGCCTGCTGCATGCGTAACACTGCCTGCTCCTTGCATGATTGGCTCTGTCTCGGGTGCCCCACACAACCGACCCTTAATCCTGCAGTTGTCCACCTATAGATCTGGTCCTCTTAGACCTCTGTCACATATGTCTGCTACCAGCTGCAGAAGACTCCACTACATGATCCCCGGTGGTGGGTCTCGCTGTTGGTGACTGCTCATCAAGAAAACTCTCTACTAAGAGGGATCTCCCTAACACCCCTGCTTGTGTCGGGATGCTGAGAGAAATCATCAAATCCCGGATCTCCCTCATGAGTCCCTGCTCGAAGTTCCGGGCCTTGAAGAATGGGTCATGCACCATATTAGTGGAGTAGAGCGAGTGGTCGGTGAACCTCACTGAGTACTGAGCCACAGTCATGTTGCCCTGCTGCAGATGAAGAAGCTCTTATATGTGCACTATGTGAAGGGTCGCTGGGACAAACTCTGCCCAAAACAAGCTCTCAAAGTCTGCCCAGAGAAGTGTCACCTCGACGTGAACCCGGATCATCAAGCTCTACCATCTACCTGTTGCTTCCTATAAAAGACTGGCAGCAAGGATCACCATGAGATCAGCTGGGGTCCCTACCAGTCGAAAGACTCTCACGATGGCCTCCTGCCAATCCTCAACTTCATGTGGGTCCATCTCCACTCTAAACCTGGGTGGCCCCTAGCTCTGGAACTCGCGCAACACACTCAAGTGGCGTGCACTCTCTACTACTGGGGATGGTGGCACTGATGTCCCAACAGGTAACTATACCGTTGGTGCCTCCACTGGTTCCTCTACTGAAAAAAGGCCCTACACCGAGGCCTCATTGCTCGTTGGGCTATCACGGTACGCTATACCTAGAACCTATGCTGGCTATCTATGTGGACACATCCTTAAAAGAAATAGGTGTTCCATGGTCAATAAGTTATACCTGGTGAGCTGACTCAAAGAGATCACAAAGAAAACTTTTCAAAACACACACACAATCACTATTTTTGTGCATTGAGTCTGAAATCAGAAGCCAGGGTCCTGGTGTATGGATATGTCGTCCACTGCACCAACACTAGATTCCATAAACTGATAACCACACACATTACACTTAACACTATTTCCGTTAAAATATCAGAGTCTAATGTTCTATAGTAGAGACGACTCCTCTGATACCAATTTTTCATGACCCGTCCCCTGGGGCCCATGTCGTGACTACCCCAAGCCTGCCTTCCAAAGGCCAGGGGATGGTAACTAGCACCAAAAGGCATATTCCATAAAAACCAGGAAGGCATGGCCTTTGTAACCTATAGACTCACACAACTATGCACAAAGTAGGATACAAGAACAAAGTAACCTATATTGTAAACAAGGTGTGTACAAAAAGTAAAGGGACTAGAATACAAGACCAACTAAAAAGAACAAGTAAAATTGGGAAGTACAACTAAACTGAAAATTACAAGTATAACTGAAAACAGCTCTTGTGAACACCCTCCAAGGATCCTACCTGAAGGTTAGGTACATCTCTTGAACAGTCGTCTCTATGGTATGCCTCGTCTAATTTCCACCTCCGAGCTACCTCAAGTCCTGGTACTCTCGTCCTCAGTTAGCATTGTCTGTCATCTGTACCAAACACAACAAGGTACAGGCATAGCTCATGCAGGGGTGAGTATAACGATACTCGGTAGGGACCGTGAGACCCTAGAAGGTCTCACAAAATCAAAAATGATAAACCACAAAGCATGAAAACAACTGACAACCCTACTTAGGTATATGCCCATACATATACCTAAGTTATCAAGTATACCCATCTCAATCATGGGGAAACACAGGTCCCAACTCAAAGCCCAAAGATAAGATGTTCCACGAAGGAAGGAAGACCACGAAGGTGAGAACCACAAAGGAAGTACCACATAGGTAACACCCCAGAGAAAAATACAAAAAAGGAATCATCACACAGAATTGTACCACAAAGATAAGGACACAACTCACACCCGGTATAACTTAGGTATGGTAGTAATGATGATTAGATGTAACTGCTGAATCATCTTACACTGTTGAGAGGAAGACCCATGTAGGATCCTTAATCATCAGACCCGTGTAGGATCCTAGTACAGCAGACCCACGTAGGATCCTAGAGTAGTCCCACGTGGATTCCTAGAGTGGATCCATGTGGGATACTGGAACACATACTCATGTAGGAACCCAAAGTACAGACCCACGTACGATCTCTTTCTCATGTTACAGCCAGCCATAGTGTTCCCGCACTAAGCTCGCTTGATTCCGGAAGGGTCCGCTCATCAATAAATAGGTCAATACTTCAATTACCATGAAGTCCCATGAAGAAGTATCCCAAAGGACTTCAAAGTAAAAGGGGTCTCAACGCAGCTGACGATGCATCAATCGGATGCCCGGTCTGTAAGTTATTGGCCGTTTAGTCCCAAGGGCCCAGTTGGATTCGTGTTCGATCCAACCCGAATATACCCCATATTTATCCAAAACTTATGTAGAGTATACCAAAATTACTATCTCGATCCAAGGTTTCTAACGTCATAGATAGTTCATCAAACAGACGCTTGTAGGTCAAGTTATATCCAAAAGAGTGAAAAGGGATCGAAGATGGTCTGGGTCCCATCCGACCCGGTCGGATCGACCCAGCCCGCTGGCTCCGGACCGGCCCGCCGGTGTGACCCGGCCCAATGGCACGGCCTGGCCCACTATAGCACGCGGCTGGGTGGACCCACAGTGGGGTCCGCCCTAGTCGCCACCCAAGGGGGAGGCTCCCCCTGGGTACCCCGAACGAATGGGCCATTCAGGTTGGGTGGCCAACTGGTCGGCACCACGTGGCACCGAAAACTGGCACGTGAGACCCGGGGCCCTCCTCGGCTCCCCAGATGGACGGATGACCAGCCCACCTTTGCAGTGCGATCACGCGTCGCGCCACCACTGGCGGCCGACAGCGAGCCGACCGCACCTCCTTCGTCGCCGCGACCTCGTGCCACGACCCTTGCATGCCTGGTGGCGTAGATGCGCGCTACCACACCCTTCATGAGGTTGGTTGATCGCTGCCCGTCACCCTTGCTTCACCGCGGCCAACGGTACATGGCCCTTCTCTAGTGGTGTGGTCGCAACACCACTGTCACCGCGGCCGTCCGGAGTGTTAATCACTACTTTCGAGCCCTTCTAGTGCTGGTCGCCAACACCGGCTGCCAGTGCCGGTCGCCGACACTGGTTTCCAGCGCCGGTCATTGGCATCGATTGTCGGCGATGTTCCTCTAGTCACCAGGCGTGCCCTGGTGGCCCTTTATTCATTCCTTAGACTCCCACACTCGTATCGGGACGTCTCCATCGATTCAAGGCCACCATGGTTGGAAATTTATTATCCCAAAAATAAGCCTAAAAGAACACCAAAATTCACAAGGTTTTTGGAGAGCTCAGGTCCTGTTCGTTTGGCCCACACTCTCTACATTAGAACGGTAGGAGGCGGCCTAGTTGTTCTTGAATCGAGAATAATGACATGAATGGGTAAAGGGTAAACAAAATAAACAATCCCTGCCTCAAATATTCATTGATGTCAGTGAGGAGAGGGAAAGACGAACATTGGTTCCTCGTCATTGAAGACGTTCCTTGTTAAAGAACCTTTGATAGAGTTCTTAATTGGAGAAATCTTCATCGTTTTGAAGAAGTGTTTCTCCAAATTTCTCCCCGAGTCTCCCTTTTCCAACACTCCCCCAATAAAACAAAAAGTAGATCCAACTTATTAAATTAAGTATTATTAATTTAACTGGAGTTGGTACATTAATTAATTTTCATGTTGGCATAATTAATTGGAAAATAAACCTAGAGTCACCTCCCTTAATAAAGAGGGAGTTCAAGGGGTCGGGTGGTCCCCTTCACAAAATTCAAATTGGCAGGATTAAAATTCAAAAATAAAATAAAGATAGTTATTTTATTTTCACCCACAAAAGTCCAAAAAATAAAAAACACCTTCGACCTACTACAGTCAAAGTGAAGGTCTCCTTAAGCGAATATGGTGTTGCTATATCTACAGTACCCTTAGATTTCAATTCCAAGCAACAGTTTAAAAGATACAAAAAACCCACTCACACGCTTACTGAAAGTACTTAAGAAACTTCATAAAAACATTCCAGGCTCTCCAGTCCTCAGAATTAAGTACCATCAGAAACTGCATACTCGAATATTTCCATGTAATTTTAAAAAAAATTACATTAAATTTCTAGGTCTTTACATATGTGGATTACCTTTTTCAAGGTTAGTTATGATATTTATGGATGAGGTTTTTTTCATTCTTTTGTTTGGTCATTTCAGCTTTAATACCTTGTTGATGATTTTAAATCCTCCTCTAAAACCAAATTTTGGCATAAAAAATGTTTTCATTGAGTTCTTAAATAAATGTTTCAATTTCCAAAAGGTGTGTTATTATGAAATTTTTTGTTTGGAAAACTAATTTCTAAAGACTCTAATGTGATGAAATAAAGAAACATTTTAAGAATAAATGTGGTTGTTAATGGGTTTAAAATTTAAATGGTTTTCATAATTGTAATATTGGATTAATGATTTTGAAACCATTGAATAATTTCCATGAGCTGGTAAAGGATTTCTTAAAATTCATGATGTATTTATTATAGGTTTTATCATTTTGAAAGGAAAGATTAATTTTTCTTAAACAATGAAGTCTAGTGTGTTTTTAAATAAATTATTATTTACTAAATAGGGGTTGTGAATTTGTTTAAAATATGTTATGCCCTGTTTTAGTTTTCTTTGATCCTGGATTTGATATGATTGTGTTTTTATATTTCCAAAAATTTAATCTAGGAATATTTCAATGAAATATATAATTTCCATTAGTTGGTTTAGTTTTTTGGTTGCTCCTTCATGTTTTCTAGAAGTGGTTTCACTTTCTAATGACTCTACCTAGACTACATATCAAGTATTGGATCTAAATACATTCCATCCATTAAACCCCATTATTTACATATTATATTTTCATCTACTATCCTATAAAGGTGAAAAAGGTTATATTGGGGTAATAAAGTGTCTATAAAAAGTTGATGGGATCTTCAATTCTCTCAAGAATACTTATTCTATAATGTTCAATTCTATCAAATCCACAGTTGAGGAAGCTAGCCATGAGTGGTGGGAATTTGTGATTCCCTCTTATCTATATTAAAGAATGTCTTGGTAATTCTTTAGGTAAATATTAATTTAGAAGAAGTATTTTAAGGAAGTAAAGATGTGGAAATCTTATGAGTTCTTGGGTTTCTATTAAGATAAGCTATCAATTGTGTAGTATTCTAAGAAATTATCACATTTTCTATATTTTATACTGAGGCTTGTTGGTTATGACTTTAATAAAGTTATATTATTTCAGGAAGGTATTACCCCATAACTCTTAACCATAATGATTATGATATAGTTGATCTCATAATTGGAAATGATTAATAGGGATTTTTCAGATGAAGAGGATCCAGCAGAATGAAACAAAGGGAAGAATTCCTCTATATTAGTTGAGAAAGGAAAACCTCCTCAAGAAAACAGATGTCCTACCACGTGTTTTCATTGTATTTAACTTGTTCATTCTAAGAATTTGTGTTCTTATTCTCCAATACTCTGTAAATGGTGTGGTTGTTTGGGTAACTATAAGAGGTTTTTTATATTGGGTGACTGAAAAGGGAAATTTTATTTGCGAACATCATCTCCTGACTGTGGGGAATTAGATGCTTAATGATAATAGGTCACCATCTATAGGCCTTGGAGTGAATCTTTTCATGCAGTGGTGGAGCTTCCAAGTGCTGCTTTCTAGATATGGTTGGTGTTGATCTAGATTTTTGTTTCAAATATCGGAGTGGAAATCACTTGATATTTTTCTTTATTATTGATTTTATTTTTTATAAACCTTTTAATTTAGAGATCTTATTGGATTGTTTCTGGAATCATTGCAGATGATATATTATGGAACTTGATTTGAATCATTTGTGGATTTATTATGTGATAATGGTTTCATTTTCTTTGTGATATATATGGTTATTCTTTTTGGTTGTTCACTCTTGAATGATTTTCATTCTTTTGGAATTATTTTAGTTTATTGATTTTCATTGTGCTCCTAGTGATGGAGTAGAATCGTGTGATGAGAATTCTCAAGATGTTTGGTTATTTTTTTCATTGGTATACTCTTGTTTTTTCTTCATAGTTAGAGAACAATTTTTTCAAGTTTGATGCTCTCCCTTGTGAGAGTGTAGTGACATATTTTTCACTGACATAGATATTTGAGTTCTTTCTAGTTGAATTGGATAGGCCATGGTAATATACTCATGTAACTAGGATGATGTGTTTTTTTATGGACCAAGAACCCAGAGGTGTTGGAATTTTATTTGATGATATCATCAAGTAATGAGGCTTGGTTTTGAAAATTATATGATACTGTTGAGTAATTATCTAGGGTATAAATCCATTTTGGTTCTTTTCTTTTATTTTATATGTATGATCTCAAATTTTTCTTTATGATGAGTGGTTGAATTCACTTATTTGGGTGGAAGGGGCATGATTTTCTTATGTTACACCTTTTTTAAGAATCCTTAAATACTGGGTAGACCTATGATAGGTCTCTAGTATTTCTTAAATATAAAATCATGTGATGATATTTGTGTTATTATCTTTTATTATGTGTGTAGTTAGACTTTAGGTGTGTCTCTCTTCTAGACTATGGACCATCCACCTCACAAAATAATTGAGGGAGTTCTTCTTATGTTGTTATATTCTATATTTTGGGTTGGAATCTTATTGGGGATAGAAATTAATATAGTTGTGAGGTTATAACAAACCATTACATATTATTATGTGTCTTTTCTTATTTATTTGAGTATCCAATGATTGGATCTCTTTGCAGGATTCTTTTAGTGTTTTTCAGATTTTTTTTATGATTTCTGGGATTGAGCATAGCTGGTAAATAGTTTTAAAACACATGCATCCAAACCATGAAACATTTATAGTATCTTGGGTAGGGGTTCATGGTTTACACATTGTTAGATAAACCTTTTATCCAAACCATGCAACCTATATCGGAGGGGTCTCCTGGTTTTCACATTGTTAAACTAACCATACTACTCTTCCAGTGGCTCTGTTCGGGGAACACTATTATGACTAACCAAGCTACCTAACCTAGGAAACCATGAAAATGTTAATTAAATCCCTAAAATATTTAATTAAAATCATTACCCCCCCCCCCCAATTAACCCTAAACTCCTCCCACTTAAACAAAATCTGATCCTTTGGCATTTGGGAGCCGTCTAGCGGTATATTTTCTCTCCCAACCTCATTTCTTGGAGGATCAAAGTGTTAATTGAAGTGTTGAACCTATTTCAATGAGTTCCTTCTTCCTTGTTATTTTATATCTCTTATTATTTTGATTCATTATTCCTAGAGTATATTTCATCCTTGTGATTCTTTTGATCTAGGATGATTAATGTGGAATTGTAGATCTAGGGTATTTTCTCTATTCTCTAAAGATCTTTTTCCTAGATTAGATGATCTCCATTAGAGTTGACACATTTTGGATTCATTACAACTGGATTCTGAATTTTCCATGTAGGAATTTCTATGGATTTCCCCCATATTGTAATTCACTATTTCTATAAAATTTATAGATATGTGTCTCTTAATTTTTTACATATGTTATATGAAAATTATTCTTGAAATTCCTTATAAAATATTTTTTGATCCTTTTCCCTTTTAATTGAAAATTGGATGATTTAAATGGCTATGATCTTGATTTATTTCAAAATTGTGTGAATTTTTTAATAGCATGTTTGTTTTCATTTATATTCAAATAACTTGTATAGTATGAATTAGTTAAAGTGAGGTATTTGGACTAGGTTATTATTAATAAAATGAAATACCTTGATTTGAATGAAATTATTTGAACTATTATATGTCTTCTAAATAGTTTCAAATACTTAAATTATTGAAATGACTAAGATCCCTATATTAATGAATTTACCTTTGTTTTAAAAAAATTATATCTTGCGTTATTTTAAATATATGATTTATCTTCATGGAAAGAGGGTGTAAACCCATGTTTTAAAATTTATTCAAACCTTTTTAAATTGTAAAAATTCCTTTGGATTCTTTAGGGTTGTTTTGAAAAGAATTAATGTTTTAAAGGTCCTTTTAATTATTATTTTTTTAAAGGAAGTGGGTATGATTATCCTTTTAATGTTGAATTTTATAAAAGGTTTTCAATTGAATTGATGATGCTTGATGGCTTGGTTGACACTTTATTAGGATACTATCTTGTAATAATACCTTATTCTAACTTTTGATTATTTACTTCCCATTAATGGATTTTGATGAAGGGGTTATTTACTTTTAAGGAGATTAGGGTGAGCGTAAGATGTGATTTGAGGGCATCATCCCTTGATTGATTTTGATGAGGATCCTCATGGGATCCCCGTAACATGATTATATCACAAACGACTTTCAACTAGTCATGGGAACCAAGATAGTAAGATAAGATGAACTATATATATTCTTCACTAGTGGACTCACACCCCGTCTAGTAGATCGATATAAAACTTGAAAGGTTTAGGCTATGGATGCGTAGTTAGGAAATAGGGTGTGCATGGAATAAGATTTCTTCAGACCCAAGAGACTAGATGTAAGCCTGGTGATTAGTCTGGATGAATTTTTTATTAGATATTATATGGTGGACTCTCTATCATACCTATGTTTTTTACATGGAATCCATATACATGATACTCAATACATGACCGTTTTTTTCGCTACTTGGCACCATAGTTTCCTTTATTTATTAATTATTGGTATTAATTTATCTATTTTCTATTATTATACACCTTGAATATATTGTATTGAATTTTTTGTAGATTTTGATCTCAAGTTCATATTCTTAGATTTTCTTGATTTTATGACTCTATCTGGTGAAATGGTTTAAAAATATTTAAAATTTTATTTTTTAAATTGTGAAATGACATGTTTACAGGTTTGGTTTGATAAATGATTTTGAAATTTTTTTAAATATATTTCTATAATAATATTCATACTATATTTATTATACTCTTAGTTTTGAATATTTTAATTTCCATATGATGTAATTGCATATAATATTTGGTATAATCCTACTAGGATTTATATCTCACACCCTTCTTGTACCATTTGTTGTTCACTTCCCTTTAGGATCTTATAGTGGGTGCTCATGATTTCATCTTCTTTTTTAGGTTTGATCTAGGGTGACTAACGGTGGGTTCCTTAGGACATGTTGGGTGGTTTTGGACTTATAAGAATTTTTTTTTAATATTTTTTTATTTCTAGTTTTTTATCATCTCCTTGTACAATATATGATTATATTGATGCATGTATATAATGAATTTTCTGCAGTGTAATCTAATAATTATAATCTTTTGTGGTTGAAATTGTCCCCAATGGTTATTTATTAATTCCCATGTACCTTTCTCCATCCCATGTAGATTTGTAACACTCTTTGGGATAGTGGAAAGTTGGCACAGATCGTGGATTACATGGTATTTGAGGTTGGTTCATTATAGCTAAGATGAATAAAACCTATATCAATAAATTCTGGAAACTTCTTTTTCAAATCTAGATGTTCCTATTGAGTCATTTGATAAGGGGGTTTTGAAATTATATGACCACAAAGCACTAATTCATTAGTAAATTCAAATTCACATTCAGGAATAATAGTAGGTAACTCATTAGGAAAAACATCTATAAAATGTTTTACTACTAGAACATCATTAAGCTAAACTATTCCCTTATTTTCCAAAAAAAATGAGAAAGATAGATTCATATCCATATCTTAAAAACTTATCATCCTCTTCAAACATTATCAAAGTTATTAATTGATTATTATATAAAAATGGAAACTAACTTTAGAAAATAACTTCTTTGGTTCTAAAATCTATCATATCTTGATAAACAAAAATGTAATTCATACCAAGAATAATATAAAATTATACAATGGGAAAGAAAAAAAGTTTGTAGGGAAAATAATTCCATAAATGATAATAGTATGAACTTTGTAAATTATTGTTTCCTTAATACTACACATAAGTGTTTTTACCAAAACTCCTAAATTCACTTCTTAAGATGAAATTTTTATTTTACCAGAATATTTATTAGAAATAAAAGAATGTGTAGACCCTAAATAAAACAAGATAAAGAATAATCTTAATAAATATATAATATTTATTATGATACTTCATTAAATTTTCCAACATTTTCTAAAGTAGTTATAAAGGATTTAACCACACACTTTTTTATAGTATTATTGCTTCCCATCATTCCTTCTTTTATTTGGATACACGTATACATAATGACCCATATTTTTTAATTTAAAAAACATACTCATTATTTATAAAAATAAATTTTACTACTACCAAGTTATTTTTCTTTGTAGTCACAATCCATATTAACACACACAGATATCAAGAATTTTTTTAATACATTTTTAATTATTTTTTAGGAATTTTGTTATATATTATCATATAATACATTGTTTTACTAAATTGTGAAAAATTATAAATATGGAGTGAAAAGGTTTTTAAATAAATAAAATAATAATATTTTTAAATTTGGAATATAATTATGTAATGTTATGAATTTTACTTAATATATTTAAAACTATTTAGTTTTTTAGTGTTAAAAAATGATTCCAACATACTAGCTAGCCCTTAACCAGGCAGCTCACCACATAGCCAAACCCAACAGGGAAAGTCGACCAAATTTTGATCTGAAATATCATGGGGGATTTAGACTCTTTAATAAGTGGCATGTGGGTAGTGAATCCATTAGTGTGTAGAGGTGGGACAAAGCCCATGTGGGTCTAGAAGTGTGGCTTGAACCATTTATGTATGTGTGTTTTTTTGGATCCCACCCCAATATAGGCTTCTGATCCATTAACCACATGCCTTTATTGATAAAACATTATGATATTCATTCACCATTTTTATATGGGGTGTCCTTACATGGGTTACTATTCATTTTAACTTATGTTGTGTCATTTTATTACCTCTCATGCATGCCTCACCTCAGATTAAAATCCTTTCTGCTCTTCGTGCCCTCTTCTACATCGATCATGTCGGCCTCCACTGTATCACTGATATTGACCAAGTTTTATGCCTTGTAAACCTCTAGTTCAATCTGTCTCTTACTTTTGAATCCTAAAACCTACTTAGATTGTCACTAGTGCATCATCAGACCCCCTTGAAGAACAATTTGAAATCTCTATATCTAAGGTGAAGTCTAGAGGGATTAAGTTAGAAAATTCCACACTACCATGCTCCACCATAAGCTACATAACTAGCTTCTTTGTCCCACATTCCATGAAATCCCCCATGCATGCCATAAAAACTAGAAGGATGCTTCTTAATATTCTGGTATGTGATATTTCTTAATAAATACCAAGATACGGGGGATTAAAATTCATATATTTATGTTATCATTCAAATATATACCAAGTCTCAAGGAATCCATGATGGTTGAGGAAGGCCGAAGACACTCCTCCATTTTTTATAAATTAATTCTTCAATCTATTGACTTGGGAGAGTTGACAAACCCGAGGTTGGGAACCCATCATTAAAAGAAGGCTGAGGCCGCCACTCTCTTATTCATATTTTTATTTTATTTACTTTTTTTCTAATTTTAATTTTCTTTTCTTAAATAAAATTCATTCATGTTCGTTTTTATAATTAAAGTGTTTCTTCTAGACCCCTTATTCCTTCTTCTTCTTCTTCTCTTATTAATCTTATATTCTTTTTATTTTCTTTTATTTTCAATTTATTTACTCTTATTTTATCATTTAATTTTATTTTATTCTTTCATTTCTCTCCTTCTCCCTTTTTTATTTTTATTTTATTTTTATTCTTTTCTTATTTATCTTCCCTCTTTCCACCATAGTAATATCTTTCCATAAAAAATGAGGTGTTGGCCCAAGGCTTGTCCTAATGGAAGTTAAGGTGTTCTCGAATTCTTGCTTAAAGTTTATTTCATGTTTATGAAAGATATGTGTGGCATGCATCAGGGTGGAGAATTAACCCATGAAATGAAACCCAAATATATTTTTATTCTTTTATTTCATTTATTTTCCATCTCTTCATTTGTTATCTCTTCACACAATGGAGTTGATTGGATCAATGGATTAAATAGAATTCGATTAAGCCAAGTCCTAAAATATGGAACACCATCAACCAAGGTTTGGCATCAACCTTGAATATAAGAGGTGGCTGAATTTAGATTACTTAAGGAAATATAGATTTTACAATTTCTAAATAAAAGGACAGTGACTCCTTAAATTCATTTCTTAGCTTAATAACCAAACTAAATTAAAAAAAATGATAATATTGATTGAACCCAAAATGAAACCTAAGACCGTGTTATTTATTCCTAATCTCATTATTTTTAGCCTTTCATGATAGTTTATTTTAAAATTGGAATTCTTCATGTATTTTCCAATATTTAGAAAGTTATCAAAACTAACATCATTATTTTCATAAAATAATATAAATTAAAAAACAAATATATTTATGTGATTTAGAATAAGTGAGGGAAAAATTGAGAAACTTATCAAGTGATATGAATCTGGTTATACACTATCCCACACTAGGAAAAACATTATAAATTTTCTTTTTCCACACCTTGTGATAGGGGTGAATCAAAACTGTTGTCATTGTCAGGCATCGAACTTGGGTCACCTGTATAAAATTCTGCCTCTTAGCCTACCCACAAGGGGCATCTGGCCAGGATAGTCCTAGGAGAGATTGATTGAGTCTGAGGAAATAAATGAGGATCCGGCCTATATAGGCCCCATAGGGGTGAATTTATTAGCATATCTTTTGAAAATAACCACAACGGTGCATGGGGAATCTCCATTTGGTGGCGGTAGGAGAGCATCGTTGGCACGGTCCAGTGAACGGTGGCGGGCAGGGGTCCTCCAACCCTCAGGTGAATTCATTATGGATAAAAATCCATGATATTTCTTATAAATTCTTGAACCCCCTACCATTAATTTTGATGTGGGATATAAATTCACCCGGTTACATTTAAATTTTTATAAAAATGACACTTTTTTCCTTAGTCGTGTCTCTCTCTCCGTTAGATATGGTACTCCTCCCTCCTCCACTGTCCTCCTCTATTCTATATCACTAGCCACAACATGAAACTCCCCAAATCCACCATTTTCACCCCCAAGGAAGCTCAAGTTAGATCCATCACCTGCTATCGAGGCCTTTCACCACCATTGATCCTCTCTAAAGCCTCAGATGCCACTGTGAAGGAGAGCTCGACCCATCAAGACATTGTAAATGAAATATTGGTGTTGATGATGTTTTTCACCATGATTAAGGAGTTTCATTTCAACTTCCTACAATTATTTCCTCATGACATTCCATGTGGAACCACTACCATGTCCCCACACACACCATGCATCCAAAAAAATGAACTTCCCCAAGTGATCTCTCAACTACATAACTGAATAATCGATTTTATTGGGTGTTTCCATATCTTTTCACCCATGTCTCAAGTTGAGATACTTAATCTATTTTAAAATCCCAAACACTAGAAATTCCTTGAAGAAATAGGCCACCATAGATCCATTCAATCTGCCTATAAAATAATGAATTCGTTGTAACACAAATAGAGTTTTCACCCACATCGAGGAGGGAATCCACCAAGGCTAAATTCTGCCACCCCCCCACACACACACTCATTTTTTAGTTTATTTTATTTTTTTATTTTAATTTTTATTTAATTTTTATTTCAATTTAATTTTAATTTTATTTTATTAAATAAATCTATGATTTTTTATTTTAATTGTTCCAACACCATCTTTCATTCTTATTCTTCTCCTCATTCTTCTTAAATTATTTTATTTTCTTCTTCTTTTAAAATTATTATATATATTCTATTTTTTTATTTTATTTTTTTATTCTTCCTCTAAACTCATTATCTTTTCTCATTTTATTTTATTTTTATTAATATATATCTCTCTTCTTCTTATCTTTTTATTTTTGTGGTTCATGTGTTTATTCTCTCTTCTTTATCTCATTTATATTGTTTTTATTTTATTCTCATTCTTCTTTTTATTTTATTTTATTAATTTCTAATATCCTGTTCTTATCTTTTTTATTTCCACCAAGTGATCTCTTAGCCTAAAAATGAGGGGTTGACCTGAGGCTTGGCCCAGAGAACATCAAGGTGTTCTTGAATTATTGATTAATGATTATTTTATGTTTGTGGAAGATATTAGTAGGATGAATGGTTATAGAAAATATCCCCCATAACTTGAAATTAAAATATATTTCTATTAATTTATTAATTTATTTTCCTTCTATTCTTTGATTATCTCTTCACGTGATGGAGTTGATGTAATAAATTAATAAAATAAAATTAACCGAGTTCTATAAGATGTCTCACCATAAATCAAGGAGTTCCATCTACCTTGATTACAAGGGGAAGTGGAATTTTTATTTCTTAAGGCATTCTATATTTCAAAATTTATAAATTAAATTTTATATATTCATGCATTATATCTCATAACTATATTACCAAACAAAATTTGAACAAATAAATTAGAGTAATGATAGAAACCAACAACTTTACTAAAGACCAAGTGGTTTCTTCCTGGCCACATTTTGTTTATTACTGCATGCTAGTTTAATTTAAATTGTCATATTTGGTACCATTTAATTGTTTTAGTAATTAATTAAAACCCAAATTATAATTTTTTTCATAAAATAATAAAAACAACAAAAACAATTTAATTTAGTTGAATTAGATTAAGTAGGTGAACAACAGTGAAGCTCCTCAAGTGAGATGACCCTCATCATCCTCTATGTTACATCAGGAAAATAAATTTTCTTTTTCCACACCCTATGAAAGGAATATGTCACATATTACCAAAAATACCACATCTTAAACACTTTCCAAGTTTCATAAAACATTCCACTGGTTTTTTTACAATACTTATCACAAATTAACAAATTGAATTTTATACCTTCAGACTTATTAGATGTATTCCTCAAATTTCCCTACCACCAATATTACGTTTTATCAATATTTCCATGGAATACATGGTCATAAATAAACTCAACTTCTAGCATATTATCATAGTGAACAATTATCTAATAACTATTAAATTTATGATATGTCAATACTATCCTGTATTTTGGATTTAATCCGGACTAAAACCGATTAATTATACTATCAAGATCCCAAATACAATTTGGTTAATACCTTTCAAATAAGGTGAAGTTTTCTTCATAAATGGCCACTAAATCTTCCACATTTTTGACTAATTCCAAAAAAAATTCTATCCTATGTTGAAAAACTTTATAAAAAAAATTCTTAAGAAAAATATGTAACAACCCCAACTCCAGTAACCAAGAAACGGTGTCTGGTTTATTAAATTATCATAGATACATTGGATATAATCCCAAATTATTGATTATTTTAGTAGTCTTGGAGAACCAAATACATACATTATACCCATTATAAATTGAGAATAAAATATAAAACATAACAAAAGAGAATGTTCCATATCCATGAAACTCAATCAAAGATTTTTTCTTCATGTTCTTAGGAAAGGAATGAAAATAATGGTGATCTCAAATACTTATTAAGGGTTTAGTAAAATATAAGCTATTATGATTAAATAATGCATAATAAATATGGTAATGTATATAACTAGAAACACATGCCCTTTAATAGATATCTTGACCACAAAATGCATCCATGGATAATATCAATTTAGTAATCTCATGGAAAATAATAAATGAATTATCAATAAAGGAAATAAATAATATTAGATTGAAATATATTATACATTATGATATCTCCACTATAAATTAATTGTACCATTAAAGTTTAAACTATGGGTAGGCATATGCCAAAAACCCATTTAATAATTTTGGCCAACATATATTCCTCATGAGACTTGTTGATCCATCAAAGGGATATATAATTCTAAGCTCCACTTGTAACTACATTTCCAATTAATTCCTCATATATTAAATTATTAACATAATTAAAAAACAATATTCCTTATTAATAAATATCTCTATTGTGTAAAGTAAATATAATATTAACATGTTTCTAGTCAACAAAGTAGAATTCAAAGTAAAACATTGTATGTATAAATGATATATAGTTTAGGAAATAATCATATAAATGATATAAATAATATATATATTTAATATAAATGTAATATTTAGTGATCATGAGAAATTAAATGTTCTAATAGAAATTTAATTCCAACAAAATTAATCAATAAATGAGAGATTACAATCAGAAAAGTAGATGTTATAGTATAATCAATTATTTTAATAAATATAATGAAATAAAAAATTTAAAATTTAAAATATGCTTTCATGGAGATTTTCTTTTTAAAAATAATTAAAATCTTATAGAATAAAATAAAAGGAGAAAAATCTTTATGGTGGTAGGAAACTTCGTAAACGCCATATACATTTAAATGAAAAATTACTCTTGACATTTTATAAAGAAATTTTAAAATGACCCTTTTAGGAAAACATTTTTAAATTCCTCTAAAACCTTGTAAAATTCAAGGATAACATAAAATTTACATGATAAATAATTTGAGTAAATACATATTACTTTGATAAAACAATTTTGAAAAATATTGACAAGGAAGAAAAATATACCAAATCAAAAAGAGATCTAATATCAATTTATCATTTTATTATTAATTTTACTTGATATAAGTTTAAATAGAGAAAATTTTGGATGAAAACATATAAAATCCTTAATTATATAGAGTACGAAAAAATAATTGGATTTTATGAATGAAATATTATAATAATCCTTCAATAAAAATATAAAAAATACCAAAAGAAAATGAGATTATAATATATTTGAATTTTAAACCATTGCATGAGTAACATAAATTGAAACTTAAATCAATTTGAATAAATATATATTCTTGTTAAATAAATCAAAAGGTAAGTACATACACCACATAAAACTAAATCATTTCATAATACCAAATATTTCTCAATGAAGTAGAAATTGAGATGAAATCTCTTATCTCACATTTCCCCTAAGTTGTACATGCCTTAACCTTCTATATAATGGTATTAATCATGTTATTAATTTATAAAAGAACCATAATAATATTTTTAATATAATATATGAACCTATTATAACATAATAACACTTTTTAATTAATAATATTTCACTCTTATCGTTGTTCTGGGTGTTAACTGCTTTATTTTCTTATGCATGTTTCATCATGGTAACTTCAGTCCTTATACTTTTATTATGGTTAAATAATCTCATGAATTTTAATCATGATAAAAATATCATATGTATTAATTAAATCTATCTTTATTAACTTCCTTGTAATGTGAAAATTAAAAACAGATCACACCGCTTCGTGGAGGTGGTAGTCCACGCATACACACGAGCGATGTTATCATTTTATATTGGATTGTAAGGTAACAATAAATATATGATATTGTAATTTATTAAGTATATTTATTTCTTAAATATCATTTATATTAATCAGCTATATATTTATAACTATACAAGTAAATTGGTGATGAAAAAATAATTATGCCACTACGTGCAGACTGTAAGTCGTACGTATGAACGAGTGATGTTTTCTCCCTTACTAGGATATAAAAGAGTTAGAAAATTGTATTACCATAATAATCATAACATATCAATATGTTTATGATAATATATTTATTAATTCTAGATGCCTAGAATATATTTAGAGGAATTCAATAAAGAAATTAAAACATTTTGTAATATTTAATATAGAAATTCAAAAAAAACATATCCAATATGATAAATACAATACTTCGGATGAAATTTAGTCCTTATCATTTTTTTTAATTACCAGGTCTACCCTTTACCTTTGTGAAATATTTTACCACTGGTACTATTAATAATTCCAAAAAAAGAGACCTATTTAAAAAATTTCAACCTTATAATTCAAGATATGGTATCCATTTTTCATGGTTAATTTGTAATGAGTTTCATCAATACATTTTAATATTAATTTATAAAACACTATGAAAAATCATTTTTTATTCAAATTCATTATTAAAGAAAAAAATTAACTAATATCAAAATCATGAAAATTTTTGGCTAGATAATTCTAAATAAAATGGTTCATGTGTCAAATTAATACCAAATCCTAAATATGATGGGAATTTTAAATTATTTTATTTATTTCAAATAAATTACAGTATTTGAAAATTTTGTATTTTTAACTATTCACTGAAAAATTAATATTTTTAGAAAAATCCCATAATTTCACCCTAAGTTGAGTTTCATATGATAATTTCATAAATTAAATTAATTTAATCAAATTAAATTTATATTTTAGTCACATTCTTGAATAAAACTATTTGTATTGTGTTATTTCTTTTAAGAAAGGCATAATATAATTGAAACTTACGTGTTACATTATTCCATCCTTCAAAACAAATTTCCACCAAAATTTATAGAATGTTGCCTTGTGAATATTTCTAGGTATTTATTAATCATAATTTCATCAGTTTCCTATATTTCCTCTTCTATCTTATGATTTCTCCATAGTAACTATACCAATCGATTCATCTGATTCCTCGTCAGTTGTTCTCTAGTGTCTAGAATATGGATAGGCTCTTCATAGTAATATAAATCAATTTCCAATTATATTTATTCACATTTTATAATATACCTTGTATTGTTAATATACTTCCTCAATAAAGAGATGTGGAACACATCATTTAATTTTGAGAGAAAATGTGGTATTTACAAATGGTAAGCCACAACTCCAATGATTAGAATTTTAAAATGCCCTATATACATGGGAATATGTTTTACATTCTTTATGAACCTTATAATATACTTCTATATAGATAAATTCAAAAAACATGATCACCCTCTTGAAATTCCAATTATTTCCTTTTGTTATCAATATAACTGTTTTCATTTCTTTGACATTCTTTAATATGGGTTTGAAAAGTATTTACCTTACCCATTTTATCCTCAACAAGTTTTGGTCCCATAAGCATTCTTTCACCAACTTCATCCCAACAATTTGGAGTATGAAATCTCATTCCATATAATGCTTCATGAGGAATAATTTGAATACATGAATGGAGGATATTGTTATAGGAAAACTCCACCAAAGGTACATATTGATCCCACATACCTTAAAATTCAAGTTATATTGACCTAAACATGTCTTATAATGTTTGTGTGGTCGTTTTTTATTGTCCATCGGGTTGGGGGTGATAGGTAGTGCTCAAATAATTAATAGTATCCAGATCCTTTTAAAAAAATTCAAAATTTAAATTTAAATCATGAATTACAATATGTAAAAACTAAAATAGGTTCACCATGAAATATTACAACATGATTTTTAAAGATTTGTTCAAGGTTATAAAGAAAAAAATATTCTATTATAAAAAAATGTGAATATTTGGTAAATTTATCAACAATAATTTATAGAGTATCATTCCTTTTAGAAGTTTTTGGTAATCTAGTGATAAATTTTATAGTAATGTTATCCCATTTCAACATAGGAATAGGTAGTGGTTTCATTTTTCATTTATTATGTTTCCACTCAGCCTTCACCTATTGACAGAACAAAAATATTAACACATATTCAGAAAATTTTCGATTCATATTATCCCATAAAAAATGATCCTTTAAATCACTATACATCTTGGTGGTACCGAGGTGTATATAGAAATTTTAGCTATGAAAATTATTTAATAATTCACTTTTCCTATCAGGAATAGATATAACATATATCTTATTCCAAGAAAAATAATCCCATCTTTATATATGAAGTATTCCAATTTCCCATCATTCACAACATCGATTTTATTTGGAAAATTCTCATCATCAGGCTTAGAATTTTTTATCATTTAAAATAAATATAGTTTTTAAATAATTTGAAAAATTAGTGATTTTTTCACATGATTAAAAATTACTATATCCATATTCACTAAATCTATAAACATAGGATCCCTCTTGATCATCATTTTTTTTATGACTCGATGATATTTTCTACTCAATTCATCTACTACCTTATTTTCCTTCCCGGGGTTTTAGTGTATTGAGAAATCATAATCCCGGAGTAGCTCAAGATGTCAAATTTTCCTCTTATTGATAAATTTTTGTGAAAAGTTTTATTTTAGTCTATTAAGGTTTGTAATGGTATATTCAGGATATTATGTCCTCCTTATAAGAGTAAAACAGTGGTATTATAAGTAAATAAATCAGTACAAGCATAATATAAATCACTAAAGATAAAAAAATATGATAGTAGTAAAAGTTAAAAAAATCCAAAAGAAATATCATATACAAGATATGCATGACATGTATTTATACAAAAAAGAAGAAAACATATGGTAGTAATAATCTTGTAAAATACATGTATTGAAAGTAAAAAATGATAAAAAATGACTATATCTAGATAAAATCACGAGTATAAATTTGTCCTTTTCTCCCCTGATACTGTGAATAATCAATCAAACATCATAAATTGGGTGTTTTTTCCTCCCCCAACTTACTTCCATGAAGATTTTTTGGGTACCCAATAGCAGCCCAAATAGGGTGTCAGATAACACTGAGTAGCCACCACCAACAATGTCTATAAAAACCCAATCTGTGTATATAAGATGAAGCAATGTGAAATATATGATAGTATTATAAATGAATTAGCAGAATTAACACTCTCCAGTATACAAACTATAACCAAACACCCATATTAGGTCTATCTGTAAATCATGAAAAAAACATCCATTGTGGCCTTTGTTGAGAAATCCAATGTTTGACCACAAGGGTTGGATCCAAGGTGTAAAGACCAAGGTATCCTCATCAAGTCCTGCCTACATGGTGAAGATCTAAAGTATTGATAATAAATGCATCCCCTCAATTACATATATCATCTTTATAGAAACTTGGTAATGAATTGGGTGGATCCTAAGGATCATGTCCACACAGCATGTCCAAGGAAGTCCAAGCAACCCAGATCCAAGGGGTAGCAATTTCCTTAGTATCCAAAGTAATCTGGATCCATGGAGTATAAATGTCTATGGAATCTAATATTATACCCAGAAGGATATATAAAAGGAGTAGAAATATCCTAGGTAACCAAATCATTTATCATCTCATTAATCATTTCATAACTCATTTCATCAATATATATAAACCTTGTGTTCATCCAACTCATTCTACATTTTTTATTTAAAAATTTAACCATTTAAATTCTTATAAATTCACATGGAAAGGAAGTATAATCCCTCCCATAAAGTCTCATTAAACTCAATAATTTTTCCACTATGATGTAGAGCTCACGCACACCCAACGACGTGGTATAAAAAAAGGTAAATTCAATAAAACACCTCTCAGATGGTCCAAGTTAAAGTTGACAACCTCTGACCATATCACGGTACTAAGTGGGAAACCTAACAAGGTTCCAAATAATTTAATAAATGAATTTATTTAATTTAGGAGAAATACCTAGAAGTTACAGAGTGTGAAACAAATGAAACTCACCATAAAACAACTATACATTCTGGGAAAAGGCATAGACCACCTACCATATACCCAAGGTAGAACACTCATCCAATATTTAATCCTAACTCAGTTTGGATCAGATTAAAAAGGTGAAACTGAAAAATACCCAAGAAATATGGAATATTATCTTGAATCAAAATAAATATATTTAGGATAAGATATATGGTGAAAGGTGAAATAGGTATAGATAACTTATTGGAATGCATCCAACAAGACCAATGACAGAAGAACTGATGTTCAGATCAAGAAACGACACCATAGCCTAGGTTTAGGCTTAAAAGGGAAATATTTCATGAAAGATAAGAGAGGGGTGAGATTCTATCAAAATATGAGGCCCTACCTCCTTTTTTTTTAAAAACATAGGGAGATTACATGGTGTGTAAGATTTAAACACTATGTAATGTTCAGATTTTTCCCCTTTAGAGAAAAACCATTAGATGTCGTGAAAGGTACCAACCATACTAGTAAACGTCATGAATTGGATATGTTTCATATATTCCAAATACACATCATGCATTTTTCTTACTACTGAAATTTATATCCCTTCATTATTCTTTCTAAAAACATACCATCATGACTAAATTTGTGGCTTCTAGAGAAAATCTAAAAAAAATTAAACAAGAGTTTAACCAGAAATAAAATGATCCATACCTCATTGAAAAACTCGATATCTTACAATATTCTTCCCTTAGTGTAATTTATCCTTGAATTTACCTTCCAAGGGTGGTAAATAATCTTTTGAGAATAATTTTGGCCACTTAGCACATACATCAACCTCCCTCTCCTAAGTCTCATCTTGTACGCAGTCATGCTTCCATAGCACCTGTACTAGAGGAACTGACCAGCCTCAAAGAGACATCATGCTCCTACCAATGATATTAATAGGATGATCCTTAAATGATGAATCTACCTATAACTCAACCTCATCTAGAAAAAGTTTATGAAATTTTTCATAGTGATAACGACATAGCTAAGATTCATGGAAGATGTTATGAATGGCTTGGTACATCTATAGTAACTGCAACTGATAGGATACCGGCCCGACTCTCCCTAAACTTTTGAAAGACCGAACATATAACAATGAAATATTACCCTCTATATGAATCCATCTATGCTCCATCCTCAAATAGATACATAAAAATAACTGATCTGTAACCTCAAAATCTAGAGTTCATCAATGGAAATTTTTATAGGATTTATGCCTAGAATATGCAGTAGACATATGATTTCTGATCAACTAAACCTACTATGAAGTCTACTACACAAGATTCTGTCTAAGTAGTGTGGTATCTCCTACCATTAACATACATATATGTGATCTTCAGGGACTACTATCTAAATCCTCGAAAGTTATTATCACTATAGTAACCTTATAGCTATTGTTGTAGGAGAATCCAAACAGGGTTATACGCCTATCCCAAAAGCCCCCAAAGTCAGGGACATATACTCCCGTAATATCCTCTAAAACATATATTGTGTGATCTAAATAGAAATTAGTTTGATGGTGGGATGTTCTGCTCAAAATAACATACGTAACCAATTCCCTCTACAATCCTTTCCAAAATCAGGATGTAAACTAGGTATCCCTATCTGATATAACAATATGAGGAACCCCATGAAGGTTCATAATATCATGTATATAAAGTCTCCCAAAATAAAATACTAATAACTTCTCCCTGGTTTATAGGTAATGGGGGACCATCATAATCTTATCCACAAAAATCAATACGACATTAATGCCTAAAGGTGACATCGGTAATCTGGCCACAAAATCCATCGCAACATCTTCCCATTTCCACTCAAGAATATATAAATGATATAAGATCATAACTAGTCATTTGTGTTCTGCCTTCACCTGTGGATAGTAGGAACACCTTGTGAAAAAAAAACAAATACTTCTCATTCCATCCCTGGCCACCAGTATTAATGGCATAAGTCATGTTACTTCTTGGTAATGTTAGGACGTACTACCCAATATGAGACATGAAACACTCACATAAATTCCTCATTTATTTCTGCTGGAACTCAATTGAAACCTTGTACACATAGAATTTAATCCTCTCCAATGTTCTAAACAGGTGGTTGGTCCTCACCTTCCATTCTCTCCCATAAGACTAGTCACTAGGAATATTACAGCTTCCTCGTCTTCACCCTATTTAGAAGATTATAATTCACAAATAAGGGTGATAGGAAAATCTTCCTAAGACTATCCTCCTCCTTCATGAGCTTCTCTAAAAATATGGCCATTATCTTCCATTCACTATTGGCCTCCTGCACTGCCTATGTCTGAGTTTTTCGGCTTAGATTATCAACTACCACATCTCTTTTACCAGGTGTATAGGCGAGCTTAAAATCTAATGACTATAGATACTCATGTAACCTTCTCTAACAAAAGTTCAAGTAATGATTCATAAATATGTATTTGAGGATTTTTTGTCCCATTAATACCAAAAAAATTTCTCCCAACAAATAGTGATTCCAATAAAAAAAAGGTGTAAACTACTGAAGCTAACTCGAGATCATGTGTTGGGTAATTCTTCTTATGATGTCTAAACTACTGAGACTCGTACACCATGATTAGATCACCCTACATTAGGATATCCCCCAGCCCTATGTCTAATGAATCACATTACATAGTTCAACTTCCACCCATCTCTAGTGTAATTAGGATCAATGTTTAAGTCAACCTACCCTTAGTTTCCTTGAAATATTTTTCACACATTTCATACCATAAAAAATTTACCCTTTCTTAGTCAAGCCCATAAGAGGAATAGGTAGATTAGAAAATTCATGGATAAAGTTCCTATAATTACCTTACAATCGCATGATACCTTAGTACTCACCTTCTAAAGGTTCATAGATACTCCTATCTCTGAGATGATGTGGGATGAGAAGTGGACTTTATCTATTCTGAACTAACATTTTGTGAGATTCAAATATAAACTATTCTCTCCTAGTGTATTTATAATTATTTTGAGTTGTTTTTCCTGATCTTATAGAGTTTGAGAATACAAAAAGATTTCATCCATGCATAATACCACAAAAGAATCCAAATACAGGTGTAAAACATGATTCATCAATTCCATGAAAAATGTTGGCATGTTCATGTTACCGAACATCATAACCAAATACTCATATAGACATACCATCTATGAAATTTTTATGAGGTATTTCTATAGGTAAAACATGCACCTGGTGATATCTTGACCGCAAATCAATTTTCAAGAAAAGAAGAGCTCCTCAGGTTTGGTTGAAAACTTCATCAATCCAAGGTAAAGAAACCGATTCTTAACCATCAACAAGTTTGATTTTTATTAATCCACACATAGCTTGAGGGTTCCATCTTCAATCATGGAAAAAATGAATAGGGAATTCCATGTAGAAAATGGGTCATATAAACCCCTTTTCTTCAAAGTCCTCTAGCTATCTCTTGAGTGCTTGGAAAATAGTAGTAACCATTCTATAAAGAGGATTGGATACTGGTGAATCTCCTGAAACTAAGTCAATAGATAAATCTAAATCTATATTAAGAGGTAAACCAAAAAATTCATCCTAGAAGACACCCATCAAATGATCTAATACTGATGCGAATTCATCATATCACATTCCATGGTCATCCAAATACAAACTAGTAATTTCAGAAATCATCCTACCTAGCCCAGGATGCTCTGTTCTAGCTCTACATTCTTGTACATCCCATTCACCCTTGTGAATAAAAAACGACCCTCTGGTGATATGAAGGTCACCCTTTAATGAAAAAAATTAATGACCCCGTAATAAGGGACCAACCAATCCATCCTGAGAATAATATCAAATTTGTTCATCTCGATAACAAAGAGGTCCCATAATAAGATACACCCACCTATCTTAAGGGGTCACTCTCTGCACTAGATTGCACTCTCTAATATAATCACCAATAGAGTATTGAGTGTCATAAAACCATCAAGAAAATTTAACAATAATCCAAAGACTCTACACAATAGGTAAAAAATATTAAAAAAATTGAAGCACCTATATCAAAAAGGACATATGCTAGAGAAAAATATACAATGATTGTACCTCGCACTATAGATGACCCAGTGCTCTGCTATTAAGGTGTAGGTTGTACTAAATTTATCTATACAAAACTGTATCCCTAAGAGACAATCTGAATTCCTGGAGCATGTCGACATTGTTGTAGAGGTGAAATTAGTGTCTAGCTCCCTCAACCATGACCACATCCTTAGAAAGAACGAATGATAAAACTCTAGCTCCAAACCTAACATAGAGCTATGAATCTCTATCCTTGACCTAGAGTAAGTGTCAAACCCCTCCCACTGTACACTGGAAAAAAGTTCCTAGAAAAACATTGTACATGGACAATCATGTCGTAGTATTAGTGCTCAAATGGGTCTCTATCACACTGGCTCCCCATGTGTCCCTTGTTTCTACACTAATGTTTGAAGAAATAACTATCATAACTCACACCCTATCTAATATTCCCCTCATGAGAATCCTTAAAACATCACTTCATACAATCTATTTTTGAACCAATTGGTTGAGAAGATGCACTACCCTACTTTGGGACTCCATCTTTTCCCAATTAAGGTTCAGAATTCAGTTATTGATTCACTATCTCGATAATATTAGTCAAATGAAGCATGTTCACCTATGATTGTATGGAATGCTTAGTATATTCTTCAATTTTTATCACCCTATATGGATCATCACCAAGATACAAAGGTGAAAATAAATAAATCTCTATAAAGAATGAAGAATACTCCATAATTCTCATCTTACACTACTCCGGATTCATAAACCTACTAGCTCGTTCAGATCTCAAAGTTTCTAGAAAGATATAGTCATAAAAGATGGATTGAAAATCCCTCCAAACCATATCTAAAATCCAATCATCCTCATCCCATCTACTCTTAGCAGATCCCTGAAGCATATACATTGAAAGATTCACTATCCTCTCTAAAGGTGTCTCCAGAGGCTCATAGATTGAAAAAAAAATAGTATCGTGCCACAAATCAGTAGCCTATGGCCTTCCATTCCCGAGGAAATTGGAAGATATTATTGTTGAAACATACTCATCATCTCTTCCATAGTCATAGTCGGCTACAGGGACCCCTGAACGGTCTTCATAAATAATAAGTAACTCTACCAGAACTAGGCATCAGTACCCATATCAGGAACAATGGGTGGTGTCAAAATTATCACTTCTATAGGTCATATTGGTGTATTAGGGCCCATCACCTTCATTTCATGGTCATTGTTATCCACCTAGAACATGAATGGAGGTCATCACGGTAGCATAGCTCTAAAAATTCCAAGCACGTGACTCGGAAAAGATGTGGTAACAACCAGATCGCAAATATAAACATAATATTGGTAAGAAACTTTTAATAAAAAATAAAGATCCTTATTCCTACTCCTAATTCCAGGACTAGGTGAAAATAACAATCGTAAAGAACACCAAAGACACTACCTACTTATCACTCTAAATTTAGGCATGGGTTAATCTCTTTATTTCATAGTATGGGTCCTGGTATTTGGACTATCAATTGTAATTGGAAACTCCATTTAACGGTTACCATTCCATTTAATAATTTCGATTTCATTTAAATTAATATTTATTACAACCCTTTTTATGGTTGAACCAAATGGATCACCACTTCCAACCTATAAGGTTTCATACACCTTATAAATCAAAGTAAGTCATCCATTTAATCCTAACCATTACATGTTACATTCAATGCAACCAGTGGTCCATGACTCAACGTTCTATAATTGACCAATTAGGGTGTATGTTGTGGCCTATATAGGAAAACGCTATTTAGGATATGGAAGGCATTATATGTACAATTATGTTTCTCAATCTCCTATATGAAAAATAAATTGATAATAATAATATATCATAAATCACGCATTATATGTTTCATGTAGTCAAGAAATGCATCATATATGGCATGCCATGTGAATCATATAAGGTTCATAAAATAATGAATGATCTATACTTCTTTTCGATTTTAGGAGAATAATAAAATCCATAATCAAAAGGGACATAAAACATCATGTTCAATTACCAATAGTGATGTTAAATAAATTATAATAGGAAAAATACAAAGCAACAATTCCTCATTCGATGAAATTTTCATTTTTCCTATACATGGGTTAGCTACTCCCAAGAACAACTCATTACTAAATTCAAATTATTTTCTAATATCCTGTATATTGTCTCAAAATAGTAAGGAAATAAAATAAATTCCCTCCAATACCACTTTGTAACATCCTGAATAAGGAGCCACTAAACGGTTCCCCAAGATGATGGGTCACATAGCCTCAAGAACACATCCTTATACACCATAGTTTCCAATTAGTAGTGAGGGTTAAGGATTGTATGGTGGGGATAAAATACCCTCATGATTAGATTAATGGAGTGGTATCACAATTACATAAATCAACGGAAGTAGAATATAAATCAATGATAGAATATAAACATCATATAAAATTACTAAATTGTAAAAAAATCCAAAATAAATATCATATAAAAGATGATTATTTCATGTCACTATAAAAAAGTCAATAAATACATAGCAGATGGAATATAATACAATACAAGTATCAAAAGTACAAAAATACCAAAATGAATATCTCTAATTATTTTCACAAGCATAGATGGGTCTTGTGCTCCCCTATTCTTATTTGAAATCAATAAATCATCATAAAGTAATCACTTTCCCTAGTCCATAACTACATCCATAAAGTAAGGTTGGGTACCCAATGGTGTCCTAAATAGGGTGTGACATAACACATCGTAGGACACCACCAGTAGAGTCAATAACAAATACAGTCTATGTATATAAGTTGAAGTAGTGTGAAATATATTATAGTAATATAAATGAATAAGAAGGAGTAACACTATTCAGTATATCAATTGTAATAAAACACTCATACTAGGGATATATATTAATCATAAAAACATCCATTGTGACCTATTCTGAGTAATCCAATGTCAGATCCTAAGGGTCAGATCAAAGGTTTAAAGATTAAGGCATCCTCATCATGTGAGGCCTAAATGGGCTATATACAAGGAATAAATTACCAACTCATCCCTTCAAGTCTTTATAGAATATTCATATAAACTCAATAATTACTTGGTGGAGACTAAATAGAATGTCCACTGAGCATGTCCAAGGCAATCCAAGTAATTCGGATCCAAGGGGTAGCAATGTCCATGGCATCGAAAATAATCTAGATCGATGGAGTATAAATGTCCACAACACCCGATGTTAGACCCATCTTGCTGAATCCAAGGTGTAGAAATTTCTAAGAAATTCAAATAATTTATCATCTCATTAATCATTTCATAACCCATTTCATCATCATACATAAATCATGAGTTCATCCAAATCATTACACATTTTCCATTTAATCATTTATCAATTTATGATATTTTGTATTCATGTGAAAGGGAGGAATAATCCCTCTCAAAAAGTATCATTGAATTCCATAAGGCTTCCACTAGGATAGAGATATAACATGCACCTAACAGGGTGGTATAACATGGGGTAGATTAAATATAAAACCACTTGGGTGGTCTTGGATAAGTTTGAAAATCTCCAACCATATCATGGTACTAAGTGGGAAACCTAACAATGTTCCAAATAAATTAATAATGGAATTTATTTAATTTAGGAGAAATAATTGGAAGTTCCAGTATATGTAATAAATGAAACTAGATATAAAACAACTAGACCTTTCAAGAAATGGTATAGACCACATATCATATACCTATAGTAGAGCAATCATCTAGTATCACCTCCTAACTCAACCTGGATGGGAAGAAAAAGTTGAAACTGGTGAATATACTAGAAATTGGGTATGTTATCCTGAACAAAAATAACAATGTAGGGGATAATAGAAATAGAAAAATGTTAAAGTTGAATAGAGAACTCATCAGAGTATATCCAATGAGATTTACGGTGGAAGAATCGATGTTTAGATCATGAAACGGCACCAAATCCAAGGATTAGGCTTCTAGGGGAGCTCCTATGCAAAAGAGAAGGGATGGGTGAGCTTCTGTCAACATATGGGGTCGTGATTTTTATCTAAATTAAAAATGGATATTACACACCATATAATTGTTAGGGTTTTCCCCTCTAGGTAAAAACCATTACATGCCATAAAAAGTTCAGGATAGACTAGTATAAGTCCTGTATTGTATACATGTTGGGTATTCCAAATACACACCGTGAATTTAGTCAATGGATAACATTCATCCACATTATTTATTCTTTCCAAAAACAAAAAAACTAGCTAAAATGTTTGGATTATAGTTTTAAGATAAAAATAGTACATGAATTGAAGTTAAACCATAAATAAAAGAATACATACCTCATCAAAAAACCCAAAATTTTACGACATATTTTGTTATAGAGATAATGTCTCCATATATTAAAAGAAAATATTATGACTTCCAACTAAAGATCTTGGGTAGGATAGTTTTATTCATTATTCTTGAACTTCCTTGAAGAATAGGAAATAACTTTAATCTTTTTTATAAGGACATAACCAGGTCCCTTCTTTGATATGTTACTATATATCAAAAATTCATTATTTCCCAAGGGTATATTCAAAATCAGATCATACACCATCCACCTATTAAATTATTTAAAACATTATTCACATTCATTTTTCATGTGAACTTAACTCTTATATGTGTAATCTTGTTTAATATTTTAACCAATCAGATTTTTTTTTGAAAAAAACACTGATAGTAACATGTCGATCCAATGAAACTACATACCTCAGTTAAGTTCATTTGTATAGAACATTATTTAAGTATATTTTTCTTTACAGGATCAAATGATATTTCATACTTGAAGAAAATATGTCCAAGATAAGAAATTTTTTGAAGCTATAATTCATACTTTCTAAATTTCTCATATTACACCTTTTCTCTAAGATTCTCAAGAATTATCTACAAGTTATTATCATGATCCTAATAGCCTTTATAATACACCAATATATCATAAGAAATACCACAAAAAATTTAAACAAACAATACATCAATATCATTTTCATTGGATCTATAAAAATATTGTGAATTATTAAAACCAAATGGAATTACTTTAAACTCGTAATGTCTAAAACTTATACAAAAAAATCATTGTAATATCTTCATTCTTTACTCACAATTAGTGATACCCAGAAAAAAGGTTAATCATTGAATAATATTGAGCTCCATAATATTGACCAAACAAGTCATCAATGTGAGGTACATGATACTTATTCATTATATTAATAGTATTCATTTCTCTATAATCAATTAATATCCCCATAGATCCATCTTTCTTATTAATAAAAAGAACATGGGATCCCCAAAGTGAAACACTAAGGAATATAAATATCTTTTCACAAAATTCACATATTTGTTTCTTCAAATACACTAATTCTATAGTTTCCATTCTATATAGAGTCTTTGATATAGGTCTCACATTAAAAATTAAGTTAAATGAAAATTCACATTACGGTTGATGTGTAGGTAATTCCTTAAGACATAAATCAATGTATTCCCTTAAAATAATTACATGCACAATTCTAAGATTACATTTTAAATCCTTTGATTTTTTTCACCTATTATTCACCAAGAATATCATTTATAATAGCTATTGGTGGTGGATCTAGAACTGACATAAATGACGACGTCTCCCCTCTAAAGATAAGTAATTTGATATCCTCAACATGAATCATAATTTCCTTCTCCTAGAAATAACATTTTGCATTATATTTGGAAATACAATACATAAAAATAATTATATCAATGTAATCTATATATATAATAATCATGTTTCCAAATGGCTAATTTTTATGTTCCATAATGGGAACTTACAGACACATCCTTGTTGCGGTGAAATTTACACTATGAGTTTTGACTGAAAACTCCCTTATTATGGTTCATGGGAAATAAATAATTTTCCTTGAAAAACTAGAAGATATTAATGAGTGAAAATATATAGAATAAAATAAATCATTATCTAAATTTGAGTAAATGATTAAAGTACCTACCTCTATATATTAAATAACTTCAACCTCAACTGTAGTGATTAAATAAGCTGGTCCTTCTCCCCCTAGCCTCTTCTATAATAGGTTCCCTTTACATTTGGAAAATTTGTGTGAGTAATACATTTTTTATATATAGTTAAAGAATTTTAAAACACTAGTTTATTTATTCCCCTTGTATAAATTATCCTTGTGACCCATATCTCCACACTTCTAACAAACATTCATTACCTTAAACCATTATCCTAGATGTTTCCTTCCATAATTTTTACATGATGGAAATTTATTTGTTCCCTTTTTCTTCTTTGAAACTTTACCTTTCTCTTGATGATATTAGGAAATATTATTCTATTGATTTATCTTTAAGGTATTGAATGAAGAAAATTCCTTCCCTTTTTTATGTAACATAAAACTATTTCATTATATGATGAAAAAGTTTGAGAAATAAGTTTCCTTCAAAGGTTGGTATTAAGGCCAACAAAAAATGGTCAATATCTCTCTCTGGATTATATCAGTAATTTTTATAATACATGGCTAGTCTAGTAAGGGTAGACTAATACTTAATAAAAATTTATTCATAATTTTTCTTTAATCCAAGGAATATTATCTTCATTTAAAATCATTGATCATGAGGTAAATATTTTTAAAAGAATATCACATTAAAATCTCCCCATTATATATGTTCTATTTATTCTTAACCCATAGTATTTTGGATCAACAACCACTATTTATCCAAAAAAAACTTGTAATATAATACACATACAACATAAAATTTTACATTTCATTTCATCCTAAGGCTAGAAATATATTTGAAATATACTTAATCTATTGATTAGTTACCATTGTAATATTAGTTCCACTAACATATAGTGGCTTCTATCACATGGAATGATCCAATATATAGACATCATGCCATGGAACATCATGTTACTCCATATTTGAAAGGTTATTAATCATAAGAAAATATATTTTTCTAATATTTCCAACATATTCTCTGCTCCAACACCAATTGTATTGTCTTGGTTAGTAGAGAAATCCCCACATTGACTACAGGTTCCGATTCGATTTCTTCCATTAGGATAAAACACAAAATAATATCAAACAATGAGTTTTATAATAATCATCTTGAATATTGAGCTATAAAATAAAAATACCTCTAATGGTATGATTTCTCAAATACTATAAGGGATTTTCATAATTCTCATGTTAGTTATATTCATTTAAAATCTATTTACCATGGTTTCTAAAAAACTTCCTCTCATACCAAATATGAAAACCCCAACTCTATTAACATAGAGTTGGTGGATACTTTATTAAATTGTCTTGTATATAAGTGATATAATAATAAATAACTAATAAGTATAGTAGTCTTATAGAACTAGATACATACATGATACACGTTTTACATGGGAAATAAAATATTTAACATAATATAAGAAAATAATTGGCATCCTTTAAACTCATTCAAATATTTATTCTTCATATCATGGATATAGGAACCAAAATAAAGGTTATATCAAATTCTTAGTAAGTTTTGAGTACAATGGAATCTATAATGAGTAAATAATTTATAATAATTATGGAAAGGTAAATAATTGGAAACAGATTCCATTTAATTAATAACTAGAGCATGAAATGATCCATGGATAATGTTAATATACTACTATCCAAGAAAATAATAACTAAAATATCAATTAAGAAAATGCATATTATTGTATGTCATGATCTTATACATCATGATATTTCTACCATAATGTCCTGAATACCCCCAAAATCCAATTAATAATTTTGGTCAACTGGTTTTTGTTATGAATCTTCCGATGTATCTAGGGGATATATAATTCTATTCCCAACCCATAATTGTATTTCTATTAGATTATAAAAATTTTATTGATAAATTTAATCCATAAATAATATTTTTTATTAAAAAAACTATTGAGTAAAGAATACATAATGTCAGTATTTCTACAGTCAATCAAATCACATTTAAAATAAAACATTTTATGTGGAAATGAAATGCATTTTAGGAAATAACCATATCCAAGATACATATAATGTGCATATTTAAGTTAAATTTAATATCAAGCAATCACAATGAATTTAATGTTTCAAGAGAGATTTAATGTCTACAAAATTAATCAAGATATGAGATATGACCATTAGAAAAGTAGATTTTGAATTAAGATCAATTATTTTAAAGAATAGAAGAAAATGAAAATGAAAATTTTAAAATAATTTTTCATAAATATTTTCCTTTGAAAATTCATAGAAATATTAAAGAAGAAAATAAATGGTGTAAAATAGTTATAGTGGAGGGAAAGTCCTTAATGTCATATATGATAAAAAGAAAACATTCCTCTTCACTGTTTATAAAGAACGTCAAAAATGGACCTTTCGTGAAAATATTATAAATATTCATTTACAACCATTTAAAACTAATGGATAACATAAAATTTCCTTTATAAATAATTTTAGTAAATAAAATTTACTTTTATAAAACTATTTTGAAAAATATGTACATGGAATAAAAATATACCTGATAAAAAAGATAAATAAGTTTATCTTTTCTTTTAAATATTTTTTTCTTAAGAGAAGAAAAGTTGTAAGAAATCCTGGAAAATAATTATATATCCATAGGATAATAATATATATGTATTTTATGAAGGAAATATGATAAGATTACTTCAATGAAAATATAATCAATCCCAATAGAAAATCATATTGTAAAATAAATTCATACCACTTTGGTATCTTTTAAATAATAATCCCTTGAAAGGGTAACTTGAATTGAAACTTAAATCATCATGAATAAATATTTTTTTTTAAATACATCAAACAATCATTATATACACCATATAAAATTAAATATATATATAATATTGAATATGTCTCAATGGACTGAAAATTGAGATGAAATCTCTTACCTCATGTTTCTCCATAGTTGAACACGATTTAACCTCCTATATATTTATTTTAAGCTTGTTACTAATTTTTACCAGAAACATATTATTATTTTTAATATAATATATTATCCTCTTATAATATATTATCACCTATTTTTTAAAAAATATTTCATTATCGTCATTTTTTTATTATGGTTACATAATCTCTAGAATGATAATTATAATATAAATATCATATATATCTACTAAATCTAACCTTATTAACTTATATGTAAAGAAGAAATGAAAACCCAATCACATATCTGTGTGGAGATGGTAGTAAACACATATTCATGATATAAATTATTTTTTTCCAATGTATTGATAGAAAAGAAGGTATATGTGATATAAAGTACTGATAAAAAATTAATTACACTACCTCATAGAGATGGTAAGTCGTACATACACACGAGCGATGATTTTTTATTTTTATTTGATGGAATTGAAATGGAAAATGATTTTAAAATAATAATAATAACATCTTAGTATATTGGTGACACTATATTTATTATTTTAGGATGGTCACAACAAATTTATATTAATTAAAAACCCATGAAATTTGAAAGAGTTTGTAAAGATGATTACCACTTCCTCAAAAGATATCCTTTAGATCTTATCTTATGGGTCCTAGGTTTGGTATTTTATGAAGATATGTACCTATATATATTGGATAAGCATTTTTAAAATAATTTTTGGAATGTTTTGGTCAATCTAAGAGTCTCTCGGTGGTGTATATGAGAGAGGATAGGTGGATCATTTTTATATTGAATTAAAGGATGCACATGTAATTAATAAAAATATTTAAATATAATAAATTCATTTCCATTTTCAAGTGGTTTAAGGTAGCCATAATTTATAATATAATATAGGATATAGTTTTAATCTCTTTAAAAAATCATATTTTTACAGTTTTAAGTGGTATTTTAATCCTTATCTTTTGGTCTAACTCATTTATTATCCAATTTTATCCTTAACTAAAGTGAAAATTTTTCAATCTTAAAATGTTATAATTTTAATTATAAGTTTATAATTTATTCATAAACAGATAAGTGATGAAATTTTCAACAATTTATTATCCAAATTTTCCTCTTGAAAAAAAACCTTTTAATAATTTAATAAAATATTTTTTTTCATAAAATATCAATAATGTTGTTTTTTATAATATTCATTTAACATGACTTTAATAACATCATGATAGATATTTAATTATATCCTAAACCTTTTCAATATCTATAATATATCGTATATATTTATAAAACTCTTGGGTCCCTAAAACACACCCGAAAAAATAATACATTTTGAGTTTTTAAATTTATTTATTTTATTTTTATATTAATTGATTAAATATTATTTTGGAATTTCATAAGTATTTAAAGTAATTTTTTCATCACTAAAAATTAAAAAAATACCATGATAAAACTGGTAATTTGAATCTAAAATTTTAAAAAAAATTAACATATTTTTTTATACTTCTCACAAAATAATATATATATTAAAAGCAAGATAATGAAAATTTTGACTTTATGTTCACTTAAAATATATATATATGTTATAATCAAAGTAAATTGGAAATAAATTTCCAAATTTTTGAATATTCAATAGTGCAAGTTGAAAAATTCTTATCTAATAATATATAGAAATGTTTTAGGGAGAATTTTAGGCCTTATCACGATATTTTTAACATTAATTACTCAATTTACCCTATACTTGTTTGATAAATTTTACCACTGTTACTATTCATAATGCCTGAATATAATAGGGGACTATTTCAAAAATTTAAACATTTTGATTCAAAATATTGTATCCATTTTTCAAGATTTATTTTCTATAATTGGATGAAAATAATTTTAATATAAATTCGTAAGACACTACAAAAAATTTTTTTTTAGAAAATGTGTTTTTATTCATAAAAACTAACCTATATCCAAATAATGAAAATTGCTGATTAAATTATTCTAAATATAATGAATAATATGTAACTTTAATACAAAATACAAATTTTAATGGTACTTTTATATTAATTTATTTAATGAAAAGAAATGGTTATATTTGAAAATTTGGTATTTTCACTTTTTTCACTGAAAAACCAATCATTTCAGAAAAATACGAACACTATATAAAATTCAACCAATACCAATGGTTTTAATTCATTTTGATATCCCTTGAAACCATTGGGATATGTTATCCCATTGGTTCTAGGAACTTTTGGAATGTTTTCCATCGCAATAGCCCCATACCAACAGTTTTTATAAAATCGTTGGTATGAGCTGTCTCAAGTTACTCTATTCCAATGGTTTTAATGAAAATATTGGGATATATGTATACTAATAGTCCAAGAACTGTGGTATACATACTATCTAGAATAACTGCATACGAACAGTATAAACAACCATTGGTATACACTCTTCTCCCCAATCCACCATGCATAATTTTATACCAATGGTTCTGTAAACTTTTGGTATATCCTCTTCTCCCTAGAAAACAACATAGGTCCATCATGATCCTCTTATAGTCTTCCAAAACCTATAAACATGAAATCACTTCCTATCTTATAGAACTTGTAAACATGAAATCACCTGTAAACATAAAATATTTTAATCTGAGTGCCTATTGGAATTCTTCCATGAAAAATATTATTAGATAATTTCAAAACACTCAAAAAACATATATTGTGTATTCTTTATGGAATATTTAGGAGGCTTTGAATTTTTAATGGAAATTCTTCACCTGATTTTTTACACTCTTTCTCTCTCACAACTATGAGTCTATGTTTGAAATTGATACAAAATCATATATCCTTTTAACCTATAATAGTGGGTTTCAGGTAAATAAGATTTTCAATATTATTTATATTGGGTGATTAGTAGATATATATATTCCTCTATTTGTTATAATAAAATAATAGTATATGTGTGTGTTCCTATATAATTTAAGTAAGTATTGTCTATAGTGAATCACTTTGTAGGAAAACTATAAAGGGTTCAGAAGAAGATATTATTTATAAAATGTTATATAGATTTTCTTGACTACCACATATATGAAGGTTAGAAGGATTCCAATATTTCAGATGCGGTGGGAATGGATGACTAAAATGTGATGACTAGATTTTACTCTATAATGAGAGGGATTCCAGATATATATTACAGTACCTATTACATTTCTAGTAGGATATATTTCACAGGGGACCTATTTTATTCATGTGTTTATGATGTGTGAGTATATCTATAATCATATATAATCATTATCATTTAGTGAGCATTTTGAATTTGATCTATGGTTGTCTAGATATGTTTTCATTATAATATTATTATTATTAGAGAGGATGGGTTGTTGTTTTTATTTTATTTAACCTATTTTTATTGATCATGTGTGTATAAAATTGTTATCTATGGAGTTAAATCACAAATTTTGAAAACTATGTTGATTGTTATTCCCCCCCCCCCCCTTAAATGTATACATGGGTTTAGTCTACACATATTGCAATCTTAATCATTATGTAAAAATAGTGGACGATTATTTTAGGTTAGAGATGGATTATAGAAATGATAGATTTTGGAATAATGATTTCATTATAATGACTACACTTGTGTCATCAGTATTCTCACTTATACGTATTTTTGAAGTGATATTTATAACCGGTAATTGTGTTTGTATTATATTATATTATGGAAAAGTTTTAATAAAAATACCCATTATAACTTAGAAATAAGACCTCCCACTACCACACTAACGAGGGATTTGATTTGACCACCAGTTCTAATCCACACACAGTTTTATTCCTTTCACAAAACTTTCTTCTTTTCCATTGATCCCCTCATCATTAGTGTACCTAATGTTATTTAATATTTTCAAGGGTCCTCCCAGTCTTTTTCTTACCAATTCTGAGTTATCAGATGCATCATCCCTCCATCTCTTCTCTCTATTATATTGGTTTATTCATCGCCACTAGTCGATCAAGACTTTTAAAAAGGCCATCAATTTATTTATGGTGCTTCATAATTCACACTTCGGTGGAACTAATTGAATCTTGTAAAAGTATCATCAATTTCTTAAAAGATGAAAACATGATTACTTCTATGTATTCCACCCATCATTTTTTCAATTTTATGTATTTCTACTATCACATATGGTCTTTTGACTGTCTTTCAATGCATGATTATCCATCTCAATGGTTAGCGTTAGCATTCCTATCCCAAACCTCCCTATTAAAATTTTTTCCATCTATAAGGTGATTGGAAACATGATTGGGCATTATTTGGGTTTAGACTGTAGAACTCAATATTTCTTTCATTATATAACTCTGTGTATTTGCATGGAGGTTGTCATATTGAAACACCCATTGAATTGTAACTTAGATGAAATTGAAGGATAGTACATATATAAACAAGAGGATCCCTTCTAGTCTTAATTATACTTTTTCCAACTCTGCAACTGGTAAGGTTATTTGGCCAAAATTTGCCACTAGAACTAGAAATTCCATCCATCTAGAATCAGTGAGGAAAAATGAAATGATCTTATGGTATACTAGATTAATGTCTTTAACTAGAATATAGAAGAATCTAGTATATCATATTATGGGATTGATTGAATACCTCATATTCTTTCCATTTTTTAAAGTGATGACCATGCCACAATAAATTGTGTGGATTTTAGCATGGGATGGAATTAATTTTTTCTCCCTTTCACTATTTCTTATTGAAAGTATCATCACTTGATCTTTGAAATAGTTTATAAAAGTTTGGGTGTTTTTGGAGAGTTAGTCAATTCATTTATCTATCCTTGTGAAATTTAATTGAGTTTACTTGATTTTTTCACTGTTTTTTAATGAATCTCTCTAATCTATCCTCACTTCCTAAGAGTTTATCTTGTCTAACTTAAAGATTTTGTAAAATTGTCATTCTTTTATGGTCATTTTCAACATAATTGTGAATATTTTCTCAATCCCTCCATAGTTATTCCATGTTTCATGTGCCCTTCCATGGTTCAAAAATAGTAAAGACCTATTTATACTCAAATATTGGAGTGACTAGGATGGAGTAAGGTGGATGGGAAACACCCACCAGCTGGCACAAGTGACTGGGCATCAAGTAATCACCATTGGGGAACAATTTCTCCCAAAAACATTTAATTAAAATAGATGAAGACAATAAATAAACATTCAATATGACCAATCCATACATCAGACATCCACGCCAAAGGAAAATAAAATAAAATAAAGCAACACAATATAATGCGGGAAAAATGAAACACACTAATCAATCTCTCTACCACCCTGATCTCCCTTCCTTGCCAAGAAAACTACGTAGCCACCTCTAGTGCCACTCTTTCCCCCTTCACATAATATAGATACCCTCCATCCATAGAACAAATTAAAAGTCATAAGTGTCTAATTCGATATAGAAAAAAAAAATAAAAACTCAACTAAAACATACATGTCTCCTATGACTATACATGTCACCTCCCAGCATTTTGAGCCACAACACTCTATGGGTCAAATCATGTTCCTGAAAGTAAGGGGAAAATAGATCCATGTTTCAAAATTATACTATCAAATATTAAATTCCTATTAATTCACAATTAATCTTTCTATTAATGGTATATAATCTATTTGTCTTTAGTTTCATCTTAGTTTGGTTTTGGTTGATACAACTTTGTTTAGAACATTTTCATTAAATTTACGTTGTCTTGTTTTTGTTTCTATTAGCTTATACAATTTCATTCATTTGGGTTTGAATAGATTAAGTTTAATTATATTTGGTTCATATTAGTTTGGTTTAGTTCATTTTAGTTCATGTAAGTGGTGTTCATGAATCATAGAAAATAGTAAGAATTGGGATAATCATAATAATTTTAGAATTTGAAAATTGGAAACCCTTACGAATGGTCTTGAAATTTTTGAAATGTTCACCATGTTTAAATTTTGGGATTAGAATAATAATTTGATAATTATTGGCCATAGTAATGTATGATGTGATAAAAATTACACCACATCAAAATATACATCAAAATTCTCAACATCCCATTAACTTGTGAAAATTCTAATATTGAAACCATAAAGATCGTCGGTGATATCTTGATTGGGGAGGGTATCCTTAACCTTATCTTTAGATTGATCATCCATCAGCTTATAGTTTTCAAAATATAATACCAAATGTGGAATAACATCCATTAGTTTAATTTTTTCCTTGTAATTAGTAAAATTAGTAAACATGCATGAAAAATGGACTATCCCTAATAGATTCAATATCACTATCATTTGAGTAAAAATTATCCTATATGAGAATTTATGATATTAAAATTTTAACTTTCTTATATTTTTAAAATATGTGAACGAATTCGGAGTTCATGTCTCCATTTATGAGTCACTCAGGATAGCTTCATTACATAAGAATATAAGAAAATCTTATAGTTTACACTATATATGGACCACAACCTCCAATGACCGCTTATATTCAAGACCTCTAATTTGAACATCATGAATTATTTATTATCCTAGTTTTATATCAGTATCCAAATCATAAAATTACTCCATAGACTAGTTTTAAAGGACTAATCTAACACACATTATTTTTTATGAGATCCACTTAAATGCATTTCCAATCTCACAGTTGTTCAATTTCATGAAGAAAAATCATTACATTAGGCTATAGTGATCTAAGTGTCATTAAATCTCAATATCATGGGATGATTCTTATATAGTTAGAGTAGTTGGAGAAAAATGGATTGTGATTCAAATGAAATCTATAAAGAGTAGTATAAGTAGCTGAGTAAAAAATATTTTCACCAGTATATGATATAAATGAATGTTCAATAATCCTAGCTTTTCCCATATTCACAGTCTATATAGTCTAAGTGAATTTAGAACCCAGTTTGTTGATTTAAGAAAGGAATTTTTTATTAACAAAATTAGGAAATGTCCATAGCATAAATATTGATGATGGTTCTTCCTATAATCTCATTTGGTCTTGTAAAATAATTAAAATACTGAAAAATAATCCAAGATAAATCTGGATGAGGATTCTTTATTTTATTTCATAGTTCCCTTCACTTGATGTAACTTGGATTAAGAGTGATGATTGAAACCATAAATGTAATGATGAAAAATTATATCAATGAAATTTATCTTCTTATTTTTATTTTATATTGTATAAATCATATAAAACCACATAGAGAACATAGTACAATCTTTATAAATGAAGAATAAAATAAATAAGAGGTATTTTTAGATGTTAAGAAACATATACCGATGAAATAGTAACTTGGCCTAAGGAATAGTAATATGACCGTTATGAATATTAAATCAGCCTAATGAATATTAACCTCTCTCATGAAAGTATAAATAAAATTTATGAATCTCATAAGTGAAAGAATGATATAATTATATCATAGTAAAAGTAAGTCTATATTTTGAAAATTAATATTTAAGTGTTGGTATTTTTATAAGACATAAATATTTATTTAAAAAATTATAATTAATAAAAAATTAAAATAAAATTCATATTTATAAAATGTATCCACAAATCAATACTTTTTCATCTTATGATTTTATGATAATTTTATGTGACCATAGTTATTTTTTTAAAGTATTTTAAAATTGGTTTTAAATTTATAAACTGTATTTTATAAGTTAATAATGATTTTATTCAAATGTTTAATTTCACATATTTAGAAATTTATTTTGATAAAATGGATTCAAGTTTTTAATTATACACATAAAAAATGGTCTTGGTAAATTTTTTAGATTTTTCTAAAATACATGAATTTTTGTGAATAGTAAAATAGAGTACTTTGCGGTATAAATACATTAGAAGCTAAATACACTATTACATGAGTCATCAATGATGTAAGAACTATAATATCAAACTTTAATTCATTATTTTAATATATTTTATGATAATTCTCAAAATATTCTTATTCTTGAACTGAAATAATAAACAAATGAATAAGATATTCAAAAATCACCCCTCTCCTCCATTATAAAAACAACCCTCACCCCCCCCCCCCTCTTCTCTTCAATCCTCTAGGCCTTGAATCTTGTCAAATTTCTTCCCAAATAATCTTCCCCAGTCTCTCAAAATGTCTAGAATATTTTTTTATCTTTCCAAAAGATCATTACCACTTCTCATAAGGAGGTTCTCGGGGAGAATAATTCGATAGATAAATCTTCTACCAATTTCATTTAATTTCATTTCAATTTATTTTATTTTATTATTATATCCTAACCTCCTCTTTAAAAATTATCATTATATATCTAGTATCATATATATACTGTAATTATATCATGTTTATTGAACATCCATTATCAATCTCCTTTATCTCTATTTTATTTTAAAAACGTAAATCATTGTCTGAGAGGTGCCGATTTACAACCTTCGTAGACGATGAACTTTCATTCATTAATTTATCCTTCTAGTATTTTTATGAAACCATTTTTATGATTGAACCATATTATAAAATATTTATTATAACTTATTTAATGTACTAGAACAGGTATATATACATAATACTAATTCATATGACAAAACTCGTTCGAGATTATCGAAATGTGACTGTAATAATCTAAATGATTATCACTAATGTCTTATCGAATAAACATCTTCATAACATATAAAAATGGATTATATAAAAATTTAATCTTATATATGTTCATTATTATCTTATAAATTCAATTTTTTATAATTATATCCATTCCACATGAACTTCCATACTCATATACAAGTATATCGATCGTGAAAACCAAGGAAACGAACTCTTCAATGTAGTAAATTTGTATCTTATAACTCATCAAAAAAGACATAAATTAAATTAATCACATTATAACAAATAATATACATATATAAAAGGTTATTAATTAATTACTTAACATATTTAATTTACTTATTCAGAACATAAGGTCAAGTGCATAACATATTCGAACATAAATTAAGTGTTTTCTACCCAAACCTCCATTTTCTTTCGGGTTACTCTGTTTCTCCCTTTAACATAATAAATTATTAATTATTATTATGTACTAAACATAAATTCTTTGTAAAATTTTGATAAATATATACCAATCAGATACCTTCTTTATTTTATGGGTAGTTACATGTTTTAAAATTATCTTTCTCAAATTCTTTCTGATAAACAACCCCAACTCAAGGAAACTTATCAAATTCATACCTATTTTCAAGTGCACACTATAATCTATTTTAAGACACTATTATTTTTATAAAATCTCTAATTTTATTATTAAAAACTGTCTTAGTTCACTTATGGTTTTATACAAGTACTTTTTCAAAGGAACTCTTCTTTGCATAGTAAAAGAGTATTTCTATCAAGAATTTATCGATGATTTTATAAGAGTATTTTCATCTATTTAAACACTCTTATTGATTATTATGATTAATTGGTATTAATATTATAGGATATCATCTATCATATTTTATTGAAGGGTTTATGATTATTTTGACTGTGGATGATCTATTTTGATACCATTCACCATATTACATGGAATAGTTAGTGTTTTTGTTTAATGATTGGGGAAAGTTATTTGCATTTTATATGTTAGTTTCAATATAAATTTATATGTTGATTATGTTCTACCCCTTTTATATTAGGAATTAATTGGACTTAGTAAGTGTTGGGTGGGGTTTTCTATATCCCCTTGATGCATCGGCAGGTCTAATGAGATAAACTATTTTGGGTTTTTATCCATTTATACATGGTATTGGCACGAGACCTTGATAGTATGGTTATGATGTCCCACATTATGCATTACCTCATTATGAAACTAGTAATTTATAGTCCATGTGATTATTAGACTAGTATAATATCCATGGTTATGTTTTACTATAGAATTATTTAGTCATCTTTTATTCCTGCCATACTATTCTAAAATTATGGTTTAATGGCATGTGTACTTTTATTTATTAACCATTACTTATTAATTATGATTCCATTATATTACTTACCTTTAATTATCATATGAGATCACCCCTTTATTATGTTTGATTTTTTCCCAGGATGTGAAGAAGTATATTATGAATGACTTTCAGGGATAATCTGGGGGTTATGGATGTTTAGAAAGGAATTTACATATTGTATTTCATTTAAAGTTGTATTGTTGAACTTATGTATATAGCTCAATTTCCATATTTACTAAAATATTTGGCCCTTTTTTATATTGCTTCCTTGTAATGATACCAATTTATTTAAGTAAGGCATCAGATCCAGGAAACTAGGATTGGGGTCTTTATAATAAGGTAGTGTTCGATGAAAAAATATGATAGTTAATTTTATATTGAATCATATAATATATAATAACCTTGCAATTGTTTAGAATAGGGTCCCAAGGAGTATCAATAGATACATCAAAATTATTTCATGTAATGAATATATATATCCCAAACTACTCCAATTAAAAATAAATAATTGTTCAAAAATATTCATGGTTTCTCAAAGCTAATCACTATTGACCTATGTTAATTGATAATATGCATGAGGGTTGATAAGGTTTTAGAAATATTTAACACTCAACAATTATAAAAAAAATCATTTGGAAGATGGGATTCTCATAATTTGGGGCTTCGTTTGGTTCTCTTCTTGGTCATTAGACTTGTTGCATTAACCTTTCATGCCCCTCTTAGTATTCAATTTCAATTCAAGGATGGGATAATTTGATACAACATACTCAAATGCATGTTTTATAAACATTTCATCTAGATCTATAATATTTATCCTGATTAATGGATCCCATAGAGGATATTTTAACTAGTCAAGGGTCTTTGAATAATGAGACCCCTAATCATCGGTCATTTTTTGGATGGTAAATATTATCTTCATTGTTATATTCATAAAACCACTAATGTATGTTTTATTTATGCTATTAAGGTTTTACATAACTTTTGTGTGCTAAAATATCTTTTTATTTGGATGAAATATTGTAATTTTTTGAGGGTGATAGTAATAACATCAATAGTATTCAATTCATTTTACATCAATATGACTAGATCTCAAGAAAAATGGTTAAATAGGGTAAATATAGAATGATCCTTAAAATTGAATATCCAACCATAGGAAATACCACATATATTAATTTCTTGTAATTTAGTAGGGTTTTATACTCTTCGACTATCTTGGTGCTACCCTATTTTTGTGGGATAGTTAATTCATCTTATTTGGAAAATATTTTAGATAGAAATTATAATAAGCTTTCCTATTGGAAAGGTAAATCCCTATTATAATAAGGAAGACTCTTTCTAATCAAATCACTTATTATATCACAATTTATATTTTCCTTTATCATTTAAATGTGGTTTGAAGCTCTATTATAGTTTATGGATACTAAGATTAAAATCATCATATGGACAAGATATATCCAAGAAATTAAACCTAAAAATGTTTCATGGAATGTTTGTAGTAAATAAATTAGTTATCCAAATATGTGGTGGAGAAACATCCTCTATAGTAATTTTATAATTCATCACAATGTTTTACTACTGCATTATTCCAATGTTAATGGATATTTTTATATACATTTATGGAATGTTCAATATTAACCTTCTTCTCTTTTTCATTAATTTGATAAATCAATAGAGTCATGTTCATACCTAATCCTTGTTTGATTGTTGTTGTTATTTTAATCAAACTATAATATTTCAAAATATATTATTTTTTAAAACAATATATATTCATTTACAAAAGAATATATATAAATTTAAAATTTCAAACAAACTTAATTGACAATATTATTATGTTATGTTTTTCCATAATTTTTTCTTTCATTATCATATAAATGGGAAGGTCCTAGACTAAAATTAATAAATATCAACAACACCAAGTATTTCAAAAATGATAGCATATAATAGTATATAAGAATATTAAATAGGTAGTTGATAATAGTAGAGAGTATTAAATGATAGTGTATAGAGTTGACATTATTAAATGATAATGTATAATAGTAGACATTAAAAAAATGATAGTGTATAATAGTAGACAATATTATATGATATTTTTTAAACTTATAAATAAAAAAAATAACATTTTATAATAATATATTGTATTACATGATAGTGTATAAAAGTAGAAATAAAGTATGAATTCATTGAAAAAAATCTAACCTTCAATAGAGTAGAGTAGTTATGAAAAAACTACTGGCATATTTTTTTCGTTAAAATAGTCCCTTGATGATGCTGATGGTATTTATTTTCAAAGCAAGAAGTCTTTGGTTTTTGTGAAATCTATGATGAAATGGAATATAATATATCATAGAAAATAATAAAATTTATATAAATTAATATAAAATAAAAAAAGTTTCAAATTAATAATATTCATAAGGGTTTAAATTAAAGTGTTAATAAATAGAAACAATCAAAACATAACAATTACTTATGGTTAGAGAAAAAAATTATCTAATCGAAGATCAAAAACCTAGTTATCTCATCATATGTATAAGTACCATGAAAAAATAGGGAAAGGTTACAATAGTCACATGGTTTTAAGGAGGGTCTTGTACACTTCATAAAATAACTTAAAGTGAAAAACAGGCCATTAAAAACATAGCAGTCATGATTCTAATCTACATTACCCATTCACTAAATCATTTAAAATCATATTTCAAATAACACTTAAAACCCAAAAATTTCAAAAAATATTGTAATCCATTTATAAAAACTTGATTATCTAAAAAAATTTGGGAAATGAAAATTCATCCCAAAACCTATATGGTTTCAAACATCACCCTTTAATTTAATCCATGGCCTAAATTGGGTCAATCCATTTAAAACCCTTATATTTCATTCTAAACAATTATTTAAATCTTTCTACAACATATTTCATTTCAATTATCACATGAAGTGATACATTTGAGAAATAATTTTAAAAGCCTAAACATATTTTTCAATTTCAAATAAAATTTCCAAAGACCGATTGAGAAATCTCATAACAAAATTTTGTGAATAGTCATATAAAATCATATTTATACTAGGCCTTAAAATAGTAAAACCTTTATCTTTCAAATCAATCAAAGATAACTGAAAATTTTTACCTTTGAAATCTAATAACATTAATTTAAAATATAATTAAACAATTAAAACATAAGTTCAAAACAACAAGGAATCAAAGGTATCAAAATTAAAATTTAGGCCATGGGAAAACCTAACACAAATCAGTGACACCTGATCCAGAATGAATATCCTATGATGGTGGATGGAAAACAACCAATAAGAAACTACCATGAATCTGAAACACTAATGAAACCACAAAAATTAGGTCAACCCCTTGAACAATGGCCTGACCAAACCAAACATGAAAATAGTGAAAGAGAAACCTGCATGGAAATGGGTAAAAAGTAACCAAACCGTGATGAGAAAACTGTAAACCATGAATATTGCACTATAAAATGCTATGTCTTTGATCAATAACGGGGAAGATGTAAGATAAATATGGAATATTGGAATCAAAAGGAAGATGAGCATCGAGGAACTGTTTTGGATTTGAGTGGAAAAATTATGATATATGATAAAGGAATCAGGTGAGAAGAGGGTAGGTGGGAGAGAGGAGAGGGTTCACATTGGGGATGAGCATGATGGATAATCCGGGGAGAAGAGGGTTTGTAGGGGAAATGAGGTTTTATGGTGGAGAGGATATTTTTTGGGGGAGAGGTATGCAGAGATGAGTCTGATGGAATTGAAATATGAAGGTTGGTATACCTATGGTTTTTACTGTAGGGATATTTATACGTAGGACATCTATAACAATAGTTTTTTAAACTTTTGGTATAGGTGCATGGGTATAGACCCATTTCCAGTAGTCAAAAATTTCACCGAATGATAATTTTGATATTATTATTTAAAAAGAGAAATTAATTTGTGAAAATTCAATTTATAAAATTTTAGAATATAGGATATAATCATATTATTAACTAAAACCATTTTTATTGTGTTATTGTTACTTTTAAAATAAAAGCATGCTATACTTGAAACTATGGTGTTATAAAATATTCTTAAATGTATCACATTCCATAGTGTTAATATCTTATCTTTCTATACTATTCGTAACCATTGACCACCATTGATCGATTTAACCTTCAAAATAGTAAATATAAAGAGTTTTTTTATGATCTGAAAAACATGTGACTTTGAATATCTTTTTCATAACTTTAACTCATCCAACAGATATCACTAAGTTAGTTGTTACACTAACTATTAGAGGGTATTTTCTCATAAAATAATTCATTATAGGCATGTTCCTTATGGGTAGATCTACTTTCTCTCTAGCATAGATTCCACCACTATTTATGTCATGTGTCAACTAAGACAACATAGTAAAAAACTAATCTATTTAAATTACAACAATTCCAGGATACTGATTTGGAAGGATATTGTCCTCTTGGTGCCTTTATACTTAAATTTAAATATTTTATATGTACAAAACCATTATGAGTATGAATAATTTAGATCAAGAAACATATTAGTAATCAAATTATATATCATTATAACCATAAACTATATTATATTATGGGTATTTATATACATCATCCTATCCTCAAAATTTAGTTATACATTTACTCTGATAATAAATATAAGGACCCAACCATAAACATTTCATAATATTGATTTTTCAATAAAAAATTAAATATATTATGTTTTTAGATATTTATAGTTTATATTTTTGGAGAATTAATTCTTCACTCTAACATAAATAAATATTAAATCACAGAGTGGAAAATTCTAATCAATATCCATTCTTTCACCAAATAAAACTTTTAAGATTTAAAAGTTTTATTTTCATTGAAAATGTTCACAATTATCATATTTACATCATCCATGTTCCAACTCATCCTTAAAATCATTTGAAAAAAATTTCAAAACATGGGATGATCACAAAAATATAAGTAAGGGAGATGTTAAAATAATGAAACTTGTCAGTCTAAGAATACTAATAAAAAATTTCAATTATCAAAATAAAATTTTGGCTAAAAAAACTTTTTCATAACCTATAAATCAATTTAAATTCTAAAAGAATTTAATTAAATATTTTATAATAAATACTAAAGGAAAAGTAAAACTAAAAAATCTATCAAATCATGGAAAACTTGTGAACTTTTTTTCACAAATTTACACATTTCACCCTTAAGAAGTATCATAAACTTCCATTCAAAAATAATATCATTAGATTTACTTTTTAAATAATTATATTTACATGAACACCCATATAAATAATAGATAAATCAGGTGTGTTGAAATGTCTTAGAACTTCTGGACAATTTATTTAAAGGAAATATGATGATTGAGGTGTATAGAAAAATTCTAGAGATGTTTAGTGGAGGAAGGGAGGATTTTTGTGGTGTTTTGGAAGAAAAAGTGGTGTTTTAGAGGGTGAATATAGATCCTAGAAGTATATCTCTAGTGGTAGATATCTAGATATAGATTTATGGTGGTATATCTGTGGTGGTAGATCTATGGTGGTAGATCACTCGTAGTAGATTACTAGCAGCAGATCACAGGTAGTAGATCTCAGGTAGAAGATCAAAAGAGGTAGATTTATGGAAGTTATATCACTGGTATTGGATCACTATCAGTAGATATCTAGTGGTACATATTTGTTGGTAGACCACAAGGGGTATATCACTCGAATTAGATCTATGGTAGTCGATATCTAGCGATATATCCTTAGTGGTAGATCATTGGTGATAAATCACTACTAGTAGATCTCTGGCAGTAGATCATGGGTGGAAGATCACTGGAGGTAGATCATTGTAGGTATATCTTTGGTAGTAGATCTCTGGTGGTATATAACCAATGGTAGATCTTTGACAGTAGATCTTGGGTAGTAGATCCTATCAGTATAACTAGTTTTTCCAATATTTTCATTTTTCCCTTCTGATGATGTTTTTGATAGAAAATAGTTTTAATACCTTAATTAAAATAATTTAATACTATTTTAAAAGTGGATAAATATATCCACTATTTCTAAAAATTCTAGATCTTTTTTATTATTTATACAGTGTGTGTGTAATAATATCCTCTTTTAATGGTCAATTAAACCCATATCAAATCCCACTATTTTTAGATCTAGTCATTCTAAGGAGAATTTATTTTCTTCTTTCATTCAATATTATTTTCTCTTGATATGAAATCATTTAACCTTGTAGTCATGGAACAATGTTGTTTGAGTTCCTAGTAGGTGGTTTCCTCATGTACAGGCGCTTCGTGTTTTTGGAGTAAGAAATTGCTGAAAAGAGTCTTTCATCCACTTAATGGATCCGGGCATAGTGGAAGCCTGATGGTTGGGAGGGTCCAACCATGCTTTTTTCCATAATTAATGACCAATCAAGTATCAATACAATGGTGAACACCAATATCCATGGATTAAAATCTAATATTTGTAAAAATAGAATAATAACATTGGATTCGAGAAAGAGGATCTTCCGCATCACATTTAAAAATAATTTATTAATTTCTGAAGAAATTAAACACCTGGGACTTTGGTAAATTCTTTATTGATTATTTTTTATCATATAGAATGACCCTTCTAGATTTCATTCATTGCGCTCATGAGGATCCAAAGTAGAATCCCTCTAGTGGTGGTCCACATGTACTCCAATGGTCTTCGAACAACGCAACTCATTCTCGAGTTCTAGCATGGTGAATTGAATGTCCTACATTGATCATTATTGATCACTAGTTCTTCAATCTTGAGAACATCTCTAGTTCATGAGAGGGAGATATGAGAGGAGATGAGAGGATTCGAGAGAGAAAATTTTTGGCTCAACAATTCTCAATTCCCCGGGGTTTGGCACAATAGACTTACCTGCCTATTAATCGACTTTGGGTTTTAGTTATAATATTTAATTGTGAAACAGAAATTAAATGCAAATATAACTATTAGAGAAAACCCATGCCACATAATAACAATAATAGAGCTATTATTTTTGTTGTGTGAACTTTCAGAAAACAGAACCAAAAATGAAATCACATACCACATAATGATAACATTATTATTATTATTATTTGTTCCAACTGGACAAACATTATTTACTGACTTGTAAATAATTAATTTATCAGTGGTCACATACTTGATCCATTCGAACTACACTTCAATTTATTTAACACCCAACTAAAATATTTTATTCTCTTAAATAAATATTTTTATTTATAAACTAGTAAATAAATATTTATTAAATTTTTAATAAAATAAATAAATATATTTTATTAACAATCCTCAGAATAAATATTTATCTAATTTATGAGATCATTTTAACTTGAATAAAATTAATCCTTGATCTTGAGAATAATATATATTCCAATAATTAAATTCAAATAAAATTTAATCGAGTCAACTATAAACACTTAATGTGTGACCCTCTAGGATTATTTCTTATTGGCATTAGGTAGGCCTATCTAATGTCCAATATTACTGTCTAGAAGTGGGTCAAGGCACCCAAGAGATAGAACATAAAGTTATAATGATGAAATCCACATACGAATGCTCACTATTTTATATAATCCATTTGTCATGAAATCTCATCAAGCAGGTTTTATGATAGTGTAATCAACCTATATGTTGGATACATCATTCTTTTACTACCTAAAATAAACTCGTCGTCACACCATGGTCATAGCATTTATGGCAATGGTATTCAAAGGGATGAGATATCAACTTCCATAAATAGAAGGCAAAATCCTTCCTAGACTTATCCATTAATATCATGTCATTTGTGATGCACCCAACATAACCTACTTCCTTCCAACACATGTCTTGATGTTTGTCATCGGTAAATCAAAGTGAGTGAGTCGTGACATGTATTAATGATAATATTAAAGTCTAAGCACAATTATACATTCTCACATATAGTAATATCTGATGACACCAAAGCATGAGGAATTCATACTAGTGGGTCTGTTCTCATAATCTCCCATATTGAAGATTACCAAGTTAGAACTTCATGAGAAGAATTCGCATCCACTTATGAGTACTTAGACTGGACAGTCTGTATACTATGTGACCCATTATAGAATTTCATCCAACAAAATAACTATATTTAAGAATTTTTTCATATAACTTCAAGGTTTCATCATAGTGGTCAACTTTTATGACCTTATTAATGTGAAAAATACACTAATACATTATTACATTATAGTCATACAGAAAATTGTACAATATTTAATGAGATTTTTAATATGTAATACATTAAATATTCATGTAATCAAAGTAAAAAATAGTCTGTTCTAGGACACCAACTCTAAAAAACTCCAACTTAGACTAGATCCAATTTCTTGTAAATTTTAGACTACTAGACCTCACATGATGATCATGTTTCTACTAATTCAAAGTTGTATTCAAGGGGTCTTCCACATTGTCTTACATGGAAATAGTGCTCACTGAAGATTCACCTCTCTGAGAAAAATACCCCAAGATATGATACTTCTAAATTATGTGCTTCATCCAATGATGGGTCCTTTACTCTTTTTCAAGAGACACCATTGAAGTATTGTCACAATAATTTGTGATGGGATCATTACTTCTAGGAATCACATCCAGCTCTTGGATGAAGCTCTACATCAAAATTTCATCTTTAGCTACCTAGAATCTGCGATATACTCAGAATCTATTGTATAATCTGTGACGGAACCTTACGTTGGGATCTTCCATCTCACAACACCTATATTAAAATTGAATATGTATCCCATTTTCAACTTCATGTCATCTTGATCAGTCTAGAAACTAGCATCTACATATCCTCTACTGAAGATATCCTTATCTACTCTATAAACTAGGAACATATCCTTAGTATTCCTCATATACTTAAGGATAGTATGGACTTTCATCCAATGGTGATCACATATATCAGATTGATATCTTCCTACCACACTCAACACGTAGGTGACATCTATCCTAGTACATAGCATAACATACATGACTGACCCAATCGCTAGTGCATATAGAATCCTTTCCATTCTCTTTATTTCCTCATGCACCTAAGGACATATTTTTTTTGAAGATTAATTCCATGTTAAACTAGAAACAATTCACTCTTGGATTGTTCCATACTAAATCTCTTTAGTATTTTGTCAATGTATGTACTTTTACTTAGGGCAATCAATCTTTTGGATCTATCCTGATGGATCTTGATCCCAAGAATTTATGATGACTCACCCAATTACTTCATAGAGAATCATTTATTCAATCATTCCTTAACAAACCGTAAGATTGGTATTTCATTCCGAATAAGTATTATGTCATCAACATATACTATTAGGAAAATGATTGCACTCCCACTAAAACTTTTGTAGACACAAGGCTCACATTTGTTCATTATAAAACCAAATTCCATTATGTATTCATCAAAATTAATTCTCCATGACCTATATGATTTCTTTAATCCATAAATGGATATTTGAAGCTTATATTTCTTATTATCATTCTTTGGAGTCACAAACCCTTTAGGTTGTGTCATATAAAAATCTTCTTGTAGGTTCCCATTAAAGAAGGATATTTTGATATCCATTTTCAAAATCACATATTCATGGTAAGAGGAAATGGATGGAGGAATTATGGTGGATTTTGGCATTTCAACTGGTGAAAAGGTTCTGATGTAGTCAATGCCTTGACGCTGTTTAAACCCTTTTCAAACCATTTGTACCTTAAAAGTACTGAATTTTCCTTCCCTTTCTAGTTTCTTCTTGAATACCCATTTTCAAACAACATGATTTACATCTACTAGAGGATCTAAAAAAATCTAAACAGGGTTTTGGTACATGGAATCCATTTCATAATTCATGGATTCTTACCACATGGCAACATCTATGCCACTTATTCCTTCGTTGAAGGTTAGAATATCATTTTTATCAACTAATAATTATTCACCATCCTCAGTAACTATAAAACTATATCATTCTGATTCTCTAACCTCTCCCATACTTCTACACAGTACTTGTGTCTCTAGAATAGATCTTTCTTCCATGGGGCTTTATATAATCTTCACCTTTACCAACTCTTTTATACCTTGATCCTCAACTTCATTTAAGTCTATATTGCTTCCACTATCTATTTTGGTGATGTTCTTCCTCTCAAGTAATAGGGTGTGTATTTCCACTATAATGTTTTTGTTTGATGGTTCGTATAGGTAATATCACCTTATTTCCCTAGGGTATCCTATAAAGTTACACTTAGTGACTAGTGGTGTGAGTTTTTTTACCTTAGAATGATCATCATTGGATTCAAGTCCATGCTATCCTTAAGTATATGAGGAATACTAAGGATATGTTCCTAGTTTATGGAGGAGATAAGGATCTATTCAGCAGAGGATATGTATATGCTAGTTTCTAGACTGATCAAGATGACATAAAGTTGAAATTAGGATACATATTCAATTTGAATAGAGGTGTTGTGAGCAGGAAGATCCCAAAGTATGGTGTCTTCATAGATTATACAGTAGATTCTGAGTATATCGCAGATTCTAAGTAGCTAAAGAAGAAATTTTGATACAGATCTTCGTCCAAGAGATGGATGTGATTCCTATAAGTAATGATCCCATCACACATTATTGTGATAATACCTCAATGGTGGATCTTTAAAAAGATTCAAGGACCCATCATTGGATGAATCACTTACTTTAGAAGTATCATATCTTGAGGTATTTTTCTCAAAGAGGTGAATTTTCAGTGAGCACTATTTCCATGGAAGACACTGTGGAGGACCCCTTGAATACAACTTTGAATTAGTAGAAACATGATCATCATGTGAGGTCTAGCATTCTAAAATTCACAGGCAATTGGATCTAGTCCATGTTGGAGTTTTTTAGAGTTGGTGTCCAAGAACAAACTATTTTTACTTTGATTACATGAATATTTAATGTATTACATATTAAAAATCTCATTAAATATTGTAAAATTTTCTGCATGACTATAATGTAATAATGTATTAGAGTATTTTTCACATTAATATGGTCATAACAGTTCCCCACTATGATGAAACCTTGAATTTATATGAAAAATTCTAAAATATATTTATTTTTGTTGGATGAAATTATATAATGGGTCACATAGTATATAGACTATCCATTCCAAGTACTCATAAGTGGATGCGACTTCTTCTCATGAAGTTCCAACTTGGTAATCTTCAAGATGGGAGATTATGAGAATAGACCCACCAGTATGAATTCCTCATGCTTTGGTGTCATCAGATATTACTGTATGTGAGTGTGTATAATTGTTCTTAGACTTTAATATTATCATTAATACATGTCACGACTCACTCACTTTTATTTGTCGATGAAAACCATCAAGACATGTGTTGGCAGGAAGTAGGTTATGTTGGGTGCATGACAAATGACATGATATTAATGGATAAGTCTAGGACGGATTTTGCCTTCTATTTGTGGAAGTTGATATCTCATCCCTTTGAATATCATTTCCATAAATTCTATGACCATGGTGTGATGATGAGTTTATTTTAGGTAGTAAAAGAATGATGTATCCAACATATAGGTTGATGACACTATCTTGAAACCTTCTTGATGAGATTTCATGACAAATGGATTATAGAAAACAGTGAGCATTCGTATATGGATGTCATCATTATAACTTTATGTTCATTATCTTGGGTGCCTTGACCCACTTATAGATAGTAATATTGGACTTCAAATAGGCCTACCTAATGCCAACAAGAAATAATCCTAGAGGGTCACACATTAAGTGTTTATAGTGGACTCGATTAAATTTTATTTGAATTTAATTAATGGAATATATATTATTCTCAAGATTAAGGAATAATTTTATTAAAGTTAAAATGATCTCATAAATTAAATAAATAGTTATTCATAGGATTGTTAATAAAATATATTTATTTATTTTATTAAAAATTTAATAAATATTTATTTACTAGTTTATAAGTAAAAATATTTATTTAAGAGGATAAAATATTTTAGTTGCATGTTAAATAAATGGAAGAGTAGTTAGAATGGATCAAGACTGTTTCTATTGATAAATTAATTATTTAGAAGTTAGTAAATAATGTTTGTTCAGTTGGCACAAATAATAAAAATAATAATGTTATCATTATGTGGTATGTGATTTCATTTTTGGTTCTGTTTTCTGAAAGTTCGCACAACAAAAATAATAGCACTATTATTGTTGTTATGTGGAATGGGTTTTCTCTAATAGTTATATTTTCATTTAATTTCTGTTTCCCAATTAAATATTATAACTAAAACCCTAAGTCTATTAATAGGCAGGTGAGTCTATTGTGCCAAACCCTGGGGAATTGAGAATTGTTGAGCCAAAAAATTTCTCTCTCGACTCCTCTTGTCCCCTCTCATATCTCCCTCTCATGAACTAGAGATGTTCTCAAGATCGAATAACGAGTGATCAATAATGATCAATGCAGGACATTCGATTCACCATGCTAGCACTCGGAGAATGAGTGGTGTTGTTTGGATACCATTGGAGTACATGTTGATCACCACTAGAGGGATTCTACTGTGGATCCTCATGAGCGCAATGAAGGAAATCTAGAATGGTCATTCTAGATGATAAAAAATAATCAATAAATAAATTACCAAAGACCCAGGTATTTAATTTCTTCAGAAATTAATAAATTAATTTTAAATGTGATGCGGAAGATCCTCTTTCTTGGATCCAATGTTTTAATTTTATTTGTCCAAATATTAGATTTTAATCCATGGATAATGGTTTTCACCATTGTATTGATCCTTGATTGGTTATTGATTATGGAAAAAGCATGCTTGGGCCCTCCCAACCATCAGGCTTCCGCTATGCCTGGATCCATCAAGTGGATGAAAGAATCTTTTCACCAATTTCATACTCCAAAAACACGAAGCTCAAGTACATGAGGAAACCACCTACTAGGAACTCAAACAACATGATTTACATCTACTAGAGGATCTACCAAAATCTATACATGGTTTTGGTACATGGAATCTATTTAATAATTCATGGCTTCTTACCACTTGGCAACATCTATGCCACTTATTGCTTCCTTGAAGGTTAGAAGATCTTTTTTATCAACTAATAATTAGTCACCATCCTTAGTAACTATAAAACTATATCATTCTGATTCTCTAACCTCTCCCATACTTCTTCACAATACTTTTGTCTCTAGAATAGATCTTTCTTCCATGGGGATTTTTAGAATCTTCTCTTTTACCAACTCTTTTGTACATTTATCCTCAACTTCATTGAAGTCTATATCGCTTCCACTATCTGTTTTAGTGATGTTCTTCCTCTCAAGTAATATGGTGTGTCTTTCCACTATAATTTTTTTATTTGATGTTTCGTATAGGTAATATCCCCTTATTTCCCTAGGGTATCCTATAAAGGTACACTTAGTGCCTAGCGGTGTGAGTTTTTTACCTTAAGAGGCCTTAACAAACGATTCACTTCTCCACACATGTAAATTTGATAACCTGGCTTTTATTCCACTCCAAAAAATATATGGAATACCATTTATTGATTTATCTAGTACATGGTTTAGTATGTGGCTACTGTTTGTAACGCATATCCCCAAAATGATAATGGAAGACTTTCATGACTCATCATTGATCTCACCATGTCCAACAAGGTGTGGTTCCTTCTTTCAATTAAACCTTTACACTGGGGTATATAAGGAGGAGTGAGTTGGGATAGGATCATAAACTCCTATAAGTAATCAATGAACTCTTGATTAAGATATTTCCCACCTCGGTCTGAGTGGAGTTTCTTTATCTTCTTACCAAGATGCTTCTCAACATAATTATTGTATTCATTGAACTTATCAAAAGAATCTGACTTATACCTCATTAAGTAGATATATCTATATCTACTAAAATCATTAGTAATATATATGAATTATGAGTACCCACCCCTTACTTCAACTAAAAGTGGTCCACGCACATCAGTATGAACCAATTCAATAAGCTCTTTGGACCTTTCACATTTCCCACTAAATGGGAATTTCGTCATTTAACCTTGTAAACATGCGTGACATACACCAAGTGGTTTTAGTTCTAATGAATCTAAATATCCATCTTGATGTAGGTTTATCAAGCGTTTCTCATTTACATGACCTAGCTAGTGATGCCAAATTTTGGTGTGGTATGATTCATGTGAAGTAGCTTCGTTATCGATTGACATTACATGGTTTGTGTAATCCAACATGTAAAGACCATTATATAAATGTGCCTTACCAAAAAAATCTATCTTTATAAAATAATAAACATTCATTTTCAAACATGAAAATAAATCCATCTGTATTTAATCTGGATATAGAAATAATTTTTTTGGTTACATAAATAACATAATAAAAACATTTTAACACCAAGATCACACCAATAGGAAATGTGAGGTGATATTCCCCAATAGCTATAGGAGCATGTCTATCTATGTTGTCTACTCATAGATCTACCTCCCCTAGGTCAATTTTATTGAATTTACTTGGTTCTGGTATTTGGATATATATGTGATCACCAAAAGATGTATCTAATAACCAATTTATAGAAACAGATAAATTTTACTCGATAACAAACACACCTAAAGATTCACCTTGCTTCTTTGCTAGGTGTAGTTTTTCTTCTAGCATCCCTTATTACCACATATGAAGCAAACTATTTCATGTTCCCTTACCTCCCCTTTGATATTCCCTTTCATAGAAGGGTGTGAAAAATATTTGGTCTTAAATATCTTCACCTTTCCTTTCCTTTTATTCACCATAAGGATAGAAATATTTTCATTCTTAATGTCTTTATCCAATTGGTGAATGAAGATAAGAAGATTAGGTAGATACTTTTTAATGTTTTCATATTGAAATTCCCAACAAAACTGTATAATCTCAGAGAGAATGATGAAATAATGAGATCAGTGCCCAATTATTTAGAGAGTTTGAACTGTATAATCTTAGGTAATCAATGTAGCCAAATATCTTGACTATGTGAGACCCAGCTAGGTATCCGTCTCCACGATTACTTTGAAAAAGTGCCTTGTATATCTCAAATTGTTCATGTCTAGCTCTCTCTTAGTAAAGACCACAATAATACTCAACCATGCTATAGGAATCCATGTTTTCTTCAGACTTTATAAACCCACTATAAATTGATGATATCATCAAACATTTAACATAAACTACATCATTCATATGTTTCTCATAGACCAGGAACTCTTCATCACTCACATCTTGGGTAGGCGGATTAGGTAATTTGGACTCTAGCACATAATATTTCTATTAGGGCGTAGAATAACCCAAATGTGTCTGAACCATTCCTGGAAGTTACTCCTAGTGATGATGTTGTCTTTATCAAGTATTGATTGCTAGGATAGTGTGGTTGATGATCTTGTCATTTTTTTCTACAATTGAAAAGGCATGCTGTTAGTACTTTTTAGATTACATTTTATGAGAAATAATAAATTAATTTTATTATGTCTCCTGTTATTTTATCAAGTCCCAATATCCCTCACCATTGAACTCGGAATGTCTAATTGCTAGGAAATTCAAGTGGAAAGGGTCCATATTACCCTTTGTGTAACACCAAAGAGGGTTGTTCAAGCTATTTTAAGGTATTTAGGTAAGCAGGTCTTTGCCAACTACGGGCTTGCATCTCTTTGATCAGTGGAATGGACTCCTAAATCCTGTAATTCGGAATTGGATTTCCTCAACACTTGCCTCCAAATTTACGCCAAGTCTAATAAGGGCTACTTATCTTGATTTGAAATGGTTAATTAAACCTGAAACATTCATAATAGATTCTTATATAAAATTATGTGTCCCAATAAGGGTTATTCAAACTCATTCTTTTATTGAGTCTTACCTTTAATCAAGTAATGGAAGGATTAGTCTGACTTAATATTTTATTGAGTTATTTTTCATCTCATATGTGTAAATTACCTTATTATCTTTACCACATGCCTCTTAATATTAAGTGGAACTTACTTAAGTGATTAACCATATCTTCATAATATTTACGCATAATCTTGATTTATTTTGGTTCCATCTTACATGCTTGTTAATTCATTAATTACGTAGTCTTGAAAATACATCCATAATGAAAAACCATTAAATTGAAAGAAATAAAATAATGTAAAGGGAATGATCATTAGATCTTCTAATGGGTAGTTTATCAAGTGGTGTATAAACTAACCTCTGACCTAAGGGAGAAACACCTTGAACCATTTATGGTTCATGTCTATAGATTTCCACTTGTCCAGCTTTGTATCTCCTTGGATTGGTTTCAGCTAAACTACATACTTGAAAAACCTTCATAAGCTTATGAGCTCCATCCATTACATGTTATTTTTAACTCACAAATATGTGAGGGTTAAAATAGGGGTTTACATAAAAGAAACCACGGTCATTGAGGACCTACATATTAATGAGGAGATATGGCATGTAGGAAAACAATTTAATTAAAAATAAATTAAAAGGAAACCAATCCGATATAAAGTTCAGATATATCTCATGATCATCCACATATATTAAATGAATTACATATTTAATAAAACTATCATTCAATTATTTAATTTTTATTATTAAGATAAATCACACTCGAATCAACTAATTATTATCTTTAATTAATCAATCCTTTTATCTTAATCCTTTTCTAAATTTCCTTGTGATTCTCATTTATAACCTTGGAGGTAAAATAGTGAACTACCATTCGAATCTACATGATATGTAATTATTAACAATACACAAACATTAAACTTTTAATTATATGTAATTGGGTAAAGTACATGTCATTTAATTCTGACTACACGGCGTGTACCGCCTTCACCATCTTATCTGAAATATGCATCCATGGACTCATCATGTGAGGCGTACTTTGGAAATCTCATATGTAATTCCCCAACCCTAGAAGCCCAAATTAGGTGCATTATTACGTATCATTGGCATGATCACAAAAGATCAAGTCTTGAAAGACCAATTAGTTTAGTGGCCTTTTAAGTACTAGATACATTCATAAGGTTTACATTACATCATAAAATGGAAAACTACAACAACATTGTTTCCATAGACAACACTGAGAACCCATAGACTATCCCTGCAGGTTAGTCATAATATACTTCATTTCATCCATGGAAAAATAAAACATAGAAAGGTGGATCTTAGATGATCACTAAGGATAACAATATAGTAGAAACTTTCATAAATAAGCATAAACGTTTAAGGCAATGTATAGAACTAAAAAAGCCTTTTCAACATAAAATTCATCATAATATAGAAAATATAAATCAAAATAATTCCATTTACTTACTCACATGGATATTCTACTAGTCGAATAATCACATTAAACATCAATAGCCACTTTCAAAATGATGGAATGCATAATTCCAGACTTTCATAACCACATAGTCAAGGCCTTGTGCCAAGACTACAAATAAGATTTTTCCAAAGCCTTGTTCCAAGACACTATTTTGTCTCATGAGACCTACCGATGCATCGAGGAGCTATAGTGGTCTCCACCCATCACTTACTAAGTCCAATGCATTCCTTAATTGGAAATGTGTAAACATAACATAAATATTTGTATTAAAACTAGCATACGAAATGTCAATACTTTATCCATAAACCATGAATGGTATAAAAATAGCACATCCATAGTCAAACATATCACAAAACCTTCAAATAAAATATATAAGTTTTGTATCATAATAAATCAAATTCAAATAAGCTTACAATCCATCAAAGGATGTTGACATAGATGAAATCAAATAATTTTTAGAGAAATATCTCTTTCTATTTTGAAATCATTTAAAAGTATTATAATTATAAAATAAAACATTTATTTTGAAAATATTATTAATATCTTGTAAGGGAATATTAGACGATGTTAAAATGGTGTAAAATAGTTTCACCCTCTATATAATTTAAAAAAACATTCTTACCTTTATTTTGTTGAAAAGGTCAAAAAGTAACTTGTTTGGAAAACGACGGAATGATTCCTTTAAAAAACATGTAAGGTCAAATAAGGGTATAAATGAATTTAACCCATTGTATATTAAATAGTAAAAATGTTTTGAAATACATTTTTAAGAAACATGGATGTGGATGATAAAGAGGTCCTAGTAGATACTTACATAAAAACAACCTCGGATAATAAAGATATTGTAAAATTAACCGTTAACTTATACCTTTCCTTGGTCGAGGGTAGGTTAACCTCCTGTATAATGGTGAAATAATTGTTATTAAATTATATAAGAATAATATACATTAATATGATATCATATATGGTCCTTTAACATTACTTTGTTAATAATATCTTAGTATTATCATCGTTTCGGGTGTTAACTGATTCCTTTTCCTTTATATGCTTTGTTTCATAAGTAATGTTTGTTATGGATAGGATGTATCTTATTCATATTCAGAATGATATTAAGTATTTAAATATTATTTTTAATCATCTAATGAAAATTAATCCTGAATGGATACGATGGGGAATGAATCTCATCACGTTCATGGAGATGGTAATCTGTACCTATGCACGAGCGATATTGTCATTCTGTAAACTCGTAATGCCCGTACCTGGTTCGAAATGTTTCTTTCGGAATGTATTCCTTCTTCACACACAACTGATGATATCCAGATCGAAGTTCAATCTTTAAAATGTATTGAGCTCCATTAAGTTGGTCAAATAAATCATCAATGCGAGGTAGGGGATACTTGTTCTTTATTGTTATAGCATTGATCTCCCTATAGTCAATGCAGAACCTCATAGATCTATATTTCTTATTAACAAAAAGGACAGGGGATCCCCATGGAGAAAAACTTGTGTGAATAAATCCCTTATTACTCAATTCCTCTAGCTATTTATTTAGTTCCACTAATTCCACAATGGTCATTCTATAAGGGGTCTTTGATATGGGTCTTGATCCAAGAATTAAATCAATGGAAAACTCAATTTCTCATTCTGGAGGATGTCCAAGTAAATCTTATGGAAACACATCAATATATTCTTTCACAATAGGTATATCCTCTATTTTAACATTCCATTCCTCACCCATAGTTATTTCATTCTCTTCCTCCCCAATAACTGAATTTAGTTGAGCTATTAGGGGTGGATCTAGATAATAATTTGTTGGTGATGACTATCTTCTAAAGATATGATCTTCTTTGTCATTTTCATAAAAAATAGTAACCTCATTCTTCTTACAATAAATTTTTTCATCGTGGTTTGAAAGCCAATCCATACTGAGGATTATATCAAATTCAATCATGGGTATGACGATGAGATCAGCAGATAAAGAACATTTATATTCCCTAATGGGAACAGATTCACCAAAATTTGTTGTAATGATACTTCCCTTAAAAGTTTTGACTAACAACTCCCTTGTTAAATGAAATTGTAAATATCTAATTTTCTTAGCAAACAAGGAAGATATTAAACAATGCGATGATCCAGAATCGAATAAAGCATAGGCTAAACTTGAGGAAACAATTAAATTACCTACCACCACGTCTTTCAAAACTTCAACCTCAGCAGTAGTGATAGCATAAGATTGGCCTTTGATCCCTTGGACTTTTCTAAGTTAATTTCCCCTAACGCTTAGGAAATTAATTTTCATAATTCCCCTTTTCTCTAAAATTTTAGCATTCAATAGCGACAACTCTTTCTTCCCCTTGCTATCAAGAGCTTGGGGGCCTTTTTCACCACACTTGTAATAGAGTCCCAATCCCTTCAAGAAAGTACCAGGGGTTTTTTTCCCACATTTACAATAGGATGGATATTAACTTTTTCCTGGTTCCCCTTATTTCCATTTCCAAATTGTTCAGTATATTTCTTCTTCTCTTGCTTTTCTTTAAAGTCGTAAGACGTAGAGAATTCTTTTTCTGTCTTGATAGCACATGAGATAATATCTTTGTATGACGATAAGGATTGTGAGACTAATTCTAGATGAAGAAATGGTTTTAACCCATCAAAGAAACGATCAATATTACTTCTTGGGATACGTATATAATCTACAAAATGTCTCTCTAACCTTGTAAAGTTTGCTTCATACTTCGCGACATTCTCATCCTCCTTTTTCCTCAGACTCAGAAATTACGTTTCCATATCTGCTCGTTGGTCATGAGGAAAGTATTTTTTTAAGAAAATTTCTTTAAACTTCCTCCATTCCATATTTGATACTTCATCATCTTCCTTTGTGTTTTGAATCAATGACCACCATTGATCAGCATCTCCAGTGAGGCGGTACACAGCCATGAAAATGTTTTCCCCTTTGCTACTCCCCAAGGCATATAATATTTTTTCTAAGGAATTTATCCATTGCTCAGCTACTAATGGATTTGTACCCCCATTGAATGGTGGTGGTTGTTGCCTCATTAATCAGTCTAACATTTATCCTCTGCGTTGTGGATCAAGGTGCTCCATACATGTAAGGTTATTATTCATAACCTATGTGAGTTTTCCCAGTATGGTGATAAGATTATCAGCACCAGTTGTATCACCAGATCCACGATAATTATCTTAAGAAGGAGGGAAATACCTACATGGAGTTCATACATTGATATAGTTTCCATTTCTTCCACTATGTGCCATTTATAAACAATGGCATAAACTAGATTAGTTTATGAATCGAAATACATAATTCCAAACTTGTAAAACACATAACATAAGTTGAACAGTTTGTGGATATAATCTATAATCATAAAAATGTTTTCTTTGAGGAAGTATATACTCATAAACCCTTCATAATGTTGTGTAAAGAAAATGAGAATTATCCTAAGCATATCCCCCGAGAGTGTCGTAACCAAGAGTGCAGCAAGGCCCATTGTCGTGCACCAGTTCCCGTTCGAGTCTAGTTCAAAGAGGTGTTTTTGGGTTTTACCCCTAGGTACATCTGTGCCAAATCCGCCTCTACCTACTCGTATTTAGACAGGGATATATTTTCTTGGAAAACTAAAAAAAATCTCTAGAGTAACAAAATTCTAGGAAGTTCTTCTATACTAATCCTCAAAGTCTATCTTAGGGCTATGTGCTTTAGTCAGAGTTTATCTAAATCTAGTTTCCAAGGTTTGTAAAAAACATCCTCTGATACCAACTGTAACGCCCTGACCCTAGAATCTCAGAGTCAGTGCATTATTATGTGTCATTTTCATGATCACAAAAGATCATGTCTCAAAAGACCTATTAGTCTAGTAGCCTTGGAAGTACTAGATACATTCATAAGGGTTACATTACATCATAAAATGGAAAACTACAACAACGTTGTCTCCATAGACAACACTGGGATCCCATAGACTGTCCTTGTAGGTCATTAATAATATACTTCTTCGCATCTTGGGAAAAATGAAACATAGAAAGGGGTGAGCTCAGATGCTCAGTAAGGATAACAATATAGCAGAAACTTTCACAAATAAGCATAAACGTTTAAGGCAATGTATAGAACTAAAACAAAAGCCTTTTCAACATAAAATTCAACATAATATAGAAAATATAAATCGAAATAATTCCATTTACTTACTCAGATGGATATTATTCTAGTCTAATAATCACATGCAATATTAATAGCCACTTTCATAGTGATGGAATGCATAATGCCAGACTTTCATAACCACATAGTCAAGGCCTTATGCCAAGACTACAAATAAGATTTTATCAAGGCCTTTTTCCAAGACACTAGTTTGCCTCATGAGACATACCGATGAATCGAGGAGATATATTGGGCTCCACCCGTCACTTACTAAGTCCAATGCATTCCTCATATGAAAAGTTTTAAACATAACATAAACATTCATATTAAAACTAGCATAGTAAATGTCAATACTTTATCCATAAACCATGAATGGTACAAAAATAGAACATCCATAGTCAAACTTATCACAAAAACATCAATACAATATGGAAGTTTTGTATCATAATAATAAACTTCAAATAAGCTGACAATCCATCAAACGATGTTGACATAGATGAAATCAACACATTTTTTGAGAAATATCTCTTTCTATTTTAAAATCATTTAAAATTCATATAACTATAATATAAAAAAAATTATTTTGAAAATATTATTATAATCTTTTAAGGGAGTCTTCTCGATATTAAAATGGCATAAAATAGTTGCATCCACTGTATAAGTTAAAAAACATTCTTACCATAATTTTGTCGAAAAGGTCAAAAAGTACCTTGTTTTGAAAACAACGAAAAGATTCCTTTCAAAAACATATAAGTTAAAATAAGGGTATAAATTACTTTAACCCATTGTATATTAAATAGTAAAAATGTTTTGAAATACATTTTTGAGAATCATGGATGTGGATGACAAAGAGTTCCCAGCAGATACTTACATAAAAACAACATCGGATAATAAAGAGATTGTGAAATTAACCCTTACCTTGTACTTTTACTTGGTCGAGGGTATGTTAAACTCCTTTATAATGGTGAAATAATTGTTATTAAATTATATAAGAATCATATAAATTAGTATTATATCATATATGGTCTTTTAACATTGCTTTGTTAATAATATATTAGCATTATCGTCATTTCGGGTGTTAACTGATTCCTTTTCCTTAATATGATTTGTTATGTAAGTAATGTTTTTTATGGATAGTATGTATATTATTCATATTCAGAATGATATTAAGTCTTTAAATATTATTTTTAGTCATATAATGAAAATTATTCTTGAATGGATATGATGGGGAATGAATCTCATCATGTTCGTGGAGACTGTAATCCGTACGTACGCATGAGCGACAATATCATTCTCTTGATATTAAAATAATATATAATTGGATGGTATATCATAAATAAATAATTATTATATTGTTATATTTATTATTTACACCAATTACACATCATTATTATACTCATCAAAATAATAATGTATTGAATAACAATTACACCACAACGTGGAGACGGTAAGCCATACGTACGCACGTATGGTGAAATGTCATTCAAAGGATGGATAGAATAATGAATATGGTTGTACCATATTTATAATAACATCAAAGTATATAGAAGATACAGGATTTATTATTTTATAATGTAAAAAACAAAGAAAGAGGAAGTGGAAGAAGAAAAGAACTTGAAAGAGGTGATGAAATATTTACCTCTTCTTCGGGTTCTTCCTTTTGATTTGATCAAAAGGGATCTTTAGGTTAGCTTCCTGACTAAAGTAAGGAATCTAGGATGAAGGGAGGAATGTTTAGAGGGTATTAGGGTAGGATTTGGCTGAGTAAAATGGCATTGAAGGTGTGAATTAAAGATAAGGGGGAGTGCCTTTTATAAGAGGGGTGAGGGGCACCTTTGGAAAGGATAGAAATATTATTTTATAATAAAATCATTTTCGGTTTCAAATTGTTAAAAAAAAAATTTAAAGGATAAGGTGGTTATGGGTCGAAAACCACTTAACCAATAGGTTTTAGACCGTTTTGGGTCACTATATTAACGTTATCTTTTAGATTTAACTCTTAGTTAAATAGTTTAACATTTACCATGTCTCTTTGTATTTTTATATTATATGGTTAATAAACATACTATAAACTTCCAAGAGAACCCCAAGTGGTTTATTAATGATGAAACTATAATTCGATATGTCTTTTGGCCGAACCTTAGATTTTTAGGAATATAATATCAATTAATAATATAATACTTGTTTTAAATACTCTTTTATGTCAATTTTGACACTTTTTGGTATTTTTTCTAAATTTATAAGAGCACTTTTACTTCAAAAAAATTCAAATAACCAACCCTAACATGTCATATTAACCTATAAAATTAGTTGGATTCATAAAGAGTCTCAAATTACATTTATTTGGATATTTATAATCTCCATTATTTTAATATTTCATTAATAATGTAATTATTGCATCATCATTGTGTCATAAATAAATTTAATTATTTAATTTCTAAAAATTATAAATAAAATACAATTATATAGGAAATATTTTTATCTTTATAATGAATATTTATATTCTAATTTATCTTATGTGTAACCCTATATTAAAAAGGGTTTAGTTATTAAACATTGAATTTAACACTTTTAACTCTTCTTTGAATTAAATAATAATAAATGTCCTAATCTAATCCAAGTGGACCTAAAGGATCATATTTTATTCCTAAGGTTGTTTTTGGTCGAATTATACTTATCCAATAGAATTAGGACATGTGTTATAATAATAATAATATCATTTTTTCCCTTTAATTACCCTATTTACTTTTAATCGTGGTAAATAAATGTAAAAAGTTACTATTCACCAAAATATATATTCATCTTATTGAACCACATTTTACTTATTGATATCAACTATGTCTCTTAGATTTTTTATATTCAACTCACAGAAGCGGTAAAATTATTTTTTATGTAAATTTGCAAATGCTCCTGGGGGTGGGTAAAAGACGGTAAAAAGTTCAATAAAATTTTTATATATCTAAAATTATTATAAACTGACTCTAATGAATTACATTGAATTTATATAGGTATTATGTATCTATTTTTACCTAAAATAAATTTAAACAAAATAAATAATTATTTAAATAAAAATTCGGTTTTAAACAATAACTCAGTGTTTTCACTATTCATCAAAAATTGAAAGTTTTTAGAAAAATACTAAAATTTTACCCTACGCTAATTTTGATATTCCGAATCTAAAAATGAAGTCCATTTTGTAAGATAAAATTTATAAAATTTCAAAAAATGGATATTACTATTCATAATGTCTAGTTTGATTGGTTTTGGTGTGTTAGAACTCGAATTTGCATACAACACACGCTATTGTATTATTCAAAGAGAAGCATAACGTGGAAGCTTGGGGTGTTACATTCTCCCCACCTTCAAATAATTTCATCCTTGAAATTTCTAGAATATTACTAAATAAAAAAATTGGGTGGTTCTTCCTCATAAGTTCTTCGGGTTCCCACGTTGCCTCTTCCATTTTATGGTTTCTCCATAGAAATTTTACCATATGAGTCGTCTGCTATCTCAACAATTGTTCTCTTATATCAAGAACCTTGACATGTTCTTCGCAATAAGATAGATCGGGTTCCAGTTCTAATTCACCATAGGTAAGTACATGCATTGGGTCAGTCATGTATTTTCTCAACAGTGATACATGGAACATATCGTGAGCTTTGGAGAGACTTGGTGGAATTGAGAAACGGTAAGCTATAGTCCCAATTCGTTCTAGAATTTCAAAAGTTATGATGTTCCTGGGACTCAATTTTCCCTTCTTACCGAAATGTATAACACCCTTCCATGGAGATACCTTCAAGAAAACATGATCTCCTACCTAAAATTCCAAATCCTTCCTTCGGTTATCGACATAGCTCTTTTGCCTACTTTGAGATGCTTTGATGTGGGTTTGGATTACCTTCACCTTTTCCATCATTTCCTCCACAATTTCTGGGCCTACGAGTTTTCTTTTTCCATCATCATCCCAACAGGTTGGTGTGTGACATCTCTTTCTATATAACGGTTCATATGGTTCCATCTGAATACTTGAATGGAAGCTATTATTATAGGAAAATTATACCAGAGTTAAATATCGATCCCACGTACCTTGAAAGTCAAATGAGCATGATCTCAACATGTCTTCTAAGGTCTAAATAGTCCGTTCTGATTGTCCATCAGTGTGGGGGTGGTAGGCAGTGCTCAAATGAATTTCAGTATCCAGGGCTTTCTAAAGACTTTTCCAGAATCTTGATGTAAAATGGGGATCACGATCAGAAACAATCAATAGGGGTACACCATGAAGTCTCACAACTTCCTTAATATATGGTCTTGCTATATGTTCAAGTGGTAAATCTTCCCTTATAGCCATAAAATGTGCTGACTTGGTAAGACGATCAATAATGACCCATATTTCATTGTTCCTTCAAGGAGTCTTTGGTATCCCCATGACAAATTCCATCGTGATATCATCTCATTTCCATTCAGGTATGGGAAGAGGTTACATGACTCCTCCAGGCTGTTGCCTTCCATCTTTTACTTGTTGAAAAACCATACATCTTGACACAAAATCAGCAATCTCCCTTTTCATGTTTTCCCACCAAAAATGTTCCTTCAAATCTATATACATTTTAGTGCTCCCATGGTGTATAGAGAAATTGGAACTATGTGCATCATCCAACAATTCCCTTTTTAGATCAGGTATATCGGGAACACAAAGTCTCTTCCCAAATTTCAAATTTCCATCTTCATAAACAAAGTCACTAAATCTCCCAACATTAACAACTTTAATCTTCTTTTGAAACTCTTAATAACCGGTCTGAGAACTCTTTATCCTTTCTAGTAAAGATGCTTTGGCCACTATTTGAAAGAGTATTGATGTTTCACCTTCAATGGTGATTCTCATATCCATATTTACTAGATCCATGTATATAGGATCCTTTTTAACTCTCATCTTGTTCAAAACTCCATGATCCTTTCTACTCAAAGAATTTACCTCCTTATTTTCCTTCTTCGGGTGGTAGTGTATAGTGAAATCATAATTCTTGGGTAGTTCAATCCATCTCCTTTGCCTCATGTTGAGTTCTTTCAGTGATAAAATATACTTCAAACTCTTATGATCGGTATATATCTCACATTTTTCACCATAGATATAGTGTCTACAATTTTTTCAAAGCAAATATTACATATTCTAACTCAACATCATGAGTAGGATAGTTTTTCTCATGAATTTTTAGTTGTCATGATGCATAGGCAATAAACTTATCATTCTGCATAAGGACACAACCAAGTCCTTTATTTGAATCATCACTATTAATAACAATCCCATCATTCCTTAATAGTAGAGTCAAGATAGGAGCATTGACTAATATTCTCTTCAATTCTTCAAAACATTCTTCACAATATTTTTTCCAAACAAATTTAACCCCTTTTCGTGTGAGCTTTGTTAATGGGTTAGCCAACCGGGTAGAATTCTGGACGAAACGTCGATAATAACCTGCTAAACCAATAAAATTTCGTAACTCAGTTATAATCATTAGTGATGGTCATTATTGGATTTCATTATTCTTAGAAGGATCAACAAAGATTCCATCCTTGGAGACAATATGATCAAGAAAAGAAATATCATGAAGCCAGAATTTATACTTGATAAACTTCCCATATAATTCGTGTTTTCTAAGAGTATTCAGTATAATGTTCAAGTGATTTTCATGATCTTCATAGCTTTGGGGGTATACTAAGATATCATCAATAAATAACACTACAAAGTCATTAAGATATTACTTGAAAACTCTATTCATTATATCCATGAAGATAGAGGGTGCATTAGTCAACCCAAAAGGCATTACAGTAAACTTGTAATACCCGTACCAGGTTCGAAATGTTGTTTTTAGAATGTATTCTTTCTTCACACACAATTCATGATATCTAGATCTAATTTCAATCTTTGAAAATTATTGATCTGTATGAATTTGGTCAAATAAATCATCAATTCGAGGTAGGGGATACTTGTTCTTTATTGTTATAGCATTGATCTCCCTGTAGTCAATGCATAACCTCATAGATCGATCTTTCTTCTTAACAAAAAAGACAGGGGCTCCCCATGGAGAAACACTAGGGAGAATAAATCCCTTATTACTAAATTCTTATAGATGTTTCTTTAGTTCCACTAATTCCATAGTGGCCATTCTATAAGGGGTCTTAGATATGGTCCTTGATCTAGGAATGAAATCAATGGAAAACTCAATTTCTCATTCTGGATGATGTCCAGGTAAATCTTCTGGAAACACATCAACATATTCTTTCACAATAGGTACATCCTCTATTTTAACATTCCTTTCCTCACCCACAGTTATTTCATTCTCTTCCTCCTCAATAATTGAATTTATTTGAGCTACTATGGGTGGATCTAAATAAGAATTAGGTGGTGACAATTCTGCTCTAAAGATAAGGTGTTCTTTATCATTGTCATCATAAATAGTAACCTCTTTCTTCTTACAATAAATTTTTGCATCACGGTCCGAAATACAATCCATACCAAGGATTATATCAAATTCAATCATAAGTATGATGATGAGATCAGCAGATAAAGAATATTTATATGCCCTAATGGGAACTGATTCACAAAACTTTATAGCAATGATACTTTCCTTGGGAGTTTTGACTGACAACTCCCTTGTTAAATAAAATTATAAATATCTAATTTTCTTAGCAAAAAAGGAAGATATGAAACAATGAGATGATCCAGAATCAAATAAACCATTGGCTAAACTTGAGGAAACAATAAAATTACCTGCCACTACATCTTTCAGAGCTTCAACCTCAGCAGTAGTGATAGCATAAGCTTGGCCTTGATCCCTTGTCCTTTTCTGAGGTAAGTTCCCCCTACTCTTAGGAAATTCATTTGTCTAATTCCACCTTTCTCTATAATTGTATCATTCAACATTGAAAGCCTCTTTCTTCCCCTTGCAATAACGAGATTGGTGTCCTTTTTCACCACACTTGTAACAGACTCACATTCCCTTCAAGAAAGTACCAGGGTGTTTCTTCACACATTTACTGAAGGATGGATATTCAATTTTTCACTTCTTCCCCTTATTTCCATTTCCAGAGTGTTCAATAGATCTCTTCTTCTCTTTCTTTTCTTTAAAGTCTTAAGACATAGAGAATTCTTCTTCTGTCTTGATAGCACATAAGATAATATCTTTGTACGATGAGAAGTATTGTGAGACTAATGCTCGACAGAGAAATGGTTTTAACCCATCAAAGAAACAATCAATATTACTTCTTGGGTTACGTATATAATCTGCAACATGCCTCTATAACCTTGTAATGTTAGCTTCATACTTCACAACATTATAATCCTCCTTTTACCTCATACTCAGAAATTGTCTTTCCATATCTGGTCGATGGTCATGAGGAAAGTATTTTTCTAAGAATATTTATTTAAACTCCCTCCATTACATATTTGATACTGCATCATCTTTCTTTGTGTTTTGAATCAATGACCACCATTGATCAGCATCTTTAGTGAGGCGGTAAACTTCCATGAAAACTTTTTCTCTTTCGCTACTCCCCACGGCGTGGAATATTTTCTCTAAGGAATTTATCCATTGCTCAGCTACTAATGGATTTGTACCCCCATTTAATGTTGGTGGTTGTTGCCTCATGAAGCGGTCTAACATTGATCCTCCGCGTTGTGGATCAGGGTGCTCCATACGGGTAAGGTTATTATTCATAACATGTGTGATTTCTCCTAGTAAAGTGATAAGATGATCAGCACTAGTTGTATCACCAACTCCACTATAATTATCTTGATCATAAGGGAAATACCTACATGGAGTGTGTTCATTGATACGGTTTCCATTCCTTCCACTAGGCGCAATTTCTAAACAATGGCATAAACTAGATTAGTTTCTGAATCGAAATACATAATTCCAAACTTGCAAAACACATAACATAAATTGAACAGTTTGTGGATATAATCCATAATCATAAAAATGTTTTCTTTGAGTAAGTATATACTCATAAACCCTTCATAATGGTTTGTAAAGCAAATGATAATTATCCTAAGCATATCCCCCGGGAGTGTCGTAACCAAGACTGCTGCAAGGCCTGTTGTCGTGCACCAGTTCCCATTAGAGTCTAGCTCAAAGTGGTGTTTTCAGGTTTTACCCCTAGATACATCTATGCCAGATCCGCCTCTACCAGCTCGTATCTAGACAATGATGTATTTGCTTGCAAAACTCACAAAAATCTCTAAAGTACCAAAATTGTCGGAAGTTATTCTATACTAATACTCAAAGTCTATCTTAGGGCTATGTGATCTAATCAGAGTTTATCTAAATCTAGTTTCCAAGGTTTGTACTAAACTTCCTATGATACCAACTGTAACGCCCCGACCCCAAAAGCCCAGAGTCGGTGAATTATTACGTATCATTGGCATGATCACAAAAGATTAAGTCTCAAAAGACCAATTAGTTTAGTAGCCTTGGAAGTACTAGATACATTCATAAGGTTTACATTACATCATAAAATGGAAATGTACAACACCAATGTTTCCATAGAAAATAATGAGATCCAATAGACTATCCATGAAGGTCATTAATAATATACTTATTTTCATCCTGGGAAAAATAAAACATAGAAAGGGGTGAGCTCAGATGCTTAGTAAGGATAACAATAAATCATATTCTTTCATAAATAAGCATAAACATTTAAGGTAATGTATAGAACTAAAACAAAAGCCTTTTCAACATAAAATTCATCATAATATAGAAAATATAAATCCAAATAATTTCATTTACTTACTCACATTCATATTCTACTAGTCGAATAATCACATGTAATATCAATAGCCACTTTCATAATGATGGAATTCATAATGCCAGACTTTCATAACCACATAGTCAAGGCCTTGTGCTAAGACTACAAATAAGATTTTTTTCAAGGCCTTGTGCCAAGACACTAGTTTGTCCTATGAGACCTACCAATGCATCAAGGAGATATAGTAGGCTCCACCCGTCACTTACTAAGTCCAATGCATTCCTCATATGAAATGCTTTAAACATAACATAAACATTCGTATTAACACTAGCATACGAAATTTCATTACTTTATCCATAAACCATGAATGGTATAAAAATAGCACATCCATAGTCAAAAATATCATGAAAACTTCAATACAATATAGATGTTTTTCATCATAATAAATCAACTTCAAATAATCTTATAATCCATCAAAGTAAGTTGACATATATGAAATCAAAACATTTTTTTAGAAATATATCTTTCTATTTTGAAATCATTTAAAAGTCGTATAATTATAAAAGAAAAAATTTATTTTGAAAATATTCTTATAATCTTGTAAGGGAAGCATCGATGATTTCAAAAAGGTGGAAAATAGCTGCACCCTCTGTATAGGTTTGAAAAACATTCTTACATTAATTTTTTCGAAAAGGTCAAAAAGTACCTTATTTTGAAAACAACAGAAAGATTCCTTTCAAAAACATATAAGGTCAAATAAGGGTATAAATGAATTTAACCAATTGTCTATTAAATAGTAAAAAAAAATTGAAATACATTTTAAACAAACATGGATGTGGATGATAAAGAGGTCCTAGTAGATACTTACATAAAAACAACCTCTGATAATAAAGAGATTGTGGAATTAACCCTTACCTTTTACTTTTCCTTGGTAGAGGGTAGGTTAACCTCCTGTGTAATGGTGGAATAATTTTTATTAAATTATATAATAATCCTATACATTAATATGATATCTTATATGGTCTTTTAACATTTCTTAGTTAAAAATATCTTAGTATTATCGTCATTTCAGGTGTTAACTGATTCCTTTTACTTTATATGCTTTGTAACGTAAGTAATGTTTGTTATGGATAGGATGTATCTTATTCATATTCATAATGATATTAAGTCTTTAAATATTATTTTTTATAATCTATTGAAAATTAGTCTTGAATGGATACGATGGGGAATGAATCTCATCGCGTCCGCAGAGATGGTAATCCATACGTACACACGAGCGACAATATCATTCTTTTGATATTAAAATAATATATAATTGGATGTCATATCATATATACAGAATCACTATCATGTTATATTTATTATTTATATTAATTAAACATCATTATTATACCCATCCAAATAATAATGTATTGAATATCAATTACACCACGACGTGGAGACGGTAATCCATATATATGCACGTATGGTGACATTTCATTCAAAGGATGGATAGAATAATGAATATGTTTGTACCATATTTATAATTGTAAAGACCCGAAAAATTCAAGGAAATTTTTTTCTTAATTTTCTTTGGATTTTTACAAGAACGCAGTTTCTGACGGCACCTGATTCCGAGGCCCGGTGTGCCCGGAATCATTTTCTGAAGTTTGGCTCGGGTACGTTCAGTGAACGGACGAGCGGGTTTTTCTAACTTTTGAACCGGTGCTCGAAATCGAATTCTGAGTTAACTGATGGAATCGTAGTGCCAGTAATTGCTTAGAAACGCCTCTTCTGGAGTTTCGTTTCTCAGGTGTGGTTTTAATTTTTTTGGGCTTAAAGTTAAGAAATAAAATAAATTTGTACGACAAACATTATTTCATTTCACTTAAGTTAATTGGAAGACACTTGAAGCCACTTAAAGAAGCTTAAGCTAAGTTGATGCAGATAGGGTGATATCCAGAAATATCCTACCCTCTTGGTAGGATATTTGTGAGGTGGGGCCCGCACGAGCCCCACCGTTTCTTTCCGCTAAGTAACGCACTCGCGAAAACCCGTCATTATGAAAGTCAACTGACGCGTTTTCTTAATTTCTTAACGCACCAATTAATTGGGCGGTTTTATTCGTTGAATTAATTCGTTGAATTAATTCGATGAATTAATTTAATCGTTTCTTAACCTGTTTTTTTCAATCCGTTGGCGTAATAATAAAATAAGACCAACGCACGACTTCTGGAGAAATGCTCGTTGAGAGGTTTTGACAACTTTGTGCCTTCATCCTCCTTCGCGAAGAACGCGAAGAACGGAAAGAACGCGAAGAACGCCGTCACCCTCGGAGATTGATGACTCTTCTTCCGAGACGTTCTTCCCCGCAACAATCTCCGATCACCAACTGCTTGAGGTAGGAGATTTCGAGTTTCTTTTAAATCTTCTTTGTGGTTTATAACAACACATGGATTTAATCGATATAATTAAATCTTCATGTTATTGAACCTCGGAGTTCGTCAACGCATCACCGTATTCCACGACGACGCGATGCCTTTCCGCGACGACGCGACGCCCTTCCGCGACGATGCGACGCCCTTCCGCGACAACGCGACGCCCTTCCGTGACGCGACGATCACCTCCTTCCGCAGCGATCAATTCCGTGAAGAACGCGCATGCGACGACTTGACGAGGTAGGGGTTTGTTTGTGAAATAACTTTATATTCCCGTGATTGTTCCTTTTAAAACTAAGAACCTGGATCAAGTTCAATTTTAATTTTATTAAAATTGTACCTTGCTTTTATTCATCTGTTGAATATTTCTCCCGATTGTTATTATCTAACGTGGAGGGTGCGGGCCAACAAACACGGCCCAACAACCCTCCGTAGTTCTTCCTTGTTGTGCGGATTTCGCGGGCGATGACAAAACGTGTTGCAGAGGCAATTTAATGATCCCGCAGTGAAGAATGGAACCCGGGAGGAATAGCGGCGCAGACGGGAAGGAAATTGGACCACCGGAGCAACTCCGGTGGCCCGCGGAAGCTTCCGCCGGCGCGCCACACCGGCGGCCGGCCACCAGGCGGCGGCGGCGCCCAGCACGCCGCCGGGAAAACCTCAACGCGGCTGAATCCGCGGTGGCGGGGCGGTTCTGCGGCCGTGCGGAACCGCGGTTCCGGGACGCGGCGGCCCGGCCGCATCCAGGAGATCCAGGGCGGCCCCCCGCGGGGGCCGCGGTGTTGTCACGTGGGGGCATGCACGCCCCCCGTGTTGCTCGGCCGCTCGGCCGAGCCGCGCCGGACCGGCCGGCCGAGCCGGGCCGCGCCCTGGCCTGGCCGGACCAGGTCGGGTCGACCCGGTTCGGCCGACCCAGGGGGGGTCGGGCCGGGTCGGTCCGGGCCCAGACCCCGTCTTCGGACCGTTTCAGTCTTTTTCCCGTAACTTGATCTACGGGCCTCCGAACGACGCGCCGTCAGCGGCGATGCGATCCTCGGATCGAGATGGTCGTTTCGGTATATCGCACTCAAGGTTTCGGAATACTTTGGGTTCAGCCGGGTTGGTTCGTACACGAAACCAACCGGGCCCTCGGAGCGGAAACGCTCATATCTTGAGCGTCAGACGTCCGATTGAAGTGCCGTCGACTTCGTTGAATTCCTCTAAGTGAGACGGATCTTTTGGCATACTCCGCCCGAGGTTTGGATTCAGGTGGAGTACGGTCGGGTTGGTTTTTCCTTAAAAACCAACCGGGCCCCTAGGACGAAAAAGCCAATATCTCTCAGACCGGGCGTCCGATTGACGCGCCGTCTGCGACGTTGAGTTCCTGTTGACGATACGGAACTTTTGGATACATCAACTCTAGACTATGTGTCAGTTGATGTATCAGCCTCTCGGCTCGTGGAGCGGACCCTCCCGAACGAGCTTGTTGTGTGCGGGAACCCTAGAGCTGGCTACGACTGCTACTGTGACGACGACGACTGTGCAGAGATCCTCAGTGGACTGCGACGAAGACTGTGCAGAGATCCTCAGTGGACTGCGATGACTACAACACTCAGTGATCCTTTGTGGGTCAGTGCTACAGGTCCTGTGTGGGCCCGATCCTGTGTGGGTCCGATCCTGTGTGGGTCAGCGCTCAGCGGTTCTGTGTGAGCCAGTGCCTACAGGTCTTGTGTGGGCCCGATCCTGTGTGGGTCTTTGCGGGGGTTAGTACCTATCGATCCTTCGTGGGTTCGACGACTTAGATGGATCAGTGATCATCTCTATCGTCATTTGAAGAAGTATACATGTGTGAGTTGAAACTCTGTTTTACCTTCCTTTGTGGATTGTGTTGAGTTATCCTGTGTGGATTTACGTTTTACTTTCCTTTGTGGATTGTGTTGAGCTATCCTGTGTGGATTTACGTTTTACTTTCCTTTGTGGATTGTGTTGAGCTATCCTGTGTGGATTTTACGTTTGGCTTTCCTGTGTGGACTAGGTTGTACTTGAGCACAGATGTTGGAGCCGAGCGAGTATTGATGACTTAGGTATATGTATGGGAATATACCTAAGCCTTGTCGGATGTTACTTCGTGATTTTATCTTTCCTTTTTGGATTATCCTTTGTGGATTTCGGGAGACCTTCAGGGGTCTCGGGGTCCCTACTAAGTAGCTTATACTCACCCCTGCACGGGCTATGCCCGCACTTCGTTGTGTTGGTTGCAGACGACGGACAGCGCTGATCGTGGTGGAGGCTTGCGGAGCAAGACGGTACATGGAGGTGGACCACTGGGCGGGACGTACTCGGAGCGGTCAGGTGGACCCGAGGAGCAGTGGAGGCTTTCTGTACCCACCCTTTAGGTGGGACTTCCAGAGGATGGCTCGACGTTGCGGCTTTACTTTTCAGTTGCTGTTTTTCCCCTTTCAGTTGTACTTTACTGTTGGACTTGTATTTCCGGACCCCTTTTACTTTCCCTCACTTACTGTTGTACCAGCTTTTACTTGGTGTTTACTTTTCCGCTTTCTTTCTCTGTGGTTCTTGTTTACATTACAAAGGCAATGCCTTCCCCTTTTCTGGGATTTACACCTTGGTGCTAGTCGCCAGCCCCTGGCCTATGGAAGGCGGGCTTGGGGTAGTCACGGCATGGGCCCCGAGGACGGGTCATGACAATAATAACATCAAAGTATATAGATGATACTGGAGTTATTATTTTATAATGGAAACAACAAATAAAGAGGACGTGGAAGAAGAAAGGAACTTGAAAGAGGTGATGAAATATTTACCTCTTCTTCGGGTTATTCCTTTTGATTTGATCAAAAAGGCTCCTTAGGTTGGCTTCGTGACTAAAGAAAGGAATCTAGGATGAAGGTAGGATAGTTGATATTGTATTTGGGCAGGGTTTGGCCGAGCCAAATGGCTTTGATGGTGTGAATTAGAGAGAAGGGGGAGTGCCCTTTTATTAGTGGGGTGAGGTCACCTTAGGAAAAGCTAGAAATATTATTTTATAATAAAATCATTTTCAGTTTCTAATGGTTCCAAAATTAATTCTTTAATGTCTAAGATGTGGATGGGTCGAAAAAAACTCAACCAATTGGTTTTAGAGATGTTTGGGTCACTATATTAACTTTATCTTTTAGATTTAACTCTTAGTTAAATAGTTTAACATTTACCATGTCTCTTTGTATTTTTATATTATATGGTTAATAAACTTACTATAAAAATAAAAGAGAATCCCAAGTGGTTCATTAATGATTCACCTATCATTATATAAGTCTTTTTTATGAACCATAGATTTTCAAGAATAGAATATCAATTAATAATATAATATTCGTTTTAAAAACTCTTTTTTGTCAATTTTGACACTATTTGGTATTTTGTTTTTTTATAATTCATTACAGTATTATTACTTCAAACAAAATTCATCCAACCAACCCTAACATGTCATATTAACATTGAAAATTAATTGAATTCATAAAAAGTCTCAAATTACATTTATTTGGATATTTATAATATCCATTATTTTAATATTTCATTAATTAGGTAATTACGACATCATCATTGTGTCATAAATACATTTAATTACTTAATTTCTAAAAATTATAAATAAAATTAAATTATGTAGGAAATTTTTTTATCTTTCTAATAAATATTTATATTCTAATTTATCTTATGTGTAACCCTATATTAAAAATGGTTTTGTTATTAAACATTGATTTAACACTTTTAACTCTTCTATGAATTAAATAATAATAAATGTCCTAATCTAATCCAAGTAGACCTAAAGGATCATATTTTATTACTAATTTTGTTTTTGGTAGAATTATACTTAACCAATATATTAGGACATGGGTTAGGGTAATAATAATATCATTTTTACCCTTAATTACTCTATTAACCTTTATCCGTGGTAAATAAAAGTAAAAAGTTACTATTTACCAAAAATTATTTTCATCTTATTGAACCAAATTTTATATACTGATATCAACCATGTCTCTCAATGTTTTGAAATTCAACTCACAGAAACGGTAAAATTAAGTTTTATGTAAATTTTCAAATGCTCCTAAGAGGTGGGTAAATGACGGTAAAAAATTTAATAAATTTTTTATATATCTAAAATTATTATAAACTGACTCCAATGAATTAAGTTGAACTTCTATAGGTATTATATATCTATTTTTATATAAAATAAATTTAAATAAAATAAATAATTATTTAAATTAAAATTCAGTTTCAAACAATAAATCAGTGTTTTTCACTATTCATCAAAAATTGAAAGTTTTCAGAAAAATACCAAAAATTCAGCCTAAGTTAATTTTGATATTTAGAATCCAAAAATGAAGTCCATTTAAAAAGATAAAATTTATAAAATTTCAAAAAAGTGATTATCACTATTCATAATGCCTAGTTTGATTGGTTGTGGTGTGTTTGAACTCGAAGTTTCGTACAACAAACAATATTGTATTATTCAAAGAGAAGTGTACCATGGAATCTTGGGGTGTTACATCAGAGTACACAGAATGTCCAGTGGGCCACACTCCATCTTTCCTCCAGGATACATGATTACTGGTCACCTTAGCCATATATGGGATTCACAATTTGGACCTTTACCCAAAGAGACTACACACGTGTCCAATTGGCCACACGGTATGTAATCCAACTTACCATGTTCCATTCTGTCCTGTTCAACACGTGGTGTAAGAATTAACTACACCGCATGACAATAATGCACACAAATTGAGTAATTTCCAAATTACTCCCGATGTACTGAGCACAACTACACGGTGTGTAATATAGACTAGATGGGATGTTTGTAATATTACAAGGCGTGTAACTTTGAATACATGGCGTGTACTGTCGTGTTACTTGGACAGAATCATCGGCACATCCTGATGAGATACTTGTTTTAATTTTATTTAAAAAATTATTTTATTCTGTTATATCTATATGAAACACAAATAGGAACAAAAAATCTCGAAATTTAGATTATAATAATGATTAAACATGAATTTGAAAACTAAATTATTAAAGCGTAAATCATCAATGAATTATTTAAATAATTATAAACGATGATGAACCTCACATTAATACCACTTTAAGGATCTAGGTGTAGTAGAAACGTGGTGGTTGGGAGGGTCCAACCTTGATTTTAATGTAATTGATAACCAATCTTTGATTAATACAATGAGGAACACTAGTATCCATGGATTAAAATTAAAGATTTAGATGAAGAGAAGAAAAATGCCAGATCTGAGAAAGAAGATCTTTCACATCATGTTTATAATTAATATTTTAATTTATAAAGAAATTAAATACCTATATCTTTTATAATTTCATCATTGATTATCATTGATCATCCAAAATGACCCTTACGGATTTCCTTTTTTGTACTCACAAGGATCCAAAGTAGAATCCCTCTAGAAGTGATCTATCTATGCAACAATGGTCGCCGAATAATGCCACTCATTCTCCAGGTGCTAGCGCGATGAAGCGAATGTCTTCTATCAATCATTCTTAATCACTTGTTATTTGGTCTTGAATAACTTCTCTCGTTCTTGAGAGGTAGAGATGAGAGGAGTCGAGAGAGAAAATGTTTAGCTCAATAATTCTCAATTCATCGGGGTTTGGAACAATTGATGTACCTACCAATTAATCAACATCTGGTTTTAGTTACAATATTTAATTGTGAAATAGAAATAAAATGCAATTATAACTATTAGATAAAATCCATGCCACATAATAACAATAATTTCACTATTATTTGTGGTGTTGCAACTTGCACAAAACAGAACCACAAATGAAATCTCATTCCACATAATGATAAAAATATTATTATTATTTATTTTTCCAACTAGATAAACAATATTTACTGACTTGTAAATAATTAATTTATCAATGGACTTGTTCTTGGTCCATTTAAAGTCTTCATTAATTTACTGAACACCCAAATAAAATATTTTACTCTCTTAAAGAAATATTTTTATTTACAAACTAGTAAATAAATATTTTTTAAATGTTTAATAAAATAAATATATATATTTTATTTACTATATGGTGAATAAATATTTATTTAATTTATTCTATCATTTTAACGTGAATAAAATTATTCCTTGGTGTTGGGAATAATATTTATTCCATTAATTATCTTCAAATAGAATTTAATCAAGTCCACTAGAAGAACTTAGTGTGTGACCCTCTAGGAATATTTCTCATTGGAATTAGGTGGGTTTTCATAAAGTCTAATATTAGTGTCTAACAATGGTTCAAGACACCCAAGAGAAAGAACTTAATGTTTTAATGACGACATCCCCATACGAACATTCACTATGTAATATAATCCATTTTTCAAAAAAAATCATCATGCAGGTATCATGATGGTTTTATTAACATATATGATTGATACATCATTCTTTGACTACCTAAAATAAACTTGTCATTACACCATTTTCATTGAATTTAGGGAGATTATTCTATTTAAATAAAAGGGTCAACATATCAACTTCTATAAATGGAAGGGAAAAAACCTTCTTCAACTTATCCATTAATAACATGTCATTCGTGACGCACCCAACATACCCTACTTCCTTCCAACATATGGCTTGATGGTTTTTATTGGTAAATAAAAGTATGTGAGTCATGAAACCTATTAATAATAATCTTAAAATCTAAAGAATGTTAAACAATCTTAGAAATAGAAATATATGATGACACCAAAGCATGTGGAATTCTTACTAGTGGGTATGTTCTTATAATCTACCATCTTGGAGACTACCAAGTGAGAACTTCATGAGAAGAAATCTCACCCACTTACGAGTACTTGAACCTAACGGTATATATACTATGTTTCCCATTATAGTATCTCATCCAACTGGAGAACTATATTTAAAAATATTTTCATAGCACTTCAAGGTTCTCATCAAAGTAGGGAACTGCTATGACCCTATTAATGTGAAAAATACTCTAAAACATTATTACATTATAGTCATGAAGAATAATGAAAAATATGTAATAAGATGTTTAATATTTATATACATTAAACATTAATGTAATAAAAGTACAAATAGTTTGTTCTAGGACACAAACCTTAAAAAATCCCCCTTGTATGAGAGCCAACTACCTATGACTTTTAGTCCTTTAGACCTCACATGATGATCATGTTTCTGCTAATTCAAGGCTTTAGTCAAGGGGTCCTCCATGTTGTCTTCCGTGGAAATAATTATCATTGAAACTTCACCTCTATAAGAATAATCCCTCAAGATATGATACTTTCAAAGTATATGATTTCTTTGCTAATGTAAACTTATCTATTTTGGGAGAGCCACTATTTCAGTATTATCTGTAATGTCCTGGATCTGGGTGCCCCGAACCTAGTTGGTCACATGACCTCAAGAGCATTTCCCCAAACGCCAGAGGATGATGACTAGAAGCGAGGGCCCAGTTCTGATAGTGGGGAAACTATGCCCTCATTTTTTAAAGTGTAGCGTAGCAGAATACAAGATAAAACATACAACAACAGCAAAACAAGTAAAACATACATAACTAAAATGAAAAAATGCAGTAAAAGATAACCAAAAGTTATATAGATAATTATGAAACATGTATCTACTTCTAAGAAAATAGCCAGAACATGTTACACAACAATACAATACAATGGAAAGTACGGGTTCCACAAACAAGACAAAATAGTGCAACGGGAACTCGACAGCATTGCAAGCCTATGCTCGGTCCCATTCTATTCTACTCCTCTACAAAAAAATCTAGTACCTATATAGGGACCCTTTCCCTTATCCACACATGCAGAAACATAGTCTGTTTGGGCCGAAGACATGACCCAAATAGGGTGTGAGAAATAAATCCCAATAGGCACCCATCAAAGGACCGTGCCCAACTATCAATGTAAATGTGCAACAGAGTGTGCAGTAGTAAAATGCAAAAACTAAGAATTACTCAAAAGTAACTAAATTTACTAGTTATATTGACATTTTAATATTCATTTAATCATTAAATATAAGGAAATCACCACAGTGAATTTTCTAAGTAAAGAGTCAGTGTTCTCAGGCATGTAAACCCTTACCCTTAGGTAAAGAGAATCCAAACCCACAAGAATCTTCCCACATGCATATTGAATAATGCCCATAGGCGTACGAGGTGTCGCCCACAGGTACAGAATCTACTACCCACAGGCACGAAAGAAGTTGCCCTCAGGATGAACAGAGCACTGCCCACAGGCTAATCCCAACACTTCCCTCAGGCTAACAAGCAACCGGTCCATGACCAATATATAAACAAGCAATTTATATACAATTTCTCTCAAGGTAATTTAATAAATGCTAAAATTTATGGTATACCCTTGGGTAACCTGGACAAATGGATAAACAGAGGAACACACCCCAGGGGTCGCCCAATATCCAAGAAGTGATACCAAACAACAGTTTTACAATTTCATTAAATTACCTTTTCAATTCTAGGTATTTAAAATAGCCAAGGCCTCAGCCACATGACACCCCAATATGGGTTCGTTGAACTTTGGTACACAAAAACGCACATCAGTTGGAATTTAAACACCAGAACACCAACCTCGACTGCCCCTGATCGGTATACGTGAACGAAACTCCTCGAATCGTCCAAGAACAATGTAGATCTAAGGTAAAATAATTCCCATTCAAACGTAAATAACTTCCCCTCAGGAAAGAATTGTTAAGAACGGCTCAAGGAGAGGGGAGTTCTTACCCGTACGGTTCCAACAAGATCGAAAGAGGCGGAATCAGATTCCTAGTGCTCGATCGGGTGATCTCCAAATATCTAGCCGTCCTCCTGAGATCTTCTCCAGTTCTAAGCCTTCTCTATGAACAGAGGAGGCTACTGCCCATTTTAAGTGATAAAAATAGACTACACGGCATGTACTATTGAGTACACGGTGTGTACTTTCCATTTTTTTAACTATTCCTACGGTGGCTTCATTCCACTGCGGTATTTTTCATCTGTCGACATGAGTACACGGCGTGTAATAACTGAGTACATGGCGTGTAATTTTTCTCAGCTGGTGGCTACCTTCACCGCCTTACTATTCACCTACCGAATGAATACACAGCGTGTAAATACCCTATACACAGCGTGTAGTCGGTTTTTACACCCATCATCGTCGACAGGCCTACACACCCTGTGTATTCTTTCCACACGGCTGAAGTACATGGCTTGTGGAAAAGTACATGGCGTGTAGTCACAGAAATTAAGATTTCCTACCATTTTCCATATTTTCACAAAAACACTTAAGGAAAAAGAAAAGAAGAAACATGTACCTCAAGAATAAGAACTGGGTTCTTACAAACTTCCCTCATTAAAGCAATTTGTCCTAGAATTTCCCTTCCAATGGTGGTAAAGATAAAGCACAGAATAACTCTGGACATTGGTCACGTACGTTGGTCTCCCGCTCCCAGGTTTCGTCCTGCACTCGGCCATGTTTCCATAGCACCCATATGAGAGGATCTGACTGGCCTCAGAAAACCTTCGTGCTCCTGTCAAAAATACGAATCGGATTCTCCTCAAAGGATGCCTCTATCTGAATCTCAACCTCCTCTGGATAAAAGACGTGAGATGAGTCTGAATGATAACGGCAGAACTGAGATACATGGAAGACGTCATGAATGGCCCTGTACCTATGTGGTAACTGCAACTTATAGGAAACCGGACCAACTCTCTCCAGAATCTCAAATGGACCAACATACCTCGGTGAAAGTTTACCATGTCTCATGATCATCTTGTGTACCAACCTTGGTGAAACATGAAAGAAAACCTGACCCCCGATCACGAACTCTAAGGGTCGTCTGTGGCGATCAGCATAAGATTTCTGACGAGACTGCGCAGTAGCCATCCGCTTCTGAATCAACTGGACCTGCTCAGAAGTCTCCAGCACGAGACGTTGTCCCAGTAAAGCTGCCTCACCTACCTCTATCCAGCACAAAGGTGATCAGCATGGCCTACCATATAAAGCCTCGTAAAGTTCCTTCTCAATAGTTTCCTGAAAACTGTTATTTTAGGCAAACTCGACCAGGGGTATATTCTTCTCCTGAGAGCCCCAAAAGTCCAGGACGCATGCACTCAGAATGTCCTCTAGCACATGTATTGTACGCTCTGACTGGCCATCAGTCTGAGGGTGGTAAGCTGTTCTCAGAAGCACCTGTGTACCCAGTGCCCTTTAAAAACACTTCCAGAAATGAGATGCAAAGCGGGCATCCCTATCTGGAACGATAGAATGAGGAACCCCATGAAGACGTACAACCTCTCAGATATACAGCTTTCTGAGCTCGTCAACACCAAAGGTCTCCCTGATCTGCAAAAATTGAGCTACCTTTGTGAGTCTGTCCACCACAACCCACACGGTATCGTTGCCTCAAGGTGACCTCGGAAACCAAGTCACGAAGTCCATCGTGATATCATCCCATTTCCACTCTGGAATGGGTAACTATTGTAACAGTCTTGCTGGCCTCTGATGCTCTGCCTTCACCTGCTGACAGGTGGAACATCTCGTAACAAAACCAGCTACTTCTCTCTTCATACTTGGCCACCGGTACTGACGTATCAAGTCATGGTACATCTTGGTAACTCCAGGATGAAGTGTTCAAGCTGAAGCATGAAACTCCTACATCATCTCCTCAAGTATATCCCATGGAATCCATACTAGTCTATGGAAATGTAGTACCTCATCATTGCCTATCGTCCATCCAAGAGGAGGGTCCTCACTTGCCACCGACCCCCATAAAACTAGGCTTCCTAAATCAGATAGCTGTCTCATCCTCACTCTATCCAGGAGGGTTGAAGTCACAGCTAAAGATGAAAGATAGGTTTTCCCCTGACTGTCGTTCACCTCCAAATGCATCTCAGAGAACAAATTCATAAGCTGCCACTCACCACTGGACTCATGAACTGCCAGTGTCTGAGTCTTCCTGCTCAGTGCATCAGCAACTACATTACCCTTACCAGGTGTATAGGTAAGCTCAAAATCGAAGGACTGAAGGTATTCCACCCACCTTCGCTGCCTCGGATTCAAGTCACGCTGAGTAAAGATATACTTGAGACTTTTGTGGTTGGTGAAAACCAAAAAATTCTCTCCCAAGATATAATGTCTCCAACAGTGTAACGCATGAACAACTACAGCCAACTCAAGATCATGCGTCGGGTAATTCCTCTCGTGTGGCCTCAAATGACGAGACCCATACGCAACAACTCGATCACCCTGTATCAACACAGCTCCCAGCCCAATACTTGATGCATCATAGCAAACTTTATAGATCTTTCCCTGTTCTGGAAGTATCAGGATTGGTGTTGATGACAACCTTCCCTTCAGCTCCTGGAAGGTTGTCTCGCAAGCTTCTGTCCAAACGAACTTCACACCCTTCTTAGTCAAACCTGTCAATGGCACTACTAAGCGGGAGAAGTCCTGTATAAAATTCCTATAGTAACCAGACAGCCCCAAGAAACTTTTTATATCAAACATGTTCTTAGGCTGCTCCCAGGAAACTACTGGTCTCACCTTCTCTGGGTCTACTACAAAACCTGCCTTTGAGATGATATGACCCAAGAAGTGAATCAGATCCATCCAAAAGTGGCACTTTGAGAGCTTAGCATATAACTGATGCTCTCTCAGTGTACCCAATACTATTTAAAGATGGGTGGCATGGTCATGTCGAGTGTTAGAGTACACCAATATATCTTCCCCGAATACTACCACAAAAGAATCCAGATAAGGATAGAACACATGATTCATCAGAGCCGTGAAAACTGTTGGTGTGTTCGCGAGTCCGAACGGAATAACCAAGTTCTCATATAGACTATACCTACTTCTAAAGGTTGTGAGAGGTATATCAGATGGTCTAACGTGCAGCTGATGATATCCTGATCTCAATTTAATCTTCGAGAACACTCGTGCACCTCGAAGTTGATCAAAAAATCATCAATCCTTGGAAAGGGATATCGGTTCCTAACTGTCAATTGGTTCAGCTTCCGATAATACACACAGAGTCTGAGGGTACCGTCTGCCTTTTTCACAAAGAGGACCGGCGAACCCCAAGGAGAAGTACTGGTTCGGATAAAACCCTTTGACTTTAACTCCTCTAAGTATCTCTTGAGCTCCTGTAACTTAGGTGTATCCATCCTATAAGGAGGAATGGACACCAGTGCTGCTCTTGGCACAAGATCAATAGAGAAATCCACCTCACGCTCTGGCGGTAGACCTAAAAAGTAGTCTGGGAAGACATCCCTGAAATGATCAACCACTAGAGAAAAGTCCTTCTATCAATTCCCCTGATCATTTAGATATAAACTCGCAATCTGGGCTATGACTCCACCTCGCCCACGATGTTCTGGTCCAGCTCGACTTTCCTAAACATACCATTTGCCTTTGTATAGAAACTCTCTACCCTCGAGTGACGTGAAACACACCCTGCGACAATAGTTGTCTTCAAAGGCTCAAAAGGGAACCAACCAGTCCATCCTGAGAATTACATCATAGCTCGTCATCTCTAAGACATAGGGGTCCCAAAGAAAGTGAAACCCACCAACCTCAAGGGGGCACTCCCTAAACTAATTCACACCAGCCGTTCTATTCCCCAACGGAGTGTCTAGATTCATAACATCAGAAGAAGGGGAAATACAAAGCCCAAGGCTCTCTACAATGGGTACAAATATAGAGCTATGTGTATCACCCATATCAAAAAGTACTGAAGATAAAACAGAAGCTACTAGAATAGTACCTCAGACAGTAGAAGGTCCAAGATCCTGCTCTTGTTGGGTCTGTTACATTGCATATGCTTGCCCAGTGTCGCGGTCCTGCGACACAGCCTGGCTACCATGAGCTGTCTCACCCTGCTGCCTCTGAGATCCTGGTGTCTGGATACCATAGCCACGATCACCATCTCTTCCTGCACCCCCTGACGTATTCCAGTATCCCGACTGTTAAGAATTTGTTGGTCCTGCTCCCACACATGGAGTCTGCACAGAACCCCTATCACTAGCCACTGGTGGAAACACCCTGAAAAGGCACTGCAGATTCCCCATCCTGCCATAAGATCAGCATTCCACTCGGTCACGTGGACACTACTGTCTCTTGTGCCCCTCCTTACCACACTGGTAACACATGACCTGGCCACTTGAAATATTCTTCTGGCTGGTACTACCACCGTGAGAGAAGTCCATCTATCTATTCCTCTTATCGGTATAAATAGTACCAGAACTGGTGTCGAACCGCCCTGGCCCACACCACTAGCTTCCCACAGATTCTGCCCAGTAATCAGTGCCTGGTTCACAATAGCATATACAGTAGGCAATCAGAAAACATTCACCAGTGCTCGGATGTCATATTAAAGACCATCCTCAAAGCATCTAGCCCTCAACGTCTCATCAGCCACCAGAACGGGTGCAAAACACTTAAGATCGGTGAAATGTGCAGAATAATCTGTCACCAATATAGCGCCCTACTGCAGATTCATGAACTCTCGAGCTCTATCTACCCTCAGCATCTCTAGGAAGAAGAAGTCGTAGAAATATGTCTAAAAATCTTCCCACGCCATGTCTCTGTGATGCTCTATCTGAGTGGTAACATCCCACCACCTCTTGGTGGAATCACGCAGCATATAAGTCGCAAGCTTGACCCTCTGCCCTGGAGGCATCTCAGGATGATCGAAAATAGTCTGCAATGAATCCAGCCAAGACTCCTCAGCCTGTGGTCCGCCATCCCCTAAAAACATAGGCGGATGCTACTGTTGGAATATATGAGTCAGCTTAGCAATAGATGTGGAAACCAGTGGTGCTCCATGAAAGGTCTGTATGAACTACATAAAGCCTTCACAGAACTGCGCAGCTGCACCTATATCTGATATAACGGCTGGCACCGCATATGGCTCTGCTGGAGGATCCACCAGTAGCTCATGGCCTACCATCTCTAGAGTATAATCGTTGTCGCTCTCTTGGTGAACAACGTTTGGTCGTCTCGGCGGCATGACTCTACAAGGTCAAACGCACACCTTAGATAAAAATTATAAAAGACCGAAAACAAGGAGATGGATAAAGAGAGTTTTCAAAATTTTCAAAACTTGACTACACAACGTGTATAAATACTACACAGAGTGTTCTCGAATCCTTCTTCCCTACCTGAGTCCTTATACACTGCTAATACACGCGGATCACTTTTAACAGGACAACACAGCGTGTATATCATCTACACGGTGTGTGTGGTTTAATTTCTAACTTCCCGTGTCATTCGTGACACTGCTGACAACTCGGCTGACACTACACGGCGTGTTACACCCACACACGGTTTGTACACCACCCTATTTCCCTAGACACACGGCTAAGTCCACACGGTCTCCCACTGGTAAGGACTACACGGCGTGTCCCTCACGTACATGATGTGTTCAAGCAGAGGTAACACCAACCCGTGTTTGTTAGCTACAAGGTCGGGTCCCCAAGTCAGACTACACGGCATGATCCAAGGTGGACACGGCATGTATTTCTTAAGGACTCCTCCGTCCGTGTTGTTAGTTACACGGGAAGACTCTGGGTCAACACTATACGGCGTGTACATCTAGTACACGATGTGTTTTTTCCAAGCCTTTCCCTACCCTGTCTCCCCACCCACACGGTCTATGACACGGGAAGAGACTACATGGCGTGTACTGAGGGTACATGGCATGTACTCAAATAGTTTCCATTTTTTCAGAACAGAAGAACACACAGTGTGTGTCTGAGGAACTAAACGGCATGTATCCTGGGTTTTCCGAACAGTAAGCCTCTGAAACTACTCTGGAACCCACTAAATACTAAAAGACAACACCTAAGTGCCAAATTCCGATATGTGAGGGCCCATACTCCCCGCGAATCAATGTTTGGAATCTTATACATGTTAGACACAAGTAAAAAAGTCAGTGATCCACCAAATTCCGGTCATTGTGGGCCCATACTCCCCAAAAACCAAAGTTTGGCGTCCATCCTATCAATAGGATCACACAAAAATACCCTATCACATAGTAGGTATTTATCAAAGCAGCTATCACAACATCATGATTTTCTAGCACAATAACTATCACAACAACATGCAATTTATAATGCGCCTACATGGCATGGAACTATGCATGGAATGTGATATCTATCATGTTCCTAAATGATGCATGAGATGGAATACCCTCATCTCATCGGGTTGCAACTAAATATAACCCATGGATAACATATAAACAGCACAATCACAAGTGCATCACCCAACGATGAAAATCAAATCAACAGTAAAATTTGAAAAATCAGAATTATTGAAAAAATACGAGGTAGACTGGATTTTCCCTGTACATGGGTTAGCTACTCCAAGGAACAACTTATTACCAACTACCATTTCCGTCCTATCCCTGACAAAGGATCCAAATAGTATGTCAATGAAAAGAACCCCTTTGATACCACTTTGTAATGTCCCGGATCTGGGTGCCACTCCACGGGTGCCCCGAACCCGGTTGGTCACATGACCTCAAGAGAATTTCCCCAAATGCCAGAGGCTGACGACTAGAATCGAGGGCCCAGGTTTGATAGTGGGGAAACTATGCCCTCATTTGTCAAAGTGTAGCGTAGCGGAATACAAGATAAAACATACAACAACAGCGGAAGAAGTAAAACATACATAACTAAAATGAACAACTGCAGTAAAAGAGAACCAATAGTTATATAGATAATGATGCAACATGTCTCTAGTTCTAAGAAAATATCCAGAACATGTTACACAATAATATAATACAATAGAAAGTATAGGTACAGAAAACAAGGCAAAACAGTGCAATAGGAACTCGGAAGCATCGTAAGACTAAGCTCGGTCCCATGCTATCCTACTCCTCTGTAACAATCAAGTACCTGTATGGGGAGCCCTTCCCTTATCCACACCTGCAGTAACATAGTTTGTTTGGGATGAAGACATGACCTAAACAGGGTGTGAGAAATAAATCCCAGTAGGCACCCACCAAAGGCCTGTGTCCAACTGTCAGTGTAAACACTTCTGGAAATTAAGCCTTTACCAACAGTTCGGAAAACCGTTGGCAAGTTTGGCATGGCAGTAGCCCATTACCAACGGTTTTTGTATATCCGTTGGAAATGAAGTGTAATTGGATTATTTCCAATGGTTTGTAAAACTGTTGGAAATACTGGCAGTGTAAATGTTTTTACCAACAGTTTCTAGAAATCGTTGGTATATATTGTGTACTAAATACTATACCAACGGTTCTAAACCGTTGGTATAGTTTTTAAATTTCTATTTCCAGAACTATTATACAAACAGTTCTAAACCATTGGTAATGTGTTTTTCTAGAACTATTATACCAACAGTTTAAAACCATTGGTAATGTTTTTTTTTTCAGAACTGTTTCACAGTAGCCCTCTAGTAGCCCCTCCAGTATACACCAGTATAAAAAATATCACAAAAACAACATATAAACTTAAAACAGCATAAAAACACCTAAAATAGGCCAAAAAACACATAAAACCATCAAAATATTCCAACCATGTCATGTACAACAATTCCCTATTTCAATCATCATATGACAATAATCATCCATTGGTGTTAATAATATTTTCAATAACTCAAACATTATTTACACCCATTTCTATCTTCAAATGAAAACCACTCTACTAGTAGTAATTCACCTCAACCCTGAACAACCCCCCCCCCCCAACCTGCATAGCCCCCCCACGTCCCCATCAAATTATAATAGGCAGAATAGTCTGAGAAATACTTATTAGAGTTGAATAAGAGTTTGAAATTGGCTCAAATCCCATTTTTTCTGATCCTAGATTTGGGTATGTAATGATTTGTGATGCATTTTGCATTGAACTTGTATTTTTTATAATATATGATGAAAATGTATTTTATTAGGATTATCATCACTTATGACCCCATGAGTGAAACTACCCAACTCATGAAAAAGAGTTTGCAACTATCGTTGATGACTGTAAATTTTAGTTGTTGTATTCACTTAAAATGATGTCCTTTTGAAAGAAAAGAGAGACACTTTTAGTGGTGTCGGCCACACCACGCCTCATATTGAGGTGGGGTTGACTCGTACATTTCCAAAATGACCCATGGATCGTTTTCTTAAAGTATAAACACAATCCGAATGTTTTTGGTTGGTTTTTCGTATGCCAGTTGTTTTTATGTAAAATCGTATCAATTTTAAACAAAAGAAATACACTTTGAGTGGTACCGGCCACACCGTGCCTCGGATTGAGGTGGGGTTGACTCGTACACATAAATAATGACCCATGTATAGTTTTCTTAAAGTATCAACAAAATATGAATGCGTTTGGTCCGTTTTCCGTATGTGAGTTGTTGTTTTCACTTAAAATGTTGTCCATTTCAATGAAATGTGAGACACTTTGAGTGGTGCCAAGAACACCGCGCCTCGGATTGATATGAGGTTGACTCGTACACATCAAAAATTACCCATTGATTTTTTTCCTGAATTTTCAATAGAATCTGAATGCATTTGGTCAGTTTTTCGTATGTCAGTTGTTGTTTTCACAAAAAATCTTGTCCATTTTAAACAAAAGATAGACATTTTTAGTGGTGGCGGCCACATCGTGCCTCAGATTGAGGCGGGGTTTACTCATACACATAACAAATTACCCATGGATCGTTGTCCAAAAATATCAACACGGTTTGAATGTGTTTGGTCCATTTTAAGTATGAAAATTGTTGTTTTCACTTAAAATCTTGTCCATTTAAAACAAAAGAGAAACACTTTGAGTGGTGTCGGCCACAATGGCCCTAGGATTGAGTTGGGGCTGACTCATACACATCACATATGACCCATGGATTATTATCCTAAAGTTTCAACAGAATCTGAATGCATTTGGTCAGTTTTCCATATGTCAGTTGTTGTATTCGCTTTAAATGATATCCTTTTGAAACAAAAGAGAGACACTTTGAGTGGTGTCGGCCACACAGTGCCTCGTATTGAGGCAGAGTTGACTCTTACACATAAAAAATGACCCATGGATCATTTTCCTAAAGTATCCACACAATCCGAATGCGTTCAACTGGTTTCGACCACCCCACGCACGCTTTTCAAGCACGCCAAACACCTAAAAAACACATATTCAGTCATTTCGTGCAAACCATGCGTCAAAATGACGTGTTGTCTCCTCATAAACCTCATATATAATAATTAGGGTGTTTTTGTGTGATTTCAAGTCATTCTGATGTCGTTCGTCATGAATTTGACCATTAAATGCATGTTTTGGCCATTTACGACACGCGGAGTACATTTTCAGCCAGTGCGGTCACAAGACACCTCTGATTGACGTGTCATTTGGCTGACCATTTCCCAATTTACCCACCCTTTATTGTCGTTCGATTTCATGGCATTCTGAGGTCGTTCGTCTGGTTTCGACCACCCCACGCGCGTTTTTAAAGCGCGCCAAACACCTCAAAAACACATATTCCATCATACCGCGCAAACCACATGTCCTAATGAGGTGATTTCACCTCGTACACCTCAAGAATAATAATTAGGGTGTTTTAATGTTATTTCAAGTCATTCTGATGTCTTGTGGCATGCATTTGACCGTTAAATGTGTGTTTTGGCCATTCACGAGAGGCGGAGTGCATTTTCGGCCAGCACGGTCACACGACACCTCCGATTGACATGCCGTCTGGATGACCATTTCACAATTCACCCCCCCCCCCTTTGTTTTCGTCCAATTTCATGGCATTCTGAGGACATTAGGTCGGTTTTGACCACCCCACACATGCTTCTCAAGCGCCCCAAACACCTAAAAAAACATATTCAGCCGTATCCTGCAAACCGTGCGTCTGAATGACGTGTCGTCTCCTTGTACACCTCAAGAATAATAATTAGGGTGTTTTCGTGTGATTTAAATTCATTCCGATGTCGTTCGTAATTCATTTGACCGTTAAACGCATTTTTTGTCCATTTACGACACTCGGAGTGCATTTTCGGCTAGCGCGGTCACACGACACCTCCGATTGACGTGTAGTCTGGCCGACCATTTTTCAATTCACCCACCCTTTTTTGTCATCCAATTTCATGGCATTCTGAGGTTGTTCGGCCAGTTTCAACCACCCCACGTGTGCTTTTCAACCACGCCAAGCACCTAAAAAACAGATATTTAGTCGTGTCTCCCAAACCGTGCATCCGAATGATGTGATTTCTCCTTGTACACATCACGAATAATAATTAGGGTGTTTTTGTGTGATTTCAAGTCATTCCGATGTCGTTCAGCAAGCATTTGACTGTTAAACGCATGATTTGGCCATTTATGACAGGCGGAGTGTGTTTTCGGCCAGCGCGGTCACACGACATCTCCGATTTACATGTCGTCTAGCCTATCATTTCACAATTCACCCACCCTTTTTTGTCGTCCGATTTCATGGCATTTCGAGGTCGTTCGGCCGGTTCAGCCACCTCAAACATGCTTTTCAAGTGCGCCAAACACCTAAAAAACACATATTCAGGTGTGCCGCGCAAACTGCGGGCCTGAATGATGTGTCGTCTCCTCGTACAACTCAAGAATAATAATTAGGGTGTTTTCGTGTGATTTCAAGTCATTCTGATGTCGTTTGGAATGCATTTGACCGCTAAACGCATGTTTTGGCCATTTACGACACACGGAGTGCGTTTTCGGCTAGCGCGGTCACACGACACCTCCGATTGACGTGTCTTCTAGGATACCATTTCATAATTCACCCACCCTTTGTTATCGTCCGATTTCAATGCATTTCGAGGTCGTTCGGCCAGTTTCGACCACCCCACGCATGCTTTTCAAGCGTGCTAAACACCTTAAAACACATATTCATTCGGGCCATGAAAACCACGAGTCTGAATGACGTGTCGTATCCTCGTACACCTCATGAATAATAATTAGGGTGTTTTCATGTGATTTAAAGCCATTCTGATGTTGTTTGGCATGCATTTGACCGTTAAACACATGTTTTGCCCATTTACGACATGCGGAGTGCGTTTTCGGCCAGCACAGTCACACGACACCTCTGATTGACATGTCGTCTGGCCGACCATTTCACAATTCACCCACCCGTTGTTGTCGTCCGATTTCATGGCATTCTGAGGCCATTCGGCCAGTTTCGACCACCCCACGCGCGCTTTTCAAGCGCACCAAACACCTGAAAACACAAATTCATTCATGCCGTGAAAACCGCATGTTCTAATGACGTGTCGTCCCCTCGTACAACTCAAAAATAATAATTAGGGTGTTTTGTGTGATTTCAAGTCATTATGATGTCGTTCGGAATGCATTTGACCGTTAAACGCATGTTTTGGCCATTTACGATAGGCGGACTGCATTTTCGGCCATCACGGTCACACGACACCTCTGATTGACATGCTGTCTAGCTGACCATTTCACAATTCATTCACCCTTTGTTTTCGTCTGATTTCATGGCATACTGAGGTCATTCGGCCGGTTTCGACCACCCCACGCATGCTTTTCAAGCGCGTCAAACACCTTAAAAACACATATTCAGTTGTTCTGCACAAACCGCGCGTCTGAATGACATTTAGTCTCCTATTATACCTCACGAATAATAATTAGGGTGTTTTCGTGTGATTTTAAGTCATTCTGATGTCATTCGGCATACACTTGATCGTTAAATGCATGTTTTGTCCATTTACGACACGCGGAGTGTAACAGCCCGAGATTTTATGAAAAATATTCTTTTTAATTTTATTAATGTCTTGTGTTGTACGCTACACCAAAAGGAGCTTGCACAACACGCATCCTTGACTTAAACGCAATCGCGACCTTCCTCGATAGCGTGCGTAGTACGCAATAACGAGTTTCACTAAACAGCGATATGCTATTAAAATGTTATTAAAACTAGCCGTTATGAATAGTAATAACCACTTTTTGAAATTTTATAAATTTTATTTTTCAAAATGGACTTCATTTTTGGACTCAGAATATCGAAATTAGCCTAGGGTGAAATTTTGGTATTTTTCTGAAAACTTTCAATTTTTGATGAATAGTGAAACCACTAAGTGGTAGGTTAAAAACTGAATTTTGCATAAAACTTAATTTTACCGCTTCTGTGAATGGAATTTCGAAAATCCGAGAGACACGGTTAATATCAAGGACTAAAATGTGGTTCAATGAGATGAAAATAATTTTTTGGTGAATAGTAACTTTTTACTTTTTTTACCGCGGTTAATAGTAAATAGGGTAACTAAGGGTAAATATGATATTAATATTACCCTAACACATGTCCTAATTCTATTGGACAAGTGTAATTCGACCAAAAACAAACTTAGGAATAAAATATGACCATTTAGGCCCACTTGGATTAGATTAGGACATTTATTATTAATTTATTTAAAGAAGGGTTAAAATAGTTAAAATCAAAGTTTAATAAGTAAATCATTTTTAATATGGGGTTATACATAAGATAAATTAGATTGTAAATATTAATTAGAAAGATAAAACGATGTCCTACATGATGGTATTTTATTTGTAATTTTTAGAAATCAAATAATTTAATATATTTATGACACAAAGATGATGCAGTAATTATCTTATTAATGAAATATTGACATAATTGATAATATAAATACCAAAATAAATGTAATTTAAGACTTTTGATGAATTCCACTAATTTTCTAGGTTACTATGATATATTAGTGTTGATTTAATAAACTTGGTTCGAACATATAATTCTGTTATGACTTTCACAAAAATCATGTATCAAATAGTGTCAAAATTGACACAAAATAGTTTTTAAATCAAATATTATATTATTAATTGTTATTTTATTCCTAAAAATCTAAGGTTCGGCCAAATGACTTAGATAAGGATATATAAACAATTTGGGGTTCGTTTGGCATGTTATAGTAAGTTTATTAACCATATAATGTAAGAAAACAAAAAGACACGGTAAAAGTTAAATTATTTAACTTAGGGTTAAATCTAATTGATAAGGTTAAAATAATAACCTAAACTTGTCTAAATCTTATTGGTTGATAGGATTTCGATCCATCCCCACTTTAGCTTCTAAATAAGACCCTTTGGAACCATTATAAACCGATTTTGACTTTAATATAAAATAATATTTTGAGATATTCCTAAGGTGCCCCTCTCCTCCCTTATAAAAGGACACCTCCTCCCCCTCCTCTTCACACCAATTTGAGAACTCAAGCTCGGCCAACCCCTGCCATTTTATCCTCTCCACTTCCCTAGAATAATCCTAGAGGTCCTGGTCTTCTCCAAAGACCAATCTTAGTTCCTTAAGTGGAGGATTCAAAGAGGCGTTCCAAAGAAGAGGTAATATCCATTACCGATCTTTTCAATTTCATTCTTCTTCAACTTCTTCTTCTTTAGTTGTTTCATGATAAAGTAATAACATCAGTATTACTTACATACTGATATGTTATTATAAATATGAAACAACCCTAATTCACCTTCTATCCATCCTACGGAAAAATGAAATCACCGCGCGTGCGTACGTACGGAATACCGTCTCCACGCCGTGGTGTAATCTATTTTCCACCACCACCTTACAAGGATGGGTATAATGGTGTAATGAGTAACTATTTATGATTATTATAAAGTAATATTGATACTGAAATAATATACATATACTCCAATACAATTCCACGATCATAGGAACGATATCATCACTCGTGCGTACGTACGGAATACCGTCTCCACGATGTGATGCGACTCTTCCTACATGATATTCATTTCATAATGATTATATAAATGAATTGAATGAATGAATATGGTATATAATACACTAATACCATTCTGGGAATGAATTATCTATAACCTAAAGATAATAATAAGAATTTATTCAACAAAACACGCATAAGAACAAAAAGTTATAAAGACCCGAGTAACAAGTAACAATGAAATATTACTAACAAGAAGCTAATAATATGACCATATATGATATCATATCAATATGTATGATTCTGGAATAAGTCAATAACATTATTTAAACCATTATACAGGAGCTTCGGACACGAACAAAGCAAATCGGACCTAAGGTAAGGGAAATATCACAATCTCATTTTTATCCAAGATTGTTTATTCGTAAGTATTTACTGGGGTGTATTTTATCATCCACATCCATGTTCCCTCAATATGTAATATTTTTTCCATCCACTTACACTAGTTTAAATCCAATTTTACCCTTCGGTGAGTTTTTAGTAAAGAATATGAAAGGAATCGTTTGTCGTTTTTTCGTACGAGGTACTTTTTGACTTTTCCGACAAAAGTACGAAGAATGTTTTTTTTAACTTATACGGAAAGAATGGATTTTTAAAAGAGTATTTACAAGAATATTCCTTTACAAGTTTTCAAGTTTATTTTTAATCAACTTCTTTTAGTTTAAAATTTTATGACATGTTAAGAAAGGAAAAGTATTTTTGAAGTAGAAAGGATATTTTCCTCAAGAATGAAGTTCAAGTATTTTATCAAAATTATTTTCCATCTAAGATAATAAATGGGTTCTGTTTTTATCCCTATTATTACATGGATTCGATTATGTTGTGATGGAAACATTTTTATGAATTCCTTTATCTTATATGAATTGTTTTATGATGTCATGTTGTTTAAGAATCCCATTTTTGTTACATGTGTTATGCGATGATGTATGTTTTATGATTATGTGGCACACATAAGAAAGGATTCATTATAAGATGGGTGGGACCTATATCTCCCTCCAATGCATTGGGTAAAGATTTTATATCTCATGAGATAGACATGGCTGAAATGGTAGGTTATACCGGTTCAGTGAAACAGGACTGAAACGAGGGTTACTCGATTCAGAAAGGGACTTTGTCCACTAAGATAGTCTTGGCAATGAGTCATGACTAACAAGAAATGATTTTCTATGATTATGTGTGCATGCCACAAAGTTTCAAGTTTCATGTTATGATTATGGGGATCTTATTTTCACTTCTATGATTTATCCCATGTTATGATATTATGAGCTCTTTTGCAGGTTAAGATTTCCAAAAGCTATGTTCTTATGTATATGATGTGATTGATATTTCTTTTGTTTACCCTTACTGAGCATTTGAGCTCACCCTTTTATGTTTTCTTTTCCCCAGGATATAAAGAAAGGTTTTTAGGTAAAAAAAAGAAGATCTTTATGGGAGATATTGAAGATCTTTCACCGCGATTAGAAGATTACGTTCCGAGTTTCCAAAGACACTAAACTATTACGATCCTTGTGTGTGCGTTTTTGTTATGTACTAAGTATTCCGCAAAAGTAATGTAATGTCCATGTACGTCAGGCTACGGGTCTCTACAGTTGGTATCAGAGGAAAGGTTTAGTCAACCTTTGGAAACTAGGATGCGAAAACGTTAGTGAGATCCCTAGAGATATTTCTAAGGTATGTCTAGGGATGTCCCTAGGGATAAGTATACATATAGGTTATAGTAATAGAATTACACTAACGATCATAGAATTAAACCTAAGATGTTGGATATTGAAGGTACTCCCCCATTATTATGTTGTTTTCCCTAGAATGATTTTTGCCTCTCACACTATTCTTTTTGGGTTTTAGACGATGGCTGGAACCCGAAGGAACCGTGTTGATCAATGCAATGGACAATGCAATGATTGCCCTCCTGAACAAACAAATGTTATGGGAGATGGAGTGCAAAATCTTATTGCTATACTTACACAAGCTATGAATCATTCTGGACTTCCAAATGAGCAGAGAAGGGAACAATATTCTATTGAGTCCTTCATGAGGCAACGTCCACCTTCTTTCAGTGGGTCTTCTGATCCACTTGTGGCTGAACAATGGATCAGTACTACTGAAAAGATATTTTCAGTTCTTCAATGTTCTGAACATGATAAAGTCATCTTAGCAGTATATCGTTTGGAAGGTGAAGCTGATCAATGGTGGAATCTTATCAAGAATACGAGGCCAAGAGATGAAATTGAGTCCATGGAATGGGACGAGTTCAAGAACTTGTTTTTCAGTAAGTACTTCCCTCGTATTCTTCGAACAAAGATGGAGAAAGAGTTTCTTGAACTGAAGCAAAGGGACGATGAATCTGTTGGTACCTATGAAGCAAATTTTACAAGACTTGCAAGGTATGCTTCTGGTATTATCATCCAACCTGAAAGTAAAGTTGATCGATTTTTCAGTGGCTTAAAACCAAGTCTTCGAAGGGCATTAGCTATAAGAGACTTCAGTAGCTATGAAGAAATTGTGCGTTGTGCTATCAAGGTAGAAATGGAAGTTGGTGTTACATATCCATCTCATGGTTTTGACAAGAAACGAAAGATGGAGTTCAAGGAGAAATCTCAGAATAATGGTGAAAAGAAGATGAATGTTTCCTTATGCACAAAGTGTGGAAAGAAGCATGGTGGAGATTGTCTTAAAGGGACTAGAAAATGTTTTAAGTGTGGAAAAGAAAGTCATCGAGCAGCTGAGTGTCGAAGTAATGGAAAAAGGGTTTCTAATGATGTGAATAAAGAAAACACTACAGAGAATGCACCACCAACACTTCAATGCTTCAAGTGCAAGGAAATGGGGCATTATGCTAATAATTGCCCTAATCCAAGGGTTAGTGATGATCAACATGAGCAACCACTGAAGGCAAAGGACAAAGGGAAGTCACATGCGATCACTATTGGCGATGTTGAATATGATAACGATGTGGTGGAATGATTAAGTGTTTATGTAATGGGATTCCAAAATAATGTTGTATCATGGAGTATTGGAATATTTATGTATTGGTTTAATGTGGTATTCAAAGTGATTGAGATATTTTTGGAAATAAGATGATATGCGCATAATGAAGGGAAAACAAGAAAATGAAATGTTTAACAGTATTCATGAGCTCATGATTGATATAAGGACTAAGTGATATCATGGTTTGAGTATATAGAATTTTGAGGATTTTGGTATGTGGAAAGTGTTAACTTTTAACTGCACTTATGTTTTCACTAAGGTATTCAAGAGAATACACGATTAAGGACTTTGAATGTTTGGAATGTGACCAACAAGACATATCTTATGATATGTGGGGATCAACGACAGTATTAAATCTCTGGTAATCGTTGTCACTATATTATGAGAGTGGACTGCAGTATTATGTATAAGCCTAAAGATTAGACTGGATTATGTTGGACATAAGTTAGTATTGTTTAAGGATAGAATATTTTCGATATTATTGATGGGATGTTATAGTAACGTAGTTTTAGAAAAAGGACAACCTACAGGACGGGCGACAGCCCATCGCTTCGGACAAGGTTGTAGGAATCGAACCCACAACCGAAGTGCGACTGGCCTTTATCGCCTACCACTGACCTACAAGAAGTCCCTGTTTAGTAGAAACTAGTGTTATTATATTAAGCAGTATGATATATGAAGTATAAGCCCATTTTAGGAACCATATGTGATTAATCTCACTATAGATCGACTTATGTATATAATTTTTGCTAACTTTTTGTTTGAGACAGATGGAATGACCCGTCATTCTATCACATGATCTGCTAACACTTCACGAATAACAAATTCAACTTCATTTATTTAAGAGATGAAGTGGAAATTGTTCAAGGCACGAACAACAGTGAGATTGTACCAAAATAAAGTAAGTATTTATTCTAATGAAAATTTTCAACTTTAGGGAAATGATCTTGAAAACCAAAAATGTTGTCCTAGTGATCTTATACCTGATGAATCAGATGGTATCTTATATCATCACAAATCTATGGATTTGTGATTACTGGCTTTTCCATAGCCATGTTCTCTACCACTCTCCAACAGAACATGATGGTTAGATTTCTCTTCCATATCCATATTTTCACCTATGTGGAAACCCAGTGATTAGTTTATTTGGGTAATCGTTACATTTCATACTTTAGTTTTTAAAGCCAAGTTTTGGTAATCTTTTTTACGATGTGGGTTTCTGTTAAAGAAACTTTCGAATAGTAAACCATTTATAACCCCGACGAATTTCGAGGGCGAAATTCATTTTAAGGGGGGTAGAATGTAACAGCCCGAGATTTTATGAAAAATATTCTTTTTAATTTTATTAATGTCTTGTGTTGTACGCTACACCAAAAGGAGCTTGCACAACACGCATCCTAGACTTAAACGCAATCGCGACCTTCCTCGATAGCGTGCGTAGTACGCAATAACGAGTTTCACTAAACAGCGATATGCTATTAAAATGTTATTAAAACTAGCCGTTATGAATAGTAATAACCACTTTTTGAAATTTTATAAATTTTATTTTTCAAAATGGACTTCATTTTTGGACTCAGAATATCGAAATTAGCCTAGGGTGAAATTTTGGTATTTTTCTAAAAACTTTCAATTTTTGATGAATAGTGAAACCACTAAGTGGTAGGTTAAAAACTGAATTTTGCATAAAACTTAATTTTACCGCTTCTGTGAATGGAATTTCGAAAATCCGAGAGACACGGTTAATATCAAGGACTAAAATGTGGTTCAATGAGATGAAAATAATTTTTTGGTGAATAGTAACTTTTTACTTTTTTTACCGCGGTTAATAGTAAATAGGGTAACTAAGGGTAAATATGATATTAATATTACCCTAACAATGTCCTAATTCTATTGGACAAGTGTAATTCGACCAAAAACAAACTTAGGAATAAAATATGACCATTTAGGCCCACTTGGATTAGATTAGGACATTTATTATTAATTTATTTAAAGAAGGGTTAAAATAGTTAAAATCAAAGTTTAATAAGTAAATCATTTTTAATATGGGGTTATACATAAGATAAATTAGATTTTAAATATTCATTAGAAAGCTAAAAAGATTTCCTACATGATGGTATTTTATTTGTAATTTTTAGAAATCAAATAATTTAATATATTTATGACACAAAGATGATGCAGTAATTATCTTATTAATGAAATATTGACATAATTGATAATATAAATACCAAAATAAATGTAATTTAAGACTTTTTATGAATTCCACTAATTTTCTAGGTTACTATGATATATTAGTGTTGATTTAATCAACTTGGTTCGAACATATAATTCTGTTATGACTTTCACAAAAATCATGTATCAAATAGTGTCAAAATTGACACAAAATAGTTTTTAAATCAAATATTATATTATTAATTGTTATTTTATTCCTAAAAATCTAAGGTTCGGCCAAATGACTTAGATAAGGATATATAAACAATTTGGGGTTCGTTTGGCATGTTATAGTAAGTTTATTAACCATATAATGTAAGAAAACAAAAAGACACGGTAAAAGTTAAATTATTTAACTTAGGGTTAAATCTAATTGATAAGGTTAAAATAATAACCTAAACTTGTCTAAATCTTATTGGTTGATAGTATTTCGATCCATCCCCACTTTAGCTTCGAAATAAGACCCTTTGGAACCATTATAAACCGATTTTGACTTTAATATAAAATAATATTTTGAGATATTCCTAAGGTGCCCCTCTCCTCCCTTATAAAAGGACACCTCCTCCCCCTCCTCTTCACACCAATTTGAGCACTCAAGCTCGGCCAACCCATGCCATTTTATCCTATCCACTTCCCTAGAATAATCCTAGAGGTCCTGGTCTTCTCCAAAGACCAATCTTAGTTCCTTAAGTGGAGGATTCAAAGAGGCGTTCCAAAGAAGAGGTAATATCCATTACCGATCTTTTCAATTTCATTCTTCTTCAACTTCTTCTTCTTTAGTTGTTTCATGATAAAGTAATAACATCAGTATTACTTACATACTGATATGTTATTATAAATATGAAACAACCCTAATTCACCTTCTATCCATCCTACGGAAAAATGAAATCACCGCGCGTGCGTACGTACGGAATACCGTCTCCACGCCGTGGTGTAATCTATTTTCCACCACCACCTTACAAGGATGGGTATAATGGTGTAATGAATAACTATTTATGATTATTATAAATTAATATTGATACTGAAATAATATACATATACTCCAATACAATTCCACGATCATAGGAACGATATCATCACTCGTGCGTACGTACGGAATACCGTCTCCACGATGTGATGCGACTCGTCCTACATGATATTCATTTCATAATGATTATATAAATGAATTGAATGAATTAATATGGTATATAATACACTAATACCATTTTGGGAATGAATTATCTATAACCTAAAGATAATAATATGAATTTATTCAACAAAACACGCATAAGAACAAAAAGTTATAAAGACCCGAGTAACAAGTAACAATGAAATATTACTAACAAGAAGCTAATAATATGACCATATATGATATCATATCAATATGTATGATTCTGGAATAAGTCAATAACATTATTTAAACCATTATACAGGAGCTTCGGACACGAACAAAGCAAATCGGACCTAAGGTAAGGAAATATCACAATCTCATTTTTATCCAAGATTGTTTATTCATAAGTATTTACTGGGGTGTATTTTATCATCCACATCCATGTTCCCTCAATATGTAATATTTTTTTCCATCCACTTACACTAGTTTAAATCCAATTTTACCCTTCGGTGAGTTTTTAGTAAAGAATATGAAAGGAATCGTTTGTCGTTTTTTCGTACGAGGTACTTTTTGACTTTTCCGACAAAAGTACGAAGAATGTTTTTTTTAACTTATACGGAAAGAATGTATTTTTAAAAGAGTATTTACAAGAAGATTCCTTTACAATTTTTCAAGTTTATTTTTAATCAACTTCTTTTAGTTTAAAATTTTATGACATGTTAAGAAAGGAAAAGTATTTTTGAAGTAGAAAGGATATTTTCCTCAAGAATGAAGTTCAAGTATTTTATCAAAATTATTTTCCATCTAAGATAATAAATGGGTTCTGTTTTTATCCCTATTATTACATGGATTTGATTATGTTGTGATGGAAACATTTTTATGAATTCCTTTATCTTATATGAATTGTTTTATGATGTCATGTTGTTTAAGAATCCCATTTTTGTTACATGTGTTATGCGATGATGTATGTTTTATGATTATGTGGCACACATAAGAAAGGATTCATTATAAGATGGGTGGGACCTATATCTCCCTCCAATGCATTGGGTAAAGATTTTATATCTCATGAGATAGACATGGCTGAAATGGTAGGTTATACCGGTTCAGTGAAACAGGACTGAAACGAGGGTTACTCGATTCAGAAAGGGACTTTGTCCACTAAGATAGTCTTGGCAATGAGTCATGACTAACAAGAAATGATTTTCTATGATTATGTGTGCATGCCACAAAGTTTCAAGTTTCATGTTATGATTATGGGGATCTTATTTTCACTTCTATGATTTATCCCATGTTATGATATTATGAGCTCTTTTGCAGGTTAAGATTTCCAAAAGTTATGTTCTTATGTATATGATGTGATTGATATTTCTTTTGTTTACCCTTACTGAGCATTTGAGCTCACCCTTTTATGTTTTCTTTTCCCCAGGATATAAAGAAAGGTTTTTAGGTAAAAAAAAGAAGATCTTTATGGGAGATATTGAAGATCTTTCACTACGATTAGAAGATTACGTTCCGAGTTTCCAAAGACACTAAACTATTACGATCCTTGTGTGTGCGTTTTTGTTATGTACTAAGTATTCCGCAAAAGTAATGTAATGTCCATGTACGTCAGGCTACGGGTCTCTACACGGAGTGCGTTTTCAGCCAGCGCGGTCACACGACACCTTCAATTGATGTTCTGTCTAGCAGACCATTTCACAATTCACCCACCTTTTGTTGTCGTCCAATTTCATGGCATTCCAAGGTTGTCCGGCCGGTTTCGACCACCCCATGCGCGCTTTTCAAGCGTGCCAAACACCTAAAAACACATATTCAGCTGTGCCATGCAAACCACGTGTCTGAATGACGTGTATTCTCCTAATACGCCTCACAAATAATAATTAGGGTGTTTCGTGTGATTTCATATCATTCTTATGTCGTTCGGCATACATTTGACCGTTAAACGCATGTTTTGTCCATTTACGACAGGTAGAGTGTGTTTTCTTCTAGCAAGGTCACATGACACCTCTGATTGACGTGCTGTCTGGCCTGGCATTTAACAATTCACCCACCCTTTGTTTTTGTCTGGTTTCATGGCATCTTGAGGTCGTTCAGCTGGTTTCAACCACACCACGCACGCTTTTCAAGCGCGCCAACCACCTAAAAAACACATATTCAGCTGTGCTGCACAAACTGTGTGTCTGAATGATTTTTTGTCTCCTCTTACACCTCATGAATAATAATTATGGTGTTTTCGTATGATTTCAAGTCATTCTGATGTCGTTCAGAATGCATTTGACCGTTAAACGCATGTTTTGGCCATTTACAACACGCGGAGTGCATTTTCGGCCAGCGCGGTCACACGACACCTCTGATTGATGTGTCGTCTAGCCGACCATTTCACAATTCGCCCACCCTTTATTTTCGTCCAATTTCATGGCATTCTGAGGTCGTTCGGCCGGTTTCGACCACCCCACACGCGATTTTCAAGCGCACCAAACACCTAAAAAACACATATTCAGTAGTGTAGTGCTAACCGTCCATTCTAATGATGCTTCGTCTCCTATTACACCTCCAAAATAATAATTAGAGTGTTTTCGTATGATTTCAAGTCATTATGATGTCGTCCGGCATGCATTTGACCGTTAAACCCATGTTTTGGCCATTTACGACATGCGGAGTGCGTTTTTGGCCAGTGCGGTCACACGACACCTCTGATTGACGTACCTTCTAGATGACCATTTTACAATTATCCCACCCCTTGTTGTCGTCCGATTTCATGTAATTTCGAGGTCGTTCGGCTGGTTTCGACCACCCCACGTGTGCTTTTCAAGCGCGTGAAACTCCTAAAAAACACATATTAAGCCATTTCGCACAAAATGCGCATCCGAATGACGTGGAATCTCCTCGTACACCTCAAAAATCATAATTAGGATGTTTTCTCTTGATTTCGAGTCATTATGATGTTGTTAGTCATGCATTTGACAGTTAAACGCATGTTTTGGTCATTTACGACACGTGGAGTGCGTTTTCGGTCAGCACGGTCACACCACATCTCCGATTGAAGTGTCGTCTAGATGACCATTTCAAAATTCACACACCCTTTGTTGTCGTCTGATTTCATGGCATTCCAAGGTTGTTCGGTTGGTTTCGACCACCCCACGCGTGTTTTTCAAGCTCGCCAAACACCTAAAAAACACATATTCAGTCATGCCGCACAAACCGCACATCTGAATGATGTTTTGTCTCCTCGTACACCTCAAAAATAATAATTAGGGTGTTTTTGTGTGATTTAAATCCATTATGATGTCGTTCGACATGCATTTGACTATTAAACGCATGTTTTGTCCATTTATGACACGCGGAGTGTGTTTTTGGCCAGTGCGCTCACACGACACCTCTGATTGACGTTCCGTTTGGCCGACCATTTCACAATTAACCCACACTCTGTTGTCATCCGATTTCATGGCATTCTGAGGTCGTTCGGCTAGTTTCTACCACCCCATGCGCACTTTTCAAGCATGCAAAACACCTAAAAAACACATATTCAGTCGTGCCATGAAAACTGTGTGTCCGAATGATGTGTCGTCTCCTCTTACACCTCAAGAATAATAATTAGGGTGTTTTCATGTGATTTAAAGTCATTCTGATGTTTTTCGGCATGCATTGGTCCGTTAAACGCATGTTTTGGCCATTTACGACATGCGGAGTGCGTTTTCGGCCAGCGCGGACACACGACACCACCGATTGATGTGCCGTCTGGCCGACCGTTTCACAATTCACCCACCCTTTGTTGTAGTCTGATTTCATGGAATTCCGAGGTCGTTCGCCTGGTTTCGACCACCCTAAACGCCCTTTTCAAGCGCGCCAAACACCTAAAAACGCATATTTAGCCGTTCCGCGCAAACCTTACATCTGAATGATGTGTCATCTCCTCGTACACCTCACTAATAATAATTAGGGTGTTTTCATGTGATTTCAAGTCATTCTGATTTTGTTCGGAATGCATTCGACGGTAAAACCCATGTTTTGTCCATTTACGACACGCGGAGTGAGTTTTCGGATAGCACATTCACACGACACCTCTAATTGACGTGTCGTATGGCTGACCATTTCACAATTCACCCATGGATCGTTGTGTTGAAGTATCAACACAATCCAAATGCATTTGGTCAGTTTTCCATATGCCAGTTATTGTTTTCACTTAAAATGTTGTCCATTTCAAATAAAAGTGAGACACTTTGAGTGGTGTCGGCAACACCATGCCTCTGATTGAGGCGGGGTTGACTCGTACATGTCACAAATGACCCATAGATCGTTTTCCTAACGTATCAACACAATCTAAATGCGTTTGGTCAGTTTTCTATATGTCGGTTTCTTTTAATTAAAAGAGTATCCATTTTAAACAAAAGAAAGACATTTTGAGTGGTACCGGCCACACTGTGCCTCGAATTGAGGTGAGTGGGGGGCTGTCTGGGGGGGGCTATCTGGGAAGGAGTGTGGGTAATGTATCTAAAACTCTATCTAGGTATCATACATCGAATTCTGATAGGACTGCGAACCATCATGGGGTGTCGTCCTGGAGCTGGGCCAAATCACGACATTACTGCGGCGTGAACACGGCGTGACCGCGGTGTGACCGCAGTGTGACCGCGGCGTGTTGGCCCAGTCCAGCGACATCCGCAAGGCAGCATCTTCCGGCCATGATTCTGAATAAATCCTATGTAGTTGTCCTTCACATTATAGAAACTGATCTTATGTTATAAAAATCATACTCTTGATTCAGGATTTTGGTATGATAAAGATATATATTTTATATTATTTGTTTTTAAAAGTGGTACTAGGTAGTTGAAACTACTAATTGAGAGTCAAATTATTACACCCTAAACTATCACTATGAGTTTTCATAGACAGCACACCTCCGTTGGAGGGGTTTTATTATAAAAACATTACTATATTTATCAAATGAAATAATTATATTAAATAAAACTTATTCAAGATATGCAATTCAATATAATTAACCTGAATTAAGAAAGAAGTTAAATTCAATTTAAATAATTATTAAATTAAAGAGGCTTCCATATTTGGTTGAAGATAAAGAGTTATACTGAATTTAAAAATATCCATACCAGAGTGAAAAACCAGTTCCAAAAATAAAGAGTTATACAGAATTCAAAAATGAAATGGATCAATCGGCCCCTGATCACCATCACCATCACCACTGTCATCACCGGCCTCATCCTCACCGCCATCTTTGTCCTAATCTTCATCCTCATCATCATCCCCATGCTCATCGTCAGCCCCATCCTCGCCCTCGGCCCCATCCTTGCCCTCAGCACCACCCATTCCCTCATCCTCATCCTCATCCTCTCCCTCGTCCTCTTCAGCATCCTCATCATCACCAGGAATGTCATCATCTCGACTACCACTAGAACTGTTTCCTAGTGAATTGCATAATTCACCCATCGACGACATAATTGTCTAACAAGCCGTGCTGGCCTCTGGTGGAAGTGATGAATATAAAGATTTCATCAGTTTCATAAATTCTTTGTCCCTCTTTTGAACTTGTACTTCCAACTCTATGACCCTTTTATCAGACTATCATGAATTCTCCTTGTCCTGTTCCAACATGGTGGTACTAGAATGGATACATGGAGAGGACCAATAGCTCGTTGGGACTATATTCTTACCAGGTCGGCAGAGTACTCGACCAGAGTGATCCTCTCCCAAAACCTGGTATAAATGATCGTGTGGCCCGAAATTTTCAGGATTTTGGGCATCAAGGGACTCTAAAGAAACCTTTTAAAAATATTAATGTATTATTAAATTTCAAAATAGATATTAAACTTTTAAATAAACAAATTAAAACTTACAATATTTTCTTTTGTCAGTTCATTAACCGCAGTTCTATATTTTTTCCTTCTACTCGAGCAAAACAATTTTTCTCGAGGGATACATCCTTTGATATTCAATTTGTACTTCTGTAATGACATTGAAACAATATAAAGTGCAAGTATAATCATATATTCAATATTCAATAAATCACATAATTTAAGTATGAAACAATAAAAAGGGCAAGTCCTAAAGAAAAATTATAAACAACTATATCGTACCAGCTGCCTCTCATGATATGACATAGTCGTGCGCCCCAAAGTGTGGAGGTATTGTTTTGAATCAATTTTTTATGTTTTTTTCATAAGATTCCTAAATAATTTTTAATAATAAATTAGATAATATTAATGAAAAATATGAAAACTGTCATTTAAATGCCTCAAATGGGATTAATACCTTAAATTTGGCAGTCACCCAATGGGTAATCATTTGGAGATATTGCTCTATCGGGAAGTCATCCATGATAGGTAATGTCTCTAACTCCATGCCCACTCTATCACACCAGCCAACATACAACTCATTCTTATAAGCTCTCCAAAGCTCTCCTAGCTCCTTTAAACAGGCCGGTCATGCACCTTCACCACCAGGGAAGTTATACCAAAGCTCACACCCAATAGACTAATTCATATAAATACAAAAAAAATACTACATTAAATCCAATAGATTTTTTACCCATATTTTTTTTCCACGCATTATCCTTGACTTCGTGTGGTAGATGTCTCCAAGAGAGAGGGCTGACCGGAATGATGTTAGAGTATTTGGCTAGCGTCGCCAAAAAACCCTGACATTCTTGCCCAGATTTATCAATCATCTATCCATCATCATTGTATTCAACCATCAACTATGTCTGGTTGTTCTATACTACACGCAAGTGAGTATGCCTCCTCCCCCGCCTTCTATCAGTAGATGAATCTTTTATTAGAGAAAAAAAATATTAGTACAAGTTATAATAAAAATAAATTTTGGTATCAAAATTTGTTAGAGTTATATAAATATACTTGTGGTAGTCTGATCAATGGACATCCCTGGACGTGCAGAAGCCGAAGGAATATCCTATATAGGTGGAGTTTCCCTCAGTGTATGCTCCTCAACCACATACTGTGTCGGAGCAGGAGTCGAAGAAGGTGGAAGATAATAGCCTATAGATAATGAACCAGATGCAAAAGATGATGGCACAGATGTCTGGCCAACTGGTAGTGTAAACATTGGAGGCCTAAATATCTTGTGTGTCCCTAAAGACATACCAGTATCAAAATGGGCCATAGAAGATACGTCTGTGGTAGGGGAATAATCCAATCGGGTACGACCAGTGGATCATCTAACTCTCCCACCATGAGCCCTCGTACCACTGGCCTCAGTACCGGGACCACTAGATGGTCATCTAACTCTGACACCACCCCCCTCCTACCACCAGCCTCTGTACTGGGAGCAATATTAGGCTCCTTGTCAGATATCTCTCATCTAAGGGGTGGATCCTGAAAAAAATATTAACACAAAAGTAAACACATGATATTATAATTTATTGAAATATATATATATATTTGAAATAAAATACTCACAACTGGGAAGAGTGGAGGAATGCCCATCTGTGTCATGCGATGATTATTTTCTGTCATATTTTTCTACCACCTCTCTTCAATGGGTGTCATTTCTTGCAATGAAAACAAATATGGAAGTAATTAGAAACATATAACTAATGTGTAACCCAAAAAACAAAATATAGAAAAACCATTCTGAAAAAAAAACATAAAGAAACAGAATATTTATGGTGGTTTGAAGGTAAGTACTAGGATACACACTCTAAATGATGTAGGTGAAACATGTTGGTGAGAACACGACTGTATGATTCTATATATTTCCCACCACATATTTAGGTTCACAATCAACTCTGACAATTGAGCTATTGGAGTCATCATAAGTAATAAAAGGATTTCTTCCAATTGTAGTAGGGATAGTGTCAGCTTCATCATCACCATCATCAAAAACATGTCTGCGATTTACTTCATTAATTACACCGAATTTAGGATGACGATGATCTTTGACATAAAAAACTTGTTTCACCATTGACACCAATACATATAGTTCATCGATGGAAAGTGTGAGAGGTGTCCATGGGGTGGGGGGCTGTCTAGGGGGGTCGGGGTGTCCATGTGGGTGGGCTGTTCACGAGGGTGGTCAGGTTGTCCAGGGGGTAGGGGGAGTCCAGGGGGTGGGAGGGCTGTTCAAGGAGGTGAGCAAGGTGTCCATGGGGGTGGGTGGGGCTTTTCGGGGGGTATGGGGTGTCCAAGAGGGGTTGGCGGGCAGCCCATTGGGGTGGCGGGGCTGTCCAGGGGGTCTGGGGTGTCAAGGGGGTGGTCGGGCTGTCTAGGGGGTGGTCGGGCTGTCCACAGGGGGTGGTCGGGCTGTCCACGGGGGTGGCGGCATTGTCCAATGGGGTCGGGATGTCAAGGAGGTGGGGAGGGCTTTCCAGGGGTGGGGGCGTCTGGGGGGATGGGGGTGTCCGAGGGGTGGTGGGCGGGTGTCCGGGGGTTGGGTGGGCGGGCTGTCAACAAGGGTGGGGGCTGTCCAGGGGGGTGGGAAGGCTGTCCAGGGGGGTGGCGGGGCTATCCAGGGGGTCGGGGGTGTTCAGGGGTTGGGGGGGCTTTCCATGGGGTGGGGGTTGTCCAGGGGGTACGAGGTGTCCAGGGGGTGGGCGGGGTGTCTAGGGGGTGGTGGGGTTGGCGGGGCTGTCCAGGGGGTACAGGGTGTCCAGTGGGGTCGATGGGTTGTCCATAGGGGTGGGGGTAGTCCATGGGGGGAGGGGGTGTCCAGGGGGTGGGCAGGGCTATCCAAGGGGGTACTATAACTACTTTCAAATCATTCATTGGATAATACAAATAAAATTTACTGATAGCAGCTACTTTTACTTTTTGAGTTTGCGGTAATTTATTTTGCTTCTATATGGTTCTACGACGGTTTCCAAAAATCACTGCTAAAATTGGCATCAGCATCCAACTCATTTTAGTTCTATAAATTTATTGGCAGCTTCAGGGAATCATCACAGAATTTTTTTTAGTGGCGTTTTTGGTTTTAGCGATGGTTTCAACTGCCAAAAAATGGAAAGGATATAGTTGTGGTCTGAACTGCCATTATATCCTCACCATTTTTTGTCATGGAAAACAACTACTGAAACAAAAACTGTAAACAAATATTGACCTTAAATAGTGGTGGTTTAAACCACTACTATACAACCATTAGGCATATATAGCAGGGGTTTAAAACATTGCTATATATCGCATTAAAAAAACCCAACTGCAGAATTTGCAACCCTGAAATATAAAAACAAAATTCAATACATATGTTCAAAATTATATCCATATTCACCACACCCACCTATGAGATCATATAATCATGAAGGTTATCGACATGGTTTACTAGAATGTAAAAATTAATTGACTATTCTAGGAATACTTTACATTATTTAAGCAAGGGAAAACATTCAAGTGGCTATTAGATTTCTAAGACATCCTTGGAAGACATTAATGAAGGAAGAAGTGAACTCATTAAAAAATCTAATGAGATGTACACAATCTAAAAATGGTATTAATCTATGGGATATTAGTGGTAATGCTCAAACATGGATCCAAACTTATTGAGGATTCACTAAGTATAAATATGTTTAATGAGATTTTAGAATACAATAAAAATGGGATATGTCGTTGTACAGTTCCCAATAAACCACTTAGAAAACATTTTACCTATTTTATAAACATATATTTAAAAACCACTCATTTATATCATTAAAATATAAATAGGTTTCATTATTAAAAAAATAGAATGTTGGTATCATAAAAACATAACCAAATAGTCACTCAGTGAGTCGACACCACCTACAAAAAAATTAGGCACACTTTATGAATACAATGATCTCTTAGAAGAACTTAAGAATAACTCACCTGAAATTCATTACCAAAGGAACCCAATACATAATCACTATAAATCCATAAGAAAATAAAATACATTAAAAACCAACACTACAAACTCTATAGAACATAAGAAGAGGAATCCCCATGATCCAAGGAAAATTCCACCATTCTTAGGTGGAATCACCGTATTAGTGGTCGTATGTCATTGTTTTAGTTAAAAATGATATATGAAACCAAAGTCAACCATAGTCACAGACATATAAAAATCATGAATTAGTCATTTATTCAACATAAAATAGTGTGAAACATAAAATTTTCCAAAATCCATAAAATAGGAAAAAATGGCGTGATATTGCTAGATATTGAAATAAATGTAGAGATCGGAGGAAGAGGGATTCTAAGTTTTTATTTGGGAAGAAGTTTAAAGAGTCTAACCTGGATGGGGGAGTTGCAGCCGATCGGATGGAAGAACTCAGGGTGGGTTAGGGTTCACCTTCGTGTCGGGGCTTTGGGAAATTGGGGAAATCGATTTCTGTTGTGCTTCGGGGGGGGGCTACTGGAAATCTAGATATTTGAGGAGATCTATCCCAACAGTTTGGAAAAACTGTTGGGAAACCATGACTTTTCCCAAAGGTTTGTCAAAACTATTGGGAAAAATGGCCTTTACCAACGGTTTGTAGCAAACTGTTGGTAAAGGTCCACGAAACCAAGATTTACCAACGGTTTGTAAAAACCGTTGGTAAAAAACACTTATACCAATGGTTCTCCGGAATCGTTGGTATACAAGTGTTGGGAAAAGTCTAATTTACAATAGTGAAATGTGTAACAGTGTGTGCAGTAGTAAAATGAAACAACTAAGCAGTACTCAAAAGTAACTTACTTTACCTATTATATTGCCATTTTAATATTCATTTAATCATTCAATATAAGGAAATCACCACAGTTAATTTTCTAAGAAAACGATCAGTGTCCTCAGGCACGTAAACCCTTAACCTCGGGTAAAGAGAATCCAAACCCACATGAATCTGCCCATAGGTATATCAAATAATTCCCACAGGTGTATGAGGTGTCCCCCATAGGCACAGAATATACTACCCACATGCACAAAAGAAGTTTCCCTCAGGCTGAACAGAGCACTGCCCACAGGCTAATCACAACACTGCCCTTAGGCTAACAACCAACCATGCCATGCCCAACAGATAAAAAATCAATTTATATACAATTCCTCTCAAGGTAATTTAAGACATGCTAAAATTTACGGTATACCCTCGGGTAACCTGGCCAAACGGCTAAATAGAGGAACACACCCCAGGGGTTGTCCTGGATCCAATCAGTGATCCCAAACAGTATTTTTACAATTTCTTTAAATTACCTATGCAATTATAGGTATTTAAAATAGCCAAGGCCTCGTCCACACGACACACCACATGGGTTCATTGCACATTGGTACACAAAAAATGCACAACTGTTGGAATTTAAACACCATACCACCTACCCCGATCGCCTCTGATCGGTATACGTGAATGACACTCATTGAATCTTCCAAGAACGACATAGATATGAGGTAAAATAATTCATGTTCAAACGTAAATAACTTCCCCTCAGGAAATAATTGGTAAGAACAGCTCAAGGAGAGGGGAGGGCTTACCCGTACGGTTCCAATGAGATCGACGGAGGCGGAATCGGATTCCTGGTGCTCGATCTGGTGATCTTCAAAGATTCGGTCGTCCTCTCGAGCTCTCCTCTAGTTCTAAGCCATCTCTGTGAACAGAGGAGGATACTTCCCATTTTAAGTGAAAAAAACAGACTAAACGGCATGTACTATTGAGTACACGGTGTGTACTTTCCTTCTTTTTAACTGTTCCTATGACAGATTCTTTCAACCACGGTACAGTTCATCTGTCGACATGAGTACACGGTGTGTAATACCATAGTACACGGCATGTACTTTCGCTCAGCTGGCGGCTGGCTTCACTGCCTTACTATTCACCTCCCAACTGAATACACGACATGTAAATACCCTATACACGATGTGTAGTCGGTTTTTACACCCATCATCGTCGACATGCCTACACGCCCTATGTACTCATTCCACATGGCCAAAGTACACGGCGTGTGGAAAAGTACACAGCGTGTATTCACAAAAATTTGTATTTCCTCCCATTTTCCTTATTTTCTCAAAAACACTTATGTAAAAGAGAAAATAAGAAACCTGTACCTCAAGAATAAGAACCAGGTTCTTACATTATCACAATACTGTGTGATGAGATCTTTAATGCTAGGAACCACATCCAACTCTTGGTTGAATCTCCATATCCAAAATACTTCTTTAACTACCTCATAAGCTGCGATACACTCAAAATATTCTATAGATTATGCAACCACATCTTTCTTTGAGCTCTTCTAGCTCACAATACCTCCATTTAAAGTGAATATGTATCATGTTTGTAACTTCATGTCTTCTTAATCAGTCTGGAAACTAGCATCTGCATATCCTCTGAGGACTAGTTCCTTATCTCCTCCATAAACTAGGAACATATCCTTAGTATGCCTCAGAAACTTAATTATAGTCTTGACCATCATCCAACGGTGATCACCTGGATCAGCTTGATATCTTCCTACTGTACTCAATGCATAGGCGACATCTAGACTAGTACATATCTTACAATACATGACTAACTCAATCGTTTATGAATATATAATCCTTTCCATTTTATTTATTTCCCCATGCATCTGAGGACACATTTTCTTGGAAAGATGAATTCCATGTGATGCTGGAAACAATACCCTCTTGGATTGTTCTATACTAAATCTCTTCATTATTTTGTCAAGGTATGTACTTTGACTTAGGCTCTTCAATCTCTTGGATATATTGTGATCGATATTAATCCCAATAATATATGATATATCACCCAATTCCTTTATGGAGAAGCATTTATTAAACCACTCCTTAATAAGCCTCAAGACTGGTATTTTTTTTTCAACAAGTAATACGTCATCAATATATACTATAAGGAAAATGAATGCACTCCCACTAAACTGTTTATAGACACAAGGCTCACATTCATTCTTTATAAAACTGAATTACATTATGGATTCAAAAAAATGAATGTTCCATGACCTAGATGCTTGATTAAATCCCAAAATGGATCCTTTTAACTTGAATTTCTTATTTTCATTCTTTAGAGTAAAAAACCCTTCAGGTTGTGTCATATAGACATCTTCCTTGATGTTATTTAAACCATTTTGAAACCAATCATAATTTATAGGTAATAACATATCCTTCAATGTTCGGTTTCTTCTTGAATACCCTTTTGCAACCAACATGTTTTACATATACTAGAGGATCTACCAAAATCAGAATTGGTTTTAGTACATGGAATCCATTTTAGAATTCATAGATTCTTGACACTTGACAATGTCTGTGCCACTTACTTCTTCCTTGTTGGTTAGAGAATCATTATTATCAATTCATAATTAGTCACAATCCTCAGTAACTAGAAAATTGTACTAGTTCGGTTCTCTAACCTATCTTGTACTCCTACACAGTACTTTGGTCCCTTGAACAGATCTTTCTTCCATGGGGATTTGTTTAATCTGCTCATGTACCAACTCCTGTGTACCTTGAACCTTGACTTCATCAAAGTCTGTCTTTCCCCTCTATCTCTTTTGTACATGTTCTCCCCCTCAAGAAATATGGCATGTCTTTCCACTATAACCTTTTTTTAGGGGTTGTATAGGTAATGTCCCCTTGTTTCTTTGGGGTATCCTATAAAGGTAAACTGTGTGCCTCATAGTGGGATTTAGTTTACTTAATAGGAATTAGCAAATGCTTCACTTCCCCCACACATGTAAATTTGATATCATGGATTTTATTCCACTCCAAATATCATATGGAATACCTTTTATCAATTTAGTTGGTACTTTGCTTAGTATGTGTGCTGATTTTTGTAATTCATATCCCCAAAAGGATAATGGAAGACTTTCATGACTCATAATTGATCTCACCATGTCCAAAAAGGTGTGTTTCTTCCTTTTTCTAACATCATTCCACTAGGGAATGTTAGGTGTAGTGAGTTGGGATAGGATCCCAAACTCCCGTAGGTAATCAAAGAAGTCTTGATAAAGATATTATCCACCCGAGTCTGAGCAGAGTTTATTAATCTTCTTACCAATATGGTTCTCAACTACATTCATTTATTCCTTGAACTTATAAAAAGAATCTGACTTATACCTCATTAAGTATATATATCCATATCTACTAAAATAATTAGTAAAATTTTGGAAGTATGAGTATCCACTCCTTAATTCAACTAGTATTGGTCAACACACATCAGTATGAACCAATTCAATAATCTCTTTGGACCTTTCATCTTTCCCACTAAATGGTTCTTTTGTCATTTTACCTTGTAAACATGCATGACATACACTAAGTGTTTTTAGTTTGAAATAATCTAAATATCCATCTTGATGTAACTTTTTCAAGTGTTACTCATTTACATGACATGGCCGATGATACCAAAGTTGGGTTTGGTATGAGTCATGTGAAGTAGCTTCATTATTGATTTCCATTACTTGGTTTGTGTAATCCAACATGTAATGACCATTATATAAATGTTCCTTACCAAAATTAATTCTAACTTTATAAAATAAGAAACATTAATTTCCGAACATCAAAATAAATCCATCTTTATTTAGTCTAGATATAGAAATATTGTTTTTGGTTATAGAAAGAACATAATAACAACCATTTAATACCAAGATCATCCCGATCGGCAATGTGAGGTGGTATTCCCTGAGATCTATAGCAATAATTATAGATTTGTTGGATTCTCATATATCTACCTCACCTCGATCATTTTCATTAATATCCTTGTTTTTTATATTTGGATATATATGTGATTACCACAATCTGTATCTAATTACCAATTTGTAAAAACAGATAAATTTTACTCAATAACAAATTCACCTAAATTTTACCCTTTCTTATTCGTCTAGGTGTAGTTTTTCATCCGGTGACCCTTCTTAACACATACAAAACAAACTGCTTCTTGTTCTATTTCCTCCCCTTTGATCTTCCCTTTCTTGGAAGGGTGTGAAGAATCTTGGGGCTTCAATCTCTTCACCTTCCATTTCCTCTTTTTCACCATAATTAAAGAAGGATTTTCATGCTTCATGTCTTTATCCACATGGAAAATGAAGTTAATAATATCAGGTAGATACTTCTCAATGATGTTCATATTGAAATTTACAACAAAACTAGAGAATCTCAGAGGGAGTGATGGAATAATGAGTTCGGTGCCCAATTCTTCAGGGAGTTTAAACCCTAGAACCTCAAGGCCCTCAATGTAGTCAATGAACTTGATTATATGAGGCCCATATAGGTTACCCTCTCTAATATTACATTGAAAAAGTGACTTGGATATCTCAAACCATTATTATCTAGCTCTCTCCTAGTAAAGACCATGGAGGTTCTCAAGTATGCTATAGGCATCCATGTTTTTGTGAGACTTCATGAGTTCACTATACATTGATGATAGCTTCAAACATTGAATGTCAACCACATCATTCATATGTTTCTTGTATTATTGGAAATCTTTATCACTCACCTCTTGGGTAGGTGGATCTGGTAATGAGGACCCTGGCACCTAAGATTTCTGTTATGGCATAGAATAACTCAAAGGCATCTGAACCATTCCTAGAAGTTACTACTAGTTAGGATGTTGTCTTTATCTAGTATTGATCGCAAGGATAGTGTGGTTGATGAGATTTTCATTTTTTTCTATAATTGAAAGACCATATAATTATTACTTTCTGGGTTACAATTTATGATAAATAATAAATTAATTTTATTAAGTTTCCCACTATTTCATCAAGTGCCAATGTCCCTCACCATTGAACTCGAAATGTCTACATACTAGGATATTCTAGTGTAAAGGATCCATATTACCATTCAAATAACCCCAAAAGGGGTTGGTAAATCTATTTGAAGGTATTTAGGTAGGAAGTTATTTTCAAACTATGGGCTTGCAACTCCTTGATACATTGAGTGGACTCCCCATTCCTAAAATTTTGACTTGGATTTCCTCAGCACTTGCCTCCAAATTTACACCAAGCCTCAAAACAGCTACTTCTATTGATGTAAAATGATCAAGTCAACATAAAAATTACATAAATGATTCCTTTATAAAAGTAAGTGTCCCAACAAGGGTTGGTCAAACACATAGTTTTATTGAGTCTTGACCTCAATCAAGTAATGGAAGACTTAGTCTGACTTAATATTTTGTTAAGTGGTTTTTTACCTCTTATGCCTATATTTCCTTATTATCTTTACCATATGCCTGTTAATATTAAGTGGAACTTACTTAAGTTATTAAACATGTCTTGATAATATTTACACATAATCCTAGTTAATTTTAGTTCCATATTACATTCTTTTTAATTCAATAATTACGTAATCATGACAATACATCCAAAATAAAAAACAATGAAATTGACATAAATAAAATAAAGGGAATGATCATGATATCTTATAATGGTTAGTTTATCTAGTGGTTTATAAACTAACTTTTGAATTGGGGGAGAAACACCTTAAACCATTTATGGTTTGTGTCTACAACTTTCCACCTTTCCACCTTTGTATCTCCTTGGATTGGTTTCGCCTCGACCCCTTATTTGAACAACCTCCATACGATTGAGAGCTCCATACATTACATATGATTTTTAAATCACATGAAGGTGAGGGATAAAAATAGGGTTTAACATAAAAGAAACCATGGGTATGCAAGCCCTACATATTAAAGTGGGGAGATGGCATGTAGGATAACAATTTAATTTAAACTAAATTAAAAGAAAACCAATCACATACAAAGGTCTGGTCTAGATCATGATCATCCACACACATGAAATGGATTACATATTTAATAAAACTAGAATTCAATTCTTTAATCATTTTTATTAAGATAAATCACACTCGAATCTATTAATTATTATTTTTAATTAATCATTCCTTTTATCTTTATCCTTTTCTGAATTTCCATGAGATTCTCATTTATAAACTTGGAGGTAACATAGTGAACACCCATTATAATCTACATGATATGTAATTTTGAACATTACACAAACATTAAAGTTTTAATTCAGTGTAATTTGGTAAATTACATGGTGTTTAGTTCTGACTACATGGAATCTACTGCCTTCACCGTCTTATCTAAAGTACATGGACAAGAACCCGGAATGTGAGGCATGCTTTAGAAATATCGGAGTACACAACATGTCTAGTGGCCCACATGTCATGTTGTCTCTGGGTTACATGGTTACCAGTCAGTTTAGTTGTGTATGGGATACACAGTTTTTCCCTTGTCCCTAAGAGACTACACTCCATGTCCAGTTGGCCACACGGTGTGTAATCCGGCTAACCGTGCGCTAGTTCATCCTGGTCAACACGCGGTGTAATAACTAACTACACCATGAGTCATTAATGAACATGGATTGTGTAATTGTTGAATAACTCCTAATGAACTGAACACAACTACACGATGTGTAATCTGGATTACATGGCGTGTATAGAAGATTACACGACATGTAACTCCAAATACATTGTGTGTACTATCATGTTATCTGAAAAGAATCATCAGCACCTCCTGATGAGATGCTCAATTTATTTTTATCCAAAAAATTATTTTCTTCTGTTAGATCTGTGAGAGATGAAAAGAGGAAGAACAGATCTTGAAATTCAAATTACACGAATTATTAAACATGAATTGAAAAACTCTACTATTAAAGCATAAGTCATCAATGATTTTTTTAAATAATTATAAACGATGATTAATCTTTCCCTGATACCACTTGAAGGATCCAGTCGTAGTAGAAATGTGTCAGTTTGGAGGGCCCAACCTTGATTTTAATGTAATAAATGACCAATTTGGTATCAATACGATGATAAATTCCAATATCCACAGATTATAATCAAATATTTAGACAAAGATAAGAAAAGTGTTGGATCTGAGAAAGAGGATCTTGCCCATCATGTATATAAATAATTTATTAATTTCTGAAGAAATTAAATACCTATATCTTTGGAACATTCATCATTTATGATCATTGATCATCCGGAATGACCCTTATGGATTACCTTTATTATGATCACAAGGATCCAAAGTATAATCCCTCTAGTAGTGATCTACCCATGCACCAATGGTCTCCAAAAAACGCCACTCATTCTCTGGGTGCTAGCGCGACAAAGAGAATGTCTTATGTCGATCGCTCTTGATCTTATGTTCTTCGGTATTAAATAACTTCTCTCATTCTTGAGAGGAAGAGATGATAGGAGTCCAAAGAGAAAATATTTGGCTCAATAATTCTCAATTCATTGGGTTTTTGCATAAAAGACATTCCTCCTATTAATCGAAATGGTGTTTCAGTTTAAATATTTAATTGTGAAACATCAATTAAATGTAATTATAACTATTAGAGAAAAACCATGACACATAATAACAATAACAGTTCCATTATTTGTGGTGATCCAACTTGCACAAAATGGAACCATAAATTAAATTCACTTCCACATAATGATGACATTATTATTATTATTATTTCTTATTCCAATAGGATAAACATTATTTACCAACTTTTAAATAATTAATTTATCCATGGACATTGTCTTGGTCCATTCGAAATCCTCTCCCATTTATTAAACACCCAAATAAAATATTTTATTCTATTAAATAAATATTTTTCTTTAAAAACTAGTAAATAAATATTTATTAAATTTTCAATAATATAAATAAATATATTTTATTCATAATCTAGTGAATAAATATTTATTTAATTCATTCGATCATTTCAACTTGAATAAAATTAATCCTGGGTCAGGAGAATAATATTTATTCCATTAATTAAATTCAAATAGAATTTTAACAAGAGCACTAGAAACACTTAGTATGTAACCCTCTTGGATTCTTTCTCATTGGAATTAGCCTGGTTTTCCTAATGTCTAATATTACTATCTCATAACAACGCCACTCTTTCTCTGGGTGCTAGTGGGGAGAAGTGAATGTCTTTTGTTGATTGTTCTTTAACTCTTGTTCTTCAATATTGAACAAATTCTCTTGTTCTTAAGAGGGAAAGATGAGATGAGTCGAGATAGAAAATTTTTTCCTCAACAATTCTCAATTCACTGAGGTTTAGCACAATATATGTACCTAACTATTAATCGATATGGAATTTTAGTGACAATATTTAATTTCGAAACGGAAATTAAATTTAATTATAACTATTAGAGAATACCCGTAACACATAATAACAATAACAACACCATTATTTGTGGTGCGCCAACTGGCAAAAAATGGAACCGTAAATGAAATCTTGTTCCACCTAATGATAAAAGTAATATAATTATTTCTTACACCAACTAGATAAAAATTATGTACCGACTTTTAAATAATTAATTTATCAATTGACATAGTCTTGGTCTATTCAAACTCCTATTTCATTTATTGAACACCCGAATAAAATATTTTATTCTCTTAAATAAATATTTTTATTTACAAAATAGTAAATAAATATTTATTAAATGATCAATAAAATAAATATATATATTTTATTCATAATCTAGTAAATAAATATTTATTTAATTTAGTCGGTCGTTTTAACTTGAATAAATTATTCCTCAGTCTTGAGAATAATATTTATTGAATTAATTAAATTCAAATAGAATTTAATTTAGACCACTAGAAATACTTAGTGTGTGACCCTATAGGATTATTTCTCAATGGAATTATGTGGGCTTGCCTAAAATCTGAGATTACTGTCTAGAAATGGGTCATGGAAGCCAAGAGAAAGAAATTAAAGTTTTAATGATGACATCTAAAAACGAATGCTCACTGTGTAGTATAATCCTTTTCCACAAAAATCTCATCAAGCAGGTTTCATGATATTGTTTTCAACCTATATGCTTAATAAGTCATTCTTTAACTACCTAAAATAAACTCGTTGTGACACCATGGCCAGAGAATTTTGGGTAATGAATCTATTTCAATAAAAGGTTTGAGATATCAAATTCCGTAAATGGAATATAGAAATTCTTCCTTGACTTATACAATAATAACATTCCATTCATGACTCACCGAACATACCCTACTTCTTGCCAAAATTTGGATTTATGATTTTTGTTAGTAAATCAAAGTGTGTGAGTCATGAAACTTATTAATGATAATCATAAAGTCTAAAGACCATTATACATGCTCACAGATAGGAATATCCGATGAAAACAAAACATGCAGAATTCCTACTGGTGGGTATGTTCCCATAATCTCCCTTCTTGGAGATTACCAAGTGAAAACTTCATGAGATGAAGTATCATTTTTTTAATAGTACTCGTACCTAACAGTTTGTAAACTATTTCTCCCATTATAGTATTTCATCCAACCATTGAACCATATTTAATAATATTTTCACAGCACTTCAAGATTCACATCAAAGCGGGGAACTTCTATGACATTATTATGAGAAAAATACTCTAGAACATTATTACATTATAGTCATATAGAACAATGAATAATTTATAATAAGATGTTTAATATTTAAATACATTAAATATTCATGTAATCAAAGTATAAATAGTTGTTTATGGAAACCAACTCTAACAAACTCCAACTTAGAATAGAACCAACTGCCTTTTACTTTTAGTCTGTTATACCTCACATGATGATTATGTTTCTAATGATTCAAGGCTTTAGTCAAGGGGTCATCCACATTGTCTTCTGTAGAAATAGAGCTTACTGCAACTTCACCTCTCTGAGAAAAATCAATCAGGATATGATATTTCCTAAGTATGTTCTTCGTCCGCTGATGTGACCTTGGCTCTTTTGCAAGAGCCACTGTTGCATTATTATCAAAATATTATGTGATGGGATATTAACTTCTAGGAACCACATCCATCTCTTGGATGAATCTCTTCATCCAAAATACTTCTTTAGTTACCTCATAAGCTTCAACATACTTGGACTCTAGTGTAGAATCTACGACCACACCCTGCTTTGAGCTCTTCCAGCTCACAACACCTCCATTCAAAGTGAAGATGTATCATGTTTTCAACTTCATGTCATCTTGATCAGTCTGGAAACTAACATCTTCATATCCTCTGATGATTATTTCCTTATCTCCTCCATAAATTAGAAACATATCCTTAGTATGCCTTAGATACTTAAGGATAGTCTTGATTGACATCCAATGGTGATCACCTAGATCATCTTGATATCTTCCTACCACAATAAATGTGTAGGTGACATCTGGCCTAGTACATATCATAGCATACATGACTAACACAATCATTGATGCATATGTAATCCTTTCCATTCTCTTTGTTTCCTCATGAGTTTAAGGACATATTTTCTTGGAAAGATGAATTTCATGTGATGTTGGAAACAATCCCTTATTGGACTATTCCATACTGAATCTCTTCATTATTTTGTCAATGTATATACTTTGACTTAGGCCCAACAATCTCCTAGATCTATCAAAATGGATCTTGATCCCAAGAATATATGATTCTTCTCCCAAGTACTTCATGAAGAATAATTTATTCAGCTATTCCTTAATATACTATAATACTGGTGTTTTGTTTCCAATAAATAATATGTCATCAACATATAATGTTAGGAAAAAGATTGCACCCCCACTAAACCATTTGTATATACAAGTCTCACATTCGTTCTTTAAAAAAACAAATTATGTTACGGCTTCATCAAAATGAATGTTCCATGACCTAGATGCTTGCTTTAATGCATAAATGGATCTTTGCAACTTTAATTTATTATTGGAATCTTTTGCAGTAAAAAACCCTTCAGGTTGTGTCATATAGACACCTTCGTGAAGGTTCCCATTTAAGAAGGTTGTTTTGACATCAATTTTCCAAATATCGTATTCATGTTAGGTGGCAATGACTAGTAGAATTCTGATGTATTTCAACATTGCAACTAGTGAAAATGTTTTGTCATAGTCAATGCCTTGACACTTTTTAAATCCTTTTGAAACCATTAATACATTATGGGTACTGAATTATCCTACCATGTCTTGTTTCTTCTTGAATACACATTTACAACTAGAAATATTAAAATCTACTAGGGGATCTACTAAAATCCAAACGTGTTTTTGGTACAAGGAATGCATTTCAGAATGCGTGGATTCTTACCACTTGGCAATGTCTGTGCCACTTACCGCTTCTTTGTAGGTTAGAGGATCCTTATTATCAACTAATAATTAGTCACCATCCTCAATCACTATAAAACTATACCATTCTAGTTCTCTATCCTCTCATGTAATCCTACATAGTACTTATATCTCTAGAACAAATTTTTCTTCCATTGGGCTTTGTGGAATTCGCCCTTGTACCAACTCTTGTGTACCTTGAGCCTCAACTTCATCAAAGTATATCTCTCTTCCACAATAACTTTTGGAGATGTTCTCACTCATAAAGAATATGGTGTGCCTTGCAACTATAACCCTTTTGTTTGAGTGTAAGTATGGGTAATGTCCCCTTATTTTATTGGGGTATCCTATAAAGGTACACATTGTGCCTTGTGGAGTGAGTTTGTTACCTTAAGAGGCCTTAACAAATGATTTGCTTCCCCACACATGTAAATTAGATAACACGGATTTTATTCCACTCCAGAGTTCATATGGAATATAATTTATCTATTTAATTGGTACTTGGTTTTGTATGTGTGTCTTTGTTTGTAACGCATATCCCCAAAAGGATAATGGAATACTTTCATGACTCATCATTGATCTCACCATGTCCAAAATGGTGTGGTTCTTCCTTTCTCTTAAACCATTCCACTGGGTCATATAAGGAGGAGTGATTTGGATTGGATCTAAAACTCTCGTAAGTAATCAATGAAGTATTGATTAAGATATTCCCCACCTCGGTCTGAGTGGAGTTTCTTAATCTTTTTTCCAAGATGGTTCTAAACTTAATTCATAAATTCCTTGAACTTATCAAAAGAATATGACTTATACCTCAAGTAGTATATATATCCAAATCTACTAAAATCATTAGTAAAATTTATGAAGTATGAGTACCCTCCCCTTACTTCAATTGGAAATGGTCCACACACATCGGTATGAACCAATTCGAGAAGCTCTTTGGACCTTTCACCTTTCCCACTAAATGGGAATTTAGTCATTTTACCTTGTAAACTTGTGTGACATACACCAAGTGGTTTTAGCTTGAAATAATCTAAATATCCATCTTGATGTAACTTTGTAAAGTGTTTCCTATTTACTTGACCTACCCAATGATTCCAAAATTGGGTTTCTCATGAGTCATTTGAAGTAGATTCGTTATCAATTGCCATTACTTGGTTTGTGCAATCTAACATTGAAAGACCATTATATAAATGTTCCTTACCAAAACAAATTCAATCTTTATAAAAGAAGAAACATTCATTTCATAACATGAAAATAAATCCATCTGTATTTAGTATGGATATAGAAAATAATGTTTTTGGTTATATAAGGAACATAATAACAACCTTTAAATACCAAGATCATCCTAGTCGGCAACGTGAGGTGGTAGACCCCAATAGATACAACCACAAGTCTATCTCTGTTGGATGCGTATAGATCTACCTACCCTTAGTAAATTTTCTTAAATCTACTTGCTTCCTGTATTTAGATATATAAGTGATCATTATGGGATGTATCTAATAACCAATTTGTAGAAATAGATAAATTTCACTCGATAAAAAAACACCTAAATATTTCCCTTTCTTCTTTGGATAGGTGCATTATTTCTTCCAATGGCCCTTCTTTCCACATACAAAACAAAAGGGTTCATGTTTCCTTGCCTCCCCTTTGATCTTCCCATTCATGGAAGGGTGTGAAGAATATTTGGGCTTAAATATCTCCACCTTCCCTTTCTTCTTATTCACCATAATGAAGGAAGGATTTTAGTGCTTCATGTCTTTATCCACTTGGTTAATGAGGATAAGAAAATTATATAGAAACTTCTAAATGTTGTTCAAATTGAAATTCACAACAAAACTAGAGAAGCTCTGAGGGAGTGATGCGGGAATGAGATCTGTAACACCCCAAAAAATTACAAATAGATTTGAAATTGAATGCATGAAATGTTAAGTCTCTACAAGACACCACTTTTTTATAACCTATCCAATAAACATAATTTTTCCACCTCTACAATTTGAATTTTGAAAAACTGACATACACGGTTGCGATCGGTAAGGTATTTAGAGTCTAACAAGACAAACTTAATTTTTTCTGAATAGTAGCATACCATTATAAATAGTAATGAATAGTAAATTGAACTAAAAAATATAAACTTCACCCATGAATGTATGAATTCAATTTATATATCTTAAAAGTGGAAAACGAGCATAGTATAACTGTTGGTATTATTGTATGTCATAAATATTTTAATTAAACTTTTCTGATTAATTTAATAATTTAAAATAGAAATTTTTTTTCATAAAATTTAATCATAAATTGTTACTTTATTTTCTTATGGTCATAAGATGATTTTATGGGACCTTGATTAATTTCTCAAGGTGTTATAAAACGATTTATGGTTTTAAAGATGTTTTTTTTTGGAATAAATTATGTTTTTATTTGAAAATTAAATTAAAAATATTTAGAAAATTATTTTCCAAAAATAGATTTCATTTTTTAATTCAAAATGTTTAAAAATGGTTATGGTGAATTTTTGGGATTTTTCTAATATACTTGAATTTTCTGTGAATAATAAAAATACAGTTTTGAGCTTTCGGTATGTTAAATGAAATCATAATGATGTAATAATTAAAATAAAATTATTGTATAATTTTTTACAGCAATATAAGATATTATGTGTCTCAATGTGCTAATATAATGGTAAAATACCATGGTTAATCCCACGGTTTTACAAAAACCACTAATGAGGTGTCTTTTCAAATTAATAAAAAATTATCTCTATTTTACTATAAATACCCACTCACCCATTCGTTTTCTTTCATTAAAAATCCCTCATACTCTATTTTCTGGTGGTCTTACCTCCATAGGATTCCTCCCAATGTGTCCTTAATCTCCCAAGGTCCCATTCTTCAATTTCTATGAGTTACTCTACAAGGTAAGTGAACCTTTCACCTTCTTCTTTTAGCCAACACTTCATTTATGTTATCTCTTCAAATTTATATTATCATATGTTTGGGATTGATATTATGTATTCCTCTTATATTCCTTTTTATGTCCAAATTATGAGATTCCATTTTCTCTCATCAACTCATTTAATAAAATTTTAAGCGGCACTGTTAGGCTGCTAAATTTTCATAAGGGATCTCTCAACTTTTCTTTTATTTTCAAGTTCATCTCTTTTCTTTTTCTCTCCTCACCTCATCTATAAAAATGACCATGATAACTCCACTATAATATTTATACTGAAATTATATCATGTTAATGGAAGAACCATCATCAATATTCTTACTCACTCCATTTTATTTTTATAAACAAAATCAACGTCCATGAGGTTCCAATTTATAGCCTTCTTGGATGATGAAGTTTTTTTCTTCAATTTCTCCTTCATTACAGGTAATGAAATAATTTATATGGTCTAAATAGACTATAATATATGTATTATAAACTAATTAATATTTAGGAATGAGTATATGTACATATTATTAATTTATATGACAAAACTAGTTCATAATAATACTAATACCACCAAATAATCAAATTGGTTTTCATCTAATGATTCATCATCTTTCCACGTAACCAAATTATAGAAATGACTATTAACAATTCTTTATTTTCATAAATAATATTTAATTTTAATTCTGGAGATTTCCATCCCTTCCACATGAACTCCATTACTTAAGAACAAGTGAACCGATTATGAAAATAAAGAAAACGAACACTCTGGAACGATGAAATTCAATATAATAACTTATCAATAAGGGCATAAATGAACAAAATAGAATTATGATAAACTAAATAAATGACTAATAGGTTCTTAAATAATTTATTAATAAGTATAATTTCATATTCCAGGACCTTAAGTTCAAGAGCGGAACACATTCAGACATAAGGTAAGGGTTTATTCATCTCACTTCCATTTTTGTGAGATTTTCCATATTCACTAATAATAATTGAGTATGGTCTATATATACTTACCATTGATGTGACATATCATGAATATATTTATTTTCATGGTATTAAATATATAATTTTAATATTATTAATTTTTGGGCATACGAATCGTTTGATTACAAAGTGGTAAGGGTTTTTTCACCCGAACCTCCATTTTCATTTGGGTTACTTTTATTGTCTAATTACCTCAATTAAATTATTATGTATTATTATGTAATATTCATAAATTCTGTGTTAGTGTTTTATATATGGTTAAAAACTGGAATACTTCTTTATTTTATTAGGAGTTACTCATTTTAAAAGGAACTTTCAAAGTTATTTCTGAAATACGAACCTGATTCAAGGGATCTTTTCAAATTCTTAACCATTTTCAAGAATACACTACAATATATTTTAGTACACCATTACTTTTATAAAAACAATAATTTTACCATTAAAATGATCTTGGATCATTTTTTATTTAATAGAACAAACATGTCTGTCCACATTAAAATTCTCTTTAATACATTCCTTCAAATGATCTAAAATGATTTAGTTCTAAAGAATCATAAGAAGTCTTTTTACATGATTTCACTTCAGTGGGACATTATTTATGCATAAAAAATAATTTCAATGTCCTAGTATTTTATTTTATGGGATGTTCATGTTTAAAAACTGATTTTATGGAAAATACAAGGGATTTTTCAAAAGAACTCTTCTTTCCAAAGTAAAAAGTATTTTCCCATCTCACTTTATCTTTTATGAGATATATTCCTTGTTCACCACTTACTTCTTACATGTGGTCTATGTAATTACCATTGTTATGTAATAAAAAGATTCTCCTTATTCTCATGATATTCTAAGGTATTTTGATTTGAATGTTTCAAGGTGGTATGGGAAACTTTGGAATGTTTAAGGATTATTTCCTAAAGTATTTTTCAATGGTCTCAATTGAAAGTATCTTCATCTATGTCAAAGTCCTTTGTTGAATATTGTACTTAATTGAGGTTTATCTCCAATTATATCATATACCATATTTAATTGAATAGTTTATGATTAGTTTGATTGTGGACGTGCTATCTTAAATCCATTCACTAATTTACTCTGAATGGTTAGTGTTTATGATTAATGATTGGGGAAAGTTATTTACATTTCATATAATAGTTTCAATATGAATGTATATGTTGTTTATGTTCACCCCATTCATATGAGGAATGCATTGGACTTAGTAAGTGTCGGGTGGGTCCCACTATAACCCCTCAGTGCATCGGTAGGTCTCATGAGACAAACTATGGTCTTGGCATAAGGCCTGGAAAAAATTATTATTTTTTGTCTTGGCACAAGGCTTTGATAGTATAGTGATGATGTCCTGCATTATGAATTCCCTCACTATGAAAATATTATTGATGGTTCATGTGTTTATTCGACTATTATAATACTCATGATTATGTTTTATTAATGAATTACTTAGCTCTTATTCTAGCCATAATGTGTTCATGTTTATTATTTATTAAAGGCATATGTTTTTAGTTATTCAACTTGACTAATGTTTATATATCTTACACTATATTGCTTACCCTTATTGAGCATTTGAGTTCACCTCTTTCTTATGTTTCATTTTCTCAGGACATGAAGAAGTTTTTTATGATTTAACTTCAAGGATAATCTTAGAATGGTGAATGTTCCCAATAAAATTTATATGTTGTTTTTCTTTTCATGATGTAATGTTGAACATATGTATTTATCTGGATTTCCAAAACTATTAAACTACTCGGTCCATCAGGATTTTATTCCTTGTAATCATGCCAATGTAATAAAATAGTGCATCGGCTCTGGGGAACTGGGGTTGGGTCCTTACAGTTGGTATCAAAGGAAGTTTAGTAGAAAACATGCAAACTAGATTAGAAAAGGTAGATTATGGAACAAATCCCTAAGGTATTGTTTGAGAACAAACATACAAGAACATCCTAGAATCTTGGTAACGAATATATTATGTGGATATTTCTGGAAAATATATCCCTGTCTGAATACAAACAGGTAGAGGTGGCTCTGGCACAGATGTACCTAGGAGTGAAAGCTTCGACAAGGAGTTTCGGGCTTAACATGGGGTATCCTGGTACATAACAATGGGTCTTGATTCACTCTTCGTATTGACACTCCTGTGGGATATTCTTAGGATAATTCACATTTTCCTTACAAGACATTATGAAGGATTTATGTCCTAAAAGTAACCAAAGTATATGCTTCTATTATTTATGATTCATAAATTTATTTTATTTGTTATACCATGTTTAGAGATATAGAGAGTTCATAATTTTATGAGCAATTATATAATATGGAATTGATTATAAATGGTGCCTAGAAGAAAGAATTAGATCTTCACCAATGCACATGATGCGAAGAGTAAGAATTATTATATCTCTGATGGTCTTAAACCATATTTTCAAAGGAATATTGTCCCCTAATTATCATTATCATATGAAGAAATGGTATCATGTGTTGAAAAGGAATGTAAAGACTTCTTTGAGTCCTATTGATTTTAAGGGAAGAAAAAGAGAAAGTGGATAGTAGGGGAAAACATGGATAAAGGTAAAAAAGGACAGATGTATTTTCACACATGTGATAATTGTGGAAGGAAACACCTTAGTATATGCCTGAGTGAAAAATGGAGTTTGCTTCAAGTGTGGAGAAAAAGGACTCCATGCTCATAATTTCAAGACAAGGAAAGAATTTCCCTATATCCAATGCTTCAACTGCAAGGATATGGGACACTATGTGAATCAATGTCCCAAGTGTCGAAGGAATATACCCAAAATGATGATTTTGGATAATGATCAAGTTACGATTCTACTGCAGATTAAGTATAATGATTAATATTACTAGTCAAGAATCATTTCATTTTAATATTTTTTCAGTATTGTACCAGTTATAAGAATTATGATATTTATAAGGATTGTACTGTAGTACTATTTCTTTAAGGATTTGAGGTCATATGGTGAATGGTACAAAGGAAAAGTGATTCAATTGAAAGTTAAACTTTTTAAAAAACACATGATTAATGGAAATACAACCCTTAATATATATCTCATGTTGAGATAGTGATGAAGAAATGATTGATTTGGATAAGTACTAACTACCTTGGAACTGATTATTGACTTCTTGATAAGTGGTCTATGCTATCATATTTGGAGTTTACTGCACTTTTGGATTTAAGGAATATATCCAATAACATGTATCTTAATTAAGGAATACATAGGAATGTATGTTTCCAATATGGTTTTTATGGTAATACAAGTTATTACCATATTTCAAGAGGATACATGATGACGTTATTCACATGTTTGTAATGTGAATTTTAGAGATGCTTCTTGTTGATTAAGGGTTACTAATAAGTTCATCTTAGAAATTTAGAGGCCTTCATTATAATGTGTTTAATAATTATATTTTGGAATTTTAAACTATTTACGAAATGGTTTAAGTTGATCATTGTATGGTTTTTAGAGTTTAATGTATCTACATGATGGTTTAGTTATTCTTCCTTGACCATGTTTTCCTATTAGAATGTCTTGTTTTGTAGTAAATGATACTTTTCCATTTCCTCTTATTAATTGAATATTTTAACTATATTCTTGATGTTGTTTTCCCACAAGTTAACTTTCATGTAACAACCATTAACTTTCGAAGTTTAATTTCAAATTTTGAGGATGAAATTTTTTTAAGGAGGGGATAATGTAACACCCCAATAATTTACAAATATATTTACAATTGAATGTGTGAAACACTAAGTATCTACAAAACACCACTTTGTTATAACCTATCCAATAAACATAATTTTTCCACCTCTGTAATTTGAATTTTGAAAAACTAACATACACGGTTGCGACCAGTAAGATATTTAAAGTCTAACAAGACAAACATAATTTTTTGCGAATATTAATATACCCTTATGAATAGTAATATACCCTTATTAATAGTAATGAATAGTAAATTGGAAAAAAATAGAAACTTCACCCATGAATGTATAAATACAATTTAGACATCTTAAAAGTGGAAAAATGATCATAGTATAGGTGTTGATGTTTTTGTATGTCATAAATATTTTAATTAAACTCTTCTGATTAATTTAATAATTTAAAATTGAAATTTATTTTCATAAAATTTAATCATAAATTTTTACTTTATTGTCTTATAGTCATAAGATAATTTTATGGGACCTTGATTAATTTATCAAGGTGTTATAAAATGAGTTGTGGTTTTAAAGTTGTTTTTTGGAATAAATTATGTTTTTATATGAAAATTAAATTAAAAATATTTAGAAAATTATTTTCAAAAAATGGATTTTATTTTTTAATTCTACACATTGGAAAATGGTTATGGTAAATTTTTGGGATTTTTCTCAAATACTTGAATTTTCTGTGAATAGTAAAAATACAGTTTTCAGTTTTCGGTATGTTTAATGACATAATAATGATGTAATAATTAAAATAAAATTATTTTCTACTTTTTTACAATAAAATAAGATATTAGGTGTCCCATTTGGCTAATACCATGGTAAAATACCATGGTAAATCCCATGCTTTTACAAAAACCACTAATGAGGTGTCTTTTTAAATTAATAAAACATTCTCTCTATTTTACTATAAATACCCACTCACCCATTTGTTTTCTCTCATTACCAAGCCCTCATACTCTAATATATGATTGTTTTACCTCCATAGGATTCCTCCCAAGGTGTATTTAATCCCCCAATGTCCCAACCTTCATGTTCTAGGAGTTACTCTACAAGGTAAGGGAACCTTTCACCTTCCTCTTTTAGCCAACACTTCTTTTATGTTATCTATTTGAATTTCCATTCTCATATATTGGGGTTTGATATTATTTATTAATATTATTTTAATTTTTATTTACATATGATTAGATACCCTTTTTCTCTCATTAATTTATTTTATGAAATTTTAAGCGACGCAATTAGGCTGCTGAATTTTCATAAGAGATCTCTCAACTTTTCTTTTATTTTCAAGTTCATTTTTTTTATTTTTATCTCATCACCTCCACTATCCAAATTACCATTATAAATCTATTATAATCTATATATTGTAAGTATATCATGTGAATTTAATAACCATAATCAATATTCTTACTCACTCCATTTTATTTTTATAAATGAAATCAACGCCCATGAGGTTCCAATTTATAACCTTCATGGATGAAGAAGTTTCATTCTTCAATTTGTCCTTAATTAAGGGTAATTAAAACATTTATATGGTTGAAACATACTATAATATATGTATTATAAACTAATTAATATTCAGAAACCAGTATATGTACATATTATTAATTTATATGACAAAACTAGTTCATAATAATCCAAATACAACCAAATAATCGATGTGGTTTTAATCTAATGATTCATACTCTTTCCATGTAAAAAAATGATAAAAATGACCATTAACACTTCAGGATTTTCATAAATAATATTTAATTTTAATTTGGGAGATTTACATCCCTTCGATATGAACTCCATTACTTAATAACAGGTGAACCGATTATGAAAATAAAGAAAATGAACACTCTAGAATGAAGAAATTCAATATAATAACTTATCAGTAAGGGAATAAATGAACTAAAAGTAATTATGATAAACTAAATACATGTATAATGTGTTATTAAATAATTTATTAAGAATTATAATTTCATATTCAAGAAACTTAAGTTCAATAACAGAACACATTCGGACATAAGGTAAGGGTTTCTTCATCTCACTTTCATTTTTGTGAGATTTTCCGTATTCACTACTAATACTTGTGTATGGTGTATATATACTTCCCATTTATGTAACATATCATTAATATATTTATTTTCATGGTATTAAATGTATCATTTTAATATTATTAAATTTTGGTCATACGAATTGTTTGATTACAAAGTGGTAAGGGTTTTTCTACCTGAACCTTCATTTTCTTTCGAGTTACTTTTATTGTCTAATTACCTCAATGAAATTCTTATGTATTATTATTTACTATTCATAAATTATGTTCTAGTGTTTTATATATGTTTAAAAACTGGAATAATTATTTATTTTATTAGGATTTACTCATTTTAAAAGGAACATTCAAAGTTATTTCTGAAATACAAACCCGATTCAAGGGATCTTTTTGAATTCTTAACCGTTTTCAAGAATACACCATAATCTATTTTAATACAAAATTATTTTTATAAAAACGATAATTTTATCATGAAAATGATATTGGATCATTTCTATATTTAATAGAACAAACGTTTCTTTCCACTTTAAAATTCCCTTTAATGCTTTTCTTAAAATATTCTAAAATGATTTTGTTATAAAGAATCTTAAGAACTATTTTTACATGATTTAACTTCAGTGGGACATAATTTATGCCTAAAAAATAATTTCAATGTCCTATTATTTTATTTTCTATGGTATTCATGTTTAAAACTAATTTCATGGCCATTACAAGTGATTTTTCAAAAGAACTCTTCTTTCCAAAGTAAAAAAGGATTTTTCCCATCTCACTTTATATTTTATGAGATATATTCCTTGTTCACCACTTACTTTTTAAATGTGGTGTATGTACTGCCATTTGGTATGTCATAAAAATATTCTCCTTATTCTCATGATATTCTAAATTTGAATGTTTCAATGTGGTATGTGACACTTTGGAATGTTTAAGGACTATTTCCTCAAGGATTTTTCAATGGTCTCATTTAAAATTATCTTCATCAAGGTCAAAATACTTTGTTGAATCTTGTACTTCATTTAGTTTTATTGGTTATTATATAATCTACCATATTTAATTGAATGGTTTTTTATTAGTTTGACTGTGGAAGTTCTATCATAAAACCATTCACCAATTTACTCTGAATGGTTAGTATTTATGCTTAATGGCTAGGGAAAGTTATGTACATTTCATATGTTGCTTTCAATAAGAATGTGTATACTATTTATGTTCACCCCATTAATATGAGGAATTAATTGGACTTAGTAAATGTTAGGTGGGGCCCGCTATATCCCCTCGGTGCATCAGTAGGTCTCATGAGACAAACTACGGTCTTGGTGCAAGGCTTTGACAAAATGATTATTTATGGTCTTAGCACGAGGCCTTGACGGTATAGTGATGATGTCTTGCATTATAAATTCCCTCATTATGAAAATAGTATTTATGGTTCATGTAGTTATTATACTAGTATAATTCCCATGATTATGTTTTATTATGGAATTACTTACTTAGCTCTTATTCCAACCATAATGTGTTCATGTTTATTATTTGTTAAAGGCATATGTTTTTAGTTAGTCAACTTGCCTAATATTTATATATCTTCGGCTGTATTGCTTACCCTTACTAAGCGGTTTAGATCACCCATTTTTATGTTTCATTTTCTCAAGATATGAAGAATTATTTTTATGATTGACCTACAATGATAATCTAAGAATGGTGGATGTTCCAAATAAAACTTACATGTTTTTTTTATTTTCAAGTTGTAATGTTGAACTTATGTATGTATCTGGATTTAAAAAACTACTAAACTAATTAGTCCTTCTAGATTTGATTCCTTGTAATCATGTTAATTTAATATAATAGGGCACCGACTTCGGGCAACTGGGGTCATGTCCTTACAAAATCGGTACCCAATTCTTCTAGGAGTTTAAACCCTAAAACCTCAAGCCGGTCAATGTAGTCAATGATCTTTACTACGTGAGGCCCAGCTGGGATACCCTCTCCAAAAATACTTTGAAAAATTCCTTGGATATCTAAAAATATTCTTGTATATCTCTCTCCTAGTAAAGACCATAGAGGTTCTCAAATATGATATAGCCATCCATGTTTTTATGAGACTTCAGGAGTTCACTATACATTGATGATGGAATCAAACATTGAACGTTGACTGTACCATTCATATGTTTCTTGTATACTAGGAACTCTTAAGCACCAGCCTCTGGGGTAGTAAGATCAGGTAATGAGGACTCCAGAACATAAGATTTCTACTATGATGTAGAATAACCCAAAGGCATCTGAACCATTCCTAGAAGTTACTGTTGGTGAGGTTGTTGTCTTTATCTAGTATTGATCCCAAGGATAATTTGGTTGATGATATTTTCATTTTTTTCTATAATTGAAAGAGAATATTATTAGTAATTTCTATATTACATTTTATGAGAAATAATAACTTAATTTTATTAAGTCTCCCACTATTTTATCAAGTCACAATGGCTCTCACCATTGAACTCGGAATGTCTAATTTCTAAGACATTCAAGTGGAAAGGATCCATATTCCCCTTCACATAACCCTAACTAGGGTTTTTCAATCTATTTGAAGGTATTTAGGTAGGTATTTCTTTGCCAAATATAGGCTTGGAACTCCATGATCTGTTGAGTGGAATCCCTAATCCTAAAATTCTGACTTGGATTTCCTCAACACTTGCATCCAAATTTACACCAAGTATAGAAAAGTGATACTTCTCTTGATGTAAAATGGTTAAGTCAACCCAAAACATTCATAAGAGCTTCCTATATAAAAATAATTTTCCCAACAAGGATTGGTCAAACACATTGTTTTATTGAGTCTTACCCTTAATCAAGTAACGAAAGGATTAATCTGACTTAAAAATTTTATTGAGGTATTTTTAATCTCTTATGCGTAAATTGCCTTATTATCTTTACCACATGCCTATTAATATTAAGTGGAACCTACTTAAGTGATTAACCATGTCTTGATAATATTTACGCATAAGCATGGTTTTTTTAGTTCCATCTTACATTCTTGTTAATACATTAATTATAGTGTCATGAAAATACATCTATAATAAAAAACCATGTGATTGACAAAAATAAAATAAAGGTAATGATCATGAGCTCTTCTAATGATTAGTTTTTCTAGAAGTTGAAAACTAACTGTTGACCTAAGGGAGAAACACCTTGAACCATTTACAGTTCATTTCTATAGATTTCCACCTATCCACCTTTGTATTTCCTTGGGTTGGTTTAGTAAGAACCCAGATATTCTTTTCAGGTATGTGTTACTTTTTCGGGAGTTTTTGAGAAAAGAAGAGTTTCTGGAAATTTTTGAAGTACACGTCGTGTACTTTATGAGTACAAGTCGTGTACTCGGTTATCATCGGTAGTTGTGTGCTGGCTGTATAGCAGCTTTGCACACGGCCATGTGGGGTGACTTAGAGGCCGCTTAAAGTGGAGTATGAAAAAGGTGAGTACACGTCGTGTACTTCAAATGTACATGCTTTGAACATTCTTTTTTCATTAAACACACCAGGGTCGCGTCTGACAGATAGAAACGACTTCTTCTTGGTCTGGTTCGTCCGAGAGCGAGGGTACAGTTGCAGATCTTCTACGATCCCCCTATCCTCCATCCGTCCTCCGAATCGAACACCGTCAGTTGCGTTGGAATCATATTGGTGAGTTCTCTCTTCTGCTGGAGCCTCATTCCATGATTCCTCTTCTCTTCCATGTTATCATGGGTTAAATGTTTTAGACGTTTTTGTAGATCTTTAGTGTTCTAAGGATATTCAAGCTTCGAGGTTCAAGTATATTGATCTCCTAACCCCGGGGTAGGTGGTATGTGCCTTTCCTTAGTTAGTCCTTGAGTTTTATGTGCATAATTTCCCAACACAAATAAACGGGGTATTTCACATTTATCGTTTTAACCCTAATGTTTCTCTACTATTCTGGTATTCCTGTGTATATGTTCATTGTTTGTGAATAGGGTGAATTTTTGTGCTTTGGATGTATTTCCCATGCATGTGTTTGCCTGTTTTGACCTTTTGGTCTTGATTGCCTGTTAGGCTACTGTATATTTTTTTCCCATGCCTAGTATTGTAGGATGGCGTGATTGTTGTTCTGTTATGCTATTGTGCTATAGAATGATAGCCAATTAGTTCTTGAGTTTTACCTTTTTAACACCCCAAGCTTCCACGGTATGCTTCTCTTTGAATAATACAGTAGTGTGTGTTGTACGCAACTTCGAGTTCTAACACACCACAACCAATCAAACTAGCCATTATGAATAGTAATACCCACCTTTTGAAATTTTATAAATTTTATCTTTCAAAATGGACTTCATTTTTTGATTTGGAATATAGAAATTAGCTTAAGGATAATTTTTGGTATTTTTCTGAAAACTTTCAATTTTTGATGAATAGTGAAAAGCACTGAGTTATAGTTTAAAACCAAATTTTTATTTAAATAATTATCTATTTTATTTAAATTTATTTTAGGTAAAAATAGATACATAATACCTATATAATTTCAATGTATTTCATTGGATTCATTTTATAATAATTTTAAATATATAAAAAAATTATTGAACTTTTCACCGTCTTTTACCCACCTCCTAGGAGAATTTGAAAATTCACATAAAACTTAATTTTACCACTTCTGTGAGTGGAATTTCGAATATCTGAGAGACGCGGTTAATATAAAGGAGCAAAATTTGGTTCAACAAGATAAAAATAATTTTTGTTGAATAGTAACTTTTTACTTTTATTTACCACGGTTAAAAGTAAATAGGGTAATTAAGGGTAAAAATGATATTATTATTAACCTAAAACATGTCATAATTATATTAGATAAGTATATTTTGACCCAAAAAAATCTTAGGAATAAAATATGAACCTCTTTGGTCCACTTGGATTAGATTAAGACATTTTTTATTATTTAATTCAAAGAAGAGTTAAGAGAGTTAAAATCAAAGTTTAATAACTAAAACATTTTTAATATAGGGTTACACATAAGATCATTTCGACTATAAATATTCATTAAAAAGAAAAATATATTTCTTATATAATGGTATTTTATTTATATTTTTTAGAAATTAAATAATTAAATTTATTTATGACACAATGATCATGCAGTAATTATGTAATTAATGGAATATTAAAATAATTTATATTATAAATATCCAAATAAATGTAATTTGAGACTTTTTATGAATTAAACTAATTTTATAGTTTGATATGACATATTAGGGTTGGTTATATGAATTTGGTTCGAAGCAATAATTGTGTTATGAATTTAGAAAAAACAAAATACCAAATAGTGTCAAAATTGACATAAAAGAGTTTCTAAAACAAATATCATATTATTAATTGATATTTTATTCCTAAAAATCTAAGGTTCAGCTAAAATACTTATATAATGATATTTGTATCATTAATTAACCATTTGGGGTTCTCTTGGAAGTATATAGTAAGTTTATTAACCATATAGTATAAAAATAAAAAGAGACATGGTAAATGTCAAACTATTTAATGAAGAGTTAAATCTAAAAGATAAAGTTAATATAGTGACCCAAACCTACCTAAAACCTATTTGTTGAGTGGTTTTCGACTCATCCTAAAATTATAATCTAAATAATCCATTTTGGATCCATTATAAACAGAAAATTATTTTATTATAAAATAATATTTCTAGCTTTTCCTAAGGTGCCCCTCACGCCTTTTATAAAAGGGCACTCCACCTTCTCTCTAATTCACACCTACAAAGTATTTTGTCTCATCCAACCTCTGCCAAAATACCCTCTCATCTGTCCTACTTTAATCCTATAGGCCTTCCTTTAGTCAAAAATCTAACCTATGGATCCCTTTTGATCAAATCAAAAAGAAGAACCCGAAGAAGAGGTAAATATTTCATCACCTCTTCCAAGTTCCTTTCTTCTTCCACTTCCTCTTTCATTGTTGTTCCCATTATAAAATAATAACTCCAGTATCTTCTATATTCTGTTATTTTATTATAAATATGGTACAACCATATTCATTATTATATCTATCCTTTTAATGACATGTCATCGTACGTGCATACGTACGGCTTACCGTCTCCACGTCGTGGTGTAATTATTATTTAATACATTATTATTTGGGTGGGTATAATAATGATGTTTAGTTGATGTAAATAATAAATATAACATGATAATGATTCTGTATATATGATATACCATCCAATTATATATTATTTTAATATCAAAATAATGATATTGTCACTCGTGCGTACGTACGGATTACTGTCGCCAAGAACGCGATTAGATTCATTCCCCATCGTATCCATTTAAGACTAATTTTCTTTAGATGATTAAAAATAATCTTTAAATACTTGATATAATTCTCTATATTAATAAGATACATCCCATCCATAACAAATATGACTCACATAACAAAGAATATAAAGTAAAACGAATCCGTTAACACCCGAAACAACGATAATACTAAGATGTTATTAACAAAGCAATGTTAAAAGATCATATATGATATCATATTAATGTATATGATTCTTTTATAATTTAATAACAATTATTTCACCATTATACATGAGTTTAAGCTACTCTCAACCAAGTAAAAGTACAAGGTAAGGGTTAATTTTAGAATCTCTTCATTATCCGAGGTTGTTTATATGTAATTATCTACTGGGACCTCTTTATCATCCACATCCATGTTTCTTAAAAATGTATTTCAAAACATTTTTACTATTTTATAGACTATGGGTTAAAGTCATTCATACCCTTGTTTGACTTTTTATAAGATTTTTATAAAGGAATCTTTCTGTCGTTTTCCAAACAAGGTCATTTTTAACCTTTTCAACAAAATTAAGGTAAGAATGTCTTTTTTAAACTTATACGGCAGTTGTAGCTATTTTCCTCCATTATAAAATTGATGAAGTTTCCCATACAAGATTATAAGAATATTTCCAATGTAAATGTTTTATTTTATAATTATGTGACATTTAAATTATTTCAAAGAAGAGATAATTATCTCAAATTGTTTTGATTTTATCTACGTCAACATCCTTTGATGGATTTTTAAGCTTATTTGAAGTTGATTTATTATGATAAAAAACTCCCATATTGTATTGAAGGTTTTGTGATATGTTTGACTATGTATGTGTTATTTTAATACCATTCATGGTTTATGGATAAAGTATTGACATTTTGTATGCTAGTTTTAATAGGAATGTTTATGTTATATTTAAACCTGTTCATATGAGGAATGCATTGGACTTAATATGTGACGGGTGGAGCCCGCTATAGCTCCTCAATGCATCGGTAGGTCTCATTAGGAAAACTAGTGTCTTGAAAAAAGTTCTTGACAAAATCTTATTTCTAGTCCTGGAAAAAGGCCTTGACTAGGTGGTTGTGATAGTCTGGCATTATGCATTCCATCAGTATGAAAGTGGTTATTGATATTTCATGTGATTATTTGACTAGTAGAATATCCATGTGAGTAAGTAAATGGATTTATTTGATTTTATATTTTCCATATTATGCTTAAGTTCAAGTTTAAAAGTCTTTTGTTTTAGTTATACATTACCTTAAAAGTTTATGCTTATTTATGAAAGTTTCCTCTATATTGTTATCCTTACTGAGCATCTGATCTCACCCCTTTATATGTTTAATTTTTCCCAAGATGTGAAGAAGTATATTATGACTGATCTATAGGGATAGTCTATGGGATCTCAATGTTGTCTTTGGAAACAATTTTTTTGTAGTTTTTCATTTTATCATGTAATGTAAGACTTATGAATGTATCTGGTGTTTCCAAGGCTACTAAACTAATCAGTCTTTCGAGACTTGATCTTTAGTGATCATGCCAATGTTATGTAATAATGCACCAAATCTGGGTAACTGGGGTCGGGGCGTTACAGTTGGTATCAGAGAAAGTTTAGTAAAAACCTTGGAAGCTATATTTAGATAAACTCTGATTAGAGCACATATCCTTATGATAGACTTTGAGGATTAGTATAGATGAACTTCCTAGAATTTTGATATTATAGAGATTTTGTGTGTTTTCCAAGAAATACATCCTTGTCTGGATACGAGCTGGTAGAGGCAGATCTAGCATAGATGTACCGAGATGTAAAACCTGAAAACACCGCTTTGAGCTAGACTCGAACGGGAACTGGTGCCCGACAATGGGTCGTACTGCACTCTTGGTTTCGATAATCCCAGGGGATATGCTTAGGATAATTCTCATTTTCTATACAAACCATTATGAATGGTTTATGAGTATATACTTCCTTAAAGAAAACATTTTTATGAATATGGATTATATCCATAAACTATTCAAGTTATGTTAAGTGTTTTTCAAGTTTGGAATTATGTATTTCAATTTATAAACTAATCTAGTTTATGCCAATGTTTAGAAATGGCGCCTAGTGGAAGGAATGGAAACTATATAAATGTACATAATCCATGTATGTATTTCCCTCCTATTTAATATAATTATAGTGGAGCTGGTGATACAACTGGTGCTGATCAGCTAATCACCATACTGACACAACTCACTCCGGTTATGAATAAAAACCTTACCCGTATAGAGCACCCTGTTCCACAGAGTGGAGGATCAATGTTAGATCGCTTCATGAGGAAACAACCACCAACATTAAATGGGGTAAAAATACACTAGTAGCTAATCAATGGATAAATTACTTAGAGAAATTATTCCATGCCTTGGGGAGTAGTGAAAAGGAAAAAGTTATCATGTCAGTTTACCGCCTCACTGGAGATGATGTTCAATGGTGGTCATTGATTCAAAAAACAAAGGAATATGATGAAGTATAAAATATGGAATGGAGGGAGTTTAAAGAGATTTTCTTAGAAAAATACTTTCCTAATGACCATCGAACGGATTTGGAAAGACAATTTCTAAGTCTGAGGCAAAAGGAAGATGAGAATGTTGCAAAGTATGAGTCTAACTTTAAAAGGTTAGAAAGGAATGCTGCAGATTATATACATTACCAAATAAGTAATATTAATCATTTATTTGATGGGTTAAAACCGTTTCTCCATCGAGGTTTAGTCTCGCAATCCTTATCGTCGTACGAAGATATTGTCTCATGTGCTATCAAGATAGAAAAATAATTCTCTAAGTCTTATGACTTTAAAGAAAAGAAAGAGAAGAAGAGATCTACTGATCACTCTAGAAATGGAAACAAGGGGAAGAAGGGAAAAGTTAAATATCCATCCTACAGTAAATGTGGAAAGAATCAACCCGATACTTTCTTGAAGGGAATGGGAGTCTGTTACAAGTGTGGTGAAAAAGGCCACCAAGATTGTGATTGCAAGGGGAAGAAAGAAGCTACCAATTCTCAATGATACAATTTCAAGGAGATGGGAAATTATGCGAATGAATTTCCTAAGCATCAGGGGAACTTACCTCAGAAAAGAAAAATGGATCAAGGCCAAGATTATGTTATCACTACTACTGAGGTAGAAGCTCCGAAATTCATGGTGGCAGGTAATTTAATGGTTTCCTCAAGTTTAAACAATGATTTATTAGATTATATATCATCGCATTATTTTATATATTCCCAATTTTCCAAGAAAATTAGATATTTCCAATTTGATTTAACAAGGAAGTTATCAGTAAAAACTATTAAAGGAAGTATCATTGCAATAAAGTTCTGTAAATCAGTCCCCATTAGAGCATATAAATGTTCTTTATCTTTTGATCTCATCTTCATACCCATGATTGAATTTGATATAATCCTTGATATGTATTGGATTTCAGATCATGATGTGAAGATTTATTTTAAGAAGAAGGAGGTTACAATTTTTGATGATGATGATAAAGAACACCTTATCTTTAGAGAAGAATCGTCACCACCTAATTTATATCTAGATCCACCCCCAGTAGCTCAACTAAATTCAATTATTGGGGAGGAAGAGAAAGAAATAACTATGGTTGAGGAAAGGAATGTTCAAATAGAGTATGTACCTATTGTGAAAGAATATGCTGATGTGTTTCTAGAAGATTTACCTAGACATCCTCTAGAACGAGAAATTGAGTTTTCCATTGATTTAATTCCTGGATCATGGCCCATATCGAAGACCCCTTATAGAATTGCAATTGTGGAATTATTGGAACTAAAGAAACAACTAGAGGAATTGAGTAATAAGGGATTTATTCGCCCTAGTGTTTCTCTAAGGGGATCCCCTATCTTTTTTGTTAAGAAGAAAGATGGATCTATGAGGTTGTGCATCGACTACAGGGAGATCAATGCTATAACAATAAAGAACAAGTATTCCCAACCTTGCATTGATGATTTATTTGACCAAATGCATGGAGATCAATACTTTTCAAATATTTACCTTCGATTTGGATACCATAAGTTGTGTGTCAACAAGGAATACATTTCGAAGACAACATTTCGAACCAGGTACGGGCATTACCAGTTTATAGTAATGCCTTTTGGATTGACTAATTCACCCTCTGTCTTCATGGAACTAATGAACATAGTTTTCAAGTAATATATCGATGACTTTTTAGTGGTATTTATTGATGATATCTTGGTATACTCCAAAATCTACGAAGATCATGAAAATTACTTGCGCATTATCTTGAAGACTCTGAGAAGACATAAATTATATGGGAAGTTTAGAAAGTATGAATTCTAGCTTCAAGAGATTTCTTTTCTTGGGAATATTGTCTCTAAGGATGGAATCTCTATTGATCCTTCAAGGACAAGGGCAATCAAATAATGGTCAGCACTGACGAGTATAATTGAGGTACGTAGTTTTATTGGTTTAGCAGGTTTTTATCGACGTTCCGTCCAGAATTTTTCCTGGTTGGCTAACCCATTAACAAAGCTCACACAAAAAGGGGTTAAACTCGTTTGGACAAAAGAGTGTGAAGAATGTTTTGAATAACTGAATATAAGATTAGTCAATGATCTTATATTAACTCTACCATTTAGGAATGATGGGTTTGTTATTTATAGTGATACTTCAAAGAAAGGACTTGGTTGTGTCCTTATGTTGAATGACAGGGTTATTGGCTATGCATCATGACAACTAAATATTAATGAGAAAAAATATCTTACTCATGATCTTTAGTTAGCTGTTGTAATCCTTACTTTGAAGATATGGAGACGCTATCTATATGGTGAAAATGTGAGATTTATACTGATCACAAGAGTTTGAAGTATATTTTCTCACAGAAAGAACTCAACATGAGGCAAAGGAGATGGCTTGACCAATTCAAGGATTATGATTGCACGATACACTACCCCCTGGGAAAGAAAATAAGGTGGCAGATGCTTTGAGCAGAAAAGATCATGGAGTTTTGAACAAGATGAGAGTTGAAAAGGATCCTATATACATGGATATAGAAAAGATGGATATGGGAATAACCATGGAAAGTGAAACATCAAAACTTTTTCAAATGGTTTCCAAACCATCTTTACTAGAAAGGATAAAGAGTTCTCAGACCGCTGATGAAGAGTTTCAAAAAAATATTAAAGCTATGAATGATGGGAGATTGAGTGACTTTGTGCATGAAGATGGAATTTTGAAATTTGGGAAGAGACTTTGTGTTCCCAATATACCTGATCTGGAAGGGGAGTTGTTGGACGATGCTCATAGTTCCAATTTCTCTATACACCCTGGGAGCACCAAAATGTATAGAGATTTGAAGGAACATTTCTAGTGCGACATCATGAAGAGGGATATTACTGATTTTGTGTCAAGATGTATGGTTTGACAACAAGTGAAAGATAGAAGGAAATAGCCTAGAGGAGTCATGCAACCTCTTCCCATACCTGAGTGGAAATTGGATAATATTACGATGGAATTTGTCATGGGACTACCAAAGAATTCAAGAGGGAATGATGCAATATGGGTCATTGTTGAGTGTCTTACCAAGTCAGCACATTTTCTTGCTATAAGAGAAGATTTACCACTTGAATGTTTAGCAGGACTATATATTAATGATGTTGTGAGACTTCATGGAGTACCCCTATCGATTGTTTCTGATCGTGATCCTCGTTTTACTTCAAGATTCTGGAAAAGTTTTCAGAAAGCCCTGGATACTGAACTTCGTTTGAGCACTGCCTACCACCCTCAAATAGATGGACAATCAGAATGAACTATTCAAACCTTAAAATACATGTTGAGATTCGGCTCACTTGACATTCAGGGTATGTGGGATCAATATTTACCTCTGGTATAATTTTCCTATAACATTGGATTCCATTAAAGTATTCATATGGCACTATATAAAGTGTTATACAGAAAGAGATGTCGCACACCAACCTGTTGGGATGATGTTGGTGAAAGAAAACTCGTAGGCCCAGAACTTGTGGAGGAAATGATGGAAAAGGTGAAGGTAATCTAAACCCACATCAAAGCAGCTCAAAGTAGGTAGAAGAGATATGCCGATAACCAAAGGAAAGATTTGGAATTTCATACAGAAGATCATGTTTTTATGAAGGTATCTCCATGGAAGGGTGTTATACGTTTCGGTAAGAAGGGAAAATTGAGTCTTAGGTACATCGGACATTTTGAAATTCTAGAATGAATTGGGGTTGTAGCTTACCAGTTGGCAGTGCCGCAAGTATCACCAAAGTTCACGATGTGTTCCATGTATCACTATTGATAAAATACATGCCTGGCCCAATGCGTGTACTCACCTATGAGAAAATAGAACTGTAACCCGGTATGTCTTATTACGAAGATCCCGTTAGGATTCTTGATACCAGAGAACAAGTGTTGAGAAACCAAACGACATGTCTGGTAGAAGTTCTATGGAGAAACCATAAGATGGAAGAGGCAACGTGGGAACCCAAGGAACTTATGATGAAGAACCACCCGAGTCTTTTTATGCAGTAATATTCTAGAAATTTTGAGGATGAAATTACTTTAAGGATAAGAGAATGTAACACCCCAAGCTTCCACGGTACGCTTCTCTTTGAATAATACAGTAGCGTGTGTTGTACGCAACTTCGAGTTCTAACACACCATAACCAATCAAACTAGCCGTTATGAATAGTAATACCCACTTTTTGAAATTTTATAAATTTTATCATTCAAAATGGACTTCATTTTTGGATTTTGAATATCGAAATCAGCTTTGGTTAAATTTTTGGTATTTTTCTGAAAACTTTTTATTTTTGATGAATAGTGAAAACACTAAGTTATAGTTTCAAACCGAATTTTTATTTAAATAATTATTTATTTTATTTAAATTTATTATAGGTCAAAATATATACATAATAACTATATAAGTTCAATGTAATTCATTGGAGTCAGTTTATAATAATTTTAAATATATAAAAATTTTATTGAACTTTTCACCGTTTTTTACCCACCTCCTTGGAAAATTTTCAAATTCACATAAAAATTAAATTTACAGCTTATGTGAGTGGAATATAGAAAATCCAAGAGACCCAGTTAATATCAAGGAGTAAAATGTGGTTCAATAAGGTAAAAATAGTTTTTGGTGAATAGTTACTTTTTACTTTTATTTACCACGGTTAAAAGTAAATAGGGTAATTAAGGATAAAAATGATATTATTATTACTGTAACACATATCCTAATTCTATTGGATAAGTATATTTAGACCAAAAAAACTTTAGTAATAAAATATGATCCTCTTTGGTCCACTTGGATTAGATTAATACATTTATTATTATTTATTTCAAAGTAGAGTTAAAAGTGTTAAAATTAAAAATTAATACCTAAAACATTTTTAATATAGGGTTACACATAATATAAATTTGACTATAAATATTCATTATAAAGATAAAACTATTTCCTACATAATGGTATTTTATTTATATTTTTTATACATAAAATAATTTAATTTATTTAGGACACAATGATGATGCAGTAATTTCCTAATTAATTGAATATTAAAATAATTGATATTATAAATATCCAAATAAATGTAATTTGAGACTTTTTATGAATTAAAATTATTTTATAGGTTATTATGACATATTAGGGTTGGTTATATGAATTTATTTTGATGCAATAATGCTATTATAGATTTAGAAGAAACAAAATACCAAATAGTGTCAAAATTGACATAAAAGAGTTTTTTAAAAAAATATTATATTTTTAATTAATATTCTATTCCTAAAAATATAAGGTTTGGACAAAAGACTTATATAATGATAGGTGTATCATTAATTAACCATTTGGGGTTCTCTTGGAAGTATATAGTAAGTTTATTAACCATATAATATAAAAATACAACGAGACATGGTAAATGTCAAACTATTTAACTAAGAGTTAAATATAAAAGATAAAGTTAATATAGTGATCCAAACCTCTGTAAAACCTATTGGTTGAGTGGTTTTCGACTCATCACCACCTTATCCTTTTAATAATTTATTTTGGAGCCATTAGAAACTGAATATTATTTTCTAATAAAATAATATTTCTAGCTTTTCCTAAGGTTCCCCTCGCCCCTCTTATAAAAGGGAAACCCCCTTCTCTCTAATTCACACCTTCAAAACCTTTTTCCTCAGCCAACCTCTACCCAAATACCCTCTAAAATTTATTCCATTTATCCTAGAGGCCTTCCTTTAGTATTAAATCCAACCTAATAAGCCCTTTTGATCAAATCAAAAGGAAGAACCCAAAGAAGAGGTAAATATTTCATCACCACTTTCAAGTTCCTTTCTTCTTCCACTTCCTCTTTCTTTGTTGTTTCTAGTCTAAAATAATAAATCCAGTATCTTCTAAATACTGTGATGTTATTATAAATATGGTACAACCATATTAATTATTCTATCTATCCTTTGAATGACATGTCACCAAACGTGTGTGCGTACGGCTTGCCGTCTCCATGTCTTGGTGTAATTGTTATTCAATACATTATTATTTGAATGTGTATAATAATGATGTGTAATTGATGTAAATAATAAATATAACATGATAATGATTCTGTATATATTATATACCATCTAATTATATATTATTTTAATATCAAAAGAATGATATTGTCGCTCGTGCGTACGTACGGATTACCATCTCCATGAACGTGATGTGATTCATTCCCCATCATATCAATTTAAGACTAATTTTCATTAGATGATTAAAAATAATGTTTAAAGACTTTATATCATTCTGGATATGAATAAGATACATACCATCCATAACAAATATGACTCACATAACAAATAATATAAAGGAAAACAAATCTGTTAACACCCGAAACAACGATAATAGAAAGATATTATTAACAAAGCAATGTTAAAAGATAATATATGATATCATATTAATGTATATTATTCCTGTATAATTTAATAAAAATTATTTCACCATTATACAGGAGGTTAACCTAACCTCAACCAAGTAAAAGTACAAGGTAAGGGTTAATTTCACAATCTCTTCATTATCTGAGGTTGTTTATATGTAATTATCTATTGGAACCTCTTTACCATCCACATAGATGTTTCTTAAAAATGTATTTCAAAACATTCTTACTATTTTATAAACTATGGGTTAAAGTAATTTATACCATTGTTTGACTTTTTATATGATGTTTATAAATGAATCTTTCCGTCGTTTTCCAAACAAGGTCCTTTTTAACCTTTTTGACAAAATTAAGGTAAGAATGTCTTTTTTTAACTTATACAGTGGGTGCAGCTATTTTCCGCCATTATAAAATCGTCAAAACTTCCCTTACAAGCTTATAAGAATATTTTCAAAGTAAATTTTTTATTTTATAATTATGTGACTTTTAAATGATTTCAAAAAAGAGATAATTATCTCAAATAGTTTTGATTTCATCTATGTCAACATCCTTTGATGGATTTTTAAGATTATATGAAGTTGATTTATTATGATACAAAACTTACCTATTGTATTGATGTTTTTGTGATATGTTTGACTGTGGATGTGTTATTTTTATACCATTCATGGTTTATGGATAAAATATTGACATTTGGTATGCTAGTTTTAATACGAATGTTTATGTTATGTTTAAACCTGTTCGTATGAGGAATGCATTGGACTTAGTTTGTGATGGGTGGAGCCCGCTATAGCTCCTCGATGCATCGGTATGTCTCATGAGACAAACTAGTGTCTTGGCACAAGTCCTTGAAAAAATATTATTTGCAGTCCTGGAACAAGGCCTTGACTATGTGGTTATGATAGTCTTGCATTATGCATTCCATCATTATGAAAGTGGTTATTGGTATTTCATGTGATTATTCGATTAGTAGAATATCCATGTGAGTAAGTAAATGGAATTATTTGATTTTATCTTTGCCATATTATTCTGAAGTTCAAGTTTAAAAATCTTTTGTTTTAGTTATACATTTCCTTAATTGTTTATGCTTATTTATGAACGTTGTCGCTATATTGTTATCCTTACTGAGCATCTGAGATCACCCCTTTCTATGTTTTATTTTTCCCAGGATGCGAAGAATTATATTATGACTGACCTTCAAGGATATTCTATGGGATCTCTATGTTATCTTTGGAAACTATGTTGTTTTAGCTTTCCATTTTATCATATAATGTAAGACTTATGATTGTATCGAGTGTTTCCAAGGCTACTAAACTAATCGGTCATTCGAGACTTGATATTCTATGATCATGTCAATGTTATGTAATAATGCACCGACTCTGGGTAACTGGGGTCGAGGAGTTATAACCTTGTCTGTTACGCGCTTCTACACTTTCTTGACTTACACTGGGCCACGAGAACCTGGTGTATAGACCATAGGGAGAATGGACTTTGAGGGTTTCTCCATAGTGTATTTATAATTTTCGATGTGAGAACACAGAGGTAATTGATGTTAAGTGCTTCCTCAGAGTGTCTATAGTTCCTCGACGCGGGCCACAGAGGGAATGTTATGTAAGTGCTTCCCTAGAGCACCTTTAGTTACGATACAAGACTATAGGGGGAATTGATGGTGAGTGCTTCCTCAGAGAGTCTATGCTTAAGCTGAACCATAGGGGTTATACTGAGTGTACTGGATAGAGGGTTGCTTGTACTTGTTAGGTAGAACCAGAGGGGATAGGCTGTGAGTACTTCCCAAAGGGTTACCTGTTGTGTTTTATCTGCTTGTTTAGTTGTTTCTTGATATTGAACTGTGGATTGTTTACTATTGAGTACTTTCCTGTTTACTGTTTTCTGTACCTTTACCTGCCATATACTCTTTGAATGTTAGGCATAGATCTCGTGGTGGTTGTCTATTAGGATTTAGTCTCACACCCTATTTGGGCCATGCTTTTGATCACAAATAGATTATATTATTGCATTTCTAGACAAGGTAAATCTCCCTTTTACTTCAGGTACTTGAAATGTTGTGGTGCTGGAGAGCACGGGACCAAGCTTAGGCTTGCGATGCTATGGAGCTGATTTTTGTGTTCCTTTTTTTACTTGGTTTAGTACTATATTTCAGCATTGTTCTTTGTTTCACTGCTTTCCTAGACATATGTATCATGCATCATTATATATATGTTCTCTAGTTTATTCTATCAGTTTTTTGTAGTTTATTTTGGTATGATGTTATTATTTCTTCCACTCTTGTATGTATTTGTTTACTTCCATTGTGTACTCTCCCAATGAGGGAATAGTTTCCCAACTATCACACCCAAGGCTCTTGCTGCTAGTTGGCAGCCTCTGGCATTTGGGGAAATGTGATTCAAGCCATGTGACCAACCAGGTACGGGGCGCCTTTGGGTGGCTTCTGAAACTGAGATGTTACATGGTGGTATCAGAGGGACTCTTTTCTCTTGACTTACTGTTTGGTGCCTTTATCCAGGGATATGAAGGAATAGGTACTCAGTAATAAGTTTTTCTCAGGAGTAGCTAACTCGTGTACCGGGAAAAGCCAACCTACCTCGTTTATTGAAATTTTCTAGTTTTTTAAGTTTACGGTTGATATGATTTCACCTTGAGTGACTCACATGATTTTTGATATTATTGTGGATGTTATTGAGGTTCTATTTCTGTCACAACTTGATGAGATGAGGGAATGTCATCTCATAAATCACATAGGCACTTGTTAGAAGTCACATTTCAGGCATTCTTTCCATGTCATCTAGGATGCATTAGCAATAGCATGTTGTTGTGATAGATATTGTGTATAATATGCATGTTGTTGTGACAGTTTCCTTGATAAAAATACTTTCTATTCAATAGGGTATTGTTTGGTGTAAGTTTTGCTTGATTACACACCAATATTTGGTTCTTGAGGTGTTATGGGCCCTCATGGACCGGAATTTGGGGGATAATTTCTCTATTTTTCTTGTTATGACATGTATAAGATGCCAGGATTTGATTCTCATGGAGTATGGGCCCTCACAAATCATAATTTCGCACTTTCAGTGTTTGTTTCTGCGTTTTCTGGGTTCTGGAGTAGTTTTTGAGGCTTACTATCCAGAAAAACCCAGAATACACACCGTTTAGTGTTAAGTGGATTTCATGTGTTCTTCTATTCAAGAAGAAATAGTTTTTCTTAAGTACACTCCGTGTAGTCTTTAACTGTGTCATAGGCCGTCTGGGCAGAGGCATGGGATGGGGAAGGTCTGGTGGGAACACATCATGTACCAGTCTAACACGCTGTGTAGTTTGACCTAGGTACCCTGATGTGTCATAAAAAACATGGGTCAGTGTTATCCTTTCACATACATGTCATGTCCACCATGAACATGACATGTAGTGTGAGACGTGTGTCAGGTCGTGTCGCTAACAACACGGTCCAGACGAAGCTTGTCTAGTACACGCCGTGTCCATCTTGAACATGTTGTGTAGTCTTGTATTAAGAGATTCGTGTGGCTTAACCATGTAGAAGGACTCGGGCAGGGGAATAGGATTCAAATACATGTCGTGTGATAGGAGAACACGCAATGTGGTTGGGGTGTTTTATGACCAGCTTAGGTAGGAGTACACGCCCATGTAAATGACTTAAGGGGACACACCGTGTAGTAAAAGTACATGTCATGTAGTCATGTTTTGTAAAACTTGAATTATTTCCTTCACATGTTCCCTTATTACACTCCTTTTTTCAGTCCTTTATGACCTTGGTCTAAAGTGTATGCTTGACCTTGCAGATTCATGCCACCGTGACGTCCTCCAGTTGTGCGCCAGTTGCCAGACGACGATCAGACACCAGACATGGATGATCAGGGGAAACCTGCAGATCCTCCAGTTGTGACAGCCTTTGCACGTTCAGTTGTGCCTAACATAGGTGCAGACGCACAGTTCAGGGAGGGATTTCTGAGGATGATGCAAACCTTTTAGGGAGCGTCGCCTCCTGCCATGTCAATGGATGATTTGATGCAGGTCTTCTAGCAGCAGCATCCTCCCACTTTCTCAAGGGATGGAGGACCCGAGGCTGTAGAGTCATGGCTAGAAGCCATGCTGATGACCTTTGAGCATCTGGAGACGCCTCCAGACAGGAGGGTTAATATATCTACCTATATGCTTTGGGACTCTTCCAAGAGGTGGTGGGATGTGATATCATAGGTGGGACGCCAACAGGTCATGGTGTGGGATGAGTTTCAGCGCATCTTCTTGGATTACTTTTATCCAGATACCTTCAGGGCCAATCGATCCTGAGCATTTATGAGTTTAGATTAGGGTACTCTTTCTATTATGGAGTATTCCTCCCGCTTTACCGAGATGTAGCGCTTCATGCCTTTTTCAGGAGGTGATCAGTTATTCATAGAAAGGAAGTTTGAGGATGGTCTGAGGCACGACATCCAATCACAGGTGAACATCTTCTGGTTTACTTCTATCACTAATATCGTCAACCAGGCGTTGATCACAAAGTGAAATCTGAGGGATTCCAATGTTGTGAGCCAGGGCAGCTTGGCATATGGAGTTAGCATCCCTTCTGCTAATAGTAGGAAGCGCCATAGGGAGTCTTCGCGCGATGATTCAAGGAGGTGAGATACTTCTTCTGGTAGTCAGGTGGTGTGATACCAGTGTGGGAAGAGTGGGCATACAAGGACACACTGCCTAAGAGACCTGGTGGAGTGTCGATCATACAAAAAGTTGGGTCACCTTCAGCGCTTCTGTTAGATCTTTTCACCAGTAGCTGGTGACGGGGTTCTTTTATGGCTCCTCATTGGGGAGCAGCACCGCCAGTTTCTCACCAGTTTGAGAACTGGAGTTCTTCTGGCCGTTTAGGCCGATGTGGAGGTCATGGTTGTGGTGTTCAATCGCCTGTATTTTAGTGATAGAAAAGTGTATTAGCTCAGAGTGGTCAGGTAGGGTCACAAGGTCGCGGTGTAGGCCAGAATTTTGTAGTGGAGCAAACCTAGTAGGAGCAGGATCCCGGACCTTCTAAAGTTCGAGGTACGATCTTAGTTGACTCAATTTTAACTTCTTCTCTTTTCGATATAGGGGCTTCCCACATCTTTATATATGTTGCAGTTCTGGAGATCCTTGGGCTCTACATCGTTTCTTCTAATGACATCCTAACATTAGACACTCTGTTGGGGACTAGAACAGAGAATATACGTCAGTGTAAGGAGTTCCCTCTTGATGTGGGTAGGTGTCACTTATTATGGGATCTCTATGTCCTAGAGATGACAGGCTATTATTTCATTCTCGGAATGGACTGTCTAGTTTGCTTACAGGCAGTCATCGACTGTTATCACTACAGGGTGAGCTTCACCTCACCAGAGGGCATATCATTTCTTTATAAGGGTGAGTGGGATGTGTAGGAAAGCAGAGTGGGTCCAGAGCATCATGGGTTAGGAGGAGTAATAACCCATATTTCTAGTCTGTATCTGGATGACTAGGGGACTTCACAGTTAGTCTTTCCTCCAATGGTGGATTGTTTTAGAGATGTCTTTCCAGAGGACTTTTCAGGTTTTCCTCCAGAGCGTGAGGTAGAATTTTCTTTTGAGCTTGTTCCAGGAGAGGCACTAGTGTCCATTCCTCCTTATAGGAAGGCTAAACCTGAGTTTTAGGAGCTCAAGAAGCATTTGGAGGAGTTTTAGGATAAGGGTTTCATCCAACCCAGTAGTTCTCCTTGGGGTTCGCCTATCCTGTTTCTGAAGAAGGCAGACATAACCCTCAGGCTTTGTGTGGATTATCGGAAGTTGAATCAATTGACAGTCAAGAACCGATATCCTTTACCAAGAATTCATGATCTCTTCTATCATCTTTGAGGAGCCCGGGTGTTCTCGAAGATTGACTTGAGATCTGGTTATCATCAGTTGCGCGTTAGACCATCGGATATACCTCTCACAGCCTTTCGGAGCAGGTATGGTTTATACGAGTATATTTTCATGTCGTTCGGCCTCACGAACGTGCCTGCGTTTTTCATGGAACTGATAATCGAGTGTTCCATCCATACTTGGATTCCTTCTTCATGGTCTTCATGGACGATATCTTGGTGTACTCTCACACTTGACACGACCACGCTACCCATCTTGAGATCGTTTTGAGTACACTGAGGGAGCATCAGTTATATGATAAGATCGCAAAATTCCACTTTTGGATGGATCAGATTCACTTCTTGGGTCATGTTATCTTAGAGAAAAGAGTGTAAGTAGACCCAGATAAAGTGAGAGAAGTAGTTTTTTGGGAGCATCCGAAGAAAGTCTTTGAGGTTTGGAGTTTTCTAGTGCTGGCTGGATACTACAGACGTTTCATATAGGAATTTTCACTCTTAGCAGCACCACTAACGAGTTTGGCTAGGAAAGGTATGAGGTTCTTGTGGTCAGATTCTTGTGATTCAGCCTTTCGGCTGCTGAAAGGGAGGTTGACTTCATCACCGATACTTATCTTTCTAGATCCGGGCAAGATCTATACTGTTTATTGTGATGAATTAGGTATCGGGGTGGGAGTTGTGCTTATACAGGGCGATGGAGTCATTGCATATGGGTCTCGGCAGTTGAGGCCACATGAGAGGAATTTCCCAACGCACGATTTTCAGTTGGCAGCTGTTGTTCATGCCTTACGCTATTGGAAACATTACCTTCTAGGAGAGAATTTTTTGGTTTTCACCAACCATAAGAGTCTCAAGTATATATTCACTCAGCGTGATCTGAATTTGAGATAGCGAAGGTGGGTTGAGTACCAACAGTCCTTTGACTTTGAGATTTCTTATAGGCCTGGGAAGGGCAATGCAGTTGCTGATGCCTTGAGCAGGAGGACTCAGATACAGGTAGTTCAGGAAGCCAGTAGTGAGTGGAAGCTTATGTCTCTATTCTCTGAGATGCATTTGGAGGTGCACGATAGACAGGGGAAGACTTTCCTTTCTTCTATGGATGTTAACTCTACTCTTCTTGATCGTGTACAAATGAGGAAGCTATCAGATTCTGAAGTCCTAGCCCTATGGGAGAGTGTGTCAGGAGAGGACCCTATTCCTGGATGGACCATAGGTGAGGATGAGATCTTTCGTTTCTAAGAGTGTGTATGGGTGACAGCAGATATACACGAGGAGCTGATGTGGGACTTTCATTCCTCAATTTGGGAAGTTCATCCTAGTGTCACCAAGATGTGTCGTGATCTTCACTGTCAGTATTGGTGGACATGTATGAATAGGGACATTGCTAGTTTTTTCATAAGGTGTTCCACTTGTCAGTAGGTAAAAGTGGAGCATCAACAAACAGTGGAGATTTTATAGTAGTTACCCATTCCCGAGTGGAAGTGGAATGATGTTGTGACGGACTTCATGACCAGTTTTCCAAGGTCGCCTCAAGGGAATAATGCAGTTTGGGTTGTCATTGATAGACTCACAAAGGTTTCTCACTTCTTGTGGATCAAGGAGACATTCAGTGTTGATGAGATGGGATGGTTTTACATCTATGAGATTGTACTTCTACATGGATTTCCACACTCCATCATTTCATAAAGGGATTCTCGTTTTACTTCTCGGGTTTGGTAGGGGATTCATAAGGCGTTGGGTACACAGGTACTTTTGATTACAGATTATTACCCCCAGACAGATGGCCAGTCTAAGCGTACGATTCAGGTGCTTGAGGATATGTTCCGATCATGCATTATGTATTTTTGAGGTTCTTGGGAGAAGCATATACCTCTTGTGGATTTTTCCTACAACAATAGTTTTTAAGAAACTATTCAGATGGAACCTTATGAGGCTTTGTATGGTAGGCCATTTCGATCACCCTTATGTTGAATGGAGGTAGGAGAGGCAGTTTTTCTGGGACCTCGTCTTGTTCAGGAGACCATAGAATAGATAGAGTTGATTTGGAAGAGGATGGCTACTGCACAGTCTTGACAGAAGTCTTATGCTGATATGTGGAGATGACCTTTGGAGTTCAAGGTCGAGGATCATTTTTTCCTGCGTGTCACACTGAGGTTGGGACATAATAGGATTAGGATATAGGGTAAGCTTTCTCCGAGGTACGTCGGGCCGTTTTAGGTGCTGTAGAGAGTTGGGTTGATTGCCTATCAGTTTTAGTTACCTCATAGGTACCAGGATATGCACGACGTCTTCCACGTTTCTCAGCTTCGATGTTACTTTTCAGACCCATCTCATATCTTTCAAATCGAGGAGGTTGAGCTCGAAGTGGATGAATCGTTTGAGGAGCATCCTATCCAGATTGTGGATAAAAGTACAAAGGTTCTTTCATGGTCAGTCTGTTCCTCTGGTATGAGTGCTTTGGCAGCACGGGCGAGTACAGGACAAGACTTGGGAGAGGGAGGTCGATGTACGAGCTCAGTGGCCGGAACTGTTCGGGGTTTCTTCTTCTACACCATGATAGGGAAATTCGGGGATGAATTTATTTAAGTGGGGAAGTCTATAAGAACCCAGATCTTCTTTTTCAGGTATGTGTTTCTTTTTTCTGATGTTTTTTGAGAAAATATGAGTTCTTAGAAATTTTTGAAGTACACTCCGTGTACTCGGTTACCACGGGTTGCCATGTGCCGGCCATGTAGAGGCTTTACACATGACCATGTGGGGTGACTTGGAGGCCTCTTAAAGAAGAGTACGGAAAAGGAGAGTACACGCCATGTACTTCAAAAGTACACACCATGTACTTTCTTTTTTTTTGTTAAATTCATCGGGGTCACGTCTGACGGATAGAACCCACTTCTTCTAGGTCTGGTTCGTCCGAGAGAGAGGGTATGGCCGTGGATCTTTGACAAACCCCCGAACCTCCATCTGTCTTCTGAATCGAACACCATCAGTTGCGTTGGAATCGCATCAGTGAGTTCTCTCTTCTACTGGAGCCTTGTTCCATGATTCCTCTTCTCTTACAAGTCATCGTGGGTTGAAACTTTTAGACTTTTTTGTAGATCTTCAGTGTTATAAAGAGATTCAAGCTTTGAGGTTCAAGTATATTGATCTCCTAACCCCAGGGTGAGTGTTTTGTGCCTTTCCATAGTTAGTCCTTGATTTTTATGTGTATAATTTCCCAATACCCATGAATGGGGTATTGAGCGTTTACCATTTTAGCCCTAATGTTTCTCTTATATGTTGGTATTCCTGAGTAGGTGTTCATTGTTTGTGAATAGGGTGAATTTTTGTGCTTTGGATGTATTTCCCATGCATGTTTTTCCAGTTTTTACCTTTTGGTCTTGATTGCCTATTAGGCTGCTGTTTATTTTTTTTCTCATCCCTAGTATTGTAGGATGGTGTGACTGTTGTTCTGTTATGCTATTGTGTTGTATAATTCTAGACAAGTAGTTCTTGAGGTTTACCTTGGCCGTTACGCACTACTACACTTTCTTGACATACATTGGGCGATGAGAACATGGTGTATAGACCATAGGGAGAATGGACGTTGAGGTCTTCTCCAGAGTGTCTTTATGATTTACGATCCGAGACCACAGGGGGAATTGACGTTGAGTGCTTCCTCAGAGTGTTTTTAGTACCTCGACACAGGACACAGAGGGAATGTGATGTAATTTCTTCCCTAGAGCGCCTTTAGTTATGATACGAGACTATAGGGGGGAATTGATGGTGAATGCTTCCTCGGAGATTCTATGCTTAAGCTGAACCAAAGGTGTTAGACTGAGTGTACTTCCCAAAGGGTTGCTTATACTTGTTAGGTAGAACTAGAGGGGATAGGCTATGAGTACTTCCCATAGGTTTACCTGTTTTATTTTATCTGCTTGTTTAGTTGTTTCTTGATATTGAACTGTGGATTGATTACTCTTGAGTGCTTTCTTGTTTACTATTTTCTGTAATTTTACTTGTCATATGCTCTTTGACTATTAGGAACAGATCTCGTGGTGGTTGACTATTGGGATTTAGTCTCACACCCTGTTTGGGCCATGATTTTGGGCCCAAACAAATTATATTGTTGCAGTTCTAGACAAGGGCAAGCGCCCTTCTAATTTAGGTACATGACATGTTGTGGAGGTGGAGAGCACGAGACCAAGATTAGGCTTGTGATGATGTGGATTTGATTTCTGTTTTCCTTTTTTTACTTGGTTTAGTACTATATATTAGAATTTTGTTTTGTTTCACTCCTTTCCTAGACATATGTATCATGCATCATTATATATACGTGCTTCAGTTTATTCTATCAGTTTCTGTAGTTTATTTTTTTATGATGTTATTATTGCTTCCGATTTTGTATGTATTTGTTTACTTCCACTATGTACTCTGTCAATGAGGGCATAGTTTCCCCACTATCACACCCAAGGATCTCACTGCTAGTCGGAAGCCTCTGGCGTTTGGGGAAATGCGCTTGAGGCCATGTGACCAACTGGGTACGGGGTGCCTTTGGGCAGCTTCCAGAACTGGGATGTTACAAGTTTCGCCATGACTCCTTACTTGAACCACCTCCATAATCATGGGATCTCCAACCATTACATATTATTTTTAACTCACACTCAAGTGAGGGGTAAAAATAGAGGTTTACATAAAATATACCATGGAAACACAGGCCCTACATATGAATGAGTAGAGATGTCATACAAGCCAATAATTTAATTTAAAATAAATTAAAAGGAAACCAATCACATACAAATGTTTGGTCTAACTCATGATCATCCTCATACATGCAATGAATTACTTATTTAATAAAACTAGAATTCAATTCTTTAATCTTTATTATTAAGATAAATCGCACTATAATCAATTAATTATTATCTTTAATTAGTCAGTCCTTTTATCTTAATCATTTTCTGAATTTCCTTGAGATTCTCATCTACAACCTTGGAGGTAACATGGTGAAAACCCATTCGAATATACAAGATATGTAATTCTGAACATTACACAAACATTAAAGTTTTAATTATATGTAATTTGGTATAGTTCACGACCTTTAGTTTTGACTACATGGTGTGTACTTAATTTACCATCTTATCTGAAGTACACGCCCAGGGACTCGGCGTGTGAGGCCTAATTTGGAAATCTCGGAGTACACTTCATGTCTCATGGTCCACACATTGTGTTGTCTCTGGGTTACACAGTTACCGATCAGATTATCTGTGTATGGGATATATAATTTGGACCTTGACCCAAAGAGAATACATGTCATGTCCAGTTGGCCATATCATGTGTAATCCTGGTGGCCATACACAAGTATGTCCTGGTTAACACGCGGTGTAATAATTAACTACACCACATTTCATTACTGCACACATCTTGAATAATTGTCGAATTACTCCTGATGCACTTAACACAACTACACGGTGTGTAATCCGGATTAATTGTTGTGTATGGAAGATTACACGGTGTGTATCTCCGAATACTTGGTGTGTAGTATTTTATTACCTTGATAGAATCATTTGCACCTCCTGATGAGAACTTTGATTTAATTTTATTCAAATAATTATTCACTTCTGTTAGATCGGCGAGAAATGAAAAGAGGAAGAACATATCGCAAAATTTAGATTACAATAATGATTAAACATGAATTTAAAAAATAAATTATTAAATTTTAATTCATCAACAAATTATTTAAATCATTATAAATGATGGTGAACCTCACTCTGATACCTCTTAAAAGATCCAGGCATAGTATAAATATAGCGGTTGGGAGGGCCCAACCTTGCTTTTGTCATAATTGATGACCAATCTGGGATCAATATGATGATGAACACTAGTATCCATGGATTAAATTCAAATATATAGATAGAGAGAAGAAAAATGATGAATCTAATATAGTGCATCTTTCACATCCTGTTTATAATTAATTTATTAATCTATGAAGAAATTAAATACCCAGGTCTTTGGTATGTTCTTCATTGAGGATCATTGATCATCCAGAATGACCATTCCAGATTCACTACCACAAAACAGGGAAAGGGAAGCACTTCCCTTTATCAGCACTAAACAGAAAGCACTGATAAAGGGGTATGCCTTTATCAGTGTTATCTAAAAGCACTAATAAAGGTAGCTCTTTATCAGTGCTAAAAAAGCATTGATAAATGAATATTTTATCAGCACTTTTATTTTAGAGCTAATAAAACATACCTTTATCTGTGCTTTTAACGAGCGCTGATAATGGTTCTATTGGTTTTTATTTAATAACCCTAACAGGCCATCCTTGCTTGCACACAGTCAAGCTCTCGCGGAAGCTGAACCAGGCCCCTCGCCGCAGCGACCTCATCGTCCTCCTCGTCCTCCTCCTTCCTCATCCTTCCTCCTCCTCGTCCTCCTTGTCCTCCTCCTTCTCCGCCGCCGCCTCCGCCCCCGCTCCCGCTACCATGACGGTCGTTGCCTCTGCCGCCTCCACCCTCATTGTCGCGACCGCCACTGCCTCTGCCGCCGCCACCGCCGCCAACGCCGCCTCCGCCTCCGGCGCTGCCTCCGCCACTGCCACTACCATTATTGATATTCATTTTCAGGTAAAATGTTTTCCTACCACTTGAATTGAACGTGTGAAATCCTGATTTAAGGTGTTATTGAAAGAGTCAATGGATTACTGATATTATTGAGTTCTTTATTTAATCCTTGCACCTCAATAAACACCTATTGAATCTTGTTTCATGGGTCAGATGTTCTTGAACTCTTTTATGGACAACCCTTAAGTGTGCCAAGTAAAATTATCCCTTTAATGTCAAATTATTAACTTCCCTGAACACTTATTTAGCTTATGTCAAAGATTTTAAATGAGGTTTCCCTTGATACAAGGGTATATAAATGGAATTGAAGACATATTATAGGTGTTTGTCCTAGATTCTTAATGTAATTTACCATGTAGGAAATTTCCATGTTGATTATGGCCCATTTTGAAGACCCTTTGAGCCTTATTAGTGAATTTTCCATTCTTGGTAAAATTGAATGTGTAATAATAATGAGTGAATTTTACAAGATGGATTTATTTTAATTTAATGAATTAATTAAATGAATTGAAATGATCTATAATGGGTTGAAAGGGAACACCATCTACTGTATTTTATATAGAATGATAGTTGTGTATTTCATTTCGTTGAATGAAATTGTACATGGATAATGGGACATATGAGATGTTTTTCTTCATGTTTTGTAATATAAATATGAATGTGAATAATTCCTTACTTATACAAATGGTCCTAATTAAATTGATGGATGGGAGGTAATTCCCCATTCTAGTTAAAATTAAAATACACCTTTATAGAGGATAACATAAGATGGTAAGGTAATTATTGAGAATATAGGAAAATCACACTCCCTTACATCGGGTGTTGAGTTTAACATATCACACCACAAATACTAATAGGATGTTGGGATTTTTTCACCACACCAATTTCTTCGAGTTATTACATGATGGCTTCCTCCCCTTCTTGAGTTCCATCTAGTTCACATTGTTCTATGCTTGATCACTATTATGGTTGGATTTCGTTTCTCAAGGTATGTGATCCTTCTGATTCCTATTTGGATTTTTTGCACCTATTGTTTGAATAAAAAATTGTGATCAGATAGTGATTTATATCAATAAATTTAAATTTATTTTCATGCATTGTCTTTTGGGGTTTTTGGGATTTGTTAAATGGTGTACTCAGTTTTATATTATTTTATTCTCATGGGTTTCCCCTATTTAATGTTTTCTTTTCAGTTGGAAATCTCCTCTGATGTGCGCCTCTCCTCTGCCACATACACACCTCTGTCGTGTGCTTAACAACACCTTCGCGGTGAGTTTTCTCCTGTTACTCATTGGTTTCCTCTTGTTCGCATGTTATTACTATTTGATCTTGATGGTTATAATGTTAAATGTATGGGCTAAACGCTCTGTGAAAATCGTGGTCATTGGTGGTACTTGTTTCCACACTAAACGAATTGAATGTTGTTTGGTTCTTGTTGAACATTGGAATATATAAATTGGTAATATACATATAATTGACTTATGAATGAACACCCCAGGATGATAAAAATTTTGTGATAACCCCTGAATTAACAAACAAAATTGAATAAGGGATGCTTTGTAAAATCTAAAATTTTGATTGTTTGGTTTGTATGGTGTTGCGATTGAGGTGTCATGCTTATAAAAGATTTGTCCACCTAATGTGGTTTTCTAGGGGAATGTAGAAATAGAGCCTTTATAGGGGAACATGAATGGAACTAGAGATTGGGAAGGACTCAAGCACTCCTCTGATAATAGGTAGCTAGAGTCCCATTGGAAGTTTTGGTCAAGGGAGGGGATGTTGTACCACCATGAAGGAATGACAGTATAAGGAAGAGTATATATCATATAGGGAGTCTGGATCCAGCATAGGGTTTAGGGGTTGGTCATATGCATGTTATGTAGTCTACTATGGCTATTATGGATTCTTGATCATCTACTGTCAATGGTAAAATTCCTATATCATCTACCCTTTATTTTATTTTTTATAAAAGATAATCACAATCCTTTTTTTCACTCTTTTTGTAAATGTTTTAGGCTTGGAGGTGTAAATTTTGGATAGTGTTATCACCATAGACACACTATTGGTATTATAGTACAAGAATATAACATGTTGCAAGGAATGATCTCTAGATATTGGTGGTTATCATTTATTTTGTGAACCACCCATGCTTTATATGATAATATTTTATTTTAGTTTTTTTATGGATTAGTTTGTTTTATAACAATCCAAAATCATTTGTTCCCATATAAGAGTTACCTTTTTATCTCCAAAATAGACAAAGTTATTTTCACTTGGATGAGAGGAATCTTCTATCTGGTCATGTAGAACCAATTCAATCTATATTGTATTTTCTCATGGCTCAAATAGTCAGGCATATTGTAGATGTTGCTAGAATGTTGTAGGATTCTTTTTCCCCAATGGTAGTACATTTTTATGATGTTTTCACTGACAAGGTATAAAATTTACTTCTTAATAAAGAGATAAACTTTATAATCTAGTTAGTTTTCGGAGAAAATTCAGTTTCTATCACAATTTCTAAAATAACACCAAAAGAGCATCAGTTGTTTGAATTAAAATTTGATGATTTAGAATATAATGGTTTCATATGGCATAGTACTTTACCATGGGGTTTTATAGTTCTCTAAAATCGATGGTTGATTGGTATTTATTCTTTCGTTGGACTATTGGAGATTGAACCTGATGAGAGTCATGAATATGTATCCTTATCCGCGCATTTATAGTCAAATTGATCATCTATGAGGTTCTATGATCTTCTCCAAGATAGATTTGACATTAGGATACCATTAGATGAGTTGGACATCGATGGACCTACCATGGACTGCTTTTAGGAGTACTCATAGCCTGTATGAATTTTTAGCGATGATTTTTGGTTTAACTAATGCATTGGTTGTATTAAGGGACATGATGAATAGGATATTTCATCATTTTATGGATCAGTTTTTAGTAGTTTTTTTCAATTAAATATTAGTGTACTCCCAACCCATAGTTGATCTTGAACAGCATCTTATCATCACCTTGAGTACATTGAGATAAAATCATATTTATTACTGTTTTATCCTGTTACTCATTCGTTTCCTCTTGTTTTCATGTCATGTATTTTCTAAGTCATCATTCAGTATTTGTAAGACTAACTTGGAATAAATTTGATATATGTCAGATTAAATCTGGTATCTTATACATACATGATGTTCTCCCTACTGGACACACCATGTATATGGATTTCACATGTGTTTAAAGGCATTTGTACTATGATTTGTTTTTATAAAACCCAAACAATGCTACCTAATTAATTAAAACATAATATTAGGAAAGTTCTCGAGATCGAACCCATAAAGATGATGAATATGAATAAAGAATGGATGAATTCCAATCGGTTGACAAAAGAGTATGAATATGGCGTGAAAGAGTTTATCAAGTTTGCAGAAGATCATGCATGTGACCCTTCTCAAATCCTTTGTCCGTGTTTACGCTGTTGTTATTCAAGACAAATTATTCCAGAGGAGTTGGAAGAACACCTGATCTGTCACGGAATAGATCGAAGTTATACATGTTGGAATAAACATGGGGAAAAAACCAATGTAGGTAGTGACTCAGAGAACATGACATTTTATAGATCATCTGATATGATTAGAAGCGTGAACAGTGAAGATGATCGTATGGAGGGTGTGATTACAAATGTGAATGATGATGAAGATCGTATTGAGGAAATAACAAGGACAGTTGAAGATAAACTTCGTGATTGCCCAAAAGTTTTTGAGAAGTTAAAGAGTTGTGCAAAAACGCCATTGTATGTTGGCTGCCCTAAATATACAGCATTTTCAACCGTATTGAAGCTGTATAATTTGAAAGTAGGCAACGGGTGGAGTGATGCCAGTTTTATGGAACTACTTGCTCTTCTGAATGACATGCTCCCAGATGATAATGAACTCCCAAGCCGAACATATGATACCAAACAAATGCTACGATCGATGGGTATGATCTCTAAAAGAATACATGTTTCCCCGAATGACAGTATATTGTTTTTCAAGGACCAAAAATCACTTAAAGAATGCCCAAAGTGTGGTGCTTCCCGATACAAGAAAGATGATTCTAGTCCTACGAAAGTTGTATGGTACTTTCCAATCATTCCTAGGATTAGATGCCTATATGGAAGTGAGGAGACTGCAGGACAATTGACATGGAATGCAGATACAAGAATTAAAGATGGGAAACTACTTCACCCTGTAGAATCTCCTCAGTGGAAGAGAATTGATCATGAGTATCCTGAATTTGGGAACGAGTCGAGAAACCTTCTTCTGGCATTATCTACAGATGGGGCGAATCCTTTTGGTTTTCAAATCAGTAGTCACAGTACATGGCCGGTTATGTTGGTAAATTATAATTTACCACCGTGGTTATGAATGAAATGAAAAAACATCATCTTATCAATTCTTATATCAGGACCAAAACAACCGGGTAATGATATTGATGTTTATTTGGCCTCATTGATCGAGGATTCGAAAATATTGTGGGATTCATGTGTTACGATGTATGATTCTTACAAAAATGAATAGTTCACTTTGAAAGCCATGTTGTACGAGATGATAAATGTCTTTCCTGCTTATGCAAATTTGTCAGGATATAGCATTAAAGGAACTCAAGGGTGTCCCATTTGTGAACAAGTTACACAGTCAATTAGGTTGAAACATTCATCGAAATCCGTTTTTCTAGGACATCGCAGATTTTTACCCCGATGACATAAGTACCGATCTTGGACGACATCATTCGACGGAAGTTTAGAGGAACGTACAGCACCGTCTCCACTAACAGGTGATCAATTGTTTGAGAAAGTAAAATATTTGGACACTACTTTTGGTAAACCATTTTCAAAAAACCTTACAAAAACTAGTTGGAAAAAGAGATCAATTTTGTTTGAATTACCATACTGGAATTGTCTGTATGTTAGACATTATCTTGATGTTATGCATGTTGAAAAAAATGTATGTGATATTGTCATCAGAACATTGCTAAATGCACTTGTAAAAACAAAGGATGGAATTAAGGATAGATTGGAAATGGTTGATATGGGAATACGAGAAGAGTTGGCACCAGTGATGGGTGAAAAACGAACATTTCTTCTTCCTACTGCTTACACTCTTTCAAGGCTGGAGAGATATCAGTTTTTCAACTTCTTGAATGAAGTAAAGGTTCCAGAGGGGTATTCATCAAATATCAAGAACATCATGTCAATGGGAGATTTAAAATTAAAGGGTCTGAAATCACATGATTGCCATATTTTGATGCAAGATCTAATTCCTATAGCTTTACGTTGCATTTTTCCCAATAATGTCCACCATACATTAACAGAGCTCTGTTTCTTCTTCAAAGCTATATGGAGCAAAGACCTAACGAATTTTCCAACTATGGAAAGAGAAATTGCCGTCATATTATGTGAATGGGAAATGTTCTTCCCACCGAAATTTTTCAATATGATGGTTCATTTGGTGAGAGAGATTTGAATATGTGGTCCTGTACATTATAGATGGATGTACCCCATTGAACGGTATAAGAAGATTTTGAAAGGGTATATCAAAAACCGATGTCGGCCAAAGGGTTGTATTGCGGAGCAATATATTGTTGAGGAAGCTATTGAATTTTGTACTGAATACCTGTCTAGTGTGGAAATCGTTGGCCTACCGAAATCTCGTCACACTGAGCGGCTTGAGGGTGAAGGAATTTCTGGAAGAGATGTTTTCACAATCAATATTACAGATCGGGAGCAGACCCACATTTACATTTTTCATAACAGTTTCGACGTTGACCCATATGTTCAAACCCACAAATAAATTCTTAGGCGTTTGAATCCTTCTAGGGATGAAAAATGGATATCAGATACACATAATTAACAGTTTATAGGATGGTTTTCAGACAATATTTTTAAGCAGTTAGATGAAAATATAGACTCAATTTCAGAAAAACATCGATGGCTAGCTGGAGGAGCAATTGTGTACGTATTATCTTATAATTCTTATGCAGTTAATGGTTATACATTCTATACTAATGAACATGATGAAGACAGTACCATGCAGAATAGTGGGGTTACACTTGTGGCTGAGGCGATGCATGTTTCTGGTGCTAAGGACAAAAATCCAATTTATGTGAATATGTCATACTTTGGCATCATCAAACGAATATGGGAGTTGGATTATACGAAATTAAAAGTGACGATTTTTCAATACAAGTGGGTTGATAACAAGAGTGCTGTTAAAATAGATGAATTAGGATTCGTGAAAGTTGATTTAATTAAGGGGATAAAGACGAACCATTTATAATGACATCACAGGTAGTTCAAGTATTTTATATTCCAGACCCCGCAAACCAAAATTGGTCAATTGTTTTGTTATCGACCAAAACAACTGAAGGGTTAGATGAAAGTTCAATGGAGGTTGACCCTTTTATAGGGACTTCACAATCATTTCACAGTGGTCCAAATGTAGATGGAGTTTTGTATGTCAGAGGAGACCACAATGAAAGAATTTACATAGTCGATAGAGGAGTCAAATATCTTTATCCTTTAAAGAAAAAAAAAGAGAGTACAATAATTAGGTTATTTGTTTATTGTAACATACATTGTGTTACATTATGTTATTTTCTGTTCGCTGCTATTTTTATGTAATCTAAATTAAATATTAAACCACTTATGCAGATAATGACTTCTGCACCTACTGATGTGCCCAATCTCGAGGCACAAAAGGTCTCTCAACCAGCAGATGGTGGTCCCACTGTAGAGCAACAATAGGTTTATAAACCAGATGCTGGTGGTCCCAGTGCAGAGCAACAAAAGGTTTCTCAACATATTGTTGTTGGTCCCAGTGCTGAGGTACAATAGGTTTCTCAACCTGTTGTTGCTGGTCCCATTGCTGATGCTAGCGCTCCGGGGGAAGATATTGATGCTACTTCTGAAGAAATGGTAGGAAATGAAACCCTGAAAGCGCAAAAAAAAACAAGAGCGTCGTAGTTTGACAGTGGTGGGCAAAATCCTTAAGGCAAAAGAAAAAGGCACCAAATTTGAGGTGGGATGGAATAAGCAAGGCCAGTATGTTAACCCCAATAGATCCATCTTTAGTAGTTACATTGAAATCGTCACTCAGAAACGTGTGCCGATTGATGTATAGTCGTGGCACCATGTTGTCACCAGGATGAAGACACTAATGTGGGAAGAGATTACGGTAACATTATGATATCATTTTTTTAATTTATTAAAATAAAATAAAATACCAAAACATTGACTTACTCTTCATCATCCATTGCAGAGTGCATTTATAGTAGATGTCTCGCACAAGGAATATGTATTAAGAGTTGCAGGAAGGATTCATAGAGGTTTCCGCACAATTTTAATGAAATATCATCTTAAAGATGCATAAGGTAAAATCAGGCCACACCCACCTCCTCTTTATGCACACTTGATATCCCAAGGAGCATAAGATGTGTTTAGCAACCGTCATGGGGAGCATACTTTTCAGGTACATTGTGTGGGGTAATATGTTGTTTGACGTTTGCTTGTATTCATCACTCTGATTGATAGTTTTTTATTTATGAAACTGCTATTGAGTGTTGAAAATAAAAAACGCGCAATAGAACCGGCGTACCCTTACCGTAAAGTAAGGATGGGGTACGCTGAACTTGAGAAAAAATTGGTGCGTCTTTTAAATCTACCCTACTACTAGTATGTGACATAAAACAACACCATAACCATGTTTCTTTGTTTATATGCAGATTGATGAATCGAAATTGAAAGCCATATCCATCCCATGCCATGTGCTATGGAAGGAGGGTCGTGTAAATAAATAGGGTACATTGATAGATGAAAACACACAAAAAGTGTGGGAAACATGTGTAAGTATGACATAATATAAATTTGAGTTGCTTTAAATCGCTATTACATTACAATAACTACTTATTTTTCTATATTTTCTATCTTAAATAGTCACAAGAATCAACAACAACCGCACCAGATGCAGACATACTTTTAGTAGCCTTGAAGCAGCCAAAAAAGTATGGCCGCATTAGAGGTGCGGATTTTGGGGTGACACCCTGAACATATTTTCAAAAACAAAAACAAGCAGGGGAACAAAATGAAAAAATGGAAAAGCTTCAAGAACAATTATCTATTTTTCAAGAAGAATTACAATACCAGAGAGAGATGATAGCAAAATTGATGGGGGAGTGGAAAAGAGAAGAAACAACTCAACAACAACACATGTGTGACGATCTCGCCCCACCCCCCACCAGCTTTGAGGTGAGCCATTCCCCTAAAAAACCTGACTTAGATGAGGTAATAAATGTTTTAATAATTGTTTCTGTGAAATGTGATTTACATAGACACTGATACCTTTCATGTACTAATATTCCATAGGGTAAAAATGACTGGGATTTATATTTATCAACTCCCACCTATCGCCTTGTAGCAAGGGCTACGATGTTCAATATGCAAAACGACATTCTACACAACAGACAGCTTCCAAAAGATCATCTTAGAGTGTCAATTAATGTATCTAATGAGCCGAGTGTCGAGCTACCTGTTCCAAATGACGATGACGACATTCATACGGTTGAACAAGCTGTTGGAACATTCATCGCATGGCTGACAGTTCTTGTAAAAAAACTTGTCGACAAAAAGGTATTCATTTCTAATTTATTTTTCAAGCTGGACCTTTAACATTTAATGAAAAAAGTTCTGAACCGATGACTTTTATTACGGAATAACAAAGACTGTGGGGTGAAATGAAATATCAGCTCAAAACTATCTCAAGGATCAACCAACCGATTGAAACGGTCTACTGAGAGAACCTTCACCCTTCCCGTTCTATATCCACAGTTAATATCATTGCAGGTTCATGTGGATACAAAGTTGAAAGATGGCAATACTCACATAGTTGATTTCGAAAAAGATATGTATGGAGAGGAGATATCAGATTTCATTAGTGCTGAAAATGTAAATGAACTCCTCAAGTATAAATGGCTAGGCGCCTCAGTTGTAAATGTATACATGAGGTAAGTTTTCATGATTTGATTTTACAAAAGCTGATATACTCTGATAATTTTGAATAAATACATTTTATATTTGTCGCAGACGTATATATGAAAAACAATTGAAGGGATTTTTCCATCAACAAAAATTTGGACTCATTAGTCCTCACACCACATCTTCAAAAGATGAAATAGATTTTGTTAAAGAGGCTGCAATAATGTCATCCCTGCTCAAATTATTTGAAAACAAAATTACGGATGAAAGACTCTTTTTAATACCAACGATGCAAGGGTAAAACTCTACAATTTAATCATATCAACTATGTTTTCATTTCTTTCTTTAGTTATTCCTTTTTGTTTTTAGGGAGCATTAGATGCTGATTGCAGTCAATTTGGATACTCCAAAGATTTATTTTCTGGATTCAATGCATGGATATCCAACAAACTGACCATGCATGATGGAATTTTTTAATTTTTAATACACTAGATCCAACATTTTAAAACTAAACATCTAGTTATATAATTTATGTTATCTTTTAATGAGGATTCTGTTATGATAGGGTGGTGCATCAATATCGTCTAATGCATGGAATGAATCCAAGGCATAAGGATGAGCACGCCTACAAGATCTACAACTAGAAAAGTATCTGGGTATATATAATAACATTTCACTATCCAAACACCTGTCAAAACAAATTACTTATTGTTTTCGATGTTTCTGTAGTGTACAAAACAAACAAACGTAAAGGACTGTGGTTATTATGTTTGTAAATTTATGAAAGAGATCATATTTCATCAACAAAATAGCATCCCTGATAAGGTATTTTCGAAAATACTTAAGAGTTCATTTAAAATATTTATTAATCCTTTGTGTATTTATATTTTTTCAGTACTACTATGACTGTCGCAAAAACTCATATTCAAAAGATGATATACATGTGTTTAGAAACGAATGGGCAACATACCTGATGGAAGATTGTACAAAAATAGGATGAAGGTGAATTCCTACCACTTATGTTATCTATATATGATCATTGATTATCCTCCAACCTTCTTTGGTGAATTGAGAATGCTCTGATGTATTGAAATCTTAATTTATTACTCAATGTTTTCTATCCCCGGATTCATATTATTGATCTTTGAACAAATAAATATTTAAGTAAGGCATGATTGTGTGCAGTGCGTATGGAGTGAATGACGAAACCAACGAGGATCAACAAAATCCATTTTCTGTATCTCGTTTGTTTGAACTTGTATTTGAGCACATGTGTTTTTGTTTGACTTGCACAATTATTTATAGGTAGATGCATGAGATAATCAGTATCGTTGAGGGGTTTTTTGGAACCAAAATATGTGTCCCAGGATAATTCAATTAAGGGAAAGGCTGGTTGAGATGAAATCCAAGCTCAAACGACCAGTACATCATCAAAAGAATCAACCATGTGATGCACCATCATGTAGAATCTGTTCCTCGTGATGTTTTGAGGTGTTTATGGAAGGTATGGGGAGTTTGATGAGCCCTATGGACACCATAAATAATGTTTATAGACAGATCCACATGTTTTTTGTGCCTCAGGCCTCTTTACAAGGATCACGCCATTCACATGGTCCATCTTAGCATGTATGTCCCATTCATCCCATTGCTACTCTTGGAAGAACCTGAGAATCTGACAATGCATAAGCCCCACAAAACCCATACTCATCCAACCAAGAGTATTCCTAGTGTGAAGGGAAGCTAACCATGGGTAATACCCACAACATAACTCTTTTAAATATATGGGTTTTGATCCTTGTATTCTAAATAGGGTGCGTAGGAATCCTCCATGAGGTAAAATCCCAACCAATGATAAACCATGGTGACCCCCTCACTGGGGTACACCTTCGCTTATTTTCCCTCTTGTATTTCCCTTAGTGGAATATGAATAAGTCTTTAAAATGAGAAACCTTACCTTTATGGAATGCACCACACTTGGGTCAGACCTCATTGGGCGTTTTGATCCATCTATCAGGTAAATATTCCAGGTGCTCTCTCCTAGAGATGTACCTACCTGATCCACCTTTATATGTGTTTTGATCCACCCAGGTCTTACATCTCTGTAAGACATTAAATCATGACCCTCTATACTTGTGGGATGTTAAACTCATGAAATACCACAAGTTAAACATGGGTTTCCATTAATATATTCAATATTAATGTTTAATCAGTCCTTATTAAAGTATTGTGGAGGTGTGGTTTTATGTTTTCCAGTAGATTTCGGAATATTCCAAGCTTTATGTAGGTGATTCCATGCTTTTACATTATATGATGATTTTATTATGCTGTATTTTCTTGCTAAGTGTACGATATGAAATGTTTGTGTGGTTAAAAAGGTGTTATCAAAGGAATTTGGGGTGTGTATAGACTTGAAAGTTATTTTTAAAATGAATGCAGTTGTATTTCTTGTGGATTTTCATGCTTAAGTCCTTTAAATGCATTTGAAGAAATGAGAAAGTTGTGTGATGGGTATTTTCAAATGGATTTAATGTGTTTGTGAATTTTAAAGAGGGTTTTCTTATGAGATGTAGAGAGTCTATATATGTGTATTTACATTGAATGAAAGTACATGAAAATGTGTTGATATATATGATGTGTATAATGTAAATTGAGCATAATTTCCATTCAAGGTATTTTATTTTTGATGTGCAGGGGACATGGTGAGAGGGTAGGGGTGGTTTTCTAGGGGAGGGGGAAGGGGGGAAAGTGGTAGGGGAAGGGGTAGGGGGTGTGTTGGGTTCTTTTGAAATATGTAGGGGGTGGGTAGGGGGTGTGCAATGGGCAGCAGGAAGTGCAGTGGGCAGGGGTGTACTGGGGAAGGGGGCAGGGGGTGTTCAGGGGGCAGGGAGTGTGCAGGGGTAGGGGGTGTGGTCGGGGGTGGGCAATGTGTAGGGGGTGTGCTGGGGAAGGGGGAAATGGTGCTTCTTTTTTATGGAATGGGGGGACATATAGCCATGGTATTAAATCGTGGATATAGGTATATAGCCAAGGTTTAATGTCGTTGGAAAAGGCCCATCATTGGTATCCAATAGAGGAGGATAATAGGGTTTAAGATATTCCACCACTCATTTAATGTAATTGATAATATTTTATTTATCTCAAAAGTAAGGTAGATATCCCATGGGGGAAGGGAGAAGGAGGAGAGTGCGTGTAAAGGATTTTTTTTAGTGGAATGAGGGATATATGAGGGTAACCTGCTTTAATGGTTGATAGTGAAAATTTGTTAATTCCACTCATTAATTAGGTGAATTATTAGGCCTAAGGGTAAAATAAATCATTTTCCAACAATGTGGGAATCAAAATACACACACTTTTAATCCGTACAGTTCCATTGAGTGGCTTACAATCCATTATTCAAATATATAGAGATACTTCCCCAAAAACTCATACCTTACACAAGTTCATCACAATATTTGACAAACCATTAACCATCAATGTGAGACCATCATAACCTTAGAACAAAACTGTAGGTTTATTTATTCCCCCTCGAATCATTAAATATCCCAAGTTCTACTAAACATTGGGCCATTTTATTATTATAGATGATTAGCCCTAACCATGCACCAATTTCCTTAATTGGTTATTTTATGTTTTGTGCCTCACTAGTATAATTCCATTTAGTAACCCCATTCTTTATTTCATTACTATATTACTAACATAATATTTGTTTTATTATGTAGGTGAAATCTTTTTCCTCGGTTTGAATGCTTTGTTCAGAAACCGCCACCATGGACGACAATTTTTTAGAGCAGATGGATGCAAAAAAGGATGGAACATCATTGTTTTTTAACTGTTTGTTGGATAGATGTAATTGTAACCAAATTAAACATTGTTTGAAATGTATATAGAATTTTGTTGTTTTGTATTCATGATTTCAAGTAAATGTATGTATCATTTTTGTTCTTCTATGCTTTGTGTGTGGGTGTTGTGTGTGCTGTGTGCAGGTGTTGTTTGGACTCTGTGCAGGTGATGTAATGTGTGCAGGTGCTGGGCAGGTTATGTGCAGGTTCTGGTTTTGGACAGGATCTTTGGCCTTTATCAGCGCTAGTTAAGTGCTGAAAAATGGATAATATATCAGCGCTATTTTGAGCACTGATAAAGGTAGTTTTTATCAGCACTCAAAATAGTGCTGATATATTATACATTTATCAGCATTGAAAATAGCGCTGATAAATACTACCTTTATCAGCGCTTGCTTAGCACTAATAAAGGGGCACTTTTATCAGCGCTATTTTTAGCGCTGATAAAGGGGACCCCCCCTTTATCTTCGCCGAGATTAACAGCACTTTTTTAGCGCTATTAAAGGCCGTTTTTAGTGCTATTATAAGCCATATTTGTAGTAGTTATTGCCTTCATTGCACTCCCAAGGTTCCATAGTAGAATACCTCTACCACTGATCTACACATGCACCAATTGTCTCCGAACAATGCCACTCATTCTCTAGGTGCTAGTGTGGCGAAGCGAATGTATTGTGTCAGTCATTCCTGATCGCTTGTTCTTCGATCCTGAAGAACTTATCTTATTCTTGAGAAGGAGATATGAGAGGAGTTGAGAGGGAAAATGTTTGGCTCAACAATTCTCAATTAACCAGGGTTTGGCACAATAGACGTACCTACCTATTAATTGACATGGGGTTTCAGTTACAATACTTAATTGTGAAACATCAATTAAATGCAATTATAACTATTAGAGAAAATCATTGCCACATAATAACAATAATAAGACCATTATTTGTGGTGTTCCAACATTCTCAAAATAGAACCATAAATGAAATCTCATTCCACATAATGGTAATAGTATTATTATTATTTATTGTTCCAACAGGATAAATATTATTTACCGACTTGTAAATAATTGATTTATCAGTGGACATGGTCTTGGTCCATTCGAACTCCTCTTCCATTTATTGAACACTCAAATAGAATATTTTATTTTCTTAAAAAATATTTTTATTTAAAAAGTAGTAAATAAATATTTATGAAATTTTTAATAAAATAAATAAATATATTTTATTCACAATCTGATGAATAAATATTTATTTAATTTATGTGATCATTTATACTTGAATAAAATTATTCCTCGATCTTGAGAATAATATTTATTATATTAATTAAATTGAAATATAATTTAATCAAAACCATCAGAAACACTTAGTGTGTGACCCTCTAGGATTATTTCTTGTTGGAATCAGGTGGGCTTACCTAAAGTTCAAGATTACTTTCTAGAAATGGGTCAAGGCACCCAAGAGAAATAACTAAAAGTATCAATGACTACATCAACATACGAACACTCACAGTGTAATATAATCCTTTTGTCACAATATTTCATCATAAAGGTTTCATGATAATGTCATCAACCTATATTCTTGATATGTCATTCTTTGACTACCTAAAATAAGCTCATTGTTACATTGTGGCCATAGAATTTAGGGTGATGGATATATTTCAATGTAAGAGTCAAGATATAAACTTCCATAAATGGAAGGGACAAATATTTCTTTGAATTATCTATTATTAACATGTCATTAATGACACACCCAATGTACCCTACTTCCTGCCAATATATGGTGTGACAATTTTCATCAGTAAATCAAAGTGTGTGAGTCATGACACGTATTAATGATAAACTTAAATTCTAAGGACCAATACACACACTCGCAGATAGGAATATCTGATGAAACCAAAACCTGTGGAATTTGTACTAGCATGTATGTTCTCATAATCTCCCATCTTAGAGATTACCAAGTGCAAACTTCTTGAGAAAAATTCTCATCCTCTTATGATTACTCACACCTAACGATCTGTATACTATGTGTCCCATCATAGTATGTTATCCAACCGATTTACTATATTTAATAATATTGTCATATCTTTTCAAGTTTCTAATTATAGTGGGGAACTTTTATGACCTTATTAATGTGACAAATAATCTAGGACTTTATTACATTATAGTCATGCAGAACAATGAACAATATGTAATAAGATGTTTAGTATTTAAATAAATTAAATATTCATTTAATCCAAGTACAAATAGTTGGTTATAGGGCACCAACTCTAACACATTGGATGTAGATATTTGGTAGTGGAACTCTGGTAGTAAATAATAAGTGGTAGATCTTTGCCAGTAGATCTCGGGTGGTAGATCCTGACAGTTTTTCCAATATTTCCAATTTTTTCTTTTGGATGATGTTTTTGATGAAAAATGTTTTCAATAACTTAATTAAAGGAATTTAATACTATTTTCAAGGAGGAAAATTTCGTCCACTATTTTTAAAATTATAGATCCTTTTTATTATTTATACAGTGAGGATTTGATAAGATCCTCCTTTAATGGTAAATTAAACCCGTATCAAAACCCACTATTTTTTGATCTGGTCATTCTAAAGAGAATTTATTTTCTTCTTTCTTTCTAGATTAATTTCTCCTAATATAAAATAATTTCCCATTATATTAATGGACCTCTATTGTTTGAGTTCCTAATAGGTGGTTTCCTCATGTGCATGCACTTCTTGTTTTTGGTGTAGGAAATTGGGGAAAAGATTGTTTCATCCAAGTAGTAGATTACTTCATTCTGTATAAGTTGTAACATGTGGGAGGGATTAATAATTTTATTATATTTTGGTAATATAGTATACATAATGTTAATTAATATAATAAATTTTCCTATTTAAATCAAAGAGTAAGTGAAATATTTCACATGATTTTTTAGATTTTTTATATTGTGAGATTGAGTTTATCCATATTTGTTGTATCACAGAAAATCAAAGTAGTTAGTAACCCTGTTTTTTTATATATGTTTTTAATACCAACTTATGTGATTGTTGTAACACCCAATGAATAAATGTTTAACCACTTATAATCATAAAATAAATTGGTTTCACCAAGATATATGGATTGTGTGAGAATACCCCAAAAATAAAAGAAGTTTAAGTAATGGACATACCATTGTTAAATCATGAAAATGTTATGTAATGATGTGAATATGTTTTTTGGTATGTGTGAATGTGTGGTGTGTGGTTGTGAAGCATTGGTATGATGGGTTTTGTAACCATGATAGGGGAAATTGTGATGTAAATTGGTGGTAATGTGGTAGCTGTGACGAGGAGGCACTATGCCAAAATTCAAGTTTAGCGGTAGTTTTTTTTTCGTTTAGCGGCAGTTTAAACTGTCGTTAAATCATTCTGTGACAGTTTTGAAAACGGGCTCCTAAATCATGTGTCTATATTCAATTAATGGTAGTTTTAAAAAAACGATCATATAAATATTTAGCAGTGTTTTTTAATTTTTTTAATTTTTTTATTTTTTGTTACTATGTTTTTTTTATTTTCTTAATTTTATTATTTGTTTATTTATTTATTTATTATTATTATTTATTTATTATTTATTATTTATTATTTATTGTTTTATTGTTTTATTATTATTTTATTTTATTGTTTTATTGTTTTACTTTTTTAATTTTGTTATATATTTATTATTTATTATTTATTATTTATTATTTATTATTTATTATTTATTTATTTATTTATTTATTTATTTATTTATTTATTTATTATTTGATTTTAATTATTTATTTCCATGAACATGCATATGCACATGTATATGCATGTGTTATATATAGAAATGTTGTGTTGGGTGAGATTTGAACCCCCTTACCTCTTGAATATTCTCCAAAGCCTTTACTATTCTAGTAGGCTCTTTATTAAAAATTAAATATTAAATTTTTAAAAAAAAATCCTTATATTTCACAACAGTTTTTTAAACCACCGCAAAAAAAACCATTGTTAAATCCTTTTTTTCCTGTAGTGAGGTGGTTATGACTGTGAAGGTGGTTATGTGGGTTTGTTAGCATGAGGATTCTGGGTAGTCCGATGTTGTGATGTGATGTGTTATGGTAGTTTCCCGATTAGTGATGCAATTAAATAAATGATAACATTGAAAAAAAATGGTATGGGATAAAAATTGTTAATGAATGGTCAATAATAAGATATTTGATCAAATGGGGTTGATGTTAAATGTAAATTAATTGGATGGAACAATGGAATGAATTAGTTGTGTAATGAAATGGGTTGGTAATGGAAATCTAGAAATGGATTGGATTGAAATGAAAAGAAAGTGGTTTTTGGATTATGAATTCTTTTTTGGTTTTATGCATTTAGATGTGGAAATAATATTGGGAATTTTTTGAGATAGTTAGTGACTATTGTGAACCCATAGGATGGGATAGTGTGTGTGTCTTATATATACCTTGTATATTCTTATGATTTTCTATATGCACCCCACCTATGTCGAGCACCTAGTGTGAAAAACCAAATTTTTCAGTGGTGTTTTTCTCAACATTCTGGTGGTGGTGATGGATAGATGGCTACCCACTCTTTCCTACTCCCTCTTATAGGTGATGATGACATGAAAGGGTTTTGATGTCCATAAGTAAAATGCACTACTACAAAACTGGCCTTTAATAGCGCTAGAAATGGATGTTATCAGCGCTAGAAAATCATTGAATACATTAGAAAAGTTAAAATCCTATAACTTTTATCAATGCTAAAAAAGAACTGATAAATGGGACATTTATCAGCACTAGAAAAATAAATGATAAATGGGACCTTTATCTTCACTTTTATAAGCATTGATAAAAGAATTTTTATCATCGCTATAGAAGTGATGATAATGTATACCATTATAACTTCTTTTAAAAGCGCTGATAAATGTTTTCTTCATCAGTGTTGATAAAGGGTCATACTACAGTGTGCTGCAACAGCACACCATAGAACCAAAAGCACCAGAAACATACTAGAAACACCCCAGAAATGCACTGGAAACACACCAGATATAATCAAAAACCATTCCCAATACAGAATTTAAATGAAATGAAATTTACAAAAAGAAATACTAGAAAATAAACTATATTATAAACATTTTAAACATTGGTTTATACAATTAAAAAAATACAAATTATTATATACATTCAAAAACAATCCAAATTATCAATGTTACCATGATTTCCATTGACTTTATTTGTCAAACATCCAGCACTACATGAGTAGATTCAAACAAACCACATCAACTCAAGATAAAAAATTCACCTGTATAAGAAAGAAATTATTATGAGTAATACTAAAAAGAAATAAATTAAACATAAATATTAAATAATACATTAATTCAATGGAAAATGATTTTACTATTAAAATATTAATATTACCTTTATAGTTTAGTATAGATAGCAGTGTTTTTCTTCCTACAAAGGCAATTGTGATAAATTGAATGAAAGTGATAAATATAACACTACAGGGGTGAAAAGTTCTTGAGGGAGAATAATCATGAAAGTTGGACAGAGCACCCCAACTCGAAAAAAATAATCCACCTATATAAGAAAAAAAATTATTACGTGAGTAATACTAATAAGAAATAAATTAAACATAAATATGAAACAATGCATTAATTCAATGGATAATGATTTTACTATGAAAATATAAATATTACCTATGTGATTGTGCAGATATATCATTGTTTCTCTTCATGCAAAGGCATGACACCTGGACAGAAATCCTCTAAAATAAATGAACTCTGCAAGTAATAATGAAGATTAAATAAAAGTTTCATTATATAATTTTTTAGTATAATAGGGAAATTATATCATAAAATTACCTTTACATCATTAAAAAGGTTTTATTTTGTCCATATATAAGGTAATAACAAAACTAAAGATTATCTATTCACTTCACCATTGTTGGATAACTACCGTTTAGCATAGCATCTGACCTGAACTTCCTATCTGGAATCCCCGTGATTCTCTCATCCCACACACACTCACCACCGTCTCTATCATACCACCATTCAACATTCACTTTTCCTTCTCTTCTTCCACCCATTTACTAATTTTAAATATGTATGATGTATGCAGCTACATGCAGTTGCATGCATATAGTAAATTGGTGTAGGAATAGAAGGAAAAGTGAATACTAAATGGTGATATGATATAGATGGTGAAGAGCATGTGTGAGATGAGATCATCACAAAGATGTTAGGTAAGAATTTTATATTAGATACTATGTTAAGCATTAATTAACCAATAATAGTAAAGTTCATATAGAATCCTTAATTTTGTTATTAAATTCGTGAGTGATGCACATCCTATCCATGTTTTGGCTTCATTGATAAATGAATCTAAATAGACATCAATATTCTTCCAACACACTACATTAGTAGAAAAATCATCAGAAACCACCAAAATACAGAATATAAATGAACCCTTAAACAAGCCACAAAGAGCGATTTCCATAAAAATAGACATCTCCAAACAAGCACGATAGAAATAAGGGAACTAATTCAAGAAATGCTAACTATTTAAAGGTTCGTATTAAAATAAACAAAAACTTTTGAACTATGAAAGGATAATTTCATCAGGATTTTATAATGAAAGATGAACTTATAATAGCAACAAAACAAAAATAAGAAAACTTTGAACGTCTTCACCCAAACATGGGAGACAACAATTAAGCCAATGTGTTTATTCTTATTTTATGATAACTAATCCAAAAAATCTTCCTCCATAAAATTCTCATGATGTTAAAATGTAAAAATTCATCCTGGAAGTAAGGCGTTAACTACACAATGTATCTCATCCTAGTTATAGAACATTAAAATACACTAATTCATTCTAGAAGAATGATTTTTAACATCACAAAATCTATCATCTTGGTTCCATGGAATTAAACTACACAAATTCATCTTGGTAGTAGGAAGTTAAATTGCACAATGTCTCTCTTCCTAGTTTCTTGAAGTTAAACTATATATATTCATATTTTCAACAAGACACTAAAATTCAAAGAGGATTCACATGGCAACGGTGAGGAGATGATATGTAGGGTTTGTCAAGGTTAAGAACAATGAAAAAATGCCAATTGAAAAACACAAAAGATCAAACAACAATATAAGAAATGTATAAAATAACATACATCGGATTCTATCCTTGATTTTTCTTGATGGATCATAGTGGAGTCATGCCAGTAGTAAAGGAGTTCTGCGAGAGCTTCAGAATCACGATGAGTGAGTATCGGTTAGGGTTATTTTCAGTAGACTGGGATCACTTTTAACAGTGCTTTCAGAAATGCACTCATAAAGATCAATTCTATCAGTGTTAAATTGATAAGAGCTGATAAAAAATAACTTTCTCAGTGCAAATATTTTAGAGCTGATAAAAATTAATTTTAATAGTGCTTTTTTAGCGTAGATAAATATAGAACTCTATCAGGACTAAAATTTTAGCATTGATAAAGGAATATTTCAATAAATTTATTATAATTTTATAATTATTAAATAAACATAATTATTTATTTATAATCATATATAAATACTTATTTAAAAAATAATTATTATTTATAATAATTGTAAATATATAAATTTATAAATATTGAAAATATACATTATAAATATATTTATTTATCAATATTTATTTAAAAATATATTTGTGTAAATATATATTTTTAACATTATTAGTGGATATGTAATCATAAATAAATGAATTTTAAAAATGAGTGAAATTGAATAATTCAAAATGAGTTCTTTTTAAAACTATTAAAAAAATATATAAGTTTTTTTAATTAAATCTAAATTTTGAAAAAATAGGGATATATATATTGAAGTAAAGATGAATACATTGGTAAAATACTAAAACATAATAAATAAATATATATAAATAAATAAAAGAAAATTATCAAATTCACAAATAAAATAGAAATTAAAAAAATATATTAAAAATGAATTATCTAAGTGTAATAGTATTAAATATCAATAAATAAAATTGATCAATTAAAAAAATATTAAATTTATCATTTTAACAATAAAATTATACAATATAATGAAATTTGAATAAATTACTAAAATATTAGGTGTGTGTGTTTCTATATATTGCATAAATATATTTGTGTGTTCATTTGTATATAAACTACATTAATTTTATATATATGTATATATATACGTGAAATCAATGTAATACACGACGTTCGATATATTTTAAATTTAAAAATAAAACAACATTAAAAAAGAATAAGTCATTAATATGTTTTTAATTAAAATTTTATTCATTTTATATATATTTATATTTAATATATATTATTTATTACTATTTATAATTAATATATATTATACTTATTTATTTTTATTAATAATTGTTTCATTAATAAATTTTTAAATGATTTTGTAATTTATTCTTTTTTTAAAATTTTTCTATTTAATTATACATTCATATATATATCTAAATTTAATATATACTATATATCAGTATTTATAATATATTTATTTATTTATTTATTTATTTTATTAATTTTTATCAATAATTATTTAATTAATAAAATTTTTAATATTATTCTTAATTTGATCATTTTAAATTATTATTATTTTTTAATTATTTTATTTTACTCATTTTACATATCTATATATTTAATTTATATATACATATATATTTATTTATTAATTTTTAAAATTTATATATATGTTTATTCATTTTTACCAATAATTATTTAATTAATGAAATTGTTAAATATTTTTAATTTTATTTTCTAAACATTTATCAGTGCTAATAAAGCACTATTAAAGGTTACCATTTATTAGTTCTTTATTGTTAGTGCTCATAAAAGATAATTTTTATCAGCACTAGAAATAAAACGCAGATAAAGGGTAACCTTTATCAGCACTAAAATAAAACACTAAATAAGGTGACCTTTTATCAACATTAAACAAAATGCACTGATAAAGGGCACCCTTTATCATTGATTTTCTTTAGCGCTGATAAAGGCCCCCCTTTATTAGTGCTTATTTTAGCATTGATAAAGATGTAATTTCTCAGTGCATTTTTCTAGCATTGATAAATGCTGGCACTTTTAAAGGCCAGCATTATAGTAGTGACATTCCACTATCGAGGTGGGATGAGATGGTCGAGGTGCCTTCGGGCGAGTTGAGATTTGTTGATCAAGGTGTTTTCAGGTGAGCTGATGAGATTGTTTATTCTAGGGGTTGTGCATAGAAGAAGGATTGCATGAGGATGTTGTCCTATATGTTCGTGATACCCTAAAACTCTGGTTATGTAATGAAATGTGATATCCCGGGTGTCTTTAGGCGATATGTGATATGATGCTTAGTTTCACATGGGTTGCTTCACATGTTGTGATATACAGAAAAGGTGGGAACACTAGGATGTACCTCATTGAGATGTGAGAACATAAAATTAGTGGAAAAGTGGTGTCGGGTTCACTTTATTGATATGATTCATATTATTTTATTATACATGTATTTCATTATTTAGTTAGTGTACCTTGGTGAGGGTTAGATGGATAATTAACCTATTTAGGTGTTGATGGTTTTACTATTTTCTCATGGGTGCATTAGTATGCTTCTTTCATATGTTCACAAGAGACATTGGTTTTCCTAATGAGTATACTTGTATGACCCCCTATTTATATAAATTGATTTCTAGGTTTCTAGGGGTATTAAATGGATCACGCTAAATGGTACTAGTTCAAATCTTTTTGGTCAATTTTTGTGTCCCTCCTTTAGCTTTACTTTTGCGTATTTAGTTTTGGAGACTTTTATCTATATCAGATTTGTTTATTCATACATTATGGTATAGTTTATTTTTATTTTTATATTGTGTTGTGGAGTTTCTTTGGGATGATTTATCTTATCTTCTGATACTATATTATTATAGAGGGTAATTCCTCCCATTTCATGATATTTTTATACCCTCAATGCTAGTCACCAATCCAGGGCATATTGGTGGCAGGACTTGGGGTCATTATCTCTCTCTGTCCATTGTAATATCATTAGTGGGACTGGGTCATGACAAAGTGGTATTTGAGGGTTGGTTGAGTGATATAATGGATTTTGGATTTAGTCCCTATTATGATTTCCACGACTGGTATGAAAACAGTTCCAATTAACCTTCATACATGACAGAGTCTAGCGAGATAATCTAGGACATAAGATTTTATGCCCCCCTGTAATCTAGTACACGGACGCTAAGTTTATTGAAAAACATAATGAGGTGAAGCTATTCACAGGGTAGAGACCTCGCAGAGGTACATCCATCATGATGACTTTTTTTCTTATTTAAATTTGGTGGTACGGGTTTTGGTAAATTTGAAATAAGTTAAAATGAATTAAATGAAATTTTATAAAATTACATATGAATGGGCTTAGAAAATATTTGTTTCCTTTTTTTAGATATATATCCAGGTCATCATTCATGTGTAGCTGAAGAAGTGTAGGTTCAAAATGCTGACCCATTTTATCTCCATAGGGTTGATCTTGTTGAGGAAGATGATCAGTGGTAGAGGACGTAGCATGATTTTCAGTGATATACTATGGGGAAGTATGAGGGTAGTGTTTCATATGTGGAGATAGATGTTTAGAGGATCATGGGATCACCTCTCCTTTGATCTATGATCCATTAATGTATTGGTCCCCTTTGGATATAATCTATATGTGGGGAGTTATGCATCAGTGGTGGATATTGTATCTGCAATAGTGGAAGGAGGAATATGTTTCGTGGGTTGAATTTGAGAAAGAGATCTGAAAAAAGTTACTTTTTTTAACCATAATGGTAGTGAATATTGAGGGATTCTTTTTCTTAATTAGGGGTTTTTCTTAGTGTGGGGGCAGGTGATCATGTTTAAGGATTATATATATATTTTTACAAATAATTTTTCAGATGATGAGTCCTGAGTGATGCGTATTGAGGAAGCACTTTGTCCTTCGATCCTATATAAATTTACTCCTTTCACATTACCAATATATCTAGAGGTTTATAAGAAGTCATAAGTGATTGATTGGAATCACTTGTGAATAATATTACCATGGGAGGGGGGAAACAAGATTACTCTATGAGTATAGCTATCGTTGGTAGGTCTCAGGTGTTAGGGCCTTTGAGGTTTTGACCAGTTGGGAGTTTGACTCAATAGTTTCCTTTCTAGAATCCTGGGAGTTTTGATCAAGTTTTTTCACTTGTGAAGGCCTTGTTCATCATTAGTATCAATTTCCATTGGTTCTTGGGTCATGGCTTGGTATAGGTGGTCATTTTCAGTGGTAGTTTCAAATGTAGTTACTAGTGAAAACATTTTAACAATAGGGCTATGGGTCTTTACTTAATTAAGATAAAATGTGGTAGGTAGAGTATGGCCTTAGGATGTCCCTCTCCCTCAGGGAAATATACATGAGCTTGGTTGTAGTGGTTTTCATTAGCAGAGAAGTAGAGGAGCTGGGCATGGTCAGTTTTAGATAGTGGTGGTAGTATCACTAGAGGGGATAAAGATCGTTCGAGGTACACTCAGTTTACTGTCTACCCTTGTTTGTGCCTTTTTTGATTTTGGAGCTACATTCTCATTTGTTTTAGCCACTCTATTTTATGCTCTAGAACTAGATAAAGGTAGGATTATTATTCACATAGTATTGACTACACCATTCAGAGTCTAGATCATCTTGTTTAATGTGTGTTGGGGGTGTAGACTGATGATGGGGGTAATAAGTTTCATGGATACCTTTTTTATGTTAGATGCATCCATATGATATCAGCATTGGAATTGAGTGGTTATATTATATGTGTGTTGTTATCGACTACTTCCAGAGGAGAGTCCTATTCTTGGATGTGGATAGCCATCGTGTGATTTTTGTTGGCAGTGGGGGTTATTAGTTGGGTAGTCGGTGTGTGGATACCCTTCTTTATTTGATGAATGATTTATCATTGGAATCATTGGACATTGGGAAATTTTTGGTCCCTAGGTTCATTGGAGAGTTTCTATATTTTTTCCCCAAGGAGGTTGTGACGTTGCCACCTCAAAGTGATGTTGAATTTGGGATAGACATGCAGCCTAATTCTTCTATAATTTTGATGTCTCCTTGTCATATGGAACTATCTATGTTTCAGTATTTGAGGATCCAGTTAGATGATCTGATGTAGATATGTGTTATCTAGAATAGTATGTCATCATGGGGTACTCTAGTATTGTTCTCCAAGAAGTTGGATGGTAGTTTAAGGTCGTGTATAGACTATTGGTGGTTGAACTATGTGATATTCAAGAACTTTTACCCACTTCTTAGGATAGATCATATATTCGACCATCTAAGAGGGTTGAGTTGGTTTTCTAAGATTGATCTATAGTTTTGGTATCACCAGTTAAGGGTGAAGGATGGTGATATAACAAATGTTACCTTCAGATATATTTATGGTTAATTTGAGTTTTTAGTCATGCCAATCGGTATCACAAATGTTCTATCTATGTTCATGGGACTCATGAAATCCATTTTCTATTAATTCATGGACTATTTTATAGCCATGTTCATCGATGACATATTGATCTACTCAAGGTCAGAGTAGGATCATACTAATTATCTTAGAGCTATCTTTTAGGTTATTTGATACCATAAACTCTATGGAAATTTTAGCAAGTGTAAGTTTTTTACATAATAATTGCATTACCTCGGGCTTTTTGTGTCTCAGAAATGTCTGAAAGTAGACCCATTGAAGGTTAAAAAATTTATTTATTTTGAAGCGCATAAGAATTTGGAAAAGGTTTACAATTTCATTGGTATCATCAGTTGTTACTAAAGGTTCATGAATGATTTCTCCTGAGTTTCATACCAACTTACCACATTTAATAGGAAGGGTTAGGATTTCATTTAGAATAATCAGTTTCAAGGATCATTCAGATATTTCAAAGGAAATTTAATTAGTTCTCTATTGCTTCAGTTTTTAGGGGAGGTGTAATGTTTCAGGTGTTTTTTATGTTTCCCATATGGTTTTTGTATGGATGTTGATGTAGGTAAAGGAAGTGATCTCTTTTGTTTCTAGTTAGTTATGTCCTCATGAGTGTAACTATTCCACCCTTGATTTGGAGCTAGCAGCGGTTGTGTTCGTGCTGAAGTTGTGGTGACATTACCTCATTGGGTAGTGATTTTTGTTCTTCGTAAATCATAATAGTTTGAGGTATACCTTTTCTCAATGTGATCTAAACCTATATAAATAGTGGTGGATGTATTTTCTTCTAGATTATGATTTTGATATCTTCTGTACCATAGGGAATGGAAATTTTGTGGCTTATTATTTGAGCAAAAATTCATGGAAGGATGTTTTTCATGAGTTCGGGGATTCTTAGAGAGTTATGGAGGAGTTGGTAGTCCTTCACTTAGATGAAAAGGTGGTTGATGGAAGATATTTCTTATTTCATATGATGATTTGGTATTCTTTGATGTGGAATTTGGATGAGTATTAATGGGGAGACTCAGAGGCATAGGTGATGTGTGATCATGTTGGCCATGGAAATTATCTGGAGGGGTGGTTAGAGGATGGTCGGAACTGGATGATGTTTCATGGGAGTTTTATTCTAGAAGATATGCATGAGGTAGTCCCTCATGAGTTTCATAGATCATCATTAGTGGTAATCATGGGACTTTACAAGATATACTATAGCTTGAGGTCACAATATTCATGGCCAGGTTTGAAATTACTAGTGGCAGAGTTCACAAAGATGAGTTTGGTTTTCTAGAAGGTAACGTTGTAGCATCATGTTCCAAGACGTTTTTCAGCCATTGGATTGTCCGGAGTGTAAATAGGATAATATATCAATGTATTTCATCACAGGGTTAACCCAATATCGATGAGGTTGTGATGATATTTGGGTGATCATGGATATGTTGACAGAATCATCTTGCTTCTTAGCATTTAAGGAGTCAGGCATAGTGTATTCTTTGGATAAGATGTATGTGGATGAGGTGGTGAGTTTTCATGGAGTTCTAAGGTCTATTGTCCTATATCAGGATGTTCATTTTTCCTCACTATTATGTAGGGGGTTTCATAATTACTTTGTAACTCAATTACAGGTAATCACTATTTTCCACCCCCCGTAGATGGGAAGATAGAGTGAGCTATCCAAATATATAAGGATATGTTGCGGTCATGAATCTTAGACTTCAGTGGATCATGGTCATGATGCTTTCCTTTAGTTGAGTTTTCTTATAACAATATTTATCACTCATCCATTGGTATGGCAATATTTTAGGATTTTTATAGGCGTTTGTGTTGTTCTCCATTGTTCTGGGTAGAGATTGGGGAGTCAGTAGTTCTTGGACCCAATGAGGGGCAGAGCATGACATTAATGGTTTGGTTGGTTTGATAAAGGATGAAAGTAGCATAGGACACATAGAAGTTTTATTCTAATCACCATAGGTGGCCATTTAAATTCAGGATTGGAGAACATATATACATAAAGGTTTCCCCTTGATGAGGGAAGTAGAGGTTCGACAAGGGGTGTACACTCTCGCCTAGGTTTGTTTGGCCCTTCAAGGTGTTGGGGTGCATTGGAGAGGTTTCTTACTATTTGGAACTTTTTCAATGACTGGACTAGATCCATGATGTCTTCCACATATCTCATCTTCATCAATATCTTTACAATGACTCCCATGTCATTTATTGGGGTTAGTTGGATATTGAGGATGAAATAGTGTTTGTGGAGCATCCAGTGGAGATCTAAGATCACTAAGAGAAGGTGTTGTGATGATGGACCATTCATTTTGGTTTTTGTGTTATAGAGGCATGGTTTTATGGATGATAGTACTTAGGAGCATTCAAAATAGATGGGTATCGAGTACTCGAAGTTGTTTTTGAGTCATTTAATGCCTTGTCCTACCTTGTTGTGATTTGAAATGATGTTTTGACCTTACTATTTTATTTGAGATTTGATTCTTCCAAGTTGATATAATGTGTGATTAAAGATTTAATTCATAAAAAAAGGAAAAACTAATCCCAAATTGAGACACATTATACCTTGATGTGATTAAAACCATGTGGGGGAGTCATTTTTTACCAAAGAAGATAGTATACTGGCATGGGATATGGAATTTTTTGATTTTTATAATTGGGGATATTTTATTTTTTGATTATGGTAGTTTTAGTATTAGGGATATGTGGGGGTTGAACTAGTTTTTAAAGTGGTTATATGAAATAGAGAAGTCTTTCGACTGGAGTTTTTGGTTGGTTGTTGTGTTTTTTATGTAATGAGATCATTGGGAGGTATTTCGAGGGATGGTTTTTTTAGATTTTCTATTGTTCCTTTAGGTTTGGTTTTAAATTATTGAGGGAGAGAATAGTTTGATATGTATCTGATGTAATTTCTCAGACCTTTCATCCCATTACTTTGTAGGAAATATGGTTATTGATGTGTTCAGGAAAGCCCATCAGTTTTTGGTGTAGTAAGGGAAGATTTTATAGTGTTTTGGAGGGAAAATGGGTATTTTAGAGGATGATGGTAGATCTTTGTGGTAGATCTATGGTGATAGATCTATAGTGGTATATCATTAGTGATATATCTCTAATGGTATATCTATGTTGGTAGATCACTTGTGGTAGATCACTAGTGGTAGATATCTAGCGGTAGATCTCTTTTTGTAGATCTCTAATGGTAGATCACTCAATGTAGATCACTGGAGGTAGATATTTAGAGGTATATCTCTAGTGGTAGATCTCTTGAGGTCGATCTCTAGTGGTATATCACTAGTGGTAGATCACTGGTATTATATCTCTAGCGGTAGATCTCTGGCGGTATATCACTGGTATTAGATCCATGGTAGTAGATCTCTAGTGGTAGATCATAGGTGATAGATCACTAGAGGTAGATCATTGGAGGTAGATATCTAGTGGTGGATCCTTGTGGTAGATCAATGGCGCAAGATCTATGGTGGTAGATCCTGGAATTATATCCGGTTTTATCTAGAATTTATAGTTTTTCACTTTTGATGTATTTTTTGATGAAAAATAGGTTTAATGTATTAATTACTGTAATTTGAATCCATTTTAATGGAGGATAATTATATCCTCTATTTATAACGATTCAAGAGCCTCTTTAATGGTTATACCAAATGGATTTTTTTTGATATCCTCCTTTAATGGTCAATTAAAACCATATCAAATCCTACTAGTTTTGGATTGAATCATTCTAAATAGAAGATATTTCTATTCTTATTTTTAGATTTCTTTCTCTTAAGATGATATCCTTTCTCCCATGATGTTGTATAATACCGTGGTTCAATTTCCCAAAAGTTGGTTTCCTCTAATGTGAGTGCCCCCTTTTTTGGTGTAGAAAATTGGTGAAAAGTTTCTTTCTTCCAAGTAGGGGATTCCTTCATTTCTCATCATTTGTAACATGTGGTAGGGGTTTATGATTATGTTATATTTTTTTAAGATAGTATACATTATATTAATGAACATAATAAATCATTTTAATTGAATTTATGGTTAAGGGAGATGTTTCACATGATTTGATAGATTTTGATATTGTAATATTGAGTTTATCCATGTTTGTTATATCATTGAAAATAATTATCATTGATAGCCCATATTTTTTTACATTTTTATATATGTTATCAATCCCATTTTGTGTAATTATTTATCGACCACATTAATAAATGGTTAGCCACTCATACTCATAAAATAAATTGATATCACCAATATATATGGTTTGTGTGAAAATACAAAAAAAAATAAAAGAAGTGGAATTAATGGACATACCTTTGCTAAGTATTGGAAATGTTATGTGATAATGTGATTAATATTTATGGTATATTTGAATGTGTGATGTGTGATTGTGGTATGTGGGGATGATGGGTTGTGTAACCATGCTATGGAATAATTGAATGAAAAGTGGTGGTGATGTGGTGGTTGTGATGAGGAGGTGGTTGTGACTATGATGGTGGATGTGTGGGCTTGTTTGTATGAGTATGATGGGCTATCTGATGTTTCAATGTGCTATGTTATGGTATTTTTCTATGTAATGATGGAAATAAGTAAATGATAATGTTTAAAACTAAATTTTATTAGATGAAAATTTTTAATGAATGGTTAATAATAGGTTGTGTGGTCAAATGGGATTGATGTTAAATATAAATTAATATGATGGAAAAATGGAATAAATTGGTTGTGTAATGAAATGGGTTGGTAATGAAAATATATAAATGGTGTGTCTTTAAATGAAAAAAAGTGCTTGTGGATTAGGGATAGATTTTCGGGTTTTATGTGTTTAGTGGTTGAAGTGAGAGTGGGGATTCTATGAGATAGTTAGTGCTCATTGTGAACCCATAGAATGGGATTGTGTGTTTGGATTATATATTCCTTGTATGTTCTTGTGATTTTTTATACACACCCCACCCATGTCGAGCAGCTAGTGATGACAATAAAATGTTTTAGGGGTGTTTATCCAACATTCTTGTGGTGAGGATGGATATAAATATACTCATCCTTCCCCACTCCCTCTTTTAGAATATAATTATATGGATGGTTTGTGATGGATAAAAGTGAAAAGTTATACTATCAATGTGTAATGAGATGGACCAAGTTTCTTTGAAGTAGGTGATCTGTGTGGACCCAATTGTTCTCTGGTGATATTATGAGATGGTTTATGGTGGGGGTTATGCATGGTAGGTGGAGGACATGAGGTTTATATACTACATGTTCGTGATACCCTACCTATCTAGTTATGTGATGAGACGTGATTGTACAGGTGTCTTCTGGTGAGATTTGATGTGATGGGAAGTTGCATGTAGGGCTCTTGGAATGATGTGATATACGAAATAGTTGGGAGCACCAGGACGTACGTCGTTGAGATGTAAGTGTGGAAAAACTGTGGGAAAGTGGTGTGGGGTACCCTTTATTGATATGATTTATAATATTTTATTATACATGGATTTAATTATTTTTTTAGAATGACTTGGTGAGATTGGGATGGGTAATTGACATATTTAGGTGATGTTGGTTATACTATTTTCTCACGGGTCCATTAGTATGCTTCTTTCACATGTTCATGAGAGACTTTGGTTTTCCTAGTGATTATACTTGTAAGACCACCCTATGTATATAAACTGATTTTAATGTTTATGTGAGGATAACATGAATCATACTAGATAGTACTAGCTCATACCTTTTTAGACAGTTGTTGTGTCACTGCTTTAGATTTGGTTTTGGGTATTAACTTTTGAAAACTTTGATCTATATCAGTTTGATTTATGCATGTATTATAGGATGGTTTGAGTTTATTTGTATATTATGTCATGGAGCTTCTTGTGGATGATTAATCATAACTATATATCCTATATTATTATATAGTGTAATGCCTTTAATTTCATGAGATTTTTATACCCTCGGTGCTAGTCTCCAACCTAGGGCTTGTTGGAGTCAAGACTCAGGGGTCATTATCCTTCTCCCTCTGCTACAATATCATTAGTGGGAGGGGTTATTGACGTATAAGAATTATGAAATAACTTCCATATAACTCTTATAATAACTCTTACAATTAGAATAACCTATTGGGTAAATTCTAATAATCTCATAGGAGAAACCTAATTGTTTAACTCCATACCTTCAACCAATGTATTCAATAGCTTTATCAGGATAACCCATCATCAGGATCTACATAAAACTCACCAATCATAATGATATATATCAAGATCAAACATCATCATAAAAAATTCTCAATAACTATAACAAAATCAAAAAACATTAATGTTTTCAAACATACAAAAATATTTTTTATTCCCATAAGAAAAACATTTCTAGTTATTGAAATACCTATTCCATTTAAAACACCTTTTGAAAACAATTATGACAAAGGTAAAGAGGGTTTTTATTTAGGAAATAAATGAAATATTTTAAAGGGATACAAACACAAAATAACAATTATGGAAGTTGTAAAAACATTTTATGTCATATTTGTTAAAATAGATTATTCTTTTATCCTTTTTTTCAAATAAAATCCATACAATAAAAACTAGAACATTACTATTCAAAAACATTGAAAAAAAGTAAAAAATTTAAAAAAAACTACCTTTTATATTTAATTTATATCAATATAAATACATCCATAATATAATTTTAATAATTTGGACATGAAAGAAAAATATTTTGAAACTAAATGTTGAAAACATGTAAAATGATGTTCTTAAGATAAAGTGTCCCTTACCTTGAGTTTGAATCTTCACGCACATTATTTATCTTCCTAAATGATAAAATTATATTAATTATTAAATTTATTAAGAAATTTTTTAAATTTTATTATTTATTTTATTTTATTTATTACTATGTTATATATAATTACTTAATCAATTAAGTTCATGTTGTATGTTTTGACGATATTAAGCTCATATGCCTAAAATGATTTTGGTAAGTTGACTATGGTCAAAGTGTCCATTATTAAATAATCTAAAAAATTATAGTTATTATTTAATTATAATTTTTATATATAAATTATACTTTTAAAGCCATCCAAGAAATGTGGTTATGAAAAATGAACTACGTTGCAATCATGGAGATGCTAGGACATACGTACGCATGAGTAACATTTTCATTTTTCAAAAAAACATGATGGAAAGAAGGTAGGTGTTATTTTATCTTAAAATAATGATGATTATATTTTAAATATAATATTTTTTATTGTAATACACTTATATATATCATTTATATGATGTGTTCATGAAAAATGAATCGCATCGCTTCGTTGAGGTGGTAGTCTACCCTAACCCATGAATGATGTTATAATTTTTAAATGGATTAAAATACCTGATATTAGATGATATATTATCTTTATATAATGATAAATATGTCATGAATATCATATATATATATGTATATATATTAATTCCATCATTATACCCATCCATTATAGGGAGTGATAGAAAATTAATTGCATCGGATAGCGAGGTGGTAGCCCGTCATACATAAGAATGATGGTTTCATTTCTAATTTGATGAAAAAATGATATCAATATTGTATATTAAACTAAAAAAAACATATTAGTATATCTAAGATTATATTTTTAATATTTTATTATGGTTTAATATGATTTCAATGAAGTAAGAAAAGAAATAAATAAATAACGCTCGGTTAAGAATTATACCTCTTCTTCAAACAACATCTTTAGATTTATACCAAAATAATTCCTAGGATGGTTTTATAATAAAAACAAGGATTATATGATATTTTAATTAATTTGAGTAATAGATTTAGGTACTTATTTTCGGAACTAAAAGGATTTTTAAGTGTGAAGAAAAAAGGATATGGGTTCCCTTTTATAAGTGGGGGAGAGAACAGGCTTGGATGTTCCAAAAATATTAAAATATATTAATTTATTACTCCAGAAAAATTAATCCAAAATGAACCATTTAGGAAAAATTTTATTAATTAAGGTAATATCAATGATATTTTTGGTTTATTATAGAATATTTGGATTAGGATTCCTCATTAATTTGCTAAAATTATTATATATACCATTTATTCAAAGTTATTACCATTAAATTATAATTTTATTCTTTCCTAAGAACATTCCAATTACTTTATTGATTAATATTACTCCTATGTAATTGGTTAGTATTAATAAAATCATGTTTTATACTTTTTTAATAATCTAAGAATGTAATTATTTGATAATTTATGTTTATTTCCATCCTAAGTGTTTTACGCAGTCTTAGAATCATATATCTTAGTGTTATATTTTTATTGATTTGTTATTATACCTTTATATATTAAAAACAAAAAAGAAAAAGAAAACAAAAATAATGATATTGTTCTCACTAAGTTTATTATGTAGAATTATGGTTTTTTAAGTAATAAGGAGACATATTTCTTTATAATTAAGTATCATACATAAATAATTGAGGTAGAAAATTATAAAAAAGTTAAACTATATTTTTCATTAATAATATTACACAAAGAATTTATTATTAATGAATTGTTCTTTATAAAAGTGAAATTTAGGGTTTTGAATTCAAATGTAATGTACTTTTCATTAAAAAACCAATGACATTATTTTATATGGAAAAACTATTGTTTTGTAAAATATTTTTGGAAATGGATTTAGATATGGAATCCAGAAAGTGATTTCAATAATTATAGAGTTTCAAAAATAGAAAATATGGTAAATAAGAATAATAAGGACCTATGTGAGTATTGTATAATGTAGAAATGTATGATAAAGGGTCTTTTGAGTATTTTCACCTTAAAAATATTATAACGGTGAAAAATAATTGGTATCTTAGGTTTTATATGTGTTCTTGATAATGGTTAGGCCCCTTATGTTTATAGAATTATTAGACTAAAAGGAATATCATTTAGTGATATAATTCTAGAAATCTTGAAGAATAATGCTTTAAATTCATGACATAATTTAATACACTATATTTGGTGTTATAATTTAGATATGTTGTTTGAAATGTACATTTTAAAGTAAATTATTTGGGTTTGTGATAATATCTTAAGTTTATAGGCCTGAGTGAGTCTATTAAATATAATAGTTAAGCGACTTATGAAATTATTAGTTACTGGAATCTCTTGTTTTTTGGGATGAAAAACTGTATGTTGAGAAATTTTTTATGGTATTGACCTTAGACATTGTATTTTTATGGAAAAATTAGTTATGAAATTTTTCATGATTTGAATCATTTGTTTTAGTTCAGGGTTTATTTTTTAATCTAAGATATAGTTTGGAATATAAGTAATAAAATATGAATTCATATATGGTTTTATATGTGTTTTATAGTTTCAGAGTTGTTTTAAAGGGTTTAAGAATTTCCAGGGTGGTGGCATTGAAAATTTTTAGGTGGAACCAAGAACCCATTAGGGATACAACGGGTACTCAGTGTGAAGGGAAGATTCTTTGAGCACCTATGGATTCCACCAGCTTGCTGGTTAATATATTCCTAGTACCCAATAGACCTTCATGGCAGTTATTTATTAAATTTTATTAATGGAACTTTTTATTTCCTTTTATCCATTTAGACCATCATCCTCACCACCTTCCTACATAATTTTTAATTGGTTAAAATCCTTCCTTGGGCTCCCTAAATTCCCTATTAAATTACCCTTCATCTCTCATTAATATTGAGCATCAATTTGGGTGCTTCCTTAATGTATAAGTCCATGTAATCCATATCTAACCCTATTTTCTATCCTTATCTTGAATTTTTTGGCTCATTTTCTAAATATGTTCAGTCTAATTTAATATTTTAGAAAATTCAAGGTAAATTAAATCTGAATATTAGATTATTTATTAGTTGGGGTGTAGGAGAACAATATCAATGTTTTTTTCTTGATCATTGTTTTGGAAACAATATTGATTTTTAACAATTTATTTAAGTTTTCATTGATTTTAGAACTTGATTTAAGTCACTTTAGGTCAGATTAAATTGAATATTCTTTTTATTTAGTGGTTAAAATAATTATCATGGCCTTTTATATAGAATGTTCCATGGTTTTGGTTGGGTTTTTTGTATGGAGATTTTAATTACATGGATAACTGAATGTAATGGAAATGTGATATAAACATGGTTATTTTTAGGGGTTGTTGTGATTCCATTGAAGAATGAGTGATTAATCATTAAGGAAAATTTGTTGGTTAGTTGTTTCAACCCATATGGAATACCTTTGGGATTGCATTAGATTCATATTAAGCTAGTTTACATAATCTAAAAAAATAACAATCTGTAAGATTTTTTAAGATTTAAAATTATTCTATTTAATGAATACCTTATTTGTAAATTCAAATTATTTTCTTATAAAATTATAATCAATACATAGGAAAAAATTGATAAATTACTTTTTTAGTTTTTAATGGTTTATAATTAATTTATAAATTCTAATATTTGAAAAAAGTGTTTTATTAACATGATTATGTTGTCTATTTTTTAATATTTATACCCTAATGACCGTTCTTGGTTTAATAACTAATTCAATTACCATTATTTTTAAACATAAAATGTAAAATTAAGTACAGTTTTCAAAATTTCATTGATTACTTGGTCAAAACTATTTTAGAGTAACTCTTAATCTAAATAGAACCAATATGGTGATTATGTAAAACTCTATTCTAAATACTTTATAGGGTTTTTTACCTCTATAAACCATTAATCATGTTGGTAAAACATTACTTATGTGTATAAAATAGTGAAAAAAATGATATACCCTATGTTGTTAAAACTCTTTGTGGAAAAATTATACATTAATACTTAAATTTAATATTTTACTTCTTAAATCCTTTTAAATCGATAGATATTATAAGAAGAACCTCCTTGGTGGAGTAAGATTTGAAATGTTTTTATTAAGAACACTATTTAATAAAAGATTTCCTTCTAATGTTTTTAACATTTACCATTATTGAAATCATTACTTCCCTCTTTAACCTTCATGAGATATAAGTCTATGATCCAAACCTAAAATTTGATAATATTTTTCTTAGTGGAGAGGTAACGGCTATGTGAAACACTTTGGGTCACTGATACCTTTTTAAATTATCTATTTCATTTAATTCTTTTAAATTATGGGAGTGATAATGGTTTCAGAGGTATTTTTTATATTTGTAAACCTATAGTTCTTAACTATAGTAAGTCACAGTGTGACCTAGAAAGGTCACATATTGGCTATCCCTTTTGGAAATTCTATAATTTAGGGATAATGGGTGGTCATGCCATAATGAATGGAGGTCACATCAAGACCCAACTGAATTTGGGGGGGGGGGGGGTTTGGGTGATTCATTATGTCAAGAAAGGGTAAGTTCACACCATGGTGAGGCCCATGCTGAGAGTTTTCCCTTAAGTAAATGTATAATTACCTGAAATTTTATAAATTATGTTCCCACTTTTCAAATAAATAAATACAGTATCAAGTAATATAGTTATAGAAAACACATGCACTACTATGAAAATTTTGAACAGTTGTATGGTCTATCAAATTTAAAAGACTTTTACGCATCACAACCATTGATAATATCGATATTTTTCAATTCCATTAATAGTAGTATATTAAGAATTATGATAAAGTCCATATGATTCAAGTGAAAGAAGTGATGGCCTCGGCGATTTGGATCATACCCTATAAATCCAATTTGTTAGATCTAATGAGGGAAACAACATCACTAGTATTTACCCTTGATCAAGCCCAATTTGAGATTAAATAATGAAATAATGAACAAATATATTTGTGGGATATTTGTATTCTCATTGAGATCATGGCCCAAACCACAAACACTAAACCACCCTAATAAACCTTATAATCATACACCTTTCCCTTAGGGAATTCACTAGTATAATAAAGGGATATGTATCTAAACCCTTATAGTATGAATTCTTATAATTTTTTTAATAAAACAATTATACTATTAATCCATTTATAATATAACATTTTAAAATAAGTAAACAATGAGTTTAAAAATAATTATATTTTAATATGATGAAACACAAATTATATTTTTGGGAAATTTATAGTTTTAATCAAGACGCACTATTTTAATTAATTTAAGTATTTTTTAAAATAAATTTTATTTTAATAAAATAAACTTATTAAATTATTTTAATTAAATATAAATTATAATATAGTTTTATGAAGTTAAAAATAATTCTTATAATGCTTAAGAAGATTGTTATTGTCAAAAAACATGTAATTTTTAATAAATATTGATTTCTTATTTAAAATTTTAAATTACCCTAATAAGTGAATTATTTGGATAAAATAAATATTATTTTTGAAACTATCATATCAAAATTATCCAATATTTATTTTTTCATAAATTTTTAATATGGTCAAATTTTTTGTCAAAATTAAAAATGGTATGTATTATGACATCATAATGAACCAAAATTTATGTAATATTTAACACAAATGGTATAATATACCAAATATATATTTTCAATTTAGAATAATGTGTTTCTAAGTTATTTTATTAATTTTATAAACCCTTAATTAATCCTCAAAAACATATATTATATTTTAAGGTTTTAAATCAATCCTTTGTAAGCATTACTTGCTTCCACCTCACCAAGGGTATTATTTTAATTATATAAATTATTAGACGTGTAAAATAATTAAAACCACTTAACTTTTTCAGAAAACATGGGAAAACCCATCGTAAGGATTGTTTTTTTATTACTTTATCATAAAGATTCAAAAACCTCCGTTTAGAAACTAATAAATAATTCTCCTCTTTTTTTCTATATATACCCACCCAAAATCCCATTTATCTTCACTCAAAACCCTTTTATCATGACATTAATCTTCCCTTACATCTCTATATTCCTCCCATGGTTCCCCCAAGCTCATAATAAGCTCTTACCAAGCTTTTAGAAGTATTCTCTCAAGGTAAGGGATCCTATCCCTGACCTCTTTATACATGCACCTCCTATATATTATGCCATTTTTCTAATTATTTATGATTAGATATCATTTCACACATCCCTATTACTTAATTTATTATGTACAAGTGATTAGAGACCCCTTTCACTCTCATTAATCCCTCTCATGAACCTTTACATACCTAGTTATTCTATCAGAATTATCTTGCAATTTTTCCATGCCAAGCATATTTGTTGTGCATACCCATACTTATATACACTCAAGAGTATTAACCTAGATTTACCTATGACTATTTTAGTTTGTAATTCCACATATGTATCCCACACTCCTTAATCATTATACTAAATTTTATGAAATATATCTTTATTTAGAATGATATGTGTGGGACACATGAGCATGTTCATATTATGATGGGTGTTCCCAGATAGCACTCCAATTCATTGGGTAATTTTTTAGTCTCGTGATACATCATGTATGATATTAGGGAGTAAACCTACTTCATTATGGTAATTTTTCCACCATGTTATGATGTCTTGGATGTTATCATTGACCTATGTTTATGATGTCATGTTTAGTGTTTTTTACACATTCCCATGTTGTCTTTATGTTATCATTATATATCATGACTCATTGTTCAAGATTATGATTCTCACCCCTCTTATGTTACTTTTATATTCCTCTTAGATCACATGTATTTATTTAACTTATAATATTGTTTTATATTCTCTTAATGATCTTTATATATCACCCATTTCTTATGAACATCCTTATGTTGTCCCATGGAGTTTTAGAAGATCTGATAAATATAAGAGAACATTTAAGAGCTTTTAAATAATTTTTTTGTATTCTTATTTCATGTTTTTATGTTAGCTACCTAATTCCACAAATACACTATGCTTCATGATCTTTTTGAATTGTATTATGTGTACCTTTATATAATCAATCATGAATTAAGTTGTATTAAAGATATGGGTTTTCATAGTTGGTATCAAAGAAAAGTATAGTTAGTTTTGGAATTATGATTTGAAAACTACAAATAAATCCTTATGGATAAGACTAAACAAATGAAAAATCCCTTATGTTATCATGATATATAATGCCTCATTCTTCGGGATTATGATTCTCACCCCTCTTATGTTACCTTAATATTCATCTTGGCTCACATGAACTGATTTAACTTATTTTATTATTTGTTTATTCCCATACTGGGATTTATAACTCACCCTTTCCTTATGTATGCCCCTAGGTTTTCCTGTATTGGTTTAGAAGATACAAAGAATATAAGATCATGTTTTGTATCTTTTAAATAATGTTGTTACATTATTATTGTAGGTTATTATGTTATGTACATAATTCCCAGTGTACCTCACAATAATTTCAGATTGTTTTATGTGTACCATTCTATAATAAATTAAGAAGTAGTTTTTATTAAAGAAATGGGTTTCCATAAATGGTGAATCACACACCGATAAGAGGAGGTCATTCCATGACCAGTCTTCCCATATTTATTATAAAATATAATTTACTACTTTTACACCATATACTTTTTATCCCATACATTTCTATACATTTTCATGAAATAGTACTTCAACTATATATTTCTTCTTCCTCCTTTATTCCTTGGTGATTATCCTTAAATTCAAGAAGAAATATTTAAGTTTAGACTCGATTTCTCTTACTTTCCTCTTCTCTTATCTTGTATCATTTTTTCATCAATATAATTTTATTATTGAAACCCTAGTTTCCCCTATAGATGTACTTAAAGTTAGTTACAGGTGATTAATGAAATTTTATGGTTTTTTAGGTTTGTCTAGATTCCTCCTTTGGAACACTTTTTGTTTCAAGTGAAAGCAATGAGGTTACAAAGATTTTGAGGTGGGAGGATCTATATAACATTCCTTTACTATGGAATACCTAAAGTATTGTAGTCATAATTTGTTATTGTAGATAGATTATGTTTTAAGTTAATTTTTGAGGTATGATTTAAAATTTTCCTTGAGGTTATTGAATTTCATGTTGTGAAATAGTGTTTTATGGACATTACTTGAAAAACTAGTTTTTCACACAAAGTGTTTAATAAAATGTTATAAATGTGTATTTGACTCCCGATGGTTTTTTAAAATTATTTTTTGATAGATAAGTGAATTGTTTTCATGTTTCTTTAATTTTATAAGGATATTATTGGTTATGTGATCAAGTTAAAGGTTGTGTTTCATCTGTTGTTTCTAGGATTCATAGTGCTTAGAAGAAATTATGTGAGTATGGGTGACTTGTAGGAGTGTTTACCTAGTATATATTTTATGTTGGATAGGGAACATCACTCAAGTATCTTTAGAGTGATAGGGAGGTATATTTTAGAACTGATGGTACCTTGACTTCTCCATGAATTGTCAGTTTCACAAATCCTGGTTAGTGATCCTTAATCGAGTCCTATTTTCATTTTGGCCTAACGTTAGATCCCCATATTACATATCTTCTTATTATTGTACAATTATTTTATTTATTCTTTTGATTACTTTGATTGGATGTTATGTTTTTTATTCTACTATATTCCCCTTGTTACTTATTTTGTCCTTGTTCATGTGCTAAGTTACATGGATTGTTTTGATAAAAAATAATTAATTTATAAAATGTTTTTCCAATATATTATTTTTATGAAGTAATATTTTATTTCAAAATAAATGGTTTTAAACTAGAACCAATGGTTTTAAAAGAAAAAATATGTTACAATAATTCATGGTGGTATCTTGCTAGTATTTTCCTCACACACTGTATATTCCTTTAGGTGTATATAGACATCATTTTCTAGGATATGGGTAAAGGGAAAGAAACCAATTCTTATAGTTTCATTCTTTGATGCTCATAAACCTTCCTATTATAGTGTCTCATGGTGATCATGGGTCACAGTAGAGTATCTCATGGAGTATTTTTTGGGATTCCTTTGATGTTTTATGTTTCTAGATAGCGGATATATCGGCCATGTCATCCTTTGTTATTTTAGTCATTTTGTATTACTTATGATGTTGTTAGAGAATTAGTACTTGTTATTAAAGAGATATTGGTTTTTGTAAATTAAGTATTAATTGTATACTTTGTTTAGTTCTTTTTATTTTTAAAAACTATTTATTTGTTCATATACATCCAACCTATAGATGGGTTATAACTAATTTCTATGTGAAATATTTATTGTGGTTACATGGATTCTAATGGTAAAATAATTACCACATGATTATTCTAGATATTGTTGAACTATTTTAAAACCTAGGGTGATTTAGAAAACATATTAGGGCTTATGGCAGGATTGTTTTGGTTGTGGTTCAGTTTAATGTGGAAAATTTCATTAGAAATGGTATCAGAGCACCCAATTGTTGGTGGGTGTGTGGTAGTATAGAAATATAACAATCAAGGGTCAAGTGGAGTATGTGGGGGAGTTGTTATCCAACTATTCTCCATAGTGAACCATGAGATATCATGGGTTTTCAGAAGTTGTGTGTTAATTTGAGATTCATTCTTAGGTATTTTGATAGGGTTTGATGTTATTTATTATTGATATTTTTTATAATAGATGGTCCTTTATGTTTATTCCTTTCCATTAGGGTTTTTATTTTCATTAATAAAGTTCCAAATTTCATATTTTATAGATCATACCTCCAAAAAGATGTTTATCTTACCATTTTGAGTGAACTATAGAGCATACCTTATAGGATGGACTATTAGTTGGCCTAAAAATTATCGAGTCAATATTTAGGACCATTAGGTCTTTTAGAAAAATAGTTAGAGTAATTTAACCCAAATAGTGAATTATGGTGAAATTTTACCAAGCAGAATCCACCATTATTTTAAGGTGATTGAGGACCTCAAGATCCCAAATAATGGATGGAGAAAATAAATTATATATTTTTATTTCTCAACACTCATAATACCTCTATGGTTAGTTTTTCTACAAAAATTATCGAGGGACCCAAACAAAAGTGGTGGGAATCTATTGTAATGGCCGAATTTCATTAGAATATCTCATTGTATGTAACTAAAAAATTAATTATTAATTATATCATGAGACCTTGATAGTGTTTAAATCCAGAGAATATGTGATTATGGATTCTAGAAATCGATAAATTATGGATTATTATGCTCTCTTCACTATGTTGTTTCATATTTCATCTATGTTTTTCATAAATGATTACCTTCAAGCTCACCCCTTTGATGTGTGATTGAATCTCAAAATTCAATCTATGATTATTTTTCTCTACATACCAAGATATGTTGAATTGGATGATAAAATAGTGATACTAGAGACCAAAATGGTAGGACTAATTGTAACATCCCAAACATTACTTTTCATGAATTTTGGTAACATAGGTGTTCGATGAAAGATTAAAGGAGTTTGGAGAGTAAATAGAAGAGATGGTTGAAAAATACAGCTTGATGGATCCTATGACATGGAGCCTTAGGATACTTCATAGGGGTTACCACTAAAACATGTAAAATCCAACTACATCATAGGGAGACTCAAGGAAGAGTCTCAGGGAACTTCCAATTTTGGCATAGCAACATCATGGATCTTCGGCTATGGTGTGGTCCCCTCCTGGCAGTTTAGTGGTACGGTATAGAGATGTTTGATGAGTGTGGATTTTTAGAGGTTAATTTTCACTATTTCTTATATTTTTTGGAATAGTTATTCCTTGTACTTGGGGATGTGGTTCAGTCTCATCCTAGTTGTTGGGGGTCTGCAAGGTAGTTGCTAGGGCTGCACCATGCCCCCGCTATAGGATCTGTGTCATGTGAATATTCATGAATCACGAAGGCCAGTTTTACCAGCATAGATATAGTGTGGTAAAGGGTGATTCATCATAGTACCTTTAGTTTTTAAATAGTTTGTGGCATGTTCTGGGTGGTAGTGGCATGGTACCATTAGTTTTCAGTTGTTCTATGGGGTGTTCATATGGCTTGTTTCATGGTCTTAAATTTTTCAGGTTGGGTATAAATTCCCAGATCCCTTTATACATGATCAATTTTATAGTATTTCTCTTATTTCCTGGGAGAACCAAGTGCACCCCAAGGAGATATTTTGACACATTTTCAGTGTATTTCTACCTCAGACTTAGAGGATCAATCTGTGGTTTTTCAAAGTAAGTTCCTTTCCTTTTTCCCCTATTTGATTATATGGGGAGGTTTTTATCAATATAAATCTTGGGTTTTGGTGTTTTTGAATGGGATAATGATTTTTATATCATATTCTAGGTTGGTAAAGGTGGTATCCTTTATTGTGGTGATCAGTGGTGACCTTTATATTATTCAAACCATGTATAATGGATCCAAAATCTCTATTTGAAGTAGGGGATCCTTCATTTTATCATCTAGTTAAATTATATGGGATGGGATTATGATTTTTTTTATCTTTTGTGAATATATTTTTCATTAATATAATGAAGATAATTAATTATATTAAATTGAAATTGAAGTGGGTGGTAATTATTCACATTTCCTTAAAACATTTGATATAATCTTGATATTGTGATTATATACGATAAATTATCTATTAAAAATTATGGCCATTGAGGACTTTTTTTACTGATTTTACATGTGTTGTTTAGCCCTTTTTAGTATATTTGTATGCATCACTTTAAAATGCTATTGGATAACCATTTATATTCAGTTAATGAAAGTGTTTCCCTTATAATTATGGATTTTTTTAAAATACCTCTAAAATAAAGAAGTGTAATGTGATTAAATCCCCTTGATAAATCAAAAAAATATTATGTGAAAGTTGTGTGAAAGGTGTTGTATTGTGGGGTTTTATTTTGTGGGGATAAATTTTTGTGGTGTGGCTATAATGTGGTGTGGTGATGTGTATTTGTGATGTGTGGAGGTCATGCGTTGATTTGTGTGATTGTGCTATAGGGTGACTGTAGTGGAAAGGTGTTTTTGACATGGTTATGGTAAGGAATAAGTTTATGTGGCTATGAATGGTGGTGATATGGGGATATTTGGGTTGATAAGGATGATGGGTTGTTTGTTTGGGTGGTGTTGTTATGTGCTATTTGTATGGGTAGTAATGGAATTGGTTAAAAATTATTTTAAATTCCATGGTCTAGTTTGGTGAATTTTTTAAATGGTTAAGGAATAAATTAAAAAGGTATGTATGGATTAAATTATTGTTTCTTAATGTGAAATTAAAATGGATAGATAATGTAAGGGTTGAATGAATGGAATAGGTTGGTAATATAAAATCTAGAAATTGGCTTAAGTTGAGAATACAGATGATATGTAAAATCTGTCTTGTGTATTGTTTTATGGTGTTGTGCATTTAGTGATGGTAGTGAAAGTGATGGTGTCATGAGGTTGGGTGGTGATTTTGTGAGTTGGTTAGTGTTTTGGATGTGAACCCATAGATTGGACTTATGTGTAGCTATATATGTATACTTTTTATTTTCCTTGTGATTTCTATATACATCCCACCCATGTCGATCACCTTATGTTGACACCCATATGTATATATAGGGGTGTTTTTCTAACATCTCAAATGTGAGGATGGATGGATGATTACCCACTCTTTCCCACTCTCTCTTCCAGGTGAGTTAGGTACGCACAAGTTTTCATGTCCAAATGTCAAAAGTGAAATATTACAGAAGTGATGGGATGTGATGGGCTATGTGTATTTTAGAAATATGTGATATGATGTGATGGCCCTAGTTTTTTCAGGTGATATGTGATGTAATCTAATGACCCAAGTGTCTGTGGGTGGGATGTGACATAATGAGATGGCTTATAGTGGGTTTCATACATGGTAGGAGGAGGTAAAATATTTTATGACCTTAATGTTCAATATTCCCAAATATTCTAGTTATGTGAATTGATTTAGTTTAATATCACTGGTGACTAAGAGGATGATGTGATGTGAGGTGATGTTATACGGAGGATATGGGAACACCAGGACCTACGTTGTTAGGGTGTGACAATGGAATCCCAGTGGAAAAGTGGTGTGGGGTACCCTATATCTATATGCATTGTATTATGATATTACAATTGGATGAGTTATTTGGTGAGTGTTCCAAGGTGAGGATGGATTTGCTTAGTTAACTTTTTTATGTGTTTTTGGTTCTATAAATTGCCCATTGTTTCATTATTATGCTTCTTTCACATGTTCATGAGAGACTTCAGATATCCTACTAAGTATAATTCTATGATCACCCTACATATATAAAAACTATTTTCATGTTTTTATTAGGACTTAGTGAACCGTTCTGTGAATTACTAGCTCAAAACTTTGGTTTATTATTGTGTCACTACCTTATCTTTTCTTTTGGGTATTTAATTTGGATAATTTTACTTGTATATGTTTTACCTTTACATGTGTTGTGGGTTGGTTTAGTTTTTTTATTTTATGTTATGTCATGGAGTTGATTGATTGTTGATATATTATCTTCAAATCCTATTATAATAGAGGTTAATGCCTCCCATTTTTGGTATTTTTATACCCTCGATGCTAGTAGCCAACCCAGGGCCTACTGAAGGTGGGACGCGGGGGTCATTGTCTATCTTCCTTAATTATCAGTCTATAAGGGTTTCCATTAGAGGTATGGGTCCTAAAAGAGTGGAATCAGAGGGATTGGTTGAGATATATAAATGAGTTTGGAGTTAGGAACTGTGAGGATTTCATGGGTTTGTAAAGTAATTATGTCAGTTGATCTTCGTGTATGACATAGTCTTGGGAAGATCATATAGGACATCAGATTTTAGGTCCCCTTGTAATATTCTGCAAGGATTCTAATCCTATAGAATGACCATGTAAATTAGAACTTCTTGTAGGTTAGAGACCAAGGAGAGGTACATGTATCATGATTGACTTGTTTTCTTGTTTGAATTGGCTAGTTTTGGTTTTGTAAAATTAAAATAAATTATATAAATATTAATAAAATAACATAATACTAGGATTATGAAATATTTGTTTCCATTTCAAAAATGTATCCCAGTCATAGATAATGTGTGGTTCAAGAAGTATAAGTTTATTAGGATAATCTGGTCGATCACTAAAGGGTTGATCTGGTTGAGGTGGAAGGTCAGTGGCAAAAAATATTTCATGGTTTTCAAAGTAAATCTTTGATAAAGTATTGGGTAAGTGTTTTTGATCTAGAGCTAGATAACCTATAAGAGTAGCTCTATATTTATTTCAGTTTGATCTAGGAATCTGCGGAGTACTTGGTCTCGCTAACAGTTTTTTAGATGTAAGGATCTATGCATCAGTGGTGGAAGATGTATCTTGGTGAATAGATGGAGGTGGATGTTTCATGGTTCTACTTTCAGAAGGAGTTCAAAATAATTTTATATTTTAGACCATGTAGAATTTGAATAGTTAGGACCTACTCTCTCTTCAGTGGGTGATTATTTCTATGCGGGGCATTTCTCCCTGCTATCCAGTATGCAATTTTACCTTTTATATTGATAACATATCTCGAAGTTTATAATAAGGAGGATGTGATTTAGGAGATTCACTCATTAGGAGTTTTTGAATTATATGGGAAATAGAAAGGTTCTTTAAGGAGTAGGGTTTTCAGTGAAAGGTATTAGGAGATAGGGCCTTCGAGGTTCTGATAAGTGGGGATTAGACCTCAACAGCTTCCCTTTCATCCTTCTAGGGATAGTGGTTTCCATGGTATTTCTAGGGGCTTCATTCTAGTGTTTTTTGTCTATCGGATTTTTGTTCATCTTCATATTCAATACCCAATGGTTCTTCAACCTCGGTTCAGTAGAGGTTGATAGATTATGTGCCAACCTCAACAGAATATGCTAGGGAGAAAATTACAATGGTAGGGGTGGTGGGATTATTCACTACTAAGAGGGGATGGAGCAGATAGGGTTCAACCTCAGAATGATCCTCATGTTTAGAAACCTTTACCTAAGTACGGTCATAGAGGTGGCCTTTATCATATAGGTAGAGGTTTTAGACAAATTCAGTTGCATGTAGTGGAGATGGAAGTTCCATAGGGGTAAGAGATTATTCAAGGAGATCATGTAACATTGTCTGTGAATTATTTAATTCAACATATCCATGATACATTTTTATAACTTCTCTAGTCTATTCTCTAGGAAAATATGAGGAGAGATTTTACATGCCCCAAGTGTTTATTACACCAATCTGAGGCCAGATCAGCTTTTTTGATGTGTGTCAAGGGTGTAAACTGATGATGGGGCCATATCAGTCCCATGGGAAACTTTTCTTTCTAAACATTAAACTATACAATGTCATTATATCATCAACTAGTTTTATTCCATTTATATAATTATAAATTGCTTCTATAAGATATTCATGTTATTGGTTATGGATGGTCAGTGTGTGCTTTTTTTTGTGATTGGAGTTGTCATTTTTCTGGTAAACATGTAGATATCCTTCTTTCTATGATGGTTTAGTAGTCTATAGAATCAATAGAAAATGGGATGGTGAATGATTCTGACGTTTTCAAGGAATTTCTGGATTTTTTATCAAGGAGTTTGTGATGCCACCCCCTTGACATGATATCAAGTCCTAGATAGATATTCATCCTGATGCTTCTATGATTTTTATAGATCCTCATTAGATGGAACCTTCTGAGTTGAAAGAGTATAGGATTAAAATAGATGATATGATTTGTAAGGGTTTTATCTTCCCAATTTATCATTGTGGTGTGATCCAGTGTCATTCACTAAGAAATAGATGGTAGTTTGAGGTTTTGTATATACTATTGGAGGTTAAACTAGGTGGAGATCAAGAATAATTACCCTCTTCTAAGGATAGATGATCTTTTTGATCATTTTAGGGAGGATAGTTTATTTTCTAAGTTCAATATATGGTCTAGGTATCACCATTTGAGCATGAAGAAGGGTGATATTTTTAAGACTTACTTAATATGTAAGTGTGCTAACTTTGACTTCATGTTTATGTCATTCACAAACACACAAATTATGTTTTAAGGGGAACATGAACTCCATGTTTGATAAATTCATGGACCATTTCGTATTCATTTTCATCGATGAAAAATTTATCTAATTAAACTCATATGAGGATCATGATGATTATATCATATCTCTCTTACATGTTCTTCGACACCTCTAGCTCTATGTAATTTTTTCAAGTGTATGTTCTTTACATGAGAGGTTAATTTCCTTGATCATGTGGTGTATTATTATGGTGTGTTCATGGACCTGTCAAAGGTCAGGGAATTTGTTTTTTAGATGTAACCAAGAATGTGGTGGTGGTTTGTAGCTTCTTTGTTCTTATGATCTATTATCATAGGTTTCAGTTTAATTTGTCATGGATTTAAGCCCCACTGACAACTTTGATTGGGAAGGATCGGGATTTTTTTGACTAATCAGTGTTAATCAGTGTTTTACTAATTTAAGGGGAAATTGATCACTGCTCTAGTTATCCAATTTCTAGGGTAGGGGTGATGTTTGAGGTGTTTTTTTTATAATTATTGTCTAGTCTTGGGATACATCTAGATGGAGTGAAAGGAAATGATCCCTTATGTGTCTTTTCAATTATTCCACCATGAGTATAACTATAAAACCCATGATATGTAGTTATTAGTGGTTATGTTTGTTTTGATGATATGGTGGAATTTTCTCATTGGGGAGAAATTTTTGGTCTTCACAGATCATAAGTGCTTAAGGTGTATCTTTTCTCAGCATGATCAAAATATGAGACAGTGGAGGTGGATTGATTTTCTTTTGGATTATGTATTCAATAAATCAAACACCTTAGGAAAGTTGAAATTTTTAGCTCAATATTTGAGCAAGAAATAATATAAATGTTTTTTTTAGGAATTTGAAGATGTATGGAGGGTAATGGAGGAGTTGGATACCCGAGACTTAGATGTGTGGATAGTTGATGGTGGTGGTTTATTGTTTTATATGATAGTGATTTCTATTATGATGTAGTAGGTGGAGAAGTCTTAATGTCTAGACTTATAGGAAAAGGTGATGTGTCATCATGTTGTCCATGTAAATGCTTCGAAGGGATGGTTGGAGGATAGTTAGAACCAAATGTTGTTTCAAGAGAGGCTATTTCTTTTGGTAGAATTATGTGAGGGAGTCATTCATAAATTTCATAGATCATATTTGGTGGTACACTTAGGTGTATCCAATATGTATCACGGCTTAGGGATGCAGTTTTGATGGTAGGGGATGAAACAGGCGATTACAGAGATTGTGGTCTGATACTTGGTTTTCCATCTAATAAAGGATAAACACTATATTCATGTAGGTTTGTTTCGGTCCTTGGATTTTCCCAAGTGGAAATGGTAAAAATATCTATGGAATTCATCATATTTTTACCATTATCATAGGGAGGTTGTGATTATATCTGGGTAATTGTGGATCGATTGAAAAAATTCGTTTACTTACAAGTGATCATAGATTCGGTAATTGTAGATGTTCTGGTGAGAAGGTATGTGGATGAGATCTTGTGGTTTCATTAGGTCCTAAGGTATATTGTATTTAATCGAGATGTTCATTTTACCTCATGATTCTTGAGGGAATTGCAGTATGATTTTGTCACTTGGTTTCACCATAACACTACTTTCCACGCTATTACAGTTGGGAGGACAAAGAAAACTATCCAGATGCTGGAGGAAATGTTGTGGGATGTGTCTTAGGCATTAGTGTATCTGAAGAAAAATACTTTTCTTTGGTTTAGTTTTCTTATAACAATAGTTATCACTCATCTATGGGAACTTTCCAATTTTAGGATCTGTATAGATAGTTGTTTCATTCTCTGTTGTGTTAGGCTGAGGTTGGGGAATCATTGTTTCTTAGTCTGTATGTGGTGTAGAGCATAATAGAGAAGGTTTAGGTAGTTTATGGGAGGATGAAATTGAAACATGATTGGAATAATACTTATGTCAATCATAGGAGGATGCCCTTGTAGTTTTTGGTTGAAGACTATGTGTTCTTAAAGGCTTCCTCTCAATATGGTCAGTGGAGGTTTTTTAGGGGTGGGGTAAGCTCTCTCCTTTGTATTTTGGCCATTTAGAGGTGTTAGGGAATGTTGGTGAGGTTTCTTATTGGATATAACCTACACAATGACTAGAACTGTAAAGACCTGGAAATTTTGTATAATATTTTTTATTATATGGAATTATTACGAGACTGTGAAAATCTACGGCACTTGATTCCGAGGCCCGGAGGGCCCAGAACGGAATTTTGAACTTTTTTAAGGTATGTTTAGTAGACGTGCGAGCATATTTTTATATCTTTTGAACTGGTGCTTGGATTGAAAATTTGAGGGCACCATTGAATTCAAGGCGAAGCTTAAATTCAACCGACAAGGGTCGAAAGAAAAAGATAATTTTTGGACTTTTGGAAAATAATAATAAAATAACTATAAGTTATTCTATTCTTTTCTTCCACCGTTGAGTGAAATTTGGTGGAACCACAGTGTAACGATAGTAATTAAATGAATAAAAATTAATGGCTCATTTCTTTTTTTGGGTAACCATAATGCCCATGTTTTTAATAGGTTCATTAATTAAGATTCATTAATGAACCATAATAATGAACACAATGTGGGAATTAATTCTTTTATTAATCAAACCATTGGAAAAAGAATTCAAAAACCATGGGAGGAAGCTCTGACGAAAATCCAACGACATCACCCTCCAACAAAGAATGGTGATTGATCAGTGACCATTGGATAACTTAAACCAAATATCGATGAACAATGATGAATGACTTCAAATGCAGATTCCTTCCTTTGTCTGCAATAGATTTCACCGAATCCATGTAGGATATTTATGTCTTTTATATCTCTCTTTTCCAGTTCTTAAATAATATAAAGAATGCAGATCAACCAATTAATGGGTTGATCCGTAATTCATTCTTAATTAATGGAGTTTGTTGCAGGGTTACACCTTAGAGTTTTTCTTAATCTTATAATGATTATTATTCCACCCCTGTGATAAAATACTAATGTGGATGGCATGGTTCAATAAAAACAGGGCATGGACCCTCCGCCACTTGTGAATATTGATCATTCTTCATGGGAAACCAAGAAATGTGGTGACAAGACAATTTTGTGGGCTTCGCAGTGAAGGAGACGACTCGGGAGGCCCATAGGCACAGACAGGAAGGAAAAAGGACCACCAGAGCATATCTGGTGGCCCATGAAAGCAGTTGTCGACGTGGCCCCACCGGGGCGGCGGTGCCAATAACCGGCACGTGATGGATGCATAGAGACAGCGGTGCTTGCAGGCACCACGGTGGGTGGAGATGCGGCGTTGGCATGCCACATGGGAGAGGAGAGGCCCACTCGGCCGGTGCAGCGGCCAGCTCTAGCCAGCCATTTTGAGAGGTGGGGTAAAGCCCTGCTGGCACCACCAACTGGGTGAATAGGATGCACCATGTTCGGTACAGAAAAACTGGACCACGTCCTCTCAGGCTAGGTTCTCTGGGAAGGTCGGACCCGCTAGCCTGGTTGAGCCCACCAACCGGGCTAGACCCACTGGCTGGGTCAGACCCCTACCGGACCTGAACCCAACCAACCTCATTTCACTAAAACTTGAGTAACTCACAAACCAATTATTTTATTGATGTTCCATCTATGGAATAAGGAACCTTGCGACAAGGTGGTCCTCTTGAGATATTCCACTCATGTTTTGGAAAAATTTGGAGTATGGCTGAGTTGGATCAGACTCGAATCCAACCAGGCCCTATTTACCTTTTTTCTTATAACTTACAGACCAGGCATCTGATTGACGCGCCGTCTGTCACGTTGGAACCCTTACAACAATATGGTCCTTTGGGTTACTTTTAAGTGGTATTTTGTGTAGGTTGAGGTAATACTTATATCTTGAGGATCATAATCTATATAACTTAAGCGCACCAAGTGCAGAAATCCTATGGTTGGATTTCAAGTGAAGAGAGACCTTCTATGGATCATCAAGAGAGAGACCCTACATGGATTAGTAGTAGTGAGACCATATGTGGATCATAAATGGCATGACACTTTGTGGATCAGCATAAGAGTGACCCTCTGTGGATCGGCAGTAGTGCGACCCTCTGTGGATCAGTAGTAGTGAGACCCTTTGTGGATCAGTAGTAGCGCGACCCTTCATGGATTGATAGTAGTTAAACCATTCTCAGATCAGTAGCTGAGCTACCCAAAATTATTAAATGACCTGTCTTAAGACTAATCATATTTATTCTTGTTCTCTAAGTTGAATACCTGGTGTGACCTATCTTTTTATTTTTTATTTGTGATTGAGATCATACTTTGTGCTTTTTCCTCTGTGGATTTATAAAAGGCCTTTGAGGGTCTTTGGTCCCTACTAGGTATTGTTATACTCACCCCTACATGGGATTTTCCCACACATTGTTGTGTCTTGTGCAGACGATGGACAACTTAACTGAGATTGGGGATCTATGGCTAAACGGTGCTCAGAGGTGATTGATAGACGTAGTGAGCGGCAGAGATGATAGACGATGAGTTGTACCTACCCTTCAGGTAATATCCTTGGTGGAATGCCTTGAGAGCATGTTTTTTCCTTTTTGTTTTACTTTATTTTTAGTCGGGTTTTTATACTGGCCCTTTTTACATTTGGTTCACACTTTTACTATTAGCATTTCTATTAGTGGTTTTCTTTTGTTGTGTACCTAGTCTATGTGTGTACAGGTTTAAAGGAAATGTCTTTCCTTTTGGGTTATGCCTTTCCAGTGCTAGTTTCCAACCCCTGGCCTATGGAAGGTGGGCATGGGGTAGTCATGGCACGGGCCCCAGGTGATAGGTCATGGCAAGACCAAATTCAAAACATCTTCTATATCTCTCATCTCTATTGGTATCTTCAAGATGACCCCATGACATTGATTGGATAGAACTGGATATCAATGATGATGAAAATTTCATGGACCCAATAGTATTGATCTAATATCATTAGGATAAGGTGTTTCATGGAAATACAATTACATTGGTTCATGTGTTTTAGAGGCATGGTGGCTTGGAGTATAGTACTTGGGAGCATGAGATGCAGATTCATTCCCAGTACCCTAATTTTTTTTAGAACGTATCATTTAACCTTGTTTATTTTTTTGATGATGTGTTTATTGGATCCTATTGTTATATGAGATTTTTTTTCCTTGATGTGATGTGTGTTTTAAAAATTCAATCATACAAAAAGGGTAGAACCTAATTCCTAATAAAGATGAATTATTCATTGAATGTGATTAAAATCATTTGGGTGAGTTATTTCCAAGAAAATCAAATAATATATTTACATGGAATATGGAACTACTTGATTTGTGTGCTTTGGGGAAGTTTTTTGTGTTGTTTTTGGTCATTTTCCAAGGATTTTGGGGGGGGGATAAGATGGTTGTGCAGTTGGTAGAGTGTTGTGAAAAGTGTAGTTGTGAGGGGAGTTTTGGTTTATCCTAGTGTGTTTGGTTGGTGGTGACATTTCAATTATAATGAGATCTTTTATAGGTATCTTGAGGTATAGTTGTTTAGACCTTTTCCTATCTTTTTTTGGTGTATTTTGATTCTTGAGGGAGAGAATTGTTTTAGATCTATTTGAAATAAAACCCTAGACCTTTTGGCCCGTTAGTTTACAGGAATTTTGGTAATTGAGGTCTTTAGGGGATGTTAAGGCGGGTTTGGAGGGGGAAAGGAGGATCTTTTAGGGAAATATAGTTGGATGGGTCCAATGTCATGGATAATTAGGCTATGTCATAGGGGTATCCTCAAAACTTGGAGGATTCAGGTGTGATGTAGAGAGCCTTGGGAAAGTGCTTTAATGATACAACCAATTTAGGCATACCTACACTATGGTGATCGGGGTATAGTGTGGCCCCCTCTTGAAAGATAACGGTTGTAGTATAGGGATATTGGTTGTGATGTGGAGTCCTGAGGGTGATTTTTCAATCGTTATACCAATTCTGGTATAGTTTTTTCATGGAGATAGGGTTATGGTGTAGCCTCTTCTTGGTTACTAGGGGTCAGTGGGGTAGTAGTTTGGTTTACGTCATGGTCTCCCCACCCCACCCCCCACCCCCACCCCCACCCCCAAACCCCACCCCCAACCCCACCCCCCACCCCCACCCCCACCCCCACCCCTGTTTATAGGATCTATGGAGTGTGAATAGCCATGAATCTCATAGGTTGGTTTGACCAGTAGTGTTATGGAATAGTGAGGGGTGTTTTACCAAAGAACCTTCTATTTTAAAACTAGATATAGAATTTTCTAGGTAGTTTCACCATATTACCTTCAATTTTTAGTTGTTATATGGTATGGTCTTATAGGCTACATCATGGTCATATGTTTTTCAGGATAGGACTAATTTACCATAGCTCCTTTAACCAAATTCATTTTCCAATATTTTTCTTATTTCATGGGAAATAAAAGTGTATACTAAGAAGCTCCTTTGACCACTTTTAAGTTTATTTTAACCTCAAACATATAAGATCGGTCCATGGTTGTTTAAATAATGTTCTCTTTCCCATATTCCTTATTTTTCCATGCTTTTATTTCTATAGAGCTTATTGTCAAGATAGATCTCAGGTTTTGGTGTTGTTTTGATGGAATAATTATGTGGTTGTTGTATTCTAGGATAGTAAAGGTGGTATTTCTGTTATTCCAACCTTGCATAGTGTATTAGAAATCTCTATTTTAATTAGGGGATCCTTTGTTTCTCATCTGAATTGGTAGAACCACTGAAAATTTTTATGTGAATGTGATGTGAAAGGTGTTGTGATTTGTAGTTATATTGTATAGAGATGATGTGTTGTTTTCTGTCCGTGCTATGGGTGGTGATGGGCAGTTGTGAAGTGGGGAAGTTATGTAATGAGTTGTGTGGTCAAGATATGGGGAGACTATGATGTAAAGGTGGTCGTGATGTGGTTGTGGTGAGGAGGAAGTGGATGAGGCTATGAATTTTATTTATTTTTGTGAGAAAATATTATAATTAATTTATGGAACTTTTAGAAAATTTATTTGATAAAATTAAAAACATTTTCTAAATCATCATATAAAATTTTCTCATAGTGAAATTATGAAGATTTTTTAAAAAGTTTGATTTTTAAAGAATAGTGAAGATACTGATTTTTATTGATAAATGTACTTTATTTTAAATTTTTTACAAATTAATATTATATTTTTTATTATTTTTAAAATTTAATTACTTCCTTTTTACTAAACCCAATCCAAATATAGTTCTTAGAATTAATTTTATAATTTTATTTGGTATAAAAATATTTTATGCTTAAAAAGTCACTTTTCTAAAAAACCTATTTTTCATCACATTTTCCTGGATTAATTATAAATTTAATTATGCCACTTTTTGTTTTTAATATTGAAAATGGATTTAATATATTCAAGCATGAGTTTCATATTTTTTAAATAGGTCCCTTTTGTTTTTGGTTACTATGAATAGTAACCCTAATAAATTTACATCACATCGATAAGGGTAAATCAGGTAATTAAGGTTAAAAATAATATAATAAGGATAAAAATGACACTTACACTTTCCATAATTTTATTATATGATTACATCTCATCAATAATCATCCAAATTTTGAATATATGACCATTTTTCATTTTTCCGTGATTTTTTCCTTTAAATATTTTATGTAAAGAAAAGTCAAGAATATCGTTCTCTTTGTTTTGTTATATTTAAACTTTTTACAAAGGTATAAAAAGAAGTTATTTTTAGTTAAAAATTGTAATTTTAAATATAATTAATTTTTATTTATCATCTTAATTTTTTTTTTATTTTTAGTGATAAAAAAATTACATCAAATGCTTATGCAACAACGATGCATTATTTATTTAATTTTTATAAAAACAAAATAAATGAATTTTAAAATATTAAAAGTAATATAATATAAAACAATTATCATATTCCATGAATTTTTCAGATGAAAATATCTATTTAGGGAAGTGATAAATGATTATATTCTAATTCTAGATTTTTTATTATGTTTTTAAATCCAAATTAAATGAATAGTTCCAAAATTGACATTAATGATATTTAATGATAAATAACATTTTATTAAATTATTTAAAATTAAAAAAAAATGACTATAATTTACTAAGTAATTTATTTAAAATTGAAAATATTTTCCATTATCCATTTATGATGGAATTTTTTTTATAATAACAATATTTATCCCTAAATATTAAAAACATTATTATCACAGTAATTGTTAAAAAGGGTTAACATGGGTTAAAATAAAAATATAACGGTAAAAATATTATCTAAACTTGTCTAAATTTTCATATATAAATTTTTTTATACTCATCATTATCATATATTTCAATATTATAAATTTTTAGATTTTTAAAATGAAAATTAATTTATATCAATTTCATATTTTATGAAATTTTAAAAGTGACCCTCCCATGTCATATGAAAGGGAACCTCATCTCCCCTTATCTTCACAATTAAAATGTATTTTGGTTCAGAAAATACCTATCACAATCCCTTACTAACATCCCAACCCATGTTTTATACGTCTTAGTTTGGTCATAATACCAACCTTATAGGTCTTAAGGTGTAAAGAAAGGGAGGATGTTTGAAGAAGTGGTATAGTTCTTAACCGAGCATTTTGGTTTTATTTATTCATACAACTCCTCAAAATATTATTTAAACTTTATGAAATAATAACATCATTATCTTACATATACTGATATTTTGTTATGTTAATGGTGAAATTTATATTCATCTCCTCTTCTATCAAATGGGAAATGAAAATATCAATTGTCTATATGGTCGACTACCACCTCACGAACTGTTGTAATTTTCTTTCCATCCCTGACTCTCATGGATGGTTATAATTAAGGATTTAATTTCCATATATTACATTCAAGACATATTTATCATTCTCGAAATATAATATATCATTTAATTTATTACCTTTCCATTCACTGAAAGATGATAACGTCATTGATGTGTATGCGTGGACTACCACCTCCATGAAGCGATGTGGTTCACTTTTCATCACCATATCACATGGATGGTATATATAATTGTATTTAAAAAAATAATATGTTATTTATGATATAATTATCATTCTTTAAAGATAAAAAATACTAACCTATTTTCATAATGATTATTGATAAATGGAAAAGTTACTCTTGCGCATGTATAACCAATTGTCTCTATGATTGTAACATATTTAAATTTTTATAACCATATTTAATAATAAATTTTAAAATGACAATAAATTTGTAAAAATTTTATTTAGTTAATTATTATAAATCTATAAATTATGTAATAATTTCCATTTTTTCCATGGTCAACATACCGAATTCATTTTGGAATTATAGATCGAACGTCCTCAAAATACCTGATGTGGATTTAATTGATTAAGTATTTAAATATTTTATTGAAATAAATGAAATAAATGATTTAAGGATAATTTATTAATCTTATAAAAGTTTATTAAGAAATTAAATAATTGATATATTTTTATTATACATACTTTAAATTGCATACATAGAATGTCTGCACTCGAGGTAAGGGATTTTGAATCAATTTTCCTTCATTGCAAAATATTTTAATCATATGAACTTAATTCATTTTATATGAACTATATACTATCCATTTTACATTTTATATTGTGAATCATTCATATTTCATTGTATTTTATGTTGAAATTTGAATTATTTAATCCATGGGTGTTTGACTTGAATGTTATCATGTGGTAAAGGGTCTCCTAACTCAATTTCCTTTTATTAGGTTATAACTCTTCTTTATTGACTTTTTTATTACATGATTACATGAAAATTTAACTATAAATTGTTTTATTATTTATTTGAAAAAATATTTTTTTTTATTTACATTTATTACACATAACCACTCGATTTATTAATTCTCAATTCAATGTTATGATCTTTACAGGGGTTTTCATTGTCTCAATCTCATTTTCTTGAGACATTATTCATGTCGTGAAACATGTCTTACTTTTTTGGTGAACTTAATGAATCATTAATGAATTTTGGAATATTAATTAATGAAATTAATGGTATTTACAGATCCATATCACACTCTTTCTTTCATTAAGTTTTGATTCAAATGTTACCAAACCGGTAAAGGATTTATGTTATAATCTTATTTATTTCCAATATTGATTAAGTAAAAGGTTATTTTTGATGAAATTTTATGATATTATTTTCTCAAACCATATATATTTTATTATCCACTATTTATTAATGTGTTTTACATGTTTAATTTTCATTTCCTCCATTATTGATTAATGAAATATCAATAAATTTGTTCGTAAGTGATATTGATCTTATATCTTCTATTAGATCGTGAATATTTATTTTCCATATTCATTATTTCTAAAAAAATTAAAAATTAACTTTTCAAATCATAAATTATTTATTTAATTAATTTTACATGATATTTGACCTTATTTTATAAGGATATAAAATAAAAGTTCTTAACATTTTCCAAGTGGGTAACTTTTGACTCTCTTTATAAAGTGTTTGAGAATAGTGTTTATTTTTAACATCTAATACATGAATGGATTTTTTCACCCAAATTACCATTAATTAATTTGAATATTACTTTATAATATTCCTATTTTATTTTTAAATAAAATTATTTTCTTAATAATTTCTTAATGTTTATTTTTTAAAAGTGATTTTCAAAGAGAAAAGGGTATTTTCCTTTAAAATGTTTCTAATAAACTTTTAAGGGTGTTTCAATTTAGAAAATTCAAAAACCCTTGATGTTAATTATGATCTATTTGGTATAATTATGATACCATACTCTTTCTTTATCTGTATATATTATGATTGTTTCAAATAGATTGTAATGGAACTCGTTTCTTTTCCACAAGTTAATCAAGTTATGAAAGGAATAATTGTTATTTCTATGATTTTTATAATGAAATTAAATCTATATGTAATTTATTTATATTATGGGCTTTAGGAGTTGTATATGATGATGTGTGGTTCCATTATAAACCAAGTACAGGTGGCTATATTATAAACCAAGGATGGGTGGTTATGTTATAAACAAAAGACAGGTGGTTCTGTGATATCACTCCAGTGAATTTAGTAATAATTATTTTAGGAGTAAATCATATGGTTAATATAATTTTAAGGGTTTTTTAAGGGATAAATAAAGATAATCTTCCAATATACCAACATTTTTTTCTTTATGCTTGTTATGTGTTTTTAATGATTCATTTGTTCAAGATTGAAATCACATGGCTCATAATTAATGATTCTTATGAATCTTTCCTTTATTTGAGATTACTACATATTTCATGATTTAGGATCCAAGTATTGATAGATATGAATTCTATTATCTTATTCTCATGAACTTTGATTATGTTGTTATACCATTATTCTCATCTTATTCTTACTGATGACATTAAATTGTTAATGTTTATGTTTACTGTTACTGAGCATTTGATCTCACCCTTCTTATATTACTTATTTTTTTTGGTTATGAAGAATTATGTTAAATTATTTATGTCTGTAAAGGTTTCATAGGTGAATAATTTTATGGTATATTTGGGAGACTTAATATGGAATATGAAAATTAGGTTAGAGTGCAAAAAATTATCTCTTGAAGTCATGTGTACTATTTATGTTATAGATTTCCTAATTTTCTAAAACTATAAACCTCAAAGGCCCTTGGGTATGTAATTGATTTAATATTTCATTTTGATGTTATAAGTTTTGTATTTCAAAAAAAAATTATGTCATGCTTATCTATATCAATCCATAAATGCAATGATTATGTTTTTAGCACCGAATCCAGGAGTTCGGGTTCACGGTTGTAATAGTTGTATCATAATTGGGTTTAGAAAACATTGGAAATTATGATTTTTTCATGATAGGTTATATTAATATTTATGGATACAATTATGGTTTTATAAGTTTACGTTTTATCATAAGTTCAATGTCATTGACACCACTTTTTAGGTTTTAAGTAATGGAAATTTAAGGTAACTAATGATATTTTGGGATACATTTTATTGGGTTGAGGTATATGTATCCCTTAGGTTTAACATGAAGTATTATTTTAGGATTCAAGGTTGAATTATATATTAAAATAATATTTGATCTTAATTTAGATTTATAGTGATTTAGTTTATCTGAGGAAATGATTATCATATTTTGGAGATTATATGACCAGGGCATATATCTTTTTGGGTATATGACTTCAGGGAGACTAATGTTATATAGAGATAAATGTAACAGTTATCTTGGAAGAATATGTGATCAAATACTTCTAATTTTTGGGTTCTATGATTGGTCGAGAATATTTTGAATATTTTTAAGGATGTTTTTTTATGGAATGATTTAGTTTGAACTTTAATTATTACTGTAGAACTTTTTATATTAATATATTATTGTTTTATATAAATGTTTCTTTATTTTGTAAATTATTTTATCTTATGATAATAATTTTTGTTTTGGCCAATGTCCAAATATATGAGGAATAACTTATTATAATTTTTTTTAATTTTGTAATCCATTAAAATTTTATTCTAATGCTTCGACCATGAAAAAAACATCTTTAATACTCATCATTTTGGGAAAAAGATGAGATTTTGGTGGAAATTGTTTAAAGGATAAAATTATACTTTTTAAAGTAAGTATATTTTTTTTATGCACTTAGTATAGAAGATAAATATTTTACTAAACTATAGGAAAAGGGACTTGAAATTAAAAAATATCATATTACTTTCATTTCCAATGAATTGATTTTCTTTCTCACACATCTTTGGTTTATGGTTTTGTGGTAATTAACTTTTACATGATCATTCACTTTCATATAATCAATGATCTCAGTCACCCTCTATAGTTATTTGAACATTATTAATTTCTTACCAGTATATATCTTTTCCTCCAACTAATGTTATACTATTTGAAAACAAATCATGTGTTCTTTCTAAATGACCTCTTCACTTCTATTTCTCTCTTTTCAAGTGGAATTATATTAACCCTTTTTATGATATGATATTTCTATAAAGGTATTTTCAAATGGTGAAACTTTTATTACCAATTTTTATTTCAAATTTTAAGGATGTAATTTAATATAGTTGGGGATATAATATCTAGATATTTTAAAATAAAACCATGTTATATAGCATATACAATACGTAACACCGAACCTAAATAAACCATGAAATATTCTTATTTAAATATGACCATTATAACCAATCCTGTAAATTTGTGAGAATAAATAGGATTAAATACCTTATGATATATATATATATATATATAATTTCTAATCAATACAAATCTATTGATTAATTCTAAATAAATAAGCACTAATTTTTAAGTAAAGTCATGTTATTCTTCAAAAATGATTTTTATTGCTTATTATGAGAAAATATTGTAATTAAATTCTGAAAATTTAGAATATTTATCTGAAAATTTTAAATTAATCTTGTAAATCATCATATCAAAATTTTATTAAGGTTTTATTTTGAAAATTTCCTAAAAAGTTTTATTTTTCAATGAACGGTGAAAAATACTCATTTTTATTGAAAATTGTAATTTCTTTTAAAATATATTAAAATAAATATTCTATTTTAGATTAATTTTAAAATTTTATTAGTTAATTTTGAATTAATATAATATAATCATAGTTTTTGTAATTATTTTTATACTTTAATTTTGTGTAAAAATAATTTATGCTAAAAAGGCATTTTCTGAAAACATGTTTTCATGGTGTTTTTCTGGTTTAATTTTAAATTAAATTCTACCAGTTTTTTGTTTTTAATCTTGAAAATAGATTCTATATTTTAATAAAGAATTATTTATTTATTAAATATTTCCATTTTATTTTTTTTCATTGTGAATAGTAACCTTACAAAATTTTTGTTACCTCGTTAATGGTAAATCGAGCAATTATGGTTAAAAAAATATGATAAGGAATAAACAATGACCCTAACACTTGAATTAATTTAATTATATGATTATATCTCATCCATAATCATCTAAATTTATATTATATGGTCTTCTTCCCATTTGGATATGATTTTGACCATTATAATATTTTATAAAAAATAAAATTCAAAAATATCATTCTCTTTGTATTATTATCATTAAATTTTAAAAAAAGGATAAAAATGATGTATTTTATAATATAAATATTTATATTAAATGTAGTTTACTTATATTTACCATGCTAATTTATTTATAATTTTTAGTGATTGAATAATTACCTTAAAGGCTTACGCAACACTGATACAGTATTTATTTAATTAATATAAAAGTTAAATAAATTATTTTAAAAATATTAGAAGTAATATAATTTGAAATAATTATAGTCTTTAATAATTTTTTACATAAAATAAATTATTAAGGAATTTATAAAGGATTATATTCTAATTCCATATTTTTCTAGGTGTTTTTAAATTCAAATTAAATGAATGGTTTTAAAATTAAAATTATCGACACTTTATAATAATTAATATTTTATTGAATGATTTAAAATTCTAAAAATTCAAATATTCAGAAAATTTATTGGTATAATATTAAAAGTATCAACCATGCTTTATTTATGTTCTAGTTTTCCTTTTATTAAAATTATATTTACCCCTAAATAATAAAAACATTATTATCACAGTAATCAATAAAAAGGGTTAACACGGGTTAAAATGAAAGTATAAGCGTAAAACCCTTTTCTAACCTTGTTCAAATTTTAATTTATGAGATTTTTTAAAGTCATCCTCATATTATCTTATAATATTATCAATTTTCAACCATTTTAAAATGGAAATTAATTTATATTAATTTAATATATTAAGAAATTTGAAAAATACCCCTCCCATCTCTTATAAAAGGGACCCTCCTATCCTCTTCTCTTCACACTTAAAAAACCTTTTTAGTAAAATAAATACCCAAATACATTAATAAAATTCCTACATGTGTTATATAGGTATTATTTATTGACGATTTTGAACCATATAGTTGTAAAGGTGTAAAGTAAAGGAGAATGTCTGAAGAAGAGGTGTTGATCTTAAACAGGCATTTTTTTATTTCTTATTCAACCACCTTAAAATATTATTTAACCATTATAAACTAACAAAATAATTATATTAAATATAATAAGATTTTATTATGTTAATTCTATAATTTATATCCATTTCCTCTTCCATCGAATGAGAAATGAAAATGTCATTTGTGTGTACGTCGAACTACCACCTCATGAATCGATGTAATTATTTTCCCATTAAAGCCTCTCATGGATGGTTAAAATGATATATTTAATATATATATATATATATATGAAATTAATGAAATATTAATCATTCTAATAAGAAAATATATCATTTTCTTTCTTAACTTTCCATTCACTGAAAGATGATAACGTCATTCGTGCGTACGTATGGACTGCCACATCCATGAAGTGATGTGATTCATTTTTCATCACCATATCATATAGATGGAATATATAAATATATTTAAATAAATAATATGGTATTTATTCTATAATTATCATTCTATAATGATAAAAATACTTACATTATTTCTATAATGATCATTAAAAAATGGAAACATTACCCATGCAAATGTACACTTGACTATATCCATGATTATATCATAGTTTATTTTTCATAATAATATTTAGTGGTTTTTTAAATTATAATAAATGTAAAAAATCTTATTTAATTCATGATAATTATTTTTTAGATTATAAAACTATAACCCCTTTAACCATTGTCAAAAAACAAAATCCATTTGGAAATTATGGACCAAATGTCCTCAAAGCAATCAACATGGACTTAATTGATTAAGTAATTAAATATGTAATTAAAATAAATAAAATAATTTATTTAAGAATAATTTATTAATTATAGAAATTCTTTTTAATAAATAAATTAATTTCTATAAGTTTATTATATAGGTTTTTAAAGGTATACATAACAATTATAGACTCGAGATAAGGTATTTTATATCAATATTCCTTTCTTGAGGCATATTTTATTGTTTTCCATGGCCCTTTTACATGTTATATCATGAATACTCTATGATTAATTTTATTTTAAGTTGAAATTTGAATTATTTTATCCAAGGTTATTTGACTTAACAGTTTTCATGTGGTAAACGGTCTCTTAATTCAATTTCCTTTCTTTGGGTTATAACTCTTCATTATTGACTTTGTTATGCCATGATTATGTGGGAATTGATATCTAAATTTTTTTAGTCTATATTTCTAATTGTTTTATGTGTATATAAATTTTTTACACAAAATTACTACATTTATTAATTCTCAATTTAGTTTTATGATCTTTTTAAATGTTTTCTTTGTCTCAATATCATTTTCTTAAGACATTACTCATATCGTGCATCATGATTTTCTTATTGAGTATACTCACTACCTCATGAATGAATTTTGGAGTATTAATTCATTAAATTCATGGTATTTATAGATCTATATCATACTGTTTATTTTAAATAATTTTTATTCAAATCTTACCAAAGCATTAAAGTAATTATGTTAAAATCTTTTATATTTTTTAGATTGTTTTTGTTTAAGGTTTTTTTGGAGGAAATAATATGATTTTAATTTCTTAAATCACATATATTTTCTTATATATTATTTATTATTATGGTGTATGTGTTTAAATTTTATTTCCTCCATGGTTGATTAAATAAACATCAATAAAGTTTTTTATAAGTGATACTGATCTTGCATCTTCTTTTAGATCAGGAATCTTTCTCTTTAATATCCATGTTTTCTAAAATGTTTTCTAAAACGTTATTTTATAAACATAAATGATTTCTTAAATTTATTTTACATGTCATGGACCTTATTTTATAATTATTTAAAGGTAAATTACGTAATGTTTTCTGAATGGGTTACTTTTGACTCTATTTACCAAATGTTTGAAAAAAATATTTATTTTTAACATTTATGACATGAATGGATTTTCACAGCATCATGAAAAATGATTGATTTGAATATTATATTATAATATTCTAATGTTATTATAAGGCCCCTTCCTTAATCATTTACTTAATCTTGATTTAAATCAATAATTCACATTGAGGGTCTTTTAGGTTTAGAGTTTTAGAGAATTAGGCCATAACTATTACATTACATATCAAATATTACAAAGTAGACACTTCTACTCTAACCAATGTTTTTCAAAAAATAAAAACTCCTTAAATAAAAGAAGGATTATTTTCTGGATATAAATCTTCTTGAATTCTTCCTTTCTCTTACCCTTCCATATACCCTATGAAAAACATTTCAAAAATATAGGGTGAGCATAAAAAGCTCAGTAAGAGTTATAAAATAAGGAAAGAAAACATTATTCAATGAATTCTTACAAAGAAATTAAATAATACTTTTCACTCATATAATATAATATCTTTAACATATCTCATTAAATCAAAAGATTTATGAATAACCCATAGAAATCATAAATCATAAAGTTAACATGTGGCAACCATAACATACTTACATTATAGCTTTCATAGTTACATAGGGAGTTACGTTTGTAATACCCATCACAGTATATTCCCTAAATTTATTAGGATAAACATTAACTTTTACCTCTATCACATTACCAAATTCATTGTAGAGCTATCTTGGGCTCACCCACCTTAGGTTTATCACGAACCACCCGTATTTGTTTTATCACATAACCACCCACCAAATGTCTAAGTATCATTACATAATCATAACACATAAAATATTGAAATTATCAACATTTCACTCATAAATCCTAAGAAATCAATTCAAGACATTTAAATATTCAATCCATTTCCAAAACCATTTAAAACATTTAATAAAGAAATTTTAAATCAAAATATCCCATACCACTTTTCGAATTTTAAAAGAAATTTTAGAATTAAAATTTTAAAACATATATGTCCATATTAATAAATCTTTAAAAACATTTTTAAAACATGGAAATTAATGAAAAATATTTATAAGAATAAATCTTTAAAACTTTTAAAATGATGTTTTAGTTAAATATACTCGTAACACTTGAGATACACTTAAATAAAAATAATTAAAGAATAAAATCAAATATAACATTAAATATCATGATAAAATATAAATTCATCATATAAAATTTCAAAATAGTAGTATATACACATTATAGGATATTAAAGGTGCACAAATCAAGATATTCCTCAATGAAAATAGATTGAAACGAAGTCCTTTATGAAAATTCGGAAGCCTAACAGCGTCACTTTAAAATTCAAAAAATATTTTTATAGTAGATAAAAGGGTATCTCATTACTTGGAAATAAAATTTATATCAATAAAAATATATAAAAACATATCCCAACATAATAAAATGTAAATAACATAAAATAAGTATTTGACTAAAAGAGGGTGAAAGGTTCTCTTACCTTGAGTCTGATTCGTCACGCATGTTCCTTATTCTTCCTGAATAATAAACTAAAGTTAATTTATAATTTATTAATAACATTTTTAAATTTTATTATTCCTTTTATATCACTTATTATCATGTTATAAAAATTACATAATTATTTAAGTTAATATCGGTCATTTTGTCGATATTGGGTACTTGAGTCAAAAATGAACTTGTAATAATTACAAATTGTTTATGTGGTCGAAATTCCATTATCTCCAGAATGATATTCATGATTTAAATTTCATATATATCTATTATATATTTATTTATATCTAGTATATATGTTTTTATAATAGTGGATAACATTTGAAGATAAGAAATGAAAAGTATCGTTCATGGAGACGGTAAGTCGTACGTACGCATGAATGCTACTTTCATTTCTTTTTCATATTTAAAGGAATTAAAACTAAATGATAAATAGATATATTATAATAATATTATAATATAATATTTTATATATGTTACATATTTTCACTAATTCCATCCTTTATACATTCTGTTTATGGCATGAATGAGTCATATAACTTTGAGGGGGTGATAGTCTGCACTTCCTCAAATGAAATTATCATATTTACACATCATGAAAAGAATAAAGGTATGAATGTAAATAAAAATTACACTATCATAAAGACAATATAAATTTAATATATATCATATAAAGGTATGATCCAAGGGGCTTGAGAGGTGTGAGTAAGGGTTAGATGTGGTGGCCTTTTATAAGAGGGATGAGGGGTACTTTAGAAATGTCTTGAAATATTATTTTATTATAAACATAATTTAGATTTAAAAAGGTCCAAAAATAATTTAATTAGAATATAAGATGATTATTGTTCTAAATCCTCTCAACCAATAGGTTTTAGACAAGTTTTGGTTTCAAATTTAACCTTATATTTTAGATTTAACCATTAGTAAACTAATTTAACTCTAACCATTTTTTCTTGTATATTCATACTATATGGTTAAAATAGTTACCATAAAATGAAAATAGAACCTCAAGTAGTTCATTAATGAAATTTTAAAGATTATATAAGTCATTTGGTTGAATAATAGTTTTTTAGGACTATTATATCATTTAATAAAGTAGTATTTTTTTTAAACTCTTTTATGTCAATTTTTATACTATTCATGTCATGACTTTTTACAAAAACCATAACAACTTGATTATTTAAAAAAATATTCATTAATTCAAATATAAAAAGTCATATTAGTCCCTAAAATTCGTGTATGGTATAAGAAGTTTCAAAATAAATTTATTTAAATATTTATAATCTCATTTAATTAAATCATTCATTAATAAAGAAATCACTACATCATCATTGTGTCATAAATAAATTTATTTATTTGATGTGTAAAATTTATAAATAAAATATCATGATATAGGAAATATTGTTATCTTTCTAATTATTATTTATAGTCGAAAATATCACTTATATAACCCTACATAAATATTGTTTTACTAAAAGATAAATGTTTATGTTACATTTTTCTTTACTATAAATTAATTCTTATAAAATGTCATTTTTACATCAAAGTGGCTCTATGGGGTCCCAAAATCAAATCAATGATTCCCATGTTCGGACACATCTCATCCAATAGGATCAAGACACATGTTAGGGTAGTTTAATATTATTATAATATTATTTTTTTACCCTTATTTACTAGATTTACCCTTTAACCGTGGTAAATAAAATAATTTCTGAAGTTACTATTCATAATGTCTAAAAAAAGCAACATATTTACACAATTTGGACCTACTGATTCCAAATATGGAATTCATTCTTTCAAATTAAAAACAACAAAGTTTCAGTAATTAATTTAAAATTAATTCTCATTGTCGAAACCAAAAAATGGGTTTTTAAGATGTAATAACTATCAAAAGATTGACATGTATTTACGTCCACTTTAAAAGTGAAATTACTTAAAATTATAATAATTGGATTAAATGGTAAAAATTTTATCAAATTAAACTTTAAAACTAAATAAAATAATAATCTAACTATATAAATAAATTATATGAAAAGGCAATTCTGAATTAAAATGCAGTATTTTTACTATTCATAAAAATATAATTTTTTTCAGAAAAAATACCAAAATTTCATAAAAAGTAAATTTGATGTTCTTATTATATATAAAAAGTTTATTTTGTCAAATAAAACATATAAAAGTGACAAAAACTATATTTAAAAAGGGTTCGCCATCAAAAGGTGTTAAAATTGCATTTTTAGAAAAATACTTCTTTTATCCGAAAAATTGAAATTGTTCTTATATAATATATAGAAAACATATAAGATGAATTTAAAACATTAAATTTAATATATATCATATATTTTTAGTTAAATAAAAATCCATAAAGAGTGATATGAAAACACAATTATTCTATTATAAAAAGGTTTTCATAAAAACACGTCCTTTATATTCAATTGGTTTTTATTTCCATTTATAATAAATTTGGTAAAAAATGAATCATTAGTTAAAAATGTGTAAAATTTATTTTAAAATTTAGTTGATACTATTCATTCCCTCTATTTCAATGGCTTGGAATTAACAACCATTTAAAATAATAATAATATTATTGTATTATATTTTGGTATAACTCAATATTGTGTGCAACGTAAGATTTCGGAGAAACCCATTGTTGCATGACGGGTACATTAACAGAAGAATAATCCCATTTAATGTAAAATTAATGTCTTGTTTATAAGTATTAATAGAAATAAAAAAGTATTATTCTATAAATACTTGGGTCGTTGTATTTATTTTCTAAGGTTTTTCATAATATTTTGTGAATTTTATTTTTTAAAAGTGATTTTCAAAGTGAAAAGGGTATTTTTCTTTAAAAAAAATTAATGAAATTTTAATGGTATTTCCATTCATGAACACGAAAAACCCATTATGTTACTTATTCCCTATTAGGGATAATTTTTAATGATACCGTCTTTATTCTTTCTCTAAATATATTATGATTATTTCAAAGAGATTGTTATGGAAAAAATTTCTTTTCCACCTGTTAATAAAGTATGAAAGTAATAATTGTTGTTTATAAGACTTTTATGATGGAATGCGACCTCTATGTAATTTATTTATGTTATGGTTCATGGTAAGTTTTTGCGATGACAGATGGTTCCATTATAAACCAAGGATGGGTGGTTCCGTGATATCCCTCTAATGCATTGGGTGAGAATTATATTGTAAGTCAACAATATGTTAATTCTAATTATAAGGGTTATTGTAAGGGTTTTATAAGGGTTCGATAGAGATAATGTTCCAAGATAAAAACATGTTTTAGTTATGATTTCAAAAGGTTTTTAATGATTCCTTTGATTAATATTAACTTCACATGGATCATGATTATTGATTCATATGAATCATTCCTTTGTTTAATCTTATGAAATATTTCATGATTGATGATATATTTATTGATGGGTATGAATTATCTTATTTTATTCTCATGCACATTTATTATTTCATCATATCATTATTCTCATCTTATTCTTACTAATAAAATTCAGTTATTAATGCTTATGTATACCCTTACTGAGCATTTGAGCTCACCCTTCTTGTGTTTCTTATTCCATGGGTTAAGAAGAATGATGTAAAATTATTTTTTTTCTAGATAGGTTTCATATGTGAAAAAATTAATGGGAGATGTTGAAGACTTAATATGGAATATGAAAAACAAGGTACATTGGAAAAAATACACTCTATAAGTCATGGGTATTATTTATGTAAAATTTTGTTCTAATTATATAAAACTCTAAACCTAAAATGTCTTGGGGTATGTAAGTGATCCAATATTTCCTTTTGGTGTTATAATTTTTGTATGATAATAAAATTGAGTCACATTTATAGATATCAAGAAATAAATTTAATGATTTGGTTTTTATCATCAAATATGAGAGTGTGGGTTTGGGGTTGTTCTATCCAATGGCTCTAAGGCCTTAATTTTTTATTTATTTTTTATAATCCACATTTCAAGGGGTGAGGTAGAACCCTTAAAAGGCCCGTAGGTGTAAGTATTACATGGCCCATAGGACTTATAGGAATTCATTTCCCGTAGGCTTCAAACATTACATACAACCCATACTAACTACTTGGAACTGCTCCTACCCAGCATCTTCATCATGAAATCAGCTCTCCACCTTTTCATGACTGTTCAGCAAGTATTTCTCATGCATGTATAGGTTTGTCCCAATGGAAGGTTCCATACCCTCTCATTCTTGCAATCCGTTTAGCTTCTGCTATGGTGAAATCTCCTTGCTCCTCCTCCTTCTGAAACTTGTTGCTTGTAGGTTGTCTGGTTTGCATCTGTACTTAAGGTGGATTGAAGGCCTTGAGGTGGCCTAAAGTCCCTACTGACCCGAAGGCTTGGGTGTCCCGAAGGCCTTAAAGGATTCAGGGACCAAATCGGTGGCTCGAAGGCCCAAACAAGGGAATATTCTCAGCTGCTGCAGTGTCTTCTATAGTTCCAGCTACAATACCTGCTATAGTTCTGCATAGTACCTACTACAGTACCTGTTACAGTAACCCGAAAATTAGCTTCCACCTAGATTTGATCTCAGGTCTCTTTTATGTACTTAAGGATTCCTCACCAACTTGGTTGAGGCTCATGTGCTTAGGTTTGGGGTTGTTATAGGTTGGGTGGTGATGTTGTGAGTTGGTTAGTGTTTTTGTTGTAAACCAATAGTTTTCACTTGTGTGTGGCTATACATATGTACTTTTTATTTCTATTATGATTTTACTATTCACCCCACACATTTCTATCACCTTACTTTGACTCCCATATATATATAGGGGATATTTTTTCCAACATCCTAATGATGAGGATGGATGGATGATTACCCACTCTTTCCTACTCTCACTTCCAGGTGAGTTAGGTATGCATGGGTTGTGATGGAAGGAAAGTGAAATAGTAGTGATCTGATGTAATGTTATGTGATGGACCAAGTGTTTGGGGGTGATATGTGATGTGATTTAATGGACTGCGCATTTTTGGGATAGATTTTATGTGATTTGATTTCTCATATGCCTACGGGTGGGATGTAATGTAATTAGATGTCTTGTGGTGGAGATTATGCATGGTAGAAGGAGGTAAGAGGTTAATTTATTTCATTTTCATGATACCCCACTATTTTGGTTATGTGATATGATGTGGTGTGATATCTCAGGAGTTAGTAAGTGATATGGTAGGTGATTTGATGTTTTACAGAAGATATGGGAGTGTTAGGATGTACGATGTTGGGGTGTGAGAGAGATAAACCAACAGGAAAGTGGTATAGGGTGCCCTATATTTATATGCTTCATGTTATTTTATTATAGTTGAATGCATTATTTAGTGATAATTTCATGGTGGGGATGGTTTTTTTTAGTTGATCTGTTTAGGTGTGTTTGGTTTTATTTTTTTCTCACTAGTGAATCAGTATGCTTCTTTCACATGTTCATGATATATTTTTGATATCCTATTGAGTATACTTGTATTATCAGCCTACGTACGTACAAACTATTTTTATATTTTCAGGGAGACTTCATGGGCTATGTTGTGAATTAGTATCTCAGACCTTTATACTATTGTAGTGTTACTGACTTATCTTCTCTTTGGGTATTTCATTTAGAGACTTTTATCTATATCTATTTTACCTTTATATTCACTGTGTGGTGGTTTAGTTACTTTTATTCTATGTTATTTCATGGATTTTATTGATCAGTGATATCCTATCTTGTGGTCCTATTATTATAGAGGTTAGTGCCTCCCATTGGTGATGTTTTTATACCCACGGTGCTAGTCACCAACCTAGGGCCGACTGGAGGTGGGACTCATGGGTCATTATCTATCTTTTAATCATTGTTTCCCCAACATATTCTATTGGTTTTGGTGCTTGGTAAACATTAATAATTTTTTTTTAAACCTTCTCAAAGTAGAATATTTAGATATTTCTTTACAAGAGGGTCCCAGATGTATTATAAAAAATCAAAGGGAGAAAGTTCTCACTCCAAGATGAAGGGATAATCTTAGTGAGGAAGGCTCTGATGGGATCTAAATCTGGGCACCTTTACACCACTGAGTATCTTCTAAAGGACATATAGGTTAACCTAATAACTATTTGAGGTAAAATATTTATTACTTCGTATAATTCCTTGTCATTGATATATACAGGTGCATCTCATTCATTTATCTCCTCAAAAATGATTTATTGTTTTAGATTTTGATGGGATTTAATGTGTTATGTGCAAGACCTTTATACTCCCATGGGGAAAAATAAAGAGGAGGTCTTCATGTTCCCTAAGTGGTAGTTGATGATAGATAAAATTAATGTCATGTGGAATTTTATGGTCATGATCTTGGATATTTTTTTAATTTATTATCTATATGGATTGGATTATAAACATTAAGGCTCAACACAATTTCTATCATCATAGGGTCATGTTCATTTATCCTAATGGGAGAACTCACATCTTTTAGGGTGAGTGGGACCGAAGATCATTTAGGGAAGACCCTTTGTGAATGATATTAGAATAATCTTCTATTAGTTGTTTAGTTTTAACTTCATTATAGTTGAGAAGATTCTAGGTGGTCAGCTTCTAGTGGTGGTGTACAAGTATCCCGAGGTCATTCAAGATGATATTTTTGGTTTCTACCCCAGTGGGAGGTAGACTTATCCATTGAATTTATCCATAAAACAATCCCTATTTCCTTTTCATCTTATCTGATAGCTATCTCATAGTTTATGGAGCTAAAATCTTGGTCATATGATCTATAGGAAAATGATGTTATTCCCTTGAGTTGGTCACATTGAGCCAGTCCTCATTACAAAGAGAATGAATTGTAGCCTATGAATTTTAATTGATGAATGAAAGATCAATAATGTGACCATGAAGAAAAAATAAATATTTATGAGAAAAAATGATCGCTTTTATAATCTTAGGAAAACTATATGGTTCTCAAAAATTAACATCCAAACAGGATTCCATCAACTGAGGTTGACTGAAGAAAATTTTCCAAAAACTGATTTTAGGAGTAGGTATGTGAATTTTGAGTATCATGGTATGATTTTTGAACATTATAACACCTCTATTGTTTTTATATCCCTAATGAATCAGATATTCCACCATTATCTTGAAACCTTTTTTGGTTTCATTTATTTATGATATCTTGTATTATTCAAGGGAGGGGGAGGACCATGAGGAAAACCTAAATCATATTTTTGGAACCTTAAAAGAGAATTACAAAAAGTTTAATAAGTTACATTTATGGATCCTATATGTTAAATATTTAGGTAATTTAGGGTATGTGGTTTGTATCTCCATGTATCCTAATAATATTTGTATAGTTATGTCTTAAGAAATTCTTAAGAATATTTTTTATATCAGAAGATTTTTGGGTCTGGTTGGGTACTACATGTGGTTTGTGTAGGATTTTTATAGTATATAATATCCCTTGAAGGATTTGATTAAAAATGTTTTAATGTTTGATTTGGATTATAAATTCTAAATATCCTTAGATAAATATAAATTTAGGTTTACGTTGGCTGTTATTATGATTCTTCCTGATCCTATTAAGGGCTATGTTTTTCTTTGCAATGCTTTAGGTATCGGGTTTTTATGTAGTTTAATGCATAATTATCATATAGTTTATTATGGATCACTCCATTTATACACACATGAAGAAAATTAACCCAATCATGACCTTGATTTTTCTAAATTTATTCATTCCCTAAAGGCCTAGAACCACTACCATTAATGCGAGAGTTTTACAATATATTCTTATTAGAAAATTTTGAAGTAAATTGTCACTCAAAGCTATTTTTATGTTTTATAGATATGTTGAGTAGAGTATCTGTAAGAATTTTACTTTTATATATAATATACATCTTGTAAATGGAATGTTCTGGTTTATGGTTTGAGTAGGAAATTTCCATATCGAGCTATGAGATAATCAGGGGAGGAATAGTACGTAATGATTTTATTTGTCAAGATATGTTTTAGTGTGGAAGAGAAGGATGAGAAGGTGTTTTATTATAGAGTGAAAGATAATTCTTATATTAATGTTGAATTATATATATATTTGGTTGAATTTACTTATTTTCTACATATACAAGGAACCTTGAATGTTGGGGAGACCTCAGGTGATTGTTCATGGTCTTTAGATGGTGACATTACTTTTAGGATGTGTCTTGGTGTCTCTATGGAATTGAGGTAGGAACTTATGGAAGGTGTGAACCTTTAAAATTGGTATAATCACCCTAAGACGGACAATGTTTACTATGATCTTAATAATAAGTACATGTGGCATGAAATGAAGCTAGAAACTTTAGATTTTGTGTCTTGGTGCCTCACTTTTCATAAGATTATAGTTGATAATTAATGACTAGTGGGTTTTCTTAGCATATTTCCATTATGACATGAAAATGGGATGATGTTTCTATAGATTTCCTGATTATTATACCTTTTACTCTTAGTGGGAAGAATGTGATATGGGTTTTTATAGACTGATTGATGAAATCATACCACTTTAATCCAATCAACAAGAAAACTAATATAGAAGATCCTAGAAAATAGTATATCTGAGAAGTTATAAAGGTAAATGGAATGTATTTTTCAATTTTATCTAATTATGATTCATAAATTTCTTCTCATTATTAAAATTTTCATTAGGAAGTTATGGGTTCATATATTATGTTCATAACGACCTATCATCTTTAGGTATATGTTCAGAATGAGTGGGTCATCCAGATTCATAAAGATATGATCTCAGAATAAGAATCTGTCATTTGTTGAATTATCATATAATAAATTCCATCATGATTCAAAAATTATGGAACCCATTGAGGATTTTTATGTCTGTTCATGTCTGTCCCCACTCTACTAATTAGAATTAGTATAGAGTTATTTTCTAGGATCTAATCTCATTCAGGAAACATTGAAGAATATTGAGCTGATTCAAAGGAGATTGGTGATGGAATAGAATGACCAAAAATGCAATGTATACCATTTTTGTCAACTATTTTTGTTTTTAATTAGTTTATGGGTATTTCTTATAATATATCCTAGACTATGACAACATTAATTGAGTAAGAATATTATGATGATGTTGTGTTAAATTGGGTTGTTTAAGATTTAGGCCCTTAATAAATTGGCCTACTAGCTAGGAACACTATCTTAGTTGACATCCATTTATAATTAATTTTAAATTTACCAACTAAATAAGTGTCATTTAAACCCATCTCACAAAGTTAAGTGGGAATTATTGGAGTTTGAACCTGACACCACTATTATTGTACATCATGTTCATATCATAGATTACCATAATAAGGTGTTTCATGGTAAATATATCCCATTATTCTATGTGTTTTAGAGGTGTGGCAGTTATAGACATAATGGTTGGTAGAGGGAAACCTTAGTAAGAGAGCAGTATCCTCACCTATTTTTAAAATCATGGCCTTGATTACTTTTTTTGGGAATTAATCGGTATATTGGAGTGAATTGTGATTCCTACCGAGTCACTAGTGCATGTTCAAATTATATATTTCATTTAATTATTTTCAAATTTTGGTTGTCTTTATGGTTTTTGAGGTTTTTTTTAATTTTAGAAACCTCTAGTTATAAACTATAGTATTTCATGATGCCTCTTAGGAAGGTTATTCCACAAATAGTCCCTTAAGACTTTCTAGGATTCATGGGAAAGGTGTTGTCGAGACACAACTGAAGGAGGCCTCACTATGATTCAACTAAGGTATTGGGGTGGATTTTATAGGTTATGTGTCATAGAATAATGTGGTATGAGTATATGTTAGTCCCTAGGGAAAGGTGAATCATTCTATGACAAGGGGAGGTGACACTATGACTTTTTTTCTCCATTTTTCTTAAAATATTAAATTTACTACTTTTCCTTTATCAACAGTTAATCTCTTATTCCCCTATTTTCCCCATATATTCATGGTTTATCTTCCCAACCATAGATATATTATCCCCCTCACATATTTATAGATTTTTATTCAATTTTAGTGGAAATATTCATGTTGATACTTTATTTCTATTGGTTTCCTCTTCCTTGCCTCCTATATCATCTTCTATTTCTATCTCCTTTGAGTACTAGAACCACAGTTGGAAATGGGTTCCAAACATTGATTAAGGATGGGTGTTTAATAAAATATCATGGTTTTTTGTTCATGATTATCTAACCATATCATCTATTATAGTTTTAAGTTTACGTGATAAGGTTACACCAATTTTGAGCTAGGTATCTTTCTATAATATTTCTTTCCTCTGGAATACCAAGAGTATTAGAGTCTTCCTTTGGTTTTTTTGATAATTTTTTCTTGAAAAAAATTATTGAGGATTTCATTATTATTTTTCCTTTTTATATTTGAATTATATTGAGTTAAATTTATTTCTTATGTAATTTATATGAAAAATCAATTTTGTACTCACCAACTATTTGACAAGAAGTTTTAATGTGGTTTTTGAATCCAAATAGGGTTTTTGATGGGTTCTTTTTATATATAATTAAATTGGTTGGATTTATATTTGATTTAATGAAGGGGTTATTGATTATGTGATCAAATAAATGGTCATGATTCTTGAGTTTTTTATTGAATGTGTGGAACATGGGAGACCATGTGTGTGTATGAGTGATATAGACGGTAATTTCCCTAGTATATATTATGCTTTCTAAATGGAATATGGACCGAGTAGATAGATATCTAGAGGAATGGATACTTGAGTCCATATGATACAATGAGATCTCTTGAAATTTGTATGTTCGTGTATGCCAGCTACTAATCCTTGAGTGTGTCCTGATTATCTTTAAGCATAAGGTAGAGCCCCATGTTTAAATTTTTTTCTTTTTTAGCCATTATACTATTTATGCACTTATTTCCTTTATTTTGATGTAATGGTGTGAATTATTCTTTATTCCATCAGTTCTAATTTATTGTGGTTGTGTTCATATCTTAAGGGACTTATCTTATTTTAATAAAAACAAAAGTATTTTTGAGATTTTTTCCCAAAACAATGTTTTTATGAAATAAAGTGGTAATTTAAAAGAAATGGTTTCAAACATGAACTATTGGTTTTCATTGTAAATGATTTTATATATATTCATGTTGGTATCCTACTAGTATTTTCTTCAAACCATACATATGCCTTCAGGAATATACATAAATTGTTTCGTATCATACAGGTAAAGGGAAAGGTACGACTTATTATGGTGGAATTCCAGGTTTCCCATTAACATTCCTTGTATGGTGTCTAGTGGTGACCATGGTTCATGGGGAGAGTTTCTCATGGATTATTTTTTGGATTCCTATGATGTCATTTTTTTCTTGATGGATAATGTATCGATCATGACAGTCTTGGATATTTTGACCATTTTTTACTACTTATTATACTCTTGTCACTTGTATCTTTGTTATTAAAGTGATGTTAGATTTTGGATATTACTTATGTTATGTATGATCAGTTTGGTTGTTTCTATTGTTTGTAAATTGTTTATTTGCGCATATAAGTATAACATATGGATGGGTCATGTTGTATTTTTAGGTGGAATCTATATTTTGGTCTCATAGATTCTGAGGGTAAAATAATTCCCACTTGATTAGTCTTAATACCCTATCATTAGTATACAGCCCAAGGAAATCATGTATGCGCCTTAGTACCTATGGAAGGACATGTCGGGTGACTGGTTGGATTGACATAGGCTAGTTCATTATAGGTAGGGTTGACTTAAACTTAAAATAAATGATTTTTTGCCTAAAATTAAATGGTATATTTAATTGGTTTTTATCCCAAACTAGAAAAAATGTTTGAAATCCTTCACTCACATATTTTTCATAATTCTATACATCCACCCATGAATTTATAAAAAACATTTTTAGTATATATTGATTTAATAAAATCAATTCCTCTCCATAATTGTTTTACACTATATTTATTCAATGTCTATGGTTTAATGTGAAACTTTTACAGATATTGAAACTCAATCACCTGTTTTATTTCATTTTGATTTCAATTAAGTAAACCTTTCACAAAAATAATCCTATTTATAAAAAGTGTATCCTAAAAATAAAAAATATACTACCTTAACTCTTAATCTAGTATTCTTTGATAATGTGTCCATGAAGATTAATACTGAATTTTTTTTATCCCTTTTTAAGATACAGAAACATACTAGTTATTAACCATGTTATAGTTAGAGATTTGTTCTCATGGGTTATAGTAAACATGGATTTATCCCCTAATTGGATTGTTCTAATTAATTTTTGGTTATGTATAACCCTATATACCTCATATATATGTTACTCATGCACACTGGTGGCTACCCATATTTCTCTCAAAGACATGTTTGGATGGAAATTGTAAAACTTGGATCTTTATATCATGACTTATGTATGGTTTGAATTGCCTCTAATTGTTTCACACTATATGACAAGCCTTGTTTTGGGACATGTTTGACTTGAATACCATTTACTTGATTCCTTTATATAGTATGATTTTGATGGATTCACTTCTATATTATGGTATATTTATCTATATCCTTTCATTTCTAGAATATCCCTACATTTCCATACCATGCATGTCGAAATGTATTTCTAGAAATGTTATTATTGATAATATATTGGTATATTTTCATATATATATATATATATATCAAAAGAAAGTACACCTTATTTAAAAATAAGTCAAATGAATGGAAGCAGTCTTCAATCTCCAACCACAAAGTTGTGTTTTCTATTTATCTAGGATGGGATGAATGATTTCTCTAACCCATAATACCCATTATCCTATTCCCTTAGTTAGAATGTATTATTTCCTTGGAAGGATATGCCTAATTCACATACTCAATATGGGTCACAAGGAACTAAACTTATTTTCAAACATCTACTCATATGTGTGGGTTCATATGTGTACATGTGTGATCTATTATGCATAATAGCATTGCTTCCCCTAAGGGATCACCTTGGATTGTTATCCCATCTTCTGAGAATTATGATTAAATTAGGTATGTCTAGTATAGAACCTCCTAGTATCAGTTTTTTTGTATTAATATTTTTCATGTATCTCACTATGCCTTCTTATTTATATTGTGATAGCAATGGTTTTATTAAATTAATTTGATATATTTATGTAAATGAGTTGATCGGTCAAATTTATACATCTGAGGGTATTTCATATATATTATAATATTTGTGATTTCCTATATAGTATGTTGTTCTCACACTATACTAGTACACTCTAGTGGACATACATATTCATGGTATATTTTACTAGTATTAATAAGTACTAGTATATATTGGGTTATTATTTTTTGTTGTTCATGAATGGTGTGATAACGTGTCATATAAGACTCAGTGTTGGTCTAGAGATTGGAGGTTTTGTTGGCACTTATCCATGTATATCTGAGAAACATTATTGTTATCAACTTTTAACTGAGTTGTATATTTTAATCACATTACTTGAAATTCTTCCATGTATTATTGGATTTTCTTATTTATAGTTGGCTAACCTAAGTAGGAAAATCGCTCCCCAACTATACATTGAGACTTTTTCCACTTGTATACAGACCAAAGGGATCAGGTAGTCATCATGGGGCCATGTGGTGTCCTGATTTGAGTTTCGTTTTGGTGATTCAAGGCATGTCCATTATAGTTCAGTTACCCATATAACCTCATTAAGTGTTTTTAAATTACCATCATTATGTTTTAATAATACTGAATATATCCTCATGATTTTATAATAATTGTTATTTCCTAGAAGTAAATCACTATATTCATTTTCATTTAAATCAAAAAATATTCTATTTTAGGTCACATATGGAATGAGAATCCATAATCCTTGATCCACTCATCTCCTATAGTATTAACAGACATGTTTATGAAAATACAGTTATAAAATATTGTTTCAATCAGAAATAAATAGTATTAAATATCCATTAACTTTTAAATATATTTTTATGATATATTTTCTTGATAGGGATTTGATAATTACAATGAGACATTTATAAACACTATTATTATATTTTGAGTGACTTGTCTTGTTTAAACTATTTTTCTATATTTTACCACAATGTTATGTCTTACCCTAGAATTTAAACCTTCACCCTCTACCTTCACAAATCTTTTTTATATCTACTTAGAAAGTAAAAAGACTTAACTTCCTTGAGGGATAACATTTATTTTACATACCTCATGGAGTGCATCAATGAATTTTTTGACTTATCTTGAGCCATTAATAATATTAAAATCGGGTCCCCATCTTCTATACTAATATCTGTATTAGTCAAATTTATTAATATTTTATTCAACTCATTGATGTGTGATCACACTATAGTTCCAACACTCATTTTAGAGTTGTGAAATCTTATTTTATTTTATAATATACCTACCAAAGACTTCTTTACAAAAAAATTAGGTTTTAACTAGGTTTCTGAAGTATTAGACTCATAAATAATATCATGAAAACCTATATTTATAAGAGAAAATAATAAAAGGATGTGGACCTTTTCTAAATAAATTGAAGGAAAATCAACATAAGACATAATTATTTTTCATTATCTCTGTCAAACAATTATATTTTAAATTTATTGATTCCCTTCACTATACTCATAAAGGCTCTAATATAATTTTTTATATGGGTGGTGCTTCTCATGGTATTAATTTCACATTAAATTAACTATGGGGCACTGATTTTATTGTTGTTCCTCATATTTTAAAATGTTGAAGTTGATAAAACTAAAAATAAAAATAAAGTAAATTTTGTAGTTAAGCTGAAAATTTCAAGATGCATTCACTCATGAAATAAAATACAGTAAATAATTAATAGAATGATTTTATGTGTTTCAGCTTATGTTAAACCTATGTTCTTGGTATGAACACCACCCATAGTAACCTATTTATTGGGAAATAAAAATAACTAGAAAGATACAACTGAAATGAATGACGTGAAATACCAGAAAAATTGTCCAAGGTATTGCTCTTACTAAACTAAGGGTAGAGATTGATCATGTATCCTGGAGTTATGAAATGATGTCATACTTGATGGACTAACACAATGCACGTAAAAAAGAAATAATACATTAGATATATATGGTCAAAATGAGAAAAGACAAAGAAAATTCTTACAAAGATAGGACTCATACTAAGAACTAAGTTACTACTCAAAAGATTGATCAAACCGCCAACATTGAATAATCATTTATCATTAGATTCCCTCTATATCAAAATTGTAAGGAAAAAACTATATACTCCACACTAAAAAAATATTGGATATCACTAATAACCAGGAAACCAGAGTTCAATGGTCAGGACCACCACTTTTTCTCTTATGGTCTCTCTCTTTTATCTTGAATATAGAATGAAGCTAGGGAATTGAATGAATTTATAATGGATAACCTAATGAATGAATAGGTAAACCACTATAAAAACATATAATAGAAGTAGTTTTTTATAATATAATATTCATAGACACCCCCCCCCCCAATTTATTTTAACAACAAAACAAGTGGTTGTTTTATTAAAATTTTACCTTAATATTTCCACCACCAATATCTAAAATTAGTAGTGGTTTAAAACCCAAAATAATTTTTTGAAATTTATTTAATAAATCATGCTATATATTTAATAGTTGTGTTGGTAGGACCATCACTAATTATATAACTCGATATATTTTAATTTTTTTAAAAAAATAGTGACAGTTCTAAACCAATGATAATAACCTATATTAGTAGTAGTTAAATCCCCCCCCCCCCTCTAATTTTATTTAAATTTTGAAAAATAAAGTTAATAATAATAAGTAAATATAGTATATAACTATATATATGTAAATATATATATATCAGATCGTGTATATATATATATTTAACTACATACATATGTTTATATATATTTACACACGCATGTGTGCGCACACACACACAAATATCACAATTGGAAGAATAGTATTTAGAGGCAGTTTTTTTTTTGATTTGGTTGCAGTTTAAACCACATTGAAAAGTGGCATCATGAAACATTTCACAACGGTTTTCAAAAATCATCACAAAATTATTTAGCGATGGTTTTGAAAAAATTCACAAAATTATTTTATTTTCTTTATTTATTTATTATTATTTATTATTTACTTTTTGTTTATTATTTATTTTTTTATCCTATCATGTATGCACATGTCATTAATTCCATGTATAAATTCAACATATATATGTGTTGGGTGATATTTGAACCCCTTACCTTTTCATTATTCTACATATACTTTACCAATCCTACAAACTTTTCATGTGGTAAGTAAATAGAATTTAATATACTTATATATATACCAAAAAATGCATATAAATATTTACACATTAATAATAGTTTTAAAGAATAATAATAATAAATAATAAATAAATAATATTAATCAAATAAATACAAAATAAAAAATGAAATAATAATAAATAGAAATTAGAAAATAAAAAACAAATTATTAATAAATAATTAATAATAAATAATAGATGATAAATAATATATAATATATAATAAATAATAAACAATAAATATTAAATATTAAATATTATTATTATTATTATATAGTAAATAAATGGTAAATAATAATTTAATAGTAAATAATAAATAATAATTTTTTAATATATAATAAATCAATATATAATAAATAAGAAATAATTTAATAATAATTTAATAATAAATAATCAATGAATATATAATCAATAGTAAATAATAAATAGTAAATAGTAAATAAATATATGCAATCGCATATAATTTTATTTAAATACAATTATATATATCTTATAAAAATATATAAATATAAATAAATTTGCATAAATGTATATAAATATAATCCCGAGGAAACCAATACTACATATCACACTTTTAAAAGTGCTCAAGATAAAAAATTTCAATGTTGAAAAAGTGTGGGCATGTTAAGCACCATTAAAAGTCACGGACTTTATCAATGCAAAAAAAAAGTGTTGATAAAGGGTGTCTTTATCAGCACTAATAAATATGACCTTTATCAGTTTTTTGTTTTAGTACTGATAAAGGCACCAATTATAAATATTTTTTAGCGCTGGTGTTTTTTTGAACTGCTCATCCCCCCCCCCCCCACTTCAACCCCACTCCTGCTCCCACACAACACAATTTGGGAGTGCTCACAATGCCCCTTTTCCAATTTTTTTCCACTGCCCAACTTCCTTTCCACCCTCGTGTGTGCGGGGACTCAATCCTATGACCCCCTTATGCAATTTGAATCCCTTTACCACTTCCTCGAGTTTGTTTTATTCTATATTTTATGATATTTCTATTTATTTATATATATATTCATGCATTTTTGTATTCATACATTTATATATATTTATATAGTTAATTTTAAAAACATTTAAAAAATATATGTTTGTGTGTGTGATATATATATACACTTATATTTATTTTAATATATTATATACGAATTTTAATATATATATATATATATATATATATATTTATTCATTAATATACACACACATATATATATATACATTATATATACATTTGTATATATATATATTCATATATTATTTTAATGTAAAAAAATGGTTAAATATTATTTTAAATAAAATGGAAAATAATTATTTCTATATGATTTAAATAATAATTTTTAAATACATATTAAAAAAATTATATATATTTTGTATTTAGATATAAATTTTATAGATTACATGTATATTTTCATGTCAATATATTTATATATATATTTTTACAAATTAACATATAATTGTATATTTAGTTATAAATTTTTTTATAATGTATTTAAAAATATTTACTGTAAATACATTTATATACTATATTCAATGAACATGATATATTTATAATAATACATTTATATATGATGTATCTATACAATATTTACACACATATACATGCACATACAAGCACATATTTACACACACGCATTCATTTATATTTCACACATACATGCACAAATATTTACATATATATATTTATCTACATATATTAGAATATAAAGATAAATATATATTTTTTATTGAAACAAGCATATTTATATATAAATATTACTTGTATGGGTATATATATATTAAAAAAAATTATAATTTAAATAAAATGGACAATTTTTTCTTTTAAATAAAAAAGAATAATAAATATTTATTTCTTCATGGTTTATATACTAAAAAATATTTTTTTTTGTAAATATGTTTAAATATTTATTTTTAGAATTGATTTATTATATTTAAATATAAGAAAATATGTATATATTAAATTATAAATAAAATTATAATATATTAAATTATAAAATTTTAAAACCATAATATCTATATGGATGTAATCCTTGGAAATAAATTTAGTATCCTCAAAAAGAATACAAGAATCCCCACTTAAACAATGGTGAAATCAAATCACATGTTCAAAAATCATGTTATCTAAACAAAAAATCATTTTTGGATACCTTTTAATTATTTTAACCTCAAAAAATAGTGAATGGGGCTTTATTTAATAAATTTGACAAAGATCTCTTCACTAGATTCAATTTTTTATGTAGTATAGCCCAAATGGACATCTGAATCAAAAGTTATGGTCATTTGAAGTTCAAGCTATTCTTTCAACTTATCTTATATAATTCATTAATTTATTAAACTTTTATGTCAACTGATTGTTATTAAATAACTATTAATCAATAATAATTAGAAAATTGTTACTTAATTTTATTTGTAAATTATTTTATAATCTATTTTCACTTAATATCTTATATATTAAGTGTAAATTATTATTTAGTCTTATATAAATCATATTTAATGAAATATATAATATTTATATCAATATATATATATATATGATTTGTAATTATATTTAATTGTTTTATGAAATGTATCTTTTATCAGTGCTTTTAGATACCATTGATAAAGGCACCCCCTTTATGAGCACTTTTACATAGCACTCATAAAGGCTAGCACTAAATTTCTCATGATCTATAGTAGTTCACACACACACCAACCAACAGAATACATATAAATATATATACCGACATCATATATATAAATATACATAAAACTCTATATATATACTTAAATAGATATAAATATATACTAATATTCATAAATGCATATAAATATCTATGCATAGATGAAATTATAGATATCGTTTTAAAAAATATTGATAAATAAAAAAAATTATAAATAAATATACCTAAATGTACAAAAATATATACAAATATATATACATAATAGATAATAAATCGCCAAAATATGGAAAAACACAATAATTAGAACACTATAAAATCAATATTAATGTAAAATCCATAGAATAAAAACACATATTTCTTAATAATAATATGAAGGCACTATTAAATGAAGCTTAAATAACATCGAATGTCAAAAAATTACGGAATCCAAATAAAAAACTCAATTTTAGAGGTTTTTTGTGCATTTTTTGACCTATAAAATAATTATAAGGGCATCTAATAGTAAATATGAGGTAAATATCTTTGCAGGATTCAATTTAATATGTATTAGAGCCCAAAAAGACACATGGATCAAAATTTATGGACATTTGAAGCTCAAGTTAGGTTTTCAACATATCATAGATCGTTCATTAATTTATTGTATTTTTATGTCATCTAATTGTTATTAAATGACTAATACTAAATAATAATTAATAATTTGTTAAATTTTATTATTTTTTTAATTATTTTAAAACCATTTTTTACCAAATATATTTTATATTAATTAAAAATTCATATTTAGTATTATATAAATCATATTTAATAAAATATATTAAATTTATATCAACATAAATTTATTTTCATATTCATATATTATTTTTAATCATATAAGTTTTTGAATTAATTATAACTTTTATCATCACTAAAAAAGAACTGATAAAGGGTTCCTTTATCAATGCTAAAACAGAAACGCTAATAAAGGCACCATTTATAAGTGATTTTTTTAGTGCTGATAAAGGCACCTTCTTTATCATCGCTTTTATCTAGCATTAAATTTTGTGTGATCTGTAGTAGTGAGCACACACACCAACCAACATAATACATCCATTATCTATACTATTTGATGTTCCTCCAATGACAGACGTCTCCTATAATTGAATTCTCCCTAACATGGATGCCTCTCCATCAATGTCTCCCCCCACAATCTTTGGCCTCCCCATTCTGACCACTAATCCCAACCCAAAATCTACCTAAACTGCATTCTATATTTGTGATCCCCCCTGATCCCTCCCCAAATTTTGTCTAATCCTTGTTCCAAAAATTTTGATCCCACCACCAAGATCTACATTCTTCACATCCCTACTCCATGATCCCTGATATTTCTCCTGTGATTCTTTTTCCTCCATAGATTTTGAATCTACTTCAATAGAATAATGTTAAATGACATTCAGTTCCCTACAAATTTAAACCCTTGAATTGTCATAAATCCATTTTTTGTCTAATATTGGATCCCATTAGAATCCATAAACCCTATAAATCTCTCATGGTTTCCTTGAAATAGCACATTGGACCTCTACCTCCACCTCCACATGTCACCTGCTCCTCTACCACCACCTATATTTTTATCTATGTATCACATATGGACAATCAAAATCTAGAAACCCTATATATATCTCAATGTTTCATCGAAAACTACCTTTCACCTCTATCTATCACCTCCACCTCCACCTCCACCTCCACCTATTGTTTCCTCCCCCACCTCGGCCTCCACCTTCCACCACCGTCTCTACCTCTCCCTCTCATACCATCTCCATATCCTATCTATGCAGAATTTTTAATGGTGTTTTTTATTTTTCTCCCTAAATTATTCAATATGAATATTGGGGGGGTTTAACAATATGAAGGTAATAATACAATATGAATAAAAGTTTAATTCAAACTTTTTCTTTTTTATCCATGCTATCCTTTATGCCCTTGTTTCCTTTATATTGATGTAATGATTTGAATTATTATTTATTCAATTAGTTCTAATTTATTGTGTCCTTGTTCATATCTTAAGGGAATTATCTTATTTTAATAAAAACCAAAGTATTTTTTAAATTTTTTCCAAAAACAAAATCATGAAATAAAGTGGTAATAAAACGAAATGGTTTCAAACATGAACTAATGGTTTTCATTTTAAATGATTTTTTATAGATTCATGTTGGTATCCTACTGAGATTTTCCACAAACCATACCTATGCCTTTGTGAATATGAAGACAGTGTTTCATATGATACAGGTAAAGGGAAAGGTATGACTTCTTATGGTGGAATTCCATGTTTCCCAAAAACATTATTTGTATGGTTTCTAGTGGTGACCATGGTTCATGGGGGAGTTTTTCATGGAGAATTTTTAGGATTCCTCTGATGTCATTTTTTTCTTGATGGATAATGTATCGAACATGTCAATCTTGGATATTTTGATCTTTTTGTTTTACTTATTATGTTCTTGTCACTTGTCTCTTTGTTATTAAAGTGATGTTGGATTTTCCATATTACTTATGTTATGTATGATCATTTTGGTTGTTTCTATTTTTTGGAAATTGTTTATTTGTGCATATAAGTATAACATATGGATGGGTCATGTTGTATTTCTATGTGGAATCTATATTTTGGTTGCATTTATTCTAAGGGTAAAATAATTCCCACTTAAATAGTCTTAATACCCTAGTACCGGTATCCAGCCCAAGAAAATCAGGTATATGCCTTTAGACCTATGGAAGGTCATGTCGGGTGACTGGTTGGATTGACCTACACTGGTTTATTATAGGTAGGGTAGAATTAAAATATAAATGAATGATTTATTACCTAAAATTAAATGGTATATTTAATTGATTTTCATTTCAATCTAGAAAACATGTTTGAAATCCTTCACTCACATATTTGTCCTAAACCCATGAATTTATAAAAAAAACTATTCTAGTATCAATTGATTTAATAAAACCTATTCCTCTCTAGAAGTGTCTTAAACTATATTTATTCAAAGTCTAGGTTTTAATGTGAAACTTTAGTAATATTGAAACTCAATCACATGTTATGTTTCATGTTGATTCCAATTAAGTAAACCTTCCATAAAAATAATCCTATTTTTAAAAAGGATATCCTAAACATAACACTTATACTACCTTTATTCTTAATCTAGTATGCTTTGAGAATGTTTCAAGGAAGATTAACACTGAATTTTTCATATCCCTTTGTAAGATACAAAAACATACTAGTTATTAACCATGTTATAGTTAGAGTTTTGTTCACATGGGTTATAATAAACATGGATTTATCCCCTACTTGGGTTCTTCTGAGGAAGTTTTGGTTGTGTATAACCCTACATTCCACATATATATGTTACTCATGCACATTGGTGGATCCACTCATTTTTCTCAAATACTTGTTTGGATGGAAATTTTAAACTTTGAATCACTATATCATGACTTTTGTATGGTATGAATTGCCTATAAGGGTTTCACACTATATGATAAGGCTTGATTTTGGACATGTTTGAATTGAGGATCGTTTACTTGATTCCTTTATATAGTGTGATTTTTATTGATTCACTTATATATTATGACATATTTATCTGTATCCTTTTATTTCTAGCATATCCCTACTTTTCCATACCATGCATGTTGAAATTTATTTCTAGAAATGTTGTTATTGAGAATATATTGGTACATTGTGCTATATATATCATAAGAAGGTACACCTTATTGGAAAATATGTCAAAGGAATGGAAGCAGTTTTCAATATCTAACCACAAAGTATATGTTTTATATTTATCTAGGATGGAATTAATGATTTATCTGACTCATAATACCCATTATCCCATTCCCTCATTTATAATGTAACATTTCCTTGGCTAGATAGGCCTAATTCATATACTCATTATGGGTCACCAGGACCTCAACTTATTTTGACACAACTACTCATATATTTGGGTGCGTATTTGTACATGTGTGATCTATTATGCATACTAGAATTGATTCCCAAAAGGGATGGCCTTGGATTGTTGTCTCGTCTTGTGGGAACTGGGATTGAAGTAGGTATGTCTAGTATTCACCCTCCTAGTATCGGGAGTTGTGTATTAATATTATTTATTTATATCATAGTGCCTTCTTACTTATATTGTGATAAAAAAATTCTATTATATTAATATGATATATTTATGTAAATGAGTTGATCAATCAAATGCATACATATGTGGGTATTTCATATATGTTAGAATCCTTGTGATTTCCTACAAAGTATGTTCCCACACCCTACTAGTAAACTCTAGTGGATATACATATTCATGGTATATTTTAATAGTACTAATAAGTACTAGTATATGTTGGGATATTAGTTTTTGTTGTTCATGAATGGTGTGATAACGTGCCATATTCCACTCAGTGTTGGTCTAGAGATTGGAGGTTTTGTTGGAACTTATCCACGTATATTTGAGACACATTATTGTAATCAATTTTTACCTAAGTTGTACATTTTAATTGCATTACTTGAAATTAATCCATTTATTATTAGATTTACTTATTTATAGTTGGATAACATAAGTATTAAAATTTATCCCCAACTATACTTTGACACGTTGTCACTTGTATCCAGCACAAAGGGATCAAGGAGTTACCATGGGGTCATATGGTAGCCTGATCTGAGTTTTATTTGGGTGATTCAAGGCATGTCCATTATAGTTCAGTTAACCAAATAACCTTATTAAGTGTTTTAACATTACCATCATTATGTTTTAATAACACTTAATCTATCCTTCTGATTTTATAGAAATTGTTATTTCCTAGAAGAACATCACCATATTCATTTTCAATAAAATCCAGAAAATATTCTATTTTAGTCACATATGGAATGAGAATCCATAATCTTTTATCCACTCATCCCTTATAGTATTAATAGACACATTTATGAATTTAATATTATGAAATATTTTTTTAATCAAAAATAAATAGTTTCAAATATTTATTAACTTTTATATATATTTTTATGATATATTTTCTTGATAGGGATAGGATAATTACAATGATGAATTTATAAACACTATTATTATATTTTGAGTGACTTTTATTATTTTAACTATTGTTCTATCTTTTACCATTATGTTATGTCTTACCCTGGAATTTAATCCTTCATCCTCTACATTCAAAAATGTTTTTTTCAAATCTACTTTGAAAGTCAACAATAATTTACTTCCTCGAGGAATAACATTTATTTTCCATACCTTATGGAGTGCCTCAATGAATTTTGTGACTTATCTTAAGTTAGTAACAATATTACAATTGGGTCCTCATCTTTACACCAATATATATATTAGTCAAATTTAGTAAGATTTTATTAAACACATTGATGTGTGATTGCACTGTAGTTCTGACACTTTTTTTAGAGTTGTGCAATCTTATTTTATTTTATAATATACCTACCAGAGACTTCTTCACAAAAAAAAATCAAGTTTTAACTAGGTTTTAAAAGTATTGGACTCATACAAAATATCCTGAATACCTATATTTATAGGATAAAATAATAAAATGATGTCGAATTTTTCTAAAAATATTGAAGGAAAATCAACATAGGATATACTTTTTTTTCATTATCTCCATCAAACAATTCTATTTTTAATTTCTTGATTGCCTTTACTATTTGAAAAAAGGATCTAATATAATTATTTATAGGGGATGTGCTTCTCATGGTATTAATTTAACATTAAATTAACTATGGTTCATTGATTTTAGTGTTGGTTCTCATATTTGAAAATGTTTAATTTGATAAAACTCAAAATAAGAAGAAAGTAAATGCTGAAGTTAAGATGAAAATTTCAAGATGCATTCACTCATGAAACAAAATATCGTAAATAATTAATAGAATAATTTTATTTTTTATAGATTATTTTAGACATGAATTCTTAGAAAAAATACCACCCATAGTAACCTATTTATTGTTCATGAAAAATAAAAAGAAAAATATAACTGAAATGAATGATGTGGAATACTAGAAAAACTATCCAAGGTATGGCTCTTACTATAATAGGGGTAGAGATTCAACATGTCTCCAAGAATTAGAAAATGATACCATCCTATATGGACTAACACAATGAACATAAAAAACAATACATAAATTATACAAGTTTAAACCAAGAAAATACAAATAAAATTCTGACAAAGCCAGGACTCATGATAAGAACTAAGTTACTAATCAAAATATTGATCAGACCACTAACACTGAATAATCATCAATAATTATATTCCCTCTATATCAAACCTATCAGGAAAAAACCATATACACCAACCTAACAGAATATTAGATATCACTAATCACCATGAAACTAGAGCTAAATGGTCAGGACCACCACTTTCTCTCCTCTGGTATCTCTCTTTTATCTTGAATATAGAATGAAGCTAGGGAATTGAAAGAATTTATAATAGACACCCTAATGAATAAATAGGTGAAACACTATAAAAACAAATATTAGAAGTGTATTTGGATAATAGGTTATGCATAGACCACCCCCCTAATTTATTTTACCAAATAAAATTGTGGTTGTTTTATTAAATATGTACCTAAATATTTCCCCCGCCAATATCTAAAATTAGCAGTGGTTTAAAACCTGAACTAATTTTTTGAAATTTCTTTAATAAATCATGTTGTATATTTAATAGTTGTGTTGGTAATACCATCACTAAATATATAACTCGATATATTAGAAAAAAATAAAAAAATAGTGGCAGTTCTAAACCATGGAAAATATCATATATAAGCAGTAGTTAAAACCCCCCTCTAATTCTTTTAAATTTCAAAAAACAATGTTAATAATAATAATAACTAAATATATTATATAACAATATATATGTAAATATATAAATATAATTTCATATATATATAACTACATATATATGGTTATATATATTTACACATGCATGTGTGAACATACACACACAGATATCACAATTGGAAAAACAGTATTTAGCAGATTTTTTTTATCTCACAGTAGTTTAAACTACATTGAAAATTGGTGTCATAAAACATTTCAAAATGGATTTCAAAAATCATCGCAAAATTATTTAGTCGTGGTTTTGAAAAAGTCACAAAAATTTTAATACTGCAAAATTATTTTATTTATTTATTTACTAATTTATTTACTATTATTATTTATTTATTTATTTATTCTATCATTCAAGTGCATGTCATGAATTACATGTATACATTCAACATATATATGTGTTGGGTGATATTTTAACCCCTTACCTTTTGATTATTTTACAAATACTTTACGTTTCCCCCAAACATTTCATGTGGTAAGTAAATAGAATTTAATATACTTATATATATATATATATCAAAAAATACATGTAAATATATATACATTAATAATTTTTTTAAATAATATTAATAATAAATAATAAATAATAAAAAAATAATACTAATCAGATAACTAAAGAATAAATAATTAATTAATAATAAATAGAAAATAATAAACAAATTATTTATAGATAATAAATGATAAATAATAGATGATAAACAATATATAATAAATAATAAATAATAAATAATAAGTAATTATTATTATAATTATTATTATTATTATTAAATATTAAATAAATAGAAAATAATAATTTAATAGTAAATTATAAATAATAATTTTTTAACAAATAATAAATTGATATATAATAAATAAGTAATAAATTAATTATAAGTTAATAATAATTTAATAATAAATAATAAATGAATATATAATCAATAATAAATAATAAATAGTAAATAAATATCTACAATCACATATAATTTTATTTAACGATAATTATATATATCTTATAAAAAATATATAAATATGAAAACATTTACATAAATGTATATAAATATATGCACGAAGACACTAATACTACATATCATGCTTTTAAAAGCACTCGAGATGGGATTTTTCAATGCTAAAAAAGTGTTGGCATGATAAAAAACATTAAAAGTCGCAGCTTTTATGAGTGTTAAAAAAAGTGATGTTAAAGGGTGTCCTTATCAGCACTCATAAATGTGACTTTTATCAGTGCTTTTGTTTTAGTACTGATAAAGGCACAAATTATCAATGTTTTTTTAGCACTGATGTTTTTTTGAATCGCTCACCCCCCCCCCCTTCATCCCTGCTCCCACTCCCATGCACCACCATTTGGCAATGCTCTGAATAACACTTTTCTAATGTTTTTCCACTGCCCGTTTATCTTTCCACCCTTGTCCATGTGTGGAATAAAATCTATGACACCCTTTATGCAATTTCAATCCCTCTACCACTACCTCAATCTTGTTTTATTCTATATTTTAGGATATTTCTATTTACTTATATATATACATGCATTTTTTTATTCATATATTTATATATATTTATATAATTAACTTTAAAAATATTTTAAAAAATATATATGTTTTTGTGTGCAATATATATATATACTTATATTTGTTTAAATATATTATATATTAATTTTAATATATATATATATATATATCTGTTTACTAATATATACATATATGTATATATAAAAATTATATATACATTTGTATAAATATATATATATATATATATATTCATATAATTTTATAATGTAAAAAAATGGTTAAATATTGTTTTAAATAGAATGGAAAATAATTATTTCCATATGATTTATATATTAATTTTTAACTACAGATTAAAAAAATTATATATATTTTATATTTAGATATAAATTTTATAAATTACATGTATATTTGTGTGTCAATATATTTACAAATATATTTAAACAAATTTACAAATAATTGTATATTTCGATGTAAATTTTTTTAAAATGTATTTAAAAATATTTACTATAAATACATTTATATACTATATTTAATGATAATGATATATTTATAAGAATATTTTTATATATGATGTATTTTTACAATATTGACACACATATACATGAACATACAAGCACTTATTTACACACATGCATACATTTATATTTCACACATGCATGCACAAATATTTACATATATGTATTTATCTACATATATTAGAATATAAACATAAATATATTTTTTTATTTACACACACATATTTATATATAAACATTAGAAGTATAGGTATATATATATATATTAATGGATTTTTATAGGGTAAATAAAATTGATAATTTTTTTGTTTAAATAAAATGAATAATAAATATTTATTTCCATATGGTTTATATATTTAAAAATACATTTCATGTAAATATGTTTAAATATTTATTTTTAGATCTGATTTATTATATGTAAATATAATCAAATATGTATATATTTATTTATAAATAAAAATATAATATATAAATGATAAAATTTTCAAAAAAATAATATCTATATAGATGTAATCCTTGGAAAGAAATTTAGTATCCTCTAAAAAAAGTAGCCCCACTTAAACAAAGGTAAAATCAAATAAAATGTTCAAAAATCATGGTATCTAAACCAAAACCCATTTTTGGATACCTTTCGATCCTTTTGACCACAAAAAAATAGTGAATGAGGCTTTATTTAATACATGTGACATAGATCTCTTCACTCGCTTCAATTTTTTATGTAGTATAGCCCAAACAGACATCCGGATCAAAATTTATAGTCATTTTAAGTTCAAGTTAGGTTTTCAACTAATCTTAGATTGTTCATTAATTTATTGAACTTTTATGCCAACCAATTGTTATTAAATAAATATTTCTTGATAATAATTAAAAAATTATTATTTAATATTATTTTTAAATTATTTTATAAACCATTTTCACTGAATATCTTATATATTATGTGTAAATTTATATTTTGTCTTATATAATCCATATTTAATAAAATATATAATATTTATATCAATATATATATTAATATATGATTTCTAATAATATTTAATTTTTTTATGAAATGTATCTTTTATTAGCACTTTTAGCTACCATTGATAAAGGCACCCCCTTTATGAGAAATTTTATACAGCACTCCTAAAGGGTAGCACTAAATTTAACATAATCTATAGTAGTGCACACACACACCAACCAATAGAATACATATAAATATATATACCAATATCATATATATAAATATACCTAAAACTCTATAAATATACTTAAATGGATATAAATATATATAAATAGAGACTAATATTCATAAATAAATATAAATATCTATGCATAGATGCAATTATAGATATGTTTTAAAAAATATTGATAAATAAAAATAAATTATAAATAAATATACCTAAATGTATAGAAATACATACAAATATGTATACATAATAGATAATAAATCACCAAAAGATGGCAAAACACAACAATTACGACACTATAACATCAATCTAAATTTAAATTCCATGGAATAAAAACACAAAAATCCCAATAATCATATGAAGACACTATTAAATGAAGCTGAAATCACTTTGAATGTCAAAAAATCATGGAATATGAATAAAAAACTCAATTTTAGATGTCTTTCATGGATTTTTAACCTCAAAAAACAATTATTGGGGCTTCCACTAGTAAATATGGTGGAAATATCTTTTTAGGATTCAATTTAATATGTATTAGAGCTCAAAAAGACACATGGATCAAAATTTATGGTCGTTTGAAGTTCAAGTTATGTTATCAACATATCATAGATCGTTCATTTATTTAAAGAATTTTTATGTCATTTAATTGTTATTAAAAGACTAATACTCCATAATAATTAGTAAGTTGTTAAATTGTATAATTTGTTTAATTATTTTATAACCATTTTATACCAAATATATGTTATATTAAATATAAATTCATATTTAGTCTCATATAAATCATATTTAATAAAATATATTATATTTATATCGACATAAATATATTTATATATTTATATATTATTTTTAATCAAATATTTTTTCTTATTAATTATACCTTTTATAAGCACTAAAAAAGAACTGATAAAGGGTTCCTTTATTAGTGTTAAAACAAAAATGCTGATAAAGGCACCCTTTATCAGTGATTTTTTCAGTGCTGATAAAGGCGCCCTATTTATTAGCACTTTTATCTAGTATTGAATTTTATGTGATCTATGGTAGTGAACACACACAACAAACAACATAATGCATCCATTATCTATACTATTTGATGTGCCTCTAATGTTACATGTCTCCCCCAATTGAATTCTACCTAATGTGGATGCCTCTCTATCAATGTCTCCCCACAATCTTTAGCTTCCTCATTCCAACCGCTAATCCAAAACCAAAAATCTACCTAAACTGAATACTATAATTTTAATCCCCCTCGATCCCTCACCAAAATCTGTCTAATCTATGTTCCAAAAACAGTGATCCCACTATAAAGATCTACCTCTTCCACATCCCTGATCCATGATCCTTGATATCTCTCATGTGATTCATTTTCATCCATAGATTTTGAATCTACTTCAATAGAATCATATTGAATTCCATTTGGTTCCTTACAAATTCCAAACCCTAAATTTTCATAAATTTATTGGCTATATAATCTTGGATCCCATCAGAATCCATAAACCCAATAAATCTCTACTGGTTTCCTTGAAATATCACATTGCACCTCTATCTCTCACCTCTGCCTCCACCTCCACATGTCACCTCCTCCTCTACCTCTACCTCTAGTTTTAACTACGTATCTCATCTAGATAATAAAAATCAAGAAACCTTATAGATATCTCAATGTTTCATCAAAAACTATCTCTCACCTCTATATCTCACCTCCACCTCCATCTCCACCTATCGTTTCCTCCTCCACCTCGGCCTCTACCTGCGACCACCTCCTCTTCCTTCTCCTCTCATACCATATCTATATCCTATCTATGCATTATTTTAATGGTGTTTTTTATTTTTCTCCCTAAACTCTTTAATATGAGTACTGGGGTATTTTTAACAATGTGATGGTAAGAATATAATATGAATACAAGTGTAATTCAAACTTTTTCTTTTTTTATCCATGCTATCCTTTATGCCCTTGTTTTCTTTATATTGATGTAATGATTTGAATTATTATTTATTACATTAGTTCTAATTTATTGTGTCCTTGTTCATATCTTAAGGGACTTATCTTATTTTAATAAAAACCAAAGTCTTTTTGGAATTTCTTCCCAAAATAATGTTTTCATGAAATAAAGTGGTAATTTAAAAGAAATGGTTTCAAACATGAACTATTGGTTTTCTATTTAAATGATTTCATATAGATTTTTTTTGGTATCCTACTAGTATTTTCCTCAAACCATACATATGGCTTTGGTAATATTAAGAAATTGTTTCGTATGATACAAGTAAAAGGAAAGGTATGAATTCTTATGGTGTAATTCCATGTTTCCCAAAAACATTATTTGTATGGTGTCTAGTGGTGACCATGGTTCATGGGGGAGTTTCTCATGGATTATTTTGTGGATTCCTCTAATGTAATTTTTTTCTTGATGAATAATGTATCGATCATGTCAGTCTTGGAAGTTTTGATCATTTTTTATTACTTATTATCTTCTTGTCACTTCTCTCTTTGTTATTAAAGTGATGTTGGATTTTGGATGTTACTTATGTTATGTATGATATGTTTGGTTGTTTTTATTTTTTGGAAATTGTTTATTTGTACATATAAGTATAACATATGGATGGTTCATGTTGTATTTCTAAGTGGAATAAATATTTTGGTCGCATAGATTCTAAGGGTAAAATAATTCCCACTTGATTAGTCTTAATACCCTGGCACCAGTATCCAGCCCAAGGAAATTAGGTATGTACTTTCTGACATATGGAAGTTCGTGTTGGGTGACTAGTTTTATTGACCTGGGATGGTTCATTATAGGTAGGGTTGACTTAAACTAGAAATGAATGATGTTTTACCTAAAATTAAAAGGTATCTCTACTTGGTTTTCATCCCAATCTAGAAAACATGTTTCAAATCCTTCACTCACATATTTTTCATAATGATTTACATCCACCCATGAATTTATAAAAAAACCTTTCTACTATAAATTGATTTAATAAAATCAATTCCTCTCTAGAATTGTTTTATGCTATATTTATTCAAATTCGGGTGTTTAATGTGAAACTTTAGTAATATTGAAACTCAATCACATGTTTTATTTCATTTTTATTCCCATTAAGTAAACCATCCATAAAAATAATCCTATTTTTAAAAAGTATATCCTATACATAACACTTATACTACCTTTATTCTTAATCTAGTATGCTTTGATAATTTTTCAAATAATATTAATACTAAATTTTTTCTATCCCTTTGTATGATATAAAAACATACTCGTTATTAACCATGTTAGAGTTAGAGATTTGTTTACATGGGTTGTAATAAATATGGATTTATCCCCTACTTGGGTTGTTCTAAGGAAGTTTTGGTTGTGTATAACCCTATATTACTCATATATATGTTACTCATGCACACTGGTGTATACCCTCATTTTTCTCAAAGACTTGGTTGGATGGAAATTATAAACCTCAAATCGCTATCTCATGACTTATGTACGGTATGAATTGCCTATAAGGGTTTCACCCTATATGATAATCCTTTATTTTGGACATGTTTAACTTGTGTACCATTTACTTGATTCCTTTATATAGTGTGATTATCAAGGATTCACTTTTATATTATGACATATTTATCTGTATAGTATCATTTCAAGAATATCCCTACATTTCCACACTATATATGTTGAAATGTATTTCTAGAAATGTTGTTATTGAGAATATATTGGTATATTGTGCTATATATATATCATAAAAAGGTACACCTTATTGAAAAATAAGTCAAAGTAATGGAAGCATTCGTCAATCTTTAACTAAAAAGGTTGTGTTTTCTATTTATGTAGGATGGAATGAATGATTTATATAACTCATAATACCCATTCTCCTATTCCCCCAGTTATAATGTAACATTTCTTTGGCTGGATAGGCCTAATTCATATACTCATTATGGGTCACTAGGACCTCAACTTCTTTTCACACATCTTCTCATATGTGTGGGTGCATATGTGTACATTTGTGAGCTATTATTCATACTAGAATTGCTTCCCAAAATGGATGGCCTTTGATTTTTGTCTCATCTTTTGAGAACTAGGATTGAAGTAGGTATGTCTAGTATGCAACCTCCTAGTATCAGGAGTTGTGTATTAATATTGTTCATGTATCTCAAAATGTCTTCTTACTTATATTGTGATATCAATGGTTATATTAAATTAACTTGATATATTTATGTAAATGAGTTGATCAATCAAATGTATACATCTGAGGGTATTTCATATATGTTAGAGTCTGTGTGTTTTTATTCAAAGTATGTTGTTCTCACACCATACTAGTACACTCTAGTGGACATTAATATTCATGGTATATTTTACTAGTACTAATAATTACCTGTATATGTTGGGTTATTAGTTTTTTTTCATAAATGGCGTGATAACGAGTCATATTCCACTAAGTATTAGTCTAGATATTGGAGGTTTTGTTGGCACTTATCCATGTATATCTAAGACACATTATTGTTATCAAATTTTAACTGATTTCTACATTTTAATTGCATTACTTGAAATTCTTCCATGTATTATTGGCTTTACTTATTTATAGTTGGCTAACCTAAGTAGGAAAATCACTCCCCAACTATACTTTGAGACATTTTTCACTTGTATCTAGCCCAAAGGGATGAGGGAGTTATCATGGGGTCATGTGGTGGCCTGATCTGATTTTCATTTGGGTGATTCAAGGAATGTCCATTATAGTTCAGTTACCCATATAACCTCATTAAGTGTTTTTAAATTACCATCATTATGTCTTAATAACACTGAATTTATCCTCATGATTTTATAATAATTGTTATTTCCTATAATAACATAACCATATTCATTTTCAATTAAATCTAGAAAATATTCTTTTTTAGGTCACATATTGAATGAGAATCTATAATCTGCGATCCACTCATCTTCTATAGAATTAATATACACATTTATGAAATTACTATTATGAAATATTCTTTCAATCAGAAAGAAATAGTTTGAAATATCCATTAACTTTTATATATTTTTTTATGATATATTTTCTTGATAAGGCTAGGATAATTAGAATGATACATTTATAGACACTATTATTATATTTTGAGTGACTTTGATTGTTTTAACTATTCTTTTATCTTTTAACATTGTGTTATGTATTCCCCTATAATTTAAACCTTAATCCTCTACATTCACAACTCTTTTTTTAAATCAACTTAGAAAGTAAAGAAGAATTAACTTCCATGACGTATAACGTTTATTTTTCATACCTCATGGAGTGCCTCAATGAATTTAATGACTTATCTTGAGTCATTAAAAATATTAAAATTGGGTACTCATCTTCTACACTAATATCTATATTATTTAAATTCGGTAAGATTTTGTTAAAATCATTGATGTGTGACCATACTGTAGTTCCAACACTCATTTTAGAGTTGTGAAATCTTATTTTATTTTATAATATACCTACCAAAGTCTTATTCACAAAAAAATCAGGTTTTAACTAGGTTTCAAAAGTATTGGACTCATAAAAAATATCATGAAAACCTATATTTATAAGATAAGACAATAAAAGGATGTAGACTTTTCCTAAAAATATTGAAGGAAAATCAATATAGGATGTAGTTCTTTTTCATTATCTCTATCAAACAATTCTATTTTTAATTTCTTGATTCCCTTAACAATGGTCAAAAAGGCTCTAATATAATTGTTTATCAGGGTGGTTCTTTTCATGGTATTAATTTCACATTAAATTAACTATGGGTCACTGATTTTAGTAGTGGTTCTAATATTTGAAAATGTTGAAATTGATAAAACTCAACATAAGAAGAAAGTAAATGTTGAAGTTAATATGAAAATTTCAAGATGCATTCACTCATGAAATAAAATATAGTAAATAATTAATAGAATAATTTAATCTGTTCTAGCTTATGTTAAACCTGGGTTCTTGGGAAGAAAAATACCCATAGTAACCTATTTATTGTGTAAGAAAAATAATAGGAAAGATACAATTGAAATGAATGATGTGGAATACCAGGAAACTCGTCTAAGGTATAGCTCTTACTAAACTATGAGTAGAGATTGAACATGTCTCTGAGAGTTAGGAAATGATATCATACTAGATGGACTAACACAATGAACATAAGAAAACAATACATTAGATATACAAGGTTAAACTGAGAAAATACAAAGAAAATTCTTATAGAGCCAGGACTCATGCTAAGAACTAAGTTACTGCTCAAAAGATTGATCAGACCACCAACACTATATTATCATCTATCATTATAAGCCCTCTATATCAAAAATTTCAGGAAAAAACATAGACTCCACCCTAACAGAATATTAGATATCACTAATAACCATGAAACCATAGCTTAAGGATCAGGACCACCACTTTCTCTCCTCTGGTCTCTCTCTTTTATATTGAATATAGAATGAAGCTAGGGAATTAAATGAATTTCAAATGGACACCCAAATGATTGAATAGGTGAACAACTATAGAAGAAACATATATTATAAGTAGATTCTTATAATAGGTTATGCATAGACCCCCCCCCCAATTTATTTTACCAACTAAAGTAGTGGTTGTTTTATTGAAATTGTACCTAAATATTTCCCCCACCAATATCTGAAATTAGCAGTGGTTTAAAACCCAAACTATTTTTTGAAACTTTTTTAATAAATCATGTTATATATTTAATAGTTATGTTGGTAAGACCATTACTAAATATATAACTTGATATATTTGAAAAAAATTAAAAATAATAGTGGCAGTTCTAAACCATGGAAAATAGCCTATATTACCGGTAATTAAAACCCCCCTCTAATTTTATTTAAATTTTAAAAAATAATGTCAATAATAATAATAAGTAAATATATTATATATCTATATATATGTAAATATATAAATATAATTTCATATATATATATATATAACTACATACATATGTTTATATATATTTACACACTCATGTGTGCACGCACAAACACAAATATGAAAATCGGAAAAATAGTATTTAGAGGCAGTTTTGTTTTTGGATTTCACATTAGTTTAAACTGCATTGAAAAGTGGTGTCATGAAACATTTCATAATGGTTTTCAAAAAAACATCTCAAAATTATTTAGCAGTGATTTTGAAAAGGTCACAAAAAAATTAGTGTTGCAAAATTAATTAATTTATTTATTTATTTATTTACTAATTTATTTAGTATTATTTATTATTTATTATTTATATACTATTTATTTATTATTTATTTATTTATCATATCATGCATGCGCATGTCATGAATGCCATGTATAAATTCAACATATATATGCATTGGGTGAGATTTGAACCCCTTACCTTTTGATTATTCTACAAATACTTTACCAGCCCCGCAAATATTTCATGAGGTAGGTAAATAGAATTTAATATAATTATATATATATAGATATTGAAAAATACATATAAATATGTATAAATGAATAATTTTTTAAAGAATAGTAATAATAAATAATAAATAATAATAAAATAATTCTAATCAAATAACTACAAAATAAATATTGAATTAATAATAAATAGAAAATAACATACAAATTATTAACAAATAATAAATAATAGATGATAAACAACATATAATAAACAATAAATATTAAATATTAAATATTAAATATTGTTATTGTTATTATTATTAAATATTAAATAAATGGTAAATAATAATTTAATATTAATTAATAAATAATAATTTTTTAACAAATAATAAATCAATACAAAATAAATAAGTAATAAATTAATAATAAGTTAATAATAAGTTAATAATAAATAATAAATGAATATATAATCAATAATAAATATTAAATAGTAAATAAATATATACAATCACATATAATTTCATTTAAAGACAATTATATATATCTTATAAAAATATATAAATATAAATAAATTTACCTAAATTTGTATAAATATATGCACGAAGACACCAACACTATATATCACGCTTTTAAAAGCACTCGAGATTAGATTTTTCAAAGCTGAAAAAGTGTTGGCATGCTAAAAACCATTAAAAGTCATGACCATTATGAGTGCTAAAAAAGTGTTGTTAAAGGGTGTCCTTATCAGCACTCATAAATGTGACTTTTATCATCGCTTTTGTTTTAGTACTGATAAAATCACCAATTATCAATGTTTTTTTAGTGCTGATGTTTTTTTGAACCGCTCACCCCCCCCCCCTTCAACCCTGGTCCCACTCCCATGCACCACAATTTTTTAATGCACTCAATGCCACTTTCCCAATGTTTTTCCACTGCCCAGCTACCTATCCACCCTTTTCCGTGCATGGACTCGATCTTATGACCCCCCCTATGCAATTTTAATCCCTTTACCACTACCTCGAGCTAGTTTTATTCTATATTTTAGGATATTTCTCTTTATTTATATATTTACATGCATTTTTTTATTCATATGTTTATATATATATATATAATTAATTTGAAAAACATTTTAAAAATATATATGTTTGTGTGTGTCATATATATATATACTTATATTTATTTAAATATATTATATATTAATTTTAATATATATATATATATATTTGTTTATTAATACATACACATATGTATATATAAAAATTATATATACATTTGTATAAATATATATATATATATATATTCATATATTTTTATAATGTAAAAAAAAGGTTAAATATTGTTTTAAATAAAATGGAAAATAATTATTTCCATACGATTTATATATTAATTTTTAAATACATATTAAAAAAATATATATATTTTATATTTAGATATAAATTTAATAAATTACATGTATATTTGTATGTCAGTATATTTACATATATATTTATACAAATTTACATATAATTATATATTTAGATATAATTTTTTTTATAATTTATTTAAAAATATTTTTTGTAAATACATTTATATACTATATTTAATGGTAATGATATATTTATAATAATATATTTACATATGATGTATCTACACAATATTGACACACACATACACGCACATACAAGCACATATTTACACACACACATATATTTATATTTCACAGATACATGCACAAATATTTACATATATATATTTATCTACATATATTAGAATATAAACATAAATATATTTTTTTATTAACACACACATATTTATATATAAACATTGCATGTATAGGTATATATATATTAATGGATTTTTATAAGGTAAATAAAATGGATAATTTTTGCGTTTAAATAAAATGAATAATAAATATTTATTTCCCTATGGTTTATATATTTAAAAATATTTTTTATGTAAATATGTTTAAATATTTATTTTTAGATTTGATTTATTATATGTAAATATAATCAAATATGTATATATTTAATTATAAATAAAACTATAATATAAATATGATAAAACTTTAAAACAATAATATCTATATGGATGTAATCGTTGGAAGGAAATTTAGTATCCTCTAAAAAAATACAAGAAGCCCCACTTAAACAAATGTGAAATCAATTCAGATGTTCAGAAATCATGTTATATAAACATAAAATCATTTTTGGATACCTTTCGATCCTTTTGAACTCAAAAAAATATTGAATGAGTCTTTATTTAATACATGTGACATAGATCGCTTCAATTGCTTCAATTTGTTATGTAGTATAGCCCAAACGGACATCTGAATCAAAATTTATGGTCATTTTAAGTTTAAGTTATGTTTTCAACTTATCTTAGATCATTAATTACTTTATTGAACTTTTATATCAATCAATTGTCATTAAATAAATATTACTCGATAATAATTTGAAATTTATTATTTAATATTATATTTAAATTATTTTATAAACCATTTTCACTAAATATTTTATATAGTATGTGTTAATTCATATTTAGTCTTATATAAATCATATTTAATAAAATATTTATATATATATATATATTAATTATTTATTTATAATTATATTTAATTTTTTTATGGAATGTATCTTTTATCAGTGCTTTTAGCTACCATTGATAAGGCACCCCCTTTATGGGCACTTTTAGATAGCACTCATAAAGGCTAGCACTAAATTTCACATGATCTATAGTAGTGCACACACACACCAACCAACAGAATACATATAAATATATATACCAACATCATATATATAAATATACATAAAACTATATAAATATACTTAAATGGATATAAATATATATAGAAATATAGACTAATAATCATAAATACATATAAATATCTATACATAGATTCAATTATAGATACGTTTTAAAACATCTTGATAAATAAAAATAAATTATAAATAAATATACCTAAATGTATAAAAATACATACAAATATGTATACATAAAAGATAATAAATAACCAAAATATGGAAAAACACAACAATTACAACACTATAAAATCAATATGAATGTAAAATAAATGAAATAAAAACATAGAAATCCCAATAAGCATATGAATACACTATTAAATGAAGCTGAAATCACATCGAATGTCAAAAAATCATGGACTCCAAATAAAAAACTCAATATGCATAAATACATATAAATATCTATGAATAGATGCAATTATAGATACGTTTTAAAAAAATCTTGATAAATAAAAATAAATTATAAAAAAATATACCTAAATGTATAGAAATACATAACAATATTTATATATAATAGATAATAAATCACCAAAAGATGTATAACCACAACAATTACAACACTATAAAATCAATATGAATGTAAAATCCATGGAATAAAAACACAGAAATTCTAATAAGCATATGAAGACACTATTAAATAAAGCTGAAATCACATCGAATGTCAAAAAATCATGGAATCCAAATAAAAAACTCAATTTGAGAGGCCTTCCATGCCTTTTTGGACCTAAAAACAATTATTAGGGCCTATACTAGTAAAAATGGTGTAAATATATTTACAGACGTCAATTTAATATGTGTCATAGCCCAAAAAGACACATGGATCAAATGTTATGGTCGTTTGAAGTTCAAGTTATTTTTTTAACTTATCATAGATCATTCATTAATTTATTGAATTTTTATGTCATTTAATTGTTATTAAATGACTATTAATCAATATTAATTAGTAAGTTGTTAAATTGTATTATTTTTTTAGTTATTTTATAACCATTTTTTAACAAATATATTTTATATTAATTTTAAATGCATATTTAGTATGATATAAATCATATTTAATAAAACATATTATATTTATATCGATATAAATATATTTATATATTAATATATTATTTTTAATCATATACTTTTTTTATAAAGTATACCTTTTATTGGCACTAAAAAAGAAATGATAAAGGGTTCCTTTATCACCGCTAAAATAAAAAATGCTAATAAAAGCACCCTTTATCAGTTCTTTTTTTAGTGCTGATAAAGGCACCCTCTTTATCAAAATTTTTATCTAGAATTGAATTTTGTGTGATCTATAGTAGTGAACACACACACTAACCAAAATAATACATCCATTATCTATAGTATTTGATGTGCCTCCAATTTCACATGTCTCCTCTAATTTAATTCTCCCTAACATGGATGCCTCTCCATCAATGTCCCCCCTGAATCTTTGGCCTCCCCATTCCAACCCCCTAATCCCAACCCAAAATCTACCTAAACTGTATTCTAGAACTGTGATCCCCCCAAATCCCTCCCCAAAATATATCTAATCCATGTTCCAAAAATTGTGATCTCACCACTATGATCTACCTCCTCTACATACCTACTCCATGATCCCTGATATATCTCCTATGATTCGTTTTCCTCCATAGATTTTGAATATACTTCAATAGAATCACGTTGAATTCCATTTGGTTCCCTACAAATTCCAACCCCTGAATTTTCATAAATCCATTATTTTTCTAATCTAGGATCCCTTCAGAATCCATAAACCCTATAAATCTTTCGTGGTTTCTTTGAAATACTACCTTGCACCTCCGTCTCTGGCCTCTCCCTCCACCTCCACATGTCGCATCCTCCTCTTCCTCCACCTCTAGTTTCATCTATGTCTCTCACATAGACAATCAAAATCTAAAAACCCTACATATATCTCAATGTTTCATCGAAAAATACCTCTCACCTTCATCTCTCACCTCCACCTCCACATTCACTTGACATTTCCTCCTCCACTTGCCCCCACCTCCTCCGCCACCACCTCTAATACTATCTTCACATCCCATATATATAGTATCTTAATGGTGTTTTTTATTTTTCTCCCTTTTCTCTTCAATATGAATATTGGGTGGTTTTAACCTTATTATTGTAATAATATAATATTCATACAAGTGTAATTCAAACTTCATCTTTTTTAACAAAGTCTATGTTTTTCACTATAAATCATTGGAAAAATATTGTGGTTACACTCAAAAAAATGAAGGGTATTGGTAGAAAAGTCAAAAAGAATAAATATGTAATCATAGATAGATTATTCATGACACGTATACATGTATCCAATTTTAGATATATAAGATAAGGTGTGAATAATTTGAAGTTCAAGTAAAATTATTGACTGAATTGGGTTCCCTAGTTCACACCTAATGGTTATAAGGGAAATCATAACACCAAAAATATCACATTTAAAATTCTTTGACTAAGGAACCACAAGTATTCTAATCTACAAAACCGAACCTCAAATGGTATCTATTAAACCCATAATTTTCTCATCATAAATAACCTTTTTTGTTGACTTATTTCTTAGTGCGCATTAAATTTCTAAATTATTTTGTCTTTTATTAATAAAAAACATGTGATATGCACTCAATTTTTTAGGTTTTTTAATATTCATTTAACATCTATTACTGATATTTTTTAGAAAAATTCTGGACACACAATGAAAAAGATATCACACATGTATAAAAATCAAAAAGTATTTTGAAAGTAAGCTAGGAAATAAAGGATTTTGAAACTAAAAAATAAAGTCAACATTATCATAGTTTTGGACTTACATCTTTTATCTCTTCAAATAAATGATATGAAATAATTATAGTATGAAATGAGAGTGTTTCAAATATATAAAAATATTATTATAGGTTCACTCCTTTAATTCAAGTTCTCATATTCACCACATTTTTACAAATATGGTAAACCAAATAGATAATGCTTTTCACTTATACCCAATGCCTAATATTTACATCAACATGAAAACTGTATCACACTTTCCATTTTATAAAGTTGTGATAAATATTTTTCTACCTTCTTATCGGGTTACTACTGTAATTTCTCAACTTTGTATCATTTAACTAAAATATAAAAACTAATTTTTAGAAAAACTATAAATTCAAAAATAGAAGTGTTTCAAAATCATTCACTATATGAACATGAAAAAATATTAAAAACTCTTCATGATAATAGGTGTAATATCCAGATATTTTTAAAAAAATACTATGTTCTATAGAATACAAGATACAAAAAACCAAACTTAAATGAACCCCAAAGTATTATTATTCAAATATGACCTGTCATAACCCAGAAATTAAGGCATATTTTTTTAGACCGATATCAGGTATTTAATATGGTTTCATGGTTCAGGCCCATGAAGCACCATTTGTGTCTGGTGTGGTGAAACGCAACTTTTTCACCAGGTGTCTGATTTGGTTAATTAAATATTCCTTTCTAAAAAAATTCTAAAAGGATTGAAATAATGTTATTTTTTGGCGATCTAAGTCATTTTTCAAAGCCATATTAGTGGAATTATTGTTTTTCCTTCGAACTGATGATGAGCCTCATGCGTTCTCCAGGATTTTGGTCGAGACACATCATGTAGTACCCTACACGCCATGTAATACTATATGGATAGAAATTAATGTGTTATTGAGTAAATGACTAGATATAAGATAAGTAACACATGTCATATGGGTCCCATACATATTGTGCACCCCCTAGTTTTCATTTTAGGAAACTCGAACCTATTATATCTCCATCATTTGGACTCGGATTTTGTCTCTTGAGTAGTTAATCCTGAGTGTTTTTTAAATATAACATGATATTGGACCCATAATTTCCTTTTAGATATGATATTTTATGTTCTTGATTGGGATGGTTCTTTAGGAGGCACCTAATGATGGCAGTAATCAAACAGAGGATCACTAGTGACCTATAGAGTAGAACCCCCAATCAGCTTGGGAACATATCCTCAACCTAATGAGTGGAATCCCCTATCTGATAGGACATTATTACTCAAGACATTAGAGTTAAACCCACCCCCTCCCCATTCTAACTGGGTATGGGTTCTTGAACTTCCAAGTGGAACCCCCTATCGGATAGGATGTGGGTCCTTGATGACCCAAGTGGAACCCCCCTATTATACCAAATCACGCTCGACCTTCCGAGTGGAACCCCCTATCGGATAAAGTGTGGGTCCTAGATGATGAAATTGGAACCTCCCTATTGTACCAGGGCACAGGTCCTCGACCTTTTAGAGTGGGACCCTCCAACTATATTGGGCATGGGTCCTTTACAGTCTTCTAGAATGGAACCCTTTAGTTGGGCTAGGTATGGGTCCTCTACAGACATCTAGAGTGAAACCCCCCATATGGGCTGGGCATGGGTCCTCTACAGAGACTCATAGTGGAACCCTCCATCTAGGATTTTCATGGTTCCTTGTCCATCAAATTGGAACCCTCCTATTTTGAAGGTCATGGATCCTCTATCTTCTAGAGTGGAACCCTCTTGATGGATAGGGCATGGGTCCTCTATCAACTATTAGAGTGGAACCCTCCTACAATGTAGGATATAATTCCTTTATTGATCCACTGAGTGGAACCCTCGTATTTTTCCAAGTAATGGGCCCTATACCAAGATATTGTATCCCCTTGACTATGTGGTGCAGTTTTGAGGCATGGATTGACTTAAAAGTTTTCTATTGGGAATCATTGTTGTACTTCTAGAACTATTGGTGGCTCATTTCTTGGGATGATCATTGAGATAGAGATCCACATTCTCTCTCATTTGGTGTTCTTTTTACTAATCATATATATATATGTATATCTATAACTTGGATTTTGTTACTATCATACCATAGGTTTCAAAGATGTGTGGGGTATACCATGTTATTTCCATGTTTATCTTCTAATGGTTGGATGAGGTTACTCTCCTAATATTGGTGGAAAGGAATCGATGTGTAGTCAATCTACACACTATGTTGAACCCCTTTTGTTTAGATGATCTTAGTCTCTTGGTTTGGGTTGAGATGAATTTTGTTTACTATTTCCCTTTTACTATATATTCATATTGTGTCTATTACTCCCCCCTTCAAATTTTGTGGCATCCTACTGGGTATGTATATACTCAACCCTACATGGGTTTTTTCTACATGTTTCATGTCCTATGCAAAAGCTGGATAGGTCGGTGGCTATTATAGAGGATCTTAGAGATACATAGTTCCATGGACCACATATAGTGGTCATAACTTGGAGATCAGGAGCTAGTCTCTCTTAGTAATTTTACTTTACTTTATAGTTTTGTTAGGTTGGGGCATCTTTCTAGTTGGGTGAGTATTTGTTTTTCATTTCTACTTTCAGTTTTACATTACCATACTCTTGTATTATCTAAAGGTTTTACATGCATGGTTGTTCCTCTAGTATTTTTTATCTTTTTATTCTATTCCTCTTCTCTTTTTAATAGAGATAGTTTTTTATGTGTGTACAGGCACTTAGGTAAAGGAATCCTTGTGATAGATATGTCTTCAGCACTAATTGTCATCCCTTGACCTATAGAGGCAGGCTTAGGGTAGTTGTGGCTCAACCCCTACTGGGTCATTTCATGATAGATTGGTATCAATGTTAGTTTGATCCTAGGAATGATGTTTGGATTAGTCCCCTTATGAGTATTTCATTGATATTTAGGGAAATAGTTTCAAAGTTTCACAAGTGAGACTCTCAGACCAGGGAACCCAGTGTTGGTGTGAGCAGCTGACGTATCCATACATCGGAACTCTGACTACCTGCTTGTCTACTCAGTATACCGAGACATTGGTTGCAGGGAACTTTGGTACATGCGGTATATATGATTGATTCTTTGACTGTCCTTATTGATTCATATCCCCATTTATATTTATATATATTCTTATTTGAATGTGGTACATATTGATCACTTTTGAGATGCCTCCATCAAGACAGTTATCCATGATAAATATTTTGGGTTGTGACTAACATTTTATGAGTGATGAGGCCTCAGTTTAATGGTCATCATGTGAGGTCCTTCCTCTAAGTGGGAAGGTAGTAGCATCCCCACCTATTGAGAAGCATATATTACCAGCAGTGTAGGATGAGGATTCATGTAGGCTTAAAGAACTCTATGAGGTCCAGTGCTAGAGGCCACTGAGGTTCCATGATGAACAAGACCTCCAAGAAGTATAGGATTGTATAGAGTCTGTGATCTGAGTTTTCATTTTTGTGTGGATCCTGGATGATTAAATGGTTTCACTCAAAACTTGTTCTCTTTATAGAGAAGTAGTTGGTTTTTGTGTTACCAGCAGATAACTCACCCATCCTGAGTTCACATTATAGGTTTTGGAAAATGAGATCACCCAGGTTTCATGTTGAACCATACTCCCTTATAATGTGGTTGAGTTCAAGCACGATCATATGGTTTAGATATCCCGCTCGGATGATACCCATTTAAGTGGTGGTTCTCATGGTTATATTTGCCCATGGTGATGTAGGATGTTAGTAGAGGCTTGTGTTAATGATTTTTAACATGGATTCATATGTGAAATAAAAAGGGAAACTTCCCCCACAAAGACACATTATTATGACATAATCTAAAACTATGAGTTTAATTCAGTGTTGTTTTGATGTGGATTTTATTGAGGTGAGATGGATGGGTTCCTTTAAATTGTGTTATTGATTTCATTCTAATGGGAAGGTGTTGGGGAAAACCCTAGTTTTGGTGAGAAAACATACAAGTTAATAGATAGCTTCATGTGGTAGGATATTATGGATTATTGGATTTGAGTGTGGTTTATTGTAAAACATGTATCTTCACTACTCTAGTTGTAGTTATAACACATATTCATAAGCCACATTTCCATGGATTTATCCACTATTTGAGACTTAATGATACCGGTGAGATATCTTTTTATTGACCCTTGTATAGTATAATCCCGTAGACATAATTAGTGATCACATTTTTTTGTTAACAGTGTGAATTGAATCTACGTGGAGAGAGAGCCTCACATGACATATTTCTATAATGTAAATCAGATCCTATAATATTTTCCTCATCATAGATTGGAATTTTACCATCCAGGATCAGATGATTTCTACGAATAAACGAAGTAGTGCTTCTGTTTTTTTTTTGAAGTTTTCCTCCTTGGATAAGGATTGATCCCCCAGCAGTGTAGGATGAGCTCATTCATATGAGGTTACAACCGCTTACTTATCAGTTGGATAGTATTACCCTTGGATCATTGGATGCTATGATATTTTAGTTTCCTGTGATGGTGGATGAATATGAGGCATCCTTCCTGAGCGCATGTCAGGTTTACCTCACCATAGAGAGTTTTTTTTCTTCATATACATGCACTAAGGAAAACTCGATATATGTGCTATCATATCGGATGACCTCGTGTAGTTGTGAGAGATAGAGGTTTGGTTTGAGGATTATATAGTGCATGGGGTTCATTAGACCCTGTGTTTTTTTCCTAGTCATCACTGTGTTGTTCACCTGAGTGGAGGGGAGATTGAGGTTAGATATGGATTGGTGTCACCCGATTCAAGTGACTATATGGGAGGAGTATCCAACCTAGAGAATCTATGACCTCTTCTCCCAATGGAAGGAGGTGAATTGGATCTCAAAGTTTTGCATCAGGATGGCTTATCACCAAATCCAGGTTAGAGAGGTGGGTGTACCAAGTGTGGATTCCGAGAGTTGCTATGGTTTCTTGATCTCTTAGTGATACCCTTCGGCATATTGAATACCCCAGCAGAGTTTGAAAGAATTATGATCAAGATCATTAAAATTTCTTGGATCAATTCATGGTAGTATTTAAAGATGGTACCCTAGTGTCCTTGATGTTTGAGATGGAGCTTGCAAGAAATAGGAGGATGGTGCTTGACATGCTCCAAGAGTGCTAGTCGTATGACAGCTCTCATGGAGTCAGTTCTAAATTTGAAGGTCCACTTCTTGGGATATGTCTTATTAGACACGAGAGTGACAGTTAACCCCATAAAGGTTGAGGTGGTATGAGCATTAGGGCCACCCAGGGTGTGGTTGTGGTAAAATATTTTCACAGTGAGATTTTTCATCTGATGTTGTCGAGTGAGGTGACAGAGTTTTTACCTCTTTACAGTTAAATCGGGTGCTTGGTGTTCTCCACATATCGTAGCTATAAAGGTATGTGCATGAATAATTTCACAATACTGACCATGGTAAGATGGGTCATGAGAGTGGATTTTCCTTTTTCATGTATCTGGTAATGTTGAGAACTGATAGAGAAAGACCCTTTGCAGGAAAGTTTTTTCCATGGATGAATTTTTATTTAGAGAACAGGAAACCATCGGGGGAGCTGATGGGATCAAGAGAGACAGATACAGGCACAGTGTCCCCAAATTTTTCATTAGTTTGTGATTTTATGGGATGAAAATATTTTAAGAATGGAATAATTTAGAGACTCTATTTTTTCCATATAAGACTTTGGAAAATTCATAGGAATGTTTTTTGGGCCAGGTGCTAAGATGGCATCTGATTCCAAGGTCTTGTGAGCCTAGAATTAATTTTATAAAAAAAATATATTTTATATTATGCATGTATTTTACCCATTGAAATATTTAATATATCCTAAACAGAGTCTTAGATTAGAAATCTAATACCACAATTGAATCATGAGTGTGGGGTTTACCTTAGGTGCAACCTAAGTTTGGTCAGTGTCGAATGTTCGGATGAATCACCCGTTAGAATGGATGTTTAATTAAAATAAATAATTTTTTATTAAATGACCTAATTAAGTCCTATATAAATACCCTCTTATGATAATTTTATGATTTTTGGATGCATAACCCTTTTTAGGTCTGAGAGGGGGAGGAGAGCATTCTTCATTGGTGGATCGACATTAAACAATGATCGATGATGGGATCATGGTGAATCGAAAGGCATCGGATGCAACGAATCACCTTTATCACTAGAGAATACATTCTTCACCAAAAATCAATCCGTAATCAATTTTGGAATCATCATTTGTGGTTTATAACATTATGATTAAAAGATTGATCATGATCAAAAAAAAATTGATCTACATTTAAATAAACCATTGCATGAGCCCATATTTGGAAATAACTTATTATTTAAATTTATTTCTTGTATATTCCATTTTTCTCACCCCTAGTTTATTCTTCTATGAAATCAATTTCTAAGAACGCTTACCCAGAAATTTTTATCACCTTTTTAATTAGTGCTCTCCCCCCCCCCACCACCACCACCATTCTTCGTGTTCTTCATCGTTGAATAATGATTTCATGATTTGAGATTGTTTGGGTGGGTTAAAGTGTAATCGAACCCAAGGACTTGTTATAGTGTAATGAATGAAACGTGGATTGAAATTTTGTGGTCGGATTGATAAATGAGAGGGATGATGTTTTGTGAATTTATCAGATCAGAATTGTGGGCACAGGTCCAAAATTGGGGATGTGATCGATGTGTGATGAGGATGGTGGTTGATCGGGGGTGGTTTGGGTTGGATCAGGGATCCCAATTTTTCTAGTTAACATGCAGTGATGACATGTGGTGGTACGACATCAATTCTAAGAAGATATCATGCACGTGGTCTCATAGAAGAGGTTGCTTGGTATCAACGTGAAGGGGGTTGAACATGGATCTCTGATGAGGTGGTTGAACATGGTCAACATAGGGGGTGTTATTATTTTTTAAATAAAAATAATAACATTGTAAAAAAATGTGTGAGTTGTTAAATTAAATATGAGTGTTTAATTATCAAATAATAATAATAAAGTAATGGGGGTTTTGCCACCTTTGATAGAGGTGCGGTTGTGCATTCATAATTAGCAATAATAATATTGAATTATATTAAATGAATTATTATTATTATTATTGATAATAATAATAATAATGAAGAGATAAAATGAAGATGTACCTAATGTAAATGCCTTATCTTGGAGAGTGGGAAAGTTTATCACCCTTTGTTTTTTTTATGTTTTAATATAATAATAATATAAATATTATTATTATTATTATTATTAAATGGGAAGAGGGGGGAGATAAATTGTGAAATGGATGGGGGAAACCTTATGAGTGGTTTTCCTCTTGAATAAGGATTAATAATAAATTAATAAAAATAATAATATAAAATATTTTTGTTGTTGTTGTTGGGAAAACCATAATTTGGTCGTAACTTCTTCATACGGTGTTGGGTTGATCAACCATTAGTGGAATTGTGACCCTGGAATTTAGATGATCATTTTAATACCAATATTGGATACTATGCATAGAGTAACCAATAATAATAATAATAATAACAATAATAATAATAATAATAATAATATGAAATCTAGTAGCTGACAAATATTTTTTATATTGCATCAGAATAATGAACCATCAGTGGTATCACAACCCTGAAACTGATGCAGAAATTTTGAGACCAATATCCGTTATTTAGTAATGGTTCATGGTTTGGGCCCATGAAGCACCATTCGTGAGTGATGAGGTTAAATGAAACTTTTTCACCGAGTGTCCGATTTGGGCAAGTAAACGGTCCTTTCTAAGCTTTTTTCTGCAAGGATCGCAATGGTGTGATATGTTTGGACATATGATACCTTGTTTAAAGTAATATTATTCTAATTTATTTTTTCCATTAAAACCAACAATTCCCCTCATTCATTAATCATGCTTTTGGATGAGACATTTCATGTAGTAACCTACACACCGTGTAGTTTACATGGCCAGTAATCCATTTTCAAATGAGGAAACAACCATAAATAATATTAGGATCACATATCATGTCAGTCACATACACACCATTTACCCCTAATTTCCATTTTAAACAACTTAGACCTTTTATATCTCCATCGTTTGTACTTAGATTTTGGCCCACAAATAGTCTATCCTGGGTGTTTTTTCCCATGTAGAATGTGACAGTGGATTCTATAGTGGAATTTGAGATATGATAAATTGTTTTCTAAGTGATATGATTATTTAGGTGGCACCTGAAGAGGGTATTGATTAGGAAGAGAATCGCCAATGTCTTGTAGATTGGAACCCCCGTCATCTTGGGAACGGGTCCTCTATCTACTGAGTGGAACCCCCTATCAGATAGGGAACGATTCCTCATGACACGAGAGTGGAACCCCCTATTGTACTAGGGTGTGTGTAATTGGCCTTCCAAATGTAATCCTCCCCTTATCAAAAAGGGTGTGGGTCCATGGTGACCAGAGTGGAACCCCCCCCCCCCAACTATTGTACAGGTCACGGGTCCTCAACCTTCTGAGTAGAACACCCTATCAGATAGGACGTGAGTCCTCAATGGCTAAAGTGGAACCCCTATTATACCAGTTCGTGGGTCCTCGGCCTTTTGAGTGAAACCCATATATCGGATAGGGCATGGCGGATAGGGCATGGATCTTCGATGATGAGAGTGTAACCCCTATTATACTAGGGTGTAGGTCCTTGAACTTTTAGAGTGGAACCCTCTAGCTAGGCTTGGCATGGGTATTATACAGACTTCTAGAGTCGAACCCTCCAACTAGGCTGGACATGGGTACTCTACAAAACTTCTAGAGTGGAACCCTCTAGGGCTGGGCATGGGTCTCATACAGACTCTTAGAGTGGAACCATCCAGCTAGGATGGGAATGGATCCTCAACCATCGGAGTGGAAGCCTCTTGTTGTGTAGGCATGGGTCCTCTATCTTCCAAAGTGGAACCCTTCTAATGGTAAGGGAATGGGTCCTATATCAACTATTATAGTGGAACTATCATGTTGGATATGGAATGAGTCCTCTATCAATCTATTGAGTGGAAACCTCATTTATTTCTACGGAATGGGTCCTCTACCTATAAATTGTGGCCCCTTGACTGTGTGACACGGTAATAAATCATCACTTGACATATATGTTTTCTATTGGGCATCATTGTTGGACTTTTGGAATTGTAATAAACTCTTTTCCTAGGATGAGTAGTGAGATAAAGATACCCTTAGTCTCTTTTCTAGGAATCTTTCGACTGGAATATATATATCTATATACATACATTGGATTTGGTTACTCTCATTCCATGGGTTGCAAAGGCGCGTGGGGTATTCCATGTGCTTTACATGTTTAGGTTCTCATTGTTGGATGATGTTACTCTTCTTCTATGTGTGGGAAAGTATTGATGTGTAGTTCATATACATACTATGTTGAACCTCTTGTGTTTGGATTATCTTTCTCTCTTGGTTTGGTTTGGGTAGTTTTTTGTTCACTGTTTCTCATTTACTATGTTTTCCTATTGTGTCTTTTGCTACTCCCCCTTCATCTTTCAAGGAATCCTTCTAGGTATGTATATATTCACTCGTATGTGTAATTTTCCCTCACATGTCATTTATTACACAAAAGACAGACTGGTTAACGATGATTACATAGGAGATTAGGGATACTTTGTGCCTTAGACTGTGTATGGTGGCCATAACTTGTAGATTAGGAGTTGGGATCTCTCATCACTTTTACTTTAATTTCTAGATTTGTTAGTTCAGGGCATATTTCTTGTTGGGTGTGTATTTATCCCTGTTTTACTTTCAGTTTTGCGCTACCTTACTCTTTTACTTTCTAGAGGTTTTACATGCATGGTTATTCCACTAGTATTTTGCATCTTTTAATTTTATTCCTCTTCACATTTGTATCGAGATAGTTGTGTGTGAGTGTGTGTTTGTGTGTATAGGTACTTATAAAAATGCCCCCCTATGTTATCTATGACTTCAGCGCTATTTGTTATCCCCTAGACTATGGATATGGGCTTAGGGTAGTTGTGGCTTGAGGCTCATTGGGTTGGGTTGTGACATGACTATTATAACCTAGTCATTGAATTGGTGGGTATGAATAAGAATAACCACATTGTGAAATATATATATATAAAGGTCTTAAACAATACAAACTTATTGATTAATTTTTAGTAAATAATTATTCAATTTTTATTAAATTCATTTTATTCTCCAAAAATATGTTTTCCTCAAAAACGATTTTATTACTTTCTATGAGAAAATATTATAATTAATTTTTGAAACTATTAGAAATTTTATTTTACAAAATTAAATTCATTTTTGAAATCACCATATCAAAATTATCATAATGTTAAATTTTGATAATTTTCTAAAATGATTGATTTTTCACTAAATAGTGAAAATATTGATTTTTATTTGAAATTATATTTTATTTTTGATTATTTAAAAATTAAAATTCTAATTTGGATTGGTTTTAAAATTTAATTAGTTCATTTTTATTTAAAATAACTAAATTTTAGTTTTTTAAATGAATTTTATACTTTAATTTAGTATAAAACATTTTATACTTAAAAGGGGTATTTTTCTGAAATACTATTTTTTAGTCATGTTTTTATGCTTTAATTTTAAATTAAATTATTCCATTTCTATTTTTTGAATCATTAAAAATGGATTACATAATTTTAATAATGAGTTAAAAATTTAATTAATTTTTCATTTTTTATTTTTCAACATTAGGAATAGTAACATTGGTAAATTTTGTCAACATAGTAAACGGTAAATCTGAAAATTAAGGGTTAAAAAATATGATAAGGAATATAAAATAACTATAAAACATGAATTAATTAAATTTTATGAGTCTATTTCATCCATAATAATCCAATATTTTTTATATTACCTTTTTTCTCTATTTTTATTTTATTCCAACCTTTATAATATTTTATAAAAAGAAAAGTGAAATGTCACACTCTTGTATTTAATAACTATAATATTTTTAATGTGGGTATAAACAGATTATATTTCTAGTTATAAATAGTAATTTTAAATATAAATGTTTTATCTTCATCATGGTAATTTATTTTTAATTTTTATTAAATAAATAATTACCTTAAATTCTTACAGAGTGTTGAGGAAAAAAATATTCAATTAATGGAAAAAATAAATAAATGATATTAAAAATATTAAAATTAATATTATTTGAAATAGTTAATGATATCCATTAATTAAATAGATAAATATAACTATTATTTATATATTAAAATATTTTATTCTAGTTTATTTTTTTCCTTGATGTTATTAAAGTCAAAGTAAATGAATAGTTCTAAAATAGACATTATTGATATTTTATGAAAATAATATTTTATTAAATGATTTAGAATTTATAAAAATTATATCTTTAGAAATTGATTGTTATATGGTTTAACATATCAACCTTGGTCCATTTAGAGGCCTTTTTCATTTATAGTAACTATATTAACCCCTTAAGAGTAAAAAAACATTGATATCACTGAAATTTCAAAAAGGGTTAATGAAGGGTTAAAATAGAAAGATAAGAAAATGTGATCCAAACCTATCAAATTTTTATTTTATGAGATTTTTATAACTCATAATCATCTTATTTTATAATATTATCAATTTGGATCCATTTTTACATCAAAATTAATTTATATTAATTTAATATTTTAAATAATTCCAAGAGTGTTCCTCCCCTCCCTTATAAAAGGGTACCTCTTCTTATCATTTCTCAAAACTCAAGAACTATTTAGTTAATCTAATACCTACCCAAACAAATTAAAATCATACCCCATCACATTATTGAGGTTTTAACTTTTTGTATAATACATACCTTGGATAGATTAAGGTATAAAATAAAGGAGGTTTTCTGAAGATGATGTATAGTTCTTAACCGAGATTTTCATTTTATTTCTTCTTCCACAACCTTGAAATATACCTTAACAATGATAATATAATAAAATTATTACCTCACATATAATAATATTTTATTATGTTAATTTAATAACCTATATCCATCTCCAACCTCCATCGAATGGTCGTTCGTGTGTACGATGGACTACCGCCTCATAGACCGACATAATTCATTTTCCATCACCATCTATCACGACTGGTTATAATGATGGAATTAATTTTTATATATTATATTAATTATATATTTATAATTATTAAAATATTATATATAATTTACTTTCTTACCATTCCATTCATATAAAAATGATAACATCGTTTGTGCGTGCATATAGACTACTACCACCTACATAAAGTGATGTAATTTGTTTTACATCACCACATCATGTGGATGATATATATAAGAATGTTAAAAGAAATAATATGGTATTTGTGATAAAATTATAATTCTATAAAGATAAAATAATACTTACCATATTTTAATAATTATCATTAAAAAATGGAAATGTTACTCATGCGTACATACGACCTGTCATCTACATGATTGTAACGTAATTCTTTTTTCATAACCATATATCATGATTGGTTTTAAAAGTATAATTAAAGTATAGAAATGATAATTATGATGTGGTTATTATTATGGATATGATAGAATAATAACCTATTTTACCATATTCAACTTACCAAATCCATTGTGGACTTATGAAATGAATATTGTCAAAATGTACAACATGAATTTAATTGATTAAAACATTAAATATAGTATGGTAATAGATAAAATATACAAGAAAAATAAACTTGAAAAGGGTTCTTAAGAAATTAAATAATTTTTCTAAGTTTATTATTCAGAAATATAAATAATCTATGTGACAAGTCAGGCTCAATATAAGGGACTTTCTTTTAATAATCCTCTTTTAAAGTTTCCCTTAAAATTATTCTTCTTCCATGTCCATATTTTGTTTTTAAAATTTTAAATTTATTTATATAAACATAAAATATTTATAAATGAAATTTTATATCACTTTTGACTTTATCTCAAAGGTTTTAAAAAGATACATTTTTACATATTTTATACTGAACGTTTTGAATTTATTTAAAAAAGAAAAAAGGAATGTTCTATTTTAACCTATACAGCAACAAACAACTTTTCCCACTACTATAACCCGTATTTGATGTTTGGATTCCATTATACGATTTAATATTATTTTAAAATAAAAAACCTAATTCCCTTTATTTTTCTTTTTTTATAAAGGTGATTTATATGGATATTTTGATATATGGAAATGTTTTATTATGGTTGGAAATAATATTTTTATGAGTGTAAAGATAAAAATTCAAGATTTCATATATTATAATTATGTTATGGTTCATGAGTATTATTTATAAGGAAGTGTGATTTCATTGTAATACAATAGTGGGTGAGCCTATTATATCTCTCTAATGCATTGGGTAAAGGGATGAATTTAACAGATTGGATTTCTCTTAAGAGATTAGGGAATATACTATGATGGTTATTCCAAGTGTAATTGTGATGGTTATTTTATGTGTAACTATGAGGGTTATTTTATGTGTAATAAGGATTTCTATTTTATGTATAACCATTAATGATTTTCTATTTGTAAGTGTGGTATTAAATTGATTCCTCGAGATTCCTATGTGTTTTATTTATTATTTTTATGGGTTTTTATGGAAATATTATGATTGAAATGAGATTATTTACAAAATAAAGTATATGATGCTTATTGAGGGTGAAAATTATAACTTTGTAAAAAAATTATTATGATTTTTTCGTGATTTAAAATAAACACTTATGAGTTTTATTTTTCCTATAAGATTTACAATGAAATGTTTTTTAAAAATCATTGGGAAATAAAGTTTATTTCCTATGTAAGAAAATGATTATTTTTTAACCCAAAGTTTATTTTGAAAAAAGAATTTTTTTTATAAGTATTCATTTAAAAATAGTTTATTTCTTTCTTGTATGTAACTTACTAGGATTTTTGTGTTAATCCTTTGTTTTAAAAATTTTTTCATAGGTTTTAAGGATGGGTAAAGGAAATAAATAATTCAATTTAAAAGTTGTGAATATTTATCATGAAAAAAAATATTATTTTAATTTAAAAGTTTTATATTGTGGGAAAAATGGATGTGAATCAGAAGTCTCCACTTTGTAAAATATAGTTTTGTTATGTAATAGTTAGGAACTTATTCTCTAGAACACTAAACCTAAAATATATTTGGGAAAAAAATGTGACTTATTTTATAAAGACACTATATTATGTGATGTTTAAGGTCGGGTTCTTACAGTTGGTACCAAAGTAGTGTTTAGACAACTTTGTAGATTAGAATGTTTTCATGTGAAGTCAAATTAAGAGTTCTGTATAACCTCATGGGTTTATAATTAAAATTTTGATAAAATTTTAATGTATTAGTCACTCTTTTTAGGTTTTATGTGATGGGATTTAAATTGATTAATTATATTTTGGGAGATTTTGTATTAGGTTGAGGTGTATGTAACTTGTAGGTTTAATGTGAAGGATTATTTCAAAATAAAGATGTAAAATTTTTGGGGATATAATCAGATAGGTATTAGATAACATTTGAGGTTAAAACATTATTTAATGTTGAAGTTATTATGGTTGTTTTTAGGATTTTAAGGTTAAAGAATTATATAATTTCTATGGATATTGTCTTTATAATAACCATTTTCATTTTAACATGTAATAATTTTTTTTATGTTTTAATGATGTTCTTCTCTATAGATTAAATTTCATTTATCAATATGTAAGGAAAAGGATATCACAAACCTTCTTATCCCTTATAGATTATTTATTTAGTACTATTTTGGAAAAATATTTCTTAGATGATTTTGGAAGATTTTTTAACATCAAAATCACCTCTAAGAAACTATTTAGTCTATCCAACACCTTTGAATTTCTTCAAAGAAATTATAGATTAGGTAATATATTTTATTTTATTTCAAAATCTAGACTCATCTGCATTATTTGGAAAGTTAAATACCATCAAGGACATAACTATTTATTTTCTAGAAGATATGAACTTGTTGCTAGAAGATAAAGGGTGTATCAGTAGCATAGAGGAAGGACCTAATGTTTATATTTAAGGTATAAATTATTTTATTATGATCTATGTATGAATCATGATTGAGTTAAAATATAAGAACCATAATTACATATTTCATATTATTGAATAATATTATAAATAATGGTAAATGGTTTATGAAATAAGTTGAATGAATGATGTGTTTACCAATGATATTCTGATATATTCTAAATATTATTTGAATTATGAAACCTTATATAGTAGATTTTGTTTTAAAATTTTGGAAACATATGTTATATGAAATCGATACATTTATAAATTGGTGTAGTGAAAATGTAGTAATTTTTAGAGATAATCACTTAAGTATATATGGTATGAATAAGCCTTTGAGTAAATATGATCTTGATGATAGTGAATTACAATTATTTGATTTTGTGTAAAAATAAGATATATAAAAATCTATATAAGTTAAAAATTGATTTTATGATTAATGATATTTTTTGAGGATGTGCATCATATTTGTTTAGGAATTTTATAGTAATTATATGAATATAGTATTATAAAAAGGACAACACATATGTTGGGTGGCGACTTGTCACATTCAGAAAGGCCACGATGCTTGAACCTACAATTGAAGGGCGAAAAGGGTGCATCACCTACCAGTGTCCAATGTTAGGTCAGAATGGGTAATGGAAGATGGTCAACAAGGTGTGAATAGACCATATTAAAAAAAATTGATTAATGAAATCAATTAATGAAGTTAATTATTAGAGTTTATTGGTAAAGTAAATAAAAGATAAAACACAAGGATTATTATACTAGTTTAGTCCAAAGTTGACCTAATATAGTCTTATAACACTATACTCAGTGATATATACATGTTCACTAAACTATTTTTTGAGTGGGAGTCATAAATCAATTACAATATCCCTTTCTAGTGGAGGGATAACCATGGACACTGAATTCTATGTAGGGATTCATAACCGAAATACAACATTGACTTTAGAATCTGATATTCACAACTCGAATGTCTATGAATTTAGAATCTGGGAGTCATAACTTTAAGAAAGAGAATATGACTGATTTTTCTATATTTAAATTCATAAAAAATAAGTGAGTACATGTGAGATATGAGAAGTAATGTAATCTATGCAAGAAACTAGATGAAAGAGAAGATAAAACAACTATAGCACTGGTGCTAGATCTTAAGAAAAGTGGATGTATCATCAAGAAAGTAGTAGTCATAGAATTTTTTGTTTATCTTGAGAGATTTTTCGGTAGTAGGAAGAATGATCACACAGGACTTTGATGTTCAGCATTGAGCTTTGGTTCTCAAAAGGTTCATGTTCTCATAGTTCTTCTTAATATCATTATGTACTTTGAATGAATCTCTAGGAATTTAAATAGAATCTATAAATTCAAAAAATAAAATCTTCAGTCGGTTAAAACAATTCAAATTCAAAAAGAGATAATTATAAAGGAGAGATAAAAAAATATCATCGAGAATAATGGTAACAAAATTTGTTTGGATTCAAAAATTAAAAACCAATTCAAATTAATTTGAATTTCTTATTGGATGATAATAATAATTCAAATAAAACCCATAAAATTCATAACTTAATTTTATATTTTAAAATCAAATATTAAATTAATTCTTATTTAATACAACATGTAAATATTTAAACATATATTATATTGCATTAAATATCATAAAATAAGTTTGAATAAATTCCAAAGTTATTAAATAATAATTTTAAAATGAATCAGTCAAATAAATTAACATGAAACATAAAAACATAAATATTTATAATACATGCTATAAGAATTATAAAATAATAAAAAATAAATGTAAACCATGTTTTAAAATTATTTAAAATATATAGAAAAACACTATTCATGGATTGTATATAATATATATGAATTTTATAAATTAATGAAATACTTAAAATAATTAAAATAACTATGTAGTTAATAAAAGTATAAAAATTGAAAAAAAAATAGAGAATGTGTAAAAAATCAATTTTAAGAAAAAATAAACAAAGAAAACAACTAACTGTGTGTTTTAAGTAAACTTGAGATCGATATGTTTACCATGATTTGCGGTCAGTTCAAATGGTTATGTGGTCATTGTGTGGAGTGTGTGAAACAAATATATCATGTGGTAACTTGAATAAAACATGTGGTAAGAATATATAAGATGTGGTGGGTATACTGACCATGTACGGTCATCTGAGTTACCATGATTCTCCATGGTTATAGTTTCTATTACAATCTCCACGTAGCGTAGTGAGTATATTTAGAGTTCACCTCAAGGCATGGAAGGACTCCACACTTAAATAGAATTACAAGTTGTATATGGAGGGATATTCTAGTTCATTGTAGCAAAGAAGGATTGTGATACTCATGTATAATATGTAACTAGGAAAAAATTTATCTTGGAGATCCATTGTTTGTTGTAAAAATTGGTTGATGCATAAAAAACTTTCAAGATTTTATAGCTTGAGTTCCAAAACCATATAGGTAGGTTGCATCATGCCTCTATAGTGGAATAAAAACACCTTATACCATCACTCCATAAAATTTAAGGGCTTATATCCATGTAGTCTAACCCTTTGCATTTTTTTGAAGCTTATGGTGCTCTGGGGAGGGATGGAGTGGGTATAGAGATGTTTAGATGATAAAAGATGTGAAAAAGGAGAATTCTCAATGTGTAAATGTTTTACATCATGAATTCATAGTTCATGGCCTTGGTAAGAGCCCATTCACATCTTGAAAATCATTCATGTCTTGTGTAAGTCTATTTCATAGGGTTCCACATGACGTGTAAACGTTTGAGGGTAAATTCTTCTAAGCGATGTGTTTTTCGATGTAACATAAATCTTTACATTTACATGACATCAAAGGTTTTCACACCGTTTGAATCTACTATACAGTGCAGCATTATAAATAGTGGGGTCTTATGTTTTCTCAAACCCTATATCCTTTCTCTTGAATTTTAGGCAATCATCAACACTCTATTCAGTTATTTTAGTATCCCTTCAACATAAATCAATTCTTGGCCTTACATATTTGATTGATAATGATATAAGGTTTGTTCTACCTATTATCTTATGGTTTTTTAATCGGGTTCATCCCTCTTCATATTTTCATGTGGTGGAGGTTTGTCTCCATGTTTCTGATATATTTATTCATAGATTTTTTTATTGTGGTTATACTGTAACATCCTTATAGGGATGTACTTTCTTACAGGATAAGTGATCGGGATCTATGACATCGGTATGTTCTTCTATGAATAATTTTGTTGCCTTTGAGATAGGGGATTCATTGCATATTCTATTTATTTATGTGCAATTGTAAAGTTTTAATGGTTTATCCCTTTGTATGGAAGTGGAATTAATATAATAATTATTGAAATTGATTAATAATTAGTTGGATAGAAATCTCATGTTGATGTTGTTTATTTATAGCGTGATAAAGAATTTCCTCTTGATTTGATGGATAGTGTGTTATCTATGTTATTCTTGTTAGAATATCTCTTTATTTTATGGATTATCATGTTATTCTTTATAGAATTGATAAATAGCATAAATTCAGAATTAATTGTTTAATTGGATTAAGAATTAAATAATAGGTATGTTGTAATGAATCCAGTGTTTCCTGTAATTTGATGGTCATAAAATTGATGTAATACACAAGTTTAATTAAAAATGGTCTTCCATGTGTTAATAGAATTTTTAAAGAATTTAAATCAAGATAATTATTTTTTAGAATATTTATAATAAATAAAAGGAATTTTTAATAGGAATGGTACTTATCATAGTTTTATGAAACTGATTTTAATGCTAAAAGTATGTTTATTGTTTTATGTCTTATTATAGATTTATTGTATAGGTTTCCTATAGTTGGAATCTATGAATAATGAATTGCTTAATTCAAGATGGAATAAAAACTGGTTGTTTGATAAAGATGATTGCTAGTGCTTGAGTTTCTTATCTTCTTGAGAATCTTGAGTTCCTTGAGATTGGATTTGTTAGATATCATTTGTGTGTGAAGGGTAGATTCACTGTTTTAGGGCCTAGATTTACCTATTGGAATGTGCTTGTTTGTTTCCTATTGATTTTGTGATGTGATTCGGATGTGATCTTTGTTATGCGATGTGATATGGGGTGAGGATTCCTAAAGGTGATATGAGTATGGGATGGCTAAAGTGATGTGGGTAGGGAGGCTCGAATGATGTGGTAGAAGTTGATACTTTTGATAGAGAGATTCTTGTGGGTGTCGGGAATGGAACTATAGTTGATAGAACAGATTAAAGCTCAGTTTACCCATTGATGTGATTCTTATATCTGGGATGTTCATTTATGAATAAGCTTAATGTTTAATGATCAGGTTACTTGTTTTAACATCATTCCTTTCCCCACTACATGAGGTAGCTGACTGTGTTTGGTTACATGTTTCATCTTGGTGGTATCTTAGGATTGTTTTTCTAGAGTGCCTAGATTATAGAATGATTCCAACAATGAATAAATAATTCTTAAACCATGGAGTTGGTGTTGATGGAATGAAAATACCAAAAAATATGTTGATATTGATAAATCATGGACTCAGTTTAGATTATGCCTAGAGGGCATGGACTTCACGATAGTGATTAATGAATTTATCTTGAAATAATTTTAATGGTTAATTTAATAGATAATAAATAAATTAATGGAAGGAAATGATAAAAAAGGAAAGAATTAATTAATGTAGCTCTTTTAAATGCTTGTATTTTTATAGGATATCTAGTCTTAACAGTGGTATCTAAGAGTTCAAGTGATGTTAGATATAGTTCAGTCTAAAATTAGGTTATTCTCATGGTGGGGTTGTGATATATATTATATCTTGTAAATTTTTTGATTTCATATGCTACGCTACCCATGTCAGTTAGTATGAATGAAACCTAGTGGACTCTCATAGGGTGTTTTTCCTAAAATCTCAGTGGGAGGATGGATATATGACTACACCCTATAGCCCCAATCTATTCTATTGGTAGTTACTTGTGATGTTATGCATGGTGGTTAGTTTTCACATATATGTGTGTAGAGTTTTGTGATGGATTTTGGTTATTTCATACACATGTATCCTCAAATATAGTATCCAAATGATTATTATAGGTATGATGTGTATGGATTATTGTGGCTTGGGGTACTTACTCAGTGTATGGGTTATAATGGATTGAGGTATAATACCCAATGTATGATACACATTATATGGGATGTGGTGTCTCCCAAAAAACTACTTAGTTACTATATAGTGATGTGATATGTGATGATGTACCTAGGTGTCTTTGTGCGGGTTTATTTTGGAGAGAGATGGCTCTGGATGTTCGATGTTGGGGCAGAGTGGCAAACCAGTGGGGAAGAGGGATCAAGGTACCCTTGATGTTTCATTATTATATTATACTCTCTATTGTATGAGATAATCAGTGAGAGTTAGTAATAGTGAGGTTGGGAACTTAGTATACCTGTTTAGGTGATGAGTTAGTTTCATTGTTGTTCAATGTTCTTTAGCATGATTTCTTTATCTTTTACACAAGAGGCTCTGGGAAAGATCCTATTAATTATACTGTTATAATCACTATGTGTATATATAAACTATTTTTTAGGTCATACAGAGTAGGTTGGACATTAGGGTATATTTTACTAGCTCGTGGTTTTTTAGGATCTATTTGGGCTTTGTGGTCACAATCTTCTTTACATTTTGGTACTTATAGTTTTCCATTTAGTTTTTATAGTTTATATGGAATTGGATGTTTTCACTTGGGATTTATTTATATTTATATTTATATGTGTGTGTGTGTGTGTGTTTTTGAGAAGGTGTTGATTGGTGTGTCTATCTTATCTCTCTCTTCTTCATGTTCTCTTAGAGGGTAATGCCTCCCATATATATGTTTGTTATACCCACTATGCTAGTCTCCATCCTAGGCCCTATTGGAGGTGGGACTTAGGTAGTCACCACCTCCCTTATATCATTGATATCCCAAGAGGGGTACCCTTTGGGGGGGATGGGGTCATTATTGAGTGGTATCAAAGGTTCAGGCTGAGGGATAGGATGGATTTTGGAGTTAGGCACAGTTGAGGTTTCATGGGTTGGTAGGGAAACAGTGTCAGTAAAGTTTAGTGAGAAATGTAAATATGGGAGACCGGATGAGGCAAGGGTATTTAGGGACCCCTTATATTTGATCCAAATACCTTTATGTTTACTAAACCTATTAAATTAAGTGATACTAGTTTCAAGGTAGAGACCAAGGAAAGGATCATGCATCATTCTTATTTTCACCTATGTTTGAAATGGGTAGATCTTGGGATAGGTTAAAACCTTCACAAGATAATAATTAATTAATTAATTAATGCTACATATTCCATATTCTAGTTTTAGGAGTCTAATAGTTTGTTCTATTTATAGTCATTGCTCCAGGTTTATTTCCTCATCAGGTTTGGGTTGAAGATGTTTAGTAGGATGTTCCAGCATATCACCCTAGAGTAGAGGTCAACAATGATGACACTTGGAGGAGGACACTCTGAGAGTTTATATACCAGATTCTATAGAAGTATGGGGTATTTGTTTCATATTTGGTCATAGAAATAATATATAGAGGATATTGATATAGATTTTAGTTCGATCTATTCTCACAAGGATCACTGGGTTTCGTTGGTTGTGATGGTGTTGTGAGGAGTAGTGAGGCAGTTGTTTTTCTTATTCTGCGGGGATCCTGATGAGTCATAAGTCTTGTGGGAGAAGTTCCAAGACCAGTTCCAAGTAAATTTACTTTATTTGATAGTGAATGTGGACAATCACCAGGAGCATCTTACCCTTTAACAAGGGAGTTCCAAAATTCAGGAGTTTAGAATCCATTTTAGAACCCTTCTACAATATAATTCATACATGTTTCTATATGAGGAGGCCAAGGCGAGGAATTTTGAAGAGTATTTGTATCCCGAGATCTAGTGCTAGGTCACCCCATTTATTATGAATATGTATCTCAAGGTGATGGAGAGAGTAGAGGTTATTGAGAGGACACTGGCCAAAATCAGATCATCATGACAGGGGAGTCATCAGGATTCCTCACAAAGTAAATATGTGGTATGAGGTTCTCAGTTTCCTAGATATAAGAGCTTTTGGTCTATTTGGGGTAGTTCCCAACACTCATAATCTTGTTTCTCTAGGGGTGTTATCTCTCAAAATTATTCCAAGGTATAGGATTCATATTTTTCTTATGGAAGCTAAGGTCATCAATGGAGATAGTGATCTACCTTTCTGAGTATTCAACATGTGCTAGGTGTACCACTTCAGGTTCCTTTGTTGATGCAGTTTCATTAGAGGAAGTAGCAAAAGGGTACTCAAGATTGGGATTGGTAGAGAGGATATAGGATAGGAATATTACAACCCTAAGATTCTCATCATCCACAGATAGAATAGTGTGTTCATGGAGTTGGTCATTGGCAGGGTTAGAGAGGTTTTGAAGAAGGTTGTGGTCAACTTCATTCTTTAGTGTTTCCAACACCAAGTGAGCCAAATGTCATTGGAGGTACCCTTTTCATTTTTTTCTACATGGTTTCACACTTTTTTTATTAAAGAGTGACACACTCCTTTATATCACCTACCATCATCCATGCTCTGGTATTTGAGGTAGAGAGGCTTCTAGTTACATTGGTGTTGAATGTGTCAGTCAGATGTCGAGCTAACTTGTATGAAGTATGTAGAGACCATGAGCTAGATCTGGGACAATTATAATATTGGTTAGATATATTATGTTTATAGATACATTCATATGACATCATCATCATCATGGATTGGTTGTATTTTGTGTAGGCTATCATGGATTTATTTAGGAGGCAGGTTGTATTTTATAGCACTAATGGAGAGACAATGGTGTTTTTTAGTGAGTGAGTCCTTCAGATAATTTATAGGTGTGTTCTTTCCTTGTCTTATTTGATGGTCGAGTTTATGTTGAGCTTTTTAGAGGTTCATCAGTTGGGGTTTCCCAGGGTATTGGAAGAGTACCTTGATGTCTTTATGAATGATTTTGTAGTGTTACCCCCTCGATGGTAGATCTAGTTTGGGATCAAGCTATAACAAATCATGTCTCCTATCTCTATGTATTCATATAGGATTTAACTTTTAAGTTATGAGAGCTATGATTATATCTCAATGGTGTATTGTAGCAAGGTTTTGTTTAGTTTTGTGTGTCACCTTGGGGTTCACCATCTTTTTTGTGAAGAATTTTGATGGTATTCTGTGACTTTGTATTGATTATCATTGCTTGAACCAAGTCAAAGTAAAGAAATGATATCCTATTCTATGGATTGATGATTTATTTTATTATCTAAAGGTAGAAAGTTAGTTCTTAAAGATAAATCTACAATCATGGTATCATCATATGCGGGTGAAGGATGAGGATATCCCAAAGACTGCTATAAATTTTCATCATGGGAATTATGTTTTCACTGTGATGTTGTTTGGTGTGAAGAGTACTCCAACTGTATTCATGGGGTTGATAAATTCAGTGTTCATAGATCTACTGGATAAATTCATAGTGGTTTTCATCGATTAAATCATTGTGTACTCTGCATCTATCAAAGATCATGTAGATCATTTTCATGCTATTTTGGGAAATCTTCAACATGAGCAGCTATTTCGAGAATTTTTCAAACTGTGATTTTTGGGCTACTGATGTATGTTTCTTAGGGAATGTAATGTTCCATTAGGGATTAGTTATGGATCCTTTGAAGATATAGTAATTTGTTTCTTGGTAATCCCCCAATATAGTGGCAGATGTGTAGAGTTTCTTTGGTCATATAGGCTATTAAAGGAGGTTCTTAGTTCATTTCTATTAAGTTGTGAATACTATGATAGATTTGACTAGAAAGGATCAGGCATTCTTTTAGAATAACCAATTTCATGAAGCTTTTAAGTACTTAAAGGAGAATTTGGTCGGTGCTCCAATCCTTTGTTTTCATGTATAAGGATTTCATTTTGAGGTTTTTTGTGACACTTCATGTCTTTGATTGATATTTGTTCTAGTGAAGAATATATCAATTGTTTCTTATGGATCTTGTAAGTTATATCCCCATGAATGTAAATATTCCACCCATGATATTGATTTGGAGGTAGTATTATTTTCTTTGAAGTTGTGGCGACATTACCTCATCAGCGATCATTTTGTAGTTTTTACCAACCATAAGAGACTGAAGTATGTCTTCTCCTTTCATGACTTGAACATGTGTCATCATCGATGGATGGAATTCTTGTAGGATTACATCTTTGAGATTTTATATACACTAGGAAAGGGAAATTTTATTGTTGATGCACTGATAAGGAAGTCACATATTGATGCCATTTGTGAATCTCAAGATTCACGGAGAGTGATGGAAAAACTCCTAGTGATGAATCAATATATGGGAGAGGTTGGGGGTTAGGTTATCTTTTATAGATGAAGGTTAAGTTTTATTTGGTGTAGTGGGTGGATGAGTCTCATTTAGGAGATCATGAGGTGGATATCTGGAGGGATTGAGTTATTTTTGGTGATTTCTCTAATTGTTGTTTCGGGGATGGATAGTATCAGGTTTTGTTCTATGGAAGGAAATTAATTCCTTTAAAAATGTTTGATATAGTTATTTGTTATTTCCATAGCTCACCTTTGGTGGTACATTCTGTTGTGATAAAGATGTACCAATCTTTGAGAGGTTAGTTTTGGAGTCCTGGGTTAAAGCATACAGTTGAAGAGTTTTTTTCTTGATGTTTAGTCTGGTAGAAGGTAAATACTAAGCAGTATGCTCCTTGTGGTTTTCTCCATCCATTATATGTTCCCCTAATTAAAGTATGAGGAAATGTTGATGGAATTATTTACTAGTTTACCTTAATCTTAGGGAGGCTATGAGGCTATATGGGTGATAGTGGATAATTTTTCATAATCATCCCACTTTATAGTGATCTGAGAGTTGAGATCAATGGATTTTTTTAAGGTAGTATATAAACGAGGTGGTGAGACTCAAAAAATTCCCAAATATGATAATCTCTTATTGATATCCTATTTTTACTTTCAGGGTGTATAGAGATATCTAGCATGCTTTTGGCTCTCAATTATTCCCTAATGCTATTTTTTATCTGTAGACAGATGGTTAGATAGAGCATACCATCCAGACTCTTGAATACATTTTTCACTCATGTATCCAATATTTTAGAGCTTAATGGATTAGTAACCTTCCCTTGGTAAATTTTCCTTATGAAAATATTTTTCACTCCACCGTTGGTGTGGCACTATTCGAATATTTTTACGGATGACCTTTATGTTCTCCATTGTGTTGGACTAGGGTCAGAGAAACAAAAATTCTCATACCATAACTAGTAAAGAATATAATAGAGATGGTATAGGTAATTATAAAGAGAATTAAGTCAGAAAAAGATCATCATAAATCATAAGAAAACCATAAGAGGAGGCTTCTAGAGTTTTATGTTGGAGATCATGTGTTTCTGAATGTAACTTGTCATCATGGACAACAAAAGTTTGGTTGTTGGAGTAATCATTCTCCTTAGTTTTTGGGCCTTTCATGGTTCTGTCTCATGTTGGGGTTATGGCGTATCATATAGCACTTACTTACCACATAGATTAATAGAATACAATATGTTTTTCAAGTGTCTCAGCACTATTGATATCTTCATGATGACTCACATGTCACCGATTAGGGTGATATTGATGTTGAAGATTATGTGACTTTTGAGGAGTGACCTATAGAGATCTAGGACTTCCAATAGAAGATGTTGCATGATCATCCTATTACCTTGGTTTATATCTTTTTGAATTATGGTGGTGTGAAATATAGTACCCAGGAATGTGATTCATAGATGCACACTCAATCCCCTATGTTTTTTGTTGTTTATCTCTTCTCTGGTAATGTTGTTCTATTATGGATTTTTACCTTTAGGTTTATGAGATGGTTACATATTATTTATTGTTGGTAACCTTGCTCTAGTTTGGGAGGTATATCCCTTGGGAAAGTGTTTAGGATCTAGTTTTTTCTATTGTGTGGTTTTGTACTTGTTTCCTATGATGAGGTGGTTGAACTCTTATGATGGAAATATCCTTCAGAGGTATCTCATGGGGTGGCTATTTGGATGAACCAATTTTCTTTTTCTCTCTTGTTTATGTTTTGGATTATTGAGGATGATAATTTTTAGAGGTATCTAATATAAGGTCCTAGATCCATGTAGTCTAACCCTTTGTGTGTTTCTGAAGATCTTGGTGCTTGGATGGGACTAGAGTGGGTCTGGAGGTGTTTGGATGCTAAAAGTTGAAAACAGGGGGAACTCATGACATGTAAATGTTTCATGTCACAAATTCATAGTTCACATCTTGGGTGAGAGCCCATTCATGGCTTGAAATCTATTCATGGATTTGGTAAGGCCAATTCATGGGGTGCCTCATGGCATGTACAAATTCAAGGTTAAATTATTTGATGTGACATGTTTTTTAGTGAAACTTAAAGCCATAAATTTACATGATGTGAAAGGATTTATTATTGTGTAAATATACTATGCAACACAAATTTATAAATATTAGGTCCTATAGTTTTCTCAAACCCTTCGGCCTTCCTCTCGAGTTCCAGATGATTAGCAGTGATCCCTTCTACTATTTTATTATCCCTTTGATGGGGATTTATTTTCGGACATCCATATTCGATATGTAGTGATCTGAGGTACTATCTACCTATTCACTTAAATTTTTTGGATTTGGTACCACCTGATTCATCTTTCCATGTGATGGCAGTTCATCTCCACCTTTTTAATGGAGTTTTTCTTAGTAATTTTTTGGTGTGGTTATGTCGCAGCATCCTTGGAGAGATGTAGTTTATTTCTAGAAAGGTGGTCAAGATCTAATACATTAGTTTATTCTCATGTGAAGAACATCAATTACTTTTTGTTAAGTTATCAGTTTCTTCTAATAAATATTTACTTAAAATCATAAAGTTTTATGGTTTATCCATTTGGATGAAAATAGAATTAACCAAATAATTATTGAACCAGATTAATAATGAGTTGGATAGTGATTTCATCTTGATGTTGTTTCTTTATACCATGATAACGGTTTGCCTCTTGATTTTCTAGATAGTGTGTTATATATGTCATTATTGTTAGAATGAATTTTTATGCTATGGATTAGCATGTTTTCCTTTAATGTAAATTAATAAAGAATGTAAATGAAAAATTAATTGATTAATTGGATTGAGAATTAAAGAAGATGAATGTTTTAATGAATCCAATGATTCTTGTAATTTTATGGTAATAAAATTGATTTGATGCACATGTTTAATTGAAAATGATCTTCCTTATGTTAATAGAATTGTTAAATTATGTGAATCATGATAATGCTTGTTGAGAATGTTGATACTAATAAAAGTCATGTAAAATGAGATTAGTACTTCTCACAGTTTTATGAAACTGATTTTAATTCTAAATGTATGTTTAGCTTTTGATAGCTTATTATAGCTTGATGCCTTCGGTTTCCCATAGTTGTAACCTATGAATAATTAATTGTTTAATTAAAGATATAAAAAAATTGTTTGATAAAGTTAATTTATAGCTCTTGAGTTTCTTATTTTCTTGAGAAGGATATTTTCTTGAGTTTGGAGCTGTGAGAGATCATTTGTGTGTGAAGGTTGTATGCCTTTTTGAGGGCATATATTTCTTTATTGGTTGTGATTGTTTGTATCCTGCTACTTTTTTTATGTTCTCCATATGTGAGATTTGTTATTAAATGTGATATGGGGTGGAGAGGCCTAGATTTGATATAAGATTGGGATGGATGATGTGAGTGGGCGGCGAGGCCCAGATGATGTGGAAATAATTGACACCTATGATGGTGAGATGCATCAGGATATTCTTGTGGGTGTTGGGGATGGCGCTAAATATAGTGGAATGGGTTGACTGTAGGCTTCCACATTGATGTAGTTCTGATATTTGGGATGCTCATTTAAGAATCTATTTAATGGTCGATGGTTGGTTCACTTGTTTTTTCTACATTCATTTACCCACTACTTGAGGCATCTGGATGTGCTTGGTTGCATGTTTCTTCTTTTTGGTAGCTTAGGATAGTTTTCCTAGAGTACATGGATTATGTAATGATTCTAATAATGAATAAAAAATTCCTAAACCATGTGGTTGGTGTTTATAGAATGAAAAATATTGAAAAGATGTTAATATTGATAAACTATGGACTTTGTTTGGATTATTCTTGGAGGGCATGGACTTAAGAGAGTGATTAACGAATGTATCTTGAAATAATTTTAATGGTTAATTTAATGGATAATAAATAAATTAAAATAATTAAATGATAAAAATAAAAGAAGTAATTAATGTATCTCTTTTAAATGATGAGGTTATTATAGGATATCTAGTTTTATAAGTGGCGGATGAGAGTGTGAGTGATGTTAGCTGTAGTTGAGTCTAAGACTAGGTTATTCCCATAGTGTGGTTGTGACCAATATTATATCTTGTATATTTTGGAATTTCACACGTAGTGCCACCCATGTCAGTTAGGGTGAATGAAACCCAGTGGACTCTTGGAGGGTGTTTTCCTTAACATCCCTTTGGGAGGTTGGATGGATGACTACCCCCCCCCCCCCTAACCCCTCTCTATTCTCATGGTGGTTACTTGTGTTGGAATGCACGGAAATTAGTTTTCCTATATATGTGTGTAGAGGGTTGTGATGGATTTTGGTTATTTTATACACATTTATATCTAGATATATTATCCAAAGGATTATTATAGGCATGATGTGTATAAGATGTTATGTCTTGAGGTGATTACTCAGTATATATGATGTAATGTCTTGAGGTATATTACCAAATGTATGATACACATCATATGGTATGTGGTGGCTATCAAAAACTACTTGGTTACCATATGGTGATGTGATATGGGATAATGTGATGATGTGATGCATGAGGTTCATGTTGTGATGCCTTTTCCAGGTGTCTTTAAACTGTCTTATTTTGGAGAGAGATGGATCGGGACGTGTGATGTTGGGGAAGAGCATAAAACTAGTGGCGAATCAGGATCAGGGTACCCTTGATGTTTCATTATTATATTATATGGTCTCTTTTATGTGATAATTTTTTAGATTTTTATATGGTGAGGCTGGGAACTTAGTATACCTATTTAGGTGACAAGTTAGTGTCACTATTTTTCACTATGATTTAGTATGTTTTCTTTATCTTTTTCATGAGAGGTTCCTTGTAGGATCCTACTAAGTATAATATTATGTTAACCCTACGTATATATAAAAATTTTTTAGGTCATACAAAGAAGGTTGGATATCGGACTAGATATTACTATCTCGTGGTTTTGTAGGATCTGTTTGGGATTCGTGTTTGCTAGCATCTTTACCTTTTTGTACTTGTAGTATTCCTTTCAGTTGTTATAGTATTATAGGGAATTTCATATTTTCACTTGGTATTTCTTTATCAGTTTGTGTGTTGGTGAATAGGTTTTAATTTTTTGTGTCTACATTATCTCTATATTCCTCATGTTATCTTATAGGTTAATGCCTCCCATATTTATTTTTATTATTCCCTCGGTGCTAGTCTCTAAGCTCGGGCCTACTGAAGGCGGGACTTAGGCATTCACTACTACCCTTATCTCATTGTCAACCCTATAGGGGTATAATTTTTGGGGGGGAGGGGTTATGAAATACAATAACTTAAAAGCTAAATCTAAATATTCATTAACTAAAAGTGTTCATGTGGTAATGTGAATGAAATGGTAGGCTGAAAAAGTGATTCACTATAAGGTGAAATGGTACAAAAACCCTATATAGCTTGGTATCTCAAACTTTGGATAATTTTTAGCTTATCTAAACATATCTTATGATGTAGATTATTTAATTGTAGATATTTTCAAGATTTATACAATTGATCAAAAAATGCATCAATCCAACAAGAATATTTAAAATATCATCAAAATAAAGATAAAACATTATTTTAAAACTATTAAAAAAATTCAAACAATTACAGTACTTCAACCTATTTTTGAGTCATGTAAACATCATTTTGAAAATATTATGTAGTTTAATAAAATGACAAAAAAACTTCATATATTTCTATCCCAATAAATGTAATGTGATTCTAATGTGAATCTAAAGTGATATCATTGAAAAAAATAAACTGAAATCTATAAATTCCAAAATTATAATACTATTTCATAAACTTTGGACATTTCTTTTCACTACTTAAACAACAAATTTAGACTTCAATTAATTTTAATTAAATGTAAAAAAATGTGTTGTCATTTTAATGGAACAAGTTTTATGATAATCATATCTATATATCTCAAGTTATTATTAAATAATGAAAGAAAACAATGAAGTGATTTAAATAGAAAATTTTTCTAGTAACAAAAAACATGCAGTAAGTTCAGATCAAATTGAGAACATGCTAGTGATATAATTAGTCTTTTTCATAATTAAATAAAATAAAAATATATTTATTATATTTAATATGAAATTTTTTTCATATAAATATTCCAAAATAACAAAAGATATAACAAAAATATATAAAGGTTGTAAAACTAGTTTTCATATAAAATAATAAGAGGGTTTTTAATTTTTAAAAACAGAAAATAATAATAAATAAAAACTAACTTCAAATAGCCTATGTTATTTCCTAGTTAGTATGAAATTTTTTATAATTATATTGATTTTAGAAATATATGTTTTATCATAGTGATAACTAGGGGATTGAAAATTGATTTGGTGATTGGGTAATGAATGTTATTTTGAGAGAAGTCCGCCATTTTGGGAACCATATATGATTAAGGTAAACAGAACATGATGGAGTTTTATTTAAGGATTAAAGGTTGAATTATATTTTGGAGGAATATATGATTTTAATGTGTATTTATGGTGAATCAATTAATTTATGGAATGATTGTCATATCTTATATATTATTTGACTATGTCATATGCATTTTTATATGAGAATTTATGTGTGATTGATGTGATTTAGAGATAAATGTTAGAAGAAAATGTGATAAAATCATTATTAAATTTGTGTTTCAATCTTAGTCACGAATATATTAAATAATTTTAATGGTATTTATTTTCAAAAAAATGATTTATTTTGAAATTTGGGTATTATTGTTGAATTTTTTAGATTAATGTATTTCTTCTTCTAATAAAGGTTTACAAATTTTGGGAATTATCTTAACTTGTGCTCAATATTTTAGTTTTGGTTAATGTATAAATATAGGCGGAATAACTTTTTATCATTTTTTTGAATTATTTGATCCATTATATGTTGATTCTAGTACTTCCTGCATGAAAAAAAACATCTTTAATACCCATTATTTGGATAAAAAGATGAGATTACAGGGGAAATTGATTAAAGGGTGAAATAATACTTGTCAAGAAAGTATATTTCCTTATTATTTTAGTATTTATGGAAAATTAATTTCAAAAGTCTAGGAAAAGGGATCTTGAAACCAAAAAAATTCTATTAACTTCATTTTTAACGAATCGTTGGTCTCTTCACCCATCATAGATTTATAATTCTGTGATTGTTAACTTTCTCATGAACATGTTCTCTATCACTCTCTATCAGTAAATAGGAATTATTTTTCTCTTCTATTTCCATGTTTTCACTTCCCACCAACATTATTATATTTTTAAACTTAGTTATGTGTTATTCCATTTGACATTCATACTTCTATTTCCCTCTTTTAAGAGGAGGTTTTATTAATACTTTTTATGATGTGGGATATTAGAAAAGGTATTTTCAATGTTAAAACTTAAATTATAAATACGAATTTAAAATTGTGAGTAAATAATTTATTAAATACTTCAGAATGTGATGTCCCTATATTTAAAAATAAATACAACATTCGATAGCATACAAGATACACAACACCAAACATAAACAAACCCTAAAGTATTATTATTTAAATATGACCATTATAACCTATCTGTTGAATTGATGGTTATGAACAAGAATAACTGAATTAATAAATATATATAAAGTTACTAATAAATACAAATATATTTATTAATTATTAGTAAATAAGAATTAAATTTTTATTAATGTCATTTTATGCTTTAAAATAGGTTTCCCTCAAAAATGATTATATTTTCTTATGAGAAAATATTATAATTAATTTCTAAAGAATTTAGAAAATGTATTTGATAAAATGAAAATAACATTTTAAATCACAATATAAAAAATTATCTTGAGGTGAAATTCTGATAATTTTCTGAAAAGAGTGATTTTTAAATAAATAATGAAAAATACTGATTTTTAATGAAAATTGAATTTTCTTTTCAATTATTTAAAAATTATAATTATAATTTGGATTAGAATTAAGATTTAATTAGTTAATTTTTATTTAAAATAATTCAATTATGGTTTCTTAAATTAATTTAATAATTTAACTCACAATAAAAATATTTTATACATAAAAAGGGCATTTTTTTGGAAAAAAAATTGTTGTTTCTTCACATTTTTCTAGTTTAATTTTAAATTAAATTATTTCACTTCATTATTTTGAATCATTAAAAAAAGATTCCACATTTTGAATCAAAAGTTATAAATTTAGTAAATAGTTCACCTTTATTTTTTGGACATTTTTAATAGTAACATCAGTAAATTTTGTTACCATGGTAAATGTAAAATCGTATAATTAAGGGTTGAAGTAATATGATAAGGAGTATAAAATGAACCTAAAACTTTTCATAATTTTATTTTATGAATTAATTTCATCCATACTCAACCAATATTCAGTTATATAACATTTTTTATTTTTATGTGATTATTACCTTTATTGGATGAGTCAATTTCATCTATACTCATCCAAGAAGATGGTTCATGAGGTATGATTGGGGTGGTCTTTTCGTCCCCCATTTCTTACACAACATACAATGATTCATATATTAGGGTTGAATTTTTTACCCACCTTTTTAATCCTATCTTATGACTTTGTTCCTTTACTTCTATTTAATTTTTTCTAGGACCATATATTTTTCTGGCTCCTATGTCTTTCTTAAAAAATCAAAAATGCCACACTCTTGTTTTTAATAACTATAATATTTTTTAACATGAGAATAAAAAGAGAATATTTTTAGTTATAAATAGTAATTTGACATATATATTATTAATTTTCATTATGGTAATATATTTTCAATTTTTAGTGAATAAATAATTACCTGAAATGCATATAGAACATTGATGTAGTAATTATTCAATTAATGAAAAAAACAAATGATGTTAAAAATAGTAAAACTTATATAATTTAAAATAATTAATGTGATACATGAATTTTCAAGATAAATATAACATTTTAAGGATATCTTAAAAAAATTATTTTTATTTTTTTGTCTTGATGTTATTACATTCAAAGTAAATGAATAATTCTAAAACTGATATTATTGGTATTTTATGAAAGTATTATTTTATTAAATAATTTAAAATTCCTAAAAATAATATCTTTTTCCAAGTGATTGGTATACGGTTTAAAATATCAACTATGTTCCATTTTTTTGTCCTTTTATCCACTTATAGTAACAATATTTACCCCTTAAGAGTAAAAAACATTGATATCACCGTAATTGTAAAAATGGGTAATGAAGTAACAAAAAAAGATAAGAGTGAAAATGTAATCCAAATTTGTCAAAATATTATTGGATTAGATTATTTTCACTCATACACATATTATCTTCCAATATTATAAATTTCTATCCATTTGGACTTCAAAATTAATTTATATTAATTTAATATTGTAAGAAATTCCAAGAGTGGCGTCCCCTCTCTTATAAAAGGGAACATATTCTTCTCATTTATTCACAACTCAAGGACCATTTGGTTTGTCCAATACCTTCCCAAAAACCATTATAACATCCCTCCAAAAATTCTTTTGGTCTTATTTTTGGTATAATACCAACCTTATAGGTATTAAGGTGTAAACTAAAGAAGGTTGTCCAAAGAAGAGGTGTAGTTCTTAACCAAGTGTTTTTATTTTATTTCTTCTTCCAACTAATTAAAATAATACTTAACCACAATGATATAATAACATCAGTATCTCACATATACTTATATATTACTATGTTAATGTAATAACCTATATATATCTTCAACCTCTATCAAATGGGAAAGGAATCCATCATTCATGTGTACGGAAGACTACCGCCTCGCAAACCGATGTAATTAGTTTCCCATCACCATCTATCATAAATGGTTATAATTATAGAATTAATGTTTATATATTATATTCATGACATATTTAAAAATTTTAAATGATAATATATCATTTAATTTCTTATCTTTCCATTAACTAAAAAATGATAGTGTCGTTCTTGCGTTTGTGTGGACTACCACCTCCAAAAAGTGATGTGATTCATTTTTCATCACCACATCACATGGATTATATATATAAGTATGTTAAAAGAAAAAATATGGTATATATGATATAATTATAATTTTTTAAATTTAAAATAATACTTACCATATTTCCATAATGATCATTGAAAAATGGAAATGTTACTCATGTGTACGTATGACCTACCATCTCAATGATTGTAAAGTGATTCAATTTAAATAATAGGTTATAAAATTTTAATTTAAGTATAAAATTTTAACTATTTTATGATTATTATTTTTTATATGATGTAATAGGGACCTATTTTACTGTAGTCAACTTACCAAATCCATTCTGGACTTGTGAAATGAATATCGTCCAAACATCTGACATGAATTTAATTGATTAAATAATTAAATATAGAATTGTAACATATAAAATAAAATTAATAATTAATTTTTAAAAAAAAATATTAATTAATTAAATAATTATCCTAATTTTATTATTTAGTAATATAAATAACATACGTGACAATTCATGCTTAAGGTAATGGACTTTATTTTAAAAATTCACTTTTAAAGGTTCCATTAAAACTATTTTTTTCCATGTCCATGCTTTTAAAATTGTTTTATGGATGTATTTATATAGAGATAAAATATTTATAAAAGAAATTTTATATCAATTTTGACCTTAATTCAAATGTTTTTAAAAGGAATATTTTCATGTATTTTATACGAAACGTTTTGACTTTCTTTGAAAAAGATAGAAGGAATGTTATTTTTTAATGTATATGATGATACTAAATTTTTCTGACACCATAACCATTATTTTATGTTTGAATTTCTTTATAAGCTTCTATTTTTTCTTCAAGTAAAAACTCTCATTCACATTATTCTTAGTGTTTTGAAAAATGGGTTTTAAATGGTTATTTTTATATATAATTTTTTTTCTTATAGGTATAAAGAATATTTTTATGAGTGTAATAATGAAAATGTAAGATTACATATATTATGATTATGATATGGTTATAAGTTATTTTTTATGAGGACGGCTGGTTTTGTTATAAACTGATAATGGGTGGTCCTTTTATAAATCTCAAATTCATTTGGTAAAGGTTTGGATTTAATAGATTAGGTTTCTCTTAATATATAAGGGGAATATATTATGATGGTTATTCCAAGTGAAACCATGATGGTTATTTTATGTGTAATTGTGATGGCTATTTTATGTGTAATTGTGAATGTTTTTCTATTTTTATGGGTGATATGAAAGTGATTCCTCAATATACCTATATGTTTAATTTATTCTTGTTCTGGGTTTTTATGGAAAACTTATGATTGAAATGGTATTATTTTAAAAAGAAAGTATGTGATGCTTTTTAAGGGTGAAATGTATAACTTTGTGAAATAATTATTATGATTTTTTCATGATTTCAAAGTAAAATTTATGAATTTTATTTTTCCTATAATATTTCTTATGAAATGTTATATGAAAATAATTGGGCTGTAAAGTTGATTTCATGTGTAAGAACATGTTTATTTTGAACCCAAAGTTTATTTTGAAAGGGGCACATTTTTATAATTATTCATAGACTAATAGTTTATTACTTTCTTTTTATGTCCCTTACTGAGATTTTTGTTCTCATCCCATGTTTTAAAAAAATCATAGGGTTTAAGAATTATTAAAGGAAAGGAATATTTCAAGTTGAAATTTATGAATATTTTTCATGAAAATAAATCATGTTTTGCTTTAAAAGTTTTATATTTTGAAAATAATGGATACTGATCAGTAGTGTCCACTTCTTAAAATATGGTTTTTTTATATAAGATTTATAACCTAATTATATAAGAATCTAAAACTAAAAGGTCCTTAGTAATGTAAGAAAGTCAGTTATTGTCAAAATACACTAGATTATGTGATTTTTATGGTTAGGTTCTCACAATATGACTCTTCCAACTACATCTAATACAAAAAAACATTACTCTACAAGTAAGAAAGGATAAAATTAAAGTTATGTTTGTAACAATGGAAACTATTATAGGTATATATATTTTAATGGTTGAAGGGAAAACCCCCTTTATTGAACATAAAAAAGAAAGGAAACCCTCTTGTGAGGACTAGGGTAAGAGGTAACTCATTACATGATAGGGGCACAAATGCCTTTAAAAACAGGACCTGAAGGCCTTAATAATGACTCAAATGACATAAGGGGAGTGGACATCAATAAAATAAGATGTAAGCATTATATTTTCATGTACTGTTTATATTTTATTATATTCTAACCAATTATTTAGTGTTACTACAACAAAACCTACGTCCATTAATGTCAGCATTGTACCAAGTGAAACTCAACTCCCTTTGACTGGATTATGAGATAATGGTAAAATAAACATTTTTTAATATAATAATCAATGAAATTACAATATTTATTCATAAATATTAATAATTAACATAACATACTCAAGTATAGGTTTATTGATGATTTATTATCTTCATCAACACATTTCAACATCGCATCTGCAACCATTATTTTCTTTAACATTAATGTAGTTACAAAAAAATGTTATCATTTCAAACTAAATCATTTTCATATTAATTTAGAATATGTGTATTTAAAAAACACTTTTCAAATAAATTTTAACAATGAACTCGTCATTGATTATAATGATGGTATGAGCTTATGTGAAGTTTATATGTTCAATATATATATATATATATATATAATTTTCCTTGTATTATTCATTACAATGAACTATTTATATTAAGAATATGATAAATATATTAGTTATGGAAAAAAATATTCTTAAAAATGAACAGAAATTAAAATACATATAAATGGGCATACAACAGTTGAACATATTGATATTTCATTTCCCATTACATTTTTTCAATTTATATTTTCCAGTTTTCTTATTATTTTACATTTTAACTCAAAATATATTAATTGAAAATAGATTACTTGGATATTAGTGATCCTTAACACTATTGTATATATTGTTTATTTATGTTTTTGTTTGATGAAAGAGTTAAATGATACAAAGTACAAAAATCTCATAGGTTTTCATTGTGTTGTTATCTTGGTAAAATCAAACTATCTGAATTTGATACCCCACTTGAATACCTAAAATCCCTTATTTTTTATGATAATTTGAATGAATAAAGAAACTTTAAGGATATTTTTTACCTTTACATTATAATGTTCTATTTTATAACAATGGGTAAGAATTGATAATTCTGTAAATACTAGAGGTAGTCCTTATATTTATAGGCTCAATGGAAAAAACTATCACTGTATTGAATGTTTTTTCACCTAATGCTCGTGACCTAAAATTTACCCAACTATATATTTTTTACAATTCAAAAAAAGTAAAAAATAGGATTTGATCTGTGAATTACTTCAATGATATCTCACTTACGCATTGCTGATTTATTTGATTGTTTTCTTCAATTTACACCTTATATTTTTTCCACAACTCTAAGAAATGATATAGCTTCCTATATCAACTTTATAGTTTTGGAAAATTCATAGTCTATCTTTCATGAATGCAATCAATTAATTCATCAATTTATAACTACAGGATAATTATTCAGTAAAAATTCTAGCACATAGTTGAAACTAAGGCTAATTAGATGAATTATATTGGACTCATATACATAAAACCTGCCAACATCATTAGAAATTTCTATGATAATAGTTGGTGATATCAAATATGTTAATGAGGATAGATATATCATCATATAAACATGATCAGGTGACTTGTAATGTATAAATGAGCTTTATCCTCTATATATTATGTTGAAATATACCATGATTTTTTCTATCAGTAAAGATGTGTATTATGATAATGTTTATCATAGTTCATATTATATAACATAAAAATTTCATAATGTAACAATGAGAGAGTAATTTTTATACCATCTTCAATTTGGACCAAATTAGTAAGTGTGACTCTTACATTCAAGATGACTCTTACAACAGTTTGTATTTTATTCATATACAATGGTTGAATCTCAATGTTTGTATTTCATTCTATTTAATCAAAATAAATTAAGAGTATATTTATAAATTTGTTTTTAATATGATTACCTAATAGGTGAGAATGATAGTACACTTTATGGAAAACATATTATTTTCCCTTTATCTTTCATTGGTGGACCCAGATACATGATTCAAAAAAATAAAGATAAAATAGAAATTTGTAATTAGGTTGGACATCCTTATATGTTTCTCACTTTAACATGAAACCCCTATTGTCTTGAGAATACATGATTTCTCAACAATCAAAACCTTAATCCAGTGGATTGTCCCCAAATACTATCAAGAATTTTCAATATCAAGGTTGTCTATTTAATGAAAGATTTAAAAGATGGGCTTTTTTTAAGTATCATGCATGTATCATTTTTTATCTTTGAATTCATTATAATATTTCATTAAAGCCTTTTTTTTAAATCAGGTTACTATGATCTACTTTTTTATACAATTGTATAGACTATTGAATTTCAAAAATATGGCTTTCCACATGTCCATATACTTTTATTTCTTTAATATCCATATAAACTTTCAAAAACTGATTTTATATATTAGATACCTTTAGCTGAAATACCATATAAAAGGGAGAAATCCCTTATATATGAATGTTTCAAAAACAACATGATTAATGGACTTTGTGGTGATGGTAAACCATGACTATCTTGCCTGAAAAACTTTAGGTGTTAAAAGTTTTTCCTAAATAAATTTCTAATACTTTAACTTTGGACAATGATGGATATTCCCCATATAGAAGATGAGATAGTGTTTGAATGGTATCAAAGAATGGTGTTGAAATGGACAGTCATTATGTTGTCCCTTATAATCCAACTCGTTTGGTTAAATACCAGTATCACCTCAACATTGAAATATGTAATGATACTTATTCAACAAATTATTTGAATATACATTAATAAAGGGCATGAAAAATTCATAGATTCACTATATGGAACAAAAAATATAGAGGAAGGTCAGAAATAGGTAAATGTGATAAAAATGTATTATGAATGTTGGTATATTTCACCATGTGAGGCTGTTTGGTGAGTATATGGTTATGAAATCCATTTTAGGTATCCCCAAATTGAGATATTGTACTTCTAGTTTCATGGTGATCAAAACATAACTTATTCATATGGATATATCCTTGATGGAATTCTATCAAAAAAACAATCTCCCAAACAGTGTTCATCACATGGTTCAAAGAAAACCCAAATTGCCCTATGGAAATTTGCCTCACTTATACTGAATTTTCTATAAAGTTTTTTTTACCATAGTCAAGAATGAAGATGGTATCCTAGAATGTGAGGATTTTTGTAAGAACCTGAATCTTCATTTTGGGTATAGATCTTGATTTTGGGTGTTTCTTAGGACAAAAGAAGAAACTGAAATTTTTTAAGTACATGTTGTGTACTTTTGAGTACACTCTGTGTACCTAGTTTCCGCATATAGATGTGTACTGGCCATGTAATGACCAATTATATGTCAATGTAGGTGACCTGGTAGTCTACCTAAAATGGGGTCCGGTTGATTTAACGACCCGGACCCAAACAGCCACCCGAACAGTGCTAAACGGGTCGGGTGTTACTACCTTAGGCGCACCTCCCCGAATGCCAAAGGTTGTTGACTAGCATTGAGGGACTGATAGGTATAGTGGGGAGGATATACCATTTCGGAGGATAATAATAAAGTTACTGATCCATGTATAATAGTAGAGATGCAGCGGAATAAACAACTCAACATACTCGAACCAGACCCACAGAGCAGAAGAAATAAGTATAACAACATCAGCAGAAATAACCACAACGGCATGCTGATAACATGTAACTACTACTGAACAATGAAACATACATCCAAATAAATTCATACATATCTGAATATAAAAAGGTGCCAATGTCTAACCAACTATAGCTACAACAAATAAGAATGTTGATACAAAAAGGAAACAAACAGAGTAACTCCAGCTAGGTAAGACCCCAAGGTCCATACCATCTCCATGCAACAACTAACGTAGCCCAGCTCCTAAGGCTAGCCTCATTCCTTCACATAAATCCATAAAGTCTACAAGTGTCCCGAAGGGCCCGTACATGGTGTGAGAAAAATCTTAGTAGGATACCACCCAACGGTGCGTACCTAATATAAGTGTTTAAGTAGGAATGAATTTATAAGAAAAACAGTAAACAGAATGATGCACAAATAAACAAAAACTCCACTAGTTCTCAGCAGCCACCATGGAGTGTCACCTGCTTCGGCCAACGCCGGAATCTCTGTCGTGTAACCCCACACCTTGTGCCACCTGACACCGCGTGTATTAAGTACCGATGTCCCGAAGGCATGCCCAAGAATAGTAACTCGGCACCTTGTGCCTTCTGACACTCAGTTCCTCAAGTACTGACGTCCCGCCGGCACGCCCAAGAAGTAACCCGGAGGAACAGTGATGTCTGCCCTAAAATAACGTATCTGTAGGGACAGTGACATCATCCCTCAAATAACAGTGAGCCTCAACCCCTAACCTGATAGCCTTAATTCTATCCTCTGAAGGGTCCTCACCTCCCACGTGGATTTCTACAGAAAGCACCCCCAACCAAAGTACCTAAACTGCATCTACGGGGGCCTTTACCCACATGAGTGGTCAAAACCACCTCATCACGGAGTATCTCTGTGTGCACACTACTCAAAGTTCCGGGTGAGCGGTGATCACCAAAATAACACCTAAGACACCACACATATGACACCTCGTGTCCCTACAACCATGCTGCTCAAGTCTGATGGCATCACCATCCAAGTAACCTGGGCCATGCCCAACCTGACAGTTGTACTACCTCAAGCTGACATCCATGACGCCCAATCTCGTGGTCAAAACCACCCAAAGTAACCTAATCCAAGCCCAACCTGTGATCAGCATCACTCAATAATATCTGGGCCATGCCCAACACCACCCCAAGGATCCAGCATATGCAATTCAACAATCGCATATATAACATATTTAAATAGAAAACATAAAAAGGAAAAACATTCTAAATAGTTTAATTTACCTAACCCAACGGTTAACAATCAATAGCACTGAGATCTTGAATGCCCTTAACAATTTATATCAGGATTAATAAATTAAACTCAACGGTTTATAACAATAATTTTTCAATTTGATCCATTTTGGAATCCCCTAGACAAAATGCCCCGATGAGCAACGACCCCTCACCCGGCCCTGCTCAAGAAAAACTGGTAACAGGGCATACCCAAAGGCATCCCATAGGTCCAACAATCAATTCAATATAAAACAGTAGATAAAACGGGTCCCTCTCAAAATACCTGAAAACGTGCTGAACACCACACCACCCAAATGACCACGAAAACACAAAAAAAGGTATGAACCACCTACCTGAGACTCATATGATGCTACTCCTCCGATAACAGCCTCTAATTCAGTCTAAAATTCAGTATATCTTCAAAAGATTCAAAACCTCTCAAACCCCTATAACTCATTCTAAAACAAAAATCAAACAAAACAGACCAAGGGGAATCGAGGCATTACCAAGGGGGTTCCAACGCATCTAACTATGATTGAATCTGACTTTGTACGAAGATTAGGTCGAGAGAAGAAGCTTCTACTGGCTTGGTTCGCGAAACCCAGTGGAACATATGAGTTCTGCCTAAAAAACGAGGCTACTACCCGTTTTAGCGGAAAACAATAAAGTACACGGCGTGTACTTTAGGACTACACATCGTGTATATTATTTAACTGTTCATTTGGTGGCTGGAATTCCGCTGAACTACTTTCCAAAACCTCCTGACATGAGTAGATGGTGTGTACCTAGGGGTACATGGCATGCACTAGGTTTCACTTCTCTTTATTGCCGACTTACCCACACGCTATGTATATCCCTCATACACAGCCAGACTACATAACATATCCAGGAGGAACACGACATGTACTTGGTTAAACAAATCTACCCGGCCAACAAGTCTACACTCCATGTATGGCCTCCACATGGTCAGAATACACGACATGTCTAAAACTACACATCGTGTAGTAAGAAATTTTCTACACGGTAATCACACGGCATGTACTCAGAGAGCACATGGTCGATCCCTCGCTTAACATATACATGGCGTGTACTTAAAGTACATGGTGTGCAGTTTAGAAATTTCTAGAAACTTTCCATTTTCTCCTGTTTCCTCATAAACAAGTAAAAAATTCAAACAGGGTCGGGATTTTGACCCATTCTAAAAACCCAAGTTCTTACAATCTCCCTGCCCTAACATAGCTCATCCCCGAGCTATCAAACAAAACCTGGAGATGGCACCAAATATACCACCCTGATTGAAGTAACACGGACTTCCCCAGTCTCGAAGGTCCCGGCTAAATTCCTCAAGGGGGCTCCCCACCTTAGGAATCGCCTAACCCAGTCTCAACCCAAAAAAACTCAAAGAAAACAAGGTTTACTAACCTGTTTTCCGGATGCATAGTCCTTCCATGATGCATCGTCACCCCTGCGCCTTTTTGGTGCTCATGTGTCGTCCCTGACACCCAACGTATCCCGCACTGCATCAGTATCTTCCTCCAAGAGGTCATGTATCCCATGGATGCTCAAAACGAACCTAGTGCCTAGCACCTCAAGTAACCCACATCATTGATTCCCTGATGCTCACAGCACCTCAAGTAACCCACATCCTCGATGCCACGATGCCCACGGCATCTCAAGTAACCTACATCCTCAATTCCCCGAATTCTAAGCATCCCATACATATATATATATATAAATATATCACGCACCCGATATGGTGCCAATCCCACTGACTAGTATCTAGTCAGTCCACATATATCCTGTGCATCACGTGCACTCAAGACAGACATGCCTATACAGGTCATGCCAAAAAGGAAACATGGAAATCACAGCCACACTGCGGTGTACTTATAACCATCATTGGCCCACCAGCCTGCTCAGCCTATGGAAGCTCCACAGGGTGAACCTGACCTAAATTAAAACTGCCTGATGCCTGACCCCCCCTGTGGTGCTGCTCTAGCCACCAGCCACAGACCCCTCAATTGGATCCTGCTGTCTCTATCACGTCCTCCACGTGCAGCTGAACCTCGGCTACCCACTCCTGGTACTGAACTTGATCCAACTCCAGATGCCACCGTCTGTCCTGGTCCTTGCCTACCAGCTGTCTAAGAAGGTAGCCTACAAACCCTCTCCAGATGCCCGACCTGTCCACATGCCTGACACTCCTTTGGAGGCCTATCGCACTGAGTCTAAACATGTCATGGATGTCCACACTAAAAGAAAATCACTAAAGAACTAATGTGAGGTGGTCTAACAGAATCCATGACCTGATTACCCTGCTAGAACTCATCCCATCCTCTCTTCCTGCTATCTAAACCATCACATAAAACTGTTGACCGACCAACCTGGGGCTTATCCCTCTGGTTTCCCTCTGCTATGAGCGCCTGGTTCACCACCTCTGAAAAAGAACCCAGCCCTCAAAATATTCACCTGGATCCGAATGGAATGTCATAATCCATCCTCAAATCACCTCACCCTGATCGCGTCATCGCTTACCATACCAGGTGAAAATAGAGACAACTCTGTGAAGGTAGCTGTATAGTCCATGACAGACATGTCTCCCTACTGAAGACTCAAGATCTCCCAAGATCTCTTTGCTCTCAGTGTCTCTGGATAAAAGTGATCAAAGAACATGTCCTTGAATTCCTTCCATTCCAATCCCTTGTGCCTACGAGCCTGAACCTGCACATCTCACCAATGCTTCGCTGGTCCTCTCAGCATGTATGTCTCCAACTTGACCCTCCACCCCGGAGGCGTCTTGAGCTGCTCGAAGATCATCTGCATAATCTCTAGCGGGTTCCCAACCGCCTGCGGACCACCCTCACCCTGAAAAAGTGGTGGGTGCTGTGACTGGAACTCCCGCGTCAGATATGCCATAGATGGCTCTGTACCATGCGTGCCTCTGTCGATCCCCTGCAAGACATGCACCAGGCTCGCTCGGAGTTTCTCATCGAGCCATGGCCCGAACGATTCCAAACCCGGCTGTTTTCCTGCCTGCACTATATCCTGAACCTAATCATTTCGCTGAGCCTATACCTGCGGATCCTACTCTGCCTACACCGGATCCTGAACCTGATCCTGAACCTGCGGCACTATACCATCTCCCATCTGACACTCCATCTGAGTCGCCCAAAAAGGAACCTGCTGAATACCATAAATAGTCAGACATCCCATATATATATATACCAATATATATTCAATGAAGATAAAGAAAGTAGTAAAAGGTAGTGCATAACTACTACCCTCACTCTACCCCACCGCAACTCATTCCCCACGGCATCCCGGACTCATGGCCTCCTTACCCGCCCCTATCAGGGACAAGTATCAAAATTACCTTGGGTCATGCCCATCCTGAAAACTAGCATTGCCTCTAACCGACGACCGAGTCGCCCAATCCTGGTGATCAAAATCACCTCAACCGATAGTACCTGCCTGCTCTCATAAGATCCAGACCCAAATATCCTACCACATGCAATTCTACAAATATAAAGCATGGAATACACATTGCAACTACAATAAATTATATCAGGAATTTCACCTATTCACAGTTCAGAGCATAAAAGCATGGAAATTGATTTTTTATTCACATGGTATTATCACTTCACAAGGCATACGTGCAGTTATGAAATTGAAATACCCTAAAAATGTGGCTATCAAAAGCCAAGAAAACAAGCCTTGCCATACTGGGCCAAGGTCCAAGTCTCCATTACCACGTCGGGTCAAGGGTTACATATCAGAATCAATAACATCACACAATAAGTGAGCCACCAAGGTGGAAATCATATAAATTGTAATCTAAGAAAAATAAAACAGTAATTCCCATCCATGGAAACTTGGTCCATCCCTCGTACCTGGGGCTGCAGGCACCCAAGAACAAGCTAGAAACTCAGTTCCAGTAACAACCTATCTCAAGTCTACCATATCCCAAATAGTAAAACCAACAGAAATAAAAAAGAGAAGTCTCAATCTCATTAGTAGCCAGTAAAACGATGCTACTAAATCCCTGTCAAGAACTCCTCTGATACCACTTTGTAATGACCCGGACCCGAACAGCCACCCAAACAGTGTTAAACAGGTCGGGTGTTACTACCTTAGGTGCACCTACCTGAATGCCAAAGGCTGCTGACTAGCAGTGAGGGTCTGATAGGTATATTGGGGAGGCTATACCCTCTCGGAGGATAATAATAAAGGTATTGGTCCAAGTATAATAGTAGAGATGCAGCAGAATAAACGACTCAGTAGACTCAAACCAGAGCTGTAGAGAGGAAGTAATAAATATAACAACAGTAGTGGAAATAAACACAACAGCAAGCTGATAAAATGTAACTACTACTGAACAATGAAACATGCATCCAAAATAGGTCATACATATCTAAATATAAAAAGGCACCAATGGCTAACCAACTGTAGCTATAAAAAATAATAATGCTAATACAAAAAGGAAACAAACAGAGTAACTCCATCTAGGTAAGACCCCAAGGTCCATACCTTCTCCATGCAACAACTAACGCAGCCCAGCTCCTAAGGATGGACTCTTTCCTGCACATAAATCCATAAAGTCTACACGCGTCCTGAAGGGCCCGTGCAGGGTGTGAGACAAATCTCAATAGGATACCACCCAACGGTGCGTACCTAATATAAGTGTTTAAGAAGGCATGCATTTATAAGAAAAATAGTGAACATAATGATGAAAAAATAAATAAAAATTTCACCAGTGCTCAGCAGCCACCATGGAGTGTCGCCTGCTTCGGCCAACACCAGAATCTCAGTCGTGTAACCCAACACCATGTTCCACCTGACACCACGTGTCTCAAGTACCGACTTCCTGAAGGCACACCCAAGAATAGTAACTCAGAACCTTATGCCTCCTGACACCTCATGCCTCAAGTACTGACGTCCCGAAGGCACGCCCAAGAAGTAACCCGGAGGAACAGCGATGTCTGCTCTCAAATAACGTATCTAGAGGGACAGCGATATCTGCCCTCAAATAATGGCACGCCTCAGCCCCCAACCTGATAACCTCAATTCTATCCTCTGAAGGCTCCTCACCTCCCACGTGGCTTTCTACAGCAATCACCCCCAACCAAAGTACCTAAACCGCATCTAAGGGGGCCTTTACCCACACGAGTGGTCAAAACCACCTCATCATGGAGTATCTCTGTGTGCACAATACTCAAAGTTCTAGGTGAGCGGTAATCAACAAAATAGTACCTAATCCACCACACATCTGACACCTCGTGTCCCTGCGACCATGCCGCTTAAGTCTGATGGCATCACCATCCAAGTAACCCAGGCCATGCCCAACCTGACAATCGTACTGCCTCAAGCCAACGTCCATGATGCCCAATCCCATGGTCAAAACCACCCAAAGTAACTCGGGCCAATCCCAACCTGTGATCAGTATCACTCAAGAATACTCGGTCCATGCCCAACACCACCCCAAGGGTCCAGCATATGAAATTCAGCAATCACATATATAACATATTTAAATAGAAAATATAAACAGTCAAAACATTCTAAATAGTTGAATTTCCCTAACCCAGCGGTTAACAATCAACAGTACTGAGGTCTTGAATTCCTCTAACAAATTATATCAGTCTTAATAAGTTAAACTCAACAGTTTATAATAATAATATTTCAATTTGAACCATTTTGGCATCCCCCGGCCAAAATGCCCCGATGAGTAATGGTCCCTCACCTGGCCCTGCTCAAGAAAAACTGGTAACAGAGCATACCCAAAGGTATCCCATAGGTCCAACAATCAATTCAATATGAAACAGTAGATAAAACGGGTCCCACTAAAAATACCTGAAAATGCGCCGAAGTCTGCGCCACCCAAATGACCATGAAAACACAAAAAAAAGGTATGAACCACCTACCTGAGACTCGTACAATGCTACTCTTCCGAAAACAGCCTCTAATTCAGTCTAAAACATGGTAGATCTATAAAAAAGTCAAAACCTCTCAAACCCCTATAACTCGTTCTACAACAGAAATCAAACAAAACGGCCCAAGGGTATTTGAGGCCTTACCGAGGGGGTTCCAACGCATCTAACTGTGATCGAATCTGACTTCGGACGAAGATCCGGGAGAGAGAAGAAGCTTCGGCTGGCTTGGTTCGCAAAACCCAACGGAACATATGAGTTCTGCCTCAAAAATGAGGCTACTTCCCGTATTAGCGGGGAAAAAAAGTACACGGCATGTACTTTAGGACTACATGCCATGTATATCATTTAAATGTTCATTTGGTGGCTGGAATTCCATTGAATTACTTTCCAGAACCTACCAACATGAGTACACGGCATGTACCTAGGGGTACACGGTATATACTGGGTTTCCCTTCTCTTCCTCGCTGACTTACCCACATGCCATGTATATCCCTCATACACATCCAGACTACACAGCGTGTCCAAGAGAAACACGACGTGTAATTTGTTAAAAATATCTACCCGGCCAGCAGGCCTACATGCCATATATGGCCTCCACATGGTCAGACTACATGACATGTCTAAAACTACACGCCGTGTAGTATGAAAATTTCTACATGGTCATCACACGGCATGTACTCGGCGAGCACACGGTCGGTCACTCGCTTAACATATACAGGGCGTGTACTTAAAGTACATGGCGTGTAGTTTGAAAATTTCCATAAACTGCCCATTTTCTTCTGTTTCCTCATAAACAAGTCAAAAATTCAAACAATGTTGGGATTTTGACCCTTTCTAAAAACTCGGGTTCTTACAGTTGAGGCTAGTACACGGTTTTTATATTAAATGAACATGCCATGTACTTTTCTTTTTACTTGATTAATTAGGTTGGGGTCACGTCTCACATCCATAACACCCTTCTTCTCCTCTTATTTCATATAGGAGAGCGACAGAATGCCGAATAACTTTGAACCCCTCCCATTTCTCTATTTGAGCTCTGATTGAGACACTTCCAGGTGCATTGGATTACCACCGGTGAGTTCTCTCTTTCCCTAGATCATTTCTTCCTAATTATTCCTCTCTCATGGGTATTTTAAGGATGACCTTTTTTACCCTTTTGTAGATCTACATCATTCTAGGTTGATTCAAGGGCCTACGTTAAAGAGTATCAATCGTACGACGTCGAGGTAGGTGGTCTGTGCCTTTCTTTGATTGTCTTTGGATTATATATTCTTAGAGTGATGAATACCCATATTTGGGGTATTTCATATTTTTTAAATTTAATCTATTATTTACCTTATATGGATTAATTGATTGAAAGGGGGTTGTTTCATATGTGTATGGTTAGATGCCTTGTTTGTAGGACACCCCATGGATGTGTTTCCCTAATTTGACTATTTACGGTCACTTGGCCTAGGTTTCCAATGAGGCATACCTTGTTTCCATGCCTTGAATTGTTTTAGTATGAAGTTTTATTGATTATATGAATTGAATGTGTTATGATTGTGGATTTTATCCATGTAGTAGTTATAGATTACATGTGTTTCCTTGTTATGATATGTGTGTTGTTTTTTCCAATGGACCGTGAGAGCCTTGGACTAGGAAAAATGTGGGGGTTTCCTTGTTTATTTATATATGACTATGAGAGACTTGGTGTAGACTTTGACCTAGGTGTATTGAACGTGAGAGCTACCCAGGAGGTCATTTATTATTATTTATGCTATTTTGACCCAGTGGGTATTGACCGTGAGAGATACCCGGAGGTCATTTATAATTTATTGATGTCATGTGGACCCATGGTTATTAACCTTGAGAATAGGTCAAGTGGTCATTTGTAATGGATTAGTGCTATGTTAAACCAAAGGGGTTAGACCTTGAGAGATTTCCCAAAGGGTTTCTTATGAATGATTGAATGATTTTGACAATTCTTCCAAGACAAAACACAAGCTTAGACTCGGTCTTACTTGTTTGTTGAGATGGTCTTCTAAGACATCCGTTTCGTTACTGTTACATGGGGGGATACAGAACCTAGTAAAGATCCTAGGATTTCATTATTCAATGGATTGAATAATTAACTAATGTAAATAAATTTAATTGAAAATTGTGGGATTATTTACTTTTGAGTAATTCCTAGTTTATTTCTTCATTTCTTCATATTTCCTTCTATATATATCCACTGACAGTTAGGCATAGATCTTGTGGTAGTTACCTACTGGGATTTGTCTCACATCCTATTTTGATCATTCTTTTGTACTCAAACAAATTATATGGTTTTTGGTATAGATAAGGCCAAGCACCCTTCTTCATCAGGTACATGATTTCCATTGGAGATGGAGAGCATAAGACCAAGCTGAGGCTTGCGATATTGTTGGTGTTTACTTTCTTTTCTATTGTACTTTGGATTCTATATTTTTTTCAGAATTGTGACTTGTTTGGAATATTTCCTAGATACATGTGACATGCATCATTTATATATGCTCTAGTTGTTATATTTTTATAAGTAATTTGTTGTAACTTATGTTGTTAGTATTACTATTTCTGCTACTGTTTACTATTTGTTTTCCATTGTGTATACTTTTCCAATGAGGGAATAATTTCACCATTATTAGACCTTGGACCTCACTACTAGTCGACAGCCTCTAGAATTTGGGGAAATTCTCTTGAGGTCATGTGACCAACCGGGTTCAGGGCACTTTGGGATGGCACCTGGGTCTAGGATGTTACCAAGTGGTTTCAGAGGAGTTTATTTTCTTCTTTGTCTTACTATTTGGAGCCTATAGATAAGGATAGGAAGGATTACGTAGTTGGAAATAAGTTTTTCCCAGGAGTAGCTAACCCGGGTATAGGGAAAATCCAAATTTACCTCGAATATTGCAATTTTTATGGCTTTGCAATTGTTACAGTTGATTTGATTTCACTATTGGGTGATTCACTTGTTTTTTATTATTATTATTGATATAATTGTGGTTATATTTCTATTAAAACCTAATTAGATAAGGTTATTCCATCTCATGCATCATATAAAAACTTTCTAGTGATCACATGTCATGCATTCCTGTCATGCCATTTAGGATGCATTACTAATTGCATGTTGTTGTAATAGATATTGTGATAGATATGCATGTTGTTGCGATAGATACCCTGATATAATACCTTCTATTTTGATAGGGTATTGGAATATGTAAATTTTCATTTGGATGGAAGCCAAACTTTGGTCCCTGGGGTGTTATGGGCCCTCTTGGATCAAAATTTGGTGGATCATTTTTGAGATTTAATTGAATTTTTTCAAGTTATGATGTGAAAAATGATGTCAAACTTTTATTCATAGGGATTATGGGCTCCCACATGTCAGATTTTTTCATTCCTTGGAAAAAAATTAAGTTTTTAAGGGTTTTGAAGAAGTTTTAGAGGCTTACTGTGCGAAAACCTAGACAACACAGTGTGTGTTGTTATGAACACACACCATGTGTTCTTATGTTTTGGAAGAAACAACATTTCTTAAGTACACACCGTATACCGTATGTACATTCCATGAAGTCTTTAACTGTGTGACAGACTGTGTGAGTAGAGACATGGGATTGATAAACATTTGGTAGAACATGATGTGTGCTGGGAGTATATGTTATGTCGTAAAGACCATGTATATGGTCGTGTGACCAATGAAATGGGTGGATGAAACTTAGGTTGTACACACTGTGTCTCATTTATGCATGTCGTGTATATTCAACCATGTATCTGACCATGTGACTAATGACACGAGGGGTTAGAACATAAGTAGTACATGCAGTGTCAGGGGTGAACACGCCATGTAGTGTTACCCAGAAGAGAACTGTGTAGTTTTATCCATGTAGAAGTACCTGGGTAGGAGGGAAAATTCAATTACACTCCATGTATTAGGAGGAATACGCTATGTGTAAGGGGTGTTACATGACCAGGATGGGCAGAGGTGTAGAGACCCGAAGCTTGACATACATGGACATTTCATTACATTTGCGGAATACTTAGTACATAACAAAACACACACACAAGGACCGTAATAGTTTAGTGTCTTTGGAAACTTGGAATAAAATCTTCTAATCGTGGTGAAAGATCTTCAATATCTCCCATAAAGATCTTCTTTTTTTTTCTAAAACCTTTCATTATATCCTGGGGAAAAGAAAACATAAAAGGGTGAGCTCAAATGCTCAGTAAGGGTAAACAAAAGAAATATAAATCTCATCGTATACACAAGCACATAACTTTTGGAAATCTTAACCTGCAAAAGAGATCATAATTTCATAACATGGGATAAATCATGGAAGTGAAATGTAATAACAATAATCATAACTTAAAACATGAAACTTTGTGGCATACACACATAATCATAGAGAATCATTTCTTGTTAGTCAAGACTCATTGCCAAGACTATCTTAGTGGACAAATTCCCTTTCTGAATCGAGTCACCCTCGTTTCAGTCCTGTTTCACTGAACCGGTATAACCTACCATTCCAGCCATGTCTATCTCATGAGATATAAAATCTTTACCCAATGCATCGGAGGGAGATATAGGTCCCACCCATCTCATAATGATACCATTCTTATGTGTGCCACAAAATCATAAACCATACATCATTTCATAACCCATGTAATAAAAATGGGAATCTTAAACATCGTGACATCATAAAAAAATTCATATAAGATAAAGGAATTTATAAAAATAATTCCATCACAACATAATCAAATCAATGTAATAATAGGGATAAAAACAGAACCCTTTATTATCTTAGATGGAAGATAATTTTGATAAAACACTTGAAATGAATTCTTGAGGAAAATATCCTTTCTTCTTTAAAAACATTTTTCCTTTCTTAACATGTCATAAAACTTTAAACTAAAAGAAGTTGATTAAAAATAAACTTGAAAACTTGTAAAGGAAGCTTCTTGGAAATAATGTTTTAAAAATCCATTCATGCCGTATAAGTTAAAAAAAACATTCTTCGTACTTTTTTCGGAAAAGTCAAAAAGTACCTCGTACGAAAAACGACAAAAGATTCCTTTCATATCTTTTACTAAAATCTCACCGAAGGGTAAAATTGGATTTAAACAATTTTAGGTGGATGGAAATAATATTACATATTGAGGGAACATGGATGTGGATGATAAAATACACCCCAGTAAATTTCAAAGTATAAACAATCTCGGATAAAAATGAGATTGTGATATTTCCCTTACCTTAGGTCCGATTTGCTTCGTATGTGTCCGAACCTCCTGTATAATGATTTAAATAATGTCATTGACTTATTACAGAATCATATTCATTGTTATGATATCATATATGGTTCACTTATGACTTTATATTACCCGTTCTTTTGTAAATTCCATGTTAAAGAAGCGTTTTGGGTAAAATCGTTTCATTTATCGTATGTGTTTTGACTTGTTGTTCTTGAAATTATTATTACTTATATCACGATTTACTTACTTCCAGAATATAAAATATTATTTATATATCATATATATTCAGTATATATATATATATAATAGATAGATAAATGAAATGAAAAACACCGTTCATGGAGACGGTAGTCCGTACGTACGCATGAACGCTGTTTTCCTTTCCTTATTGTTTTGAATGGAAGTAAGTAGATGACATACATATATATATATATATATAAATAAATCCAGTAGATTTATAATGTCATATATTTCATTATTATTTCTTATATATACTTTATAATCATTCTTAAATGGTTAACATGGAGAATGAATCTCATCGTGTCGTGGAGACGGTAGTCCGTACGTACGCACGAGCGATGATATCATTTCCATAAATATTGAATTGAATTGGAGTGGATTATACAATATATCAGAATCAATATGATGTTTTAATAACTATGTATAGTTATTCTTTACACCATTATACCCATCCATGTAAGGTGGTGGTGGAAAATAGATTACACCACGGCGTGGAGACGGTATTCCGTACGTACGCACGCGCGGTGATTTCTTTTTCCGTAGGGTGGATAGATGGTGAAATAGGGTTGTTTCATACTTATAATAACATATCAGTATATGAGTGATACTGATGTTATTACTTCATAATGAAACAACCTAAGAAGAAGAAGTGGAAGAAGAAATAAAGATGAATGAATTGGTAACGGTAATTACCTCTTCTTTGAAGCGCCTCTATGAGACCTCCTCTGAGGGCACTAAAATTGGTCTTTGAGGAAGACCATAACCTCTAGGATGTTTCTAGGGAAGTGGAGAAGAGATTTTGGCAGGGTTTGGCCGAGCTTGAAGGCTCAAAGTTGTGTGAGGAAGAGAGGGAGGAGGTGCCCTTTTATAAGGGAGGAGAGGGGCACCTTTGGAATAACTAAAAATATTATTTTATTATAAAGTCAAGATCGGTTTTAAATAGCTCCAAATTGATTTATTTCTAGGCTAAGGTGGGTATGGGTCGAAATCCTCTCATCCAATAGAATTTAGACAAGTTTAGATTCCTATTTTAACCTTATCATTTAGATTTAACTCTAAGTTAAATAATTTAACTTTTACCGTGACTTTTTGTTTTCTTACAATATATGGTTAATATACTTACTATAACATGCCAAACGAACCCCAAGTTGTTTATTATTAATATATATATCCTTATCTAAGTCATTTGGCCGAACCTTATATTTTTAGGAATAAAATAACAATTAATAATATAATATTTTATTTAAAAACTATTTTGTGTCAATTTTGACACTATTTGATATATGATTTTTGTGAAAGTCATAAAAGAATTATATGTTCGACAAAAGTTGATTAAATCAACACTAATATATCATAGTAACCTAGAAAATTAGTGGAATTCATAAAAAGTCTCAAATTACATTTATTTGAGCATTTATAACATCAATTATGTTAACATTTCCTTAAAAGAGTAATTACTGCATCATCGTTGTGTCATAAATAAATTAATTTATTTAATGTATAAAAATTATAACTAAAATATCATTATGTAGGAAATATTTTTAGCTTTCTAATGAATATTTATAGTCGAATTTATCTTATGTATAACCCCATATTAAAAATGTTTTAATTATTAAACTTTGATTTTAACTATTTTAACTATTCATTAAATAAAATAATATTAAATGTCATAATCTAATCCAAGTGGACCTAAATGGTCATATTATATTCATAAGGTTGTTTTTGGTCGAATTATACTTATCCAATAGAATTAGGACATGTGTTAGGGTAATAGTAATATCATATTTACCCTTAGTTACCCTATTTACTATTAACCGTGGTAAAAAAAAGGTAAAAAGTTACTATTCACCAAAAATTATTTTCATCTCATTGAACCACATTTTAGTCCTTGATATTAACCGTGTCTGTCGGATTTTCGAAATTCCATTCACAGAAGCGGTAAAATTAAGTTTTATGCAAAATTCAGTTTTTAACTTACCACTTAGTGGTTTCACTATTCATCAAAAATTGAAAGTTTTCAGAAAAATACCAAAAATTAGGCCTAAGATATATTTGATATTATGAACTCAAAAATGATTTCTATTTTACCAAATTCAAAACATATCAGTTGCATTAATTAATTTAAAAATTAATTCCCGTCGTCTAAACAAAAGGCGTGTTTTTAAGAGATAATAACTATCAAAAGATAGACACTTGTTTATAACTGGTTTAAATGTGAAATTACATCCAATGACCAACATTGTATTGAATTGTAAAAATATATTCTGAATATACTTTAAAACCACTCAAATTAATAATTTATCACTATTAATTATTTCGATTGAAAAAGTTGTTTTTAATTAAAATTTAGTAATTTTCACTATTCATCAAAATATGAAAGTTATCCGAAAATCACCAAAATTTCACCCTAAGCTAATTTCGATATTCCGAATCCAAAAATGAGTCCATTTTGAAAAATAGAAATTACAAAATTTCAAAAAGTGGTTATTACTATTCATAACGTCTAGTTTTAATAATATTTTAATAGCATATCGTTGTTTAGCGAAACTTGGTGTTGCGTAAAACACACGCTATCGTGGAAGGTCGTGATTGCGTGTAATTCAAGCCAGGTCAGAGATGTGTGTTGTGAAAGCTCCTTTTGGTGTAGCGTATAACACAAGACATTAATGAAATTAAAAAGAATATTTTTCATAAAATCTCGGGGTGTTACATTCTACCCCCCTTAAAATGAATTTCGCCCTCGAAATTCGTCGAGGTTATAAATGGTTTACTATTCGAAAGTTTATTTAATCGAAACTCACATCGTAAAAAGGAATTCCAAAACCAATCTTTAAAAACAAAATTATGAAACGTAACGGTTACCCAAATAAACTAATCACTGGGTTTCCACATAGGTGAAAATATGGATATGGAAGAGAAATCTAACCATCATGTTCTGATGGAGAGTGGTAGAGAACATGGCTATGGAAAAGCTAGCAATCACAAATCCATAAATTTGTGACGATCTAAGGTACCATCTGATTAATCAGATATAAGAGCACTATGATGACATTTTTGGTTTTCAAGATCGTTTCCCTAAAGTTGATGAAATTAGAATTAGAAGAAATACTTTCGTGATTTCGGTATAGTCTCACCGTTGGTCGTTCTTTGGACAATTTCCACTTCATATCTTAAAGAAATGAAGTTGAATTTGTCATTCGTGATGTGTTAGCAGAACATGTAATAGAATGATGGGTCATTCCATCTGTCTCAAACAAAAGGTTTGAAAAGTTATAAGTTCATCTTATGGTTAGATTAATCGTATATGGTTCCAAAAATGAACTTATACTTCATATATCATACCGCTTAATAAAATAAAACTAGTTTCTACTAAACAGGGACTTCCTGTAGGCCAGTGGTAGGCGATAAAGGCCAGTCGCATTTCGGTTGTGGGTTCGATTCCCACAGCCTTGTCCGACGCGATGGGCTGTCGCCCATCCTGCAGGTTGTCCTTTTTCTAAAACTATATTACTATAACATCCCATCAATAATATCGAAAAAAAACTTCTATCCTTAAACAATACTAACTTATGTCCAACATAATCCATTCCAATCTTTAGGCTTACCCATAATACTGCAGTCCACTCTTATAATATAGTGAAAACAATTACCAGAGATTTAATACCATCGTTGATCATAAGATATGTCTTGTTGGTCACATTCTAAACATTCAAAGTCCTTAATCATGTATTCTCTTGAATACCCATTGAACCTTAGTGAAAACATGAATGCAGTTAAAAGTTAACACTTTCCACATACCAAAATCCTCAAAATTATTTATAATCAAACCATGATATCACTTAGTCCTTATATCAATCATGAGCTCATGAATACTGTTAAACATTTCATTTTCTCATTTTCCCTTCATTATGCGCATATCGTCTTATTTCCAAAAATATCTCAATCACTTTGAATACCACATTAGACCAATACATAAATATTCCAATACTCCACGATACAACATTATTTTGGAATCCCATTACATAAACACTTAATCATTCCACCACATCGTTGTTATATTCAACATCGCCAATAGTGATCGCATGTGACTTCCCTTTGTCCTTTGCCTTAAGTGGTTGCTCATGTTGATCATCTCTAACCCCTGGATTAGGGCATTTATTGGCATAATTCCCCATTTCCTTGCACTTGAAGAATTGAAGTGTTGGTGGTGCGTTCTCTGCAGTGTTTGCTTTATTCACATCATTAGAAACCCTTTTTCCATTACCTCGACACTCAGCTGCTCGATGACCTTCTTTTCCACACTTAAAACATTTTCTAGTCCCTTTAATACAATCTCCACCATGCTTCTTTCTACACTTTGAGCATAAGGAAACATTCATCTTCTTTTCACCATTATTCTAAGATTTCTCCTTGAACTCCATCTTTCGTTTCTTGTCAAAACAATGAGATGGATATGTAACACCAACTTCCATTTCTACCTTGATAGCACAACGCACAATTTCTTCATAGCTACTGAAGTCTCTTATAGCTAATGCCCTTCGAAGACTTGGTTTTAAGCCACTGAAAAATCGATCAACTTTACTTTCAGGTTGGATGATAATTCCAGATGCATACCTTGCAAGTCTTGTAAAATTCGCTTCGTATATTCCAACAGATTCATCATCCTTCTGCTTCAGCTCAAGAAACTCCTTTTCCATCTTTGTTCGAAGAATACGAGGGAAGTACTTACTGAAAAACAAGTTCTTGAACTCCTCCCATTCCACGGACTCAATTTCATCTCTTAGCCTCATATTCTTGATAAGATTCCACCATTGATCAGCTTCACCTTCCAAACGATATACTGCTAAGATGACTTTATCATGCTCAGAACATTGAATAACTGAAAGTATCTTTTCAGTGGTACTGATCCATTGTTCAGCTACAAGTGAATCGGAAGACCCACTGAAAGAAGTTGGACGTTGCCTCATGAAGGACTCAATAGAATATTGTTCCCTTCTCTGCTCATTTGGAAGTCCAGAATGATTCATAGCTTGTGTAAGTATAGCAATAAGATTTTGCACTCCATCTCCCATAACATTTGTTTGTTCAGGAGGGAAATCATTGCATTGTCCATTGCATTGATCAACACGGTTCCATCGAGTTCCAGCCATCATCTAAAACCCAAAAAGAATAGTGTGAGAGGCAAAAATCATGCTAGGGAAAACAACATAATAAAGGGGGAGTACCTTCAATATCTAACATCTTAGGTTTAATTCTATGATCTTTAGCGTAATTATAGTACTATAACCTATACATATACTTAACCTTAGAGATATCCCTAGACACACCTTAGAAATATCTCTAGGGATCTCACTAAAGTTCTCGCATCCTCGTTTCCAAAGGTTGACTAAACCTTTCCTCTGATACCAACTGTAGAGACCCGAAGCTTGACGTACATGGACATTTCATTACATTTGCGGAATACTTAGTACATAACAAAACACACACACAAGGACCGTAATAGTTTAGTGTCTTTGGAAACTCAGAATAAAATCTTCTAATCGTGGTGAAAGATCTTCAATATCTCCCATAAAGATCTTTTTTTTTCCTAAAACCTTTCTTTATATCCTGGGGAAAAGAAAACATAAAAGGGCGAGATCAAATGCTCAGTAAGGGTAAACAAAAGAAATATAAATCTCATCGTATACACAAGCACATAACTTTTGGAAATCTTAACCTGCAAAAGAGATCATAATTTCATAACATGGGATAAATCATGGAAGTGAAATGTAATCACAATAATCATAACTTAAAACATGAAACTTTGTGGCATACACACATAATCATAGAGAATCATTTCTTGTTAGTCAAGACTCATTGCCAAGACTATCTTAGTGGACAAATTCCCTTTCTGAATCGAGTCACCCTCGTTTCAGTCCTGTTTCACTGAACCGGTATAACCTACCATTCCAGCCATGTCTATCTCATGAGATATAAAATCTTTACCCAATGCATTGGAGGGAGATATAGGTCCCACCCATCTCATAATGATACCATTCTTATGTGTGCCACAAAATCATAAACCATACATCATTTCATAACCCATGTAATAAAAATGGGAATCTTAAACATCGTGACGTCATAAAACAATTCATATAAGATAAAGGAATTTATAAAAATAATTCCATCACAACATAATCAAATCAATGTAATAATAGGGATAAAAACAGAACCCTTTATTATCTTAGATGGAAGATAATTTTGATAAAACACTTGAAATGAATTCTTGAGGAAAATATCCTTTCTTCTTTAAAAACATTTTTCCTTTCTTAACATGTCATAAAACTTTAAACTAAAAGAAGTTGATTAAAAATAAACTTGAAAACTTGTAAAGGAAGCTTCTTGGAAATAATGTTTTAAAAATCCATTCATGCCGTATAAGTTAAAAAAAACATTCTTCGTACTTTTGTCGAAAAAGTCAAAAAGTACCTCGTACAAAAAACGACAAAAGATTCCTTCCATATCTTTTACTAAAATCTCACCGAAGGGTAAAATTGGATTTAAAAAATTTTAGGTGGATGGAAATAATATTACATATTGAGGGAACATGGATGTGGATGATAAAATACACCCTAGTAAATTTCAAAGTATAAACAATCTCGGATAAAAATGAGATTGTGATATTTCCCTTACCTTAGGTCTGATTTGCTTCGTATGTGTCCGAACCTCCTGTATAATGATTTAAATAATGTCATTGACTTATTACAGAATCATATTCATTGTTATGATATCATATATGGTTCACTTATGACTTTATATTACCCGTTCTTTTGTAAATTCCATGTTAAAGAAGCGTTTTGGGTAAAATCGTTTCATTTATCGTAGGTGTTTTGACTTGTTGTTCTTGACATTATTATTACTTATATCATGATTTACTTACTTCCAGAATCTAAAATATGATTTATATATCATATATTAAGTATATATATATATATAATAGATATATAAATGAAATGAAAAACACCGTTCATGGAGACGGTAGTCCGTACGTACGCATGAACGCTGTTTTCCTTTCCTTATTGTTTTGAATGGAAGTAAGTAGATGACATACATATATATATATATATACATAAATCCAGTAGCTTTATAATGTCATATATTTCATTATTATTTCTTATATATACTTTATAATCATTCTTAAATGGTTAACATGGAGAATGAATCTCATCGCGTCGTGGAGAGGGTAGTCCGTACGTACGCACGAGCGATGATATCATTTCCATAAATATTGAATTGAATTGGAGTGGATTATACAATATATCAGAATCAATATGATGTTTTAATAACTATGTATAGTTATTCTTTACACCATTATACCCATCCATGTAAGGTGGTGGTGGAAAATAGATTACACCACGGTGTGGAGACGGTATTCCGTACGTACGCACGCGCGGTGATTTCTTTTTCCGTAGGATGGATAGATGGTGAAATAGGGTTGTTTCATACTTATAATAACATATAAGTATATGAGTGATACTGATGTTATTACTTCATAATGAAACAACCTAAGAAGAAGAAGTGGAAGAAGAAATAAAGATGAATGAATTGGTAACGGTAATTACCTCTTCTTTGAAGCGCCTCTATGAGACCTCCTCTGAAGGCACTAAAATTGGTCTTTCAGGAAGACCAGAACCTCTAGGATGTTGCTATGGAAGTGGAGAAGAGATTTTGGCAGGGTTTGGCCGAGCTTGAAGGCTCAAAGTTGTGTGAGGAAGAGAGGGAGGAGGTGCCCTTTTATAAGGGAGGAGAGGGGAACCTTTGGAATAACTAAAAATATTATTTTATTATAAAGTCAAGTTCGGTTTTAAATACCTCCAAATTGATTTATTTCTAGGATAAGGTTGGGATGGGTCGAAATCCTCTCATCCAATAGAATTTAGGCAAGTTTAGGTTCCTATTTTAACCTTATCATTTAGATTTAACTCTAAGTTAAATAATTTAACTTTTACCGTGACTTTTTGTTTTCTTACAATATATGGTTAATATACTTACTATAACATGCCAAACGAACCCCAAGTTGTTTATTATTAATATATATATCCTTATCTAAGTCATTTGGCCTAAACTTATATTTTTAGGAATAAAATAACAATTAATAATATTTTATTTTATTTAAAAACTATTTTGTGTCAATTTTGACACTATTTGATATATGATTTTTGTGAAAGTCATAACAGAATTATATGTTCGAAAAAAGTTGATTAAATCAACACTAATATATCATAGTAACCTAGAAAATTAGTGGAATTCATAAAAAGTCTCAAATTATATTTATTTGAGCATTTATAACATCAATTATGTTAACATTTCCTTAAAAGAGTAATTACTGCATCATCGTTGTGTCATAAATAAATTAATTTATTTAATGTCTAAAAATTATAACTAAAATATCATTATGTAGGAAATATTTTTAGCTTTCTAATGAATATTTATAGTCGAATTTATCTTATGTATAACCCCATATTAAAAATGTTTTAATTATTAAACTTTGATTTTAACTATTTTAACTATTCATTAAATAAAATAATATTAAATGTCATAATCTAATCCAGGTGGACCTAAATGGTCATATTATATTCAAAAGGTTGTTTTTGGTCGAATTATACTTATCCAATAGAATTAGGACATGTTTTAGGGTAATAGTAATATCATATTTACCCTTAGTTGCCCTATTTACTATTAACCGTGGTAAAAAAAAGGTAAAAAGTTACTATTCACCAAAAATTATTTTCATCTCATTGAACCACATTTTAGTCCTTGATATTAACCGTGTCTGTCGGATTTTCGAAATTCCATTCACAGAAGCGGTAAAATTAAGTTTTATGCAAAATTCAGTTTTTAACCTACCACTTAGTGGTTTCACTATTCATCAAAAATTGAAAGTTTTCAGAAAAATACCAAAAATTAGGCCTAATCTATATTTGATATTATGAACTCAAAAATGATTTCTATTTTACCAAATTCAAAACATATCAGTTGCATTAATTAATTTAAAAATTAATTCTCGTCATCTAAACAAAAGGCGTGTTTTTAAGAGATAATAACTATCAAAAGATTGACACTTGTTTATAACTGGTTTAAATGTGAAATTACATCCAATGACCAACATTGTATTGAATTGTAAAAATATATTCTCAATATACTTTAAAACCACTCAAATTAATAATTTATCACTATTAATTATTTCGATTGAAAAAGTTGTTTTTAATTAAAATTTAGTAATTTTCACTATTCATCAAAATATGAAAGTTATCCGAAAATCACCAAAATTTCACCCTAAGATAATTTCGATATTCCGAATCCAAAAATGAAGTCCATTTTGAAAAATATAAATTACAAAATTTCAAAAAGTGGTTATTACTATTCATAACGTTTAGTTTTAATAATATTTTAATAGCATATCGTTGTTTAGCGAAACTTGGTGTTGCGTACAACACACGCTATCGTGGAAGGTCGTGATTGCGTGTAATTCAAGCCAGGTTAGAGATGTGTGTTGTGAAAGATCCTTTTGGTGTAGCGTATAACACAAGACATTAATGAAATTAAAAAGAATATTTTTCATAAAATCTCGGGGTGTTACATTCTACCCCCCTTAAAATGAATTTCGCCCTCGAAATTCGTCGGGGTTATAAATGGTTTACTATTCGAAAGTTTCTTTAATCGAAACTCACATCGTAAAAAGGAATTCCAAAACCAATCTTTAAAAACAAAATTATGAAACGTAACGGTTACCCAAATAAACTAATCACTGGGTTTCCACATAGGTGAAAATATGGATATGGAAGAGAAATCTAACCATCATGTTCTGATGGAGAGTGGTAGAGAACATGGCTATGGAAAAGCTAGCAATCAAAAATCCATAAATTTGTGACGATCTAAGGTACCATCTGATTAATCAGATATAAGAGCCCTATGATGACATTTTTGGTTTTCAAGATCGTTTCCCTAAAGTTGATGAAATTAGAATTAGAAGAAATACTTTCGTGATTTCGGTATAGTCTCACCGTTGGTCGTTCTTTGGACAATTTCCACTTCATCTCTTAAAGAAATAAAGTTGAATTTGTCATTCGTGATGTGTTAGCAGATCATGTAATAGAATGATGGGTCATTCCATCTATCTCAAACAAAAGGTTTGAAAAGTTATAAGTTCATCTTATGGTTAGATTAATCGTATATGGTTCCAAAAATGAACTTATACTTCATATATCATACCGCTTAATAAAATAAAACTAGTTTCTACTAAACAGGGACTTCCTGTAGGCCAGTGGTAGGCGATAAAGGCCAGTCGCATTTCGGTTGTGGGTTCGATTCCCACAGCCTTGTCCGGCGCGATGGGCTGTCACCCATCCTGCAGGTTGTCCTTTTTCTAAAACTATATTACTATAACATCCCATCAATAATATCGAAAAAAAACTTCTATCCTTAAACAATACTAACTTATGTCCAACATAATCCATTCCAATCTTTAGGCTTACCCATAATACTGCAGTCCACTCTCATAATATAGTGAAAACAATTACCAGAGATTTAATACCATCGTTGATCATAAGATATGTCTTGTTGGTCACATTCTAAATATTCAAAGTCCTTAATCATGTATTCTCTTGAATACCCATTGAACCTTAGTGAAAACATGAATGCAGTTAAACGTTAACACTTTCCACATACCAAAATCCTCAAAATTATTTATAATCAAACCATGATATCACTTAGTCCTTATATCAATCATGAGCTCATGAATAATGTTAAACATTTCATTTTCTCATTTTCCCTTCATTATGCGCATATCGTCTTATTTCCAAAAATATCTCAATCACTTTGAATACCACATTAGACCAATACATAAATATTCCAATACTCCATGATACAACATTATTTTGGAATCCCATTACATAAACACTTAATCATTCCACCACATCGTTGTCATATTCAACATCGCCAATAGTGATCGCATGTGACTTCCCTTTGTCCTTTGCCTTAAGTGGTTGCTCATGTTGATCATCTCTAACCCTTGGATTAGGGCATTTATTGGAATAATGCCCCATTTCCTTGCACTTGAAGCATTGAAGTGTTGGTGGTGCGTTCTCTGCAGTGTTTGCTTTATTCACATCATTAGAAACCCTTTTTCCATTACCTCGACACTCAGCTGCTCGATGACCTTCTTTTCCACACTTAAAACATTTTCTAGTCCCTTTAAGACAATCTCCACCATGCTTCTTTCCACACTTTGAGCATAAGGAAACATTCATCTTCTTTTCACCATTATTCTGAGATTTCTCCTTGAACTCCATCTTTCATTTCTTGTCAAAACAATGAGATGGATATGTAACACCAACTTCCATTTCTACCTTGATAGCACAATGCACAATTTCTTCATAGCTACTGAAGTCTCTTATAGCTAATGCCCTTCGAAGACTTGGTTTTAAGCCACTGAAAAATCGATCAACTTTACTTTCAGGTTGGATGATAATTCCAGATGCATACCTTGCAAGTCTTGTAAAATTCGCTTCGTATATACCAACAGATTCATCATCCTTCTGCTTCATCTCAAGAAACTCCTTTTCCATCTTTGTTCGGAGAATACGAGGGAAGTACTTACTGAAAAACAAGTTCTTGAACTCCTCCCATTCCATGGACTCAATTTCATCTCTTAGACTCATATTCTTGATAAGATTCTACCATTGATCAGCTCCACCTTCCAAACGATATACTGCTAAGATGACTTTATCATGCTCAGAACATTGAAGAACTGAAAATATCTTTTCAGTGGTACTGATCCATTGTTCAGCTACAAGTGGATCGGAAGACCCACCGAAAGAAGGTGGACATTGCCTCATGAAGGACTCAATAGAATATTGTTCCCTTCTCTGCTCATTTGGAAGTCCAGAACGATTCATAGCTTGTGTAAGTATAGCAATAAGATTTTGCACTCCATCTCCCATAACATTTGTTTGTTCAGGAGGGCAATCATTGCATTGTCCATTGCATTGATCAACACGGTTCCTTCAGGTTCCAGCCATCGTCTAAAACCCAAAAAGAATAGTGTGAGAGGCAAAAATCATGCTAGGGAAAACAACATAATAAAGGGGGAGTACCTTCAATATCTAACATCTTAGGTTTAATTCTATGATCGTTAGCGTAATTATAGTACTATAACCTATACGTATACTTAACCTTAGAGACATCCCTAGACACACCTTAGAAATATCTCTAGGGATCTCACTAAAGTTCTCGCATCCTAGTTTCCAAAGGTTGACTAAACCTTTCCTCTGATACCAACTGTAGAGACCCAAAGCTTAACGTACATGGACATTTCATTACATTTGCGGAATACTTAGTACATAACAAAACACACACACAAGGACCGTAATAGTTTAGTGTCTTTGGAAACTCGGAATAAAATCTTCTAATCGTGGTGAAAGATCTTCAATATCTCCCATAAAGATCTTCTTTTTTTTTCTAAAACCTTTCTTTATATCCTGGGGAAAAGAAAACATAAAAGGGTGATCTCAAATGCTCAGTAAGGGTAAACAAAAGAAATATAAATCTCATCGTATACACAAGCACATAACTTTTGGAAATCTTAACCTGCAAAAGAGATCATAATTTCATAACATGGGATAAATCATGGAAGTGAAATGTAATCACAATAATCAGAACTTAAAACATGAAACTTTTTGGCATACACACATAATCATAGAGAATCATTTCTTGTTAGTCAAGACTCATTGCCAAGACTATCTTAGTGGACAAATTCCCTTTCTGAATCGAGTCACCCTCGTTTCAGTCCTATTTCACTGAACCGGTATAACCTACCATTCCAGCCATGTCTATCTCATGAGATATAAAATCTTTACCCAATGCATTGGAGGGAGATATAGGTCCCACCCATCTCATAATGATACCATTCTTATGTGTGCCACAAAATCATAAACCATACATCATTTCATAACCCATGTAATAAAAATGGGAATCTTAAACATCGTGACATCATAAAAAAATTCATATAAGATAAAGGAATTTATAAAAATAATTCCATCACAACATAATCAAATCAATGTAATAATAAGGATAAAAACAGAACCCTTTATTATCTTAGATGGAAGATAATTTTGATAAAACACTTGAAATGAATTCTTGAGGAAAATATCCTTTCTTCTTTAAAAACATTTTTCCTTTCTTAACATGTCATAAAACTTTAAACTAAAAGAAGTTGATTAAAAATAAACTTGAAAACTTGTAAAGGAAGCTTCTTGGAAATAATGTTTTAAAAATACATTCATGCCGTATAAGTTAAAAAAAACATTCTTCGTACTTTTGTCGGAAAAGTCAAAAAGTACCTCGTACGAAAAACGACAAAAGATTCCTTTCATATCTTTTACTAAAATCTCACCGAAGGGTAAAATTGGATTTAAACAATTTTAGGTGGATGGAAATAATATTACATATTGAGGGAACATGGATGTGGATGATAAAATACACCCCAGTAAATTTCAAAGTATAAACAATCTCGGATAAAAATGAGATTGTGATATTTCCCTTACCTTAGGTCCAATTTGCTTCGTATGTGTCCGAACCTCCTGTATAATGATTTAACTAATGTCATTGACTTATTAAAGAATCATATTCATTGTTATGATATCATATATGGTTCACTTATGACTTTATATTACCCGTTCTTTTGTAAATTCCATGTTAAAGAAGCGTTTTGGGTAAAATCGTTTCATTTATCGTAGGTGTTTTGACTTGTTGTTCTTGACATTATTATTACTTATATCATGATTTACTTACTTCCAGAATATAAAATATGATTTATATATCATATATATTCAGTATATATATATATATAATAGATAGATAAATGAAATGAAAAACACCGTTCATGGAGACGGTAGTCCGTACGTACGCATGAACGCTGTTTTCCTTTCCTTATTGTTTTGAATGGAAGTAAGTAGATGACATACATATATATATATATATACATAAATACAGTAGCTTTATAATGTCATATATTTCATTATTATTTCTTATATATACTTTATAATCATTCTTAAATGGTTAACATGGAGAATGAATCTCATCGCGTCGTGGAGACGGTAGTCCGTACGTACGCACGAGCGATGATATCATTTCCATAAATATTGAATTGAATTGGAGTGGATTATACAATATATCAGAATAAATATGATGCTGTAATAACTATGTATAGTTATTCTTTACACCATTATACCCATCCATGTAAGGTGGTGGTGGAAAATAGATTACACCACGGTGTGGAGACGGTATTCCGTACGTACGCACGCGCGGTGATTTCTTTTTCCGTAGGATGGATAGATGGTGAAATAGGGTTGTTTCATACTTATAATAAAATATCAGTATATTAGTGATACTGATGTTATTACTTCATAATGAAACAACCTAAGAAGAAGTGGAAGAAGAAATAAAGATGAATGAATTGGTAACGGTAATTACCTCTTCTTTGAAGCGCCTCTATGAGACCTCCTCTGAAGGCACTAAAATTGGTCTTTGAGGAAGACCAGAACCTCTAGGATGTTGCTAGGGAAGTGGAGAAGAGATTTTGGCCGGGGTTTTCCGAGATTGAAGGCTCAAAGTTGTGTGAGGAAGAGAGGGAGGAGGTGCCCTTTTATAAGGGAGGAGAGGGGCACCTTTGGAATAACTAAAAATATTATTTTATTATAAAGTCAAGTTCGGTTTTAAATACCTCCAAATTGATTTATTTCTAGGCTAAGGTGGGGATGGCTCGAAATCCTCTCATCCAATAGAATTTAGACAAGTTTAGGTTCCTATTTTAACCTTATCATTTAGATTTAACTCTAAGTTAAATAATTTAACTTTTACCGTGACTTTTTGTTTTCTTACAATATATGGTTAATATACTTACTATAACATGCCAAACGAACCCCAAGTTGTTTATTATTAATATATATATCCTTATCTAAGTCATTTGGCCGAACCTTAGATTTTTAGGAATAACATAACAATTAATAATATTTTATTTTATTTAAAAACTATTTTGTGTCAATTTTGACACTATTTGATATATGATTTTTGTGAAAGTCATAACAGAATTATATGTTCGAAAAAAGTTGATTAAATCAACACTAATATATCATAGTAACCTAGAAAATTAGTGGAATTCATAAAAAGTCTCAAATTACATTTATTTGAGCATTTATAACATCAATTATGTTAACATTTCCTTAAAAGAGTAATTACTGCATCATCGTTGTGTCATAAATAAATTAATTTATTTAATGTCTAAAAATTATAACTAAAATATCATTATGTAGGAAATATTTTTAGCTTTCTAATGAATATTTATAGTCAAATTTATCTTATGTATAACCCCATATTAAAAATGTTTTAATTATTAAACTTTGATTTTAACTATTTTAACTATTCATTAAATAAAATAATATTAAATGTCATAATCTAATCCAAGTGGACCTAAATGGTCATATTATATTCATAAGGTTGTTTTTGGTCGAATTATACTTATCCAATAGAATTAGGACATGTGTTAGGGTAATAGTAATATCATATTTACCCTTAGTTACCCTATTTACTATTAACCGTGGTAAAAAAAAGGTAAAAAGTTACTATTCACCAAAAATTATTTTCATCTCATTGAACCACATTTTAGTCCTTGATATTAACCGTGTCTTTCGGATTTTCGAAATTCGATTCACAGAAGCGGTAAAATTAAGTTTTATGCAAAATTCAGTTTTTAACCTACCACTTAGTGGTTTCACTATTCATCAAAAATTGAAAGTTTTCAGAAAAATACCAAAAATTAGGCCTAGGCTATATTTGATATTATGAACTCAAAAATGATTTCTATTTTACCAAATTCAAAACATATCAGTTGCATTAATTAATTTAAAAATTAATTCTCGTCATCTAAACAAAAGGCGTGTTTTTAAGAGATAATAACTATCAAAAGATTGACACTTGTTTATAACTGGTTTAAATGTGAAATTACATCCAATGACCAAAATTGTATTGAATTGTAAAAATATATTCTAAATATACTTTAAAACCACTCAAATTAATAATTTATCACTATTAATTATTTCGATTGAAAAAGTTGTTTTTAATTAAAATTTAGTAATTTTCACTATTCATCAAAATATGAAAGTTATCCGAAAATCACCAAAATTTCACCCTAAGCTAATTTCGATATTCCGAATCCAAAAATGAATTCCATTTTGAAAAATATAAATTACAAAATTTCAAAAAGTGGTTATTACTATTCATAACGTCTAGTTTTAATAATATTTTAATAGCATATCATTGTTTAGTGAAACTTGGTGTTGCGTACAACACACGCTATCGTGGAAGGTCGTGATTGCGTGTAATTCAAGCCAGGTTAAAGATGTGTGTTGTGAAATCTCCTTTTGGTGTAGCGTATAACACAAGACATTAATGAAATTAAAAAGAATATTTTTCATAAAATCTCGGGGTGTTACAAGAGGTATGCACCATGTTAAGGTTTAAAAGGAACACATCATGTGGTAGTTATACATGATGTGTAACCCTATTTTTTTAAACATGAATTCTTTCCTTCTCCTTTTATATTATTGAACTTATATGTTTCATTCCTTGATAATATTGTACTGAGGTGTGCACTTGACCTTGTAGAATCATGCCACCAAGACATCCTCCGGTTGTACATCAGGTACAGGGTGGTGAACAGACACCGAAAATGGTATATCAGGGACTACCAGCAGATCCTCCCATTGTGCCTATCTTGGAACCAACTTTTATAATGGGAGAAGGTGCTGATGCATAGTTTTTTGAAGGATTTATGAGGATGATATATAAATTCCAGGGAGTACAAAATCCTTCCCCGACTATGGTAGAGTTGACGAGGGTGTTCCAGCAGCAGCATCCTCCCACTTTCTTAGGGGATGGAGGAATATAGGCTTCAAATTCATGGTTAGAGGCCATGCTTTCCATATTTTAGCATCTGGAGATTCTTCCAGATAAGAGGTTCAATCTTGCTACAAACATGATACGTGATTCCACCAAGAGATGGTGGTATGTTATCTCACAGGTGGTATGTCATCATGATATGGCTTGGGAATAGATTCATAATACCTTCTATGATTACTTCTACACTGAGATGTTGAGGGCCGATCGAGCTTGAGAGTTCATGAACTTGGAGCAGGGCACTCTTTCAGTGATGATTTATTCTTCTCGCTTTATAGAGCTTTAGTGCTTCACACCTGTTCTAGGAGGTGATGAGTTATTATTGGCTAGAAGATTTGAGGATGGTCTTAGGTATGACATCTAATCGTAGGTGAATTTTTTAGGATGACTTTAGTGATGGCTAGAGTAAATCAGGCGCTGATTACTGAGTGCAATATGAAGGATTTAGAAGCTGCAATCCAGGGTGGTTCAGCATCCAGGGCTAGTACTCCTTCATTTGATAGTAGGAAGAACCGCAGAGAGCCTTCGCGTGGTGATTCTAGTAGCAGGGGTGTATCTTTAGGTATCCAATTGCATTACTACTAGTGCGGGAAGAGTGGGAAAACAATGCCTCAGTTCCCAAGAGACATAGTTGAGTGTCGATCTTGCGGAAATATGGGTCATCTTTAGCGTTTTTGCTGGATTTTCTCACTAGTAGCTAGTGAGAGGGGTTATGTTATTACTCCATGTTTAGTAGAAGGACCACTAGTTTCTCCTCATCCTGGGAACTGGAGTTCATCAGGACATTCAGGATAAGGAGGTTTTTGTGTCCGGGGTATCTAGGTGACATATTTTTAGTGATATTAGGGTGGACCAGCTCAGGGTTGTCAGGCAGGGTCGCAGGTCCGTCGCATAAGTCAGACTTTTGTGATAGAGTAGACCTAGCAGGAGCAGGATCCTGGACCTTCTAAAATTATAGGTATGATTCTAGTTTCCTCAGTTTTATATTCTTCTCTTTTTGATACAGGGGATTCCTGTAGTTTTATATCTATTTTCATTATGGAGAGCCTTGGGCTCTGAATATTTACTTATCAGGATATTATGATGCTAGAAACTCTATTGGGGATTAGGATGGATAGTTTACATCAGTGCAACAAGTTCCCTCTTGAGGTTGGTGGGTTTCACTTCTTGTGGTACCTCTATGTCTTAGAGATGACAGGCTTCGATGTCATTCTCATAATGGACTGGTTGGTCTCCTTTTAGGCCTTTGTTGACTTCTATTTCCATAGGGTGTGTTTCACGTCACCAGAGAGCATGTATTTTATACACAAGGGTGAATGGGATGTCTGGGCGAGTAGATCTGGACCTGAGCATCATGGGTTAGGAGGAATTACATCCGAGATTACTATTTTATATCAGGATGATCAGGGGACTTCACAGATGGACTTTCCTCTAGTGGTGGATCGTTTTAGAGATGTCTTTCCAGATGACTTTCAAGTTTACCTCTGGAACGTGAGGTAGATTTCTTTATTGAGCTTGTTCTAGGAGTGGCACTAGTGTCCATTCCTCCTTATATGATGGATAAACTAGGGTTACAGGAGCTCAAGAAGTAGTTAAAGGAGTTACAGGAAAATGGTTTCATCCGACCAAGTACTTCTCCTTGGGTTTTCATGTCCTTTTTGCAAAGAAGGTGGATGGTACCCTCAAAATTTGTGTGGATTATCGAAAGTTGAACCAGTTTATGGTTAAGAACCGATATCCTTTGTTGAGGATTTATAATATCTTTGATTAGCTTCGAGGAGTCCGGGTGTTCTCGAATATTGACTTGAGATTCGATTATCATTAGTTGCACGTTAGACCATTAGATATACCTCTTACAGCATTTTGGAGTAGGTGTGGACTATATGAGAATTTTTTTATGTTGTTCGGCCTCACGAATGTGTCGTAAGTTTTCATGGAACTGATGAACTGAGTGTTCCATAATTACTTGGATTCTTTGGTGGTAGTCTTCATTGATGATATATTGGTGTACTCTCACACTCTACACAACCATGCCACCCATCTTGAGATCATATTGAGTACACTGAGAGAGCATCAGTTATATGCTAATATCTCAAAATTCCACCTTTGGATAGACCAGATTCACTTCTTGGGTAATGTTATCTCAGAGACTAGAGTATCAGTAGACCCATAGAAAGTGAGAGCAATAGTTTCCTGGGAGAATCCGAAGAACTTATTTTAGGTATGGAGTTTTTTGGGGATTTCTGGTTACTATAGGTGCTTTATACAGGACTTTTCATGCTTATCTGCGCCACTAACGAGCCTGACTAAGAATGGTGAAAAGTAATTGTGCATATATTCCTACGATTCAACCTTTCATGAGATAAAAGGGAGTTCGAATTCATCACCGATATTGATTTTTACAGAGCTAGGAAAGAGTTACAATGTTTACTATGATTCATCAGGTATTGGTCTAGGATTAGTGATTATGTAGGGAAAAGGAGTTTTTGTGTACAGGTCTTAGCAGTTGAGGCCACATCTGAGAAATTACTCGATGCATGATCTCGAGTTAGCTGCAGTTTTGCATGATTTATGTTGTTGGAGACATTATCTTTTGGAGAGAATTTTTTGGTATTCACTAACCACAAGAGTCTCAAGTATATCTTTACTCGGTGTGATATGAATTTGAGACAATGAAGGTGGGTTGAGTACCTTCAGCCTTTTGACTTTGAGCTTGCCTACACACCTGGGAAAGGCAACGCAGTGGTTGATGCGTTGAGTAGGAGGACTCAGATACACATAGTTCAGGAGGATAGTAGTGAGTGGAATCTAATGGATCTGTTCGCTAATATGCATTTAGAGGTGCACGATAGACAGGATTATATGTTTAATTTTTCTATAAATGTTGCATATACTCTACTGGATCGAGTGATAATGAGGTAGTTATCATATTCTAAAGGCCTAGTCCTACGGGAGAGTGTGTCAAGTGAGGACCCAACTCCTGGGTGGACCATAGGAAACGATTAGGTCTTTCAATTTCATAGATGTGTATGGGTGTCAATAGATATACGTTAGGATATTTTGTGAGATTTTCATTCCTCAGTTTGGGCAGTTCATCCTAGTTTCACCAAGATATATCAAGATCTACACTGTCAGTATTGGTGGCCAGGTATAAAGAAGGATGTAGCTGGTTTTGTTATGATATGTTCTACCTTTCAGTAGGTTAATGTGGAGAATCAGTGACCATAAGGGGTTTTACATAAGTTACCCATTCCCTAGTGGGAGTGGAATGATGTTGTGATGGATTTCATGACAGGTTCACTGAGGTCTCCTTAAGGGAATTATGTGGTTTGGGTTTTTGTTGATAGACTCATGAAGGTTTCACATTTCTTTCTGATTAAGGAAACCTTCAATGTTAATGATCTTAGAAGGCTGTACATCTAAGATATTATATGTTTTCATGTGGTTCTTCACTCTATCGTTTCATACAGGGATGCCTAGTTTACTTCTCATGTCTGGCAAGGACTACAGAGGGATTTGGGTACACAGGTACTTCTGAGTACAGCTTACCATCCCCAAACAGATGGCCAATCTGAGCGCACGATTTAGGTTTTGGAATACATGCTTGGATCATGAGTCTTTGATTTCATGGGTTCTTGGGAGAGACACATACCCCTAGTGGATTTTTCCTACAATAATAGTTTTCAAGTAATGATTCAGATGGAACCTTATGAGGCTTTTATGGTAGTTCATGTCGATCACCCCTATGTTGGTTGGAGGCAGGAGAGGTAGCTATGTTGGGACCTCATCTTGTCCAGGAGACCACTGAGAAGGTGGATTTTATTTTAAAGAGGACAGATACTACACAATATCACTAGAAATCTTATGATGATCGATGAAAACAACCTCTGGAGTTTGAGTTCAGAGATAAGGTTTTCTTACGTGTCACACTGAGGTTGGGACACAGGAGGATTAGGAGACAGGGGAAGCTTTCACCAAGATACGTTGGGCCATTTCAAGTTTTGGAAAGAGTCAGGCTGGTTTCCTATCAGTTGCAGTTACCTCAGAGGTACCAGGCTATGCATGATGTCTTTCATGTTTCTTAGCTACGGCATTACTTTTCAGACTCATCTCATGTTTTCCAACCCGAGGAGGTTTAGTTGGAGGTGAATACATGCATTGAGGAGCACCCTATTAGGATTGTGGACAGTAGCATGAAGGTTCTCCAGGGCTCGTATATTCCTCTGGTAAGGATGATCTGGCATCATGGATGAGTACAAGATGAGACTTGGGAGAGGGAGGTCAATATACGATCACAGTGGCCAGAGTTGTTTGAAGTTTCTTCTTCGTCACCCTTCGAAGGGAAATTCAAGGATGAATTGCTTTAAGGGAGGAAGTTTGTAAGAACATGGATCTTCATTTCAGGTATGTATCTTGATTTCGGGTGTTTTTTAGGAAAAATGATGAAATAGAAATTTTCTAAGTACACGGTGTGTACTTTTGAGTAAACACCATGTACTTTTGAGTACACATTGTGTACCTAGTTGTTGCATATAGTCGCGTATTAGTCATGTAATGTCCGAGTACATGGTCGTGTAGGTGACCTGGCAGACATCCAAAAGAGAGGGTCGATTTAGGCTAGTACACAGCATGTACATTATATGAACATTCTGTATACTTTTCTTTTTATTAGATAAATCGGTGTGGGGTCACGTCTCATGTCTAGAACACCCTTATTCTCCCCATGTTTCATACAGAAGAGCTAAATAACACCAAAGAACTCTGAACCCCTCTCGTTTCTCTATATGATCTCCAATTGAGATGATTCTAGGTGCGTTGGATTCCCACCGATGATTTCTCTCATTCCCTAGACCCTGTATTCCAAATTCCTCCTCTCTTGTGGGTATTCCAAGGATGATTTTTTTACCCTTTTTATAGATCTAAATCATTCTAGTCTGATTCAAGGGCCTAAGTTTAGTAGTATCGATCATACGATGTTGTGGTAGGTGGTTTTTTCCTTTAATTAATTTTCTTTGGATTGTATATGCTTAGAGTGATGAATACCCATGTTTGGTGTAATGCGTATTTTGGAAATTTACCCTATTATTTACCTTCTATGGTTTAATTGATTGAAATGGGGTTATTTCATATGTGTAAGGTTAGATTCCTTGTTTACGGGACACCCCATGGGTGTGTTTTCCTAGTTTGACTATTTAAGGTAGTTTGTCCTTGGTTGCCTATGAGGCAAACCTTGTTTCCATGCCTTGAATTGTTTTAGGATGGAGTTTTATTTATTATATAAATTCCATGTGTTATGATTGTGAATGTTATCCATGTAGTAGTTATAGATTACATGTGTTGTCTTACTATGATATGCATGATATTTTTTCCAATGGACTGTGAGAGCCTTGGACTAGGAAAATTATGGGGGTTTCCATGTTTATTTACACAAGACCGTGAGAGCCTTGGTATAGACTTTTAACCAGGGGTATTAACCATGAGAGATACCTAGGAGGTCATTTATGATTATTTATGCTATATTGACCCTGGGGTATTGATCGTGAGAGCTGCTCAGAGGCCATTTATAATTTATTGATGCCATGTAGACCTAGGGGTATTGATCATGAGTGCTTCCCATGTGGTCATTTCAAAATGATTAGTGATATGTTAAACCAAATGGGTTAGATAATGAGAGATTTCCTAGAGGGTTACTTATGAACGATTGAATGATTGTGATGAGTCTGCCAAGAAAATCCCAAGCTTGGAATCAGTCTTACTTGTTTGTTGATATGGTCTTCTAAAACATTTGTTTCATTACTATTACATGGGGGGATATAGAGCTTAGTCTAGATCATGGGATTTCATTATTAAACAGATTGAATAATTAACAAATGTAAATTAATTTAATTGAAAACTATATGATTGTTTACTTTTGAGTAATTCCTAGTTTATTGCTTCATTTCTGCATATTTCCTACTATATATATTCACTAATAGTTAGGAACAAATATTATGGTGGTTTCCTACTGGTAGTTGTCTCACATCCTGTTTGGGTCATGGTTTTGGAGCCAAACAGATTATATGGTTATAGGTATAGATAAGGGAAAGCTCCCTTCTTCATGAGGTCCTTGATTGTTATTGGATCTAGAGAGCATGGGACCAATCTGAGGCTTGTGCTGCTGTTGGAGTTTACTTGTTTTTCTATTGTACTTTGGTTTCTGTATTGTTTTCCATCATTGGGACTTGTTTGGTTTCTTTCCTAGATACATGTGACATGCATCATTTATATATTCTCTAGTTGTTATATTCCTATCAGTCTTCTTTTGTTACTTCATTTGTTAGTATTAATACTTCTGCTACTATTTACTATTTGTTTTCCTCTATGTATACTTTGACAATGAAGGAATAGTTTCACCTTAATTGGACCTTGGCCCTCACTTCTAGTCAGAAGCCTATGGCATTTAGGGAAATGCCCTTGATGTCATGTGACCAACAAAGCTTGAGGAACTTTGGGGTGTCACCCAGTTCTAAGATGTTATAATTTTCAATTAGTATATTGCATTATATTCCTCCCACAATTAGCAAGATATATTATTTTTTAATCTTACTCACTAAAGTTAGATGTCCAACCTATTTTAATTATATCTTTATTGTCAATCATATAGTCCATCATACTTTACGATAATCTTTCTATGCTTTGGGATTACTTGGTGATAATACATAATTCATTGAGGCTGTTACAGAGGCTTTAATATGGGAAATGGGGAATTCCTTGCACATGTTGTTTTCTAGCTTCCTATTCTCCAACACAATTTCATGCCAAAAATGAGTATGGAGAAAAACTTATAAAATATTGTATGGAGATATTGAATATATTCAATAGAACATGTTATAATTCCATGTTATATGAAATATTAATTAATTTATTACATTATCATGTTTATATATACTTCTTCTAACATTAATTTAAAATTCATAACAAAATGAGTTCCCATTTTCATATTCTACTCATTTTTTCATTAATTTAATTCATTCTCAATAGAACTTACAAATATATATATACTACACATTATTAAATTTTTATGGGTATTCATATTCAATATTTAGTGTTATTGGGTATATGTTTACTCATGTTTGTATACATTCAATATATATGTTTCTATCTAATATAATCAATATAACATGATATTTACATGTTGGATAAATTTTTAAATATTTCATATTTTATATCTAAAAATACAATCACTATACCACTGGTATATATACCATTTACATACCATTTTTTATTTATCTAAATATCTAAACATAAAATCTCCATTTATCTTTCCCAAAGTTAATGATGTTTTAGGCATTTCATGTATTGTGAAAAGTATACTCTTCAATTTTAAAATGGATTATAGTGCTATAAATATTCATTTAGAACAATTAAAGGGGAATTAATGCAATATGAATTATTGTATATTGAATTTTTTTTTCAAAAATATATAAATAAAAATAAATAGAATTTGTTCATTTGGAAAATGTTATATATAAATGATATATTTATATAGTTTTCAAATGAATTATTGAACAAAATTATTCATACAGTTTGAAAATGAATTAGTACATCCATTTAGTTTAATGATGAATATTATATATAAATACAGCTTACTCGTATATAAAGTTAACTCATATATGTATATATTTTTAAATGGATCAAATCATTCTTGTACAATATATATAGTTTACTCATATGTATAGTTTATTTTCATAAAGGTTTACCCAATTATTTAAATATATAGAATTTGGTATAACTTTACATATGATATATGAGATTTCATTATGAGATTACCCTATACATTATCATGATATACACATCATTCCTGTATAGTACAATGACATTGTTGTATGAATATAGTATTATGAGATTTATTTGTGAATACATACTTCTTTTGGAATATAATATCATGAAATCTACTCGTATATGTATTTTCCTTTCATAAAGATTAAATTATGAATATAGTATCATGAGATTACTTTTTTAATTCATTTTCATGATATCCACATCATTCCTATAGGGTATCTACATCATTCTTGTATAGTTTCATTCCATATTATTGATGTACAATATATGAATGCAATTTACATGTATATGTTTATATATTTTTCATTTGATTTATGCATTTTTTCCTAAAATAATTATGTAATAGTATTTACCAACATATTTATGAAAATGAATTATGAAATTAAAACAATATATAGATTCATTATAGAATTTTTAACCAGTTTTCCTCAAATAGCATACATAATACATGGATATATACTATAGAAATCTTCAATTATAATATGGATGATAGTTGAATAACTATAAGTAACCATGTAAGCCTTTTGTTATGTAAAAATATGGGATTCACTTAACTGTGTTCACATTGAATAAAATGTGTTACTTTATTTCATTGATTTGTACTCTATGACCTTTGGCTGGCATGTTTCAAATAAATTCCTTGCAGTTTGGACATGATTTTGGTTAAGATAGCTTTGGTGAAAGAGAAAAATTCCAAACTGATTTCACCAGAGACACATCAACATCATAGGAAATTAAAAATAATGTTTATAGAGATCTATGAAAGATAAAACAGAAAATTTAATTGACAGTTGTTTTTTTCAAATGTATTGGTTTCCAAATTAGAAGTAACTTTTTTTGGTTAATTGTGTAACTTCTTGATCCTAGTTCACTCATAAGTAACCAAACCTGATTAGTCACAAGGCCTCTAGCACACCTCTCTATAGGCTAGAGGCTACCAACTAGCATTGAGGGTCCATGGTGGTACATTGGGGAGACTATACCCTCATAATCAGAGTAGCACAGTGTAGTAAATAGATAAATAGTGAAATCATAATACCAACTGAAAGTAAGAGATAAATCATCCAAAATAAATAGATAATAATTAATAGAAATATCCAATACCATATACAAAATCATGAAATGTCATGTCTTTAGAAAAAAATAATAGACAAACATAGTAGTAGTAAAAATAAGTATATCAAAAGAACCAAAAAGACCAAAAAGACTATCTCTATATAGAATCATGAGACATAAATAGGTCTTTATCTCCCCCGCACCTATGATACAATCAATCAATCATTGATGACCGAGAACTTTCCCTTATCCCTACATATATCCATGAATTCATTCCAGGAACCAATCGGTGACCCAAACATTGTGTAGGATATACTCAGTAGGCCACTACCAACTGTGTATATAAAAAATCCAACCTATGCTTATAAACTATAACTCTATGTAGGTATAATAGGTAAGTAGTAATGAAATTCAAATATAACAAGTCCATGGAATAAGCTTTAATAAGATAAAAATATAATAGATGAGCATTAGTATATATATAGTACCAGCAACAGATAACTACTAACTTGACATAATTCACATGTGAAAAGAGTATTAGACCTACAAGGTCTAGGTCCCAAGTCATATAACCGGGGTGACCTATATCCAGAGATATGAATGTATATATAGGTTTTAGGTTTCATACCTCAATATCCCTCATTAGTGTCATACCGTAAGTAATCATGCCTAGGGTTCATAGGTTATATACCTCGATCCCCAAGTCAGTTCCATACCATTATACAACAGGTTCCATACCTTCATAAGAATTCAGTTCCATACCGATATGTAATAGGTTTAATATATTAATAATAAGTTAGTGACATTTTGATATTTAACAGGTGTCATACCTTTGTAACAATTTTTTTCCATACCAATATGTAACAGGGGTCATACCTTTATAATAAGTTGGTTCCATACCAATATGTAATAGGTTTCATACCTTTATGTCTAATATCAAGCAAGTAAATTAAGGTGACATGGGATATGTTAGAATCCATACCTAATTAAAATTATCAATATAAAAAGGAAAGTGCCAAGATAATGTCCATATCAATCCACATTTTTCATTTAAATCCATCCATTTAATCACTTTAATAACATTTAATATCATGGAAAAAAGGCATGACCATCTCCAATTATCTCATTTATTTTAAAAAGTCTCCCACTAAAAGATGGAGAGATCACACACCCAAATGGGTGGTTTTAATATAGGTCATATAAAATATCATGACTCCTTGGTGGCTTAGGTTGAGGTTGACAACCTCAAACCAAGTCTACATGCTACAAGGGCATTAAAAACGAGGTACAATAATTAATTTTAGGATTATCATTTAATTTAGGAGAAAAAAATGAAAGGTTCATCATGTTTAACAATGGTGATAGTTTAATAGATTTTAAAACCTTAGGTAAAAGCTATATACTACTTACCTTAATCCTGTGGTAGAACACTCATCTAGTATCATACCTTGGTTCAGCCTAAATTGGGAGAAAGTAGAAGAATAAATGAATACCGTAGAAATAGGGAATATTATATTTCCCAAAAATAACTCTATTGATGGGAAGAAAAATGATGAAATGAGATAAATGAATGAGGATATTAATGGTGGAGATCCAATATGATTTATGGTACTCAAATCAAAGTCTAGATGGAAGAATTGCTTCAAATCCTAGGATGGGCTTGATAGGAGCTTCAAGGAGGAGGAGAGGTTGTTGTGTGCATGGAGAGAAAATAATGGGAGGGTTGATTTATATATAAATGAGGGGGGATGTTCTATTCACCTAAAATTTAAAGTTTTCAAGGTTTTGATGCATGTTTGGATAAACCACGTGCCAACCGTGTGCACCCCGCTATCTAGGGACACACTCCGCTTGGATTGCAGCACATGGTTAGACAAATAATGCATAGCCCATGAGCACCCTCTATCACATCCTCAAACATCCGTACAACCTATTTTTCATGGTTTCATCAAACCTTGTGACCCTTGATAATGCTCTAGATCACCCTGCAAGGTTTTTTCTAACTATAAGGACTAGGCATCATGGTTTACACTAACCGTGTTGTCAAGTTGCTTCCTCCAAAAGTCAAGGATCTGACCTCCAAAAAAGACCTCGATAATCTTTTTTCTTCCATAACCTCATAATTTATTACCATTAATATAAAACTAAGGAAAAAAACTAAAATTAAAATGTTTTTTACCTTGTAGAAAATTCAGGATCTTACAGTCTCCCCCCCCCCCCCTCAAAGAAACCCATCCCTGAGTTTCCCTTCTATAGGTGGTAAACCATCATATGAGAATAACTCTAGCCACTATTCACATTCATTGGCCTATTGCTCCTAGGTATTATTTTGTACGCATATATACTACCATAGAATATGCACTAAAGGAACTGACATGCCTCGAAGAGCCTTATTACTTCAGTCTAAAATAAAAATATGTTGATCCTCAAAGGACGCATATATCTCCAACTCAACCTCATCAGGATGAAAGTTATGATAAGGATATGAATAGTACTGTTAAATCTTTGAAACATGTAATACATCATATATATCTTAGTACCTCTAAGGTAACTTCAACTAATAAACTATAAGACTAGCTCTCTCCACAATATCAAAAGGTTTAATGAATTGAGGTGAAAGATTCTCCTACCATCTAACTGTTGATACCCTATTCTAGGTGAAACACATAAGAAAACATGATTCCCCACATCAAACACTAGTGGTCAATAGAAACAATCAGCATATGAATTATTCCTATATTGATCTATATAAATTCTATTATGAATCAGTTAAAACTACTCTGAAGTCTCCTGAATGAGATGAGGTCCAAATAGCACTACCTCACCTACCTCTAACCAGAAAAGGGGTGAATAGAACAAACTATCATATAAATACTCATAGGGTGTTATCTTTCTCAATTTTTTATTGTAGTATAACTTAACAAGAGGTTCCCAATAACCTCTAAAATCAAGGATTCATGCTTAATGAATTTCCTCTGGAACCTATATCATCTATTATGGCTAACTATCAGTCTAAGGGTGAAAGGTTGTGCTAAAAATCACCTTTGTACCCAAGGATTTCTATAACCCCTTCCATAAAATCAATGTGAAATGAGAATATCTATCAAAAATAGTAGTACAATGGACCCTATATAGTTGTATAATATCATGGAAATATATTATTCTAATCTCACCCACTGATAAGGTCTCTCTGATAGGTAATAAGTGAGAAACCTTCGTCAGCCTATTGATGATCACCCATAATACATCACTACCTCAAGGTTATCTTGGTAAGATACTCACAAAATCCATTATTTAATAATCTTTCTTCCACTCAAGAATGGGAAACATATGTAAAAGACCTATTATCCACTGGTGTTCTTCCTTCACCTGCTGACAGGTGGAACACTGAGAAACAAAACTAGTTATTTCTCTTTTCATCACCAGCCACCAGTATTGGTGACATTGATCATGATACATCTTGGTAATATTGAGATGTACTGCCCAAGAAGAATCATGAGACTCTAACATCAATTCCTGTTTTATGTACATAGGAACCCAAATGTGCCCATGGATGTGCAAGACCTCATCCTCATCAATGATCCAGCCTAGTGGTGGATCCTTTCCTAAAGCACTCTCCCTTAGGAATAATCCCTTAGGATCTGATAACTTCCTCATATACACTCTCTATAGGAGTAAAGAGGTCACTGGTAATGATGCAAGTATAGATTATCAATGATGGTTTGGTTCCTTCGAGTGAATATCAGAAAATAGGGCCATAAGATGCCACTCACTACTCACCTCTAAAACTACCTATGTATGAGTCCTTAATCTCATAGCATCTACTGTAACATTTCCCTTTATATACATATAAGGAATATAAAAATAAAATAACTACAAATATTCAACCAACCTTCTCTGCCTAATGTTCAAGTTGTACTATGAGAAAATATACATGAGGCTTTGTAGTCCTTATACACCACAAAATTGCCTCCTAGCAAGTAATTCCTCCAACACCACAAATCATGAACTATGGATACCAACTTCAGATCATGTGTCAAGTAATTATACTTATGAGGCCTCAACTACCATTAATAGTATTCAATAACTCGATATTCCTGCATCATAACTTCTTATAGCCCGATAATTGATGGGTCACAATAGACTATATAGGTTCTTCTCAACTCTGTAAGAATTACTATTGGCACTGAAGTTAGTCTCCCTTTAAGCTTCTGAAAGTCTATCTCACAGGCTTCTTACCAAACAAATTTCATACCCTTCTTAGTCAAAAACATAATAGGTTATGTTAGGTATGAAAATTTCTATATAAATTGAATGTAATATCTAGAGATCCCAAAGAAACTATGTATGTCAAAATATTTATTAGGATAATCCCAGGTAACTACAACTCACACCTTATCTGGGCCAACTGATACTCCAACCTTTAAATAATATAACCTAATAAGTAAACATCATTGATCAAAAAGTGGAATTTAGAGAGCTTTTCATACAACTAGTTCTCCCTCAGTGTAGCTAGAATGATCTCAAGATGTTTCACATGGCTGTGTTGAGTAATAGAATACACGAATATTTCATCCACAAAGTCTACCATAAGTGAATCTAAAAATGGGTGGAAAACCTGATTCATCAGAGCCATGAAAATGTCCATCATGTTTGTCAAAATGAATGGCATAACCAAATACTCATAAAGACTATACCTTCTATGGAATGTTGTATGAGTTATGTGCTAACCTAAAATAAATATTATAGAAAACATGAACTCCCTGAAGATAATCAAAGAGGTTGTCTATATGAGAAAAAGGATATTGGTTCTTCATAGTAATCTGATTCAACCTCCGGTAATCCACACAAATCCAGAGGGTTTCTTCCATCTTCCTAGATAAAAGGATCATTGAACCCCAGGGAGAAGTATTGTTTTCCATAAAACCCTTAGATTCTAAGTCCTCCAGATATCTCTTGATCTCCTAAAACTCATTAATGTCTATCCTATAAGAAGGAATGAACACTAGTGCAGCTCCTAGAACTATCCCAATAGAGAACTCCACCTCTCACTCAGGCGGTAAACCATAAAATTATTCTAGGAAGACATCCCTAAAATGATCTACTGCATGAGGTAATTAATCCTATCATATTCCTTGATCATCCATATAAAGTCTATTAATTTGGATTGTCACTCCACCCATCCCACAATGCTCTAGTCCAGATCTACCTTCTTGGACATCCCACTCGCTCTTGTGAATATAATTACTTCCCTACAGTGATGTGAAAGACACCCTATAGTGATAGCAATAAAAGTAGGCATGATAAGGAACTAATCAGTCCATCCCAATAATAATGTTGAATCCAGACATCTCAAGGAAAAAGAGGTTCCATATAAAATTATGTTCTCCTATCTTAAGGGGGAACTCCTTACACTAGTTTAAACTCTCTGATCAGATTCCAAAATGAGTGTCAAGGTTTATCACCCCATAGAAGTACTATATTTAAAGAACAAGGGTTTTCATGATATTCACATAGATAAAATAATTTAAAACCTCTATTTCAAAAAATTGAATGCCAAGGTAGATGTTATTAAAATCATTCCTCAAACTACAGAAGGTTGAGGACTCTGCACCCTCGGAACATGATGCATTGTATAAACATGGCCCATGTCATGTCCATAAAATACAACATGGATTCTTTGAGAAGGCCCAATATGATGAAAATATGAGACTAGTGTCTGTCTTTCCAAGCCATGGCCACCTCCTTGTACAGGTCATCCAATAGAACTCTATATCTCTTCTTGACGTGGAGCTTCCGATCCCTATCCAAGACCCAAATTCAGTATTAATACTCTCTCACTAGCCACTGGAGGGAAACATCTATAAAATTTCTTTAAATGGATCATCCTTCCACAGTATTATCACTCAATTAGGTCCCTCTCACACTATGTTTTCACATTTCCCAATTTCCCACACTGATGACAGACTATAAAACCACTAGTACATGCACTTTAATTGGTACTTCCCTCATAAGAGATTTTTAAGAAACGCTTCCAACCACAAAATACTATACTATTGGGTTGAAAAGTTAGTCCACCTAGATTTGGACCTCCAGCTTATCTCAGGTTACATTCAGTAATAAGAGTCTGGTTTACTATACAATACATGGTAATCAACTAGAAAACGTTAACCTATATATTAATAGGATGTCTGAGCCCATCCTTTCACTAGATCATCAGTGGTATAGATAGGTAAAAAGCATTGAATCTCTACAAAATGAGATGAGTAATCCATAACAGTCATAGAACCATATTGCAAATTCATGAACTCCCTATCATGATCAGTCCTTAAGGTCTCAGGGAAGACATAGTCATTGAATACTGTTTGAAAAAAATACCCTACCATAACCTGATGACAATCTTTCTGGGTGATAACATCATAATATTTATTTGAATAATCTCAAAGAATATATGTAGAAATATTATCTCTCCTCTCAGTAGGTGTCTCATGGTTCTCAAAGATAGTCAATATAACCACTATCCAGGAATCTGTATCCTAGGGGACACCATCCCCTAAAAATGTAGGTGGATGCTGATGTTGAAACTCCCACGTCAACTCATCCATATAATGAAAAGGTCAATAAAATCCTTTTATAGTCTTTACAAGCCTTAATAATTCACCTAGAAAATGGGAATCATTGCTCGTGTTAGGGATAGTATGAGGTTCCATAGGTGGAACTACTAGAGGTAACACTAGTGGCCTAGGGTCCACCAACACTAGAGCATGTTCATCACCATCCTCCTAGTTCACGACTTGAGGATTTCATGGTGGCATGGCTCTACAAATTAAAAACACACTCTTCATATATGATTTGACAATGATAATGTCGTATATATAAGAATAGGATAGGTAAAATCCTTCCTATATAAGATTAACACTCCCTTCCTACTCATAAATCCAAGTCTGGGTGATAGGAATGATCATAAAGAACACATGATGCACTTCATACTTCCCACTAATAAGGTCAGGTATTGGTCAAGCTCTCCATTTCATTGTAAGGGTCCTGATGTATAGACTATCAATTGAAAGTTATAGAGGAAAAACCCTTTAATTTTAAATTGGAATTCCTATTTAATGGAGACCATATTTGAATTAAGATTTAAAATAATTACATTTACATAATATATCAATTATTTGAAATACCATTCCCAAGTTGTACAAGTACTTAATTTATAAATTGCAATTGGTAGTTCATATAACTGCATACAAAACATTTCATTAGATACTAGAATGTAATAGGTAATATAAGATGATATGACTAAATGAATCTCCATTACCAATATATATAGGTACATACACTATTTATATTACAAATTACATTCATGTATTCAAAATCAGCTAACATTTCATTCTATGTAATCTCAGTTTCATAACCTAAACATGTGATAATTGTTTAGTTGAGGTTCCATCATCAACCAATACAGGAAAAAACTATTTAGGTTGATTCAACAACTTTAATAACCAATTATTCAATCCCCTTTTTCCTATATAAATGTTAGTTGCACAATATATATATCACTCAAGGAACATACAATAAGTATCATGTAGTGAGACAATGAAACCTACATAGAATGGAATAATCCATGACACATTAATCCTTTTAAGTGACTAAAATAATGCATGATCAATATTTACTTTCCATAATAATCCAAAGATAAAATTTATTCTAACATCATAATAATAATAACATCACATATCATGTGCATCACTAAATAGTGGAATCAAACAACTGTAATAGGCTTCAACTAGAACATCAAGTCCCATCCTAGGTAATTTGTATTTTTTCCCATATGTGGGATAGATACTCCCATGATTAGGATCATTACCAAATTATAACACATCCTAGTCTCCTTTATACCATCCCAAAATAGTAAGGCAAGGAAAATAAACAACTGATAAAAATTTATAACATCCCGGTCTGGGTTCCCTCATAAGTAACAGAACTTGGTTGGTCACAAGGCCTAAAATGAACCTACACATATGATAGAGGCTACTGACAAGTAGTGAAGGTCCATGGTAGTATAGTGGGGAGACTATAACCACATAATCAAAGTTGAATAGTGGGGTAGTAAATAGATAAATAGGGGAAGCATAATACCAACTAATAACAAATGATAAATCATCAATATGAAATAGACAGTCATCAATAGAAATATCCAGTACCATATTAAAAAATTATGTAATGTCATGTATCTAGACAAAAAGAAAAGACAAACATGCCAGTAGGTACACATACATACTGGTATATCAAATTAACCAAACGGACTAAAAAGACTATCTCTAGATAGCATTACGGCCCATAACTCGGTCTTGTGATCCCTCGCTCCCATGATATAATCAATCAAGAAACAAAAATTGGGCACTTTCCTCTATCCCAACCTTCATCTTTGAATTTTGTTTAGGTGCCAATCGGTAGCTCGAATAGGGTGTGAGATAAGCTCAGTAGGCCACCACTGATGGTGTCTAAAACAAATCCAGCTGACGCATATAAACTATTATTGTGTGTAGGTATAACCGATAATAACCAATTTAAAAAAAATATAATAATTTTATGGAACAAACTATAATAAGAGAAAAATACATGAGGTTGGCATCAATATATATAAAGTATCAATAGCGGATAACTACTAACTTGGCATACACCACATATGAAAATAATATTAGACCAATAAGGGCTAGGTCTTAAGGCATATAACTAGGGTGACCTATATCCATAGATATGAATGTATATAGATTTCATATGATTCATACCCATATATCCCTCATTGGTTTCATACCATAAGTAACCATTCCTAGGGTTTGTAGGTTCCATATCTCAATCCCCTAGTCAGTTCCATATCGTCATGCAACAAGTTTCATACCTTTATAAGAAGTCATTTCCATACTGATATGTAACAAGTTCCATACCTACATAATAAGTTAGTTTTATAATAATATATAATAGGTTCCATTCCTTTATGATAAGTCATTTCCATACCAATATTTAATTTATGTCATACCTTTATAATAATTCATTTCCATACTGATATGTAACAGGTTCCATACCATTATGTCCAACATCAAGAAAGTGAAGTAAAGTTACATGGGATATGTTAGTGTCCATACCCAATTACAATTATAGATCGAAAAAATCACACACCAATAAAATATCCATCTCAATCAATGTTTTCATTTAAATCAATCCATTTAATCACTTTAATAACATTCAATATCTGGGTAAAAGAGGTAAGTCCATCTCTAAATATCTCATTTATTTTTAAAATGATCCCACTAAAAGATAGTGATCTCACGCACCCAAAGGGGTGGTTTTAACATGGTTAAGATAAAATAACACACCTCATGGGTGGCTCGGGTTGATCCAACATGATAAACTGCACATGAATCAAAGTCTGAATAAAAGAAATGATTAAAATACTAGGATAGGCTTGAGGGGATATTCAAGGAGGAGGAGAGGTTGTGGTGCATGTTGAGAGGAAATAAAGGTAGGGTGAGTTAAATATAAATGATGGAAAATAGTCTTTTCGCCTAAAATTTAAAGACTTCATGGTTTGGTCAAACCATGTGATAACTGTGTGCACCCCACTATCCTGGGACACACCCCACTCGGCTTGCATTGTATGGTTAGACAAACCATACAAATCCCATTCAAACCCTCTATCTCAACCCCACATAGTTGTATAGACTATGGTTCACGGTTTTATCAAACTGAGAAACCACTGACAGTGCTCTAGATCACCTCGCATGGTTTATTCTAACCATGTGAACTGAGCTGTATGGTGTATAGTAATCATGCATCCTAGTTACTTTCTCCAAAATTTGGGTCTCCGAACAATCCCCAAACACCCTCATTTCTTCCATAACCTTATAAGTCATTCCATTAAGATAAAACTAAGGAAACGAGATAAAATTAAAAGTTTTTTCACCTCATAGAAAAGCCGAGATCTTAAAAAATTAAACTTAATACGTTTTGTTTTATGTTTTGTATTAACTAATAATTGCTCTTCCATTGTCTTTCAGTTTTAAAATAGTGAAATATTTTTTCATAAATAATTATTTTCTTCATATCTAACAAGTTTTTATGATAACATAAATACACATCAAATATCATCAAATCCAATAATATTAATTATTTGATATTGAAAATATGCTTCGTTCCCATGGAAGACCATCGAATAAATATCCCCATATGCCTATTTCAAATTCATCTACTAAATTTATTGTAAATAAATTGGTTTCATCATAAAAAATTATAATAAGGATATACTGTGAGAAAAATATTCTATTCTATGTGGAAAATTGAACAATGAATAAGAAAAGGTGTTAACCATAATTATTAATTTATCAAACACACCCACCAGAGGTTTTCTCTTTGTACATAGATATGGAGGTATAGGTAAAAATTTCCTGTGGAAAAAAATAATGTTAGAACATCACTAAGAATGATATATTTTATTATTTATAGCTTAATGTAGTATATCATCCTTACTTATTCCTTGGTGGGAGAACATCACACTCTCTATTTTATATTCCAATTGTTGTTATAAAAACTCAACTTCTAACAAACAATAAGGAAGTGAATTGGATGAACTTTTTTACAGAACAAAATTAATTATTTGGGATGATCCACCAATGGTACACAAATATTTCTTTGAAGAAGTAGATCATACATTTAGGGATATCATTTCATCTAGATTATTCATGTTTCTAATCCACCATTGGGTGGAAAAATAATTCTCTTTGGGGGATATTTTTAGTATATTTTACCAGTTAAGCAATGTCCTAACAGACATGATATCGTATTTGAAAATCTAAATTCCTCTTATATATGGATGTATTGTCATGTTCTTCACCTCATGGTGACATGATACTACCTTCTTCCAATAACTCTATAGAATCTTTTAAACTTCAATATTTTTCAAGTTAGATTATATAAATAGGTGATTATGTACTTGCTGATCAAACAAATAGTGAGCTATAAATTCTAATTCTATATGATCTTCTACTTAATACATTTCAAAACCCATTTCATGTTATTGTTCAAAGAACATACCCTTATTTATCTATGAAGTACAATGATCCATAATACTTAAATAAATGGGATATTTTAGAACCAACACATGATGTTTTCTAACAACTAGACAATTACATGTTAACATTCATTCTTGGAGAAGATAATTTTTATCTCAATTATGATTCAGTATGTCATGAAAGTTTGTATAGAAACACGCCAGAGATTATATATACACTAAAAATTCTAAATGGGATCATAGATTAATTCTAAAATTGGGGGTACTTGTTATTTTACTAAGAAATTTAGACTAATATTATAGAATTTGTAATGAAATCTAGTAAATAGTCATAGATTTGGGAGATCATGTAATCATAGATCAGATTATAACTAGAGCTCATTATAGAAACCATGATTTCATAAATATAGTAAATATGACACATTAATGTTTTAGGTATCCATTCAATCATTAAAGAAGATAGTTTAATTTAACCATTGTTGATGCCGGTCAAAGTTTAATTATTTATTTTCCTATTAACTACAGTATATGTGGTAAGTAGGGTCAAACCCAAAGATAAGGAAATTTTGACCACTATTCTTCAAAAAACATTCAAAAATACCCCACCATTGTCAGCAGGGGAGTGGATTTAATATTATTTTACTTTTTTGTGTTTTTATTAAGCAGTAAAGTAAAATAAAAATTCAAATCTTGAATATAAACTAAATTGAAGCAAGAAATAGTTGAAAACATAGAGGAATATAGATATAAAAACGCTGATAAATGAACAATCTAGTAATACACTTGGGAAAAATTCTTCATCCTACTGGTTTTGAAAATATTTCTTCTCATGATAGTAACTACAACTAGTACCACTGAAGAGGTGTGATTTATTTTCCCTTCCAGGAGATAACTCACACTAGCTGACAAATCTTGGAGTTCGCCGCTCCAAGATTTATCAACTGTGAAAATTCTGGTTTTAAAAAGATGACAGAATGAACTCATCATAAGTTATGTAGTTTTCATTTCTATTAAAATTCTTAAGAAATTTAATCCACAGTCAAACTCACCGAATGATTGTGTATTTTCCAAGATTAAATGATATCAGTATTTTGTAATTGAATGCAATTAGAGTTGATCTCACTGATCAGTTCTCACCACATTCAAAATGATAGTGAGAAGGAATAAGAAAGATAACCAACAGTCTTGATATTAACCCCAAACTATATAATTTAGCCTAAAATTATCTCTATTATGTAAGAAGAAATCATTAGATTATAGGAAAATAAATTATAAAGAAAATAGAGGAAGATATCTCCCTCTCTTAACTTGAATCGCTGCTGCGCCTGGCCCTCAGGTCACCAAGGAATGGTTCCCCAAGAAGTGCTCCAAGTTTTGCCTCCAGGTTCTCGCTCTGATCCCGAGTGAATGATCAAATGAACTGAATCATTGTCCCCTCTATTGCTTGATCTACTTTTAATACCTCACTGTCATCTTCTGCATGTCACCCATTACTTTGCACCGACTTCAAATGTCCTTCACATGTGCACCGCACACGTGTAATTTTTTGTGCAATGCACATCGTGCTATCTTTTCCCATGTAACTAAATCCCGGTGAGTTAGTTAAGTGAACCTAGACATGTTTTAGACTTTGGTGTGAACCTACATAGTTAGAAAAGAGAAATAAATAAATGAAAACGCAAATAAAGTAATATAGTTATTTTTTTAGTTTAATGTTATATTACTTGTTAAAAAGTTAACTAGAGTTAATTAATAAAGACCATAAGTCGATAATTATTTACTTTTATATTATTTATAAAATTATTCAATTAATATTATTATGATTAAACATAAGTTTATTAAAAATCCATTAATTTAATTAAGTTAATAATTACAATTATTAATTTGTTTTGTTATTTAATTTTCAACTAGATTATAAAAATTATAATTAAACATCATAAGTAATAAAATATTTTATAAAAATAGATTGAATTAATTAATTTTATTCAATTAATTTTACTTTTATAATTATAATTATTTCATTATTTAAAAAATTAAATAATTAATTTATATAAATTAATTTATTAGTAATTTGTTATTACTCTAGTTTTAAATGCTTATTTCTTAATTAGTTTATATTTTTATAATTTATTTTATTATTATTATTAACTATTTAGTTAAATTATTAATACTGTATTTCTTTATTTTTATTATTTATTATTAATTTAGGTTAGTTAGTTTTTAGTTTGTTTGTTTTTTAATTCATTAACTCCTCCCCCTATCCTTCTTCTCCACGCTATAGGGGGAGGATTCCTCTGCAATTCTCCCACAGCGTGGGTGAACCCTCTCCAACCTAGGGGCAGGCATCCCAGTAGCTTGGCATCGATTCTTCCTCAGCGGTGCACTCCTCCTTGGAAGCTCCTCTCGCGGCCACAGCAGGTGACGGAATCCTAGTCTTCAGAAATAGATCTACAACAAAGTTTGGCGGACTGACTCCCTCGTGCGGCTCCTCCTCGCGACGGACTTCTTCTTGCGTACTAGTGGAATATCCCTCCTATTTCGGCACTAAAATGGTGGATCTTAGATCTTGGAAAGCAGCGGCACGTTGATTGACTTTAGCGGATCTACAATGGTGGAATGTCAGGTTCCTTTGTGGCTTTAGTGGGCGGTGAAAAGGCTTAGCCTCGGCAGCAGGTGTCGGTGGTCAAAAATTGTAGAGAGGTGGTTCTGATTTCATCCACAATAGTTCTAGGGTTTAGATCTATAAGTCATGAATATTGATCTGTAGTGAAATCAAAGCATGGATCTGGCTTGATTCAAAATATGTACTGCTATGAATGTGTATTTTGATAAAAGTATGTTTCTGTGAAAAAAATGGAGGCAAGGCAGGAGCACAGTGGTAGTGGATGAGTATTGATGCGAAGGCAGAAAACGGTGTGAGGAGAAGGTATTGATGCTGAAGAACCAAAGGCATCGGTAGTAGTGGTTTGAGGAAACAGTGTTAAGGGTAAAGTGGAGATGGAAATGGTGGAATAGTGGTAAGGAGAGGTGAGACCTTCAAGTAATGGAAGGAGAGGTGAAAGTGGTGCCAAAGTGCTATGGTGGCATAGTTATGGAAAAATGGCGGATGAGGAAACAGTGGCAGAACAGAGGCACCATAACCAAACGTTGAGACTGTGACAGAAATTGATGGTAGAAAGGGTCATGGTGCCACCGTTAAAAGTGGAAAGAGGTAGGGACTAGAACCGGTGTGTGGTGTCACGGTGCCACTGTAACTCTGGAATTAATCTGCAAACAACAAAGTTATTAAAAACAAATTAAAATTCAAATAAATTATAAACAACATAATTAATTTAAAATAAAAATCAACGAAAATAATTGAGACTCAAAGACTTAAATGAATTTAAGAAACAATCAAAACTAGACTTAAATTATTAAAAGTTACAAAATATAAACTTAAATTAGAACTAAATATAAACTTAAATCGAAGGTCAACTATATTATTTAAAATTAATAAAAAAGACTTAAACTAAACATCTATAAAATAAAGTTAAATTATTTAAAATAACTACTAAAAAAATTAAATTAATTAAAGTAAAAAAGATAATTATTATATTTTTAAGCAATTATGTTAATTAATGAAATTGAATTAAAGATATTTAATTAATGTAGTAAGTTTATAATCTTAAATTTATAAAATTTGAATTGTTAAAAGACAGTTAATATTTATATAATGTTACTTTAATTAATAAATATTTAAAACAAGTAAAGATAAATTTAAACTAAATTATTTATATGAAAAAGCAAAACTAATTAATTAATTAATAAGTGTTAAATTATTAAATATGCATACAAAAATCACCCAACTAAATAAAAAGTTATTATACTATATAATTAAAGTAAGATATAAATTAACTATTTTAAAGATAAAAATACAATTTTAATTGTAAAAATTGATTAAATAATAAATTTAATAATAAAAATACAAAAGTGCCATTATTTATTAAAAAGTGTTAAAATAAATAATTAAATTGATAAAAATTAATTAAAAAAATGTGGCAAAACATGTGTTTTTAAGGCCACATAAAATTCCCCCACACTTAATCATCGTTTGTCCTCAAACAATCCCATGTTTTATTATCTTTGAAAAATTGAAAAATATTTTTATTATATTACTCAAAATGTAACATGTCCTGAACTTTCAAGAGAAGACTTTAAGACTATCATTTGTCTTTAGAATATGAATTGTTCAAATTTAGTCTTACCCAGAAAAAATTCTCATAGGGTAATCAAGATAACTATGAATCATTTAGAAATGAAGATTCCATGCCTCATATGTGATATTGCTTAGTGAATAACTTCAATCTAGGCTTAAATCCAAAGACTGAGGGTGACAATAGGTAAATTATCAGTGGAATTAAAAACTTAACCAAAAGAACTTTTCATTTTGACTCATCACTTAGGTTCCAAAAATAAATATTTTTTTGTGAATCACCTTAATGATACAACCTAAATGACTCCCAAATAAACCAATTGACCCCTTATTAATTTGGTGTGCATCATTCCCCTCACCTTAATGAACTCATTTTTAACCCTAGGCACTTTATTTTATTTTTTCCAAGCCATTTATCATGTGCTAAGCACTGTACATATGCACTTATTCAAGGTGTATAGAGGGATTATAGTTAACAGAAACACACCCAGCATCTAAGGTCTCATAGATTCACCATGGGATCCCAGATGCCCAAACTACTCTAGTTTTAAAAGTTTTTAGTGAAAACAATTTACTTTGCCTCACAAAAGTGATTACTTTAATAAATAACAAAAAAGTGTTTCCCCTAGGATCAATTCAAACTTCTAGTTCCAAGGGTTATGATCATAATTCCACTAACAGGTCACCCATATCACTCTCAAAAGTATTTCATAAACCAAATTTCAATAAAATCACTAAGAAAGATCAATCAGCAATCATCCAACCTCATTAATTTCAGATTCTCATCAGTCCTTACCTACCAACAAGGCACTATCCTTAGGAAAGACTCATTTGAGTACAGTGTAAAGCCTAAAATTATGAAGAATTTTTAAAACAAATTACCCTTTTTTTGAAAAAAAGTTTAATGTTGCATTAGGAATTGATGGAATTTCAATTAAATTATTGTTGAGAACAATCAAAAATTGACCCCCTCCACCACACTTAAAACCCAACTTTGTCCCCAAAGTTTACTTATAAAGTGGAGAAGAAAAATTTGACAGTTAAAGTTCACTGTATATTTGGTATTTCAGTAGATTAATGACATGTAAAAAGGGTCTCTTTGATGTTCAAAAATTATTGTTTGTCACAATGAATAACTTATCATCAGGTTCATAAGCAAGTACACACATTAGCATTTAGTCCAGTGAATAATTTTCAATATAGCTCAAAATAAACATGTGAATTTTAACTAAATTGTGTACTGGCTGTAATAATTTTCCCAGGTTGAGTTCAATAATGTGTTCAATAGGGTAGAAAAATGAAAGAGGATTTTCAACATATGTAGAATTTTTTTAACTTTAGTAGAAAGACATGAAGCAGAATTTAATATAGTTCATATGTTACATAATTTTTCAATACAAGAAGAATTTTTTAAAGCAGCAACAAATAGAGAAGCATTTTTCAAGCAAGACATGCAATATATATTTTTTAAAATAGTAAGGAGAAAAATAATGAAATAGAAATTAATATTAAGGTACTTCCCTGACTTACGATTTTTTATTAATCCTTCAATATGAGAATTCCACTCCTTTATTAACACAGTAGTAGCAACCTAATAACTCTGAAACCGAACAAGTAAACCAAGAAAAATAATCAACAGGAATTTCACAAAATCAGAGCACAGAAGTAGCACTTTATTAATGGTTATAAATGAAACAATGTAAAGACAAAAAGAACCCTAGGTTTCCTCCCATGTAGTGCTATGTTTTATAGTTTTCATCCAGACTTTATTAAAGATTAGTTTTCAAGAACAGTGAAGGCAGCCAAGCCCTTTGCTTGTCCCTCAAAATAAAGTTTCACTCTCTTCCCATTCACTAACATGGGTTTGTTCTCTTCACCTACAATTTCAAAAGATCCATTATTTAGCACACTCACTATAGTTAAAGGTCCGGACCACTTGGACTTAAGTTTTCCAGGAAAAAGTTTGAGTCTAGAGTTAAAGAGAAGGACCTTATGACAAGGTTTGAATTCTTTGGCTTGAATGATAGAATCATGAAAGATTCTAGTCTTCTATTTATAAACCCATGAATTATCATAACTCTATCTCTTAATCTCATCAATTTCACTTAGCTCAAGTAATCTCTTCTCACCATCACTCTTAAAATCAATGTTCGGGGCCTTAACTACCCAATAAGACTTGTTTTGCAACTCCACAGGTAAATGACAGCATTTCCCAAAAAACAGCCTATAAGAAGACATACCTATTGGGGTCTTGAAAGTAGTTTTATATGCTCATAATGCTTCATCCAATTTATTAGACCAGTCTTTCCTAGAGTTTGAAATTTTATTCTCAAGTGTCTATTTTAGTTCTCTATTTGAAATCTCCACTTGTCCACTAGACTGTGGATGATACGAAGTACCAGTTCTATGAATACAACCATATTTATCCCTCAAATATTTAAACTTATAGTTCTTAAAGTGTGTTCCATTATCAGTGATAAAGGCTTTGGGAACTCCAAATCTTGTAAAGATATTCTTTTTCACATATTTTATTACAGAGTTGGCTTGATTGTTGGGTAGTGCAACTGCCTCAACCCATTTTGACACATAATATACAGCAACAATAATATACTCATTCCCATGAGATTATGGAAATGGACCCATTAAATCTAAACCCCAGACATTGAAAATTTCAACTTCTAGAATTTCTTTTTGGGGTAAATCCTGCTTCCTACCAACATTACCTAGCCTCTGACATCTATCACAACCAACCACAAATCTTCTAGCATCCTTAAAAAGAGGGGGCCAATAGAAACTAGATTGTAAAAATTTCTGAGTATTTCTTTCACCACCATGGTGAACTTCCCAAGGTGAGGATTGAAAAATCTCTAAGACAGGAAACATCTCTTCCTCAAGCACACATATTCTAAGAATACCATCAGCGCATCTTCTAAACAGAAGGTGATCATCCCAAAGATATTATTTAAGATCAAAAATAAATTTATTCCTTTGGTTATTGGATAGATTTCTGGGAAAGACACCTACTGCAAGGAAGTTGGAAAAATCTACAAACCAATAAGATTTCTTGATTGAAATAGTAAGTAGATTTTCATCAAGAAAGGAAGATTTTATCTCCCTAGGATCTTCATATTCATATTGAGTAAGAGGTAGCCTAGATAGGTGGTCAGCAACTAAATTTACATCTCCTTTCTTATACCTAATTTCTAAATCAAACTCTTGTAACAACAGAATCCAACTAATTATCTTGGGTTTAGTTTCTTTCTTAGAAAAAAAAAGGAGTTTAAGGTAGAATGGTCAGTGAAAGTGATAACTTTAGAGCCTAAGAGATATTGTTTAAACTTCTTAAGAGAAAAAACAACATCTAACAATTCTTTTTCAGTAGTGGTGTAATTCTTTTGGGCATCATCTTGTAGTCTACTAGCATAATACACCACATGTAACTTCATATCTCTCTTCTTCCCAAGGATATCACCTACTGACATGTCACTAGCATCACACATAAGTTCAAAAATTAACTTCCAGTCAGGTGCAGTGATAATGGGTGATGTAGTGAGTTTCTCTTTTAACAAATTAAATGATTTCAAATATTTTTCATCAAAGTTTAATGGTGAATCCTTGACCAATAAAGAACACAAGGTCTTAGTTATTTTGGAGAAGTCTTTTATGAATCTCTGGTAGAAATCAGCATGCCCCAGGAAACTTCTAATACCTTTTACATTTTCAGGAGGTGGTAGTTTTTTAATGACTTATATCTTAGCAGTATCAACTTCAAAACCTCTCTTGGATACCTTATGACCAAGCCCTATACCCTCTATGACCATGAATTGACACTTCTCCCAATTAATAATAAGGTTGGTTTCAATGCATCTCTCTAAGACTAACTCAATATTTTCAAAACAAGTATCAAAAGTGCTACCCATAATGGAAAATTCATCCATGAAATATTCAATGATTCTTTCAATCATATCTGAAAAAATAGCCATCATACACCTTTGAAAGGTGGCTGGAGCTCCACACAACCCAAAGGGAATCCTCTTGTAGGAAAATTTCCCAAAGGGGCATGTGAAAGTGTTCTTTTCCTAATCCTCTAGAGCAACAGGAATCTATTTGTAACCAGAATACCCATCTAGAAAATAGAAGAATTCATTTCCAGCAAGCCTCTCAAGCATTTGATCCAAAAAAGGGAATTGGAAAATGGTCCTTCCTAGTGGCTGCATTAGAATTTCCATAATGTAACGACCCAAAGTTTCATTAATGGAAAATCCCTCTTTATCCAGTTAAATGTTTCTTTATGAAAAAATTTTTTTATAAGATATCAACTTTTTTAGTTTTACTTTAAGATTTGTGACCGTTACTTTTTTAGCCGTTGAACAGTGATCATCTGAGTAGTATAAATATAAGGCTTTAACGAACCCATTTCTACTCAGACAAAGGAAGCGATGGCCTCATCCAGTAGAATTTCCCCTTACGAAGCCCATTTGTCAAAGCTCGGAAAAGAGGTGGCGTCTTTGGGCTTTGCCCTTGACCAAGCCCAAGCTGAGCTTCATCAAGTCAAGCTCGAACGTGATCGTCTACGGAAAAAGTGGAAGTTGATTGAAATTACCACTCGAGCTATGTTATCCGAGCCGCCCCAAGAGTCTGTCACCATCGCACACCTTACCCTTAGGTCTTATGCGGCTATTTTAAGGGGTTATGTAACAAATAAGTAGCACCATGTTCATGTACATTATTTTTTTTATATAATAATGAATATAATTTCTAGTCATTTTTGATACATTGTAATTAGTTTTTAAAGTACAAATGGTGTTTTTAGTTATTATTTAATTAAGAATTATATTTTATTAAATTAAAGGATTTTTGAATTAAATAATATTTTAATAAAATATTATTATTAATATTAAATTAATTTTTTTTATTAAGTATAAATGATCTTATAATTTTATGAATGCAATTAAAATTTTTATTAAGGTTTGAAAGCCATTTCTGTAAAAACCCGTGGATTTTTTTATAAATGTCGGTTTTTATTTTAAAAGTAAAAATTCACTTATTTAGAAAATTATTTAGATAAAATAAATATTATTTTTGGAATCAGGACGTCGAAATTATCCAACGGTGATTTTTTCATAATTTTCTGTGACAGTCAAATTTTTGGGTAAAAATTAAATACCATTTAAATATATAATGTGTTTTATGACATCATAATGACCCAATGGTGATGTAATAAAATACCATAATCCTTATGTTCGGCCAATATGTGTTTTATCATTAAAATAATGAGGTTTTGGGTTTTTTTGACTTACTTTTCAAAGCATTAATGGAGCCCTCAAGACTTATTCAACACTTTGCCTTTTTAAATTAATTTCCATGGGAGGGTGACTCAACTCCACATAAGCAACCCTAATTTTTTAATAAGTTAGGACCTTGGCCTTGTAAAATATTGTTTTCCTCTTTCCTTTTCTAGAAACCATGGGAAAATACCATGGGATGGTTTGTGGTTTGGATTATTTTAATATAAGGGGTCCCAAACCTAAATAATAAAGAATTCCCTCACCTTTCCTATATCAACCCACCCAAGCTCCCACTTCCTCCTCACTAAAATCCCTTGGAGTTCGTCCAACATATGCCCTACTCTCTCTAGAATCCTCCCAAGGTGCACCAAGCTCCCAAGAAGCCTCTCACAAGCCTCTCTCTAGCCTTTGGAAGCACACTTCCAAGTAAGGGGTTTTCTTCCTTTCTCTGTTTTTGTCAATTTTATTTAAGTTGTATTTCCCTTTTAATTTCAATTATGAATGTTGGGGTATGGTTTCGCACCTCCCCCATACTGCCCTCTTATTGTTTGAATGATGGGAGAACCCTTTCTCTCTCATTAAATTCCTCCCATTTACACTCGTTACTATGCCGAAATTCCGAAAGGAACTTCTCTCTCTTCTTTTACATTCAAGCAATACTTTTGTATGATGAATCTAAACTCCATTTCTATTGTTGGGACATGTATATATATGATCTCCTTACTATACATTACATGTAAATATGATGAGGAACCCCTTTCTCTCTCATCAACCTCTTTTTATGAATTCTTATGTCACGCCGTTACGCTGCCAAAATCGCACCGATTTTCTAAGCCAATGTCTTTGTGTAGTGAATACCATGCCCATTTCTCCATCAAGGGTATTCACCTTTATGCACATTTACATATTGATTATAAAGTTTCATGTATGAATTCCACATTCCTTTATCGTGGAAGAAATTATTATGTTTTATGAATCCATGTTTTATGATCCATGTGGCACACTTATGCATGAAATGAAATGTTTAAGAAGGGTGCGCCCTTTATAGCACTCCAATGCATTGGGTAAAGTATAGTATCATGATACGTCATGTGAAATGAGTGTTGACTCGTTCTAATTAAAGTGCAATGAGGGTTTACTCGTGCTTCAAGTGTAATGATGGTTTACTCATGCTCCATGTGCAATGAGCCTTGGCTCATGCTAATTCAATGTTAAGTGTTGTTGCCACATTTCCATGTTATGATTATCATGCTTTATCATGCCTTTATGTTCATGTTACTCTTATGCTCAATTGATGTTCCTATTTCCTAACATGTATTGTACTCCTCATGTTATTCATTGTGTACTCCCTTACTGGGCTTTATAGCTCACCCTTTTCTTATGCATGTCCTCAGGTTATCCCATGCAATGCTAAGTACGAAGGAATGTAGTGGTCATGTAAAGGAAGTTTTCAATAAAGATATTGTATTTCAAGTTTAAAGTTTTTATGTAATGATCCTAAGCCCCAAAGACACTAAACCTCTCGATATTCTTTGTTGTATCAAGTGAAGTTTTATGTAATAAAGCATGCTTAAGTTTTATTAAAAAGCAGGGTTGTCATACATAATCTATACAGACTCTCCATTTTGTGGCTTTCCTAACATGCATTTATTCATTTTTTTCATTTTTAACTACAATGAAACCTCCCTTCTTGGGGACAACCTGGACATGGGTGACCCAAGAACCATCAAAAATGGGATATATCATTCCAGTGTCCAGTAGTTTGATCACTTCTTCTGTCACAACTTCTTTCTTGTATGGATTCAATCTTCTTTGACACTCTACCCTAGGCTTATGGTCAGGATCCATAGGTATTTTATGCATGTGTAATGAGGGAATAATACCCTTTATATCAGATATGGTTCAACCTATGGAAGATTTAAACTTATTCAAAACACTCAACACTCTTTGTTCATGATTTTCATTCCGGTCAGAAGAAATTATGACAGGAAAAGTGGAATTCTCACCCAAAAATGAATATTTAAGATGGGAAGGGATTGGTTTCAGTTAAAGAGTGGGTGGTTATATACTAGAAGGAAGAATATTAGATCTAGGAGGTCTAAGATATTCAACATATATATTATAAGGACTATTGAAAGATGGAAGATTTTCAATTTCAAGCTCAGTTTCAAAAATAATAGTGTTGCTGTCCAAACTGGACAGCACACTGTCCAGACTTTCTAGGTCAGAATTCAACAAGTTTATTAGAGAAAAATTATATAATTGTCTTATAAGTTCTCCATAAATATCATAAAAGTGTTCATCAAGGTTGGTGTTAACAGAAACATCCTCAAATTCACTCAAAAATCTCTTAATCTTAGAAAAAGATGAATCTTCTACAATAGAAACTGGACAGTTGTCCAGTTCTCGAACTTTTTACAGATTTGGTGTTTGAGTAGAATTTTCAATTTCTAAGATAGAAACAACAAAATTTTTAGTTTAAAGATAATTTTCTTCAACAGAGGATTGTTTTTCAAATTTTTCAATGTGTTCAAGTTGATTTTTATAAAAACTTTCAGCTTCAAGGAGCTCAATTTTTGAAAAGTTTTTAGAAAAAGTTGGTCCTTTAATGTTCTTAAACACATTTAACTCTTCTTCTTGTTCTACAATTTTGAAAATAAGTTGAATCTTTGACACGTTAATAACAGCACCACTTGTAGACAAGAAGGGCCTACCCAAGATGATGGTCACCTCTTGTTCACACTCCATGTCTAAGACTAAAAAGTCTGCAGGAAAAAAACCTTTCATACTCCAACTGGAAAGTCATCTACCCTACCCACAGTATGAGTGAAAGATCTATCAGTTAATTGCAGTATGATTGTGTTAGGTTGAAGGTCACCCAACCTCAACTATCGAAATAGATATTATGGGAGTAGATTAATGCTAGCACCTAAGTCACACAAAAAATTGAGCTGATTAGAATTTCCTAGTGTGCAAGGTTTAACAAAACTACCTGGGTCTTTCAATTTTGGTGGGATTTTCTTTTGAACCACAGCACTACACTCTTTATTGGGGATATAAGTAGCAACTTCTTCCAAGGTATTTTTATTTGAAATAATTTTTTTAAGAGATTTAAAATAAGATGGTATTTGAATTAAGTCTTGAATGGAAGGAATGTTTACTTGAAGATAAGAAAGGAGACCAGGGAAATGAAGGAGTTCATCTCAGGTGTTACTTTGTGGTTCCAGCTTCTCAGGGAAAGGGATGGGTGGGGAAAAAAATTTAAGGACAGTAGGTATATCCCTCACCTCTTTCTAAAATTTTTATTTTCCTTTATTCTTTTGATTTTTAGATGAGTCTTCAGCTTGATATTCAGATGATAAATTCAGATTTTGATCATTTTCATGACTTTTCTGTGAATTTCTATCATGTGAAAAAAGAATATTTTTATTCCCATATTGAAGCAGATTTTCATTTTAGGCATTTTCAATGTCTTTTTTAGCAGTAGTTTGAGTACTAATCCCACTTCTAGTTAAAACATCCATGGATTTCTCTCTAGGTTTAAGTTCACTAGTACTAGGAAGTATACCTTTTTTCCTAGATGAAAAATATCTAGCAAGTTGTCCAAGCTATGTTTCCATGTTTTGCATTCTAACAACAATTTTCATTTTATCAGACTCATATTGATTTTGATGTTTGGTTAGCTGAGTCATGTATCTTTCCTCTTGAGAGTTAATTTTGTTCAAGATTAGATCAATATTAGAATACATTTGATTATCATTGTTTCCTTGTGCATTTGAAGACTCACCCCTTTATTGATTTTGAAAATTTGGTCTTGGTTGGTTAGGGTAATTAGGGGCAGTGAATTGTTTAATTAGGCCTTGATCTTTCCAGGACAGATTTGGATAGTTTCTATAGCCTTGGTTGTAATTATTTAAAAATGTATCTTATTTAGGAGGAATTCTAGGACCATAGTTAAAAAAGTTTGAGTTTTACTATTGTTGGGTTGGCATATCAAATTTAGGACAAAAGTTTTTAGTATGCCCAAACATACCACACTGGACACACTGTTCCCTTAAAGATTGGTTGGTGTTTTGACAGCACAATTGATTAATAGTTTTCTTTGAATTATGTTTCATTAAATATTGAAGTTAGTTGGTGATTTCAACCAGTTGTGTTTGAGTTTCATTCATTGAACTAGAGTTTGGACTAAGATTTCTATTTAATCTTTTCCTTCTTGAATTTTTATGATGTGAATTCAAAGAAAGATTATTTAAAAAATTTCTAAGTTCTTCATCTATATTATCATTGTAATTTTTTCTAGCAGCTTGATAAACTAGATTCGGTCCAGAAGATGGCATCCCTTCATAGAAGGTGTCCATGAGAAGGTGAGATGGGAGTTAATGATGGGGAAACTGCCCAAGTAGATCCCTGAATCTATCCCAAGCATCATGAAAAGATTCTCCATCATCTTGATAAAAACTATTTATCTTAGTTCTAAGTTAACCTTTTAATCTTTGGGGATAAAATTTCATTATGAAAGAATTGTACACTTGATCCCAGTTTTCAAAAATATTCTCATCTAGACTCAGAAACCAATTCCTAGCATTCCCTTTAAGGAAAAAGGGAAAGACTCTCATTCTTAACTCATTTTCTATGATTCCTAGAAGAGTTAACTATTTCATAGTGTTATAGAAGTCCCTAATGAAGGCAAGTGAGTCCTAATTAGAGATCCCATTAAATACAGGAAGCAGTGAATTGTGTGATTGTTTTATCTCATAATTCTTATCCCTAGGACTAATTCTAATGGAATATGGATTGATTGAAACTTTAGGGAGTTTTAATTCTCTCATCCTAGGCCTTTCAACTTCATTTAAGAGTTCTGGATGATTTTGGAAGTTGTTAGGTGCAGTAAATCTCTCATTTGTATTTTCCATTTCAAATTTGTTTTTCTTTCTTAGAGTAGTTAAATGTTTATCTAATTTAGGGTTCAGTGACACTAATCTAACACCAGAAGTTCTTTTTCTCATGAAAATAGCAATAAACAGTATTCATTAGTAAAGAAAATAGTAATAGTTTAGCAAGTAATGAAGCATATTTTTACAGTTTTAAATTTTTAATTTTTCTTTCAATTTTTATATTTTTTTATATATGTGATTTTTTCGGTTTTTTTTTAGAAAAATAATGTCCCATGCCTTCCCTAGAAAAGATTCCAAAAACATGACATGAAACGTCATTTAATTCGGTCAATGTATCATTATTTATTTTCCTACTAACTATAGTATATGTGGCAAGTAGGGTTGAACCCACATATAAGGCAATTTTAACCACTATTTTTCTAAAAAATTTCAAAAATACCCCACTGTTGTCAATAGTGGAGTGGATTTTCTATTATTTTACTTTTTTGTGCTTTTATTAAGAAGTAAAGTAAAATAAAAATTCAAATATTGAATCTAAACTAAATGGAAGCAAGAAACAGTTGAAAAAATAGAGGAATAGAGATATAAAAATGCTGATAAATGAACAAAACGCTCAGGGAAAATTCTCCATCCTACTATTTTTGAAAATATTCCTTCTCCCGATAGTAACTACAACTAGTAACACTGAAGAGATGTGGTTTATTTTCCTCTCTAAGAGATAAATCAAACTAGCTGACAAATCTTAGAGTTCGTCTCTCAAAGATTTATCAACTGTGAAAATTCTAGTTTTAAAAATATGACAGAACGAACTCACTGTGAGTTCTGTAGTTTTCGTTTCTATTAAAATGTTTAAGAAAATTAATCCACAATAAAACTCACTAAATGATTATGGATTTTCCAAGATTAAATGCTAGCATTATGTTGCAATTGAATGCAATCAGAGCTAATCTCACCAGTCAGTTCTGACCACATTCAAAATGATAGTGAGAAGGAAGAAGAAAGATAACCAGCAGTGTTGATTTTAACCCCAAACTATAGAATTTATCCTAACATTATCTCTATTATGTAAGCAGAAATCATTAGATTAAAAGAAAAGAAATTTGAAAGAAAACAGAGGAAGGGATCTCCCTCTCCTAACTCGAATCGCTGCTACTCCTGGCCCTTGGGTCACCAAGAAATGGTTCTCCAAGAAGTGCTCCAAGTTTCACCTCCAGGTTCTCGCTCTGCTCTCGAGTTAATGATCAAATGAATTGAATATTTTTCCCCTCTATTGCTTGCTATGATTTTAATACCTCACTGTCATCTGTCGCATGTCACTCATTTCTTTTCACTGACTTCAAATGTCCTTCACATGTGCACCACACACGTGCAATTTTTTGTGCAATGCATATCGTGCTATCTTTGCCCATGTAACAAACACTCGGTGAGTTAGTTAAGTGAACTTGGACATGTTTTAGACTTTGGTGTGAACCTTCATAGTTTGAATAGAGAAATAAATAAATGAAAATTCAAAGAAAGTAATGTAGTTATTTTTTTAGTTTAATGTTATATTACTTGTTAAAAATTTAACTAGAGATAATTAATAAAGATCTTTAGTCGACAATTATTTACTTTTATATTATTTATAAAATTATTCAATTAATATTATTATGATTAAATATAATTTTATTAAAAATCCATTAATTTAATTAAGTTAACAATTAAAATTATTAATTTGTTAAGTTATTTAATTTTCAACTAGATTATAAAAAATATAATTTAACATCATAAGTAATAAAATATTTTATAAAATTATATTGAATTAATTAATTTTATTCAATTAATTTTACTATTATAATTATAATTATTTCATTATTTAAAAATATAAATAAATAATTTAAATAAATTAATTTATTAGTAAATTTTTATTACTCTAGTTTTAAATACTTATTTCTTAATTAGTTTATATTTTTATAATTTACTATATTATTATTAACTATTTATTTAAATTATTAATAATATATTTATTTATTTTTTTCTATTTATTATTAATTTAGGTTAGTTATTTTTTTTAGTTAGTTTTTAGTTTTTTTTTAATTCATTAACTCCTCTCCCCATCCTTCTTCTCTATGCTATAGGGGGAGGATTCCTCTACAATTCTCCCACGGTGCAGGAGAACCCTCTCCAACCCAGGGGAAAGCATCCAGGTGGCTTGTCATTGGTTCTTCCTTAGTGGCACACTCCTCCTTGGCATCTCCTCTCACGGTTACAGAAGGCAGTGGAATCCTGGTCTTCAGTAACAGATCTACAGCAAAGTTCGGCAGACCGCCTCCCTCGTGCAACTCCTCCTCACGGCGGACTTCTGTTTGTGTACTAGTGGAAGATCCCTCCTATTTCGGCACTGAATCGGTGGATCTTAGACCTTGGAAAGTAGTGGTACACCGGTTGGCTTCAGCGGATCTATAATAGTGGAATGTTAGGTTACTTTGTGGCTTCAATGGGCGGTGCAAAGGCTCGACCTCAGCAGTAGGTGGCGGTGGTCAGAAACTATAGAGAGGCAGTTCCTATTTCATCCACAATAGTTCTAAGTTTTAGATCTATAAGTCATGAATCTTGATCTATAGTGAAATCAAAGTATGTATCTCGTCTGAGTCAAAATATGTACTGCTATGAATGTGTATTTTGAAAAAAGTATGTTTCTGTGAAAAAAAGTAAAGGCAAGGTAGGAGCGTAGTGGTAGTGGATGAGTATCGATGCGAAGGATGAAAACGGTGTGAGGAGAAGGTACTGATGCTGAAGAACCAAAGGCATCGGTAGCAGTGGTTTGAGAAAACGGTGCCAAAGGGAAAGTGGAGCTGTAAATAGTGGAATGGTAGGAAGGAGAGGTGAAACTGTGAAGTAATGGAAGGAGAGGTGAAAGTGGTGACAAGGTGCTACGGTGGCACAGTTAAGAAAAAATGGTGGATGAGGAAACAGTGGCAGAACTGAGGCACCATAACTAAATGGTGAGACCGTGATGGGAATTGATGGTAGCAAGGGTTATGGTTCCACCATTAAAAGTGGAAAGAGGTAGGGACTGGAACCGGTGTGTGGTATTACAGTTCCACTATAATGGGTTGAAACGGTGCCACTGTAACTCTGGAATTAATCTGCAAACAAAAAAGTTATTAAAAACAAATTAAAATTCAAATAAAGTATAAACAACATAATTAATTTAAAATAAAAATCAACTAAAATAATTGAAACTCATAGACATAAATGGATTTAAGAAACAATCAATACTAGAGTTAAATTATTAAAAGTTTCAAAATATAAACTTAAATTAGAACTAAATATAAACTTAAATCGAAAGTCAACTATATTATTTAAAATTAATAAAAAAAACTTAAACTAAACATCTATAAAATAAAGTTAAATTATTTAAAATAGCTACTAAAACAAATTAAATTAATTAAATTAAAAAAGATAATTATTATATTATTAAGCAATTATGTTAATTAATGAAATTTAATTAAATAGATTTAATTAATGTAGTAAGTTTATAATCTTAAAATTATAAAAGTTGAATTTTTAAAATATGGCTAATATTTATATAATGTTACTTTATTTAATAAATATTTAATATAAGGAATGATAAATTTAAAATACATTATTTATATGAAAAATGAAAAACTAATTAATTAATTAATAAGTGTTAAATTATTAAATATACAGACAAAAATCACCCAACTAAATAAAAATTTATTATAAAAAATAATTAAAGTAAGATATAAATTAAATATTTTAAAGCTAAAAATACAATTTCAATTATAAAAATTGATTAAATAATAAATTTAATAATAAAAATACAAAAGTGAAATTATTTATTAAAAAATGTTAATATAAATAATTAAATTGATAAAAATTAATTAAAAAGATGTGGTAAAACATGTGTTTTTAAGGCCACATCAATATTATCCTTTAACTAATTCATTTTAAATTACTATTAAAAAAATTCAAGGAAAATATATTTCTTCTATTAGAATATACTTAAGATAGAAATTTTTTCATGGCCATTTATATGTCGCAATATCTAGAGTAAAAAACAAGATAAGTTTGAAATTTATAATATGTGATAATGATAAAAAACTATTGAGGTTTACAGCTAACATTGTTTAAAAATAAATCATTCAAAAAATACATTGTTCATAAAGAAATGTTAACTATTACATTTGATACAAATTTATAAGTGTAACATGATATTAATTTTACACTAATCATTTCCTAATGATGTTATCTTTACTAAAATATTATATTAATTATTAATGTAGTTTCTTAAAAATAGCATTTTTGAAAACTCAGTTATGAAAAAATTTCATTGAAGATGATTAAAAATTAAAAATTGAAGTACGCATCATTCAGATATGGTTCATAAAGTCATCAAAATTCATAGATGAAATGGAATTCATTGAGTTTCTCTTTATCGATGAAGATGTCTATTATATATTATAGATTTACATTGAAATTTATAAAACTAAAATCTAATATAATTTATATGTTGTATTAAGCATGGTTTTTATATATGTTTTATAAATAGTTAATCATTGTACTGTGTATCTTTATATTTTTACTATCTACTAATGGATATAAATTGTACCTCTTTGTATTTTTCATGTCCACTAATAGACTTGTATTAATTTTTTAATATGTATTCTATAATTTTTTAATAGATAATTATGAAGAGTAGTTTCTTTCCCTTAAATTTTTGTATTTTTATTACTAACAGTTTGTTTATTACTCTTTTTAAAACAAATTGTTAATTTATGATGATCTGTTTGATATATGTTTGAGGGATACATATTAGATGTTTCAGTTAGTAAAAAACTCTTTAGTATAGAGTATAATTTTATAATCATAAATAGATACAATAGATCATTATAATAAATAAATATAATACGATCTATAATATACCAACAAATTATAGATACTATAGGGATACATATCAAATATAATAGATTAATATATAATGATATGTAATCTAACATATTATACTATCAGATGTATGTATACTATCAGATATATGTATACTGATGTCGATTACATATTAAATTACTTTTTGTATATCAGATGTAATTTATAAGTATATTGATGTACTATAATTGATATCAGATGTAATTTGTTATTTTACTAATAGATTACTATCATTGTGTATATGTGATTTGTAATTAGTTATATATGATGATCATCATACAGTATACTAGATACATATCAAATATAATATGTTAGAAAACCCATATACTATTATATATAGTTTAATTTAATGTTCTGTCTAATGTTATATATAGTTAAATATAATGTTATGTCTCCTCTCTCTCTCTCTATAGGAATACATATCAAATGTAATTTTTTAGTTATCCCATCTATAATTATATATGTTTTAGGGATACATTATTTTTATGTTTTTTGTATGTTAGTAATCTCTTCCAATATTATGCATTAGTTATTTACCTCCTTTAATTATATGATAATATATAATCAATTACAAAGAGTTTAATTTGATGATTGTGAATAGATACAATAGATCATCATAATAAATACATCTAATGATCTATATATATAATATCTTTATTATCATAGACAATTAGTTATGCCATTTCATATAAATATAAGTGTAAGATATATAGGGAAGAATGTGTTTTGAGACAAATAAAATGTATAAATCGTCATATGTATTTATTATGATGTATTTTTGGTATATTTTTACCATAGTTATGATGTACTATTGGTATATTAAATAGATCATTTTTTGTACTGATAGAGAATAAATCTAACTCAATTAGGATCAAACAGTACATCATAATACATCCATAGTTACATTAATACACCAATAGTACATCATAATAAAATTGAATAGTTCATCTTGAATTAAATAAATTTCAATTCAATATTTGAATCAATTTGAAAATGTTAGCGCAATTTAGTTGGATATGTTTTGATGTATTAATAGTTGAGTTGTTATATTATCATAATTCAATGTATTATTGATGTTATCATAATAAATACATATTATTATTATACATTGATTTTTTGTTGATATTTTCATGGTAACATAAATTATACATTGAATATAATAATAATATTTATTTATAATAATCATGGAAGTGTTATTTCTTCAAATAGAGGAAGTTTTATTAATTTAAATTCTTTTTTTACATATTAATATTTTTATTTATATCATAAATGCATGAGAATTAATTTGGATATGTTTAAGTATTTCATGACTGGGGTTGGATCAACCAAGAATGGGAGCATTTTATACAGGATATGTATATTTCATATCTAGTGCCTACATAATAATTATTATGTATTTTAATTTCTGTTCTTTCTATGTTTCAATTACTATATACCCATTGTTTTTATATATATTATGCATTACATGTTTAGTGACCAAACATATTGTAGTTTCATTAGATAATCCGACTCCAAACCAATCCTGTTAAGACAACAATTGAAAACTATGAATCATTTTTGAATAATTAGTTCAATCGACCCTTTTAACCATGATAGACTTAATAAATTTTTTAAGAACACATATTTACATAGTAGGTTAAAAATGAATCACATTGATATTTTTTATTCAAATGAATTTATTATGATGTATTGTTGGTATATTATTAACATAACTATGGATGCATTGTGATGTACCATTAGTATATTAATACTTCCTAAGAGATCCAACTCAATTATGTTTTTATATTTATTATGACTTACTGTTGGAATATTATTAATAGTACGTCACAAATATACATTGATTCAATATCATAATTGATCCAACTAAATTATGTTCACATACAATAATTTATGTTATCTTAATAAATACATCTGACTATTATACATTTATTATTTTATATTTTTGGTATAATAAAATTGAATTGTACATCATTTTATTTGAGTCAATTTCAATTCAATATGTACACTTAGTACATTATGATGTATTTTTGGAATTATTCCTATATTTATGATGTATTGTTGGTATATTATAATAATAAAATGTATTTATTATGATGTATTGTAGGTATATCATTAAATAAGTAATATAATGGAAATGTTAACATAATTGGCCTTGATATGTTAGTAGATGCAAGTAGGGGGAGAATAATTCGATTATGTTATCTGTATATATTGTTTGTATAGTTTTAATTGTTTTTTATAGTTTTTTCACATGTATTTTAAATCTTAGTTATAGATTTGAATACATTGTTTCACACTACATACATTGTATCTCACAACATAAATTTTATCTCATTGGATACATTGTATTAATAGAGCATTAATATTATCTCACTACATACATTGTATCTCACCGAAATGTACATAAATGTATTACTTCATACATTTTATCCCTTAGAGTATGCTATATGTCACTGAAATATATAGAAATATAGTGTATTCAATGCAATTTATTTACCACTATATTATATTAAATGAAATTTATTTAATTAAATGTACAAAAAATCCATCATTTTCTTTTACATCTTGTGTAATTTTCAGTTTCAATATATTGCATTCAATGAAATTTTTAGTTTAATTCAATTTCGTTTTAGCCATTATTGAGTATATTATATTCAATGAAATTTATTGAATAAATAAAAGTTTTTATCCAAATAAATATTCAATGAAATTTATTTACCACTATATACACTATTATTTTAAATGTATGAGTTATGTTATAATTTACAAGAAATAACCATTCATGCAATAATTAGTGGATGATAGCTTACATTAAAGTATAAAACTATTCTAAAAGAAGGGTTGTCTTGTACAATACAAAACATTCAAATGATTGAAAATAAATGGAATTATTTATAAATCTATCATGAGAAAAAATTAAATTTTAATTATAGAACTCATATAAAACTATATAATGTGTAAATTAACCATTTTGGATTCAATTTCATTCCATTTGACAACATCAAAAAAATAGGGTTCCTGAGAAATTTTTCATAGGTAAATTTTCTTTTACTTTTATCATTCCTTAATAGTTAATAGTTTTATTTTGATTTATGTTATACTTTATATAATGATAATGTTATATTAGATGTTATTAGAAAGCAACATAATCATCATTCATGTAGTTTCCCTGACCCGAACAGCCACCCGAACAGTGCTAATGGGCCAGGTGCCACTAGCCTTAGGTGCACCTCCCCAAACTCCAAAGGATTCTGACTAGTAGAGAAAGTGTAAATAGGTATAGTGGGGAGGATATACCCTCTAGGAAAATATAATACATTAGTCTGAGTATAATAGTAACACATGCAGCAGAAATAAATGACTCAGCAGACTCAAACCAGACCCACAAAGTGGAAGCACATTCAATAGAAATAAATAAAAAAGCAATATAGAAACAACTATAGCTAAAAGTAAACAGGACAGCATGTTAAACACCACTTGTAACCACTAATAAAACTATAAGTCATGCATCCACAGTAGCTCATACATGTCAATATACAAAAGGGTTCCCATGGATAACCATTGTAGCTACATATAAATGAGAATTCTGAAATAGGAGTGAAAGCTAAACAAAAGTAAAAAATCCAGCTAGGAGTGACCTCAAGGTCCATGTTAATCTCCATGCTAGACAGCACTACGATTCAGCTCCTGAAGTTGATCCTTTACATGTACGTAAATTCATAAAGTCTACATGCGTCTCAAAGGGCCCGTGTACGGTGTGAGACAAATCTCAGTAGGATACCACCCAATGGTGCATACCTAGTATAAGTGTTTAAGAGGACATGAATCTCTAATTAAAGTAAATAGTATGATGCAATAATTAAACACAACCTCCACTAGTGCTCAGCAGTCACTAGATAGTTTCACCTGCTTCAGCCAATACTGGAATCTCATAAGACAAGAGTGTCCCTGGCCCATGGACCAAGTTACCCCTGTAGTCATAAAGTCCAGGTGAACCCTTAAGTTCCACCTAAATCACATAGCCTGGCACCATGTTACTCCTGACACCTCATGGCTCAAATACCAACATCCCAAAGGCACACCCAACCACTAGTATCTCAGTCCCTCAGACCCCTACTCGAAAGCTCACATCACCCCATGTCATAACAACCAAAGCAATAGTGATGTCTGCCCTCAAATAAATATCCAAGCCCATGACCTCAATCACAATGAGCCTTATCCCCTAACCTGAAATAATCATCATTATCAACCAAAGGATTCTCATATTTTACATGGATTTCTATGTCAAACACCCCCCAAACCATAAATACATAAGTTGTAACTATCAGTGGCCTATACCCACATGAGTGGTCAAAACCACCTCATCACGGAGTCAGCCTATGTGAACACAACTTAATCAACGTGTAAAGACCCGTAAAATTCAAGGGAAATTTTTTCTTAATTTTCTTTGGACTTTTACAAGAACGCGGTTTCTGACGGCACCTGATTTCGAGGCCCGGAGTGCCCGGAATCAATTTCCGAAGTTTGGATCGGGTACGTTCAGTGAACGAACGAGCGGGAATTTTTAACTTTTGAACCGGTGCCCGGAATCAAATTCTGAGGGCACCGATGAACTCGCAGCACCGATATTCTCTTAAGGAGACCTTTTCCGAGGTTGCTTTTATTGCGGGTTGAGAGTTAGTTTTTGGGAATTTAGAATAAGTAAAATAAAAATTGTGGAATACAAATTTTTATTTTAACTTGTTGGTTAACTTCTCCCAAAGGGAGTTAGAGGTGGGACCCACATCCACTTAACCTCCCTTGGGAGGATTAAGTGTGGTGGGGCCCACACGAAGCATAACTCTTCATCTTCTCTTTTTAAACTCCCAATAACCCCTCTTTAATTAACTTGACAAGTTGGGTTATTAAATGGGTGGAGTTGTTTAATTTCAAACCTTTGAATTTCAAAATGGTTTGGTTGAGTAAATAAAATAAGACCTTAGCTTATTTTATTTGGGTTAGAATTATCTAGACAATCTTGAGAGAATTTGGAGCCTTCATCTTCTTCTTCTTCAAACTTTGACGAAGAACGCGAAGAACCTTCGAACATCGACGAAGAACGCCACGTTCTCGGGAATCGTCTTCCACAACGCCATACCCGCGACACCGACGACGTACTTCTTCCGCGACGTTTTCCCGTGACGAAATCGCCGTCAAAGAGCTTCGAACCCTCGCTTCACGACATCGACGTCCTTTTACCCGCGACGCCGACCACCGCGACGCTCGTCTTCCGCGGGTCATTGACGAACATCGTTCTTGAAACCGAGGTAGGGGTTTGTTGTTGATTATTTATTTATTCTCGTTCTTGGTTCTAGCATGACAAACATGAGTTTAAATGTTTATGTGTTATCATCTAACGAGAGGAGGGTCGGACCGCACAAACATGGCCGAATCCCCCCTCCTTTGTTCTTGAATATTATTATTTTCTTGTGGATGAACGAGATGACGTGGTGTCGTCGCACCACGCGGGAATCACATGGAAAATATTGCACGGCGCCGTCGCGCCGCGCTGTGGAAAGATTATCATGAACGCGACGCCGTCGCGCCGCATCGAAAGAAACCGAAGGCGCCGCGGCCGGAGCGGGGCCGCGGCGGAGGGGCGCGGTGTCGTCGCACCATGCCGGACGACGAAGACCGCGGCCGGTTCCGGGCCGCGGCGGAAACGGGAAGACCGGCGGCCAGCCGGGCCGCCGGTGTCGGAAGCCGGAAAGGGGACCGGCCTCGCCGGTCCCGTTGTGGAAGAACCGGCCGGCCAGGTCGGGCCGGCCGGAAGGGAGGCAAAACCGGGGGAAATTAATTCCCCCGGCCAGCCGAAATGGCCCCCCATTAAGAGGGGGGCCGGTTTCACAAAGGGGGGCAGGTGGCCCCCCCGTTTTTCTCAAAAGCAGGCCCCCATGTGGGGGGGGGGGGGCGGTTTCTCCAAGGCGCGGCACCCAGCCGCGCCGCCAGCTGAAGGAAAGCGGGGGCTTTGCCCCCCGCGCGTGGCACCCGAGCGGCGCCCTGGCCGCGCCGCCGCGCCAGACCGCGCCGCCGTGCCGGGCTGGGTCGGACCTGGTTCAGGTCGATCCGGTTCGGGCCGACCTAGGGGGGGTCGGGCCGGGTCGGCCCGCACCCGGACCCCCCGTTTTCGAATCGACTTCAGTCTTTTACCCATAACTTGAGCTACGGACCTCCGATTGACGAACCGTCAGCGGCGATGCGATCCTTGGATCGATACGGTCATTTCGGTATATCGCACTCAAGGTTTCGGAATACTTTGAGTTTGGCCGGGTTGGTTCGTTCACGAAACCAACCGGGCCCTCGGAGCGGAAACGCTCATATCTTGAGCTACGGACGTCCGTTTGACGTGCCATCAGCTTTGTTGAGTTCCTCTTAGTGAGACGGATCTTTTGGCATACTCCGCTCGAGGTTTGGATGCAGGTGGAGTACGGTCGGGTTGGTTTTACCTTAAAAACCAACCGGGCCCCTGGGACGAAAAAGCCAATAACTCTCAGACCGGGCGTCCGATTGACGCGTCGTCTGTTGCGTTGAGTTCCTGTTGGCGATACGGAACTTTTGGATACATCAACTCTGGACTTTGTGATAGTTGATGTATCAGCCTCTCGGTTCGTGGAGTGGACCCTCCCGAAGGAGCTTGCTGTGTGCGGGAACCCTAGTGCTGGCTGCGACTACTACTGTGACGACGATTGTGCAGGGATCCTCAGTGGACTGCGACGATGAAGACAGTTAGTCTTGTATCCTCTGTGGGTCCTAGCTTTGCTGGTCTTGTATCCTATGTGGGTCCCAGCTTAGATGATTCAATACTGGTCGTGTATCCTATGTGGGTCCCAGTATAGATGAATCGATGAAGACAGCTGGTCTTGTATCCTATGTGGGTCCTAGCTGTGCTGGTCTTGTATCCTATGTGGGTCCCAGCTTAGATGATTCAATACTGGTCTTGTATCCTATGTGGGTCCCAGCTTAGATGATTCAATACTGGTCTTGTATCCTATGTGGGTCCCAGTATAGATGAATCGATGAAGACAGCTGGTCTTGTATCCTATGTGGGTCCTAGTTGTGCTGGTCTTGTATCCTATGTGGATCCCAGCTTAGATGATTCAATACTGGTCTTGTATCCTATGTGGGTCCCAGTATAGATGAATCGATGAAGACAGCTGGTCTTGTATCCTATGTGGGTCCTAGCTATGCTGGTCTTGTATCCTATGTGGATCCCAGCTTAGATGATTCAATACTGGTCTTGTATCCTATGTGGGTCCCAGTATAGATGAATCGATGAAGACAGCTGGTCTTGTATCCTATGTGGGTCCTAGCTGTGCTGGTCTTGTATCCTATGTGGGTCCCATCTTAGATGATTCAATACTGGTCTTGTATCCTATGTGGGTCCCAGTATAGATGAATCAATGAAGACAGCTGGTCTTGTATCCTATGTGGGTCCCAGCTTAGATGATTTCAGTATCTATGTCTGATCATCTCTTTCACCTTATCGATGATGTATACCTGTGTGAGCTGAATCCTGTTACTTTCCTGTGTGGATTGTGTTGTGCTATCCTGTGTGGATTTTGTTTTGCTTTCCTGTGTGGAATACGTTTACTTTCCTGTGTGGACTGAGTTTTACTTGGGCTCGGAGGTTGGAGCGTATTGGAATTGATGACTTAGGTATATGTATGGGCATATACCTAAGCAGTGTCGGTTGTTACTTCGTGATTGTATCTTCCTTTGTGGTTTATCCTTTTTGGATTATTGGGAGACTTTCAGGGGTCTCGGGGTCCCTACTGAGTAGCTTATACTCACCCCTGCACGGGCTATGCCCGCACTACGTTGTGTTGGTTGCAGACGACGGACAGCGTTGATCGTGGTTGAAGCTTGCAGAGCAGGACGGTACCTGGAGGTGGACCACTGGGCGGGACGTACTCGGAGTGGACGGTGGGACCCGTGGAGCAGTGGAGCTATCTGTACCCACCCTTCAGGTGGGATCTCCAGTGGACAGCTCGGTGTAGAGGCTTTTACTTTACAGTTGTTGTTTTTCCTTTCGAGTTGTACTTTACTTTCAGTTTGGGTTTGTATACTGGCCCATTTACTTTTCCGCACTTTCAGTTGTACTCTGTTTTTACTTAGTATTTACTTTTCCGTTTGCTTACTCTGTGGTGTTTGTTTACTTTTCAAAGGCAATGCCTTCCCTTTTTACCGGGAATTACACCTTGGGGCTAGTTGCCAGCCCCTGGCCTATGGAAGGCGGGCTTGGGGTAGTCACGGCACGGGTCCCGAGGGCGGGTCATGACACAATGCTTTGTTCATCATGGGTGAGCGTAAATCACCAAATAGAAACCTAATACACCCCATATTTGGCACCTCATGCCCCTTCATCCATGTCGCTCAAATCTGATGGCCATTCTATCCAAGTATCACCGTCCATGCCCAACCTGAAAGTCAAACTACCCCAAACCGACGTCCATGACACCCAATCCTATGGTCAAAACAAATCAAGAAAATCCGGTCCAGGCCCAACCAGTGATCAACATTACTCAGTCCCAATGTCTATGCCATCCCATCCTCTGGTCAAGCCCATCACAACCAAAAAGGTCCCAGTATATGTAATACAAAGAATTACATATATATATAACACATTAAAGCACTTTAAACAAGTAATTCAATTTCAACAGATTGAATTACACTAGCTACCAGCTATAACACATTATAACAGAGGTCTTGAATGCCTCTAACTCACTTAATCAAGCTTAAACAATTTGAACATACCATTTTAAATCAAAAAATAATAATTAAAACCATTTTGTCACACTCATCCAAAATATCCCAAGGAGCAACAGCCTCTCACCCAGCCTTACTCAAGAATAATTGGTACAGTGCATGAACACAATATCCCACATGGTCTAACATTCAAGTCAATATGATATAATAGGGTCCCACTCAAAACCCATTGTTTCTCTAAAAATCTAAAACCCCCAAAAGTTCTGAAAACTCAAAACAAGGTTTGCACCACCTACCTTAGACTCATAGATGTAGGAACATCCGATATCAAAGTCCAATTCGAAGTGGATCGATGTAGATCTTAGTTTCCATATTAAACCATGAAATTTTATTGTATGGAAATAGAGGTCCATAAGATAAAGGATCATATAAGAAGTGGTATGAATGGGGTTAACCTTATCGATATGATCCAATAGCTTCCAACAAATCGAAGAACAGACGACCGACAAAGAAGACGGATCAAAGGAGGTGAAAGGGGAGAAAGGGGTGGATCTCTACTATTCACACGACCAATAAGAATAAAAGTAGGAAGGGAAGAAGAAATATAAGAGGAAAAAAAGAAAAGGTAGAAAAACACCCAACACTGGCCACACGGTTTACCCGCATGGTTTCCAAAATCATGCAGAAACTATGCAAAAGAGACTTTTTAGGGTTTTAGGTCTGCACGGCTACCCTACACGGTTTGATAAACTGTACAGAAACTACGTGAATCTCTCTACAAATTTTTCAGATAATATCGTATGGTCATGCACCTCCAGTTACACAGTTTCCCTAAACTGTGTGCTTCCAGTCGCATGGTTTCCCTAAACTGTGCGCCTACACCTACTTCCCAAAAACTAGGCCTTTGGGCCTTCGATGCTCCCCAAACCTTCCCAAACACCCAAGACACTATCCTAGCCTCAAAACCAACCCAAAAACACCATTTAAGGCCAAAAGAACTCTCATATTTGTATTTTGATCAAGGAAACAAAAGTTAGCATAGCCACTAATAGAAAAATTCCAACTGGGTGGGGATTTTGACCCATTCCAAGAAACTTAGGACATTACAATCTCCCCACCTTAACATAGCTCATCCCCAAGCTATAAAACAAAACCTGTAGATGGTACCAAACATACAAATCCTGGTAAAAAGAACCTGGACTACCCCAGTTTCAAGGGTTCTGACAAATTCTTCAAGGGGCTCCCCACCTTAGGAATTGCCTAACTCAATCTCAACTAGACCAAAACTCAAATCACACAAAGGTCCATTGACTTATTATTGGACCCATGGTCCTCTTGTGACACATAATCACCCATGAACCTCATTAAGTTCTCTCATGTCACTTCTAACACCCAATCATATCCCGCACCACATCAGCGCCCACCTCGAGGCCATGGCACAATGAGGTATCTCATCCCTTGGATGATCAAAACAACATATTTTCTCACACCTCAATCACAAACCACATATTCAATGACCTAATTCCCAAGGTATCTCAAGTAACCTACATCCCTCAGAAGCCCCGATGCCAAGCACCTCAAAACACGCATCCAATGATGCTTTTCATGCCAATCACCTCAAATATATATAATCACGCACCCGAGATGGTTCCAACCCACTGACCAGTGTCTGGCTAGTCCATATACACCTTGTGCACCCTGTTCACTCAAAACAAACATCCCCTGATAGGCAATGAAAAAATAGGCTTAACTCAACAAGCCATGCCAAATAAAATCAAAAACCACTACGACAACGACCGTGGGGTACCTATGACCATCATCAGCTCTCCAACCTTCCCAACCCTTGGAAACTCCATGGAGTTTGAACCTGGCTTGACACACTGTTGTCTGATGCCTGGCCTCCCTGCGGTGCTACACCAACCCTAGGCCAATGACCCCATGGATGGGTCCCATTATCTCTGACACATCCTCGATGTGCAGTTAAACCTCAGCTACCCTCACCTGGTACCAATACTGATCTGACCCTAGATTCCATAGTCTATCCTAGTCCCTTATTTTTGGTTGTTTGAGAAGGTTTCCTATATAACCTCTCTAGATACCCCACCTGTCCACATGCTCATCACTCCTTTAGAGGCCTATCACACTGAGTCTGGACATGCCCTATCTTCCCAAACTGAAATCAAACCACTAAAGAGCTTCCACGACATGGTCTAGTTGAGTCCTTGGCCTGACTGCCCTACTATAACTCATCCCAACCATGTTTCCTTCCATATCAAACACCACCTGAAGTTGCCGCCCAACTCAAACAGGATCTTTTTATTAGGTTACCATTGACTCTAAGCTCCTGATTCACCTCCTATGAGAATGAGGCCAGTCTAAATATGTTTACATGCACCCAAATGGAATAAAACAATCCATATTCAAATTGCCTCAAACTTGAGGTGTCATCACTTATCATACCTGGTGAAAAGCATGACAACTCAGTGAAAGTAGTTTCATAGTCCATGATAGACATGTTACCCTACTGAATGCTAAATAACTCTTGATCTCTCTCCTCCATCAATGTATTCGAGAAAAAGTTCTCAAATAACCTATCCTTGAAGTCCTTCTAGGATAGTCTGTCGTGTTGGCAAGCCTGAACCTACACATCCCACCATCACTTAGTTATCCCTCTAAGCATATACATTTTCAGCTTGACCCTCTTCCCTAGAAGAATCTCAAGCTACTCAAAAATCATTCGCATGCTCTCTATCTAGTTCTCAGCCTCCTGTGGACCACCCTCTCCCTAAAAAATTGGTGAGTTCTACGATTGGAACTCTCATGTTAGATAAACCATTGATGGATATTATCCCTAATCACCTCTATCAATCCCCTCAAAGATACATACCAGGCTTGATCGGAGCTTCTCATCAAGCCACAACCCAAATGATGTCAATCCTGGCAGCCGTCCTACCTGCACTTAATCCTAAACTAGGTCCTACCCCAGAGCATGTACCTATAGCTCATGATCTACCTGCCCCTCAGGGGTATGAACCTGATCAAGATCCTACGGCACTGTACCATCAACCACCTAACACACTATCGAGTCATCTAAGAGAAACCTACTGAATACCATAAAATGGTCAGACAGCCCATATATATATAACAATATATTCAATGCGTGTATGGAAAGCAATAAAAAGGCATCACATTTACACTACCCTTACTCTCCCCCACTGTAACCATGCCCCATGGAATCCTAACCTCATGGCCTCATTACCCACCCTCAACATAGCCAAGTATCACAATATCCATGAGTCGCGCCCATCTTGACAACCAAAATTGCTTCAATCCGATGACTGAGTCGCCCAATCCAGGTGATCAAAATTACCTCAACCATAAAACTTGCCTTCTCCAATAAGATCTAGGCCAAATTTCCATGCCACATACAATTTTCACATATATATAAAGCATGGAATTTCACATTGCATAAAAACAATCAATTCTATCACACATTTCACCCTTTTCACATGCAAATTGACATATATCACTTGGTATTATAACTTCACAAAGTATGAGTGAATATATGAAATTGAAATACCCTAAAATGTGCCTATTAAAAGCCAAACAACCATGTAGTTCCTTACCGGTCAAGGTTCAAGGGTCACATATCAAAACCAATAATCATTACAATATAAGTGATCCATTAAGGTGGAAATCATATAAACTATAATCTAAGAAAAATAAAAATAGCATAACCCACCCAAGGTAACTAAATTCATCCCTCGTACATGGGGATGCAAGCACCCAAGAATGATTTTGAAATCTAGTTCTGACAACAACCTATCTCTAGTATACCATAACCCTAAATAGAAATACCAAGAAAATAGGTAAAAGAAACTCCTATGATAGCAATTTTAGTATCATTGTCCTGAACAACCACCTGAACAGTGCTAACGGGCCGGGTTCCACAGGCCTTAGAAGCTTCTCCCCGAAAACCAAAGGCTTCCGACTAGCAGTGAGGGTGTAAATAGGTATAGTGGGGAGGAAATACTCTTTGGTAAAAGATAATACACTGGTCTAAGTATAATATTAACACATGTAGTGGAAATAAATGAATCACCAGACTCAAACCAGACCCACAAAGTGAAAGCACATTCAATAGCAATAAACAGCGGAAGAAATATAGAAACAGCTATAGAGGAAAGTAAATAGGATATCATGATAAACACCACTTGTAACCACTACTAAAACAACAAGGCATGCATCCATTGCAGGTCATACATGTCAATATACAAATGGTCACCCAGTACTAACCATTATAGCTATATATAAATAAGCATGTTGAAAAATGAGTGAAATATAAAAAAAAATTAAAACTCCATCTACTAATGACCTTAATGTTCATTCCAATATCTAGGTTAGATAACACTATGACCCATATTCTGAAGCTGATCCTTTACTTGTACATAAATTCATAAAGTCTACACACGTCTTGAAGGGCCTGTGTAGGGTGTGAGATGAATCTTAGTAGTATACCACTCGATGGTGTATACCTAGAATAAGTGTTCAAGTAGACATGAATCTCTAAGTAAATTAAACATTATGATCCAATAATTAAACACAACCTCCACTAGTGCTCAGCAGTCACCAGGGAGTTGCACCTGCTTCGCCCAATTCTATAATCTCAGAATCCAAGAGAATCCTTGTCCCATGGACCAAGGTACCCCTATATTCACAAAGTCTAAATGAACCCTTAGGTTCCACCTCAATCACATAGCATTTCACCACATGCCTCCTAACACCTTGTGTCTAAAATATCGATGTCCTGAAGGCATTCCCAACCACTAGTATCCCAGTCCCTCGGACCCCTACTCAAAATCTCACATCAGCATAAAGAACGAAAACCACAGGAATGGTGATGTTTGTCCAAAAATAAATATCCAGTCCCATGACCCCAATCATGAAAAGCCTCATCTCCCAACCTAATAGCCTCATCGCTATCAACCGAAGTCTCCTCACCTTCCATGTGGATTTATATAGAAATCACCCGAAAATAATAAATACCTAAGATGTAACTATCAGGGGCCTCTACCCACACAAGTGGTCAAAACCACCACATCACAGAGTCAATCTCTGTGTGCACAGCTCAATCAGATCTTTTTCCATCACGAGTGAGCAGAAATCACCAAAATAAGAACCTAAGCCACACCATATCTGGCACCTCGTGCCCCTGCAGACATGTCGCTCAAATCCAATGGTCATGCCATCCAAGTATCTCGTGTCATGACCAACCCGATAGTCACATTTCCTCAAACTGACATCCACGATGCCCAATCCTGTGGTCAAAACCACTCAAGAAAATTCAGGCCAGGCCCAACTAGTGATCAACATCACTCAATCTCGATGGTCATGTCATCCCATCCTCAGGTCAAGCCCATCACAACCCCAAAGGTCTCAGCATATGTAATATAAAGAATTAAATATATATATATATAACACATTAAATCTACTTAAATAAGTAATTCAATTTAAATAGATTGAATTATACTAGCTACCAACTATAGCACATTATCATGGAGGTCTTGAGTGCCTCTAACTTTCTTGATCAAGCTTAAACAATTTAAACATACCCATTTAAATCAAAATAAAATAATTAAAACCATTTTGGCATCCTCATCCAAAATATCCCAAGGAGAAATGGCCTCTCACCCAGCCTCACTCAAATATAATAGGTATAGGGAATGGACATGGAATCCCATATGGTCTAATAGTCAATTCAATATGCTATAATAGGGTTCCACTAAAAACCCACTATTACACTAAAAAGATGCAACCCCAAAAAGTCCATGAAAACTCAAAACAAGGTATGCACCACTTACCTTAGACTCATAAACATAGGCATGTTCGATATTGAAGTCCAATTTGAAGTGGATAAACATATATCTGAGTTTCCATACTAAACCCTGAAATTGGATCAGATGGAAATAGTGGTCTATAAGACGAAGGATCAAAGAAGAAGAGGTATGCACGGGGTTAGCCTTATCGATATGATATTGTAGCTTTTGACAGATCAAAGAACGGATGACTGAAGGAGAATATGGATCAAAGGAGGAGAAAGGGAAGAAAGGGGTGGTTCCCTATTGTACATGCGACCAAGAAGAATAAAAGGAGGAAAGGAAGAAGAAATAAAAAAAGTAAAAAAACAGCCAAAAATGGCCTCACGGTTTACCTGCATGGTTTGTCAAACCATGTGGAAGCCAATGCCTAGGGTCACATGTCCGCATGGATACCCCAAATGGTTTGAAAAACTGTGCATAAACTATGCACATCTCTCTTTAACTTTTTTATACGATCTTGCACGGTCATGCGCCTCCAGTCGCACGGATTCCCTAAACCCTGCGCCTGCACCTGCTTCCCAAAAACCAAGCCTTGATGCCTCAAACACTCCCAAAACCTTCCTGAACACCCAAGGCACTCTCCTAGCATCAAAACCACCCCAAAACACCATTTAAGGACAATAGAACTCTAAAATTTGATTTTCAATCACGGAAACAAAAAGTATCATAGCCACTAATTGAAAAATTCAAACCGAGTGGGGATTTTGATTCATTATAAAAAACCCAGGTCATTATGATCACCCCACCTTAACATAGATTATCCCCAAGATATAAAATAAAACCTATAGATGGTACCAAACATACACATCCTAGTAAAAAGAACCCAGAATACCCCAGTCTCAAGGGTTCTAGACAAATTCTTCAAAGGAATCCCCGCCTTAGAAATTTCATAACTTGGTGTCAACCCAACCAAAACTCAAATCACACAAAGGTCCATTGACTTTTTTTCAGACCCATGGTCCTCCCGTGATGCATCGTCACCCCTGAACCTCATAAAGTGCTCTTGTGTCGCTTCTGAAACCTAATCATATCCCGCACTGCATCGGCGCCCACCTAGAGCCCATAGTACCCATGGAACAATGAGTTCCCTCATCCATTGGATGATCAAAACAACCTGGTGCCTCACACATAAATCACAAACCTCATTCTCAATGCCTTGATTCCCAAAGAACATCAAGTAACCTACATCCCTCAGATGCCCTAATGCCAAGAACCTCAAAACATGCATCTAATGATTCTCCTGATGCTAAGCACCTCATATATATAATCACAAACCTGAGATAGTGACAACCCACTGACCAGCATCTAGTCAGTCCATATACATCTTGTGCACCCTGTCCAATCAAAACAAACATTCCTTAACATGCCATATCATACAAAAGTAAAAACCACTATGGACACACCTGCAGTGTACCACTGACCTTTATTGACTCTCCAGCCTACTCAGCCCCTGACAGATCCATGGCATGCACACGGCCTGACACACGACTGCCTGAAGCTTGTCCTTTCTATGGTGTTGCACCAGCCCTTGGCTACTGACCCCATGGTTGGGTACCACTGCCTCTACCATGTCCTTCACATGCATCTGAACATCGTGTACCCTCACCTGGTACCGATCCTGATCCAACCCCAGATTCCATAGTTTGTCCTGGTCTCTGATTTTTGTCTATATGAGAAGGATTCCTGCAGAAAATCTCAAGATTCCCCACCTTTCTACATGCCCGCCACTCCTTTGGAGACCTATCACACTTAGTATAGACATTCACTAGATGAACACACTAAAATAAAACCACTGAAGAGCTACCACAAGGTGGTCTAGTTGAGTCCATGGCGTGACCACCCTGCTGGAACTCAAATTTACCCCATTTTCTACCATCTGAACCATCACCTGAAGTCGCCACTCAGCTCAAACAAGACATGTCTGTTAGGTTACCCTCAGCTATGAGCGCCCGATTCACTACCTATGAGAATGAGGCAAGCCTAAAGAAGTTTACCTACACCCGAATGGCATGACGTAATCCATCTTCAAATCACCTCACCCTTGAGGTGTCGTCGCTTACCATAGCTAGTGAAAAGCTTGATAACTCATTGAATAGTCCATTATAGACATGTCACCCTACTGAAGGATCAAGAACTCTCGATCTCTCTCCATCCTTAGTGTCTTTGGAAAAAATTGCTTAAAGAACATGTCCTCAAAGTCCTTTGAGGCCAGTCCCTCATGTTTGCAAGCCTCAACCTACACATCCCACCAATGATTATATGGCCCTCTAATAATATACATCTCTAGCTTTACCCTCCACCCTGAAGGTGTCTCGAACTTCTCAAAAATCACTTGCATTCTCTCTATCTAGTTCTCAGCTACCTGCGAACCACCCTCACCCTAAAAAAGTGGCGGGTGCTGCGGCTGGAACTCCCGTTTTAGATACGCCATCGATGTCTATGCTCCCTGAGAACCTCTATTGATCCCCTAAAAGATACGTAATATGATCAATTGGAGTTTCTCATCAAGCCATGGCTCAAATATTTTCAATCATGGTAGTTTTCCTACCATCACTTGATCCGGAACCTGATCTTTCCCCTGACCATGTACCTACGAATCATGATCTACCTACCCCTTCGGGGTCTAAACCTGTTCATTCTCCTATAGCACTATACCATTAACCACCTGAAGCTCCATTGAGCAGTCTAGGAGGAACCTTATGAATACCATAAAATAGCCATACATCCCATATATATATAACAATATATTAAACATAGGTAGGGAAAGTAATAAAAAGGCATCACATTTCTACTACCCTTACTCTCCCCCACTGCACCCATGCCCCATGGCATCCCAGCCTGGTAGCCTCCTTACTCACCCTCAACATAGATAAGTATCACAATATCCCCGGGCCATGACCGTTCTCACAACCAACATTGCCTCAATCTGACGACCAAGTCACCCAATCTTGGTGATCAAAATCACCTCAACCATAAAATCTGCCTACTATTATAAGAGCCAGGCCAAATTCCCATGCCACATGAAATTTTCACATATATATAAAGCATGTAATTTCCCATTGCATAAAAACAAGTAATTCTATCAAAAATTTCACCCTTTTTACATGGAAATTAACATATATCACATGGTATTATCACTTCACAAATCATACATGTATATATGAAATTGAAATACCATAAAAATGTGCCTATAAAAATCCAAACAACCACGCCTTGCCTTACCGGGCCAAGGTACAATTCTCCCTTACTGCACCGGGTCAAGGGTCATATATGAAAACCAATAATCATAACAATACAAGTTATCCACCATGTTGGAAATAATATAAATAGTAATCTAAGTAAAATAAAAATAGTATAACCCACCCAAGGTAACTCAATCCATCCCTCATATATGGGGCTGCAGGCACCCAAGCACAAGTTCAAAATACAATTCCGACAACAACCTGAATCCAGTCTACCATAACCCCAAATAATTATAACAATAAAAGAGGTAAAAGAAACTCCTCTGATGACACTTGTAGTGTCCCCGACCCAAACAGCCACTTGAACAGTGATAACGGGTTGGGTGCCACTGGCCTTAGGTGCACCTCCCCAAACACCAAAGGCTTTCGACTAGTAGTGAGGGTGTAAACAGGTATAGTGGGGAGGATATACCCTCTAGGAAAAGATAATTTAATAGTTTGAGTATAATAGTAACATATGTAGTTAAAATAAATGACTCAGCAGACTCCAACTGGACCTACAAAGCGGAAGCACATTCAATAGAAATAAATAGAAAAAATAATATAGAAATAATTGTAACAAAAATTAAACAAAACAACATGATAATCACCACTTGTAACCACTAACAAAACAATAATTCATGCCTCCATAGTAGGTCATATATGTCAATATACAAAAGGGATCCCATGGATAACCATTATAGCTACATATAAATAAGCATTCTAAAACAAGATTGAAAGCTAAACAAAATTACAAATCTAGTTAGGAATGAACTCAAGGTCTATTCCAATATCCATGCCATAAAGCACTATGAACCTGCTCCTGAAGCTGATCCTTTACATGTACGTAAATTCACAATGTCTACATGCATCCCAAAGGGCCCATTTAGTGTGTGAGATGAATCTTAGTAGGATTCCACCCATTGTTGCATACCTAGTATAAGTGTTTAAGTTGACATAAATCTATAAGTAAATTAAAAAATATGATGCAATAATTAAACACAATCTATACTAGTTCTCAACAGTCACCATGGAGGGTCACTTGTTTCATCCAATGTTGGAATCTCATAAGACAATAGATTCCTTGTACAATGGCCCAAGGTACCCCTGTAGTCACAAATTCTAGGTGAACCCTTAGGTTCCACCTCAATCACATAGTCTAGAACCATGTGCCTCCTGACACCTAATGTCTCAAATACCAATTTCTCGAAGGCATGCCCAACCACTAGTATCTCAATCCCTTGAACCCCTATTCGAAAGCTCATGTCGGCCCATGGCACGACAAGCATAGGAATAGTGATGTCTGTACTCAAATAAAAATCCATGCCCATGGCCTCAATCACAGTGAGCCTCAGCCCCCAACTCGATAGTCTCATCACTATCAACCAAAGGCTCCTCACCTTCCATGTGGATTTCTATGGCATGAACCCCTAAACTATAAATACCTAATCCACAACTATCAGGGGCCTCTACCCACATGAGTTGTCAAAACCATCTCATCACAGAGTCAACCTATGTTCACATGACTCAATCGGTGATTTGGCCATCACAAGTGTGCAGCAATCACCAAATAGGAACCTAATCCACACCATCTCTAGCACCTCATCCCCCTACATCCATGTTGATCAAAAATTATGGTCATTTCATCCAAGTATCCCAGGTCATGCTTAACCTGGCAGTCACACTACCTCAAACCGACATCCATGATTCCCAATCCTGTGGTCAAAAATAGTCAAGAAAATCTGGGATAGGGCCAACTAGTGATCAACAACACTCAATCCCAATGGTCACGCCATCCCATCCTCGGGTCAAGCCCATCACAACTCTAAAGGTTTAAAAATATGTAATATAAATCATTACACATATATAACACATTAAAGCACTTTAAACAAATAATTCAATTTAAACGGATTGAATTACACTTTCTACCAACTATAGCACATTAGCACGGAGGTCTTGAATGCCTCTAACTTTATTAATCAAGATTAAAAAAATATAAACGTACCAGTTTAAATCAAAACAAAAAAATTAAAACCATTTTTTCACCCTCAGGAAAAATATCCCAAGGAGAAACAATTTCTTACCTAGCCTTGCTCAAGAGTAATAGGTATAAGTCATGCCGACAACATCCCATATGGTCGAACAGTCGATTCAATATGTTATAACATGGTTCCTCTCAAAACTCACTATTGCGCTAAAAACCCGTAACCCCTAAAAGTCAGCTAAAACTCAAAATAAAGTATGCACCACCTACCTTAGACTTTTAGACAAAGGCACATCCGATATCAAAGTCCAATTCAAAGTGGATTGAGGTAGATCTGAGTTTCCATCTTAAACCTTGAAATTGGTTTGGATGAAAATAGTGGTCCGTAAGATGAAGGATCAAAGAAGAAGAGGTATGCACGGCGGTTGACGCTCCTTTCCATCACAGAGTCTAAAGAATGGAAAAGGGGAATACCTTAAGCACAATAAGAGTCATCCTTTGAAGAATATAAAAATTTGAAAAAGGCATAAACAAGGAACCCTTTAAGAAGAGGTCGTGCAAGTTTCTTTCTGGTCACGCAAGTCACTTGCACGCCACATATGGGTTGCGCAAGTCACTTGCGATCCCTATTTCTTTTTTCACCCAAGGTGCCCAGTGGCCTATAAATAGCCCCTGTGGGCCCCCCATTTCGAGGAAGAATTTTCCAAAACTCATATTCAATCTCTGGTCGCCCAAGTCTTTGTCTTACTTCTTCCGAACACTTCTAAGGTAATTATTTACCTACAATGGAAGCTCTAAAGAGGAAGAATAAGGCCTAAGTATTAGAACTCGTCAATAATTGCATGCCTAAGTGTCCATCCATTAAGGGAAGTGAAGACACTTGTGCGCCGCCTTTCCCTCTCAAGGAAACTTGTGCACCACCCTTTTGGAAACCTCTAGGGATGATACTAAGGGCTTGAGTTCAAATTCGCACAAGTATTACCTTATGGATTAATCGTTGCCCGAGGTGACTCATGTCGCGCAAGTATACTTGTGCAACCAGGACTTGCATGCCAGAACAAAACTTGCGCGCCTCCTTCCTAGTCACCTCCTTTCCTCAAATCCACCTCTCTTCTTCAAGATATGGCCTTCAAAACCCTCTTCAAAGCCATTTATGGCATGGTTACTTTATTTTATTCCTTATTTGAGAGGAATTAATTGGGCTTCCTTCTCAGGAGTAAGTCCTAATCATAATTTTTTTTAACTTTGGGCCTTCTTCTCAGGATTATGCCCCAAGTTATAATTCTCCTTTAATTTGGACATACTCCTTTAAATGGGATTCCTTTTTAGGAGTAAGTCCCGGGTTAAAATCCCAAATCTCCATAAAGTACAAATACCTTTATGGACCCTGCTCTTGGGCCTTCATACATACGTAAGCCCCACATTATTTATTATGATTGCATCTTTCGTAGAACAGTCGTCAGTTTTACTAATACCTCTTGTTTCTCACACCGAACATAACTCACGTGAGCTTATAGTGTAAAAGTAATTAAGACATCTCTCTTTGGGACATTAATCATGCATAAACATCATACTTCTTCCCCCAAACTACATGGACTTTTATCTCTTCCTTTAAACTAGAGTACATAAAAAGCCTTTATAAGATTCAAGCCCATCTTTCATTAATTCGTTTCCGTCCCATTTGACGTTAAACTATATCCTTCCTATCGAACTATGTGGGTTCTAATTCCTTTATTTTTAACAAGGATATGTAGGTAGACCATCTGCAGGTACGATCCCAACTCTAAAATAATCATTTCTTTCTGAATGAAAATAAACTTCAAGTGACCCACTAAGTGGATTTAAAACCAGTATGGTCATCATAATGGCCAAGAGATTTATATATAATGTATGGAAGGATACCATTGACTAAGAATCTCTAATTCATATGGATGATTTTCTATTGATGAAGAACCTAAAATACATATAAAAGACTCTCTAAATTTCTTACATATCAAACATTTATTTCCAAATATAAAGGAAAACTCATTTTCATACTTGGTAAATTAATAAGGATTCATGAACATAACTTAAATATATAAGAGAGTCCTAGATTAGGTAATAATTCCCCTCAAAAAGGTGTGATGAGACTGACCTCTCATCCTCTCGACCAATGAAAATTCTTAAGCCTCATCGGTCCACAACTAATGAGCACCTACCTTTGGAAAGTAGGTCCAAATGGATATAGATTCATTGGATGTTTCTGGTTCTATGAATAAACCCATTAAAACCCGATTGGAAAGTTTGAACCTTAAACAAACAAGGTCATACCCATTTCTAGTAGAAATAAAAAATTGGTGAACTCGACGTGAATCCTTAACCAAGTTAAAATGATGTTTTACTTATTTTCTTTTTTAGGCCCCTATTAAACTCAATATGAGGACCAAACAAAGCAATCAAACACATATGTGTTCATCTAAAAGAGGTAGTCTGGCCAAACTTATCTTTATTATGTCTACTATATCAAACAAGAACTCTTTTTCAAGATCTCTTTGTAATACAAAATGGATTCTTTAATATTCACACATGTGAATGCCTCGACTGCTAATACTACTAGATCCTTGTCCGCTCTGAGGACGACATCACCTACTCGTCATCTGCAATGCTGGTTCTGAAATGCATTGGTGAGGGAATACCTTCAACATGGTACCATCCCGACTCTGGAGGCTGCTCGACAAGCCCTCCAAGTTAACAATTCACCCTGGTTGTCCGGACAACGATGACCAGTGGTCAAGAATCAGGTGGTTCCAACCACTGTTTCTAATCGTTTCAGATCATTATCCCCAGAACACAACAACCAGTCCCTCCCATATTACAGGGAGGTGAATGAAGAGGTCAGTTAAGGCCTCAGTTCAAGAAGGCAGGAGTCCTTCCTGAGGACTCCCACCAACAATCGCCACCAGACTCGTGTGGTAGTGCACCCTCAACATGATGAGGGTATCCCCTTTAGGGGTTCGACTCAGGTTCCTCAAACCCAAGAACGCAAGACGAACCACCAGAGGTGAAATTCGGACAACAGGGAGCAGGTCCTTACTTCTTCCCCCTCCAGATAAGTCCATTAAGCTAACTTGATTTCAAACAATGAGCGGGCATATACACCAGTCCGTCCTGATTTTACAACCCAGCAGAATCGTCTGTCAGTAACAAGCCAATCCCGCCAGGCAATTCTGGTGGAGTATTATAGGTAGGCATATACACCTATTTATAATTCATCATCCAGTCAGCAGGCTCGTCTGACTGCATCCAAAGAAGCTCGCCAATCTAATATGGTGGAAACTGGTAAGCAGGAACATACACATGTTTACAATCACCAATTCTGTCAACAGTCTCGTGTACCAGTATTGAAGGAAACCTGTCAACCATACTTGACGTAGAATAAACAGTAGGCATATACACCTACCAATGTTCATCAAGCCTTCCAACAATCTCGTTTGGTAGCACCCGGAGAAGTCAATCGGAAAGCTCTGGCAACAAATCTGGAGCAGACTCAACTCTCTGCCCCTATGCATAAGTACTGTCAATATCCTTTTATACGAAAAGGAGGACAGGAGCAGGCACATACACCTAATCCAGACACAAAATGGATGTATATTCTCATTCCGGAAGCTGATGTCACCAAGCACATTCTGACAATGGTGAAAGAGCAGAAGAAAATCCCTGCCCATATTCTGGATACCTGTCAGAATATTATAATAGCTTTGGCAGCATCACAGGGAAATAATCATAAATCTATCCATACCAGTGGAGTGACTCATCAACATGTCACTCTGGAGTAGATACGCATCTCTGTTCCAGTCCAAGAGGGTCATGGGGAATACTCCCCCATGTCATACGGACAATCAAGTCAGGTACATACACCCGATTTAAATAGAGATAATTATCCTAACCTGACCATTTCTCCTGAGCAGGCACATACACCTACCCATTATAACCACTTTAATCTATAATTGGTTTCCAAAGTGAGTAAGAATGCATCCAAGAAAAATAATCATCCAGCACAGTAAAGAAATCAAGAGCCAATCTGCAATAAGGCCTTGCTCGATGCTGATGTTCTTGATGCGCTCAGACAATTGTCTGTTGCAACTCAAGATTCTACTCTATCATTTAAAAATTCTGGAAGTAACAACAATAATTACAAAGTTCTTCATAAGACACTTCCTCAATAAGTCTTTCTTTATGACAATTCGGTCAATCTCGAAGTATCATCTTCAGATGAGAGCCACAATAACCCTCTACGTGGCCAAAAGACTAAGGAGAAAAAGGTTTCATCTTTTGCTGTAACCCACCATGGTGGTCCTCCCCATGATGATGAATTTAGATATTAAAGTTCTCTCCGTAGTAATAATTCGTATTGCCTGGAAAATTATTCAATAGACAATGCAGTAACGAGAGATCCCTCTTATCTTGAGGCACTTTCAAATTTGAAGCCAGCCATGTCTGATGCTTTACCACTAGCAGGTGAAATACTTTCTCAATCAAACATATAGCCCTGGGTGTAGGTCATTCTCCAAACCACCCCTAGGTCATTCATCTTCTAATTTGATAAATGAATTCTCTACCAATCTTGTTCAATCTGATGAAGAAACAAAGAATCACCATCTTTGGTCTAATCAGGTAGAAGAATCTTCATCGAATGATAAAAAGGAAGTGTTGAATATGAGAAAACAACTGGAGAAAGGTGAAGAACCGGTCATGTTTTGGCCTTTGGCTGACTCTCAATATGATATTCCAGAAATATTGACTGAAGATTGTATTCATGATATTCATCTCAACATGTGGAAAACTCTTTGTCACTTAAAAGAGAAAATATTATCTTATGATGAATATCAAAATCATGTCAAGATAATAGAAGGGTTGCAATTCCAAATTGACTTGGTATCTCTCTCTATTTCCTGACATCCAAATGTTGAAAAGAAGCAGAGAACCCTTCAGCGTTCATGCCTTAGAACATTGAAAAGGTTGTGCTAGTTAATTACCAATTCCCCATCTGGTATTCATATCAGGGGATGGGGTGTTCATGGATCATTGCATTTCACTGTACTCTCCAGTCAACAAAGCCCTCCAAAGGTGGTCTCATGTAATGTTATTTCCCATGGCTGGCCACATCTAGCTGGTTTTGTGCATAATCAAAGGCTTGCCCAAGAACATACCTCAAATAGTTATTCCAAAATTTAGGCATATAAAGAACAAGTTGTCGAATTACTCTTGCATCAAGAAAATAATAATATCAAATAGGCTTCTCATTTAGAGCATGCACATCATCTAGTGACAGAAGTGTCAGAAATAATCCAACGATCATATGATCCAAGTGATTTGAGTGGATGTCAGATGATACACCTGGCTAATTTCCAGACTAAAGTCCACAAAATCAGGAGAGCTTTTAAGAAAGTTTCAGATGTAGCAGCTCAAGAGACACCTCAGCTTTCCAGACTGGGGACTCTTTTAATCCAACCCTCGGGATCAACAGATAGGATTTGAGGAGTTGAGCAGGAATAGCAGGAATAGCCCCAGCCCACCGGACTAAGGACTTTTTCAAATTCTCAATATCTTCCTCAGCGAAAGTCAGTTTTCTCTCGATTAGGGAAGAAGACACAAGAGGAACGCAGAGCCAAAATATCAAGAGAATCCCTCAAAATTACGATTCATCAATAAGTTCTTGAGGGATAAACCAAACAAAAGGCAATGTCTCATCAAGGACATGGAAGAAGATAGTATCACCGAAATGCCAACAGAAGGGATGAAATGCATTATGAATCGATAAATGTCATCAATGCCATTGTCACTGATCCCCCAAAACATGAGGTTCACTCAGAGGAATCAGATGAAGAAGTTCCTATTCAAGAGGTTGTACACATAGAAATAAATGAAGAAGGTGTGCATACCATAAGCCATAGGGCTACCCAGAGGCAAGATATTTCTTCGGGTAATTCCCTTCCATACTTCAGAAAGTCACATACCAAGGAAAAGGGTAAAAGTCAGGTTACATCCCACCCTACCTCTGGAGAAGGCCAATCACTCTCATTAGAGGAAAGGTTTTCACATTAGGAAGAAGAAATGAAAGAGTTAAGGAGGTTAAATGCAGAACTACTTCAAGGTAGTCTTTCTCTTAAGCATTCTAGAGTTATTTAGTCAAGGGAATTCATTGCAGCTACTGGGATGGATCAAGAATATCCTCCTTTACAAGTACACCCTCACAGGTCCAATCCTATGGGTCATGCATGACAACATCCGGTAATACTACCATCAGTTTCAGTACCAGTCACCACACCCATCCAAACTCCAGTTATTTCACCTGCTCAGGTCCAAGATCAACCACATGTTTCTCAAAATTTAATATCTACCATTGATTCATTAACGTCTCGGGTAGAAGCTATGGAAGTAAAACATGTACAAGTTCAACTGGAAAAGAAATCTTACCCTGAATGGGTTTATGCAATTCCTCCCCCATCAAATTTTTCAAATACCGCATTCCCAATTTTTAATGGATTGGGAGATCCAAAAAAACACTTAACACATTATGTTTCTCGTTGTGATCCTATGATGGGAACTCCTCAACAACAAGAAGCAGTTAAGCTTAGGTGTTTTGTACAGTCATTACAAGGGCCTGCTTTTGTCTAGTATACAAGCTTGCAATCCCGGTCAATTACTGGGTGGGAAGATCTCTGTCAAAGGTTCCTTCTTCAATTCAGCTCCACATTGCCAAAGATGATAGTTTTATATCTTACCAATTGTAAGAAAAGGGAGAATGAAAGAGTTTCAGATTTCATTGCTCGCTGGAAGGGATTAACATATTCCTTAAGCTTAGCACTCCCTTAAGAAGAATTTTTTCCAATCTGTGTGGAAAATTTGGGTGATGAATTACGAACAACATTGATCCCTCTGAAATACACAGGAGGGTTTCGAGACCTTACTTCAATCTCTTAGTAGATCGAAGACTCTCTTACAAAGACTAAGGCTAAAACTTGTGTAATTCCATCAGTTCCAGGAAGGAGAATGGGGAAAGCAGAGACTGTTATAGTTACACTTAAACAAGCACCTATACCTGCTTCCACTTCAAAACCTTCATCATATCGAAGGGCTCCACCTCTGGAGTGTCAACAACAAAGGTTGCCTTGTTAAGATGATCAAAGAGATAAAAGTCAGAAACAGTTTGAAGATTTGAAGAACAAAGTTTATTCTTTCCGTAATGAACAAGTTTTTGGCTACTTCATCTCGGCTCTGAAAAACAATTTGGTTCAGTTTCCAAATCCCAAAAGGCCAAACAAGGAAGGAGATGAAGACCTCCCCAATTGTTTCCCATTTCATCAGATGTTGGGGCATCCCATTTAGAAGTGTTTTGTCTTCAAAGACCTCCTGAAAAAGATGGTGGACTCTGGATAGGTAAAACTGAAAGGTTATTCATCCCAGGTAGCATGTGTTACTTCTACTGATCTAGAGGAAGAAGGCAAGTGGCATGAAGTAAAAAAGTAAAAATACGCAGAAATATAATGATTGGATGGTCAGGAAAATGATCAACCGAACTCATGCCATTTTATGAACACAATTGAATCAACCAATTGTGTCTTCTGCTATGAATGTCACATCAAAACCCCCTTCATCAGAAGGAAAATACTCAAAGAGGTGGAAAAATTTGAAGAAAGAAGAGTAGTCAGAAGAATATGAGATCGTGTCAAAGCCTAAATTAACTTTGACTCTGGAAGATTTTATTCCATCTGCTTTAAAAGCACGGGCACCGCCCCACCAAATGGCAAAGCCTGAACTGGCTAATCAGGCATAATCTTCATCAGATGAAGAATTAATCTTTGGTTCTGTTAACATGATTCATTTAACATATCCTTATGACAATGATAGTTTCGATTATGATGATCCTAAGTTCCCTATATCTAACAGAGGAATTAGAGGAAGAGACAGAGGTCTAGGATACATGGGAAGACATGGATAGTCCAAAAGCCGCTATTTCAATCCTACCCCTGCTAGAACTGTATATGCAGTAGAAACTTATGGAAAAGACCTTCATCGGGCTCAACAGGAATAAGAAAGTTATTCCACACATGGTAGATTCAATCATGGAACAGTTATTTTGGAGGATCGGTTAGAGGTTACACCTTCTTCCTCTTAGCAAATAAATAGGCCTAGTCGGTCTAATCTGCTAAAGCCAGGAGTATTTCTAACTCCTACCCCGATACAAGATGCATCTACTTCCAAAGAATCAACTTATAAGGAACCTACAAAACCACAGTTTCCTATTGGGAAACACAGACCTTTGGATCAAAAGTATGATGTCTTGAAATATTTGGCCCAAGTACCGGCCAAGTTATCAATTCTAGATGCCTTGAATCTATCAAAAGGTCTTCAGGAGGCACTTATTGAGGCTTTGTCAAGTCCTCAAGAATTCTAAAATAAAATTTTTTTGGCTGAGGTCTACCATATAGAGAATGATATTGCAGAATTCCATGCAGTGATATATTTTACAGATGAAGATGAAGATGATGTTATACACAGACATATCATACCTTTGTATTTATCTGGAAAGTTCAATGATGTAGACATTTGATGAGATTTCATTGATAATGGTTCAGGAGTCAACTTCATTCCTATTCGTACACTTCATCGATTGGGCCTCACTGAATCTGATTTATCTCCTTCTACTTTGATGTTGCAAGGATATGATAAAAATGAACAAGAACCTCTGGGAGGGATTATACTCAGAACATAGTTTGGAGACCTTGTGTCTAATTCAGATTCCATGGTTGTTCTTCATGACACAGCCTTCAAAATTTTCCTTGGAATACCTTGGCTACATCAACATGCGGTTATACCTTCATCATACCATCAATGTCTCAGATATTGTTTCAATGGTCAAATTGGGACATTATATGCTGATAAATCCCCATTCAAAACATGTGAATCTCAATACATTGAGGCAGAATTCTATCACATGGAGGGAAAGGAGAAATCCATGACAAAAAAGGTTACCAAAATTAATGCTCCATATGGTTTGGAAAAGATTACGGTAAACCCATTCATACATGTGAGTACAGATTATGTGTTGCCTATCAGTCAAATTGACGGGATAGACCCAAATCCAAACACTCTTATGGAAACTTCCATAATGTCAATTACGACAATCGAGCCACACAGCATGGGAGAAATTTTTGATTGGCCAAGAAATGAAGAAAGCTTATATGGAGATGTCTTCATTTCATCCACTAAAATCCAAAAATTCTATACTTCATCAACCAGGCCAGAAGAAGTTATAGCAATGTCAGAGGTGAACAATGATGTCGATTCTCAATCCATAATCTCCTCTTTATTACCCAAGGAAGACCCTTTATCATCAATAGGGTCAGAAATGGTAGTCTCTTTTTCAAGATGTTCAAATTTTAACTTCTCCCTTGGTCATGAAAATTTTTCATCATCATCTACTATGCAAATAGAAACAAAAGAAGTAACGCATATTGAAGAAGAAGAGGAAGATCTCAGGGATGCTCATCCAGCATTTGAAGAGGGTATCTCTACCACTGTGTATGAACTCAGAGAAATGAATCTGGGTACAAAAGAAGATCCACGCCCCACTTTAATTAGTGCGTCCATGACTCTTGAAGATCAAGAAATTTATATTTCATTTATAAAGAAAAATCGAGATTTATTTGCTTGGAATTATAGAAAAATGACAGGGCTTGATCCTGACGTTGCTACTCATAATTTGGGTTTTCTAGAAGAACATCGAGGATTCAAGCAAGCCGCAAGAAGAACACACCCAACTTATGCCTCCAAAATTGAAGTTTAAGTGGATAAGAATATCAAGGATAACTTCTTCAGAGAAGTTCAATATCTTAAATGGCTGGCTAACATTGTCCCTGTGAAAAAGAAGAATTGACAAATTAGAGTTTTCATTGACTTCAGAGATCTTAATCAGCATTTTTCCAAGGATGATTTTCCAGTTCCGATCACAGAACTCTTAATTGATGCAACAGCTGGTTATGAAGCACTTTCCTTCATGGATGGATATTCTGGGTATAATCAAATCTAAATGGCTTCAAAAGATGAAAATATACAGCCTTCAGAGCCCCTCAAGGTGTGTTTTTCTATCAGGTAATTCCCTTTGGCCTGAAGAATGTAGGTACAACGTATCAACGTGTCATGCACCATATCTTCAAATCCTTTTTAGGTAAATTTGTTGAATGTTATGTGGATGATTTGGTGGTTAAATCCAGACAACGTTCTAATCAATTTTCTGATCTGGAAATCATATTCAACAAACTTCAACAACACAATTTGAAGATGAACCCCTTGAAATGTGCTTTCAGGGTAACCTCATGAAAATTTATAGGCTTTGTTGTACGCCATCGTGGTATTGAAATTGATCTTGAAAAGAAAAAATCAATCCTTGGTATGTCACCTCCTCTAAATTTGAAATAATTAAGAGGAATTCAAGGACACTTGGCCTATATTTGGTGTTTCATTACCAATCTAGAAGGCAAGTGTTTACCCTTCACCAAATTAATGAAGAAGGGAGTCACCTACCAGTGGACTGAAGAATGTCAAGTAGCATTCGATATTCTCAAGAGATATCTCTTGAGTCCCCCAGTATTAATTCCACCCATTGAAGGAAGACCACTTATTCTCTATGTGACAGCTTTAGAGCAATCATTGGGTGACATCCTTTCCCAAAATAATGATGTTGGGAATGAGAACAACCTTTATTATCTCAGTCGGACTATGTTTGAAGCAGAAACTCGATATTCAAGTATTGAAAAGTGCTGCCTAGCATTAATCTTTGCAGTTCAGAAATTGAGACACTACTTGCAACATCATGAGGTCCAATTGGTATCTCGTAATAACCCACTAAAATTTATCCTTAGTCGTCTAATTCTTAAAGGACATCTGGCAAGGTGGGCAGTTATTTTGCAGCAATTTGATATCCAGTATGTGTCTCAAAAGGCAATAAAGGGCCAAGCTTTGGCTGATTTCCTTATTGAACACCCATCTGTAAAAGATACATCTTTAAATATTGAACTTCCTGATGAGAAAGTATTATTTATTCAAGATAATCCTAAAACATGGAAAATTTAATTTGATGGTTCTTCCAGAATTCCAACAGGAAAGAAAATGGAAGATCCTAAATTCAATAAAGTTGGGTTAGGAATCGTTCTTATTTCCCTAGAAAAGGCAGTTCTACCCTATTCCTTCTTATTGTTGGAAGGAGGTAAAAATAATGAAGTAGAATATCAAGCTCTCATCACAGTCATGGAATTGGCACTTTAGGCATAGGTGAATCACTTAAAAGTAAAATGTGATTCAGATTTGGTAATCAAAAAAATCAATGGGGATTATGCCATCAAAAAAGAAGAGTTAATCCCTTTGTGTGATTACGTCAAAGAGTTAATGGCGGGATTTCCTTCGGAACCGACATTTTCTTATGTTCCGTGATCACAGAATGCCCAAGATGATGCACTGGCTAATGTAGCCACAGCCCTGGAAGATCCAAATTGGGACGAAACAATCATCAGTATTTCCCACTGTCGTGTAGTTTCACCTTTTGTTCAAATCAGAACATAGGAAATTAATGAAATAAATCCCATTTCTGAACCATATGGTCATACTACAGGATAGATGACACCTATCAGGGAATAACTTAAAAATGGAAAACTCCCACCTGATAGAGCTGGGAAATAAAAAGTCTGGCAACGTGTGGTCAATTTTACTCTTTATGATAGCCCAGATCACCAAAAAATTCTCTATAAGCGAGGTTTTGATGGAATTATCTTCAGATGTATTGATGGTGAAGAGACAATCGATGTCATGAATGAAGTACATGTAGGAGTTTGTGGTGCCCTCCAGTCTGGATATAGGCTTTCTTTTCAAATCCGAAGGCTTGAATACTTCTGGCCTTCAATGATGCAAGATTATGTTGATTTCACTAAGAAGTTTCATTCTTTTCAAGTATGTGCCAACTTCATTCATCAACCCCCAGAGTTGCTTCATACGGCTAAATACTCATGGCCATTTTCCACTTGGGGAATGGATGTAGTAGGACCTTATCCTCCGGCTACATCCAAGAATTTTAAGTATATTCTTACTGCTACTGATTTCTTTTCCAAATGGGTAGAGGCAATACCTCTCAAAGAAGTTAGTTCTAAAGGAATTGTTATCTTTGTCAAGTCTAACATCATTACCAGATTTGGTGTCCCCCGTACCATATTGACAGACAATGGCACCAAATTTTGTTCATCCGAGGTGAGAAAGTTTTATGAATAATACAACATCAAATCTAACCATTCATCTCGGTATCATGCAGCGGCCAATGGACAAATAGAAGCCTTCAATAAGACTCTTTCAAACATACTACAAAAGATGGTGGATAAAGATAAGAAATCATGGCCTGATAAAAATTTTCATGGTTTATGGTCTTATCGGACCACCACCCGCACTACTACGCGGTCAACTCCATATTCATTAGTATATGGAATAGAAGAAGTGTAACGACCCGAAATTTTGAATAAATCTTGTTTCCTAATTTTGTGTGTTATTTTATTTTTTTATACTCAACAAAACAGTTTCATTGGATAAAATGAGTATAATTAAAATGAGACTATTGGGTTTTGACTGCTATATGACCAATTGTCAATATGACCGCTGGAAACTAAATATTTCGATATTTGTCTCTAAATAAAAGTGATCTTGGTTAATTAATATAGAAAGAAGATTTGATGGCCTCACCGAGTAGTCTTGAACCGATCGAAGCCCATCTAACAGAACTTGGGAAGGAGGTAGCACCAATGGGCTTTTCTCTGGACCAAACCCAAGCCAAACTTCATCGTATGAAGCTATAATGGAATCAACTTCACGAGAAGTTCAAAATGATAGAAATTACTACTCGTGCGATGTTGGTCGAGCCTCCCTCAGATTCTCTCACCTTAGCAAACCTTACACTTAGGTCCTATGCTGGTGTGATAAGGGGCTATGTAAGGAGACCGTAACTGCCTTGTGTAAACCTTTGTTTTAAATAAAAATTTTGATTTCTTCTTATGATGAAGTTTATGAATTTTTAAATGTCCGGATAAATATAGTATGCATATTTTTGGTGAATTTTAGAAAAAGGATATTTTAAAAAAAAATTATGTAAACCTTAAATAATTAAAAATGTGTAATGATTTTCAAAAAATGGTCTTCTACAATTATGTTCAGTAAGAAATTTAGAGTCTAATAAGATCAACTTAATTTTTGATGAATAGTAAATTATGAATAGTGATTTTATGCTTAGGATTAGTAATGTGACCAAATGGATTAGTAATCTCACTTAAATAAAGCATTAATATAATCTAGGCACCTTGATTAAGTAATGTGATTCAATAAAATGGTTAAATAACGGTTTCATAAATTATTAGTCAAGTATTAGTTTTTTCGGGTGAATAGTGTTTTTTAATTAAAAATTAAATTAAAAATATTTAGATAATTTGTTTTATAAAATGGATTTCATTTTTGAACTCATGGAATCGATATAATGTTAAGGTAATTTTTGGGGATTTTTCTGAAAAAAATGAATTTTCGATGAATAGTGATAATACAGTTTTTAAGTTACGGGTGTTTAATGACATCATTAAATGATGTATTAAGTATGTAATAAATATGATCGACTTATGAATAGTAAGATAATTTATGAGGTATCCCAAGTGGCCAATACCATGGGAAAATACCAGGGGCAAGCCCATGGGTTTTCCAAAACCACTAATGAGGTGTCCCTTGGCCATTAATGCCATGTCCCCTCACTTTCCCTATAAATACCAAGACATCCTCTTATCCATTCGACTCCCAACTCTCCCCCAACAAATCTCTGGTCTCATTACCTCCCAAGGAGTCCTTCCAAGGTTCACCCAAGCCCTCAAGGTCCCAACCTTTGAGTTTTAAGAGTTACGTTTTAAGGTAAGGGATCCTACCTCCCTCTTTCTTTTCAAGTAATCTCTTTTATGTCATTTATTTTATGCTCCATGCTCTTATGTTGGAGGATGTTCTTTTATATTCATCCTACTGTATTTTTCATGTTCATATGATGAGATACCCCCTCTTTCTCTCATCATTTCATTTTAATAATGTTAAAGTGGCGTCGTTAGGCTGCTGAATTTTAAGGGATTCTTTCACCCTTCTCAAGTTCTATTTTCATGTCATGTGTTTCAAGTTCCTTTTTATTTTGTTGGGGTATGATCTCTATATCTATCATAACTATATTTTATGTTCATATGATGAGAGACCCTATTTTATCTCTTCAATTCAGTATTTTTAAGTTTTAAGTAGCGCCGTTAGGCTGCCGAATTTTTAAGGGATTCGTTCACCTTTCTCATTTTTCAAAGTTCTACTTTCATGTCAAGTCTTTCAAGTTCCTTTTTATTTTGATGGGTTATGATATCTATATCTATCATACTTATCTTCTATGTTCATATGATTATATACCCTATTTTATCTCTTCAATTCAGTATTTTGACGTTTTAAGTGGCGCAGTTAGGCTGCCAAATTTTTAAGGGATTCGTTCACCTTTCTCATTTTTCAAAGTTCTACTTTCATGTCAAGTATTTCAAGTTCCTTTTTATTTTGTTGGGGTATTATCTCTATATATATCATACTGATATTTTATGTTCATATGATGATATACCCTATTTGATCTCTTCAATTCATTATTTTGAAGTTTTAAGTGGCGTCGTTAGGCTGCCGAATTTTTAAGGGATTCGTTCACCTTTCTCATTTTTCAAAGTTCTACTTTCATGTCAAGTCTTTCAAGTTTATTTTTATTATTTTGGGTTATGATATCTATATATATCATACTTATCTTTTATTTTCATATGATGAGAGACCCTATTTGATCTCGTCAATTCATTTTTTAAAGCTTAAGTGACATCGTTAGGCTGCCGAATTTTCATAAGAGAAATCTTATTTTTGTCTTCCTTTCATGTTCTTAATTTCATATGGTATATCTTTAAAATTTCATTACCATTTTCATATATCCTTCATATTCTGTCCCTCTACTGTTTTATGGGTCATTTATGAATTTTTGACCCATGTCCCGTCTCATTTCAATGTTTTCTAAAACCCCAAAACATAGTCATTATGCTGCAGAATTTCTGTCTCAAAATGTCTCTCTCTCTTGTTCTAAAGTTCTTTTATTTTATTAAGTGAATACTCAAATCTCTCTATTATATAGGGGTATTCACATATATACCAAAATTTTATATTTTAAATTCTGGGATTTACATACATGAGACCCACCTTCCTTTTCTGTGGGTTTTAAAGTGACACAAATATCATGTCTTTAAAGTAGTTTTTTTAAAACATTATGATTATGAAATGAAACCCATTCCTTTTATGCTATATGGGTTGTTTATGAAATTATTTATGATGATATATTTGTCTCACATGATAATAAATACATGTCAAGGGTGCGCCCTGATAGCGCTCCAATGCATTGGGTAAAGACTTAATCTCTAGAGATGACTATTTTTAACGACGCCTTGGTGAATAACCTTGGTAATTTTTAATGACACCTTGGGGATGGACCTCGGTAAAACAGAAATGATTGTCAATATTAAATGTTTTAGCCACATCTTCAAGTTATGAAAAACGTTATTTTTATTATGATATGCCTCATGATTTCTTTCTCGTGCCTTAAATTTTTTTTCATGACATTGTTGATGTATCTCAAGTTCGCATGTTAAATGTTTCCCCTTGTTTCCCTTAATGGGCCTTCTACTCACCCTTTCTTTTGATGTATGTCCCCAGGTTATGAGATGTAGTAATGAACCTAGGATGAACATAAGGATAATCCTTTCAAGTGTTTAAGATTAATTTTTTATGTTTTCATGTTTTAAGTTCCTGGTTTCCAAGACACTAAACCTTAAAGATCCTCAGTTTTGTAAAATGTAATGAAAGTTTATGTGATAAAAAGGCGAGATTCTATAGTTGGTATCAAAGGATGGTTTAGTTATTTGTGGAAATTTGGATATGAAAACTTTAGGAAGAACCCTATATAAAAGTTTAAATATAGGAAACCTTCCTGGTATTTTGGTGAGTATTGAGTAAGGGGTTGTCAAGCAAATACATCCTTGTCTGGATACGAGCAGGTAGAGGTGGCTCTGACACAGATGTACATTGGGGTAAAACCCAAAAACATCGCTTTGAGCTAGACTCGAATGGGAACTGGTACACGACAACGGTCCTTGCTGCACTCTTGGTTACGAAACTCCCGGGGGATATGCTTTGGTAAATTCATAAGCTTAGTATGAAAAATTATTAAAGGAACAAAGATAAAATAAAATAAAGATTCACATAAGAATATATTATCATGGATAACCTAGATTGGGACCTAGGGGATCACAAGTTAGGGTATACTTTTCTTCTGCAAGTTTATCCTTCTATGCTTTAAGTTTCCTTTTAATGATTATTGGCTAAGTATTTAAGCCCCTAATTGTACTTTCTTTCCTTAGTTAATGGTGGTAAATGGAAGAACATGTCCCAACAACCAATGTGATAGGAAATGTGACGATTTTTGTATTAATATGATAGAGATGATTAGGGGATTAAAAGGTTATTATTATTTTGGAAGACGTTCACTATTTTGGGAACCCTATTTGATCGAGGTAAATAGATTAATATGGTATTTTCTTTGAGGAGTAAAGGTTGAATTATATTTTGAAGAATCGATGAATTTAAGGTGAACTTATGGTATTATAGGTTACTTATGGAAATGATTGACATATCTTGGGAAAATATGTTTAGGTTAGTTACTTTTGTTATAAGATGTTAGGAGTGGTTGATGTTGTTTGGAGATAAACGAAAAAGTTTATCTTGGAAGACTATGTTATCAAGTCCTTCTTGTATTTGGGTTTCAATCTTAGTTTGGGTTATTTTGAGAAATTTTAAGGACAGTTATTTACAGAATGGTCTATGATAAACTCTGGGTAGTACCGTGGAACTTTGAAGATTTAAAAGTAGTTTCCCTTCCTATGGGATTCTTTCTTTTTGAAGAGTTGTTTTATCTTACCCTTTCTGTTTTTGGGATAAATGTTTAAAGATAGATAGTTTTTATTTTGTGGAATACATGATTCTCTAGAATATTATTCTTGTGCTTTTGATTAGACCAAGTGTTTTTGAATGCTCATCATTTGGAGAAAAGATTAGTTTTGGTAGAAACTTATTAAAGGATTAAACTATAATTGAAGGTAGGTATATTTCCTTATGTTTTTATTCTATGTAGTAAATTAATTCCTCAAAACTATGAAAAGGAACATAAAACAAAAAATGTTGTCTGTTAATGTTTCCTACTAGGAAATCAAATACCGTTTGACCCATCATAAGTTTGTGATTTTTTTATTGTTAACTTTATCCTAATCATGTTTTCTATCACTCTCCCTTGGAACGTGACCCTTTGCTTTTTTCCTCCATATCTATGTTTTCATACATGGGATCCTAGTATGGGTTAACTCGAGTGACCTTTTAATTCCCTTTCTTTATTTCAAAGTAATAGTTTTACTGACTCCTTTTCTGGTGTGGGACTTTCAATGAAATTTCAAAACCCAATTTTAAAATTTGCGAGGATGCAATTTCTTAAGGGGGGAAGATTGTAACGACCCGAAATTTTGAATAAATATTGTTTCCTAATTTTGTGTGTTATTTTATTTTATTTTTATAATCAACAAACTGTTTCATTGGATAACATGAGTATAATTAAAATGAGACTGTTGGGTTTTGACTTTTATATGACCATTGGTCAATATGACTGGTGGAAACTGAACATTTCAATATTTGTCTCTAAAAACAAGTGATCTTTGTAAATTAATATAGAAAGAATATTTGATGGCCTCACCCAGTAGTCTTGGACCGATCGAAGCTCATCTAACAGAACTTGGGAAGGAGGTAGCACCAATGGGATTTACTCTGGGCCAAACCCAAGATGAAATTCATCGTATGAAGCTAGAATGGAATCGCCTTCGCGAGAAGTTCAAACTGATAGAAATTACTACTCGTGCGATGTTGGTCAAGCCTCCCTCAGATTCTCTTGCCTTAGCACACCTTACACTTAGGTCCTATGCTGGTGTGATAAGGGGCTATGTAAGGAGACCGTAACTGCCTTGTGTAATCCTTTGTTTTAAATAAAAATTTTGATTTCTTCTTATGATGAAGTTTATGAATTTTCAAATGTCCGGATAAATGTAGTATGCATATTTTTGGTGAATTTTAGAGAAAGGATATTTTAAAAAATGTTTATGTAAAACTTAAATAATTAAAAATGTGTAATTATTTTCAAAAAATGGTACAATTATGTTCAGTACAAAATTTAGAGTCTAATAAGATCAACTTAATTTTTGATGAATAGTAAATTATGAATAGTGATTTTATGCTTAGGATTGGTAATGTGACCAAATGGATTAGTAATCTCACTTAAATAAAGCATTAATATAATCTAGGCACCTTGATTAAGTAATGTGATTCAATAAAATGGTTAAATAACGGTTTCATAAATTATTAGTCAGGTTTTAGTTTTTTTGGGTGAATAGTGTTTTTAAATTAAAAATTTAATTAAAAATATTTAGAAAATTGTTTTTATAAAATTGATTTCATTTTTGAACTCAAAGCATCGATATAATGTTAAGGTATTTTTTGGGGATTTTTCTGAAAAAAAATGAATTTTCGATTAATAGTGATAATATAGTTTTTAAGTTACGGGTGTTTAATGACATCATTAAATGATGTATTAAGTATGTAATCAATATGGTCGACTTATGAATAGTAAGATAAGTTATGAGGTGTCCCAAGTGGCCAATACCATGGGCAAATACTAGGGGCAAGCCCATGGTTTTTTCAAAACCACTAATGAGGTGTCCCTTGGCCATTAATGCCTTGTCCCCTCACTTTTCCTATAAATACCAAGTCATCCTCTCATCCATTCGACTCCAAACTCTCCCCCAACAAAGATCTGGTCTCATTACCTCCCAGGGAGTCCTTCCAAGGTGCTCCCAAGCCCTCAAGGTCCCAACCTTTGAGTTTTAAGAGTTACGTTTTAAGGTAAGGGATCCTACCTCCCTCTTTCTTTTCAAGTAATCTCTTTTATGTCATTTCTTTTATGCTCCATGCTCTTATGTTGTAGGATGTTATTTTATATTCATCCTACTGTCTTTTTCATGTTCATATTATGAGATACCCCCTCTTCCTATCATCATTTCATTTTAAAATGTTAAGGTGGCGTCGTTAGGCTGCCGAATTTTAAGGGATTCTTTCACCCTTCTCAAGTTATATTTTCATGTCAAGTTTTTCAAGTTCCTTTTTATTTTGTTGGGGTAAGATATCTATATCTATCATACTGATCTTTTATGTTCATATTATGAGAGACCCTATTTTATCTCTTCAATTCAGTATTTTTAAGTTTTAAGTGGCGCCGTTAGGCTACCGAATTTTTAAGGGATTCGTTCACCTTTCTCATTTTTCAAAGTTTTACTTTCATTTCAAGTCTTTCAAGTTCCTTTTTAATTTGTTGGGGTATGATATCTATATCTATAATACTGATCTTTTATGTTCATATGATTAGATACCCTATTTTATCTCTTCAATTCAGTATTTTTAAGTTTTAAGTGGCGCCGTTAGGCTGCTGAATTTTTAAGGGATTCGTTCACCTTTCTCATTTTTCAAAGTTCTACTTTAATGTCAAGTATTTCAAGTTCCTTTTTATTTTTTTGGGGTATTATATCGATTTATATGATACTGATCTTTTATGTTCATATGATGAGATACCCTATTTGATCTCTCAATTCATTATTTTGAAGTTTTAAGTGGCGTCGTTAGGCTGCCGAATTTTTAAGGGATTCGTTCACCTTTCTCATTTTTCAAAGTTCTACTTTCATGTCAAGTCTTTCAAGTTAATTTTTATTATTTTGGGGTATTATCTCTATATCTATCATACTTATCTTTTATGTTCATATGATGAGAGACCCTATTTTATCTCATCAATTCATTTTTTGAAGTTTAAGTGACGTCGTTAGGCTGCCGAATTTTCATAAGAGAAATCTTATTTTTGTCTTCCTTTCATGTTCTTCATTTAATATGGTATATCTTTCAAATTTCATTACCATGTTCATATATCCTTCATATTCTATCCCTCTACTATTTTATGGGTCATTTATGAATGTTTTACCCATGTCCCGTCTCTTTTCAATGTTTTTTAAAACCCCGAAACATAGTCGTTATGCCGCAGATTTTCTGTCTCAAAATGTCTCTCTCTATTGTTCTAAAGTTATTTTATTTTATTAAGTGAATACTCAAATCTCTCTATTCTATAGGGTTATTCACATATATACCAAAATTTTCTATTTTAAATTCTGGGATTTACATACATGAGACCCACCTTCCTTTTCTGTGGGTTTTAAAGTGACACAAAGATCATGTCTATAAAGAAGTTTTTTTAAAACGTTATGATTATGAAATGAAACCCATTCCTTTTATTCTATATGGGTTGTTTATGAAATTATTTATAATGATATATGTGGCTCACATGATAATAAATAAATGTCAAGGGTGCGCCCTGATAGCACTCCAATGCATTGGGTAAAGACTTAATCTCTAGAGATGACTATTTTTAACGATGCCTTGGTGAATAACCTTGGTAATTTTTAATGACACCTTGGGGGTGGACCTTGGTGAAACAGAAATTATTGTCAATATTAAATGTTTTAGCCACATATTCAAGTTATGAAAAATGTTATTTTTATTATGATATTCCTCATTATTTCTTTCTCATGCCTTAAATTTCTTTTTCATGACATTGTTGATGTATCTCAAGTTCGCATGTTAAATGTTTCCCCTTGTTTTCCATACTGGGCCTTCTGCCCACCCTTTCTTTTGATGTATTTCCCCAGGTTATGAGATGCAGTAATGAACTTAGGATGAAAATAAGGATAAGACTTTCAAGTTTTTAATAATAATGTTTTATTTTTTCATGTTTTAAGTTCCTTGTTTCCAAGACACTAAACCTTAAAGATCCTCAGTTTTGTAAAATGTAATGAAAGTTTATGTGATAAAAAGGCGGGATGCTATAAGAAGTCTTACCCATTGAGGTTCAATTACCTTCTCTCTGAGTATCCATTTGTGATCAATCATCTACAGATGAACAATCTCAAAAGTGATTTGATGAATTGGAATGATTAGATGAAAAAAGTTTGTGCATCCTGCACCACTTGGAAATCTATCAGAATCAAATAGCACGGGATTTCAACAAAAAAGTTCATCTTCATTCATTCATTAAAGGAGAATTGGTATTGGTCCTCAGAACTCCAATGATACCAGGAAAGAAACCTCCCAATATTGATCCAAAGTGGGAAGGACCTTATTCAATACATAAGGTCTACTCCAATGGAGCTTATTCTTTAATCTCAATGGATGGAGAACTAATTACAACTCCAACCAATGTAATATTATTGAAGAAGTATTTTTTGTAATACACATGGTCTATATAGTCCTTACTGCAAGACTTTAAACTTCATGGTCCATATATTCCTTACTGCAAGACTTTAAACTACATGGTCCATATAGTCCTTACTGCAAGACTTTAAACTGCATGGTCCCTCCATTGTCCAACATGACATTAAACTGTGTCTAGTTCCTTATATATCCTACATGATGATAAATTGTGCATCATTAGGGTTGTTTCTACCTCTTGTTTCTCACACCAAGCATGACTCACGTGAGCTTAGAGTAAACTTCAATAATAACACCCTCTCTGGGCCGCTAACCACGCGTAAGTCCCAACGCCATCTTTAGGTCGTTGTCCTCAAGTACAACTCGATCACCAATTCATTCTTCAATTGAACTACTCAGACTTTGATCCCTGCCTTTTAGGCTGGGTACGTAGGCAACCTTCTGAGGTTCAATCCCAAAACCAATATCTTCACATTGGTTTACCGTCATCCTTGATACATGACATTAAACTATACAGTCCCCCATTATCCTCACTGTAAGACATTAAACTGCATAGCAATATGTCCTAGCTACATAAAACTAAACTTTGCAGCACCGGTCCATGCATATGACCTTAAAATATTCGCACTTTTGTCCTGTAAGACAATAAACTACAACATTCGTTGACACCCTCACCTAAGAGGGAATCATTATTGACATTGATCTCCAATCATGTTATATTCCAAAGACTATGTGCATACATGGAAATGCCCGAACCTTTAATCTTGGATCCAACCATAATTGCACTAAAGTCCTATTTCACCCTTCACATGTACGAACCAAATCTGTATAGAGGGTATTTCAAGAACTACGTATGGTTTGATTCCCATCCTTATGGGATATGTAGGAACATTCGAGCATCCCTGGAACCCAGCCCCAAGTCTTTGGGCCTAACCTCAAATTTCACTTTCAGTCCCTTGGATGAAAAGTCCCCCTGTGAGCACATGAATGTGGTATGAAAACCCTGGTCTTTATTTACATCAAGTTTATAACAAACACACAATGTTTCTCCCTCATTATGGTCCGAATTTTATGACCCTAAACTAAGATCTCATACGCTCTCATCCCACGTGATGTTAAACTGTATTTCAAGAACTACATATGGCTTGATTCTCATCCTAATGAGATATGTAGTGAAGTCCAGCATAGGACCCAGCCACAACATGATTATGGTTAGAATTGGTCTATGTATCTTCTTTATGCATTGGACAATACCCATTTTTATGTGTCATACTCCTAACCTTAAATAATTCCAGATCTCCATAACCCTTTTCTTGACTTATGGTCACAAAATTTCTGATACCCGAGAATTCTTTTGCCTGACCATGCAGCATGTACCCTTAGGCAGTCTTGCATAAGTAGTCTACATAATGGACCTGTCAGCCAAAAGATGCTATTATTTGACTATGCAGCCAATGCCCTTAAGTGGCCATGCATAATTCAAACCCCCTAATGGGTTTGTCAAATAGTGGTAACTTCATTCTTGGGAGAAAACCTCTTTTTTCCTTACTGGTCTTAACGACGATATGTAGAGATCCGCAAAAACAGCCATCCTTAACATATTTGTCCCATACTCTTTTTCACGATATGAAAGTATTCAAGTATATGGTTTATATTTCCCTTCCCTAAGTTTGGTTCAGACCTTTTCAGGAGTGAAATTCATCCAATTCTTTGAAAATATTGATTGGGAATATCCTCTCCATATTCAAGTACCTCTCTCCATATAGCAGACTCTATGTTTTAGAAAATTTGAATCTCCATAAACTTCCACTGGAATTTTAGCAATAGAAATGTAAAATTTCTGAGAGTTCGTTTTCCTGACTATACAGAACATTCTCCTAGGTTTCCTTGCATAAATAGTCTACATAACGGACCTGTCAGCCAAAAGATGCTATTATTTGACTATACATCCAATGCCCTTAAGTGGCCCTGCATAATTCAACCCCCTAATGGTTTTTTCAAATAATGGTAACTTCACTCTTAGGAAATACTTCCTCTAATGGATTTTATCCATTTCTTTTTTCATATCATCCCTCAGATTCAAAATTTCTTAGGTCATAGTTTACATGTTTTCCTCCATACTTGAATGTGGTAATATGTTTTCAAACAAATTATCAAGTAATTGAGTTAATTTTTAATTCATTTGGTCAAAGCTATTTGGCCTTAAACATTAGCCTTTTTATGTCCTATTGGATCGAATATGTATATATGTATGTCTATTAGATGGAACAATACAATAGGGGGTGAATTGTAGGTTTAAAAACCTTTGAGTTTTAGCGCTTAAGAGATTAGTTTAAATGATCTTAAACTAATACAAATACAAACACCCACAATTGTATTGAATATAAAAGATATGATGTAATGTAATACTAATGAAATGTAAAACAATTGTATTCAAGATGAACACAATAATCAGAGTAATATAAAGATGAATGATTCTACCTTAAAGTGTATAGAATCAATCAACACAATATGTAATAGAATGATTGTAATTGAAACAATTACAATAGAATATGTAAAGAAGAAAGGAAACAATACAAATTCCTTTCTAATACAAGTAACAGTGGAAATGTAAAAGTATTACAATTCTTTTGACCCAAAGAGAAGGGTTATCCTTTCACCTAGGATAAAAGGTCTGTCTCACCAACACCTTGGTGAGCCCTCGATACGAAGATCGGTATGTCCGTCTGCCTATCCCCAGTAGCCCTCGATATGATGATCGGTTCGTTTGTCTGCCTATCCCTGGCAGCCCTCGATACGATGATCGGTTCGTCTGTCTTCCTATCCCCGGCAGCCCTCGATTTTGTAGGTAATCGGCACCTCTATCTTTCAATCACTTGAAAGCACTCGATACGATGATCGGACGCACAAAGCACAAGGCATGAGAGAAGTCACAGCATCTCTCTATAGAACAAAGTATCACAGTTGTATCATGCTTGTTCTCAATTTTCTAATCCCTTTTTTTTCTCTCAGCTTCAAATGACCTCCTATTTATAGGCCTCGGGTTCCAACGGTCACATCTCCTCCAACGGTCATATTTCTTCGAAAAACATGGAGGGACTTGGACACCTGGCATCATAACGGTCATATTGAAACAGAAAGGACGACATCGTTTTGATTAGTTTGTAACTAACTCAACGACATCATATTTATTAGAACAAGATGTATGAATAAGATAATCAAGAGTATGATTTAAATGAAGCAGGTGTTTTTGACAAAGTACCAAAACAAGTATGTAATAAAAGATATGAGAAGCTGAGTTAATGAAATTTCTATATTCAGTACGATCAGCATTGTACGATTGGAATGGTCAGTATGATCAGTATGATCAGTACGATACGCATAGTCATTACGATCAGTATGATCAGTACGATTAGCCTGGTCAGTACTATTTGCATTGTACGATTGGTGTGGTCAGTACGATCAGTATGATTAGTACGATACGATAGACAAGGTTAATAGGATTACCAAGACATTTTTGTTTTCCAAAACAAAACATAGAAGTCAAAAGAGGACTTTTGACTCAAATATCTCCCCCTTTTTGGAAAGCACAAATCACAAAATAAAAACTAAAATAAATACTTATCTCCCCCTGAGTTATTGGAAACTCTTCTGAAAAATAAATTGAATACAACTAACTCCCCCTTAGGTATGGACTTTCCTAAGGATTGTATTCGTAGATTTTCCTTAAAAGTGTTGTAAAGCATTCTCCCCCTTTATAAAACATTCTCCCCTTTGTAAACATTCTCCCCCTTAGTGATTTACAAAAAGAAAGGGGTAATCTTGAATTGTCTGAAGGAGTTAGAAAATAAACACAAGACAATGGATAAAAGAAATTTCATTACGATAACAAACAACACTAAACAAGAGAACAAATATAAGTCACTTGTTTTCTCTTTCCTTCTCCTTTTTGATCAACTCGTGAAGAACTGCCTTCATCTTTTTTATCTCCTTCTTGTCTTCGGAAATAGCATCACCCTGAGACCTGAGAAGTTCTTGTTGATCAGCAAAGAGTTGATCCTGATTTCTGATTGTCTCTTCCTGAACTTTGATTACTTCTTCAAGAGAATCAATTCTATCTTTCAAATTCTTGTTATCTTTGGATAACACAGAATTTTGTTTCTTCAACAAAACCACTTCATCCTTGAAAGATGAAACCTTCGAGAATTCAGATTGAAAATCATTCATTCTCTCTTGCAAGTCTTTTACTGAAGAAACATCGGCTCATTGGGAAGACAAAAGATTTAGTCCTTCAACCGTTTCTCTGTCAAGCTTATTGAAAGCAATTGCAAGCTCATTTGACAACCTTCTTATATCTTAAATTCCTATCTCATGATCATTGATTTAGCTCTCTATTTTGTACGACCACTTGGTCTTCTTATTGCAAGCCTTCTTATGTGCAACCGAACTTTCTAAAAGAACTTTCAAATTGGCTTCAACTGACAAAACTTTCTTTCTTAATTATTTTACAGAGCCAAACTTTTTCTTCTGATTGTCAGTAATGAAATCAATCTTCCCTTCCAACCTAGGGAAATAATAAATGGTCTTCTCAACCCTTCTCAAAACATGGACAATGTAATCACTCTTCTTGAGAGAGATTGTATGTTCTGAATCAGTATTTTCATCGTACGAAGCCAATTCATTTGATCATCTTGAGTCAACAACTGGCTGTTTTCCTTTTGTTTTTTCTTTCTGCCTTCTTTCTTCTTCCACTTTATCACTAATGACAACAACTTTATCAGTGTGAGAGGATTCAACACCTTGCTTTTCTTGGGACGAAACTCTATCCGGAGTTCGTGCTTGATTGGCATGAGGGACTTGTTGAACACTTTCACTCAGCTTTTGAACCGATTCCTCCCTACTCTTCTTCGAACTTTGAAGAAATTATAAAAGAAAATCTCATTCCTCCTCTTCCACTTCTTCTATCTCTTCCATCATTTGTTTTCCTTTTTCTTTCTCAGTAAGACTCTGTACGATGGGTTCTTGATGCACTTCTTCCATCAGTTGAGCACTATAATCCTCAACCATTTTCAAGACTTTCAAGATATCAAAGTCTTGAGCCTTTCTTTTCAACATAGTTTTATTTTTCTTTTCATCCTTAAGGGTTTCTTCAACCCTTATTCTTTCTGCAAAATCCTCAGCCGGGTCAAGACCGAACTTTGGATCACCTTCCTTTCTCTGTTCCTTATCCTTTCTCCATTTGGCTATAACCTCTTTATTGTACTTTGACTTCTTCTTAGGCTTTGAGCTGGTTTGAGGATCATACTTTTGAGTAATACCAGTATATTGAAAGTCTTTGGCTGGTATAGGTGTCGATTGATTCTGAGGAGATTCAACTTCGACATCCTTAACAAAGAGTTTTGAATTCTGATCAAAACAAACATTCAACTTCTTCATAGTACTTTTGGTAATCCATGAAGGTTTTAGATCTATCAGGGTTCCTTTGAAAGGGATGTTGCAAAACTTCATAATCTCGAGAATGAACTTTGTAAGGATGGATGGATACATAATCAAATGAGATTTGATTGCCCCTGACTTCACATTCTTAATTGTCTCGAAAACATACCCCATGAGATTCACTTTTCTCATGTTGACAAGATAGTCAAACATGAAGATATCAGATACTTTCAGAGTTTATCTATCCCCTCTTCTTGGGATAAGAAAACCTTGCTTCCATAGAGTTACAAACCGATTGTCCGGAGAAAGATGAGCCACTTTTCTCTTCTCTTCATTTATAACAAACAAAGACTTTTCAGCACTTTCTCTATTAAACGTACCTACTTCCTCTAGTATTTTATGAGATGGACAGAAAGAATCCCCTTCTGTTGGGACATTTAGAAAATGAGCCGCTTTTTTCACAGACATAGATAACTTTCTATCATACACAGCAAAATTGATAGTCATATTCTTGTAAAAAGATACTGTTTTATAGAACTAACAGACTTCATCAAAGATAACCGGGTCTTGAGAAACAGGCTTTTCAACACACAAATGCTCCCATACTTGAAACAAGATAATTCTCTTGATAGTAGAATCGTATGAATCATAGAAGTCATGGGAGACTAACCTTTCCCTTAAAAGGTCTTTTTCTGAGAAAGCCTTTGAAGACATATCGGTAGGGGTGTTTGAAGAAGACTGAGACATAAGGATGCTGCCGATCGTACGATGATTTAAAACCAGTGGAGCAGAGATTCGCCTCAAAACCTGAAAAACCAATGTGGGTTTGGGGAGGGGGGGCTATTTATTGGTGATAAAGGGATGACCGTTGATCATCTACGGTCAAGATTAGAGGAAAATAGATCAATGGTTAGGATTAAAAATGAAAAGATAAAAAAAATGGAAAGTACCTTCCAGAGAACGTAAGGTAGTTGTTGGTTTTAGTAGAGATAAAACAAATACACAACCATACGAAATAAAATAAAACTACATACTGATGGAAAACAAAGTCGTTACCATTAAATGACAAGCCGATGGAAAACAATCTCGTTACCATCATCGGTCGATACAATGGAAAAGAAAATCATTACCATCATCGGTCGATACGATGGAAAAGAAAATCATTACCATCATCGGTTGATACGATGGAAAACAAAATCATATAATAAGACTGTCGATACGATAAACAGAAAAGTAAATGATATGATAAAACTGTCAATATGATAACCAGAAAGGTAAAAACACATACCAGGAGAATAAACAATTAAAGATCATAAGATAAAAAGAAACAAAGGAAAAATGTCCTCCCCCTTTCAAAGGGAGTTATTTAATGTAAGGAGAATTGTAAAACATGAAGTAGATATGAATGATTATTTTAATGTAATCATTCCTAGCTTCTGTTTTAGTGTAAACATTCTCTTGCCTATGGGCAGATAGAATGAAATCATCCTTGGAATTGTGTACTAGACACTTATCATTTCTAAAATTCACAAGGTAACCTTCATCAAATAATTGATTTATGCTGATGAGATTGTGCCTAAGACCTCTAAAAAACAAAACATTTGAGATAAGAACTTTTCCAAGAAAAACGATATTACCTATACCAAAAATCTTTCCTTGAGAATTATCTCCGAAGGTAACTTTTCCACCTTTTGTTTTGATAACCTTTTCAAAGAGATATTTATTTCCAGTCATGTGTTGAGAACAACCACTATCCATGTACCAAATATTCTTATTGGTACACTTCTCATTTTCCTAAAAAAGAAACAATTAGTTTTTCGGAATCCAAACTTGTTTGGATCCAGAAGGGTTAGATAAAAGAATTTTAGGAATCCACATTTGTTTTGCTAAATGAGCTTTATGAAATCCTAAAGATTGAGTTCTGTTAAGAGAACAATCTCTTCTCTAGTGTCCACCACATTGACACTTAGAACAGAAAGTGGTTTTTTGAGGAACAAAATAGTTATTGCTAAAAACAGGTTTGGAATAGGTATAACCAAGACCAGAACAATTTCTGAAAGGTCTAATTTGAGAATACATCCTGTCAAATTTTTCCTTTCCATGAGTAAAGTTTGAAAAACATTTCTTCAAGGATAAAATCTCTGACTTTAATTTTAAAACCAAATTCTTATTTTCTAAAACATTTGAATTTGAACTAGAGTTAGGATCTAAAATATTTTTCTTTGAAATTACAATTTCAAGATCCTTAGAAAGTTTATCCTTATCAGATTTAACTTTCTCAAGGGTTTTTAAAATACTTTCAAAATCAGAAGTTTTCACATTAAGATCTTTAGAAAGATCTGATACTTCTTTAGTCAAGATTGAAATTCTAAAATTTTCTTTCTCAAGCCTCTTCTTGAGTTTAAAATTTTCATTTTCAAGTAATTTAGCAAATCTAGAGACTTCTTCAAAAGAAAGTAATGTATCATCCTCTAATGATGAAGATTCATCATTTGAAGATTCATAATATCTATTGTCAGTATAATTTGCATTTAAATAGACATTTGTAATAGCTTCAGCATTATGTACCTTAGCCATGAGACAATGATCTTCAATTGGTAATTTGGCTAAGAGTCCGATATTCTTCTATCCTGAGGACTCATATTCTGAAGAATCATCTGAAGAATCACTATCACTTGCACTCCAGGTATCATTTGCCTTCAAGACTTTCTTTGTCTTATAAAACCTTTTCTTGTTTCTTTGAGAGTGTTTCTCCTTTCTGTCTTTTCTTTTTAGTAAAGGACAATCATGCCTTATATGTCCTGCTTTCTTACATTCATAACAAGTTACCTCTGAATCTTTCTTATCCTTCATATCTTTCTTTTTGAATCTATATTGAAAGTCTTTCTTTCCCACAATCTTGTTCATTCTTCGAGCAAGATTGGCTAACTCATTATCCGAAAGATTACAATCACCTGAATCAGATATAACAACTTTCTTGGCTTTAGACCTTGTAAGCCTTTCAGGTGTTTTAGCTTTAGATGCAAAGGCTACACATCCATTCCCATTCTTCTTTTTGTTGAAATCAGCATCTCTCTTCATTCTTGTCTCATGCTGTAGAAGAGTTCCAAAGAGTTCATCTAGAGAAATCTGGGAAACTTTTCTATTTTCATCAATAGCTGTTCTTTTTTACTCCCATTAATTTGGCATTATATCTATAATCTTATCAACTAGAGCTTCATCATCAAGACCTTTTTCTCCCATAGATTTTAAGCTATTGAAAATTTTCATAAACCTTTGTTGCACTTTACATACTGGCTCTCCATATGGAAAAACAAATCCATGATATTCTGCTCGAAGCATTACTCTCCTTGTTTCTATAACCTTGGATGTACCAAAATGAGTGACTTCCAATTTCTTCCAAATACAGTTGGCTGCTTCACATGAAGATATCTGACTATATATATTCATGGTCATAGAGCATAATAAAGTATTGTGTACCTTGTAATTCAGTTGATATTCTTGCTTCTCTTGGTTAGTGAAAGTACTAACTTCTTTGTCAGGAATTTTGTAACCTCCAGTAAGCATAATAAAATTGTCTACGCCAGTATTGATCACATAAGTCTTCATACGATCTCTCCAATACTCATAATCATTTCCATCAAATATAGGTGGTCTAGAGGGATTCAGATTGTCTATTGACCCGATATTCATTCCTTCCATCTAAAAAACTTTTCCACTCCACACGTTAGTGTAGTAAGTAGTTAAGATAGTAATATGAAAGAAATAGAACAAGAAATACAAATCAGTGGAAAACCTGCTCTGATACCAATTTTTTGATCAAATATGTATATATGTATGTCTATTAGATGGAACAATAAAAGAGGGGGGGTGAATTGTAGGTTTAAAAACCTTTGAGTTTTAGCGCTTAAGAGATTAGTTTAAATGATCTTAAACTAATACAAATACAAACACCCACAATTGTATTGAATATAAAAGATATGATGTAATGTAATACTAATGAAATGTAAAACAATTGTATTCAAGATGAACACAATAATCAGAGTAATATAAAGATGAATGATTCTACCTTAAAGCATATAGAATCAATCAATACAATATGTAATAGAATGATTGTAATTGAAACAATTACAATAGAATATGTAAAGAAGAAAGGAAACAATTCAAATTCCTTTCTAATACAAGTAACAGCGGAAATGTAAATGTATTACAATTCTTTTGACCCAAAGAGAAGGGTTATCCTTTCACCTAGGATAAAAGGTTTGTCTCACCAACACCTTGGTGAGCCCTCGATACGAAGATCGGTACGTCCGTCTGCCTATCCCCGGTATCCCTCGATACGATGATCGGTTCGTATGTCTGCCTATCCCCGGCAGCCCTCAATACGATGATCGGTTCGTCTGTCAGCCTATCCCCGGCAGCCCTCGATTGTGTAGGTAATCGGCACCTCTGTCTTTCAATCACTTGAAAGCCCTCGATACGATGATCGGACGCACAAAGCACAAGGCATGAGAGAAGTCACAGCATCTCTCTCTAGAACAAAGTATCACAGTTGTATCACGCTTGTTCTCAGTTGTCTAATCCCTTTTTTTCTCTCAGATTCAAATGACCTCCTATTTATAGGCCTCGGGTTCCAACGGTCACATCTCCTCCGACGGTCATATTTCTCTAAAAAACTCGGAGGGACTTGGACACCTGGCATCATAACGGTCATATTGAAACAGAAAGGACGACGTCGTTTTGATTAGTTTGTAACTAATTCAACGACATCGTATTGGTTAGAACAAGATGTATGAATAAGATAATCAAGAGTACGATTTAAATGAAGCATGTGTTTTTGAAAAAGTACCAAAACAAGTATGTAATAAAAGATATGAGAAGCTGAGTGAATGCAATTTCCATATTCAGTACGATTAGCATTGTACTATTGGAATGGTCAGTACGATCAGTATGATCAGTACGATACGCATAGTCAGTACGATCAGTATGATCAGTACGATTAGCCTGGTCAGTACGATCATCATTGTACCATTGTCATGGTCAGTACGATCAGTATGATCAGTATGATACGATATACAAGGTTAGTAGGATTACCAAGACATTTGTGTTTTCCAAAACAAAACATAGAAGTCAAAAGAGGACTTTTGACTCAACATGTCCGGCATGCATGCCTTTAAACTGCCAACAAAAGACAGGGTACTCATTAAATTGGGAACTTGTAAAAGGAACTCTGAACAAAAGTCGAGTCCCAACTCGCTAAACGTACATATTGTATGATTTAGGCAATTTTGAGCAACAAAAGATACAAAGTTTGTAGGGTTGTTTGTATAATCCTAGAAAAAATCAAACTATGCTTACTAGGACCATTGGATTAGGTATATATATATATATATAAGTAATTATCAAGAGAATTCAGGTAAAAATGATTGAAGATGAAATGTCTTTTTCATTGATGCACAAGATTAGAAGAACATCCACAGATTAGAGTCTCTTCTCTTTTTCAAGAATTACAAGAGGCTTTCAACATAGCTTCTCATTTGATTTACGAAATCCCAAGCTTCATCAGCAGCCACTTGAAGTTCATTCACTCGACCAGTTTCACTCTTTTCATCTTGATGGAGTGTTTAGTGATACCATCTCTTCTTGGAACAACTGTAAAATAATGTTTTTGAGTGCGATTTGAGAAAAAAATTTGCTGAACAAATAGTGACTCTGTTTCTGTCCAAGATACTTGGAAGATGGATACATGGATTTGAGAATGGAGCATTGGAAGTAAAGAGACATTTGGAGAGACTAATCTTTTCAGATATTGTTTCTAATGTCATGATAGTCTTCTCTCCACAAACCAACAGCAGAAAACATATCAGACCATGGGTTTTCCATTTTCATATCTGCAAGGAAATGGCCTGGAGAAAAATTTTGAAAGTTCACACCATTGTTGCTGCTCTTAATGCAAAGCATAACCGAAATGGAGGGATAGAAATGCGGCTACAGCTCAGGTTTGTGAGGTTTCAGATCTAAAGCACATGTGCTATAATGCATTATGAATGCCTTCTCCACTGTCCCAGCATTGAAAAATGATCTTGCAACTGATACATTTGCTGAAGAGAAATTGGTGTAAGTTTGAAACTCGGAACGAGGAATATAATTATTTTCCTCTAGAAAATTGACACCTTGCAGATGACCATGGCCATATAAAGGCAAGTAAATTCTCTGTGGGAAGTTTACATGATATTTCTTCAATTTATTTTCCAAATATGGGAGAGTACTATCGCAGATATCATAATAGTCATGGCCAACAATGTTCATAATATCATCAATTCTATTGCTAGCCAACTCATCAGCCAATCCAATTATTTTGGGAGCCATTGAATCTTCACAAAGATCTAACAGTTAACTTTTAAATAAGTCTGTTTTTTATGAAATACTTGTGAAGAAAACAAAAAAATGGCTAAGGCATTAAGGCGTGCAAGTGTGGTCGCGCAAGTGTGGTCGTGCAAGTACTGTCGCGCAAGTCAAAATCTTACTGGAAAAGAGCAACACAAGGAAAAAAGTGAGCGACCGAAGAAGATGCAAACACTTGCGCGACGAGAGCTCAAAAACTCAGAAGGCAGAATGAGAAGTGCGAAGTAAAACCCATATATATAGGCGATCCTGTAACCCTGCGTGCCGGAACCTGCGCGGCAGAACCTGTGCACCTACCACCTGCGCGCCGCCTAACTCTTGTTTCTCGTTTTCCTCAGAGTCAAATCCTATTTCCTTTTTCATATTCAAATATTAGGGGGGACTTTTGTTGATGCTCCTTTCCGTCACAGAGCCTAATGAATGGAAAAGGGGAATAACTTAAGCACAAGAAGAGTCATCCTTTAAAGAACATCAAAAATCGACAAAGGCATGAACAAGGAACCCTTTAAGAAGAGGTCCAGCAAGTTTCCTTCTGGTCGTTCAAGTCACTTGCATGCCACATATGGGTCACGCAAGTCACTTGCGCGCCCTATTTATGTTTTCACCCAAGGTTCCCAGTGGCCTATAAATAGCCCCTATGGGCCCCCCATTTCAAGGATGAATTTTCCAAAACTCAGATTCAAGCTCTTGTCGCCCAAGTCTTTGTCTGACGTCTTCCGAACACTTCTATGGTAATTCTTTACCAAGAATGGAAGCTCTAAAGAGGAAGAATAAGGCCTAAGTATTAGAACTCATCAATACTTGCGCACCTAAGTGTCCAACACTTAAGGGAAGTGAAGACACTTGCACGTCGCCTTTCCCTCTCAAGGAAACTTGTGCACTACCCTTTTGGAAGCCTCTAGGGATGATACTATGGGCTTGAGTTCAAAGTTCCCAAGTATTACCTTATGGATTAATCATCAACCAAGGTGACTCATGTCATGCAAGTATACTTGCACGACCAGGACCTGTGCGCCAGAAAAAAAAACTTGCACGCCTCCTTCCTAGTCACTTATTTTCATTAAATCCACCTCTCTTCTTCAAGATATGGCCATCAAAACCCTCTTTAAAGCCATTTATGGCATGGTTCTTTTGTTGGCTTCCTTATCTGAGAGGAATTAATTGGGATTCCTTCTCAGGAGTAAGTCCCAATCATAATTTCCTTTAACTTTGGGCCTCCTTCTCAGGATTAAGCCCTAACTTATAAGTCCCCTTTAATTTGGGAATCCTCCTATAAATGGGATTCCTTTTCAGGAGTAAGTCCCGGGTTAAAATAGAAAATATCTATAAATTACAAATACCTTTATGGACCCTAATCTTGGGACGTCATACATACGTAAGCCCCACATTATTTCTTATGAGTACATCTTTCGTAGCACAATCGTCAGTTTTAATGATACCTCTTGTTTCTCACACCGATCATGACTCACGTGAGCTTAGAGTGTAAAAGTAATTACGACATCTCTCTTCTGGCCATTAATCATGCATAAAAATCATACTTCTTCCCCCGAACTACATGGAATTTGATCTTTGCCTTTAAAGTAGAGTACGTAGGAAGCCTTTATAAGGTTCAAGACTATCTTTCATTAATTCTTTTTCATCCCATATGATGTTAAACTATATCCTTACTATCTAACTACGTGGGTTCTGATTCCTCTCTTTTTAACAAGGATACGTAGGTAGCCCATCTGTGGGTATGATCCCAAATCTGAAATAATCCTATCTTTCTGAATGAAAATAAACTTCAAGTTCCCCACTGAGTGGATTTAAAACCATTATGGTCATCCTAATGACCAAGAGATTTCTATATAATGTATGGAAGGATACCATTGACTAAGAATCTCTAATTCATATGGATGATTCTCTATTGATGAAGAACCTCAAATACATATAAAAGACTCTCTAAATTTCATACATATCAATCATTGATTTCCAAATCTAAAGGAAAACTCATTTTCATACTTGGTAAATTAATAAAGATTTGTGAACATAACTTAAATCTATAAGAGAGTCCCAGATTAGGTAATAATTCCCCTCAAAAAGGTGTGATGAGCCTGACCTTCCATCCTCTCAACCAATGCGAATTTTTAAGCCTCATCGGTCCACAACTAATGAGCACATACCTTTGGAAAGTAAGTCCAAATGGATATAGAATCATTGGATGTTTCCGGTTCTACGAATAAACCCGTTAGAAACAGATTGGAAAGTTTAAACCTTAAAAAAACAAGGTCCTCCCCATTTCTAGTAGAAACAAAGGGGTTAGCCATACTGATATGATCCTGAAACTTCTGAAAGATCAAATAAAAGATAAAAAATAGAGAATATGGATAAAAGTAGGAGAAATGGTGGAAAGGGTTGTCTTCCTTCTATGCATGTGACCAAGAAGAAGAAAAAGATAAAGGGAAGAAGAAATAGAAAAAAAATGTAAAAAAACACCCAGCACTAGCCATATTATTTACCCTCATGGTTTGGAAAACCATGTGGAAACCATGTGGAAGCCACTACCTAGGTATATAGGTCCGAACGACTACTCTGCACAGTTTGAAAAACCATGTGGAAACCATGCGCATCTCTCTGAAACTTTTTCAAATGAGATCTCACGATCGTGCGCCAGCACCTGCTTCCCAAAAACCAAGCCTTCGGGCCTCTGATTCTCTTGAAACCTTCCCAAACACTGAAGGCACTTTCCTAACATCAAAACCAACTCAAGAAAACCATTTAAGGCCAATAGAACTCTCATATTTGATTTTTGATCAAGGAAACAAAAGGTATAAAATACACCAATTGAAAAATTTAAATCGGGTGGGGATTTTGACCCGTTACAAAAAACCTGAGTCATTACAATTCAATCCAAGAATGTGGAAAAATAACAAGAGAATGAAACTAACTTTGATTGATGACAGGTAATTTTAAATTCAATTTTCAAACATAATCACCCTAGAATTTTATAATTAAAATTATATTACGTTTTTAATTAAATGTTACATAGGAATAACTATCGGTTGCACTTTTTGGGATGAATTTGGTGAACTGCTCCCAAATAATATGAAATATGAAACTAAAAAAACTAACATTTTGGTCCTACAATTTTTTTATGAAAAGTCACTTAGTAGTATGTTCTTTCAATGTTACTAAAATATTAAATATCAAATTTTTATTAAAAAACATGGGATTTTTTATTCATTAAATCACATTCAACTTTGTTCATACATAGTAATTATTACCAAAAGTGTGAATGCAAAAAAAAATCTGCTCAATCTAAAAAGTCCTATAGTTAATTATTTAACAAATAGGTGTCATTTTTTTACTCATATCAAATTAGAATATTTATTTTGAATATTTTCTATCATTTGTAACTTACTATATAATGATGTACCTCCACTAAACTTATTCTCATCATAATTTTTTTAATTTTTCATCTATATTAACATATGCTTAATTTTTACCTATATTGATTATCAGTTTACCACATTTTATTTGTGAATATATTTATTTATGCTTCAAAATTATTAAATTATTGATGTTCTTGATTTTGAAAATTTACTAACATTATTTACTCTTTAGTATGATGATAACACCAAACAAACATGTGACAACATGAGCACATCATCTTCTATATATTCTATAACATCTAGAATATTATTCCAAATGATTGATAAGAGGAAAACAATAACATAAATTAGATCATGCACAAAGGTTAGATATTGGATTTCATTAGTTGCAGTCAAATTTTTACTCTTGACTTGTCAAAAATACTGTTGAAACATGGTACACATTAATGATTCATTTCTTGGATTACATGATAAAAAATGAAAAATGGTGGCTACAGTGAAAAAAATTTAAATAAACTATAACAGGTATTATGAATCATGTGTTTCTTGTAGAAAAAAGGCATATTTCTTGAATGGAAACATTTAGTTTCATAACTATAATTCATCACCTCCATCAACCATTCCAATGTATTTTCCCTAAATTTTGAATCTTATATTCAATTTTTATGACATTTTATGACTACCACGGTATATTTTTGTAGATATCATTAAATTTTGAAATAATTTCATATCAATTTTAACCTAATAAATTACATATAGCATCAAAAATGTTAAAAAAATTTGTTTATTACAATATAAAATAAGTTACATTTTTATATTACATAATTTTTTGAGACATTGAATGGTTCATTACAAAGATATAAATTTATAGAATATTCAATATAAATTAAAACTTGTTCTTACTTGAATAATTTATTCTCTAAAATAAATATTCTAGCTACTAATTAGGGATAATGAGGGATTTATCTCAATCATCCTCTTTGAAAAATATTTTATGCAATTTATAACTAAAATAGATTTAGAGATAAGAGATTCACTGTTTTGGGTAATAAAATAATATTAATATATTCTTTTAATATAGATGTAAAAATTGTAATGATTGAATTTTTATAAAATATATAAGTATAATGAATTTTGATTTCCTATTGACCAGTATGTAATCAAAGATAAAACTATTCGTTTCAATATTTAAGTTTTGAAATTCAATATAAAAAATACAACGACCATTAGAATATAATTCTTTCAAAGTCATCTTCATTACAAATAATTTTAAAAAAATAAAATATTTAGAAAAATCTTCAAATGAACTCATATTATGTCATTGAATCTTGTTTCAAATTATATGTATAGTTATTTTGGGGGCCTTAATTCTTTAAATTTTATTTCCTTATAGGTTGTTCCTTATGATACAACCTCCCAATGATCCATTTCAAGTACTGTAAAAATGTATTCTTCATAAACAATGGTATGGAATATTTAATTTCTTGTATGTTTCAATTCTATATTGAAGACACATTTTCAAAGAGATCATTCACCATCTTTTTATATTTTTGTAAGTACATTTAAGTATTATAGGATAGTTGGTTCAAACTGTTTTTTAACCAACCCATGTATATTATTTAAAACAGAACAATGATTAAAATCTTTTCCTATATATTATTTACCTATTTCATTTACTACATTAATTTTTAGGCAACTGGATTATTTAAAAAAGATTGGATTCTATTTTTATATGAGCATATTTGATTCTATTTAAAAAAAACTGTGTCGTTTTTTATAGAAATGGAGTATATGAGAAAATTAGGGGTTGAATTATTTTTAATATATGAACTAATTATTAAATAGATTGGATATTGGATCATGTTTAAATATATTGGATATTGGAGACTTTTATAAATATATTTGAGATTCGAGATTGGATTATTAAAAATAGATTATAAATTGTAGATTGTTATAAACAGAACCCAATATCCAATATTTTGGAGCTTAGAGATTGGATTTTGTATAAATAGATTGAAGATTGGATTCTGTCTTTTCAGTTTAAATAGATTGGAGATTTGATTCTATTTAGAATATATTATATGATAATATTAGATTATGTTTTTATAATATATGTTTCGTTATAAAAGGAGATTGGATTGTGTTTTTTATAATATATGGTTCAGAGTCTATTTTTATAATATACGAGTTACTAAATTGGATGTTCATATTTTATTTTTCATAATATATAGTTCAAATTATGTTTTTTATAATATATGGTATAGATTCTATTTTTTATAATACTTTTTTGGTTCTAATATGACACTAGAATCTATTTTTTACAATATATGGTTTAGTTGGATTTAGTTTTTAATAACATATGGTTCATTTGGAAACATTTTATGGGACTTCCCATAGTACATGGTTCATTATAAAATGTGATTATATTATACAAATTGTATTCTATTTTTATAATATATTTTCATATTTTTCAAATGAAATGTGACATTAAATTATAAAACTAATTGATGGATTTGAATTAAGAATTTGAAACTATTAAAAATTTATCTCCTTTTAGTCTGTGAAATTTTTCTGGCATTTTATTTAATATTTTATTTGTAGAGAAATTTAGAACATGAATTCAATCAAGAAATATTTGATACATGTGAGTAACTAAACATTGGATTTATCAGAGATGGTTTAAGTTCAGAGTATTTTAAAAAGAACATTAATGAACATCAATGTAAGATGGAAACAAAAATTGAATAGACTGACCAAAATTCAATTACCATGTTCAACTATTATTTATGATTCGGCTTTGTTTTATGTATCAACTATTATTTACTCTTACATTTATTTCTCTTCCGATATTTCATTTGTATAAATTTTTTAATAACTAAAAATTATGAGTGTGTGTATGTGAATTTGCAATTAAATGATTTTGTTGTGAAAAATCATGGGTGGGGTACTGGTATAAATACATATACCAACATCATATATATAAATATAGATTAATATATATAAATATACATAAATAAATATAAATATATATAATTATAGACTAATATTCATGGATAAAAATAAATATATATACATAGATGCAATTATATATAATTTTTAAATTAATATTGATATATATAAATATATATATTATAAATAAATATACATAATTGCATAGAAATTCATAAAAATATGTATATATAATAGATAATAAATCACTAATAAAGGGAAAACCAAAAAAATTACAACACCATAAAAATAGAAAGAAATTAAATCAATGAAATAAAATCATAAACAGCCCAACAAGCATATGTATCCACCCCTAAATGAAGTTAAAATCATTTAAAATGTTCAAAAATCATGGTATTTGAACAAAAAAACTCATTTTTGGAGGCATTTAGGACCTTTTTTGACCTAAAAATACTAGTTACTATTAATTCCCCAATTAAAATGACATATATCTATTCGAAGGCTTCGATTTGATATGTGGTAGAGCCCAAACGGATACCCGGATCAAAATTTATGCCCATTTCAAGTTCAAGTTATGTTTTCAATATATCTTAGATCGTTAATTAATTTATTGTATTTTTATATTATCTAATTGTTATTAAATGACTATTACTCAGTAATAATTGGAAAATTATTAATTAATATTGTATTTAAATTATTCCATAACCCATTTTCACTAAATATATTATATATTGAGTGTAAATTCATATTTATACTTATATAATTCCTATTTAATAAAATATATTATATTTATATTAATATATTTATATTTATATATTAATATATTATTTTTAATGATATATAATTTTTTTCAAATATACCTTTTATCGATGCTAAAAAAGAAAAGATATAAAGTCCTCGACCCTAGTAGCATGGAGTCGGTGCCTTTATTACATTGGTACTATAAACAATCTTTTTCATCCCAAATGTTAGAATAGTTTAGTAGCTTTGGATAACTAGATACAAACATAAGTATTACATTACAACTTTAAATGAAATACAACATAGAAACTCCATTGGAAACACCCATAAACTCCTAGATTATCCCTACAAGTCATTCATAATATACATCTTTACATCCTGGGGAAAATAAAACATAAGAAATGGGTGAGATAATATGATTATTAATGGTAAGAAATACAGAAAATTCTATCATAAATAAACATAAACAATAAGGTAATTTAAATAACTAAAAACAAAAACCATTAAAACATAATCTTGAGCATAATATGGAAGGAATAAAATATGATTAAATAATGTCATATAAATAATCACATGAGAATGAAACATAACCATGGATATTCTATGAGTCATATAATAACATGTATTATCAATTATTAATATCATAATGAAAAAATTCATAATTTCAAACATCTTAAAAATACTATCAAGGCTTCAGCCAAGACACCATACATAAATGGGTAAAAACTCGGTCTAGTTTGTCTCATGAGACCTACCGATGCATAGAGGGGATATAGAGGGCCCCTCCCATCACTTATTAAGTATAATTAATTCCTAATATGAAAGGGTATGAACATAATCAACATATAAATTCATATTGAAACTAGCATATAAAATATTAATAACATTCCCTGAACAATAAACATAATCATAAATCGTCCAGAGTAATATGGTGAATGGTATCAAGATAGTACATCCCAAAAAATAATCATAATTCATTAAATAAAATATCATAGATGGTAACATAATTGATAAATCTCAATAAAACATATGATTCAATATAGTATTTTGAAATAGATGAAAATATTCTGATAGAATCATTGAGGAATTCTTGAGAGAAATACCCTTTTTACTTGGAAAGAAGATTTATTTTGGAAAATAATTTGTATTTTTCATAAAATAAGATTTTAAACATGTATATCTCAAAACTTATGTCCAACTGAAGTGTAAACATGTAAAAAGAGATTTTAAGGAGCATTAAAAATGGGTGACTTCAATGCAGTTTGAGGGAAAATATAAAAGATTTTTTAAAGAGGAAAAGGGAATAAATGTTTGCATAAAACCAAAAATGAACTAAGATAGTTTTTTATGATAAAAATTTTGATTTTAGAAAAACATTTGTGGATTAAAACATATTATGTATTGTACTTGAAAATGGGTATTAAATTGGGAAGTACCCTTTAATTAAGCTTGCTTATTAGAAGGAATTAAGAAGGGAACCTTATAAAATATGTATTTCCCATCAAAGTAAGAATAATTGATCTCGGTAAATATGGTTTGAACATAAAACCAAAACATAGGACAAGTATATAAGAATAATTAAGAATTAATTTGGGGTAAATATAGAGAAAGTGTAACCTGAAGGAAAAAAATGGAAGTTCGGGGAGAAATCCCTTACCACTTTCTAATCAGTCAGACCGTTGGCCCCATAAAAGTAATAATTATAAAATTAAACATTATATACCATAAAAATAGATACATGATATTATACATCAATAGGAATTATACATACACCACACACAAGAAATAGTGGTGAATAAGGCATATCTCACAAAAACAAAAGAGAGATGAGAAAACCCCTTACCTTATGTTCGAAAGTGTTCTTCACTTACACTTAATGTCTTCTTGAATTCTTCTCCATGTGAACCTCCTTAAGGAACTATGAAATGGTCTTTCAGGTGATACCAGTAAGGAAATAATGTGGTGGGTAGGTTTGGGAGAGGGATTGGACATAAATTGGAAATGATTCAAGGCATTGGAGGTGTGAGGAGAAATGGTGGTGAGGGGTGGTATTTATAGGGGAGGAGAGGGGTGTTTTTTTATTATTTTATTCACTTTTTTATTATTTTATTCACTTTTTTATTATTTTTTCTCAAGACTATACATATTTTTGATTACCATGACTAAATACAGTAAATAAATAAATACGGTTTGAGATAATGGTTCTTACATCAGCCATAAATCAATAATGAATCAAAAATTCATTTATTTACTTATAATGTTAAATACTGTAAATTACCGTATTTCTCTATTCAACATTAATCCACTATTTTAAAAAAATAACAAAAATTAACAATAACCATTTTTAGATGTTTATAATTCAAAAATGGACTCCATTTTGTGAAAATAATCTTCTACATTTTAAAATTTTAATTTTTAAATAAAATCATCATTTATTCAAAAAATACTAATTTTAAAATTATAACTAATTTTATGACACTTAATATTAATTAAGGTCTCATAAAATTATATTATAATAATAAGACAAAAAAATAATAATTCATGAATCTATTTTGGGAAAATGATTTTCTTTAAATCGTTATATTAATTATAAAATTGCAAATAAACATTTACACATTACAAAATACCAACACTTAAATTATCATTTTTAAAACATTTATTTACTTTTTCCATGATATAAATATTTCATATTTTAATTTATAAGAAACCCAAAAAAAATTTACACTTTCATAGGTGATTTTACTATTCAAATCATAAATATACTACTAATATAACGAAAATAAAAGTTTTATAAAAATTCAGATTTTTCACTATTCACTGGAAGATAAATATTTTTTAGAAACATACCAAAATTTAACCCTAAGATAATTTTAAAATTACACTTTTAAAATTAATTTTATTTTGTTCAATTTAATTTATAATGGTGTTAAACTTTAGTTTTAAAACTTGTGCACCATTAAAAGGCGGTAAAACTGTCTTTAGAAAAAATAGTCTTTTATACGTAAAATGGGATTTATTATTATATTAATCATATCAATATTATTAGTTGAATTTAAAAAAATTGATTGAATATTTAACATATAAATTTCATTAATATATCTCACTAAAATTGATTAATTTAATTTATTAATATAAAATTTCATTGTGGTCATAAATTTTTTTTATAAAAACATATGTTTTATGTTGAATTGATTTTTATTTTCATTTATAATTAATTTATATCCAAATAATTCATGTGTAAAATATATTTTCATAATTTTCATAATATATTTCATTCACGTTATTCCAACAGTTAGGTCATAACTATCATAATAATAATATTTAATCATTTTTTAAGCTTGGTGTTCTATGCAATGTACATCATCAAAGAATATAAAATAAAAAAAGAGACATTCCATAAAATATTAGGTTGTTTAATTTTATCCTTATTTAAAAAAATTGTGTCCTCACAATTTAAAATTTCACTTCAAAAGAAAATAAATTTTGATACTTGAAAATTTATTTTTGGAATTACCACATCGTGAAAAGTGTTTATTAAACTTCCTATTAGAAAGAGGTGAAGAGAAATGTGAATGTCACCATAAAACTAAGATTCTAAAATAGGATAACATTCATGAAAATATGGTCATGGAAGTGAAACCCAACTATCAAGTTTTTATGGAGAGTTATAGATAATATGTTCATTTGAAAGTCCACCACTAGAAAATCGTAAATTTTTTATTGGTTAAATAACCATTGATTTCTCAAAAAGAAAAATTAATTGGAAAATGTTTTTTGTTCCAAAATCTATTTCCTAGAGTTGAGGGTTTCTTTTACCATCCATAGAATAACTTTAGAAAATAAATTTACTTTATTCTTTTCCATTTCATAATTTCATCCTTTGGTTGTGCTTCAATCTATCTCTACTTCATTTCTTAAACCAAAAGATAGATATTCAAGATGAATTTTATACCTGAAGTAATTTTATTGAATGATCCATAAGTCATTACTTTGGCCTTTAAATTTTTAATAAAACCAAAAAGGTTAGAATAGGTTATCCAATATGAAAAATCATACTTTAAATCTTAATCAATAATATCTTTAATCCATTCCATAAGCACTTAACCTTAAGACTCGTCCAAAATATGTCTTTCAAAAATCAAATGCCTTTCAGATTTTCCCCAAAACAACATAATGTTTCTATTATTTTCATATACCAAATATATAAAACCTTGATCTCTATTAAACTTAATGAAAACATTCATGCTTCTAAAAATAAAATCTCAGGTCTACCTCAAATCCTAACATCTAATAATTCCATCATAACATGAACCATCAGACCACTAACCACCTTTATAGTCACCAATACTATCCCATAAACATATATTTATTATTATCTCAACATCAAGAACATATTTAGGGTTATATTTCCCAATTCATGTGTTTTCAAGAAGATCAAATTACAACAGAATCGCTTCTCTTGATTACATGTGTTATTCATCATATACTTCCAATTACTTGAATAATAAGTATTATAGTACAATCCTTATATATCTCATGATTATTATAACCAGATAATTACTGATAAAATACTCAAACAATATAATTATTGAATCTAAACACATGAATATTAATCATTCCTCTTTATTTAAGGTATTAGAATAAGGTTGACCATTGTCTATTATCCTCTTTTGGGGTATATCCCTTTGATGCTTGATACATTGATTTTCATAGTGTCTCATCTCAGTATAGTTGAAGCAGTGTACATTAGAAACCTTTTTCTTACCCTTACAGTTGCAAGCATGGTGTTCTTTCTCTCCACACTTTTAGCAAACTCCCATTCCTTTTAAGAAAGTATAAGGGTGTTTCTTTCCACAATTATCACAAGAGGGAAAATAATTCTTTCACTTATTTCCTCTATCTAACTTTTTCCTAGTTTTTCTCTTGTTCTTGTGCTTCCCTCTAAATCCATAATAATTATCGAATTATTTCTTTGTCTCATTAGCACATGATACTATGTCCTCATATGATGAGAATGTTTAAGAGACCTTTCCCCTTTGAAATATTGGATTAATACCATAAAAGATATGATCCTTCATACTATTTGGATTATGTGCATTGATGATGTTCCAATTCCTTCTTCTTAAATCCATTTCTTAAATGACAACATACACTATATTAGGACATTTCACGATGTATATTCTCAAAAATAGTGAAATACTTAACATAAATTAAAATTTTTATGCATAGCTAATCTCAAAATCATAAACATGGTTTATTTGGGGACATATTTAATTTTAAATCCTTCACAATGGTTTGTAAAGAAAATGTAAATTATCCTAAGTAATCCCGTGGGAGTGTCAAACTAGGTGTGCAGTAATACCCATTCTCATGTACCAGTTTACATCGATTCAGGCCCAACGCACCTTGTCGGAGTTGTTACCCCTAGGTACATCTATTACAAAACCACATCCACTTATAGTATCCAGATAAGGATGTATTTATAGTTAGACCCACATAATCACTACTTTAACAAAATTCTAGGATTTTATTCTATGATTTCCCTAAAATTATATTTTATAGTTATGTTCCCTGGTATAAGTTTTCTAAATCTAGTTTCTAAAGTTTCTACTAAACTTATTCTGATAGCAATTGTAAAGACCCCAACCCCCATTAGCTCAAAGTTGGTGCCTTACTTTATTACATTGGTACTATGAACAAGTGTTTGTATCTAAAAGAACCGAATTTTTTATAGATTTGTAAAACTAGATACAAACATAATTATTACATTAAAACTTGAAATGAAATATAACATAGAAACTCCTTTGGAAACACCCCTAAACTCTTAGATTGTCCCTAAAAGTAATTTATAATATACATCTTTGCATCCTATGGAAAAATAAAAAATAATAAAGGGGTGAACTCAGATACTCATTAAGGGTAATAAATATAGTGAAATCTATCATAAAAAAATATAAACAACAAGTCAAGGTGAATAAAAAAACATAGTCCATTAAAACCAAATCTTGATCATAATATGGCAGGAATAAAAGATGATTAAATAATTACATATAAATAATCACATGAGAATGAAACTTAACCATGGATATTCTATGATCAAAATAATCACATGAATTATCAATTACTAACATAATAATGATGAAATTAATAATGTCAGACATCTTAAACATACCACCAAACCTTTGCCTATAACACCATACATAAATGGGTAAAAACCCAGTCTAGTTTATCTGATGAGAACTAATGATGCATCAAGGTGCTATAGAGGGCCTCGTCTATCACTTACTAAGTTAAATTCATTCCTCATATGAAAGGATTGGAACATAATCAACATATACACTCATATTGAAACTAGAATATGAAATATTAATAAATTTCCCTGAATAGTAAACATAATCATAAATCATCCAAAGTAATATGGTGAATGGTATCAATATAGTACATCTCCAAAAATAATCATAAACTATTCAATAAAATATGGTATATGGTAACATAATAGATCAATCTCAATAAAGCATATAATTCAACAGAGGATGTTGAAATTGATGAAAAATGGGGGTTCAAAACCCATTGGGCGCAGGTATTGCAGCAGTACTGTAGCATACTGTAGTAGTGGTGGCATTGTGCAACGGCGGGCACTGTAGTGGTGGAAGAGTATTATAGCAGCGGCAGAGTACTATAGCAGTGGCGGATACTGTGCAGTATTGTAGCAGCGATGGTAGTGTAGCAGTACTATTCACAGAATGGGCTTTGGGCCAAAAAAATGGGCATATGGGCCATGTAATGGGATAAATTCCCACTGGGAATCGGGCTATGTAATGGGTCTCCCTCTACCCAGTTAAAGAGGTATAAAAAATGTAATGATGATAAATCCAAAAATGATGTCAATCTTTAAAAAAATAATCTTTTTACTTGGAAAGAATAGTTCCTTTAGAAAATCATTTGTATTTTATCATACAATCAGATTTTAAACATGTATATCTCATAGATTATTTTCAAATAAATTGAAAACATGTAAAAATAGTTTTTAATAAACTTTATAAATGGTCCACTTCGGTGTGGTTTGAGGGAAAATATAAAAGATTCTTTAAAGAGGACAATGGAATAAAAGTTTTCATAAAACCAAAAATAAACTAAGATAGTTTTATGATAAAAAGATTAATTTTAGAAAAATATAGGTTAATTAAAACATATTATTTAATTTCTTGAAAATGGGTAAGAAACTGGCAGGCTCCCTTTAATCAGGCCTTCTTATCAGGAGGAATTGATAAGGGATCCTTATAAAATATATATTTCCCATAAAAGTAAGAAGAATTGAGATCGGTAAATATGTTTTGAACATAAAACCAGAATATAGGAGGAGTAAATAAGAATAATTAATAATTATATTGGAATAATGATAGATAAATTTTAACCCAAATGAAATATGGAAGTTCAAGGAGAAATCACTTACCACTTTGTAATCAGTCAAACCGTTGGCCCCATAAAAGTAATAATTATAAAATGAAATATTATATACCATGAAAATAAAAAGATCCATGATATGATACATCAATGGGTAGTATAAATACACTACACACAATAAATAGCGGTGAATAAGTCATATCTCACAAAAACAAAAGTGATATGAGAAAAACTCTTACCTTATGTCTGAAAGTGTATTGCACTTGCACTTAATGTCCCCGTGAATTCTTCTCCTTGAGAACCTCCTTAAGAAACTTTGAAATGGTATTTTGGGTGAGACCAACAAGTAAATAACGTAGGGTAGAGGTTAGGGAGAGGGATTGGGGAGAAATTGGAAATTATTCAAGGATTTGGAGGTGTGAGGAGAATGAGTGGTGAGGGGTGGTATTTATAGTAGAGGAGAGGGGTGTTTTTTATTATTTTATTCATTTGTTTATTATCTGGGCTCAAGACTGTGAATAGTTTTGATTCCCATGACTAAATACAGTAAATAGAGAAGGATGGTTCTAGATAATGGTGTTTAAATCATCTATACAACAATAATGACTCAAAAAATCATTTATTTACTTATAATGTTAAATACCATAAATTAATGTATTTCACTATTCACTAAAAAACAACTATTTTTTTAAAAAACACAAAAATTCACCCTGACCATTTTCTAATGTGTATAATTTAAAAATATACTCCATTTTGTGAAAAAAAAACTTTCAAAATATGGAAAATATAATTTTTAAATAAAATCATCATTTATTCAAAAAATAAAAATTTTAAAATTATAACTGATTTTATGACATTTTAAAATATTAATTAAGGCCTCATAAAATTATCTTATAATCATAAGACAACAAAATATTAATTTATGAATCTATTTTGTGAAAAAAAATATTTTAAATCATTATATTAATTATAATATTTCAAATAAACATTTACACTTTACAAAATACCAACACTTAAATTATCATTTTTAAAACATTTATTTACTTATTCCATGATATAAATATATCATATTTTAATTTATAAGATACAAAAATTTTATTTACACTTTCATAGGTGATGTTACTATTCAAATAATAAATAGACTATTAATATAACAAAAATGATAGTTTTATAAAAATCAGAATGTTTCACTATTCATTGGAAAATAAATATTTTCAGAAATATAAAAAGATTTCACCCTAAGATAATTTTGAATTTTTTATATTAAAAATGAATTTTATTTCTTCAATATGATTTATAAAGGTTTCAAAATTTAGTTTTAAAACAAGTGTAACATTAAGAGGTAAAATTTTCTTTAGAAAAAATAGTCTTTTATGCATAAAATAGGATTTATTCTTATATTAATCTTATCAAACTTATTAGTTGAATTTAAAAAACATTTTATTGAATATGTAACATATAAATTTTTTTAAAATATTTCACTAAAAGTGATTAATTTAATTTATTAACATATAATTACATTGTGTTCATAAAAATAGTTTTTTATAAAAAAACACATCTTTTATGTTCAGTTGATCTTTATTTTCATTTATAATAAATTGGTAACCAAAAAATTCATGCGTAAAATATATTTTAATAATTTACATAATCTATTTCATTCGAGTTATTATAACATGTCACATACATAGCTTATTTTAAATGTATTTTTATTTTAATTTCCATTGATTCTTTGTTTTGGGGGTTTCCAAAGGTTTTATGTAGAATAGGTGAGTTTTCATGAATTGGGCCAAACTTTGAGCCCAATTCCAGATTTAAAAATAAATTTTGTTTCTTTTATAACTTTTTAATTTTTTAATATTGTTTACTCATTCCAACTCGTAAATGTCCTCCCCTGATATATTAACATCAAAATTAAATTTTAGAGCCTTTATAAATCCATAACCAATGTTTATTTTGGTTTTTATTTAAGGGATTGGGCCTGCCTGGAATCCCATATCCAGTTTTAAAAATTAATTTTATTTATTTAATAACTTATTCAATATTAGGTATTTTTCGGTGATTCTAATTCTCACACGATCCCATTACACCCATCCGCGTCCCCAGACTCTTTCCCCCCTCTTTGTAGCTCTTAGGAATCGTGATTTAAGGAGTAACCTCTTAGGGTTCCTCAAATCGTCCAGATTTGAGAAGGTAAGTTGATTCTTTCATAAATCTTTTGATTTTTACTATTTTGCCCCCATTTCGATCCCCACATGACCTAATATAAATCCTTCAATACTAAATACCAGTTTAGGGTACTTAAAGATTCAAATATTGGTGGATTGTGGCCGATTTGTTCAAGATATTTCAAGTAAGGGAATTTCTTCTTGGTTCCTTCCATCCTCTTTTAGTTTTATTTCCTCTTTCTTGAAGTTCCTCATGTACAGAAGTTGGGGTTCGATCCTAAGGTCTGATTTTGTATCTTTTGGGTCAATTTTTGGTGGTCTTGGTCTGGATTTATATTCCTTGTGGTGCGGCGGTGGTGTGCTTAAGGTTTCACACCAAGTTTCAAGGGTTTCGACTCAAAAGGTAGGTGATTCCATGTGTAATCATTTCTAGATGAGTTAGTTTGCTTGAATTACTTATTATGAATGTTTCTAATATGATTTGTGTGGTTCGGGAACTGTTTATGTTGGATTTGGAAAAGCATTTGTTTTTATAGTTTTATTTTAGCTTAAAATTGGGTGTTTTTCATGAGCAACCCTTTGGGTATTGTTTGGGTGTGTTTTATAACATATGAAATTGGTTTAATAAATCTTGTTTGGGATGAAAATTATGAGTTGGTAGGGTATTTGTGTGATATTAGGTCTTAAAGAGGTTTTTTTAATTGGTTTAAGGTGTAAAACCTTATTGTACTTCATGAAAGTGATTTTGAAAATGTGTGCTTTTCATGTGGATCTTTTGTGGTATTGTTTGAGGTGTTTGTATAACACTTGGGGGTAGTTTAATAAATGTTTTTGGGGCTGAAAATTCTGTTTTGAATTTGTATTGGTGTGATTTTTTCCTTGAAATACGGTTTTGAAGTGGGTTTTATGTGAAAAGCTTTGGTACACTCTTTAGAATTGATTTATGAAAGTTTTGAACGGTTTAATGATTTATGTAAGAGTTGAAACCATATTTGAAAACTGTTTTGGATTATTTATACTTTCAAATAGACAATTTTAAATATGAATAGTTCTTTCATGTGATGTGTATCCTCTTGGAAATTTTTTATAAAAATGTTTAATGGATTTACTGAAATGTGAAAGAGGTGTGAACGTGATTTCGGCTGTTTGTGTGAGTGCAATGTGAAAAATGGATTTTTTTTATTTATAAAAAGTGTTTTATGAAACATGTGATTGGGATGTTATGTGATGTTTATCATATTTGGAGGGACTTTATAAAATTGTTAAAGGATGTGTTGGATTGTGAAAGTTATGCAAAAAGTGTTGTGGGCTATTTTGGTGTGAGTTTGATTTCAAAATGCATTTGAATAAAAAGTGGAATTTGTGACTTATGTGATGTACATGGGTCTGTTTGGTTAATGTGTGATGTGGAAGTGATATCTACATGTGAAAACTATATTTCTTGGCTTGTTGAACTTGTTTGAGCACAAAGGGAAAACCCAGGTATCTAGGTGGGTGGACGTGTACTTGTATGCCAGTGAATCTGTGGGGTTTGGCCTCAGTTTCACTTAGCAAGATTGACGCTTAAAACTCTTACTAAACTATGATGATGATGATTGGGGACCACTAGGTTATGGGTATGTTCCCTACTAGTGGCTCGTGCACGAGAATAGATATTTTTTTGTGGCTACTCTCACCGAGATATGAGGTACCTGGGACCCACAGCTAGCTAGTTCCTATAGGTTTTTTCTTATTATTTGTGCTCATTAGATCCTTTATACTTATCGTTGGCATACGGTATATTTGGCTTGAAAAATTCAGTAGCTTTTGGATTTATTTTAAAAGTGTTGATTCTTTAAATTATCCCACTTGAAAACTGTTTTTTTAGCTACATATTTTAGAAATTGTAACTAGAAATTACATGTTTTTGAAAACTTTCATGCTTTTCGTCTTTGAATGTTTATCGCATGGAATATCTTAGTGGTGGTATCCTACTGGGAATTGGCTCACACCCTACTTACACCCTTGGGTGTAAGTAGACTTGGTTATTTTTTTTGTCGCAGGTTTGGGTACAACTTTTGTGCCAACAGTTCGGGTTTTCACCGGTCATTCATGATGTGTTGTTGTAGAGATGGCTTGAGGGCGATGACTCTTTCCATGTTGAGGTTCTTGGGCTGTTCTTTTTTTGGTTTTTTACCTTTGTTATAGTCCTTGTGAGTTGTTTAGACTATGTAATTCAGTTCTGAATTTTTGTAAAACTTTGTTTGGTTTGAAAAATCCATATTTGTTTCATTGGATTCTTTTGTTGTTTTAAGTTTATAAACTCGGGTAAATCGTTCCCAACTTTCATTTTATGATACCCGGGCACTTGTGCCAGCCCGTGGGGATCAGGAACGCCCTTCGGGCCTTTTCATGGGCTGGGTTTGGTGCCAGTTTCGGCGGAGATCGATTCGGTTCGTGACATAACATCTAGGTGATAAGTATCACAATAATAATATTTAATCATTTTTTTAAGCTTAGTGTTCTGTGTAATGTGCACCATCAAATAAGATAAATTAAAAAAGAGACATACCATAATATCTTGAGGTGTTACATTCTTCCATCCTTCAATAAATTGTGTCCTCGCAATTTAAAAATTCACTTCAAAAAAAATAAACTTTGGCACTTGAAAATTTATTTATAGAAATACCACATCATGAAAAGGGTTTATAAAACTTCATCTTAAAAATAGGTAAATAGAAATGTGAAGGTCTCCATAAAACTAGGATTCTGAAATAGGAGAACATTCATGAAAATATGGTTATGGAATAGAAACCCAACTATCAAGTTTTTATAAAGAGTGATAGAGAACATTGTCATTAGAAATTCTACCATCAAAAAACCATAAATTTTTGGCTGGTTAAATAACTATTCGTTTCTCAGAAATAAAAGTGATTGGAAGACATTATTTTCCAAATTCCTTTTCCTAGCATTAATGGTTTCTTTTACTATCTAGATAATAAATTTATAAAATAAACTTACTTGATTCCTTTCTATGTCATGATATCTTCCTTTGGTTTTTCGTCAATATATCTCTACATCATTTATTAAACAAAAATATGGATATTCAAGATGAATTTTATGCCTAAACCAATTTTATCAAATGATCCATAAGACATTTCTTTGACCTTTAAATACTTAATAAAACCAAAAAGGGTAGAAAAAGTTATCAAATATGAAAAATCATGCTTTAATCTTAAATAATAATATCCTTAATCAATTCTATAAGCAGTTAACCTTAAGAATCTTCTAAAATATGTATGTCCAAAATCAAAGAATTTCATATTTTCCCTAAAACAAAATAATCTATCTATTATTGTCACATACCAAATATATGAATACCTTGATCACCTTTAACCTTAATGAAAACATACATGCTTCCAAAAATAAAATCTCAGGTTGTCCTTAAATCCAAGCATCTCATAATTCCATCATAACATAAACCATCATATCACTAATCAACTTCATCGTCACCGATACTGTCCAATAAACATCTATTTATTATTATATCAACATAAAGCACATATTGAGGGTTATATTTTCCAAGTCATGTGTGTTAAAGAAGATCAAAATACAAAATAATCACTTCTCTTGATTATAGGTGTTGTTCATCACATTCTTCAAATTCCTTGAATAAGAAATACTACAGTACAATCCTTATATATCTCCAGATTATTATAACGAGATCATTATTGATAAAATACTAAAATAAAATAATTATTGAATCCAAACACAGGAATATTGATCATTCCTCTTCGTCTAAGGTAGTAGCATAATATTGACCATTATTCATTATCCTCTTTTGGGGTATATCCCTTTGAAGCTTGTTACATTGATTTACATAGTGTACTATATCCTTGCAGTTGAAACATTGTATATTAGAAACCTTTTTATTACCCTTGAAATCACAAGAACAGTGATCTTTCTCTCCACACTTATAGAAAACTCTCTTTTATTTTAAGAAAGTACCAGGGTGTTTCTTTTCACAATTATCACAAGTGGGAAAATACATCTTTCTCTTCTTTCCTCTATCCAACTTTTTCCAAGATATACTATTGTTTGTGTTCTTCCATATGAATAAATTATACTTATATAATTATTTCTTTGTCTCATTATCATATGATACTATGTCCTCAGATGATGATACTATTTGGGAGACTTGTTCCATTCAAAATATTGGCATAAGACCATAAAAGATGTGATCCTTATTAATATTTCGATCATGTGCATTGATGAAGTTCCAATTCATTCTTCTTGTCACCATTTAAAAATGATGACATACACTAGATTAGGTCATGTCACTATGTGTAGTCTCAAAACTAGTGAAATAATTAACATAAATTAAAAATTTTGTGCATAGCTAATCTCATAATCATAAACATGGTTTCTTTTGGGACATATTTACTTTTAAATCCTTCATAATGGTTTGTAAAGAAAATGTGAATTATCCTAATCATATCCCTAGGAGTGTCAAACTAGGTGTGCATTAAGACCTATTGTTGTGTACCAGGTTACGCTAAGTTAGTCCTGACGCACCTTGTCGGAGTTGTTACCCCTATGTACATATATTACAAAACCACATCCACTTGTAGTATACAGACAAGGATTTATTGAAATTAATACCCACATAATCACTACCTTACCAAATTCTAGGATTTTCTTCTATTATTACCCTCAAAATATATTTTAGGGTTATGTTCCCTAATCTATGTTTCCTAAATCTAGTTTCCAAGGTTTCTACTAAACATCCTCTGATACCAACTATAAAGACACTGACACCAGTAGTTCAGAGTCGATGCTTTACTTTTTTAAAATGGTACTATGAACAAGGTTTTTATCCCAAAAGACCAAATGTTTTAGTAGATTTTGAAAACTAGATACAAACATAAGTATTACATTACAACTTGGAATGAAATACAACATAGAAACTTCCTTGTAAACACCCATAAACTCCTAGATTATTCATACAAGTCATTCATAATTTACATATTCGCATCCTAGGAAAAATAAAACATAATAAATGGGTGAGATAAGATTATAATTAAGGGTAATCAATACAGAATAAGCTATCATAAATAAACATAAACAATAAGGAAAGAAGAATAACTAAAAACACATTCCATTAAAACATAATCTTGATCATAATATGGTAGGAATAAAAGTTGATTAAATAATTCCATATAAATACTCATATGAGAATGAAACTTAGCCATGGATATTCTATGAGTAAAAAATCACATGGATTATCAATTAATAATTTTATAATGAGGGAATACATAATGTAGGACATCCTAAACATACTGTTAAGGCTTCGGCCAAGTCATCATACATAAATGGGTAAAAACTCGATGTAGTTTGTCTCATAAGACCTAGCGATGCATCTAGGGGATATAGAGGGTCCCTCTAATCACTTACTAAGTCTAACACATTCCTCATATGAAAGGAGTGGAATATAATCAAAATATACATACATATTGAAACTAGCATATGAAATATTAGAATTGAGCTCTGTAAATATGTTTGGAACATAAAACCAGAACATATGAGGAATACATAAGAATAATTAAGAATTACATTGGGGTAAATATTGATAAAGTGTAACCCGAATTAAAAAATGGATGTTTGGGGAGAAATATCTTACCACTTTGTAATCAGTCGTACCGTTGTCCCTATAAAAGAAATAATTATAAAATAAAACATTATATACTATGAAAATAAAGAAATCCATGATATGGTACATCAATGGGAACTATACATACACCACGCACAAGAAATAGTGGTGAATAAGGAATATATCACGGAAACAAGAGTGAGATGAGAAAACCTCATACCTTATGTCTGAAAGTGTTCTATACATTCACTTAATGTCCTTCTGAATTCTTCACCTCGAGAACCTTCCTAAGGAACTTTGAAATGGTCTTTTGGGTGAGACCATCATGGACATAACATTAGGGAGAGGTTTTAGAGAGGTATTGGGTACAAATTGGAAAATATTTAAGGATTTTTATGTCTGAGGAGAAGTGATAGTGAGGGTGGTATTTATAGTGGAGGTGATTGGTGTTTTTTGATTATTTTATTCCTTTGTCTCTTATTTTGGCTTAAGATTATAAATAGTTTTGATTCCCATGACTAAATATAGTAAATATAGAATGAGGGTTTGATATAATGGTTCTAAAATAATCCATACATCAATAATGACTCAAAAATTTCATTTATTTACTTATAATGTTAAATACATTAAATTACAGTATTTCACTATTCATCAAAAATTCAACTATTTTAGAAAATTCTCAAAAATTTAACCTAACAATTTTTCAACATATAGAATTTAAAAATGGAATAAATTTTTTTAAAATAATTTTTTAAATATTCTAAATTTAATTTTTAAATAAAATCATCATTTATTAGAAAAATACTGATTTTAAAATTATAACTGATTTTATGACACTTTGAAATATTAGTTAAGGTCTCATAAAATTATATTATAATCACAAGACTAAAAAATATTAATGTATGAATCTATTTTGTGGAAATAATTTTCTTTTAAATCATTATAATAATTATAAAAATTCAAATAAACATTTACAATTTACAAAATACCAACACATTGAATATCATTTTTAAAACATTTATTTACTTATTATATGATATAAATATATCATACTTTCATTTATAAGATAAAAATTTTACTTACACTTTAATAAATGATGTTAATATTCAAATCATAAATAGACTATTAATATAATGAAAATGACAGTTTTATAAAAATTGAGATTTTTCACTATTCATTAGAAAATAAATATTTTCAGAAAAAATACCAAAATTTCACCCAAAGATAATTTTGACATTATGATTTTAAAAATTAATTTTATGTTTTTCAATAGAATTTATAAAGGTTAAAAAATTAGTTTTAAAACAAGTGTGTCATTAAAAGGTGGTAAAACTGTTTTTAGAAAAAATATAGTATTTTTTGTGTCAGATTGGATTTATTCTTATATTAAGCCTGTCAAACTTATTAGTTGAATTTAAAAAACATTTGATTAAATATGTAACATATAAATTTCATTTAGATCTTTCAATAATATTGATTAATTTAATTTATTCATATAAAATTTCGTTATGATCATAAAAATAGTTTTTTATAAAAACACCTCTTTTATGTTCAATGGATATTTATTTTCATTTATAATTAATTGGTAACCAAATAATTAATGTGTAATATATATTTTCATAATTTATATAATCTCTTTCATTCGCGCTATTCCAACGGCTAGGTGATAACTATCACAATAATAATATTTAGTCATTTTTTTAAGCTATGTGTTCTATATAATGTACACCATTAAAGAAGATAAATTAAAAAAGAGACATATCATAAAATCTCAGGGTGTTACAACTGATAAAGGGTTATTTTATTAGCACTAAAACAAAAGTGCTGATAAAGGAACCCATTATCATCACTTTTATTTTACTGCTGATAAATACACCCTTTATTAGTTTTTTTAGCACTGATAAAGGCACACTTTATCAGTGCTTTTAGATATAACTGATAAAAGCTAGTATTGAATTTAGTAGGATATGTAGTAGTGTGCACACAAACCAACCAAAAAATGAATATAAATATGTATTCTCACATCATATATCTAAATATACTTTAATGTATATAAATATACATAAATGGATATAAATAAACTTAAATATTGACTAACATGAATAAATACATATAAATATCTATGTATAGATAGAATTATATGTAATTATAAAATAAATAAATATATATATAAATGTGTTGAAATATATAAAAATATGTATATATAATAGATAATAAATCCCCAAGAGTGAAAACTACAACAATTACAACACTATCAAATCAATAGGAATGTAAATCCATGGATTAAAATAATAGATGGCCCAACAATAATATGAAGACACTCTTAAATAAAGAAAAAATCACATCGAATGTTCAAAAATCAGGGTGTCCAAACAAAAAAAACAGAGTTTTAGAGGCCTTCCAGGCCTTTCTAGCCTCAAAAAATAGAAACCAGGGTTTTCTCTAATAAACATGGAGTATATATCTTCACAAGATTTGATTTGATATGTAGTAGAGCCCAAAATGACACACTGATCAAATGTTATGGTTTTTTGAAGTTCAAGTTATGTTTTCAACTTATATTATAACGTTCATTAATTTATTGAATTTTTATGTCATCCAAGTATTATTAAATGACTATTACTCAATTATAATTAGAAAATTATTAATTAATATTATTTTTTTAATTAATTTAAAATTCATTTTCACTAAATATCTTATATATTAAGTGTAAATACATGTTTAATCTCATATAAATATATTTAATAAAGAATATTATATTTATATAAATATAAATATATTTATATATTAATATTTTATTTTTAATGATATATAAATTTTTTTATGAAATATACCATTTATCAGTGACAAAAAAAAGTTCTGATAAAGACACCCTTTATCAGTGATTTTGTTTTAGCACTGATAAAGGTACCCATTATCAGCACTTTTTTTGGCACTGATAAAGGCACTCTTTATTAGTGATTTTAGCTTGAACTGATAATGGAACCCCCTTTATTAGTACTTTTATCTAGCACTGATAATGATTAGTGCTGAATTTCACACAAACTATAGTATTTCACACACACACATACCAACAGAATACAAATAAATATATATACCAACTTTATATATAAAAATATACATTAATGTATATAAATTTAAATAAATGGATATATATATACACACTAATATGAATAAATAGATATTAATATCTTTGCATAGATACAATTATATATAATTTTTAAATATATATAGTGGATAGCACTTAAACCGAGTGATTTGGCTATAGGACAGCATGGGGTGGTTCAGGGATCAAATCTCATCCTCTTTTAATTTAGCCCCTCATTTTGGGGGCATATTATTTTCTCCCACCTAATTGTTTGGGGTTAGATGGTTTTTTACCAACAGGTGGGCATCCCACTCATCAGTGGGACATGGGTGGATAGTCGCAACATTTTTCTATGGTGACGATTGATGGCATTGCTTAGGAGGTCGGGATGATGGAGGTCCATATGCAGATGACTCGGGACGAACCAACGAACACACGAGCTAACAAATGAGGATGAGATGACAGCGATGGTAAATGGTTGGTGAAGGAAAATGGTGGCACATGAGTTTTCATTTGAGGGATGCCTCGATAGAATATCCGGACAAGTGGGTCCATTGTAGGGCCTTGACTAAAGAATTTGCACGGGATGGACCCTTAGGGCCGATATTTAGGGGTTATTTGGGATTTTTCATGGGGTCCACATCCCCGTGTATTGAGGTCCTTTAGGAAAACAAATGGGGGGATATGGGTCATGTATTGGGGTTCTTCAAGACTCTATATATTGGGTGTGTAGGCCTATATATATAATATATAAATAAAGGGCTTGATGGGTGGGTTACCTCTAGGGGGCTATGAACATCCCTTTCGGCGTGTATGTGTGAGGTGTGTCTGTGCTTGGTTGTAATTATACCCATAATATCTAATATATATTATATACAAATTATCAATAAATATACATAAATGTATAAAAGTATATACAAATATGTATATATAATAGATAATAAATCATTAAAAGAGGGAAAACCATAATAATTAAAACACCATCAAATCAATAGGAATGGAAATCTATGGAATAAAATCTAAGATAACCCAACAATCATATGAAGACAACCTTAAATGAAGTTGAAATCATGTCAAATGTTCAAAAAACATGGTATCAAAATAAAAAAATCAATTTTAGAGGCCTTCTAGACCTTTTTACCTCAAAAACATAGTGAATGGTCCTTTCCCTAATAAATTTGGAATAGTTTTATTCATAGGTTTTGATTTGATATGTGGTAGAGACCAAATAGACACCCAGATCAAAAATTTATAGTTGTTTGAAGTTCAAGTTATGTTTTCAAATTATCTTAGATCATTCATTAATTTATTAAAGATTATATCATCATATTATTATTAAATTACTACAAATAAATTATAACTATCAAAGTTATTCGAGGATTGATATAGGGGGACCTCTTTCCCCCTCTCTTTCCATCATTGTGAAATATGTTCTTAGCCGCTACCATAATCATTGCACTATAGTGGGAAAAGTGGCCCCCTACCATAACAATCATTCCTTTGGGGGAATTTCTCACCTCATGTTTGTGGTTGATACCATTATCTTTGTCAAAGGTATTAGAAGATCTATACAGAGAGTTAATTAGGATCTTGAGGTATATTGCGGTTGGAGTGGGAAAGTTTTCAACCATGAGAAGAGTCTTCTCTTTTCTCCCATCAAATTCTTAGAAAGTCATACAAGAGCACTGGAAACTATACTTAGTATACACAAAGGCTCCTTCCTAATGACTTACTTGGGTGCACCTGTGTCCCCCAATACCCTTCTCATCAGACACTTTGATATGGTTATTGATAAAATTATAGGTCGCATTCTCAATTGGAAGAATAGGTTCTTGTCTTTTAGAGGAAGAATTATGCTGATCAACTCTGTTTTATCCTCTATCCCCATGAATATCATGTCTACTATCAAGGTTCCAAAGAAAGTGATTTCTAACATTGAGTCCACTTTGATATCATTTTTATGGGATGGTCACCTCCAAGATAAATTCCATCGGGATTCCTGGTAAAAGTTGGAAAAGACCATTGAAGAAGGAGGTCTTAACTTTGGGAGTGTTTCTGGTACCATAAATAGTTCTCATGACAAGATCACCTGGGAGTTACTAGAGGGGAAACTTTTATGGGTAAACCACATGCACAGTACTTATGGCCTTGAGGGGTTCTTATCTAGATTTAAACCATAAAAAACTCATAATTTGATCCAACCTCATATTTCTTTCCTCCAGCTGCACACCCGATGGATAGTTGGAAAAAGGGATATTAGTTATTGGAAATATAACTAGTTAGAGAAAATACTTGGATTCCCAAGCTACCCTTCACTGAATATATCTTTTAGGGAGGCCGGTGATTACCCTATCCTCATTTGGACCACCTTGGATTAAAACCATACAAACCTCTTTGATAGCACTGTGTTGACTAGTGATCCAGATAAGTGTGTATTCACAGGATCGGTAGTAGGTACCTTCTCTATTAGAGACATTCTTAAAATACAATATATTTATTCCCCTCAGGACTGGTGGGGTGACATCTTATGGTGAAATAATATCCCTTCCAAATTCCTATTTCTTTTTTGGTGTGTCTAGAATTCTTCCTTTCCTTCTGATGAAAATGTTTAGCAGAGAGGAATTAGTTATTTCTTGAAGTGTTACTGCTACAGGGAGTCAAAATATGAATCTGTGAAACACCTATTCTTCAATAGTGAGTGGGAAAAGGAAATATGTTGTTCCTTAAAATAGCTAACAGGATGGTTTGATCGGATTTTCTCTACCGATATGTTACTTCAGCAGTAGTTTGATGCGGCAGACAGACCGAATATGCAGAGAAGGTCCATAGAATTACACTTCATAGTAGGGTGTTGGCTTCACTGGACATCAAGAAATGACATGTGGCATCAAAGTCTCTCACCTTCCACTTCGGGTATTATTTTCAAAAGCTAGAACCTACTTTTTTGGACTTCTTCAGGCTGTATAAAGATTTAGTGAATGCTCCTTCTATCACACCTCTTCTTCCCCAGAATGCCTCTGCTATCTTAAATCCTTCATCTCGGGGCACATGGGTAATATGGGAACTACCTCTCTTGGGGAAAAAGCTGAACACGGATGGTTTATGTTTCATGGGAACTATGCACAGGGGTGGAGTTATCAGATATTTAAAAGGATTAGTGGTTGCTGATTTTTCAGATTTCTTTGGAAATGGTGATTCTATCTGAGCGGAATCCATTTACATGATCTTAGGACTCTTTCTATGTAATCATAGGAGCATCCCTATCAGGGTGATTAAGACTGATTCTCTACATCTCTATAATGAAATCTCAGGTAAGGGTCTGATACCTTGGTCCATTGAATACACTATCAGGTGATGCAAGGGTCTTATAAATGACCACAAGACTACTCTTCATACCTAAAGATAGGGGAATGTTGTGGTGAATTATCTTACTTATAAAGAGTCTCAAAATGATCATCTTCTTATCTTATCTAATTTTGGATCCTTTCCCCCGAAAGTTACAAACTTTGTTCAAGTAGATGCTCTTGGGCTCCATTACTTTAAACTTCCTTAATGGTTTTATTATAGGTTTTTTATCCCTTACCTATTTTAATAAAAATAACAAGACTTTGGTGGCTATATATTAATATATGATTTTTAATGATATATAATTTTTTTAAATATACCTTTAATCATCTCTAAAAAACACTGATAAAGGGTGACTTTATCTGCACTCAAACAAAAGTGATAATAAAGGCACCCTTTATCAGTACTTTTATCTAGTGTTGATAAAGGTACCCCCTTCATTAGTGCTTTTATCTAGCATTGAAAAGGGATATCACTAAATTTTGTGTGATCTACAGTAGTACACACACACACACTAACAAACATAATACATATAAATATATATATATGCCAACATCATATATATAAATATACATTAATGTATATAAATATACCTAAATGGATATAAATATATATAAATACAGTCTAATATGCATAAATATATATAATTATATATAATTATATATAATTATATATAATTATATATAATTTTTAAATAAAAATCGATATATATATATATATAATTATATATAATTATACATAAATATATAAGAAAACATACAAATATGTACATATAATAGATAATAAATCACCAAAAAAGGGAAAACTACAACAATTAAAATCCCATCAAATCAATAGGAATGTAAATCCATGGAATAGAATCATATATGGTCCAAAAATAATATTCATACACTCTTAAATGAAGTTAGAATCACATAAAATGTTCAAAAATCATGGTATTCGAAAAAAAAACTCATTTTAGAAGCATTATAATCCTTTTGTGACCTTAAAAAATAGTGAATCAAGCTTTCCCAGTTAAAGATGGCATAAATATCTTCCCAATATTTGATTTTATATGTGGTAGAGTCTAAATAGATAGAGGGATCAAAATTTATGGTTGTTTGAAGTTCAAGTTTTGTTTCCAACTTTTCTTAGATCATTCATTAATTTATTGAATTTTATATGTCATCCAATTATTATTAAATTCCTATTAATCGATAATAATTAGAAAATTATTAATTAACATTATTTTTAAATTGTTTTATAATCCATTTTTCTCTAAATATCCTATATATTATGTGTAAATTCATATTTAGTCTTATATAAATCATATTTAATAAAATATGTTATATTTATATCAATATAAATATATAAATATATTAATATATTATTTTTAAGGATATATAATTTTTATTTAATGAAATGTACCTCTTATAAGTGCTAAAAATTTACTGATAAAGTGTTCATTTATCAACACTCATAATGTAACCCTTTATCGACGCTTTTGTTTTAGCTTTGATAAAGGCACCCTTTATTCATGATTTTTTTAACACTAATAAAGTCACCCATTATCATACCTTTTAGATACTACATATAATGTATATCACTGAATTTTTTGTGATCTATAGTAGTACAAACACACACAAAGAAACCAACATAATATATATAAATATATATACCAACATCATATATATAAATATAAATTAATGTATATAAATATACATAAATTGATGTAAATATATATAAATATAGACTAAAATTCATAAATTCATATAGAAAACAATTCATAGATGCAATTGTATATAATTTTAAAATAAATATTTATAAATATATATAAATTATAAATAAATATACATAATATATAGAAATACATACAAATATGTTCATATAATAGATAATAAATCACCAAAATAGTGAAAACCATAATAATCAAAAAACCATCAAATCAATATGAATGTAGATCCATGGAATAAAATCATAGACTACCCAAAAAACATATGAAGACACTCCTAAAAGAATCATAAATCACATCGAATGTTCAAAAATCATGGTATCCAAACAAAAAACTCAATTTTGGAGGCATTCCATACTTTTTTAGCCTCAACAAATAGTTATTGGGATTTTTCCCAATTATAATTACATTGATCTCTTTAAAGGTTTTGATTTGAAATATGGAAAATCCCAAATTGACAATTAGATCAAAATTTATGGTTGTTTGAAGTTTAAGTTAGGTTTTCAACTTATCCTAGATCATTCATTATTTTATTGAATTTTTATACCATAAAATTGTTATTAAATGACTATTGATCATTAGTAATTAGAAAATTACTAATTAATATTATTTTGTAATTATTTTTTAATCCTTTTTTTCTATAAATATATTATATATTAAGTGTAAATGAATATTTAGTCATATATAAATAAAATTTAATAAAATATATTATATTTATATCAATATGAATATATTTATATATGAATATATTATTTTTAATGATTAATAATTTTTTATGAAATATACGTTTTACCAGCACTAAAAATCACAAATAAAGGGTGTCTTTATTAGTATTAATATACATTAATGTATAATAGTGCACACATACACACTAACCAACAGAATACATATAAATATATATACCAAAATTATATATATAAATATACATTAATGTATAAAAATATACATAAATAGATATAAATATATATAAATATAGACTAATATTTATAAATACATATAAATATCTATGCATATATTTAATTATTATTATTTTTAAATAAATATTGAAATATATATATATATTTATATTAAATAAATATACATAAATGTATAGCAGTACATACAAATATGTATATATAATTGATAATAAATCACCATAAAAGGGAAAAACACAACAATTAAAACAATATAAAATCAATAGGAATGTAAATTTAGGGAATAAAATCAAAGATGACCCAAAAAACATTTGAGGATAAACTTAAAAAAATCTAAAATCACATCAAATGTTGAAAAATCATGGTATCTGAAAAAAAAAATCAATTTTAGGGGCCTTTAGGAACTATTTTGACCTCAAAGAAATAGTGATCGGGGCTTTCCTTAACAATTACCATATATATATCTTCTCAGACTTTGATTTTATATGTGGTAGAGTCCAAACAGATACCCAGATCAAAAGTTATGGTCATTTTAATTTCATGTTATCTTAGATCATTCATTAATTTATTGAACTTTTATGTCATCTAATTGTTATTAAATAAAAAATACTCAATAATAACTATAAAAATATTAATTAATATTATTTGTAAATTATTTTATAATCCCTTTTCACAAAATATCTTATATATTAAGTGTAAATGTGTATTTAGTATTATATAAATCATATTTAAAAATATATATTATATTTATATCAATATAAATATAATTATATTAATATATGGTTTTTAATGATATGTTTTTTTTATGAAATATACTTTTCATCGTCGCTAAAACAAAAGTGTTGATGAAGGTACCCTTTATCAATGCTTTTTTTAGTGCTCATGAAGGCGCCCTTTATTGGTGATTTTTTAACACTAATCAAGGCACTCATTATTAACACTTTTAGCTAGTATAGATGATGGTACCCCCTTTATCATCACTTTTAGCTAGAACTGATAAAATCTAGCCCTGAATTTTTTATGATCTATATTAGTGCGTACACACACACACCAACCAACAGAATACATATAAATATATATACCAACATCATATATATATTTATATACATAATGTATATAAATATATATAAATGGATATAAATATATACCAATTTGAATAAATATATATAAATATCTATTCATATATGAAATTATATATACTTTTATATAAATATTGACAAATTTATATATATTTTAAATAAATCTACACAAATATATAAAAATACATACAAATATGTATATGTAATACATAATAAATCACAAAAATAGGAAAAAACATAACAATTACAACACCATAAAATCAATATAAATTTTAGTCCATGGAATAAAACCATATATGGACCAATATGAATATGAAGACACTCTTAAATGAAGCTAAAGCCACATTGAATGTTCAAACGTCATGGTATCCAAACAAAAAACTCAATTATGGGGCCTCTTTTGACCTCAAAAAAATAGTGACTAAGTCTTTCCCTAATAAATAAATCATAGATATCTTCTTGATCTTCTATTTGATTTATGGTATATCCCAAATGGACACATAGATCAAAAGTTATAGTTGTTTGAATTTTAAGTTATGTTTTCAACTTATCTTATGTTTTTGATTAATTTATTGAATTTTTATGTCATCAAATTGTTGTTAAATGACTATTAAGAAATAAAAATTATAAAATTATTAATTAATATTATTTCTTAATTATTTTATAAACCATATTTAACTAAATATCTTATATATTAAGTGTAAATTCATATTTAGTCTTATATTAATCATATTTAATAAAATATATTATATTTGTATCAATATAAATATATTAATATATTAATATATAATTTGTAATGATATATAATTTTTTTATGAAACGTACCTTTTATCAGTGCTAAATAAGTATACATAAAGGGTGCCTTTATGAGTGCTAAAACAAAAGCGCTGATAAAGGAACCCTTTATTAGTGATTTTGTTTTAGTATTGAAGAAGGCACCCTTAATCAATGCTTTTTTTAGCATTGATTAAGAAACCCTCAATCACTTATTTTAGATATCCCTAATAAAGGTTGGTTATAGAAACCTTCACTTTTCATACATTAACATTACAACAGTATTGCGTAGAAAACTTAATACATTACATAAACATATGCCGAAAGACCGTATTAGTCTAGTGACTTTGGAAACATGGAAACATAAACACTGGTACATAAGTTAGCTACATTATCTTCCAATAGGTTCTTCATGATTATAACCCTTCTTAGACACATCATACTTAATACATATCTTCATATCCTGGGGAATTAAACTTAAAAAGGGGTGAGCATAGATGATCAGTAAGGGTAAACAAGGGAGATAAGTAAGCATAAACATGAGCATAAGGGTATGAGAATTTGATCATAACATTAGAAGATCATACCCTGCATATCAAAGATCATAAATTTAAATCAAGGAATAAATATAAGTAGTTCATAAAACATGAATCATAAGGGAATCAAGAGCATGAGCCATGAAATCATAACATAGGAATAAGACATGGAATTATGGCATATACATTAACATGTAATATCATTCCCTATAAGTCAAGATGCAATGCTAGAATTTATCAGGGCACTTCATGGGGACTACACCTACTGTGCGGGACACACCACCATCCCCATTCATAGTCCTTTCTTTATAAGGGATCAGGTTTCTCCATCTTTCCATAGTGGAGCAGGTTTCCCCATTTTCACATAGTGGATCGGGTTTCCCCATCTTCCCATAGTGTATTGTGTTTCCCCATATTCCCATAGTGGATCAAGTTTCCCCATATTCCATCCTCATGGTGACTACACCTACTGGGATGGAAAACCAACATCCCCAGTCACAGTCATTTCCTTGTAATGGATTGGGTTTTTTTATCTTCTCATAGTGGATCAAGCCTGTCGACTTAATTCCCATAATTATCTCATGAGATATAAATCTTTACCCAATTTATTATAGGTAGATATAGGTACCACCTATCACATAATATAATCATTCATACATTTTCCAAAAGATAGTAAAACATTTATCATATCATGGCCCATAAAAAGATATGGGTTTCATAAACATCATATTGTAACCCATTAAATGAAATGGGTATCATAAAAATTGCATCACATCATAACCTATAGAAAATATATAGGTTTAAAAATAATTTAATCAAATAATAGCCTATTAAAATAAGTGGATTTCAAAATCATATAACCCATGGAAGAGAAATGGGTGTTATAAACATCATGCCATCAAAACATAAACCATTCAGAAAAATAATATGAATAGAACCTTTGGATAATTTCCCAAAAAGGATTGAGTAACATCAAACAATTTCATATTAGATGGAAAATAATTTTGAAATATCTTTTAAAAACATTTCATGATTAAAATAACCTTTCTTATTTGAAAAATTCTATTTTAAAACATAAAACCTTTTAAAAACCATTTTCTTTGAAAATACTTTGAAAACATATAAAGAAGGGTTGAGATCATTTTGAAAAAAAAAATTATTTGAAAATAATTTGTAAAATTATAAATGAATATTGAAAACCATAAAAAAATTAAATCATTTTCCTTGAAAATGATCTTAAAATATCATTTCAGAATTTTTTTTGAAAACATGGTTTTTAAAGTTCATGGAATGTGTCTCAAAGAAGGAAAATTGAGACAAAACTAATTTACTAATTTGGTAACTTTTGAAACATAAACCCCATGAAATAGAGATAATAAAATGGATATATAAAAACCTATAAATTTATGTATAAAAATAATATAATATATTCATGGGAATTATATATATCACACAAAATAAATTAGTGGTGAATAAGGTGTAAATCTCATAGAAACAAAAGTGAGACTAGAAATCCCCTTACCTTATGTATTGAATATCTTTGTACTTGTACAAAACTTCTATATAATAAATATAATTTTATTATAAATATTTTAAAAAACCATATTATTATATCTAATACCATATATGGTTTTATTATGACTTTATATTACCCGCTTATTAACAATTCCTAGTTAAGGTTTCACTTCGGGTAATAAAAGATTTGTTTTTCACATGTGTCTTAATTTGTTATATTTTTTATCCTCATACTTATATCATGATTTAAATAATTTTAACCATGATATATATATCATTTATATTCAGTATATATGTATTTATAATATTCTTCAGAATATAGAAATATGAAATAGAATACACCGTTCATGGAGATGGTAGGTCGTACACTTGAATGTTGTTTCCATTTTTTGTCATATTGAAAGAAAGAAAATAAATAACATATATTTATATATATAATATCATTAAATTTTAATTATTATTTCATATATGTCATATAATTTCAATAAATCCATCCTTAATACATTCCATGTAGTGTGTGAATGAATCACATCACTTTAAGGAGGAGGTAGTCCACACTTCCCCAAACAAAATTATCGTATTTACAAAAAATGGAAATCATGAAGGTATGTGTTATGTAATAATTCCAGAAGCATAAATTCATCATATATATCATATATATCATATAAAAATTGATTTTCCATTATAATTTCCAACCATTAAAGGTGGTAAAGTAAAAAATAAACAACATTATTTCGTGAGGCGATTGTTCTTCATACACAAGAATGGTAAGTTTGTTACCCATTAGATGGAAGTGTGTCTAAGTGTAGGTAAAACCATTATAATAACAATATATTAGTATATTTAGTATACTAAGTATATTATTTATTTATTTAATAATAATAATTTAGGTAGTTTAGATAGAAAATACAGGAAATGAGCTTGAGCAAGGATGTTACCTCTTCTTTGGGAAACTCCATTTGGTTTGCACCAAAGGGATTCCTGGGATGGATTTCTGCCCAAATGTAGGATTCAAGGAAGAAGGGAGGTATGTTGTTCATTTAATTGAGTTAATATTTTCCAAACAAAATTGGTTTTATAGGTGTGAATAAGGGGAAGAGGTGGTGGGCTTTTATAAGGGGGGAGGGGACACAATTTCCATTTTAAAAAAAGTTAGGTGTACCCACGTTTTTAAAAAAAATTCATCAAAAACCAAATAAACTCAATAAAGTAAGGTTTATGGCCTAAATATTTCCATAAAATGGGTTTTTTTACAAGTGTATAGGTCATTTTTTCCTTAAGTTTAATTTTTAGTCCCTTGTTAAGCTTAATTTTACCTTAATCGTTGTAATTAATTTTAATCACTTTCACTAATATTTTTGGTAAAAAATTAATTTGATATTATTAGAATATAAATATTATAATTATTAAAAAAATTAGGGTTTTTATTTCAAAATTCAGTTCACATAAGATAAAAAATTATGTTTAATGCTAATCCCGCAAACGTGGCGAGAAATCGGGTTTTTAAAGTAAGAATATTCAAATGTTCATTAAGATTTTATATCTAAATTCAACATAAAAACGATTACAATGATCTAAATTGGATTAATATATGTATAATTAATATATTTGGACTTTTAAACCAATATAAAATATAATTTAACTATATAAATAAAATAAATTAAAAGGTAGTTTTGAATTAAAATTTAGTATTTTTCACTATTTATCAAAAAATGAAGATTCTAAGAAAAATCCAAAAAAATCATGCTAAGATAATTTTCACATTATGAATTTAAAAAGGAATTTTATTTTATCAAATTTAATTTCTAAATTTTTCTAAAATTAATTATATTATTTTTTACAGAAGGAAATAAAAAGAAGTTCTTTTAAGAAAATAGTAATTTCAAACATATAAATACTTTACTAAAAATTGTATGAATTATTATAAATATGATTTATTTATATAAAACCATTATAAATAATATTTTAAAATTTATTTATTACTATTCATATTACTATGTTTAATGGCTAGGTTATAATTATTTCTTTTAAATAATTATAATAATAAGATGATGTTTCGTAGAAACTCGGTAATGCATGTAATGCAAGACAAGTTAGTGTTGCATATAATGAAAGTTTGACTTAGTGTAGCATGAAATTCACAACATCAAATAAAATTAATTTACTTAAAAAAGGTTCACAAAAACTCATGGTGTTACATTCTACCCCCCTTATAATTAATTTTTCCTTCAAAATTCATTATTCTTATACAAAAAAAATAAGGATATTTTTACCTCATTATATCCTCAAGTTCCCATGTAGATTACTATAAATGGTAATTTCCCTACAAAACTTTGACTAGATGAGTGTTCTTGTTTTATATAAATTTCCCTATATGATCCTGAATTTTAACTGGTTGTTCTTCATAAGAAATATTATTCTCCAACGGTATGACCTCTAAGTTTAGTACATATGAAGGTTTAAGTATGTACTTCCTCAGGAGAGATACATGGAACATGTCATGGACTTCAGAAATATTTGGAGGAATTTCCAAGAGATATGATACCACCTCTATATGATCAAGAATCTCAAAGGGACTAATATACCTAGGGATTAGTTCCTCTTTCTCCCCAAACCTCATAACCTTCTTCCATGGAGAAATTAATAGAAACACCTTATGACCAACTTTGAATTATAGATCACGCCATTGGTTATAAGAATAACTTTTGTACTAAATTTGACATGACTTGATATGCTTCTGAATGGCTATAATCATCTTTTCCATTTCTTCAGCTATCTGAGGTCCCAATAGCTTTCTTTCTCCAACTTCATCCCAATAAGTTGGAGTTTAACATTTCTTCCCATATAGGGATTCATAAGGAGCCATCTGAATGCTAAGTGAAATTTATTGTTGTAAGAAAACTCAACTAGAGAAATGTGTTGATCCCAACCACCTTTTAAATCCAAAAATATATATCAATATATCCTTTAGGGTTTTAATTGTTATTTCAAATAGACCGTCCATATGAGGATGATAAGTAGTTATAAAGTTAAATTCTGTATCAAGTTCTTGTTGAAGGATTCACTGGAACTTTGAGGTAAACCTAAAATCCCAATAATATATAATAGAATGGGGTACTCCATGAAACATTTCCACTTCTTTAATATATATCCTAGAAATTTGGTCTATATAGAAGTCTTCTCTGATAGCGATGAAGTGTGCTAACTTAGTAAGGCGAAAAACTACCACCCATATAGAATTAAACCATTTAGAGATTTTGGGGAGTCTTATGAAAAAATAGATAGTGATGTTATCACATTTACATTCAAGTATGGCTAATGGATGCAACATCCCCTTATACTTTTGTATTTCTAACTTAAATTTATAGCATACCAAGCACGGAGATATAAACTCTATGATATCCCCCTCCATGTCATCCCACCAAAAGTATTCCCTCAATATCTATAAATCTTTGTATTTCTAGGATGAATAGAGAATTAAGAACTATGATCTTCCTCTAACATACCCTTCTTCAAATATTGTATGGAAGGAACACATACATGGATTCTGAACCATATCATTTCATCCTAGTTAAGGTTAAAATTTAGAACATTTCTTACCTTCTTTTGTAGCTTTATTTATTCCTTATGTTCCTATTTAATGATCACTTAGATAGAGGGTTGAACATTCAATTGAGAAATATAATATTTCTCCCCTTACTTCAATATTTATAGATACATTCTTTTCAAATCCAAAAATATTGTATCTTTTTGTGATTATCGCCATGGATAAGCTAGTATGATCCTTTTGAATCAAAGCATCATCCACCTTGTTCACTTTTCCAGGGTGGTGATGTATTGTGAAATCATAATCCTTTGTCATCTATAACTATCTTCTTTGGCACATTTTCAACTTATTCAGTGTGAATATATATTTTAGACTTTTATGATCAGTATATATATCATGCTTTTCTCCATAAAGATAATGTATCCATATATTTAATGAAAAATTTACCATTGTTAACTCCAAATCATGAGTTTAGTAATTTTTAACGTGGATATTCAACTATCACAAGAAATAAGTGATAGTCGTGTTATTATTTATAAAAATACATCCCAATATCTTCTTGGATGCATCATTATAGATTACAAAACCTTCTTTTCTATAGGGTAATGTAATCACAGGTGTGCTGACCAACCTTATCTCTAGTTCCTTGAAATTTTCCTCACATTCATTTGTCTAGAAGAACTCATCACCCTTTTGAGTTAACTTGGTCATAGGATTTGATATTCATGTGAAATTATCCACAAATTGTTGATAATATCTAGCTAATCCAAGAAAACTATGTATCTTAGTCACCGTGGTTGGTCTAGGCCAACATTCAATAGCCTTGATATTTTATGGATCTAATACTATACCATATATTGAGATTATTTGACCCAAAAATGAATCCTTTTATAGCCAAAATTCACACTTTGTAAATTTTTAATACATTTTATCCTTCCTCAGGGTCTTTAGTACAATTCTCAAGTGGTATTCATTATTTTTCGTTCTCTTTGAATAGATAACAATATCATCAATAAATACTACCAAAAACTAATTAAGGTAATCTATAATGACTCTATTCATCAAATCCATGAATATAGACTGGGAATTAGTAAGACCAAAATGGAATCACTATATATTCATAGTGTTTATTACCTATATAGAATTTCATCTTGGGTATATCCTCTTTATTTACTCTCAATTAATGATATCTAGAATGAAGGTAAATCTTGTAAAATTATTGAGATCCATGTAGTTGATTAAACAAGTCATCAATATAGGGAAGTGGATACTTTTTTTATCGTTATATTGTTCAACTTCTGATAATCAATGTAGAGTCACATTTTTTCATATTTATTTTTCACAAAGAGTACAAGTTCACCCCAAGGTGACACACATGGCCGAATGAATCCCTTATAAAGGTTTTCTTGGAGTTTCTTCTTCAATTCCTATAACTAAATTGGTACCATTTTATAGGGATTCCTTTAAATTAGTGTGGAACCAAGTATGAGTTATATCGAGAACTCAACTTCACATTTTGGTGGAAGTCTAGGAAACTCTTTTAGGAACACATCCAAAAATTCAAAAACAATAACCATATCATCGATGTCGAGTTTCTCCCAAACCATTTGAGACAAACACACCTTCTGAATTGGAATTAAGACCCATACACTAGATGTAATCTCCGTAGGAAGTTCATACTTATCGTTATATTGATTCACGACCATAGATTCATTTTAAATATAAAATATAACATCATTTACTCAACAATTGATGTAGGATTTATGTAGAGAAAGCTAATCCATGCCTAATATGACATAAAATTCCACCAAGGTAAGAATGATTAGGTTTATAGGAAGTGAATTCCCACAAATGTCAACCAGAGAGGAATCAATATACTTGAGATGAAATCATCATACCATTGGGGGTTTTCACTGTTAATTCTACATCTAATCATTTGGGTGGAATCTTAATACCCTTATAAAATTCTTAAGATAAGAAATAGTGGTTAGATCCAAAATCTAATAATGCATTATTAGTTCTAGAGTGGATGGTAAGTGTACCTTTCACCACATAATTATCACACCCCTCATCAGAAATAGTGATCACATGATATTTCCCCTTGTCCCTCAGTTTAAGAGGTTTTTGACACCAATCATCATCACCAACCCTTGATTTTGGGCACTAGTTAGAATAATTCTCATCCTCCTTACACTTGAATCACTAAAGTGTGGGAGGTGCATTCTTTGTAGATCTTCCTCTATTTGAATCATTGGCCAACTTCTTCCCATTAGTGTGGAAATCAATTTCTCTATGGCCTTCCCTTCCACACTTAAAACACTTATTATACCCCATAAGATAATTTCCTCCATGCTTCTTTCCAAACATAGAGAATAAAGGAAGTATAATTTTCTTCTCTTCATGGTTTTTATATTTTCCTTTAAAATAAATCTTCTTTTTCTTGTTAAAACCATGAGATTGATATATAAATCCAACATCCATTTAAACTTTTATTTCACAACACAAAATATATTTGTATCTACTAATGTATCTTATGGACAATTCCCTTCTAAGACTTGGATTTAAGCCACTAAAGAACCTATCAAATTTACTTTTGGTTTAGATGATAATTCCATAAGCGCACCTCGCAAGACTTTTTAAAATTACCCTCATAAGTACCAATGGATTCATCATCATTTTACTTAAACTCAAGGAACTCCTATTCAATATTATTACAAATAACATTAAGAAATTACTTATTGAAGAATAAGTTCTTTAACTAATCCCAATATATGGATTCAATTTCATCTTGATTCCTTGTATTCATGATTAGATTACACCACTGGTCTGCTTCAACATCTAACCGATAAATAGCTAGAATGAATTTCTTGTTATCTGAACACTGGAGAACAGATAATATCTTTTCAATGGTACTTATCCAGTGTTAAAAAACAATTGGATTAAATGACCCACTTAAATAAGTTGGATATTTCCTCGTGAAGGAATCAATAGAATGTTTTTACATCCTTTACTCATTTGGAATCTTAGAAAGATTCATAGCTTGGAAATCTATGTGAGCATAGAAATAAGGTTTTTCATTCCATCTCCTATAACATTCATATTATAAAGAGAAAAATCATTTCATTGTCCATCATAATTACCATTAACATGGTTTCTTTGAGTTTTATCCATTGACTAAAACAAAAATAATAATATAGTAAGAAATAGTTTTCATAGTGAGGAACCACATAATCATGAAAAAACACTTATAGGTTGTCTAAATTATGACACCTTCCTTAATATATGAAACCCTAGTATTATCCTAGGTTATTCATAGACAACTTATTTTTAAATCCTTCATTATGGTTCATGGAGAGTTTGTGAGTTCCAAAAACATATCCCCCAAGAGTGTCAAACCAAATGTGCATTAAGGCTCGTTGTCATGTACCAAGTTATGCTCGAGTTAGAAATGATGCACCTTTTTGGAGTTATTACTACTAGGTACAACTATTCTAGGACAATATCCACTTATAGAATTCATATAGGGATGTATTTATAGGAAACCAATCGCTTTATCCTTTACCAAAATTCCAGGACATTTTCTTATACTTTTCTTCATGATTAAAAATATCCTTAGGCATGTCCTTAGGCTTCTCACTAAGTTTTTATCATCCTAGTTTCCAAATGTCAACTAAACGTTTCCTCTGATACCAGCTATAGTGACCCTCTCTTTTCATATATTGACATTATAACATTTTTACAGAAACATTAATACATTACATAAACAAACACCAAAAGACCATATTAGTCTAGTACATTTGGAAATATGGAAACATAAACACTGGTATATAACCACTAGGTTCTTCATAATTATCACCCTTATAAGACACATCATACTTAATACATATCTTCATATAATGGGGAAGGAAACATGAAACGGGGTGAGCTCAGATGCTTAATAAAGGTAAACAAGGGAGATAAGTAAGCATAAAAATGACAATAAGGGTATAGGAACATGATCATAACATTATAAGATCAAACCCTACATATCAAATATTATAAACATAAATCATGGCATAAATATTACCAATTTATAAGATAAGAATCATAAGGTAATCAAGAGCATAAACTATGAAATCATAACATAGGAAAATGACATGGAATTTTATCATACACAAAAACATTTAATATAATTCTCTATAAGTCAAGATTAATTGATAAAACGTATCAAGGTACTTCATGGGGACTACACCTACTAGGTGGGACACACCACCATTCCTAGTTGCAGATCTTTCCTTGTAATGGATCAGGTTTCCCCATCTTCCCATAGTGAATTGGGCTTCTCTATCTTCCTATAGTGGACCGGGTCTCCCTATATTCCCATATTGGATTGGGTATCCCCATCTTACATGTTCATGGTGACTACACCTAATGGGTGGGACACAGCACCATCCTTACTCATAGTTCTTTCCTTATAAGGGATCAGGTTTCCTCATATTCCTATAGTGGATCAAGCCTGCTGACTTGTTTCCCATCATTATCTCATGGGATATAAATCCTTACCCAATGAATTGGATGGAGATATAAGTCCCAACCATCACATAATAAAATAATTCATACATGTTCCAAAATATAATAATACTTTTATCATATCATGACCCATAAAAAGAGATGGGTTTCACAATAGTCATATCATAACCCATGAAATTAAATGGGTTTTATAAACATTCCATCACATCGTAACCTATGGAAAAGATATAGGTTTCAAAATCATTTCCTCAGAGCATAGCCTTTGAAAATAACAAGGTTTCAAAATCATATAACCCATGTAATATAAATGGGTGTTATAAACATCATTCTATAAAAACATAAACCATTCAAAGAAAGAATATGAATGGAACCTTTAGATCATTTTACAGAAAGGAATGAGTAACATCAATAGATCTCATCTTGGATGGAAAATAATTTTTAAATATATTTTGAAAAATTTTCTTGAGGAAAATGTCTTTTATTCTTTGAAAAAAGGATTTTTAAAACATAAAACCTTTTGAAAACTATTTTCTTTTAAAATAATTTGAAAACATATAAATTAGTCTTGAAAACATTTTAAAAACCTTTTTATTTGAAAATAATTTATAAACTTATAGAAGAAGATTGAAAACCATAAAAAAATTTAAAATCATTTTTCCATGAAATTTTTCTTAAAATATCATTTTTGAAAACATGGTTTTGGAAGTTCATAGAATTTTTCTCAAAAAAGGAAAATTGAGACAAAACTACTTTATCGATTTGGTAACTTTTGAAACATAAACCCCATGAAATATAGATTATAAAATGGATATGTAAATACCCATAAATTTAATGATAACAATCATATAATATATTCATGGTTAGTATATTCACCACACAAAAGAAATACATGGTGAATAATGTGTAAATCTCACAGAAACAAAAGTGAGACTAGATTTCCCCTTACCTTATGTATTGAATTTCTTTGTACTCGTAAAAAAATCTTGTATAATAAATATAATTTTATTATAAATATTTTACAGAACTATATTATTATATCTAAAACCATATATGGTTTTATTATGAAATTATATTACCTGCTTATTAACAATTCTAAGTTATGGTTTTGCTTTGGGTAATATTTGCTTTGTTTTTCACATGTGTCTTAAATTATTATATTTTTTATCCTCCTACTTATATCATGATTTATAGAATTTAAACTATGATATAAATATCATTTATATTCATTATATATGTATTTATAATAATATATATAATATATAAATATGAAGTGGAATACACTATTCATGGAGATGTTAGGTCGTACATACGCATGAATGTTGTTTCCGTTTTTTTATATTGAAAGAAAGAAAGTAAATGAAATATATGTGTATATATAATATCATTAAATTATAATTATTATGTCATATATATAATATAATTCCACTAAATCAATCCTTAATACATTCTATGTAGTGTGTGAATGAATCACATCACTTTGAGGAGGTGGTAGTCTACACTTCCCTAAACGAAATTATCGTATTTAAAAAAATGTAAAGCATGGAGGTATGTGTTATATAATAATTCTAGAAACATAAATACATGATATATATATATATATATATATCATATATAAATATATTTTTATTATAATTCCCAATCATTATAGGTGTTAAAGGAAAAACAAACAACATCATTTCGTGAGGCGGTAGTTCGTCATACACAAGAACGGTAAGTTCATTACCCATTAGATGGAAGTGTGTGTAATTATAGGTATAAACATTATATTAAAAACATATAATTATATTTATGATACTGAGGATATTATTTATTCATGGAATAAGAATAATTTAGGTAGTGGAGAAAGAAAATAAAGGAAAAGAGCTTGAGGAAGGATGTTACCTCTTCTTTGGGTAACACCTTTTGGTTTTCACCAAAGGGCTTCCTTGGTTAGATTTATTCCCAAAGGGAGGCTTCAATGAGGAATATAGGGATGTTGGGAAGTGAATTGGGTAAATAATTTCCAAAATTAATTGGTTTGAGAGGTGTGAATAAAGGGGAGAGGTGATGGCCTTTTATAAGGGAGGGGGGACACACTTGGCATTTTTGAAAACAAGTTAGGTGTACCCATATTTTTAACTAAAAAGGGTCATAAAAACAACCAAAATAAATAATGTAAGGTTTATGGATGAAATATTTCCATACAGTGGGTTTTTTATAAGTTTCTAGCTTATTGTTTCCCTTAAGTTTAAGGTTTAGTCCCTTATTAAGCTTAATTTTACTGTAATCATTGTAATTAATTTTAATCAATTTCACTAATATTTTTGGTAAAAATTTAATTTGATCTTATTAGAATATAAATATTACACTGATTACAACCATCTATGTCTATTTTTAAAAATTCAGTTCACATAAGTGTAAAAATTAAGTTTAATGTTAATCCCACGGATGTGGCGAGAAAGCGGGTTTTTAAAGTTAGAATGTTCAAATGTTCATTAAGATTTTATATCTAAATTCAATATAAAAATGAGTAAATCGGATTAAATTGAATTAAAATATGTATAATTGATTTATTATGACTTTAAAACTAACATAAACTATAATTTAACAATATAAATAAATTAGATGAAAAATAAGTTTGAATTAAAAGTCAGTATTTTTCACTATTTATCCAAAAATGAAGTTTCTTAGAAAAATCCCAAAAAAACACCCTAAGATAATGATGAAATTTTGAATTCAAAAATGAATTTAATTTTATGAAATTAAATTTATAAAATTATCTAAAATAAATTTTATTATTTTTCACAGAAGGATATAAAAAGCAGTTCTTTTAAGAAAATAGTATTTTCAAATATTTAAAGACTTTACTAAAAATTATATGCATTATTATCAATATGATTTATTCATATAAAACCATTTTAAAAATTAGTTATTACTATTCATATTACTATATTTAATGTCTAGGTTATAACTGCCTCGTTTAAATAATTATAATAATGAAATGATGTTTCAGAGAATCTCATTGTTACATGTAATGCAAGCCAAGTCAGTGTTTCATATAATGAAAGTTTGACTTAGTGTAGCGTGCAATGAATGACATCAAATAAAATTAATTTATTTCCAAAAAAAGGTTCACAAGAACTCAGGGTGTTGCAGTGGTGCTAAATTTCATGTGATATATAGTAGTGCACACACACACACCAACTAACAGAATACATACATATATATGTGTGTATATGTATATACCAACATCATATATATATATTAATGTATATAAATATAAATAAATGAATATAAATATATATGTATATAAATATAGACTAATATACATAAATACATATAAATATCTATGCATAAATGCAATTATATATAATTTTTAAATAAATATTTATAAATATATATAAATTATAAATAAATATACATAAATTTATAGAAATACATACAAATATGTATATATATAGTACATAATAAATCACCAAAATATTCAAAACCACAACAATTACAACATTATCAAATTAATAGGAATGTAAATCCATGGAATAAAATCATCAACGTCCCAACAAGAATATGAATACACTCTTAAATGAATCTAAAATCACATCAAATGTTCAAAAATCATGGTATTAGAATTGAAAAACTCGGTTTTAGAGGCTTTTTGGTCCTTTCTACATCAAAAAATTAGTGTTCAATTCCTTCCTTGATAAACATGGTGTATATATTTTCGAAATATTTGATTTAAAATGTGATAGATTCCAAATGGTCACACGGATCAAAAGTTATGGTTGTTTGAAGTCCAAGTTAGGTTTTCAATTTATCTTAGATCATTCATTAATTTATATAATTTTTATGTCATTCAATTGTTATTAAATTACTATTACTCAATAATAATTATAAAATTATTAATTAATATTATTTTTTAATTATTTTATAATCCATTTTTCACTAAATATCTTATATTTTAATGTAAATTCTACTTTAGTTTTATATAAATCATATTTAATAAAATATATTATATTTATATCAATGTAAATATATTTATATATTAATATAAGATTTTTAGTGATATATAATTTTTTTATGAAATATATCTTTTATCGGTGCTCAAAAAAATCTGATAAAAGGGTGCTCTTATCAGTGCTAAAACAAAAGCGTTAATAAAGACCCTTTATCAGAAATTTTTTAGTGATGATAAATGCACCCTTTATTAGTGATTTTAGCTGTTATTGATAAAGGCACTCTTTTTATCAGCATTTTTAACTAGTGGTGATAAAGGGAATCACTAAATTTCACATGATCTGTATTATTATACACATCCACACACTAACCAGCCAAATACATATAAATATATATATCAGCATCATGTATATAAATATACATTAATGTATATAAATATACATAAATGGATATAAATATATATATATATAGACTAATATGCATAAATGCATATAAATATCTATGCATAGATGAAATTATATATAATTTTAATATTTATATTGATAAATACATATAAATTTAAAATAAATATGAAGAAATATATAGAAATACATAAAAATATGTATATATAATAGATAATAAATCACAAAAATAGGGGAAACCATAATAAATACAACACTATAAAATCAATAGGAATGTAAATCCATTGAATAAAATCATAGAAAATCCAATAATAATATGAAACAATTCTTAAACAAATTTTAAATCACATTGAATGTTCAAAAATCATGGTATTCAAACAAAAAACTCAGTTTTAAAGGCCTTTATAACCTTTTTAACCTCTAAAAATAATGATTAGAGAATTCCTTAATAAGCATGGTATATATCTCTTTGTATCATTCAATTTGATATGTGGTGGATCCCAAATGGATATCGAGATCAAAATTTGCCACTTTTTGAAGTTCAAGTTATGTTTTCAACTTATGTTAGACTGTTCACTACTTTGTTGAATTTTTATGTAATCCAATCATTATTAAATGACTATTACTGAATAATAATTAGTAAATTATTAATTAATATTATATTTTAATTATTTTATAAGACATTTTTCACTAAATATCTTATATATTAAGTGTGAATGCATATTTAGTCTTATATAAATCATATTTATTAAAATATTTATATTTATATCAATATAAATATATTAATATATTAATATATGTTTTTTAATGATATAATTTTTTATAATGAAATATATATTTTATCTGTGCTAAAAAAGTGATCATAATACACTACTCAAATATAAAATATTTGTGATGGGTTATTTACGATGGGACCCCATCTCAAATGACCCATAGTTGAAAAACACGTCGCAAAAGTTATTATTTGTGCTGGGTCATCACAAAAATATTATTTTTTTGCAATGGAGGTGGCACACATCACAAAAAACTTTTACCAGTTATATATATATATCAGAATTTGTGATTATATTGTTCACCCATTGCAAATAATATAAAAAAATTAATAAATTATAAATTATAAATTAAAAAAATTATCATGAAAATATAAAAAAATGAAATATATAAAACCATAAATATCTGAATTAATAAAAATATTGTAAAATATTTGTTCATTCAAATTTTTATTATAATAAATGTGTCAAAAAATACATAAATCCTTGAGGAGAGGTCATCTAAAGGAGGTGGTGTAGGAAACTCTATCCCTTTACCCTACACCAAGCATCACATGTACTCCATCATATTCTTTTGTTACTGCTCATATAATCAACATTGCTCCTCTTGTTGTTGTTGTTGTCGATAACACTCTACATGCTCTTTATGATGGGTCTCTATAACCTCATTCTAAGCTCACATCTTCTCCTCATACTCTACAACTTATGATGAAGACTCTCCATAAGCTCCCCTCGAGCTAGATGACAACAACGCAATAATACTATAACAACTTCCAAGTATAAATTGAGAATCGATACCAATAACTCAGTCCTTCTCGAAAGTATACTTAGTTGCCTGAATCCATGTTGCATCATCAAATCTTGATGCATTGGTGGCCTGACCCTTAGTCTCGGACTGACTCTACTCAAGCATGTGAGAATTCACAACCTCATATGACTCCTTCAAATGCAATCAAAATTAAAATAGTTAAAATATTATTTTTAGTTAATTTTAAAACTCAAAAAAAATTGTCACTTATGAAAACCAAAATGCAATAAATGACCCACAACATTGTTAAATGTTTCAGAACTCCTCAAATCACATTTCTTACATGAACACTTAATTTCTCCTTCTAAAAAAATTCTAGATTAGATTATGCAAATGATAAAAAATATTTGACACCCTCAATATATATAGGAATTATACCAAAACTATTTGGATTCATGTGATGATTTATCCAATTGTGATCTTGTAATAAATAATTTTTTCTACTTCCTTGTTCCATATATTTCTAAAAAGTAATAAATAAAAATATTTATTATGATTAATATGATATAAGGAAGAGACTATCCAAAAAAATTATAAAGTCAAAAAATTAAAAATTTCTTGTAAATATTATCAATTCTATCTAATTAACGCTAATTTTTTATAATTCCACAAGTTACCACAAATTTTTTATAATTACCAATATTTTATATAATTAACTTTATTTAACATTAAGGCAAATAGAAGGACAACCTAGGGGCATGAGGGAAGCATGGAGTGGAGGGGATAAAGGCGACGGTAGAGGGAAAGAATTTCTATATCACTGAATTTAGACTATTGTAGAATAGGCATGAATGGATAAACCTATGAGTGACGGAAGAGGAATCAGATGTGGGAGATAATAATGAAATTCTTAGTATATTATTTCTCTTTTTTGGTTAAATATATCATCATTAGAAAATAATATTTTACCTATAATTGTGCATTTACATTATGATTATCAGTAAAACATTATTTTGTCATGAAATTATATTGAACCAAAAGGGGGGCTCACTAACCATTTCATTGTGATCTCTCACATATGTTTTATCTTCTGGTACTCATAGGTTTACTCATGACTATCTCTCCTTCAAATGATATGAACTTAGGTCCACCATAATTATTTCACTTTATCCTCACCTTCATCCCCTCCACTCCATGCTTCCAATGCACCCCTTAGACATCCTTCTATTTCTAATTGTGGTTAATTGTGGTAATTAATGCTCATTAATGATATTTTTTACTAATTAATGCTCATTACCAATATAGTTTACTAATTAATTCTCATTACCGGTAATTTTTACTAATTTATTCTTGTTAATAGTAATTTTTACTAATCACCACACATTATCAATAATTTTTACTAATCATCGCTCATTATCGATAATTTTTACTAATTACCACTTACTCAACTATTTTTTACTAATTAAAGATTATTTTCGCTAATTTTTATTAATTACACTAATTTTTTATAATTTTAACTAATTATCGCTCATTTTTACTAATTTTTACTAATTTTTACTAATTCACGCTCATTACTACTCATTTTTACTAATTACCACTATTTTCTACTAATTGCAGCTCATTACCATTAATTTTTACTAATTACCACTCATTAATGATAATTTTTATTAATTACCACTCATTACTGGTAATATTTACTAATTACCACTCATTATCAGTAATTTTTACTAATTACCACTCAGTAACAGTAATTTTTACTAATTACTGCGGATTACTGGTAATTTTTACTAATTACCCCCTCTTTATTGGTAATATTTACTAATTTCTACTCATTATCGATAATTTTTACTAATTTTCACTCATTATCCATATTTTCTATTAATTACCACTCATTATAGATAATTTTTACTAATAACCACTCTTTATTAGTATTTTTTACTAATTGTTGTACATTATCACTAATTTTTACTAATTAAAGCTCATTTTCACTAATTTTTTCTAATTGATGCTCATTTCCACTCATTTTTTATAATTTTAACTAATTATCACTCATTTCTACTAATTTTGACTAATTTTTACTCACTATCACTCATTTCTACTAATTACCGCTATTTTCTACTAATTACCGCTCATTACCAGTAATTTTTACTAATTACTGCTCATTATCGGTAGTTTTTACTAATTTTCGCTCATTATTTGTAAGTTTTTCTAATTTCCACTCATTTCCAGTAACTTTTACTAATTACTTCTCATTTTGAGTAATTTTTACTAATTACCGATCATTATTGGTGATTTTTACTAATTACGGCTGATTACCATTAATTTTTACAAATTACCGCGCATTAACATTAATTTTTACTAATTTACTCTCATTACCAATAATTTTTACTAATTACTACCCATTTTTTGTTAATTTTTACTAATTATCGCTCATTACCTCAAATTTTTACTATTTACCACTCATTACTGTTAATTTTTTGCTAATTTTCGCTCATTACCAAGAATTTTTTAATAATTACTACTCATTACTGGTATTTATTAATAATTACCACTCATTACTGATATTATTTACTAATTACTGCTCATTACTGGTAATTTTTACTAATTACTGCTCATTACCGCTAATTTTTACTAATTACTATTCATTACCGAAATTTTTTATTAATTACACTCATTGCCAGTAATTTTTACTAATTTCTACTCATTGCCAGTAATTTTTACTAATTTCTTCTCATTACTAGTAATTTTTACTAATTACCACTCATTTCAAGTAATTTTAACTAATTAATGCTCATTACCAGTAATTTTTACTAATTGACTCTCATTTCTGCTGTTTTTTACTAATTACCACTCATTACCAATAGTTTTTATTGATTACCGCTCATTAACTGTAATTTTTACTAATTGATGCTTATTTTAACTAATTGTAACTAATGAATGCTCATTTACGCTAATTTTTACTAATTAACGCTCATTTCTGCTAATTTTTACTAATTAACGCTCGTTTTTGCAAATTTTTACTAATTCTCACTCATTACCGGTCATTTCTACTAAATATGGATATTTTCTATTAATTAGCGGTCATTTATAATAATTACCACTAATTTCTAATAATTACTGCTATTTTTTACTGATTACCGCTAATTTTTACTGATTAACGCTCATTTTTACTAATTTTTTCATAATTGCTAATATTTACCATTAATTACTAAAAAATAATTTTAATTAATATTAATTTCTAATTACTATTAATTATTAAAAATTATTTTAAATTATTATTACTTATTATTATGATCTCTGAATTATTGCTAAGTTCTGGTAATTAGTACTATTTCTCTATCAATGATAAGAAGTTACTACTAATCACAATTACCTACTGAAAATTAAAAGTAATTACTACTAATTAAAACTAATAACTTCTAATTAAAAATAATAACTGGAAATTAAAACTAAATACTTCTAATTAAAAATAATTACTTCTACTTAAAACTAATTAATGTTAATTAAAACTAATCACTGTTAATTAAAACAAATTACTTCTAATTAATAATACAAATTTCTAATATAAAATGAAATAAAAACATTAAAAAAAATTAAAAAAAATATATTAAACAAATTCCTCAAAATTGATGCTTTTATGAGATGAAAATACGAAAGTATTTCTTATAAAAATTAAAAAAAGTAAAGGAATAAATTAAGAGGATAAAATGAGAAGGGTAGAGATAAGGAGAGGTAATAAGAGGAATGTGAGGGGAAAATTGGGTAGGCATATATACAGGTTAGATTAATAGCGAGGGGACTATTTGTGATGGGTATACCATCACAAATATTACTCGTTATAAATAAATGTGTCGACGATAAAAAAAAAGTTATTTGTGATAGAAACCATCAAAAATACTCTTTTGCTGACACATTATTTTCCATGGGTTATAAACTCTCATCATAAATAACTATTATGATGAATAGTATTTACAACGGGAGAAAGTACCCATCGCAAATAATGGTTCCCACCGTTTTTTATGCATGAATTCCAAAGTTATTTGCAATAGAAAACCTTTATCAGGGAAAATAATTGTTTATTTAGGATTATTTGTGATGGGAAATGAATCTCATCGCAAATAGTCCTTATGTAGGGACTATTTGCAATGGGCAACGGGCCTGTCACAAATCGCCTGTCTCAAATGTGTGTTTTTTCCATAGTGATGGGTGCCTTAATCAGCACTAAAATAGAAGCATTGATAAAGGCACCCTTTATCCACACTTTTGTTTTAGCACTAATAAATCCACCTTTTATCAGTGTTTTTAGCTAGCACAAATAAAGGAACCCCCTTTATTAGTGTTTTTAGCTAGTGCTGAATTTTAAATGATCTGTAGTAGTGCATGCACACATAATAACCAATAGAATACATATAAATATATATATAACAACTTCATATATATAAATGTACATTAATATATATAAATATATATATATATATAATTTGACTAATATGCATAAATATGTATAAATATCTATGCACTGATGCAATTATATATAATTTATAAATAAATATTGATAAATATATATAAATTTTACATAAATATACATAGATGTATAGAAATATATACAAACATGTGTATGTAATAGATAATAAATCACCAAAAGAGGTAAAACCACAATAATTAAAACACCGTCAAATCAATAAGAATGTAAATTCATGGAATAAAATCATAGACATCCCAACAAGCATATGAAGACACTCTTAAATAAAGTTGAAATCACATCGAATGTTCAAAAATCATGGTATGAGAAAAAAAACGTTGTTTTGGAGGCCTTCGGGGCCTTTTGACTTCAAAAAAAAGTGATTGGGGTTTTCTCCAATGAACACAGCATATATATCTTCACATGCTTCAATTTGATATGTGGTATAGACCAAATAGACATCTAGATCAAAAGTTATTTTTGTTTGATGTTTAAGTTATGTTTTCAACTTATCATAGATCATTCATTAATTTATTGAATTTTTTTGTCATCCAATTGTTATTAAATGACTTTTACACAATAATAATTAGAAAAAATAATTAATATATTTTTTTAATTATTTTATTAACAATTTTCGCTAAATATCATATATATTAAGTGTAAATGCATATGTAGTCTTATATAAATCATATTTAATAAAATACATTGTATTTATATCAATATAAATATATTTATATATTAAAATGTGATTTTTAATTATATATAATTTTTTATGAAATATACTTTTTATCAGCACAAAAACAAAATCGTTGATAAAGACACACTTTATCAGCACTTTTTTTACACTAATAATGACACCCTTTATCAGCTCTTTTAGGTGGCACTGATAAAGGCGCCCCCTTTTTTCAACTCGAACTGAAGTCCTTCAATATTTTTTATTTATTTTTTGATAATCCCCCTTTTATGGGTTAAGGGGGAACCCTTACATGACTAGTAGGCCTAGAGGCACAAGACCAGTTACATGACCCGAAGGAACAAGGCACAATCCATAATACATGACCTGAAGGCCTAAGACTCAACAACATAAGAACTACCCCTCCCTAGCATGTACATCATTTAAGGCATCTAGCTCCCCACCTCACATAGATGATCATCTAGTATTACTCCATGTAGAGTTTCACGATGCCTGGTACCAATGGAAATTGTCATAACCTCTCATCCTTCAAATCCATTCAACTCTACTCTAGTGGATGCTACTTGCTCTAAATCCTCATCTAGGGCATGCACCTATGTGATCTACCCAGGCTGCTTCTTTTTGGTCCTTTTTGGCTCGGAGGCCTGGTGGCATGAAGTCCTATGGTGAGCTGAAGGCCCTGTGGGCCGAAGGCCCTGTGACTCGTAGGCCCAAACTGGTGGCCCGAAGGCCCAAATCGGATGAATAGTTCTGGCTGATAGAGTACCATACAGTACCAACTACAATAATTTCTATAGTAACAGAATATTCACCCCCACCCAGATTTGATTCTGGGTCTTTCGGATGCCAAGAAGTAGCCTCTACCACTCGATTACAGGCTCGTTGGAATAAAGGAAACCCTTTTATTAGTGATTTTAGTTATCACTGAAATTCATAAGATCTATAGTAGTGCACACACACATACACCAACCAACAGAGTACATATAAATATATATACTAACATCATATATGTAAATCAACATTAATGTATATAAATATAAATAAATGGATATAAATATATATAAATATATACTAATATTAATAAATACATATAAATATATATGAATTGATGTAATTATATATAATTTTTAATAAATATTGATTAATATATATAAATTATAAATAAATATACACAAAAGTATATAAATTCATACACATATGTATATATAATGGATAATAAATCACTAAAATAAGTAAAACCATGAAAATTACAACAACATCAAATTGATGGGAATGCAAATTCATGGAAAAAAATCATAGACGTCCCAACAAGCCTATTAAGACGCTCTTAAACGAAGCTGAAATCACATCGAATTTTCAAAAATCATGATATTTGAATAAAAAAACTCATTTTTGGAGGCCTTCTGATCCTTTAGATACCATAGAAAAATAGTGACAAGGGATTTCATTCATATTTTTGTTTTATATCTCTGCACAGTCTTCGATTTGATATGTGATAGAGCCCAAACAAGCACCTGAATCAAAATTTATAGGCGTTTGAAGTTGAAGTTCAATTTTTAAATTCTCTTAAAATAGTAATAAATTTTATTATTTTAATTATTACCAAATTATTATCTAATTTCATTGTATTTAATTTCATAAGCTTTGATTTGACTAGTTGTGGATCTAAAATGGACACTCAGATCAAAAGTTATGGTAATTTGATGCTAAAATCTGATTTTCAACATATCCTAGAATTAATTTTAGTCTGAAATAATTACTGACTCATAATAATAAATAATTAATAATTAACACATAATAATTAATTTAAATTTTAAATTATCAATAATAAATTATTATTAATAATTAATATTAATTTATTTTTTATTATTTAATATTTTTTAAATTATTTTTAGTGGTAGTTTTTTAAAAACTGTTACTAATTCTTGGTGGTTTTAAAAAAACTGTTAAAAAAAATTAAAAAAATTGATTTAACCACGTTTTTTCAAAAACCACCACTAAAAATAAACAAAAAAATTAAGAAACAATTTAAAAGGAGGTTTTTGATAAATAGCCTCTAATTTTTTTTAAGAATTATTTAGCGGTGGATTTAAAAACTGTCATTAAAAACCCACTATGAAATTCTATTTTTCCTATAGTTTCTGTATATGAGAATATATAATAATATGCATATATGTATTTAATCCAAATAAACAAACATACATAGAAAGTGGCTTTTGGCTTGAAAAAGGGTAGCTTTGTGTGATACATAGGCAATGGTTGTTACATACAAACATACACACATACATATGTACATACATAAATACATGCATGAATTTAATTACACACACACATAGAACAGATGAGCAAAGAGTATATTTGTGTGATACATTGACAGTGGTTGATGTATAGTAAACTATCTTGGTGTTGATTTAGCATATTGATGTGAGGCAAGAAGATTCAACATTTTTTGCATTGTAGATTCTCAGCATCTGCGTGCAAGCATGAGACAAGTGATGGGTCATGAATGTGTGTGTTTTTCATGCATGCATGTCATAACCACCTCCCCCCAAATGTACCCCTCCTGAGACAACAATGATATAAGGAATATAATAATGCCTGAATCCCACCTCTAATAGGCCATGGGTTGATGATAAGTAATCATGGTATTACATGCACATATGGGAGGCATTACCCTCTAAGATTTAAGAATCGGAAGATAAGATAGAACAATCACCAAACAAATCCTACTCATAATAATGGTAAGAAGACCCCAAGTATATAAATGTAATGTCATACAAAAATGATACAACTAAAAGGAAATAAAATAACCAAAATAAAGCCTTGATAGTGATCTTAAAGCCCAAATATCTCTTGAACAACTCCTCAGACTAGGAAAGTCCAACTTGATCACCAACCATCTCTTGGGACCTAAAAATAGTTTATATATACGTAGGGTGAGCATAACATGTATACTCAGTAGGATCCTCCCTGCAACCTCTCATGCAAAATGTTAAAGAAACATACTAAATCTCAGTGAGTAAACAAATGAAACTAACCCATCACCTAAATGGGTTTACTATTCTTTACCCATACTCACCTTGGTTACCTCTCACCATGTAACGCATACAAGAGATCATATAATATAATAACAAAACAAGTATACCCTATTACCACTTCCCCACTAGTATGTCTCTCTTCACCAGTATCTCACATCTTAATCCAACTCTCTCTAAAAGAATACAGCCCGAAAACACCTAGGTTAAGTATCAAAACATGCACCTCATGCATCACTTAATCACATCATCTCATCCACATATTCATATATAACCAGGTATTTTCTAGAATCCACCACAACCTGTATATCGTGTTTCATACATCAGGTATTATACTTAAAGCCATCACAACTCATACACTGAGTAAGGTACCTTAAGCCATTACAACCCATACACTTCATACCTATAATAATCCTTTAGATATTATTTCTGGTGATACGTGTGTGTAAAATAACCACAATCCATTACATCCCTCTACTCACATATATGGGTAAACTAACTGTCTTTCATATCAACACATAATACTACAAAGAGAAGAGAGAGGGGCTAGTGGGGGAAGTCATTCATCCATCATCCCACTGGGATGTTTGGGAAAACACCCTCCAAGAGTCCACCAGGTGTCAGACTCCATAACCAATATGGGTGGGGTAGCATATGAAATCAAAAAACATACATGATATAATATATCTCATAACCACACTATGGTCATAACCTAGTATTATACTCAAATACATATAATGTATCTCAGACACCCAACTACCACTACTAATAACTAGATATCCTATGAGTACACAAGCATCAAGCCTCATTTTAATTTTTTATTTATTAATTAATTAATTATTCCATTATCATTTCCATGATTAACATCTTAAATCCTCTGAGCCAAGTGATGGGGGCACTATTAATTTTTTTTTCTTGTATTTTCAAGTATGACACAACATCAAAGAAAACATCAAGAACCACCCCATTCTTTCATCTATTCATTTATCATTTATTAATCATTTAGGAACTCTAGGATTCAGCCCAATCTACCACGTAAAAGGTTCACTCACAGTACGTAGCATCAAAATCCTTTACAAAGTCGGAAATTGATTATATAAATAATAAGTGGTCATCGTCCAATTAATCAAGATGATTCAATATTAATAAAGCATGCAACTTCCAACACATCAATAAGAAAGCCTAGCTTCAACCCATTCTATCAGTCCTAGTTTCATCCCCGACACCACTACATGTAATAACACATCTCACATCCCATGCCAATATCACTATCATCATAACAGGAACCATGTGCCACCATCACATCCTTGTGAATCCCCACCCATATCAAATCAACAATCACCCATCACAATTTCACATCATAGCCTCAGGAATCCCCGCCCATTTTTTCAACTGTACAAAGTTTTCATTTAATCACATTAAATATCTAAATCCATATAATCTAAATACATATAAAATTTATTATTCAACACATAATTTCAAGGAAACTACTGAAAAAATAAACATGGAAATCCATCCTTTATCAAAAAACATTAGGCTCACTCAACCCTAAAGCAATGATTTAAGGAATCATTCAATTTTCATAACTTTCATTAATTAATTGATTAATTTAACAATTAATCCCAATAACTCTAGACTTTTAATTTTTCTAAATCTGAATATTATTTATTTAATTTTTAATTCCACCCTAAGTTATTATTTCAAATATATTATCAATATAAATGATAATTATTTCAACATGCCTCTTTAATTCCTTATCTAGCTACTGACTTTACGTTCTTAAACCATTTTCATTAAATTAAACATTATAAACCAAGTATACCCAACATGATAACTAAATAATAAATATAGATATCACAATATCTAGCAAATCTTATAGGAAATAAAACATATACATTAAAAACTAGTGATCACACATCCCAAAATTTTCAAATATTAATATTAATATTTCTATAGGTGATAATATGTACTTACAGTTATTATAATTTCATCAAATTCTAACATGAGATAACATCCTTAAGAAAGTATAATAATTTTATGCATGAAATAAAATGGTCTTAACAAAATAATAATCACAAATTCACATGAGTTAAACAATATTAATTTTAATTACTTAATATCCAAAATTATAAACATAATTCTCATCAAAATTATTTATGTTTTTAACACTGCAGCATCCTATCATTTTATTTTATCAATAATAATTAGGTAAAGTCATGAAATTATCCATTTCTCTCTCCTAGATAATTTTCCAGAATAATTATCATTATTCCACTACATGAAAAATACTTATTTCATCTTTCTTCTGATAATCTTATAGATTATTAAATCGTTGTTTTTTACTTCATGAGTTAAACATTAAACTTAATTACTGAAATTATTATCAACAATATTCATTTCAATAAAAAAATCAAGATAAAATTATTTATCTTTGGAATGAAATATTATTTCTAAATACATTGTAGAATTTAAACAAAAATATACTGCATGTGATGACATTTTAAAGAGAGAGTAATGTTTCCTGGTCTTCACACAAACTTTAATCATGTGATTATTTCCATATTATTATATGATTAAGGTAAATCATATAAATTTAAAAAAAGAATCTAAAGCATGTTAATTTTACATTGGCTCAATATAAAAATAAGAAGAAGCCGTAGACCCCTACCTCAATTCATAACCGAGTAAATATTATAAATGATGTTCATAGGGATCGACACAAATACATAATTGTCTAATTCCTTATATTTAACAATTTAAATACAAAAAAATGATTTAATTAAATTTGGAAAAATAACCTTGATTCCTATGAAAACAAACTATGATATTACCTTCTACTCATCAAGATGAATCCAACTAAACAAATGGTGCATTAATCTTTTTAGTATAGAGGGAGATATAATAGATATAATTTGAGGAATTTTAGGTGTTTTATTTACCTAATTTTTAATTCTCAAAATTCGTTTATTAAAATTACAACACATGATTTCAAAATTTACACCATTTTTATTTTATAAATATAACCCATATTTCAATATGGGGTTTCACTATTCAATTTACATTTGAATAATTAAAATCAAAATTTTAATTTGATAAGTGTTTTGAATTCAGATGTTGGCATGTGTTTTTCTCCCTTCAATTATCGATTCATCTTCTCACATCTCTTCTTATGTGCCTCCCCCATTCTTTATTATTATTATTTCTTTTAATTATTATTACCTATCCTTAATTACTTTCCATTTACTTTTTTCATTAATTCATAACACACTCCCTCTCTCTCATCATTCTTCCCAACCCTTACGTTTTTTTTACTTATTTTTTTTTCAATGCCACTCTCCTAATATATATATATATACATATATAATAATTATTATTATTCATATAATATCAATATATATATACATCCTTTTATAATAGAAATATTTTTGAAATATTTAATATTAATATAAATCATGTAAATATATATTTACACACATATATAACATGTTACATGATGTGAAAAACAATTTATTAACATGTAGTGTTTCCAGCTCTTCCATGATCCCATAAAAAAGATATTAATTTTATTTATGATATATTTCAAAAAAAATAACAAAAAACCTTAAATATATAATAACCACTTTCTGTGTAACCAAAAGGAAATATTTATTAGGCTATAACTTCGCAAACCCTATGCATCTAGGGAAAAGATAAATTTAGGGCTCAAAAATATGATATCTTACAATCGATACCTCTTAAACAATTATCTTCCTTGAGAATTAAAATAAAACTGGGAAAAATAGAAAAAGGGAGAGGGATAGTTTAATCACACCACAAGATACCTCTCAATGATCTCGATATAATCAGAATGCAACAACCACTAGGGAAAATAAGTGTAAAGCTACACAAAACTTTTGTTAAAATGGAGGATGAGCAAGTAACCAAATACCCAAGATGTATCTTAAGAGATACCTTGGAGTTTATTTATAAATAGTTATAATAATAACATAACACTCAAGTCTGATGTGGGACACACACTCCAACACTCTTCTCAAGCTAGGTTTCCATGCGATGAGGGAAAGGGGTGCTAATGAGAGGGGGTCATGGATGTTATCGCAATAAATGGAGAAGGGGTGCATTGGGAAAGGGGGAATGGTTTTTTCATGATTCCTTTGGGTGTTAGGTCAATTAATAGGAGATGGAGGTATTGTGGAAGTTTGGGCATCGATGGAGGTAACAACGGTCCATGGTGTAAGAGCTACTGATAGTGGACGATGGCGATGACAGTGGGAGGTGTCGGTGTCAGTGGAGGTTCAGCGGTGGAGCATGGAAGTTAGAAATAGTGATGATGGGTTTGACATCATGTATAGATTAGTCATAGAGGTCCAATTAAGGGTTTATGGGGGTGATTCCATGTTGGTAGCGACAACAAGAATTGGGAATGACTATGGAGGGGGCAGCCGACTAAAATGATTCGACTGGGAGTTTTCACCCCTATAGGGGAAAATCCCTGATAAAAACCCTAGGTGGGGAGAGAGAAAGGATAAACAAGAGTCACGGGTTAGATAACCTCCCATGATACTATGTTAGAATAGAGTAGGATTAAGTAACATAATCCCCAAGATTCCAGTTAAGAGAGCCCTTGGAGTTTATTTATAAAGAATTATAATAATAAGAGAACACTCAAGTATTGTGTGGGACACACACTCCAACAACTTTAAATGATATCCCAAGGTAGATACATATCAAATAGGAGTAAGGTCTTTAAAAAATAATTACCTCAATGGAGGAGATCCATCTCATATATCTACATGATATCAAATAATTCATCCCAACAAAACAAGCTTAAATAAATTAGAATATTGAGTATGCATTTATGACTCTCACTCCTAAGAAAGGTCACATAGATAACCAAAACTAAACCAATAAGAAATACATATCAATCAATTATTATAAAAACATTCTTTTCTACTCAATTTATCATTCTTAATTTTAATTAATTATTTTTTTATCCACCCTATATTTTCAAAGACTTTAAAAATAATTTTTTATTTCACATTTCATACCTTTTATTTCAAGAAAACATTAAAAAAATTTAAAATCCCATTCCTCTACTTTAAAATCATCCAAATTCAAATCATAAAACATTTCACACCCTTTTCCTTTCATCTAATTTCCACCTCAAATCATTATCCCAACTCAAGAACATTTTCTGGATATTAATAAATATTTTTAAAAAAATAATTGTCATGGGTTTTTACCACACACAACATGCCATTTCAAACCATTCATTAAGAGTCTAAAATTCAACGTATGACATTAAATGTAAACAAAACATGAGGTTGGGATAATCCATTTTATCCAGCTTTAAAACTATTTCCAAGTTTGTTAACAAACTTATTTACCAAGAGTGCATTCATGAAAAACTAGGATTTGATGTTTCAATTTCTATTTAGCATTTACCACAAGTGCATGTCATTAATTTTAAGAGTTATATATCAGCTTCATATAACATTCTCTCATCATAATATTCACCAAGATCAATGAATCTACCACGAGCATACAAGTCAAAGGAACTCATCCACTACACCATGATATTATCTTATTTCAGTGGAACTAGCTTGACCATATGGTTTTAAAACATTTCATAACATAACGTGTCATGATGGATGAAGTGTGCCCTCTTTTTATATCCTCAAGGTTATATCACACATTACTAATACAAGAAAAATCCCTTCTGAGGATTTAAGTCCACCAGGACATAACCATATTATAAACAAGGTCACATGCACAACCCACAACATACAAGAATTTAATTCATAAAATAAAGAGTAATTAATCCTATACTAGGCAGGAATAAATTAAAGTCAACTTATAATATTCTCATTTCCCCAAACTAGGGCCCCTTTTACTTAGAATGAGTGAATAGTATATTGTTTAATACAAAGAATACATACAATAACCCCTTACCCTGGAACAAATCTCCACCACATTGGGCCTTAGAGAAGAGTATAGGATGTGAATGATGATGATAACCCCTCCCCCCAAACCAAATAAGGGACCAAGGAGAGAGTAAATAGTGACCTCTTCCCCCAGACCAAACAAGGGCCCAAAGAGAGAGTAAGATAATGATGTGAACAAGGTTAAAAAACTCCTTTCACTAGAACATGTCTCTATCTCAACACCAAGCCCAAGGAATAGTTTATGCATACCATATCTGAAGGATAATAGGTGTGGGTTGGAAAAAAAGGTTGGAGTGATACAAACAATCATGGATAAAGGTTTTATTTGGTGGGTTTTAATCAAAGGAATGAGGAGGTTTCCATACACTCATTGTGAAGGGATAGAAATCAAATAATGATTATAAATATGGTCATTCACTTAAAAGGGATAATAATAGAAGGGTTTTAGGCTCAAAATTTTAATTCAAAGATCTCATCACACATTAATATCATAACTCATAAATCCCATAATGTAGGGAAAACATAACTGGAAAAAAATTCATCCACTCTTGGGGTCGAAGAAAGAAAATCAATCTGGAACTGATCTCAGAACATCCCTCACAAAATAGCCAAATCCTCATAAACTCCAAAGAACAAGAACTATTATTTTCAAGCTGACCAACGCAGCATCATCACAATAAAAGAAACTTAGTGTTATCTCTTTCAGCATGATTCAAACTAAAGGCTATCACTACCTCCTCTAACGAAAACTATATCCCACAACCCAAAACAGATCCCTCATACTTATATAGACTCTGATCCTAGAACACTTGAAGTGTCCTCCTCCGAGCATTGTTGTTGTTGTTATCCACTCCATGGTGATTTTACAACACATATTTTTTAACGTCTTCATCATGAACCTGGTTGGGATGCTGACCTAGAGTCACTCCTACAAAATAAAAAACATTATGGACTCCTATCATGGGATTATTATTATTATTTAAGGTTGATTATTTAATTTATTTTTTTATCCTTTTCCCATTGTCTACCCCATTCAAACACAGATGAATACAAGCATTATGCATGATCCTTTTCTTGGTCTCTACCTCACAAGCAATATCACTTCACTAGGAATATCCAATAAACTTTAAGGTCCTTCTTTCAGATCATAGGGACACCTAAAATCTCATGTCCTAGTCGACCTCCCTTGTTTACAATGCATACTAAGTCTAGATGACACTATTTCCCTACCAACCAATGCATCCTCAAAAGTTTCTAACTCAAAAAATCATCTTATCTCTCAACCATCAACTATGATACCACTATTTCATGACCCCCTCCCCCAAAAGGTACCCCTCTTGGGCTGATAATGAGATAATAGATATAATAACACCCAAATCCCACCTCTAATAGGCCACAAGTTGGTGAAAATCACCAAGGTTATAACATACACACAGATGAGAGGCATTACCCTCTATGATTTGAGAATCGATAGATAAGATAGAACAACCACCAAAAAATCCTACTCATAATATAGGCAATACAATACTAAGTACATAAATTTAATTTCATAAAAAACTGATATAACTGAAAGGAAATAACAAAAACAAAAGAAATCCTTGACAGCACCCTCGAATAATAAACATCTCTTGAACAACTCATCAAACTAGGAAAGTCCATCCTGGTCACCACCCATCTCTTGGGACCTAAAAAATAGTTTATATATGTGTAGGTTGAGCATAACATGTATACTCAGTATGATCCCCCCTATAACCTCTTGTGAAAAATGTGAAAGAAACATAATAAAGATCAGTGAGTAAACAAATGAAATTAACTTATCACCTAAACAGGTTTACTATTCTTTTCCCATCCTCATCATGGTTACCTCTCACCATGTAAAACATACAAGAGATAATATAATATAATAACAAAACAAGGGTACCCTTCTACCAATTCCCATGGGTTTTCTCTCTTCCCCAATGTTGAACATCTTGAGCCAACTCTCTCTAAAAAAAGCCATCCCAAAAAAAATTGGGATAAGTATCACAACATAGGCCTCATGCATCACATCATCTCATCAATATATCCATATAGTAGCTGAGTAGTACCTAGAAGACACCAAAACTCATATATCATGTACATTACATTGGGTATTATACCTGAATCCATCACAGCTCAAACACCGAGTAATGTACCTTAATCCATAAAAACCCATACACATCATACCTGTAATAATACTTTGGATACTATCTTTGGTGATACATGTGTGTGAAATATCCACAAGCCATTACAAAACTCTACTCACATATATGGGAAAACAAATTGACTTGCATATTAGCATGTAATACTACCAAGAGAAGAGAGAAGAGCTATAGGGGGGATTCAGTCATCTATCCTCTCATCAGAATATTTAGGAAAACACCTACCTAGATTCCACTGGGTGTCAGTCTCCCTAACTAATGTGGGTAGGGATGCATATAAAATCCTAAAACATACAAGATATAATATATCTCTTTACCACAATATGGGAATAAACTAGTCTTAAACTCAACTAAAGCTAAAGTCTCTCAGACTCCCGACTACCACTACAGAGAAATAGATATCTTATAAGCACACAAGAATCATGCCTTAGTTTAATTAATTAATTATCTATTAAGGAATTATTACCATTATTATTTCCATAATTAACTTCTTAAATCTTTTGAGCTAAGTTATGGAAGCACTGTCAATTTTTTTCTTATATTTTCAAGTATGACCCATCATCAAATAAAGCATCAAGAACTATCTCATTGTTTATTTATTAATTTTTCATTTTTAAATAATATAGGTACTCTAAGATTTAGCCAAATCTACCACATAAAATGTGCACTCGCATTTCTTAGCATCAAACTACTTCCCATAGTTGGAAATTAATTATATAAATAAAAAATGGTCATCGACCAATTAATCAATAAGATTCATTATTAAGCAAGAATATAGCTTCTAGAACATCAATGGGAAATCCTAGCTTTAACCTATTCTATCAGCCTTAGTGCCATCCCTGAGACCACTACATGTAATAACACATATTTCATCCCATGCCAATATCACCACAATCATAACAGGCACCCCATTCCACCATCATAGCCTTGGGAATCCCCTCCCATATCACATCAACCATTATCCATCATAAGTTCAAATCGTAACCTCAGGTATCCCCACCCATTTTTCTAACTGTAAAAGGTAATAATTTAATCACATCAAATATCTAAATACATAGAGCATAAATACATATAAAATGTATTATTCCACATATAATTTCAAGGTAATTGTGGCCAAAACAAATAAGGAATTCTATCCTTTATCAAACAACATCAGGCTTGCTCATCCCTAAAGTAATGATTTAAGAAATAATTCAATTTTCAAAATTGTATTTAATTAATTGATTAATTTAACAATTAATCCCAAAAAATATATCCTTATAAAGTTTCCAAATATGAATATTATTTATTTAATTATACATTCCTCCCTAAGTTTCTCTTTCAAATATATTATCAATATCAATGATAATTATTTCAACATGCATCATTAATTATTTATCTAGATATCATACATCTTTACATTAAGTTACATGCTAGACCAAGCATACCCAACATGCTAACTAAAACATAAATATAGATATCATAGTATCTAGTAAATATCAAATGAAATAAAACATATACATTTTACAAACCATTGATCACACATATCACAGTATTAAAATATGAATATTAATATTTACACAGGTGATAAAACTCATGGTTCTTATTATTTAATGAAATTCTAACATGTGATAACATCCTTAGGAAAGGATAATAATTCTACACATGTAATGAAATATTCTTAACAAAATAATAATCACAAAGTCACATGTGTTAAACAATATTAATTTTAATTAATTAATATCTAAAATTATAAATATAATTCTCATCAACATTATTTAAGTTTTTTTACACTGAAACATTCTATCATTTGATTTTATCAATAATAATTTATTCAAAGTCATGAAATTATCCATTTCTCTCTCCTGTATAATTTTTCAAAATAATTATCATTATTCTAATACATACATAATACTTATTTTATATTTCTTCTTATAATCTTACAAATTATTCAATCATTATTTTCTACTTCATGAATTAAAATTTAAACTTTATTGTTGAAATTATTATCAAAAATATTAATTTCAACAAGAAAATTCCATATTTCAAGATAAAATTATTTATCTTTGGAATGAAATATTATTTCTAAATAAATTATGGAATTTAAAAAAATCTACTATATGTGATCATCATTTTAAATAGAGAGTATTGTTTAAAAAAATGCTAAAAAATATTTTCAAAAGAATAATTTGTCTATAACATGAAATATAAATTTCTTTAACATGAAAACTTTAGGATAATTTCAGCATAAGGTAAATTCTATATGTTTAATTATTATTTGATAATCTGGTATCAATATTCTATAGTATTCATTTCATCTTAAAATTTTATAATTTTAATATTATAACACAAACTTTAGTTATGAGATTATTTCTATATTATTATGTGATTAAGGTTAATATCATCCATTTAAACAAAGAATCTAAAGCATGTTAACTTCACAATTGGATAGTATAAAAATAAGGAGAATTCATAGATCCCATACCTCAATTCATGAACCCAAATAGGATTAGAAATTACATTCGTGAGTCCCTAAATGAATCCAAAATTGTATAATTCTCCATATTTAACAATTTAAACACAAAAAATGGGATTTAATTAAATTTGAAAAAATAAACTTTACTCATATGAAAAAAACTAAAATATTACCTTATACTCATCAAAAATAATCCAACGAAACTGATGGTACATCAATATGATTAGTATAAAGTGAGATATTATTGAGATAATTTGATGAATTTGATGTATTTTATTTACCCAATTTTTAATTCTCAAAAAGTTTTTATTAAAATTACAACACACAATTTCATTAAATTGAAAAAAAATTATTCTATAAATATAAATCATATTTAAATATGGGGTTTTACTATTCAATCTCCATTTAAATAATTAAAATAACATTTTTAATTTGGGGGTTGTTTTGAATTCATATTGGCATACATTCCACCCCCCCCCCCCTTCAATTATAGATTACTCTTTGTCTGCCTCCCCTTATGTGCCTCCCCTATTATTCTTATTTATAATTATTATTATTTTTAACTATTATTCCAAATCCTTAATTACTTCCCATTCCCTTTTTCCATTGATTTTTTTCATTAATTCATAACACACTCCCTCTCTCTCATCATTCTTTCCAACCCTTGCGTTTTTTATTCTTATTTGTCAACTCCACACTCCTAAAATATATATATATATAATATAACATCACCTTTTATATATTTTTAAATTGTTACCATATATATATATGATAATATATTTATATTTATATTCCCACATATATATATTCTCATGCACATATGTGTCTTTTTTTATAAAAAGAAGGAACTAATATATTAAGAGATCATTGATCAGGTAAAATAAGGGTAATCAACCAAATAGGGAAAGGGTTCAACCAAACATAAGAGTTATCATAAAGGATCCTCATTTCCAGATGGAGATCATCTTTTTTTCCCTCTCTTTTGGAGAATGAGAAGGTACAGATCGAAAATTGGTGAACAAGACAGTGGATCGTAGTGATCAAAAGGACAAAAGGCTAGAGACCAATATATGGACCAGTGATACCATTTATAAAAATGAGGAAGTTTGACTCCATCATGATGGAATCCCATCCACGATCAAGAGAAAATTCCATTCCCATGATGATTGTTTTATATTTCCCCATCACTGGTAGGAAGGATTCTATGAGAGAACATCGGGATACCACAACCAGGTACCCTATGGAGTCACACAAAATAGTGCCAAGTCACATGATCCCTTTGTTTGAGGTTGACACATCAACATTAATTTTCAGGGTGCCTTCAGAGGGGCGTTCCATGTGCATGGATCAGGGATGGCCAAAAGGTCTCTATGCTTAAGGACGCAGCACTTTCATGTGAATAACTAGTTGAATGCCTGAGAAGTCCATGTGGAACTTGGATTGGATACCTAGTTAAATATAAAATCACTCCTCATAAACCATATTATCCATACCAAACTATACAGATCACTAAGAACATTTCCCATGATGGAAGAAGCCCAACATGTGAGGAGGTCAGCGAAGCCATATGCCATGTCTAGAATTTAATGACTCGAACATTAATGAATAAAATTACCTTTCTTTTAATTAAATGTCTTATAGATATAGAATACACATGATATTATTTTGTTTATTAAATCCATTTGGATTTAAATGACCATTAAGTATCATTACCTTTGATAATATAGCCATTTAACAGTGATCCCATGACTAGTATAAATATAGGGTTTTAACAAATCCTTTTGACACAGACAAAGGAAGTGATGGTCTCAACCAGTAGGATCATTCCCTATGAAGCCCATTTATCATAGATTCCAAGGGAGATAGAATTTATGGGATTTTACCTATACCAATCCCAAGTCTAGATCCAACAACTTAAGCATGAACTAAACCATTTATGGGATAAGTTCAAGCTCATTGAGATCACAGCACAAGCCATGTTCATCGAACGGCCCCAAGAAAGCCCCACCATCACGCACCTTACTCTTAGAAAATATGCTAGTATAATAAAGGGATATGTATCAGGACCCTAGATATAATATTATATAAATTATTTTTGTATAAATTAATCAATATACTTTTATCCTATTATTGTTACTTTGTAAATTATTTTTAAAGAAAAAATAGTATTTTTGGTTAACATTAAAATCCAATTAAGAAATATATTTTTATAAATTAATATATTTTTGAAATAAATAATATTTTAATAAAATATTATTATTAAATTACTTTCATTAAATATAGATGATCATATAACTTTATAAAGCTAAATATAATTTTTTATTAAGGTTTGAAAACTATTTTAGTCAAAACCCATCAATTTTCAAAAAATGTCAGTTTTTATTTTAAAAGTAAAAATTCACATATTTATAAAATTATTTAGATAAAATAAATATTATTTTTGGAATTGTTACATTTAAATTATCAAATGGGGAATTTTTCATAATTTTCTGTGATAGTCAAATTTTTGGGTAAAAATTAAATACCGTGTAAATATAAGGCATGTTTTATGACATCATAATGGCCCAATAATGATGTAATAAATACTAAAAAATATATATTAATCAAAATAAATGTTTTTAATTTAAAATAATTTAATTTTATGTTTATTTTATTTTATTCTTTTCCAAAACCTTAGTGAATCCTCCAAGACTTATAATATATTTTATGATTTTAAAATCATTTCCTTGAAACTATGACTCACCTCCACATAAGAAAGAGAAATATTTTAATTACTTCATACCTTATACTTATAAAATAATTTATACCACTCCCCTTTTCTAGAAACCATGGGCAAAAAACATTGGATGGTTTTTAGTTTTGAATATTTTATTGTGTAGTGTCCAAAACCAAAAATAATAAAGAAATCCCCATCCTTTTTATATAAACCCACACAAGATATCATTTCTCTTCACTAAAACTCTTTTAAGCTCGACCAACCTCCTCTACTTACTCCATATAGCCCTCACAAGGTTCCCCAAAGCTTCTAAGAATCCTCTCTAAATCCTTTGGAGTCACACATCCAAGTAAAGGATCTTTCACTTTCCTCTTTTATCAAGCACTCCTTTTGTGATATACCTCTTAATTTCAATTTGTATATGTTTGGGTATGTTCAAAAATACTACCCTTATTTTCCATTTTATTTATATATAATTATATCTTCCTTAAACTCTCATTAATAAATTAATAATTTTTTATATACACATGTTACCATGCTGAAATTCCGTAAGGGATTTCTCTCTCCACATTCCCATTAAAGAACTTCTTTTATATTATGCATCTTAAATTTCATTTCATATGTTGGGGTATTATGTTCCATGATCCTATTACTATAAATTTCATTTATAAATTATGATAGACCCCTTTCTCTCTCATCAACCCATTTTATGAATTTTCATATGACATTGTTATGCTGTGGAAATTACCCTGCGATTTTTATGCCAAAATCATCATGTAGTGAGTACCATACACATTCCTCTATCAAGGGTATTCATATTTATGAACATATACTTTTTTATTTAGTACTTACTTGTATTTATTCCACATTCCTTGATCATGTAATAAATGATGATGTTGAATAAATCCATGTTATATGATCTATGTGGAACACTTAAGCATGAGATTGAAATGATTATGAAGGCGCACCCTGATAGCGCTCCAATGCATTGGGTAATATTTAGTATCATGATACGTCATGTTGGGATAGGGTTTTACCTGATTCCTTTATGGGACTTTTTTCCACCATGTTGGGATAGGGGTTTACATGATTCCTTTTTGTTTATGATACAGTGTTTTAAGTTGTTTACAAATTTCCATGTTATGATTATCATGTTATATCATGACTTTATATTCATGTTCCTTCATGCCTCATTGATATTCCTTATATAAAATTTATTATTATCCTCATTTTATTCCATTTTTATTCCCTTACTGGGATTTATAGCACACCCCTTTCTTATGTACATCCTCAGGTTATCCCATGTAGTGTTAAGTATGAAGGAATTTTGAGGTCATGTAAAAGATGTTTTCAATAAAGATGTTTTATTTAATGTTTTAAGTTGTTATATAATGTTCCTAATTTCCCAAGACACTAGACCTCTCAATATTTTGAGTTGTATTAAGTGCAAATTTGTGTAATAAATCATGTTTAAATATGAAATAAAGAGCAGGGTTGTTATAGTTGGTATCAGAGGATAGGTTTTGTTATTTTTGGGATTAGGATAAGAAAACCCTAGTGAAAACCCACAGGGATAGGACTAGGTATAAGAAAAAAATCCCTATATTTTTCGTGAGTATAGATAAAGTGGTTTATTAATAAAATACATACCTATCTCGATACAAACAAGTGTATGTAGCTCTGTAATATATGTATCTAGGGGTAAAACCCAAAAACACTTCTTTGAGCTAGACTCAAATAGAAAATGGTGCACAAAATGGGCCTTTATGCACTTCTTGTTTGACACTCCTTAGGAATATGAATTGTTAAATTCATAATCTCAATACAAACCATTATTAAGGTAACAAAAAAAATGCCCATAATAATATATGTTAGGAATTAGATCATGGATAACTTAGACTGAAGCCTAGAAACTCATAAGTTAAAGAGATAAATTTAATTTATAAGTTATCCCTTAAATTTCATTGTATTTCCTTTATGTGTTTAAATTTTTATGATTCTCATCCCTAATTTTCCTTTTATTCTATCTAATGTCTAGTAATATGAGGAATCATGTTAATAATTTATGTGAAGGGAGGTGTGAGGATTCCCCAATAAGATGCCCAACCTAATGGGAGTGGGAATCAAAAACTTTTTTATGACACTCTATTAGTTAACTCAAGTTCTGAATCGAAACCTGGATCAAGAGGATTTCCTGACCCCCCCCCCCCCCCAAGAGAGAGAAACCCACAGTTGAGAGCTTTATATGACAAAGGAACCCTACATTCAATAGATCATTTGATCCCTTAATTATAGAGCAATGGATCAATTCTATCAAAAAGATATTCTTTATCCTTCAATATTCTGAACAAGAGAAGGTTCTTCTAGCTGTTTATCGTATGGAAGGTGAAGCTGATTAGTGGTGGACATTGATCATGAATAAGAAACCTGAGAAAGAGATCAAATAAATAGAGTGTAAGGAATTCTGCAAAAAAAAATTGATGAATATTTTCCCCTCACCCTATGTCTTAAGATGAAGATAGATTTCATTTCACTCAAGAAAAAGGAATATGAATATGTTGGGGTGTACGAAACAAAATTCACAAGACTTTTATGATATGCCTTTAGTTTTTTTATTACCCCAGAATACAAGGTTGACCACTTCTTTAGTGGGATAAATCCTATACTATGAAAATCCTTGGAAATATATGACTTTGGTAGCTATGAGAAAATTATTCGATGTGCCCTCAAAATCGAGATGAATATTTATGAATCTCAGGGGTATCATGGGGATAATAAGTATAATATGGACTTTAATTCTGGCGATCTAACGGATAAATCCAACAGCACTAAGAAATTCCAGCACCCCACTTGTCAAAGGTGTGGAAAGAAGCACCCCATAAATTGACTAAGGGGGGTGAGGAAATGATTTTGGTGTGGAAGAGAAAGGGAGCCTATCCAATGATTGCTGATAGGAGAAACCCACCAATGTGATAAAGGAAAGGAATGATCTAGTAAATACTCAAATCATTATTCATTTCTACAACTACAAGGAACCAGGGCACTTTGAAAATCAGTTCCCTAAGATAAGGGTTTTCGGAGGCAACCACCAACCTCCAAGGCGGCAAGGGAAATATTTTTTCATCACTACCAAAGTGAATCCTGACAATGAATTGGTGATAGGTACGCTAGTTATTCATTAAATAATAGTGAACATACTTTTTGATTCTGGTTCTACACATTCTTTTATATCTTGAAAGTTTAGTAGAACAATCCAAACACCACCACAAATAATGGAAGTAGAGATGTCGGTGAAGATGGAAAATGGGGAAATTATTTCATCCCATGAATATAACTCCTCCCCTGTCACCATTTGTGGATTGAAATTTCTAGTTAACCTTTTTATAATTCCCTTGGTGGAATTTTATGCAATTTTGGGAATGTATTTTCTTTCACTCTATATATCCAACATAAATTACTACGAGAGGGAAATCAATCTTCATATGGAGAATCGACCCCCGATTATATACAAGTAAAAGTAGGGGCATGAATCTTCCCCAGCACCGTCATCCCAAGAATGGATATTATTTACCAATGAGAATGTGTATCTTGCTCAGATGATTGATTCTAAGGAAGGAACGATCCTTGAAAACATGCCTATTATGATGGAATTCACTGATGTGTTTAATTAGGAATTTCTGGGTCTTCCTCCTAGCAGAGATGTTGAATTCTCGATTGATATTATACCTGGGTTGTTTCTAATATCCAAGACTCTATATATAATGGATGTTGTGGAACTTGAGGAGCTAAATAAAAAACTAAAAGAGAATCTGGATAAGGGTTTATATGCCTAAGTTCTTCACCATGGGGTGCACCAGTCCTCTTCGTCAAGAAGAAGGAGGGTCAATGTGTTTTTTTATTGATTATTATGAGATCAAAAAATTCATGATAAAGAACAAGTATCCTTTTCCATGAATTTATGACTTGTTTGATCAGCTACGTGGAGAACAATACATATCCAAGGTGGATCTATAGTTGGGACATTAACAAGTAAGGTTGAAGAATGAGGATATCCCCAAGACTACTTTTCGTATAAGGTATAGGCATTATGAGTTCATAGTGATGCTATTCAGACTCACTAATGCTCTATAAATCTTCATGGAATTGATAAATATAGTCTTTAGAGATTACCTTAACAAATTTTTGGTAGTATTTATAGATAATATTCTAATATAGTCCAAAACCAAGGAGGATCATGAGGAGCTTATGTGCACTATGAAAAAGACCTTCTGAAAGGATAAACTATATGAAAATTACAAAAAGTGTGATTTCTGGTTGAATTAAGTATCATTCATGGGTTATATCATCACAAGCAATAGGATATATATGGATCCTTCCAATAAAAATTCAATTTAGGGATGGTTGAGGCCAACATCTATGATAGATGTTTGTAGTCTCCTTGGGTTAGTTGGATATTATTTCCAGTTTGTGAGAAATTTCTCATGATTGTAAAATCCTCTTACCAAGCTAACTCGGAAGGGAGTCAAGTTTTCTTAGAATGATGAATGTAAAGAAATATTTATAGAGTTGAAAAATAGGCTTATCATTTCCCTTTTTCTCACACTACCCACAAGTGTGGAGCTTTTAATAATCTTTAGTGATGCTTCAAAGAAGGGATTCAGATGTGTGTTGATGAAAAATGAAAAATTCATTGCCTACACCTCAAGGGAGTTGAAATTTCATGAGAAAAAATATCCCATTAATTATCTGGAGTTAGCAGCTATGATCTTTGCATTGAAAATATGGCATATTTATCTTTTTTGGTAGAAATGTTAAATATATACAGATCACAAAAGTATCAAATATATATTCACATAGAAAGAGTTGAATATGCACCAATTAAGGTGGTTATAGGTCATTAAGGATTACAACCACTCAATACACTAACATACTGGGAAAGAAAATAAGTTGAAAGATTTCTCTAAGTAGAAAAGAACCAACAATTTTATCATTGATGAGAATTTAAAAGGATCCAATCTTCTTAGATTTTATGAAGATGTACATGTGAATAATAAAGAAAGTAACATCATCAATCCTTTCACAAATGAGTGCTCAACCATCTCTTTTGGAAAATTTAAAGGATGTTCAAAAATATTATGAGGAAATTCGGAAGAAATTGAAAACTATCATAAAATGGAAATCCTCAAAGTTTAGTGTTAGTGAAGAAGGAATTGTAATATTTGGGTTGAGGCTATGTGTTCCATCAAATCCTAAGTTAAATAAATAACTTTTGTATGATGCACATAGTTTAAATTTCTCTATTCACCTAGGAAACACAAATATGTTTTGAGATATCCAGAATCACTATTGGTTGGATAACATGAAGAAGGAGATCGATGAATATACATCAAAGTGCCTGGTATTTCAGCATGTGAAGGTTGAGAGGCATAATTCTAAGGGGTTGATGCAACCATTACCCATACCAATATGGAAATGGAAAAATATCACCATGGACTTTGTCACTGTACTTCTGATGACATCCAAAGGAAACAATGCTATTTGAGTTATTATGGATCATATTATAAAGACTTCACACTTCATTGTGATTTGAGAGGATTTCTCACTGGATCAACCAGCACGGATATACATCTGAGAAGTGGTAAGGATGTATGGAGTACCACTGTCAATTGTGTCTGATCAAGATCCAAGATTCACCTATAAGTTTTGAAAAATTCTCCCATTTCTCTAAAAATTGAGCTGAATTTCATAATGGATTATCAACCTAAAACTTATGGTTAATTTGAGTGGACTATCCAAACACATGAGGACATGTTGAGAGCTTTCTCAATGGAATTCAAAAGAATATGGGACCAGTATATTTCTTTGGTGGATTCCTCTTACAACAAAACTTTCCATTCAATCATCCAAATGGGCCCTTATGAATCCATTTATGGGAATAATTTCATTACACTAGCATGTTGGGATGATGTTGGGGAATGAAAACTTCTAGGTTTGGAAATGGTCGAAGAAATGGTGGAGACTTTTAAGACCATCCAACAGCACATCAAAGCTTCTCAGAGTTGAAAAAAGAGTTATGATGACAATAATTGATGTGACCTATATTTTGATGTTGGAGACATGGTATTCCTCCATATATCTCCATAGAAGAGTGTGATGAGATTTGGGAAGAAGGGAAAGCTAATCCAAGATACATTGGCCCTTTTTAGATATTTGATTACATTAGAGTAGTGGCCTATCGACTAGCCCTGCCACCAAACTTGTCTCAAGTACATGATGCATCCCATGTATCCCCCTTAAGAAAGTACATACTAGACCCATCACATGTACTCAATTTAGATGTTTTACCCTTGGATAATGACCTTTCCTATGAGGATCAGCCAGTGAAGATCTTAGATCGTAGAGAAAAATTTATACGAAATAATATGATGTCCCTTGTCAAGGTGTTGTGGTGAAACCAGAAGTTTGAAGAAGAAATGTGGGAACTAGAGGAAGTAATGAAGAAGAGTTACCCTCATCTGTTTTAGTGTGGGAAAAGGAAATTTATAGGGTGAAATTTCTTAAGGGGGAATGTTATAATAACCCTAACATTTATGAATAAAATTATATTTCTTTTAATTAAATGTCTTATGAATATAGAAGACATGTGAACTTATTTTTTATTATATCTAGTTGTATTTAAATTACCATTAAGTATCTTTACCATTGATAATATATTTGTTGAACAGTGATAACATGGCTGGTACAAACATAGGGTTTTAAAAAATCCCTTTGACACAGACAAAGGATGTGATGGCCTCAACTAGTAGGATCATTCCCTATCAATCCCATTTATCAGAGCTTCTGAGCGAGATAGAAATTTTAGGCTTTAACCTAGACCAATCCCAAGAAGAGATCCAAAAACTTAAGTATGATTTAAACCTTTTATGGTAGAAGTTTAATCTCATCAAGATCACAGCCCAAACCATCTTCACCGAACAACCCCATGAAATCCCCACCATCACGCACCTTAATCTTAGAGTGTATAATAAATGGATATGTATTATGACCCTAGAAATAATATTATGTACATTATTTTTTTATATAATAATGAATATACTTTCATCCTATTATTGTTACTTTGTAAATTATTTTTAAAGCACAAATAGTATTTTTGGTTAATATTAAAAAACAATTAAGAAATCTATTTTTATGAATTAATGTATTTTTTAAACAAATAATTTTTTAATAAAATGTTATTATTATATTAATTTCATTAAATATATATGATCATATAATTTTTATGAAGTCAAATGTATTTTTTTTATTAAGGTTTGAAAACTATTTTAGTCAAAACCCATCAAATTTCAATAAATGTCGGTTTTTATTTTAAAATTAAAAATTAACATATTTAGTAAATTATTTAGATAAAATTAATATTATTTTTGGAATCAGAACATTGAAATTATCTAACGGTGAATTTTTTATAATTTTCTAAGACAGTCTAATTTTTGGGTAAAAATTAAATACCGTATAAATATACTGTGTGTTTTATGACATCATAATAGACCAATAATGATTTGATAAATACTATAAAAGGTATATTATAACAAATAAATTATTTTCATTTAAAATAATTTAATTTTTGATTTATTTGATTTATTTTTAAAAACCTTTGTGAATCCTCCAAGACTTTTAATATATTTTAATATTTTAAAATCATTTCCTTGAAAGTATGACTCACCTCCACATAAGCAAGGGAAATATTTTAATTTATTAGGACCTTATCCATATAAAATAATTTATACCACTCCCATTTTCTAGAAATCATGGGAAAAACTATGCTATGGTTTTTTGTTTTGAATATTTTATTATGTAGTGTCCAAAACCAAAAATAATAAATAAATCCCCCTCCTTTCCTATATAAACTCACCCAATATCTCATTTATCTTTACTCAAACTCTTTGAATATTGACTAACCTCTGCCCCTTACTCCCTATAGTCCTCCCAAGGAACCCCAAATATCTTAAGAATCCTCTCCTAATCCTTTGGAGTCACACATCCAAGTAAGGGATCATTCACTTTCCTCTTTTATCAAGCACTCCTTTATGTGATATGCCTTTTTAATTTCAATTTGTATATATTGGGGTATGTTCATACATACTCTCCTTAAATGTCCATTTGATTTATAAATAATTATATCTTCTTTCCAATCTCATTAATCCATTCATAATCCTTTATATACACCCATTACCATGGCGAAATTCTGTAAGGTATTTCTCTCTCCTTATTCCCATTAAAGAACTTCTTTTATATTATACATATTAAATTCCATTTCATATATTGGGATATTATGTTTCATGATTTCCTTACTATACATTTAATGTTTAAATTATTTTTATCCATTTTCTATTTCGGCAACCCATTTTAGTAATTTCCATATGATGTCGTTATTTTGCTGAAATTGCTCCACGGTTTTCCATGCTAAAATCATCATATAGTGAATACCATACCCAATCCCCTGTCAAGGGTATTCACCTTTATACACATATACATATTTATTTAGGACTTACATTTATTTATTTCACATTACTTAATCATGTAATAAATTATGATGTTTAGTGAATCCATGTTATATAATCTATGTGGCACACTTAAGCGTGAGATTAAAATGATTGTGAAGGGTGTGCCCTGATAGTGCTCCAATACATTGGTTAATGTTTAGTATCTAGATACGTCAGGTTGGGATAGGGGTTTACCTAATTCCTTTATGTTACTTTTTTTCACCATGTTGAGATAGGGGTTTACCTAATTCTTATTTGTTTATAATGTAGTGTTTTAAGTTATTTCCACATTTACATGTTATGATTATCATGCTATATCATGCCTTTATATCCATGTGCATTCATGCCTCATTGATATTCCTTGTCTAACATGTATTATTATCCTCATTTTATGCCATTTTTATTCCATTATTGGGATTTATAGCCCACCCCTTTCTTATGTATATCCTCATGTTATCCCATGCAGTGTTAAGTACGAAGGAATGTTATGGTCATGTAAAAGATGTTTTCAATAAAGATGTTGTATTTAATGTTTTATGTTGTTATGTAATGTTCCTAATTTACCAATAAACTATACCTCTCTATATTCTTAGTTGTATTAAGTAAACATATATGTAATAAATCATGTATAATTATGAAATAAAGAGTAGGGTTGTTATAGTTGGTATCAAATGATAGGTTTAGTTATTTTTGGGATTTAGATTAGAAAACACTAGTTAAAACCCTTAAGTATGATACTAATTATAAGAAAAACATTCCTAGATTTTTAGTGAGTATAGAGTAATTGGTTTACCAAGAAAATAAATCCATATCTAGATACAAACAAGTGAATGTGTCTCTTGAACAGATGTATCTAGGGGTAAAACCTGAAAACACCACTTTGAGCTAGACTTGACCAGGAACTGGTGCACGACAATAGGCCTTTTTACACTCCTGTTTTGACAATCGTAGGGGATATTATTTGGTAAATTCATGATCTCAATACAAACCATTATTAAGGGAACAAAAAAATACATAATAATATATATTAGGAAGTAGATCATGGATAACTTAGACTGAAGCCTAGAAACTCATAATTTAAAGAGATAAATGTAATTTATAATTTATACCTTCAATGTCATTAGATACCATTTATGTGTTTAACTTTATAATATACTCATCCCTAATTTTCATTTTATTCTATCTAATGTCTGGTAATAGGAGGAATCGTGTTAACAACTGATGCGAAGGGTAGTGTGAGGATTTCCCCAATGAGATGCCCAACCCAATGGGAGTGGGAATCAAAACTTTGTTATGATAATATCTCAGTTAACTAAAGTTATGAATTGAAACTTGGATCAAGAGTATCTCCCAACCCCCCCCCCCCCCCAAGAGAGATAAACCCACAATTGAGAGCTTTATGTGACAAATTCCTCCTATGTTCAATGGATCATCTAATCCCTTAATCGCGGAAAAATGGATCAATTAAATTGAAAATATAATCTATATCATTCAATGTTCTGAACAAGAGAAGTTTATTTTGGTTTTTTATCATATAGAGGGTGAATCTGATCATTGGTGAACATTGATTAAGAGTATGGAGCCTGAGAAAGATATCTAAGCAATGGAGTGAAAGGAATTCCAGAAAATGTTTTTTGATAAATATTTTCCTTGAACCCTCTATCTTAATATAGAAAGATATTTACTTTCACTCAATAAAAAGGATGAAAAATATATTGGGGAATATGAAGAAAAATTCACAATACTTGCACGATATACCTCTGGTTTTTTCGTTACATCAGAATTCAAGGTTGACTGATTCTTTGGTGGGCTAAAGCCTAGACTATGAAAAGCCTTGGAAATTAGTGACTTTGATATCTATGAAGAAATTTTTCAATGTTCCCTAAATTTTGAGATAGATATTGGTGAATATCAGGGGTATCATGGGGATAAGAAGTGGAAATTAGACTTTAATTCCAGTGTTATGATGGATAGATCCAATGATGCTAAGAAATTCCAGCACCCCTCTTGTCAAAGGTGCGGAAAGAAGCACCATGGAAATTGATTAAGGGAAACAAGGAAATGATTTAGGTGTGTAAGAGAAGGGAACCTGGACAATGATTGAAGATAGGATAAACCCACCAATATGACAGAGGAAAATAATGCTCTGTTCAATCCTCAACACATTGTTCATTGCTACAACTGCAAGCAACTAAGGCATTTTTCAAATCAGTTCCCTAAGACAAGGGTTTTTTGGGGCAACCAACAACCTTCAATGTATCAAGGGAAAAAAATTCATCACTTCTAAAGTGAATCTTGACAATGAAGTGGTGAAATTTATGCTATTTATTCATTCAATAATATAGAATTTGATTTTTTATTCTAGTTCTACTCATTCTTTTATATCCCAAAAGTTTTGTAGAATAATACAAACACCACCACAAAGAATGGAAGTAGAGATGTCGGTAAATATGGAAAATGGTTAAATTATTTCATCCCATGAATATAACTCCTCCCCTATCATCATTTTTGGATTGAACTTCCCAATGAAGCTTATTATATTTTCCTTGGTAAAATTTGATGCAATTCTGGGCATGGATTGGATTTCTCTATATAGAGCCAACATAAATTTCCACGAGATGGAAATCACTCTCTAAATGGAGAGTCAACCTCTGATTCTATAAAAGTGCAAGGAGGAGGATGAATCTTCCTCAGAACCATTATCCCAATCATGGATATTACTACCCTATGAGCATGTGTATCTTTCTCAGATTATTGAGTCTAAGTAAGGAACCCTCCTTGAAAACATTCCTATTATGGAAGAATTAACTGATGTGTTTCTTGAGGAATTGTTTGGTATTCCTCCTAGAATAGATGTTAAATTCTCAATTAATCTTATACCTGGGGAATTTTTAATATCCAAGACTCCATATAGAATGGTTTTTGTGTAACTTGAGGAGCTAAAGAAACAACTACAGGAGAATCTAGATAAAGGGTTTATATGACCAACTGCTTCACCATGGGTTGCACCAATCCTCATTGTCATGAAGAAGTATATATCAATGTGCCTTTTCATTGATTATTGTGAGCTTAAAAAAATCACAATAAATAACAAGTATCATTTGCCAAGAATTGATGACTTGTTCAATCAACTATGTGGAGCACAATACTTCTCCAAGGTGGATCTGCGATTTGGATATTACCAAGTATGGGGGAGAAGGAGGATATCCCCAAGACTGCTTTTCGTACAAGGTATGGGCATTATGAGTTCATAGTGATTCCATTACAACTCACTAATTCTCCAGAAATCTTCATGGAATTGATAAAAATATACTTTATAGATTACCTTGACAAATTTTTGGTAGTCTTTATAAACAATATTCTAATATACTACAAAACCAAGGATGAGCATGAGGATCATCTGAGCACTGTGAAAAACACCTTGTGAAAGGATAAACTCTATGAAAAGTATAGCAAGTGTGAGTTGTGGTTAAAGGAAGTCTCATTCTTAGAGAATATCATCACAAGAAATGGGATATATATGCTTCCTTCCAAGATAAAGGAAATTGAGGGATGGTCGAGGCTAACATATGTGATAGATATCTGTATCTTCCTAGGTTTAGTTAGATATTATCACCAATTTGTGAGAAATTTGTCATGATTTTACAACCCTATTAACAAGATAACTCGGAAGGGAGTCAAGTTTTCCTGGAATGATGAATGTGAAGAAAGATTCATGGAGTTGAAAAAGAGGCTTATCACTACCCATGTGCTCACACTACCCATAAGTGGGGATATTTCCGTAATCTTCAGCGATGATTCAAAGAAGGGATTGGGATGTGTGTTGATGAAAAATGAAAAATTAATTGCTTATGCCTCAAGGTAGTTGAAAATTCTTGAGAAAATATATCCCATTCATTATATGGAGTTAGTAGATATGATATTTGCATTGAAAATAGGGTGGTATTATCTCTTTGGGGAGAAGTGTGAAATATAAACGGATCACAAAAGTCTCAAATATATATTCACATAGAAAGATCTGAATATTCACCAATGGAGATGGTTAAATATCATCAAGGATTATGACTACTCAATCCAATACCATCCTGGGAAACCAAACAAGGTGGATGATGCTTTGAGTATAAAGGACCCAAAAATTCTATCATTGATGCGAATTGAAAAGGATCAAATCTTATTAGATTTGATGAATATGGAAATGGAAATGGGAATCATAAAGAAGGGAACATCATCAATCCTTTCACAAATTATTTCTCAATCATCTCTTTTGGAAAGGATAAAGGATTCTCAAGAATATGATGAGGGGATTTAAAATAAAGTGGAAACTATCATAAAATTTAAATCCTCAGAGTTTGGTCTTAATGAAGAAGGAATCGTGAGATTTGGTTCGAGGCTATATATTCCATCAAATATTGAGTTAAAGAAAGAATTTTTGAATGATTCACATAGTTTAAATTTCTCCGTTCACCCAGGAAACACAAAAATGTATCGAGATCTCTGAGATCGCTATTGGTAGGATAACATGAAGAATGAGATCAATGAATATACATCAAAGTTATTGGTATGTCATCAAGTGAAGGATGAGAGGTATAAGTATAAGGGGGTGATGAAACCATTACCCATACGAATGTGGAAATGGGAAACCATCTCCATGGACTTTGTCACCAGACTTCATAAGACATCCAAAGGAAACAATGATATCTATTTTATTGTGGATCGTCTTACAAAGACTGCACACTTCATTGTGATTCAAGATTATTTCTCATTGGATCAACTAGAACAGATACACATCAGAGAATTGGTAAGGATACATGGAGTATCACTATCTATTGTGTATGATCAAGATCCAAGATTAACCTCTATGTTTTGGAAAAGTCTCTAGAATGCTCTAAACACTGAGCTGAATTTCAGTATGGATTATCACCCTCAAAATGATGGTCAATCTGAGCAGACTATCCAAACAATTGAGGACATATTGAGAGATTTCTCAATGGACTTAAAAGGTGGATGGGACTTACATCTTCCTTTAGTGGAGTTATCTTACAACAACAGTTTCCATTCGAGCATCCAAATCACCCCTTATGAATCCCTTTATGGGAAGAGTTGTAGAACACTAGCATGTAGGGATGATGTTGGGGAACAAAAGATTATAGGTCTGGAAATGGTCTAAAAAATGGTGGAGTAGGTTAAGACCATCTGGCAGCACATCAAAGCTTCTTAGAGTTGACAAAAGAGTTGTGCTGGCAATCGTCAACGTGACCTAGATTTTGATGTTGGATACATGGTATTCCTTTGTATATATCCATGAAAGAGAGTTATGAGATTTGGGAAGAAGGAAAATCTTAGTCCAAGGTACATTGCCCCTTTTGAGATCCTTGATCACATCAGAGAAATGGCCTATTGACTAGAACTCACACTAAACCTGTCTTAAGTACATGATCTATTCCATGTATCCCTATTAATAAAGTACATACCACACCCATAACATCTAATCAATCCAGATGTGGTACCATTGGATAATGACATTTCTTATGAGTATTAGCTGGTGAAGATCTTAGATCATACAGAAAAATTTATACGAAATAAGATGATGCCCCTTGTTAAGGTGTTGTGGTGAAACCAGAAGTCTGAATAAGAAATGTGGGAACCGGAGGAAGTAATGAAGTAGAGTTAACCTCATCAGTTTTAGTGTGGTAAAATTAAATTTGGAGGGTGAAATTTCTTAAGGGGGGAAGGTTGTAATGACCCAAACATTTATGAATAAAATTACTTTTATTTTAATTAAATGTATTATGGATATAGAAGACACATGAACTTCTTTTGTTTATTATATCTAGTTAGATTTAAATTAACATTAAGTGTCATTATTATTGATAATATAATCGTTGAACAATGATCACATGACTAGTATAAATATAGGGTTTTAATAAATCCTTTTGACACAGACAAAGGAAGGGATGGCCTCAACTAGTAGGATTGTTCCCTATGAAGCCCATTTATCAAAGCTTCTAAGGGAGATATAATTTATGGTATTTTTCCAAGACCAATCCCTAGACAATATCCAATAAATTAAGCAAGATTGAAAGCGTTTATGGGAGAATTTCAAGCTCATCAAGATCACAACCAAACCGTGTTCACCGAACGGCCCCATGAAAGCCCCACCATTGCGCACCTTACTCTTAGGGCGTATGTTGGTGTAATAAAGGAATATGTATCAATACCCTAGCAATAATATTATGTAAATTATTTTTTTATAGAATAATGAATATACTTTCATCCTATTATTGTTACTTTGTAAATTATTTTTAAATTTCAAATAGTATTTTTGGTTAACATTAAAATTCAATTAAGAAATTTATTTTGATGAATTAATGTATTTTTGAAATAAATAATATTTTAATAAAATATTATTATTAAATTAATTTCATTAAATATATATGATCATATAACTTTTATGAAGTCAAATGCAATTTTTTATTAAGGCTTGAAAACTATTTTAGTCAAATCCCATCAATTTTCAATAAATGTTGGTTTTTTATTTTAAAAGTGAAAATTAACATATTTAGAATATTATTTAGATAAAATGAATATTATTTTTGGAATCAGGATATTTAAATTATCCAATTATTAATTTTTTGAGATAGTCGAATTTTTAGGTAAAAATTAAATATCATATAAATGTACGGTGTGTTTTATGACATCATAATAGCCCAATAATGATGTAATAAATACTATAAAGGATATATTAGGCCAAATAATTTTTTTTAATTTAAAATAATGTAATATTATGTTTATTTTATTTATTTTTCAAAACCTTAGTGAATCCTCCCAGACTTATAATATATTTTAATATTTTAAAATCATTTCCTTGAAAGTATATATGACTCACCTCCACATAAGCAAGGGAAATATTTTTATATATTCGGACCTTATCCTTATGAAATAATTTATACCACTCCATTTTTTATAAACCATGGGAAAACCATGGGATGGTTTGTGGTTTTGAATATTTTATTGTGTAGTGTCCAAAACCAAAACAATAAAGAAATCCCCATCCTTTTCTATATAAACCCACCCAAACTCCCATTTCTCATCACTAAAACTATTTAAAGCTCTACCAACCTCTTCCCATTACTCCTTAGATTCCTTCCAAGGTTCCCAAAATCTTATAAGAAGTCTCTACAATCCTTTGGAGTCACACATCCAAGTAAGGGATCTTTCACTTTCCTCTTTTATCAAGCACTCCATTTTGTGATATGCCTTTTAATTTTAATTTTCATCTATTGGGGTATGTTCATACATACTCCCCTTACTTTAAATTTGATTTATAAATAATATAAATTCCTTACACTCTCATTAATATATTCATAATCCTTTATATACACCTGTTACCATGCCGAAATTTCATAAGGGATTTCTCTCTCTTCATTCACATTAAAGCACTTATTTTATATTATGCATCTTAAATTCCATTTCATATGTGGGGATATTATGTTACATGATCCAATTACTATCCATTTCATGTATAAATTATGATATACCCCTTTCTCTCTCATCAACCCATTTTATAAATTTCTATATGATGTTGTTATGCTGCCGAAATTACACTGTGATTTTCCATGCCAAAAATCATCGTGTAGTGAATACCATACCCATTACTCTATAAAGGGTATTAACCTTTATTAACATATACTTGTTGATTTATGAATTAGATGTATGTATTACATATTCCTTTATCATGGAATAAATGATGATGTTGAATGAATCCATGTCATGTGATCTATCTGACACACTTAAGCGTGAGATTGAAATGATTATGAAGGGTGCGCCCTGATATCTCTTCAATGCATTGGATAATGTTTAGTATCATAATATGTCATGTTGGTATATGGTTTTACTTGATTCTTTTATGGGACTTTTTCTACCATGTTGGGATAGGTTTTTACCATATTCCTTTCTGTTTATGACGTGGTGTTTTAAGTTATTGCCAAATTTCTATGTTATGATCATCATGTTATATCATGCATTTATATTCATATTCCTTCATACCTCATTGATATGCCTTATATAAAATGTATTATTATACTCATATTATTCCATGTTTATTCTCTTATTGGGCTTTATAGATTACCCTTTTCTTATGTACATCCTTAGGTTATCCCATGTAGTGTTAAGTATGAAGGAATATTGTGGTCATGTAAAAGATGTTTTCAATAAAGATGATGTATTTCATGTTTTAAGTTGTTATGTAATGTTTTCAATTTCCCAAGACACTAAGTCTCATGATATTTTGATTTTTATTAAGTAAAATCTATATAATAAATCATGTTTAAATATGAAATAAAGAGAAGGGTTGTTATAGTTGGTATTAGAGGATAGGTTTAGTTATTTTTGGGATTGGGATTAGAAAACCCTAGTGAAAACCCTTAGGGATAAGATTAAGTATAAGAAAAATATACCTAGATTTCATGTGAGTATATATTTAGTGGTTTATCAAGAAAATATATCCCTATCTAGATATGAACAAGTGGATATGTCTCTGGAATATATGTATCTAGGGGTAAAACCTAAAAACACCGTTGTGAGCTAGACTCGAACAGCAACTGGTGCATGAAAATGGGTGTTTCTTCACTCTTATTTTGACACTCCTAGGGGATATTCTTTGGTAAATTAATAAGCTCAATACAAACCATTATTAAGGTAACAAAAAAATGCACATAATAATATATGTTAGGAAGTAGATCATGGATAACTTAGATTGAATCCTACAAACTCATAAGTTAAGGAGATAAATGTAATTTATAAGTTATCCCTTTAATTTAATTGGATTTATTTTATGTGTTTAACTTCTTAAGATACTCATCCCTAATTTTCCTTTTATTCTATACAATGTCCGATAATATGAGGAATCGTGTTAACAACCGATGTGAAGGACCGTGTGAGGATTTCCCTAATGAGTTTCCCAACCCGATGGGAGTGGGAATCGCAAACTTTGTTAAGATACTCACTCAGTTAACTCAAGTTCTAAATCAAAACCTATATCAAGAGGATCTCCCGACCCCCCTATGAGATAGCATCCCACAGTTGAGAGCTTCATGTGAAAAAGGCCTTTTACGTTCACTGTATCATCAAATCCCTTAATCGTGGAGCAATGGATCAATTCCATCGAAAATATATTCTCTATAAATTAATGTTCGGAATAAGAAAAGGTTCTTCTATCTTTTTATCATATAGAGTTTGAATCTAATCAGTGGTAGAAATTGATCAAAAATATGAATCCTGAGTAAGATATTGAAGCAATGGAGTGGAATGAATTTTGGAAAATGTTTTTTGATAAATATTTTCCCTGAACCCTCCATCTTAAGATGGAAAGAGATTTCCTTGTACTCAAGAAAAATGAGGATGAATATATTGGGGTGTATGAAACAAACTTCACAAGACTTTCATGATATGCCTCTAGTTTTTTTGTTACCCCGTAATGCAAGGTTGACCACTTCTTTGTTGGAATAAATCCTAGCCTATGAAAATCCTTGGCAATCCATGACTTTGATATCTATGAGGAAATTGTCCGATGTGCCCTCAAAGTCGAGATGGAGATTGGTGAATCTCAGGGGTATCATGGGGATAAGAAGTGGAAAGTTGACTTTAATTCTAGAAGTCTGGTGGATAAATCCAATAGTGCTAAGAAATTTCAGCACCCCACTTGTCAAAGTTGAGGAAAGAACCACCCCCGAAAATTTACAAAGGGGAACGAGGAAATTCTTTAGGTATGTAAGAGAAGGGAACCTGCCAATGATTTCCGATAGGAGAAACCCACCAATGAGATAGGGAAAAGAACACTCCTGTCAATCCTCAATTTGTTGTTCATTGCTAAAACTACAAGGAACCAGGGCACTTTTCAAACTAGTGCCCTAAGATAAGAGTTTTTGAAGGAAAACACCAACCTCCAAGGTAGAAAGGGTGAGCTTTTTTCATCACTGTTGAAATGAATCCCAACAATGAAGTGGTGACAAGTATGCTAGTTATTCATTTAATAAAAGTGAATGTACTTTTTTATTCTGGTTTTACCCATTATTTTATATCCCTAAAGTCTAGTAGAATAATCTAAACATCACCACAAATAATGTAAGTAGAGATGTCTGTGAAGATGGAAAATGGGTCAATTATACATCCCATGAATATAACTCCTCCTCTATCACTATTTGTGGATTGAACTTCCAAGAAAACCTTGGTATACTTCCCTTAGTGGAATTTGATACAATTATGGGCATGTATTGTATTTCCCTATATAGAGCCAACATAAATTGATGTGAGAGGGAAATCACTCTCTATAAGGAGAATCGACCCCCGATTCTATACAAGTGCAAGGAGGAGGATGAATCTTCCCCAGAATGATCATCCCATGCATGGATATTACTGCCCTATGAGCACGCATATCTTGATTATATGATTAAGACTAAGGAATTAACCATCCTTTAAAACATGCCTATTGTTAGGGAATTCGATGATGTGTTTCCTAGGGGATTTCCTGGTCTTTCTCCTAGCATAGATGTTGAATTATCGATTGATATTATACCTGGAGTGTTATCAATATCCAAGAATATATATAGAATTCATATTTTGGAACTTTAGGAGATAGAGAAACAACTGTAGGAGAATATAGATAAAGGGTTTATATGCCCGAGTGCTTCACCATGGGGTACACCAGTCATCTTCATCAAGAAAAAGAATGGGTCAATGCACCTTTTCCTTGATTATCATGAGCTCAACAAAATCAAAATAAAGAACAAATATCCTTTTCCATGAATTGATGACTTGTTCGATCAGCTATGTGGAGCACAATACTTCTCCAAGATGGATCAACAGTCAGGATATTACCAAGTAATTGTGAAGAAGGAGGATATCCCTAAGACTACTTTTTGTACAAGGTATAGACATTATGAGTTCATAGTTATTCCATTTAGACTCACTAATTATCTAAAAGTATTCATGGACTTGATTAATAGAGACTTTAGAGATTACCTTGACAAGTTTGTGATATTATTTATAGATGATATTTTAATATAGTCCAAAACCAAGGAGGAGCATGTGGAGTATATGAGCACAATGCTAAAGACTTTGCGAAAGGATAAGCTCTATGAAAAATACAAAAATTGTGAGTTCTGGTTGAAGTAATTATTTTTCTTGGGGCATTTCATCACAAGTAATGGGATATCTATGGATACTTCCAAGACAAATGCAATTCTAGGATTTCTGAGGATAACATCTATGATAGATATATGTGGCTTTCTAGGGTTAGTTGAATATTATTTCTGATTTTTAAGAAATTTCTCATGATTGTTAAACCCTCTTACCAAGATAACTTGGAAGGGAGTCAAGTTTTCTTGGAATGATAAATGTGAAGAAAGCTTCATGGATTTGAAAAAGAAGATTATCACTTCCCTTGTGCTCACACTACCCACAAGTGGGGGGATTTTCATAATCTTCAGTGATGATTCAAAGAATGGATTTAGATGTGTGTTGATGAAAAATAAAAAATTCATTGCCTATGACTTAAGCGAGATGAAAATTCATGAGAAAAAACTATCCCACACATTATCTGGAGTTAGCAGCTATGATCTTTTCATGGAAAATATGGCATCATTGTCTCTTTGGGGAGAAGAGTGAAATATATTCGGATTACAAAAGTCTCAAATATATATTCACACAGAAAGATCTGAATATGAGCCAATGAAGATAGTTAGAGATCATGAAGGATTATGAATTTTCAATAAACTACCATCCTGAGAAAGAAAACAAGGTGGAGGATGATCTAAGTAGAAAGAACCCAACAATTCTATCATTAATGATAATTGAAAAGGATTTAATATTCTTATATTTGATGAAGATGTACATGGGAATCATAAATAAGGGAACATCATCAATTATTTTATAATTGATTACTAAACTGTATCTTTTGAAAATGTTAAAGGATTCTCAAAAAGATGATGAAGGAATTCAGAATAAAGTGGAAATTATTATAAAAGGGAAATACTTAGAGTTCGGGGTTAATGAAGAAGAAATTGTGAGATTTGGGTTGAGGCTATGTGTTCCATAAAATTATAAGTTAAAGAAATAAATTTTGGATGATGCGCATAGTTTGAATTTCTCCATTCACCTAGGAAACACAAAGATGTATCAAGATCTCTAGAAGAACTATTGGTGGGATAACATGAAGAAGGAGATCGCTGAATATGCATCAAAGTGCCTGGTATTTCAGAAAGTGAAAGCTGAGAGGAAGAATTATAAGGGGATGGTGAAACCATTACCCATACCAATGTGTAAATGGGAAAACATCACCAGATACTTTGTCACCAGACTTCCGAATACATCCAAAAGAAACAATGATATTTCGGTTATTGTGGATCATCTTACAAATACTTCACACTTCATTGAAATTCAAGATTATTTCTCACTGGATCAACTGGCATGGATATACATTATAAAAGTGGTAAGGTTTCATGGAGTACCACTATCAATTGTGTTTGATCGAGATCCAAAATTCACCTCTAAGTTTTAGAAGAGTCTCCAGCATGCTCTAAACACTGAGCAGAATTTTAGTACAGCTTATCACCCTCAAACTGATGGTCAATCTGAGTGGACTATCCTAACACTTTACAACATGTTGAGATCTTTCTCAATGGACTTCAAAGTCATATGGAACCAACATATTCCTTCAGTGGTTTTCTCTTACAACAATAGTTTCCATTCAAGCATCCAAATGGCCCCTTAAGAAGCCCTTTATGGGAAGAATTGAAGAACATCGACATGTTGGTATGATTTTGGGGAACAAAAACTTCTAGGTCTGGAAAAGGTCAAAGAAATGGTGGTGAATGTTAAGACTATCCAGTATCACATCAAATCTACTCAGAGTCAAAAAAAGAGTTATGTTAACAATTGTGTATGTGACCTAGAGTTTGATGTTTGAGACATGGTATTCCTCCATATGTCTTCACGGAAGATAGTGATGAGATTTGGGAAGAATTTAAGACTTATTACAAGGTACATAGGCCCTTTTTAGATCCTTGATCACATCGGAGCAGTGTCCTATCGACGAGAACTCCCACCGAACCTATCTCAAGTACATGATGTATTCCATGTATCCCTCTTAATAAAGTACATATCAGACCCATCACATGTACTCAATCCATAGGTGGTGCCATTGGATAACGATATTTCCTATTAGAAGTAGCCGGTTAAGATATTAGATCATAGAGAAAAAGTTATACGAAATAATAAGATACCCCTTGTCAAGGTGTTGTGGTGAAACCAAAAGTTTAAAGAAGCAACATGGGAACCAGAAAAATTTATGAAGTAGAGTTACCCTAATCTGTTTTAGTGTGGGAAAAGGAAATTTCTAGGGTGAAATTTCTTAAGGGGGAAGGTTGTAACGACCCAAACATTTATGAATAAAATTATCTTTCTTTTAATTAAATGTCTTATGGATATAAAAGACACATGAATTTTTTTTTATTATATCCAGTTGTATTTAAATTACCTTTAAGTATCATTACCATTGATATTATAGTCATTGAACATTGATCACATGACTAGTATAAATATAGGGTTTTAACAAATATTTTTGATATAGAAAAAATAAGTGATGGCCTCAAACAGTAGGATCATTCCCTATGAAGCCCATTTATCAAATCTTCCAAGAGAGATAGCATTTTTGGAATTTTCCCTAAACCAATCCCAATCCTATATCCAACAACTTAAGCATGATAGAAACTATTTACAAGAGAAGTTCAAGCTCGTCGAGATCACGGCCCAAACAATGTTCACTGAATGGACCCATGAAATCCCTACCATTGTGCACCTTACTTTTAGGGCATATGTTGGTGTAATAAAGGGATATTTATCAATACCCTAGCAATAATATTATGTACATTATTTTTTTATAGAATAATTAATATACTTTCCTCCTATTATTGTTACTTTGTAAGCACAAATAGTATTTTTGGTTAACATTCAAATTCAATTAAGATATCTATTTTGATGAATTAATGTATTTTTTAAATAAATAATATTTTAATAAAATATTATTATTAAATTAATTTCATTTAATATAGATTATCATATAATTTTTATGAAGTCAAATATAATTTTTTATTAAGGTTTGAAAACTATTTTAGTCAAAACCCATCAATTTTCAATAAATGTCAGTTTTTATTTTAAAAGTGCAAATTCACATATTTAGAAAATTATTTTGATAAAATGAATATTATTTTTGGAATCTTTACGTCATAACTATCCAATAGTTAATTTTTCATAATTTTCTGAGAAAGTCAAATTTTTTGGTAAAAATTAAATACCGTATAAATATACGATGTGGTTTATGACATCATAATGAACCAATAATGATGTAATAAATACTATAAAAGGTATATTATAAAAAATAAATGTTTTTTATTTAAAATTATTTTATTTTATTTTTATTTGATTTATTTTTCAAAACCTTAGTGAATTCTCCAAGACTTATCATATATTTTAAGATTTTAAAATCATTTCCTTGAAAGTATGTCTCACCTCCACATAATCAAGGGAAATATTTTAATATATAAGGACCTTATACTTATAAAATAATGTATACCACCCCCCATTTATAGAATACATGGGAAACCCCATGGGATGGTTTGTGTTTTTGAATATTTTATTGTGTAGTGTCCAAAACCAAAATAATAAAGAAATCCCCCTCCTTTCCAATATAAACCCACCCAATATCACATTTATCTTCACTAAAACTCTTTTAATCTCAATCACCCTATTAACCTTACTCCCTAGAGTCCTCTCAAGGCACCCCAAAGCTCCTAAGAATCCTCTCCCAAGCCTTTGGAGTCACACATCCAAGTAAGGGATCTTTCACTTTCCTCTTTTATCAAGAACTCCTTTCTGTGATATGCCTTTTAATTTCAATTTTCGTATTTTGGGGTATGTTAATAAATACTAACCTTACTTTCCATTTTATTTATAAATAATTAGAGCTTCCTTACACTCTTATTAATCCATTCATAATCTTTTATATACACCTGTTACCATGCTAATATTCCGTAAGGGATTTCTCTTTCCTCATTCCTATTAAAGCACTTCTTTTATATTATGCATATTAAATTATATTTCATATGTTGGGATATTATGTTACATGATCCCCTTAATTTCCATTTCATGTATAAATGATGATAGTCCCCTTTCTCTCTCATCAACCCATTTTATGAATTTTCATATGATGTCATTATGCTGTTGAAATTACACTGTTATTTTCCATGCCAAAATCATCATGTAATAAATACCATACCCATTCCTCTATCAAGGGTATTCACCTTTATGCACATATAATTATTTATTTATGACTTAAATGTATGTATTCTACATTCCTTGATCTTGGAATAAATAATGATGTTGAATGAATCCATGTTATATGATTTTTATGGCACACTTAAGCATGAGATTGAAATGATTATAAAGGGTGTGTCCTAATAGATCTCCAATGCATTGGGTAATGTTTATTATCATCAAACGTCATGTTGGGAAATGTTTTTACCTAATTATTTTATGGTACTTTTTTCCACCATATTGGGATAGGGTTTTATCTGATTCTTTTTTGTTTATGATGCATTTTTTTAAGTTATTCCCACATTTCCATGTTATGATTATCATGCTAAATCATGCATTTATATTAATTTTAATTAATGACTCATTGATATGCCTTGTATAACATGAATTATTATCCTCATGTTATTCCATTTTTATTCCCTTACTAGGATTTATAGCTCACCCCTTTCTTATGTACATCCTCAGGTTATCCCATGCAGTGTTAAGTACGAAGGAATGTTGTGGTCATGTAAAATATGTTTTCAAAAAAATGTTGTATTTCATGTTTTAAGTTGTTATGTACTATTCCTAATTTCCCAAGACACTGGACCTCTCAATATTATGAGTTTTATTAAGTGAAAATCTATGTAATAAATCATGTTTAAATATGAAATAAAGAGTAGGGTTGTTATATAGAAGATGATCGATGTGAGGATTGTGGGCATGCCAGATGTCCCGAGATCCTTGGTATTGGAAGATAGAATACATAGAGGACTCCTTTTTGGTCATAGAAAAAGGTAATTTAGGGCTTTTTGTTGAATGGAGGAAGACAAGGAACTCCTGGGAGGGAAGAATCCAGGAGTAGGCCTGGCACCAGAATTATTTAGATTTGGGAGGGGTTAAGATCCTCCATATAATTTTCCAGATATTATTATTCATAGAAGTTAGAGAAGAAATAGTAAGGGAGTAACCATATTTCATAGTATAGGTGATGGTTCTTTCCATACTCCAACAAATACGGTCTGGTCCCATATCTTTCACAATCAAGATGGAAAGGGTAATGCTCACGTCTCTTATGTTGGACCATGAAAGGAGATTATCGGTGCACCACCCATTACCTTCATCATTGAGGAGATGGAGGACAAGGGAGTCGTCATGGCCTTCAGGGTTGGGGTATGTTTCTTTGTGGTTGATGTTGTCAACAAGCCATAAGTCATTCTAAATCCTAACTAAAGCACCATCCCCAATTCTATAGTAGATTCTATGTAGTAGAATGTCACACACTCCCCATATGCTTCACCAGAAGAAGTTGTGGTGGGGACCTAGAGGAGAATTTTAGAGATCGAAAAAGGGGAAATATTTATCTTGGTTGAAACTTTTATATAGGGATTCATGGTGATGTAGGAAGTTCCATGCTTGTTTGGGAAGGAGGGTATCATTGAAAAGCACAAGTCCCTGAACCCCATCCCCCTTGAAAATTTGGTTTGTAGACACTATCTCATGCCATCCAGTTCACTTTTTTCCATTTTTGAGACCCCACAAAAATTTGGAAAGGTGTGAGTGGATTTGGTTGATGAAAATCTAGGGAGTTTGAAGAGGCTTATGAAATAATAGAGAATAGCTTGGGCGATGACCTTGATGAGTATCTCTTCGGTGGATTTTAAGATCTTTGTAAAATTCCATCGTTATATTTTTTTCCACTTTATCTATAAAATTGGATAATACATCTTTATTTTAACGACCAAAGATCATCATAAGCCTAAGGTACTTCTGGTTATTTTCAACCATTTGAATGCCCTATGCGTATTGGAGGTCTCACTTCTTATAGGATGGAATTACAACACTAAAGGAGATTTCCAATTTAGATAGGTTGATAGCTTTCCCCAAAGACTTATCATAAAAGTATATAATAAGAATGATATGCTTGCATTCCTCCATAGTCACCCTGGTTCAAATAAGGCAGTCATCGGTGAAGAATAGGTGGGAGATGGAGGGCCCCCTATGGCAAGCTTTTTCCCTAAAATAAGATTATTCTTTTCTACTGCATCAATGAAATTAAAAAAATCATCCATTAATATTAAGAGGGAGGAGAGAGGGGGTCTCCCTAGTGAAGGACTCTGGATGGAGAAAACATCTATGTAAAACTGACATTAATATAGATTTTGAATGTGACATAGGAGATGAAATTCATGACCACATCAATCCAACGTGGGAAGAATCCTTGTTTTTGAAGAATGAATCAAATTAAGGTCCATTCCATCCTATTAAAATCCTTTTTCATATCAAGATTCCATGCCATAACACCCTTTTTGGTTATGGTGCATGTCTTCATGGAGTGGAAGGTTTTATGGGCAATGACTATATTATCATAAATAAGTCTTCCTGGGACTAAGGTGATTTGATTTTCCGATACCATGGAAGGGGTCAAGATGTGTAGGAAATTAACTATGATCTTTTATAAGATCTTATAGATGACATTGAAAATAACGATAAGTCTAAAATTAGACACAATGAAGGGTTTCTGGGTTTTTTGTATGATGGTTATGAGGGTTTAGTAGATGGTTTAAAAGTTAGTTTTCCCATGCTAATTTTTTCTTATCAAGCATTAAACATCTAGTCCAACAATATTCTAGTAATTTTTAAAGAAGAGGGAATAAAAACCATCAGGGATTATGGATTTTTTGGGATATATTTTCTTAAGGGAAAGGAGGATTTCTGCATCTGTGATGTCTAGGGTGAGATTGTGGTTCATGGAGTCAGTTACAATAGGCTAGATGCACAAGGTAATCTCAGGGGGGAAGGAGGACTCACCGGCCATGTAGAGGTCCTAGAAGAATATTAGGATAATGATATGGATGTCTTCATCCTTTAATATTATAGATCCATATGATGAGGTAAGGCATGAAATATATTTCTTTAATCTTCCCCCAAAAGCTTTTTAATCTAAGTAATGAGTGTTAGTGTTCCCTTGATATGGATGTCCCAGGAATGCATTGAAAAGTTTCCTTCTTTTCACCTGAGTGCTTCATTAAGGTCAGAATCCAAACTGGAAATTTTGGAAAGGGTTGAATGCATGGGTGGGAGGGAATGAAGCTTCTCAAGACTTATCTCAATGGCATCGCATGCTCTTTCAGGCTGCTGAAACCTCTTGCAGCTCTACTGCTGATGATTAGACATAACCTGGGAGATTTTATTGTGAATATCATCATCATATGAACTCCATAAAGATTTAATAATATCTTCAAAGTCATTTTATTTTATCTAGTATCTTATGAATCTAAAGGGACTTTAATGCAGTGGTTTCCTATGGTTGGTATGTAGGTTAATCCGGATAGGGAAATGGTCTAACATGGAAGGGTAGAGGTGAGTGACATAGAATAGATTGAATATGTTGAGACATTTTGGGGACATTGAGAATTTTTTCAGACATTCAGCGATGAAGGTGTTCTCAAAGAAACCAATAAACCATGTATAGGGACTTCCAAAATGTCCCAAGGTAGGGAGACCCACAATTTGGACATACTCAAAAAAATGATCATCTAGGAAGAGGGCTTGCGGGAACTACCTTTCTTTTCTCTTTGAAGAATAATTTCATTGAAATCTCCACCCACAATAACAGGCTCTGTAATGATATTCCTAATATCTTTAAAGGGTTCCAATGATTTTCACTTATCATTTTGTGAGGTCTATCCATAGAATCCCACAAATACCTAAGAAGGTGTGACAGGGTGGTGCACAGAGGGTGAAATATGGTTGGGTGAAAATATTTTAATTCTGATGTCCTTCTCTTGTTTCTAGAGGAGGAATAGGCTGCAATAGTCTCCTCAGAAAGTAATATAGAAGCACCCTTGGAACCCCACATTCGATTCGATACCTCACATGTCCTTGTTTTAGAGCATGGTTTCAAGGATTAAAACCAAGCTAGGATAACTTTTGGTGCATCTACATCAGAGCATTCAAACTTTTCATGGGTTTCCAAGCCCATGATAGTTCTATAATAGGAGATTCATTGGGATAGGTGTGGCTGGTTAAATCCAACCTTTGCCTCAATATATTTGGATAAGGATCCATCCTTGTCTATCTTCTATCTTTTGGGTAGTCTTTCCCCTTCGGGTGAAGATTCAATGTTTCTTTTGGAGTCTCTGAGTTCTGATATAGGGAGATAAGATTTATGATCACCACTATATCTCCTTTTCTAGTTTTGGTGTTTTCTGGCTCCATGTTAGGAACAATGAGAGGAAAGGGGGTGGGGGTTCTGGTGGTTCATGTTGCATGGGTTTGGGGATGAGTGGGGAAATATTTGCTTACAGAGGGGGGAGATAGTAGGGGTGTTCACCATTGATGATAGGTTGACCATATGGATCATAGGTCCTTTTGATTTTCAGACATAGAGAGGATGCCTGGATATGGTATGTGGTGGGGGAGGGGGTAAGCATGATAACTTTGGTTTTTTCTGATGCCACTTGAATGTTAAAATATTTTTCAAGTATCTCTCTATCCATTTGTTTAACTGCTTTTGGGGAAAAAGGTGATCTTTCTTTGGTCGCATAGATCCAAGGTCCATATTGGAGGATGATGTTGCCTTTAAAATTAGGGGCTCTAGAGGTGAATCCCTTTCTTCATGTCTGGTCCTTCCATGGAAAAATTAGAAGATATGTAGTTTCCCATATACAAATGGGTCTCATAACCTATGGTCCTTCATGGAAAGAGATTCTCCATGCAAGATGGGTTGTGTTACATTGATAGGGACTTTAATTTGAACGTAAGGTCCCCAGAGGATTGGGTCAGATTGATCACATTTAATTAAGTGTATTATGTGATCACCGAAACTCTAAATGGTTTGTTATGATCTACTGTTGAAATGGATTTTTTGAGTCGAACCCAAAAGGGAGTTTTGGTGAAGGCAATACTTAGAATATTATCTTCAGTATTAAGGTCCTATATGATAATGTGGTGGTTGTTTAAAGACCAAGATCTTCCAAGGAGGACCTTTTTCTTATCCTTTTCACATAAAAATTCAAAGATTAGGTGGTCTGATCCATCTTCTCTTATAGAAATTCCCTCTTCTAGACGCCAAACAAATTATAGCGTGTTTTTTAGCGCATTAATTTTTAAAGGATCGTTTTCCATGAGATTACCCATAATTAAAAGATAAATTATGTGTGCTAAGAAGGGATCATAGTCATTTTTGGTGAAAATGGGTGATTTTTTCTTATCCAAAAGAGAAAGGTTCCGCCAATGACTTATTAAATCTTTTTTCATCGAGATGCCAATAGGGGAAAGAAATATCAATATGATAGGGTCCAAGTGGGGTAATAGACGTTGTGGGAGCATCAAGAGGCAAGGAAATGTGGATGTGAGGGAGAAATGAGGGCGGTCGTAGATTTAGACAGTGAAATAGTGATGTCAGTGGATCACTGATGAGCCTAGGAAAACCTAGGAACATCAAAACCTAGAAGACCCTAAGAAGAGATCTCAACCATGGAGAGAAAAGGATTTGAATGTATATGTGTTTTTATACATATATAATAATGGTTATTATTCATATAATATCAATATATATATATATAAGTTGAGTCTAAATCCTCAATTAATTTGGGGAAAGGGTATATATTACAAAGAAAATCATACAATATACAATGCAAGGATGTGTTTGATGAGACTCGAACTTGAGATCTCACCAAGACCCATAGGGGAAGCTACCACTGAGATGTACCCTGGGGGATTATATATACACACACATCCTTTTGTAATAAAAATATTTTTTCGATGTTTAATATCAACATAACTCATGTAAATATATATTTACAAACATATATAGCATGTCACATAATGTGAAACAATTTTTATTAACATGTAGTCTTTCTGGCTCTGCCATGATCCCGTAAGAAAGATCTTCATTTTATTTAAGATATATTTTAAAATTTTATTTAACAAAAACCCTTTAAATATATAATAACCACTTTATGGGTAACAAAAAGGTAATATTTATTAGGTGATAACTTTACAAAACCTCTACACCTAGGAAAAAGATAAAAGCTCAGAGATCTAGCTTATTGCATACGGGGCATGTAGTGATGAAATATTTGATAGCAACGTGCATCCATTCCTAGGTTAATGCAAGATTAGATGTGAAGGAGTGGAAATTTTATTAAAAGGAATTTGGGTCTATTGGGCCTAGTTCATCTTGGGGCTCTAGGGCCTTTGATATTTGTATGATCCAAGTTGGAAGTACACCAATCCTTGAGGAGGGATGTGATCCGTCTCAACTTGGCTTCCAGTACCTACATAGATTATTATATAAACATATTACGTAAAGGTATTTATGATATAATATAAAAATCAATTTTAATATACTATAAATATGTAAATACCACTACCATATATTCGGGCAAGGGATGCGCTGCCTTTTATCAGTGCTAAGAAGCAAGCACTGATAAAAGCCTCATCTTTATCAGCACTAGCTAAAAGTGCTGATAAAGTTAATTTTTATTAGCGCTAAAACAAGAACTGATAAAGGTGTTTCCTTTATCATCACTATCTTTAGTGCTGATAAATTTTTTAATAAAAAATATTATTAATATATATATATATATAATTATTATATTTATATTCAAAAATAATGTTTATTTATATACATTAATTAAAAAATCATGTTTATAATTAACATAAATATGATATATTAATATATATTTTTTAATAATTTAAATATATATATAATGTTTTGAAAAAATTATTTATAATATTATAAATATATATATATATATAATTATAAAATTATAATAAATTTAAAAAAAATTAAATATATTTATTATATTTATAATTATATATAAATACTTTTAAAATATATTTATTTATAATTATAATTATAACTAAATAAATATATGTCTCCAATGGATTTGGTATATATATATAGCTTATGAGATAATGATGATATTCGTGGACATGATTGGCGTTATTTATGTTCATATATTAATGTGTGGGTATAATTAACGTTATATGATCATAAGTTTATTTATGGGTTTCTATGCTCCCAATGTTAAGATTACCTATATTATTATGACATATGCATATGTTATATATTCATGACTCGTGAATGTTCATTTATACATTAACACCCTTATTATTCATGCTTTCCATTTATGTGATGGCTCATTTTTTATTATCTATACTTTACTAGGTATGATTCATTCATGTTATAACCATGAACTTATTATGTTCCCATAAATAGTTATAAAATTACAATAAAAATATTTAAATAATAAATATATTCATTATAATTTTAATTATAATTTTTAATTATATATAAATATGTTTTAAATATATTTATTTATAACCAGGTAGTTGCACCTTTCAATGAGGTGCGGAAGATTTTTTGGGTGGGCAATATGGTCGGTCCGGCACTTCATGGCATCAGGGGTGGAGGTGTTCATGGTGGGGAAAAGAAGGGCCCTCATATGGTGGGTCCTGCATCGAGCGGTCTTTGGTGGGAGGTAGTTAGACGAGTGGAGGCGGTCTAGGGTCGGGCGGTTGGTCGGAGGTGGATGTGTTTGGCCGCTATTTGAGCGGAGGTGGTCCTCTAGAAATGGTAGGCGTGACAGTGTGCAATAGGGAAGAAGATGGCAATGGAGACAAGCACAAGGGTAGGGCATGGGCTGGCTGGACAGATGGATGACTTCACTGGGCGCAATAGTAGGCAGTGGACGACCACTGGTGTGGCTGGCGTGAGGTATGCGGTGGTGGGGTTCGGCAATGGTTGGGGAACGTTGGCAAGTGGCATAACGATTAGTGGCTTGATGGGGCAGTGAACTTCTGGCTGGGGCACAACGGTGAAACACTAATGCCCGTGCATGGCATGGAAAGTAGCGGCTCGACCGGCAATGGGGATGCTACGGAGCAGGCATGGGCGTAGGAACATGGAATGTGGATCATGGAGTTGTGCAGCTACGGAGCTGAGAATGTGGACCAGTCTTGGATGTTGGGCCTAGAAAGGACCACAGTGGATTATTTTCTTACGGGTTGGGCATACGGGTCGTGTAGGCTTACAAGTCATGCTTTAAATAAATAATAAATAGGGCTTGATGGGTGTGTTATCCCCTTAGGGGGTTATGACCTGCCTTTTTGGACTGTGTGTGTGGTGTGTGTGTGTTTTAATGTAATTGTACCCCCAAGAACCTAATATATATATATATATTAATAAATATATGTATATATATAAATATATATGTGATTATATAGATGTATTTATAAATATATTTATAATTATAATTATAAATAAATATATTTATATTTAAATAATTATGAAGTTATAATGAATATATGTATTATATATAATTATAAAATTATAAATTTAATAAATATATTTATTATAATTTTATAAAAATAAATAGATATATAGTTATTTATAGTTATAATTATAAATAATTATAAATTTATTTAAATAATTGTAAAATTATAATTAATGTATTTAGTATATTTATAATTATATATTAATAAATATATATACTTATATAAATTTATTTATAATTATATATAAATACTTTTTAAATATATTTATTTATAATTATAATTATAAATAAATAAATACATATTTAAATAATTATAAAATTATAATAAATATATTTAGATAATAAATATATTTATTATATTTATAATTATATAATTATATATAAATACTTCTAAATATATTTAGTTATAGTTATAATAATAAATATATATTTTATTTGTTTAAATAATTATAAAATTATAATAAATAGAGTCATTATATTTATAATTATATATATTTATATATATATTGATATAAGTATATGTAATTATATAAATATACCAGTGTTCCATGAGATATTATTATATAAATATATTTATAATTACATAGAAATATTTCTATATATATATATATATATTAGGTGCTTGGGGGTATAATTACATTAAACACGCACACAGGCTGGAAAGGCAAGCAATAGCCTCACCCCCCAGGATAGCCCACTCATCAAGCCTTATTTATTCAGTACATGGCCCAAAATCCAAATGGATATGAAACCCAATACATAGCCCAAAGGCCCAAAAACTGGCCTGAAGGCCTATTGTAGCGTTGTGCCTGCATCATACTGCTTGTATCACCAGGCATGCGTCATACCTACGTGACCACCTACCTGCATCCTGCATCATGCCTGTGTCACCTCCTGCCTATGGAAATTCTCCCCCACCCAGATTTGAACCTGGGTCTGATGCGGGATTACGTGGAGTCATTACCACTCGGGTAAGCCCCAACTGCATATTTTTAAATATATTTATTTATAATTATAATTGGAAATAAATAAATATATAAATAATTATAAAATTACAATAAATATATTTAAATATATATATATATACATATTAGCTGCTTGGGGTATAATTATATTAAACACACACACCACACACACAGTCCAAAAAGGCATGTCATAGCCCCTCAAAAGATAGCTCACTCATCAAGCCTTATTTAATCAGTACATTTCCTGAAATCCCAGTGGGCATGAATCTCATTACATGGCCCAAAGGCCTAGTGCAACGTCATGCCTACATCATACTGCATGCATCATTAGGCTTGCATCGTGCCTACATCACCGCCTTCCTGTGGACATTCTCTTCCACCAAGATTTAAATAATTAATATATTTATTTATTTATACCTTTATCATCACTAAAAAAACACTGATAAATAGTAGTTTTATCAGTGCTTTCTATATTAACGCTAATAAAACTACTCTTTATCGTCACTTTTTTAAAAGCATTGATTAAAACATTACCCATTATTATAAAAAACCTAATGGATTTTCCATCTCCTAACACCTTCAAGATTTCATAGAACCGCAGTGCTGCCACTACCACTCACCTTCGCCACCGCCACTCACCGTCACCTTCTCCTTTGTTGCTCTCCTTTTCCGATCACCTTCATTGTACCCTCCATCGTCACCTTTTTTGTCTCTCCCTGCCATTAAAGTTTCTCCTTTCCATAGTCGTAGCACCCTACCTCCATCGCTCCCAACCAAACCCTTGTCGCTCTTCATCAATGAATCATCATCACTCTAAGTAATGAGATTATTGCTTCTCCTCTTTAATCACTTATTCCATCTATCTATTTACTCCCTCCAACCTTGATTCATATTGTTCAGATGGAATTCACCCCCTTAGTTATATACTCACACCATCGAGTCAGACTTGATCGTAGTGTGATCTTGAGAGTTATTACAAGTATACATCTTGATATTTGTTGATTCAATGATAAGTTTTTGTGGTAAAGTGTAGTTTAGTATGTTATGATGATGGAATATATTATTTAAAATGATCATTATTAATGTAATTTTATCATTTTATATGATAGATATATATAGGTATATGTATTCAAGACAACATTACAAGGAATTGTATAATATTAAAACTAACACATTACACCACTTGGATAGTATGACCAGGGCCAGTCTATAAAAGTGAGGCTTTTATTTCACTCAATTTAATAATATCTAAAGCCCAGGATCTATCCTTAACTGATTGTCTCCCTCATTTAAACCTTTTGATTTCCAAACATTTGATGGGGTCCTTATGATCTATTGTATAAGCTCCTAGAGTCACATGTTTTTCTTTAGCTTCATTTATAATAGGAACAATGGGAGTATGATCTTATAAGATATCGCCTAGAAAATATTTCATATAAATTAGTCTATATAGAGAATTAAAAGGTAAGGGTTTCATTTTTAAATCATTGTTTTAAGGTTATTTTTCAAGCATTTCCATGATTATTTTAAAATGATTTCCAAAAGAACAAATCTATTTGGTACAAGGTGTATTTGAAAATAAAATTTCCTTCTAAGAAATTTTTTTAGTGTTTAAGGAGTTTTAACTCACCTTTTTGAAGGAAACGGGTTGTTCCTTTGATAAATTTCACAAATTATCTTTTTAAATAAATTCTAATATTTTATAAGATGTTTTGGTCATCAAAGTTAACTCAAAATAGGCATAATATTTTTACTTTTCATTTCAAAAAATACTTGAAATTCCAAGCATTGATAAAATATTTCAATATTTCTTTAAAATAAAATGTGAGGTTTCATTTTTTTGATCCTATTTGGTTTATTGGATAAGACAATTAAGGAAATGTTTTAATCAATCAAGTGATTTTATAAAGGTGGACTAATTTATAAATTGATTTCAAGGTTGGTTTAAGTGTAATGTTTTAATAAATTTCTTATAAATGATTTCAAATTATCATATAGAGAATTATCCTCTTGACGTGTTTCTAAAATGCCTGTATGGACCTTTTAAATGGTTTTTCAAACATGTGGGTGTGTGATACCCACGTATTTCCCCTTATGATTGTTTCCCTTTATGATTGGTGTTTGATGTATGTGATGATTGGGTGATAGATAGAAAGGTGTTATTTCTTATGAGAGCGTTAGAGGTGTGGGTGGATTTTTATTTATGCTTAATGATGATTGTTTGGATTATTGAATGTTTCTCACCATTGCTATTACTTTGGTCATGGGAACCTGAGTAACTAAGTGGGAAGTATTTATTTATGCTACACTAGATCATTTCACACTTATAGTGCCCCTATTTATGTATAGGGATAGTGGGGAGTGCCCCTGATTCTAGGATTTGTGCAAGCTAGTAAAGTAACTTGTGTTCGAATAAAAAATAAGCCTACAGTTGGTCCCAGTTTGATAAATTCTAGGATTGTCTCACATTAAATCCAAGGGTAGATCCCATGACATCATTTCATTGGTTGGTGGTTTGGGGTTTCTATAGGATTTTCAAAATGGTTTGAAAAATGTATTTCATTAAAGCTAAGGGTAGATCTTATGAGACTCACAAGGTGCACCTGGAGTTTTTTTGTTAACCATAAAATCAAGATCAATCATTTCATCAATGGACTAAAATCAAATAATTTTATACTTTTATACTTTCATAAATTTTACTTTTATATATTATAATTTTATATTTTTATAAATTTTTAAAACTATATACTTCAATAAATTATGTATAATTTTATAACATATACGTACTTTTATATAGTTTTATAAATTTATATATATTTATAAATTATGTATATTTATTTAAAATATATATTAGTTTATAAATTATATATAATTTTATACTTGTTTATACGTTTATAATTTTATATACTAATATAAATATATATATATTTTTAATTTATACTTTTATACCTGTAAAAAAATTTCAATATATCAATAGTTTAATACTTTTATACTTTTATAAATTCAATGTCAGTGTTGAAAATATTTTAAAAAATATAATATTTTTTTTGAAACCATTATTATATTAAATGGCCTTATTTTATATTATGAAAAGGGTTTTCAAATAATATAACTTTTATTTCTTTTTTTAATTAGTACATTCATAGTCATATTTTCTTGGTTTTTCATAATGTAAATGTGATTTTATACTTCATTTATATTCATAAAAAGTGGGTTTTGATCATTAAAAGTATGATGTCAAAAATAGTTTTTAAAATTGAAATATCCTCTATTATATTTACAAATTTCTTTCAATAAGTTATTTTTGTTTATCATGTGGGATGATAAACCATTTTTCAATCATTCCATTTTCTTTCAAGAAATTCATGAGATCTATCTTCAATTGAACATATTTTGTGTATTTATTTTGTTAAATATAAATATTTTTGAATCAAATAGGATGGATATAAATAGAGAATTGATGGTTTCCAATCGTATGAAAAAAGAGTATGAAGATGGGATGAAAGAGTTCATCAAGTTTGTAAAAGATCATGCATATGACCCTTCTAAAATCATTTCTCTATGTTTATGTTGTTGTTATTCAAGACTAATTAATCCAAAGGAATTGTAAGAACTCTTGATCTATCGCAGAATTGATCGAAGTTATAAATTTTGGAATAAACATGGGAAAAAAGAGAATGTATCTAGTGAGTGTGATAGCATTGTGTTTTATGAATCATCCGATATTATTATAAGTTTGGGAAATGAAGAAGACTGTATTGAGAATGTGATTATAGGTTTTAATGATAATGAATATCATATTGAGGAAATGAAAATGACAGTTGAAGATGAACTTTGTGATTGTCCACAATTGTTTGATAAGTTAAAGAGTTGTGAAAATATTACATTGTATGATGGTTTCACTAAATATACAGCATTGCCATCCATACTGAAGCTGTATAATTTAAAATCTAGAAATAAATGGTGGGACACAAATTTTATTGAACTACATGCTCTCTTGAATGATATGATCTCATAAGATAATGAGCTCCCTAGTCGAACATATGATACTAAACAAATGCTATGTTTGATGGGTATGATCTCTGAAAGAATACATATCTGTCCAAATGATATTATACCATTTTGTAAGGACTAAAAATCAATTAAAATAATGCCCAAATTGTGGTACTTCTCGATACAAGAAAGATGAATTGGGTTCTAAAAAAAATTTATTTTACTTTCCAATCATTCCAAGGTTTAGGAACCTACATGGGAGTAAGGAGACCGCAATACAAATAAAGTGGCATACAGATACAAAAAATAAAGATGGGAAACTTTGTCACCATATAGACTCTCAGTGGAAGAGAATTGATCATGAGTATCCTGAATTTGGAAATAATCTGAGAAACCTTTGTCTTGTGTTATCTACAGATGGAGTGAATCCTTTTGGTTATCAAAGCAGCACTAATAGTACATGGCCAATTATTTTTGTAAATTATAACTTTCCACTATAGTGAAAATGACTACGATTTATATCTATCAACACCCACCTATCACTTTGTAGTGAGGGCTACGGTGTTCGGTATCAAAGAAGACACTCTACACAACAAACCACTTCCAATAGGTCTTGCGAGAGTGATGATTAGTGTAGCTCATGATCCAAGTGTTAAGCTACCTATTCCACTTGATGATGAAGATATTCATACGGTCGACCAAGTTGTTGGAAAATTATTCACATTGCCGTCAAATCTTGTAAAAAAACATGTTAACAAGTATTTATTAATTTCTAATTTATTTTTCATGATAAACCTTTAATAATTAATGAAAAAAGGTCTGAACTGATGAATGTTATTATAGACGGACAAATGGAAGGGGTGAAATAGAAGGGTGACTCAAAACTATCTAAAAGATCTACCAACTGATCAAAAAGATCCTCTGAAAGTACCTTTACCCCGCTTGTTCAATATCCGCATTTACTAACATTGAAGGTTCATGCAGATACAAAGTTACAAAATGGTAGTAGTCACATAGTTTATTTTGAAGAAAAAATGTATGGAGAGGAAGGTATAGACTAAATTTCTCTTGAGAATGTAAATAAAATCCTAAACTATGAATGACTAGGGGGATCAGTTGTAAATTTATACATGAGTTATTTTTTCATGATTACTTTTTCTAAAAGCTGATATATTATGTTAATTATGACTAAATACATGTCATATTTTGTAGGCCTATATATTAATACCAATTGAAGGGATTACCACATAGATATAAATTTGGACTCATTAGTCCTCGCATCACTTCTACAGAACAAAAAAAATAGATTAAAAAAATGAATGAAATAGTGACAAAACTGACCAAATTTTTTGAAAGAAAACTTGCGGATGATAGACTCTTATTAATACCAAAATTAAAGGGGTAAAACTCAAAACTTTAATCATGTCAAATATATTTTCATTTCTTTCATTACTTATTTCTTTTTGTGTTTTTAGGCAATATTTGGTTCTCATTGTAATCAATTTGGATACTCTAAAGATTTATTTCCTGGATTCACTACATGGATACCCAACAAACCGACCACACATGATGGCATTTATCAATTTTTAATATGCTATATCCAACATTTTAGAACTAACATTCAAGTTATATATTTTATATTATGTTTTAATGAGAATTCTGTTATGATAGGGACGTGTATAAATATCGTGAAAATCATGGCATGAGGACAACCAATGCACACAAGGATCTTGAAAAGTTATTTAACTAGACAAGTATTAGGGTATATATAATAATATTTCACTATCCAAACACATATCTAAAAATATTACTTATTTTTCTAAATTTTTTTTAGTGTCCAAAACAAACAAATGGAAAATATTATGGTTATTATGTTTGTAAATTTAAGAGAGAGATCATATTCCATCAACAAACTAGAACTAATGGAAAATAGGTCTTTCCCCACACATCTATACCCATGGTTTAGAAAAACCATGGGTATATGTGATATATTTTGATCTATACCCACAGTTTTGTTAAAACTGTGGGTATACAATGCCCCAATTTCACGATACCATCGGGCTTCCCCTCTGGATTTCACATTTTCATCAGGATCTCCCACATGAACCCTCCCCTCCCCTCCCTGACCTCCACCTCTCGTACCTCTCCTCCCCTCCCTGACCTCCACCTCCCAGCCCTCTCTTTCCCTCCCCAACCTTGACCTCCCGGCCTCCGTCTCCGCCTCAACATCGAGGCCTCCACATACACCTCAACGTCCTGGCCTCCGCCTCCGCCTCAAATTCCAAGCCTCCACCTCTGCCTCAACATCCCGGCCTCTTCCTCCTTTCCCCCAACCCCTCTCAACTCACTCTCCTATAGTGACATCCCCCTCTCACCTCTCGTCTCCCTCTCCTCCAGCAATGTCCCCGCACAATCCACATCCTGGGGTTCTAAAAAGGATATCTGATCACCGAGTGCCTTCAATCGTATGTAAGGAGAGGATTCATCGCTAATCCAGGGTTCCAAAAGGTGGATAGCATTATAAGGTACTCAAATCTAGGTTTGAATATTTTCTAATCTAGATTAATTCCATTTTTTTACAAATATATCATAGATTTTTCCTTGAAATATTCTTAGTGAATGATAGAGTTTCCTAAAATTTAGGAATTTGATTACAATTATGATCACTTTCATTTAAAAGGAAGGGATCTAAGTTATCGATTCACTTTCAAATAATACATTGATCATTATAATTATTGTTACCACATTGAAGATAATGATTTTATAATTGGGTTACCTTTCCTTTAAAATGATATCATATAATCAATATGGGCTCATTACTAAAAGAAAAATTGAATGCTGGTTTTTACTGCTCTTAAATGTACTAATACTATTAAAAAGAAATCCATGCATATAAATTTAACTTTAAAGTTTAACATTTATAAATATTTTTATACCATTCATTGGGATTTTATTTTATATATTCTTAGAGTTTTTCAAAATATTACAGTTCATTGGTTGTTGTAACTTAAAATAATACTGTAATTTTTATGCTTAATAATGGACCCTCCAATGGGGTATTTTAAATTATAAAGGGGTGTAAGGCATGGTGAACCCATGTTTACATTGTTTTTTGGACTTATAGAAGATTACCTAAGAATATTATTATGAAAGGATACCTAAATTGTGATTTTTACACCTATTGGGGCTTCAAGGTAATTACTTACACCATTGCACCTATTTTATATTGATGACCTATTGATTTTATTTCAAGGGAATAAACATACACTTGAAAAAAAATACTTCTTTATGAAAAGTGAGTGTGTTTATGGTAGTCCATAGAATAGAATAAATATTTTTTCTACTTTAATAAATACATTTTATATTAATAAAAAATAAAATTATCAAATAAATCAACATTAAAATAAAGAGTGATTAATGTTAAATACCTTTGAATTTATCTTTTTTGTTCTAGATTTATGGTTATAAACTTATAAATCATAGTTTCCAAAATTATACTATAAATTTTGTAATGAACAATAATGTCGTGTGTTAGTGGAGTTGGTGAAAGTGTTAAATATCGATGGAGTATAGCTCAAGTGGTTTTGAAATTTAGAATATGGATTCAGGATAAGGATACTTAAGATGTTTTGGAGTGTTAAAAGTGATGTTCCATAGCTGAAGGTACCGAAGGAAAATACTTGAATCAAAGTTTTGGGTGTTGGGAAATTAAAACCCATTATTTTTTCTTTAGTATAATCCATCAGAACCTTGGGTAGAGGCTGCACGAGTTTCAACATCTATCAAATGGGTCAAATACCCATCTTTGAGAACCCAATGGTTGGAATTTGAGATATAGTGGTCTACTAGAACTCTAGTGAGGGCCACCAGAATCTTGATGGTTCCCTTAATCTCCTAATTAATGTAGGGGAATTATATTCATTTCATGATAAATTTTATAAAATTTATCCCCTCTACTTTATTCCTCAATTTTCTATATGTTTTAAGGAGTCATCTTTCATTATCCACTCTTCTACCTTGTATTCTACAAGATTTTTCTCCTCTTCCACTTTTACAATTGGTGAAATGTCTATGGTAGTGATTTTCTATGAGTAATGTTTATAACATGTAACGTTTTATTATTGGTTTCCCTCTATTCTTCTTAGTGATTTTCTATAAATTCATAATTTGTGTTATTTTTTCATTTCTTTGATTTTAAGTGAACAAGGATAAATCATACTACAATAAAAGATGAGAAAAACTCTATAGTCATGAGGTAGGTGGTACCTAATAGTTTATATCATTTTATATGTGTTTCCATGTGATGTATAATTGTGTACTTTGATTAATTGGGTATGATGGAATAAAAATTGATCCAATAACTTGAGTGGGTATGGCTTATTAGAACCATGACAGATATTCTACACACTATGATCCTGGGGTTTAGAGGTTTCTGATGATTGATTAAATGTAAGGGCATTATTAAAAATTAAAATATAGACCCATGAAGGGTGTTTGCTGAAAAGTTAAGACTATGGAGAAATTGTATGGTATAATTTTAGGATTTTGATCCTCATGAAGATTAGTGATCCATATGAGTTATGGGGTAGTTCAAGATGATTGTTCTTAACAAAATAAGTTGTTTAGGAGTGATGAATTATGAGCATAGAATTAGATAAATATATAAGGACCTATGTGGTATTGTGTGTCTATGGGTGAGAATACATTGAGGGTAGATTTATTTGGTAGTCACCAATTTTTGTTTTTTCTAGGGCGATCAAGTATAGAAATGACAGTAATGATTCATAAGGTTTATGTCAACATTGAAGGATGACTTGTGAAATGATTATTGATTGCTTGTTGAGACTAAGGGTTGTCTCTAATGTTTGTGAAGGATAACTTAACATGGATATGTGACCATAATGTTTTCCAGGATTTGGGTTTACATTGTGACCTTAAGACATAAAATTGATAATTAGGTAGATAGGTTACTATATCACTTGTCATATGACAGTTGCGAGTTCCTAGTCTTTCCAGGAAAGATGAGCTCCTTGAAGGGTGGTTTAGAGTGATTGATTAATGATATTTGATATCTATTAAAAATGTTTTGGTGGGTTTTCTATGTTATTCATTTCTGTAATTACAGCTTCTTACATGGAATTTTTTATTATTATTGCATGATACTCTATTGATTACTAGGAAGAAGAAGCATAGATGCCAGAACACTATTCTGGGGACCCCTCCTACTATGCATTAGTGATCATATGACCCTATATTTATGAACATTATATTGAGACTATATTTAACCCTATATATAGTTTCTCCTATGTATAAGATGAAGTGGATATATCAGATCCTTCCTTGTCATGATCTTGTGGGTGCCTTCCTTGTCATGATCTTGTGGGTGGACGTGTTTTTAACCATATGAAATTCTATTCCACTAGAGTTCCAACCATTTAATAACAATAATACCTCACTTAATTGATCATTATTTTTGAAATTTCATGCTACTGAACCTTGAAGTAAATAAATATTGTGAAAAAATGTTGAGTAGTGATTGGATTATTTAGGATGTGATTCATTTTTGGGGTTTAAGTAGTGTTGAATGAAATAGATTATGATTCTTGAAACTTCTTAAGGTGAATTAATCATTCTCCATATATTATTAGTATATGCTTTAGTGAATTGATCTTGGATTATAGGTTATAATTAGTTTTAATTAAAGACAATGTTTCATCATTAATTCTTGGATTAAGGAATTAATGATGAGACATTTCAATCTAGTTTGAATAGGTGGTATTAAGTTCATTTTAAAATGATGTACCTTTATATTATGAATTAAAAGAAACATAGAATTAATTTATCATATTACTCACTTTTTCACTACAAATAGATAGTTTAATATGAAAATTTATACTCATATGAAGTTCAAAGTGATCGAGAAGCATGTTATTTTAACTATTCTCATTTTTTTACTATAAATCCATTACATATATTTTTATACTTGAGAATTTATATATCTTTTGGGGGTTATTATTTTCAATTTGATTATATTTTCCCTAGTTAATTTCACTATCCATAATTATTTTTTTGTTCTCAGTTAAATTCATTGAATGTATTCCCTTACTCTTATTGTGCATTGTTATTATCTCAGGACAATAATGGAGGTCGTGACAATTTTATTTGGGGTGAGCAACAATGCATCTTGTATATTGGTATGTTCATTTCTTGTTCACATGTTTTTAAAAAAAATTGAAGATTGGTCCCCTTTGGGTGAAATGTTCGGTAACTCATTCCACTAAAAAAGCATTCTGAATTCATCCCAAAACCAAAAACCATCAAAATCAATTAGATCATTGGTTTGGGAGAATCTGTTCACTAACAGCCTCCAATTTCTACTCAACATGAGGTTTTGGGAAGGTTGGGCCTTTACTAGGGCCTATTTTTTCATTATTCCTCTCATGATGTCATCAATCCTTATAATCACACAATAAATATCAATGACATTCTTGAATGTTTATGCCTTCAGGCCATATATTTTTCACTTTCATGTCCACAATGTCACGTGTACTTATATTTTTTATCCATGTATTTTCACATTTTCTATACTTTACTTATAGAATAGTCTTAGTCCTAATCACATTAAAAACACAATTTTTTGCTATTATTCTGGGTAATGCCTCAAAATGAAATAGCAGCTACATCATAATGTGAATACTTAACTCCTTCAATAGATGAACACTTCTACTTCAAACTGGAATACACTACCATCTTAGTAGCACCACCACAAGGTACCAGCTATGGATTCTTGAGAATATTTTTGCTAGGTCATAGAAACCTACAAATTCCTTTCCATGTTATTTTCAAGATCTTTTATATCAACCCTTAGAATAATGGTGTAATATTTTGGCATTGAAGACTTGACTTTAAAGGGAAAACGGGTCACTAATTTTATTGAGTACTTTAGGTTGTTTTGTTGACATTCCACATATTCAATGAAATTGGTGATTTTCTCTGGTGATTCATCCACTAATTGGTTTCTAGAGGAAGTGTATTCCTCTTATTATTTACTCATCAAGTGTTTTCTATTTCTTCTAGTGAATTTATTCTTGATGTCACTAGACATGTGCACTATGCTACAGCAGATGTCTAAAATCTCATGGTAGTGGTATGATGTGAATTTTTTTCTTCTAAATAGTCCTTAAAATATAATTTGTTTCCTCCTTTCTTGAAGGAACATGTTTTTAACCATGGGGCATTGTGGTTCTTATATTGGGGTAGTGACTTGTATAGTCACAAAATACAGGTATGATCTAGTTTTATTTTTATTTTATTTTCTTTATCGCATCATCCACTTAGGCCTTTTACTGATTTCTATGGATGGAGGGTAGTTATATTCTACGAAGGGGGCTAGAAAGGCACTGGATAAGGCTACGCGGTTTTCTTTGCAGGGGAGGGAGATCGAGGTAGTGGAGGTATTAATTAGTGTGTTTCATTTTTTTCTACCTTTGTACTGTGTTGTTTCTGTTTATTTTCTTTTCCTTCGGTGTGGACGTCCAACGTATGGATGGGTCATTCTGAAATTTTATTTATTTTATACTGTTGTTTTAATTAATTATTTGTGTGGGGAATTATTCTCAAGTGGTTATTCCTTGATGCCCGGATATTTGTGCCTACCTGTGGGTGTAGCCCATCCACCTTAATCCATCCTAGTATACCTATATCAGAGTCTATGTCTGAACCATGGGAAGGCCTTGGAAACATGGATAATTAGGGAGGGATTGAGAATGTCTAGGAATGAATTGTGAATTCCCATGAAAAAGGATCGAGGAAATTAGAATTTATAATGGGCGGATATGAGAGACTATGAAATATATATTGATTCTGGAAATGATATGGGTATAAAAGGTGGTGAAATGATAATGTGTTGAGACTAATAAATGGAAATTCACATTCATAACCAATTTGATAATGTAATATCAGATCATGATCTATTGTACATTGTTGGAGTTGATGATTATACTTCATCCTGATGCAATTATAGAAATACATTGGTGCCAAAAATACTCTATAATATACTAGATAGTTTGCTTTGAACCTCCTAGTAAAACCTCCATTCACCTCATGGCAGGGCGCAAGACTTGTTAGCAGATTGCAACTAGGGGAAAGTCACTTATTCCCTTATCTCATAAACTTATTAGAGTGCCACACAACCCTAAATACAACAATATCCCCAAAATAAATTCCTAATATTTTCTGAAGCTACCTTTATTCTTTGATACAATGTCAGGAACATGGTGAATCTTCCCATCGGTTCTTCTATAAATATTTTGTTCATTCTTATAGCCACCCCACACAATTTTTTTTCTCTAGGGAATCCCACTAATCTGGAAAAGGATCGTTAAATGCCTCATGATAATTGGGTTCTCTGGATTGAATTGTCAATCTCTGCAAGAAAAAACTAAATGCCCCTTATAAGACTTTCAACTTTCAAACATATCGTTCCTAGAATCATGGTGATTAATCCCTTGTCCGAGACACCAAAGTGAGTGCCGCATAACACATATAAAAGGCAGTTTTCTATTTTTCTTCTTCATACTCTAGTTTTAAAGGTGTGAAAACTTTCACTGAAGTCAAATATGTGATCTATTGAAATTTTTGAATATCCACATTCAAACTCTCCTTTTGAACTCTTGAGAATCTTGACATTTTATTCTTTATTTAAAAATATTCATTTAACAACCCGGTCTGATGAGTCTTCATTAAAAACTTTCCTTAAAAGAAAATCTTGAATATTGCAACACTGTATTCTTCATTTAAGACTATAAATACTATGGAATCTATATTATCAAAAATAATCATTCAAAACATCGCTAGCATGAGACCCAAAAACTTGATTCATGTAACCATCTGAACCATGTAAGAGTTTCATTCACATGTTGTATGTATTTCCTCATGAACATTGCCTATTAGCCTACTTTTCCACTCCAATAGTCATGGTTCCCATTCTATAACAGCTTCATGGAAGCTTTTGACTCCATGTGCAACAATATTTATGCATTCCATTGAAATGTTATGTAACCTCATCCTACTAAACCAGTTAAAAATTGCTCCATCATTCATGTATTTTAAATCAATTACAGATTTCATATATTAAGATCAATTCCATCCTTAATATAACAGCCACCTCTTCAATTAAACCATTGAACATGATCCAAATACAATTTTCAACCTATATCAACTTTCATCCGTGCTCCAAACACATATCAATATCTCCAAATCATGAATGTTATTTCATTATTCAATTCTTCCATGCATACCTTCACTCTCGGTCTTATTCCAAGACTTATTCTTTATGCTAACACATCAAATGCACTCTTCATATATATATTTTCAACACATATTCATCCATTAGATATTCATGCCATTATTCTTGAAAATTCCCATGCCTCTTCAATCAAACATACCTCATTCATACCTCATATATATTCCACAAATCCAACCAATCAATCCTTGGTTGCAACAATCCCCAACTTTGGATTTTGTTGACAGTGTCGAAGCATTATCAAAGCATCCAATTCACAACATCATTATTCTATCCTTCTTTTTCAATAAAATAAAAAGTATCTTTATCTCTTTGGTAAATATCAAGTCCATTTTATACCCCCCCCCCTCCTCAACATACTCCATGCACTAAATATGTCCAGATAAATCGTCACCTTTAAAACTACTTCATGAATACCAAATTAAGAGGTACATTTCCCCTCCTGATGCTTTCACCTCTAGACACCATTGGAAAGGTGTCTTAGAATATGTTTGAAACTAAGACAACCTTAAAGACTTAATTGGACACCTGCTTCACTCTGTAGCAAGAAAGATACCCATAGATCTTCATAAATTCAACATCTTCAGACTGATTCTATCATATACAATTAGATCCATATTTGAATTTTTTTAGATGATGGATTCAGTTATATTGGTTCATAGATTCATTCATGGAACTATATTCATTATCTTTTTCTTAAGTTGATTTATTTTCAAATTTTTTTTGAGCAATTTAAGCTTTAAAACTACATTCATTTGCATAATGCATATTCAGATTTGGATTTGGTATCCACTGAACTTCAAACTTCCAGCATGTATATTCTGATTTTCATGATTCCAATATATTTTCTGTAATACCACTACAATTTTGATTGAAAACCATATCACAAGTCATCTCCTTTATTCCAAATTAGGCTAAAAAACTTATATGATCAAAGTTTTCAACTCCACCTTAGTGTCTTCATTTCCTGCCACCACATGGTGGAATGATTTTACCATAAGAGTCACTTGATAGTATTTTCTTCTTCAAGCATATTCAAGATTATCTTGGAAAAACCACTCACCTAATACCATCTTGTTAGTGAAAAATAAATTTACATGAAATATTAAATAATGCTACTTCCTCATAAAGTTGTCCAATCACTTCACTAAGGTCTTTCATCATCAGATAGGAGGCTTAAACTCAATTTTGGAGTCTTCCAAGCATGTCTCAAAACCATTGGGGTCAAGGTACTTGACTTTGACACTTGGATAACTTCAAATAATCCATGATATTCACTGTTTTATAATATTTCAGCATGCACAGACATATTCTAGAATGTCTATACAGATTCATCATAGTTTTCTCCAAGGTGATGGATGAGACAATATTGTTTCATAGATTTTCATTGCCACTAATTTCATAATATACTTTCACTTAAAATATTTATAGACATATTTCAAAACATAAAACACAAATTCTAGAAAATACAATCAGATTCCAACATTAAATCCCCAAGATAACAGATTTAACAATACATCTACACAGATTCCAGCTTGTGGCCTTCAAGGTGATATATTTAAACACCTCTTTCACTTAAATTATTCCTAAAATCATCAATTATTCTTATTTTTATGCACACATAGTGCAACTCTCTCTTGGATTAAATCTCCCCTAAATCAACGCACACATCAGTTTAAACAATATAGAGCAAGGGGAGAGGGGTTATCTCTAATATCTTCATTCTGTGAACTGTGGTTGGTTATTGTGAACCAACCCCTTCCATTATTCTTCCAAATTTTTCTTTGATGTGCAACACGTGTACAAACCTCCTCATTGCATGAATTGGAATTGACCCCTTTTGTAATGACCAGATCACTGGTAAATAAATATTTCTCTGAAGCATGATATTTTTAGTTTTTTCATCCCTTTTTCTCCATGTAAGAGATACTCCATCATTATTACATTTATGATTCATAGTGTTATGGTTGAAATGGCATAGACATGTCACTGTTGTAACATCTTTCTATATAGGCTTCTTAAATTACCCATGGATTTTTACTACATACTTCTTGAAGCCAGAACAAAACTGTTCTTTCTATTTTATGTTGTTTTAGGATTCTCCCTCACTACATGGAGAAAGAGGAGGGCTAGTGTAGGAGAATTGGAAAATAATGGTTCATGTGGGTAGGGATCAGGATAACCATTTGTTACAGGGAAGTAGGTCTATGGTTCTATAAAATACCACCTTTGGGAAATTAAAAGTAGTTATATTTAGGCCATAACAAACAAGGGCCTCTAGTCTAGAAAAAACAAGGGCATTCATGCTATAAAAATATGGTCCTTTGGGTCATGAGAAGGAGTCTTTGGTCCAAGGAAAAAATAAGGTCCTTTATGCTAGAAAAAACATGGTCCTTTGGGAGAGAAAAAATACTGACTTTTGGCCATTAAAAAATCACGTCATTTAATCCTAAAATTCTAGGCCTTTAAATGGAAAATGATATTAGGTCTTCAGACCATCAATCATTAGCCTTTAGGCCACTATAATCATAATGAGTTGAATATGGAGTCGGTAGTCCCTAGGATGCACCTTTAGGATTACTTGAGATCTTGGTTGCCTTCTTCATCTTATTTCTTTAGCTTTTGGAATTCAATAGGATGAACCTATAGATTATCCATTGATTTATGCTCATCATTTGGAACAACATAATTTTCTTTATTCATCATATATTTTTTCCATACAGATCCTCAAGTTCCACCCATGTATCTTTAAAAAAATTTCAGTGAGAGAAACACCACTTTTGAAATACATTTTCCTTATTACAAGTTTAAAAATGATGTCTTAGTATACTTGGCATCATATTTCGTACTGTGCACCAAACTACAATCTAGTGTAGGAAGGCTATATTTTTTTATAGTTCAAGGATCTATACCCACGGTTCAATAACTGTGGGTATATTATTTCTGGTGTGATAATCTATACCCATGATTTTGTTAACTGTGGGTATAGATATATGCCCACAGTTCAAATAAAACCATGGGTATTATGTAATTTTCTAGGGATATACCCATGGTTTCAATAAAACCGTTGGTATAGCTCTATACTGACACCTCAGTAGCCCATGTTTTATGAAACCATGGGTATAGCCTATACCCACAGTTTTAGGGGCTATACCCACAGTTCCAAACTATGGGTATAGGTGATTTTTCCAGTAATGTAGCATCCCCAAGGAGGTATTTTTGAAGATAATTATTATTTAATTTAAAATATTTATTAATAATTTATGTATTTATATTTTTCCAATACTACTATGACTACCAAAAAAATCATATTCACATGATGGTATAGATTTATTTAGAAACAAATGGGTAGTATACCTTATTGATGAATATACATAAATAGCATGAAGAAAAGTGTTTTTAATATACTATTTTTTTCCTCATAATATTATATATTCTCTACTAAATTAACATAATCTAAATTAAATATTTGACTACTCATGTAGAAAATGTCTTATGTACGTGATGATGTTATCAATCCCATGGAAGAATAGACTATAACAAAGAAAAACCTTTGGGAATACGTAAAGGTAATGTTATGATATAATTTTTATATTTTACTAAAAAAATGAAACATTGATTTAATTTTCATTATTCTTTGCAGATTTATTTTACTTTAGAATATTTATATTCATATTGCATGAATTTTTGCACAAAAACTTCCACAAACTTCTTCTCCCTCAAACCCTTTTCACCCCTATAGTGTTGTCATTTATCACTTTCCTTCAAGTTACCTCCACTACTCAATCACATAGGTAATCTTGATGTTTGAATAGTAAAATAAATGTCCATAGAATTAATGTATTATTTCATATTTATGTTTAATTTATTTAATTTTAGTATTACTCGCATAAAAAAATTCTTATACTTGTGAATTATTTTTTTAAATTTGGGGTGGTCTGTTCAAAACTGCTCATACTCATGAGAGATTGGACTTTGAGGTTGTAACTAAGATAATGAAAATAAGAAAATGAGTCAAGAATTCATACAACAATCTTGAAAATTTTAATTCTTAATACTTATTTAATTAATTTTTTCATCGTTTTATCTACTATTTGTAAGTTAATTTACTTATCTTTTTTATATAATACTTATTTAGTTTTTTTCACAGATCTTTTGGGAAGTCATATTTTGCTTTAAACTATTTGAAACAAGCCAAAAAAGAGATAAATTGTTCTTTTTTTTCAAATGTTTCCATGATTTCCATTTCCTTTCTTTGTCGAATTTCCAACACTGCATATTAATTCAATATTCTTGGCCAAAAAAGGTTTTTCGACTAAGAACATCGATTCAATATGCAGTATTGGTAGTTAGATAAATAAATCCAATGGAAATCCTATTAAAATTTATAGTTATTATTTTTTTGAGACTTTGGGATATGTTGGAATCAGTTGTATTGCAATCTAACACATGATGTGACCGATATGACTCCAAGTACTTCTTTTTATTTAAAATTGACATTAATTTTAGTATACAAGACAACCGACATACTCAAAACCAAGAAAATATATTCATATTGTTTTTATACATTAATACAATGATCCATAAGTCATTTTTGATGTGTAGGAATCTTCTGAACCTCAATCAGACGCATGGTGTGACCGGCATAATTCCAAGTGTGTCTATTTATTTAAAATTGACATTAATTTTAGTAAAAAGAACAAGTGACATACTGAACACTATGTAAATGCATTTGTGTTGTTTTGATACTTTAGGAAAATGATCTATAAGTCATTTTTTATGTCTAGTAATCAACCACAACTCAATATGATACATGATGTCACTATTATAACTTCAAATGTGTCTTTTTATTTAAAATCAGCTTTAGTTTTAGTAAAAAGAACAAGTGAAATACTGAAAACTAATTAAACGCATTCAAATTATTTTGATACTTTAGGAAAATTATTCATAAGTAATTTTTAACATGTATGAATCAACTGCACCTCAATATGATGCATGGTGTAACCGGTGTGACTCTAAGTGTGTTTTTTATTTAAAATTGACATTAATTTTAGTAAAAAGAACAAGTGACATACTGAAAACCAAGAAAAAACATTTGAATTATTTTGATACTTTAGGATAAATATCTATCAGTCATTTTTTTCATGTAGGAATCAACTGCATCTCAATCTAATGCACGATGTGACCAGTATGACTCAAAGTGACCGTTATCAGTTTAAAATTGATATTTTAGTTCAAAATGTGTCACTCACTAAAAACCAAGAAAATGCACTCTAATTTTATTGATAATTTATGAAAATTATTAATAATTCAGTTGTTATGTGTAGGTAGCAGTCTCGCATCAAACCAATACACAATGTGACTGGCATGACTCAAAGTGTGCATTTTTAGTTTCAAATGACATTTTAATAAAAAAGAAAAATGAGATACTCAAAACTGATAAAATGGATTATTATTGTTTTAATACTTTAGAAAAATGATCTATATGTCATTTGTGACATGTATAAATCAATTGAACCTCAATCTGACACATGATGTGACTGGTATAATTCCAAGTGTGTCTATTTATTTAAAATTGACATTAATTTTATTAAAAGAAAAAGGTGAGATATTGAAAACCAAGAAAATGCATTCAAGTTGTTTTGATAGTTTATAAAAACAACCCATGATTCATTTATAACATGTAGGAATCAACTGCACCTCAATCAGACACATAGTGTGACCGGTATAACTTGAAGTGTGTCTTTTTATTTAAAATTGTCATTAATTTTAGTAAAAAGAATAAGTGACATGTTGGAAAAAAAATATTATTATTTTCATACTTTAGGAAAATGATTCATAAGTCATTTTTTATGTGTATGAATTGGCCTCACCTCAATATGATACATAGTGTGACCAGTTTATTTCCAAGTGGGTCTATTTATTTAAAATTGACATTAATTTTAGTAAAAAGAATATGTGGCATACTAAAAACCAAGAAAACACATTCTGATTGTTTTTTATACTTTAATAAAATGACCCATGAGTCATTTTTTATGTGTAGAAATCAACTGTATCTCAATCCGACGCACGGTGTGGCCGGTATAACTTGAATTGTGTCTTTTTATTTAAAATTGACATTAATTTTAGTAAAAAGAATAAGTGACATACTTAAAACTAATCCAACACATTCGGATTGTTTTGATACTTTAGGAAAATGATCCATAAGTCACTTTTGATGTATAGAAATCAGTTGAATCTTAATTTGATGAACGGTGTGACTGGTATAATTCCAAGTGTGTCTATTTATTTAAAATTGACATTAATTTTAGTAAAAGAAACAAGTGACATGCTAAAAACTGATAAAATGCATTCGTATTGTTTTGATACTTTTTGAAAACTACCCATGAGTCATTTTCTATATGTAGGAATCAACCACACCTCAATCTGATGCACGGTGTGACTGGTATAACTCGAAGTGTGTCTTTTTATTTAAAATTGACATTAATTTTAGTAAAAAGACCAAGTGACTTGCTGAAAACTGAGAAAACGAATTCATATTGTTTTGATACTTTATAAAAATGATCCATAAGTCATTTGTGATGTGTGAAAATTAGCCGCACCTCAATATGATGCACGGTGTGACCGGTATGATTCCAAGTGTGTGTATTTATTTAAAATTTACATTAATTTTATTAATAAGAACAAGTGACATACTCAAAACCAATCAAATGCATTTAGATTATTTTGATACTTTAGTAAAACGATCCATAAGTCATTTTTGAAGTGTAGGAATCATCTTCACCTCAATCTGACACATAGTCTAGCCGGTATAATTCCAAGTGTGTCTATTTATTTAAAATTGACATTAATTTTAGTAAAAAGAACAAGTGACATGCTGAAAACTGAGCAAACACATTCAGATTATTTTGATATTTTAGAACAATGATTCATAATTCATTTATCACATGTAGTAATCAACCCCACCTTAGTCTAAAGTGCGGTGTGACCGATATATCTATAAGTGTGTCTTTTTATTTAAAATTAACATTAATTTTAGTAAAAAGAACAAGTGACATACTAAAAAACCAAGAAAATACATTCAGATTGATTTGATACTTTTAAAAAATGATACGTGAGTCATTTTTTATCTTTTGGAATCAACTGAACCACAATCTGATACACGGTATGGCCGGTATTACTCAAAGTGTCCCTTATCAGTTTAAAATTGACATTTTAGTTCAAAACATGTGTCACGCACTAAAAACCAAGAAAATTTTCTCTGATTGTCTTGATAATTTAGGACGGTGATTCATAAGTCATTTGTAATGTGTAGGAAGAAGTCACAAGTCAAACCGGCACACGATGAGATAGGTATGACTCAAAGTGTGTGTTTCTAGTTTGAAATGACATTATAGTAAAAAACACAAGTGATAAACTGAAAATCAAGAAAACACATTCGGATTGTTTTGATAATTTAGTACAATGATCCATAAGTAATTTTTAATAGGTAAGAATCAGGTGCACTTCAATATGACGCACGGTGTGACTGGTATAACTCCAAGGGTATCTTTATTTAAAGTTGACATTAATTTTAGTAAAAAGAATGAGTGACATACTCAAAACTGAGAAAACACATTTAGATTGTTTTGATACTTTAGGACAATGATCCATAAGTCATTTGTAATGTGTAAGAATCAATCTCATCTCAATACGATGCATGATGTGACTGGTATAACTCAAAGTGTGTCTTTTTATTTAAAATTGACATTTTATTAATGTATTCTTTCGTATTAATGTTTAATTTATTTCTTTATAGTACTACTAACATAAGATTTTTTTTCTTATATAGGCGGATTCTTTTTCTTGGGTTGAGGTGATTTGTTCAGCAACTGATACCATGGGCAGACTTTTTTGAAAGGGGATCACGAGTGCCAAACAAGATGAAACATTAATGTTTTTAAATGTTAGTGGATAATTGTAAATATAATTATGCAAAAAAAAATTGAAATGTATATAGTAGTGTTTTTGTATTCATGATGTCAAATTTATTTTAATTAAATTGTATATTTTGTATACACGAGTTATAGGTTTTTGTTGTACAAGTTTTTGCTGTAGTGTGCTGGTATACAAACAGCACACTACAACAGGCTAGGCCTTTATCAGTGCTTTTTTAGCGCCAATAAAGGGTACCTCCTTTAACGGTGCTAAGGATTACATCGTTGTTTTAGCACTGTTCAAGGAATTTTTGCATGTTGTTAAAGGGAATATTTGTAATAGTGTACATTTTTTATTTGTGTGTTGTTATTTATTTATTTTATAGATATAAGTTCATTATATCAAAATAATATATAATTCTATTTATAAATTATGTAAATAAATATATTACAAATACATTTTATAAATATAATTGTGATGACCCAGACTCTCTTGGTCCTTTCCTTTGCCAAAAATCCAGATCCTAAAAGGGTAGTGTCTCGGCGCGACCGATCGGCGAGACCGATCGGCATCACCCTTCTTTGTCGGGGTTTTTCCAGTGATGTGCGCAAATTGAGTTTTAAACCCTTCTTTGACCCCTTTAAGATTGTTTTAAAGCCCGGTAACATCGTAAATGTTATAATTAAATATTTAATAAATTAACCTGGTGTGTGCATCGGTTTAAACCACCCGACCCCTTTGATAATGTGTGAGGTCGCGTGGTCAACCCACGACCCCCGCTCCTTACGCGGTTTGGCGTTCTTATCTCAACCGTTTGTGGCTCTTATAAACTAAGGGTTAGTCGTGGTTTCTTCTTTTCCCGATCACCCTGTGCTAAGAGTACTTTTTGTTCAAACGAGATGCATCGCTATCCGTGAAGTCCCGCCCTTGGGCTTAGCATCGATCGTTGATCAACAGGTAGGAAATTTCTTTGTCTCTCGCTTTTGTGTATCATGCGGGGTGGGCATGCTTTTAGTTATATGAAATTGGTTAAACCAGACCTAAATAAAGATAATGAACTGGTTATATGAAGAAAGAAGGGGGGGTTGTGATCGTTGATGTTGTTTTATGTTGTGATCATCTTTCTGAATTGTGCGGGCTTACGCATCCTGAAAATCATGGTCATTGGTGGTCTTTCTCTGTGCACTAATGAACCCCTGGGGATGTTTTAAATGACTTATTTGTGGTTGTGAACTCCTTCTATGAAAAGGGTAATTGATTAATCATGTACACCTGGCTAAATGAATTGAAAGCACCAAGACCAATCCCTCTATGATAACCCCTGGTTAAAGTACACGAAATTGAAATCATGGAGCGTGTAAAATCTTTTAAATATAAAAATACAGGCATGGCCCTACCTTGTGTTGGTGGAAATGGTTTGGGTGTTTTCTGTTACAGGCCGATTGTTGGAGATGTGGGAGGGGATGGGATTCCCTGTTAATATGGATTCGGTGGTTGTGAGTTTTAAGATCGGGTGGTTACCTTGTTTATATCACGAATTGGGGTGGGATCCTCTGTTGATGAAAAACCTTTTTGGGGGACACGGGGTAGTGTCTCGGGGTTGTCATTGGTTCCAATACTTAGAGGGATCTCACTTATCCCTTTGTTGTTATGACTTTACAAGAGAACCGGGTGTGAATGTTTAAATTGATGTTTGGCTGGATTCTTTCCTTGGTTATGCTTATGGTGTTAGTTTCCCAAGTAGGTGCATGAACTTATTTAAACATTATTACTGAACATGAAAATAATAATGGGACAAACGAGTTTTGTTGGCGAGTTTCGTGACTCGGACTTGAGTGTTTTTGTAATATGTAGGTTGTCTGAAGAAAAACCTAACTTTGGGTGAGTTCTTGTTACATATGTATATACTTATAGTTTTGTGCTTCTTATTCGCGCCCCACCCAAGTTGAGCACTTAGTGCCGAACACCCCCATTTCATGGGGGAGGGTGTTTTTCCCAACACTATTCTTAGTGGGTGGTTATTAGCTCTTTTTCTACTCCCTTTCCCGGATAGCCCAAGTACCTTCGGGAAGGCTGTGATGGCCTGAGGTCCATTATTAGCCCAAGAATCTTCGGGCGGGGTAGTGTGGTGGTTATGGCCCAGGTGTGTGCGGGCAGGTGGTTTCCCAAGTATCTTCAGGATGAGGCCCAGGTGTCTTCGGGCGTGGCAGTGGATCTTCTAGCCCAGGTGTCTTCGGGCGTGGTGGTGGTTGTTCTGGCCTAGGTGTTTGCAGGCATGGTTACGTGTGACAGTTGTGGCCCAGGTGTTTGCGGGCAGGTTTCGGCGGTGGGACTGCGTGCGGTTGTGGCCCAGGTGTGTGCGGGCGGGTGTGGCAATGGGACTGCGGTGAGAATGGCGGTATTGGTTCAATGCGTAGGATGTCTCAATAACCAATGGGAAAGTGATGTGGGTTACCCAAACATTGATGTGCTCTTATTATATATATTACTTGACTTGCGTTATTTGGTGAGTGTAGCCGGTGAGTGGGATGGGTGAACTCCTTGATAGTGTTGGTTGTCTGCTTCTCACGGAACTTTAGTACGTTCCCCCACTTGTGCATGAGAGTCTTTGGTTTTCCCTACTGAGTGTACTTGTATGCTCACCCTACGTATATAAAATTGCTTTCAGGTTTCCAGGAGGACTTCGGGGATCGCGCAGGACCGTACTAGCTCGGATCTTGGGGTAGTCGTAGTTGTTGTTTTCTTTCTTTGGTACTTACCCTTGTAGTCACTTTTGTACCCTATGGCTTTTACTTTTGGAACATGCATGTGGGAATGGTTTACTTTTGGCTTTACTTTTCTTTTACTCTTGGTGTTGTTGGGTTTCATCATCTTATCTCCCGATCCTATAAAACAAAAAGGGTAATGTCTTCCACTTGTGTGTAATTTTCATACCCTTGGTGCTAGTCGCCACTCCGGGACCTATAGAAGGCGGGTTTTGGGGGTCATTATCTCTCCTTCAACTTAAAGAAGGAATGGTTTGGCAACCTGCTGACCCTTCCCTCCTTTTGGTGAAGGTGGGTCGTGACAATAATATAATATGTAAATGTGTTATATAAATGCATTATATAAATATATAAATAAATTATATAAATATATGTAATTAGAATAAATACATTATGTAAATATATTTACATTGATGTGGGGGAAATGCGACAAATTACAATGAAAACCACCAAACAAACACACATATGCCAAGAAACTCAAGGAGACTCGAGCTCGAGACATCCCTGAGACCCCTATATGGCCCGAAGACCTTAATTCTTTTTATTTATTTTTGGATAATCCTTTTCTAACTGGGTTGAGAGGGAACCCCTATATGGCTCGAAGGCCCAAAGGCACGATACCCCAGTACATGATTTGAAGGTCCAAAGATCAAACTAAACTGGAATACCCCTCCCCGGTATCTACTTTATTGATAGCGCCCAACTCCTCACCTCACATGTCTGATTGACTAGCATTGTCCCGTGTAGAGCTGCACTATGTCTGGTATTGATGGTGAAGTTTTCATACCCTTTCTTTATTCTCAATCTGGTTAGCTATGCTCTAATGGCTGCTACTTACTCTGATTCCTCTTCGGGGGTCTACTCCTATGTGGTCTGACTTGACTGCCCCATGGCCTAGAGGCCCTGCTCCAACACCACCAGAGGTTGTTGACACCCTGCATCGCCCCTGCCATCCCAAGTGCAACACCATTGGCATCGCCCCTCGCCGCCTTCTGTGTCGCAGGACCACCACTCTCGTCGTCGAGTGTGGGTCCACCTTCGTCGGCCACTCACGGCACTACTACAAAATAGGGTTTTATCAGCGCTAACAAAAACCTTTATCAGCGCTGATAATTGAGGCGTTATTAAAAGGCAGTCCCTTTTATCAGTGGTAACAAAAGCACTGATAAAGACCCCTTTTATTAGCGCTAAAAAATTTAAAGACAACAAATTAAAAAAAATTAAAAAAATGTAAATCGAAGGGACCTCTTTTAACAGCGCTTGACCTCCTCTTTCAACAGCGCTAGGAAGCCCTGCTCCCGCGCGTGCCCACCACCCCTTCAACAGTGCTAGGCGCACACCCCCCACCCTTTAACAACGCTAACCCCCCTGCTCCTGCCCGCACACCTCTACATCTGCTTGGATTTGAACCTAAGACCTCTCCCTTGCACGTATGTACCTTTACCACTCGTTCATCTTGTTTTGTTCTCCATTTAATGATACATCTATTTATTTGTATATTAATATGTATTTATATATATATATATATATATATATATATATATATATATTGTTATATTAATATATATATATATATACATATTTATTTATTTATTCTTATATTACTATATATTTATATCATTTTATATATATATATATTTATATTTATATTTTTTTTATCCGTATATTTATTCGTATATTAATATATATTTATATGATTAGTTTTAAATACATTTATAAAATATGTTTTTTGTGTGTTTATAAATAAATAAATACATAAATACATGTATACAACATACAAACACATGTATATATATCATATATATGTGTATATGTAAGTATAATTGTACATATTTATATATATTTATATATATTTACATATATTATATATTAATATGTATATTTATATGTTAGAATATATAGATAATATATATCATTTTGTTAACACACACACACGCACATTATATAGGTATATAAATATTCATATATTTGTATTTTAAATAAAATGGATATTAGTTTTTATTTAGATAAGACTTATATATTGAGAAATATATTTTATATATAAATATATTTAATTATTTATTTATAAAATTAAATTTTTATATGTGAATATATAAAAAATATGTATACATTGTTATACATTTGATTATAAATAACAATACATTGTGAAAAATGATAAAATTTCAAAACCATAATATCAATATGAATGTAAGACCTGGGAATAAATTCAGTTTCTATTGAAAAAGGGCTAAAATACCCTCTTAAACAAGGCTGAAAATCTATCGAATGTTAAAAAATGAGGGTATATTGACTAAAAACTCACTTTTGGAGGCTTTTTGAACCTTTTTTTGCCTCGAAATATGTAACATAGGTTTACCTCTGTCACTAAAGGCGTGAAGATCATCGCAGACTTTGATTTGATATGTGGTAGAGCTCAAACAGACATCCAGATCAAAAGTTACGGTCGTTTGAAGTTTGAATTATGTTTTCAACTTATTTTAGATCTTTTATTGATTTTTTGATTTTTTGTGTCTTAAAATTATTATTAAATGATTATTACTCGATATTAATTATAAAATTATTAATTAATAATATTTTTTAAAATATTTTATAAGTCATTTTCATTAAATATCTTATATATTAAGTGTAAATGTCTATTTATACTTATCTAAAGCATATTTAAAAAATATATATCATATTTATATCAATATAAATATATTTATATATTTATATATTTATATATTTATATATTTATAGATTAATATATTATTTTTGATAGTTTTTTTTGGAATGTACCATTTATCACCACTAGTAAAAAAACACTGATAGAGACCCCTTTTTATCAGCACTACTAAAAAAAGTACTAATAAATGGGGTCTCTTTAAAAATGTTAAAAAAAACACTGATAAATGGGTATCTTTATAAGCGCTAAAAAAAGCACTGATAAATGGGTACTCTTAACACTTTTTTTAGCACTGTTAAAAAAACCTTTTATCAGTGCTTTTTTAGTACTGATAAAAGTACCCCATTTATCAACGTTTTTTTTAGCACTGTTAAAGGGTCGCGCTGTGAAAACCCATTTTTGTGGTAGTGTGAGCTGTCATCACGTTGACATCATTCGATGTCAGCCCATCCACCTAAAAGGGCCAGTAGATCCTTTAAATGGAGGCGGTAGGGATTTTAACACCCGATGAATGCAATCTAACGGGGCGTCTTTACCACAACACCAAGACCCCAACTACATGTAAATATGTTATATAATATATATATAATTGTGATTTAAGTATATAAATATACTATACAAATACATATATAAATATATATGTGTGTAGATGTGTGTGTGTTTTAGTATATACATATAAATATAAATATATAAATAAACATGGTATAATGTATTTAAGTGTGTGTGGTGTATACATAATATAAATGTATTTATAAAAAATATATAATTTTTTTATATAATAATATGTAAATATACCTAAAATATAGTAAAATTTATGTATATGTATGTATTTACATATATATAAACATATATTTGATGTTGTGACAATAAAATGAATAAAATTTTATGGGCCTAGAGATGACAATGAGTACCTGATTATCGGGCACCCGGTCTTACCGACTCGATTAAATAGGGTTCAGAAATCATTGTTAGGATACTCAAACCCATTTATTTTAATTATATTTATTTTAATTTTTCTTATATGCGGGGAGAGTGGTGGCGCATACAGGGGAAGGGACGGAAAGGCGGGGTAGCGATGTTGCATACCGCGACGGGGTTGGCGGGAGGCTTTGCCGAAGCGGGGCGCGGCGAGGCTAATAAACTCTCGCGTCTTCGACGTGGGACAACATCGACCGTGTCCATAAAAATAAATTATTTGAAAACATGAAGGGCATTTTCAAAAATTTAATCCCAAAATTATTTTTGAGTGTAAAACGTGATCCTACAAAATATTATTATTTTAGAATCAAATCCGTGTTTTAAACTTATATTGTTTCAACTTGGTGAGTTATTAAAATTAAAAGTATATAGAAGATGAGAAACGGAGAGAGGAAGTCCATGAGAATAGAAAGGTGGCGTGGGTAGGGAAGGGCGATTGTTGTATTTGGTCATTTTGCGTGGTGTCAGCTTGTTCCGGTTATTGGAGGAAAGAAAGGTATGCGAATGCGACGTATTGATGGGCCAAAGGTGGTGCCTAAAAGCTAAAAGCATCACGTTGCATGCTGCGTTCCTTGCCCATGCATACGTCCACCTGGGGACACTGCTCTCTTAGCTTTGTACCCGACACTATTAATGTTGTTCCACGTTCAATGATTTCAAGATTGGACACCATTGTTGCTTCCGGTTTAACACTTTCCTTTGACACTGCATTTTATATTCTCATACTGCGCTGATTTTACTACCATTCAGAAAACATAATTGGAAGGATGTTTCTCCACCTTTTCTGAGAGAAGGGGGGTTTGTTTTTTTATTATTATAAGTTTTTCAAAAAAAAAATGAAAATAAGTTTGTGTTTAAAATATTTTGAAAACTAAGCAACAAAGACGTTAAATCCCTTGACTGGTAATTTTTTTTAGTTGTAATTTTTTTAATTTTGTTTTGTTTTGTTTCACTACAACATATCGTTGCAAATTCAACATCTGTTTTTATCAGTGCTAAACAAAACACGCTGATAAAAGAGACACCTTTATCCGTGCTAACTAAAAGTGTTGATAGATTTTTTTAATAAAAAATATTATTGATATATATATATATATATATACAATTATTATATTTATATTTAAAAATAATGTTTATTTATATACATTAATTATAAAACACATGTTTATAATTAGTATAAATATGATATATTATTATTTATTTTTTAATAATTCAAATATATATATATATAATGTTTAAAAAAGTATTTATAAGATTATAAATATATATTTATTTATTTATTTAAATAATTATAAAATTATAATAATAAAAATTAAAAATAAACATTTTTATTATATTTATAATTATATATATATATATATATAATTATATACTGAAAACGGTTCACTCATGGATTTGTAGTCAAACCCATGACTCCAAATTTATTACTAAAATGAAAAACATACAAGGAAAGAGGCGAGTCAATTAAGGCATAAATGTCTACATAAAACATAGAAGTAAATCAATCTATGCTCACTCTAGAGCCCAGATTTCAAGGAAATCTCCCTCTATCTTTTGGATGTCCAATTCTTTGTCATGTCTTCTTCCTTTGTGGAGCCTCATATTCATCATCTAATGATGATTCATAATCCTATGGGGTGGAGCAAATCCTGTATTTTCAGGATAAATCCAGAAAGTCCATCTCTGGATTGGATCAAACGACATCCTCAATATTAATGGAAAACAATTTCTGAAGTGTCAAGTAATCATTAAAACTAAAAACCTCTGGCTTCATATTTGAACAAATAACTTCAAGCTGCAAGAAGAACCAATATGTTGCATCCTTGCTGAGGCCTTCAGTGGGACACTCACTTTCCTGGTCCCCAAGAACTATGACATTAGAGTTTTTTGCTCGTGCAATATCACATTCCACCTTTGAGGCCTTCCCAAAAGAGTTGTATGCAATTTTCATTAAATCAGTAAAGTGATGTGGGAAAGACCAACCACCACCGCTCTTGCTTGAGGGATTGTTAAAATGATGCGCAACTGTGTCCTGTTCCACCTATCCATCTTTGGAAATCACCTATTCACGTTTAAGCATTTGAACAGGTGAGGCCTGTCGAAGCACAACTGAAGGAGCATTGGGTTTCCTAGGTAAAACCAGTTGAAAGCCATCATCATTTATCATCATGACATTTCCCTTTCTTTTGGCAGAAATAAGAAGCTCATGCCTCAATTCATGATCAACTTGTCTTTGGGAAACAACCTCATACTCAAACCGAGCCTCCTCCTCGCCAGCAACAATGTCAACCCATGAATCCCTCAATTCTGATGAATTGACACGAGTTGTCCCACCATTTGATCCAGCAGCTAGATCACTAGACATGCCTGCTCCATGCCCCCTATTATTCTAACCAGAAGCATCAACCCCCTGTAATAACACATTCTAATGGGCCTTCATCACACCATGAGGAGCTTTCACAATAGGAGCTTCAACAGCTCCCTGTATGACAACATCACCAAAGGAGATTCCAACAGCGAGAGCATTATTAAGAGCATCATCCCTTTTCACCTTCTTAAAGACCAACCTTCTCCTCTTAAGACCAGGGTGTCCTCCCAATCGATCCCCACCAGGTAGCTTAGACCTATAGTGAATAGTGACAAGACCGGATTTCCTACAGGTATTGTAATGCAGATTCTTACAACATTTCCGTACAAAATTCCCAATGCATGAGCATTTTCCACAAAATTTAGGGAGCCACTCATATTGGATCAACAATTCAAACTTGAAGTCCCCCACAGCCAGAAAAATGGTTTCAGTCACCTCATAGGAAATATCAACCTCGACTAATACTATGGCGAAATGGTCATACCAAGCTCACTCGGTTTCATTACCAATTTTGATCGCGGTCCCTATGGTAGTTTTCACTACTACAAAACGTGCCTTAAACATGTCTAGAATCGGCCTGTATCAGCGTTAGAAAAGCACTGAATACCTTCGCCCGGCTAAAAGTCCATGGATTTTATCAGCGCTAAAAAGGCACTGATAAAGGGTAGATTTATCGACGCCAATAAAATTGTTGATAAAAGACCTCATTTATCAGCACTTTTATTTAGCACTGATAAAGGGAAGCTTTATAAGCGCTGATAAATCATACTTTTATCAGTGCATTTATTAGCGGTGATAAAGGTGAAAACTGCACTATGATGCTGTGCACACTGCATCACCAGAAACAGGTGCAATGTGCTACAGCAACACACTGCATCAGCAGAAACAACAAAAAAAATTACCAAAATAAGATACAAATACTGAATTTAAATGAAATAAAATTTCTAACACAAATACAAGAAAAATAAAAACACTATTGTAGAGTATATAAGTTGTTTTTTTACTAAAATTAATGTAAATTTTGAATAAAAAGGCACACTTTGAGTCATACCGGTCACATCGTGAGTCAAATTGAGGTGTGACTGATTCCTACACGACACAAATGACTTATAAATCATTTTCCTAAAGTACCAAAATAATTGGAATGTGTTTTCACGGTTTTGAGTATGTCAGTTGTTTTTTTATTAAGATTAATGTTAGTTTTGAATAAAAAACATACTTGGAGTCATACCGGTCACACCATGCGTCAGATTGAGGTGTGACTGACCCCAACACATCACAAGTGATGTATGGATCATTATCCTAAAGTACCGAAACAATCAGAATGTGTTTGCTCTATTTTGAGTATGTGGGTTGTTTTTTTCAATAAAATTAATGTTATTTTTGAATTAAAAGACGCACTTGGAGTCATACCAGTCACACCGTATGTCAGATTAAGGCATGTATGAATGATATATATCCTAAATGACTCATGGATTGTTTTTCTAAAGTATCAAATCAATTGGAATTCATTTCCTTGGTTTTGAGTACGCTATGTGTGTTTTTTACTAAAATATCATTTTAAACTGGAAAAGCGCACTTTGAGCCATACAAGTGGAATTCTGTGTGGGTTTGATATGAGACTAATTCATACACGTCAAAAATGAATTATGAATTATTGTCCCAAATTATCAAGATAATCTGGGCACGTTTTCTTGGTTTTCAGTGAGTGTCACTTTTTTGTATTAAAATTTCAATTATAAACTGATAATGGACACTTGGTGTCATACCGGTCACACTGTGCATCATATTGAGATATGGATGATCCCTACACGTCACAACTGTTGTATGGATCATTGTCCTAAAGTACCAAAAAAGTATGAATGTGTTTTCTCAGTTTTGAGTATGTTAGTTGTTTTTTTATTAAAATTAATGTCAGTTTTAAATAAAAAGATGCACTTAGAGTCATACCGGTCACATCGTGCTTTAGATTGAGGTGTGACTAATCCTTACACATCACAAGTGACGTATGGATCATTTTATTAAAGTACCAAAACAATCCAAATATTTTTTCTCAGTTTTGAGTACGCCATGTGTTTTTTACTAAAATATCAATTTAAACTAGAAACACACACTTTGATCCATACAGGTGGCATCATGTATCGATTTGATATGATACTGATTCATAAATGTCACAAATGAATTATAAATCATTTCCCCAAATTATCAATACAATACGAGCACATTTTCTTGGTTTTTAGTGAGTGATACATTTTTGTAATAAAATATCAATTTTAAACTGATAACAGATACTTGGAGTCCTACCGGTCACACTGTGCATCAGATTGAGGTTCGGATGATCTCTACACATAAAAAATAACATATGGATTGTTTTTATAAAGTACCAATCAATCCGAATGTATTTTATCAATATTAAGTATGTCACGTCTGTTTTTTACTAAAATGTCATTTTAAACTGGAAAGATGCTCAATGACTATTATCTTAAGTGAAAAGTGTTGTGTGTACTTTTAAACAATTTTTCTCAAACACAATCATGGCATGATCCTTATTCTACATCATTTCCCAACAATTTTATTATTTGCAAGCCAGTGCTTCTTATCCTCCTCCGCCTCAGTCTCCACCTCATTCTTTGCCTCTACCTCCTCCTCTACGTCGGTCTCGACTCTGACTCTGCCTCCACCTTCGCCTCCGCCTCCACCTTTCCTCCGCTTTTGTCTCCATGATTTCCTAGATATTTTATTGTTTACAAGTCAGTGCTTTTAAGCAAATTGATTTCCTCCATTAGTCTTCTCCTTGAGAAAGAGATAAAAAATAATATATAAGTATTCTAACACTAATTCTCCACACCCCAAATATCTTTCAAATTTCATAACTCATACTAGATCAAAAACATAATAGGTAATCACCTAAATTTGTTGTCAGCATACATTCTGACAAAAAGTATGTTTCTCACTCATCTCTAAACAAATTGATTTCTTCTTTTGAGTAACTCTATTGTTGGCAATCTTGATAGTACTGAGAAAATATATACACAAACAAATGATTATGAAATGTATTTAATGAAATTGTAATTACCTTCATAAATTACCAGTTTGGGGATGCTGGTCTTTTCAAACTTTATGATTTCTCTTATAAATTTGAAAAAATAATATCCACAATCGATATCATTATCTTATTTCAGATACAGCAGAAACATTGACCAAAATAAGTAAATTGTTTTGAAATATTTTGATAGTTAAATCTTTCTATATATACCTTAATTTGTTTCTAGTTGTAGTAATCCACAGGCTTTAGCTTTTCAGACACTGACTTCGTGCCAAGATCAAACTTGTATTGAGTGACCTCCCTATCATAACAAAATTCTCATTAAAACACAAACTGAACATATAATTCAAAGTTTATCTATAAAATGTTGATTGTAGTATATTACATATTCAAAATACAAACCATTTGTGGTCAGTTGGTTGGAAATCCATGCATTGAATCCAAAAAATAAATATTTGGGGTGTTTATGTTGACTTCTATCAGCATCTAGTGTTTCCTAAAAAAACAAAAACAATTAAGTAATGTAAAAATTAATAATATATTTTATGTGATTAGATCATAAAGTTTTACCTTTTCATTATAGGTATAAAAAAGAGTCTATATTTGGATACTTTTTTATTAAACGCTTTGAGTAACTCTTCTTTTTTCTTCCTTATCCAAAGTAATTTTTGGCATAGAAATGATACAGGGATTAATGAATCCAAATAATGATTCACATGATCTTCCCTTTATATAGTTGTAATATAAATTCCTGTACAAAATATGAATAGTTATTAACTTTAATAAACATATTTAGCTCATTATTTGGATAGACTTATTATGAAAATGTACCTTATGTATGTATTAATAACTAAGACGCCCATCCATTCATGCTTGAGAATATTAGTTAGAGTCTCGAGACCAATTACGTCTCTGAAGGATTATCCATATATGTTTTCTTCCTATTCAATGTAAGACATAGTTTCATCTTTAAATGTGGTATCTGCATGAAGTTGTAATGATAATAAATATTTCTCTGGAACTGGTGGAGAGAAGGTACTCTCAGAAGTTCGTTTTGTTTTCTTGGTCGATTCACTAGATTTTCCTGATTCGACCTTTCGTTTCTCTACCGCTTTATTCATTTGTAATATCATACCTCACTTCAGACCTTTTATCATAAACTATTACATGTTTTTCATATGATTTTTTAGAGATGTACTTCATGTATCTTTATAAGATTAGACAGACAAGTTATGAAAAATCTAATAGCAGCTTCAACCATTGTAATATCCAGACCATCAAGTGGAACATGAAACTCAGTAGTAGGCTCATAAGCTACCTCAATCCCCACTCTCATGTGATTTTTTGGAAGGGGTTGATTGCGTAGTTGATCTCTTGGGATATTATATACTATAACCATCGCAACACAGTGGTACATGGGTGTTGATAGATAAAAATCTCATAAAAATGTACCCTGTAGAATTTTAGTAATATAAAGTTATCATAAGTTGTTTGATTCACAGTTAGGGGAAAGAGTAATGAAAATTTTGATTTCCTTAGGTAAGGTATATGGTCAAGGGGAATGACTAGCCTCAAATCTAGTGGGATCACTTCATTCATATTTGGATCTTTTCTCCATCATCGGTTCGCTTTGATCCTTTCTTATATATTGGTATACCAAACCAGACCGCAAAATAATATCTTGTAGTGAGTATATTTGTGCATGCATTAATATCACCATATTATATGTATCTTCATTCGGTTTTACATTCTCAAAATATTTTCGAGGAGAGACTCCAAAACCTAATCCTCTAATGCGGCCATATTGTTCGGGCTGCTTCAAAGCTACTAAAAGTCATTGTTCTTCTGGTACGACGGTTGTCGATTCTTATGTCTAAACCATATATAAAATATAAACATATTTATTTTTATGTAATATTGTTATAAATCATAACAAATTACAATTATTTCATACTTACACATGCTTCCCAAACTTATTTTTTATTTTCATCAACTAATATATCATCCTTATTTACACGAGCCTCCTTCCATAGCACATGACATGTGGCTTCAGATTTTGATTCATCAATCTGCATATAAATAAAGGAACATATGTTATTTCATATCACATAATTAAACTTTTATTATTGATTTAAAATACATATGAATTTATTCTCCAATGAAGTGTTCCCCATCATTCCTTTGCGATAGGGGTATGTTGGTTTTGATGCACATTCTTTATTTTCAACACTCTTTTTATGTTTCATAAATTAACAATTTTGAATCAAGTTAGATAAAATAAATAATGTAAAATAATATATTATTGATTAAAATGCACCTGAAATGATTTCTCATTGCGATGATTGTATAAAGTAGTCCATGTTTCTTGCTTTATAATGTGTTCATAACTAAGTGGTGGGTGAGGCTTTATTTCCCCCTCAGTATCCCTAAGATGTAACTTCATTAGAAGAGTCTGGAAGCCTTTATGGGATTTTCCAGTGGTTATTAAGACAAATTTCATACAAAAATCTTCTAAAATCAAATAATTTTTCAAGGAATAATGAAAACTAAATCAACATTTCATTATATAAATTTTCAGTAAAATAGAGAAATTATATTGTAACATTACTGTTATATCTTTCCAAAGGATTTCCTTCGTTACAGGTTGGATGTGACACCATGAGTAAATATCAATCAACACATTCATCCTTGTTGTGACCCCAAGATAACTAATGAACATTGACTTATTAGGGTCAATAGGTTGGATGCATTGATTACAACCAACCTCAAATTTTATACTCTAACTTCTTGGCTTGATAATTTTATTCAAAACTGTTATGTTGCATCATTCTTTTTTTTATTTTTTTTCATCAACAAGTTTTTGATCCCCTGATAATTCTTTAGTTTCATCATCAATAGTCCGTTATTTCTTGGGATTGGAAACATCATCATGTTTAGAATACATTGTCTGCATGAGTAGTCAAACATTTAATTTGTCTTGAATAATAACAATGCAATACACTCCAAGCATAAAAGTCCACAATTGCATCCATCTTACATGAAAATTGTTATTGTCTTGAATAGAGATATAATACTTCAATACTACAGAACAACGGAACTTCACTACCTTTAATTAATCCATCCTTAAACACTTTATTACCTTCCATATATTGATAATGGGAAGAAGGCTAGTTTAAAAGAGGGAGTCCAATGCTTCATCAAGAGATGGAATACAATCAAGCATCTAAGGATTAAAGTGTCTTAGGAATCTTCACTAATGGAATCACTCAAAAAGTCTCATCAATTGAAGAGGAATTGGAATACCTCCACTCTAATGGTCTTGAAGAAATGAATCTCACTCCACCTACATTGGACATCACTTTTGTCTACTCAAGGATTCGTCACCTTCCAATTTTGGATATTTTTTTAATCTTCCATAAGATCCCTCAAATAATATACATCCCTTTAAAGGGTGATTTTTTCAAATTATGCTCCGTATTGATCTAGAGTTCTTTTACTCTTATAAATGAAATTAATCTATTCAATGTAATCCTAAATTTATTATTAGGATATATTACCATAAAATCTTAGAGGAACCATAAATACTTCAATTTATTGAGAATTATACCACATAGATTGAAGTAGATCTACAATTACCTCTAGGAATGTCCTACTTTACGACTGATAATGATATTATTGGTTGTAAAATATAATATTGGAGAGAGGTATTATTTCAAATCAATCATATTATATGATGAAACTTTAATCATACGCCATGAATGCTATCACCAAATATGATAGGAGATATCATATTTCTTTTATCATATTTAATAATTGAGGTGATATTGTATTTGTGCTTTGATCCTCTATTTTTACACAAACCATGGATATAGTCATATTTTATGATATCATAAATTGTATGATAAAACGTAGTTCAAATCCTTATATTTTCTATATTTCATACCATATGATATATAATAGCCATATGCTACGACTAAACTAAAAAATACTTCATATCATAATATCTGATATTGACATAATACAATATAACATTTATTTATTCAAAAAACTAATAGATTAATACATTGTTTCCTTGAAGAACAAGTATCCAATACCACTTATGAGTTTTAGGGTATCATCCTATGATCGCCGAAGGAGTGCTAGCACCTTAACCTAGTGATAAATAGTGATCAAATAAAAAGAGAGGCTTAGATATGGAATGCAACAAAGGGTTAATTACAATAGGGGGATCATATCTCTATTTTTTTGTATTTTGGACATGGATAACAAATTACATGACTTATAGGTCATAAAGATCAAAACCATAAAAAGTATATTTTAATCAATTTTTGTTCTCTTTACGGTTATTCACCATGTTAGATGGATTTTAAAATTGTTTTTTATCCTATAAATTAATTATCTCTCTATTTTGATTAGTAAATCTATTAATAAATCACATCTCATAGTTTTCTTGATCAACTATCCAACCATGGATAACTCACTTACTTTTGTTCTCCTCAAGATGCTCTTTAAAGATTTTAGGGTTAGCCTCCACAAACGCGATGGTGTCATTCCTTATTATCCTTTTTTGCAGAGAAGTTGAATCATCAAAAAGACCAGAGAAGAACCTGTTATTTGAACCATTAGACTTCAACTCATCTGAAATTCTCACTGAGTTTTGTGCATCATTCTTCATTGTGTCAACCAAACCCGATGGAGCTTTAGGCGCCCAAGGCATTCCATCTTTCATTGCCACAAGCTTCGAAAGAGGGATGAAAACATCTTTTTGATTGAAAAAACACTCAAGAGGATCTTCCATGGATTAATCATGAAATCAAATTTATATTAGTCAAATGTTTAGTAGTTTATTTATAAACTTTGATTACGAAATGTGTATATAATTAAAATAAATATAATATATTAATAATTTATCTAAACAATTATATAATATATAAATGAATATATTTATTTACATAGATATATTGATGTTGATATTAAATAATTTAAAATATGTGTACATGTATAACTACATGTATGTATGTGTATGTGTGTATATACATGCCTGTATATACATGTGTGTATATACATGTGTGTATAGATGTGTATGCGTACATATGAATGTTTACAATTTAGGTAAATGTTACAAATTTATTTCTTAATATTTTTGAAATATTTTTAATTTAATTTATCCATTTATTATTATACATTAATTAATAATGTTAAAAAATATATTTAATATTTTTTTAATATTTATTTATACATATATTTATTTACTATATATACATGTAATCTTTTCAAAATAATTTATATGAATAATATTTATTCGTTTTTATTTATTAAGTTTTAACATTTAAAATATGTTTGAAATTTATATAATTAACCTAATTAAATGTTTTTTTAATAATTTTTTAATTTAAATATTTAATTATACAATTATAAATATATATAATTTTTTTAAAAGTATTTATGAAATTATAAATAAATAACTATATATTTAAATAATTATAAAATTATCATAAATATATTTAAATAATAAATATATTTATTATATTTATAATTATATATTAATATATATATATATATAATTATATATAAATACTTTTTAAATATGTTTATTTATAATTATAATTATAAATAAATAAATACATATTTAAATGATTATAAAATTACAATAAATATATTTATTATATTTATAATGATATATTTATAATTATATATAAATAATTTTTAAATATATTTATTTATAATTATAATTATAAATAAATATATATATATATATATATTTTAATTATAATTTTAAATATATATATATATTTAAATAATTATAAAATGACACTAAAATGTTAATTTTAAATAAAAATATGTACTTGGAGTTATACCGGTCACACCATGTGTCGTATTGAGGCGTTGGTGATCCCTACATGTCACAAATGACTTATTGATCATTTTCCTAAAGTATCAAAATAATCTGAATGCATTTGCTCGGTTTTCAGTATGTCACTTATTCTTTTTACTAAGATTAATTTCAATTTTAAATAAAAAGATGCACTTGGAGTTATACCAGTCACACTGTGTATTGGATAAAATTACAACTAATTCTTACATATCACAAATTTCTTATGGATCGTTATCCTAAAGTATCAAAATAATCTGAATGTATTTTCTCAATTTTGAGTTTATCACTTGCATTTTTTACTAAAATATCATTTAAAACTGGAAGCACACACTTTGAGTCATACAAGTCATATCATCTGTCGTTTTGATGTGATACCACTTAATACATGTCAAAAATGACTTATGAATTATTATCCCAAATTATCAAGATAGTCAGAGCATGTTTCTTGGTTTACAGTGAGTGACACACGTGTTGAACTAAAATGTCAATTTTAAAGTGATAACATATACTTTGAGTCATACCGGTCACATCGTGCATCAGATTGAGGCGAGATTTATTCCTACACATCACAAATGACTTATGGATCATTTTCCTAAATTATAAAAACAATACAAATGCATTTTCTCATTTTTCAGCATGTCACTTTTTTTACTAAAATTAACGTAAATTTTAAATAAAAAGACACACTTGGAGTCATATCAGTCACACCATGCATTAGATTGAGGTTCAGTTGAAACCTAAATGTCAATAATTACTTATGGACTGTTATCCTAAAGTATAAAAACAATATGAATTCATTTTCTTGATTTTAAGTATGTCAGTTGTTATTTTTACTAAATATTGTCGATTTTAAATAAAAAGACACACTTAGAGTTATACCAGTCACACCATGTGTTAGATTAAAGTAAGTTTCATTCATACACATTAAAAATTACTTTTGTATCCTTGTCCATAAGTATTAGGATAATCTGAATGTGTTTTCTTGGTTTTCAGTATATCACTTGTTCTTTTTACTAAAATTAATGTCAATTTTAAATAAAAAGACACACTTAGAGTAATATCGGCTACACCATGCATCAGATTTAGGTGAGGATAATTCTTACACATCACAAATTACTTATGGATAATTTTCCTAAACTATCAAAATAATATGATTTTTTTCTTGTTTTTGAGTATGTCACTTGTGTTTTTTACTAAAATATCATTTCAAACTGAAAACACACACTTTGAGTCATACCGATCACATTGTGTGTTGGTTTGATGTGATACTAACTACTACACATCAAAAAAATGACTTATAAATCATTTTACAAAATTATAAATATAATTGAAGAGTGTTTTCTTGGTTTTTAGTGAGTGACACATGTTTTGAACTAAAATGTCAAGTTTAAACTAATAACGGATATTTTGAGTAATACCGATCACACCATGTGTCGAATTGAGGTGGGGTTGATTCCTACATGTCAAAAATGTATTATGAATTATTTTCCTAAAGTATCAAAACAATCCAAATATTTTTTTCTCGGTCTTTAGTTTGTCACTTGTCCTTTTTATTAAAATTAATGTTAATTTTAAATAAAAGGACACACTTAGAGTCATACCAATCACACCATGCATCAAATTGAGGTGAGATTGATTACTACAAATCAAAATTGACTTATGTATCCTTTTCTAAAAGTATAAAAATAATATGATTGTATTTTCTTGGTTTTCGGTATGTCACTTGTTCTTTTTACTAAAATTAATGTCAATTTTAAATGAAAAGATACACTTGAAGTTATACCGGTCACACTGTGCGTTGGATTGAGGTGTGGTTGATTAATACATATAAAAAATGAGATGTGTATCATTTTACTAATGTATTAGAACAATCCTAATGTGTTTTCTTAGTTTTCAGTATGTCACTTGTTCTTTTTACTAAAATTAAAGTCATTTTGAAATTAAAAGACACACTTGGAGACATATCGATCACATCGTGTGTCGTATTGAGGTAAGGTTGATTGCTACACCTCAAAAATGACTTATGGATCATTGTAATAAAGTATCAAAACAATCCAAATGTGTTTTCTTAGTTTTCAGTATGCCACTTTCTTTTTTACTAAATTATCATTTCAAACTAGAAACACAAACTTTGAGTCATATCAGCCACATCATGTGTCAGTTTGATCTGAGACTACTTTCTACATGTCACAAATGACTTATGAATTGTTTTCCTAAATTATCAATACAATCGGACTGTGTTTGGTTGGTTTTAGTGAGTGACACATGTTTTTAACTAAAATGTCAATTTTAAACTAATAACAGATACTTTGAGTCATACCGGTCACATCATACATAGGATTGAGGTTCAATTTATTTATACACATAAAAAATTACTTAAGGATAATTTTCCTAAAGTATAAAAAATAAGAATTCATTTTCTTGGTTTTCAGTATGTCACTTATTATTTTTAATAAAATTAATGTCGATTTTAAATAAAAAAGACACACTTGGAGTCATATCGGTCACACTGTGCATCATATTGAGGTGAGAATGATTTCTAAACATAAAAAATGAATTATGGATCATTTTACTAAAGTATCAAAACAATATTAATGTGTTTTATCAGTTTTTAGTATGCCACTTGTTCTTTTTACTAAAATTAATATCAATTTTAAATAAAAAGACACCTTTTGAGTGATACTGGTCACACTGTGCCTTAGATTGATGGGAAATTGATTACTACACATAAAAAATGACATATTGATCTTTTTAATAAAGTATAAAAACAATCTGACTATGTTTGATTGGTTTTTAGTAAGTCACTTGTTCTTTTTACTAAAATTAATGTCGATTTTAAATAAAAATACACACTTTGAGTCATTTCGATCACACCATGTATTGAATTAAGGTGAGGATGAGTCCTACACGTCAAAAATGAATTATGCATAATATTAATAAAGTATAAAAACAATCCAAATGTGTTTGATCAGTTTTTTAGTATGTCACTTGTTTTTTACTAAAATTTCATTTCAAATTGGAAACACACACTTTGATTCATACTAGTCACATCGTGTATTGATTTTATGTGAGACTGCTTCCTGCACATCAAAAATGACTAATGAATCATTTTACTAAATTATCCAGAAAATCAAAGTGTGTTTTATTCATTTTCAAGGAGTGGTACATGTTTTGAACTAAATTGTCAATTTTAAACTGATAATGGATACTTTGAGTCATACTAGTCACATTGTGCATTAGATTGAGTTGTAGTTGATTCCTACATGTCAAAAAATGACTTATAGATCATTTTAATAAAGTGTCAAAAAAATCCAAATGAATTTTATTGGTCTTGAGTATGTCACTTTTCCTTTTAACTAAAATTAGTTCCAATTTTAAACAAAAGGATGCACTTAGAGTCATACTGGGCACACCATGTGTTAGATTGAGGTGGGGTTTATTTCTACACATTAAAAACGACTTATGGATCATTTTACTAAATTATCAAAACAATATGAATTAATTTTATTAGTTTTCAGTATGTCACTTATTCTTTTTATTATAATTAATGTCAATTTTAAATAAAAATACACACTTGGAATTATAACAACCACACCATGCATAATATTGAGGTTCAGTTGATTTCTAAACATAAAAAAAATGACTTATGGATCGTTTTCCTAAAGTATCAAAACAATATGAATGTGTTTTCTCAGTTTTTAGTATGTCAATTGTTCTTTTTACTAAAATTAATGTCAATTTTTATATAAGAAGACACAATTGGAGTCATATCAGTCACACCAAGCATCAATTTTAGGTTTGGATGATTTATACACATCAAAAATTACTTATGGATAATTTTCATAAAGTATCAAAATAATCGGAATGTGTTTGCTTAGTTTTTAGAATGTCAATTATTCTTTTTACTAAAATTAATGTCAATTTTAAATAAAAAGACACACTTGGAGATATATTGGTCACACTATGTGTTGGATTGATGTAAAGTTGATTACTACACATCATAAATGACATATGGACCATTTTCCTAAAGTATCAAAACAATATGAATGTGTTTTCTTGGTTTTCAGTATGTCACTTATTCTTTTTACTGAAATTAATGTCAATTTTAAATTAAAAGGCAGACTTGGAGTTAAATCAGCCACATCGTGCATCATATTGAGGTTAGGTTGATTCCTACACATCAAAAATGACTTATGGATTGATTTATGAAAGTATCAAAACAATCCTAATACATTTTCTCAATTTTGAGTATGTTATGTGTGTTTTGAACTAAAATATAAATTATAAACTAAAAAAATATAGCCTAAATTTTACCAAGAACACTATATATCAGATTGAGGTGTGGCTGATTGAGTATGAGATATGTGTTTTTCTTTCAACTATCTAAAAAAAGATATAAAAGAGAGAACATGTTCATTCGGGTGGAAGATTATCTCCATGATCCCTAAAACTCTTCATGTTTTAGGCAACATGGGGTTTCCTCTTCCATCAGAAAGAAATATGTTCTATCATTTGTAGCTTATTGCAGATATTTGAAAGAAAAATATGACTTCCCAAAATATTTTTGAAAAAAACTAAATAAGTATTAGATAAAAATGAAAAGTAAATTAACTTATAAATATTAGATAAAATTATGGAAAAAATAAATAAATAAATAGTATAAATTCACATTTTCATGATGTTTGTATACATTCTTGACCCATTTCCTTAGTGTCATTATGTCAGTTACAACCTCGAAGTGCAATGTCACATAAACATGAGAAGCTTCAAACAAAAAACCCCAACCGAAGCAAAATATTCCACCTATATAAGAAAAAAATTCTTATGTTAGTAATACTATAAAGAAATAAATTAAACAAAAATATGAAATAATACATTAATAAAATGTAAATTTTAAACTAAAACCATAAAATTTGAGTCATACCAGGTACAATGTGTATCATATTGAGTGCATAATCAAAGTTCATGAGTGAATCATCATTATTGACGAAGTCATTTCTTTATGACCTCTATGAAAATTAAAAAAATAAGCATCATATAGAAATTTTGAGGACATTAACTAAAAAAATTAGATAAAATGATGATAAAATCAACTAAATAAGAAGTATGAAGTTACATATTCATGGTATATGTGTACATTCTAACACTAGGTATGCTGCCCATTCATTTCTAAACAAATATATTTTATCTTGTTAATACAAGGATTTGTGACATTCATAGTAGTACTGGAAAGATATAAATACAAAAAAGGATTAATAAATATTTTAAATAAAATAGTAATTATCTTCAAAAATATCTCTTCGGGGATGCTAGTTTGTTGATGTTATATGATATCTCATAAATTTACAAACACAATAACCACAATATTTTCCATTTTTTATTTCAGAAATTGCAAAAACATTGAGAAAAATAAGTAATTTGTTTTTATATGTGTTTGGATAGTGAAATCTTATTATATATACCCCAAAACTTATCTACTTGTAAAATTTTATAGGATCCTTATGTGCATGGACTGTCTTCCTTCCATGATTTTCATGATATTTAAACGTCGCCCTATCATAATAAAATTATCATTAAAAAATAATATAAAATATATAACTTGAATTTTAGTTTTAAAATATTGGATGTAGTGTATTAACAATTGAAAAACATCATCACATGTGGTTGGTCTGTTGAGTATCCTTGCAATGAATCTAGAAAATAAATATCTAGAGTATCCAAATTGACCATAATGAGTACCTAATATTGCCTAAAAACACAAAAAGGAATAAGTAATGAAAGGAATGAAAATATATTTTATATGATTAAATTTTAGATTTTTAACCCTGCATCATTGGTATTAAGAAGTGTCTATCATTCGTAAGTTTTCTTTCAAACGATTTGGCCAGTTTTCCACTATTTCATCCATTTTTTTATTCCATTTCTCCTTGGTTTGTTGGAGTTATGTGAGGACTAATTAGTTTATATTTATGTTCATGGGGTAATCCCTTCAATTGGTATTCATATATACACCTATAAAAAATATGAAATGTTTTAGTAATAATTAACATAGTATATCGGCTACTGGAAAAAAAATCATGAAAACACACCTAACACTATAGGAAAATCACCACATAGCGATAGTTTCAAAAAACCGTTGCTAAATTGTATGTCGGTATACAATACGTGACAGTTTCTTCAATTTAGCGGTGGTTTATGGTATCCGTCATAGTGAATGCATTTCACGGTGGTTTTTTGTGGTTTTAGTGGCAGTTGTCATGGAAAAAAATGATTTTTTTCCGAGAGGTTTACACCATTGCTAAAAAATAATTTCATTTTCTCTAGGATAACCCCCGCTAAAACCAATATAACTACCATGAAATGATAATGGAAGATGAAAACTGTGTAGCAACAGATTTAACCATCGCTAAATTATTGTATGTAGCGGCAGTTTTAACCACCACCAATAGTAAAAATACCAAATTATAGTGTTGGTTTTAACTGTTGCTAAATATGATCCATTTACTTAGCAGCGGTTTAAACCGTTGTTAAAGCTAGATTTATAAAAAAAATACAGCAAATTCTACAGCCCCAGTACCAGTGCCCTGAAAAAAACCATTCCAATCTCACATGCATATACATCCTACATCCAAAAGAATAAAAGGAAATCAAAATTTTTATAAGAAAAATCACTTTCAAATCCACACACACTTGTCTGGGTATCACTCATTACATGGTGTAATAATCTTTCAACCAAGCCCATCCATGTGTTCCCCCTTGGTAACGAGTGTTACTCATATGAAGCTAAGTAACCTGAACAATTTGATCATCCATGATATAACATGTATCACCCCTTACATACAAAGTATCAACAACCTATGAGCCCATCCTTAGTATTCTATAAAGATAAAAACAAGTGTCTTTCAAGGCGTAACTAATACATTTATTTTCTTTAAGTTTTAAATACTAATGATATCATGTGTAGAGTCATTACAACTTATAAATAAAGTGGATTTAATGAGGTTCACATCCATAATCCATTTCAATTATAAAGTCATAGGGGACATGTAGTAATCAAGCCATAACTCATATCATATCATTTAATTAATTAAGTAGTCCATTCCATAATTAAAGGTTTCTGAGAATTGAATAAAAATAAAAGGTCCATGTGGACTACCCATAGCAGTTAACACCACACACGCAAAGGTATGTGGTAGGCCATACTAGCATGCATTTCATATGAGAACATCTATTTCCCTCAATAAGACTTAGGCCCTAACCACCTAAAAGAGGGTTTTTTCACACCCTGACTTTTTAATTAATTTTTTACTTTAGTATTGCTTGGCTCTGGGTTCTCACACCAAGGTTCGGGTTGGGTCCCAGCTAAAACCTTTTGTCATTTAATATCTTTCATGGGTTTCAGACCCGTACACGGTCACCACACAACGATTGATAATTGCGTCATTAGCCCGGGTGTCCGTGCAAGTGTCTCACGATTAAGATAAATAAAGTTTATGTAAATAAAGTGGGTTAGGTGGTTAAATTGCAATAATAATAATTTTATTTTATAATTCATAATATTAATATCAATAAGGTGTTATTATTGTTATTATTTTTATTTTTATTATTTTGTTATTATCATTTTTATTATTATAACTTTTATGGTTATTATTTTTATTATTATTGTTTTATTATTATTCTTTATATTATTATTACTATTATTATTATTATTTGTATTGTTATTATTATTCTTTTCATTATTATTATTATTCTTATTATTATTTTCTTTATTGTTAATAAATTTTATTAATATTATCTTTATTATTGTTATTTTTATCATTATTATTTTTGGTTTTATTATGATTATTATTATTATCATTCTGGTATTATTCTTATTATTAATATTATTAATATTACTAATATTATTATTATTAGTATAAAAAAATGGGAAAAAATTAGCAAACCCTAATCTACCCGCGTCGCCCCCCTTTTTTCCCCTTTGATTGGTTGCGCAGTAGTGCTGCAGCCCCGACCCCAATTCCCAATGCCTTCACTCCTGCAGCCGCCCCGCTTCCCGCACTAAACCCCTTGGTGATCCCCCCTTCGTGTTCACCTTTCCTAGCTACCCTACCACCCTGCCTTCCCCCTTTGAACATAGGCCTCCCACCTACGCCGCGACCTCACGCCGCCTCCACCATGACTTCCAGTGGCATAGCAGGCCTCGCCTCCTCCTCCTTCTCCTCACGATGCGGCGCAGCAGCTTTGTGCATCCGGCTTCATCCTCCTACCGCACTGGACTTCTTCTACCTCCAATTCTCCTCTCGCTGGTACACCCCGTGGCCGCCCTCCCTGTTCATGCGGTGGTCCCCGCTCCGTCCAACCTCCGGCCAGACCACCTCCGCCCTCGCTCTTCTGGCTTGCGCCAACCAGCAGCGCACCTGACCTCCCCAGCCAACCGCTTCACTCTGCCGCACCTTCGGTGAGGCTGTGCTCCGACCCCCCCTCCCCTCACTGTTTCTTTTTCTAACTCCCCTCAACTTCTCGTCATTCTTCCGAGGTGGAATGACCAGCCCCATCAGCTCCCATTCTCTTTTTGTTCGCACGACCAACCGCACACGCACCTGGTTCTCGACTGGGCACGCGACAAACACCCGCCTCTGAAGGTGAGTGGTTTGGTTCTGCCCAGTTTCACCTGCACCAGTGTCAAGGCAACTTTTTTTCATTTATTCGTTTGGATTATTTGAAGCTACTATTTCTGTGTTTTATATGCTTTGTGTTTGTTGTAGCATGTTGGTGAGGTAAACCTGCGATGCTGCAGTCATCGGCTTGTGGGTACTTGTGCGCGAGTGTTGCAAGTCATGTCGTCATGATCGAGCTGCAAGTCGAGGTAGGACCCTTTTCACATTGAATTTAGAATCATGATTTCATTGGTTTCTTGTTTTTAACACTTCCTTAGTTATTAAAATTAGTAATGTACTTTTTTTATTATATTTTTCCTATATGAAATGAAATGTTTTACCAGATCATTTTGAATGTGTGGTGTGGAATTGAAGAATGATGCCCGCCTCGTGTTTGGTTGATAGCACTGTTGGCTCTTGCAAATTGTTAAAAATTTGTAGAAGCATTTTTTGGTCTTAAGAATATATTTGAGATGTTTATGAAAATGGTTATTGAAATTTTCTCAAATGGATTTCAATGTGTTTGGGTTAAAATTGGATTATTGCACTTACGTATAAGAGTATTTGGTTTGAGGAAAGTATGTAGGGCCCATTTGCAATTTCTTTCAAGTGGCCGGATTGTGTTGTGCAAACTAAGAGTTCATCGAATGCCCGATTGGATCTTATAAATGTTTTATAGATTTGAAGAAGTGGTTGGTTTTCCTTAAATGAGTTTCCAAGTAGGTATCTTTCATTCAAAGTGAGTGTGTATGGTTTTAAAAATTGTTTTTTTAACGTGTGGTGTGTTTTTTTAGGTTTTGAACACAAAGGGTTGGTTAAGTTCCCATTTGGATTGTATAAGTAGGTCATGATTTCTAAAGGCATGTATTGGTTTTTAAATGATGTTTTGACATTCAAATGGTGGTTGGTGTTTTCAAAGTGGATTTTTAATTTGTTTTGGTGTTAAATATAACCTATGAATGACTATTCATAAAAAGGTTTAAAATGTGAAAACTATTGGACACTTGGTGGAAGGGCCCGTTTGGCTAGGTTTATGTAAAAATGAAGTTTGGATTTGCTCTGGAATTTTTTTTTTCTAAATGATTTGATAAATGTTATAGTGTTGCATAGGTAAAGTCTCGGTTGGAACTTTTGAATGGTTATTTGGGAAAAATCCCTCTTGGGTTGGGTCTCTTGCCTCATCGTTTGATCATGAGATGGGAGAGTCCTCAGTATGGGACCTTCCTTGTATAATTATTATGTTAAGTCAAAGACTACCCTTAAGGTGGTCGGGGTGGTGCTGAGTTGTGTGGTGTGTTCGGTTATATATATATGTGGCTTGGTATTTTAAATGTATGGCACACCCGCTTGAGAACTATACATGTGAACCTGGCATAGAGAAGAGGTTTACTGAGAATGATTGTTGCACTAGTTTAGATCATGCACTGGCTACTGGCCCTTAGTATGGATTATACTCTGCTAGGGGATTGGGCCCCTCGGTTAGGCCAGGTAGGGTGATACCGAGCATTTGGGAATTATGAATTTATCGAGAGTAGGCATGCCTTCGAGATGAGTCACAAGTATAGTACATTCTGGTCTTCCTCTGAGTTCCTAGGATTTCCCGTGTTCCTCTGACACTACTACAGTTAGTACCGTTACCCTCTCTATATGAAGTGATATCCACTGTTCTTAGTTTTGTTTTTTTTTGCAAAATTTGTAAATGTGTGGTTGATAAATATCTTTTCAAGAACAATGTTTTAAAGGAATAATCACTCTTTCCCTTGACACTTTTAAGAAAAATAAACGATTTGGCCAATTTTCCACTATTTCATCTATTTTTTTATTCCATTTCTCCTTGGTTTGTTGAAGTTATGTGAGGACTAATGAGTCTATATTTATGTTCATGGGGTAATCCCTTCAATTGGTATTCATATATACACCTATAAAAAATATGAAATGTATTTAGTCATAATTAACATAGTATATCAGCTATTGGAAAAAATCATGAAAACACACCTAACACTATAGGAAAATCACCACATAGTGGTAGTTTCAAAAAACCGTTGCTAAAATGTGTGTCGGTATACAATACACAATAGTTTCTTCAATTTAGTGGTGGTTTATGGTATCCGTCATAGTGAATGCATTTCGCCGTGGTTTTTGTGGTTTTATTGGCGGTTTTCCTGGAAAAAAATGATTTTTTGTCACAGCGGTTTACACCGTCGCTAAAAAATAATTTCATTTTCTCTGGAATAACCCCCGCTAAAACCAAGATAACTACCGTGAAATGATAAAGGAAGATGAAAACTGTGTATCAACAGTTTTAACCATTGCTAAATTATTGTATGTAGCGACAGTTTTAACCACCACCGATAGTAAAAATACCAACTTATAGTGGTGGTTTTAACTGTTGATAAATATGATTCATTTACTTAGAAGCGGTTTAAACCACTGTTAAAGCTAGATTTATAAAAAAAACACAGCAGATTCTACAGCCCCAGTACTAGTGCCCTAAAAAACCATTCCAATTTCACATGCACATACATCCTACATCCAAAAGAATACAAGGAAATCAACATTTTTATAAGAAAAAGTACTTTCAAATCCACACACACTTGTCTGGGTATCACTCATTACATGGTGTAATAATATTTCTACCGAGCCCATACATGTTTTCCCCCTTGGTAACTAGTGTTACTCATATGAAGCTAAGTAACCTGAACAATTTTATCATCCATGATATAACATGTATCACCCCTGACATACAAAGTATCAACAACCTATGAGCCCATCCTTAGTATTCTGTAAAGATAAAAACAAGTGTCTTTCAAGGTGTAACTAATACATTTATTTTCTTTAAGTTTTAAATACTAATGATACCATGTGTAGAGTCATGCCAAATTATAAATCAAGTGGATTTAATAAGGGTCACATCCATAATCCATTTCAATTATAATGTTATAAGGGACATGTAGTAATCAATCCATAACTCATATCATTTCATTTAATTAATTAGGTAGTCCATTCCATAATTAAAGGTTTCTGAGAATTGAATAAAAATAAAAGGTCCATGTGGACTACCCATGGCAGTTAACACCACACATGAAAAGGTATGTGGTAGGCCATGCTAGCATGCATTTCATATGAGAACATCTATTTCCCTCAATGAGACTTAGGCCCTAACCACCTAAAAGAGGGTTTTTTCACACCCTGACTTTTTAATTAATTTTTATTTTAGTATTGCTTGGCTCCGGGTTCTCGCACCAAGGTCCAAGTTGGGTCCCAGCTAAAACCTTTTGTCATTTAATATCTTTCATGGGTTTCAGAATCGTACGCGGTCACCACACAACGAGTGATAGTCGCATCATTAGCCCGAGTGTCCGTGCAAGTGTCTAACGATTAAGATAAATAAAGTTTATGTAAATAAAGTGGGTTAGGTGGTTAAATTTCAATAATAATAATGTTATTATATAATTGATAATATTAATATCAATAAGGTGTTATTATTGTTATTATTTTTATTTTTATTATTTTGGTTTTATCATTTTTATTATTATAACTTTTATGGTTATTATTTTTTTTTATTCTTTTTTTATTATTATTTATATTATTATTACTGTTATTACTATTATTATTTGTATTATTATTATTCTTTGCATTATTATTATTATTCTGGTTATTATTATTTTTATTGTTAATAAATTTTATTAATATTATCTTTATTATTGTTATTTTTATCATTATTATTTTTGGTTTTATTATTATTATTATTATTATTATCATTCTGGTATTATTATTATTATTAATATTATTAATATTACTAATATTATTATTATTAATATATAAAAATGGGAAAAAATTATCAAACCCAAATCTACCCGCGTCTCCCCCCCTTTTTTCCCCTTTGATTGGTTGCACAGCAGTTCTGAAGCGCCAACCCCAACTCCCAACGCCTTCACTCCTGCAGTCGCCCTGCTCCCCGCACTAAACCCCTCGGTGCTCCCCCCTTCGCATTCACCTTGCCCAGCTACCCTGCCACCCTGCCTTCGCCCTTTGAACATAGGCCTCCCACCTACGTCGTGACCTCACGCCGCCTCCACCATGACTTATAGTGGCATAGCAGGCCTCGCCTCCTCCTTCTTCTCCTCACGATGTGGCGCAACAGCTTTGTGCATCCGGCTTCATCCTCCTACCACACTGGCCTTCTTCTGCCGCCAATTCTCCTCTCACTGGCACACCCTGCGACCGCCCTCCCTATTCATGTGGTGGTCCCCACTCCGGCCAGCCTCCGGCCAGACCACCTCCGCCCTCGCTCTTCCGGCTTGAGCCAACCAGCAGCGCACCTGACCTCCCCGGCCAACCGCTTCGCTCCGCCGCACCTTCAGCCAGGCCGTTCTCCGACCCCCCCCCCCTTCACTGTTTCTTTTTCTAACACCCCGCAGCTCCTCTTCTTCCTTACATGGTGGAACGACCATCCCCATCAGCCCCCATTCTCTTTTTGTTCGCGTGACCAGCTGCACACGCACCTGGTTCTCGACTGGGCACGCGACAAACGCCTGCCTCCAAATGTGAGTGGTTTGGTTCTGCGCAGTTTCACCTGCACCAGTGTCAAGGCGAGTTTTTTGTCATTTATTCGTTTGGATTATTTGAAGTTACTATTTTTGTGTTTTAGATGATTTGTGTTTGTTGCAGCATGTTTGTGAGGTAAACCTGCGATGCTACAGTCATCGGCTTGTGGGTACTTGTGCGCAAGAGTGTTGCAAGTCACGTCGTCGTGATTGAGTTTCAAGTCGAGGTAGGACCCTTTTCACATTACATTTAGAATCATGATTTCATTCGTTTCTTGTTTTTCACACTTCCTTAGTTATTAAAATTAGTAATGTACTGTTTTTATAATATTTGTCCTATGTGAAATGAAATGTTTTACCGGATCATTTTGAATGTGTGGCGTGGAATTGAAGAATGACGCCCGCCTCGTGTTTGATTGATAACACTGCTGGCTCTTGCAAATTGTTGAAATTTTGTAGAAGCATTTTTTGGTCTTAAAAATATATTTGAGATGTTTATGAAAATGGTTATTGAAATTTTCTCAAATGGATTTCAATGTGTTTTGGGTTAAAATTAGATTATTTCACTTACGTATGAGAGTAGTTGGTTTTAGGAAAGTATGTAGGGCCCATTTGGCATTTCTTTCAATTGGCCGGATTGTGCTGTGCAAACTAAGCGTTCATCGAATGACCGATTGGCATTTATAAATCTTTTCTAGATTTGAAGAAGTGGTTGGTTTTCCTTAAATGAGTTTCCAAGTAGGTCTTTGTCATTCAAAGTGAGTGCATATGGTTTTAAAAATTGTTTTTTAATATGTGGTGTGTTTTTTTTAGGTTTTGCACACAAAGGGTTGGTTAAGTGCCCGTTTGGATTGTCTAAGTAGGTCATGATTTCTAAAGTCATGGATTGGTTTTTAAATGATAGTTTGACATTCAAATGGTGGTTGGTGTTTTCAAAGTGGATTTTTAATTTGGTTTGGTGTTGAATATAACCTATGAATGACTATTCATAAAAAGGTTTAAAATGTGAAAACTGTTGGACACTTGGCGGAAGGGCTCGTTTGGCTAGGTTTATGTAAAAATGAAATTTGGATTTGCTCTGGAATTTTTTTTCTAAATGATTTGATAAATGTTATAGTGTTTCATAGGTAAAGTCTTGGTTGGAACTTTTGAATGGTTATTTGGGAAAACCCCTCTTGGGTTGGGTCTCTTGCCTCATCGTTTGATCATGAGATGGGAGAGTCCTCAGTATGGGACCTTCCTTGTATAATTATTATGTTAAGTCAAAGACTACCCTTGAGGTGGTCGGGGTGGTGCTGAGTTGTGTGGTGTGTTCAGTTATATATATATGTGGCTTGTTATGTGAAATGTATGGCACACCCTCTTGAGAAATATACATGGGAACCTGACATAGCGAAGAGTTTTACTGAGAACAATTGTTGCACTAGTTTAGATCATGCACTGACTAGTGGCCCTTAGTACGGATTATACTCTATTAGGGGATTGGGCCCCTCGGTTAGGCCAGGTAGGGTGATACCGAGCATTTGGGTGTTATGAATTCATCGAGAGTAGGCATGCCTTCGGGATGAGTCACAAGTATAGTACGTTCTGGTCTTCCTCTGAGTTCCTAGGATTTCCCATGTTCCTCTGACACTAGTACAGTTAGTACCATTACCCTCGCTATATGAAGTAATATCCACTGTTCTTAGTTTTTGTTTTTTTGTTGTAAAATTTGTAAATGTGTGGTTGATAAATATCTTTTTAAGAAAAATGTTTTAAAGGAACAATCACTCTTTCCCTTGAAACTTTTAAGAAAAATAAATGATTCATTTTGGTCCCCTTTTCTTCCCTCCTCTTGCACCTTATTTTAAACTTGAGGGAAATGGTTTGTGATTGTGATTTGTTTACCTTAAAAGTGAAAAGTGTAGAAAAACTCTATATTTATAGATTTTATTTCAAACCTAAAATCAATTTTTTCTTTATTTAAAGAATGTTCATTGGGAATAGATTAGTCAGGCCTACCTACTGAGTTTAAATACTCATGCCTATAGTGTTTTCTTGTTTTTTAGTTTCTCTTATAGGTTCAAAATCTGGTTCGGATCACCTTTGGTGATGTTTGACTTCGGTATCAGAGAGTAACCCACGAGGTTATGTGGATTCTTAGTCTTGGATAGGTTAGTCGTGTCTTGGTCATTTTTTTCTGATGTTAATTTATCTTTTTTTGTTCTGTTTATTCTGTTTTATTTATTTATCTTTATGGGCCAAATTGTTCCCACTTGTTTAGTTTTGATGACCGACACTAGTTTCCAGCCCGTGGGGATTGAGAACACCTCTCAGGCCATGTTGCGGATCGACTCGGGTGACCGGTTCATGGTTGACCCGGGTTGGTTCGTGAAAAAATGGTATCAGAGGAGGCCCTTGTTATTTGGGATGTCTGGTATATGGAGATTAGGATTGTTGGGACTCGAGAGGTAGGTATAGGAAGGATGTCATGAACCCTCTCCCATTCCAAACCTTGAGTCGCCAGGGGTAGTCTAGGAATTGAGTTATTGTCTTGTTCAATTTTTCCTTAGATTGAGGGATGACAATGGAGGCAAGCCGATGTTACAACGTGATTTCACATGGAGTAGTGACCCATGTGGAGTCCAAGTACATGGTTTAAGTTCCTCCTATTCATTTATGCTTACTTGGGGCATGGACCACTACCATGTTTCCAGGGAAAGCATGACTACTAGTCCCTCAATCTAGTAATTTGATTCAAGTTGTGTGTTGTCTTAGTTCTTGTGGGTGCAAGTGCAATTTTGAAAATGAAAAAGGGGTTTTGAAATGAGAAAAATTTCTTTTAAATGGATTTAAATTTGTGAAAGGGATTTTTAAAACTAAAATCTCTTGGTCTAAAAATCTAGTGGTTGCTTGGAACTGGTAGAGATATGGTTTGGGTGAAACCTCGGGTACTCTTTATGAACGTTTGCACATGTGAGGGAATGCATGGGAAGTGAATGTTAGTGCGTATGGATGAAAACGGATGAAGACATGTGCAATGGTTCATAGGATTACTGGGGTGTGCACTTGGAAGTAAAGGCTTGACCTTGTTTTTCTAAAGAGATTTTAAAAAGGGAAATGATTTTTGAAAAATTGAATTTGGTTTGAAAAGTGGGTTTGGGTATTTGGAAAGTGGCATTGAAGGAAGGCAGTTTTGAAATCAAAAATAGAAAGGGGATTTTGGAAGAGTAATTTTTGAGTTTTTTTTGTATTTGGTTGTTTATCTTGAGCTGGTTGTTTTGGATGAAGGCGTTTTATTTGATGTTGCTTCGGCTTGATATCAGTTTTGGCTTTATGTTTTATATGTTGTTCAAAAAATGCCTCCCAAAAAGGTCGTCAAGGTTTCTGATAAGTCATGCCCAGTTTTTGGTCCTTCTCGGACATTGTCTATACTTAATGATGATCGGGGTCCGTTAAAGGTAGTTACGTGGTTTGAAGAGGTTGAGTGTTCTTTTAGGATGTTGGGAACTCTAGTATGTTAGAGTTCAAGTTATCTTGGGATTATTTGAGTGTTCAGCTTTGGACGAATGGGAGTTGCTTTCCCCACCATCAATGCAAGTTGGGATGATGTGGGATGTCTTTAAATCCATATTCGTCCAATGTTTTATACCTAAATAAGTGAAGATGAAGAAAAAGGGAAGAGCTCATGCATATTCAACAAGGACAATGGATGGTGAAGAATTATGTTAACCATTTCAAGGAGCTTGTGTCCTTTTCTCCAGAGGTAGCATCGCAGGATTTGATGAAGACTCCTCTCTTCATCCGGGGTCTTCGTCCATAGATCAAGGAGCGTGTCCTCCCTTCAAGGAAACATTGTTTTGAGAAGTTGGTGTATGAGGCATTTTTAGGTGAGTAGGTATCTGGAGCATAGATGGTTAGAAATCCAGCGTATTCGGTTTCTTGTAAAGGTTACCCATATGGTGAGTAGGGTGTGCCAAAGGAACCCATTTCTAAAGAGTCATCTGTAGTGGTTTTGGTTTCCAGTTCTTCGGACCGTTCAGTGGTGTGCCACCAGTGTGGCGGGTTCAGGCACGTGAATCTGTCATGTTGCATCCCTTCGAAGACGTGTCATCGTTGCGGATGTCTGGGTCATCTAGAGAAGTTCTGCAGGAAGCATCACCTGAAGAAGACGCTGTGACTGAAGGATTCTATTGCCTGACTGTGAGGTAGGAGATGATTCAGCCATCAGAACCCCAACCACAGGTATTGGGGTGAAGCTCACGTGTAGTTAGGAGTTGTTGGGGGTGTGAAGCCTCAGTTCAGGTTTTGAGTTCTGTGTTGGAAGTGGAACATTTAAAGCCTTTCCATTCTTGTTTTTCTATTGTTAATGTTTTTAAGTTGTTGTAAGTTCATTTTTTTATCATGGAGTTATGAAAGACATGTTCCATTATAATCCAAATAGTTTTGTTTGTCTGATCAATGTTTTCTGAATCGTGCACTTTTCTTAAAAGTGTGGTTGGCCCTTGTCTGGATTGATTTTGGATTAGTTGTGTTCGTTTGGAGATGTAAGTGCCTATGAAAGAACCGATGTTTGTGGTTGTGCTCGGGTTCACTACTTGGGGTAAGTTCCGCTTGAAGGTTTCCCCCTAGTGTTGGGAGTGTTTGTTCTGGGTCGAGAGTTCCAGGTTTTAGTGGAGGTGTTGTTTGCTCATGCTATAGAACTTAGTTTGGATCGGTTGGGAGTTCCCGCATCCCCCCCTTCCCAGGGTGATATGTTTGGGTGCTAAATTTCCGCATTAGTTGATCTCTTGTGGTGAGGATAACCCTCTCGTGTTCTCCCGTTCTCTTGTATTGTGGTTTCCCTTGGTTTCATTCGTGCATGGGTTCTTGTTCGGTCTGTTGTTCACCTGGGTGACTTTATGGGGGCAGAAAGTGTCTGTGGTGGGGAGAATTATCACACCTCAACTTTTTAATTAATTTTTATTTTAGTATTTCTTGGCTCTAGGTTCTCACGCCAAGGTCCAGGCTGGGTCCCAGATAAAACTCTGTCATTTAATATCTTTCGTGGGTTTCAGACCTGTGCACGATCACCGTACAATGGGTGGTAGTCACGTCATTAGCCCGGGTGTCTATGAAAGTGTCTAACGATTAAGATAAATAATGTTTATGTAAATAAAGTGGGTTAGGTGATTAAATTGCAATAATAATAATGTTATTATATAATTGATAATATTAATATCAATAAGGTGTTATTATTGTTATTATTTTTATTTTGATTATTTTATTATTATCATTTTTATTATTATAACTTTTATGGTTATTATTTTTTATTATTATTGTTTTAATATTATTATTTATATTATTATTACTATTATTATTATTTTTTTTATTATTCTTTTCATTATTATTATTATTCTGCTTATTATTATTTTTATTGTTAATAAATTTTATTAATATTATCTTTATTATTGTTATTTTTATCATTATTATTTTTGGTTTTATTATTATTATTATTATCATTATGGTATTATTATTATTATTAATATTATTAATATTACTGATAATATTATTATTAATGTAAAAAAATGGAAAAAATCAGCAAACCCTAATCTACCCGCATCGCCCCCCTTTCTTTCTCTTTCATTGGCTGCATAGCAGCACTGTAGCCCTGACCCCAATTCCCACCACCTTCACTCCTACAGCCGTCCCTCTCCCCGTGCTACACCCCTTAGTGCTCCCCCCTTCGCATTCGTCTTGCCCATCTACCCTGCCACCCTACCTTCTCCCTCCGCACATAGGCCTCCCACCTGCGCCACGACCTCACACCGCCTCCACCCTGACTTCCAGTGGCGTAGCAGGGCTCACCTCCTCCTCCTTCTCCTCACAATGCAGTGCAGAATATTTGTGCATCCGGCTTCATCCTCCTGCCACGTTGGCCTTCTTCTGCCGTTGATTCTCCTCTTGCTGGCACACCCAGCGGATGCCCTCCCTGTTCGCATGGCGGTCCCCGCTCTAGCTAGTCTCCGGCCAGGCCACCTCCACCCTCGCTGCTCTGTCTTGCGCCGACCAGCAGCGCACCTGACCTCCCTAGCCAACCATTTCTCTCTACTACACCTCTGGCCAGGCCGTGCTCCGACCCCCTCACTGTTTCTTTTTCCAGCACCCTGCAGCTCCTCGTCGTCCTTCTAAGGCAGAACAACTAGCCCCGTCAGCTCCTGTTCTATTTTCATTCATGCGACCAACTGCACACGTGCCTTGTTCTTGACTGGGCGCACGAAAAATGCCCGCCTCCAAAGGTGAGCGGTTTGGTTCTGCGCCATTTCTCCTGCACCAGTGTCAAGGTGAGTTTTTTGTCATTTATTCGTTTTGATTATTTTAAGTTACTATTTCTATGTTTTAGATGCTTTGCATTTTTTTATAGCATGTTGGTGAGGTAAACCTATGATGCCACAGTCATCAGCTCGTGGGTACTTGTGCGCAAGCATGTTGCGAGTCATGTCATCGTGATTGAGCTACAAGTTGACGTAGGACCCTTTGCACATTGCATTTTTATTCATGATTTCGCTAGTTTCTTGTTTTTCGCACTTCCTTAGTTATTAAAATTAGTAATGTACTATTTTTATAATATTTTTCCTATGTAAAATGAAGTGTTTTACCTTATTGTTTTGAAAGTATGGCATGTAATTGAAGAATGACGCCTACCTCGTGTTTGGTTGATAGGACTTTTGGCTCTTGCAAATGGTTAAAAATTTGTAGAAGCATGTTTTGGTCTTAAAAATATATTTTAGATGTTTATAAAAATGGTTATTGAAATTTTATCAAATGGATTTACAATGTGTTTTGGGTTAAAATTGTCTTGTTGCACTTACGTATGAGAGTAGTTGGTTTGAGGAAAATATGTAGGGCCCGTTTGGCATTTCTTTCAAGTGGTCGGATCGTGTTGTGAAAACTAAGCATTCATCAAATGCTCGATTTTATCTTATAAATGTTTTCTAGGTTTAAAGAAGTGGTTGTTTTTCCTTAAATGAGTTTCCAAGTATGTATTTTTCATTCAAAGTGAGTGCGTATGGTTTTAAAAATTGTTTTTTTAACGCGTGGTGTGTTTTTGTTAGGTTTTGCACACAAAGGGTTGGTTAAGTGCATGTTTGGATTGTCTAAGTATGTCATGATTTCTAAAAGCATGGATTGGGTTTTAAATGATATTTTCATAATAAAATGGTGGTTGGTGTTTACAAAGTGTATTTTTAATTTGGTTTGGTGTTGAATATAACCTATGTATGACTATTCATAAAAAGGTTTAAAATGTGAAATCTGTTGGACACTTAGCGGAAGGGCCCGTTTGGACAGGTTTATGTAAAAATAAAGTTTGGCTTTGCTCTAGAAATGTTTTTTTCTAAATGATTTTATAAATGTTATAGTGTTTCGTAGGTAAAGGCCCTGTTGGAACTTTTGAATAGTTATTTGGGAAAACCCCTCTTGGGTTGGGTCTCTTTCCTCATCGTTTGATCATGATATGGGAGAGTCCTCGGTATGGGACCTTCCTTGTATAATTATTATATTAAGGCAAAGACTACCCTTGAGGTGGCTGGGGTGTTGCTAAGTTGTGTGGTGTTTTCAATTATATATATATATGGATTGTTATTTAAAATGTATGGTACATCCTCTTGAGAACTATACATGGGAACCTGGCATAGCGAAGAGGTTTACTGAGAATGATTATTGTACTAGTTTAGATCGTGCACTGACTAGTGGCCCTTAGTACGGATTATACTCTACTAGGGTATTGGGCCCCTCGGTTAGGACAGGTAGGGAGATACCGAGCATTTGGTCATTATGACATCATCGAGGGTAGGCATGCCTTTGGGATGAGTCACATATATAGTATGTTCTGGTCTTCCTTTGAGTTCTTAGGATTTCCCATATTCCTTTGACACTAGTACAGTTAGTACCGTTTCCATGCTATATGAAGTGATATCCACTGTTCTTAGTTTTGGTGTTTTCTTGTAAAATTTGTAAATGTGTGGTTGCTAAAGATATTTTCAAGAACAATGTTTTAAACAAAAAATCGTTCTTTCCCTTGAAACTTTTAAGAAAAATGAATGATTCCTTTTGGTTCCCTTTTCTTCCCCCCTCTTGCACCTTATTTTAAACTTGAGGGAAATGGTTTGTGATTGTGATTTTTTTACCTTAAAAGTGAAAAGTGTAGAAAACTATATATTTATACATTGTATTTCAAACATTAAATCGATGTTTTCTTTATTTAAATAACGTGCATTGGTAATATATTAGTCGAGCCTACCTACTTATTTTTAATACTCATGCCTATAGTGTTTTATTTTTTTATTTTATCTTATAGGTTCCAACTCTAGTTCAGATCACCTTGGGTGATGTTTGGATTCAGTATCGGAGAGTAACCCACGAGGTTATGTAGAGTCTTAGTCTTGGACAAGTTAGTCGTGTCTTGGTCATTTATTTTTCTGACGTTAATTTATCTTACTTTTTTCTGTTTATTTTGGTTTATTTATTTATCTTTATGGTCAAAATTGTTCCCACTTGTTTAGTTTTGATGTCCGAAACTAGTTTCCATTCCATGGGGATTGGGAACGCCTCTCGGGCTATGTCACGGATCGGCTCAGGTGACTGGTTCAGGGTCGACCCAGGTTGGTTCGTGACAGTTTGGTCACTAAGGTATACATAGGGTGTTTCCACATCCTCCAAAAATTCATTTGAACTTCACTTTGTTAGTTTAGAAAAAAATACACTTAAAAGGGGGGTTTATTAGAGAAAAACTAATTATATTAAGTCATTCAAGGATTACACTGTTATGTGTGGTTCAAATTTTATGTTCATGGTCCTTAACATGGCCAATTTAATAAACAAGGGATACTAATCCTAATAAACTATGTTCAACAAATTAAACAAAAAATTCACAAGTCATCACATGGAAGTATCACTAGAAATCATAGTGACAGAAGTTATAAAACATTAAGACTCTAAGGGAAATGATATAGAACACCTATCAAATACCATGGATGACTGACATGACTAATATTAAGGCATGTTTCTATCCATACTGAGAGAAATTGTGGAAATAGATGAATGACCTAATAATATGGTGAATTTAGTTGCACCAAAATAATGCATCTAGAGAGGAGATAAATATATAAAGAAGGAATAAAGATTTCTAGACTCATCAAGTGATATACAACTCACTTGATAGAGGTTGAATGCAACACCAGATAATGGGGATCAATCCAACCCTTTGAGAGGAGTGGATAGGAGGAGCATGGGTAGGAGCCCCCTTGAGCACACGAAGAAGAAATAAAGATAGAGTGAAAAGAAATAAGGAAAGAGGGGAATTTTTGAAATTTATGGCCTATTTAATGAGGTTCATAGTTATTCTACACGGTTATCTATACTATGTGCCAACCATTCTTATGCCACTAATTATGTAGGGTGTTCGCATAGTTCATGAGAAAAAAATGGGAAACCGTGCACAAACTGTTCATTATACCTCTTTTCAATACCTACATCATGTTGTACTAGTGAAGGGATCTTTGTTTGTTTTCTCTATAATTATGCAATTGTTAGGATGATAGTATAATGATCCAGTGGGATGATGTCGAGTGTTGTATGCACCATATATGTCTACATGTATAAAATTCTCCCTATTGTATTCATATCATGACATTGGTGGATCATATAATCTTGGTGAAATTTTTAAACATTATTATACGATTCATAAATATAAATATACATTAATACAACATAAGGATTGTAAATTCCTAGTGTGTTTGGAAGACTGGGTTCATTATACATAAAAGGAAACATGAGAAATCAAGAAAATGTTAGGTCATGAAAATGTTTGGTGGCAACTCTATGCCACACATGATATATATACAAACTGACTGTTACCATATTTGACCAAAAGATCAATAATACAACTAATCATTGTCTGATGATGAACACAACTCGTCACCCTCTCCACCTCCAACTCTACTTCCTTCTACCACCTGTAAGAACATTATATTGAAAATTAAATACTATTATATATTTATATTTAAATTTAAAACCAATAAATGTTTTCAAACTAATTGATTTTGATTTTTTTTTATTTACCTTCTCACCACCAATTGATGAAATACCACTGGGGGCAGATATGGTCTTCTTCTGATATAAATAAATCAACTCATTCTAAAAAGAGGATATCTGCCTCCAATCATCATATGAAATAGGAAGGGAAACTAGATCTGTATCCAGCTGGCCTATAATCTGGCCAAGCAATCCTGCGGCGTCATTCGTAGGGACCCCATATAAATCAAATAGGACAACTATCTTCTCTTTGGTCATATTCCATATAGTATAATGCTTCCTCCTTGGCATTACTGTCATTTAATCAAATAAAATTAAGTTCAAAACATATATTTCAAAAAAATTATACAGAAAAAAATTAAAAATGATAATGGATGCACAGTACTAAAAAACAAAATATACATAACAATGATAATGAATGACTGCACAAATGAAATAAATGGTTTCTAAATGAATGCATAATTGTACATACAATCATTTTCCCCTTCAATCATGTTAGTTTACTGCTCCATTACTTCATCCACTTCATCTATCCTTTCCAGACTAATATTTTCAATATCATGATGGAAAAATAAGTCTACTTATTGATGTTGATGAGATTCAATGTCAGAGGTCAAATCTTCCACTTCATCACCCATATCATATAAATCTCTTTGTTTTTCTTGAGAAACTACACTCCACCCTTAATCCAAAACATCATTCACATAATATACCATTTTTTCTTGTGATGATAAGATATAAGGATAATGTAGTTCACGATAAACAACATCCATCAAGAAAGATAAGTTCACAGAAGTAAATTACAAGGAATCTCTTTTAACACCTTTGATAATATAGACCCAATTTTATTTGAATAAAACAACTAAAAAATGCTCGTGGTAGTTTAATTCAATAATATTAGTAATATTTCCATAGTATCCCACTTCAGAAAATGTAAATATAATACTATTCTATGTTTTCAAACCCTCTTCTTGATCGATTATACAAAATCTAAATCCATTCACGTTGTAAGCGTTGAACTTTCTAACTTGTTTTAGTGGACCTCGAGTAAGAAACTTTAAATATTCTGAAAACTCTGCTTGAGTATCAGTATTCATGGTCTAAAAAAATATACATTATTAGATTTACAAAATATATGTGTCAACCTAATATCAGTATTTATTGCAATATTTATGAACTTACATGTCGTGCAAACCATTCTACAATATCTTTATTAATAGATTTCTTTATATCTTTATCATTTTGTGTTCTGCCTCTCATTTATCTTTTTGTTTGTATCCTCAAATCTTGAATAAATAGATCTGTAATTTCACTATTTAGAAGCACATATCTATGTGCCTGTAATAATTCCATTTCGATCAGTGTAACATTTCAGGTCCTCCCAACTGATCAACCAATAATAGGAAATATTTTTGATTTCCCATGTATTTGAGATTGAGTCAATGTGTCATAAACATGTCCAACTTGATTAAATATTGTCTTAATATCATCCAATCATCTAAAACAAAAGGTAAGACACTCCTCTGTCAAATATCCTTCAGTAATAGAGCCTTATGGTTGAGATTTATTTCTCACATATGATTTCAAATGCCCAAGATATCTATGAAATAAAATAAAAAAAATAATTATGCATTTAATTAAGTGCCAAGAATTTTTTAATTAACTAAAAAACATATAAATAAAGTACCTCTCAATTGGATACATCCATCTATAATGTACGAGGCCTCCTAATTTAGCATCCTCAACTAAATGCATAGTAAAATGCATCATGACAGTAAAAAACGACAGAGGAAAGATCATATCCACTACACAAAGTGTCAATACAAACCTCTCCTGAAGGTTGTCAAGCTCAAATGGATGTAGATATTTCTCACAAAGTTGTCTAAAAAATGTGAAGAATTGGAGTACAATAGCAGTAACTTTTTCAGGTAATAATGTACACAATGCTAATAGTAGTAACTATTGCAACAATATATGTGAATCGTGACTTTTCAATCAATGTAACCTATGATTATTTAAGTCAACACACCTCGATATGTTACTTGAATACCCATCAGATACATTCACATGCTTTAAAATTCAAAGGAATGTGTCTTTATCCCTATTTTTCATTGCAAAAATTGTCAGAGCATATTTTTCATTCTCATCTGGCTAGAGATCACATTTTACGTTAATTATTTGTAAGTATCTTTGAGAATTGAGACGATCCTTAAAATTTCCATGATCATTAAGTAATGTGAAGATCAAATTATCATAGACATTATTCTCAATATGCATCACATCAAGATTATGCCACAACAAATTAAATTCCCAATACAAAAGTTTGAAGAATATACTTTTTTTCTTCCATTGTTGCATTCTGATTTCACTTAATGATGCTCTTCAAACTCATTTCCCACTATAATTAAAATGATGAACCTTCCCAATTTTTTTTTCAACATTTTCAAGTTGTGACAATATTTCAAAACGAGTTAAAAACTTTGGAGGTGTTCTACGGTCAATGAAACCGTTAAATTTTTATCTGTTTAGCTGAAATCTATGAGATGCATCAAGAAATACTCAATGGCACAAGAAGTACCATTTTTCTACTATAAGGTATCCATTTGGGCTCAAAATCAAATTTACAAATAGGAAAATCTAAACCTGTGTAAGTGTTCCAACCAAATAAATTCCCAAGTCCAGGGAAGTCACTAATGGTCCACATTAAAGTAGCATGCATTTTGAACATTGTTTTAGAAGAAGCATCATATATCTCAACACCATTGCTCCATAACTCATGTAATTCTTCAATTAAAGGCTGTAAGTATATAACAATATCATTTCAAAGAATTTTTTTTAGGAATAATCATCAAAATTATAAAAGACATTTGTTTCGTACACATCTATAGAGGCAGATTGTAAGGGATCAAAACAACTGGCCAAATGCTATAACTGGTACTCAAAGTCCCAAATGGGTTGAATCTATTGACAGTCAATCCCAATCGAAAATTCCTAGGACTAGCTGAGAAATATGGATGTAATGAATCAAATGTATTACACGATTGTGAATCTCATGGATGTCGCATTGAACCATCATTGTTATTATCTACAGAATGACACTTCATGTGTTCAGTGGTTTTCTATGACATGAATAATATTTGCAATCAAGGATTTAAGGAAAGTAACATAAAACCTTTGCAGGTTTGTTCCTTTTCTTCTTCTTTATGGTAGTATGTTGATTTAGACTTCCAACATCACCCATTGACATCCATCTAAAAGAAGAACATTTTTTGCAATCCTGTCTACTTGAATCCTCTTGCCAATAAAGCATACAATCATTGGGACACACATTTATTTTTGTATAATTCAGACCATGCACGTTAAATTTTTTTTTCATATCATAAAAAGACTTGGGGATGTTTGCTTCCGGAAATACATCACGTAAAAATTCCAATATCATGGACATTTCATTATTTGTAATTCCACATAGACATTTGATATAGTACAACTTTAGCAGAAAAGAAAGTTTTGAATATTTCAAACATCCACTATACAACTCTTGATTTCCATCGTCAACTAAACCATGAAACGTATTTTCCTCTGTGAAGTTTTCTCTTACATTAGTCTTTACAAAATCAAGAGAAAGATCCAATGATATGTTACAATCTTGATATGGTTGTCCTATAGTCTCAAAAACATCACTTGTTACGTTGCTATTTGTAGCACCCTCATCTGATTGTTCTGATATGTTTTGATGTTGATGGTGGGGTCTTGCAATGTCGAATGCATCATTTATAAGGTTTTTCATTTCATTTTCCTTTGTAGAAAAAGTTGGGATCTCATTCCATGGATTGAAATCAATGCTCAACCTTTCTATAACATTTGATTCTATATGCCAAATCCAACACAAATATTGAGCAGGTAATTTCTTCAATATTAAATGTTCATAAACTTCATCTCTCTTCAAACATATTCTAAATTTACATTTAGGACATGGACATCTTATTCTCCCTTCAACAGATCTATTGGAAATTGTAAAATCTAAAAACTCTTCCAAACCCTTAGCATACTGAGGTGTGTTCCTCGATAATATGATACAACTTTTATCCATTTATATCACAATATTACTACACAATATTAAAAAAAATAAAACACATAAATATTACTAAATAGGGAAATATATTCATATATACTAGTTGAAAAAAATATATAAATATGTTAAATAAGGTTTTATTATATAAATATATATGGTAAATATTGAACCCACCCTAGAAAACCAAATCATGAAAATTAAAAAGATCCATAAAAGAATAGAGAGATAATAAAAAACAAACCATGCTATAACAAATGAACTATATACTACATGTCAGGAAATGAATACATCTATAGCAGATCATATACATCAAAAACCAAAATTCCAAAAGACAAAACTAGGAAAAACCTTGAATATGGTCCCAAGTCCAATCCTAGTCCCAAACTCCCATGCTTTTTCCAAGTAATCCAATCACCAAGCATTGAGCCTTGCCCAAACCCAAGCCTACAATCAAGTAGCATCAAATTGGGTACCAAGTTCCATGGTATCCTAAGAAAGGTTTGACTATAATTAAATAGGCCACCACCAATGATATCCCTAAATATAACAAGACTATAATAATGTACATGTAGAAGTAGTAAAAATAAAAAAATTAATAATTTAATTAAAAGGTAGTAAATAAAAACTAATTCTTAGGCTCTAAAATGACACCTGAGAAACTGATGAAAAAAATATCCCCTATGAAAGAAAATGTAATGAGTATATGGATGAAATACATTTCACTGATGATAATAATATTTCATGCATTATCGATCACACTAATGATAAAAAATACATAAAATAAATGAATGGCATTTCTGAAACCAATATTATATATGATTAAAATGACACTAAAAACATTGACGCATTGGATGACATGAAAGAAACAGATATCACTAATTAAATAGATGACATGGATTACATGGTTATGAAAAAAAACACTAACAGTGTTGATGATTACAAGAACAACAACAATTACAATGATTGTGGTGATGTAGTAAAAACCTTTGATGATGAAGACCCCAATTAACTGAATAACCAAGGAAAAATGATGTTTATGAAAAAACTAATAACCAAAATGACACTAAATACATAGATCATACCAATGAAATTGATGACATGGACCATACCAATGGAAATTATGACATAAATAATTTCAATGATGCCAATGAAATTGAATACATCTATGAGACAAAAAACATCAGTGACACCAATGAGATAAACCATGCTGAATAAACTCTTGAAACAAATAATACATATGAAACCAATGACTCTAAAGAAATTGATGACACAAATCACAATGATGACACTTATTACCACGAGCACATCAACACAACCAAACATGATAATTAATGTGACAACAATGATGACATCAATAATGTTGATGACTCTAATGAAACCATAAATTCTAGGAAAACTAATAAACCCAATGAGACTGGGGACACTAATGATATTGATGAGATAGAAGAGTCCAATTACATATCCATCACTTTGATCCCAATAACAATGATGGCATGGGTGACATTCAGGACATTGAGTACATTGATGATATAGTATATAGTAACCAAGATAAAAATATAGTTTTACCTAATGAAACTTAATGCATAAATGACATGGGTGACACTAACAACCCTAATGAATCTTATATCATCAATGAAACTGATGATGTTGATGACTTAAATTACACTAACAAGATTGATGAAACTAATGATATAGATGACCCAAACTAATGATATAGTTTTACCGTGTTGAGGGCTTTAGGGGTTTGATGGGGTCACGGGGGTTGTTGGGGTTACGGGATTCTAGGGCTTCAGGGGTCATAGGGGTCGCGATGGGCGGCGAGGCGTGGTGAGGGGCAGGAAGGTGCGGTGTGGGCTTCGGGGGTCGTCGGGGTCGTCGGGGTCACACGGGTCACCGAGATCCTAGGGTTTTGGGGGGGTTGCGGGGTTCAGGGGGGTCGGGGGTGTCGGGGAGTCGAGGGAGAAGTGTCGTCACTATAAAAAAAACCACATTTCTTGGCAGTTTATTAAAAACCACCGCTAATTTTTTTTTAAAAAATTATCGGTGGTTTATTAAACCGCCACTAAAGGCTAATAATGTTTTAGTTTAATGTATACATTTACAAATAAGACTCATATACATTCATACTTGAGGATTTTATTTACATTCTCAAGATAAATGTAGTATGTAATGGCTTATCCATACATTTTTTCTTTAAAATCAACTATGTGATTACTACCACTTTGTAACTTTGTATCTATATGAACCTTTAATGTTAGTAAATGAGGATATTGAATAGGTAGGGTAATTGTGTTTTCTAAAGATCTTTTTGATCAGTTGGTTAATCCTTTGGATGGTTTTAAGTCAAACTTTTGTTTCACCCCTTCCCTATTTCCATCTGTAATAACATTCATTGGTTTATACATTTTTCATTAATTGTTAAAGGTTTATCATGAAAAATAAATTGGAAATGAATACCTCCTTGTTGAAATTTTTTTACAAGATTTGATGACCATTCTATGAATGTTCCAATAGCTTGCTCAACTATATGAATATCTACATCATTAAGTGGAATAGGTATCTCAATGCTAAACTCGTGATTTATGGTAATCCACACTCTCACATGACCTATTGGAATTGGTATGTTGTGTAGAATATCTTCTTGGATATTGAACATGGTAGCCCTCACAACAAGGTGATGGGTGCGTGTTGATAGATATAAATTAAAGTCATTTTAACCCTATAAAATATTAGTATAGGAAAGGTATCAGTGTTATTCTTATTCACATTTCACATAAAAATTATGAGAATATTGATTACCTTATCTAATATAGCTCTTTAAGGGGAATAGCTCACCACAAAGTTGGTGGGGTGGGGGTGGGATCTTTATGCAGTGGTTATTCTTGAGTTATTTGTTCTATTTTCTTACCCCCATAACATTTTCTATCAAATTAGACTATAAATGAATTTTTTCATCAAGGGAGGGTAATATTGATTTTTTCTATTCCATTTATTTATCATTATCCCCTATTCTTTTATTTTCTCAAAATATGTTCGGGGCGTTACCCCAAAACCTACACCTCTGACATGGCCATACTGTTTTGGCCGATTCAAGGCCACCGATAGTAGGTGTTCATCTGGTACAGGTGTTGATGATTTGTGTGTCTAAGTTATATATAAAATATAGGAAAATAACTAATCATTGTTATGAAATAGTGATTTAAATCAAAACAAATTTATATTATGTCATACTTACACATGATTCCCACACTTTTTATCTTTTTTCATATATTAGTATCTCATATTTATTTACACATGCCTCATTCCATCGTACATGATGTGGTATGGAAGTGTCTTTGGATTTGGATTCATCAATCTTCATATAAATAGAGGAAAATAATTATATTGTTGTTTCATGTCACATAAAATTATTATGGTATATTTAAAATATGTACCAATTTTTTCCAAGTGAAGAATACCCCATCCTTAATTTATGGTAGGGTTATGTTGGTTTTGTTTTCTGTTACTTACTTTCAAAACTTAGTTGATGTCTCATAAATTAAAAAATCTTAATCAAAGTGATTAATACACGTAATGTCAAACAATGAATTACTATCCAAAATGTACCTAAAAAGATATCTACCTATAAAGGCTAATAAACGCATACCACACTACTTGGCTTATCAGGTGTGCATACATATAAGGTGGGTGCAGGTTTATTTTGACTTCAAAATCTTTTAGATGAAATTTTGTTAGAATTATGTGAAATCCTCTGTGAGATTTTCCATCAAGCATTAATAAAAATTTCTTATGGTATTTATCTACTATAAATGCACTTTTTAAGGTATGATGAAGAGTAATTCAATGTTTCATTATTTTATTTTTATTAAAATAAATAAATTATTTCATAATGTTACCATAATATCTTCCCAAATTACTATCTTAAGTGTGGTAACAACATGGTTATGGCATCCCACCCTTTTATTACATAACTTTTCATTACATTTTACAAACAGCGGATCTTTAAAGTATAGTGTCTTGGAAATCTGGAAAGAAATACATGAAAACATAAAAAATTATTCTAATACACATTTAAGGATTCATAATAGGTTTATCCTAAGTACAATTACTATATCTCATAACCTGGAGACATACATCAAAGGAAAGGGTGAGCAGAATGCCCAGTAAGGAAAACAAGTGAAACAGTTTACATGTGAACTTGAGAGATATCAATAAGAACATGTAGATAAAGAGTCATATAATAATAATAATAGCTTGAATCATAACTTGAAAATGTTGCTAATAAATTTAATTTATAAATTCATGAACATTTTAACAAGGTTCATCCCCAAGGTGTCATAAAAATTGCCAAGGTTATTCACCAAGGTATTGTAAAACTTGTTATCTCTAGAGATTAAATTCTTTACCCAATGCACTGAATCACTATCTGGTTGCAACCTTAATATGTCTTTATTTTCATGTGAGACACATATATCATAATCATAAATTTCATAAATAATTCATAAATAATAAAATAAATGGGTTTCATATCAAAATTGCGACGTTTTAAAAAGTGCTTAAAAATAAGATCATTTTGTCATTTAGAACCCATGGAAAGGGAATGAGAGTTTTATGTATGTCAATTCCAGAATAAAACATATCATTTTTATGTATTGATTAATACACCTATAAATTAAATAGGTTTGGGTACTCACATAAATAAAATTATAGAATCTCTTGAGAAAGAGAGAGAGATTTTGAGACAAAATTTTTTATAGCATAACAGCTATACAACATGGTTTTATAAAACATTAAAAAGAGAGGGAACAAGGGTAAACCACTAATAAATAACTCATAATATAGTATGGGTATATAATAAAAAAATAAGATCATGTTATTGATATTTTAATGACATACCACATAAAAAGAAAACTTGAAAGAAAAGAGAAGGTGTGATTTTTTATGAAAATTCGGCAGCCTAACATCGTCGCTTAAAATTTTAGAAAATCAGTTGATGAGAGAAAAAAGGGTCTCTCATAATTTTGAAATAAAATGGAAATAAATAAGTATATATAAGAACATACCCCTACATAATAAAATGGAAACTAGAATATATAACATAAATGAAGTCATGACTAAAAGAAGAGGGTGAAGGGTTCCCTTACCTTGAAGAGTAACTTCAAAAAATCGAAGGTTGGGACCTTGGGTGGCTTGAGGGAACCTTGGGAGGACTCCTTGGGAGTACTAATTGGGAGGTAAAAAGACAAGATCTTAGTTTAGGATGAATTTGGAATGAAAGTAATGAAGTAATGAGTTGGTATTTATAGAAAAAGTGAGGGAATATTTTATTAATTTCCAAGGGACACCTCATTAGTGGTATTTGGAAAACCATGGGCTTGCACATGGTATTTTCACATGATATTTTCCACATGGGACACCACATAACATATCTTACTATAAACAAGTTGACCTGAATTATTACATCATTATTACTTCATTAATGTTGTCATTAAACACACCGAAACTCAAAACTGTATTTTTACTATTCACCAAAAAATAAAACATTTTATAAAAATATCATAAATTCACCCTAACCTAATATCGATTATATGAATTAAAAAATTAACTCCATTTTATAAAATTAATTTTCTAATTATGAGATATTTAATTTTTAAGTAAAAACACTATTTACCCGAAAAAACAAATACTTAACTAATAATTTCTGAAACAGTTATTTACTTATGCTATTATATCACATTACCTAATCAAGATGCCTAAATTATATTTATACTTAAGTTAGGTTACTATTACATTGGTCACATTACTATTCATAAGGGTAATATTATTATTCATAATTTACTATTCACCAAAAAATACGTTCATCTTATTAGAATCTAAATTTCTTACTAATCACAACTGTAGAAGACCATTTTTTGAAAATAATTTCACATTATTAATTATTTAAATTATACAAAAATATTTTAAAATACCCTTTTTCCAAAATTCACCAATAATATGGAACTTCTATAAATTCATCCTATATTTGTTTTGTCATTTGAAATCCACAAATTTTACCATAATAAGAAGTAAAAAAAAATTATTTATACAAAAGGATTACACAAAGTAACTAAGTACTCATTACATATCCCCTTCTAACACCTATATTGGACCTAAGTGTAAGGTGTGATATGGGGATAGAATCTTGGGGTGGCTCAGACAACATTGCCTGTGTGGTGATTTCTATCAACTTGAAATTCTCCCATAAGAGATTCCTTTCAATCTTAACAGGTTAGAGTTTGGCTTGGGATTGTTCCAGAGAAAAGCCTAGTGATGCTAACTCATTCCCAAGCTCTGACAGATGGGATTCGTACAGCCAGAGTCTACTAGATGAGGTCATCGACTCTTCTTTCTGTATTAATTAACCATGATCATTTGTATTTATAAACAATAATCATAACATTAACATTATAGTTTCCAACAATCATATTGACCAACGATCATATAACAGTCAAAACCCAATGGTCTCATTTTAATTATACTCACTTCATTAATTAGAGGTTATAGTTTCGTTGAGTACAAAATAAAATAACATACAAAATCAGGAAACGAATATTATTCAAAATTTTGGGTCATTACATTCTTCCCCCCTTAATAAATTTTGTCCCTGAAATTTCAACTCGTACCCTTAGAAGAGAAAAGGTGTGGTTACTTCTTCCTCATAGACTCCTCTGGTTCCCATGTGGCTTCTTCACATTTTCGGTTTCTCCACAACACCTTAACAAGGTGGGTAGTCTTGTTGTGTAGAACCTTGTCTCTACGATCCAAGATCTCCACAGGCTGCTCCTCATAAGAGAGGTCATGTTCCAGTTGTACCACATCTGGATTTAGTACATGTGAAGGGCCAGGTATGTACTTTCTCAAGAGGGATACGTGGAAGACATCATGAACTTGTGCTAGATTTGGAGGAAGTGAAAGCCGATAGGCCATTGCTCCTACGCGATCAAGGATTTCATAGGGGACAATATACCTATAGATGATCTTCCCTTTCTTCCAAAACCTCATGAATATCTTCAAAGGTGAAATTCGAAGAAATACTTTGTCACCAACATCAAACTCCAAGTCCCTTCTATGGTTACTGACATAGCTCTTTTGTCGACTTTGAGCAGCCTTAATGTGTTGCTGGATGGCATGAACATTTTCTGTATCACTTGCACAAGATCAAGCCCAAGAAGTTTTCTCTCACCAACTTTATCCCAAAAAGTAGAAGTTCTAAATTGCTTCCCATATAGAGCTTTATAGGGTTCCATTTGAATGCTCGAGTGGAAGCTATAGTTATAAGAGAACTCAACTAATGGGATATGTTGATCCCATCCACCTTTAAATTATATTGAGCATGTTCTCAGCATGTCCTCGAGTGTTTGAATAGTCCTTTTAGATTGTCCATCAGTTTGGGGGTGATAGACCGTACTGAAATTCAATTCAGTGCTCAGATCATGTTGAAGACTTCTCTAGAATTTTTATGTGAACCTTGGATCATGATCAGATACGATAGAAAGTGAAACTCTATAAAGCCTTACCACTTTATTCACGTAAATCATGGATAGTTGATCAAGAGAGAAATCTTCCCAAATATAGATAAAATGGGAAGTCTTGGGAAGACAGTACACTATAAATCATATCATATTGTTTCCCTTGAAAGTTCTCAGGAGACCAGTGACAAAGTCCATAGTGATATTGTCCCACGTCCATGCTAGTATGGGTAGTGGTTGTAATACCCCTTTTAGAAGTTGTCACTCTGCCTTCACTTGCTGACATACCAGGAACCTTGTAGTGTAGTCAAAAATCTCTCTTTTCATATTATCCCACCAATAATGACCATGAAGGTCCCTATACATTTTCATGCTTCCATGATGTATAGAGAAAGTAGAGCTATGAGCTTCATCCATCAGCTCCTTTATTTTTGGAATAGATAGAACACATAGTCTTGTACAAAATTTCAGTACACCTTCTTGATCGATATTGAAATCAGGAAAATTCACATCCTTCACAACCTCAAACTTCTTCTATAACAAAGGATCTTATTTTTGAGCTTTTTTGATCTTCTCTAGTAATGACGGTTGAGAAATCATTTGGAATAGGGTTGATGATGTCCCTTACCTTACAATTCCCATGTCCAGCTTTACTAGGTCATTGATTAAAGGATCTCTTTGAATCCTCATCATAGACATAATAACTGGGTCTTTCCTACTTAATGCATCAGTGACTTGGTTTGCTCTTCCGGTATGATAATGAATTGAATAATCATAGTATTTAAGAAGTTCCAACCATCTCTTTTTTCTCATGTTAAATTCCTTTTGTGTGAAAATATACTTCAAACTTTTATGGTCTGTGTATATACCACATTTCTCCCCATAAAGATAATGCCTCTATATATTCAGAGCAAGAATGACCGCAGCTAGCTCAGTATCATGTGTATGATAGTTCTGCTCATGAGTCTTCAACTGTTAAGATGCATAATCAATGACTTTGTCATTTTTCATGAGGACTCACCCAAGACCTTTTAGAGATGCATCACTAAAAATAACTAATACTTCTCCACTTGAGGGAAGAGTTAACATGGGTGCAGTAACCAATCTCTTCTTCAGATCTTGGAAAATTTCCTCACACTCTTTTGTCCAAATAAACTTGACTCCTTTTTGAGTTAACTTGGTTAATGGATTAGAAAGTCATGAAAAGTTTTTCACAAACCTCCTATAATATCTCACTAATCCAAGGAAACTATGAATCACAGTTATTTTTGTAGGATGAGGCCACTCCTCTACAACCTTTGTCTTTGTAGGGACAACTATGATTCCTTCATTGGTTACAATGTGCCCTAAGAAAGCAACATGTTGTAACTAAAATTCACATTTTTTGAACTTTACAAAAAGCTTCTTTTTCTATAGAGTTTTCAAAACAACCCTTAGATGATCCTCATGCTCCTCGCGACTTTTAGAATATATCATAATATCATCAATAAAAACCACCACAAAGTTATCAAGGTACTCCTTAAATACTTTATTCATCAAATCCATAAAAATAGCAGGTCTAATAGTCAGTCTAAAGAGCATAACAACAAACTCATAATTCCTATATCTTGATCGGAAGGAAATTTTTGGAATATCTTCTTTCTTCACCCTCAATTGATGATAACCAGGTTGAAGATCAATATTAGAGAATAATTGAGCCCCAAGAAGTTGGTCAAATAAGTCATCAATTCTTGGAGTAGGGTATTTTTTATTTACTGTGATCCCATTCAGTTATCTATAATTAATGCATAGCTGCATTGATCCATCCTTCTTCTTCACAAATAGAATAGGTGCTTCCCAAGGAGACACAATCAGTCAGAGAAACCCCTTCTCAAAAAGATCTTGGAGTTGCTTCTTTAATTTTTCCAGCTCTACATTTTCCATCCTATATGGGTCTTTGATATCGGATTAGATCTAGGTACAAGTTCAATGGAGAAATCTACCTCTCTTTCTGGGGGAGGTTCGGGTAACTCCTTGGGAAATATTCAATGTATTCCTAGATGATGGTGACATTTTCTATCCTTAAACTCTCATTTCCTTCTTCTTCTTCACTGATCAACTATATAAAGAATGATATAGGAGGTTCTTCTAAACAACAATAAGGTTGATATATCTCTCCTTATAAGATAACTATATGTTTTCCATTCAAGATTACTGAGATTTCCTTGATTCTGTATTTGATCTTAGAATTATACTTTGAGAGCTAGTCCATCCCTAGTATAATGTCGAATTCCAGGATTGGAATGACTACTAGATTTGCGATAAGATTTTTCCCACTAAAGTAAATACTAGAGTTTATAAACACTAACTATGCTTGGATAATCCCACTAGGATTATTGACTGATAACTCTACTTTTAGAAATTTAGGGTTTGATTCTAAATTCTTTGAAAACCTAAAGGAAATAAAGGAATGCATAGAACCAGAATAAAAAAAGTACTTGCTAGCTTTGAGATAACAACAAGAGTACCTACCACCACATCATTTGGATCTTCAACATCAGCTGCCGTGATAGAAAAAGCACGACCTTGCTCCCTTGGCCTTTACTGAGGTTGATGGTGGTTCCCCTCCACTACCCTCAGATTTGAACAGTGATTGGAAAAGTGCCCAAGTTTTCCACAATTATAGCATTGGAAATTAGGTAGGGTCTGTACCATCTTCCTCTTATTGTTAGTGTTGGGAATTTGAGGCTTCACCTCACTACAACAATTCCGTTCAATATGGCCATCTCTTCTACACTTGTAGCACTTCCCACTCCCAAGTAGGCAGTTCCCTGAATGCTTCTTCCCACATTTATTTCACATGGGACGTTGCACTTGCTTTACTACTCTTACCTGATCAAAGGTCCTCCCTAATATTGACTCCATTGATCTCTTATTTTCATTTGATTTATGATACCACTCCATCTCACCAACTCTATTTCGACTTTCATTACATTCCGTATGATCTCCTCATAGCTGTCATAGTCTCAGTTGGCTATATTCTTCCACAGATGAGGTCTTAGTCCACCAATGAATCTATCAACCTTCCCATTAGGATCCATGAAAAAGCTTGAGGTATAATGGGAAAGTCTTGTGAATTTCATCTCGTAGCTTCCAACAGATTCATTATCCTTATACTTCAACTCAAGAAACTCCTTCTCTATTTTTGTTCTCATAGAACGAGGGAAATACTTATTGAAGAAGATACCTCAGAACTCTTCCCACTCCATAGCTTCAACCTCCACTCTTGGCCTCATGTTTTTAATTAGTTCCCACCACTGATCAGCTTATCCCTCTAAGTGGTAAACAACAAGGGTGACCTTCTCTTATTCCGAACAGTGGAGCACAAAAAAAATATCCTCAATAGAGTTGATCCATGGTTCGATAATCAATGGGTCGATAGATCCACTAAAGGTTGGTGGTCTTTGATGCATAAATGAATCAAAAAAATGTTTTTCCCTTTACAATGAGATTGATCTCTCATCTTGATTCAAGTTATTTCCCATAACTTGAGTTAGTTGGTTCATCATTCTCACAAAGATTTCCATTCCGGCTTCCATCAAAGGGCCGTCAGTGCATGGTCCATTGTGGTCACCATTTTCACGATTCCTCCCATTGCCTGCCATTTTCTAAAATAATAAAACCTTAGTTAGAATCTTATTTCATTTATAAATATTTTACCTATAAAGGATTTTATGTCTTAAAACTTCATGCTTAAACAATTACATTTCTCTATAAATCCTTCGTAATGATTCATAAAAAGTTGGTGATTAACCTGACATATCCCCTAGGAGTGTCAAACTAGGAGTGTAGTAAGGCCTATTGTCATGTACCAGGATACCATGGGTCAATCCTGAAACTCCTTTTCATAGTTTTCACTCCTAGGTACATCTGTGCCGGAGCCACATCCACTTGTTCGTATCCAAATAGGGATTTATTTGTTCGAAAACCACTTTCTTAATATTTCACCAAAATACCAGGAAGTTTTACTATATTTAAATTTTTTATAGGGTTCTTCCTAAATTTTTAATATCATAATTTAAACAAATAACTAAACTATACTTTGATATCAACTATTTCATCCCACCTTTTTATTATATAACTTTTCATTACATTTTACAAACAGGGGATCTTTAAAGTCTAGTGTCTTGGAAATCAAGAACAAAATACAGGAAAACATAAAACATTATTCTAATCCACTTTTAAGGATTCTTTATAGTTTCATCCTAAGTACAATTAATTCATCTCATAACCTGCAAATATACATCAAAGGAAAGGGTGAGGATAAGGCCCAGTAAGGAAAACAAGTGAAACAATTTACATGTAAACTTGATCAATATCAATAAGAACATGTAGATAAAGAGGCATATTATAATAATAATAACTTGAATCATAACTTGAAAATTTGGATACAATATTTAATTTAGATATTCATGAACATATCACCAAGGTTCATCCCCAAGGTTTCATAAAAATTACCAAGGTTATTCACCAAGGTATCGTAAAACTTTTCATCTCTAGAGATTAAATTATTTACCTAATGCATTGGAGATCTATCAGGGATCACCCTTAATATGTATTTATTTTAATGTGATCCACATATATCATAATCATAAATTTCATAAATAACCCATAAAGAATAAAATAAATGGGTTTCATATCAAAATTGTGACGTTTTAAAAAGTGCTTAAAAATAAGATCATTTTGTCATTTATAACCCATGGAAATGGAATGAGGGTTTTATGTATGTCAATTACAGAATCAAACATATCAATTTTATGTCTTGATTAATACCCTTGGAAATGAAATAGTTTTGGGTAATCACATAAATAAAATGAGAGAATCTCTTTAGAAAGAGATAAATTTTGAGATGAAAATTCTGTAGCATAATGACTATACAACATTGGTTTAGAAAACATTAAAAAGAGAGTTTAAAAGGGTTAACCACTCATAAATAACTCATAATAAAATATGGGTATAGAATAAAAAATAAATAAGATCATGGTATAGATATTTGAATGATATACCACATAAAAAGGAAACTTAAAAAAAGAGAAGATGCGATTTTTTTACGAAAATTCGGAAGCCTAACGGCATCGCTTAAAAAATTAGAAAATAAGTTAATGAGAACGAAAAGAGTCTCTAATCATTTGGACATAAAATAGAAAGAAATAAGGATATAGAAGAACATACCACCACATAATAAAATGAAAACTAGAATACATAACATAAAGGAAGTCGTGACTAAAAGAAGAGGGTGAAGGGTTCCCTTACCTTGAAGAGTAACTTCAAAAAATCAAAGGTTGGGACCTTGGGGGAATTTAGGGAACCTTGGGAGGACTACTTGGTAGGTAAAAAGACCATATATTCATTGAGTATTAATTTAGAATGAAAGGAATGAAGTAATGGGTTGGTATTTATAGCAAAAGTGAGGGAATATTTTATTAATTTCTAAGGGACACCTCATTAGTGGTATTTGAAAAACCATGGGCTTGCCCATTGTATTTTCCCATGGTATTGGACACTTGGGACACCTCATAACATAATGTTAAGATTATAGTTTCCAACAATCATATAACAGTTGAAACTCAATGGTCTCATTTTAATTATACTCACTTCATTAATTAGAGGATATAGTTTTTTTAAGTACAAAATAAAATAACACACAAAATTAGGAAACAAATATTATTAAAAAGTTTGGGTTATTACAATGGTTCCACAAATCTACATCAATCAGCATGCATTGTTGAGTGATGATACTAATGAAACTATTAAATATGGCCTTTTGGGGTTAACAGGATGGCCACATTCATTCCATCTGACCTCAAATTTGATGCCTTTTCTTTTTGTCTTGATAATTTTTGCTAACACTGTCATGCTACGACACTCCTATTTTTTCTGTGACATCGATTATTTATCTTCTACCATTTCCTTAGGTTTAACATCATCAATATGTTGTTCCTATATATTGGTAGCATCATCATGTGCATAAGTTCATTGTTCCTATGCACTGGGAGTAGAATTATGTTGAGAAACCAATTGTTCCTCTAGATTAGTAGCATCAACATGTGGAGAAGGTCATTGTTCCCTTGAACTGGGAGTAGAAACAGGTTCAAAAACCTATTGTTCCTCAGGATTGAGAGCATCAACACATGTAGAAGTCATTATCTTCATAAGTTTTTCAATATTTAATTTAGATTACGTAAATTCAGCAGTGAAGAGATAATAACATGAGGTAACACAATGTATATTACAAAAAAATAGAACCTGATTATTGAACACTCTTTTTTTAAGGTTGAAGAGATTTTACCCCTCTATCAAGTATCCAAATACATTCATTATGGTATCCTATGACATAAAAAATCCCATCTACATTGGTAATGTTGTGAAATGATTGTGATGTGCCAATTAAAGAGTCATCCCTAGTTGATTTTTCTATTAGGACCAAGCTGATGAGGAAGGTTTTTGTTTTCATGTGTTATCATTTGTTGGAAAGGAAATATTTTGAAGAAATAAAATCAACTCACTTTGTATTTGATGGAAATCATACTTTCCATTGACTTCAAAAGAATCAAAATCATGTTTTCAAAATAATTGGACTTGCTTTATCTATTGTAATGAGGAGAATCTATTTTGAAAGAAAAGGTTCTAATCAAACTTTCTTAGGGTCCGGAATGGGAGAAGATCATAATGAGGAACTGATCATTATCTATAATGAGATAATCGGTCGAGTGGAGAATATATCTTTCTAGAAGTAAATGGTCATTGGATTCACTCTGAATTCGGTATGAAAGAAGTGGTTGTTTTGATGGAGAATCAGAGTCGCTATGACAACGATAAAATAAATGTGACGATGCTTTTCTGATTTTTATTTCACATAAATCATAAGTTGATTGAAGAAATTATGATACAAGATTGGTGAAAGAAAGGGGGAGTGAAAAAAATTCAGGATGATGGTTTTCTAAGAATAAAAGGTTGTTGGGGATCATACTGATGGAAATAAAATTTGGGATAAGAAGGAAAGAAAGAAGGTGATAAGGATCATAATCAGAATGATTGTACTCAGATGCTATATCATCTGATCATCCATTGTATGCATAAGAAAAAATTTGTACCCATGATGATCATAATCAAGCTCAGGAAGAAAAATTTCATACCCAAGGTGATTTTATCCAGACCAATCATCTTTAGAAAAGATTATACTCAGGCTAAGAAGAAAAGAAAAAAGTTGGTATGAATGGAAAGTTATGATACTTTCTAATTGAAGTCTGAAGATATTGAAGTTGTTAAGTGAATTTAAAGTCATGAAGGAATTCATGATACAACCATAGGTTTCTAAATAAATGAAGTTGGTAAAGATGAGATGAGGCCGATGAAAATTGTTATGAAAAATCAAAAATATGGCCAACCATTAAAAAATGGATGAATTATTTTATATGTTTCAATTGGGTTAAGAGACTTTGTATCCGAAATTGTTTTCAATTGGGTCAAGAGAAGAAGTGAAGTAAAAGTGATTTGAAAGCAGAAATTGTTGAATGAATTTTCAAGGGGGAAATTAACATTCAAAAGAATAATTTTATTCAATATTCAGAGTGGTATCCATTTCTTCACACACTTTCATACAATTGGTACAAAACATTGTTTTGAAGAAATCAAATTCAAAAAATCAGACTCATGAATTGAAATCAGACTGAAAATTGAAATAGAAGTCTGAAATGGCAGTGAATATTGTATAATAATCAAGAATCTTGTTGAAGAAGTCAAAATACACCTAATATTTTAGGTTATATTGAGATTAGGGTGAGTGGGAAAAATTTTGGGATTCCTTCTAAAGCCACTTGAGGGTCACCTATAAAAAGTGAAAAGTACATTGTACTTATCTGATGACTAAAGTACTGTTCATGATAGATAATCTTTGAGTTTTAGAGAGAATAAAAAGTTTCTATATTCACTTTTGTTGAAAATTTTTATGGATTGAATTGAAAGATAAGAGACAAGATATCACAATGTTGTATTCAGTTGATCATCGTACTCAAAGATCATCGTACTTAGCTAATTATCGTATTCATCTTATCAATCAGATTCAGATGATCATCATATCGAGCTAGATAATTGGATTTGGGTTTTTTTACTGAGATTTCTAGACTGAGGAAGAACCGTACCTAGAAAAATCATATTAGGGACAATCGTACTGGGAAGAATATCATCACAGCACATCAAGATTCTCATTATAGTGGGGAACTGATATGACCTTATCAATTTGATGTATACTCTAGGACATTATTACATTAGAGTCATGAAAAAAACAAAAAATATATAATATAAAGTTTTATTAATATTCAATACATCAAATACTTATATAATCAAAGTACAAATAGTTGGTCCTAAAACACCAAATCCAAAAAACTCCCACTTGGACTAGATCCAACTGCCTACAACCTTCAGTATGCTAGACCTCACATGATAGTCATGTTTCTACTGAGTCAAGGCTTTATTCAAGGGGTCATCCATGTTGTATTATATAGAAATAATGTTCACTGCAACTACACATCTATGAGAAAAATACCTCAATCGATGATACTTCTAAAGTATGTGTTTCATCCGCTAATGTGACCTTGGATCTTTTGCAAGAGCCACCACTGCAATATTATCACAATAGAGTGTGATAGGATTTTTACTTCTAGGTACCACATCAAGCTCTTATATGAAGTTGTGCATCCACACTACTTCTTTATCTACCTCATAAACCATAATATATTAGGACTCTTCTGTAGAATATACAACCATATCCCACTTTGAACTCTTCCAACTCACAACACCTCCATTCAAAATGAAGATATATCTCGTTTGTGACTTCATGTCATCTTGATTAGTTTAGAAACTAGAAACTGTATATCCTATGATGAATATTTCCCCATCTCCTCCATAAACCAGGAACATAACCTTATTATGCCTCAGATACTTAAGGATAGTCTTGACTTCCATCTAATGGTGATCACCTAGATCAACTTGATATCTTCCTGCCTCACTTAATGCATAGGCATCATCTAGACCAGTACATAACATCACATACATGATTGACCCAATCTTCAAAGCGTATGGAATTCTTATCATTCTATTTCTTTCCTCATGTGTCTAAGGACACATTTTCCTATAAAAACGAATGCCATGTGATGATGGAAACAATCCCCTCTTGGATTGTTCTATACTAAATATCTTCAGTATCTTGTCAATGTATCTAATTTGACTTAGGTTGAGAAACCTCTTGGATTTATCATGATGGATATTGATCCCAAGAATATATACTTCCTCACCCAAGTCCTTCATAGAGAATCATTTATTTAACCATGTCTTAACAGACTGTAAGACTGGTATTTCAATTCCAATGAGTAATATGTTATCAACATATACTATTAAGAAAATTACTACACTCCCACTAAACCATTTATAAACACATAGCTCACATTAATTATTTATGAAACCAAATTCTGTTATGGCATTATAAAAAAATTATCCATGACCTGGATGCTTACTTTAATCTATAAATGGATCTTTTCAACTTTTATACCTTTTGTCATCCTTTGGAGTCACAAACCCTTCAGGCTATGTTATATAGACATCTTTCTGAAGGTTTCTGTTAAGGAAGGTTGTTTTGAAATCCATTTTCCAAATCTCATAATCATGGAAATCTGCAATGGAAAGTAAAATTTTGATGGATTTCATCATTTCAATTAGTGAAAAGGTTTTGTCGTAGTAAATTTTTTAACACTATTTAAACCCTTTTGAAACCAATTGTGCCTTATAGGTACTAACTTTTCCTTTCATGTCAAGTTTCTTCTTGAATACCCATTTTCAACCAATGGGATTGATATCTACTGGAGGATCTACCAAAATCCAGACTTGGTTTTGATACATGGAATCCATTTCAGAATTCATGGCTTCTTTCCACTTGGAAAAATCTATTCCACTTACTGCTTCCTTATAGGTTAAAGGATCATCATTATCAACTAATAATGAGTCACCATCCTTGGTAACTAGAAAACCATAAAGTTCTAGTTCTCTAACCTCTCTAGTACTCCTACACAGTAATTATGTCTCTAGAATAATTTCTTCTTCCATGGGGATTTATGGAATTTGTTCCCATACCAACTATTGTGTATCTTGAGCCTAGAATTCATTGAAGTCCATATTGCTCCCACTATATCTTCTAGAGATAATATCCTTCTCAAGAAATTTGGGATATCTTTCAACCACAAACTTTTCATTTGAAGGATTGTATAGGTAGTATCCCTTTTCTTATTTGGGATATCCTATAAAGATACACTTTGTGGCTTAGGGTGAAAACTTGTTACCTAAAGAGGCCTTAATAAATGATTTAGAACCCCACACATGTAAGTAAAACAACACAGGTTTCTTTCCATTCCATAATTTGTATGGTATACTATCTGTTGCTTTACTTGGAACTCGGTTTAGTACATATGCTACTTTTTGTAATGTGTATCCCCAAAAAGATAATGGAAGACTTTCATGACTCATGATTGATCTAACCATGTCCAAAAAGGTGTGGTTTCTCCTTTCACTTACACCATTCCACTGAGGAATATAAGGAGGAGTGAGTTGAGATAAAATAATGAAATCCTGTAGATAATCAATGAAGTCTTGATTAAGATATTATCCACCATGGTCTGAGTGAAGTTTTTTAATCTTCTTATCAAGCTGGTTCTCAAATTAATTATTATATTCCTTGTATTTGTCAAAATAATCTGACTTATACATCATTAAGTAAACATATCCATATCTTCTAAATCATCAGTAAAAATTATGAAGTATGAGTACCCACCCCTTTATTCAATAGAAAATGGTCCACACACATTGGTATGAACTAATTCAAGAAGCTCATTAGCCCTTTCACCTTTCCCACTAAATGGGAATTCAGTCATTTTTCCTTATAAACATGTGTGACATACACCAAGTGGTTTTAGGTTAAAAGAATCTAAATATTCATCTTGATGTAATTTAGTCAAGTTATTTTATTTTACATGACCTAGCTGGTGATGCCAAAGTTGGGTGTGGTATGTGTCATGTGAAGTTACTTCGTTATCAATTTCCATTTTTTGGTTCATGTAATCCAACACATAAAGATTGTTATTTAAATGTGTCTTACTATAACAAATGTTATCTTTATAAAAGAAGCAACATTTATTCCCAAATTTGAAAATAAATCCATATGTATCAAGTTTGGACACATAAATAATGTTTTTGGTAACTGAAGGCACATAATAACAACCCTTTAAAACCAAGACCATTCTGGTTGGAAACGTGAGGTGGTAGTCCCTGATAACTACAATTGTAAGTTTAGCTCTACTGGCTGCTCGAAGATCTACCTCTCCTCGACAATCTTTCTGAATTTACTTGGTTACTATATTTGAATACATATATGAGAACCACAAGCTATATCTAACACCCAATTTGTAGAAATAGATAAATGGACCTCAATAACAAACTCACTTGAAGCTTCCCCTTACTTCTTTGGCTGGGTGTAGTTTTTCTTCTAGTGTCCCATAGCCCTTGCTTTCTCATTGATCTTTCTTTTTTTGGAAGGGTGTGAAGAATCTTTGGGCTTAAATCTATTCACTTTCCCTTTTCGTTTTTTTACCATAAGGACATAAGGTTCTTCACGCTTCATATCCTTATCTACTTGGTGAATAATAGTAAGAAGATCTGGCAGAGAATTCTTAATGTTGTTCATATTAAAATTAACAACAAAGCTAGAGAATCTCTGAGAGAATGATGCCAGAATGAGGTCGGTGCCTAGTTCTTCGGGGAGTTTAAACCCTAGAAACTCTAAGCGCTCAGTGTATCCAATGAGATTTACTACATGAGGCCCATCTGGGGAACCCTCTTCAAGCTTACTCTGAAAGAGAAAATTGTAAATCCCAAATCATTCATGTCTAGCTCTTTCCTAGTAAAGACCATGAAGGTGCTCAAGCATGTTATACCCATCCATTTTTTTATGAGACTTCATTAGTTCACTAGACATAGATGAAAGAATAAAACATTTAACATCAACCATGTCACTCAAATGTTTTTCATAGATAATAAACTCTTCATATTTTTCCTCTTTAGCAGGTGGATCAGGCATTGACGATTCTAGCATGTAATATTTCCGCTCATGGCGCAACACAACCCAAAGGCATCTAAACCACTCCTTGAAGTTACTACTAGCTAGGAGGTTATCTTTCTCCAATATTGATTATAGGGATAGTGTGGATGATGAACATTTCATTTTATTCTACAATTAAAAAGTGCAGATTATTAGTACTTTACTTGATTAAAAAATAAATGATATACAATAAAATAAATGTTTTTATTTATTTATTTATTAAATCTACTTCTATTTTATCAAGTCTCAATAGCCCTCACCATTGAACTAGGAATGTCTAGTTTCTTTAACATTATAGTGGCAAGGATTCTCATTACTTTTATTAATGATCCAGAATTTTTCTATGAAAACCATAATAAAGTAATTAGGTAGGTGTTCTTGCCAACTGTGGACTTGCAGCTCCTTGACCCATTGAGTGGATTCCCTTATCCTGAAATCCTGACATAGATTTCCTCAACACTTGCCTCCAAATTTTTATTGAACGGACTTTGATCATTAAACTTAATACAATTTTGGTTAAGCTTACCCAAAACTCTCATGAGTAACTCCCCAAGTAAGTGTCCAGACTTTGGTAATGTACTACACTTAGTTCTATGGTTTCATTTTCAATTAAGTAATGGAAGGATTAGTCTGAATTAATATTTAATTGAGGTATTTTAATTTATTATGTGTAAATTTTATCTTGTTTTATCCTTTACACATATTTTTAATATTAAGTGGGTGTTACTTAATTAATTAACCATGTTGGATACAAAATTTATGCATAATTCATTTATTTAATTTCCATCTTTTCACATTAATTAATTTATTTATGTGATCTTGGTATTGCATATTTAAAATAAATAATTGCATAGAAATAAATAATTAATTAATTAAATGACCCGTTCATGATCTTTAGCTAACAGTTGATTTAATTAGCAGACATTAAATCAACCTTTAACCTAGGGGAAATAATTCATTTTTTCGGTCTTTCCATGAGTTACAACATTCCACCTATCCACCTATGTATCACCAAGGTTGGAATCATTATGGTTCTGTCTTGAACTGTCTCCACACTACTTGGGATGCTCCATTAATTACAAATATTTATTACTCACGCGCAAGTGAGGAGAACCAAATGACTGGTTAAATGGGGTTATATAAATATATTTGGGCATGTAGGTGCTACATAATAATGGAGGGAGGGATGGATCATAAGCCATCGTTTAATTTAATATTAAATAATTGCAAACTCGTGCAATAAATTAAATTAAAACATCCAGCACATACACAGGTCTTGGTCAAGCTCATGAATGGCCATACATGCAATGAATACGCAAAAGTAAATACGCAAAAGTAAATGGCTAGAATTCATTTATTTATTCGTTCTTTTATTATTTAAGATAAATGTACTTGCATTAATTAATTAATTAATTCCCTTTCATCTTAATGATCATCCGATCTTATTTGGAGATACCAACCATTAATGAAATCTATATAAAATAAATGTAAGAACCAATAATGACATATAAATTACAATAAATTAATTGAGCATTTAAAATTATTTAAAACCATTATTAAATTTTCAAACACACAATGTTGTGTCAATAAATAAAATAAGATTTTAATGATGTACTTTTCAAATTTAATTTAATTTTAATTTTTTACATTAACGGGAGACAACACGACATGTACATGCAGCTACATGCCATGTACCTCGAGTACTGTATATCCAAGTCACACATCTGGGGCTTTGGTGTGTTAACTTGGCCAGACTACACAGTGTGTACATGCCAGCTACACACCTTGTATCTATTTGTCATGTGCCAAGTTGTCCCGGTCAACACGCGATATACAATAAAAGCACGGCGTGTAATTAATTTCTTGGTGCATCTAGATACAACGGGCATGAGTATATAGCATGTGCTCCAGCCGCACACCGTGTAACCCAGTTTTATTGGTCAATGATTTGGAACTTCTCGATGGAATCTCTAGTCATTATTCATTTGTTCTTAAACCTTTAAGAAAATGAAACACTAAATGAACATGATTAATATGTTCATAACATGTTAATTCAAATCAGATTAAAGAATGAATAACATGAAATGAATATCTAATCATAATTTCACATAGATCAAAAATAAAATAAATAATTATAAATTTAAACATGACTGCTCTGATACCATTTGATGGTTACAGGTACAATGAAATCATGCAGAGGTGGGTGATATATTAAAATTTATTTTAATAGTCATTTTCCTAAACCAAGAGTGAGGATCTTGCATGTAAAATTTATAATTAATTTATTTAATATTTGAAGAAATAAATACCTGGGGTTATGAACTTTATTCATTGGTGAATGTTGATCGTTTGAAAATAACTTTTCGGATTACCTTTTTTGCGCTATGAGGATCCAAGGATAGAATCCCTCTAGCGGTGATCCACACGTGCTTATATGATCTTGGAGCAACACCACTCGATCTTTGGGTGCTAGCATGATGAGTCAAATGTCTTGTGTTGTTCATTCTTGATCATTAATTCTTTGGTCTTGAATAAATCTCTCTTAAATTTCTCGTTCTTGAGAGGGAGAGATGAGGATATGAGAGAGAATTCATTGTGTGTAACAATTCTCTATTCTCAATTTTGGATACTCTACACAATAGACATACTCATCTATTTATAGAGTTATGATTTAAGTTAAAATATTATTTAATTTCATACTATCCATTAAATAACATTTATTACCTTTAATAAACTCCATTCCACATAATAATAATTATATTATTACTATTCTGTGGTGCAAACCAACTTGCACCATAACAAATATTATGTAACGATCTTGTTAATTAATATTTGTCATCGGACTCGGTGTTGGTCCATTCGAACTCCTCCATAATTTATTGATTAACAGAATAAATATTTTATTAATAATAAATATTTTATTCACAATCTAGAGAATAAATATTAATTACAATGTTCAATAAATAAAATGAATATTTTATTCACATGTCAGTGAATAAATATTTATTTAATTTATGCGATCAATATAAATTGAATAAAATTATTCATCAGAATTGAGAATAATATTTATTATATTAATTAAACTCAAATAGAATTTAATTGAGATCAATAGAAACACTTAGTGTGTGACCCTCTAGGATTCTTTCTCGTTGGCATTAGGCAGACTTGCCTAAAGTTCAAGATTACTATCTAGCAATGGGTCAAAACACCCAAGAGAAAGAACTTAGTGTTGCAACATCGACAACTACATATGAATGCTCATTGTGTAATATAATCTCTTTGTCACAATATCTCATCAAGGAGGTTTCACATCTGTGTCACTGACCTATATGCTTGATATGTTTTTCTTTGACTATATGAAATAAACACATCATTACACCATGGTTGTGGAATTTAATGCGACGATTCTATTCCAATCAAAGGGCCAAGATATCAGAATTTATAAAAATGGAATGGACAAATCCTTCCTTGACATATTCATTAATGACATGTCACTCATGACACACTCAGCGTATCCAACTTATCCATGAACAATTATCATCATGGTTTATGAAATACATCTAAGTACGCAAGTTGTAACATGCATTTATAATAATCTTAAATTCTAAGGACCATCACACGCACTTATAGATAGGAATATTTGATGACACCAAAACATGTGGAATTCCTATTAGCAGGTCTATTATCATAATCTCTCATCTTAGAGATTACCAAGTGTGAATTTCATGAGAATAAGTCTCATCTGCTTACGAGTACTCGCACCTGACAGTCTATGTACAATGTGTCCCATAATAGTACGTTATCCAACCGTAGAACATTATTTGAGAATATCGTCATAGCACATCAAGGCTCTCATCATAGCGGGGGACTACTATAACCTTATCAATGCGATGTATACTCTAAGAAATTATTACATTAGAGTCATTTAAAACAATAAACAATATGTAATAATAAGTTTTATTAATATTCAATACATCGAATATTTATGTAATCAAAGTAAAAATAGTTGGTCTTAGGACACCAACTCCAAAAAAAACACGTGGAGATGTAACACGGTATAAATACCCAAGGATAGACATAGCCAAAGGCCAATAGTTGCATAAATTCAACACACAACCCATGATTTTTGGTGTTTTACACACCTACAATCAAATTTAAAGGCTCCTAATGGTAGTTCGTGTGTCACAGCAAATAAAGACCACTGCTTAATGTAGAGGTTTCTGATTAAAGAGTTTCAGGGCATCGATGAGACTGATGGCGAGATTCATACCCCCGCTTGACTGTGGGGGAAAGCCATAGGTGTAAAATACCCGCTTAAAGGGGGGGGGGGGGTCAATGGTAAGAATCCTCATGCAGGGGCATAGCTGGCGGCATTGAAGGACCCCAACTATCGGGGGGATAGTGGTGGAGAAAAGTAAATCCTTGCTGGATGACAAGGGTGGGACGATGACAATGTGAAAAGACCCACTACTATAGATCGTGCTTTTAAAAGTGCTGGAAATAGGCTTTATCAACGTTAAAAAATTGTTGTCAATCTAAGAACTTTTAAAATCCGACCTTTATCAGTGCTACAAAAAAACATTGATAGATAGTGTCTTTATCAATTCTTATGTTTTAACACTGTTAAAAAATTTGATTTTTTTAAGCTCATACTCTCATGCACCCCACCCTTTCTCAGTGCTCACAATCCCCCCAGTGCTTGCAACCCCCACCCACCTCAAAGCACTCCCCCTTTCATGCAACCCCCTTTGTTAGTGCTCGCACCCCCACCCCGTTTGTTAGCGCCTTTTCTTTTCCTAGCTTCTTGTCCACCTACGTGCGTGCCTGGACTCAATAATGTGACTTCCCTTGAGCAATTCGGATCCCTTTATCACTCTTCTAATCTTGCATTGTTATATATTTTATGACATTTCTATTTATTTATATATATTTACATAAATATTTTTTATTCATATATTTATATATATTAATATAATTATTTTTAAATATATTTATAAAATATTTATTTGTGTGTGTGATATATATATATATACTTATACTTATTTAAATATATTATATATTATATATTATTATTCCTTTACATATATTAGAATATAATTATAAATATAAATTTATATCAGTTTATCAATACACACACATAAGTATATATAAACATTATATATACATTTGTATAAGTATATATATATTCATATATTTTTATAATGTAAAAAATTGTAAGATATTGTTTTACATAAAATGGATAATAATTAATTCAATATGAATAATATAATTATTTTTAAATATATTTTTAAAATATGTGTATATATTGTATATTTAGATATATTTTTTATACATTACATATATATATATTTATATGTCAATATATTTACATATATATATATATACATATTCACATATAATTGTATATTTAGATATAAATTTTGTATAATGTATTTATAAATATTTAATATAAATATGTTTGTATACTATATTTAATGATAATGATAATGATATATTTATAAAAATACATTTATATATGACGTATTTACACAATACTGATGCGTATACACACATACACACATATTTATACCCACATACATATTTATATTTCATGCATACATGCACAAATATTTACATTTATTTATTTATTTACATGTATCAGAATATACACATAAATATATTTTTTTATTGACACACATTTATATATAAACATTACTTGTATAGGTATATATATATATATTAATGCATTTTTATAAGGTAAATACAATGATTTTTTTTATTTTAAATAAAATGAATAATAAATATTTATTTCCATAAGGTTTATATATTTAAAAATACATTTTTATGTAAATATGTTTAAATATTTATTTTTACAATTGATTTATTATATGTAAATACAAGAAAACGTGCATATATTTAATTTTAAATAAAACTAAAATATTAAAAACAATAAAATTTTAAAACTATAATATCTATATGAATGTAATATCAGAAAATAAATTCAATCTCCATTGAAAAAATACAAGAAGACCCTCTTAAATGAAGTTAAAATCCCATCGAATATTTTAAAAAAAACTAGGGCATCCCAACTAAAAAATCAATTTTGGAGGCCTTCCAAACCAATTTTTCTGAGAAAAAATAGTCATCGAGGTGCCCCCATTAATAAAATGTAGACATCTTCACAGATTTCGATTTGATATGTGATAAAACTCAAACGGACACTTGGATCAAAAGTTATGGTCATTTGAAGTTCAATCCATATTTTCAACTTATCATAGATTGTTCATTTATTTATTGAATTTTTATGTCATCCAATTGTTATTAAATTACTATTACTCAATAATAATTAGAAAATTATTAATTAATATTATTTTTTAATTATTTTTTAAGTCATTTTCACTAAATATATTATATATTAAGTGTAAAAACATATTTAGTCTTCTATAAATCATATTTAATAAAATATATTATATTTATATCAATATAAATATATTTATATATTAATATATATTTTTTAATGATATATACTTTTTTTATGAAATAATATTTTTATCAGCACTAGAAAAAAGTGATGATAAAAATGGTCTTTTATCAGTACTTTTTTATAACACTGATAAAAGACACCCTTTATCACTACTTTTTTTAGCGATGATAAAGGTGAATTTTATCAGTGCTTTCAGTTAACACTTATAAAGGTTTCCTCTAAATAAACCCAAATATGTAGTGGGGACTCTAGCCAGTTGCAGGGGTCATTGGTGATGGAAAACTACAGTTTATTACAGGGTTCAATAACACTTCCTGAACCGCCTGCAAGGCGATAGGGGTTAGTTGAAATCCTAGGAGGAGGATGTCCCCAACTTGATGTGGGGGTGGTAGAGAAGAAGGATCCATGCTCGATGTGGGGGTCAGTGGAGAAGTGGGTCGGTGAAGAAACATGGGTCAACGACATGCAACATGTGTTCTCTTAGCACCTTTGATCTTTTTGGCAGTGGGGATCGTGGGGCGGAGGGTGTCGATGGTGGTGTGTAATCAAATGAATGGGTGTGCTTTACCCCATCCGATGGGTGGGATGACGAATGGCGTGGGTGGAAGCTAGGTTTTTCCCAAGCGGTGATAAACAAATTAGGGTTATCAAGTGAGCTCAGTCCTAAAAATTTATTAAAAAAAATAAAAATGTAGCGAAACACAAAAACATCAAACAGTCCAAATACCCACACACCATCACTCATAGACATCCCAAATACCATGGAACAATGACCTAAATTAGACCCGCAAACCCACTACAGGCCTGAGGCCCAGTGAGAACCATCAATTCCCGCAACACTCATGGATAATCTGAGAAGACAAGCGCTGATTCGCCAACCTGTCTGTAGTCATCTCCCCCAACCATGCGTAGACGCTGCAACGAACCAAAATATATGATAATCATCAAAGACACCTGTTACCAACCTGTCACCCATTATGCGTCACACTTTTTATACCCCAAAGTCATCCCACCCTGCATCCCGAGAAAATCCCACAACCTGAGGTCAAATCCTTCTCCCTACATACATCTCGAGGACTCCTCCCCCGAGGTCATCATCACCTCCAGCCAACACAATCCCCATCGATGGGCGACCACCATCGCGCTCAACGATGAGCCTACCGTGAGCATTATCCCGAGATCAGAAAGATCCCTGCTTCCCAATGTCAATGACGAAACCACACATCCAGTTTGAGATGGAAGTCGTCATCAGCCTGATTCCCATGCCAAGGTCCTCATCGTCTTGCACTCTACAGTGGTCACCAGCCACCGCCATTACACCACCTCCAGGGTCCCTGCATCTCCGATCTGCAGTACTGAGGGTTCCTTCTCCTCCATATGGCGAGACCTCAAGTAACTTAGTCATGCCACCATAAGAGACCTCCCCCTTGCTCCATCCATGCCAGTAATGACAGTAACGATTTCCAAAGTGTCCCAAAATCCGGTAGTTTGTGAAAAAAAGGTTTCACAAGAAGAGAGTTTACCTGATTTGGGCTTTCCAAACATCTTCTCCTCTTCATGACATTCACATGTTTTGAATGATGAGAGGATTACATCACCTCCTAATTGTTCACCATGAGTCACGCCCTCAAATTCAGGCTCACACTTGATTCTACATGCTGAAAACATCTCATAATGACTAACAATTTCATCTAAATTCCATGAGATGAACCAGGTTGCACTACGTTTAGGGAAGAAATCTCCCTTGAAATTAAGAGAAAGAGTCTCAATTATAGAGAGAGTATATCTCCCACTTCATAAAAATAATATATTAATTATTATTATTATTATTAATTACGGAATTAGTATTTATTAATAATAAATAATAATAATTTTGTAATAAGTAATGTAGCTAATAATATAAATAATAATTCTTTTTTTATATAGGTGAGAACTTGGATGGTACCAAGTCTCTTTTATTGAAAAATAAAAAGGTTACAAGAGACTAAAATGGAGCATTTTAGAATGATAGGTTCTTGTTTTTTCTAATAGTCGTGGTCCAACCATATCTTTGACTATCCTCTGTCTAGCAGAATTCACGGCATTGATGACTTTGAGCATCTCAACTTCAAGAGAAAAAGTGATTCCACAAGAGCAATAAAAGCAACCAAGAACATGACCGTTATGATTTCTAAACACTCCCGAGGGACCGATATTTCCTTTAGAAGCACCATCCATGTTGGCTTTCACCCAAAACGTAAAAGGAGGTTGCTAAATTACCTCAATGAAATCATGGGGATTGAGTTATTGCAATAGAATTTTTGAATGAAGTTGGCATCCCTGATAGCAGAAATAATATCCAACAATGAGGTCTGAAGTTTAAATCTAGACGAGTGATGAATAATAGCACTGCAGCTTCTGCAGATAATGTGAACAAGCTCTACCACTTTAGCTAAAAAAATATTGAGGAGCTGTGTAGACACCTGCATACTGGTACATGTAAGGAGCATGGCAATGATGGTGGCTTCATTGCATTAAGGAAGATCAAATAGGTAAAGAGGGCTATCCAAAAGGCTGAAGCAGTAGCACAACTAAGGAACAGGTGGTCTGTATCTTCTATATACTGGTTACACATCGAGCACTTGGAGCAAAGGGAGATCCAAAAATTCTGTAGGCATACATCTATAAGGATCTTTCCATGGGAGAACCTCAAGATTTGAGTAAATCTTGATGGAAGAGAGATAAAAGATATTAGAATTGAGCTGTCTTGTTTATGTGGGTTCCCAGGAAAGCATATCATCAAGAGGGGAAAAGGAATAATCATCAATGATCTTGTTGATCTCCTTAGATGAGTTCTTTCAAGGTCCATCAAGAAAGTATTTAATAGTGACATGTAGATCAATGGAAGGGTCAACATTATAGAGGGAGTAATAAGTGGTGCCCCTTTCTAGTTGTATAGCCATAATTTGGGGTGAGAATTTTTTCTAGGAATCCATTTGGAGCTGGATAAAATTGCAGAGAAGCGGGCTTTGAGAGCTGGCCATATAGATGAATTCATCTAATTGAAGTTATCATTCTTGAGCTTCAATAGAAATCTAGATTTTAGGAAGGCAGGAGCTTCAAAATTTTCAGTAAGGAGTCTCCACATGAAGTTCACTTGAAAGGACTTATTAAAGTAGGTGGGGTTTTTAATGCCCATACCACCAGCTTTGATGGGCTTACAACACTTCCTCTGAAGAACAGTGACCATTCTTCTTTCTAAGGTATTTCCTGTCTGGACAAAGTTATTGATGCAGACATCAAGGCCTTTAATAAGAGAGAAATGCCACCTATAAACCATAAAAGTATACACCATTTTGGAAACAATGGTGGATTTGATGAGGCACACTGTTAGGACTGCGAGGTTGAGTGAAAGAGATAAATTAGAATAAAACTGAAATAACACTGGAGAAGACCACTACTCTAGGAACCAGCTGGACGTTCCAACGTCCTAGCTCCCACAGCTGCTGCTAGAAATTCCCAAATGAATTCCCATCCTTTCCATTCCAGCTGGTTCCCCCCTTTATAATACTCCACCAGGATAACCAATCAAACACCCAACAAACTCTAGCTATCAATAGCTGGAAACACAACAAACACCCAACTACTACAACTATCAACAACTGGAAACATAACAAACTAATAAAAGGAAAAATACAAAAATACACCTAGTAGTTATTAAACCAATGCCCTGCTCTGGAAAACTGGTCTCGCCCAAATTTACCCAAGTTTTTAGGGTTAAGCGGTCGCTGGTAGTGTAGCTTGGGTTTTCAAATCCTCGGAGACCTAAGAAGTAACCTACTGTCATGACCTTCCTCCCCCTGTTGCTGGAAATTCCCAAATGAATTCCTATCCTTTCCATTCCAGCTGGTTCCCCCTTTATAATACTCCACTAGGATAGCCAATCAAACTGAAATAACACTGGAGAAGACCACTACTCCAGGAACCAGCCGGACGTTCCAACGTCCCAGCTCCCACAACTGTTGCTAGAAATTCCCAAATGAATTCCCATCCTTTCCATTCCAGCTGGTTCCCCCCTTTATAATACTCCACCAGGATAGCCAATCAAACACCCAACAAACTCTAGCCATCAACAGCTGGAAACACAACAAACACCCAACTACTACACCTGTCAACAACTGGAAACATAACAAACTAATAAAAGGAAAAATACAAAAATACACCTAGTAGTTATTAAACCAATGCCCTGCTCTGGACAACTGGTCTCGCCCAAATTTACCCAAGTTTTTAGGGTTAAGCGGTTTCTTGTAGTGTAGCTTGGGTTGTCGAATCCTCGGAGACCTAAGAAGTAACCTACTGTCATGACCCGCCTCCCCCTGCTGCTGAAAATTCCAAAATGAATTCCCATCCTTTCCATTCTAGCCGGTTCCCCCCTTTATAATACTCCACCAGGATAGACAATCAAACACCCAACCAACTCTAGCTATCAACAGCTGGAAACACAACAAACACCCAACTACTACACCTGTCAACAACTGGAAACATAACAAACTAATAAAAGGAAAAATAAAAAAATACACCTAGTAGTTATTAAACCAATGCCCTGCTCTGGACAACTGGCCTCACCCGAATTTACCCATGTTTTTAGGGTTAAGCGTTTGCTTGTAGTCTAGCTATCAACAGCTGGAAACACAACAAACACCCAACTAATACACCTGTCAACAACTGGAAACATAACAAACTAATAAAAGGAAAAATACAAAAATACACCTAGTAGTTATTAAACCAATGCCCTGCTCTGGAAAACTGGTCTCACCCAAATTTACCCAAGTTTTTAGGGTTAAGAGGTCGCTTGTAGTGTAGCTTGGGTTGTCGAATCCTCAGATACCTAAGAAGTAACCTACTGTCACGACCCGCCTCCCCCTACTGCTGGAAATTCCCAAATGAATTCCCATCCTTTCCATTCTAGCCAGTTCCCCCCTTTATAATACTCCACCAGGATAGCCAATCAAACACCCAACCAACTCTAGCTATCAACAACTGGAAACACAACAAACACCCAACTACTACACCTGTCAACAACTGGAAACATAACAAACTAATAAAAGGAAAAATACAAAAATACACCTAGTAGTTATTAAACCAATGCCCTGCTCTGGAAAACTGGACTCACCCAAATTTACCCCTGTTTTTAGGGTTAAGCGGTCGCTTGTAGTGTATCTTGGGTTGTCGAATCCTCAGAGACCTAAGAAGTAACCTATTGTCACAACCCGCCTCCCCGGGTCATGAACCTTATCATCTGACCCCATGGGTCTTCTGTAATACCTTGGTTGCCTTCCTAGCACACCATAGGCTATTACTCACTAGGGTCACTTATAAGACTAATGATTGTCCCCATAGGCCAACACATGTTCTTTCAGTGTGTTTTTTCCTCACTCACACACACCCTGGGAAACATCCCAAAAGGTCACCCATCCTGATTACTACTCCAGGTCAAGCATGCTTAACTATGGAGTTCTAATCAGATAGGCTCCCGAAAAGAAAGGTGCACCTTGTTGACATGGGTAGTAACATTTATCCTTTTAAGTCTCACTTTTCCAGGGGTGTTACATTATCCACCCCTTTAAAGCACAACGCCCTCATTGTGGACCCCAAGACTCAAACCCAGGCAGTTCCTAAGCACTTATGGCTGGGTATTGGCTTTGATACCATTTGTCACGACCCGCCTCCCCGGGTCATGAACCTTATCATCTGACCCCATGGGTCTCCTGTAATGCCTTGATTTCCTTCCCAGCACACCATAGGATATTACTCACTAGGGTCGCTTATCAGACTAATGACTGTCCCCATAGGCCAACACATGTTCTTTCAGCGTGTTTTGTCCTCACTCACACACACCTTAGGAAACTTCCCAGAAGGTCACCCATCCTGATTACTACTCCCATCCAAGCATTCTTAACTATGGAGTTATAATCAGACAGGATCCCAAAAAGAAAGGTGCACCTTGTTGACATGGGTAGTAACATTTAGTCTTTTAAGTCTCACTTTTCCAGGGGTGTTACACCTACGGACACATAAATTCTATGGACTATTTTTGGCTATTAAGTGGCCAACTTTGGGTTGATTTTAGATGGGTTTAAGTGAACACTAAAAGTTTCAAGTGAATTAAAATTATGATAAGGGTTGATCCTAGGTTATTACAAGGGGTGGATTGGATGCATTCTTTTTTTTTTAAAATATTTCAATTTCTTATATTTGAGATGGGTTCATTTAAGAAGATCAAACAAAATCATAACTTACTAGTTTAATTCCTACACACCCTAATACTAATCAACTATACACTTGAAGGATCAAAGTTTTGAGCACTCCAAGGTAAAGGTTCATATTAGCACTTGAAGTGTGTGACTTTAAATTCAATAAGGATGAAGAGGTTTTAAAATCATTAAATACAAATCTCAATTAAAAGAAGTGATTAGCCAATAATAGAGTGAGAAATAACATCCAATACAGCCCCTTTCTACTCCCTTATATCAACCCATAAGTGGGTTAGTCCTCCATTGATCCTATGGTTTCAATGGAAGCGGGAAGTAGACTCGTGAGGGAGGAATTGGAGAAGTAAAAAAACATTGAAATAACGATCACTCCACCGTTGTGTGATAATCTCACAAGGGTTGGTCTGAAAAAGTTCACACCTTGAACCAACAGTATCAAATTGATATAAATAAAAATATAATAATAGGAGAAGAAGAACTTTTATTAAGAAACTAAAGTGAATTGAACAACTTACATGTGAAAGACAAACTCGAGACAACAAAATCGCAGCATAACATTACAATGAAAGGAAACTCAAAATATGATTAAATCCTTCAACAAAACTGACTTAAATAGAAATTTTGGGAGCCTTGGGTCTAGACTCCAACATTAAAAATCATCCCACTTGATTATTGTAGGCCTAGGGTGGTGTAAAGTAAGGGATAGTGGACATATTTATCATTGACTCGAAGTGGCATCTAGCTTGCATCCACCGAACAGATGCGCCTATATGACCTTATAGATTTCCGAATTAGAGTGGTCCATAGAAGAAAAAATTTAATTTCATGATGTATCCTATCTATATGTAAAATTTCATCCCAAATTAATATTTGGTTGCCGAGATATGATTAAATTGGTGGGTTGTTTTTCTGGGCCGCAGATTCTGGCCCAGAATTTTATCTTTAACTTGGGTCGCCTGAATAACCAAAATGGAGACCGAATTAGCACTATCTCCTGAAGAATTATATGTTCCTATATATGTCTTATATCATACCACGAAATTTGGGCTTCATTGGGCCTGTATTTTGGGCTCCAAATTCTCATCTGTGGGATGGTGTCCAATCTGCCTTCTCCGGAATTTTTTGCATAAAATCCCATTTTGGTGGTCTTTCAATGTGAATCTTCCAACAATAAACAAGTATTAATTGTTCCCAATATAATTAGAAACATTAAAATTAAATATGAAAATAAAATCAAGATCATTGGGTACTTTAAATGATGTTAAAAAATGTACCATATAATAGTGCATTTTAAGAAGGAATTACAATCATAATGTGAAATGATGTTCAAAGTGTAAAATGCACTAAAATGGTGTTTATGAATAATAAAACACATGAATATTATATATATTAAAAATTAATATTAGCCTCATTCAATGTCTAATCACACCCCCAACTTGAGTTTTTCTAGTCCCGAGAAAAATGTTTCTCAACAATATGAAATTCGAATTCCCTTTTCCAAAAACATTTTAATAGACAATGATCACCAAAAACCCTTATACCAAACAATCATGAAACTCATAAAAATATTTTAATACAAGATAGTTTCATAATTAGATCCCAATCCCAAGCCCATTCCTTTTTTCAAATTCATCGCCATATTTCATCCAATATCAATTAAGTGTGATGATGTGTTGCGCATTGCATTAGACATGGGGGTTCATCTTTATTCAAGGGGAAAATGATGGAAGAGCTATGTGGAATCACATTTCAATATTAAGATTAGTATTCAAAAAAAATATTGTTTTTTTTTGTTTTTTTTTTCAAATTTTCCATGGTAATTGAAATTGCACTCAAAAGAGTCAACCCCTATAGCAAGACTTTGTTGATGACTCCTAGGCTCAAAGACCTTAGGGAACCAAGTGAAGCCCACATACTCGGGCATCATCTCAAGTTAACTTAGTCAAAAACAAAGTCAAATTACTATAAATAGAGATACAATTACTAACTCTGGTCCAGACAACTATGGAGTCACGATCCCCAAGTGCCGAAATCCACCCATTATGTCATTTCATTGCTCTACGCGCACATTTATTGTTTTTTTGAATACTCATATTAAATCCAAAATGATCACCAAACCTATGTTATTTATTTGGGGGACCCCATGAACTAAAAATAATACCCCACTTTCCAAAGGAAGTGTGTTGTGATTCTTTTTTTATTTGGATGAAAATATAAACAATGAAATATCACATTAGACAACCACACTTTCCAAAATCTATGTTCATGAAATATACATGGATTAAAATTATAATCAGGGAATTCTAAATTATTTGATATTTAGTTTCAAAGTGTACAATGTCTATTATTATGTTCAAGGTTAAAGAAATTTTTCCTTCTATTAAGGCACGCTTTTTTTCAAATCATTCATTTTTTTGACGCAAAAGCAATATTATTTTTATCTCCCCCCCACTTAAAATAACATTGTCCCCAGTGTTTAAAGAAAATAAAATTTAAATGGGGGTATAGGTAGAGAATGTGAGTTCAAAAATGAAATTGTAAACGAGGATCATGGAATGAAGTCACCTGGTGGTTGAAGTTGAAATTCTTGTTGCTCCCTTTTAATCCCTTGATCTCCATGTCACTCTGAGAATTCGCTAGTGGAAGAAAAAAAACAATATATATATATATATTAATATAATAAAAAAAGTAAAATATAATTATATATACAAAAATTATAGAATATGGAATCACTATAAGCCGTAGGTCAGTGGTAAGCGCGTGCCCCTGTCTCCCTTCGGTCCCGGGTTCGAGTCCCCGTGGATTTTCTGGTTGTGACGGGGTTTGACCCACAACATATGATATGGCCTTTTAATTTTATTATTATTATTATTATATTTTTTTATTTTAACCTACAAACACATAAAAATAAAATTAACTGATGATACATTGTCTTCTTTTTAAATTTCTAGGTAAGGTATTACTCAAGGATCACACCACGTGACACGGATAAATATGGTGATCCCCTTTCATACCCATCCATATTCATAATAGAAGAATAGGTCAAAAGTATATTTTTTTAAATATCAAAATGATTCATTAATACAAAAAAATAAAGATGATTAAAAAAGATTGGAAACATGGAAACCACGGGTTGCCTCCCGTGCAGCACTTTTGTTTAATGTCGTTAGCCCGACATGAACCTCTTAACTTACCCAATACCAACTTTAAACATTTTAAGGACCACAAGTTTTTTCACTTCTACAATATTGAGATTCATTCTATGTTTATAATTTGTTTCATGAACAAACCTATGTTCTATAATGAGTGAAAAAATCCAAGGAATATCAAAAATGTTTGATCCAGTTTCCTCTATAGTCTTGCCTAAGACGTCAATGATCATTACAAATTTTTTGGTTTTAATAGAATAATTAATTAAAATTGAAAGGTCATGGTTATAACCTATTAAGGTATACTTGATTGTGGAAGGAAGGATAATAATTTTGGGCTCGGGTTGGATAGGACATTTAAACACAGGTTAATATTTTGAATCAAACTCAGTTTTATTTTCCAAATTTCTCAACAGAATCAATTCCTTTTGAACAGAAGATTCAACCACAAAATTTTAAAGATCGGTGTTAGGAATGGGTATGGACTCAATGTTTTTGATTTCTCTCAATGGTTTAGTGATTGGTGTTTTAAAAAAATCATCAATGGAGTTATCCTTAGGAGACTCAGTCCATGATGTCAAATTCTCCGCTTTTGAATTCAAAAAATCAATTTCCTCCTAATTTAAAGACCCTTCAATAATTACTTTATCAACTTCATCTATACAAAATCCAAAGGTTGGTTCTTCAGTAAATTCATGTGGGGTTTTTGGGAAACAAGAAACATCACATAAGATTATGGAACGGACAGTCAGTGTAGGGTTGGGTTCCTCACACGTTTCAATGCTTTGTAGTTTTAATCTCAATGATGAAACCTCAAAATTCATTATCTCCATTTGTTGACATAGTTTTTCAAGTAATGGATGTGGATTAGTATGGATAAGGGGTTGATCCAAATGGTCTATTCCAGGTGGATAATTAAGATGTTGGAATTGGATAGGAGGGCAGATTGGATTTGTGGGGATTGAAACTCATTATATGTTAGAATGTCTTGTGGATAATAGGAGTAAAAACATTATGGTTCATTAGGTTTTTGATGATCCCACCAGTATAAATTAGGATGGTCATTGTACATCACACATGGGGTTGGGTGATCAAAGTAGGTATAGGTACCCCATGTTTGGATTTGTTCAAAATTTCCTTCCATAGGAGTGAGGGGTGAGAATAGAGAAGTGGGGTGAAGAAAATGATAGTGTCTAAGATAACTTACTTAGGTCCCCGGCAACAGCACCAAAATTTGATCTCACCCAAATTTACCCAAGTTTTTAGGGTTAAGCGGTCGCTTGTAGTGTAGCTTGGGTTGTCAAATCCTCAAAGACCTAAGAAGTAAACTACAGACACGAACATTCTATAGACTATGTTTAGCTATTAAGTGGCCAACTTTGGGTTGATTTTAGATGGGTTTAAGTGAACACTAAAAGTTGTAAGTGAATTAAAATTATGAGAAGGTTCGATCCTAGTTTATTGCAAGGGGTGGATTGGATCAATTCTTTTTTTTAAAGAAAATATTTCAATTTATTATATTTGAGATGGGTTCATTTAAGGAGATCAAACAAAATCATCACTTACTGGTTTAATTCCTACACACCCTAATACTAATCACCTATACACTTAAAGGATCAAAGTTTTGAGCACTCCAAGTTAAAGTTTCATATTAGCACTTGAAGTGTGTGACCTTAAATTCAATAAGGATGAAGAGGTTTCAAAATCATCAAATAAAAATCTCATTTAAAAGTGATTAGACACTAATGGAGTGAGAAATAACATCCAATACAACCCCTTTATACTCCCTTGGATCAACCCATAAGTGGGTTATCCCTCCATTGATCCTATGGTTTCAATGGAAGTGGAAAGTAGACTCATGAGGGAGGAATTGGCGAAGTAAAAAAAATAATGAAATAACGATCACTCCACCATTGTGTGATAATATCACAAGGGTTGGTGTGAAAAAGTTCACACCTTGAACCAACGATATCAAAGTGATATGAATAACATAATAATAAGAGGATAAAAAGAACTTTTATTAAGAAACTAAATTTAATTGAACAACTTACATGTGAAAGATAAACTCGAGACAACAAAATCACAGCATAACATTACAATGAAAGGAAGATCAAAAGATGATTAAATAATTAAACACCAATTCCTTAAATAGGAATTTTGGGAGACTTGGGTCTAGCCTCCAACAGTACAAATCATCCCACTTGATTATGCTAGGCCTAGGGTGGTGGAAAGTAAGGGAGAGTGGACTTCTTTATCCTTGACTCGAATGGCACCCAGCTTGCATCCACCGAATAGACGTGCCCGGATGGACTTCTAGATGACCAAATTAGAGTGGTACATAGAAGAAAAAAGTTAATCTCATGATATCTCCTATCTCTCTATAAAATTTCAGCCTAAATTAATTTGTGGTTGCCGAGATATGATTAAATTGGTGGGCTGTTTTTCTGGACCGCAGAATCTGGCCCATAATTTTATCTCTAACTTGGGTCGCCTGAATAACCACAATGGAGTCCAAATTAGCACTGACTTTTGCATAATTATATGTTCCTCTATATGGATTCTATCATCCTATGAAATTTGGGCCTCATTGGGCCTGTATTTTTGGCCCCACATTCTCATCAGTGGCTGGTGTCCAATCTGCCTTATCCAGAATTGTTTGCATGAAATCTCATTTTGGTGGTCTTCCAGTTTGAATCTTCCAACACTCCACAAGTATGAATTGTTCCAAATATAATTAGAAACCTGAAAATTAAATATGAAAATAAAATCAAGATCATTGGGTGCTTTAAATGATGTTAAAAAATATACAATATAATAGTGCATTTTAAGAAGGAATTACAATCATAATGTGAAATGATGTTCAAGGTGTAAAATGCACTAAAATGGTGTTTATGAATAATAAATCACATGAATATTATATATATTAACAATGAATATTAGCCTCATTCAGTGGATAATCAAAAACCCCACACTTGGATAGCCCTGCTCCAACAAAGACCCATACACCTGGACAACCCCACCTGCCACCGGCTGACAGCCCTTGGACAACCACATTCCCAACATTTCCCCCGCACTTAAAATCCCCCTTGTCCCCAAGATGGACCTCCATAACTTGGATCATCTCTTTGTCGTGACGAAACTCCTTCCAGTACAGTGATTCTTGAACCTCTATATCCCTCATACAATCACCAGTATCCCACACTTCACCAAGGAATTTCAGCTTTTGAACAAAAAATTTGATTACACTTTTCTTCTTTACAGGTTCTATAGACTTAAACATGTCAGAAAAAGTGAATTCCTGGTTTAGCAGTCCGTGTGTTCTCAATCTGTCCACCTCTAGTACATAGTGTCGAGTTCTCAAATAATCTGCTACTTTTCTAACAGATTTCAAATCTAGAAAATCCATCAAATCAAGATAGAACGTGTGATAATGTGAGCGCCATTGACAACCAGCTTCAAATTCAACCAAATACTGAAAGGAAATAGCAACAGAAAGTGTTGAGTCCAATTTTACAGATTACAGTGTGCCAAAAGACACATTTTAGATAAACCTCTTAACTAGAGCCTTTTCAAAGATCCAACACAAAACAAGGGAATCATGAGGAGCTGAGGGTATAACCTCTGAAATACCAAGGTGGATTGTTCCATCTTTCAAGAGCACATAAATGGTAGTTAATGTAGGCATGTTGATTAGTTGGTAGAGACTCGGTTAATACCTAGATTTTCAACTCATAATCCTCAAATTTTGCATCTTCCTTCATACAATCTTTTTCAGATAAGTTGCCATTCAATTTGATGGACACACTACATGAAGAGTAAAACCAGAATTAAAAACCAATGAAAAGGTTATTCATCATCCTTTCAAAACCTTAGCTAGCTGGGAAACTGTAGAATGGGAATAGCATAAACATCATTGCATAGGATTTAAACCAACTCAGGCCAAACAAAATCACACCAAACAGTGAAATCATCTTTCAAGAATTATTCTTCGTCTCCAAAACCTGCTGAGACAAATTTGTATCTACAGGTCTCAATATCTAGATTGTTTCCCTTCAGGATGGTATAGAGAAGAGTAGCTGGTATTCTGGCTGCATCGGCCCCCTTGCTACAACCATTCTCCATAGTCACAACAACCTTCGGCTGCTCAATCTGAAAACTAAATTATTTCTCATTCTCTTCACTAATAAACTTGTCTTTCTCCACTACTAACCTAATAGGTTCTACAAGTTTAGTATTGGACTCAAAATTAGAGTTTCCTTCTGGCAGTTAGGCCATGCACTGTGCAGCTAGTGCTGGTGCCACTGTCCCAGCTCGTTCACCAAATTCCAGAGCATTGTTTTTAGTCTTCTGAAAATTCTGTTCATCCCTCTGCTGCACTTCCTCCCGGCTCGGTCCCACTACATGTTCAGCAGCTCTACTTGACTTGTCAGTCAAAATTCCTCTACACGCTCTATGGAAGCTACTCACTGCACTCACCTCACTGCGATATTCACTGTTTGATCTAGGAAAATTGATGCAAGTTACCTTGTCGCAGAGTGTAGTAGATAAAGTGTTGTTCATTGTTCCCTGCCACACTAGTTCAGTTGGAACTAGTCGCTGCTTATCGTCCCCTTCCTATTGAGTCTGGAATTCCCCCAATCTAGCTACTAGTTCTTCCTTTGTGAAGTGTTTGACTTCCTCTTTATCATTTGTACCAAAACCTAACCAGTCCATGCTTTGGTTAATTTGAATTAAATAAATTTTCTCTTGTCCTAAGCTCTGAATAGATGGCACATCCTCCACCATAATATTTTCTTGTGACTGAGTGGACTGCTACTTATCCCACTAGTGTCGAAGAAATTCTTCCCGCTCTTTATTGGTCCCGAATTGTGTCATTAGTGCTGGCTTTAGTTCCTCCCATGAAGAAACTGGATTCGCATTCTGCCAAGTGAAGAACCAGGTTAGAATAATGTATTCCATACTCATCTGCACCGAACATATTTTCATATCCTCTGCTACACGTGCACTCAAGAAAAATTCCTCTATTTCTATGATCCAACCCATAAATCCTCTCCCGAAAACATTCTAGATGGCCAAACTCCAGCTGTGTGAATATTTTTGCAGAACAACGGTTTTTTTTCAGTTCAACTGCACACATGACTCAACAACTGCATTTTTCTAGTTTTCTCTCTACTCTGTGACTTCTACCGCAACGAAACCGCGCCGTATTTTCCTCTATTAATTGTGTAACTTTTGTACACTGCTTACGTCTAGCTCTAAATGACACAACAAAGGTTTGCCGCTCCTAAAGGCATGTTCACTCCATCTTGCGATCGCGCTGCACAATCGCCAACATCTCCCCATTGTACGCATCCTACTACCATAGCCGACTCAGCAGTTGCGTTCATTTCTCTACTGTGAACGATTCTCAACTCGCCTCAGATGCAAACTAGTGGCGGTTAGAAACTGGCACAACATGTCACAAATAGAGGTGCGATGCAGTAGTGCATCTCTCTGCTCCACTGTGTTAGAGTCCATTTCTTCTTTTTTTTTCTTCCTGCTCGCGCGAAAAGGAAAATCGAACTCTGTCATCCGCTTCTAAACAATTCAGAAACTTCTATTTGAGTACGTCGTATGCAACTCGCTGCTCCGAATGCAAGAGGTCTCTACCTCTGATTTTTCTTCTTCAACAAATAGTTCCCCACCAATTTTCTGTCTCACTCGCATGGCACTCCCCAACGGAGTTTCCAAAATGTTAGGACTGTGAGGTTGAGTGAGAGAGAAAGTATAATAAAACCAAAATAACACTAGAGAATACCACTACTCTAGAAACTAGCTAGACGTTCCAACGTCCCAGCTCCCACAGTTGCTTCTGGAAATTCCCAAATGATTTCTTATCCTCTCCCTTCCAGTTGGTTCCCCCCTTTATAATACTCCACCAGAAAATCCAATAAAACACCCAACCAACTCCAACTGTCAACAACTCGCAACACAACAAACACCCAACTAACTATAGTTATCAACACAAAAAACTAATAAAAGGGAAAATATAAAAATACACCTAGTAGTTATTACACCCATGCCCTGCTCTAGATAGCCCCGCACCTGGACAGCCCTACTCCAGTAAAGACCCACACACCTGGATAGCCCTTGGACAGCCACATTCCCAACACACACCCTTCCACCCATTGATAGAGCTTTCCCTTTCCATGATGCAAGTTGTCTTTTGACCTGTCTAAGAGTATCATTAAAGTAGCTAGCCTTAGGGAAACCCAAAAACATGGGGACACCAAGGTATTTGAAATACATAACTCCCTCTTTAATACTCAAATAATTCAAAATATCAATTTTTCTGGCTAGTGGAAGATTCTTTCCAAAGTAAACAAATGATTTGTCCCACCCAATATATTGTCCCAAGACTCTTTCATAATGGGAGAGAGTTTTTTTTAAGGAGGTGGAGGTTTCTTTTATCCCCTTGATAAATTGAATGATGTCATTAGAAAAGAAGAAGTGAGAGGGGGCAGCAATTCCTCTACCAACTTGAATGGGAAAGGGATCACCCTGTCTTACCCCTCTCGAGCAAGAAAACTATCCCCCTGGAGATCTGCTAACAAGCACAAAAATATTAACCAAGTTGAAGAGAGTGTGGATCCAGTTGATGAAGATTTCATTAAAGCCAAATCCATTTAAGACACTGAAAATAAATTTCCAATCCATGGCATCGAAATCCTTTCTCACATCAATATTGAAAGTAATGGAGCTAAATCTTGAGGATTTATTCAAGAGGTTGACACATTATGATGCAGTGAGAAGACAATCCTGGGCAGTTGTTTCCGACGCTTTCGTCAGGGTGCACACATCCATCTTGTTTGAAGGGACGACGATGCTATTTGTTGCCCTGCATTCCTACTTTCCAAAGGCAGGCGACATCGGTCTCTTATTCAGGGATGTTTTCTCCTTGATCGAAATGGGATGATGGGATGTCGGTTCTTCCTTCCGTGGATTCCTCCACGAAACTCGTCACCTAGTTCGGGTTTCCCTTATAGATTTAATACGTTGTTCGTGAAACTCTTCCTAGTGCCATATCTTCATGGACGCTGATTAATTACGCTGCTTCTGTCGGGACATTCCAAAGGGTCCAGTCAGGGCAGCAACCTTTGGTCGGGGGAGTAGTCATGTTGGACATCACTGGCATGTCTGGACACTGGAACAATGGAGCATCAGGGTTTCTTCCCCTGATTATAGGGATTCTCAAGGGTGCGGAAGCCCGAGGCATCCCACGTCGAATGCGGGGAATTATATGCCATAAGCATGTCTCTGAGATTTTCCTCAGCTTCTCATGTTTAACACAGGGTATACCGTGAGTTTAATGTCTTGTGAAAACGGATCAGACTAATCAGAAAACTAACTAGAGTGGATTATATGGGTGTAATCCCTTGAGGGAACACTGATGTTGAGGCTAACATGTGGTTAGTTACCCAGTTGCTGCTTGGAGTAGTGAAGAGGTGAATGGAATGATCTCACCGGGATGTGGTGGCCCAGGTAAGAATAAGGATGGATGATGGATGATTAAGTGAAGTGGATGGATAATGGGATGGGGTCGACTTGAGGGTGACGATGATGGTGGGCTTGAGCCTCAAAGAGACCTCCTACATATCCCTGTGGCAGGGAATCAAAGTCTGCGTAGTTCGGCAGGATGATGGGAAACCTCAGGAGGCAGCCCGTGAGAATGGATGCGTGGATGGGACTCGGAGGAAGTGGAACCTCTAGGATGGGGCATGATCTTCTCGGAACACATGAGATCGAGGGATAGATCAGGATGAGACATGAGTGATGGGATTGAACCTCAGGGAGGCTTCCTACGTATCCCCATGGCCAGGAATCAAAGTCAACATAGTTCATCTTGACAACGGCTTACCGCTGATGGGGGTGGTAACGGCTTACCGCTGATCGGGGTGGCAACAGCTTACCGTTGAAAAGAGATGACAACGGCTTACTGCTGAAAGGGGTGAAAATGGCTTACCACTAAAAGGGAATGAAAATGGATTACCACTGAAGGGGGTCGGGGGCTGGACCTCGGGGAGGCTTCCTACATACACTGTCTGGGAGACAGGGATCAAAGCCCACATAGTTCAGGAGCAGGAGTCGGTGAATTGGAATGAATGAGGACTTGTGTAACGCCCCGACCCCAGCTACCCAGAGTCGGTGCATTACTTCGTAACATTGGCATGATCACAAAAGATCAAGTCTCAAAAGACCGATTAGTTTAGTAGCCTTGGAAACGCTAGATACATTCGTAAACGTTACATTACATCATAAAGTGAAAAACTACTACAACATAGTCTCCATAGTCCACACTTCTATCCTCTTCGGACTATCCCTGCAGGTCATTCATAAAATACTTCTTCACATCCTGGAAAATATTAAAACATTGAAAGGGGTGAGCTCGGATGCTCAGTAAGGTTAACAATATAGCGGAAGCTTTCATAAATAAACATAAAAATTTAAGGCAATGTATAACTAAAACAAAAGCCTTTTAAACTTGAACTTCAACATAATATGGCAAAAGTAAAATGAGATAATGTCATTCACTTCTTCACATGGATATTCTACTAGTCGAATAATCACATGTAATATCAATAACCACTTTCATAATGATGGAATGCATAATGTCAGACTATCATAACCACGTAGTCAAGGCCTCGTGCCAAGACCACAAATAAGATTTTGTCAAGGCCTCGTGCCAAGACACTAGTTTGTCTCATGAGACCTGTCGATGCATCGAGGAGCTATAGCGGGCTCCACCCGTCATTTATTAAGTCCAATGCATTCCTCATATGAATAGTTTTAAACATATCATAAACCATAACATAATCGTATCACATAAAACAGGCATAAAGGAAACATAACATTTCCACATTTCAATCACAAGATATCAATACAACACATTGATATAATAAAAACTATTTAAAAACCATTTTCAATACCAAAATAAAAGAAAGTTAAAACTTTGTATTTATTTTTCATTAAAAAAAATGATGGCTTGTAGAGGAAGGCGAAACTCAAATAATGGTCACGGCGGCGGAGAAGTGGTTGTCGCCGCATATGTACGGAAAGAAAAACATTATCTTTTTGTCGTTTAGTAAAACGCTTCGTATAAAAAGATTCCTTTTGAATAAACGTAAAAGTCAAAGGGGTTTATACACCGTATAAAAGAAAGTTGTGTATAAAACCAAATATGACTCAATGAAAGGAGATTGAGACGAAGTCCTTAAAAAGATCATTTTTAAAATAAAATAGGTCTATTATGTGTATTCACTATATGTGCACATAAAGAATACAAAATAATACATAATAATATCATGACATAATTGGAAAGTAGGAGATTAACCCAAAGAATGGAAGTTGGGTTAAGAAGTTCCCTTACCTTGCGTCCTGTCCTGACTCGACCGTTCTTTAACCTCCTGAATAATAAACTAGAGTTAATTTATATTTACTTAAGAACCTTTTTCATGTTAATTATTCCTTTTATATCCCTTATTACCATGTTATTAACATTATTTAATTATTTAAGTTAATAACGGTCGTTTTGTCGATCTTTGGTACTTGAGTCAAAAATAAACTTCATATAATTACAAGTTGTCCATGTGGTGAAATATCCATTATATACAGAATTATATTCATGATGTAGATATCATATATATCATATATATACATTATATACATTCATTCATAATGTCACGTAACATTTAGAGGTAAGAAATGAAATGCACCGTTCATAGAGACGGTAAGTCGTACGTACGCATGAACGCTACTTTCATTTCTATTTCGTATTTAATGGAATGAAATCATAATGATATAAATTTATAATATAATTACAGTATAATATAGTGTATAATACCATTTAATCCATCCTTTATACATCCCACATATGGCATTAACGATTCAAATCACTTTGAGGGGGCGGTAGTCCGCACTTCCTAAAATGAAATTATCGCACTTTACCCATAATGGAAATCATAAATTATGCCATAAATGAGAAATACAGAAGCATAAGTAAAACATAAACATATTTTATATCATATATAAATATAGTGACATCTTAATGGCCACCTTTGAAGGTGTTATATGAGTGTTTAACAATCATCGTTTCGTGAGGCAGAAATTCGCCATCCACAGAAACCGTATGTTCTTTAACCATTAGATGTAGGTGTGTGTAAGTGTAGATCGAATCCTTATTATAACAACATCCTAGTATATTGAGGATACTGGTTTTGTTACAAAAGAAATGAATAAAAAGAGTTTAGGGGGTTGGAGAAGAAAAATAAAACAAAACAACATTAGAGAAGACATTACCTCAAAATCGGGTAACTCTTTTTGATTTGAGCCAAAGGCTTCCTTGGGAAGAGTTATGCCCAAAGTGAGGCTTCTAGGAGTAAGAGGGGGAAGTTGTGAGAGTATTTGGGCAGAGTTTGGCCGAGCCAAATGGCTTGAAGGTGTGAATAAGGTGGGAGAGGTGGGGGCCTTTTATAAGTGGAGAGGAGGGGCACTTTTGGAAAGATTGAAATGTTACATTATTACACAATGATTTTCGGATTCTAAAGGTCCCACACTTATATAATTCATGTCTAAGGTGATAAGGGTTCGAAATCTACCCATCCAATAGTCTTTGGACAAGTGTAAGCCTTGGATTTTACATTATCTTTTCATTTTATTAAAATCGTTAAATAATGAGGTCATCGCTGTATCATAATGATGTTATAAATAATTTAATTTATTTAATGTCTAAAAATTATAAAAAAAATACTATGATGTAGTAAATATTTTTATCTTTCTAATGAATATTTATAGTCAAAATTTTGACTTGTGTAACCCCACTTAAAAACTGTTTTAGTAAAACAACTCATGTTTGTGTCAATTTAATTTTAACATTAAATAAATATATATTAATGTCATTTTCCAACCAAAGTGGCTCCATGGGGTCCCCAAGTTGACCCATGGGTTGTCTTGGTCGGCCATGACTCATCCAATAGGAGTAGGACAAGTTTCAAGTTCATCTCATATTATTAAAATATTATTTTTACCTTAAATTAAACTAATTACCTCTAATCGCGATTAAGAACTTAAAAGTTACTATTCACCAAAAAATTATTTTAATCTCATTGAACCACATTTTTCTTCTTAATTACAATCATGTATGTCGGATTTTTGAAAATCAAATCACAGAAGTGGTAATATTTCATTTTAACGAAAAATCAGTTTTTAACAACCACTTAGTGGTTTCACTATTCATAAAAAATTGAAGTTTTTCAGAATAAGGCCAAAATTTCACCCTAAGCTATAATTGATATTCCGAATTCAAAAATGATGTCTATTTTACAAAATTCCAAACATATAGGTTTCATTAATTAATTTTATAATTAATTCCCGCTGTTACAACAAATAGCGTGTTTTTAAGAAACAATTTATATCAAAAGATTGGCAATTGTTTATGTCCAATTTCAATGTTAAATTAATTCTAATGACCACCATTGGATAAAATGGTAAAAATATATTCTAATTATACTTTAAAACCACTAAATAGTATAATTTATCACTATAAATTATTTTGATTAAAAAAGTTGTTTTTAAGTATTTTTCACTATTCATAAAAAAATAGAAGTTCTCAGAAAAATACCAAAAATTCAACATAGGCTAATTTCGATATTCCGAATCCAAAAATGAAGTCCATTTTGATAAATAAAATTTATAAAATTTCAAAAAGTAGGTATTACTATTCACAACGGCTAGTTTAATTCGTTGTGGTGTGTGTTAGAGCTCGAGGTTGCGTACAACACACGCTATTGCATTATTCGAAGTGAAACGTACCGTGGAAGCTTGGGGTGTTACATTCTCCCCTCCTTCAATAAATTGCGTCCTCGCAATTTGAAATTTTTCTTTGAAAATAAAAGGTTGAAAAGAGAAAATACCTTTGAGGAAAACCCACATCGGAAATAAGGTTAATAAATATATAACATTAAAAGAAAGCAAGATAAGTACAAAGGTCACCCGATATAGCCCATTCTAGGATTCTATGAAAATATGGATATGGAGGAGAAACAAACCATCAAGGTCTGATGGAGAGTTATAGAAAACAGGATTAGGAGAAAGTTTAACTACAAGAAAATCACAAACTTGTGATTGGTTAAACGGTCATTGAATCCCCAGTTGGAAAAGTTAACCGACAACATTTTTGTTTTAAGTTACCTTTTATAATGTTGAGGAATTTATTTAGGAGATTTACTAAGAACGTAAGGGAATATACATACTTGTTATGTATACTTTCATTCGTTAATAAATTTTTACCACAAACCCATCTTTTACTCCAAATGGTAACGAAACTCAAAAATATTCTTTTTATCCTAATTGTATAAGGTTCCAAATATTAAAACAAACCATTTAGATTAGTAAAACTATTTTGTAATAACCAGGTACTTCCTGTAGGCTAGTGTTAGGAAATAAAGGCTTGTCGCACTATGGTTGTGGGTTCGATTCCTGCAGCTTTGTCCGACACGACGGGTTATTCCCCACCCTGCAGGTTGTCCTTTTCCTAAAACTATAGTATTATAATATTCCAAAAATAATCTTCAGAAATGCTTTAACCTTAAACAATAATATCCATGGTTTAACTTAATCCATTCCAACCTTTATAGTTATCCAAAATACTTCTGTCCAACTTACAGTCCAAATTTTATAAGGAAGGTAAACATAATGAAGATCCTTTTTTCCACGTAACAACATGTGAACACCTTCATCATGTATTCTTTTTAAACATACTGAATTACCATGATCCCTTATTCCTTATAGAATACTAGATATACTCCTTCTATCCAAAAATGTATACAAATCATCAATCAGTTTCAAGGAAGTTAAGAATATCCAATATAATTTATCCAAATCAATCACGTCTTATTCCAAAATCACTATCTCGGTATCAGAACCATATTATGGTTTATCTTTCTCTCAACCATATATTTTCCAAAAATATAACCTACTGTGGAGTCACTTTTCTTGGTTCTACACAATCTCAAGTCCTTGATAAATTAGTACTGCAGTACAATCCTTATATACTCCATAATTATTATAACCAGTACATCATTGATATAACACTCAAATTACAAAATTCTTTAATAACAACATAAGAAATCTAATCATTACTCCTCATCTGTGGTAGTATCATAACTTGATTATTATCCAATAACATCATTTGGGGCATACTCTGATGATTTGGACATTGGTTTGCGTAGTGTCCCCAATCCTTGCATAAGAAGCATTGTACATTTGAAACCATTTTCTTACCCTTGCAGTCACGCACTTTGTGTCCTTTTTCTCTACACTTATAACAAACTCCCATTCCCTTTAGGCAAGTTCCATGATTTTTCTTCCCACAATTACCACATATTGGAAAATTCTTCTTTCCCCTCATCCCTTTATCCATCATTCTCTCTTTCATCCCTTTCGTCTCTTGCTTCGCTTCAAAGCCATAGGACTCAGAGAATTCTTTAATTATCTTATTAACACATGATAATATTTCTTCATATGTTGAGAACACATGGGAGACTATTTCCCTTCGAAATGTTGGCTTAATACCGTGAAAGATACGATCCTTCTTACTCTTTGGATCATACATATTGCTGGAGTTCACATTCCTTCTACTGGGCACCATTTCTATACAATGGCATAAACTAGGTTAGTTTATGAATCAAAATACATAATTTCATACTTGTAAAATACTTAACATAAATTGAACTATTTATGGACATAATCCATAATCATAAAAAGGTTTTATTTGAGGAATTATATACTCATAACCATTTATAGTGGTTTGTAAAGAAAATGGGAATTATCCTAAGCATATCCCCCGGGAGTGTCGTAACCAAGAGTGTAGCAAGGCCCGTTGTTGTGCACCAGTTCCCGTTCGAGTCTAGCTCAAAGCGGTGTTTTCGGGTTTTACCCCTAGGTACATCTGTGCCAGAGCCGCCTCTACCTGCTCGTATCCAGACAGGGATGTATTGCTCGGAAAACTCATAACATCTCTATAATACCAAAATTTTAGGAAGTTCTTCTATACTAATCCTCAAAGTATATCTTCGGGCTATGTGCTCTAATCAGAGTTTATCTAAATCTAGCTTCCAAGGTTAGTACTAACCTCCCTCTGATACTAACTGTAACGCCCCGACCCCAGCTACCCAGAGTCGGTGCATTACTTCGTAACATTGGCATGATCACAAAAGATCAAGTCTCGAAAGACCGATTAGTTTAGAAGCCTTGGAAACACTAGATACATTCGTAAACGTTACATTACATCATAAAGTGAAAAACTACTACAACATAGTCTCCATAGTCCACACTTCTATCCTCTTTGGACTATCCCTGCAGGTCATTCATAAAATACTTCTTCACATCCTGGAAAATATTAAAACATTGAAAGGGGTGAGCTCGGATACTCAGTAAGGTTAACAATATAGCGGAAGCTTTCATAAATAAACATAAAAATTTAAGGCAATGTATAACTAAAACAAAAGCCTTTTAAACTTGAACTTCAACATAATATGGCAAAAGTAAAATGAGATAATGCCATTCACTTCTTCACATGGATATTCTACTGGTCGAATAATCACATGCAATATCAATAACCACTTTCATAATGATGGAATTCATAATGCCAGACTATCATAACCACGTAGTCAAGGCCTCGTGCCAAAACCACAAATAAGATTTTGTCAAGGCCTCGTGCCAAGACACTAGTTTGTCTCATGAGACCTGTCGATGCATCGAGGAGCTATAGCGGGCTCCACCCGTCACTTATTAAGTCCAATGCATTCCTCATATGAATAGTTTTAAACATATCATAAACCATAACATAATCGTATCACATAAAACAGGCATAAAGGAAACATAACATTTCCACATTTCAATCACAAGATATCAATACAACACATTGATATAATAAAAACTATTTAAAAACCATTTTCAATACCAAAATAAAAGAAAGTTAAAACTTTGTATTTATTTTTCATTAAAAAAAATGATGGCTTGTAGAGGAAGCCGAAACTCAAATAATGGTCACGGCGGCGGAGAAGTCGTTGTCGCCGCATATGTACGGAAAGAAAAACATTCTCTTTTTTTCGTTTAGTAAAACGCTTCATATAAAAAGATTCCTTTTTAATAAACTTAAAAGTCAAAGGGGTTTATACACCGTATAAAAGAAAGTTGTGTATAAAACCAAATATGACTCAATGAAAGGAGATTGAGACGAAGTCCTTAAAAAGATCATTTTTAAAATAAAATAGATCTATTGTGTGTATTCACTATAGGTACACATAAAGAATACAAAATAATACATAATAATATCATGACATAATTGGAAAGTAGGAGATTAACCCAAAGAATGAAAGTTGGGTTAAGAAGTTCCCTTACCTTGCGTCCTGTCCTGACTCGACCGTTCTTTAAACTCCTTAATAATAAACTAGAGTTAATTTATATTTACTTAAGAACCTTTTTCATGTTAATTATTCCTTTTATATCCCTTATTACCATGTTATGAACATTATTTAATTATTTAAGTTAATAACGGTCGTTTTGTCGATCTTTGGTACTTGAGTCAAAAATAAACTTCATATAATTACAAGTTGTTCATGTGGTGAAATATCCATTATATCCAGAATTATATTCATGATGTAGATATCATATATATCATATATATACAGTATATACATTCATTCATAATGTCACGTAACATTTAGAGGTAAGAAATGAAACGCACCGTTCATGGAGACGGTAAGTCGTACGTACGCATGAACGCTACTTTCATTTCTATTTCGTATTTAATGGAATGAAATCATAATGATATAAATTTATAATATAATTACAGTATAATATAGTGTATAATACCATTTAATCCATCCTTTATACATCCCACATATGGCATTAACGATTCAAATCACTTTGAGGGGGCAGTAGTCCGCCCTTCCTAAAATGAAATTATCGCACTTTACCCATAATGGAAATCATAAAGTATGCCATAAATGAGAAATACAGAATCATAAGTAAAACATAAACATATTTTATATCATATATAAATATAGTTACATCTTAATGGCCACCTTTTAAGGTGTTATATGAGTGTTGAACAATCATCGTTTCGTGAGGCAGAAATTCGCCATCCACAGAAACCGTATGTTCTTTAACCATTAGATGTAGGTGTGTGTAAGTGTAGCTCGAATACTTCTTATAAAAACATCCTAGTATATTGAGGATACTGTTGTTGTTACAAAAGAAATGAATAAAAAGAGTTTAGGGGGTTGGAGAAGAAAAATAAAACAAAACAACATTAGAGAAGACATTACCTCAAAATCAGGTAACTCTTTTTGATTTGAGCCAAAGGCTTCCTTGGGAAGAGTTATGCCCAAAGTGAGGCTTCTAGGAGTAAGAGGGGGAAGTTGGGAGAGTATTTGGGAAGATTTTGGCCGATCCAAATGGCTTGAAGGTGTGAATAAGGTGGGAGAGGTGGGGGCCTTTTATAAGTGGAGAGGAGGGGCACTTTTGGAAAGATTGAAATGTTACATTATTACACAATGATTTTCGGATTCTAAAGGTCCCACACTTATATAATTCATGTCTAAGGTGATAAGGGTTCGAAATATACCCATACAATAGTCTTTGGACAAGTGTAAGCCTTGAATTTTACATTATCTTTTCATTTTATTAAAATCGTTAAATAATGAGGTCATCGCTGCATCATAATTATGTTATAAATAATTTAATTTATTTAATGTCTAAAAATTATAAAAAAAATACTATGATGTAGGAAATCTTTTTATCTTTCTAATTAATATTTATAGTCAAAATTTGGACTTGTGTAACCCCACTTAAAAACTATTTTAGTAAAACAACTCATGTTTGTGTCAATTTAATTTTCACATTAAATAAATATATATTAATGTCATTTTCCAACCAAAGTGGCTCCATGGGGTCCCCAAGTTGACCCATGGGTTTTCTTGGTCGGCCATGACTCATCCAATAGGAGTAGGACAAGTTTCAAGCTCATATAATATTATTAAAACTTTATTTTTACCTTAAACTACACTAATTACCTCTAATCGCGATTAAGAACTTAAAAGTTACTATTCACCAAAAAATTATTTTAATCTCATTGAACCAAATTTTTCTTCTTAATGACAACCATGTATGTCAGATTTTTGAAAATCAAATCACAGAAGTGGTAATATTTCATTTTAACGAAAAATCAGTTTTTAACAACCACTTAGTGGTTTCACTATTCATAAAAAATTGAAGTTTTTCAGAATAAGGCCAAAATTTTACCCTAAGCTATAATTGATATTCTGAATTCAAAAATGATGTCTATTTTAAAAAATTACAAACATATAGGTTGCATTAATTAATTTTATAATTAATTCTCGCTGTTACAACAAATAGCGTGTTTTTAAGAAACAATTTATATCAAAAGATTGGCAATTGTTTATGTCCAATTTCAATGTTAAATTAATTCTAATTACCACCATTGGATAAAATGGTAAAAATATATTCTAATTATACTTTAAAACCACTAAATAGTATAATTTATCACTATAAATTATTTTGATTAAAAAAGTTGTTTTTAAGTATTTTTCACTATTCATAAAAAAATAGAAGTTCTCAGAAAAATACCAAAAATTCAACATAGGCTAATTTCGATATTCCGAATCCAAAAATGAAGTCCATTTTGATAAATAAAATTTATAAAATTTCAAAAAGTAGGTATTACTATTCACAACGGCTAGTTTAATTCGTTGTGGTGTGTGTTAGAGCTCGAGGTTGCGTACAACACACGCTATTGCATTATTCGAAGTGAAACGTACCGTGGAAGCTTGGGGTGTTACATTCTCCCCTCCTTCAATAAATTGCGTCATCGCAATTTGAAATTTTTCTTTGAAAATAAAAGGTTGAAAAGAGAAAATACCTTTGAGGAAAACCCACATCGGAAATAAGGTTAATAAATATATAACATTAAAAGAAAGAAAGATAAGTACAAAGGTCACCCGATATAGCCCATTCTAGGATTCTATGAAAATATGGATATGGAGGAGAAACAAACCATCAAGGTCTGATGGAGAGTTATAGAAAACAGGATTAGGAGAAAGTTTAACTACAAGAAAATCACAAACTTGTGATTGGTTATACGGTCATTGAATCCCCAGTTGGAAAAGTTAACCGACAACATTTTTGTTTTAAGTTACCTTTTATAATGTTGAGGAATTTATTTAGAAGATTTACTAAGAACGTAAGAGAATATACATACTTGTTATGTATACTTTCATTCGTTAATAAATTTTTACCACAAACCCATCTTTTACTCCAAATGGTAACGAAACTCAAAAATATTCTTTTTATCCTAATTGTATAAGGTTCCAAATATTAAAACATACCATTTAGATTAGTAAAACTATTTTGTAATAACCAAGGACTTCCTGTAGGCTAGTGGTAGGAAATAAAGGCTTGTCGCACTATGGTTGTGGGTTCGATTCCTGCAGCTTTGTCCGACACGACGGGTTATTCCCCACCCTGCAGGTTGTCCTTTTCCTAAAACTATAGTATTATAGTATTCCAAAAATAATCTTCAGAAATACTTTAACCTTAAACAATAATATCCATGGTTTAACTTAATCCATTCCAACCTTTATAGTTATCCAAAATACTTCTGTCCAACTTACAGTCCAAATTTTATAAGGAAGGTAAACATAATGAAGATCCTTTTTTCCACATAACAACATGTGAACACCTTCATCATGTATTCTTTTTAAACATACTGAATTACCATGATCCCTTATTCCTTATAGAATACTAGATATACTCTTTCTATCCAAAAATGTATACAAATCATCAATCAGTTTCAAGGAAGTTAAGAATATCCAATATAATTTATCCAAATCAATCACGTCTTATTCCAAAATCACTATCTCGGTATCAGAACCATATTATGGTTTATCTTTCTCTCAACCATATATTTTCCAAAAATATAACCTACTGTGGAGTCACTTTTCTTGGTTCTACACAATCTCAAGTCCTTGATAAATTAGTACTGCAGTACAATCCTTATATACTCCATAATTATTATAACCAGTACATCATTGATACAACACTCAAATTACAAAATTCTTTAATAACAACATAATAACTCTAATCATTACTCCTCATCTGTGGTAGTATCATAACTTGATTATTATCCAATAACATCATTTGGGGCATACTCTGATGATTTGGACATTGGTTTGCGTAGTGTCCCCAATCCTTGCAGAAGAAGCATTGTACATTTGAAACCATTTTCTTACCCTTGCAGTCACGCACTTTGTGTCCTTTTTCTCTACACTTATAACAAACTCCCATTCCCTTTAGGCAAGTTCCATGATGTTTCTTCCCACAATTACCACATATTGGAAAATTCTTCTTTCCCCTCATCCCTTTATCCATCATTCTCTCTTCCATCCCTTTCATCTCTTGCTTCGCTTCAAAGCCATAGGACTCAGAGAATTCTTTAATTATCTTATTAACACATGATAATATTTCTTCATATGTTGAGAACACATGGGAGACTATTTCCCTTCAAAATGTTGGCTTAATACCGTGAAAGATACGATCCTTCTTACTCTTTGGATCATACATATTGCTGGAGTTCACATTCCTTCTACTGGGCACCATTTCCATACAATGGCATAAACTAGGTTAGTTTATGAATCAAAATACATAATTCCATACTTGTAAAATACTTAACATAAATTGAACTATTTATGGACATAATCGATAATCATAAAAAGGTTTTATTTGAGGAATTATATACTCATAACCATTCATAGTGGTTTGTAAAGAAAATGGGAATTATCCTAAGCATATCCCCCGGGAGTGTCGTAACCAAGAGTGTAGCAAGGCCCGTTGTCGTGCACCAGTTCCCGTTCGAGTCTAGCTCAAAGCGGTGTTTTCGGGTTTTACCCCTAGGTACATCTGTGCCAGAGCTGCCTCTACCTTCTCGTATCCAGACAGGGATGTATTGCTTGGAAAACTCATAACATCTCTATAATACCAAAATTCTAGGAAGTTCTTCTATACTAATCCTCAAAGTCTATCTTCGGGCTATGTGCTCTAATCAGAGTTTATCTAAATCTAGCTTCCAAGGTTAGTACTAACCTCCCTCTGATACCAACTGTAACGCCCCGACCCCAGCTACCCAGAGTCGGTGCATTACTTCGTAACATTGGCATGATCACAAAAGATCAAGTCTCGAAAGACCGATTAGTTTAGTAGCCATGGAAACACTAGATACATTCGTAAACGTTACATTACATCATAAAGTGAAAAACTACTACAACATAGTCTCCATAGTCCACACTTCTATCCTCTTCGGACTATCCCTGCAGGTCATTCATAAAATACTTCTTCACATCCTGGAAAATATTAAAACATTGAAAGGGGTGAGCTCGGATGCTCAGTAAGGTTAACAATATAGCGGAAGCTTTCATAAATAAACATAAAAATTTAAGGCAATGTATAACTAAAACAAAATCCTTTTAAACTTGAACTTCAACATAATATGGCAAAAGTAAAATGAGATAATGCCATTCACTTCTTCACATGGATATTCTACTGGTCGAATAATCACATGCAATATCAATAACCACTTTCATAATGATGGAATGCATAATGCCAAACTATCATAACCACGTAGTCAAGGCCTCGTGCCAAGACCACAAATAAGATTTTGTCAAGGCCTCGTGCCAAGACACTAGTTTGTCTCATGAGACCTGTCGATGCATCGAGGAGATATAGTGGGCTCCACCCGTCACTTATTAAGTCCAATGCATTCCTCATATGAATAGTTTTAAACATATCATAAACCATAATATAATCGTATCACATAAAACAGGCATAAAGGAAACATAACATTTCCACATTTCAATCACAAGATATCAATACAACACATTGATATAATAAAAACTATTTAAAAACCATTTTCAAAACCAAAATAAAAGAAAGTTAAAACTTTGTATTTATTTTTCATTAAAAAAATGATGGCTTGTAGAGGAAGCCGAAACTCAAATAATGGTCACGGCGGCGGAGAAGTCGTTGTCGCCGCATATGTACAGAAAGAAAAACATTCTCTTTTTGTCGTTTAGTAAAACGCTTCGTATAAAAAGATTCCTTTTGAATAAACGTAAAAGTCAAAGGGGTTTATACACCGTATAAAAGAAAGTTGTGTATAAAACCAAATATGACTCAATGAAAGGAGATTGAGACGAAGTCCTTAAAAAGATCATTTTTAAAATAAAATAGATCTATTATGTGTATTCACTATAGGTACATATAAAGAATACAAAATAATACATAATAATATCATGACATAATTGGAAAGTAGGAGATTAACCCAAACAATGGAAGTTAGGTTAAGAAGTTCCCTTACCTTGCGTCCTGTCCTGACTCGACCGTTCTTTAACCTCATGAATAATAAACTAGAGTTAATTTATATTTACTTAAGAACCTTTTTCATGTTAATTATTCCTTTTATATCCCTTATTACCATGTTATGAACATTATTTAATTATTTAAGTTAATAACGGTCGTTTTGTCGATCTTTGGTACTTGAGTCAAAAATAAACTTCATATAATTACAAGTTGTTCATGTGGTGAAATATCCATTATATCCAGAATTATATTCATGATGTAGATATCATATATATCATATATATATAGTATATACATTCATTCATAATGTCACGTAACATTTAGAGGTAAGAAATGAAATGCACCGTTCATGGAGACGGTAAGCCGTACGTACGCATGAACGCTACTTTCATTTCTATTTCGTATTTAATGGAATGAAATCATAATGATATAAATTTATAATATAATTAAAGTATAATATAGTGTATAATACCATTTAATCTATCCTTTATACATCCCACATATGGCATTAACGATTCAAATCACTTTGAGGGGGCGGTAGTCCGCACTTCCTAAAATGAAATTATCGCACTTTACCCATAATGGAAATCATAAAGTTTGCCATAAATAAGAAATACAGAAGCATAATTAAAACATAAACATATTTTATATCATATATAAATATAGTGACATCTTAATGTCCACCTTTGAAGGTGTTATATGAGTGTTGAACAATCATCGTTTCGTGAGGCAGAAATTCACCATCCACAGAAACCGTATGTTCTTTAACCATTAGATGTAGGTGTGTGTAAGTGTAGCTCGAATCCTTCTTATAACAACATCCTAGTATATTTAGGATACTGGTTTTGTTACAAAAGAAATTAATAAAAAGAGTTTAGGGGGTTGGAGAAGAAAAATAAAACAAAACAACATTAGAGAAGACATTACCTCAAAATCGGGTAACTCTTTTTGATTTGAGCCAAAGGCTTCCTTGGGAAGAGTTCTGCCCAAAGTGAGTCTTCTAGGAGTAAGAGGGGGAAGTTGGGAGAGTATTTGGGCAGAGTTTGGCCGAGCCAAATGGCTTGAAGGTGTGAATAAGGTGGGAGAGGTGGGGGCCTTTTATAAGTGGAGAGGAGGGGCACTTTTGGAAAGATTGAAATGTTACATTATTACACAATGTTTTTCGGATTCTAAAGGTCCCACACTTATATAATTCGTGGATAAGGTGATAAGGGTTCGAAATATACCCATCCAATAGTCTTTGTACAAGTTTAAGCCTTGGATTTTACATTATCTTTTCATTTTATTAAAATCGTTAAATAATGAGGTCATCGCTGCATCATAATGATGTTATAAATAATTTAATTTATTTAATGTCTAAAAATTATAGAAAAAATACTATGATGTAGGAAATATTTTTATCTTTATAATGAATATTTATAGTCAAAATTTGGACTTGTGTAACCCCAATTAAAAACTCTTAGTAAAACAACTCATGTTTGTGTCAATTTAATTTTAACATTAAATAAATATATATTAATGTCATTTTCCAACCAAAGTGGATCCATGGTGTCCCCAAGTTGACCCATGAGTTTTCTTGGTCGTCCATGACTCATCCAATAGGAGTAGGACAAGTGTCAAGCTCATCTCATATTATTAAAACATTATTTTTACCTTAAACTACACTAATTACCTCTAATCGCGATTAAGAACTTAAAAGTTACTATTCACCAAAAAATTATTTTAATCTCATTGAACCACATTTTTCTTCTTAATTACAACCATGTATGTCGGATTTTTGAAAATCAAATCACAGAAGTGGTAATATTTCATTTTAACGAAAAATCAGTTTTTAACAACCACTTAGTGGTTTCACTATTCATAAAAAATTGAAGTTTTTCAGAATAAGGCCAAAATTTCACCCTAAGATATAATTGATATTCCGAATTCAAAAATGATGTCTATTTTACAAAATTCCAAACATATAGGTTGCATTAATTAATTTTATAATTAATTCTCGCTGTTACAACAAATAGCGTGTTTTTAAGAAACAATTTATATCAAAAGATTGGCAATTGTTTATGTCCAATTTCAATGTTAAATTAATTCTAATGGACACCATTGGATAAAATGGTAAAAATATATTCTAATTATACTTTAAAACCACTAAATAGTATAATTTATCACTATAAATTATTTTGATTAAAAAAGTTGTTTTTAAGTATTTTTCACTATTCATAAAAAAATAGAAGTTCTCAGAAAAATACCAAAAATTCAACATAGGCTAATTTCGATATTCCGAATCCAAAAATGAAGTCCATTTTGATAAATAAAATTTATAAAATTTCAAAAAGTAGGTATTACTATTCACAACGGCTAGTTTAATTCGTTGTGGTGTGTGTTAGAGCTCGAGGTTGCGTACAACACACGCTATTGCATTATTCGAAGTGAAACGTACCGTGGAAGCTTGGGGTGTTACAACTTGGGGTCTAGATGGATGGTGGGATTGAACCTTGGGGAGGTTTCCTACGTACCCTGCATTGGAAAAGATCAAAGTCCTCGTATTTCGGGATGGTGTGGGGATTACAATCTAGGATGCCCGAAGTGTTGGTGAACCGACGTGAAAATGGTCGGAGCAACCAGGTGTCGGTCTTGAACCTCATGGAGGCTTCCTATGTACCTTTTCTTGGCAAGGATTAGAGTCCTCGTAGTTCAGGATGGTATGGGAGAACCAACGTGAATGGGGGTCGGAACGACCGGTGGTTGGGCTTGAACCTCAGGGAGGCTTCCTATGTACATTGCCTTGGCAAGGATCAAAGTCCTCATAGTTCTAGTGGTGTGGGCGAAGCGATGTGAATGGGGGTCGGAATGACCGGTGGTTGGGTTTGAACCTCAGGGAGGCTTCTTATGTACCTTTCCTTGGCAAGGATCAAAGTCCTCGTAGTTCGGGTGGTGTGGGTGGACCGACATGAATGGGGGTCAGAACGACCAGTGGTTGGGCTTGAACCTCGGGGAGGCTTCCTACGTACCTTTCCCTGGCAAGGATCAAAGTCCTTGTAGTTCGGGTGGTGTGGGATAATCGACGTGAATGGGGGTTGGAATAACCGGTGGTTGGGCTTGAATCTCAGGGAGGCTTCATATGTACCTTGACTTAGCAAGGATCAAAGTCCTCGTAGTTTGGGTGGTGGCTTGGGGATTACACTCTAGGCTACTGAGAAAGCATGTCATGGTTGGTGCTTTCTCTAAGCCCACGTGAGTCATGCTCGGTGTGAGAAACAAGAGGCAGCAAAGACCTGATTATCACGTCACGAAAGGTGAGTCCATGGGAAATGGAATGGGGCTTACACGTGGTTAGTGGCCCGGAGAGAGATAAATTGGGATTTACTCTAGGATGGAGGCACGATGGTGACAAAGCCCGAAGAGAGAGGTATTTGGCACCAAGGAAGAGAGGAGGAGCAGAGATGCTACCTCCTTCAAGAAAGGATAGGGACTTACACCAAGGTGGTTGCCCCCCCCCCCCCCCCCGCGGACAGGCGCCACTCCAAAAAACAGGATCTCATTCCATGTAGGGAATGGTCACACTCCTGTGGAGACCAGTGGGCATGTAGAATGTCCAAGGTGGGGGACCCCACGTAGGATGCATGGGGGGAAGGTCACAGTTTAACGTCATGTGCTGAGGATAAGGGTGCTTGGCAGTTTAATGTCCTGCAACTTGGACGAGGTGGGATCACTCCGTACCCCTATGACTTACGTAACTGATACCTCCCGCCCCTTGGGGGATGGAATTCATCATCAATGACATGGCTAGGGGGTGTCATGAGGTGATCCCATTGGGGGTCCACATTAGCGTGACTATGCAAAGTAGCAATAGCTGTTAGCGTGCCTATGCGAAGAAGCAGGAGACGAAGTAACGCATCGGGAAGTAATGACCAAGGGACTTTGAAATAACTTTGTGCAAACCTAGAGGGTCACACGAGAAAATGAATTGCAAAGAAGAGGGGTTCATAGGAAGGGGCCTTATAATGCTCTGGTGCTCCATGTAGTGGAGGGTGCTTGCGAAGGGGTGTGCTTTGCAAAGTGGAGTGTCTCAACCTAAGCATAAGGCATAGGTGCATATAGGAGGTGCTTCGCGAAGTGGAAGGGCACTCGTAGAGCACTGCCTCATGAAGCAAAGTTGCCTCATGAAACAAGGTGTTATGAAGCAATGAGCTTCACGAAGTACAGTGATCCTACCTTAGCATGTGGATCACATGTACGTGAGGGGTGTTTCACGAAGCATAAATGCTTCGCGACAACCTAGGACCCCTTGGGGATCCCCTTCCTTCGCGAAGGCCCGTGGGCTTCGCGAAAGGCATCCCTATCGATAGAGGGGGTTAAAACATGGAAAAGGGGAGGCACTTCTCAGAGAAAAAGTACCTCACATAGCTCGTGATTCGCAGAGCAGAGAGTGCTTCGTGATTCAGGAGCTAGGAAGTTGAAAGGTCGGATTTTCCATCCGTTGGGCTCAAGGGGAGCCCTATATTTATAGGCAAGAGGCACCATGAAGCAAAGTTCACTTGGTGCAAAGCTGGATTTTGGTTGCTCCACAGTGGGCTCGCGAACGTCAAAGGGGTCGCGAAGCCTCCCGCCTCCTTGCTCTGTGGTGGGTCGCGAACGTCAAACTGGACCGCGGAGCATCCCACCTCCTTGCTCCGTGGTAGGTCGTGAACGTCAAACTGGACCGCAGAGCGTCCCGCCTCCTTGCTCCGCGGTGGGCTCTCGAATGTCAATGGGGTTCACGGAGCCTCCTACCTCTGTGCTCCGCGGCGGCCGTGGGGCCAAGGGGACTCTACGAAGGGGCTTCGTGAGGTAGCGACTCTTGCTTTCTGTTTGTACTTCTTCTTGTTCCCACATCTTGGCACCAACAAATTCCCCCCTTAGACTTGGAGCTGAGGGGAAATGAAGGGTCAAAGTCTGAGGGTCAATCGTCAAAATCCCTCATCCATCCGCGATGTTGTCTCGCGAAGAGGGCTCGCCAGGCGGATAGGCAACGCATAGGCTGAATACGCTGTGAATCTCGACGCGATATGGACGTGCCGCAAAGCTTCAGAGGTTGCCGCCTAAAAATATGGGAGTTGACCTCTCTTTTTTTTCTTTTTTCTCTCTGCGAATTTGTCCTTTAGTGCTCTTGATTCGCGAAGCTCCACGTACTCCGCGATTGCTCTCCGTAAAATGGGCTTGTTGCTTCACGGCACACAACGAGTCTTTGAATCCATGATAGGGCTTTGCAACTCCGTGTTTGAAGACCGAGGCAGGGCCCTGTGAGCAGGCTTTGTGAATGAGCTCCGCGAACGAGCTTCAAAAACCAACCCGAAAATCATCCGAACTTTAAAACTGAATGGATCATCAAGAAGCTGCCCAGGGGTCCTTGTGGATGCCACCCAGAGTGATGAGATGGTGAACAGTCTGGGTCTCAGGGAGTTAATTTTGAGCCACTCTGACCATGGTTCATTGGTGGCATTGTTTTCAGAGAGCCAGAAGAACTACCCACTGTGTAAGAGGTTTCCCTTGTATGGATTCGGGCTGAGGGATGACGTCTTCATCCCAGAAGGAAGTCGGGACAAACCATCTTACTGGTTTAGGAGCACGCTATTCCAGCACCGATGGTTCAGGGTGGCTGACGGCCATGCCCAGGAAGACTTCACACCTATCATTTTTGACTGCTTATACAACCATTGAATAATGTATATGGGAAGGCATTACAACCAGAGACGTCTCCCCCTCTGTAACAGATGATATTGAAGGTAGCTTTGAGGAACCCGAGGAAGGGGTGGTCCGAGGAGTGGGACCTGCGCCAGGGTGGAAACTTTACAGACGACTGGGCCTGGGCCTACTGAGTAAGCGCCTTGTGTGAGGAGTTCGGTTCAGAGCTAAGGAGAGTGGGTTTGTATGAGGCGGCTTGGGCCTCCCAATTACACATCTATCAACTGAAACAACTAATACTAGAGTTGTTGAGTAGATGGTCGTCGAGGACCAAAACCTTCCATATGCACCATGAGGAGGTCGGGATTAGCTCGTGGGATGTCCACCAGATTTTGGGGGTCCTAATACTGGGGGGCTATGTACAATGAATTCCTCCCCATCATGAGTGTGTGGGAGGATCCAGAGAAAATTATGCAGCTGGAGATGGCATTGATGGAGCTGGTGCCGGGAGATGACAAGGAAGTAGTAAGGGATGTCCACTTTAGGCGGTGGTTCAAATAGTTCCTGAACTTCCCGAAAAATAGGCATCTTTCGACGAGGCCTCGAACTTTCCCGAAGGGGGCTCAATGGGGGAAAGTATCACTCATACTAGTAGATATTGGAGGAAAGCCAGTGGAAGACCTGGGGGTTTAATGTCAGCACCGAGCAGCAACCAGTAGTCAGGTTGGCAACGTTCATCGTGACTCTTATTTGTGGTTGGATCCTGCCGGTGAGGGATACAAACATGGGCGTGCAACCAAGCACATTCATCATGGTGTCCATGTTGTCAACGGGAAGGCGGGTCAACCTAGGGATCCCGATGCTCGCTAAACTGTATAAGATGTTGTGGCATATCAGCGAGGGGAAGAGGCCACAGAGGACATGTGGGACATTCCACCTCCTGTATGGGTGGATAGCGGCACACATCAGGGGGGTTTACGAATACCTGAACCCCATCTCTCCTCCAGGCTTGAACTTCCGCCCATCCATCCTGAAAGCTGCGGGGAGCTTTCCAGCCAAGCTGACCACACCGTCGGTTCTGAACCGGGTGTGGAAGGTGGAGGAGTTTAATTTCTATCCATTTCCATTACTGACGGGGGTGTTCACTGATTATGGACAAGGAGTGGAAGAGCACTGGGCCTATCTCCTGGCCTTTCGAGGTGGAGTCCTTATGGAAAGAGTGAACCGTGAGCCCCTCTGTGAGCCGTACACCCCGCACCGATTTTCCCAGAAATTTCGGTGTATGCAGTGGCTAACCCCATGGGTATATTTGGAGGTGCTCCATGAAGAACACCCATGTTTGATGAGGCAGATGTGGCTCATGTTCACATGGGAAGATGAGAAGATGCAGAACAAGTTTCCTTCGCCGACCGCTGTCCTCGGGCTAGTGAAGGAATATGCCCATAGTTGGGAGGCGGCCTACCCGGGGGAGATGCTGAAGCAGCCAACCATTCGGGTTAGTGATGGTGAGCTTCCCCGACCTCAGGGCCGGGGCCAGAAGGCAGTAAGGGAATCCTGGTGTGGCAGGGCTATTGTAGCGGCGAGGCCCACACCAGTTGAGGGGGAAGCAGTAGTGGAAACGAGCTCGGTGGTCCCAGAAGAACAGAGCCATCCTGAGGGGAGGCCACCTAGAGGATTCCGGAGAATACCTACTCAGAATCCGGAGAAGCGGCTGCGCCACATTGACATGACGGAGAATGCTATCTTCCCGGAGGCTTGGGACATCTGGGAAGTCAACCGAAAATTCCTTACCCCGTCTGAGATGTGGAAACACCTGAATGGTCTTGGGATGGACTTGCTAGGGATATTCCCTATCCGAGCCATCTTTGCAGTGTCCCAAGCAGAGGCATATCAATACCTGGTAGAGCTTGAGGACTTTGTGCATTCCCGGGGTGCCCCGCGTCCAATGACAGATCAAGTCAAGGTGTTGCTCGATCGCACTACTCCTCCGCAGTTGACGGCTACTGATTTAAGGGAACGATTCCCTCTATTGGAAGAATCGGAATAATCATCCTGGGGGGACAAGGTCGGGAGAGGGAGCCTATTGGAGGAGGGTGAAGTCAGAGATTAAGCCTTGGACTTTGAGGAGTTCACAAAGGCCCTCGTGGTAAAATCCTGATCCCATTCTCTAGGGATTGCTTCCAGGTTATCCTAGATTCCTTACTAATATCTGAACTGTGCAGGAGGATCTCATACAGAACTTGTTCTTGCCCCTTAGCAGATGCTGATGCAGGGCCTTCAGGATCTACACCTGCGGTTGCATCAATTGTTGTGCCTAACAGGGCTAGGACACCTAAGTTGGCTTCTTCGGAGCTTTTAGACCTTTTGACCATATACGGGGGGCCACGTCTCGGGGTTCCAACGACGTCAACCCGAGAACGAGACCAAGAGTTCGATCTTTGTAGGTATCCTCTACCAAAATTATGATTGTCACCCACTGACCATGTAAACTAACGTCCATGTCCCTTCTTGGTGTGTACAGTTCTTCAAATGGCATGGGGCACCTTGGCGAGGTTGGTCGGGGCTTCCGGCGGCATCCTTCCCTAGGGAATGTCGGTGATCGTGGAGGCGGATATCCAAACCGACCTAACTACGGTGATCCCGATCACTAGTGGGACCATCAGTGGGGTTGTGCCTGAGATTATTAAGGTGGGATCCAATGATGTGGATTAATCAGATAGCCCAGGTCCCACCACGCCTGATCCAACACCAGATGCGGACCCTGATGATGATTTCCTGAGGGCATTCCCCGCATATGAACCTACCAACCACTCTGACTGGCATGAGACAACTTCTGATGAGGAGGAAAACAAAATAGTCTATCGCCGATCATAGAAGCTGATCACGCGCTTCATTGATAACACCCCCAAGAGCTATGGCTGGATGAGATGGACAGACTTCGCTCATGACTGCGTGAACTATGTGCTGGGGGATTGGATGCCCAACGTCCTCACATGCTTGTCTAAGATCTTATGGCGGAGAAGATTCAGGATTATGACCGTGGCCTCAGTGTGGGCTGGCAGTAGAGGAAAGCGCTGAACATCAAGAAACTCTGGGAGGCTGAAAACGAAGTTCAGCGACTGCGGGTCTGGGCGGATGAGCACTCAACCTCCCTCTATGAGCAATCAGAGCTAATATTGTGATTGAAGGCCTAGATGGCCGAGGCCGAAGATGGCATGAAGTGATCCTCCGAGTAAATGGTTGTTATTCAGACCGACGTGGAGCGGGCCTAGATTACTGCCGATGAATTGTGCCCCATTGCTACCGAGGAGGAGTGGGAGCTGAACAAGAGACAACAAATCCTGGATGCCACAAGACAGAGGGTGGTGGAGCTGCAAATTTCTTTTGATGGGATCAACCCATCCATGGGAGGGGTAAACCCTCAGGTGTTGTAATGAACGTGACTTCTAAATGTACTTTCATGATTTAATTATTACATTCTAGCTTCATGCATGAGTTTCGTTATTTGTGTTGGTTTGTTGTATCCCTGTGACATTTGTGGGGCATCCAGCGATCATTCCCTAAGCTCACGTGGGTCGGGCCCGATGTGAGAAACAAGGGGTGACCACCTTATTACTCTATTCAAATGTGGGAGTGAAAACCAAGCTTCAGGCATCCAGGGGCTTGGACAGCCAATCCGGATTCCTGGAAAGAAAGGGGAAAATCTTACCAGAGAATGAAGCTCTCAGAACAGTAGAATTACCATCTTCCCAGTGTGCTCTTGTGCATGAACGGGGTAATGCCAGGGTCGTTAGAATTAATCCGAACATAGGGAATGGGAAGTGTGAATTATGATACCCCAGATTCAGAACATTGTGGGGATGACATGACAATGAAGGATAATTGTTGACGGTGTTCGAAACATAGTATCCTAATTGAGTTAGCCTGAAATGGGGATAACAAATGAGGGCCGACTGCTGACCATGTTCGAAACACAGGGCCTGACTCGAAATGTTATCCATTAGTCTTACGGAACGTTAGCCTAGGACAGTAGGCGAGCCATAGTCTGAGCATCCATACTGTTAGGGGGTTCCTTCATATGTGAAAAGGGACAAGGGTCCAAATAAAGGGGCACGCAAAGCGTGTAGGGTGGAGTGATGGGTTGTTCGAATGGAGTCCAACACTCTTGAAATTATGCCACCGTGGTGAAAACATATTGGATGGGCACATCGGTATGATCAGGGATCAAACACAATTCTAAACAGGACTTTTCTGGTAAGGACTTGGAATGATCGGTAGTTTTACGTCATACCAACAAGGATGATGGACACGTAGTTTAACGTCATACGGTGAGGAAAGTGCACATAGTTTAAAGGTCATACTTCCTAGACAAAGATTGGGTCTGAGGGACCTGAAGGGTTAATGACCCTGAGGACGAGCCCAAGGTGAAATTCTTGGGTGTCGCTACGTATCTCGTAAGGATGAGAATCAAGCCAAATGTAGTTCTAGAGGTACAGCATGGTCATAGACCAATGCTGGCAAGGGGGGATCCTCTCTAGAGAGGAATCTGAAGCATCCCATTATTATTAGGGGGCATCCTGAACTTGTTCAGGGTAGAACAGTAATTTAGTGTCATGCGTCAAGGATACAAGGAATTGGGCAGTTTAACGTCATGCGGTAGGACGAATAGTGGAAGGGGATATCCCTAGGAAGGGAATATGTGGTGTGATAGCTATAAACCCGACGTGAATGAGGACTTGAAGTCTGGATCACACCACGTATCCCCGGAAGAAGTTCTTTAGGTCAAGGGACCAAAAGAGAAAATTAGGCTGGGCCCAAAATGAAGTGGCCAGGCGATCCTACGTACCCCATTAGGATGAGAATCAAGCCACATGTAGTTTTGAGAGTGTAGTTTAACATCATGTGGGATGAAGGGTATGGCTAAGCTAGTACACATCCTACCAAAACTACTAAGCCCACGTGAGTTGTGATCGATGTGGGAAATAAGAAGTGGTGGTGGAACTTTCCTGATGCAGGAAGGAACATGTTAGGGGTGAAGGGATTCTAGGTGAATGTCGTCCTAATGATGCTAACTCGTCCATGCAATGCACCTAGATGCACGAAGGAGTAAAACCGAGTATGTCGGAATTCCACTTGAACATAAAGAAGTGGAAATATGTGAATCATGATGCTTGAGACTTGGACCACGATGATGGTGGCATGACGATAAGGGATAACTGTTGACTGTGTTCGAAACACAACATCCATATCGCGTTAGCCTGGTATGGGGATAGATAGATGAGGGTCGACCACTGACTATGTTTGAAACACAGGACCTGTCACAAATGTTGTATGAGGTCCTTAGGAACGTTGGCCTGAGACGGTAGGTGAGACGAGGCGGCATGAGACCAGGCCATGAAGGGGGTCCCTTCGGATGTGGAAGAGGATGAGGATCCAAATAACAGGATCACGAAGCTTGGACATGGAACAAGGGGAATATCCCCATGAAAGTTCCACACTTCGGGCCCTGTCAAAATGCATCTGAATATGATAATGAGACATATCAGATAGAGGGATTCGAGTCCCTTCCCAAGGACAAGGGTCCTGGGGTTGCATGCTTTAGACTTAAGGTCCTAGAGTGGACCATTAAGGGGTGGCTTGATTTAATGGACTGTGCATAGGGTGGTGAAACAACAAAAAATGACGTGCAGTTCCCATAGGGGGATCTTAGTTTTGGGTCATAGAACTTAGACTGGGGAAAATACTTGGGAAGCACATGGTGCGGTAAGAGGTACTCGCCACACCACATGTTCCCTAAATGAGTTCGGGCCAAGGGACTGAAAAAGAGAGGCAAGATTGTAGATTCTTGGGGCTGGACCCAAAGACGAGATGCTTGGGCGTTCCTACGTATCCCATGAGGACAGGAATCAAGCCAAATGTAGTTTTGGAAGGTGTCGTGCAATTTAACGTCTTGCAGAAATGATGCGGAGTGGTCTTAGTTTATGGTCGTAGAACTCGGACCATGGATGGTAGGAAATGCGGGAGACACACGGTGATGTGATTACACAACCTGGCGTGAATGGGAACCTGGGGTTCTGACCACCATGTGTTCCTTGGGGAGGTTTTAGGTTGAGGGACCGAAAACAAAGGTTAAGGTGGGCCCGAGACAAGGTACATGACCTTTCCTACATACCCCATGGGGATGGGGATCAAGCCATACGTAGTTCTAGAAGATGGCATGGTAAGATACCAGTGCCCGGGATAATAAGGTCGCATGGGTCTGGCCCTTGCATTGAAAGGAGCAGTATTTGATAGATCTTGTTTGTCCCTTAGGATGAATGGTGTTTTGTGTTTTTTTTGTGAAGTAATGGACCTGAGATAGAAAATCCAGGCATCGCCACAAGAATCAAGCCGTATACAGGCATTGAAAAATGGTATGGTGTGTGACCGATACCAAGCATGATGTCCCCTCGAGTGAGGATACCACGATGTAGTGCCGTTTTTTCGTCGTGCATCCAGGACGATAATGTCACAGTTTAGGGTCATGTGATGGGACCAGGCAACATAGTTTAACATCATATGTCCTAAAACTATATAGGAGAGATGAGGTTTAGGAGGGGAATGCGCACAATGCGATAAAACATACCTGACGTGAATGAGGACTTGGTCCACATCACACCATTCACAATTCCATGAGAGAAACCTTGGGCCAAGGGGCCAGGAAAGATTAGAGGAAAAGGCGCAGGAGAAAATATTTCCCAATTGAGTTGGACTCGGAGACGAGATGTCCGGATGTTCCTACGTATCCCATGGGAATGATAATCAAGCCACACGTAGTTCTTGAGGGTGCCTTTTAACGTCATGTAGGACAAGAAGTAGGGGGCTAACTCCTAGAAAGGGGTGTACATGGTGCGGCTAATGAAAACCCGATGTGAATGGGGACATAATCCCATACCAGGCCACACAGTCCCGTAAGAGTCAAAGCCCTGATGGAATTCAAGTTGGAACCAAAGACAAGATGCCTAGGCATTCCTACGTATCCCATGAGGATGGGAATCAAGCTGTATGTAGTTCTAGAAAAGACCTTAGTTTATGGTCCTAGAGCTCGGACCATGGAGAAGCAGAATCCTTCCAAATAGGCGCAAACCTCAGTCCAATCCCTAAGCATACGTGACTTGAACTCTATGTAGGAAACAAGGGCGGAGGAGATCCTTGCAATACATGGAATGTGCTTAAAGAGGAAGTCAGTGCGGAGCCCTGAAGAATGCTGTACCACGGCTTTTTCCTCTTAACGTGCGAATGTTCACTGAGGGATAACACTCGGAATGTCGAGATTCCACTCGGACATGATGGGGTGGAAAGTGGTGTGAATCATGTGACCGATGTTTTGGGCTTAATGGGGTTGGTGTGATGATGGAGGATAACTGTTGACTGTGTTTGAAACATAGTATCCATATCATGTGACTTGAAATGGGAACAACAAATGAGCGTCGATCACTGACTGTATTCGCAACGTGGGACTTGTATCAATTTGTTGTTTGAAACCCTCGAGGACGTTGGCCCATGATGGTAGGAGGACCCTTGGGCCGAGCATCCATTCCATGTGGGGGGTCCCTTCGGCTATGAAAGATGATGGGAGACCTAGTAAAGGAGAACACGAAGCCTAGAAGGTGGGTGGAGACATGTCCAGGTAAAGTCTGGAACTCCAGGTGTTGAACCAGAGTACTCTTGGGCACATTGGTGAATCACCGCAGAGGGTCGAGGGGCTCAACTTGAGAGCAACCAACTCAAAAAGAGATGGAGAACTCTCAGGAGAAAGAGGCACATGGCGTGGTTGTTACAAACCCAACGTGAATGAGGGCATAAGCCCGTACCACACCATATATCCCTCTCATGGAAGAATACAGGCCAAGGGGCCTAGATAATAGGGAGATTTCTGAGAGATGGGGCAGGGCCAATAGACAAAATGTCAGGGCGGTCCTACGTATCCCATAAGGATGGGAATCAAGACACACGTAGTTCTAGGAGATGTCATGTAGTTTAATGACTTGGGGCAAGGATATGGAGTAAGGGAAAGATACCCCAATGAGGGATGTGTACGGCACAACAAGTAACCTGACGTGAATGAGGACATAATATCATACCACACCGTACAATACTAAGCGATACCTCGGGCCCGGGGCCCGGGAAAGTCGAGGGACCTGAGGCTGGGCTGCAGATAGAAGATCACAACCATTTTGTAGTTTAACGTCCTGCATGGAGGACGATAATGATCTTAGTTTAAGGTCATAGATATCGGACCATAAATGTCTAGTTTAATGTCATATGCATGGGACAATTGAATGAAAAGGGTGAATCATCGTGCCTCTGGAAGACCACTGGGTGGCAACGATGATAAAGGACAGTTTTTGACCAAATTCGCAACACGTCATCCCTCCCCCCTTGCGTGACTGAGGCAATCAATTGGGTGTTGACCGTTGACCGTATTCGCAACACGGGACTTGTACCAATTTGTCTCTCAAAATCCTCGGGGATGTTGGCCCGAAATGGTAGGATGACCCTTAGGCTAAATATCCATGCCATTCGGGGGTCCTTTTGGATATAGAAACCCAAATGATGGGGCTCGCGAAACATGGCAGGGCCTATGTTCGCGGAAGGGAAGATATGGTGAGAAGAATGTCTCACGAGGATGTGTGGGGTGTGGAAAAATAGCCCCGACGTACATGAGGATGTGAGTCCAAACCGCACCGCACACTCCTGAATGAGGACTAGGGCCAAGGGGCTAGAAGGGTCAAGAGACCAAAAAGGGTCGAGGTTTCCGAGGGTCGAGGGACCCTAGGGGAGATTCTAAAGTTTGGACTGGGCCATCGGAAAAAATATCTGGGTGATCCTACATATCCCATAAGGATGGGAATCAAGCCACACGTAGTTCTGGAAGGCCATGCAGTTTAACGTCATGCGGTGAGGACGTGGGAGAATAGAAGAACGAGAAGGGAGTACATGGTGCGACCCTCATACTCCTGACATGAGTGGGGGATAAAGAAGCCTGCACTACACCATGGTCTTCAAGGAGAACTATAGCCAGGGGATAGTCAAAGAAAGATTTTGGGGGTTGGACTCAAGATGTGACATCTGAGCGTTCCTATGTATCTCATGCGGATGGGAATCAAGCCATACATAGTTCTGAGGGGTGCAGTTTAACATATTACGGGATGATGTACAGTTTAATTTTGTGCGGGACATGGAAGTTTAAGGTCATGCAGGACCACACTGTAGTTTAGGGTCGTGCAAGACCACACGGTTTAAGGTCATGTGGGACCATACAGTTTAAATTCATGCTGGACTCAAACACTCAGGAAAATTATTACTTGAGGAACTTGGTATTGGTAGGAGGAGTTATATTCTCACCATCCATGGTGACCAGGGAGTACACTCCGTTGGGGTAAACCCTATGAACAATGAAAGTTCCTTCCCATTTGGGCTCCAACTTGGGTGGTTTCCTGCCAGGTATCATTGGTGTCCTGAGGGCCAGTACCAAGTCACCTTGCAAAAAGGAGTGGAGGCAAACTTTCTTGTTAAAAGCCCTAACCATCTTGTTCTGGTGCCTTTCCAGATTGTGCAGGGCATAAAGCCTGTTCTCGTTGAGTACTTCAAGCTCAGCCAGACGGATTTCAGCTACTTTATTTGGCGCATGCCGGTCATAGATAGCTGTGTGCAATGAGGGAAACTAGATCTCGATGGGCAAGACAGCCTCCGCTCCATACACCAGGGAATATGGAGTCACCTGGGTGGAACTACGAGTCGTTGTCCGATAATCTCAGAGGGCGTTGGGGAGCTTTTCCTGCCAACTCTTCTTGTTCGGACCAACCATTTTCTACAAAATGTTAGAGAGGGTCTTGTCGAACGCCTCGATCTATCCATTCACTTGCGCATGGTAACGGGAGGTATGGTTAGAACGGATGTTGTACTTGACATACAATTTCTTCAGCTCAGCTGCTCGGAAGTTGGTGTCATTGTCGGTAAGTATGGTGCGAGGGACTCTAAATTGGTAGATGATATTGGAGCTCACGAAGTCAACGATGGAATGAGCCTTGACCTCCTTGAGTGGAACCGCTTCTTCCCACTTGGAAAAGAAATCTGTAGTGGTCAGGATGAACCAGCACTGGCGAACTGTCGCCGGTGGATATGGCCCCACAACATCAAGTCCCCAGACTGCGAAGGGCCAAGAGTACTTGGTAGTGTGGAGAGGCTTCGATGGACGATGCATGAAGTTAGCATGAACTTGGAACGCATGGAATCTCTTGGAGAACTTGATGCAGTCATGGATCATGGAGGGCCAAAAATACCCCAGTCTTCAGATATGATGGGACAGCTTCGGCCCGGTCTGGTGGGCACCGTAGGAACCAGCATGAACCTCCTACATGACCTAAGAAATCTCTACTCCTTGGATGAAAAGGTGGAGAACACCATCAAACCCGCGCTTGTAGAGGATCTGCTCAAGACTGGAACCACTCTGAAAGGTAAACTGCAGCGCGCGGCGTCGAATTCGCTCGCGCTCAACTTGATCTGCCGAGAGATTACCGTATTGGAGGTATTCGACCAAGGGTATCCTCTAATTAGGAGTCACTTAGATCCCTGCATCCGGGGGACCCGGGGGTCTTGACATGGAGGCGCCAACAGTAAGATGGCTTACCTGTGGGCTGTCATCATCATCTGGGGTGACAGGAGCAATGACTTTTCAGTGGGCCATGTGGATAATCAGATCATCCTGTTCGGCCTCTGCAAGTGATGCAGTTAGGCCTACCAAGGCGTCTACTCTACCATTTTGTGACCGAGGGACATGGGTAACCTCTGACCGAGATGGGAACTGGGCCATTAGCCAGAGAGTACGCTCCAACAATGGTATGAGCTCTAGCTTTCTGACGATATAGTCACCATTGATTTGCTTGATGATTAGCTCAGAGTCCATTTTCACATGAAAATGGGGCACGTTAATCTCCAGGGCCAGCTCGATACCATTAATGAGGGCTTGATACTCTACCTCATTGTTGGTGCAACCTTTTGACAGTAGGAATGAGTATGGAAGAACGGCCTGCGCCGGGGTAATGAAGATGATACCCAGGCCTACTCTGTTGAGCCTAGGGTCATTGAGCCTTTTACCAGTGGGGCTCCGGGAGGCACCATTGAAGTGAATTTGCCAACATGGGATGGCTTGGTCCACCAAGAGGATTGCCTCATTGGGAAAATCGAGGTCCAGAGACTGGTCCGCGGGGGTTGGATGGGCGGCAAGGAAATCTGCCAGTGCCTGCCCTTTGATTACCTTTTGAGGCACGAACCTGATATCGAACTGCTGGAGGATTACCGCCCACCGAGCTAGACGACCTGTCAACATGGGGCAGTTCAAGATGTACTTTAGTGGATCTACCCGGGACACCAGCTGTACCTCGTGGTGTTGTAGGTAATGCCGCATCTTCTGTACTGCGAATACCAATGTGAGGCACCTCTTCTCGATAGGGGAGTATCTGGTCTCCGTATCGAGGAGCATACGGCTGAGGTAGTAAAGGTTGTTCTCCATCCCCTCACTGTTCTTCTGGGCATGAAGGGCGCCGAGAGATCATTCCAAGGCAGTCACATAAAGGACCAGTGGCTTTCTGGAGATAGGTGGCATTAAGACCGGAGGCTGGAGTAGATACTGCTTAATTTCCTCGAATGCAGTCTGACATTCTTCATCCCACTCGTAGAGTGTGCCTTTCTTCATGAGCCAAGAAAAGGGCTTACACTTGCCGACCAGATTCACAATGAATCGGCGTATGTAGGCTAAGTGGCCTTGGAAACCCCTAACCTCCTGGATATTGCTCGGGGGAGACATTTGGCTGATGGCCTTAATCTTCTCCGAGTTAATCTCAATGCCCCGGTATCTGACAACGAAGCTGAGAAAATTTCCATAGGTGACTCTGAAAGTTCACTTCAATGGATTCATCTTCAGGTGGCAAGAACGGAGGAAGCCAAATAATTTCTCAAGATCCTTGAGATGGTCATGGTGCTGGAGGGATTTTACCACCAGATCGTTCACATAACATTCCACCAATGTCCCGAGGATTGGTTTGAATATGCGATGCATGGCCCACTGACAGGTGGCACCTGCATTCTTTAAACCAAAGGGCCTGACTTGGTAACAAAAAGTATCTTGTGGTGCCCTGAAGGTTGTAGACTCCTCGTCCTCGGGGGCCATTCGGATTTGGTTGTACCCAGAGTACCCATCCATGAAGGAGAGGGCTTGGAACCTAGCCATGGCATCAATCAAGAGTTCCGTCACAGGAAGGGGAAAATCATCCTTCAGACAGTAACGATTGAGATCCCAGAAGTCGATGCAGACTCTGATCTGCCCATTCTTTTTCTTGACTGGTACGATGTTGGCCAGCCATTTGGGGTACTGGACCTCCTTAAAGAAGTTGGCTCTGATGGGATTGTCAACTTCAGCCTCAACCATGACACCGTGAGAAGGGTGCATCTTTCTAGGAGGTTGCTTGAACCTGCGGTGATTTGTCGGAAGACCGAGGCGATGGATGACTACCTGAGGATCTAGTCCTAGCATCTCGTCGTAACTCCAGGAAAACACATCACAATGCTGTTTAAGGAAGTCTACATACCGTTGTTGCTCCTTGGGGGGGGCACAACGACACTTATCTTCATGGGTCTCAGATCTGCCTCGCTACCGAGGTTCACCTGTACCAATTTGTCGACTGTGGCAGAGACGCCTTCTTCAAAGGTAGGGGGAGCATCCTCTAAATCCTCTTCTTCACTTATGGAGGAGAGGCCCTCAGCGGGAGGAGTTTCTTCTGAGTCGGTCGATCCCAATGGGAGGTTGGTACCAGCCTGAGCGGTAATGGACGCCGCATCGGGGAACTCCTGTGTTGTTGCCACCATAGCGATGAAGGATGTTGATCCGATCCCATCTGGTCTTCGGCCCAAGGGGCCATGCTTGATGATGCCAAAGTAGTAGTGGTGCATCATCTTGAGCCGGTTTATCCTAGCCCAGCGAAACAAGAAGGTATGGCACACTGTCATTGCCATGAGGCGGACATCCCGATATCTTACAGGAGTGGGAGGATCTGGGATCACCTGAGCCTGATTTGTATAGGAATACGAGGTGATTTTTCGTCATCGCTTAGACTTGGGAATGTGTTTCCCCCTCGTTCTAGACACTACAAATCATTTCCCCATGTCCGGGGTTGTAGCCTCCAATCGGTGGATCAGAAAGATGTAGGCATCATCCAAATCTGTCCACGGGTCGGTCGCAGCTGTGGCATGCTCGACCTCGTTGGTTTGAATCTGTTTTTCTTTTCTCTTGTAGTAGTCGGCACCCAGATAGCGGGCTTCACAAGAGGCAAAGGGAGATGCGTCACCTTAGAGCATGCCCACTCGACCATTAAGGGAGTACTTGAGGCACTGATGATATGATGAGGGGACTGCCACATGCAGGTAGAGCCACAACCTACCCATCAATGCATTGTAGACGGTGTCCTGGGAGACAACCATAAATTCAGTGCTAGCGACTAGGCCCCCGAACTGGGTCTTCAAGCGGATCTTACCAACCAGTGTCTGTTCCGTCCTATCATAACCCTGAATCCTTAAGTCAGAGGGAGTTAAGTCATCCTCGGATAACCCCATCTTTCACAATGTCCGTGTTGGGATAAGGTTGATCCCAGACCCCGTTTCAACGAGACAACGACGGACTTCCATGCCATTGAACTGACTGGTGATGTACAGTGGGCGAATGTGCCTCGGTATGGGAGAGCCTTCATCATCTCCAGAGAATGAGATAATGGCCTGACATTCAGCATTCTCGATTGCCTCAGCATGGAAGGCTTCTGTAACTACTACCTCTGTCTCAAACTGGAGGGGGCTTCTTAAAGCCTCAGCAAGGGCCTCACGCATGTCTGACGACAGGCGAAGAGCCTCAAGGATGAAGATCCTTGGTGGGATGTCGGCAAGATGTTTGAGGACGTCGTACTTCCATGCCAGGTGCGAGCTTCTGCTTACAGGAGGTCGCTCTATGACAGGAGGTATGGTGGGCCCTGCCGACTAGATCGGCGACCGACTGGTGCTGGGAATGTCCCGCTGCTCACTAGTCGAAGCATATGGAGTGGCTACTGAAGGAGGGCCAAATGACTGAGATCGGCATGTAGCAGGGCATGGTGGGTCACAACGAGGTCCGGGCAGCTCTGCCTGATCCAGTATCACGAACGGCGGCAAAGGCGAACATGACGTCACCAGATGAGAAGGTCGTGTTTGCTGAGCTATGTGCTGAGCATGCTGCTTGGTTTCAGTAGCATGTACGGCCTAGATGGACGTGCTAACTGAAGCACTCCGACGACCCATATATCTACGGCTCCACCGACGCTGACGACGGCTGGGGACGTTGGGAAGGTCTGTCTGACGCTCCTCGCCGTCAGAAATCATGTAGGGGTTTACCAGCTCTACGGTGTTAACTGAGGCGTACCCTTGACTATCACTTGAAGAGTCATCCGCTACTAGGTGGATTCTGGGAGGAATCACCATCTCTGGGGGCATGAAGTCGTCGAGAGTACAGGATGACGATGGCATTGGCGGGGGACTTTGTTTTCCCTTGCGTCGTCGATGCTTTCTCTTCTGGGAAGAGGACGACTGAGATGACAATGCAGAAGTAGTGGTTGAGGCTTCTGACGGCTCTGGCTGGATCAGGCATGCACGGATGATACCATGGGCACGGGCAACCGTTTTTCGAGCCATCCAGTCGTCGTACTTCTGGGAACCATGGTTAGAAACCTGCTGCCACTCGCCCTCGCTGTCACTGTTGCTGTCTGGCCTCACAAAGATGCATGCCACCTATGCCGGGGCTGGGGCCAACCGCACTATGTTGTTATCCACCTGGTCTTGGAGCCAGTCCTTGAACACATATCACTGTTTAAGAGTGTTCCCCGAGATCCAGTGATAAGGGCAGTAGTTAGAGCGATCAGTGAGGTTTGCCTCTTCTAGTCTTCTGCACTCAGGAAAACGTACAATCCCCTGCTCTAAGGCGCTTCGGAAGTAACCGGGGACCTGAGCCTCGTTGAACGAGTAGGTCCGGTTCCTCCTGTCTGGAAAGGGGGCCCTTGGAGCTTGACCCTAACGAGGAGCTGTAGGAGCCTATCGAGGCAGTGGCGCCTGGTTATCTCGCCTAGGCAGCGGCAGTGCATTACGCGGGGGAATCTGCCAATTCCGAGGTGGGAACCGCTGGGCTGGAGGTTGCGCCTGAGGTGGAGGGCCTCTGCGAGACTGAGGATCTGGTCCCACTGGTAGCAGTTCTAGCTGCCTGGGGGCCTCTATTTGGGCCATTGCGGTGGGCTCAGCTCTGGAGGCCCTTCTCGCAGGAATTAAAAGAGGCAACGGACGTGTCTAGCTAGCCTGTTCCAGGGCTTCCTCTAGGCGTTGGGCCTTATCAGAGAAGTCTCAGGATCCCCCAGGGTAGTTATGGGTGATCAAAGAGGGGACCATGTTAGTCTTGACATTCCCTACACACATCATCAGTAGTTGATCCCGAGTCAGTGGAATGTCAAGAGAGTACGTGAGCCCTTTCCATTGGGCGACAAAGTCTGCGACGCGCTCACCAGGCCTCTATTTACACTTGAAGAGTTCTGAGATACTCATCTTCCAAGTGGTAGAACTGAACTGGTAGAGGAATTGCCTCCTGAGGTATTCCCAATCGGCTACTGACCTGATGGGGAGCTGGTTGTACCAGACAAACGCCGGTCCCTCCAGCATCTGCACAAAACACTGGAGTTTGGCGGCTTCCTGCTGTGCTAGAGTCCCTAACATGGGCCCACACCTTGAGATGAAGTGGGCCAGGTGCTGCGGTGGGTCCCTTATCCCGTTGAAGGGGGAAAAGGTGGGATTTCCAAAACCTAGGGGTGCTGTCATATCATCCACCCACGCTGGGTACGGCTTTCCATCAGGTGGGAGTGCCACCTGTCGTGTTTCCAACGCCTCGAGACGGTCAATGAGTGCCGCCATTGGATCATCCAGGTGGGGGTCCCTATCTTGATGGGGATCCCTGACCACCAGTGTATTGTCGGGTTCTTCAACACGGTAGGCATGTCGAGCAGCTCGTGGAGCGGCTGGCGGAACGACCTGTGGGGCAGTTGGGGGAGCCCGAGTTGGGTTCCAAGGGTTCCGCCGTTCAGGAGGATTCGACGATATATACCATGCTCTCTTGCCGTAAGCTCTGGCTTCAACCCTGTCCGCATGAACAGGATGATCGGGGTCACCCGGGGGTAGATCGCCAAGGAGAAGTTGTGCCTACCCCTGCTGTCCTGGCCGAGGATCACCGTAGTCTGGCCGTTGTTTCGCAGCGCGTTTGGCCAAAAGGTCGTCGACCAACTTCTTCTGTTCGGCAAGCTGCTGACGCAGTGCGCCCTTTTCAGAATCTTCCTCTGTCTTCTGCACTGAGGCAGACGGTTCTGAGTGTTTGGTGGCTCCAATGTGCTCCTTACCCTTGCTGAGATTCTGGCTGAGGACTAACGCCTCAGTGGGTGTAAGGAGACCCAACAGGTTTCTCTGTTGGTGAGTAACCCTTCCCGATGGATCCAATAGTGGTGGCACACCCTCAGGGGGGGAGGTCACCGTCAAGGAGTTCTAGCTCATTATCCTCTTCCGATAGGCTGGCCATGTTGACCGCGACTCTACCCGGGGGCATGTCCTCGATATCACATGGCAGGTCGGGTTGCCGCCGGATAGAGATGAAGAGGAGGGCAACATACTGCCCCCAACCATGGATCTGTACATGGGGGGAAGCCTCCTTGATGATCTTGCAGAGTACCTTGAAACTCTGGACGCAGCTTTGCTAGAGGGCCTTTTGGTGACCTGGTGACTCAAGGCGCTGGGCCCCGGGGAGTGCAGCCAGATCAACCAGACGACATTGTTCGCTGATGTCCTCAAAGTGTGCTTGGCTCTTCGGATACACCACTCACTGGTGGCGAAGGCAGAAGTGCGTTGCCCAGAGGGTTTGACGGAAGCACTCAACTTCCTCTGGGGTGAGGGATTCTGGCGCACAGAAATTCAACACTGCAATCGGCCACAACTTCTCAGGGAAGTGGTCCACCGCAAGGATACTCCATAAACTCCTTGGCTCGGATTCAGGGTCTAGCCCTTCATTGCCCCACTCGTCAACTGGAGACGGTCGAGGAACTGGTAACGGTACTGAGGTAGACCGATGGGCCGGTAGGCTAGCCGATGGAGAATACGACGAGTGAGCTGATAGACCGATGTATCTCGGACTATCCTCCGAAGAGTGTAACAACTTAGCCGCCACATCGCGATAAAACGGGCTAACGACAGCAGTTCCTAGTACAGGGACTTGGGCTATTGGCAATGGATTACGTTGTTGATCGTCCATCATTGGTCCCCAGAATAGCTATTTGTGATCTCTAGTCGAGGTAGAGAGTGCTTTTAGTAATGATGGCGGTGATTGCATGACCGTAACATGTGGGATTGCCGAGTTTTCTTCCTCCTGGATATACCTGCGGAGGGAGGCAGGAATCCGGTGGATTTCACTTTCCGGGAGTACGAGGCTGATGCGCCTCGTTCCTGCCCCGACCCTTGACACAGAGGACCGAGGGGAGGGCTCCATCCCTGAGTCGTACTCTGCTTCGGAATCCGAGAAGCGAACTGGCTTGATCTCAGTCTGCATCTTCTCAGCGCTCTTTTTATGGCGGCGAAGACCTGCCCTCCTTCCCCGGGGTGGTTCTTCAGGACAGGGTAGCTTTCCGGCATGAGGAGGACCTTCGGTCGTACTGGTGCTGGGGCGAAGAGGACTTCTGCCTGAGTAAGCCGGGATGCGAGGAGCACCTGGGCAGATATCGAAGGGGACATGGGGAAGACCTCCGTGGGAAACGCTGGAGCGGGTAGGACCTCCGCCGGAGTCGACAGGGGCATGGGTAGGACTTCGAAGCTTTTTCCCCCGGTGACGTTAGTGCGAGGAAGGTCCTCATACTGGCCGGGCTGATCATGGGTAGGACCTCTATGCTGGACGCCGGTGAAGTGAAGCTGACCTCCACCCCTCTGATTGTCAGTGCGAAGAGGACTTTCACCTGCTGCTATGAGAACATGGGGAGGGCCCCCACGTTGGAGAGTGACCAGATGCGCAACGTCCTGGCCCCGTCGATCTGCGGCAGGAGGAATGACCCCATACCCGATGTAGTGAGCGCGGGAGAGACTCTCGTACCGAGTGTTGTCGTTTTGGGGGGGGGGGCATCTAGGTTGAAGGTGGCACGGGGCGGATCTCCATGCCGAGCTTGGGAGCGGGGAAGACCCGCGTTCTCCATGGTAGTGGTACAAGGAGGGCCTCCGTACTAGGTGGCATCACCGCAGGTTAGTCTGTGGCAACCACTGCCCGTGTCGGTGACTGAGAAAGTCGACCCAGCCTGCCCGTGGGGCAGTTGGGGCCTCGATCCAGGTCGGGCGTATAACTGCCCCTGCTCAGCAAACACAGGGGTCTGGTGATGTGCGTCAGTGGTGGCTCGGGCCACAGTAGCCGTTGAGGTTGACGCCCCTTGACGGGCGCCCTCTTCAGCTTGCGCCTGACACTGGCGTCGGGTCAAACGGACCGGAGCCGGTGGTGTGGGTACGTGGCTCACCTGCTCCTTGGCCCGTAAGACTGGGCGGCGGCGTTGACACAGCCTGGTGGGAGCCCTCGTTGGGAGCCCCTGGAATGGGACTCTGACCGGGCCAGCCCGACCATCCCCTGTCTCGTCGGTGTAGGGCAGGGAGTCGTCGAGGCATTCCGGGGACAGGCCTCCGAAACGATTATATGTTGGGGTGGGGAGCAGCGGCTCCCCGCGCGGCACTTGGGGGCGGCGTTGACGGCGAGGCGCAAACGCCTCCAGGTCCCGGCGGGCCATATACCTAGTTGGGATAATTCCTTCCTCCTTGTACCGGCGTACGAGGTCGTTGATCACCCTCCGCTGGATGAATTCAGTGGGGGAGATGGGGCGTGGGCGCCCAACGGTCGTGGTCGTTGAGACCGTTGTGGAAGAAGCAGAACCGCACGGGATTGCCACGTTGGTATTTCCCCTGCCCCTGTGTCGGTGGGCGGGAGGTGATCGATTTCCAGACACAACAACTTGATTCCTAAAAGCAGAGAGATTAACTCATTAGTGCTGAAAGAAAACGAAATCGACAACCAATGCCCCAACACCATCCTGTCTTCCATGACCGGTAAGAGGGATCCACGCTGACAACGTCGCAGATCGGGATGCCCAACTTTTTGACTGCCCCAACTTATGGTGAGTTTCACGCCAGGCCCTCTATTTTCTTGGAGGGACCCAACGCCGGATAACTGGATCTGGTGACACGCTAATCCATTGATGCCTTGAATGCTACTAGTCTCCATGTTGAGGAGAAGAACTTCACGTCGGGTTCACCATTTCTGTTTCCGACGCTTTCGTCGGGGCGCACACGTTCATCTTGTTTGAAGGGATTACGACGCTGTTTGTTGCCCCGCATTCCCGCTTTCTAAAGGCGGGCGACATCCGTCGCTTATTCAGGAACGTTTGCTCCTTGATCGAAACAGAATGATGGGATATCGGTTCTTCCTTCTGTGGATTCCTTCTCGAAACTCGTCACCTAGTTTGGGTCTCCCTTATAGATTTAATACGTTGTTCTTGAAACTCTTCTTAGTGCCATATCTTCATGGACGCCAGTTAATTACACTGCTTCTGTCGGGACATTCCAAAGGGTCCAATCAGGGCAGTAACCTTCGGTCGGGGGAGTAGTCACGTTGGACATCATTGGCGTGTCTGGACGCTGGAACACTAGAGCGTCTGGATTTCTTCCCCTTATTATAGGGCTTCTCGAGGGCGCAGAATCCCGAGGCATCCCACATCGAATGCGGGGAATTATATGTCATAGGCATGTCTCTGAGGTTTTAATCAGCTTCCCATGTTTAACACATGGTATGCCGCGAGTTTAACATCTTGCAGAGACAGATCAGACAGATCGGAACACTAACTAAAGTAGATCAGATGAGTGTAATCCCTTGAGGGAACACTGATGTCGGGGCTAAAGCGTGGTTAGTTACCCAGTTACTGCTTGGAGCAACGAAGAGGTGAATGGCATGATCTCACCGGGATGTGGCGGGCCGGGTAAGAATCAGGATGGATGGTGGATGATGAAGTGAAGTGGATGGAGAATGAGATGGGGTCGACTCGAGGGCGACGATGATGGTGGGTTTGAGCCTCAAAGAGACCTCCTACGTATCCCCGTGGAAGGGAATCAAAGTCCGCGTAGTTCCGTGGGATGATGGGACACCTGAGGAGGCGACCCGTGAGAATGGACGCGTGGATGGGACCTGGAGGAAGTGGAACCTCCAGGATGGGGCATGATCTTCCCGGAACACATGAGATTGAGGGATAGATCAGGATGAGACATGAGCGATGGGCTTGAACCTCGGGGAGGCTTCCTACGTATCCTCGTGGTAGGGAATCAAAGTCAATGTAGTTCATCTTGACAAGGGCTACCGCTGATGGGGTGGCAACGACTTACCATTAATGGGGGTGGCAACAGCTTACCGCTGAAAGGAGATGGCAACAGCTTACCGCTGAAAGGGGTGACAATGGCTTACCGCTGAAAGGGAATGACAACGGCTTACCGCTGAAGGGGGGGGGGGGCTGGACCTCGGGGAGGCTTCCTACGTACCATGTTTAGGAGACAGGGATCAAAGCCCACGTAGTTCAGGAGCAGGAGTCGGTGAACCGACGTGAATGAGGACCTGGGGTCCAGATGGATGGTGGGCTTGAACCTTGGGGAGGTTTCCTACGTACCATGCCTTGGCAAAGATCAAAGTCCTCGTAGTCCGGGATGGTGTGGGGCTTACACTCTAGGTTGCCCGAAGTGTTGGTGAATCGACGTGAAAATGGTCGGAGCGACTAGGTGTTGGGCTTGAACATCATAGAGGCTTCCTACGTACCTTGTATTGGCAAGGATCAAAGTTCTCGTAGTTTGGGATGGTATGGGCGAACCGACGTGAATGGGGGTCGGAACGACCGGTGGTTGGGCTTGAACCTCAGGGAGGCTTCCTACGTACCTTACCTTGGCAAGGATTAAAGTCCTCGTAGTTCGGGTGGTGTGGGCTAACCAACGTGAATGGGGGTCGGAACGACCGATGGTTGGGCTTGAACCTCAGGGAGGCTTCCTACGTACCTTGCCTTGGCAAGGATCAAAGTCATCGTAGTTCGGGTGGTGTGGGCGAACCGACGTGAATGGGGGTCGGAACGACCGGTGGTTGGGCTTGAACCTCAGGGAGGCTTCCTACATACGTTGCCTTGGCAAGGATCAAAGTCCTCGTAGTTCGGGTGGTGTGGATGAACTGACGTGAATGGGGGTCGGAACGACTAGTGGTTGAGCTTGAACCTCAGGGAGACTTCCTACGTACCTTGTCTTGGTAAGAATCAAAGTCATCGTAGTTCGGGTGGTGGCTTGGGGCTTACACTCTAGGCTGCCCAGAAAGGATGTCATGATCGGTGTTTTCTCTAAGCTCACGCGAGTCATGCTCGGTGTGAGAAACAAGAGGCAGCAAAGACCCGACGATCACGTCGCGAAAGGTGCGTCCGTGGGAAATGGAATGGGGCTTATACGTGGTTAGCGGCCTAGGGAGAGAGAAATTGGGGCTTACTTCAGGATGGAGGCCCGATGGTAACAAAGCCCGAAGGAAGAGGGATTTGGCACTGAGGAAGAGAGGAGCAGAGATGCTACCTCATGCAAGAAAGGCTAGGGGCTTACACCAAGGTGGTTGCCCCCCCCCCCCCCCCCCCCGCGGACAGGCACCGCTCCAATAAAGAGGATCTTATTCCATGTAGGGAATGGTCACACTCCCGTGGAGACCAGTGGGCATGCAGAATGTCCAAGGTAGGGGACCCCGCGTAGGATGCATGGGGGGAAGGTCACAGTTTAACGTCATGTGCTGAGAACGAGGGTGCTTGGCAGTTTAACGTCCTGCAGCTCGGACGAGGTTGGATCACTCCGCACCCCTAGGACTTACATAACCGATACCTCCCGCCCCTTGGGGGAGAGAATGCATCGACAATGTCGTGGCTAAGGGGGTGTTGTGAGGTGATCTCATTGAGGGTCCACGTTAGAGTGGTTATGCGAAGAAGCAATAGCCGTTAACGTGTCTATGTGAAGAACCATGAGGCGAAGCAACGTAAGGGGAAGTAATGCCCAAGGGACTTTGAAATCACTTCGTGCAAACCTAGAGGGTCGCACGGGAAAAGGAATTGCAAAGTAGAGGGGTTCATAGGCAGGGGCCTGGTGAAGCTCTGGTGCTCCATGTAGTGGAGGGTGCTTGCGAAGGGGTGTGCTTCGCGAAGTAGTATGTCTTAGCCTAAGCATAGTGCATAGGTGCATATAGGAGCTGCTTCGCGAAGTGGAAGGACACTCACGGAGCACTGCCTCGCGAAGCAAGGTGTTGTGAAGCAATGAGCTTCGCGAAGTACAGTGACCCTACCTTAGCATGTGGATCACGTGTACGTGAGGGGTGTTTCGCGAAGCATAAACGCTCCGTGACGACCCGGGTCCTCTTGGGGATCCCCTTCCTTCGCGAAGGCCCGTGGGCTTCGCGAAAGGCATCCCTATCGAAAGAGGGGGTTAAAACATGGTAAAAGAGAGGCACTTCGCAGAGCAAAAGTACCTCGCGTAACTCATGGTTCGCAGAGCAGAGAGTGCTTCGCGATTCGGGAGCAAGGAAGTTGAAAGATCGGATTGTCCGTCTGTTGGGCTCGAGGGGAGCCCTGTATTTATAGGCAAGAGGCGCTGCGAAGCAAAGCTCGCTCGGCGCGAAGCTGGATTTTGGTTGCTCCGCGGCGGGCTTGCGAACATCAAAGGGGTCGCGGAGCCTCCCGCCTCTTTGCTCCGCGGCGGGTCGTGAACGTCAAACTGCTCCGCGGAGCGTCCCGCCTCCTTGCTCCACGGCGGGCTCGCGAAAGTCAATGGGGTTTGCGGAGCCTCCCACCTTCGTGCTCCGCGGCGGTCGCGGGGCCAGGGGGACTCCGCGAAGGGGCTTCGCGAGGCAGCAACTCATGCTTTCCGTTTGTACTTCTTATTGTTCCCACACTTTGGCACCAACAACAGTTCTGCCCTGGATAGAGCCAAATTGATTCCAAGAGACAATCTTATTGGAAATGACACTCAACTTGTTGGCCAGGATCTTGCATATGACCTTATATAGGGTGTTAACAAGGGCAATGGGCCTAAAAAGATGAACTTCACAAACTTTTTCCACCTTAGGAATCAGTGTGAGAAATTAACATCACAATACTTTTGGAAGAAGTTAGAGAAGGCATGCAGGCCTGGTGCCCTCCCAAGGTTAAGGCTGAAGACAGTCTCTTTAATTTCAAATTCAAGGGGCATTTCAAATTCAAGGGGCATTTCGATGAGTTCACCGTTATCTTCCAGGTTGAACAAGACAAGGATAATGTTTTCCATGATATCTTCATTCCAGATAGCACCATTAAAGAGTTTTTGAAAGTAGTCCACAAGGATGTCAACAAGCCTTTGTTGGTAATGATTGAGTCACCTTCTCTAAGAATATAGAGAGGTCAGTTGGCTTTTCTGACTTTTTGGAGGGAGTTGTAAATTTCTTTGTTTTTGTCTCATCATTAAGCCAATTGACCTTAAAAGATTCCCTTTGAATACTCTCCTTCTGGATAATCAAGGATTTGAGATTAGAGGTAATCTCAATTTCCTTTTTGGTGTCAGATGTGATGTCACTGTGGTTAGAGTCATCCTGCACTTGTTTAAGCTTGCCTTCTAGAACTTCGAATTCCCTGTCTAGAGATTTGAAAGTGTTCCTCTTCCAACCCTTAAGTTTCCTATTCAAGAATTTGAGCTTCATAACACAAGCATAGGAATCATTTCCACGGTGCAAAGAATTCCAAGTAACAGAAATAAGGCAGGAGCAGCTTGGATGATTGACCCAGGCGATGTTAAATCTGAAGGGTAGGGGTGTCTTGAATTCCCCTCTTCGAGAGGCTGAGCAGAATAGGATGACTGTCTGTGTTCAGCTTTGGAAGAGTAATGCAAGATATGGAGTCCCAATTATCCAGCACCTGTTCATTAGTGAAAGCCCGATCTAGCTTACTGGCCCTCATCCTAGAACCATATCTTATGTACCAGGTGTATTTAGCCCCCACAAGGTAGACCTCAAAGAGGTCATTTCTATCCACAGTCTTTGAACTCCTTCGAGGAGATAGGGCAGTAGGTATCACCAATCTTTTCATAAGGGGTCATGATGGCATTGAAGTCTCCTAAGACAACCCAAGCACTTTTGAAGCTTCTGCTCAGAATGTCCAGTTCAGTCAGATCTATTCTGTCTTGGTACCTGTTTTTTGCATAAATAAAGGAGCAGTAGAAAAAATATCCATCAAGTTCAATTTCACAAGCAACAACCTGTTCCCCAGCCATGGGTGACAAGGGAGGCATGTGCAATTACCTAGAGAGTTTCCATGGCAGTGAAACATTTATTTATACCAACACTACGGTGACCCATGCTCTCAAGACCAGAGGTTCTTAGGGAGAAGACTTTCTTGGGCTCAGACAAACCAAGAATTTTTGGCCCATGTATTTGAAGAAATCTCTTAAGAGAGCTGGATTTAGATTTGGAGCTTCCCAAGTGGCAGTGGGTCTTTCAACCACTGCCTTACAGCCTCAATCTTCCATGGGGATCCCCCCAGCATCAACCCCATGGGTATCATCCTCCTTTTCCGTGTGTTCAAGGTTTAGAGAGGTAGAGTCCAATGTAGCCTTTTCCTCTTCCTCCACCATCTGGCTCCAGAGTTTTCTTGGAACTGCATCTGGGGAGGGAAGGACCCTTTCATCTCTATGGAGGTTTGAACTTCTAGCATCCCCACTCATAGAATGAACCAAATTTTCAGTTGATGGAGTGCTTTGCACAGAACTCAAGGAGGGATCGCCTGTGTTTGCAGAAGACTGCTCCAAACCATTGTCAGTTAGAGAGATATCCACTGCTTTAACAGGCAGCTCACCTTGCACTTCTTCTGACCCCCCCCCCCCCCCCCCCCCCCCCCCCACGATTCCAAAGGATTCTCAAGAATGCCAGTCTCAGTTTGGCATTTTCCCTGCTTCTATGTTAGTGACATCATGGCCAGAGGGTTGGGGGTTGTGATCTGCCACTATGGTATCATCAGCCTCCTTGTTGGAGGTTTATCCATTTTCAAGTGTGATAACTTTGCTCTTCCTACCCTTCACCTCCTTCCAGACCTTGTCCCTGTCCATAGGAATGACCAATAATTTTTCTTAATTCACAAAAGGCGGCATGTACTCGTATTCAACATTGACTTCAAGTTTGCCGTCACTTACAATCAGATTGAAAGAATCAGAGAGCTTGGAATCCATGTTATCATCTACAAGAATATGGGCATAGTATCCAAGTTCCCGTTCAAGAGTGTGCTGATCCATTTTGAGGGGGACTCCAACACATGAAGCTATCACATTTAGGATTTTAGGATGCCAATAGACCCAACTTAGACCGTGAAGCTTGATCCAAATCTGGGATGTGGATTGCTTCTGAATGAAGGGGGTGAAGCTGATATCCCCTTCGGCCAGACAAAAGACACCAGGCTTCACTGAGATGTTTGCAGCCCTCAAGGCCTTGTCAAGGTCTTCTTTGCTGTTAAAGACGACGTGGAAATACCCACTTCCAATAGGGATTAGCTGCCAACACGTAAGACCCCAACATTTCCCCAGCGTGATTCTCAAATTCGGAGTGCTCCAGGGCTTTCCCCCCTTTTCCAGTACGATTCAACCAATAAAAGAGAACTTGCATAAATCCAATCGCTGTTGCACTGCCACAGGATCTTCCACAACAGATAAATTTCCATCCTCCGATTTACTGATCCTGGCTTCTCTTTCCGGATCCCCCTTTGGGGATCCAGGATCTCTTCCAAGGGCCTCCACAAAGGACACCCCTTTGCTTCCTACCGTATCTTTACCTCTTTCTGCGATCGGGATTTACAGGTTGATTTCGAAAGAGCGTTCACAATCCGGATGAAACGACGCCATGGCGTGCGACGCGAAGTCGAAGGCTGGTAGATCCGATGGCTTCGGGTGGGGCTTCGGCCCGTTGTTATGGGCTTTAATAGTGTCCATTGGGTCAGCCGGGTCACGTAATGAATTTCCTCTTCCCAACAAAAATGAGGCTTTTTTATTTGGTTTAATAATAGGTTTCGATGACCTTTGTATCAATTGCATGTTTTGAAACAATATTGTTTAGCGTAGTTTAAATTATTTTAACTTTACTATTTTTATGAATTAGTTTTTATTTTCAAAAATTTTTTAAGTGCTCGATCAATGTTTATAATTTCATTTTGGTTATATTAATAGTTCATACCTTATAGCATTTCAAATCCACCTAAGTATAAAATATATATTTTAAAACAATAATGTTTTGTGTCTTATATTTTTTTTGTATAATGTTTAAAATTTTAGTAAGATTATATCAATGGTTTATATATTATATGATTTCAATGTTGCTTAAAACATTATTTTGTATCGAATATGTGACTTTGAAAGCCTATAAAATATAAAGTATAAATATACTCTGAATGAAAATCATAACATTGATTGAACACATAAAGGGTAATTAAAAATAAAGACTTTCATAAAAAGTATAAATGAAAAATAATTTAAACAACACAAAACAATGTTGTTTTAAAACATACCATTTGTATTTAATTTTTTTTGCTCATGATATGTTTTGTACTTAATGATTATTTATAATTAATTACATTATTATTAATTATTATCAAGTTCAAAAATATTTAGATTATAGATAACATTTATAAAAATTATGAATTATTTATAAATGAAATATTAATTATGTCACTTGTAATGATTATTATAAATGATTATTAATTGTATAATTAACGGTTAAGAATTAAATTTATTAATAATTATATTTTATATAATATTTATTTAATTAATATTTATTTTTAATTATATTATTAACTACATTATTAATTACAATAATAATAATATTTACATCATTATTAATAATAATTATAAATATTAAATAATATAGTTAATATTTATTAATAATGTAATTAATAAAATTTAAAAGAAACGATCCGTGCAAGAGACAAGGATGACCTGGCCTCTGCCCTTTTAATAAGAATGGAATGACGTTAGACAAACGGACTTCTCCTCAACCAAGAGAAAATGCAAACACATGATTCAAGATTAATAATACATAAAATCATTACCATAACCATGCTCGTCGTCAGCTATATCCCAGTCAGATTGCGAGTATCTGTCGCATATGCTCCTTGAGAACTCAGGATCTTCCCTCTCATGTTATATAGAAAGCATAACTTGAAGCTCTTATGGAGGATTTGGTATACATATTTCTTAAAATGTTGGAATAATCCTTGTGTGGTCTCCATTTTGGTGGAACTAAGGTAAAGCCTTCATTGTCAACCACCTTTTCCTTACCTTTAGATAAGATATCCTTAAAAGAGGGGCCACCATTGCCAGTGGCCTTGAGATCAATATTTTCTTCCCCGCCTGAAGTCATTCCTTCGTGATCCATGACTAGATGAACAACATCTACTTAACCAGCTTAACCGGCTTGGGAGCACTCTAAAGAATCCTCAGAGTTATCTAGATCAATTGGTTGAACATCAGCAACTCACACTTACGATCCCCTATACGCTGCCACAACAACCTCTTCTAAGAGCCCACAAGCACCCATACCTATCTCATACCATCTCTGATAGTCATTTATTGGGACCCACTACCCATATTTTATGGGATACTTTGACCCATGGGTGGCGTCCTCTCCACCATGCCCTTGCCTGTGGTTGCACCTCCTGTTGCATCCCTTGAGAATCGACCAAAGAAGCCCTAGAAGGGACCACAGTAATTGGATAACCTTAAGTCTTCCCATCATGATCAAGTCTCTCAAGATCCTAGAATGTAATGCCCCTCGAATTTCAAAGCGAATTATAGTTTAATTATTGGACTGGACATGTGTATCAAGGTTGTTTTAGCTGATGAAGGTGTCAAGGTAGTTCATGAGTGAATTCAGGAGGAAGTGGCCAAACATACAACTGTTTAGAAGTTGTAGACAAACATTCAAATTGTGACATAGTGTGTCACGCTGTGAAATATTGAGGCAGGGTCATTTGGAGGTGTTGGATCGAACTTTCATGATGTGAAATTGTGTTTCATGCTGTGAACAACCCCCAAACAGTGTTTCATGTGTTTTAAAATAGGTGACAAGTCTAGAAACCCTCTCATTTCATCCCCTTAAACCTCCTCTCATGATTTTGGGAATTTTGGCTTCTAGGAGCTCCTCTTACCTCATTTCTTTATCGGTCAAAGTTCTATTCGTTATGATGTACTCATATTGGTAAGGCTAACCTCATGCATGCCCTAGATCCCTGATTTCTTCATTTTTTTTGTTTCCCCTCTCTAAAACACTAATGTGATAATTTTAGGGCTGATTTCTTAGAACCAGTGTGTCAGACTCGAATCAAGTGGTGATTCTTGGAGGTTTAGCTTCACCATGGTTGTGGTAGGAAGTCTATACAATGATACACCATTTATACGGAATTTTATTCCATGATTTTCATGTGGGTGTGTGTGTAGCTCTATGATACCTATATTGGTCAGAGACTGATTACACGAAGACATAAGGGGGGGGGGTAAATTGAGTTCTTGAAATTTTGTTCACTTAGAAAACCACCATGTTTTGAAGATTGACGAGTTCTGATATTTTCTTAAAACAAGTATATAGTGAAAAACATAAAAGCATAAAGGAGAGACTATACATACATATTTATAGTGGTTCAGGGAACAAAAATCCCCTAGTCAACTCCACCGTTTCTCAACTCCTAGAGCTTGGTGATTTTAACTAGACCAGTCCTTTTATTGGGGACCATCATTCCTTTTCCCAGGGACTGTATGAGTTAGTGTAAATAGTTTACACTTGCTACAATATCAGGAGCATTTAATCGGGCTCCAAAAAGGACTTACAAACACCATCCTTCAAGGTTATATTACCAGGAACCTTCACATCGAGAGATAGAGGAACCTCATAGTTGTAAGGAACAACTGATATAAGAGAAGAAATCCCCTAGTGAGATGATAATAAAGAAAAACATATCGAGGAGAGTCTTATGAAAACATAGCATAGACGATCTTGATAGTGTAGCTATAGATCTTGAATCTTCTTCTTCTTTTAGAGAAAAATAGATCAACACATAGATCTTTGATAGAGAGTTTTGAGTTGATAGAGCAAGATTCTGTTCTTCTCATAAATTATCTTCTTTTCTACTTCACCACTTACAAAAATACATTCAAGGATTCTCTCTTAGTTTCACAGAATGAGATCCATAAAATCCGAGATTATAATTAAATTCCACACATCCTTTTCTTGAAAATACCTCAGTAACATTACTGACCATTTAATTATCCATATACTCTATCTTTTCTTGGTACTTGCAATCTTTTTATAATCATTTTTACCATAATGAGGTAATCCAACATTTAATGCATGCACGACAATATTAATTTCCACTGAAAGTACACCAATGTTAATAAATATAAGTTTGTAGAATTACACAACTGATTTTGGATCACCGTGTAACCGAATTCCATAGATTTGAATTCATGTAGATGAATCGATCCTTGTAGTCATTCTTCACGTAGTCGATTTTACGTAGTTGTTCTTCACGTTGCTTATTTGGTTCACATAGCCTTCTTGATCACATAGCCGATTCTGATGTAGCTAAATTAATTAAATATCCATTTGGAACCACATAGTAGATTTCACCACATATCCAAATCACATAGCTGATTACTCCATGTAACCAATTTACATAGCCATTTGATTGACATAGTCAATTTCTCACATAGGCAATTTATCAATGTAAGCGATTCCATTTAGCTATTTTCATAACGTAGCCATTTGATCGAGGTAGTCGATTGCTCACGTAGGTAATTTATTGATGTAGGTGATTTCCACATAGTTGTTTTGATGATATATCTATTTCATGTAGGAAATTCCTTTACATAGCCAATTGAAGTTTCCAATTTCTCGATGAAGCTATTTCTCCACATAGCTGAATGCCTCACGTAGCCAAATTATTTATATTTTGGAAAATTTCAGCCAAAACTTTCAAATATGTAGACTTCAAAAAAATGAATTTAAAATAAGAATAAAACCCGATGAACACACTTAAAAGACAAAAACATTAGAAACATATGAAGGGTATTTGAGATAATCAAAACATAAACTACATGGAATATATTTGATCAAAATTATTAGTCCCACAATCCCCCCCCCCTTTTTGATGAGCACAAAGCCCATAAAACATTAAACATGAAATTAAAAAAAAATTAAATTATTTCATAGAAAATCTATGTAGAATTTATATTTCTTTTAAAATTTCATGTTTATCCTTTTTTATCCCCCTTAATTAGACACTTCTACCCACAAGGATACTTATCTCCCTTGGGTAAAATTCTCCCCCTTTTTGTGTCATTAAAAAGGAATGGTAAGGATATGGAAAGACACATTTAAATTAGCACTTAGAGTAATGAACTATGTAAGTTTAGTGCTGAAACTGAATGAGAATTGTGGCATGACTGAAATTCAGTTTTATAACAAATAATACATCCAAAAAATAAATAAATAATTAAAAAATTAAATGAAAACAAATGCTAAGAAACACAAAAATAAATGAATAAAGAATAATTTCATTAATTATCAACATTTGTACAAGAAAACACTCAACACCCACAAAAGTATATATAGAAAAACTTATTTAGAAGACCCAAGCTTATAATAGGTTCAAAATGAGAAAGAGGTTTGGGTAGAGGTATCTTGAATGTTGGAGAGGTTTGATAGGTAGTAGGTGGTTCCATTACTAGAGGCAATACTACTTTTACGATCTATATAGTATCAAGGTATGTAGATCCAACTGCTGATCAGCCTCTTGGATTCTAAGTAGGTTATTTGAGAACTCCTTCAATATTTCCTAAAGGTACTGAGAAATAATATGAACTATAAAGGGTAAAATACAACTTCTTTAGAGGTGATGAAGATGTAGTTCATTGAGAATATCTTTCAGCAGTTAAGACAACATCCCCCTTGGGTTGATTTTTCCTATAAATGTTGGATGGTTCATAAGCCTTTGCGAGTGGGGGAGATCTCTCCTCTCAAATATGAGCTAGGAGGATATGGTCACAACTTTATACCCCTCCTCATTGTTGGAGGGGATGGGGTGTTTTTCCTCTATCCTCTTTAAAATATTGGTCATCCTATTTTCTTCCATTCTCTAACCCTGATTTTCTCCCTCCATTTCTAGGTATCTCGATTATCAAAAAGGTTCTAGACCTATTCAATGTATCACCTCATCTTGTGCTTTCGACTATAGAGTTCACAGAAGATTTGGGTCACTTGAATCTAACCTTTTTTTCTCACTTCAGATAGCATCGACCTTCAGTAGATTCTTTTTATAAGTTTGTTTTTGGATCATGGGGTTTACAGGAATGGGTGATTGTTGGACTTCTAGATAATTGAAATATTATGATTCATTTTTCTTCAATATAGTATTTGATCCTTTATTGGTAAAAAGCAAATCGAATCTATAACGAGTTTCATTTCTACCTATTTATATGGTTTTATGATTTCTACATGAAATGAGATGCTCCTACTATAGCGCTATTGGTAAGCTATCCAGAATTACCATTACCTTTACAAAATACCTCTATTATCTGTATTCTTGGAAATCTAGTTGGATGATGTTTATGTTCAGATAGTATATCCAATTCTATTTTCCACCTGATTTCCCCTAATATTTGTGTTGATGTTGATGTTTAAAAGCACCCAGGGGACTGGGTTTGGATCGCAGCTAGGGAAGAATGTCATTGCAAATAAGCGGTGGTATACGAGTCCTGGATAGATTATTTATCGTCTTTAAAATGTCTAAGAAATTTGATTTCAACATGCTTTCATGGTTGTAGGGATCAACATGGGGTGCTTGACTCGAAAATTCAACAGTCGTTTAGGATAGAGGCTTACACTACCTTCACAACAGACTATTTGGGTAATAATGAAACAGTACAAGATTATCCCATCTAGAAAGAGGAAAGACCCTTTAATTATGACATGAAGGTTTTGGACATCTTCGATGGTTTGAGGTGTAACTTGGCTATCCACAAGCTGGTAGTATAGGAACCGTCTAAGTTATGGGTAATGATGGAGTGTGTGTAGTTGATTATTTATAACCAAGCATCAACATAATGAAGTATTCATCCTATGAATAAGTAGTGTGACTTGGAAGCTGACCTACACATGAGACAATGATACAAGTAGTGAGGGAGGTGAAACAGGCAGCATGGTCCATAAGAATTTAAGGCAGGTCTCATCAGCTATTCAAGGGTGTTAGATGAATGTAGTGAACATGTCAAATCCTAGAAGGAGCATGTCGACTCTTAATCTAAGAAAATACTTTGAAGGTTTGGAAATTGAAGGCTTGGTTCAAGAAAAATGAGGTTCAAAACGAGAAGAGAACTTCAATGAAGGGAAAGGATTTTCTGGGGAATAGTTAGGTGATGAGATCTCTAGTAAATTCTCAGTTTATAGTGAAGATGGAAGCCATGATAGTGGATTTCACAACCTAAGGAGGAAGAAGGGGTATAAGGGAAATTGATATTTGGGGAGCTTCATTATGCTCAAGGGTAAGAAATCTAAAGGATGTAAGTAATATTACCACTTACCTAAACCAATGGAGACAAGGTCTATCAGGAATATTAGGTCCATGGTGATGGATTGCGAATGCACTACTAATGATCAGGATCCGAAGAAGAGTTCAAACCTTTAGAGTGAAAATCAAATGGATGAATGTGATGATCTTAAGTAACAAGATCATGCTAGTAGTATGCTAGTTTCTCTAACTCAGATGTAATAGGATCTCAAATTGGGGATGATACTAACAGTGAGGCCATTACTGATCTGGCTTAACCTGCTATGGTTGTACTAGCTAACTTGTAGCAGGACACAGGTAAGTAGATTGGAAAAAAAGAAAAATCATGGGAATTTATCATTCATTCTGAGGAAGAAATGATGAAGGGGGATTTCTAGATTAATTCTTCCCAGGAGGATGCTGAAAGGATGACTAAGAGATTGATTCTAGTGGATACCAATAAAGATCATTATGTGTGGATCAATAAAAAAGATCATATTTTGAAAAGAGGATTTATAGCACCCTCAGTTTGAGGTATGTGACCTTTTTTATACCTTTTTATGTATATAAAGTGGTTGGTAAAGGTTTGGGAGAGTTTGGAAAGGTTTTGGAAAAGTTTGGAGGTATTTTTAAGGCTACACGGTTTGAGCATGATTATGGGAAATCATGTGAGAATCCTAGTTAACCGTGTGATATGACACTGTTCGGATAGTATCATCTGCACAGTTAGCACACGGTTTGTCAAACCATGCGATCTAACCATGTAACCCATTAAAAATGTTTTTTTTAAATGGGGCTAGTCGGGATTTTCCCTAACACATTCATTTATTCTCCCATATGAATCCTACATGGAATTTCTTCTTCTCAAGGGTTAAATGTGCTCTCCCACTCATTTTGGAAGGGATTTAAAGGGGTTTCAAGGTGGTTTGAAGGTGGTTCATCTCAGGTAAGTTTTCTCTCTTGGTTGCTTGTTGTTTTCCCTAGATCTACTCTTCCCTCTCTCTCGGTTTTCAAGATCTACATCTATTTCATGTAGATATAGGGTTTTTGTTTCCTTAAGTGATGATATTAAGACTTTTTGATGATAGGGAAGGAGATCTAGAGTGGTTTTGGAAGATCATTTTCCCGAATTTGTGGTGTAGTTACTTGTGGGTCGATTTCCCTAGAACCCTAAAGGTAGGTGGCTTTTCTCTTGACTCCACTTTTTTAGAACTATAAGTCTAGTTACAATTAATTTTTTTCTAAATATTAATTGTGAATATGATGTGAAAATCTTGGTGGAAACCCATTTGGTGATGATTTGGGGATTTTGGGTGAAATGGGATATTATTGCAAAAAGGGGGTTGTTGTGTGATTTTAAAATTGTTTGGTTGGTTTGGTTTATGAAAATGGGTTGGGAAAATGGTTTTCAATAAGAATTTGGTTTATTGAAATGTAGTTTGGCATGGAAAATGGTTAAAGGATGTTTTCAATCAATGGGTGATTTATTGAAGTGATTGACATGTGTTGGAAATGGTTGTGTGCATAATGTGTGGCCTTGGTACTTTATGCTTTTTTTGGGTTAAGTATTATGGTTTGTGTTGATTATGTTGAAGTGGGTGAGAAGTCTCACTATAAAATGTGATGGATAGTGGATGGAAGGGACACTATTAAGGATAAGGGGTCAAGAAGTACCACTAGATTGGGAATGTAGTAAATGGGTTTGGATGGGAAATTCCACTATGTTTGTTTCCTTGTTTTTTGTTGCTATACAAGATGAAAATTGTTGTGCTAATGTGAAATGGTGAAATTGATTATGGAATGGTTGTTTGGATTTCCCTTGGGTTTCATGGTTTGGGATAAGGTGGCTTAGTAAGGGTGTGTTTGGCTTATCAGTGACTGTTGATCTATTTGATGTTTTATATAAACTATTTTATATAAATGTGCTAATGGTTCTCTCTTAGTGGCGTGTGTAGGGAAGTCATTTGTAGAAATCCTACTAAGTATTATTACTCACCTTTTCTTTGTCACTTTGGTTATTTTGTAGATTTTGTATTCTGGGACACAGGTAAGAGTAAATAATCTCATTTTTCCCGCACTTCGTCGTGATGCTTTGGAGGTGTTGTGGTGATTGGAGCATGGAGCTTAGTGTGGAGCTATGTATGGTTTCATAGTTCCTTAGGGTCTTATTGTTTAGTTTTCCTCTTGGTACTCTAATATTAGTTTGGTATGGTTTGGCTGCATTTGTTTTTGGGAATTGTTATGGAATAGCTTGGTGGACTTTTGGTAATATATGACTCGGGTTAATATGTTACATGCATTATATAGTTTTGTTGGTAATGGATTGTTTGTTTGGTTGGTTTATCTCAAGGGAAAATCATTCCCCAATTTATTCTTGAATCCCTTGACATTTATTTTCAGTCTTTGGCGCCTTGGGAATATCACTTAAGGTTAAGTAACACCTCATCACCTTCTCAAGATAATGAAGAAGAGGCGGGATGTTACAAGTGGCATCAGTTTGTTCAGTCCTTGGCTTTCAAGTGAAAGTAGTTGTTTGGTCTTTTGGCATTGATTGTTGGTATCAATGTTAACATTCATTCTTGGTCCATTATTTGAGTCGGGATGGTAGCAAGGTGTAGGATTGTCAGAACTTGGAATGTATAGTATAAAATGACATAGATAACCCTTTTATGTTGAAATTCATGTTACTAGGGAGTTGGGTACATAAGTGTTTTGGAGAAACTTATAGGAATTGGATATCTCATTATCGTGGGTGTAACCAATGAGTTGAGCATGGAATGCATGGTAGAAATGACTTCCCTCTAGGATGCATATTTCACTTGGTATAATAACTTATGTTATGGTATGAATATATGGATGTGTGGAAAATATGGAAATTATTTCAAACACGTGGATTTGAAATGTGAATGGTTGTGGTGTTTTAAAAATGGGTTGATTTTAAAAACATGGTGTATTTTTCAGAATAGTGCAATATGGGAAATGTGAACTTGTGGAAATCTTGTTTGTGATAGTTGTTATATAATTGAATTTGAATCATAAGCCTTTTATTGCTATGGGTGTGAGACTTATGGTTGTTTTTTTGTTGATAGAAATGGCACCAGGTAAGCGTCATAGAGATCAACCAGAGGAAGATACTGAAAATATGGTTACACCTGAGCCCCAGGTAAACCAACATCTAATACAGAGTATAGTGCAAGATTTACAAGCTATGGAAAGTGGGAATAAAGTGGATGAACTGAAGCATGTGGATCATGTGGTTCAATTTCAAAAGTATAATCCACCCATCTTTAGGGGTGATTTGGATCTGGAAATAGAAGAAGTGTGGTTGAACAGAATGAATAGGATATTTTAATTTTTTGGAACACCAGTAGAGCTGAAAGTGAAGTTAGAAACATACATGCTAGAAGATATTTCCCTTTAGTGGTGGGAGTTGGTGGTCCCACACTAGGACAGACCAAAGTGTGACATGAGAAGGTTTTGAGGAATTGTTCAATTCTACCCTCATACATTTAGAATTCAGTGCACAATAGATTTCTCCCATTTGAAGTAGGAGAACCTCTCAATAATAGAATATGCATCTAATTTTATGAACTTAGTGTTGTTTTCACCCGAGGTAGTGGATAGAACATCCTTGAAGTCACACATTTTTGAAGTTGGGTTGAGGTAGGAAATTTGTTCCAAGATAGTGGTGCTGTTTATAAATGATTACATAAAAATAGTGAATAGAGAAATGGTAGTTGAATGTGATATTTTGAGGGATACAGATGGGGGAATTATGTTGGTACCCATGAGAAATGGTGGGAACTCTAATGCTGGGTTCAAGCGGAAGAGGGACACTTATTTCTAGGGTGGGAGTATGACTTAGGATCTGATGAAAGGATCAATGAATCTTCCTCCAAAGACTCAGAGTAATCTAGGATGTTTTCAGTGTGACTCTATGAGACACATCAAATGGGATTGTACGACAAAACCTTGAGCATGTCATAACTGTAAGAAGATGGGGCATCTTCAATTGTATTGTCGTAATGCTCCAAGGTTGGGTGTTCATGACACTCCTCAGGGGTTGTAGGCGTCCTATGCCTCAACGGGATGGGGGCAGAAACATACTCCTCATCATTAGATCCAAGTTAGTTATGGTGATTTTGGAAATACCATGACACATTAGTAGGGTAATAAAGAGAATATTGTGGCAAGAAACTAGTTTTTTGGAGCTGAACAGGTTGTGATGGATGATCAGTCAGGAACATCCATGGTACAAGGTGTGGTTCTTTTGAATTCCACATTGATTCAAGATTTGTTTGATACAGGTGCTTCCCATTATTTTATAGCTTTCTGTACTATTAGTTTTCTAGGTTTAACTACGAAAATGATGCCTTCGGTTTTAAAACCTCAAACTCCTCTAGGATAAAAAGAGTGTTGAGCCTTCCTGTGTAGAGTATGTTGTGTAATTGTGTATGACATTGAATTGATGTGGGATTTATCAGTGTTTGAGATGGATGGTTATGATATAATCCTGGGAATGGATTGGTTGGTGATGTTTAAGTCCCACATCGATTTCTATGCACGAATGGTTAGTTTTACAATGGAAGATGTCATTGAACACCTCTTTAGAGGGGAGAAGAATGAAAAGCACAGTGCAAAGGCTTTTTGACACCGGTGGTTGGAAAAATCTCATATCGGTTAGTAGCTTTGTCATTGGCATAAGTGGAAGGTGTTGAGCAGAGTGTTCTTCTGATAATTGTGGATCAGTTTATGGATGTGTTTCCTGAATAATTATTAGGGTTTTCACCGGTGAGAGAAGTGGAGTTTACGATTGATCTCCTTTTGGGGAAAGTCCTATCTCACTTACATCTTACCATATGGCACCATAAAAATTGAGGGAATTGAAAGTGTAGTTGGAGGATTTAGACAACAAAGGGTTAATTCAGCCTATCACATCTCTATGGGAAGTGCCGATTTTGTTTGTTAAAAAGAAAGATAGAACTCTGTGGCTCTATGTTGATTATCGTAGGCTAAATCAGGTTACAATAAAGAACTGATATCCACTTCCACATTTTGATGATTTGTTTGACCAATTAAGGGGAGCTCAGTGGTTCTCCAAGATTTAATTGGTGTTAGGATATCATCAATCATGGGTAAGGGAGAAGGATATTCCCAAAACATATTTCAGAAGTAGATATGGCCATTATGAGTATGTGGTTATGCCCTTTGTTCTAACGAATTCACCAGCGGTGTTCATGGAATTGATTAATCAGATATTTCATAAATATATGGATTCTTTTGTGGTGGTATTTTTTGATGATATACTGGTGTATTCAAGGACAAGGGTGGAGCATGAGCAGCACTTGGAGATAGTGATGGGGATCATGAAGGATCATTGGTTGTATGCAAAATTGTCAAACTGTGATGTTTGGATATAGGAGGTTCATTTCCTTGGACATGTTATTTTTGAGAAGGGTGTTTCAGTTGATTTATAAAAGATAGAGGTTGTTATCTCCTGACAACCACTAAATAATGTTTGTGAGATACTGATCTTCCTTGGTCTAACTGGATATTATCAACGTTTTGTTTGTGATTTCTCATGATTGGAATCACCGATGATAGCTTTGACAAGGAAGAATGTTTCATTTCAATGGGATGATCAGTGTCAGAAATGTTTTGAAGAGATAAAGGGTCACCTTACATCATCACCAATCTTGGTTTTTCTAGAACCAGTGAAAGGGTACATGGTGTATTATGACCCATCAGGATCAGGGTTGGGGTGTTTTTTCATGTAGGGAGATCACGTGGTTCCATATGGCTCATGGTAGTTAAGGTTTCATGAGAGGAACTACCCAAAACATGATTTAGATTTGGAAACATTGGTTCATTCCTTGAAAATGTGGCATCATTATCTATTTAGTGAGAAATTCATGGTGTTTACCGATCATAAGAGTTTAAATCATATTTTCCAACAAAGAGATTTGAACTTGAGGAAAAGGTGATGGATGAAGTATCTCCAGATGTTTGATTTTGACTTAATGTACACATCGGGTAAGGGAAATTTAGTGAAAGATTCATTAAGTAGGAAAACATATGCTCAGGTGGTGAAACATGCATCAAATTAGTGACAGTTGATGCCAGTCATAACTGACATGTAGTTGGAATGTGAGGACCGACATGACAGAGCAGTCTTCTTTCTAGTTTTATTAGTTACTGACTTGGTTATCATGGTTAAAGAGGCACAACCATCTGATTCTGAGTGTATGGCGATGAGGTCAAAACCCAATGGTGGGGAGACCATTGAGGGCTAGGAACTGAATGAGAATTCAATTTTGTGTTTTTGGAATCGGATGGTAGTACCAGTGGCTTATTAGGAGTAACTTCTTAGGGCTTGTCATCATTCCAAGTGGGATGTCCATCCTGGAATTCAAAAAATGTATAAGGCATTGAAAGAATAGTTTTGGCGGGTTAGTATGAAAAGGAAGGTGGTTGAGTTTGTTTTGAGATGCTTGACTTGTTAGCAAGTCAAGACGAAGCATCAACGACTAGTAGATCTTTACCTATTCCAATTTGGAAGTGGGAACAAATAGTGATGGATTTTATGACAGGTCTCTTGAGAATGGTTAGGAAGCACAATTCCATATGGGTGATTGTGAATCAACTCACAAAGTCATCCCATTTCACCTCGATTCATGAATCTTATACGGTGGAGGATCTATCCAAAATCTATATCTGGGAAGTGTTAAAGAGTCATGATATTCCAGTTTTGATTGTATCAAATAGAGATATGAGGTTTACATATCATTTTTTGAAATCCTTGCAATAATTCCTTGGGGCACAGTTGATGATGAGCACGATGTATCATCCTCAGACAAATGACCAATCCGAAAGGATGATATAAACATTGGAGGATATGCTAAGGGTTTGTGTGATGGATTTTAGTGGTTCATGGGAGGATCACTTTACATTGGTGGAGTTCTCCTATAATGACAGTTATCAGGATTCCATACATATGGATCCATTTGAAGCATTGTATGGGAAACCGTGTCGTTCTCTACTATGTTGGGTGGGAACAGATGAGACATAAATGGTTGGACTGATACTTATCTAAGAGACTATAGAAAAGATCAAACTGATCAGGAAGAGGATAGAGATGGCCCAAAGTCATCAGAAATCATATGCGGATCATCATCGATGGCTGTTGTTGTTCGAGGTGGGTAATCATGTGTTCTTGAGAATCTCTCCTAGACTTGGGAACTGTCGGTTTGGAAAGTAGGGAAAGTTATCAATGGGGTATATATTGAATTTTGAGATACTTGAGCGGGTTGAAGAGGTGGATTATTAGTTGGCATTGCCACCACAGTTTAGTGTGGTGAACAATGTGTTTCATGTATCGCAGTTGAAAAAGTATCAGCCGGGTCATGACCATGTGATTCTTTGGGATCATGTTGAGCTAGAATTAGATGATTCTTTGGTGTACGTGCTAGTGCAGATTGTGGATAATCAAGAGAAAGTATTTCATGGTAAATACATCAGTCTAGTTCAAGTTTTGTGGCAGCATGGTCAGATCTAGGAGGAAACTTGGGAGCGAGAGAAAGAGATGGCCGAGTAATGGACCAAGCTCTTTCGGTAAAGAAATGGTTCTCTACTTTCCAAGTATGGAAATTATAATGGTGGGGAGTATGTATAACCCACAATTTGAGGTATGTGAACTTTTTTTATACCTTTTTTATGTATATAAAGTGGTTGGGAAAGGTTTGGGAGAGTTCGGGAGAGTTTGGAAAGGTTTTGGAAAAGTTTGGAGGTCTTTTTAAGACTACATGGTTTGAGCATGGTTAGAGGAAACCATGCGAGAATCATAGGTAACCATGTGATATGACACTGTTCAGATAGCAGCATCTACACAGTTAGTGCACGGTTTTTCAAACCATGCGAGCTAACCATGAGACCCATTAAAAATGTTTTTTAAATAGAGTTAGTGGGGATTTGCCATAACTCACCCATTTATTCTACCATATGAACCCTACACAGGAATTCTTCTTCTCAAGGATTAGGGGTGATCTCCCACTCTTTTTGGAAGGTATTTTAAGGGGTTTCAACGTGGTTTGAAGGAGGTTCATCTCGGGTAAGTCTTCTCTCTTGGTTGCTTGTGGTTTTCTCTAGATCTACTCTTCCCACTCTCCCAGTTTTCTAGATCTACATCAGTTTCATGTAGATATAGGGTTTTTGTTTCCTTAAGTGATGATATTAAGGCTTTTTTATGATAGGTAATGAGATATAGAGTGATTTTTGTGGATCATTTTCTCAGATTTTTGGAGCAGTTACTTGTGAGCCGATTTTACCGGAACCCTAAAGGTAGGTGGCTTCTCTCTCGACTCCACTTTGTTAGAAATAAAAGGCTTTTTTAGATTAATTTATTTTTCTTGAAATTAATTGTGAATATGATCTGAAAATCTTGGTGGAAAACCATCTAGTTATGATTTAGGCGTTTTGGGTGAAATGAGATATTATTGCAAAAAGGGGCTTGTTGTGTGATTTTAAAATGTAGATTTTAAAATTGATTACTTGGTTTGGTTTATGAAAATGTGCTGGGAAAATGGTTTTTAATAATAACTTGGTTTATTGAAATGTATTTTGGCCTGGAAAATGGTTAAAGGGTGTTTTCAATCAATGGGTGATTTATTTAAGTGATTGGCATGTGTTGGAAATGGTTGTGTGCATAATGTGTGGCCTTGGTGCTTTATGCTTTTGGTTGGTTAAGTATTATGGATCGTGTTGATTGTGTTGAAGTGGGTGAGAAGTCTCACTATAAAAGATGATGGATAGTGTATGGAAGGTCCACCATTAAGGATAAGTGGTCGAGAAGTACCACTAGATTGGGAATGTAGTAAATGGGTTTAAACGGGAAGTTCCATCATGTTTGTTTCCTTGTTGTGTGTTGCCATGCAAGATGAAAATTGTTGTGATAATGTGAAATGGTGAAATGGATTATGGAATTGTGTTTTTGGATTTCCCTTGGGTTTCATAGATTGGGTAAAGGTGGCTTGGTAAGGGTGTGTTTGGCTTATCTGTAATTGTTGAACTATTTGATGTTTTATATAAACTATTTTATATAAATGTGATAACAATTCTCTTCTATCGGCATGTGTAGGGAAGTCATTTGGGGAAATCCTAATGAGTATTATTAATCACCCCTGATTTGGAAATTTGGTGCTTTTTTAGATGTTGTATTCTAGGAAATAGATAAGAGTAAAGCATATCATTTTTCTAGTGGTTCGTCGTGATGCTTTGGTGGTGTTGTGGTGCTTAGAGCATGGAGCTTGGTTTGGATATATAAATGGTGTCATAGTTCCTTGGTGTCTTTTTGTTTAGTTTTCTGCTTTTTACTCTGATATTGGTTTTTTATTGTTTGGATGTATTGGTTTTTGGGAATTGTTATGGAATAACTTGGTGGTCTTTTGGTAATATATGACTCGGGTTACTATGTTACATGAATCATGTAGTTTTGTTGGTAATGGATTGTTTGTTTTATTGGGTTATCTCAAGGAAAAATCATTCCCCAATTTATTCTTGAATCCCTCAACATTTTTTTCCATCCTTTGGCACCTTAGGAACGTCACTTAAGGCTAAGTAACACCTCACCTCCTTATCAAGCCAATGAGGAAGGGGCGATATGTTATAGGATTCAACAAAAATAAGATTTATGTGGAGGAGTACATTCAAACTTGGGACAAGATGGATTATCATTTTAAAGACCTCATCAAGGATGATCTTGATACAAAGGTAATTTCACTTCAATGGAAATTATATTGGGATATGGTTTCTAATAGTCTCAAAATCACTTTTAATTATTTTTGATTTCTTATGACATTTGATGTTTTATGGTTTGAACTTGTGTGGTTTCTCCATTTTTCATTAAAAGTGATTTAAAAAAATAATAATTTTCAGTCAGTTTGGATGGATCATAAATAGAGTAAACTCTTTGTCTAGTGCCTCTAAAGGTGTCTGAAGGATCCGGTCAAAGAGATATTCTTCCATGGAGAAAAAACAAAGCATCTACACACACATCAATATTTTTATGATGTCTGGCTTGAAAAACTCTAGAATAGCAGTAAATGCCTGTGTATGCATATGGGAAACTATTGATAAGATATTATTCATAATTCCTTTGTGAAATATTCAAGTTTACTATCTTAGAACCTCAAAGGAGTATTGACTAAGATAGCTGGATGAAAAATATAGGGAATTAGAAGCTCGAAAATAAACTTCTATAAAGTCTAGTTGATGGATCCTTGCAAATTGATCAATTTTCCATTAATAGATCACATATTATTTTCAAATTATCTATCTACTATAATAAAATATGAATGATCAACTGAAAAACACTGGAAGGATGTTTTGTAACAAGAGTGCTGGAAACATGTTCCATTTCTATAGGAACAAGGGTAACTAGAATAGGTACAGTAGAAAGTTTCACTGAATGAATAATCCTGAGAGGCTTATAGAAAACAAGATATATCACTATATAAGTATTTGTAATAACTAGTGTTTCCCCAATATTTGAGGAACTAGAATACTCTTATGAAATTTCTATTTAAAAGCCTTTAAATTCTTCATAAACCTTAGTTATCAAGACTATAATTCATTGATGATTCCTACTTATTGGGATAATTGAACTGGAAATTATATATTGAACATTTTGAGAAACTCCTAAGAGTTATTGTAGCTTAGTGGTCATAAACTATTCAAAATAAACCACCATTAAATTTAAAGGTATGTATTTTCCAACTCCAAGATTTCTAACAGCTTATTTAGTTTCCTACAGATCAGCTAAAAGATCCTTCTTGAAAAATTATATCAGGTTAGGTGTGAACATATCACACTGAAGAGATTGAATCTAAGAAGAAACTAAATTCAACTTATAAATTTTTCTATTAAACTAATTTTTAAGGCCAGGAACCACTGAAGGTTTAGACATGGTTGAGTTAGAGGGTTAAAACCTCTTGATGAACTCAAAATGACATAAAACAACACTTCACAAAGCACATAATATCGACTTCATTTCTGCCATAAAGGACCAAATCTCATTAAAAACTTCTTGAGACATATCTAATTGGAACATTGGAAGATTTTTAATCAAGTATAATTGATATGAAAATATCACTCCAAGATCATTGATCTCAGATCTGGTAGCAAAATTTACCTTGAGCTCACTCACTTGAGCACGGACATCCTCAAGTTGTTTTTCACTCACTTCAGAGGAAACTTGTTGCACAAGAGTGACTTTATAAAGATTCATAATCAAGTATATTTGGATTTATATCATCCCAAACATCTAGAAAAAATTATCTTTGTATATATAATTCTTCTTGATTTGTTTTAATTCATATTTAGAGGAAATGAGATCTTTATTCAACTCAATATAATCTCCTAGATTATCAAACTCAAACATAATAGTTGTAGAAAAGTTCTGTATTTCTGAATTTTTATAACTATTACTAAAAAAAGGTGCATCCTCACACATAATACGAGGATATGGAATATGTTTTGGAGTGAGAGAAAGATAAAAAAATTATATAAACACACCTCTAGCTCTATCAATATCATGATCAAGGGATCAAAGAGGAATTGGATCAACTTTATGGTGCTCCACTCATGGTTCATCTCTTTTTACTACATCTGGAACACTTGGAATGGTTTCAACTATCCTCTCATCATGATCCATATCAACCATATTAATAGCTTCAATAACTTTTAGCATCTCAGCTATAGATTGACTCTTACACAACAAGTCTAGATTCTAGAAACCGAGGCTCTGATATAGAAACTACTAGCTAATAAACCTCCTTAGTAGGAACCATCTCAAGAGGTGTTGCATTCCTAGGTAGTGAGGATTGAGCTGGTTCCCAATAAGATACAATTTTATGTCCAATAGGACTTAATGAATTTTAAGTAGTGTCCCAGAAATACCCAATATTGTTTAAGAGAATGACTGAAAGGGTATTAATTTTATGAAACTTCATGACCTCCCCTTATTCAAGCCCACTTATTTATTATTCAGCACAGGGGAGATGATCTATCCAAAAGGGTAATGGTTAATCTTACCTTTCCCTTTAAAAGATTGATGTATAAAATACATCACACACATTAGAAGATTCAGATTAAAATTGAAAATAAGGACATATAAGAGGTACATGTCCTAAAATAAACCCTTTTCCATTTCTTTAGATCTATGGGAAATCCCAATGTGAATAAACTTATGCAGGACCTTCTATTCAACTTCCAGATCTTTCAATGGATTTTTCTTGAAGGAATAAGTTCCAAAAAGGAACTTGAAAACCTATTTTGTACCTACTGTATTTGTACCAACCAGAGTTTGACTAAAGATGGACTCTCCTTTATGAGGTCAATGAAACACTTTCACCATTTCTAATGATTAAACAAGTAAAACTTTTCCATTGAAATTTGATGATAGCACATCCTATGCTTTACTGAATGGAACTATTCATTCATCATGAAATAATTCACTTCTTTATTAAAAAGAAATCCTAACTTCTTCACATTAAACACAAACTCCCATCCTTGAAACTGAAACACTTTTTAGCAGTATCTATGTTCCTCTTAACCATGAAATATGCATGATTTTTCTAGCTAGAAATCTATGATGTGCACCACCAGACTTAGATTTCATGGAAGAACCAGAACTTACATCATCTCTATGCTTATAATTCCCATTTTCAAGGGTTGGTAGAAGGTCAAGAGAGAATTGAGAGAAATAAGAGAGAGAATAAGAAAATATGGGTGACAATTCGACTTCTGATAGAAAGGATATAAGCAAAGACCGAAAGGACTGAGGCTCGATTTGGGATATTTAGGTCATGGAATTTATTTACAGAAGGTTACATAGCCAATTTGGAGTTTGGGTCAATTTTGACTTAAAAATAAATAAAATAAAATAATAAATAAATAAAATATAACCAATTTTTCTCCAAAGAAAAGGCTTAACTGATTTTCAAACAAATTAGTCATAAATATTTACTAGAATAAAAAAGGAAAAATTTAATTTAATTTTCATAACACATTAAAACACTAATAAATTACTAATCAATTCAAAAATTAAAATATTTTTAAAAAATAATAATTAAAAAGGCTTAAAATCATTTAAATTAAAAAACACCCCAATTCACTTTTAATAAAATCAAAATGATCACATGCAAGGGGCTTAGTAAAAATATACACTAATTGATTGTTAGTAGAGATAAGTTTAAGATATATATCACCTTTTGAGTGCAATCTCTCAAGAAATAAATCCTTAAGTCAATATGATTTGTTATAGAATGATTTATCAAATTCTTTGAAATGTTGGTAGCACTAGTGTTATCACATTTGATTGATAATCGATTATAATTGAATCCCAAATCCAACAAGGTGTGTTTTATCAACAACATCGATGCACAAAAACTATCTAAAACAATGGAATCTACTTTAATATTAGATAATACAACCGAGTATTGTTTCTTACTAGACTATGATACTAGGGATTTTCCTAAAAAGTAGAAATTTCATAAAGTGATTTTTCTATCTAGTATATAACCACCAAAGTCAGAATATGAATAAGAAGTCAAAATAAAATCATAAGTTTTTGGAAAAAGTAAGGAAAGAAAAAATTTTCCTTTTAAATACCTTAAAAATCTTTTGGAATCTTTGAAATGAGTTTCCTTGGGATTTTATTGGAATATAGAACATTATCATACCTAAAACTTAATTTATGGTCTAATAACAGTCAAATATAGTAGAATTTCAATTATTCCTCTATATAGATTTTTTTTCAACTGGTTTCCCATCTGCATCCAAGTTAATATTTTCATTATAACTCATAGAAGTTGTATATAATTTACTGTTTTCATGTATAAAACTTTTATATAAGTCAAGTATGCATTTTATTTGATTTAGCACATTCCCAAAGTCTTTTTGATAAATATGAAAATCCAAAAAATAATTTAACTCACCCATTATGCTCATTTAAAATTATTTTTTCATGAGTTTTGAAAATTAATTGCATAGTTTTTTATTTTTAGAACCAAGAATCACATCATCAATATATATCTAAACAAAAAACTTATTTGAAGATGATGTTTTCTTAAAAAGATAAGGATCTGCCACTCCTACTGAAAAACCATTTGATAAAAGAAAAGAAACTAAATTTTCATACCAAGATTTAGGTTCTTATTTAAGGGTATAGAGATATTTTGTAATATTGAAAACTAAATTAGGAAAATGAGGGTTTTCAAAACTAGGAGGTAGTTCAACATTAACTTCCTCCATAAGAAACCAATTATAAAAAACATATTTTACATCCATCTGATATAATTTTAAATTCATATGTGATGCATAGGCTAGGATAATCCTAATGGATTCTAATATGTCTATGGGTGAAATAAAATCCTCATAATTTATACCTTACTCTTGGTTATACCCTTTAGCAACTAGTCTAGCCTTATTCCTAGTGATCAAACTATGATCATCCTATTTATTCATAAAAACCCATTTTGTTCCTATAACTGGATAGTTAGAGGGTCTATCGACTAATTCTCATACCTTGTTCCCCTTGAACAGGTTTAATTATTCCGGAATTACTAAAATCCAACTCTCATCAACTAAGGTTTCTTCTATAGTCCTAGGTTCTAGTTGAGATAAAAAGGTAGAAAACAATACAAGGTTTCCTATACTCCTTCTAGTCCTAATCACATCATAAAAACTTCCTATAATAGTTTATAAGGGATAATTCTTAAGGGTTCTAGGATTTCTAAGTAGCACAATTTCTGGCCTACTAGTATCCATTCTTTCAGGATTCGATTAACCAAAATCATGTTCCAAATCATCATCCATTATACTGTCAAAGAGAGCTTCATGTCTCATGTTTTTCAAAAGAATTCACCAGCTCATAAAATTGAGTCATTTTGTGATTAAAATGACCACTTTCCTAAAATTTAATGTGATTAGATTCTTCAAACATATTTAACCTTTTTTTGAAAACTCTATAAGCCCTGGAAGTATTAAAATATACAAGAATTATTCCTTCATCAGCATTTTTTATCAAATTTACCATGATTATCCTTAGTTTCCAGAATATAAACTTTTCATAAAAAAAACTTGAAGCATACAACTTTTGGTTTTCTATTATTTCATATCTCATAGTTTTTTTCTTTAAAATAGTCCTAATTAGAACTCTATTTATGACATAAAATTATGTATTTATAGCTTCATCCAAAAAAGCAGTGGGAAATTTATACTCACATAACATTATCTCAGTAATTTCTTGTAAATTATTATTTATCCTATTAACAATACCATTATATTGAGTTTTCTTGTGGGTAGAAAAAGTATGTTTGATGCCATGTTTTGAACAATAGGAATTTAACTCATGGTTTTCAAATTCTCCTCCATGGTCACTTCTTAATGAAATTATTTTTACATCTTTATCTTTTTAAACAAGTTTACAAAAAATTTATAAAAATTTAACAAGATTCACTCTTAACACTTAAAAAGAAAACCAAAGTAAATCTATATAAATCATCAACAAAAACAAAAAAAAATATTTTCCTCTTAGGATTGCAGTTCTAGATGGCCTAAACATACCCATGTGAATATTTTCTAGTGTTTTAGAAGTATAAACCTCTTTAATTTACTTAAAATATGGCTTGTATTGCTTACCCATTTATAATGCGTCATATAGTTTCTTTTTGTTCAATTTAAGTTGAGGTAAATCTAAAACTAAATTTATTTATGAATTTTTTTCAAAGAATAAACATTACAATGTCCATGTATTCTATGAAAAATCCAAGATTCATTTTTTTAATAATTTAAAATTTTCAATCATTTTCTACTCAAATAATTAAGATCTAGAGTGTAGAAATTATTTGTTAAAGGTTCCTTAAATCTAAGAATTTTATATTTGAAAACAAGAATATGCATTATTAGAAAAATCAACAAAATAACCATCACCACAATGTTTCAAAATACGTATCAGATTGTGATTCAATCCTTCCATATAAAGAACTTTGTTGATGAGGACTGATCTTAGATTTACAACTGATGCAACTCCCATAATCTTTCCTTTTGAATTGTCACCAAAAGTATCATAGCCTCAATCTACTTTTGATGAGGATAAAAAATTAAAGAAATATCCACTTATATTTATTGAGAATATGATATCTATATACCAATTCTAATTAATTATATTGGACCTTATTCCCTAAAAAGACACATCAAACAAGAAAATGTTTTCATACCCATATTATCTTAGATCTAGCATTGATAGTAACTAAATATTTGAGAACCCAAATCTATTTGTGCTATCCATAAAATACTGCCCTAAAATTTTAAATTTTTTTAAATAAAATCATGTTTGACTCCAAAAAAATTAGGGTTTCTTAAATAATAATTATTAGAATAGTTACCTAAATTTTCATAGTGATAACACGTAGCCTTGGAAAATTTTTTATTCTGAGAAATAGGCACAAAATAATTCATATAAATCTTTGGGTTTTCACCTTGTCTTTTTATTCAAAATTTATTTTTTGAACTTTATTATTTTTAAGAATTTTATTCAAGTAATTTTCACCTTTTGTGAAAACACTCAAAACATCTTTAAAACCTAGAACTTATTTTTTTAGGATTTTAATTTTTCTATAATGTTTATAACATAAAACAACATAATTTTTTAGCTTAATTTTACAATCTAAAATTTGTTTATTTAAGTCCCTTTTTTCATTAACAAAAATATTATAAGATTTTTTTAGGGATTTTTTTATTTTTAAATATTTCATACTTTGTTTCTATAATGGTGAAATATTTATTTAATTCTTCACTAGAGAAATTTTAATTTTCAGATTTAGATTTATGCTTTGAAGAATAATATAAATGTACCTCATCAGAGTGTTCCATAAAGCACATGTTGGAATTTTGATTAGAAATTTTAGCTTCTGAATTTGATGACGCATCATCACTAGAATCTTTATAAGTATTTCACATGGATTTAATGGATTTATTTTCTTTCTTCTTATTGATAACATTATTGAAATAATTTTTCTCTAATTTCTTATTGTCTTGGAATTGAGGGTAGTTAGACTTGATGTGCTCGATCTTCTTACACTCATAGTATCTAACTTCTTTATAAATTCATTCCCACTTCTTGTACTTATTTAAGGGTTTCTTAAAAACTCTTCTCTTTTTATAGAACTTTTTGAACTTTCTTGCAAACAATGGAAGTTTACTATCTAAGTCAAAACTATTTGTGGTATCTCTATCAGATGACCAAACTTATTACATTTATTTACTTTTATTTTCATCTTTATAAGTAAAAACCTTTAATGTAGTATTTTCATTCTTAATCAATTTATGATCTCCTGATTTAGATTCCATATTAGTCTTGTACATCCAAAGGGTTCCAATGAATTTTTTATTTTAAATTTTTTGAGGTCTGTTAATTGCCTAATAGTATTCAAGATTCCACTCCATCTAGGTGGTAGAATTTTGAGGATTTTCAAAGCTTGATCCATTTTAGGATTGGGTGTTCCTAAAGCAGCAACATAATTTACAACATTTGTAAATATTCCATTCAGTTGGGTGATGATTTCTTCTTACATAATTTTGAAAGTATCAAACTTAATATTGGTAGTATTATATCAAAGAGATCTCACATTATTTGTTCCTTCATAATCCACTAATATGGTTGTCAATATTTCATAATCTGTTTTACATTGTGAAACTTGATTGAACTCATTAAGACCTAGTTTATAGATGATAATGTTTATTTCTTTAGAGTTTAGGTCATAAATTGTTTCAGTATAAGTATCCTATGTTTTAGGTGGATTTTATAGTGACCCTATCCTTTTACACATATCATTACATGATTTTAAGCATAATTAACCATCAAATTATAATCCAAGGATCGTAAAATATAGTGTCTTTAGAAGACTAGGTATATAATTAAACATCATGAAAACATATTTTATTTAATATCCATATTGAGATCCTAAATTACATTGAGCTCCTATATATGTATAGGATAACCTATAGAATACATGAACAAAAGGGATGAGCTAAAAATCCTAATAAGGAAAGGATCATAGGAATAAAACATAGCACATGAGTTAGAAGGCATAACATGATGACATAAAAGGAATGAAACATGAATAAACATAAGAAAGAATAACATTTATAACATGGGAACATATAATAAGGCATCATAGGAATGTGTAAACAACATATAACATTACATAAACATGAGTTAAGGCTAAACACCAAGACTATATAACATGGTGTACAAAGTCCCATAAAGGAATTAGGTTCACTCCCTATCTCAACATGGAATCTCAAGAGACTAAACATTACCCAATGAATTGGAGTTCTATCTGGGAACAACCATCATAACATGTTCATAAATATCTATTCCACATGAATAATCATACATAAGGAATCAAACATAACATAAGGGTTAACCATGGAAAGGAATGGGTTTCATAATCATTTCATAAGGCATTACAAATGGGCGTATCACAAAAGTGTCCATGAAAGAATGAATTTAGAACATACATGGACAATAATAAAGGAAAATAGGCATATATAATGATAAATTTTTTCCAACTAAAGTGAATTTTTTTTAATAGTGTTTAGGAAACTTTATAAATAATCTACTTTAGTGCGAATTTAAGGAAAAATATTAAAGAAACTTCCAAACGGAAAAGACATAATTGTTTGCACAAAACCAGAAATGAAACATGATAGTTTTTCATGATAAAATGAGTGATTTTATAAAATAATGAAAAAATGAGTGATTTTATAAAAATAATGGTGCCTAAAAATATATTATGTATAACGCATGAGAATGGGTAAGAAATCGGGAAATTCCCTTTAACCAGACTTGCTTATCGGGAAGATTTGAGAAGGGACCCTTTTAAAAAAATCATGTATTCTCATCAAAGAAGGATGATCTGATATAAATATATGTTTTTGGAACATATAAACATAATTTATAAGAATTTCAAAATAAATAAATAATAATTACATTTGAGTAAAGAGATAGAATGAGTAACCTGGAGGAAAAATGGGGGTTCGGGTAGAATCCCTTACCTTGTGTTTGAAACAGTTCTGCACTTGATCTTAATGTCATGAATAAAAAAATTAGATTAATTAATTAATAATTACATAACCTTTTCAACATATAATTGATTTATTATAATTTTATTAATTTCATTTATGATCTTTTTTGATGAGTTATATTGTTTAATTTCATTGTTCAGGAGTGCTTGTTTTCTTAGTTTTCATGATCGGTTTTCTTATATAAGAGTATGGAAGTTCATGTAAAATGAAAATAGAAATATAGAATTGAGGTTATAAGTTATTAATGAACATACATAAGGTTAAATGATATTATAAATAATTTTTTTATATAGTATGAGGATGAATCATTAGATAAAATGTTAGTGACAATCGTTTGGATTATCTTGGGCGGTTTTTTGCTCACAATGAACTTATTTTATTTTATTATTTAACATCATGTGTATATAATGATTAAATAACATTAAATAGACTTTAATACATATATAATAATTTTTTAACCATAAAAATGGTTTTATGACCATACTTTAAGGTGTTAATGGAAAATAAAAATTTTCCACCCTTGAAGGCGATAAATTAACACCTCATGAATGACATTTTCATTTCTAGAATAAAAGGAAGAGAAGAAGGGGTTTGATGATGGATTATTCAATTAGCATAATAAAAATATAGAATATTTAAGGTACTATAGTTTTCATTACATTTTGATGAGGGGAGGTGAGTAGATAATAAGAAAAAAAATAACTCAAGAAAATAAAAGAAAAGGAATGAGTAATTTACCTCTTGAATTTCTCCTCCTTGAGAACCTCATTTGGGAAAAGGTTTTGGTATTTTAATGAGACCAAGATCTCTTGGATGTGTGTTATAGGTTTGGTAAGATATTTTAGTATAATTTGGACAAGTCTCAAATCTTGATAGGTGTGGGGAGAAGAGATGGCGATGGGTGGTATTTATAGGGGTGGAGAGGGGTGTTTCTCATTATTTAATTCATTAGTTTATTATTTTGGCTCAAGACTATGAATTGTTTTAGAATTATCACCAAATATATTCAAATAATTAAGGTAAGTTCTAGATTATTTTTATTATATCATATATGTCTCAAGAAATAGTTTATTTAACTTATAATGTATATATACCGTAAATTACAGTATTTTTCTATTCAAAAAAATTCAACTATTTTAGAAAAATCCCAGAAATTCACCCTAACCATTTTTAGGTGTATAGAATTCAAAAATAAATTCCATTTTATGAAAATAATTTTATAAATATGTGAAATTTAATTTTTAATTTAAATAATCATTTACTTGGAAAATACCAATTTTAAAATTATAACTGATTTTGCAACACTTTGAAAAATTAAATAAGGTCTCCTAAAATTATATTATAATCATAGGATAACAAAATATTAATTTATGAATAAATTTTCTTTAAATCATTATATTAATTATAAAATTATAATTAAATATTTATAACTTACAAAAATACCAATACTTAATTAATAATTTTTAAAACATTTATTTACTTATACTATGATATAATTATATCATACTTTTATTTATAGGATTCCTAAATTTTATTTATACTTTAATAGGTGAGGTTACTATTCTATTGGATGGTTTATTATTCCTAAGGGTCATATTACTATTCCAAAGTTCATATTACTATTCCTTCAGTATATGTTTCTTAAATTTTATAAATAACTCTTATTTCATTCTTTCTTCATTTATAAAGTTTGTAGTATTCTCTTAATGTGATTTATAATCAATGAAAAAATTATAAGAAGGGAATTTCCATTGATAAAAATTTTGGGTAGTTACATTCTTCCCCCCTTATTAAATTTCACCCTTGAAATTTTATTTTACATTTTATGTTGAAAACAGGTGTGGGTACTTCTCCTTTATCGCTTCGTCAGGTTCCTATGTTGCCTCTTCTTACTTAAGGTTCCACTATAGTACTTTGACCAGGTGAGTAGTCTTATTTCATAGAACATTATCTCTATGATCCAAGATCTTTACTGGACGCTCCTCATATGAGAGATCACCTTCCAACTATACAACATCTGAATTCAGTACATGTGAAGGATCTAGTATGTACTTTCTTAAGAGGGATAAATGGAATACATCGTGTACTTGAGACATGGTTGGAGGAAGTGCTAGTCGATAGGACAAAACTTAAACATGATCAAGAATATTGAATGGGACGATGTACTTAGGACTTATATTTTCTTTCTTATCAAATATCATGATTCTATTCCATGGAGATATGTGGAGGAATGCCATATATCCATCTTTAAACTCAAGGTCTCATCGATGATTGTCTGTATAGTTCTTTTATAGATTTTTGGCTGTCTTGATGTACTATTGAATGGGTTTTTACCTTCTCGACCATTTCTTTGACCATTTTAGGTCCTAGTATCTTATGTTCATTGATTTCATCCCAATATGATGGTGTTCTACATATTTTCCCATTTTGGGCTTTATATAGAGCCATTTGGATGCTCGAGTGGAAACTATTATTGTAAGAGAGCTCGACCAAAGGTAGATGTTGGTCCCATCCTCCTTTTAAGTCCATAGAACATGCTCTCAACATGTTTTATAGTGTTAGAATAGTCCTCTTAGAATGACCATCAGTTTGAGGATGATAGGCCATTCTGAAGTTCATTTTAGTTCTTAGAGCATGTTGGAGACTTTTCCAGAACTTCGAGGTGAATCTTAGATCCTGATCGGATACAATAGATATTAGCACTCCATGTAGCCTTACCAATTCTCTAATATATATCCATGCAAGTTTATCTAGTGATAAATCCTCTAGAATTTCAATAAAGTGAGTTTTATTTGTGAGATGATGCACAACCACCCATATAGCATTGTTTCCTTTGGATTTATTTGGAACTCTAGTGACAAAGTCCACTGTAATTTTCTCCCACTCCCATATTGGTATAGGTAGTGGTTACATCATCCCCTTATAATTTTTCCTTTCGACCTTCACTTTCTGATATACTAGGAACTTTGATGTATAATCAGTGATCTCCTTTTTCATATTATCCCACAAATAATTATCTCAGAGATCTCGATACATCTTTTTTCTCCCTAGGTGAATAGAGAAGGATGAGCTATCTGCATCATTCAGAAGGTCCTTCTTTATCTCTAGATTGGAAGGTAAACATATTCATGTCCCAAATATTACAACTCCTTCCTCATCAATTTTAAACTCTAAGGATTTCCTCTTTCTCATATCTTCTACCTTCTTCAAGATTTCTACATCATTTCTTTGAAAATCCTTTATTTTCTCTACAAGGGATGGATGAGAAATCATTTGAGAAAGGATTTATGATGTTCCTTCCTTAATGATTCCCATGTCAATCCTTTTTAGGTCTAAGAATATTGGATCCTTCTCAATTATAATCATTGATAAAGATGCTAGATCCTTTCTACTTAGAGTATCCACTTCTTATTTTCCTTACTAGGATGGTAGTGGATTGAAGAGTCATAATCCTTGATGAGATCTAACCATATTCACTGGCGCATATTAATTTCCTTCTATATGAATATATATTTTAGAATCTTATGATTAGTATATATCTCACACTTCTCCCTGCTGAGATAATTTCACTAGATTTTAAATGCAAAGATCACAACTACCAACTCCATATCATGTGTGGGATAGTTTTTCTCATGAATTTTCAATTGCCTTAAGTAATAGGATATAAATTTATCATTTTTCATTAGTATATATCCTAATAAATTATTTGAAGCATCAATGAACACCAAAAAGAGTTCCCCAATTCTTAGAAGTGTGAGTACTGGTGCAGTGATAAGACTCTTTTTCTACTCTTTGAAGCAATCTTCACATTCACTAGTCCAAAAAAACTTTACTCCTTTACAATTCTACTTGGTTAGTGGGTTTTAAAATCATGATAAATTATTCAAAAATCACTAGTAATACCTAGCTAGACCAAGGAATCTATGAATTTCAATTACAGGTGTTAGCATGGGACACTCTTTGTTTGCCTTTGTCTTGGAAGGGTCCATAGATATCCCTTTACTGGTGATTACATGCCTTAAGAATGATAATTACTTATTCCAGAACTCACATTTATTATACTTTTCAAATAGCTTCTCTCTTCACAAAGTCTTCAACATAGTATTCAAATTCTCCTCATGTTCCTCCTTGATCTTGGAGTATATCATAATATCATCAATAAATACTACCACAAATTTGTCAAGGTAATATCTAAAGACTTTATTTATTAAGTATATGAAAATTTCTGAAGCATTAGTGAGTTATAAGGGAATAACTATGAACTCATAGTGTCTATACCTTGTTCAAAAGGCAGTCTTGGAAATATCTTCCTTCCTCACCTTTAATTAGTGATATCCCGACCAAAGGTCCACCATAGAGAAATAACTGGATTTACATAGCTGATAAAACAACTCATCTATCTATGGAAGGGGATACTTGTTCTTTATCATGATTTTTTTGAGCTCATGATAATAAATTCATAGGTGCATTGATATATCCTTCTTCTTGATAAAAAGGAATGGTGCACCCCATGGTGAAGCACTCAGGCGTATAAAACCCTTGTCCATATTCTCTTATAACTACTTCTTTAGTTATTTCAGTTCAATGATGGCCATTCTATAAGGTGTATTTGATATAGGTAGAGATCTAGGAATAAGTTCAATTGATAACTCAACCTCTCGATCAAGAGGAATACTAGGAAATTATTTAGGGAATACATGTGTGTAATCACTCACAATGGGCATGTATTCAAGCATGATTCTCTCCTTTATCTTAATTATTTGAGCTAGATATACTTGATCATAAGGTAACAATATCAGCACTTGATACTATGATTCTGAAGGAGATTCATCTTCCTCCTTACACTTGTATAGGATTGGAGGATGCTTCAGGAAGTGAAGAGTGATCTCCCTTTCCCAACAATCGATGTTGGATTTGTATAAAGATAGACTATCCATGACTAAAATAGAATCAAACTCCACTAAAGGGAGTATGAAAAGATTTTATGGTAGGTTTAGTCTACAAAAATTAACTGGGGAGGAGTTATAAACATTGGATGCAGTAATTTCCCTATTTTCAGTTCTCACAAATAACTCAACATTCAATTTTTTTGGTGGTTTTTGAATAGTTATACTAAAATTTCAAGATATGAAAGAATGCGTAGAACCAAAATCAAATAGTACATTCACTATTCTTGAATGAATAATCAGCGTACCTATCACCACATCATTATCGAGCTTGACATTAGCAGTATTGATTGAATATGCCCTTACTTACTACCTTAGAGGTTGTTGTTGCTGATTTCCTCCAACAAACCTTAGCTTGGGGAAATGGTTTGAATCATTCCCATGTTCCTTGAAATTGAAACACTAAACTACAGGCTGAGTGTTGATCTGAACCTTCCTTTCTTCTTCCATATTAGTGTGATTCTTTATATCCCTTTGGCAGTTATTAGCCATATTCCCTTCTCTTTCACATTTGAAACATCTCTTGGCTCCCTTTAAGAAATTTCTTGGATGCTTCTTCCCACACTTTTGACATGTTGGATATAGGGTCTTCTTTCCATCATGGGATTTATCACCCATATTAAACTTTATTTTCCTTTTTTTTCACCAGGCCCATGAAACCACTAAGAGTCTCCGATCTCCATTTCAATCTTGAGGATACAACGAACAATCTCCCCATAATTGTCGAAGCCTCAAATCATAAACTCTTTTCATATAATCAACTTTAGTCCACTAAATAATCAACCCAACTTTCTTTTAGTGTTCATGAAAAAGTCAAAAGCATATATTACAATCCTTGTAAAGTTCTCTTTATATGACCTGATAGACTTGTATTCCTTCTACTTCAATCATAGGAATTACCTTTCCATATTGAGATGGAGGGTTAGAGGAAAATATTTATTGAAAAATATTTTCTTGAAATATTACCAATACATGGAATCAATTTACTCTTGCGACTTTGTGTTATTGATCAGTGTCCACTAATGATCAGCTTCCTCATTAAAAAGATAAATCGCCAGTACAACTTTCTCTTCTTCTGAGCACCAGAGAACAGATAATATCTTCTCAATGGAGTTAATCCACTGTTCTATGAGGAGGTGATCAGAAGATCCACTAAACATGGGATACCTTTGCTGCATAAAGGATTAAATGACAAATTTATCTTTATTTTGGAGAAGGAGGGAATTCTACATGATTCAAGTTATTATTAATTACTTAAGTTAGTTGAGCAAGTACTGTCATAAATTTTTGAGAACCCATTCCCATCATATTTGGCATATCATTAGGGAAATCATCACATTTCCTATCACATTTATTGTTAGTACAGGTTCTTCTATTTAAATACATTAACTAAGAAAAATAAAGTACAATTAGGGGGCTTGAATACATATCTAATAAGAATATAAAAAGAAAAAATTGAACATAGAAGGATAAACTTTTAAATTGAAAGTATATCCTAAATTGTGATTCCATAGGTTTTAATCTAAGTTATCCATGATTTATTTTATAACATATATTCTTATGGGTCCCCCCCCTTAATAATGGTTCATAACGAGCTTATGAATTTACCAAAGAATATCCCCTAAGAGTGTCAAACTAGGTGTGCAGTAAGACCTGTTGTCATGTACCAGGTTACCCCGAGTCAGGCCCAGAATACCTTGTCAGAGTTGTTACTCCTAGGTACATATGTTCCAAAACCACATCCACTTATAGTATCAAGATAAATATGTATTTTCATGATAAATGACTTACTCTATACTAACCAAAATTTAGGGATATTTTCTTATACTTAGTCTTATCCCTAAGGATTTCACTAGAGTTTTCTAGTCCTAATCCCAAAAATAACTAAACCTTTCCTATGATACCAACTATAGCGAACCTAATCTTTTACACATGACATTACATGATTTTAAGTATAATTAACCATCAAATTACAATCCAAGGATCATAACGTCTAGTGTATTTGGAATATTAGGTACATAATTAAACATCATGAAAACATATTTCATTTAATATTCATATTGGGATCCTAAATTCCATTGAGATCCTATATCTGCATAGGATAACCTAGGGAATACATGAACAAAATGGATGATCTAAAAATCCCAGTAAGGAAAAAATCATAGGAATAAAACATAGCACATGGGTTAAAAGGGATAACATGATGGTATAAAAGGAATGAAACACGAATAAACATAAGGAATAATAACATTTATAACATGGGAACATATAATCATGGTATCATAGGAATGTGTAAACAACATATAACATAATATAAACATGATTCAATGCTAACCACCAAGAATATATAACATGGTGGACAAAGTCCCATAAAAGAATTAGGTTCACTCCTTGTCCCAACATGGAATCTCATGAGACTAAACATTACCCAATTCATTGGAGAACTATCTGGGAACACCCATAATAACATGTTTATGAATATGTGTGAAATGTGAATAATAATACATAAGTAATCAAAAATAACCTAAGTGTTACCCATGGAAAGGAATGGGTTTCATAATCATGTCATAAGGCATTACAAATGGGCGTATCACAAAAGTGACAATGAAAGAATGGATTTAGAACATAAATGGAAAATAATAAAGGAAAATATGAATAGATAATTATAAATTTTTTCCAACTAAATTGAAAATATTTTTAAGAGTGTTTAGGAAACTTTATAAATAATCCACTTCAGTGCGGCTTTAAGGGAAAATATTAAAGAGTCTTTAAAATAGAAAAGACATAATTGTTTGCATAAAAATAGAAATGAACCATGATATTTTTTCATGATAAAATTAGTTATTTTATTAAAATAATGGTGGATAAAAACATATTATGGATAGAACATAAGAATGGGTAAGAAATTGGGAAATTCCCTTTAACCGGGCTTGCTTATCAGGAAGATTTAAGAAGGTAACCTTTTAAAAAAAATCATATATTCCCGTAAAATAAGGATGATTTGATCTAGATATATGAGTTTGGAACACATAAAAATAATTTATAAGAATTAAAAACAAATAAAGAATAATTACATTGGGTTAAAGAGATAGAAAGAGTAACCTGAAGGGAAAATGGGGGTTCGGGTAGAATCCCTTACCTTATGTCTAAAACGGTTATGCACTTGATCTTAAAGTACTAAATAATCAAATTAGGCTCATTAATTAATAATTAAAGAACCTTTTAAACATATAATTGATTTATTATTACTTTATTAAGTTCATTTATGGCCTTTTTGATGAGTTATAGTGTTCAATTTCATCGTTCATGAGTGCTTGTTTTCTTAGTTTTCATGATCAGATTGCTTATATAAGAGTATGAAAGTTCATGTAAAATGGAAATAGAAATATATAATTGAATTTATAAGTTATTAATGAAAATACATAAGGTTAAATTATCTTATAAATAATTTTTTTTATATGGTTTTTGGATGACTAATTAGATAAAATGTTAGTGATAATCGTTTGGATTATCATGGGCGGTTTTTTTCTCACAATGAACTTGTTTTGTTTTATTATTTAACACCATGTGTATATAATGATTAAAGAACATTAAATAGGATGTAATAAATATATAATAAGTTATTTTAACCATAAAAATGGTTTTATAACCATCTTTTAAGGTGTTAATGGAAAATGAAAATTTGTCGTCCTTGAAGGTGATAAATTAACATCTCATGAACGACGTTTTCATTCCAAGAATAAAAGGGAGAGGAGAAGGGGTTTGGTGATGGATTATTCCATTAGAATAATAAAATTATATTATATTTAAGCTACTGGATTTTTCATTCCATTTTGATGAGGGGAGTCTAGGAGAGAATAAGAAATGAAAAGAACTTGAAATGAAAATAAAAGAAAAGGAATGAGGAATTTACCTCTTGAATTTCTCCTCCTTGAGAACCTTCTTTAGGAAATGTTTTTAGTCTTTTAATGAGACCAAGATCTCCTGGAAGTATGGGATATGTTTATAAATATATTTTAATATAATTTGGACAGGGATCAAAGCTTGAGAGGTGTGGGGAGAAGAGGTGGCGAGGGATGGTATTTATAGGGGAGGAGAGAGGTGTTTTCTCATTATTTAATTCATTAGTTTATTATTTTGGATCAAGACTATGAATAGTTTGATAATTATCATAAAATATAATAAATTAATGAAGGTAAGTTCTATATTATAGTACTCACATCAGAAATAAATCAAGTAATAGTGTATTTAACTTTTAATGTATATATACCGTAAATTACCATATTTTACTATTCACAAAAATCAACTATTTTAAAAAAATAGAAAAAATTAACCCTAACCATTTTTTGATGTGTAGAATTAAAAAATTAACTCCATTTTATGAAAAATAATTTTCTAAATATGATAAATTTAATTTTTAATTAAAATCATCATTTACTTGGAGAACACCAATTTTAAAATTATAACTGATTTTGTAACACATTGAAAAATTAAATAAGGTCTCATAAAATTATATTATAATAATATGATAAAAAAATATTAATTTATGAATAATTTTTTTTGAAATAAATTTTCTTTTAAATCATTTTATTAATAATAAAATTGTAATTAAATATTTATAACTTACAAAAATACCAACACTTAATTAATAATTTTTAAAACATTTATTTACTTATAATATGATATAATTATATCATGATTTCATTTATCGGATTCATAAATTTTATTTATACTTCCATGGGTGAGGTTACTATTCTATTGGCTAGTTTACTTTTCATAAGGGTCATATTACTATTCCAAAGGTCAAGTTACTATTCCTTCAGTATATTTTTCTTAACTTCTAGAAATACCTCTCATTTTATTATTTCTTCATTTATAAAGTTTGTATTGTGTTCTTAATATGATTTATACTATATGACATAATTATAAGAAGGGAATCTCCATTTATAAAAATTTTAGGTCATTATAGAGTTGTAGGAATTTCATAAGGATTCATGGATTTGAAATAAACCTTGAGGACAAGGTTTTTCAAATAAATTATCATCCACACCTTCCAATAACCATAGTTTTAACCATTGAAGTAGGGAGCTCTAACCATTGAAATAAATTCTCTATTGTTAGTCATAAAATCCTTTTTTGTAATGATCTTATGACATCAACCTTTGAAATATTAAAACTCAAAATTCACAACCTTTGATTCAAAATTTTGGTTAGATATTGACTACACTAAGACTCAAGAGGGGGTGGGGGTGAATTAAGTTCTTGAAAATTTCTCTGATTAGAAAACTACAATCTTTTGAATATTGACGAGTTATGATCTTTTATTAAAATAATCATGCAGTGAAAAAAATAAAATCATAAAGAAGAGATTTTATATATATATTTATATTGGTTTAGGGAATAGAAATCCCCTAGTCCACTCCATAAATTCCCAAATCCTAGAGCTTTGTTATTTTCACTAGACTAGTCCTTTTTTCAAGGACAATCAGTCTTTTTCCCATAGACTGCATGATTGAGTGCAAGCAGTCAACACCTGATACAATATCAAGATATTTCAACCAAGCTCTAATACGACTTTATAAAAACCATAAATTAGGGTTATTTTACTAGGAACCTTCATTGAGAGAGAGATAATAAAAAGAGAGATTATAGAGGAATCTCATAGTTGTAAGATACAACTAATAGAAGATTAGAAATCTAAAATAAAGATGATAATAAATAAAAGTATCTCAAGGATTATATCTTAGTTTCACATCATGAGATCTATAAAATCCAGGCTTGGAATTAAATTCCATACATCCTTTTCTTAAAATCCCTCAACAATAGTACCAATCATTAAATTATCCTTGTACTCTTTCTTTTCTGGGCACTTGTAATCTTTTTATAATAATTTTTACCATAAGGAGGTAATCTGACATTTAATGCATAAATGATAGCATTAATTTACATTAAAATTACAATAATGGTAATGAATAGTAGGTTATAGAATGACATAGCCTATTTTGGATCACCACGTAGCCAAATTCCATAGATTTGAATTCATGTAGCTAAATTGATCCTCTGTAACAACCCGGTTTTTCATTTGAGGTAAGGACCCTTTAATTCATGGTTTAAATTCATTGTTTTATCCTTATACAATTTCCCTATGGTCTAAGTAATGAATTGGGAGTGTTAGGGGATTTTTTGGAGCTTAAAACTCCGTGTTTTGGAGAAAACAAACCAGACACACGGTATTCCTTAACCCTGCACCTGAGGCCACACAGTTTGGGAAAACCATGCGGTGTGCTGTAAAGGGTTGCAGAGGGTGTGCATGGTATGCACATAGTTTTTTTAACCATGCACCTAGCCCTTATGAGGGGTGTGTTACCCAAACAACACCTAGCACATGAGGTGTGCACAATTTGAAAAACAGTGTGCATGAACCATGCGAGGGTCTGTCTCTAGATAGTGCTAGCCACACAATTGGTCCACAGTTTAAAAAAACATGTAGCCAAACCATGCAACTCTTAAAAAGTGGGGGAAATTAAATATTTCCCCTCCTCCCATTTAAGAACCCTTCACTATTTTTCTTTCCCCTTCAACGCACAAAAAATCCTCTCCATGGAAGCTCTCCTCTCAAGCCTAACATAGGCATTTAATCTGATTCACCATCTAGACTCTGATTCAAGTGTTGTACGTCGCATTGGATAGATATCAGTAATATCTCCATTTAATTATCTCATTTATATATTCATCTTTCCATCTAAGGAGTTATTTTGGTTCAATCACATATGACGTATTTTTTGGGTTTTTGTCTGTTTTTCCACATTCTTCCAATCTGGACCAAACCAAATGCCGATACTAGAAAAGTGTTCCTCTATAGAAATAAGGTAGGTGTTCTATGAATTTTACCTCAAAGTATTGATGTATATTTTTTTTCCATTGTTCCTCACGCCAATTTCACCAAGCATCACCCCTAAAATTAATCTTCCTTGAATTGGTTGCCCTGTTTTGGAACCTAATGACTCTTTTAGATCCCTAATAACATTGGAGGTCATCAACCTCAATGAGATACATCCATTTGGATGTTCCCATTATATGAATGTTTTATATCTATGGTTTTATAACCAAAACACCTATCAGTGTTATTGATTTGACTTCTTAAATGGGATATCATAAATGAAAATTGCAAATTCATAATGGTGTAGCATGACTTACACACTTACCTGACATTATTAGTCAATAATCAAATATATAAACAGACTTGGTAAATTTTCATTATTATTACATGGACAATGTTATCCTTCATATTCTATACCTTTTCATCGAAAATTAAAGGTTGTGAAATGAATTTAACAGGAGTAGTAAATTGGAATTATTGTTACATGGCCAATGTTACACTTCATGCACATATACTTGGTTCCTACTATAATGGACCTTAATCCTTGTCATAAATAAATTAAAGGTAATGATGCAAATTAAATGAAAATATAAAATTGTAATGGTTGTTACATGTCCAATGTTACACTTCGTGTACTTATATTTGGTGCCTTTGCTATGGAAATTTTTACTGTTATAGGAGTGGTCAAACTTAAAATCACCTTGGGTTCTTGAGGTAATTCCTTGAGCACCGAGAGGATTCCACCGTGATTCATTGAGCTAATTGTCATGGGATATACCCACCATGGAATCTAGTACTTATCTTATTATGTGATTGCCTCACCATTGTATTGACTATTCACCTGACTTTTTTTAGGATACTATAACACCTTGAATATAATCCTTAGATTCATCTTGATGTATATGGACATGAGATTCCATGGATTCACGCATTAGGACCAATCATTCTTAGCTTGATATTGTCATGGGTGATCTCCATGGACTCAGTTAGTCTCTTTTATAGTAGAATGCCTCTGGTGTACCCATTGGATTACACTCAGACCCTTATAACATGAATGTTTGAGTTATTACTATTAGTTGGATCAACCCCTTTGGTCATGGATTCCCTAGTCTCACCTTAGATCCTTTATTTAAACTATCCTTATTATGATGCTCTATTTAGAGATCTGAGACACATGACTTATTGATACACAATATGGAAAACTAGGCACTAAACGATGGGTCCACACTGGGGCATGTATATTTGTGCATATGATTATCTTACATATCTGTATATATATATATATATATAATTATAGGGTATAAAACATTTTCATCTTAGTCTGAAGTAGGTATAGTCAACTTGAAATCCCATGAGGAGCCCGATCAGACATGGTTGTTACATTATGCATTTTATATCACTGATGATTATTATACTTGTACACCATTATATTTATATTCACAGTATAGATTTGTGTATACAATGTTTGTGGTGGCCTATTGAGTATATCTCACACCATGTTTGGGATATTTATTGGTACCCGGACAGACTTCATGGATGTAGGTAAGGGTAGGGGCATGCACCCTATTTTGGATGCTTGATTGATTATATCATTGGAGTAGGGGAGCATAGGATCGAGATATGGATTGTGATGCTATATAGAGATAGTCTTTTGGTCATTTTGGTTTTTTGATATACCTATATGTATGTGTGTCTTCTTCCATGTTTTTATGTTCCTTTTTTAGAGACATGAAATTATATCATTTTTTATATGGTACTAGATATTTCTATAGATGATTGTTTATTTTATTTGGATGATTTATATTCCTCTTCCAATTGATATTATGCTTCCTTTATTTATCAATTTATTACACCACTATGATACTCTAATCATGAGGGTATAGTCTATAAGAGTTTGTGTCCTAGAACCAACTGGTTATACTTTGATTAAATGTATATTTAATGTATTTAAATATTAAACATCTTATTATATATTGTTCATTGTTCTACATTACTATGATGTAATAACGTTCTAGAGTATTTTTTGCATTGATAAAGTCATGGCAGTTCCCCGCTATAATGAGAACCTTGAAAGGCTATAACAATATTCTTAAATATAGTTCTACAGTTAGATGGCATACTATGATGGGACATATATCATGCAAATCATCAGGTGCGAGTACTCGTAAGCAGATAAGACTTCCTCTCATGAAGTTCTCACTTGGTAATCTCCAAGATAGGAAATTATGAGAAAAGACCCGCCAGTAGGAATTCTACATGTTTTAGTGTCATCAGATATTTCTATCTGTGATCATGTGTAATGATCTTTAGAATTTAGGATTATTATTAATACGTGTCACAACTCGCGCACTTTGATTTACTGATGAAAACCGTCACACAGACAGTTGGAAGGAAGTAGGGTACGTTGGGCGTGTCACGAGTGACATGTTATTAATGGAAAATTCAAGGAAGGATTTGTAACTTCCATTTATGGAAGATGATATCTCGACCCTTTGATTGAAATAGAACCGTCGTGTGAAATTCCATTTCCATGGTGTAATGACGAGTTTATTTTAGGTAGTCAAAGAACGATGTATCAAGCACAAAGGTTGATGACACTATCATGAAATCTACTTAATGATATATTGAGACACAATGATTATATTACATAGTGAGCATTCATATGTGTATGTCATTGTTGTGACTTTAAGTTCTTTCTCTTGGGTTCCTTGACCTGTTGCTAGATAGTAATTTTGGACTTTAGGAAATCCCATCTAATGAAAATGAGAAAGAATCATAGAGGGTCACACACTAAGTGTTTCTGGTGGTCTCAGTTAAATTCTATTTGAATTTAATTAATAAATATTATTCTCAAGACAACATAATATATTTATTCAAGTTAAAATGATTTAATAAATTAAATAAATATTTATTCACTGGATTGTGGGTAAAATATATTTATTTAAGAGAATAAATTATTTATTTATTTATTCAGGTGTTCAATAAATGGAAGTGGAGTTTGAGCGGACCAAGGCCGATATGGTAGTAAAATAATTATTTTCAAGATGATAAATAATTATTTAACTAGTTGGCACAAATTAAAACAACGCTGCTATTATTTTGTGACGCAGAATTTTATTTTTAATTTCGTTTTATGCAAGTTGGATCAACATAAATAATGATGTGGTATTATTATTAATATCATGAGTTTTCTTTAAGGTTATGAATGTATTTAACTTTTGTTACACAATTAAATATTGTAACTGAATCCCCATGTCAATAAATAGACACATACGTCTATTGTACCATGTACCGAACTACATGACCGTCAAATTGAGAATTGTTCAGCTAAACAATTTATCTCTCGAATCCTCTTTCCACCCCTCTAAAGAACGAGATATGTTATTCAAGGCCAAAGAACAAGCGATCAAGAACGACCGACACAAGACATTCATTTCACCATGCTAGCACTTGGAGAACAAGTAGTTTCAATCAGAGGCTATTGGAGCACGTGTGGATCACTGCTAGAGGTATTATAGTTTGAATCCTCTCAAGCACAATGAGATAATCCATAAGAGTCATTCCAGATGATTAACATCATCAATGAAGAAAATACCTAAGATCCAGGTATTATTTTCTTTATGAAATTAATTAAATTAATTATAAACATGATGTGAAAGATACCATCTAAAGGTTTTGGGCCTCTTCCTTCTTTATCTAAATCTTTGATTCTATTTTGTGGAGACTAGAGTTCATAATCGTTTTGATCCCAGAATAATCATTGATCATGCTAAAAATTAAATTTGTGTTCCATCCCAACCACACTTCCGCTACGCCCAGAACCTACAAGTGGTATCAAAGGGGTTACATAATAGTTTATAATTATTTAAATATTTCATTGATGATTTACACATTTAATAATTTAGTTGTTTCAATTCAAGTTAATTGTTCTGAAAATATGAATCTCAAGATCTGTTCCTCCTATTTTTTTTCTCATTCACCTTATAGAAATGATCTTTAATTTTAATTTTGATTAAAATAAAACAGAGGATCTCATCCGGAGTTACCAAAGGTTTCTAGCTATACAACACCAGAACACATGGAGTGTATTTGACAGTACCTTTTGTGTAGTCAAGGTTCAATGCACCAGGTCTGGTCTACCAAACCAATCCATTTCGTTGGATTTTGTCTAAGTATTAATGACTCAGTGTGTTGAATAGGAACAAATGGCACACGGTTTTCGGATTATACGCCGTGTAGCCCACTGGACACAACGTATAGTTCCTTCGGGTTAGAGTTGGATCATGTACCCTGTACACAGCTTGCCTAGCTGGAGACCGTGTAATGAGGAACTACATGACATGTGGCCCACTGGACATGCCCTGTACTCTAAATATTTCCAAAGTATACTCATACGTCGTTTCCCCGAGAATGTACTTCAAATGAATGGTGAACAATAGTACATGCTGTGTAGTTGGAACTACATTCCATGTACTCATCCAAATTACACAGATTTATTAAAATTTATTATTATATTATACAAACCCTTGATATGTATACCATAATGTGGGCATAAAACTAATACACAACACGTGATAGGTTTTATATATATATATGTGTTTAATTTAACATCCGTGTAATGTTCATTTTTACTCATTAGGTAGTTATGAATATGAATTCACCGGGTTGCCTCCAAGGTACATGTTACGTATAAAGATAATTTTAAATGAATTTATTTTTTTAAAATCATGATGGATGAGAATCTCAAGGAAATTAAGAAAAGGGTTTAAGATAAAAGTATTGATTAATTAAATATAATAATTAATTAATTCGAGCATGATTTATCTTAAACAAGAAAGATTAAAGAATTGAATGCTAGTTTTATTTATTCATAAATATCATTGCATGTATGGATGATCATGATCTAGACCAATACCTTTGTATGTGGATGATTTCTTTTAATTAATTAATTTAAATTAAATTTGTTGTCCTGTGAGCCTTCTCCTCATTAATATGTAGGGCCTGATTTCCCAAGGTTTCTTTTATGTAAAACCCCTTTTTATCCCTCACCTTCATGTGAGTTAATAAAGGAATATTTAATGGATGGAATTCCCAAGATATATTAGGCAGTTCAAGTTGAAGCTAGGATGAAATCAATCCTAAGAGATACAAAGGTGGATAGGTGGAAAGCTGTAAACACGAACCCAAAAGGTTCAATGTGTTTCTCCCCTAGGTCAGGGTTAGTTTATCAACCGCTAGATAAACTAACCATTAAAAAAGATCCTGATCATGGCCTTTTCTTTATTTTATTTCTGTCAGATTCATGGTTTATCATTATGGTTGTGTTGTCACAATCACATAATTAATGAATTAAACAAGCATGCAATATGGAACTAAAATAAACCTGGATTATGCATAAATATTATCAATATATGATTAATCAATTAAGTAAGTTCCACTTAATATTAAAAATCATGTGATAATGATAATAATCAATTAATGCATAAGAGATAAAAATACCTCAAATAAAATATTAAGTCAGACCAAGCCTTCGGTTACTTGATTAAGGGAAAAACTCAATAAAACTATGTGTTTGACCAACCCTTGTTGGGACACTTACTTTTATATAGGAATCCCTTATAAAATGTTTTGGGTTTACTTAAACATATTACATCAAGAGGAGTATCCCTTGCTATACTTGGTGTAATATTGGAGGCAAGAGTTGAGGAAATCCAAAGTCAGAATTTCAGGATTGGGGAGTCCACTCAACAGATCAAGGAATTGGAAGACCACAGTTGGCAAAGACCTGCCTACCTAAATACCTTCAAATAGATTGACCAACCATTTTTGGGGTTATTATAAGGGGAATATGGATCCTTTACACTAAAATTTCATGGAAGCTGGACATTCTGAGTTCAATGGTGAGGGCCATTGGGATTTGATAAAATTGTGAGAGACTTAATAAAATTAATTTATTATTTCTCATAAAAATATAATCAAGAAAGTAATAATGATCTTCTATTTTAATTGTAGAATAAAAATGACAATCTTGTCAACCACACTATCCCTGTGATCAATTTTGGATAAAGACAACATCATCACCGGTAGTAACTTATAGGAATGGTTTAGATGCCTTCAGGTTATCCTATGCCATGAACGAAAGTTTTACATGTTGGAGTCAGTATCCACCTAGAAAAGAGGCGAGTGATGAGAATTTCCTGGTCTATGAGAAACATATGAATTACATGGTAGATGTTCAATGTTTGATGCTATTATCAATGTCTAGTGAGCTCATGAAGTCTCACGAAAACATGGATGATTATAGCATGCTCGAGCACCTCTGTGGTCTTTACCAGGAGATAGTAAGACATGAAATGTTTGAGATCTCCAAGGCACTCTTTCAGAGTAAGCTTATAAAGGGTGCCCCAGTTGGGCCTCATGTAGTCAATCTCATTGAATACATTGAGTTTTTAGAGGTTCTAGGGTTTAAACTCCCTAAAGAACTGGGAACTGATCTCATTCTTGCATAACTCCCTAAGATATTCTCTAGATTTGTTGTTAATTTTAATATGAACAACATTGAGAAGTATCTATCTGATCTTTTAATCCTCATTCTCAAAGTGGAAAAAGATATGAAGCGCAAAAATACTTCTGTCCTTATAGTGAATAAGAGGAAAGGTAAGGCGAAGAGCTTTAATCCCAAAGCTTCTTTACGACCTTCCAAGAAAAGGAAGATCAAAGGGGAGGCATGGGAACATGAGGCTATTTGTTTTTCATGTGGTAAGAAAGTCCACTAAAAGAAGAATTTCACCCAGCCTAAGAAGCAAGGGGAAGATTTAGGTGGGTTTTGTTATCGAATGCAATCTATCTGTTTCTACAAATTGGGTATTAAATACAGCTTGTGGTGCTCACATATGTATCCAAATATAGGAACCAAGTAGATTCAGGAAGATTGAATGAGGGGAGGTAGATCTATGAGAATCCAATGGATCCAGACTTTCTTCTGTAGCTGTTAGGGACTACCACCTCACATTGCCAACTGGGATGATCTTGGAGTTAAAGGGTTTTTATTATGTGCCGTATGTTACTAAAAACATTATTTTTGTATCTAGATTAGATACAAATGGATTTGTTTTAAATTTTGGAAATGAATGTTTCTTCTTTTACAAAGATAACATTTGTTTTGGTAGGACACATTTATACAATGGTATTTATGTGTTAGATTACACAAACCAAGTAATAGAAATCGATAACAAAGATACTTCACATGACTCATACCACCCCCAATTTTGGCATCACTGGCTAGGTCATGTAAACAAGAAATTCTTGAAAAAGTTACATCAAGATGGATATTTAGATTCTTTCGAACTAAAACCACTTGGTGTATGTCATGCATGTTTACAAGGAAAAATGACCAAATCCCCATTTAGTGGGAAAGGTGAAAGGGCTAAAGAACTTCTTGAACTGGTTTATACTAATGTGTGGGGACCATTTCCAGTTGAAGAAAGGGGTGGGTACTCATACTTCATAGCTTTTACTAATGATTTTAGTAGATATGGATTTATCTACTTAACAAGGTATAAATCGTATTATTTTGATAAGTTCAAAGAATACAAGAATGAAGTTGAGAAACATATTGGTAAGAATATTAAGAAACTCCACTCAGAACAAGGTAGATAATATCTTAATCAAGACTTTATTGATTATTTACAGGAGTTTGGGATCCTATCCCAACTCACTCTTCCTTACACACCCCAGTGGAATGGTGTGAGAGAAAGGAGGAAACACACCCTATTAGACATGGTGAGATCAATGATGAGTCATGTGACTCTTCCATTATTCTTTTGGGTATATGTGTTACAAACAGTAGTGCATATAATAAATGAAGTACCAACTAAATTGATAAATGGTATTCTATACGAGTTCTGGAGTGGAAAAAATCCATGTTATCGAATTTACATGTGTGGGGAAGCGATGTGTTTGTTAAGGCATCTTCTGGTAACAAACTTTCACCCTGAGACAAAAAGTGTACCTTTATAGGATACTGATTCTCGCTCAAATTTACCCAAGAGATGAAGGTAGAATGGTCCTTGTAGTTTAGCTTGGGTTATCGAATCCTCAGAGACCTAAGAAGTAACCTACAGACATGTACATTATATGGACTAATTTTGGCTATGAAGTGGCCAACTTGGGTTGATTTTATATGGGTTTAAGGTATCACTAATAGTTTTAAGTTAATTCAAATTAAGGTAATGAGTTTATTCTAGGTTATTACAAGGGGTGGATTGGACGTATTTCCTTTTCAATGATTTCAATTTCTTATATTTGAGATGGGTTCATTTAAGAAGATAAAACAACATCATCACTTATTGGTTTAATACCTACACCATTTAATACTAATCAACTATACACTTGAAGGATCAATGTTTTGAGCACTTCAAGGTAAAGGTTCATATTAGCACTTGAAGTGTGTGACCTTAAATTCAACAAGGACGATGGAGTTTAAAAATCATCAAATAAAAATCTCAATTAAAGAAGTGATTATACATTAATGGGTTAATAAATAACATACAATACAGACCCTTGATACTCCCTTGGATCAACCCATAAGTGGTTTAGCCCTCCATTGATGCTATAGTTTCAATGGAAGCGGAAAGTAGGCTCATGAGGGAGGAAATGGAGAAGTAAAAAGAAACAATGAAATAACGATCACTCCACCGTTGTGTGATAATTTCACAAGGTTTGGTGCGAATAAATTCACACCTTGAACCAACGATATAAAAGTGATATTAATAATAGAATAAGAGTATAAGAATAACTTTTATTAATAAGCTAAAGTGAATTTAACAACTTACAAGTGAAAGACAAACTTGAGACAACAAAATCGCAGCATAACATTACAATTGAACAAAGCATCCAAAGATTCTTCAATCCTCCAACACCACTGCCTTAAATAGTCATTTTAATCCCTTGGGTCGAGACTCCAACAGTACAAGTCTCCTCAATTAATTTTGGTAGGCCATATGTGGGTGGAAAGTAAGGAAGAGTTGATTTTTCCACCCTTGACCCGAGGTGGCAGCTAGATTTCCTTCACTGAATAGACTCACTTGAAAGACCTTATAGATGGAAGAATCAGAGTGAGACATAGAATAATAAAATGGATCCCAGAATCTCTTATAACCTCCTGTAAAATTTGGGACCATTTGGAATTGTGGATTAATAGATAGGATCATATTAGTGGGCTGTTTTTTCTGGGCCGTAGAATCTGACCCAGAATTTTATATCTAACTTGGGCTGCCTAAATGGACACCATGGAGGCAGAATTAGCATGGGATAATGAATAGTTATTTTTTTATATACATGTATTATATAATACCACGAAATTTGGGATTCATTGGGCCTGTATGTTGGGCCCCACATTCTCATCAGTGGGCTGGTGTCCAATCTGCCTTCTCCAGAATTGCTTCCTTTCATTGCCAAATATCCCCATCATCCTTTATTAATCTTTCATTGATCCTTTAATGAAAAATGTTCATATTTAAGTGAATATCTAGTTAAAAATAATATAAAATTAAAATATATATAATTATATTCCTTAAAATTAGATGAATCATTGGGTACTTCAAATGATGTTAAAAAATGTACCACATAATAGTGCATTTTAAGAAGGTATTACAATCATAATGTGAAATGATGTTCAAAGTATAAAATGCACTAAAACGGTGTTTATTAATAATAAATAACATGAATATTATGTATATTAACAATTAATATTATCCTCATTTATTGGCTAATCACACCCCCCAACTTGAGTTTTGCTAGTCCCGAGCAAAATATATCTCAACAATATGAAATTTGAATTCCCTTTTCGAAAAACATTTTAATACACAATGATCACCAAAAACCCTTATACCAAACAATCATGAAACCCATCAAAATATTTTAATACATGATAGTTTCATAATCAGATTCAAATCCCAAGCCCGTTCCTTTGTTCAAATTCATTGCCATATTTCATCCAATATCAATTTAGTATGAGGATGTGTTGTGCATCACAATAGACATGGGGGTTCATATTTATTAAAGGAAGAAATGACAGAAGCTCTAGGTGGAATCACATTTCAATATTAAGATGAGTATTCAAAAAAAAATTATTTTATTCTTTTTTTTTTGTTTTTTTTGCAATTTTTCCATGGTAATTGAAATTGCACTCAAAAGAGTCAACCCTTGTAGCGAGACTTTGCCGATGACTCCCAGGCTCAAAGACCTTAGAGCACCAAGTGAATCCCACATACTCAGGCATCATCTCAAGTTAAATCAATCAAAAACAAATTCAAAATACCAAAAATAGAGATAAAATTACTAACTTTGGGCTAGAAAACTATGGAGTCATGATCCCCAAGTGCCGAAAGCCATGCATTAGGTTATTTCATTGCTCTACGTGAAAATTTATTATTATTTTTTTAATTTTTTTATTGAATACTCATATTAAAACTAAAATGATCACCAAACCTATGATATTTATTTGGGGGACCCCATGAACTCAAACTAATACCCCACTATCCAAAGGACGTGCATTATGATTCTTTTTTTATTTGGATGAAAATATAAACAATGAAATATCACATTGGACAGCCATACTTTCCAAAATCTATGCTCATGAAATTATAAAAGGATTAAAATCAGAATCGGGGTATGCTAAATTATTTGATATTCAATTTCAAAATGTGCAATGTGTATTACCATGTTCAAAGTTAAAGGAATTTTTCCTTCCATTTACACACAGTTTTTTCAAATCATTTATTTTTTTTGACACAAAAGAATTTTTTATTTTATCTCCCCCCAAATTAAAATAACACTATCCCCAGTGTTTAAAGAAAAGAAAATTTAGAAGGGGTATAGGTAGAGAATGAAAGTTCAAAAAGGAAATTGAAAATGAGGATCATGGAATGAAGTCACCTGGTGGTTGAAGTTGAAATTCTTGCTGCTCCAATTTAGTCCTTTGATATCCATGTCACTTACAGAGTTCCCTAGTAGAAAAAAAAGAAAAAAAACAATATATATATATATATATATATATTTATATAATACAGAAAGTAAAATATAAGTATATATAAAAAATAAACTGATGATACATTGTCTTCTTTTTAAATTTCTGGGTAAGGCATTACTCAAGGATCACACCACGTGACACGGATGAATATGGTGCTCCCATTTCATACCCATCCATACTCATAATATAAGAATAGGTCAAAATCTATTTTTTTAAATATAAAAATGATTAATTAATCCTATTTAAAATATAAATTTGATTAAAACAACAAAATGATTGCAAACTTGAAAAAAATGGGTTGCCTCCCATGCAGCGCTTTGTTTAACGTCTTTAGACCAACATTAATTCCCCCAAATTACCCAATACCAACTTTCAAAATCTTAAAAACCCCATGTTTCACCACTTCTACTAGGTTGAGATTGATTCTAGGTATAGAATTTGTTTCATGCACAAACCTCTGTTCTAAAATGAGCAGGTAAACCCAAGGAATATCATAAATGATGGATTCAATTTCTTTTGTAGTATTTTCTAAGACATTATGAATAATCACCTCTTTATTGGTTTCAAGATAAAAAATGGTGAAAAATGTAAGTTTTTGGCTATCCCCAATGAATGAAAACTTGAGGGTGGATGGAAAGTCCTTTTGTTCAAGTTAAGGTAGGCTAAAACTTTCAAACATAGGTTGGGACTTTGAATTGAACTCAGTTTCATTTTCAAAATTGCTCAAAAAAATTGGTTCCTTTTGAATATAAGATTCAACCACCAAATTGGAAAGATCAGTTTCAGGAATGGGTATAGACTCAAAGTTTGTGATTTCTCTTAATGGTTTGGTGATTTGTGTTTTTGAAAAATAATCAACGGAGTTATATTCCTGAGACTCGATCCATGATGTCAAATTTCCCTCTTGTGAATACAAAAAATCAGTTTCCTCTTGATTTAAACACCCATCAACAATTCCTTTATCCTCTTCATCTTCCCTAAATCTAAAGGTTTTCTCTTTAGTAAATTCATGAGAGGTTTGTGGGAAACTAGACACTTCACATAAGGTTATGTAAGGGAAAGTTTGTGTAGGGATGGGTTCCTCACAAGTTTTAATGCTTTGTAGTTCTAACCTAAATGATGAAACCTCAAAATTAATTATCTCCATTTTTTGACACAAATTTTCAAGTAATGGATGTGGATTAGGATGGATAAGGGGTTGAGACAGATGGTCTATTCCAGGAGGATAACTATGTTGGAATTCCATAGGAGGATGTTCAAATTGGATTTGTGGGGATTGAAACTCATTATATTTTGGAATGTTTTGTGGAGAATAAGAGTTAAAACATTGTGTCTCAATTGGTTGTTGGTTATCCCACCAGTAGAAACTAGGATGGTCATTGTACATCACACTTGGTGTGGAGTGATCAAAGTAAGGAGAGGTTCCTGATGTTTGGATTTTTTTAAAAGGGTTTTCCATAGGAATGAAATTGAGGATGAGATAAGAGAAGTGGGATGAAAAAAAGGATTATAGTGTCTAAGATAACTTACTTAGGTCCCTGGAAACAGTTCCAAAATTTGATTCTCGCTCAAATTTACCCAAGAGATGAAGGTAGAACGGTCCTTGTAGTTTAGCTTGGGTTATCGAATCCTCAGAGACCTAAGAAGTAACCTACAGACACGTACATTCTATGGACTACTTTTGGCTATGAAGTGGCCAACTTGGGTTGATTTTAGATGAGTTTAAGGTATCACTAATAATTTTAAGTTAATTCAAATTAAGGTAATGAGTTGATCCTAGGTTATTACAAGGGGTGGATTGGACGTATTTCCTTTTCAATGATTTCACTTTCTTATATTTGAGATGGGTTCATTTAAGAAGATAAAACAACATCATCACTTATTGGTTTAATGCCTACACCCTTTAATACTAATCACCTATACACTTTAAGGATCAAAGTTTTGAGCACTTCAAGGTAAATGTTCATATTAGCACTTGAAGTGTGTGGCCTTAAATTCAACAAGGACGATGGAGTTTAAAAATCATCAAATAAAAATCTCAATTAAAGAAGTGATTATACATTAATGAGGTAATAAATAACATCCAATCCAGACCCTTGATACTCCCTTGGATCAACCCATAAGTGGGTTAGCCCTCCATTGATGCTATGGTTTCAATGGTAGCGGAAAGTAGGCTCATGAGGGAGGAAATGGAGAAGTAAAAAAGAAACAATGAAATAACGATCACTCCACCGTTGTGTGATAATTTCACAAGGTTTGGTGTGAATAAATTCAAAACTTGAATCAACGGTATCAAAGTGATATTAATAATAGAATAAGATTAGAAGAATAACTTTTATTAAGAGACTAAAGTGAATTGAACAACTTACAAGTGAAAGACAAACTTGAGACAACAAAATCACAGCATAACATTACAATTGAACAAAGAATCCAAAGAATCTTCAATCCTCCAAAACCACTGCCTTAAATAGGCATTTTGATCCCTTGGGTAGAGACTCCAACAGTACAAGTCTCCTCAATTAATTGTGGTAGGCCATAGGTGGGTGGAAAGTAAGGAAGAGTTGATTTTTCCACCCTTGACCCGAGGTGGAAGCCAGATTTCCTTCACCGAATAGACGCACTTGGAAGACCTTATAGATGTAAGAATCAGAGTGATCCATAGAATAATAAAATGGATCCCAGAATTTCTTATAACCTCCTGTAAAATTTGGGACCATTTGGAATTGTGGATTAATAGATAGGATCATATTAGTGGGATGTTTTTTCTGGGCTGAAGAATCTGTCCCATAATTTTATATCTAACTTGGGACACCTAAATGGACACCATGGAGGCCGAATTAGCATTAGATTCTGAAGAGTTATTTGTTCCTATACATGTCTTATAGAATACCACGAAATTTGGGATTCATTGGGCCTGTATGTTGGGCCCCACATTCTCATCAGTGGGCTGGTGTCCAATCTTCCTTCTCCAGAATTGCTTCCTTTCATTGCCAAATATCTCCATCATCCTTTATTAATATTTCATTGATACTTTAATGAAAAATGTTCATATTGAAGTTAATATCCAGATAAAAAGAATATAAAATTAAAATATATATAATTAGATTCCTTAAAATTATATGAATCATTGGGTACTTCAAATGATGTTAAAAAATGTACCACATAATAGTGCATTTTAAGAAGTATTACAATCATAATATGAAATGATGTTCAAAGTATAAAATGAACTAAAATGGTGTTTATGAATAATAAATAACATTAATATTATGTATATTAACAATTAATATTAACCTCATTTAGTGGATAATCATATACCCCAAGGAAACAGTGGGATACTACCTATACAACCCCTCAGAAAAAAGGTTATAGTGGAAAGACACACTATATTCCTTGAGAGGGAGCACATCTCTAAAAGAGATATTTGGAGCGAGATAGACTTCGATAAAGTTGAGGATCAAGGTACACAAGAGTTGGTACAAGAGTAGATTCCACAAATCCCCATGGAAGAAAGAACTATTATAGAGACATAAGAACTACGTAAGAGTACAAGAGAGGTTAGAGAACCAAAATGGTATGATTTTCTATTTACCAAGGATGGTGACTCATTATTAGTTGATAATAATGATACTCTAACATAAAGGAAAGTAGTAAGTGGCATATATGTTTCCAAGTGGAAAGAATCCATGAATTTTAAAATGGATTCCATGTACCAAAACCAAGTTTGTATTTTGATAGATCCTCTAGTTGATGTAAATCTTGTTGGTTACAAATGGGTATTCAAGAAGAAACTAGATATGGAAGGACAAGTCAGTACCTATAAGGCATGATTGGTTGCAAAAGGGTTCAAACAACATCAAGGAATTGACTATGATAAAACCTTTTCACCATTTGTAATGCTAAAATCCATCAGAATTCTATTGGCCATTGCCACTTGCCATGACTATGAGATTTGGAAAATTGATGTCAAAACAACCTTCCTTAATGGGAAAATTTAGAAAGATGTCTATATAACACAAACTGAAGGGTTTATGACTCCAAAGGATTCCAATAAGGTATGTAAGTTATAGAAATCCATTTATAGATTAAAGAAAGAATCCAGGTCATGGAACATTTTTTTTGATGAATCCATAAAAAAATTTGGTTTTATCAAGAATTAATGTGAGCCTTATGTCTACAAATGGTTTAGTGGGAGTACAGTCATTTTTCTAATAGTATATGTTGATGAAATATTACTTATTGGAAACGAAATACCAGTATTACCGTCTATTAAGGCATGGTTGAATCAATGATTATCCATCAAGGACTTGGGAGAGGAAACATATATTCTTGGGATCAAGATCCATCATGATAGATCCAAGAGATTGCTGGGCCTAAGTCAAAGTACATACATTGATAAGATACTGAAGAGATTTAGTATGGAACAATCCAAGAGGGTATTTTTTCCAGTGTCACATGGCATTAATCTTTCTAGGAAAATGTGTCCTCAGACACATGAGGAAAGAAAGATAATGGCAAGGAATCTATATTCATAAAAAATTGGGTCAGTCATGTATGTCATGCTATGTACTAGGCTGGATGTCGCCTGCACATTGAGTGCGTTAGGAAGATATCAAGATAACCCAGGTGACCACTATTAGATGGAAGTCAAGACTATCCTAAAGTATTTGAGTCATACTAATTATATGTTCCTAGTTTATGGAGGAGATGAAGAACTAGTTATCATAGGATATGCAGATGCTAGTTTCTAGATTGATCAAGATGACATGAAGTCGAAAACGAGATATATATTCACTTTGAATGGAGGTTAAATGAGCTAAAAGAGCTCAAAGAAGAGTTTGATCACAAATTCTACAGTAGAGTCTGAGTATATCGCAACTTATGAGGTAGAGAAAGAAGTAGTTTGGATGTGAAGATTCATCTAGGAGCTGGATGTGATACCTAGAAGTAAAGATCCCATCAGACTATACTGTGACAATACTACAACAGTGGATCTCGCAAAAGAGCCATGGTCATATTAGCAGATGAAGCACATACTTCAGAAGTATCATCTATTGAGGGATTTTTCTCAGAGAGGTGAAGTTGCAGTGAACAATATTTCCACAGAAGACAATGTGGCAAACCCCTTAACTAAATCCTTGACTCACAGAAACATGATCACCATGTGAGGTCTAGTGGACTGAAAGTCATAGGTAGCTGGCTCTAGTCAAAGTGGGAGTTTGTAAGAGTTGGTGTCCTAGAACCAACTGTTTTTACTTTGATTACATGGATATTTAATGTATTTAAATATTAAACATCCTATTACATATTGTTTATTGTTTTGAATGACTATGATGTAATAATGTTCTAGAGTATTTGTTGCATTGATAAGGTCATGGAAGTTACCCACTATGATGAGAACCTTGAAATGATATAAAAATATTCTTAAATATAGTTATATGGTTGGATGACATACTATGATGGGACACATAGCATGCAGACCGTCAGGTGTGAGTACTCATAAGTAGACAAGACTTCCTCTCATGAAGTTTGAACTTGGTAATCTTCAAGATAGGAGATTATGAGAACAACCCCACTAGTAGGAATTCTGTATGTTTTGGTGTCATTGGATATTTCTATCTACAAGTGTGTGTAACGATCCTTATAATTTAATACTATCATTAATACGTGTCACGACTTGCACACTTTGATTTACTAATGAAAACCTTCATACAGACAGTTGGCGGGAAGTAGGGTACATTGGGTGCATCATGAGTGGCATATTATTAATGTATAAGTCAAGGAAGGATTTTCCCTTCCATTTATGGAAGTTGGTATCTCGACCCTTTGATTTAAATAGAACTGTCGCATGAAATTCCATGGCTATGGTGTAACGATGAGTTTATTTCAGGTAGTCAAAGAACAACATATCAAGCACAAAGGTTGATGACACTATCATAAAACCTACTTGATGATATATTGAGATATAAGGATTATATTACACAGTGAGCGTTCGTATGTGGATGTCGTTGTTGTGACTTTAAGTTCTTTCTCTTGGGTACCTTGACCCGTTACTAGATAGTACTCTTGGACTTTAGGCAAGCCCACCTAATGACAACGAGAAAGAATCCTAGAGGGTCACACACTAAGTGTTTCAAGTGATCTAGGTTAAATTATATTTGAATTTAATTAATAAATATTATTCTCAAGATAGTGGAATGATTTTATTCAAGTTAAAATGATTTCATAAATTAAATAAATATTTATTCACCAAATTGTGGGTAAAATCTATTTATTTATTTTATTAAACATTTAATAAATATTTATTTACTAGTTTTTAAATAAATTATGTATTTAAGAGACTAAATTATTTATTTATTTATTCAGGTGTTCAATAAATGGAAGTGGATTTCGAGCGGACCAAGGCAAGTCCAATAGTAAAATAATTATTTGAAATATGATAAATAATTATTTAACTAGTTGGAACAAATTAAAATAATGATGCTATTATTTTGTGATGCATAATTTTATTTATAATTCTGTTTTGTGAAAGTTGGAACACCATAAATAATGATGTGGTATTATTATTAATATCATGAGTTTTCTCTATGGTTATGAATGTATTTAATTTATATTATGCAATTAAATATTGTAACTGAAGCCCTGTGTCAATAAATAGACACATACATCTATTGTGCCATGTACCAAACTACACGGCCAGTGAATTGAGAATTTTTGAGCTAAACAATTTCTCTCTCGAATCCTCTTTCCACCCCTCTCAAGAACGAGAGACATTCTTCAAGGCTGAAGAACAAGTGATCAAGAACGACCGACACAAGACACTCACTTCAATGTGCTAGCACCCGGAGAATGAGTGGTGTCGATCGAAGGCCATCAGAGCACATGTGGATCACCACTAGAGGGATTCTAGTTTGGTTCCTCAAAAGAACAACGAGACAATCCAGAAGGGTCATTCCAGATAATCAACATCATCAACAAAGAAAATACCAAAGATTCATGTATTATTTTCTTTATGAAATTAATGAAATTAATTATAAACATGATGTGAAAGATCATCTCTAAAGGTTTCAAGCCTCTTCATTATTTATCTAAATCTTTGATTCTATTTCATGGAGACTGGATTTCATCATCGTATTGATCCCGAAATAATCATTGATCATGGTAAAAATTAAATTTGGGTGTCGTCCCAACCGTGCTTCCACTGCGCTTGAAACCCACATAGTCTCTCCACTATACCATCTTGGACCCTCACTTCTAGTCGGTAGCCTTTGGCGTATGGGGAGGCACGCTTGAGGCCATGTGACGGATTAGGTTTAGTTACTTATGAGTAAACTGGGCCTGAGACATTACAAATTCGTATTAGAGGTGTTTCTTTTCATTTTTTCTTATTATTTGGGTTATTTTATAGGAGACTAAGATGTATCAAAATCTGGTAATGAGCCTATTCTTAGGAGTATCTAACCCATGCAAGGGAGAAAATCTTGATTTCCTAGGATGGAATATGTTGTTCTAGATTATGCCTGTTATGGTTGTATTGATTTAACTATTGGGTTATGTACATGAATTGTGGCTTTCATTATTATTGTGAAATCTATTTTTACTTTTGGCTTGGTGATGCATCACTATAGGCTTGTGAGGATTTATATTTCATACATTATTTGATGCAAAGTTTGATCATTGCATGAATTATTGTTACATATTTTGTGTTCCTTGATAGTTATATTTGAAATTATGCTAATGTTTCTTGTAGGAATAAATAATTGGTATAATTAAAGTGTCTGTATCAACCTAAACGGTGTTTTCCCATATAATGTGATGATTAAACCTTAATTATCCAATTATATTAAGTTTGAGCTATGAAACATTGGTTACATGCGTTGAAATGTTATTTGGTTTCAATTATATGCTTTCCAATTGAATTTTAAAGAGAGTGTGTGCCTCTATAAATTGAAAATGGTGATCCATATAATTAAACCATATTAAAAGCCTGGTTGTAGTTACATATAGTACCATTTGCAATATATAAAGCATAGTAATTTATAAATTGGGAATGATGGATTCATTTCATTGGACCTTGATATATATATATATATATATATGGAAATACATAATGACATACATACAAACTGTTGAGTTATATGATTAAATGGAAATGGTTACTGTTAAATAGTGATTCTAATTGAAATTTAAAGGAATTTTCCTCTATAACATGAAATTGAAAGACTGTATACCAGAACCCTGATATAAAATAGAGAACAGGTCCAAGAAACAACCTTAGTAGTGGGAATTAGGCAGTATCTCATCCTTATTATCATTGTCATATATGATTCCCAAACCTAGCTTTACGAGTAGGAAGAGGGGGTGTGAATCCTATATAGGATGGCTTGTACCTATCCTATTCTTGTATCTATGATGTTATAATTATCAAATAATATATAAGGATTGTGCTTTTAATTTTTAGAGATATTCAACCATGACATCCTTGATTTGTGTTCCAGTAGGGTGGTGACAACCATGCTTTGGAGGTGGTGGGATCTGAGCCACCAGAGTTACCTTTAGTAGTCCCTTCTGTGGAACCTATAGTTATACTTACATGAAGGATGATGTCCAAATATATGATGGTTTCCTTTGAATTATGTAGACTATTTAGGGATATCCCCACCTTTCCCCTACCATGGAAGAGCTAATGCGAGAGTTTTAACAGCAACATACACCCATATTTTCAGAGGATGGAGGTCCACATGCCACTGATACATGGATAGAGGCCATGCTATCTATATTTGATCACCTAGAGATTCCTATATAGAGGAGGGTTAATCTCACTACTTATATGATTCATATTTTTTCCAAGAATTGGTGGGGCATTATTACCCAGGAAGACTAACATCAGAATATGATGTGGAGATATTTTTAGGCTGTTTTCTATGAACTTTTCTTCTTAGAGGAACTAAGAGCTAACATAGCTGGGGAGTTTCTACATCTAGAACACATATCCCTAATAGTTATGAATTATTCATATCTCTTTTGCTGTGGTTCAACATTTTTCACTATCCTTCATTGAGGATGAGTTTTCTAGAATGATACATTTTGAGGATGATCTCAGGTACACCATCTAATCTTAGGTAAATGTTTTTTGTTTGACTACTATCATAGTAATTTTGAACTAAGCCCTTATCACTGAGAAAAATTTGAGGAAAGCTAGCAGTATAGGATATGGTGGTTCAATGCTGAGACTGGGTGGTAGTTCGTCTAGTGGTAGGAAATGTTTTATGGAGGATTCTCTTCAAATTAGTGGAATCCAGAGTACAAGCTCAGGTAGCTCGGTTATATACCATTAGTGTGGTAGGCATGATCATGTAAAACCTTAGTGTTATCAAGACCGAGTCGAGTGCTGATCCTATGGTATAATGGGAAATCTTTAGATATTCTATCATAATTTCCCATCAATTCCCAATGGGAGAGGATTCACACCATCTCTGCCTTCCAAGGCAGGATTAGTAGCTCTACTTTAGGATAGAATCTAGTCTACCACTAGATTTACAAGTTGAGGTGGTGGATGTAGTCGAGGAGGCCAGGGTCAGGATATATAGTGTTAGTAGAGCAGACCCACTTAAGGTAGTAAAGTTGTAGTACATGGCTGTGGAGCATTCCAGATTTATTCAGTGCAACCTATACCCAAGGATAAGGGTTCCATACTATATACAATTATAGGTACAATATTGGTAGCCTATACTCTAGTATCTTCCCTTTTGATACAGACACCTATAATTATTTTATTTCTATGTATTTTTTGGAGAGACTTGGGCTCGATATTTAGTACTTCTATAGTGTAATGAAACTTGATACTCCATTAGGATTTTGGTCCCTTGTCATTCTTATATGGACTTCTATCACTACAGGGTATTGTTTACATCACTAGAGGGAGGTATCCATGTTCACAAGGGTGAATGAGAAATATAATAAAGTAGAGCTGGACAAGAGCATCATGGGCTGGGTGGAGTGACAACCCAGATTGTTATCTTTTATATAGAGGATCAGGGAATACAGTAGGCTGATTTCCCCCCTATAGCAGATCATTTCACGAATGTCTTACCTGATGAATTTTTTGGATTGCCTTCTAAGAGTGAGGTGGAGTTCTCTATCAAACTAGTTCCAGGATCAACATAGATATCTATTTCTCATTATAGGATGGATACCACTGAGTTGTAGGATCTCAAGAGGCATATAGAGTACTTTCAAGCTAATAGATTTATACAAACTAGTACTTAACCTTGGGGTTCATCTATCCTTTTTTCTAATAAGGTATATGATACTGTCAGGCTTTGTGTGTATTAACTTCAGTTGAACAAACTTATGGATAAGAACCGGTACTCACTACCTTGCAGCGACAACCTATTTGAGCAACTTTGAGGAGAAATGGTTTTCTACAAGATTTATTTGAGGTTAGGTTATCATTCAGTTCATGTTATACCATTAAATATAACACAAACATCATTCTATATTAGATATGGCTTGTATGAGTATTTGGTTATGTTATTCGATCTCATGAACATGCCATTAGTTTTCATGGATCCGACGAATCGGGATTTTCACCCATATCTGGATTCATTTGTGATAGTCTTCATGGATAATATCTTATTGTATTCTTGAACTTGACACAACCATTTCAAACATCTTGAGATCATACCAAATAAAATAATAGATGACCATATTTATTATAAGCTTTGTAAATTCTATTTTTGGATCAAAAAATTTAACTTCCTTAGTCATATTATTTCAGAGGAAGGTGTGTCTATTGAACCAGATAAGGTGGGTGCCTTAGTTTCTTGGGATCATCTCAAGAATGTCTTTGACATATAGAGTTTCTTAGGACTAGCTAGTTATTAAAGGTGATTTATTCAGGACATTTCATTCCTAGAAGCACCTATTACAGGATTGAATAAGAAGGGTGTGAAATTTATATGGTCATAATCCTAAGAGATAGCCTTTTAGGAGTTGAAAGGGAGGAAAAATTCAGTGCCGATCCCGATTCTTCTAGAACTGGGAAGAAATTATATATTTTATTATGATGCACCAGGCATCAGGATAGGATAAATTATGATATATTAAGGTCTAGTTATGGCATATGAGTCTCATCAGTTGATACCACATGAGAGGAATTACCAATCTTGAGCTGGAAAATTTAGCTAACGCCTTGCGTTATTGGAGGCATTATTTTCTTAGAGATCATTTTGTGGTGTATACAGATCACAAAAGCATTAAGTATATCTTTATGAATAATGATCTAAATATTAGAAAATGTTGATAGGCTGAATACTGATATTCATTTGATTTTTATCTTACCTATACATTTGGTAATGGAAATGTTGTATAAGATTCTTTGAGTCGGATGAATCAGACACAGGTAGTTTGAGAGGCTAGTGATGAGTGGTGGTTGATGGATATGTTCTCTGAATTGTATTTTTTAGGTTTAGGATCATCATGTACAGTCTATACTTGCATCATTATCATTGACCTATTCACTTATGGAGATAGTGAAGATGAGAAAACTATCAGATCTCGAGGGCTTAGTCATAAGGGAGAGTGATTCAGACAAGGACCCACCACCAGGCTGGAACATTGATGAGTATAAGGTCTTTCACATTCATGGAATCATCGAGGTTCCTATAGAAATTCAGGAGGAATTGACACGAGATTCTCATGATTCTACTTGGAAAGTACATCCCAGTATTACCAAGATGTATCGTGACGTTTCCAATAATGGAGGTTGGGGATAAAAGGGGATAGAGTTTAGTTTGTTACTAGGTGTTCCACCTATTAGTAGGAGAAAGAAAAACACAAATGACTAGAAGGTATTTTACATTTGTTGCCCATTACTGAGTGGAAATAAGATGATGTCACCATGGAATTTATTACCATCTTAACGAGATCCTTATACTTGTTCCCTATGATCTACAGAAGGAATCAAAAGTGTACAGGGATTTTTTGGAGACTAGAACTTCATGTTTTGGAGAAAACAGACTAGGCACATCGTTTTACTTTACCATGCACCTAAGGCCTCATAGTTTAGGAAAACCATGCAGTGTGATTTAGAGGGATGCAGAGGGTATGTATGATATGTGAATGGGTTTTTTAACCATGATCCTAGCCCGTGTGAGGGGGTATCACTTGGATAATTCCTAGAACACAGGGTGCACACATTTGGACAAAATGTGTACATGAACCATGTTAGGGTCTGTCTATTGACAATATCAACCACAATATTGGTTCATGGCTTGGAAAACAATGAAACCAAATCTTGTTCCTTTTAAAAAGTTGGAGAAATAATGTTTTTCCCCTCCTCCCTTTCAATAAACCTTATCTATTTTTCTTTATGCTTCAATGCATAACAACCCCTCTCCATGAAATCTCTCCTCTCAATACAAACCTAGGATTTGAAGCCACTTATCCATCCATACTCTGATTCAAGTTCCGTCTATTGCGTTGGATATCCACTAGTAAGATATATATTCCTTTAGATCCTTTCATAATTCATCTTCCTATCAATGGAGTTATTTTGGTGTGAGCACATATGCCTTATTTTCATGGTGTTTGTCTATTTTTTTATTTTCTTTTGATTCAGAACAAACCAAAGGCCAATACTAGATGAGTGTTCCTCCATTGGAATAAGGTAGGTGGTTTAAAACTTTTACCTCAAAGTATTTATATCTATATTTGTTGTCATTGTGTTGTATGCCAGTTTCACTAAGAGTTTCCCCTAAAATTAATATTCCTTGAATTGGTTTCCTTGTTTTTAAACCTAATGACTTTTTTTAGATCCCTAATAACATTGGAGGTCGTGAACCTCAACATGAGCCATCCCTTTAGATTTTCTCATTATATGCCTATTTTACCTCTATGGTTTTATAACAAAAAAACCATCGGTGTGTTTGGTTTGAAAAATTAAATGGGATATCATAAATGAAAATGTATAATTCTTAGTGGTGTAGCCTAGATAACAAACTTACCTAACCTTGTTAGTCAATAATCGATTATATAAATGGAATTGGTAAATTAGAATGATTATTACACGACCAATGTTACCCTTCCTCTTTTATACCTTTTCATCAATAAATGAAAGGTAGTGAAATGAAATTAATAGGATTAGTAAATTGGCATGATTCTTACATGGCCAATGTTACACTTCATGTACATACACTTAGTTCTTGCTATAATGGACCTTAATCCTTGTCATCAATAAATAAAAGGTAATGATAAAAATTAAATGAAAGTAGTAAATTGGAATGGTTGTTACATGGAAAATGTTACAATTCATGTACTTATATTTGGTGCCTTTAATATGAACCTTTTTCCCATTATAGGAGTGTTCAGACTTGATATATACTTGGATTCTTGAGGGAATTTCCTGAGAACTCAGAGGATGCCACCCCGATTCATTGAGCCAATTTCAATGGGAGATACCCACCATAGAATCTGGTCCCTATCTTATTACGTGAATTCCTTAGAATTATAACGATGATTCAGTTAAATATTTTTAAGATATTAGAATGAATTGGATATAATCCTTGGATTTCTCTTGAGGTATATAGACACATAGTTCCATGGATTCACCCATTAGACCCAGTCATGCTTAGTCAGGGATTACTATAGATGAGATCCAAAGAATCAATTAGACTCTTTTATAGTGGAATTTCTTGATTTTACCCCTTGGATTACACTCAAAAACTTATATCCAGGATTCATGAGTTATTACTATGAGTTGGATCGACCCTTGAGGTCATGGATTCTCTTGTATCTATTCAAATCCTTTATTTATACTGTCTTTGTTATGGTGCTCTATTTAGAGATATGTTACACATGCCATATTGATACACTATATGGACACCAGGGAACTAAGCCACGAGTCCACACCAGAGCATGTATATCTATACATATGATTGTATTATATATGCACATATATACACACATGATAGAAGGGTAAAAATATATTTCTTGATTAGTCTAAAGTAGGTATGATCGACTTTATATCCCACGAGGAGTCTGGTTTGACATGGTTGTTACTTTACACATTTTACATCACTAATGATTATTATACCTATACTCTGTTACATTTATATTCATAGGATGGATTTTTATAGACATTATTGGTGTTGAACTACTGAGTATATCTCACACCTTTTTTGAGCCACTGATTAGTACCTAGAGAGACTTCATGGATATAGGTAGGGATAGGGGAAATCACCCGATTTTCGATGCTTGATTGATTGTAGCATGAGAGTGGGGGAGCACAAGACTGATCTATGTACCATGATGCTATCTAGAGATAGTATTTTTTGATTTTTGGTTATTTTGATATACTAATATGTATGTGTTCCTGCCTCCATGTTTTCCCATTCCTTTTTGTTTACTGACATGACATTACATCATTTTGTATATAGTACTGGATATTTCTTTTGATGTCTGTTTATTTTATATGGATGATTTATCTTCCATTTTCAGTTTGTATTATGGTTCCACTATTTATCCATTTATTATACCACTGTGATATTCTGATCATGAGGGTATAATATCCCCACTGTACCACCTTGGACCCTTACTGCTATTTAGAAGCCTCTAGTATATAAGGAGGTGTGCTTAGGGCCATGTGACTGACCAAGTTTGGTTACTTTTGTGTGAATCGAGTCTAGGATGTTACATTTACATAATTGTTCTTCACATAGTCGATTTATCCATGTAGATAATTTTACATATGTGTTCCTTATACAACTGATTATCTTTATATATCCTTCTTGACCACTTATCCAATTATGACATAGTTGAATGAATTACATATTAATTTAGAACTATGTATCCAATTTCACCACGTATCCAAATCACATAGTCAATTACTCAACATAACCGATTTACGTAGCCTTTTGATCGATGTAGTTGATTTCTCATGTACATAATTTATCAATGTAGGCAATTTACAAATAGATTTTTTCATAACATATATATTTCACACAAGTGATTCCTTCACGTAGTTAATTTACACATTTTATTACTCAATGTATCCATTTCTCCACGTAGCCAAATGCCTCACATGGCCAAATTTTTCAGACTTTGGAAAATTTCAACAAAAACATCCAAACATGCAGACTTCACCAGAATGAATTTAAAATAGTAATAAAACCTGATGAACACACTTAAGAAATAAAAAAAATTAGAAACATATGAAGGATATTTGAGATCATCAAAGCATGCAATATATGAGATATGTTTGATCAATATTAGTATCCCAAAAACCTTTATTTTTTTTGTTATGTGTGTAGGTGAGGTCTGTAACGATGTTTTTGATCCCATAGAGGAGGATTATAGGTTTTGTTCCTTCAAAATGATTAATATGGGACTTGTATAAGATATTTGGGTAGGGAAACCCACTAAGTTATTTGGAATTGGAATAGGATTTTGGTCTCAGTTGGGGATAGTGTTTTTGAGATAAGTGATGTAGGGGTTTAGGTGGTGAATTCCCTTAGTTCTATTCCTTGAAATTTATGAATGAAATACTTGTACTAGGGATAGAGGTAGGCTTTCCTCTTGTGTATTTTGGATTGAAATGTGCTATTTTGGTTCAAAATTGGATAGAATGAGGTGGTATGGTGACATTTGGGTTTGTGAGATAATGTGGGATAACAATGGGAAATAAAAATTATCTCAAATCATGATGTGAGGATGATTATGAGTGACATTATTTACTCTCACTGTCATGAGGATAGTCATCACGAGTGAGGATTCAGTTCAGGTTATGGTTGTGTGAGTTTCTCTAGCTTGTGTGATTTTCATGTATATAGATTAATGTTCTTGGTACTTGATGTGACATCCCCAAAGTCATTGGGGATGAGTTGGCATGAATTTTGTGATCTCCCTAGAGTCTATGTGGATGGTTCTATGCCATTGATGGACCTCCTCAAAGTCTATGGGATGGGTTGATGTGCATGTGACCTCCCTGAGTGAAGAGGGATGGTTTAGAGTTCTTGATGAGGTTTTTTCTTCTATGAACAAGCATGGGAAGTGTTTTTCTTTTTCTTTTGAGTTTTTGATAGATATTCCATCTGTAAATGAGATGAATCAGGTAATTTCATGGTTCATAGTGGCTTGGTTAGCACATGATAACCCGGTGGGTTGTATTTTTATTTTTGTATTTATTTTTCATCATCATATAAACATTTATATAAATGATGAACTTACTCTAAGTACACATTGGTGGTGTCTTAATGAGTTTATACTCACACCCCATGTGAGAATATTAGTGAAATTTTTTACTCATTAAGTATGATATTTAAAATGAGAGAAAGGGACCTACTTAGGGTAGCGGTATAAGAGGAGTAGTTTGGTTTAGGTGATGTTAGGACATACTCTAGGGTCATATAGTGGGTATTCCTCTTTATTTATTTTTAATTTTTATTATTTTACCTCAATATTTTTCATGTGGAGATCTCTTGACTTATTGTATTGGTATTGTATGTCATTTACTATAGCATGAGATGTTTTTATTGTTATTTCTTTTACTATGTGATATTCCACTATTTACTATGATTATTTTTTCTTCCTTTATTGTATGCATACTCCGATGTTTCTCTATTACTGAGGGAATAGTCTCCCCTCATTTCTAATTTGGTCCTCATCACTAGTTTACAAACTCTTGCATACAGGATGGTGCACATTAGGTCACATGTTGACCTCATCTTTGATTGGTTGATTTGGGCCAGGGAATCACAAAGTGGTATCAGATATATCTTATTTTTCTAACTATTAAGTTAATGTTGACAAGATATAGGGAATTTTCAAGGCTTGGTACATAACTCATGCATGAGATTTTCTAACCCACGTACATGGAAAGTCCATGTTTCCAATGATGAGAATATTGTGTTTGGTTTTCATTGTTACTATTGACCGATTTCACCTTGACTGGGAAAAATGATTTCAATGTTTATGATTTATGGTATTTTCTATTTTCCTAATTAAAAAGAGTGGGCGAGTCCCTATATTATGGATATGCACATAGGTTCACATGCCATTCATTTTTTTCCTATGGTCAATAAAGGCTTAAATTATTTAAATTCTAATAATAATATATTTGGTGTTTTCCTAAATACATTATTGGTGATATTTAATTAATATAACTAGAGAATGTCATGATTTATATATATATATATGACTATGACTAACATATAGGTGATGATGATATATAATCAAGACTCAACTAGGTGGTAATTATTTTTGTGTGTTCCTTTATTTGGCATATAATTTTCTATTTGAACTTTATAAATGTCTTAGAAGGGAAAAATTCACATAAAAAAAGGTATTTAAAGGGATTTTATAGTGATTTTCATTTCTAAATGTATTTTTGAATTCCATGTGTTTTTGAAATGTATTCTATTTTTTTGGTGGTGAAAATAAATTTTTTGATTTTTCAAGGGATTTTTTGGTGGAAAAAAATATTTGTATTTAAATGGTTTAAATGTGGGTTCCCAGATATTTTAGTTGAACATGTGGTTTGAAATAAAATATAAAAAGGTGTAAATGGATTGGTGTATAGATCTGGGATTTTAGAGAGGCCTATTTAGAACATTAAAACCATATTTTTATGGTGTGCATGTGAGACACTTTGGAATCCACTTGTGTGTTGTGATTGATGTGGATAATGGACCATGAGGCATACCTTATGTTCCAGTTGCGTGGTTTGTAAAATAGTCTTCCTTAGGGGATTGGATCAGATGTGGTTGACCAATTTTTCTTAGAGTTTAGTTAGTGATGGACCCTTGAAATGAGAATCTTGGTATGTGGAGTTGCCTTATAATGGATGTCAATCTCTCTCTAGAGTTATTAGAGAGTGGTTTTGGGAGGTATGGTGGCTATTTGAGATTTGAGATAATATGAATTCTCTAGTTGTTGGGATAGTAGGGTGTTGTTTTGGGTTGGTACCCATGTGTTAGATTGGTCATTCAGTGGTGTCACCTTGGGTTGTTCTCTTTTCCTTGAGAGGAAATCAAGTAGGATGTTTATAGTGTTTGGTGTATGGAAATTCTTGACCTAGGTTATGGAATAATTTTGTGAAAATGATCTATTGGTGTGGAACTGAACATATGACCTTATTAACTGGTGTATCTATTATTTGGAACATGATCTTGATGAGAGTTTTGGGGCCTTGGGAGAAGATTAGGAGAGTGTTTTGGGAAATTTTACCAATCAACAGATCAAACACTACTGCCTATAGTGATTTATGACATGAATTGTGTGCTAAAGCCATGAAAGGGATCATGGGAAGATTCATAAAAAGTTTTTTATGAGAAATGTGGAAGTATAACTTGTAGTTTTGTATTATAAAATAAAACCATTCCTTAGAGTCAGAAAAGTCCACTGTTGGTTCAATGGAGTGGAAGGGACCACACAAGACATGGTGGTATGTATGCGTGATAATAGGTGGATAGATTGGAGATGCGTGTTGAAATAAATTTTTAGTCTTGGGTTGTAAAGATCAAGGAACCATGGGTTTTCATAAGGGTCATTGGGAACAACCTTAAGGTGAGTAGTTGGAATTAGTATGTAATTCCATTGGGAAGTTGATTCTAGATCATTAGGTGTGGTTGAAAGTTCCTCAAATGGGTATTTCCATAGTGAACTACCCTAGGAATAGATGTGTTGTAGATCTATGGATCTCTTTTTGGTGTGATCATGTAGAGGAGGGTGGATTCTAAATGTTTGATTTTCCATGGATCTTATGATAGGTTCCGAAAGGAGTGTGGTATGTCCATGGTGACTGTTGATAAATCTATAGTTGGGAAGATTGGATTGGTTGAAGGATAAATGTTTCGGTGGTGGTTTAGAAATATAAACTGGGGTTATTGAATGGTAGAGCATCATAAATTGATGATGGGTTAAGGGAAAGGTCCTAGATGAAGTTATCTCAAATGATGATAAGGCTTGTTGGTGAATTTATGGGTAGAGGTTGCTATGTCTATTAGGAGTTAGTCTTATGGGTGGTGAACCTTATATAAAAAGTGAAATATTAACATTGATTTGTGTGATAATGAGGTTGGATAAAAGTATAGTGCTTGTCATTTGGTTCTAGAAAGTGTTTCATGGTTGATAGGTTGGTGGTAGTGTTGAAGGCGATCAAGGAGTTTAGTGGATATAGGGTTTCAGATAAGTTTTATTGAATATAGAAATACCTCCAAGGTGTGTTTTAGTATGGTTTGGCCAATATGACCTAAGTATTAGGTTATAAAAAATGCCTGATCTGTAAAACCCCTAATTTGAGGTAATTTTAATGTTATATTTTGTATTTAAATAATTTTTATGGTTTTATTTTAGATCAAGGATCATTGGTAGGTTTCTCGAATAGGTTGGAAATGTTTGAAAATTTATAGGTTCACCATGGATAGAAACACACCATGGTGGAGGGTGTGGTGAAAGGAGAGTATGTCGGTGTAACACGAGCAATCCAAAATTCCCAAGGGTGTCCATAGTCTCTCAATGGATTTAGGTATGGATTTGGGATACTATAGTTTTTTTAGTAAAGAAGGGATACAATTCTATTGAATTGTGTGTCGACTATCATAAACATAATCAAGTTATGATCAAGAATTGGTATCCTATTCCTTGAATTGATTATCTATTTGATCAATTAAATGGATCTAATCAATTCTCTAAGATTTATTTTTGACCAGGATACCATCAAATAAGAGTTAGTAATGAGGATATTATGAATATAACATTTCTAAGTTGATATGGCTATTTTGAATACTTTTTCATGCCCTTTGGTCTAAAAAATGCACCTTTAGTTTTGATGTCACTGATGAACTGTATCTTTCATAGGTATCTCAATTCCTTTTTCATGGTATTTTTTTGACGATATTTTTCTTTAATCTCAAAGTAGGAATGAACAAGAGGAAAAATTAGATATTTTTTTGATCACATTTCATGATCACCGACTTTATGTTAATTTTTACAAGTGAGACTTCTAGATACAAGAATTTCATTTTCATGGGAAAGATATTTATGAGAAAGGAATATTAGTTGAACCTAGGAAGATCATAGTAGTCATTTCTTGGATACCACCCTTAAATTACTTTGAGACACATATTTTTCTAATATTAATAGGGTATTATCACTAATTTTTAGGATTTATCAAGTCTTTATTCTCCCATTTCTATGTTGATAAGGAATTGCATTCCATTCAAGTGGATTGAATTTTGTTAGAAATCATTTCAAGAGTTTAATGATCATCCCATTTCAACACCTATCCCAGTCCTACCAAAATCCGGTTTGGGATCTATCGTATATTATGATGCATTTAGTTTGGGACTTAGTTGTGTTCTTATACAAGGAGATAATTTTGTGGCATATGGATCATGGAAGTTACCAACACATTAAAAGAATTATCCAATGCATGAATTGGAATTAGCTATAATGGTCCATGAATTAAAAACATGGCATCCATATCTCTTTATGGAAAATTTCATAGTCTTAAATGATCATAAAATATTGAAATATATCTTTTCTAAAAGATACCTTAACTTGAGGCAACAACATTGGATGAAGTATCTCCATATTTTTGACTTTGAATTACTATGTACACTCGGGAAAGGGAATTCTATGGATAATGCTTTAAGATGAAATTATTATAATGAAATGATGGGAGAAGATCATGAATAGTGGTAGTTAATGAACATTATTATTGACATGCATCTAGACTGTGATGAAAAAAATAAAAGTGTAGTTTTCTTCTCAATCACTCTTATTCCTAATTTGATGGATTCAGTCAAAGAGGCTCAATGATCAGATCCTAACTGAATAACCATGAGGTCAAAAATAATGGTGGGAAGATCATGGATGGTTGTATAGAATATGTAAAATCGTTATTTTATTTTAATAACTGAATTGTGGTACCTCAGTCTTTCCAGGAGAAGATTACTTTAGTATACCGCCATTTTAGATGATCTATTCACCCATGTACATATAAAATGTACAAGTAAATGAAATCTAATTTTTGGTGGCTAGGAATGAAAATAAATATTGAAACTTATGTGTTGATATATCTCACTTATCAATAGGTAAAGAATGAGCATTAATATTTAGCTAATATGTTGCAATCTATGCCTATACCTATTGGGAAATGGGAGCACATTTCTAAGGAATTTTACACAAGGATACCAAAGACGCTTCAGAATAATGATGCTATTTGGGTAATTATGGATTGACTCACTAAGTCAAAACAAATTTTCCCAATTCTAGAGTTCAATATAGTATAGGATCTATTAAATTTTTATATTTAATAAGTAGTTAAGTTTCATGGAGTACCAATATCTATTATCTCTAATAAAGATCCTCAATTTACTTATCAGCTTTTTTAGTATTTTCAATAGGATCTTACAACCCAATTAACCATGATATTGACATATCATTTTTAGATATATGGATAGTTAGAACATAAATTTTAGATGTTGGAAGATATTCTTTGATCTTGTGTCATTGAATTTGGTGTCTCATGGGAAGATTTTATGCCATTAGTGGAGTTCTTGTATAATAACCGTTATTAGGCCATGATACATATTCCTCCGTTCGATACGTTATATGAATATCCTTGATTATTTTTTCTTTATTGGGTGGAAATGGGATAACCATCACTAATCTGACCTAGTATTTTTCAGCATACCACAAAAAATATTTGGATGATTAGGAAGCGGATGGCTACAACCTAAAGTCAATAGAAATATTATACAGATCATCATCATCTCCCATTATCTTTTGATGAAGGTGAACATGTTTTTTTGAATGTTTCAACTATTGGGAATGTATTGTATCAACAATACTCTAATATATATGTTGACTTTTATGCTCACAAATACCCTTTTTTTAATGAAGTTTTTGTAAGTATTTTTTAGGAATTTCTATCATGTTTACTTATATCTTTTTTTGATGAAATACAAAGTTATGGGTTGTGTTATGTAAACACTATTCATAAAATACATTTGGTAAATTAACATATGGATCATCATTCCTATGATATGATGAATAGTAAATGTATGTATTGAAAACCCTATGTTTGTGTATGGATCAGAAACCCTATGCTCGGTAAATGAACATATGGATTATCAACCCTACGTTTGAATAAGCGTGTGAAATTTCAATTTAATGGTGAAGTCTGGAATCACTGTTTATTGCATACACTAGAAGGATGAACATATGATTCTCATCCTTACGCTATGAAAAGGAACCCTACACTATTAAAATGAACCCTACACCATGGAGTTGAACCCTACATTGGTCTATTCATATTGGAGATCTAGATCCATGATTTTATCTGAGATTTCAGCAACAGTCTCGATGGAATTAAATATCATTTGAAATCTATATTATGACCGATTAAAAGGATAATTCTGATTGATTCAAAGGATCATTTTGATTGATTAAGAGAATAATATTCAATAGAATACATATTTCCTATTTCTAAGGAAAGTTACAACTCTACTGATCAATTGTGTTTGAATATCCGTGATCTGTTAGGAGACTTTCTTGGATCTAGAATACCAATGCAAGCTATCTGCCCTATATATTATATCACAATTTCTTTTAAAATACACATGAATAAATACTTTTGAATATATTTTTAATAAAAAACTACTTCAAACAAATATCGTCTTTCTTATTTTCTGAAAGGGGATACACTTTAGAGATATACATTTTCAACCTCATCTTGTTGTGAAACTGCTGCTTATTTGTTACTAATATTTTTGAAGATATTTTGCACCAAGGACTTATTCAAATTTATTCATACTTAATTATTATTATAGATTAATAAGATATATCTACTATTAGTTGATACTGATACAACTATGAAGTTTCAACCTAAACTATCAATAAATTAAACTCTTAATTTATTGGAGTTTTGGATGCTCAGACTTAGTCTCAGTGGAGTGTCAACTTATTGATCTAAGTTGTTTTTTAGGTTACCTATAAAAGAAGCATAAGGATTTGTTTATAATTTATTATAAAGGTGTAAAATTTTAATACTTAGTTATGGATTTGAATGTCTTCTGATAAGAGGACATTTCTAGTGAAAATTACCAAGATAACAGAGAGAGCGTTGGTGGAGTGGACTAGGGGTTCTTTGTGCTCTAAACTAATATATAAATTTCTATGTTATTATTATATATTTATCTGCTGCTTAATTAATTACAATAGAGAACACTACATATCTTCATCAATCAAAAAGAAACGGAAAAATCTAGAATAAATCAATATTTTTGAAGACCACCCACCCCTTTCATATCTTTTTATTATTCTAACATAATAATTGGTATTAGAGGAAAGATTTTTGATAAGGCTACAACAAGATTAAAAGAATAAGGCTTTTTGAATAAGGTCTAAGATTTTTGATAAGATTTTTGGTATTAGAAGAAATTCCTATGATTCAAGATCAATATTTTAATGGTGACAACTATGGATGATTTAAATAATGAATGATCATCTATCTAAAGAATCTTATATTCAATGTTTATTTGAAGATTAAAACTACTTATGTGAATCCTGAGAAACTAGAGACATGGGATGCCACAACGGAAGCTGAATATGATATCAAATCAAAGGAAATGAATGCTATAATACGTGGACTTAGACCTAATGAATTCAATTGAGTTTCACAATGCCCAACTACCTATGAAATGTGGCAGACAATCGATATTTCTTATGAAGGAACAAACAATATTAGACAAATGAGGTATGCTATTAAAAAAATAAAGTTTGAAAACATTATAGTGTTCGGTGGTGAAAAAATAAATCAAATTAATAGATGGTTAACAGAAATTTTCAACAATATTACTACCTTGGGAGATCAAATTTCACAATCAAATCAAGTGCTGAAAGTACTTAGAGTACTACCTATAAAATGGAATGGAATATCTACAACTATTCGGCAATCAACACCTATCAATAACTTGACTATGAAGGAATTAATTGGAATATTGATGATGTATTAAGTGTAAATGAAATTTGAAGTTTAAGACCACAATATTATAGTAAAAAGGTAAAACACATCCCTTAAGGTGACATCCCAGAAGAATGAAAGAAAATTAAAACAAGAAGTCAAAATAAAAAATTCAGATTCCTCAAACTCTGAAACAGAACTAGCTCAGCTAGCCAGAAAGTTTAGAAAGTTCTACAAGAATAAAAGACACTTTAGAAAATCTTTTAAGAAGGATGAAAAGGAACCAAGAGAAGTAGATGTTACAAATGTAAAAAGATGGGTCACATTAGACCTGATTTCCATCAATTGAAATATTAAAGAAGGAAGACATAAAAGGAATATCATAAGAATACTGATTATGATAACAAAGGAAAAAGATCCATAAAATATATGTGGAGTGTATTTGAAGACTCCAATAGCTCTTTAAAATCTGATTCAAAAAAAGAGACACAAAATCTAAAATAAAATATATGATTTATGGCTAAGAAAGAAGAAGAGATTAAAGACTATAGGAACAAACATGTTGTATGGTATATGGATAGTGGATGCTCTATAAAAATGAGTGGAGATTCTATAAATTTTCATACATTTACATAAATTAATGAAGGTCTAGTCACATTTGGTGATAATGAAAAAGGAAAGATTATTGGAGTTAAAACTATTGGCGATCCAAAGACAATATCAATCAATAAATCACTATATATACAAGGGTTAAAGCACAACCCAATAAGTATTTATCAACTTTGTGATGATGAATTTTATGTTGATTTTTTCTAACAATTTCTATTTTGTTTTCAAAGATAAAATTTTTAAATTTAAAGAACCAATAACTGAAAATGTTTATACTTTGGATTTCAATTCATTGTGTAAAAAAAGTTAATTGTTTAACTACTAAGACAAACGAATCCTGGATCTAGCATATGAGACTTAGAAATTTTAATACATATGATTTAAATAAATTATTTAAGAATCAATTATTTTATAATTTTCCTAGTCTTAAGTTTTAACATGATATATTTTGAAATTCTTGTAAAATTGGAAAAGAACACAAATCATATTTCAAATCAATTAAAAAAGTTTCTACATCTAAACCTTTAGAACTTATCCATATGGACCTGTTTGGACCATCTAGAGTAGAAATTTTGGATGGTAAATTATATGTATATTTTTTAGCTGATGATTTTTCTTGATTTATTGGGTATATTTTATAAAACTCAAAAGTGAGTTATTCACTTTTTTTGAAAGTTTTTTGAAAAATTTCTCAAAATGAAAAAGATTTTAAAATAATTTCACTGAAAAGTTATCATGGTGGAGAATTTTAGAATCAATAATTTAATTATTTTTTCTCAAATTTAAGTATTAAACACACCTTCAATACATTAAGAACACCTAAAAATGCGATTGTTGAAAGGAGAAACATAACTATTCAAGAAATGGAAAGGAATATGCTAAATGAATACAATATTCCTACCTATTTATGGGTAGAAGTTGTAAGCACAACCTGCTATATCATGAATAGAGTTTTAATAAGACCAATTATTAAAAACACACCCTATTTACTCTAGAATAACAAAAAGCCTAAAGTAAAGTACTTTAATGTTTTTGGATGTAAGGTTTATATCTTGAATACTAAGGACAACCTTAGTAAGTTCGATCTAAAAGCTGATGAAGGAATATTTCTATTTTATTCTTATATATCTAAATCCTATAAAGTGTTTAATAAAAATTAAAGTATTATTTAAGAATCATTTCATGTGAAGTTTGATGAAACTTATGATTTTAATAAAAAGAAAAATAAGAAAGATTATATAATTGACTCTTTGGACAACATGAGGCTTGACTCACCTGAAACTATTTTTGAAAATAAAGTAAATGAAATTCAGTCTAGTTTAGAAGAACATGAAAGTAAATAAACTGAAAGTGTATTACCTAAATATTCTATAATCTTAAAGAAACTTTCTTTATAAATTGTTATAGGAGACCTAGATATAGGAATTATAACTAGAAGAAATATAGGAAACCTAGTTGAAATCTCTACCTTTCTATCTTATTTAGAACTAAAGTATTTTAAATAATTTTTAGGAGATGAGAGTTGGTTGTTATCAATGTAAGAAGAACTAAACCAATTCAAAAGAAATGAAGTTTGAGAATTAGTGGAAATACCATCCAATTATCCAATAATAGGAAATAAACAGATCTGTAGAAATAAACATGATGATCAAGGGATCATTACCAGAAACAAATCAAGATTAGTAGAAAAAGGTTATAACTTGGAAGAAGGAATAGATTAGGATGAAACCTTTTCACATGTAACTAGATTATAATTCATTATAATCCTTTTAGATTTTGTATCTCATATAAATTTTAAATTATATTAGATGGATGTTAAATCTACCTTTTTAAATGGTTATTTAATGGAGGAAGTTTATTTTAAACTACCCTTAGTTTTTGAAAATCCACACAAACCAAATTCTATTTTAAAACTTACTAAAGATCTCTACGGCTATAAACAAGCACCTAGAGCTTGGTATGAAATATTAAGATAATTTTTATTAGAAAATGGATTTTCTATGGGACTAGTAGATCCTACTCTTTTTAAAAGAAATATTTTTTCTAATATTATATTAGTATAAATTTATGTTGATGATGTTATTTTTGGTTCAAAAAATAAAAATATTTGTAATGATTTTTCAAATATAATGCAAAAATAATTTGAAATGAGTATGATGGGAGAATTGAATTTATTTTTTAGATTTTATATTCATAAAAAAGATAATGTAAATGTTTTAAATCAAAGTAAATATATTATTAATTTATTGAAAAAGTTTGGACTTGAAAATAGTAAGACTTATAGAACTCTTGTGTATACCAATATAAAACTTGATTTGGATAAATCTAAAAAACTATTTGACAACAAGTTATAATGAGATATGATTGGTAGTTTATTATATCTTACTTTTAGTAGACCAAAAATTATGTTTTCTATTTGTCTATGTGCTAGATTCCAGTCAAATACAAAATAATCATATCTTATTACTGTTAAAATAATTTCTAGATATTTAAAAGGAAATATTTTTCAATCTATTATTTATACAAAAACCTTTGATTTTAATTTAATTTCATATTTAGATGAATAATTTTGAGGATGTAGATTATATAGAAAAAATACCTCAAGAACCTATTGCTTTTTAAGAAAGACTTTAGTATCATGGTTTAGTAAGAAACAACATTTTTTCCCTTTTAATAGATGAGGTAGAATATATATCTACAGGTAGTTGCTATGTACATGTGTTGTGGATGAAACACACTCTACTGGACTTTAAAATAAATTTTAATAATATAACTATTTTATGTGATAATAATAGTGAAATAAATACTTCAAAAAATCCTATAAGTCACTCTAGGACTAAGCATATTGATATAAAACATCATTTTCTAAGAGATCATATTCTTAAAAAGGACATATTTTTAGAATTTGTATATACTGAATATCAATTAGCTGATATTTTTACTAAACCACTTCCCACTATAAGTTTTGATTTTATTAAGGGGGAGTTAAGAATATTTAATTTTAAATAAATGTTTATTAATTTATTTTGTTAATTTATTTTTAAATTTGTTTATTTATAATTTGTTTATTTATTCATTTATTTGTTTAAGTAAATTTTTTATTTCTTCTTTTATTTTTATATCACATCTTTTCAAAATTAATTTTTTTAATGATTACACCACGTCATCGGCACATGACACCAAAACTAAACTATCAGACGTCTCCCATTATCCTTCCTACTATTTCGACCCTTCAAATTTCAGAGCCTGTATAATTATAGTTATATAAATCCCTAACCTTCAAACCTTCAACCCTCAATCCTTCAAAAATAGAAGTATTATGTAGAATTGATGATATCGATCATATCGAGCCATTTCTCCAGCATGTGATTTATTGAAAAATTGTTCAAGGAAAGGTAATCAATTTTGAATGGATGAATGAAATGAATCTGTTGATAAAGAATGAAATCAGATTTCAGGGATGGGAATATATTTTTGGTGATAGTAATATGCCATTTATTTTTTATATTGAAGTAAAATAATTTTATCAGAATGCTTTATTTAGTTTTGGGGTTGATTAATGTTCTGTTGTGTCTAATATTTATCATGAATAATTTTCTATTTATTCATCAAAAATTGCTAAGCTGCTGGTTTTTCTCCATGAGGGGGAATATCATTTTGATTTAATAAATATAAGATATGAAAGATTTAGATTAGAGTATATAATGTCTATCTTTTTTGGAACTTCATTTGTCAAGAATATGATGACTAAAGACCTAAATCTTGATCAAAAGGTTATGAAAAAGTTTATTTAGTCAGTAATTGTGCCAATGACTATAGAGTTAGAAAAAGTTTTATATCCTTATATGCATGTTATGTTTTTGTTAATGAAACATATCAAGCTGAATTTCAATAGGTATATACCTATGTATATGAATTATTTTAGTTCTAAATAATCTAGAATGGGTTTTTATCCCTATAGAAGGATTCTTTATCATTTTCTGTTTAGACTATGAAAAGTTCGAGACATCTCATTAGGTCATAGATGTTATCATAATAATTTTTTAAATGATGGAACAATGATAAATCTAGGATATTTTTGGAGTAACTCTTATAATAATCTGTTACCTGTTGGTATGTTGGAACAAGATAAGATAATTGAAACTGCTCAGGGGGAGTAGAGAATGTTCCATTAGTTAGATCTGTTAGAACCAGACAAAAATAAGAAGTAAAATCAAGAGAAGAGGGTGGTATTATTCAAAGAAGAAGAATTTTAGTAAACATTTCTGAGGTTGTGAATATAGTTAGATATGTAAATGGAAGAAGAATTGAATCATAAGGGGCTGAAAATATTGATCAAGAGGCTGAAAGTGAAGATAAATAGAGGGAAGTTATACCTATTTCAAGTGGAGTCACCCCTTATAATATTTCATTGGTTGTTTCTAATTTAGTAAATGTATAAGTGTATACATTAAGAGAAAGAAAATAAGTTAAAGTAATGGATAGTTCTGAGAGATAACCAAGGTTGTGTTTTGTGGAGGTAGGATAACCTTCAAGAGCTATTTCTATAGAGTCTTTTGACTCTTATGTTGAAGCTTTAGTTCATAATTATAATATTTTGGATGAATATAACTTGTATCTTATACAATAATTATATGATGAGAAAAATAATGTATAATATATCAAGAGTTAAATAGTGTCAAGAGCTGAGTTTGAGGATCTTAAGTCAAAATCTTATTTCAGTGGGTGACATTGAAGATTTTATCAGAACCTTTTCTAGTGATATTAGATCTTTAAAGGAAAAATTTGTTAAGAAATCAGATTTTTATGAGTTAAATTAGTTTTTTTGGAAAGAATATTTCAGTATCTTAGAGAAAGTTAAGCATCATATTCCTCTAAAAAAACTCCTCCAGATTTGATCATAATATTTGAAGTTATTACTTTAGTGTTGGATTATTTCAATGATAGATTGCACACTCTTTAGTATAAAAGTGATACTTTGAATATTATTCTAGAAAATCAAAGAATTTTGATCAGTCAATTGACCTCTAATGATTATTGGTTAGGGCTAGTTATTCATCAAGTGATAGATAAGCTGACTTCTTTTATTTAGTCTGAAGAATCTGTTAATGATTTTGTTAAATTAAATTTGGATGAGAGCTTAAGCATTGATCAATATTCCAGGAAGATGCTCCAGTAAGGGATAAAAGTTTTCCAAAATCATTTCTAGTTCTTTTTAGTAAATCTAAATGATATCCATGATGCTTTTCAATCCACTCCTCATCCTACTGCATTTTATTCTAGTGAAGAAGAAGAGAATCCACCCCATCTAACCCAAGACCAATCTTCTAGAAACATTTATTAGGCCGATTCATTGACTATAATCTATTTTCAAAACATTTTATTTTAAATTAAATTTACTTTAATTTATTTTTATTTTTATTAATTTTATTTAGTTTTAATTTTTTTTATCATTTATGTCCAATATTTTACTGCCAATTCTAAATTTATTTATCTTTCCCCAGTTTCAATAACTATTCATTTCAGTTATGTGCAATATTAAATATGGCTTGTACCTTTTTATTTTCAAATTTATTTTTGATATCACCAAAAGGGGGATAAAATTGGGTAACCAATTTTTTTTCAATTTACAAGTATCTTTTTCATTAATTAACATAACACTATGAAATTGAAATATTATTAAGAAAAATTAATATTTTCGTTATAAATGTTTACAAATCCTATATTTTCTATGAGTTACTTTATGGGTTTTGTGATCATAAAAAAGAATGATATTGCTGGTCATGTATTATCTCAATAATACTTTAAAATATATATTGATTTTTATGCTCACAAATACCCTTGTTTTTTTCTAATGAAGTTTATTTAATTACTTTTTTGGAATTCCTATCATGTTTACTTGTATTTTTTTTGATGAAATACAAAGCTACAATATGTAAACACTTTTCATACCCTATGTTTGTAAAATTAATGTATGGATCATAATCCATATACTTTAATGAATAGTAAATGCATGGATCTACAACCCTACATTTGTGTATGGATCAACAACCCTATGTTTGGTAAATGAGCGCATGGATTATCAACCCTAAGTTTGAATAAGTGTGTGAAATTTCAATTCAATGGTGAAGTTTGGAATCACTATTCATTCCCTACATAGGAAGGATGAATGTATGGATTCTCATCCTTATGGTATGAAAGGTAACCCTACACTACCCAAAGAAACCCTATGCTATAGAGTTTAACCCTATGTTGGTCTATTCATATCAGAGATCTAAATCCGCAATTTTATCTGAGATTTCAGCAACAGTCTTTATGGAATTAAAGATAATTTGAAATCTATCTTATGAACAATTCAAAGTATTATTTTTATTGATTAAAAAACTTATATTCAATGGAATAAATCTTTCATATTTCTAATAAAAGTTACAACTCTACTGATCAATTCTGTTTGAATATCCGTGATCTATCAGGAGACTTTCTTGGATCTAGAATACCAAATCAAGCTATCTTCTCTATATATTCTATAAAAATTTATTTTAAAATATGGATTAATACATACTTGTGAATATATTTTGAATACATAACTACTGAAAATAATGAAAGTCTTTGTTATTTTATGAAATAGGCCACACTTTGGAGATATACATTTTCAACCTCGTATTGCTGTGAAAATGCTGCTTATTTGTTTCTACTATTGTTGAAGTTTTTTTTGAAATAAGGAATTATATGAAGCTATTAATAATTTAATATTAATATATATTTTGAATATCCATCTACTATTAGTTACTATAACTACAACTGTGAAGTTTCAACCCAATCCATCAAAAAATTAAACTCTTTTGATTTATTGGAGTTTTGGTTGCTCGGACTCAGTCATGGTGGAGTGTCAACTTCTCAGTCTAAGATGTGATTTTTTGGATCCTTTTAAAAGAACTATAAGGCCCTATTTATCCTTAATTTTAAAGGTGTCAACTTTCTATACCTAGTTTTTGATTTTAAGGTATTGTGATAAGAGGACTTTTTTAGTGAAATCACCAAGCTCGTAGAGAGAGTGTTAGTGGAGTGGACTAGGGGATCTTTATACATTGAACCACTATAAAAATTGACATGTTCTTGTTCTATATTTATCTGATACTTAATTACTTATAGTACATAACAATGCATATCTGCATCAATCACAATACAAAGGAAAGATCCAGATTAAATATGACACAATTCACCTCCCTCTTATGTATCTTTGTATTATTCTGACCTAACATCAATGTGATTGGGTCACCATCATTTGGGAGAGAAAGTAAAACTACCTCATCAATATGTGGTACCATTATAAATACTTGAACATATTGGTAACATTTTTTATTGATTATATTTACTATTAAGATTAAGTTCTATTCATAATTTTTTCCATGTCTCTCAATTGAATAAGTATCATCTAGTTCCTAGTCATGTTATTTGCTAAGATCATGTTACTATCAAACATTATGTGTTGTTTATCTATGAACTGATTCATATTATGGATAGATAGGGAATTATCTTGTGAGGGAAAAAAATCTCCTTGGTATGAGTGTTATGGAAACACAGTCAGATTCAATAGAAGATATAGGAATAAGTGCAATCCATGATTGTGTAATGGCTAAAAATATTTAAACACATGGAAAACCTATAGCTTCACATGGATAAAAATCCCAATGGTGGGGGAAATTAAACACCCTATGTTTTAGGTATTTTCATGTTATCTTAAGTATTTTAACACATTTTTATGGTTTTATTTGTGTTTAGGGAGGATTTGTAAGTTTATATGAGAGGTTGGGAGTGTTTGGGAATTTATGGGTGAACCATAGGTACCAAAACACCATGGTGGAAGACATGGAATGATGGGAGTGAACCTATGAAACACAAGTAGGAAAAAACACCCAAGGGATGTCATTCTCACTTAGTGGATTTGGGCATGATGCAATGGGGGTCTAGATATGGAACATGGGTAGAGAGACCTAACCATGCTATGATACAGAGAGTGGTTGGTCCAAAACAACTCAAGTTTTTGAAAGTAGCCATAGTTTCTTATCATAGTGGGTTATTAGATTTGTTGTGATCGAAGGAACAAAGGTTGTAGAAAACACCACCAAGTCATGGTAATGGTCAAGATAGTTTTTGAAATGCTTGATTCGAGTGCCATTTTTTGGGGAGAGAGTTTTGGGATTTAAAGTAAAATCGTGTGGGAGATTGTGGGGGTCTAAAATTTTATTTTCAATAAATTTTCACCCATAATTAACATGTATTCTATTCATTCTTGACTTTAATATTGATTCAAGTTTTCTTGATGGAGATTATGGATGGAATTTTCTCCTTTGATGATGCTTCTTTATTAAAACACTATAGTGTGATTGATGACACAAATTTACCTTCCATCATGGTTATCACTATAACTATAAGAGGAATGAAACTTATCTATCTCTACACTTTCCCTAAAATTAGGAGGATTTATATTTTCTAATGAATTTTTATGGTTTTCAAACAACTATCTTGCTATGTTTTGATTATAAAATCCATCGGTTCTTGGTTTTTAAATGATGCTTTCTACGTATGCTTCATGGATAATGTTTTCAATGAAAGCATGCATTGAATATTTTTAAAAAACCCATGGATTTTATCACTTTGAGATGTTAAATTGGAATTACCACTTATTATGGAATTGTAGATGGTTTTGGTTTAAAATGGTAATTTGAATGAGAATATTGAAAAATCATGGTTGGCATGTGTTTATGTGAATTGGACCTGGTCAGGATGGACTTGGTCATAGGGTTAATTTGGGAAAACGATTATCACAAAGTGATAAATTAGTGGAGGATGAATATTCACTCATGAAAAAGGGATATATCATTCAGAATACATGTGTGTGTGTGTGAGAACTTGAATAGTGATCTCTAAGAATATTGAGATTAATTGATTTTATAGATTTTTTATAACTTTCAGTTTGGAAAAACTATTTTGAAATCTATTTATTCTATTTTATATAACTACGAAGATAACATGTTTCTAGTTATATTAGAGTGTGTGGGAAGTCTTAGAGTTTTTCTATAAGGCATGATTACCCACCACCTGCATATGCACTTTGGTGTGTATGCAGACACTGTTTTGTATGATACTATAAAGGGGAAGATTTCTTATTTCTCTAGTGAAGCATCCTAATTGTAGCTGTAATGATTGAATAGAGATGTAGCATTATAATTGGTTGATTTTTTTTATTCTAGAGTGGTTCCACATTGGTGCTCAATTATTATATTAATTTATAATATTAGTGTTTCTCATTTTATTTGTTCTATTGTTACTTTTATTTTTGACTATGTTAGTTGGTTTTACTCATGAATTATTTAAATTGTTTTATTGGGATTATTTAATTTTTTGGTTTTATGTGTGGGTTTTTGTGAGTATGAAAAATGAAAAAATGTTCCCCCTCTTTCTTGTTATACCCTAGACATTTATTCCCAACCTTTAATGTTTGGGAAATCTCTCTAAGGGTTAGTTTCACCTCAACTCTTTCCAAGATAATGGTTAGGTACTGGTTATTACAGATCAATTCACTCAACATAATGGTTTGGAAACCTAGGTAATGATATGTGATGGTGTGTGATTTAACTGATAAAATTTACATTGTAGGAAGGAATATGTTAGCCTATCTGGGAAGTGTTAGCAGTGCTTGTGAGATCCAACATTTGGTTGACAACAAGGTAGGTCTATTCTTGTGGATCACTGATGATGTAAATTAATTGGTGAAAATCTAAAGTTGCATGTAAGTGAACCTAACTCATGTGAGGAGGAAAGGTTTAGTATTACACATGTGTAGTGGATGAGTTATATCAATGGATGATATGTACGGATGTGGGGGTATTGGTCAAAGATGATCAGGTGTGGCCTGGTGATGCCGACCAGTGGTGTGAGGCATACACCGCCCAACATGCATTTATTGGAAACTAGTGCATTTGTGATATGATTCATAGCGTGAACCATAGCTTGTGATTTTGATCATGGTGTGACCTAATATTCATTATGTGATTAAAAAGTGATACATTTTATGAATCATGATATAACTTATATTTTTGGTAATAATATGGTCTTAGTAAAAGTTTCACATGATGTCAACTTTCAGGATTCAATCCAGAGGTCACTAAGTAAGTGTATCTTTCTAAAAGGTGGTTATTTTATACTTAAGGTGGATGAAGTTAGAATGCTAACTATAGGCTATGACCCTTGGAGTTCACCGTGGGTGACTGAGTACTCTTACATGTATCTCCTCTGTTGGATAATCAATGCGTAAGGAATAATGGGAAGTTGGTACCATGGATTATGGTTATGAGAAGAAACCTATAAATATAGATGTTGTTAAGAATTATAATTTATAGGTTGTATCATCCTGTGTGAATTTTGTACTGAGGTGATGAAAGGGAGATGGGAAAAGTTATCACCTCTTTCTTAAGCATTTTGGTTTCATGTATGTCTCTAAGAAGAATCTTGAGAGAGGGTGTTGTATATCAGGGAACATTGGACACTGTGTTTTGGGAGGTACCCTTAGAGACACTTCTTGAGGATAAGAAGTCATTAGAGGGGGATTTTTTAATGACCCTCAAATTTTGAGGCACACTACAATTTTTTTTTTGGCATAAAGACGTGTATCTAGGGTGTTTTTAGTTGATTGAGGTGTTAGGATAGTTCAAGAGTATAAGGAACCATTCCTTAATCAATCCATAATTTCATGATTTATAATAAGGGTTGAAATTTCATATACTTTTAGGATATTTTAGTCTTAGAGTTTTAATGAATTAGGAAAACCATTACATAACAAAGTAGACATTTCCAATAGTGCACATAATTTCATAAAAATAGGTTCCTATGTTTACACTCATGTTTCATTCATGACACATTTTCTTCATTTCGGATGTTTCACCAATGAATTTTATATAATATTTATAAATCCTTAAGCCTTTTGAAAAATATTTGAAATTGTGTGATGAGAAAAACAATGCCTAGTGAGGGATAAAAAAAGAAGAAAAGAACCCCATTAATACTTTTAAAAATTCAAAAAAACCCATAAAAGATCCCCCTTTTTAATAATAAACTTTGAACTCAAATAATCATTTAATTACTCATGACATAAATTTTAAATCCTAAAGTTTTAGTAAATTTTTTTTCATAAATAATAAGTTACAAAATATATTTCATGAGGGTTTCATGAAAAAAATAAAAAATTTTCCATGAAAAAAACCATTCACCTTTTGTAAACCATAAACCTTCCATTAAATCATATAATAATTTTCTTTCCTTTTGAAATGAAAATAATTCCATAAAAATCCATAAACATATAGGTATATCAGGACATTATATTCATAGCACTCTTACAATCACTCTTTCAATAGAATAACCAACCAAGTTAATTCCAATTACTTTATAGGAGTAACTAATAACTAGATAGCTCCATACAATTCATAAGAGTGACTTATAAATGTTTAACTTTATCCAATTCATAGGAAAATCTTATAAATAGTTAATCCAATCCAATTCATAGGAGTAACTTATATTAAGTTAACCTTGTCCACATTAATTAATCTATTAGAGAGCTATATCAGACCCAACACTCTTCATAAATAATGTCCAAGAACCATATAAATAATGAAACACACAAAATATTTCATTTTTACAATAACACTCATAAGAGTTTACATTTTACCCAATAAGAAAAATCATTTTCATTTTTCTCATAGAAATGAGAAAAAAATATCATTTTCTTTCAAAAACATTTTTAAAAGCTAAAAATTTATAGAATAATGAGAAAATTATATTCTTTGAAAAACCATAGAAACATGTAAATTAATATTGATAAATAAGAAAGGACATTATGGTGTGAAAATCCTTTAATTCCATATAAGTTAAAAAATATTATTTTTACACTTTTATAAAGAAAGTTAGAAATGATATTTATAGAAAATATTGAAAATATTCCTTTTTAAAATTATGTAAATAAAGTAAAAATTAGTTGAAAATAAACTTTAAAAATAATTTATGTATAAATAATAACATTCTTGGAACATTTTAAATAATATGGACATAGAGGAAAAATAGTTTAAAACATTTAAAATAATGTTTTAAAGAATGATACCTTGCGACTTTAATAACTTTTGAAAAAAATAAAAAATGAGAGAACATGAAATGAATTTTTAAAACACTTTAATTTTAGTAAATTAATGATAAAATTAATCCATATAGTAGTATACACACCACAAAAATTTAAACATGTGTTGAAAATGTCATGAGTCATAATGAAAGGAAATTGAGATGAGAAATCCCATACCTTCAACTTCCACATAGTTAGATGCATTATAAAATCCTATTATAATAAATTTTAAATTATTATAAATATATATTAGAACCATATTTATATTTATATTCCATGATACCATTCCATCAAAACTTATTTTTTACTTATTTACTTATAATTCTCTGTTAAAATCAAATTTTAGGTGTTAACTCTCTCGTTTCCCATACATGTTTTGATTCATAGATTTCAATCCTTGAACCTTGGTCATGGTTTCATCATCTCCATAAACATGTCATAATTTTCATGTATATATATAATATACTTTTATAATAATACATTTAAGTAAATCCTTAAAAATAAAGCATATTATTTCATAGAGACGGTAGTTCGTACGTACGCAAGAGCAATGCTTTCATTTCTCATTGGATAGAAAATTGGATGGAAAATGATTTTACCATCGACATAATAACATTTATGTACATAATAGATAATTATTTTATTATATTATCATGATTATGATATATTTTAAGGAGTTAAAATAAGGAATAAACCAATAAAAAACTAGTTAAGACTTGTACCTCCCCTTTCGATATCCTCCTATAGATTGAGATTAAGGCCTTTGAAAGAGGGATTTGTGTTCACTCTAGGTGATTAGTGAAATGGGAATATAATTTTATATATGGATTTTTTAGATTATTTAAATAAAACTTAACATGATTTGGGATTTGAAAATTTTGTATTGAGTCCATTTTTTTAGGAAAAATTCAATAGAATTTTAAAAACTTTTCAATATTTTTATGAAAAAAGAAGAATTCATTAACTAACGAAGATCATTAGATTTACATGCACATAACCAAGAGGGGAAGTGGTCCAGCCAGAGTTGATCATTGTAAGGGGGGCCAACGGCCGCCAGCTGATGGGCAGCATTGTTACCTTCCCTTTTGATGAAGGATAAATTGCAACTTGTGAAGCTTTGACAGAGGGAATGAATAGTCTTGATGAGGGATCCAAAAGATTGAAGGCCAACATCGTTGAGGTTGATGGCATTAACAATGGTGAGGCAGTCTGATTCGAGGTTAATTGATTTCCAGCCATGATCATTAGCAAATTTCAGCCCGACAAGGATGGCGACTGCTTCAGCCACTGCGGGTTCCCAAAGTGCGTGGTGCGATTCATGTTTGGCTGCAATGATTTGACCATGGTGGTCCCGGGCCAGCATACCAAGACTAACATGTCCATCCTTATGGAGAGACGCATCCAAATTAATCTTGATAATCCCTTCCGGTGGTGGGCACCAATGTGGGGAGGAAGAAGGGGTTCAAAGGGCCTCTGTTGCTCAGAGTGGTGCTGCCGCCCGCAATCCAGGATGACGCCCGTTCAATCCAAAATTCGGGAGGCTTAAACATATGATTAAATATGGAATCATTACACCGAACCTAGATGATCCAGGACAGGATAAAAAGTGATCCCACTTTAGCTGGCGAAAACAAGGAGCACCATCGCATCAGGAGAGAGGTGAGGTCCGAGACCACATCCAGGAAGAGATCATTAGGGGATCCCCATTTGGTCCAAACCTCCTTTGCCCCTAGTCATTGGAAAAGATCATGGAGGGGAGATTCTGGGACGTATGGGAAGAAGGGGTAGGAATTGTCACTAGACATATGTCGGAAGGCAAGGAGGTTCATGGTAGGTAGGGTTCCAGTGCACACCTGCCACCAGAAATGGCGGATTTTTTGGGGGGGGGGCATTGAGCTTCCACAGCGATTTCCAGGGCCCCTCATCCCCTTCATCAGTCCGTGTACAAAGGGAGAGCCGATAGACTGATTTCACCATATAGGATCCTGAGATGTCATTGATCCAGAAGAGATGGTCAGGGCCTGCATCCGGAACACAAGGGATACTCAGAATGATCCTTCTGTCCCTTTCGTTGAACCAAGAGAAATTTTTTTCCAAGCACCACCCATTCCCCTGGTCAGCAAACAGGCACTGGACAGTGGCACATTCGGAACCTGGATGGATAGGGGATGAAGCCATCACATCTTCCTTGTCAATAAGACAGGGATCAGTCCAAATATTACCTGTTGAGACATTTCCAATCCTCCAACCCAATCCTTTATTCAGCAGATTACAGGAGCCCCAGATGCTTCTCCAGATGAAGCTGGGACAGGGGCCAAGATGGGAGTCCTGGAAATCCTTGTGTGGGAAGTATTTTTCATGGAGAATTCACGTGCAGAGAGATGATGGACAATTAATAAGGCCCCATCCTTGCTTAGCCAGCAGTGCGTCATTAAAATGAAAGAGGTCCCGAAACATAAATGATAGGAATGGAACATAAATGATAGGAATGGAAATTCACCATCCACTCTAGTAAATATAGTATTTTTATGATTTATAATTATTTAAAAATATTTCTTAAACATTAAATACCATTTAAGGTCATTTTCAAGATTGTTAAAAAAATTTAACATTAAACATATCAATACCATAATGGAATTAGAATTAAAATACATAAATTATCACCTATACTTAATAATTATCTATTAAAATTTTTATAACACCATAATTTATCCAAAACATATTAATTTTAGTTTTCTTAAATTCATTTACATGATTTTTATCTTATTTTTATAAATGCCTCATTCAAGAAAGTAACTATTTTAGACAATTATTGTAATGCCCTGACCCCTCTTAACCTGAGCCGGTGTATTACTTATTATATTGGCATGGTTGTAAGGAAAGAAATCCCAAAGGGATGATCAGTTTTGCATTCTTGAAGAAACTAGATACATAAATGTTACTCAAATTAAATTGGAAAATGTTACAAAATTCAATACATAAAAAAACTAAGTGTCATTTCAAAGGAACACATTTATTTATGAAATATATTCTATGAATATAATGTATTTAAGAGAAGCATAACATAAAATTTTTGGGGTGTTATATTATTCACTCCTTCTAAATTTTTGTCCTCAAAATTTTATGTATAAATCCCACCAAAAAGATGTGGTTGGTTCTTCTTCATAACATCCTTAGGTTCCCATGTTTCTTCCTCCATATTCCGGTTTCTCCAGAGAACCTTTACTAGAAGAGTTGTTTTATTTCTCAATACCTATTCCCTTGTGTCAAGAATCCCGATAGGCTATTCACAGTATGATAAATCAGGTTCTAGTTCTATTTCTTCATAGGTGAGTACATGCATTGGGTCTGGAATGTATTTCTTCAACAATGAAACATGGAACACATCATGAACTTTGGAGAGACTTGGCGGCATTTCTAAACGATATGATACAGCTCTGATTCTTTATAGAATTTCAAATGGTACGATGTACCTAGGGATCAATTTCCCTTTCTTACCGAACCTTATAACACCCTTCCATGGAGATACTTTCAGAAATACATGATCTCCCACTTGGAATTCTAAATCCTTTCTCCGATTTTCAGTATAACTCTTATCCTTACTTTGGGATGCTTTAATATAGGCTTGGATTTTATTCACCTTTGTCATGGTCTCTTCAATAAGTTCTGGGCCTATAAGTTTCCTCTCACCAACTTCATCCCAAAAATTTGGAGTTCAACATCTCTTTCCATATAATGCTTCATATGGATCCATTTGAATACTAGAACGGAAACTATTGTTGTTTAAAAATTCCACCAAAGGTAAGTATTGATCCCACATACCTTGGAAGTCAAGAGAGAATGACCTCATCATATCTTCTAGAGTTTGAATAGTCCTTTTAGACTGTCCGTCAGTTTGGGGGTGATAAGCAGTACTCATACGAAGCTCAGTATTCAAAGCCTTCTGAAGAATTTTCCAAAATTTTGATGTAAACCGGGGATCTCGATTGGATATAATCGATGGAGGTGCACCATGAAGTCTTACAACTTCATTAATATAAAGTATTTCTAGGCGCTCAAGTGGTAAATCCTCTATTATAGGAAGGAAATGTGCTAATTTTGTGAGAAGATCAATAATTACTCATATTGCATCATTCCTTCTAGGTGTCCTCAGTAGTTCAGTGACGAAATCCATTATAATGTTATCCCACTTCCACATAGGAATAGGTATAGGTTGCATCACTCCTCTAGGATGTTGTCTCTATGCCTTCACTTGTTGACAAACTAGACACCTTGACACGCTATCAAAAATTTCCCAATTAATATTATCCCACCAAAAATATTCTTTCAGATCTCTATACATATTTATGCTACTTGGGTGTATAGAGAAATTTGATCTATGAGCATCGTCTAAAAGTTCCCTTTTTAGCTCAGGTACTGATGGAATGTACACTACTAAAAATTTGGGCATTAGCGACCGCCATTGGCAGTCACTAATGGTCTTTAGAGACTTCTCAATGAATGCCAATGGAGGTCACTTTAGGCCCGACGCTGTTGGCCTACAGCGACCGCCAATGGTAGTCGCTGAAGGGGGATGAAAATTTGTCCTACAATGACCACCAGGCGGTCTCTAACCTGCTGCTCGACCGAGAAATTGCGACTGCCATTGGCGGTCACTGACCTGCTGCTCGGCTGAGCTATAGCGACCGCTAATGGCTGTCGCTGTCCTGTTGCCCATCCAACCTATAGTGACCACCAATGGCAGTCTCTATCCTGGAGAATTTTTTTAAAAAAAATTTCACCGATGGTTCCCAAACAGCAGAAACAGGGAAAAAATCATAAAAAAAGAAAACAATTCCAAACAACATAAACATTAGGATCCTCATAAAAAATAAATGACCGACATGCTTAATATTCAATGATCCAAATAGGTCTAATCCATTTCAATCTTCTACTTCAATAAACCTATAATAGGATACAAAAAAAACTACTAAACAAAACAAACATAAATTAGACATATTTATTCAGTTAGTATATATATATAATTAAATTAAGTCTGATATCAAATCATGGGTGCTATAATAATTTAAAACCCCCAATTTAAGAAATTTTATCATTTTAGGATATTTTTTTCTTATTTTGGAGTCTTTGGATTAGCTTGTGGAAGTGTTTTGTGGTCTAAAAAGGAATGCTCTCCACACACATCGCGTGAAACTGTTAAAAACAACATATTCGGTCGTACCACACACACCGCACGCCCAATTTACATGAAATATTATCCTACATGTCAAGAATAATATTTCTATTGTTTTTGTGTGATTTCAAGTCATTCTGAGGACGTTTGCTATGAATTTGACCGTTACATGTCGTTTTGGTGTTTTATGACTCCAGAAATTCATTTCTGGTCACTGAGGTCAAAAGACACTACCTATTGACATACCGTCTACCCGAACATTTCACAATTCACACCACGATTGTTTTTGTATGATTTGATGGAATTCCGAGGTTGTTTGGCTGGTTTTAACCACCCACCACACCCTTTTAGAGCGCGCAAAACTGTTAAAAACAACATATTCGGTTGTACCACACACACCACACATTCGATTGATATTTCATCTCCTCATACATGTCAAAAATAATATTTCCATTGTTTCCATGTGATTTCAAGTCATTATGAGGATGTTTTCTCTGAATTTGACCGTTACACGCCGTTTTGGTGTTTTATGACTCCAAAAATGCCTTTCTGGTCACCACGGTCAAATGACACCTCCGATTGATGTAATGTATACCTGAAAATTTCAAAATTCACACCATAGTTGTTGTCGTATGATTTCATGACATTCCAAGGTCGTTCGGCTGGTTTTGACCACCCAACACACCCTTTTAGAGCGCATCAAACTGTTAAAAACAACATATTAGGTCGTACCGTGCACACCACACGCCCGATTGATGTTTTTTATCATCCTAAATGACACAAATAATATTTGTATTGTTTTAATGTAATTTCAAGTCATTATGTGGACATTTGCTATGAATTTGACCGTTACACATCGCTTTGGTGTTTTATGACTCCGGAAATGCGTTCCTGGTTACTACGGTCAAATGACACCTACGATTGACGTACCGTCTGCCCGAACATTTCAAAATTCATACCATGGTTGTTTTAGTATTATTTCATGGCATTCCTAGGTCGTTCGGATGGTTTTGACCACCCAACGCACCCTTTTAGAGTGCACCAAACTGTTAAAAACAACATATTCGGTCGTACCGTGTACACCACACATCCGATTGACATGCTATCTACTCATAAATGTCACCAATAATATTTATATTGTTTTAATATAATTTCAAGTCATTATGAGGACGTTTGATATGAATTTGACCATTATACATCATTTTGGTGTTTTATGACTCCGGAAATGCATTTTCGGTCACCGCAGTCAAACGACAGCTCCAATTGACATACCATCTACCCGACCATTTCAAAATTCACACCACAATTGTTTTCATATGGTTTAATGAAATTATGAGGTCATTTGCCTGGTTTTGACCACCCAACACACCCTTTTAGAGCACACCAAATTGTTAAAAACAACATATTCGGTCGTATCGCGCACACCACATGTCTGATTGATGTGAAGTCTCATCCTAAATGTCAAGAATAATATTTCTACTGTTTTCGTGTGATTTCAAGTCATTCTGAGGATGTTTTCTCTGAATTTGACTATTACACGTCTTTTTGGTGTTTTATGATTCCAGAAATGCGTTTCCAGTCACCGCGGTCAAACGACACCTCCAATTGATGTACTATCTACCAAAATATTTTAAAATTCACACCACGGTTGTTGTCATATGATTTCATGGAATTTCGAGTTCATTCGACTGGTTTTGACTACCCAACACACCCTTTTAGAGCGTGCCAAACTGTTAAAAACAACATATTCGGTCATACTACGCATACCGCACATCCGATTGATTTTCCGTCTCCTCCTACATGTCAAAAATAATATTTCTATTGTTTTCATGTGATTTCAAGTCATTTTGATAACAGTTTCTCTGAATTTGACCGTTACACGTCGTTTTGGTGTTTTATGACTCTGAAAATGCGTTTCTGGTCACCGCGGTCAAACAAAACCTCCGATTGATGTACTATCTACCCAACCATTTCACAATTCATTCCATGGTTGTTTTCGTATAATTTCATGATATTCCGAGGTCGTTCAACTAGTTTTGACCACCCAACGCACCCTTTTAGAGCACGCCAAACTGTTAAAAACAACATATTCGGTCGTACCGCACACACTGCACGTCCAATTGACGTTCCATCTCCTCCTACATGTCACAAATAATATTTCTATTTTTTTAGTGTGATTTCAAGTCATTATGAGGAATTTTTCTCTAAATTTGACGGTTACATGTCATTTTGGTGTTTTATGACTCCGGATATGCGTTTACGATTACCGTGGTCAAACGACACCCTCGATTGATGTACCGTATGCCCGGACGTTTTACAATTCATATAATGGTTGTTGTCGTATGATTTTAGGGAATTCTGAGTTCGTTCGGCTGGTTTTGACCACCCAACACACCCTTTTAGAGCGCGCCAAACTGTTAAAAACAACATATTCAGTCGTACCGGGCACACCGCACATCCGATTGATGTTCCGTCTCCTCCTATATGTCAAGAATAACATTTCTATTATTTTCATTTGATTTCAAGTTATTTTGAGAACGTTTTCTTTGAATTTGACCATTACACGTCATTTTGGTGTTTTATGACTCCAGAAATGCATTTCTGGTCATCGCGGTCAAACGACACCCCCGATTGATGTACCTTATACCTGAACATTTTACAATTCACACCACGATTGTTTTCATATGATTTCATGACATTCCGAGGTCGTTCGACTGATTTTGACCACCCAACACACCTTTTTAGAGCACACCAAACTGTTAAAAACAACATATTCAGTTGTACCACGCACACCGCACATCCGATTGATTTTATGTCTCCTCATAAATTTCAAGAATAATATTTCTATTATTTTCGTGTGATTTAAAGTTATTCTGATAATGTTTGCTTTGAATTTGACCGTTACACGTCATTTTGGTGTTTTATGACTTCAGAAATGCGTTTCCGGTCACCTCGGTCAAACGACACCTCCGATTGATGTACCATCTGCCCGACCATTTCAAAATTCAAACCACGGTTGTTTTAGTATGATTTAATGACGTTCCAAGGTCTTTCGGATGGTTTAGCCACCCAATTCACTCTTTTAGAGCGCGCCAAACTGTTAAAAACAACATATTCGGTCATACCGGGCACACCACACGTCTGATTGATGTTCCGTCTCCTCCTACATGTCACGAATAATATTTCTATTGTTTTAGTGTGATTTCAAGTCATTATGAGGAAGTTTTCTCTAAATTTGATCATTACATGTTGTTTTGGTGTTTTATGACTCCAGAAATGTGTTTCCGGTCACTACGGTCAAAGGAAACCTCCAATTGACGTACCATCAACTCGAATATTTCAAAATTCACACCACGGTTTTTGTCGTATGATTTCACGACATTCTGAGTTCATTCGGCTAGTTTTGATTACCCAACACACCCTTTTAGAGCACACCAGACTGTTAAAAACAACATATTCGGTCGTACCACACACACCGCACGTCCGATTGATGTTCCGTCTCCTCCTACATGTCACGGATAATATTTATACTGTTTTCGTGTGATTTTATGTCATTATGAGAATGTTTGATCTGAATTTTGTTGTTACACATCGTTTTTTGTTTTTTGACTCCAGAAATGCCTTTCCGGTCACTGCGGTCAAATGACACCTCCGATTGACGTACCGTCTATCTGACCATTTCACAATTCACACCATGGTTGTTTTCGTATGATTTAATGACATTCTGAGTCTGTTTAGCTGGTTTTGACCACCTAATGCACCTTTTTAGAGCGTGCCAAATTGTTAAAAACAACATATTCGGCCGTCCCGCGCACACCGCATATGTTTTACAATTGAAATAATGGAATAATGGCATAATGGCCATTTGGCCTAAAATCCAATTGGACAATTGGAAAATTGTCTAATTTCCCTAATGTCCTAACAACCCAATGAACAATTGCCCTAATGAAATAATGGTCAATTTTCCTAATGAACTCCTGTAAAAATGGCCCAAGGATATAATTTCCAATAAATCTAACAGTCTCTTAGACAATTGTCCTAATTGATAAATAGCCTAATGGACAAACATCCTGTGACCTAATGGACTAATGTACAATTTTTCTAATGGACCGATTAGCCAATTGGCCTAATGGAATAATGGAATAATGACTAATTGGCCAATAGGCCTAATGGCATAATGGCCAATGACCTAATGTAAAATTAGCCTAATGGCCTAATGGATAATTGTCCCAAAAAACTCCCACTGGATAGCCCCCCCATAGCCTCCTCTCACCGGACAACACCAATCCGCAACACCCCCCGACACTCTTGACCCCCCCTAAACACCCCCTTCCACCTCCCAGACTGCCCACTCCAAACCCCCCAGACAACCCCCACCCTAAAAAACCCCCTACCAACCCACCTAGACATCTACCAACCCCCACCAACCGAACATCCCACTCCATACCCCCCAGATAGCTCCCAACCCCCACCCACCAGAACAACCCACTCCATACCCCCCCCAGATAGCTCCCAACACCCGGACAGAATGTCCATGAATATCCTTTCTTATCCCAGCTCTAAAGACATATTCAACGACATCAATTAACTTGAAACTCACCAAAAGTGTGTAATTCCTAAAAACATTAAATTCTTCTTGATCATCACCAAGAAAAATAAATTTACCTTTTGAAGCAAAAATAACAACCCCACCAATAAAAAAAGAAACACACCTCGTGAATATGACGCGTCATGCGTGGTCATGACTGCTACCTCCATATGGTGGCCTACAAAAAATAAAAATTATGAATATTTTCATAACAAAAATAATAGAAAGTAAATAAATAAATTCAGTATAAACCTACATCGTATGATCCCTTGCACCATCACCTAGACACACATATTCCCGTAGTGTTCTAACCTCAGCGATCAATTGTGCATTTACCTCCTCAGAAGCACGTAACCGTGCCTCAAAATCTGACAACTGCTATGTCATCTGAGAAACATCAGTACCGACAACCGCAACGTGTGATATTATAGAATGAGGAATCCCTATTCCATAGGTCAAACTATATCCATGCCCATCCCGACCAATAATATGATGGAAGATATCATCCATTTGTATGGGAAGCTGTCACTGGTCCTCTGACAGCTGTTCTAACTCAGCTTCAAATTGAGCCTGTGTAATATTTAAATATATATACATATATATGTTAATATATAGATTTATGTAAGTATTGGTAATGAGTATAAGCACTTACTATCAATGATACAGCCTCTAGATCATTTCGATCATGAGTCCTCATCCACACCGACATTTTATCAGTCGGTGCACCTTGCTCCCGTAACTGTATACGAATAGAATATAAACACAAAACCATATTAATTAATAAATTAAAAAATTAATAATAAATACCTCATGTCAGATTTGAGACATGTGACGAGTCCCGAGCCTGTGAGGTTGTCCCTACAATGCTCAATTCTCAGAATAGCGTGCTGACACCTCCTACGTTCAATTAATTCAAATTTCAAACAAATAAAACATTCTTGAAAATATATATACCAAAATAAATATACAAACCACAACACTCTCATTAGACCAATATGCAACTAAGTCACGCCACTGAGCTGGGAGAACACCTCTCGGGACTTTTTTCAGAATGTTTGGGGCACCCACATTTAATACCCAGTGGTCCCTCTTGACTTTACCTTTATTATCTTTCCACATCTTATGGAATTTTCTCATACACACGGGCCAAAACTCATCAGGGAATACTTTTATAATTTTCTATTTTAGAAAAAAAATCACATATGTTAGTATTGTTTATACATAGGAAAGAAATTAAAATGGTGTTCTTACCTGAACCTCCCTCCAAAGACGATCTAATGTGTCCTGAGGGATATAATACCAATCACGTGTGGTCAATGGAAATCGATGTGGGTCACGTATGATATGACCCTACTAATGAATAAATGTAGGGGAATTCAGTCCCATAGGATGAAATATCTCATCAAAGGAAACATCAAACGTTGTGTCGGAATTCCATGATAAAATGCCACGACCAGGGCCTCTCTTGTGAGAGGAAGAAGCGGTCGAGTCTGTTCCTGTTGAAAACAATTTTACATATAATTTAATAGATGTTATATATATATATATATGTTTATCAATTATATAAAAAATAAACACAATTACATTCAAACTTACCTTGACCCTGAGATGTATATGGCTCAGATGGATGCTGTGGATCTGCTGCCACTTCCCCTGACATGCCTGCAGTCATAGAAAACATTAGTAAGGGGACTATCCAAAGTGCCCAAAAGATAAATTGGATTGTTTTTAATAAAATAAAACTTGTACACTTGTTAATAAAATAAAAAGGTATTGAATAATTAGTTTTAAATTGATTTTAAAAAATTAGAAAGTTAACAAAACAGATATAAAATTATGTACAAAACCAATCAATGCATAGCCAAATTTAAGATTGAATTAATAAAAATTCAAGCAGCACATGAACGAAATGAAGAACAACTCAATGGGAAGATACACCGACAATAACATGAAGATACCAAAAGATAAATCACCATAAATACTTATAAATGAATAAACTTCCAAAAGTGAGGATTAAAACATACATGGATTTATAAAATGGTTAGATAATTTATGATATCCTAGGACATTAAATACTGAATAACAGGAAAACAATTATAACTTTCATTAAACATGAAAATTGATCGTTTATCCTTCAATAACCACTCTAACCCAATAAATATCTTCTTCATGTTGAACTACAGTATGTTGATCAAGTTGTTGGGAAACAAAGGGAATAATCTCGGGTTCATCTTGTTCAAATAAGAACACTCATCCCCGGGACATTTTCACAACAACTTGCCAACTTGGATTCGAAGGAGAAGTAACAAAGAATACTTATTCCTCTTGTGATGTCAAAATGAAAGGTTCATTATCAAATCATTCATTTCTATATAATATATAGTTAAAATTCACCAATTGAAACTGATATTGATCTAATTTACATCCACGCACTGGATCAACCCAATTACATTTTAACATTATGTACTTCAACCCGTGTGCATATAAAAATTCAATGATGTCTCTTAATTGACCATAGTAATAACCAAAATTGACGAATAGACAACCGATGCCACTATTTTTTGTTTCTCGTTTGTCATCGACATCTTTAATGCGAAATCGAAAACCATTAGCATCTATATCTTTATAAAAATGATCCGTTATAGATGGACCCTCAGCCAGTTGGATAAATTCTTCAGTTAGCATGGGGTCCCCTAACTCCATCATCTTATGAGCCTACATAATTCATAGAATTCAATAATGATTTATGTAGAAATAAATTTATATAATACTTCACTCATAATGAAAATCAATTTATACGTACAAAATACTTGAATCAATCATGAAATGACGTATAATGAGATTGTTGAATTTGATACTCAGTCGCACGATACATCTCTTCTTTTATCTCATTAATGTGTTTCCTACAAATGATAACACAATGTTTAAATGATCAACTTATGAAAACAAAACATGTAAAAGTTAAACAATAAAAGTGATAAGACACTTACTACATTAATGGTGAAACTGATGAAGTATTGAATAAGATATATCGATGGGCTTGTATCCACTCGATGTTGTCCATATCAAATATGATTCCTTCTCCAACTGGACCATCATGAATCTGAGATGGATTATCTAATTTTGTTTCAACATCCATAAGATATTCTACACAAAAAGTAGTACACTCATCCATCAAATAACCATTGTCTATTGATGCCTCCAGGCGAGCTCTGTTGCATACAAATCATTTTAATGTACTCAAATACCACTCAATAAAATACATCCACCTGAATTGCACTAGACCAGTAGCCATTACTTCATCAGTTAGGTGCACTGTCAAGTGAACCATAACATCGATAAATGAGGGGGGAAATAATTTCTCAAAGTGACAAAGCGTAAGTAAAATTCGGTCCTGCAAACTTTTTAAATCACTCATTCATTGATTTCTTAAACAAAGCTATCCAAAAAAATTACTCATCTCAATCAACGGATGAACAACATTGGGGGATAAACAATCACAAATTGCGATTGGAATCAACTACTGAAGTAGTATGTGATTGTCATGACTTTTCAACCCTTGAATTGTCCTACTCGTCAGATTCACACACTTTGAAATATTGGAAGAGTAACCATCAGGCACCTTGAGAATATTCAAAATGGAAGGAAATGTATATTTCTCCTTTTTAGTCATCGTATACTGCACAACAGGCATATATGCCTTGTTTCCCTTATATAACTGTAAATGAAACTTTTTCCTTAAACCCATTTCTTCCAAATCACGATGTGTATTAACATGGTCCTTTGATTTTCCATTGACACCTAAAATCATCCACAATATATTATCACAATTTTTTTAATGTGAATGACATCCAAATTATGCCTTAGAATGTTAGTTTTCCAATATGAAAGACTATAAAAAATACTTTTCTTTTTCCAATCTTGATTTCACTTCCCACCCACAACACGAATATTACGTAATGGATGAGACACCAAATCCTGAATTTTATATACCATGCAGATGTTTTCTTACTCAATCTGTGATAACATTTTGACTCCTGTCATGATCTTTGGTGCTGGGATGAACTCTCTAGAACCATCAAATGCCACTCCGTCCTTTCTCAACCTATGCTGAGGGGGGAGAAAACATCTGTGACCCATGGATGCCCATTTTTTGGAATGTTTAATCCATATAGATTTTTTACTTTTATTGCAACAAGGGAAAGAAAATCCCCCTTTCATACTCCAACCTGATAAATTTTCATGAGTAGGGAAGTCATTGATTGTCCACAATAAAGCAGCCTGCAGTTTGAACATTTCATTCATTTCACAGTCATAAGTCATCACACCATCGCCTCAAAATTCATTCAACTCATCAATAAATGACTAAAGGTAAACATCAATCTTATCCCCCGGACTTCTAGGTCCATCAATAAGAGTGGAAAGTAATATAAATTGTTGCTTCATAAAAAGCCACAGAGGAATATTATATGGAACCAACACCACGGGCCATGTGTTATGAGTCACACCAACCATAGACTTGAATGTATTGAAACCATCTATTGCCAACCCCAATTAGACATTATAAACATCTTTAGTAAATTCGGAATGTCTCTTATCAAAATCCTTCCATGCATGAGAGTCTTTCGGGTGGGTTAACATATCACTTTCAAGAATTCTTTTTTCATGCCATATCATTAAATTAGAAACTTTAGATGACAAAAAAATATTTTCAACCACGGTTTAAGGGTAAAGTAACGCATTTGCTTTACGAAAATTGGTTTCCCCTGTATCATAATATAACTTTGATTAGTCTGATTTCCCCTGTTCTCTTTCCACCTGGAAGCACCATAAACTATACAAATATCCAAATGGGAAGTTTCTATTCTAAACAACATACAATTGTTCGCACATTCATCTATGGTCTCATATGTAAAACCTAAGTTCTCTGTCAACTTACGAGCATGGTAATACGACTCGGGAATCTTAGCGTCAACAGGAAGAACCTTTTTCAATAACACCAACAATATGTCAAATGATGTGTCTGACCACTAATTCAAAGTCTTCAAATGCAACAACTCCACAATAAACGAAAATTTATTATAAGAAGTACATCCAGGATATAATTCTATTTTTACATCATCAAGTGCTTCATAAAACCTCCTTGAATTACGATCTGCACTAGAGTCAAGATTTATATCACCGGTATAAAGATTCTGGATGTCAATGTCTTCAGGATCTAACCCACACACCATTTCAGTATGCATTTCATGCATTGGATCATTCATTCTTGCATCAACATCCATCTGAACTGCATCCGTATTTTGACAACGAATATATTCTTCTCCATGATGAGTCCAACTCTTATAATTTTTCATAAATCCATTAAAGAATAGGTTCTCCCTCACAGTATCTCATGTGAATTAATATCTGTTAGCACATTTTCTACATGGACAACTAATATAGTCACTTTCAAATCCTCCAGTGAACTCAATAAACTGCATAATTCCATTGAAATATTCTCTAGATGTTCGATTTGGAAGATCAATCCAACTCTTATCCATAATAATATCTATATAACAAACATTTACACAAGACTTTACATGAATTTTTCATATCAAATATATTTAAAATAAATACTAACCATTTGCTTGTGGACCATTGATATAATAATCAAATTATATCTTTGAATAATAAACAAGAGAATAGATAATGGAATGTAAGTGAAAGCCCATGTCATCATCGTCATTTGGTATGGTAAATCTAATGATGATTCTATATTCAAGAGTCCTTAATCATATTTTGATCAAATAGTGAATACTTCATGCAATAATATGTACAGTCTTCTCAAACTCAGAGAAACTGTATCTTTGTACAAATAATGTCTCACTGCCTCTTGGATTCACACTACCTTTGTTCCATCAGAGGCAGTACAGAGTAACCATCAATGATAAAAATCCGTCTCTAATTTATGGAAAACTAACTAATCTATATCTAGGATGACATAAAATATATACAATTCCAGAACAAAAAAATACCAATCTATCATGACTTATGTTATCTCAGTCCAATCTTTATGGAACATACATGATCTTATCATGATCCCCCTTAAGGGATACTGAGCCACAGTAAGTACACCAGTAACATTGGTACCATGAATAGAACAACACAATATAAAATATATACAAAGTACATCACATTGAAACATGGAATATCATATAGAGGAAGAACATATAATATTAATAATAACATATATTATCGAAACACACATATGTGATCAAACTAAAAAATGTGTCTCATGGGCTATGCAAGCACACACATGTGGTAAAACCTCAAACATTTTCTCATGGTATACACACACACACAGAGACATGTGACAAAACTCAAGAATGGTATAAATCAAATAACAACACAACTTAATATTAATTCAGTCAACATATACATGGACTCAAATATTGTATGTAACTTCCAAACCTTAAGTAAAGTGTGAAGTCTCTCATACACACACTGTCAAGACACATTGTTTCATATACAAAGAAGCCCGTATACACACAAACTTCCATTTTCACACTTTTTATTCACACACAATATTCATATAATCTTCATGCATGCCAAATTTGTACTGTAAATTTCCCAAAATAAAAACTTATAAATTGAAATTAGAGAATACCTTATTGTGCTATAAATCTGGAAGGGATGGGAGATGAAGGCGGTGCTATGAGGGAGTGGAGAGGTAGTGGAGGGGAGCTGGAGATAGAGGCAGTGTGGCAAGAGAGGGGACAGGCAGTGATAATGGCAGTGAGCCGGAGGAGGAGGTGGTGAGGTGGAGATGGTGCAACGAGGGTGGGATGACGAGGGAGGGGATGGAGGATAGAGAGGAGCCAGAACAGATGGGAGACAACGGAGAGGGGATGAGCAACAACGGTGTGGGGAGGGAGGGGACTGGGCAGCGACGGTGCGACAAGGGAGGGGATGGTGAGGGAGGGGATAGGTGACGACAGTGCGACAAGGGAGGGGATAAAGAGGGAGGGGATGGGGGATGGCGGGGATTTGGAGCGGAGGGTGGAAAGGGGATGGGGGATGGTCGGTGAGGGGGTGGAGGGCAGCGAGGGGATGGGGGACTGGCGATGAGGGGGTGGAGGGCGGCGAGGGGAAGAGGGATGAGGGACGGGCGGAGGGTGGAGGGTGGCGAGGGGACGAGGGAAAAGGGATGGGAAAGGGGGTGGAGGGAGGCGAGGGGACGGGGGACATGGGACAGGTGGGGGGTGGAGGAGGCGAGGGGATGAGTAGGGGAATTGCGTGGGGGGGGGGGGTAGGGGAATCGTGGGGGGAGGGGGAGAGGAGGTTTTTTTGTGAATCCCAACGACTGCCTTTGGCGGTCGCTATAGGCCACCAATAGAGACCGCCAAAGGCGGTCGCCCATTTCAGGGGGCTTCAAAATCTATTTCTCTAGTAGTGGTATAGTCTCTTCCCAAACATTCCTCATACATGAAGTCTTCCAATCTTCCATCCTTAACAGCAATAATTTTATTGTGTAGATTTTCATTACCAGATTGAGAGGTTTTTATCTTCTCTAGTAAAGATGGTTTAACAATAATTTTAAACCAGAAAGATGTTCCCCCTTCCTTAACAATTACCATATCCATATTTAGTAGATCCATGAATATAAGATCTATCTCAATCCTCATTTGAGTCAGAATTCCATGTTATATCTTACTTAATTCATCTTCCACCTTATTTTCCTTTTATGAGTGGTAGTGTATTGAAAAATTGTAATCTTTGAGTAACTCAAGCCATCTCCTTTGCCTCATGTTGAGTTCTTTTTGTGTGAAAATGTATTTCAAACTCTTGTGATTTATTTATATCTCACATTTTTCATCGTAAAGATAATGTCTCCATATTTTTAGAAGAAGGATTACAATTTATAACTTAATATCATGTGTTGGATAATTTTTCTCATGATTCTTCAACTACCTTGATACATAAGAAATAACTTTATCATTTTTCATAAGGACGCAACCCAACCCATTCTTTGACACATCACTATATATTAAAAATCCATCACTTCCAGTTGGAAGAGTCAAAATTGGATGATTGAACAATCTTCTTTTCAATTATTCAAAGAATTATGTACATTCTTTCATCCACACAAACTTAAATCCTTTACGTGTGAGCTTGGTTAGTAGCTTATCCATTCGGGTGAAATTATGAACGTAACGTCGATAATAACCTGCTAAGCCAATAAAACTGCATACCTCAGTTATGTTCGTTGGCTTGAGACATTCTTGGATTGCCTTTGTATTCACATTATCAACTAAGATTCCATCCTTAGAGACAATATGGCCTAGAAAATAAACAGATTGAAGCCAGAATTCACACTTGCTAAACTTCCCATATAATTCATTTCTTCTAAGAGTTTTTAGAATAATCCGCAAGTGATTATCATGGTCTTCATAGCTTTTTGAGTATACTAGGATATCATTGATGAATAACACAAAAAAGTTATCAAGATATTCCTTAAAAACTATATTCATTAAATCCATGAAAATAGAGGGTGAATTATTCAGTACAAAAGACATCACTGTAAACTCGTAATGCCAATACCCGGTTTGAAATGATGTCTTAGGAATATCTTCCTTCCTCAAATGCAACTGATGATATCTGAATCGAAGGTCAATCTTCAAAAATTACTGAGATCTATGAATTTGATCAAATAAATCATCAATCTGGGTCAGAGGATACTTATTCTTTATTGTAATAGCATTGATTTCCCTGTAATCAATGCATAGCCACATGGATCCATCTTTCTTCTTGAAAAACATGACCATGGATCCCCATAAAGAAACACTAGGTCAAATAAATCCTTTGTCACTAAACTCCTCTTGTTGTTTCTTTAGATCCACTAACTCCACAATGTCCATTTTATAGGGGGTCTTTGATATAGGTCTTGAACCAGGAATTAAGTCAATGGAAAACTCAATTTCCCACTCTGAAGGATGTCCAGGTAAATCCTCTGGAAATACATCAATGTATTCTTGCACTATATGCACATATTCAATTTGAAGATTTATTTCCCAACTCATAGATATTGGGTTCTCTTCCTCTCAAGGAATTACATTCATTAGAGGTACTGGGGGTGGGTCTAGATAAGAATCAGATAGCGAGGTTTTTACTCTAAAGATAAGAGATTCTACACCATTTTCAAAAATTGTAACTTCCTTTTTATTGCAATAAATCTTTGCATCATAGTTTGATATCTAATTCATACTAAGAATTATATCAAATCCAGTCATTGGTATGATGATAAGTTTAGAAACTAAAGAACGTTTATGTGTCATGAGGGGGACTAGTTGACATGCCTTTGTTACAATGATGCATCCCCTAGGAGTTTTGACTGATAACTCCTTTATTAAATCAAATTGGACATGTATAATTTTCTTGGAAAATTGGGAAGATATAAATGAATGTGATGATCCAAAATCAAATAAAGTATTGGATAAGTTTGATGAAACAATTAAAGTACCTACCACAACATCATTAAGAACTTCAACCTCCACGGTTGTAATCGCATAAACTATCCCTTGCTCTCTTGGCCTTTTTTGAGGAATGTTTCCTTGGAACTTAGGATGATCATTTTTATAGTGTCTTATATCTCTACATTTTTAGCATTTAACATCATAAAATTGTTTCTTTACCTTGCATTCATTATATTGATGACCCTTTTCTCCACCTTATAGAAGACTCCCATGCCTTTTAAGAATTTCCCGAGATGATTTTTTACACAGTTCTTGCATAATGTGAATTTCTTCATTCCCTTTTTCTTCTTTGATGCTTCATCTTTTCCTTGGTTATCAGAGTACCACTTTTTATCTTGGTTTCCCTTGAAAAAATTTTATCTAGAAAATTCCTTCTCTGTTTTGATGGCACTTGATACAATTTCATCATATAATGATTTTTTTGAGAATCCAGTGCCCTTCTAAGACATGGATTAAGAACTTCAAAGAAATGATTAATCTTGTACTCCGAGTCTCATACGTAATCTATGGCATACCTGGATAGTCTTGTGAAGGTAGCCTCATACTCTGCAACACTGTCTTCTTCCCTTTTCTTTAAGCTAAGGAATTTCCTCTTCATTTTGGTTCATTGATCACGAGGGAAATATTTGTAAAAGAATATTCCCTTAAAAGTCCTCCATTCCATATATTCTATTTCTTCTTCCTCCATGGTATTTTGAATCAAGGACCACTATTGATCAGCATCGCCCTTGAGACAATATACTTCATGTACTACCTTTTCATTTTCATTACATCTTAATGCCATGAATATCTTTTCAAGGGACTTGATCCAATGCTCAGAAACCACTGGATTAGTAGTCCCACTGAAATATGGGGGCTTCTGCCACATGAAATGATCTAAAACAGGTGTGGAATGGTTATTCATTACAACTTAAGTAAGTTGTCCCAATATGTTCATGATCTGATATGCTCCAACAATGACTATGTTGACTTAGTTAGTGGGGAGATACCTACATTTCCCATGTGTTTTTATTCCCCTTCTTCCATTAGACGCCATTTCTAAATAATGGAATACACTATATTAGGTTATGAATCCCAAATAGAAAATCACTTAACATAGATTGAAATTCTATGCATAACTAATCTCATAAACATGGATTATCTGAGGAAAAATTTACATTAAAATCCTTCATAATGGCTTTTAAATAAAATGTGAATTATCCTAAGCATATCCCCCAGGAGTGTCAATACCAAAAGTGTAGCAAGACCCATTTTTTTGTACCAGAATACCCCGGGTCAAGCCCGAAACTCCTTGTCGGAGATTTCACTCCTAGGTACATCTGTGCCAAAGCCACCTCTACCTGTTTGTATCCAAACAAGGATTTATTTTCTAGAAATATTAACATAATCTATTCCATACCAAAATACCAATACGTTTTTGTATGTTTATCCTCAAATACTACCTTAGGGATCTGTTATCTACTATACATTTCCTACCATAGTTTCCAAGTTTTCTACTAAACTTCCTTTGATACCAATTATAATTCCCCAGACCCTATTAACTGGAGTCAGTGCATTACTTGTTATATTGGAATGGTTAGAAGGAAAAAAAATCCTAAAGGAACAATCAGTTTAGCAATCTTGAAGAAACTAGATAAATAGATGTAACTAAAATTACATTGGAAAAGGTTACAAAATTCAATACATAACAAAAAACTACTATTGGCACCAGAAAACACATCCATGTAATTCACCGAATGCTTCCTAACATGATCTCATAGCGTAGATCATTTCAAAATCTTCGATTTGACTAGTTGTGGAGCCCAAATAGAGTTACGGATCAGAAGTTATGGTTGTTCGAAGCTAGGCTACTCTCCTAGGGTCATACTATCCAAATGATAAGAAATTGGATGTATCCTCCCACACATGAGATCATCCTAATATTTTAGGGATCTATTATCACCAAAGAAGTAAAATTACATCTAAATAACTTGGGTACACAAAAAAACCTACAAGAAATTTTAAATTGGTCATGGATAACAGACAACTAGTCCATATCAAGGGAAACATCATAGGGTCTCAATACCAATACGAAAAGATTCCATGAAAGGCTCCCTCTCTTATCTTAGATTCATGTCACATTATTAATAGAAGTGTGTGATCACTGAATATTATCTGCTGGATCCTCTGAACACAAGGGTTGGGAAAAAATGTCTCCAATGGAATCTCTAAATCTTAAATAAGGGATGAGTTTAGGGAAAATAGTGCCTTGCATCTATGTACTGAAATTGTAGCTGGAGTAGAGGAGACAAGGGTGTTCCTCAAACCACACTCAATGCCTTCGGGTCACATGCTCCTAATGACTGAAGCTATCCATTACATTTACCACTTATTTCACACTAATAAGGATTACTATAAAACCTTATCACATTAAAATGAAATCAGACATATAAGTCAAAGGAGCTCATCCACCACACATTGACACTATTCTCTTTGGGAGACACTGACTCGACTGCATAGTTATAGATTAAATAACAAGAATTCATCTTAGTGGGGGAATAATACCTCTTACTTATGTGTCTTAATCGATATAAAATACCACCAATATAGGGTTATAATAATTCCCCATCTCACCCTTGAAAATACTCACCTCTAGGAACACCATAAAGAGGGGTCCTATCCAAGATGGACATTCACACCACAAGATCATACCAATTCTACACCACCCAATAATGGGTTCTAGTTAACCCTGAAAACTAGGTTTTATCTATATATATGAAACTCATGAAACACACTCAACACAAGTTAATCAACTAATGGTATCACAAGAACCAACTACTGCTCAACTTAAAGGGGAGAATCCACCAAAATCACTAGAGGTGGGTAAGTATGCTACTCAATGGGTGGATACATTGCTCTCTATACACTTAGAAGAACCACCCAATGCATTGGTTTCTATAATAAAGAGTCATCACTAGAAAAATCATAATAATGATCCTTCTATATAATCCTAGCTGGATGTCATCGTGGTGGAATCCAGTGATAGCTGAGATGCACCATGGCTAGAAGAGAATATATGGGGAGATGAATCATAAAGGAAATGAAAACCACAAACCATTCCTATATGATTTATGTACCAATTTTCTCCATGAAACCAATGCCTAGATGTTTTGAGTCAACAAATAGGTTATCAAACTCCTATTGATGGGATACATCGGCCACCACACCAACATTATGATCCCTAACAAAAAATATGAACTTGAGACACCTTAATAATGATCCCTAGTTACCAAACCAAACCTCAAAACTAGAAAATCTCCAAACATTGATCCTAATATGACTCACTCTAATACCACTCTATCATGACCCGATCCATCGGGGCCCACCTAGCCAGAGGCAAGCTAAGCATGACACCCCAATCCAACCTCCAATAGGCTAGGGGCTAGTGACTAGTGTCAAGTAGGTATATCACAGACATGGGAGGACTTAGACTAAGGTACCTATACACACACATATCCAAATACCCATATAATTCAAAAAGGTAAAATAATACTGATACCAAGAAATAACGCATACATCTATATCCTACATCAGAGTATGACATATGTATTAGAAAGAATAAAGGTCCAAACATAATCCTACAAAAACTATAAAAGAGTCCAAATTGATAAGAAAGGAGGGGACTACTATCAAATGAAAAAACTAGTATGAACCATAGTCTATCTAGCTAAACTATTCTCCACCTACTCATAGTCTACATAGGATGCCATCAAAAGACTTGTCTTCTACATAAGACACAACATGAGGGGGAAGTACCCATGCAGGGGTGAGTATATACATACCTAGTAAGACACCCCAAAATCACTAAACATAAAGCATCAAGAGATTAATCATATCATCATCATAAATTCATGTCAATCAGAATAAGAGATATAAAAAATGTAACCTAGATGTTCACAAAGTTAGATAACAATTATCAAGGTGAGGTCACATCCTCACTACCAACCTAGAATTCTACCAAAGGGTAAAGGTAACATCCTTTTGAGAGAACACACTCATCAGGCCTCTCTATATTGATGGAACTCATTTGGGAGGACATAATTATTAGATATTGACATAAATAAGCACTAAGGAAAAATATAGGGCACATATAAGATACTGAATCAATCCAACTATAACTCACAGGAAGGAAACAAATATTGATACACAGATAGGGGATCACACCCAATGCCTATGAGGTATACCTGAACCTAACTAGAATAACCCACTAGATAGGGGATCATGTCTATGTATGTTGGTCTTGTGATTCCTGAAAACCCACATAGGGAAGAAGATGACGTGAATAAGGATACAACCCAAGGCCTCTCAGATAGATTCAATCTCTAGTCCATTGATGAGATCTTGTGCAAATCCTTGAATTAGATTCCACACTAAATCATCATAGAGGTGGTATGAGAAAAATAACCTTGAAAAAATAGAATAAGGGAAATAAACCTTAAAAATATTATTCAAGGGGACATACCCACACTGATATGGTCCAAGGGATCTTACCCAATCTCACACCATAAATGGTCTAAGAAGATCAAGGGCTCTAACTTAACTTTAAAGGAGTACACAACATGTCTTATGGGGTACATGACATGTCTCCTTGAGTCTTGTACTTCCTGTGTCTCTATTTATCACATGGAATGTACTTATCCAATTATATGGTGTATACACTAGGGTAAAAAACATGTATAGGTTGATTTGGAACTCACTGTGTGCCACCTGATCAAGCTTGTGTACTCTGGCCCATGCTCGTAAACTATGACCATGCCTGTACACAACATACTTTCTCAATCCCATTCATTTTATATAGTACATGATGTGTTTCTTGAAAGACATGGAGTGTGGGGTTACATGTACTCTAGGGTGTGTACTATCTGTATACGCCAAGATGGATGGCTAAGAGTCACACAACATATGAGTAAATCATACAACATGTGATATTTAACTCAACACATACACCCTATTCGCTGCACAAATGGGACTACATAGAATGTGTTCCTCTGAACTACATGATGTTTACATTGTAATTTCTTACAAATTATAGACTATTAACACTTCTTCACCCGTGTACTATCTTACCTTTAGGACCAATGTGAATCATTCAGTAACACCCAGATCTGAGTTAACCATGCTCCATGACTGGTCAAAAGTTAGATTCTGACCATTAATCATTGGGAAATCATCCATAATTTCTATTAGATACCACTCAAATGACCCAAGACATGAAGATCCCCCAACTCCACTCCATTATTGTGTATCATAATCAATAATGGTTGGATTCTAGCCATCCCTTTCCCTCAAGAATCATCATCATCACACTATATAACCAAAACCCCAAAACCCATAAAGCAAGAGCCTTTGAACCATCCCTGATCCTCTTCCATTATCATAAAACCTCAGTCACATTGTCAATATCAAAATCATACCCATGAAAATGATCCACTTCACTAAAGAACAATTTTGAAACAATCATTCACTGGGTATTTTTCAAATCACCGACCAAATGGAATACCAAAAATTATTGTGTGGAGAATGTGGGGATAGTGGTATAAAACATAAATGGGAGGAATGAATGTAAAAAATTTTTAGGGTTAGAACTAATTCACTATGTTGAAGATGATTAAAAAATATGAATAAAAAAGGATCATCAAAAACACAATCCATTCATATTCTTAGGAAGATAAAATAATACCCATCAATTAATAATCAACCCGTGAATCAATTTTTTTTGTGGAATTGATTCATGTTCTTCATGGGATAAAAAAATTGAGATTAAAAAAACATAAATAAATTACCTACCTCACATTTGGATCAATATAAGATGAATAATGTTTCTACATATCTATCATTGGTGGGATCCAAGAACTCCATCGATGGAGACGATCCTCACAGTACTCGATCCCCATTCCCATGATCATACTCCAATGCGTTCTCAACCCGATATCTCTATCATCTTATTCCCTATAGAATTATGGGGATAACCTTAGTAAATTCACCATAACAAGTATTATATATAAGATATTAATTTAGTCCATGTAATAAATAAATAATAAATAAATTAATTAATTAATTTATTAATACTCCCATAGACACTCTTAAACCAAATGACTGATGTGGAAAAAACTTAAGTTACAAATAGGGTAACACCCAAATTATAGATTTAATAGTTGTATCATATTTCCCATTAGAGTATTCATTTGGAAGAGATTATATTTTTTCTAAAAAATGGTGTACATGTGATATATTATATATAATATTTTTAATATATTCGCACTGAGGCTCTTTGAGCCCTGAAATCCAACATTGACTCCACACCTTACTCCAAAATTATTCCTTAAAATATTCAAAAGTATGAAAATGAAATTATGGAGTCATTATAGAGTGATTGAGGATCCAAACTACTGTAGTCTTATAGAGTCAGTTTGAATTTATTGTGGTAAGTGGGTAGTTAGATCTCTACTGGTCGGCTGGGGAGAGGTGGAGGTCATAGAGAATAGGGTCAAGAGAAACAACACTTGTAAGGAAAATCTAGGTAGGGAAGTCAGGATAGACCTTAGGGTCAGGGTTCTGGCCTATTACATGTGGTGAAGCCTACTACCATGGATTAAGATGTCATATTTTCTTCAATACAATGTATAATCTTGGTATTCTCCACTTTAGCCTATGATTTGTTTTATACATGGGATTATCACTCATTTATATCAGATTTTTTTGTGGAAGTATTGTTCTTGTACATGGAGTACTTGTATGGAGTTATTTCTATTGAAACTCTATTGGGTGTAGGATCAAAGTGCGTTCATCTTTGCTGGGAATGTGATTTAAAAATTAGGGGTTATCGCTTCCTATGTGATATCTTTTTCATAGAGATAATGGGTTTTGACCTAATCCTTGGTATAGACTGGTTGGTCCCATATCGATCTCGTATTGATTTCTACTATTAGCAGGTTATATTCACATCTCCTAAAGGATACCATCATATAAATGTTGGAGAATAGTTTATACAACAAGGTTATGTAGGACCAAATTCCCAATAGTTGGGCGAGGTGAAAACCCAAGTCACTTTTATAATGTTTGATGATAGGGGTTTGTAGTAGGATAGTTTTCCTCCTATAGTGGATATGTAGTAGGATTTTGTAAGAACCCAGGTTTTCATATGAGGTACATATCCTTTTATTTTCAGTTTAAATACCATGTTATGGACTTATGTGAATTCTTAACTTGATCACGTGTATTTTGTTGGTGTCCGGGCTTATTCAGAGGCCGAAACCAAGTTTTTGTGCAGAAATGACCTGGTGCATGGTTTACACACGCCCCGCTTACGGTTAGGCTAAACAATGCGAGGGGTCTAAAAAAATGCAGGTTTTGGACAGAGCGGTTCTTCTTGGTTACCACACGGTTAGTCAAATCATGCGGGGTAACTATGCGAAGTGGACCTCTTAGGTAGAGAGGTGTGCATATTTTCTACATGATTTGGAAAACCGTGTGGGTAAACCGTGCGACCCCATCTGTGTGTTTTTTTAAAAATTTTAAATTAAAATTTACTTTTTTTTTCTTTTTAAAACCAAATAGGGTTTTCTCTTCTATGCACAGAATCTCACCTTGGAGCTTCCCTTTGGCACCTAAGATAGGCTTTGAGCCTGATCTTCCGTCCAAATTCTGTTTTGATCGCCGATCATCTCTATGGATTCACAACGATAAGTCCTCGATTCCTTTTTAGTCATTCTTGATTTTTCAGAACAATAAATGCACTATTTGGATTTAGTCTCATATGCCCTAATATTTCATTCTTCATCCATTCTTCATATTTCTTCCAAACTAGGATGAATCAGAACATGATACTGGATGAGTTGTCTAATACTGAGGTGAGGTAGGTGGTCTATACTTTCTTTCAGCTTTTATGGGTGTTTCTCGTGTGTTCGGCTGATATGTCTTTTGTCGTAATTTTTGGCGAGGTCTCGTTTTTGAGTGAGTAGCTTTTATTAGCTGTAGTTGGACCTAGTGAGGTTGACCATGAGTTCCATTTTGGTGCGTTTTCACCCATTTCTCATTTTGAGGTCACCCGAGGGGTGTGCTTTAAGGAAATACCTTGTTTATGCCTGTGTAAACCACCCAAGGGGTGTGTGCTTGTGATTTACTAGTTAGAGGAATCCCTTAGATTCATTTAAAGCTTGAGTAGCTTGTTTAGGAGATGTACTGCCTCCATGAATATTGATATCTTGTGATGCAATACCTATTTTGATAGCTTGGCTTAAATAGAGTGTGTTATATGCGTGGTTATACCTATATGTAAATGACTAATGGCATGTTAAATGGTTTATATGGGAGGGTAGGCTCATATGATTGTTTTGATAAAAGTTTTTCATGAGTGGGTATAATCATGGCTTGTGTAGGTGGATGTGAGTGGGTATACTCACATGAAATGAATGTTTAATTGGAATATTTGAATGTTTGAATGAATGGTTTGATAGCTGCTTTGGACTGCTCTCCATGGATATAGAATGTGGTATTGGATGCCTTGGGTTGACTCTACCCCTTTGGTTCTTGATTCTGTGGGATTCCTTGAGCCTTGCTACCCCATAGGATCTGGATTTCTTGGGCTCACGTAGGATTTTCTATTGCCATGCTCCTAGGACCCTAACTAGTGCCTATATGATTTTCCACCAGGGATGCCCACAGGACTCGATGGGATGCATTGGACATGCTCCTTGGATCCAGCTCTTCGTGGTCTAGATATTTATTACTTGGATGCCTTGGTTTTCTGACACCTTGGATCTGGCCCATGAGGTCTGTTACTTCACTATACGACATGGCCGTGGGATGCTACTTTAACTATGGGACATGGTCGTGGGATACTTGTTTTCATTATATAGCGTGGCTATGGGTTGCTTGATATAGATGGATGTACAATGTGGCTGTGTGACTTTCTTGTTTACTTGGTTATATATTCCTTGTTAGGAGATGAATCTATTTTTCAGGTAGCCTTAAGGGATGTTCAGTCTTACTTGATACAATAGACTTATTCCATGAGCATGCACACTTACTTATTGATTGTTTACACTTGCTATCACTTTTATAGAATTGATGTTAGAACTGTATATACCTAGGTGGTTGCCTATTGGGATGTTTATCTCACACCCTATTTAGGCCTCCTTGGGAACCCAAACAGATTATATGATTATAGGTGATGATAAGGGAAAACACCCTAGTAAAAGTTTTTGATTGTGGCTTTAGAGCAGGGGATCATAGGACCAAGATAAGGCTTGCGATGCTGGGATACCTTTTTGGTATTTTGTTCTTTTGGGATACTTGTATTATATTGACATTTACTGTTATGGCTGTTTTCTAAATACTTGTACCATCTGCATCATTTTTGTATATGAAATACTTTTGGTTATTATTACGTATTCCCGTATGCTTGTCTTAGTTTCAGTTTTCTGCTGTTTATTTTTCTTTTTCTATTGTATATATTTGACTTCCACTATTCTACTCTGGTAATGAAGGAATAGTCTCCCCACTGACTCACCTAGGAACTTGCTTCTAGTCAGCAGCCTCTGGCATTTGGGGAGATACACTTGATGACTTGTGACCAACTAGGATTGAGGCACCGTTTCGGGTGGCATCCAGGTCTGGGACGTTAAAAAGTGGTATCAGAGGAGTTTTTCTTTTCTGTTTTGACTTACTATTTGGACACATTAAATAGGGATAGGAAGGAAATGGAATTTAGTAATAAATTATTCCCAGGAGTAGCTACCCCAGGTACAGGTAAAATCCAAATTACCTCAAATTAGGTTCTGATTTTCTAGATTTTGACTATTACAGTTGATTTTATTTCACAATTGGGTAATTCACTTGATTTCTGCTATTAATATTGATGAAATTTTGGGTTCTATTTCAGTTGAAACCCAATGAGATGAGGGTGTTCTATCTCATGCATCATATAGACACTTGTTAGAATCACATGCCATGCATTATGCCTTTCCATCTAGGATGTATTAGATATTTCATGCTGTGGTGATAATTGATGTGATAGTTGTGCCTGCTATTGTGTTAGTTGGGTGAAATTGATAAATGTGTGATGTCATCTTTCAATCTATAAGGAGTATGGGCCCTTATAAATTGGGAAATGATGCACCGATGGAATGTAAATGATTAAATGAACTTGTTATATGTATGGTTTGGATGGGATTCAAGTCTTGGGCTCATGAGGTTTTATGGGCCCTCATGGATTTGAAAATTGGTAAACCCTTGGTAAAGATTTCCTGAATAACTAAATGTAAAATGGAAATGGAACTTGAAATGATGAATAAATACTTGACCTAGACCCTAATTTTGAGTGGGTGAGAGGCATAATTTTTGGTGGTTCTATGGATATTATTTATACAGTCCTGGATTTAGGATCAGGATGTGGGTTTGACTTGGTTTCTAGGAGGGTTTTGACCTATCCTATGTTTTTTAGATTTGTGATTTGATCTTGTTTTTCATAAGGTGTGTGTTTGGAATTGTAGAGACATGCCACCATGACAAACTCTAGTGGTACGCCGTGATAGAGGTGATGAACATACTTTAGAGATGGTGGACCATGGGATACCACTTGATCCTCCTATAGTGTCAGTTGTGGAACCTGAGGCTGTTCTGGACATAGGTGCTGAGGTACAGTTTCGTAAGCATTTCTTTCACTATATACAGACTTTCTAGGGATCACCACAACCATCCTTGACCATGGCTGAGATGACATGGGTATTACAACATCAGAATCCTTATATGTTTTCAAGGGATGGTGGACCACATGTTGCAGAGATTTGGCTAGAGACCATTATAGATATTTTAGAGCATTTGGAGATGCCTCTAGAGTAGAGGGTCAAGCTTGCGACCTATATGCTATGTGGAGCGGCAAAGCGCTGGTGCAATGTTTTGATCCAGGATGATGGGCTGTGTGATATGGGTTGGAATGAGTTCCAAACACTATTCTATGACTACTTTTACCCTGCGACTCTGTGAGAAGAGCGGGTGAGTGAGTTCATGCATCTGGAGCAGGGTGCGATAACATTTATGGAATACTTGACATGCTTTACAAAGATGCAGTGTTTTACACTGATGTATCTTACTGATGAGCTGTTGAGGGTGAGGCTCTATGAGGAAGGTATCAGACATGTGATCAGATCTCAGGTCAATGTGTTCAGGTTTCCTTCTATCACTAAGGTTGTGAATCATGCGATAACTATAGAGCAGAACCTGAGGAAAGCTTGGGGTACAAAATAGGGGAGTGCTGTTTCTCTCCCTAGTAGATCTATGTCTTCAGGCAGAAAGTGATATTTTGAGGCTTCCTGTGACGTGAGTGCTAGTCAGGTTGTGGGTGCAAGCATCTTGTTTTTTTCCATCAGTGTGGTAGGCGAGGACACGTGAAAAATTAGTGCGACCATGAACCAATCGAATACCAAGCTTGTGGAAGGATTGGGCACATGCAGCGGTTTTGCAGGACCTTCCCTTTAGCTGTGAGTGGTAGGGGTCAGCTTCGAAGTTAGGTTCAGGAGTAGAGTATTCAACTTCATGCCAGGCTACAAGCTGGGGCAGTGCAGGTTAGTCAGGCTAGGGCCGTGGTGGTCGTGGATGTGGTAGCCAGACACCAGGTTCTTAGAGGTAGCAGGTTGGATCAGCTCAGGGTAGCCAGGTAGGGTCACAAGGCCACGGTACAAGCTAGAATTATGCGGTGCAACAGACCCAACAAGAGCAGGATATCGTACTGTCTATAGTGAGCGGTACGATCTTAGTATCTTTTACTATTTCATTTTCTCTTTTAGATACAGGTTCCTCTCACAACTTTATCTCTACATGAGTGGTGAAAAGAATTAGGCTTGTGGTTTTTCTTTCTGAGGGTGTTTTGATGCTAGACACACCATTGGGAGTTAGAACGAGTTATGTAATCCAGTGTGAGGAGTGTCCCCTTGAGGTTGGTGGGTGCCAAATCATCTAGAGTTTATATGTCCTTGAGATAATAGGGTTTTACGTCATTCTCAGAATGGACTGTCTCGTTGCTTATTGAGCATACATTGAATTCTATTGCTGGAGGGTGACTTTCACATCACCAGAGGGTGCAATATTTATTCACAGGGGTGAATGGGATGTCTAGGAGAGCATATCTGGACTCGAGCATTGTGGACCTAGCAGGATGTCAACACAGATTGCTTGTTTGTTTCTAGATAATCAGGGAGTGAGTCAACCGGACTTTACTCCAATGGTTGAGTCCTTTAGGGACATATTTCTTGAAAAATTTTATGGTTTACCTCATGAGAAATAGGTGGATTTCTCCATCGAGATAGTTCCAGGAGCTGTGCCGGTATCTATTCCTCCTTACAAGATGACTACGATGGAGTTTTAGGAGCTCAAGAGGCAGCTATAGGATTTGGAGGCAAAGGGGTTTATGAGACCTAGTACTTCTATGTGGGGTTCGCCGGTCCTTTTTGAAAAAAAGGCAGACAAAACTCTTAGGCTATACGTGGATTATCAAAAAATGAACCTGCTGACATTTAAAAAATGATATCCCTTTCCACAAATAGATGACCTGTTTGATCATCTTTGAGGAGCTCGAGTGTTCTCAAAGATCGACTTGAGGTTAGGATATCATCAGGTGTGTGTTCATCCTACATACATACATCGTACAACCTTTTATAGTAGGTATGGGTTATACGAGTATCTGGTTATGCTGTTTGGTCTCAAAAACACATCATCAGTTTTCATGGTGCTGGTGAACCGAGTGTTCCATCCTTACTTGGATTCTTTTGTGGTGTTTTTTGTGGATTATATCTTGGTGCTCTCAAAATCAACATGACCATTCCAACCATCTTGAGATCATTTTGAATACACTGAGAGAGCATCATTTATATGCTAATCTTGAAAAGTGCCACTTTTGGATGGATCATATTCAGTTCCTGTGTCACATTATCTCAGAGGAAGGAGTGTTAGTAGTCCTAGAGAAGGTGAGAGCTGTAGTTTCCTAGGAACATCCCAAGAACATTTTTGATATATGAAGTTTCTTGGGGATAGCTAGTTACTACATGCATTTTATATAGGACTTCTCACGCTTAGCAGCATCGCTGAAAGGCTTAACTAAGAAGGGTGTGAAGTTTGTGTGTTCTGAATCTTATGAGACAACCTTTCAGAAGCTAAAAGGGAGGATAACATCAGCACCAATCCTGATACTGCTAGAGTAGGGAAAGAGGTACTTGGTGTACTATGACGCTTTAGGTATTGGGCTAGGGGAAGTGATGATGCAGGGATATTGAGTAGTGGTGAATGAGTATCAGCAGTTGAGGCCTCATGAGAAGAATTACCCTATGCACGATCTCGAGTTAGCTGTAGTTGTTCATGCATTACAATGTTGGAGGAACTATTTACTGGGAGATCATTTTTTGGTGTACATGGACCAAAAAATCCTCAAGTATATCTTTACAAAACATGATCTGAATTTGAGGCAGCGAAGGTGGGTGGAGTAACTATAGTCTTTTAACTTAGAGCTTACCAACACACTTGGTAAGGGAAATGCAGTAGCCGATGCACTGAGAAAGTAGAATCAGATATAGGCACTGCAGTATGCCAGTAGTGAGTGGAAGCTTTTGAAATTGTTCTCCAAGATGCATCTGAAGGTGCATGACAGACAAGGGAAGAATTTTCTTTCATCCTTAGATATTACCTCTACCCTACTGGACAGAGTTAGGATGAGGCAGCTATCAGATTCAGAAGGCCTAGTTCTATGGGAAGGTGTGGTAGGTGAGGAACCTCCTCCTGGTTGGATGGTAGGCGATGATGAGATCTTTTTTATCCATGGACGTTTTTGGGTTCCAGTGGATATACATGATGAGTTAATGCAGAAGTTTCATGTTTTAGAATGGGCAATTCATCATGGGGTTACCAAGATGTACCGTTACTTGAGACGTCTGTACTGGTGGATGGGAATGAAGAGAGAGGTAGCTGGTTTTGTTACTAGTTGTTCTACCTATCAGCAGGTGAATGCAGAACATCAGTGACTAGCCAAGCTTTTATAGTAGTCACCTATCTCATATCGGAAATGAGATGATGTTGTCATGGATTTTGTGACTAGTTTTCCAAGGATTCCTCAAGGTAATAATGTTGTGTGGGTTGTCATTGACAGGCTTACGAAGGTCTCACATTTCATGCCAATCAAGGAGACCTTCAGTGTTGATGATCTTGGAAATTTGTACATTTGTGAGGTGGTACGACTTCATAGGGTCTTGCACACTATCATTTTAGATTGGGAATCCCTCTTTACATCTTGTTTCTGGTGGAGTTTTTAGAGGGAACTAGGTAAAAAGGTGTCTCTGATTATAGAATATCACCCTCAGGATGATGGTCAGTCAGAGCGTATGATATAGGTTCTAGAGGACATGCTTTGAGCATGCGTCCTAGATTTTGGGGGCTCTTGGGAGAGTCACATTTCCCTGGTTGAGTTCACCTATATTAAAAATTACCAGGAAACAATACTTATGGAACCTTATGAGGCTTTATATGGTAGGCCATTCCATTCTCCCCTATGCTGGTTAGAGGTAGGAAAGGTAGCTTTACTAGGACCACATATCATGAAAGAGACTTCTGAGAAGGTCTAGTTGATTAAGAAGTGGATAGCTACTACACAGTATCGTCAAAAATCATATGATGACTTCAAAAAACAACCTTGAGAGTTATAGGTTGGGGATTGGGTTTTCTTGCGTGTTTCACCAAGGTTGAAATATAGGTGGATCAGGAGACAGTGTAAAATTTTGCTGAGATATGTTGGGCTGTTCGAGATTATAGAGAGAGTCAGGTTGGTTTCCTATCATTTATAGTTACCTCAGAGGTAATGAGACATGCACAATGTCTTCCACGTACCTCAACTGTGCCGCTATCACTCAGACCCATCTCACATTTTTTATCCCGAGGAGGTTGAGCTTTAGGTTGATGACTCCTTTGAGGAGCATCCGATTTGTATCATTGATAGGAGCACGAAGGTTCTCCGAGGCTGGTCAGTTCCTCTAGTATGGGTGCTATGGTAGAATAGCCATTTACATGATGAGACTTGGGAGAGGGAAACTGACATACATGCTCAGTGGCCAGAGTTATTCTCAGAAGAATTTTGACCACCCTTCAGAGAGCAATTTAGGGACAAATTGCTATAAGGGGGGAAGATTGTAAGAACCCAGGTATTCGTATGAAGTACAAATCCTTTTATTTTTAGTTTAAATACCTTTTCATGGCCTTATGTGAATGATTAACTTGATCATAGGTGTTTTGGAGGTATCTGAGCTTGTTTAGAGGCTAGAACCATGTTTTAGGCTAGAAATGACCTAGCGCACGGTTTGTGCATGACCTATACATGGTTAGGCTAAACCATGTGAGGGGTTTGAAAAAATGTAGTTTTTGGTTAGAGAGGTTACACACGGTTTCCACATGGTTTGGGAAACCATGCGGGTAAACTGTGTGACTCTTGCTGTGTGTTTTTTTAAAAAAATTTAAATTTAAATTTAATCATTTTTCTTTTTAAACCCAAATAGGGTTTTCTCCTCTATGATTATAAGATCACCTTGAAGCTTCCCTTTAGAACCTAAGATAGGCTTTGAGCTTGATATTTCGTCTGACTTTTATTTTGATCGCCGATCGTCTCTACAGATCCACAACGCTAAATCCTTGGTTCCTTTTTAGTCGTTCTTGATTCTTTAGAACAACGACTGTACTATTTGGATTTAGGCTCATATGACCTAATATTCAATTCTTCATCCGTTATTTAGATTTCTTCCAAACCGGGATGAATCAGGATAAGATACTGGATGGGTTTTCTACTAACGAGGTGAGGTAGTTGGTCTATAATTTCTTTTGGATTTTCTGGGTGTTTCTCAAGCATTCATCCAATATGCCTTTTGTTAGAATTTCTGAAGAGGTCTTGTTTTTGATCAAGTAGCTTTTAGTAGCTGTAGTTGGTCCTAGTGAAGTTGAACATGGGTTCCGTTTAGGTGCGTTGGCACCCATTGCTCATTTCGAGGTCACCCAAGGGGTGTGCCTTAAGGAAATACCTTTTTTATGCCTGTTTAAACCACTCAAGGGGTGTGTGCTTGTGCTTTACTAGTTAGAGGAAGCCCTTATATGCCTTTACAACTTGAGTAGCTTGTTTAGGAGATGTACTGCCTCCTTGCATATTGATATCTTGTGATGCCATACCTATTTTGATAGCTTGTATTAAATGAAACATGTTATATGGGTGGGTATAACTATATGTAAATTCCTAATGGAATCTTAAATGATTTATATGGGAGGGTAGGCCCTTATTCTTGTTTTGATAAAAGGTTGGCATGAGTGGGTAAACTCATGGCTTATGTAGGTGGATGTGAGTGGGTATACTCACATGGAATGAATGTCTAATTGGAATGTTTGAATACTTGAATGAATAGTTTGATAAATGTCTTGGACTACTCTCTATGGATCTGGAACACGGTAATGGATGCCTTGGGTTGACTCTACCCTTTGGGTATTGATTCCGTCGGATGCCTTAGGCCTTGCTACCCCATAGGATCTAACTTTCTTGGGCTCATGTAGGACTTTCTATTTCCATGCTTCTAGGGCCCCAACCAGTGCCTATCCGAGTTTCCACCAGGGATACCCATGGGGCTCGATGGGATGCCTTGGCATGGTCCTTGTATCTAGCCCTATGTGGTCTAGATATTTATTACTTGGATTACTTGGTCTTCTGACACCTTGGATATGGCCCATGAGGTCTGTTACTTCACTATACGACAAGGTCGTGGGATGCTAATCTCACTATATGGCGTAGTTGTGGGATACTTGTTTTCTTTATACAGCATGGCTATGGGTTTATTGATTAAAATGGTTATATAACATGGTCATGTGACTTTCTTTTTTTACTTGATTATAGCTACCTTGTTTGGAGCTTAATCTCTTTTGCAGGTAGCCTTGAGGGCTATTCAGTCTTACTTGATACAATAGACTTATGCCATGAACATACACACTTACTTACTGGTTGTTTACACTTGCTAGCACTTTTGTAGAATTGATGTTAGAAATGTATAGACCTAGGTGGTTACCTACTAGGATGTTTATCTCATACCCTATTTGGGCCTCCTTGGGGGCCCAAACAGATTATATTATTACATGTGATGATAGAGGAAAGCGCCCTAGTATAGGTTGTTGATTGTGGCTTTGGAGAAGGGGAGAATAGGACCGAGATGATGCTTGTGATGATAGGATGCCTTTTTGGTCTTTTGTTATTTTGGGATACTTGTATTGTATTTCCATGTACTTCTCTGGTTGTTTTCTAGATACTTGTACCATATGCATCAATTTTGTATATGAAATACTTTTGGTTATTGTTATATATTCCTGTCTGCTTGTCTTACTTTTAGTTGTCTGTTGTTTATTTCACTTCTACTATTGTATATATTTGACTTCCAATATGATACTCTGGTAATGATGGAATAGTCTCCCCAATGACTCACCTATGCCCTCACTTCTAGTCAGCAACCTCTTGAAATTGGGGAGATGTGCTTGAGGCCTTGTGACCAACCGGGCTCAGGGCACCGTTTTGGGTAGCATCCGAGTCTAGGATGTTACAGATTTATTCCATGAAGAATTTTCAGTATTACCACATGACCATGGAATTGAAATTAAAATTGAGAAATTACCAATAATTGAAACAATTTCTATACCTCCTTACGGGATGAAACTAATAGAACTTCAGGAATTGAAATACCAATAGGAGGATTTAGAGGCAAAAGTGTTTATTTTTTTGAAAAATTTCCTATGGGGAGATCTTATTTTATTTTCTAAAAAATGTGGATGACTCCTTGATAATATGTGTTTACTATCATAGGATTACCCAATTAATGGTTAAGAACCACTATCCAGCATCCCACATAAATTATTTGTTCAACTAGATCAAGGGTGCCTGAGTTTTCTCCATGAATGATTTATGATTGGGGTATCACCAGATCAGAGTGAGACTATCTAATGTTCATATTACATCCTTCCATATTAGGTAAAACCATTATTAGTAACTCATTATGTCATTTGGGATAACAAATTTGCCTTCAGTCTTTATGTCTTTGATAATAGAGTCTTCCATCAATATATGGACTCCTTTTTGGTTGTTTTTGTCGATGAAATATTAGTGTACTCCAAGAATAGGTAGGAGCATGCTAGGAATTTGGAGATAGTTTTGAGTATGCTTTGAGGTAAATAGTTCTATTCCAAGTTCTCCAAATTTCTGTTCTAGATGGATCAAGTTCACTTCTTCGGCCACATGCTATCTGATGATGGAGTTTCTATGGATCCTTAGAAGGTGGATTTCATGGTTTCTTGGGGGAGGCTGAATAATTTTTTAAATATTCTTAGCTTATTGTGGTTTTATGTCTACTAACATAGGTTTATAAATGTATTCTCTTTATTGGGGGATCCATTGATAGTATTGACCAAGAAGGGGATGCAGTTCACTTGGTCTGATTGTTATAAAACAACTTTCTTAGAGTTGAAGAAGAGGATGACATTTATACTTATTTTGACCTTTCCCAAGCCTGGTTAGGAGTACACCCTGTTTTTTTTATGTTTAAAGTGTTGGATTGGGGGAATTACTCATATAGTATGGGAAATTAGTTTCTTACATGTCCAAGTAGCTAAGGCCACATGCGCACAACTACACGATCCATGATTTGGAGATTTCTACCGTAGTACATTCCCTGATATGTTGAAAACACTACCTCAAAGTGGAAATATTTGTGGTTTATATAGATCTTAAAAGTTTGAAATACCTCTTCTCCCAATGTGATATTAATATTAGGCATAGAAGGGGGGTTGATTAACTTTAATCGTTTAACTTAAATTTGGCTTATAATTCCTAGATGGGGAATGTAGTGGCATACACAACGAGTAGGAAGATTCATATTCGAGTTGTTCAAGAGTTAAGTTCTGAGTGGAAGAATATTTTATTGTTTTTAGAGATACACCATGATATTAAAGTGTAACAGGACAGGGAGGTATTGGATTTCCTATTTATTATGTCCTCACTCCTTGATAGTGCACTAGAGAGATAACTATCATATTCCAACTACCTAGTAATTATAGACACTATATATGGTTGGGAGATACCTCTTGACTATTCCCTAGATGATGATTATATTTTGTATATCTAAGGTTGGGTGGTAGTCCCCATGAGCATGCATAAAGAGTTGATGGGGGACTTTCACTACTTGAGATGGGACGTGCATCCCAGCCCGACTAATATGAATCGTGATGTGTATAGACAATATTGGTGTCCCAGAATGAAGAAGGATATAACTGATTTCATTTTAGATGCTCCAACTTCCAGTAGGTTAAGGTTGAGCATTATCATTATTCTATCCTTATCCAGTTGTTTCCCAACCCAGATCGGAAGTGTTATGATGTCACAATGGATTTTTTAATTAGCTTATTGAGGACTCATGGGAATGATGTAGTTTGGGTTATCATTGATCATCAGATAAAGGTATCCCACTTCTCAAACATCAAGGAGTCTTCTACAGTTGACATGTTTTGAAGGATATATATAAAATAGGTAGTATGCATGTATGAGGTGTCTCAAAGAATTATATCAGATAGATATCCATGTTTCCCCTCATGGTTCTTGGAGGACCTTAAGAAGGTTTTGGGAACATAGGTCCAACTAATCACATCTTACCATACGAAAAATGGATAGGAAATGAGATTATACCATATAGGTTATTAAGGACATGCTCTGAGCATGTGTACTCAACTACGGAGATTCATGGGAGAGTCACATACCCCTAACTGAATTTTCATAAAATAATAGTTACCAAGAATCTATTTAGATGACTCTCTTCGAGGTATTGTATAGCTGGATATGCCGATCACCCTTGTGCTTGTTTAAAGCTAGTGAGTATAATATTCTTTGACTGAGCCTAATGTAGTATAAATTTGAGCAGATATATGATATGAAAGAAGTTGAAAAACACTTAGATTAGGCTGAGTCCCTACCTTGACCGATAGTGATATCCTATGGAGTTTGAGGTTAGTGATTGAGTCATTTTACATGTATCCTCAATGTTGGGGAATCATTTAATTTAGATGATGGGAAATTTGTCATCGAGGTTCATTAAGTCATTTGAGATCATTGAGAGAGTTGGACCCATGGATTACTAACTATATCATCCACATAAGTACACAATGATGAATGAAATGTTCCACATCTCTCAGCTTCAATGATATCACCCAGACCCATCTTATGTTATCGATGTCGATGATGTCGAGTTAGAGGCTAATGCTTCCTTTTAATAATGTCATGTATCTATCATGGTCTATAGAAAAAAGACCCTCCAAGGAATGACCTACCCTATAGTACATGTTCTATAGAAACATAGATGAAACCTAGAGGAAATGTGGGAGTGGTAATAGGATATGTGGGCTCAATGAACACAACTTTTCACTAATGAAACCAGTGATGTTGGATGATATAGCTTGAGGATGTGCCGTATTGTTGCATGGAGATTATAAAACCCCACCCATTAATTAAGGTATCGAATCCTATTGTTTTTTAGAAATACATCCTCACTTTTACCTTATTTTAATGTTTAAGGTAGTATGGGAGGTCTCATGAGTGTCTTGAAGGTTTGGTCCTCAGTTTTTCATGTTTTTTGGAGGTAGAGTAGGGCACATAGTTAGTGCATAGTTTGTACTAACAGTGCACGCAAACCATGTTTTTTAGAAAATAGGGAGGAATAGTTTGTTAATCCATGACATGGGGGCCGATAAACAATGAAAAACTTTTAAATTATTAATAATACATTCCATAATATTTGAGAATTATTTTTTTAAACTTGCACATAACCATGCGGGGTGTGGGTTTATGGATAGTGTAGTTCACATGGTTGGCACACAGTTTGACTAACCATGAATCCAAACCCTATGCCCAGTTAAAAATGGTAAAAATTAAAATATTCCCCTTTTCACCCCTTAATTATATCTCAAATTTATCCTCTCTTTTGAACACAACATCCTCTCTGTAATATCTCATATCCATTCTCCTTCATGATTTACGGATCTCCTTGGGTCCTCCTCCAATTTTATTTCTATATGAAGTGATTAAATACACAAGGTAAATATAGGAGTCTTACATCCTGAATTATTATTTAAATTAAATATCTCTTTTGATCTCACTATTTTTTCCAATATACCTTAGGTTTTTGTCCATTTTCTCAAATTATATCATTTATACTCAAATGAAATCCTGATATTCAAAAAGTGAAGCTTCAATAACCTAAGGTAGGTGGTATTAAATCTATCCCTCATGGTTTCATAGTTTTATAGTATATTATGTGTATATATCCAAGCCATTTTCCCATGCTTTTAGATTAGAACCTAATTTTATTTAATTTGTTCCCTAAAATGAGTCTATATTTCCATAAAGACCCTGAGCCAACCCTCAGTAAATATATAGTGGGACCTTGGATACCCATTTAGGGTGAGATTGGATATGTATTACTTGTTCTAAATAAAAAATGGACATCCAAAGTGAATCTTATTCATTTAGAATAGACTATGGGTGTAACAAATGTTTATAAGAAATCAAATGATATGTTTTGGATGAGAAATAATGGAAATTGACTTGACTTTGTACTTTTCCCTAAAAATATTAAAATGGGATAAATAGTTATTTATTGATTTAATTAAATAAATTAGAATGTTAGGACTGGAACCTTATATTCCGTGTGATATATAATGATGAAAATAAATTTGAATGTCGGGATGATATCCTTGGATTCTATGTGACATGTGACAATACCAACTGATAGGAATGATAAGATTATCTCCTTGGATTCTATATGACATATGATACCTAATAAGTGGGAATGCCAGGTTGAGCTCCTTGGATTCCATTTGGTGCAAGAGTTATAAATTCAAAGATAAGCTATATGGATTTCACATGATACTAGGTGCTAGGGAATGTTTGGTTGAGTACCTGTATTCCATATGATATATGATATTTGGAATACTAAGAAGTGATATTAGATTATATTTGGTGGTTATATTTGTAATGGCCTTTGAGACATTAACAAATATATCCATCACCAACTAAAATAGGTAGTCTCGACCCGGGTTTCACTATGGAGCATATAGATCTAGGTTATTATATTTTATTTATTTAATTGGTTTATCTTTTTTATTTATGAAATATAGTTGCATTCACTATATTGGCTCAAATTAGATATGGTTTTAGGCATCGTTGGTGGTTTACTATCGAGTTTTACTCACACCCTACTTAGGCCACCGATTGGTACCCAATAAGACTTCATGGTTTTATGAATTGTTTTATTTATTTATGTTTTTCTAAATGTTATCTAATTTATTTAACTTAGTTTTTTTATCTATGGTCACAAGGGAATAGTATCCCCAAGATATCCTCATGGGCCCTCACTTTTTTTTGATAGCCTCTAGCATACGGGGAGGTGCTCCTAAGGGCATGTAGTGCACCAGCTCAGATCACCAGTTCATTGGATTATAGGGTGGGGAATTAAAAGTGTCACCTCATAGATACCCTCATTTAAGAGTCTTTATTTATTTAGTTAATATGAAATTTTCATCAACTAGATGATTTTATATTTCCATCAATATTGACTCCACATGTTAATGATACTTTAATAAGAATTTCTATATTTCTTCTTGAGGTTTTCAACCATATTTAAAGATTAATAATCTTTTAATCCTTCTTCTTTAACTGGGAATCCTTGTTATACATCCTTGAACATGATTGTATCATCTATTAATGTTTTTGTGAGATTTATATTGTTTTCTTTTAGCTCCTTTTACATGATAATTTGTGACTCATACTCATGAATATGTTCTTCGTGTAGTCCACTTTACCTCTTAATCTTGTAATAAATTATTTATATTAATTCATTTAATGATACCTATTATTTATTCATCCACTTTTTATCCAATAATAACTATTCTATGAACACAAAATCCATTAGATGAATGATTTGCGGTTGATCAATATCCTCATTTAAAGGTTGAATCTCATCTTAATTTCTATAAAAACATTATATAGATTGAAGACTTGATTTTGATGAAACTTATTCCATAAAATCACCATCAAGGTTAATTTTCTTGAGGGAATATAAATTTATATATTTGAGAGAATCTTTCACAAGATCAATTAATATTAATTTTTCATAATAAATAATCAAACTTACTTTATTGGATTTTTTCTCCTTAGTATTATTCATATTCATTCTCATATTCTTTATACCTTTGGATATTAAGAAATTTTCTCTATATTTATCCATTAAAGAATCAACATGGTCATATTTGTGATATTATTTTGAAAAAAACACCATAAGATCATTAGTCTTCATGGAATTCCCATATATATATTTTTCTTCCACCCTATTTCTCATAGATAACATCCACGATCTTCCATATATCAAATTCAATAGCATAATGAATTTTATTATTGAATACCTCACTAGAGATACCATAGTTCAATATTTTATATGTATCTACATCACAAACTCTATCAAAATTATTTCTCAAATCAGTATTTTGGCACATAAATTCCACTATCTCATCATAAAAAACCTGTAAAAAAATTAAATATCCTTTTTTAACCATAGAATCTAAGAGAAGAAAAAAAGGAGGCTTCACTATTAAATCCATTTATAAAATAAATCCAAAAATAGATTTAAATAATTAAAACCAAATGAAAACCTTTATTCTCCAATATCACTTTTTGGGACCAAATTTAATGAATACTACCTAACAAGGTTGGTGAATCAAGGTGCTATACCAATTTAATGTTTATAATATGATGTCCCTAACACATATAGATCTTTTTATCTTATTTAAAGAAACACATTCAATCTTAACTCTCCCTTGAAATATTCTTATCTAATGAAATCCAATAATTATAGAAATGTAAATTAGAAAGAACATGAGTATTTTACATAGTTTAGCCACATTAAGATAAATCCAAGGAGAATAGAATAATAGTGTGTTGGTGTAAAAAAATTTACTATACACATGTTCTATGGATTACAAGTTCAGTAAAAATAAATCCATGACAATGCACAATTCCCTTATAGGTTTTAGGGATGGTGAAATACCTCCCAAGGTTTACTGCCTTTTATTCTACTCTATGAACCACTTCAAGGAAGGATTTATTAGTTTATAAATATGATGGTCTATTCTAGATCAACATGATAAACATGATCAATATGAAATAAGACTCCATAATTGATGCTCTAATGAAGTCTACATTAACCAAGATCCTTCTTCTCCAAGCCCATATGAGAATGACTTCTTGGTCACTATGTCCTATCTATGGCATTTTATTCTAATGAAATATATGATATGATATATATATATATATATATATATTAGGTTTAAATATTTATCTTCCATATGAATATGATAATAAATATTTAACTCTTACAGATAAAGAATATTATGCATATGAATAATCTTATTTCACCTTATATCTTCAAAAAAAATATATGATGATAGAGATCTATCTTCTTCCAGCTTCTTTCTCTAAAAAAATAGATGTAAAACTAGGATCCTCTATCCTCCTATATCTCTTTGTATATGTATTATATATATATGAAATATCACTCCTCTATACTTTAGAAACTAATGTGAGATGATTTTAATAATGTATTCAAGCCTCAGACCCATCAATTATTGGTTGGGATCAATATATATTACTTTATTAATCAAAGATTAATCCAAGTGTCCCAAATGTTTATTATGAAAAAATACATCCAATTAACTGATTCATTCTTTTAAAATATCATGCTAGAAAATATAATTTTAAATTCAAGAAAAATATTTAGTATATTTTAGAAATTACCAGATGATGTTATGATCAATATTTTGGCATAACATGCCTCAACTTCACTAAGATTGTGGCGTGACAATATCAATTATGGTGTGAACATCAATTCAACCATAGGTCCAAAAACCATGGATAATATCCATTTAAAACTCCAAGAATATCATGGATTTATATTTTAAATCTCATTTAATATTTCCATTATTATAGAATGATTCCCCTTATCATGACATATAATTCATCCTAACCCAAACCTAATTTCATGACTCAACCTAAAAAGCATGTCTGGGCATAACCAATAATGTTACGATATGGAATTTCATTTCACGCCTACAAATATCACATGGTTGTGTTATGGAATACCTATTGAAGCATGATCCTATCATCCATCACAATATAAATACACAACCTTTTCTCACTAATACTTCACTAGGGAAAAAACTTCTTCATCATGGAACTATTTACACCATTATAGTGAAACTATGTTTCTTTTCATAGAACCATATCTAGATCATCTGAAAACCTTTTAATCATACAAAACTATCTTTTCAGAATGATAGTATCTATTATGGACTTGAACTAAAACTATTATATATATATATTGTGCTTATTATTATGGAAGATAAATTTTAGTGTCTTATACTTCTTTATAGTGCATCCATCCATCCAACAGTATTGATTTCTCTAACATAGAATCCATTATGGAGTGAATCACACTATTGTCACATTCTATGATTTTCTTACACCAAACAACCTATTACCAACATTAAATTATACCATGAAAATCCATACTTTAAACACCATATTTTTCCTTAATAAACATTTTTTCCCTAATCATAATCCATATTTATCATTATAATCCAAATTTTGATTCTGTCATCAATTGTTAATCTTCTAAAGTCACAACATTGATATATAAGGATATCAAAGTAGTTTCCATTCACAAATTCATCTATATAGAATTTTTAGTGGCTTTATTACTATCACACTTGATATTTCATGATCATAGTGAAACTCTAATTACATATATTTCAATGTTATGCATCATTCACCAAATGTGGTTCCAATTTATGGCACCCATATCCATCTTCACCAAATGTGGTTCCCAGGTATATTAACCATCTATATCTTTATCCATGCATCACCAAATATGATAGTTACCTTATTTTGATCTTCCATCATTACTAAAAAAAGAAAACAATGATTCTCTAGGTTATGAAAATATCCCCCTCAAAAAATCTAACAACCAACCACCTAATTGAAAACAATACTCCCCTCAACAAATCTAACAACCAAAATCCTGGTTGCGTCAATATCTATATACATTAATATACTATATTTTTTTTTAATAAATGAATTTTATATTAACTATAAAATAATAAAATAATGTCATATGTGGATAATAAAATATCATTTAAAAAACCATTCAACCATATAACCTCTTTAATAAAATTTATTAATGATTTATACTTGACATCAGAAGTAGAAAAGGATAAAATTGAATGATTGTTACATTTTCATGAGATTGGTCCCACACATACATGAATAACATAACCAATAATAGTCTTTATAGTATATATATATTTATTATAAGTTGAATCTATATATCCTTTTATATGTTGTTTATAGTCAAAATTATTAACATAAAACCAACTAATCAAAATAAATTGTGATGTAACCTAGTATCCATTTTAGTAATTTCTAATTAATATTTATAGGATTTCTCATAAACCTATTCAAAGTAAAAATAATCCAAATACAAACTCAAATATATGTCATAATTAACACTCCCAACTATGTTTTCATATGGTATACTACAGGGAAATAATCATTCAAAGCCTGTAGTGGCTACATGTATTAAAAAATTTAAAATCTTAATAATATTGAATATTAACAAGATTCAGATTCTTTAACAGGTAATTTTTTTTAAAAAATTAACATAACATTAGTATGATAAAAAAAAGTAATTATGATTTATATATATCAACCAACGAGACCGTACCCAAGTGGTAAGGGCTCCTGCTTGGAATCCAAGAGACCCAGGTTCAAAAATGGGTGGAGGTGAATTTCCGGGGTACTGTAGCAGTACTGTAGTAGGTACTGTAGCAGCTGGAAATATTCACCCAATTTGGGCCTTTGAGCCACCGGTTTGGACCTACAGGTCTCCAGGGCCTTCAGGTCATCAAAGATCTTCAGGCCTTAGGGCCTTCGGGCCACAAAGACCATGGAGTATCCTAGTTCACACAAAGCAGGCCCCAGAAGAGGACCAGAGCAACAAGACTAACAGTCATTAGAAGCAGAGCTACCAGATTGGACGAATGAGAGGGTATGGAAACCGCCATCGGGACTAGACACCATGCAACTTTGTACAGGGCAATGCTATCCGATCAGCAATGCAAGGTGGGGAGCTAGGTGATCAATGATACAAAAGCTAGGGGAGGGGCAGTTCATGTGGGTTGGGCCTACAGGTCATGTATTGGGCATTGTATGCCTCTAGGCCTTTGGGTTATGTATTGAGAGTTGTGTTGGGCCTTGTTCCTTGGGCATACAGGTCACGTACGGGTTCCCCTTTATCTTTTAAACATGGTATTATCTATAATAAAATAAAAAAGAAGGCCTTTGGGCCATTCAGGGATATATATCAAAATGTTTTTCCTAGAATAATTTTTTTTTATTTCTCAAATATATCATTTAAAAAAAATATAAATTATGATTTAATATGATTAAATAATATATTAGTTTTTTATATAATACACATGTCATAATTATATAATAATATATTAATCATATTATTTTGAACTGATTTATAATAGAAACATGAATCATTTTTAATTAGGATAAAACCATTACTAAATATAAATGAATGGAACATAAAATACCAATGACTGAATAATTTTTCAGTCTATATAATTAATTATTAAGTAGTTAATTTTTTTGGCAAGAATTTATTGTCATAATATTTTGGATTCTTCACATAAATATTTTTATCAAGCTCGCTATTAAGAAATGAAGTGTTTACATTCAACTGTTGAAAATGAAAATTACTAGATAGTGAAAAATAAAAACACAATATCTTTGAATAATGTTATATACATATAAAAGTTTCATTCTAATGAATACTTAATAAATATAATAAATATTTATAATCGAGTCTCAATTTGAATATAATTTTAATTTCTTGTTCAATAGCATCCCTATTTTTATAAATCAATTTAAACTCAATAATTTCATCAACACTAAATTTATTTATAAACTTTTATGTATTATTTTTTAAAGGTAATTAAATTCATCTCCCCTAGGAAAAAATAATTTCTTAGATTCATTATGTCTTATTACCATCTTATATGATCGATATTTTCTATCGATCAATTTTTTAGCTACACTAAAAGTAAAAAATCCAAATAAATATAGTTAAATATGGATGGGGGTCTAACTACCCTCATAGATCTGTCCCACACAATATGATAGTAAAATAATCTACCTGAATAATCAATCTTTGATTTGGGTTTTAATTATACATCTAAAGGAGTCCCAATGATATATATTTAAGATAATAACTTAGGTTTTAACATGGATATTATGGATAGATAATTTCAACTTATCTAAATCGAATTTAATAAAAGTGACACCACACTTAATGATTCAGTTTTAGAAATTAGGTTTATATATACACAATTGAAAAACATTTATACTCTCTTGGTAACCTATAAAAATACATTTAATAGATTAATGTTCAAGTTATTAGTTTTGAAAAGAAAATATTTTGTATAACTAAAAAATCTTTAATAAATATAGAATGTGGGTTTTTTATTCTATAGTTGTTTGACAGTATTTATACCTATAATAGTGGATATGAAATTATTAAACAAGTACCCTATCAAAGTGGAAGTCTCTACCTAGAATGAAATATGAAGTACTAAGAATGAAAATACTCTCTAGAAATATTATAAGATAGATTAGTTAATCCTATCACCTAGCTTATTTTATTGAGGTGTATCCATAACGATAATATTCCTCAAAGTAACAACTATAGTGATGAATTTTATAAATTTGGAAAAAAATATTCTAACACATTATCAATCCTTAGTTTCTTAATCTTATATCATGCTTCTTTCTCACTATATACATACTATCCTATAATGATTTAATAGTATTTGATTTGTTTTTATGTCTATAATTTTTTTTATTAAAATTAAAATATTTTAAGGGGAGAAAATAATATCATCCACCATGATAGGTTGTTACAAACAACACTAATAAATCTTATTTAATATATTCTAGAGGATGGATAATTTTGAATTTGGACATACTAAACCCTAACCTAACAGATTTGCTGAATACACGGTCTGTATATAATGGAAAATTACTATGTATAATTTCATTCAATAATCCTTACTCGTAAGATTTTTTAAACCCATTAATACTACATATTCTATCCCCTTGTGTTATGATAGGTATTAGTATTATTCTATGTTATAAAGAGATTAAATGGGCATAATATGGATCCTACTATTTAAAACATAAAACCCATTTATGAGAAAACCTTTTATAACTATAAAGGAACATATAATGATCATTAAACACATTTAATAACTCTTAGATGAAAACTAATTTTGATCATGTGTGTCTAATGAAATCAAATTTCTTTTCAACTAGAGTACCCATATAAAATAATTAAGTGTTTTAAGGGGGTTTTCATGAGTTTCATGTAAAATAGAACCACTTGACAGGGTTGTGTAATAAAGAATATAACATGGCTAATGTTATGGGATTGGAGCTATTATTATTATGTTTATAAAGTGGAAAATGTTTTTAGTGTGATATTATAATTAGTGGATGAAGTTATATTTGACAATTCTGGATTGAAAAACATTGAGGGAGGTTAGGGGAGTTAGGTTTGTAGGATGCATTGTCCATGAAAGTTGTATTTATCATGGACTGGTCTTATAATAATAGCCAGAAGAACATCATCGACCTAGTTGAGCCTCATCATAGCAGGCTCCCATGGTTCCTTTAGGGAGAATCCTAGAGGCTTATAAAAGGAGTGTTAGACCATGGTAGTTGGTATATTAGATAATTTGGAAAATCCAAACATGAAGTTATTTATTTTTATCTTCTCCCTTTTATAGCATGGTTTTAGTAGGTCATGTGACACCCAAACTTTATAAATTATATTTATATTATATATATATAATATAAAGAATAAAATATTAAAACATTGAAAATATTTTTGATTTTTGGGTATTGTGCGGTCTTTTTCATGCTCTGGAGACTTTGAATTTCAATTTTTAGTTGGTGTCTGTCTTACTAGTGGGAAATGAATTGTCAAGTACATGGAATTAATATAGTATATGGAAATTATGAAATCTAAATAACTCACCCAAAACTTCATTTTTCAATTCTAAACTTCTTGATATCTGATGTAATTGTTTTTTAGAATTATAAAATAATATTATTGGGTGTTTAAAATTCTATAATTATTTATAAGCTGTATTTTAATTATATTAGTATAATGTTTTAATTAAAAAGGAAGTATTAGGTAGTATATGTTATTATTATTATATTACCATTAAAATTTATATGGTGTTATTGAATTTACATGAGAATGATAATGTTATTTTATGTTAAATATTTTAGTATTATGTTATAATTATGGGACATTTATAAATTTAAGAGGTTACATGTGTTATGTATTATTCACTAATTATTATTATATTTGTTATTATTATGTTGATATGGGTTTAAAAAAGGGAAATTATCCCCACTATCCATTTTAACTCAGCCATGTTTAAGGGAGGTGAACCCCATTCTTTCTCTTTTCAATATTCTTCCATAGATTCATAGATTACCCAAATGATGTTTAAACGTCACCTATTTTCCTCTTATACCTATTTTTATTCTTCTTAAACTATTAATTATTCCTCATGTGCATGTTTTTTTATATATGAGGAAAATTGAGGGCTTCACCATAATAAGATAAAATCATTGAGTTATGATACTGATTTTACTTTAAGAGAGTATAATATTATTTAACGAGTTTTCCAGACTCCATTGAGAGTCATACCGTCATCCTACAAATTGTGAGTGAGTGAATCTTAATTTTATGATTTGGAAGATTATATGAAATGTTGGTTTTATTTTAAGTGATTGATTTTGTATGATTTATTATTCCTCAATGAGGAGCATTAAAATAATAATTCACAGTGAATGTCATCAGGAATTGATAAGGTAAGTAATTCTATACTTTTTTTGATTAATTAAATATAATTATTTATGATTTATTTTCCTACATATATTTTTATGTGTTATTCATGGGTATATTTCTTCTTGGTGGGGTTTTATGATTTGAATGATTATTCTATCGATTGAAATATATGTTTATTTGATTCCTTTAATGGTTAAAGGGTTTTTTTGAATTTAATGGGGTTTTAAATTTTATATAGTAGTAAAAATAATGATATTATAAGCTATTAAAGTTTTATTTGTAATTTATTAATATTTATATATTGATATCATTATTTTAGAGTGACCCTTATGGTATTTCAATGTTATTTATGATAAAAGGGAATGTTTAAAAAAATAAGAATTTATTTTGGATTTTATACTCTTATGACTCACCATTGATGGTATTTATGACCAATATAAAAGTTTTTTAAGATTTTAGGTTAAAATATGAAATTTTTATTGGTGTATTGAGGCTAGATTTTTTCGTGCGAGAAAGGGTGAAGATACAAGATTGTTTTTAAAAACATTATTCATTCTTGATTTAAAATAATTTATTAGAAATATTATGTTTTGATTTGAGAATTTTAGTGTCATGTGATCTACTATTTATATTTCCACATAGACTAGTTGGGTTCCCCTAAGGAGGACTATAATAAAAAATTTAGTTATACAATAATAAGATAACATCAAGTGATTAATAGATTATTCCTTAGTAAATATTTTAGATAGTCCTATTTTTTCATATATCCTATTGGACTCATTTCATGATGATGATACTCATGATATAAATTAAATTGGTAATAATATATAAATGGTTTGAGCGTGCGGATTTAAACTCTTTTATTATAATATAATAAAATTTTATTATAAATTTGGTATCAAAAATAAAATAAATAATGTTATAAATTTTTCCATAAAGTTATTATTTAAATAAAATAAATATTTAAATAATTTTCTTTTCAAACCAACATGTGAATTTTACCTTAAAATGGAAATGTATAATATATTTATAGGAATATTATTATGTTATATACTAACTCCCTAAAATAACACCTTTAGTGTGCTTATATATTTCTATTTTTACTATATTCAATGTATAAAATGATGTTCCCTATTTTATAGGACTTAGAGCATGATATCCGAAATAGATCTATGGAAGTGGTGGTATATAGAGAAAATCATATGTTATGTGGCGTTAGATATTTTTTCAATTTTTTTTGTTATGTTAGGATATATTTATTGGATACCAGTTCTATATAATTTTTATTTTGTATCTATTCATTTGAGTGTTAAGTAATTTTAATTGGTCTTGTATGACTTGAATTTAAGTTATTGGATATTTTTTTAACAGTAATTATTCATTTATATGATTCATGTTTATTTTTTTATTGTTGAATGGAAAGTATCATGTATGGAAATATATTGTTCAATTCCTACGAAAAATACTTACTATTTTATATTATTTATTAAGGGAATGTTGTTCCCATATTTTACATGTGATATCCATAGAACATGGTGTAAGGACCTGACATTAAATAATCCATAAATTTAATCATTATTAAATAATTAACTATATTTAATTTAAATGGTCTTTATGGATTAGAGTTTTAGAAAATTAAGTCATAAATATTTCATAACAAACCCATATATTATGAAGTGAAAAATTATTTTTATTATCTATTTTTCCCATAATATAAAACTTTTAAAATGAAACATGTTTTCTTATTATGAAAAATCATCATGACTTTTAAATTGATTCTTTCTTTATTCTTAATCTTTATTAAACCATATGAAAAGTTTTTTATAAAAAACATTTTGGGGGTTCAAAACCCATTGAGCGCAGATTACTGTAGCAGTACTGTAGCGGTACTGTAGTAGTGGTGGTACTGTTGATCGGCAGGTACTGTAGTGGTGACAGGACACTGTAGCGGCGGTAGGGCACTGTAGCAGTGGCAGGTACTGTAGCAACCGGGTTACTATTCACAGAATGGGCCTTGGACCAAAAATTTGGGCCTACAGGCTATGTAATGGGAAACATGACCACTAAGCCTTCAGGCTATGTAATGGGTCTCCCTCTACCCAGTTAAAAAGATATAATTGCTTTGATTTAATAATAAAATGAAGCTTCAGCCCCAACCTTTAAAAAAATATGACAAACTTTTTAAAATGTTGGATGAGCACAAAAGAACAGTAAGGGACATAAAAGAAAGAAATATATTAGTCCAGTGAAAAATATGAAAACTCATACATTTTTTTACCTTTATTACAATATTATTTGGTTTCATGAAATAAATCACATCGACATAAAACACACATACTTTTTTATAAATACAAACATTTAAAACACATAGTATGAAAATATAAATCCTTTTAGTCAACTTAGAGAATTATACTCATAACCCATACTAAAATTATGTTAGAAATAAATAGATTCAATTAAATCCATAGGATAAAAAACGTTGGTTGAATCCCTAATTTTTTCCTTTGAAGACAAGGAACATTACCCAATACATTTGAGAATTATGTCGGGATCACTTGTTTATATAAGCTGTATCGGACTCACCCATTCATATAAGATGTATTAGGATCACACATTCATATAATTTTTATTAGGATAAAATTATCAAGTACTATATATTGAATAAAATATTTTAATATTTCATATTTTCATCTTAAAACATGGGATTTTTTTTAAAACTCATATATTAAGAATTTTTCGATATCAAAATAAAAATTTCCCTTTAAAAACCAATTTCAAAAATAAAATAATTATAAAAAAGGGAATAAGGAGTTTTATTTGAATATAACATGGAATATTATATATGAAATAAAAATATCAAATAATGGTTATGGCGGTGAGAAAATCCATTGACACCGTATATGTCAAAATAAAACATTCCTTTTTTCCTTTTGTAAAAAAATTCAAAATGTTCCATATTAAATTCATAAAAAGATTCATTTTGAAAAAAATCATAAGAAATTAAAGAGACACAAAATTCTATTATAATTTATTTTTTCTATATAAATTCATCCATATAATATTTTTTTAATATTGACATGGGGAAAAAATTAGAAAATAAATCTTCAAAACATTTAAAATGAGGTTATAAGTTAAAGTGCACCTTAACTTGAGTCTGATTCATCACATATTTTTTTATTAAATAATAATAAAATTATGTCAATTATTTAATTAATATTTTTTAAAGTTTATTATTCTTTTTATTTTATTTATTATCATGTTATATATAATTACTTAATAAATTAAATTCACATCAGATGTTTTGATGATATTCAGATCATATATCCGGAATGACATTGGTAAGATGAATATTATAAAATTAGATATTAATAAATCACAAAAAAAATAATAATAATTAAATAATTATAATAATTATAAATTAATTATACTTTTAAAACCAACCAATAAATATTCTTATAAAAAATGAATTACGTTACAATCATGAAGAGAGTCGGCTTTACGTACGCATGACTAACGTTTCTGTTTTCCAATGATCATGATAAAAATAAGGTATGTATATTTCATCTTAATAGAATTATTATTATATAATAAATATTATAATATATCTTTAAATAATTTATATATATCATCCATGTGATGCAGTATTGAAAAATGAATCACATCGCTTCGTGGAGGTGGTAATTCACATGTACTAACAAACGACATTATCATTCGTCAATGGATGTAAAGGTAAGGAAATAGATGATTTATTAAAATTAAATAATTATAATAATTTCATTAATATCATATTTATAAATTTTACACCTCATTTAAACTATCCATTAGAGGTGGTGATGGAAAACAAATTACATCAGTTCGCGAGGCGGTAGTCCACCGTACACACAGAAGACAGTTTTTCCCATCTTACGAAAGGGAAGACAAATATAAGTTATAAAACTAACATAAAAACATATAATAATATGGAATATATTGGTGTTATTATTTAATAATGTTTTAAGAATATTTTGAGGAGGTATAAGAAGGAATAAAACTAAATAATTATATCACAAACTATACCTCTTCTTCTGAAAACCTCCTTTTCATCACATCTTAAGCTTTCTAAGGTTCATATTATGCCCAAAATAATACCTCTAAACTATGTGTATGGATCTTATGAAATGATTTTGGTAGGTATTTTTTGAACCAAATGGAACTTGAAGTGTGCAGAAAAGAGTAGAGGTGGTACCCTTTTATAAATGAGTGGAGGGATGTTGTTGGAATTTCTTAAACTATTAAATTAATATAAATTAATTTTCATTTAAAAATAGATAAAATTTGATATAATTAGAATATAATATTATTATGAGTCTAAATAATCTCATAAAATAAAATTTTGATAATTTTAGGTGTTTTTTTCACCCTTATCTATTTGTTTCCCATTAACCCTTTTGATAATTATCATGATATCAATGTGTTTTTACGCTTTAGTGGTCAAGAAAGTTAATATAAGGGGAAAATGACTCATAAATGGATCATGGTTGATATTTTAAACAATATTCCATTCAATTTTCAGAATATATTATTTTTTTATGAATTTTAAATTATTCTAAAAAATATTTTTTATTATAAAGTATCATTAATGTTATTTTTGGAAATATATGAAATATTTTAATAAAATATGTGTCTAACCCTATAAAATGGTTCCAAAATTATATGAATTATAAGTTAAGTAGTAAATTATCTCAATATAATCATTAAATAAACGTTTGATGTTTTTAGATATCATTTTAATCCTTATCTTTTGGTTTAACCCCTTGGTTAACCCATTTAAACCTTAACTATAGTAATGTGTTTTTCAATATTTAAGGGTTATAATTTTACTTATATGGTGAAAATTGGTTCATAAATGTAAAAGGAATTAAAATTTGTACCATTTATAATTGTAATTATCCTCTTTAATTTTTTTATAATTTTAAACAAATTAATTAAAGATTAGTAAATATAAAATATCATTATTGGAAATTTTTACACTATTCATTTAGTTTGACTTTAAAGACAAGAATATGTAAGTGGGTTTCAAATATAAAAATTTAAAACTTCCCTAATATTTTATATTGATCTCTAATTTTTTTGTGACACTATCATTCATCCAAAAAAATATTAATTTTGATGTTTTTAAAATCATTTACTTGATTTTTTTACTACCAGTATAATCATTGTGTTGGTGTTGCACAAGAGTTTAAGGAAATTATTCAATCAATAAAAATTAAAAATAAATTTAAATGATAAAAAATTAATTAATATTTTAAATAAATATTTATAATAAAAATTTATTTGTTTTTATTTATGTTATAAAATAGTATATATATTAAAATCAAGAGAGTGATATTTTTGACTTTATCATTTAATTAAATGATATAATGTTATAATTAAAGTAAAGTAGAAAGAAATTACCATATTTTAAAATTTGGGATGTTAATGGTATAAAAAAATCATAAAAGGAAATTAAATAAATTTTTTGGGTGATTTTAAAGCCTTATCCCATAGTTTTAATCTTACGTTACCCGTTTTACTCTTACTCAGTTGATAGACATCTACTAAAGTTACTATTCAAAAGTACTAAAACTAAAATGGTTATATTTACCAAATTTGGGATTTCTAATTAAAAATATGGAATCAATTTTTTAATATTCAATTTCTAGAAGTGATATAAATTAATTTAAAATTAAACGTGAAAACAAGATGAAGAGTTATTTTTAGAAAAATGAATTTTCAAGAATAATATGATCTTACATTAAATTTATGACTAGTAATCATTATTATAAGAATTTAAATTCATATATATAGGTATATAATCTATAAATTTCATTAAAATAATTTATAATTTTGGATTATTTTAATTAATTAAAACAGAAAAATATTATTCACTTAAAAATAGTTTTATAAAAATGCATTTTTAATCATAATAATAAAATTATAACAAAACAAAGTATAGTGATGATTAATATGAATTTAATTAGATTATATCAAATTATAGGATAATTATGTTACTTTAGGATAAAATTTTACTTTTAAATTTATTTATTTAATGAAAATAAATGAAATTTTTATAAAGAGCGGTATTTTTCATCATTCACTGAAAAATCAATATTTTCAGAAAAATAAAATAATTTCACCATAAGATAACATTTTCATAATAAATTAATTAGTGAATTTATTTTGAAAAAATAGTTTTTCTAAAATTTTCATAAATAAATTATAATATTCACTCACAAAAACCAATAAATAACATGTTCCAAAGAAAAAGTATTTTTGAAGAATAAAATGACTACTAAAAATTAAGTGATTATTTTCTAAGTATTAATCAATAAATTTTTATTGAGTAATACCTTTATATATATATATACATATTTCATAATTAATTTAATACTTTTCATACCTACTAATTTGATGTCTATTTTATAATTATAACATTTAAATATTAATATTTCATGGTTTGTTTAAGCTCATTGTTACATGTTTTATAAGCTATCGAACAAAGTGTTATTTTAAAATCTCAAGATATTATATTCTAAAAAATTTAACAAATTTCATAATCACAATTTGAACATGTTATTGGTAATCAAAGTTTTTATGTAACACCCTATATTTTTATGAGTTATTATTTTTTGATTTAATTTAATCTTTTTGATGTTTTGAATTTCACACAACACTGAATATAACTTTTTTTCTATGAAATCACTAATTTATTATTATTTTTTTAAAAAAAAATCAATATTATACTATAATTAAAAATTATATTAGCTTTAAATACACACAATTCTATGTATGGATTGTGTTATATGCAATACTGAGTTTCTTCTATAACTTATGTGACACACCAGACCTAGTTTTACCAAACTACAATATACTATTAATAATATTATTAAAATATTATTAAAGTTTCCACCTAGAAATTGTAATGGAGGTTATGAATAAGATTAATTAAATAAAGAAAATATGGTTTAAATATGTATATAAGAAGATTTATTTGGTGACAAATTAACTAGAAATGAAAATAAAACCCTTTTGAAAATATAGGAAATCTTTTGTTGGAAAACTATATTTATGAAATCAAACATGTTTTACATCAATAAATTAATTAAAAAACTTTTGATAAATTATTTTAATTACATATATATATATTATATTAAAATTTCCCATTATGTGTTTTTTATACAAGATATAGGAATAAATTCAATTTTACGTATAAATATATATATTTTATAAAAGGTAATTTTACCCCCTTTTAATGGCGCACCTATTTTAAATATAATTTTTTAAAATTTTATAAATTTTATTTGAAAAAATAAACTTAATTTTTGAAATCATAATATCAAAATTTAATTTGGGCACATTTTTGGTATTTTTCTGAGAAGTTTCATTTTTTGATGAATAGTGAAAAACATTAAATTTTAATTGAAAAATACATTTTCATATAATTTATTTATATAGTTAAATTATATTTTAAATTGATTTTAAAGTATATTTAGATAAATTATACATATATCAATAAAATATTGTCTATTTTAATCAATTTCACATTGAAATTGGATATAAAAATGTTTCAAACTTTCGAACTTCTTCACTATAAATACTCATCATTTCATCCCGTCTACATGATTAATTTTAAATTAATTTCTATCACTTATGTGATTATAATTGTAAAAAATGGATTCCATATTTTTAATAATCATAATTTATAATTTCTAATAAGGTCAACATAATTTTTGACCAAAATTATTAGTGAAAGTAATTAAAATTAGTTAATGTAGTTAAGGTAAAAACGAGTTTACTTAGTGCTTAAAATTTAAATTAAGAGGACAAATAATGAAGACACATGTACAAAATAAATTTTATGGAAATATTTAGACCATATACTCAATTTTATCTAAAATTAAATATTATTGGAGTCACATTATGTAATGGAGACCTCTCAATAGTGTTTACCTTTTTATATTTACAAGAATGCCACTCCTCCTCCACTATAAAAGGGAATTTACCCACCTCACTTATTCACACATCTAAATCCATTTTTATTATACCAAAACTATCCAAATATCCTAAAAACTTACATTACTTAATCCTTGAGGACTCAATTTTATCAGAAATCCAACCAATGAATCCCTTTGGTGAAAACAAAAAGGAGTTGCCCAAAGAAGAGGTAACATCCTTCGATAAGCACTTGTGTTTTATTTTTTTTCCTCCACACATAAATTATTCTAATTACATGATTATATAATAATATAAGTATCCTAAATATACTTATATGTTTTTATATTAAGTTTATGACCTACACTAACACACACTTTCATGAAATGGGATATGCAATCATCATTTGTGTGTATGACATACTACCGCCTCATGAACTGATGTCGTTCGTTCTTCCATTACCACCTTCAAGGTTTTTAATAATGATGTAATTACTATTTTTATATTATTTATATGATATTTATTATTTATTTATTATTTTTAAATTATTATATAACACATAACTTCATGCTTTCCATTTTGTGGGAATACGATAACTTCATTTGTGGATATGTGGACTACCGCCTCCTCAAAGCGATGTGATTCATTCACACTTTACATGGAATGTATTAAGGAAAATTTTAGTAAAATTATATGATATATATTATATAATAATTATATTTCAAAGATAATATATCTATATATATATCATTTACTTTTCTTTCTTTAAACACATGACAAGAAAATGAAAACATCGTTCATGCATACGTACGACCTACCGTTTCCATGAATAATGTATTTAATTTCATATTTATATCATTTATAGATTATTATAAATACCTATATAAAAAATATATATGATAATTATATAATGTTTTATATTCTATAAATAAGTAAATCATGATCTAAGTAATAGGACCAATATTAACAAGTCAAAACATGTAAGAAAAACAAAGCGGTTATTACTGAAAACATAACTTTAACTTGTAATTACTAATAAATGGGTAATATAAAGTCATAATAAAATCATATATGGTATGAAATATAAGAATATGGATATTTGTTTGATTTATAATAAACTTATATTCATTATAAATAGAGTTTTAATGTGTACAAAGTAAGTCAAGTCTTAAGTTATGAGTTTTATTGTCTCACTTTTATTTATGTGAGATATATGATACATTTACCAATTATTATTATTTTTTGGTGTATATACAGAAATATTAAATGGTATATCATGGATTTAATTTATTTAATAATATTAAAGGTTTAAATTTATTTTATTATTTCATGGATCTTATGATTAAAAAGTTACTCACATAGTATAGGATTTTCATCTCACTTTTATTTTCTGTGAGACACAGGCCATGATCACCACCTATTTCTTGTATGTGGAGTGTGTAATACCCATGAATGTATTATATTATTATTATACTTAGAATTATTATGATTTAAATATCAATTATAGTATCTCTCTTTCATGGAGTTTACAGTTCAAAAGTTACTAAATCAGTAAAGTAATTTTTTCTTAATTTTCTTTCTTTGAGACACATGTCATGTTATGAACCTATATTTTTTTACGAGGTGTATATACTGCCCTTTGAGATGTTATCTCGTGAATATAATTATTTTCATGATATTATAAGATTAATTTAATGTTATTAATTCATGGGGATTATGATTCAATTTTACCAAACTGGTACAAGTTTATTGCCATAATCTCATCGTTTATCGAGATTGGTTACAATTATGCTTCCATTAAAGAAATATTATGATCTATATCTTAAGAATTATCATGAATTTTATTGTACTCCATTTTATTAATGATATAATAAATTAATGGCAACATTTTCCCACTATTGTTTACTTAATATAATTAATAATTTTGTTTAAGAAAATATGACTTTATTTCTCTCTTCGGCCTAGAATCTGTTTTATTCAAAAACCGCATTTTCTAAAAATGGTTTTTAAAAATGTATAAAATGATATTTTTACCAAATTTTCAAGGAAAATTATTTTTTAAATATTTTATATTTTAAGAAGTGTTTAAAATGGTTTTCAAAGAATCCTTTATACGTGTAAGAACCCGAGTTTTTAGAACGAGTCAAAATCCTGACCCCGTTTAAATTTTTGACTTGTTCCTGAAGAAACTGGGAAAATTTGGGATGTTCTGGAAATTTCCAGACTACATGCCATGTACCCTAAAGTACACGCCGTGTATGGGTTGGGTGTTTACCGACCGTGTGCTTTCCAAGTACATGCCGTGTGATGACCGTGTAAGAATTTCTTACTACATGACATGTAGTTATAGACACACCGTGTACCCTTGACCCTATGGAGGCCATACATGGCGTTTAGGCCTGCTGGCTGGGTAGAATGTCTTTATCAAGTACACAATGTGTACTATTTTTACACGCCATGTAGATGGGCCATATATGGGGATATACATGGAATTTTGGGGATGTCGTCCGGGTAAAGAATTACACACCGTGTACCCCTAGGTACACGTCGTGTAGTCAGTCGGAAAGTCTACGGTGGAATTTTAGCCATCATATGAACAGTAAAATGATACACACTGTGTACTTAAAGTACATGCCATGTATTTTCTTTCTTTTTTTTCTAAAATGGGTAGTAGCCTCGTATTGAGGCAGAACCTCAAACCCTCGATGGGTTTGAGCGGGGAGAGCCGACTGGGACTTCAAATCCCTCTTGTTTCTTCATCTGATGCCAGATTCAAACACCGTTTAATCCATTAGAACCCCCTCAGTAAGGCCTTGATTCTTCATGAGCCATTTTTCTTGATTTTTGTTCCAGAACAAGTTATTTGGGTTTGAGAGGTTTTGATTATTTTGTAGATCTACCACATTTTAGACCAAATTGGAGGCTGTTATCAGAGGAGTATCATCATATGAGTCTCAAGTAGGTGGTGCATACCTCTTTTTGTGTTTTATTAGACTTTGGGTGGCACGAACTATGGAAAATTTTTGGGTATTTTGAGTACGACCCTGTATTACCTATTATTGCTTGTTTAACTGTTATCTAACCTATGGGATGCCTTTGGGAATGCCCTGTTACCTGTTTTTCTTGAGCAGGGCTGGGTGAGTGGCCATTACTCACCAGGGCATTTTGGCCGGGGACTTCCAAAATGGTTATAATTGTTTTGTATTGTTTAAACTATTGAGTATGGTTTATTGAACCTGATATGAATTTTTGGAGAACTTAGAAACCTCAGTGATGGTTTGGGACAACACTTTCTTAGTGATTTTCAACTATTTAGATGTTTTTTCCTGTTTATGTGTTCTGTTAAAATTTGTATATATTTAATTACTGAATTGCATATGCTAGAACCTTTGGGTTGTGTTAGGCATGGCCTAGATATTCTTGAGTGATGCTGATCACAAGTTGGGCTTGGCCTGGGTTACGTTGGGTGGTTCTGACCACGAGATTGGGCGTCATGGGAATCGACTTGAGGCAGAGTGACTGTCAGGTTGGGCATGGCCTGGGTTACTAGGATGGCGAGGCCATCAGACTTGAGTGGCATGGTCACAGGGACTTGAGGTGTCAGAGGTGTTGTGTCTTGGGTACTATTTTGGTGATTACCGCTCACCCGAAACTATGAGTAGTGTGCACATAGAGAGACTTCATGATGAGGTGTTTTTGACCACTCATGTGGGTATAGGCCCCCATTAGTTTCGGTTTAGGTACTTTTTATTTGGGGATGCTTTCCATAGGAAGCCACGTGGAAGGTGAGGACACTTCAGGGGATAGCATTGAGGCTATCGGGTTGGGGGGAAGAGGATCACTGTGATTTGAGGGAAGAACTTTCTATCCCTCCGGTTCCTTTGTTTTGAGGGAAGACACCACTGTCCCTCTGGTTACTTTATTTGAGGGAAGACATCGCTGTCCCTCCAGTTACTTATTTGAGGACAAACATTTCTATTCCTCCGGGTTACTATTTCTTGGGCATGCCTTCGGGATGTAGGTACTTGAGACACACGGTGTCAGGGGGCACATGGTGCCGAGTTACATGACAGAGATTCCGACATTGGCCGAAGCCGGTGACACTCCATGGTAGCTGCTGAGAACCAGTGGAGTTTGTGTTTATTTTTGAATCATACTATTTACTATTTTCCTTATAAATGCATGCCTGCTTAAACACTTATATTAGGTACGCACCATTGGGTGGTATCCTACTGAGATTTGTCTCACACCCTGCACGGGCCCTTCGGGACATGTGCATACTTTATGGATTTACACGTAGGAAATAGGTTAGCTTCAGGAGCTGGAATGCAATAGATATTGCATGGAGATGGTATGGACCTTGAGGTCTTGCCTAGTTGGAGTATACTTTGTTTTTATTTCTTTACTATATCAACATGCTTACTTGTTGTAGCTACAGATGGTTAGACATTGGCACCATTTTTATGTATGAATATGTATGACCTTATTTGAATGCATGTTTTTTGTTCAGTAGTAGTTACAATTGATCAACATAATGTTGTGTTTACTTTCCACTGTTGTTGTTATATTTATTGCTTCTATTGTTTATCGATAATGAATGTGATTTCACTCTGTGGGTCTGGTTTAAGTCTGCTGAGTCATTTATTCTGTTTCATCTTTATTATTATACTCATACTAGTACCCTTTTTATCCTCTGAGAGGGTATAGCCTCCCCACTATACCTATAAGACCTTCGCTGATAGTTGGTAGCCTTTGGTGTTCGGGGAGGTGCACCTAAGGTAGTAACACCCGACCCGTTTAGCACTGTTTGGGTGGCTGTTCGGGTCCGGGTCGTTATAAAACGTTTTCATGGTAGTTTTCAAAGATTTTTTTAGCAAAATGATTTATGTTTTAAAAATAATTCTTCAAATAAAAAATTATATTTTCTATAAGAAATGTTTTTTAAAGATATTTAAAAATTATTTTCCATATAAGATGACATCCGTTGGTGTTACCTATTTCTTACAAGGGATACGATCAAATAATACCATACATATTCCTTCTTGAATGATTTATGTTTTGATTGAATGATGTATATAAAACCTGTTTCTCTTCTATAAGTTATATAATTTTGAAACCTGCTTCTTTTACTAGGTTATACTTTGATGACATGATCATGAAACCTATCTATTTTCCATAGGTTATGATATGATGACATGTTTACGATACCCATTTCATTTCATTGGTTATGATACGATGATTTTTTATGATCTTGTGTCATAAGTACATATGATTTTATTATGTGATGGGTGGTATCTATATCCCCCTTCAATACATTGGGTAATGATGAATAACCCATGAGTATATATGTTATACATGAACTTGATTACATTTTTATAGTGTTATGATTTAACCTTGTTACATGTTCACAATGTTATGTGTGAAACTGATTACATGTTCATAATGTTATGCATGGATCTGGTTGCATGTCCATATGTTTTTGCATCAACCTAATTACATGTTCACAATGTTATGAGTGAACCTTATTACATGTTCAAAATGTTATGAATTAACCTAATTACATGTTCAAAATATTAAGCATGGACCTGGTTTCATTTTCATAAGTTTTTGTGTGAACCTGATTACATGTTTACAATGTTATGTGTAAACTTTATTACATGTTCACAATGTTATGTGTGGTCCTAGTTTCATGTACATATGTTTATATGAGGGCATTATTTCATTCCCTTAACTTAATGAGTGAAACTATTTCTATTTAAACATGTTCACAATGTTATAATCTAACATGTATGTTAGAAGTCTATGTCTTATGCTATTATTATTCTCTCATGACTCGTTTTCTTTGATTATATTATGATTCATGTCTTATAAACTTCCAATATGTATGACATGGACCATGATTATAATATTTGATATGAATTTTATGATATTAAAATGTTATGTTCATGTTCTCATACCCTTATGTCAATGTAATGCTTACATATCTCCTTTATCTTTACCCTTACAGAGTATATGATCTCACCCCTTCTTTTGTTTCCTTTACCCAAGTTACAAAGAAAGGTTTTAAGTAGGATTAATAAAGGGAAAGATATTTATGGTGTATATTGAATATCTTTCACCAAATTTGAATAATTTTTTACAGGTTTCCAAAGACACTAAACTATTATGGTTCTCATGCATGTACTTTTGTAATGTGCTAAATATTCATCTAAAATGATGTAATATCCATGTATGTTGATCCTTGGTCTCTATATTTGGTATCAAAATAAAGTTTAGTCAACCTTTGGAAACTAGGATAAGAAAAATTTAGTGAGACCCTTGGGATATTTCTAAGGATATGTCTAGGGATGTCTCTAAGGACAAGTCTAAGGATGATTCAAAGTTTCAGAAAATGTCCTATAATTTTGGTAAAGGATTGGTAGAGTGGTTTACAAGAAATTACATCTTTGTCTAGATACTATAAGTGGATATCTTAGGAAAACAAGAATGTATTTTAAATAAAAGGACAAAAGAAAGTAACCATAAAGAGAAAATGAAAATTTTAGTTAACACAATGGATGAGAATAATATCCTCCCTAAGGTATGATTGAATTTTGAATTCTTTAAATGTGGAAAGTATGGGAATTATTCAAATAAATGTATTAGGGGAAATCTAATGAAGTAAATATGAAATGTTTCAAGAGTAATGGTCTTTCTACTAATGATGAAGAGACCATGACTGACATAATAAAGGTATGTTTTTTTCTAATAGTATTGTTTATAAGAATGCTTAAATTGAGTAGACATGATTCATATTTAATATTTTTGGAAAGAAGTATCAGGGAATAAGATAATGAATATTAGTTAATGGATTAATGAAGAGGTGGAATGATTGAAGTATTAATGTATTTGAATTCAAGGATTATGTTATTTGAATTATAAATTATAAATTATAAAAGGATTTTTTGTAAAAGCATTTATTTAAGGATTTTAAAGAATATGTTAAAATGATACTGAAAAAGTTATTTAATAGAAAGGTTACATTAAGGGAAGGTAAACTTAATATGTTCCCGATGATGAGAAAATGATATTTAGTATGGATGAAGAGATGATGATATGGATAATGTAAATTGGATAGTATTTATGATCATAGGAGTGATAAAGGATTTGTTTACAAAGTGGTTTTTGCTATCATGGGTGGAGATTACGACATTTAAGGAATATATCCAATGATCTTTGGAATAATAAAGTATGGATGTTTTCAATAACATTTTATGGTAATTCAGGTTATTACCATTTTTTAAGAGAATACATGATAAAGGTAATCACATGTTTGGCATATGATAACCAAGATCTACTTTGTGATATATGGGTGATAAATGTTAAGTTGTTTTTCCGAAATTTAGTGACCTTCTTTCTAAAGTTTTGGATTTTAAACTTTCAAAAATGTTACAAGGTTAACCATTTATGAAATGGTTTAAGTTAAAAATTTAGATGAGGTTCTAGAGATTAAAATATTAACTCACCACATGAGGATTTATGTATATTGGATAAATTGTGCTAACCATTTTTTTGTGATGTTAAATAAAGATAGATGAAATAGAAAAAAATTATATTTACAGATCTCATTATTTTGTAATACTTTAGGAATAAAAAATTCACCTTCATTTCTTGAAATAATAGATAAAGTGGAAACTCATCAAGGAACAATAAAGGGTGATATTGTACTGAAATCAAGTAAGTATATGTTCTCATAAACATTCTTCAAATTTAGTAAAAAGGGACTTGAAATAAAATGTTATTCCATTATTATCATTTTTTGTGATATCAATAACCCTTTTCAAGTCTCTTTGGGTTATGGATTTATGATCCTTAACTTTCTCCTAACCATGATCTCTATAACTCTCCATAAGAACTTGATAGTTATATTTCTCTTCCATGTCAATGTTTTCACTTTCCACCTATGTTCTCATATACAGAAACCTAGTTATGAGTTACTTTGGGTAACCATTGTGTTTCCAACTTTCCCTTTATAAAGGATGTTTTAGTATTCATATTTATGATGTGGGTTTCTATAAAAGGAACTTTCAAGTAGTAAAACTTTCATAAAATAAGTGATTTTTTATGGATAAATTCATTTTAAGGGGTGTAGAATGTAATACCTTGAGTTTTTATGAATTATTATTAATATATTTAATTTAATCTTTTTTATATTTTTCATTTCATGTAACACTGAATATAACTTATGTTATATGAAAGAACCAAGTTATTATTGTTTTGTATGCAAAACCAAGTCAATTTTATTCTATATGAAACACTTATATTATCTTTCTATATGAGAAACACTATGTTTGGATCATGTTACACACAATGTCAAGTTCCTTCGATAACTTGCGTGACACACCATACCTAGTTTTACCAAACTACAACGTACTATTAATATTATTATTAAAATATTATTATAGCTGTCACCTAGACGTTGGAATGGTGTTTATGAATAATATTAATTAAATAATGAAAATATGTTTTACACATGTATATAAGAGGATTTATTTTTTTACCAATTAACTAGAAATGAAAATAAAATCCTTTTGAAAATATAAGAAATCTTTTGCTGGAAAACTATATTTATGAAATAAAACATATTTTACCTCACTAAATTAATTAAACCACTTTTAATAAATTATTTTATTGATATATATATATATATATATTATTTAATGTTCATATTAGGTGTTTTATAGAAAATAGATAAGAATAAATCCAACTTTACGCATAAATATTTTTTTAAAAGGTAAATTTATCACCTTTTAATGGAGAAATTATATTAATTTTTTTTTTGACATTTTATTAAAATTTATTTTATAAAATAAAATTAATTTTTGAAATAATAATATCAAAATTTACTTTGGATAATTTTTTGATATTTTTCTGAGAAGTTTCATTTTTTGATGAATAGTGAAAACACTGAATTTTAATTGAAATCTGCATTTCACCTGTTTATTTATATAATTAAATTTTATTTTAAATTGGTTTTGAATTATATTTAGATCAATTATAAATATATTAACAAAATTTAGGTCATTTTAATCAATTTTACATTGAAATTGGATATAAAAACATTTCAAACAGTTGAACTTCTTCGCTTTAAAAACCCGTCATTTCATTCCGTCTAAGGGATAAATTTTAAATTAATTTATACCAATTATGTGATTAGAATTTGTTAAAATTGATTCCATATTTTTAATCAGAATAATTTATTATGTATATTATGGTAAAATTAATTTTTTACTAAAAGGATTAGTGAAATTAATTAAAATTAATTACAACAGTTAAGGTAAAAATGAGTTTACTTAGTGGTTAAACATTAACTTAAGTGAAAAAATAACCTAGAAATTTTTACAAAATAAATTTTATGGAAATATTTATACCATATCCTATATTTTCTCTAAAATTATATATTATTGGAGGTACATGATATAAGGAATACCTCTCAATAGTGTTTACCTTTTTATATTTACAAGAATGCCACTCCCCTCCACTATAAAAGGGAACTCACCCCCTCACTTATTCACACCTATGAATCCCTTTTTATCAAAAAAACTTTCCCAAATATCCTCCAAAATTAACTCACTTCATACTAGAGGACTCACTTTGGGTATAAATACAACCAAGTAATCCCTTTGGTGCAAACCGAAAGAAGTTACCCAAAGAAGAGGTTACATCCTTCGATAAACACTTTTGTTTTATTTATTTATCCACCCCTCAATTATTATTATTACATACTTATAAAATAAATTTAGTATTATAAATATACTTATATTTTGTTATTTTAAGGTTACAAACTACTATAACACTCACTTCCATCAAATGGGATACATAATCATCGTTTGCGTGTATAGCAGAGTACCGCCTCACGAACTGATGTCCTCCGTTCTTCCATTAACACATTTTAAGGTTAGTAATAATGATGGAATTACTGTTTTTATATGATATATATTATATTTATGATTTATTTATGCTTATTTAATTTTATATAACACATACCTTATTGATTTTAATTTTTTGGGAATACGATAACTTCACTTGTGGACGTGTGGACCACCTCCTCCTCAAAGCGATGTGATTCATTAAAACTTTATATGGAATGTATTAAGGATGGATTTGGTAAATTTATATAATATAAATTAAATAATAATTCAAATATAAATATATTATATATATTTATATATCATTTACTTTTATTTATTTAAAAATAAGATAAGAAAATGAAAACAACATTCATGTGTATGTACAACCTACCATCTCCATGAACGATGTATTTCATTTCATATTTATATAATTTATATATTATTATAAATAATTTTATACTGAATATATATGATACTTATATCATGCTTTAAATTATTTAAATACATAAATATTGATCTAAGTAAGAGTACCAAGAATTACAAGTCAAAACATGTAAGAAAAATAAAGCATTTATTACCTGAAACATAACTTTAACTTTGAATTGTTAATAAATGGTTAATAAAAGATCATAATAAAATAATATATTGTATGATATATAATAATATTTTTTTATGGTATATGTATAATAAAATTATATTTATTATACAGGATTTTTGAACAGGTACAATGAATGTCAATACTTATGGTAAGAGTTTTCTCGTATCACTTTTATTTCTATGAGATATATGCAATATTCACCACGTATTATTGTTGTGTGGTGTATATAATGACCTATAAAATTTTATATCATTAATTTAATTTATTTAATGATATTTAAATATTTAATTGATTTTATTATTTCATGTATCTCAAGATTCAATAGTTACTCACATAGTATGGGATTTTTGTCTCACTTTTATTTTCCATGAGACACAAGCCATGATCACCACTTATTTCTTGTATATGGTGTTTATAATTTACATTGATGTATTCTATGATTCTTATACTTTTAATTATTTTGATTTAAATATCCATTTTAGGATATATCTTTCATAGGGTTTATTTTTTAAAAGTTACCAAATAAGTAAAGTAATTTTGTCTCAATTTTCCTTCTATGAGACACATGTCATGTTATGAACCTATATTATTTTGCGAGGAGTATATAATGACCTTTGAAATGTTATATCAGGAATATAATTATTTTAATGACATTATAAGATTCATTTAATGTTATTATTTTATGAGGATTATGATTAAATGTTACCAAAGTGGTATAATTTTATTACTAAAATCTCATCATTTATCAAGATTGGTTATAATTATGATTCAATTGATGAAATATTATGATCCATATCTCAATAATTCTCGTGAATTTTATTCTCCTATGGTTATTAAGGATATCATAATGTAATGGTACCATTTTCCAATTTTTGTAACTTAATATAATTAAGAATTTTTTTAAATAAAATCCGATTTTATTTCTCTCTTAGGTCTGAAATATGTTTTATTCATAAACCATATTCTCTAAAAAAGGTTTTAAAATATGTTTTTAAATGATATTTTAGTATCATTTTCAAGGAAAAGGTTTTTTAATTTTTTATGATTTATTAAGTGTTTAAAATGGGTTTCAAAACTTCTTTTATATGTTTCAAGGTTATTTTCAAATAAAAATATTTTCAAAAGATTTTATGTATTAAAAAGTATTTTTCAAAGAGGAAAATATGTTTTCCACAAGAAATGTTTTTTTAATGTTTGTTCAAAATTATTTTCCATCTAATATATCATCTGTTGGAGTTACTTATTCTTTACTAGGGATATGATCAAATAATACCATTTATATTCCTTCTTGAATGGTTTTTGTTTTTATTTCATGATGTTTATGACACCAATTTCTCTTCCACGAGTTATATGATTTTTAAACCCACTAATTTTTCCGGGTTATGATTTGATGAAATGATTATGAAACTTGTCTCTTTTCCATAGGTTATGATATGATGACATGTTTATGATACCCATTTCATTTCTTGGGTTTTGATATGATGATTGTTTATGATCTTATGGTACACATATGTATGATTTTATTATGTAATAGGTGGGAACTATATCTCCATCCAATGCATTGGGAAACAATAAATGAATCATGAGTATATATCTTATGTGTGAACCTGATTATATGTTCACAATGTTATAAGTGAATCTTATTATGTGTTCACAATGTTATGCATGAACCTGATTGCATGTTCACAATTTTATGAATAGACCCAGTTTAATGCCCATATATTTATACGTGAACCTGAGTACATGTTAATAATGTTATGAGTGAACCTCATTACATGTTTCATGGAACTGGTTTCATGTCTATAAGATTATTTGTGAACCTGATTACATGTTACAATGTTATGTGTAAACTTGATTACATGTTCCCAATGTTATGTGTGGACTTGGTTTCATGTCCATAAGTTTATGAGAGGGCCTAATTTCATGTCCTTAACTTAGTGAGTGAACCTATTTCTATTTAGAAATGTTATCAATGTTATAATCTGATGTGTATTCCATAAGTATATATATTTTGAAAATGTTATTATCTCAATAATCACATTCTTTAATTACCTTATCATTCATGTCTTATGAAATAACAATATTTAGGCCATGAATCATGATTATAATCTTTGATATACATGGTATGATATTCAAATGTTATGATCATGTTCACATACCTTTATTTCCATATCATGATTATGTATCTCCTTTATTTTTACCCTTACTGAGCATATGAGATTACTCTTTCTTATGTTTCCTTTCCCCATCTTATAAAGAAATTTTTTAAGTATGATTACTAAAGGGGAAGATATTTACAAGAGATATTGAAGATCTTTCACTAAATTAGAATAATGTTTTTCAAGTTTCCAAATACACTAAACTATTATTTTCATCAGACATGTACTTTTTTAATGTTTTGAATATTCATCTAAAATGATTTAATATCGATTTATATTAAACATGGGTCACTGTATTTGACATTTGAAAATTCATTTTTTGAAACACCACATCATAAAAATGGTTAATAAAAATTCCTTTTGAAAATATGGAAAATGAAATATGAAGGTCATCTTGAATAACACATACTAGGTTTCCAAATAGAATAACATTAGCGGGAAGTAAAAAATATAGACTTGGTGGAAAAATTAATGTCAAAATAATGATGGAGAGTGAAAGAGAAAATTGATCATAAGAAATTTAATTATCATGAGAGAGTTAATAACTACAAAACTATAAATCAATGAGGTGTGAAAAAGACCATCGATTTGTCAGAAATGAAGGTAATAGGATAACATTTTTGTTTGAAGATATTTTTCATAGAGTTGAGGAATCCATTTACCATCTTAATTAACAACATAAGAAAATATACTTAGTTTACAAAAATAATTTCATCCTTTAATCAAATTTTACCGCAATATCATCTTTTTTATCAAATAATGAATATTTAATATTAGTTTTCTATACTTAAAGCACTAACATCAAATTCTATTAGATTATATAATTACATAAAAGGATAAAAATATATTCCTCCTTTATTTTAAAATAAAAAAATTAAATGTTTATAATAAGGTAAGATAATTCTCAAAATGAATAAACCTTTAAATGAAGAAATAACACATTAATATTCAAAATTCAATAGTAGTACCCAAAGTTCAAACTAAATCATTCCATAAATAACTATATTTAAAATTATTCAAAATATTCCCAACTAATATTAAAAACCATGGATTATAATGATTTTATCATATATTATTCCAATATAGATTTTTCATTTATCTCAAAATAAAATCAATCACTCTTAAAGCTTCATATAAAAATTTATAATCCACAACAATATAATATCAATGATATGCTAATAATTTCCATAAATATCCTAAATCAACATAAAGGCACATTAAAATTATATATGATTTGAAAAGATAATTCAAAATTTATTCCTCAAATAAAATACCATAATATTCTATTTAACTTAGTAATTTACTATTCCCCAAAATTATAGTGATATTCTTCCAAAATAACATTAATCACTTAATCAACAAATCACTTTTCAATCCCATGGTTATTTATATGGTAAAAAATAAGTTCCAAAAATCAACTTAATATTTATTTTTCCAATCATTTAATTAAAAATGATAAACTAACCATGAAATCAAATTGGCCAGTGGTAGGTGTTTCACCCTTGTTTCCCTTTGGTTGTGGGTTAAATCCCTGAAACCTTACTAGATACGATGAGTTGTAACTTGGACCACGAGTTATACTTTTACTAAAACTATATTAATATAATTCCTATAAATTTCCCAAAAGTATGATGAAAATTATTAAAAATAACCTTAATATCTTCAACATTAAAGAATGTTTTAACCTCAAAGTTTATATCAAACCTTTTATATTACATACCCCAAAATATAATAACATTCTTATAAAATAATCCTTTATATTAAACATAAGGGTTACATATACCCAACCCTCTAAAACGCCTCACAAAATATCATTGATCACCTAAAAATCCCATTACATAATACCAAAAAATGGGTTTCTAAACCTTTGAACTTATGATCAGCCTTATTTTTATAAACCCATGATGGTATCTATAACTGTTATTCTAGCCTCACATGAAAAATCGTAATATCTAAAGTTATTTTAAACATTTCCTCTAATACCAACTGTAAGAAACCATCCTTAAAAATATAGTAAATTGAATCATTAGAAAATAATTCACTTTCTTTCATTTTGAGGATATTTATGGTTTATATTTTTAGAGAATTAGGTCATAACTCTTACATGAAAAATCCATATATTACAAAGTGGACACTTCTACTTACTATCCATTTTTTCCACAATATAATTTTTTTAAATGAAACATGTTTTATTTTCATGAAAACTATTCAGGAATTATACCCTGAATTATTATTTGTTCTTAATCATCCTTAAACCCTGTTAAAAACAATTAAAAACATGGTATACACATAAAATCTTTGTAAAGTACATAAAATAAAGAAATCTATTAGTCTAGTGAAAAATAAGAAAACCCAAATTTTTTTACATTCATCACAATATTATTTGATCATATAAACTAAATAACATCCATATGAAAAAAACAAACCTTTTTCTCAAATAAAAAATTTAAAAACCATAGGAATAAAATAAAAATACTTTTAATAAATTTGAGTATTATATTCATAAACCATGTTAAACTAATTTCAGAAATAACATGACCCCAGTAAAATCCATAGTATAAAACAACCTGATTAACTCTTTAATTATTTCCTTTGATGACATATAACATTAACTAATGCATTGGATATATAAATAGGCCTCACTCGTTCCTATAAGCTGTACCGAGCTCACCTATTTGTATAAGATATATTTGTATCACTCGTTCATATAATATGTATCAGTATCACCCATTCATATAAGTTATATCATAATAAAACATCATCATCACTAATGTTAAAGTACCATATTATTATTAAATTTTTTTAATATTGAACCTTTTCATCTAAAAAACCTTGAAAAAATATTTTGAAATCATATTTAAAACATTTTTGGATATCAAAATACCCTTTCCTTTTCAAAACCCATTTTCAAAACTAAAATACCCCAAAAAGGGAAGAAAGGTTTTTTAATTAAAGTAAAAATTGAATATTATAAAGGTATAAAAAAAATAAAAAATAGCTACAATGGTGAGAAAATCCATTGGCACCACATACATTAAATTAGAATATTCCCTTTGGCTTCTGCAAAGAAAGTAAAAATGTTTCATATAAAATACATCAAAAGATTAATTTTTAAATTTTTTGTAAGAAATTCAAAAAATACTTAAAATTTATTTTATAATTCATTTATTTCCATATAATTATATCAACAAAATAATTTTCAGAATATGGATATGGAAGAAAAATATTAAAAATATTAATCTTTATAAAATTTAAAATGAGGCTTTAAGTTAATGTGTCTCTTACCTCGAGTATCACTCTTCACATAGGTTCTTTATCTTCCTGAATAAAAAAATTATTATATTTAATTATTTTTTTAGGAACATTTTAAATTTTATTATTCCTTTTATTTTATTTATTACCATGTTATATATAATTACTTAATCAATTAAGTTCACGTTGGATGTTTTGAAAATATTTGGCTCATATGTCCAGAATGATTTTGGTAAGTTGACTATAGTAAAAAAGGTCATTATTACATCATCCCCTAAAAAATAATCATGAAATAATAATTATTTTTATACATTAATTATACTTTTAAAACGAACCAGTAAATATGGTTATGAAAAATGTATTAAGTTACAATCGTGAAGACAGTAGGTCGTATGTACGCATGAGTAACGTTTTCATTTTCCAATGACCATGATGGAAATAAGGTAAGTATATTTAATCTTTAAATAATAATTATTATATCATAAATATAATATTATATCTTTAAATACTTTATATATATATATATATTATATGAGTGTGGTGATGAAAAACCTATCACATCACTTCATGGAGGTGGTAATCTACATATATGCATGAACGATATTATCATTTTTCAATAGATATAAAGTTAGTTTTTTGATATATTACATTTAAATAATTATAATTATGTCATGAATATAATATAGATGCATTAAATCCATAATTATAACCAGCCGTGAGAGGTTGTGATGGAAAATAAATTACATCAGTTCGTGAGGTGGTAGTATTTCGTACACACGAATGATATTTTAATTTACCAGTTGGTGGAAGAGGATATGGATATATGTTATTACATTAAAAGAAAAAATATCAGTATATTTAATATAATTTTATTTTTATTTCATCATGTTTGAATCATATTTTATGGAGGTAGAAGAAGGAATAAAACTAAAACAATCGGTTAAAATCTATGCCTCTTCTTTAGATAAATTAATTTTCTTTACACCTTAATCCATCTAAGGTTGGTATTATAACAAAAATAATAACTCTAGAATATGGGTATGGATGTTAGGAAGGTATTTTTTTAGGGAATATCCAAATAAAATGGATTTTTAATTTTTTAGAGGGAGGAGAGGGGGTTCCCTTTTATAAATGAGGGAAGGGAATTCTTCATATTTATTAAAGTATTAAAATAATATAAATTAATTTTCATGAAAAAATTGATAAAATTGATATAATTAAAATATATTATTATTATTAGTATATAAAAAACAATAAAATAAAAGTTGTACAGGTTTTTTGTGATTTTTTTTACCCTTATCTCTTAATTTTAACCCCCATTAACCCTTTTAAAAATTTTCGTGATATTAGTGCTTTTTACTCTTTAGTGGTCATGAAAGTTACTATAAAGGAAAAAATGACCCATAAATGGATAAAAATTTATATTTTAAACCATACCATCTTCACTTAGAATAATACAATATTTTTATTAATTTTAAATCATTTAATAAAATATTGTTTATTATAAAACTTTATTACCATAATTTTTGTAAATACATGAAATATTATAATAGAATATGTGTATAACTCATTTAAAATAGTGAAAAAATGAAATGGATTAAAATTTATATAGTAAATTGTCTAAATATAATCATAAAATCAAAGTTTTATAGGTTTAGATAACATTTGAAACATTATGTTTCGTTTTAGCACCTTGGTTAAACAATTTTTAACCTTAACCGTGGAAATGTACTTTTCAATAATAAAGGGATATAATTTTAATTATAAGGTGATAATTTGATCATTAATGGAAGTGGGGTGATATTTTTGAAAATTTAACTTCCTAATTTTACTATTTTAATATTTTTATAATGTTAAATAATTTAATAAAATATTATTTAACATAAAATATCATTGATGTTATTTTTGATAGTATTCATTTTATTTGAATTTAAAACATGAATATAGTAATTGATTTAAAATATAAAGATTTAAAACAACCCTAATATGTTATATTTGTCTATAAAATTCACTTTATACTTTAAATTATCAAAAAAATATTAACTTTTATGTTTTTAAAATCATTTACTTTATTTTTCTACTGTTTGCTGAAGCACTCTGTCGGTGTTGCATTAGCATTTAAGGTAATTATTTCATTCCTAAAAATTAAAAATAAATTACCATGATAAATAATTGATTCATATTTCAACTAATTTTTTTTTAACTTCACAAAAGTTTTCTTTATCCCTTTCACAAAATATTATAGACATTAAAAGTAAGAGAGTGACATTATTTACTTTATCCTTTAAATAAATAATATAAACGTTATAATAAAATTAAAGTGGGAATAAATTTAGATATTTTAGAATATTGGATGATCATGGTCGAAGAAAACTCATCAAATAAAATAAATTCAAGTTTTTTGGGTTATTTTAAAGTCTTATCCCATATTTTTAATATTTCTTTACCCATTTTACTCTTACTGAGGTGAAAAAAATTTACTACAATTACTATTCAAAATGAAAAAAATAAAAAATGAAATATTTATCAAATTTGGAATTCATGATTACAAATATCAAATAAATTTTCAATATTCAATTTCTAGGAGTTGTAGAAATTGATTTAAAATTAAACCGAAAAATTGTGATGAAAAGTAGTTTTCAGAAAAATGAATTTTCAAGTATAAGATGAAATTACAATAAATTTATGACTAGAAACCATCCTTATATGAATTTAAATAATTCCTTATTAGGGATTATTTTAATTAATTAAAATGGAAAAACATTATGCACTTAAAATACGTTTTCTGGAAAATGTGTTTTAAGCATACAAATAAACTTATACCAAAATCAAGGATAATACTAATTAATATGTATTTAATTATATTATATCTAACTAAAGGATAATTTTTTTACTTTAGTATTAAATAGAGCTTTTAAATTAATTTATTTACTGAAAATAAATCACAGTTTTACAAAAAAATAGCATTCTTTACTATTCACAAAAAAATCACTGTTTGTAGAAAAATACCAGAATTTCACTCAAAGATAAATTTTTCATGAGGAATTTGTCACAACCCATCCCTCGGGGACCGTTCCATGACTACCCCAAGTCCGCCTTCTATAGGCCAGGGGCTGATGACTAGCACCAAAGGCGTAAATCCCTAAGGCTGGGAAGACATTGCCTTTATAAAGTGTAAACACACACAACAGAGTACGAGTTGGAAGTAAAACATTAAGCAAAACTGTATACAACGGAGTTCTGAAAAGTAAAAGGGGCTGGAAATACAAGCCCAATAGGAAAGTACAAGTACAAATGAAAAACAAATACAACTGAAGAAATAGTAAAGCAGCTACTGGGTCGTCCTCCGGGGATTCCTACCTGAAGGGTACGTACAAATAGCCTCCTCAGCACTCCACGTCCGTCAGTCTCCTCCGTGTACCGACTCGCCATAAGGTCCACCTCCGGGTACCGTCCAGTTATGCTACTCTGATCCTTAGTCAGCGCTGTCTGTCGTCTGCAACCAACACAACGAGGTGCGGGCATAACCAGTGTTGGGGTGAGTATAACGATACTTAGTAGGGACCCCGTGGCCCTCAAGGTCTCACAAAATCCAACAAGGATAAACCACAAAGTATGAAATCAATGGATAACCTCATTTAGGCATATTCCCATATACATACCAATGTTACCAAGTAATCCATCTCAATCATGAGGTAAAAACAAAAGTTGCTGACTCATCTCAACTAGGATTTAATTCTAGGGATAATATCAATTTGAACCCTCGGCTGCTAGAGAAATCCTCCTCTATCGAGTACAGTGGGTCTTTCGTGTCACACAAAGGAATTTCCCACTAACCTTGGACTGATGAGGTACTCCTCCTATCGAGTACCATGGGTCTGCCGCGCTCACACAGAGACACTCCCCACTGTGGGTCTGCCGCGCTCACACAAAGGCGTTCCCCCTTGTAGCCTGCTGAAGTAATCCTCCTATCGAGTACCGTGGGACTGCCATGCTGACACATAGGTGCTCCCCACTGCGGGTCTGTCGGGACACCATGACGCTCCCCGCTGGGCTAGTAGAATCACTCTGAGTCAAACGGTCAGCAGTTGTCAGGTCTCAGCCAGCTACTAGGTTCCCACACAAATGCTCACTCGTTCCCAGTAGATCCTCTCCAAAAGCTCCTGGTCGATGCTCCAACTGCCATGAAGTCCCATGAATAAGTAATTAAAAGGTCCTCCACTTCATAGAGGTCTCAACACAACTAACAGCGCGTCAATCAGATGCCTGGTCTGTGAGTTATTAGCCTTTTAGTCCCGGGGGCCCAGTTGGATTCGTGCACGATCCAACCAGACTGCATCTCAACTTTACCCCAAACTCCAGTGGGGTATACTCAAAGGGACCGTCATTCTCCAAGAATACTAGCACCGCTGACGGTTCGTCAAATGGTCGTCCGATGCCAAAGATATGGCCAAAAGAAAGTAACGAGGTCATGGTGGGCTTGGGTCCAGTCCAACCCAGTCAGACCAACCCGGCCCCACCCAGTCTGGGCCGAACCAGTTTGGGTCAACCCAGTCAGACCTGTTGGGTCTGACCCGACCCATTGGGCGGGCCATCCTGTTAGGTTCGGCCCGACCCACTGGGCCCAGCCCAGTAGGCCGTGAGGGCGGTTTAGCCCGAGCTCGGAGCTGGTTCGGCCCGGAGCGTCGCGAGGGAACGGCCCAACGCAGCACAACCTAGAGGGTGTGACCGGGGCTGGTTCGGCCAGGGAACTGCGAGGGGGCTGAGATGCCAGCTCGTCTGGGGGGCCGCGAGGGGTGCCGGCTCGGCCGGGAGGCCGCGAGGGGGGCATGACGCTGGTTTGGCCAGGAGGCCACAAGGGAGCCGGGACACCGGCTCAGCTGGGAGGTCACGAGGGAGCCGGGATGCTGGCTTGGCCGAGAGGCCGTGAGGGGGACGGGATGCTAACTCAGTTGGGAGGTCGCGAGGGGGCCGGCTCGGGGAGGCGCGCGGGGCGCGTGGAGGCCGGAGGCAGGCCGACGACGTTCGGCTGGGTAGGGCACGACCAGGTGGGACGATGGCCAGGATGCAGCCAAGCTGGACGGTTCGGCGTGGCTCAGGCCGGTGCGGGATGGGGTGTTCGGTCGGGAGCACCAGAGCATCGTTGGGGCGACACGGTTCGTGGAGGCCACGGGTAGCGCGACCTTTGTCACTGTCGCCTTTGTCGTTCCATCGCCTCATCTCCATGCCGAAGTTCATCATAAACAAGATCATCGGAGGGGTCGGGCCATGTTGGTTTGGCCCGCACCCTCCACGCTTAGGGTGGTATCAATTGGTTCATCAAAGAAGTACGATGAACAAAAATTATTTTAAAATCTTCGCATTGATTCCTTTCCAACCGAAGATGAGAAAATAAAGGAGATAATTCACAAATAAAACCCCCTACCTTTGATTGTTGGTCATCGACGTTGAAGTCGTGGGAAGAAGATGAAGGAGTTCGTCATTCATTGCATCTGCTGCACGCTTCCAATCCCAAGTTGTGTTGGCTGTGGAAGACGCTCCAGGTCGGCAGGTGTCCGGGGAAGAAGTCGAAGAAGGATCGTCACCGGCCTTCTTCATTTTTCATTGGGATATAAGGTTCTTCGTTGGGAGATTTCTCCCAATAATCCTCCCTTCAAAGCTGCCACCACAATGAATATGACAACAAAATAATAGACTGAAATATCCTATTAATTTGTTGGAACGATATTCAAATTGGACTAATTAATTAGGCAGGATCCCCTTAATTAATTCAAGGGTTTGGCACAAGGAATTAATTAGGGGAGGTGAAGAGGCTCTCCCTCATTAATGAGGGAGATTTGAGAGGTTTTACTCTCCTCCATCAATAGGGGGGGTTAAGCCCTGTGTGGTCCCCACGTTGTAACCTCTCACAGGAGGTTATGTTCGGGTGGGCCCCACCACTATAACCTCTCATGGGAGGTTAAGGTGGAGTGGTCCTACCTCCAACTTCTATGAGGAGGTTTTAACCACCAATATCCCACATGGTGGCTCAAATAAAATAAAGTGAAGCTCAATTTATTTTATTAATTTCCAAGAAAAACAAAAATTTATCTTTTATTCTCAACTCACTTCCATCGAAGTGAAAGTCTTATTAAGAAAATACCAACTCTGTGAGTTCAAAGGTGCCCTCAGATTTCAATTTCGAGCACTGGTTCAAAAGTTATAAAATCCCTCTCATATGTTTACTAAATGTACCCAAAAAAAACATCAGAAATTGATTCTGGGAACACTGGGTCTCGGAATCAAGCGCCGTCTGTTTTCGCGGACTCGTAGAATTCCCATATATTTAAGAAAAAAATTTCCACAGAAATTTCGGGTCTTTACATTCTACCCACCTCAGGGATTTACATCCCCGTAAACTACAACTCAAACTAAGGGAACAAGTGGGGGTATTGAGCACACATCTGTGCCTCCCGCTCCCATGTGCTCTCATGGAGGTTCCTGTGCTTCCAGAAAATGCACACCAGAGGTATCGACCATCCACATAGGACCCGCTCCTGTCGATCTTCAATCTCCACTGGAACCTCTGTAAAAGTCTCCCCATCATCGACGTCCACCTCTCTATGATCGATGATGTGAGAAGGGTCATGCACATATCTCCTCAGTTGTGATACATGGAAGACGTCGTGCACTCGGTGCAACTGAGGTGGAAGAGCTAGGTGGTAAGCCACCTCACCTACTCTACTGAGGACCTGGAAAGGTCCGATGAATCTTGGAGATAACTTGCTGCCTCGGACAAATCTCCATAGAGCTCATCGAGGTGAGACCTATAGAAAGACGTGGTCACCATACTCGAACCCCAGAGGTCTCCGTCTCCTATCAGCATATGAATTCTGCCTGATTTGCACAGTCTTCTTCAGCTCCTAGATGATCTGAACCTTTTCCATGGTAGCTCGTACCATCTCTAGTCCCACAAGTGCTGACTCCCCTGGGTCATTCCAGCACAAGGGTGATCTGCAAGGTCTCCCATATAACGCCTCGAAAGGTTCAATCCTGATGGTGGAGTGATAGCTGTTGTTGTAGAAAAACTCCACCAAAGGTAAGTGATCCTCCCAGCTATGACCGAAGTCGAGGACACAATCACCTAACATTTTCTTGAGGGTCTGAATGGTCCACTCAGTCTGACCATCTGTCTGAGGATGGAAGGTGGTGATCAGACAAAGATGCATCCCGAAAGCCTCCTGCAACCCCTTCCATAGCTGAGATGTAAACCATGCGTCACGATCAGAGACAAAAGATGAAGGTACTCCATGTAGCTGCACAATATCCTACACATAGAGGCATCCCAAGCTCTCTACTGAACCCTGCACTCTGATCAGTAGGAAGTTGGCCGACTTGGTGAGTTGGTTAATGATCACCCAAATCGAGTCATGAACCCTGGATATACGTGGAAGAACCATCACTAAGTCCATGGATATCCAATACCACTTCCACTCTAGGACATCTAAAGGCTAAACCAAGCCTGCTGGTACCTGGTGCTCTGCCTTCACTTGCTGACAAGTGAGGCATTGAGGGAAAAACTCTGCAACTGCTTTCTTCATACCTGGCCACCAATGCTATCGTTGAAGGTCCTGGTACATCTTCTGCACTCCTAGATGTACCGCTAGAGGGGATGTGTGGAACTCCCTCAAAACTTCCTCCTGAAGTGACACGGGCACCATAGTACATCCTCTGAAGAGGATGACGTGCTCCCCACCTTCATAAATTCCATCAGGTGCATGCCCTGTGGACATCTGAGCACTTCGTGTCTTGCAGTCAGCCTCTCCACGTTGTGCCTCCCTGACTCGCTAAAGAAGTGGGGGAGTGACTGTAAGAGACTGTAGAAAGGCTTCTCCATCTCTATCCACAAAGGATATCTGTAAGGAATCCAACTACTCTGTCACCTCTCCTAGCAGCTGTATACCAGATCTCCTGTTGGGTGCATCTGCTACAACGTTCCCCTTCCTAGGATTATAGACTATATCTAAGTCATAGTCCTGGAGGAACTCAAGGCATATCTGCTGTCTCGGGTTTAGGTCTTTCTGAGAGAAGATATACCTGAGACTCTTGTGATCAGAGTATACGGTAAAATGCTCTCCCATCAGATAGTGTCTCCACATCTTCAAGGAAAAGAACACTGCTGCTAAATTCAAGTCATGGGTAGCGCAGTTCTACTCATGCTGTCTTAGCTGCCGAGAACCATATGCAATCACTGCTTTCTCCCACATCAGAACACACCCGAGTCTGGTCCCTGATGCGTCGCAGTAGACTATGTACCCTACACCTTCCTCTGGAATCCTCAAGATGGGGGCACTAGTTAGCCTCTGTCTCAACTCCTGAAAGCTCTACTGGAATCTCTCCGAACACACAAAGGGTTTCCCCTTCTTTGTCAAGGATGATAGTGGTGCTGCAACTCTGGAAAAGTCTAGAACAAATCTCCGGTAATATCCAGCCAAACCCATGAAAGTCCATACCTCCGTCACACTCTTGGGTGGATCCCAAGCAAGTACCACATCAATCTTCACTGGATCCACTGCAACTCCAGCCTCCGAGATGACATGTCCCAAGAAGTGAACCTATCAGATCTAAAACTGGCACTTCTAGAGCTTACCATAAAGCTGGTGCTCTCGAAGTGTGTCTAGTACTACCCTCAAATGGTAGGCATGCTTATCCTTAGTAGTCGAGTAGATCATAATTTTGTTGATGAAGATTACAACAAAGCGATCGAGGTACGACTGAAAGATCCTGTTCATGAGTCCCATGAACACTGCTGGAGTGTTTGTTACGCCGAAAGTCATAACCACGAATTCTTAGTGGCTGTACCGACATCTGAAAGTCGTCTTCTGCACATCCTCGTCTCTAACTCTAAGCTGGTGATAGCTTGATCTAAGGTCTATCTTCAAGAACCACCGTGCACCCTTCAGCTAATCAAAGAGGTAATCAATCCTCTGGAGGGGGTACTTGTTTTTCACGATTACCTGGTTTAGGCGGCGGTAGTAAAAAAAAAAGCCTCAAGCTTCTATACGCCTTCTTGGTGAACAAAATTGGGGCTACCTAGGGAGAAACACTAGGCCAGATGAATACATTATTCTGTAAGTCCTCTAGCTGTACCTGCAGCTCTCAAAGCTCAGTAGGAACTATCTGATATGCTGGTGTAGATAACAATGACATACTGGGGTACATGTCAATGTAGAAGTCCACCTATCTGCGAGGATGTAGTCTTGGAACATCGTCAGGGAAAACATCCGTGTACTGATCCACCACTACAGGATAGCTTGGACTCTCCACATCCACTACTCCGAGGGTAAGGCATACCAACTGATGAGTGATCAGATGCACCCTCCTCCGAGTAAGTCCGTCCTATGCTGCAAATGGTCCCTTATCACCAATAAAGGTAAACCTGGTCCCATCCGTGCAGACACACCGTACTTTGCGCCTAATACAGTCGATCTAAGCCTGGACTATAGATAACTAGTCCATATCGAAGATAATGTCGTAAGGCCTCGACACTGCCATGAGGAGATCCCAGCCGAAGATCTCACCTCCTAGAGTAAGATCACATAGCCGGCACCTGTGCATAATCATTGAGTCTGCTCCCATAGGATTCTTTAGCTGTAAAGATCGAGCCAACAGCTCCGTCAGAATCTCTGAGCTCCGAACGAGGGAAGTAGAAATTAAAGAGTGACTGACACATATGTCTATAAGAACTATAGATAAGGTGGAGTAGACACAGATTGTAACTCAAATCATCTTAGGAGTGCCATGATCATAAGCCTCAGCTACCTGGAGCTGAGCGCTCCCATGTCCACCTGCTCCCTACGGTCGTGGTGGACCTCTTGGTGGTGGTGACAGTAACACCTCGAAACGTCGCCCACTATAGATGCATGTACATATTTTCTACCAAGTTCGCATGCTCCATGTGAACCACCTCTATTGAATCTCTATCTCTTCCTGGGCGGTCCTTCGACCATCTGCTGATCATCTGAACGGCAGGTCGGACAGTCACGAGCCATGTGACCATGCCCGCCGCATGAGTAACACTGCCCGCTCCTGGCAGGTCTGGTCCTCTTGGAACTCTGTGAAATCTGTCTACTGCCAGCTGCAGAAGACTCCACTGCATGTCGACTAGTGGTGGGTCTCACTGCTGGAGACTTCTCAGTGAGGAAACTCTCCACTAAGAGGGCTCGCTCCAACACCCATGCCTGCGTTGGGATGCTGAGTGAGATAACTGAAGCTCTGATCTCTCGCCTGAGCCCCTACTCGAAGGTCCGAGCACTGAAGAATGGGTCCCGCACCATATCTGTGGAGTAGCGCGAGAGGTCGGTGAACCTCGCTGAGTACTGTGCCACCATCATGCTACCCTACTGCAGATGAAGTATCTCCTGTATCCGTATTGCATGTAGGGTGGCTGGGACAAACTCTGCCCGAAACGGGCTCTTGAAGTCTGTCCATAGTAGCGTCATCTCGTCGTAAACCTGGAGCATCAAGCTCCAACATCTTCCTGCTGCTTCCTATAGAAGGCTGGCAGCAAGAATCACTATGAAGTCTGCTGGTGTCCCTGCCAGTCGGAAGACTCTCACCACAGCCTCCAGCCAATCCTCAGCCGCCTGTGGGTCCGTATATCACCTAAACCTGAGTGGCCTCTGGAACTGTAACTCATGAAACGCACTCAAGCGGCATGCATCATCTACTGTTGGGGCTGGTGGCATCGGTGGTTCAACGGGAAGTGGTACCAGGGGTGCCTCCGCTAGAAAAGGGCCCTACACCAAGGCCTTGTTGCTTGATGGGATATCTGTGCGTACAAATCTCGGGACTCTAGCTGGTCCTCCGTGGGGAGGCATCCTAAAAGAAAAATATGCATCACGGTCAAAATATTATACCTGTTGAGATGACCTGGTTGAGTTGACTTAAAGAAAATTTTGGAAAACACACACGCAGTCAGTGTTTTCATGAACTGAGTCAGAAATCAGTAGTCAGGGTCCTGGTGTATGGATACGTCAGTCGCCGCACCAATAATGGACTCCCTAAACTGAAAACCACACTCAGTACCCTTAACACTATTTCCTTACAGAAAAGAAAGATTATATTCCTAAGTTCTGTGGTAGAACCGACTCCTCTAATACCAATTTTCCACGACCCATCCCCCGGGGCCCGTGCTGTGACTACCCCAAGCCCGCCTTCCATAGGCCAGGGGCTGGTGACTAGCACCAAAGATGTAAATATCTAAGGCTGGGAAGACATTGCCTTTATAATGTGTAAAAACACACAACATAGTACGGGCTTGTAGTAAAACACTAAGAAAAACTGTATATAAAGGAGTGCTGAAAAGTAAAAGGGGCTGGAAATACAATCCCAATAGGAAAGTACAAGTACAACTGAATAACAAGTACAACTGAAGAAATGGTAAACCAGCTACTAGGTCATCCTCTGGGGATTCCTACATGAAGGGTAGGTACAGATAGCCTCATCAGCACTCCATGTCCATCAGTCTCCTCCGTGTACCGACTCGTCGTAAGGTTCACCTCCGGGTACCGTCTAGTCCTACTAATCTAATCCTCAGGGAGCGCTGTATGTCGTCTGCAACCAACATAATGAGTTGCGGGCATATCCCGTGTAGAGGTGAGTACAATGATACTCAGTAAGGACCTCGAGACCCTCAAGGTCTCAAAAAATCCAACAAGGATAAACCAGAAAGTATGAAATCAACAAATAACCTCACTCTGGTAAATGCCCATAAATATACCTAAGTTACCAACTAATCCATCTCAATCATGAGGTAAACATGAAAGTTACTGACTCAGCTCAACCAAGATTTTATTCTCGGGATAGTATCAATCTAAACCCTCAGTTGCTGGAGAAATCCTCCTCTATCGAGTACAGTGGGCCTTCCACGTCACACAGAGGCACCTCCCACTAACCATGGACTGCTGAGGTACTCCTCCTGTCGAGTACTGTGGTTCTACCATGCTCACATAGATGCACTCACCACCGTGGGTCTGCCGCGCTCACACAGAGGCGCTCCACCTCATAGCCTGCTGAGGTACTCCGCCTTTCAAGTACCGTGGGTCTACCACGCTCACATAGAGGCGCTCCCCACTGCAGTTCTACCGCGACACCATGGTGCTCTCTGCTGGGCTAGTAGAATCACTCTGAGTCAAACGGTCAGTAGTCATCAGGTCTCATCCAGCTACTGGGTTCCCACACAAATGCTCACTTTTTCCCGGTAGATCCGCTCCACAAGCTGTTGGTCGATGCTCCAACTACCACGGAGTCCCACGAAGAAGTAACTCAAAGGTCCGACACGTCATAGAGGTCTCAACGCAACTGAAGAAGCGTTAATCAGACACCTAGTCTGTGAGTTATTAGCCTTTTAGTCCCGGGGGCCCGGTTGGATTCTTGCACGATCCAACCTGACCATATCTCAACTTTACCCCAAACCCCAGTGGGTATACTCAAAGGGACCATCATGCTCGAAGAATACCAGCGCTGCTGACAGTTCTTCAAACGGTCTTTCGGTGCCAAAGATATGGCCAAAAGAAAGTAAAGGGGTCGTGGTGGGCCCGAGTCTAGTCTGACCCGACCTAACCAAGTCTAGACCGACCCGGTCTGGGTCGACCCGGTCAGACCTGTTGGGTCTGGCCCGACCCATTGGGTGGGCCAACCTGTTAGGTTCGGCCCGGTCCGCTGGGCCGAGCCCAGTAGGCCGTGAGGGCGGTTCGGCCTGGGCTCAGGGCCAGTTCAGCCCGGAGCATCACGAGGGCGCGGCCCGATGCGACTCGGCCTAGAGGGTGGGGCCGGGTCCGGTTCGGCTAGGGCACCGCAAGGGGGCCGGGATGCCGATTTGGCTAGGAGGCCATGAGGGGGGCCGGGACGCCGACTCGACTAGGAGACCGTGTGGGGGCTGGGACGCCGGCTCAGCCAGGAGGCCGGGTGGGAGCAGGGACGCCGACTCGGTGGGGTGGCTGCAAGGTGGCCGAGACGCCGGCTCGACCGGAAGGCTGTGAGGGGGCCGACTCAGGGAGATGCGCAGGGCGCGCGGAGGCTGGCAGGCGGGCCGGCGGCCTAGAGGCGGCCGAGCGGGCCGGTTCGGCGCAGCTCGAGCCGGTGTGTGACATGGTGTTCGACCGGTAGCACTGGAACGCCACGAGGGCGGCGTGGTTGGCGGAGGCCGAGGGGAGCATGACCTTTATCGTCACTGCCTTCTTCGTTTCTTCACCTCATCGCCATGCCGAAGTTCATCATAAACAAGATCGGTGGAGGGGTCGTGCCATGTTGGTTTAGCCCGCACCCTCCACGTTTAGGGTGGTATCAATTGGTTTATCAAAGAAGTACGATGAACAACAATGATTTTACAATCTCCGCATCAATTCCTTTCCAACCTAAGATGATAAAAGAAAGGGGATAATTCACAAATAAAACCCCCTACCCTTGATTTTCAGTCATCGATGTTGAAGTCACGGGAAGAAGAGAAAGGATTTCTTCTTTCATTGCGTCCGCCGCACGCTTCCAATCCCAATTGAATCGGCTATGGAAGATGCTCCACGTCGGTAGGTGTCCGGGGAAGAAGTTGAAGAAGGATAGTCGCCGGCGTTCTTTGTTCTTCATTGGGAGGCGAAGTTCTTTGTTGGGAGCTTTCTCCCAATAATCATCCCCTCAAAGTTTCCACCAAAATGAATATGCCAATGAAATAATAGATTGAAATATCCTATTAATTTATTGGCACGATATTCAAATTGGACTAATTAATTAGGTAGGCCCCCCTTAATTAATTCAAGGGGTTGGAAGGGGAGGTGAAGTGGATATCCCTCATTAACGAGGGAGAGTTGAGAGGTTTTACTCTCCTCTATCAATAGGGGTTAATCCCCATGTGGTCCCCACGTCGTAACCTCTCGCAGAAGGTTATGTTTGGGTGGGCCCCACCACCATAACCTCTCATGGGAGTTTAAGGTGTGGTGGTCCCACATCCAACTTCCATGAGGAGGTTTTAACCACCAATCTCCCACATGGAATCTCAAATAAAATAAAGTGGAGCTCACTTTATTTTATTACTTTCCACAAAAACCCAAAATTTATCTTTTATTCTCAACTCACTACCGTCGAAGTAAAAGTCTTTTTAAGTGAATACTAGTGCTGCGAGTTCAACGGTGCCCTCAGATTTCAATTTTGATCCCCGGTTCAAAAGTTATAAAATCCCACTCGTACGTTTACTAAATGTGCCCGAAAAAAACTTTAGAAATTTATTCCGAGCACACTAGGCCTCAGAATCAAGTGTTGTCCATTTTTGCGGACTCGTAAAATTCCCTTGTATTTAAGAAAAAAAATTTCCACAGAAATTTTGGCTCTTTATAGAATAAATGAACTTAGTTAATTTTGTAAAATAAATTTTCTCAAAGTTCTATAAATTAATTATAATATTCCCTAAAAAATATATATAAAATAATTTTTGAGGAAAATGTATTTTTGAAGAATAAATTTTCTTTAATAAAAATTGAGTGATGATTTATTAAGAATTAATCAACACATTTTTATTTATTATTACTTATATATATATATATTTAATAATGAGTTTAATCCTATTAATAATAGCCAATTTAATTTCTAGATTATAATCATAACATTTAAATATTAATATTTCATGGTTAATATAAGCTCGATGTTGTGTGTTGTATGCACTATCGAATCTTGCTTTTTTTAAAATATTGGGATATTACACTTGGTATATCCTATGAGGATTGGGGTAAATTAATTAGTGGTTATGGTATTCATATATATATATGGATTAGTGTATTACAGTTCTTGGTAAATTAATAAATGTTACCAAGAATAATTCTTGATGATTTAGATATCCAATAAATACCTTTGGAGGAGGAAGTCTATTGGTTTTAGCTTAGTAGTCTACCTTAACCATTGAAAAAATGTAATAAATTAAAAAATAGTAGTATATATTCTTATTTTATTATATAAATATTTTAAATATATCTTGTATTATTTTATGGAATAGGGTTTTTCATTTTTTTCATTACATGTAGTCATTGTGATGTGCCCACAAAATCCCTCATTTGTATTAGTTTCACTTCCATGATGTTTAAAAGTGGTTATTTAATTGTTATGAAAATTTTACATTCAATTAATAACATTATTATTATATAAAATTTAATAAGGAATAGACTACCTATACTAATAAGACTACCGACATAGGAAAATATCGATTATTCATCACTAAAATACAGATAAGATTATGAAATAATGTTTCGCATAAAATATTTGGATCATGGATTTATAAAAATATATTTTCACAATATGACCATATTGGTTAGATAATTTTTCCAATATTACAGTAAAAATATTAGTTTTTTAAACCCATGGAGAAAAATTATATAGATAACACTATTTGTGTGTTAGACATAGAAAACATTTTAAAATGTGTATGATGCAAGAACAAGGTTTTACATAAGGAAAGTAGTGGAGTTGAGTGAATTCCATCAATATCATGAAGTAAAATTTTAATAAATCAATGTTTTCTTGACGTAAAATATTTTACTCTTCATTATATAACATGGTATTTTTTTATGTTTTAGATCTATTTTTTAATATATGATTACCTTTAGATAAATCAATGTGTTTGATAGCTTTCTCCACACGCAACACCAAACTAAAACAAAACAATGATATGTTTAGACCATTAAAAACTATACATTGAATTAAAATGTATTAATATGTGTAACCAAATTATTATATATGGGTATAATGAAAATAAAGACTTATTTTAATACTAATGAAATCCAAACAGTATAACTAAAACAACTAAGAAAATCTATTTATACTTAAAAATATGTTCATCTAAAAATGGTTTTTATTTCAGAAAAAACATATATTATGATTAAATAATAATAAAATATATTGATAATATGAATTATATATTACATATAAATTAATTATTAATTTATAGGAAATAAGAATAAATAATAACTAACATTTTTAAAATACTATTTTTCAATATGAAAAATTTTCCACTATATTTTGAGATTTTATTTAAATATTGAAATCTAAAATTTTAGAAGTTTAATTTAAAAAAATGAACATAATTTTTAGATTAATAATAATAATAATATAATATTAATATGAACTTTTTAGATTTTTTTAAAAAGAATTATTTTTAGGTGAATAGTGTATAATACCATTTTTACAAATAACATGAAGTTTATGACGTTATTAGTATATAAGCATGAATTGGAAATTAATGAAACATTATTATAAGACCAAATATGTATTTTATATGTCAATTTTTAATTTTAAAAATTTTGGTCTTAATTTATAATCCCATATTTTATATTTTAGAGCATAAGTAATATTTTGACAAAGTATGTTTTTAATATATTATACTTTTTTATTTTAAAATTATTTATTATCAGTTTATAAATTGAATAAAATGAAATTTATTTAAAAATTATAATTTGTGGGTCTAAATTATCTAATAATTTTCACTTTATATTTAGGAATAATGATTATGTTTTCTTAGGTAAAACTAGTTACCACAGTAAATGTTAAAATGGAAAAAGTAAAGAAGATAAGTGTAAAATAACTTAAACATGTTTAAAACATGTTTGGAAATGTGTTTTTGGTACTTATATTGACCTTATCACTTATTCTATACATTATTTATTAATTTTGGACCCACTTTACTTGAGTGTAACTTACCATTATTTTAAACTTTTGGGTAAATATAAAAATGCCATCCCTTTTCACTTATAAAAGGGGCTCTCCTCTCTGCATTTACCTTCACACATGAGCCCCATTATTTCGGCCCAAATTATGCCCAATAATCACTTACACACTATTATATTCACTTATGAGTTTTTTCATCTCAAAATACCACCCCTTAAAGGTTTAACCCCTTTGCATAATACAAGAAGTGAGGCATAAATTTTACATATCTCTTTTCTTTTCCTATTTCTTTATGTGAACTTATTCTTCCTAAAATTTCATTTAACAAAGTTAAAATGATAAAATAATTATTATTGTTATAACCCTATGTTATTATAATAATGGTATAATAATTAACCACCCACCCCTTTTCTATTATGGAAAATGAATTCTTGAATCACGCATTGTGCGGACTACGTCCTTCATGGCATAATATGTTCCATTTTCCTTAACCACCTTATGTGGATAGTATTGAGGATGATATTAAAATATAAATTTTATTTCTATGACATCATTAATTTTTTGGTATAAAAAATTGGATAACATATTAATGATATGATCAATAAAACAATATCTTTAATTGAATATTTTAAAATGAGAAAAATTTGAGGAAAATGTTCTCTTCTTCCTAAGTAATGGATTTATATAAACTATATTCTATTTATAACTATTACTAATTTTTATATATCACACTAATAAACACTAAATAAGATAATTATGCTCTTGGTATAATGATATTACAAATAAACCATCTCATAATAATCGATTAATCATTGTAGGTTGATGTTTGGATTAGTTTAACTGCATACTTGAACAATACTATGAATTTACACCATGAATGACTATGATAACATAGTTACTAGTATAATATTATATAAATTTATAAATATTCTTTTTCTTATTTTGTTAATATTATATCAACATTTATCTCATTAAATAATAAAACACCATTCGTTCATTAAGAATCATTGAAACATGATCATCATCGATTTCATCTTCATGGTTTGTAACCCAAACTGACATAAAATGAAATTATATATTTATAAACTATCTTGGAACATCTATTAAAGTACCATGTATTATATTATGTTAATGTATTTTAAAAAATAATAGACACCAACATGACTTTTATGAAACTAGTTCAACGCAATGAAGATTTATTACATAATGTGTTGAAAATAAGTAAAAATAACTAATATTTAAATGTATAGAATTATTTTACATGAGGAGTATAAATGTTTAAAGTTATGAAAAATTTTCTTAGGTATATATTTAATGAAATTAATTTAATTATTATAGATGTTTTGTGCAAGTACAGAATGAATCAGGATCGAGGTAAGGATTTTATCCTTAAATTTCTCTCTTTGAGATATGTTTGGTATTATGCACCTAATTTAATTTATGTGGTGTATATAATAACTATTTGAGATATTATATCATGAATTATATTTTAATCATTTTATTTTATGTTCAATTACTTGTCCACTCATTCAAGGTCTTTTTATTACAATGTTACTCAAGCCATAAGGGTTCTTTGTTCCAAACTTTAATTCCTTAAGAGACATGTTTATTTTATGTACAATGTTTTACTTTTAATGGTGTATTCACAACCAATGGATGTATATTTATCATATTTTTTTTATTCATGGTAAATACTAATATAAATCATTTTCTTTTCATCAAATGGACTTTACTAAATTGTTACCCCAGTTGTAAATCTTTTTTGTAACATAATTTTCATTAATTGAGTTGTGGTCATCCTCTTGGACTTAAAAATTAGGAACATTATACCAATTTATTAAATTATGTGGTATTATATTTTTTTTTATGAATTTTCAATTCTAGAACAAAAAATCCTTCTTTAAATATTTCTTACTTTAAAGAGTAAGTTTCCCATAAGGGATATTTATAACTCAAGTCTCATTTCCTTGAGTTATATTGTTTTTTCATGAAATTACTTCTTCCATGCTTTGGTTACACAAAAAAAATATTTTATTATATATAAATTTATCTAAATTTATAGAAAAAAATATATTTTAATAAAAACTAATTTTTTTTACTCTTTTATTTCAATTCTTTTTTGAACAATGATATTTTTTATGATACAAAAAGTGTTATTCATTTCACTTTCGTATGTTTTGTCTTCCTCTACTCATTTATCCAAAATAAGCATTATTAATTTTAATGGACCTATTATTTAAGATTTTGTTTTTAAATTTAATGGTTTTCAAAGATTTTTTGCTTCACCTTTTGAGAAAACACTTTTAGAAGTGACCCGTAACATAGTGTTTTAATTCAATATTAAAAATATTTTCAAAAATATCCTTTTAAGTTTTCAAATACATTTACCTTTTTTATTTCAGAAGGATCTAACCTAATTGGGTTTATGTTTCACTATTTATACCCTAATATATATTTATCTTTTTTGGTAATGAACTACTAGTACCAAACAATCCAATTATTGATCCCTCATTGGGTGATATCATTATAAAATTCTTTTGAAAGAATGTTTTTCATATATGTCAACATACTTATATGTTTATATTGTTACACTAGAGTTATTTTCTTCTTAAAACACTGAAATTATTATTCTGTAGGGATTATGATCATGTTATTCGAACATTGAATTAACTGAATTACGCTAATCCATATGGTTTTATCTTGTAGAATTATTACATAGAATGATCTTCCATTTATTGATTAGGGAAATATTGAAAATACAAATATATTTTTTATTCCAAAATGGTTTTTTATTAATTACTTAGGAATTTTGAGTTATGTTTTTTAACCATACACCTTCTTTATATAGATGGGTTATGGTCATGTTATCCCTTTTATTAATATAGGGAAAAATATTGGCATTTTGTATATTGTTATTACAATTTGGGTGATTATTGAAAGTTATCTATGTATTTTTTGACTATCCACATTCTTTCTATGGATGGGTTATAATCATGTTATCAATTTTATTGACATGGGGAAAAGTATTAACATTATAGATGATTCTTGACTACTAACACATGTTTATTTTGTATTGAAATTTCACATTCTTCATTATATAAATAACTATGTTTTTATTCCACCAAATGTTCCTTAGGGAATGACATGAAATGTAATGTTGAATCTTATGGTGAATGAATTGGACTTAAAAAAGTGGTGGGTGGTTCCTAAAATTATATTTCTCCTTGATGAATCAATAGATATGATAAGAAAAATAGGTTGGGTTTTGGTGTATACCTCTTTACATAACATGATTGTGTCTTGTAATAAGGCCTTGATAACATGTTTTTAATGTTATAAATTATTTATTTCCTTAGTATGAGATCAATATTATTTATATCTATGTTATAATTTAATATCATGGATATATAATTCTATCAGCTTCTATTGATTATGAATTTTAGTTGTTTGCTTATTCATTACATAATATTTATTCTATGTCTACCACAATTGTATGTTTTCCCTTAATGAACATTTGAGCTCACCCCATCACATGTTTCAATTTTTCTTTGGTTATGAATAAAAGTAGTACACATGATATGCGTAACATTATATCTTATGTGGAATTTTTTTGGGATATTTTGAAGACTTATTATGGATTAAATTGTTTCTTATATAATGGAAAAAATATCCATTTGATACATAGAGGATGAGAATTTTTAGTTTATGTTTTTTCCTAATTCATTAAATCTCTAAAGATAAATGGTCTTAGGAAAGTATAAAGTCCAATATTTTCAAAAATTAATGTAACTATTGGATAGTAATTTACAATAATATATAGTTAGTATTGAATCTAGTATTTCAAGCATGTTTTTATGCACACCAGATCTAGGAGTATGGGTTTGAGGTGTCACAGTTGGTATCAGAGCTGGGTTTAGATAACTTTGGATATTAGGAAGTTTTTTGAGGATAATTTAAGGGTTGATAAGTTATGTTTGATAAAAATTTCAAATTTATAGACAATATTTTGGGATAGTATATTATTTAATTATGTGTAAATAATGAACTTTTTTGGGGATTAAGACAAGAGAAAATTAGTGAAAACCCTATGGATGAGTCTAAGGTAGAATTCTAAGTATAGGATAACATCCTATTTTTTTTTTTAAAATAGATATTTTTGGTTATCTTAGCAATTAAATCCCTTTATAGATACTACAAGTGGATGTAGGATCTTGTATAAATGTACCTAGGGGTAATAACCCCGAAAAGAGTGAATTAGGTATTAACTCAATCATCACCTAGTTCAAAAAAAGAGGTCTAACTGCACACATGGTTAGAAACTCTCGAGGAATAAACATTAGTAAATAATATTATCTTTATGAATCATTATGAGGTATTTAAATATTTTTTGATAAGATATCCTAATTGGAATGTAACCCTAAATAACATAAATTGAAATAAAGAGATTCATAAGTAAAGGTATATATTAATTGATATTTTTCTTTCTGGATAAATGATAAGTTGGATTTTGAAAGAATAGTTTTCAATGAATTTTGGGTCTATAATATTTTAAAAATGTTCATGGTAAATTTTTATATCTATTTTTGTATTAATTTAATAATTATTAGAGAACCCAACACAAATTAAAGAAGGGTGAACCTGAAATGATATAGGTTAAAATGAGAGTGATATAGGTTGAACCGAGTCTGATACAAGTTGAGTTGAAATAACTATAGTCTAACATGATAGTGTTATATAGTGAGACATATTGAGGTTAAATTTTCCTATAATTATTTATGATAATTATATTATTATTATTTTCACATATGTTAATCCTTTTGGTTTTAGCAATGGCCAGAGTTATAAGGAAATGTGGGTGTAAGGGACAATGCAGAGATTACCTCAATAAACTACCCATCAGAATGGGAGTTGGAGTGAGAAAACTTATGATTATGAAAAACTAGATATCATGAAATATTATTAATAATGTGATAAATATGGATCCTAATGAAAGATCAATTAACAAAGATGATATCAAAAAGAATATTTAATTTTCTATATGTCAGGAATGTGGGAAGAAGTGTGGGGGAAATTTCCTTAAAGGGACATGTTAATTATATAGGCATGGAGATGAAGGTCATTAGACTTATAAGTGAAAGGGAAATAGAGAAGATAAAAAAACATATTACTTCAATTGCAAGAGAGTTGGGTACTATGAAACTCAATGTCCCAATCAACTTTTCTACTAAATAGTTTCCACTATATTTTGTAAGTTTATTTTATAATTAAATTATAAAATTTAATAAATTTAATTTTCAAAAATTAAAATTATTTTTTCTTTATTCATAATATTTTATGGTTGATATAAATTTTTTGGATTTTTTTAAAAAGAATTATTTTTAGGTGAATAGTGAAAAATAATATTTTTTACAAATTACACGACTTTTATGAAATTATTAGTATATAAATATGAATTTTAAATTCATGAAACATTTTTATAATACCAATTATGTATTTTATATTTTTATTTTCAATTTAAAAAATGTTTTCTTAAGTTAAAAAATCATATTTTATATTTTAGAACCTAAGTAATATTTTCTCAAAAAGTGTTTTTAATACATTATATATTTTCATATTAATATTATTTTTTATCAATTTTGTAAATTGAAGTAAATGAAATCGATTTAAAATTTAAAATTAGTGGGTAAAAATTATATAATAATGGCCACTTTATGTTTTAGAATAATGATTATGTTACCTTAGAAAAAAACTAATTATAATGGAAAAAGATAAAATTGTAAAAGTAAAGAATCTAAGAGTAAAAGACCTCAAATATGTTTAAAAAATTCACTGTAATGTGTGTATGATGAATTTATTAACCTTATAACTTCTAATCTACATTATTTATCAATTTTTGTGCCACTTCCCTTGATAGAAACTTCCCATTATTGAAAATGTTTAGGTATTTACAAAAATGCCATCCCTTTTTCACTTATAAAAGGAAATATTCTCTCCACATTTTCCATCACACCACAACCCCATTTTTCACCTATAATCTACCCAATAATCTTCTAAATAATATTATAAACATTAAATAGGTTTTGGTATTATCAAAAGTCCATCCCTCAAAGGTTTAACCCCTTTTGAAAAGTACACAATCCAAGAAGTGAGATATAAAGTTCAAATACCTCCTTTATTTTTCTATTTCATTTTGTGACCTTATTCTTTCTCAAAATTCATTTCAACATATTAAAATTATAACATAAGTATTTTAGTAAACTATATTTTTCATACATAAATATCATATATTATTATATGAATATTCATGAAATAACATTATAATCTACATCGGAATTATATAGGCCTAGTGCCTTCAGAAATTTGGATACACAAGCAACTTGTTCATAAGAGATATATATAATCTTCCAATAATTTCTTTATAACTATCAAAATTCTTAGATATATCATACATAAAACCTTTTTTCCTAATATATGTAAAATAAAACATAATAAAGGGTGAGTTTTGATACTCAGTAAGGGTAAAGAAGAGAGATATCAATGATCAATTAAACATAACATGAGCATATGGGTATGATAATATGATATACAAATTTTAAAACCATACCAAATATATCATAGATGATAAAATTTAATCATGGAATAAATATTACCAGTTCATAATACATGAATCATTAAGGAATTAAATAATATGATACATAAGAGAAAAATGTTGGTATAAGACATAAATTTGTAGCATACATATACACATTAAAAATTATTTACTTATTAGTCAAGGATCACTAATAAGAATATCATAGTTGATTTGGTTCACTCCTCAAACCATTATATTAGTCAATTTTCACTCCCAATACAATCATATTGGATATATTCCCTTACTAAAATGGGTTCACTCCCTATTCCAGTCATTATTTCATGAGATATCCATCTTTACCCAATGCATTAGAGGGATATTTAGTTTCGATCCCACCCATAACATAATTAAAATCAGAAATATGTGAGCCAAAATATCATAAATAATTAATTATATAATAAAACATGAATGATAAATGGGTTTCATAAAAATTTTAACATTTTATCATAGCATAACATGAGGATAAGAAATGGGTTTCCTAACTTAATTAACCCACTTAAAATAAATGGGTTTCAAAAATTTTCCTTAAGTCATAATCATCATAATATATCCAAATAATTAAGGTGGATAGTTTTATTGGATCATATACCTAGTAAAACATATGTAATATAAATGGATGCCATTATAGATGAAAAATTCATTCAAAAGACCATTTGGATCATTTCCTGAAGAAAATACCCTTTTTATATTGAAAGCAATTATTTAAAATATAAAAAATTATAGAACAATACATAAAATATTTTATTTTAAAGTAACCATGTAAACTTGGAAATGGATCTTCAAATCATTAAGTATTCAAGATAGTGGGGAATTCTATTCATTCCATGTACATTAAAACAAATAATCCTTTCACATTTTTAGTAAAAATTCAAAAGTATATTATTCAAAAAATAAAAATAATATTTGTTTTAATTTCTTTTTAAAAAATTTAAACATGAGTAAAAATGAAATTAAATAAACATAGAAAAATAGTAAAAAAACTATTGATTTTTTAAGAAAACATAGACATGTAAGAAAAATTATTTTCAATCGAAGGGAGAAATAATGTCATTTCTCCTTAAAAAAATTCTTTCAGTCTCTTGTGTAATTAATGATAGTAAAATGAAATGAAAAACTGTATTATATATATAGGACAAAAAAATTCATTATATTATTGAGTGTTTTATCATGTAATTCATCATTGGAAACTTAATCATAATCAATATGGGTAAATAATGAGATTGTAACATAAAACCATTATCTCAAGTTTCACTTATTTTAAAAGTACTCTAACACCTTGTATAATAAATTTAAATTTATTATAATTCTACACCATAACCATGGAAATACTTATAATATCATATATTATCCACTTATAACCTTTTAACACCACTTTAATAATAATTCCTTATTAAAATCATTGTTTATGAGTGTTAACCATTTCATTTTTCATGAGAATTTTGGTTTGGAAGTTTTGATCCTTGTATTTTGGTCATGGTTCAGTCATATAAATTTTTTTAATTATAATATAAATATAATATATATTCATTATTTATATATTTAGAGTCATCCATAAAATATCGAGATAGAAAATGAAATACACCTTTCATGGATATGGTATGCCGTATGTATGCATAAATGCTATTTTCACATTTTGATGGATGTAATGAAAGAAAGATAAATAATAATAAAATTTTATAGAATAATTATTATATCATATATATAAAATATATTCATTAAATTTATATTTATTACTATTCATGTAAACAATACATGAAAAAAGAATCATATCGCATCATAGAGGTGGTAGTCCACACATACACATAAGCAACATTATAATTTTCTGATGGATGGTAAGAAGATGGATGATGGTTGTCAAATTATCATAATAATAATTAATTATATGTAATATACTCAATTAATTATTTAATAATGGATACTTTGAATTTATAGAAATTATTAGATGAAATAAAATTGAAAATGCTCTATTATGAGTTATGCATCTTTGTTGAGAATCCTCTTTTGGATTACATGTTAAACTTTGAGGGGATGGTCTTTTAGAATGAAAATAAGTTTTTAGATGTGAAGAAGGAATATAGGAAGGTAATATGGAATATTTTTTTAGATCTATATGGCTCAGTTGGAGTGAGGAAGAGAGGATAAGATGTGCCCTTTTATAAGTGAGTGGAGGGGCACTCTTAGAATTACATAAAGTATTAAATTTATATAAATTAATTTTCATAAAAAAATGGATTTAAATTTATATAATTAAAATATAATATGATTATGTTTCAAAATATCATCATAAAATTAAATTTTAACAATTTTAGTTGATTTTCTCACCCGAATATACTTGTTTTAACTTTAATGGAATTTGAGGAAGATCGGGAGCGGAGACGATAAAGCACGATGACCTAACCCTAACGCCATGGTCGATGCAGCGACCCCTCCTCCTCCTCTGGGGGAGGGTCTCATCCGAATCCTACAGATGATGCTCAGGGAGTCTGGTCCGGGGGTCGAGGTTCTTTTTTTCATTCAAGTACGGACTCTCCTCTATTTCCCAGCGTAAGTGTTGCTCTGAAAGTCCCTGGACGCTTCAATGGCTAGCCCATAGTTCCAATCTCCCTTCAGGAATTCGATGAAGTGTATTCAATGTTTTCCATGACCTTGGTTGTGAGATTTGTGCGGTGACCGACTTTGGTGGAGGTCTTTTCCAAGCACATTAATGAGGAATGGGGACTGACTCAATGAGTGTCTGTTGGGATTTTGGGGCCATGACAAATCCTCCTCTACTTCGCTGATGAGGATGATCTGATTAGAGCCTGGTCAAGTGCTAGTAGATCTGTTAATGGTTTTTATTTTCACCTTCTCTGTTGGTATTTTGATCTTCATATGAATCGGGACTCGCCAACCTCGGTGAATTGGGTTCAACTTCCTGGGCTTCCACTGCCTTTCTAGAACCTTGAACTTTTATAGTCAATTGGGAACTCTATTGGATGATTTCTCTATTGTGATCATCAGACAACTTCACTCTCACATCCAATGGATACACAGATCTACATTGAAATGGATTTATCACATCCACCACCGAAGCTGGTGTGGATCGTGATTAAAGGTGAGTACATGTATGTTAAATCCATACTATATATGATTCGTGGGTTAATTTATGTTTCTTCTGTCATAGGAAGGGACACTGGGTCTATGAATGTCGAAAGTATACTAAAAGTGGGGGCCGAGCTGGACCTCCAGCATCAACTGAGGTGCCTATAGCTAAGTTGGTGAGGGGTGAGGTTTGTCATGTTCTATATGGGAATAAACAAAGGGAAGAGGATATGGAGACTCTTCCTTCTGGTGGGATGGAGCAACAACTAGTGGAGTTTCGGCCTGGGGCCTCTCTAATCAATATCCATCAGGAGGCCACGAGGAAGGATGGACTTGGGATTTATGACCAGGGGGTGAGAGTGGATGCATCTTCCATAGCCCATGCTGTGGTGGAAGAGAAAACTCACCTTGCGGCGGAGTGTGAGGTTATGCAGAATTTTCATGAAGGGGCTCCTGTGCATGTAGCTGTGGTGAAGGAAGTGTGACCTGTTCTGAATCTGTCGATGAAGCAATTCTTTGATCGTCTAAATTCGGATCTTGGGATCTAGAAATGACTTTGGATGATGAAACTAGAACTGGACAGTTGCAGATGGTTAATCTTCCTACTTGTAACCAGTTCGAGGGATTAGTGATTGAGAATAGTTCCCCCATGGAGGGAGGCCCGCAAGAGACTGACCCAGATAAGTTTCTGATTGATTCCTATTATCAGCATGCAATGATTGAGGATAAAATAGGGAAGAAGACCTTTTATGTTCTTAGCAATGAGGTGCCACTTCAATGTCTCGCTCCAATTGACACTAACAGGGAAGCGCAACAGCCAGGAGGAGGATGTCTACTTGCGCGAGAGGGTAATTTGATTAGAGGAACTGATGGCTGTCAAATGACGGATTATGTGAACATCAATGGAAAATAGAGAAATGTCTCTGGTAGTGACAAAGAAAATGCTAATTCTATCTCCAAACAATCCTACAATGATATTGTGAAATTCGGAAAAAATAAGGTGTCCGCAAGTGACGGCGGTATGACTGCTCCACCAAGGAGAAGGCCGAGGAAAGATTACTCTTATCTACCGAATCCGATGTCTACCAAATCATCCTCCAAGAGCGAGAATTGTCCCAGGGCTGTCTCTGGTTTGAAAAAGAGAAATAAATCTTCTAAGGATTTTATTTCTTTGGAAAATTTTAATCTGAGAAAGAATTATGCCAAGATTTTGAAGCACTATGAGAGCTCAGAGTGGGAATCATCTTCTGCATATGAAGCAGTTTATCATGAATATGGTGATGGGTATGATGTTTTCTGATCTGTAGTTTTTTTCAGGTGTGTTGTACTTTTTTCTGCACTTTTCCTTTATTTTAATAAATGGTCAGAGGTCTTCCTCTGACTTATCCTTCCTGGTATACTTTTTTTAACTCCCCATTAACCCTTTTCACAATTACCCCAAAATCAAAGGTTTTTAGTCTTTAAGGGTCAAAAATTTTACCATAAAAATAAAAGTGACAAAAAATAGACCATGGTTGATATTTTAAACCATATTACATTCAATTTCATTAAGATAATATTTTTATTAATTTTAAATAATTTATTCAAATATTATTTATTATAAAATATCATTAATGTCATTTTTGGAACTATTCAATTAATTTGACTTGAAAAAACTTTTTATAAAACAATTTTGAATATAAACCTATCACACTTACCTAATATGTTATATTTATGTAAAAAATTCATGTAATATAATAATTAATTCAAATTATATTACTTTTAATATTTTTAAATTCATTTATTTTATTTTTCTATTAAATGAATAAATACTATGTCTGTTTTGAGTAATAATTTAAGGCATTTATTTAATCACTAAGAATTAAAAATAAATTACCATGGTAAAATAATTAATTAATATTTACAGTAAAAATATATAACAGAAATTATACTCTTTATATATTTATGTAAAAACATTAGAGATATTAAATTCAATAAAGTGACATTTTTTATTTATTTTTCTCTTGAATTAATATAATGTCCATAAAGAAAGAAAAATGGTACCTGAGGGGAATATATTCATGAAATGGATGGAAATTGATGAAATCCACTTATACAATAGGTTAATGGAACGTGTTATAGAAATTATAATGCCTTATCCCAATGTTTTAACCCTATTTTACCCATTTTACCCTTATCGTGGTGAAAAATATTTACCAAGGTGACTATTTATGATGTTAAAAAATATAATGGATATATTTAACAAACTAGAATATCACAATTCAAAATAAGAGATCCATTTTTAGAATTAAATTTCTATATGTGATAGAAATTAATTTTAAAATAATAGTTCAAAAATTGACGAAAAACATTTTTTAGAAAAATAAATTTTTAAGTATGAAACTATATTTATTCTTATCCCATGCCTATAAAAAATATGAGATGAATTTTTAAAAAACTTATTGAATATATAATATATATATTTCATTAAAATCATTCAAAAATAGTGATTAATTTAATTTATTAAGATAAAACACACTGCACACCTAAAAATAGTTTTTTCAAAAAAACATCTCTTTTACTCACAAATGATTTTTATTTTTAACTATAATAAATTGATAAACAATTAATTAATTTTATACTTGTGTAAAAAATAAATCTTTCATAATTTTGAAATTTCTATTCATACCCACCAATCCAACTTCTAGGTAGAAAATATTACATTAAATTATAATATTTCAATAATATATCACGGTTCGTTTAAACTCTAAGTTTTATATATCAGAAGCTATCAAAGTAATTAAATTCATTTGAAAATAAATATATCATAAAATATTCGGGAGTTACATTATTCCCCATAAAATGATTTTTTCTATCGAAATTCTATCACTTCAATACAAAAATGAGTATATCTCTATTTCATCACATCCTCAGTTCCTAAGTAGATTCTTCAAATTTTTTATTCCTCCATAGAACTTTAAACAGGTGAGTAGTATTATTCTATAGCATTTTATTTCTATGATAAAATATTCCTAAAATTTATTCTTTATAGGAAATATCTTGCTCCAATTCCATAACCTCCGAGTTCAATACATGTAAAGGATCAGGTATGTGCTTCCTTAAGAGAGATACATTGAACACATACTGAACTTGAGAGAGGTTTGGTGGAAGTACAAAGCAATAAGTTACCATCCCTACTCGATGAAGAATATCAAGGGAACTAATATTACTAAGAATCATCTTCCATTATTTTCAAATATCATATCCTTAAAGTATGGATAAATTCACAGGAATATATCCTCACCAACTTTGAATTATAAATCTCACTGATGACTATCAACATAACTTTTACATCAACTCTAAGCTACCTTGTTGTGCTATTGAGTAACTCCGACTTTATCTGCCATTTTCTTAGATTTCTCTTTTACCAATATCTTTATTTCTCCAACATCATCCCATCACATTAGATTTCTACACTTCCTTTTATAGAGGGAATCATAAGGGTCCATTTGAATGCTTGATTGAATGTTATTTTTTATGAAAACTCAACTAAGGGAAGGTGTTGATCCCAAAAACCATTTAAATCCATAGCAAAAGATCACAATATATCATATAGGGTTTGAATATTTCTCTTAGAGTTACTATATTTTTGAGTATAATATATAATACTAAACCTCAAATTTATATCCATATCCTGATGAAGACTTCTCAAGAATATTAAGGTAAACCTCATATCCCATTCAGATATAATAGAGTGTGGTACTCCAGGAAACCTTAATACTTATTTAATGTATATCATGGAAATATGATCAAGATGTAAATATTATCTAATGGAAATAAAGTGTGCTGACATCATTAGGCAGTCAACTATGAACCAAATATCATTATGTCCTTTAGATGTTTTGGGGAGTCTAATTAAAAAAATATATGCTGATGTTTTCCCATTTACATTATAGTATGGGTAATGGTTGTAACATACCATAAGACTTATATCTATCATACTTAAATTACTAATATAACAAAAACTAAGATATCTACTCTACAATATCTCTCTTCATGCTATCAGTCCAGAAATAATCTTTCATATATCTATACATCGGTGTACATCCATGATAAATATATAATGATGAACTATGAGACTCATCCAATAGATATTTCTTCAAATATGGTATGGAAAAAATAGACACATGGTTCCCAAACTTTATCATTCCATCACATTCAAGGTTAAACTCTGGAATATTTCTAACCTTCTTCTATAACTCCACATCATCCTTCTATTCCTTTTTAATCCTCCCATAAATAGATGGTTGAACACTCATTTGAGAAAGATAATATTTCCCACATTATTTCATGATTTACATATCTATAATTTGAAAATGGATAAATATTGGTTCTTTTGTGGTCCACATCATAGATAATCTACCATGTTAATTTCAACTCAGAGCATCTGCCACCTTGTTTTATTTACCAAGGTGGTAATGTATTAACTAGTCATAATATTTAATCAACTCTAACAATCTTATCTGGTGCATATTCAACTATGTTTGACTGAACATATAGTTTAAAATTTTATTATCGGTATATATTTCACAACTTTATTTATAATAATAATTCCTCCATATCTTTATTGCATAAATTACCATAACTAACTCCAAATCATGAGTTTGATAATTTTTCTCATGAACATTTAATTTTCATGTGGCTTAAGCTATCACCATATCATTCTACATGATAATTAATATTGGTCCCTTCTTCAATGAATCACTATATATTACAAACCATTCTACACTGTAGGTTAGTGTAATCATAGTTCTATTGACTATCCATCTCTTTAGTTACTTTAATGTTTCCTCTTATTCATCAGTTTAAGGGAACTTGATTCCCTTACAAGTTAATATAGTGATTAGATTAGAGCCATAATCAGTTCTAAAATAAGTGTCGATAATATCTAGTGAAACCATAAAAGCTATAGATCTCAGTTACATTGGTTGGTCTAGGACAACATTCAATAACCTCCATCTTTTAAGGATCCACCAATATACCCTCTCTTAATATTATATGACCAAAAAATGAAACTTTTTGTAACCAAAATTCACACATGATAAATTTTCCATATAGATTATCCTTCCTTAGGGTCTTCAGTACAATCCTCAATTGATATTCATGTTCTTACTTTATTTTATAATATATAATAATTTCATCTCTACAGACTACAAAAAATTAGTCAAGATAATCTCTAATGAATTTATTCATTAAATCCATTAAGATAATAGGGGAATTAGTAAGACCAGATGAAATCACTATAAATTAATAGTCTCTATACCTTTTATGGAATGTTTCCTTGGTCATATCCTCCTTATTGAACTTTAATTAATGATATCAAAAACAAATTCCAATATTTTAAAGGCATTGAAAGAATCACAGTTTATCAAACAAGTCCTTAATACATGGTAGAGGATACATGTTCTTGGAAGTGACCTTATTAAATTGTCGTTAATAAATGTAGACTTTCATTGATCCATTTTTTTCTTAAAAAAATAATAGGTTCACCCAAAGGTGATGAATTTGTATGAATTAATCAATTTTAAATATTATATTGGAGTGTCTTCTTTAATTCCTAGAGCTTAATCAGATCTATTCTATATAGAGTCTTTGAAATAGGTATAACACTAGGTATGAGTTAAATTAAACAATAAAGTTAAAAAATATGTGGAAGAATATAAAACTATTAAAAAAATATATCAATAAACTCTTAAACAATAGAAAAATATTTTATGTAGATTTTCTCCCCAACCATCATAGATAAAAACCCATTTTAAATATTAATTAAGACACATATAATGGATGTAATTTATATTGAATGTATATATTTATTTTTGAACTGATTGATTATTATAGGTTGATTTAGAATATAAAATTTTTATTCCATTTATAAGAAATTGATATTGGATTAATGTAATCAAATCTAATCCATTCCTAAAATAACATCAAATTTAGCTAGAGGGAGAATATTGAGATTTATAGGAAGCACATTCCCACAAACCTCAATCAGAGAAGAATCATAAACTTGAAATGTGATCATCATACCATTGAGGGTTTTCACTACTAATTAAATATATATTCATTGAGGTGGTATTTATGATACCATAGAAAATTATTTAGATTTAAAAGAGTCGGTAGATCTATAATCAAATAAGACATTAACAGTTCTAGAGAGGATGGTACGTATACCTCTCACCACTTTGTTATCCACATTAACAATAGAAATCACATGTGATTTCCCATAGTATTTTGGATTCAGAGGTTTCTAACATCAATCATCATCATTAACCTTTAGATTTTATCACTATTAAACATAATTCCTATACTCCTTTAATTTGAAACACTGGAGTATGAGTGGTTCATTTTTTTGAGATTTTTATTTATTCTTTTATTGAATGGTCTCTTCACATAAATTTAGTATTTGATTGCTTGATGACCTTCCTTTAAAAACTTAAAACATTCACCAGGGTTCTTAAGATAATTTTCTCTATTTTTTCTTTTCACACTTTGAGTATAACATAAATATCATCTTCTTATTTCTATTTTATTATAATTTTCTTTGAATTACATCTTTATTTTCTTATCAAAACCATGAGATTAATTGGTAACTCTAATATCCATCTCCACATTTTTGGCACATAAAATTATTTATTCATAGCTTTTGAAGTTCTTTATAGATAATTCCCTTTATAGGATTTATTTTAAGAAATTTAATAATTGATCAACCTTATATTTAGGTTGGATGATAATACAAGAAGCATACCTCATAATTCTTGTAAAAGTTTCCTCATAGGAACTAATGGATTCATCATCCTTTTAATTTAACTCAAGTAATGTATTCTCCATTTTTATATAAATAATACAATGAATGTACTTATTGATGAACAATCTCTTAAACTCATCACACTCCACAAATTTATTTTCTTCCTATTTCCTTGAGTTCTTTATAAGAGTACACCATTGATCTTATTTTTATAGAAAATAAAGGGAAATATATTTTTCATGTTATAAACTCTATGGAACAGAAAATATCATTTCAGTTGTACCCATCCATTTCTCAGTAAATCATGAATCATCAGACCACTAAAAGAATGTGGTTTTTTCCTCATAATGGACTCAACATAATGTTTTTCGATTATTTTATCATTTGAAATCCCAACACGATTCATAGATTAATAAAGTTGTGTAATCATAGTAACAATATTTTTCATTCCATATCCGATAACATTTGTTTTATCATTTGGAAAATTATTTAATTTTCCATCACATACTACATTAACAAAATTCCTTCACGTTCAATTCATTTAATAAAACCAAAAAGCATAGTGTAAAAAAAAATAATCATAGTTTTATACCACATAATCATGAATAATCGTTTATAAGATTTATAAATCAAGAAACCATCTTTTTAGTATAATAAAAATTAAGTTTAAACTGGGTCATCCATGATCATCATCTATTCAAATCATTCATGATGGTTGATAATGAAAAAGTTAATTAACCCAAGCATATCCTACAGAAGTATCAAACCAATTTCTCAATAAGGGAACAATCACCATGCACTAGAATGATGGATGAGATATAATCGACCAAATATTTTTGGAGTATTACCATTAGATTCATCTATTCCAAAATGACACCCACTTGTAGTATCCTGACACATATGTTTTTATATGATGAACACAAGCCTTTCCTTACCATAACATAGGATGTTATCCTATATATAGGCTAATCATAAGGGTTATCACTAATTTTTTCTCATCATAGTTTACAAAGATAACTAAACCTTTCTCTGATATATATTATAGCGACCCATTCTTTTCATACATAAACATCACATTTTATTAGATGAATATTCATTACATAATATTATGATCTTTGACATAATCATATAGCTCTAGTGTCTTCAAAAACTTGGATACATAAACAACTTGTTCATAATAGATATAAATCATCTACCACTAAGTTTTTCATAACTAGAACCATTCTTCGACATATATTACATAAAACATTTATTCACAACTTTGGGAAAAAGAAACATAAGAAAGGGTGAGATATAATTCTCATTATGGAAAACAAGGGAGTTATTAATAATCAATTAAACATAACATGAGTATAAGTGTATGAGAACGAGATATTGATATTTAAAAACCATACCTAGCATATCATAGATCTTAATCTTGAATCATAGAATAATGATTGGAAGTTCATAAGACATTAACCATAATTTAATTAAAGAACATGATCCATAAGATCGTAATGTTGGTATAAGACATAAAATTATGGAATACACATAAGAATAAAAAATCATTTCCTTAGTAGTAAAGGCTCACTTATAATACTATCATAGTTGGTTGGGTTTACTACCCAAAACATTGTATTAATCAGTGTTCAATATAAATACTATCATATTAGAAATAGTACCTTACTAAATTGGTTTCACTTTCCCTTTCAGTACTTATTATCTCTTGATATATCCATATTTACTCAATGTATTAGAGGGATATATAATTTCAGGCACACCCATCACATAATCATAAATATTTATGCCATAAGATCATAAATCACTCATCATATTAGGACCCATGAAATTGTAATGATATTCATAAATTTTTTACCATTTTATCATAGAATAACCCATTTAAAAGAAATGGGTTTAATCACATAATTAACATGTGGAAAAGAAACGGGTTTTCTAGAATTGTCCTTAAGTCATCATCATCCCCAATCATACAAAGAATGAAAGTGGATGGTATCATTGGATCATATTCCTAGTAAAAATTTAGTAACAACAATGGATGTAATTATAGATAATAAATTCCTTTAAAATATTATTTGGAACATTTCCTGAAAAAAATACCTTTTCCACTTTGAAATCACTTATTTAAAATTTAATTTTTTTTAAATAATAAATAAAATATTTGTTTTAAACATAACCTTGAAAAACTGTAATATAAGTTTAAAATTATTTAGTGGTCATGGTGGTGAAAAATTATATTCATTACATTACATTAAAACAATTTGTCATTTCACATTTTCGGTAAAAATTCAAAAGTACCTTGTTCAAAAAATGAAAAGAAGATTAATTTTAAACCATTTAGTAAAAAGTAAAAAATGGGTGAAAATTACTTGATAAAAATATAATATAATATTAAAAACATTATTGAAAACATTTTTAGAAAACATGGACATAGAAGAAAAATTTCTTTCAACTGAAGAGAGAAATAAAATCATTTTTCCTTAAAAAATTTCTTTTAGTGTCATGAGTACTAAACATTATGAAAATGAAAGGAAAAAAATTTATTCCCCATAAATAACTATATTATAAAAAAATTCATGAGATTCATGATTATTATATCATAAAATTCATTATTTTAAGCTTAATCATATGTAATACTGGTAAATAATGAGATCTTAACATAAAACAATTACCTCAAGTTCCACTTTCTTTGAAAGCACTCTAAACTCATGTATAATGAATTGAAATTTATTATAGTTATATAAAATAACCATTTAAATGACTATAATAACATATATAATCTGATTATAACCTATTAACATCCCTGTAATAATAATTACTTATTAAAATATTCATTTCCAAGTTTTAATTGTTTCATTTTTCAAAAGAATTTTGTTTTGGTAGTTTCTATCCGTGTACTTTGATCTTGGTTACATCATATAAATTTTATAATTCATGATATAAATACCATATATATTAATTATTTATATTTTAATATTAATCCATAAAATATTGAGATTAAAAAATGAACTACACCATTCATGGAGATGGTAGGATATATGCACGCATGAATGCTATTTTAACTTTTCGACGGATGAAATAAAAGAAAGGAAAACAACAATAAAGATTTATAGAATCATTATTATATCATATTTTTCATATATATAGATTAATTTTATCTTAATTAACATTCATGTAAATCATATATGAAAAACAAATCACATCACTTCATAGAGTTGGTAGTCCACATGTACACACAAGTGACGTTATAATTTTCTAATGGATGGTAAGAAGATAGATAGTGGTTGTTACATTATCATAATAAAAATTAATTATTTGTTAGATCATTGATTAATTATTTTATGGTGAATTAAATGAATTTATAGAAAGTATACGAATAAATAAAATTAAAAATCTTCAGTTAAGATTTATACAACTTCATTGAGAATCCTCTTTTGGATTACACCTTAATCCACGGAGGGATAAACTTTTTGAAAATACATAATATCTAGGATGTGGTGAAGGAAGATAGTAAAGTAATATGGTATATATTTTCATATCTATAAGTCTTAATAGGTACTAGGAAGAGAATAGAATAGGTTTTCTTTTATGAGTGTAGGGAAAATGTACTCTTGGAATTAAATTATTAAATTAATAAAATTTAATTTTCCTAAAAAATGGATCCAAATTAATATAATTAAAATATAACATGATTATGTTTCAAAATAATATCATATAATTAAGTTTTAAAAAGTTTAGGTGATGTTATCAACCTTATCCACTTGTTTTAACCCTTGTTAATCATTTTGATAATTACCACAAAATCAATATTTTTTACACATTAAGGGTAAAAAATGATATAATAAAAGGCAATTTACCATAAATGGACCTTGTTTAATATTATGAAATATATACCATTCACTTGAATGAAGATACGTTTTTTATGAATTTTAAATAATTCAATAAAATATTATTTATTATAAAATATCATTAATGTCATTTTTGGAACTATTCATTTAATTTGACTTTAAAAACAACTTTATAGAAAATTAATTCAAATATAAGCCTTTAAAACTTCCATATTTTTTTTATATTTATCTAAAAAATTAATGGAACACAATAATTCATTGAAATTATAATCCTTTTAATATTTTTAAAAATATTTATTTTATTTTTCTATTAATTGAGAAAATACAATGTCAGTATTTCCTAATAATTTACAATAATTATTTAATAACTAAAAATTTAAAACAAGTCACCACGATAAAAAAATAATTCTTCTTTAATAATTTTTTTTGACCCAAACTTATCCTCCTTTTATCTTTTTGTAAAAATATCAGAGATATTAAATTAAAGAGAGTGGCATTTTGTATTTATTCTTTTCTTGAATTAATATAAAGGTCATAATTAAAGCAAAATGGAACTAAGTCATCATATATTCAATAAATTGATTGAAATGTATGCATTTAACTCATCCAATAGGATAAAGGAAACTGTTATAGAAATTTTAATGCCTCATCCTAATGGTTTGACACTATTTTACCCGTTTTACCCTTACTGAGTTGACAAATATGTACCAAAGTTACTATTTATAATGATACAAAATAAAAGGGATATATTTACCAAATTTTAATCTCATGATTCCAAATATGGGATAAATTTTTTAGGATTCAATTCCTATAATGGATAGAAATCCATTTTAAAATAACTGCACAATATGCGATAAAAACTATTTTTTAGAAAAATATATTTTATGCATAAAAATAGATATTCTTATCCCATGTCTAGAAAAAATATCATATGAGTGTTAAGAAAATTATTGAATATATAATATTAATATTTTATTAAAATCATTTAGCAATAATTATTAATTTAATTTATTAAGATAAAAACACATTGCACTCATAAAAACAGTTTTTTTAAAAAAAAACTCTTTTACTTTAAAATATTATTATTCTAATTTCTAATAAATTGACATACAATGAATTCATTTTATTCATGTTTAAACCATATTTTTTTCACAATTTAGTTTTTCTTATTCATACCCACCATTCCAATAGCTATGTGGTAACATTTACATTAAATTATATTATTTTAATAGTATACCATGGTTCGTTAAAAATCTAAGTTGAGTGAAATATAATATATATAAGTAATTAATTTTATTGGAAAATAAATATATAATAAAATATTAGGGTGTTACATTATAACCCCTAAAAATTATTTTTTACCTTGAAATTCTATCCATATAATATAAATAGAATAAGATATCTCTATTTCATCACATCCTCAAGTTCCCTAGTATTTTCTTTGAACTTTTTATTCCTTCAAAGAACTTTAACAAGGTGAGTAGCCTTGTTTTGTATAATTTTATCTCTATAATAAAATATTTATAATATTTATTATTTATAGTAAATATTATGATCCAATGTTATAATCTATGAGTTTAGTATATTTGAAGAATTAGGTATGTAATTTCTTAGGATATATACATGGAACACATCATGAAATTGAGAGAGGTTTGATTGAAGTAAAAAATGATAATCTACCATCCCTACTCAATCAAGAATATCAAAGGGGAAAATATACACAAGGCCCATATTTCCCTTATTTTCAAATATGATAGCCTTCTTCCATGGAGAAATTCATAGGAATACATTCTCACCAACTTTTAATACTTTTCAACATAGATTTTATTTCAACTATGAGATTCATTGAATTTCTACTAAATTAATATGACTTTCTCTTTCATTCTTTGAGCTATATTAGGTCCCAATAGCTTTATTTCACCAAATTCATCCCAACACATTGGATTTCTACACTTCTTTCCACATAGGGATTCATAAAGAACCATATGAATACTTGAGTGAAATCTATTGTTTTAAGAAAACTTGACTAGAGGAAGGTTTTGATCCCAATGACCTTTGAAATTCATAGAACATGATCTCAAAATTTATTCTAGGGATTGAATAGTTTGATCAGAATAACCTCAGGTATGAGGATAATTTGAAGTATTGAAACTCATATTTGTATCTTGATTGAAGACTTCTCTAGAACTTTGAGTCAAACCTTGGATCCTAACTAGTTACAATAGAATGTGGTACTCCGGGAAACCTTAAAAATTATTTAATGTATATCCTGGAAAGTTTATCATGAGTGAAATATTCTCTAATGTAAATTAAGTTTTCTAACTTCATAATACAATCAAATACAACCTAAATAACATTATAACATTTAGATGTTTTGGGAATTTAAAAAATGAAATACATAGTGATGTTTTCCTATTTTCATTATAGTATGGGTAACTATGGTAATATCCCCTTAGAATTATGTCTCTCACCCTTAACTTACTGACATACTAACCATCAAGAAATATACTTTGTAATATCGATCTTTATGCTTTTCCATTAGAAATACTCTTTTAGATATCTATACATCTTCATGCATCCAATATGAATATAGAATGATGAACTATGAGCCTCACACAACATCTCTTAATTAAAATATTATGTGAAAAATACATGATTCACTAACATTATCATTCCATCACATTCAATATTGATCTATTGAAAAATTATAACCATCTTCTACTATTCCAAATATTCCTTCCATGTATATTTAGTCCTCACATCGATATATTTTTGAACACTCATTTAATAAAGATAATATTTCTCCCCCATTGATGATTTCCATATCCATACTTTTTTAGTCTATAAATCTTGGATCTTTTATGATCTACATTATAGATAAGCTAGCATGATCCTTTCAACTCAGAGAAACTTCCACATTGTTCACTTTATTAGGGTGGTAATGTATAACCAATTATAATCTTTGATCAACACTAACAATCTTATATAGTGTATATTCAACTCTTTTTTATTGAATATATTCTTTAAACTTTTATGATCACTATATATATCACACCTTTCTTCATAAAGATAATGCCTTTATATCTTTAGTAAAAAAATGACCAAAACTAACTCCAAATCACGATTTTGGTAAATTTTCTCATAGACCTAAAATATTAATGAGAAATAGGATATAACCATTTCATTATGCATAATTAATCATACCATTAAATTCTTTGATGCATCACTATAGATTATAAACCCTTCTCCACTGTAGGGTAGTTTAAGAAAAGGTCAATTCACTAACCATCTCTTTAGTTTCATAAATTTTTTGTCTCATTTATCTATCCAATGTAACTTGGATCCCTTATGAGTTAACTTGGTGAGTGGATTAGATCCATGATAAAATCTCTACCAAGTGTCAATAATATCCAGCCAAAACAATAAAGCTATGGATCTCAGTCATAATGGTCGGTCTAGAACAACATTCAATAACCCGTGTCTTTAAAGGATCTACTGATATACCCTTTCTTAATATTATATAAACAAAAAATAAAAAATTTTGTATCCAAAATTCACACTCAGTAAATTTTCCATAAATATTATCCTTACTTAGGGTATTTAGTACAATACTCATGTGATCTTCATGCTCTTCCTTGATTTTGTAATATATACGAATTTTTTCTATATAGAGTATCACAAACTGATCAAGGTAATCTATAAAGAATCTATTCATTAAATCCATGAATATAGTGGGGTAATTAGTAAGACCAAATAGAATCACTATAAATTCATAGTTGTTATACCTTGTATGAAATGTTTTCTTGGGTATATCCTCCTTCTTGACCCATAATTTATGATATCCAGAACAAAGGTCAATGTTTTAAAAGTATTGATATCTACACAGTTGATCAAACAAGTCATCAATACAGGGAATATGTTACTTTTTCTTGATAGTGATCTTATTAAGTTCTCGATAATAAATTTAGAGTCAATTAATACATATTTATTCTTTAAAATAAGAAAAGGTACACCCCAAGATGATGAAATTTTCTGAATGAATCCCTTATCAAGATTCTCATGGAGTTTGTTCTTTAATTCTTACAACTCAATCAGGGCTATTCTATATAGAGTCTTTAAAATAGGTATAACACCAAGTGTGAGTTATATTAAAAAATCAACTTCAAAAATCAACGGAAGACTAGAAAGTTAATTTATAAATACATTAATAAACTCTCACACAATAGGCATATATTTGAAATTGAGTTTCTCCCCAACCATATAAGATAAACACTCCTTTTGAATAGGAATTAAGACACATATAATGGATGTAATTTCCATCAGATGTTTATATTTATTTCCACTCTGATAAGTGATCATAGGTTAAACTGAAATATCAATCACGACTTCCCTTCCTTGGAAATTAATTCTATATTAATGTAAAGAAATAAAATCCATTCCTAAGATAAAATCAAATTTAGCTAGAGTGGGAATAATGAAACTTATTAAAAGCACATTCCCCCAAACATAAATAAGAGAGTAATAATAGACTTGAGATGTGATCATCTTACCATTAAGTGTTTTCAATTCCAATTCAACATCTAATCATTGATGTGGTATTATGATACTATTAAAAAATTATTTAGATATAAAAGAGTGGGTAGATCTAGAATCTAATAAGACATTAACTGTTCAAGATAGGATGGTAAGTATACCATTCACCACTTTTTTATCCACCTCAGTAATAGTGATCACATGATATTTACCTTAGTCTTTGGGATTAAGAGGTTTCTAATGTTTATCATATTCATTAAAATTAAAATTTGAGAAATGGTTAGTATAATGACTATACACCTTGAATTGGAAATAATAGAGTGTGGGTGGTTCATTCTGTTGATATTTTTTATTGTTTATTTCATTTAATGGTATATTCACATCAATTCTGCATTCAATTACTTTATGACCATCCTTTGCACACTTAAAACATTACCAAACTCCTTAATATAATTTTCCCCATGTTTCTTTACACACTTTAGGAATGAAGGAAATATCATCTTCTTATCTCCATTGTTTTTATAATTTCCTTAGAATCACATATTTCTTTTCTTATCAAAACCAAGATATTGATTGTTAAATCCAATACTCCTCTCCACCTTTATAGAATATCAAATTATTTCTTTATAGATATTGAATTCCCTTATGTCCATCACCCTTCAGAGTCTTGGTTTTAATCAACTGAAGAATCAATCAACCTTATATTCAGGTTGGATGATAACACCATAAGTTTGCATCAAACGTCTTGTGAAATTTTCCTCATAGGAACTAATGGATTCATTACCCCTTTACTTTAGCTCAAGGAATTTACTCTATATTTTCATATAGAGAATAAAAGGAAAGTAATTATTGAAGAACAAGATCTTAAACTCATACCACCCCATGGATTCATTTTATTCATGTTTAATTGAGTTATTGATAAGAGTACACCATTGATCTACTCTGCCTTCCAGATGATAAAAAACCAAAATATATTTTTCATGTTCCAAAAATTGTAGAATGTAAAATATATTTTTAGTAGTAATGATTCATTTATGATTAAACAGTGGATCATCCAACCATTATATGAAGGTGGATGTTGATTTACGAAGGACTCAACATATTTTTTTCCTTCCTTTTACAATTTGGAAGTTCAACATGATTCATATCACAAGATAGATTTCTAAGCATTGAAATAATATTTTCATTCCATCTCCCATAACATTGGGTTGATCATGTGAAAAATCATTACATTTTCTACCACGTTTAGTATTAACATGATTCCTTCATGTTCCAGTCATTGAATAAAACTAAAAATCATAGTGTGAGAAACAAAAATCATAGTTTTAAACTACACAATCACGAATAATCATTTATATGATGGAAAGATCATGAAACATTATTTTCAATCTAAGAATATTTAGGTTTAAACTAGGCCATACATGATCATTATATATTCAAATCCTTCACAATGGTTTAAAAATAAAATTTTAATTAACCCAAGAATACCCCCTAGGAGTATCAAACCATTTGATTAGTAAGTGACTACTCATCATGCACTATAATAATGGTCAAGATATAATCGACCAACTCTTTTCAGGGTTATTACTCATAGATTCATATGTTTCAAAATGGTTCCCACTTATAGTATCCAGAAAAGGATGTTTTTATAGGAATACCACACTACTTTCCTTACCATAACTTAGGATATTTTACTATACATAAGATTATCTTAAGGGTTATCACTATTTTTTTTCTCATCATAGTTTTCTAAGGTAACTAAACCTTTCTCTGATACGTACTATAGTGTCCTATACATTTCATACTAAAATATCACATCCTATTAGATGAATATTCATTACATAACATTATGATCCATTCTATAATTTTATAGGTCTAGTGTTATTGGAAACATGGATACATAAAAAACCTTTTCATAATAGATCTATGTCATCTCTCAAAAATTTCTTCATAAGTAGAAAACTTCTGAGACATGTCATATATAAAACCATTCTTCATAAATTGAAGAAAATGAAACATAATAAATGGTGAGATCCAATGCTTGTAAGGGTAAACAAGTGATATATTAATGATCACTTAGCATAACATGATAATAAGGGTATGAGAAAATGAGATCAATATTTAAAATCCATATTTATAATATTCTTGATCATAAATTTAAATCATACTATAAAGAATGAAATTTCATAAGATATGAATCACAAAGGAATCAATGAACATAGGATATGAGGGAATAACATTGGAATAAGACATAATTTTGTGTAATACATATAATAATATAAAATAATTTCCTTAATAGTAAATGAGTACTTCCAAAACTATCATAGTGGATTGGGTTCACTCCCCAAACCAATATATTAGTCAAGGTTCAATACCAAGACTATCATAGTGGATAAAATAACATACTAAACTTGATTTACACAGCATTTAATTCCTTATTATCTCATGATATATCCATATTTATCCAATGAATTGGAGGAGTATATAATCCTAATACCATACATTACATTATGAAATTTATACATTTTTGTTCCATGAGATGAACATAATTCATTATATCATAACCAGTGAAATGGAAATAAGATTCATAAACATTTCTTCATTTTATCATAACATAAGAAATGTAAAAGAAATTAGTTTCATAACTTAATTAACCCATGGAAAAGATACTAGTTTCTTAGAATTATCCTCAAATCATCATCATTATAAGCCATCCAATAAATGAAAGTTGATGGTATAATTGGATCATATCTCCAGTAAAACTTATGTAACATCCTATATGTCATAATATATGAAAACTTCCTTTAAAATATCATTTAGAATATTTATAGAGGAAAATATGTAGCCACCCTGACCTTAGTAGTTTGGATCCAGTTTCTGATTTTTTATATTGGCATAAAATACAAGGAATCACATCCTGAAGGAACAAATAGATTATTATTATGGGTAAACTAGATATATAATTTAAATTTACATTATAATTCAAAACATAAAATACACAAATAATTTCATTTAATAATACCATTATTCCCTTTAGTGTATCCCTGTATATCAATCCCAAAACCCTTGTATCCCATGGAAAATAAAACATAAGAAAGGGGTGAGCTTAGATGCTCATTAAGGGTAAACATATAACAAAATATATGAATAAATAATTAATAATAAATATATAAAGGTAACAATTGAAACAAATTCCATTTAATCAATATCTTGAGAAAATATGGTAGGAATAAATGATGATCAAATAATTCCATATAAATAACCACATGGGATTGAAAGCATAACCATTTATATTCTAATTAATCAAATAATGACATAGAAAATCAATAACTAAATTTTTAAGGATGTAATTCATAATTATGGACATCTAAAACATACCTTCAAGGCCTTGTGCTAAGATATATAATATCATCAATCCCTTATTCCAAGACATCTATAGAAATGGGTATGACTTAGACAAAACCCAATCTAGTTTGTCTCATGAGACCTACCAATATATCAAGGGGCTATAGGGGGGGTACTCTCATAACTTAACAAGCCTAATTAATTCCTCATATTAAAATGGTGAAACATAATTCACAGAAACACTATTATTTAAATTAGCATATGAAATATAAATTATTTCCCCAATCAATAAACATAATCATAAACCATCCAGAGTAAAATGAATGGTATAAATATTGTAAATACCTAATAAAAATTACCACAAACCATCCATATAAATAATAAATATGGTATCATTTGAGTATATCACCTTTAAATCATAATTAACATCATTCCCAACTCTGAGAGTTGTTTGGAGAAAACATGTCACACAAAAAATACATTATCATTTCCCATATGAGGGAAGAGGAGATGTATGTAGGTCACACACTTAACATAATATCATATAATTATATTATATACACTGGTTTTACTAAATTATCATAAATTAATAACATATTAAGGAGGTGGAATAATAAATAAAACAAAAATGCATAGTTAAAAATTTTACCTATTTTTAGACCACCTCTTTTGGAGCATACCTAAAGAATACCTAGAATGGATTTCTAAAAAAACCAAGTATTCTAAGATGAGGGAATGTAATTTGGGAAGTTATTTTGATACTAATTTTCTGAAAAAATATTTTTAAGGTGTGATTAATATAGGATATGGGTTGCCATTTGTAAGTGAGGTGAGTGGCATAATTGTATTTTTTTAAAAGAAAAAGTTTTACCCACATTTTTAACATTCCAAAAGGGTAAAAAAATGGAATATTATTTATAATTATACGTTATAAGTTACAAATATGGTGATAAAATATATTTTAGAAAACTTTTTAGGTCATTTTAATCCTTATATTTTTAGCTTAACCCCCTGGTAAATTAATTTTTACCTTAAACGTGATAAATAATTTTTTTTACCATTTTTACTATTCATTATAGTAAAAAAATAAGATGAATTTATTATATAATATATATTATTATTAAAAACATTTAATCCATTTTTCCAAATTTCAATAATATAATTTTTAAAATTTATTTTAAAATTAATCCCGCAGATGTGATGAGAAAGTGGGTTCTCAAAGAGAAAATGTTAAAACATTTACAACGTTTTTTATCAATATTTGTTATAAAAATGATTAGAATGACCTAAATTGGATTAATATATATATATAAATGAAATAATTTTACATTAAAACCAATTTAAAATATAATTTAACATTATAAATAATTTATATGAAAAGACAGTTTTCAATTAAAAGTTTGTATTTTCACTATTCATCAAAAAATGAAACTTTTTAGAAAAATATAAAAAATTAAATCTATGATAACTTTAATATAATTATTTTTAAAAAATAATTTTATTTTTTCAATTTCTTTTAAAATTTGGTAAAAATTAATTTTAAATTATGTGCGCAAAGCATTACTAAACCGCCTTAAAAAAATACATTTTTCAAAAAAGGTTTCTATTTCTTTTAAATGATTCTTATTTTATTTATAATCAATAGATAACCAAAATTTTCCTAATTTATTTAATATTATTCATACCCTCTAATTTAATGGCTAGTTTATACTGGTAATGTTTGGATAATAATATTTTAATAGAATATCACATTTCATTTAAACCCGATGTTGCCTGCATTAAAAGCTATCAAAGAGATTAAATTTATTTAAAAAATAAATATATCATAATATATCATGATTTATATTCTATTATATTCTTGGTTTTTTGTTTTATAAAAATTATCCAATATTATGTTCATATTTTAAATCTTAGGGTGTTACATTCTATACCCCTTAAATAAATTGTATCCTCGTAATTTAATATTGATCTCAGTAATCAATGGTTTTTCATTTGAAAATACATTTATTTAAATACCACATCATGATAAGGGTCAATAAAAAATTTTCTTGATAAGAGAAAAAGATAAGTAAAAAGTTCATATAAAATAACACATAACTAGGTTTATAAGTAGAAGAAAATTGTTATAAAGTAAAGATGTGGACATAGAAGAAAACCCTAAATAATTATAGAGAATGATAGAGATCATTGATAATAAGAATTAAAATGACCAATTTAATGTTAAGGAACTAAAAATCATAAATATTTTATGATTTAAAAGACCATATTATTCATAAACTATGAAGGTAATAAGATAACATTTTTCTTTCAAGATTCATTTCCTAAATTTGAGGAATTATTTTACTATCTAAGAATATAAGGAAGTATAATTACATGATTCATTTCTATTTCATAAAAAATTTCATTCTTTGGTTGCGCTTTGATTAATTTCTAATTCATTTCTTACTCCAAGAAATGAATATAAAAGTGATTTTTTTATTCCTGAAGCACTAAAATCCACTTTTTAATGAATTATAAGATCCATAATAAAATTATAAGTAATTTATTCAATATATAGTTATTACTATAAAAAAATTTTAGTACAAGTTATCCAATATTCACAAATCTTCATATGGCGAAGTAATACATTAATATCTAAAACCTCATCCAAGGTTCAACTTAAACCATTCATAAATTCTTAACCTTTGTACCCTTCAAAAATATTAAGATCCAAAACTTTATAAATATGGTCACTTAATTTCCAAAATTAACTTATAATTAATCTCCTAAATGACATGAAGTAGCTATTAATAATAACAAACCAACCATGTGAATAACTATGTGAAGTAGCTATTGATGCATTCTCCTGAAGCATGGTAATGGCCTGAATTACCATAAAACATTATTGAAAGCATGCATGATTCCTTATTCATTAAATAAAAACTATATTATTAAATATATTCCTTAAATAAAAAAATGTTGTTAACTCCATCAATGGTAGCATAAAATACTTCTTTAACAAATCATTAATCACTTCCATGGTAGTTTGTACTATCCAATTTAATTTATCCATATCAATAATCTCTTTATCAAAAAATCAATATCTAAACATCAAGAGAATATTAAGGGTTATCCTTCCTTAAATCATGTGTTTTTCAAGATATAAAACTTTTCACGTAGTAATTTTTCTTTTTCATTGATATCATTCAACATATGCTTTCAAATCCTTAATGAAAAAGTACTATATCATTATACATTTCATAATTCTTATAACTAGGATATCATTGATAAACTACTAAAATGACATAATTTTTGAATCTAAAGAAAAGGAAATTAATCATTCCAATTCATCTATGGTAATAGAATATTCTTGACCATTTTCCATTAGATACTTTTAAGGTATATTATTTTTATGCTCGTAGAATTCATTTTTGTAGTTCCCCATCTATTTACAGTTGAAGAATTGAACATTGGAAAAAAATTTCTTACCCTTGAAATCATGATCATGGTGGAATTTATCTATATAATTATATAAAACTACCATTCCATTTAATCAAGTACCACGCCATTTCTTTCTATAATTATAAAATGTATGGAAATCCTTCTTTCCCTTCTTCCCTTTATCCATATTTCTCTCTGCAATTATTTTCTTCTCTTACTTCCCTTGGAAGCTGTAATACATAGATAATTCCTTCTATGTCTTATTATCACATGATAATATGTCCTCATATGATGAGAATGTTTGGGAGACTAGTTCCCTTTGAAATATTTTGTTAATTCTATCAAACAAACAATCATTTTTACTCTTTAGATTACGTGTATTGATACAGTTCCCATTAATTCTTTTAGGAACCATTTCTAAACATTGGAATGCACTGGATTAGATCATATAATTATGAAACATAATGTATAATATCAAAACTAGTGAAATAATAGACATAAATTGAAAAATTTATGCATATATGATGTCATCACATAAACATGCTTTATTTGGGGATATCTTTATTTTCAAATCCTTCATAATGGGTTGTAAAGAAAATTTGAATTATCCTAATAATATCCCCAAATAATGTCAAACCAGGTACATATTAAGTCCCATTTTATGCACTAGTTGATAATTGTGTTAATCTCAATACAAACTTTTCATAGTTATTACCCCTAGTTACATCTGTTCGAGGACCACACCCAATTGTAATATCAATACAAAGATGTATTCTCTTGGAAAACCACATAATTACTTCCTTACCAAAACATTAGGATATTCTTATATACTTATCCTAAAATTATATCTTAGGGTTATGTTCCTTAATCTATGTTTACCTATATCTAGTTCCCAAGGTTTCTACTAAAATTCCCATAATAACAACTATAGTGACCCTGACCCTAGTAGCCCTAAGCTGGTGTTTTCTTTATTATATTGGCATTAGATACAAGAATTGCATCTCTAATGATTTAATAGTTCAGTATTATTGGAAAATTAGATACATAGTTAAAATTCACATTACATTTTAAAATATAAAATACACAAAGAATTTTATCCTAGAATGCCATTATACCCCTTAGTGTATCCCTATATATCAATCAAAAAACACTTCCTTTTATATGGGGGAAAATAAAACATAATAAAGGTGTGAGATCAGATGCCCACTAAAGGTAAGAATATAGATAAATATATGAATAAATAAGGAATAATAAATATTTAAAGGTAATAATTGAATCACATTCCATTTAAACAATAACATGAGAATAATATGGTATGAATAAATGATAATAAAATAATGCCATATAAATAGTCAAATGAGCTTGAAAACTTAACCATGGATATTATAACTAATCTAATAATCGTATGGAATATCAATAACCAAATTCATTATAATGGAATGCATAATGATGGACATATGAAACATATAGTCTAGTCCTCATTCCAAGGAATATAATATCGTTGAGGACTTGTGAAAATACACATATATATAAATAGGAAAGTCCTTGGCCAAAACCTAATCTAATTTGTCTCATGAGACCTACCAATGTATCGAGGGGCTATAACAGGCCCATCACATCTTTTACTAATTCCATTCATTCCTCATATGAAAGGTGTGAAACATAATTCACAAATAATTCATATTTAAGCTATCATATGAAATGTAAATAGTTTTACCAATCAATAAACATAATTATAAACCATTTAGAGTAAAATGATTAGTATCAACATAATACATCCCTAGTTAAAGTTTTTATAAAACATTTAGAGAAATAATAAGGATGGTTTCATTGGAGTATATCCCCATTAATAAATAAGTAACATAAAATAATGTATTCTTATATGGAAAATTATTTTTAAATATCACTTGGAACATTTCTAGAGGAAAATAATCTTTCTTTGAAAATCACTATTTTTATTTTAAAACTAGAGAATTCATAAAATATTTTCAAAATTCTTTTAATTGAAAATCACATTTAAAAACAATGAATTTCCATAATATTATGGAAAAAATTTCTTTAAAAATAAAATCTTAAACATGAAATGGAAGATTTAATTAAATGATGACAATGATGGTGGATAATTCGATATATGCCGTATAAGTTGAAAAGAACATTCCTTTTTAATTGTAAAAGGGTTATAAAAGTGACTTATTTAGAAAAAAATAAGAATATTAAATTCAAAATGTTTTGTAAAAATAAAAATAAAATAAAAAAATGTATTTAATAAATCATTTAGAGAATGTTAAAACATTTTTGAAATAATTTTTAGAAAACATGGTTTTGGAAGAAAAATGTTTTTCGACTGAAGAGAGAAATAAAGTCCGATTTTGTTAAAAACATATATTAATAATTTTAAGTACTAATGAGGGGAAAATTGTATTATTAATTTAAAAATTTCATTAATAACCAATTTATATGAAAATATATTGATTTTAAGATATAAATATCAAATAATTCACCCAAGGGAGACTTAAAAAAAATAATCCCGAATAATGATGAGATTATAAAATAAACCCTTATCACTTTGGTAACATTTGAATCAAAAGAACCATGAATGAAATATGTTTAATTTAAACTTTAAATAACATTAAAAAAAATTTATTCATGATATTATTTCCAAAAAGGGTAATATATACTCCATACAAAATAAATAATTGGTGAATATGACGTATGTCTTATGAAAGAAAAAAGTGAGACGAGAAAGATTTACCTTGAGTCTGACTCATCACATACATTATTTATATTGATAATTTATAAAGTTATGTCAAATATTTAATTCCTAAGAAAATTTTTAAGGTTTATTATTTATTTTATTTCACTTACTAACATGTTTTATAGGTTTACTTAATCAGTTAAATTTATGTCGGATGTTTCAATGATATTTGGCTGATGTGTCAAAAATGAATTTGGTAGGTTAAATATGGTCAAATAGATCATTATTTAAACATATAAAAAATAATAATAATGGAATAATAATTATATTTATACATAAATTATAATTTTAAAACCAATCATGAAATATGGTTTTGAAAAATGGACTACGTTTCAATAATGGAGATGGTATGCCGTACGTACGCACGAGTAACATTTCAATTTTTTAATGATCATTATGGAAAGTAGATAAGTAATATTTTATCTTTATATAATGATAATAATATCATATATATAATATTATTTCTTTAAATTAACACACACACACACACACATATATATTATTCATGTGGTTTGGTGATGAAAAGAGATTCACATCGCTTTGTGAAGGCGGTAGTCCACACATACATGAACGACATTATCATTTTTCAGTGTAAGAAATTAAATGATATATTATCTTTTAATAATGATAAATATTAAATTAATATAATAATTATGACATTTATATCATATATAATCAGTAAATTTATCCTTATCACCTTCCATGTAAATCCTCAGTGAAAGAAAAATCACATTGCTTCGTGGGGTGAAAGTCCACTGTACACACAAGTGATGTTATCAAATCCTTTAATGAATGTAAAATAAAAATGTATAAATGAAATAATGAATCAAAATTTATAATTATGTTATAAACATAATATATATACTTTATATACATCATCATTCACAACCTTGAGAGTTGTTGATGGAAAACATTTCACACAGTAGTCCTCCATACACAAGAGCGACATTATCGTTTCCCTTTTGAGGGAAGAGGAGATTGATATAGGTCAAAACCTCAAGATAATAACATATAAGTATATTTAAAACACTGTTTTTATTATATAATAATAAATTAATATGTATTTAAGGAGGTGGAAGAATAAATAAAACAAAAACTTATAGTTATAAAATTTACCTCTTGTGAGACCACCTCTTTATGATTATACCTAAAGTATTCCTAGAATTGATTTATTACTAAAAAAATGATTATAGGATTAGGGGATACATTTTTTAAGTGATTTAGATAGGTATTGTCCAAACCAAAAGTGTTTTATGGTTTGAAGATGATAGGAGAGGAGGTGGCCTTATATAAGTGAGGTGAGTGGCACACTTATAGTTTTTGAAAAGAAAAAGGTGCACCCACATTTTTCAAATGAAAAAAGAGTAAAAAATGGATAATTATAGATAATTATACATGAAAACGATGAAATATGACCATAAAATATATTTTAGGAAAGTTTTTATGTCATTTTAATCCATATCCTTTTAGTTTAACCGCCGATAAATCAATTTTTTCCTTAAGCACAGTAAATAATTTCAACTTTTTTTACTATTCATTATAGTAAAAAATTAGGTTGAAATTATTAGATAATATAAATTATGATTATTCCAAATATGAAATCTATTTTTACAAATTACATTCATATAATTGGAAAATTGTAATCTAAATTTAATCTTGTAGATGTAATGAGAAAGAAAATTTTCAAAGAGAAAATGTTCAAAGGTTTAAAAAGTTTTTATATCAAAATTAAAAATGAAAATGATTCCAATTACCTAAATTGTATTAATATATATATATATATAGTTGAACTAATTTTACATTAAAATTAATTTAAAATATAATTTATATTTATAAAAACATTAAATGAAAATAGAATGTTCAATTAAAATTCAGTATTTTTCACTACTAATCGAAACATAAAACTTTTTTGATAAATAAAAAAATTAACTATAAGGTAATTTTGATATAATGATTTAAAAAATTAAGTTTAATTTGTGGAATAAATTTTATAAAATTGGTAAAAACTAATTTTAAACTATGTGTGCACAACATGGATAAATGTCATTAGGAAAAAATATAGTTTTTCAAAAAAATATCTATTTATTTTAAATGATTATTATTTTATTTTTAATGAATAGATAATAATAATTATCATAAATTATTTATTATTATTCATACCCTCAAATTTAATGGCTGGGTTATAATAGTAATGTTTAAATTATAATATTTTAATATTGTATCACATTTCATTCAAACACGGTGTTGCGTGCATTAGAAGCTATCAAAGTGAATGAATTTATTTAAAAATAAATACATTGTAAAGTATTAAGATATTATATTCCCTTATTTTCATGGTGTTTCATGTTATACAATCCATCAAATATGATGTTCATATTTTAAAATCTTAGGGTGTTACAAAATATCCATTTCACTTTGAAATCACATATTTAAAATCTAAAATTTTACCAAATATTAAAGAAAAAATTTTCTTTGAAAATATACCTATAAACTTATAAAATAATAATAATATAATTTGTCTTCATTATAGAAGAAATTTTTGTTAATTATATTTACATTAAAATAATTATTCCTTCCAATTTTCATTTAAAATTCAAAAGTACCTTGTTTGGAAAATTGCAAGAAGCTTCCTTTTAAACCATTTTGTTAAAATTCATACATGGGTAAAAATTAATTTAAAAACAAATATTGGAATATTAAATAAAATATTTAAAATATTTTTAGAAAAAAAATATATAAAAGAAAAAGGATTTTCAACGGAAGAGAGAAACATTGTCATTTTTACATAAAAACATTTTTTTTGGTATATTGAGTTATTGAATGGAGGAAAATGAAAGAAAAAAATGTATTATATATAAATAAAAAAGGGAGAATAAAATTAATTAAATTCTTAGGAGTTGGAACATAAAATTCATCCTTAGAAACATAATGCTAAATAATCCCTGTAAATAATGGGATTGTAAAATAAAACCCTTAACTCAAGTTACACTTTCTTTGAAATCACTCTAATGTCCTATATAATAATTTTATATTTATTATAATTCTTTTAAATAATCATTTAAATAATTATAATATCATAATTTATCCAATTATAACCATTCAACACCCCTTTAGTAATAATTACTTATTAAAATTGTTGTTTATGGGTGTTAACTTTTTTATTTTTCATGAGAATTTTGGTTTGGTAGTTCTGGTCCTTATACTTAGATCTTGGTTAAATCATTTATAAAATTTTATTCATGCAATAAATATCATATATATTCATTATATATTTACATTAATCAATAAAATATCAATATATAAAAATCAATTACACTGTTCATGGAGATGGTAGGTTGTATGTATCCAGGAATGCTGTTTTCACTTTTCAACGAATAGAATGAAAGAAAGGTAAAAAATGAACCTTTAAAAATCATTATTATATCTTATTTATAGTATATATTAATTAAATTTATCTTTATTACCATTCATATAAAGTGGAAGTTAAAAACAAATCCCATTGCTTTGTAGAGGTGGTAGTCCACACGTATGCATGAGTGATATTATCATTTTACAACGGATGGTAAGAGGGAGGATAATGGTTGTTACATTATCATAATAACAATTAAGCATATGTAATATAATCAAGTAATTATTTTTGAATATATATCATGAATATATAGTAATTATAAAAATAAATAAAATAAAAAATTCTCAATTAAGAGTTATACCACTTTGTTGGGAATCCTCTTTTAGCTTACACCTTAATCCTTAAAGGGATGATATTTTGGAAATAATATAATCTCTAGTTTGTGGAAAATAAATATAGGATGATAATACAATAAGTATTTTTTGATATAGAGGGATCAATAGGTGTGAGGAATATAAGAGAACATGTTACCTTTTATAAGCGAGGGGAGGGGCACTCTTGGAATTACTTAAAGTATTAAATTAATATAAATTTATTTTCATGTAAAAATGGATCCAATTGATATAATTAGAATATATTATTATTATTATTCAAAATAATCTTGTGTAATAAAATTTTAATAAGTTTTGGTGATGTTTTCACCCTTATCTACTTGTTTTTACCTATGTTAACCTTTTTGACAATTACCAAAAAATCAATATTTTTTTACTTTTTAAGAGGCAAGGATGCTTTCATAAAAATAAAAGTTCCCATAAATGGACCATGGGTAATATGTTAAACTATATATCATTAACTTGGATTAAGATAATATTTTTATGAATTTTAAATCATTTAATGAAATATTATTTTTCATAAAATTTCATTAATTTAATTTTTGGAGAGATTAATTTAATTTTATTTTTGAAATCAACTTTATAAAAATGGAATTTGAATATAAACCTTTAAAGCTTCCCAAATATGTCATATTTATCTTCAAAATTATTACATCTCAACAATTATTTCATATTTAATTACTTTTAATATTTTTTAAATCATACATATATTTTTTCTTTTAATTGAATAAATACCATCTCAGCATTTCATAAGAATTTATGGTAATTAAATAATCACTAAAAACTAAAAATAAATTAACACGATAAAATAATTAATTAATATTTCAAATAAAAATCAATAACCAAACCAATCCTCGTTTTATCTTCATGTAAAAATATTAGAGATATTAAAGTCAAGAGTGTGATATTTTGTTTTTATTCTTTTCTTAAATTAATATAAAGGTCATAATCTAAGAAAAATGGAACCAAGTGGCTATATATTTGAGAATTTGATGGAAATGGACAAACTAAACTTATACAATAGGATAAAGTCAGTGTTTTATAAAATTTGAAGCTTTATTCAAATTTTTTAACCCAATATTACCCATTTTATCATTATTGAGGTGACAAATATTTACTGAGGTTTCTATTCACAATGAAAAAAATAAAAGAGAACTATTTTTTAATTAATCTATTTTTTCCTTTTTATGATTTTAAATATTTACAGGAATATTTCTGAAGCTAGGTGTTGAGTTAGAATGGAATTATCAGGCTTTGAGAGGCTCAATATTGATATAATAAAAATATTGAATATATTGTATCATGAACACACATTTTTTATGAATTAATGGAATAAATTATGAATGGAATCTTGGACAAGAAATCTGAGAATGACGTTAAATATGTAATAAAGGTTTTCACCTAGGTGTAACATAATCTTTGTTGTTGTTGGGAATTCTGGTAAGGTGAAGTCACCGTGATAAATAATAAAATAAAATAATTAATTTATTTTTCAATTTAAATATAGAAAACTAATTTTCTCCTATAAAATCACACATATATAAAATCCCTACGATTAACCACATAACTCTTGGGATTGAGAGAGGATCCATTAATAGAGAGTTCTTTGAGGAATAACGAGAGATCATTTTTTGGAAATTGGTGTTCTACCAATGCTTATGGATCTCACCAATGACAGTGACATGTGACTGTTCTTCATAAATTATTGATTCAATCCCTAGTAAATACATTATTTTATTTGTATTTATACTATTTGTTATCCATTGTTAAATGAAAATCAATTTACCTTCAAAATTGATTTTTGGATCGATGATTGATTTCTTTAGCAGGTGGTTCGACCAATACTTGGTGGAAGATTGTTTCACAATCATTATTTGGTATAATAGATCATCATTTTAGGTTTGGTTTCATGATTGAAAGAGAGATCAAGGTGCAATAATGATTGTGGATGATCAGAGGTGGATCGAGATCAGATCGACATTTCCCCATTTCATGGTTTCGCATGTGGTGATGACATGGTGTGATGTGAGTAAATTTTCAAGTATATTGGGTGGCCAGAATTCAACCATTAGTATTATTAAAGCTCTACCAATGTTATATCTATATTTAATAACAATAATCATGACCAGATCGAAGGATTTAGGTGTTTGGGAATATGAAATGTGAAGTTCTAGAAAAATCAAACTACACGACATGTATTATAGAAAAGACACTCCATGTAGTACCTTGGATATGATGTCAAGGGTTTAAATGAAAATAAAGTATCACACACTATGTGGGACATACCACATGTACTGTGATCCATGCTAGGTGACTCGTCATGCACCCTCAAAGTACATGAGCATAGACACAACCAGGCACACAATCACAACCAGAGTACACAGGCATAGCCCGATACCCAAACATGGCTAAGTATCCAAAAACAACTAAGTACACAGGAACAAAAAAAGAATATATTCATAGCATGAAGTTCATAAGAATGGATTGGTGTAAACGAGTAGACTTGAGGTAGACAAGACACACCATGTACTTCGAGTACATGTTGTGTACTCTCTCTAGGGCAGTCTGAGGCCCTTGTTTTCATTAGTATTCTTGTTTTTAGGGTATATTCCATTGGTATATCCCCATGAGGTTAGATTGAGGTATCACATGCTAATAATAGGATGTGACCCCCTCTATAGGACTACTCATTGATATTATTTTTAAAATCCCTTCTTATGGATCAGGGTGTAATCCTCTATCACATCTTCATCACTAGGTGGGATTTTAGGAATCAACATAACCAACATACTCAAGTGTTGATCACATACTTAGAAGGTTAATCTATATAGGACTCATTATAACTCAGAGGCCTTGAGAGAGATCCCATATCTATGTATTGATCTCTTTTTTTTCCAGTGCATATTTCTTCATGGTCAAGCCCAACAAGAATGACTAGTTAGATGAGTTCCATTATCATTATCAGGATCATGGAGTGAGTTCCCCCCAAAGAGAATTATCTTGTAACCTCGAGAAGAATCATAGGATAACAATGCAGTTTTTAACTTACCTTGAGACTTAGTGTCGATCCCATATATATCTGGTTTATTATTTTTATGTCTCATAATCTTATTGACATGCCGTTGTGATGATGAACTAACAACTCTCTTGATGTTTTATATTTAGTGATTTTGGGGTTCCCTATTGGGTATTGTTATACTCACCCCTACATGGGATTTTATAGCACATGTTGTGTATTATGCGGATGACATGATATTTGATGGGGTCTTAGGTGGTCTAGGAATAGACAAATCATAGTTGATATAGAAATATTTTGGTTCATACTAGGTGTTTCATTTGGCTATAGTCCCCTCCTTTTAAAAGGATGAACTTATTTTATTGTTTTGGTGGTATTATATTTATCCATTTATTATTTATAATATTTTTTTCATACTCAAATTATGGGATATAGATGCATTAATGAATTTGGGTATCAGTTTCATTTTACCTCTTAGTATTTTAAGGGTACTTGGAGATGTGTGTGTGTGTGTGTACAGGTACATTAGGATATGACCTTTTATGTGTGTGATATTCCTAATCGACACTTTTTTCCAACCCCTATTCTATTGTAGGTGGCTTTGGGATGTCTCACTCAGCTTACCACCTTCTAGGTAGGTGCTGGTGGGTCAGGTCATGATAGAGTGGTATCAGAAGAGTGTTCATCCTGAGATTGGAGTTTGGAGATTGTCTAATTGTGAGGCTTGGTTTAGGAACTAGAGAAATATTATTAAATTATTTTGAGTTTGGATCTCAAAAAAGGGACTCCAGTGTTGTTATGGCAGTCAACATTTCCATTAATTAGGACTATAATAACATTCTTACTAACTAGGTATATTTAGGTATTGGTTGGAGGGAAAACATTTATAAATGCATCATATAAGAATGAGTTGTGGTTTCTATGTCCTTTTTGAGTCATCTCCCTAGATATACTCTTTACTATGGTATATTTTTTCTATTTTAGGATGACACTACATTAATTTACTACTAGTATTATATAGTAGGATTTCAAGGACGATCCCCTTAGTGATGAGGCTTCGATACAGGGAACAATTAAAAAGGTACTACCTCAGGGTGGTTTTCCAGTCATACCTCAATCTATTGAGAATCAGGTTGAACCAGCAGTACCAGTGGATGAGTCACATAGGTTGAGAAAAATTTATGAGTTTTAGAGGTTGATACCCCTTATATTTATGGGTGATCTATACCCCTAGGAAGTCAAGGATTAGATTGAGGAAATTACACAAGTTTTCTACCTTTTTAGGACACCTACATACCTGATGGTGGTCATAATGGAAAGCCATATTCATGGATTAACAGGGAAACAATGGAGTTTGGTGAATCTATCATATAAATATAAAAATATTTATTGTAAATAGTTTTAGTGTATTTTTATAGAGTATTTCTCCTTATCTACATTATGATAAGTGCACATATGGGAGTTTCTACAACTTTATCACAACGACTTGTCTATGGATGCGTATTCATCAAGGTTCACTAACCTATCATAATAATATATAGATATGGATTTTGGTACATTATTATAGTAATTAAAATTCAAAAATGACTTAAATAGTGATATCTAGTCTAGTGTGATACCTATTATCATTTCTAAATATTTTTTGGTTCTTGAGTGAGCTTAGTGGAATATATATTTTGGTCCATCAGATTTCGATAGTTAGTGAGGGAAGTGGGCACAAAAGATTTAAAACTTTGGAATAACTTATAAAACATCTAAAATATAGATTCAAGACTTTTAGACACTTCAAAAGATGGCATAAAGATAGAGGGTCTGTGGTTTAGGTCTCCCAAGATGGTTTTAGTTACCCCAGGGAGAGGATTTTCTACTACTATGATAGTTGAAGACTCTCGCATGAGATTGTTCAACCTACGATGTAGTTAACATAGATATATATTTGGAATTCCTATAAAGATATAATGACTAGAGTATGGAGTTCTCCATGGAGGAAGATGTGTGATAGGAGTAGAGAGAGAAACTAGAGGTGGCATATAGTTTTACATGTTGCCACCAACACCCCTAGGTGGTACCCGTTAGGCTTAGGGATCTAGTGGTATTGGATGAGGATTGCTATAGGCGGAGGATTAATATGACCCATAGGATGTAGGGATGGTTAGAGGTATGATCTATGTCTTTTATAACTTATTTTTACTACTAATGGACATAAGAAAAAGACTCTCTTTTTTTACTACTTTTGTAGTTTAAGAACTAGAAATTCCAGTTGATCCTTTAGATCAACCTTTGTATTTACTGACTCTTAATGGAGTGGATTCAGTGATCACACAGATTTTCTGATAGTGTTACCTAACTCTTAGAGGAGGGAGATTCTTTTTGGGATATCTTTGAAGTTTCGATGAGGCCTTATGATGTCATATTAGGTATCGATTGACTATGCACATTTCATGAATAGATTGAAAATTTTAGTAAGAGGATGTGGAATTTCCACATATATAGGATAATGATTTCATTTTTCAATGAAAGGGAAAACCAAGTAGGGAAGGATGAGATCAAATGAAAAAGGATAAAACTTATTAGTCTTTATTTGGCTATTATTACCCTTAGAGCAGCAGATGCTATATGTTACATATCCCTACAGTGGTGGAAGAATATGAGGAAGTCTTCCTTAAAGATGTGATGGCATTTACTCCCCACTAGGTGATAAACTTCTTCATATAATTTCACCTAGGTACTAAACTAATATCTATGATAGCATATCAGATGGATCCCACAAATTATCATGAGTTGAAGGTTTAGTTAGAGTAGTTGTAGATGAAAGGCTTTGTCAGACCCAGTGTGTCACCATGAGAAGCCCTGGTTTTGTTTACTAGAAATAAAGATGGGAGATTGAGGTTTTGTGTAGATTATCATCACTTAAAATAGGTGAGTGTAAAGAATAAGTATCCACTACCGAGGACCGATGACCTAATTGATCAACTGAAGGGGAATAGGTTATTCTTGAAGATTAACCTCAGATTAGTCTAGCACCAACTCTGATTTTGGGATGAAGATATAATGAAGATAACATTCCAATGTCATTACAGTCACTATGAGTACTTTTTTATTCCTTTAGGTGTGATTAACTCTGCATTAGTGTTCATGGGAATCATGAACCATATTTTCCAACCCTTCATAGATTTTTTCATGGTGGTATTTTTGATGAAATCCCGATGTACTCAGCATTAGAGGAGGATCACACAAGACACATGAGGATGGTCCTGAACATAAATTCATAGAACTAGATTTATGTGAATCTCTTGAAATGTTAGTTCTATATTTGAGAGGTCCAATTATTGGGACATTCCATCTAAGAAGGAGTAGTATTAGACTTGGAAAAGGTTAAAGTAATGCTATCTTGGAAGCCACCTAAGAGAATGACCAAGGTATAGAGATTCCTTGGGTTGGCAGGCTACTATAAGAGATTGATACCCAATTTCTCTAGGATTGTATCACCCTTGAATAATGTGACCCCTAATAAATATCCTTTCATATAGATAGAGATGTTCCAACTAAAATTTTCAGAGTTTTGGAAGAGGTTTATGAGCTCCCCCACCTTGATACTACCAAAAGAGGGTATTGAGTACATAATGTTTTATAATGACTATGAAAATGGGGTTGGTAGTGTTCTTATGTAGAGGTAGTAATTGATCGCTTATAGGTCTTGAAATTTTAGATCACATGATTAGAACATCATGACCAATGATCTAGAGATGGCATCAGTGGTCTTCATACTAAAGATGTAGCTACACTGCCTTATGTGTGAGCAATTTATCATATATTCTGACCACAGGAGTCTCAAGTGTATATTCTATTAGAAGGATGGAAATTTGAGATAAATATGATAGATAAAGTTCCCCTAGGATTTTGACATCAAGGTAGTCTATACTCCTAAAAAGGGGAATGTGGTAGCTAATTCTATTAGTAGGAGATCTTGTTCGTAGTTACTGAATGAGGTGTCAGAGCAGTTGGCCTCATTATATTTTTAAATTATGGATGATTATGGTAAAAATTATCTCTAGTAAATGGTTTTTACCCCTCCACTTATAAAGTGTGTTAGGGAGGATCAACTTGGTGATGTCTACTATGAGAACTTGAGTGTTCAGATATCCACTGGACATACTCCTGATGGATTCTATGAAGGTTGGGGGTATACTATAATTTTCAGAGGGAAGAAGATGGTACCAGTGATTTTTCACTAGAAGTTTCTAAGGGAGTTTCATAAACACTTCTTTTATGTTTATCTAGGTTTGGAAAATATGTACCATGACTTTCAACATCAATTCTGGTGGCTAGCTCTGAACAAATGTGTAGTAGATTTTGTATCTCTATGCCTCACTTGTCAGTAGGTGAAGGCTGAGAACTAGGTCCCAATGTGTTTGGCTCAACCACTTGATGTTATAGAGTGGAAGTGGGATGGTATATATGTGTATTTTTTGGTGGGGATACCAAGAACATCTAGAATATGTGATTCCATGTAGGTGATCGTAGACTGATTCACCAAGTCAACCCACTTTCTAACCATATGAGAGTAGATTTTAGTAGAGATATTTGGATGCATTTACATGTAGAAGATAATATGGATTCACAAAGTTACCTTGATGATTGTTTAATACCATGATGCTCACTTGACATCATAATTATAGATTGGATTTCAGAAGGCAATTGAACTCAATTGTGTCTTAGAATAGCATTCCACCCTTAGACTAACGACCAGACTGAGTAGACCATTTAGGTTCTAGAGGACATGCTATAGGATTTCATGTTCTATTTTGGTGATATTTGGGAGGATAAAACACCCTTGGTAGAATTTTCATACAAAAATAGCTACGATTCCACCATCGACATGTCACCATACAAGGCCTTGTATGGGAGAACCTACAGGTCACCCCAATGTTGGAATGGTCTAGGGAAGTATATGCTTGTGGGACTAGAGTTAGTGTAAGAAACAAAAGATAAGGTGTAGATCATTTAGGAGTGGATGGAAATAACCCATAGGCTCCATAAATCCTATACTAACCAATGATGGAGTCCTTTGGAGTTTGAGGAGGCAGACCATGTGTTTCTGAAGGTCTCACCTTGATATGGATTGTAGATATTTGGACAAGGTGGAAAGTTATATATGAGATTCATTAGCCACTTCCAGATACTACATAGGGTAGGTGATGTGGAATACCCCTTGGTTCTACTACCATAGTTAGACTAGGTACATGAAATATTTCAAGTCACAACTGAGGAGGAATGTGCATGACCTATCACATGTTATCGATTGGAGAAATCTAGACATCATGGATAGAGCTAATTTATAGAGTACCTGGTAGAGATCAATAATCAAAATGTGATTATCCTTCATGGTTGAGTGATTCCCTTGGTGTGTATCCGGTGGAAGAACAATAATATTTAAGAGAGCACCTGGATAAGGAATACCAGATATGATCTTAGTACCCTCATCATTTTGAGTATGATTTTCCTTATCAAGATGAAAACCCATAAGATGGGGACAACTTAATTACTCTATTTTTTTACGTGTTGATATTTTTAATATTTTAAGGAATATTTTCAGATCTAAGAACTATGTTAGCACTAGATTATGGGGTCTAGAGAGGCTTAATATTGATATAATAAAAATATTAAATATATTGTATCAAGTGCACACAACTTTTCTGAATCAGTGGAATATCTATAAAAAAGAATATCATATTAGAAATTTGAAATCATTGCTAAATATGTAATGTGGTATTTACCCTAGGCATTACATAATCTTTGTTATTAATGGGTGTTTTGGTAAAGTTTAGTCATGAAACATTCCGTTACCGATATGACAGGAATGCCTTTAACCTTGTTATGAATTTTCCTTTTCGTTAACTGGGTATGGTTGATAATAAATTAAGAGGATACCTATAATAGTGAAGTAAGAGTTTTTTGGAGTCTCATCTTTAACATGACTTTTTTGCATTCTACCAGATGGTTACACACCATGTAAATGGGTTACAAGACGTGTAATGGTTTCTGGAGCCAAGTCATGAAAGGCTTCACATTGTGAAGGTTACACATCATGAAGAGACTTTACACATCATGAATAATTTAAATACTGGTTTTAAACTCAGAGCGTCAGTTTTTAATTCAAAGAGACATGTTTTTTGATGGTTATGGAAATTAACTATTTCACTTTTTGAATGAGTATTTCACGTCATGTAATACCCTGACTTCAGTTTTTAAACAGGCAGTGTGGATGAGATTATCTTTTCTCATCTACTCTAGTTTCTTCTCCCTCGACCTAAGGCCTTCCCCTGAAAATCTTGAATCTCTCCAACCCTTCTATATCCTCTCGTTTAGAATTTGATCATCATAGTGCTTGCAGTGTGATTATCAGATAAGCGTTCTCATTCATTCTTCATATTTATCTCTTTATCCTCCTTTGGGATTTGAATAGATCATCCTAAAATTGATGGATCTATGTTTTGTGGTGTTGGATATCGTCTCTAGGTTGTGTTTTGAGGCCTTATAAATCTTTGTTCTTATTGATGGGTGTCGTTACAATTGTTGAGTTTCAATAAAAGTTAGGTGATTACATCCTGTTTTTCCAGATTAAATAACTTTGAATTGATTGATTTATTTCAACTATTGATTTAAATTTAATTTCTCAATCATTATTTGAATTAATGTAATAAAATCCAATTCCACTGAATTGAGATATCTCAAATGGTTCTGGTATGAGAATATGAAAAACTCCCAATCCCATTTAATTGGGGTGGGTTTATATAAATTTTTCAATTTAAATTGTTTAATTTAAATTGGAATTTTTAATGAAATGATTTAAAATAAATTGTTGAATTTAATTATAGAAATTATTTTTTTAAATTGATGGAATTGGTTTTTAATGGATTTAGAACTTTTGAAAATGTCTTAAAATGTTTTTATTGAAACCTAGTTATTTAATCTTGTTAAAGAGGCATGTTTTTGAATAAAATTCATTTTGGTTTTAAATGGAAAATTGGAATTGAAATGGAAGAATGAAATTTAATTTAATTTTAAGCAGTCTTAAAATTAATTTCCCATCATTGATTGTGTAAGAGAACATGTAAGACTTAGGTAATTGGTAAGTTATTTGGACACAATATACACTATTACAACATTTTAAAACATACAAGTAGTGGGTCACATACTTTATGGGATGGTGATGATTTTCCTTTGTCCAGTGTTAGGGGAATATTTGTATACACGTATTACTGAGATAACTTAAAGAGTGAAGATTACTATAGCCTAAAACTTTCATACCTATTTGGAAGATGACCATGTTGCTTTCTTGTTTTATATTTGAGATATAAATGTATACCAATGTTTTAAAACTACTTTACATGAATTATAGATTTACATAAAATGTTTTATGTAAATTGTTTATTTAATCCATTATTTTAGTAATATTCCATCACTTATAAATCCATTGTTTAAAATATTTTTCAATCATTTGAACTGTATAGCATGATTTGTTTAAATATGATTTGAAAATACCAAACCTATTTATTTTAAAAACTGAAATAATTTATTTATTTAATATATGTTTGGTATCTATTATAGAATCCTTGGTGATACCCTTCTAGGATTTTTAGTTCACACCCTACTTGTGCCTTCAGGTGTTTGTATATTATCTCCTTTCGTGTTTGGGTAAGGGGAAATGATCTCCTGGTGGTGGATCCAGTTGTTTAACCTAGAATGTGGTGAGTTGTATCCTTAGGGAATTGGGGTATTTTCCTCTATTTTTATACTTGTGTTTTAGTACTTTTGTCTTTAATGCCTTGTTTACTTTTGGTACATTAATCCCAATGGAGTTTCTTTTGTATGTATATTGGCTTGCTTGTCTTGCTTCCACTATGTTTTGTGGAAAATTCATTCCCACTTACATATTGTATGATTCCAGATGCTAGTCATTAACCTGTGGGGAACAGGAATGACCTTTAGTATATGTCTAGTCCAACTCAGTTATTGGGTTACCGGGGTACCTGTGATGGATCTTGAAAAAATGGTATCAAAGAAGGTTGTTGAGCTTTTATCTTAAAGTCAGTATGTAGTTGAAATCTTATTAGGACATAAGAGGTAGTTTTTATTGAGTTCTTATCCATCTCTCACCAAAATGAACTTTATGTCGCCTAAGGTGGTTAGGGAAATATGTCTTATGGACTAGTTCTAGTGTTTTCCCTATTTTGATTTGGATGGAGTGTGATCCAAATCTCATTATTCTATATGTTGGAAATAATTTCCCTTGATGCTTAGTTTGAGTGTTAGTATGATGTCTTCTTTGTTGTATGACTATGTTTTGTAGCATCATGCCTTTAAGAAGATGTCCAAATGGGATCTAAGAGGAATATGTTGCTGAACCAGAATGATAAAATCATCTAGTGGACCCAAATCTAGTTGAGGTGATTGTACGTACTATCCAAGCTCTGGGATAGGAACCACATCCAGTTCCCATTTAGGCTCCAACTATGGATCCTCAGGGTGATGTTCTGTGAAAATAATTCTCAAGAGTTTCTTCACCATAATATGCTAGTTTTCAAAGGCTTCACTGATCGTCAACATGTTAAGGAATGGTTTGGCAAGATAGAATGCCTATTTGAGTTCTTGGAGTCACCAAATGTGATCAAGGTAAAGTGTTCCACTTTTGTGCTGGAAGGACCGAGAAGGAGATAGTGGGACATGATGGTGACTACAAAGAAATATGAGGGTTTAGCGTGGAAAGACTTAAATGTTATTCTCAACAACCAGTTCTATCTAGAGTCAATGGTGTTGAACAAGTCTGGGGAGTTTTTCAAGCTTGAGTAGGCCAAAAATACCATGACGGAGTATTCAAATCCCTTTGTGGAGCTGGTGCAGTTTTCAACTAAGATTGTATCTAATGAGAGGATTAAGGCTTGAAAGTTCAAGTTATGACTTAGATTATATATTCATCCTCTCATTTTACTACTAAAGATATCCATTTATGATGATGTAATGGATATGGAAATGATGGTTGATATGGTCTTAGCTAGAAATTAAGGGTTATTAGGAGTTTCTTTCTCTCCTAGTGGTAGCGTGAGTTACTTCAGGGTAAAATGTAAGTGTGATGATTCTCACAGTAGTTCTCAATGGCAGAGTCATTCTAGACCTCCTACAAATCTAGAAGGAATTCCTTTGTTTTGATACCAGTGTAGAATTATAGGAAATTATAATAAGGTTTTCATTGAGGCACCTAAGAACTATAGCTCCTTTGGACGTTCAGGACACTTACATAGATTCTTCCATAACTTTTCTACTATTCATAGTGAGACAGGATCATCATCTCCTCCTAAATCCATGGGAAAATCATATGATTTATCTATAAAAGGGTTATATCCATAGGAATATGGAAAAAATCTACCTAATGCAGTGGAAGAGTCTCCAGAGGAAGAAAACATGAGTCCAGTAACCCTGAGAGGTACCGTTACTATAACTTCATCATTAGTGACAACTCTATTTGATATTGGTGCATCTCACTCATTTATTTCAACCCGTATTGTTAAAATGATTAATCTTACTATGATATTTTATATTGTGAAATGGATATTAATACACCCCTTGGTATGAACAAATATAAGGGTCTCCATAGTCCTTGTTGTGTCTTCTCTCTATCCGATGTCGAGCTGGCTTGGAGTTTTTTGGTCCTCAACATGAAATCTATTGATGTCATATTCGGGAGAGATTTGACCATTCAAAATAAAATACAAATTTATTTTTATATTCTAAATTTATACATTACTACACCCAGTGGTGTGCCTCTTATCTTTCAAGGAGAATGAGACCCAAGTTTTAGTAGAGTTTGACCTTCTTATCCAGAGTTAGAGAAAGTGATATCAGTGTTTTCTTTTGATCTAGAGTAGGTTTCAATGAGTGGTAATCTCCCTCCAGTCATCATTGATTTTTTTGACATGTTTCCTTTTGACTTATATGGTTTTCCACTGGTAAGGGAGGTAGATTTTTCTATTGACTTAATTCTTGACACTCAACTAGTTTTAATTACCTCTTACCAAATGGATCTAGATAAAATGAAAGCGCTGAAGTCCCAGTTGGGAGGTATTCTTGATAAAGGCTTTATACTCCCTAGTGTGTAACCTTGGGAGGAACTAGTTCTCTTCACTAAGAATGATAATGGTTCTATTCATTTATGTGTTGAATACCTAAAGATCAATTAAGTTACAGTAATGAAAAAGTATCTATTTCCACAAATTGATGATGTTTTTGATCGATTGAAAGGGGAGAAATGGTTTTCAATGATTGACCTCCAATCTGGTTACTATCAGATGAGAATGAAAGAATCTGAAATTCATAAAACTACCTTTCAGAGAAGGTATGACCATTATGAGTACCTTGTTATTTCATTTGGTCTCACAAATTCTCTTTCAATTTTCATGGATCTAATGAATAAGATTTTCCATGAGTATATGGATACCATTGTGGTAGACTTTATGAATGAAATCCTCATTTACTCTAAATTCAAGGAGGAACATGTGAATCACCTAAGGATAGTTTTGAGTCTGTTGAAAAATCACCCACATTACAGAAAGATTTCAAAGTGTTATTTTTGGATTTGGGAAGTGAAATTCTTGGGACACATGGTGTCTGAGCAGGGTATATCAGTTTATCCTGATAAGGTAAAGGCTATTATGAATTGGGAGAAACCATGAAATGCCTTTGAGATTAGATGCTACTTGGGATTCACCAGATATTATCATCAGTTTGTGAAGGACTTATTAAAGTTGGATTCTACGATGAATTAGCTAACTCAGAAGTGGGTGATGTCTTCTTGGAATGTTAAATGGCAGAGTTTTTTTGAGATGAAATTTCTTTTAACTACATCACTAGTGTTGAATCTTCCAAAGTCCAGGCATGGATTTGCGGTCTTTTTTGATGCATTAGGTTTAGATTTGGGTTGTGTTCTTAAATAGGGAGATCATGTAGTTTCATATAGATCTCATCATCTTAGGCCACATGAGAGGAATTATCCTACCCATGACATTGAAATTGTGACTATGATTCATGTTCTTAAGATTTGGAGGCACTACCTTTTTGGAGAAAGGTTTACTGTGTATTCAGACAAAAATCTTGAGTTATATCTTCTCTCAAAAATATTTGAATCTCTATCAGAGGCTTTGGGTGAAGTACCTGAAATCTTTCAACTTTGACATCACCTACACCCCAGGGAAGGGGGATGTAATTGCAGATTCATTGAGAAGGAAACATCCAACCTAAGTAGTGAAAGAATCCCCAGAAGAGTGGGATTTGATGGATCTATTTACACAATTTCATATTGAAGTTCAGGAGAAAGGGTATCACTAGTACAAAAACCTTTTTTACGTCGGTTATTTAATAACCGACGTAAAAAATGGAATAATATAGTTTTTAACGTTGGTTTTTAAAAAACCGACATGAAATACATTCTGGAAATGGCTATAAGAAGCCATTTTTTACGTCGGTTTTTGAAAAAACCAACGTTATAAGTCATTTTTTACATCGGTTATTTAATAAACGACGTTAAAAGTTATTTTTAACGTCGGTTATTAAATAACCGACGTAAAAAATGTTTACTATCTTGTAGAAAATTTTCTAAGCTTTCATTTGACAGGTCATAGAGCTCAAATGGATTTACAGATCCAAAGTTATGACCATCAGAAGTTTGATATTTTTTTCGAGGAAAGATTGAATGAGCCAATCGTAGCTTCATATTAGAAAGAATTTTTGAATCCGTAGGAGGATTTGTAGTTTTATCATGATATAAAGAATCATCCATCATTATAATAAATTAACAATCGTTAAATGGTATATCAATTAAGAAAAATACTCATAGAAAATATAAATCATGGGAAAATAATTACAAATACCTTGATGAGGTCGTGGAAATAAGAAATTTTTGATTCACGTTGAAGATAAAACAAGTTGATTCGGTGGAACGATGATGGTTGAATGAAATGATCGTAAAATGGTATGTCAATTAAGAAAACAAATCATAAAAACCATAAACCATTGATGTATGATTAAATATACATTGATGAGATCATGGAAAGAAGAAATAATTGATTCGCGTTTGAGAGAAAAAGAGTCGATTTGGGGGAACGATAATGGTTGAAATAAATGATCGTAAAATTAAGATGGGTGTATAATGGAAACATATAATTGATATTCTATTAGAAAACGCGGTATTAAAAATTTTAGGCGGTAATTCAAAATTTCAATGCCGCGATATAAAAAAATTGAAATTTCGCGTTTGTGGGATATTAAAATTTTCATTCACGTCGGTTTTATGATAACCGGCGTGAAAATATATTAATTTTTTCACTTATTTTTCACGTCGGTTATTATAAAACCGACTTGAAAAATCAATTTTCGTGACTTTTTCACGTCAGTTATTCAGTAACTGATGTTAAAGGGTACTTTTCACGTCAGTTATTTAATTACCGACGTGAAAAAAGTTTACAAAACTGTAGTTAATAATCCAAGCTTTAATTTGACAGGTAATGGAGCTCAAACGGAGTTACGGATTAAAAGTTATGGCCTTCAGAAGTTGGACATCCTTAAAACATCGTTTAGAGATGATCAACTTCTGAAGGCCATAACTTTTAATCCGTAACTCCGTTTGAGCTCTGTGACCTGTCAAATTAAATCTTGAGAAATGAAATACATTTTTGTAAACATTTTTCACATCGGTTATGAAATAACCGACGTGAAAAATAACTTTTAACGTCGGTTATTAAATAACCGACGTGAAAAAGTCCCGAAAATTGATTTTTCACGTCGGTTATTTAATAACCGACGTGAAAAATAAGGGAAAATTTTAATATATTTTCCTGGAAAATGATTTTTCACCTCTGTTATTATAAAACCCACGTGAAAAATAAATCTTCGTCACTCTTTCAAGTCGGTTATTAAATAACCGACGTGAAAAATCAATTTTCGGGGCTTTTTCACGTCGGTTATTTAATAACCGACGTTAAAAGTTATTTTTCACGTCGGTTATTTAATAACCGATGTGAAAAAAGTTTACAAAAATGTATTTCATAATTCAAGCTTTAATTTGACAGGTCACGGAGCTCAAACGGAGTTACGGATTAAAAGTTATGGCCTTCAGAAGTTGGACATCCTTAAGACATTGTTTAGAGATGATCAACTTCTGAAGGCCATAACTTTTAATCCGTAACTCCGTTTGAGCTCCGTGACCTGTCAAATTAAAGCTTGGGAAATGAAATACATTTTTGTAAACATTTTTCACGTCGGTTATGAAATAACTTACGTGAAAAATAACTTTTAACGTCGGTTATTAAATAAACGACGTGAAAAAGTCCCGAAAATTGATTTTTCACGTCGGTTATTTAATAACCGACGTGAAAAATAGAAAAAAATTTATTTTTAACGTCGGTTATTATATAACCGACGTGAAAAATCAGAGAAAATGTATTTTTACGTCGGTTATATAATAACCGACATGAAAAATCGATTTTTATATATTTTCACGTCGGTTCTAAAAAACCGACGTGAAAAATGGTGACGTAAAAAATTGTTTTTGTACTAGTGTATGGAGTTTCTTTAGGCAGCATTCAGTTGACATCCACTCTCCTCAAGACAATTCTTTAGGATCAATAGATTAATTATAAATTCCATAGAATTAGAGACTCTCTTTATGGTGCGGAGATAGTTTAATAATGGTCGTTATCCAAAGAGGGTGTTCTATGCTATCAGGACCACTTTTTTGTACAGTTTGCAACAAGAGAGGTTGTGATGGGGGATTGTCATAATTTCTAGTGGGCTATGCACCCACAAACCATTAAGATGTTCTATGATATTTGGTGGTAGTCCTGGTGTCTAGGTATGAGACGAGGCATTGCTGAGTTTGTTTCCTACTATTATACATGCCAATAGGTTATGGAAGAGCATTAGAAACATTAAGGTTTACATCAACCACTTCCAATACCTACTTGAAAGTGGGATAAAATCGATATGGACTTTGTGGTTGAGTTTCCTCATACCTATAGAAAGAAGAATGCGATATGGGTTGTGATCTAAAAGATAACCAAGTTAGATCACTTCATACCCATTCGTGATAGAACCAAATTTAAGGAGTTGAGAAATCTCTACATGAAGGAGATTGTTCATTTTCATAGAGTTCCATATACTATAGTTTTTTATAGGGATACTTGGTTCAATTTTCACTTTTAGAGAGGCCTTTAGGAGGAACGAAGATCTCATGTTCATTTGAGAATGGCCTACCATCCATAGTCGGATGGCTAGATAGAGAGAGCTACACAAATTATAGAGTTCATGATTTGCGTGTGTGTTCATGACTTTGGTGGGGATTGGGAAGATCACCCAGGGCTGGTTGAGTTTTCTTATATCAATAGTTACTAGTATTTTATTAGAATGGAACATTTTGAGACCTTTTATGGATGAACTTTTAAATATATATTATGCTAGTTAGAGATTGGTGAAAGTTCCTTAGTTGGACCAAGCTTGGTGCAAGAGACAACAATGAAGATTTAGATGATTCATCAGATAATGTTGAAAGAATAGATCCAATATAAGTCTTGTGCTAATAATCACTATATAACTTTGGAGTTATCATTTGGTGACTAGGTGTTCTTGAATGTTTAACCTTGGCTGGGTTATCGATGACTTGAGAGGAAAGAAAATCTTACTCATAATTTTATGGGACATTTTGAGGTCATTGAACAGGTGGGGAAACTTTCATACCATTTAACACTTCCACAAAAACTGATGTCAATACATATTATATTCTATGTATCACATCTGAGAAAGTGTTTATCTAATCTATCTCATATTTTGAGTTGGAGTGATTTGGATATTGAACATGATTTATCTTTGACCGAGAGGCCAGCCGGGATAGTTGATTCTAAGACCAAGGGACTTCATGAGAGGACGATACCTTTCATTAATGTTCTATGAAATCATGGTTATGATAATCACAAGACATAGGAACATGAGGAACTGATGAGAGAGAAATGTTCTCATCTTTTTGGAATGGAAACTTCTTCATAGGATTTCTAGAGATATAAATTTTTATGGTGGGGGAGGTTGTAACATCCCATTAATGATTTGACAAGTATTCCTTTATCCTTGTCATGTATTTTCCTTTTCATTGACTAGTTAGGGTTGAGAATGAATTGGTAGGATACCTATAATGGTGAAGTACATGTTTTGTTAGACAGTCAGCTTTAAAATTCCTTTTTTGAAGGCTTCTGGAGGGTTACATGTTGTGTAACTAGGTTACACGACGTGAAATTGTTTCTGAAGGAAAGTCCTGAAAGGCTTTAAGCTATGAATGTTACAAATTTTGAAGAGACTTTAAACATTTTGAATAATTTAAATATTGGTTTTAAACTTAGAACATTGATTTTTAATTTAAATTTATGCATTTTCAACGGTTATAATAATTAACTATTTCACGACTTGAAAGGGTATTACGCATCATGTAATACCCCGACTATGATTTTTAAACAGGAAGTGTAGCTAAGATTATATTTTTTTCCTACACTCCAGTTTCTTATACCTTGACCTAAGGCCTTAACTTGGTGATCTTGAACCTTTACAACCATTTCATATCCTCTTGTATGGTATTCAATCATCATCGTGATTGCAATGTGATTCCTGGGTAAGTGTTCTCCTTTGTTATTCATCTTTACCTCTTTCTCCTCCTTTGGGATTTCAATAAATCATCCTAAAATTGATTGATCTATGTTCCATGATGTTAGATATCATCTCTAGGTTATGTTTAGAGGCCTTATACACCTTTTTTCTCATTGAAAGGTTTCATTTCCAGTGTTGAGTTTTAGAAAAAGGTAGGTGATTCTGTCTTATTTAGCCAAATTGATTAACTTTGAATTGCTTGATTTTTTTCAACTATTGATTTCAATCCAATTACCCAAACTTGATTTAATTTTATGTAGTAAAATCTAATTCTAGTGAATTGGGAGTTCAAAAATGGTTCTGACATGAGAGTTGGGAAAAACCCCAATCCCATTGAATTGGGGTGGGTTTATATAAATTTGTCGATTTATGTTATTTAATTTTAATTGGATTTTTTATGGAAATGATTACAATTAAATTATTTAATTTAATTGTGGAAATGAATTTTTGAAATTGATGGAATTGGTTTTAAATAGATTTCAAACTTGTGAAAATGGTTTTAAAAGTTTTGATAGAAACCCAGTTGTTTTATCTTATTGAAGAGGCATGTTTTTGATTAAAACCCATTTGAGTTTTTAATGGAAAATTGGAATTGAAATGGAAGAATGGGATTTAATTTTATTTTAATTAGTCTTAAAAAAAATTCCCTTCATTGATTGTGTAAGAGAACATGAAATCCTTATGTAGTTGGAGATTTATCTGGACACACTCTTCACTATTACAATGTTCTAAAACATACTTGCGGTGAGTTACATCCCTGATGGGATTGTGATGAGTTTTATTTGGCCAATGTGAGGGGTATGTGTGTATAAACATATTTCTAATATCAATTATAATGTGTATAGTCATGTAGCCTAAAAATTTCATACATATTTGGTAGATGACCGTATTGCTCGCTTATTTTATATTTGAGATATAAATGTATAACAATATTGTAAAACATCTTTACATGAATTCTAGATTTAAGTAAACTATTTTATATAGAATTTTTATTTTATCTTTTGTTTTAGAGATATTACATCACTTGTAAAGCCTTTTCTTAAAATATTTTTCCATCATTTGAACTATATAACATGATTTGTTTAAATATGCACTAAAAATGACAAAGGTATTAATTTTTAAAATTGAAAGAATTTATTTGGTTAATCTATTATTGGTATCTATTATGGAATCCTTGGTGAGATCCTACTGGGTTTTTGTCTCACACCCTACTTTTTACTTCAGGTAATTATAGATTATCTCTTTCCAGGTTTGAACAAGGGGAAAAGATCACTTAGCTGTGGATCTAGCTGTTGAAAATTGGGCATGTTTAGTTGTGTCCATAGGAACTTAGGGTGTTTTTCCCTATTTTGGTACTTGTTTTGTAGTACTTTAGGCTTTAATTATTTTTTTGACTTTTGGTACATTACTCATATTGGTGTTTTATTTGTATGCATATTGACTTGATTGTATTTATTTCACTATGTTTTGTGGAAAATTCATTCCCACATGCATGTTTTATGATTCTAGGTGCTAGTCGCTAACTCGTGAGGATTGGGAACGCCCTTCTAGATATGCCATGGTCGATTCAGTTACCAGGTTACCAGGGTACCCTGAATCGTTTTTGATAAGTCATGGGTGTAAAAAATAAAATAAAATAAAATAAATTTATTTTTTATTTTAAATAAAATTACATAATCCTCACCTACCACTTATGTAAAATCCTTAGGGCCAGTTGCATAATCCTATTTACTAACATATGAGCCATTAGAGGATCATTTTTAGAGGAATGATGATAGATTTTTCTTTGGAAATCGGTGCACTAATGGTGGTTGTGGATCTTGATAATGATAGTGTCATGAGGCCATTCTTCATCAGTTTTCGATCAAAAAACCAATGTATATATATTTTTTGATCTATCCCATTTTTATTCCATGTTGAACACAAATTAATTTACCTAAAAAAATTGATTTGTGAATCGATGGATGATTTTAGTTGATGTTTTTATCTTCGTAGATATTTGGAGTTGATATTTCTTTTGTTATTTGGTTCTTCGATCATCATTCTAACAAAAAATATCGGACAACTCGAACAACTACTATGAATTATTCCTCTTATATTTATTTATTCTTTTCTCCCCCTTTTCTTCACACGTTCATTATTGATATTTTCTTTGGACATTGGTTTGACCAATACTTGGTGGATGATTTCTATGTGATCATTTTTTTGGTGTAACATATCATCACTGCATGTTCTCTTTCATGATAAAACAAGTGATTATGGTGTGACGATGATGGTGGATGATCAGAGGTGGATCAAGATTAGATCAGTTTTTCCACAGTTCTTGGTTTAGTTTATGATGATATCATGGTGCAGCATGAGTTCATTTTTGACTGGATTGGGCAACCAAAATATGGATACTGGTGATGGTAAAACTCAATCAATGTTAGATACAAGTTCTATTGTGATAATTTCAGCTTTATCAAAGGCTTTGGGGGGCACAAGATGAATATACAGGAATTTCTGGAAAAATATCAACTACATGGTGTGAAATCCAAAGAAAACATGTCGTGTAGTACCCTGAATGAGACATCAATGGATTCAGTGAAAATAATGTATCACACACCATGTATGACATACCACATGCTAAGTGACCCATTCTAGGTGAATCAGTGTGTTCCTTAAATTTACAAAGTCATAGATAGGACTAGGTACATGAGAACGACTTGGTACTCAAACATGGTCAGGTACCTAGTCACGATCTAGTACATGGGAAAGACCAAATTACATGGGCATGACCCAAAGTACACAGACATGTTATGGAGAACATGGGAAGACCTGAGTTAGACAAGACACACTCTGTACCGTTAGTACACACTGTGTACTTTCTCCATGGTAGTTTTATGCCCTTGTTATCTTTAGTATAGACCAGTTCCCTTAGGGTACATTCCCTCGGTCCATCCTTATGAAGGTAGAGTGAGGCATCATGTCCTGAGTATAAGATGTGATCCCCTATATATGATTATCCTCATATAGAGTTTTAAGAATATCTACATGTGGATTGGGGTGAGATCCTCTATCTCATCATCTTACCTATATAGGGTTTTGGGAATTTGTGTAACCAACATTCTCAAGAGTTGATCACCCAATTAGTGGGTTATTCTAGATAGGGTTCGATATACCCCATAGGCACTAGGAGATATCCCTAATATGTGTATCGATCTATTTCGAGTTATAAAAAAACATTATTTATGGAGAGGCCCAAAGATCATGAACTCTCAGATGAAAAACATAAATGTTATCAGGATCATGGATTGAGTTCTCCTGAATGAATGTTATCTTGTAACATCAAGAATAATCCAAGGCTGGTAATGCGACTATGAACTTACCTTGAGACTCACTTTCTATCTTTTTTATATCTAGGTATTTATTATTTTGTATCATATTTGTATTGATATTTATTTTTGATGATGAGATGAATACACTCTTTATTCTTTATGTTTTTTGATTTCAGGGTGTCCTACTCGGTATTGTTATACTAACCCATGAATGGAATCTTCCCAAACAAGTCATGTCATATATTGATGACATGACATTCGATGAGATTCTAGGTGGGCCAGAAGAATATATAGCATAGTTAAGGTAATAATACCATGGTTTGTACTAGGTGTTTCATTTTACTAAAATACAACATGTCTTGTAATTTGGACTTATTTTAAAATTTTGTGGGCTTATATTTCCCTCTTTATTCTTTCTGGTACTTTTTTCATACTTTGAATGTAGGATATAGATGTATTCATGAATTTGGTTATCAGTTGTTTTTTACCTATCAACATTATATGGGTACTTGGAGATATATGTGTGTGAGTATAGGTATATTAGTATATTGCCTCCTATGTGTGTGATATACCAACTCGATGCTTGTCTATATCCCATGACCTATTGGATGTAGGATTGGGGTGTCATACTCAACTTTCCACTGGCCAGGAGGGACATGATTGGTTGGATCATGATATATTTACCAAATTCAAATATCATTATTCCAAATATAGGACCGATTTTTCATGATTCAATTTCTATAAATTTTATAAATTCATTTTAAAATAACTTCACAAAATAGAAAGAAAACTATTTTTTAGAAAAATAAAATTTTAAGCATAAAATGAGATTTATTCATATCACTTTCCTAGTAAAAAAATTACATGAATGTTAGAAATTATTATTGAATATATAACATATAAATTTTATTAAAATCATTCAACAATAATGATTAATTTAATTATTATGTTAAAAACACATTGCACACATAAAAATAGTTTTTTCCAAAAGAAATATCTTTTACTTTCAAATGTTTTTTATTTTAATTTATAATAAATTGAAACCAATAAAATAATTTAATAAATTTTTAAAACATACATGTTTCATAATTTAGTTATTCCTATTTATACCCTCTAATACAATGACTAGGTATTAATTTCGACATTAAATAATAATATTTCAATTGTATATCGTGTTTCGTTCAAACATTAAGTTGCGCGAATCAAAAAGTATGAATGTAAATAAATTCATTTAAAAGGAAATATATCATAAAATATTAGGGTTTTAAAAGTATAATTATTATAATTTTATTTTATTATAATAATGGTACAATTATTAATGATGCTCCCCATTTCTATTAAGAAAAAAAAAATACATGAATCACACATTGTGTAGACTAATGCCTCCACGACACAACATGTATCATTTTTTTAACTGCCTTAAATGGATGGTCATGAGGATATTATTAAAGTATAAATATGATTAATATTATATTTTTAAGTTTCTAGTATGAAAAATTGGATAACCTAATAATGATATGGTCAACAATCGTTTATCATTAATTCAATTATCAAAAATGAGAAAACTAAGAGGAAAATGATATCTTATTTTTATATAATAAATTTATATAAATTAAATTATCTTTATAATTATTTAAAATTATTATATAACACACTAATAAATACTAAATAAGATAATTATGATTCTGGTTAATTATATTACAATTAAACCATCTCTTAATCATCCATTAATCTTAGTAGGTTCATGTTTGGGTTGGTTTAACCACCTACTAGAACAATACAATGAATTTATATTATGGATGAATATGAAAACTTATTTATTAGAATAATATTATATAAATATGTAAATATTTTTTTTTGGTTTTTAAAGGTTATATCAACATTTAACTCATTAATTAAGAAAACATATTTTTTTCATTAAAAATCACCGTAACATGATCATCGTCGATTTCATCTTCAAGGTTCATAACAAAAAATGACATGAAATGAAATTATAGATTTAAAAAATCATGTAACATCTATTACTTTAAATTATTTTATCTAATTATTATGGAAATTAGGAAATAAATAGATACCAATAAGACTTTTACTTAACTAGTTCAATGTGATAAAGACTATATAGACACTATATTGAAAAAAAGTAAAAACAAACTAATATTTATATGTCTATAATGGTTCTAAATGAGGATTATTAATGGTTAAAATTATTAAAAAAGTTCTTGGTTATGTATTTAATTAACTTAATTTAAATTTTCATGATGTTTTTTGTAAGTTCATAATGAATCAGTACCGAGGTAAGTGTTTTCATCTAAAATTCCTCTCTTTGAGACATGTTTGGAATTATGCTTCTAATTTCATATATGTGGTGAATATGATTCATGTTTAAGATATAATAACATGAATTATGTTTTAATCATGTTATTTTAAGGTCAAATATTATCACACTCTTCTATAGGGTTTTGATTAAAATGTTACTCAAGCCGCATGGGGTTCCTTGTCTCAATATTTATTTTTTAAGACATGTTCATGTTATGAAACATGTCTTACTTTTAATGGTGTATTAACTACCCATGAGTGTATATTTATCACATATTTTTTCATGGAAAATAATAATCCAAATAATTTCCTTTTTATAAAATGGATTTACTCAATCATTACCCCAATTATAATGCCTTTTGGTAACATAATTTTCATTCATTTAGTTGTGATAACCTTCTTGAAATTAAAATTTTGGTACATTATACCAATTTATTATATTATTTTTTAATATATTGTTTTCTATAAATTTACATTTCTACCACATAATATAACTTTTTGAAATATTTCTCACTTCAAGGTGTAAGTTTCTCATAAGGGATATTGATAACTCAAATATCTATTACTTGAGTTATATTGTTTATTCATGAAAAAATGTCTTCCGTGATGGGGTTATCTAACCCTAATATTTGATAATATAGTAATTAATCTATCTATATGTGCAAAAATATATTTTGATACAAAATAATGTATTTTTACTCTTTTTTATAATGTGTTTTTGAATAATAATTTTTCTTGGATATTAAAAAGGGTTATTAATTAAACTTTCATTTGTTTTTTCTTCCTATACTTATTTCTACAAGATAAAATATATGTCTTTTTGAGGCCCTATTATTTAATATTATTTATTTAAAATGTTATGGTATTGAAAAAAAATTTCACTTTACCTTTTGAAAAAAGTCATTTGGATGTGATTTATAATAGAATATTTCACAATAATGTTAAAAATGTTTTATAAAATATCATTTAATTTTTCCAATTCATTTACATTTTAATTTTCCAAATGATTTACCCTAATAGAGTTATTTTTCACTATATATACTATAATATATTTTTACCTTTTAGGGGAATGATCTCATAATACCAAATAGTCCAATTAATAATCCCTTCCAGGGTGGTATCATTCCATGATTATTTTATAAGGGTGTTATTTGTTTATGTCAACACCCTTCTATGTTTCCATTGTCACACTAGGGTTGTGTTCTTTTGAAATAATCCATCTTCTTCCACTGGATGGATTATGATCATGTTATTATAGTAATAACTTAACTGTATACCAATACCCTATATAGTATTTTCTTGAAAAATTCTTACATAGAAATCTATTTAATTTATTGGTTGGTGAACTATTAAAAATCCATATATTTATTATTCTGATATGGATATATATTTATTACTCAGTAAATTAATTTAAAAATACAACTTCTTTCTCAAGATGGGTTATGATCATGTTATACCTTTTATTGACATGGGGAAAATTATTGACATTACATATATTGTTATTTCAATATAGATGATTATTAGAAATTTAAATATGTATTGCTGACCATCCACCTTCTTTCTCTAGATGAGTTATGATCACGTTATTCCACTTATTTTCATTAGAAAAACTATTGAAATTATTGATTATTATTGACTAATAATGTTGGTTTATTATGTATTAAAATTATATATTCTATATTATACACATAAATATGTTTTTATTCATCCATAGATTCTTTAGTAAATTACATGATGTAACGCCCTGACCCCAGAAGCCCAGAGCAAGTGCATAATTTCATAACATTGGCATGATCATAAGAGATCAAGTCTGAATGACCAATCAGTTTAGTATCCTTGTAAGTACTAGATACGTACATAAGTTTTACAATACATTATTAAATGGTAAAACAACAACATTATGTCCCCTTTTGAACACCATCATATCCCTTAGCCTATTCCTACAGGTCAATCATAATATACTTCTTTATATCCTAGGAAAAATAAAACATAAGAAAGGGGTGAGCTCAAATTCTTATTAAGGATAACAATATAGCAGAAATTTTCATAAATAAGAATAAACATTTAAGGCAATGTATAGGACTAAAACACAAGCCTTTTAAACTTAAACTTCAGTATCATATGGAAAAGATAAATCAACTAATGCCATTTACTTACTCACATGGATATTCTACGAGTCGAATAATTACATGCAATATCAATAGAAAATTTCATAATGATGGAATTCATAATACTGGACATGATAAATACATTGTCAAGGCCTCATGCCAAGACTACATATAAGATTTTTTCAAGGCCTTGTGCCAAGACACTAGTTTTTCTCATGATACCTACCGATGCATCAAGGAGCTATAGTGGGATCCACCCATCACTTAATAAGTCCAATGCATTCATCATATGAAAAGATTGAAACATAATATAAACATTCATATTAAAACTAGTATATGAAATGTCAATACTTTAACCATAAACCATGAATGTAATAAAAATAGAACATACACAGTCAATCATATCACAAAACCCTCAATATAATATGGAATATTGTATCATAATAAATCCACTACAAACAAATGTAAAATACAATGAAGGATGTTGACATAGATGAAATCAATCCAAAAACTATTTGAGTGACATATATATTTATACATTGAAATCATTCAAAAGTAAAGAAAACATTTATTTTGAAAATATTATTATAAGCTTGTAAGGGAATCTTCGAAGGTGTTATAATGCCGAAAAATAGCTGCACCCGCCGTATAGGTTAAAAAAACATTCCTTCCTTAATTTGTCGAAAAGGACATAAAATACCTTGTTTGGAAAGCGGCTGAAAGATTCCTTTCAAACCATTTTAAAAAATTCAAACAAGGGTATAAATGAATTTAACCCATAGTCTAGTAAATAGTAATTTTTTTGAAATACATTTTTAAGTAACACAGATTTGGATGAAAAAGAATTCGAAGTAGATACTCATGTATAAACAAACTCGAATAATAAAGAGATTGTAAAATTAACTCTAACCTTGTATTATTCTTTAGTTGAGGGTAAGTTAAACTTATGTATAATGTTTAAATAATTTTTATTAAATTATAAAAGAATCCACATACATAAATATGATATCATATATGATCTTCTAATATTTCTTTGTTAATAATATTTCAGTAGTATCATTGTTTCGAGTGTTAACTGATTCATTTTGCTTTATATGTTTTGTTATGAAAGTCATGTTTTTTATGGATAGGATGTATTTTATTAATATCCATTATGATATTAAGTTCTTAAAAATTATTTTTAATCATAAAATGAAAATTATTCTTGAATGGTTACGATGGGGAATGAAATCTCATCGCGTTGTGGAGACTGTAAGCTGTACGTACACACAAGAGAAAATATCATTCTACTGATAGTTAAATCGTATGTAGTTGGATGGTATATTATAAATCCAGAATCATTAAAATATTATATTTATTATTCAAATCAATTATTCTCATTATCATAACTATCCAACTAATGAAGTGTTGAATAACAAACTACACCACAACCTGGAGATGGTAAGCCGTACGTACGTACGTATGGTGTCTTTTTCATTCATAGGATGGATAAAATAATGAATATGGTTGTACCATATTTATAATAACATCATAGTATTTAAAAGGTATGGATTTATTATTTTGGTATGGAAACAAAAAATAAAGAGAAAGTGGAAGAAGAAAAGAACTTTGAAAGAGGTGAGGAAATAATTACCTCTTCTTCGGGTTCTTCCTTTTGATTTGAATAAAAGGACTCATTAGGTTGGATTTAAGATCAAATTAAGGACTCTAGGTTGAATTTATGGTAGTTGGTAGGATATTTGAGAAGTAATTGGCTGCGATAAATGGATTTGGAGGTGTGAAATTAAGAGAAGATAAGTACCCTTTTATAAGAGAGGTGATGGTCAATTTAGGAAAAGATTGAAATATTATTTTATTATAAAATAATTTTCGGTTTATAATGGCTCAAAATAGATTTATTTCTAGGATAAGGTGTGTATGGGTGGAAATATTCTCAACTAATAGGTTTTATACAAGTTTAGGTCACCATATTAACCTTATCTTTTAGATTTAACTCTTAGTTAAATAGTTTAACTTTTACCATGTCTTATTGTATTTTTATATTACATGGTTAATAAATTTACTATAAATGAAAAGAGAACCTCAAGTTGTTCATTAATGATATATATATCATTATATAAGTCCTTTAACCAAACCTTGGATTTTTAAGAATATATTATCATTTAATAATATAGTATTTATTTTAAAAACTCATTAATGTCAATTTTGATACCATTTAGTATTTGGTTTTTGTGAAAGTCAAAAAAACTTTATTACTTCAGAAAAAATACATTAAATCAACCCTAACATGTCATATTTTCATATAAAATTCGTTTATGGAATCAAGAGTCTCAATTTACATTTATTTTGATATTTATATTTTAAATTATTTTAATCTTTTATTAATAAGGTAATTACTGCATTATCATTGTGTCATAAATAAATTTAATTATTTAATATCTAAAAATTATAAATAAAATACCACGATTTAGGAAATATTTTTATCTTTCTAATAAATATTTATAGTTGAAATTATCTTATGTATAAACCTATATAAAAAATGTTTTATTTATTAAAATTTGAATTTAACACTTTTAACTCTTCCTTGAATAAAATACTAATAAATGTCCTAATACAATAAAAGTGGATCCAAAAGGATGATAATTTATTGCTACAGTTTATTTTGGTCTAAATACACTTATTCAATAGAATTAGTTCATGTTTTAGGGTAATTATAATATCATTTTTACCTTTAATTAACCTATTCACTTTTAACTGTGGTAAATAAAATTCAAAAGTTACTATTCACCAAAAATTATTTCCAACCAATTGAACCAAATTTTACTTACTGATGTCGACTGTGTCTATAAGATTTTTGAAATTCAATTCACAGAAGCGGTACAATTACGTTTTATGCAAATTTGCAAATGTGCCTAGAAGGTGGGTAAAAGACGTTAAAAAGTTCAATAAAAATTTATATATCTAATCTTTTTATAAAATGACTCCAATGAATTACATTGGACTAGTATAGGTATTATGTATCTATTTTGACTTTAAAATAAATTTAAATAATAATAATAATTAATTAAATAAAAGTCGGTTTTAAATAATAACGCCGTGTTTTTCACTATTCATAAAAAATTGAAAGTTTTCAGAAAAATAAAAAAATCACCCTAATCTAATTTTGATATTCTGAATCTAAAAATGAAGTCCATTTTGAAAAATAAAATTTATAAAATTTTAAAAAATGGGTATTACTACTCAAAACTTCTTTTAAAACGGCTAGTTTGATTTGTTGTGGTGTGATAGAACTCAAAGATGCGTACAACACAAGCTATTGTATTATTCAAAGTGAAACGTATTGTGGATGATTGGGGTGTTACATTATTCCCTCCTTCAAATAATTTTATTCTTGAAATTTCTAGAATATTATTACATAAAAATATTCAAGTGGTTCTTCATCATAAGTTCCTCAGGTTCCCACATCGCCTCTTCCATTTTATGGTTTCTCTAAATAACTTTTACAAGGAAAGTTGTTCAGTTTCTCAACATTTGTTTTCTGGTATCAATAATCTTGATAGATTCTTCACAATAAGACAGATCAGGTTATAGTTTTAATTCTTCATAGGTGAGTACATGTGTTGGTTCAAGCATGTATTTTATCAACAGTGATACATGGAACACATCATGAACTTTGGGGAGACTTTGAGGCATTTCCAAACAATATTCTACGACACCAATTCATTCTAGAATTTCAAAAGGTCCGATATACCTGGGACTTAATTTACCCTTCTTACTAAATCGTATAACACCCTTCTATAGAGATACCTTCAAGAAAACATGATCTCCTACTTGAAATTCCAAATCCTTCCTTCAGTTATCGACATAGCTCTTTTGCCTACTTTGAGATGCTTTGATGTGGGTTTGGATGATATTCACCTTTTCCATTGTTTCCTCAACAAGTTTTGGGCCTATGAGTTTTCTTTCACCAACATCATCCCAAAAAGTTGGTGTGCAACATCTCTTTTCCATATAATGCTTTATATGGTTCCATCTAAATACTTGAATGGAAGCTATTGTTATAGGAAAATTCTACTAGAAGTAAATATTGATCCCACATACCTTGAAAGTAAAGTGATAAAGATCTGAAAATTTCTTCTAAGGTTTGAATAGTCCATTCTGATTGTCCATCAGTTTGAGGGTGGTAGGCAATACTCAAACTAAGTTAAGTATCTTTGGATTTCTTAATACTTTTCCAGAATCTTGATGTAAAATAGGGATCATGATCAGAAACAATCGATAGGGGAACACCATGAAGTCTTAAAACTTCATTAATATACAGTCTTTCTAAATGTTCAAATGGTAAATATTCTCTTATAGCAAGAAAATTTGATGGCATGGTAAGACGATCAACAATGAACCATATTGCATCATTCCTTCTATAAGTCTTTGGTAGTCCCATGACAAAGTCAATCATAATATCATCCCATCTCCACTCAGGTATGGGAAGAGGTTGAATGACTCCTCCATGATGTTTTCTTCCAAATTTCACCTGTTGACAAACCACACATATTAACACATAATCAGCAATATCCCTCTTCATGTTGTCCCACCAAAAATGTTACTTCAATTCTTTATACATCTTAGTGATTCCAGAGTGTATAGAGAAATTAGAGCTATGAGCATCATCCAACAATTCCATTTTTAGATCTCGTATATCAGGAACACAAAGCCTTTTCTAAAATTTCAAAATTCCATCTTCATATACAAAGTAGATCAATCCCCCATCATTCACAACTTTAATTTTCTTTTGAAACTCCTCATCATCAGTCTGAGAACTTTTTATCCTTTCTATTAAAGATAGTTTGGAAACCATTTGAATAAGTATTGATGTTTCACCTTCCATGGTTATTCCTATATCCATATTTACTAGATCCATGACCATAAGATCCCTTTTAACTCTCATATTGTTTAGAACTCCATGATCTTTTCTACTCAAAGCATATTCAACTTTATTTTCCTTACCTAGGTGGTAGTGTATAGTGCAATCATAATCCTTGAGTATTTAAAGCCATCGCCTTTGCCTCATGTTGAGTTCTTTCTGTGAGAAAATATACTAAAAACTCTTATGATCGGTATATATCTCACATTTTTATCCATAGAGACAGTGTCTCTATATCTTCAAATAAAAGATCACAACTGCTAACTCAAGATCATTATTAGGATAGTTTTGTTCATTAATTTTTGCTACCATGATGCATAGGAAATAACTCTATCATTCTGCATAAAAACTATAACAACCCTTATTTTTATTACACACTTAAACATTATTTATTACATAAAATATTCACATGATAAAAAATAGAAGATAGAGAGATCTAGTGTCTTTGGGGATCAGGAACATTACTTAACAACTAAAAACTTGAAACAAAACATCTTTATTGAGAACTTCCTTTACATGACCACTATATTCCCTCGTACTTAGCATTGCATGGGATAACCTGAGGACATGCATAAAAAAGGGTGAGATATAAAGCCCAATAAGGGAGTAAACAAGGTATAACATGAATATTACAATACATGTTAGGAAATAGGTATATCAATGGAGTGAAAGAGAAACATGAATATAAAGGCATGATATAACATGATTATCATAACATGGAAATGTGGCAACAACACTTAACATGATATTAGCATGATACAAGGCTCATTGAAAATTTTGTATGAGTAAAACATAATTGCACTTTAATTAGCATGAGTATACCCTCATTTCACTTGACGTATCATGATACTAATCTTTACCCAATGCATTAGAGTGCTATCAGGGCACACCCTTCTTAATCATTTCATTTCATGCATAAGTGTGCCACATGGATCATATAACATGGAATCATCAAAAATCATCACTTATTCCAATATAAAGGAATTTGGAATTAATATATGAAACTATATAATAAATAAGTAAATGTGCATAAAGGTTAATACCCTTGAGAGATAAATGGGCATGGTATTCACTACATAATGGTTTTGTCTTGGAAAATTGCAATGCAATTTCGGCAGCATAACAACATGTCAAAAGAATTCATAAAAATTATTGATGAGATATAAAGGTGTGTCTCATCATATCTACATGAAATGGAAATTAATGGGGTCATATAGATTCATGTCCCACATATGTAATGGAATTTATATTCATAATACAAAAGAATTGCTTGAATGTAAATGAGAAGAGAGAAATTTATTACGGAATTTCGGTATGGTAAAGGGTGTACATGGAAGGAATTAATGAGAGAGAAATGGGGTCTCTAATTATTAAAACATAAATAGGGCAGTATGGGGGAGGTGATAAATCATACCTTAATATTTATAATTGAAAATAAAAGGGCATAATAATATTAAGAAACTTAGATAAAATGAGAAAGGAAGGAAACCCTTACTTGGAAGTGTGATCCCAAAGGCTTGGGAGGGGCTTGAGAGAGGCTTATTGGGAGATTGGGGAACCTTTGGAGGATTCTAGAGAGAGAAGGGAAGAGGTTGGATGAACTCCAAAGACTATGAGTGAAGAGTAAATGGGAGATTATGTGGGTTTATATAGGAAAGGATAGGGAATTCTTTATTATTTAGGTTTGGGACACCACACATTAAACTAATCAAAACCACAAACCAGAACATGGTTTTTACCCATGGTTTTTTCCAAAGAGGATTGGAAAACAATATTTTATAAGGCTAATGGACGAAACTCTTAAAATAATAGGATTTCTTTTGTGGATGTGAGTCACACTCTCAAGGAAATCAATTTAAAATCTAAAATGTTTTATAAGTCTTGGAGGGTCCACTAAGGATTTTTAAAATAAATCAAACAAACCTAAAATCACTTTATTTTAATTGTAAAACATATATTGGACGAACATAATGTTTATAGTATTTTATTACATCACTATTGGGTCATTATGATGTCATAAAACACATTATATATTTAAATGGTATTTAATTTTTACCCAAAAATTCGACTATCTGAGAACATTATAAAAAATTCACCGTTGGATAATTTAGACTTCCTAATTACAAAAATAATATTCATTTTATCTAAATAATTTTCTAAATATGTGAATTTTTACTTTTAAAATAAAAACTGACATTTATCGAAAATTCATGGGGTTTGACAAAAATAGCTTTCAAACCTTAATAAAAATCACAATTGTATTCATAATAATTATAAAATCATTTATATTTAATAAAAATAAATTTAATAATAATAGTTTATTAAAATATTATTTAATTCAAAAATCCATTAATTTATCAAAATATATTTTATAATTGAATATTGACAAAGAATACTATTTGTTCTTTAAAAACTATTTACAAAGAAACAATAAAATGAAAGTATAATATTTATTCTATACAAAAATAATACACATAGTCATAATGCTATGGTATTGTTATATAACCCCTTATAACACCTACATAAGACTGAAGGGTATGGCGTACGATGGTGACAGACTCTTGGGGTGTCTCAGATAACATCACTTCGGTGGTAATCTCTATAAACTTCCACTTCTCTCATAGGTGGTTCTATTCGAGCTTAAAATAATAAAACTCATCTTGGTATTGGTCAAGAGAGAAGACCAATGATGCCACCTCCTTTCTAATCTATGAAAAATGGGCTTCATATGGGGAAAATATACTAGATGAGGCCATCACTTTCTTTTTCTGAGTAAATTGGATTTGTTAAAGCCCTATATTTATACTAATCATGTGATCACTATTCAATGACTATATTTGCAATGATCAAAATTCTTAATGGTATTTTAAAATAAAAAAAACATAAAACCAAAGAAGTGTATATTTTATATAACCATTTTACATAATAAGACATTTAACTAGATTAAGATGAATTTTCATTAATTAAAGTTAGGGTCATTACAATCTTTCCCCATTAAGAAATATTACCCTCAAAATTTAGTTTTCCCATACTAAAACAGTTGTGGGTAACTATGCTTCATCACTCCCTCCGATTCCCATGTCGGTTCTTCAAACTTGTGGTTTTACCACAACACCTTGAAGAGGGAAATTTTCTTATTTCATAGAAATTTTTCTCTACAATCTAAGATCTTTACTAGTTTCTCCTTATAAGAAAGATCATCCTCTAACTGTACTACCTCTAATGAGAGTACATGTGAAGGGTCTGGTATGTACTTCCTTAAAAGGGATACATGAAAGACATCATGTACTTTGACCATGGTATGTGGAAGTGCTAGTCGGTAGGCCACAGTCCCAACCTGACCAATAATCTCGAAGGGGCCAATGTACCTATGACTTAACTTCCATTTGTTTCCAAACCTCATGAACTTCTTCCACAAAGAAACATGTAGAAATACCATGTCTCCGAATTTGAACTCACTGTCTTGTGGACGGTTATATTCATAACTCTTCTATTGACTTTGGGATGCCTTGATATGATCCTGAATGGTTTTCACCTTATCCACCATTTCTTCGACTATTTCAGGTCCTAGAAGCTTATGCTCACCGACTTCATCCCAACAAACTGGTGTTCTGCACCTTTTCCTATAAATGGCTTCATAAGAAGCCATTTGGATGCTTGAGTTGAAACTGTTATTATATGATAACTCAACAAGAGGAATATGTTGATCCCATACTTCTTTAAAGTCCATTGAGCATGCTCTAAACATTTCCTCAAGTGTTTGGATAGTACACTCAGATTGGGAATTAGTTTGAGGATGATAAGCAATACTGAAGTTCATCTCAATATCCATAGCATGTTAAAGATTCTTCCAAATCTTAGAGGTGAATCTTGGATCTCGATTGGATAGAATAGATAGCAGTACTCTATGCAGCCTTACCACGTATCTGATGTATATCTGTGCCAGTTGATTCAGTGAGAAATACTCCTAAATATCAATGAAGTGTGCAACCTTTGTAATATGATCCACAACAACATAGATAGCATTGTTTCCTTTGGATGTATTCAGAATCCTGGTGACAAAGTCCATGGTGATGTTCTCCCATTTCCATGATGGTATGGGTAATGGTTGCATCATCCCATTAGACTTCTTCCTCTCAACATTCACTTGCTGACACACTAGGGACTTTGATGTATACTCAGCGTTCTCCTTCTTCATGTTATTCCACCAATAATGATATCATATATATTGATACATATTTTTGTTTCCTAGGTGAATAGAGAAATTTGAACTATGTGCATCATTCAAAAGTTCCTTCTTCAGCTCTGGACTTGATGGAACATATAGTCTTTTCCCAAATCTCACAATTCCTTCTTCATTAACATTGAACTCCGAGGATTTCCCTTTTCCGATAGTTTCCACTTTCTTCTGAATTCTCACATCATCCTTTTGAGCATCCTTTAACCTTTCCAAAAGAGACAGTTGAGCAACCATTTGTGAAAGGATTGATGATGTTATCTTCTTTATGACTACTATGTCCATCTTCATCAAATCTAAAAATATTGGATCCTCTTCAATTCTCAATAATTATATAATTGATGGGTCTACTAGTGGAAAAAACGTTTAACATGTTGTCATTTTTCACATCGGTTCAATATAAATGACGTGCAAAGATTTAAAAATCGATATATCACATTAGTTATTTTATAACTGACTTGATATATTGACTATGATCCATTTTTTACATCGGTTACTTTATAACTGACATAAAAAATACAGAGATTAGATTTTTTACGTCGGTTATTTTATAACCGACATGAAAATATAATCTGGAACACTTTATCATGTCAGTTATAAAATAAACAACATGATAAAGGAAAGCTTCGTGCTTTATCATATCAGTTATAAGAAAACCGACGTGATAAAGATCCATTTATAATGTCAGTTATAAAATAACTGACGTTATAAATAATTTTATATGTTGTTTATTTAATAACTAACATTATAAACATAGAAAAAAATAGTTTATCACATTGGTTATTAAATAAATGATGTTATAAATCTTTTAAATGATTTATCGCACCCCGTATTCAGTCATTCTATTTTCTTAGTTTAGGAAACATGCGACTCGTCTCTCCTGCATGGAAAAACTAGAAAGTATTCTTCAAAGTCGTTCCCTCTAGTCTCATTTTTCTAACATCATTCATCATCTTTATTGTCACCAGATATATCAGGTCAAATCGCAACACTCAGGTATGCCTCACACGGATCGGTTTCGGTTATTATTTTTCACGATGCCCTAATATAATTTTCTGAGATGTTATTTTTCTATCTTTGTTCTTGCTATCATGGAAAGTTTAATGGTGTTCATTTATACGATGATAAATTATTTTCTGGTGAAATAAACCATGAAAGTGATATCATGCAACTTTATGATTTTTGTTTGTTTGTGTGTGTGCGCGTACATGGGGTGTCAAAGGGGGTGGGGGGGGGGGGGCTATCCAGGGGGTGGGGGTGTCAAGGGGGTGTCAAAGGCGGTGGGGGGGGGGGTGTCCAGGGGTGCAGGGGCTATCTAAGGGGGTTGGGAGTGTCCAAGGGGGTGCAGGGGATGTCAAAGTGGGTGGGGGTGGTGTCCAGGGGGGTGAGGGGGCTGTCCAAGGGGGCGCAGAGGGGGGTGTCCAGGGGGTGAGGGGGATGAGGGGGCTGTCCAAGGGGTTAAGGGTGTCCAGGGGGTGCGTGGGGGGGGGGGGGAGTGTCCAGGGAGGTGAGTGGGCTGTCCAAGGGGGTAGGGGGTGTCTAGGGGGTGGGGGTTGTCTAGAGGAGTGGGGGCTGTCCTGGGGGTTGGGGGCTGTCCAGAGGGGTGGGGGCTGTCTAGAGGGTTCGAGGGGCTATCTAGAGGGTTGGGGGTGTCCAGGGTGTCCATGGGGGTGGGTGGGGTGGGGGGGGGGGCAGTCTAGAGGTGTGTGTGGGTGGGTGGGGGGGGGGGTCCAAGGGGTGGAGGGGGGTGTCGAAGGGGGGGGGGGGGCTGTCCAAGGGGGTGGGGGGGGGGGGTTTCAAGGAGGTGGGGGGATGTCCAGGGGGTGACTGTCTGAGGGGGGGGGGGTATCTAGAGGGTTGGGGGGTGTCCAGGGGGTGTCCAAGGGGGTAGGGGGTGTGGGGTGGTGTCCAGGAGGGGTGGGGGTGTCCAAAGGGGTTGGGGGGGGGGGCTGTCTAGAGGGGTGGGGGCTGTCCATGGGGTGGGGGCTGTCCAGAGGGGTGGGGGGCTGTCCAAAAGGGTGGGGGTGTCCAGGGGGTGTCCAAGTGGGTGGGGGAGGTGTCCAGGGGGTGGAGGGGGTGTCCAAGGGTGTGGTGGTTTCTAGGGGGTGTCCAATGGTGTGGGGGGGTGGTGTCGAGGGGGTGGGGGGTGTCCAAGGGGGTGGAGGGTGTTGTCCAATGGGGTAGAGGTGTCTAGGGGGTGGGGGTGGCATCCAAGGGGGCGGGGGTGGTGTCTAGAGGGTGGGGGGGGGGGGTCTATCCAGACGGTTGGGGGGGGGGGGGTCTATCCAGAGGTTTCAAATCGTTGGGATCTGTGTAATTTTCAGTAGTAAATGTATACATATTTTAATATTTATACTTAATATTTATTTTTTACGAAAGGGTGAATTTGGTATCCAGTTGCACCAGGATGTATTCTTTGTGAACCTTAAGAAGAAATGATCCAAGATGAATTTAAAACTATTATATCTAATTATATTTTCTTTTTAAAATCATTTTCAAGCATATTTTTTTAAATACACATAGATTTGTTTTATATTTGATTTTTTTTACATTCAAATTATGATATTTTTCATATAAACATATATTTGTCTTATCTTAAAAAGATATATAATTTTGATATTTGTTATAGGTAATAATGAGTCAAAGTTGGATTACGGAACATCGAATGAGTAATGAATATGAGGAAGGTGTTGATGCCTTTTTTGGAATTTGCAAAACAAATCTTCAAAGCAGTGAATTTTTTTTCTATCTATGCCTGAAATGTTTGAATATGAAGAAGTTGAAAAGTAGAGAGATAAAAGATCATCTGATTTGTCATGGTTTTAATCTGAGTTACAAACCTTGGATTTGGCATGGTGAAACTGGACAGAATGTCAAATCTACTGATGATGATGATTTTTAAGATGATAACTTTGATGGAATTGAAAAAATGATTCATGATATTGCAGCAGGACAAATTGAGATAGAACCGACATTTGTGAATCTATATGGTGATGCTGAAAAACCATTGTATGCTGGTTGTAAAAATTCTACGGTTTTGTTGGCGGTGTTAAGATTGATTAACCTGAAGGCGAAACATGGATGGAGTGACAAATGTTTTACAAAGATGCTACAATTGATGAATGAAATTCTTCCAAAAGATAACGATATTCCATATTCACATTATAAGGCCAAGAAAATATTATGCCCGGTGGGTTTGGGATACAAGAAAATACATTCCTGTCTGAATGACTGTATGATATATAGAAAGGAATATGAATTTCTATCAGAGTGTCCTAAATGTGGGACATCACAGTATAAGGTGAAAGAAAAATCACAGGATGATGTAGAGATTATAAAGATCCCTTCCAAGGTATTTTGGTATCTTCCTATAATTCATCATTTGAAATGTTTATTTAATAATTCACATGATGCAAAAAGGTTAATATAGAATACTGATGAGCGGATATGTGATGGAAAAATACGTCATCCAGCTGATTGTCCACAATGGAAGAAAATTGATGAGCAGTATCCTACATTTGGAAATGAAATTAGAAATCTCAGACTAGGGTTGTGCACAGATGGAATAAATTCATACCGAACCCTTAGTATCACACATAATTCATGGCCTATTTTATTGGTAATTTACAACCTCTCTCCTAAAGTTTGTATGAAGTGAAAATATGTCATGTTGAGTAAAATGATCTCTGGTCCGAAGCAACCCTGCAATGATATTGATGTTTTCTTGTCACCATTGATTGATAATTTGAAACTTTTATGGGAGGATGGTATTAGGGTGTATGATTATTATAAAATGGAATATTTTCAACTACATGTAGTGCTTATGTTCACTGTAAAAGACTTCCCAGGATATGGAAATTTGTCTGGATACAGTGTTAAAGGGAATAAAGCATGTCCAATTTGCGAAAAAAAGACTTCATATTGTCAATTTCATCATGGGAGAAAAACAATGTACATGGGTCATCGAAAGTTTTTTCCTATGGATCACTCTTATAGAAGAATAAAAAAGGCATTCAATGGCACACAAGAATTTGATATTACTCCAAAACACTACTAAAAAAAGGGCATTAGCGACCGCTAATGGCGGTCGCATCAGCTTCGTCGCTGTAGGCCAATAGCGACCGCCATTGGCGGTCACTATAGGTGGCCGAAATGCCTGCCTTAAGCGACCGCCAATGGTGGTCGCTAATGCTGCCCCGCCGGCAGCCTATAACGACCGCCTTTGGCGGTCGCTAAACTGGGAAATTATTTTTTTAAAAAAAATCATACCGAAATAAATATAAATATAAATATATATATATATATATATATATATTAAATAATATATATATATATATATATTAATGAAAATATTTATATATATAATATTAAATAAAATATTTTTCATTTTTTAATGAAATGTACGAATTGTGTTTTTTTTCTTCACGGTGAAAAATCAGAGATAAAACAAGGTAACAATCATAAAAAATGGAAAACAATTTCAAACAGCATAAACATCAAAATTATCATAAACGATAAACGTGCTTCAACGATCCGAGCATGTCCATCTATTTCAATCTTATGCTTCAAAACCTACAATAAGATAAAAAAACAGAAAAAAAAACAAACGTAAATTGAACATAATTATTCAGTTATTATATACATATAATAAAATTAAATCTGACATCTAATCATGGTTCTATAATAATTTAAAACCCCCAATTTAAGAAATGCTATCATTTTAGGTCATTCGGAGCATGTTTGCTCCGAATTCGACCGTCTCACGCCGTTTTTGGTGTTTTATGACACCGAAAATGCGTTTCTGGTCACCGCGGTCAAACAAAACCTTCTATTGATGTGCTGTCTACCTGACTATTTCACAAATCACACAACGGATGTTCTGATACAGTTTTATGGCATTCAGAGGTCGTTCGGGTGGTTTTGACCCCCCAACCCGCCGTTTTAGTGCGCGCTGAGCTGCTGAAAACGACGCAGTCAGCCGTACCGCACGCACCGCATGTCCGATGGGCACACCGTCTCATCCTACACATCACGAATAATATTACTAATGTTTTCGTGTGGTTTCAGGTCATTCGGAGCACATTTTCTCCGAATTTGACCGTCTCACGCCGTTTTTGGTGTTTTATGACACCGGAAATGCGTTTCTGGTCACCGCGGTCAAACGACACCTCCGATTGACATGTTGTCTGACCAAAAATTTCAAAAATCACACAACGGCTGTTCTCATACGGTTTCATGGCATTCCGAGGGCATTCGGGTGGTTTTGACACCCCAACGCGCCGTTTTAGCGCGCGGCGAGCTGCTGAAAACGACGCAGTCGGTGTACCGCACGCACTGCACGTCTGATGGGAACGCCGTCTCCTCCTAAATGTCAAGAATAATATTCCTAATGTTTTCTTGTGGTTTCAGGTCATTCAGAGCACGTTTTCTCCAAATTCGACCGTGTCACGCCGTTTTTGGTGTTTTATGACACCGGAAACGCGTTTCCGGTCACCACGGTCAAAAGACACTTCCGATTGACGTGTTGTCTATCCAACCATTTCAAAAATCACAAAATGGTTGTTTTCTTATGGTTTAATGGCATTCCGAGGTCGTTCGAATGATTTTGACTCCCCAATGCGCCGTTTTAGCGTGCGCTCAGGTGCTGAAAATGACGCATTTGGCCGTACCGCGCGCACCACACGTCCGATGGGTTTTCCGTCTCCTCCTACACGTCACGAATAATATTACTAATGTTTTCGCGTGGTTTGAGGTCATTCAGAGCATGTTTGATCCGAATTCGACCGTCTCACGCCGTTTTTGGTGTTTTATGACACCGAAAATGCGTTTCCGGTCACCGCGGTCAAACGATAGCTCCGATTGATGTGACATCTTCCCAGACATTTCAAAAATCACACAACCGCTGTTTTCGTACGGTTTCATGGCATTCTGAGGTCGTTATGGTGGTTTTGACCCCCCAACGTGCCGGTTTAGCGCGCGAGGAGCTGCTGAAAACGATGCATTCGGTCGTACCGCGCGCACTGCATGTACGATGGGCGCTCCGTCTCCTCCTACACGTCACGAATAATATTCCTAATGTTTTCGTGTGGTTTTAGTTCATTAGAAGCACGTTTTCTCCGAATTCGACCGTCTCACGCCTTTTTTGGTGTTTTATGACACCAGAAACGCATTTCCGGTCACCGCGGTCAAACGACAGCTCCGATTGACGTGTCATCTGCCCGAACATTTCAAAAATCACACAACATCTATTTTCGTACATTTTCATTGAATTATGAGGTCGTTCGGGTGGTTTTGACCCCCCAACGCGCCGGTTTAGCGCGCACGGAGCTGCTGAAAACGACGCATTCAGCCGTACCGCGCGCACGCACGTCCAATGGGTGCGCCGTCTCCTCCTACACGTCACGAATAATATTCCTAATGTTTTCATGTGGTTTCAGGTCATTCGGAGCACGTTTTCTCCGAATTCAACCGTCTCACGCCGTTTTTGGTGTTTTATGATACCAGAAACGTGTTTCCGGTCACCGCGGTCAAACGACATCTTCGATTGACGTGCCGTCTGCCCGACCATTTCATAAATCATGCATTCGGACGTACTGTGTTCACCGCATGTCCGATTGACATACCTTATGCTCAACCACATCAAAATTCACTCACCCTTTGATGTCGTTTGATTTGAGCTTATTCGGACCTCGTTCGGCCCATTTGGACCCCCCATGCGCGTTTATCTAGCGTGCACAACACTTAAAGAATGCATAATGAGCCCTACTGCACAGACCGCACGTTCGATTGACGTTCCGTCTACGCGTACATGTTATGAATAATAATTAGATTGTTGTCCTGTGATTTCAGGTCAATCCAATGTCTCCCTCTATGAGTTTGACCGTTAGACGCCCGTTTTGGCCGTTTATGACACAAGAACGGCGTTCCCGGTCACCGAGGGCACACGACACATCCGATTAACGTTTCGTCTACTTGAACACATCAAAATTCACTCACCCTTTTATGTCATCTAATTTCAGTCCATTCGGGCCTCATTCGGCCCGTTTGGACCCCCCACGCGCGTTTATCAAGCGCGCACAACACTTAAAGAATGCATAATGAGCCCTACCGTGCAGACCGCACGTCCGATTGACGTGAAGTATGTGCGTACACGTCACGAATAATAATTAGATTGTTGTATTGTGATTTCAGGTCAATCATATGTTGTCCGCTATGACTTTGACCGTTAGACGCCCGTTTTGACCGTTTATGACACCAGAACGGCGTTCCCGGTCACCGCGGGCACAAGGCACGTCCGATTGACATGTCGTCTGCTCAACCACATCACAATTAACTTACCCTTTGATGTCATCTTATTTCCGGCCATTCAGACATCGTTCGGCCCGTTTGGACCCCCCCCCCCCACGCGCATTTATGAAGCGCACGCAACACTTAAAGAACGCATAATGAGCCCTACTGTGCAGACCGCACGTCCAATTGATGTGCCGTCTGCGCGTACACGTCAATAATAGTAATTAGATTGTTTTCCTGTGATTTAAGGTCAATCAGATGTCGTCCTCTATGACTTTGACCCTTAGACGCCCGTTTTGGCCGTTTATGACACCCGAATGGCGTTCCCGGTCACCGCGGGCACACGGCACGTCCGATTGACGTGCTGTCTACTCGAACACATCACAATTCACTCACCCTTTGATTTCTTCTGATTTCAGGACATTCGGACCTCGTTCGGCCCGTTTGGACCCCCCCCCACGCGCGTTTATGAAGCGCGTGCAACACTTAAAGAACACATAATGAGCCCTACCGCACAGACCGCACGTCTGATTGACGTTCCGTCTATGCGTACACGTCAGGAATAATAATTAGATTGTTTTCCTATGATTTAAGGTCAATCCGATATCGTCCACTATGACTTTAACCGTTAGACGCCCGTTTTGGCCGTTTTTGACACCAGAACGACGTTCCCAGTCACCGCAGGCACACGACACGTCTGATTGACATGCCGTCTACTCGACCACATCACAATTCACTCACCCTTTTATGTCGTCTGATTTCAGGCCATTCGAACGTCGTTCGACCCGTTTGGACCCCCCACGCGCGTTTATGAAGCGTGCACAACACTTAAAGAACGCATAATGAGCCCTACCGGGTAGAACGCAGGTCCGATTGACGTTCCGTCTATGCGTACACGTCACAAATAATAATTATATTGTTTTCCTGTGATTTTAGGTCAATCCAATGTCGTCCGCTATGGCTTTGACCGTTAGACCCAAGTTTTGGCCGTTTAAGACACCAGAACGGCGTTCCCGGTCACCGCGAGCACACGACACGTCCGATTGACGTGCCTTCTACTCGACCACATCACAATTCACTCACCCTTTGATGTTGTCTTATTTTAGGCCATTCGGACCTCGTTCGGCCCATTTGGACCCCCCCACGCGCGTTTATGAAGCGCGCGCAACACTTAAATAATGAATAATGAGCCCTACTGCGCAGACAGCACGTCCGATTGATGTTCCGTCTGCGCGTGCACGTCAAGAATAATAATTAGATTGTTTTCCTATGATTTAAGGTCAATCCGATGTCGTTCTCTCTGACTTTGACTGTTAGACGCTCGTTTTGGCCGTTTATGACACAAGAACGGCGTTCCCGGTCACCTCGGGCACACGGCACGTCCGATTGACGTTCCGTCTGCTCAACCACATCAAAATTCACTCACCCTTTGATGTCGTCTGATTTCAGAACATTCGGACCTCATTCGGCCTGTTTGGACCCCCCACGCACGTTTATCATGCGCACACAACACTTAAAGAACACATAATGAGACCTACCGCACAGACCGCACGACCGATTGACGTGCCGTCTGCACGTACACGTTGATAATAATAATTAAATTGTTTTCATGTTATTTCAGGTCAATTAGATGTCATCCGCAATGAGTTTGACCATTAGACGCCCATTTTGGCCGTTTATGACACAAGAACGGCGTTCCCGGTCACCGCGGGCACACGACACATCCGATTGACATGTCGTCTGCTTGACCACATCAAAATTCACTCACCCTTTGTTGTCATCTGATTTCTGGACATTTGGACCTCGTTCGGCCTGTTTGAACCCCCCCCCCCCCCCACGCGCGTTTATCAAGCACGCACAACACTTAAAGAACACATAATGAGCCCTACCGCGTAGACCGGACGTCTGATTGACGTTACTTCTGTGCGTACACGTTGCGAATAATAATTAGATTATTGTTCGCAGTGCGGGGAAGGATGTCTGGGGTGCGGGAGGGCTTTCCGGGGTGCGGGGGGGGGGGGGGGGGGGGGGGGGGGGCTGTCCGGAGTGTGGGAGGGTTGTCCGGGGTGCCGGGGGGGGGGGGGGGGGGGGGCTGTCCGGGGTGCGGGAAGGATTGTACGGAGTGCGGGGGGCCTGTCTGGGGTGCGAGAGGGCTGTCCGGGGTGCGGGGAGGGCTGTACAGAGTGTGGGGAAGGATGTACGGGGTGCAGGAGGGCTGTCTGGGGTGCGGGGAGGGCTGTCCGGAGTGTGGGGAGGGCTGTCTGAGGTGCGGGGGGGGGGGGGGGGGGCTGTCCGGGGTGGGGGGCTTGTTCGGGGTACAGGGAGGGCTGTCCGGAGTGCAGGGAGGGCTATCCGGGGTAGGCCGGGGACTACAAATAGTGAACTCAGCTCATTCATCAAAAAAAAGTTTAATGATTTATATTAGGAATCATGTATTTTTTTCAAAAATATTACAGAACATGCAATTCTAAACATTGAAAATTAAATGAACAAAAAATATCCAAATCAATAATCAGTTTCATGGTTACTTTTCAATTCGTGCACACAAACATTTCATGAGGCCAAAACACACATGATACCCCCAAATCACAAAAAAACTCACTAGAAACCCAACATAAATATCAATAACAACCCTACCATTAAAAGCAGAAACACACCTCGTGAATATGATGCGTCATGCGTGTTCATCACTAACCTCCATCCGGTGGGCCAGGGGCCTACAACAAATAAATATTATGAATATTTTCATAACAAAAATAATTTAAATTAAATAAATAAATACAGTATAAACTTGCGTCGTGTGATCCCCTACACCATCACCTGGACGCACATATTCCCACAGTGCTCTAACCTCAGCAGCCAATTGTGCATTTGCCTCCTCGGACGCCCACAGACATGCCTCGAAATCTGACAGCTACTGTGTCATCTGAGCAACAACAGGACCGACAAACGCAGCGCGTGACACTACAGAACGAGGAATCCCTATTCCATAGGTCAAACTACATCCATGTCTGTCCCGACCAATGATGCGATGAAATATATCATCCCTTCGCATGGGAAGCTGTCGCTGGTCCTCTGGCAGATGTTCTAATTCAACTTCAAATTGAGCCTATGAAATATTTAAAAATATATATACATATATTAATATAAAGATTTTATGTAAGTACTGGTAATGAGTACAAGAACTTACTATCAATGCTGCAACCTCTGGATCATTGCGATCACGAGTCCTCATCCACACCGACATTTTATCAGTTGGTGCACCTTGCTCCCGCAACTATATATGAATAGAATATAAACCCAAAACCGTATTAATTAAAAAAATTAAAAAATTAATAATAAATACCTCATGTCGGATCTGAGACACGTGACGAGTCCCGAGCCTGTGAGGTGGTCCCTGCAACGCTCGATTCTCAGAATGGCATGTAGACACCTCCTACATTCAATTCATTAAAATATCAAAAAAATCACACATTCTTGAAAATATATATACCAAAATAAATATACAAACCTCAACACCCTCAGTAGACCAATATTCAACTAAATCACGCCACTGAGCCGGGAGGACACCTCTCAGGACTTTTTCTAGAATGTCTGGGGCACCCACATTTGGTACCCAGTGGTCCCTCTTGACTTTTACTTTATAGTCTTTCCACATCTTACGACATTTACTCATACACACTGGCCGAAACTCATCGGGACATACTTTCAAATTTTTCTATTAAAGAAAAAAAATCACATATGTTATTGTTGTTTATACATAGGGAATAAAGTAAAATGGTCTTCTTACCTGAACCTCCCTCCAAAGACGATCTAATGTGTCCTGAGGGATAGAAGCCCAGTCACGCGTGGTCAATGGAAATCGATGTGGATCACGTATGATATGACCCAACTGACAAATAAATGCAGGGGCATTCCGTCCCACAGGATGAAATACCTCATCAAATGAAACATCAAAAGTCGTGTCAGAATTCCATGATAATATGCCACGACCAGGGCCTCTCCTGCGAGAGGAAGACGCAGTCAGGTCTGATCCTGTTGAAAACAATTTTATATAAAAATTGACAGATGTTATAAATATATATATATGTTTATTAATTACATAAAAAATAGAGACAATGACATTCCAACATACCTCGACCCTGAGACGTAGATGCCTCAGATGGATGATGTGGATCTTCTGCCTCTTCCCCTGACATGCCTGCAGTCATGGAAAACATTAGTAAGGGGACTATCCAAAGTGTCCAAATGATAAATTGGATTGTTTTAAAAAAAATAAAACTTCTATAGTTGTTAATCAAACAAAAAGGGATTGAATAATTAGTTGGGAATGAATTTTAAAAAATCATAAAGTTCACAAAATAGATATACAAATTATGTACAAAACCAATCAATGCATAGCCAAATTTCAAATTGAATTAATAAAAATTCAAGCAGCACATGAACCAAATGAAGAATACCTCAATGGAATGATACACTGATAATAACATCAATATAACATGAGTTAAATCACCCTAATTATTTATAACTGAATAAAATTCAAAAAGTGAGGATTAAACTTACAAGGATTTATAAAATGTTTACATAATTTATGATATCTTAGGCTGAATAGTGGGAAAACAATTATACCTTTCATTAATCATGAAAATCGACCGTTTCTCCTTCAACAGCCGCTCTGACCCAATAAATATCTTCTTCACGTTGAACTACGGTATGTTGATCAAGTTGTTGGGAAACAAAAGGAACAGTCTCGGGTTCATCTTGTTCAAATACAAACACTCCTCGTCGAGACATTGTGACAACAACTTGCCAACTTGGATTCGAAGACAAAGTAACGAAGAATACTTGTTCCGCTTGTGATGTCAAAATGAAATGTTCATTATCAACTCATTCATTTCTGTATAACATATAGTAAAAATTCACCAATGAAAACTGATATTGATCGACTTTACATCCACGCACTGGATCAACCCAATTACACTTTAACAATATGTACTTCAACCTGTGTGTGTATACAACTTCAATGATGTCTATCAATTGACCATAGTAATAACCATAATTGAAAAATGGACAATCGATGCCACTGTTTTGTGTTGATCGTTTTTCGTCAACATCTTTAATGCGAAATCGAAAACCATTAGCATCTATATATTTATAACGACGAGCCGTTATAGATGGACCCTTAGCCAGTTGGATAAATTCTTCAGTTAGCGTGGGGTCCCCTAACTCCCTGAGCTTATGAACCTACATAATTCATAGAATTCAATAATGATATATGAAGAATGAAATTAGTATAATACTTCACTCATAATGAAAATCAATTTATACGTACATAATCCTTGAACCAATCATGAAATGACGCATAATGAGACTGTTGAATTTTCAAATCAGTCGCACGATACATCTCTTCTTTTATCTCATTAATGTGTTTTCTGCAAATGATAATGAAATGTTTAAATGATCAACTTATGCAAACAAAACATGTAAAAGTTAAACAATAAAAGTGATAAGATACTTACTGCATTAATGGTGCAACTGATGGAGTATTGAACAAGATATATCAATGCTCTTGTATCCACTCGATGTTGTCCATATCATATGTGGTTCCTTCTCCAACTGGACCATCTTGAATCTGAGATGGCTTATCTAATTTTGTTTCAACATCCATAAGATATTCTGCACAAAAATTAGTACACTCATCCATCAAATAACCATTGGCTATTGATGCCTCCGGATGAGCTCTGTTGCGTACAAATTGTTTCAATGTACTCAAATACTGCTCAATAGGATACATCCACCTGAATTGCACTGGACCAGCAGCCATTACTTCATCAGTTAGGTGCACTATCAAGTGGACCATAACATAAAAAAATGAGGGGGGAAATAGTTTCTCAAAGTGACAAAGCGTAAGTACAATTCGGTCCTGTAAACTTTTTAAATCACTCATTAATTGATTTCATAAACAAAGCTATCTAAAAAAATTACTCATCTCAATCAATGGCTGAACAACATTGGGGGATAAAGAACACAAATGGCGATTGGAATCAACTGCTGAAGTAGTATGTGATTGTCATGACTTTTCAACCCTTGCAATGTCTTGCTCGTCAGATTCACACACTTTGAAATATTAGAAGAGTAACCATCAGGCACCTTGAGTATCTTCAAAATGGAAAGAAATGTCTCTTTCTCCTTTGTAGTCATCGTATACTGTGCATCAGGCATATATGCCTTGTTTCCCTCTACTAACTGTAAATGAAACTATTTCCTTAAACCCATTTCTTCCAAATCACTGCCTGCATTAACATGGTCCTTTGATTTCCCACTAACACCTAAAATGGTCCACAATATGTTATCACAAACATTTTTTTCAATGTGCATGACATCCAAATTATGCCTAAGCATGTTAGTTTTCCAATATGGAAGACTATAAAAAATACTTTTCTTTTTCCAATTTTGACTGTGCTGCCTACCCGCAGCTCAAATATTACGTACAGGAGGAGCCACCAAATCCTGAATTTCAGATACCATGAGGATGTTTTCTTCCTCAATCTGCGATAACATTTTGACTCCAATCATGATCTTTGGTGCTGGGCTGGACTCTGTAGAACCATCAAATTCCACTCTGTCCTTTCTGAACCTGTGTTGATGGGGGAGAAAACATCTGTGACCCATGTATGTCCATTTTTTGGAATGCTTAAGCCATACAGATTTTTTACTTTTGTTGCAACAAGGGCAAGAAAATTCCCCTTTCGTACTCCAGCCTGATAAATTTGCATAATCTAGGAAGTCATTTATTGTCCACAATAAAGAAGCCTGCAGTTTGAACATTTCATTCGTTTCACAGTCATAAGTCATCACACCATCGCCCCAAAATTTATTCAACTCATCAATCAATGGCTGAAGGTAAACATAAATCTTATCCCCCAGACTTTTAGGTTCATCAATAAGAGTGGAAAGTAATATAAATTGTTGCTTCATACAAATCCACGAAGGAAGATTATATAGAACCAACACCACTAGCCATGTGCTATGAGTTGCACCAACCATAGACTTGAATGGATTGAAACCATCTGCTGCCAATCCCAATCGGACATTACAAACATCTTTGGAAAAGTCGGGATGTCTCTTAACAAAATACTTCCGTGCATGAGAGTCTTCTGGGTGGGTTAACATATCAATTTCATGAACTCTTTCTGTATGCCATCTCATTAAATTATAAACTTTAGATGACATAAAAAATCTTTTCAACCTTGGTTTAAGGGGAAAGTAAAGCATTTGCTTTATGGCAATTGGTTTCCCTTGTATCACAATATGACTTTGATGAGTCTGATTTCCCCTTTTCTCTTTCCACCTAGAAGCACCACAAACCGTACAAATATCCAAATGGGTAGTTTCCTTTCTAAACAACATACAGTTGTTTGCACATGCATCTATGGTCTCATATATAAAACCTAAGTTCTCTGTCAGCTTACGAGCATGGTAATACGACTCGGGAATCTTAGCGTCGACAGGAAGAACCTTTTTCAATAACACCAACAACATGTCGAATGATGTGTCTGACCAATGATTCAAAGTCTTCAAATGTAATAACTCTACGATAAATGACAATTTATTGAAATAAGTACATCCAGGATATAATTCTATTTTTTCATCATCAATTGCTTCATAAAACCTCCTCGAATCACGATCTGCACTAGAGCGAAGATTTATCTCACCAGTCTCAAGATTCTGGCCTTCAATGCCTTCAGGATCCAACCCACGTACCATTTCAGTAAGCATTTCATGCATTGGATCATTTATCCTTGTATCAACATGCATTTGAACTGTATCCGTATTTTCACAACAAACATATTCTTCTTCATGACGAGTCCAACTCTTATAATATCTCAGAAATCCATTAATGAATAGGTGCTCCCTCACAGTATCTCATGTGAATTGATATCTGTTAGCACATTTTCTACAAGGAAAACTAATATAGTCACTTTCAAATCCTCTGGTGAAGTCAATAAACTGCATAATGCCATTGAAATACTCTCTAGACGTTCGATTTGGAAGATCAATCCAACTCTTATCCATAATAAGATCCCTATAACAAACATTTACACAAGACTTATTACATTTTCATTTTTCATATCAAATATATTTAAAATAAATACTAATTAATTGTTTTTGAACCATTTATAAAATAATAATGTAAGTGAAAGCCCATGTCATACCTGATTGCGTTATAAACCTGGAAGGGAGGGGAGCCGAAGGCGGGTGCTGTGAGGGAGAGGAGAGGCAACGGTGGGGAGCCAGAGCCGGAGCTGGTGTGGCGAGGGAGGGGACGGTGAAGGAGGGGACGGGTGGTGGTGGTGCGGCAAGGGAGGGGACAAAGATGAAGGGGACAGGGGTTGGCAGGGTGTGTTGGGGGGGGGGGGTGTTTGGTGTGCTGGGGGGGAGGGACGAGGGGGAGGAGGGCCGAGGGCCGAGGCCGGAGGGGCTGGAGGCCGAAGGCCAGAGGGCGGCCGGAAGGCTTCCGGAGGGCTGCCTGAGGGATGCCGGATGCGGGTAGCAGGAGGACCGAGAAAAGAGGGAGGCCACAGGGCGACCAGAGCCAGAGGGCGGAGGGCGGCCGGAGGAGGCCGGGGCCGGTGGAGGGCGGCCGGAGGGAGGAGGGCAGCTGGAGGGCTACCAGAGAGCAGCCCGAGGGCCACCGGGCTGCTGGAGACGGGTGGTGGGAGGCCCGAGGGCAGAGGGAGGCCGTAGGGTGGCCGCAATGCGGAGGGTGGCCGGAGCCGGAGGGCAGAGGGCGGCCGGAAGAGGGCGGGGCCGGCGGAGGGTGGACGGAGGGCGGCCGGTGGAGGGCAGGGCCGGCGGAGGGCGGGGCCGGCGGAGGGCGGCTGGCCGGAGGGTGGGGCGGCGGAGGGCGTGGCGGCGGAGGGCGGGGCGGCGGAGGACGGGGCAGTGGAGGGCGGGGCGACGGGGAGGGCACGACGACGGGGAGGGCGCGCCGATGGGGAGGGCGCAGGCGACGGGGAACGGGGCGACGGGGAGGGCGCAAGTGACAGGGGGGGAGGGGGGGGGGGGGGGGGGTGCTTCACGAGGAGGGAGGGGGGAGGGGTGCGAAAGCCCCCCTTTTTTTTAGGGAATTGTAGCGACCGCCATTGGCAGTCGCTATTGGTTACCTATAGCGACCGCCATTGGCAGTCACTATTGGTTACCTATAGCGACCGCTAATGGAGGTCACTATAGGTTAAGGGGCTCAAAAGACCATTTTTCTAGTAGTGAAACCTTTATCCTATGATCTATATTTTGAGAGGGTGGAAAACCTTGATGTGAAATTGGAAAAGACATAGAAATATGGTAATGATAGACATATTTGGAAGAAAAGGTCAATATTTTTTGAGCTACCATATTGGAGATATCATGAAGTTAAACATAATATTGATGTCATGGACATGGAGAAGAATATATGTGACAGTTTGATTGGAACATTGTAAGATATTAAATGAAATAAAAATGATGGGATGAATGAAAGATTAGACTTACTATCAATTTTAATACATTTGGAGTTAGCTCCCACTCTTAATGGAATATGAACATTTCTTCCCCCGGCTTGTCATACATTATCCAAGAGGGAGAAAATTATCTTTTTTTCAGTGTATTCATGATATCAAAGTGCCTCAAGGTTATTCTTCAAATGTAAAATTTTTTGTCTCATTGAAGGACTTGGAGTTGTTATGTATGAAATCTCATGATTGTCACATCATGATGAAACAACTTCTACCAGTTGCATTGCATGGAATATTGCCCATTCGTGTTAGAAAGACTATAATGAAGTTATGTTATTTTTCAATTCAATTTTTAATAAGGTGATTGATGTGAATGATTTGAACATTTTGGAAAAGGATGAAATTTGTATACTTTGTCAATTGGAAAGGTATTTTCCACCATTTTTTGATATAATGGTGCATTTAATGATTCATCTTGTTCGAGAAATAAAGCTTTGTGGACCTATATATCTTCGTTGGATGTATCCTTTTGAAAGTTATATGAAAATATTAAAGGGGTATGTTAAGAATCCATATCGACCTGAAGCCTCCATTATTGAAAAGTATATTTCTTAGAAGGTTGCAGAGTTTTGTATGAGCTACTTGGCTGCGGCGCAACACATAGGTTTGCCTCCATATCTCCATGAACAAGTTAATAATGAGGGAAAGGGGATTCGTGGCTTTAACGTCAAATAATTAGCAGCTGAACAGGTGAAGAAGTTAGAGTTATACATCTTGAATAACATAACTGATGCTCAACCATATATCAAATTACATGTAAATGAGTTGAAACAATGTCATCCAAAGAAGAAAGAAATGTGGATTCTGAATGAGCACAACAAAACATTTTTTTCATGGATTAAAAAGACCTTGCTTGGTAGATCAGATGTATCAGAGACATTAAAATGGGTAGTGGGTGGTCCATGTTTAAATGTGATAACATGGCCCGGTTATGACATTAATGGCTATACATTTCACATGCAATCTCGGGACAATAGAAGTGTAGTTCAGAATAGTAGTGTATTGGTGTTTGCAGAAGCAATGCATTTTTTGACTGCTAAAGACAAAAACCCAATTTCTGCATCAAGTGCATATTATGAATTGATTGAAGAAATATGGGAGGTTGATTACTTTAAAATTAAAGTTCTTGTTTTTAATTGTAAATGGTTTATAGGTAATAATAGTGTCAGACACGATGAATTTGGAATGACAGTTGTTAATCCGAATATATTAGAAGACACAAATAATTCTTTTATAATGGAAACACTTGCAAAACAAATTTTCTATGTAGTAGATAAATCAGATATGTAGTGGGATGTTGTTTTACAAGGTAAAAAACAATATGTTGGTGATGATCAACTTGATGAAGATGCTGATTTATGTGAGATCCCTACTTCCATGTAAAGATTAAAAGAACCTAATGATGAGCATGTTAAAGACATGGTTTGTTCTGTAAGTAATGATCACGATGAAGGAGTTTGGGAAAAATACATTTTTACATTCCTAAAATTACAGGTAACATATGTCTATTTCTTGTTTACATTTATTATTTTCATAAAATGTTAGATATTAAAAGTTTTTTCTTTATTAAAACATGTATTAAAACAAATAAGTATAAGTTTTTGTTTATTTTAATTTTGTTTAGTTTACTTTATCATGTTTACCATTACATAAATTATATATATATTATTTTTGTTCAATGACAATTACTTTACCATGTTTACCATGTTTACCAGGTTTACCATATTTACCATGTTTACCATCTTTACCATCTTTACCATTATTTAACATGCTTACCATATTAACCATGTTTATTATTAGGTAACTTAGTAAAATTTTCTATTTTCTATTTACATTAGTATTTTAATATTTGAATTTGTATATTTGTGAACTAATGTTTTTTTTTTTGATTTGAAGGATAATGAAAGATCAATAAGTTGATCAACCACATGATTCTGGAGATGAGCATATTGGTCATACCTCTGGGGAGGAACATTCACATGCTACTCTTAATGTTCCCCAATCATCATCATGTGCTCCTATTACGACAAAGAGTTCAAGAGTTGGTAAACATGGGTGCACACATTTACCAAAATTTCACTTGTCCATACGTAGGACCAGAGGATATTCATTGAGTTTGATGAGGATGATATTCCTAGAGGTCCAAATGAAAAATATTTTAAGAGTTTTGTATCAACTCAGGGTAAGAGCAAAGTAATCATTTAGTTTGATCACTGGAGAAGTGTGGACAAAGTGATAATCTCTCAGTTGTGGGAGACGATTTTGGTAAGATCTTTTGCTATTGTTTACCTATTCTTTAAATGATTCTAGTATATATAATATGTTCAACCTTTTATTTATTAGATGACATTTGATATTCCTGACCCTGGAGGAGTCAGGAAGAAATGATTATCGATGGATGCTAGGAGATGGAGGGATTTCAAATCAACCCTCTCATCTAATTTAATTTTTGGTCATAGGATTCATGATAATCCATGTCATATATATCCTTTCATAGATGAAGACACATGGAGATAGTTTGTTAAAAGTGGAAGAAAAGATTCATTTTTGGTAAGGGAAATGTAATCTTTTATAATATTTCTTATATAAATGATCGTATTAATGTTTTGTTAATGATTTATTATTCTTAATTTATAGAAAATAAATAAATATCATTAGGATATCCAATCTAAAAATGTATACCCTCATAGTTTATCTTGGGGAGGGTATACATTATTGGAAGAACAAATGATGGTGAAAAAATTAAAGAAACTAAGAGCTGATTCTTCAAACTCTAGAGAGGTAGCCCCTCCATCCCCTCCATCTAGACATGAAAAATGGAAGAGAGATCAGATGAGAAAAAAGGGAAATATATTTTGGAAGATTCAGGAATCGTAGCTGAGAGGATTGTAAGATATGTATTTTATTTATTTAATTTAACTATATTCTTCATTTAATTTCAATCATTACAGAAATGTTCAATTAATTAATACAAGATTCACTTGAGGAGTAGAGCTCACAGAGGGTATTTACAACTACTAGGAGGCAAGATATTTAATCTGAAACATTGGGAAAGCCCAAATATCCTAGTCATGTAAGAGGATACTTGAGAGGTGTATCAGTAAGGAAAGTGTTTCCATGTTCTTCAACTTCTTCTGTTGAGGGTGTTTATAAAAAAAATAGAATCCTTGGGGGTTGAAGTTCATAATATTAATGCAACGATGGAGGAAAAGATTAGAGTGTCGGTACAATCTATGTTTACAGACATGCAAAGACAATTTTAGACCGCAGCTCCCACTCCTCCACCTCCCCCTGCAGACCCCATTATTTATCCTCCACCTCCGCCAGTAGCTCATACTCCCCTACCTCAGCCCGCAAACCCCATTTTTTCCTACTCCTCCACCGCAACTTCCTACTTATTGCGAGTTGTATGTTGATGATCCTCAGCATCATATAGTTTCATATGGGATGGTATATTGTATAGGAGATACATTTCATCATCAACAATTAGAGGTAGAGAATCATATGGTCACTGTACATGATATTATAGATAGATCAGCTCGAGTACCATTACCTACAAATGAGGTGATGATAGTTGGACATAGTATCAACCATTTCTTAATTTGGCCATCCAGACTTCTACGACTCATTACCATAAGGGTATGTATGTTATATCTTTTTTTTTATTAAATTTGTTTTATCATTTGAAAACTAATATATTTTTATATTTATTTTTACAAAAATACTTCAAAGGTAAAGAAATACTGTATAGATAACAACAAAGACGAATGGCTATGACATCAGATACAGATTCTATTAGTTTTGACAGATCGTCAAGATATTCAAATTTGTTGGCGGATCATTATGAGTTTCCAATGGAATCTCATGTTTTTGGACGTGCAATAACCGTGTGGATTGTAAAAACTGATATAATGGAGCTTGTTACTGGAGATAAGTTGGGCATCAATGTGGTGAAATTTTTTTCCATGTAAGTCTTAACACCTTTTCCCTACGTTATATTTATTAAAAATGTATACTTACTTCTATTTTGTATTATGTATCTTTATAAAATTTGTGAGAAGAATGAGTGGACATATGTATATGGATTCATGGACCCACATTTGATTTTTCTTGAAGAACATGCATTGGATGAGGAATAAAGAATGCTTTATATTGCTAAAATATTTGAACAGAATATAGTCACACAATGTTGGATGATGCCTTTTTGTGAGAGTTATGAAACACATCTCTGGAAAAGAGTTAATTATCTTTTAACATAAAAAACCACTAACCTTAAATTTTATTTTACCAATGATCATTAGATGTTATGTGTTTTTCCCAAGGGAGAAAACACTTTATTGGATATGCTCTATCCATGGTGATGTGTGGGAAAGTTTTAATAAAATGTTGGAAAAGTAAGTTTTAATTTCTCAATAGTTTAAATTTATCCCATTTGTATTATTTTCTAATAGGGGATGGGTCTACTTTTGAAAAAACACAAAGAAAAGGAGTGAAAATATCAAATATGTAAATGTAAAGGTAAATATCCATTTATAATTTTTGATTTTTGATTTATTACATAAAAATAATATATTGAATTTACACTCATTCAAACAGAATTGTCATGAACAACAGGGCGTCATTGAATACAGATATTATATGTTAAGTTTTATGTATGAAATAATTACAACTGGAACAGTTGTGAACTTTGACCTAGTAAGATTTCCTTTTAAAATTTTCCATAATATTTCATTTGATTTATTCATTATACACGTTAACTACTATCCTTTTAATTTTTAGCTATTTGATGACCCTCAACCCTATAGTTCTCAAGATGTTAAACAATTACAATTGGAATGGTCAAATTATTTTACAGTTTTGATTGAATTTTAGTTGTTTGTAGGGTAAAATGTAATTTTGAATATTGTCATTGTAATTGTGTATTTGGTAGTAATTTAGGTTGGATTTAGTTTTTTTAAATTGACATTGTATGTTTTGAATGTTATATATGTGAATGTTTAATTTATCTATACTTCTTGTTATTTTCTACTTATGATGGTTTTTCTGGTATGGATTCTGGTCTGGGGGGGAGGGGTTCCAAGGGTGTGGGGGGGGGGGGGTGTCCAGTGGGGTGGGGGGTATCTAGGGGTGTGGGAGGGATGTCTGGTGGGGTGGGGGGTTTCCTGGGTTTCTATGAGAGTGCGGGGGGGGGGGGGGGGTCCAGGCTTTGAGAGCGTTTCCAGGAGGGTGAGAGGGTTTTCCAGGGGAGTGGGGGGCTTTTTAGGGGGTGTCCAGGGGTGTGGGGGTGTCCTGTGGGGTGAGGGGGGTTTCCAAGGGTGTGGGAGGGATATCCAGTGGGGTGGGGGTGTCCAGGGTGTCCATGGGAATGGGTGGGGTAGTCCAAGGGTGTGGGAGCACTTCCAGGAGGTTGGGAGGGATGTCCAGGGGAGTGGGGGCTATCTAGGGGTGTTTAGGGGTGTGGGAGTGTTCTGTGTGGTAAGGGGGACTGTACAGGGGTGTGTGAGTGCTGTCCAGGGGGTGGGGGTGTCCAAGAGGGTGGGGGGGGGGGGGGGGTTGTCCAGGGATGTGTGGGGGGGGGGGGTGTTGTCCAGGGGGTGGGGGAGGATTCCGGGGGTGTGGGGGTGTCCAGGGGTGTGGTGGGGGATGTCCAGTGGGGGGGGGGTGTCTGGTTTTGGTCTGTTTTTTGTCTGGGGGTGTCTAGTGGGGGGGGGGGTGTCTAGGGGTGGGGTGGGGGCTGTCCAGTGGGGTGGGGGCTGTCCAGTGGGGTGGGGGTTCTGGTCTGGTTTTGGTCAGGTTTTTGTTTGTTAGGGGGCTCTAGTCTAGTTTTGGTATAGGGGTGTCTAGTGTGGTGGGGGATTTCCAGTGGGGTGGGGGGGGGGTCCAGTGGTGTCTGGGAGGGTTTCCAGGAGGATGAGAGGGTTGTCCAGGGTAGTGGGGGGTTGTCCAGGGGTGTCTAGGGGTGTGTGTGGGGGGTGATGTCCTGTGGGGTGAAAGAGGTTTCCATGTGGGTGTGGGAGGGCTGTCCAGTGGGGTGGGGGTGTCCAGGGTGTCCATGGGGGTGGGGGGGGGGGGGGCAGTCCAGGGGGTGGGAGGGTGTACAGGAGGGTGGGAGGGCTATCCAGGCGAGTGGGGGGATGTCCAGGGGGTGTCCAGGGCTGTGTGTGTTTGGGGGGGGGTGTCCAGGGGTTGGGAGGGCTATCCAAAGGTGCGAGAGGGCTGTCCAGGGGTATTGGGGGGGTGTGTAACACCCGAGATTTTTATGAGTAATATTTTTTTTATATATATCATCAAAGGAATCTTTCACTACATACTAGCTTGGCTTACTTTACACGCAACCGCAACCTTCCTCGATAGCTTGCGTCGTACGCAATACTGAGTTTCACTAAACAACGATATGCTATTAAAATATTATTAAAACTAGCCGTTATGAATAGTAATAACCACTTTTTTAAATTTTATAAATTTTATCTTTCAAAATGGACTTCATTTTTGGATTCGGAATACCGAAATTAGCCTAGGGTGAAATTTTGGTATTTTTTCTGAAAACTTTCAATTTTTGATGAATAGTGAAACCACTAAGTGGTAGGTTAAAAACTGAATTTTGCATAAAACTTAATTTTACCGCTTTTGTGAATGGAATTTCGAAAATCCGAGAGACACGGTTAATATCAAGGACTAAAATGTGGTTCAATGAGATGAAAATAATTTTTGGTGAATAATAAATTTTTACTTTTTTTTTACCGCGGTTAAAAGTAAATAGGGTAAAAATGATATTATTATTACCCTAACACATGTCCTAATTCTATTGGACAAGTGTAATTCGACCAAAAACAAACTTAGGAATACAATATGACCATTTAGGTCCACTTGGATTAGATTAGGACATTTATTATTAATTTATTTAAAGAAGGGTTAAAATAGTTAAAATCAAAGTTTAATAAGTACATAATTTTTAATATGGTGTTATACATAAGATAAATTCGACTATAAATATTCATTAGAAATCTAAAAAGATTTCCTACATGATGGTATTTTATTTATAATTTTTAGACATTAAATTATTTAAGTTATTTATGACACAATGATGATGCAGTAATTATCTTATTAATGAAATATTGACATAATTGATGTTATAAACACCAAAATAAATGTAATTTGAGACTTTTTATGAATTCCACTAATTTTCTAGGTTACTATGATATATTAGTGTTGATTTAATCAACTTGGTTCGAACATATAATTCTTTTATGACTTTCACAAAAATCATATATCAAATAGTGTCAAAATTGACACAAAATAGTTTTTAAATCAAATATTATATTATTAATTGTTATTTTATTCCTAAAAATCTAAGGTTCGGCCAAATGACTTAGATAAGGATATATATATTAATAATAAACAATTTGGGGTTCGTTTGGCATGTTATAGTAAGTGTATTAACAATATAGTGTAAGAAAACAAAAAGAAACGGTAAAAGTTAAATTATTTAACTTAGAGTTAAATCTAATTGATAAGGTTAAAATAATAACCTAAACTTGTCTAAATACTATTTCTTGATAGGATTTCGACCCATCCCTACTTTATCTTCGAAATAAGACCCTTTGGAACCATTATAAACCGATTTTGACTTTAATATAAAATAATATTTTGAGATATTCCTAAGGTGCCCCTCTCCTCCCTTATAAAAGGGCACCTCCTCCCCCTCCTCCTCACACCAATTTGAGCACTCAAGCTCGGAAAACCCCTGCCCTTTTCTCCTCTCCACTTCCCTAGAATAATCCTAGAGGTCCTGGTCTTCTTAAAAGACCAATCTTAGTTCTCTAAGTGGAGGATTTAAAGAAGCGTTCCAAAGAAGAGGTAATATCCATTACCGATCTTTTCAATTTCTTTCTTATTCAACTTCTTCTTCTTTAGTTGTTTCATGATAAAGTAATAACATCAGTATTACTTACATAATGATATGTTATTATAAATATGAAACAACCCTAATTCACCTTCTATCCATCCTACAGAAAAATGAAATCACCGCGCGTGCGTACGTACGGAATACCGTCTCCACGCCGTGGTGTAATCTATTTTCCACCATCACCTTACAAGGATGGGTATAATGGTGTAATGAGTAACTATTTATGATTATTATAAAGTAATATTGATACTGAAATAATATACATATACTCCAATACAATTCCACGATCATAGGAACGATATCATCACTCGTGCGTACGTATGGAATACCGTCTCCACGATGTGATGCGACTCCTTCTACATGATCATCATTACATAGTAATTATATAAACGAATTGAATGAATAAATATGATATATGTTACACTAAAACCATTCTGTATATAAGGTATCTATAACCTTAAAAGAATAATAAGAATTTATTCGGCAAAACACGCATAAGAACAAAAGGCAATAAAGACCCGAGTAACAAGTAACAATGAAATATTACTAACAAGAAGCTAAGAATATGACCATATATGATATCATATCAATATGTATGATTCTGGAATAAGTCAATAACATTATTTAAACCATTATACAGGAGCTTCGGACACGTACAAAGCAAATCGGACCTAAGGTAAGGGAAATATCACAATCTCATTTTTATCCGAGATTGTTTATTCGTAAGTATTTACTGGGGTGTATTTTATCATCCACATCCATGTTCCCTCAATATGTAATATTGTTTCCATCCACTTACAATAGTTTAAATCCAATTTTACCCTTCGGTGAGTTTTTAGTAAAGAATATGAAAGGAATCTTTTGTCGTTTTTTTCGTACGATGTACTTTTTGAATTTTCCGACAAAGGTACGAAGAATGTTTTTTTAACTTATACGACAAGAATGGATTTTTAAAACATTATTTCCAAGAAGCTTCCTTTACAAGTTTTCAAGTTTATTTTTAATCAACTTCTTTTAGTTTAAAGTTGTATGACATGTTAAGAAATGAAAAAATGTTTTTGAAAAAGAAAGGATATTTTCCTCAAGAATGAAGTTCAAGTGTTTTATCAAAATTATTTTTCATCTAAGATAATAAAGGGTTCTGTTTCTATCCCTATTATTACATGGATTTGATTATGTTGTGATGGAAATATTTTTATTAATTCCTTTATCTTATATGAATTGTTTTATGATGTCATGTTGTTTAAGAATTCCATTTTTATTACATGGGTTACGCTATGATGTATGGTTTATGATTATGTGGCACACATAAGAAAGGATTCATTATAAGATGGGTGGGACCTATATCTCCCTCCAATGCATTGTGTAAAGATTTATATCTCATGAGATAGACATGGCTGGAACGGAAGGTTATTTCGGTTCAGTGATACAGGACTGAAACGAGGAGTGAACTCGGTTCAGAAAGGGACTTTGTCCACTAAGATAGTCCTGGCAATGAGTCATGACTAACAAGAAATGATTTTCCATGATTATGTGTGCATTCCACAAAGTTTCAAGTTTTATGTTATGATTATGGGGATCTCATTTTCACTTATATGATTTGTTCCATGTTAAGATATTATGATCTCTTTTGCAGGTTATGATTTTCAAAATGATATGATATGATTTTTATTTCCTTTATTTTCCCTTGCTGAGCATTTGAGCTCACCCTTTTATGTTTTCTTTTCCCCAGGTCAGGAAGATGGATATTAAGTAGAATATGCTAAAAGGGACCCTAGATATGATGAAATAAATGGGAGACACTGTAGAAGATTTATGAACCAGTTGTTTATGTTTCCCAGTTTCTAAAGACACTATACCTATACGGTCCTTTGTGGTTTTGTCATATGTTGTAATAAGTGTACTTCAATTTTGAAGTATTAACAATGTATGTAAAGTATGGGTCGTTATAGTTGGTATCAGAGGAAAGGTATAGTCAACCTTTGGAAACTAGGATGTGAAAGCTTTAGTAAGAACCCTAAGGATAAGTCTAAGCATAGAACACAATCTTAGTGTTTTAGAAATGGCCATGAATAACCTAGGATAAGACCTTAAGCGTGAAAATTTTATTCTTGAATTATGTGGTTTTCCTATTATAATTAGTGTTGCTCACACTATTATTTTTGGTTTTAGTCAATGGCTGGAACCCGAAGGAACCGTGTTAATGCGGAATGCGATGGGCAATGCAATGATTGTCCCCCTGAGCAACCAAATGATATGGGAGCTGGAATGCAAAATCTTGTAGCCATGCTCACACAACTTTCTCAAGCTATGAATCATGCAGGACTTCCAAACGAGCAAAGGAAGGAGCAACATTCTGTTGAATCCTTCATGAGGCAGCGTCCACCTTCTTTCAGTGGGTCTACTGATCCATTAGTTGCTGAACAATGGATTAGTACTACTGAAAAGATATTTTCAGTTCTTCAATGTTCTGAACATGATAAAGTCATCCTAGCAGTGTATTGTTTGGAAGGAGATGCTGATCAATGGTGGAATCTTATTAAGAATACGAGGCAAAGGGATGAAATTGAGTCCATGGAATGGGACGAGTTCAATAACTTATTTTTTAATAAGTACTTCCCTCGTATTCTCCGAACAAATATGGAGAAAGAGTTTCTTGAACTGAAGCAAAGGGATGATGAATCTGTTGGTACCTATGAAGCAAATTTTACAAGACTTGCAAGGTACACTTCTGATATTATTATCCAACCTGAGAGTAAGATCGATCGATTCTTTAGTGGCTTAAAACCAAGTCTTTGAAGGGCGTTAGCCATAAGGGACTTCAATAGCTACGAGGAAATCGTTCGATGTGATCTCAAAGTCGAGATGGAGATTGGAGTAACCCATCAGTCATATGGGTTTGATAAGAAGAGGAAAATGGAATTCAAAGGAAAATCTAAAGAGCACACTGAAAAGAAGATGAGCTTTCCCTTATGCTCAAAGTGTGGAAAGAAACATGGAGGGAGTTGTCTTAAAGGGACAAGTAAATGTTTCAAATGTGGAAAGGAAGGTCATCGGGCATTTGAATGCCGAGATAATGGGAAGAAGATGTCTAATGATGTAAACAAAGGAATGGATACACAGAATGAACCTACTACACTTCAATGTTTCAAGTGCAAGGAGATGGGGCATTATGCCAATCAATGCCCAAATCCAAGGGTTGATGATGATGGTCGACGTCAACAAACTCTTAAGGCTAAAGACAAAGGAAAGTCACATGCAATTTCTATCAGCGATGTGGAGTACGATAACGATGTGGTGAAAGGTACACTTACCATCCACTCTAAAGTAGCAAATGTTTTATTTGATTCTGGATCCACCCACTCTTTTATTTCTGAAGACTTTTCTAAGGGTATCACCGTATTACCTCAACAATTAGATGTTGAGTTAGCTGTGACAACACCTAATGGCACATCAATCGCAGCAAAAGTTTATAATTCTTCTCCGATCGAAGTTTGTGGGAAAGTGCTTCCTGCAAATCTTGTGATCCTTCCTATAGTGGAATTTGATGTGATTCTTGGCATGGATTGGCTTTCTTTATACGGAGCTCATATCAATTGCCAAAGAAGGGAAGTCACATTTCATATTCCAGATCAATCTACGATCGTCTATCGATGCAAGGATGAATATAACCTTCCAGTGGAAATTTCTTCCATATTATGGGTCTTGATTCCACTAAATGAAGGTTATTTATCTCAAATGGTTGGTGAGAAACTCACAATTAAGAATATTCCCATAGTACGGGATTTTGATGATGTCTTTCCGGAGGAATTACCGGGTCTTCCACCAAATCGTGAAGTTGAGTTTTCAATAGAACTCGTACCGGGTGCTTTGCCTATTTCAAAGAAACCTTATAGAATGGCCCCAATTGAGTTGCAGGAATTGAAGAAGAAACTCCAAGAGAGTCTTGATAAGGGATTCATACGCCCTAGTGCGTCACCTTGGGGAGCACCTGTTCTATTTGTTAAGAAGAAAGATGGATCAATGAGACTCTGCATTGATTATCGAGAACTTAACAAGATCACTATCAAGAACAAATATCCTCTCCCACGCATTGATGACTTATTTGACCAACTACGCGGAGCTCAATACTTTTCGAAGATTGATCTTTGTTCAGGGTATCATCAATTAAGGGTCAAAAGGGAGGATATACCAAAGACGGATTTCCGTACAAGGTATGGACACTATGAATTTATAGTGATGCTATTTGGTCTTACTAATGCCCCTGCTATCTTCATGGATCTAATTAATAGAGTCTTTAGAGACTATCTTGATCAATTTGTGGTAGTCTTTATAGACGATATTCTTGTCTATTCAAAGAGCAAGGAAGAGAATGAAGATCACTTGAGAATTATATTGAAGACCCTGATAAAGGAGAAGCTTTATGCCAAATTTACCAAGTGTGAATTTTGGCTTCAAAAAGTTGCATTTTTGGGTCACATAATCTCAAAAGAGAGGATATCTGTGGATCCAGCAAAAACAGAGGTTATCGAAAGATGGTCAAGACCAACAACAGTAACTGAGATCCGCAGTTTTCTTGGTTTGGCTGGATATTATCGACGTTTTGTAAAAGATTTTTCACGATTATCTAATCCACTCACCAAGTTGACTCGGAAAGGAGTTAAGTTTGTTTGGACAGAGGAATGTGAAGAGAATTTCAAGGAGTTGAAAAGAAGGTTATCCAGTGCACCTGTGCTCACACTGCCTTGTAGTGGAGAAAGGTTTGTGATCTACAGTGATGCATCCAAGAAGGGATTGGGGTGTGTTCTTATGCAAAATGATATGGTGATAGCTTATGCCTCACGACAGTTGAAAATCCATGAGCAAAATTACCCAACACATGATTTGGAGTTGGCTGCGGTAATCTTTGCATTAAAGATTTGGAGGCATTACCTTTATGGTGAAAGGTGTGATATTTATACTGATCATAAAAGTTTAAAGTATATTTTCACACAAAAGGAGCTGAATATGCGTCAAAGAAGATGGTTGGAGCTGATTAAGGATTATGACTGCTCAATCCATTACCACCCTGGGAAAGCAAACAAGGTGGCAGATGCATTAAGTCGACAAGACCATGCTAGTTTATCGATGATGAGGATCACAAAAGATCCAATATTTATGGATTTACAAAGGATGGATCTTGGAATTATAATGGAAGGGGAAAAATCTTATCTTTCTCAAATAAATGTTCAACCATCTATACATGTGAAGATTAAAGAGGCACAGAAAGAAGATGTCGAGTTACAAAAGAAGGTGGGAAATTTTCCTGAATTCAACCTTGATTGTGATGGGATAATAAAGTTCAGGAATCGGGTTTGTGTTCCTACCATCCCCGAATTAAAGAAGGAGCTGCTGGATGAGGCTCATAGTTCTTCATTCTCTATTCATCCTGGAAGCACGAAGATGTATAGGGACCTGAAAGAGTACTTCTGGTGGGATGTCATGAAAAGAGATGTTGCTGAATATGTCTCTCGATGCTTGGTTTGTCAACAAGTTAAAGCTGAGAGACAGAAGTCTAAGGGGATGTTACAACCATTACCAATACCTGAATGGAAATGGGAAAACATCACCATGGACTTTGTCATAGGACTTCCTAAAACATCCAAAGGCAATAATGCTATCTGGGTCATAGTTGATCGTCTTACAAAGTCTGCACACTTCATTGCTATTAGAGAGGATTTCTCTCTAGATCAGCTTGCCAGGATATATGTAAAGGAAGTGGTAAGATTGCATGGAGTACCACTTTCTATTATATCTGATCGGGATCCGAGATTTACCTCGAAGTTCTGGCGAAGTCTTCAGCATACTCTGGATACAGAGTTGAGTTTCAGCACTGCTTATCATCCCCAGACAGACGGTCTGTCTGAGAGAACAATTCAAACCCTAGAAGATATGTTGAGAGCTTGCTCTATGGATTTCAAAGGAGGTTGGGATCAACACCTACCCTTGGTGGAATTTTCTTATAATAATAGCTTTCACTCCAGTATTCAGATGGCTCCTTATGAAGCTCTCTATGGAAAGAAATGCAGGACTCCAACTTGCTGGGATGAAGTTGGGGAAAGAAAGCTATTAGGACCTAATCTCGTTGATGAAATGGCAGAAAAGGTCAGATCTATTCAACAACACATAAGAGCAGCTCAGAGTCGACAGAAAAGTTATGCCGACAACCGAAGAAAAGACCTAGAGTTTGAAGTGGGTGATAAAGTGTTCTTACGAATATCTCCCTGGAAGAGGGTTATGAGATTTGGAAAGAAGGGGAAGTTGAGCCCTAGATATATCGGTCCTTTCGAAATACTGGATCGTGTTGGAAAGGTAGCTTACCGATTGGCGCTTCCACCGAATCTCTCTCAAGTTCACGATGTGTTCCATGTATCTCTCCTGAGAAAGTACATACCTGATCCTTCACATGTACTCAGCTCATAAGTTGTACTGCTGGAGCAAGATCTTTCTTATGAAGAACAACCGATAGAGATTCTGGATCGTAGCGAAAAAGTCCTACGAAACAAGACCACTCGATTGGTGAAAGTGTTATGGAGGAACCACCAATTAGAAGAAGCTACGTGGGATCTTGAGGATATGATGAGGGAGAAGTATCCTCATCTGTTTGTTACAAAGTGACGAATTTCGAGGGAGAAATTCTTTTTAAGGGGGGTAGAATGTAACACCCGAGATTTTTATGAGTAATATTTTGTTTTTATATATATCATCAAAGGAATCTTTCACTACATACTAGCTTGGCTTACTTTACACGCAACCGCGACCTTCCTCGATAGCTTGCGTCGTACGCAATACTAAGTTTCACTAAACAATGATATGCTATTAAAATATTATTAAAACTAGCCGTTATGAATAGTAATAACCACTTTTTGAAATTTTATAAATTTTATCTTTCAAAATGGACTTCATTTTTGGATTCGGAATACCGAAATTAGCCTAGGGTGAAATTTTGGTATTTTTTCTGAAAACTTTCAATTTTTGATGAATAGTGAAACCACTAAGTGGTAGGTTAAAAACTGAATTTTGCATAAAACTTAATTTTACCTCTTCTGTGAATGGAATTTCGAAGATCCGAGAGACACGGTTAATATCAAGGACTAAAATGTGGTTCAATGAGATGAAAATAATTTTTGGTGAATAGTAACTTTTTACTTTTTTTTACCGCGGTTAAAAGTAAATAGGGTAAAAATGATATTATTATTACCCTAAAACATGTCCTAATTCTATTGGACAAGTGTAATTCGACCAAAAACAAACTTAGGAATAAAATATGACCATTTAGGTCCACTTGGATTAGATTAGGACATTTATTATTAATTTATTTAAAGAAGGGTTAAAATAGTTAAAATCAAAGTTTAATAAGTAAATAATTTTTAATATGGTGTTATACATAAGATAAATTCGACTATAAATATTCATTAGAAAGCTAAAAAGATTTCCTACATGATGGTATTTTATTTATAATTTTTAGACATTAAATTATTTAAGTTATTTATGACACAATGATGATGCAGTAATTATCGTATTAATGAAATATTGACATAATTGATGTTATAAACACCCAAATAAATGTAATTTGAGACTTTTTATGAATTCCACTAATTTTATAGGTTACTATGATATATTAGTGTTGATTTAATCAACTTGGTTCGAACATATAATTCTGTTATTACTTTCACAAAAATCATATATCAAATAGTGTCAAAATTGACACAAAATAGTTTTTAAATCAAATATTATATTATTAATTGTTATTTTATTCCTAAAAATCTAAGGTTCGGCCAAATGACTTAGATAAGGATATATATATTAATAATAAACAATTTCGGGTTCGTTTGGCATGTTATAGTAAGTGTATTAACCATATAGTGTAAGAAAACAAAAAGACACGGTAAAAGTTAAATTATTTAACTTAGAGTTAAATCTAATTGATAAGGTTAAAATAATAACCTAAAATTGTCTAAATCCTATTGGTTGATAGGATTGCGACCCATACCCACTTTAGCTTCGAAATAAGACCCTTTGGAACCATTATAAACCGATTTTGACTTTAATATAAAATAATATTTTAAGATATTCCTAAGGTGCCCCTCTCCTCCCTTATAAAAGGGCACCTCCTCCCCCTCCTCCTCACACCAATTTGAGCACTCAAGCTCGGACAAACCCTGCCATTTTCTCCTCTACACTTCCCTAGAATAATCCTAGAGGTCCTGGTCTTCTTAAAAGACCAATATTAGTTCCCTAAGTGGAGGATTCAAAGAAGCGTTCCAAAGAAGAGGTAATATCCATTACCGATCTTTTCAATTTCTTTCTTCTTCAACTTCTTATTCTTTAGTTGTTTCATGATAAAGTAATAAAATAAGTATTACTTACATACTGATATTTTATTATAAATATGAAACAACCCTAATTCACCTTCTATCCATCCTACGGAAAAATGAAATCACCGCGCGTGCGTACGTACGGAATACCGTCTCCACGTCGTGGTGTAATCTATTTTCCACCATCACCTTACAAGGATGGGTATAATGGTGTAATGAGTAACTATTTATGATTATTATAAAGTAATATTGATACTGAAATAATATACATATACTCCAATACAATTCCACGATCATAGGAACGATATCATCACTCGTGCGTACGTACGGAATACCGTCTCCACGATGTGATGCGACTCGTTCTACATGATCATCATTACATAGTAATTATATAAATTAATTGAATGAATAAATATGATATATGTTACACTAACACCATTCTGTATATAAGGTATCTATAACCTTAAAAGAAGAATAAGAATTTATTCGGCAAAACACGCATAAGAACAAAAGGCAATAAAGACCCGAGTAACAAGTAACAATGAAATATTACTAACAAGAAGCTAAGAATATGACCATATATGATATCATATCAATATGTATGATTCTGGAATAAGTCAATAACATTATTTAAACCATTATACAGGAGCTTCGGACACGTACAAAGAAAATCGGACCTAAGGTAAGGGAAATATCACAATCTCATTTTTATCCGAGATTGTTTATTCGTAAGTATTTACTGGGGTGTATTTTATCATCCACATCCATGTTCCCTCAATATGTAATATTGTTTCCATCCACTTACAATAGTTTAAATCCAATTTTACCCTTCGGTGAGTTTTTAGTAAAGAATATGAAAGGAATATTTTGTCGTTTTTTTCGTACGAGGTACTTTTTGAATTTTCCGACAAAGGTACGAAGAAGGTTTTTTAACTTATACGACAAGAATGGATTTTTAAAAAATTATTTCCAAGAAGCTTCCTTTACAAGTTTATTTTTAATCAACTTCTTTTATTTTAAAGTTGTATGACATGTTAAGAAATGAAAAAATGTTTTTGAAAAAGAAAGGATATTTTCCTCAAGAATGAAGTTCAAGTGTTTTATCAAAATTATTTTCCATCTAAGATAATAAAGGGTTCTTTTTCTATCCCTATTATTACATGGATTTGATTATGTTGTGATGGAAATATTTTTATGAATTCCTTTATCTTATATGAATTGTTTTATGATGTCATGTTGTTTAAGAATTCCATTTTTATTACATGGGTTACGCTATGATGTATGGTTTATGATTATTTGGGACACATAAGAAAGGATTCATTATAAGATGGGTGGGACCTATATCTCTCTCCAATGCATTGGGTAAAGATTTATATCTCATGAGATAGACATGGCTGGAACGGAAGGTTATTTCGGTTCAGTGATACAGGACTGAAATGAGGAGTGAACTCGGTTCAGAAAGGGACTTTGTCCACTAAGATAGTCTTGGAAATGAGTCATGACTAACAAGAAATGATTTTCCATGATTATGTGTGCATGCCACAAAGTTTCAAGTTTTATGATATGATTATGGGGATCTCATTTTCACTTCTATGATTTGTTCCATGTTAAGATATTATGATATCTTTTGCAGGTTATGATTTTCAAAAAGATATGATATGATTTTTATTTCCTTTATTTTCCCTTGCTGAGCATTTGAGCTCACCCTTTTATGTTTTCTTTTCCCCAGGTCAGGAAGATGGATATTAAGTAGAATATGCTAAAAGGGACCCTAGATATGATGAAATAAATGGGAGACACTGTAGAAGATTTATGAACCAGTTGTTTATGTTTCCCAGTTTCTAAAGACACTATACCTATACGGTCCTTTGTGGTTTTGTCATATGTTGTAATAAGTGTACTTCAATTTTGAAGTATTAACAATGTATGTAAAGTATGGGTCGTTATAGGGTGTCCATGGTGTCCATGAGGGTGGGGGCTATCCTGCGGGGTGAGGGGGGTTTCCAGTGGTGTGTCGGAGGGCTGCCCGGTGGGGTTGGGGGGGGGGGGGTGTCCATAGGGGTGGGGGGGAAATCCAGGGGGTGGGAGGGTGTCCAAAAGGGTGGGAGGGTTGTCCAGGCGAGTGGGGGACTATCTAGGGGTGTCTAGGGGGGTGTGTGTGTGTGTGGGGGGGGGGGTGTCAGTAGGGTGGGGTGGGGGTTTCTAGGGGTGTGGGAGGGATTTCCAGGGGTGTGTGAGTGCTGTCCAGGGGGTGGGGGTGTCCAGGAGGGTGGTGGGGGGTTCTAGGGGTGCGGGAGTGCTGTTCAGGGGGTGGAGGGTGTCCAGGAGGGTGGGGGGGGGGTGTCTAGGGGTGTGGGGGCTATCCAAGGGGTGGGGGGGGGGGGGGCAATTCGGGTGTGTGTGTGGGGGGGGGGTGTCCAGAGGTGTGGTGGGGGTGGGAGGGATGTCCAGGAAAGTGGGGGGATTCCCAAGGGGTGTCTAGGGATGTTGGGGGGTGTCCAGTTGGGGGGGGGGGTTCTAGGAGTGTGGGAGGGCTATCCAGAGGTGTGGTGGGGGTGGGAGGGATGTCCAGGAAAGTGGGGGGATTCCCAAGGGGTGTCTAGGGATGTTGGGGGGTGTCCAGTTGGGGGGGGGGGGGTTCTAGGAGTGTGGGAGGGCTATCCAGAGGTGTGGGAGTGCTATCCAGGGGGTGGGGGTGTCTAGGAGGGTGGGGGGGGGGGGTTGTAGGGTGTGGGACGACTATACAGGGGTGTGAGAGTGTTGTCCAGGGGGTGGGGGTGTCCAAGAGGGTGGGGGGGGGGGTAGTCTAGGGATGTGGGCGGGTGGGGGGGGGGGTTCTGGTTTGGTTTTGGTCAGGTTTTGGTCTATTTTTGTTCTAGGGGTGTCCAATGGGGTGGGGGGGGGGGTGTCCAGTGGGGTGGTGGGGGGGTGTCCAGGGGTTTCGTGGGGGCTGTCCAGTGGGGCGGGTGGGTGGGTTGGGGGGGGGGGGTTCTGGTCTATTTTTGGTCGGGTTTTGGTATATTTCAGGTCTTTTGGTAGGGCATAGCAGGGGTTGATCAGTTTTATTAATTTTTTTTACGTCGGTTATTTTATAACTGATGTAAAAAATGAATTGGGTTTAGTTTTAACGTCGATTATTTGAAAACTGACATAATAAATTCATGGGAAATGTTTTTTATGTCAGTTATTTCAAAACCAATGTAATAAATGGAAATGAATAGTTTTTTATGTCAGTTATAAAAAGACCAATGTAGTAGATATGTTTTCACACCGGTTATTATTTAACTGACGTCGGAAACCACTTGGAAGATAGTTTTATCATGTCGGTTATGAAAATAACCGACATGATAAACGCTTCGGAGGAGTGATTTATGACATAAGTTATATAATAACCGACGTGAAAGAGTATATACCACATCAGTTATTTAATAACTGACATAATAAACCATGTCTTGGAAGCGTTTTCCACATCAAGTTTTTATCAACCGACGTGAAAAATGCTTCAGATTTGTGTTTTTTATGCCGGTTTTAAAATAACTGACGTAAAAAACAATGTTTATAATGTCTACTGTAATAACTTCAGCCAAAATCCATTGTAAAAAATAAAAATTAACCATCGTAAAAAATGTTTTTTGCACTAGTGGTCCTTTCTTCTTAGATCATCCACCACCTTGTTCACTTTCCCAAGGTGGTAATGGATTGAGAATTCATAGTCTTTGATAAGCTCTAACCATCTTCATTGGAACATGTTCAAATCTTTCTATGTGAATATATACTTGAGGATTTTTTTGTCCGTATATATTTCACACTTCTCCCCAAAGAGATAATTCTTCCAAATTTTTAAAGTGAAGATCACTAAAGCCAACTCCAAATCATGTGTTGGATAGTTTATCTTATGAACTTTCAATTTCCTTGAAGCATAGGCAATTACTTTGTCATTTTACATCAACACACAGCCCATTCCCTTCTTTGAAGCATCATTAAATACCACAGAAAGTTCTCCACTTGTGGGTAAATGAGCACAAGAGTAGCGATAAGCCTCCTTTTTAACTCCTTGAAGCTATCTTCACATTCATCACTCCAAGAAAACTTGACCCCCCTTTTAAGTTATCTTGGTAAGAGGGTTTTACAATCGTGGGAAATTTCTCAAAAATCAGAGATAATATCCAGCTAACCCCAAGTAGCTACAAATATCCGTTACCAATGTTTTCCTCAACTGTACCTCTATTACAAATCTCTTCAAGGGATCCACAAATATTCGATTTCTTGTGATGATATGACCTAATAATGATACCTCCTTCAACCAGAACTCACACTTGCTATACTTTTCATAGATCTTCTCCTTTCTAAAGGTCTATAGTACAGTTCTTAGATGCTACTCATGATCCTCCTTGGTTTTTAAGTATATTAGAATATCATCTATAAAGAATACCACAAATTTGTCGAGGTAATCTCTAAAGACTCTATTCATCATGTCCATGAAGATTGTTGGAGAATTAGTGAGTCTGAAAGGAATTACTATGAATTCATAGTGAACTTATCTTGTATGAAAATAATCCTTGGGGATATCTTCCTTCTTAGTCTTTACTTGATAATATCCCAACCACAAATCCACCTTGGAGAAGTATTTTCTCCATGCAGCTGATCGAACAAGTCATCAATTCATTGGAGAGGATACTTTTTATTTATTGTGATTTTTTAAGCTCACAATAATCGATGAAAATGTGCATTGAACCATCATTCTTCTTGATGAAGAGGACTGGTGCACCCCATGGTGAAGCACTTAGGCGTACAAACCCTTTATCCAGATTCTCCTGTAGTTGTTTATTAAGCTCCCCAAGATCTAGAATAGCAATTCTATATGGTGTCTTGGATATTGGAAATGCCCCAGGTATAATATCAATTTAGAATTCAACATCTCTTCTAGGAGGAAGACCATGCAATTCCTCAAGAAACAATTCAGCAAATTCCCTCACAATAGGAATGTCCTCAAGGATGGTTTCATCCTTAGACTCAATCATTTGAGTTAGATATGAATGATCATATGTCTGTAATATCCACTCTTTAGATGATGTTGATAAATAAGATTCATCTCCCTCCTTGCAATTGTATATAATTGGGCGTCGATTCTCCATATATAGAGTGATTTTTCTCTCACAAAAATTTATGTTGGCTCTATATAAGGAAAGTCAATACATGCTGAGAATTGCATCAAATTCCAATAGGGGGAGTATGGTGAGGTTCACTAGGAAGTTCAATCCATAAATTATTGTAGGGTAGGAGTTATATTCATGGGATGCAATGATTTCACCATTTTATGTACTCACCAACATCTTTACCTCCATCATTTTTGGTGGTGTTGGGATTATTATAATAAACTTTTGGGATATAAAAGAATGAATAGAACTAGAATCAAAAAGTGAGTTTTCTATTTTTGAATGAATAACTAGCGTACCTATCACCACTTCATTGTCGGGGTTCACTTCGGTAGTAGTGATGGAAAAAGCTCGGCCTTGCTACCTTGGAGGTTGTTGGTTGCCTCAAAAAACCCTTGGATTAGGTAACTGGTTTTCAAGATGCCCTAGTTCTTTGCGGTTAAAGAAATGAACAATGCATTGAGATTCGAATGGAGTGTTACTCTTATCTATCGCAACCACATGTTTTTATTATTGGAAGTTAACGGCTAGGTGCCCTTCTCTTCCACACCTAAATCATTTCCTCTTCCCTATTAGGAAATATCTGGGGTGATTCTTTCTACACCATTGGCAAGTGGGGTGATGGATTTTCTTAGAACTGTTGGATTTATTCATCAGACTACCATAATTGAAGTCCAAATTTATCTTCTTATCCCCATGATACCGCTGAGATTCTTCGATCTTCATTTCAACCTTGAGGGAACATCAGACAATTTCCTCATAGCTGTCGAAGTCACTGATTGCGAGGGCTTTCTACAGGCTAGGTTTCAGCCCACTAAAGAAGCAGTCAACCTTACATTCAGGGGTAACGACAAAGACGAAGGTGTATTGTGCAAACCTTGTGAAGTTTTCCTTGTATGATCTGATGGATTAGTCAGATTTTTTTCTTGAGGGAAAAGAATTCCCTTTCTATCTTAAGCTAGAGGATGCAAGGAAAATATTTATTGAAAAACTTTTTCCAGAAACCCTTCCATTCCAATGCCATGATCTCCTCCTCAGGCTTCGTATATTTGATCAATTTCCACCATTGATTGGCTTCACCCTCCTCATGATAAGCACCCCAAAGAACCTTCTCTTGTTCGGAACATTGAAGGATGGAGAATATCATTTTAGTGGAGTTGACCCATTGTTTGGAGATTGAGGGATCAGATGATCGATTAAATGTAGGAGACCTTTGTCCCATAAATCTCTCGATAATGATTTGTTCTTTCATGGTGGTGGTGGGGGGGGGGGGTGAACGTTACTCTTGACCCATGTTTCTATTCAAATATTGAGTTAACTGAGAGAGTATCATGACAAATTTAACGATTCCTACTCCTATAAGATTGGGTATCTCATTAGAACAGTCATCACATTGGTCTTTGCATCGGTTGTTATCTCGAGTCCTCCTATTACTGGACATTAGTAGGAATAAAAGGAAAGTTAGGGGTAAAACATAAAGGTCAATACAAAGACAAAACAGACGAATTATAAATAGATTTTATTTACTTAACTTATGAATCTATAGTCTTCGTTCTATGTTATCCATGATCTACTTTATAACTTATATTCTTAGGGGAATTTTTTTTAATTCCCTTAATAATGGGACATACTAAGATCGTGAGTTTACCAAAGCATATCCCTCGGGAGTGTCGTAAACAAGAGTTCAGAATGGCCTGTTGTTGTGTACCAGGATACCCCAGGTCAAGCCCGAAACTCCTTTTTGGAGTTTTCACTCCTAGGTACATCTATTCCAAAGCCGTCTCTACCTGATTGTATCCATACATGGATGTATTTTCTTGTTAAACCACTTACTCAATACTCACCACAATTTAGGGATGTTTTTATTATACACAGTCTTGTCTCTAAGGCTTCACTTGGATTTTCTAATCCTAATCCCAAAAATAACTAATCCTCCATCTGATACCAACTATAACAACCCTAATTTTTATTACACACTTAAACATGATTTATTATATAAAATATTCACTTGATACAAAATAGAAGATCAAGAGGTATAGTGTCTTTGGGTATTAACAACATTACACAACAACTTTAAACATTAAACACAATATCTTTATTGAAAACTTCCTTTACATGACCACAACATTCCCTCGTACTTAGCATTGCATGAGATAACCTAAGGTCATGCATAAGAAAAGGGTGAGATATAAAGTCCAGTAAGGGATTAAATAAGTTATAACATGAATATTACAATACATGTTAGGCAATATTCATATCAATGGAGTGTAAGAGAAACATTAACATAAAGGCATGATATAGGTTGATTATCATAACATAGAAATGTGGCAACACCACTTAACTTGGTATTACCATGAGACAAGGCTCATTGCACATGGAGCATGATTAAACCGTAATTACACTTGAATTAGAATGATTAAACTCTCATTGCACTTGAAGTATCTTGATACTAATCTTTACCCAATGCATTGGAGTGCTATTAGGGCACACCCTTCTTAATCATTTAATTTTATGCATAAGTGTGCCACATGGATCATATAACACAAATTCATTAAACATAATCACTACTTACATGATAAAGGAATGTGGAATTAATTTATAAAACTATATAATAAATAAGTAAATTTTAATAAAGGTGAATACCCTTGATAGAGAAATGGGCATGGTATTTGCTACCCAATGATTTTGGCTTGGAAAATTGCAGTGCAATTTCGGTAGCATAACAACGTGACATAAGAATTATAAAAATGGTTAATTAGAGAGAAAGGGGTGTCTCATAATATGTAAATGAAATGGAAATTAGGGGGTTATATAGATACATTTCCCAACATATTTAATGGAATTAAGATTCATAATACAAAATAATTTCTTAAATGTAAATGAGAAGAGAGAAATTCCTTACGAAATTTCGGCATGGTAACAGGTGTACATGGGAGGAATTAATGAGAGAGAAAGGGGTCTCTAATTATTAAAACATAAATAGGGAAGTATTTGGGAGGTGAAAAATCATACCCTAAAATTTATAATTCAAAATAAAAGGGAATTACAATATTAAGAAACTTAGATAAAATGAGAATGGAAGGAAACCCTTACTTGGAAGTGTGATCCCAATGGCTTGGGAGGGGATTGAGAGAGGATTCTTGGGATCTTGGGGCACCTTTATAGGATTACAGATAGAGGAGGGAATAGGTTGGATCAAATAAAAAGGCTTTTAGTGAATAAGAAGTGGTATCTTAGGTGGTTTTATATAGGAAAGGAGAGGGAATACTTTATTATTTAGGTTTGGGACACCACACATTAAACTAATCCAAACCACAAACTAGACCACAGTTTTTGAACATGGTTTTTTCTAAATGGGAGTGGAAAACAATATTTTATAAGGCCAATGGCCAAACTTCTTAAAATTTTAGGGTTTCTTATGTGGAGATGAGTCACACTCTCAAGGAAATCAATTTAAAATCTAAAATGTTTTATAAGTCTTGGAGGTTCCACTAAGGCTTTGTAAAATATATCAAACAAACCTAAAATTACATTATTTTAATGTTAAAATGTATATTGGCCGAAAATAATATTTATATTATTTTATTACATCACTATTGGGTCATTATGATGTCATAAAACACATTATATATTTAAACAGTATTTACTTTTTACCCAAAAATTTGATTATCTCAGAAAATTATGAAAAATTCACCATTGGATAATTTATAAGTCCTGATTCCAAAAATAATATTTATTTTATCTAAATAAATTTATAAAAAAGTGAATTTTTTACTTTTAAAATAAAAACTGATATTTATTGAAAAATCATGGGTTTTGAAAAAAATAGCTTTCAAACCTCAATAAAAATCAAAATTTTATTCATAATAATTATAAGATAATTTATATTTAATAAAAATATATTTACTAATAATATTTTATTAAAATATTATTTAATTTAAAAATCCATTAATTTATCAAAATAGATTTAACAATTGAATATTAACTAATAATAATATTTGTGCTTTAAAAAATATTTACAAAGTAACAATAAAATGAAAGTATATTATTTATTTTATACAAAAACAATAAACATATTCATAATTCTATGGTCCTTATAACACCCACATAAAACCTAAGGTTAAGGTGTGTAAGGGTGAAAAAATCTTGGGGTGTCTTGGATAACATCGCTTGGGTGGTAATCTCTATCAACTTCCACTTCTCCCGTAGGCAGTTCCGTTCGAGCTTAACATGTTGAAGCTCGGCTTGGGCTTTGTCAAGAGTAAAGCCCAATGAAGCTACCACATTTACAAGCTCCAAAAAATGGGTTTCATATGGGGCACATCTACTGTATGAGGCCATCACTTCCTTTTTCTGAGTAAATTGGATTTGTTAAAGCCCTATATTTATATTAATCATGTGATCACTGTTCAACAGCTATATTTACAACGATCACAATTATTAATGGTATTTTAAAATCCAAAAACATAAAACCAAAGAAGTGAATATTTTATATAACCATTTTACATAATAATACATTTAATTAAATTAAGAATAATTTTCATTAATGCAAGATTGGGTCATTACAAAGACACAACCAAGTCCTTTCTTTGATGAATCACTCTAAATAACAAACCCATCATTCCCTAATGGTAGATTCAAGATAGGAGCATTGAATAATCTTATCTTATTTTATTAAAAAAATTATTCACACTCTTTTTCCAAATAAATTTAACCCCTTTACATGTGAGCTTGGTTAATGGGTTAGCCAATCAGGAAAAATTCTTGATGAAATGCTGATAATAACCTGTTAAACCAATAAAACTACGTACCTGAATTATACTCATCAGTTCTACCCATTATTGTACTTATCTTGTATTAGAAGGATCAATATAGATTCCATCGTTAGAGAGAATATGACCAAGAAAATAAATCTCTTGAATTTAGAATTCACACTTACTAAACTTCCCATATAATTCATTTTTTCTAAGAGTATTTAGAGTAGTGCGCAAGTGATTTTCATGATCTTTGTAGCTTTTAGATTATACAAAGATATTATCAACAAATACCACTAAAAATTCATCAAGATATTCCTTGAAAACTCTATTCATTAGATCCATGAAAACAAAGGGTGTATTAGTCAGTCCAAAAGGAATTACTATAAACTTGTAATGCCCGTACCTGGTTTGAAATGATGTCTTTGGAATGTATACCTTTTTCACGCACAATTTATGGTATCCGGATCGAAGATCAATCTTTGAAAAATATTTGCATCAATGAAGTTGATTAGAAAAATCATCAATTCGAGGAAGGGGATACTTGTTCTTTATTGTTATAGCATTGATCTCCCTGTAGTCAATGCACAACCTCATAGATCCATCTTTATTCTTAATGAAAATAATAGGGGTTCCCCAGGGAGAAACAATAGGGAGAATAAATCCCTTATTAATCAATTCCTCTAGTTGTTTATTTAGTTTCCATAATTCAAAAGTGGAAATTCTTTAAGGGGTCTTCGATATGGGCCTTGAACCAGAAATTAAATCAATGGAAAACTCAATTTCTCATTTGGGAGGATGTTTAGGTAAATCCTATGGAAACACATAAAAATATTCTTACACAATAGGTACATCCTCTATTAAAACATTATTTTCCTGACCCATAGTTATTTCACTCCCTTTTTCCTAAATAATTGAATTTAGTAGATCTATTAGGGGTGGATCAAGATGAGAATCAGATGGTGATGTTTCTACTCTAAAGATAAGGTATTCCTTATCATCATCAAAAATTGAAACCTCATTCTTCTTACAATAAATTTTCGCATCATGGTCCGAAATCCAATCCATACCAAGGATTATATCAAATTAAATCATGTGTATGGTGATGAGATCAGTAGATAAAGCATGTTTATATGCCATAATGGTAACTGATTCACAAAACATTGTTGAAATGATATTTCCCTTAGGAGTTTTGACTAAAAACTCCCTTGTTAAATCAAATTGGAAATATCTAATTTTCTTGGAAAACTAGAAAGATATAAAATAATTCATTGATCCAAAATCAAATAAATCATTGGTTAAATTTGAAGAAATGATTAATGTAATTTCCACAACATAATTTGTAATTTCAACCTCTGTAGTTGTGATTGCATAAGCTTGGAATTTCTCCCTTGGCCTTTTCTGAGGTAGGTTTCTTTGAAACTTAGGACATTCATTTGCATAATTCCCCATTTCTTTACAACTGTATCATTTAAAATTGATGGCCTCTTTCTTCCCCTTTCAATCACAAGCTTGGTGTCATTTTTTCCCCACACTTGTGACAAACTCCCATTCCCTTTAGGAAAGTACTAGGGTGTTTCTTCCCACATTTACTACAGGATGAAAATTAAACTTTTCCCTTCTTCCCCTTATTTACATTTTTAGAGTGTCCAGTAGATCTCTTGTTCTCTTTCTTTGCTTTAAATTTGTAAGATTTATAGAATTCCTTTCCTATCTTGATTACACACGAGACTATATCTTTGTACAACAAGAAGGATTATGAGACTAATGATTGACAGATAAATGGTTTTAACCCATCAAATAATTGATTAATCTTACTCCTTGGGTTATGTATATAATCAGTAGCATGCCTTTCTAACCTTGTAAAGTTAGCCTCATACTTTGCGACATTCTCATCCCCCTTTTGACTCAAACTCAGAAATTGCCTTTCCATATCCTCTCGATGGTCATGAGGAAATTATTTTTCTATGAAAAGATCTTTAAACTCCCTCTATTATATATTTAATACTTCTTCATCATCCTTTGTGTTTTGAATTAATGACCACCATTGATCTGCATCTTCTGTGAGGCAATAATCCGCCATGGAGGCTTTTTCCCTTTCGTTACTCCCCAAATCATGACATATTTTCTCTAAGGAACTTATCCATTACTCATCTACAAATGGATTTATATTCCCATTGAATGTTGGTGGTTGTTTCCTCATGAATTGGTGTAACATTGATCCTCTACATTGTGGATCATGGTGATCCATATGGGTAAGGTTATTATTCATAACCTGAGCGAGTTGTCCCAGTATTGTTATAAGTTGTTTAGAACCGGTTTCATCACCAACTCCACTATAATTATATTGAGTAGGAGGGAAATACCTTCATGGATTACGCGCATTTATATGGTTTCCATTATTTCCACTAGGTTCCATTTCTAGGAAATTACATACACTAGATCAGTTTACGAATCGCAATACATAATTCAAAACTAGTAAAATACCTAACATAAATTAAACAATTTATGTATATAATCCATAATCATAAAAAATGTTTTCTTTGAGGAAGTATTTACTCATAAATTCTTCATAATGGTTTGTGAAGAAAATGTGAATTATCCTAAGAATATCCCCCGAGAGTGTCATATCCAAGAGTGCAGCAAGACGCGTTTTCGTGCAGCAGTTCCTGTTCAAGTCTCGCTCAAAGAGGTATTTTCGGGTTTTACCACTAGTTACATCTGTTCTAGATCCACCTATACCTACTCGTATCTAGATAGGGATGTATTTCTTGGAAAACCCACATAATATCGACATTACAAATTTTTTTGGATGTTCTTCTATACTAATCCTCAAAGTCTATCTTAGGGTAGTGTTTTCTAATCAGAGTTTCTCTAAATCTAGAATTCAAGCATTGTACTAAAATTCCTTTGATACCAACTATAACACCCCGACCCCAGAATCCCATATCTGACACATTATTAGATAACATTATCATGATCACAAGAGATAAAGTCCAAAAGTCTAACCAGTTTAGTAACCTTGGAAGTACTAGATACATACATAAGTTTTACATTACATTATGAAATGGTAAAACTATAACATTGTGTCACCTTTTGAACACACTCATATACCTTAGCCTATTATTTCAAGTCAATCATAATATACTTCTTCATATCCTGGGAAAAATAAAACATAAGAAAGGGGTGAGCTCAAAATGCTCAGTAAGGATAAAAATATTGTGGAAACATTAATAAATAAGCATAAAACTTTAAGGCAATGTATAAGACTAAAACATAAGACTTTTAAAATTAAACATCAACATAATATGACACAGATAAATCAACTAATTCCATTTACTTACTCACATGGATATTCTACTAGTTGAATAATCACATGTAATATTAGCAACTAATTTCATAATGATGGAATGCATAATTATGGACATCATAACCACATAGTCATGGCCTTGTGCTAAGAATAAAAATAAGATTTTGTCAAGGCCCTGTTCCAAGACACTAGTTTGTCTCATGAGACCTACCGATCCATCGAGGAGTTATAGAGGGCGCCACCCATCACTTACTAAGTCCAATGCATTCCTCATATGAAAATGTTGAAACATAATATAAACATTCTTATTAAAAATAGCATACGAAATGTCAATAATTTAACAATAAACCATGAATGGAATAAAAAAAGCACATCCACATTCAAACATATTAAAAAACCTTCAATAAAATATGGAAGATTGTATAATAAATCAATGTCAAACAAACATAAAATCCAACAAAGGATGTTGACATAGATGGAATCAATCCAAAAACTATTTGAGTGACATATTTATTTCTACATTAAAATCATTCAAAAGTAAATAAAATATTTATTTTTAAAATATTCTTATAATATTTTAAGGGAACCATAAAAGTTTTTATAATAGTGGGAAATATCTACACCTGCCGTATAAGTTAAAAAACATTATTTCCTTAATTTGTCGAAAATGTCATAAAGTACCTTGTTTGGAAAGCGACTGAAAGATTCATTTCAAACCATTTTATAAAAATTAAAACAAGGGTATAAATGACTTTAAACCATAGTCTAGTAAATAGTAAAAATGTTTTAAAATACATTTTTAAGAAACATATATGTGGATGATAAAGAATTATGAGTAGATACTCACGTATAAATAACCTCAGATAACAAAGAGATTGTAAAATTAAACCTAACCTTGTATTCTTCCTTAGTCAAGGGTAAGATAACCCTTTTATAATGGTTAAATAATTGTTATTAAATTATACAAGAATCCACATGCATAAATATGATATCATATATGATCTTCTATTATTTTTTTTTGTTTATAATATTTCAATAGTATCCTTGTTTTGGGTGTTAACTGATTAATTTTCCTTTATATGTTTTGTTAGGTAAGTCATGTTTTTTATGGATACGATGTATTTCATTCATATACAGAATAATATTATGTTCTTAAAAATTATTTTTAATCATCAAATGAAAATTAATCTTGAATGGTTACGATGGGTAATGAAATCTCATCGTGTCATGGAGACGGTAATCCGTACGTACGCACAAGCGAAAATATCATTCTATTGATGGTGAAATCGTATGTAGTTGGATGGTATAATATATATACAGAATAATTAACATTTTATATTTATTATTTAAATCAATTATACTCATTATTATACACATAAAAATAATGAAGTGTTGAACAACAAACTATTCCACGACGTGGAGATGGTAAGCCGTACGTACACACGTACGGTGACTTTGTCATTCATAGGATGGATAGAATAATGAATATGGTTGTACCATATTTATAATAACATCATAGTATGTATAAGGTACTGGAGTTATTATTTTGGTATGGAAACAACAAATAAATAGGAAGTATAAGAATAAAAGAACTTTTAAAGAGGTGATGAAATAATTACCTCTATGTCAGGTTCTTCCTTTTGATTTGAACAAAAGGGATCCTTAGGTTGGATTTATGATCAAATTAATGCCTCTTGGTAGAAGTGAAAGTATTTGGGATCATATTTGATCTGGTTTTGGCCAATCCAAATGGATTTTGAGGTGTGAAATTAAGAGAAGGTGAAGTACCCTTTTATAAGAGAGGTGAGGGTCACTTTAGGAAAAGCTTGAAATATTATTTTATTATAAAATAATTTTTGATTTATAATGGATCAAAATGGATTTATTTAGACGATAATGATGGGATGGGTATAAATATTATCAAAAAATAGGTTTTAGACAAATTTAGGTCACTATATTAACCTTATCGTTTAGATTTAACTCTTAGTTAAATAGTTTAACTTTTAGCATGTCTTCTTGTATTTTTATATTACATTGTTAATAAACATACTATAAAATTCAAAGTGAACCTAAAGTGGTTAATTAATTATATATATATCATTATATAAGTCCTTTGTCTGAACATTATATTTTTAAGAATATTATATGATTTAATAATACAGTATTTGTTTTAAAAACTCATTTATGTCAATTTTGACACTATTTAGTATTTGGTTTTAGTAGAAGTCAAAAAGAATTTATTACTTAGAAAAAAATAGATCAAATAAACCCTAAAATGTCATATTAAACTATAAAATTCGTGGATGGCATCAAAAGTTTCAATTTACATTTATTTTATGTTTTAATTATCAATTATTTTAATATTTTATTAATAAGGTAATTACTGTATTATCATTGTGTCATAAATAAATTAAATTATTTAATGTCTAAAAATTATATATAAAATACCATGATGTAGGAAATATGTTTATCTTTATAATATATTTTTATATTCGAAATTATCTTATGTATAACCCTATATTAAAAATATTTTAGTTATTAAAATTTGAATTTAACACCTTTAACTCTTCCTTGAATAAAATAATAAGAAATGTCCTAATCTAATACAAGTGGATCCAAAAGGATCATATTTTATTCCTACGGTTTATTTTGGTCTAAATAAACTTATTCAATAGAATTAGTCCATCTTTTAGGCTAATTATAATATCATTTTTACATTTAATTAACCTATTCACTTTAAACAGTGGTAAATAAAATTCAAAAGTTACTATTCACCAAAAATTATTTTCATTATATTGAACCAAATTTTACTTACTGATGTCAACTGTTTCTTTGAAATTTTTGAAATTCAATTCACAGAAGTGGTAAAATTATGTTTTATGCAAATTTTCAAATGTGTCTAGAAGGTGGGTAGAAGACGTTAAAAAGTTTAATAAAATGTTATATATCTAATATTATTATAAAATGACTCCAATGAATTACACTGAACTAATATAGGTATTATTTATCTATTTTTAATTTTAAATAAATTTAAATAAAAATAATAATTATTTAAATAAAAGTCAGTTTTAAATAATAACGCAATGTTTTTTTTACTATTCATCAAAAAATGAACGTTTTGAAAAAAATACCAAAAATTCACCCTAATCTAAATTTGATTTTCAGAATCCAAAAATGAAGTCCATTTTGAAAAATAAAATTTATAAAATTTGAAAAAGTGGGTATTAATATTCATAAATGATTTTAAAATGGCTAGTTTGATTCGTCGTGGTGTGCTAGAACTCGAAGTTGCGTACAGTGAAAGCTATTGTATTATTCAAAGGGAAACGTACTGTAGAAGCTTGGGGTGTTACACATGAAATGTCTTGTTGGCTCTTATAGTAAATTAATTGGACATAAAAATGGGATGTTTGGGTCCTATAATTATATAGCCCCTTGATGCATCAATATGTTTCATGAGAGAAAACATGTTGAGTTTTGGTGTATATCTCTTCCCATAATAGAATAGTGTCTTAGCATAAGGCCTTGAAAACATGTTTTTGATGTCCAAAAATATACATTTCATTAGTATGAGATTCATATTATTGATTTCCATATTTCGTTTATTTTCATATACATATATAATGATCTCATTTTGGTAGATTATGGCTTCATGTTGTTTACTTATTCCTACCATAATATTTATAGTATGTCTATTCTAGGATTATGTTTGTTGTATGTTTTTCCTTTATTGAGCATTTGACCACACCCCTTATTATAGTTCTATTTTACTAGGTTATAAAGAAAATAATTACAAATTATATTCCAAATAGGATATATTTTGTGGAGAATTTTATGGGATATGTTGAAGACTTATTATTGATTAAGTAGTTTCTTACATTATGGGAAAATTTTTGTTTGATATAAAGAACATGTGTGTTATTCGTTTATATTTTTTCTTAATATTAAAAAATATATAAACATAAGATTTCTTTGGAATTTATATAATTCAATATTTTCCAAAATTGAAGTAACTATTGGATAATTATTTTCAAGAAGGCCTGTGTAGAAATCCTTAGGATGTTCAGTCAAGGCAATTCTCAATCTGAGTTGAAAACTACTAATAATTCTGAATATGAAAATGAAATTTATTATTATGATCTTTAAATATTTTTTCTAATGGATGAGGTAAAGTATATTTTTTTGACCCCACCCATTTCCTTGTGTACTTTTTATTTCATTTTTAATAAATGGTTAGAATCTTTTCTTTTAGGTGGACTTGTTTGGTATAAAATTAGGTTATATAAAATGCTAATTTATAAACTATTAATATTTTTACTTATCCTTATTTTTTAATCATGGTTTATAATTTGTTTCATGGATAAAATATATGTTCAAAGTAATTTATTATATTTATTAAAATATATAAGTATGTAATGTAATTATATTGTCGATCAACAATGATCATAAATTAATAAATGTAGTTTTTTTAATATTTTTTAGAGAATTATATATTTTAATAAATTATTACTGAGTTCATATAATAAAATGTAATATTTAAATATGAATATCTAACACTAGAATATCAACATAAAGTGTTATTATATAAATATTATGGAATTTCCATAAAAATATGTCTAAATAATAATGTATTTATTGTTTTTTTTAATAAAATGTTTATAAATGTGTATCGCATGTCTAAATATTTGAATTATTTACTTATTTACTTATTTATTAGTTATTTAATATTCTATAAGATAAAATATTTATACTATAAATGTATATATTCTTAAGTTTAATGTTCATAAATTACTTCTTCTAAATTTTATACTATTCATATATGGATTTACTTGCTTGGTATAATATGAGATTTAATTTCATTTACCCATGAAAATGATTTTTTGGACTATAAATTCAATAATAAATGGTATATATTATTTATAAATAACAAGTGTTGGTATTATATTTGAATTGAAATCCCTATTGTGTATTGATTTAGGGATAATGTGAATTTGGGCTAGGATAAACTAGCATGGGGACTTCACTTATTTTATAAAGGTAGTATATGAATAAGTTTCCCTAGGGTGTTTATTAATATGATTATTATTTTTATTTTAGTTGAGTAACAAAAATTATTAGTTATGTAGAGTTTTATGTATTAATATATTTGTAATAAGTTAATTTGGTTGAAGGTAAAACATAAAAAATTAAAACATTAAAAGCATAGATACATGTATGTAATAAATCATATTTGACAATACAATCAAACTATGTCCCATTTAAAATACTAAATGATTTATTTAACGAACCTCTACATTATTTTTTGGTAGAGTATGAGAAAAATTAGGTTCCAATGGAATTATAATTAGGGTGATTTTGAAATTTTGAATTCCAATTTGGAACTGGACTTTATTATAATATTTTGGGATCTTGGAGGCAATTCTAGAGGTTTGGGTAGTGGATTTTCATAAATTTATTATCTACCAAGGGAATATGGGATCCCTATGTTCCCAATATTTGTAAAATACATAATAATTGTGAACTTGGTGGGTATTTAATTCACTAAAAATACTACTAGGTACTGGGTGATATGGTATTAAGTACACAGTGGGCTAGCTAGAAGGGTATATATTATGTGAGGTTTCATGAGTACCCATTGGAAGTGTATTGAGTACTCAATATACTGAGAAAAACATTTTTAAAAGAGGGTAAAAAACTATAATTTTATAGTCACCCCCTTCAAAAATAAGTCAGCATTGGGGTTCCCTAGGATTTAATTTAGCTGGATCCTACCCATTGTAATCCTACCGTTTCCCCATTTAATAAGGGTTTGATAGGGATGAGTTCAATAATAACAAAGATTGAGTTCCAAAATTATATATCATTCATTTATTAATCTTATTCTTCTCTAATTTTTACAAAATATAATTAGTAATTTTGTTCCAATCCCACATGGGAATGGTAGATTCCAGGTGTAAGGAAGTGTTTTATGTTATGGTAATTAGAGGGAACTGAGAAAGGATAAATGCACAAGGTATCACTTGGTTTCATGATATGTAATCCACTATATTAAATTATTATTGGTATTATATCTAATTAAAAATTATTTAATTGGTAAATTGGTTTTAGGAATTGGGGAATTTTTGACAATGAGCTTGAGGATACATATGGAGCCATATATCACTCGTTGCTCATGGTTTTTGTGAGGTGACATTGCCTGAAGAGGTTTAAAACTTTTATACATGATTGAAATAAATTGGTATTAAATATTTTAATAAATTCTAATTTTTTATAATAAATTTTGTTGATGGGTTTGTTTATATATGATTTTAAAGAAACCTTAGTGATTGAAGATGGCTCATTTATTGATGGTGCAGTTTGGTAAAAGCAGAAGACCATATTTTAGGTAGTGTAATGACATAGACCTCTTTAGGAATGTAATTATCCTTAATCTTAAGCCATTTCTTTATTTACAAGGTATATTATTGAGTTCAAGTTGGTTATTGAGGGGATTTAAGAGATTTATTAAGAGTTAAAGGAATAAGGGGAAGGGTGTGGGGTGTAATAAGAACTAGGTTCTTGGTGGCTTAGTACCAAGTACTTGGTGAAGAATCTTGGGTTTCATTGGACTTGTTAGGGGCACCGGGTACCTGATAGATCAGTACTAGGTATTCAATAGGCTTCTAAACAAAATTTCCTTAATAAAGGGTAAAATTTTAATTTTAAACCCTCACCTTAATCCCTTAATTTATCTACTTTAGAATTTTTACTTAATTTACCATTATTTAAGTCCTCATCATGCCCTCCATGTATTCATTGTATCTATAAGTGGTTCTACACTTTATCCTTGATCTAAGGTAATTCAGTGGCTTGTGAGAGTTCCTCTTTTCCAAAGTGGGGTCCTATCTTATATAAATTTACCTTCTTGTCTAGTATTATCATATTTGTAGTTATAAATTTTTTCCTAAATTCTAGTATTTGTTGAATAATTATTTTTCTTAAATATTCTTTAGATTTTATTAGAGTGGTAGGTGATCTTGGTCAACACTAATGTGGATCCTAAAATTAAAATGAAGGCATAATTATCTTTAATGGAACCTATGCAATTTATCTAGAAAATAATTAGCATAAAAATACTCTTTTTTCTTTCATATTCATTAAGGATAGGTATATAAATGACACAGGGTCAAGTAAATTTAATAAATACCCAATTTATGTTCTCTAATAATGTTGCCCTGTAATGGTTTTATGGATAAACTTTATAAAACCATGAATTTTTAGCTATATTTATTTGAGAAAATATTATGTTCTTAATGGTTTCCTTATATAATATTTGATAAATGATAAAGAACATTTCATTACTACTTTTAGTGAATAATTAAAATATATTCATTCTAAATGTATAGATTTCTATCATTGTTTATTGAGACTTTTTGTTTCACTATTTACACATGATATTCTAGAATTATTTCACACATAATATAATGTGATTTAAAGTTTTATATTATGATTTTATAAGAATGATTACTAGGAAATAAAATTATAAATAGATAGGTTAAAGGAAATAAATAAGCTCATAACACCCTGAAAGTATTATAACCCTTTCCTTTACCCTAAATGGGATGGTTATCTTAGCTTACAAGACACTATTACAAGTGATTCCCTATACCCCAAATGGGATGGGTTGTATACCCTAACTTTAGTTTTTTATTTTTTTTGATCCAGGATAATATTGAATATTTTTGACATGTACAAAACCAATTTTAATATGGAGTTAATTAATTTAATTATAAATGTTATGTTCTAAATTATATAAATCATATTGATAATGTAACTATTGATCAATTACTCTCGGTTTGTTCTATTTCTATATACACTTGAGTCTATGATAGTGGTTAGGGGTGAGTGGTGACTACCTAATGGATATATCATACCCACAACATACTTATCTTCCTATTTAGACAAGTGAAAACCCTTTTATATGTGAAAAAGTAAGGGAAAGGTCCATGATCATTGAACATAGCTTCAGGTGGAGCATCTTAACAGGATAACATCATTTTGAGATCATTGGGGGGAATCTAGTTGATGATGTGTGGGTTGTCCATGACACATATTTAGAGTTTCTTATGAACTAGGGTCTTCAATTTTAAATTCCTAGGACTTTTTTTAAAATTCCACAGTAAATATATATGGGTTCTAATGTAGTATAAATTACATTATATTTTATTTTGATACTTAAGACCATGTTTGGATTACCTGAATTATGTATATATAGATTTTATTTATCACTGCACACTTTTATGGTTGTTTAGATGTTTTTAGGATAGTTTGATGAATGTTAGTAGATGTAATTTTATTACTATGACTCACATTTTTTTCTTTAACATTTCACATTATTTTGTGTTATTTATTTATACCCATGATTTGTTTTAGGATGACGGGTCTTTCCACTATATATAGGGACCTGTTAAGCTTATATCATTATACTTAGAGGGTAAAACCACCTCACACTAATATTTATCTCAAACTTAACCATTTATGGTAGCCTTTGGTGATTGGTATGTGTGAATAAGGTGTTGTGGAAACCCAGAGAAACACCATTAGAGTAGTTGGGACATAGTCATTACAAAATTGTATTGGAGCCCACTAAGGGCTCTTGGGTATGGGACATGAGAGTGGTTATGAGATAAGACTCTTAGGACTTGACAAGTAAGCCATTAATACATATGTCCAATATAACTATGATGGAATACTGAGTCTCTAGTGGTGGTCCATGGATTCTTATTTTATTTCCCCTAAAGTAAGTCCATAATACTCAAGTCTCATGAATCATGCTTGGTGTTGATAGGTAAACATAGGTAGAAAAACATGATATGCCATACGATTACCTTTTTTTTGTTATATATTTTTTCGAATATATTGGTGAATCATTTTATTGAAACATGAAAAATAAATGAAATGTGTTTAACTATATATTTATTAGTAATTACTTGGTAATATGAGTTAGTAGTTGGTTACCGTGATGGTGAATTCACTTTATGTTATTGATAGTTTACTAATTTTATGTTGAGCCAGAATAATTCATGTTTTTCCTTATTAAATATGATTTAAATCATGTTTTTTATTCCATTAAATATATATTTAAAAAAATGATCAAATTAAAAATATGGATATAATGTTATTCAATGATAAAATTGTTTTTATTAACAACGAATGAAAGGAATAGAGAAGTAAATGAGGTCAAATATAATGATATCAATGAATTTATTGAACATTAGGGTTTTCCATTCATGGTAAAAGGTATTAATGTTTGTCTCAACTCTCTTTTACATTATGTCACCTCAACAAACACAACCTACAAATCGGGAAGGGGTAGGTGATCAAGCATCACCCAAATTTTCTAATTTGATCCCCAGGTCCTATAAGTGCTTACAAATCCACTCAATGTTGTCGGTATGGATCCCCATAAAAGGATCCTAAAACTTCTGAAATTATGTGTAATTTCTAGTTCCACCAAATTATAAACTTTCACAGTGACGTACCTCCTAAGGAGGCCAGGGATTGGGTTAATCACATCTATCAGATTATCAATATTATCGAGAAAAATGAGATACACTATGTTAGGATATCCACCTTCACTCTAGAAGGGGTAGTTCATCAGTGGTGGGATGTGATGCTGGCAGCTAAGAATAACCTGTTCCTAACCTATGAGAACTTCTACGAGCCATTATTTGACTAGTTTTATCTTAATACTCTACACCATGTTAAGGATCAATAGTTTATGAATATATTAAAGGACTTGATGGTGGTTGTGTATGATACCTCATAGCTTACATTTTTTATTTAATACATATTTTAGTGGTGATGGGGAATAAAAATAGAGACACTTTAAAATGGGATTAAAAGAAATAATATAAATATAGGAAATGATTTTGAACCAATATAAATTATCAAAATTGGTGAAGGTAGATGTTCATATTGATACAAGATATAAGGGGGTCTTTGAAAAAAGTTGATAAATTATTAGAAAAATTATAGAAGATAGTTTCTCCTGTGATTGAAAGAGAATACACGAGGAGATGAGTATGGGAGGCTCATACTTGGAAAGGCAGGGTAGTGGTTCACCTTAGGATCCTAGTTTAAGAATACCATCAACCCAATTTTTTCCATGTGGTAACTTTGAAAATATTAGGCTGGATTATACCTATAAAGTGAAATAGTTCTATTAATGTAGTTATTATAGTCATATCTAATGTTTATTCTATTTTAGTTCATTTGAGAGTGTTGGGTAATGTCCTGAACCATTGGAGGTATATAAATCTCTATTAGAAGTTTAGTTGACTGGATGTAGTCGTACACCTTCTTTGAGGTCTGATTGAGGAGGTCAACATGGTATATAGGTCCATGTAGTTTTTGTGAAATATTCAATAAAAGAATTCACATCACAGGGAGAGTATGAATCTATATTAAGGGTGTATATTTTAGAATAATCTATCACTAAAGATAATATGGGAAAATTTACTAATAAGGTACTATTATAGTATCCACTACATTTTTTACTTTATTTGATTCCAGTGCATCACATTATGTTATTTATAATGAGTTTTCATATGTGTCACCCATATTTCATTGTTACACTATATTTTAAAATATTTTACTTTATTCTTAATTTAGTTTAAAATTTATAGAATTCTAGGTTAAATAATTATGTTTCTAGAAATTTTCTTTTTGGGCCTGTGGTTACCCCTTTCAGAGTGTCTTTTCAATTCACTTTGTTTAGTATAAGGATGTTCAACATTAATAGAACATGGTTTGACCCAAACCATGAGAAGATTATGAGAAAATGTGGGAGAAATTTTGTGATTTGGGAAATAGTTCACAAATTTCACATAGGTATAAGAAACCATGATTTAACCATAAGACATGTCTATAAATTTTAAGAGTTAGTTTTCACAATTGGAACACAATTTCGAAACTATTAATCCAAGTCATGCGGCCTAACCAAATTTAAATAAAAAGTAAAATTAAAATTGTATCCCCTCAAGTTTTATGAAAGTGGACTCATTTTCCTCTCCCCTTTCTCATCTTAACTTGGTGTGCACATGGGGGAGTTCCTTCCCTCTTTTAATATTCTATTTCATAATTTTTATTTTCAATTTAATGTAGTTTTCATGAGGAAATTTCTTTATTTTCCCTTCCCATCTCTTCTCCTTAGCCTCTCTTTCAATTATCCCATCAAAATTGAACTCTAACCACTATTAGGGTTTTTTATTAGAGTTTGGGATGATTTTAAAGATAAGGATTTTGATGTTTAGAGTATCATGGGGTTTTTTTCTTATCTGATTGGACATTTGACATTGAAGGTGATGCATTGTGATGATTTACTCTTGAAATGTGGTAGGTGTAACTTTTGAACTCCCTTTTAATAAATGTTATAAATTTTATGAATGTTTCAAAATTATTTCTTTTAGAATTATATGTGTATTCCATAATCTTATTAGGTTTTAACAGGATTTAAAATTATTCAAACACTTTTCATGGACTTTTGTTGCATGCCAAATGTTCATCAAAATGACCAAGTGGATCTTTTAGAACAATTTCAATGTCTTTAAGGGGATTTTAATTTAAGTTTCATTTTTTATAATGGATGTGTGATGTTTTAAAGGAATTTTTTGTATAATGAAGGTATTTTCCTATCATTCTAAATGTTTTATACTTTTAGGTCTCTAAGTTGTCTTTAGATGTTTTCAAAATAGAATTATGGTTCTGTGAAAGGGTTCATGGAACATATTTATTTATTAAATAAAGAAGGTTTGTATTTAAAATAGGATCTATGGTAAATTATTAGGGTTCTAAATGAGTTTTATTATTTTTTAATAAATGGTTTTAAAGGAATGTTTGGAATATATTTTTGAAATGGTGTAAAAATGTATTGGATTCCCAATATCTTTTATAAAAGCTCGTTTGGCACTTTACATGAGGTTTTTTTATAAAAAAAATGTGACCATCAATTGAGACCATATTATTTTTGTTCCCATTATGGATCGTGAACCCCATTTGGTATTATTTATATTGATGTATCTAAATTTACAACTCTTATGCATAAATATAGAAATATGATCTTCCTTTTAAGGATGTATGAGGTAAGATGATTTTTATTTCAAATTCATTATACATGATTCAAGTGATAAATTGTTTTCTTTCCCACCTCCATTTCTCAACATGCCAAGGGAATCCTAGGCCTTTATATAAGTGTTTGGATAATTGAAATCCCTAGTGTATATTGTGTGAAGACTAGGGATTGGATTACAACTAAAATGAGTTGGTTTGACCGAAATGGGTAGTAGGATAGATTGGGGTTTATGGAAGTGCTATGCTCCTAGGAGGTTATATAGTTGAATAGTGTAATAGGATTATTAGATAAAATTATAGGTTCATTAGTTATTTCTTAGGGATCATATCAGTAGTTTTGACTGTGCTACTTGAATCATAGGATGTTTCACATGATGCTTAGGTTATTTTCAGGACAATATAGAAGATTTTATCTCTTGGATCACTTGTATTACCCTATATTTTTTACTTACATGGAACTATTTTTCATTGTTCTATTTTATTAGGATTCCTTGATAACTTGGTTCTTGTTTATGGCTGGGTATAATCTTGAGTGTGTTATGGTTTACATTCAAACTATTTTTTAAAATGGGTTTGAAAGTGAGTTTAACAAATTTAATGTTTTTTTATTTATTAAACTAGTTTTATGATTTTTTTTTCATTCAGGTTTTTGTGAAAATGGAAATTTTTAAGAAATATTTAGAAAGAGAGATAAATATTAATTTATATTATATTTTATAGTTTTAATGACCCCCTTTCCTTGGTTTTAAATATTTCTTTAAAATGTTTATCAATCATCATTTTGTTAGAATGTGTGCTTGTATTGTAAATGTATAAGATTCATGTTGTTATAATTTTTTATTAATCATGTAAAAATACTATTTTATACCCAATTTTCCAAATAAAACTTTATAAACTATATCAAAAAGTTATTGGTAGTGAATCCATGGTGAGATCCTACTAGGAACATTTAGATCACATGCTATATATGCATTAGGACCTGAGTGTGTATGCATCTCTTAGGTATTTTTTAGGTCCCTAATTTGGACTAATTTATTTGGTTTCTCATTAGAATATGTATGTATGATGGGATGTGATGTGTTTTCAATTGGTCACTAATAAGGATGCTATATATACTCAAGACTTGTCCTATTTTTTAGGATATTATATCTTCCATTCATCCTATGATGTTTTTATATATACTTATAATATGTACTCATTTCGATTATTACTTTTTGGATGGATGTTTATTTATTGTACCATGTTTAGTTGATTATATTTATTTCCACCTCTCATATATTTTATATTGATATATGAGGGTGAAATCAATCCAAATAGTGTATTCTTGATATCTTGGGAATAGTTTATAGACCATGGATAGAGAATACCCTTTAGGCCTTATAGAGGATTGAGTTGGGTGATGTGTTATTCTATCTCATGCATGTTCATTATAGAATCACTTATGGGGCTTAAAGTGGAAGATTTTCCTTTAAACACGATCCTTGATACTCTAGGGAAAATAATCAAACATAGAAATATGTTTTATTTATATTCATTAATCAATTATTAATATTGGAATATTTTGGTTATGAATATGGGGTCATTTGATATTATAATAGGGATCGAATAGATAACTTAATTGAGAGTTTTATTCATTTATTTTTTAGGGGCAACTTTATCATCTATATATGATATACAGTATACCCTTGGTGAGGACTGGGAGATTCAAGTTATCCTAGTGAGTCTAAATTAGCGGCATGTGAAGAGTATAACTATAGAAAAGGATAGTATCATTCTTGATGAATTAGAGTTTATGGGATATCTGATTTTACCTCAAATGAAGGATCTCTACTCAGATGTGTTCCCAAAGTACTTATTTGTATTACCACCTAATCGAGAGGTGGAATTCACTACTAACCACTTTTATAGAACTAAACCCATTCCGTCCCTCTATATTTAATGAATTTTAATGATTTGTGAGAACTAAAATTATAGTTAGAGGATATTTAAATAAATCGGTATTTTAAATTGAATTTGTCTCCTTAAGGTGAATTGGTCCTCTTTTCTAAGAAAGATAATGCGAGTTTATTCCTTTGTGATGAAACTTTGAAATTGAATTGGGTAAAAATTAAAAATATTTACCCTTTACCTATAATTGATTATCCATTTGATAAGTTAAATGTGGTATTTTGGTTTTTTGAAATTCAGATTTGATCAAGATACAACTAGATTTGTGTAATTATAGAAGACATTACTAAGACTAGTTTTCAGAAGAGATACAAAAATTTAATGTACTTGGTCATTCACTTTAGAAAGGCCAATCCCTCGACTATATTTATAGATCTAATGAACAAGAAATTTCATCTATTAATAGAATCATTTATTGTGGTCTTTGTGTATGATATATTTATTTATTCAAAACTCCTGAGATGAGAATGTTTGATATCTTTGATTCACCTTAGAGACATCTTAGTAGGACCAGTTATATGTTAATCTATCAAAGAAATCCCTCTTGGTAAAGAATGTTAATTTCTATATATATGTCATCTTCGATGTGGGTTGTTCAATAGACCTTGATATGGTGTAATCAACAATTTACTGGAAAGTTACATATAATATATTCAAGATTATTTTGTCGTGTGCTTAAGGATTACTACTACCACTTTATTCAATATTTTTTTAATGTTACTACTATGATGAATTCTTTGAAAAAATAAAGGAGTTAAGTTTATATGGTCATAATAATTCAATTTAACCTCTCATGTTCTAAAATGGAAGTTGACCTAAAATTTTATTCAAACATTACCTTGGCCTGGTGGGGGAATCAAGGTATATCGTGATGTATCCTCTATGGGTCTTGGATTTTTTCTCATGCATGATCATCATATAATAGTATATGGTTTTAGATAGCTTTATCCACAGAAATATAACTACACCACCCATGATCTAGACTTTATATTTATGATTTATACATTAAATTATTATAATAATTACTTATTAAATGATTTATTTGTGGTTTTCTCTAATCTCAAAAGTATTACAAACATATTCTCTCAAAGTTATATACACCTCAAATAATAATGATGAGTCAATTATCTATACTAATGTTATCTTGACAACCAATATGCTCCTAGTAAGTAAAATATAGTTTTTTATTCTCTTAATCAAAATATCCAACCTCATAAGTTGGTAGAGGTGAAGGACGAATAGAGATTGATTCCATTTATGGTTAAACTGAACATATATGTTATTAAAGATCATAGTGAAGTCCAATTGTACTATATCAATCCCACATAATTTACTATTGAGCATGCCATATACTCTCAGATATCTTATTTTAATTGTATCATTATTTTTGGCCAAGTGTGATATAGAGAACTGGCCTATATGGGGGATATGACTTCTTTAAAATTGGAAAATATTAAAATAATAGTGATAAATATTGAAGGATCAGTGCATGAAAGTTCAATAAAAATTTAAAATATGTACTTGATAATGTTGTGGAAAATTTAAAATAATGAAATATTAATTTTTATTTTAATTCATATCCCAGTGATCTTACTTCCACTCTTCACTCTTCTTATATCATTATGAGGAATGAAACTCACATTAAACAATCCTAACTTTTAAATAGGTATGATAACTTTTTACAACTACTTCCATTTATCTCTTGGAAGAAAAACCCAAACAACTCTCCTATATTTTTAAGGACTAAGGAATGAACAAGAACACATAAATTTTGGTAAGATTCATAACTCGACAAAATTACATTTTAGTGAAGTTAATACTAAGAAAAAAAGAACAGTATTGTAGAAGGGAATATTATAAACTAATGATCGAATATAAATAGAAAAAAATAATTATAAAATATTGAAACAAAGAATAAAAGTGAAGAAAAAAATGTTGATTGAAGATCGAACAGTCCTTGAAAATTATTAGCACCTTCAATATACTTTGCGATTTTAGTATTACCATAGTATTCATAGTAGAATAATCTCATTAATTTATTAATTAATTACTTATTCATGTTAATATTTTATATCACTATATATCATAATTTTAAAAAAAATCCCACCAACTATCTTTAAAGATATCCACGATCATTTTTATGTGGGTTTCCATAATTTTTAACCCCCCATCAATCATCCTATATAAGTTTCCCATACTTATTTAAACCTACATGAAAAAACTAGAAGAAGAATAAAAACCTATAAAAACCTATAAACCAAATTTCACAAATCATGTAAATCATTTGGAAAACACATAGAATATTTGAAATTTCATATGTTATTTGATTTAGAATAAGATATTTTATTTCTCATAATAAATTTCAATTTTAAATAAAATATTTATGATTCATGTAAAATATTTCACACTTTGTGAAATAAGTTTACTTTATATAGAATGTATGATATTTGAAACCAATATTTATAAGACATTAAAAATATTTTCAAATGATTTTATACTTATAAAAAAATTCATAATAATTTTTTTCATAGTTTTTTTAGAATAATTAAAATAATAATAAAAATAAAAAATACGTTTAATTAAAGAATTAAACACCTAGATAAATAATATTCCACAAATAAAAATTAATTATAACAAGAATCATTTTTCTTATAAGTGCTGCAATAAATATGAAAATGCTATGATAAATTATAATTATCTAATATTTTACATATAATAATATGATGTATTTTAATATTCAAAACATAGAAACAAAACTACAATAATAAAAATCTCTTCAGATAAAAACATAATCAAGGAACTAACAATCTAACCCTTTTTGGAATTTATAGAATAGAATGAGTTTTTCAAAACAATCCCCTCCTTTTGAAATTTATCAAAATGTTAACAAGTTTAATTGTAAAAAAACTATCATTTATGAAATATGAATAATAATATACATAATGACACTAGATCAAGATAAAATAAAAATAATAATTAAAGTTTAAGAAAATCAAAACTATTATATTATGATAATTGTAAATCATATTTTAAAACAAGTCATTCTTTGAAATAGAAAATTTATTGAATAACCACCTTTAATAAATTTGGATTTACTCAATTATATAAACCTAAATAAATTAGTTATTCGATATTTCAAATTTAATAGAAAAAATAATGTAAACTTTAGGAAAATAAATTCTTATTTTCTATTCAAGTAGTTGTAAATATTTTACACGATTTGAAAATTTATGTTGCAACTAGAATTCTTCATGTCTAGGCCTCCTATTCCATACGATATACTCGATTTCTATTTCATTAAATCACATAAAAGTATGGTTAGTAAGTTAAAAAAATCTATAAAATGAATATTATCTTTTATATTTTGATAAAATAAATCTGATTTATTCTTAAAAAAAACATTTATCATCTTAAATATTAACACTCATTCCATCATCATAATGTTATGAAATATTTATTATGTTATATTATAATCCATATATATATATAGTATATTAAATATGAAAATATTAATAAAAATACCTACTTCATTGAATCCATTAATAATATCTTTTGAGTTATCATAAAATGTCATAGAACCTCTATTGCAATGATTATAAGAGAGAAATTTTGATAGATCACTAGTCATATATTTAGAGTAGCTAATGAATATGTACTATATATCCTTGAAACTTTTGAGGTATATTTCTTGAAATCCATTAAGAATATATTTTATTAGTACCCATTCTATTTTTCATCGCAAATTACTAGAATATGAATTAGTAGGTACCCAAATAGATATAAGACATGTGGTTATGGGTAATCTAGAAGATCAATTCATAGAAATAAAATCCTTAGTATGACCTAAAGAATGGTTGAATCTCATTAAGAAGTCATTAGAATAATTACTTTGTATATTAAATCTAAATCATGTAACCGTAGATATATTTCCTTTATTAGTTTAAAAAAATAGATCTTATACAATTTTTTATTTACATGTTGTATAAAAAACCTTTTTTATCTTTATTTGGTTTGATCCTAAACATAATATTATCAAATTTTTATTTACATTGAGAACAAATAGATAAAGTATCTTTTAAACTAGAAATTTTCTTATTTATAATTTCATTCTCTTTTTGTGAACATTCTAGATCACCATAACCATTTTCATTTGAATAATAAGTTGTTTTTATTAATCTATTATTTTCTTCTATAATATTTTTATATTATTTATTTATCTGGGTAATTTCATCAAATTAATCATTAAATTGACTTTTATCCCCTTAATTATTCATTCAAATAAAATCTTTGTGACTATCATTATCATCATTAAGTTTCACCTTTTCTATCATTAAATCTATATTTTCCTACTTTAGACTAGGATTTTTTGAATCCATGTATACTATCTTTCCAATATCAAATTGAAATATTCTTTTTCTCATTTGGGATGTGGTTGAGTGAGAGGGATGGCTTTGCCATCGGGCGGGACCATGCTTGTATGGGATCGCTGAGTGGTCTTTCCTTGGAGATGGCGGCTGCTGCTTCTGCTTGGAAGAGGCTGTTTCTGTTTTTTTGCTTGGGGTTATTTAGTGTTTTGTTGAACTTTATGGTTTCTCACTTTTCCCGAAAAGGTGTTTTTATTAATAAAAAAATAATTTGCAGCAGAATATCATTTTTATGTTCTCATTTTGTTCAATTAATTAATTAACATCACATTTAGAATCAGAATCATAAAAAAAATTAGAATATGAATTAGTAATGACCTCATTTATATATATGACCAACAAGAACTAGTTAATAAGTTCCTTTTTTTACTTTCTAAATCACTACTAGATTCCAATTCATTAGTACAGATCTATCCAACCATTATTTCTTTCTTTTTATCTTTCTATATTTTTTTCTTTTCTTAGGTGATTTAATATCAGATAATCTAACATTATAACTTCCTTCATTTGACACTCATATCATGTTGGCCTTAAAATATTATTTTATTTACTAATATTTCTTTTCCTCTTTCAATCATACATTTTATCATCTCTTTAAAAACACTTTACGAATTATATCATTATTTCCATCATTTCATTAACTTCTTCAATAAAGTTATCTATTTCATATTTCCCACTTTGTTATGGATTAAAGTCAAAAATATCCAGTAGAAACATTTAATTTTTATTTAAATAAAACATATTTATAATTTGAAGTCTATTCATATGAGTTATTATTTAATTCAATCCCATATTGTAGTGGCTATCCAATAAATTCATACAAGGTATACTACATAAAATTCTTACCATCTTCAATTTACACTATCTTTACATACCACTTATTAGGTAGAGATTATAACACTCTTTCAACTATAGTGGTGTTATTTAAATACTATCAAAGCATATTTAGACAATTTTTGGTGCTCATAGATCTATAAAGCATCTATTTCAAAAATTCACCAACTTCCATATTTTGGTGCTGGTATTATACGCCTAGAATTCTTAAAATTGTTTTTTGATCTTTTTAGTGTCTTAGTGTGTAAGATATCATATTCTAAAAATTTATTGAACTGAATTACAATATGGGATATGGATAAGCACCATTTTAATTATAGAAAAATATAATATATTTATTAATTTACAGATAAAAACATATTTTAATGTTTTTTTACATGTTTGATTATCTAGACCAGAATAAATATGTTTGTATTTTTTTCATTATAATCCACAAATCTATACTAAGATGTTTGATATATTCTTCCATCATTTCCTTAAAAGGTCCATAATCATTCCCATTAAAATATGATGGTTTTTGAGGTATCCAAAAATCATTTTAGTTTATTCCTATCATCTTATAGAAATATTTTTTCCTTTGATGATTAAGTCTGGGATAAGGTTACCAAAATAAGAGAAATATAACCTAAGTACAAATGGATTAAGATTTGATAACAAATTTTGTTCTAGAGTTATATTAAAAATAAGTATAGTGTGGGTTAGGGGGTATATGAATAGAATTTATTTTAAAATTAATCAAATTATAATAATAGTGGTCCATATTAGAGTATTAATAAATGAAATTTCAATAACTGTTTAAAATGTGGAGTAGATAATGTAGATAATGTTACAAAAAATTAAAAATAATAAACATTGGATATTTATTGTAGTTTGAATCCAAAAAATATAAAATTTAATCTTCACTTATATCTTCTATTATAGATGAATGGTACTCACTATGAACAAGGAACAATTTTGAAATAATGTGGTGACCTTTTATAACTTCTATTTTTTCTCACCTTGAGGAACAACCCAAATTATTAACCTACCTTTTTTCAGACCAAGGCATGACCAAGAACACAACCCTAATTATGATGAGAGTCACAACTCCACATACCTATATTTTAGTGTTTTATAACAAATAAAATATGAACATTATTTTATATGGTAAAAGAATAAAACAATTATAAAACATAAAAATAGAATAAAATAAAGATTCAACATTAAAACCAAGAATAGAAATGAAGAATAGAATATTGACTGTAGCTTGGTCACTCCTTAAAAATTATTATAATATTGAATATACTTCATGATCACGATAATAAAATAGTAGTCAATGTTGAAGAATCTCAATACATTGATAATTAATTACTTATTTGTGTTTATATTTTTCAACACCCCCTTGATTAGAATTTAAAAAAAAATTCAACAAACAACCTCAAAGAGATCCATGATCATCTCCATATAGGATTCCATATTTTTAATCCCCCCATTGATATCTTTAGGGGAGTTTCAAAACTCATTCTGACATGCTAGGGAAAACTAAAACATTTTCAAAAATAAATAAAAATAGATTAACCAAATTTCATAAATATCCAAGTCAGGTTGAAATCACATAAGATATTTGAAATCACACAAGTCATTTGATTTCATGTAAGATATTTGATTTCATATAATGTATTATATGTTTGAATATGATATTTATGATTCAAGTAAAAATATTTATTCCCAATTAAAATATGTTGAATTCATGTAAAATATTTCACCATAAGTAAAATATTTCAAAATTTCATAAATTATTTCTCTCCACATGAAATATTTTTTCTTAATATAGTGAATAATATATTTAAAAAAAAGTCTTGTATAACTTCAAAAATATTTTTTATGAATTTATAGTTATCTTACCAACCAAAAACCCTATAAAACATTTTTTTACAATTTTTTCTAAATAAAAAAATGATAAATAAATATATAATATGTCTAATTCAATAATTAAACACATTGATAAATAATATTTATTAAGGAGTAAATTAAACAATAATCTATTTCCCTATAATCACTTAAATAAAGATGAAAACACTATGGGAAATTATAATAATAAAATATTGTAAATATAAAAATGAGATGTATTATAATATTAAAAATATAAACATAAATACTAACAATCTACCCAAATAAAAACTCAATCCCACCACTAGAAGTTATCTAAGATAAACATGATGGTAGGGAGTTCCTTGACTACTGAATGTATAATACTCATTATTTTCAATATTTTTATGGGAGAATCATATTTATTATGATCATGTGGGATGAGGAAATGATGGAGTACCATTTATCATGATATTAAATTCACCTTGGAATCAGGAAAATATATTATGAAATCTATCAGTAATTCTGGTCACCTTGAATGTTAAAAGGAATTTCTTGATTTGTTACAATATGCCTTTCGTATTAGTAGGTGAATGTAGAGGATCATAATACTCTAGTAATTATTCAATCACCCCTATACTTGTTTATAAATTGGGTAAGAACACAATGGATTTCTTATCCAATTTTTCTCAGTCTTCTTGAGGTAAGAATGTTATAACATCCCACCCAAACTTATTGGATTTATAATAGGTGGAGTTACACTAACCTTTGGTGACATCCCTAAGAGAAAAGGATGGAAATAAATTCCTAGGTATTAAGAGAACTTCAGGGGATGAATTTACTTAATAAAATAGTAAGCCTTTCAAGGAAAGATATAACAACCAAGAAAAACTATATACTGCACGAGTAAAAGAAATAACACCAAAATATAAAACCAACTAAATAAAAATATCAGAGTGATAAAAAAACATTATTTACAAAAAAAACCTAAAGGAAAACAGGATAGAAAGAAATATATGTGTCATTACCCCAAGTATCACCTGAACTAGATCCAATCCCCAAGTCAACATATCGTTCCCACTATTTCAAGATGAATTTCTAGAGAAATAGGAAACATTTACCTTCCATATATCTTGGTAGATGAAATTTTAAAAAGCACCAAAGTTCCCATGTAGAGTGTGAGTATAGACTTAGTAGGAATTCACTAGAGACTTCCTAATACATTCCACTAGGAGAGAACGTGTTATCATGTTTTTTAAAAAATAGTTGAAAATTAGTTAGACTATTTATATATAAATCCATGGGAGAAACAAAGTGATAAAACCAGAGAAAAATTTATTTTAATCCATTCATGATTGGAATAACCTTTACCTTGTTCAAACTCACACACCCATCCTTGTACACACAACCATACACTAAACCATAGACTAAAGCTTGGTGTTACAATTGATGGTTGTACTTAACGACCATAATCCATCCAACTTTGATAGATATACTCCATGACTATAATTTATCCTACCATGTCAATATGCCAACCCATTATTCCAAGATCCTTGAAAAATCATTTTCCTCAAATCAAACTTCTTTTTAAAATATTTAATCAAATACATGACCAGAATCAGAACCATTTCATATTTTTAAAATAATCATTCTAAAATTATTAACATAAGGGGATTTTCCAAAATCCATCCAAATATACATTTTCCCAAAACTATAAAACACAAACCCAAATGGTTTACATAAATAATCACACAATGATACAATATAAAATCCAAGAAAACCATTTAAGAAAACCCATCCTTCACGTTCTAGAAGAGTTGAGATGAGAGTGAAGCTGCCTACCTAAAATTTGATTGATCAACATAAAGGATCAAAGATGATTCCACTAGTCGCAACCCATACCTATATTTCTTTATAAAACCCAATAATATATCTTCAATAGAAAACCAACCACATAGATCCAGGTATTCTAATACCAGTCTATAGTTCTATTCAATAAAAACAAAGGATATCCACTAGGGGAAGGAAGAAAAAAATCTGAACCATTAAATTCTAAAACCAAACACTTTAAAATCCATAAGAATCATAGTTCGAACATCGAAGATCATCATAAAATTCCTAGGATTTCCTGAGAAGTTTATAAGGGAAGATTAATCACCTAAAAGAGAAATTAAAACCTACCAATTGAATTTTATACCCAAATTGTAAATATAAGACTACAACACATGCTATTTTACAATGTTATAGAAAATATAGAAAAACATCAGAACATGATGCAATTTAAGGGACCAAACCATAGTGGTGCTGGTAAATGGTGCATCTAAGATCTATGGTGAGCCCCTCACTAAAAATCTAGAAAATCCAGGAAATTACCATGATAGAACCAAGGCCACTATTCCACAAGACCAGAGAATGATGAAGGGGTTTATAGGGAGACCTTTATCCAAGGAACAACTACACCAATAAATGTAGTACCACTAAACTTCTCCTCCCAGCCCCTACATCATATCCAGGCTCTCCACACCACAATACCCACTAGCACTACACCTCAACCCATCTCCATGGTGTATCCATGCTAAAAATGGATGTTCCACCAAACCCTCCTTATAACCCCTCTACACCACATCACACACTCACATTCCATTGTGAATCCCATTAAAGTGGAGGATATCCATTTACACCATATGAAAACTATATAGTTTAAATTAACACCCCTAATTCCTCTAAACAATTATAGTAACCAAACCCATTGACTCCAACATAAAAGAAAACACATAAGGCGATGTCGTACCTCAAAAATAGGGTGTTAAATAATCCCCACCATAGGTCTTTCTATCCCCCAAAAGAAGAAAACCAGTATTTCTTTGGTTTATCTTGGGATATTACTCACACATTTCCATTTGTACACTCCCATGTATCTTCCTAAATCTGACCATGATGCCATATAATTCATACTAAACCAATGATATTTCCATAAAATAGCTACGATTTCCTATCCAAAATCTATACTCGAATATAGATCAACATAGAACTTGGTTCAATATTAACATGGTCCCATTGAATCACATGGTAAGGTTCATGAAGATAATTATTTAATCAAGATACATTAAACATGTTGTGTATAATTGAACCATGGTGGTATAGCCAATCGATACGCGACGTCACCTAATAATTCAAGTATATCAACAGGGCCAATGTATCATGAAGAAAACTTTCTTTTACTTCCAAAACAACGATTCATTAACTTAATAGAGATTAACAAGAAATCTTTATCATCCACCTCAAATTAAAATGGTTCTCAATGATGATCAACATACAATTTTTGATGACTATGATCCGTCAACATTATCCTTCCAATCTTATGAATGTTCTCCATTTTCTATTTCACATGGATAGGCAGATAATTGAATCCCCACTATTTTCCACCCAAAAAATTAGAGAACAACAAGTATTACCATATAATACTTCACAAGAATCCATATATATCGAGTCTTGAAAACTGTTATTGTATAATAAATCCACTAACAGTATGTGCTCCTCCCATGAGGATCCAAAATCAATCAGATAAGATCTAATAATGTCTATGAACATTTGGATCATCATTTTGGATTTTCCATCCATTTGAGGATGATAAGTTTCAATCATGTTCATCTGGGTTATAAGTGATTTCTACAAGGAATTCCTAAACCAAGATATAGGCCTTGGGTCTCGATTAGACATAATTGAAACTATAACACCATTAATCTTTAAAACTTACATAATTTAGAGTTTGTAAAATTATTCCACCATATTATATTCATTAATAATGATGAAGTGATCCATATTTATGAGATAATCCATGATCACCCATATAGAATCATGTTTCTTAACCATTCTTGGAAAACCTTTCCCAAAATCCATATCTATTTTCTTTCATTTTCTCTTGGGAATTGATAACGAATATACCATACCCACTGGATATTGGTGATCCACCTTGACCAATTGATAGGTAAGGAATATCAAGGCAAACTTTTCTATTTTCCTTTTCATGTTAGTCTATTAAAACTATACTCAGTGATTTATACATATTATATATTATAGTATGAATGATCCATCTCAAATGGTGGTAGGTAGAAAGAAGTTGTTCATGATAGGTTAGAGGAACTGAAATTCAACCTATAAACCTCATCATAGATGTCCCATTTAGTTTAACTCCCTTAATAGTCTCACCACTATTTATTTTTGACTTAATTGTTAAAAATTCATGATAAGATGTTTTTGAATATCTAATATGTTCAACAGAATTAGGAATAAAAGAAACTAAAAATAAAATCGCAACATTAACTTAATATAAACAATATAGATGCATATCAACTATGGCCTACATTAGTTTACACTGATCCAAAGCCTTTATAGACCCTTTGATTTATGAATTCCATCAAAAATTATCCACTACATAATTTTATTTTCCAGGTGTATAAATCAATTATATGTAAAAAAATTTCAAGTATTCCATCTATCTATGTTGCCTTAGGTTCAAATCCCTTTGTGAGAAAATTTGTTTTAAACTCTTATCGTCTATGAACACTATAAATTTCTCACCAAAAATATAATGATGCCATGTCAAAAAGGCATAGACCATAACAGCTAGTTCTAAATCATGTTTTGGGTAGTTATTCTTAATAAATAATAACTATCATGATCCATAATAAAAAAATAATCTCCTTGAATAATTAGGTATCCCAACCCAGATCTTGATGCATCATAATATACCACATACCCTTTTATTGACTCTAGAAATGTTTGTATATGTGATTATGTTATGAAAAATTTAATATATTGGAAACAGTTTTTCTAGTATTAGCTCAATTGTAATGGAACACATTTTTTTAGAGCTATAATTGGTGAGAAAATATGTGAAAAATCATGAAAAAATCATTTGTAATATCATTCCCAACCATAGAAACTGTGTATCACAAGAAAATTCCTTAGTAGTTTCCAAGAGATAACATATTATGTCTTTTAAAGGTCCAAAAAAAATATTTTTTTAGAAATTACATGAACAAGGAAACATAATTCTTGTTTATAGAAATCACACATAGATAGCTTATCTTAAAGGCTATGTTTGCACAATATTACTAACACTATAGAAAAGTTTTCCTTATGATCCAATTTTATCCAAGAATACACCATAATATCATTAATGAACACCACCAAAAATAAATAAAAATTCTTTTGAAACATCCAATTCATAAATTCCATAAATACTGCTAATGAATTTATAAGGCTAAATGTAATAACCACATATTCATAATTTATATAACATCTCTTAAATGCTTTATTTGGAATATCCCCTTCTAAATTTTCATTTGGTGATATACCGATTGTAAATAATTTTTATATAACCATGAGACACCAATCAATTGATCAAATATATCACAAATTGATGGATTAAGATATCAATTATTTATCATAACATGGTTGAGTTTATAACAATCCACACAAACCCAAAGAGTTTTATCTATCTTATTTACAAAAAGAATCAATACTTCCCATAGGGATCTACTTGGTCAAATGAACCATTTTCATTACAATTCTTCTAGATAGACCTTAAATTACCTTAATTCCATAGGTTCCATTCTATAAGAAAATTGGAAAATAGGACTGGTACCTGAAAGGAGATCAATCATAAATTCCACTTCTCTTTCAGGTATAAATCTAGACAAATTTTTGGGAAATCCATCATGAAATTTTTCAAAGATGGGCAGAAGATTTCTAACTGTAGTTTCATAAATAGATTCAAAGGTAACTATTTCCAACTAATAATAGGTAATCACAACCACCAATACCAATTCCCCATATCTACTAGAATTTACAAACCAATATCCTTTAAAGAAATTATTAAGACTATCCAAGGATTTGAAACTAACTTTCATGGGTATAAAAATTGACGTGATCCTTGGATGATGTCAACCAATCCATTCGCAAAATTAGGTCATAAATATCCATTTATAAATCTAAATAAATCCAAAAACAAATCAAACTCAAGGTTTTTTTATTAAAAACCATACACACTTAAAGGATTTAAATTATCATTTCCAATTTCAATTTCTTCTCAACTGGTGTTCCAAAGACTTCAATGATTTAGTTCATCTGATTCAGCTAGATATGCACTTTCTCAAGCTTTCAATCCCCATGAATAACGGATGGATTCCATTTCATAAATTTGATGGAGTGTTCCACTTTTCCATGTTCATAATTCTTATTTCATTTTTAAATGGATTGAAAAGACTAAATGATTCTTTAGACCCATTTTTGGTTCACCCATGGTTCAAGTGAAACCATATTTTTAGAAGAATCCTAATGTTGATTTATATGATGCATACCCAGTGAAATTATCTATAAATAGAGAAAAATCCATTTAGTTCTCAATTTATAAAAAATTTAGGATTATAAAATCCCAAATCATCATAAATGAAAAGAACTAACCATTCTTTTTGAAATCCAACCATTTTTATTTTAAATTCCATTTATAGAAAATGAACAATGAAGTCATCACTTATTAGAATAATGACTGTACCCACGTGAAAACACATGCTCTTAAAGTATGTTTTAACCTCATTCACACACACCGTAAGAAACTTCCCAAGAGGTCACTAATCCTGTCAATACTATAAGATAAACATAGTTAACTCCAGAGTTATAATTAGTTAGGCTCCTAAAAATAAAGGTTCACCTTTTTAAAATGTGTAGTAAAATTTAACCTTTTTAAGTCTCACTTTTCCAAGGGTGTTAAATTCCCCCACCTTTAATACCCAAAGTCCTTATTGTAGACCCCACACATCATTACTAAGTAGTGTAACTAAACTTATAACTGGATATTGTATATGATATTATTTGTAACATCCCACAAAAATTCATTGGATTGAGAATACAAAGAGTGACACTAAACTTAAGTGATATTACCTATACAAAAAAGGATAGCAATAAATTCTAAGGCTCTAAGATATCATTGGGGGATGATTTTCCCTAAGAAACGAGACAACCTATTAAGAAAATATATAACAACCAACACAAGCTATATGATGCATGATTAAAATTAATAAAACCTAAATATAAAATGAACAAAATAGAAATATCAGAGTGATAATGAAACATGATGTATCAAAATAAAAAAACCACAGGAAAACAAGACACAAATACATCCAATTGACATGACCCCAAGTACCACCTAAACTAGCTCCAAGCATTATCACCACCTATCATTCACATAGTATCAAGATGCATCTCTAGATAAATATGACACCATTACCTTATTTGTATCTTGGTATATTACATTTATAAAGTCACCACAATTACCAAAAAAGGGAAAGCTTATATTCAATAAGAAGTCCATAGAGACTTACCAAGACAAGACACTAGGATAGAATATATTAGGCCATTTTATATAAAATAGTTCAAAATAAGTTAAAAAGTGTATATATAAAGCTATGAGAGAAACCAATCAATAAAACTTGAAACATGATTATTTTCATCCATTACTGTTTGGTACAACCTTTCCCATGTTCACACTCACACAACCATATACATAAACACAAGAATACAATCAACCATAAACTAGACCATAGAATCAATCTTGGTTTTTTCATTGATGGTGGTACATCATGACCATAATCCATCGAACATTGATGTAGGTACTCTATGACCACAATCCATCTAACCATAAACACATGCCAACCCATTATGCTAATATACACACAATTTTTTTTCCATAAAACAACCTTCCTCTGAAAACATTTTAATAGATATTTCTTACATCCGTACCATTTCATAATTTTTGAATTAATATTTTAAAATTATAAACAAAAGTTTATTTTAAAAAATCCTTCAAAATATCCATTTTCCCAAAACTGAAAAACACACACCCAAATAGATTCTATAAATAATCAAACAGTGATACCATAGAATATATAGTAAAAACAATTTATAAATACCAAGAGTTCATGTTCTAGAAAAGTGAAGATAAGAGTGAATCCACCAACCTCAAATTTGATTGATTGGAATTAAGGATCAAATATGATTCCACCAGTATCAACCCTTCCTTCCATTTATCTATTAAAACCCAAGAGTATCTCATTAAAAAAATCAACCACCTAGATCTAGGTATTCCAATACCTATTTATACTTTAGATCAAGAAAAACTAAGGATATCCACAATATGAAGGAAGAACATAATCCTAACCTCTAAATTCCATTACAAAACACTTGAATATCTTAAGTAATTGGAGTTTAGACATCAAATATCATTGAAAAATACCTATGATATCCATGGAATTCAAGAGGATAAGAGTAATCACCCAAAAGAGGAATTACATGTTCTTTATGGGATTTTATACCCAAACAGAAAACATAAGAACATGGTGAAGAGTACTTCACACAAATTCAAAAAATTGAAAAAACATTAGGCCATTACATAGTAGAAGGGACCATGCCACAATGGTGTTGGTCAAAGGCACATCTGAGATCTGCGATGAGCTCCACACCATAGATCCAGAAATCTAAATAAAGGGCCATGGTGAAGCCAAGGCCAATACACTATAGGACCCAAGTATGATGAAGGGGGTTACATTGCAACCTTTCTCTATGATGATAATAACCTGAAAAAAACAAGTATCACCAAACTCCTACTCCTATCACCCTATGCTACAACTGATATCTCCATGTTAATGAACCCACCAGTTCTTCACCATAGTCTAACTCCATGGAATATCCATGTAAAAAATTACACTGGCACTAAAATATCATTCAGACTCTTCCAACACCGCATCACATACCCCCACACTATATAAAATCTCCTTATAGTGTATGATATCCCTCCATGCAATAGAATAGATTTAAAGTTCAAATTAACTCACCTAACTCATCTAAACACTTCCAGTAACCTAACTGATTGACTCCAACATACATGAAAACACATAAGATAATGGTGTACCTCAAATTGGGGGTGTTATAGATGTAGTTTGGGTAATTGTGGATCATTTGATGAAGGATTATAATTTTCTACCAAAAAAATAGGCTCCTTCATTTGATTATATTAGAATGTTATATTTCTAGGAACATACGAAGCTTCCCAAAATACTCGCCAATACTATTTTTAAAAGGTACTCAAGATTCACATCTCATATTTAGTGGGGTTTAGTGAAATTTGGTTTGAGAAGCTAAATCATGTATTAATATCCACCTATAGATTGATGTCATGTTTGAGAAAACTATAATCATCCTAACTGATATGTTATGGGAATATGTTATGAAAAAATAGTGGCTTGTGGGAGGATCACCTATCATTTATAAGATTTTTAAATAATAATAAATAGAAATTATTTCTTCAAATGACACTTTTCGAAGCATTATACAAGTGACCATGTCATTATACCTTATTATAGAAAACTATAAGTGGGTCCTTAGTGATTGGGACCTTCATAATCTATGATATGACCAAACGTGTTAATTTGATTCAAAAATTGATTGTAATAGATTAATGTTACCAAAATTAATATAATAATTGGTGAATGTGACTCTTAGAATTTTACGTGGGTGACAATTTATTTCTTTGGGTATCATATGTTTAGGTCACCAAGGAATGAGAAAAATGGTGAAATGAACTCTATGATATTATGATCATTTAAATATTTTATCCAATTTTAAAGAAGCATCCTATCAATAGGATCTACTTCTTAAATTTAGTTCCATGAAAATTAATTTCCATGTTTTCCAAATAAGAAAGTAAATTTCAAAACATTGACATGTGATTTATTATAATAAGGTTGAGCATGAGACCAATGTTTATTATATATATAATTCCATTGGCATTGTCAATTGAAAATAAAAATTATTACAATGAAACTTTATTTAGTTGGTTTAGGTATTATGGAAACATGAAAATATTCATTATGAGACTTGGGATAAATAATTGAAATGAAAATAAAATTCTTAAACTTGATTCTTATAGAAGAAAATTGAAGCTTCTCAAACATAGGAAACCCAATAATAGTAAGGTTATATCTTCCCCAAAATTTATAAGAAGGTAATTGTCCTTAATTTTTGAACATTTCAATTCATTCTAGGGATATTTGAATTTAAAAATTATATCATGGGTTTGATGAGGTTTTAGGATTTTGAGGGAAAAAGTGGAAGGGGGTGTGGTGTAGTAAGCATATGGTACTTGATGACTTAGTACTGGGTACACGGTGGATCACCTGAGGTGCTGATTGCTCTATTAGGGACATTGGGTACCCGATGGATTAGTACTAGGTACCCAATAACATTTTGAAAAAATTTCCATAATAAAGTAAAAAAATTACATTTTAAACCCTTCCATTAACGTTTTAATTTATCTTCTTTCGAATTTCACTTCATTTACCCTTATTTTAGCCTTTATTAGGGTCTCCCTTTCCACTATATATCTCCATCTGGTGTAACCATTCCTTCATGATCTAAGGAACTTCATTGGGTCATGGGAGATCCTTTTCCTTAAGTTATGGTATTTTATTCCCTTCATTTCCCTTATTGTAGTGTTTTATAATAGTAGTGTGTATACCCTCTATTTCCTAAATTACTTGGTTTTTTGAATTATTAATTTTATTTAATCTCTCTTGGACTTTGTTGGAGTGGGAGGTCATATTGGGAAATACCAAGGTTGATCCTATGATTCATTCGGAGGATAATTCATCAACCATAGACCCCAAGTAACTGTTCTATAAACTAATCAGTAGGAGAACACATTCCTTCTCTTATATTCATTAAGGATTGAGTTAGTGATGACATAGAGATGAGTGAATTTGATAAAAACTTTGGGGTTTTATTCTAAAAATGTTTTTATAAAATGTTTTTATAGATAAATAGGATATAATAATTTATAACTTGGTTATATTTATTTATTAAAATGTCATTTTTTGTAATTTATTCCTTATATCATGTTTGGGTAATGATAATATATGTTTCACATTTTCTTTTATAGAAAGATTTAAATACTAGTCCTGACTAGTGTCTATATTTCTTCAAAAAACGATTGAAATTTACGGTTTTAATATTTACACATGTTATGGTATCATGTATTTAAAATTAGTATAATATTCTTGAAAGGTGTTTGTTATTATTTTTTAAGAAAGGTTATATGGTACCCCTATCTTAGATGATAGGTGGGTGGAATGGGATGGAATCACAACATTTTTACTCCATTATAACCCATAATTTGAATATGATATTTATCTTAGATAACTTTACTATATTATACATCATTCCCTACCCCCAAATGGGATTATTATTTCACTCTAACATATATAATGATTAGTCTTATATCATAGTTAAGAAAAAAAAGTTTTGATAGGTTTAGTCCCTCCTAGTATAGAGATTTGTTTAATTATGTTATAAATTTATTGATCTAAATTACTAAAATAATGTTGATAATTTCACTATTTATCTATTCCTAAGAATTTACTCAATTTCCCCATAGACTTCTGTTTATGAGAGTTAGAAAAGGGTGGGTGGTCATGAGTCTGAGTAACCTATAATGGAACCTTATTTGGGTTCCCATAAGTGTGGTGGGGATAATAATCCTTTCATTCTCATAAAAAGTACACTAAATAATAATATTATTCATATAGACACTAATGGAAATTCTTTCAATATGGTATTATGAAAGGAAAGAGAAAATTGGAACTTAAGAGGGGTTTTAACATATATTTATAGCTCTAGTAAACATATAATCTCATTTTCATGGTTGTGTGTTTTTTTTCTTGAGTAAGGTATAAAGGGTAACTCTAGTGTTGACTTATTAAATGAATTTTTGAGGCGTTGGTTACATATAATGGGTGAACCTATGGGTCAGAGATACAATAATTGTGAAATTCCTTAGGAGGATCAATTTGATTATTATGGGAGATCCACCTAGTGAGTATTCATGAGTTAAGTGACCTATGATTGATTTATCTCGGGGCTTGGAATTTGTTGTGGGCTTATGATATTCCCTCTATGGTTATGTCACCAAATAAGGGATGACTATTAAGATGGATTAAAATTTATGGAATTTAAAAATGATGGTATTTCTTGAATATGAGTGGTATCCTCTTGAGGATAGGTTAGCTTATTATTGTCCAATAGATGGTGTAATTTAGAAGTTTAGGCATGGGATTATGGGTTAAGGACTAGGTTTCAACATTACATGAGATATTAGTTTAGAGAGGCACTAGATGTACTTGGAATGATATATACTACTAAGTTATGGGTATTCAATGATGAATACTATATTGATAATGATATTCTTCATGGGATAGTATCCATATATGTTAGGATATAAATTTCATAGAGTGTAATGGATTATGACTAAGGGATAAATATTAAGTGAAAAAATCCCATGATTTTTAATGCGATCAAATTATTATTCATTTTTTTTAATTTTGTGGTGATATATCATTCACCCTTAGGTATAATTATGATATATAATTCAGACTTGGTTAATATAGTGATATAGCCTTCACATTTGTTAGTACGGTGATATATCATTCACTATGGTTAATATGGGGACATATCATTCATTCTTGGTTGGTATAGTTATATATAGTTCACATGATGCATGAATATAGTGATATATCATTCAACCATGTTATATAATAATAGAGATATATCATTTAAACTTGGTCACTATGGTAATATATCATTCACTCTTGGTTTGTATGGTAACATATTATTCACCTTGGTTAGTATAGTGATATACCATTCACCTAGGTTGTATGAGTATGGTGATATTTCATTCACACATGTTATTGAGTATAGAGATATATAATTCACCAAGGTTGTATGAGAGTATGGATATATTATTCACCTAGGTTATATGAGTATATTGATATAATGTTCACCATTTGTTATTATAGTGATATATCATTCACTTGATGTATGAATATGGTGATATATAATTTTACTAGGTTATATGATTATAGTGATATATAGTTTAACAACGGTTAGTATGTTGATATATCTTTTATCCTTGGTTAGTATGGTGATATATAATTCACCTTGGTTAGTATAGTGATATATCATTCACCCATGTTATAATAGTGCAGTGGTATATCATTCAACCTAGTTAAATAGTATTGTGATATATTGTTCACATATATTTTATAAGTATGGTGTTATATCATTCATTTAGGCTGTATAAGTAAGGTGTTATTTCATTCACCTAGTTTATAATCGATTGTGATATATTATTCACCTACATTATTCATTACGGTCAAATATCATTATCCAATGGTTATATAAATAGTGGAAAATTATTCACCTATAGTTTAGTATTATTGTGATAAATCATTCATTATTATTTTATTTACATAGTGATGAATCATTCACTGTTACTTATTATTATGATATGTGATAACCCATTCACTCTCCCATTGTTATTAGACTATGGAAATACTTATACCATTTTAGTACTATCTAAAGTGGGTATGTGTTTACTGTATAGATACTTCTTGAGTACCTCGATTCAAAATGTGTTATGAATATGATTCAATTAAGGATTTTGTTTCATTAAAATTATAATTACTATAAGTTATACCATTTTTTTGGAAAACTGAGTTTTATTCTCACAACCATCATAACCATCACAACTTCCTTAGTGATTCTGTATTACTTATTGTTGACTTAAAGGTTAGGGAAAAAACCCTAGTATTGATGAGATAGTTAGAGGAGGTCTGTAGGGATTTCATTATCAGTTCAAGTTGAGGCTGATGATAGTATAGTGGTTATACATATTGTTTTATTTTTTTATTTTCTTCTTGTAAAATATCTGATGAACCTCCATGTGATCTAGAACTACTATATGGTTTAATTATTTATATGAGTACATTTATTATGGAATGGTGGGTCTTTTTTACTATGAAAATTTGTCCAATATAATTTTATATTACTATGATTTTGTATTGGTTTAGTATTTTCTATTTATTTATCTATTATTATTATTATTATGCTGATGGTAAATTCTCCCAATATGGTTTTATTCAACCCTCATAACTAATCAGTAATTTCTATCGTACATGGAGGTGTTCTTGAGGCCATATATCATCTCAATATAGAAATGTATGTGTTAACTAAGATAGAGATATTAAAATACATTATCAAAGCATTTTTTTTGTATATTTGGATATTTGGGATATTATAGTTAAAGATAAGACTTGTAAAAACTATGAATTAATGCAATATTTGTTTCTAGCTTGCATAAACATCTTCTTTATTCTTGGTTTTTAGAGAGTTGGTATTAATTTTATTGAATTTTACTATTATTTCTTAGCCATTTTGAATTTTAAAATTTTGATGTTTATGATTATTGATTTTTGATTTTATCTGTAAAGACTCAGAAATTTCCATGTATTTTTTTTAATTAAATTGGAATTTTACGAGTCCGTGAAAATTGATGGCGCATGATTCTGAGGCCCGGTGTTCCTGGAATAAATTTTTGAAGTTTTGTTCGGGTACGTTCAGTAAACGTACGAGTGGGTTTTTCTAAATTTTGAACCGTTGATGGAAATTGAAATCCGAGGCCACCGTTGAACTCACAACGCCGGTATTTGCTCAAGGAGATTTTTACCTCGATGACAGTGGGTCAAGAATAAAAGATAGTTATTGGGTTTTTCATGGAAAATAATAAAATAAAATGAACTTCACTTTATTTTTTGTGAGCCACCATGTGGATGTTGGAGGTGGGGTCCACTATAACTAAACCTCCTTGTGGGAGTTGAAGTGTGGGGACCACCCGACCATAACCTCCCACGAGAGGTTAGGGTGGTGGGGCCCACCCAAACCTAACCTCCCACGAGAGGTTACGATGGTGGGGACCACCTGAGACTAAACCCCCATTTTAATTGTGGAAAACCTCTCAACTCCCCTCATTAATAAGGGAGAGTTTCTCCACCCCTCCTTTAATGGTGTCAACCCTTCCTCTCTTTTAATTGTGCCAACCTCATGAATTAATTAATTAGATCCAACCTAATTAATTCACCGAATTTTGAATTCTTATGCCAATGACTTAAAAGATTTTTTATAAACCATTATTCTTGGATACCTATTCTTTTTTTTGGCAAAGGAGGAAGGGGATTTTGAGAGAAAATCTCTCACCAACGATGAACGAAGAACATGTTCTTCCAACAAATAACATGTTCTTCCAACAAAGAACACCGAAAAGGAGCATCTTTGACTTCTTCCTCGGAAGAACCTTGAAGAAGAAACCAACGTGGGAAGTCTTCAACGACCGACCCTCCATCCTCATTGTCATCAACGAATCGACACATGAGCTTGGGATTGGAAGTGCGCGGCGGACACGACGAATGATGATAACTCTGTCTTCTTCCCTGCGACACCATCAAAAAACAACAAAAAAAATTAGGGGTTTAATTTAATTTAAGTATGATATTATTCCCTTGTTAATTTTCTTCCAAAACAAAGAACGCGGACCAACTTATTATCAATTTGATCTGCATATGTGTTTCCTTGCAGGTTGGGAATATTTTGTTAATAAGGGATTATGAGATTTGATGTTTTTAAGATATATTCCATGCTCGTTGTTGTGCTTCATTCTTGTAAGCCAATTTCTATCACCCTGATTGCGGAGGGTGCGGACCAAACCAAAGTGGTCCGACCCCTCTGTCGATCTCCTTTGTGGTGTTATTCGAAACAGAGAAAAGCGATGTCAATGGAGATGAAGGCGATGAAGGCAACAGTCGTGCTACCTACGACCTCCGCAACCTGTGCTGCCCTCGCTGGCCACCTCGCACCCTAGCCGTTCCACCCTCACCGACCGCACTTTTCATGCCGTCTACGCCGCCCTGGCAGACCACACCACACATGTCGGCCGCACTACCCTCACCGGCCGCGCCGCCTCGCCGCCTCGCCAGCCGCGCCGCCCTAGTTGGCCACGCCCCTCCCGAGCCCCGGCCAAGCCGGCCTCCGCAAGACCTGCGCACCCCATGGATCCACCGTCCGTGCACCCCACGTACTCCGTGCACCCCTCGCGCCCTGCACCGCCGCTGGCCGCAACGGCATGCCGGCCTCCGTGCGCCCCGCGGCTCCGCTATCTGTGCGCCCCGCAGTGCCCCGACCGAGCTGGCCTCCCGGCCCTTGCCGCTTCACCCCGATGTCAGGCCGAGCCGGCCCGATCCATCCCCTCACAACGCCCTCCGGGCGAAGCCATTCCCTCATGTTTCCCTCCAGGCCGAGCTTCCCATGAGGTGCCCTTTGGGCCGAACTGCCTTCACGTTGACCCGTGGCCGGTCCACGCCGTCGCGACCGGTCCGCGCTCTCTCAGCCCTCCGCGGCCCCTCATGGCCTACTGGGTTGGGCACAATGGACCGGGACGAACCTAATGGGATGGCCCACCTAACGGGCCGGGCCAAACCCAATGGGTCAGGCTGGGTCGACCCAGACCAGATGTTGGGTCGAGCCGGGTCGGACCGGACCCGGGCCCATTACGACCCGTTCACTTTCTTTTGGCAATATCGTTGGCACCAGATGTCCATTTGACGAATCATCAGTGACACTATTAATCTTAGAGCATGGCAGTCCCTTTAAGTATATTCCACTGGAGTTTGGGTATAGTTGATATTTGGTCAAGTTGGATCGTGTACGAATCAAACCTGGCCCCTGGGACTAAAAGGCTAATAACTCACAGATCGGGCGTCCGATTGACGCACTGTCAGTTGCGTTGAGACCCCAATGACGTGGCAGACATTTGAGATACTTTTTCATGGAACTTCTTGACAGTTGGAGTATCGACCAGTCGCTCAGGGAGCAGATATTTCTAGAGACGAGCGGTTAGAGTGCAGAGACCTAGTAGCTGGCTAAGACTTGATGACTGCTGACCAATTGACTTGGAGTGACTCGACTAGCCCAGTGGGAAGCACCTGGTTGTGGTGTCAGAACCATGATGGAGGATCACCTATTTGTGGAGGCAAACCTGCGGTACTCGATAGGATAAGTACCTCTACAGGCTATTAGGGGGAGCGCCTGGTTGTGGCGGCAGACCCATGGTGAGGAGCGCCTTGGTGACGCAGCAGACCCACAATACTCGACAAGAGGAGTACCTCAACAGTCTAAGGTTAATGTCAATTGCCTTGGTGTCATGACAGACACACTATACTCAATAGAGGCGGATTTCTCCAGCAGCCGCAGTTTCGATAATGTGAATAAAATCCTAGTTGAGTTGAGTCAGTAACTTTTGTGTTTTCCTCATGATTGAGACGAATTACTTGATAAATTAGGTATATGTATGTGCATATACCTAAGTGGGGTTATCTGTTGATTTCATACTTTTTGGTTTATCTTTATTAGATATTTTGAGACCTTTAGGGTCTCGGGGTCCCTACTGAGTATCTTTATACTCACACCTGCACAGGTTATGCCCGCACCTCATTGTGTTGGATACAGATGATGGATAGCACTGACTGAGGCTGAGAGTACCAGGACTGGACGGTACCTAGGGTGGACCTTACGGCGTGACGGTACACGGAAGAGACAGACAAACATGGAGTGCTGAAGAGGTGATATGTACCTACCCTTCTGTTTGGAACCTCGGAGGACGATCCTGCATCAGTTTTTCTTTTCTTCTGTTGTACTTTCAGTTTCTTGTACTTTACTGTTGGGCTTGTATTTCTGGCCCCTTTTACTTTTAGCACACTTTTGTTATATAGTTTTACTTAGTTTTTTGTTTCCAGCTTCTTCTATGTTGTGTGTGTTTATAGGTTATAAAGGCAATACCTTCCCAGTTTTAGGGAATTATACCTTTAGTGCTAGTCACTAGCCCCTGGCCTATGGAAAGCGGGCTTGGGGTAGTCACAGCACGGGCCCCTGGGGGTGGGTTGTGACAAATTGGTATCAGAGGAGTCAGTTCTACCATATAACTTAGGACTATGATCTTTTCTATGAAACAATAGTGTTAAGTGTAGTAAGTGTGGTTTTTAGTTTAGGGAGTCCAGTGTTGGTCTGGTGGCCAACGTATCCAGACACCATTACCCTGACTTCTGATTTCTAACTTAGTGCATGAAAACACTGATTGGATGTGTGTTTACAAAGGTTTTCTTTAAGTCATCTCAACCAGGTTATCTCACCAGGTATAATCTTTTGACCGTGTCGCATCTGTTTCTTTAACAATTCCTCCCCATAGACGACTAGCTAGAGTCCCGAGATTTGTATGCACAGATAGCCCACCGAGTGACGTGGCCTCGGTGCAGGGCCCTTTTCTAGTAGAGGCACCAGCGGTACAAATTACCATTGCGTTATCGATGCTACCATCCCCAACAGAAGATGGTGCACATCACTTGAGTGCATTTCACGAGTTCCAGCACCAGAGGCCACCCAGGTTTAGGGGAGAGACAGACCCACAGGCGGCTGAGGATTGGATGGAGGCTGTGGTGAGAGTTTTCCGACTGGTAGGGACACCATCCGACCTCATGGTGATTCTTGCTGCCAGCCTTCTACAGGAAGCATTGGGAAGATGATGGAGTTTGATGATCTAAGTTCAAGACGAGATGACACTTCTCTGAGCAGACTTTGAGAGCCTGTTTTGGGCAGAGTTTTTCCCAGCGACTCTTCGCGCAGTGCGCATTTAGGAGCTACTTCGTCTTCAGTAGGGCAACATAAATGTAGCTCAGTACTCAGTGAGGTTCACAGACCTCTCACTCTACTCCACTGATATAGTACATGACCCATTCTTCAGGCCTTGAACCTTCGAGTAGGGACTCAAGTAGGAGATCATGGCTTCAGTGATCTCACTTAGCAACCGACGCATGTAGGGGTATTAGAGAGAGCCCCCTTAGTGGAGATTTTTCTTGATAATAAGTCTCCAGTAGTGAGATCCACCACTTGTCGACATGTAGCAGAGTCTTCTATAGATGATAGCAGACAGATGTCACAGAGTTCCAAGAGGAACAGACCTATAGGTGGATGACCGCATGACCCAGGACCAGTTTTGTGGGGCACCCGGAGTAGAGACATACATACCAGGAGTAGGCAGTTGTTCACATGCGACGGGCAGGATCAAATGGCTTGTGACTGTCCGACCCACCATTCTGATGATCAGTAGATGGTCAAAGGACTTCCCAGGTAGAGAGAGATAAATATTCGATTGAGGCGGTCCAAAGGGAGTAGGCAGACGTGGCAGAGGAGCGAGCTGTGCAGCTGGCGGTGGATGAATTTTTGAGGTGTTACCACCACCACCACCATGAGGTCCACCCCGACCGTAGGGAGCAGGTGGACAGGGGAAAGATCAGCTCTAGGAAGTTGATTCCTACAGTCATGATGCTCCAGAGATGATACGAGGTACCATTTTTGTCTATTCCTCCTTAGTTGCAGTTCTTATAGACACAGGTACCAGTCACTCTTTAATTTCCACTACCCTTGTTCGGAGCTCGAAGATTCCGACAGAGCCGTTGGCTCAATCCTTATGGCTAGAGGCTCTTATGGGAGCAGACTCGATGATTACGGACTGGTGATGATAGTGTGATATTACTCTAGGAGGTTAGAGCTTCTGCTGGGATCTCCTACTAGCGGTGTCGAGTCCTTACAACATCATCTTGGGTATGGACTAGTTATCTATAGTCCATGCTCATATTCACTGTATTAGGCACAAAGTGTAGTGTGTCTGCACAGATGGGACCAGTTTTACCGTCACCGACGAGAAGGGAGCCTTTGTAGTGTAGGATGGACTTGCCCAGAGGAGAGTGCAACCAATCACTCATCAGTTGGCTTGCCTTACCCTCAGAGTAGTTGATGTGGAGAGTCTGAGCTATCCTGTAGTGGTGGACCAATACATAGATGCTTTCCCTGATGACGTTCCAAGTCTACCCCCTCACAGGGAGGTAGACTTTTACATTGACTTATACCCTGAGACATCACCGATATCTACTCTAACATATCAGATGGCTCGTGTGGAGCTTTTCGAGCTACAGTTACAACTTGAGGACTTGCAGGGGAAGGGATTCATCCGGCCCAGTGTTTCTCCCTGGGCAGCCCTGATTTTTTTCACCAAGAAGGTGGATGGGAGCTTGAGGATTTGTGTTTTCTATTGGCACTTGAACTAGGTGACTATGAAGAACAAGTACCCACTCTCGAGGATTGATGACATATTTGATCAGCTAAAGGGAGCACAGTGGTTCTTGAAGATAGACCTCAGAGCAGGATATCACCAGCTCATAGTTCGAGATGAAGATGTGAATAATATGGCCTTAAGATGTCTGTACATCCACTATGAGTTTTTGGTTATTCCATTCAACATAACCAACACTCTAGCAGTGTTCATGGGACTCATTTATAGGATCTTTCATCCATACCTCGATCGCTTTGTCGTAGTCTTCATCAATGAAATTCTGATCTACTCGACTACTGAGGATCATGCCTATCACTTGAGGGTAGTACTGGACACACTCCGAGAGCACTGGATTTATGGTAAGCTCTCGAAGTTCCAGTTCTAGATCTGAGAGGTTCACTTTCTAGGACATGTCATATCGGAGGCTGGAGTTGTAGTGTATCCAGCAAAGATTGAGGCGGTACTTGCTTGGGAGTCACCTAGAAGTGTGACGGAGGTACGTAGTTTCCTAGGTTTGGCTGGTTATTACTGGAGGTTTGTGCCAGAAATCTCCATAGTTGCAGCACTGCTATCATCCTTGATGAAGAAGGGGAAACCCCTTGTGTGGTCGGGGAGATACCAGCAGAGCATTTAGGAGCTGAGGCAGAGACTGACTAGTGCCCCCATACTAAGGCTTCCAGAGGAAGGTGTAGGGTACATAGTCCACTACGACACATCAGGGACCAGACTCGGATGTTTCCTGATGCAGGAGTGAGCAGTGATCGGATATGGATCTCGTTAGTTGAGACTACATGAGTAGAACAATGCTACCCAAGATTTGGAGTTAGTAGTAGTGGTCTCCGCCTTGAGGATGTGGTGACACTATCTGATGGGAGAAAATTTTATTGTGTACGCTGATCAAAAGAGTCTCAGGTATATCTTATCTCAGAAGGAACTGAACCAGAGACAATGACTTTGGCTTGAGTTCCTCCAGGACTATGACTTCGATATAGTCTATACTCCTGGGAAGGGGAACATTGTTACCGATTCACTCAGCATGAGATCTGGTATACAAGTGCTAGGCGATGTGACAAAGAAACTAACTGATTTATAGATATCCTTTGTGGATAGAGATAGAGCAACCTTCCTTCAGTCTCTTGCAGTCACTCCCCCACTTCTTTAGCGAGTCAGGGAAGCGCAGCGTGGGGACACTGACTGCGAGACATTACGTGCCCAAATATCCACTGGGCAGGAACCTGATGGATTTTCTGAAGGTGGGAGCATATCATCCTATTCAGTGGATGTACTATGGTACCAGTGTCACTTCAGAAGGAAGTTTTGAGGGAGTTATGCACATCCCCTCTGTTGGTACATCCAAGAGTGAAAAAGATTTACCAGGACCTCCGACGACAACACTGGTGTCCGGGAATGAAGAAGGCAGTTGTAGAGTTTGTCTCTCGGTGCGTCACTTTTCATCAAGTGAAGGTGGAACACTAGGTACTAGCAGGCTTGGTTTAGACTTTAGAGGTCCCATAGTAGAAGTGGGATGGTATATCCATGGGTTTTGTGAAAGGAATTCCACGTACATCCAGAGGTTATGACTCGATCTGGGTGATCGTCGCCCGACTCACCAAGTCGGACCACTTCTTACTGATCAGAGAGTAGGGTTCAGTAGAGAGCCTGGGACGCCTCCATATGCAGGAGATTGTGTGGTTACATGGATTAACTTCGATGATTGTCTCCGATCATGATGCACATTTTACTTCCCAACTATGGAAGGGGTTGCAGGAAGCTTTTGGGACGCAGCTTCATTTGAGCACCACCTTCCATCCTCAGACGGATGGATAGACTAAGCGGACCCTTCAGACCCTCAAGGACATTCTGTGTGATTGTGTTATCGAATTCGATCGCAGCTGGTAGGATCACTTGGATTTGGTGGAGTTTTCATACAACAACAACTATCACTCCACCATTATGATGACACCTTTCGAGGTGTTGTATTGGTGACCATGCAGATCACCTTTGTGCTGGACTGACCCAGGGGAGTCAGCACTACTAGGACCAGAGATGGTACGGGATACCATAGAAAAGGTGCAGATCATCTAGGAGCAGATGAAGACTACATAGAGTATGCAGAAGTCGTATTCTGACAAGAGACAGAGACCTATAGAGTTCGAGGATGTCGACCACCTCTTTCTACGGGTCTCACCTCGATGAGGTCTATGAAGATTTGGCCAAGGTGGAAAGTTATCTCCGAGATTAATCGGACCTTTTTTGGTCCTCAGTAGAGTTGGCGAGGTGGATTACCACTTAGCACTTCCACCTTAGTTGCATCGTGTGCACGCCGTCTTCCACGTATCCCAACTGAGGAGATTAGTGGATAACCCTTCCCACATCATTGACCATGGCGAGTTGGACGTCGACGATGGAGTGAATTTTACGGAGGTTCCAGTAGAGATTGGGGATCGATAGGAGTGGGTCCTTTGTGGATGGTTGATACCTCTGGTGTGTGTTCTCTGGAAGCACGGGATCCTCCAAGAGACCACATGGGAGCGGGAGGCTCATATGCGTGCTCAGTATCCCCACTTGTTCCCTTTGTTTTGAGTTGTAGCTTATGGGGACGTAAAGCCCTGATGTGGGGAGAATGTAAAGACCTGGAAATTTTCATGTAATATTTTTTAATTAAATGGGAATTTTAAAAGTCCTCAAAAATTGACGGCACGTGATTCCGAAGTCCGGTGTGCCCGAAATCAATTTCTGAAGTTTTGTTTGGGTACGTTCAGTAAATGTATGAGCGGGGTTTTCTAACTTTTGAACTGGTGCTCAGAATTCAAATACGACGGCACCATTGAACTCGTAGCGCCAATATTTTCTTAAGGAGACTTTCACCTCGACGACAGTGGGTCGAGAATAAAAGATAGTTTTTGGGTTTTTTATGGAAAATAATAAAATAAAATGAACTTCACATTTTTTTTGAGTCACCATGTGGAAGTTGGAGGTGGGGTCTACCAGAACAAAACCTCCTTGTGGGAGTTGAAGTGTGGGGACCAACCGACCATAAACTCCCATGAGAGGTTATGGTGGTGGGGCCCACCCGAACCTATCCTCCCGCGAGAGGCTACGATGGTGGGGATCACCCGAGACTAAACCCCCATTTTAATTTTGGAAAACCTCTCAACTCCACTCATTAATGAGGGAGAGAATCTCCACCCCTCCTTTAATGGTGTCAACCCTTTCTCTCTTTTAATTATACCAACCTCGTTAATTAATTAAGTAGATCCAACTTAATTAATTCACCCAATTTTGAATTCTTATGCCAAGGAATTAATCAATTTTATATAAACTGTTATTCTTGGCTACATATTCTTTTATTGGAAAAGAAGGAAGAATATTTTGAGAGAAAATATCTCGCCGATAAAGAACGAAGAACACGTTCTTCCAACGAAGAACGCCGACAAGGAGAGTCTTAGACTTCTTCCTCAGAAGCACCTTGCAGAAGAAACCGACTTGGGACGTATTCAATGACCAACCCTCCCTCCTCATCGTCATCAATGAACTGACGCACAAGCTCGAGATTGGAAGTGCGCGGTGGACGTGACGAACAATGACAACTCTGTCTTCTTCCCCGCGACACCTTCAATGAATAATGAACAAAGGTAGGGGTTTAATTTTATTTAAGTATTATATTATTCCCCAGTTACTTTCCTTCTTAAACAAAGAACATGGACCAATTTGTTATTAATTTGATCCACAGATGTTTTTCCTTATGGGTTGGGAATATTTTGTTAATAAGGGATTATGGGATTTGATGTTTTTAATGTATCTTCAATGCTTGTTGTTGTGCTTAATTCTTGTGAGACAATTGCTATCACCCTAAATGCAGAGGGTGTGGACCAAACCAACATGGTCCGACCCCTCCACCGATCTCCTTTGTGGTGTTCTTAGAAATGAAGGAAAGCGACGTCAATGGCGACGAAGGCAACAGCTGTGCTACCCGCGGCCTCCGCGACCCGCACCGCCCTCGCCGGCCGTGTCACACCCTGGCCGCACTGCCCTCGCCGACCGTGCTTCCCACGCCGTCCATTTCTCTCTCGCTGCCTCGCTCGACGCGCCACCCTCGCCGACCGTACCTCTCCCGAGCCCCAGCTGAGCCGGCCTCCGCACGCCCCGCGGCTCCGCCGTCCGCGCACCCTGCATACATCGCGCGCCCCACGCGCCTTGCATTGCTGCTGGAGTAACTGACCAAATGGTCTCCACGAGCCACGCGTGCCCCGCGGCTGCGCCGTCCGCGTGCCCCGCGACGCCCCGGCCGAGCCGGCCTCCGTGCCCTGGTCGCGCCACCCTGGCCCCGGGCCGAGCCACCCCTAGTTGGCGCCTCGTGGCACCCTATGGGTTGAGCCGTGCCCTCAGGATTCCCTCTAAGATGATCTACCCACGCGGTTCCTTCCGTGCCAAACCGCCCTCGCTCCAACCCGCGGCCGGTCCGTGCCCTCGTGATCGGTCCGCGCTCTCGCGGCCCTCTGTGACCCCTCATGACCTGCTGTGTTGGGCCTAATAGGCCGGGCCAAACTTAATGGGTTGGCCTGCCTAACGGTCTGGGCTAGACCCAACTGTTCAGGCTGGGTCGACCCGGACCGAATGCTGGGTCAGGCCGGGTTGGACCGGACCTGAGCCCATTACGACCCGTTCACTTTCTTTTAGCCATATCTTTGGCACCAGACGTCCGTTTGACAAACCGTCAGTGGTGCTGGTAATCTTGGAGCATGGAATTCCCTTTGAGTATATTACACTGGAGTTTGGGGTATAGTTGAGATACGATCGGGTTGGATCGTGTACGGATCCAACCGGGCCCCCAGGACTAAAAGGCTAATAATTCACAGACCGAACGCCCGATTGACGCGCCTTCAGTTGCGTTGAGACCCCTATGACATGGAAACCCTTTGAGAGACTTCATTGTGGAACTTCGTGATAGTTGGAGTATCGACCAGTATCTCGTGGAGCGGATCCTTCCAGAGACGAACAGTCAGAGTGCAGAGACCTAGTAACTGGCTGAGACTTTACGACTTCTAACCAATTAACTCGAAGTGACTCAACTAGCCCAATGGGGAGCGCCTGGTTGTGGTGGTAGACCCACGACAGAGGAGTGCCTGGTTGTGGTGGCAGACCCATGGTACTCGATAGGAGGAGTACCTTTGCAGGCTATTAGGGGGAGCACCTGGTTATGGCGGCAAACCCATGGTGGGGAGCGCCTTGGTGACACAGCAAACCCATGGTACTCGACAGGAGGAGTACCTGTACAGTCCAAGGATAGTGGGAAGTGCCTTGGTGTCATGGTAGGCCCACTGTACTCAACAGAGGAGGAGTTCTCCAATAGTCGTGGTTTTGATAATGTGAATAAAATCCAGGTTGAGTTGAGTCAGTAACTTTTGTGTTTTCTTCTTGATTGAGATGAATTACTTTATAACTTAGGTATATGTATGGGAATATACCTAAGTGGGGTTATCTGTTGATTTCATACTTTGTGGTTTATAATTGTTGGTTTTTTTGTGACCTTGAGGGTCTCGGGGTCCCTACTAAGTATCGTTATACTCACCCCTACACGGGCTATGCCCGCAACTCATTGTGTTGGATACAGATGACAGACATCGCTGACCGAGGCTGAGAGTACTAGGACTGGACAGTACCCGGGGTGGACCTTACAGCATGACAGTACATGGAGGATATGGACGGACCTGGAGTGATGAAGAGGCGATCTATACCTACCCTTCATGTAGGGACCTTGGAGGATGATCCAATAGCGGTTTTTCTTTTCTTCTGTTGTACTTTCAGTTTCTTGTACTTTACTGTTGGGCTTGTATTTTCGTCCCCTTTTACTTTCATCACACTTATGTTATACAATTTTACTTAGTGTTTTGTTTCTATCTTGTGCTCTATTTTTTGTGTTTACAGGTTATAAAGGCAATTCCTTCCCAGTTTTTGGGAATTACGCCTTTGGTGCTAGTCACCAGCCCCTGGCCTATGGAAGGCAGGCTTGGGGTAGTCACGACACGGGCCCCGGGGGATGAGTCGTGACATTATCGTTATCCTAGGGTGGTGAGACATGTTTATAACTATATCATCTTTTACACATTGGATCACATGAAATCTTCTTGCTTGTGTTCTATTTGGGAAATATTCATAAAGAAAAAAATACTTTAGTTATTTAAAAATATAATTGTAAATTACCCGATATTTTTTCAAATAGCTTATTGGAGTCACTCCACCTATCCTATCCCCATATGTGAAGACATTATAGAAACACCGTAGTGTTTATTAGGCCTATACATTATAAATGATGAAAGATTTGAAGATATTTTATCTTTAGGTTTTTTGGGGGAAAGGATTGCTCTAGAAGCGTAGTATCAGGTGAGAGACATTATATAGGCGACGTAGAATTTTCTTTGATAACTTTGACATGTTGATTCTTTTCTTATGAATTTAGTATTGAAGTATTGGATATTTATGTTCTTTTTGGATTTATTTTCGTTACATTATTTACTCTTTATTTATATAATGGTATTTATTCCATACCATGAGAACATTAATTAATTTATGCTCATTGACCATTCCATTATAAGTGATTTGTGTCTTAAGGGATGGTGGATCAAGATTTATAGGAAGATTATTTAAAGTGAATGGTTAGTTTATTTTGTTAATTTAATGTGTTAAGATTAATATCATTTTAATCATAAACCACACCCTATCTGTTAGTTTCGAAGAGATAGTTATTATTTTCAATGGGTGAACTCCAGTGTTATAGATAAGGATGAAATTGCGAGAGTCTTCCTTAATTAATATTTTTTGTTTTGTGATTGAACATAATACACCTAGGTTTTATTATATTACCTTGACCATAAAAATTGAATAGACAAAGGAAGTTTTAATTCTTGATTTCCATGTGGAATTAATTACTCTAATATGTCTTATAATTAATATAATATTCTAATTCATAGGACAAATGAATCACCATCTTTGAAATAAATCTTCTGAAATTAATCCACATCACTATTCATAATTAAGGTTTTTGTTAACTCTATTTAATGATCTGTGCTAAATTTTCATGATACATATATTTGTGAAAAGTCCACTAAGTAAGTTACCACCTTTATCCCATAGGTTAAACCTCGATATTTACAATTCCTATAATAAACTATTGCAGTTTTAGTAGTTATAATTTCATGCATATTAATTTATAAACTTTGAACAATTAACTAAAGACATCATAATTATTAGGAGTTAAATCAAATATAATTATGATAATTTTTACATCAGATAATCAAATTAATTTAGTAGTATCACATTAAAAATTTATGCATTAAATGACTAGAAAGATCAATAATTCCAATCATTAAAACTCATTTGAATAATTTTTAATAGTGATGGCGGACAGGTAGTGGGACTCCCCGGGTGAATTAGGGGGATGGGTTTTTTTTTATTTAAATGGGTCTAGGTTTAGTATATTTAGGAATATGGGTTTGTTGAGCGCCACTTCAAGTGGCGCTTTGCCACCCTTTTTTATGGTTTTGTTTTCTTTTTTTGTTGTTTTAATTTTCTTTCCACCTCATCTCTTTTTAATAAATAATTTCAAAATAAATAAATAAAATTTTAAAAATAATCTTATAAATATGTATTTAAAAATGATAAATTAATTATTATTATATTTATAATTATATAATAATGAAATTATATTTATGTATATATATAATTATATGTGTGTGTATAAATATAATTATGTATATATATAATTAAAAATAAATATTTATAAATATAAATCTATTTATATATATTTTTTAAATAAAAAATATATTTGTAATTATATAATTATAAACTAATCTTTATATATAAATATTTATAATTATATGAATATGAATATATTTAAAATATATAATTATGAAAATATTGTTACATATATATTTAAAAATTATTTATAAATATATTTAATATTCATATATAAATATATATATATATATGTATGTATGTGTGTGTGTGGAGAATTATATTTATAATTATATTTAGAATTATATTGTAATTATAGTTATACTTGTATATTTATAATTATATATTTGTACATATATATATTTACGTAGTTATAAGTAATTATTTATAAAAAAATTGAAATATTGTTAAACGTATAGTCTTTCAATACCACCTACTTGAAACTTAAAAATGTTTCAAGTATGTGACTTTGAAAGCCGATAAAATATAATCTAAATGACCAATATGAATGAAACTTAAAACATTTATTAAAAATATACTAAATAGATGAAAATAAAAAAATTACATAAAAAATGTCGATAGAAAATATTTGATAGGCTTTCAAAACCACCTAGTTGTAACTTAAAAATGTTTCCACTATGTGACTTTGAACGCTATAAAAGATAATCTATATGACCAATATGAATGAAACTTAAAACATTGATTAAAAATATATAAATAGATGAAAAAAAAAACATAAAAAATGTCGACAGAAAATATTTTAAAGGCTTTCAAAACCACCTAGTTGAAACTTAAAAATGTTTCAACTATGTGACTTTGAACGTCTATAAAACATAATCCATATGACCAGTATGAATGAAACTTAAAACATGGATTAAACATATACTAAATAGATGAAAATAAAAAAATTACGTAAAAAATGTTGACAGAAAATATTTTATAGGCTTTCAAAACCACCTAGTTGAAACTTAAAAATGTTGCAACTATGTGACTTTGAACGTCTATAAAATATAATCCATATGACCAGTATTAATGAAACATAAAACATGGATTAAACATATACTAAATAGATGAAAATAAAAAAAATACGTAAAAAATGTCGACAGAAAATATTTTATAGGCTTTCAAAACCACCTAGTTGTAACTTAAAAATGTTTCAACTATGTGACTTTGAACGTCTATAAAACATAATCCATATGACCAGTATGAATGAAACTTAAAACATGGATTAAACATATACTAAATAGATTAAAATAAAAAAATTACGTAAAAAATGTCGACAGAAAATATTTTATAGGCTTTCAAAACCACCTAGTTGAAACTTAAAAATGTTGCAACTATGTGCCTTTGAACGTCTATAAAACATAATCCATATGACCAGTATGAATGAAACTTAAAACATGGATTAAACATATACTAAATAGATGAAAATAAAAAAATTACGTAAAAAATGTTGGCAGAAAATATTTTATAGGCTTTCAAAACCACCTAGTTGTAACTTAAAAATGTTTCAACTATGTGACTTTGAACGTCTATAAAACATAATCCATATGAACAATATGAATGAAACTTAAAACATGGATTAAACATATACTAAATAGATGAAAATAAAAAAATACATAAAAAATGTCGACAGAAAATATTTTATAGGCTTTCAAAACCACCTAGTTGAAACTTAAAAATGTTGCAACTATGTGACTTTGAACGTCTATAAAACATTATTATTTGATATACAATAATTAATTAGTTAGTAATATAATTATTAATTATTATTTGTCATTATAATTATTAATTATTAATGGTTAAGTCACTGTGACAAATTTTGTTTATATTGTACCTGTACTTTATAATTTAATAGTTAATTGAAATAAGTTTTTATTTAATATATTTTTTATTTTCTTGTTATTTGACTTAAACAACAATTACTTATCATAGTGAATAAGTTTTTTAATATATACAACATTACATCCAAAAACATCAACGATGATGCCCCCCCAGTACCACAACGCGGTGTCTGATTGTCATGTTCTCTCCGAGTCCGACGTCCGTGTCGCTCCGGTGTCCTCTCTACAGGTTCCTCCTCTTCTGGTGCTTCTGGTGCCTCCCCATGATGCTGTGTAGAGGACTGACCATAATCATGTGAGGATGCCCCAAAATCATGTGAGGATGCCCCAAAATCATATGGGGTGACATATGGCTCTGAAGCTCCTATAAATGGTAGAAATGGGGTACTGAAGAAGGTCTCGTCTGGAGGAGAGGGGGCCGCCATAAGCTGTGTGACTGCACCCAGATCGAAGTCCATAGTAGTCTGCGGTGACGCCATATGCGGTATATAAGCGTCTCCTTGCTGTGCAAAATCATCAGTCGGCTGGGCGGGATCGTCTCTCTGTGGTGCGACGACATCTGCAGGAGCCGCTCTCGGATGTCGATGTCGTCGCCTCTGCCCCTCCGGATGTGCTCGTCTCTGTCGTCCAGCTGGCGGCGACGGTGGTGGTGCATCCTCCTCAGCAGGCATAACAGGGACATCATCATCCTCAGGTGCTTCTGCCTGAAGATATGGATCATGATATATCTGTGGCTCCTTATCAAAAAAACTGTCACGTATCAACCGGAGATGATCCAATAGAGCCACCACATCCCGATGAACTACCTCCCGTAGAATATATGCATGCTCCTGAGGCTGTGTGGAATGTGCAAGATGACCAATGGCGTCTGCCTGCAAATTAAATAACAATCAAATTAATATCAAAAATGAGTTAAACAAAATTAATAAATCTTAGTAAACATACCAATCGCTGAATGCCAATCCCCTGACGTGTAAGGTGCATGATGGTGTGACGTCAATACCAGTGTGAATAATCCCCCTGATCAGATAAATGAGAGTGTGATGTGATATATCCCTGTGGAAAGATACTGAATCGGGCACGCCTGTCCCAAAGCTGGATATAAGATGCATGATGTCGCCGCCAGTCTGTCGTCTGTCTACCTATAAGCACAATCGAATGTAACTAGGTAGACTGTCGTGGTGCAAGGGGATATGCTGTATAAAACCGAACTGGCGCATGACCCGGTCTGGACGGTGCCACTCAACGATGTGGAAATGAATGAGTGGCACCACTGCAGCACGATCTCCAGCCAAAGCTGTGCAGTATAGTGGAAGTGATGCGTAGACATAACCTATATAAGGAGTCCATGAAACATGAAATGTAAACTCAAAAAATAAGTCATATAGTAGCATGATAATTTTACTGAGATTATATTGAAATAACTTAAAATAGTGATAACAAAACAAATTTTCCTACAAAAAAGTACTGTTTAACTTACATCAGCCGGCACTATAGCATCGAATATCTGTCTGAAGCTGTGCACACTATGTCTTGGAGTATATGCAAACTTCTGAGACTGACTCCACCTGGTGAAAAAAGAGTAATCTACGATAAGTTTATAAAAAACAATAACAAAAGTACTAAATAACCGAAAGTAATGACGTAGACATACCATCGTCCCCGAGGACAGTCCTGAAGTAGCTCCGGTGCAAGCGGTGCGACAAATCGAGGAGCGACGCGTGGAAAACGATCCCAGGCCCACATCTGTACTAACACCATGCAACCTACAATCTAATGTGAATTGGCCTGACAACTAGTGCAGAGAGATCTGTACAGATGTGCTAATACAGCGGACCCCCAACTGTATGTAGCCGTCTGATCCAGATCCTCAAGTAATGGGAGGTACATCATGTGTACCAAAGCGGTGGACTAGTCGACGCACAACATGCCTCCGAGCAGCCGCAAAATGTATGCATGTGTGTGCTGAAGAAGCGTCTCCTCGTCTGTATCATCTGGAATGACGTCGAAATGCTGATCAAGCCACCTCATTCGCAAGAACGAACCCTAGAGGACACCCCGTGCGCCGATGACATCAATGCCTAGCAGCCTCTGTATGACTGCAGCCCAATCACCAGTACTAGCACCCATAACTGCATCTCCATGGATAGGTAACCCCAGCATGTAGGCGACGTCCTCTAATGTAATAGTCATCTCCCCCTCTGGGAGATGAAACATGTGTGTCTCTGGCCGCCATCTCTCAACCAACACAGCTATCAAATGATGGTCGATGGTCTTGAAGTCACACATAGAGACTCCGTAAAAGCCTGCACGTCTAAGGTATGGACAAATAGCCGCCGGCGGTGCCTCATGATGGAAACGATGCACTCTCCGAACATGAAGATGTCTAACAGGTCGCCGCGCCAACACATCGCGCGACATGTGCGTCTCCTGGCCGGATAAAAGTGGTTGCTCCATCTGAATGTGAAAACAAAAAAACATTAATTTCATGTAAGATATGACATTTATCATGTAAGATATGAAATTTATCAATTAATATTGAAAGACGCATAAACACATTGGGTTAGTTGTTGTATCCCGTGGTGCGGTGTTGGGGTGAAGACGTTCGGAGTTTCCTCATTTTTGTTTTGTGGTTATTGTGAGCTCATCTTTCATTATAAAAAACTGATGACATTTTCATTTAATAGTTCAACTGGTTTTGTTTTCTTATACAGGTACATTCCTTTTTTTGAGTTGGTGTTGTCTGTTTAAAGCTACTCATGTAATGTTGATCGTTCAACAAAAAATATCACGTGAAATCATGGTACATTTTCCAAAATTTACCCTATATACAAGTAAGACAAATATGATTAAAAATGAAGATAATGATAAAGATGATTACATGTACAAAGTTTTACAATAACTGATAGATTACATGATTCATTTTAACCATTAGATTATTTCCCTATGTGTCTAGGGAAATGTGTCTTCGTATGACCTTCCTGGCGGCATATGCTGCACCGCCGTCCATCTGGATGTTCACTAGGCCAATCCATCTCATTCTGAATACGAGTCTACTTTGGTCTCCCTTTAGGTCGAAGTCTATTGTTGTTCGGTAGAAGCGTGGGTGCGCCATCAGGCATCCGAAAATTCTGATATCCCCGATTGGCATCCACGGAGTACTGTAGCAGGAGTTGATGCTCTCGAGTCGATAAGCCGGATCAACAAACTACTCCCAAGATACGTGTACGTAAGCACATGCAGCAATCACATGGACACATGGATATCTCAGTGCCTGAAAGTTGCCACAATCACAGTAATGATTCTCCAATAAAACAACTCGCACACAACCATTTCTACATGCCACAGCATCACCAGGCTCAGCAACCTCAAATCGTTGCTCTGGACGATTAAATGCAGTTACATGGTAAGTTGCGGCCTCCTGAAGAACTATATCTAGCTCATGTTGGAAATGGTGTCCATAGCGCATTCCTCTGTTCAAGCCCTCTTCAGCTTGCTTTCCTCGTTCCAGAAAGTACTTTACACTATGATAGAATGTCTCTTGTACCAACCCTGAAATTTAGATTTATGACATCATACAAATATTATATTATAATAGTAGCTCTTCTGAGTAACATATATTCAAATATTCATATTTACCCGTGATAGGAAGTTTTCTAACTCCCTTGAAAACTCCATTTATACATTCTACGATGTTGGTCATCATATGACCATATCTCCTCCCATCATCATATGACAACGACCATTTCTTCTTTGTAATTTGCATCATGTAATCATACACTTCTGGATTCACTCTGTGGATATCTTGAAGACGCTCCTCCATCCTTTGTTGTTGAGGCTCATATGCTATCATACAAGCAGTCATCTGAAAAGTTATGAAAATAACTATGACAAAAACATTTTAACAGAAAAGGATATTCATACCAAATTTTAAGATTGCCTTTTTCATCGATTCATTCTTGAACTTCTTTCGCAAATTGCTGGCAATGTGTCGAATACAGTATCGATGATGGGCATAGGGTGGTCTCCACAAAGGACCCTCAGACTGTATCGCCTCCTTGATTGCATGGTGGCGATCAGAAATAAGAAAAATCCCTTCTGCATCTGTAACAAACTCTCAGAGACATGCCAAAAACCAGCTCCATGATGAGAAGTTCTCTTTCTCCACAATTGCAAATGCTATAGGCAGAGGGGCTCGATTTCCATCTTCTGTGGCGGCAATCAATAAAGTTCCTATATACTTTCCATACAGAAATGTACCATCAATTTGTATGAACTGCTTGCAATGTCTAAAAGCCGCCACACATGGTAAAAATGTCCAAAATAATCTATCAAACACAACCATTGAGCGGTCAAGTTGGTTCTGTTGGTTAACATATTCAACAGTATGTAACCGATAGACTATTTGATTATTGTGGTGTAGAAGATCCAACAGTTGTGGTAAAACTCGATATGAGTCATCCCAATCACCATACACTTTCACAATAGCCTTTTGTCGTGCTGCCCATGCCTTCCAGTAAGAGATTTGATACCCAAAAATCTGTTTGATTCGCTCAATGACCAGAACCACAGGGACGTCTTGACATGCTCTAATCATTTCAACAATAATAGTTGAAACAAACTCAACATCTAATGAATAGTGATCCTGTGCCAAGCTTGGGTTCACACAAGTGTGTGGAGTAAATCTAGTGATGCGCCAGCTGTGAAAAGTGTTATCAATAATAGCTCGCAGACGCATTTGACAGTTCGATTCATATTTGTCACAACGGATCAAATAGTAAGATCTCTTTGACTCTTCTACAACATATGAGTAATGTCTTTCAATATGATATTGTTTTATCACATTTTTCATTTCTTCTTTGCTCTCAAACTCTCTGCCAATATACATAACACCGTTATCTGAAACTCGATTTGTGCCACCAATGATTCCTGGAAATTATGAACTGGGAGTAATAACTGGATAATCAAATTCTGGAAAGCGATTCATGCCTTCAGTCGACCATGAAGCCAATAGTGGAGGATGGTTCAATGGTCGGTTGAACCTCACATGAGTTGGTACAGACTGATCTTCTGCATGCTCTTCTTCTTCTTCTTCTTCAACTTCCTCTTCATCTTGTTCAAAATTGTCATCATCCTCAAATTCATCAACCAATGCATCTAAAGTATGTGGAGGACTATCCATTGAAACTGTGGCTGATGGAAATGATGGAAAAACTACCGATGCTGATGGAACGTCCTGATGTGAAGGAGAATATGACATAGTCTCATGACTTTGAGATGGGTCAACTTCCAATGCTGATGGAACCTCCATTGTAGCTATAGTGACATACTACTCCATCATTTGATTCTCAGGTATATACTTAACCAATGAAAGTATATATTCCCAATCATCATCATCATTTACCGGATAGGGCACATGCCAAAACCTATCTATAAATTGGAGATGTCTGAATGTGATGGACTCTATCACTTGATTCCTCGCCAGTTTTAACCTCCGATGAATTTTCCTTTGCACAGCTTCCAAAGTAGTACATCCTCCAAGCATCGCAATAGCTTCTGGATGTATACTATAACTACATCCTTGTTCTGTCTCAATTATTTGACCGTTGCAATAAATATAAGCGGCGACCATCTTTTTTATCTAAAAGAAACCACTGTTATTAATTAAATCTGATTAAAGAATCAATTTATGTATGCATGATTCTAGTAATTTAGGTTGGAATCCTAATCCCTCCACCAAATCAATATGTTCAAACCATATTGATGTGTAACTATTTACACAACCCACAAGTTTGTGTTACTTACCCAAAAATAGAAGTCAAATATATTTATACATATCCACATGCATTATATGCATGAGGTACACGAACACGTCATGTAAAAATCATAGAGTTATATGAAATTGAAAGTCTCCACATGAGTAAGCCCAGAGCGACAGATAGCCAACCCCATTCACTTTCCTAGACAAGGCAAGCCTCTAGGAAAGTAGGTGGTCCGACCCAAAGCCCCTCTACCCGGGGATACTTTACTCAAGAGAGAAATCATTTCATGATAACTCTAACACTTAATATGCAAAAAATATATTGAACTACTAAATTCAAGTTCATAACTTCAATTACAAACCGAGGTCAAGGTAGATTGGAAACTAAATTCATTATCATACCTAGAATGTAATGCAAAGGTATATTCCATAAGCAATTTACTACTACTTGGCTAATTAATATAACTACTTCGCTAATTAATATAACTACTTCGCTAATTAATATAACTACTTCACTGAATAATATAACTATTTCGCTAATAACCTAATTATGATTAATTAATTAACTAATTATAATTAAGTAAATACACAATTAAGATTAACTAATTACCTAATTATGGTTAACTAATTACCTAATTTTGGTTAACTAATTACCTAATTATGATTAAATAATTAACTAATTATCATTAATTAATTAACTAATTATCATTAACTAATTACCTAATGATTAACTAATTACCTAATTATAATTAACTAATTACCTAATTATGATTAACTAATTACTTAATTATGATTAACTAATTACCTAATTATGGTTAACTAATTACCTAATTATGATTAACTAATTACCTAATTATGATTAACTAATTACCTAATTATGATTAACTAATTAGATTAACTAATTACCTAATTATGTTTAACTAATTACCTAATTATGATTAAATAAGTAGCTAATTATGATTAATTAAGTACCTAATTATGATTAAATAAGTTGCTAATTATGATTAAATAAGTATCTACTTATGATTAAATAAGTAGCTAATTATGATTAATTAAGTAGCTAATATTGATTAATTAATAACCTAATTATGATTAACTAATTACCTAATTATGATTAACTAATTACCTAATTATGATTAACAAATTACCTAATTATGATTAAGTAATTAACTAATTATGATTAATTAATTACATAATTATGATTAATTAAGTACCTAATTATGATTAATTAATTACCTAATTATGATTAATTAATTACCTAATTAGGATTAATTAATAACCTAATTATGATTAATTAATTACCTAATTAGGATTAATAACCTAATTACGATTAATTAATTAACTAATTATGATTAATTAATTACCTAATTATGATTACTTAATTAACTAATTATGATTAATTAATTAACTAATTATGATTAATTAATTAACTAATTATGATTCATTAATTAACTAATTATGATTCATTAATTAACTAATTATGATTATTTAATTAACTAATTATGATTATTTAATTAACTAATTATGATTATTTATTACCTAATTACCATTAATTAATAACCTAATTATAATGAATTAATTAACTAATTATGATTCATTAATTAAGTAATTATGATTAATTAATTAGCTAATTATGATTAATTAATTAGCTAATTATGATTAATTAATTAGCTAATAATGATTAATTAATAACCTAATTACAATTAATTAATTACCTAATTATGATTAATTAATAACTTAATTATCATTAATTAATCAACTAATTATGATCAATTAATTAACTAACTAATCATTTCATTATCTAATTACATTTAAAAAAACTATACTATTTATAAAATACAAATATTATATACTAATTCTATAAATTAAACAACTAAATTATTAAATCAAAATATTAAATAAATTTAAAGAAATATTTACCTCAAATTTGTGACGACGTAGGTACACAGGCAGAGAAACCGAAGAGGCAAGGCTATGCAGACAGAGCAACCGAAGAACGTAGAGCAACAAAAAATATTTTTAGAGAGAAGTTTTAGAGAGAGAGAGAGAGGAAGGGGTAGGAAGTGAGGAATGGGGGTGGGGTGAGGTAGGAAGTGAGGAATGGGGTGGGGCGAGGGTCCTATTTATAAGATTGGGGGGTGTTTCGGTGCCACTTCAAGTGGCGCCGAATTGATTTGGAAGAAGCCAGCAGCGCCACTTCAAGTGGCACTACACGGTTTCTATACCTTCTTTCAGCGCCACTTCAAGTGGCGCTGAAATATTTTTCCGCCAAATTGGTGGAGCGCCACTTCATGTGGTGCTCAAGAGACCCATTTAACAAAATATTCAAATCTTTGACCCATAAAAAAAAGACCCTATACACAAAATCCGCCGGGACTCCCCCCATGGTGCGATGAAGATGGTAAACCCTAGGGTTGGTGACGATGGTGATACCAAACTTCCTCAGATTCATGAAGCTCTCTTATCCCGGAGAAAACATGTCAGCAGATTCATCCCTGTCGCACGACACTGATCCTCGCACCTGCGCATATGTGAGGAAGACGATGAAGCAGATCTTGCAAATGGGCTTGGATTCTAGATATACCAAAAAGCATGAAAGGTTAGAATCGCGAATGGCCTTGTCATCTGGTTCTACTTCGGAACACGAATATCTGGACTCGTGAACGGCCTTGGCATCTGGTTCTACTGCGGAGAATGAAAAGTCAGACTCGCGAATGACCTTGGTTTCTGGTTCGACTACAGATGATGAAAAGGTGATACCTCTAACCTCTAATCTGGTGTTGGCCTCCTGTTTTGCTACTGGATCCATAAAATCAGGACCTCCGACAATGCATCTGGTTGCGGGTTCTTGCATAGTGGCCGAATCTGATGCACAATTATCTAGGGTCCGTAGACCTATCATCAAGGAAAATCTCCATGGCTAGAAGGAAACAAAAGGGTTCAAATTGAATCCCTTGAATGTGGTGATGAAACACACTGGAGGAATATATGCGGATGACACTAAAAGTTGTGAAGATTTAAAATCTAGTGGAGCTAGGGCTTTTAATCTGCTTAAGGATTCTTCTTTGGGAAGAATACTTCACAATGGTTCGTCAACCCATGTTGAAGCTAATCTTGTGGCATTTATGGAAAGAATGAAAATGGGAAACAATTACCTCATTGAACATATTATTTTACCTAAGGGAGAAAAAAACTAGAAGCTTGATGTTATTGTCAAAAGGATCTCAATTCTGTGGGGTTTCTCCAATTGGAAATGTATCTCTCTTGGTAGAGGTTTTTTTTCACTATTTATTCCCTTCAGAGGAACTGAAGCTTCGAGTAGGGGGCACAGGTTCGGTGAAACTGAAACCTGGATGACTTCACTTACATGAATGGTCTTTGGACTTCAATGTATCACATTCTTGAAACGCATTTTTTTAGGTCTGGGTGCATTTTCATGGACTTAATTAGGTTTTATGGCACCAGAAGATATTTCATGATATTGAAGGAACAATTGGGACTCCTATCCATCTCGATAAGGAGACTGAGGGTGTTTGGTTTGGGAATTTTTCCATGATTCTGGTGGAGATTGATCTTAGATCCACACTTATTGATAAGGTAACCCTTCAACTCCCTCTCATAACATTCAAATTAATGTTGAGTATGAAAAAAACCTCTTTTTTGTTCTAAATGCATGGATATCGGGCATTCTTTGGAACAATGTCCGAAGAAAATATTATGTGAGGGGTGTGGGTTGAGAGGTAATCCTATCAACCTATGCCAAAATAGGTCAAAGGTCGAAGCTAAAGACGTTCCAAAAAACATTGCTCATGATAATCCCCCCAAAGAGCTAACTAAGCTCCCTAATTACCAAGAGGCTAAGGGTAAGAAGCTAATGGCAGAGGATCGACCAAGAGATTCAACTAATGTTGATGCCTCTACTTCTAGACCCAAACAAAAATCTTGGGCTGCCATTTTCTTAGAAGAGATGATTGTCATTGATGCAGATTTTCCTAGCAATGGACAAAATTCCAGCTTGCAGCAAGCTCAGCCTCAAGCCAAAGGCAATGAAAATTAAAGTGTTAGTTGAACAAGTCAATGAAAAAGAGATTGCGAAATAGGTTTATCAACAGCTTCATTGTGAAAAAATGGACACTTCGGGTAATAGTAAAGGTAAATTTTTTTTGGAAGTGCCACTCACTTCCAAAATTTGTAATGCTTCATCAAAACATGTCGTGGATAATAGGGGCTTCCAACTTGTTTCCAACAAGAAGACTAGGTATTCAAGTGAACTACAAGAAGAGGTTGAGCAAACAAAGGAGCAGATCAATCAGGTTTCTCCTACACAGATTGGAGAGGTTGAGGGGATGAGGGACAACTCTCCTAAAAAGAATATTAAGAAGCAGACAGATAGCTCTGACTCTAACAAAACTGATGTTGAGACCCTATATGAGAGGATTAAACCTCTTCCACCAAGTGGAGGAAAATATAAAGGTTGAGGGTGAGGTCTCAGAATATATATTTCTGAATGGAATGATCTACGGGAAGAGGAAAGAATGCTAAGTGAAAGATTGATGAAAAATCTAGGTCACTAGATTCTATTATTGGCACTTTGTTTTGTACTCCCATACCCTATCCGGTTCTTATGTTTTTCTTGATTATTTTCAATAAAAGAGGCACTGCCTTCAACTTTTTCAAAAAAAAATTTTTTTTTGAATAAAATGCATCTATTCCATGATAGACCACAACTACTATTAAAAATTATTTACTTGTTTAAAACTACCATCATATTTCAAATATAGGGAGAATTTTACAAACTTATAGCTAAAATAATCACAATATTAAAGAAATATAAAAATATACTTTTGTATGATTCCAAATGAAAATAAAAAAAAGATAATTTTCATCTATTTTGTTATAATACATTACAAAATATTTATATAGAAAATCATAAAACAATCTAACAAAAACATCCCAACTATAACCCTACTAAAAAACTTTCATCATAAATAAATATCCAAGTTAGATAACAAAATTTTTATATTCAATGGATATGAAAAATACTTGAGATTGAATCTGTGTGAGATATTATGAAAAGGATCCGATTTTTTATTCATTTATTTATATATATTTCTATTAATGATTTTGTTTTTAATATTATTATTTTTTACTATATTATATCCTTGTGAATTAAAATTCCTCACTTAGTTTTATTGATCACAAGAATTAAATGAACTTCGTATGGAATTTAATGAATCGAATTATGTGTATTAAATGAATTGGTATTATTGGAAAAAATAGGGATATTATATTATAAAATTTATAATTATTGATCATAATATTTAAAGTTAAATTACTAGATTATTATAGAAGGGAGAGGATCCATCACCATTATAAAAAAGGATGGATTAGTGGCTTGTATGTAATAAGAAAGATTTTTTTTTTAAATTTATGTATCTTTATCCAATATTAAAAAACTAAACACTTTATTACTCAAAATTTATCACATGTTTAATCCACATTTATAATGTATATATCACTCCCTATCATCCTCTAAAGGTTAATGTATTATTTATTCACCATTTCTTTTAATTATTCTTCCTCGTCTCTTGTAGTATAGTTTTCCATCCAAACATACTTTTTCCACATTTCTTTTTGTATAATAACAAGGGGTTAGTTTGATCATATATTAGAATGGGTGTTATTTCATGGTATTAATCAATCTTTCATTATGACATAATTATTTTTTTAATTAAATTGATTTTTTGATATAATAGGATGCCTAAAATATGTACTAATGAAAACATAGGGCTTATTTAGTATGATAGAATGGAGGGAATATAAGTTATCAAGGAAATAGAATATTAAAAATTTCATATTTTTTCTAGTGGAAGGGAAAACATGATTACATTATATGACGAAAATGTGTTTACATACAAATATATATATATATATATATATATAGTCAGTTCTTCGAAGGGAAATGTAAATTTTAGATTAAACATCACTTAAAAATTATCAAAATGCTAAACATGTCCCGTGTAACCCCACTAGCTATTCTCACCCCACCGTCATTATTACTTGGTATTCCTTTCCATAACCATTATTGAAAAATTCACCACCACAACACCTATCATGGAAATTGACACCACTCTTCCCAAAGTCATCAACACTCTCCATTATCGCTGCAACCCCCTGTCCACACACTATTATTCTTCATCCATACCCTATATAGTCAAAATTTTATCATGCCTTTCTATAGTTGGGACAACCAAAGTTCCCAGTTTTGTTGACGTATTTTTGATTTCTATCACCACAAACCTATAATCCCCACCCATTTTTCTATAGTGATTGATATATAATATGATATTTCTTTATTTATGGTTTATTTTTAAAAAATCTCTCTTCAATTTTATTTCCCCACCAAACTTACATTTATTTTATAATTTCCATTCCTTTTCTCTTTACTAATTCATTTACATTTACATTAAAATTGTTCAAAAATGCGCCAAATAGGGCCTTATACCATCAATTATGATCAATGTAAGATTAAATATAAGACAAAATAAGGGATATAGGATAAATAGAAAAATCATATACAATAGAAAAAAATTCAAGTTAAAGTTTATTGAATATAATGTATACGTTCAATCACGGGTATTCCCTTAATTATTATACTTCATTTTCTCAAGACACATGGTAAAATATTTTAATAATTGATTTATAACACTTAAAATAATAATTTCACAAAGTCACTTCTTGGAATCCTCTAATTATATTTTTGTAATTACTAAGTAATTACCAAACTAATGGTGGTAATATACTAGTTTGTGTTCAATTTAGTAATATATAATTATCAAAGAATGATATAAAAAATTCAATGGGTTTCCAAAATAGATTTATTTTATATCATGAACTCATAGAATATATGTGTATGTTTATGAGTATATTCTTGATTAATCTATCAACTAATTTAATTCTAAAGAACAGATGTTTTTATAAAATATTAAAAGTAAAGAATTGAAGTGAAATTTATTACATGAATGAGTACCAAAATCATGGTTCTTTGATTGTGAGATTAATATATAGTAATAAAACTCAAAAAATAATGTTTAGGATAATATTTATTTCATTAAAACCTATAATTAAAATTACCATACCAGATTAGAATATTGAATCCAAAAAGTTCATCAATTGTTTCCTTATTTGGTAATTAAAAGATACACTCTTCCATAAAAATTGATAAAGATAAATAAAAAAAATTAAAATGAATAAAACTATCTTATTTGTATATTTGATATATTATCATTTTATAATTATTTTTTAAATAATTTTATTTATAAATCATGAAACTTTTCCCCAAAAGAAGTATAATGTATAATGGGGTAGCTAATTTATCCTAGATCATTTCATGAAATAATCTTAAAAATCACATATTATCAACTTTATAGTAATAAATTAAATTTTAATTTATTTCACATGTTAATATATGAATAATATTTTAAATAAAATTTAACTTAACCTAATTAGATTTTTAACCTAATTTATAACTATTTGTTAATGGGTGGTCAACTATGTATAACTCTAATTTATTAATTTCACATGCCTTTTTTAGGAATAATATCAATTCATTAAACTATTAATATACACAAATTATTTAAATTCCCATGGATGTCAATTTTTATGGTATATAATTATTTAATTTTGATTAGTATAGAGAATTTTATCAAAACTATTAACATATTATATATTCAATAAAAATTGGTAAAATTTCAATTTTTCTCTAAGACCTAAAATATGAAAAAAAAATTAAAATTTATGACCAAATACTAATAATGTATCATGATATCATGATCTAATTGTGAAAATTTAGATTTTTTCATCATAAAAAATATATTTTCGTATTTAGATATTATGATGACTCTCTTTAAGGTATTGATTAATTTCACAACTTATTCCATTTAATTCTTATTTTTATTTGTAATAGGTCATTAACATCTATATTCAACAGCAATACCATATAAGAAATTAGTATAAATATTTATTTTCAAAATACCTTATATTGTGAAATAATTTTCTGTTTAGTAATTGAAAATTTGAGGTATTAAAATTGAATATATCTCATGTATTAATTGATGTATCTATTTTGAAAAAAATCAAATAAAAATAAATTGATTTTAAAAATTTATAATGGAATAAGATAAACCTTATGACAACTACCAATTATTAGTGAGAATGGTTCCAAGGTCCCAAAGGGTTTTGATAGGATAAATCATGATCACACCCACATAAACTTTTTTCCACTTAATACATAAGTCATATTCTGAATATAAATATTTTTCAAAGGTCTATTGAAACAAATATTTTTTTTAATTATATACAATAAAAAAATTAATGGATATACTTGAATATAAAGGATAATAATTTTACATGGTTTTCCTTAATGTGTTGCTAATTCGAGAAATGTGATGAGATCACTAATCCAACACTAGTAACACTCTATCCCAAAAATAAGTAGAATGATATATGTATTAAAATTAACTAATTCACATAATATTGGATCTCTATATATTTGGGTCTCCCCCACTAATAATGATACAACTTACATCTAGTAATGGAACATATTAATAGAATATAAAAAATTTCACCCTTATCAAATAGGTGTAGTCATGGATTATGAATATAAATATGATATATATTGATATTGTAATTGAAAGAATATTTTCTTTATGGAACAATTAAAAGAGGGGGTGAATTTTAGTTTTAAAAAACATTAGTTTAAAGGATTTAAAACTAAATCAATTCACAAACCCCTTTATGTAAAAATATCATATTTGGACTTGGCCCTTAGTATGATTACTTAATTATCATAATAAAGATGATTTTGATATATCAAAGTATAATAATTTTAATAATAATAGATATGATTATATTAGAGTAAATAGATTGGTTTCACAGAAGATCGTATTAACGGATTAACATTTATCATATTCAGATATGTTATGATAATATAATTTACAAAAAAGCACAATAGAATTAAAGACTTGTAAGAAACAAGTAATGTAATATCTATAAAAATATAATAATGACTTAAAACTATTTAAAATGAATAGAAATCTTTAAACCTTATGAGTAAGGTAGACACAAACCTTGGATAAAGGTATCCCTTATTATATACTTATAAGAAAGTTTATCTTTCCTCATTAAGGAAATCCCTCAATATAAATATCAAATTCATTATCTACCTATCCTAGGTAGCCCTCAATATGATGGATTGGATTTGTCTTGTTATCCCTGAAATCCCCCAATCATAAGATACAATTCTCTATCTTTATATCCCCATAATCCCTCGATCATAATCATAGATCAAACACATGATTGTAATGAAAATAAATTCTTAACGGGAAAACATAACAAGGTTCCCTTAAGAAGAAAAAACTATAAAAAGTTTACAAAAGACAAAGAACAAGATGTTCATTATTTGTAATCTTCAGAGCTCTCACACAATGAGAAAATTGAAAATGAAATCGATCATCTGAAAACTCTTCGAATGACTAGGTATTTATAGGCATTTTCCCAATAGTCATCTTGATCATCCAACGATCATTACTTCTATGAGTTTATCCAAAAAAACATGGACACATGACAATTATAACAGAAAAAGTCCACCATTATATTTTTTACACCTTTATTGAGTAAAAAGGTTTCTTTATATTAGAAAAAAGTCTACCATATTTTGATTATAAACTTAATTCAGTGTGATGTACTTACTTATGATGGTCAATAAGATTTCTGTAATTATGGTCAATCTGATTTTATCGATATTGATATCAGTCTGATGATGAAGACATTTGGTAGTGAAAAGAAAAGAAAAATTCTTTCATATATATAATAAAATATGAGTATGATGAATCAGATTCAAACTCATTACGGTTTTTGTAATTAATAATTATAAGTTTATAAACATAATACTTTAGAACTTATTCTAATTACTATAAAAAGTAATGCTTTCAATAAAAACTTTCTAAAACTATTTTAACATAAAATGTTAGTAAATTAAGTATAAATAAAGTGTTTTTGATTTCCAAAAATAAAAGGAATAAAAAACATAGAATTAAAACTTTTGAATCAATAATATCTCCCTTTTTAAAAAGTACAAACCCCCCAAAAATTAAATGAAATAAAAAATTTTAAAAAAATTAGTCCTTGTCTTTTTAAAATAACATTGTATTCAAAAATTTACTTTTGATCATTAACACCCCCTAAGTTTATAAGTATTATTAATATGATAGAGAGAATAATTAATATGAAAAATTTCCCTTAAAGTATCATCTCCACCTAAGAAATATATTATACCACTTTCTATAAGAAATCTACCTTTTTATAAATATCTACCCTTTTTTTATTTTAAAAAATAATTGGAGACTTAATATAATGTACAAGAAATGTTAGTGAATTGAAAAGTATACAAAACCATATAATGAATTAAATAATCATCCATAAAATCATGAAATAACATTCAACCAATAATATTGAATAAATATTCAGAAAATCATATTTAGATAGAAGAGTAATTCATTCATAAACAAAAATTTCAAATGTTTATGAAAAATACAGATTCTAATAGGAGTTCAAAAAGAATTAGTCTTTCTTAAAAAGAGCTTTTACATCTAAATTTATCTTCTTGAATACTTTGAAATCTTTGTTAATCTTCATCATTTTATCTTTTAGACTCTAATTCTACCAGTCATATGTCAATAATGTCCACTATCCATATAACAATAATTCTTATTGTTGGTACTTTCTTTGTTTTCTTTAAAGTAAAAATATTTTACATTAGGAACCGAAAACTTATTGGGTATTATAGTGTTTGAATTTTTTTAGGAATCCATATTTTTTTAGAAAAATATGCTTTTTGGAAACCTATGGATTTATTTTTTAGGAGAATTTTTTTCCAATTCCCTCCTATTTTAAATTTAGTATAAAGGGTTCATTGTAACACCCCAAGCTTCCACGGTACGTTTCCCTTCGAATAATGCAATAGCGTGTGTTGTACGCAACCTCGAGCTCTAACACACACCACAACTAATTAAACTAGCCGTTGTGAATAGTAATACCTACTTTTTGAAATTTTATAAATTTTATTTATCAAAATGGACTTCATTTTTGGATTCGGAATATCGAAATTTTCCTATGTTGAATTTTTGGTATTTTTCTGAGAACTTCTAATTTTTTATGAATAGTGAAAAATATTTAAAAACAACTTTTTTAATAAAAATAATTTATAGTGATAAATTATAATATTTAGTGGTTTTAAAGTATAATTAGAATATATTTTTACCATTTTATCCAATGGTGGTCATTAGAATTAATTTAACATTGAAATTGGACATAAACAATTGCCGATCTTTTGATATAAATTGTTTCATAAAAACACGCTATTTGTTGTAACAGCAGGAATTAATTATAAAATTAATTAATGCAACTTATATGTTTGGAATTTTGTAAAATAGACATCATTTTTGAATTCGGAATATCAATTATAGCTTAGGGTGAAATTTTGGCCTTATTCTGAAAAACTTCAATTTTTGATGAATAGTGAAACCACTAAGTGGTTGTTAAAAACGGATTTTTCGTTAAAATGAAATATTACCACTTATGTGATTTTATTTTCAAAAATCCAACATACATGGTTGTCATTAGGAAGTAAAATGTGGTTCAATGAGATTAAAATAATTTTTTGGTGAATAGTAAATTTTAAGTTCTTAATCACGATTAGAGGTAATTAGTGTAGTTTAAGGTAAAAATAATGTTTTAATAATATGAGATGAGATTGACACTTGTCCTAATCCTACTGGATGAGTCATGGCCGACCAAGACAACCCATGGGTCAACTTGGGGACCCCATGGAGACACTTTGGTTGGAAAATGACATTAATATATATTTATTTAATGTTAAAATTAAATTGACACAAACATGAGTTGTTTTACTAAAACAGTTTTTAAGTGGGGTTACACAAGTCCAAATTTTTGACTATAAATATTCATTAGAAAGCTAATAAGATTTCCTACATCATAGTATTTTTTTTATAATTTTTAGACATTAAATAAATTAAATTATTTATGACATCATTATGATGCAGTGATGACCTCATTATTTAACGATTTTAATAAAATGAAAAGATAATATAAACTCCAAGGCTTACACTTGTCCAAAGACTATTGGATGGGTAGATTTCGAACCCTTATCACCTTATCCACGAATTATATAAGTGTGGGACCTTTAGAATCCGAAAATAATTGTATAATAATGTAACATTTCAATCTTTCCAAAAGAGCCCCTCCTCTCCTCATATAAAAGGCCCCCCACCTCTACCACCTTATTCACACTTTCAAGCCTTTTGGTTCGGCCAACCTCTGCCCAAATACTCTCCCAACTTCTCTCCCTTCATCCTAGAAGCTTGAATTTAGTCAGAAAGCCATCTTAAGGAGTCCTTTTGATCAAATCAAAAGAATAACCCAAAGAAGAGGAGGTTAACCTACCCCAACCAAGGAAAAGTACAAGGTAAGGGTTTACTTCACAACCTCTTCATTATCCAAGGTTGTTTATACATAATTATCTACTGGGACCTCGTTATCATCCACATCCATGTTTCTTAAAAATGTCTTTCAAAACATTTTTACAATTAAATGGAAAATGGGTTAAAGTCATTTATACCCTTATACGTTTTTGAAAGGAATCTTACTGTCGTTTTCCAAACAATGTACTTTTTGACCTTTTTGACAAATTTAAGGTAAGAATATTTTTTTAACTTATACGGCGGTTGCGGCTATTTTCCGCCATTATAACTTCGTCGAAGCTTCCCTTACAAGCTTATAAGAATATTTTCAAAGTAAATGAATTATTTTATAATTATGGGACTTTTAAATGATTTCAAAAAAGAGAGAGATATTTCTCTCAAATAGCTTTGATTTCATCCATGTCAACATCCTTTGATGGGTTTTAAGTTTAATTGAAATTTATTTATGATACAAAAGTTCCATTGAACATTTTGTGAAATATTTTACTGTGGATGTGTTATTTTTATACCATCCATAGTTTATGGAGAAATTGTTGACATTTCGTATGCTAGTTTTAATACGAATTTTATGTTATGTTTAAACCTATTCATATGAGGAATGTATTGGACTTAATAAGTGACGGGTGGAGCCCTCTATAGCTCCTCGATGTATCGGTAGGTCTCATGAGACAACTAGACGTTGAATTGGCCGAGGCCCTTTCCCAATTTGATTTATGGTTTTGGCCGAGGCCTTAATCATTTTAGACGTCTTGGCCGAGGCCTTGACAAAATGTTTCAGAATGTCTGGCATTATACATTCCCTCATTATGAAAGTGGTTATTGATATTTCATGTGATTATTCGTCTAGTAGAATATCCATGTGAGTAAGTAATGGCATTATTTTATTTTACTTTTGCCATATTATGCTGAAGTTCAAGTTCAATAAGGCTTTTGTTTTAGTTATACATTTCCTTAAATGCTTATGTTTTCTTATGAAAGTTTCCGCTATATTGTTATCCTTACGGAGCATTTGAGCTCACCCCTTTCAATGTTTTATTTTTCCCAGGATGTGAAGAAGTGTATTATGACTGACTTGCAAGAATAGTCAGTGAGGATATGAGTGTGGAATAGGGAGACCATGTTATTGTAGTTTTCATTTTTATGATGTAATGTAATGTTTATGAATGTATCTAGTGTTTCCAAGGCTACTAAACTAATCGGTCTTTCGAGACATGATCTTTTGTGATCATGATAATGTTACGAAGTAATGCACCGACTCTGGGTAGCTGGGGTCGGGGTGTTATAGTTGGTATCAGAGGAAGTTTAGTACAAACCTTGGAAGCTAGATTTAGACAAACTCTGATTAGAGCACGTAGACCTAAGATAAACTTTGAGGATTAGTATAGAAGAACTTCCTAAAATTTTGGTATTGTAGAGATTTTCTGAGTTTTCCGAGTAATACATCCCTGTTTGGATATGAGTAGGTAGAGGCGGCTCTGGCACAGATGTACCTAGGGGTAAAACCCGAAAACACTGTTTTGAGCTAGACTCGAACGAGAACTGGTGCACGACAACGGGCCTTGCTGCACTCTTGGTTACAACACTCCCGGGGGATATGCTTAGGATAATTCCCATTTTCTTTACAAACCACTATGAAGGGTTATGAGTATATACTTCTTCAAAGAAAACGTTTTTCTAATTATGGATTGTATCCATAATTAGTTCAATTTATGTTAAGTGTTTTACAAGTATGGAATTATGTATTTTGATTCATAAACTAATCTAGTTTATGCCATTATTTAGAAATGGCGCCTAGTGGAAGGAATGGAAACCGTATCAATGCACGCACTCCGTGTAGGGATTTCCCTCCTGCTCAAGATAATTATGGTGGAGCTAGTGATACAACTGGTGCTGATCAGCTTCTCACCGTACTGGGACAACTCACGCAGGTTATGAATAACAACCTTACTCGTATGGAGCACCCTGATCCGCAACATGGAGAATCAATGCTAGACCGTTTCATGAGGCAACAACCACCAACCTTCAACGGGAGTACAAATCCTATAGTAGATGAGTAATGGATAAATTCCTTAGAGAAAATATTCCATGCCTTGGGGAGTAGTGAAAGGGAGAAAGTTGTCATGGCAGTTTATCGCCTCACTGGAGATGCCGATCAATGGTGGTCACTAATTCAAAACACAAAGGAAGATGATGAATTAACAAACATGTAATGGCAGGAGTTCAAAGAGCTGTTCTTAGAAAAATACTTTCCTCAAGACCATCGAGCGGATATGGAAAGGCAATTTCTGAGTCTGAGGCAGAAGGAGGATGAGAATGTCGCAAAGTATGAGGCTAACTTTACAAGGTTAGCAAGGTATGCTGCAGATTACATACGTAACCCAAGAAGTAAGACTGATCGTTTCTTCGATGGGTTAAAACCATTTCTCCGTCGAGCTTTAGTATCACAAACCTTCTCTTCATACGAAGGTATTGTCTTGTGAGCTATCAAGACAGAAAAGGAATTCTCTAAGTCTTATGACTTTAAATCAAAGCAAGATAAGAAGAGATCCGCTGAAAACTCTGGGAAAGGAAATAAGGAAATAGGGAAGAAGGGTAGAAATTAATTTCCACCCTGTGATAATTGTGGTAGGAATCACCCTAGTGACTGTCTAAAAGGAAAAGGAGTATGTTACAAGTGTGGTGAGAAAGGCCACCAAGCTCATGAATGCAAGGGAAAGAAAGAGTTTGTCAACGTGGAATGTTATAATTGTAGAGAGAAGGGACATTATGAAAATGAATTTCCTAAGCGTCATGGGAACTTACCTCAGAAGAGGCCAAGGGATCAGGGCCAGACTTATGCTATCACTACTGCTGAGGTGGAAGCTCTGAAAGACGTGGTGGCAGGTAATTTAATGGTTTCCTCAAGTTTAGCAAATGCATTATTTGATTATGGATCATCGCATTGTTTCATATCTTCCCAGTTTTCTAAGAAAATTAGATATTTCCAATTTGATTTAACAAGGGAGTTGTCGGTCAAAACCCCTAAGGGAAGTATTGTTGCAACAAAGTTTTGTCGATTAGTTCCCATTAGAGCACCTAAATGTTCTTTACCTACTGATCTCATCGTCATACCCATGATTGAATTTGATATAATTCTTGGTATGGATTGGATTTCATACCATGATGAAAAAATTTATTGTAAGAGGAAAGAGGTTACGATTCTTGATGATGATGATAAGGAACACCTTATCTTTAGAGCAGAATCGTCGCCACATCATTCTTATATAGATCCACCCCCAGTAGCTCAACTAAATTCAATTATTGGGGAGGAAGAGAAGTAAATTACTGATGGTGAGTAAAGGAATATTCAAATAGAGGATGTACCTATTGTGAGAGAATATGTTGATGTGTTTCCGGAAGATTTACCTGGACATCCTCCAGAACGAGAAGTTGAGTTTTCCATTGATTTAATTCCTGGATCAAGGCCCATATCGAAGACCCCTTATAGAATGGCCACTGTGGAATTAGTTGAACTAAAGAAACAACTAGATGAATTGAGTAATAAGGGATTTATTTTCCCTAGTGTTTCTCCTTGGGGAGCCCCTGTTATTTTTGTTAAGAAGAAAGATGGATCTATGAGGTTGTGCATCGACTATAGAGAGATCAATGCTATAACAATAAAGAACAAGTATCCCCTACCTCACATTGATGATTTGTTTGACCAACTGCATGGAGCTCAATAATTTTCAAAGATTGACCTTCGATCTGGATACCATCAGTTGTGTGTGAAGAAGGAAGACGTTCCAAAGACAACATTTCGAACAAGGTACGTGCATTACGAGTTTACAGTAATGCCTTTTGGATTGACTAATGCACCCTCTGTTTTCATGGATCTAATGAATAGAGTTTTCAAAGAATATCTTGATGACTTTGTAGTGGTATTTATTGATGATATCTTGGTATACTCCAAAAGCCACGAAGATCATGAAAATCACTTACGCATTATCCTGAAGACTCTTAGAAGACATGAATTATATGGGAAATTTAGCAAGTGTGAATTCTGGCTTCAGGAGATTTCTTTTCTTGGCCATATTGTCTCTAAGGATGGAATTTCCGTTGATCCTTCTAAAACCAAGGCAATCCAAGAATGGCCAGCACCGACAAGTATAACTGAGGTACGCAGTTTTATTGGTTTAGCAGGTTATTATCGACGTTTTGTCCAGAATTTTGCCAGATTGGCTAACCCATTGACAAAGCTCACACGTAAAGGGATTAAATTTGTCTGGACAAAAGAGTGTGAAGAATGTTTTGAAGAACTGAAGATAAGATTAGTCAAAGCCCCTATATTGACTCTACCATCGGGGAATGATGGGTTTGTTATTTATAGTGATGCATCGAAGAAAGGACTTGGTTGTGTCCTTATGCAGAATGATAAGGTTATTGACTATGCATCACGACAGCTAAAAATTCATGAGAAAAACTATCCTACTCATGATCTTGAGTTAGCAGCTGTGATCTTTTCTTTAAAGATATGGAGACATTACCTCTATGGTGAAAAATGTGAGATTTATACTGATCACAAGAGTTTGAAGTATATTTTCTCACAAAAAGAACTCAACATGAGGCAAAGGCGATGGCTTGAACTACTCAAGGATTATGATTGCACGATACATTACCACCCAGGGAAGGCAAACAAGGTGGAAAATGCTTTGAGTAGAATAGACCATGGAGTTTTGAATGTGATGAGAATTGAAAGGGATCCAATTTTCATGGATCTAGTGAAAATGGACATGGGAATAACTAGGGAAGGTGAAACATCAATGCTTCTTCAAATGGTTGCCAAACCATCATTACGAGAAAGGTTTAAGAGTTCTCAGACCAATGATGAAGAATTTCAGAAGAAGATTAAAGATGTGAATGATGGAAGATTGAGGGACTTTGTGTATAAGGATGGAATTTTGAAATTTGGGAAGAGACTTTGTTTTCCTGATATACCTGATATAAAAAGGGAATTGTTGGATGATGCTCATAGTTCCAATTTCTCTATACACCCTGGGAGCACCAAAATGTATAGAGATTTGAAGGAACATTTTGGGTGGGACAATATGAAGAGGGAGATTGCTGATTTTGTGTCGAGGTGTATGGTTTGTCAACAAGTGAAAGCTGGAAGGCAACATCCTGGTGGAGTATTGCAACCTCTTCCCATACCTGAGTGGAAATGGGATAATATTACGATGGACTTTGTCATGGGACTACCAAAGACTCCTAGAAGGAATGATGCAATATGGGTCATTGTTGATCGTCTTACTAAGTCAGCACATTTTCTGGCTATACGGGAGGATCTACCACTTGAACGTCTAGCAAGACTATATATTAATGAAGTTGTAAGACTTCATGGAGTACCCATATCGATTGTTTCTGATCGTGATCCTCATTTTACTTCAAGATTTTGGAAAATTCTTCAAAAGGCCTTGGATACTGAACTTCGTTTGAGTACTGCCTATCACCCTCAAACAGATGGACAATCAGAACGGACTATTCAAACCTTAGAAGATATGTTGAGATCATGCTCTCTTGACCTTCAGGGTATGTGGGATCAATATTTACCACTGGTAGAATTTTCCTATAACAATAGATTCCATTCAAGCATTCAGATGGCACCTTATGAAGCATTATACGAAAAGAGATGTCGTACACCAACCTGTTGGGATGACGTTGGTGAAAGAAAACTTGTGGGACCAGAACTGGTGAAAGAAACAATGGAAAAGGTGAAGGTAATCCAAAACCACATCAAATCAACTCAAAGTAGGCAGAAGAACTATGCCGATAACAGAAGAAAGGTTTTGGAATTTCAGGTGGGAGATCATGTTTTCCTAAAGGTATCTCCATGGAAGGGAGTTATACGTTTTGGTAAGAAGGGTAAGTTGAGTCCCAGGTACATCGGACCTTTCGAAATTCTAGATCGTATTGGGGCGGTAGCTTATCATTTGGCGATGCTGCCAAATCTCTCCAAAGTTCACGATGTTTTCCACATATCGCTATTGAAAAAATACATGCCAGACCCAACACATGTACTTACCTACGAGGAATTAGAACTGGAACCCGATCTATCTTATTGAGAAGAGCCCATCAGAATTCTTGATGTGAGGGAGCAGGTGCTCAGAAACCGGACGACTCGTTTGGTAAAGGTTTGTGGAGAAATCATAAAATGGAAGAGGCAACGTGGGAACCTGAGGAACTTATGATGAAGAACCACCCAAGTCTTTTTATGCAGTAATACCCTAGAAATTGCGAGGACTCAATTATTTGAAGGAGGGGAGAATGTAACACCCCAAGCTTCCACGGTACGTTTCCCTTTGAATAATGCAATAACGTGTGTTGTACGCAACCTCGAGCTCTAACACACACCACAACTAATTAAACTAGCCGTTGTGAATAGTAATACCTACTTTTTGAAATTTTATAAATTTTATTTATCAAAATGGACTTCATTTTTGGATTCGGAATATCGAAATTATCCTATGTTGAATTTTTGGTATTTTTCTGAGAACTTCTAATTTTTTATAAATAGTGAAAAATACTTAAAAATAACTTTTTTAATCAAAATAATTTATAGTGATAAATTATACTATTTAGTGGTTTTAAAGTATAATTAGAATATATTTTTACCATTTTATCCAATGGTGGTCATTAGAATTAATTTAACATTGAAATTGGACATAAACAATTGCCAATATTTTGATATAAATTGTTTCTTAAAAACACGCTATTTGTTGTAACAGCGGGAATTAATTATGAAATTAATTAATGCAACTTATATATTTGTAATTTTGTAAAATATACATCATTTTTGAATTCGGAATATCAATTATAGCTTAGGGTGAAATTTTGGCCTTATTCTGAAAAACTTCAATTTTTGATGAATAGTGAAACCACTAAGTGGTTGTTAAAAACAGATTTTTCGTTAAAATGAAATATTACCACTTCTCTGATTTTATTTTCAAAAATCCGACATACATGGTTGTCATTAAGAAGTAAAATATGGTTCAATGAGATTAAAATAATTTTTTGGTGAATAGTAACTTTTAAGTTCTTAATCACGATTAGAGGTAATTAGTGTAGTTTAAGGTAAAAATAATGTTTTAATAATATGAGATGAGATTGACACTTGTCCTACTCCTATTGGATGAGTCATGGCCGACCAAGACAACCCATGGGTCAACTTGGGGACCCCATGGAGCCACTTTGGTTGGAAAATGACATTAATATATATTTATTTAATGTTAAAATTAAATTGACACAAACATGAGTTGTTTTACTAAAACAGTTTTTAAGTGGGGTTACACAAATCCAAATTTTGACTATAAATATTCATTAGAAATCTAAAAAGATTTCCTACATCATAGTATTTTTTTATAATTTTTAGACATTAAATAAATTAAATTATTTATGACATCATTATGATGCAGTGATGACCTCATTATTTAATGATTTTAATAAAATGAAAAGATAATGTAAAATCCAAGGCTTACACTTGTCCAAAGACTATTGGATGGGTAGATTTCGAACCCTTATCACCTTAGCCACGAATTATATAAGTGTGGGACCTTTATAATCTGAAAAGCATTGTATAATAATGTAACATTTCAATCTTTCCAAAAGAGCCCCTCCTCTCCTCTTATAAAAGGCCCCCCACATCTACCACCTTATTCACACTTTCAAGCCTTTTGGTTCGGCCAACCTCTACCCAAATACTCTCCCAACTTCTCTCCCTTTATCCTAGAAGCTTTACTTTAGTGAGAAAGCCTTCCTAAGGAGTCCTTTTGATCAAATCAAAATAAGAACCCAAAGAAGAGGAGGTTAACCTACCCCAACCAAGGAAAAGTACACGGTAAGGGTTTACTTCACAACCTCTTCATTAGCCAAGGTTGTTTATACATAATTATCTACTGGGACCTCGTTATCATCCACATCCATGTTTCTTAAAAATTTCTTTCAAAACATTTTTACTATTAAATGGAAAATGGGTTAAAGTCATTTATACCCTTATACGTTTTTGAAAGGAATCTTACCGTCATTTTCCAAACAATGTACTTTTTGACCTTTTGGCAAATTTAAGGTAAGAATGTTTTTTTAACTTATACAGAGGGTGCGGCTATTTTCCGCCATTATAACTTAGTCGAAGCTTCCCTTACAATCTTATAAGAATATTTTCAAAGTAAATTAATTATTTTATAATTATGGGACTTTTAAATGATTTCAAAAAAGAGAGAGATATTTCTCTCAAATAGCTTTGATTTCATCCATGTCAACATCCTTTGATGGGTTTTAAGTTTAATTGAAATTGATTTATGATACAAAAGTTCCATTGAACATTTTGTGAAATATTTGACTGTGGATGTGTTATTTTTATACCATCCATAGTTTATGGAGAAATTGTTGACATTTCGTATGCTAGTTTTAATACGAATATTTATATTATGTTTAAACCTATTCATATGAGGAATGTATTGGACTTAATAAGTGACGGGTGGAGCCCGCTATAGCTCCTCGATGCATCGGTAGGTATCATGAGACAACTAGACGTGGAATTGGCCGAGGCCCTTTCCCAATTTGATTTATGGTTTTGGCCGAGGCCTTAATCAGTTTAGACGTCTTGGTCGAGGCCTTGACAAAATGTTTCAGAATGTCTGGCATTATACATTCCCTCATTATGAAAGTGGTTATTGATATTTCATGTGATTATTCGTCTAGTAGAATATCCATGTGAGTAAGTAATGACATTATTTTATTTTACTTTTTCCATATTATGCTGAAGTTCAAGTTCGATAAGGCTTTTGTTTTAGTTATACATTGCCTTAAATGCTTATGTTTTCTTATGAAAGTTTCCGCTATATTGTTATCCTTACGGAGCATTTGAGCTCACCCCTTTCAATGTTTTATTTTTCCCAGGATGTGAAGAAGTGTATTATGACTGACTTTCAAGAATAGTCAGTGAGGATATGAGTGTGGACTAGGGAGACCATGTTATTGTAGTTTTCATTTTTATGATGTAATGTAATGTTTATGAATGTATCTAGTGTTTCCAAGGCTACTAAACTAATCGGTCTTTCGAGACATGATCTTTTGTGATCATTCCAATGTTAAGAAGTAATGCACCGACTCTGGGTAGCTGGGGTTGGGGTGTTACATTCATTTTTAAGGAAAAAATATTTTTTGTTAAAAATAGTGTTTTTATGTGTATTACACATTCCGGAACTAGTTCTATGAGAATTAATTTGTTTATAAATTTTATCAAATTTTTCATTACCAATGGAAATGTTTATAAGAGTTTCTTCAAATAATAAATTTTAGACTTTTGTTTTATAACTAAATTCTAATCCTCTTTAGTAATAGTTTTTGAAGTGATTTTATCAAAAGTATTTTGTAATTTTTTTTTTCAGAAATCACTTTTTATAAATCTTTTGAAAAATTACCCTTTTAGAAATTAAATTTATCATGTTTTTTTATAAATATATAATAATTCCTTTTCTAAAACAACTATTATTGAATAATCTATATCAAATTCTTTACCAACTTTTAAATTTTCCTTTTCTAAAAGTTTAGAAAAGAGAGATACTTTATCATATGAAGGTAATGAATTATCTGTAGGATCGAAATTGTGATGTAGATGCTCAATTTACAAGAGGGGGGGGGGGTGAATTGTACACTTTCAAACTTCCTTTGGATCCTTTAAAATTAGTTATGAATAACTATGTTTTTCCTTAAGTAAAGGAAAGGACTAAGTTTAACAAAGTTAAACTTAAGAAAATTCACAACACCTCTAATACCAAATGAAAACTTGAAAATAGATTCCGAAAGTAGGTTCCGGAAATATGGTTCCGGAAATTGAAACGTAACAAAATATTACAAAATGAGATTCTACCTTAAAGCGTATAGAATCTAAATGAAACAGAGTACATGTAAGGAAGTATAAGAAAGTTATACTTTCCTTACAATATAAAATGCAGCGGAAATTAAACAAGTAGTTAAACTACAAGTAACAAGATATAAGTCTTTTAACCCAAATAGAAGGGTATCCAACAACCTTGGATAAAGGTCCCTTGATATATACTTTCAAGCAAGTATGTCTTACCCACACCAGGGTAAGCCCTCGATACGAGGATCGGGGTGTCTCTGTCTTGCTATCCCTGCAAGCCCTCAACTTCAAGGTAGTTGGCAACCTCCGTCTTCCTCAGCAAGGAAGCCCTCAAACTTCAAGGTAGTCGGAACCTCTGTCTTCCTATCCCCCAAAGTCCTCGAATTTAATCACCAACATTTGGAGTCGCATGAAGCTTTGAGATTTAATAAGATCCTCTCTCTCTATAAATCACTTCAACAACATGTATGCACAATAACCAAATTGTTCATCCATCAGTTGTGAGCTCTTTCAAATGAGTTCCTATTTATAGGTAAGGTCGGCCTCCTTTCCAACGGTCATATTTTTCTTAAAAATCAGAGGGACCTATACACGTGTCACTTAACCAATGGTTAGTTCATACCAGAATACACGACATCGTTTTATAACAAAACAAGTGTAACAGAATATACGACACCGTTTTAAATCTTAACTAAAAAGATTTGGAGTGAAGGTTCGGAGTTAAAGTTCGGAGTGTAAGGAAAATAATAACGAGTAGACAAAATATAAAGGCATAAGTAAAATGAAAGTTTGGAGTGAAAATTCGGAGTCTGAATAAATTCAGAGTGTATAAAACAAAGATGATCGGATTCTGTTTAACAGAAGAATTCAGAATGAGAATTCGGAATGAGAACTCGTCATCAGAATTCATAGTGAGAATTCCTCATCAGAATTCGTAATGGGAATTCATCATCAGAATTCGTAATGATATTTCATCTTAAGAATTCGTATTGAGATTTCATCTTAAGAATTCGTATTGAGAATTCGTATCCATAATTCGGAATGAGAATTCATCATCAGAATTCGTAATGAGAATTCGTCATCATAAATCTTAATGAAAATTCCTTATCAGAATTCGTAATGAGAATTCGTCATTAGAATTCGTAATGAGAATTCAATGTCGAACTTCATAAGGATTCGTATCCTGAATCTGGAATATAACTTAGTCAGAGTTCGTATCCGGAATTCAGAATGATACTTTATTACAGTTCTCATCTGGAATTCGGAGTGAAACTTCCTTATAGTTCTTATCCAGAATTCGGATCCTAAAACAGAATATTTATATCAAAGTTTCAAACAAATATGAGAAAACAGAAATGAATCCAAATTTTATACTTGGGAAAAATATGAAAGAAAATATGATAAGGATAATTTTTCTTACAAAAGCGTTTTTCCTTATAAAAGCGATTTTCCTTATAAAAGCAATTTTCCTTATAAAAGCAATTTTCCTTATAAAAGCAATTTTCCTTATAAAAGAAATTTTCTTAAAGATAAGGTGTTTGTGATTTTCAAAACAAGAAGGAATGGAAAAGTCATAAGGAAAACCATATTGACTCAACAATCTCCCCCTTTTTGGAAAGCACAAACATCCTTGAAAAAGAAATTCTAAGAAGAAAGAAAAAACATTAAGGCTTATCTCCCTTTTATTTAAGGATATTGATGAATACGACTAACTCCCCCTTAGACTTTGAAACTCTAAGGATCATATTCTAGATTTTCGGAGTGACATTTCATTACGAATAAGAAATTCTTCTTTAATGAAAAACTCCCCCTTAGATAAACTCTTATTAGAGTTTGTTTTCTTTCTCACCCTTTGTTAGGATTATTTTTCCCTTTCATTAGAGTTCTTTTCCTTCTCCCCCTTTGTGATTTTCAAAAAGAATATAAGGGAATGGAAAATATAACAAAGTACCTGAAAGATTAGTAGTAACAACAAAAAGAAACGAGCAAGAACAAATTTTTCATTAAGTTTGAAAAATTTCAATAACAAAAGAGTTAAAGTACAACAAAAGATCGGATCTATCTATTTGGGATCTTTTTTCCTTTTCCATGAGACCCTTTAGAATAGTCTTTATCTTCTTTAAGTCTTTATGATCTTCTTCAGCTTGCTTCTCTAAGACAACTATTCTTGCAGATTGAGATTCAATATTTTCTTCCTGGGCTTTCAGCTTTTCTTCCTGAGCTTTGATCTTTTCTTCCTGAGCCTTCATCTTCTGTTCAAACTCAATCCGATGATCCCTTTCAAACTTCCAGTTTTGAGAAATGGAATTCAGCTTCCCATTCAGATCTCTGACTTCTTGAATCCTAAAGTTCTTTTCATCTGTCAGCTTCTCTTGAAAGGAAGAAGTCAGCTCATTTATCTTTTTGTCCTCAGTCTCAAAGGAATCCTTGACATTGTCTTGGAATTCATCAAAGAGTCTCATCTCTTCTACAGTCTTCCTTGACCAGTTTTTCATCCTCTTGAAATATTTTCTATGAGCTTCGTAGCCAACAAAAAAAGGTTTTGAACTGAGCCTCAATCTCAACGCACTTGTACATAACCATAGATACGAAGTTTGTTTTCTGATTCAAATCATGTTGGAGCATATGGAATCTTGAATTAATACTTGAGAAGGTCGGAATGGTTCCCACCAACTTCTTTAAAGACTGAACAACAAAGTCATGCCCCAACGAGGATGACTCCGAATCTGAAACTTTGCTTGGAGAATTTTCTTCCTCAATAAGGTCCAGCTTTTTCTTTGAAGAACTACCAACTTCCTTTCTCTTCCTCACTTCTGAGCTCGGAGTATCAGCAAGAATTTGCTTTCCCTTGTCTTTTTTCGGAATAGAATCCTGCTCCGGAGTTCTCTTCTCACTATCAGAAACTTGGACAACAATGTCTTCCTCATCAGAAACATTCTGAGCACCAACCTCTATATTCTCTATTTGAGCAATATCATGTAAAAGTTGTTCTTCTTCTCCATGATAAGCAACTTCTTCTTCTCCTTTCTCTTCTTCCATTGCTAGAGTAACTAGCTTCGAAGATTCATCTTCTGATGTTCGGAGCGATAAGTGTTCCGAAGGTGTCCCTTTATAATTTTCTACTTACTTCAACACATCTCCGGTTTCACCACTTCCTTCAGCAACATCTTCTTCTTATTCCACTTTCTCAACTTGGTCTACTTCCTCAGTAGTCTTGGCAACTGCTTCTTCCGGAGCAACAAAATTTCTTCCTGGAGTCTCAGAAAGAGATTCCAATGAAAAAGATCTCGGAACAGGAATATTTGCAGAAACCATCTCATTGAATTTCAACAAAGCCTGAGCTACCTCAGCCTCAGACATCTTCTTATTGAGCTTCTTTTCTTTTTCTTTTTTTTCTAGCTCATCCGCAGTTTTCTCCTTCAAGGCCTTAGCCTCTGCAGGGTCCAAGCCGAACTGAGGCTCCCCTTGCACTCTCTTTTCTTTCATCTCCCTCTATTTAGCAACAAACTAATCTAGGCAAGAATTCTTCTTCTTAGGTTTTAGAGGTGCGGAATGAACTTCCTTAGACTTGGGATCCTCGGATTCTACTTCCACTTCCTTCAGCTTTCTCTTCCTTACCGGCTTAGAGGATTCCGGATCAGCAGCTTTCAGAACTGATTATTTTTGAGCGGGTAGATCAATAAACTATCCAGACTCCTTGTCAAAAGCTACATCCATTCTTTTGAGTGTACCATCACTCACCAGAATAATCTTGCAAACTCTTGGCTAAGATTTTCAAGCCTCCTTGAAAGACTCAAGGCACCAAACTATTAACTTGGAGAGGATTGCTGGATACCTAATAATCTGAGCTCTTAGATTTCCTTTCTTCAAATTCTCAAGAGTGATAAGAATGTGCTTCATCAAATTAAACTTCCTCAGATTTATCAGAAAATCTAGGATGTAGATCTCACTCTTCTTCAAGCTATCTTTTTCACCTTTTCTCAGTACGATAAGGCCCTGTACCTATAACTCCAGAATCCAGAAATTTGTAGATAAACTAGAAATCTTCGGAGCCTTGTCATCAGCCAGTCCGAGAGTTTCTAAGGCTTTTTTCCTTGTCGAAGCTACCCTTAGAATCCGGCAATACATGAGAAATAAACTCGGCTTCACCTTCATTATTCAGCCCTACCAAGCTGGATGCCTTGGCATATGAAAGCTTATAAGTCATGCCATAAGACTTAAAAGACAACTTGTCCCTTCCATCTTCTTGAAGAAAAGAAACTGTCTCATAGAATTTGATAAGCAAATCCGAATACACTTCATCTTGGTTCCCGGGTTTTGACACCGCAACATCTTCCCAACCATTAAGCTTGATATTCTTAGAAATAAGAGAATTGTACTTGTTGATGAAATCCGGATGAACTAGCCTCTCTCTATATACTAACCACTTTGAAATCGGCTTAGAAGACGACATGTCTTGAGAAGCTGTTTCCACAGACATTCGGATCTGAAGACCTCTGAGAAGTTCGGAACTAAGAAAACTGAAGTTCAAAACGGCCTTAAAACAGAGAGGCAGAGCTTCGAGATGCCGGAGCTTGAAAACCGATGTGGGACAACCATTTGGGGTCCCCTTTATATAGGAAACGAAAAAAGGTTCAACTTCCACGAATGATCGAACAGTTGTGATAAGCTGAGATCAGATCTGACGGTCGAAAACCAATTCTCTTGAATCCGATCTTTTGAGGTTTTTATTAAAACAAATAATTAAGAAACTATAATCTGAAAACAAAATATAAGAAAATGCCAGCAAGTAAAATATGACTACGAAAACTTGAGTAAGGAAATCATACCTTTCAGATTGGATTAGGAGGATTATTCGTAATTGGTAACATTTTTATGAAAACAAAAAAGACTTTTCTACGAAATAGTTCGAAAAACTCATTACAAAAAATAAACTCAGTACGGAAAACTCAGTACGAAAAACAAACTTCGTAAGGAAAAACTTAGTACAAAAATTTCATTCCAGAATTTTAAAAAAACATTATGAAGGATTCGGTACAAAAATCCCGTTATGAAAATACCAGTACGAAATTTTCAACTCCGGATGTTTTCAATACAAACACTTCCATTCCAGAAGTATTCTGTATGAAAGTATCCATTCTGGAAAATTTTAGTTTCGGAAATTCCATTTCGGAATTGTAGTTCCGAATAGTTTTGAAAACAAATTTTGAAAAACTTTTTTAAACTAACAATCAAATGTACTCCCCCTATGAAAAAGAGTTTATTGCTGTAAGGAGGATTTTTCAACAGAAAGTTAATTAAGAAGGATTACTTTACGGTTATCATTCCTAAATTCTGTTTAATGTATTCAAATCTATCAGAAGGTAAATATTTTGTGAAAATATCAGCAAGTTGATCTTGCATTCTGATAAACTGAAGAATAATATCTCCTTTGAGTGTGTGATCCCTAAGAAAGTGATGCCTAATATCTATGTGTTTTGCACGGGAGTGATGTGCAGGGTTCTTACTAATGGCAATGGCACTTGTGTTATCACACAAAATTTGAGTTTTAGTAAAACTCAAGCCATAGTCTGTGAGTGTGTGTTGCATCCACAACACTTGAGCACAACAACTTCCAGCTGCTACATATTCAGCTTCAGCAGTAGAGAGTGCTACAGAATGTTTCTTCTTGCAGGACCAAGAAACTAATGAATCTCCTAAGAAATGAAAAGTTCCGGATGTACTTTTTCTATCCATTCTACATCCACCAAAGTCAGTATCAGAAAATATTTTTAGAACAAAATCATTTCCAGAAGTATAAAATAATCCTAGATCCATAGTTCCCTTAAGGTAGAGAAAAATTCTTTTTACTGCCTTTAAGTGAGATTCCTTAGGATTGGATTGATATCTTGCACATAAGCATACTGAAAACATTATGTCTGGTCGACTAGCTGTTATGTATAGTAGACTTCCTATCATACCTCTAAAAGATGTTTTATGTACTGGTTTCCCAGCTTCATCAAGATCTAAAGAGTTTGAGGTACCAATAGGAGTACTTATACTCTTAGTATTGTCATAACCATACTTTTTAAGAATATCTTTAATATACTTATGTTGAGATATGTAGGTTCCTTCTGGTTTTTGAAAAAATTTGAAAACCAAGGAAAAATGTTAACTCACCCATCATACTCATTTCAAACTCAGATTTCATTAGACTTGCAAAAGAGTCGGTCAAAGATTGCTGAGCTGAACCAAATATGATGTCATCAACATAAATTTGAACAATCAAAACATTTTTCTTATCTTTCTTTATAAAAATAGTTGGATCTTCATTTCCCTTAACATAGTTATTTTGAATCAAAAAACCAGCGAGTCTATCATACCATGCTCCTGGGGCTTGTTTAAGGCCATACAAAGCTTTGGTAAGTCTAAAAACATGATCAGGATGTTTTGTATCTTCAAATCCATGAGGTTGTTCAACAAAGACTTCCTCTTGAACATAACTGTTAAGAAAAGTACATTTCACATCCATTTGGAAAAGTTTGAAATTAAAGAATGCTACAAAGGCAAGTAGAATACGGATAGACTCAAGTCTAGCTACTGGAGCATAGGTTTCTTCATAGTCTATTCCCTCTTGCTGATTATAGCCTTTAGCAACAAGTCTAGCTTTATTTCTAACTATGACTCCATTTTCATCACATTTATTTCTGAAAAACCATTTTACTCCAATAACAGAAGTTTCCTTAGGTCTTTCAACCAAGGTCCAGACTTTATTCCTTTCGAATTCATTTAGTTCATCTTGCATGGATTTGATCCAATCATCATCACCTAAAGCTTCATCAGTGCTTTTTGGTTCTAATTGGGAAAGAAATGCGAGATGTTCTACTTCATTTCTTAAGGAACTTCTAGTCCTTACAGGTTGATTTACATCACTAATGATACCATCAGTGGGATGATTCTTAAGAAACACATGATTTGGATTTAATAAAACCTGTTCATCAACATAGGGTAGAAAGTCTTCTGGGGTAAACGTTTCAAAAGTATCTTCTAGATCATTATCCTTATCAGAAGGTTCTTCTATCAAAGGTTGATAATCAGTTTTTGAAAACACATCCGAAGATGTAGGTTGAGGTGGTTTAAAAACAAAAGGATCTGACTCATCAAATTTCACATGTACTGTTTCTTCAACAGTGCAAGTATTTTTATTAAAAACTCTATAAGCCTTAGAGGTTGTGGAATATCCTAAGAAAATCCCTTCATCAGATTTTGGTGCGAATTTATGTAAGTTATCTTTAGTATTCAAAATAAATACCTTGCAACCAAAAACCTTGAAGTAGGATAGTCTTGGTTTTCTACCATTCCATAACTCATAAGGAGTTTTATTAAGAAAAGGTCTAATCAAAACTCGATTTATAGTATAGCAAGTAGTACTTACAGTTTCAGCCCAGAAATGTCTAGCTATAGAATATTTACTCAACATGGTTCTAGTTATCTCTTGAATAATTCTATTTATTCTTTCAACTACACCATTTTGTTGAGGAGTTCTAGGTGCTGAAAAATTGTGAGTAATACCTTTTTTACTAGAAAAAGTTTCAAAATCAGAATTTTGAAATTCTCCTCCATGATCACTATTAATAGTTTTCAATGGAAGGTTTTTCTCATTTTTAACTTGAGCTCTAAAACTTTTGAAATAGGAAAAATCTTCAGACTTCTTTGCTAGAAAATAGACCCAAGTAAACCTAGTGTAATCATGAATGAGAATAAACACATAATATTTGCCTCCAATACTTCCAGTTTGTGTTGGACCAAAAAGATCCATGTGCACTAACTATAGTGCATCGGTTGTTGAGACATCACTAATTGATTTAAAACTAGATTTATGTTGCTTTCCATATTGAAAAGGATCAAAAACTTTAGAAGAATCAAATCTAAGCTCCGATAGATCCTTAACTAGTTTCTTCTTAGAGAGTTTACATAGGTTTCTAAGATTACAATGACCTAGTCTTCTATGCCATAACCTGGAGTGATCTTCCATTGCACTTAGGCAAGGTAAATCTTGGCTTCTGAGGTCTTCTAAGTTCAGAGTGTAAACATTCTCTTGCCTATTGGATGAGAGAATAAATTCTTCCTTGGAATTGTGAACTAAGCACTTATCATTCCTAAAATTCACAAGGTAACCTTCATCACATAACTGACTTATGCTAATAAGGTTGTGCTTAAGACCTTTAACAAAAAGAACATTTGAAATCAAAGTTTTACCAAGAAAAACAATATTACCAATACCAACAATCTCACCCTTAGCATTATCTCCGAAAGATAATTTTCCTCCTTTAGTTTTGATAATCTTTTCAAAATAGCTTTTGTTACCAGTCATGTGTTGGGAACATCCACTATCCATGTACCATGTATTGTTTATGGTACTCTCTTTATTTTCCTGAAATCAAGAAGAGAATTAGACTTTCATAATCTAAACTTTTTTGGATCCGAGATTTCCAAATAATAAAATTTTAGGTACCCACATTTTCTTAGAAAAGTAAGCTTTGTGAAATCCTAAAGATTGCGTTTTGTTTAAGGAACAATCCTTTGCCCAGTGACCACCATATTGACACTTGGTACAAAATGGGGAACTTTGAGGAACATAATAATTGTTAATGAAAATTGGTTTTGCATGGGTATAACCAAATACAGATTTATTTCTTAAAGGTCGTATTTGGGAATATATTTTATCAAAATTTTCCTTACCATGGGTAAATTTTGATAAACACTTATTTAAGGAAAAAAATTCGGACTTGAGTTTTGCAACCAAGCTTTTATCCTCAAAATCATTAGTTTTAGAACTAGAGCTAGGCTCAAAAACATTTTTATTAGAAATTACGTTTTCTAATTCCTTAGAAAGTTTGTTCTTCTCAGAACTTACTTCCTCAAGATTCTTTGAAATACTTTCAAAATCATCATTTTTCTTATCAAGATCTTTAGAAAGATCTGATATCTCTATTGTAAGAATAGAATTCCTAGAGTATTCCTTATCAAGTTTTTTATTGAGTTTGGAATTCTCAATTTCAAGAAGTTCAGCAAACCTAGAGACTTCTTCATAAGTAGGTAAAGTATTTTCTTCATCAGAAGAAGATTCTTCATCAAAAGAGTTATAATACTTACTATCATTAGAATTTAAAGAAACATTGTTCAGTGATTTAGCATTTCGTACCTTAGCCATAAAACAATGATTATCAATAGGTAGACTGGCTATAAGACCAAGATTCTTCTATCCTGAAGATTCATAATCAGAAGATTCATCTGAAGAGTCACCACCACTGGCACTCCAGGTGTCATTAGCTTTCAGAACTTTCTTAGCTTTGGCTTTATAATACTTCTTTCTCTTCCTGTCTGAATGCCTTTCTTTCCTTTCTTTCTTTTTGAGCAAAGGGCAATCTGGTCTTATATGTCCAGCTCTCTTGCATTCATAACAAGTCACTTCTCCATCTTTCTTATATTTCCTTTCCTTTTTATTATACTTAGATTGGAAATTCCTCTGTCCAGCTATCTTGTTCATCCTTCGAGCAAGATTTGCTAATTCATTTTCAGAGACTTCACTCTCACTAGAATCGTATTGGAAAATAACTTTCTTAGACTTGGATCTGGCTACTCTCTCAGGAGTCTTAGCTTTCATCTGATTTGAAGTTGTTGTAAAAGAAATAGTACCATTTCCATTCTTCTTCTTGATATTGTCTGCATCTCTCTTCATTCTGGTCTCATGTTGTAGAAGAGTTCCAAATAGCTCATCAAGAGTAATTTGAGTGACCTTCCTGTTTTCATCTATAGCAGTTCTTTTGGATTCCCACTCATTGGGCATAATATCAATTATTTTATCCACAAGAGCTTCATCATCTAAACCTTTCTCTCCCATATACTGTAGACTGTTGACGATAGTCATAAATCTCTGTTGCACTTTACAGATTGGTTCACCATAAGGAAAATTGAAGCCATGATATTCAGTTCTAAGCATAGCTCTTCTAGTCTCAATCACTTTAGAAGTCCCAAAGTGTGTAACTTCTAACTTCTTCTAGATACAGTTAGCTGCTTCACAAGAAGAAATTTGGCTATATATATTTCTATTCATTGAACACAGTAGAGTATTGCGTACCTTATAGTTGAGTTGATATTCTTGCTTTTCCTGGTTAGTGAAAGTTCTGACTTCCTTGTCAGGAATTTTATAATCACCAGTAAGCATAAAAAAATTGTTTACTCCAGTATTGATAACAAAATTCTTCATTCGATCTCTCCAGTATTCATAGTCATTACCATCAAAGATAGGTGGTCTTGTAGGATTTAGATTATCAATAGAACCAACATTGACTCCTGCCATACTAGAACAACTTTTGGAACACAAATTTGTTAGTAGAAAAAGTTTGGAATCACAAAGTTCGGACTAGGAATTTTCAGAATGGGAAAGTTCAGAATAGAAAAGTTCGAAATGGGAAAGTGAGCAAGAAAAACTTGTATGTGAGTACAAGTATTTCAGAGACATCCTCTGATACCAATTGTAAGATCGATATAGAGTATGAGGTTTCCAACCTCTGATACCAATTGTAGGATCGAAATAGTGATGTAGATGCTCAATTTACAAGAGGGGGGGGGGGTGAATTGTACACTTTAAAACTTCCTTTGGAACCTTTAAAGTTAGTTATGAATAACTATGTTTTTCCTTAAGTAAAGGAAAGGGATAATTTTAACAAAGTTAAACTTAATCAAATTCACAACACCTCTAATACCAAATGAAAACTTGGAAATAGATTCCGAAAGTAGGTTCCGGAAATATGGTTCCGGAAATTAAAATGTAACAAAAGATTACAATATGAGATTCTACCTTAAAGCATATAGAATCTAAATGAAACAGAGTACAAGTAATGAAGTATAAGAAATTTATACTTTCCTTACAATATAAAATGCAGCGGAAATTAAACAAGTAGTTAAACTAAAAGTAACAAGATATAAGTCTTTTAACCCAAAGAGAAGGGTATCCAACAACCTTTGATAAAGGTACCTTGATTTATACTTTCAAGAAAGTCCGTCTTACCCACACTAGGGTAAGCCCTCGATACGAAGATCGGAGTGTCTCTGTCTTGCTATCCCCGCAAGCCCTCAACTTCAAGGTAGTTGGAAACCTCTGTCTTCCTCAGCAAGGAAGCCCTCGAACTTCAAGGTAGTCGGCACCTCTGTCTTCCTATCCCCGGAAGTCCTCGAATGTAATCACCAACATTCGGAGTCGCACGAAGCTTTGAGAGTTAATAAGAGCCTCTCTCTCTAGAAATCACTTCAACAGCATGTATGCACAATAACCAAATTGTTCATCCATCAGTTGTGAGCTCTTTCAAATGAGTTCTTATTTATAGGTAAGGTCGTCCTCCTTTCCAACGGTCATATTTTCCTTAAAAATCGGAGGGACCTGTACATGTGTCACTTAACCAACGGTTAGTTCATAACAGAATACACGACATCATTTTATAACAAAACAAGTGTAACAGAATATACGACACGGTTTTAAATCTTAACTAAAAAGATTTGGAGTGAAGGTTCGGAGTTAAAGTTCGGAGTGTAAGGAAAATAATAACGAGTAGAAAAAATATAAAGGAATAAGTAAAATGAAAGTTCGAAGTGAAAATTCGGAGTCTGAATAAATTCAGAGTGTATAAAACAAAGATGATCGGATTCTGTTTAACAGATGAATTCGAAATGAGAATTCGTAATGAGAACTCGTCATCAGAATTCATAGTGAGAATTCCTCATCAAAATTCATAATGGGAATTCATCATCAGAATTCGTAATGAGATTTCATCTTAAGAATTCGTATTGAGATTTCATCTTAAGAATTCGTATTGAGAATTCGTATCCAGAATTCAGAATGAGAATTCATCATCAGAATTCGTAAAGAGAATTCATCATCATAAATCTTAATGAAAATTAATTATCAGAATTCGTAATGACAATTCGTCATTAGAATTTTTAATGAGAATTTAATGTCGAACTTCATAAGGATTAGTATCCTGAATCTGGAATATAACTTAGTCAGAGTTCGTATCCGGAATTCGGAATGATACTTTATTACAGTTCTCATCTGGAATTCGGAGTGAAACTTCCTTATAGTTCTTATCCAGAATTCGGATCCTAAAACAGAATACATTATATCAAAGTTTCAAACAAATCCGAAAAAACAGAAATGAATCCGAATTTTATACTTAGGAAAAATATGAAAGAAAATATGATAAGGATAATTTTTCTTACAAAAGCGTTTTTCCTTATAAAAGTGATTTTCCTTATAAAAGCAATTTTCCTTATAAAAGAAATTTTCCTTATAAAAGAAATTTTCCTTATAAAAGAAATTTTCTTAAAGATAAGGTGTTTGTGATTTTCAAAACAAGAAGGAATGTAAAAGTCATAAGGAAAACCTTATTGACTCAACATTATCTTTGTTATTTGATAAAGATTCTTAATCGGAAGATTTAAAATTATTTTAATTATCATATTCAGGATAATTTTCATTTAATGATAATTTTGTAAGGTTGTCATTAATGTGTACCTTTTAACACCCTAAGATTTCATAGTGTGTTATTTCTTCAAAATAATTCAATAACTTGCACTACACGCAACACCGAGTTAAAGCGCATCATGACTTACCAAACTAGCCGTTATGAATAATAATACCTACTTTTTGAAATTTTATACATTCTATCTCTCAAAATGGACTTCATTTTTGGTTTAGTAATATCAAAATTAGCCTAGGGTGAAATTTTGGTACTTTTTGGATAACTTTAATATTTTGATGAATAGTGAAATTACTAAATTTTAATTAAAAAAAACTTTTTTAATCAAAATAATTAATAGTGATAAATTATGAATTTGAGTGGTTTTAAAGTATATTTAGAATATATTTTTACCATTTAATATAATGTTGGTCATTGTACATAATTTTACAATTAAACCGGACATAAACAAGTGTCAATCTTTTGATAGTTATTATCTCTTAAAAACACGCTTTTTGTTTTAAAAACGGGAATTAATTTTAAATTAATTTCTGCCAATTCTATATTTTAAATTTGGAAAAATGGACTCCATATTTGGAATCAGGATGTTCATATTGTGTAAATAGGTAACTTTTATTTTGAGACATTTTGAATAATTACTGCGGTAAATATTTTATTTACCATGGTTAAGGGTAAATCCGGTAAATAGGGGTTAACAAATAATATTATAATAATACTAAATTACCCTTAAACGTGTCCTAACCTTATTGGTGGATACATGTCAGACCATGAACATCTTTGGGTCGATTTTGGGACCCCATGGAGCCACTTGTAGGTGATAGGGACACTTTATTTTAATTAAGTTAAAATAAGTACAAAAATGACATAAACATATATCTTTTAGAAAATGTTTTTTTACATAGGGTTATATATGTTGTATTTTCGACTATAAATATTCATTAGAAATATAAAAATATTTCCTACATAATTATATTTTATTTATAATTTTTAGACATTAAATAATTTAATTTATTTATGACACAATGATGATGCACTAATTACCATAATAGTGAAAAATTAAAATAATTGATATTATAAATACACAAATAAATATAATTTGAGACTTTTATTGAATTACACTAATTTTATAGGTTAATATGACATATTAGGATTGATTTAATTGACTTTTTTTGAAGTAATAATTCTGTTATGAGTTTCAAAAAAATCAATTATTGAATAGTGTCAAAATTGACATAAAAGTGTTTTTAAAAACAATATTATATTAATAATTGATATTAAATTCCTAAAAATCTAAGGTTCGGACAAGAGACTTATATCATGATAGGTGTATCATTAATGGACCACTTGGAGGTCTCTTGGATGTATATAGTAAGTTTATTAACCATATAATATAAAAATACAAAGAGACATTGTAAAAGTGAAACTAATTAACTTAGAGTTAATACTTAAAGATAACATTAATATAATAACCCAAACCTATATAAATTCTATTGGTTGAGTTTTTTTTCGACTCATTCCCACCTTAAAATTTAAATAATCAACTTTGGATCCATTAGAAACCGAATATGAATTTATTATAAATTAATATTTCTAGCTTTTCCAAAGGTGCCCCTCACCACTCTTATAAAAGGGAACTCCTCCTTCTCATTTCTTCACACCTTAAAAGCCTTTTGGTTCGGACAAACCCTGACCAAATACTCTCTCAACTTCCCTCAATACAACCTAGATGCCTTAGTTTGATCAGAAAGACAACCTAAAGAGCCCTTTTGATCAAATAAAAAGGAAGAACCTGAAGAAGAGGTAATGATTTCACCACCCTTTTTCAAGTTCCTTTCTTCTTCCACTTCTTATTCCTTTGTTGTTACCATTATAAAATAATAACTCCAGTATCATATATATAATGTTATGTTATTATAAATATGGTACAACCATATTCACTATTCTATCCACCCTTTGAATAACATGTCACCATACGTGCGTACGTACGACTTACCGTCTCCACGTCGTGGTGTAATTGTTATTCAATATGTTATTATTTGGATGGGTATAATAATGATGTGTAATTCATGTAAATAATAAATATAACATGATAATGATTCTGTATATATGATATAATATCCAATTATATATTATTTTAATATCAAAAGAATGATATTTTCGCTCGTGCGTACGTACGGATTACCGTCTCCATGAACACGATGAGCTTCATTCTCCATCGTATCCATTCAAGTATAATTCTCATTTGATGATTAATAATAGTATCTAATGACTTGATATAATTCTGTATATGATTAAGATACAACCTATCCATTACAAACATGGCTTACGTAACAAAACATATAAAATAAAACGAGTAAGTTAACACCCAAAACAACAATAATACTAAGATATTATTAACAAATCAATGTTAAAAGATCATATATGATATAATATTAATGTATATGATTATTGTATAATTTAATAACAATTATTTCACCATTATACAGGAGGTTAACCTACCCCCAACCAAGGAAAAGTACAAGGTAAGGGTTTATTTTGCAATCTCTTCATTATCCGAGGTTGTTTATACGTAATAATCTACTGAGACTTCTTTATCATCCACATCCATGTTTCTTAAAAATGTATTTCAAAACATTTTTACTATAAACTTTGATATGGGTTAAATTCATTTATACCCTTTTTTGACTTTTTATAAGAGGTTTATAAAATAATCTTTCCGTCGTTGTCCAAACAAGGTGTTTTTAACCTTTTCAACAGAATTAAGGTAAGAATGTTTTTTTAACTTATACGGCGGGTGTGGATATTTACCGCCATTATAAAATCGTAAAAGCGTACCTTACAAGATTATAAGGATATTTTCAAAGTAAATGTTTTATTTTTTAGTTATGTGACTTTTAAATGATTTGAAAATGAATATTTTAAGAATTTATGAAAGGTACTCTTTATCAAAATCAGAATTTTATCTTTCTAAATATTTTTAATTAATGTCCATGTTTTCAAAATGATTTTAAGGATTTATTTATATGAACATGAATGTTTTGAAATGATATTTCTTTTCAAAAGTTTCAAAGTGGTATGAGACACTTTGATTCCAAAATCTCTTTTAAATTACTTCCTTTATAAATGTGTGACTTTTCAATGATTTCAAGAAAAGAGTTATTTCTCTCAAATAGTTTTGATTTCATCTATGTCAACATCCTTTGATGGATTTTAAGCTTATTTGAAGTTGATTTATTATGATACAAAACTTTTGTATTGTATTGAAGGTTTTGTAATATGTTTTACTGTGGATGTGTTATTTTTATACCATTCATGGTTTATGGAGAAAGTATTGACATTTCATATGCTAGTTTTAATAAGAATGTTTATGTTATGTTTAAACCTTTTCATATGGGAATGCATTAGACTTAGTAAGTGACGGGTGGAGCCCGCTATAGCTCCTCGATGCATCGGTAGGTATCATGAGACAAACTAGTGTCTTGGTAGAAGGCCTTGGCAAAATCTTATTTGTAGTCTTGGCACGAGGCCTTGGCTATGTGGTTATGATAGTCTGGCATTATGCATTCCATCATTATGAAAGTGGTTATTGATATTTCATGTGATTATTTGATTAGTAGAATATCCATGTGAATAAGTAAATGACATTATTTAATTTTAATTTTTCCATACTATGTTGAAGTTCAAGTTTAAAAGGCTTTTGTTTTAGTTATACATTGCCTTAAATGTTTATGATTATTTTTGAAAGTTTCCGCTATATTGTTATCCTTACTGGGCATTTGAGATCACCCCTTTTCTATGTTTTATTTTTCCCAGGATGTGAAGAAGTAAATTATGAATGATCTGCAGGGATATTATGAGGGGATAATAGTGTGTACTATGGAGACATTATGTTGTTGTAGTAGTTTCTCACTTTATGATGTAATGTAAAACATTATGAATATATCTAGTGTTTACAAGGCTACTAAACCAATCAGTCTTTCTAGATTTGATATTTCTTGTGATCATGCCAATGTTATGTAATAATGCACCGACTCTGGGTAACTGGGGTCGGGGCGTTACATACCTTGTCAATAAGACAAATATTTTCTTTAGTTACTCTTGAAAGAAGATCAATATTCCTCTATTCAAGACTATTATTATCCATAGTGTTATATGAGGAATCTCTTCCACTTGCAGTCCAAGAATCATTATCTATAAGAAATTTTTTTCCGTTGACTTTAAAAAACTTTTCTCATTCCTATTAGAATGAATTTATTTGATATATTTCCTTTCTATCTTTGGATAATCTTGTATGATGTGTCCAAATTTCTTGCATTCATAACAAGTTACTTTAGAATATTTCTTATCATTTATTTCCTTGATATCTTTTTTTATAATGATTCTGAAAATATTTCTTACCAAATATCATGTTCATCTTATAAGTAAGATTTAATAGTTTATTTTCAGAATTCTCTGAAGTAATTGAAACAGAATGAGTAACAACTTTCTTCTTTCTTGAACTATTTATAACTTTCCAAGCAGATTTTACTTAAAGAGGTAAGTTAGTAGTGAAAAAAATCAACTCCTCCATTTTTATATTTTTATTTTTGGTGTATCTTTTTAATCATACCTCATATTTAATAAGAGTTCTAATATGAGAATCAAGATTAATATTTTTCAAACTTCTTGTATCATTAAAAGTTTTCCTCCCAGAATCCCATTCATTGGGCATGATAACTATTATTTTAACAATAATGATTTCATTATCTAATCATTTTTCTCCATGATAGTGTAAACTATTTATGATAGTCACAATCATTTTGTGTATCTTAGGAATGAATTATCCAGGTAAAAATTTTAAATCTTGATAGTAGTTTCTTAACACAACTCTCCTAGTTTCAATAACCTTAGAAGTATGAAAATGTGAAACTTCTAAATTCTTCCAAATACTGTTAGCAGCTTCACAAGATGATATTTGGATATAGATTTTTATCATCATAGAACATAACAAAGTGTTCCTTACTCTATATTTTAGTTTATTATCTTCATTTTATTAATGGGTGAAATCTATAACTTCCTTATTAAGTATTTTTTAATCTCTAGTTAGTATGAAAAAATTATCATCCCCAGTGTTGATAACAAAAGTCTTCATTCTTTATCTAAAATATTTATTGTCAACAATATAAAAAATTGGTGGTATATTTGGATTGAGATTATTTATGTATCCAACATTAAGTCCTTATATATTAATATAAAAAATTTCTTTTCCACACACATGTTAGTGTAACAAATATTAAAAAACAATAAATTTAGAACAACACTTACCATACTTTTAATAAAAAAGATAGTAAAAACTTATCAAGTATATAAGTAGTTGAAACTTACTTTGATACCAATTTTTGGATATCAATATGATATATATTGATATTAGGATCAAAAGAATATTTTCATGATGGATCAATACAAGAGGGGGGGGGGGGGGGTGAATTATAGATTTAAAAAATTTAGTTTAAAAAAGTTTAGACTAAATCAATTTACAAACCTCTGTAAGTAAAAAGATCATATTAATACTTGTTCCTCAGTTTGATTACTTAAGTTTCATAATAAATTTTATTTTGATATATTAGAGTATAACAATAATAATCCGAATAGATATGATTATATTAGAGTAAACAAATCATATTCAAAGAAGGTGTGATTAATGAATTAATATTTATCATATTAAGATATATTATGATAAAACAATTTACAAATAAGAAAAACAGAATAAAATACTTGTATGAAAAAATTAATGTAATAACTATAAAAAATTAATAATGACTTACATCTATTTAAAATTAATAAATCACATATAACCTTAAGTGTAAGGTAGACAAAACCTTATAAAAAGGTATCCCTTGTTTTATAATTACAAGAAAGTTTGTCTTTACTTAGAAAGGAAAGCCCTCTATATGAATTAAGGATTACCTATATACCTAATAACAATATTCATTGATCTAATGGATCAGATCTATCTTGTTATCCTCACAATCCCTTGATCATAATATCAGATTCTCTATCTTTTTATCCCTGTATTCCCTAGATCATAATCACTTATCATAAACTTGATTACAATGCAAAAAAATTCTTAAGTGGAAAACCTGAAAAGGTTCCCTTAAGAATACAAAACTCTAAAAAAATTAAAAAAGTATAAGAAAAATCCATTCACTATTTTTAATATTAAAATAACTCTCACAATGAGAAAATTGAAAATGATATCAATTTACTACAAACTCTTCGAATGACTAGGTATTTATAAGAACTATTCTAATGGTCATCTTGATCATCAAAAAATCATATTTTCTAAGAGTTTGTTTAAAGGAATTGAATATCTAGAAATTATAACAAAAAGTGTGATGTTTTATTGGTTTAAAACTTTACAGTATAAAAAGGTTTCCTTACATTAGAAACATGTCTACTATATTCTAGTTATAAACTTAAGTCAGACTGATGTACTTCCTTATTATGGTCAATAAAATTATCGTAATAAGGGATAACATGATTTTATTAGTATTGATATCATTCCAATGATGAATACCTATGTAAGTACAAATACAAGATAAAGTCTTACATATATCTAGTAAATGTTGAGTTTGATGAATTGGGTTCAAACTCATTATGATTTTCGTAATGAAGAATTATAAACTTATAAACATAATAATTTATAGCTTATTCTATGTATGGTAAAAATTAATGTTTTCTATAAAAAATTCTAAAACTCTTTATACATAAAAGGTTAGTAAAGTAAGTATAAATAATATTTTTGTGATTTCAAAAATAAAAGGAATGGAAATGATAGAAGTATAACTTCTGACTCAACAACGAAGCATAAAATCATTATTTATAACTTTTCCTTCTACTATTTATACAATGGTAGGTATATTATAATTTTCAATAAGTCTCCATGAAATATTCACTATGTGTTTATAAAATAATCAATATATATACTTCCATTATATTATTATTAACATACCATCCTTGGAATTGATACCAATTATCACCTATGTACATGAATATCTAGAATCAAAATTCTCAATACTTCCTTTATCTTTTGTGTGTGTTTATTGTCTATCCATTTCACCCTTGGTTTTTTCCTCATTTTAATTACCTATGATCTAGTTACATTTTCTCTACATGAATGTGCATACATATATTAATTAATATTTCCATTGTGTCAATGAGAGGTCATAAAAAATTACCTTTCAAATTATGAATATGTTAATTGAATATGGAAAATAACTAGCATTATTTAAACAATGAATATACTTTTTTCATGTTAGTTAATAAACATTGTACCTTCCTACTAAAATTTTCCCCACAACTATAAACATATATATTTTTTGTATCCACCACAACATATTTCCCTAGGATCTTTATCATTATGAATGGGTTTATGAGTAGTCAATAAGAGAAGATCATAAATATTTTCCTATATTTCCAAATCTTATCATTAAAAACATGAATTTTGATTTTTATAATGATATTCCAAATGATTGATGCAATATAGAAAATTCAATTTTAAATTCCACTATACATGAAAAATTGTTTAATTTATTTTATTATTTTCAACATTTTTGTTATTAACAAGTCGATTTTAATGAGTGTGGAATCACTTCTCATGGAGAGTGATATCTATGTTTGTCTATTTTAAGAACCTGGTTCTAGTTTTTGAGGTATGAGTTTCTTCTTTTCCTTTTTCCTTAAGTGTTTTTGAGAAAATAAGAAAAATAGGGAAAAATTCCAATTTTTGTGGGTACACGCCATGTACTTTTCCACATGCTGTGTACTTTGGCTATGTGGGATGAGTACACAGGGCGTGTAGCCCTATCGGCAATGAAAGGTGTAAAAACCAACTACACGCCGTGTAGTGGGTATTTACATGCCATGTAGTCAGTCATCAGGTGAATAGTAAGGCGGTGGAAGAAGCCACCAGTTGAGTGACCGTACATGCCGTGTATTCGAAAATACACTCCATGTACCCATGTCGACAAGTGAACAGTTCAAAGGTGAATAGTATCCGGCAAAGGAATAGTTAAATGATGAAAAGTACACCCCATGTACTTGAGAGTACATGCCGTGTAGTTTGTTTTTTTCACTTAAAATGGACAGTAGCCTCCTCTTTTGGCATAGGAGGCATTTGGGTTCGTTTTGGAACTCAAGAGGATTCTAGATCTTTGGAGATCTTCCGCTCGCGCACTGGGAATCCAATTCCGTATCCGTCGATCACATTAGGACCATACAGGTAAGCCATCCCTTCTCCTTGAACCGCTCTTACCAATTCTTTCCCAAAGTTAGGTTATTTGAGGTTGAGCGTGTAGTTGTTTATCACAGATCCATGCCTTTCTCATGCATTTCCAGAGGCAACGTTCACATATACCGATTAGGGGCGATCGAGGTAGGTGGTCTGATGTTCCTTTCAATAGTTGTGTTGAAATTGTGTATTGTTGTGCTATGCGCCCATGATTGGGGTGTCGTATGGCTGAGGACTTCAATAAAAGATATTTATAATTTCATATATAAACTTTTGATAAATTAAAACCACTGTTTGGGATCACTGCTTGGATCCAGGGCCACCCTGAGGGTTCGTTCCTCTATTTAGCCATTTGGTCAGGATACCCAAGGGTATGGCGTGATTTATCATTCTTGAGTTTTCTTGAGAGAAAATGTATATAATTTCTTGATTATGTGTAGGGATCGGCTCGGTTTCTTGTTTATCCTGAGGGCAAGTGTTTTTTTATCCTGAGGGTAAGTGTTTCATTTAGCCTGAGGGAAATGTTTCATATGCCTGAGGGCAGTTGTTTCCATGCTTGAGGGAATTATATCGTACGCCTGAGGGAAATATTCGTTATTCCTGAGGGAAATATCTTGAGGGTGTGATTCTGATTAGCCTGAGGGTGTGGTTCTATTAGCCCAATGGCAAGATTCTGATTACCTAAGGGTAAGGTTTGGCATGTCTGAGGACACTGTTTATTTCGTATATTCACCGTGGTGATTTTCGATGTTGTACCTGCCAAGTCGAAGCACAAGCTTGGAGGTGATAAGTAATAATTAAAATGGCAATGAAACTAGTAGTGATAGTTACTTTTGAGTACTTACTAGTTTACTGCATTAACTTTTGCACACTGTTGTTGCATATTTTCACTGACAGTTGGGCACAGGCCTTTGGTGGTTTCCTACTAGGATTTATTTCTCACACCTTGTTTGGGCCATGTCTTCGGCCCAAAAAGACTATATTTCTGTAGGTGTCGATAGGGGCAGGGGTCCCTATAAAGGTACATGATTGTTGCAGAGGAGTAGGAGAATATGAGACCGAGCTTAGGCTTGCGATGCTGTTGGGCTCCTGTTGCACTGTTTTGTTTTATTTTTGCTATACCTTGTACTTGAGATGTATTGTATTGTATTGCAGTGTATCCTATTCTGGATGTTTTCATAGAATAGTGACATGCTGTATCTTGATATATATATGTGATTGCTGGTTCTCTTTTACTTTGGTTATCCATTAATTTATATATTGTTAACTACTTCCACTATTTTATGTCATTTATCTTTTCCACTACACTACACTTTGAAAAATGAGGGCATAGTTTCCCCACTATTAGACATGGGCCCTCGATGCTAGTCGGCAGCCTCTGGCATTTGGGGAAATGTGCTTGAGGTCATGTGACCAACCGGGTTCGGGGCACCCGTTGAGTGGCACCCGGATCCGGGATGTTACAAAGTGGTATCAGAGGGGGTTATTTTATTTGACCTACTGTTTGGGGCCTTCGTCAGCGATAGGATGAAAATGGTAGTTGGTAATAAGCTGTGCCCGGAAGTAGCTAACTCATGTGCAGGGAAAAGCCAGTCTACCTCAGTTATTGCAATTATTACTAATTTTGTAAATTACAGTTGATTTGATTTTCACCGTTGGGTGACGCACTTGTGGTGTGTTGTTATATTTTTATACTGGGTTTTATTTAGTTGCAACCCGATGAGATGAAGGTATGCCAACTCATGCATCATTTAGGAACATGATAGAATCACATGTCATGCACTCCTTCCATACCATGTAGGTGCATTAGAAATTGCATGCTGTTGTGATAGATGTTGTGCTAGAAATGTATGATGTTGTGATAACTGATTTGATAAATACCTGCTATTTGATAGGGTATTGTTGTGTGAGGTTGTTGATATAATGAATGCAAAACTTTGGTTTTTTGGGAGTATGGGCCCTCACTGACTAGAATTTGGTGGATCATTAACGTGTTTCCTTGTTATAACATGTATAAGATTCCAAGCTTTGATTCGCGGGGAGTATGGCCCCTCATGAATTGGAATTTGGAACTTAGGTGTTGTTTCAGTGTTTTTTTGGGTTCCGGGGTAGTTTCTGAGGCTTACTATCCGGAAAAACCCAGTATACATGACGTTTAGTTCTATGGACAGACGTCGTGTGTTCTTCTATTCGAAAAGAAATGAAAACCTTTTAAGTACACACCATGTTCCCTCAGTACACACAATTTAGTCTCTTTCCGTGCCATAGATCGTGTGGGCGGGGACATGGGGTAGGGAATGACTTCGGGGAAATACGCCGTGTACCGGTTATACACGCCGTGTAGTTCAGACCCTGTGTCCGCCTATGTAACTAAAAACATGGACGGAGGAAATCTTTTCTTGTACACACTGTGTCAATGATGAACATGCCGTGTAGTGTAACCTGGGGATTTGGTGAACGTTTTCAAGTTGCCTATAGTGCATGCTATTGTGAACCAGGAACTGATTACAGAGCAGAACCTGCGGGAAGCTAGTGGTGTGGTCCAAGGCGGTTCGACACCAATTTCTTATACTATTTCTACCTGCAAGAGGAAGAGGCAGATGTATTTCTCTCACAGTGGTAGTACTAGCCAAAACAATTCTACAGGTAGCCCGGTTATTTGCTACCAGTTTGGTAGAGAGGGGCAAAATAGACCTCAGTGTTCCCATGACCCAGTGGAGTGCCGATCTTCTAGAAAGATGGGTCATTTTCAGCGCTTTTGTTGGGAGTTTCTAACAGTGGCCAGTGAGAGGGGTTCTGTGCTGACTTCGCATGCGGAAGTAGGACCAACAGATTCTTACTAGTTAGGAAATTGGAGTATGTCAGGGCATGCAGGTAGAGATGGTGGTCATGGACATGGTAACTAGACCCCAGGATCTCCGAGGCAGCAGGGCAGGACAGGTTAGGGTAGCCAGGCTGTGTCGCAGGGCCTCGACACTGGGCAGGCATATGCAGTGCAACAGACCCAACAGGAGTAGGATCCCGGACCTTATACTGTCATAGGTACTATTCTATTAGCTTTTGTTTTATCTTTAGTACTTTATGATACAGGTGCTACATATAGATTTATATCTTTGCCCGTTTCGGAGAGCCTTAGGCTCTGTGTTTCTTATTAATATGATGTTATGACACTAGACACCCTGTTGGGAACTAGAACGGATGGTGTGCGTCAGTTCAGGGAGTTCCCCCTTGAGGTTGGTGGGTGTCACTTTCTATGGGACCTCTATGTCTTGGAGATGATGATCTATGATGTCATTCTTGGGATGGACTGGTTGGTACCTTTTCGATCCTTTGTGGATTTCTATCGTCGTAGGGTGAGTTTTACGTCACCAAAGGGCGGAGAGTTTCTATACAAGGGGAATGGTATGTCTAGGTGAGCCGAGCTAGACCCGAGCATTATGGGCGAGGTGGAGTGACAACCCAAATTTCATGTTTATATCTAGATTATTAGGGGATGTGTCAGAAGGACTTCCCTCCAGTAGTTCATCATTTCAGGGATGTCTCCTGGATGACTTTTCAGGTCTAACTCCAGAGCGACAGGTGGATTTATCTATCAATCTTGTGCCAGAAGTGGCACCGGTATCCATTACTCCTTATAGGATGGCTACACCTGAGTTGTAAGAGCTCAAGATACAGTTAGAGGAGTTACAGTCAAAGGGTTTCATCTGACCCACCACTTCTCCTTGTGTTTCGCCTGTCCTTTTTACGAAGAAGTCGGACGATACCCTCAGACTCTGTGTGGATTATTGGAAGCTAAACCAGCTGATGGTTAAGAACCGAAATCCCTTACCAAGGATTGATGATATTTTTGGTCAAATTCAGTGAGCATGAGTGTTATAAAATATTTAATTGAGATCCAGGTATCATCAATTATGTGTTAGACCATCATACATACCTCTCACATCTTTTCAGAGCAGATATGGTCGATACAAGTACTTGGTCATGCCGTTCAGACTCACAAACGCGCTAGAATTTTTCATGGATCTGATGAATCATGTGTTCCCCCTTATCTGGAATCTTTTATGGTAGTCTTTGTGGACTAAATCTTGGTGTACTCTCACACTCGACACAACCATGCTACCCATCTTGAGATCGTATTGAGTACACTGATAGAGCATAGGCTATATTCTAAGCTCTCAAAGTTCCATTTTTTGATGGACCAGATACACTTCCTGGGTCATACTATCTTAGAGGCAGGAGTTGTAGTGGACCCAGAGAAAGTGAGAGCAGTGGTTTACTGGGAGTAGCCTAATAACGTGTTTCAGATACAAAGTTTCTTGGGGATGGCTGGTTACTACAGGCAATTTATACAGGAATTCTCCCGCTTAGCATCTCTGTTGACGGGTTTGACTAAGAAGGGTGTGAAGTTCGTTTGGTCAGAAGTTTGCGAGATAGCCTTTCAGGAGCTAAAGGGGAGGTTGACCTCAACACCAATCCTGATATATCCTGATCAAGGGAATAACTATAAAGTCTACTGTGATGCATCAGGTATTGGGATGGGAGTAGTGTTGATGCAGGGAGATTGAGTTTTTGCGTACGAGTCTCGGCAGTTGAGGACACATGAGAAGAATTTCCCAACACATGATCTCGAGTTGGCTGCAGTTGTTCATGCGTTATGCTGTTGGAGACATTATCTCTTGGGAGAGAATTTTGTGGTTTTCACTGACCACAAAAGTCTCAAGTAAATATTTACTCAGTGTGACCTGAATCTAAGATAGCGAAGGTGGGTTGAGTACCTTCAGTCCTTCGATTTTGAGCTTTCTTATACACCTGGTAAGGGTAATGTAGTTGTTGATTCACTGAGCAAGAAGACACAGACACATGCAGTTCATGAGGCCAGTGGTGAGTGGAAGCTTATGGATTTGTTCTCTGAGATGCATTTGGAGATGCCCGATATTCAGGTAAAAACCTATCTTTCTTCCTTATCTATGACTTCTACCCTCCTGGATAGAGTGAGGATGAGATAGCTATTGGATTCAGAAGGACTAGTTCTATGGGAGTCGGTGGCAAGTGAGGACCCTCCTCCTAGATGGACGATAGGCGATGATGAGGTACTAAATTTCCATGGAAGAGTATGGGTTCCAAGGGATATACGCGAGGAGCTGATGCTGGAGTTCCATGATTCAGCTTGGGCACTGCATCCTGGAGTTACCAAGATGTACCGTGACTTGAGACGTTAGTACTGGTGGCTGGGTATAAAGAAAGAAGTAGCTGGTTTTATTGCAATCTGTTCCACCTGCCATCATGCGAAGGCGGAGCATCAGAGACCAGCTGAACTATTATAGCAGTTACCCATTTCGGAATGGAAATGGGATGATTTTGTGATGGATTTCGTGACCGGGTGGCTGAGGTCACCTCAAGGCAATGATGCCATGTGGGTCGTTGCGGACGATCTTATGAAGGTAGATCACTTTTTTTTGATCAAGGAGACCTTCGATGTTGATGAGATTGGAAAGTTTTATATCTGAGAGGTGGTATGTCTTCATGGGGTTCCTTATTCTATCATTTCAGATAGGGATTCCCACTTTACATCTCGTCTCTGGCAGAGTTTTCAGAGGTCACTTGGTACACAAGTGCTTCTAAGCAAAGCTTACCACCTTTAGACCAATGGCCAGTCAGAGCATACGATACAGGTGCTAGAGGACATACTGCGTGCATACATCCTGGACTTTTGGGGATCTTAGGAGAGGCATATACCCCTGGTTGAGTTTGCCTATTATAATAGTTTTCAGGAAACTATTGAGATGACACCTTACAAGGATTTATATTGTAGGCCATGCCGATCACCCTTATGCTGGTTGGAGGCAGGTGAGACAACTTTATTGGGACCACGTCTGATATAGGAGACTTCTGAGGAGGTCCAGTTGATTCAGATGCGAATGGATACTGCACAGTCTCGTCAGAAATATTATGTTGATCACAACAGACGACCCTTGGAGTTCGTGGTTGGGGAACACATTTTATTGCGTGTTTCACCAAGGTTGGGACACAGACGAATCAGGAGATAGGGTAAACTTTCAACGAGGTATGTGGGGCCATTTGAGATTCTAGAGAGAGTCGAGCCGGTTGCCTATCAGTTGCAGTTACCACAGAGGTACCGGGACATACATGACGTCTTCCATGTATCTCAGTTGCGCCATTATCACTCAGACCCATCTCACATTTTTTAGCACGAGGAGGTTGAGCTTCAGGCCGATACGTCCTTTGAGAAGCATCTGATTCATATTGTTGATAGGAGCACGAAGGTTCCCTGAGGCCAGTCAGTTCATATCGTACGGGTTCTATGGTAGCATGGCCGAGTACTGGATGAATCATGGGAGAGGGAGACTGATGTACGTGCTCAGTGGCCAGAGTTGTTCTGAGATTTAACTTTCTACCATTGGGAGGGCAATTCGGGGATGCATTGCTTTAAGGGGGGATGTTTTTAAGAACCCAGTTTTTGTTTTTGAGGTACGAGTTTCTTCTTTTCCTTTTTTACTTAAGTGTTTTTTATAAAATAAGGAAAATGGGGAAAAATCCTAAATTTTGTGGGTACACGTAGTGTACTTTTCCACATGCCATGTACTTTGGCCGTGTGGGATGAGTACACAGGGCGTGTAGCCCTGTCGGCGATGAAAGGTGTAAAAACTGACTACATGCCATGTAGTCAGTCACCAGGTGAATAGTAAGGTGGTGGAAGAAGCTGCCAGCAGAATAACTGTACATGCCGTGTATTCGAAAATACAGGCCGTGTACCCATGTCGGAAAGTGAACAGTTCGGCGGTGAAAAGTATCAGCTAGAGGAACAGTTAAATGATGAAAAGTACACACCGTTTAATTGAGAGTACATGCCGTGTAGTTTTTTTTCACTTAAAACGGGAAGTGGCTGCCTCTTTTGGCAGAGGATGCTTTTGGGTTTGTTTTGGAACTCAATAGGAGGCCGGAGCTTTGGAGATGTCCCGATCGTGCACTGGGAATCCAATTCCGTATCCGTCGATCACGTTGGGACCACACGGGTAAGCCCTCCCTTCTCCTTGAACCATTCTTACCAATTATTTCCTAAGGGGAAGTTATTTGAGGTTGAGAGTGTAGTTTTTTATCTCAGATCTATGCCTTTCTTGTGCGTTTCGGGAGGCGATGTTGACATATACCGATCAAGGGCAATCGAGGTAGGTGGTATGATGTTTCTTTCAACTGTTGTGTTGAAATTGTGTTCCATTTTGATACGATCCCATGATTGGGGAGTCGTATGGCTGAGGCATTTGCTGAAAGATATTTAGAATTTCATAGATAAATGTTTTATAAACTAAAACTGTTGTTTGGGATCACTGCTTGGATCCAGGGCCACCCCGTGGGTGCGTTCCTCTGTTTTTCTATTTGGTCAGGATACCCAAGGGTATGCTAGCATGATTGAGTTTTATTGATAGAAAATGTATATAATTTCTTGATTATCTGTTGGGATTGGCCCGGTTTCTTATTTATCCTGAGGTCAAGTGTTTTGTTTAGCCTGAGGTCAAGTGTTTCATTTAGCCTGGGGGAAATGTTTTATATGCCTGAGGGAAGTTGGTTCCATGCCTGGGGGCATTATCTCGTATGCCTGAGGGAAATATTCATTATGCCTAAGGGAAATCACCTGAGGGCGTGATTATGATTATCCTAAGGGTGTGATTCTGATTAGCCTGAGGGTGTGATTCTAATTAGCCTGAGGGCGTGGTTCTGTTAGCTTGATGGCAAGATTCTGATTACCTGAGTGTAAGGTTTGGCATGTCTGAGGACACTATTTATTTCGTATATTCACTATGGTGATTTTCGAGGTTGTACCTGCCAATATTAAGCAAAAGCTTGGCGGTGATAAGTAATAATTAAAATTGAAATGAAACTGGTAGTGATAGTTACTTTTGAGTACCTACTAGTTTACTACATTTACTTTTGCACACTGTTGTTGCACATTTTCAATGACAGTTGGGCACTGGCCTTTGGTGGTTTCCTAATGGGATTTATTTCTCACACCCTATTTGGGCCATGTTTTTGTCCCAAATAGACTATATTCCTACAGGTTTCTATAGGGAAAGGGTCCCTATATAGGTACATGATTGTTGCAGAGGAGTAGGAGAGCATGTGACCGAGCTTAGGCTTGCGATGCTGCTGAGATCCTATTGCACTGTTTTGTTTTGTTTTTTATGTACCTTGTACTTGAGCTGTATTGTATTGTATTGCAATGTATCCTGTTTTGGCTGTTTTCATAGAATAGTGACATGCTGCATCTTAATATATATATGTGACTGCTGGTTCTCTTTTACTTCAGTTATCCATTCAGTTATATATTTTTTACTACTTTAGCTATTGTATGTCATTTATCTTTTCCGCCACACTACTCTTTGACAAATGAGGGAATAGTTTCTCCACTATCAGACCTGGGCCCTTGCTGCTAGTCGGTAACCTCTGGTGTTTGGGTAAATGCACTTGGGGTCATGTGACCAACCGGGTTCAAGGCACCCGTTGAGTGGAACCCGTATCTGGGACGTTACATCTATACCATGCCCTATGATACCCCCATTCAATGTGAATTTCGATGACATATATAGAGAATTATTCCTGTCACCATCTACATTATTTCCTTGTTACTATATCAACCAAACATGGGATTATCGGTAATAACTATTTGACCATTACCACTATAGGATGTTTACAATCAGTTAAATAAGAATACAATACAAGGGGTTATGGTATATGTTTTCATTACCCCATAACACCTATCAATACCTTCATTCCATCATGTAACTATCTTATACATGGTACCTGTAGTTTATCAAAATACATGTATAGTTATCCAAACTCTATCATAGACTATAACAGGTATATTAATCCATATGTTTTATATTATATATAGTAATAATTAAACTAAACCTCTATATCTCATAAATAAATAGACACTCGGAATTAGATATGATATGATGGAAGAACATTTAACCTTAAAATTATAACTCACTTAAATTTCCAAAAGAAAATTTATTTTGAATGATCACTTGACTAAATTTATTTATAAATATATGTCCTCATGATTACTAATATGGATCAATCCATGTTTTCAACCATACATGTAACTTAATTTTTCTATAAAGTAACTCATTCATTATAGTCTCCCACTAACTAATATATTTAACTATAATATATCATCTAATGTAGTCCCACTGCACATTAAACATGAAATTCATCACTAAATAAAACTAGACAATCTCAATATATTGATGAATTCATAAAACCCAACTCCAATTTTTTTTCAGTTGAAAACAATTCCATAGTTTGACTTCCATAATAGATGTTATACAAATGAAGTTTAAAAGGAAGATAACATTTGAATACAGTATAAATAGATTCAATCTTGGAATGGAGTTTGGAAATAAGAGTTAAATGGTATTTGGTATGGAATTTGGTATCATTTAGAGTTAGTTAAAGCACATTTTGATATGTTTTATATAAAAAATTTAATTTTTTGGTGGTCCTTAGGTTTGGATTATATAAGAAACGACTGATCTTAAGGTGTAATCTTATATATAGGTGGAGTTTTGGTTAAATACTAGTTTATTAAGAGGCATATTACTAGGGTTTGATATGATACAAATATTGGTTTATAGATTAATGGTTTATATGTTTACCAAAATAATTATTTTAGCCTTATAAATATACTCCATAAACATATAAATTTTTAATTTCTATTAGAGTTTCCTATTATAAAGTTTCGTTTTCCTTAAATTTAAATAAAGGTGATAGTGTATGATAATGATTAATAATTTTTATTATTGACGGTTCTGGGTTGTTTAGATCATCTAAAGTTGGTTCAGATCAACTAAATTTTGTTTAAAATAATAATGTATTTTTTTTTATAATGGACATGAAGGTGTATAAGATTTATGACTATGATTTGGTTTAGAATTAATCATTACCTTTATTCCATGGTCTATTATTGAAACATTCTTGGTAACCTTTTATTTAAATTCTATATGATGTTCTTCATTCTAGATCATTATTTGATCAAAATCATTATCAATTGTTTCATTCTATTAAATATATGCCTCATCTTATTCCATTTTTTCCACCACTTCATCTAAAATGATCTAATTTTTATATTCTATGGTAGTTTATTAATAAAATTATGCAAATTAATTTCACTATATCAATTTATTCCTTATGGTTATAGGATAAAAAAAATTATGTTACTATATTTTCATTTTTTTACTTCTCGTTTATATAGTAATTGATTCCATTTTTTCATTCCACATATTCTTCTCCATCCATTCCAATGTAGGAACATTTGTAAGAGAATAATGGAACATAGAGTTATGTTCCATGAATGAACAAGAAAATATGTATAGTAAATAAAATTCTTGTGGTGGGGAAGATTTATAGGGTGAAGTCCCACGACCAGTGTTTGTGGTTGGGAGATATGAACACTGCATGTTTTTACGTGTGTATTGAAGAGAGGATGTTGTGGGTAATGTGAACAAGTGTCTTTAGGATTATACCTAAACTAGTGATGATGAATAATCTAATTTACATAATGATAAACATTTTGAGTCCATTATCATTAGGAAAGGGAATTATGTTGGTGACAAATATCTAAAGAGGATCCTAGAATTTCATTCTTTAGCAATATATCGAGAATAATTTATGAGAATAATAATGAATCTGTTATAATCATCTTAAGTGTGGTGGAATTTAATTAGTCCATCTAGCACATTCATCTAGATAGTGATATACGACCATATGAATTTACATGATCATTATATGTTTCTTCTTTGAATATAATAAAAAGGAACCTCATTTACAAAATTAAGGACTTCAATGGAGGGGGACTCTTTTAAGAGTCACATGTTCCATCAATCTATTTTTTAATTCTTATGGCTAGTTAAATTTTTTATTTCATCCAATATAATCATATAAACTTGTTAGATTTAACTTATAAAGTAGTGGTTACAATCCTCGATAATATTATTTTCTAGGTCCTTTATAGTCTGATATCCAATAATTATCATGGGTTGAATAATGGACGATCTATATATTGTTCCATCAGTCTGGCTCATGAAATTATATGATATCTTAATAGGAAAGTTTTCAGAACTAATTTCATCATCAAAATCAAAATCAACATGGACAAGGCATATGATAGTTTGGAATGCAGTTTTATTTTGAAGATCATGATGCAATATGAATTCTCAAATTGTTTACATGTTATTTTATTCAAATTTTAATTTTCCATGTGTATTATGGTCTCTCTCATGGGTAGAAAATATTATTTATTCAAATTAGTGAGGGGAATTCATCAAAGTGACCCACTTTCTCCCAAACTCTTTATCTTATAATAATATTTTCTTAGATGGAGCATCAATAATGGTATATCCAATGGATATATTTATTTATTTAGTTATAGATATAGTTTTTATAGTATTTCAAACTTTTTTTGGGAATGATTTACTATTTTTTGTGAATAGAGGGTATAATTATATCAAGTATTTTAATCATGTATTGGATGATTATAATAAGTAGAGTATCTAGGTAACTAATATAGGAATTATTAATGCATAAATTTCAAAGGATTTCATTACTGATAAAGAAAGAAGTATCAACACATTTCTTGGATTCAATAAATATACATTCCAAATATAATATCTAGGATCCCCTTCTCAAAGAAGATAATATGAGAGGACTACCTTGATGGGATTATTAGAAATATCACCACATGAATCACTAACTATAAGAATAGATTTTATTCCATTGGATGTAGGATAACTCTTGTTAATTATGTGCTCTTAAAAATCCCTAGTAACGTGTTATCTATTATCATGGTTCCAAATAATGTTAATAGAAAGTTTGAAAGTTTAATGAATAGTTTTATCTAGAATTATCACCCAAAATGAATAATCACTAGTCCAGTTGGGAGTGGTTGGTGGAGACCATTGAGGAAGGTGAGATCAGCATGACATGTATTGATACTACCATGAAATGGATAGATGATAAATTCGAAAGGGAGGTTCTTAATGATAACTCTATTTGGGCCACATTTTTTATATCTAAATATAGTTAAAAAAAATTAGCTTTTGATAAGGGATAATTTAGAAACCTATCCTATATAGATATGACTATGTGAATCACTCTACATTCTTATTGATCACTCTCATTGGATTTCAGGGTATAGGGATCACAATTTCTAGACTGATAACTGGTTAGGGGCTTGGGTATTCTTCCCAGGATTCCTAATCCTAGGCACATCATTCATCATGGATTGAAATCATGTAGATGTCAATAATTTTATACTCAATAGTGAAATTAAAGGTTTATACACTAGTATCAATTTATCAGTGGAGAAATACCATACTTTGATTACCCCCATTAGGTTCATGATACTTTAGTGGCATAAAGATTCATAATACACTAATGCAGATCACACATTAACCAACAATGGGTTTTATCAGTGCTAGACATAAAGCGCTGATAAAAGAGAAACCTTTATGAGTTCTAGCTAAAAGCACTGATAAATATATCCTTTACCAGTGCTAAAAAAGCATACCCTTTATCAACATTTTTTGGCACTGATAGAGGTGCATATTTATTAGTGTTTTTCTTAGCGATTATAAAAACTTTTAATAATAAAATTATTAATAGATATAACATTATAATATTTATATTCAAAAATTAATCTTTATTTATATACATTAATTAGAAAATGCATGTATATAATTAACATAAATATGATATATTAATATATATATATATATATTAATAATTCAAATAATTATATAAATATAAATGATGTACTGTTATTATGTGATATTTGAATTTATAAATTTATATCAATGTCTATGTGTGTATATGTGTATGCATTATGTTGTGTGAGTGTGTTTGTTTTGTGTATGTGTATATAGATGTCGTACACGTACATATGTATGTATGTGTATGTATATATATGTGCATATGTACGTGTGATGTACACATCAATATATATATATATATATATATATATAACATGTGTAAATGTGTATGTATGACATGTACTTAAATAGTTAATTATAAAATTATTAATATATCTAATGTTTAAAAAAAATTATTTATAAAACTATAAAAAAATAAATATATATTTAAATAATTATAAAATTATAATAAATATATTTAAATAAAAAATATATTTATTATGTTTATAATTAAATATATTTATATATTAATAAATATATTTATAATTATATAAATATAAATATAAATATATAAATATATTTATAAATATATAAAAATATATATAAGTATATTTATTTATAATTATAATTATTATTAAATAAATATATATTTAAATAATAACAAAATTATAACAAATATATTTAAATAACAAATATATTTATTATATTTATAACTTTAAAAATTTATATATTAATAAATATATACTCAAAGTGGTGGAGACCATGAGTTTTTGGCCCATGGTCCCCAAACATTATAAAAAAAAGTAATGTTCCCAAAAATAATAATGGGGCACAATAGTTACCCCCAAACACATAGTGAAAAAAAATCCCAACAAGGATGAGATCTAAGGGCCCCCAAAATGCACAACCCAAAAGGCCCACCAAACCAGCCTGAATACCATCCAAAAAACTAGGCCGAAGCCCCACTATAGGGTCTCATGTAGACACTATGAACCCACCTCCCGAGAAGACCCTTGCAAACCCGAAGTCCAAACGTCGTCATGCCACCATCCATCAAAGATGAACCAAACCCATGGGAGTTTGATACCACTATTGTAAAGAGCGAATAGAGACCATCACACCCACCATCATCCCATACCACTGATGGTCACCGTGAGAGTCGAAGTTCTTCATCATATAAGACACCAAATATTGCACAAGAAGCCCGCACCCTACACATGCCCTGACTGGGGATGGACACCCAAAAGACTTAAAAAATACCAAAAATGGACCAAAATAAAACATCACTGGTCCAAAAAATGTCCCAAACCCCTCCCACTTAAAATAGTACAAGTTAGGGTTGCAACCAGCTACCATGTCAACATCACCTCCTCCCGAGGTCACCGTTCATTGCCCAAGGTGATACCCATCCCTCTCTCAATGTAATGGAAAGCCTTGAACCCACCAAATCCAAAGGGTAGACATCCCATAAACCAAACTGACCTAAGGTCACCACTATAAATGATCGACGACTGGCATCCATAGCCATCCGGCCTACTAATGCCACCATCACCCATCAAAATGCCGATGAAGAGTACACCTAGAAGAATGAATCGAGAATCATCCTGACCAACCATCATCAATTCCGCTATGATCCCACAATAGACACACCTTTCTAGAAAAAGATAAACCATTTTCATCATTATCCACTACCAAATATTAAGGCTCCCTGCAAAAAAGCTGACCCCAAGTGCCACCGCCAGGGTCCCATGCCGATCTGAAGACAACCATCACTAGAAAGCCACCCCTCCCACATCCAGATATTGGTTGTCACATGCCGATATCATCGACCACCTTGTCAAATCCATCTCCCATCAATGGCTCGCACCTAAAGTCCCATTAAAGCTCCATATCTACAATAAAACCCTTCAACAATTGTCCCAGAAAACCGCTATCGCTAGCCACACTTATTCAATGAATTGGGGCACTTAGAACCCTCCACACATCACTGACCAGGTATCCTTTGTCAGGGGAAACATCCTAAAAATTTTACTTCTAGTATCAAACCAGGATCATGACTTTTTGGAATTGAAAAATTGTTAGATTGAGACTAACGACGTACAACACTACATGCTGCAAACATTTCTAAATGACAAAAAATGCATCTTCAACTCTTGTTCTTAGAAGCATATCACTAGAGAAATCCCTATAATTAAGAGAGATAACCTCTCCATCAAAGATATGACTATTATGGGGACATCCATCAATAAATATATATATAATTTTACAAATATACATAATTATATAAATATATTTATAATTATATAAAAATATTAATAAATACTTTTATAATTATATAGAAATATTAAAAAATATATTTATTGATAATTATAAATATAAATAAATAAATACATAAATATATAATCATAATAAATACATTTAAATAAAAAATATATTTTTTATATTTATTGTAATATATATTTATATATTAATAAATATATATCATTATATAAATATATATCATTATATAAATACTTTTTAATTATATTTAATTATAATTATAATTATAAATAAATAAATAAATAAATATTAATAAATAAATAAATTATAATAAATATATTTAAATAATAAATACATTTTTTATATTTATAATTATACATATTTATATATTAATAAATAAATAATATAATAATATAAATAAATAAATAAATATATAAATATACCAAAAGGGTCTAGGAGCTAGACGAACCACCTCCGACTAAAATTTATTGAAAAAGGAAGGAATATGAAAAAGAGAATGGATGGGGTCAAACAAAGGGAAATCCATCATCCAAAAATGAAAACTTCAAATGAGTAAAATCAAGACCATCTCTATAATCATCAGAGATGTCATCAGTGGATTCCCATTATGACTAGAAATTATTTTGATTAAAAATAATAGATTACTTTTCCCTAAGTTTAACCTGCTCTAGAGTGAGATCCTTGGAAGAAGATGACCGACCACACCCACCTACAAAAACTCAATCATCTCTGCCACGTCCTCATCCATGATTTTTTTGATGAAGAACCCATTTTTATGTCTTAGTTTATTGCCAAAACCCTTTTGGGTTTTCCCTCTTTGAATGAAGGAAATTATCCATGAGAGGATCCCCATAGAGTTTTTCAAGTAAGGAGATTCCCTATGTGAAACATCCTTTATAACTAGGGAGACATAAATCTCCATCTCATTATTTCCTTTTTTGGATAAGGAACACACCTTCCCTAGTTCCACATCTACTTCTTTCTACCCATAGATTTCAAAATTAGCATGATCAAGGTAAAAAATATCAGAAACTGGCTCATCCATAGTTAGCTTGGGTCATACTTTGGAACAAATAAGGATATATTTGAAAGAAACACTACCAACTTCAATGTATTGACTATATTTATCCCTTTTTCATTAACAATAATATATTTTTCATCCACTAAAGGGAATTAATCATATTTGTCTAACACAAGTGTGTCATTCCTATTCAATTCAGTATCTGTATTTGATACCCTAGGAATCTCAATGATGGTGCGATCATTCATAGTATATTTCCTCAGAAATTTATTACTAGAAGGCTAAAAGGTACTTGTTTGTTTTATTTTAATATTTCAGATATTACTTTAGTTTGATACTTCATTCCCTAAAACCTTTCAGAACTTATAGAAGTATGAGATGAATTCATATTCAAAATAAACATCAATTTTATCACTATTTTCCACTAGAGTAGAATAATCAGGTTGCAGATTTAGCATGTCAACATCCACAAAGACTCTAGAAAAGTATTAAAATTTATCTTCAATAATGTTTCCATACATTTTAATCGGTGCACCAATATAGAAGACATGATTAATAATAATTATAGGATGCCAAAACACCCAACTGACACCATAAATTCTGGTCTAGATTTGTGCAGTTGTATGTTTTTAGTGGTAATGTTTTTATGGAATTTGTTGTTAGAATGAATAGTATTGATGGTAGGAAGGAATTAGGGTGTGAATCAACATTGGATCTGAGGGAATCATGGGTTGATATTGCAGTAGAAGAGGAGGCAGAGGTGTAGGTTTCTCATGTCTCTATTAAAAATAATTTTTGTGGGAGAAATTAATTCACAATGGTGAATGAGGATTCCTTTGAGCAGTTTTTCTGTGTGGATGCTGTCTAAGGGGAATTTTATCATGACCTGTGAAAAGAATCACTAGTTAATTTTAATGTAAGAGTAAATAAAAAATTATGGATGGAGATGGGTTTCAATTGGACACTCCTATAAAATCTAATATATTTTCATTTGTGCATAGAAAAGCTTCGAATGTGCAACTTAAAGTTCATAAACAATAGCAGATACTCAATGTTGTCTCCAAATATTTTAAGGGAGAGGTGACAGAAAAGGATTCTAGGGGAGAAGTTAAAACTCCATCAAATCCCCCCTCAAGCGAAAGAGGTTATATGAATGAAGAGGATGCCACTGTTCCACCAGATTTTAGAACTCACAAAAATAAATGCACTTTTCTTGATATTTTAAATAGATCTAATAGAAGGGAAGTTTTTAGTGGGGAATTTCTCAATGTTCATGAAACTTTTCAAGTTAAAGGATAGTCCTCATTCATTGAGAGTATGAAGGAAAATATTTTGTTTGATATGATGGATATTGCCTCAAATCAAGAGGACACTAATTTGTTAAAAAATGATTTTGTTGGAATTTAATACAATGAGCCTTAGGATGAAGAAGAATAATTATTGGGTATGGAAGATCAGGTCAACACTTGGTAGACTCCTAAGAAGTGGAAGTGTGGAAGAAACCTCATAAGTTAGGGTGGCTCCCGAGGATGGGGAGATATACAAAAAATGGTGACCATTGAAGGATATTTTGTTTTTGGTGGCATTTTTTGTTCCACTCTTATGCATTCCAACCCCCATATTTTCTTACTTATGGACAATCATTTTTTATAATAAATGTTTTAGGACCATGAGTCTAATCCAGGTTTCACTCCATTCTTAGTATAATAAATATATTTAATTTAAAAATATATTTATTTATATATTAATATATATATATATGTATGTATATATAAATATATAAATATATAAATATGTATAATTATATAAATATATATAATTAATAAAAAATATTTATAATTATATAGAAATATTTTTAAATTTATTTATTTATAATTATAATTATAAATAATTAAATATTTTTATATTATTATACAATTATAATAAATATATTTATTATATTTATAAGTATATATATTATTATATTAAAAAATATATATAATTATGTATAATTATATATATATATATATAAATATATTTATAATTATATACAAATATTTTTTAATATATTTAAATAACTAAAAAACTATAATAAATATATTTAAATAATAAATATATTTATTTATAATTATATAAGTTTAAATTTTTCAATTATATTAATTATATTATTAAAATTGGGTCTTTATTAGCACTTTGTTAGCTTTGACAAAGTTTTATTTATATTAGTGCTAAAAGGTGCTGATAAAACATATCTTTATCAGCACTTACTATTTTAGTACTAATAAAACCACTCTTTATCATTGATTTTTTTTAAATATTGATATAAGACTTATCCAATATTTTAAATAAAACCCTAAAAATGTCCTCCTCCACTCATTCCATACAAGCTCTCATCGAACTAGATCTCTACCATTTCTCTTCATTAATCTTATTGACAAATCGACCCTCTCAAAAGATATGGTATGTGATTATTTCTAATCCTCAATAATCATGATCCAAACTAAAAACCTGATCTAATTCCTATCCCAATGCACCACCACATCCCTCCTAAAGTTTGCACCATGTTTTCCAAAACCATCACCCCTAGCTAGAACGAGATCATCTGACCATGTGTATGGAAGTGAAGTTAGTCACAATAGATCTTTTCTCGTTTCTTCCTTAGCAGCTATCGGGAGGAGATGTTCAGCTTGGGGGTACCTGGGTTTTTATGATTCAAACACTTTTGTTTTCTATTTGTGATTTTAATAGTGGTTTTAGGGTAGATATATTTATGTCATATTAGTGGGATATTTTGAAGAATGTGTGAATAAATTTCCAAAGGGTCATCTGCAACGTGGGTTTTCTACAACATCTTCCCTGAAAAAATTGTGAAATGCCGTAGTATGGTTTAAAGACAATAAATTTATAGACCTAAAATAAAAAAATTATTTTTATCTGGTCACTAAATAGGGTGTCAATTAATTGGAAACACCATACATGTAGTGGATTTTATCATAAAAAAAGGGACACCCATCACTTTGGGTGTTCACCCCACTAAAGTCTCCTTTATAGATAAATAGAAACTTTTTTTAGTTTTTTGTTGTGGGGAGTGTGGGATATAAAGAGAGTGAGTATATAAATTATCTTTTGGAGGATTTGTTTTCTATAAGAGTTCATTCGTATTCAGTTATGAGTTTATAGTATGTTTAACATATATTTTAGAAATAAAATTTTATGTTTTAAAACTTCTTATAAGGAAAATTTATTTCAAAAATTCAATTTTAAATTCTCTAAAAATTGTATCTCCATCATAAATGGATTTATTTATGAAATTTGGTTGAATTTTATTTCAAAGAGAAAATTTAATATTATATTTTCTTACTTGAAATAATTGAGCATTGGAATACTATTTTTTTAATAAGGGTTATCTTTTTCATATTTCCAAAATGTTCTTTTCTTTTCTTCTAAAATATTTACCCAAAAAAGATGGATAGAAATAAAAATCATTTTTTATTTTAAATAATTTCACATCGAATGAAAATGAATAAAAATTAAAAAAAACACAATCATCTATTTGTTTAGTTTTTTTAAATTTTAAACTTTTTATTAATATATTAGTCTTAGTTTAATGCTTATCTAATTTACTATCTTGAAATTATAATGATTTATTAAAACCAATGTATGTGATGACTTGTTATCTTTTCTCCCCATCAAACCCCTTTGTTTTTTTTTTAATTTTCCCAAATGGTTATAAAAATGTGGGCATAAGGAATTTTATTAGTCCCCAATATACCTCATTGATTCTCCACCTAATTTCTCTTTCCTTGAGACATTATTGGTTCACTCTATCCATTTCCTTCATGATAATTTTCACTCATTAATCATTATTTCTCACTTCAATTCCATGGATCTCCAAGATGTGTACTGAAAAACCTTTCCCACTTATCATGTAAGGTGGTGAATACAAATGATATGTAGGAAGAGTTTTTTTAGTGCTCATCTGGTATTCAGATCCAAGTTGAAAGTATCCATCCTACCTCCCATGTTCCACCCAATATATTTTCCCTCAAGCCATTTTTGGTTCACCCTCTCTCTTCCCTTTACGTTCATTTTCACTCATTTATCATTATTTTTCACTCTAATCACATGAAGCTTCTATACAAGCACTACAAAAACACTGACTACTTATCATGTAAGGTGGTTACTGAAAATGATAAGTATGAAGTATTTTTATGGTTCATAGATGTTAATAGTATCCAAGTTCCAAGTATCCCTCCCACTCTCATGGATTAAAATCAAACAATTTTTCCTATTTACCTCCAATTATACCTCATACTCCCATGGATTAAAACCACAATGTCTTTTTAAATCATGTCATTACCTTGTGTATTTTATTTTAAGTGACCATTAGAGTATTATATTTCAATACTATTTTATTTTTAGGAAACCAAAATATTGAAAGTATATTGTGAAAAATTTTGAGAGTGAAAATTTTAAATTGTACCAATTTTAATTTTTTTTATAAAAATAGTTAGAAAGAATTGGTATATATAGCTTGTTTTGAAGCTTTGTATTAAAGGCCATATGTTGATCACCTCTATATTGGGTTTGATAGGGGAGTTGTCTCTATTGGGAACCAAATTAATGTAATATATGGTGTATTATGTTTATATAATATAAAAATGATTAATGATAACCCACACTAGTAAAATAATAAACATTAATAAATGAATTTACACCTTTAAATTCATAACCATTAATAATCTTACCTTATAATAAAATTTTAATAATAATATGACCTTTATCTATGAAAAGGTTTTCACACTTTATTTATTTTGTAAAATATTAATATTACTGAATCAAATAGGATGGATATGAATAAAAAATGTATGGTTGCCAATTGTATAACAAAAGAGTATGAGGCTGGGGTGAAAGAGTTCATCATGTTTATAGAAGATCAAGAATATAAACTTTCTTAAATTATTTTTCTATTATTATGTGGTTTTTATTAGAGACTAATTAGTTAAGAGGAGTTAGAATAAAACTATATTTTTTCACAGAATAGATCGAAGTTATAAATGTTAGACTAAAGATGCTGAAAAACTGAATGTATCTAGTAACTAGGATAAAACTGAGTTTTATGGAACATTTGATATGATTACATGTGTGGACTATGATGAAGAACATATTGAGGATGTAATTATAGGTGTGAATGATGAAATATATCTTATTGTGTAAATGAAAATTATAGTTGAAGATACATTTTTTTATAGCCCAAAATTGTTTGAGAAGTAAAAGAGTTTGGAAAAGATTCTATTGTAACGACCCAAGTATTTATGGAATAATAATTTTTAATTTATATTAATATTTATGAATAAGATATTAATTTTATATTAAATTGTAAACTTTTTCAGATATTATACTAAACACGCAACAACAAGTTTCTTTGAAATCTTACGTTGCACACAACTTTGAGTTACACCGAAAAATAAAATAATAATAATATTATTTTAAATGGTAGTTAACACATAGCCATTGTATTTCCAAGAATGAATATAACTAACTAAATTATTATTAGACATGTTTTTTAAATGTTTTTACATTTATCCAATAAATTTTAGAGTCTTAAAGAAATAATGAATCTATTTTTAAGCATGAAACACTTTAATATCCTTTAAAAGGTCGATTTACCGCCTTTTGATGGCAAACCCTTTTTAAATATTGTTTTTATAATTTTTATATATTATATTTGAAAAAAAAAATTCTTATTTAGAAGAGGAACATCAAAATTTACTTTGGATTAAATTTTGGTATTTTTCTAATAAAGTTCATTTTTAATGAATAGTGAAAAATACCGCATTTTAAATCATAACTGCCTTTTAATATAATTTATTTATATTGTTAGATTCTAATTTTAATTGGTTTTAAAGTATAATTGGATTATATTTTTATCATTTAATCCAATTATGGTCATTGTAAATAATTCCACATTTTAATTGTACATAAACACTTGCCAATCTTTTGACAGTTATAACTTCTTAAAACCTACTTTTTGGTTTTGACAACGGGAAATAATTTTAAATTAATTAATACCAATTATGTGTTTTGAATTTAGAAAAATTAATTCCTTATTTGGAATTAGGAGGTACAAATTTTGTAAATAGGGCTCTTATATTTTTAGACATTATGAATAGTAACTTTAGTAACGTCTATTTACCATGGTTAAAGGGTAAATCTAGTAAATAAGGGTAAAAAAATATTATAATAATATAAAACTACCCAAAAAACGTGTCCTACTCCTATTTGATGATTCATGTCCAACCATGGGAATCCTTGGGTATATTTTTGGACCCCCTGGAACCACTTGGAAGTGAAAATGACATTTTATAAAAATTAAATTAAAGTAAAGAAAAATGTAACTTAAACATGTATATTTTCGTAATTTTTTTATATGGGGTTATATAAGTGATATCTTCTAATATAAAGAATCATTAAAAATCTAAAAAGATTTCATAAATCTTGGTATTTTATTTATAATTTTTAGACATCAAATAAGTAAATTTATTTATGACACAATGATGATGTCGTGATTACATTATTAATGAATGATTTAAATAAATAAGATTATAAATATTAAAATAATTTTTTTTGAAACCTTTTATGCCATAAGATAATTTTGGGGTTTATTATGACTTGTTATATTTTTATTAATTAATTTTTTTCAAAATAATTAAGTTTTAATGTAATTTTTAAAAAATTATGATATGAATTGTATAAAAATTGACATAAATGAGTTTTTGAAACAAATATTATTTTATTAAATGATATAATAGTCCTAAAAATTTATGATTCTAAAATATGACTTATATAATGTTTAAAATTTTATTAATGAACCACTTGTGGTTCTATTTTCATTTTATGGAAACAATATTAATTATATAGCATGAATATACAAGAAGACATGGTAAGAGTTAAATTAGTTAACTAAGGGTTAAAGCTAAATGATAATGTTAAATTTGAAACCAAAACTTGTCTAAAACCTATTAGTTGAAAGTATTAGTACAATACTAACCTTATCTTTGAATTAAATGAGTTTGGGAACTTTTAAAAACGAAATTCATTTTATAATAAAACAAGACTTTCCTAAAATACCCCTCCCCCTCTTATAAAAGGCTACCACCTAAAACCCCTAACTCACACCTCTCAAGCCCCCTGTCTCATCAAAACTATACTCAAATAATATCCCAACATCCATATATTCCTCCTATAATCCTTTCTCTATGAATAATGTAATTCAATAAATCCTTTTGGCTCAAATCAAAATAAGTTACCCGATTTGAGATTACGTCTTCTCTTAGGTTCCTTTCCATTATTTTCCTTCACCACTCCCTATGATCTTATTATTTTTTGTTTATATAAAAAAACAGTATCTTCAATATACTAGGTTGTTTTTATGAGAATTATTTGAACTAAACTTACACACACCTCCATCTAATGGGTATAGAACATACTGTTTCTATGGACGACAAACTATTTCCTCACTAAACGATGATTGTTCAATATTCTCCAACCACCTATCATGGTGTCCATTATGTTAGAACTATATTTATATATGATATATATTATAGTTATATTGTCTCTATGATATTTTAATTTTTAGTTATATACCATTATGTTTTTCATGTTGTATAAATTCAATAAATTCATTTGAGGAAGTGCAGACTACTGCCCTCTCAAACTGATATGACTCGTTCATGCTATACACAGAACATATAAAGGATGAAATTAATGAACTTATGGAACATATATAAAAATTATATTATACTGTAATTATAATATACCCATGTATCATTATGTTTTCATTCCTTTAAATATGAAATATAAATGAAAGTAGCGTTCATGCATACGTACGACTTACCGTCTCCGTGAATAGTGCATTTCATTTCTTATCTCCAAATATTATGGGCTATTATAAATAAATATATACTAGATATTCTAGATATATATGATATCTAAATCATGAATATCATTATGGAGATAATGGAATTTTTACCACATGGAAAATTTGTAATTATAACAAGTTCATTTTTGACTCGTGTACCGAACATCGACAAAACGACTGATATGAACATGAATAATTATATAAATTTTATAGAAAGGAATTAAGTGATATAAAAGGAATAATAAAATTGAAAAATTTTCTGAGGCAATTTGAAATCAACTTAAGTTTATTATTCAGGGAGATAAAGAACTAACAAGACATGTCAGACACAAGGTAAGGGACTTCATATCAATATTCTTTAATTGAGACATGTTTTGATAATATACACATAATTATTTTACATAGTGTATAATAAAACCCTTTGAATTTTACATTTTTTAAAAAGTAATATTTTCCTCCAAAGCATTTTACTTAACAACAAAAGTAATGTTTTTACCGTATTACTACTACAAAAACTTTTTTTCCACTGTAACCATTATCTGATATTTGGATTCTTCTATAAGACTTAATGTTTTTAAAAGGAAAAATAAAACCTTATTAACTTTTTGTGTATTTTGATATTGAATATGGTTTTGAAAGTGTATTTACTAGTTCAATATTGAACTAGTTTTTTGTGATTTCAAATATAATTTTATGATTGAAATGTTGATATTTGAAATATTTTATGTGTGATGATTATGTAATGGTACATGGACATTTTAAGGGTGGTTACATGATAAACCAAATGATGGGTGGTTCCTTGATAAACCAAGGATGGGTGGTTACAATATAACCTCCAATTCATTGGGTATAGAAGTCGGTCGTATGACTATTCCATTTAGTGATATGTGTGGAAGTCGACCATATGGTTATTCCATTAATGTATGTTTATATACAAAGTTATCTTTATATGCTATATGTTTCTTTATATGGGATTTATGGTAATATTTTGGTTACAAAAAGGGTAAGTAATGAGATTGTATTTAGTGAAGTGTTTTTTCTACTTCTTAAAGGTGAAATTTTTTACTTTATGATAAAGTTTTCATGGTTTACATGTTTTTGTAAAACTAATAGTTTTCTTTCATTGTATATCCATTACTGAGATTTTTATGCTCATACCAAGTTTTGAAATGTTTTTCACAAGACATAATTAAGAATAGAGTCAAGGATGGGATCAAGGAAAAGTTATACTTTCAAATCATGAAACGATGTCATATTTCATTTTAAAGAGTTTTTGTTTTATGAAAAAAGGATAGTGTGTAGAAGTGTCTACTTGTAATATTAAATATGTTATATATAAGTTATGACCTAATTCTCTAAATATCTAAACCTGAAAATATCCTCGATGTGAATTAAAGTCAAATTATCAACTTATCTCAAGATTAAGTAATGTTTAAGGATGGATCCTTATAGTTGGTATTAGAGGTTGTTTTAGATAACTTTAAAGGTTAGGGTGTTATTTAAGCATAAGTTACATAACCATAATGGTTATCAATTAGAAATATTCATAGTTATTTTAGATAAATTGAATGATTTTAAGATTACATGAATATATATATCTTAGTGTTTACCCTCATAAAATATTATATGATGATTTTACTAATATACTCACACTAACCTTTTTGGTTTGAGTAAATGGTTGGATCTAGCAGGAACCAAAGTAATAATGAATATGAAGGAAACTATGGTGGTTTTTTGAATGAGCAACTGAATAAAATGGGAGTTTCACTGAGAACTCTTACGGTTATTCTTAACAAACTATCTAGAGTCATGATTGACCACTTGAACCTTGGTTATTTTTATAAGGAATCATATATGTAAGAAAAAAATCCCAATAGAAGTTTAGGTAATAATCATAAAGGTAAGTATATTAAAAAACATATATGTCAAGGATATGGAAAGAAACACCTTGGAAAATTCTTCAAATGGATGAGAACATGTTTCAGATTTGTTAATAAAGATCATAAATCAATAACCTTCCATGGAAAAAGGAAGCTTCCAATTGACTCCAGGAAAGGGAAAGAAGTTCTTTTCAAGGAATAAATTGAATGTTTTAAATGTGGTGTGCTTGGTAATTACACAAATAGATGTCCTATGAAGAAGGTTTGGGAATGAGATCAGCAGGACCGTACAAATATATGTTTATCAATACCTAATTCCATTCCAATTGAAGATGAGGTAACTGAAAATGACCTATGAAATGTATGGATTATTTCTTAGCTCATGTTTTGACATTATTGAAATCTCAGGACATTATGAATGATTTTGTTTGTAGGAAATAAGTATTATGGAATAATTTGGAAAATATGGTTAAGGGATCATGAAGAATTGTGGATGAATAAGATGTCTATATTTTAGAAATTCGAGAGTTATATTAGATATCAGGATAATTAAATGTTTAAAAGTATTAAAGCTCTTTTATTTATGGGATTACTTTGGAAGAATTTTATCTTGTAAGTGTAACCCAGAAGTTTGTTATGTAAAAATTCTATTTTATGAATAGTTGTGTTTTCTTTTGTGGATATAGTTATAAAGAACCATTTGGGTTTATATGATCCATGAATTTGAATCAATTATGGGTTATTAGTTTTTTTAGGATATAAAATGTGAGGTATGAAATAACCGTTGAGGTTAAAATATGTTATGGTTATTTTTGAGGAATTTATCTCATTTTTAGAAATGTTATAAAATTATATAGTTTTTGAAAAATGACAACACACCGACCGTGTGATAACCCATCACGTTGGACAAAGATGCTGTAATCGAACCGACAACCAAAGTGAGACTAGGATTTATCACTTACCACTAGACTACGTGAAGTCCCTAGTTATTATGACAAATTATTTTTAGTTAAATGATTTATGGATCAAGAATAATTTGATTTTAGGAACTTATGTTTTATCAAATGTATATCCTTAGTATAAGAAAATGATTTGGTGATTAAGAGACAATGGTTATTTAGGAAGACATTCTCTCTTTTAGGATCACTATATGCCTAAAGAAAATAGAATACTATGGGACTTCATTTGTGGAGTAATGGTTGAAATTTTATTTTGGAAGAATCTATGTTTTTATTGAATACATATGGATATTTGGGTTATTTATGGAAATTATTAACCTATCATAGAGAATATTTGATTAGGTTAATTACACTTCAATATGAGACTTTAAGAGTAGTTGATGTTATTTGGAGATACATGTAACGATTTATTATAGAAGACTATGAGATTATATTATTCTAATTTTTTGGTTTCAATATTATTTTGGATTTTATTGATGAATTTTAAGGACAATTGTGTATTTAATGGTCTTTGTTTAACTTTGGGTACAGTTTGTTGAATTTTGGAGATTAAGAGTTGTATATCTTTTTATAATGGATTATCCTTTTTGGGGATTATCTGATCTTGTGCTAACCGTTTTGGTTCTAGTTAATTTTTCAAGATAGGATGAATAGATAGTTAATCTTTTGAGTATTATGTGATTTTTTAGAAGTTTATTCTAGTGCTTCAGGTGTGACCAAGTCATCTTGAATACTCATCGTTTGAAGAAAAGATGAGTTTGTGGTAGAAATTTAGTAAAGGATGAAAGTCTACATGAAAAGTATATATGTTTTCTTATGTTCTTAGTCAAGCTCATAAATAAATTCCTCAACTTTTTGAAAATGATATTAAAAAAATGTTGTTCATTTACATTACCTACTGGGGAATCAAATACTGTTTAACCCATCATAAGTTTTTGATTTTTTAGTGGTTAACTTTATTTTAATCATGTTTTCTATCACTCTCCATCAGAATTTGATGGTTAGTTTCTTTTCCATGTCCATATTTTTCTACATGAAATCATAGTATGGGTTATCTCAGGTGACCTTTTTACTTCTCTTTATTTCTTTTAAAGTGATAGTTTTATTTACAATTTTTCCAATGTGGAACTTTCAATAAAGTTTCCAAGCCCAATTTTAAAATTGTGAGGACACAATTTCCAATAGGGGGAAGGATGTAATGGCCTAGTTATTTATAGAATAATAATTTTTTATTTCTATTAATATTTATGAATAAGATATTAATTTTATATTAAATAGGACACTTTTTCCAATTCCATACTTAACGCGAAACAATGGGTTTACTTGAAATATTACCTGCCCGAATGGACCGATGACCTTCATTTTTATTGATTTTTGATAACCCCCCTTTCAAGGGATGAAGGGGAACCCTTAGAAGTCCTGTAGGCTCAGAGATTACATGGCCCATAGGCTTAGGAGATTACATGACCCGAATGTCTTAGGGAATTCAACCAGACTATCTACAAGAAACTGCCCCTCCCAAGCATCTGCATCTTAATAGTAGCTATCCACCATTGCATGACCATCTAGATAGTCTTCTCGTGCAAGAACAGGCTGGTTCCGATGTCATAACCATACCCTCTCATTCTGAAAATCCATTTGTCTCTTCTCTGGTGAGTGCACCTTCTCTGAATCCCCTTATGGGGCTCCTCCTTTTTTTGTAGTGTGTCTGGGGCCTGTATTCATGTGGCCTGAAGGCCTTGGGGTGGCCCTAAGGCCTTAAGGTGGCCCAAAGGCCTTGATAATAAACTGGCCCGAAGGCCTTGGGTGGCCCAAAATACATACAGGACCCAAGGACCAAACTGGTGGCCCGAAGGCCCAGATGGATGAATAGTTCCGGCTGCTATAGTGCCAAACAGTGCCTGCTACAGTACCGAACAGTGCCTACTACAGTACTACTATAGTACCCCCTAGAAATATGCCTCCAACCATATTTGATCTCGGGTCTCTTGGATTCACCTAGAGAGTCCTCACCAAATGGACTGAGGCTCTTGTTCTTGAAATCTTACATTGCACACAACTTTGAGTTATACTGAAAAATAAAATAATAATAATATTATTTTAAATGGTAGTTAACGCATAATCATTGTATTGATGAGAATGAACATAACTAACTACTTTATGGTTACACATTTTTTAATTTTTTTTACATTTATCCAATAAATTTTAGAGGCTTAAAAAGAGAATGAATCAGTTTTTATGCATGAAATACTGAAATATTCTTTAAAGGATGATTTACCGCCTTTTGATGGAGGACCATTTTTAAATATAGTTTTTATAACTTTTATATTCTATTTGAAAAAGTAAAATTCTTATTTATAAGATGAACATAAAAATTTAATTTGGATGAAATTTTGGTATTTTTCTCATAAAGTTCATATTTTAATGAATAGTGAAAATACCGTATTTTAATTCAAAACAACCTTTTCATCTAATTTATTATATAGTTAGATTATACTTTTAATTGTTTTTAATGTATAATTGGATTATATTTTTATCATTTAATCCAATTATTGTCATTTTAATTAATTCCAAATTTTAATTGGACATAAACACATGTCAATATTTTGATAGTTATTACTTCTTAAAAACTCGCTTTTTGGTTTTGACAATGGGAAATAATTTTAAATTAATTACTTCCACTTATGTGTTTTTAATTTGAAAAAATGGAATCTATATTTGGAATAAGTAGGTCTAAAGTTTCCAAATTGGTACATTTTAGTTTTAGACATTATGAATAATAACTTCAGAAATTAATTTACTTATTATGATTAACTGGTAAATCTTGTAAATAAGGCTAAAAAAATAATATTATAATAACATAAAACTACCCTAAAATGTTTCCAACTACTATTGGATGATACATGTCTGACCATGTCATCCTTGGGTCAATTTGGGGACCCCATGGAGCCACTTGGAAGTGAAAATGACATTTTTTAAAAATTAATTTAAAGTAAAGAAAAATTTAACATAAACATGTATCTTTTAGTAAAACAATTTTTATATGGGGTTATATAAGTGATATCTTTGACTATAAATATTAAATATAAATATAAATATATTTCCTACATCATGGTATTTTATTTATAATTTTTATACATCAAATAAATAAATTTATTTATGACATAATGATGATGTAGTGATTACCTTATTAATAAATGATTTATATAAATGAGATTATAAATATTAGAAGAAATTTGTTTTGAAACTTTATATTCCATACAGAAATTTTGGGTTTTCATATGACTTGTTATGTTGGTATTAATGAATCTTTTTTTGAATGAATTATGTTGTAATGGATTTTAAAAAAAGCATCATATGAATAGTATAAAAATTGACATAAATGAGTTTTTAAAACAAATATTATTTTATTAAATGATATAATAGTCCTAAAAATATAATATTTGGAAATATTACTTATATAATGATTATAATGTCATTAATGAACCACTTGTGTTTCTATTGGCATTTTATAGTAACTATATTAACCATATAGTGTGAATATACAAGAAGACATAGTAAGAGTTAAATTAGTTAACAAAGGGTTAAAGATAAATGATAAGGTTAAATTTGAAACCAAAACTTATCTAAAACCTATTGGTTGAGATAATTTAGAAAAATACTCACCTTATCTTAGAATTAAATGAGTTGGGGATCTTTTGAAATTGAAATACAGTTTATAATAAAACAAGACATTCTTAAAGTACCCCTCCTCCCTCTTATATAAGGCCACCAACTCTAACCCCTTACTCACACCTATCAAGCCCTTTTTCTCATCCAAAATCTTCCCAAATAATCTCCCAATATCCCTATATTTTTCCTATAAGACTTAACCCAGACATAAGGAAATTCAAGAAATCCCTTTGGCTCAAATCAAAAGAAGTTACCCGATTTCAGGTAACGTGTTCTCTCAAGTTCCTTTCCATTATCTTCCTTATCCACTTCCTATTCTATTGATATTATTTGTTTACATAAAAAAACCAATATCATAAATATTCTATATTTTATTTATGAGAATTATTTTAACTACACTTACACACACCTCTGTCTAAGGGGTATAGAACATAATGTTTCTGTGGACGATGAACTACTACCTCACGAAGTGATGATTGCTCAATATTCTTCTACCACCTCTCATGGTGGTCATTATGATGGAAATGTAATTATATATGATATATATTATATTTATATCGTTTCTATGAAATTTTAATTTTTATTTACAAATATACATTTATATTTTTCATGGTGTATAAATACGATAATTTCATTTTAGGAAGTGCGGACTACCGCCCCCTCAAAGTGATATGACTTGTTCATGCTATACATGGAACGTATAAAGGATGAAATTAATGAAATTATGTAACATATATAATAAATATATTATACAATTATTATAATATACCTATGTATGATTAATTTATCATTCCATTAAATATGAAATTGTAATGAAAGCAGCGTTCATGCGTACATACAACTTACCGTCTCAATGAATGGTGCATTCCATTTCTTATATCCAAATGTTATTGACTATTTTAAATACATATATACTGGATATATATGATATATATTTTATCTAAATCATGAATATCATTATGTATATAATAGACTTTTGACCACATGGATAATTTGTAATTATAAAATGCTCATTTTTGACTCCTGTACCGAACATCGACAAAACAACCGATATGAACATGAATAATTATATAATTGTTATAGAAAGGTAATAAGTGAAATAAAAGGAATAATAAAATTGAAATATATTTTTAAGAAAGTATAAATTAACTTAAGTTTATTATTGAAGGAGATAAATAATTAACAAGACAAGTCGGACACAAGGTAAGGGACTTCGTCTCAATCTCCTTTCATTAAGGCATGTTTTGAAAATATACCCCTCCTTTTACATGGTGTATAATAAACCCCTTTTAATTTTAATTTTATTAAAAAATAATCATTTTATATGAAGTGTTTTACTTAAATAATAAAGGAATGTTTTTACCATATTATATCGACAATGAAGTTTCTGCTACCATTACTGTTATCTGATATTTGGCATCTTCTATAAGCCTTAATGTTTTTAAAAGGAAAGAGAAACCCTTTATTGCCTTTTTTGATATTTTGGTATTGAAAATGGTTTTGAAAGTGGATTTAATATGTCAATATCATGAAATTATTTCCTTTGATTTCAAATGAAATTTTATGGTTGAAATGATGATATTTTAAATCTTTTATGTGTGATGATTATATAATAGTACTTGGACATTTGATGGATAGTTACATGATAAACCAAAAGACAGGTGGTTCCGTGATAAACCAATGATAGGTGGTTACGTTATAACCTCCAATTCATTGGGTTTGGAAGTCAGCCGTATGACTATTCCATTTAGTGATATGGGTGAAAGTCGACTGTATGGTTATTCTATTAATGTATGTTTATATCATAAGTTACCTTTATATATTATACGTTTCTTTCTATCTAATTTATAGTAATATTTCGGTTATAAAAAGGGTAAGTAATGAGCATATATTTAGTGAAGTTTTTTTCTACTTATTAAAGGTGAAAAGTAATACTTTATGATAAAGTTTTCATGGTTTTCATGTTTTTTGTAAAACTAATAGTTTTCTTTCATTATATATCCCTTACTGAGCTTTTAATACTCATCCCGAGTTTTGAATTTTTTTCAAAAGATATACTGAAGAATAGAGTTAAGGACAGGATCAAGAAAAAGTTGTGTTGTTAAAACAAGAAATGATGTAATATTTCATTTTAAAGAGTTTTTGTTTTATGAAATATGGATAGTAGGTAGATGTGTGTACTTATAATATTCAAGATATTATGCATAAGTAATGACCTAATTTTCTAAAGCTCTAAACCTAAAAAGATCCTAGATGTGAATTAAAGTCAAATTATCGACTTATCTCAAGATTAATTAATGTTTAAGGATTGGTCCTTACATCCATTGTATGATGGATGTACTAACTATACAACATTTTCTTCCTTACTAAATCTATATAACTTAAAATCTAGCAACAACTAGAGTGATTCCAATTTTATTGAACTACTTTCTCTATTGAATGATATGGTCCCAGAAGATAATGAGATTCCATGCCAAAAATATAACACTAAAAGAATTCCATGTTCAATGGGTATGATCACTAAAAGAAGACATGCCTATCCAAATGACTGTATACTATTTCCCATGGAAAAATAATTTCTTAAAAAATGCCGATAATGGGGTGCTTCTCGATAAAACAAAAATGAATGGGTTCCAATGAAAGTTTAACAGTACTTTGCAATAATTCAATGGTTTCAGTGCCTATATAGAAGTGATGAGACTGTAAGACAATTGGCGTGGCATTTTGGTTCAAGAAAAAAATATGGGAAACTTTTTCACCAGACATACTATCCTTAATGGAAGATAATTTATCCCGAGTATCCTAAATTTGGAGACGATCTTAAAAAACATTGTGTTGTGCTATTTATAAATGGAGTGAATCCTTTTGGATTTCAATGAATCACTCATAGTACATGGTTAGTTATATTGGTAAATTATAACTTTTCAACATGTTTATGAATGAAAAAAAAATACAATATGTTTTCTATTCTTATATTAGGTAAAAAAACTAGGTAAGGATATTGATGTTTATTTGGATCCATTGATCAAAGATTTGATTTTTTTGGAATTTATGTGTTATGTTGTATGATGATTATAGAAATGAATATTTCATATTGAGAGCCATGTTGTATGGGATTATTAATGACTTTATCGATTATTAAAAAATTTTAGGAAATAGAATTAAAGGAATTGAAGGGTATCCCACTTGTGAACAAGGTACAAAATCAATTTGGTTGAAACATTCACTAGAGAATGTGTTTCTAGGACATCATAAATTTATACCCCAGTGACATAAGTACAGATCTTGGATGACATAATTTTATGGGATTTTAGAAAAACATACAACAATATCTCCACTAATTGGTGATCAACTATTTGAGAAAGTAAAAGATATTTAAAATTCTTTTGGTAAACCCTTTTCAAAAACCCTTTCAAAATTTGGTTGAAAAAAGAGATCTATTTTTTTGAATCACCATACTGGAATTGTTTGTATGTCAGAAATTTTCTTGAATTAATTCATGTTGAAAAAATATATGTGATAGTGTCATTGACAAATTACTAAATTGACCAGAAAAATTGAAGGTTATAATTAAGGCTCAGTTGGACATGATTGACAAGGAAATATGCGAACAATTAGATCTAGTGAAGGGTGAAAATTTTAATTTTCTTCATCCAGATGATTACACTCTCTATAGGAAATGGAGACATATATTTTAAAAATTATTGAATGATATAATGGTTTCAAAGGGTATTCCTATAATATCAAAAATATCATCTCAATGACTTATTTAAAGTTAAATGGTCTAAAATCACATGATTTTCATGTTTTTATGCAAGATCTAATGCCTGTATCTTTATGTTTCATTTTTTCTTATAATTTTCATAATAAATTAACCAAGATTTTTTTATTTTTAAAAGCTATATAAAAAAAAGATATATACTTGGTGAAATTTACAACTATGTAAAAGGAAATTACTATCATATTATGTGAATTGGAGATATTCTTCCTGCTTAAATTCGTTGATATGATGGTTCACTTGGTAAGAGAGATTTGAATATGTAGTTATATAAATTATAGATGGATGTACCCCAGTGAATGATATATGAATATTTTGAAAGGGTATGTTAAAATAAAATTTAGATAGATAGTTTTATTGTGGAGTGATATGTGGTTGATGAAGCCATTAAATTCGGTACCAACTACCTATTTGATATGAAAAGTATTGGTCTACAGAAATCTCATCACAAAAGGTAGATTGTGGGTAAATAAATTTAAAAAATAATTGTTGTCGTAATTACATTTACTAATTAAGAGTAAGACCACCTTTAATTTTTTGCATACTAGTTTTGAGTTTTCTCCATATGTTGAAGTTCACAAAGTAATTATTAGGAATTTTAATCCCTCAAGGGCTGAAATCTGGATATCAAATACACATAATCAATAGTTTATTGGATGGTCTTGAGACCACATTTTTAATATGTTTAACTAAGAATATGGACTCAATTTTAGAATGAAATTAATGGATAGCTAAAGGACCATGTGTGAATGTATTATCTTATAATGGTTATGTAATTAATGGTTATACATTCTGTACAAATGAACATGATGAATAGAGTACCATGGAAAATAGTGGAGTTAAACTTGTGTCTGAAATGATGAATCTATCTTGTAAAAAGGAATGAAATCCAATTTATGTGAATATTTAATACTTTTTAATGATAAAAAAAATATGCAATTTTGATTATACAACATTCCAAGTGCCGTTTTTTCAATGAATGTGGGTTTATAAGATAAATTCTATTAAAATAGATGAATTTGGATTCTTGAAAGTGGATTTTAGTAAGAAAGGGTACAAATATGAACCATTTATAATGAAATCACATGCAGTACAAGTATATTTTATCCTAGATCACACAAACCAAAAGGGGTAAAGTGTTTTGTTATCAACTAAAACAACAAAAGTGGTAGATGTAAATTAATCTGAGGATGAACCTTTTATCAATACATCAGAGTCATTTATCTGTGGTCCCAATGTAGAAAGGGTCTTGTATATTAGAGGAGATTAAAATGAATGGATTTTTGATACTTGATAGAGGGGTGAAATCCCTCCAACCTTTTTAAAAAATAGTTCAGTAATCAGGTTATATATTTTTTGTAAGATACATTGTGCTACCTCGTATTATTATTATGTTTCAGTGAAACATTTATAAAATCTAAATTAAATGATCAACCAATTATTCATATAATGAATTTCGCACATACTGATGATCCCAATCCTATGGAACAACATTTTTATCAACATGATGGTGCTCCCAACATTGAGTAACAATAACCATTTACACATGCCAATGCTACCAATACATAGGAACAACGTATTAATGATGTTGAAACTGAAGAAATGGTAGATGGTGAATAACCATTTTCCCAGAAAAAAATATTTCTATAGTGTGACTATGTTAGAAAAAATTATTAAGGTGATAAACAAAGGTATCAAATTCATGGTTGTATGGAATGCACATGACCAGCCTGTTAATCTCAGTAGGGCCATAATTAGTAGTTACATTGGGTGCACCACTTGTATGCATGTTTTGATTGATGTAGATTCATGGAACAATATTGTTTTCGTGTTTAATACACTAATTTGGGAAGATATTATGTTAAAATTTTGATATACTTTATTTATTTTACTAAAATAATAATAATGAAACATTGGCTTACTCTTCATTATCCCTTAAAGAGTGAATTTATAATAGTTGGATCTCAAATGAAATTAGTATTATGGTTCACTAGAAATGATCATAGATACTTTCACACAATTCCTATAAAGTTTCATATTAAATATTTAAAATAGAAAATAACCCTAAACCCACCACATATGTATGCACACCTGATAAACCAAAAATCATGGGATTAATTTATTGGTCTTCATAGGGAGGCATCTTTTCTGGTATATTATGATTGGAAATAAATTTATTGATAATATGTATATTAATCAATTTGATTAGAATTTTTTATGTATAAAATATAATCTAATTTCTGAAAATAAGAAACATGCATCAAAACCAATGCCCCTACCGTAAAACAAGGATGGGGTATGCTTTACTTGAAAAAGCGGTACATATTTTAAATCTAACATAATAATTTTATGTGACATGAAACAAAAATGTAATCATGTTACTATATTTATATGCAAATGGATGAATTTAAAACCATATCCACTTCCATCCCATGTCACATAATAAGGGAGGAGGCATGTGTACATAAATAAGGAATACTAATAGAAAAAAACAGACAAAAAGTGTGGGAAGAATGTGTAAGTATCACATAAAAACATTATTTTTCTTTAAATCGGTATTACATAATAATGATTAATTATTTTCATATATTTTTATTAAACATATACATAGGAATCATCACCAGATGTACCTGATGAATAGCTACTATTAGTGGTATTTAAGTCGCCAGAACATTATGGCCACATCAGATGTGTGGGTTTTTGGGTGTCACCTCGAACATATTTTTCAAAAAAAAAATGATTAGAGGGATAATGATATGAAAATGTAAGATTTTTATGAATGATTAGAAATTAAATAATAAAAATTTAATTGGTTGTTATATTTTCTAGAAAATGTTATGGGAAGGAATCAAAGAGAATAAGTAATAAAAGAACAACCACTATGTGAAGATCCCCAACTCCCCACCATCTTTGAGGTGATCCATTCCCCTCAAAGAGATATCTTAGAAGAGGTAATAAATATTTTCATAATTGTTTCTATAAAGTAAGAATCAAAAAGAAACTAGTACTTTTCATGTACTAATATTCTAAAGGGTGATAATGATTGTGATTTATATATATTAATATGCACCCCTCGCCTTACTATGAGGGGTACCATGTACAATATCCAAGTATATATTCTAAATAATAGAAAACTACCAGTAAGTCAAGTGAGAGTGGGGATTAATGTGGCTTAAGAGATGAGTACCAAGATACCTATTCCAATTGATGATATGGATATTCATATAATCAAACAAGATATTGGAACATTCATAGCATGGATGTTAGATCTTGAAAAAAACTTATTGATAAGGAGGTATTCTTTTCCAATTTATTTTTCATGAAGAACTTTTAACAATTGATGAAAAAAGGTCTGAACTAATTAATTCTATTACATACAAATAAAGGGATGAAGGTAAAATGGAGGTTCATATCAAAATGATCAACCAACCAATCGAAAGGATATTCAAATAGTACCATTACACCACCTGTTAGACTTCCACATTTAATGAAATTAAATGTTCTAGAATATGTAATGTTAGCAAGTGGTGAAACAAACACTATTTATTTTGAGGAAAATATTTATAGAGAGGCCATTACAGACTATATTGGTCTTCATAATGTAAATTAAATCTTTATGAATGAATGGAAATGATTAATAGTTATAAATGTATACATGACGTGCGTTTTCATGATTTTTTTGTCCAATAGATGATCTAGTATGTTAATTATGACTAAATACTATTCATAATTTTTTCAGGAATATATTTGAATAATATTTGAAGGGAAACCCTATGATCATAAATTTATACATATTAGTCCCCACATAACTTATACAAAACTATTCTCATTGAAACAAATTCAATATGAACTAATTGTGGAAAACCAGCCATAATGTTTAAGAGAAAACTTATAGAAAATAGACACATCTTAATACCCATGTTGTAGGGGTATAAATATAAAATTTATTCATATAAAATATATTTTCATTCATTTCATTACTTATTTCCTTTCTTAGGTAGTATTGGTTACTCATTGTAGTCAATTTGGAGACTCCAAAATTTTATTTTCTCGATTCAATGCATGGATACCCAAAAAACCGGCCACACTTAATGATGTTTATTAATATATAATACACTTAATGAAACATTTTACAACTAAAATTCATATTATATATTATATATTATGTTTAAAAAATATTATATTATGATAGGGTGGTGTTTACATATCATCAAAATCATTGAATGGGGACAGTCTGTGAGTACATTGATCCTTTCGACTTCTACTAGTGGATACGTTTTAGGGTATATATAATAAGATTTCAATTTCAAAACAAATATAAAAAATTTACCTATTTCATTAATTTTTTTAGGTGTACAAAACAAAAAAATGAAAAATATTATGGTTATTATGTTTTCAAATTTATGAATGATATCATATTCAATCGACAAACTAGCATCCCCAAAGAGGTATTTTCGAAGATAATAAAAATTTTATTTAACATATTCATAAATCCTTTGTTTATTTATATATTTTTATTATTAAAAAAACTATTGATATGCCTTATATTCAAAACATGAAATTTATTTGTTTTGAAATGAATGGGAATCATACCTGGTTTCATAATGTATATAGACATTATGAATAGGTGAATACCTACTACATATTTAATTGATTTTACCATCATTTTAACTACATTTTAAGTTAATTTCCTTATAAAGTTTAACTTATAATTTAGTATAATGATAAATAAGTCATTTCTGACCTGTAGTAGTCATCTGCACCTCAATCTGATACCTCAGTGTGTCTGGTATGACTCAAGGTGTATGTTTTTTGTTTAAAATCAAAATTTTACTTGAAAACACATGTCACATACACAAAACTGAGAAAAAGTGTTCAAATTATTTTTATACATTATTAAAATGATCTGTATTTCATTTTTTACATGTAGGAATTAAACACACCTTAATCTAATACATGGTTTCCCTTGTATGACTCAAAGTGTTCATTATCTGTTTAAAATTGACAATTTCGTTAAAAACATGTGTCGCTCCCTAAAAACATAGAAAACACACTTAGATTATGTTGATAATTTAGTGAAATGATTCATAAGTAATTTATGATCTGTAGGAATCAGTATCATATCAAAACGACACATGATGTAACCGATATCACATGAAGTGCATGTTTTCAGTTTTAATTCACATTTTACTAAAAGAGACACATGACATACTCAAAATCAAGAAAAAAAATTTATATTGTGATGATACTTTATAAAAATAATACTAAAATCATTTTTTATGTGTAGGAATCAATTTCACATCAATCTAATGCACAGTTTGACCAACATTACTCAAAGTGGGTACTTTTAGTTTATAAGTACATTATAGTAAAAACCAAAAGTGACATATTGGTAATTGAGAAACACATTCATATTGGTTTTATAATTTTTAAAAATGATCCATATAAAATTTTTGACATGTAGGAATCAATCGAATCTTAATCCAATGCACCGTGTGACTGGTATGACTCAAATGGTGTCTTTTTATTTAATGTTAACATTTTAGTAAAAAAGAAAAGCGACATACTCCAAAATAAGAAAAAAACTAACATTTTTTTTTGATAATTTAGGAAAATGATCCATACGTCATTTATGATATTTAGGAATCATCCAAACCTCAATCCGATACATGGTGTGCTTGGTATGACTTAAACTGTCCAGTACCATTTTAAAATTGACATTTTAGTTAAGAAATTTGTGTCACTTACTGAAAACCAATAAAAATTTCATAAATTGTCTTGATAATTTAGTAAAATGATTAATAAGTAATTTTTGATGTTTAGGAATTTGTAACACATCAATCTGTGACATGATTTGACTGGTATAAATTAAAGTGCATGTTTTAAATTCAAAATGATATTTTAGTAAAAAATGTTGCGACTTACTAAAAACCAACCAAATTCTTTCAGATTGTTTTTATACTTTTTAAAAATGATCTATGAGTCATTTTTTATGTGTAAGAATCAGCTGCACCTAAAATTGACATTTTAGTTCAAAACACACGTCACATAATCAAAAACAATAAAGCCCTTTCATATTGTTTCAATACTTTAGTAAAACGAGATATAAGTGAATTTTGATGTGTATGAATCATACATAGCTCAATATGATACATAGTGTAGATGGTTTGACTAAAAGTTTCCATTATCAATTTAAAATTGATATTTTAGTTCAAAACGCAGGTTAGTCATTCAAAAATGATAAAACACACTTGGATTGTATTTATATTTTTGGAAAATGATTAATATGTCATTTGTGACATATATAAATCATTATCATGTCAAACCTACACATGATGTGACTGGTATAACTCAAATTTAGTGTTTTTAGTTTAAAATGAAATTTTTATAAAAAATAAAAGTTACTCAAAAATGAGAAAAAAATCACATTACTTTGATACTTTAAGAAAATGACCCATAAGTTATTTGTGATGGGTTTAAATCAAACATATCAATCTAACACATAGTGTGAATAGTATGACTCAAAGTGTTTCTTTTCATTTAAAATTTATATTCTATGAAAAAAGACAGGTGACATAATAAAAAAAAAATCATTTTTATTGTTTTTATATATTTGGAAAAAACCCATAATTCATTTATAATGTCTACAAATTATTTTCACCTCAATCTGATATATGTTGTGCTTGATATGACTCAAATTGTCTGATTTTAGTTTAAAATTGACATTCTATTAATTTATTGTTTCATATTTATGTTTAATTTAATTTTTTATTGTATTACTAATATAAGAATTGATTTCTTATACAAGTAGAATATTTTTCTTGATTTGGGGTGGTTTTTTTTGAAGCATCTTTTTCTCATGAGAGATTGGACATTGAGGCTGCAACTAAGATAATGAAAAGAGGGAAACCGGTTAAGAATGTATACCGACATCCTGAAAAGGTAAATTATGACAAATTTTTTAGTTAATTTTTTCATCATTTTATCAAATATTTTAAATTTATTTCTCATATAATTTTTAACTAGTAATTATTTACTATTTTCATAGATCTTTTAGGAATTAAAATGCTTCTTTCAACTATCTACAACACTCTAGAAAAGAGAGAACATGTTCCTTTCATATAAAAGAGGAAACCCCATACATCTTGAAATGTGATGCTAATTGTAAGGATGTATCTTCGGAGGTATTTTTCCATAGTTGAATTCAAATTATGACTTCCCAAAATATTATTGTGATCACTTTCCTAAATGGTGTAGGAATCAGTCATAACTCAATCAACCACACCTCAATCCGATACACAATGTGTTCAGTTTGGATCGAAATATATATTTATAATTTATAATTTACATTTTAGTTCAAAACACATGTCACATACTCAAAACTAAGGAAACACATTCAGATTATTTTGATACATTAATATAATTAATCAGAATTCATTTCTGATTTATATAAATCTGACACATAGTGTGACCAATATGACTCAAAGTGTTTCTTTTTATTTAAAATTGATTTTTTTAAAAAGATAAGTGACATAATAAAAATAGATAAAACAAATTATAATGTTTTAATACATAGAAAAAATATCTATAAGTCATTTGTGATGTGTAGAAATTAGTCTCAACTGTATATGATACATAAAGTGTCCAATATGACTCAAAGTGACCATTATCAGTCTAAAATTGAAATTTTAGTTCAAAATACATGTCAATCACTAAAAATAGAAAAAACACACTTATATTGTCTTGAAAATTTAGTAAAACTATTCATATTTCATTTATGACATGTAAGAATTAGTCTCACCTCAATATGACACACGATGTGACTGATATGACCCCATTTTCAAGTTTTTTTGTTTAAAATGTCATTTTAGTAAAAACAAAAAGTGACTTACTCAAAACCAAGAAAACAAATTCAAATTTTTTTGATACTTTATTACAATGACCCATATGTCATTTATGATGTTTTGGAATAAGCCACACCTCAATCCAATGCAAAGTGTGACCGGTATAACCCTAAGTGTTCATTTTTATTTAAAATTGAAACTTTAGTAAAAAGAAAAGTGAAATACTCAAAACTAATAAAATTATTTAATATTGTTTTAAATTTTTTGGATAATTATATCTAAGTCATTTGTGACATGTATCAATCATCCGCACCTCAATCCAATACACGGTGTTCCCCGTAAAACTCAAAGTGTTTTTTATCATTTTGAAATTGATATTTTAGTTCAAAAAATGTTCTGCTCACTAAACAATAAGAAAAAATGATCATATTGTCTTGATACATTATTAAAATGATTCATAATTAATTTTCGATGTGTAGGAATTAGTCTTACATCAAACCGACATAGGTTGTGACGGGTGTGACTCAAAGTGTATGTTTTCGGTTTAAAATTCCATTTTATTAAAAAAGAAAAGTTACATACTCAAAACTGAAAAAATTTATTCATATTGTTTTGATACTTTAGTAAAATGATCTATAAGTCATTTTCGACAGGAAAGAATTTGCGTCACCATAATCAGACGCACAATGTGATTGGTATGACCCCAAGTGTTTCTTTTTATTTAAAATTGACATTATATAAAAAAATGAAAATAAACACACTCAAAACCAATAAAATACATTTGGTGTTTTTTGATACTTTATGAAAATAATCTATAAGTAATTTTCAATGTGTAGGAATCATCATCACCTCAACCTGATACATGGTGTTCCTGGTATAACTCAATGTATTTTTTATTAGTTTCAAATTGATATTTTAGTTTAAAGCATGTGTCAATCACTTAAAATAGAGAAAAATCACCCAGATTGTCTTGATAATTTAGGAGAGAAATTAATTAGTCATTTTTGGTGTGTAAGAATTAGTCTCACATCAAACCATCACACGATATGACCAATATTACTAAAAGTGTTTGTTTTTAGTTTAAAATGAAATTTTAGTAAAAAACACAAGTGACGTACCCAAAATTGATCATTTTTTTATTATGTTGTTACATTAGGAAAATGACCCATTAGTCATTTGGGTTGTTTAATAATCAACCACACCTCAATCTGATGCACTCTGCGATCAGTATGACTCCAAGTATGACTTTTTATTTAAAATTAACATTTTAGAAAAAAGAAAAGTGACATAATAAAAATCAATAAAAAAAATTCATATTATTTTTATACTTTAAGAAAATGATCCATTAGTCATTTTTGAAGTGTAGGAATTACCCTCACATTAATCTGATACAATGTGTTCCTGGTATGACCCAAAGTGTCTATTATCAGTTTGAAATGATCATTTTATTAATGTATTATTTCATAATTATGTTTAATTTTTTTAATATATTATTACTAATAGAATAATTGTATTTTATATAGGTGGAATATTTTTATAGAGTTTGGGTGGTTTGTTTAAAAATTTATATCACGATTGGGATTTTTTAGAGGGGGTGTGAAAGATACTGAAACTATTGATGTTTTTAAATGTTTGTGATAAATTCTAATTACTAATGTAATTGTAAAAAGAAATGTCTGAAATGTATATAATATAGTTTTTTGTTATTTTTGAGGTATTTTTTATTTCTATTAAATTAATAATTTTCTATATCCTATATTTTTTCTGCTACCATTATTTTTTCCTATTTTTATTACTATAGTGTGTTGTAATATCAACAACACACTACAACAGTATGACCCTTTTCAACGCTATTTCTAGCATTGATAAAGTCCCCATTAATCAGTGCTATTTCTATAAATGATAAAGGGGAACCATTATCAGTGATAATCTTGTACTGATAAAGACCCACCTTTATTAGTGTTTAAGTGTTGATAAAGGGGCCCTCTTTTGAAGTCTCTTAGGACAACAATTATTTTTTGTGATACTGATTTTTTTTTCTAGAATTGTATTTATCCCAATTCGCAGTAGTGATATTAGGCATCCTCCATAGAATAAAGATCTATGGGAAAAAAATATTTGGTGAAAGGATCTTCCATTTAACTATAATTACTTAGTATGGTGTATACACAACCAAAATTTTCTCATAGACTATGGAGTGAAATGAAAGGGAATTCATTAGGCTTCTAGATATAACCACCGTGTTAAAGGTCTCTCAGAGACTTTATATCATTTATTTTTCATATCATATTAGGTATTAGTTATCTTGCATTTTCTAAGAAATTATGTTTTTACTAGTGTTCAACTTGAGTACCTTGTTATCTTCTTATCTTTATCTTTTTAGGAATCAAACTTGCATCCAGAAAAAGACCCAGTTATAGAATAACATTATTGTTTTTGGCTTCTTGATCATATGCGAGAATCATAAATCATTCTTCCATCATTATACTAATATATAATTTATAATAAATATGGTAAATATATGGTTGTAGATCTTTCTAGTTTGATTAAAGTACCAGTTTCTCCTCTACTATTAAAAGGATAATTTCTCACTAGTCTCTAAGTGTGGTTGGTGGCCATGGGAGACTTCATGGGTGTTGGGATTGATGGATAACACCATGGTACTTAATGAAGTTGAATATTAATTTTTCATGTATCAAAGTCATTTTAAGGGGATGTGGAATCATTTATTAATCTAAAATTATTTTCTTTCTACCATTTAATGGTTTCTATATAAAAGGAAACTCTATTGTGGTAGAAACTTAATTAATTAACATTAGACTCGACATATTAAAGCTATATAATTTGGACTTTTCTATTGTAGAAATTGACTCTTCCTTGGTCTTAAATTTTGTTTTGGGTCATTGACCTACTAAATAGTCATTATCTACACAATCAAGGTGGGTAATATTATTATTTGGATTGATGTTTATTTATTATAGACTTTTAATGAGGGAAATATGGAAGAAAATATGATTTCTTTATAAGGATACCTTGATGAATCCCATATAATTTTTTATAATACATGATTCCTTCCCCCAAATTGTAAATAGGGTTTCCTTGGGGATGTGTTGGGACTGAATTATTTTGTACCTCCTTGAGATTACCCTTTTGTGGCATATCCCCATAATAAAATTCCTTAATTTTGAGTTATTTGATCTTTTCTCTCGATCCTTCGCCCACTCTTTTATTTAAAAATAAATAACTATATATTTTATAAACTCTAATGTGCATTTGATATTATTTTCCAAAGGACCTCCTTCACATTATAACTCATCTATGAGATTAATTTAAAACCTTTTATTATTATCAAAATCCATTTGCATCTTATTGATATTTTCTCATCGATCAATTTAATTATTAATAGTAGTTAGAACCAATGATAAATTTTCATCCCTTCATAAACTAATCAAAAAATTATATGGGATATTAGTATACCATATGGTAGGATCATATTTTTATAATTTAATTGAGATTTTTCTAAATATACTCCCACAAAAACTTAAAAACATATAGTTACACATGTCATGTTGGTAGTCCAGAAATAAAATGATTTTTTCTTTTAATAGTATATATAACTTATTTCTTTAGTATATGAAAATTATAAAATCATTTTTAGATAATCCTATGATTTAGAAATTTTTTATCTAATTATATTATTTATTTATGTTTATAGAATAACTTAGCCACTATATAAATTATATAGAAATATTCATAATATATACATAATATGTTCGAAATTATGAGGCTCTCTACTTGAAGTTTCATACCATATAATTAGTAAAAGTATTTTTTTGTTAAACAAAAATTTGTATTCTAAATCATAAATATTACTACTTTATAAAGATTTTTATATTTTATGTTGATGGTTCGAAAGAAAATTTGAACCAATTGTTGATAGTACAGAGTAAACTTCTACTTTAATAAGGAAAAATTACCCTAAACATAAGATTAAATTACATATATAAAATCACGGGGAAAAATATTCTACCCTCCATAATTTATTAGAATTTTTTAATTTTCTAAATTATAATCCATCCCTTAGTTATATCAAAAAGCGTATTACATCAATACATGTAGTTATTGTTTATTTTTTTAAAATGGATGTCTTGAAACATCATGATAAATTTTTCTATTGATACATTATAAATATTATTTTAGGGGGGTTAATTCCAAAGAGTAATTATATTATAGTAATAATAAGTATGAAAGGGTGGGAATATATTTCAAAAATGATCCCCATTTATAGGTAAACTAAATCCCTTTTAGGAAAAAAGTTATTTACATTTGATACTTTTGGGATAATTAGAGAATATTGGTATCATTCGAGTACAAGTATAAAAACATGTTGGATTGTTGTGTTTGTTTTAAATGATCTTTATTTATTATTTTATAATTATTATAAATTCTTGGAAATTATTGATGCTAATGAGAGATTATTTGGAGGAATTCATATGAAGAAAGAGTTCAATAGAGCATAGTAGAGGTGATCTTGTTGTTAATATGGTTGTGTAAGAGTAATATAAAAGTAGTTATGGTAATCTAGACTATAGTGGATAAAGTCACAATTCAGATAAATTTCTCATACTGTAAGGAAGAACCCAAGAAAATTTATTGCTACTTTGGTTAAAAATTGATGGAGGGTCAGGATAAAATATGAAACATCGTCATTTAATATGTATGGTGTATGATTAAGTGGTTTGGGAAGTATAGATTGCTAGAAGAGGCACATGGTAAAACAATAAGCTCTGATTTTTAGGTGCTACACTTGTTGGTGATGGCTGAATTAGATCAAAAATTATCTCTATTATCTATGATAAAATGTGTCAAGTATTTTAGGAGATTTGAAAGGATTATTCAATCATTCTCAATGAATTTATTATGATATTTTATCCAAATTTCGTGAATATATAGTTGAAAAATAATAAACAAAATGGTTTATTTCATAGAGAAATATGTAGAATTTGAAGTACTCACAACAAAATTTTGGATTTCATGCCATGATGTGGGGGTTTCCATGCATTTTCTTAGAAATAAAATATCTGTTGATTTAGATGGGGATTTCATTGATTTTTTAAATTTTAATTGGTGGATTACTAATGTTTTTTTGTCAAATTAAGTGGTAACATGTGAAAAATATATGAAATATACTTTCAGGGATCAATTGGAAATAAAAATAGATCTCTGTAATGGAAATTGACGCACCCCAACCTTTACAATTACTTTATTTTATTATTATCTTTGCTGTGGATAATTTTTTTGAGGTTTTGGTTGAGTCCTAATTTTAATTTTTGAGTTTTTATTTAAAGATGAGTGGTTTGTGATTTACAGCATTTGGTGCACAGACAGAGCATGGTTTTGAGACCTCTTGGCTACACCCTGGTCATTGTGCGGCCTGCCCATTGTTCAAAATAAGGTAAAAATTAAAATAATAGCGAGATAAAGTTAAATAAAAGTTAAAATAAAATAAGGAAAAATAAAAAAAATAAAAGTATTATTTTAATAATGATAATATTATTCTTAAGAATATTATTATTATTATTAAAATTAAAATTATTATTATTATTATTATCATTATTTTTATTAAAATTATTATTATTATTATTGTAATTATAAATATTATAGTTTTTACAAATTATTATAATCAAGAATTTTATTAATTATTTTTATTACTATTTTTATATTATTATTATTATTATTGTTATATTATTATTATTATTATTATTATTATTTTTATAACTATTTTTAATAATATTATTATTAAGACAGTTTTTTATGGTTTCCATTTTTTTATTTTTTTCCTTCTTCCCCATTCTCCATCCCCCAGTTCGGTGCTACCCTATGCACATCCCCTACCTTGCATTGCTATACCCCCTTTCCTCATTGGTGCAGCGCGCCACCCCCAGTCGGTAACCCTTCCTCCGATCGGCTACCCCCGGTGCGACCTCCCTTCTCCGATGTACACCACCTATCCCGTGCGACCCCCTACTCATGGACAACCAAGCTGACCAACCCATATCCAGTGCCCCCTACTGGCTAGCCTCCTCTCCAGTAGCTATGACCTCACCGTCACACCCCTCTCCAGTGGCTTCCTCCCTCCTCCCCCCCATAATTTTTTTCTTCCTCATATATGTTTGAGATTCCTCCATATTTAGGGTTTCATTTTTCCATTTTTTATGATGGGGGTTTTGGTTGTTTAGGGTTGTTATTCATATATTTTGGGTTTGGAAACCCTCACAGAGTGATTTCAAACATGTGGTTTTCGTTCCACTATGAATTTGAGGTAGTACCCCTTTGCATATAGCCTATAAATTTTATATGTCATTGATTTCTTATTTTTCACACCTTTCATGATAGTTAATTAGTGTCCTATGATGTTTATAATAATTGTTTCATGTTAAATTGGATTGAAAATGAGTTTTTATGTGAAATTGGGTGTATTTTGTGTGAAAGGATTGTTGTTCTTCTTGTTAATATTTTTAAGGTGTGCATGTGGTTTATTAAACCATCTAAGGGGTGAAAATCATGTTTTGATATGGTTATGTTGTGAGATTGATTTTAAAATAAAATTTTTATGTGAAATTAGGTGTGTCTTGATGTAAACCCTTTTTCTTCCATTTTTGAATTCTTTAAAAATTATTTAAATGATTTATAAAATAATTTATGTGATGTGAATCATGGTAGGGAGTTTTTTTGGGGTGCATTTGATTTTAAAAAGGGGATTTGAGTGTGTTTTGAGTGTAAATTTCTATGGTGCCTCCTGGATTTATTTTTATAAACCTTTTAAATGAATTATTAAAATATTTAAGAGGTGAAAAACATGTTTGAGAATTTTTTTTGAGGTTAACATGATTTTAATATGGATTTTTAGCATTTTATGTGTTTCTATTAAGTTGTTCACACTTAGTTTTGTTAAATTTCCCAGTTGTCTCTTTTAAGTGATTAATGATTTTTTAAAGGGAATGGTTTCATTTTTTATAAATGCATTTTGATATTCTAAATTGTGATTGAAGTTTTTAAATGGATTTTTCACATTATGTTTTTGATGGTATGCCCCTTTGGACTTTGGAAATGTGTTTTGGACTTAAATGGTAATTTGGATTGATGAAAGTGGTTTGTGTGTGGGTTTTTATAAAAGTTATTGCTTTGGGAAAATGATATAATGCCTGTTTGTCACCTTGAATTAGTTTCATAGGAAAACCCCCTTTATGAGGGAGCCATTTCCTAGTTGGTTGATAAATATTTGGGAATTTTTTCAGCTTGGGACTCCACCCATGTTTCTATTGTTTGAAGATATATGGATAATCATTAAGGAGGATGGGGTGGTGACTGTTGTGCGATTTCATGATGACATATATATGTATGGATTGTTTCTTGTATTGTTTGGCACACCCCCTTTATGAACATAGCATGGGAACTTAGCATAGAAAAGAGAAATTCTGAGAACATATTCTCCACTATTATATGTTATTTCACTAGATAATAGCTCATAGTAGGGGGTTATTTGTTATTATTGATATGGGATTGGGCCCCTTGGTCAGGTAAGGTAGGGAGATGATTAGGAGTTCGGGCATTATGACATCATTGGGTATGGAATGAATTTAGGAAAAGTCACATGTATAGTATGTTCCAATTATTCTATGAGTTCTTAGAATTTCCAATGTTCCTTCGACACTAGTATCATTAATGCCAATGCCCTCATTTTGTGGACTCATGAACCTTATAGTTTGTTTGGGTGTTTTCTTGGAAAATTGTGAATGTGTGGTTTTGATAAAAAGTTTCTAAAGAGGATGTTTTGAAAGAGAAAATATTCCCTTTATTTTTTTCAATGTTATGAAAAATGAATGATTTTTATTCGGTCCCTTTCTCCCTTCTCCCCTTGCACCTAGTTTTAAAATAAGTAGGGAAATGGTTTGTAATTTGTAATTTATATTCCCTAAAATGAAAAGTTAGAAAAAACTATATTTATTTATTTTAATTCAAAACAGAAAATCAATATTTCCTATTTAAATCTTGTGTATTGGGAAAATAAGTATTTAGGCCTACCTACTGAGTTTTAACACTCATGCCTATAGTTTCCTTTTGTGTTTAGTTTCTGCTATAGGTTTTGGCTTCACTTCAATTGCCTTGGTTGATAGTTGGTTGTGGATTAGAGAGTGACCTTAAGGTCACATGGTGGTGATATACTGGGTGTCAGGTTCAGTTCAGTATTTCTGGTTTTGTTTGTTGTTCTATTATTTAATTATTTAATTATAAATGTAAAGAATGTGATGTTTCGAAATCATGTTGAGTTTGGTTTGCACTGTTATTTATTCAGTTTCCTTATTTATTTTTATTGGGTGAAACCAATACCTTTATCTCTATTGATGCCCTTGATGCTTATTTCGAGTCCAGGATAACCAAGAATTCCTCTTAGGCCTTGCCACATATCAGCTTAGGTGACCGGTTTAGGGCCGATTCGGGTTGGTTCATGACACAATAGTATCCGAGCAGGTTATCTCTTTAGTGGACCTTGATTTTTGGAGTGCTCATCGTTATTTAAGTATATTAAGGTAGAAGGAGTAGGATCATTAGGTATTAAGGTGTATGAATGAGAAGGACATCATGAACCCTTTCCCATTACAAACCTTGGGTCTCCATGGGATGTTCAGATTTGTCAGTGTCCTTTGATTCTTATGGTTTGTTCGGTTTTGGGAAATGAAAAGGGTGTTGGGAAGTGGCCTATATGAGCTTTCAGGGCCTAGATATCCATGCGGAGCTGGGAAAATTACCATAGAATTCTCTCTCTGATGGTGAGATGACTTGAATATGGTTTCCCACCATGTGTTTAAGTCACCCACTGACACTAGTTTCCCCTTGTGAATTGTTGGATCTTCCTAAATTATGAAAGTTTCATTGAAAATATCTATTTTAGAATTTTGAAAAGTTGAATTTAAAATGGTAATTAATTTTTTGGTTCAAGTTCCTTGTTTCCTTGATTCTTAGTGTCTACTCCCACAAAGCTTCAATGGATCCCCAAGGTGCAGCTTTAGGAGGTTCATCTCTAGAAAACACTTTAGTTGATCAACCCATAGACTACATCCTTGAGTTTTAGAAGTTGAATCCTCCTCTATTTTATTGTTAAGTAGATCCTCTCAAATCAGAGGAGTGGATTCATAGTATTGAGAGGGACTTCAGTTTCCTCATGCTGCTGGAGACATTAAAGGTAAAGTTATCAACCTTTATGTTTAAAGGTCTAGCCTGGACATGGTGGAAGTCTGTGTCTCGAAGCAAGCCCATGAGAGATATTACCTGGGATTTGTTCAAGTTTCTTTTTTATCCAATAGTACTTTTCTAAGATGAAGAAGGTGAGAAAGAGAATGGAGTTGTGCAGTCTTTAGTAGGGTGTTAGATCGGCATTGGAATATTATCAACACTTCTTGGAACTATTTCCATATAACCTAGGGTTTGTTACAAACAACCCTGTTAAAGCTTAAAATTTTGATTTTGGTCTCCATTATGAACTGTAGTTGAAGGTGGGAGAGCTCAACCTAACCACTTTATCCGATGTGGTGAGGCAACCCTTTCATGCCGAAGTTGAGTTAGCTGAGGGAATTGAGATAGAGAATCCTCCTATGGTTCCTTGAAATGGTGAATAGGATGTCCTTAAGAAGAATGGGAAGAGGCTTGATGCTGGTGGGGCTAGTAGGGTAATTAATAGGCCTTTAGACCTCCAATAAACTTTTTAGAGCGCAATGTCATGATCTGCGATTAGTGTGGTAAGCAGGGTCATAAGAGTTCATTGTTCCCAAATTCTTCAAGAATCTACCACACCTATGGATGATTGGGTCAGTTGTAGTAGTTTTATTGTGGTGTTTCTAAGAAGCATCATGAAGCCTGACCCATCCTTTTGAAGAACACCCCATCCCATTTGTATGAGTAATGGAATATTTGAGAATTTGTTCAGGTTATTTCTCATTGTAATGTTATTTGTGTGTAATAGTCATGGATTATGGTGTTTTGTGGTGTTTATTTCTTTTTAAATTGTAAGGATGGTTGTTGTATAATGCTTTTGAAATCATATTTCAATGAAAGTGTGTTTTGTGAAATTTAGATCCATGTGTTTGGTTTGAGGGTTTATAATGTATAACTACTAGGAAAGAGACTAGGAAAGAGATGATTCAATAATCAGATCTCTAGCCAAAGGTCTTTGAGTAAAGCTGACCCATATTCAAGATAACACCTAGTGGTGTGAGAAGGTTTTGGTATCCATTATATTTATGGTATATGAGATGGTCACAATTAAGTATCTGGTGTAGCTATTCTATTTTAGTTGGTTCTGTTTGGTGGAAAGAGGAGTGGGAACCTCATTTCCACGTTATGACCTATTTTGGTGTAAACATTTTTCTTGGTTATGAGGACGTGTAATTTCCTTGACTTCTTAAAACTCTAGTAATTGTGTCTCATGATGGAACCATGGTCTTCTATGCATGATTTGGAGTATGGTTTGTGTTTGGTGTCAATCATCAATGGAAGTTCGGATCGTGTACTAGGAAAGAGATCATACCGTTCAAGCAGACAAAAGTGTTGAAGGTGGCGCCGTTTTCTAGTGTTTGCCAAATTTTTGGGGTCCAAAATCTAGAAGTTACTGAGCATCGCGAAAAGTGGATTTCCATGAAGATAATAATTAAATATGGCAAAGGAATGAATTTCGCGATGGGAGGATGCATGGTTTGGAAATCGCAAAGACCAGAAGAATGGAGGCGGTGAGTCTTCGCGATTACGTCAAAGCTTCGCGAACGGCAGAGTTGAAGCGCATCGCGGCGGTGAAGGGCTTTGCGAGGGAGATTTGCGGCAAAGGTGCGAAGGAATGATGATGGTAATACTCCGCGATTAGAACGAGCTCCGTGAACGGAAAATTTCCGTAGTGGTTAGAGATTTTGAGAGAATTTCGGTGGGAACTTCGCGATTTGAGATGACGTGGTGCTGACTTCGCGCGGAAGGGTCGAGGGTCGGTGGAATTGCTTATAAATACAGGTCGACCTCCTCAAGAGATTGAGAGAGAATTTTAGAGAAAGTCCTTTGCTCTCGGTTCGCAAAGGTTTCTTGCGAAGGCAGTGTGCTTTGAGGAAGAGGAGCTTCGCAGTGGCTATTCTAGCTCCGCAAAAGTCGTGCACCCCGCATTGGCTCAGTGTGCTTCGCGAAGAGGCAAGAGATCCGTGATAGCCAAGCATTGCGAAGGCTTGAGCATCGCGAGAGTGCTTCGCGATTGAGCTTTGCGAAAAGGCAGGGACTCCGCGAAGTCTTGTTTGAGCCTTGCAAAATTGGGAGCCCTGTGAAGTAGGGTACTTTTTGAAGGCCTTTTCCAAAGGTTGTTTGCCCAGTGGACAAGAGAAAAGGGGGTATTCATCAGTGGTTGGAATTTGGACTTTAACAGAGCATTAACTCAGGACTCTGATGCAAGCAAAGTCTCATTCTGAACAGGAGACAATGAACTTCGTGTCTATCAATTGAAGAGACCTTCACGTCTATAAACTGAGTGTGACTTCACCAATGGCAGTGAGCCAGGGGGAGTCAATGGGAGTGACCTGAGGGAAGCAGTGAGCTATCCCTGAACCTTTGTAAAGGCAGTGAGCCTAGGATAGAGTGACTGTGCCTGAACAATTGTAATCTACAGCTAGTGAGGCATAGTGGATTTTGGTACGGCTGGTAACTAGTCGGCGTATGCTCCTTGGACGTAGCCCTTAGTGGTGAACCGAGTAAAAAGGGCTGTGTCTTCTCTGTGCATGTGAATGTTTGATTTCTGATCATTTTCATCTTACAGGTTCAACAAGTTCCTACCAACGTGGGAACAAGATCCATCACATTAAAAGAAAAAGTTGTCACCCTGATTCACCCCTCCCCTCTCAGGGTGTCCCGGGGTCCTTCATCTCACTGGGTGTAGGTCTTTATTAAAGGGGAATTGTGTGTTCTATTTGTGTGAACCATGTGTGGTCTGTTTTGTGTTCTTTCGAGGGTGTTATGTTGTTGGGATGTGTTAGTTTTAGTTTGATGGCTCTTAGTTGGGCCCTTCCCTCCCCTCCCCTTATGGTGGGGATTTATGGTTAGTATCATGAGGTTTTAAAGTTCATTTCACCTCGTTAATTATTATGGTTGGGAGACCCATTACAGGTCTTGTTGAATTCAGTGTTATCCTATTTCTTATAATAGGGAGTCTGTATGGGACTCCCCATGTCAGAATATTAGTGCCATTCTTGATATCAGTTTGGTGGTGGGTGGTATTGTGCGGAACCACCAAATTATAAGTTCTTATTTGAGTAAATGTTGAGATGGGTGTATTACATGTGGTTTTTTTGGAGTAAGATCATAAAGGTATTCTACAGATGTGGTTTGAAATCATTTGGTTATTTTGGGTTAATGGTTGAGTTCTATTTGGTGATGTTTAAGGTGTAAGCATTTTAAAGATAGTTTGAGTATCATGAATGTTATATTTATTTTGTACTAATCAACTTGGAGTGTTTACACTTTTGAGGCTGGGTAGAACATAATAGAGAGTCCAGTTCAGTCTCTCAAGTTCATCTAGTTATCCTTTCTCTCATTAGTGGTTTTTTTGTGATCTCTTTGTTTTTCAGTCTTTGGGAATATCCTTGAACTATAAACGAGTATCAATTTATATTTTGGGGTTTGGAGTTGTTATGGATTTCTAAGGGTGAAAATAATTATGGTGGGGAGAATTGTAACACCCCGACCTTTGAAATTACATTATTTTATTATTTTCTTAGTTGTGAATAATTTTGTTGGGGTTCAAGTTGAGTCCCTGTTCGAATTTTTGAGTTTTTATTTAAAGATGAGTATTTTTGGCTTGGCAGCATCTGGCGGATGAGAAGAGCATGGTTCAGAGACCATGTGGCTATGCCCAAGTCACCATGTGGCCTTCCCGGTGTTCAAAATAAGTTAAAAATTAAAAGAATAATGAGATGAAGTTAAATGAGAGTTAAAATTAAATAAGGAAAATTAAAATAAAATTAAAAGTATTGTTTTAATAATGATAATAATGAAAATATTATTTTTATGAATAATAATAATATTATTATTATTAAATTCTGTATTCTTATTATTATTTATATCATTTTTATTAAAACTATTATTATCATTATTGTTATTATAATTGTTAATATTTTATTAAAATCATTATTATTATAAATGTTATAGTTATTATGAATCATTATAATCAAGAATGTTATTAATTAATATTAATATTAATATTATATTATTATTATTGTTGTTATATTTTTATTATTATTGTTATAACTATAAATAATAATAATATTATTAATAGTGTTTTTATTTTTTGGGTTTCTGTTTTTTTTATTTTTTCCCTATTTCCCCATACTCCCTCCCCCAGTTCAGCACTACCCTGTACGCACTCCCTTCCTTGTGTCACCATCCCTCCCTTCCTCACTTGTGGAGCGCACCACCCCCAGCTGGGGACCCTTACTCTTGTTGGATACTCCCAGCACGACCTCCCTTCTCCAACACACAACACCCAGCCTGCACGACCACCTGCACATGCGCAACCTAGCCGGTAGACCCCTCTCTGACACACACCCCTTTCTAGCACGAACCCCTACTGGTCAGCCTCCTATCCAATGATTTTGACCTTACTGGCGCACCCCTCTCCGATGAGGACCTCCCTCCTCCTCCTCTGGTATTTTTTTCTTTCTCCTACTAGTTTGAGATTCTTCCATGATTAGGGTTTCATATTTTACATTGTTTATGATGGGGGTTTTGGTTTTTTATAGTTTTTCTTCATAGATTTAGGGTTTTTAAACCCTTGCGGAGTGATTTTAGGCACATGTTTTTCATTACACCATGGATTTGAGGTAATAAACCTTTTCATATAGCCTTTAAATTTTAGATTTTGTTGATTTATTGTTTTTATCACCTTATATGATAGTTAATTAGTGACCTATGATGTTTAGAATGACTGTTTCACATGAAATTGGATTGAAAATGAGTTTTTATGTGAAACTGGGTGTATTTTGTGTGCAAGGATTGTTGTGCTTGTTAGTAATATTTTTTCTGGCGTGCAAGGGGTATATTAAACTATCTAGGGGGTGAAAATCATGTTTTCATGGGGTTATTCTATGTGATTGATTTTAAAGTAGTATTTTTATGTGAAATTAGGTGTGTTTTGATGTAAACCCTTCCTGTTCAATTTGTAAATTCATTACAAATTATTTAAATGATTTATTAAATTATTTATGTGATGTAAATCATGATTGAGAGTGTTTTTAGAGAGAATTTGATTTTAAAAGGTGGATTTGAGTGTGTTTTAATTGCAAAGTTGTAACACCCCAAACTTCCATGGTACGTTTCTCTTTCAATAATGCAATAGCTTGCATTGTACGCAAGTTCGAGATTCTAACACACCGTGACCAATCAAAGTAGCCGTTATGAATAGTAATACCCACTTTTTGAAATTTTATAAATTTTATTATTCAAACTGGACTTCATATTTGGATTTAGAATATTGAAATTATCCTAAGTTGAATTTTTCATTTTTTCTGAGAACTTCCAATTTTTTATGAATAATTTAAAATACTAAACATTAATTAAAAACAACTTCTATAATAAAAATAATTTATAGAGATAAATTATATTATTTAGTGGTTTTAAAGTATAATTCGAATATATTTTTACCATTTTATCCAATGGTGTTCATTAGAATTAATTTCACTTTGAAATTGGACATAAACAATTGTCAATCTTTTGATTGATATTTTTTCTTAAAAACACGCTATTTGTTTTGACAACGGGAATTAATTATAAAAATAATTAATGCAAATTTTATGTTTTGATTTTGGAAAAATGGACATCATTTTTGAATTTGGAATATCAAATATATCTTCGAGTAAATTTTTGGTATTTTTCTGAAAAACATCGATTTTTGATGAATAGTGAAACCACTAAGTGGTAGTTAAAAAACTGTTTTTTCATTTAAATGAAATTTTACCACCACTGTGATTTGAATTTCAAAAATCCGACATACATCATTTTCAATAGGAAGTAAATTTGGCTCATTGGGATTAATTTTTTTGGTGAATAGTAACTTTTATGTTTTATTAATCATGATTAAAGGTAATTAGTGTAATTTAAGGTAAATATAATGATATAATAATATGAAATTACCTTTAAACTTGTCCTACATTTATTGGATGAGTCATGGACGACCAAGACAATCCATGGGTCAACTTGGGGGCCCCATGGAGCCACTTGGGTAAGAAAATGACATTAATAACTTTTTATTTAAAGTAAAAATAAAATTGTCACAAACATGTATTGTTTTACTAAAACAATTTTTACATGGGTTTATACAAGTAATATTTTTAACTATAGATATTAATTGGAAATATAATAATATTTTCTACATCATGGAATTTTTTTATAATTTTTAGACATTAAATAAATTAAATTTTTTATGACCCCATGATGATGCAGCGATTACCTCATTAATTAACGATTTAAATAAAATGAAAAAATAATGTAAAATATAAGACTTACACTTGTCAAAAACCTATTGGATGAGTATATTTGGAAGCCTTATCACCTTATCCTCGAAATATATAATTGTGGGACCTTTGACATCCGAAAATCACTTCATAATAATGTAACATTTCATGACTTCCCAAGAATGCCCCACCTCTCCTCTTATAAAAGGCCCCCACCTCTACCACCTTATTCACAACTTCAAGCCATTTTTCTTGGAAAACCTCTGCCAAAATACTCTCCCAACTTCCCTCTCTTATTCCTAGAAGCATCAATTTGGGCATAAGTCTTCCCAAGGAAGCCTTTGGCTCAAATTAAAAAGAGTTACCCGATTTAAAGGTAATGTCTTCCCTTGTGTTCTTTTCTTTGATTTTGCTTCTCCAAACCCCTAAACTCTATTTATTCCTTTATTTTGTAACAAAAAAATTATCTTAAATATACTAGTATGTTGTTATGATATGTATTTGATTTACACTTACACACACCTTCGTCTAATGGTTAAATAACGTACTATTTCTGTGGGTGGCGAATTACTGCCTCACGAAACGATGACTGTTCAATATTCTCTTTACACCTCTCATGGTGGCCATTATGATGATAATATTTCTATATATGATATATATTATGTTTATTTTTTCCTTATGCTTCTTTATTTTTCATTTATGGTATACCTTTATTATTTCCATTACGGGTAAACACGATAATTTCATTTTAGGAAGTGCAGACTACTGCCCCCTCAAAGTGATTTGAATCGTTAATGCCATATGTGGGACGTATAAAGGATGAAGTAAATGATATTATATATGATATTATACTGGAATTATAATATACCTTTATATCATTATGATTTCATTCCATTAAATACGAAATAGAAATGAAAGTAGCATTCATGTGTACGTACGGCTTACCGTCTCCATGAACAGTGCATTTCATTTCTTACCTCTAAATGTTATGTAATATTATAAATTCATGTATATACTGGATATATATGATATATATGATATCTACATCATGAATATAATTCTTTATATTATTTATATTTTACCGCATGAACAACTTGTAATTATAAGAAGTTTATTTTTGACTCAAGTACCAAAGATCGACAAAACGACCGTTATTAACTTAAATAATTACATAATGTTAATAACATGGTAATAAGTGATATAAAAGGAATAATTAACTTTTAAAAGGTTCTTAATAAAGTATAAATTAACTCTAGTTTATTATTTAGGAGGTTAAAGAATGATCGAGTCAAGTCGGACATGAGGTAAGGGACGTCATCTCAATCTCCTTTCATTGAGGCATATTTTATTTTATACACAACTTTCCTTTATACAGTGTATAAACCCCTTTGACTTTTACTTTTATACAAAATTAATCTTTTTATATGAATCATTTTTACTAAACGACAAAAGGAATGTTTTGTCTTACATATGCGGTGACAACGACTTCTCTGCCGTCGTGACCATTATTTGAGTTTCAGCTTCCTCTAAAAGCCATAACTTTAAAAAAAAGAAAAATAAATACCAAGTTTTACTTTTCTTTTATTTTGGTATTGAAAATGGTTTTATTATATCAATGTGTTGTATTGATATCTTGTGATTGAAATGTGTAAATGTTATGTTTCCTTTATTCATGTTTTATGTGATACGATTATGTTATAGTTTATGATATGTTTAAACCTGCTCATATGAGGAATGCATTGGACTAAATAAGTGACGAGTGGAGCCCGCTATAGCTCCTCGATGCATCGGTAGGTCTCATGGAAAAAACTAGTGTCTTGGCATGAGGCCTTGACAAAATCTTATTTGTAGTCTTGGCACGAGGCCTTGGCTACATGGTTATGATAGTCTGGCATTATGCATTCCATCATTATGAAAGTGGTTATTGATATAGAATGTGATTATTTGATTAGTATAATATCTTTGTGAATAAGTAAATGGCATTATTTCATTTTATTTTTTCCATATTATGATGAAGTTCAAGTTTAAAATGATTTTGTTTTAGTTATACATTGTCTTAATTGTTTATTATTATTTATGAAAGTTTCCGCTATATTGTTATCCTTACTGAGCATCTGAGCTCACCCCTTTCTTTGTTTTATTTTTCCTAGGATGTGAAGAAATATTTTCTGACTGACCTGTAGGGATAGTCTGAAGGGGTTATGAGTGTGTACTAAGGAGACTATGTTATTTTAGTATTTCACTTTATGATGTAATGTAACATTTATGAATGTATCTAGTGTTTCCAAGGCTAATAAACTAATCGGTCTTTCGAGACTTGATATTTTGTGATCATGACAATGTTACGTAATAATGCACCGACTCTAGGTAACTAGGGTCAGGGCATTACAGTTGGTATCATAGGCAGTTTAGTACTTACCTTGGAAGATAGATTTAGATAAACTCTGATTAGAGCACATATCCTAAGATAGACTTTTAGGATTAGTATAGAAGAACTTCCTAGAATTTTGGAATTATATAGATTTTGTGAGTTTTTCGAGTAATACATCCCTGTCTGGATACGAGAAAGTAGAGGTGGATCTCGCACAGATGTACCTAGAGGTAAAACCCAAAAACACTGCTTTGATCTAGACTCCAACGAGAACTGGTGTACGACAACGGGCCTTGCTGTACTCTTGGTTACGACACTCCCGGAGGATATGCTTAGGATAATTCATGATTTCTTTACAAACCATTATGAATGTTTTATGAGTATATACTTCCTCAAAGAAAAAATTTCTTTTTATGATTATGGATTATATCCCTAAATAGTTCTATTTATGTTAAGTGTTTTATAAGTATGGAATTATGTATTTTTATTTATAAACTGATCTAGTTTATGCCATTGTTTAGAAATGGAGCCTAGTGGAAGGAATGGAAATCGTATTAATGCACACACTCCATTTAGGGATTTACCTCCTGCTCAAGATAATTATAATGGAGCTGGTGATATAACTGGTGCTGATGAGCTTATCACCATACTGGGAAAACTCACTCAGGTTATGAATAATAACCTTACTCGTATGGAGCACCCTGATCCGTAACGTGGAGGATCAATGTTAGATAACTTCATGAGGCAACAACCACCAACATTCAATGGGAGTACAAATCCCTTAGTAGCTAAGCAATGGATAAATTCCTTAGATAAAATATTCCATGCCTTGGGGAGTAGTGAAAGGGAAAAGGTTATCATGGCAGTTTACCGCAACGGTGGTCATTGATTCAAAACAAGAAGGAAGAAGATAAAGTATCAAATATGGAATGGAAGGAGTTAAAATATAATTTCTTAGAAAAATATTTTCCTCGTGACCATTGAGCAGATATGGAAATACAATTTCTAAGTCTGAGGAAAAATGAGGATGAGAATGTCACAAACTACGAGTCTAACTTTACAAGGTTAGCGAGGAATGCTGCAGATTATATACGTAACCCGAGAAGTAAGATTGATCATTTCTTTGATGGGTTAAAACCATTTCTCTACCGAGCTTTAGTATCACAATCTTTCTCAACGTACGAAGATATCGTCTCGTGTTCTATCAAGACAGAAAAGGAATTCTCTAAATCTTATGACAATAAAGTAAAGCAAGAGAAGAAGAGAATGGTGGAATAAGAGATAGATAAAGGGAAAAAGGGAAAGAAGGATTTTCCATTATGCGATAATTGTGGGAAGAATCACCATGGTACTTTCCTAAAAGGAATGGGAGTTTGTTATAAATGTGGAGAAAAAGGTCACCATGCTCATGATTGCAAGGGAAAGAAAGAGGCTATCAATGTTGAATTCTAAAACTGTAGGGAAATGGGGCATTATGCAAATGAATGTCCTAAGCGTCAGGGAAACTTACCTTAGAAAAGGCCAAGGGATCAAGGACAATATTATGTTGTTACTACAGTTGAAGTTGAATAGTTAATGTATTGGTGTTTTTGGACTCAAGAACTATATTATGGTTATAAGAATAATGTGATATATATAAGGATTGTACTACAGTAATTGTTGTTTTCATTAAGGTTTTAATATGATGAAGTTAATAATATTTTTAGTATGTGACAATAAGAGAAACCTTACTTTGTTTGGGGAATCTAATGAATGGATTTTGGAATTTAGAGACCTTTTAGAGAAAGTCTGGAAATAGGTATTTTGGATAACTATAAAGGTTGTAATGGATTAAGTTTATCTTTGGATAGTATTGTTTAAGGTTAAAACATTTCTGACAATTATTTTTGGAATATTATAATACTATAGTTTTAGGAAAAGGACAACCTGCAGGTTGAAGGATAACCCATCGCGTCAGACAAAGCTGTAGGAATCGAACCCACAACCATAGTGTGACATGCCTTTATTACCTACCACTAGCCTACAGGAAGTCCCTAGTTATTACTAAATAGTTTTCCTAATCTAAATGGTATGTGTTAATATTTTGAACCTTGTACGATTAGGATAAATATAATATTTTTGAGTTCTATTATCTTTTTAGTGAAAGTGAGTTTGTGGTAGAAATTAGTTGAAGGTTGAAACTATACATGTCAAGCATATATATACCTATCTATTATTCTATGAATAAATTAATTCTTAATCTTTAATAAGGGGATATTAAAACAAAAAATGTGTTATCCTAATACCTTATGTTTTGTTGAACTGATGATATTTTAAATCAACATAGATTGAAGGATTTGAGGCCCTCAATTTTACACTTGTTTGTGATTGATGAACTCAATCACTCCCAATAAATATTTATGTTTTTACTCCAATTATATGTCTCCAATTTCCACCAATGTTCTCCTAATCGAGATCATAATTTGGTGGTGACTTTTTCATTTCCCTTTCCCTCTTATTAAGGCTAAAAATTTTTAGCCTTATTTCCGATGTGGGTTTTCCACAAATATATTTTCTATTTTCAACATTTTATTTTAGAAGAACAATTTCAAATTGTGAGGACGCAATTTATTGAAGGAGGGTAGAATGTAACACCCCAAGCCTCCATGGTACGCTTCTCTTTCAATAATCCAATAGCTTGCATTGTACCCAAGTTCAAGATTCTAACACACTACGACCAATCAAAGTAGCCGTTATGAATAGTAATACCCACTTTTTGAAATTTTATAAATTTTATTATTCAAATTGGACTTCATTTTTGGATTCGAAATATCGAAATTATCCTAAGTTGAATTTTTCATTTTTTCTGAGAACATCCAATTTTTTATGAATAGTGCAAAATACTAAAATTTAATTAAAAATAACTTTTCTAATAAAAATAATTTATAGAGATAAATTATATTATTTAGAGGTTTAAAGTATAATTATAATATATTTTTACCATTTTATCCAATTGTGGTCATTAGAATTAATTTCACTTTGAAATTAGACATAAACAATTGTCAATATTTTCATTGATATGTTTTCTTGAAAACATGCTATTTATTTTGACAATGGGAATTAATTATAAAAATAATTAGTGAAACTTTTATGTTTTGATTTTGGTAAAATGTACATCATTTTTGAATTTGGAATATCAAAGATATAGCTTAGAGTGAATTTTTGGTATTTTTCTGAAAAACGTCGATTTTTGATGAATTGGGAAACCACTAAGTTGTAGTTAAAAAACTGATTTTTCATTTAAATGAAATTTTACCACCTTTATGATTTTAATTTCAAAAATATGACATACATAATTTTCATTAGGAAGTAAAATGTGGTTCATTGGGATTAAAATAATTTTTGGTGAGTAGTACCTTTTAAGTTTTATTAATCGCGATTAAAGGTAATTAGTGTAATTTAAGGTAAATATAATGATATAATAATATGAAATTACCTTTACACTTGTCCTACACTTATTGGATGAGTCATGTCCGACCAAGACAATCCATGGGTCAACTTGGGGGCCCCATGGAGCCACTTGGGTAAGAAAATAACATTAATAACTTTTCATTTAATGTAAAAATAAAAGTGCCAAAAACATGTATTGTTTTACTAAAACAATTTTTACATGGGGTTATACAAGTAATATTTTTGACTATAAATAGTAATTGGAAATATAAAAAGATTTTATACATCATGGTATTTTTTTATAATTTTTAGACATTAAATAAATTAAATTTTTTATGACCCCATGATGATGCAGTGATTACCTCATTAATTAACGATTTAAATAAAATGAAAAGATAATGTATAATCTAAGACTGAAACTTTTTAAAAACCTATTGGATGAGTATATCTCAAACCCTTATCACCTTATCCTCGAAATATATAATTGTGGGACCTTTTAAATCCGAAAATCACTTTATAATAATGTAACATTTCATGACTTTCCAAGAGTGCCCCTCCTCTCCTCTTATAAAAGTCCCCCACCTCTACCACCTTATTCACACCTTCAAGCCATTTTTCTCGGCCAAACTCTGCCAAACTACTCCCCCAAATTCCATATCTTACTCCTATAATCCTCACTTTGGGCATAAGTCTTCCCAAGGAAGCCTTTGGCTCAAATTAAAAAGAGTTACCCGATTTAAAGGTAATGTCTTCACTTGTGTTCTTTTGTTTGATTTTGCTTCTCCAACCCCCTAAAATCTTTTTATTACTATATTTTGTAACAAAAACAGTATCATAAATATACTAGAATGTTGTTATGATACGGATTTTATTTACACTTACACACACCTTCGTCTAATGGTTAAATAACATACTGTTTCTGTGGGTGGTGAATTACTGCCTCACGAAATGATGACTGTTCAATCTTATTTTAACACCTATCATGGTGGCCATTATGATGAAAATATTTCTATATATGATATATATTATGTTTATGTTTTCCTTATGCTTCTGTATTTTTTATTTATGACATAGCTTTATGATTTCCATTATGGGTAAACACGATAATTTCATTTTAGGAAGTGCGGACTACCGCCCCCTCTAAGTGATTTGAATCGTTAATGCCATATGTGGGACGTATAAAGGATGTAGTAAATGATATTATATATTATATTATACTATAATTATAATATACCTTTATATCATTATGATTTAATTCCAAAAAATATGAAATATAAATGAAAGTAGCATTTATGCATACGTACGGCTTACCGTCTCAATGAACGGTGCCTTTCATTTCTTACCTCTAAATGTTATGTAATATTATAAATTCATGTATATAATGGATATATATGATATATATGATATCTACATCATGAATATAATTATGGATATAATTGATATTTTACCACATGAACAACTTGTAATTATAAGAAGTTTATTTTTGACTCAAGTACCAAAGATCGACAAAACGACCGTTATTAACTTAAATAATTACATAATGTTAATAACATGGTAATAAGTGATGTAAAAGGAATAATTAACTTTAAAAATGTTCTTAAGAAATTAGAAATTAACTCTAGTTTATTATTCAGGAGGTTAAAGAATGATTGGGTCAAGTCGGACACGAGGTAAGGGACTTCATCTCAATCTCCTTTCATTGAGGCATACTTTATTTTATACACAACATTCCTTTATACGGTGTATAAAACCCTTTGAATTTTACTTTTATTCAAAAGTAATATTTTTATACGAAGCGTTTTTACTAAACTAAAAAAGGAATGTTTTGTCTTACGTATGCGGCGACACCGACTACTCCACCGCCGTTACCATTATTTGAGTTTCGGCTACCTCTACAAGCCATAACTTTTTTTAAAAAATGAAAAATAAATACCAATTTTTACTTTTATTTTATTTTGGTATTGAAAATGGTTTTATTATATCAATGTGTTGTATTGATATCTTGTGATTGAAATGTGGAAATCTTATGTTTCCTTTATGCATGTTTTATGTGATTCGATTATGTTATGGTTTATGATATGTTTAAACCTGTTCATATGAGGAATGCATTGGACTTAATAAGTGATGGGTGGAGCCCGTTATAGATCCTCAATACATCGGTAGTTCTCATGGGATAAGCTAGTGTCTTGGCACAAGGCCTTGACAAAATATTATTTGTAGTCTTGGTATGAGGCCTTGGTTACGTGGTTATGATAGTATGGAATTATGCATTCCATCATTATGAAAGTTGTTATTGATATTGCATGTGATTATTCAACTAGTAGAATATCCATGTGAATAAGTAAATGGAATTATTTCATTTTAATTTTTCCATATTATGTTGAAGTTCAAGTTTAAAAGGCTATTGTTTTAGTTATACATTACTTTAAATGTTTATTTTCAATTATGAATGTTTCCACTATATTGTTATCCTTATTGAGCATCTGAGCTCACCCATTTCTTTTTTTTATTTTTCCCAGGATGTGAAGAAATATTTTATGACTGACCTGTAGGGATAGTCTGAAGGGGATATGAGTGTGGACTATGGAGACTATGTTATTTTAGTTTTTCACTTTATGATGTAATGTAACATTTATTAATGTATCTAGTGTTTCCAAGGCTACTAAACTAATCGGTCTTTCGAGACTTGATCTTTTGTGATCATGCCAATGATATATAATAATGCACCGAATCTGGGTAACTGGGGTCGGGGCATTACAAAAGCCCTACGGTGACTCCAATATATATTTATAAAACTTTTAAATAAATTATTAAATTATATAAGAGGTTAAAAGAATGTTTGAGAAATGTTTTTAGGTGCACTTGGTTTTAAAATTGATTTTTAATGTGTGGTGTGTTTTGTTAAGTTATGCACACTAAATGTTTGTCAAATTGACCAGTTGGCTCGTTTAAGTGAATAATTATTTTTTTAAAATTCATGGTTTTTTTAATAAATGCGTTGTGATGCTCAAAATGGTGATTGGAGTTTTTAAATGGACTTTGCATAATAAGTGCTTGATGGTATGGCCCTTAGGAATTTAGAAATGTGTTTTAGACTTGAATAGTAATTTGGATTGATTAAAGTGGTTTGTTTGTGGTTTTTTTTATAAAAAGTATTGTTTTGTGACAATGTTTTTAGACACATTTATCACCTTGAATTTGTTTCATTAGAAAAACCCCTTTAGGAGGGAGCCATTTCCTAGTTGGTTGATAAATAGGTGGGAATGTCTTCAACATGGGACTCCACCCATGTGATTATTGTTTGAAGGCATGAGGATACTACTTGAGGAGTTTGGGGTGGTGCTTGTTGTGTGATTTCATAATGATATATATATATATATATGTATGTATGGCCTGTTGTTTTTATTGTTTGGCACACCCCCTTTTACGAACATAGCATGGGAACCTAGCATAGAAAAGAGGAATTATGAGAATTTTTAGTACACTAGTATAGGTTATTGAACTAGTTAGTGGCCCATAACAGGGGATTATTTGTTATTATTGCTATTGGATTGGGCTCCTCGATCAAGCCAGGAAGGGAAACAATTGGGAATTTGGGGGTTATGATGTCATCAGGTAGGGAATTCCTTCAGGATGAGTCACATGTATAGTATGTTATGGTTCTCCTTTGGGTTCCTAGGATTTCATGTGTTCCTTAGATACTAGTATCATTAATTCCACTAACCTCTTTTCGTGGACTCATGAACCTTATTCTTGGTTTTGGTGTTTTTTGGGAAAATCTTGAACATGTGGATTTGATAAAATGGTTTCAAAGAGGATATTTTGAAAGAGAAAATATCCATTTTTTCACAGTTATGAAAAATGAATGATTTTTATTTGGTCCTTTTCTCCCTTCTACCCTTGACCCTGGTTTTAAAATCTTGAGGGCAATGGTTAGTAATTTGTGATTAGTATTCATTAAAATGAAAAGTGTAGAAAAAATATATTTATATTTTGTAATTCAAACCTGAAAATAAATGTTTTTTATTTAAATCTTGTGCATTGGTAATAGAAGTATTTAGTCCTACCTAATGAGTTTTAATACTTAAACCTATAGTTTCATTTTTTAGTTTCTATTGAAGGTTCTAGCTTCAGTTCAATCACCTTGGGTTTTAGTTGGTTGTGGATTAGAGAGTGACCCTCGAGGTCAATTGGAGGTTCTGTCTTAGGTTTCATGTTTAGTTTGGTCTTTTCAGTTTTTTATTCTGTTTGTTGATTATTTATTTGTAAATATAAAGAATGTGAAGTTTGGAAATAATATTGATTTTGGTTTACACTATTATTTATTCAGTTTCCTCATTTATTTTTATTGGGGGAAACCGTTCCCTCTATCTCTATTGATGCCCTTAGTGCTTATCATCAGCCCAGGAGGATCGAGAATGTCTCTCGGGCCTTACCAAAAATTGGCTCAACTGATAGGTTCAAGATTGACTCGGGTTGGTTTGTGATAAAAAAGAAACACAAAAATTTTGGAGAGTATTAAAACATTTATATTTAGAATAAAAACTAATATTTTAAGATGAATTTATTAAAGATCTAGTTTAAAAAATTGAAAAAAGATAAAAATGAAAAATTCTTCATTGTTTGGTGTCAATATTTTCTTGTTTTGAATATTTGTGAGGGACTATTGTATTATATGTTGTTTTGAAACACTTTAATAAATAAATGAGTGAATATGGTGAAAGGATATAACCATATATCAATAGATATTACTTCATAATCATGAAACAATCTATAATGATTAGTAATATAGCCCATTATATTGACACATTATCAAAATATGATCTTTGTGGTATGACTTATTGGAGAACCAAGTAATATATCTATAATTATTCAGTATCATTTTATATTTTGTTATTGTGGTTATATTATATAGGTTGACAGGTTTTTAGTTTTATTTTCAATGTTAGGACAAGATCCATTTATACATTTATAGAATATGACAACCTAATTCATCCCTCCTCATATGGTATACTCAATACAGTTGTTACAACATGTTATATTAAAGACAAGAGGTTAATTATAGTGAATTTGACAACGGAATATTGTTGATATAGAGAATGGCGTGAATGTTTAATGAGTTCAACTATTTAACTGGAGCAATAATTAAATTATAATGAATAGAATTAAATCAAATTTATAATCACTTGGTCTAGATGTTTTCTTTATAGGAATTCATGGATTACAATTCCGTGATGATATAAAATTTTCAATGAATAATATGGACTATAAATTGGTAAATGTTGACGAAAGGGTGTATAATTTTATATATATATATATATATATATATATATTTAATATCAAATATATTTAATGATGACGAAATATCTTGATAAAAAATAAATTTATAAAAAACTCACCAATATTTAAAAAGTTGATAACATAGTGAAAAAGTAGAAGTTGAAAGTGTTGTGAATTTTTTTTCTTGTTTGAATATCAGTTCAAGTAAAAAAATTGATGGTTTTGTAAACCATTTAATTGAGGTTTTTGGACCTATTTATGGGAATTATGATCTGAATAATGGTTTTGATTTCATGAAAACATATTTCAATGACTTCCACCATTATACAATCCAATGGATCAAGCACTTTAAGAAGGAAATATAAATGAGATATGTCTTGATGATCTCCTTAGAAAGAAAATATTTAATGAAATGAATGTAAATATAAAAATTATATCAGGATATTCATAAAAGTAAATAGAAATTATATACATATAAAATATTAGGATTTTTAATGTTTTAAATGAATAAGAAAACATTAGTGAAGAGTTTCTCTCTCTTATAGAAAACAAGTTCATGCGAGGTGAAGGTAGGCTTAAAATAGGAGCAGGAAATAAAAATTCAAAAGAAAGATACTACTGGAACATATTAATTATACAGATACTAGTAATATTATTGGGATATATCAAAGAAATTTTGATGGATATATTTAAGGATAATAAATACAATTAAGAAAAAGAAAATTTCCCTCAAGAAGAAACATCAAATATGGAAAAACATCAAGATTTTGGTTTCAATGAAAGATAATAGTGAATAATGAAGTGGATGAAGATGAGTAAATATTTAGATAATATGAATTTGAAATCATTTTAGATATAAATTATTCCATGATGGCAGTGGTTAAGAAAGTTTAACAAAAAATTAGCGAAAAAGATCGAACATAAGGTTTTTGACATTACATTAAAACTTGATAGTGTTCTTGAGAATCTTAAGATAAAAATATAATAGAATAGGATGATCAAGGGTTTAATAATAGAATATTATTTTTGATGACCAAATTTAAGATAAAATCACTTAGTTATATAATTTTGTAGTGGAATAATGTTTTTCCTTGGAACCACTTTTAGAAGGTATAATTTGAATGCTAAAATTTAATGAACAATATAATGCGATTTATGAACATAACTCTTGTATCGAGGATAGTTAAAAATGGATTTAATACCTTAAATAATATATGTTAATTTTTAGAATGAAATTGGAATAAAAAATAAAATCAAGTAGTCCACGAAAGAAGCTACATTTTAGAAAGATGTCAAATGAAGAACTAAAGAAAAGAAAATAAAGTGGCATGAGTAAAATGGATAGTGTCAAATAATCATGGCCCAATACCATGGGTAAAAGTGGAATAAAATTTGAATATGAATTCATAAGGAAGACACAACAGGGGTTAAGGAAATAAGAAATAGTAGGTTAAAGGGAATCCTCAATATTTGAGGGTTTATAAACAACAGTTTGGTTATTCAAAAGGTTGGGATAAGTGGATATATGGAAGTAATAATACCCCCTAATGGAGTTTCAATTATATGGATACTTATGTGGCATGATGTCATATTATAATGAGTAATAGTTCTAATTAATAGTATAGACACTTGAGATTCAACCATGGAGGATGAGATCATATCCTACACCTTATAAAAGAAGTAATTTCTATAGGTATTGCTTTTACCTTTCCAATTTAGGTCTAAAAATTACACTAAAAATTTCATTTAGAGGTTTTTTAGTGTTAAATGGTGGATTTGAAAAATCACTTTGAAAAGTGAGGCTTGGAAACATTTTGTGACACATTTCAAAAATCATTGATAATTAATTTTATAATGGTTTTAAAAACCACCGCTAAACATTTAGCACCAATTTTTTTTTAAAGATTTTATTTATAATTTAATTTTTTTTATTCAAGAGACCTACCCTACAAAAAATCAAGAAATATATATGTGTATGATGAGATTTGAAATACCTCTTGGTAATTCTATAAACCCTTTGACACATTAACTATCTCTTTATGTGGTCACTAAATGGACATTAATAAACTAATACATATAATGATAAATATATTTAAATACATTTCCATGCATTTTTTATTCATAATATAGAAATAAATTCATAACTATAAAATATAATTAAATACAAATTTATTTAAATACAAATATATAAATATATAAATATATGAAAAAATATATAAATATTAGTTAATTATATATAAATTTAAATAAATTTACATAAATGTATATAAATACACACACACACATATATAATTAATTATAATTATATTTAAAAAAATAAAAAAATATAAATATAAATATATAAATATATACTAACACATTTAAATATATGTATATATGCACACAAAACAATATAAAAAATATATATAATATATAAATATAAATATAAATATATATATAAATGAATATATATAAATAGAAATTAATATTAGTATATATATATATATAAATAATTTTAGATAAATACACATAAAAACATATAAACACACCCAAATACACACAAAATATATATACATATAAATAAATAAATAAATAAACATAAATATATATAAATATTTATATTTATAAAAATAAATGTAGAAATATAGAAAAATTATATATATATATATACAAATATATATATATATATATATATATATATAAATATAAATACATACATATATATCTATAAGAAAATATTTTTATACATGAAAACATAAATATTAAAATACACACTAACACACACATAAAAATATCTCTTTATATACCCATATAATATATAAAAATATGTAAATATAGATTCCTGTAAACATAAATTCAAAAATATTGTAAATACACATATATAATTGTAAATATAAAAAAATATACACAAATAAAAAAATATCTATGATTATAAATAAATATATACGAATATAAATAAATTTTAAATCAACATACATAAATATATATTAATAGACATGAATGTAATATATAATAAATCACCAAATAAGGAAGACTATGAAAATTGAAACACAATCATATCTATATAAATGTAAACCCATGGAATAAAATCTTATACCTCCCAAAAAGTGTTAGAAATCCATCTTAAATGAAGCCAAAACATAATCAAAAGTTATTAAATTAGGGTACCTTTACATAAAACCTAGTTTTAGAGGCCTTATAGGAATCTTTTTATAAATAAAGAGTGGTTACTGGGTCCCTAAGTACCAAATTTTTTAAAGATTATTGTAATATTCGATTTGACATGCCGTAAAGAAAAAATAGACTACCAGATAAAAATTTATTATTGTTTGAAGTTGAGGTATAATTTTAATCTTCTCTTATAACATTAATAAATTTTTTATTATTAATTATTACCAAATTATTATCTAACATAACTGTAAAATTTTTTATAATATTTTATTTGACTAATCACAGAGCACAAATAGACACTTGGATTAAAATTTATTTTAATTTGAATCTAAATTCTAATTTTCAACATCTCCCAGAACATTAGTTACATGAAAAAATTTTAGACATGGTTTTAATATATATATATATATATATATATATATTTATGTGCGTGTGTGTGTCTAGATGCATGTACATCTAAATATCTATACATGTATTTGTGTGTTTTTTATTTATATATATATATATATATATACATATATAAAAAATTATTAATTATCCTTTTCTAATTAAAAATATGAGTTGTTTTAGATTTTAAATAATTTCTATCAAATAATTAATTTTCACTAATAATTTATAGATAATAATTTATTTAAATAATAAATAATCATTAATAAATTATAATTATATGTTATTTATTAAATATTGATTATTAGTTATTATTAATTATGATATAGTTTATTAAAAATGACCATGAATTGGTGGGGCCTTTTAAAAACTACCACAAAAATTAAATAAATAATAATTATTTTTTGATTTATTGATCGTTTCATGAAAACCACAATATATTAGAGGCTTTTTTATAAAACCAATGTTAAAAAAATAAAATGAAACATTTAGTGGTAGTTTTTAAAACCATTACCAACCTCCAATTAAATGATATTTTTCTTGTAGTGTAAAGTCATTAATTTCTTGTAAATAAGTGGTGTAAATTAATACTATGGAATCTGAATAAGGATGAATGTAAGAAAACTAAATAATATTCTGGTGGGAAATATATTTTCTATATGGGTGGAAGATGATAATGATTATGTTACTTATATTGAAGATGACTAGGGATTACTATCACATGTATCAACTCAATTGAGTATTTCCTGAAAGGAGAGGAAGTATATAGAGAAGCATATTCTAGATAAGATTCCTTAAAATGAAATATACCACTAATGAACATGAAATATCAATATCTAGTACTCATCCCACATGACTGGACATATAAATTTATTAAATAATTTTAAGGGAAATATTGATCAAAAGTTTTAGTATAGTAGTGATGTATCCTTGAAGATGAATGAAAGTGGAAGAATAAATATTTCAAATAACGAGTTGAAGAACAAGAAGGTGATTTATGTGGATACAATTCATCAAGACATTCATAGTGTGATCCATCTATGTGACTGAGGACTAGAATTCATATTCAACTAAAAGGATTATTTTATCAAGGTAATAGATGAAAATTTATTGACAAAAGGTAGAATAAAAAAATGAAAACTTATATTAAATTAATATCAAGGAGAATATACATCTCGTTATGATGAAAAAGGAGAAATATTTATTTCCTTAAAAATTTGTGCATATACATCAAAAATGTATAAAAAATTTTGAAAGTTGAAGGCTATATTTGACATTACAAATTAGAATCATAATCGGGAGAAGACTTGTGATGTTTGTATGAGATACAAGAAGGTCAAAAATACATATTGACCAAAAAAGAATAAGGCAAAAAAATAAACTAGATCTAATACAAACTGATATATCTAGTATAATGAAATTTATTTGGATACGAGGTTAAAGATATTTTTTTATCTTGTTGAATATTAAATTTGATTTTTTATCATGTTCATCCAGACCAAAAAATCATCTCTCAAGGTATATCAAATGATTCTGAAGGTGAGATGTAAGTGAAACATGAATATATTTTAATATTTCAATGTCGGAAAATATTATAGATTACACCTATATTAAATAATATTAATATATGGATAATAATTCCATCAAAACTGAGGTTTCATCTATGATAACACTATAACAAAATAGAGTGGTGGAATATAGAAATTGGACATTGAATGACATGGAAAAGACTTTTGATATAGTGAGTGGCCTCTCTTGAAAATAAGGGAAAAAGTTGTGAAAGTGGCTATATAAATATGAAACCAAGAGTTATTGAGTCCAGGGTATAAGAGATAACCTTACAAGATATAGAATCAAAGGAGTCTAGAATTAAACACTTTAAGGTGTTTAGAATAAAATGATATATTTAGAACAAAGAAGGAATACATGAAAAATATAAGGATACAATAGTTGAAAGAATATACATAGGATAATAAAAATAGAGTAAGGATAATAAATGATTTAATAATAAGTTGAATATAATTATAAAGAGTCATGAAGTGAATATAATTGATGACATGGATGAAACCAAATCTAGTAATACGGTTTCAGATGAATCTTATGTTGAAAAATATAGTGTTCACTCAAATTATAGAGATATTTAATTTCTAACAAAAGAATATGATTATGAGGTAGAGAAAGGTGGAGGAGAAAATAATAAAGACAGTTTACCATTGACTCAAAGGATGAATATAATTTTTTAATTTTATAAATAAAATATAAGGGTTGAAGTCAAATAATGAGAAATATAGAGCATAATTCTATATTATCTCAAGTTAATAAAATGTTATTTGAAGAAATATTGAATGATGAATCATGGTTTAAGGAAATGAATGAAGAGATGGATATAATAGTTAAGAACCAAATATGGGAGCCTGGAAAAAGGTTTATTGATCATAACTACATCATAAGCAAATGGGTGTTTAAAAAATGTGATGAGTAGGAAAAATATATTTATAATAAGGTAAAGTTGGTGTGTGAAGGATTTTCACAAATTAAAATTGTTGAAATGGAAGAAAAATTTCATGTTTGATGATAGATGAGTGAATAAGAATATTCTAAGATATGGTAATTCAAATAGGATTCAATATACACAAAATGAATATAAATACAACATTCTAGATTAATTTTCTCAAGAAGTAAGTGTATATTGAACAACCGGTGGGTTCTCTGATCGGTAAAAATGAAACAAAGGTGTGAATATTGATGAATTTAATGCATGTATTTTTATAACCTTCTTGATATTTTTATTATTAATTAGATACATATTTATGTAAGATATAATTGGGGAGAAGAGGTGTTGATTACAACCATTATTTTACGACAATAATGGAGGTAAATTTTATGCTACTCTACATTTAAGTTATCATATTTAGAGGTAAAAATCTAAAATTAGTGTATCGATTTGTAAAATTAATGTTCTTGGTATATATAATGTCAATTATTAGAGAGATTTAATATTTCCTAGGATTTAGAGTTAATTAGAAGAATGGATATATCATTTTTTCTCAAGTTAAATATATAAGAGAGCTATTTATGAACTTTGATATGTATAGAAGTAAACTAAATTAAACACTGATTATAAGGGTAAAAAATATTTAAAATCATAGAGGGAATAACATTTAATCACACATTATATTATAAAATTATTAGATGTCTGTTTTATTAAAACAAAATGAGGTTGGATATCATTTATTCCACATTCATTGTGACTTAGTTTCAAAGTATTTTGAATTGAGATCATCTCACTATTATAAAAATCATTATGAAGTGTATTTTATGAATAATTTATTATGTATTGTTTGATTGATTTGGGAGTGATAAATATTTATATTCATATTTAAATATGAATCAGACAAGTGATATCATGGATAAAAAATCTATTGGGATGATCATTTATTATTGAAATTTTTTAGTTGGATGGTTTATTAAGAAGTAGAAGAATACATATCTATGCAAGATGGAATCAAAGTATAGTTAATCCAAAAAGGAATGTACCACACTATTTTTTATGAAACAATAACTAAAGGACCTATTTGATGGTGTAAAAATTTCTATAAAGATCTTTTGGGATAATAAAATCCTAATTGAATTATAAAATAATGTATTACACCATCAAAACATGAAACTCATTAATATTTGATATCATTTTATCAATGAAAATTTAAATATAAGAGAGATAAATATGTAACATGCTTCCATGAATCAATAAGTGGTAAAAATTCTTAAAAAACTATTAGCCACAACAAAATTTTAGGGTCACCCATTGAACCTCATATTTAGAAAAACTCCCATTTATTGTTTAGGTTTTGAAATATTATATTACTAAATGAATTTAATGTTTAATATCTTTTTTTCAAGAAATAGAAATTTGGGATTATTATCAATAGTGGAGAAGTAAATTACAGAGTAAAATTTGGTTAATGTAAAATTATCTCTAATCAAAGGGGAATAATCATATCAAATAGGAAGAAACCATAAAGGTGAATTGGAATTATAATATTAAGTGCGAGTTTTTTTTATAAATTATAGTTTTAGATACAAACCATGTGTAATATTGATGTATTAAAATTAGTTAAAATTTAATAATTTTAATAGTGATTTTAGATTTTTTTTTTACAAATAGATCTTAAAGATGAACTGATGAGGTCTGAATGACCTGAAATTTTTTATTTCTTAAAAAAATGAGGAAAATAAACATATTTCTTACATAATTTCACAAAATTATACACTCAATTAATAAATAAAATTAATTCCTATAATAAAAGGGTTTAGTTTATTTAGAGATTAACTGTATAAATATTTTTTTACCCGAAAATACTTCAATATTTACCATAATAATATTTATATAATATTCAAATATAATAATTTTCAAGAATATAATTTCACAGTTAAATGGTAATTGTAAGAAGGAGGGAGGTAAAATACTTAATAAGGAAAACCCATATCAATGATCCCAATAATTATAAATTATAAATATGTTAGAAAACATGAACATGAGAGAAATACCTGATTAAAAATTACATTGAATCAAAATATATGATCTTAAGGTGTGATAAATTAAAATAAATCATGGATTAAGAACATGTAACCTCAAATGTAACATCATTAAAGAATAACATTTACCAGGTAAAAATAATATAGAAACATGAGACAATAATAATGAGCCATAAATCATAACATTCAAATACGAAAAAAGCATAGATTGTTAGAATATATGTCAATGTTGTATACTATGACCATTATAACATATTGGATTGGGAATCACAAACTATTTCCACAATAAAATTGATCGCAAATCACTATCCTCATCCAATATTAGATCTAGTCCTACTACACACTCCCCATACAAATATTATGAGATATAATTTACATAATGAAATTAAGGGATATATAATTTTTTTCCCACCTATCATATAGAGATAAAAAATACACATGAGTGAAACGTAAATTAGCCATACATTAAATTTTTAGTAACCCATTTAAATAAAATTACTTCATAGTATTTTTATAAATAATTACATAAGAAGGAATATGGAATTAGATCATATGAAACCTAAATTTAAATAACACAAAAGGGATATAAAATAAGTGAACATTGGTGGTTATACATAAATAATAATTCAATAGATGATATATAATTTTGGTACATAGATTAAAATTTAATAAAATTTATTAAAAGATTTTTATTAATGTTTTAGTAGTGTTTCCATAAAAACAATGTTTTATGTAACTTTCAAAATCACTTTACGGGAGGTGAAAAAGGGAGATAATGAAATAGAATTATAAATAGAATTATCAATACCATTAATCAAAGTTAATTTATGATAGAATAATTTAATAGGGATATAAATACATCATGTAAAATAATATTGGTGTATAACATTAAACATGTATCAAAAAATGGAAATCCTGACAATGAACCCTTAACTTGGATTCCAATTTGTATGGACATGATATAACACCATGTACAATAAATTTAAAATATTATAAATCTATTTCAGAGTTTTTTATATTTATTTCTATTAATAGAATCCATATATAATTTTCAAATTCTCATTTATAAATAATTCATTATTAAATGTTTCTTTAATTGATAAGTATTCTATTCATCCAACTTTAGGTTGAGTTTTTGGATTTCGGTTTATGATAATTTATCATTTGATAATTAACTCCAAAATGATCATAGAGATGATATTTTTTTATTTTATATATTTACAGAGTTCAGTTTTTATTAAATATAAGATTCATTTATGGTTGAAAATAAGAAGTGTGAAATTATTCTTTTTTGACTAATAAATCAATAATAAGAATTTATTTTATTAATAAAATTACATATGTATATAAATAAAAATTATAGAATTTAAAACACAAATTAATTTTATCATTATTACCACATATTATCAGAAATCAGGTTTTTTCTATCATTTATAGTGGAAGTGATAACATCACTCAAATAAGTGGTAAAATTGAACCAAACAAGAACATGATATAAACAAGTAAGTTTATAGAGTGATATTGTAGTAATATCAATTTTACTAAAGCATAATTATGTTAATAGAATATCATTATATTAGATAATTATATTTATATAGAGGGTATACGAGAAGGTAATTGGAAAATATAGTGAAAAACTAGATAATTGTTTTGTTGGAATAACTCCTTATCATAATGATTTCCTTTCCAATAAAGGATTTAGGACTCCTTCATGGGAACAAAATATGTGGAAAGTGAAAGAGAAAAATTAAGTTAGTGATTTTTGGTAGGTATTCAAGAGAAAATTTAAGGATAGATATGGTTTAGAGTGGGTGTAGTAACACATATTTTATAGTTGAAAATGATAGAAATTTATTTGAAAACTTGAGTAAGTTGAACGGAAATTGTGGAATCACATGGGAGTTAGGAAAATAAATTTTCATTGGAATTTTAGGACTAACTACCAAGACTAAAAATGAAATAATTTAATGTTTAAATATCATTTATTTATCCAAAATACATTCCATGTCATATTTTTCTCAATCTACCTTTTTCTAACATTATTTAATTACTTTCCATGATAATTATTTTGTTAAAAAAATATAATATGATCTCAATTATACAATTTTGAAGTGATGAATCAAAATTTGGACTCCATTTAAGACAATTAAAATTCAAAATATTGGAAATATATTTTTAAATGAAAACATATAATATATAAGGAAATTATTTTGGATAATAAATTAATTGTTAATCATTTAATGATTTAAAAATTATTTCCTACTAATTAGTAATCCTTAGATGAATATTAATTTGTTTTATTATATATGTAAACTGTACATTTCAATAACAAAATAATTAAAAATAATCATTCTAATAAAATAAAATATAAAACACTTAAAAAAATCCTTTGAATAAAGTGAAACTTTTTGCATTAATTGATTTTAATTATGTTTCATTAAATTTAATTATTTATCTACAAGAAATTATTTTAATTTTATCAATGAATTGGTATTAAAATTATTTATTATCATTATAAATACATTTAATTAAATTTATTCATTAAAATATATAATTAAAATTAATGTAATTTCTTTAATTGATGTTTCAAAATGAATTTGTATCTTTTATATTATTTTACTGTTTATATATTTATATGTTAATTAAAATATAAATATAATATTTATGTCAAATTTTTAACACCAAAATTCATGAAAAATCAACAATATACCTATCAGATATATTTGTAACCAAGGATTATATATGAAATGTTCATAAAACCAATAACCATATTATCATTGTCCATATAATGAATGACCATATCACATTTCAAAATATAATCTATTCCACTACAAAAAAATTATTCATCCAATTAAATGTTCTCTCAAAATTACTATCATTTATCTAATATTTTATTTCTTTCCATAATTTAAATCAATATTATAATCTTCATAGTTGACCACGAGGATGAATATTTCAATTTTTAGTATTTTTTTACATGTGGTCTTATAAATATTTTAATATTTATAATTTTTTGTATTATTAAAATATCATAATTTATTAAGTTTCATATTGTATTTTAGTAGTTATCTCAATATAATTTAGGGTTTTTTTAATTTGGTGTTGGATTCAAATGAATCTATCAAACAAATGAGATTTATTTAAAGGATATGTACTAATAATTTTGTGTGCTATTACATTCATTATCCATCCAAGTCCACTTTTTTTTTATTTTTGAGTAAACCAATTTTGGGTGCGTTAATTTAATACCGAATACACACATCAAGATATTAAAAAACCAGTAATCAAAATATAAAACCAAAAAATAAAATAATCAAATGAAAACTGAGTTAAAATTTTAAAAATAATGCATATGGAAGTTGTGGTTAAAGCCATGAAAATATGAAATTAATGATATTGTATGACCCAACGAGAGATTCCTATTTTCATTTTCATCACAAAATTCATAAGATTGATAACTTAAAATTAGTAGATCCACAAAAAAATAAAAATGAAAATAAGAAATCCAACACCATAATGAAAAGATCACCTGTGATAAAAAATATTAAAACACCACCTACAACAGCAAAACAGAGGATCCATCATTAATATAATATCATCTATGAAACTATGAACCTTAATCATCAAATAAAAACACCAGGATCCAATATAATAAGGAAATTAAGAACACCATAACACAAGAATAAAGAATAACCACTATATTTGGGACTTCTAAATCTGAAATTGAACTCTCTTATGGCCAAACACTAGATAAAAGAGAAAATTACCTCCCATATCCCCAAAAATTTAATAAAAACATCATCTCCTCAAGATATCATTTACATGATAAAGGAATGTTTCTTCCACATGGGAGAACAAACCAGATTCAACTTACCTAATAAATTATCTAAAATTAGATCAGAGAAGTATAAATTGAGGAGACTAAATGAGGGTATACCAGGAGAAGGGATTAGACATGGGATGAACCAAAACATAATGTAAATTGATGAAACCAGACATGATGGGGAGAAATAGTGAGCAATGACTGCGAAATAAAACCATATGAACACTATTGAGACAATTTAGCATCAAATACCCAAGACACTAAAAGAATCATAAACCTAGATGAAGGAAGGGGTTAAATATGAAGGGTCCTGTAGAAAGACCACGGAGGGGATGAATGATGATATTAAATATGAAAAGTACAACTAACTAAAAAACAATAAAAAATGATAAAACCCAAAAAAATCCCACCCACACTGTCTTAAATCATTAGAAAATACCATCATGATGATCGAGATGGGGTCATTAATACTAGTTAATGTGGTAATACTAACAGATATGGGAATAAGTGATCCTTAACATTAACCATGAAAAAATTACGGAGACCAAAAGAATACTGAAGGAGATATGAAATAGAAATCTATAAATGAAAAGTGAGATGTGAAAGGGAATACATTGGAAATAAGAGATGTGATACATAGAAGGAACTATGTCACCAAATATGGGATTTAGGAGAAAATAAAAGAAAAACTGATAGAGATATTGAGTACATCATTATTTATATCTTATTTTTTACACAAATAAAAAATCACTTAGCGTTAGGGTCATAGAAGGGTAATTGATTTTATTTTTAGATATTCTAGAGTCTAAAATACTTGGATTGAATTTTAGATATATTATATTACCAACATACCTAATGTGAGAGAATTTTGTAACCATGTATGTGGATATTGATGATTTTTGTATTTGTTGGATAATATAGAAACTATTATAGTACATTTTAAAAATATTATAACAAATTTTTTTTCAAGAAATGATGTTTACTAGAGATTTTATGGCATAGATAAAGTATTAAAAAATTTCGTTTGTAATTATATAAAATTTAGAAATATTCTTGTATAGGAAGAGTTAATCATTGTGAAATGGAGGTGATGATACCGTAAAGAAGACTATATAGGAGTAAAATAAAAAAAGTGTTGGTAAGTCACATTGTAGTAGCTAAAGCAACACCAAAAATAAGTTGGTCATGGAAGGAGGTAGAAATCATGAAAATTTATGAATATATGGTTATTAATAGATGAATTATCATGAAAAAAAATGAAAAATCATGTGAAAATGTGGTCTATATGTGATTAAAAGGTTTGTTAAATATGGATTAATGGAATGATGTCCACAATATAATAATAATCTAATAATTTTTGGTTTAGTACTCTGAGTGATGGCTTAATCAAACAATTACATAACCTAATTATTAAATCTATAATGGTATTGTGATTTGAGAATATTTTATAGGATCCTTAAATTATTATAAAATAATTTAAAATGAGATTTTATCCATATTTTTTGTATCAATTATTGATAAAGTATCATACTATAACTAAATTTTTCATGGTGAAATAAATATAACTCAAAGTATAACCCCCCATAATTTTTAGATTCATGTTGAAATTTTGTGGTTTCTAGTTAGCTTCTATGAATTTTAATATCTATAAAATTAAATGAAATCCTTTTATATTTTTGAAATTTTAATTGGAGAAATGTGGATAGTTTTGTTTTCTTATTAGGTGCTAACACATGGAAAATTTAAAGGGATGAATTTAAATAGATCATTTAAAGATATAAATTTATATATGTGATTAAAAAGACACATAATAATTATGGAAAGCATTGACACATCCATAATTTCAATAGAATCTAATCGTGTAATAAGAATTCATTGAAGATATAATTATGCGTCACGACCCATCCTCGGGACCCGTGCCGTGACTACCCCAAGCTCGCCTTCCATAGGCCAGGGGCTGACGACTAGCACCACGGCGTAAATCAGATAAAAAGGGAAGGAATTTCCTTTATAAATTAAACAAACACCAGAGTAAGAAAGATGAAGTAAACATTAAGTAAACTGGGTACAACTGTAAGTGCTGGAAAGTAAATGGGCCAGAATACCAACCCAACTGAAGTAAAGTACAACTGAAAGAAAGTATAGAAACTGAAAGTAAAGCAGCAACCTCGAGCCATCCACTAGAAGTCCCACATAAAGGGTGGGTACAGATAGCCTCCTCAGCTCCTCAGGTCCAGTCGTCCGCTCCGTGTACGTCCCGCCCAGCGGTCTACCTCCAGGTACCGACTTGCTCCACAAGCCTCAACCATGATCAGTGCTGTCTGTTGTCTGCATCCAACACAACGTAGTGTGGGCATAACCCATGCAGGGGTGAGTATACACTACTCATTAGGGACCCCGAGACCCCTGAAGGTCTCCCAGAATCCAAAAAGGATTATCCAAAAATGAAAGATACAATCACGATGTAATATCCAACACTACTTAGGTATATACCAATACATGTACCTAAGTAATCAATTCCAGTTCGGCTCCAACATCCGAGACCATGTTCGATCACATCCAAACAGGAAAGGACAACCCAATCCACACAAGAAAGCACAACCCAATCCACATAGGAAAGCAAGTCAATCATACCGAAGATAATAATTGAAAGTCAAGACTCGGCTCACACAAGTATACGTCATTTGTAATGAAAAAGGATATGATCAGATGTAATTACGGATTCATCTAGCTGGGACCCACGTAAGATACTAGAACAACTAAGCTGTCAGACCCACATAGGATTCAAGTATTATAGTCGTTACCGCCGAACCCACGGAGGATTCCAGTATGGTTGTCGTCGTTGTCGAACCCATAGAGGATTCCAGTACGAAAGTCTTCACTGTCAAACCCATAGCTACTAGGGAACTCCTCCTCTATCGATTACAGTGGGCCTGCCGCTACAACCATGCACTTCTCATTAACCTTGGACTGCTGGAGTACTCCACCTATGGAGTACTGTGGGCCTGCTGCTACAACCAAGCGCTTCCCATCATGGGTCTTCCGCTACAACCAAGCGCTCCCCCTCATAGCCTACAGAGGAAATAATTCTATTGAGTACCGTGGGTTTTCCACTACAACCAAGTGCTCCTCCGCTGTGGGTCTGCCGCTACAACTAAGCGCTCCCCACTGGGCTATCGAAACACTCCGAGTCGATCGATCAACAGTCGTCAAGTCTCAGCCAGCTCTAGGGTTTCTACACATAGCACGCTCGTTTCGGGAGGTTCCGCTCCACGATCCAAGAGGTCGATACATCAACTGTCACATAGAACAGAGTTTATGTATCACAAAGTTCTGTCACGACAAAAGGAACTCAACGAGACAGATGATGCGTCAATCAGACGCCCGGTCTGAGAGTTATTGGCTTTTTCGTTCCAGGGGCCCGGTTGGTTTTTAAGTCAAAACCAACCCAACTACACTCAAACTGCATCCAGACCTCGAGCGGATTAAGAAAAAAGGTCTGTCTCACTAAGAGGAATCCAACGAAGTCAACGACACGTCAATCAGACGTCCGGAACTCAAGTTATAAGCGTTTCCGCTCTGAGGGCCCGGTTGGTTTCATGCTCGAACCAACCCGGATGTACACAAATTTATCCGAAACCTTGATTGTAATATACTGAAACTACCTTCTCGATCCAAGGATCGTATCTCAACTGACGGTGAGTCGATCGGAGGTCCGTAGCCCATGTTACGGGCATTTAAACGAACCTGACTGGTTTTAGGGGGTTTTGGGCCCAGACCGACCCGGCCCAAGACCCCCTGGGTCGGCCCGAACCGGGCCGACCCGACCCGGTCCCGGGTCCGTCCCATTAGGGAACGGCCCGGCCCGACCTGGGCAGCCTGACCCGGTGCAGGCGGTCTAGCCTGGGCGCGGCCGGTTGACCTGGTGCGGGCGCGACCCGCGCATCCAGTCAGCTCGCCCAATTGGCCGAGTGGGATACGGAGGGGGAGGCCAAACCCCTCTCCTTGATTGAGAAACACCCCCCCCCCCCCGCATGGGGGGCCCGCACTTTGCCAGCCAGGGGTTACGACCCCCAGATTTCTCGAAAACTGGCCGGCCGGTGCTGCCACCGTGGGACCCCGTGGTCCCACCCTTTCAAAGTGCTGGCAGCCTGCGGTTCCGGCCGCCTCTCCTTGCACCACCATGGATTCAAGCCACGACCTTGTCTGACCGGTGCGGCGCGATGGTGTCGTGCCCCTCCGTCGCGGCCCCGCTCCGGCCGTGGCCTCCTCGTTGTTCTCCGGTGTAGCGCGACGGCACCGCGCCCCTTTGCCGCGGCCCGACTCCGGCCGCGGCTTCTTTCGGCCTCAACGGCGCGGCGTGACGGCGCCACGCTTCTTCGTTGCATTCCTCCAAGTTTCTGCGCGGTGTCATTGCACTGGGCCGCCTTCTTTCGAGCCGCAACAAACACAACAACAAAGGGGGAGGAGGGTCGGCTATGTTCGTGCGGTCTGACCTCCTCCCGTTACGCTGATAACAAGCGGCCCAAAATAAATGATGAAGAACGAAAAAGATTATTTCACGAACAAAATTAACCCATACCTCGATGGAGTCGTCGATCGAGGTTCGTCGTGGGAAAAGACGTCGCAGAAGCGAGTGTCGCGGGATGAGGTTCTGTAAGCATCGTCGGTGTTCGCTCGATGAAGAATGCGGCATCTCGCTTCCTTTGATGTGGAGAGAAGATGCAAAGATGAGACGACGTTCTTCGTCGAAGCTTCGGTGTTCTTCGCGTTCTTCAAGAAGGAAGAAGAAAATATTCAAGAGTTCTCTCCTCCACACAGCGAATCCCCCACGATGAAATAAGACGTTGTCTTATTTTATATATACACACACACACACACACACCATCAATAAAATAAATTCAAAGATGTCATCCAATTAATTATATTAATTGAAGAGATAATTCATAGTCCATTTAATTTGGGAGAGTTGACCTATCATTAATAGGGGGTGCGGGTGTGTTACACAAAAAGTGGGGGTTTGCAAACTTAATGGGAGGTTTGAGGAATTTGAAAAGGTGGGGCTCGTGTGGGCCCCACCCCAACTTCCTTGCATCTTCCTATTCCACAACGCTTAACCATCGGTTAAAAAAATAAAAATAAATTGAAAACAATTTTATTTTTATTCCTCACATTTTTAATATCACCTCCCGAGCAAATGAAACTCTAGGAAAAGTCTTCTTAAGCAATTACCGACGCTTTGGTTCCATCGATGCCCTCAGATTTCAATTCCGAGCAGCGGTTTAAAAGTTAGAAAAACCCGCTCGTTCGTTCACTGAACGTACCCGAGCTAAACTTCGAAAATTGATTCTGGGCACACCGGGCCTCGGAATCAGGTGCTGTCAGAAACTACGTACTCGTAAAATCCCAAAAAAAAATTAAGAAAAAAAAATTACCTTGAAATTTATGGGTCTTTAAATTACTCCCACCTCAGGGATTTACGTCCCCGTAAAGATACATCACAATCAAGGGAAACAAATAAGGGTACTGAGCATGCATCTGAGCCTCCCGCTCCCAAGTGCTTTCCTGGAGGTTCCCGTGCTGCCATATGATGTGTACTAGAGGAATCGACCACCCACGTAGGACCCGCTCTTGTCGATCCTCGATCTCCACCGGGACCTCCGCAAAAGTCACCCCATCACCAAAGTCCAGCTCCACGTGGTCAATGATATGCATCCGGTCGTGCACGTATCTCCTCAGCTGAGATACGTGGAAGACGTCGTGCACCCGGTGCAACTAAGGTGGATGGGTCAAGTGAGAAACCACCTCGCCTACCCCTTTAAGGACCTAGAAGGGTCCGATGAAGCGCAGAGATAACTTGCCACCCCAGCCAAGACTCCGTAATCCATGTCGAGGTGAGACCCGTAAGAAAATGTGGTCTCCATCCTCAAACTCTAGTGGTCTCCACCTCCTGTCAGCACAAGACTTTTATCAGCTCTGAGCCATCCTCATCCGCTCTTGGATGACCTGGACCATCTCTGGTCCTACAAGAGCTGCTAAGATTTCATCTTTGATGATAATAGAAATCCGATCTCATCCCCAGGATGAACCACGTTCTTGGACTAATACAGTCAATCCCGAAATGGATGATATTAATCCATACCAAGGATGACGTCGTAAGGCCTCGACGCTACTACCAAGAGATTCAACCGTTACTCTCACCTCAAAGGGTTGAGTCACACTGTCGGTATCAGTGTGTGGTCACTGGGTCTCCTCCAGTAGGTATCTCAAAAGTGTGGGTCAAGTCAATGGTTTTTAAACCAGAACCTCTTAGTAACAACATAAAGAGAGGAAAGGAAAGTAAACGCCACAAAGAAAGGTGTATTTTATTACTGCAGCTCAAAGTACCAAGACACATACAACCACAACATCAACAAAAAAGGCTAGAAGCACCAACAACAAGGCCTCCATTCCTGGAACTATTTTCGCTCATGTCCTCCAGCTTCTGGAGCTCCATAGTCAAATTCCTCAGCTGCCTGAAGCTGAGATCTCCCATGTCCACCTGTTCCCTGCGGTCCGGGTGGACCTCCTGGTGGTGGTGCTGGAAACAACTCGAAGCGTCGTCCACCTACAGCTACACGAACAGCTTCCCTGCCTCGGTCTCCTGCTCCTTGCGATCTTCCCCGATCGAACCTCTATCTCTAACTAGGAGGTCCTTCGTTTATCCACTGGTCATATGTATGGCGGTTCAGAAAATCACTTTCCAAGTGACCAACCCCACCGCAGGAGTAACACTGTCCGCTGCTGGTAAGTCGTTCTCCACCCTGGGTGCCTCGCACACACGATCCTGTGTCATGCGTTCGATCACCTGTAGGTTTGTTCCTCTTGGACCTCTGCGTCATCTGTCTACTGCCTGCTGTAGAAGACTCTGCCGCATGCTGGCTAGTGGTGGGTCCTACCACTGGAGAATGCTTAGCAAGGAAACTCTCCACTAAGAGGGCTCGCTCCAACATCCCTGTCTGCGTCAGGATGCTCTGAGAAACAACTGAAGCTCTAACCTCTCACCTGATCCCCTGATCGAAGGTTTGGACCCTGAAGAACGGGTCCTGTACCATATCTGTAGAGTAACGCGAGAGATCGGTGAGCCTCACTGAATACTGCGCCACTATCATGCTACCCTACTAAAGACGAAGTAGCTCATGTATGCGCACCGTATGGAGGGTGGCTGGGACGAACTCCGAGCGAAAGAGGCTCTAAAAGTCCATCCAGAGGAGAGATGCCTCGTCGTGCACATGGAGCATTAAGTTCCACCATCTGCCTGCTACCGCGTGCAGGAGGCTCGCTGCAAGGATCACCATGAGGTCAGCTGGTGTCCCCACTAACCTGAAAACTCGGACAACCGCCTCCAGCCAATCATCGGCTGCCTGAGGGTCCATCTTGCCGCGGAACCTGGGCGGTCTCTGATGCTGAAACTCGTGCAGTGCACTAAGGCGACATCCACTCTCAGCGGCTGGGGCTGGTGGCATAGGTGGCTCTGCGGGTAGAGGTATCGCCGGTGCCTCCGCTGAAAAAGGGACCTGCACCGATGCCTCATTGCTCGGTGGGCTGTCGTCTCACACAATGCTCTGAACCCTAACTGGCTGCCATCGTGGGGCCATCCTGAAAAGGAACAGGTGCGCCATGGACAAAACAGTATACTTGGTGAGATGACACAGAGTAATCACAAATAAAACTTTTGAAACACACATGAAAACAATGATTTCGTGCACTGAGTCGGAAATCAGAAGTCAGGGTCCTGGTGTACGGATATTTCAGCCGCCGCACCAACACTAGACTCCCTGTACTAATAACCACACTATATACCCTTAACACTATTGCTTCACATAGAAGAATGTTCAGAGTCCTGAGTTCTGCAGTAGAATCGATCTCCTCAGATACCAATTTGTCACGACCCGTCCTCGGGACCCGTTCCATGACTACCCCAATCCCGCATTCCCTAGGCCAGGGGATGGCGACTAGCACCAAGGAATAAATCCGATAAAAAGGGAAGGTGTTGCCTTTATAAAGTAAACAAACACCAGAGTAAGCAAGCTGAAGTAAACACTAAGTAAACTAGGTACAACTGTAAGTGCTGGAAAGTAAATGGGCCAGAATACAAACCCAACTGAAGTAAAGTACAACTGAAAGAAAGTACAACAACTGAATGTAAAATAGCAATGTCGATCCGTACACTGGAAGTCCCACATGAAGGGTGGGTACATATAGCCTCCTCAGCTCCACAGGTCCAGCCGTCCGCTCCGTGTACGTCCCGCCCAGTGGTCCACCTCGAGGAACCGACTTGCTCCACAAGCCTCATCCACGATCAGCGTTGTCCATTTTATGCATCCAACACAACGTAGTGTAGGCATAACCCATGAAGGGGTGAGTATAAGCTACTCAGTAGGGACCCCAAGACCCCCGAAGGTCTCCCCGAATCCACAAAGGATAATCCATAAGGAAAAGATACAATCACAAAGTAACATCCATCACTACATAGGTATCTTCCCATACATATACCTAAGTCATCAATTCCAGTTCGGCTCCAACATCCGAGCCCAAGTTCGATCACATCCACACAGGAAAGCACAACCCAATCCACACAGGAAAGGACAACCCAATCCACATAGGAAAGCAAGTCAATCATACCGAAGATAATGATTGAAAGTCAAGACTCAGCTCACACAGGTATACGTCATTTGTAATACAAAAGGAGGTGATCAGATGTAGTTACTGATTCATCTAGCTGGGACCCACGTAGGATACTAGACAAGCTAAGCTGTCGGACCCACGTAGGATTCAAGTACTGTAGTCATCACCACCGAACCCATGGAGGATTCCAGTACGGTTGTCATCGTCGTCGAACCCACGAAGGATTCTAGTATGCAAGTCTTAACTGTCGAACCCATATCTACTGGGGAACTCCTCCTCTATCGAGTACAGTGGGCCTGCCGCTACAACCAAGTGCTTCCCATTAACCTTGGACTGCTATAGTACTCCACCAGTGGAGTACTGTGGGCCAGCTGCTACAACCAAGCTCTTCCCATCATGGGTCTGCCACTACAACCAAGCGCTCCCCCTCAGAGCCTACAGAGGTACTCCTTATGTTGAGTACCGTGGGTCTGCCGCTACAACCAAGTGGTCCTCCGCCGTGGGTCTTGCGCTACAACCAAGCGCTCCCTACTGGGCTATCGAAATACTCCGAGTCGATCAATCAGCAGTCGTCAAGTCTCAACCAGCTCTAGGGTTTCCCCAAACAACATGCTCATTCTGGGAGGTTCCACTCCATGAGCCAAGAGGTTGATACATCAACTGTCACGTAGACCAGAGTTGATGTATCGCAAAGTTCCTTCTCGACAAAAGGAACTCAATGAGACAGACGGCGCGTCAATCAGATGCTCAGTCTGAGAGTTATTGACCTTTTCATTCCAGGGGCCCGATTGGTTTTTAAGTCAAAACCAACCCGACCGCACTCCAACTATTTCCAAACCTTGAGCAGAGTAAGCCAAAAGGTCTGTCTCACTAAGAGGAATCCAATGAAGTCAACGACACATCAATCGGACGTCTGATGCTCAAGTTATAAGTGTTTCCGCTCTGAGGGCCCGGTTGGTTTCGTGCTCAAACCAACCCATTCGTACCCAAAGTTCTCTGAAACCTTGATAGTAATATACCGAAATGACGGTATCGATCCAAGGATCACATCGCAAATGACGATGCGTCGATCGGAGGTCCGTATCCTAAGTTACTGGCATTTAAACAAACCTGACTGGTTTTAGGGGGTTTTGGGCCCAAACCGACCCGGCCTAAGACCCCCTGGGTTGGCCCGAACTGGGTCGACCCGACCCGGGCCAGGGACCAGACCATTAGGGAGTGGCTCGGCCGGCGCGTCCCGGAGCGGACGGCGCGGCCGGGGGGCCTGGCGCGGACGCGACCTGCACGTCCAGTCATCTTTGCTAATTGGCCTAGCGGGATATGAAGGGGGTGGCACAACCCCTCCCCTTGATTGAGAAATGCCCCCCCACATGGGGGGCCCACCCTTTTCCAACCGGGGGTTACAACCCCCAGATTTCTTGGAAACCGGCCGGCACGGTTGGATGGCCGGTGCTGCCACCGCGGGACCCCGCGGTCCCGCCCTTCCGAAGCGCCGGCGGCCGGTGGTTTCGGCCGCCTCTCCTTGCACCGCCACGACTTCAAGCCGCGGCCTTGTCCGACTGGCACGGCGCGACGACGACGCACCCCTCCACTATGTCCCCACTTCAGCCGCGGCCTCCTCGTGGTTCTCCGGCGCGACACGACGAAACCACACCCCTTTTCCACGGCCCGTTTCCGGCCGCGGCTTCTTTCGGCCTCAATGGCGCGGCGCGACGGCACTACGCTTCTTCGCCGCATTCCTTTATGTTTCCGTGCGGTGTCGTTGCACCGCGCCGCATTCTTTCGAGCCGCAAAAAACACAACAACAAAGGGGGAAGAGGGTCGGCCATGTTCGTGCTATCCGAATTCCTCCCGTTAAGTTGATAACCAGCGGCTCAAAATAAAAGATGAAGAACGACAAAGATTATTTCACGAACAAAATTAACCCCTACCTCGATGGAGTCGTCGATCGAGGTTCGTCGCGGGAAAAGACGTCGTGAAAGCCGGCGTCGTGGGATGAGGTTCGGTTAGCGTCGTCGGTGTTCGCCCGATGAAGAATGCGGCATCTCTCTTCCTTCGACATGGAGAGAAGATGCAATGATGAGACGGCGTTCTTCATCGAAGCTTCGGTGTTCTTCGCGTTCTTCAAGAAGGAAGAAGAATATCTTCAAGAGTTCTCTCCTCCACACAGTGAATCCCCCACAATAAAATAAGACATTGTATTATTTTATTTACACACACACACACACGCCATCAATAAAATAAATTCAAAGATCTCATCCAATTAATTATATTAACTGAAGATATAATTAACAATCCATTTAATTAGGGAGAGTTGACCTGTCATTAATAGGGGGTGCGGGTGTGTTACACAAAAAGTGGGGGTTTGCAAACATAATGGGAGGTTTAAGGAATTTGAAAAGGTGGGGCTTGTGTGGGCCCCACCCCAACATCCTTGCATCTTCTTATTCCACAACGCTTAACCATCGGTTAAAAAAATAAAAATAAATTGTAAAACAATTTTATTTTTATTCCTGACATTTTTAACATCACCTCTCGATCAAACACAACTCCAGGAAAAGTCTTCCTAAGAAATTAACGGCGCTGCGGTTCCATCGATGCCCTCAGATTTCGATTCTGAGCACCGGTTCAAAAGTTAGAAAAACCCGCTCGTTCGTTCACTGAACGTACCCAAGCTAAACTTTGGAAATTGATTCCGGGCACACCGGGCCTCAGAATCTGGTGCCGTCAAAAACTGCGTACTCGTAAAATCCAAAGAAAATTAAGAAAAAAAATTTCCCTTGAAATTTAAGGGTATTTACATTATGGAAAAAGAATTGTCATAATAATGAAAACACCGTCATCATTTGGAATTATTATTTTATTTTAATGATTCTTTGAGAGTGATTGTTGTATCTTGTATTGTATTGTAAATCCTCCTTGAATTAGTGAGTGAATTGGGATAAATAGGAAGTAAAACTTGGATTATTAGTGATACATTTATAAACATAAAGTCATCTATAATGAGTAGTGATATCTGCTAGTATGTTGGCACACACTAGGTGTATTCTCCTTATAGTTTCCCATAGTGGTAAACCAAGTAAAATATCTATGTTGTTATAATTAATTTTTATATTTGGTTATTTTTGTTATTCAATTGATTTTGGATTGTTCCAATTGATATTTAAAACATTAGTATAAGTTCTATTTGAATATACGAAGAATTTAACACCCTAATTCACCCCCTCTTAAGGTGTATTTGGGACTGTAGTTGAAAAAATTCCCTTTAATAGTTGATCATATTTTAGATTAATAATTTATTTTAAAAGTGAAAACTCATTGATTAGATATAAAATTGAAGATCATGTAAATAGATAAATATAAAATAATATTTTAAGTAGTAAATAAATAACAATAAATTTTTCCTTTGTCGTTAAAAAATTAAAAATTAAAAATATGTTATTCATTATAGATATATTTTTTGTTAATAGATATATTATTAATTAGTAATTTATGATGTGTGAGGAAAATTTCAAACATTCTCCTGATTTTATTTTCATAAGATACTTTTTTCAATCGGTCCTTTTCAATAACATTGGTTGGAACCAACACCATAATATAATGTTTCAAAAATGTTTTCTCTAGTAAGTGCTCATAAATTATTTTCTTTCTAAAAAGATAGACATTCCATTTTGAATGATATGTTAAATTTTTTCTAGAGTATACATTGGGATGAAATATGATAATTTATGTTTGAACATTCTTATAGTATATATGATGAATTGAAACCTCTTTGTGTTTATATATTAAGTGAGGGTGTCAAAAATATTATTATCTATTATAATAAATATGATAAATATATAAAATGTTTTCCATATTAACATGGTCAAAGTGATATCTATAATCAATGTGTTAAGACCATACGCGTTGAACTATACTTTTAAATAATGAAATGGTATTAGTATTGTTACACATGATTGATACATGTGTATATGTGAACAAAAATATGATAAGTGTATATTTTATCTACAATAACTATAGAAAAATACATCCCACTACCATATATTTTACTTCAAATGGAGAGATTACTATAATTTTTTTAGTGGACCAAAAATATTACATATTATTCAAATAAGTGACACTTTGGAAAAATCAATTTATAACCTATTTTGTATCCTTTGAAATTTTAAATAAAAAACCATTTAGTTTAAAATTTTCTCTATAAGGAAATAATAAAAAAATGTTGGGAGAAAATTTTTTAATAGTGAAGTCTCAATTTTATGTATTTTAAATTATAACACTTTATTGAACGAAAAAAATTACAAATAAATTATTTAAAATTATATTTAGATGTAATTTATATTTTATATTTAAACAATTGATCATACATCTTTATATCTTATGGTCAAAAAAATTTCTAAATTTATCCAGGTCTTACTTACATAAAGTAAAAAGTATAGTGTTAATACTTTATATGTTAAGAGATATATAATATTATAAAAAATTTATTATATTCTTACTCTAATTTAAAATGTTTTCTTCAAGTATTGGGTAGATATGAAAACCAAAATTAAATATATTACATACATCATATTTATCTCAAATTCACTTGTAATAAGTTTTAAAACATTAAGAAAATGTTTTCTAGGTCAATAAAGAAATGATATCATCCATATATAAATGATTAGTAATAATATCTTTGATTTTTTTATATAAACACTATTCCTATAATAATATTATCCTTGGGATATTGACTTAGTAAACATATATTATTATTTTTGAATTAATTTAGTTCATTCATCATAGTCCTTAATAAGTCCTCAATAGTTACAAATTTATTTTTTAATAATTTATTGAATAGTTCCCATGAACTGAGTTCAAAAGGGGTAAGTTAAAAGATTATGTAATGGGTCTTAGTTATATTTTTTACCTTATTACTATATCATAAAAATAATGAAATAAAAGTAATAAATATAATCCACTTACCATTATAAGAGATGAAAATCACTTAAATATGTATATTATGATATTTTTAATGATTTTTCATTTCAGTGCCCCATAAAACATATCAATTACTTGTTTTTTTCATTCCAAATCTTCCACATGGAACTTACATTTTATCCCAATCCATGTATAGTTATCAACCACTTCCCTAGCCTATGATATGCCTTTGTATCAATATGATCTATATTTCATATTTTGAAAACTACATCAAATAGCTATATTCATTAACAAATATACACTAGGAATCAACTATTATGGGATAAATGAACACTTTAGCATCAATTATAGCTTACAATGATTCTCAAAATAAAAGGAAATTCAAATGATCAATTTACTGGATCAATTTATATTTTTATAAAAACCATGATTACTCTGATAGAATAATCCATTATTTTAATCAACTGTATAATTTATTTTTCTTATCAAGTTACTCATTCATTATAGTCTCTCACAAAACTATATTTTCCCTTATAACATTTCATATAGTATTGACTCACTTCAACTCCAATTTTCCATTCACTAATTCTTTATCGATAATATAAATATAGTGATACATCTCTCAAATCCAACTATAAATTAATTTTTGATGAACATTTTCCCACAATATATTTAACATAAGATCCATTATATAGATTTCATTAGAAAGTATGATAAGATTTGAATATATATAATAAGGAGTCAATATTGGAACAGAGTCTGGTAAAAAGGGTAGTGTAGTATTGGGTACAGACTTGGTTTTTGTAAAACCCCAACACATGACCCACTTGATAGCGACATTGGATGAGGAGCCACATAAATTTTGGTATGGTTCCCTATAAACCAAATGCCACCAACTTGTGAAAAGGGTATAATCCATCCCCTATAGAGACTATTCCCATTAATCAAAGTAAAAAAAAAGTGGAAATAACAAAAAAATATGTCATAAACATCAGAGTATGAAATGAATAAATAAAAACAATACTAAAAAATTAATGAAAAATTCATATAGTCACACATAAATTTATCTTATATATGGTCTCTTATATATAAAAAATAAAAAAAGAAAAAAAAGTACATATGAAACTTCTACCATCCCTATGAATGAAGATAACAAAGTCTCCAAACATCCATTGAGATATCCCAACTCAATCCACTACATGTTCTCTATCATGTATTAGAATAAAAAATATGGTCTGTACACTCACTAAGGTTCCCATGAATGGATGATAAATACATTAAAATGGTGTTTCATCATGTACCCTAAGTATACAACATCGTATATGTGAATTTATGACGAAAACATCATGTCACACAAGCACATCAGACATCATACACTTTCTAGGCCACCATGAATCCATATTAATCAAGTAATCATGTGTTAATATATAATATAAAACATCTTATCATACCAGATTTAGTGAAAATTTGAAATCCCAACATCATCTCACATCATTCCATCAAACATGGTATATGCCTAAAATCTCTAGGTGGGGAATCATCCAAATATCAAAACACTACTAGAAGGAATATGAAACCATCTTACATTCATAATGCATCCCACTAACATAATAATCTAGGTAGGGTTCATCATATATTCCTTACATCATACAATGACCCATCCATCTCAAACTAGGTAGTTCACTATCACGACACATGAATAATCAAGTAAAGGTCCAATACCATGACCTAAGCCTCCCAAAGAAAGGTCTATATCATGAATATGAAAACTCTAACTCACACATGGAATTATAGCCAGTTCCATATCACTTAGGGTAGGGTTAGGAATCAGGTTCCCTCTAACAAACATGTAAATATAATATCACAATCATAAATCCAAACACACATATGTAACAAAAAATAAGGTTTATAACCCATCACTCAAATGACCAGATGATTTTGGGGTTCTAGTCACTTGGGACCTAAGACTTTATCTAGACACATCTATCCTCTCTAGTTAGGGTTTCCACTAGGTCCACTAGACCAATCACATTCTCTGCTAACTAATTCCATCTGACACTCATTACCCAGTAGTGAAACTACTACACATAGGATCCTCTAATCTAGACTTCATGGCTTGGTTCAAACTCATCAAACACCTTAGAAATGTTTTCTTTAAGTCCCATAGACTATCCAAATCCATATCACTCGAGGCCCCTTGTTAACATGATTCTAAGTACTAAATAATTACAATGACCCACACTGAGGTCCCATCTCATGTCTCCTAAGGGATATATGTAAACCCACCATTGAGATAAATCCAATATTTGACACACCATGTCTCATCTTGGAGGACTCATCCCACTCACAACACTCACCAAGATTCAATTCACCCTCAAAATTGGTCTCCTTACCTGGCGTGAGATGTTCAAGAACATCCTATATCATCCCATTAGGCCCAAGACACTCCTAGATACCTGAATATACATATGGAAACTAATCTAGGATACCCACATCACACTTCACATCCTAACTCCACCCATGGTTTCCCATCCAATCCATCGATACCCTCCCCCTTGTAAACATAGTTTCTAGGTGATCCAAAAAAACATAGAATGTGGTAAATAGAACTTGTCTCAATCATAGAAGGCCTAAAATTATCCTATTTATCATAACCAATACACTCTCGGTCCATATATATCTACCTAATCCTATAAAATTCACGAATTAAATCACTCAAACACATTAAAAAGAACATGAATTTAAATTAATGGGACCTACTACCTATGATACTAAAGTTAATCCCTTTTTAGGGTCCACTGAACCTCGATCAAGCATGTCCATGCCTCATCCAAGATCATAGCACCACTAGAGATCTTATCTCACTCCATACATCAGAAATACATCATTTTAAGAATTTATAATTTATTATTTAAATTAAAAAAGAGGAATAATTTATTAAATACACACCAAGCATCATCTCCTCATCGAAACCACTCCCAGTGAAGTGTGATCAACTTCCCATGTACTCCTATGGCTATATTGGGATAATTCCCCATTATGATCACCCAACTCCACCATTATTTGGTCAAATCAACACTAAAACCCTACCTAAATTCACCTAAAATTCGAGGGGATATAAATGGGGACTTAAAAGAAAAGGAATTATAGAATCATACATAGAACTACCAAAATATCAAATTAGAAACCATCCCTCTACATGGGGGATAAAAGGGAATAATATTATAGGGTTAGATACATAGCCCTCCCCATATGTATTGTGTAACAAAAAAGGGGGATGACTAGTAAATTAAATTTTAACCTCCACTAAAAAATTATGGTGGGGGACCTCTTACGGTTCAACCCGTTGGGTTATGGTGCATGGGGATTTCCTGGACACCAACTATAGTGTGGACATGTGATAGGGAGGAGGAATAATGGAACTAATATTGGGATGGACACATAATAAACAGGATGAAGAGGGAGTGGTGGTGTTAAAATCAAGGGGTTAAAAATGCAATTTCACCTATTTATATAAATATGGGATGGTTGAATAGGTATTCCACATGGTTTTCTGATCCATGTTCCAACCATTCATGAGCCATTGTCTAGAGAACCCGACCACTTATAGCTGGGGTCACACTATTTCTCCAACCAGGAACAAATCATGGGGGTCACCCTAATATACCCACAAAGATGTAAAGTGGATACCCCACATGTTTTAATAAACTATGAACCAACTATGACAAAAATATTATTAAATAGGTACATTACTTTTGAATGGTTACCACATAATTTATACTAACTGTGTATATTTATTACAATGAAAAAAATATACAAATTTATAAAATTAAAGACCCGAAAGATCTAAAAACATGAAATACCCTTGAATAACATAAAATAATAATATAATAATCATAAATAGTAAAATTAAGTGTTTTATTTTCAGTGATATAATCAATTTGGGAACATAATATTGGATTATTGGCACAAACTATCAATTTATAAAAATATAATAAGGCCTTTATCAATTTTGAGAAAAGATAAAACAATAAAAAAACCAAAAATAAAAGGGGAAAATATTTCAATCTCAAATATATTTTAAATACATTGAAATATTAATGGTATTTCAAAGAAAGTAGTCATAGGAATGGTGAATTATCATTTAAGAATGTGTAAAAAAGGGGAATGGAGAAAAAAATAGCTAAAAAATGTGAGACTACCTTGGGAAAATAGATGAACAAATATTCTAACTACAATATTAATAAGAAGAGAAGGAAGGTTTTAAAATAATATAGAATCAACTCCTTCTATTCTATAAGAAGGGAATATACCATGGAATATTGAAAAAAAGACCAATATTTATGCATTATTGGAAGAAATTAAGAGAAAAATAAAAGTTCAATCCTAAAAAGAAACAAAGAAATTAATTTAGTGAAGGGTATTCCCATAAAACCGTGTGTATTAACTAAGTAGGATGAACACATTACCAAAAATGTTTTATTTTTTAAATATATGATTTTTAAAAAGAAATAATATAGTTGGAAGCACAAGTAAAAGAATGTTCCTTATATAAATAAATAATACCATATGAAGAATCCAAAAATCCTGAGAGTTTATTAAAAAATGATGAACTAAGAGTTTTAGTTGAGTAGATTTGAAGGTGGAAGGTGGATGGAGACAAATAAAAGGTTTTTAAATGCCATAATAATTGATTCACTACTAATAATGGTGGATGAGAAAACAATTGTTATATTTTAAAATTTATGTCAATTATAAATTAGAGTCTTCTATTGGATAAGACACAATCCACTCAATTAATTCACTTAACAATACCTGTATAATATTAAAGAATAAACAATACATGGTATAATATTTTTTTTATGGTTTAGACATAATGTGGGATCTAACTCATGGCTATGTTCGACTCCCACCAAGTCAAAAAACATTCAGTAAATTTTTATGATCAAGTACACATGGACAAATAAGGTATCATCTTGTATCCTTTTTATTTATAACCCGCATATCATTTAAATAACATAATACTAGTTATACTACATTGAAAAATAAGTGATAAATTTCATTTAAGATTATACTTGATTCAAATATTTTTGATGATCTTATAATTGATCCTTTAAGACAGAAAGAATGATATTCTCAATCTATTTAGCTATTCTGCCTCTATAAAATAATGATAATTAAATATATAGGATTAGCTTCTAAAAAAATCAAAATCTTGATATTGATTTAATTTTCAAATATATTCTCTAGAATAACACACTGAATGGTTGGATCCAAGATATTTCATCAATTCTTATTCAACCATATGATTCAGGATCTATTAGTCACTATTTTAATTTGATACTCATGGTTCATACTAAAACATGTTAATATTTCTTAAATATATATATAATCTTGAACTTCCAAAAGATTAAATTAAATTCATTAAAAAAATTCATTTACTAGCTCAAGATTTTCAAGAATTATCCAAATAGAATCATACAATCAAATACTTCATTATTTTCTTCATTTTGTTATGATCAAGTTCACATACCATGATCTTGAAATATTCTCACATCCATTTAACTGCCAGTTGTTAGTGACATTTTACTTATACCATTTTTATCCATTACAATTAAATTAAAATAAAATTCTCAAGAATAACCCTTGAAATCAAAACAAAAAATTGGAAAATAATGTTTCCATAAATTCAAAAATTCCTATCAACTTAATCCTTTTTACTCATATGTGAATCACAATTACAACCTTCTTACAGGGTGAAGAATAACTTCATGAAAAAACATATATAGACAGAGCATTAAATACAATCATGATTTCAATAAAAAAGTTTAATTCCTACTAAACCTCTTATAAGGGATTATAATAATTTAAGAACAAATTATCTTCAATATATTGTCATTCTAAATTTAATATCAAGATAATATTAACTAAAAATTAAAAATTGAAGAGTATTATTTCTTATAGATATCATTTCATGGTTGATATTTTTTTCCACTAAATACATGTGAATTTAATAAATCTTAATTAAAAATCCGTTTTGGAAGCTTGTGATGTTTTAATCTGTGAAGAATGGTCTAGAAACCAACTGGTTTTGATCCGAAGAAGAAAAAAGATTTTTCAAAAAGAAAAATTTCATATGAGAAAACATTATAAACAAAAAATATATATTATTTTTGTTTCTCAATATTCATACATGACTAAAAATTATTATGTGTTTCTTAAGAATGACTAATGCATATATCAATTCTATTTGACCTGGAAAATTATCTTTTTTTAGATAAATCATCTTACACACTACACCATTATCTTTTTTGTAGGATAATTTACTTATATGGGAAACCAAAATATCTTACATGTGGCCCATAAGAAAATATTCTTTGCTAGATATTCAATATATAGTAATGAAAATTAAAAACATAAAAAACATCCATAAAATATCTTGAATTTACATATGATCATCTCAAAATATCTTAAAAAAATTCTTCAAAACTTTAAACAATAATATAGTGACCTTCAAGTATTATCAACAAAGTCTAAAAAATAAAAAAAAAATCCAAGGGAAATTAAATCTCCCAATTTTGGATTTGTTGGAAACATTTCTCAATTATAAAAAACATAGATTTATTTGTAATATATGAGAATCATCAAATCAAAACCAGGATCATATGAGAAGAGTATTCCACTATAATACTAGATAAAGTAATTGTTTTTAGATCACTCTATATCTCAGTGATAAGAAAATGTGATCAAGTAAAATAGATGTACTCCCCATAAATTTAGACATCCATTTTAACTTCAAAAAAACTCTCCCTTATTGAGAATTATCTATAGCTTTTAATTTAATAGGCATTCTAAAATAAAAAATATTTTTCTCTCTACCTTTTTTTAGGATATGTGACACTATTTATCCTCCTTTTTTAACATAGTCAAAATATTAATGAGGTTCCTTTCGCACTTCCTCAAGTAATAAGAGAAGGATGAATATGAAGTTTTATCATAATATATTCAAACCTCTCTCTTGGAATTTCCATTGTAAAAATTTATTCAATATAATCCTTGGTGAAAATATTTTAAATATTTATATCTCCAATTTCAAATCTATTTTTCTAAAATAGTTTTTTATATCTATATGTTTGGATATTGTGAACTATAAAGGATTTATTGAGATATTTGTGGCACTAATATTATCCCAAGTAATCTATTTATATTTAACAATAACTAATTTTAAATAAGGTATACTCACTTGTATAATTTTTTTAGTATATAGGAATATATAAATACAATGTACCCAGCCTAAAATGAACTCATGGAAAATAAAGGCACTATCATGGGAACTCAAAAATGATTTTCAGTGTTTGGTTACTTAGGTGTAGTAGAGTGGCTAAACAAGGTCGTCTCTCAAAGGAGGATGTAACTAAAAAAACATATTAAAAGTATTTTGAAAATAAAATAAAATAACATAAAAAAAACTAAATAAAATTAATGGGGGGTGATTAAAATTTAAAAATCATGAATATGTATGTTGGAAGAAGATTGTATTTTTTTTGTTTTTGAAATGAAATTAGATTAATATGACACAATGAGAAGATGTTTCTTTAGAAAATATTTTTAGAAGGCATAATTGATCTAAATATACCTATAAAATTACTTATTTATCATTATCATTTAAATCAATATCCACTTAATTATGATCTCCTAATTTTTTAACCCCAAAAAACTAAGATATTTTACTTTACCACAAAGATCAAATGAATTAAACCATAGGCTAACTTCAGAATATGCAATCGCAACACCCTAATTTGATTTCCATTCAAATGATATATCATGGACAATGGTAAATTAGGGAATATATCCATTATATAAATGGGGATTTATTGATTTATGGGATTTTATTTTAACTCTAAGAGTTTATCCCATGTTGTTTCATTTTACTGAATCAGATTTCTCTCTCACAATTTACACAATTATCAACCTCACGTGTTTTGTGGTAATTATTCAACTGATTTCTTAGTTTTTTTTAAATTTAAAACTCAATTAATATATAATATTAAATTAGTTAGATTTTCTCATTTATTCAAAATTAATAAATTAAAAATTGAAGAAGTAAATTGATTACTAAGAAAAAGTGCTATTTTATGGGCGATGTAGTCATTGTTAAAATGAGTTGTATTTGTAAAATTTAAGAAAGTTTATAACCTAATAAAATTTATACTCTTGAGTTACATCTAAAATATGTAAATAAAAGAATAATTTAATTGAAAATAACATAATAAATGTAATAAAAATAGATATTTTATTAATAGAACAACAATGTTACAACAAAGAAGAGTAAAAGAAGAGTATTTTGGAGGAGATCATTGGTTGATAGATTCCCTCATCCAATGGTGAATTGAAAAATAAATTCCCCAATTATCCTCTAATAAAAATCCTTTAATGCATTTCCAAACGTTTTCAAATGAGAAAAAAATTTATAGAGTGGAGGAGAGGCTAGGGTTTCAATACTTTTCAAGTGTGAATGGAGAATTCATCCAAATATTTTAATCCAATTTGCAACACCTTTTTTAACTCTAAAATACATGAAAAATCTATCCTTAAAGAAGGATTATTTTTGATTAATTAGGTTTTAGATATTTTATACAAATTTGGTCCCAATCCAAGCGTGCATGAATAAGTTATTGACCCAATACTTAAGCGGTGTCCAATTTGGTGAGTCCCGTACATCTTTGAATTTATGGCCCGTTTACTCAAATAAAATGCATGATAAAACTTAGATGTACTAAATACATGTTGTATATCCTTGAGCGAGGAGCACTATTACATAATTTTAAGTTCAAATAATACATATAAAAATATTTATGGCTGAAATACTATAGTTCACTTTAAAGGGGAAAACTGCAATTTTCATCAATTTTTCAAATGAATGATCTAATCCAAAATATTTTATAATTTAACATTTTTAATAAAATTTGAGGAAATTATTTCATTTATTATGAATAAAATATTCAATAAACTTGTGTTTTATCAACTCCCCCTTATTTACCATTTTTCAATCTTGGGAAAAACCTCATATCAAGTATTCTAAAACAATTATGATAAGATATGCATGTTCGTATTCCGCAATAAATAGTGGAAATATAGGAAAAATAAGAATATAATAAATATTCAATGTTTATATATTTGAAATTAATTTTCTCATAAATTTTATCAAAATAAAATTCAGGGATATTAATGTCACTAATCAAAGTGAAACAAGTTATGGGTCTACCGTGCCATTAATTCTACATGTGTGTGTGTACCAACCATTTCAAGATCATATATCCACAATTTATTCAGTATATTAAGGTATATTAAAATAATTATTGCCACCAATTTTATTAACGAGACTTATTCTATATTCCTTTGCAATAAAATATCAACACCCACTCACTTAATCATTCTTGAATGTCAATCCTTAAGCTCCCAACCTATATTTCCCCACAAGTTGTACATTTCATCACTCCCATATTTATTAATATAATATATATATATATATATATATTGTTTTTTGATATATTTTTTTTATTTTTTTGAGGGTGTAAAATAGTTGGATATTAGCTACACACGCATAGGTCAATTTGGTATAGTAATGATACTAACCCAAAGAGAAATGCATGTATGGATCAACCATTTATATAAGATATTTTTTTAACTAACATGGATATACCTTAAATTGAGTAGGAAAATTTTCACAAGTTATGGTTATGTGAAAAGTAATGTGGAGAAAGAAATGTGACAATTTACCATCAGAAAATATCGCAAAGAATGGTGTCAAAATCTAAAAGGTTTTATAATGACATAACTAATCATATTATGGATGAATTATATTTTTATAAATATAAACCCTTTATGATGAAATATTTATCATTCTTATCATGATAACAATGAATTTTGGAGACATATATTTTCTATATGTTCCACATTTAAATGATTATGTTACATGATATGTTATTTTTTTTTAAATTTAATAGAAAACCTAAAAGAAAACACACAAAAAATACACAAATGAAAATCTTAAATAGCTACCCCAAAATATTTTCCCCTCCCCCTTACTTAAAATGTTTCATTGTTCTTGACGTGAAAATATGTGATGATATGTGTACATGAAAAAATATAATTTGGAATAAGAAAAATAATATAAAAGTGAAAGGGTTAAGAACAACAGGATATTCTCAAGTGATGATGGGGTTATATAGTGTGATGAAATCAAATAAATTCCTATTAAGTCACACAAGTTATTACTTAAAACATTTACCATTGATTTTAAAGCTCATTCCTATGTCCTCTTGTATAATCTCTACTACACCATAAGGAATGATATTAAATACAACACAAAGACTTAACCATCTAGAACACAACTTACTGGGAATCAAATTTATTCATGAACTATAGAGTAGGACTTTATCTCCTACATAAAAATCCATTTTTAGATCATTCTATCATGATCTTATTTTGATCTTTCCTTGTATAACCTCGAGTTCTTATATGATGAAAACCGAATCACCTCAGGCTCTTGAATTTGTTGCTTTCTTTGAATTCTTTCTTGAGCCAAATCCTTGTTACATTTATTTATAGCCCAATATTCCCAATGCTATACCTCCATGGGGTATGAGAGGATTTAAACAAAAACAATATGAAATGGGGATATATATATATGGGAGTTTTGAATTCCATTCTAAAGTCCCATAGCACATCATCCAGTCACATTCTCTAACTTATCCTATTTGGTTTCATAATTTTATCTAATATTTGTTTCAACTCCCAATTTCAAACCATGGCCCAAGAATTTGTTTAGGGGTGGTATGGTGATGATGTTTTGTGTATCCCCCATACTTTTGAATAAGGGAAGAAAAATTCATTTTGCAAACACATGTCCCCTGATCACTAATGATTACCTTTTGCACTCCAAACCTGCAAAAAATCTATTCATAGAAAAAATTGACTACAACATGAGAATCATCTATCCTGGAGGACTTAAACTCCCCCCATTTTATATCATAATAAACAATAACCAAAATATAAAAAAATGAACTTGGAAAAGGATGCATAAAATTAATGTCCCATACATCAAAAATCTCATAGAATAATATGGTTTGTTGGGGCATCTCATGTCTCCTTGAAATGTTTCTAGTGTATTGGCACGAGATCATGAATTAAAAAACACATGGGAATCATCAAACAATTTAAGACAATATAATACAGAGTTAAATAATTTTCTATCTATCCATTGGGGTATAATGTGTCCAACATAAGAAAGTGTATGAAAAAATACCAAAAGAGAATCAAACTCATGATCGAGCACAAATCTCCCAATTACTTTTTCACTAAAAATGTACCCGAGGTAGGGATCATCCTACATATAAAATGTAGACTCAATTTTTAATTTTTATACTGGTTGTTTTTTTAAATTTGGAATAATTTCAATGGAAACATGGTCTTTCACTAAATCTACACACTAAGGATTCATACCTAAGATGAAATAGTGTTTATCATCAGGGAAGGTGTCATGAAGTGGTATATGGTCCAAGGTGACCACCTCTAGTGTGTGAGTAATCCTACTCATGTGGCACACCACTAGGTTTTCTGACCACTTCTTATCATTTATCTTAATATCAAATTATTGAAGAAGGAATATCCATCAGATAAGCCTAGGATTCACATCTGGATTCTTCAAGAGGTACCTCAGAGATGCATATTTAGAAAAAAATACATTATAGACCAATAAATATGGATAAAATTTATATAAATAAAATATAAAATAAAGAAACTCATATTTCATTGTGGTGTAATTTTCTTGGACTGGATTTAATGTCCTCTATGCATTAACAATCACATGGGACCTCTCTTCCACCGTCTGTGATATGAAATCTCTAACCACGATGTTGTATTTGTCACATATAAGATAAAAATGAAGCTCCCACCATGGGGGTTTTATGACTAGTAGAGTGGTCAGGCACTTTATTGGATCATAAAATGATACTCTTCATTAATCATAAAAAAAGAATTCAATATCATTTTAAAGAAATCTACATAATGGTAGAGAGATCTTACTTAAATATCTGATCAAGTGTCAATAAAATAATGTGTTCCCTCTAAATGGTCTAACATCACAAACACATGAAGGATATGAAAAGGATGTAATAATATATACCTTAGATCTACCAACCTCTATTCCATTTTTTGACACTACATGTCCTAAGACAATTCAATGCTCTTCTATGAAATGATATTTTTCAATGTTCAAAACCAGATTCTTCTTAATACATTGATTTAATAACACTACCAAAATAAAGATAAATTCATAAAATAGAGATCCATACAATATAAAATCATATATAAATACCTCCATTTAGGTCTAAATGAAATCTGAAAAAATACTCACCATGCATCTCGGGAAGGTACATGAGAAATTGAAATGTCCAAATGGAATTGTTTGATAGGAAAATGTACCTATTGGAAAATTGAATATTATATTATCCAAATCCTATTGAGCTAAAGGAACATAGAAATATCTAGAAAATACATCCATGAAACAATATCATGTCTTCTCATATAGTCACTCAAGTATTTGATCAATAAATGGGAGGGGGAAATGGTCCTTGCAAGTAGATTTATTTAGTTTATTATAATAAATGTACACACACCAAATGTTTTTCAACCTCATTGGAACAAATTCCTCTCTCATTTTTAACAACAGTAACACCACTTTTCATTAGAATAACATGAATAGGACTCACCCACTATGAATCATAAATTGGATGAATGATACCTACCTTGAAAAAAAAATTAAACTTATTTTTTAACAAATTCAATAAGAGTTTTATTATGTATCCTTTGTTGCTGCCTAACTGGTTTAGCCCCATCCTCTGAAAGAAATCCTACGAATGAAAATTGATGGGATAATACTAGATATGTTAGACAAGGTATACCTGATTTCCACAATTTTATCCCTCAAAAGATTCAAATTTTTTTCTTCATATTCAAAAGGGATATTTTTAGGAATGATAATATGTAACATCTCACCACTCAACAAGAATGAGTATTTGAGATTTTTTGGTAATGGATTGAGTTCTAATGAAGGAGGGGGGGGGGGGTGTTGTATAGATGAAGACATTGAATTAACTAAAATATCTGCACAATAAACATTAGTATTAGAATAGACCTCATCAAAATCAGAGAATAATGCATCACATCCATTATCATACTCAACAACCATGTCATATTCGCAATGAACATGATCAAAATCAGAATATGATTCCACATCAAAATAAAATCCAAAAGAGTTTAATGCATTAAAAACTAGTGTGGAAGTGTTCTTAAACATCAAAATAGAACTAATAATCATAATCAATATATTTTTAGGTCAATCAAGTTACATGGGGTTTTTACTTATTGGTTTAAAATGGGAGATATCAAAAGAATAATGGTCCTCTAAGAGTTACTTTATGGAGTCCATAATATTAAATATCACAAATTCTTCTCTAAAATCCATGGAAAGTGTAACATCTTGGAACTTTATGATAGTTTTTTTAATTTTGAGGAAGGTCCTACCTAAGATATTAGGGGCATGAGAAATTACCTGATCATACTCCATGTTAAGAACATAGAAATATATTGTAAAGATCATGTCTCTTACTCGAACAAGTTCATCCTCAATGACTCCCACTAGATATACTGCATCTTTATTCACCAAACTCCCTATTAATCTCAACAAATACAACTAAATAAACAGTAATTAAGAGAATAAAGAGTAAGGAATCACATTTATGAAATCTCCCAAATCACATAAAGCATCAAAATATTGTAAATACTATATGGTGCATGAGATGGTGAATGACTCGGGATCCTTGCACTTTGTTGGAATTTCTTGAGTTGGTGTAATGAGCATTGAGACATTCCTTCCAAGATTTATCCTCTCATTTCAATTGATCCCTCTTTGATTGGTACACAATTATTTTAAGAATTTATCATACCTTGGTATTTTCTAAATGTCCTCAAGTAGAGGGGTGTTGATCTCAAAATTCTAGAATATACCCAAAACCACATTTTTTATTGCCTATTAAACCATCTTATTATTTTTTAAAACTCTATTTGGAAGTGTAAGGGGTTTAGGAGGAACATAATGAATATTTTTCTTAACTTTTTCTTTCTCCTTGGGCTTCTCATCAGCTGGTCATGAATTGGGCTTCTCTAGGGTGGAGGTGAATCCCTGTGAAATCATTGGTGTAGATGTATCAGTCATTTTATTCACACTTCTCAATGTGATGGAACTGAAATTCCCCTTGGGATTTGGAGTTGGCTAAGAAGGTAGATTTATAGAGTTCTTAATTACTATTAAATGGAGGGTTATGGAAATCTGGATTATTTGTGTCTTCAACCCCCTCAACTATGAACCTTAACAATTCATCTCATTATATTGATTAAGACAATTTTTTTTCAAAAGGTCATAAATATTAAATTCTAAATTTTGTTGAGAATTCCATTATTGTTGACTTGTTGATGATTGAGAATCAAATCTCTTTTGGGGTTATTGGAAACTTGATTAGTAAAGAAGAGGATGCTATAAATTTTGTTGAAAAGGGGATCTTTATTATTTTCCAAAGCCATACCTCATTTACAACTGATCCTTCCACCCTTGAATGTTTTTTTTTCAAATGGAATAATACATCCCCTTGGAATGTAGTTGTGTTGATGCTAATATGGTATCCCAGGAAATATAGTTTCACAACCTTCTATCTCTTTTAATTAGGGGAAACTATTAGTTGGGTGGTATATTTCAATGAAAATACCAAAAGTCCTCATAGGAGGGGGTTGAGATATATTTTTATACAAATAAATTTTCCTTAACATAGTGGTTAATTATTCCAACTAGGTATCAATTAAATTATTTTAAAGAGAATAAGGACATACCTGATGTACTCCTCTAACATGTGGTGTTACTCTATCATTAAATTGCTGGGGGATTTAATGTCTTATTTTCAATCAATACACATGTACCTATGAGTGTTTTTGCTACCAATTCCTCTATAGCTACAACATCTACCATTCTCCTCTCCATATGCATGAGGCCTTCATATAATAATTGGATGAGAATATTCTCACCAATTTGGTGATATGAGAATCTTGAACACAACTTCTTGAATTGATAAAAGTACTCATGCATTAAATCTCCTTGAGATTTCTTGATTCCTCAGATATAATTTTGAATGGAAGTGTTCGTTGATGTTGGAAAAAATCATTCCAAGAAAGTACTTTTCAAATAATTCAAACGAGTTACATCTTCAGGCTATAAATAATACATAAAATCTTTTGTAGTTCCATCAAGTGAGATTGAGAATGATCTTAGTTTTATTTGATCTTAAGAGACATTTATTTATTTTCTATTTGATAAAACTTCAACAAATTATTTTAAATTTTTATTTGGATTCTCACTAGATAATCCATGATTTTTTTGAAGAAGTTGAATTTACATAGATTTCAGTTCAAATCCCGATTTGATATTTGGGTATGATATAAAATTTGGTTGATATTTCATATATGGTGCATCCAATTAAAAATGGTTCTATTAAGTTCATTATTTTTTCAGCCATTTTTTATTATTTAAGGTTTGATTCAGAATTTTTTTTTCCAGTTTTAGTGTTCCTTGAATAGAGGAATTCACCAACTAGGTGAATTTTGAAGCTTCCCATAGACTCATTTTGTTTGATTTGATCCCTAATTATATGTTCAATATTATGGTCAAGATATAATAGTTCCTCATTATTGTTTTGTTTCATAAATTAAATATAAATTAAATAATGAAAATTGAAGCATAATAAAAATATAAGACGTTTGAGTTGATGGTCTAAAAAAGAATAAGAAAAATATGAGAAATTAAGAAAGGGTAAAGAATAAAGAAATAATAAAATAGAAAAATGAAATGAAAAATAAAATTAATACCTATAATTGGTTTAAAAAATTACATTCATCCATATAAATGGTGCCAATTTGAAATCCACTATCATGGTTGCTCTCAAATGATGATCGATTTTTGGCTATGTAGGTGCATCATACTGGTTGACCAAGGCCCTCTATCAAAAGAAGAAGTAATTAAAATAATATATTAAATGTTTTTTGAAAATAAAAAAAACATAATCACGCTATATAAAAGGATGTGGGTGAATAAAATTTATAAATCCTGAATATGTATGCTGAAAAAAGATTGTATTTTTTTTAAATGAAATTTGATTAATAAGACACAATGGGAGTATTTTAAAAAACATTTTTTGAAGGAATAATAGATCTAAATATAAATATTAAATTACTTATTAATTATTTTTATTTAAATTAATATCCAATTAATTATGATCCTTATATTTCTTAACCCCAAACCTAGTGAGGATTATCTTTACAACGAAGATGAAATGAATTAAACCCTAGGCTACCTTCAAAACATGAAATCGCAAAACCCTAGTTTGATTGTCATTAAAAGGATAGATTATGGTTAGTGGTAAATTATGGAATATATCCATTCCATAAATTAGGATTAATAATTTTATGGAATAGTATTTTAACTCTACAAATTTATCCCATGTTTTTTCATTTAACCGAATAATATTGCATCTCATAGTTTACACAATTCTTGACCTTACGTGTTTTATGTTAATTGTTAAATTACTCGCTTAGTTTATTTTAAATTTAAAACTCAATTGATAGGTCATATTAAGTTAATTATATTATTTTATTTATTAAAAATAAATAAATCAAGAAATCAATATGTATATCAATTACTTAGAAAACTACTCTTCCATGTGCAATGTAGTTATCGTAGAAATGAATTGCAATCGCAATGGTTTAGAAATGTTATACCTAAATCATGTTTCTAATATTGATTTTAAACCTAAATATATAAATAAAATAATAATTTAATTGAAAAGAACAGAATAAATGACACAGAAATATATTTTTTATTAAATAAACAACAATGATAAAACTAAGAAGAGGAAAAGAAGGGCATTTTGGAGGAGATCTTAGATTTATAGCTTGAATCCTCCAATGGTGAATTTAAAAGGAAAAGAAAACATATAATCTTATAAAAATCTTATAAGGCACATATCAATACATATAAATAAGAAAAACACAAATTTATATAGTGAAGGAGAGGCTAGTGTTTCCAGACTTTTCAAGTGTGAATGGGGAAATCTCCTAAATATTTTCATAAAATTTTCCCTTCCTATTAAACCTAAAAAATTATTGAACCATCTATAATTAAAGAATTTTTATTTTTGAGAAATTGGGTTTTGAGATTCTCTCCAATATTTTCCCAATCCAAGCATGGATGAAGATATGATGACTTAGAATTGGAGTGGTGTCTGATATGGAGAGTCCAGTCTATCTTTAACTTAATGACATATTTACTCCAATCGAATGCCTGATCTGGATAGAATGTACTAAATAAAAGTTGTATAACATTGAGTGAGGAGAAATGTTGAAAAATTATTAGTCTAAATAATACACAAAAAAATATTTATGGCCAAAATACGACAGTTTACTTTAAAGAAAAAAACTCGAATTTTCATAAAATTTTTAAATGAATGATCTAATCCCAAATATTTTATAAAATAAAATATTTTACACAATTTGAAGAAATTATGTCATTTATTATCAATAAAATATTCAATAAAATTTTGTTTTATTAGGAAACTAAATGTTTCTTCGTATTGGGATAAATCAAATAACTCTCACCACTTAAGAAGGATCCACCTGATGTGGACTTCTTGTTAGTTTAATCTCTTACTCAATCAGTATTTGTATACCTATAAAATTGTAAATTAGATTCTCTTAATAAAAATAACCCACTATTTATTTTTACCATAAAATATATTTGTAACACCTAGATATTTTAAAATATTAACATTATGTTTTTTAGTATATTCAATAAGCAACACTGAGCATAAACAAACCAAGAAATAACTTAATTTTAATTATGACCATTATAACATAACCATTAAATTTGAGGGTATGAATACGACTAATTAAATTTTAAAAATTAAATTGTTTAAACAATTATAAAATAAATTAAATGATTATTTATTTATTATAACAAAATAATAATTATTTTAAATACAAATAAATGTTTTCTAAAAAAATCTAGATTTTTCTAAAAGCCGGATTCATCGTGCTATGGAAATATACATTAAAATTAATTAATAAAAATTTTAGAAATTGTTTTTAAAAAAATATAATTTATTTTTGAATTCATAATATCAAAATTATATTACGGTGAAAGTTTTTTATTTTTTAGAAAATGCTGACTTTTCTATGAATAGTCAAAAATACCGATTTTTTTAAAAATGAATTTTTTTGAATAATTTATGTAATTTAAGATCACCATAATATTTTTAATATGATTTAAATTAAAATAAATCTTATTTATTCATATTTAATTCACTTAATTTATTTTTAATCAAATTTATTTTGGATTTTAGTATAATTTTATTTTAGGGTTTAAAAAAGGGATTTTTTGAAAACAATTTTAAAGTGAATAATGTTTCTCCTTTTTAATTAATTAAAAATATAATAATGTGAAAATTATTAAATAAAATTTATAGATTATATAAAAAAATATTTATTATTATTCTTTAAATTATTATTATTAGTGATTTAGTAAATATAAATGCATATTTTTCTTGAAAAATACACTTCTTGAGAAACCACTTTTTCATCGTGTTTATAGGTTTTATTTTTATTTAAATTATTTCACTTATGTGAATTTAATTTGGTAAAATTGATTAAATATTATTAATAAGAATTATTTATATTATTTAGTAAGTTTAATTTATTTTTTGTTCATAATTAATAGTGAAAATAGTAAAAAATCAATTAACACGGTTAAGGTGAAAACGGGCTTACCAGAGGTTAAACTAAAATGATAAGGGTTAAAATGACATATAAAAACATCTAAAATTTATTTTATATCCATATTTAAACCTTATATTTTATAATTATAGATAATTGTCCAATTTGGATCATTGTGTCATGTGAAAAATTTCGGTATCACTTTTTCATTTCAAATATTACAAGTGTGACAATCACATCACATATAAAATTCAACCACCTCACCTCACCTCTTAAAATATTAAAATACATTTAGGTAGGCGAAGTCATGAAAAAATATATTACCTTCTTCCATTACCCTAACCTAGATCCCTTATTTTATTAATAAATTCATCCAATGTAGGCATTTGGTCCTTACCAAAGGAGGTTTCCAAAGAAGAGGTATCATTCTTAATTCAGAGTTTTTATTTTATTTCCTCTTCCACCCCCATAAAATAATTTTAAATTATGGTTATATAAAAGCACTATTTTATCCCATATAGTTATATGGTATTATGTTAATACCATAACATAAATCCATATCCTCTTCCATAGAATTGGATATGAAATCATCATTTGTGTGTGTGATGGAATATTGCCTCATGAACTGATGTCATTAATTTTATAACATTTCCTATCACTATAAAAAACACTTGATTTTAAAATTAGAACATTTTATTCGATAGTATATGTGAAACATAACACCAAGGTTATAAGAAAAAATAACACCCCAAGACTTTACAATATATTTATTTTTAAATAAATTCAATATCTTTAATAGATTACATTACAAACAACTCTATGTTTGTCTTGTGTTACACACAATAATAACATTATCTTTTATTACACATAATACTGATTTTTTCTTGTGTTACATGTATCACCAAGTTTAAAAGAGATGTGAAATTTTATTAAATTATTATTATTTAATATAATAATTATAAAATAGCCGTTAAATTGAAGTGTATGAAAATTACAAACTAAATTCTGAAAAATATGGTTATCTGTTGATTATATAAAAAAAGGAATAATTAAGAAGCAAAATAACTATTTTTTAAAAAATTTATTTTCCCTAAAAGTTAGTTTAGTCATAATTTCCAAATAAAATTTAAATTCAATTTTTTAAAAAATTGAAAATTAACTTGATAAAATTAACTTCAATTTTTAATTCATAATATCAAATTATATTAGGTTGGATTTTTGGGATTTTCTAGAAATGTTTAATTTTTCGATGATAGTGAAAATACTGAATTTTAATTGTAAAATCCCCTTTTTTCAACTTATTTATAAAGATAAATTATATTTTATATTGGTTTTAATGTTAAATTAGTTAAACTTTATATAAATTATTCCAATTTTTGTTATTGTAAACATTTTTATATTTAATTTAGATATAAAACCTTTTCAAACTTTTGAACATTTTATCTTTAAAATTACGCTTTTACGTCTTCACAGTAGGATTAATTTTTAATTAAAAATTTCCAATTCTATGAATTAAATTTGGAAAAATGGATTCATTACTTGGAATAAGATTAATTTATAATTTATAATAAGTTAAATATAATTTTTTACTAAAATTAATTGTAAAAAAATAATTCTCTTTACTATGGTGAGGGTAAAAATTGATTTTACCAGGGCTTAAACTAAAAATATAAGGGTTAAAAATAACCCAAAAACTTGTTCAAAACCCATTTTATGGACATATTTATACCTTATATATTATAGGTTCTTTAATTTTCTATTTTTAATGTTTTTTGAAAGATAAAAAATAGGGTATGATTTAATCTTTTCAAAAAATTACAACTGTGCTACTCACCTCACTTTAAAAGACCACCCCATCTTCTCTATTATTCACACCTTAAAACCCTTTTATTTAATCCAAAAAAAATCCAAATCACTTAAAAAAATACCTCATATAATATTTTAAGCCATATTTTTGGCATCAATCTAACCTAGGAATGATTTTGTGAAATACTAATGAGGATACCCGAAGAAGAGGTAACATTCTTTAATAATCATTTTTATTTTATTTCATCCTCCACCCCTTCAATTATTTATAGTAAATAATAATATAATAAAATAAATTATCTTAAATATACTTATATGTTTTTATGTTAAGTTCTTGACCTAAAACCATATACACTTCCATAAAATGGGTTAAGAAATCATTATTCACGTGTACGACGGACTAACACCTCACCAACTGATGTCATTTGTTTTCCATTACCACATCTCACAGTTGGGTATGATGATGGATCTAAAGTATATATATATATATATATGATACTTATAACATTATTATACCACTTTTTTTATATTATACATAAATTTTTTACTTTATATTCTGTAGGAGATAATATAATGACTCTCGTTGGTACGACGGACTACCACCTTGTGAAGAGATGTGATTCATCTTTCAGTAATGATTTACATGGAAGGTGATAAAAATAATGTTAAATATTATATGTGACACACATGAAATAATTATGATATTAATGATATATTTAAATTCTTAAAGTATAATATATATCATTTTATTTCTTACCTTTTCACATAATGATAGGTGATAATGTCATTCATGTACGCGTGGACTACCACCTTCACAAAATGACGTGACTCTATTTTCATCACCACACCACATGGATGATTTATATAAGTATGTTTAAAGAAATAATATTTTTTATATTATATTTTCCTTGTTTTGTGAAGATAATTTATTACTTACCTTATTTCTATAATGTTTATTGGAAAATGGAAATGTTACTCATCTGTACGTTAGACCTACCATCTCCATGTTCGTAATGCAATTTTATAAATCAATATTTAAGATTGGTTTTAAAAGTATAATTGATGTATAAATATTATAATTATATAAAAATTATTATTCTAGGGATGATATAAGTATATAATATGTAGATGAATCATAATTTTCATGACGAAACACACATGATAAAACAAGATTATTGACACCCGAAACAATGAAAATAATGAAATATTATAAATGAATGGGTGATAAGATATTATTAAAGGATCATATGTGATATTAAAATTATTAGTAGGGTTCTAGAATAAGTTAATATCTTGTTGAAAACAAATATACATTATTTAAAATCAAACTCAACCAAAATGAAGCATTAGTTAAGGGATTTCTTCTCAATTTCATTTCATTTCGGCATATTGTAATGTTATGAACCTAAATTTTCTTACATGGTGTAGATAATGCTCATTTTACATGAAATATCCTGAATAAATCATAATTAATTTTATTTTATGTTTCAATTTGAATTATTTTATATAATGGTGTTTTAATTAAAAGTTACTTAGTGGTAAATAATTTCATAACTCACTTTCTTTTAATTGGGTTATATTACTCCTTTGTTGTATTTGATATTTTATGATTATGCGTGTAATGAATTTTGAATATCTATTTTTTTATTTAAACTTTTTTATTTTTATTTATAGTTGATATAGACAATATATTCATTGACTAATTCTAACTCAACATTATGATCACTGTAAGGGTTTATTTCACAATCTCATTCTCATTAAGATTGTTTATTCCTTAATTGTAGTTGAAGAAAATTATTTGATAATTTTATAAATAAAACTATTTAATTTTATAATACTATGGTTATTAATAATATTTAAAATTAATAGTAACTTTTTCTCTCTTTGTTACATAATTTTTTTGAGAAAATGTTTTTAAGATAATCTTACTTCATTTATCTCTTCTATTGGAAATATGATCTTTTCTAAAACCATGTTTCAATGAACTATTTTCAAAAAATACTTTTAACCTTTCAAAAATTATTTATTAAATAAATTTTTAATTTTTTTTTACTTTTTTAAAAAAAATTAATGGAATATTGATATCATTTTCAAAACAATCCCTATTTGGCATTTACCAAAAATGGGAAAGGAATATTCATACCATTTTATAAACAAGGAAATTTTCTATACTTTTTATAGTGAAAAATGAATATTATTTTAACATTTATAGAATGTACAGAATTACCCACCATCAAGACCATCATTTATTTGAAACTTCCTTTATATTCTTTCAAGGTTATTTTTAAATAAAATATTTTCTCAAATATTCTGAAAAATAAAATATTTTAAATGTGTTTTTAAAAGAAATTTTTTTCTAAATGTTTTATGTTTTAAAAAGTTATTTTCAAAATAGAAATAATATTTTACTCAATAAATTTTTTAAATATATTTTTATTCATTAATTACAGAAACACATTATTTTACATGTACTCTAATAGGGACATGTTGTATTGATACCATAATTATTATTACTCTAGATGGTTTATGATAATTTTGACCAAGTATAGCATTAACATTCACTTTATTGATTCATTTTTCTATTAATTAACATCCCCTTGAATTATCCACTTTATAAAGATTAATGAACCTTAAATTTCCCAAAAATTTCTATATATTTTTCTGGGATATGTTTTTTGCTTAAAATTTATATCATTTATACAAAAGAGTTCTATATTGAAAGTCATTTGGTTTCCTAAAGGGGAGGAATATCCAAGATTATATATGCATTTCCTATAAAAGTACTAACCTATTAAAAAAGAATCAAAAAATGAGGAATAATTTCCATCAAGTTGGATACTAGGAAATCTTTTGATACCATTGATTGGAATTTCATCATCAACATTATTTATAGCTTTGGATTTATTGATAATCTTTTCATCAAAATAAAAAATATTGTTTTCTCTCCACAAATTTATATACTAATCAATGGTTCCCCAAAAGGATATGTCACTTGTATAAAAGGTGTTAGACAATTTGACCCCCTTTCTGTCATCCTTTTTGTTATTTCTGAAGACTACCTTAGCAGACTCATCACTGATTCGATTAATCATGGTACAATAAAGCCCATATTTTCCTCTATAACTTTAATTGTTCCCTCTCATATTTTATATGCTGATGACATAATTTTATTCCTTCAAGGAGATATGAAAAATCTTAAAAAAAATCAAGGATGTCCTCTCACACTACGAGTATGTCTCTAGTCAATTCATAAATTGGAAAAAGTTTTCCATTTTTTTTAGTAAACATTTTCCAACCACCAGAAAAATTGACATGATAAATGATATGGAGATAAAAGAAGGATTTTTACATTTTACCTATCTTGGGGTACTAATATTCTCAAGAAATCCCAAAAACACTTACTTCCTAAACATCTTTGATCAGATCAGTAACCATATTTCCCCCTAGAAAGGAAAAAATATATCGATGGAATGTCAAATTTGTCTTGTCAAACACACCATTTTTTCTAAAATGGTATACTATATTATGGTATACAAATGGCCCGCTAACCTTCTTAAAAAGATCAGTAGAAGAATTAAATTTTTTGTCTATAGAAAAAGCATTCTTGAAAGAAAACTTGTCACTATTCCCTGGAAAACATGGTGCACTCCCATGGATAATGGGGGCCTTGGAATTAAAAACCTTAGGCTTTTCAATGATGTTCTACAGGGTAAACATACCTGGAATATTGTGAGAAAAAAAATCTCAGACTTATGATTTTCTTCGGGGTAGATTTTATAATAACCTTAGGAAAGGCAAGCACAATTATATGGACTCGTCAATTTGGCCTTCCATCAAGCATAGATTTTCAAGAATCTTAACTAACTCTCAATGGATAGACAATAAGAATTATTCTCTTCTCTTTTGTTTAGATAACTGGAATAGAATACCTCTCTATGACATGATAGACACCATTCCTTTTTCCACCAATTCTAACATCACTGTCAATGATTGTCTGAACTCTCTTGATTTGGATCTACCTAATGAAATCTCTTTTATTATCAACAACTACACTTTTGTTAACACTAATGATTTATTAGTTTGGGAATCAGATCATAATGGTGTGCTAACCTCTAAACTTTAATATTGTCATAATGTCACTGCTACTAATAATAATGTTTCTTAGTTGAAGCATTTCAACAAAAAAATGTGTTGGTCGAAGTGGATACACAAGAGGGGGGGGGGTGAATTTAGTTCCTATAAAAATTTATGTTAAAATTATTTCCCATAAAATACCCCAATTAAAAAAAGTTAAACTATAGTGAATATATATAAAGTGTAAATTTTCAATCAGTTTCTCAATGATTGATTAGGTCTCAGTTGACTTAATCTAAAGATGAAATTAACTTTTGAAACTAACTTACTAGTTTACAATAAGTATAAACAATTTATAATTTAACTATCAAAGTAGCTTTAAAATAGTTTTGTATTTCAAAGTAATAGCAGCGGAATATGAAATAAATATATAGTATACTTATAGACTTAAATTAAAATGCACAACAAAGTTAACCAAGAGGTTTAGTCTCAAGCCGATACTTAGTAGTCTCAACAATTTATATAAATCGATCCACACCCTGGATCGGGTGTAAAAAATAGTACACTACTGTCCAGGTCCAAATACCTCTACCACAGTTCTTCGTGAAAAAAAAACAATAGCACACAGGCTGTTTAGGTCTTACTCGACCTCTACCACTATCCACAGTTGGAAACAAAGGGTTATGAAGTTTGAGTGAGGATTTCAGAATCCTCCAGTTTAGCTCAGGAGACAGTGTGTGTTTAAAATAAATAGGGTACACACACTGATCAAAATGTAAAGATTTAATCACTAAAGGAAGTGAGAAAGAGTTTAGAAAAGCTCTAGTGATTGGCAGTGCAGCTCCGGACTCGTTTGCTTGGTCAGAAAAACTCTTGAGTCCTTCTCTGGTTTCTGCTCAGAAAATAAAGTGTTGTTTTCTTCTTTGATTCTTGGTCCAGCTTAGCAGCCTGAGTGCATGAAGTGTTTGTTGTAGTTCACTCAAGATGCAGCTTGTGTTTTCCTTGAAAATGAGAAGCTTCGTGTATGTCCGGTGTTCTTGGAGTATAGATTTTTCTTCTTTCACAAATGCACCACGTTTGAATGATATTCAACTCTTTTCTTTTTCACTAGTGTGCCTTCTTAGTTCCTTGATTCTTTTTGTATGCACACTTAGTGTTCTCTAATTCTCTGCATTTCATCTAGGTCTTTGTCTTCCCTTTTTGTAGCTTTCAGCTCCGGCAAAAATGAATGATTAGTTTTTGCATGGGTACTAGGTACGGTTCCCTAAAATGACAAAAGAATTCATTAAATATCATTGAATGCATTAAAGAAATCAAATGTAATCGTTGGATTAATAAATAAATACTATTGAGAGTATAGAGTTTGACTAGTTGGTCAATTAGTAGCTCGTGTTGGTAAATGTGTATGGTAGACTTTGTGTAGTAGGCCCTTACATCGGTAGCTCTTTGATCTTGCATCGGTTTCTCTAGTTCCATCGGTAGCTCGACGTATCGGTGACTGTACTTGTATCGGTAGAATTACTCTATTGGTAAATATCTGTTAACTAGCTCTATCAGTAGACTTCTGTCTATCAGTAGCTCTTATCTGTCGGTAGCTCTGGTGTGTCGGTTCATATCAGTCGCTTCTGTGTATCATTAGGCCGATCGGTAGCTCGTATCGGTAGCTCTTAGTGTTCTGTATCGGTAGACTGAACGTATCAGTAGACTTGCTTACTGGTGGACTTATGCATATCGGTATATTTGTTCTGTCAGTAGATTGGTTTCTGTCAGTAGCTCTGTACATATTGGTAACCTTAGCTTATCGGTGACTCTGTCTATCGGTAGACTAAGTCTATCAGTAGACTGAGTACCGGTAGCTCTATATCAGTAGCTATACCCAGATTAGTGGCTTAACACTTGTCTGTCTTATGAAAAACATATCCGAATGGGTTAGAAGAACTTCATAACTCATATAAACTTAGATAGACATGGATTAACATATCTCAGTGATTATTTTAATATTATTATCATCTTGATCACAGATTGAAAGAATTAATATATAGAAAATCGTTATATTGAGATTATCAAAGTATATGAAAGCATAATTGGGATTATCAAAACAGGTGAGGTCAACAATCTCCCCCTTTTTGATAATCACAACCTATGATATTATCATTTTAAAAATAATGAGCAGTTGTACAGAGGATATGTCATTAAATACAATTATCTCAGAGAAACACTATGTTATAGAATATAAAGGATCAAAGGTGGAAGAAAATGTGATAGTATCAGAGATAAAATTAAATGTAATGATATCAAAAGTAATGTTTAGTTGCATCAAAGAGTTAGAGAAAATGGTATCAGAGGATGAAATGTAATAGTATCAGATGAGTAAAGCATGATAGCTATTCCTTAGATAAAATTTATCCCCCTTTCATTAATATCTCTCCCCATGGGTGAATATGTCTTCCTATTTGATACTTAAAGAGTATTTATCCCCCTTTGTAAAAGCTTGGTAAAATATTTCTCCCCCTTTGTGATAATCAAAAAGTGGGATACCAAAGAGAAGAGGAATAAAAATAAAAATGGGAAAAGAGATGAAAAACCAGTTTCATTTCAAGTTCCAGATAAGGTACAAAGAAATAAAAAAAATACAATGGATTCCTATCAAACAGTCTAGCCATTGGTTCAATCCATATCCTAAATGTGAGATTTTCCCTTGGGAGAAAAAGAGGATTCAGGGGAAGTGGAATCAGGTGAGGGCTTAGGAATTCCAGAAATGATTAAAGGAGGATGAGCCACAGAAACTATAAGGCCCCAGCCTTAAACCTTACTTAATCTTGAGTTATTACAAGATTACACATTGAGGATCTTTTCGGGTTTAGAGTTTTAGAGAATTAGATCATAAAACTTGCATTACATTCCACATATAAACAAAGTGGTTACATAAAGATAGTATTCTTCATTCCCATCAATGTAAACACATTTAAAATAAAACATGGATTAATTCTTGACACATCCTTGACTCTATCATCTTAGCATGTACCTTTCCTTTGACCTGTGAAAAACATTTCAAAAACATGGGATGAGCATAAAAACTCAGTATGAGTTATAAAAAAAACATGGAAAGGAAACATGAGTTCATATATACATAAGAATGAAATCATACATTACCCATAAAACATTGGCACTTTAACATACCTCATAAAATCACGAATAAATCATAGAAATCATAAGACATAAAGGTAACTTGAGGCATTCATAACATTCTTATGTAGGGAGTAACCCTCTTGGTTACGTTTGGAATACCCATCACAGTATATTCCCTAAAATCTCTTCGGAGAAACCTTAACGTTTCACTCCTTCGCGTTACCCAATGCATTGGAGAGATATAACGGGCTCACCCGCCCTTAGTTTATCACGGAACCACCCGTCTTCATAATAATGCCCAAGAACCATAACATAATCATATCACATAAAACATGCATAAAGGAAACATAAAATTTCCACATTTCAATCATGAGATATCAATAAAACACATTGATATAAAAACATTATGAAAACCATTTTCAATACTAAAATAAAAGAAAAGTAAAACATGGTATTTATTTTTCTTTTAAAAAGAAGGTATGGCTTGTAGAGGAAGCCGAAACTCAAATAACGGTCACGACGGCGGAGAAGTCGTTGTCGCCGCATACGTACGACAAAAACATTCCCTTTTGTCTTTTAGTAAACACTTCGTATAAAAAAGATTCCTTTTGAATAAATGTAAATGTCAAAGTGGTTTATACACCGTATAAAAGAAAGTTGTGTATAAAATAAAATATGCCTCAATGAAAGGAGATTGAGACGAAGTCCCATACCTCGTATCCGACTTGACCCGACCGTTCCTTAATCTCCTGAATAATAAACTTGAGTTAATCTCTACTTGATTATGAATCTTTTTCAAGTTCATTATTCCTTTTATACCATGTTATGAAAATCATGTAATCAGTTAAGTTAATAATGTTCATTTTGTCGGTATTTGGTTCTTAAGTCAAAAATAGACTTCTTACACTTACATGTTGTTAATTTGGTCAAAGGTTCATTATATCCAGAATGGTATTCATGATGTAGATATCATATATGTCATATATATCTATTACATACATGCATTTATAATATTACATAATTTAGAGGTAAGAAATGAAATGCACCGTTCATGGAGACGGTAAGCCGTACGTACGCATGAACGCCACTTCCATTTCTATTTCATATTTTATGGAATGGAATCATAATGATATAAGAGTATATTATAATTCCAGTATAATAAAATATATAATATCATTAACTTTATCCTTTACACATCCCACATATGGTATTAACGAATCAAATCACTTTTAGGGGGCGGTAGTCCGCACTTCCTAAAATGAAGATATCGTGTTTACCCATAATGGAAACCATAAAGGTATGCCCAAAATGAAAAACACAGAAGCTTAAGTAAAACATAAAAAAATTATATATCATATATAAAAATAGTGACATCATAATGGCCACCTTTGAAGGTGTTAAATGAGTGTTGAACAATCATCGTTTCGAGAGGCAGAATTTCGCCATCCACGGAAACCGTATGTTCTTTAACCATTTGATGTAGTTTTGTGAGGGTTTAGCTCAAATAAATCATATAACAACATCCTAGTATATTGAAGATACTGGTGTTGTTACAAAAGAAGTAAATAAAAAGAGTTTAGGGGGTTGGAGAAGCAAAATAAAACAAATGAACATGAGAGAACGAATTACCTTAAAAAGTGTAACTCCTTTTGATTTGAGCCTAAAGGCTTCCTTTGAAAGGATTCTGCCCAAAGAAAATCCTCTAGGATGAGGAGAGGGATGTGGAGAGAGCAAATGGGCAGGGGTTGGCTGAGCCAAAGGCTTGAAGAGTGTGTGAAATGAGGTAGAGGTGGGGGCCTTTTATAAGAGGAGAGGAGGGGCACTTTTGGAAAGTAAAGAAACATTACTTTATTTGAAAATGTGTTTCGGTTTTAAAAGGTCCCACATTGATATAATTCGTGGATAATGTGATAAGGGTTCTAAATCCACTCTTCCAATTGGTTTTGGCCATGTGTAGGTTTTAGATTTTTCATTATCATTCCATTTTATTTAAATCGTCAAATAATGATGTCATCGCTGCATCATTATTATGTCGTAAATAATTTAATTTATTTAACGTCTAAAAATCATAAAAAAAATACTATGATGTAGGAAATCTTTCATCTTTTTAATGACTATTTATAATCAAAATTTGGACTTGTATAACTCCACTTAAAAATTGTTTTTGTAAAACATATTATGTTTGTGTCATTTTCACTTTAACATTAAATAAAAAGTAATTTATGTCATTTCCCAACAAAAGTGGATCCATGGGGTCCCCAAGTTGACCCATGGCATGTCATGGTCGGCCATGACACAACCAATGAGGTTGGGACATGTGTCTAGGTCATTTCATATTATTAAAGCCTTATTTAGACCTTAAACTACCCTAATTACCACTAATCGCGATTAAGAACTTAATAAGTTACTATTCACCAAAAAATTATTTTAATCTCATTGAACCACATTTTACTTCTTAATGAAAACCATGTATGTCGGATTTTTAAAATTCAATACACATTAGTGGTAAACTTTCATTTAACTGAAAAATCAGTTTGCTTGATTACCACTTAGTGGTTTCACTATTCATCAAAAATTGAAGTTCTTCAGAAAATTACCAAAAATTCACCCTAAGCTATATTTGATATTCCGAATTCAAAAATGAAGTCTATTTTACAAAATTCAAATCATATAAGTCACATTAATTAATTTAATAATTAATTCCCGCTGCCAGAGCAAATAGCGTGTTTTTACAAAACAATAAGTATCAAAAGATTGACACCAGTTTAAGTCTAATTTCAAAGTGAAATTGATTCCAATGACCACCATTGGATAAAATGGTAAAAATATATTCTAATTTAACTTCAAAACCAATTCAAAAAATAATCTAATCATATAAATAAATTAGATTAAAAAGCAGTTTTGATGTAAAATGCAGTATTTTTCACTATTCATTAAAAAATGAATATTGTCAGAAAAATACCAAAAATTCACACAAGGTAAATTTTGATGTCCCAATCATAAAGGATAAGTTTATTTTGACAAACATAGTTTATAAAATTGTCAAAATATAGATTCAAAAATGGTTTTCCATCAAAAGGCAGTAAAACAATCTTTTAAGAATATTAGTTTATTCCATGCATAAGATTGTATTTATTTTCATTTTAAGCCTCTAAAACACTATCTTAATCATTAATAGACATGGATAAAAATATCTATTATTCATTACTTACTTGGGATGTTACATCCTTCCCCCCTTTAGAAAATTGCGTCCCCGCAATTTATTTACTTATCAAATAAATGAGGGTACTTATCCCTCATTTCATTTTCGGATTCCCATGTTGCCTCTTCAATCATGTGGTTTTTCCAAAAAACCATTACCTGGTGAATCACCTTATTCCGTAACACTTGCTCCCTGTGGTCAAGAATCTGGACCGGTTGTTCCTCATAAGATAGGTTCTCTTCCAGCTGAACTACCTCTGGACTCAAAACATGAGATGGATCTGGCATATACTTTCTCAACATCGAAACGTGAAAAACATTGTGTACCTGAGATAAACTCGGAGGTAAAGCCACTCGGTATGCAACTGATCCAACTCTCTCTAGAATTTTGTATGGTCCAACAAACCTTGGACTCAACTTTCCTTTCTTACCAAATCTCATCACACTTTTCCAAGGAGAAACCTTGAGAAAAACATGATCACCTACCTCGAAAGATAGATCCTTCCTCCGGTTATCCGCATAACTCTTCTGCCTGCTCTGAGCTGTTCTCATGTGTTTCTGAATCAGATGAACTTTTTCTGCCATCTCTTCTACCAATTATGGTCCCATCAACTTTCTTTCACCCACTTCATCCCAGAAAGCTGGAGTTTGACACCGCTTCCCATATAATGCCTGAAATGGTGCCATCTGTATACTGGAATGAAAACTGTTATTATATGAAAACTCAACCAAAGAAAGATGTTGGTCCCAACTTCCCTGATAATCCATAGAACAAGCTCGTAGCATATCCTCCAATGTCTGGATTGTTCGTTCTGACTGCCCATCTGATTGAGGATGAAAAGCTGTACTAAAATTTAATTCAGTACCCAACGACTTCTGAAGGCCTTTCCAAAAGTTAGAAGTAAACCTTGGATCACGATATGATACAATGGAGAGAGGAACTCCATGTAACCTGACTATCTCTTTAAGATACAAACGAGAAAGTTGATCAAGAGATAAAGTATCTCGTATAGCAAGGCAATGAGCAGATTTGGTCAAGCGATCAACAATAACCCAGATTGCATTATTACCTCGAGATGTCTTCGGTAATCCAACAACAAAGTCCATGGATATATTCACCCATTTCCACTCTGGCACTGGTAAAGGCTGAAGCATCCCTTTCGGTAACTGCCTCTCTGCTTTAACCTGCTGACAAGACAAACACTTCACAGTAAAATCAGCAATGTCTCTTTTCATTCCATCCCACCAGTAATACTCCCGCAGATCTCTATACATCTTAGTACTGCCCGGATGAACTGAAAACGGATAACTATGAGCTTCACATAACAACTCTCTCTTCAACTGTGAATCACAAGGCACACAAAATCTCTTCCCAAATCTCAAAACGCAATCATTATCAAAGTTGAATTCAGGCAACTTACCTTTCTGAACCAGCTCTACCTGTTTCTGAAACTCACTATCTTGCTTCTGTGCTTGCTTGATTCTATCTGATAGAGAAGATCTCACTGATACCTGAAAAAAAACAGAAGGACTTCCTGCACCAACAACTTCTATGCCAAAGTTCATCAAATCGTTAACCAAAGGATATGTTCCAAACGCAACATTGTTAATGAAGCATTACTTTTTCGACTCAAAGCATCAGCCACTTTATTTGCTTTTCCCGGATGGTAATGAATTGTACAATCATAATCCTTGATTAATTCCAGCCATCTCCTTTGTCTCATGTTTAACTCTTTCTGAGTGAATATATACTTTAAACTTTTGTGATCGGTATATATTTCACACTTTACTCCATACAAATGATGCCTCCAAATTTTTAAAGCAAAAACAACAGCAGCTAATTCCAAATCATGTGTAGGGTAATTTAACTCATGAGTTTTCAACTGTCGTGAAGCATAAGAAATTACCTGATCATTCTGCATTAGGAAGCAACCAAGTCCTTTCAATGAAGCATCACTGTATATAACAAACTCACCATTCCTGGAAGGTAGTGCCAAAACTGGAGCATTCACCAATCTTCTTTTCAATTCCTGAAAGAAATCATCACATTATTTTGTCCAGATAAACTTAACACCCTTCCGAGTTAGCTTAGTCATTGGACTAGATAACCGTGAAAAATTTCTAACAAACCTTCGGTAATAGCCCGCCAAACCAAGGAAGCTACGAATCTCAGTTACATTTGTGGGTCTTGGCCATTCTTCCACAACTTTTGTTTTTGCAGGATCAACAGTTATTCCATCTTTAGAAACAATGTGACCAAAGAAAGAAATTTGTTCTAACCAAAACTCACACTTGATGAATTTCCCATACAGTTTCTTTTCTTTTAAGGTTTGCAAGATAACCCTTAAATGTTTTTCATGCTCCTCTTTACTTTTAGAAAACACCAAAATATCATCAATGAAAACCACCACAAACTTATCCAAGAACTCATGGAAAATTCTATTCATTAAGTCCATGAATACAGAAGGTGCATTGGTTAGCCCAAAAGGCATTACTACAAATTCATAATGGCCATATCTCGTACGGAACGTGGTCTTCGGAATATCTGCCTCCTTGACCTTCAGCTGATGGTACCCCGATCTCAAGTCAATATTTGAAAAAAACTGAGCTCCCTGGAGCTGATCAAACAAATCATCGATATGAGGGAAAGGATATTTGTTCTTAACAGTGATATTATTCAAGGCTCTATAATCAATGCAAAGTCTCATAGAACCATCTTTCTTTTTAACAAATAAAACAGGAGCACCCCATGGTGATGTGCTAGGTCTAATGAAACCTTTCTCTAATAAATCTTGCAATTGCTCCTTCAACTCTAAAAGTTCAATTTGTGCCATTCGATAAGGGGGTTTTGAAATTGGTTTAGCATCAGGAACTAAGTCAACAATAAACTCAACTTCCCGATCTGGTATTATTCCAGGCAAGTCATCAGGAAAAAAATCAGGATACTCATTTACCACTGGCACATCATTAATCTGAACAGTTCCTTTATTTTCAATGACGTGTTCAAGGTAACATTCATTTCCATCTTTTACAAGTTTCTCGGCCTCTTGATATGTTATCAAAAGTAAGGGTTCATTCTTGTAAACAAACTGAAAGTCTTTCTGAAAAGAAACTTCTTTAGCTCTACAGTCAATCTTAGCATGGTAAATAGAGAGCCAATCCATACCCAGGATAACATCAAACTCTACTAGAGGTAGAACAATAAGGTTTTCAAGTAGGTTCTTTCCACAGATAAGGATAGGAAGATTCTTATAAATTCTTTTTGCCTCGACACTTCCCCCAGGTGTTTTTACCAAAAGTTCAGGAGTCATTTCTCAAGATGGTATTCCCATTTTACTAGAATAGGTTTCAGAGATGAAAGAATGTGTAGACCCCGAATCAAACAACACACTGGCATAATCTGAAAAAACAAACAAAGTACCTGATACAACTTCATTTGATGGAACGACATCTGCTGAAGTAGTTGCAAAGGATTTCACCACCCCTTTCTGCTTGTAGTCTAACTTCTTCCCATCACTCAAGCTCCTTGTCGGACACTCGTTTGCATAGTGACCCATCTCATTGCACTTATAACATTTCACTAACTGTAAGTAAAATTTGTTCTTACCTTCACCTAGATACTTTTCAGTGCAATCACGAGCCTTATGTCCCATCACACCACATCGGTAGCACTTTCCAGAATTCAGAAGACATTCCCCAGCATGCCTTTTGCCACATTTATCACAAACAGGAAACTTAGTTCTCTTACCATCAGAATTTTTTAAAGAATTCTTACCTTTCTCCTGCCACCTCGGTCACTTCTTCTGCTGGTTGTTATAGAACACTTGGTCATCGGCAAACTCCATTTCCACCTCCTCAGCACATCGAACAAGATTTTCATAACTTTTAAACTCACGAGAATCTAATGACCTTCGATACTTTGGCTTTAATCCTGAGTAAAAACGATTGATTTTACTATCAAGGTCCCGGATAAAATTTGGAGCATACCTTGCCAATCGAGTGAACCTTTCTTCATAGGCAGCCACTGAGTCTTCCTCTTGCCTCAATTCCAAGAATTTCTTTTCCATCCTAAGTCGAACAGCCTTAGGAAAATAATTCTCAAGAAACATACCTTTGAATTCATCCCAGTCAAGAGAATCAATCTCATCGGCGTCCCTGATATTTTTAACCATAGACCACCACTGATCTGCTTCACCCTCCAAACGGTAAATAGCAAGACTAACCTTTTGATTGTCTGAACACCCCATGACATCAAAAATCTTCTCCAGTGCTTTAATCCACCCTTCAGCTAGTACAGGGTCAGATGATCCTCTGAATGATGGGGGATGTTGCCTCATGAAATGTTCCACCACTAACATGTTCCTCTGCAGTTGATCTGGCTGATCTTGTGCATGGATACCACCGCCATTTATCGCTTGAGTCAACTGCTCCATTACTGCAACAAACTGTTCAGTTCCAATTCCGACCATTTCTGGATGCTGATTCGGAAGGTTATTTCCTTCTGTATGCCTTCCTAGCACTGCTTCCCTATTTCCTCTGCGGAAAACCATTCTGAACAAACATGTCTTAGATGAAGCAACATGGTAATCTTTAAATGTTATATCATTTCAAAAAAATAATATATTTTTGGATAATCATTTAATAGAATTCTAACTCCTAAAGTTATCTAAACCGACCTTTGATACCAACTATAAGGCCCCAGCCTTAAACCTTACTTAATCTTGAGTTATTACAAGATTACACATTGAGGATCTTTTCGGGTTTAGAGTTTTAGAGAATTAGATCATAAAACTTGCATTACATTCCACATATAAACAAAGTGGTTACATAAAGATAGTATTCTTCATTCCCATCAATGGAAACACATTTAAAATAAAACATGGATTAATTCTTGACACATCCTTGACTCTATCATCTTATCATGTACCTTTCCCTTGACCTGTGAAAAACATTTCAAAAACTTGGGATGAGCATAAAAACTCAGTATGGGTTATAAAAAAAACATGGAAAGGAAACATGAGTTCATATATACATAAGAATGAAATCATACATTACCCATAAAACATTGGCACTTTAACATACCTCATAAAATCACGAATAAATCATAGAAATCATAAGACATAAAGGTAACTTGAGGAATTCATAACATTCTTATGTAGGGAGTAACCCTCTTGGTTACGTTTGGAATACCCATCACAGTATATTCCCTAAAATCTCTTCGAGGAAACCTTAACGTTTCACTCCTTCGCGTTACCCAATGAATTGGAGAGCTATAACGGGCTCACCTGCCCTTAGTTTATCACGGAACCACCCGTCTTCATAATAATGCCCAAGAACCATAACATAATCATATCACATAAAACATGCATAAAGGAAACACAAAATTTACACATTTCAATCATGAGATATCAATACAACACATTGATATAAAAACATTATGAAAACCATTTTCAATACTAAAATAAAAGAAAAGTAAAACATGGTATTAATTTTTCTTTTAAAAAGAAGGTATGGCTTGTAGAGGAAGCCGAAACTCAAATAATAGTCACGACGGTGGAGAAGTCGTTGTCGCCGCATACGTACGACAAAAACATTCCCTTTTGTCGTTTAGTAAACACTTCGTATAAAAAATATTCCTTTTGAATAAACGTAAAAGTCAAAGTGGTTTATACACCATATAAAAGAAAGTTGTGTATAAAATAAAATATGCCTCAATGAAAGGAGATTGAGACGAAGTCCCATACCTCGTATCCGACTTGACCCGACTGTTCCTTAATCTCCTGAATAATAAACTTTAGTTAATCTCTACTTGATTATGAATCTTTTTCAAGTTCATTATTCCTTTTATACCATGTTATGAACATCATGTAATCAGTTAAGTTAATAATGTTCATTTTGTCGGTATTTGGTTCTTAAGTCAAAAATAGACTTCTTACACTTACATGTTGTTAATTTGGTCAAAGGTTCATTATATCCAGAATGGTATTCATGATGTAGATATCATATACGTCATATATATCCAGTACATACATGAATTTATAATATTACATAATTTAGAGGTAATAAATGAAATGCACCGTTCATGGAGACGGTAAGCCGTACGTACGCATGAACGCTACTTCCATTTCTATTTCATATTTTATGGAAAGGAATCATAATGATATAAGAGTATATTATAATTACAGTATAATAAAATATATAATATCATTAACTTTATCCTTTACACATCCCACATATGTTATTAACGAATCAAATCACTTTTAGGGGGCGGTAGTCCGCAGTTCCTAAAATGAAGATATCGTGTTTACCCATAATGGAAACCATAAAGGTATGCCCAAAATGAAAAAAACAGAAGCTTAAGTAAAACATAAACATATTATATATCATATATAAAAATAGTGACATCGTAATGGCCACCTTTGAAGGTGTTAAATGAGTGTTTAACAATCATCGTTTCGGGAGGCAGAATTTCGCCATCCACGGAAACCGTATGTTATTTAACCATTTGATGTAGTTGTGTGAGAGTGTAGCTCAAATAAATCATATAACAACATACTAGTATATTGAAGATACTGGTGTTGTTACAAAAGAAGTAAATAAAAAGAGTTTAGGGGGTTGGAGAAGCAAAATAAAACAAATGAACATGAGAGAACGAATTACCTTAAAAAGTGTAACTCCTTTTGATTTGAGACTAAAGGCTTCCTTTGAAAGGATTCTGCCCAAAGTGAATCCTCTAGGATGAGGAGAGGGATGTGGAGAGAGCAAATGGGCAGGGTTTGGCCGAGCCAAATGCTTGAAGAGTGTGTGAAATGAGGTAGAGGTGGGGGCCTTTTATAAGAGGAGAGGAGGGGCACTTTTGGAAAGTAAAGAAACATTACTTTATTTGAAAATGTGTTTCGGTTTTAAAAGGTCCCACAATGATATAATTCGTGTATAAGGTGATAAGGGTTCGAAATCCACTCTTCCAATTGGTTTTGGCCATGTGTAGGTTTTAGATTTTTCATTATCATTCCATTTCATTTAAATCGTCAAATAATGATGTCATCGCTGCATCATTATTATGTCATAAATAATTTAATTTATTTAATGTCTAAAAATCATAAAAAAATACTATGATGTAGGAAATCTTTTCAGCTTTCCAATGAGGATTTATAATCAAAATTTGGACTTGTATAACTCCACTTAAAAATTGTTTTTGTAAAACATATTATGTTTGTGTCATTTTCACTTTAACATTAAATAAAAAGTAATTTATGTCATTTCCCAACAAAAGTGGATCCATGGGGTCCCCAAGTTGACCCATGGCATTTCATGGTCGGCCATGACACAACCAATGAGGTTGGGACATATGTCTAGGTCATTTCATATTATTAAAGCCTTATTTAGACCTTAAACTACCCTAATTACCACTAATCGCGATTAAGAACTTAATAAGTTACTATTCACCAAAAAATTATTTTAATCTCATTGAACCACATTTTACTTCTTAATGACAACCATGTATGTCGGATTTTTAAAATTCAATACACATTAGTGGTAAACTTTCATTTAACTGAAAAATCAGTTTGCTTGATTACCACTTAGTGGTATCACTATTCATCAAAAATTGAAGTTCTTCAGAAAATTACCAAAAATTCACCCTAAGCTATATTTGATATTCCGAATTCAAAAATGAAGTCTATTTTACAAAATTAAAATCATATAAGTCACATTAATTAATTTAATAATTAATTCCTGCTGCCAGAGCAAATAGCGTGTTTTTACAAAACAATAAGTATCAAAAGATTGACACCAGTTTAAGTATAATTTCAAAGTGAAATTGATTCCAATGACCACCATTGGATAAAATGGTAAAATTATATTCTAATTTCACTTCAAAACCAATTCAAAACATAATATAATCATATAAATAAATTAGATTAAAAAGCAGTTTTGATGTAAAATGCAGTATTTTTCACTATTCATTAAAAAATGAATATTGTCAGAAAAATACCAAAAATTCACACAAGGTAAATTTTGATTTCCCAATCATAAAGGATAAGTTTATTTTGACAAACATAGTTTATAAAATTGTCAAAATATAGATTCAAAAATGGTTTTCCATCAAAAGGCAGTAAAACAATCTTTTAAGAATATTAGTTTATTCCATGCATAAGATTGTATTTATTTTCATTTTAAGCCTCTAAAACACTATCTTAATCATTAATAGACATGGATAAAAATATCTATTATTCATTACTTACTTGGGATGTTATAGAAACTGTTCCTCGTCTTTACTGAAGAGTCCTTTGTGTGATCATAGGTGTGAGGCTTCCAATTTCTTGGGTAAGAGTCATCTGAACTGGAGAAGCAGTAGAGGCAGAGGCAGGCAAAGCAGGAGGGACAATTACTGGCCTAGCATCAACATGCAGAAAAGGCAGCAACAGATTTCTGAAATCCATAATTATTCATCCTACTCTCTCTTTAGTGGATACGAAGTCATCCTTGTTCTCTATAAACCTGTCCAATGCTGGATTCAATTCCGTTAGCTTACTAACTTGTTCCCTGAAAGCTTGATTGACTGGAGGAAGCTTCATATTTTCCAACATAAGTTTGAAGTGATTATTGAGTTGATTTTTGGTAAAAATCTTAGAGAAATATGATTCCACCTTATCTTTCACTTCTTTATGAGAGGAAAATGCTTCTCTCATATAGTATTGGACTATATTCATTATTTCTCCAGCTGAATCTCTGGTAGAGAGCACAACTCTGCTCAGCTCGGATGAGTCCACAGAGCCACTGGTTGAAACTGAACCAAGCTCCTCCTTCATCACAGCTCGAAACTGATTCAAATCCATGGAAGGTTTAGATGCAATAGAACCAACAGAGAAAGATATAGTCTCTTTGAATATTTTGGTCAACCCACTAATAAGATTTTGAACTTGGGAATCCTAGGTTTTAATATGATCTTTCATAGAAGTTTTGAAACCATCAAACACTGAAACCATCTGTCTTACCACACTCTTTACATAGGATAAGTCCTTGTCTGCTTGGGATTTTGAGCTCATGTAAGATTCCAAAGAGATAACCAATTTCTTTAATGCTTCAAGATATTTTTCAAGTCTAGAAACTTGAGCCTGGTAGTCTTTAACTTCTTCCACTATTTCTACCAGGAAGGTTGAAAAATTACAACCTAGAGAGAGTTCAAAAGATCTTTCCAACATCCTCATCTCTACAGAAAAACAAAGCTTCATCTCAGTAACTGAGGCATTAAAATATTCTTTCAGCTCATCCTTCCTGGATTCCAGATCATCCCTTGTGATCATACCAGCAGGTGCAACTACAGTGGGTACTCTTTCCGATGCTAAACTGACCACTAAGTCAGTCATGATCGATTGAACTAAAGAGACCAGAGAAACTTCCATATTCTTTACCTCTTCCAAAAAAACTATCCTTAAGATTTTTCTTTAAAGTATCCAGGTCATTTTATTCAGACTACATCTTTAAGCAACAACTTAGATTCAATATTACAAACAATATTTGGTCTATTGTGAGATGCCTCATTATCTGAATCTGGATAGTCTAAACCACAGACTAAAAAACCTGGGTCTTCTTCCCAATCTTCAATTCCCTCACCCACTTTAACACTTCCAACATTTTGTTTGATGCTCCCCCTCAATAGGTGCATCCTCAATTAGAATAACAGCATTCTCAGCAACATTCTCAGCAGCATTCTTAGCAGGTCTTTCATCCTGAGGAGAATCTTCCACTATCAATTCTTCCTCTGCAATAGCAGGAGGGTCTTCTGGATTAGGTAAGGGTATGTCGACCTCATTTGCATCCATAGTAGGAACTAAGAATTGACCAATCACTGGACTCAGGCTCAAATCAGCTGACAAAGATGCTTCACTTTCATGAACATCTTCTTCATTCTCTACAGCAGCCACTTCAACATCCTCTAAATCAGTTTCTTCTTTATCTGATTTATGTTGATCTAGATCTTTAGGAGCTGGACTAGGAGGTAAGTAAAGATCTCCTCCTTCTTCAGCAGAGGACTCTTCCTCTTCTAAATCATCATTGTATTCTATCTCTTCTTCATCAGGTCCCAGACCTGGATCCCTCATATCCTTTGGTCTTGAAGGATGATCCACAGGATTGAATTTGTCATATACCTTCTGGTCATCATTGACCCATTCTCCTCTCAAAGGGTTCCAATTGATCCTCATGTATTTTATCACAGTAGAGGTGATACAAAAGTTATTCTTCACTACTACTGTCTCATCTTGAGACTCAGCTACCCCTTTTACTTTAATCATCACAGAGATCAATTTAGAAAAGAATAGGGCATTTGTCTTTGATTTTAGCCTCATCATATCTTCCATTTGGATCATCATCAATCTACACAAATTAACCTTTAAAAAATGTCTTAAGAGGTTCAGAAGATAGATATACTGATATCTCAAATTGGAAAAGTCTCCTATCCTCGGTATCAAGACATGTTGAATGAATTTGAACAACAATGTATTCTCTCCATCCATTTCTGCAGAAACTACTTGTCTTTGACTTCCATCACCAGTCATCTCTTCCAAAGCAGTCTCATAGTCGAAAATGTCACTGGTAGGTGGCATGGCTCTCGAGGCATATCCAGATACTCATTCATGTGGAACTTTCAAGCATTAATCTCATTCAACAGATGAAAACGAAATCTCCTTTCCATTCACAAAATAGGTTACTCGATTTTCATTCATCGATTTCTCAAAGGTTACAAAATCGTAAAATTGTTTCACTAATTTTGGAAAGTAGGGACCATTGTTGTTCGAAAAACACTCTACCCATTTTTTATCTTCAAGTACTTTGAGCACCAAGGATTTTCTAGGTAGAAGCCATTCTACACACAGCTCCTTTTCAATCACAATAACTCAATTTTGCAGATGAGGATTCACTGGTCATCTCGCCGACCTAGTTCTAGCAACACTACCACTACCACTTGCTTCTTTCTCAGTCTTCTGCTTCTTTGATTTTGTCTCAACAGAGTCATCTCTGACGGTAGAAAGTTTGGTTTTTTCCATTGCTGGTTCGAAGGATTTAGAGTTCACTAAGGATTTAGGAGCTAAGGTTTAAGGGTAAAGGTTCAAGGCTCGGTGGATTGAGAAGTAGCTCTGACTTTAGTTTTATCATTTAGGAATCATAAAATAAATAAAAAAAATGAAATAAAGTAAAAACGATTTAGATTCTGGTGGCAGACAAAAGTTTTAAAATAGCGCACTCATCGGTAGGGTCTATCAGTGAGAATTCCTATTAGTGAGGGTTACATCGGTGAGAATTTCACATCGGTGAGAATTTGACATCGGTGAGAATTTCACATCGGTGAGAATTTCACATTGGTGAGATTAACTACCGATCAAGGTTAAACATACCTAACTCATGTCTAATGCAACTTAACCTATTTGAACTCAATGGTTTAGTGAAGATGTCAGCTAATTGATGTTCAGTACTTATAAACTCAAGAATTATATCACCCTTTTGGTAATGATCTTTCAAGAAATGGTGCCTTACATCAACGTGTTTGGTCCTAGAGTGAGACACAGGGTTCTTAGAGATATTTATTGCACTAGTGTTGTCACAGTTGATTGAAACATGCTTAAAGTCATATCCATAGTCCAAAAGAGTGTGTTTCATCCATAGAATTTGTGCACGGCAACTACCAGCAGCTATGTACTCTACTTCGGCAGTGGATAATGCTACAGAATTATGCTTTTTACTACACCAAGATACTAAGGATTTTCCCAATAAGTTAAATGTTCCTGAAGTGCTTTTTCTATCCAGCTTGCAACTAGCAAGATCAACATCTGAATAACTCATTAACTCAAAGGGTTGTCCTTTTAGGTAAAACAAACATAAGTTTAAAGTATGTTTAAGATAATTAAAAATTCATTTAACAGCAAGAAAATGAGATTCTTTTGGATTAGCTTACAATCTTGCACACATACACACACTAAACCTAATATCTGGTCGACTAGCAGTAAGGTAAAGTAAGCTTCCAATCATACCTCTGTAATTGGTTTGATCCACTGGTTTCCCATTTTCATCAGTATCTAATTTACAAACAGTACTCATAAGAGTTTCACTTTCCTTAATACTATCCAACCCAAAACGTTTTAAGAGATCCTTTGTATATTTACTTTGATTCAAAATAATACCATATTTATTTTGGAAAACTTGAAATCCATGAAAATATTTAAGTTCTCCCATTAAACTCATTTCAAACTCATTTTGCATACATTTCGAAAAATCAGTACATAAAGAGTGTTTGGAAGATCCAAAAAAAATATCATCAACATAGATTTGTACTATTAAAACATCTTTAGAAATCCTTTTAATAAAAAGAGTTGGATCAGCAATCCATTTAGTAAAACTTTTTGAAATAAGAAAATTACTAAGTCTATCATACCAAGCTCTTGGAGCATGTTTTAGACCGTATAATGCTTTAAGAAGTTAAAACACTTGATTTGGAAAATGAGGATTAGTAAATCCAGTTGGTTGTTCAACAAAAACAACTTCAATTATAAAACCATTTAGAAAACCACTTTTGACATCCATTTGATATAACTTGAAATTCAGATGAGCAACATAGACAAGTAAGATCCTAATGGCTTCTAATCTGGCTACAAGTGAAAAGGTTTCCTCATAGTCTATACCTTCCTCTTGACTATATCCTTGTGCAACTAGCCTAACTTTGCTTCTAACTATGTTTCCGGACTTATCAACTTTGTTTCTAAAAACCCATTTAGTTCCTATTGTTAAAGTGTCCTTAGGTCTGCCAACTAATTCCTAGAATTTGTTTCTTTCAAATTGATTTAACTCTTCTTGTATAGCCATTACCCAAAATTCAACATTGAGAGCATCATTGACATTTTTAGGTTCTTGCTATGAAAGAAAGGCTTGATGTTCAACCTGATTTCTTAGAGAATCTCTAGTCTGTGTCCCTCTATCAAGATTACCTACAAAAGCATCCAAAGGATGATTCTTTAGAATCCTTGTTGATCTAATAAAGGTAGGACTACAAATTTCAGGTTCATCTCCAAGTTCGGGTTCTATACCATCAGATTCTAGAATATGTCCAAAACTGGATGTTTTTACAGTAGGTTCTTTAGATTTATCATTAAGGTCCATAACACTCAATTCTTCCTCATGATTTTCAAGAGAGGTTTTAGGCTCATGTGGATCAGTTTCATCAAACTTGTTGTAAACAGATTCTTCCACACATTTGGTTCTTTTATTATAGACTCTATAGGCTTTGCTAGTTAAAGAATATCCAAGAAAAATTCCTTCACCACTCTTAGAAGCAAACTTGTCCAGATTATCCTTGGTATTAAGAATACAAACTTTGCAGCCAAAGACTCTAAAGTAACTAACTTTAGGTTTTCTATTATTCCACAACTCATATGGGGTCTTCTTAAGAACTGGTCTAATTAAGACTATTAATAATATAACAAGCTGTATTTACAGCTTCAGCCCAAAATTAAATAGGCAGGTCATATTCATTAAGCATGGTTCTGGCTATTTCTTGAAGGGTTCTATTCCTTCTTTCTCCCACACCATTCTGCTGAGGTGTCCTAGGAGTAGAAAAGTTGTGACTATAGCCATTGTGTGAGTAATAAGATTCAAACTCTTGATTTTCAAACTCACGGCCATGATCACTTCTCAGGGTTTTAATCTTATGTCCACTAAGATATTCTACAGATTTGGAGTATTTAACAAAGTAAGAAAAAGCTTCAATTTTGTGAGTTAATAAGTATACCCAAGTATATCTAGAAAATTCATCTACTAGAACATAGACATAGTGCTTCCCATTTAAAATAGAAACTCTTGAAGGTCCAAACAAGTCTATGTGAGCCAACTCGAGAGGTTGAGAAGTTGAAACTTCTTTCTTTGATTTAAAAGAAACTTTATGTTGCTTTCCCTTTTGACAGGGATTACAAACTTTGTTATTTGGGAATTCTAGTTTAGGTAGGTCACTAATTAAGTTTTTCCTAGTTAAATTTTCTAAGTTAATAGATGTTGCAGTGTCCTAATCTTCTGTTCCAAAGCCACGATTCTCTATGAAAATAATTTAAACAAGTAACATTTTGCTTAGGTAAAGAATTTAAATCAACTACATAAAAATTTTCATTTCGAAAAGTAGAAAATAATAAATCATTTTGATAATTAAAAACATTACAGGAATCATTTTCAAATTTCACATTAAATCCATCATCACATAATTGAGAAATACTTAATAGGTTATACTCAAGTCCATCAAAAAATAAAACTTTAGAAATTAAAACTGAATTAGAGTTACCAATCTGGCCTAGGCTGATGATTTTTCCTTTAAAATTATCACCAAAGGTGACATGGCCTCCATCAACCTTTATTAAACTTTTTAAACATGAATAATATCCAGACATATGTCTTGAACATCCACTTTCCAAGTACCATACCTTCTTGTGATAACTCTTTAAGCATGTTTCCTACAAAACAGATTTAGATAGGAAATGATTTTGGTACCCAGATCTTCTTGGGTCTAGAAAGGTTAGAAATAAAAGCTTTAGGTACCCATATTTGTCTTATGGGTCTCATATAATTTATAGAATCAATATATTTTTAAAGATAAACTTTATTTGATCTATAACCATATGAATAACTGGTTGAAGCATAGGGATTTGTAGAACTTGAACTAGCAGTATTCTGTCTAGAATTAGGAATAAATCTATTCTTAATAAGTTGTCTCTTTCTTGGTTTGTAGCCTATTCCAGTAGTTTATTTTGGTGCCACTTTCTTTCCTAGCATTTGAGTTAGTGTATCCTTTCCATTTTTAAACTTATCTAAGTATTTTCTAAGTTGCTTATTTGACATTTTCAGTTCTGTATTTTCCTTTAATATTTGAGCATTCTTCTCTTTTTTGATAGTAAGTTCGGTTTTAACAGTAGTAGTGAGAGCATGATGTTTCTTCAATGATTTTTATTTATCCTTAATTTCATTGCATGTCTCTTCTAGCATATTATAGTATTCAAATAATTCCTCACTAGTCATGTTTTCAGAATTAGAATCAGAGTCTGCATCATCTCCAGAATAATAGGAATTTAAAACAGAAGTATCTAAAGTTACCTCAGATGTGTTGTTCATGAAACACATGTTGGCATGATTCTTCTCAGAATCATTAACTTCAGATTCACTTGTGCTGTCCTCTGAAGCACTCCAGGTTGCTTTCATAGCTTTATTTTACTTCTTGTCCTTATAATCATATTTCTTTTTGACTTTTAATTTTGGACAATCAGACTTGATGTGTCCTTTCCATTTACACTCATAGCAGACTATTTCATCATTCTTGTCACCTTTCTTCCAATCCTTCTTACACTGTCCCTTGTAATCATACTTTCCTTTTTAGTTAGATTTCCTGAATAATTTCTTCTTCCTATAAAACTTCTTGATTATCATGGCTATTTGAGCCATCTCAGCATCACCATCAGAGTCTGAATCTTCACTTGTTGAACTTTCAGTTTGTATTTTCATTTTTTCCTTGTCTTTACTCTTAGAGGTGGTAGACTTGAAAGCTATGTATTTTCTCTCAGGTTCATCAACTTTCTCCTTATTCACCTTGAGTTCTTCCTCATACATCATTAATTTACCAATAATCTCTTTTACTGGCAGTGCTCCAATGTCACATGACTCTCTGATTGAAACAGAAGTGCCCCTCCATCGTTCTCGCAGACATCTCAGTATCCTCATAATTTGTTCCTTAGCTGGAACAACTTTTTGAAGTGAACTCATTGTATTGACAACCTCATTAAAACTGAGATACATATCAGAAATAGGTTCATCAGTTTTCATTTTAAAATTTTCATATTTAATAGTATAAGTATTCAATCACATTTCTTTAACATTGGTTGTTCATTCATGAGAAACACCCAATGTATCCCATATTTCATAAGAAGTTTTGCAAGCATAAATTCTATTAAACTCTTTATCTCTTAAAGAACAGTACAACGCATTCATGGATTTATAGTTATTATTGTAAGAAGTCTTTGTAGGTTCATAACAATTTGTTCTTTGAGTTTTTGGAATTTTAAATTGTGATTCTATAGCAGTCCAAATATCAAAACCTATGCTTTCTAAATGAGATTTCATTTTTAGTTTCCACTGGGCATAGTTTGTTCCATTGAAGAAAGGTGGCTGGTTAGTAGCAGTACCCTCTAGTATATTATCTATAGGTAGATTTTAGAAAATAGTTTTAAAGAGGTAAAATTTAGAACTGACAGAAATTTAAGATCTTTAAAGATGCAACTAAAATCACAGTAAAAAAACATATTGTTTTGAAATCTTTGAAAAGAAACAACTCCTCTGATACCAAATGTTGGTCGGAGTGGATACTCAAGAGGGGGGTGAATTGAGTTCCTATAAAAATTTCTGTTAAAATTATTTCTCTTAAAATCCCCGAATTTGAAAACAAAGTTAAATTGTAGTGAATATATACAGAGTGTAAATGTTCAATCAGTTTATCAAAGATTGATTAGGTCTCAGTTCACTTAATCTGAAGATTAAATTAACTTTTGAAACTAACTTACTAGTTTATAATAAGTATAAACACTTGCTAATTTAACTATCAATGTAGATTTAAAATAATTTTGTATTTCAAAGTAATAGTAGTGGAATGTGAAATAAATATATAGTATACTTATAGACTTAAATTAAAATGCACAGCAAAGTTAACCAAGAGGTTCCGTCTCAAGCCGAGACTTAGTCCTCTCAACAATTTATATAAATTGATCCACACCTTGGATTGGAGGTAAACAATAGTACACTACTATCCAGGTCCAAAGACCTCTACCACAGTTCTTAGCAGAAAAAACAAACCACAACACACAGTTTGTTCAGGTCTTACTCGACCTCTACCACTATCCACAGTGGGAAACAAAGGGTTATGAAGTTTGAGTGAGGATCTAAGAATCTTCCAGTTTAGCTTAGGAGACAGTGTGTGTGTAAAATAAATAGGGTACACACACTGCTCAAAATGTAAAGATATAATCACAAAAGTAAGTGAGAAAGAGTTTAGAAAAGATCTAGTGATTGGTAGTGCATCTCCGGACTCGTTTGGTTGGTCAGAAAAACTTATGAGTCCTTCTTTAGTTTCTGCTCAGAAAATAGAGTATCGTTTTCTTATTTGATTCTCCATCCTGCTTAGCAGCCTGAGTGCATAAAGTGTTTGTTGTAGTTCACTCAAGATGCAGCTTGTGTTATCCTTGAAAATAAGTAGCTTTGTGTATGTCCAGTGTTCTTGGAGTATAGATTTTTCTTATTTCACAAATTCACCACGTTTGAATGATATTCAGCTCTTTTTTTTCACCAGTGTGCCTTCTTAGTTCCTTGATACTTGTTGTATGCACACTCAGTGTTCTCTACTTCTCTGCATTTCAGCTAGGTCTTTATCTTCCCTTTTTGTAGCTTTCAGCTCTGAAAAAAAGGAATGATTAGTTTTTGCATGGGTACTAGGTAAGGTTCCCTAACATGAGAACAGAATTCATTAAATATCATTGAATTCATTAAAGACATCAAATTTAACCATTAGCATAATAAATAAATAGTATTGAGATTATAGAGTTTGAATGGTTGGTTAATTAGTAGCTCGTGTTGGTAAATGTGTATGGTAGACTTTGTGTAGAAGGTCCTTCCATCAGTAGCTCTTTGATCATGCATCAGTTGCTCTAGTTCCATCGGTAGCTCGATGTATCAGTGACTGTACTTGTATCAGTAGACTTACTCTATCAGTAACTTTCTGTGAACTGGCTCTATCGGTAAACTTCTGTCTATCGGTAGCTCTTGTCTGTCGGTAGCTCTAGTGTGTCGGTTCATATCAGTCGTGTCTTTGTATCATTAGGCTGGTCGGTAGCTCCTATCGGTAGCTCTTATTGTTCTGTATCGGTAGACTGAATCTGTTGGTAGACTTTCTTACCGGTTGACTTATGCATATCGGTAGACTTGTTCTGTCGATAGCTCAGTTTCTGTCAGTAGCTCTGTACATATCGGCAACCTTAGCTTATCGGTGACTCTGTCTATCGGTAGACTAAGTCTATCGGTAGACTGAGTACTGGTAGGTCTATATCAGTAGCTATACCCAGATTAGTGGATTAACACTTTTCTGTCTTATGCAAAACTTATCCGAATGGGTTAGAAGAACTTCATAACTCATATAAACATAGATAGACATGGATTAACATATCTCAGGGTTTATTTTAATATTATTATCATCTTGATCACAGATTGAAAGAATTAATACATATAAAATCATTAGATTGATATTATCAAAGTATATGAAAGCATAATTGGTATTATCAAAACAGGTGAGGTCAACAAAATGGATTAGACCATCACATCTCACCCTTGTTTGAAGAATTACTCAAAATTGGATTCCCATAGATTGCAATCTTTATATGTGTGGTATACACCTTTTTTCTAGCTGTTTCTTTTGTAATCAACATAGAGAATATACTGATCACCTATTTTTAGCTTTTTCTACTAATTCTTCTTTATGAAATTAAATTGTTGACATTTTTGATGTTAGATGGATAGGTTTGGACTCTATCAGTTTATAGCTAAAAAGATGCACTACTATAGATACCTCTCCCCAAATTCATCAACTATTTACTAATGATGTGGAACAACTAATTCATCTTATTGGGTATGAAATAAATTCAATTAAGCACAATAATAATACTTTTAATTTCTGTGCAGTGGAAAAAAAATCCACACAACAATCAAGGATGATAGAATCATGCAAACAGGGACTTGCCACAACTCAGTTGAGGATTTCTGTATCCCGAGGAAGATTGGGATCAAAGGAAGATACATACCGACAGGAGGTTTAATGGAAGTTTTTTGGCAATCACCGATTCCTGGATGGATAAAAATTAATGTGGAGGGTGCGTCAAAAGAAAACCTAGGGCCTGCTGGCTATGGAATCATATGAAAAAATCACAATAAGGACATTCTTGGATGCTTGTATGGTTCATGTGGTCATGCCTCCTCCCTTGAAGCTGAGATGAAAAACATCATTAATGTAGTTAATTGGATAAGGTAAAAAATATGGAACACTGTTTTGGATTGAAAGTGACTCAACTACCATCGTTCAAGCTCTCAAACATGGAACATTTCACCTAGCTTAGACCCTCACTGCTAAATGGATCGTTTTCCTACAAAACCTACCAGGACTGAATAATATCATCATGCACACCTATAGATAGGTGAACACAGTGGAATATTACCTCACAAATAAGTGTGTTAACAGCAATAATACGTATATTGAGAATCTTTCTAATGATCTCTCCCCACTTTACCAGAATGATTTTAATAAAACCCCCACCTTTCTAATTTTGTAAGCTTTTATTTTATATATTTTATGTAACTTTTAAAAAAAAAGTTATTATTATCAATGATATTTTCACAATGAAATTATATTGGGATGAATTTCATTCTCAATTTATTGATTAAATAGTATGTTTTTTCAGTTATTTATCTTTCCATATTGATTGTGTTTTATACAGTTATGATACTCAATTTTTTGATTAAATGGATTGTGTTTTCAGTTATTTACCTCGACATTGATTTTGTTAGTAAATTATTTAAATTGAATCTATGGTCACAAATTTATCTTTACATATTTTTCATTCCTTATTTATGATGCCTTATTTATTCAGGATAAAATCCAATATACTTAAACCCTACTGAACATTTTATTTTACCCTTATTTTTCCCCTCCTAAGAATCCATGAAGTGTATTGTGATATATATTCAAGAATATTCTTGAGGCGATAATGATATTCTCAAAAAATATTATGTTGTAATTTTTGTATTCAAATGTAATATAGAAATCATGTATATATCTAGTTTTCCAAGACTAATAAACTATTTAGTCCTTCAGGATGTGACTTCTTGTATCTTATTACAATGTTGTAATGCAGACATAAAATCTAGGGTTCTAGGGTTGGGGATACAACAGTTGGTGTCAGAGGAAGTTTAATAGAATCCTTGGGAACTTGATTTAGGAAAATATTTGTTTGGGAATATAAACCAATGATATACTTTGATGATATGTGTAGAATTATTACCTAAAATCTTGTCGAGGTAGAGATTGTGTGTGTTTTCCTAGAAATACATCCTTGTATAGATAGTACAAGTGGATGTGGTTCTGGGATAGATGTAACTAGGGGAAATAAGATTGAGAAGGGTGTATTAGGCCTAACTTGATTTTCTCCTAGTGTATGATAATGGTCCTTACTACACATTCGGTTTGGAACTCCTAGGGGATATGATTAGAATAATTCACATTTTCACTATGAAAAATTATGATGGATTTGAATAGATGATGAGAATAAATATTCCAAGTTAAACCAAAGGTATGTTACATTAAAAAGAAGGTGTCACAAAGGAAATGGAAAATGTTTTATGTGTGAAAACGTATGACATAATTAAATGAATTTCCAAGGAAAAATGAAGATCATGATGGAAGAAAATAAATATCATCCTAGGGATCCATTTATATTATTTTTTATTAAATGTGGGGAACCTAGGAATTATCCAAGTCAATGATATTATCTTAAAGGTAAATCCCAGACCATGGAAGGACCTATATTGAAATAAAATGGATGAAGTATTTATTTGGATTCCAAAATTATACTATTGAAGTATTTTTACCAATGATATTTTGGTATAAGAATTATGAAACATTTAATGATTATATTAAATTTCAGAAGCATATATGTCATCATTAGCATAAGAGTTATGGATTCAATCATGGGTTAATGAGTTTAACATTAACCATAAGTTAAAAGTCTTAATCACCTGTTTTTGGATTTAATGTGATGGGAGTCTACCAATATTAAGGATATTTTGGTAGAAATTTACTTCAAGAATATATTGTATTGGAATATTTGTTATAGGAATAATGAAATTTCATTTTATAGGCATAAGTTTAATGTATTGATAACCTCTAAGGTTAGTATAGTAAATAACTACAATGTAATAATATCCAAATAATGTTATTAGACCTTATGAAAAAATTGCTGTTTTGAAAATCTTAGTAAAAATGTTATTTTTTGATTAATTTTATTTCAAGGATATCAATCATATTTTTATGGGAATGTTATCAGAATTATATTAATATAGTTTAGAAAAATTACCACCCACATGTTGGGTGACAACCCATCATATCTAGAAATGCCCCAAGGCCTGAAACCACGATCAGAAGATGGTAAGAGTCTAATGCCTACCACTAAACTATGTCATGTCCTAGTTAATATGTGATTGTTTTTAGTTAAACAATTTGAAAAATAAATATTAATTATGAAATAGTGGTGTTACTTTTGAGGTTTAGAGATTAATTTATTATGTTTGATAATTTTATCTAACTATATTGGTTTTATAAAATAGCTTGAGATAGATATAAAGAGATGTAACTATTTTATAGATCAAATGATCCATTAAAAGTGAATATTAGTACTTCAAAAAAAATCATTTTTAGATATTCATTTTTTAGAGTAAGTGATTAGTTGTAAATTTATTGAAGTGTAACCAAATGATTAAATTTTTATTATAAAATAGAGATATATCAGGTAAGTATATTTCCTTATATTCTTAGATAGTAAAAGATTAATAATCTTTAGGAAAAGGATCCTGGAATAAAAATTTTATACAATTAAATTCATATTTTATAAAATAGATGGTCTTTTAAATCATCACACCCAACATCATCACATATAAAATTTTCTTCCAAAATCACTTTGGAGGAAAAATTGTTAAACCAAACTGGTCAAAACAATAGTCATTCAAACACAGAAAGAACTCAAAAAATTATTAAAGAATAGACTATTATTATTGAATCAAGACACCATATATAACTCCTAGTGGAGTGCAATTACCTACATATCCATATCATATAGGATAATATGTTCAAAATGATTTGAAGTCTTGTAAGATCCTAACCTTTTCTGGAGATGTCTCGAGATTTGTTTAATGTAATCATTTTCCTGTTTTTGTGTAATTTTTGTTTGGGTTTCATCGTGGGTGTTTATGGTTAAATATTACAGAATTTTGGAAGAATGAGGGGTTGTTCATGGTTGGTGGATGGTTTTACCAAACTGTACACCCAACCCAAAAATCCATGAGAACCTAAATAGTGGGGATTCAGAAGGATTTCACATGGTTTTTCAAGCCGCGTATCCTCTTAGGAGTAACCATAAACCACCCCATAAAGAGGTGTATAGTTTAGTCACATTGTTTGGAAAACTATGGGGTCCAACCCAATAAACTATGAATGGGGTTCTAATTAACACGAAAATTAGATTTTAAAATACCAAACCCCCTGGACTTTACCCTAACTTGACCTTTCTCAAACCAAAACATTTTTTCTCAATTTTTGGAGGCTTCTAGATGGATTCCAAGGACCTATGAACTCTGTTCTTGGAGAACCAATGTTCATATTGAAGATCTGCACCTCTCCCAATAAGTGAGTCTCACCCTAATTGGTTTTCATTCTCTCCCCAATTCTTCTCCCATCCTTTGAAGGGATTTTCCCCTTCTAGTATTTGATATAGATGTTGGTTTGATGAATCTTGATTAATTTGGTTTTGGATATTGGTTTCAGATCTAGATCTTGCTCCTCACCATGTTCCTGATCATTCTTCTTAAATTGAGGATTTCTGTTAGTGAGTGATTATCATAAATTTTGAGGCAGGTAGTCTAAATTAAAATCCCACGATATTGATTTAATTTTTTGTATATAATTGTGAATTTTTAATTTCCATGATTGGGAAATTTCATTGATAATATAATTGAATTGGATTAATTAATTGTTGAATTAATTAATGGGATATTGGGATTTTAGATTTTGGATTAATTAATTATTGAATTAATGAATGGGATATTGGGATATTGGATTTTGGATTAATTAATTATTTAATTAATTAACAGGATATTGGGATTCTGAAATTGGATAAATTAATTTTTGAATTAATTAATTAGTTATTATGATTGTGGATTTTTAATTAATTAATTATTGAATTAATTAACGAGATATCGAGATTGTGAAAACAAATTAATTAATTGTTGAATTAATTAATGAGATAATAGGATTATGTATTTTAAATTATTTAATTTTTGAATTAATTAATATGATATTGGGATTGTGAAATTATATTAATTAATTGTTGAATTAATTAATGAGATATTGCAATTTTGGATTTTGGATTAATTAATTAATAGGATATTGGGATTCTTGAATTTAGATTAATTAATTATTGAATTAATTAACATGATATTATAATTGTGGAACATGGATTAATTAATTTTTAATTAATTAAAAGTATATTAAGATTGTGAATTGAATTAATTAATTATTAAATTAATTAATGGGAATGGTTTCGATAATTCAATTGGCTTAATTGGATTAATTAATTATTGAATGAATTAATAGATGTTGTTATTGTGAAATATGATAAAAATGTTAATGTTTAGTAACCATGATTGATGTGGTATATTTGATATTGTGATATACATGATATACATGTATTGGACATGGTGTGCGGCATCAGAAGCCCACAATGATACCTTGATAAACAGGTGTGGGATATAGTCTACTACATCAAAAGACTATAATGATAAATAAGTGTGGGATATGGAATGATTCTTCAGAATCCCACTTATGTGATTGTTTGATAAATGATTTATGGGTCAAAAAACACTACTTCAAATACCCACAGGGTCCTAGGCATGGAGATCTAGGCCTAAAATCATGGCATTAGACTATGGTTCCAATCGTCAATGATAATGAATTGAAATGAAATGAAAATGAAAGACCATGTTCTATAATGAATTTTGAATTGAAATATGATATGGCATAGACTCTAACACGGGTCGTAGTAGGTATTGATGATTTGGGTGACCTCAGGAACCTGAGGGTTTATGTGGTTAATTAAAGAACAAATTGAAAATTTGATAACTATTTACTAATGAATTGTTAATTATTATTTATACAACTATATACACTATTATTGACTGGATATTATTTTAGATTCCATTGGTGGTGGCCTACTGAGTTGTACTCACACTACTCGGGCTTCCTGATCCGTACCCTCATAGAATTCATGTTTACAATATAGGATAAGGGTGAAGGACATGTGTTAGATGACTAATATGGGATGAAGCATAGATAAGGGAACAAGTCATAGTGTCGAGTCCCACTTGGGAGTTTTCATTATCTTTAATTATTTTGGGTTTTGAAAAGTGGAACCTGATACATATTTTTCATGACATATATTTTGTTTAGTTTTGGATATTTTATTCCCTGTTTTGGTCATCATGTGATACTAGTTGGTTTTATTATCAGTTATAAAATTTAGTTATTTTTTATTTTCTTCCACTATTGTGTAGTTTTGATAAAGAGGGTATAGTCTCCCCATGATCTATATTAGAACCTCTCTTCTAGTCAACAACTTCTGGTGCATGATGAGGCGTGCCTAAGTTCATGTGCCCAACTGGCTCAAGGCACTATTGTGTGGCATTCGGGTTTGGATGTTACAAAGTGGCATAAAATTAACTTTTATTTTGTTTTCTTTTTTTATTACTATTTGGGAAAGGTTGATAGCAGAATATGATGAGTTAGTCCTTGGTTAATATCTCATGCATGGGAGTGACTAACCCATGTACGATGGTAAAAGTCAAGTACTTAGGGATGGATTTTTTTATTGATGCGTGTTGTTACAGATGGATTATATTTCACTTTGATTGATGCACATGTTGTGTGATGTGATCACTATTTTTTTGATTTTATAATATTTGACTAGTGTTCCAACATGGAATGAGAGTTGAGATTGCATGAATCAATCTAGGAACTCGAGATTTTTATGTGACATGATCCATTTTTGGAACACACGGGGAAAAAGAATGTTTTAAAATGAGTTTCCATGTGAAAGTTATTTACCTTATTCTGTTAATTTTAAATGAAATAGGTTCTTAATGTGAAATTGAAAGTTTTAAATTGATGTTAAAATGTGAATAATTGGGTGTGTAATGAGAAAATTTAATATTATAATGTGTATAACCTTTTTTAACAATGACCTAGATGTTGGATAGTTAAGGGTAGTGATAGCGTCGTAGTGTTGATAGTGCGGTAGGGTTTGCAGTAATGAGTATTATTGGATTTCTATTAATTCCCATAAACAAGTTAATGTTTTAAAATGTTTCCTAATATGTGTGTTTTTCATTATAGATATATTCTTCCATAATGATTTTTTTTATAGGATGATAAGGGGATACAATTGGAAATGATCCTCCAGTAGTGGAACTTGAGGAACCAATAGTTCCTAGTGAGGAAGTCAGATAGCAGTTCTCTGCGAATTTTTCTTGCTTCATGAAATTTATGTAAAGAGGTCCATGTAGGTTTTCTGAAATCATGTATAATTTTATGATGTATTTTCAATTTCATCGCCCTCTGATGTTTACCAGAGAGGGTATACTTGAAGTAGATGAGCTCTTGATTGAGTCCATCTAGATTATACATTACCACTTGAAGACTTGACCGCCTTGTCATGACATGTAAAATTGATTGTGTTTTTAAGGTTTATTTATTATTTAGGGAAGATCCTAGGTCATCTCGCAAGGATCATTGGTGGGTTATAGTTTGAATTTTAAATAAAAAGAAACAAAAGAGAAGGGTGGTTCAAAAAACTGTTTTCAGAAAATGACTTTACTTAAAGAGTTTAATAGTTGATAAATAAAAGTGGTGTTGTAGAATTATGAGATAAGGATATCTTTTCAAGTACACTTCACATATTGGATAGTTCATTGTTCTCGAAAGTTTATATGGTTTAATGCAATCCTTTGGTTGAGGGTTGTTAAGATTTTAGCTTCCCTCTTGCCTCTAAAAACGATGCTCAAAGAATCACCCCTTGACACAAAAATCATGATGTTATGGTTTTGTTATAAAAAATATAAAAAGGGATACCAAATAATACAAAAATATTATGTATGTGTGATATAAATAGGATTATTTTCTTGTTCTATTAGAAAAACCCAAGATTCTAATATGAAATCTCAACCCAATCAGTGTTGAAATTAAAACCATTTCACTTAATTATAACAAAATAAATATATTCAGAGGAGAATAAAATTAAAATTTAGAATAAGTGAAATATATAACATAAAAATTACACAAAACCAGTAGAATAAAAAATTTTGGTACTCCCTCCCATGTATTTGTAGCTCTCTCAAAATTATCTTCCACTATTTAGCTCACCATCAAGAGGAGGAGGAGTCTCGGGTGGAACTTCACCTTCATATTTGATCCCAATTTGAGGACTATGGCCTCAAAAACATCTGGGATGAGGAGAGGAATCCATTGGGTCTCCAAAATACAAGATATTTTCCTCTTATACTAACTTACAAATGGGGATCCCAAGGTGTGAATTTATAAGAAAAGTGGAAGGTTGTTTTGGGAACCCTAATTTTGAAAAACCAATTGGACCATTATTTTCGATGTCCATACAGTCTTATATCACTGTTGAAAAAACTATAAAGTTGTATATCCACCTACTTACTATCTCAACCAAATATTTGGCACCATTTTTACAATCATAAATGTTGATATATACAAAATATAGAACTCACTTTTTGGATTAGAGCAGATTCAATGGCTTGGACAGATCAGTCTGAATGGGCCACCAAATTGATGAATGAGGATTGGTTTTCTTCATATGAAATGCAGAAAATTGATGTTATGACCAGAGAAAAAAATATCATCCCATTTGGATTCATGTTTTAGTATCAATGTGCGTTTTAGTCCACTAATGTTCTCAGATCCTACACATTTTGGCCCATTTTTCTTGAACTTCATCATAGGCACTTTAAATCACCTCCACCGTCAATGAAATTATCAAAAAAAAGTAACATTGACTTTTTAAAAGTGATGAAAACAAAATAATTGAATAAAACATGAATATTATTTTGTTATTATTTTTATAATTTTCAATACAAAACTAGTTTAGCATAGTGGTGTATAGGTGAAAATGAAACAGAAAATCACGGTGCAATCACACCCCCACACCTAAACATTTTCACTCCTGGGAAAATTCACATTTCAAAAAAATATGCATGGACATATTCCCAAATTCATAAATATTTAACATTAAATGAAAATTTAATTCATAATAGAAACATGACAAAAAAAATCACACCAAGGTGTTATTATTAGTGATCATGGAAAAATATGTCTAAAAAATTATGTTAGAAAAAAATTCCTAGAGGTTCATGATACCAATCAAATAAAATAATTCAAAATTTAATCATGTCTATAATTCTCCACATGTGTCTGCGACAACCATTTCATGCTATTATTTCCACTTTTTATCAAGTAAATATATGATATTTTACAATTTGTCAACATAAATGATTCTTTCCACCTAACATACCTTACATACTTTGCAATAAAATTTCAAGACCCACTCAATTAAACAATCATAGAAGTCAAACAATAAGATCATGACCTAAATATTATCATATGTTGTACATTTAATCACTCCCCTCAATGTTTATTGGTTTATTTGTTTTTTTCATGTGTAAAACAGTCGGATAACAGGTACAAATGTATAGGTCAATTTGGTATAGTAGTAAAATAAAATAGATAAGGAATGAACAAATGGAAATTTTTTTTTGGAAGGTCGAGAAAAATTAAGATAAATTATATTTACCTTCTATTAAGTAAGAAATTTTCATAATTTATGGTTTGGTGAAAAGGAGTGTGGAGTAATTAAGTTACAAAACGTTATCGTAAATTACTCACCCAAAGGGTACCATTCTTCTCAAAGAATTTAAAATGATACAACCATTTATGTCATTGAAAAAGAACCATGTTTCAAAAGAAAACCACAAAAAATTATTTAATTCTTACTGAAATGCACATTTATGATTTTTTTATTGTTAAAACAATATGAAATATAGAAATTCCTTATACATTTTCCATAAATTCAAAGATTAAATAGTCATCATTTTACATGATTAAGTGGGCATAAAACAATTAACATTCTGACACAAAAGTAAGCGGGGATAGAGAGGGGAAGTGAAAATACTATTCAACAAGCTAAAAAGAGAAACATTATAAAGATGATGAAAATTTATAACTAACCTAAGAATGTACCCATACCCCCACACTTAGAGCATGCACTATCCTCACTATAAAAAGAGAATGTGGGAAGGAAGGACAGAATATAGTGTGTGTTATTGGTATGATGCTTCTTGAACTTAGAGTTCTTCTATTGGGGACTTCATAAGAGATTTATGAAAGGGATTAATCCATTCCACATTGACTGTAAAGGTTTGTTTGTTTTCTTCATTTTGAACATAAACAAAACTGAATGGATAGAAATTAGTAATGGTGCATGGTCCAAACTAGTGGGAACGAAGCTTAGCCGGATGAAACAACAAACTTTAATTGTAAAGGAGGACCTTATTCCCAATGTATAATTGACAATGAAGAATGAGATGGTCATGGTAAGCCTTAGTTCACTCTTTTTAAATCCAAGAGTTCTCCTATGAATCTCTTCTTATTTCCTCCAGCTCCTGAATTTGTAACTTTATTTGAGAACCTACACTAGAAAGACTAGAATTTAAATGTTTAATGGCCCAGTAGGCCCGATGCTCCATCTCAACCGAGAGATGAAAAATCTTTCCAAACACAAGCCAATTGATGTTTTAAAGGTAGTGCGATAAGACCATAATGAATCATCAAGTCTAATAATCCAATATTTTCTTTTGGGTTGAACCATTTTTGAAGCATTTTTTTACCTATCTATTCAACACGTCGGCATGACCATTGGTTTGTGGTTGATATGTAGAAGCCACTCAATGCACAACCCCATACCGATGCAAAATATATTGCATTATTTGGTTACAGAAATGAGAACCCTGGACACTAATGATGAACCGAAGTAATCCAATTCTAGAAAACATTTGGGTTTTCAAAAATTCCATAATAGTTTTGGAATCATCAGTCCTTGTGGGGAATGATTCTAAATTTTTTGACACATAATCCACTACCATAAGAATATAAAGGTTCCCTAATGAATTAAGGAATGATCCCATAATTTCAATTAAAAAACATAAAAAATTTCATGGAAGAGCAAGGGTTGTTGTGGAATTTCATTTCTTGTAGAGACATTCCCCATTCTTTGGAAATAAGGACGATATTTAAGAAAATTATGGGCATTAGAAAATAATGTTGGAAAAAAGGGACCCAAATCCAGGACCTTGAGAGTAGACCTTTAGGGACAAAAGTGGCCCCCCAAAAAGCAAGAATGTGGTAGAACCTAAGGATAGACTGAAACTCACTATCAGAAACATGACACCTAAGAACATGATCACTACATGTGCACCAAAGTTAGGGGTCATCCCAAATGTTCCAAAGAGACTCATGTTTTAAACGATCAACTTGGTTTTTGTTGAAATTAGCAGGAATGCAATATTCTTCCTAATAATTTATAGTTTTAGCATACAAAGGAATAACATCTTGCACTTGGTACAATTTCTCATCAGGAAACATGTCATTTATGAGAATATAGGGGGATGAGTCAATTTCCACAGATGAGTGGATCCTAATTATATGGTCAGCCGCCACATTCTCTGCACCCTTTTCCCCCAAAATTTCTAGACTTAATTTCTAATAGAGGATCATCCAACGAATGATACATGGTTTGGCTTCGGATTTCATAAGGAGATAAAGGAGGGATTCATGGTCTGATAAAACAATTACTTTAGACCCCAAAATGTATGACCTAAATTTGTCTAAGGAAAACACAGTGGGATTAAAATATTTTTTAGTTGTGGTGTAGTTTTCTTGGGGAGGGTCTAGTTTATATGAGGCATAGGCAATGACATATAGATCTCAATCAACCCATTGTGATAAGACAACCCCAACTGCATAGTTAGAGGCATTACATATGAGATCAAATGGTAAATCCTACTAAGGTGGTTGGATTACTTGGGGTGATGTGAGACACCATTTCAATTTTTTAAAATCTTCCTCATGTTCTTTATCAAAAAAATTCATTTTCTTTTTTGAGAAATCGAGAGAGGGGGAGTGACATCTTACTAAATTTGTGAATGGAACAATGGTAAAATACAACATGACCTATGAAACACCACACATCCCATACATTTTTGGGGTTTTTTAGGAAGGAAATGACATCCACTTTTGATTTATCAACTTAGATACCATCCTCATAAATGACATGTCCCAATACTATACCATATCACACCATGAAATGGAATTTATCATAATTTAATACAAGATTATTTTCAATATAATGACATAGGAATGAACCTAAGATAGTAAAAAAATTATCAAAGGAGGATCTATATATAGTGAAATCATCTACGACTGCTTCCATAAAATTCTCCATGTAATCCAAAAAAATACTAACCATGAATTACTGGAAAGTACCTGGGGCATTGCACAGATCAAATAAAATCGTTCTATTAGAAAATGATCCAAAGGGGAAAGTTAAGGGTGTGTTTAAATGATCTTAAGGGGAAATATGGATCTGAAAGTATCCAAAATACCCATCAAGAAAATAGCAACAAGAATTTTCTGCTAGCCTCTCAAGCATTTGGTCAATGAACGAAAATATGAAATTGTCTTTCCATGTGTGTTGGTTTAGTCAACGATAGTCTATACAAACACACCAATTATTCTACACATGAGTTAGAGACATTTAATTATTTTCATTTTTAATTATAGTTAGATCAGTTTTTTAGGAACTACTTGAACTATATTGACCCATTGGCAATCAGAGATGGGGTAAATGATTCCAGCAACCAATAATTTTTTGACCTCATTTTTAAAAACATCTAGGATGTTTGGGTTTAGTCGACGTTGTGACTAACCCAATGTTTTATCCACATCATTTAACAATATATGATTTGTGAAAATTGATGGTCTAATACTATGAATGTACATAAGTTTCCATCCCAAAGCTTGTTTATACTCCCTCAAAAGTTCAAGTGCTCACAACTAATGCTCAAGAGGGATTGAACTAGAAATGATGACAGGAAAATTGTTTCCATTCTCAAGATAGAATTATTTTAAATCTTAAGGCTTTTATTTAAGTTCCATTTCTAGTGGATTTTGGATTGATGGGAGTGAGTGTGAAATTGATAGAGTAACTAATCTCATATAATTTCTCCATGGTAACATCCTTAGATGAGGAATGTTCTTTTAGATGCTTAGAAGTTTCATCGATGGTCATGGGATCCTTAGTGTTAATGAAATAATCAATTAACAAACTTGCATGACATTTTTATAGAATGCTACAACATTCTATGCATGTTTCATTTCCTATAATTTCAATCAATGATGAAAACTCAGAAAGGAGATTAGGGGAATAAAAGTAAATGTTTTTGGGGGAAGGTAGTACATCTATAGAGTTAACAAGGAGAGAGAGGAATGTTCTTATGAGGGGTTCTTCATGGCATCAAGGATGTTGAAGTGGAATATTTCTCCACCAAAATCCATCAATAATGTACCATTGTGGTAATTAATTATGGTTTTGGTAGTTTTCAAGAAAGTCCACCCCAATATAATTTGGTCATGTCTATTCATCCTATGATATTCCATTTTTAGCACATAACAATCAGCATGAAATATTATATTTGGCACCCTCACAAAAATATCCTCTAACACACTAGATTGGTGTGTAGTACTATGGTTCTCCAAGTGAACAAAAATTCTGGTGGTCTTCAATTACACAACTTACTATGAAGATTAAATGGAGTGAGGCATCACATTTATAGAAGCACCCAAATCAAGAATATCATTAGAAAAGAAATACTCCCTTATGGTGTAAGGAATTGCAAATGTTCCAAGATATTTTCATTTAGTAGTAAGTGATGGCTCTATCAATGTAGATATATTCCTCCCCAATATCACCTTATCATCACTCAAAGTCTCCTTCGATGTGTACACATATCCTTCAGAAACATGGTGTATCATGGAATTTGATTTAAAAAATCAATCAAAGGAATATTAACCTACATTTTTTGAAAGTTTATAATATTTACTTAAATAGTTCAGTTTTATTTTGTTTCCTAGGTTGGGTGGTCATTTGGAGAAATGGAAAATTAATTGTTGTCCTAGGTGCCTCATAAATAGACACACTCTATCCTTTGGAAATTCTTCTCTTCTGAATTTTTTTACCTCACTTGAACTATTTATAGTGGTTGGGATAATGGTTTCCTCAGGAGTAGATGACTTTATTTGAGGGTTCATTTGGATTTTAAGATGAGTTCCATTCCAAAGTATGATGAAACTAACATTCCCCTTATCAAGTTACCCTAATTTCATTTTTTAGGTCAGGTATGGATTCTTGAGTGGTTTTTTGGAATTGGAAATTGTTGGCAGCCAATGTTTTCATCATATCTTCTAGGATAGGATCAGGTTTCCGATGGGGTGGATGGAAATGAATTTATGGTGGTCGGGTATTTTGGGTGGTGGTGGTGGATGAATAATATTCCCTGGTTGGTTCCATTATTTTTTAGGCTAGTTTCAATACCCCCTTTTCTATAATCTTGTTTTTATTTCCCCTTAGGTTAGGATGTATATTAAGGTACTTTCTTAAAGGTTTTGTTATACGGGTGGCCTAGAAAGATTACCTCACAACTCTTAGAAGTTTCTCTTAGTTGGAGGAATTGGTCAAAATAATTGGTGTCAGAAGAGAATATTCCATAGTGGATGGTAGGAGGAGATTGGAATTTCCCTTTGGAAAGAGAAAGTTGTTGAATAATGGTATTGACATCTTTGAATTTCGTGTCCACCTTGTTCTCAAATTCAGTACTTTTCAGCACATTGACGCCTCAAATGGGTACATTGAATCTTGAACAAAATTTTTGAGTGTTCTACATCATGTTAAAAATTAGGGTTCTTGCAGCAATTGTGGTCTTATCAACTAGTTCACCAGCTACAATAGATCAATCATATTTTGATCAATAGGATTTAAACCTTCATAAAAATACAAAATTAAAATTTGACAACATATTTGGTGGTCTGGGAAACTTGAACAAGTCCTTTTAAATATTTTCCATTATTCCTGATGTGTTTCCCCTTGAGATTTACTTATACCACAAATTTATTTCCTTATTATTTCGGTTCTAGAGTCTAGGAAATATTTTTCAAGAAAAATTTGTTTCATGGCCACCCAACCCCTAATTCAATAATTAACATAGTAAAGAAAATATTTTACAGTATCCTATAATGGAAAATGGAATTACCTTAGGTTTACTTGTTCTTCATTCACATTTGAATATTTTAATGTAAAACACATTGTATGGAATTATTTTAAGTCCTTATGTGGATTTTCTACCATGATTCCATTGAATCTTGGTAACAAGTTAATTAAATCTAATTTATGTTCAAAATCGGGTTCCTCACCTTGTTATTGAATGTAAGTGGGTTGGATATCAACAGCAGGGGAGGTTAGTTCTTTGAGTGTTATTTTATTTTCATCTATTTTATACTTGTTAATGTTGGTTTTAATGTGGGTTCCAGAAGAAGAATTAAACATATCAAGAAGAGTGTCAATGTTTTGTGTGTCCTCCTTCAAAGGGTTCTCTTTTGTGTCTCGGTGTCACTTATGTAGGATCCTTTCCGGTTTAGGTTCAAAATGTTATAAGTCTCCCAGATTTGAATACATCATGCACATAACCTACAAAATAAATAAATTAGAATATAAAAATATAGATAAATATTTATGATAAAATAAATTAATGTTCACAAAATTTAAAAAACTCTTATAAAAAATAATCACTAAAAACCAAAGAACTCTCCTAAAACAGCATGAAAATTTGACTGTGTTGTCATGACACATAAAATTGGTTATGTTTGTAAGGTTGATTTACAATATTGGGAAAATCCTAGCTCATATCTCATAGAGAATTAGTGGTTTATAATATATATTTTTAATAAAAAGAAACAAAAGAGAAGGGTTCTTTTAAAAACAATTTTAAGAAAATGAATTGTTTTAAAGATTTTTATAGTTGACAAATAAAGATGTCAGTTTGGAATTATGAGATAAGGAGATCATTTCATCTTTAGTAAACATCTTGGATAGTTCATTGTTCTGAAAATTTTGTATAGTTTAATGCATTCCATTGGTTGAGGGTTGTTAAGATCTTGACTTCCTTCTTTCCTCTTACAAAAATGCTCAAAGAATCAACCCTTGACACAACAATCACATAGTCAAGGTTTGGTTATAAAAAATATAAAAGGGCTACCGAAGCATACTAAAATCAGTTTTATGTGTGAGAGAAAGAGGATTATTTTCTTGTCCATTCAGAACTACCCAGGATTCCAATATGAAATCTCAACCCAATTAGTGTTGAAATTAATTATAATAAAATAAATATATTATGAATAGAAGAACATAAAAATTAAACATAATTGAAATATTTAACAAAAAAATTAAACAAAACCAGTAAAATAGAATGTTCCGGAACTCCCTCCCAAGTATGTGTAGCTCCCTTGAAATGATTGTCCACCATTTAGCTCCCATCGAGTGGAGGAGGCTCAGGTGGGACTTCGCCTTCATCTTTGATCCCCATATGAGGATAGGGGACACAAAAACTTCATGGAAGAAGATAGGAATACATTTTTTCTCCAAAATACCAGATATTTTCCTCCTATACAAACTTACAAATGGGGAGATGAAGGTGCCAATTTATAATAAACGTGGAGGGTGGTTTTTGGCATCATGATTTTAGGAAACCACTTGGACCATGGTTTTATACAGTGAGACAATCTTATCTCACTTTTTATAAAACCAAATTTTTTTAGACCCACCTCTTTAATATCTCCAAAAAATGTTTTGAGCCATTTTGACAATCAAAACTAGTGATATGGAAGAAATACAGAACCCACATTTTGACATTGAGCAGATTTAGTGGCTTGGATAAATCAGTCTTGATGTTCCACTAGATTGATGAATTAGGCTTGGGTTGCTTCATATGAAATGTATGCCATTGAATTTAAGACAAGTAAAAAAATATCAACCCATTTGGATGCACGATTTAGTATCAGTGTGCAGTTGATTCCACTGATGTTCTTAGATCCTGAGCAGTTTGGCCCATTTTTCTTGAACTTCATCATTGGAACTCCAAATCACTTCCATATTCAGTACAATTATAAAAAAAGTAACATTGAGATTTTTAACAGTGATATACAAAAAAATAGTTTAATCAAACATGAAGTAATTTTTTTTATAATTTTTAATACAAAAAGATTTTATCATAGTAGTGTAAGGGTGAATATGAAACAGTGAATTGTGGTGTAATCACACCCCCACACCTAAATATTCACACTCCTAATAAAATTCATATTTGCAAAAAATATGAAAGGAGATATTCACAAATTGATAAATATTTAACATTAAATGAAAATTTAATTTCTAATAGAAATTTGATCAAAGAAAAAATCACACTGAGGAGTTATTCTCAGTTATCATGGAAGAATTCATCTAAAAAATTATATCAGAACCAAATTCCAAGAGATGCATGATACCAATAAAATAAAATAATTAAAAAGTTAATCATGTCACTAATTATACATGTGTGTAAATAAAATAATTAAAAAGTTAATCATGTCACTAATTATACATGTGTGTCTGTGACAACCATTTCAAACCATTCTTCCACTTTCTATTAAGTAAATATAAGTTATTTTAAATTTTTTATAATTGCATGATTATTTCCACCTAACACACCCTACATCATTTGTAATCAAATTTCAAGACCCACTCACATAAGAATTCCCATAATTCAAACCACAATCTCTCGACCTAGATATCCTTATATGTTGTACATTTCATTAATCCACTCAATGTTTATTTTTTTTGGTTTTTTGAGGGATTACAATAGTTGGATAATAGGTACACACGCATGTGTCAATATAGTAACGTAATGAAATAGATCAGATAAGGAACAAATGTATGGAAAAATAATTTTTGAAGGTATAGAAAAATTAACCTAACTTATATTTACCTTTTATTAAGTAATAAATTTTTACACTTCATGGTTGGGTGAAAATTTGTGTGGAGAAATTAAGTGACACAATTTTTCATTAAACTAATCAAACAAAGGGTACCATTCTTCTAAAAGGTTTCAAAAGGATACAACCATTTATATCATCAATAAAGAAAAAAATTTAAAAAGAAATTAACAACACAATATTGAATTCTTGATTTAATTCACATATCATTATTATTTTTTTAATTTTAAAATAATATGTGTATATAAATTATTCAAGAATTTTCAATAACTTCTATAATAAAATGGGAATCATTTTACATGATAAAGTGGGCATCAAAAACGTAACAATCAAGAAGAAAAGTGAGGGGGAAATTGATGGGGAGTAACAATACTATTCAGAAAGCTAAAAAGAGAAAAAGAGGAAAGATGATGAAAATTTCAAAATAACCTATAATTGTACCACCCACACCTAGATCATGCTTTTTCCTCACTATTAATAGAGAATGTGGGAAGGATGGATAAAACCCGGTGAGTGTTATTGGCAGGATGCTTCTTGAATTTGGAGTTTGTCTATCCGGGACTCCAGAAGGTCTTTATGAAAGTTCTTAAGAATTTTCCCATTAACATTAAAGGTTTGTTTGGTTTCCTCATTTTTAACCTGAAAAAAACCAAATAGATAAACATTAGTAGTAGTGTATGGTCCAAACCAGAAGGAACAATGCTTACCTGGATGAAACATCAACCATGCATTGTAAAAGAGGGCCTTTTTACCAATGTGGAATTGACTATGAAGGATGAGACCATCATGGGAAGCCTTGGTTCACTCTTTATAAATCCAAGAGTTCTCATATGAATCTATTCTTATTTCCTCTAGCCCTAGAATCTATTAATTCCTTTGAAAAGTTGTACCAGAAAGACTAAATTTTCAGTTTCTAACGGCCCAGTTGGCCCAATTCTCTATCTCAGTAGAGAGAGGACAAATACTTCCTAAAAGAATCCTATATGGTGACATTCCAATATGAGTTTTAAAGGATGTATGTTAAGACCATAATGAATCCTTGAGTCTAAGACTCCAATATTTTCTGTTGGGTTGAACAAATTTTTTAAGAATTTTTTTACCTCTCTATTCGAAACCTCAAATCAACCATTGTTATATGGGCGATATACTATTTCCACTAGATTCCCAACCCCATTCTGATGAAAAATATATTGAATTGTTCCATTTTATAATTGAGAACCATATTCATAGATGATGAACCTAGTTAATCTAAACCTATAAAAAAATTTAGGTTCTCAAAAATTCCACAACAGTCTTGGAATCATCAGTCCTTTTGGAGCGTGATTCTACCCATTTTGACACAAAATCCACTTCCAGAAGAATATAATGGTTCCCAAACGAATTTGGGAATGGTATTATAAATTTAATTCTCCAACCATCAAAAATTCCATGTAAGAAAAAAGTATTTTGTGGGATTTCATTTATTTTAGAGACATTCCCCATGCTTTGATAATGAGGACAAGATTTACAGAAAATCATGGTCATCCTAAAATAATTTTGGATTAAAGAGACCATAATCAAGGACCATGAGAGTATTCCATTAGGGACCAAAGTGGCCCCCACAATCAAGAGTGTGGTAGAACCTATATACAGAATGAAACTCACTCTCTAGAACACAACACCTAAATACTTGATCACTATATGTGTGCCAAAGGTAAGGGTCATACCAAATGTACCAATGGGACTCATGTTTTTGGTAGTCACCTTGGTTTTTTAAATTTTGTAGGAATGAAAGATTCTACCAAATAATTTACATTTTTATAATAAAAAAGAATAACATATTGAAATCATTACAATTTCTCATCAGGAAACATGTCATTTATGGGAATATAGGTGGATGAGTCAATTTTCAAGGATGGGAGGATCCTACTAATATGGCAAGCCATGAAATTATCTTCTCCTTTTTTCTCCCTAATTTCTATATTGAACTCTTGAAGGAAGAGCATCCAGTGAATGATATGTGGTTTGGCTTCCGGTTTCTTAATGAGATACCAATGGGCTTCATGGTTGGAAAACATAATTACATTAAACCCAAAAAGGTATGACCAGAATTTATCCAAAGAAAACACAATTTCAAGAAATTATTTTTTAGTTTTGGTTTAGTTTTTTCGTGAAGGGTCCAGTGTATGTGAGGTATAAGAAATATTATGTGGAAATTGATCAACTGTTTGTGATAAGACTACCCCAAATACATAGTTAGAGTTGTCCGACATGAGATCAAATGGTAAATCCCCCTGAGGAGATTGGATTACTGTGGGTGATGTGAGACTCCATTTCAATTTATTAAAAAACTCCCCATGTTATTTATCATAAACAAATTTCTGTTCTTTTTAATGAAATCAGAATAGGAGAAGTGTAATCTTACTAAAGTCACGAATAAAGCAACGGTAAAATCCCTCATGACCTATGAAAGACCACAAATCTTGTTCATTTTTGGGTAATGGTTGGGAAGAAATGACATACACTTTTGATTTATTAAGTCGGATACCATCCACAGGAATGACATGTCCCAATACTATCTCTTTTCGCACTATGAAATGGAATTTATGGAAAATTAATACAAGATTGTTTTCAATACAGTGATGTAGGAAAAAACCTAAACTACTCAAACATTCATCAAAGGAGGAGCCATACACAGTGAAATCATCCACAAATACTTCCATACAATTATACAGGTAATATAGAAAATTACTAAACATGTATCAATAGAATGTACCCAGAGCATTGTAGATGTAAAATGGCATCTTTCTATAGGAAAATATTCCAAAGGGGAAAGTAAGGGTTGTGTTTTCATGATACTTAGGGGTAATATGGATCAGAAAATAACCAGAATATCCATAAAGAAAGTAGTAATGGGACTTCCCTACTATCCTATAAATCATTTGGTCAATGAACGACAATGGGAAATGGTCCTTCGGAGTGTGTGGGTTTAGTTAGCGATAATCAATATAGACACACCAACTATTCTGCACACGTGTTAGAACATATTTTCATTTTTCATTTTTAATTACTATTAGATGAGTTTTTTAGGAACTACTTGAACTAGACTAACCCATTGGTTATCAGAGATGGGTTAAATGATTCCAAAATCCAATAATTTTGTTACCTCATTTTTAAAAACATCTAGTAGGTTTGGGTTTAATCAACGTTGTGACTACCTCACCGGTTTAGCCTAATCATTTAACAATATATGATGAGTGAAAAATGATGAAAAAATACCAGGAATGTCCCAAAGTGACCATCCCAAAGCCTGTTTATACTCCCTCACAAGTTCAAGCAGTCTCAATTCATGATCAAGAGGGAGTGAACTAGAAATGATGAAGGGAAACTTGTTTCCATTCTCAAGATAAAAATAATTTAAATATTGAGTCATTTGTTTAAGTTTCAATTTTGGTGGATTTTGGATTGATAGGAGTGAGTGTGAAATTTAGAGGTCACTAATCACATATAACTACTTAATGGTAACATCATCATATGAGGAATGAGATTTCATAAGCTTACCATTATCATCTATGGTCATGTGATCCTTAGTGTTTAGGAAATCATCAATTAACAAACATGCATGAAATTTTTTAAATTGGAACAACATTATATAAAAGTTTCATTACCTATAATTTCAATAAATTATGAAAACTCAGAAAGGGGATCATAAGAATGAAAAGAAATGTCTTCAGGGGAAGGTAGTATATCTATAGAGTTGACATAAATAGATAGAGATAAGAATGTTCTTTTGAGGGGTGAATCATGGAATCAGGGATATTGAAGTAAAAAATGACTCCACCAAACTCCCTAGATAATTTACCATTAATATAATTAATTATGGTTTTGGTGGTTTTCAATAAATTTCTCCCCAATATAATTAGTTCATGTCCTATCATCCAATCATCTTCCATTTTTAGCACATATAAATCAACAGAAAATATTATATTTTTTACACTCATAAGAACATACTCTAAAGTACCAGAGGGGTGTGTTGTACTCTAGTCTTCTAATTGAACAGAAATTCATGTGGGATTCAATTCTCCGACCTGCAATGAAGTGTAAATGGTGTGAGGCATCACATTTATAGTAACAACCAAATCAAGCATAACATTGAAAAATTAATACTCTCCTATAGTGCATGAAATTGAGAATGTTCAAGGATCATTGTATTTCATGGAAAGTGATGGCTCTATCAATACTGAGAGGTTCCTACTCAATATAAAATTCTCATCACCTTAAAGACTTTTTTGATGTGTACACATGTCCTTCAGAAACTTGGCATATCTTGGAATTTTCTTCATGACATCAATCAAAGAATGTCAACATGAACTTTGTTTTGAAAGTTTCTAATATTTCCTGAGAATTTTTAGTTTCATTTTGTTTCTTAGGTTGGGTGGTCCTTTTTGGAAATGGAATAAGAATGGTTGATCTAGGTGCCTCATTAATAGGCACAGTCTTTCCTTTAGCAAGGATTCTCTCAGGACAAGGTTGTAACTCATTTAGACTTTCTACAATGGTTGGGATAGTGGTTTCCTCCGGAGGGGATGACTCTATCAGAGGGTTCATTTGGATTATAAGTTGAGTTATACTCCTAAGGGGATGACACTAAAATTTTCCTTATCTATAGTGTTGAACCCTATGGTAATCTAGTTGGATTATTATATTTTGATAATCGCAATTATTATTATTTTTATTTTTATAATCCCTATTTGATCAATGGTTAAATACTTATTTGGGAATCTAGTTGCTTTATTATATTTTGATAATCCCAATTATGATTATTTGTACTTTGATAATCCCTATTTGATCATTGGTTAAATACTTATTTGGGAATCTAGTTGCTTTAAGTATTGTTCTATTATTTTATTTTTAAATATTAGTCTTTCGGTTACTGGATGTTTGTACACTCTGACTTAACCTATTCTGCCAATAGAATGGTTAAACAGAACTAGCTACTGTTACAGCTTAGAGATACCGATACAGACTAGCTACCGTTACACACAAGTCCACTGATATGTTGAAGCTACTGTTATCAAAGGAAGTATACTGATACATCAAAGTCTATAGCTACCGATAGGGACTTACCGCTACTGATATAATACAACTCTACTGCTATTGATACCGAGCTACCGCTACCGATACAGAGCTACCACTACCGATATAGAGATACCGATACAATACAATTCTATAGCTACCATTACACATCAATTCTACCATTAGACATCAAGTCTACCGTTACACAAGAAGTCACCGATACAAGCAAGCCTACCGTGACATCTACCTACCGATATCAAAGCTACCGTTCCAGAGACAGAACCCAAAATTGCTTTAATTTCTTTATCATTGTTTAATCTAACCAACGGTTATATTAGGTATATTTTAATGCACTGACATTTATTTAATGGGTGTTTTTTGGTTTTCAAGAAACCGTACCTCATACCTGCGAAAAGAAATCATTTATTTTGCCAGAGCTCATGCTTTAAATGAAAGAAGGATGTACTGCTGCTCAGGTAGGAATGAATAGACGAATACACAGAGACATACATACCATGAGGTGTGCTGGAAGAACAATCGAGTGTGAATGCAAAGAGACGACTGAACTTACACGAAGAACTCATTCATTACTCCATACCAGTTAAGAGGTGAGAATGAGAACATAACACAAGAACTTCATCGACTACCTTTTTCTATGTCTCTACACCTGGAAGTCAAGGAAGCAGATGACACTCTGTTTTCCAGACAAAAACCAGAAGAGGACTCAGAACCAACTCTGATCAATCCAAAGGAGTCCAGAGCTGCACTGCAATCACTAGAGCCATTTATAAACTCTAAATCTATGCCTATGTGATTTACTTTTTACATTTTGAGCAGTGTGTGTCATCAGCTGTATTTTACCCACAAACTGTCTCCTGTACTTTAACTGAAGGATCTGTAAATCCTCACTCAAACTCTTACATTTTTTTTATTTCCCACTGGGACAGTGGTAGAGGTCGTTCGTGACCTAGACAACTGGTTTGTTGTTGTGTTTGTTTCCGACGAATAACAGTGGTAGAGGTCGTGTGGACCTGGACAACTCTGGTGCTGTTGTTTTTATTCCCACAGATAACAGTGGTAGAGGTCTTGGACCTGGATAGTTGTATACTGTTGTAATCCCCAATATAGGGTGTGGATCACTTTTATATAAAGTTTTGAGAGGACTAAGTCTCAGCTTAAGACTGAACCTCATGGTTAAATCTGCTGTGGTTACTTATTTTCAAATTTATTTTTATTCCGATGCAAACTACTTTAAAACCAAAACTGTTTTAAAGTCACTTTGATATTTAAACTCACAAGTGTTTATATTAGTTGTAAATCAGTAATTTAGTTTCAAAAGTTAATCAATTCTTCTGATTTGATTAACTGGGAAATAATCAATCCTTTGAGAACTTAACAGAACCTTTATTTTGATATAAATTCACTACAGTTTAATTCTGTGTTTTATTTGGGGGATTTTAAGACAAAGTTTTTTTAAAAAGAAATTTTAATTGGAACTCAATTCACCCCCCCTCTTGAGTGTCCATTCCGACCAACATTTGGTATCAGAGGCTGTTTAAAAATTTTCTAAAGTACTCTGTTTTTCAACTATTATTTTAGTTGTATTTTAAAGTTTTTAAAATTTCTGTTATTTCTAAATTTTTATCTCTTTAAAATAATTTATCTAAGTATGTTATCATGGATAAAATACTTGAAGGTGTTTCTACCAATAGACCACCCTTTTTCAATGTCACTAACTATGCTTAGTGGAAAATCAAGATGAAAATTCATTTAGAGAGCATGGGTTTTGATATTTGGACTGCTATAGAATCAGAATATAAAATACCTACTACTGTTAGATCTACTTGGAATGAAGCTACTAAGACATCCTACAATAATAATTATAAATCCATGAATGGTCTGTACTGTGCTTTAGGAGATGAGGAATTTAATAGAATATCTTCTTTTAAAACTACTTATGAAATTTGGGATACCTTAGCTGTTTCTCATGAAGGAACAACTAATGTTAAGGAAATGAGATTGAACACTTATACTATTAAGTATGATAATTTTAAGATGAAGCCTGATGAACCCATTTCTGACATGTATCTCAGGTTCAACGAAATTGACAACACAATGATCTCACTGGGAAAGGATGTTCCATCAAAGGAACAAATTATGAGAATTCTGAGATGTCTACCTGAAATATGGAGATGGAATTCTGTCTCAATTAGAGAATCATGTGATATAGGTGAACTGCCAGTCAAGGAACTAATTGGAAAGTTGATGATGTATGAAGAAGAACTTAAGGTGAACAAATAAGAAGAAGATGAACCTAGAAGAAAGTCTGTTGCTTTCAAATCTTCAACTTCAAAGAACAAGGATAAAGAGAAAATTCAAGATATAAATGAGAGTTCAAGCTGTGAAGACAGTGAAAGTGCTTCTGATAGTGATGTTGTGATGGCTCACATTTCCAGAAGGTTGAAGAATTTTTATAGGAAGAAGAAGTTTTTCAGAAAATAAAATTACAAAGGTAAGTATGACAGTAAGGGTCATTGTAAAAAGGATTGGAAGAAATCTGACAAAACAGATGAAGTTGTCTGCTATGAGAGCAAAATAAAAGGACATATAAAACCAGACTGTCCAAAGCTGAAGTACAAGAAGAAGTATGAATACAAGGAAAATAAGTATAAGAAAGCCATGAAAGCTACCTGGAGTGCTTCTAAGGATAGCTCCAGTGAGTCTGAAATTTCTGAAACTGAACTAAAAAATAAAGCAAATATTTGTTTCATAACAAACACATCTTAGGTAACATATAAAACTGCTGATTAAAATTTATATTATTCTGGTTATGATACTGACTCAGAAAACATGTCAAAATATGAACTGTTTGAATATTGTTATATGTTAGAAGAAACCTGTAATGAGCTGAAATACAAATACAAAAGTTTAAAGAAACAATATGCTTTAACTGGTAAACATAAATCTGATCTTGATATTGAAATAGAAAAGAATGCTCGATTACTTAAAGAAAACACTGAACTGAAATTGTCTAATGATAAACTTCAGAAATAATTAGAAAAGTTTACCAATGGTAAAGATACTCTTACTCAAATTATAGGTGAGAAAATAGCACCTAGATACACTACTGGTATAGGATACCAACCAGGATAGAGAAAATTTACCAAAACTAAATTCATTCCTAAATCTGGACAGAATGTTGCTAGTTCTAGTTCTGGAAGTTCATATTCTTCAACTAGTTATATTCATTGTTACAGATCCAATAATGTTTATCTTTAAAAATCTATTTATTCTACAAATTTTATGAGACCCATTAGACAAATTTGGGTACCTAAAGTTTTATTGGCTAACCTGTCTGGACCCAAGAAAATCTGGGTACCAAAATCATTTCCTGTCTAAATATGTTTTGTAGGGAACATTCTTAAAGAGATCCTGTAGAAAGACCTGGTACTTGGATAGTGGATGTTCAAGACATATGTCAGGAGACTTCTCATGCTTCAAGAGTCTAGTGAAATTTGATAAAGGGTTTGTCACTTTTGGTGATAACTCAAAAGGAAAAATCATCGGCTTAGGCCAAATTGGTAGCACTGACTCAATATTGATTTCCAAAGTTTTATTTGTTGATGGAATGAAATATAATTTGTTAAGTATTTCTCAGTTATGTGATGATGGTTTTTATGTTAAATTTGAAAATGATTCTTGCAATGTTTTTAATTCTAAAAATGTTTTAGTATTTTCTGCCTTAAGAAATGAAAATGTTTATGTTGTTGATCTGAATTCTTTATCTAAGCAGAATATTACTCGTTTAAATGATTTTCATAAAGAGTATTAGCTTTGGCACAGAATATTAGGACACTTAAATGTACATTAACTTAGAAACCTTTCTAGGAAGAACTTAGTTAGAGACCTACCCAAACTTGAATTTCCAGCAGACAAAGTTTGTAATCCCTGTCAAAAGGGAAAGCAACATAAAGTTTCTTTTAAATCAAAGAAAGAAGTGTCAACTTCTCAACCTCTCGAGTTGGTTCACATGGATTTATTTGGACCTTCTAGAGTTTCAAGTTTAAATGGGAAGAATTATGTCTTTGTTCTTGTAGATGAATATTCTAGATATACTGGGGTATTTTTTCTAGCTCAAAAAAGTGAAGCTTGTTCTTACTTTCTTAAATATTCCAAGTCTGTAGAAAATCTTAGTGGACTTAAGATCAAAACCTTGAGACGTGATCATGGTCGTGAGTTTGAAAATCATGAGTTTGAATCTTACTGCTCACACAGTGGCTATAGTCACAATTTTTCGGCCCCTAGGACACCCCATCAGAATGGTGTAGTGGAAAGGAGGAATAGAACCCTTCATGAAATTTCTAGGACCATGCTCAATGAGTATGACCTACCTGTTTATTTTTGGGCTAAAGTTGTAAATATAGCTTGTTATGTTATCAATAGAGTATTGATCAGACCTGTTCTTAAGAAAACCCCTTATGAGTTGTGGAACCATAGGAAACCTAAGGTTAAATACTTCAGAGTTTTTGGTTGCAAAGTCTTTATTCTTAATACTAAAGATAATCTTGACAAGTTTTCACCAAAGAGTGATGATGGAATATTCTTAGGTTACTCTATTTCTAGTAAAGATTATAGAGTTTTCAATAAAAGAACCAAATGTGTGGAGGAATCTATTCACATCAAATTTGATGAAACTGATCCAAATGAGCCTAAGACCTCTCTTGAAAATCTTGAAGATGATCTCTCTGTTTTGAACCTTAATGATAAGGACAATGGACCTGTAGTTAAAACATCCAGTTCTGGAAATTTCCCAGAACCTGCTTCTGTTGAACCCCAACCTATAGATGAACTTGAAATCTCTAGTCCTACCTTTTCTAGACCAACTAGGACTCTAAAGAACCATCCTTTAGATGTTGTTGTAGGTAATTTAGATAGAGGAACACAGACTAGAGCTTCTCTAAGAAATCAGGTTGAACATCAAGCTTTTCTTTCATAGTTAGAACCTAAAAGAATCAATGATTCTATCAATGATGAATTTTGGGTAATGGATATGCAAGAAGAACTAAACCAATTAGAAAGAAACAATGTCTGGAAATTAGTAGAAAGACCTAAGGACGCCTTAACCATAGGCACAAAATGGGTGTTTAGAAACAAAGTTGATGAATCTGGAAACATCATTAGAAACAAAGCTAGGATAGTTGCACAAGGCTACAATCAAGAAGAAGGAATTGACTATGAGGAAACCTTTTATCCTGTAGTTAGATTAGAGGCTATTAGGATCTTACATGCTTTTGAATCACATCTGAATTTCAAGTTATATCAAATGGATGTGAATAGTGCTTTTCTAAATGGTTTTATTGTTGAAGATGTTTTTTAGAACAACCACCTGGTATTTCAAATCCTCACTTTCAAAATCATGTTTTTAAACTTTCTAAAGCTTTATATGGTTTAAAACAAGCTCCAAGAGCTTGGTATGGAAGACTTACAAATTTTCTTATTTCAAAAGGATTTTCAAAAGGAATTGATGATCCCACTCTTTTTATAAAAAGAATTTCAAAAGATGTTTTAATAGTACAAATCTAGGTTGATGATATTATTTTTGGATCTTCGAAAAATTCTTTATGTACTGATTTTTCAAAGGTTATGCAGAATGAGTTTGAAATGAGCTTAATGGGAGAGCTTAAGTACTTTCTTGGATTTAAAATCTTTCAAACTAAAGATGGTATTATTTTAAATCAGAGTAAATATAATAAGGTTTTATTAAAACGTTTTGGTTTGGATAGTGTTAAGGGAAGTGATACACCTATGAGTACCACCTATAAATTGGATATTGATGAAACTCGTAAACTAGTAGATCAAACTAATTACAGAGGTATGATTGGGATTTTACTTTATCTTACTGCTAGTCGACCTGATATTATGTTTAGTGTATGTATGTGTGCTAGATTTCAAGCTAACCCTAATGAGTCACACTTACTTGCTGTTAAAAAGATTTTCAAATATCTTAAAAGTACTGCTAATTTTGGTTTGTTTTATCCAAAAGGGAAATCATTTGACTTAATGAGTTATTTAGATGGTGACTTTGCTGGATGTAATTTAGATACGAAAATCACATCTGGAACATGTCATTTACTTGGAAAGTCCCTAGTATCATGGTGTAGTAAGAAACAGAACTTAGTCGCATTGTCTACTGCTGAAGCAGAGTATATAGCTGCTAGTAGTTGTTGTACACAGATTCTATGTATGAAACACACTTTACTGGACTATGGATTTAATTTTAAACATGTTTCAATTAACTGTGACAACACTAGTGCGATCAACATCTCAAATAATCCTGTGTCTCACTCTAGAACCAAACATATTGATATTAGACACCACTTTTTAAGAGATCATTATCAATGAGGTGATATAACACTAGAATTTATAGGCACTGAACTCCAATTAGCCGATATTTTCACTAATACTTTATGTTCAGAAAGATTAAGTTTCATTAGACATGAATTAGGAATGATAACTTATTCTTAAAACCGTTAGGAGACCTCACCGTTAGGAGACCTCACCGTTAGGAGACCTCACCGTTAAGAGACCTCACCGTTAGGAGACCTCACCGTTAGAGAATCCTTACTGTTAGGAGACCTCACCATTAGGAGACCTCACCATTAGGATACCTCACCGTTAGGATACCTCACCGTTATGAGACCTCACCGTTAGAAGACCTCACCGTTAGAGAATCCTCATTGTTAGGAGACCTCACCGTTAGGAGACCTCACTGTCAGAGAATCCTCACCGTTAAGAGACCTCACCGTTGGTGCATTTAGCGCTGTTTTAAACTTCTGTATTTAAGTCCGAGACTTCGAAAGTCTTTTTTAAAGATTTATTTTATTTGTGAATCCTAAATGATATTAAAACCTGATATTGGACTTCACTCAATCTCACCACAAACTCATCTGTTCGAATCCCTCCAACCTAAACCTCTGAACCCGCAAAACCCTAAACCTCGAATCTGTAATGGCCCACATCAAGAGACCCCATGTTATAGATGGGAGTGATGAGCCGCAAGCGAAAAGACAAAAAGTAATGAATGCTAGAACCAGTGGAAGTGGAAGTGGAGGTATAGCTCGATGGAATCCAGTAAACCCGCATCTCTCAAGTTGAGAGATTGTCGTTGAGAAAGAGGTGTGTGCAGAATGGCTCATGGAGAGCAAGTCCTTGGTTCTTAAGGTTTTATAAGAACAAGGTTGGACTGAGTGCTTCACGAACAACAATGGACCTTATTATCCAGGACTGGTGAAATAGTTCTACGAATTCGCTCATTTTGAAAAGTCTGAGGAAGAAAGAATAATGATTTCTTATGTGAATGGACAAGAAGGTTCTTTTACTTCAGTGGAATAGGTTGGGAACTTAAGAGTTCTGCATGAAGGATATTGTTCTTTCTATTCAAAATCTGTTCCCTCAACCAGTGACTTGTTTAAGTATGAAGATGCTTTGTTAGAGCTAACAAGAAATGGGACCCCTAGAAAAATCATAGCTGTAGAGATGGAAAGAGAAGATAAACTTCTTTTCAAGTTTATTCAACATTTAATTAGTCCAGGGAGAGGAGACTTTGCTATAATGAGATTCTAGGACATTTATTTGTTACATATATTGAAGCATGGAGTTAAGGTAAATCTGTGTAGACTGATAATGATTCAGATTGAGGATATGACTAGACCAAAGTCTAAGTCAAATGCACTATTCTTATCAAAGTTGATTGCTATTATGATGAAAGAAAAAGAAGTGGCAGGACCTCAAGATGAAATGATAGTAGTTAAGGATAACTTCTGCATCACCAGGACTATTCGTAAATATATCAAAGTTAGCTGGAACCCGTGGAAGAAGTCATGAGTTAATGATGAAGGAAGAATATATTATAAGTTCACACCAAAGGACCATCCCTATAGACAAAAGAATGTGAGAGATACTGGTCTTGGACCAGATGAGCCAGAACCGGTCTACAATGATGATGAAACTGAGGAGGAAGAGATATTAGTTGAGGAAGGAGGAGACCCAGACTTACCCCCTAGTCCTGTGCATCAAGTTATTTCTTATGGAGAAGCTAGCCCTCCAAGGACACCTCTGAGGAGGATGAGGAAACTGGATCAGATCATGATGTTAATGGAGAAAAGGAGGCTACTGGTGAAGCAGATGATGAGGAAAATGAAGAAGAAGAGCTTAGTTTGAGCCCTCTGATAGACAGTACAGTCAAAATAGTACCTACTCAGGAAGAAGCAGCAGCAACACCTGTTGATGAGAGAGTCATTAATGACTCAACACAAATGGCTATTGAATCTGCTACAGTTGTAGAGGAAATTATCGAATTACATCAAGCAGAACAATTGGAGGAGATACCTCAGGAGAATGTTCCAAGTGAGGGGGAGAATCTTGGTTCAGTATCAGTTCTATATGACATTGAAGGTTCGTCATCAGATCCAGGATAAATTATTCTTGGACTTTCTTATGGAGATTCTGATGAGGAAGACCAACCCCAAAAGGAAGCAGTTACCCTACCCACTATGGCTGAAAATGTGGCAACCAGGGAGGACCTTGAGTCCTTAAAATCTGATTTGAAGGAAGAAATAAGGGAATCAGTGGTAGATATGAAGAAAATTATGGTTGAAGAGATGAAAAGCAAGGACCAATCCCTTGAGTTATCCATTAAATATGGTGTATCTATTCCTGTGAAAGAAATTATGGATGAAATTAAAGTGTTCCATACTCAGATTGAGAGTTGGACAGGAGCTGTAGTTGCTTTGAGACAATCGATTACTTCTCTGACTACCATGCATAGCTCTCAAACTCAAGTAAACTCTGACATTCGATATATCAAAGAAGTGGTCAAGCAATTTGTGGAAGTTTTTGAGGCCTTTAAGAAGTCAGTCAAATAATATATGAACAGTCAGGATGAACTTGTTCAGAAGGTAGTTAGTAGTCTGACTCAATCCTTCAAGGAATCAGTGGCCTTCTCAATGATACCTCTTCCCTCATCCGGCTCCTGTGTGAACCTTGACCAGATCCACACTATTATTCATGAAGAATTGGCTAAGGCCAGTCCTAGTGGTGCATCACATACTCAGATTCTTGCTACCACTAGGGAAGTTAGTAGTTTTGTTCGTGATCACCTGCGGGCAGCTATAGCTTCTCAAGAGGCGATCAAGAATAAGGTTTATGCTTATTTCGACAAGGTTTATACCAAGCGACAAATGACAAACCATTTCAAACTTTTTATTGAGAATATAAAGTTACCTCCAGTAACTCAGGCCTTTAGAGAACAGGTTAGTAAGCTCAGGGAGCTTACCCAGCCTTGGATAAATTCATTGAAAATCGATATGATTTTGTGTATGCAATGGAGAGAGGAGGGAGTATTATTATGGATTTCAGGAATTTGTTGCTAGCATTCTTGCATGTGGATGAATGACCTGTAATTGTACCTCTTTCCCTTCATCATTATGCCTCTGGGAGTACCCCTCAGTTGACTCCAGTTCAAGCCATCAGGAGCTTGACACCAATGATCACTCAGAGGAATACATATTTTAGATCCAGTACAGTTTCTGTAGCTGAAAAAACAGTTGTGCCTTCAGCTATTCTGAAACCCTCTGCTGACCCTGCACTTGAAACCTCTACTGATCTGAAGGGAAAGACACCTATTCCAGAGGAGGATTGAGTGATTCTAGATCTTGTTTGATAGTATTCACTTTTATTTCTGAACTTTTAATTTTCTCAGTGTATCTATTGTACCTTAATGAAAATTCTCTTGTATTCTCTACTTTATCTTTTCTCTGCTACCCTTCTTTTTGTTAATCACAAAGGGGGAGAAAATGAGAAAATGAGCCAATGATAGAAAGTAATAAATGAGACCTTAGAGTTAACGAAGTGGGAGAAACACACAAAGGGGGAATGAGAAACTGAGACTTGAGACAATGAGACTTAAGAGAGAATCTTGCAGTACAATTGTAAGGGGGAGGAATATGGAAGTTTTGTTCTAAAAAAAGCAACCTTTTCCTCTGATACTATTTCATTTTTTTTGGCATAAGTTGTGTTTATCAAAAAGGGGGAGATTGTTTAACCCTCTGGGAATCTAGTTGCTTTATTATATTTTGATAATCCCAATTATGATTATTTCTATTGTGATAATCCCTATTTGATCAATGGTTAAATAATTATTTGGGAATCTAGTTGCTTTATTATATTTTGATAATCCCAATTATGATTATTTGTATTTTGATAATCCCTATTTGATCAATGGTTAAACACTTATTTCAGAATATAGTTGCTTTAAGTATTGTTCTATTATTTTATGTTTAAATATTAGTCTTTCGGTTACTGGATGTTTGTACACTCTGACATAACCTATTCTTCCAATAGAATGGTTAAACAGAACTAGCTACCGTTACATCTTAGAGCTACCGATACAGACTAGCTATCGTTACACACAAGTCCACTGATATTTTGAAGCTACCATTATCAAAGGAAGTCTACTGATACATCAAAGTCTACAACTACAGATAGGGACTTACCGCTAACGATATAAGACAAGTCTACTGCTACCGATACAAAGCTACCGCTACCGATACAGAGCTACCGCTACCGATATAGAGATACTGATACAAGACCAGTATATAGATACCGTTACACATCAAGTCTACTGTTACACATCAAGTCTACCGTTATGAAAGAAGTCACCGATACAAGCAAGCCTACCATGACATCTACCTACCGATATCAAAGCTACCGTTCCAGAGACAAAACCCGACACTGATTTAATTTCTTTATCATTGTTTAATCTAACCAACGGTCATATTAGGTATATTTTAATGCACTAACATTTATTTAATGGGTGTTTGTTGGTTTTCAAGAAACCGTACCTCGTACCTGTGAAAAGAAATCATTTCTTTTGACGGAGCCCGTGCTTTAAATGAAAGAAGGATGTGCTGCTGCTGAGGCAGGAATGAATAGACGAATACACAGAGACATACATACCATGAGGTGTGCTGGAAGAACAACCGAGTGTGAATGAAAAGAGACGACTGGACTTACATGAAGAACTCATTCATTACTGCATACCAGTGAAGAGTTGAGAACGAGAACATAGAAAAAGAACTTCATCGACTACCTTTTTCTCTGTCTCTACACCTGGATGTCAAGGAAGCAGATGACACTCTGTTTTCTAGATAAAAACCAGAAGAGGAATCAGAACCAATTCTGATCAATCCAAAGGAGTCCAGAGCTGCACTGCAATCACTAGAGCCATTTCTAAACTCTAAATCTTTTCCTCTATGATTTACTTTTTACATTTTGAGCAGTGTGTGTCATCTGCTGTATTTTACACACACACTGTATCCTGTACTTTAACTGGAGGATCTGTAAATCCTCACTCAAACTCTTACATTTTTTTATTCCCCACTGGGATAGTGGTAGAGGTCGTGCGTGACCTGGACAGCTGGTTTGCTGTTGTGTTTGTTTCCCACGAATAATAGTGGTAGAGGTCGTGTGGACCTGGACAGCTCTGGTGCTGCTATTTTTGTTCCCACAGATAACAGTGGTAGAGGTCTTGGGCCTGGACAGTTGTATAGTGTTGTAATCCCCGATCCAGGGTGTGGACCACTTTTATATAATGTTTTTAGAGGACTAAGTCTCAGCTTGAGACTGAACCTCTTGGTTAAATCTGTTGTGCTTACTTATTTTGAAAGTTATTTTTATTCCGCTGTAAACTACTTTAAAACCAAAACTATTTTAAAGTCACTTTGATATTTAAACTCGCAAGTGTTTATATTAGTTGTAAATCAGTAAGTTAGTTTCAAAAGTTAATCAATTCTTATGATTTGATTAACTAGGATATAATCAATCCTTTGATAACCTAACAGAACCTTTATTTTGATATAAATTCACTACAGTTTAATTCTGTGTTTTATTTAGGGGATTTTAAGACAAAGTTTTTTTAAACAGAAATTTTAATTGGAACTCAATTCACCCCCCTCTTGAGTGTCTACTCTGACCAATACATAGGGTTAACTACTAGTTGAGAGGGTAGTTTACCTGACCCATGACTTAGAATTTCCACCACAGAGTTAGCGAGTGGAATAATTGGGGTTTTAGATATTTTATGGATTCTGGGGTGGTTTTTTGGAATTGGTGATTATTGAAAGCCATTTGTTTCATCAAATATTCTAGGACAGGCTTTTGTTTTGGATGGGTTGTTTGGAAAGGCCTTTGTGGTGGTTGGGTATTTCTGGGTGGTGGTGGTGGATGACTACTCTACCCTGGTTGGTTCCATTGTTGTTGACGTTGGTTTGAATACCCCCTGTCCTATAATATTCATTTTCTTTCCACCTTATGTAGGATGGATAGTAAGGTTCTCACTTAAAGGGTTGGTTATAGTGGATACCTGGAAGGATTTCCTCACAAATCTAAATTTTTTTCTTATTTGGGGGAATTGGATAAAATAATGGGTGTTAGAAGATCATATTACACAACGGATGGGAGGAGGAGATTTGGATTTCCCTTGGGAAAGAGAAAGTTATCAAATAATAATAATTAAATATTTAAACATCATGTCCACCTTCTTCTGTAATTAAGTACTTTTCACCTCATGGACACCTTGAATGGGTACATTGGATCTTAAACCAAATAATTGAGTGTTATGTGTCATGTTCTCAATTAGGGTTCTTTCAGTAATTGGGGTCTAATCAACTAGTGAAACACCTACGACAACATCAATCATATTTCAATCAATAGGATTTAAACCTTCATACAAATAAAAAATTAAAATTTTATAATTTATTTTGTGGTGTGGGAAAATTAAACAAAGACTTTTAAATCTTTCTCAGTATTCATCATGTGTTTCCCCTTTAGATTTACTTATACAATAAATTTCTTTCCTTATTGTTGTGGTTCTAATGGATGAGAAATATTTTTCCATAAAAAGGAATTTTATATCTACCCAACCTGTAAATGGTGAATTAACATAGTAAATAGAATCTTTTACAGTATCTTCTAATGAAAAAGGGAATGCTCGTAGCTTTACATGTTCTTCATCCTGTTTTTCAGGTTTTAATGTAGAACACACAGTATGAAATTATTTTATGTTCTTAGGTGGATCTTCTCCCATGAGTCCATGGAATATTAGTAATATATGAATTAAACTAGATTTAAGTTCAAAATTGGGTGCCACACCTTATAATTTAATGTTAGTGGGTTGGATATCAACATCAAGAGAAGTTAGTTCTTTTAGTGTTCTATTATTTTAAGCCATGTTATACATGTTAATTTTGATTTTAATGTGGGTTCTAGAAGATTAATAAGAAGGATCAAGAAGAGTGTTAATGTATTATGTGTCCTCCCTCAAAGGGTTCTCTTGTGTGTCTCAGTGCCATTGATGTTAGATCCTCTCTAGTTTGGGTTCAAAAGGTGGTATGTATCCTAGAGTATAACACATAATGCACATAACCTATAAAATATATAAATTAAAACACAAAATGATAGGTAAATGTGTAAGATAAAACAAATAAATATTCATAAAATTTACACAAATCTTATAAAAAACATGAACTAAAAACCAAAGCACTCCCCAAAAACAGTTCCAAAATTTGACCGCATTTCCATGAAACATCAAATTGATTATGTTATTAATATTTATTTAGAGTATATGGTAGACCCTAGGTTTTCTCTCAAGAACCATTGGTGGTTTATAGTGTAATGTTTTAATAAAAAGAACAAAATAGATGGTTAGTTTTGAAAACAGTTTTAAGAAAATGAATTTATATAAATAGTTTAATAGTGGATAAATAATGGTGGTGTTTTAGAATTATTAGAGAAGGAGATAAATTCATGTTCATTACACATATTATATAGGTCATTATTTTGAAAATTTTATATGGTTTAATTCAATCCTTTGGTTGACGGTTGTCTAGAACTTCACTTCCCTCTTTCCTCTTAAAATGATGCTCAAAGAAGAAACCATTGAAACAAAAATTGTGTTTCCATGTTTTGGATCTAAAACATAGAAAAAGGAATACCAAAGCATACATAAATATTTTTTATGTGTGAGATAAAGGGTATTCTTGTTTTTTACAATCAGAACAACCCATGATTCCCACTATAAATTTCAACAGAATCGGTGTTGAAATAAAAAGTGCTTCAATTAATTATTATAAAATAAATATATTCATAGGAGAAGCACATCCAAATTAAAGCTAAGTGAAATATATAAAACCAAAATTAATCAAAATCAATAGAAGAACATGTGTCATAAATCCCTTCCAAGTATACATTTCTCCCTCAAAATGATTGTGCACTATTTATCTTTTCATTGAGAGGAGGAGGAGGCTCAGGTGGAAATTAACCATCATCCGTGATCCCCCTTCGAAGATAGGGGCCTATAGAACATATTAAATATAGAGAGGAATCCATTGGGTCTCCAAAATACCATATATTTTTCTCTTATATGAACTTAAAAATGGGGAGCCCAAGGTGACATTTTATAAGAAACATGGAAGGTGGTTTTGGGAACCCAAATTTCAAAAAACCACTTGTCCTATGGTTTTAGATGGACAAACTGTCTTATATATCTTTTTAAAAAAAACTAAAAAGTTGTATCCCCACTTCCTTAATATCTTCAATAAATATTTTGCACCATTTTCACAATCACAGAGGGAGATATGGATGAAATACAGAGCCCACTTTTTTACTTCGAGCAGATTCAGTGGCTTGGACATATCAGTATAGATGAGCCACCATATGTCCAAATGGAGCTTGGTTTTATTCATATGAAATTTAACCAATTGATTTTCAAACAAAACTGAAAAATATTATCCCATTTTGATTTATAGCTTAGTTTAATTGTGTAGATGAGTCCACTGATGTGCTTGGATCTTGTGCAGTTGGACCCATTTTTCTTGAACTTTATTATGGGTCCTCTAAATCACCTCCACCATCAATGGAATTATAAAAAAAAAGTAAAATTGAAATTTTTAACAGTGATGCTAAATAATAATTGAATCAAATTTTTTTTTTTATAATTTTCCATAAAAAACGAGTTTAGCACAGTGGTGTGTGGGTGAAAATGAAATAGTGAATCATAGTGTGATCACACCCCCAAACCTAAAAATTTTCACTCCTGGGAAAAGTATAATTTCCAAAAAAATGCATGGAAATATTCCCAACAACATAAATATTTAACATTCAATTAAAATTTAATTCCTAATAGAAATGTGATCAAAGAAAAAATCACATCGAGGAGTTATTCTTATTGATCATGGAAAAAGATGTATCAAAAATTGTATTAGAATGAAATTACAAGAGATGTATGATACAAATCAATGAAAATAATTACAAAGTTAATCATGTCACTATTTATCCACATGTGTGTGTGACAACCATTTCACTCTATTCTTTCACTTTATTTTAAGTAAATAAAAGTTATTTTAAAAATTGTCTTATTACATGATTCTTTGCACCTAACCTGTCCTACATCCTTTGCAATCAAATTTTAAGACCCAATCACTTAGGTATTCCATGAAGTGAAAGAATAAGATATCTACCAATATATCTCCATATGTTGTACATTTCACCACTCCCCTCACTTTTTATTTGTTTTTTTTTGTTTTGGTTTTTTTGAGGGCGTACAATAGTTGGATAATAGGTACATACGCATAGGTTAATCTGGTATAGTAATGAAATATATTGGATAAGGAATGAAAATATTGAAAAATATTTTTGGAAGGTAGAGAAAAATTAACCTAACTTATATTTACCTTCTATTAGGTAAGAAATTTTCACACTTCATGGTTGGGTGTAAAGGTGAGTGGAGAAATTAGGTGACATAATTTTCCCTTAAACTACTCACACATAGGGTACCATTCTTCTCAAAGGTTTCAAAATGGTACAACCATTTATATCATCGATAAAAATCCAAATTTTAAAAGAGAGTCACACCAAAGTATTGAAATCTTGCTGAAATGCACATTTCATCTTTTTTTGAATGTTAAAATAATATGAAATATAGAAATTCCTCATGAATTTCCAATAACATCTATAATTAAGATGGAATCATTTTCCATGATAAAATGGACATAAAAAAGTAACATTCTAGTACAAAAGTGAGGGGTAAAGGGAGGGGGAGTGAAAATACTAGTCATCAAGATAAAAATAGAAAAAGAATAAAGATAATGAAAATTTGTAACTAAACCAGGAATGTACCAATCCCCCCTCACCTAGAGCATGCACTATCCTCACAGTGAAAAGAGAATTTTGGAAGTAAGATTAAAACCTGGTGAGTGTTATTGGTAGGAGGCTTCTTGAACATGGAGTTCCTCTATTAGGGACTCTGGAAAGGCTTTATGAATGTTCTTAAGTTGTTTCCCATTATCAGTAAAGGTTTATTTGGTTTAATTATTTTATACCTAAAAAATTCCAAATGGATAAAAATTAGTAATATTGTATGGTCCAAACCAACAAGAATAAATCTTACCTAGATAAAACTTCATCCTTTCATTATAAAGGAGTTCCTTCTTCTTAATGTGTAATTCAAGATGAAGGATGAGATGGCCATGGGAATCCTCAATTCACTCCTTATAAATCTGAGAGTTCTCATATGAATATATTATAATTTATTCCATCTACTGAATCTATAACTTCCTTTGAGAACCTACACAAGAAAGACTATAATTGCATTGTTTAATGGCCCAGTAAGCCCAATGATCTCTCTCAATAGTGAGATGACAAAACTTTCCAAACAAAATCCTAAAAGGTGACATTCCAATGGGAGTTTTAAAGGTAGTATGGTAAGACCAAAATGAAACATCGAGTCTAAAACTACATTATTTTATGTTGGGTTCAACCGTTTTTTGAATAATTTGTTTTACCTCTCTATTCGACACCTTGACATGACTCTTGGTCTGTGGGTGATATGAAATAGAGACTCGAGGCCCGACCCCATACCGACTCAAAAGAGATTGCATTATTTTTTTGTATATATGAGAACCCTGATCACTAATGATGAACCTAGGTAATCCAAACATACCAAAAATTTGGGTTCTAAAAAATTCCACAATAGTCTTAGAATCATCAGTCCTTATGGCCCATGCTTATACCAATTTTTACAAATAATCCACTACTAGAAGAATATAAAGGTTACCAAATGAATTGGGGAATGTTTGCATAAATTCATTGCCTCAATCATAAAAAATTTCAGGAATGATCAAGAGTTATTGTGGAATTTCATTTCTTTTAGATACATTCCCTATTCTTTGAGAGCGGGGATACGATTTAAAAAAAATTATGGCAATTTAGAAATAATGTTGGCCAAAAGATACCAGAATCAAGGACCTTATGAGAAGTATGTGGGGGACCAAAGTGGCCCCCAGAAGCAAGAGTGTTGTAAAACCTAAGGACAGACTAGAAATCTCTATCGGGAATACAACGCATAAGGATTTGATTACTACATGGGTGGAAAAGGTAGGGGTCATCCCAATTGTACCAACGAGACTCATGTTTTTGACGTTCAACGTGTTTTTTTTGAAATCAATTGGAATAAAAAATGATACCAAATAATTTACAATTTTAGAATCCCAAAGAATATCATATTTCATTTGGTAAAGTTTCTCATCAGGAAACATAGAAATTATGGAAATACAGGGGGATGAGTCAATGTCGAGGATAGAAGGATCCTACTAATACGATCAACTACCACATTCTCTACTCCTTTTATCCATAATTTCTATATTAACTTCATGAAGGAGGAGAATCCAGTGAATGAGACACAGTTTGGATTCCGATTTCTTAAGATAATACCAAAGGCCTTCATGGTTTGAGAACACATTTACTTTATACCCTAAAAGGTATGACCTGAATTTGTCGAAGGAAAACCCAACAACAAGAAATTATTTTTCAATTTTGGTGTAGTTTTCTTGGGTTGGGTCCATTATACATGAGGCATAGGCAATTTCATTTAGAGATCGATCAACCCTTTGTTATAAGATTGTGCTAACTACATAGTTAGAGGTTTCACATATGATCTCAAATAGAAAATTCCACAAAGGTGGCGTAATTATTGGGGTGATGTGAGACTCCATTTTAATTTATTAAAAAATTCCTCAAATTCTCTATAAAAAAATTCCTTTTCTTTTTGTATCAAATAAGAGAGTGGGAGTGAAATATTACAAAATTCATAAATGAAAGGATGGTTAAATATAGAATGAACTAGGGAAGACCGCGCATCTCATACATTTTTGGGAAATAGTTGGATATTATTGGATATTATCATATAACTTTGTTGAGTCAATAAGGTTTCCTTATGAATTTTCCATTCCATTATGTTTTGAAAATCTCAGACACCCTATCTCAAGGAAAATTTTATTTTACCTAATATTTATATTAATAAGGAAGATTTTCCTTCCTTAAGGAAATTTTATCCTTACCCAGATTTTCCTTAATAAAAAAAATTCCTTCCCCATGGAAAATTTATCCTTACCTATTTTATATTGTTCATATTTCAGTTTATCTAAATCTAATCTTTTTATTCCTAAGTGAAAATTTTGGTTTCAAATCTAAAACATCAGAATCCTATAAATACATAGATATAGAGTATTCTATTTTTAGATTCTGAAATTCAGACTACAAATTCTATAAAATTCAGATTCTGAATTCTCTGAAATTTAGATTCTGATTTCTATGAAATTCAGACTCCGAATTCTCTGCAATTTAGACTCCGAATTCTATGAAATGCAGACTCTGAATTCTATAAAATTCAGACTCCAAATTCCTCAGAATTCAGACTCTAAATTCCTTAGAATTTCGGTTCCAAATTCCTCAAAATTCAAGTTCCGAATTCCTTAGAATTCAGAATCTGAATTCTTTAGAATTGAGGCTCTGAATTACTAAAAATTCCATTTCTAAATTCCTCAAAATTTAGACTCTAAATTCCTTAAAATTCAGACTCCAAATTCCATAGAATTTAGACTCAGAATTCCTCAGAATTCCGAATCTGAATTCCTTAGAATTCAGACTCCAAAGTTTTTAGAATACTAATTATGATTTCCTTGAAAAATAGAATCTAAATATCCTTATAATATATAATTCAACTGTTTTCCTCTAAGACTACAATATTTATTTTTCCTTAGACTCTGAAAAATTGATTTGTTTGAGAAACCATATTTTACTTACTCTTTTTATAGTTATAAAATTATGTCATGTATTTTGTTTCTAACTAACAGTTATTTGAGTGACACGTGTAGAGTTCCCTCTGAGATTCAAGGAAAAATATGACCATTGGAGGAGGGAGCCAACCATTGGTAAAATGCCTATAAATAGAAGCTCATTTGAATGAGCTCACAAAATTTGATGATTGTTCTATGAATCTAGAGATTATATGCTGCTGAAGTGATTTCTAGAGAGAGATACTCTCATGATTTGTTCATACTTAACATCTTATTTAGATTGCTTCATGTGAATCCAATTGTTGCTGTGTACAATCGAGGGCTTCCGAGGATATAAAGAGAGAGGTTACGACTACCTCGAAGTTCAAGGGATTATGGGGATAAGAAGATATAGGTTCTGACTACCTTAAAGTTCAAGGAATTCCTTGATAAGCAAGATAGAGGTTCCGACTACCTTTATGTTTGAGGGATTCCGGGGATAGGAAGACAGAGGTGCCGATTAACTTAAAGTTAGAGGACTTCCGTGATAAGGAAGACAAAGGTGCTGAATACCTTGAAGTTTGAGGGCTTGTGGGGATAACAAGACAAAATCTGATATTCCTGTCAAGGGCTTACCCTGGGGTGGGTAAGACAGATTTTCTTGAAATTATAAATCAAGGGACCTATATCCAAGGTTATTGGATACTCTACTCTTTGGGTTAAAAGATTTCATACTTGTTACATGTATTGTTTCATGTTTTTATTCCTATTCATTTTGATTAATAAGGAATGTATGACTATCTTATACTATCTTGTACTAGTATACTCTGATTAGTAAGATTCTATACGCATTAAGTATAATCTTTTTCCTTGTAAAAATTTCATAAGTTTCATTTCCGGAACCATATATCTGGAATCTTGCAAGTTTTTAGAACTAAGAGGTCTTGTGAATTTACATTGTTTTACTTTGTTAAACATTGTTTTTGTCTAGGTTTAAATCAAATGTTTTATAACCAAATTTAAAGGATCCAAAGGGTTTTTTAAAGTATACAATTCACCCTCTCTTGTATATTGAGCATCTAATTTCATTATTTAGATCCTACAATTGGTATTAGAGAAAGTCTCTGAAATACTTCTATTTTCATATAAGTTTTCTTACTCAAGTTTTCATTATTCAATATTTTCCTTACTTAGGATATTTTTTTCCTAGTTTACAAACTTTTATTACTAACATGTTTCTATGGAAATATATTATCTTTGAGATGGAAGGAATGAATGTTGATTCGATTAAAAATATTAATCCTACTAGACCACCTATATTTGATGGAAATGATTATGAATATTGGAGAGATCATATGAAGACTTTTTTATTAATACTAGATTGGAAAACATTATCATACTTACTAGATATTACAAGATTCATCGTAAGGAAGTTAGAACTTTTACTAATCAATAAAAGTTAGAATATCAACTTATCTATAAGGTACACAATACCTTTTTGTGTTACAAGACAAAGAATATATACATCCATATTTCTTGTTGTGAATCTGCAAATTGTTTTTGGAAGAAATTGGAGGTTACTCATTTTGGCACATCCATAGTTATAAAACTAGAAGAGCTATGCTTAGAGCTGAGTATAAATGTTTTTCCTTCCTTATAGAGAACCTATATATAAGGTACAATAGAGATTCATGACTATTGTCAACAACTTACAATCAATGGGTGAGAAAGGTTTGGATGATGAAGGTATTATAGATAAGATTGTAGACATCATGCCTAATGAATGGAAATCCAAGAGGACATCTATAGGTGAAAATAGAAACTTTACTCAGATTTCTCTTGATGAGCTATTTGGAACCCTTCTTTAATATGAAACTAGAATAAAAAGATATGCTAATTTGAATAAAAAGAAGAATGAAAATGGAAGTATTGATTTTACAACTACTTCAAATCATATGAAAGACAAGACTTGTAAGTGAGTTACAAGATATAAATCTAAGAAGGGTACTGTTTTATCTGTATCAAGTGAAAGTGAAAATTCTGAGAATGAACTAGTTAATCATTATTGAAGGATGAACAAGATAGTTGGGAAGAAAGGATTTTAGTAAAGATATTAGAAAAAAGAAAGAAAGGACAAGAAAGACTCTGAATTTACTTGTTATGAATGAAAAAGAGCAGTGCATATAAGGCCGGATTATCCTATGATTAAGAGAAATGATTGAAAGGAAAAAAATTCTAAAATGAATAGAAAGAAATACTAGAAGGATAAGGCTAGAAAAGTTTTGAATGACAATAACACCTAGGGTGCGAGTGGTGGAGACTCTTATGATGAATCCTCCGAGTTTGAATCTTCTGATCAGAGGAATATTGTTCTAGATATCCATATTACCTATTGAAAATAATTTTCTAATGGCCAAGGTACAAAATGCTGAATCTATAACCAATGTATCCTTGAATGTGAAATATAGTGATAAAAAATATTATGAATTTTTTATGAATAATCTTATTCTGATGAAGATAATACTTTACCTACTTATGAAGTATTTTCTAGGTTTTCTAAGGTCCTTGAGAATGAAAATTATAAATTCAAGAAAAATATTGATAAGGAAAATTCTAGAAATACTATTCTTACTAAGAAAATATCAGATCTTTCTAAAGATCTTGATAAGAATATTCATGATTTTGAATGTATTGCAAAAAACCTTGAGGAAGTAAATTCTAAGAAGGATAAACTTTCATAGGATCTAGAATAAGTAATTTCTAAGAAAAATATTTTAGAGACTAACTCTAGTGGTAAAACTAATGTTTTTAAGGAAAAAAACTTAGTTATTAGACTGAAGTTAGAAATATTTCCCTTGAGGAAGTGTTTTCCAAACCTTACCTTAGGTAAGGAAAACTTTGATAAGATGTATTCTCAAATTCCACCTCAAAGAAATAATTTTAGATTTGGTTATACTCATTCAAAACCGGTTTTTAGCAACAATTATTTTGGTCCTCAAAGTGCTCATTTCTGCACTAAATGTTAGTGTGATGGATATTGGGAAAAAAGTTGTTCCTTAAACAAAAATCAGTCTTTAGGTTTTCATAAAGATTATTTTTCTATGAAAATGTGGATTCCTAAAATTTTTATTTATGATGTTTCTGGATCCAAGAATGTTTGGGTTCCAAAAGTATAACACTCTTATTTTAAAAAAATTAGGGAAAGTACCAATATAAATACATGGTACATGGATAGTGAATGTTTGCGACATTTGATTGGTAATGAAAACTTCATTGAAAAGATTATCAAGATGAAATGAAAAAAGGTATCTTTTAGAGATAATGACCAGGTAGAAATTATAGGTATAGGTAACATTGTTCTTCATGGAAAAACTTTGATTTCAAATGTTTTGTTTAACAAGGGTCTTATGAACAATCTCATTAGCATAAGTCAATTATGTGGTGAATGTTACCTTGTGAATTTTTTGAATGAAAAATGTTTAGTACATAATTCCAAGGAAGATTTTATTCTTTCTTCCCATAGGAAAGTTAATGTATACACATTAAACTTATAAGACCTTAGGAGCGAAGACCTACCTTGTCTTAGTGTAATGGAAGATCATTCTTGGTTATGGAATAGAAGGTTAGGAAACTGTACCTTTAGGAACCTATGCAAACTCTCTAAGAAAATACTCCTTAAGGATATACCAGAGATTAGATTTGATTCTTCAAGAGTTTATGATCATTGTCAATATGAAAAGCAGCATAAATCAAGTTTCAAATCAATCGATGAAGTCTCAACTACTGATGCATTATCGTCGGTGCATATGGATCTTTTTGGACCAACAAAAAATGAATGCTTTGGAGGAAAATATTATGTTTTTGTCTTAGTTGATGAATATACTAGATTTACATGGGTCTATTTTCTAGAAAAGAAATATGAAGCTTTTTATTATTTCAAAAGTTTTATATCCCATGTTAATAATGAGAAAAAACATCCATCAATAACTATCCATAGTAGTCATGGAGGAGAATTTCAAAATTCTGATTTTGAATCTTTTTGTAGTAGAAAAGGAATTATTCATAACTTCTCAGCACCAAGAACTCATACAAAAAATTGTTTTGTTGAAAGAATAAATATAATTCTTCAAGAGATAACTAGAAAAATGTTTAATGAATATTCTATAGTCAAACATTTATGGGCTGAATCTGTAATTACTACTTTCTATACTATAAATCGTGTTTTGATTAGACCTTTTCTTAATAAAACTCCCTACGAATTGTGGAATGGTTGAAAACCTACACTTTCCTACTTCAAAGTGTTTGGATGCAAAGTATTCATCCTGAATACTAAAGATAATCTACACAAATTTACACCAAAATCTGATGAATGAATTTTCTTAGGATACTCTATAACTTCTAAGGCTTAGAGAGTTTTCAATAAAAATACTTGTACTGTTGAAGAACGAGTACATGTTAAATTTGATGAAACTGATCCTTTAGTTTTGAAACATCCTTAACCTATATCGTTATATGTCTTTTAAAAAATTGATTATCATCCCTTGATAGAATATCCTTCTGATAAGGAAAATTTTCAAGAAAATTTTTCTGAAGCATTTAACCTAGAAGAGTTCCTACTATATGTTGATGAACATGTTTTATAAAACCCAAATCAGTTGTTTCTTAGGAATAATACCAGTTATAGTATTATTGGTGATATAAATCAACCTATATGGACTAGAAGTTCCTTAAGAAATGAAGTAGAACATCTACCATTCCATTCCCAATTAGAACAAAAAATCAATGATGAAGCTTTCGGTGATTATGATTTGATAAAAGCTATACAAGATGAGATAAATGAATTAAAAATAAATAAAGTCTGGAACTTTGTTGAAATACCTAAGGAAACTTTTGTTATTGGAGTAAAATGGGTCTTCAGAAATAAGTGTGATGAAAATGGAATCATAGTAATAAATAAAGCTAGATTGGTTGCTAAAGGCCATAATCAACAAGAAGGATTAGACTTTGAAGAAACCTATGCTCTAGTATCCAAAATTAAATCTATTCATATTCTAATTGCCTTTGAAGCATTATTTAACTTCTAACTTTTTTAAATGGATGTTAAATGTGGTTTCCTTAATGGTTATGTTCAATAGGTAGTTTTTGTTGAAAAAACTCCTGGTTTTGAAGATACAAAACATCCTGAACATGTTTTCAAACATACCAGATCTTTATATGGACTTAAATAATCCCCTAGTGCTTGATATGATAGACTTAGAGGATTTTTTTCTTCAAAATAATTATGTTAAGGGAAATTATGATCCAAAAATTTTCATAAATAATGATAATAAAAATGTTTTTATTGTTTAAATTTATGTAGATGACATTATATTTGGTTCAACTCAACAATATTTAACTGATTACTTTGCAGATCTAATGAAATATGAGTTTGAAATGAGTATTATGGATGAGTTAATATTTTTCCATGGTTTTAAAATTTCTTAAAAACTAGAAGGAATCTATATATCCCAACATAAGTATATTAAATATCTTCTTAAAAAGTATGGATATGAAAACACTAAGAGTACAAGTACTCCCATTGGTACCTCAAATTCACTTGATCTTGATGAAGCTGAGAAACCAGTAGATCCAACATCTTTTAGAGGCATGATAGGAATTCTACTTTACATGATATCTAGTCATCTAGACCTAATGTTTTTAGTATGCTTATTTCCAAGATATCAATCTAATCCTAAGGAATCTCATTTAAGGTTAGTGAAATTATTTTTTCACTACATAAAGGGAACCATGGATCTTGGACTCTTTTAAACTTCTAGGAATGATTTTGTTTTAAAGGGTTTGTTTGGATACTGACATTGGTGGGTGTATAATGGATAGGAAAAGTACATCCAAGACCTGTCATTTATTAGGATATTCATTAGTTTCTTGGTCCTACAAAAAAGCAACACTCAGTAGCACTTTCCACTGCTGAAGTTGAATATGTAGCAGCTAGAAGTTATTGTGATCAAGTGTTATAGATGCAATACACACTCACAGACTATGGTATGAGTTTTTCCAAAACACAAATATTGTGTGATAATAATAGTGTCATTTCCTTAAGTAAAAACCCTACACATCACTATCATGAAAAAAATAGGTATTAGGCATCACTTTCTTAGAAATCAAACACAAAAAGGAGATATCATTCTTTAATTTATCCGAACGCAAGATAAACTTGTTGATATTTTCACAAAATATTTACCATTCGATAGATTTTAATACATTAAATAGATTTTAGGAATGATAACCATAAGTTAATCCTCCTTGTTAACTTTTTTTAAAACTTATCTCTTTAAAGTAACAAAATCCTTTTTATAGGGGGAGTACATTTCCTTGTTAGTCAAAATTTTTCATTGACAAAATTTTCCATAGTCACAATATTTCACAGACAAATTTTTTGTAGTTAAAAATTTTCATAATCAAAATTTTCAAAATCTAAAGTTCTTCAAGAAGAATTTACCTCATTACGGATAACTTCCCTAGGCAATCTGAATGGTATGTTTTCTTTCCAAATTTTTTGAAATCATATTTTACTTTTTGGTATTTTTCATTTTGGTTTTAAAATTTTCGAATTCACCTTTCCTTAAATCCGAATATTTTTATTAAAAATCTCAAAAGATTAGAATTTATAAAAATATTTATTCGTCTATCATCTCAACCGTAAGATCCTCTCAAGACGTTTTCAACTGTTGGATGAATCAGGGAGGTCGAACCATCGCTTCAATTGCCTATATAATGGACCCCCCGATGCTTTTCCCATTTTTTTTCTCAAGCCTTCAAGTGCTGAAGCTCGTTCTTTGATTTTAAATCCATTCTAGATCTTTTAAGTTTCCTTAGTCCCCAACGTCTAAAGAAGCCTCTCCTCATAAAGAAATGTCAATCGCAAAGGAAATCCCGGAATGGAAGATTTATCGTGAAAGGTTGGTAGACCCTGACTTCTTTAATAAGTATGATCCAATCATCTCAAGGAACATCAAGTTTAATGGATAGGAGAGTATAGATGTATATAAACCCAAGGAATAGGATCCAATGATTCCAGAGTTGGTAGTGGAGTTCTATGAATCTGTATATTTTTCAATCAAAGAGGAAAAGAGAAATTTTCTTCCAAGAGTTATGGTTAGACTTATTCTCTTTCTTATTCCAAGGTAACCGGTCTGATTTGAATACCTTACGAAGGAGAAGCCAGATTTTGTTCACATAAGTTACCTGATGTTATAGGAATTTTTTTAAGGAAATAGCTATAGAGTGCCTTGGTTTGGTTGGAGTTAACACTCTGAAGATTCATCATCTTTAATCAAATTTCCGGATTCTTGAACTTTGGGTTCAAGGATTTATCATTCCGAGGAAATGAGATAAAGATAATCTGATGAAAAGTGATATATATGTTTTGGATTTCTTAGTGAACCTCCGGAAGATGAATCTAGTTAATTATATTTTGGTTACTATTCAGAATATCCAGAATGGGAATCTAAAGTCTGAGATTGTCATGTATCTGGAATCAAAGATCATTGTTTCTTGTTTAAAATAATTGAAAATTTCGTGCAAGTTTAAGTAAAGAAATTTCAAAGAAATGTTGCTAAGTGATGACACCCTATAGAGGATGAAAATTGGTTTCTCTAGTGTTTCAGTAGAATTTTATGAATTGTCAAAATCTGAAATACAAGTTCATTCAAAGAAACAAGAAGTGGATGAGACTTCCAAAAAGGAAGGAAGGAAGAGGAAAGCAAAGGAACTAGAAGGAAAATAAAAAACCCCAGTGGGTAAGGAAATTTAGTATGCACCTCCAAAGAAAAAGAAACAAAAGGCTTATCTTGATGAATTTGTGGCTATGTGAATATAAGATAAGAAAAAATGGAAGGAAGGGGAGCCAAAGTTTGTCTTGTCCCTGCTAAGGCAAAAGAGTTAAAAGAAAAAGCTACTGAAGATCTTGAGAAGCAACAAAAAGAGAATTAGAAAAAGAAGAAGATGTCTGAGGCTAAGATATTACAATCTCTTCTTAAGGATTCTAAAAAATCATCTAAGAAAATTCTGGTAGTAGAATCCTTTTTAATAGAATCAATCCCGGAGACACCGAGAAATAAGTTGGTGTTTCCGTAACGAGATCAAGAAGAATAAATAGTGAAAGAAGAAGAAGTGGAATAAGAAGATGAAGAGAGTGGTGATACCAAGGATATGATAAAGGAAGTAGAATATTATCATGAGAAGGAGAGTCCTTATAAGAAGTTATCAATCGGTACTTCAGAAGCTCAGTCTTCAAAACTTGCTACCCCATGAAAATATGAGAAGGGTGAGGAAGAAGTAAATAAATAGTCTGAAGAAAAAAAGTCAAAATCATGATGTCATACAGCTAGAGGGTGTTGAGGTAGGAGATGAGAAGGAAGAAGTTGGTGAAGATAAGATTATTCAACTATCATATAGTGAACATGAATCAGCTAAACAGGAAGAAATCATTTTGAGAAACAATAAGGGAAAGCAGGTGATGGTTGATACTCCTACCAAGTCATTGGTCAGTAAGAAATATGCTGGTGCTTCATCAAAGAGGAAATCATATATTCTTGAAAAGTATTCCTCATCAATAATGAATTCAAATTCAGAATCATATTCTCTTAGTCATGACTTTGTTGTTCAGTCATTGAAGAAGTTGGTTGGTAATATTCCTTTATTTCCGAGTATAGACTCAAGATGTCAGATGCTTCAGCATTCCTAAAATAAGAAAATAGATTCAGTATCCATGGTGATGGATAAGTGTGTCAAACATGAGGTCTATTTCAAAACTTTTTTCATTAATTATGATTCCCATAAAAGATCTTACAAGAAGATGAATAGTTGGTCAAGGATAACTGTTGAAGAGATGATGATTCTTGACATGTTTCAAGATAATATCAAGGATGACTTTGAAACCAAAGATGGTAAGTTCAAAGATCTCACAAATTCTTTTGAATAAAATATCTCTCTTGAAGAAACTACTTGGAAGAAAGAAGTGAAAGATCTGAATGGGAAATTGTATTCAGTTTCTAAGAGTTGGAAGATGGAAAGGGATCTTAGAATCGAACTTGAGGAAAAACATGCTAAACAAGAAGAAGACTTAAAGAATCACAATTATATTCTTAAGGCACAAGAAGAAAAAATTAAATCCTTAGAAAATAAAAGTGAAGATCTAGATCAGCTACTCAAAAACATGGAAGATGATCACAAGGAACTCAAGAAGATGAAGACTATTTTGAAGAAGCTATTGTCGAGGGATAAAGAAGGATAATCTTTCTCAAATCTGATCTTTTGTTGTATATACTTGTTGTACAAATTTTTTCAATATTAATTAAATTTTTGTAGCACATCATATTTTTGGTTGTTTAGTACTAATATTTTAGGTACCATATTTTCTTTTCCATTCCCTTTATTCATTTTTGAAAATAAAAAAGGGGGAGAAAGGAATGTCAAAAATAATACTAAGAAAATAAGAAATTTCCCTAAGTAAGGGGTTGTTCATCTAATGTAAAGTTCTTATCATGAAGATTTTTGTATGTAAGAAAATATAAAATCTCATTCATGAACTCAATAATACTATATCCTTAGGGATTTCAAAGCCTAAGGGGGAGTTATTCGTATTAATTATGATCCATAAGTATAGGGAGATAAGTTTTTATTTTCAAGTTCATAACATTTTTAAAGTCCTTATATTCTTTTTAGTAAGGATGTTTGTGCTTTCCAAAAGGGGGAGATTTTTGAGTCAATAAGGTTTCATTATGACATTCCATTCCTTTATGTTTTGATAAACACAAACACTCTATATCAAGGAAAATTTTATTTCCCCTAATATTTATTTTAATAAGGAAGATTTACATTCCTCAAGGAAATTTTATCCTTACCTAGATTTTCCTTAATAAGGAAAATTTTCCTTCAGCAAGGAAAATTTACCCTTACCTATTTTCCATTGTTCATATTTTAGTTCCTATAAGTCTAAGTCTTTTTATTCCTAAGTGAAAAATTCGGTTTCATATATAAAACATCAGAATCCTATAAATACTTAGATATAAAGTAATCTGTTTTTGGGTTCTGAAATTCAGACTTTATGTAACACCCCAAGAACTTGTTCTTCTTGTAATGGTAATTTCTATGTATTTGAAATTGTCCATTACCTGAAAAAAACTTATCCCTTAATGGAAAAATAATAATATGATGCAATGAAATAAGCACATGAAATGGATGCAAGGAGGTTTATTCAAATAAGAACACTATAGTGTTTACAACACACCGAGATGAAACGGGGAAATAATCTAACCAAAGATACTTATTAAAAATCCTATTAGGATTATAGGGAGACCTCCCAAAACAATGAGAACCCCGAGAAGATAATAAGGTTCCTTAGCATCCACCATAACGAGCATAAGAATGGCCAAAACCACTACGACCACACTAAGCACCAAAGGTATGATGTGAACCATCTTCTTCAATCAACATGAGTGATAGGAAACACTAAGTTCTGCATTTATAAGACTCTAATGTGACCATTTCCTTGAGAAACCATGGAACTCTAATGGGTGCAAATATAGCCGTTGGGCTCGTTGTCAATTATGTGAAAACTTAGAAGAATATTCTAGTCCATCATGTAATTAAGTTATAATTTGGGAAAAATTATAAAACTACTCCAACCATGAACATTATAAGGGTATAATGAAATATTTTGAATAATATATTGGTGTTTTAAAAAAAGGGAATAAGGAAATAAAACATGTAGCAATTAATGCAAGTAAATTGTAACGATTTTCATTCAGTGTTTTTAAATTATGTTTAATTTCTTTTAATGGATCTATGTTTTGATAACAATGACATTAGAATATGAATTATCAATGAATTTATGACCTTTTATGACCTTTTATGCTAAAGGTTTAATATTTATAAGCAACATCAGAAAATACTTTAAAGAAAAATCTAACTAGTGCACTTTAACCTTCTAATGTTTAATAAAAGTCATGTTTTAAAAAGGGAAATTTCTATATAGTATTACTTCCCTTAAACTTCAGTCTTCTAGGTAAAGTTTTTATAAAAACAATTTGGGCCCATAAGTTCTAGGCCTTTATTGGCTAGGACAAGGGAGGAAACTCACTCAAGGAGTCCAAACCTAGCCCTCAGCCAAAGCCAGGGCTAGCCCGAGATCAGGTATAGGTCCCTCGAGGAGCGCACAGGAGCAAGCATTCATAGGTCACCTAGGATCGCATGTGTGCACGTAGGACGTGCGCAAGGCCACATGAGCAGTGGTAGGATGAGGCCTGCAGGGGAAAAGGAGGTCCGGGTGTATGGCCCCCTGTGTGTGTGCTGTGTTATTACCAGAATTGTGGGAGGTCGAAGATTATAAGGGAGGAAAAATTGGCTTCCCGTTTCGATGTGGGAACCAAATTTTTGATCGAAATGAGATCCTGGCTATCGGATCGCATCACGCGCGATCTGAGCCGCTGATCCCGATCCCGCATCTGGCGTTCAGCAATCATGGAATATCACCGCATTAATGGAAGCCATTCAATCAAGATCAAATTAAATACGATCCATCCTTACCTTTTTAAATGACGGTCATACCCTAGCCCTCAGATTAAAGTCAGACGCATTTTGGACGATCCATTTTTTCCTCCCAGTTTTTCTTCCCGCATGCTGTCTTCTTCCCTGCTCCGTGCCCTAATACAGGAACCTTACACAACATTTTCTTATCACCTTTTTCTATACCTTTCAGCCGTCAGACCCTCCACACTCCCGGTTTCCACAAAGGTCTCCTACCCTAGTATTTTTTTAAGGAAAGTGGCCTCGGATCCCTTCTTTATGCATTATTGGTATAATTTTTAAAACCTAATCCGAGGTTTTTAAAGGACCTCCCAGCTCCTTGCACCACGCTTTCAACGGACCTCGACTCTTCCTCCTAGGTTTCCAGTGCCATCCCGAGCTCCTCCTCCACCTCCTCAAGCTAAAGTAAGGGTTTAGTCTTTGTATTTCTTGGTTAAGTTGTATTAACATGTATAAATATATATACATATATTTATATATACTTGTAAAACTAGTAAACATCATCATACAGTTTCAGTTTATACTCCCTAAAGGTTGCATGATCTTGATTTGTAGGTTATTAATAAACCCTAATAATGAATATCCCATGAAAATGAATTTATTTTGATTCTTTTTCCTTAAATGTATAAACAGTTATATACCCATACATATATATATATATATGAAAATATATAAATGTAATATACACCACCCTCAGTTTTGAATAAACATCATGTTCCCAGGATAAAGATTTTCCAAGGTTGAGTTAATGAAAATCCGAAATGTATAGACTCATTCAATACTTGATTATGAATGTTCTTAAAAATTTATATAAAGTCTATTCTTAATTTTCAGTACATGTAGACATAAAGGTTAATTTGGTCCTATTACGGTTGTTGTATATGTGTGTATAAATTTTTATATATATAAAAATATGTCTTATTATGTGTTCATGAGATGAGTGTTATTTAATTTATAATTATTGTTTCCATTGTACACTTAGGGTATAATCGAACATACATACATAATTCAATGAAATTATATTTTATGATATTAAAGATGATATACAATCCTTAAATAATGTAAGGGTGTGACAATGTGCATTCATAAGGATATATGTATGCCATCTTGGACTCCCATTTTATTTATAAAAATCCCATGTGTCATTTTAAAAGAAATTACTAATTATAGATGTTTTCGGCTTTACTAATCACTACTCATATTCATGCCCCATTGAATGAATGTTTTACACCAAATGGAACCCTAATAATTTTTTTAAATGTTTCCTTTTAATATGATTAGTTAATGAGTATAGATATTGAAATCATGTAACTTCACAAGCATGTGTTCTAATTTCCCTTTACTCTTGATGTTAAATGAAACTGTTTAAGGTTGTGTGTTGTACTTATAAACATTAATGAGTAATGTTTGGGGTTAATGTGAGTTTGGTACCCCATATGAAGGGTTAAGTTATTCCTTTATTTATTGTGTTAAATTTAATCTCATTATTTAATTATGTGTGTTATTGAATAATATGATTCTAGAATTTGTCATTTTATGGGACCAAGTTAGTACTTCTTTTATGTTTTTCATCACAAAAACCATTATCTTAAGTACCAATTAATGGATTAGCCACACAATTCATTTGTTTTGTTCTAGAATCACTACATATTCTATAAAGTGGATGATTGTAACATTAATCTTATTCTGAGTTTATGGATTTAATTGTTCGAGGTGGTGTGGGACACCTTGGATAAAATGTAAGGTGAAATAAGAAACCAAGTAGGAAATACAATTGGATTGATATGTGATATGCAATTTAATAAATCAAAGTGGATTGTAAACTTCGATTTAGAAGTATGAGGAATGTATTGGACTTATTATGTGATGGGTGGGGCCCTCTATAACCCCTTGATGCATCAGTAGGTCTCATGAGACAACTAGCAGGGGAAATGGAAGAGGCCTTTCCCAACTATGAGTTATGGATTTTGGCCGAGGCCTTAATCACTAGACGTCTTGGCCGAGACCTTGACACAGTCCTACATATGCATTTTTTCCTCATTATGAATATGTAATTTAATTAACCACACAAATATTTGACTAGTAGAATATTTGGTTAACATAGATTATGGATTTTTGGCCAAGGCCTTAAATCATTAGACCAATTTACCAAGGCCTTGACAATATGTTTTAGAATGTCCTATATATTCACTTTACTCATTATGTGTATGTTAATCACCTAACCAGACATGAATTCGACTAGTAGAATGTTCATGGTTAAGAACCGTTACTTATAATTAATCAAAAAAGTAAAAGTTTATGGCATGTCAAATGTATATCACTCAGTTATTTTAGTATTTGATGTTTGAAATTAAAGTGATTACCTTTATGCGCAACTCTGATCATTCATCACATTTAACTGTTTTATTTGTGCATACATATATTCTTATGTCATACATGTTAGAAGTTATTTTACTTAGGATGCCTCTATTTGAATGGTGTATCCTTATAGTTCTAATAACATTTTTTAATTGAGAACCATTATGTTGTGAACATGTGATATAACTTTTAATTAAGAATAATGTTTTGTGAAATGGTTTAAAGAATGTTTTCAAAAGTTTTAATGGTTATTTTCAAACCCCTTACTGGGCAATCCTATGCTCACCCTACGTTTTAAATGAAAAAATTTCAGGTTTCAGTCATGTCTTTAATGATGTTTTAGAATGCAGCTGGTTTCCTAGAACATGAACCTCATGATCCTCTATAGCATGGGACATGATGTGATATTTTTTGTAAATGAATGTGATGTAATAATTATGGTTATGGTACATCATGTCTCATGAGAACCGGCTCTAGACACTTAGGGGATGGGTCTTTATAGTTGGTATCAGAGGATAGGTTCAGAAAATTCTGGAAAACTAGGTAATAAAAAAATATATAGCTCTGACGGAACCATACTAAGTGTTGGGACCAAGTTTTATGGATAAGGAAGTAAGAAAAGTTTTCTATTATATAGTGTTTTCTTTTGTTGTCAATGAAGCTAAATCAATTCACTTTTTAAAGGACTTGTAAACTATGATGATAATTTGCTGATTTTTATTTCACAATTATCATAAGTTTGGAGAAATTATAATGCAAGCCTTATGAGAAGTAGAGAGAGTAAAGAATTGATTTTGGAAAAGGAAATAAAGTGACGCGCAAGTAGTGGCGCACAAGTATTGGCGCACATGTATTGGCACACAAGTATTGGAGCGCAAGTATTGGCACGCAAGTATTGGTGTGCAAGTGTAAGTGGCGCGCAAGTCATATTTCATGATCATCCCATCAAAATATGACAAAGGAAATAAAGTGGCGCGCAAGTTAAAGATTTTTGTGCACGTCAAAAGGGGCGCGCAAGTATTGGCACACAAGTGTAAGTGGCATGCAAGTCATATTTAAAGACCATCCCATCAAAATATGACGAAGGAAATAAAGTGGTGTGAAAGGTAAAGATTGGCGTGCAAGTCAAGTAGTGGCGTGCATGTATTGGTGCGTAAGTATTGGCGTGCACGTGTAAGTGGCACGAAAGTCATATTTCAAACTTCATCATATGAAAATATGACAAAGGTAAGAAATTTTCACACAAGTGCTGGATCGACGTGCAAGTGCTGGAGCGACGGGCAAGTGCTGGAGCGGTACACAAGTGTAGGAGCGACGCACAAGTGTATGTGGTGCGCAAGTCACCAAAATTACTATAAATAGACTACTTGACTCCTCATTTTTCAATTACAAACACTATAAAATTAGAACTCGGATCGAACAAGTAGTTGAGGGAGGCACGCAAGCTGAAGTGGCGTGCATGTTGAGGGTTATTTATAAGGAGAACAAGTTTTTCCATGCATGTTTTTCCATGAAATATTTTCCACGCAAGTTTATAGAGGCACACAAGATGGGAGGAGCTTTCAAGATGTGGGATGTGTAAAAGCCAAAGGTGGTGCACAAGCAGGTGGCACACAAGTAGTGAGGCGCACAATCAGGTGGCGCGCAAGCAGGGAGGCACACAAGCAGGTAGTGGCGCGCAAGCTAGCTACACCAGGATGTTCTTACCAACTTCTGGGTAGGAAAGTGAAGAATTATTTTGAATGATTTAATTTTTGAATGTTCATTAAGAAGAAGAAAATTATTACATTATCCTATTTGTTCTAAGAGGGTGCACACACACTATTGGATTGTTTTCAAAGTGCTACACGAGTGTAAGGGTATATCCTACTCATTGTATTCCACATCAAAAGATTGTTTTCTAGTGGATTGTGTGGTACTGTATTGTTTCCGTACCATACCAGGGACGTAGCTACTCTTGTTGAGTAGTGAACCTTTTAAATCTTGTGTTCCGGTGGTTGTGTGTGTTCAGTAGGGAAGAAACTCTTTAACAGGAGGCGATCGTTGTTTCAAAAACAGGAAACATAAAAAGAAAAAGATATCATTGATTCAACCCCCCCTACCAGTGATTCTTGGATCCTGACTAGGATCTTTACTAAGTGATTTTATTATAACTTTCATATGATAGATGAAAATTTTCCTACCAATCTACTATCAACCCCTACTGAGGCCCTAGAGGCCATTGTGTCTTTAGGTATTCAAGGGAATTTTCTTAACTATGCTCATATCCGCATAACGTGCAAACACCTGTATGATGTGTCAAACTCACCTCGGGTTCTTCAACTACACTGTGGGTTAGGGTTTGATTACCTTATTATGATGATGACCCAATTCCCCTCTTATGTATGTCGAGGGAGGTACCTTGATGAACTTTTATGAGTGTTCATGGTAGGCGAGGACGTTGGATTTATGTCCCTCAACACTTTTCAAGAAGTTACTGCTGCTGGTTACCTCCGAGTGGCCTATCTTTGTAAAATCTTGAACTATGGATTCTAGGGACAATTGTTGGACTTTAGAACATTACAAGATGAGTCCACACAATTGTCTTGTAGGCAACAAGTGTATTATGACATCTCCCAACTTCATACCCCTCATGCTACACTCTGGAGACATCATAAGTGGCCCCATGAGTTTAACCCTAAATGCTCAGCCTGTGTTTGGTTTGAGGAGATAGAGAGGTTTGCTTCTCTGTGTGGAGTTCGTGTAGTAGGTCAATAGGGGAACTCGGGCACTGATGTTTAGTAATAAACTTATGTTTTTTTGAAATATTATATTTTTTATTCCCGTCTTTACTATATCTAAACTTTCAAAGTGAATTCTCACGAATATGTTTTTAGTTGGCTAGACAAACAAATATCTCATCTCTACCCAATGAGATATTGGAGGATATCATAATCAGAATGTGCGCTGTGGACTATCCTTCTTTCCTCAACCTACGAGGATCATGTCAACACATGTTTGGATTTTCTAACAACCCTGAGATCCTTCATTCCTATCAAGATAATGACCATTTCTTCCACTCCATCACCTTTACCCAACTCCCCTGTTATAGGAAAAGAGGGATATACTTCAAGGGTATTTTTCAGTGTTTCACTCTAGCATATAATTTTTCTGCCAGAGCATGTTTCCTAGTGGCTTCCCAAGATGGGAACCTCAGAGAAGCCTTTATGTTCTAGATCGTAAACCTTAGTCTATTTAACCACATAATTCCAATTGAATATCTCAAGTGAGATGTAGTCTGGCGGGGCATCATAGAATATGTACATTCATACATCTCCAAACATTTTACTGCTGAACCCTCCCTGTGGAAGCCTGAGTGTAGAATGCATGGGCCAGATTTCAAAACATACTGCTCAAGGTGTATCAGGCCCAGAGAAGCAGATGAACTGCATACCAATCTAGGAATTCCGTTAACCGAGCCGAATCTCCCATTTTGGTGATGATAATCATCTGGGAATTCTCTTTTCGTGTTTGTTAATAGAATTGTGAGGACACAATTCTTTGTAGGGGAAACAATTTTACACCCCAATTACTTTTTATTCTTGTAATGGTAATTTCTATTCATTTTATATTGTCTATTACCTAAAAAAACTTATCTCTTATGAAAGAAATAATAATATGATGCAATGAAATAAGCACATGAAATGGACGCAAGGAGGTTTATTCAAATAATAACACTATAGTGTTTACAAAAAACTTAGATCAAATGAGGAAATAAGCTAACCAAATATACTTATTAAATATCCTATTTGGATTATAGGGAGACCTCCCAAAACAACAAGAACCCCACGAAGATAATAGGGGTCCTTAGAATCGACCATAACGAGCATACGAACGACCAAAACCACTACGACCACACTAAGCACTAGAGGTATGACGTGAACCATCTTCTTAAATCAACATGGGTGTTAGGAAACTCTATGTTCTAGATTTATAAGACATTAATGTGACCGTTGCCTTGGGAAACCTTGGAACTCTAACCGCTATAAATATAGCCATTGGCCTCGTTGGTCAATTAAGTTAAAACTTATAAGAATATTCTAGTCCATCATGTACTTAAGTTATACTTTGGGAAAAATTATAAAACTACTCCAACCATGAACATTATGGTATAATGAAATGTTTTGAATAATATATCGGTGTTTTTAAAAAAAAGGAATAAGGAAATCAAACATGTCGCAATTAATGCATGTAAATTGTAACGATTTTCATTAAGAGCCTTTAAGTTATGTTTCATTTATTGTAATGGAACTAATTTTTTTATCACAGTGACACTAGAATATGAATAATCAATAAATTTATGACCTTTTATGTCCTTTTATGCTAAAGGTTTAATATTTATAAGCAGCCTTAGAAAATACTTTAAAGAAAAAATCTAACTAGTGCACTTTAACCTTCTAATGTGTAATAAAAGATGTGTTTTAAAAAGGGAATTTATATATATTATTACTTCCCTTAAACATAATTCTTCTAGGTTTTTTTTATAGAAAAAATTGGACCCATAAGGGCCATCCCTTTATTGGCCAGGCCAAGGGAGGTAGCTCACTCAAGGTGGCCAAGACTGACCCTCAGCCCAAGCTAGGGCCAGCCAGAGATCGGGCATAGGTCACTCGAGGAGCTCACATGAGAAAGCATACATAAGTCACTTGGGAGCGCATGTGGGCACGCAGCGCGGGCGCATGGCCGTGTGAGCAGGGGAAGGCCGAGGCCTTCGGGGGAGGTGAAGGCCCATGTGTAAGGCCTCCTGTGTGTGTGATATGCTATTACCAGCGTTGCGGGAGGCCAAAGCCTATAACAGAGGTAAAATCAGCTTCCCGTTTCGATGTGGGAACCAAATTTTCAGGTGAATTAATATCCTAGCCATCGGATCACGTCACACACGATCTGAGCTGATGATCTCGATCTCACATCCATCATTCAGCAATCACGACATATCACTGCATTTATGTGAGCCGTTCGATCAGGGTCAGATTAAATCCGAGTCTTCTTTACATTTTTAAACCACGGTCGTACTCCAGCCCTCAGATTAAAGTCAGACGCATTTTGGACCATCCATTTTTCTCCTACTAGTTTTTCTTCCCACGCGGTGTCTTTTTCCCAATGGTGTTCCTTGATATAGTAACCTTACACTGCATTTTTTATCACCTTTTTCTACACCTTTCTGCTACCGGACCCTCCACTCTCCTGGTTTCCACAAAGTTAACATTCCCTAGTATTTTTTAAGGAAAGTGGCCTCAGATCCTTTCTTTATGCATTATAGGTATAATTTATAAAACCTCATCTTAGGAATTCAAATGGCCTCCCAACTCCTTGCACCAAGCTTTCAGCGGACCTCGACTCTTCCTCCTAGGTTTCTAGTGCCATCCCAAGCTCCTCCTCCTCCTCCTCAAGCTAAAGTAAAGGTTTAGTCTTTGTCTTTCTTGGTTAAGTAGTATAAACATGTATATATATACATATATTTATATATACTTGTAAAACTTGTAAACATCATCATACGATTTGAGTTTATACTCCCAAAAGGTTATAGGATCTTGAGTTGTAGGGTATTAATAAACCCTAATCATGAACATCCAATGCAAATGAATTTATTTTGTTTCTTTTGACTTAAACGTATAAACTGTTATATACACATATGTATATATATATATATGAAAATATATAAATGTAATATACACCACCCATGGTTTTGAATACACATCATGTGCCCAAGATAAAGATTTTCCAAGGTTGAGTTAATGAAAAGTTGAAATGCATAGAGTCATTCAATACTGGATTATGAATGTTTTTAAAAATGTATGTTAAGTCTATTATTAATTTTCAATACATGTAGACATAAAGGTTAATTTTGTAACATTACGGTTGTTATATATGTGTGTATAAATTTATATATATATACAAATATGTCTTATTATGTGTACATGAGATGAAGGTTATTTAATTTATAATTACTGTTTCCGTTGTACACTTAGGGTATAATCGTACATACATAAATAATTCAATCAAATTATATTTTATGACATTAAAGATGATATAAAATCTTCAAATAATGTAATGGTGTGAACATGTGAATACATAAGGATATATGTACGCCAACTTGGATTCCCATTTTATTTATAAAAACCCCATGTGTTGTTTTATAAGAAATTACTAAGTATAGATGTTTTCAGCTTGAATAATCACTAATCATATGCATTCCCCATTGAATTAATGTTTTACACCACATGGAACCCTAATCATTTTTTTCAAATGTTTCATTTTAATATGATTAGTTCATTGGTATAGATATTGAAAGCTTGTAACTTCACAAGCACATGTTCTAATTACCCTTTACTCTTGATGTTAAATGAAAATATTTAAGGTTGTGTGTTGTACTTATAAAATTTAATGAGTAATGTTTGGGGATAATGTGAGTTTGGTACCCCGTGTGAAGGGTTATGTTATTTCTTTATTTATTATGTTAAACTTCAGCTCATTATTTAATTATGTGTGTTATTGAATAATATGATTCTAGACTTTGTCATTTTATGTGACCAAGTTAGTACTTCTTTTATGTTTTTCATCACAAGTACCATTATCTTAAGTAGAAATTAATGGCTTAACCACACAATTCATTTGATTTGTGCTAGACTCACAACATATGATTTGAAGTGGTTGATTGTTACATTAAACTTATTCTGAGTTTATGGATTTAATTGTTCAATGTGGTGTGGGACACCTTGGATAAAACGTAAGGTGAAATAAGAAACCAAGTAGGTAATACACTTGGTTTGATATGTGATATGTAATTTAATAAATCAAAGTGGATTTCGTACTTCGATTTAGAAGTATGATGAACGCATAAGACTTATTATTTGAAATGTGGGGCCCACTATTGCCCCTCGATGCATCGGTAGGTCTCATGAGACAACTACAAGGGGAAATGGCTGCGGCCTTTCCCAACTATGAGTTATGGATTTTGGTCGAGGCCTTACTCACTAGATGTCTTGGGAGAGGCCTTGACATAGTCCAACATATGCATTTTTTTTCTCATTATGAATATTTAATTTAAATAACCGGTAAAATATTTGACTAGTAGAATATTTGGTTAACAGAGCTTATAGATTTTCGGACCAGGATTTAAATCATTAGACGTCTTGGCCAAGACCTTGAAAATATGTTTCAGAATGTCCTACATGTTCACTTAACTCATTATGTGTATGTTAATTACCTAACTAGATAGGAATTCGACTATTATAATGTCCATGGTTATGAACCGTTACTTATAATTAATCAGAAAAGTAAAAGTTTATGGCATGTCATATGTATAGCACTTAGTGATTTTAGTATTTTATGTTTGAAATTAAAGTGACTGCCTTTATGCGAAACTATGATTATTCATCACACTTAACTATTTTATTTGTGATTACATTTATTCTTATATCATACATGTTAGAAGTTCTTTTATTTAGCATGCCTCTATTTGAATGGTGTATCCTTATAGTTCTGATAACATGTTTTAATTGAGCACCTTTATGTTGTCAACATGTGATATAACTTTTAATTAAGAAGAATGTTTTGTGAAATGGTTTAAAGAATGTTTAGAAAAGTTTTAATGGTTATTTTAAAACCCCTTAATGGGCATTCGTATGCTCACCCTATGTTTTAAATGAAAAATTTTATGGTATCAGTCATGTCTTCAATGAAGTTTCAGAATGCAGAACCTGAACCTCACGAACCTCTGTAGCATGGGACATGATGTGATTTTTTTAGATGAATGTGATGTAATAATTATGGTTATAGTACATCATGTATCATTGTCACTGACTCCAGACACTCGAGGGATGGGTATTTACACTTCGAATTTTCTGAAATTCAGATTCCGAATTCTATGAAATTTAAACTCTAAATTCTCTGAAATTCCAACTCTGAATTCTCAAAAATTAAAACTCCAAATTCTCTGAAATTTAACCTCTAAATTAATCAGAATTAAGATTCTTAATTCCTTATAATTACCGATCCAAATTCCTCAAAATTCAGACTCTGAATTCCACAAAATTTAGACTCTGAATTCCATGGAATTTAGACTCTGAATTCCTTAGAATTTAGACTCCTAATTCCTTAGAATTCATACTCTGAATTCCTTTGAATTCATAATCCCAATTCTTCAGAATTCAGGTTCCGAATTCCTCAGAATTCAAACTCTGAAGTCTATAGAATTTTGATTCTAAATTCATTGAAAAATATAATCTGAATATCTATGTAATATAGACTCTGAATGTTTTCCTCTTAGAATCCAAACTTTATTTTTCCTTAGACTCCGAAAAATATATTTTGTTGAGAAAACATATTTTACTTATTCTTTTTATAGTTATAAAATTATGTCATGTATTTTATTTCTAACTAACCGTTGTTTGAGTGACAGGTGTATAGGTCCCACCGAGATTCCGGAAAAAATAAGACCATTGGAGGAGGGAGCCGACTATTGGGAAAATGCCTATAAATAGGAGATCATTTGATCGAGCTCACAACTTTTTATGACTATTACATAAATCTAGATATTACATACTACTGAAGTGATTTATAGAGTGAGATACTCTCATTCTTTGTGTGTACTAAACATCTCCTTCAGATTTCTTCATGCGACTCTGATTGTTGCTGTTTACAATCAAGGGCTTTTAGGGATAGGAATATAGAGGTGCTGACTACCTTAATGTTTGAGGACTTCCTTGATAAGGAAGGCATAGGTGCCGACTACCTTGAAGTTATAGGGATTCCAGGGACAGGATTAAAGAGGTGCCAACTACCTTAAAGTTTGAGGACTTCCTAAATAAAAAAGATAGAGGTGTCGACTACCTTGAAGTTCGAGGCCTTCTGGGGATAGGAAGACAGAGGTGCCGACTACCTTAAAGTTTGAGGACTTCCTTGATAAAGAAGATATAGGTGCTGACTACCTTGATGTTTGAGGGCTTGCGGGGATAACAAGACATAATCCTATATTCCTATCGAGGTCTTACCTTGTTTTGGGTAAGACAGACTTTCTTGAAAGTATAAATCAAGAGACCTTTATCCAAGGTTGTTGGAAACCCTACTCTTTGGGTTAAAAGATTTCATACTTGTTACTGGTATTGTTTCAAGTTTGTTTTCCACTGATTTTTTATTAATAAGGAAAGTATAACCATCTTATAATTTCTTATACTTGTATACATTTATTAGTAAGATTATATACGCTTTATGGTAGAATTTTTTTCCATGTAATCTTTTCATAAGTTTCATTTTTGGAACCATATTTCCGAAATCTATAATGTTTGTAGAACTAAGAGGTCTTGTGTACTTACCCTTTTTCACTTTGTTAAACATAATTTTCCTCTAGGTTTAAAATGAATGTTTTATAACCAACTTTAAAGGTTCTAAAGGAATTTTTAAAGTATACAATTCACCCCCCTCTTGTGTATTGACCATATACATTCTTTATTTAGATCCTACAAACTTTTGGTTCTAGTATTTGGTTATAAATAGGATAATGAAAATGAAGGTGTGTTCGTAGAAACTCATAAGTCCTGTAGAGAGTAAAGGAGGCATATTTCAAATAAATGGTTTATAATCCCAATATATTTATATTATAAATGAAAAATATGAGTTCTATTATCTTACACAATATATTCAGTTGAAAATTAAATCATAAGACTTTTCTATCATATAGATACACTTAACTATTTTCATTAGTGAATGATAATGAAAATCTAAAGGATTTAATTTATTTATTGGAGAGGGAATGCAACACCATAAGATTATAGTATGTTTTATTTGTTAAATAAATAATATATTGAATAGCTTGTAGCATATGAAACATAAAACTAAAATGAGCCACTATATATTAGATGAACAATATTAGGAAATTTATAAGAATAATAAAACCTATAGTAAATAAAAATATAGTAATATATTAAATAGTGTTTATATTTAGAAGAAAAATAATCAATAATATTTAATGTTAAAAAGGATTGTTTTTAAAAAATGTTTTAGCAATGTTTTATTTATTTTATAATAAAAATTAAATTGATAACTTTTAAATAATTATTATAATATGAAATATTTCAATGTATTAACTAATATATTAACAATCATTTAATTATTAATTTAAGTGAAATAATATTATGAATACTTAATGTTTAAAAAGACATTTTTTTTTCATAAATGTAGTTTTTGCTTTTATATTTTCTTCTTTAAATTAAAATATAAAAATTATTTTTTTGAATTATAATTTGATCAAATGAACATAATTTTTTTGATTAATAATGAAAAAATTATCTTACGTTAAATTTTTAAGATTTTTCTTGAAATTTTGAGTTTTAGGTGAAGAGTAAAAAATAATTTTTTTATAAATACAATAAATTATATGAAATCATCTTTATATAAGGATGAATTAAATATTTATGGAAATTCCTGGAATTACCAAATATATTTTTAGGTAATAAAATAATACTTTTATAAATATATTATTGAATTTAGAAACCCTTTTTTGATATTGTTGAACCTAAGTAATGATTTATTCTATAAAAGAACTATTTTTGATCCTTTTCAATTATTTTGTTATTATAATGATATATTTGGTTTTTATTGGTTTTAAAGTCACATTAATCTAATTTTTTTAATAATAAAATGATAAATAATATATTAATTAACAATACACATGATCGTTATGTTAATTCATTTTAACCCTTGAAAATTATTTTTTTCCAAAAAATGATTATCTTACCATAAGAGTACATTAATTAAAACTAACTTTTACCACATCTATAAATAAAATATCAAAAAATAGTTTTCATATTTTTAATCACCACATCCATATTATCTCATAATGGTAATTTCATATTTATAAATAAAAATACATTACCAAGGTAAAAAAATATGTTAACACAATAAAGAAATGCATGGTAAAAAGTCAAATCACGTGAAAAGAAGGAAAATATCTCAAAAAATATCCCTTATTTGATTATGTGATTTGGGTATTGACCATAGTTTACTCCCTCTTTATTATTTTCTACATTTTTATCCAATTTCCTTTGAATGTGACATGTATTTAATGTAATGTTTTGTGTTTTTAGAAAAGTGTCACCTCTCTCACTTATAAAAGGGTCTCGTCACCAGAACTCTAATACTAACATATAAAACCTCTTGTATCGAAAAAATATTTCCAAAACCATTTCAAACTATTTTTACTATGCTATAGAGGTACTGATCTCACCAAAATACTTGTCTATAATGGCTTACAGAGTTGTCCCAAGGAGTATGGTAAAAAATGTTAATCACTTATTTTTCATTTATGTTGTTTTCATTTCTTTTCATCCTCCATGAAATATATTATACCCATACTAACATAATTATATAAATATAATTACTATACTAAAATTTTATTATGTTTATTTAATAATATTATTTTACCTTCCTCCCAACCATTTGAAAAATGAAAATATCACAAGTGCCTACATGGGGATTAATGCCCCCATTTAAAATGTATACCCTTTTTATTAACTAATCCAAATGGATAATAATAAGAATGTATTTAATGATTAAATATTATATTTATGACATAATTATGAACCAGAAAGATAAATCATTATGAACCTTCCTTTTTTTTAATTTGTTGAAACCTAAAAACTTTAGTCATACATACATGCAAAATACTACCTCTATGGGGGATGTGTTTTATTTTTAATCACTAACATATATAGATAGTACTAAAAATTTATTCTATTAATTTATATGATAAAAAATAAAAAATTTTAATTTATATAATTCTATAGGCACAACATAATAATTAATTATATTTATAAAGTAACCCTTTTATATAGGGAAATTATTATGAACATGTTTGGCATGGATTCAACTCTCAAAAATAATGCCCATAATATCTAGAAAATAAACATTATGACTAATTAATGACTAAAAATAAAGGATTTAAACTGATTTTTATAATTTTATAACTATTAAAATTTTATCAATTAATGGGTTCTAACATCTTTTTTATGAAACACGTACAAACAATCAAAATTACTAACATCGTATAATGAAAATAAACATTAACTAAATAATTCATGTGTAATGAATTAGTATAATTGATGTATAATAGTGGTAATATATATTAATAAGGTTATCAAATAAGTGATTAATATTATTATGTTAATTATATAAGAAGTTAAAGAGATTTCATGAAATTATAAAGTAAAAGTTAAAGGTCTTTCACCTTAAATTCCCTTATTTGAATCATGTTTTATATTATGCACATATTTGCACTTATATGGTGTGTATACATAACCATTGAAAAATTTTACAAAAAATATTTCAATTCATGGTTATTAATGTTTTATTTAATTTTTTCACTTTCAAGGAGTTTTGATTCAAATGTTTCAAATGTTATAAGAGTTACTTTTGAAATCTCACCTCTTATTGGTTGTGAATATTTCTCTTCCATGTCCATATTCTTCTTGTTTCAATTATTCCCATTTCATATTGTGAATTTTAAAAATATATTATTTATTATAATATTCAAAATTATTTTTACCTATTTTCAATAAAAATATATATGTATATTTTAATGATGTTGTTTTTAATAGTGATATTTTGTAATATTACTCACATTTGTTTCATTTATATTAAACTCTATATTTGTAGACTTACTGTTTATTTATTCAAAAAATTTACTATTTTTTGATATTGATATATTGAAAGATTATTTTCAAAATTATGCTTTCTAGATTCATGAAAAATTTACTTAAAAGGGATGTGTGACTTCATTATTTATAAAATTTTACATTATAAAAAAATGTGAAAAGAATATTATTTTAAATATTTTTGGTACTAACATATTTTTTCCACCAAATTTGTTGGTATTCTAGAAGAATCTTGTTCTCCATGTTTTAATGTATTTTCAAGGAAATTTATATTCCCATTGACTTATAAAATATTGTCTAAAAAGGGTATAAAAACATTATGGTGTATTTATTCTTCTTTCTCAAAGTAATTTTTAATGCTCTTATAAAGATTTTTTGCATCTACATGAACATCATTTCATGGTTATTAGGTTTAACCAGGTATATGATCTAATTCTTCCTTCCATCTTATTTATCTTAATGTCTTATGATAATATTATTCCATTTATTGTCTAGGTAATGTATTGACATCTCATATATAATTTTTCCATTCAAAATGTTTAATGATTACTTAGTAAAGTTGACAATGAATTGTATTGTTATTAATTTATTTCATATAGTGAATATATTTGGATTAATTAAAGGATTTTTGGGACCAAAATTATATATCCCCTTGATTAATTAATAGGTATCATGAGATAAATGGTTTTTGTATTTGGTATATGATTACCCATATATTAATAATGTTTTAGCTTCGACCTTAATGGAATGTATAATATATTGGTGGAGGCATTTATGGTAAGTATAATGTCTTGGATGGGGCCTTAACATTATGTGTATTGTGTCCATTGAAAGAATGATGGTATGATTAAAATTTATGACATTATATATTATATAATTATCAAGTCATTTATTATTATCCATGTGATAATTTTCATTACAATGTTATCTGTAGATATATTTCATGATCAAGTAACTTCATTATATGCTTCACTTATTAATTATTCACTCTAGAATATTTTTTATTCATTTTGAATCCATGATAAAATTTCAAATATATTTCCCCGTATTAGGAATTTGTGCACACAATTCTATTTTGTTTTCAATTCCCAAGGTACAAATAAGAGATATTTAAATGAATTAAGGATTCCCTGAAAGAAATAATAGAGATTCCAAAAAGTTTAAAAGATGTGTTTTATGTTTATAAAGTAATATTGAAGTTATGTATATATCTAGTCTTGTAAGGATTCTTAACTATATGATTCCTTGTGATATGATAAACTATATCGTAAAACAATGTTAAGAAGCAACCACTGTCTCTTGGTTACTCAAGTGGGGGTTACTCCAATAATGACTTTACTCCTCAAAGAACTATCACTACTGAATTTCAATATTTTTCCATCCTATTTCTTTTATTTTTTTTCAGTATTTTTGTATCACCTAACTTAGTGTCTAACATTCACTCTCTAGGATCCACGAATATCCTATCAATATTTCCTTCAAATTGAATTCAACAATAGATTTTTTTACCTTGTTATTCATTTAGTTTTCATTTCCCATTTTCATTATATCAAATTTTACTAGGAAATATTTCACACAATCATCATATTTATGACTAAATTTTTCATATATCATATATATTTTATCTTATAATTTAAAGTTATTTTTTTATAAGAAGGTAAAATGTTTCCCTTCAAGTAGTATATTTCTTCTATGAATTTCTCCTCCCATTTTTTGAGATTCCCCCCTTTGTAAAAACCTTATTCCCAGTAGAGAAATATTATTCTACAATGAATATTTTTATAAAAAATATTCACAACACTACTAGTACCCATTGAATCTGAGTGTTCCATAACAATAAGAATTATATATAGAATTTTTATGTGATTGTACTAAAATTTATGCTTCTTAAATCGATCTTGTAGAAATTGTTTTTTCAAAAGATTTTATTATCTTATTTATATGTTATAGAGAGTTTCTATTCAACATTACAAGCCTATACATGTTTTTTTTAATTTTACACAACACAGTTAGGAAAATTTGATTTACAATAATATATATTCAGAATTGATTTGACGTTATACTTTTTAATCAAAATTTAAATAGATTTAGATTACTCATCCATGATCTCAATTCATTTATTATAATTATATCTCCAATTTTATTGTTATTTTTTAGATCTTATAAATTTTTATTGAGTCTTTAAAAAATACTTATGAATAACTGAGTTTCAAATTGAAATCTATCATAGTATTTTCATTATATATAATTTTCTAATAGTAAATTTTAAATTATTCAATATATATAGCTTTTTTATTTGTAAATTTATCATAAGTTTCAAAATTTATTTCTATCCTCCATATTCAAGAGTTTAATTTATTTTATGGGGTTATATACTAATATACACATGATTTATGTTTATATTTCATCATATATTTGATATAGGATATTTCATTATCTTTACTCTCTCTATAATAATATTCATCCCATCTTAATATATGAACACTGAAATTTTAAATTTTATTATCAACTTCTTAATTTAATTCTCTATTAAAAGTGCCATCTTCCTCTTCCTCATTAGATATTTATTCTTTTTCTTATTGATAACTTTTTTTTAAAAATAGATTTAGATTCTTATTATTATTTTTATTTCACCATCTCTTATTTTGTGGCTTCTCATCCTTTTCATCGGCATTATTCCCTCAAATTTTCTTACATGGATAGTTAATAGAAATGTTTTCAATTTTAGCACGTTTAAAGCATTCATATGGGAGTATACCTTATTTATTTTGTCATACATTTCCTAAAGATCCTTTTAATAAGTGAAATGTCCCACTTATGTTATTCATCTTTCCCATATTAATCATTAGAGTGACTTAGTTTCTTATTATATAATTCTTTTATCTTCATCTTCCTTATGAATTTGAATTCCTTTTATACATTTTATTTTCTAATACATACCCATTATCATTTAAAATTAAATGTGGGAATTTTAATGATTATTAAGGGAAATATAGTCTCTATATTATTAAGGTTGAAACATCATATGAAATAATTCCTGAAATATTATCATCAAGTACTTGACTATAGTAGGGTCCTCCAACATCTCCCCATTCCTATAATGTGACTAAAAATTTCATTCATTTTCTAGAAAATCTATATATGTTATCATCTTATTCAATCTTGTGGTCTTTAGGTTTGATTATCCATATTTTTGAACAGATATTCTTTGAAATTAAAATTTATTTCATATATATTCTAATGTTTATTAAATATTTCTTTTCATGATTTTAGGCCCATTACCTTACAATAAACAATATATGACAATGTAATTAGAATGGAATTTATATCCTTTAAATTTTTAATTTCCCTACTTGAATGACTACTGTAATGACCCGGACCCGAACAACCACCCGAACAGTGCTAAACAGGTCGGGTGCTACTACCTTAGGTGCACCTCCCCGAATAGAAAAGGCTTCCGACTATCTGCGAGGGTCTGATAGGTATGGTGGGCAGGCTATACCCTCTCGGAGGATAATAATAACAGTACTAGTCCAAGTATAATAGTAAAGATGCAATGGAATAAATGACTCAGCAGACTCAAACCATACCTGCAGAGTGGAAGCACATTCAATATCAATAAACAACAGAAGCAATAAATATAACAACAACAACGGAAATAAACACAACATCATACTGATAACATGTAACTACTACTAAACAATAACACACACATCCAACTGTAGCTACAAAAATTAAGCATGCTCATACAAAAAAGGAAAAAAATTTGAGTAACTCCAGCTAGGTAAGACCCCAAGGTCCATACCATCTCCACGCAACAACTAATGTAGCCTAGCTCATGAAGTTGGACTCTTTCTTGCACACAAATCCATAAAGTCTACACGCGTCTAGAAGGGTCTGTGCTGGGTGTGAGAAAAATATCAGTAGGATACCACCCAATGGTGCGTACCTAATATAATTGATCACAAAGACATGCATTTATAAGAAAATAAGTAAATATAACAATGCACAAATAATCACAAACTCCACCAGTTCTCAGAAGCCACCATGGAGTGTCACCTACTTCAGCCAATGCCAGAATCTCTGTCATGTAGCCTAGAACCATGTGCCCCCTGACACCACATGTATAAAGTACCCAAGTCCCGAAGGCATTCCCAATAGTAGTAACCCGGAGGAACAACGATGATTGTCCTCAGGAAGTACCAGAGGGACAATGATGTCTGCCCTCAAAGAAGTATCAGAGGGAAAACGATGTTTGCCCTCAAATTATGTACTCAGAGGGATAGTGATATTTACCCTCAAATAACGGTGAGCCTCTGCCGCCAACCTTATAGCCTCAATGCTATCCCCTGGAGTCTCCTCACCTCCCGCGTGGATTTATACGGAAATCACCCCCAATTAGAGTACTTAAAATGAATCTATGGGGGCCTCTACCCACATGAGTGGTCAAACCCACCTCATCATGGATTATCTTTGTGTGCACACTACATAATGTTCTGGGTTAGCGGTATTCACCAAAATAGTACGTAAGCCACCACACATCTGAAACCTCGTGTCCCTGCGACCATGTCACTCATGTCTGGTGGTCTCTCCATCCAAGTAACCTAGGCCATGCCCAACCTAATAGTCGTAATGCCTCAAGGCGACATCCATGACACCCAATACTATGGTCAAAACCACCCAATGTAACCCGAGCCAAGCCCAACCAGTGATCAGCATCACTCAACAATATCCGGGCCATGCCCAACACCACACAAATGGTCCATCACATGTAATTCAGCAATTTCATATATAACATATTAAAATAGAACACATAAACAGGCAAAACAATCTAAACTGTTGAATTGCACTATACAAGGTGTCGTCCCATACCAGTACTGATGTATTGAATGCCTCTAACAATTTATATCAGGCTGAATAAATTAAACTCAACCGTTTATAACAATATAATTCAAATTTAACCATTTTGGCATCCCCTGGCCAAAATACCCCGATGAGATACAACCCCTCGCTCGGCCTCGCTCAAGAAAAACTGGAAACATGGAATACCCAAATGCATCTCATAGGTCCAATAAACAATTCAATATAAAACAACATATAAAACGGGTCCCACCCAATATACCCAAAAACACACCAAAGGTCGTGCCACCCAAATGACCATGAAAACACAAAAAGAGGTATGAACCACCTACCTGAGAATCGTACGATGCTACTCCTCTAGTAACAACCTCCAATTAGGTCTAAAACCTGGTAGATCTACAAAATAATCAAAATCCCTCAAAACCCTAAAATTCTTTCTAGAAAATAAATCAAACAAAATGGCTCAAGAGAAATTGAGGTATTACTGAGGGGGTTCCAACGCATCCGTCAGTGATTAAAATAGGTCTCGGACGAATACTCGAGAGTAAGATTGAGATTCAGTCATCTCGGTTCATGAAACCGGGTGACCACATGTGTTCTGCCTCTAAAACAAGGCTACTACCCGTTTTAGTGAAAAATAGAAAGTAAACGGTGTGTACTCTTGACTACACGCCGTGTATAACATTTAACTATTCATTTGGTGGTTGGAATTCCGCTGACTTACTTTCCCGAACCTGCCGACATGAGTACAGAGCGTGTACCTAGGGGTACACGACGTGTACTTCATTTCTATTATCTTTCTCGCCGACTTAACCACACACCATGTATTTCTATCGTACAAGGCCAGACTACATGGTGTGTCCAAGGAGGACACGATGTGTACTTGGTCAAAGCAATTCTCCCCAGCGAATAGCCCTACACACCATGTATGGCCTCCACACGATCAAGGGTACACAGCGTGTCCAAAACTACATGCTGTGTAGTAAGAAATTTCTGCACAGTCGTCACATGACATGTACTCAGCGAGCACATGGCCAGTCACTCACCTAACTTATACATGGCGTGTACTTAAAAGTACATGGCGTGTAGTCTGGAAATTTCCAAAAACTCTAATTTTATCTAGTTTCCTTGGAAAGAAGTCAAAAATTCACATAGGGTCAAGATTTTGACCCATTCTAAAAACCTGGGTTCTTACAATTTCCCCACCTTAACATAGCTCGTCCCTGAGCTATCAAAAAAACCTGAAGATGGCACCAAATAGACCACCCCGTTCAAAGTAACCCGGACTTACCTGGTCTCAAAGGTCTCGACTAAATTCCTCAAGGGGGATCCTGACCTTAGGAATTTCCTAGCCCAGTCTTATCCCAACAATACTCAAAGTAAATAGGGTTCACTAACCTGTTTTCCGGATGCATATTCCTTTCGTGATGCATCATCACCCCTACACCTCATTGGTGCTCTTGTTTTGTTCCAGACACCCAATGTATCCCACACCGCATCAGTGTCTGCCTCCACGAGGTCCTGGTTCCTAGCACCTCAAGTAACCAACATCCTCGATTCCCCTAATGCTACGCATCTCATACATACATACATACATACATACATACATACATATATATATATATATATCATGAACCCGATATGTTGCCAATCCCACTGACTAGCATCTAGTAAGTCCACATAGATCTTGTGCATCACGTGCACTCAAAATGGACATGCCTCTACAGGTCATGCCAAAAAGGAAACATGGGAATCATAGCCACACCACGATGTACCTGTAACCGTCATCAGCTCACCAGACTTGCGTAGCTCCACTACATGAACTTATCCTGATGTACGACTGCCAGATGGCGGACCTCCCTGTGGTGCTGCTCTAGTCACCGACCACTGACCCCTCAGCTGAATCCCGCCGTCTCTATCATGTCTTGCACGTGCAGCTAAACCTCAGCTACCCTCTCCTGGTACCAAACCTGAACTAACTATAGATGCCACCGTCTGTCCTGGTCCCTACCTACCGGTTGTCTAAGAAGGCTGCCTACAAAACCTCTCCAGATGCCCAACCTATCCACATGCCCAACACTCTTTTGGTGGCCTGTCGCACTTATTCCAAACTTTCCCTGGCTGTCCACACTGAAAGAAAACCACTGAAGAATTGCTACAAGGTGGTATATCTGAGTCCTTGTCCTGACTACTCTACTGGAACTCATCCCTTCATCACTTCCTGCTGTCCGAACCATCACCTGAAGCCGTCATCTGGCCAATCTGAGGCCTATCCCTCTGGTAGCCCTCCGCTATGAGCACCTGATTTACTGCATCTAAAAAATAAATCAGCCTGAATATATTCACCTGGACCCGAATGGCATGTTGTAATCCATCCTCGAAGCGCCTCACCCTAGCCGCGTCATCGCTTACCATACCAGGTGCAAATAGAGACAACTCAGTGAAAGTAGCTGCATAGCCCATAATGGACATGTCTCCCTACTGAAGACTCAAGAACTCCCGAGCTCTCTTATCTCTCAGTGTCTCTAGGTAAAAGTGCTCAAAGAAACTATCCTCGAAGTCCTTCCATGCTAGTCTCTCATGTCGGCATGCCTGAACCTGCACATCCCACCAATGCTTTTCCTGTCCTCGCAGGATGTATGTCTCCAGCTTGACCCTCCGCCCTGGAGGTGTCTCGAGCTACTCAATGATCATCTGTATGCTCTCTATCAAGTTCTCAGCCACCTGCGGACCACCCTCACCCTGAAAAAGCAGCGGGTTCTACGACTGGAGCTACGACGTCAAATATGCCATAAATGGATCTGTACCATACGCACCTCTATAGATACCATGAAAGACACACACTAGGCTAACTCAGAGCTGCTCGTCGAGCCATGGTCCGAATGCTACAAAACTCGGCTGCTGTCATGCCTACACTAGATCATGGACCTGATCCTATCCCTTAGCCTCTACCCGTGGCTCCTACTCTACCTGCACCGGATCCTGAACCTGATCCTAGAGCTGTGACATTGTGCCATCACCCGCCTGATGCTCCATCTGAGTCACCCAAAAAGGAACCCACTAAATACCATAAATGGTCAGAAAACCCATATATATACAACAATATATATGCAACGTAGATAATAATGCAGTAAAAGGAAGTTCATAACTACTACCCTTACAATCCCCCACCACAACCATGCCCCATGACATCCCAGCCTCGTGGCCTCCTTACCCATCCTTAACAGAGCCATGTATCAAAAGTACCTCGGGCCATGCCCGCCCTGACAACTAACTTTTCCTCAAACCGACGGCCGATTCACCCAATCCTGGTGTTCAAAATCACCTCAACCAATAGCAGTTTCCTGCTCGTACAAGTGCCAGACCCAAATACCCTATCACATGAAATTTTACAAAAATATAAAGCATGCCATACCCATTTCAACAAGAAAATCTATCAGGAATTTCACCAATTCACATTTCAAAGCATACAAAGCATGGAAATTGATTTTATTCACATGGAATTATCACTTCACAAAGCATACGTGTCGTTATTAAATTGAAATACCCTAAAAATGTGCCTATCAAAAGCCAAGAAAACAAGCCTTTCCATTCCGGGCCAAGGTCCAATTCTCCCTTACTGCACCGAGTCAAGGGTTAACTATCATCATTAATAACATCACACACAAAGTGATCTACTGAGGTGGAAATCATATAAACTGTAATATGAGAAAAAAAGAAAACAACAATTCCCACACAAGGTAACATGGTCCATCCCTTGTACCTGGGGTTGCAGGCACCCAAGAAAAAGCTAGAAATCCAGTTCCAGTAACAACCTATCTTCAGTCTACCATATCCCAAATAGTAAAACCAACCGAAATAAAAGAGAAGTCTCAATATCATTAGTAGCTAGTAAAATATAGCTACTAAATCCCTGTCAAGAACTCCTCTGATACCTCTTTGTAATGACTCGGACCCGAACAACCACCCAAATAGTGCTAAATGGGTCAGGTGCTACTACCTTAGGTGCACCTCCCCGAATGCCAAAGGCTTCCAACTAGTAGTGAGGGTCTGATAGGTATATTGGGGAGGCAATACCGTATTGGAGGATAATAATAATGGTACTATTCCAAGTATAATAGTAAAGATGAAGTGGAATAAATGACTCAGCAGACTCAAACTAGACCCGCAGAGCGGAAGCACATTCAATATTAGTAAACAGCGGAAGAAATAAATATAACAACAATAGCGGAAATAAACACAACAGCATGTTGATAACATGTAACTACTACTGAAAAATAACACACACATCCAACTGTAGCTACAACAAGTAAGCATGATAATACAGAAAAGGAAACAAAATAGAGTAACTCCATCTAGGTAAGACCCCAAGGTCCATACCATCTCCATGAAACAACTAATGCAACCCAACTCTTGAAGTTGACCTCTTTGTTTCACAGAAATCCATAAAGTCTACACACATCCCGAAGGGCCTGTGTAGGGTGTGAGACAAATCTCAGCAGGATACCACCCAATGGTGCATACCTAATATAAGTGTTTATGCAGGCATGAATTTATATGAAAAGCAGTAAAAAAACAATACACAAATAATCACAAACTCCACTGGTGATCAGCAGCCACCATGTAGTGTCACCTGCTTCAGCCAACACCAGAATCTCTATCATGTAACCCGACACCATGTGCCCCCTAACACCTTGTGTCTCAAATATCGACATCCTGAAGGCCCGCCCAACAGTAGTAAACTGGAGGAAAAATGATGTCTATCCTCAAGAAGTACTAGATGGAGAGCGATGTCTGCCATCAAAGAAGTAGCAGAGGGATAGCGATGTATACCCTCAAATTAAGTACCTGGAGGGAAAGTGATATTTGCCCTCAAATAATGGTGATCCTCTGCCCCTAACCCAATAGACTCAATGCTATCCACTATAGGCTCCTCACCTCCCACATGGATTTCTACGACAAGCACCCCCCAACCAAAGTACCTAAACCACATCTACAATGGCCTCTACCCACATGAGTGGTCAAAACCACCTCATCATGGAGTATCTCTATGTGCACACTACTCAAAGTTCCATGTGAGAGGTATTCACCAAAATAGTACCTGAGCCACCACACATCTAACACCTCGTGCCCCTGTGACCATGCCGCTCAAGTCTGATGGCCTCTACATCCAAGTAACCCGAGCCATGCCTAACCTAACAGTCATACTGCCTCAAGATGACGTCCATGGCGCCCAATCCCGTGGTCAAAACCACCAAATGTAACCCGGGCCAACCCCAACCAGTTATCAACATCACTCAACAATATCCGGGCCATGCCCAACACCCCCCAAAGGGTCCATCACATGCAATTCAACAATTACATATATAACATATTTAAACAGAACACATAAATAGGATAAACAATATAAATAGTTGAATTGTACTATGAAAGGTGTTGTCCCATACTAGCACTGAGGCCTTGAATGCCTCTAACAATTTATATCAGGCTTAGTAAATTAAACTCAACCATTTATAATAATATAATTCAAATTTAACCATTTTGGCATCCCCCAACCAAAATTCCCCGATGAGATATGACCCATTACTCAGCCCCTCTCAAGAAAAACTGGTAACAAGGCATACCCAAAGGCATCCCATAGGTCCAATAGACAATTTAATATGAAACATAAGATTAAACAGGTCGATCTCAAAATAACCGAAGACGCGCTGAAGGCCGTGCCACCAAAATGATCACGAAAACAAAAAAAGAGGCAGACACCACCTACCTAAGACTCATACGATGCTACTCCTCCGGTAACAGTCTCCAATTTGGTCTAAAACGCGGTAGATCTATAATATAATCAAAACCCCTCAAACCCCTATAACTCGTTCTAGAACAGAAATCAAACAAAACAGCTCAAAAGGAATTGAGGCCTTACCGAGGGGGTTCCAACGCATCTATCGATGACCAAAACGGGTCTCAGATGAAGACCTGAGAGCAAGATTGAGCTCTGGCTGGCTCGGTTCGCGAAACCGGGCGACACATAAGTGTTCTTCCTAAAAAACGATGCTACTGCCCGTTTTAGCGAAAAAAAGAAAGTACACGGCGTTTAATTTTGACTACACGTCGTGTATACCATTTAAATATTTATTGGGCAGCTGGATTTCTGCCGACTTACTTTCCTGAACCTACAAACATGAGTACATAACATGTACCTAGGGGTACACGGAGCATACTTTGATTCCCTTCTCATCCTCGCTGACTTACCCACAAGCCATGTATTTCTCTCATACACGGCCTGACTACACGGCATGTCCAAGGAGGACATGGTGTGTACTTGGTTAAAGTGATTCTCCCCATCCAATAGGCCTACATTCCATGTATGGCCTCCACACGGTCAAGGGTACACGACGTGTCCAAAAATACACACCGTGTAGTAAGAAATTTCTGCAAGGTCATCACACGACATGTACTCGGAGAGCACACAACCAGTAACTCACCCAACATATACATTAAGTGTACTTAAAAGTACATGGTGTGTAGTCTAGAAATTTCAAAAAACTCCAATTTTATCTAGTTTCCTCAGAAACAAGTAAAAAATTCAAACAGGGTCAGGATTTTGACCCGTTCTAAAAACCCTTGTTCTTAAACTACTAAGCTAGTAGTTGGACCAGTCACTACATGGCCTCAAGCACACCTCCCTGTATGCTAGAGGATGCTGACTAGCAACAGGGTTTAAATGATGGTATAATGGGGAGACTATACATTCATGGTCAGAGTACCACAATAGAATGAGTGGTAGTAAATAAATTAATAAACGTAGTGGAATAAGTATAAATAAAGACAAATAAGCAGAAGATATGTATAATAACTAAATAAACATGTAAAATTCCAAATACAACCATTAATGCATGTCTATATAAAGATACCATATAAACTAGGAAACATAAATAATGAAATATAGAATAATATAAAAAATAAATAAAAAGAACAAATCCCCAAGGGTAAAATCCATGTGCATCATAAGCTTCATCTTAGTTATGTGCTCTTAATTCATAGGTGCATCTCTGAAAACACAATTCAAGGGTCCTGGTCCCATAGCCAATAAGGTATTCTTAGGTACACCCGTGCAATGGATGCCCAATCAGGGTGTGAGATATATTTAGGAGGACACCACCAATGGTGTCTAAAGTATAATCTAGTCTTTCAATATAAAATAAATTAGTGAGAAAGTATAATAGGTAATGAAATAATTAACAAAGAAAACAAATCAGCTCATGTACCTCAAGGACACATGACCAACCATACCTACTTCACCCTAAGCCAAAACACCTCAAAACATATGTGGAAATATAAATATATAAGGTGGGTGTAATAAAGGGACATCATAAAATAAAAGATAATGATTGGAATGACCCCAAGATTATCATTTGGTTTGGTGGATGTGTCCCTGGATAATAACTATTCACTCCTTGTCTTTAATGTACATGTCATCTTTATAAAATTTTTAGGGGAACCCATAGACTATATAAGGAGATCCTTAAATGGAATCCCTAGTATCACTCTAGAGAATGATAAATACCCATAACCATATATGTCTATCCTAGGTGATCCATAAATGTAATCCCAATTAAAACTGTTTGTATAGTATGAAACAATCCCACTAAGTCCATCCCTAGCATCTCACATAGGGGACTGAGTATCACTTAGGGTCTGGGGTAACCATCTTGCCACCAATACCATCTACAATTTCTCCTCTAGGTAAGCAGTATCACTCATAAAGAGGTAGATAAAATACATGGTGAGAGCATCCAAGGAATACCAAGTATTTCTACAATAATATATACAAATATGGTAACCTATGATCTAGATCTTGTAATTCCATAAATAGGAGCTCGAGTATCGCTTAAGGATTTCATTTTTTATTTTTTCAATTTAATTCACATATGTAGAAGAGAAATTTCCAAAAATGACTCATCATAGAACATGTATAAGGATATATGGTGGACAATTTACTTAAACATGCCACATCACCAGACAATTACTCTACGAGGAAAAAATCCATTTACTATTTGAATTTAAAGAATAATAAATACTATAGACATTATTTATTTAAATTAAAAATAAATATGGGCCCTGAACTAATTCATTCCGTATATTTTAAAATACTCATATAGGGAATGGGATACACCCATTCCATAAAGTCAAGAAATAAATAAAACACTAATCATGTTTTTTTAATTTAGAAGACAATTCACCTCCATGAGGGGTTTTATTAAAAAACCTAACATTGTTTTCAATAAATAAATTTACTCAAAATAATAATCACTTTAATTTGATTAATTTAACCCACCTAAAATTAGGTTCATGGAATAAGAAAAACATTCTATTTCATGTACATAAATTAACACACCACAAGGGTGGTCTATGTGATAGGTAGGCCCCGAAAGTTCACTATGAGAAACTACGAGAGATCAACCTAAAGGGGTGGTTCGATTTTTGGTCATAACCTCAAAAGGGTTAATTTAAATCCTTAAGGTATTATAATATATGGTTTGGGATCCAAAAGTTTAATTTCATGTTTAGGAGGTGTCACATAGAAATATTGATGCATGAAAAAACATAAATATTTTATTAAATTAGTAAACTCAAGGGAAAAACTATAGAACAAATACCTCATTCTTAGGATACTCTACTCATCTATATAGAGGCATAAATCAAGATGTTTTAAGAAAAATATAATAAATGGAAAGTATACTAGAGAATATGATGAATTGAATCAAAATATGATAGCATTAAATATTGAAAAATAAAAAACAATAGAGAGAAGGGGAGTCACAAACACATCAATGGATAACCAATGCACTTGACGACACTCGAAATAGTGGTCGTAAAAGGAAGATATAATCATTATTAGAAGAGGAGAAGGAGGGATCCACAATAGTTTATGTGAGCAGGTAAGAGTGGAATAAGAGGAGGAGAAAAAAAAATAATGATGGAGGGGGAAAATGAATTTTAACCCCTTAGATGAGGTACATGGTTCTCCACAAAGTTTGTCAAACAGTGCACCAAATGTGCATAAGCCACTGCCCAAGGAACCCGCTCACATGGGATGGCCACACGGTTTGGGTAATTGTATGTATCCCATGAAAAAGACATCTACAAAAGATTTTCATCAACCCACACAGTTTTATGGATCCTATTAAATGGTTAGTGCAAACCATATGATACCTCTAACCCTACTGGATGAGCCAAATGGTTTTTCTAGGTGGGATGAACAGTTTTAGAAAAACATAGTGCCACTTTCAGCCATCTTCGATTTGAGGTTTTGAGGTCTCATGCTCCTAAAACGTGATATAAAACTCTTAACACCTATAAGGCCTTCAAAAAAATCTAAATAAAATATAATTTAGTGTCCCAAATAATATTTTTACTTTATAAAGTACAATTTAAAGAATGTTCCATCTATCAGAAGATAAAATTCAAATTTCTCTAGAATTTAATTCTGTCTAAAAACCCAGGACCCTACAATATCCCCAACTTAGAACTTATTGTCCCTAAGAGGCCTTATAGAAAAAAATGAAAGAAACACACAACCTACTTGGGTAATGATTTTTTCTTCAAATAGATACATTTTGTTTCCAAAATCAAAACACACATACAAACATCATTTCAAGCGTATGATACATGAGCCTTTAAAACATGATTCAAGGATATTTTTCTAAGTTGAACATCTAGAAAGCACTTACCCAATCCCATATAACTGGATACATGATATCCACATTATCTCCTAAACAACCCAACCTATGGATATCCCAATCATAGGTTCTACTATTTAACAATCAATCCTGAGTCATGGTATAAAACCATCCAAATTATCATTTTAGGAGTGATCATAGAATTCTAACTATGCTCATGAAACAATTCTTAGCCTGAATGAATGGCCGACTCTAAATTGACCAAAATTAACCAGGTTGATTCAGATTTTCATCAAACCTTCATATGAAATTTCCATTCCACTTACCATAATCATATGACCTGCTTGAAATGGTTCCTCACCATCCATATTTATCAAAACCAACAAAAATAGTTTTAGCTGCTTTCGAATGAACATTATCAGGAATTCCCAGTTTAGATTGCCATCATCTGACCACCTAACACAGAACTCCTTATACCATGAAATTTTTCATTTACTTAAAGAACATCCATAGATGTCCTTAACTAGCTTGCAGTTATGTTTCTTGAAAAACAACCATTTATGTTTCTATGCCTCAGCATGACATGGGTGCATACCTAATCCATCACCTTCATATCTCTGCTCTATAAATAAAACAACCAAGACCAAGTGAAATTTAGGTACCCTAAGAATCATCAACTAGAGACCTTGGATCTTAAAAATGGTAGTCTACAATCAATTATTCATAAGTGAAATGTTTAAACCAAGCCAAAATGTCCCCGCATCAAGACACTAACTGATACCAATAATAGTTAATATAAGAACTGGATAGTGTCCATGATTCCATCCAAGGAAATCATACTTGGGATCCCATTTATCACTTAGGGCTTAACATTCATCTATAAAAACAATGATTATAATGAAAAACTCAGAAGAATTCTATTTATAAATAATGAAGGTTTTTTTAGAATCTAGGTTTGTGCATAACTGATGCTCTCTCAATGTATTCAGGACAATTTTAATATGGGGGACATGATAATCTCTATGTAACATTACACCAAGAGGATTTGAATGATTACCCAAAAAGGGTATGAAACACTCCTAAACCATTATGAAGTACTTGTTATGGATAGGAACCCATGGTATCCATCTATTATATAGAAGAGTAGTTGAACCACTACCAATCTACTTATTTTAAAAGAGTTTAGATACACCTACTGATGTATCATTGTTAACCGACCACGTTTCCTTTACCGCCTGAGGACTCACGAGATCGCTCGAGCATAATCAGCGAAGTCCAAACTAATTATTGAAATTTTCAAATGTTTCATAAATATTCAACCATATCATTATCATGCTACATAATAATAAATGACACAATGAAAATCTTACCTACCCCAAAGGAATTCAAAATAAAAATAGACCATTTACAAATGATCTTCCTTGGTTGTAGTCCTTCTACCTAGAAGGGCACTTTTAACTAAAATTGAAGAAAATATTATCAACATAGGAGTTTCCATATCATATAATTTATATAATAAGGGAACTCATACCATGAAACATGCTCCATAAACCACTAAACACATATATTGAATGGGTCCAACATGCTCTTTCAAGATTTAAGCTGAAAGGGATGAAAAATAGCCACTAAGAATCACTCTATAATTCATTCACATCTATAAATACACAAAAAACTATACTTGATTTATGTCCACATGTGCCATAAAATTAATAATATAAGAAATAACCATCCAAACATCTTTTCAAAACAAATGATCCCATTTGGAACACTATTTTGAGTATTGGAACAAGTTGGATTTCCTTTAATTACCAGGTTACTCTACTATGATGATGACCCATGATTCATGAATAATAGCTTATGGTGTAAAAAGCACATTATAACTCATATGGTTCATTGTAATCTCTACAAAATCAATTGGTAACATGTGTATCAATGCATTCTACACTAGGATTCATGAGAAAAATGGTACATTCTTGGTACTGTCCATAGTATTATTGTCCCTATGGATTCTAGGATTTTATGGCCCATAAAGGAACTATATGAGATTCATACTATACCATATGACTATTATTTTGGATGAAGAGATACCATGTTGTCCATACCTAAAAAATAAGAATAAGACAATGGGTCACATGACCTACTAAGCGGCCGACCATTCCTTAGGCATGCTTAACTCGCTAGAACCAAGCATTAAAATATTATGACGGCTTTATCAAGACTCAACTTATCTAACAACCACCATTAAAAATAAGGGAGTCATTATTTTGAACCTAAGAGTCATACTAGGGATAAAACACCCAAAAAAGTACTACGCAACATAAATCTCATAACATTTAGCAAGGATTTCAATGTTTTATGGGTTATACATACCTTGACCTAGCCCCTTGTGAAAGTAGAAAGCATCAAAACTATAGCTATGTCCTTCCAAGATGAAGTAACTAGGATCTAACACCTATTAGTTTGGTTCACTCCATATAAGAAAGAGATGATGGTAAATATATTGTTCCAATTTCAAATAAACTCTCAATGTAACATTTAAACTACCCTTACATAAGGTTTCAAACAAAGGTAACCACTTAAGTTTCCATTTCTAAAGAATTCCACTAACAAAAATTTAATTTTTTTAAAATTTAATGGTTTATTATTTTAATAATATATAATAAAAGTCATAAGGAAAATGTATTTGGTACTTTATTTTTCTGAAGCCACAAGGAACACATGAAAATTACACCAAACTTCCTATTTAGAAATTATTCATTTAACTACAATCCTATTATACATAGGCAATTCATCATGAAAAATAATTTGAATAATTTTATTTATCTCTAAGTATATTCATAGTTGGGATTATTTAAGGGAAATATAAATTACAATATATAGTGTAAAAGATCCTTTAGGTTGTAAATGGAATTATAAATAATAGAATCATAAAAAATAATAAAGACCAAAATCATATAACTAGTTTGTTATAAATTAATATGGGGACTGGTTAGGTAAATTTCCACTATATGTCTACATGTGGACCATATAAGTGGCTATAAAAACATTAAATGGGAATTATTATATAATATAAACATACCCCCATGGGGATAAATACTAAGGAATAACAGAAGAAATGTGACCTACAAGGGTCCAGATCGAGTCGTTCTGTGTTCCTAAAAATGAAAACCATATTTATTTGAAACATTAAGATTTTTAAAACACCCTTAATGGTTTTATCTCTAAGGAATTTTGAATCATTTACTACCTACTTGGGTTGAGTAAGGTCTATCCTATAACCATAACAGGTCAAGAACGACCTACTTGGGTGGAGTCATGTAAATTTTCCATAAGAATCCAATTTTTTAAGTAAAAAATTAATAGATTTTATATTTTTATAGGATTTTTAAGGCATATAAAGCTCATAAAAGGTAGTACAATTATATAGATCACCATTTTCTTTTTAGTAAATCACCCTTACACTTTATAAATAGAATATTGGCTCTCATTTGATCACAACACATTGTTTTGGATCCCATGCAACTAATGGTACACATCTCAAACATGTGAAGATTGGATAGTTAAGGTGTCACCATCAATTTATGTGGAAAAATATCCTTTTGATTGATACTAAAACTTTAATAACCAATTTTATATAAATGTTATAAATATGAATGCTATCACAAGTATTAATAAAAAGAAACATGGTAAAAATAAGAATAGAAGCATGAAAAAAGAAACACGAAATCTTACTACATAAGAAGGGAAACACCCAAGCATGGTACATAGATAAACATACTAAACATGACACTAAAACAAAGAATATTGTTGTAGAATAAAACATACTAATGAATTAAAAATCATATTATATAGACAAGCCTGATAATGGAACACCTAAGCATGCATAAAACTAAGAGTGTTACAAAAAATACCAAACCTGACATATAACATGCATGATAATAAACACACAAAGAAAATATATCAATGAAAATACATGTCATGGAATGTGAATCCCCATTTTCCTATAATTATGCATGTAATTCTATATATTTTCCATACCAGGACAAGGGTAAATATAGAAATATCATAAATCAATAATTAGTGGATAGTACCCTAATTATTAGGGGTGGAATCATAATAAACTTATATATCGAAAAAATAAGCAAAAAAACTATCCTGGGACACTTTTAATTTTCCTTGTGTGTAGGTTGATCACTCCCACACATAGCTCTTTACTAAGCACTGATACATTCCTAGTCTCTTGTCTACCAGCCCCAAAATGTTATGAAAATGGAAAGGAAATTCTCTTATACCTATTTGTAATATCCTCACTCGACTAAATATAAAAATAGTATCCAAAACGATCACCACATGGACTCAAGCATTCATCCCCATATACGAGAGGCTTCAAACTAGAAACGAGTGTCAATTGAGGGTACTGTGGGGAGACTATACCCTCATGATGAGAGTAGCATAGTGGTATGAGACGTAATAAATAAATCAATAAATAATAGTGGAATAAGTATAAATAATTTAATAGCAGTGGAAGAGAAATATAATAATTGAGGAATAATAGACAATGCTAAATACAACCATGCATACATAGCCAAGTGACGCTACCAAATAAACCATGAAACATACAATAGAAAATTGAGAAAAATATAAAAAAACCGAAAAAAACAAATGCCTAAATGATAACTCCATGACCATCATGAGAACCACCTCAATCATATGGTCTTAACTCCATGGTATATACATGAAAACAAAATCCAAGGATCGTGATCCTATAACCAATGATGTCTTCTTTGGTACCCTATTGCAATGGAGGCCTGATCAGGGTGTGATATATACTCAGTTGGCTATTACAAACTGTTTCTAAATAATAATTCATCTTGTGAATATAAAATACAATAGTGTGTTGGTATGACTGGTAATGAAATAATTAAAAAAATAAACAAGTCGGCTAGGGTACCTAAAAGACACCTGACGGACTATATCTGCTCTAGCCTAAGATGGATTGAATCTGAACATAAGTGAACCTCTATAGATATATATATATAAGGTGGGTGTAATAATGGGTCATCTTCAAATAAAATATCAATATTGGACTGAACCTAACCATGTAATTTGTCTTTGTGGACACAACCCTAGATAACAATTACACACTCAATACCTTTAATATATGGGTCATATTTATAAATTATTAAGAGGCACCCTGAGCCCATATGAGGAGATACTTAAATTAAATCACTAGTATCATTCACGGGAACAATATATACCCATCACCATTTTAGTCCATCCCAAGGGATCCATATATTGGATCCTATGTATCACTCATAGTATGGTGGGAAACAATCCCTTCTAGTGTATCCCTGGTATCTCCCGTTGGGGATGAAGTATCCCTCGTTTCCTGGTGTAACCATCCAGCTATTGAGCCATTACACTGTGTCCCCCTAGGGAACCAGTATCAATCATAAAAAGGTAGATAAAACACATGTTGAGCCTATCCATGTCATACCAAGTATCACTGCCAGTATATATACAAATCTGATAACCTATGAGGTCATCCTTGACATTCTGTAAAGAGGAACATGAGTATCACTCAAGAAGTACATGGTTCATTTTTTCAATTGAATTCACATAAAGATAAGGGAAATGTACTAGCATGCCTCATCATAGAAAATATATAAGAAAATAATTTTGACCATGTAATTAAGTAATTTAAATCACTAGACTAATACCCCATGAGGGATATAACCATTTACCATTTAAATTTAATGAATAATAAAGACTATGTCATTATCCCAATGAATTAAAAATCAATATTATATGTGTAGTTATATATTCCAAACATATGAAAATATGCCTCAACAGCATGGGATACCCCCATTCCATAAATCTAATAAATAAATAAAACAATAATCAATTATTTTTTAGTTCAGAAGACAACACACCTCGATATGGAGTTTTATTAGAAAACACAACATTATTATCAACAATTCACTTAAGAAAAATCAAGAAACACTTTAATTAGATTAATTTAGCACACCTCAAATGATATTTAAGGCATTATCCAAAAATTATATTTCAATTACCTAAATTAACACACCCCAAGAGAGTTCTTAGTGATAGAAGAACACCGACAGTTCTCTATGAGTAACTAAGAGAACTCACCATAAAGGGGTGGTTCTAGTAGAAGTCATAACCTCCAAAAATTTCATTTAAAGTAGAAAAGAATTATTATTTATGGATTTGGTATCTAAAATATTAATTTTATATTTAGATGTCATCACATAGAAATATTGACGCGCACCACAAGAAGAATATTTTATTAAACAAAAAAAAACAATGGGAAATATGTATAATATAACATCTTTATTTGGATTCTATACTTATCTAATATAAAGTCCTGAATCGAGATGGTTTGAGATAATTCTAGGAAACATAAATTCACACTAAAAATTTGGTGAATTAGATGGCACCATGATAGAATTTAAGATATGAAAATAAAACAATGTTATAGGGAATAAGAGTCCTAGAGTATCCAAGGGCTAACCAACACACTTGACGACACTCAAAATGGAGGTTTCATGATGGATATATTCTCAAACCTAGTGTATGTAGAGGGGATCTCTATGAGATATGCTTCATACAGTTAAGAGAAGAAGAATAGGGGGAGAAATAAAATAAGGCTAGAGTGAAAAAAGGGAAATTATACAACCTTAAATGAGGCTCATGGTTTGGCTACAGGGTTATCCAAACCATGTTCCAACCATGCTTAATCCACTATAGAGATCCTAATTTTTTCTTATATTACTATTAATTTATTTTAAAGATAAAAAACATAACAGTGTTACATATCTAGGATCAAACAGTTTAGTGTCTTGGGAAAATTAGGACCATACATAACGTTTACATAATAAAACATGAACATTATTTAATCAATTATTCTCTATATTCTCAGTGCCCCCCCGTGCACTCTTTAGTATAATTTGTCACATGAGGATATACATCAATGAAATGGGTGATCTTAAATCCCAGTAAGAGGATATATAAGAAGATGAATCAATATAACATGGGTGAGTATAATCATAATGACTATAAAATAAGCATGGGATAACCATACTAATCATGATTTGAAAAATTAGATAAAGGCATGGAATGTGGAAATGCATAAAAATGAAACATCATGTCTTAGTGGTCAACACCACAAATAGTTGTGAACAAATCTAGCATCATGTTCATGCATAACATATGTGAATTATAATATCATCATCATTTTGAACAACGATAGAATTATGTTAAAAAATATTTCAAATTTTCTCATGAGATAAATCACCTTACCCAATTCATTGAAGTTATATATAATTCGGGCACACTTGTCACATCATAAAATTTACATAATCATGCATGTCACATAGAATGTAAAACAATATTTTTCATAAAATATCCCATGGAAAGGAAATGGGTTTTAGGAGACATTCATAAATAATAATTTCATAAATAATAATTTCCTAAATAAACATTGGGGTTCCCAAAATTAAATGGTAATATCATACTTTATATAATAATCATCAATAGTTAGTGAAGAAGAAACAATCTCAATTGATGTAAAAGATGTGTTTTTAGAAGGAAGAGTCCTTTTGGAAAAATCTTTGCATCTGTTATAAAATCAGATTGGAAGAATGTATATAATTGAAATGATAATTTAAGAATAAATAAATTATTTTTGAGGAATATTAACATAACATTCACACTAAATTTTTTCATGAAATAGGAATAACTCAAATAAATGAAAATGGGTTTTAGAGTCCACTTACCTTAAGTAAGAATGATTTCTTCACTTTAATATCTTGGATAATAAAATTATATTAATTAATAAATAAATCCAAAACCTCTTACACATATATCTTATTCATTATAATTTTATTAATTTCGTTTATGGATATTTTTATGAGTTATATTGATGAATTTTATCATTTAGGGGTGTTCTTTTTCCTGGTTTTCATGGTCAGTCCATCTATATACATGTATGGAATATCATGTAAAATGTGGATAATTATCCATAATTAATATTATATGTTATAAATTAACTTACTTATGTTTAATTTTTCTTATATATTATTATTTCTAGATATTAGGATGATCCATTTGAAAAATTTTAATGAGAATGGTTTAGATTAATTTGACAGTTTTCGATCATAATGAACTTATTTTGTTTTATTATTTTATATTACATACGTAAGTTTGTTCCTAAAAATAAAAAAATATATAAAATAAATTTTGAAATCCATGTTATCCATTATAATTTTTTTTATGAGAAGCCATGAAGGTAGTGAAGGAAGATGAAGCTGTATTGACCACGATGGTGGTAAATTGACATATAAAAAACGATGATTTCATTATTTTTAGAATAAAAGGAAGAAGAGAAGAATATTGAATATAGATTAATACATAAACATAATAAAATAATTGTATACATAATATAATGGATTTATCATTCCACTTTTATGAGGGGATGTGAGTATAGAATAAGAAAATAAAATAAAATGAAAAGAAATTTAAAGAAATGAAAGACAATTTTACCTCTTGAATTATTCACCTTGAGAAAAACCATAGAGAAAATGGTTTTGGTATTTTTTTTATAAAAAGGATCATGGACATGTGGTAGGGTATTGGGGATATTAATTAGTAGAAATTAGACAAGCTTCAAGGCTTGGAATGAGTGAGGATAAGTGGTGGTATTTATAAGGGTGGAGAGGGGTGTTTTTTTCATTATTTTATTAATTATTTTATTATTGTGGCTCAAGACTATCAATATTTTGAACATTATAAAAAAATATTAAAATAACGAATGAGAGTTTTATATCATAGAATTACATTATCCATACATCATCTATTGATCAATAATTCATATTTTGGTTAAATACCATAAATTACCGCATTTCATTATTCACAAAAAAATAAACTATTCGAAAACAAATCCCAAAAATATATCCTAACCATTCATAAATATGTATATTTTAAAAATGAAATCCATTTTATGAAAATAAATTTATAAATACGAAAAATTTAGTTCTTAAATAAAATAAACATTTATTAAAGAAAATATTTTAAAATTATAACTAATTTTATTACACTTTGAAAAAGTATTTAAGGTAACATAAAATTATCTCGTAATCCTAAGAAAAAAATAATTTATGAATAAATTTTATGAAAATAAATTCTCTATTAAATAATTATATTAATTACAAAATAGTAAATAAATATTTATAACTTACAAAAATACCGACACTTAATTCATCAATTCTAAAACTTTTACTTACTTATACCATGAAATAAATATATAATATTTTTATGAAAAAGATACATAAATTTTATTTATACATTCATAGGTGATGTTAATATTCTATTTTTTGAATTACTATTCGTAATAGGCACATTACTATTCCAAAATTCATGTTACTATTTCATTGATATAGGTTCCACAACTTCTAGAAATAGCTTTTATTCCATTCATTCTTCATTTATAATGTTTTTATTGTGTCATCTATGTGATTGTATGTGATTTCTACTATATGGAATAATTATTGGAAGGGATTTTCCATTTATAAAATTATAGGTTGTTATAATTTCCCCCCTTATGAAAATTAACCTTCAAAATTTTGTTTTACAAAATATGGTGAAAAAAGGGAGGGTAATTCTCCTTAATGACTTCATCTATTTCCCATGTTACCTCTCTATACATATGGTTTTTCCTTAGTAATTTTAAAAGGTGAGTAGTCTTGTTTCATATAACTTTATCTCTCTGGTCTGAGATCCTGACTTGCTGCTCCTTGCAAGAGAGATAATTTTTCAACTATACCACCTATGAATTCAGTACATGTGAGGGTTCGGGTCTGTAATTCCTTAATTGGGATACATAGAATACATCATGTACATGAGAAATGTTAGGTGTAGGTTCCACTCAATTGGATACATCTTTCACATAATCAAGAATCTAAAAGGGGTTGATGTACTTGGGACTCAACATTAATTTCTTCCAAAATGTCATGATCATATTCCATGGAGATATGTAGAGGAATACCATTTCTCCAACATCAATATCTATGTCCCATCGATGAATGTGTGAAAATCTCTACTGTCAACTTTTGGAAACCATGATTTTCTACTGAATGGTTTTCACATTTTCCACCATTTATTCAACCATTTTAGGTCCTAGAAGCTTAAATTCACTGAATTCATCCTATAATGTTAGTGTTTTATATCTTTTCCCATAAAGGTATTCATATAGAGCCATTTGGATTCTCAAGTCTAAACTGTTATTATAAGATAATTCAGCCAATGAGAGATTTTGGTCCCATCCTCCATTTATGTCAATAAAAACTTATAATATTATCTATTCTATTTTATCAATAGTCCAATCTAATTTGAAATCAATTTGAGGATGATAAGCCATAATGAAGTTCATATAAGTGTTTATATCATGGTGGAGACATTTCCAAAACATCGAGTTGAATCTTGGATCTCAATATTAGACAATTGATTATGGTACTCCATTAAGTGTTACTAATTTCAAAATATATATCCATTCAATTTAATCAAATGATTATTACTCTTAAATTTTGATAAAGTTATATTTATTTGTATGAAGATCCAAAACAAAACATATAGTATTGTTTCTTCTAGATGTGTTTGGAAGTTTGGTGACAAAGTCCATAGTGATATTTTCCCATCTCCAGGTTGGTATGGGTAATGATTACATAATCCCTTTATAATTTTACCATTTATCCTTCACTTTATGATATAACAATAAATTTGATGTATATTCAGTGATATTCAAATTCATATTATAACACTAATAGTCTCTCAGATATCTTAATGCTTATTTGTGCTCTCTAGGGGAATAGGGAAGGCTCAGCTATGTGCGTCACTCAGAAGCTCTTTCTTTGTCCTTATACTATATGGTACTCATAGTCATGAAAAAAATCACACAACTCCTTCTTCATCAATTTTGAGCTCTGTGTATTTCCCCTTTCTCATGGCTTCCACCTTATTCTGAATTTCCACTTCATTTCTTTGAGCATCCTTTATTTTATACATGAGGGATGGTTGAGAAATCATTTGAGAATCGATTTATGATTTTAATTCCTCAATTATTCCGATGTTTATAATTTTTATAATATTGGATACTTCTCAATTATCATCATTTATAATGTTGCAGGATCCTAATTACTTAGAGCATTTTCTAATTTATTCACTTTTCCAGGATGATAGTGGATTGAATAGTCACATTCCTTGATCAGCTATAAAAATATTTCCTAGTTCATATCAATATCCTTATTTTTTAATATATATTTAAGGATCTAATGATAAATATATATTTCAAACTTCTTCCCATAGAGATAATACATATAGATCTTCAAAGTGAATATCACAACTACTAACTACTGATCATGCGCGGGATAGTTTTGCTCCTGAATTTTCAACTACCCTGAGGTTTATACTGTCACTTTATAATTTTGAATCATTAAAAATCCTAATACCTTATTTGATGCATCATTGTATACCAAAAATATTTCCCCACTTTTTAGAAGTGTGATTACTGGCGCGATGATAATCATATTTGTTAACTATTTGAAGAAGCCTTTACATTACTAGTCTAGACAAACATTTTTCCCTTCTGAGTTAGCATGGTTAGTGGATATGAAAATCATGATAAGTTCTTCACAAATCACTGGTAATACTCACATAGTCCAAGGAAACTATGGATCACCATTACAAATGTTTTCATGGTCCACTCTTTGATTTCTTTTCTATTAGAAGGGTTCGTAGATATTATTTTGTTGGTGATAACATGCCCTAAGAAAGATAATTTCTCTACACAAAACTAACATTTACTATAATTTTCATAATGTTTCTCCCTTATCATATTATTTAGCTCATTATTTAATTTCTCCTTATTTCCCCCCTTAATATTGGGGTATATCATAATGTCATCATTAAAGATGACTATAATTTTTTTGAAGTAATATCTAAAGACTCTATTCATTAATTCAATGAATATTTTTGGATAATTAGTGAGTCCAACGGGAATCACTATAAACTCATAGCGTCCATACCTCAGTTGAAAGGTATTATTTGGAATATCTTCCATCTTCCCCTTTAATTGGTGATATCCCAACTAGAGGTCTACTTTAGATAAATACTTGTCCCCGCTTAATTGATTGAATAAGTCATATATATATGTCCAAAGATACTTTTTGTTTATCATGATTTTTTTGAGATCAAAATAATCAATATATAGGTTCATTGATCTATCCTTATTATTGAAAAATATGATTGGTGGACCCCAAGGAGAAGCACTCAAGTCTATAAAACCATTGTCCATATTCTCTTGTAACTGCTTTTTCTGTTCCTCTAACTCAATGGTGGAAATTCTAAAAGATTTATTTGATATAGGTAGAGATCCAGGAAAAAGTTAAATTGAGAACTCAACCTCTCAGTCAGGAGGAAGACCATGAAATTATTCAGGGAACACATTAGTGTAGTCCCTCACAATGAGCTTGTCATCGATCAATATTATCTCCAGTATCTCAATAATTTGAGCTAGACATGATTTCTCATAAGGTAATAATATCCACACATGAGATGATGGTTATAAAGTAGATTCATCCTCATCCTTACACTTGTACAAAATTGGAGTATGCCTCAAAATATTTAGAGTGATCTAACTTTACTGAAAATTGATGTTGTATTTGTATAAAGATAGAAAATCCATTCCTAATATAGTATACAACTCCACCAAAATAAGTGAGATAATATTTTCTGGGAGGTTTATTCCACAATACTTAACCAGGGAGGAGTTACATACTATGGATGCAATAATTTACCCATTTTCTATTCTCATAGATTACCTAACCTCTATATTTAGAGGTGGTGTTTGAATATTTATACTAAACTTACAAGATATGAAAGAATACATAGAACCATAATCAAATTGTATGTTTAATATTATTGAATGAATAACCTATGTATATGTCACCACATATTTGTTAGGATCCTCCTCAACAGTACTGATGGCATAATATTTACCTTTCTCCTTTGGCTTTATTAGCTTCAGATGCTCATTAACCTTGACGAATCGAGGTTTAGTGCACTAAATTTTATAGTATCTTTGATCCCTATAATTGAATCATTGAACGATAGGTGGTTCTCTCTTTTCGTATACCACATTTTAGAAATTACATATCTCTCTTCGACATTCACGATCTTGGTGGCCTTCTCTTACACACATAAAGAATTTCGCCATCCCTTTGAGGTAGTTTTCAGGATGAATCTTCCAAAATTTTAACATATAAGTGGTTGAGTTATCTTTCTATATTTGTATTTAAATCCCCCATCTTGAAACTCCATATTTCATTTTTTATATCTATATCAATGGAACCATTATCTAAAATCAATATCAACTTTTAGATCACATCTAAAAACTTATTCATAACTCCAAAAGTCTCTAATATCTAGAGCCTTTAGAAGGTGCAGTCTTAATCCACTAAAGAATCTATATATTTTTCTACCATTTTTGATAAAAAAAACCGGAGGCATTCCTTTAAATCCTTGTGAGTGTTTCTTTGTAAGCTTTGACAAATTCACCTACCTTTTTCTTTAGCTCTATGATTTATCTCTCCATATTTGTACGAAGAGTTTGAGTGAAATAATTGTTACGGAATATTTTATTAATGTCTTCCCACTCAGTCTCTTCAATTTTATCCTTTAGCTTGGTGTTCTTAATCAATACCCACTATTGTTCGATTACTCTATCTTGATGATTAATGGAAAGAGTCACCTTCTCCATGTTAGAACAGTGAATCATAGAAAAGATAAACTCCATTGAGTTGAACCACTATTCCATGACTAGTGGATTAGATGATCCACTAAATTTAGGTGGTCATTTCTATATAAAAGACTTGATAGATAGTTTCTCTTTATTATGTGAAGTATGAAATTTAAAATTATTTAGGTTATTGATCATAACATGAGATAACTAGGTAAGCATCGACATTAAATTTTGAACTCCACCTCCCATGAAATTGGGGAAGTCTTTTGGGAATTCACTACATTTTCCCCAGAATGGATTTTCTCTAGTCTCTCCTCATTCCCACCATTTTCTAAAAAAGAAAAGGTTTAAATAAAACCTAAGTAAATCATTCATGGATAAATAATTTATTCTGTTGTGAAATTTACTCCAAAGGCATATCTTGTGGGATCCTTATGTTTACCATTTTTCTAAAACAAAGCTTATTGGGTGATTTTATATATTTAGTCTTATAATATGGGTTTTTAGTAAAGTTATTCAAACCTAATTCACAAATTAACTAAACCGTGACTTTATAACAACTATTATGACCTTTATTTTTAGTATATTTCTATTACAAAATATTAAAGATAAAAACATAATAGTTTTACATATCTAGGATGAAAAAGTTTAATGTATTGGGAAAATTAAGACCATACATAATATTTTCATTGTAAAATATGAACATTATAGAATTAATTATTCTCTATAATATTAGTGGACCACATGTACTCTATATTATAAGTAGTCACCTGAGGATATACATCAAAGAAAGGGGTGATCTAGAATCCCATTAAATGGTTAGATAAGAACATGAAGCAGTATAACATTGGGGATTATAATCAACATAATCATAAACTAATCATGGGATAATCATAATAATCATGAGAGTAATCATTATATAAAGACAAGGAATGTGGAAATGCATAAAAATGAAACATCATGTCTTAGTGGTCAACCCCACACATAGTTGTGAACAAATCTTGCATCATGTTCACACATAACATATGTGAATAATCATATAATCATCATTGTGAACAAGGATAACAACATTTTCATGAATATTTCTCAATATATCATGACATATATCACATTATCCAATACATTGGAGTGATATATAACTATGGGAACACCCATCACATCATAACCTTTACATAATTATCCATGACACATAAATTATATAACACTATTTTCTATAAGATATATCATGGAAAGGAAATCAGTTTTATAATAATTTCATAAAGAATACATTAATGAATACACATTGGGATTCCAAAAATAAAAATTTAATACTATAAATGGTATAAGGATCATCAATCTTGAGTGAATAAGAAACAATATCCGGAGAAGTAGAAGACGTGTTTTTAGAAGGAAGAGTTCTGTTTGAGAAAAATTTGAATTTGTAATAAAATTATATTAGAAACATGTATATCCTAGAAAAGAGAAGTTAAGAACAAAGAAATTATATATGAGTATTATTAAAAGAACATTCATACTGATATTAGGCATGAAATAGGAATATTGTAAAGGAAATTGGGTTTGAGAGTCACCTTACCTTAAGTCTGAATGCTTAATCACTTTAATATCCTATATAATCAAATTAGATTCATTAATTAATAAATAACGAAAACATTATACATATATTATATTCATTATAATTTTATGAAGTATGTTTATGGCCTTTTTGATTAGTTATAGTGTTTTATTTCATCATTTGGGAGTGTTGTTTTTCATGGATTTCATGGTCGGTTCACTTGTATACATGTATGGAAGATAATGTAAAATGGGGATAATTATCAAGAAGTGATATTATATGTTATTATTGAATATCCAGTATTTTAATTTTTATTTATATTATTTTTTTCCAGATATTAGGATTATTTATTAGATAAAAGTTTAATAATAATCATGTAGATTAATTTGGTGATTTTCAATTACAACGAGCTCGTTTTGTTTAATTATTTAATATTATGTATATAAGTAAGTTCTAGAATAGAAAAAGTTATGAAATAATTTTTAAATTATTTTCCAACCATTATAATGGTTTTATGACCATACTTCAAGGTGTTAAAAGATAATTCAAACGCATAATCCAAGACGGTAGTAAATCAACATAGCATGAACAATGACTTTCTTTTTGAAGAATAAAAGAGAGATAAGAATATGTTTGATGATATATTATTCCACAAACATAATAAATTCTAGTATGTATAATATAATAGTGATATAATACCACTTGGAGGATGGGATTTTGAGAGAGAATAAATAAATAAAAGAAAATGAAAATAAATTAAAAGAAAAGAAAGAGACATTTACCTCTTGAATTCGTCTTCTTATGAACCTCCTTAGTGAGATTGTTTTTGTTTTTTTGGGAAGAAAGGGTCTTGGAAATAAGGGAGGGTATTGGGAAGTGGGTTTGGGTGGAAAGTTTACAAGGTTAAAGGCTTGAAATGAGTGTGGAGAATATGTGTTGAGGTTTGGTATTTATAGGGGAGGAAAGGGGTGTTTTTTTATTTTTTTCATTATTTTATTATTTTGGATTAAGAATATCAAAAGTTATAAGTTATCATTAAATATTTTAAAATAACGATTTATATTTATATATTATGGGATTAAATGATCCATAAATCATATATGGATCAATAATTCATGTTTTTATTAAATATAAAAAATTATGGTATTTCACTATTCACTAAAAATTCAACTGTTTTAGAAAAATCCCAAAAATTCACCCTAATTTTTGATTTTCTCAAAATCTTGATTACATTAAGGGTTATATTCCCTTAATAAATATATAAATTTTATAAGTGTTCACCACAATTAAACATATCATTTTCAATCCTAAATGAAAAATTTTATTGAAAATACTTATATATTTCATTATTCATATAACATAATATTTGAATTAAAAAACAAAAGTACTTCATTCATCGAAATTTATTATTATAACATTACCCAAGATTTTACATCTTATTCATTAATACCTATTTTCTAGAATATATGAATCATGTCTTATGGTTCCTCAACCTCAATCTAATCATGCTTTTTATTATTAATCTAAATAGTACTATGAGAACAACACATACATTTTATATATCATTTGTAGTCTCTTTATCTTTAGATGTATAACAAATACTCATACCACCTTACTTATTCTCTTTAAAGGATTTCCACTTGGTAAAATTATTTTCATAATGCCATACTATCTCCATTTGAAACAATCAATGTTAAAAATGTTCATTCTAGTTCTCTCTATTAACTAAACCATGATAACATAGGGTGAAAACACATATCATAGAATAAAACTACATAAAAAAGAAAAATTACCTATAGGATGTCTAAATTATGAAACCTTCCTTAATATAGGAAACCTTTGGTTTATCCAAGGTTATTCATAGTCATATTGTATTCAAATCCTTCATAATTATTTATGAAGAGTTTTTGAATTTTCAAAGAATATCCCCCAGGAGTGTCAAACTTGGTGTGCAGCAAGGCCCATTGTTGTGTACCAGATTACCCCAAGTCAGGTCCAAAAAATCTTTTTGGAGTTTTTAATCCAAGGTATATCTATTCAAGAGCCACATCCACTTGTAGTATCCAGAAAAAGATATATTTATATAAAACCACTCCCTCTATCCTTTAGAAAAAATCTAGGATATTTTCCAATACTTTTCCTTATCCATAGTCTTATCCTTAGAGATATACCTAGTCATATTCTTCGTAACACCCCTAGGTATCTCACTATGGATTTCTAATCCTAGTTTCCAATGGTTGAATAAACCTTTCCTTTGATGCCAACTATAGAAACCCAAGATTTATATACATGGATATTACATTATTCTAGATGGATATTTAGTACATTACAAAAAATACACTCCCAAGGACTATAATAGTTTAGTGTCTTTAGAAATTTGGAAAAAAAATCTTCTATCCGAGTGAATGATTTCAACATATCCTATAAAGATATCCACCTTTATTAATTCAACCTAAAACCCTTATTCATAAACTGGGGAAAAGAAACATAATAAATGGGTGAGCTCATATTTTCAGCAAGGGTAAATAAAGGAAATTCATAAAAATAACCTGAATAGAAGGTATAGAACATGAGGATAACATTTTATGATCATTAACTACATATTAAATATCATAAAAATATTGGATTTTCATAAGACATGGTTCATAAGAGAATTAAGAGCACAAATCATGAAAGCTTAACATAGGAATAAGAAATGGAATTTGTGGCATGCACAATGGTTTATGACATTGTGAACATGTATAAGTAGAAATAGGTTCACTCATTATGTTAATGACATGAAATAATGCCCTCAAATCAACTTATGGACATGGAAATAGGTCCATGCATAACATTGGGAATGTGTAATTAGGTTCATGTATAACCTTATGGACATGAAATTGTTCCCTTGTATAAATTTTTGAACATGTAATCAGGTTCATAAATAACATTGTTAATATGTAAGTAAGTTCATGCATAATCTTATGGACATACAACTAGGTATTTGAATAACATTGTGAACGCATAATAAGGTTCAATCATAACATTGTGAACATGTAATCGGGTTCACGCATAAACTTATGGAAATGAAACCAGGTACTTTCAAAACATTTTGAACATGTGATCAGGTTCATGGATAACATTGTGAACATGAAATCCAGTTCATTCATAACATATACACTCATGAGTCATCCATATCTATCCAATGCATTGGAGGGAGATATAGATCCAACCCAAGACATAAAAAACTCACACATATGATTACCATAATATTATAAACAATAATCATATCATAACCCATGAAATGAGATAGGCATCATGAACATTTAACCATATCATTACCTATATAAATGTAGTAGGTCTCATAATCACCACTTGTGAAAAGAAGTGGCTTTAAAAATAATCTAAACTATGAAAGAAAAAAGAGTTTCATAAACCTCATGCCATCAAAACATTAAGCATTCATAGAAATAATATGAATTTAAGCATTGGATAATTTCCCTATAAATTCATTATTGACACCAATAAATGTTATGTTATATGGGAAATAATTTTGAAAGGAATTTTAAAAATAATATTGAAGAAAATATCATTTCTTTGTGAAATATTATTTTTCGAAAACATAAAACTATTTGAAAAAATTTTCATTGAAATTTTATAAAACATTATTAAAGAAGTTTTAAAAAACATTTCATTGAAAATACTTTTGAAACATATAAATAAATATTTAAAATGTTTTAAAAACCTTTTACTTAAAAACTTATTAAAGAAGCATGATTTTTTTGAAAACCATTTTCTTTGCAAATACATATAAAACATATAAATAATTATTTAAATAAATTATTTTTTTTATTTTTTTTCATGAAAATTATTTCGGATTATTATTTTATTTTTTTGAAAACATTTTTTTTGAAAAAAAAATAGATTTCCCACCAATGAAAGAAATACATACAAATTTTCATAAAAAACATTTTCTTAATTATCATTAACAAAGAGTATAAAAATGGTACTAATAAATGGATATATATTTAATAAATAAAGGAGAAGGAAAATCATCAGTAATATTGAGATATGGATCATAATACTTCATTAAAGAAGTATAATTATTAACAATCTCAAAAACCGATGAGATTATTTCAAAAAAATCTAATCACATGGTAATTTGGGATCATACTCTCCATGTATGAAAATGAAAGTAAATGAATCTTAAAATATCATTAAATTAAGGGTATTAATTTTATTAAATTTAAAATTGAATTATATACACATTGAAAAAGAATTTAAGTGTATAACCAAACATTAGTCTCAAAGAAGGAAAATTGAGACAAAACTATTTTACTGATTTGTTACATTTGAAACCTAAAACCCATGAAATAAATTTCATAAAATAGATATTTAAATACCCATAAATATAATTATAATATAAATATAATTCATTAATGGGTGGTATATACACTACAAAAAATAATGGAGTCGTGAATAAGGTATGTATCTCACAGAAATAAAAGTGAGATGAAATTCACTTACCTTAACATTAATTTTTTTGTGTGGTATTTATACTCATGTATAGTTGTTTGAAATATGTTAATAACATAAAACATAACCATAATAAATTCTATAATATTATTTATAATCTAATTATAATTACTTAATACCTATTTGTTAACAATATTTCATTATTTTCATTATTTTGGGTGTTAATTTCCTAGTTTTATTATGTATGTTTTGATTTGTTATTTTATTCTCCAATTACTTATATATTGATTTCATAATATCAAAAATGTAAACCATGTATTAATTATATTATATATTCAGTATATATATATTGAGAATAATCTATAATGTTTGTAGATAATAAATGAAATGCAACGTTCATGGAGACAGTAGGGTGTATGTACTCATGAATGCCACATTAATTTATTTGTTGTATTAAAAGAAATAAAAATAAATGATATATATATATATTATAATTCCATTATCATATATATGTTATATAATTTTCATAATTTTATTTATACAATTATTTTTTTACATTCCATGTATGGCATGAATGAGTCACATCGCTTTGAGGGGGCGGTAGTACATACTTCCTCAAATGAAATTATCAAATTCGTACATGATGGAAATTATAAAGGTATTAACTAAATAAAAGTAAAAAAACCATAAAAAATCATAAATATCATAAATATCATATATACACATATTTTCATATAATGGCCACCATGAGAGGTGGTAAAGGAAAAATGAACAATCATCATTTCATGAGGTATTAGTTCACCGTACAGAGAAAAAATATATTTGTTACCCATTAGATGGAGGTGTGTGTAAACGTAGGTAAAAATAATAACATAGAAAATCCTAGTATATTATTGATAATTTTTTTCTATTTAATCATGGAATAAAAAGAGTATATAGAGTGGAGAACCAAATGAAAGAAAAGAGATCATGTGTAAACATTACCTTAAAATATGGTAACTCCTTTTGGGTTATACCAAAGGGATTCCTTTGAATTATTTATACCCATTGGGAGTATTCAAGGTCTAGGTTATGTATTTTTGTAATCTATTTGAGAATATTTTTGAGAAACCTATTTTGTTTTAGAGGTGTGAGGAAGTAGGAGAAGTGGTGGCCTTCTATAGTGGAAGAGGAGTGACACTCTTGTAATATTTTGACAAAGGAATTCGATACAAATTTTTCACATTAAAATAGGATAAAAAAATGGACCCAATTAGATAAATTGGAGAATATGGTCTATATATGGACAAAAAATAGGTCTTGGACAAGTGTACAGGTTGTTTTGGGCCTTAAGGTTAAGGTTTACACCCTTATTATGATTAATTTAGCCTTAATAGTTGTAATTAATTTTAATCAATTTCACTAATATTTTTGGTAAAAAACAAATTTTGTCCCATTATACCATAGAAATTATTCTTATTCAAAATATATAATCAATTTATCAAAATTATAATCATATAAGTGGTTGAAAATAATTTATAATTTATCCTGTAGGCAGGATGACAATGCATGTTTTTAGAGATAAAAAGTTCAAAACTTTTCTATGTTTTTGTAGTAACCTTCAAACTAAAATTGACTAAAATAACATAAATTGGGATAATTGAAATAAATATATTCCAATTAAACTTTAAAAACAATTTAAAACTTAATTTAACCTTATAAATAAAATAGATGAAAAAGTTTTTTTGAGCTAAAATTCAATATTTTTCCGTATTCATTAATAAATAAATCTTCATAGAAAGAAAAAAATCCACCCAAATAAATTTTTTATTTTTATATTCCAAATACGAAGTTTTTTTTACATATTAAATTTAAAAAAGGGTCAAAATTTTTATTCTAAATTGGTTCGCCATTAAAAGGCAGTGAATTTTTCTTTATAAAAATATCGGTTTTTTATGTGTGAAATTGTGTTTGTTCTTTTATTATGCCCATAAAACCAAAGGTATGAATATAAAAAATATTTTCTTTAATACATAACACATATATTTTATTAAAATCACTCCCTAATTGTGATTAATTTAGTTTATTAATATAAAACTCATTTGGAAGAATGTACATAATAAGAATGTTTCTATTTATATTCATTTGGTTCTTAGTTTCACTTATAATTAATTGGAAACCAATGAATTAATTTTTTATTTATAAATAACAAATTTTCATAAGTTAGTTAATAAAATTCATAACTACTGATTTAATGTCTAGGTTATATCTTATTATATTAAATAATAATGTTTTAATAATATATCATTGTTTTTTAATATTCTGTCTTATGTGTAGTATAGGCTATCGGAGAATGTTTATCTAGCATATAATGAAAGATAACAAGGTGTGGTTTGAATTACAACCCATAGAATATATTTCATTTATTTAATGTAGTAAATATGTTGTAATGTATTAGGTTATTATATTCCCTTTTACACTTAGGGTTGTGTGTAACGAATGTCAAGTTGGTGTTGTGTGTAGCACAAGCCAAGTTGGTGTCATGTAGAACATGAAAAGTTTCTTTCATGTGATTGGAATTAATTACATATTTCAATAAAAGACCGTAATGAAAATTAATTTATTCAAAAATAATATTTTACAAAAACTCAGGGTGTTACAGACTATTCTAATTTAATAACATTATAGAATCATCACAATACCATTATATAATATATTAAATGAGGCCCTCAAAAAATGTACTTAGTGGGATATTCAACAACCAATAAATTAATCAATTATAAAACCAACATTGATAGAGTTTTCCAAATTAAACTCAGATTACCTCAAAAAATCTCAAAAAAAACATCCAAGATTCAAAAAACTCCTCAGTAACTTCCAATGATTCACAATACATATTTCCAAAAATTAAAAAAACATAATACTTCAAGATAATTTTAGGGTTTTATAAAATTTATAATATCATAGGAAAAAATACTTAAAATGATGATGATTACACAAAGTAATACGTTTTACTTAGTATCCAAATTAAATAAAAATATTACAATACATTGTCTATTTGATAACGAAATGATTTCATAATACCTATTGTAAGAATAGATATGTAAAATAGATCTATCATAATAAAGAAAACATTTAAGTTTGAAGTTGGGAATAATGGTGTAAACATGTTATGAATAAATTCTCATCCATGTTATTCACATTAAGGATTAAAGAGTTCCACCTTATTCCATTACTTTTTATGTTTTATTTTTTGTAATTACTATATATGGAATTGAATGTGAATCTATTTATCAAGTTGAAAAAAATAATGTGCATAAGATATCAAAATGATATAGTAAAAAGAACAAGGTTACACCCTTGAATAATATAATAGTTTTCCTATTATAGATTATGAGTTGAAAAAAAATCATCTTTGATGCAGTTGATAAAATTTAAAAACATAGGGAGTAGTTTTAAATGATACATTTTGGTTCACTCTCAACATGATATATCATGATTTATTTTTAATTAAGTGAACGACCTTCAATAATATTATATGGAATGTATCTTTGAGGGGGGGGGGGGATAAGTGGCGAAGTTATTGAGAATCTAGATAACCTTAACAACTTTTTTCAAATCTTTTTTTCCTTGAAATTATTAAAAATTATTTCATTTAAATGGATTTATTACATTATTATATCATTTTTAGAATAATAAAATCATAATATTAATTGTGAGAAAGTTATTTTACCAATAAAATAAAAAATTCATGTTTTTAAGTGGAAATGATGATTACTGATTTTGTAAAACTATATGTAATGTTTGAATGTTTTAATCTATATGTTGATTTGAGTTCATGAAATTAGTTTGAAAATTTTCATGAAAATATTTTTAAAAAGTGTAATAAATAACTAATCTTATCCTAAAAATATTATTAGAAAAAATTGTTTATAACATTAATGTAGTCGCATATAAGTTGGTATCAAAATATTTTTTTATGGAATAATTTTTATGTAAAAAACCATCTTGTTTTACACACTGTGAATAAATCACATAGAATTATAATGGGTTGATTGATGAGTCATTTCTTATGAATGGATTGATTCCATTATTCTCTATAAAATATTTTTCATTCATTGTGAACAAGTGGGAGAGAAGAAAATTAATGGTTAGTGATAAGGGAGCAGATAATGAGAAGATGTTTGAATAATATTCTACTGTTTGAATAAATGAGTGATTACATACTCTATTTGAAATAATATGTATTCACTTCCAACCAAGGGGATATTATAAAATGAAATATTAGTGTAAAAGGGGGAGACAATAAGAATATGTTTGAATAAGAATGAAATTTTGTATCAGATATTTACTTATCATTTTTAGTTGGTGTTTAGTTGAAATACAAAATGGGAGATTATTGATCCCATTTTGTTTAAATGTTGTTTTCTATGAAAAAAATAAGGGTAAATGTGTTTATATTTATATTCAGTGAATGATGATATCTTTTGGGTTAGCTAAAGAACTCAATATTTTTAAGAAGAATCCCTCATAAGCAAGTTCTCACTTTATATTGGGTAATAATGTCTGTGAGACACATCTGGGTAGTTGGATTGTGAATTTATTATCATTAAATATATGATAAATACTGAATATTTATTTTCTATCCTTATAGATTCATTCATATGAATATGAAAATTTTTTTAGTTCTCTACAAACACGAATACTTTATTTTTCATAGAAAATAATATTGAAAGAATATGTTTATAAAAAGATATAAAGATTCCATCCCAATATAGTTATGTAGATTGAGAAGTAAATAATATTCCCAGAAAGACATGAGGTGAATTAAAAAGGAAATTTGGAACGATATTGGTTGAGTCTTCATGTTTTTTATGGTATGTTATTTTATTTGTTAGATTGATATTGGATACAAAATTTTAAACAAGAAACCAAAAAATTGGTCAACTGTCATAGATGGCCAACAACCTTTGAATCTAACCATTAAATAGATGGTTGAACAATCTCAAATGTAAGAGCTATCCTAGATATAAACATATGAAGGGAAAAAGGTTTAGTGCTAGTTGACATAAACAGGGAGAGTGTAGTGTAGTACAAGAGAGAGTGACACTACAAGAGGTCACATATCTACTATGGACATGGCTAGTGCTCAGTACCATGGGAGTTGTTTGACTGGTACTAGAATTTTCTTAAGGATAATTAATATTTCCTTCAAAGAATTATTTGATATAAGGATTTTATAGTGATACAATATTCATCAATTAAAATATTTATTTAATCAGGATACACGACATCCATCATGTTGTATTCATATTCTACCACTTTAATTTTTTCCACAATTAATATTACATCGTGCCTATATAAAATAGTGATTGATTATTATAGGATTTATTATTAGTTAACCATAAGATAATATGTAATCAACTAGAATAAGAAAAAATATTTTTCGTAATGAACTAGTATTGAAATTTATAATATTAATAAAGCAATATGTTATTTTAGTTTGTTCATGAAAAAAAATTTTGAATGATGAAGATTCCTATGGTCAATTAAAATAATATCTATGATGTTTTAAATAAAACAATGTATTGTGTGGACTATAAGTTTCTTACAGAATAAATACATAATCATCGGTAGGTGATTATAGATTAAAAAGGTAACAGTTCATATATGGGGGTGACCTTTATATAATAGAAGATAGAAGATCATATTAAATAACTATAGGCTCACATTATACACTTATGAACCTCATATTAATATAATGAAGCATCATAAGATAATAGTGCTTCGTAATATAGTATATACACATAATATATTACAATCATATAAGATAAAATTTTCATAAGAAGTGGAATATTGATGATAAATGGTATATATAATATGTCTAGATCATGTAGGATATTTCAAAAGAATAAGTTCAATGAAATGTGTAATAATTTATTCTTTATAAGATATCTAAATTATAATGTAGTTGATTTAATTAGATCATACTATGTTATTCAAAGCCTTTAAATTTCAAATATTTAGATACATTAGTTTGAATTATTACTAAAGCTACAATTTTTTATTGGAACCAAGGGTATTCACCACTATAAATGGTTTTTGTTTCAGGTTTATTTGTAGTCTACACTAGGATGATCAAGGAGTTTTTAAGAAAATTCATCTTGTGGTGCTAGTGGCTTCAATGTTAAAGGTGGAATAATTTTTAAGTGTTTTCCAAATATTTTTTGGTCCAAAAGATTGAAGAAGGGAAAAATTTCATGAAATATGGATTTTCAGGATTTCCTTATGAAAACATGGAAAAGGAACAGAACTCATGAATGTTTGGTGTCACGATAGTATGGAGATTCATGAAAGACTCATAAGACACAAAAGAAAAAGGTAACAAGTTATGCGATTATGATAATTTTTAAAAATGGAAATTTTTTCTAAAGATTATTGAGTACATAGAGTTTTTTGAAATACATATTGACATTTTCGAATCGAGGAAAAAAATTTACTTGTGCGATAGATTTTCATGAAAGGTACAAAGTTTCATCAAAGGGTAAAACTCACTTATAAATTGGTGTCTTCTCATCATATGAGCTATCAAAAACGTTTTATATAAGGTATGATCTCTATAATTTCATTATGTTTTGACATGAATATAATTCTTCATTAATGAGGAACATTACACGAACACAATTTTCATGAGAATAATGGTTGAGAAATAGTTAATGATGAGGCATTTTAGTGAATGAGTTTTGTGAATGTTTGTAGTTTTGAAAAAGTTAGGAGTTTAAACAAATTTAATAGTTTCACAAAAGTTGGGATTTTTGATAATGTTTTGAGTTTCATTAAAGTATATTTTTTTGGGAATGTTGAAATATCATTGAATCAAAATGGGGGTTTAATGAAAAATGTTGTTTCTTTAAAGTTACTTAAGAGGGCATAATTGAACTTAATTTTTTTTTGGAATGTATTAAAGTATTTTTAGTGGAACTAGATGATTAAAAAAACCACCTTTATTTGATCTGATATGGAATAATTTTTCATGTTTATAAACTATGATATAATTCACCCAAAATATTTTTCAAGGGGAAGTCGATAAAAGTGATCTGAGGGAGGTATTATGCCATCCCAAAAATTCATTTAAAAGAATTATTCCAGAAACAGTGTGAATATTTATAATCAATTACAATCCAATATATCTAGTGAATCTTAATGGATTTAGGTATGATCATAACACTATTTGAATATGATGTGTAATTTTAGAAAAAATAAAACTGTTTCTCATTATAATTCTATCTCAACCAAGATAACGATGGATAGAAAAATTAAAGAGAAAAAAATATATAGAGAAGTACATACACTTATATAATGAGTAATATGTTTTAGTTTCTCTATAAAATAATACTAAATATTCTAGATCTGACATGGTAGGAGATGAATTGGTTATTGAATCAACTACTATAGTGATTGATAAACTATAATACTCAGAAGAATCAAAACATTCTACAGATCAAGTGGTAAGTGAAAATTCTTATCTAAACTAAATTTAATAGTATAAATGGACCATAAAGTATGACTACATATCTATAGGTTCACATAATATATCATACGAAAGAAAAATATATATTTCATAGATTTCTAGAAAAACCTATCTCTTTTATTTATGGAATTTTAAAAAATCATTAAGGGGTCACCTAACATAATAAAGAATAAAAAAAATACTATATATGTATTTGGAAGAAATTATTCAGTCTTGTGTAATGGTTTTTAGAAAGTTAGATAAAAAATATGTTATAAATATTGTACTTGAATAAAGATACTCTAGTTTTGATAACTAGTTTATTAATATAATCTATAAAAATGAAAGAGAAACAAAATAATTATAGGAAATATTCCAATATTTTAAAATTTATAAAAAGAATATTATTAAATTGAATAATGAAAATAAAGATGTTGAATAGGGGATATTGATATAATCTAGAAGGAGAGTGAAGTTTGATAGAAAATGACTAGAGATAAAACCAATATTCTCAAAATGAATAATCATGATCATGAGGTCAAATTAAAAAATATGGAAACTTCTCAAGATATATATTCATAATTAATTATAGGAATAATTGGTACTATAATCATTTTTCATAGAAGGAAATTTCTAATAAATAACTTATTTATTGCCAAAACAATTGTATGAGATCATATAATCAACAATCACTAAAAAGTAAAAAATAAATGGAACATAAATCCCAAATAATAACGTTTAAAATAAGTCTATTTTCATGACTAATTCTTGTTTAAATTTGAATTATATTAAAAAATGGGTGTAAAAAATAATTATAATCTTACCACATTATCAATGGAAGATATACAAATGTGTAGAAGAGCAGTTTATAAAGATTAATCCACTATAGTTAAGAAAAATTATGCAACAAAACATGATTTCAATTTTATAAATTTGGTACAACATGTAGTATAAATAAGAAAATAAATATTTTTTTGGGAACTATTGGTTCTCTAAAATATTTGGGCATAGGGCCTCAAATTATTGGAATAACATATGAATTTTTGAAATTCTAATGAAGCCTATTTCAAGGTAGAGAAAATATAAACTAAATTAAAATCAAAAGATAAGGGGGAAAACCTATAAATCTCAATGAAATTTGTAAGACATAGAAATATATATTTTATTTTCAATGAATTTAATTATAATAATAGTTTAATATCAATAGATAATGTGTTATAATAACATTGAGAAATCCAAAAAACTGATAAATAATGTTCACAAAACCTTTGGAATGAAGCTGAAAAAATAAGATAAAAAATATACCCTAGAAGTCCAATATGGTTGTCACACAAAAGATAATTGGATGATATTATTCTTAATAAAGGGGATATATCATAGAAACTTGAAAATAGGCCATGAATGCAAGTATTTACATAATAAATATAGAGATAAATATAATACCAATCCGTGGAGTAATCAAAGTGATTGATTTAGTGGATGAAATTCCAAAGAGACCATTTTAAAAAACCAATTAGGATTATCACAATCCAAAATAATGTTTTATTGATACACTATAAGGTTTAGAAAATAAAATAAATATGGTGAAAGAAAAAGTGAAGGAAAATTAAATTAAGAAAGAATTAATTCTATATGAAGAAGAAAATTTTTATGATATGTTATCAATAAATGATGTATTAATAGTTTTTATAAGTCCTTATGTAAGATGAAAGGATTGTATAATGAAGTTCCCTAAACAAACTCTCATAGGTTTGGTGCTAAAAACTTATAATTTAAAGATATTATTTGATACCAAATGATATGATCTAAAAAATGTTTCATTATTTTACATCATTTCCATAAGATAAGAATTAAATATCACAATAAATAAAAAATAACTAGAAAAAAATGTTTAGTTCTTTTAAGAATAAACTATACAACCATTCTATCTTATGTTAAGTAGGAACGTTTCCCTAGAATAGAGAAACACAATACCACATTCTAGACACTTCATAAGATATACTTATGTTCATAACCTAGGGAATAAAAATAAGAGAAAGGGGTTGCATCAATGACTCTATAAGGTATAAAATTCAACATGTTATCAAGGGATATATTATTAGAATATGAGAAAACATTTGTTGGAGAGACATATATTATTAAGAAGATAATAATACAATAATATTTATCCATAAGTTAATAGTAAACATCCCATATCAAATAAATAAACATATATAAAGGAAAAAGTGTGTGAGATAATAACTATTATCTATAAAGGGTAACCATAGTAATATAACATAAAATTATAGAATAATAATAAGAATAAGAATCATAAAATAGTGGATCAGGAATCAAATCATATTTCACTTAGTGGATCTAACATCAAAACCTCTTCCCATAGTTTATTAGTAATTATATCATATTTCTCACAGTGGACCTTTCATTACTTCCCATTTACCATAGTGAATCGAGCACTATTACTCATTTATAATTATTATATTATGAGAAATAAAACATTAATCAATTAATTTGTCGGTGATATAGGACCCCAAACTTCATAATAATATTCATATGTACGTTTTTGTTCCATTAGAATAATAAAACCTCAATACATGAAATGTAATTTAATTAACCCATAGAAAAAATATGATTCATTAAAATAATTCCTATAAAATTCCATAAGACATCAAGATAAAGGAATTCGATGGTGGTTTAAAAATATCCTTAGTCCAACATAAGAATAATTAATTATGTTGACATAAATAAAAATTGACATTTTATGATCTTTGTATAAATCCCTTTAAATTTTAAAGGTAATAACCTGTTATTGAAAGGATTGAAAATTAAAGAGAAATATATTTTTTAAATTGAATTACATTGAGAATAAGAAAAACTATCTTATAAAAAAATAATTTTTGAAGATATTTTTTTTGATAAATATTCTTTTAAAAATATTCTTTGAGAATTCATAGAAACACTAAATAATTTTTTTATTATAATATATAAGCCTTTAAAATCCAAATGAAAATAAAGAATTCCTTTTAAAAACCAAAATTTTAGTTTTGAAAAGTATAATAATAATTCATTGTCTTTTTAAAATAAATTATAATTTATTAAACATATAGAAGATGATCAATAAATAAGAATCCCAATACTTTGAGAGAAATTTTGAAAGGGTTTTTTGAAAATGTTTTTACTATATTTGTAAAAGAAAAATGTAGGGGTCATATTAAAATATAATTTTTAGAAACATGATGTGAAAAATATTGAGGAAATTTTTATTTAAAGTTAATATTTAATATTTGATCCTAGAAATGTATATATATTTTTATAGGAAATTTGGAGTTAAATAAAAAACATATCATTATGAATAGAAAACCTTTTGAAAATTTTATGATACCTTTATTGTAAACCCACATCATAAAAAGGATTAATAAAAAATAATTATGAAAATATAATAAGGGAATGATTAAGTTAGAATGTTATCACACATAATTAATTTTATAAATATGAAGGATAAGATCAGTAGGAATACGAAATATAGAGATAGAAGAGAAACTGCCCTTAAAGGGGATGACAAAAATTCTTAAAAAAAGATATACTTTTTGGGAAATAAATTAATAATGGTAAACTATTTTTGATAAAAATTAAAATTTATATAGATATATAGGATATTATAGTATCTTTATATAATATAAGAAAACATTATTGTATAAAAATTGTCATAAATGAATAATTATGACCCAAGAAAAGAAGCTAAGTCAAGCCACACCCCTTACTTTTAATTTCATTTAAAAGAAAGTCCTCTAACAACTTATTCAAAAAATTACTATATTAATAACATATTTTTGAACATAAATCATACCTATAACCTTTTTTAAACATATTTTATAATCATTAACATAAAATATATTAGTTAGTTTAAATTATATTTTCATCAACGAATGTTATTAGACTTGATTGTTTTTTTACTAGTTTCATAGTGGCGATGTAAATTATTGTATAATGATTAAAATTAAAATATTATGATATCATTTTAGGTTTTATAATATATGATTTTTAATGATTTTTAATGTTCTTATTTTATTTCACTGGTATAGTTATGATTCATGTTAATGAAATTTGTGTCAAGCTTGTTCTGGTAATTTTTAACTAACAAAATTATGGTACAATAATAGTTAGTAAAATATTTATAAAAAATTTCCATAAAAAATAAGAAATATATTTTTTGTAATTAATGTATAATAATAAAATTATTTAATTTTACATATTCATCCATGATATAAATTAATACCATTGTTCAAGTTTGTGGTTAAACATACGCAAATAAGAAAAATATATTATCTATTGGTGATTATTGTTAAAAAAGTAATTATTTTTAGAATAATATCATTATTAAATAATAATAATTATATTATTTATATTTTATTAAATTAGCGAACTAGAGATCCTGGGATAATGATTTATAAAAAATAATACAGTGAAAAATGAAAATTTTCACTTTTGTGGAAGAGGTAGTCTGCACAAATGCATGGGTGACATGTTTTATTCCTATATATTAGGAGGATGAAAAGTAGTGGTTTATAATTTTATAACCCTAATAATATTATATAAATAATTATAATACATTAAACATTTTTTAGAAATATTCATACAAGGTTGTGATGAAAAATCAAGCAAATCATTCTGGGAGGCAGTATTCCGCATGTATGCATGGTGACATCTCAATATTTTGAATTGTTATAAAGGAAGTAAAAATATGGATATTATGTTAGTATAATAATATTTAATTAAATTATTAACACAAATTTTATCATAATTTAATATAGATAATAGGTTTTATATGGTAAAATAAGAAAGGAATTATGAGTGCTTGGTTGAGAACATTACCTCACAATATGGATGTTCTCCCTCTAGTAAAACATTAATTCTAAATAGATCGGTTCTTTGGAAAGGAAAATAGATTCAAATATGAATGGATAGAGTTTGTTAGAGGATAGGTAAGAGTTTTTTTGTCTAATTATTTATAATTTTTTGGGGGAACATGGTGGATTTGAGTTTATTTTTTCGGTAAAGGGAAGTGTTTTTTGTAAATATCACTTTTTATTATTATAGGTTCACATTTTTCACATGTAAAGTTGAAAGAAAAAATATATATATATATTGAGATGTGTTAAGGTTGATAATTCAACAAAGATTCATTTTCATAGATGTTTTAATTTTTTTTAGTATTTTAGTCTTAGATTTTTCATGTTTTATATTTTTGATTTTTACCATTGTAAATAATTTTCGACCAACTTGTTTTTATTTTATGAATAAATATAAAATGTTCTTTATTTTATAATTTGTTATTAATGATAATAAATATTAAAGATATATATCATTTATATAAAATTAATAAGGGTGATAAAAAAGTAATTTTAATAATAGCATAATAGCAATTAAAAACTATTTTTACAAGTGTATTTTTAAGTGTAAAAAAATTTTTTATGATAAAAAATAGAAATGATAGAATAAATTATTTATTTTATTATTTATGAATAAGAGTAATGTGGCTTTAAAAATAATCCAAGACATAATTACACCTTATGGATATTATGTTATAAGAAATACACTAAATATAGTTTTTATTAAAGTTAAATATTAATTATGTTTCCAAAATGTATATCCTTCTTTTATAATTTTAAAGTTTTATTTTTAAATTAATAATTTTATTATATATATATTTATTATAAAAAAATTATTCAGAAACTTTTAGATCGTTATTTTATTTTTAAAATGTCATAAAAGTGATAATATTTCATCATTTTTCACTATTGACACCAAAATTCAACCATTTCTAAAAAATATCAAAAATTCCACCAATGATAACTTTAACATTAAAAATTGAAAAATGATATTCATTTTATAAAATTAAAATTATGTTATTGAAATTTTTTTTATATGAATAAGAAAAAATATAAAAAAATAGTATTTATTGAAAAATAATTTTTTATGTGTTCTTAATGTTATTTCATATGAATTTACAAATCAGATATTTTTAATATATAAGTTTTTCTGTAATAATTTTTCTAACAGTGGTAAATTGAATTTTTAGGGGAAAATATAAAACATTTTAAAAAAATTAAATCTATAAAGAATAATTCTTTATAGTATTATATAATATTAGTTATTTTTGCTCTAAATTGGATGAGTCTTATTTGAGTAATATATTTTTATTTAATAGAGGTTTTATTATACTTATTATTTTCTAAATAATATTCATCCAATATATTGTGGATCATTTTAGGTTGGTATTTCATGTGAAATAAGCTATCAAACTTAGCATTTATTTTAAGAAATATATATTCCAAAATATCCAGGTGTTAAATTCTCCCCCACCAAAATAAATTACATCATCATAATCTCAATTATCACTTTCTATTGGAAATTGATAAATCTATTTATAATATCTACCTGAAAGACATTATTTTTAACTCAGTTTCATGTGTAAGACTAGAGAACTCATATTTTCCTTCTTAAAAGGAATAATTTTAGATTCTCAACCATTTATACCAATTAATCCTTTATAAATATCTATATATTTTTTTTGTTGTTAGAGAAAAACCATTATCATCTTCATTTTAATAGTCCCCTATCCATCTAAAAATTAATTCCAAAATTTTTATTATAATATTCAATAAAATTATAGTAAATGATCATATGATTATGACATATCAATCACAATATGTCTTCTCTAATTAATATGTCATTTAAACATATGATACATTGAGTTAAACAAAGATATAATTCGATATATATATATATATCATTAATTCTATTTAACCTTGTATTTATGTGGTCATTTTATTATTAAGTTTTGAAACAAAACTAGTTATATTCGGTATCCTCAAATTCAATTTACATCCTTCCTAATAGTTTATAAATAAAATATGAATTAACAAAACTATATAAATTAAGAGTTTCTAAAAGTGTGTGTAGTCATAGGCCTACTCATATTTCACTGAGTAAAGATATAGATGATACCCAACCATCCTTTTGTAGGGTGATTACACCTAGGTGCATTTGTTCCACAATAACACCCACTTACTAGTATCGAGTCTGAGATTTAATTTATAGGAAAATAATATAATCAAAAGATTACTAAAAATAAATGTTTTTATCCAAAAAAAATTAATTAATATTTGGGTTTTCATGAAAATATTCATCCTAATTCCATAAAATAGATAAAATAATCAAAAAAACATCATATTCTTTTTCTGATACCAACTGAGGTGTTGTAGACCCAAAATCATAGGTTTTGTCCTAATAATGCATACTTTGCACGAAGCCTTTGATAACAAATGAGATGATCCAAGATAACCGTATCCTTATTTTACAAAAATTCCATCAATTGGACTATATTTAAAATAATAAACCCAAAATCTCAAAAATGGAACATTTAATGTGTTTTAATATTAGCTATATAAGATTCATATTTTAAAATACTTATGAACAATTCTTTATAATTAAACCGTAATAGACTCATTATAGGATTCTAAAAGTTTATAGATATCTTAAACACCTGTGAAATGAAATAATAATAAAAGGGTTTGATTAAACCATCCTAAATAGAAAACACATCGACATTTTATGAAGTGTAAGATTATAAGAATATGAGAAAACATGAGCATGGGAGAATTATCTTATTGAAAATATAATAAATCAATAATGGTTATTTATATTTCATGATATAATGACATTTAATCTCAAATAAAAAAACATATACCATGGAAAAAGTGTGTGAGATAGTAAACATGGGATATGAAGTATAATCATAGGCATATAACGTAGAAATATTACACAATAATTACCATATGAAGTATATACAAGTGGATCATTCCTCACTTAATATTTCTATTCATAGTTGAGGAATAATTTTTTTTCCCATAGTGGATTAGTCATTACCTCATTTTCCCCAAAGTAGACAAGGAGAAACTTCTTGTTTCCCATTATGGATCAAGAAATAAATCATATTTCCCAAAGTGGATCAGGCATCATTACTTGTTTCAATTTATAATTACATGAGATATAATTTTTTAACCAATTCATTAGAGGGAGATATTTTACCCAAACCATTATAATAATAATCATTCTTATGCAAGTGTGCCATTATATTTTGACAGCATTCACACAACAAACATTAAATTATTATCCCACAGAAAAGCGTTGAGTTTAATAAAAAACATTCTGAGAACATTTCATAATCCATCCATAGAAGGAGTTTGATAGTGGATTAAAAATATCCCCACTTTCATATAAGGATTAAATAAAACATTTTATGATCCTATGATAAATCAAATATAATTGACAGGAAAATACCCCTTTTTTGAAAGGATTAAAAACTTATTAGAAATAATTTATTTAAAATTAAATACTTTTAGAATTATAACAATTATCTTTTAAGAAAAATAAATTTCAGGATAAAAGCATGTAAGATAATTATTCTTTCAAAATCATACTTTGATAAGACATTAAAATACTAAATAATTATTTCTTAAAAAAATACTCTAAAATTAATTTCAAAATGAATAATTGCTTTTAAAACCGAAACATTTAATTTAAGAAACATATAAGATGTTTCCTTTTATTTTAAAAATAATAAGAGTTTAAAATAATTTTTAAAACTATTTTAAAAAATGGAATGGATGAATTAGAAAAAAAAAATTCTCATTCAATGTGAGAAACCATTAAATATATTTTTTAAATTTTTTTATATACTCATAAAATTTGATGGCATTATTTACATTAAAAAAAGATAAAGTGATTTTTTAAAAAAATTATGTTTTTAAAATTTCATAATTAATGGATCCTTGAATTTTATATAATTTTGGAATTTTTGAGTGGAAGATTAAAAATAAAATCATGAAAGGAAAAATATTTTGATATTTAAAAATACCATTATTAAAAACGCAAAAAAATAATACACAAAAATACTTTTAAAATGAAGATAAGGGAAATATTAATATACATTAAGATAAAACATAATTTGTTTTCAAAATATAAAGGAGAAGATTGGTGGTAAATGAAAATATAAACATGGAATAGAAACCATTGTTAGACAGTATTATTATATTCTTAATAATGATATTCTTTTATTGAATGAATATAATGAAGTTAAAATGATTTATGATTATTGATTTAAATATCATAATTCAATGATTATTAAAGGAACTATATTTTATGTTTTATAATTAATTATAATAATATATGTTCATTTGAACTTACTCTAGTTACGATTCATGATGGTAGAGATGATGTCAAGATTGTTTTTGTAATTTTTAACCAACATAAGGGTTGTACAATAATAATAGGATAAAAATTAACATAACCATTATATATAAATAAAAAATATATTATTTGATCCTTAATTTATAATAACACATATTATAAATTTTTTGTAGTCATATATACAAAATATGTATATAATTCTTCGAGTAAGTGGTAAAATAGACCCTAACAAGAACAAGCTATAATTTATGGGTGATTATGGTTAATAAACTATTATTTCGGAATAATATCATTATTATAGAATAAAAATTTTATTTTTTAGATTTTATTAATGAAGTGAATGAATTATTATTATATTATGATAAATATGAATGGGCTACAGTGAAAAATGAAACATGTTTCTTCCATATTGGTGGTAGTCGACTTGTACGAAGGGTTGACATATTCTCCATCCATAGTTCTAGAGGATGATATGGAAAATTTTATCATATTAAAATCTTAATAATTTTATAAATATTATATTTATTAAATATTATTTTATATCCATCCATGTTCTGTGGTGATATGAAATCAAGCATGCCATTCATGGAGGCTGTAGTCTGTACGAACACATGATGAGATATTAAAATTTTAAAAGGTTTTGGAGGAAATTAGAACATGGATATTTAATAATAAGAATAAAATATAATAATATTATTAATAATGACGTTATCATAATTTTAATTATAGAATAGTTTTTAGGGGATAGAGTATGAATTGAATTTAGAGATCTCAGTCAAGTATAATACAACACACTTTGGATGTTTTACCTTGACTAACAACTTAACCCACCTCATCACGGTATTTTGAAAAAAGTATTCTCTGAGATGGGTATAGAGTTGAGTAGAGACTAGGGTATAATTTTTTTTGATACAATTCTTTATAATGAGTTGATAAATAAGGTGGAGGTGAGCTTCTTTTATAGGTGTTGGGAATTCCATTTTTGTAAATATGACCTTTCCAAAGAAAGAGTGAATGTATTAAACATGGAATGTGGATCCAAAGTGGAAAAAATGGGGAGGGGATGAGGAAAGTCAGGAACCCATTAAATATTCATTTGAGCACATGATTTAATTTTTTTATTTTACTCGTATATTTTTCACTTTTAGTATTATTTGGTTTTATAGTGGTAATTAATTTTTTCCATAATTAATTTTATTTTAATGATTAAAAATAAAAGGATACATATTAAAAAAATTGGTCTAAAGGGTTCAAATATGTATTATATTTTTTTAAAAAAATATTCTAATAGTGATAAAAATTAGTTATAATATTATTTCATATAAGGTGTAAAAATCAATTTTTTAAAAATTGCATCTTCCAGCATAAAAATAATGTTAAAGCTAAAATTATCAATGTTTTTGATTTACATGAATTAAATTGGTTTATTTTTAACCAAATATGGTTTATTTATCTTTGAAAACAATCAATAACCTAATTCCACCTTGTGGTTATTTAGTTAAAAAATTGACAAATACTAGTTTTTATTAATGTCAAATATTACTTATGTTTCCAAAATGTTGACATGGGTTTTATAGATTGAAAATTTTATTCATAATTTATTTATTACATATTATAAATATATATATTTATTATTATAATAATGTTTCATTAAATGTAAAATAATTCTAGAATTATAACAATTTCTTAAAAGAGGCAGTATTTGCAAAATTACTATTTTTCACTATCTGTTAAAAAATATATCCGTTATAGAAAATGTTCAAAACAATTTCCAAGATATATTTGAAAATATTATTTGAAAATAATTTTCATATTATAAAAAAATTTAAAATTTAAAAAATTAGTTTTTAAATAAAAATTTATAACATAATGGAAATTTTATTTTTTCTAAAAAATAAAATTTTAATGTGTTCTAAATTTTATTTCATATCAATTTATTATTTAATTAATGTTTATATAGTTTTTCAAATATAATAATATTTTAAAATTGGTTTAATTCGTTTATGATGATAAAATATATAATAATTTACGGAAATTTATTTGAGAATGAACAATGATTTTAATATTAAATCATTTTAATTACATGTCATCAGAATGTATATAATTTTAGTTGAGTATTATATTTTTATTTATCAAATATATTATTAATATTATAAATTTCATAATAATACTCATAAAACATGACACAACTCATTTTACTTTTGTGTTTATTTTGAAATAATCTATCAAACATATTATTAATTTAGAGAAAAATATATTTCAAAATCTATTAGTGTAACATATACACAACAAAATGGGTTGACTAATAATCCTATCATCAAAATAAGAATCCAAAAAAACAATAATATTTCCCTAGGTTATGCTTGTGGATGGATGAATAAAGTATATAAAAATAATCCACCCAAATAGATTATTAGAAGATAAATATATTATATTCTTCCCAAAGTAAAACAGTTATGGAAAGTAGATAAGTAATAATGATGAAAACATTAAATGCTGATGTTTTCATGATATGAATAAACTTTTTGTCAATAAATCCTCATCATTAATATTTATAAAAAGTTACAAGGAGTTCCCCATTATTCCTCAACTTTTTATATAGCATTTAGGTTCTTACTATATAGGCAATTGAAGGTAAAGTTGATTTTAATAGGGGTAACTAAATAAGATATGTAAGATATCAAAAATGAAGAATAAATGAATAAGACACCATGCTATAATGATCGAACAATTGGTTCTTCAAAATATATGTGATTAAGAAGATCTTCTTTGATAAATATGATCAAGATATCAAATATAGATTATAGTTTAAAATGATGAATTTTGGTGAAATCTAAAAAATAGATATCTTGAATTCTATGTAATTAGTTGATCAACCAAGATGATGATGATATATAATACCTCCTTGATGAAGAGTCAAGTGAGGAAGGTATTTAGAAGATTCCAAAATAAATCAATACCATTGAAATATTGTTTTTTGGAATGTTTATAAAAAGGATTTAAATGAGAAGGCGTGGTTTCATATTATCCCATCATGAGTATTAGGAATAATTCCATAACATCAAAGGAAAAAATAGAATTTATCAATGGAATAAAAACGAATGTTTTGAGAAGTGATAATTCTAATTTAGTAAGTTTAAAACCCTCCAATTATGTTTTAATGTTTTAATCTTCATGTTAATGTGATCATTGAAATTAGGTAGAGAATTTACATGGGAATCACTAAAAAAATTATGTCAATCATTTCCCTTAGAATAAAGAGTGTCTAAAATACCATTGAAGAAAAAAATAGGGTAGTATCATATAATTTTTCATCATATTCATTTAATTATAGATATATTTATTTAATAAATCAATCCCTCTAGTTTTCTAAAATGGTAATTCCATATATAGAATTAGGGTGGGATGAATGGTGGAACAATTATGAAGAATGAAGTGATTCTATCCTCTCTTTCAAATACAATATATTTGTTTTCTACTTGGGGGAGAGGGATAAAATGAATTTTTATTTATAAAATGGGAGAAAATGATAAAATGTTTACCAAGAAATAAATAGAACACATATTAATATATCATTTTAATTTTTTTTTGAAAAAAAATATATTGGGGGAGATTATTGAGCCCACTTTGTGTTTATGTTTTATTTTTTTCATTAAAAAATTCCTACCTATGTTTTTGATGTAAATATATAGTGAATAAAGATATATTGTATGTATGTTGAAAAACCTTATTATTTTTAGAATAATTATTCTCAAGTAAGGTGTCTCTTTTTTTATGTAAACGAGTATTAGAGACACATATTTGAATCTAGATTGTGAATTTATTATAAATAAATATATTAAAAATAAAGTACCTAACTTTCAAATACTTTTAGATTCATTTACATGAAGCCACAAATGTCTTAATAGGATGAGGAACATCCATGATTTATTTTACAGGGAGAATACTTGTCTGAAAAAGAATATTTTAAGATGGTATTTACATATAGAAGTAGAGATTCCAATATTCTATATTCAAATTAGTTAAGTAGTACTAAATATAATTCGATGATGTATATTTAAAAAGAAAATTGGGAAGGCTATTAATTAAGTCATTAGGTTATTGGATTGTTGGATGTTTTATTTGTCAAAATGATATTATACAAGAAATTTTAAGGAGACAACCCGAAAACTAACCTACTCTAAATGCTAAAAAACTGACCTTGAATATTTTTATCCTTATGATATTCGATTAATCATAAAGGTAAGATCTAAAGATGATAGGCATATATAAATTCCAGGAGGTAATTTACAGGTTAATGTCAAGAAAAAGAGCCTAAGGTGGCACATGAGAGAGTTACATCATGCTTGCTGGCATGAAAAATATGGCCATTGAAAGGGGTCAATACCATAATAGTTATTTTAATAATGGAATCATATTCTCGGTGATACAAAATATTCATACCAAATCTTTTTTATATGGGGCTTTAATAAGTAGGACATTTTTCATCACCAAATATATTTTCAGAATTGGGTTGTATGAGGTTTTTCAATTTGTATTCTTCATCTAACACTATAATTTGTGTGACAACCAATGGTTTTACATAATTAATATATCATATATTGATATTAATTCACATTTTATATTATTATTATTCAAAAATATAACCATGAATCAAGAAAAATAATAAATAAGGCCTTGCACCATAAACTACTATTGAAACAAGGAAAATGAAGGTAGTAATATTTAATTTTTGGATGCTCACACCACACTAGTATATTTATTCCATAGATTCATAAAGAAAATCCAAATAATCTATATGGAATAAAAAATAATACCATGCCTTAGAATACACTTAAATCTAGACCTAGGAGGATGGAGTAGTCTTTTTTTCATGTATACAGAATAAAATGGTATTATTTTATATGAGAGATGGGACTTCATATGGTTGAAGTAATAACATTAAATTATACAATTGGAAGATATTATGATACAATTATTAATTTCAAATGAACATAACATAAATTTATAATATATAAGTTATTTTTAATATATTTTACCCATATAATAAATTAGAATATCATATTTTCTCTTTTTTAAAATATACGAAATGAATAAGAGACAAGGTACTATTATGATGTTTGTATTGTATAAGATATGTGAAATTCATATGATATATTTAAAACTAAAGAAGTTATTATTCATATGATATTAATTATGTAAGTTAAGAGGAAAAATTATATCCTAAAATGATCTACCAGGCCATCAAAATTGCGATATCACGATGATTTTGGTTGAGGAGTGATGTTTTTCAATTTTTTTAAAGATTTAAGAATAAAAATAACCATGTGATATTCTCACCACGATATAATGAGATACCATGAATATATCATTGTATTATTTTTATGAATATGTGGATTCTATTCATGAATCTTGTTTTGGGGGAGTATTATGAAGCTAATGTGAACAATATGTTTTGGAATAAAAAAACTAAAAAGGAAGGTTAAACTTTTCTTATTTTTTTAAAGATCCTTTGTGTTAAAAAAATGAGGGAATCTATGAATTGATGATGTCTGAGTATATTGGAGTTTTAAAGAACTGACAATTATGGATGTATGAATTATAAATATTTATGGTAAATTATATTAAATATATTTCGAAAAATTATAGTATAGGTGAAATAATACATGAAGAGAACTAAATTTGCATTCAAAATAAAAATATTCATTATATTGAAGAAATGGTATGAAATAAATCGAAACTAGATATTAGTTAAATAACTGTGAGTATCAATTAAAAGAGAGAGAGAGAAATCCAATTCTATTATTTTAAATAAAAGAAAATGATAAATAGAAAATAAGTTTTATTTCCCATTATGAAAATAAATATAATATGTGACATACAATAATGAAATAAATTATGATGAAGTTGTTTTTGTTGCAATTATTTATAAAGAAACCTATTCATCAAAGAATCTTGTTTTCTAGGAAGCAGTACATGATGTGACCATGTATGTAGGAAAGGTGAAATTACAATATTAAATTATAATAGTATTAAGGGATACATTCTCACTCTTATTAAAGTAGGATTATAATAAGTGGAATAAAAAAATACCTAAAAAACTCAACATGTAGTCGGTATTTGCGATGGAATCTATAGTTGTGTACCCAATTTAATATAATTATAATGTGTGGGTTGCATTAATGTGAAATATAAACCAATCACTTCTTAGATTCCAATAAATTTTATTTAAGAATAAAACCTTCTATATATACTAAGAGTTTGATACAATTGTTTCATATTATCAAGGAAGAATCTGGATCATACCAATGATTAGCCATCTCATTTTTGAGTTGTGAAACTTTTAAATCTGTTTATGTCATTTTGTGTGTGTGTGTGTTTTAATGTTTTCATTAAAAATTATGGAATGGTGATATAATAATAGATCCATTCAATAAGAAATTATAGAGGTAAGAAGGGTTAAAGTTTTTAAATTCAATAAAATGACACTAACACTAATTCACCCCCACTTTAGGTTTTTCATATTCCAATGTGATCCTACAACATTAATGAAAAAGGTTAATGATAGATATATAATCTATATGTTGAAACATATCATAATTATGTGTGGTACTGGTTCTATGGCTACTAGTTCTTCTAGGGTGATAGCCAATCGATGCATCATCCCACTCCATCAATCTCAGAAGAATGTAAAGTAGATCACTTGTGGCTGGTGAGTCACATCCCGGAGTAGGTTTACATTTTTATTGGTCTAATTTATTTTTAGTTTTTATACATGGATATATATGTGGATATTATCAATGTATTCCATCTTTTGTGTTATATTTGTTAATACTCACACCCTACACAAGCCTTCTAAGATGCATGCATACTTTACGGTTTTTTATTCTGAAAAGGGAAATTGGATAAAATAAGGAGACTTATAGTTAGATATACTATGGTTGCATGAGAATATTTTCATTGGATTCTAGGGGTGGACCATGTGGAAACTTGGTATTGAAATGGTGTCATATTTTTATGTTTTCAACTAGTCTATATGTGATCATCCTATGGGAGATCCAGTCTATATCTATATGATCAATCTGAAATTATAGTTATGTATTTTCATACCTTGTGATGTTCTTTGAGATATGATTATATGTGATTTATGTTTTAACTGTTATTTTGTTCTTGATATTCTTATTTTTTTTCTAATTCTAAGGTTATAATATCCCCACTCTCACCCTTAGAACCCAACTAATAGTCAGTAAACAATCACATATGTGGATGTATGCTGAATTCATTTTCACTCAAGCTTGAGTACACTCTAGGAGGTCTGGTTTCAGGATGTTCGTGTTAGAGTAGGTTTTTTTAATTTGGAACCAAGGAAGATTTAATTATTATTTAGGAAATTATACATGTATTTTTTCAGAATATTTTTGAATCTTAGATGGCTGTCATGATGCTTTAATAGCCCAAACATGTATGGGTTGATGACTATGATTCATGGGAATTTGGGATTGTAGTTCCTATTTTTTATATTATAACCACAATTTCATTATTTTCATATAACATGAAGTTTGAGGTATTTTTTTCATTCATTATCTTTTTGGACCCTTATTAGTAATAGGAATGAGGTGGCAATCTTGAATCATTGTAGGAATATAGGGATCACGTGACTTGTGTTTTTTTAATTTGATTTCTATTATTCTAATAAAATATGGGTTTTCAATTTAATGTGTCAATAATAATCTATTTGGATTTTTCCCACATAGATTCATAGTGTAATTTGGCTCATATAAATAGTGCATTTTAACTGAAGATGTTATTATATATATATATATATCCCATGTGTCTATGTGTTTTGGGGTACTTTACCCTATAATGAGTTAGTGGGGCCACAAGGTTAGATAAATGGGATTTGGATATGGGTAGGGAAGTGTAATATATAGTTATATGTGTTTTTGTTATATATTCTCTTATTTGTGATATGTAGATTGATATATATATATATATATATATATATATTTATATAAAGAGCATAATATTTTTTTTCTTAACAATATAGCATGTAGCACCCCAAGTTTCAAGTATGTACCCATTTCTTTATGATTATTTAAGTATGTAAAGCATATGGGATAATTTTGGTAAGGTTTTGGGACCTTTTTTTAATTTTTTGGGGATTTTATATAGGTGTAGAATTTGGGTAAACTGTGAAACTCTTATCGGAAACCATGCATAATGAGACCAAGGGAAAATGGAAGGTGCACAGGTTATGCATGGTTTGTCTAATCCATTTAGTAGCCTAGGAAAAACTGTGCAACTCAATAAAATGGTATTTAGCAGGGTTTGTGCATGGTTTGAAAACCATACGATCCAACCATGTGAGGTTCAACCCTTTTGGTAGTATATTGAGCATGGTTAGTGCATGGTTTGTCTAACTGTGCGACTAACCATGTTCGAGATAAAAGTGAGATCCTGAAACTGTAGATCTGACTCATTTTCCCCTATAACTCCCTCATTTTTCAGACACCATCCCTAACTCAATATTTATCTCTCTTAAAGGTTTTATAATCTCTTCCCTTTTAATTGGAAGTGATCCAAAGCAGTTCCTTGGTGCGTTGAAGCTCTATTCTCATGGTAATTCATCATTCTTGGTGGTTTTTGGTAGTTTTCCTTAGATCCACTTATCTTTGTCTCTTAGTTTCATAGATTTGCACCTGATGAGAGTATGTATAATTTCTTGGATTCCATATATGTTCATATTTGGTATTTTTGTCCATATGGTAAGAGAACTAAAGTTGTATAATGAATATTTAACCTGATTTCATGGGATTCAATGTTCCATTCTTCATTTTCTTCAAAAAAAGAGGTAGGTGGATTCACTCTTGACACATCTAGTTAGAACATGATTGAGTAGTTTCAAATTGTTTGAAATTTATTGTGAACTTTGTGTGAAAATCATGGTAGAAACATTCTTTAGTGATGGTTTGTGGATTTGTGTGAAATCAAAAATGATTGTACAAAGTGATTTGATAAATGATTTTAAAATGATGATTTTGAAAAAGTTTCATGATTTGGTTTCTGGAAATTTATTTCCAATAAAAAGGTTTTTTTTAATAAAATGGTTTTGGAATGATTATATTGTCATGGTTATTGTGCATACTTGGTGTGTGTGTTCATATTTAATTATGAGGATTGTTAGAAATATAAATTTATTCTCAGTGATAAAGGTGTAATGGCACATGGGATTTAAATACCTTATGATGATAAGGTAGATTGACAAGAGACCACTCATGCATATGGAATTATCATAAAAAATCATTCATGTATAGATGTGTGGATTTGAATAGGGTATTCCAAAGTGGAATTAATGAAATTGTTTTGGAAAATTGTTTGGTTTCTTTCCTTGGGAACTGGTGTTGTTAGAGAAAACTATTTTACATTGGTACTTATATATATTTTGATATAAACTATTTTAGAAATGTTTTTATATAATTTTTTATATAAATGGTATAACTTGTTCTATACAATTGGTGTGAGTATAGAAAATCATTTGGGGAAAGTCTATTATGTTTCATTACTTACCCAAGATTTGGAACTTTGGTGATTTTGTAGATTTTGTATATCAAAACATGGGAAAATGTAAAGTATCACAAATATTTATAAGTACTTCATGTGACTCTAGTTGATGTGAAGTTGGATCATAGAGCATGTTGGATCTTAGAGTTATCATTTGAGTCTTCGAGTTTTGTCTTCTGGTGTTTACTTTGATATTTTAGTCATACCCTATGGTACATAGTTTTAGTTTGATTTTGATAAATAAAATGTAGAGTTGTCTTTAATTTTTTTCATGAATTATGTGGTTGTGGTTTCGTTATGGATTTTATGGTTAGTAGTTTTATTATTAAAGGGGAAATCACCCCCACATGTATTGAATCCCTTTGAAGTTTTTTACAATCCTTTGTCATCATGGAGATGTCTCTTATGGCCAAGTAACCTTCCACATCCTTCACAATCCAATAAGGTGGGGGGGGGGGGATGTTACAAGTTGTTTAAGTTTTGTTCGATCAAAATTCTATTTGAAACAAGTGGTATCTTCTTGGTCCTTCTTAATATCTTTCCATAACAAGTTGTATTTGAAGTGGTATAGGTTGTTAGTCTTGGAGTTGAAATCATTTTGGCCCATTCCTTTTGTTGGGATCTTATCAACGAGTAGGTTTTTTTGAATCATGAAATGTAGAGAATAAAAAGAAATAGATAACCTTTTTATGATGAACTTTAATTTACCAGGGAGTTGGTTACATAATTTTTTTGATACACTTAAAAGATTTAGAGTCTTATTATCACGGTCTTAGACAATGAGATGAGCATGACATGAATTAGATTAATGACTTCCCACTCGGATTTCATAATTCATTTTGTGTAATGATATATGATTTGGTAAAAATGTAATGATTTATGAAAAATGTGGAAATGGTTTTCAAATGTGATATTTTGAAATATAGCATGGTTGTGTTATTTTGAAAATGATATTATTTTCAATATCAAGTAGATATTTTTGAAAAATAGTGAATTTCGGAAAGAATTGTTGTGATAGTAGGATGTGATAGAATTTTGAATTTTTAAGACTTTAGTTAATAGGGAGTGATACTTATGGTATTGTTGTGTTTCTAGAAAATGGAACCCGATAGTAATCCTAGAAACCAATGGGAAGAAGCTACAAATAATGTGGTCGCACCTGAGCCACATGTGAACCAACAAATGGTTCAAAGTATTGTCCAAGAATTTTAGGATGTGGATAGTGTGAATAGGAGGGATGAGCCCAGGTAAGTGGATCATTACATCTAATTATCCAAAAATAATCCAGACATATTTCACGGTGCTTCTAAACCAGAGAAGGCAGAGGTGTCGCTGAATAGGATGAATTGTATCTTAGATTTCATCAGCACACCAATAGAGATGAAAGTCAAGATTTCAACTTATATACCAAAATATATTTCACGTCAGTGGTGAGATTTAGTAGTTTAGGCTAAATCAGACCAAGGACATTCATGGGATTATTTTGAAGAACTATTCAATAAAAAATTCTATACATAGATGTTCATATTTCAAAGAATTACAGAAATCTTCAGCATGAAGAAGTAAAATATTTCTATCCTGGATAATGTTTCTGAATTCATAAATTTACTGCACTTTTCACCTGAGGTTTCTACTAGTGAATCCTCGAAGGCACATATCATTGAATTGAAGCTGTGGTAAGATATTTAATGAAAGATTGTTGTGCTCTATATTACGGATTATACAGATATGGGGAATTGAGAGATAGTGTTTGAATTGGATATCTCAGGATCTAAGGGAGGAGGAATTATTTTGAGACCCATGGTAACCAGTGGGAACTCTAATGATTAGGGAAAGTAGAAGAGGGAAACCTATTTCCAAGATGGGGGCATGAATCAAAATCAAATTACTAGATCAAAGAAGATTACTCAATGACCAAAGAGCTATCTAGGATGTTTTCAATGATGTTAGTTATACCATATGAAGCAACGGTTTATGACAACACTGAGGCCATTCCACAATTGTAACATGATGGGTAATCTTCAGTGCTATTGTCGTTGTGCTCCACGGTCAGGTGTTCGAGACACTTTTGAGGTGTTGCAAGAATCATTAGCTTTTTCAGGGTGAGGATAAAAGAATCAAGCTCATTAGTAGAACTTATCTAGCCATATTGATTCCAAGAATACCATAACTTCTCAGGAAACTAAATATCAAATGGACAATAGGTAAAAAAGTACAGTGGTGAAGAAATAATATGGAACAAAATAGGTTATTATGGATGATCATCCCATATCGTCTATAGTGAGAGGTATAATTCTTTTGAATTCCACCATTATGAAAGTGTTGTTCGATACTGGTTCATAAAATCCATTTATTTCTTCTTGTGCTATTGATTTACTAAGCTTAAAACATGATATGACACTATCTATGATAAAAATTCAAAAATCCTCTTGGTCAAAGATAGTGTCAAGAATTTATGTGTAGAGCATGTTCTAAAACCGTTGATGAAGTTGAGATGAAATGGAATTTTTTTTCTTGAGATATAATGCATCGATATAATCTTGGGTAATTATTGGTTGATGACATTCAAGGATCATATCGATGCTTATACAAGAAAGGTCAGTTTCACCACCGAAGATGGTGTCGAGCATCTCTTTCGAGGTGACCAGAATGTAATGGTAGGTACAATGAGATATTTCACAACAAAAGTTGTAATGATCTCATACTAGTTTGTAGTGTTGTCATTAACATCAATATATGATATTGATAATAACATTTTTCTATCATTGGTGGATTAGTTTACCGACGTGTTTCTTAATAATTTCTCAAGGCCACCACTGATAAGAGATGTGGAATTTAAAATAGATCTCCTTACAAGGACCAATCCAATTTCTATTCTATATTACTGTATGGAACTAATATAGTTAATGGAATTGAAATTAAAGGTGGAGGAGCTGGAAAGAAAAGGATTCATTCGACAAAACACAACCCTATGGGTAGTACAAGACTTAATAACAAAAAAAGATGATGGAACTCTATGAATATATATGAATTATCATAATCTTACCAAATTAAAATAAATAATCGATATCCACATCCACACATTGATGATATATTCCATCAAAATATTGTATCTCAATGGTTCTCTATGATTAACTTGTGATTTAGATCTCACCAATTGTGGGATGTAGGATATTCTGAATATATCTTTCAGAAAAAGATATTTCTATTACAAGTATGTGGTAATTCCTTTCATTATTAAGAATTCACTAGTGGTATTTATAGAATTGAATAATATGATATTTTAGATATATATGTATTCTTTGGTGGTTGTGTTTTTTGATGACATATTAGTATATTCAACGAAAAAGGATAAGAATGAGAAACACTTGGAGAATGTGTTGGAAATATTGGGGAATCATCATTTGAATTCCAAATTATCCAAGTGAAATTTTTGGATTCAAGAGGTAAGATTTTAGGGCCATGTCATTTTTGAAGAAGGTGTTTCTATTAATCTAGAAAATATTGAGTTTGTGATATCTTGGTAATCACAAAATAATGTCTTCAAGATACACAATTTTATTGGATTGGCTAGTTATTACCGATGATTTGTACATGATTTCCAAAACTATATTTTCCTATGATATCTTTGACAAAGAAGAATGTTACATTCCAATGGGATAAGGAATTCCATATGTCTTTCCAAAAGTTGAATGTTTTCCTTACATCAGCACCAATATTTATTTTTCTAGAATATGGTCTAAAGTATATGGTGTATTTTTATACTTTTGGATTAGGGTTGGGTGGTGTTCTCATGTAAGGAGACCATGTGGTTACTTATAGAGAAACGCATTTAAGAATATATGAGAAGAATTACCTAATATAAAATTTGGAGTTAGCTGATGTACTCTAAGTTATAAAAATTAATTGTTATTATCTATTCAATGAGAAATATACAAATTTTACAGATCATAAAAGCATAAATAATATTTTCTCATAACCAGATTTGAATTAGAGAAAAATAATATGGATGGATTATCCCTTAATGTTTGATTTTGACTTCATCTATTCACTGAGTAAAGGAAATTCAAGGGAGGATACATTATGAAAAAATCCATGTTCTCATTGTGAAAAAGATACTTCAGATCTATAGTAGTTGATGTCAGTGGTAACATACATGAGAATGGAATGTGAAGACATATGTGATGTTTTGGTTTTCGTTCCAGTTTCATTGGCTTTAGATCTAGTAAATATGGTGAAATAGGCATAGATGTCTAATTTAGAATGTGTGTTGGTGAGGTCAATACTAAATTGTGGGGATAAAATCGAGGGATAGAAAATGGATGGGAGTTCAGTGTTTTTGTAATGGATCAAAACCATTATGGTCCTTTAATTTGTGAAAATAGAGTGTTTGAGGTGTTCTTGAAGTTACAATGGCTCTTTTTGAGAGTTTTCCAGTTTTTCCAATTTTCCAATGGTGAGTGGTGTCAGTGGGTGGTGTTGGTGAATGTCTTCAGTAGGAGGAATTGATGAGTGGTGTTAGTGAGTGGCATCGGTTGGTGGAATCATGGAGTGGCATTGGTGAGTGGAATTAATGTGTGTTTTTGGTAGGTAGTATTGGTCAGTGGTGTGTATGAGTGGCATCGGTAGGTGGTGTTTGTGAGTGGTGTCTGTGAGTAGTATATTAAGGTTGCATCGATAAGTGGTGTCATTAGGTGGAGTCCATGAGTGGTTTTAGTAGGTCGCGTCAATTGGTGGCATTGGTAGGAGGTGTCGGTGGGTGGCATCAGTGAGTTGCATCAGTGAGTCGCATCGGCAACTTAGTCATCACTGAATCATGTTGGGGACTCACCCAATGGTGAGTCATTTTCTAATAGTTTTTCAAAATTCATGTTTTTTCTCACTTTCTCCCAATTAAAATTTTAATTTACATAAATTGGGTTTAATAGTATATTTTATTAGTTTCAAATTAGTTTTAAAGGATATAAAATTTATCTTTAATATCATAATTCTCAGGTGGTTTAGGTTAGTCAAAACACACGGTCTTGATCATGATCCAACTTTAATTTATTTTAAACCAATTCCTCCATTCATATAATATCCGGACATTCTAAAGAATAGATCATTTTTCCCTTGTGATTTTTATCTTTACCCATATTACTGAGTGTCTGAGAACCATTCTTCTCTAAGAAGCCATATGTTTCACCCTTGGATCATGTGCCATGTAAGTTCCTCTTGCTACTTTAGAACCCCCTATTTTGTCACTAGGAGGGGATTTCGTTCGTATGTTCTTCCAAGTAGGGTTCCCTTCATCTGTTTTAATTTTTGTATCATGTAGGGTGGGTATATGAATGTTCTCTTATAAAGATATAATAATTACAAATAAATAAAGATAATCAAATATTTTTAATATCAATATACATGTGATGGTAAAAGTGACACATGTTTATGTTTTATTTGTTACTGATATTTTGATCTATATAGGCTACATGCCTATTGAATATCATGATCGTTGGTGGTGTTTGTTTGCACACATATGATGTCTTGTGGATGTTTTTTATTTATCCTCTACGAACAAAACTGTGAATATGAAATTGGTAAACCACATATATTCATTTAAATAAATGGATTCTAAAGGATTTAACTTGTTCTATGTTAACCCCTAAATAATCAATGTGAAATTAAAGAACGTGTGCTTTCAAATTCTTAATACACCTTACCTTGTTTGATGTGACTGTGTGCTATGTGTGGTCTTGTTCTATATTGTGTCATATGTGGTTGTGTGGTTCTAGGGTTGAGAGAATGGATGTAAGGTTGGATGGTACATGTGGTGTAATAGAATCTCAGGTTGAGTGATTGAATGATTGTGGAATGTATTGGCAGTGTTTCAGCAACGGGGATACATGCTCAGGTTGTGCTATGTTATATTGATGGGTGTGATCAGTGTGGTGTTGTTATATAATAGGGCTATCAAGTTGGTTGTGATGAGGTGTGTTGTGTGTTTTTTCCATATTTTGGGGTTTTTTTAGAGTAAGGATAGGGTAGGATGAATTTGTAGAATGGTGATGGAAATTGTTGGTATGGGAGTTGAACGGAGTGTAAATATGAAGTGAGTTGTTTTGTTGTGTTTCATGTTGTGTGCTGTTATTGCTAGTTTCCTGATTAGGGATGGAATAAATAAATGGTATCCCTAATAAATAATGACAATTGGTTATATAATATTGATGGGGGATATGTTTGAGTTGTGTCTTTTTGTGAATGTCTTTCATTTATCAACATCCGAAGTGACTATTGCTAGTGTTAATAATTACATTTAGAAGTAGCAGCAGGGTGGGAAGTATTATAGGGTGGTTGATGGTTTTTTTGAGAAACCATAGGATGGTCTCGAGTGTTTGATAATATATACACATGCATGTATTTTCCTTGAGTTTTCTATATACACCCACTCTAGTTGAGATCTATGTTCCGAACACCCCCATTTTCATGGGGGAGGGTGTCTTTCCCAAACAGCCCAGGGGGAGGATGGATAACTAGCCACCGGCTCTTCCCTACTCTCTCTAATAGGTAGTGATAACCTAAGATTCATTAGGTAGGGAGTGATTTGTGAGGCCCATGTGTATGCGGGCGAGTCGTGTTTTCCTAGGTGTCTTCAGGATGAGATGTGTTGTGCTTTCCCAGGTTTGTTCAGGATGTGACATGGTATGTGACCCAGGTGTCTCCAGGAAGGACATGGTTGAGGTCCAGGTGTGTTTGGACATGATGTGATAGCCTTTGTTTTCAAAGGTTGTGGGACTAGATATGAGGCCTAGGTTTGTATCAGTGGGTTGTGATATGGTACTTACGAAGGAGGTGGGAGTGCCAGGACATTTTATGTTAGGGGTGTGAGAGTGTCTAATCATTGGGAAAGTGGTATAGGGTACCCTATCATCGATTTTATGTACATTAAATTAATTTACTTGTGTTATTTGGTTAGCGTGCCTTTTGTGAAGTTGGGGTGGTTAGTATACCTTGTTAAGTGTTATTAGTTTCTACTATTTTCTCACATGGCCATGAGTATGCTTCTCCGCTAGTGCACGAGAGACTTGATTTTTTCCTTCTAAGTATACTCGTATACTCACACTACGTTATAAACCTACATTCGAGTTTCTAAGAGGAATATGTAGACTATAATGGGAATTACGAGTTTAGACTTTGGTACAACTACCGTGTCACCTCTTAGATTTGTCCTTTTGGTATTTACTTTGGATATTTTCATTTTATTTGTAGCATTTTTACTTTTAAACATGCATGTGGGATGGATTTTGGTTTTTATTTTATATAGTTCTAGGAGTTGTTTGGAGATGGGTCATTTTATATCCTGATCTCATTTACTTATAAAAAAGTGTAATGCCTCCTATTTTGTGAGATTCTATACCCTTGGTTTTGATCTTCACCCTGGTGCTTACTAGAGGTAGGACATGGGGGTCATTATCACTCTTCCATCATTGCTAGCTCATGAGGGGCATATTTGGAGGGAGTGGGTCGAGATAGAATGGTTTTATAGGGAGGATGATGGATTGTATGAAGTTTTGATTTAGGATCATTGAGGATTTAATGGTTTGGTAGATAAATAGTGATAGATAATCTTGGTTCCTGAAATAGGCCATGGAAGAATGGAAAGGACACGAGATTTTATCCCCCCTATGATTCGACACAAGGAATCTAATCCCTTTGAACGACTAAGTGAGGCTACACCGTTTTCATAGTATAGAACCAAAGAAAGGTACATTCATCATAATGACTTGTGTTCTATTCTAAATGGGTGTGTTTTAGTAAATTTGAAATTTATAAAAAATATGAGTTAAATGAGTTAAAATGAATCTTAAATAAAATTCCATAATACCCAAGATTATGAATTTCTTGTTTACCATTTAGCTATGGTAACTGGTCATCTACCATGTGTAGTACAGGAAGTGGAGGCTCAATAGGATGAACCGATTGATCTATGAAAGATTGAACCAGTGGAAGATGATGACCAGTGGTAATAAATGTTACATGCTTTCCAACAACAAACTATGGGGAAGTACGAGGTTAGTGTTTTAGAAATGGCGGTAGATAGTTGGATTGAAGAGATTGTGATCACTTTTAGCTTGATCTAGGCTCTAATTGAGTACTGGGTTCCATTGGAAGTGATCCAGATTCAGGGAGACGCGTGTCAGTGGTGGATTATTTACCAGGGAGAGAGGAAGGAGGCAGACATTCTTTAGATTAATGTTGAGAAAGAGTTTTGGGAAGAATTCCATTCATCCACCATGAAGATTGATAAGAGGCAAGAGTAACTCTCCCTCTAGTAGGGGAGCATGTTAGTATGGGATAAGGGAATCAAATTCAATAATCTCCTTTTTTCTATAGATCTCTTTCCAGACGATCAGTCTCATGCGAGACACCTAGAGGAGGCACTTCATCCTTATACCAATATAGAGTTACTCCATTTTCCTTTCCAACATACTTGGAGGTCTAGAATAAGGTAGAAGTTTTTAGAGGATCAGATTTTGATGAGGTCTACCGTGAGTTGGGATTAAACCTATTTCTTCACAGGTAAAGGTTTTTAGAAGTAGGTCTCAGGTTCCAGGGCCTTCGAGGTTCCAACTGATGGGGAGGAGACCTCAGTAGTTTTTGTTTCACCATTCTGGCCTTCATGCATATCTTATGGGCCTGGTGACAGTGTATTTTATTATTAGAGTCTATTAAAATATTCATAGTTAGTGTACATTGTCCATTCAAGATCAGTATGGTAGAGGTGGGTAGGTACGACACCCGCCTCAACAGTAGTTGACAGCATGGCAGTTCCAACAATAGGGACAGTAGCCTCACGCTCCACCTAGAGGAGATGGAGAAGGTAGAGTCCAACCTCAATGATTTCCTTAGGGACATTGGTATGAGATTGGCTGAGGAGGTGGTCTCCAGTAGATGGAAGATAAGGTGGGCGTGGTTAGTTACACACCGTTGAGGAAGTAGTTCCAGTAGGGTCAGAAAGGGTTTTTGGAACGATCAGTCTGTTTAGTACTCTTGCTTACTCTTTATTTGATATAGGAGCCTCACACTCTTTTTTTCACCCGATCTAGACCATAGACTAGGACTAGACTTATAGAGGCTTCCCATGACTCTGGTGTTGATTATGCCAATCGAATTCCAGACCAACTTATTTGATGTTCAGTGGGGATGTAGGCTGATGATGGGGTCACCTTGGTCTCATGGAGATCTTTTACTATTAAAGATGTAGACATATGATTTCATCCTTGTAATTGAATGGTTGTACTATGTGCATTCTGTTATCGACTAATTATGGAGGAGAGTTGTGTTCAAAGACATGGATGTCTAGCATGTGGCTTTCATTAGCGAGTACAGTTGTAATATGGGTAGTCGGCGTATGGGACCCCTTATTTCCTTTTTCTCCCATATATTAGTAGAATAAGTGGATGTTGAGATGGAGGAACTTCCAATTATTATTGGGAAGATCTTGGATTTTTTCCCTGAAGAGGTTGTGACTCAACCCCCTTGACATGATTTTGAGTTTAGGATAAACTTGTAACCCGATTCTTCTCTAATTTTGATGGATCCTTATCTGATGGAACCTTCAGAGCTATGACTGTTGAGGATTCAGAAAGATGATCTGATAATGAAGGGCCTTTTAAAGATTTGTTTTTTAGTGGGATTCAATAGTATTTTTTTGTGAAGAAGGAAGATGGTGGTCTGAGGTTGTGCATAAAATACTAGAGGTTGAATCTGGTAATGGTCCAGAACCGTTACGCTCTCTTGAGGATATACGTTCTTTTCGACTAGATAATGGGATAAAGTTGGGTCTCAAAGATCGATCTATAGTTTGGGTATCACTAGCTGAGGGTGAAGGAAGGTGATACCCTGAAGTCTACTTTCAGGTGCTGGTATGAGTACTTTGAGTTTGTGGTTATGTCGTTCGGTGTTACAAACACACTTTCCATGTTCTTGGGGCTCATGAACTTCTTTTTTTATGAGTTCCTAGACTAGTTCGTCATTGTATTCATCGATGATATCTTGATCTACTCGATGTTCAAGGAGGAACATGTTGAGAATCATAGGACCGTCTTGTAGGTTCTTTGACACCACCAGCTCAATGAACCGTTATCCAAGTGTATATTTTGGGTGAGAGATGTGCACTTCCAAGGACATGGGATGTCTCAATAGGGTACATCAGTGGACCCATTTGAAGGATAAGGCTGTTTTTTCTTGGGAAACACCCAAGAATGTGGAATAGGTTCGTAGTTATCTTAATATGTTAGGCTATTACCAGATATTCATACCCGATTTCACTTGAGTAGTAAATTCATTGACAACCTTGACCAAGAAAGACCAGAAATTTGTGGGGAGTGTCCAATGTCAACCATCATTCAACTATCTAAAGGGTAAGTTGGTCAGTGTTCCATTTCTCTAGTTTCTAGATGAAGGAGTAATGTTCGATGTGTTTTGTGATGCTTCCCATATGGTTTTGGGATGTGTATGGATGCAATAGCAGGGAGTAATATCCTATGGTTTTAGGCAGTTACATCCTTGTGAATTTAACTATGCCAACCATGATCTGGAGCTTGAAATGGTCATGTTCATGTTGATGTTGTGGCATCATTACCTCATTGTGGAGAGCTTTGTGGTCTTCACATATCACAGGATCTTGAGGTATATCTTTTACCAGGGAGATATGAAATTTAAACAGTGGAGTTAGATGGAGTTTCTTCAAGATTACTATTTCACGATCTCTTACACCTTAGGGAAGGTAAATTTTGTAGATGATGAATTGAGTAGGTAATTATAGATGGTGGTTGTTCAAGAATATGTGGATGCCTGGAAGGAGATGGAGGAGTTTTCCTCCTTGAACATAGATGTAGGAATGGATGGAGGCAGAGGCTGTATATTTAAGATGATGGAGAATTATACTCTGATGTAGTAGGTGGAGGAGTCTCTCTGGGGAGACTCAAAGGAAGAGGTGATGTTTGATCACATTTACCATGGTGATGCTTTGGAGGGATGATAGATGGATGGTTAGAATTAGATGTTATTCCATGGGAGGTAATTTTTTCTAGTGGTTATGCATGAGGGAGTTATCTATGAGTTTCATATCTCACCCTTATAGGTAAACTTGTGAATTTATAAGATGTACTGTGGATTGAGATAATAGTTTTAGTGTCCTGGGATTAAGCGAGCATTGGCAGAGTTTGTGATGAATTGTTTACTGATCTAGTAGGTGAAGGATAAGCACCATGTTCCTGGTGGTTTGTTTCAAAACCTATATGTCCCTAAGTGGAAGTGTGATGAAATATCTATAGATTTAATCATAGGGTTACCCAAGGCTCAGGGAGGGTGCGATGAAATCTTGGTAGTGGTGGATCAGCTGATGAAATCAGATCACTTCTTATAGATTAAAGAGTTGGGCACTGTGGATGCCTTGACCAAGAGGTACATGGATGAGGTTAGGTGGCTGCATGGGATTCCAAGATCCATCATTTCACATTGGGATGCATGATTTACCTCATGATTATGTATGGGATTGAAACATGATTTTGGAACATAGTTACACCCTAAAACTACTGTCCACCCTCAAAAGGATTGAAAAAAAGAGCGGACTATCCATACATTTGAGGATACGTTTTGGGCATGCATCTTGGACTTTGGCAGATATTGTGTGAAACACTTTCTGTTGGTTGATTTTTCTTACAAAAATGGCTATCACTCTTCCATTGGTATTTATTCGTTGGAAGATTTGTATATAAGACCATGTTGTTCACCCTTATGCTAGAAATAAATTGGGGAGGCAACTATTCTTGGTCCAGCACGGTGCAGAGTATTACTGAGAAGGTGTATCTTGTTCATGAGAGGATGAAGGTTACACAAGATAGGAAGAAGTCATACAATGATCGCATGTGGAGGCCCTTAGAGTTCTATGTTAGGTACATATGTTGTTTAAGGTTTCTCGTCGATGTGGGAAGTAGAGTTTTGGAAGAGGGAGGAAAATTTCTCTAAGGATAATCGAACCATTTCAGGTTTTGGGGTGAGTTGGCAAGGAAGAATACCAGTTGACACTGCCACTATGGTGTGCGATGGTCCACGACATCTTTCATGTCTCTTAGATTCATCAATATCTTCATGATGAATCTCATGTCATTGATTGTGTAATGTAGGATGTAGAAGATGACACAACATTCATAAGAATCTAGTAGAGATCTAGGATCATCAAGAGATGATGCTGAATGGGTGAACCATTCCTATGGATCATGTGTTGTGGAGGCATGGTTTTCTAGAGGAGAGTACTTTGGAAATAGAGACACAGATTTGTTCCTAGTACCTAGACTTGTTCTGATTTTTTCCTCTTAGTTTTTCGTTTTGTAATGTAATGCTTTAACCATGTTTTTTATGAGATGAGTTGATTCCTTATTACATAATGTGTGATGAATTCCTGACATGTGAAAAGGGGAGGACCCAATTCCAAACCAAGACACATTAATTAAGATAATATTAAACCCATGTGGGTGAGTCAGTGCCTCCCAAAGAGGATAGTATCCTGACATGGATGGGTGGATTTCCAAATTTTTGTTGTTAGGATAGTGTGGTTGTTGTAATTGTGTGGTGTGTCTTTTGGTCAGTTGGTTCGGCTGATGTCGGAGGAGGTGATCCTGGATTTTTAGGTTTCACTCCAGATTTTGAACAACATAGGGTGTTTTATCATTAAAATTTGGTGCAATTATTCGGTACCAGTGTTTCAATAATAGTGGGAATCGTAAGAGGTATCTCATGATGGGGTTGTTCAGACCCCTATTTCTTTTGAGTTGGTTTTGAATTTTTGGGGTCCAGAATAGTTTAAGAGGTATCTGATATAATTTCATGGACCTTTCCGGTCTTTTAATTTGTGAAAATAAAACGTTTTAAGTGTTTTGGAAGTCCCAGTGGCTCTTTTTGAGAGTTTTCTAGTTTTTTCAGTTTTCCAATGTTGTGTGAAGGTAGGTGGCAGTGTCGATGAGTTGCGTCGGTGAGTGGAACTGGTAACCAGAATTGGTGAGTGGCATCAATGAGTTCCATCAGTGAGAGGAATCAGTAGGTGGAAACACTGAGGGGCATCAGTGAGTGGCATTCATGAGTGGCATCAGTAGGTGGCGCTAGTGAGTGGCGTCGATCCATGGCATCAGTATTTGGAATTGGTGAGTTGTGTCGGTATAAGGACCCAACCTTATTATATTACATAATCTTGAATTTGAGTTAAGAAATCAATTCATTTAATATTGAGGATATTTTCATGTTTAGAGTTTTAGATATTTGGGACATAATATGTACATAACATTCCACATTAATACAAAGTGGATACCACAAAAATAGTATCCATTTCTTCCAAAATATAAAACTTTTTAAATAAAACTTGTTTTCTTTGAAAAATCTTCATAGCATTTAACATGGATTCCTTTTTTTCTTACAAATACTTATAACCTATTCAAATATTTTAAGAACCTGGTATGATCATGAGAAGCTCATTAAGGGATATAAAAAGATGGAAATAAACATTATTCCATGAATACTTTTGAACATAAGAAATAATTTTCAAAAAGACATACTTTTTATAAGGACCCAACCTTATAACATTACATAATCTTGAATTAAACGAATAATTCACAGTTAGGATATTTTCAGGTTTAGAGTTTTAGAGAATTAGGACATAACTATTACATCTCAAAAGATTAAAAATTATACACTTCTACATAGTTTCCAGTTTTTTCATAAAATAAAAACTCTTCAAAAAAAGTGTAATGTCTAGTTCCAGGTTTTAGACAACATGACTTTTCCTTGATCCCATCCTTGACCCTATTCATTTTTAAGTCCTGTGAAAACATTTCAAAATGGGGGATGAGCATGCAAAGCTCAGTAAGGGTTATAAAACAAAGAATGAGAAAATTTGTTCATAAATAAATATAAAACATGAACTCTTTTACTTACCTCATGAAATCATAAGATTTATGAAAGACACATATAAATCATATATCATAAAGGTAACTTGTGTCATCCATATCATACTTACATTGTAGCTACCACAACTACATAGGGAGTTAGTTTGGAATTACCATCACATTATATTCCCTAAATCTCTTAGGAGAAACATCCATGTTTACCTTTGTCATGTTACAGAATGCATTGGAGAGAATTCTCGGGCTCACCCGCCCTAGTTTTATCATGGAACCACCCGTATACGTAAATAATTCCAAAGAACCATAACACGATCATAACACATAACATAAGCATAAAAGAAAGATAACATTTCCACATTGAAATAAAAAAAATATAATTTCAAGATATTGAAATAATAAATCCATTATCAAAATCATTTTCAATACCAAAATACATAAAAACAATATATGGTATTTATTTTTCATTTTTAAAACTTTCTGGCTTGTTAAGGAAGCCAAAGATCAAAAAATACTTGTGGTAGAAGAAAGGTCATTATCACCACTTATGTTTAAATAAAACACTAATTTTTATCATTTAGTAAAACACACATCATATAAAAATATTCCCATTGAAAGAAATGAAAATTCAAAGGTGTTTATACATCGTATAAAAGAAAATAGTGTATTAAAACAAAATATGCCTCAATGAAAGGAGATTGAGATGAAGTCCCTTACCTCGTGTCCAACTTGACTTGATCATTCTTTAATCTCCTGAATAATAGACTATAGTTAATTTATACCTGATTAAGAACCCTTTTCAAGTTTATTTTTCCTTTTATATCACTTATTACCATGTTATAAACATTATGTAATTATTTAAGTTAATAATGTCCCTTTTTTCGATATTTTGTACTTGAGTCAAAAATGAACACCTTATATTTACAGGTTTTCCATGTGGTAAATAGTTAATTATATCCAGAATGAAATTAACTATTTAGATATCATATATATCATATATATCCAGTATACAAATGTTTTTCTAATTGTGCATAACATTTTTAGGTAAGAAATGGAATGCACCGTTCATGGAGATGGTAAGCCGTACATACGCATGAACGCCACTTTGATTTCTATTTCTTATTTTTAATGGAATTAAAAAATAATTATACATAGGTATATTATAATACTAGTATAATATAATATATAATATCATTAACTCCATCCTTTATACATCCCACATATGGCATTAACGAGTCATATCACATTGAGGGGGCGGTAGTCCGCACCTCCTTAAATGAAATTATCACGTTTACCCATAATAGAAACCATTAAGGTATGATATAAATGAAAAATACAGAATCATAAAGAAAACATAAAAATAATACATATCATATATAAATATAGTTCCATCATAATGGCTACCATGAGAGGCGGTAGGAGGTAATCGAACAATCATCATTTCGTGAGGCGTTCGTTTTCCATCCACAGAAATATTATGCTTTTCACCCATTAGATGGAGGTGTGTGTAAGTATAGTTCGAATACATCTCATAAAAACATAATAGTATATTGGGGATAATGGTTTTGTTATAAAATAAAGGAATAAAAGGAGTTTATGGGCGGATGATATAAAATAAAATAAAAGAAATTAAGAGAAATCGTTACCTTTATTTTGGGTAACTTCCGTTGGTTTGAACAAAAGGACTTCTTGAAGTTCCTTCCTCCTAAGGTAAGGCTTCTAGGAGGATGATATGGATTTAGGTATGTTAATTTTTCAGATATTGTATGAGCCAAATGGCTTGAGAGGTGTGATTAATTGTTTAGAAGTGGTCTCCTTTTATAAGGGAGAGGAGGGGCTCTTTTGGAATGTGTGAAAATATTATTTTATTATATAATGATATTCGGTTTATAAAGTCCAAAAATAATTAAATATGAAGATAATATGACTCATGGGATAAATAAAATCATCCAATAGGAATTGGAAGGGTTTTGGATAGTATTTTAATCATTATAATCTTATTTATTTAAATCATTTATTAATGAGGTAAATACTATATCATTATTGTGTCATGAATACTTTAATTTATTCAATATCTAAAAATTATTAAAAATAATATCCTATAGGAAATCTTTTTATATTTATAAATACTATTTATAGTCGAAAATATGACTTATATAACACCATATAAAAATTAATTTACTAAAAGATTTCTGTTTTCGTCATTTTGCCTTTAATTTAAATTAATTAATCTAAAGTGTCATTATCACTCTTAAGTGGCTTCATGAGGTCCCAAAATTGACCCAAAGATTCCCATGGTCAGACATGACTCAACAAATAAGGTTAGTAGATGTTTTAAGGTAATTCGGAATTATTATAATATTCATTTGTTCCTTAAATTATCCTATTTAACTTTAACCGCGGAAAATAAAAGTCAAAAGTTACTATTCATCAAAAAACTATTTTAATCTTATTGAACAACATTTTACTAACTAATAACAACCATGAATGTCGGATTTTTTAAATTCAATTTACAAAAGTGGTAAAATTTCATTTAAATGAAAACATTAGTTTTTTTAACTACTACTAAGTGGTTTCACTATTCATCAAAAATTGATGTTTTTTAGAAAAATACAAAAATTCAGCCTAAGCTATATTTGATATATCGAATTCAAAAATTATGTTTATTTTTCCAAATTAAAAACATAAAAGTGTAATTAATTAATTTTAAAATTAATTCCCATTGTTAAAACAAATAGCATGTTTTTAAGAAACAATAACTATCAAACAATTGACACTTGTTTATGTCCAATTTCAAAGTGAAATTAATTAAAATGACCAAAATTGGATTAAATGGTAAAAATATATTATAATTAAACTTTAAAACTAATTAGAAAGATAATCTAACCATATAATTAGATTAAAACATAATTTTTAATTAAAATACAATATTTTCACTATTCATTAAAAAAATGAACTTTATCGAAAAAATTTCAAAAATTTACACAAAGTAAATTTTTATGTCCTAATTCTAAAAAAGGATTTTATTTGGTCATATATAATGTATTAAAGTGACCAAAAATAAGTTCAAAGAGGGTTGGCCATTAAAAGGTGATAAATCGGCCGTTTAATGTAAATTATGATTAAAATTAGATTCATTCACATTTAAGCCTATAACTTTTTATTGGATAAATGTAAATACAATTACCAATAATGTATAATCATATTGTAGTTAGTTTTGTTTATTCCCGCCAATACAACGAGTAAGAGTTAACTACTATTTAAAATAATAATATTATATTATTAGTGTACAATGCAGGACTTCAAAGAAGCCCGTTGTTGCATATTGGGTACACTATCGAACATAGAAACCCCTTTAAAGTAAAAATAATATTTAATTCACAAATATTAATAAATATAAAATATGTCTTATTTTTTATTTACCTGTGATGTTACACTTGTCAACCATATATAATTTTTGAAACTTGAGATTCCCAAAAGATTTCCAATAAACATAGAGAAGATATATATAACCATAAAGGTATCTTGGTACATTACATACATAATGTTTTAACACTCTCAGTAACCTTAAAATTTGTAACCCTCACAACTATGTTACAGTTTAACCCTCAGGACTACATTATTTTGTAACTATCACAGTTACACTTGGAGTAACCATACAGATGAACTCCAACATACACTTACCCAATTCATTGAAGGGAGATATAGGTCCCACCCTTAATAATAAAAAATTCCCAAGAACCATAACATAATAAAAAACATGAATAATTGAATAAAACATTTCTTTTGAATTTTTTAAAGTAGAATTTTAAAAGAGAATTTTAATTGAAAAGCCCCGTAAAAATATCATATAATTAAATTGAGACATAATAGAGTGGATGGAATATGTATATGCACTATAAATACAAATAATTAAACATAATATAAATAAAATTCCTCACACAAACAATTTCAATACCACATAATTAATGAAGTAGAAGGTTATCCCTAAGAATGGAAATTGGGTTATCAATTCCCTTACCTGAGGTTCGTATTAATAAAAAACATGTTTAAACCTTGTTTATAATGGTAAAAATAGTGTTATTAATATATTAATGAAACATTTTCATGTTTATTACACCTTATATGATCATTTCATAACATCATTTCTCCCTTTAATTATTACTATTTTGTTCCTTCCATTGTTTCAGGTGCGTTCTTTATATAATTTCCATGGCTGATTTGTATTTGATTTTCCAGTCGTATGGAAATGAAATTCTAGAAGTCTAATGAAAATTTATTCACATGTTTACAGAATATTAAATTATTCCATAAATCATTTGAGTATATGGTATGAGGATGAATCATTAAATAAATATTTAGTGATATCTGTTTAGATCATTTTAGCGGTTCTTTCATAATCATGAACTAGTTTCATTATAAAACATAATACTATGTATATGTGTTAACTACAGAATATGAATGACGATATATCATACACTTTAAAATATTATTCTACGTTAAAATGTTTTTATAACCAGTTCTGATGGAATTAATGGAAATTGAAGACACATCATCCACGATGTTGGTAAATCGACACTTCATAGATGATGTTTTTATTTTCAGAATAAGAGGAAGAGAAGAGGAAGAATGGTGATGAATTATTACATAAACAAGATAAAAATCTAGAATCTATCTAACATTTGGTCTTTATTTACACTTATATGAGGGTAGGATAAGATAGTATAAGAAAATAAGATAATTGAAAAGAAAACATAAGAAAATGAATGAGGATCTTTACATCTTGATCTCTTCCCCCTGAGATCCTATTTAAGGCCCTTGATTTTAGTGTTTTGATGAGTCCAATAGGTCTTGGAAGTGGGGTAGGGTTTGGGGAAGATTATTTTGTAGAAATAAGATAAGTTTCATGGCTTGAGTGGTGTGAGAGGAAGTGGGAGGTGAGGGTGGTATTTATAGTGGAGGAGAAGAGGGGTTTTACATTATTTTTATTATTAGTTTAATATTATTTCTAATGAATATGAATAGTATAGATTCATGTGACCAAAAACAATAATAATTTCATGTTAGTTCAAACCAATGTCCATTTATATCATAAATGACTCAAGCATTATGCAAAAATTCATTAATTTAGCATATTTTGTTAATTACCATATTTCATTATTCACAAAAAATTCCAGTACTTTAGAAAAATCCAAAAAATTCACCCTAATTTTTTTTGACATATAGAATTCAAAATTGAACTACATTTTTTGAAAATAAATTTTTAGATATTATTAATTTTATTTTTAAATAAAATCATAATTTATTCTAAAAATAACATCTTTAAGACTATAACCTGTTTTATATCACCTTGAGTAATTAATCAAGATATCCTTATCTTATAACCTTAAGAAAAAAAAACAATAATATTTTTCTATTCATAAGGGTCATATTACTATTCATATACTATTCACAAGGGTATGTTACTATTCACCAAAAATGTTGGTTCTATTAGACTTCAAATAACTTACTGATCAAAATCATAGATGTCTATTTTTTTAAATTCAAATCATAGAAGTGGAAACATAATGTTTAAAAACTTATTTATAACTATCTCTTTGAAACAATGTGAAATTATAAATAGACCCAGTGTTTCCTACATTTCATTAAATTTATTTTTAAAAACTTGGGTGTTACATTATCCCCACCTTTTGGAAACTCTGTCCTCGCAATTTTCTATTTTCTTATTAAACAAGTGAGGGTACCTTTCCATCATTGAATTTTCAGATTCCCATGATGCTTCTTCAACCATGTGGGTTCTCCAAAAATCCTTTACATGGAGGATTAACTTATTCCACAGTACTTGGTCTCTATAATCAAGAATCTGAATAAGTTTTTCTTCATGATAAAGGTTATCTTCAAACAGAACAACTTCTGGGGTCAAGACATGAGATGAATTTGGAACATAATTTTTGACCCTCAAAACATGAAAACAATGTATATATTTGATAAACTCAGAGACAAAGAAACTCAATATGAAAATGATCTAAATTTCTTCAGGACTTCATAAGGTTCAATGAACTGTGGACTTATCTTTCCTTTCTTACCAAAATGCATAACACTTTTCTAGGGAGAGATTCTAAGAAAAACCTAACCACCTACCTCAAAATAAAAGTTGTTCCTGTTTTTGTTTACATAAATTTTATGCCTTCTCTGAGCTGTCCTCATGTATTTCTTGATTATCAATACTTACTCATCCACTTACTCTACTATTTCTTGTGCCACAAACTTCCTTTCCCTAACTTCATCCCAAAAAGTTGTAGTTCAACACCTCTTCCCATATAATGCCTCAAAAGGTTCCATCTATATACTTGAATGAAAATGGTTATTATAAGATAAATAAACTAAATAAAGATGTTGATCCCAACTTCCCTAGAAGTCCATTAAACAATATTGAAGCATATCATTCAATGTATGAATCGTTTATTCTAATATTCAATCTGACTGAGGATGAAAAACTGTATCAAAATTTAATTATTTTCCCAAAGACTTATGAAATCCCTTCTAAAAATTATAAGTGAACCTTAGATCCCATTCAGATACAATGTAAAGAGGCACTCCATGTAACCTAATAAAATATTTTAGGTAGAGTCGAGAAATCTAATCCAAAGACAATATATCTCAAATAGGAAGGAAATGTGCAGATTTTGTTAGTTAACCAACAATAACGCAGATTTCATTGTTTCATTGAGAATTCTTTGGTAGTCGCACAATAGAGTCAATGGATATATTTTTCCATTTAAACTTTGGAACTGGTAATGAATGAATCATCCCCTTATATAATTTTCACTCTGCTTTAACCTGTTGTCATGTCACACATTTCACAGTAAAATATGCAATATCTCTTTTCATTCCATCCAACTAATAATACTCTCAAAAGTCTCTATACATCTTTGTGATACAAGGATGAACTAAAAATATAGAAATACCATCTTCACACAATAATTCCTTCATTAGTTGATAATCAAAAGACACACACATCATTTTTCCAAATCTTAAAACGAAATCTATATTAGGGTTAAATTCTAGTAACTTACCCATTTTAACCAAATATAACTTTTGGTAGCACATAGTCTTCTTTATGCACTTGCTTAATTCTATTTGGTAATGATGACTCCACTAAAAAATGAAACAAAATAGAGATATTTCTTACACCAACTACTTCTAAGACAAAAAATTTTCAAATCCTTTATCAAGGAATCATGTTCCAAATGTAACATGGTTAATGATGCATGATGTCTTCGACTCAAGGAATTTTTCACATTGTTTGATTTTCCAGTATGGTAATTGATCATGCAATCAATATGCTTTATCAATTCAATCCATCTTATCTAACTCATTTTTAATTCCTTCTATGTGAATATGCACTTTAGACTTTTATGGTCAGTATATATTTGACATTTGGATCCGTATAAATGGTGCCTCTAAATTTTCAAAGAAAAACCACAACTGCCAATTCCAAATAATGTGTGAGATAATTTAACTTGTGGGGTTTATATGTCTTGAATAATAAAAATTTACCTGATTATTCTGCATCAGAACACAACCAAGTCCCTTCAATGAAGCATTATTGTTGATGACAAAATCACAATTTTTGGAAGGCATATCCAAAATTGGAGCATTCTCCAAACTCTTCTTTAGTTCTTAAAAAAACATCACATTCTTATGTCTAATCAAATTTAACCCCTTTTCATGTTAACTTAGTTAGTGGGATAGATTACTGTGAAATGTTTTTAACAAACCGTTTGTAATAACCTGCTAATCCAAGAAAACTACGAATTTATGTATCATTTTTAGGCCTTGGAAATTCATCAACCACTTTTGTTTTGGTAGGATCAACAATTATTCCATCCTTACTTACAATGTGTCAAAGAAAATAAATACGTTTCAACAAAAAAATCACACTTTCAGAATTTTCTATATAGTTTCTTTTCCTTTAAGGTTTTCAAAACAACAATGAGATATTTTTCATACTCCTCTTCACTTATAGAAAATACTTAAATTTCATAAATAAACACAACTAAAAACATACTGATGAACTATTGTACTATTCTATTCATAATATACATGAGTATAAAAGGTGCATTAGTTAACCCAAATGGAATAAAAACAAATTCATAAAGTCCATATCTAGTATGGAACGCAGTCTTTGGAATTTCTACTTCCTTTACTTTTAGCGGTTGGTTCCCCAACCTTAGTGAACCTTTGAAAAATATTCTTCTCCCCAGATCTAATCAAAAAAGTCATTTATATGAGTAAAATGATACTTTCTTTAACTATAATGTTATTCAAGGCTGTATAATCAATGAAAAGTATCATAGAACCATGTTTCATTATAAGGAACAAAACAGAAGCATCCCATGGTGAAGTGCTAGAATGAATGAATCATTTATTAAGAATCACCCAGAAGTGATTTTTCAATTCAATAGGTTTTATTTGAGACATTCGATAAGGGGGTTTTGAAATTGGCTTAGAATCAATAAATATGTCCATTGTGATTTCAACTTATCGATTAGGTATAACACTGGGTAACTCATTATGTAAAACATCAATATATTCATTTACCACTGGAAGATCATTAATCTAAAAAGTTCTATTCTTTTCAACAATAAAAACAAGATAACTTTCATTTCCATCTTTCAACAGTTTCTCATCTTCTTGATATGTTATAAATTGTATGGGTTCATTCTTGTATACAAAAGGAAACTCTTTCTATAAAACAACTTCTTTATCTCTACAATCAATCGTAGCATGATAAACAAAAAGAACATCCATACCCGGAATGACATCAAACTCTACTAAGGAGAAAACAATATGGTTTGTAGGTAAAGTATTTACACATACCATAATAGAAAGATTATTATAATTCATCTTTATTATAATATTTCCCCCAGCGTTTTAAAAATATGTTATGGTCTCATTTTTTGTGGTGATATTTCCAATTTACCAAAAAGTTTCTCAGAAATAAAGGAATGTGTAGAACCCATATCAATTTTTTTTAAAAAAAACCAAAGTAAAAAAAAGATACATGATACAAATTCTTTGGATGGCCTGAAGTCTACTGACATAGTCCCAAATGATCTCAGTATACCTTTCTTCTTATCGTTTGACTTCTTTTTATCATTAATATCTCTCTTTGGACATGGATTTTCATAATGACCTATCTCACCAAAATTAAAAATATTTAAATTTTTCTTATCAAGATTAATATTAGGATCAATTTGAATACAATCTTGGGACATATGTACAATATTACCACATTAAAAACACTTCCCAATTTTATTAAGGCATTCCAAGGGTTCTTTTTGCATACTTTTCACAAACTAGAAAATAGACTTTCTTACAATCAAATTTATTTGATTGATTATTACACATCAATTTCGATATGGGACTCCTCTTATCCTTATTTTAAAAGTGAACATGATCATTAGAAAATTCTATTTCAACCCTCTCAACACATTATACAAGTTTTCCATAGCTTTTTAACTCATAATAAGACAATTCCCTTTGATATACTGGCTTCTATCCCAAGTAAAAATGGTTAATTTTTCTATTAAAATATAGAATAAGATTTGGAGTAGGCCCCACTAGTAGGGTGAAGTTAACTTCATATTCAGCCACTAAATCTCACTACATTTGCTTCAATTCAAGGAATTGATGCTCCATTCTAAGTTTAACCCCCTTAGGAAAGTATTTTTTAAGGAAAAGACTTTTAAATTTATCCCACTCTAATGTTTCAATGTACACTCCATCCCTGATATTTTTTTACCATTGACCACCACTAATCATATTAGACTTCAAAATGATAAATGTAAAGAATTACCTTTTGATTATATGAACATCTCATAACATTGAATATCATTTCAAGGGATTTAATCTCTCTTTTAGTCACTACTTATTCAGAAGATCCACTAAAAGCAGATGGTTTTTGCCTCATAAAATGTTCCACTATCATCATGTTCATTTGTGGTAGCTCTTTTTTTTCTCTTTAATGTATTCCACCTCCATTTATTTCATGTTTCAGTTGCGACATTACATTCAAAAACTTCTCGGTTCCAATCCCTACCATTCCAATATGTAGATTTGGAAGGATATCATTATATTAATGCCTTTCTACTCCACCTTCCCTATTTCATCTATGAAAAAACTTTCCAAAAAAAAATATTAATCTAAGAAACATGGAATTTTTTAAATGATATAACATTTCAAATAAAAAATAGAGTAAAAATCATTTATGGTATTCTTTTGAAATCATCACAACCATTAAAGTTATCTAAACTATCATATGATACGAACTATAATGACCTGACCTTATTATATCACATAATCTTGAATTTCAGTCAAGAACTCACTTCTTTTAAAATTGATGATATATTCAAGTTCATATTTTTATAGATTTGTTACATAATACATACATAACCCTACACATTAATACTTAGTGGATACCACAAAAACAATATCTATTTCTTCAAAAATATAAAACATTTCAAATAAAAAATGTTTTCTTTGAAAAATATTCATAACATTTAACTTGACATCCCCATTTGTCTTACACATCATTATAACATGTGAAAATAATTTAAAACCACGGGATGAGAATGAGAATCTCATTAATGGATATAAAATTAAGAAAAGAATACTTAGTCCAAGAATACTTGTAAACATATGATATCATTTTCAAAAAGACATACTTGTCACCCATATATAGTTTATGAAAAATGAGATTCCCACAAGATTTCCACTAAACATTATGAAAATAAATATAATTATAAATGTATCTCAGGGAATTAATTACATATTCTTATACCCTATCAGTTTCCTTATAATTTTTAACCCCCATGGCTACCTTATAATGTAACCCCCAAGACTACCTTATTGTGTAACCATTGTAGTTACACGTGGAGTAACCATACATTAGACCTCAAAATTACACATACCAAATGAATTAGAGGGAGATATAGGTACCAACCTTCTTCATAAAAAAATCCCAAGAACCATAACATAATCATAAAACATGAATAATTTCATAAAAACAATGTGTTTGAATTTTGTAAAACAAAATTTTAAAAGAGAATTTTAAAAGAAAATCTCCTTAAAAATATCATATAATTGAATTGAGACTTAATAGAGTTGATGGAATATACATATACACTATAAATACACATAATTCAACTAAATATAAACAAAATTAATCATGAAAACAATTCTAATTCCACATATTTAATTAAGTAGAAGGTTAACCCAAAGAAAGTAAATTTGGTTAAGAATTCCCTTACCTCAGGAATGTTTTACATAAAAATCTGTTTAAACCTACAGTATAATGGTTAGAAGTGTGTTATTAATGAAATAAAAAAATATATCCATGTTTATAACATCTTATATTATTATTTCATAACATTATTCCACCCTTTAATTGTTAGTATTTTGTTCCTTCATTTTTTAGGTGCGTTCATTATATTATTTCCCTGGCTGGTTTGTATTTGATTTTCTTTTCATATGGAAATGAAATTATAAAATTGGAAATAAAAGTTATTAATATGTTTCCAGAATATTAAATGATTACAAAAATCATTTTGGTTATATTGTATGAGGACGAATCATTTGATAAATCTTTAGTGATATCTGTTTAGATCATTTTAGCAGTTCATTGCAAATCAGGAACTAGATTCATTATATAACATAATATTATGTATATATGTCAACTCAAGAACATGAAAGAGGATATAGAATAAAATTTAAATTATTTTAAACAATTAGAATGATTTTATAACCACTTTTTGAGAAAGTAATGGAAATTGAAAACACATCATCCATGATGTTGGAAAATCGACACATTACGGATGGTGTTTTTTATTTATAGAATACGTGGAAGAGAAGAGGAAGAATGATAATGAAATTTTACATAAACATGATAGAAATAAATAATATATATAATAATATTTATTTCATGCATCTTGTATAAGGGGAGGAGAAGATAGTATAAGAAAATAGGAGAATTGAATAGAAAACAGAAGAAAATGAAAGAGGATCTTTACCTCTTGATCTCTTCTCCTTGAGATCCTTCTTAAGGCCCTTGTTTTTGGCCATCTGGTGATACCAGAAGGACTAGGACCTAGGTGAGGTGCTTTGGAAGATAATTTTGTAGAACATAGTCAAGGGTAAATGATTTAGTGTTGTGAGAGGAAGAGGGGGGTGAGGGTGGTATTTATAGTGAAGGAGAGGAGGGGTTTTACATTATTTTAATCATCAGTTTAATATTTTTGAAAAAGAAAATGAATATTATCAATTCATGTGACCCAAAAAGTTATAAGGGTATGTTAGTTCGAACAAATGGACATTTACATCATCCATGAAGTATTCATGATGTGGAAATTCATTTATTTAGCATATTTTTTAATTACCATATTTCACTATTCTCAAAATTCTAGTATTTTAGAAAAATCCTAGAAATTCACTCTAACCATTTCTCGATGTCTATAATTCCAAAAATAACTCCATTTTTTGAAAATAATTTTATAAATATGATTAATTTAATTTTGAAATAAAATCATAATTTATTCAAAAAATAAAAATTTTAAAACTATAACTAATTTATTATCACCTTGGTAAATTAATCAAGATCTTATTATCTTATATCCTTAATAAAAAATAATAATAACAAGATTAACTATTCATAAGGGTCATATTACTATTCATAAGGGTATGATACCATTCACTAAAAAACTTTTTGGTTCTATCAGACTCCAAATAACTTACTTATCACAACCGTAATGTCAATTTTTTGAACATAAAATCATAGAAGAGGAAAAATTATGTTTAATATCCAGTTTTAAAGACCCCCTTAAAAAGTTCCATTAGGAAGAGACTCATTGTTTCATTCATTTCATTAAATTTATTTGTAAAACATTGGGGTATTATAGTCGGTGAGTGACATCGGTAGGTGGCTTTGGTAGGTGGAATAAGCATGTGGCATTAGTGAGTGGAATTGGTAGGAAGCGTCGGTAGGTGGTGTAGGTAGGTAGTGTCAGTAGGTGCATTCGATAGGTGGCATTGGTGAGAGGAATCAGTGTGTCGCGTCGGTGGATTAGCCACCGATGACTCGCGTCGATGACTCAACCAACAATTAGTCATTTTTCAGAAGTTTTTGAAAATTCCATTTTTCCCAGTTTTGACCATTTAATGTTTTAATTGAAATAAATTGGATTTAGTTGAAAATTATATTAGGTTTAAATTAGTTTGAAAGGATATAAATTTTATCTTTAATTTCCTATTTCTATTGAAATTTAAGTTAGTCAAAATGTGTGGTGTTGATTGTGAGCCGACTTTAAAGGATTTTAATTTTTTTTTCTATTGATATATGTTCTGGGCTTTCTAAAGACTAGATCCTTTATCCCTTGTGAATTCTCTCTTTACTCTTTCTATCAAGCATCTGAGAACCTTTCTTCCCCAAGGATCCATGTGTTTCACCCTTGGATTACATCCTCCGAGAGGTTCCTCCCCCTACTTTCACACCCATTGTTTTGGTGCTGGGAGGAGTTATTGATTATCATTTCGTTCATGTAGGGATCCCTTTGTCACTTTTAATTTATCTATCATAAAAGGGGTAAATTAATGTTCTCTTATTAATATGAAAGAATTATAAATAAATAAAGATAATAGAATCTATTTAATATTGATATACAAGGGATAGGAAAAGTAATGCATATTTTTGTTTTATTTGTTACTGATATTGTGATCTGTATTGGCTATATGCCTACTGAAAATCATGACCATTTGTGGTATTTTGTTTCACAGCTATAATGGATAGTGTATATTTATTATTTATCCTCTATGAATGACTATATTAATATGAAATTGGTTAAAAATTTATATTCAATTAAATCAATAGATTCCCTAGGATGAAACTTTTTCTAAGTTAACCCCTAAATTATAAAAGTGGAATTAATGAATGAGTGTTTACAAAATCAAAATACACCATGCCTTGTTTGGTGTGGCTGTGTGTGGTTTTGTTATGTCTTTTTCCATGTGTGGTTGTGTGGTTTAGGGTTGAGAGCATGAATGCAAGGTGGGATGGTATGGGGGGGTGTAATAGAATCTCATGTTGAGATATTGATTGATTATGGAATGGATGGAAAATGTTTGAGGATCAGGGCTGGAGGGTCTGGTTGTGCTAGGTTATGTTGCTAGGTGTGATGAGTATAGTTTTTTATATATAACATGGTTGTCAAGTTGGTTGTGAAGATATGCATTGCGAGCTTTGGTAATATGATGGTGGTTTTCTTATTGAGAGGAAGGATAGGGAGGGATGAATTTAAAGAATGGTGATGGAAGTTGTTAGTATGGGTGTTGAATAGAGTGGAAATATGAAGTGAGTTGTTTTTCTGTGTGGCATTTTGCATGCTGTGATTGGTAGTTTCCCAAGTAGGGATGGAATAAATAAATGGATCATTGAATAAAGAATGATAATTGGTTAAATGAGATGGATGGGGGTATGTTTGAGTTGTGGCTTGATATGAATGGATTTTCTTTATCAAATTCCAAAGTGACTGTTGACTGGGTGAATAAATGCATTTAGAAGTAGCATTAGAGTTGGAATTATCATAGGGTGGTTGATGGATTGTTTGAGAAACCATAGGTTGGTCTAGAGTGTTTGATAATATATATACATACCTATACTTTCCTTGTGTTTTCTATACACACCCCATTCTAGTTGAGAACTACGTGTCAAACACCCCTGTTGTCATGGGAGAGAGTTTAATTCCCAAACATCTGAGTGTGGGGATGGATGGATAGCCACCCACTCTTCCCTACTCTCTCTTCTAGGAGGTAATAGTTCAAGATTCTTCAGTTAGGTAGTGGTTTGTGAGGCCTAGGTGTGTGCACGTGAGTTGTTTTTACCAAGTGTCTTCGCGATGAGATGTGTTGCGCTTTCCCATATTTTTTAAGGATTTGACGTGGAAAGTGGACTAGGTATTTGTGGGCGGGATGTAGTTGAGGCTAAGGTGTGTGCTAGTGGGATGTGATAAGCTATGTTTTCCAATTTTTTGGAACTTTCTGTCATACATAGGTGTGTTCTGGAAGATTGTGATGTGGTACTTAAGGAAGAGGTGGGAGCTCCATGATGTTTTACATTAGGGTGAGAGAGTGTCTAGCAGTTGGGAAAGTGGTGTGGGGTACCCTATCATCAATGTGATCTATATTAGTTTACATGACTTTCATTATTTGGTGAGAATTCCTTTGGTGAGGTTGGGGTGGAAAGTTAACCTTTTTAGGTGTTGTTGGTTTCTATTATTTTCTCACAGGGGCATTAGTATGCTTCTCCACATATGCACAAGAGACATGGGTTTTTACTACTGAGTATACTCGTATGCTCACCCTATGTATTAAAACTTCTTTCAGGATTATAGAAGGACTATGGGAACCATGATTGGCATTACTAGTTCAGACATAGAGATAACCACAATTTTCTTCTCATATTAATTCTTTTGGTATTTACTTTGGAGCTTTTCATTGTATTTTTAGTTGTTTTAATTTTAAACATGCACGTGTGATGGAGTTTGGTTTCTATTTTATATAGTTAGTGGTGTTTTTTTGATATGGATCATCTAATATATTAATATCATTTTCTTATAAAAAGGGTAATTCATCACATTTCATGGGATTCTATACCCTTGGTGCTGGTCGCCACCACGGGGCCTACTAGAGGCGGGAATCGGGGGTCATTATCTCTCTTCATTCATTACCACCTCAGGAGGGGCATCTTCGGTGGGAGGGGTTGTGATAATTGTGGTTCAGAAAGCAGTTAGTCTTACCTATGGATTTTAAAAAATAACTTCTTTATGCTTACCACCATTCAGGATGTGATGTTGATGAAATAATATATAAGATATATAAATTTTTTGAAGAACGGTTTTGGTGGGTCAGCATAAAAATAAAGGTGGCATTGTTTGTTTCTAGATTCTTAACTTGTTAGCTTGTTATGTCTGAGCATTAGCTACCATTAGATAGGTTGCAGTATTTATCTATATTTTTTTGGAAGTGGGGGAATAAATCCCTGGATTTCTAATAGGTATCCAATCAATGGTTTATAAAAATGATTCCATAAGTGTGATAGTGGATCAGATCAAGCCTTGTTAGACCAATCATTTTCCATGGAACAACAAAGAACATTCAGTTGATCACAAAATAGATGGGGACAAGACAAAGTCATCAAGAAATCATATGAAGATAATTATCGATGGCTATTGTCATTTTTTGTGAGTTATCATGTGTTATTTAGGATCTCCCAAATGCTTGGAAATCATCATTTTGGGAATAAGGTCAAGTTATCTCCTCGAATAATAGGCCCTTTCGAGATATTGGAATGGGTCGATGAGGTGACATATCAGTTGAAATTACCACCACAGATCAGTGCGGTGTACAATGTGTTTTGAATATCTTGATTGAAAAATTATCAGCCTAATCGTGAAAATTTGTTTTGGTGGGATCAAGTTTTACTATATCTAAATGCTTCAATGGTACATATCTCGATGCATATTATAGATAAGAAGGAGAAAGTATTATGTGGAAAAAAGCATTGTCCTAGTTTATGTTTTTTGGAAACATGTTCAGATTCAAGAAGAGACATGGGAATGGGAGAAGTAAATTAAAGAGTGATAAACCGAAATATTTAGGTAAATGAAAGTCTTTTACATTCTACGGACAAATAGGCTAATGTTGGGGAGAATGTAACACCCCTCAGTTTCAATTAAATAACCATTTATTTTTGTGTTTTTAAGTATGTAAAGTATATGGATTATGTTTGGGAAGGTTTGGGTGCCTTTTGGAGTGTTTTTTGGGATTTTATACAAGGCCACAGTTTGATAATGGTTTGGGTAAACATGGAACTGCTACAGGAAACCATTGATAGTGAGACATAGGTAAAGGGGGAGGTGCACAGGCTACACACATTTTGTCCAAACCGTGCCGCATCCTAGGAGAAACTATGATACATGAGATAGTTGGATTTGTCATGGTTAGTACATGGTTTGGAAATTGTGTGATCCAACCATGAAAGGTACAACCCTTGAGGTTGTAGCTTGTACACAGTTAGTGCACATTTTTTCTAACTATGTGACTAACCATGCACAAGATAAAACTAAGATCTTAAAATTGTAGATCTCACTCATTTTCCCATATAACTCCAAATTTCCCCAAAATGTACCTAACTTGAAATTTTTCTCTCTAAGTGGTTTGAGAAACTCTCACCATTAAATTAGAAGTGATCTGGGGCTTTTCCTTGGTGTGTTGAAGCTCAATTATCATACTAAGTCATCATTCATGGTGTATTTTAGTTCTTTTCCTTAGATATACTTATCCCTCTCTCTCAGTTTATTTGATCTAAACCCAATGAGGGTAGATATAAGGTTGTGGGTTCTAAATATGTTCATATTTGGCTTTTTTGTTAATAGATGAAGGGATTTAAGGTAGGTTTTGGGAGATTTAACACGATTTCATGGGATTTTAAGTTCTATTCCTCATTTTTATCATAAAACATGTGGTAGCTGGATTCACTCTCAACTACTCTTTTTAGAACCTGAAGGCTTAGTTAAAAATTGATAAAATTGATTGTAAAATATTTTTTCAAGTCATATTAGAAACCTTCTTTAGTGATGGTTTGTGGATTTTTGTGAAATCGTGGAATGATTTTTCAAATTTCTTTGATTAATTAATTTAAAATAATTATTTTAAAATAGTTTCTTGATTTGGTTTATGAGAAAAGGGTTTCAATGAAAATATTGTTTTATTGAAATATTTTTTGAATAATTATGTTGGAATGGTTTTTGGGCATACTTGGTGTGTGTGTTCATATTACATTAGGAGGCTTGGTAGAAATATGGCCTTGTGCTCAGTGCCAAGGGTGTAATTACACATGGGATTTAAATACCTTGTGCTGACTTAGAAGATTAATGAGAAACCCTTCATGAGTTTAGAAGCATCATAAAATAGCATGCATGTTTAATTGTGTGTATGTGTGGATTAGAATGGGATATGGAAAAGTGGAATAAATTAAAGGGTTTTGGAACATTTTTTGGTTTCTTTCTATGAAAAATTGTGTTGATAGAGAAAAATATTTTATTTTGGAACTTTTTTATATTTTTATACACTTTTTTAGAAATTGTTTTATACAAACTATTTTATATAAATGAGATAGCATGTTATATTTTAGTGGCATGAGTTGGGAAGTTGTTGGGGAAAATCTATTGAGTTTCATTACTCACCCTTACTTTGTAACTTTGGTGCATTTTCAAATGTTGTTTATTAAGAACTGGGAAGAAGAAAAATATCACACATATTTATCAGTAATACATGATATATTGGTTTTTTTGAAGTTGGATGATGGAGTATGTTGGAGATTGGAGTTGTCATTAGGGTCTTTGAGTTTTTTCTTCCACTATTTAATTTGATATTGTAGTCTTTCCAAACGGTACTTGGTTTTAGTTTTATTTTGATAAATGAAATGTTTAGTTGTCTTTAATTGTTATAATGAATCATATGGTGGTTTTTTGGTTATGTATTGTTTGGTTAGTATTTTGATTCTTAAAGGGAAAATCATCCTCCACATGTATTTAATCACTTCGGTATGTATTTCTAGCCTTTGACATCTGGGGGATTTTGTTTAAGGCCAAATAAGTTAACACCATCTTCTAAAAAAAGTGGTGTAGAGGGATGTTAAATGGAATCATGATGGGCTGGATTGGTCTATTTGTTGGACTTTGATGTGGTTTCACTGAGTTATGCACAAGATTGGGCCCTTTAGGGTGAAGAAAAATAAGAGACATATATGGAGGATCTGTGGTTGTAAAGTCAACCATATAGGCTAGGGGATTTAGGGAAGTGGTATGATGGTCATATAAAGTAATTTATATCAAGTTTATTCAATGTATTCATTTAGATGATTATAGAGAAGTGTCATCCATGGAATATCTAACCTAGGAGGTCCGGTCACAACATAATTTCTTTTCTATTGAAAGGGTGGGACCCATACAGTCGAGTACTAGTAAGAGTTGGTTCATATGTTCTTTGACTAGATAATTACACCACCTGTGTAAAGGGTGAATCTGTAAATATACACGTTAGGGGACCAATGAAAAATAAGTATCACAAGTAGGTATAGTCTAGTAAATAATAATGAATCACTTGTATGGTTTTAGTGGTGTAATGTTTCTTGTAATTTTCACCCTGGTGGTGAGGATGGACCAAGCCCATGAATTAATAGAGTTAGTGAGGGTATATGAATTAGTTATAGTATATGATACATGGTTTATGGATTTGATGCATTTCTTATTGACATTTTCAAGAAATGAGATCACTCTGATGTGGGGATTCAAGTGTGGTCTCTAGAATTCTATCAAGGAATAAGTAAATATTTTTAGAATGACCTTATTTTAAAAGGTGTTAAACTAGTAATTGATAGTGGAATAGTACATAAGCGTTGAGAGTGTTACCAATCAAGAATCTATGTTTGGTTGGTTGGGTATCAGATCTTTGGGTAGTAGAAAGTCTGAATATGAGGAAACCCATTAAGATTGATAGTGTGGAGGATTTAATTTTACACAAAAAATATTTTCATCACTGAGGATTTACCAATTTTGATTAACAAGGACCGTTTTATCATTGTTTCATTGATCATCAAATGAGTGATAGTCATGTGAAAAAATAGGGCATCTAGAGTAATTTTTATATATGGCATCATAGTTAGTAGGTGGTCCAAGTTCTGGTTAGACATAAAAAACATAGATAGGACCGAGATAAGTGATGAAAGGTAGTATCTCAGATTAAACTACTTGACCAGGTCATAGAAGTTGATAGGATACCTGATTGTGGTGGAAAAAGATAATATAGAGTGTTAAAGCATAGGGTAAAAAAGAATTGTAATGTATGGCTTGTTTTTAGTAACATGTGATCAAAACAAAATTTTTAGAGTAGGATGGAGAGCCCTTGATGGTTAGAGGCATGTCATGATTGAGTTTGTTTTGTTTTATATGATGGATATTTGGTAAAAAAAGTACGAATCGTGTGTAATGAGATCAACTAGGTGTTGTTTTATGTATTTCCATTAGCAATTATGTGAGATTTTGTGTGATGGATGGAACATGTGTAATTTGTGTTGATGGTAAGGTATTGTACCTTTAGGATATCATCTAACTCAGTTTAGTGTGATTGGGTTGGTGATTCATATGAATGGGAGTATCCACTATTGGATTTAGGTTCTTTGTATTTTTTGGTATCATGAGTAGATGGATGTGCTCAGAATCACCTCAATTTTTTGAGAGTGTTATGAGTGGGACGCGATGTTTTTAAAAATTATTTATCAGTGTCATGGAATAAGATAACTCAAGGATATGGAATTATATGGTGGTGAGGTTATTATGAGCAAAGTTACCTATTTTTTTTAGGTTTATGAGGGACATAAAAAAATATAATTAAGTGTTCATGAGGTTTTGAAGTTCTAGTTAGAGGCCATTGATTGATTTTTTGGAAAATTGGTCATTGGTGGAGAGGTTGGAATACGAGTACAACTCATAGAGAAGATCCACCAGAAGGAATTCAATGTTCCAGTGTGGGTCTACCAGAGGTCTAGTGGTTCCTCCAATTGGATTTAATTTTTTTATAATTATTTAATTAGGTTATTAACTAAAATGGGATTCCCTAATCACCAATAATAATATGAACCTCCCTCCTACTCTCTAAACCCCAAGGGGTTTCTCATATGAAAATTTCTAGATTTTGGTTATTTCATTTTTAAGTGGTGTCTAAATAAAAGGATACCATTAATTTAGTGTTATTTATATTCTATTTAATGTTTTATCACCATTAACATGAGTTTAAATTGATAAATATATTTAATATATTTTCTTCTAGTTTCTGATTTCATACTCCCTCAGTCAAATCTCCAAGTGGAATCAGATAATAAGGCTCTAAATAGTATGAGGTTTGTGGTTCATAGAGGGGTTTTGTGTTATACATGTGTTTATTCATCATCTAATTTAGGGGAGTTTCTAATTTTATGTTTCAGATAACAAACAAAACATATTTTTGTTTTTTGTTCATATGGGATGCCTATGGGTAATCTTGTGTTAGAAATAGTTGTATATTGATTCATTTATCCAGTTTAATTCTTTATGACTATGATTATTTCATGGAATTTTACAATATATATGATGTGTTGGTTCTTATGATGTGTAGTTTGATGTGGATCCTTATGAACATAATGGGTTAGGAATGTGTGGTCATGGGGAAACTGTATTCACTAATGTGACATGGGTAGTGGTAATTACAACATTGGGTGGAGATTGAAGTTCTACACATGAGTAATTATTATTGGTTGATTGTGATATTTCTCACTATAGGACAAGGTCATTGGGGTCTAGTTCATACATGATATATCCCTTAAGGTGGTATTGATTTTAGGGTGTTTTACATTATTCTTTATAGTTTATAGGTTTGAGATGGACAATTTTTTTTCATCAATTTAAAGGAGGGATACACTATTGGGATTTTCATTGAGACATGAGTGGTGATTGAGATTACCCAATGGGAGTGGGTGTTTATTTTATTGTTGAGTCAGTGGTTGGAATAAAACATTATTGGTTATGGATCTTCTTATATAGTATGTGGACATTCCTTTGGGGCGTTGTTTATAATGTTTTGGATATCTATATAGGTTGTGGGGTGGAACATATCTCTATGAGTTGGGGTATTTTTTGGAAGGATAATTGAGATTATGGTGTGAAAAAACATTGGGTTCATCGCCCGACAATGTCAATTAACAAATTAGGTAAAGGGATCACCCATGGCTGGTCAAAAATGGAATTGAGTAGGTTGATGTTTGTATTGGTTACTATTAATGTAACCTTCCTAATATATGTATATATTTAGATATTATCATAGGACACCATTTGTGATGGCCAACTAAGTTTATATGTAAATCATGTGTGTGACCTCCATAAAAATTTTATACTTTATAGTTCATGATTAAAAAAAGGGGAAAAGCCTGAAATCTAGAGTTTAGTACCTTTCAATTTTATGATTACAATAGAATACTGTCATTTATTTTTAGAGATACACTAGGGTGATCCTTGGTGTTGATCTGGTATCATCTTTTGATGTTATGGACCTATCCATATGTGATTGACCTATAAGAAATCCACTTTTCATTTGTGTGAATGGAATGCCATTATAGTTATCTAATTATCATACATTGTGTTGTGGTTTTGGTTCTATGTAGATATGATTTAATTTTTAGTATTTTTTATTTTTCATATGCTACTATTTTCTAATTATTTTTTGTGGGTATAGTCTTTAGACAATAATTTCTTATATCTTGGTAGCCATTTTATAACCTTTAGAATACATGGAGCTGTTCCTAAGGTCAGTGGCACTCTAGATTAGGTTCCATTTTGGAAATATAATCTAAGGATTACTATAATCTACAATTTTAATTTACCAAAATTGTTCTTCTTCATATTCCTATTTCTCTACATATTCTTTATGAAATGAAATAAATGTATTTGTTAAAGAAGTTTATGTGGGGAAACCTACAGAAAATTCGTTATGCTTACTGATTCACCCTTTAGATTAATTAAAGTTTAATATATATATATATATATACATGACTATATTTTTATTTTTTCTTACCATTATATGGAGTAAATATGTAATTTTATCCATCAAATTATTCTACCCCATTATTTTCAAATAAATAAATTTTGTAAGAGAAACATGGGAATCATAGTATATCTTTTTATCATTCTCACAATTTTAATATAAAAATTCCTTTAAGAAATTATTTTATGAAAATATTTCATTTATTATATTGTATTTAAAATAGATCATCATTCATATTACAACTCAAATCCCATATCAAAATAGTACTTTTCATCTATATCAATAACCGCCTTTTTCTTACTAATCATTTCTCATTGAGAAAATAAAAATTAGTTTATTTAGAGTTCAAAGTAAAAAATTTAGATCTTCTAAAAAATATATAAATATTATATTGGATATTAGTGAATCATATTGTATAATCATTTTTTTACCATTTTACTATGAATCAAAGAAACATACTTCCATATAAACTAATAAATTTTAATGTAACAAATATCAAATTTATAGTAAAAAAATGAGAATATTTTGGATTTTAATAGTACCAAAAACCCTTTCACTTAATTAATTGTGTTCATGCGATCATTTTTAGACAAGAATATTCATTAGATAACCATGTTTTAATATATGGTTTCCTTATGTTTATAAAATAATATATCTAAATTATAAATTCTTTATAAATATTGATAATATAATTTTAATATTTGTCAAATTTTGTGGATCTCCATTTGAATACTAATACCTTATAATGGGAAAAATAATATTTAAGTTAAAAAATTTGTAAATTGAATCATAACGATGACTAATTATAGAATAAGATTATTTTTAAAGACAAGACATCTAATGAACATTCACACCAATAGTTGATAGTGTGGGGAAAACATGCACTTTATTGAGGAAATATTCATCAAATAAATTATTTAAATTTAATACCTAAAAACACTTGGAATATGATTATACCCTATTTGATTTATCAAACTTAATAAATTTTAGTCAAGTGTTACTATTACCTAGTTATATAATAAAATCTATTCAATAAGTACAAGGAGATACATCAAACTATATGAAAATTGAGGTCCTAGAAAGTAATAGTAAATGTTTATGAACCATTTGAAAATTTAATTAAGGGGAAAGAATACCCATGAGATATTTTAGTAGAGTAACAATAACTAAGAAAGGGTGATGGAAATTTTGGAATATAATTCTATATAATGGGAACATAAATCTACTTCAACCATTGGTCAAATTTTAGATTGAAAACTGTTTTGGACACTTTTATTGGGGCAAACTGTCATTGCATTTTGATGCATACTAATGTCGTATTTGATTCCCATTATTCCCACTTTCAAGAGGTGGGAAAATTTATTCACATTAAATGGAGATGTATGCTCCATGATCAAAATAGGATAATGGGATGTCAGTTCCTACTTCCATGGATTTATCCTTGGAACTCATCACCTAGTCTGGGTCTCCCTCATAGAGTGAAGTCAACTTCATGGATCTCATTCTTGGTTCGATATATTTATGGATTATAATTAATTACACTTCTTCTGTCTGAACATTTCAATGGGTCTTGATAGGGTAACAACATTTTGTTAGGTGAGTAGTCACATTGGGAATAATTGGAATGTCTAGAATCTTGAAACATTAGTAACCTATATTATTAATCAGAGGATGGAATATCATAGAGTAATCTTAGGTTTAGAACCTAAGTCATCTCATGTGAACAAGAGGTATCTAAAACCGAAGGCACATATCATCCAAGGGTTTTACGTCATGCATCCCATGTTTATCATGAGGTATTTATTTAGGGCCACATGTTTAATTTCCCATGAATAAATATTATAATTTCATTTATAGATGGAACGATACAAGAGTTTAATGTCTTGTGGATATAGAAGGTGTGTCTATAGGAGGGAAGTTGTTACTCCATAAAGGAGAATCACTAAGAGGGATCACTGTGTGTGTTTTCTAGAAGGATGGATCTGAGCGCTGATAGAGGCTAATCTGGTAGGTGTGTCCCATAAATGGAATATGTCACTCCATGATAGAGAATGGATGGGATCACCCAATGATAGAAGATATAGGAGGACTGTCCCACAATGGGAACATGTCACACCGTGAAGGTGGATGGATCATAATTACCCATGGGAGAGGATCCAAAAGGAGTATCCCATAATGGGAAGATGTCAAACCCTAAAGGTTGATCTGGACACCATTAAGGGTGGATCAAGGAGGTTCATACCTAGAAGGGTGGCTGCTGGTATTACCATTAGTCAGTAATGATTCTCAAAGAAGCGTCCTATAAACATTGCTTAGAGAATAAGGATCAAAACCCATGTATTTCATTGTCATCATTTAATGTCGTTTAATATAACCAGTCTATACAGTTTGGCATCATGTGGTAAGGATTCTCGCACCATGAATGGTGCGTTGTCAAGGGATGGTGTGGGGATTATACGTATACTATTTCCTTTAAATGAGGATTTATCTTGGTTCAAGTTAGTGTGGGGATAATGTATGGATGTTTCCCAAGGGACCTATAGGAGATGCAGTCTCCCATATGAGTGGCATGATCTTACTAGGTATATGACTCAAGGGGCATCCGGATGGATGTAGATATTGGTTTTAGACCTCATGTATTCTTCTTACGTATCCCATTTAGATGGGAATCATAGCCCACATATTTCAGGAATTATGGGCCTTACACATAAAGAGGAGTCCCAGGAGAGGGAACATGATTGGATTGAGATTACATATTGAGGGGAACTCATGTGGTTGAATCATAGGCATGGAAGCAGACCAAATGAATTGATGCTGGGGCTTACATCTATGGATAATTCCAAATTGAGTGGATATGATTGGGGATTAGACTCAGGGAATATCCTTGTAGTCGGGTTTTATGCATGGAAGCAACCCATTTGAGTAGAGGATGGGGTTTACACATGGAATATTTCTATAGATAATGTTATCAGGGATTATTCTTGGTAGTGGTCCATGGATTAGTATGGCTGTTTCCATAGTCACTCGTAACTACAAAGCCCACGTGAGTCATGGTAGGTGTGAGAAACAAGAGAAAGTAGTAGACTTGTTTCTATTATCGTGAATGAATCCCCAATGAGAGAATGTGTGTGAATTATGCATGTAAGATTCTGATTTTAATTGAGTTTGGGTCTTACATCTATAGAGAGTTTACAATTTAGTGGATATAGTTGGGGCTTATTGTCATGGTACGCCCTTGTTGTTGGGGATTACACATGAAAGTGTCCTATGCAAATAGAGTTGGTTGATCTCATAGTCACTACTAACCACTAAGCCCAGGTGAGTCATTCTAGGCCTGAGAAAAATGAGGAAATAGTTGACCTAATTCTCACATCAGGAAAGAAGAACCAATGAGATATGATGTGGGGTATATGCTTGTAAGATGTACATAGAAGATTTCATACCATGCATGGAGGATCTCATTCTATAAGAGGGTAGGAGGTGTAGATACTGTCCCATTCTACCCACACACAATTCATTTTGTGGCTATTCAATAGGTTAAGGCACAATTTAACTTCATGTGATGAGGATTTTTGTTTTAGGTAGTTTTATGTCATTCAGCTTGGGCTTGGGGGACTCACTCCCTACACCCTGGTCTTACATAATCGTAGCTCATGCACCATTGGGTGGGTCTTGGATAGAGAAATTTTAGGATTAAATAGTGTGGTGGAGTGGTCAATCATGAGGTCTATGTTTACATGACTATGATGAGAAGAAAAAGGTATTAGTGAACCTATGATAAGAAGAAAAAGTTATGGAAATTCATACACCATAGGCTCAAGGGACACCTCATGAGGGACTAAGATATTATTGTACACAAGTTTGGAGATTTTCATGTAAGAGGTGTATTCAAGGAATGGGGGTTTCATAGACATGGTTCTCAAACATGATTCTTTAACATAGGGGCTTCCCATGGATCTTGAAAGAGGGGATACATAAAGGATTGGAGGTTTGTTTGCAAAGGGGATGGTTGCATGCAAGAAGGTACTTTTCTATTACCTGAATTGGGTGTGGGGAGAGGATTACACAATTTTGGGCCAAGACACGGGTGGACCAATAGGGAAACTATCACAAAATATCTTATTCATTGAGGGTTTTATGAATTTACAATGCCATAGAAGATAAATCTTACATGCCAAAGAGTTTCGCTTAAACTTTCAGAGGATCACCCTGGAGAGGGGGCTGAACGTTTATTTATAGCCAAATTTTTTGGTAATGGGAGAAAAATAATTCAGTCATAGAAGAGGTATTTCATGCCACTTGTAACACCTGTAGATTTTATGATATATATTCCTTTTAATTTCTTTGATGTATTGTGTTATACGCTACACCAAGATTAGCTTGTGCTATACGCAACATATTTTTAGCTTACAGTATACACAACACTATTCTAGGATTGTGTTATTCACAATTTCAATTTCTTTTGATATAATTCATCTCACCCAAGGCCGAGTATAAGTGATAACTAAATATTATAACATTGTTATTATAATGGCCGGTATGAATTGTATTTACTTCCTTATAAATAAACTATTTTAATGAAAATAAGTGGGTCTACAAAATAATAAAATAAATCTTTATGTATTTTATTAGTAATATATATATTTAATATATTCAATTAAAAATTTAAAATTCAACTTATATGTTTTCATGACATGATATAAGAACAAATTCAATTTTATGGATAAAATGAGTGTTTTTCTAAAAATGCAGTTTTACCACCTTTTGATGGAGAACCCATTTTAAATCAAGTCTTTTACATTTGTATATGTTTTTTTAAAATATAATTCTTATTTTGAATATGGACATAAAAATTTACTTGGTTTGAATTTTTGGAATTTTTCAGATAATATTCCTATTTTAATGAATAGTGAAAAATACTGTATTTTAATTTAAAACCGCTTTTTCATCTGATTTATTTATATATAAATCTTATCATTTTAAGTTGTTTTAAAGTGTAATTCGATTATTTTTTTATCATTTAATTTAATTTTGGTAGTTGGTAGTAATTTCACAAAGAAATTATATATAAACACACATCAATCTTTTGATGGTTTTTTACTTTCTAAAAAAACATCGTTTTCTCGCCTTGACAACGAGAATTAATTTTAAATTAATTACTAGAACTTATTTTTTTATTGTATTTTTGAAAAATAGATTAAATATTTAGAATCCATGGGTCTAAATTTTGTTAATAATTTACTTTTATTTTTTTGGATATTATGAATTGTAACTATGATAATTTTAATTTACCAAAGTTAAAGGTAAATCAAGTAAATTAGGATAACAAACAGTATGATAAAGATAATAAAATTACCCAAACACATGCCAAATTATTATTGGATGAATGAAATTATACCAATATCACCTAAGGGTATGAATTGATTTATTTAATGGACTTTGTTCCAAGAAAGTGATTTAATTATAATTAAAACAAAAGAAAGTGACAACATGTCACTCTCTTATCTCTTATTTGTATAATAATTTTAATGTAGTGATAGACATAATAAAAAATTGAACATAAATAGTCTCTATAAATATAATAAAATTATCTACATCATGGGAAGATATTTATAATTTTTTAGATATTAAATAATTACCATAAATATTTACACAATAGTGATACAACAATTAATTTATTAAGAGAAATATCAAATAAATGATATTATAAATAGTAAAATAAATATTATTTGAAGTAATATATGTTATACATTATTTTTATAGGTGAATATTAAATGTTATAATACAATTCAATTCGTTTTTTTTGAAGTTATATCCCTGATTAAATTTTTTTTTAAACTCGATGATATGAATAATGTAAAAATTGACACTATTTATATTTTATTAAAATAATATTTTATGAAAATAATTTTTTATTAAATTATTTTAAAATTATAAAAATATTTTAAAATTAAAAAGTGGTTTTAATAAGGTCTAAATGTTAATTACTTTTCCAATTATAGGAAATTGACCCCATATAAGTAAAATTAATAGCCTCTTAATAATTAAAATGTCGTTAGCTCAAATAAAATTAAAAGAGAGTAATTAAGGGTAAACTCAACTGATCTGGTTTAAAATAAAATAAATACTTGTCTAAATATTATTGGATGAGATTATATATAACTATCCTCATCTTATCCTCTAAAAATATCACTTTGGATCTATTAGAAATCGAAAATTAATTTATAATAAAATAATAATTCAAGCCTTTCCTAAAGTTCCCCTCCTCCCTCTTATAAAAGGACACCACATCTACCTACTTACTCACGCTCTCAAGTGACTTGTATTGTCGAAATTATACTCAAATAAACTCCCAAAATCCCTATATTCCTCCTAGAAACAATAATTTTTGTAGAAAACTACCATATGGAGACCTTTTGAAAAAATCTAAAGGAGATACTTGAAAACGAGGTAAATATTTTATCACATCTTTCAAAATTCTTTTCTTATTATACTTCATATTATTATGTTGTTTCCTGACTATAAGTAATGAATACAGTATTTTATACATTCTGATATGTTATTATAATTATGGGATAACCTTATACCTCCTTTTCTCTCCTATGATGGTCTTGTATTTGAGCCTTGTCTAATATGGAAATTATTTTCAATGCTTATGTGTTTTCCACAAGTTCATGTTTTATGTGAATGATATGTTATCATGGTTAATGTTCCTTTATGATTTATGCATTACAAACTAATAATATTTATTTCATGACTCAATATTTTGATATTCAAATGTTATGTTCATGTTTTTTTATATTCATATGTTCATCTATTATTTTTTTACCATTATTGAGGATCTAAGCTCACCCTTTCTTATATTTGCATTCCTCAGGTTATAATGAAATCATTTAAGTAGGAGTACTAAAAGAGAATATATTAATGGGAGATTTTTAAGATCTTTCACATGTTAGAAGAATGTATTCCATGTTACCAAAGGCACCATAATATTATGATCCTCAGGTGTGCATTTGTAAAATTTAATGAATATTCATCTAAAAGGATGCAATATTCATATACATCATTCTTGGGTTGTTAAAGTTAGTATCAGAGGAAAGGTTAAGTCAATATTTAGAAACTAGGATGTGAAAACAATAGTGAGATCCCTTGAAATATTTCTATGGGATTTTATAAGGATATTTATAATTACATGTTATAGTACTAGAATTATGGTAACGATCATGAATAAACAAGGTTTAAACCCAAGATGTTAGAGATTAAAAACACACCCCTTGATTGTATTGTTTTTCTAGTACGATTTTTACCTCTCACACTATTCTTTTTGGGTTTTAGAAAATGTCTAGATCCTTATGGAACCATGTTAATGATCAATGAAATGGTCAATGCAAATATTTTCCTCTTGAAAAAAAAAATGTTATGTGAGATGGAATGGAAAATCCTATCTCCATACTTACACAAGTTATGAATCATTATGAACATCCAAATGAGTATAGAAGGGAACAACATCATGTTGAGTCCTTCATGAGGAAACATCTACCTTATTTTAGTGGGTCTTATAATTCACTTGTTGTTGAACAATGGATCAGTACCATTGAAAATATACTTTCTCGCCATCACTATACAGAACCTGAATTTTTTTTGGTTATTTATCATTTAGAAGGAGAACCAGACCAGTGGTGGACTCTAATCAAGAATACGTGGCAACAAGATAAAATTGAATCCATGGAATGAGACAAGTTTAAGAAATTATTTTTTAATATGTACTTTCCTCATATTCTTGAAAAGAAAAAGGAAAAGGAGTTCCTTGATCTTAGAAAAAAGGATGATGAATCCATTAGTACATACGGGGAAAATTTTACAAAACATACAAGGATTTCTTCTGGCTATATCATCCAACCTAAAAGAAAAGTTTATTAATTATTTGGTGGATTAAAACCAAGTCTTCTATGGGTGTTAGCTATAAGTAACTTTATTTTATATATAGAGTGTGTTCACTGTGATATCAAGGTGAAAATTTAATTTGGTTTTACAAATCAATATCATGGTTTTGAAAAGAAACGAAAGATAGAGTTCAAAGGAAAATCTCAAAAAATGGTTAAAATAATATTTGTGTTTCCTTATGCTCAAAGTTTGGAGAGAATCATAGTGGAGACTATCTTAAAGGGACTAGAAAAGGTTTTAAGTTTGTAAAAGAAGGTCATTGGGTAGTTTAGCACCGAAGTAATGAGAAAAAGGTAGCTAATGATGTGAATAGATAAAAGGCTATAGAGAATGCACCACCCACACTTCAATGATACAAGTGAAAGGAAATGGGGCATTATGATAACCAATGCCCTAATATAAGGGTTATATATGATGATCAGCATGAAAAACCTCTTAAGGTCAATGAAGAAGGAAAATCACAAAAGATCACTATTGGGGATGTTGAGTATGAAAATGAAGTTGTGGAATGATTGAGTGTTTATGTAATTAGATTATAGAATAATGTTATCAAATCAATTTTATGGTATTATTGAATAATGAAAATTCTATGTAGTAGTCCACTGTGGTTTTCCACATGTATTTGAAAGTATACAATGAGTTGTACTGGTAACCATGAAAAGTGATTGAGGTAATTATGTGATGTTTTTTTGAAAAGACACGATTTAGGGAAGGATGACCCTTAATATGAACATGATGTTGAGATAATTATATTTGGATAATGGTATGTTGGATAGGAATAAGTAAATTAGATGATATTAGTTACCTTGGAACTAGTTAATTATTTATCAACATGTGGGTTGTGCTATATCAGATGAAGATTACATCTTTTTGGAGTTAAGAATAATAAAACATGCATGTTTTCAATAAGGGTATCTGATAGTTCAGGTTGTTACCATGAATCCAGAGAATACATGACTATGGTATTGACTATTTTGGAAGGAGAAAACCAAGAACTACCTTATGAGGTATGAGAGATACATGTTAAACCGATTTAGCTCACCTGTTTCTAAAGTTGTATATTTTCATTTTTTGGAAGAATTGTAAGGTTATCCAATTATGGATAGTATATGTAATACTATTGTTGATGTTTGTTAGATTAATTTATAATATCAGTATTGGTGGAATTATTAATATTTGATAATCTATGTTATTATTTTTTTGAGACAGATGGAATGACCTATCATTCTATATATGGATCGCATGATCTGTTAACACTTCACGAATGAAAAATTAAACTTCATTTCTTTGAATAAGAGATGAAGTGAAAATTGTTTGAGTCATGACCAATGGAGAGATTGTACTGAAATCATGTAATTATTTCGTCTCATATTCTTCAAATTTAGGTAAAGGATCTTTAAAACCAAAAATGTTATCTCAGTACCTTCTTATCTGAGGAATTAGATAGTCCCTCAAATACTAACAGATTTTTGGGTTTCTGATTGTTAACTTTCTCTAAAGCTCATTTTCAATCACTATCCATCATAATATGATGGTTATATTTTTATTCCATATTCATGTATTCAGATCCCACCTATGTTCTCCTATGTGGAAACCCAGTGATGAGTTACTTTGGGAAACCATTATGTTTCTATCTTTCCTTTTTAAAATGAAGTTTTATTATTCCTTTTTACGATGTGGGTTTCTATGAAATGGAATTTCATGTAGTAAAACTTCTATAACACCAACTAATTTTGTGGGATAAATTCATTTTAATGGGGTAGAATGTAACACCCTGATATTTTATGAGATATATATTTTTATTTTATTTGATGTCTTGTGTTGTACGCTACACCAAGATTAGCTTTCACTATACCCAACACCGTATTTTCTTACAGTATATGAAACACTATTCATGGATTGTGATACAAAAAAGTTCAAGTTATTTTTACAGAATTCATTACATGAAAGAAAGCATATAAGTGATAAGTAAATATTCTAACGTAGTCATTATAATGGTAGGTAAAAAAAGTATTAACTTCCTTATAATAAAGTATTTTATTAAAAATAAGCGAGTCTATAAAATAATAAAATAAATCTTTATGGATTTTATTAGTGAAATATATATGTATTATAGTCATTTTAATGGTTAAAATACTAATATATTCTTTATATACATGATATAAGAATATATTCAATTTTACAGATAAAATGATCGTTTTTCTAAAAATGTTATTTTACCATCTTTTGATGGCGAACCCATTTTAAATCTTCTTATTTTCACTTTTATAAGTTACTTTTGAAAAAAAAGAACTTGTATTTTGGAATAAGAACATAAAAATTTACTATGGACGAATTTTTGATGTTTTTTCTAATAATATTCATTTTTTAACGAATAGTGAAAAATACTGCATTTTAATTTAAAACTGATTTTTCAGAAGATTTATTTTTATAGAAAGGTTATACTATTAATTGGTTTTAAAGTATAATTAGATTTTTTTAAATTTAATCTAATTTTTTTCCTTGGAATTAATTTCACATTGAAATTATATATAATCAAAGATTAATTATTTGATGCTTTTCAGTTAAGAAAAATAGTTTCCTCGCTTTAATAATGAGAATTAATTTTAAAATACTTACTACAACTTATGTGTTTTCAATTTTGGAAAATGGATTCCATATTTAAAATTAGTGGGTAAAAATTATGTTAATAGGTTACATTTATCTTTTCTGATACAATGAATAGTAACTACTGTAATTTTTATTTATCACTTTTAAAGGTAAATCAGGTAAATTAGGGTGACAAAAAATATAATAATGATAATAAAATTACCATAACACCTTCCAAAATCCTATTGGATGAATTAATGTCAACCAATATACGCTAAGTGTCAGAATTTTTCATTTAATGGACTTTTTTTCCCTGAATGTGATGTAATTATAATTAAAACAAAAGACAGTGACAACATTTCACTCTCTTATATCCTTTAAGTATAATAATTTTAATATAGTGATAAATTTGATAAAACATCGAAAAAAATAATCTACATAAATCTAATTAATTCATATACATTATAAAAATTTATTTTTGATTTTTAGATATTAAATAAGTACCATACATATTGACACAAATGTTATACAATGGCTATTTTATTAAGAGAAATATCAATTAAATTATATTATAAATAGTAAAATAAATATTATTTGAAATAATTTATATCATCCAAGATTTTTATAGGTGAATATGACATGTTTTAAAAATATTAAATTATTTGGTATAATGTTATATATCTTTTTGGATTATATTTAAATTCAATGAATGGAATAGTGTAAAAATTTAGACTATTCATATGTTATTAAAATAATATTTTATTAAATTATTTAAAAATCATAAAAATAATTAAAAATTGAAACATGGCTTCAATAAGGTCTATAGGTTAATTAATTTTCCAATTATCAGAATGTTACTACATATAAGTATACTTAATACCCTCTTAATAATTAAAATGTTGTTACCACAATTAAAATTAAAAGAGAGTCATTAAGGGAAACCTGAAAATATAAGGATTAAAATGAAATAAACACAAGTATACAAATTATTGGATGAAATTATTTCAAAATATCATCATCTTATTCTTTAAATATATCACGTTGGAGCTATTTGAAATGGAAAATCCATTTATAATAAAATAATATTTTAAGACATTCCTATAGTACCCATCCCCCTCTTATAAAAGGCCACCACATCTACCCACTATCTCACACCTCTAAATCTCCTTGGATCATCCAAATTCAATGTAAATAAGCTCCCAACATCCCTCCATTACTCTTAGAGTCCAAATTTTGGGATCAAATCCATTCTAAGGTTACCTTTTCTGAAAATCAAAAGGAGATACTTGATAAAGAGGTAATGGTTTTATCACCTCTTACAAAATTTGGTTCTTCTTCTACTTCCTCTTATTATGCTGTTTCCATACAAAAACAATTAATCTAGTATTTTATACAAGATGATATGTTATTATAATTATCAGAAAACCTTATACCTCATTTTATCCATCCTACAATTAACAATATCATCATGCGTGCGTACATACAGCTTTCCATATCCACATCGTGGTGTAATTTTTTATTCAAAAAAACATAGTTTGGATGGATATAATAATGAGTATAATTGATAAAAATAATTAATATAACTTTATAATTATTCTTTATAATTAATAAACCATCCAATTCTGTACCATTTAATCATTAAGTGAATTATATCATTTCTCGTGCGTACGTATGACCTACTGTCTCCACGATGCGATGTGATTAATTCTACATGGTATTCATTAAAACATGTTTATATGCTTGAATGTAATGAATTAATATGATATATATTATACAGATATCATTTGGTAAATGAAATAACTATAACCTAATAATTGGAAGATGAAATTATATGACAAAACTTGCATAAGAACATAAAGTAGTTAATATTCTAATAATGAGTGAAAATGAAATGCTACTAAAAATAGATGATAATATAATACTAAATTATAACCTAAAAATGATTATGATTCTGGAATAAGTCAACGACATTATTGAAATCATTATAAATGAGGTTTGGATACATATAAAGGATATTAGACCTATGGTAAGGGTTAATTTTGAAATCTCATTATTAAACGAGATTGTTTATAAGTAATTATTTACTGGGGTATATTTATCATCCACATCCATGTTCCATAAATATATAATACTATTTCAATTTTCTATAAATTGTTAGAGTCAATTTTACCCACTTGGAAATTTTTACTAAACGGTATAAAAGTAATATTTTGTCATTATTCGATATGAGGTACTTTTTTGTACTTTTCCAGTAAAACTATGGGGAGAATGTTGTTTTTAACTTATATGAAATGAACGTATTATTATGATTTAATAATTACTTATTTCCATGAAGCTTACTTCAAACGATTTCAAGTGGATTATTACTTAAATTCCTTTATTTTGAAATTGCCTGGCATTTTGATAAAAAAAGAATTTTTGAAGAAGAAATGATATTTTCCCCAAAAATTAATTTCAATTATTTTTTCAAAATTATTTCCTATCTAAGATAACATATGGTTATGTTTCTATCCCTATTATTACTATGATTTGATTGTGTTTATGATGGAATTGTTTTATTAAATCTATTTATTTTATATGTATTATGATTGAATTATGTTTAAGAAACCCATTTTTTTGTTCCTTGGGTTATGATATGATGAATAGTTTATATTTTTGTAGCACACATAAGAATTATTTCATTATGAGATGGGTGAGACCTATATATCCTTGAAATGAATTGGGTAAAAATTTATATCTAATGAGATAGACATGACAAGAACAAAAAGGAAATGTGGTTCAGTAATACCGGGCTAGAACAACAAGTAAACCTGGTTCAGTAATGGACTTTTTCCACTATAATGGTCATGGATATAAGACTTGTATAATATGGAAATGATTTTCTATGCTTATGTGTTTTCCAAAAGTTCACATTTTATGCCAATTATATGTTATCATGGTTCATGTTCCTTTATAATTTATTCCTTATGAACTACCATGATTTATTTCACGACACCAGATTTTGGTATTCAAAAGTTTTGTTCATGTTTTTTTACATTCATATGTTCATATATTGTTTTTTTACCCTTACTGAGAATCTAAGCTCACTATATCTTTCGTATCCATTCCTCCGGTTAAAAAGAAATCATTTATGTCGGAGTACTAAAGAAGAATATATTTGTGGGAGATGTTGATGATATTTCACAAGTTATAATAATGTATTACAAGTTTCTGAAGGATATAAAATATTATTGTCCTCAGGCGTTAATTTGTAAAATGTAAATAATAATCATCTAAATTTTTTTAATATTCTTATACGTCATGCTTGGGTCATTATAAGACCCTATCCTGAGTCATGATAATCCATCAGGCAATGGGATTATTGACATTGTACCAATCATGCAAGAGGGTTGTGCATTAGTCGGTTTTCTTATGCACAACATAGACATCTAATTCTCAATGGTCTTGGAATTTTATGTGGACTTCATGTATTGGAAACAAATTATCATTATATTAAGAATAAAATGATCTTGTTCATGTATTTAAATCTTCTTACACAGCTTAAAACTTCCACACGCCTCCCATAATGTTCTCATAATTCTCCATCGAGTTGGATGGTAGATTTAGATTTTCCAAAGCTGACCTTTTGCATATTCAAGTGGAATTTTGAACCAAAAAATGCTCACCATCAGAATTTGAGATAAAAGGGGATCAGAAGGCTGTGATCCATGGGAGATGCCATTAAAAGGGGTTGATTCCCATTGATGTGTAAAAAACTCACCATATAGAATGTAAGATGATTAGACATGTGACGAAGACTAGGTTCACACCTATAAATAAGAATTAGAGGTAACCAATATAATACCTTTGACTTTAAACATTATAAGAAACATTTGTCTCATGCACATATGTTATTCCTTTCTACATGAAAAATTGACCCTTGACTACTTCTTTAAAATAGATTCTCGTTCTTTCGTGCATCTAAATTTTCAATATTATTATTATTTTTTTCATCCACTGCCCAATATTACTTGCAATATTTCCTCTTTCATGTCAAAACTTAGATCTTACATTCTTCTTCCTTGGATCCTACAGACTCAATCGAAATTGATGACCACTAGAATGCTGTTGATATTGATGTTGTCGTTGCTACTCTAAGAGCTGGTATAATGGGAAATACTTATATCCCTCAATCATGGAGGGTCATTTTTAAAAATAAAATGCTTATGGGAATGATGAATGAGTCACCAAAGGATTATCTATTGAGCGATGACCTCCCATTGTGGAAATTTGGGCTACTAGAAAAATTTTCCATCCCATATTTTGGGGTTGATGTACTTCGATCATGGTTCACATGAGTTGATGATCTCTCTCATTGGAATGTCACTACTCATAGTAATCCCTCTAGAGAGCATGCTTCAATTTCCATTTATGCACTGAATGGATGAAACAAGATGGTGAAAGGGGATTGGTTAGAGGTAGAAGATTTACCTTCACACTATACCACTACATTCCATATTAGCATGAGGGGCATGTTCTTAGAATAGAAAATGGATTGGGACTTGAGTACAAGAAGAAACTTCACCAGTTAATGGGAATGGAATTATTCAGTTCAGGACATGGGCCAAGATTATGGGGAATATTTGCACAACATCGGGCTATATGAACTGGTGGGGACATTGCAATTACACTTTTACCGAAAATGGGATCTAGTGTGAGATATCCATAGATGATGGTTTCTGGATTCAAACACAGTCCATCTACACCACTAGGAAGTCTACATCAGTCTATGGGACATCCCTTGCATTAGAGAAGTTCCATTCGAGGGCCTCTAGAATGATGAATTCGTTTTGTCAAAGAACACCTGGAATGATAGTCATCACACTCCTCTATTAGAAAAATAACTTTTGGAGGCACTGAAGTAGAAAATGAATCACGCTCCCGTTTTTTGAAAGGTTATACTGTTCAAGGCATGGTTTGACATGTTCCTCAAGAAGGACCTATGAGTTAGGATGCTGGGTCAAGGAAAATAGTGCCCAACAATATTGTAGAGGAAGAGTCGAGGATAATACTTGTTGGTTCTAGAAGAAGGAAAGTATCAAAAGTGGAATTACATCATGGTGGGATACTGGGACCCTCTAGTTTACTATACTAATTTTATTTACACATTTTTGAGTGGGTGGATGATACCGACTAGGGATACAAGGATGGGAACATTTATGGGGATACTGGTGTTGGAATCAATCCAAGTAGATGGTTACATGGCTAACTTGGGGTAGCAATTCTGGATTGATTTTACCTTATATTGGGCCTTGTTATGAGGAAAAACACCTAGAAGGATATAGAGACTCTTCTAGTTCTTAAATTTATTTATTGCGTCATAAATCGGGGGTTAAAAATTCCCAAATGCCATCAGTCCTATGAATGATGGTATGTATCCATCCTTTCTAAACATTATTGGGGTCCTTCTGGTGACACTTGAAGATGCTAGTATTAGTGTTCAGATATAAAACAATGAAAACTTCAACTTCCACCCCTTCACAACTCCAGTTATTCCAATGGTGGAGGACCTACGAGGCTCATGAGAGTAGTGGAAGTATCTGCAGAGTTTCAAAGGTGGTTTTCTGGTGGACCACATTGACATCCATGTCTGCTATGAACCATAAATGTCATCCTATTTCTTCAGGAAATTTTATTGAATTCAGAGAGTAGCAAAGAGAGTCTACATGGGGGTTCATGAAGACAAACACCCCTGTATCCTTCATCAACTGTGGTGCATGTTGGTGACATTGGGATCCAGTTAGACAATTGTGCTACTTCCAACCAACGTTTACTCTTTCCCCTTAATGAAATATGCTAGACAATGGGTGGAAGAATATTTGGAGGAAATCCTATGATAATGTATTCAGGTGAATGAACTAGTGGGAGAGGATCCAGAGTAGCAAGGATGCACGAGGGTTTCCCTTGAGAGGTAGGCTAGGTATTTGGGGTTGCTCAAACTATAATGACGATGGAGGGGAGGTCAAAAGGTGTTGTTTAACCCCAACCTATAGGAGGAGAAGGGTCCTAATAGTACCCACAGGGTCCAACAAAAGAGGCTCCTGAGAAAAAGTTTAGGTATATTTTATAACCAGTTACTTATACTATCTTCACTTCTATCAGGTATTACTAGAGGAAGCTATGGACATTGATGTCAACAGAAGACTTGTGGAAAAAGCTGAAGCGGGATGTGATCGAGTTTCCCAATCTCAGGCCCACTAAGGTCTCGACCAGAGTTAACTTACACTAAAAACATTCATATTTCAATGCTATGGATGTTTTCACATGTCAGTGGTGGGAGTATTAACACCCTTCACTACTATAGATCGTGCTTTTAAAAGCTCTAGAAAAATAATTTTATAGTGGTGGAAAAGCACTAATAATATAATTGAATATAAAGGGGGTTTCCCCATTAACATATTTAGAAAACCACTGATAAAGGGTGTCCTTTATCCATAATAAAAAAATCATGGATAAAGGACCCCACTTTATCAGCACTTTTTTAACATGGATAAAGGACATTTTTATCAGCGTTATTTTTAGCACTGATAAAGGACCACTTTATCAGCACATTAAGTAGTGTTGATAAAGGGGTCCTTTATAAGTGCTCAAAATAATGGTAATAAAGTGTAACTTTATTAGTGATCTAAATAGTGCTAATAAAGGGGACCTTTATCAGTGCTTGAAATAGTGTTGATAAAGGCCTAGCTACCTGTGATGTGATGTTTATATAACATCACACCCACCAAGAACCTACACAGAAAACACACGCACTACCTACATAGTGCACAAAAGAACAAATCAACACACACAAGGGTTTGGAAAACAATTCTATATACATTTCAAACAATGTTTTATATAATTACATTTACAATTATCCAAAAAATAGTTAAAAAAATTTATATTTCATCCTTTGAAATTTGTGATCCCCTCTAAAAAATGTTCACCCATGGTATTAGTTTCCAAAAAAATAATTTCAACTCAAGAAAAAGGTTCCACCTATATAGGAAAATAAAATTTTATGTTAGTAATACTGTAAAAAAATAAATTAGACATTAATCTGATGAAATACATTAATAAAATGGAAAGTTGTAATAAAAAGGACACATTTGGAGTTATACCAGTCAAACCGTACAACGTATTGTGGTGGGGTTGATTTCTATACATCATAAATGAGTTATAGATCATTTTACTAAAATATCAAAACAATCTGAATGGATTCTCTTGGATTTCAGTATGTCCCTTGTTCTTTTACTAAAATTAATATCAAATTTAAATGATATATCTTTATTTATTCCGGTCACATTGTTCATAATATTGAGGATTTATTGATTCCTACATGTCATAAATGACTCATGGATCATTTTTCTAGTATATCAAAATAATCTGAATGGGTTTTCTCAGTTTTCAGTACGACAATTGTGTTTTTTACTAAAATATCATTTCAAACTGGAAACACCAATTTTTAGTCATATCGGTCACATCATGCATCATTTTGAGGAGAGACTACCTCATACACATCACAAAGGACTTACCATTAACTCCCCTAAATTATGAACACTATTGAAGGGTGTTTCTATGGTTTTTAGTGAGTGAAACATTTTTAGATAAAATATTAATTTTAAATTCAAAACAGACACTTTTAGTCATACTAGTCACATAATGCATCAGATTGAGGTGCAGTTGATTTCTATAAATCAAAAATGACTCACAGATAATTTTATTAAAACATAAAACAATATGAATGTGTTTTCTTAGTTTTTAGTATGTCACTTGTTCTTTTTTTACTTAAATTAACATCAATTTTAAATAAAAACACATTTAGATTTATACCGGTCACATCATTCATCAGATTGATGTATGTTTGATTCCTACATATCATAAAAGACTCATGGATTTTTATTATAAGGTACCAAAAAAATACAAATGTGTTTGACCTTTTTTCATCATGTCAGTTGGGTTTTTTATTAAAATATCATTTCAAAATGAAAACATGTTTTTTTGAGTCATATTGATCACATCATGAATCGATTTAATCTGAGACTACTTATTACACATCAAAAATGTCTTAAGAATAACTATCCAAAATTTTGAAGACAATCAGAAAGTGTTTGATTTGTTTTTAGTGAGTGACATGTTTTTACCTAAAATGAAAATCTTAAACTAATAATAGGCACTTTTAGTCATAATAGTCACATCATGCATCAAATTGAGTTTCAGTTGATTCTTACAAATAAAAAATGACTCATGGATTTTTTTCCTAAAGTATTAAAACAATCTGAATGTGTTTGCTTAGTTTTTAGCATCTTAGTTGTTCTTTTTTACTTAAATTAATGTCAATTTAAAATAAAAATAAATTTTTTGATTTATACCGGTCACATAAAGAATTTTATTAACGTGAGATTGATTCCTACATATCAAAACATACCCATGGATCATTTTTATAATTATAAAAATAATCAAAATGTGTTTTCTCAGTTTTTAGTTTGCTAGTTTTATTTTTACAAAAATTATTGTCAATTTTAAATAAAAAGAGACACATTGAGTCATACCGGTCCCATTGTACGTCAGAATGAGGTTCGTTTTATTCCTACACATAAAAAATGACATATAGATCATTTTATTATAGTATTAAAACAATAATAATGTGTTTGATTATTTTTTAGTATGTCAATTGTGTTTTTTTACTAAAATAACATTTCAAACTGGAAACAAAACTTTCTGAGTCATGCTGGTCACATGATGTATCAGTTTTACATGAGAATAATTCAAACATGTCACAATGAATTTATGAATTAGTTTCCTAAATTATGAAGACAATCAGAGCTAGTTTACTTATTTGCGGTGAGTGACACGTTTTGAACTAAAATGTAAATTTTAAACATATAATAGAAACTTGTAGTCATATTAGTAACCCCATTCATCATATTGATATTTGGTTCATTTCTACATGTAAAAAATTATCTATGGATCATTTTCATAATGTATCAAAACAATCCAAATATTCTTTCTCAGTTTTCATTATGTTAGTTGTTCTTTTTTACATAAATTAATGTCAATTTTTTATAAAAATACACATTTGGATTTATAAAGGTCACATCGTGCGATTTATTGAGGTGAGGTTGATTCTTACATGTCAAAAACGACTCATGGATTGTTTTACTAAATTATCAAAATAATCTGAATGTGTTTTCTTAGTTTTAAGTATGCCAATTTTTTTTCTTAATAAAATTAATGCCAATTTTAAATAAAATGAGACACTTTGAGTCATACCAGTCTTACTATGTTCTGGATTGAGGTGAGGTTGATTCGAACATGCCAAAAATTAAATATATATCATTTTCCGAAATAATCAAAACAATCCAAATTCATTTGCTCAGTTTTTAGTATGTCAATTATTTTTTCACTAAAATATCATTTCAAACTGGAAACACACATTTTGAGTCATACTGGTCACATCGTGTGTCAGTTTGACATGAAACTGATTCATACATATCACAATGAACTTATGAATCATTTTTATAATTTATGAAGACAATCCTTGTGATTTTACTTCGTTTTTAGTGAGTGACACTTTTTAAAATAAAATATCAATTTTAAACTGATAACAGTCACTTTTAGTCATATCGGTCAAACCATTCATCGGATTGAGGCGTGGTTGAATCCTATATGTCAAATATGACTGATGGATCATTTTCCTAAAGTTAAAAAATAATTCAAATATATTTTCTGGGATTTTAGTATGTCAGTTGTGTTTTTTTGCTAAATTTATTGTTATTTTAATATAAAAATACACACTAAAAGTCATAACATTCACAACGTGCGTCAGATTTATGTACAGTTGATTCCTACACATCAAAAATGACTTATGGATCATTTTCCTAATGTATCAAATCAATACTAATGAGTTTTATTAGTTTAAATTATGTCACTTGTTTTTCTTACTAATAATACTGTTGATTTTGAATAAAAATAGACACTTTGAGTCTTACTAGTCACACCTTCATTCATTTTATGTACATTATTCCATAAAGTATGCTACCAATTAACTTATAAAAGAATATATATAATCTTTTGAATAGGAGTGTTTTTGAAAATCATGGTAGTACTGAAAAATATAAATACACAATGGATTAATAAAAATGTTAATTGAAATTGTAATTATTTTTGAAAATTCCTCTTCAGGGATGCTGGTTTGTTCATGGAATACAATCTCTTTCATAAATTTACAAACAAAATAACTATAGTCATTATTGTTTTTTTGTTTCAGACACTATAGAAACATTGAGAAATATAAGTAATTTTATTTATAAGTGTTTGGGTAGTGAAATATTAGTATATATACCCCGATTTATATCAATTCGTATTACTTGTGATGTTTCTTAACCTTCTCCCCTAACCAATTCCATGATATAGATGATATTCATGCACAACCATATCATAATATAATCTTTATTAATATATAATATAAATTATTTAACATGATTTTTAGTTCTAAAATGTTGGATATAGTGTATTACAAATTGAGAAATTTCATCATGTGTGGTTAGTTTGTTGGATATCCATCTGGTGAATCTCAGAAATAAATCTATAGAGTAACCAAAATGGCTGCAATGAGCATCCAATACTACCTAAGAACACAACAAAGAATAACCAATGAAATACATTAAAATATATTTGATATGATTAAATTTCATAGTTTTACCCCTGTATCATTGGTATTAAGAAGAGTTTTTCATCCGTAATGTTTTTTAATGATTTCAGTAGGCTTGCCTCTATTTCATCATCATTTTCATATTATTATTTTTGTTTGTTTTGTAGAGGTGACATGAGGAAAAACGATTCCAAATTGATGTTAATGGGGAAATCCCTTCATATGTTTTTTCATATATACACCTACAAAAAATATGAAATGTATTTAGTCATCATTATCATATTATATCAACTTTTGTAAAATCAATTCATGAAAACATACCTCATGAATACATTTAAACTTGTTCTACCTAGCCAATCATACTCTAGGAGTTCAATTAAAATTTCAACACTAATGAAAAATGGAACTCCCCCTTTGTACATATTTTCATTAAAATTAATTGTGTGTGTACCATCGTCTTTTTAAATTTTTATTCCCATGAGCCAGCAATGATAATAAATGCATATATAGAACACGTGGGTTTAATGTGTTTTCAAAATATCATTTTGATTATTTGGTTGATCCTTGAGATTGTTTTGAGCTGTTATTTCTTTTCACCCCCTTCCTTGTGTCCATCTGTAATTAAATTCAATGGTTCCGACATTTCTTCATTAAATGTTAATTATTTATCTTGAAAAAGAAATTGGAAATGAATACCTACATGTTGACATGTTTTTTTATAAACTGCGATGACCCTATGATGAATGTTCCAAAATCATGTACGACCTTATGAATATCTTCATCATCAATTGGAATAGGGAGCTCAACACTCAGCTCATAGGCTATGTTAATCAATACTTTGACATGACCTATTGGAAGTGGTCTTTTCTGTAGCATGGGGTTCTCGATATTGAACTACGTAACCCTCTCTACAAGGCGAGGGGTGGGGTTGATAGATATAAGTCACTTTCATTTTAACCCTTCAAAATATCAGTACAATAACGGTATCCGTGTCTATCCGATTTAAAATTCATAGAAAATAATATTAGAACATTGATTACCTCAGCTAAGAAATGTTTTTTAGGGGAATGGCTCACCTCAAAGCTAGTGGGGGTGGGGCAGTATCCTCACATGCTAGTCGTTCTTGAGTTGTTTCTTCTCTTTTTCCCCCATCATAAAATTTTCCATGAACTATCATTAAAATTTTATATGTTCTTAAAGGATAACTATTCTTTCTCCCATCATTTTTATATCTTCACTTTCATCCACCTCTTGTCTTTTTCTCAAAAAATGATCGGGGTGTCACCCAAAAACCAGCACCTTTGACGCATCTATATGTTTTTGGCTACTTCAAGGCCACCAAATGTATTTCTGCATCCAGTTAGGATCCTTCAGATTCCTTTGAATATTTTATATAGAAAATATAAGAAAAAAAAGTATTCATTATAAATAATATCAATTTAAATCAAAACAAATATTTATTATTTCATACTTACACATGTTTCCATACGTTTTGTGTGCTTTCAGCTATTATTATCCCATATTTATTTAAATGTACCTCCTTCCATATCACTTTACATGAGATGAAGGTGATGTTTGATTTGGATTCATTAATCTGCATATAAATAGAAGAAAATAGTTATGGTGTTGTTTTATGACACCTAAAATTATTACAGTAGATTTAAAATACATACCAAAATTTTTTCATGTGAAGAATAACCCATTATTTCTTTACAATATGGTTGCGTTGATTTTGTAGCTCATTCCTTATTTTCAACACTTAGTTTCAATTTCATAAATATAAAACTGTCAATAAAAGTGATAAATACATGTATCATCCAAAAATGTATTTCCAAACACAATGTACTCAAAAATAATGCTCTGCATGATAGTAAGTAAACACATCCCATGCTCCTTGGAGGAGGTGGGAGAATGTTTATTTTACCTTCAGCATCATTAATGTAATATCTTGTTAAAATTGTGAAAAATCCACTATTAATCCTTCTAGAAACACTTAATACATAGTACATATCCGAGTCATCCACTATAAATGCACTCTACAAGGGATAATAAAGACCAATTCAATGTTTCATTGTTGTTTTAGTAAATTAAAGAAATTACATCATAATGTTACCATAATATTTCCCCACTTCATTGTCTTAACCCCGATGACAGCATTGTGTGATGAATGTACATCAATCAGCACAAGTTTCTGTGTGAAAATTCTATGTAACTTCTGAACATGTCCTTGTTGGGGTAAACATGATGGCCCCGCTTATTCCATCTAACATCATATTTAATGCCTTTCGCTTTTTTCCCTTATTTATTTTTGCTAAATCCATCAAAATATGTCGCTCCTATTTTTTCTACACTCCCAGTGTTTCATTTCATACCATTCCATAGTTTCAACATCATTAATATGTTCTTCTATATTGCTAGCATCGACATGTGTTGATGGTGGTAGTACCTATTCAATGGGACCAATAGCAACAATAGGTTGAGAAATTTGTTTTTCCTCTGCACTCTGAGTAGTATCAGTTTGAGAGACATGTTGTTCCACTACAATGCATGTAGTAGCAGGTTAAGAGACCTATTGTGCCTCGAGATTAGGAGCATCATCACGTGAAGAATCCATTATCTGTAGAAGTGTTTTAAAATTTAATTTAGATTACATAAAAGTATCAATAAAAATAATAATTACAAAATGTAACATGATTTATATTACACAAAATATATAACCAGATTACTAAACACAATTTTTTTAAAGGCTGGCAGAATTTTACCCCTCTATCAACTACCCAAATCCCTTCATTGTTGTCTCCTCTGAAATACAAAACACTTTCTACATTGGGACTACTTTGAAATGATTGTGATGTCCCAATGAGAGGTTCATCCAAAATTGAATTTTCATCTGGCCCTTTATTGTTTTTGGTCGATAACAAAACAATTGAAAACTTTTAGTTTTTGGGATCTATAAAATAAAATACTTGTACTTCCTGTGTTTCTATTATAAACGGTATATCTTTGTACCCTTTCTTACTAACATCAACTTTGAAGAATCCTAACTCATCTATTTTATCAACGCTCCTATTATCAACAAACTTTCATTGATAAATCATCACTTAGATGTTCGTATAATCCAACTCTCATATTTGTTTGATGATGCCAAACTATGAAATATTAATACCAATCGGATTTATATCCTTAGCATCAGAAACATGCATAGCTTCAACCACAACTGTAAATATACTATTCTTCATGGTACTATCTTCATTATCTTCTTTAGTATAGAATGCATAACCATTAATTACATTAGAATTGTAAGATAATACATATAGGCTTCGTCCTCTTACTATCCATCAAAGTGGTTATAAAATTGATCCTATATTTTTATCTGACTCCTTAAATATATGGTCCCAAAACCATCCTATAAACTCTCTATTATGTGTATTTGATATCCATTTTCATCCCTTGATGGATTCAAATTCCTAAATTTTTTTTTGGGTTTTGACATATGGGATAACCTAGAAACTATTATGAAAAATATAATGGTTTTCCTACCCCTGATCTATAATGTTGATTGTGACAACCTCTCTTCTAGAAATTATCTCACCTACAAGCCCCCCAATGTGATGAGATTTCAGTAGACCAATTATTTACAAACACGATAGGTATTAAATAAAGAATTCAATGACTTACTCAACAATATATCGCTCTGCAATACAACCCTCGATCCGAATTTTATTTTGACATACCCTTTCAAAATCATCATATACTGTTCAATGGGGTACATCCAAATATAGTGTACATGATCATAGAGTAGAATATCTCTCACCAAGTGAACCATCAAATGAACTATCATATCAAAAAATGTTAATATGATGAATATTTCCAATTCACATAGTATGATAGTAATTTCTCTTTCCATACTCGACAAATTCTTTGGGCCCATAAATTTACTACATATATCTTTGAATAAGAAACAAATCTTCATTAATGTATAATAGGACTTCTTGGGAAATATGTACCATAAAGCTATAAGAATTATGTCTTGCATCAAAAACAGAGCATTCAATTGATTTTAGACCCTTTAAAATTAAATCGTTTTTTGAAATGATGTTCTTGATATTGGATGAATACCCCTCTACAAACTCTACATCATTCAATAATATGAAAAACTAATATATCATCTTCCTAGAAAGATTTTACAATGATGGAGGAAGAAAAGCTCATTTTTCACCCTTCACTGGTGCCAACTCTTATCGTATTCCCATGTCAACCATGTCTAACATAGCCTATATTCCATCCTTAGTTTCGCTGGGTGCATTTAGCAATGTGTTGATGACACTATCACATACATTTTTTCAACATGAATAACATCAAGAAAGTGTCTAACATACAAACAATTCTAGTATGGTAATTCAGAAAAAAATAGATCCCTTCTGCCAACTAGTTTTCATAAGGTTTCATAAAAATGGTTTATGAAAATCAGTTCCCACATATTTTACTTTCTCAAATAGTTGATCACCTATTAGTGGAGATGGTTTTGTACATTCTTTTAAACATCCATCGAATGATGTATTCCAAGATCAGTACTTATGTCATCAAGGTAGAAATATGTGATGTCCTAGAAACACTATTTTTGAGGAATGATTCAACCAAATTGACTGTGTACCTTATTCTCATAAGGGACACTCATGATTTCCTTTATTTCTATACCCTAAAAAAATTCCATAAGTTAAAAAGTCATTTATTGACTAAAACAACATGGATCTCAACATGAAATATTCATCTGTATATGAATCATAAGACATAACACTTCAATCACACAATAATTTGAAATCATCGATCAATGGAGCCATATAAATAACAATATCGTTCCTCGGTTGTTTCGGTCTTGATATAAGCATAGATAGCATGTTCTGTTTTTATTTTATGCATAACTATAGTGGAAAGTTATAATTTACCAACATTACCAGCCTTGTACTATGAGTGATTCTTTGAAAACCAAAAGGATTCACTTCATCTATAGATAACACAAGATGAAGGTTTCTCAGCTCGTTTCCAAAAACCAGATACTCATGATCAATTCTCTTCCACTAAAAAGAGTATTCTTGGTGATGCAGTTTCCCATATTTATTTCTTCTATCTTCATTCCACGTCAATTTCAATGTGGTCTCTTTACTTTCATATAGGCACATAAACCTTGGAATGATTGGAAAGTACCATATAACTTCCATAGGACTGTATTCATCATTCTTGTATCAAGAATCACCACAATTTGGGAATAATATAAGTGATTTTTGGTCCTTGAGAAATAGCATACAATCATTCAAGAAGGCATATATTCCTTCAGAGATCTTACCCACCAAATGTAGCATTCATTTGGCATCGTATTTTTAGATCGGGAGCACATTTTCTTCTGGGAACATGTCATTCAAGAGAGAATGTAATTCTATAAAACTAACACCACTCCATCTATTGCATTCTTTCAAATTATACATCATTAGTATGGTTGACAATGCTATATCTTTTTTGAAAGAACCATACAAAGTAATATTTTCACAACTATTTAACTGATCAAACAATTTTGGGAAATCACAAAGTTCATCTTCAATTGTCATTGTCATTTATTCCGTATGATCTTCATCATCATTCACATCTGTAATCACATCCTCAATACAAACTTCTTCATTATACACACATGTAATCATTTCAGATGATCCATAAAACACATTTTCATCCGAGCCACTAGCTAAATTTTCATTTTCCCCATGTTTATTACAACATTATTAACTGAGATATATTCCATGACAGATCAAGTGTTTTTCCAAATCCTCTAGACTAACTTGTCTTGAATAAAAAAACATAAACATAGATAAAGGATTTGAGAAGGGTCATAGGCATGATCTTTTGAAGACATGATTAACTATTTCACTCCATCTTCACACTCACTTATCAAATGATTAGCATCCACAAATTATTTATTTATATCGACCCTACTTGATTCTATGATATTAGTATCTAACAAAATAAATAAAAAAAAATTAATATAATGTAATGGTTTTCCTAATTCTATAAATATCTAAACTTAAATGATTATGAAAGAACTATAGTTCAAATTTCCTTCAAAAACAATTTAAAAAATTACACTTGAAATCCCATTAAAAAACCAAATATTTACACAAAGTTTTCTTTAAAATAAGATGCAATTTTTAAAATAAATCAATCTGTTGAAAACACTATTTCAAAAAACCATAATTCATTTTTTAATGCATTCAATACAACATCATGACCCAAAAATATTAATCATTTCAAATGATGGAAATCCCTATAAGAAACATTTGAAAAAACCTCAATCATTTTAAAATATCCACTTCAACATTTCCACAAAGACATTGATCCCAATAGATACACATTATAAAATATACATATAACACACCTCGATTCATTCCAAATCAATCATTGTCATATGATTCCATCACATTATTCCAAAGGTAGGTGTAATAATAATAATATGCATAAGAATTTTATATTTTTCTCCCCACCATTGGATACTTCTTATCCATGATTTCATTGTCTAGTTATATCAAATATCCTTGACCACAACACCAGAGTCCCAACGGATATGTTCCATAGTCAGTGACTACACTCGCAACCATGAAACACTCATGTCCCAGTTTACTACAAACTTTATATTATCCCAATAATATTTGGATCACACCAAATAAATTGGTTTTGCACCCCAAAAAATGTATATGTCTCTTATATAGAGTACCATTGGTTACTTCATTTATAAATACACCTACGATAATATATAAGCATGAACCCATTGTATAATAAAAAATTTCTCAAGTGTCATTCCTTTCACATAAATAATTTCTATACGCCACTCATCACTAGAAGAAACTCTGTTTCTTTCCCAATCCTTTTAAGTACATCATGTCTCAAGTAAAAATAAGAAATGAAATATGGTACTAAACTAATAAAGGGTAATATTTTCCATATTCAATTTCCAAAAATCATTAATAAGTGTTTATAAATGAAATTACAATGACTAGTCATTCAAAAATTCTTAACTAAACTCATATTAGTAACCTCTAGAATGAAAGTGGTGATAGTATCATTATAAGTCTCAAGAGAATTCTTACCTCTCCAAAAATCATTCATGAGGTTAACAACAAAATGTCCCAAAATTTTCTAGAGCCTTTTAAATAATATTTCATAATGAAAATCTAGGTTTGGTACCTTTGATGGGTGCATAAACCTAAATGTCATGACCTCTTCATAACATAGAATATCAACAGTTAATAATTCATTCATATAACTTGTTAACATTGTAATAATATAATAATTTACATATTTAGATATCAAATTATTCAGAGAAGAAAAAATGATTTGATAATCACTTGAATTATATCATTTTTCCCTTTGAGGGGATCCACCATAATGTTCTTGTAGGTGGAAGGATCCATTAGATGTGTTGTTATGGTTATATGACTAGGGTGTCTAGAAAGTGTCTCATGTAGCTTTGGATAGGTAGGGATAACAAAATATATATTTTCCCTATAACTCAAGTTACACCTTAATATAAATAGAAATTCATTCCCCTGTGAAGTATGATTTTCATCCAAACAACCTAAATTTATTGTGGTGTGCTTATTCTATTTTTGTCATGAATTTATCCTTTATTTATCATTTTAATTAGGGGGATGTATTTTGAAAACCATGAGGTTACTGGAACTAGAAGTTGGAGATCTGATGTAGTGATTTAGTTTTATATTTACTTTTATGTTATGGTATATTAGGTTTGGATATTTGTTTCAATTCATGTATGTTCAATAATTTATTTTGTTATCCGCAAGTTTAGTGGGTTTAATTTAAAGTTCAGGAGTTTATCATTAGGATTATTGACTTGTACCAAATCCAACTAGTGGTATCAGTTATTTTTCTTATTCCACTATTAGTTACCAAAGGTATTAAAGGTTTGATACCTAACATATAGTGAATATTTTATCAAGACCCGATAGAATGTCTTGGTTTCAAGACTATTGGTTTTCCTCTAGTGAAGTGGTTTTCTAAGATTTAGTGGAACTGAACTAGTAAAAAAGTGGTGGTTCCATTGAAATAGGTAAGGTTTGGATTGATATTAAATGGTATAGGATTCAGACTTTGGGGGAAAATTCCCTTCATACTCTTGGAGAGTTCAAAAGTAACATTGATTTTGAAATAGTTATAAGTGAGGTGTTCAGTATAATGGAAACCCATGAGATGAAAGCATTATAATTTTTTTTAAAAGGTGTGTCCAAGAGAATATGGATCCATGCAGGAAGAAGTAAATTCCTCAATGATGTTGATCCTTAAATGTGGATGTGTAGTAGAGGGAGGGGTCATGGAGTATGATTGGTGGAGGTTTTGGTGCAACAATGGTTCTCGTTGGGAATGTATCAATTCCAAGAAAGGGATGCATTTTGATCCATATATAAGGAGAGAATATTGATTCTTAGTAAGTGTGGGGTTGTAATCCCATACTATGGAGAGTATATGAATGTATAGTATGAAGATGTACTAGGTCTTTCCTAAGTAATAGGGGTTCTCATGATAAATGAAATTGAGGAGATCAAAATCAATCATGAAGTCAATCACATAAAATATGAATGATGTAAAAAAACTATTAATCACACCTCTAAACACCATTCACTGAAATGACCCCTTTTTACCCATGTATAACACATTAAAAAAGAAAATCAAACCAATATATATTACCATTAAAAAACAAATATAATATAGATAAAATGTTCCCAAATAAAGAATATGCGAAGGCCTCTTTGTGATGGGCACTACGTGATATGCAGCGATGTATTGAAACAAGAAGTATGTGGACCTACTGGATGAGAATCTCATATGTTATAATTTTTTTTGAAGCTACCATTAAAAACATGGGTCTCATGCATTGATATCATAAAAAATCCAAAATCAAACCATTTCCATAAAAAATTAAATAATCCATTAAAAAATTTATCACAGTGGGTAAAAAAAATGGTCATTTAAAATAAAAATTTGAAATTTATAAATCAACCCCATTTTAAAATCATTTTAAAATAACAAATCTCACTCTAACATATCAAAACATAATTTTATTGAACTGAAAAACAAATCGAGATTATAATACAACACACACCATTTGAACCATTTCAAAAATCCTTATGATCATTTCACAAAATCATAATACATGAAAAATTACATTTAAATCCTAGAAAAATGAGATTTTAAAGAGAAACCATTGATTCCAAGATCAAAAGACAATAAAATAGTTTAAATTATCACATGGATATCAAATATATTCATAATATCAGAAAAAATGGATATATAAAGAAAAATAACACTTTTAAATAAAAAATGAAACAATTGCATCAAAAAATCAACTTGGAAGAAAATAAACCAAGATAAAACATGCCGCCTTCAATGGTGACCAAAAAAATATGAAAGAAGACCTCTATTACAAGACCTAAACTTCCAAAACCCCAGGATTGAAATATCCCAAATGATCCCATCATTCACGGGGGATTAAAATTGGAACAAAACCCAAATGATCCATGCAATATATTTATTTCTGTGTGTATAAATAATAGAGTAAAAATGCACAACTGGGGAGGGATCCACAGCGATATGATTTAGTAGAAGTGGAGGAGGAGGGTTTACAACAATAGAGTAGTGCTTCACGGCAGTAGTGATGAAGGAGGAGTCATCAACCAAGGAGGATGAGGATGCGACAGAGGCGGTAGAGGAGACCTTCATAGCGGTGGAGGAGGACTTCACGGTGGAATAAGAGGAGGAGGAGGTGGTGGCAGTCGAGGAGGAGGGGGAGGCAACGTTAGGGTAAGGCTTCTAGAGAGCTTGAGTGGTGTGAAGGAAGGAGAAGACTATTACAGTTCATTTAGAAAATTGGCAAAGCATCTGTGAGTGATAGCTAAAAATCACTAATAAAGGTATGTTTTATCAGTTCTAAATTAGAAAGCACAGATAAAACATATATTTATTAGTGCTTTTTAGAGTTGATAAAGGCCTAACTTTATCAGCGTTAAAAAAGAACTGATAAATCTATAATGATAATAAATTATTTATATTTTTGTATATATTTATAAAATTACATGTATAACAAATAAATAAATATTTATTTATAATAATTACTATAAATATATATATTCTTTTATATTTATATATTTATTTATCATTATAAATTTATAATAAATATATGCATTATATTTTGAATTTCATCTATTTCTAATGTTTATTATAAATATATATCTGTATTTATTTATAATTATAAATATAATTATTTGTATTTATTTATAAACATTGGTATATATTTATAAACATATTTATTTAATTATATATAAAATTTTATATGAAAATAATAAATTTATTTTTTATAAATTAAAAAATATTTAAATAAATAAAAATTTATTTTTAATTAACAATTATAATAAAAAATATTTATTTATAGTTGTAATTATAAAAATTTAACAAATATATTTATAATTTTATAAATATATATATAATTAATATATGTATTATAATTTTTATATTATTTAAATATATCTACATTTATTTAGATTATAATTATATCTAGTTGTACTTATTTATGAATATTTGCATATAAATATATATAATTAATATATTTACTATAATTTTTTAATTATTTATAAATATCTATATATTTATTTACAAATATTTGTATATATTTATAAATATATTTATTTAATTATATATTTATAACATTATAAGTTGTATAATAAATGTATTCATTATAATTTTATAATTTATTTATTTATTTATAGTTATAATTTACTATAAATAAATATATTTTTAAATATTTGTATATAAATATAAATATAAATATAAATATATAATTATAAAATATGTATTTATTGTAATATTATAATTATTTAAATATATATTGTTATAATTATAATTACAAATACATATATTTAAAAAGTATTTATATATATTTAAAATTTAATAATTTTAAATATATTAAATATATTTATCATTTAAATATATTTAATGTAATTTTATAAGTATTTTTGAGAACAAAATATTCATATAGGTAACATGAATTACACATATTCATACATAATAAAAAACGAGGCATCACATATATGGACAAAATGTATAATAAGAAGGGTGTAATGTATAAATTTACATTCATGATGACACATAACATATATGCACGTATGATCAATATATTTATTGACCAAATTCATTAGAAACACATATATATTTAATAATTATATATATATATTTAAAATATAAATATATATTAATTATAAGTAATATAAATACATTAAATATATTAAATATAACCAATATAAAAATATAATGAATATAAAAAATCTAATATATCCAATAATTCTAACAAATACAATAAATAATATTGAAAATATAATTTATATAAATCCAATAAATCTAATAAATATATTTTTTATTAAATGAAATTTATTTAGATTGTATAATTATATATTTATATATAATTATAATCTTTGGAATACATTTTTTAAAACATTATATATATATTTTTGAATTATTAAAAAAAATTATTAATTATAAACATGAATTTATTATTTAATGTATACAAATAAACATTATTTTAGAACAACAAATAATATTATTATTTATTCAAAACTTTTATCAATGTTTAAAATACTGTGGATTAATGACCCCTTTATCAGCGATAAGAAAAGCACTGATAAAAGGTACACCTTTATTGGTGCTTTTCTTAGTACTCATAAAGGGTACATTTATTATCATTTTTAGATAATGTTGATATAGGTCACCCCTTTATCAGTGCTTTCTGCTTAGCCCTGATAAAACAAGACTCTTTCCTTGCTCCGTTTTGTGGTAGTATTTTCACCATAATACAAGTTATGTTTAGTGATGAAGAGGATAAGGAGGAGGTGAAAACTATTAACGCCCCATCGACTAACGAGAAAAAAGTTGAAGAGAAGGAATATAAATCTAGTTATGAAGAATCATGGGGAATGGATTCCCATTATGGGAGTATTTAGGAAAGTGGTGAGATTATAGAATCCAAAGAAGATGACTTGGCTGATTACCATGGGGAAAGCCTTAACTCACTCGCATCCTTGAAACATTCCCTCTCACAATCTATACTATCTATCTAAAACATTTTCTACAAAAGAGAATCTAAACAAAGGTAGAGGGGCCCCTGCTAAAATGGGGGAAGGTGCACTGATGGGTGTGGAGGAGCACAATCTAGGGCCTGCACTTGGGGCTGGAGCGGCTGGTGGTCAGTCAATCGAGGCGATCAAGTTAGAGACATCATAACCTCATTACCTTCCTATTATCTATGGGGGTAAACATCATAGAATCCCAATGGTGGCACCAAATAATAGAGAGGAAGCACGCCTGAGACCGATTATCATCAAGATTCATCATCCTCAATGTAAGATTAGATCTTATAACATGGAGCCATAATTTGATTTCCATGGAGCCTTTTCGACAACGCGTGTGTCTACTCATGCAGATCGTGGTTGATCAACACAAGAGGAGCCAATAATAGTCATCAAAATACCCAATGATGATAGGTATCCTATGGTTGAATTTTATTTCATGAATCTGGAGCTTAATCTATCGATGATCAACACTCGTAAGTCCCTTTCTTTAATAGAGTCATACCCATCATTTTTCGATCAGATTGGTTGATGTGTTACATTCTTGAATACTGCCCAAGGAAAGGTGCTCCCAGAAAGAAGATGAGGTAGAACATCTAGTGGCCCTTTTATGGTAGTCACACAAGTTCATGAAGATATGGTCTTCCAAGATAATCCATCCATGGTCCTCATTGGATAATCAACTGTAGCTATGAGTGATTCCCCTGGTAGGGCATGACTCGAGGCTGTCATAGACAATATTTTCAATTTAGGGTCAATTGAAGATGATTAGTGTCATGATATTTAGCTTATATTATATGAGAGTATTTCAGAGGAAGATCCTATTGCAAACCTCCATACATCTTTTTTTGAGTATAATCCTGCACCACCTAAGGAGATGGAATATTCCAATCTAAATGTAGTTGAAGATAATCACATAATCTTAATCAGGACAAGGAAGTTCATACGATTCTTCCTAAAATATACATCAAAACCAAAACTAATGGTCTAAATGTGGTCTATTTACTATTGGATGTGTAATATTTTTGTCATAGGGGATTATCCAAATGTTCTTCACACATTGGTTCATGATTTTAACATTTAGTGGGTGCATGAAGGAAACCAACATCTAGACATTTCATAGAATCAAGAGAAGTGCAACATAATTCACAATCTCTATGAAGTCATTCAGAGGATCCAATGTATGGAAGATCAAATTAATGATCATTATTCATTCATCTACAGAAAATTAGATAACATCAATAGACTGAGGGATGAGATGGAGGAGGTCGAGTGGAAAATGAGGAATGAATCACTTGAAGTAGCCGACATTCGGGTTGAGCAAGAACGACCACAAATCAGAACGATTGAGCTTCATCCAATGGATAAGGACATGTAAATCAAGCTCACAATATTGCAGCAGGCCTTGGATTCCATGCACCAGAGGTTGGTAGAGCTGCAACATTGAATCACTAGAGCAGGGAAATATGGAAATTTTTTCCAAGACTCATGAGTGGCTCCAACATGTAGATGACCCTTTCTATATCCATAAAATGTTTGTTTTATTCTAAATTTTTTTTTGTAATGACACACTTCATTTTTTTTTAATTATCACATTTTGATCATATTTTTGAGACAACTAGTGACCAATCCCTAATCTCACATGAGTCATGATCTATGTAAGAAACAAGGGAAGACCATATGACTTCTCATTAGTGTGATACTTCTATATAATCATTGAATTCTCAGGGGGGTTTTCTATTTTTGACTGATCGACATGGGTGTTTGGGATTGATAGAGGCTATGGACGGAGAATATAGATCCTAGAATAACCAATTTTCCTTTCCAACATGCTTTAGTGCTTGAATGGGATAAATATAGGGGAGTTCAATTTGATCAAAACAATTGGTAATGACAAGTGTGAATCAAAATGCGCAAAATTTTGAACACAAGGAGAGTGGAAGGGTGATAGAAGATAAATTCTTACCATATTCAAAAATATAGACTCCCCACTGTTATCCTGGGATTAGGACAAAAAAATGAGGTTCAACTACTGAACATGTTTGAAACACTGAACTAGTATCAGAATGTCATCCAAAGTATTTATGGATGTTTGCATAGGATTGGAGGGGAGCCAAAGTGGAATGATACCAATCCATTAGGTGTTTCTTTTAGATGTTTATGAGTATGGGGATCCAAATAAGGGGCCTTCAAGGTATGGAAATAGAGTGATAGAATCATCAAATGGATTCCGAGACACTTTGAATTACACCACTTTGTCTTAGATCACACTGGTGTAAGTGTATTGGACTGAACAAAGATCAAACACATCATCTAGGGGAGAACTATCTCAGATAATGAGTGAGGGATGAAGGAAGATGGGAGATATGGTAGATGACCAGTACCAATGTAAAGGGCCTCAGGGAAGGGCCTAAGACTGATTTTTAGTCTTACATTGTGAAAAAAATAAAGAATAAACATGCATTTTATTGTCATACGATGAGGAAAAAAGGTTGTAAAGTTTAATTGTCTTGTGACCAGGATGTGTCTCACAATTTAATGTCCTGTAACTATGAAACTACGTATATTTTAAGGTTGTATGGATTGGACTATGGTAAACAATTTAAATTAATTTCGGACGGACTATGATCCTTAGTTTAGGGTCATACATTTCAGACCATAGGATGCTCTGAATAGATAGGTGTAATGCGGAGAGTTGACAAAACTAATGTGAATGAGGGCCAATTAGGGACACCAATACATAAAAAAATTATCAGGACAATTATCACATTGTTTAAGGTCATAAATTTTGATAATGGACATGTATTTTAATGTCATAGAGCTCAGACCAAGGTTTTAATATCCCAAATAGACATGTGTGGTGTGATGGAGTGAGAACCCCTATATGAATAAGGGCCCTAGGGGACCCAAACTCCTCTAAACATATCCATTGGGAGACAACTGACAAACAATTTAATGTCATGATGTTTGGACTTTGTAACAACCTGAAATTTTGAATAAATCTTGTTTCCTAATTTTATGTGTTATTTTATTTTTTATACTCAACAAAAATGTTTCATTTGATAACATGAGTATAATTAAAATGATACTGTTGGTTTTTGACTGTTATATGACCATTGGTCAATATGACCACTAGAAACTAAACGTTTTGATTATTGTCTCTAAATACAAGTAATATTGGTTAATTAATATAGAAAGAAGATTCGATGGCCTCACCCAGTAGTCTTGGACCAATCGAAGCCCATCTAACAGAACTTGGGAAGGAGGTAGCACCACTGGGCTTTGCTCTGGACCAAACCCAAGCTGAACTTCATCGTATAAATCTAGAACGGGATCGCCTTCGCGAGAAGTTCAAACTGATAGAAATGACTACTCGTGCGATGTTGGCCGAGCCTCCCTCGGATTCTCTCACCTTAGCACACCTTACACTTAGGTCCTATGCTGGTGTGATAAGGGGCTATGTAAGGAGACCGTAACTGCCTTGTGTAATCCTTTTTTTTAAATAAAAATTGGGATTTCTTCTTATGATGAAGTTTATGAATTTTTAAATGACCGGATAAATATAGCATGCATATTTTTGATGAATTTTAGAAAAATGATGTTTTAAAAATGGTTGTGTAAACCTTAAATAATTAAAAATGTGTAATGATTTTTGAAAAATGGTCTTCTACAATTATGTTTAGTACGAAATTTAGAGTCTAATAAGATCAACTTAATTTTTGATGAATAGTAAATTATGAATTGTGATTTTATGATTAGGATTAGTAATGTGTCCAAATGGATTAGTAATCCCACTTAAAGAAATTATTAATATAATCTAGGCACCTTGATTAAGTAATGTGATTCAATAAAATGGTTAAATAACAGTTTCATAAATCATTATTCAACTATTAGTTTTTTCAGGTGAATAGTGTTTTTTATTTAAAAATTTAATTAAAAATATTTAGATAATTATTTTTATAAAATGTATTTCATTTTTGAACTCAGAGCACCGATATTATGCTATGGTAATTTTTGGGGTTTTTTCTGAGAAAGTTGAATTTTCGATGAATAGTGAAAATACAGTTTTTAAGTTACGGGTGTTTAATGACATCATTAAATGATGCATTAAGTTTGTAATCAATATGTTCGAATTATGAATAGTGAGATAAGGTATGAGGTGTCCCAAGTGGACAATACCATGGGCAAATACCATGGGCAAGCCCATGGTTTTTCCAAAACCACTAATGAGGTGTCCCTTTGCCATTAATGCCTTGTCCCCTCACTTTCCCTATAAATACCAAGCCATCCTCTCATCCATTCGACTCCCCACTCTCCCCCAACGAAGTTCTGGTCTCATTACCTCCCAAGGAGTCCTCCCATGGTGCCCCCATGCCCTCAAGGTCCCAACCTTTGAGTTTTAAGAGTTATGTTTTAAGGTAAGGGATCCGACCTCTCTCTTTCATTTCAAGTAATCTCTTTTATGTCATTCCTTTTATGATCCATGTTATTATGTTGGAGGATGTTATTTTATACTCCCCTTACTGAACTTTTCATGTTCATATAATGAGAGATCCCTTCTTGCTCTCATTATTTCGTTTTATTAAGTTTTAAGTGGTGCCGTTAGGCTGCCGAAATTTTTGTAACAGATTCTTTCTCCCTTCTCATTTTTCAAGATCTATTTTCATGTAAAGTATTTCAAGTTACTTTTTATTATGTTGGGGTATGATCTATAAATTTATCATACTGATCTTTTATGATCATATGATGAGAGACCCCATTTTATCGCTTCAATTCAGTATTTTGAAGTTTTAAGTGGCGTCGTTAGGCTGCAGAATTTTGTAGTGGTTCTTCACCCTTCTCGTTTTGAAGTTCTACTTTCATGTCAATTATTTCAAGTTCCTTTTTGTTATGTTGGGGTATGATCTCTATATCTATCATACTGGACTCTTATTTTCATATGATGAGAGACCCTATTTGATCTCTTCAATTCAGTATTTTGACGTTTTAAGTGGCGCCGTTAGGCTGCCGAATTTTTAAGTGGTTCTTCACCCTTCTCGTTTTGAAGTTCTACTTTCATGTCAATTCTTTCAAGTTCATTTTTGTTATGTTGGGGTATGATCTCTATATATATCATACTGAAATCTTATGTTCATATTATGAGAGACCCTATTGGATCTCTTCAATTCAGTATTTTGAAGTTTTTAGTGGCACCGTTAGGCTGCCGAATTTTTAAGTGGTTCTTCACCCTTCTCGTTTTGAAGTTCTACTATCATGTCAATTCTTTCAAGTTCCTTTTTGTTATGTTGGGGAATTATCTCTATATCTATCATACTTAACTCTTATGTTCACATGATGAGAGACCCTATTTGATCTTTTCAAATCATTTTTGTTGAAGTTTAAGTAACGTCGTTAGGCTGCCGAACTTTCATAAGAGAAATCTAATTTTTTTATTCCTTCCATGTTTTTCATTTCAAATGGTATGTACTTGAAATTTGATTACCATGATCATGTATCCTTCTTATTCTTTCCATCTAATATTTTATGGGTCATTTATGAATGTTTGACCCATTTTACCTCTCTTTTTAATGTCTTCTAAAACCTCGTAACATAGCCGTTATGCTGCAGAATTTCCGTCTCAAAATGTATCTCTCTTTTTCTAAAGTTATTTTATATTATTAAGTGAATACTCAAAGCTATTTATTATAAAGGGGTATTCACATATATACCAAAATGTTCTATTTTAAATACTGGGATTTACATACATGAGACCCACCTTCCTTTTATATGGGTTTTAAAGTGATGTAAAGATCATGTCTTTAAAGCAGTTTTTAAAACGTTATGACTATGAAATGAAACCCATTTATTTTATTCTATATGGGTTATTTATGAAATTTTTGATGATGATATATGTGGATCACATGATAATAAATACAAATTTAAGGGTGCGCCCTGATAGCGCTCCAATGCATTGGGTAATGATGTAACCACTAGAGATTACAATTTTCACGATACCTTGGTGAATAACCTTGGTAATTTTCAAATGACACCTTGGGGATGGACCTTGGTGATATGTTCATGATTGTCTATGTTAAATTATGTAGCCACATTTTCAAGTTAAGAAAAATGTTATTTTTATTATTATATGCCTCCTTATTTCATTCTCATGCCTTAGAGTTCTTTTTCATGACCTTATTGAAGTATCTCAAGTTCACATGTAAAATGTTTCTCTTGTTTTCCTTACTGGGTTTTTTGCTCACCCTTTCTTTTGATGTATGCTCCCAGGTTATGTGATGTATTAAGGAACCTAGGATGAACATGAGGAGAAGCATTTCAAGTGTTTTAGAAGAATGTTTTATGTTTTCATGTTTAAAGTTCCTAGTTTCCAAGACACTAAACCTTAAAGATCCTTGGTTTTGTAAAATGTAATGAAAGTTTATGTGATAAAGAGGCGGGATTCTATAGTTGGTATCAAAGGATGGTTTAGTTATTTGTGGAAATTAGGAGATGAAAAATCTAGGAAGAACCCTATAGAAAAGTTTAAATATAGGAAATCTTCTTGGTATTTTGGTGAGTATTGAGTAAGGGGTTTCCAAGAAAATACATCCCTGTCTGGATACGAGCAGGTAGAGGTGGCTCTGACACAGATGTACATAGGGGTAAAACCTGAAAACAATTCTTTGAGCTAGACTCGAATGGGAACTGGTACACGACAACGGGCCTTGCTGCACTCTTGGTTACGACACTCCCGGGGGATATGCTTTGGTAAATTCATAAGCTTAGTATGAACCATTATTAAAGGAACAAGGATAAAACAAAATAAAGATTCACATAAGAATATATGATCATGGATAACCTAGATTGGAACCTAGGGGATCACAAGTTAGGATATACTTTTATTCTACATGTTTATCCTTTTATGCTTAAAGTTTCCTTTTCATGATTATTAGCTAAGTAAATAAGCTCCTAATTATAGTTTCTTTTCTTAGTTAATGGCGGGAAATGGAAGAACATGTCCCAAAAACCAATGTGATAGGAAATGCGACGATTGTCATATTAATATGATAGAGATTATTAGGGGGTTAAAAAATGATTATTATTTTGGAATATGTTCACTATTTTGGGGACCCTATATGATCGAGGTAAATATATTACTACGGTTTTTTCATTGAGGAGTAAGGTTGACTTATATTTTGAAGAATCGATGAATTTATGGTGGACTTCTAGTAATTTAGGTTACTTATGGGAATGATTAACCTATCTTGGGTAAAATATGTTTAGTTTAGATAATTTTGTTATAAGATGTTAGGAGTGGTTGATGTTGTTTGGAGATGAAAAATGAAGTTTATTTTGGAAGACTATGTTATCAAATCCTTCTTGTATTTGTGTTTCAATCTTAGTTTGGTTTATTTTGAGGAATTTTAAGGACCGTTATTTATGGGATGGTCTATGATGAACTTTGGGTATTAACATGGAACATTGAATTATTAAAGGGTGAAACTCTACATGAAGGTATATATATTTCCTTATGTTTTTGTTCTATGTTGTAAATGAATTCCTCAAAATTATGAAAAGGAACGTAAAACAAAAACGTTGTTGGTTTACCTTTCCTACTAGGTAATCAAAGATCGTTTACACACATCATAAGTTTGGGATTTTATTATGGTTAACTTTCTCCTAATCATGTTCTATGTCACTCTCCCTAAGAACTTGACCCTTTGTTTTCTCCTCCATGTCCATGTTTTCCTAAATGGAATCCTAGTGTGGGCTAACTTGGGTGACCTTCGTACTTCCCTTTCTTTCTTTTAAAGTAATAGTTTTACTGACTCCTTTTCCGATGTGGGACTTTCAATGAAATTTCAAAACCTAATTTTAAAAAAAATTGCGAGGACGCAATTTCTTAAGGGGGGAAGATTGTAACAACCCGAAATTTTGAATAAATCTTGTTTCCTAATTTTATGTGTTATTTTATTTTTTATACTCAACAAAAATGTTTCATTTGATAACATGAGTATAATTAAAATGATACTGTTGGTTTTTGACTGTTATATGACCATTGGTCAATATGACCACTAGAAACTAAACGTTTTTATTATTGTCTCTAAATACAAGTAATCTTGGTTAATTAATATAGAAAGAAGATTCGATGGCCTCACCCAGTAGTCTTGGACCAATCGAAGCCCATCTAACAGAACTTGGGAAGGAGGTAGCACCACTGGGCTTTGCTCTGGACCAAACCCAAGCTGAACTTCATCGTATAAAGCTAGAACGGGATCGCCTTCGCGAGAAGTTCAAACTGATAGAAATGACTACTCGTGCGATGTTGGCCGAGCCTCCCTCGGATTCTCTCACCTTAGCACACCTTACACTTAGGTCCTATGCTGGTGTGATAAGGTGCTATGTAAGGAGACCGTAACTGGCTTGTGTAATCCTTTTTTTTAAATAAAAATTGGGATTTCTTCTTATGATGAAGTTTATGAATTTTCAAATGACCGGATAAATATAGTATGCATATTTTTGATGAATTTTAGAAAAATGATGTTTTAAAAATGGTTGTGTAAACCTTAAATAATTAAAAATGTGTAATGATTTTTGAAAAATGGTCTTCTACAATTATGTTTAGTACAAAATTTAGAGTCTAATAAGATCAACTTAATTTTTTATGAATAGTAAATTATGAATAGTGCTTTTATGATTAGGATTAGTAATGTGTCCAAATGGATTAGTAATCTCACTTAAAGAAATTATTAATATAATCTAGGCACCTTGATTAAGTAATGTGATTCAATAAAATGGTTAAATAACGGTTTCATAAATCATTATTCAAGTATTAGTTTTTTCAGGTGAATAATGTTTTTTATTTAAAAATTTAATTAAAAATATTTAGATAATTATTTTTATAAAATGTATTTCATTTTTGAACTCAGAGCACCGATATTATGCTATGGTAATTTTTGGGGTTTTTTCTGAGAAAGTTGAATTTTCGATGAATAGTGAAAATACAGTTTTTAAGTTACGGGTGTTTAATGACATCATTAAATGATGTATTAAGTTTGTAATCAATATGTTCGAATTGTGAATAGTGAGATAAGGTATGAGGTGTCCCAAGTGGACAATACCATGGGAAAATACCATGGGCAAGCCCATGGTTTTGCCAAAACCACTAATGAGGTGTCCCTTTGCCATTAATGCCTTGCCCCCTCACTTTCCCTATAAATACCAAGCCATCCTCTCATACATTCGACTCCAAACTCTCCCCCAACGAAGTTCTGGTCTCATTACCTCCCAAGGAGTCCTCCCATGGTGCCCCCACGCCCTCAAGGTCCCAACCTTTGAGTTTTAAGAGTTATGTTTTAAGGTAAGGGATCTGACCTCTCTCTTTCATTTCAAGTAATCTCTTTTATGTCATTCCTTTTATGCTCCATGTTCTTATGTTGTAGGATGTTCTTTTATACTCCCCTTACTTCAATTTTCATGTTCATATAAGGAGAGATCCCTTCTTGCTCTCATTATTTCGTTTTATGAAGTTTTAAGTGGTGTCGTTAGGCTGCCGAAATTTTTGTAACGGATTCTTTCTCCCTTCTCATTTTCAAGATCTATTTTCTTGTAAAGTATTTCAAGTTACTTTTTATTATGTTGGGGTATGATATATAAATTTATCATACTGATCTTTTATGATCATATGATGAGAGACCCCATTTGATCGCTTCAATTCAGTATTTTGAAGTTTTAAGTGGCGTCGTTAGGCTGCAGAATTTTTAAGTGGTTCTTCACCCTTCTCGTTTTGAAGTTCTACTTTCATGTCAATTATTTCAAGTTCCTTTTTGTTATGTTGGGGTATGATCTCTATATCTATCATACTGGACTCTTATGTTCATATGATGAGAGACCCTATTTTATCTCTTCAATTTAGTATTTTGAAGTTTTAAGTGGCGCCGTTAGGCTGTCGAATTTTTAAGTGGTTCTTCACCCTTCTCGTTTTGAAGTTCTACTTTCATGTCAATTCTTTCAAGTTCATTTTTGTTATATTGGGGTATGATCTCTATATCTATCATACTGAAATCTTATTTTCATATTATGAGAGACCCTATTTGATCTCTTCAATTCAGTATTTTGAAGTTTTTAGTGGCGCCGTTAGGCTGCCGAATTTTTAAGTGGTTCTTCACCCTTCTCGTTTTGAAGTTCTACTATCATGTCAATTCTTTCAAGTTATTTTTTGTTATGTTGGGGAATTATCTCTATATCTATCATACTGAACTCTTATGTTCACATGATGAGAGACCCTATTTGATCTTTTCAAATCATTTTTGTTGAAGTTTAAGTAACGTCGTTAGGCTGCCGAACTTTCATAAGAGAAATCTATTTTTTTTCTTCCTTCCATGTTTTTCATTTCAAATGGTATGTACTTGAAATTTCATTACCATGATCATGTATCCTTCTTATTCTTTCCATATAATATTTTATTGGTCATATATTAATGTTTGACCCATTTTACCTCTCTTTTTAATGTCTTCTAAAACCTCGTAACATAGCCGTTATGCTGCAGAATTTCCGTCTCAAAATGTATCTCTCTTTTTCTAAAGTTATTTTATATTATTAAGTGAATAATAAAAGCTCTTTCTTCTAAAGGGGTATTCACATATATACCAAAATTTTCTATTTTAAATACTGGGCTTTACATACATGAGACCCACCTTCCTTTTATATGGGTTTTAAAGTGATGTAAAGATCATGTCTTTAAAGCAGTTTTTAAAACGTTATGATTATGAAATGAAACCCATTTATTTTATGCTATATGGGTTATTTATGAAATTTTTGATGATGATATATGTGGATCACATGATAATAAAGACAAATTTAAGGGTGCGCCCTGATAGCGCTCCAATGCATTGGGTAATGATGTAACCACTAGAGATTACAATTTTCACGATACCTTGGTGAATAACCTTGGTAATTTTCAAATGACACCTTGGGGATGGACCTTGGTGATATGTTCATGATTGTCTATGTTAAATTATGTAGCCACATTTTCATGTTATGAAAAATGTTATTTTTATTATGATATGCCTCCTTATTTCATTCTCATGCCTTAAAGTTCTTTTTCATGACCTTATTGAAGTATCTCAAGTTCACATGTAAAATGTTTCTCTTGTTTTCCTTACTGGGTTTTTTGCTCACCCTTTCTTTTGATGTATTCTCCTAGGTTATGTGATGTAGTAAGGAACCTAGGATGAACATGAGGAGAAGCCTTTCAAGTGTTTTAGAATAATGTTTTATGTTTTCATGTTTAAAGTTCCTAGTTTCCAAGACACTAAACCTTAAAGATCCTTGGTTTTGTAAAATGTAATGAAAGTTTATGTGATAAAGAGGCGGGATTCTATAGACTTGGACTTCTAGTATTGGTTCATGGAGTTTGGACCAAGGGATCTTTCGTGTGGATTGACCGTATTGATACACACCCTAGTAGAACTATTACCCCCACATAACCCACTAAAAGGGTGGGAATCAAGGAAAAGTGATTAGTTCTTCCTAATATATTGAAGCACAAATTATGGTTGAAACCAAGTGTACTTGAATTCAACTACACTACAAGGTAGTGGAATGGAAGTAATCCATGATTTATATGATCCAAATAAGGGGTTACCGATTGGTATGGTCGAATACTGACCATATTAAAAAACATAAGAATCTTAACCACACCAAGAAGGAATGAGGGGAAAAATGGATGATCTAATGTTTTCCATGTTCAAAATATGGGATCTACTATTTTTTTCCAAGGATCCATTAAGGAGTTGGCCCAGAATGGGAGGTGATCCAAAAATGGCATGAGACCATCACTGTTAGGGGGTCTATTTGGATTTTAAAGTTGATAGATATTCAAAATGAGAAAGACTCGAAATGTAGAATGGGTTGTATCAGAATGCATGATTCAAATCCCGGTTTTTTAAACAGTTTGAATTAATATTTCATAGTACATGGAGACTAGTTTCAGGTCATATAATTTGGATCATGATCACTTAGTTTACGATCATAAGGTTTAGACCGCGACATGTAGTTTAGAGTCTTGTCATTTCGGACTATTGGAAAAATATTCAGTCTAATGGAATATATAGAACACAAGAGGTAAAACTTGACATGAATGTGGATAAGAAGACTCAAAAACCACATACACACCTTAAGATGAGTTACATAAAGTTTAAGGTCATAATTCTTGGACCGTGACTAAGGTGAAGGGGATGAAAGGTTAATCAACACATGGTTGTGCCTAAAGATGAGATGTCCAAGCATCCCATCATATCCCATGAGGATATGAATCAATCCACACACAGTTCTAAAAAGTTGTCTGGTAGAAGACCAACACTAGAGAAGATGATCCTCTTTGATGAGGGAACCCAAAGAATCCTGATTTAAAATGAGGTGAAATAAAAGTTTAATGTCTTGTTTTGAGGATGTTAGGGTATGTATCTTAAAGTCGTACAACTCAAACTATAGTTGTGATAAATGGTTTAAGGTCATAATGCTTATACTTATTGAAAATAGTTTATGTCTGTGTTTTCTAGACCCTAAAATGGCTATTAGTTTAGGGTCTTAAAGCCTAGACCATAGGTGGCTGCTTCAAATGGATACGTTTATCATGGATAAGTGAAACAATGATGCGAATGAGTGACAAGAAGGCCCGCGCCGTACTACATATTCCTGAGAAGAGGGATCATATACATTTTAGAGGCATGATGCTTAGACTATAAGATCTTGGTTTAGGGTCATAGAGTTTGGACCAAAGAGGAGTGTCTAAATCAGACATGTGTAGTGTGTTGCAGAGTGAAAGGCTGATGTGAATGAGAACCAAGGAGGACCAAAAACACATGACACATTCCTATGGAAACTCATATGCAGTTTAAATTTGTGATGCTTGGAATTGATGTAAATAGTATCATTTTTTATTGTATGGACCATGATGGGGGAAAAGGAGATGAAATGTGCATGAATTTTCAGCTTGGACCAAATAGAAAATGTCTATGTATCATTTCGTACCCCTTGAGAATGATAATCAATGCACACATAGTTCTTGAACATAGTGGGGTATAAGAACTACGCTAGTGGAGAAACTCTATCTAGTGAAGGAAATAAGAAATAACATGATTATCATGAGGCATCATGAGATTATTCATGGTAGGATCACTGTTTAATGTTATGCTTTGAGGAAGTTAACTCATATATTAAGGTCATAGAGTTCATACCATGGGGCAAGCACTCAAAAAAGAGATATGAAAAATGTAGTGGAATAACAAACCCAATGTGAAGGAGGATTAAGGAGACCCACAAACCACATATTCACTTATGAGGAGGCTTGCATATAGTTTTAAGTCATGATTCTTTGACTAAGTACTCACTTTAAAACCATGTTCCTTGGATTTAGGTGATATAAATTTTATCGTCGTGTGGCCTGGATGCTAGTCACCTAATGTGAAAGAAGTATTATTATGATTGGGCACATGAATAGATATTTGGGTTTCACTACATGTCTTTAAATAGTAGGAATCAAGACACACATAGTTATTGATGGGAATATCCTTGAGTAGGTCTGCCACATACATAGGGAGGGACATTTTTTGGGGAGGTGGCTAGACTAAGATGTAAAATCTAGGAATTTCTATGTATCCTATGTAGATATAAATCAAACCAAACATATATATAGAACATGACATGGAATATGACTGATTCTTGGGTAAATTTCCTTTTGTGTGAGAACAATATGTTGTTACACAGTTTAATGTTATACAACTAGGTAAAAGGGGGAAATTTATTCCAAAATGGATGTGCATAGCATGAAAACTATAAACCAACATGAATGAGGACCCAAAAGGACTACTCCATGAAATACACTCCCATGGAAGAATTTCAAATAGTGTATGTTCATGAAGCCTAGACTTAAACATTTAGTTAATGGTTGTTGAGATTTTACCATAAGGTAAATATTAGTTTAAGGTCTTAAATCATGGACTAGGTTCCCATTTTAACATCATGTGGTTGGTAAATTACATTATTATGCAATGTAATTCGTAAATAAATTGGAACTAGTAAAAAGAGTAATAAAAACTCCATCTATAGTAATCACATATTACATAGCATTAGGATATACCTGGTGAATAATATATGGTCCTTCCCACTTAGGCTCTATCTTTGGTGGCTTCTTTCTTAATATCATTAGCATTCTAATATATTTTACCATGTCACATTGGAGGAAGGAGAAAAAGGTGAAATTTATTGTTGAAATCTATTTATATCTTATTATAATGCCTCTATATATTATCAAATAAATAAATAATACTCACTTAGAGGGATTCCATCTCATTTAGATAGACTTATGTCATTATTTCTAGTGCCTGCTAGTCATAAACCGTTTTTTGGTGTGATGAAAAATGGATCTTGATAGATATCACCACCTCTTTTCCATATGCCATGGAATATGAGTCACCTAGGTGGAATTTCAGGTCATCATCTAATAAGACCATAGATCATTGGGGTGATTTTCCATCCAACTCTTATTATTGAGGACCACTATTTTCTAAAAAATATTAGAGATAGTTTTTTGAATACCTCAATCAATCCATTTCCCTACATGGGATATAAAAATCATGGTTGGAATGGATATTATACATAGAATACAATTTTTTAATCTTGGGAGCCCAAAATATTGTGTCATTGTCTATAATAATAGTGCGAGGGACTCCGAATTGGTGGATGATATTAGAGCGCAAACATTCAACCACTGACTAGACCTTGAATTATTTAAGAGGAATTGCTTCTACCCACATGGAAAAGTAAAATTTCAGGGTTAGAATTAACATTCATTGATGAGCTATTGCTTATGGGTATGACCCCACAATATCGATGCTCCATACTATAAAGGGACAAGAATACTTGGTATTATAAAGGGGATTCGACAATCAATGAAAAAAGTAGGCATGAATTTGAAACACATAAAAACTTTTTCTGAAATTGATTTAGTCAGGAACTATGGTGGGCCAGAGGTATCCCAAAATTTGAACAGATTTGGAGAGCTTGAATGATTATTGATGGGATCTAGAGGACATGACATGAATTTTCTCCATGACCCAAGGAATCTCATCTTCTTGTATGAAATAAAGGAGAATTCCATAAAACCAACGTTTGTGGATATTTTTCTTGAGGATGGATCCACTATAGATGGTGAACTATGTTGTGCACCAATGAATTCGGTCACATTCTCCTATTTTCAGTGGAAGAACTCCATTATGGAGGTACTTGATGAAACTATTTGTCCAATGGGAGGTTTCCTCAAATGTGGGGTGATATGGAGGTCCATAAATGAAAGAATTATCAGTAATCTAGTTTAACTATTGCCTACCATCATCATTTGGGATTATGGGAGAGATAAACCCTTAATAGGATACTTGGATGAATAGATCCTACTGGACAACCTTTTTAAGAGAGGAAGCTAAACTAACCCAGGTATTATCTCAACCATTCTTTGACTGAGGTACATGAGTCACTTCTAGTTGGGAGGGGAACTAATCCATTAACTGGTGAGTTTTCTCCATCAAAGAAATGAGATCTTTCTTTCCAATGACGTAGTCACCATTGATTGGTTTGATGATTAACTTATATTATCCCTTCACATGCAAGTGAGGGATGCCAATCTCAAAGGCTAGCTTTAGACTAGTAATGATATCCTGATACTCTTCCTCATTATTGGTAATGCCTTATAGTATTAGGAATTTCTAAGGTATAACAACCTATATAGTTATGATTAAGACTATACCCAAGCCTACCTAGTTGAGTTTGGGATCATTGAGCCTTATACTTGTTTTACTTCAGGAGGCACCATCAAAATGAATCTACTAGAATGGAATGGATTGGTCCAATTTTAGGATAGCCTTATCTTGGAAATCAATATGCATGTGAAATTCTTCAAGAGCTATATTAGTGTCTAGAAATTTAGCCATCATATGACCTTTGACGATCTTCTACAGAGGGAACCTAATGTTGAACTGTTGAAGTATCAGAGCCCAACATGCTATCCATCCTTTCAACATTAGGTGATTCAAGATATATTTTAGTCGGTACATACATGACCACAACTATATCTTATGATGATGCATATAGTGCCACATCTTATGCACTATGAAAACAAGAACGAGGAATCACTTCTCAATAGGTGAGTATCTGGTCTCCGTGTTGAGGAGAATGTGACTAAGATAAAATAAATTTGTCTCTCTAACTTTTTTATTCTTATGAGTGAGAAGGGAGATAAGGGAAAATTATAGGGTGGTCACATAGAGGATGAGAGGCATTCCAGAGATGGGTGGCATCATAACTGGAGGCAGAAGACGATTATTCTAGATCTCTTCAAATTAGGTTTGGCACTCCTCATCCCATTGGTATATGGTAACTTTATTTATGAGACTAGAAAATTAATTAAACTCGCTTACCATATTTTAAATGGATTAGCATTGGTAGGATAATTTTCGTTGAATGACTTGGAGCTCTCGTTGGTTACTCAGAGGAGGCATCTGGCTGATGGCCTTGATCTCCACTAGGTTGATCTCAATGCCCCTGTATATGATAATGAAATTGAGAAACTTGTAAGGGGTAACTGAAAATGCATACTTAAATGGTTTCATCTTCAGATGATAGGTGTGGAGGAATCCTAACTCTTTCTTATAATCTCTGATATGGTCTTGAACTTGGTGGGATTTGACCAGAAAATAATCCACGTGTCATTCTAATAGTTTCCTAATAATTAGTTTAAAGATGTTGTGCATGGACCACTGATAAGTGGATCCCACATTCTATATACCAAAAGGTATTACTTCATAGAATAAGGTTACTTGAAATTCTATGACGGATATATAATTCTGATATACTATGTCCATATGGATCTAATTACATCCAAAGTATCCAACCATGAAGGATAAAGACTAGAACCCAGTTGTGGCACCAATCAACAACTCTATAACTAGAAGGGGGAAACCATACTTTAAATAATGACTATTATGATCCTTAAAGTAGATACATACATTTATCTTACCATTCTTATTCCTGAATTGGATGATGTCATCCAGTTACTTGTGGTACTGATCTTCCTTGATGAATTTAGTTTTTATAAGCTTATCAACATCAACATTAACCATGGAACAATGAGAAGGGTGAATTATCCTAGGAGGCTGCTTGAACACATGATGAATCACTGGGATACTAGGATGGTGGAGGGTGACCTAAGGGTCTAGTCCTATAATATCATAATAACTCCAAAAAAATACAATATTATGTTACATCAAGAAATCCACATAACACTACTATTACTTTGGAGGCATATCTGCACTGATCCTTATTGGACTTGGACCATTATCATTGCCAAGTTAAAATTAAAGAAACTCATAGATAGTGGGGAATATTCCCTCTAGGAATTAATATGGAGAGTCTTCAAAATCTTCCTTATATTTTATGTTATGATGATCCATGGGAGGAAATGGATCATATGAGGTGACTGATTCTGGAGGAGTAGCGGTGCTGGCTTGGTCAGATATAGAATCCTTACTAGGGTTTTCCAATTCTTTTTAAACTATGGTGGTAGATTCTATCATTCCGATTCCATCAATTATTAGACCACAATTTACATGCATGATGTTCAATAAATGATGGCATTTCAGGTTTTGGAGATTCAAATCAGCTTGACGAAACAAGAGAGTATGATTTACTATTGTAGTCAAGGGGTGAACATATTTGTACTTCACAGGGGTAGGGATATCTTATAACTACCCTATCTTTTCTCACATTAAAATTTCATCATTTTTTTGTAGAATACATTAAACATTACACAACATTATTCCCAAATACCATATTAGTTTTGTGAATTTGGAATCATAGAATCATAAAAAATGGTATAAAAGTGATCTACATTTTCTCCCACTAGGTTTTACATGACTTGAACCCTTCCTAAAAACATCATAAATAATAAATATCTTCATAACTAAGGGAATAAAAATATTTATCTGGGTGAGTTTTATATGCTCAGTAAGGGTAAAAAGTGATATATTTAAGCATAAACGAGAGCATAATGGTATAAGAATGTGATCATGAAATTAAAAGATCACAACCTTAATATAAAATATCATAAATATGAATCATGGAATAAATATTGGAATTTTATAAGACATAAATCAGAAGGGAACCAAGAAAATAAACCATGAAATCATAACAATGGAATAAGACATTAAATTGTGGATAAAACATAAAAATGTAACATCATTCCCTATAAGTCATGGAATATTTCTTAAACATAATAAAACACTTCATGGGGATGAAACCTACTATTTGGGAAACACCACCATACCCAGTCACAATTCTTTCTTTGTAAGGGATTTGGTTTTCCCATCTTCCCATAGTTGACCAGGTTTCCCCATCTTCCCCTAGTGGATCAGGTTTCCCCATCTTTCCATAGTGTATCTTGTTACCCCATCATACATATTAGATAAATCCCATAAATTTGAATCCATTAATTATCTCATGAGATACAAATATTTACCCAATGTATTGGAAGGATATATAGGTCTCACCCATCTCATAATGAAATTATACATAGAAGTTCCAACAATTCCTAAAAAATAATATCATAACCCATGAAATTAAATGTGAGGCATAAACATATATTAATATCTTAAACTATGGAAAAATAAAGTTTTCCTAATAATTTCATCAAATTATAACCCATGAAAAGAAGCGAGTTTAATAAGAATATAACTAGTAAAAGAGAAATAGGTTTTATAAAAATTATGCCATCAAAACATAAAACTTTCAGAGAAATAATAAGAATGAATCCTTTGGATGGTTTACCCATAAAATCTTTAGTAACACCAATGGATGTAATCTTTTATGGAAAATAATCTTGGAATATCTTTTAAAAACATTTCTTGAGGAAAATATCCTCTCTTCATTGAAAAAAACTTTTTAAAACATGATACTTTTTTTGAGAACCTTTTTATTTGAAAATAGATTTGAAAATTAATAAAGGAATATTAGAACCCATAATACATTTTTAAAATAAATTTTACTATGAAATTATTTAAATATATAATATTTAAAAGTATTTTTTAAAACATGGTTTTTTAAATTCATGGCATATGTCTCAAAGAAGGGAAATTAATGCAAAACCACTTTACTAATTTGGTAACTTTTGAAACATAAACACCATGAAAGAGTGATCATAAAATGGATATGTGAATACCCATAAATTTAAAGGAAAAAATAATAGATCATATTTAGGGTTAGTATATACACTATAGAAAATAAATTAGTGGTGAATAAGGCATAAATCACATAGAAATAAAAGTAAGACTAGAAATCCATTTACCATATTTATTAAATCTCAACGTACTTGTTAAAAAATACTATATAGTAAATATAAGATTATTATACATCTACCATAGAACCATATTATTATATATAATACCATATATGGATTTATATTACCCTCTTATTAAAACATTCATGTTATGGTCACGTTTCATGTAATATCCGATTTATTTTTCACATTGGTCTTAATTTGTTATATTTTCGATCCTCATAATTATATCAGGATTTAAAGAATATAAAACATGATATTAATATCATTTATATTTAGTTTACACATATTTATTATAATATATTAAATAAATGAATATAAAATTAAATACACCATTCATGGGGACAGTAGACCGTACGTATACATGAATGTTGTTTCTGTTTTCCTATCTTATTGAAAGATAGAATGTAAATGAAATATATATATATATAATAACTAAAATATAATTATTATTTCAAATATATGATATAATTTTACTAAACCCATCTTTAATACATTCCATGTAGGTTTTGAATGAATCACATCACTTTGAGGAGGTAGTAGTCCACATTTCCTCAAACAAAATTATCATATTTACACAAAATGGAAGTCATGAAGGTATGTGTTATATAATAATTACAGAATAAAAAATAAATAAAAAATATCATATATATCATATAAAAATATAGTTTTCATCATAATTCATAACCATGAGAGTCAGTAAAGTAAAACACATGGTAGTTCGCTGTACACAAGAATGGTAAGTTCATTACCCATTAGATGGATGTGTACGTAAGTGTAGCTAGAATCATTATAATAAAATAATATAAGTATATTAATGATTATTATTTTATTACATAAACATTTAATATGAATATTTAAGGGGTGGAGAATAAAAATAAAACAAAAGAGATTGAGGAAGGATGTTACCTCTTCTTTGGATAACTTCTTTTTGTTTTCACCAAATGGCTTACTTGGAAAGATTTCTTCCCAAAGGGAGGATTCTAGGATGAATTTATTGATATTTGGAAGATATTTATATAGTGTGTACAAAATATATAATGGAATTATAGGTGAAAATAGAGGGGGAAGAGAGGATGCCTTTTATAAGTGGTGAAAAGGACACATTGGGTATTCTTGAAAAGGATTGAGTTCTCCCCACGTTTTACTTGTCCCCAAAGTAGTATAATGGATCATTAAATAATCATATAGGTTTACCTGTTGAAATATTGTCCACAAAATAATTTTTAGATAAGTTTGGAGTCATTTTTACACCCTATTATTTTTTATCATTGGTCATTAATTAATTTTTTTTTTACCTTAATCACTGTAATTAAATTTTATCACTTTCAACAATATTTTTTGTAAAAAACTAAGTTTAACATATTAGAAAATATATATTAATATGGTTAGAAATATGGAATCCATTTTTACAAATTAAAATCACATAAGTGAAAGAAATTAATTTTAATTTAATTATGCAGACGGGTCGCGATTGTTGGTTTTTTAAAAAAAATGTTTAAAAGTTTGGGATTTTATGTTAACCAATTTCATTGTGAAATTGGATACAATTACCTAAATTAAATTAATTTAAATAAAATTAATCATTTTAAACATTAAAACATAATTATAATATAATTTAACTATATAAATAAATAATATGAAAATAATTTTTTATTTAAAATGCAGTATTTTTCACTATTCATTAAAAATATTGTGTTTAGGATTAAACTAAAAAAACCCCTATAAGATAATTTTTAAATTATAAATTCAAAAATTATTTTTATTTTATAAATTTAAATTTATAAAATGTATAAAATTAATTTTATTATTGTTCACATGAGTTCATAAAAAGTAGTTATTTTAAGAAAATAGTACCTTTAAACATATAAAGACTTTACAAAAAATTGTATGTCTTATTAACAATAATAATATTTAAAAATTATTTAATAATATAAATATTACAATTTTTGATGGATATGTTATAACTATCCCATTTAAATTATTATAATAATAAAATATTTTTTTGTCGAAACTCAGTGTTGCGTGTAATGCAAGCCATGTCAGTGTTGCATGTAGCGCAAGCTTAACTTGGTACAAAGTATAAAGAAAGTTAGAATAAGTGTAGAGTGCAATGAAATACATAAAATAAAATTAATTTATTTGAAAAAATTATTATAAAAACTTGGTGTGTCATATAATATCCCCCATTAATATAATATTCACCCTCGAAATTCATCATTCTCATAAAAAAAATGAGGATGCTTCTGGCTCATGAAGTCCTCAAGTTCCCATGTAGCTTCTTATATCTAATTATTTCAATATAAAAATTCGACTGTGTGAGTGGTATAATTTCATAGAACATTATCTGTATGATCCATAATTTCAACTGGTTATTCCTAATAAGAAATTCCATACTCAATCGTATGAAATCCGAGTTTGGTACATGTGATGGGCCAGGTATATACTTACTCAAGAGAGATACATGTAAAAAATCATCAACTTAAGAGAGAAATTGAAGAAGTTCCATGAAATAGGCTACCATTTTGATATGATCAAGAATATAAAAGGGAACAATATACATAGTTTTTAGTTTCCATTTCTTCCCAAACCACATCACCATCTTCCATAGAGAAATTCATAGAAGCACCTTCTCACAAAATTCAAATTCTAGTTCATCCAAACATAACTCTTCTGCCGACTTTAAGTTTACATAATATACTGCAGAATTGTACTAACTTTATCTAATATTTATTTAGCTATCTCAATTCCCAATTGATTTATTCCTCTAACATTATCCTAGAAAGATATATCTCTACATTTCTTCCCATAGAGGGATTCATAAGGATCCATTTGAATGCTTGGGTGAAACTATTTTTGTAAGAAAACTCAACTAGAGGAAGGTGTTGATCCCAAACACCATTTAAATCTAACGAACATGATCTAAACATATAATCTAGGTTTAAAATTGTAATTTTAGATTGTCTATTTATATAAGGATGATAAGTAATGATGAAATTCAATTTTGTATTAAGTTATTTCTAAATAATTTTCCAAAACATTGAGGTAAACCTTAGATACCGATCCGATATAATGGAAAGTGGTACTCTATTCAACCTTACCACTTTCTTAATGTATATCCTAGAAAATTTATCTAGAGATAAGTTTTATCTAATAGAAATTAATCTCACTGACTATGTAAGGTGATCGACAATCGCCCATATAGCATTAAACCCATTAAAGGTTTTGGGGTGTCCAACAAAAAAACCATAGTGATGTTCTACCATTTTGATATTGATGCGGGTAATGAATTTTACATCCCCTTATAATATTTTCTTACTTCATTAACTTTATTTCATACCAAGTATCAAGATACAAACTCTTTGATATCTTCCATCCCACAAAAAGTATTCCTTTAGATCTCTATATATATTCGTACTTCCAGTATGAATAGAGATTGAAGAACTATGATCATCCTATAAGAGATCCTTCTTCAAATCATGTCTATATTGAACACATACATTGTTCCTTAAAATTATCATTTCATCCTGATCAAGGTTAAAAATAGGAAAATTTATAACCTGCTTCTATATATCAACATCTTCTTTTTGGGCCCCTTTATTTTTCACGTCGATAGAGGGTTGAATATTAAACTGAATAAGATAATATTTCTCCCATACATTCAAGATTTCAAGATAAATCCTTTTTAAATCCATGAATATTAGATATTTTGTGATCTTCATCAGGGATAAGATGGCACGATCCTTTTAAATCAAAGAATCGGCCACCATGTTTTCTTTCCCATGGTGGTAACGCATTGAGAAGACATAATCCGTTGTCGGATATAACCATCTTCTATAGTTCATGATCAACACATTTTGTGTGAAAATATGATATAGAATTTTATGATTAGAATATATATTACTATTTTTTACTCAATGATAATTCCTTTATAACATTAATGAAAAAATTACTGTTGATAACTGTAAATCATGAATTGGGTAATTTTTCTCATGGATCATCAACAGTCATGAGGCATAAGAGATAACCATGTTATTCTAGATAAGATAACATCAAAATCCATTCTAGGATAAATCAATATAGATTTAAATCCCTTCCCCACTATCGAGTAATATAAACATAGAAGTGCTAACCCAAATTCTCTAGTTCCTTGAAATTTTCCTCACATTCATCTGTCTCGAGGAACTTGTAACACTTATGAATTAACAATTTTATAGGATTTTATATTACTGATAAATTATCCACAAACCATTGATAATATACATCCAATCTAAGAAAACCACATATCTTAGTGACCATGGTTGGTCTAGGTCAACATTGAATAGCCTCCATATTTTATTGATCTACTACTATACCATCTCTTGAGATTATGTGACCCAAAAATGACACCATATTAAGCCAAAATTCACACTTTTAAATTTTTTTCAAACAATGTATCCTTCTACTGGGTCTTTTGTATAATAATAAAGTGGTTTTAATTATCTTAAATTCTATTTTAATAGATTATAATATCATTTAAAAATACTATAAAAAACCAATCAAGGTAATCTCGAAAGAAAGTATTTAGAAAATCCATGAATATAATAGGGGAATTGGAAAGAAAAAAAGGAATCAATAAATATACATAGTTTCCATAACTTGTATATAATTAAATCATCGATATATTCACTTTGTTGACCCTAAATTGACGATATTTAGAATGAATGAAAATATATGAAAAGTATTTAGCTCCATGCAGTTGATCAAAAAAGTCACCAATATAGAGAAGATGATACTTTTTCTTGATTCTGATAATTTTCAACTCCTGATAATCAATACAGAGTCGCATTGATCAATCTTTCTTTTCAATGAAAATAAAAGGTGAACCCCAAGGTGACACACTTGGCCGAATGAATACCTTATCAATGTTTTCATGGAGTTACATATTCAATTCCTATAATTCAGTTGGGGACATTCTATAGGATGTTTTTATCATTGGTGTAGAACCAGGTATGAGATCTACTGAGAACTCAACAACATTTTTTTGATGGAATACTAGGAAACTCTTTTAGGAACACATCCAAAAATTCATAAACAATATGAATATCTTTGATCCGGAGTCACCCCAACCATTTGAGACAAACATGCCTTCTGAATGAGAATTAAGACCCATACAATAGATGTAATATCCGTAGTAATTTCATACTTAAATTCTCATTGATATAAGATCATAACATTGTTTGAAATATCAAATTACACTACATTTTTTCTCAACAATTTAGGTGGGATTTATTCACATAAAGCCAATCTGTGCCTATGATGACATCAAATTCAACCAGGGGAGGAATGAAAATATTTACAGGAATTAAATTACCAAAAATGTCAACTGGAGAGGAATCATATACTTGAGATACATTCATCACACCATTAAGGGTTTTTGCTAATAATTACACATCTAATAATTTTAATATAATCTAAATACCTTCAAAAAATTCTTTAGATATAAAAGATTTGGTACATACAAAATCAAATAAGGCATTAGAAGTTCTAGGGTGGATGGTATGTGTAACTTTCAACACTTAATTATTAAACCCATATGTAGAAATAGTGATACATGATATTTTCCCTTGTCCCTCGGTTTAATAGGTTTATGACTCTGATCATATTCACTAACCCTTAGGTTTTGGAACTGGTTTTCATAATACCCATCCTCCTAACACTTGAAGCATTGTAGTGTGGGAAATTCATTCTCTGTATATTTCCCTCTATTTTAATCATTGGAAAACATTTTCCCATCAATTTGGTAACAAATTTCCTGATGGACATACCTCCTATAATTTAAAAATTTCTTAGACCCCATAAGACAATTTCCTCTGTAATTCTTTCCACACATGGAGAGTAAATGAAGGATCATCTCTTTCTCTTCAAGTTTTTTATATTTTTTTGAATGACATATTCCTTTTCTTAATAAAACCATGACATTGATACACAAATATAAGCTCTATTTGATCTTTTGTTGTACAAAAAAAAATATATTCATAGATAAAAAAGTCTCTTATGTAAAACACCCTGCTTAGACTTGAAATTAATCCACTAACAAAAATATCAACTTTACTTTCAGGTTGGATGATAATACTAGAAGAATACATCACAAGTCTTGTGAAATTATCCTTTTAGGTATTGACAGATTCATTATCCTTTTTTTAAGTCATTAAACCCATTTTCTATATTCTTACAAAGAACTCAAGGAAATTACTTTTTGAAGAATATGTTTTTGAACTCATCCCAATCCATGGATTGAATTTCATCTTTCTTCCTCATATTCTATATTATAGTCCACAACTAATTTTATTCAACTTCTATCCAATAAATGACTAGAATGAATTTCTCATGATATGAATATTGGATAATGGAGAATATATTTTTAGTGGTACTGATATCATGTTTAGAAACAATTGGATTAGATAACTCATTATAAGAAAGTGAACATTGCCTCATGAAGGATATAACAAAATGTTGTTTCCTCCTATTCCCATCTGTAAGAACATAATGATTCATAACATGAGGAATCTATTTGGGCATAGAAACCAGGTTTTTTTATTCCATCACACATAGAATTTAGATACTCAAAGGAAAAATCATTGAATTTTCCTTTATATTTACTATTTACACAATTCCTCTGGGTTCCAACCATTAACTAAAACCAAAACGCATAGAGTAAGAAATATTTATTATAGTGAGGAACCACATAATCCTGAAAAACCATTTTCAATATGTTTAAATTATGAAACCTTCCTTAATCTATGAAACCCTAGATTTATACTAGGTTATTTATAGACAACTAATTTTAAAATCCTTCATTATGGTCTATAAAGATTTTGTGAATACACGAAAGAATATACTCTAGGATTGCCAAACCAGGTGTGCAGTATGGCCCGTTGTCACGTACCAGGTTATGCTTAAGTCAGGCCTAACACACCTTGTTGTAGTTGTTACTCTTAGGTACATATATTCCAAAACCAAATCCACCTGTAGTATCCATATATGGATTTATTTCTAGGAAACCACTCGCTCTATCGTTTACCAAAATTCCATGACATTTTCCTATAATTTTAATTATCCTTAGACTTATCCTTACACACTTCCTTAGAGTTATCATTATGGTTTTTTCATCATAGTTTCAAATTATTTACTAATATTTTTCTCTAATCCTGACTATAAAAACTCTCATTTTTTATACATTATCATTACATCAATTTTTTTCATAATACAAAAAACATTACACAAAAAGACACTCAAATAACATATTAGTTTAGTACCTTTGGAAAAATGGAAACATAAGAACGGGTATATAAGTGATCCACATTATTTCCCACTAGGTTCTTCATGAGTATAACCCTACTTAGACACATCATACATAATAAATATCATCATAACCTAGGGAATGGATACAAAAAAGGGGTGATCTCAAATGTAATGTAAGGGTAAATGAGGGATATTTGTAAGCATAAGCATGATAATAAGGTTAAAATAATTTGATGATGACATTATAATATCATACCTTGCATAGAAAAGATCATAAAAATGAATCATGGAATAAATATTGTTAGTTCATAATACATGAATCATAATGTAATCAATAGCATAATCCATGAATGTATAACATATGAATAAGGCATTGAATTGTGGAAGACACAAAAACATGTAATATCATTCCTTATATTTCAAGGAAAATTTCCAAAACATAATATGGAAATTAATGGGGACTAAAATTATTAAGAGGGACAAACCAACATCCCCATTCACAGTCCTTTCCTTGTAAAGGATTGAGTTTCCCCATCTTCACATATTGGATCAGGTTTCCGCAACTTCTAAGAGTGAATCAGGTTTCCCCAAATTTCCATAGTGTATTGGATATCCCCATCTTACCATAGTGAACCAGGATTCATGATATTCCATAGTGGAATAAGGACATCAACTAGAATCCCATCATTATCTCATGAGATATAAATCTTCATCCAATGCGTTGGAGGGAGATATAGGTCCCACCCATCTCAAAATGAAATCATACATAAATGTTCCACAAATTCATAAACAATCATATCATAATCGATGAAATGAAATGGGTTTCATAAAAATGTAATCATATCATAACCTATGAAAAATATAGGTTTCATATTCATTTCATAAATTCATATCCCATTATAAGAAGTAGGTTTCATGAGCATAAAACCTATGAAAAAGAAAAGAGTTTCATAAAAATCATGCTATCAAAACGTAAACCATTCAGAGAAAGAATATGAATGGAACCATTGGATAATTACCCAATGAATTCATGATTGATACCAATGGATTTTATCAAATATTGGAAATAATTTTGTAATATCTTTTAAATACATTTCTTGAGGATAATATCCTTTCTCCATTGAAAAACACTCTTTAAAACATAAAACATTTTTGAAAAACTTTTTATTTTAAAATAAATTTGAAATATTATAACAAAAGATTGGGAACCCTAAAAATTTTTAAAAATAAATTTTCCACGATAATGATATTAAAATATAATCCTTAAAATCATCTTGATACCATTTTTGAAAACATGGTTTTTAAAATTCATGGAATGTGTCTCAAAGAAGGAAAATTGAGACAAAACTACTTTATCGATTTAATAAATTTTTAAACATAAAAACTAAGAATTTATGATCATAAAATGGATATGTTAATACCCATAATTTCAAGGTTACTAATCATAAAATATATTCTAGGGTAGTATGTACATTACAAAAATGAAACAAGTGGTGACTAAGGCATAAATCTCACAAAAATAAAAGTGAGACTAGAAATCCCCTTACCTTACGTATTAACTCTCTTTGTAATCATTCAAAAATAATGTATAATGAATATAATTTTATTATAAATATTAAAAATAATAGTATTATTAGGTCTAATACCATATATGGATTTATATGAGACGACTATTAACACTTCCATATTAAGGTCACATTTCAGGTAATATACTATTTGTTTTTTGCATGGGTCTTAATTTATTAATTTTTTTTGTCTTGAAACTTATATAATGATTTAAATAATGAAAAAAATGATATAAATATCACGTATATTTATTATATATTAATTTATAATAATCTATGAAAGATATAAATAGAAAAAAAAATACACCATTTACTGAGACGGTAGGTCGTACATACGTAAGAACGTTGTTTCTGTTTTCTTATTATATTGGAGAGAACATAAATGAAATATATGTATATATTTAATAATTATAGTATATTTATTATTTCATATATATATCATATAAATTTAATAAATTCATCCGGAATACATTCCATGTAGAGTGTGAACGAATCACATCATTTTGAGGAGGATGTAGTCCACACTTCCCTAAACAAAATTATAATTTTTTTTAAAAAATATAAATAATGGAGGTATGTGTTATATAATAATTGAAGAATAATAAAGAAATCATAAATATAATATAGAAATATATTTTTTATCATAATTACCTGCCATAAGAGGTGGTAATGGAAAAAATAACTACATCATTTTGTGAGGCAGTAGTTTGCCGTACACAAGAATGGTAAGTTCATTACCCATTAGATGGATATGAGTGTAAGTGTAGGTCAAACAATTATAATAAAAACATATCAGTATATTGAGAATACCAATGCTATTATATGAGAATGGAATATGAATATTTGAGGGGTGGATAATGAAAATGAGACAAAAGAGCCCGAGGATGGATGTTGTATCTTCTTTGGGAATCTTCTTTTGGTTTTCATCGGAGATATTCCTTGTATGGATTTAGTCCAAAATGTAGGCCTATAGTCTAAACATATGTTGATTTGGAGAATATTTATGTAGGTTGTTTCAGGTCCAAAAAATATTTATAGGTGTAAAGATATGGGGTAGGACGGGAGGTCTTTTATAAGTGGGGAAAAGGACAAATTGGGTATTCTTGAAAAGCCTTGAGTGCTCCCTATGTATTAATTTTAACCCAATGGTTATAATGGATAATTATGGATCCTTAGAGGATACATGGTATAAATATTTCTATAAAATAATATATATAAAAGTTTAGGGATATTTTCACACCCAATTTTCTAACTTTAGTCGTTAATTACTCTAATTTTTACCTTAATCACTATAATTAATTTTATCACTACCACAAATATTTTTGTAAAAAATATAATTTGATGACATTAGAAATTAGAAATTATTATGATTAAAATATGGAATCCATTTTTCAAAATTAAAATATCTAATGTGGTAAAATTTAATTTAAATTTAATCCCAAAGACGGGTCACGACGACTAGTTTTTGAGAAAAAATGTTTAAAAGCATGGAATGTCTTGATATCCAAGTTCAATGTAAAATTGGTTCCAATGACCTATATAGGATTAATTGATTTAAAATTAATCTAATTATATTTTAAAAAGCTAAAATATAATATAACTATATAAATAAATGAGATGAAAAAGATGTTTGGAAGTTAAATTCATATTTTTCACTATTCATCTAAATTTTTTTCCCCAAAATATATCAAAATTTCACCCTAAGATGATTTTTAAATCATGAATTAAAATATTAAGTTCATTTATTTAAATTAGTTTTATAAAATTTTATAAAATTATATTTATTATTCTTCATAAAAGAACATAAAGATGGGTTCTTTTTAGAAAATAATATTTTGAAACATATACAAACTTTTTTAAATATTGTGTGTGTTTTTATCCATAAAAATATTTTAAAAGTAGTTAATAAGATTCAAATAACTAAGATTAATGGATATGTTAAAACTATCATGTTTAATTAATTATAATAATAAAATTTTGTTTTGTAGAAACATAGTGTTGTGTGTAATAGAAGCCAAGTTCATGTTTCATGTAGCATAAGCTTAATGCGGTTTAACACATAAATAAAGTTTTACATAGTGTAGAATGAAATAAAAAACATAAAATAAAACTATTTTATTTCAAAAAAATGTTCATGAAAACTCAGGGTGTTACATTTATGGTGTTACCTGAGGCTGGCCTGTGTAGGAGATGATTTAATCTTCTAATGTACCTTTTACTTAGGGAAACCACACCCATTTCTACAAGAAATGAAAAATAAATTTACCCAGGTATGGAATCATGGATTCAAAATGCTAAGTCAGGAGGATAAAAGTGTCCTCGAAACCAACCCATGGGTGGGATACAATAGTGGTGTTCTCAACCATATTGGTCTAAACCTACTTATCCTTTCTCTTGAAATATATCACATCCAGATAGTGGTATTTAAAGGATTAGAAGGGGTATGCGTCACCTTGAAGCACTCATACTTGACCATGAGTACTTGAAGCATTTGTGATACAATGAGGGAATTCATGTGTGCATATGATTCCATGGTATACCCATCACAGCGTCATAGGAAGTATCATGTGGGATAAAAAAGATTTCAAAATTTTCTATAAATCCACTAAAATGGGTCTTCAGCTAGATTATACCACATAGTCTGTAATCAGTCATATCATAACCTAGAATATTCATGTCAGAGGGACTTAATTATGCTTCCGTCAGTCCATGATTTTCAAGTATTATGGTTAAGAATAGATTGATCCTGGAAGATGTGTTGAACAAAAAATGATGGATCTCCACCCTATATAACTGGATGGTGATATATAAAAGGAATATGTTCCTCTACATAAGGGATCCCTCATATTCTCTAGAGAATGAAATAATTTCTTATATTATACTTTTCCAACCTCCTTTTCATAGTATTAATCTATATATTCTACCTATATTTCAAATTAGAGGGGGATTTTTTAGAATTGTATGAGGGGATCATGCATCCCTTATGACAGGAATATGTCCCCGAGGATCAATAGAATTTTAGGAATACTATCAATGTGATTCATCACATCGTACTCCTATAAAGGACATATATTTCTACCCACAAAGAGTTGCTCCTTGGAGGTGAAACGATGGGAACTACTGGCTAAACCACTGGATTCTGGGTATTTCTAGAAAAATCCTAGTGATCATTAGAAATGTCACCGAAAACAACTAATGGGTGAAAACTGGATAATTGAGTCCTAGCATTATCTAGACATGGCCGATCATGATGTGGCTATGGATATTCTTCTAGGTCAGTTTCCATAGTCATATATGGTGTCATGTATGATAGAGTAGACTAGGAGGACTGTGCTTTATGAGATATATGAAAAATTCACTATCTGGTCTTGGTATCATGCATGATATAGATCATAGAACACGTATAATTATACTATTTTTTTATTACTTTGACCACCCCTTCGATGCTATTGACTGAAGGTACTCTAAAGCTTTCCTATTTTTCCTCATTTTCAAGAACCATGAAGGTGTCTACCAACTCGATGATGTTCATAGAGAAAAATACTTGTTCATCTTTAGAGGAATAGTCAAATTTTAGGAGGACCATAGGGGTGATTCCTATATATTGAGTCATGAAATCACTAATGGCGTGAGATGGATTTGGAAATGAAAAGGTACTTTTCCTTCACTTTAACCTTCTACACATACACATATTAGATGAATAAGGATACAAGGAAGATTTATAAGACGTATCCAAAGAATGAATAGTGACTTCAGAGGGGTTTTTTTGGCCTAAGAGGTCATGTATAATGCAATGGGAATGAGTGTTTTCTATAAGGGCCAGCCAGTTGTCATACTTCTGAGCTCCATGATTGGAAACCTATTATCATTCACCTTCTCAATCGCTGTTAGGACTGGTAGATATGTGTTCCACTTATTTGGCAAAATTTCCTAAGTTTACCAGACCATTTTCCACTTCTTCGTAAGGATATTCCTTGAACACATAACATTATTTGTTGATATTTCCAAGGAACCTGTAATAAGGTCAATGGTCAGGGTGATCAGTACAATCATCTTCATGGGGCTTCTTGCACTCTGAGACCTTCAGAATACCCTTTTATAGAGAACTAATGAAATTACCAAGAACCCATTCATACTTTAATTAGTAGATACAATTTATCATCTTCAAGTAGGAAAATCTAGGATCTTGTCCCTGACAAGGGGAAAGAGCCTAATGATGGGTTGGAACCACATTCACTCATCAAGGCGGCTATTACTAGAAATGTGGTGACTTCAAATTATATGCTGGGTGAGGTTGCTCATAGAGAGGCTAATTCACTTAGATAGTATCTACTGGAGTAGGTAACAACAACTCAAGTGGCTCAGGGACCTCCACCTACACCGTGGAGAAAGTCTCTTCCTTGGAAGTTCATTTGGTTGGAGCTTGGAGAGGTAGTGTTTGTTCCTCTTTGGCCAACTGCAAAGATTATTTTAGGCTTTATGCATAATTAGGGAAATCCTAGAACCATTAGGGGAAGTTATAAGTCATGGGGGTAGGGACCAGGTAAATCATGATGTTTCCCATGCAGATCATCTATAGTTATTTATTGGTTATTGATATATAGAGTTAATATGTGAGCCCCTTCCACCAAGTGACAAAGTTCATGACATGATCATTAGGAAATTTCTTGCACTCAAAAAGGTGGGTAATGGTTGTCTTACATGTGGTGGAGATGAACTGGTAGAGAAACTTCATGTAGAGGTCTTCCTAATCAGTGATAAACACATTGGTTAGTTGGATGTACCATACCAATGTAGGTCATTCTAATATCTGAATGAAATATCAGAGCATGGCCACCTCCTTCTACTATAGGGTTCTCATCAGGAACCCACACATCGAGATAAAGTGATCCAAATGTTACAGTGGGTCACCCATCCTATTGAAAATGGAAATGATGTGGTTCCTAAAATATATGGGTGCTCACATACATCCACCCATTCTACATACAAGTTTCCATTATGTGAGATTTCCACCTATCACATCTCAAAGGCTTAAAAGATAGTAGTGAGAGAGGGAATCAAATCATTTTGGATAGGGTCCATGTCTTAATGAGTATCTTTAACATCAAATGTGTTGATAAGATAATCAACATGGTATGAAGGAACAATAGATTGAGGAGAATATCTATCTATGTCCTAAGAAAGCTTGTCGTATTGATCGAGTGGATTCGACGACACATATCAAGGCCGCTTACCAAACACTCCTATCTCTACTATATTGGGATGCATGGGATCCATAGGCTCAACTGGGAGAAACTAGCTGTAAAGGACTTGTGGCTTCCACTTATTTCCTAGTGGAGGAGGGATATGATAATTTCAAGGAGCTCCATAATTTGGGCACTACTTAGTAAGTATCTCTTCGATGATCCTATTCTAATCATTGTACTATTTAATCAAGAAAAAATAATAGGATAAAACAATATATTCTATGAAATATTTGATGGTTCAAAGTGCTAAATATGTTATGTTCCCATTATTGGAATTCCAAATTATAGGAAATGATATAGAGAGGTAACTGAGGCTGAGTTTCTTACATTGCTAGTGGGTTTGAACACTTTTATAAAGGTATTCCTAATACTATTCTACCCAGGGGGTCAGTGTTCTCTATCAGACCCTATATCTATTCCCATACACTTTGAAATATTATAAAGAACCATTTTTACTATAATTATATCTTAAGAAAGATCCTCAATATCAATGGGTAGGTCCTGTTGTCATAGGATAAGGCTTAAGTATAGAGAAATATAATTTCCACAACACTAGATCTGAATATGTGAGGAACCCTTTGAACGATTCCATAGGGCAGTATGATGCTCTGACACATCTCCATTGGAGGGTATAACGTTAACTGGGCGATGGCTGGGGATGATCCACTAGGATTTCTAACAACTTGACCATGCAAAAATGTTGAGCAATGCCATAAAATTTCTCCCGACTTCTTGGGTAGAACAACAGACATCCAAAGAGGTAAAAATCCATCATCCAAATAGCCCGGTGGAAGAAAAAAACCATTCCCCTCAATGAGGGACTCCTTGATATTGATGTTGGGGGTTTCTTTCATCTAGAATACCATTGAAAACTAATGTGCTTCCTAAGTCTGTGATATGATTTATTTCTTAGAAGTGGGCCACTACTCTTAGGTGGCCCAATATTTAGTTAGTGTTTACTAAGAGATTAGTGGTGACACTAATGTGGATTAGTGTATTAGTTGGCTAGCCGGTGGAGGAGCCACTGCTTGAGTCGACTATTCACTACACATGAGGACATCTCTCGATGTTTGTGCCAACCACATCATTACATCCTCATAGGATTAGGTGTTTAACACTACCTCGTGTGAAAGGGTAGAAATAATCATTTGTGAATAAACTAGATACTCATCATCTATCCCATTCCATAATATCACTCCATGATCTTTGTAACAACCAAAAATTTTATAATGATAATGGTTTCATGAAAATCTCAGTCATATTAAATTTATACATAGAAAAACTATATCTATCTAATAATGATGTGAGTATATTTTGAAATGTGACCATTGGGTTTCAAATTTTATATAACTATAGGTTAATTAAGACTATTGGTTAAAAAGACCATTATAATCAATATTTTTAATAATAATTCTAATCTTATAGTTATTGTTTATAAGTAAAAATAACAATGGAAAATTAATGAAGAATGAATAGTTGACAGCCTCATCCAATAGATTTGTATTGTACAAAGCCCATGTGTAAAAACATGGGAGGGATGTAGTATCATTAGAATTTTATCTTCACCAATCCCAATTGGATCTTCATCATGTTAAGCTTGAATGAAATTTAATATGGGAGAAGTTTAAGTTAGTTGAAATTACCACTCGGGCAATGTTATCCGAGCCACCCCAATAATCAATCACAATCGCAAAGCTTATCCTTAAGTCATATGTAGGTGTTATAAGGGAATATTTTTAATGTCTTTAGTTACTTAACATATAATCCCTTTGTATAAATAAAATTTTTTATTCCATCAATTCCATTTTGATATTAGTTTTTCTTAAAAATATGACGAATATGATAAATTGATTTTTTGAACAATAATTATTCTTTTCATAAATGTTATAATTATTATAGTAAAAAAATTTATTATTAATAATTTTTATTTTATTTAAATAGTATTATTAAAATAGTATTATTTAAATTTACATGATAAAATAATTTTTTTCTAGTATCAAAAATTTTACTATATATTTTCTATCCACTGTTAATTTTAATAAAATATGGATTTTTATATTTAAAAAATAAATTTATCATAGTTAGAGAGTTTTTATGAATAAATAAACATTATTTTTGCAATAATAACATTAAAATTATGTGAGGGTGAATTTATGATAATTTTCTAAAATATTTTGTTTTTCTGTGAATAAAAAATATACAGTATAGAGTTTTCAATAAGTTTAATGACTTCATAATGATGTAATAAGTAAAATAAAATTCTGGTAGAATCTTGTGGATTAAAATAACATAATAGGTTTTCTATGTGTCTAATACCATGGGAAATCCCCTGGTTTTTCATTTACCAGTACCTAGGTGTCCAAGGAAACTAATAAACAAATCCTCCTCACTTGCTATAAATACCCACCATTTCTTTATTATCATTCACTCTTAATTCATATTCATGGTGATATACTTGTTTTAAATCCCACAGATTCCTCCCAAGGTTTTATAAATCCCCCATGGTTCTAATATTCTTGTTTTAGGAGATACTCATCCTGGTAAGGGGAATCTCAACTTCTCTTTTCCTTTCAAGGTCACTTTTATGCGGCATGTATTCAAAATTCCAAAACAATTCTATTCTTTTCATTTTATCTATCAATATAATTTATTAATTGTATTTTATGAATGACATACCATTCTCCTCTCTATTTTTAATGGTTTCTAAAACCATGCTTCATACCTGTTATGCAATAATATTTTCTTCTCAAAATTTATCTTTTTTTCTCATGAAATTATTTTATTTTGTTTTTTGAATACCTAAAAATATTTATTTTCTAGATGTATTTACACAGATTTAGAAATTAGATATTTTATTTTGTGATTAACATACATGAAAAATTCCTTCCTTTTTCATTGGTTAATAATGAAATAGAGATCTCGTATTTAAGAATTCTTTTTAAAACTTAATGATTTTGAAATGAAAACCGTTTCTTTTAATTTTCTCCATAGATAATATCAAAAATATTTTATTTTGATATATGTGGATAAAATAAATTAATTCATATGAATTGTGTTCCTTGATAGTTTTCCAATGCATTGGGTAAATAATTTAATCTCTAGAGATGACATGTTCAATGAAACATTGGTGAATAACAACGGTAATTTTTAGGACACCTCAACAACAAAACATGGTGATATGATAATTAATTACTAAAATATAAGTTGTAGGAACATTTAAAAGTAATTATTCATGTTATTATTTTTATTATGATATGTCTCTTTTTCATGCCTTTATGACATTCTTCATGTTCTTGTCAATATTTATCAAGAACACATGTAAACTATCTCTCTTTTTCTCCCTTATTGGGCCTTATTCTCACCCATTAATTTGGTTTATGTCCCCAGGTTATGAGATGTAGTAAATATACTTAGTATTAACTCATTATAAATCCTTTCAAGTGGATTAGAAGGATGTTTTATGATTTCATGCATTACATACCTGGTTTCCCAGAAACTGAACTTTAAAATATCCCTTGTTGGTTTAGTATAACAAAACATATATTTAATAAAAAGGTGGGATTCCATAGTTGGTATCAAAGGAAGGTTTAGTTAATATTGGAAATTAGTATTTAAAAACATAAGTAAGAACCTTATAGAAAAGTTAAAATATATAAAAAAATCCTTTTATTTTGGTAAGGTATTATGTAAGTGGTTTCAAAGAAAAGAAATCCCTATCTAGATATGAATGAGTGGATGGGGTTCTAGAGAGATATATCTTGGGGTATTAATTCAAAAAGGGCGTTTCGGTCCTAACTCGACGTAACTTGGTACATGACAATGGTCCTTAATGAACACCTAGTTTGACACTTCCAAGGGATATATTTGGTTAATCATAAGCTTTTTATGAACCATTATGACAGATTTGTAGAAAATGTAATTGTTGTTTAAGAATAACATTTTTATGAATGATGTTAAATAAATTCTTTTATAATTAAATGATTATTAAATAAAAAAAATTAGTCACTAAGGTTTTATTCTTTATGAAGATGGCATGAAATAGGATAAACCATATGGATGATGAGAACAATGGACTTGGTGCTAACAAACATCCAATGGAATCCATAATGGAAAACTTCATGATAATGATGAATAAGTTGGCTCATGTTATGATAAATATCTTGAATCAAGTTGGGAGACTTGATTGAACTCAAAGAAAACAACTTTTCATTGAGTTCTTTATACATAAATGAATCCTTTCTTTCAGTTGATCCACCAAACCACTGATTGTTGAACAATGGATAGTCCCTATAGAAACGATATTTTTTGTACTCTATGGTTAAGAATAAGGAAAAGTCACCCTGGATATGTACCACATAGATGGGGAAGCGAATTAGTGGTGGACGCTGGTAAAATACTAAAATCTAAGAGGGGAGTTTGACTCAATGGTGTGGGAATAGTTCAGGGGAACCTTTTTCAAAAACTATTTCCCCAATCAATGAGAATGAAAATGGGGAAGGAATTACAAGAGATAAATCAGATGGAAAACAAATCTATGGGAAGATATGAGATGAACATCACAAGACTTTCACATTACACCTATAACTTTTTATGGTTTATATTATAAAGTTTGATAGATTCTTCAGGGGACTAAGACCACATCTATGAAAGAATCTTGCGAACTGAGTTTATGAAATCTATTAGGAGATCATGAGGAGTGATATGAGAGTTGAAATAGAGTTTAGAGATACATAGTGGTAACATAGATCAAATGAAAAGAGGATATATTTGGAGACAAACATGGGGATGAGCTTTAATCAAGGAATAGGAGGAAACAAGTACAACTTCATACATGCAAAAAATTTGGGATGAATCATTTGGGGAAATTCTTTATTTAGAGTGTGAATTTTTCCAAGTGTGTATAAGATGGCCATATTGTTCAGAACTGTCATAGTGTGGTGAAGCCTCAGCTTCTCAACACTAATTACAAAGGGAATACGGTGCAGACCTAGACTTAGGTTCAATTATTTAGGTTTGGAAAACATGGGAACTTTTCCAATCACTTTCCAAATCTAAAATTAATGGATGAAAATAACCATCAATGTCAAAATAGGCCATAGGAAAAAGTTCATGGTTTTTCTATCATGACAGCTAAAGCTGAAGCTCCAAATGATTTGGTGGGAGGTACTCTCGTTTTTCTATATAAACTATTAAGTACTCTATTTGATTATATTTCTATGCATTACTTTATTTCTTCAATATTTATAATGAATATAGAATGAATCCCTAAACTAATAGAAGTAGAGTTATCTATCAAGATTCCTTGAGGTAATATCCAGGCATCAATAGTGTATAGTAATTATATTATTTACTTTTGTGTGTGTAATATAATCACAAATCTAGTAGTTATTCCCATAATGGAATTCGATATTATACTAGGGATGGACTGGATCTCAAATTATAATTCTAAGATCAACTAAAGAAGTAAGGAAATCTATATAGTCCTGAATGGAAAACCTACAATTTTTTCCAAAGGAGAGATATCTCGACCTGATATTTTCCTAGAAGAACATCCTATAGAATTTTTTATAAAAACATGAATGGGTAAGATGAAGAAGTGAATAAAATTATATGAATAGAAAGATACATTGACATATAAGAATACATTAATGTATTTCCTAAGTAGTTGCCTAGAACTCACCTAAAAAGATAGGTAGAGTTATCCATTAAACTCATTCCTAGATCTATACTGAATTAAAAAACCCCATATAACATGAAATATATCTAGATGGAGAAATTATGGAAACAAGGCCATAATCTATTAGATAAGGGGTTTATACAACAAACTATGTCTCATTTGGGAGCACCTGTTCTCTTTGTAGAGAATAAGGATATTACATTGATTATAAAGAACTTAATGGGATCATAGTGAATAAAAATTACCCTCTTTAGATAATTGATGATTTATTTGTCTAGATTCATGGGGGTAAATTATTCTCCATGATTGATCTTAGATATTGTTATCATCAATTAAGGGAGAAGGAAGAAGATATTACAATGACCACCTTCTGATCAAGATACATATATTATGAGTTTTTTTATTCTCTTATCCTTGAATAATGTTCCTACTATTTTTATGGATTTGATGAATATAGAATTTAAGGACTACCTTGATAATTTTGTGGAAGTTTTTATTGATGATATTATGATATATTCCAAAATTCTTGAAGATCATGAGGGTTATGAGGGTTATATAAGGGTTATATTTCATACTATGATGAAGGTGATTCTATTTGTAATTTTAAGAAAATCTGAATTTTGGTTACAAGTTACTTTCTTGGGGTATACTGTAACCAATGAAGGAATCTCAGTTGATAATACCAATAATTTTTATTTGGAGGAGTGGCCTCATTATACAATTATAACTCAGATTTGTAGTTTCTTTAGATTAGCAAGATATTATAAGAGGCTATTGAAAAACTTTTCACAACTTTCTAATCCACTAACCATGTTAACATGAAAATGGTTCCTGTTCATCTAGAAAAAAGAGTGTGAAGAATGTTTTCAAGAGATGAAAATTAGATTGGTTATTTCACCCATGTTAACTCTACCCTATATCGGAGAAGGATTCATTATTTTTAGTGATGAATATATGAAAGGGCTTGGGTGAGTCCTCATAAAAAAATGAAAAGGTGATTTCTTATGCATCTCGAAAGTTGAATACTAACAAGAATTACTATCTTATATTGGATCTAGAGTTATCTATAGTTATTTTTTCTATAAAGATATGGATCCACTATATTTAGTGGGAGAAATGGGATATATACCCAGACCACCAAAGTTTAAATTACATTTTTATACAAATGGAGTTGAACATGTGATAGAGGAGATGGTTCGAACTTCTTAATGATTGCGGCTATTCAATTCATTATTACCCTCATAGATTAAACAATATCGCTGATGCATTATGTAGGGAAGAACCTGTTTTGTTGGAAATGATGATAATTATAGGAGATCCTCTTATCAAAAACCTAGTAAAATTGGTCATCAGAATCATAAGGGAAGGGACATCATCTTCCCTATCCCAAATGGTTTATCAACCCTCATTACTAGAAAATATTTGAAATCTCATAGTGACGATACTTGATTTCAAAAGAAGATAGAGGATATGAAGTTTCTTGTTTTCAATATTGATCGAGAAGGTGTATTGAAATTTCATAAAATGATATGTGTTCCACATATTAAAGAAATAAGGAATGAGCTAATGGATGAGGCTCATAAATCAACATTCTCTATACATCCTAGATGCATGAAAATGTATAAGGACCGTCATGATAATTATTGGTGGGGAAATATGAAAAAGGAGATTTCCAACTACACTACTAGGTGTCTAGTGTGTCAAAAAGTGAAAGACGGGTGAAAAAATCCTAAAGGTGTATTTTCACCAATACCCATACCAACATGAAAGTGGGAAAATATCACTATGGACTTTGTCACTGGTGTCCTGGAAACATCTAAAGGAAACAATGTGATATGGGTTATAGTGGACCATCTCACCAAGACTATCGATTTTGTATCTATTCAGGATTATTTCTCTATTGACCAACATGCCATGATATACATGAAGAAAGTGTTAAGGATGCATGGGGTACCCGTCACTATCATATCTGATCATGATCCAAGGTTCACATAAAAATTATAGAGAAGTCATCAATACTCTATGAATACTAAATTGAATTTTAGTATGGCCTATCACCCCCAAACTGATGGGAAATCTAAAAAGACAATTAAAAAACTAAAGGACATGCTGAGAATATGATAAAAAGAATTTATAGTTGGATGGGATCATCATATTCCATTAGTTGAGTTCTAATACTACAATAACTTCCATTTGAGTATTCAAATGGCACCCTATTAATATCTATATGGGAAGTGATGTAGAACAACTAATTTTTAGGATGATGGTTGAAAGAGAAAGCTTCTTGGTCCTGATCTTGTTCAAGAGATGATAGAAAAGGTTCACGCCATCCAAAAATATATAAAGGATACTCTGAGTTCAGACAAGAGCTATTTTGACAACCATTGAAGGTAATTGGAGTTTGATGTTGGTGAAAAAGTATTCTTTTTAATTTCACCATGGAAGAGAGTCGCGTAGTTTGCGAAGAAAGGGAAGCTCATACCTAAGTTCATTGGCCCCTGTGAAATCCTTGATCGAATAGGGTTAATGTCCTATTAGCTTAAACATCCACCAAACCAAGATCATGTTCATGATGTCTTACACATATCTCTATTGAGTAAGTATATACCGGACACTTTCTATGTACTGAATCTATAGGTGGTTCAATTGGAACATGAGCTCTATTATAAAGAGCATTTGGTGTAGATCTTGGACTGTAGAGGAAAATTTCAACACAATAAGACCATCCACCTCATTAAAGTGTTATGGAGGAACTAAAAATATGATGAAGCCACATGGGAACCAGAGGAAACAATGAGGCTGAAGTACCCTCAAATTTTTTTCAAATGAGGGATCGAGAAGAAATTTTGGGGGGAAATTTCTTAAGGAATATAATGTCCTAGAATTTTTTAATGATAATTATATATTAAAACATGTGTTATATTATATTTATACAAATAAATATATATCTCTAATAATGAAGTTAGTATATTTTGAAATGTGACCATTAGATTTCAACTGTTATATGACTATTGGTATATGAATATCCTTTTTTAATAAGATAGTTGGAAACTATACTCATAATAATAATTTTTTCATTATAAGTATTTTTTATAAGTAAAAATAATAATGGAAAAACTAATGTAGAAAGAAGAGTTGATGGCCTTATCTAATAGAGGCATGTCTTATGAATCCCTTTTATTAGAAATTGGGAGGGAGGTCGCATCGTTGGGATTTCAACTTGACTAAGATAAAGTTTATCTTTAACATGTTAATATTGAATAAAATCATGTATGAGATAAGTTCAAGTTATTGTAAATTACAACTTGGGTGATGTTATTCGAGTCACCCCAAGAATAAATCACCATATCACACCTTACCCTTAGGTATTATGAAAGTTTTATAAGGGGATATGTGTCAAATAATTAGTTACTTAATGTATAATCCCTTTTTATAAATAAATTTTTTTTCCATCTATGTCTTTTTGAATTTAGTTTTTCTTAAAAATATGATTAATTTGATAAATTAATTTTTTGGATAGAAATTGTAATTTCAGAAAATATATAATTATTATAATTAAATATTTTATTATTACTAATTTTTATTTTATTTAAATTTTACAAATAAACCACTCTTATTTAAATTTAATTGATAAAATGATTTTATTTTTTTCATGTGTGGTAAATTTTACTATGCATTTTCTACCCGTTATTACTTTTAATAAATAAATATTTTTATATTTAAAAGAAAAACTTCTCAATAATAGGGAATTATTAGGATAAAATAAATATCATTTTTTAAATCCTCACATCAAAATTAAGTTAGGGAAAATTTATGAGAATTTTCTAAAATATTTAGTTTTTTGTTGAATAGTAAAAATAAAATTTTGATTTTTAGTTAGTTTTAATGAATTCATAATGATGTAATGAGTAATATATAATGATCGTATACCATTTTGATTTAAAATAATATAATAAGTTTCTTAATTTTCTAATAAAATTGAAAAATACCCTGGGAAAGCCCATGGTGTTTCTTTTAAGATTACTTTGGTGTCCAAGTAAATTAATAAAAAAATTCTCCTCGTTTTCTTTAAATACCCACCCATTTATCCATTATCATTAACTAAAATATTTTACTCTATGAATATATTATAGTTTTACCTCCCAATGTGTCATACTATGTTTTATTGAATCCACTATGATCCCATTCATTGAGTATTAGGAGTTTCTCTTCAAGGTAAGGGAAATCTGAACTTCTTCTTTGCTTTCAAGTTCTCTTTTTATGTGGTAGGTATTTAAAATTTATATGATATGTTATTCTTTAAATATTATCATATATCTATACTATATTAAGAGTATTATATGAATGGTATAACATTGTTCCCTCTATTTTTAATGTTTTTTTAAAACATTATTTCATACCTGTTATGCTGCATGAATTTATTCTCAAATTTTTTATCTTTTTCTCAAGAAATTATCTTATTATCTTTTCGGAATAACCAAACCTCTATCCTTCCAGGGGTATTCACATAGATTTTAAAACTATATTTTTTATTATGGTATTTACATACATATTACCCCAATTCCTTTTTCATGGGTTAATAATAACATAATGTTCTTGTTGTTAAGCCTTTTTTTGACAATATGATTTTGATATGTAACACGTTTCATTTTTTTACTCAATTGGTTATATATGAAATTTTTTATTATGATATTTGGGGATAACATTAATTAATAAAAATTAAGGGTGTTCCATGATAGCACTCCAATTCATTAGGTGAATAAATTAATCATTCGATGTGACATGTTTTATAATACCAAGGTGAATAACCTTGATAATTTTTATGACACCTTAGTGAAAAACCATGGTGATATGCATATGAATGTGTAAAATAAAGGATTATAAACTCATTTAAAAGTTTTCATTCATATTATTTTTTTATTATATGCCTCTTTCTCATTCCATTATGATTTTTGTCAAGTTTTTTTCAATATTTCTGAAGATCATTTGTTAATAGTTTCTCTTGTTTTCCCTTACTGAGCCTTTTTCTCACCCTTTCCTTGGATGCATGCCTGTAGGTTGTGAGATAGAGTAAATATACTTTGGATGAACCTATTATTAATAATTTAAAGTGTATTTGAAGAATATTTTATTATATAATTCATTATATACCTTGTTTCTTAGAAACTAAGCTTTAAATGATCCTCTATTTGTTCAATGTAATGAAATTTTCAAGTAAAAAACAGAAGAGATATCGTAGCTAGAATAAAAGGAAAGTGTATTTATTCATGGAAATTAGTATCTGAAAACATTAGTAATAACTTTATAGAGAAGTTAAGATATATTAAAAACATCATAGTATTTTGGTAAGGTATTATGTTAATGGTTTCCAAGAAAAGAAATCCCAGTTTCCATATGAACAAGTGGATGTGGTTATAGCTCAGATGATGTACCTAGGTATAATAAATCTGTTAAGGTGCATCAGGCCAGACTTAGAAGAACCTAGTACATGACAACGAGCCTTATTACCATCCTATTTTTAAACTTATAGGGGATATATTTGGTTAATAAAAATATTTTTTTATGAACCATTATGAATGATTTATAGAAATGCAATTTTTGTAAAAGAATAACATATTTAAGAAAGATTTTTATGAAATTACATTAGAATTAAACATTTATTAAAAAAAAAATTTCTCAATAAGGTTTTATTCTTTTATAAAATTTTGGGAAATATGAGAAACTTTGTAAATAGTGAGCACAATAGACCAGGTGCTGAAGACATTTTAGTAGAGGAAAAAATAGAAAACTTCATAAGAACAATGAATCAATTGACTGGTGTTATGAGAAATAACTTGAGTCAAGCTGAGAGGCTGAATTCACCTCTAAGGGAACAAATTTTCGTGGATTCATTTATACGACATAGACCTCCCCCATTTAGTGGATCTACTGACCCATTGATTATTGAAAAATGGATAAGCTCTATAGAAAATATCTTTTCTATACTATGTTGTTCAGAGCAAGAGAAAGTCACCCGGATTATATACCACTTAGATAGAGAATCTATTCATTTGTGAAAACAAGTTAAAAACATGAATCCATGAGGGGAAATTTATTCAATGGTGTGGGAAGAGTTCGTGGGAACTTTTTTCAAAAAAGTTTTCCCCCCAATCAATGTTAATGAAAATGGAGATGGAATTCCTAAAGCTAAAGGGTGGATATATAGAAAAACTATTGTAAAATATATTATACCTTGTGGGTTTCATGATTTTTCAATGTCTTGGAAGATCAATCTTATAGACAGCAGAGCGATGCTTCAACATCTAGATTATCACCCAGAAGATGGGGGTGGGGATGCAAATCTATTTATAGACAAACTCTTTTGTGATGGGTGCACAATAATTTGGTCATATAATAGGTCTTATAGGAAACCCCATAGAGATACATGAATAATGGTCACATAATGGGATAGCTGATGTCATATCGGGTGCACTAGAGGGTTTCTTGTGTATTAGGTTTCCGGAAAAAAACATACACAACATTCATGAGACGGTCTTGGCTCTTTAATTGGACTTCATGAAAGGGACACAAATTTTCATCTTATTTTATGCACAAGGATATATCATGTATATTTCAATCTTGAATACACCCATTAAAACTTGCATGCACCTCCCTTGGCATTATCAGAATACTCCATTGAGTCAGATGATAACTTTAGTTTGTCCACCATTGGTTATTTGTGGCATCAAGTGGAATTCAGATTCAAGGACAATTAGATTGAAAAATAAACACTCATTGGTAACATAATAAATATATGATCTATTAAAAGGATAAAAATAAAACCAGTTAAAAAATAAATAAAATTAATTTTTATTATTAATCAGAGAAAAATGAAAATTTATATTAGGGATGTCATTATAGATATAGTTTTTAATAAATGTTTTGAATACTATCCACTGATGATGATGGAGAAAACTGAGAGGCATGTTCATATTTTTACAAAAGACATTTAATCTATAGGCCCTTATCTTTATATTTAGTTGGTACAAACACCAGCATATAATGTTTGAAATATTTTTCATTGGAAAGTACCATGAAATATTTTATATCCCAAAAAGATATAGCTACCATTTTTCAATGATAAAATTATTTTTTAAAAGTCACCTTTGGAAAAAAAGTTATAAATTATGTTTGACCATTTTTATAATGTATTTTATGGAATAAAACCTTTATGAATACATTGGTTAAGTTATGATATAAAAAATATTACTTTTGATTCCAATAAACATGATAAATATATATCTTTTTTTTCTTTTTGAATACAACTAATGTGAAGTCTAATATAATTTTTTAGACACCATCAATGTATTTCTATATTTTCAATAATAAATTTTACTATTATTGTTACAAAAGGTTGATACATCTGTGTATGTTAACACAAGGTTTATAAGTATCTATTTCATCTATAGAGACTATGACACACTGCTTCATAGTATAATGTATTCCACTATAACATAAAAAATTAATGTACTTGTTTTGTTTTTAATAGACCAAAAAATGTTATGTATTCTCATAATAAGTGTCACTTTTGGAAAACTATTTTTAAATATGTTCAATAACACATATTGTTTAAAAAAAAATAGTTTATAATATTCACTTGAAGAATAGAAAAAAAAACCAAGACCAAATATCCGATTTAATAGAGTAATATCCAATATTTTATTAATAATTATGATTCCGTTATTTTCATTGTAGAAAAACAAATATAATGAAATATTAATTTTAGACTAACTATTCACAAAGTATTTTAAAAAACCAATAATCCATTAATTGATCTTATAGTCCAATGATTTTATAACCTTTTCATAATAAATCCTAGATAAGGTACATAGACTGTATTTCTACTTGGGGTGTTCTAAATGACATAAAATTGTTACAAATATAACTTATATTAATAATAATTTGTTTTATTTCCTTCCAGTGTTGGATACATTTAAAAAAATGGAATGAATTTTTATTGATCATATCAAATTAACATTATAATTTTTTATAAAAAAAAATCAATGCCAATCTAAAAATGATATCATTTAAATATATTTGATCAAAAATAATTTCTTTGAAAATCCTTTTGGAATGTTTTATCCAATAATGGGAGTGCCCTTGGAATGCTCAATTTGAAAAAATATATTCATTAATTGGAATTATTTTTTTAATTTATTAGTCATTAATGAATTCTCGTCATTGATGGTTTTATTTATCCAATAGATTGACAATACCTTATGAATAGAGTTGTCAACAGGGGTTGTTGAGGGATACCTAAATGATTCTTGGTTAATATAGTGTTTTTATTTTCACTGAGATTTGTAATTTTCTCATATACATAACTTAATTTTTTAATTATTTCTTAGATAAACCTCACATTTTATAGAATATTATTTTTACTATATTTTGATTTTGATTCACAAGATTTAGTGATTTATTCATGTTGAATTTATTTTCAATATTATCATGGGTTGAATATAGATTTAGTGTTGTTGAAGAGGATTCAAATTAATAAATAAATTTAGTGAAAACTCAATCCAATAATTAGTGATTAATAAAATATGTCATTTTTTATAATAAAATATATTTAATTAAAATTCATAAAACATATCATGGTATTGTACAAAAGTTTTATAGTTGTGAGATAATTCATTTATACATAAAAAAAAAATAAAAACAGGGTTTACTAGATTAAAATGTGGGTTTTAAAGAAATTATCATGTTTTAGGTCATGGTTACTATTTTAAATAGGTAGAGTTTTATGTCTAATTTGATGACAAAAAATGTTCAAATTCATGAAAGAACAACATAGGTTAAATAAAATGGTCATTATAAAAAAATTTGTACTTTATGGTTGATTGATATTTTTTTGAAGTCGATAGTTATCATAGTCAAAAAATTAAATTATGGTTTAGGTTGATATTCCATAAAATAAAGGAAAAATAGTCATGGTTTGGTGATTGTAGTGCTAAACAAGATGACAACATCATGACCAAAGTAAAATCATAGAATGGTTTGGGTTGATGATATAAATTCCAAGTGAGAAACAACATCTATATATCATGTTATCTTAATATTTCGGTAATAAATTTTGGATCTACCATTTAATAGATTAAGAAACATAATTTTTTAATGATTATATATATATATAAACCCATATCAAACTTGAGTGATGAACTCAAAACATATCCTCCCATACCTTATTTGGATATTTTTTAGGCTATAGAGGCTACTTTGAGTAATTATATAGTGTATACACAACATCTATGGATTTAATACTGTTAAAGAGGATACAATAATATTTATAATTAATTTTTGAATTAAAATTCATCTTCTATCATTTTATTTCAATTTATATAATATATTTATGTCCAATACCATATTTTTACAATACTATAGTTCATTACTGATAACAAAAAATTAGTGAGTTAAATGAGATAATAAATTATAACCCCCAAGGATGTATCCAATATATAATTTAAGTTTTTGAACCTGATAAAATATATAACGTTCTTCTAATTATTTTATTAGTCTCACTCTCTCTTATAATTATTCTTCACTTTCTTGATTGAAGATCTATAACACTAACTTGAATTTAAGTATCTTTTTTATGGGAAAATTCTTTATTAAAATTGATTCATAAATCCTCTAAGTTATTCCCACATTATCATTCATTCATAGGAAAAATAGATTTTATATAACTAGTGTTCTATGTTTACTTTTGAGGTCCTTCTATTAATATCCGAGTATAGACCACTAATAAGGACTTAAATTTTTCTCTACTACTTATATCATATCAATTGAAAAATACCCATAAAGATTATGAAATATATCACCATTAAGGGAATTACCAACTTTTATAAACATTATCTAACATATTAATGGAGGTTTTTAATCAACATCTTATCACATTGGTTTTGGGTGTGTTTCACATCATTGATAATGGAGTCATTCTTCCTAAAGATTGAGATAGTTTTACTTTATATGATTATGAGAAACTTATATTTATAAAGTAGACCTCAATGATTATATATATATATATATAATATAATTAATTAACTATATATATGTGTAAAAACCTGTGATTTTATGGAATATTTTTTTAAATAGATTTATTTTCTTCAATAGCTTACATTACAAGCAATACCGAGTTTTAACAAACCACAATATACTATTAATATTATTATTCAAACATAACCATTGAAACCTAGATGTTATACTTGGTGGCATGAGTTAGAATTAACACATTTTTATAATTAAATATAATGGTTCTATATTAATATAACATATTAATAAAAAATAAATAATTTTTATTAACATCTTTATATGCTTTGAAAATAACTTTTTCTAAAAAAAATATTTGTTTTTGTGAAAAATTAGTGATATTAATTTTTTTACAATTTTATAAAATTTATTTGAAAAAATAAAATTATTTTTTAAAATATACATGTAAAAATTATTTTTTAGTGATTTTTTTTAATTTTGTGAAAATATTATTTTTTAATAATTAGTTAAAGATACTCATTTTTATTAAAAACCCTTTTTCTCATTTAAAGAAATTACAAGGTTAATTTTATTTTAAAATGATTATAAAAGTAACATTAGTTAAATTATATACTTATAATCTAATTTAGACCATTTTGATCAATTTAGTGTTGAATTATAATAGTAATTTTTTATACTTATCATCATTTTCTCCTGGGAAAATAGATTTTCAGTCACATCTGCGGTATTAATTTTAAATCGAAAATTCCCAATTATATTAAAAGAATTTAGAATAAAGGATAAAATACATATATTCAAAATAATTAATATTTAATAATATGTTGAAATTTATTTTTGGGTAAATTTAACAGTAAAAAAGTAAAAAAATTAAAAATTGACGTTAAGGTTAAAATAGCTTCACTGGGTGTTAAACTAAAATATATGTGGTAAAATGATCTAAAAGTTGTCCAAATCCCATTTTATGTAAATATTTTAACATTATATCATATAAGGTTGAATTATGAGTCATTTTTGTGCCTTTAGGTATGTTTAAAATGTGGATATACCTTTTTCTTTTCAAAAATTTAAATTTTATACTCTCCCACACATATAAATGGGAACCCCCTATCATCTAGTGTTCACAATTCCCAAACACTTTGGTTTATCCATGACCTATAAAAATAAATTCCTTACATCCAATCCCACATCATGGAGTCATTTTTTTATTATTGAAACCTCATAAAAAGGATTTTTGTTCCCACCTAAGGAGGTTTTATAAAGAGGAGGCATCTTTCCATAACCTGGTGTTTTTTATTTTATTTATAATTCATCCTAATTCCAAAAAATTATACTATGATGATATAGTAAAATAATTATTTAAAATATAATTATATTTTATTTTTTTAATTTCAAAACATACATTCATATCCTATTCTAACAAATAGGAAATGAAACTGTCGATCGTGTGTACGACAAACTACCGCCTTACGAAACAATGTAACACATTTTCAATCTCCACCTATCATAGATGGATGTAATGTTGGTTTTAAAAAATTTAGATGATATTTATGACATAAATATACATTTTTAATTATTATATTACACATTCCTTTTTACAGTACATTTGGTGGGAATACGATAACGTCACTCGTTTGTATGGCGAACTACCGCCTTATGAAGTGATATGATTCATTATTCAGTTACACTTTAATTAAAAGGTAATAATCATAATTTTAATGAATATATGTGTTATATATGACCTAATAATAAATTATAAAATGTGTTATATTATTTACCTTCATTTATTTCCATCCATTGAGAAAATGGAAGCATCATTCATGCAAACATATGACCTACCATCTCCACGAAAAGTGTACATTAATTTTATCTCTATTGTAACCTACAGAATCAAGTAAACATGTCTAATATAGAGTTCTACATGAACCCATGTGAACCTCCCCATACTCAATAGTTTTCTAACTATCATATAGGGGATCATTTGGAATCACTGGGAGACTATTCCCTCCATTAGAGTGCACAAGATAAATAAATATCCCAATATAAAAATAACCAAATATAATAACATAATCAAAAAGAGTAAATGTAGAAATTAAAAATGGAATACATTGTATATAAATAAGATCCATAAAATTATAAATTTTTCTAGAGTAATGAATGTAGATAAAAAATTAAAGAATAGAGGGGTCCTCTAGTGTCTATCCCGATCCACCGCAGCTCCATGTCCACATACTCATACATCCGCCATAGTGCCCTTTCCCATTGTCTGGTCTCCCTTAAAATCTACAAGTCCATATAAATTCATGAGTAGAGTACAAGAATATGAATCATTAGGACACCAACAATACATACTTACCTAGTTTGATCAAGAATAAAATGTGTATTCCATAAAAATAATAAATACATGAAGTATAAACACATAATCCAAAACCAAGTGGTATTTCACTAATCAAGACGACAATAATCCCCCTGATATACTTTCCTATTCTCCGTTCCAAAAAACGAAAAATGTGTTGGTAAGATATAATAACCAAAAAAAAATTCTTTTGGTGTGTCTCTAGAAAATCGACAAGGCATCGAGTGTATAACCTACCCAGAATCTAGAAGGCATCGTGTAATGCATGGAAATCCACAAGGCATCGAGTATCATCAACCAAAAAAAATCTAAAAGGAATTGGGTAACACTCAAAAATCTATAAGGCAACATGTGTCGAATTTTAATAATAAATATACAGGGCATTGAGTAGATTCTAGGTTAAAAGGATATCATGAACTACTATCGTCATTTTCTCAACTCCATACACATAACCCACAAGGAGTAATCACACCACAATATTCACCAGTCATGGATACATAAACCAATGATCCATAGGAATACACAACAATCCATAAAAGGATAAAAATTATAGCACAAATCATTGGAAATATAAAATCATAATATAATTCATCATGTGAATCAAACATCATCATGTAATCTAGTAATTAGATTAATATCATGGAAAAAATCATATCATATCATGGGATGCACACAATCAGACCCACATAATTTCACAAGTCAATAATTAATATAAATATTCTAATAAAAAAACATAACACGGTAACATGTGTATAATTATCCCAAAACACACTTGAAGGTGTCCTTGTAGTCTAACACACTCTTATGTGATCAAGCATGGGGCATCAGTGGCCAGACAACAAGCTACCACATAAGGTCCAACGTGGACCTTGACACATTTTCAATTTATTTGGAATCATTAATTTAATTATTTAAATCTAAATCATCATTAAATAACTAATAAACATTATTATTGATGAGAAAAAAAATAACTAAAGGCCATTCTCCCAAAGTGTCAAACATCTTATCACATGATAATAAATGCGTATAAGAATAAAGGGTATAGAACATGTGACCACCTACATGCACCCACATGTGTTAATAATCAAGAGAAAATATCAATTATTTAAAAACATTAAATATAACATGAAAACATGCGTAAAAAATTCAAAGAGGTTGGGAACTTCCTTCCTCAAATTCATTAATTTCAACAATAATGATAAAATACCCTGGGTGGTTCGATAGGTGGAGTGAAAACCTCAATAGTAAATAACACCTACTCATGAACATATCATCATAATCACCAACACATAAACACACTATGTTCTTCAAGGGTTCCTTGAAAAAAATACATATATTTTATTTAAAAAAATATCAAAAATATCACATGCGATAATAGTCTCCCTCTCTTGGACAATTTCTAAATAATCATTTTAGGCCAACAAATGCACTCATAATATTCTACTCATGAATAATTATAAAAACACAATTGTTAAAATATACATCAATATTAATATATAATTCATGCGGTAAACCTTTATAATTATTCTTTTATAAAACAATATAATTTTCCTACAATAATTTTGATAAAATGTCAACTAATCAATTAAAAGGATTATCCATTGATGATAATATTATAATAATTTCTTATAAATTATCCGTGGATAATTATAAATTATTATATTCAATAAAATCTTGAAATTATAATTTTTAATTATTTTGATAACTGATTTGTGACATAATTAGATTAAATTAATTTGAAAAAAATACCTCACTGCCATAAAAAACAAATGTATGATTTAATTTTGGCTTTTTGAGATGAGCCCAATGGTAATGATGGTGTGTTAACCCAATAAATAATGCTGGAGAGATCAGATATACATGTTTTTAAGATAAAAATAAATTAAATAAGAAAAATAAAATTGAGAGAGTGGTAGAGATATTGATGTGAGGGGGGGGGGGGTTTGGTGAGAAAGGGTGGAATACGCTGCACAAAATCCACCCAAATTTTCCTTTTATAATTGTTTTGACATTTTTTATTGTATAGTTTTCCAAAATATAAATGTCTTCCCTCACTATGCATTACTCCATGTCCATTTCACGTTTTTGTTTCCCCATCATTATCATTTTAAAACATATTAATTAATATATTAATATATATTAAATGCCATCCTTGTGTATGTGTATATATACACACATTATATATATAAACTCCCATATAAACATTTGTACACCCAAACACACACACACACATATTTAACACACACACATATATACATATATACAGCTACACACACAGATATATATATATACATACATTTGAATAAATAAATAAATAAATAATTAAATAAATAAATAAATATATATATATTTATCACACAAAAATTTATTTTTCCAATTTAATAATAATAACAATAACAAAAATAATAATACATAAATTTCTCATATCATATCCACCATTAGAATTTTATATTCAAAATCCATTATATATCGAGTTTTTAATAAATTTTTATAAACCACCGAATTATATTTATGTGGGACAAGTAATAATATCACTATTGTCATCAAACCTCCAAATAAATATACAATAATTGAGAAACACCACTTATCAATTAAGGTAATTTAATTACACATGTAATTTTCATTTTCTTCAACAAAAAAAATTATTATTATTACACTTTGGTGAGATGTAACCAAACACCAAACACACTCAAATATTATATTGTGCATAGGGTAAAACTTGTATTGTAGACCTAATGGTGGTATCAAATTTCTCATTTGAGACACCATTTTGGACGGATTACATTATTTTCAGAAAATATATAATAAAATTATTAAATAATATATCCTTATCTGTGATCTGATAAAACCCCTAACACCCAAAAATGTTATTTCGTACCTAGGGTAAACCTTGCATCCCATCCCTACAGATGGAATTATATTTCTCATACGAGAAAATGTTTGGGAGATATTTAAATATTTTTAAAAATAACATATCTTTAATATATGTAATATTTTATTATACTATTATCAAGGATCTATAATATTAAGAATTTTGAATATACTCCATTCTTGAATCTCATGATATTCCATAGAATATTTCGAAATGTAAACAATGATTTTTACCACACATGAATCCATTAATGAATTTATTAAGTAATTTTTTATAAAATATTTACATTTTTCACACAAAAATTCTCATAAATTATTTACAATGAGGGTTTTATTATTCTTGAAAACTTTAGGATGTTATAATCCCCCCCCCCCCCCCCTCTGTCAAATTATCATCCCCAAGAGGTGTCCCTCGTAACCATGCTCAAACAAATCAGACCACTGAATTCAAACATCAGAGTCCCACTGTAATATCTTCATAATAGGAGGATTAGTAGAAACATAAAAAGTCATAGACAATCTATGGGACTACACAATGGCTTCCATGAGTTTCTACCTTCATCCTATGGTATAACCCTCATAAGACTAACCATTGTCACCATCCCTACATGTTAGTCAAAAACATCATATATATACTAACACAAATTATTTTTTGTTCAACTAATTAATGCCAATAATGATGTATCATAATATTATACAACATATATATATCCCAAAAAGAGGAACTATCATGAAAATATAGCACAAATTAAAGAATTTAACTAATTAATTACTATGTATCACTACAACGGATTTTAACATACATGACTAGTTGAAATGCATTAAAAAAAACATAAATTCCATAAAACACATATCAACATAACATGAATCATTCAAATAGAATTTCATATATGGTAACAAAAGAATTCCAATATATAGAATATAAGTGTTACACTATACATTACAATCCATGCACTGTCAAAGATTCATTTCCTAAATACCACCATCCTATATTCTGTATAACCTTTCCCAACCTGAGGCATGGGGAAAAATATGTTTGTGAGTCATGGTCCTCTGATACCATTTTTTATCCACCAAACCCAAAAAATAGAGACTAATCCAAAGTTATATATGACCTCAACTGAACCTACCTATATGGAAGAGGTTTCAACTAGTTCCGAGAGTCTCAAGTGGAACCCTGGAGAGACTATACCCTTCATTATAGTGTACAAGAATAATAAATAACCGAATATAAAAATAATCAATATAATAAAAAGATAATATAGATTAAATCTAGAAACTAAATTTGGAATAAATGGTATATAAATAAGAGCACAAAAAGTGGAAATATATCCATAGTAATGATAGTTGATAATAAATAAAAGAATTATAGGTTCCTTTGGTGTCTGCCCTGGTCTCCTCTAGATCCATGATCTACCTTCTTATCCATCACATATAGATCCTTAAACCTTTTCCAGGGATCACAATAAAATCTAATAGTGCATCAAAATGTTTTAGTAGGTGTGTGTACAATACTATATAGGACACTACCCATGTAACCTTACCTAAAATTCTAAATTATTACAACTATATTATATCTTAATTAATGCGATAAGTGTAAACAATATATCTAAAACTGAGCTGTAGCGCACTATCCAAGCTGACAAAAGACCCTCAACCATAGATTCTTCTTCTACAAGCTAGAATATGTATAGTGTAACAGTAATAGATCATAACCATCCACATGGATCCATCCATAGGGTTATCGGCATGTCTCTTGGTTATATACAAGACTTCTAGAGACTAATCTACTAGGAATTTACACAGCATCGGGAAATACTCATAAATCCACAAGGAATTCTATATTGGTAAACTACCTCGACTCTACAAGGCATTGGGTAACATTGGGAAATCAACAAGGAATCACATTTTAACATATTCAAATAAATTCATAGGCCATTGAGTAGAGTCTAGGTTATAAGGCAATCATGGACCACTGCCATCACTACCGTAACTCCATGTGCATACCCTACAAGGGGTAATTGTACCTTGATGGCCACCTATCATGGATAAAAATACCTATACACTAAAGGGAAATACAAGAATTCATAGAATGATAAAAACCATATCTCACATAATTACAAATATAGAATCATCATAAACATCAACATTTGAATCAAACATCATCATGGAATCAAGCCATCAAATCAATCTCATGGAATCAAATCATATCATATAATGGTATGCACAAACACAGTCACCCACATGTGATAAAAATTAATAATGAATGTCAATATTCCACACATAAAATATATCATGTAAAAATGTGTCAAAAGGGCCCTAAAACACAGCTAAAGGATTTCATGTAGTCCAACATGCTCATATATGATCAAGTCTCAACCATTGGCGGCCATACAACAGTATGACACACAATGTCCAATATGGAACTTGGTAACTTGTGAATTTATAAGGAAATATATATATAAATAAATAAGATATAAGCCTCATTAATTAATTAATCATACTTAGTATTCATGACAAAACATGAACTAATGGTCATTCACCCAAAGTAGAAAATCTTAAATATTATGTCAATAAATGTGCATAATAACCAATGGTTAGAGAACATGAGACCACCTATACACAACCACATGATATCATAGTCATGAATTAATATCAATTAATCCAACCCATAAAATATAACATGAAAACATGTGTAAACAGGATTCAAATACATAAGGAACTCTATACCTCAAAGTAATTAATGTCAATAACAAGTATAAACAACCTGTGTGGTTTAATTTTTGGAGTGAAGACCACAACATTAATGAAAACCTCCCCACGAACTTATTATCATAATGACCGAAACATAAAGGATAAATGTTTTTAAGGGTTCATAGATCAAAAACCATCTATTTTATTCAAAGAATATATAAAATTCCGCATGTGAAAAACTCTACATCTCTCTCTCTTAAATAATTTATAAATTATAGTTTTAGGCCAACACTTGCAACCAAAATATTATCCTATAGAATAATTTTAAAACCAAATTCAATAATATATATCTAATGAATAAATTGATAATTAATCAGGAAATACATTATAATTATTCTTTGGTAAAACAATATAATCACCCTTCAATAATTTTCATAAAATATAGTTTGATGAATTTAAAGAATTATCCATTGAAAATTATCATATAATATTTTCTTATAAATTATCCTTCAACAATTATAAATGATTATCTTCAAAAAACTCAAAAAATTGTAATCTTGTAATTATGTTACAATAATTAAAACATGAAATAATTGTATTAAATTAAATAAAAAAATACCTTACTTCCGTAAAATAAATCTTAAGTTTAAATTTATTCTCATCAAGATGAACGCAACAACACTGTTGGTGTGTTAATCCAATCAATATTGTATAAGATATTGAAGAGATATGTTTTGATGATAATAATAATAAAAATAAAAAATTTTGTGGGAGAGAGGGTGATGTGTGGGGAGGAGAGTTTCATGGGAGAGGGTTGAATACACTACACAACATCCCCCATATTGGCCTTTTATTGTTTTTTAACATCTCCTTTAGTTATTTATTTTCCCAAAGAATTAATGTTTTCCCTATAACCATGTGTTACTCCATAGACCTTACAAATTTTCTTCCCTTAACTTCAACTTTTTAACACATATTAATTCATATATTAGTATATATTAAAAATTTATCCTTATTTGTGTGTGTATGTGGTTGTGTGTGTATACACATAGCGTATATGTATATATATATTTACACTCACATATAAATTTTTGAACCCATATATATATATATAGCCCATATATATACATGAAATATATATAGATATATTCACCCACACATATATATATACACAAACATGTGTATATATAAACATATATGCATATATATATATATATATATTAATTTAACTGAAAAAATATTATTTCTCATTATATAATAATCATAATCACAATAATAATAATTATTATTATTATTAAATTTCTAAGATCATACCCACTATTAACATTTTAAATTCACCTTCCATTAAATACCTAGTAGTTAATAAATTTTTATTAACAAAACAATTACATTTCTTTGGGACAAGTAATGATTTCTCTATTTTAATCAAACCACCCAGTAAATATTCTTCCATGGAGAAACGTCTCCCATTATTTAAGATAATTTAATTACACATGTAATTTCCATTTTTTTTCAAAAAATAATAATTTCATTATATTACACTTACATTTAATGTAACCAAACATCTAATGCATAATAAACATATATCATATCTTGGGTAAACCTTATATTTTGGACCTAATATCGGTGTCAGATTTGTGATTCAAGGCATTGTTTTTGAGATATTACATTATTTTGAAAAAATATTTAAAAAACATATAAAATAAGGTATCTTTATGTGTAATTTGACTAAATGTCCATAGAACACAAATTTTATGTCGTGCTTATGGTAAATATTGTATATCGGCCCTCATAGTGGTCTTATATTTCTCATACAAGGCACCATTATAGAGATATTTCATTATTTTAGAAAAAATCACACATACATAATATAATATATTTAATATTTTATTATGAAATTAACGAGGAACTTCATGCCTTATAATTCAATGGTAACTCATTATTTGACTCTGATGATTTTCTATAGAATATTCCAAAGGGATAATAAGGAATTTACTATTACATAAAGCCTTTAAATAATTTTTTAAGTAATTTTTTATCTATAAAGAAATTTTTTTCACATGAAATACTCATAAATTATTTAAAAATAGGGTTTTATTATCTTTAATTAATTTACGATGTTATAATTATTGGTAGTGAATTCAACATGAAAAAACCAATATAAACAAATTGTGAAATATATGACTGTAATAAATAACCATTAAATTGGGGGGGGGGGGGTGGGTATAAATAATATTAAATAATTTATGAAATATATATATATATGTATACTCACTCATATAAATTTCATACTAAATATAAATTTATTTATATATTCTTATTTAATAATCAATCAATTTTTGGTGATGTAATTTTCTTTCATCAAGAATATATTTTCATCAAAAAATAAATAAATTTATTTTTGTGAGAAAATATTATAATTAATTTATAGATATTATATAATATATATATATGTTAATGATAAATTAATATTAAAAATCAGAATATAATAATTAATATAGGGATACATTTTTGGTGTTTTGGGAAAATATTCATATTTTAGTGAATAGTGAAAAATTATAAGTTTTTTGTAAAATTATAGTGTTTTCCATAAATTAAGTAGTCTAAAAGTAAATTTTATAATTTAATTTAATTAAATGTAATTTAGTTATTATTATGTAATATTTAATCCATCTGAATACATTTTAATCATCTTTATAGTAGTTTTTTGTAGAAGGTTTTTTTTAAAAAGTTTATTTTTCTTAAAACTATTTTATAATGCATAATATTTATAAATTTTTATTAATTAAAAAACAAAAAATGATGGATGTATTAATTTAAATTTATATACTATATTCCTATATATATTAATTTAAATTTATTTTAGTATAATTACTAGTAATAGAGTTTATATATAATCTTTTTACACTTGAAAAATTCATCTCTTAAAAAACCTTTTTTCATCATTTCTGTGGGTTTTTAATTTTAAATAAAATTACCCCTATTTTATGAATTTAATTTCATAAAATAGTTTTTATATATGTTATCATAATAATTTATATTATTTAACAAAGTAAAATTAATTTTTTACCACAAGGAATAATGAAAATAATAAAAATTAATTATAATGATTAATGATAAAATTGGTTTACCATGGCTAAATCTAAAAATATGAGTGGAAAAATTACTTATAAACATGTAAAAACAACATTAGATGAAATTATATATACCCTAGGGCCTCTTAGGTTCTACAATTACACATTTTTATCCTTTTGGTATGTGATAAACACTGGTAGACTTTATTATTTTTAAAAATTATATGTATTTCATCTCCCCACTTATAAAAGGAAACCCCCATTCCTATCATCTTCAAAAATTCCACGCACATTTACTTGGACAATACCTACCAAAATAAATTCTTCACTTATCTTCTCATGACCAATATAACCTTTTTGGATCATAAATCCATCCTATGTATCCTTTTTGGGCTTACCTAAGGAGGTTGTCCAAAGAAGATGTATAATTCTTAACCAAGCATATTTATTTTATTTATACTTAAAAATCCATCAAATAATCTTTAATTATTATGATATAATTGTATAGGACCAGTACTTCAAGCCTAATACATTTAAAAGAATGATGTTTTAGGTGTCTAGGGGTAGTCTTCGGTGTCTTTGGGACATGTGAGTCATTCCAATGGTGACTAATCCAAACAGTTTTCCAAATTTCCAGTTTTCTAATGGTGACTCATCTTGGTGGTATCTCATATTGTTGGTGAATCATATAGGGATAACTTATACTGGTGGTGACTCATCTAGTAGTAACTCATCCGATTAGTGACTCATTCTGGTGGTGACTAATCCTAGTGGGGACTCATCTAGGTAGCATCTCATTCTAGCAGTGACTCATTTGGTGGTGTCTCATCCTGACAGTGACTTATCGGATGGTAGCTCATCCTGGTGGTTACTCACTTAGAGGTGACTCATTGGCGGTGAATCGTGGGTGATGACTCATCTAGCAATGACTTTTTGGATGTGACTCATATGGCAGTGAATCATCTGGAGATGAATCGTTGGTGGTGACTCTTTTAGAGGTAACACATTTCAATAGTTTTCTAATTTCACATAATTTTCATGTTTTTCCAGTTTTCCCTTTATATATTTTTTTAAGTGAGAATTGTGTTTAATGCCATGTTAATAATCATTAAGACTGGTTCCAAGTCAATATATCATATCGTAAATTTCTCTAATGTCTAAGGGATTTTAAAAATTCAAACTATGAGGTTTAGTTGAGATCCACCTTTAATGGAAATTAAAAACTTTATCTAATCTCAAACATTTGAGATTTGAACATTCAACAGAAAATATACTTCCTCTACCCTTTTGGTCTAATTTTTTTTCATACTGCATTTCCCATATAATTTTCTAGTAGGTCTAATATAACCGGGTTTCTATAGTTGGTTTGTGTTTCCCTGGAGAGTTTACTCAAATAATAACCCCCCGGTTTTAGTGAAATAAATATGGTTAAAAGGCTTCTTCCTTCCAAGTATACACTTTCCTTCATTTCTTTTCATGTGTATCCTGTGGGATGGGTTTATTAATATTATCTCATGTGAATATGGTTTATACATATTTAAGAAAGATAATGAATAAATTTATATTGAATTTAAAGTGGTAGGGGAATGTTAAGTATAATATTATATTTTTATTGATTTTATTTTTATTGTTTTGATATTTTGATTGTATAGGTGTAATTCCCAGATGAATATCGTGTCTTTTTGTGGTTTATTTATATTATTGAATATTTTCGTTCAGGACTAATGTTTTTTGATTGTTTTGTATCATCATAATTAGGTAAATAATTATTTATATTTCGTTAATGAATTAAATGCTCTAAGATCAAAAGTTTTTTTTAATAACACCATAAATTAATGAAGAAAAATATAAAAGGGACTCTTGGACAAATCAAAAAATATATTATATTAGATATGATGTGTATAGGGTAAATTCGATTCATATGGTTGAGCATTGGGGTTGCGGTGAAAGGTGGTGGTGGATGTGGTTTTTTGGATTTTCAAAATGCAGCTTTCTATGTGTTATTTTTTTATTAGGTTCCCAGTTGGTATGGATAGTGATAAAAATGAACATGGAAAATAAATTTGTACATGTTTTAGTGGAACATGTTGGTAATAGAGAATTTGGAAAATTCATTAATATTAATTAACAACTAAAAAAACTATGGGTTTCTTTTTTTCTCGGGTGGGTTTGTGAATTTAGTCTTATTAGTGGATATGGGGGACCACTTTATTTGTTTGGAGATCATCTTTTAGAACCGTAGGTGGGGATTTTGAGGATTCATATGTATGTTTTTATACATTATATTTTCATAGTAATTTCAATATGCACCCCACCCACGTCGAGTAATATCTTATGACACCTACATAGTCATGCGAGGGGTGTCTTTCCCAATATCTCGATGGGAGAATGGATGGCTAGCCACCTGTTTTTCCCAACTTCTTCCTCCATGATATAATGGCATAGCTGTATTCAGGCGATATATGATGTGTGGTCCAAAGTGTCTTTGAGATGAGTTGTGGTGTGTTGTCCCAGGTGTCTTCGGGATGAGATGTGATGCGGGTCCCAGTTTCTTAGTGGGGGGATGCAAAGTGATGTGATGTTATTTTTGGCCCATGTGTGTGCGAGTGTGATATATTGTGAGGTGTCACCATAGTGTGTATGGGAAGGATGTGATGAGACATATTCAGAAGTGGTGGGAGTGACTGGACTTTTGTCATTCGAGTGTGAGAGCGTCTAATTAGTCGGAATGTGGTACAAGATACCCTATCATTGGCATGATTTTATATTATATCATATTACTTGGATTTGTTATCTATTGAGATATCCTTGGTTAGGTTGGGGTTATGGTTAGTCTACTTGTTAGTTGCTATTTGGTTCTACTATTTTCCAAAGGGTGTATTATTATTCTCCTTCCACTTGTTCATGAGATCCTTTTTTTCCTATTGAGTATACCTACATTCTCACCCTACATATATAAAAAATTATTTTCATGTTTCTAGGAGGATTATGTGAACCATGATGGGTTTTACTAGTCGTACCCTTAATAATCTGCTGTGTTGCTGCTCTAATTTTTCATTTGGGTACTTTTATTTGTATCATTTTTATTTACACATGTCTTGTGGGTTGGTTTTTGGTTTATCATATATATATATATATATATTTAATGGAGTTTAATATGGTTGATACATCCTATATCCTAATCTTGTTTCCTTATAAAAGGTATTTTATTCCATATTGTGATATTTGTATACCCTTGGTGCTAGTCTCCAACCTGGGCCTATTAGAGGAGGGAATTAGGGGTAAATATCTCCCTTACATAATTGCAATCCAAAGAGGGGTATCATTAGATATAGGGGTTTGTGACAGAGTGGTATCAGAAAGATTTTAGTAGAGGGATAGGGTGGAGTTCAGAGTTAAGAATGGTGAGAAATGAATGTGTTGGCATGAAAACGGTGTCAGTTGACCACGGTGCATGACATAAGAAAAATATATTGGCTAGGAGATGAGATTTTAGGGTCCCACATGATCCAATTTGTATACTCTGAGCATTTTTAATGACCAAGTGAGATGGGATGACTAACAGTGCAGAGACCTAGGAGAGGTACAAGCATCATGGTGACTTGTGTTCTTATTTGAATTGGGATATTTGGGGAAATTCAAAATCGATAAATTTAATTAAATGGATAATGTTAATTAAAATATATCATAATAGAAATACATACTATAGTTCTTAGGAAATCCTTTTTCTCTTTCATCTATGGATCCTGGACATTGTTTGCATATGGCTTAGGCAGTGGAGGTTCAATAGGCTGACCCGGTTGATCGATAGAGGGTTGATCTGGCTGAAGATTACGATCATTGGTAGAGAATTTTGGGCTCTTTTCAGAAGAAGGCTTTGTAAAAGCACGAGGGGGTTATTTTTGTTATGGAAATAGAGAGTTGGCTAGAGTATTTGGAGATCTCTTTTGGTTTCATTTGAGCCCCGACGGAGTATAGGGTCCCTTTGGCTATTAGTCAGAAGCATGAATCATAAATCAGTGGTGGATATTGTACCTTGGTGAGCATAGGGATGAATATATTTTGTGGGTTGACATACAGAAAGAGTTTCAAGTAGAGTTCCTACCATTAAGCATAAAATCTTAAAATTGGAAGGAGCTACTCTCCCTTAAGTGAGGGAGATTTTGTTGGAGATGGTTCCCAAGAACCAACTTCTTTTTTAATTTATGAGAACTTATATTCATAGTTTTGAATATTAAGAGATTTCTAATCACATGGTGATTTTTCTTCTGTGTAACATAGAATGTGATAATGTCCTAAGAGTAACTGGCACACTAAAAGGTCATAGAAGATCCCTTCTTAGATGACAACCTAGAAGTGTTATGACACTATTCTTGAATATATTTTCTATTTCTATATGAAATCATTTGAGAGACACAAATGATTCATGCTATCATGGGTGGGGAGTCATATTACTTTGAGGAATCTTCTCAAAGTGTACACCCTTGGTAATGTTCTGGATTATATTATGAGAAAAAGGCCTGCCAGCAAGAAATCCACATTTCTATGTGTTATTGGATGTTCCTATCAGAGGATGTGTGTAATTTTCCTTATAATTTAATATTATTATTATTGAGTATTATTAGTCACAAAATTAGATGTGTTGATGAAAATCACGATGACATATGTTCATAGTAAGGTAGGATATGATGGGTGTGTCAGGAGTAATACTGAATTAATGAATAATGAGAGAAATGATTTATCCTTTTTTTTCTTTAAAATAACACAATAACCCATACCCTTTGATGGAAATATTATAGTCTAAATAAAACCTTGTCCATTGTGATCAATATGAATGTTCTATTTCCAAAAAGCCAATGAAAGAGATATCGAGCATATAGGTTGATGACACTACCATGAAACCTGCTCGATTAGAAATATATTGGTAAAGGGATTATATTACATTGTAAGAATTTGTATGTGGTGACATGGTGTTGTGTCAATAACTTATATCTGTATCGGTTCCTTGGCATATTCTAGATGCTAACCTTGGACATTAGGTTTCTTCACCTAATGACACTAATAAAGAGGCCGAGAGGGTCACACACTAAGTGTATCCAGAATTTAAGTTAAATTCATTATTATTTAACACGTTGAATAAATACTAATCTTAGTTTTAGTTTAATAATTATTCATGTATGCCTGATCGCATTTATTCTGTCAGTAGTTATTCAAGAGAATATATTGTGGGTGGAATAATGAATAAATATTTATTTTCTATATTAGTGAATATAATATTTATTTTTTATTAACAAATAATGTAGTGATATTTATTTAATAAATAAATAGTCATTATTCAAGGTTCAATAAATATTGAGGATAATTGACACACTGAGTTTAAGGGTCCAGTGAGAAATAACAATATTGAATATTATTTGATTAAATAATATTCAATTATAACTTGCAAGTTAAGATCATGTCAAGAAATATGAATATTTCTATGATTATTTGACATGGGGGTTTCCCTAGGATTAATGAAATATTTAAAGGAACTTCTGAAAATTACTTTTTATTACCTTAGTGAAATTAATTCTCGGTTATATTATTCTCTCATTAGCCAAGGGAAATCCATATGATGCCTATTATGTTGTGCACAACGAATTGGATAAAATCTCTCAATCCTAGAGATTTCATTCTTTTCCATGAATTATCTCATGAATGGGAGAGATCCTCTTCTACCAGATCATGGAGAATTCATTGCAATAGATTCTCAAGGAAATCAATGGCGGATGAAACAGGTGCATGGATCTTCCATGCTAGCACGCAGAGACTCCATTAATAACATTAGAAGATTCATGTAACACATGTGGATCACTGCTAGAATAATCCTACAATTTGATTCTAAAATGCAACAAAATCTCAATGTAGATCTATGGCCGAATACATCAATGAAGAATGAATACCCTTGGAGGTAATTCTTATCTAATTACATTACTTGTAAATAATATGTGTTAATCTACACTCTCTTGGTTCTATGTTTTCTATCCCTTTATTTTTCTTTGATTCAATTTAGTTTTTTATGAATTTATTCATCAGAATAGACCATGGATCAATTATATATAATGGAAAACAGAAATTTTGGGCACCATACCTCCCATTCTTCTACTGTTCCCAAATACTACATGTTGTATTTGAGAGGTCACAACATTGTTTATAATTATTTAGTTTCATTAATGATTTATGCATTCAAAATTTAATTTTACAATTCAAGTTAATTATTCATTAAATTTGAATTACTGAGATCTATTTATTCCTCCATATTTTCTCAAAGATATAAGAGAGAAAATTAATTTTATGATTAAAATTAAATAATGGAACTCATCTGGAGGTGAAAAGTATTCTGAAAAAATAACACAAGAGTACGTGTCGTGTAATCGATATTACCCACTATGTACTCGTGGTCAATGCACCCGGAGTTATTTCGGAAATTACTCACCCTATGTGCACTAATGACACGTACTGTAGTTAATTCTTACACTGCGTGTTGACCATGATAGACTGCCACACATTCAGTCGAACTACACACCATGTAGACCACTGGACATGGTGTGTTGTACCTTTGGGTTAGGTTCGGGCCATGTATTGCATACATGTCCTACCTGACTGGTGCCCATGTAACACAGAGTCAACAAGGTGTCTATCCCACAAGACATGTCGTGTACTCCATGATTTCTGTAGTACACCTCACAAGATGAGTCTGTAAGAGTGTACATTAGAAACATGATAAAGAATGTACACACAGTGTAGATCAGATCTACATGTTTTTTACTTTTACTAGTTACACATATTTAAAATTTATTATATTTTGGAACCCTTGTGACATGTACTTGTGTGTGGGTGTACATCTAGGACATTCCATGTGACTAGATTTGATATATATATCTATATACACACATATATTTTATTAACATATGCATAATATTCATAATATTCATATCATGTATTACTTGTATTATAGTTATTATTCAATGTGAATGTTATATTCCATAAAGAATAAATATTATACAAGTATAATACATGTTGGGTTGTTTTGGATGGGTATTCACCAGGTTACCTCCAAGGTATAAGTTCTGTACACAGTTAATTTTAAATAAATTTATTAATTTGTTTAATATTATAATGGATGGGAATATAAAATAAATTCAAAAAAGGTTGAAGATAAAAGTATTGACTAATTAAAGATAATAATTAATCGATTCGAGATAAATTTATCTTAAATAAAAATGATTAATAAATTTAATTATTGTTTTATTAAATGCGTAATTCATCGCACGCCTATGGATGATCATGAGATAGACTAAAACTTTGTATGTGATTGGTTTCCTTTTAATTTATTAATAAATTAAATTATTTTCTTATGTGCCTTATCTCATCATTAATATATAAGGCCTTCATACCCATGGATTATTTTATATAGACCCCCTTTTACCCCTCACCTGTGGGTGAGTAAAAGCATATGTAATGGATGTATCTCCTAAGCTAGTGGTGGTGGTTCACGGTGTTTCTCCACTAGGTCAGTGGTTAGTTTATCAGCCTCTAGATAAAATAAACATTAGAATATTCTCATGATCATACCCTTTATTTTAATTCTATCAATTGCATGGTTTTTCATTATGGAGGTTTTGTTGCGATCACATAATTAATGAATTAAAAAGCATGAAACTATAGAACTAAAATAAGATAGATTCTACATAAATATTATCTAAAGACATGTTTAATCACTTATCTAATCCCACATAATATTATCTTGAATATGAAAAGATTATAATTGGAAATTTACACATAAAGGATAAATCCATCGATAAAATATTAGGTTGGTATAGCCTTCTATTACTTAGGTTAGAATAAAACCATTGTTCAAAGTGCTTGGCCAACCAAATCCAATGTAATTCTATTATTATGGAGTTCTAACATGAGTTTTTGGGTTAACTTGGCTTGGTTCACATCAAGGGTTGACTACCAAAGAAGGACGTAGTGTTACTAAGAGGTAATGTTTTAGGAAATCTAAATTAATGATTTGAGGATTGGGGAGCACACGCAACGGATAAAGGAGCATTGAGTTAATGAAATTGAAATTTGGAATGCCTACCTAAAACCATTCAATTTTCTTGACCAACCAATGTTTGGGTAATTAGAATGGAAATATGGATCTTTCCCACTTGAATGTCCAAGAAATAGGACATTCCATAGCCAATGGTGAGGTCTATTAGGTTTCGATAAAATAGTGTTATACTAATAAATAAATAATAATTTCTTTTTTAATTTTATCTAGATAAATTCCAAAATATCTTCTTATCTTATTTATAGAAATTAAAATTAAAATTAAATCAAATATATAATTGTGATCCATACTCGAGATGGAAAACCTTCTCATTGGAACTAATTTCCAGGAGTGGAAAAGGTGCTTATGAGTCATCCCGCACCCTAAAAGGAATGTGTATGTGCTAGAAGTACCTTTACTAGTTGTTCATGGAAATTAGGCGAGTTATGAAGATCTCGATATATACAAGAAACATATGAATGGTTCTATAGATATTTTCATTTTATCATCCACGTTCAACTAGATCTTGAATAAAAATTAGGAAATGAAATCTTATAACATGATATATCACCTTTAGGATCTCTATCAATAGAAGGGGAGATAATAGAGGTATGAGACCTCTATTTCTTTGTTCACAACTATTCTGGGAGTGTTTTCGCCAGCATGACCTCATTTAGTCAAGCTTATCAGCTACATTGACTATCTAGACATCTTCAGTATTAAATTATTGGATGAGTTGCATACCGATCTCATACGTTCATAACTTCCCAAGACCATCTCTTGTTTTATTGTCAATTATAATATGAGAAATAATGAGAATACTCTATCAGAATTTATGATCTTGATTAGCCATGTGGATAAGGACATGGGGTGTGAAAAACCCATAGTTATTATGGTGAATTGGTAGAGGAAGGACAATGAAAATGGGCCTAATACTTATAAATTTTCTAAATTCCTCGAGAACTATCTAAACAATGCGAATAAGATTCAAAGGCAGTGTAAAGAAAAGGAGGTAGTATGTTTTTAATGTGGAAAGTCAGGCCACTGGATGAGGAATCACATCTAGAGTTAAGGGGAAGCCAAAGTTTCATTTTTTATCAAGTGAAATCTTTATATTTATACACATTGGGTATTAGATATATCTTTTGGTTCTCACATCTATATTCAAATGTAGGAAGCAAGTAGATTTTGGAAATTTTTTAAAGGAGAGGTGGATCATCAAGCTACCAAAGGCGCGAGGCTGAATGTACTTTCTATTAGTGACTACTCCTTTCATCACCAACAAGAATGATTTTGGTTTTACATGATATTTATTATTCATGTAATATTACCAAAACATAATTTTTTTATCAAGTTTAGGTATTTATTGGGTTATTTTTATGTTAAAAAATAAAATTTTTTTTATACGGACAATATATATTATATTAAGAAACATTTAAATAATGGTCTAAATGAATTAAAATACTAAATGAAAGTGTTGGAAATTGATAGTGAATGTTGTTCACATGACTCAGATAACTACCAGTTCTGGCATCAACTCCTTGGTCACGTAAACAAGAATCATTTGAAAAATCTATTTCGTGATGACTATTTATATTATTATCAGCTAAAACCAGTTGATATATATAACTCTCATTTACATGGGAAAATGGACAAACCACAATTTGGTGGATAGGGTGAAAGGTCCATAGAGCTTCTAGGATTGGTTCACAATGATGTGTGTGGACCATTTCCAGTAGATTCTAGAGGTGTATATTCTTACTTCATAACTTTTACCAATGAATTGCATAGATATGGATATATTTACTTGATGAGGTATAAGTCTGAGTCATTTGATAAAATCATGGAATTAAGGAATGAATTACAGAATCTTCTTGGTAATAATATATAAAAGCTCCAATCAAACTGAGGTGGGGAATATCTTCACCAATATTTCATCGACCTCTTACAAGTGTTTGGGATTCTATCTCAACTTACTCCAACTAATACATCATAGTGGAATGGTGTTAGTGAATGGAGGAACTATAACTTGTTGGAAATGATAAGTTCAATGAATATTCATATAGATCTTCAATTATAATTTTGGGGATATGCATTACAAACTACAGCATACACATTAAACTAATTACCTAAATCAGAAAATGGTATTCCCTTTTGAGATATGGAGTGGAAAGAAACCCATTTTATTTATTACACATGTATGGGGATTCAAGGTGTTTGTTAAGGCTTTCTCAAGAAACAAACTATCACCCTTAGGAATGAATTGTATCTTTATTTGGTATTCCAAATAAACAAAGGGATATTACTTATAAAACTCCCCAGACAAGAATATGAAAGTTTCCAGACAATCCATATTTATTGAGAGGGATAACATCCTAAAAATGGATAGTGGGATCAATATTGAATTTGATGAAGATGATTCTCAAGATACAGAGGAGTTTTTATGGGAAAAGGTTTAACAGGTCCCCATGAAAGAAATAGTTCCTAAAACAAAACTATTGCTTAAGAGCTCAAGAGAGGTAAGGGACCTAGAGTGATATGGTTTTCAAGTCACTGGGGATGGTGACTCATTATTATTGGAAAATGATGAAACACTATTCTACAAAAAGAAAATAGAGAGATTAGAAGTTGCAAGATGGATAGAATCATTGAATTCTAAGATAGATTCCATATACCAGAACTATGTTTTGGATCTAGTTGATGCATCAATTGATGTAAAGTCTGTTGGGTTTAAATTGGTATTCAAGAGGAAACTGGATATGGAAGGTAAATTATGTACCTATAAAGAAAGGATAGTGGCTAAAGGGTTTAAAAAACATGAAATAATTGACTATGAGGAATCATCTTCACCAGTTTCCGTGCTTAAATTCATTAGAATCATATTTTCCTTAGCAGCTTACCATGACTCTGATATTTGACATATTGATACCAAATCTACATTACATAATAGGATCCTTAAGAAATATGTCTATATGAACCAACCAGAAGGGTTTGTGACCCAACATGATTCCAATAGGATTTTCAAGTTGTATAGATCCATTTACGGATTGAAGCAAGCATCATGTTAATGGAGTATTCAATTTTATGAATCCCTAAAAGAATTTTATTTCCTTAATAAAATGTGAGACATGTGTTTAGAAAAGGTTCAGTGGGAACTTGGTCCTTATTACAGAAGTATATATTGAGGAAATATTACTTATTGGAAATGAAATAACAGTCTTACACTCATTTAATGACAGGTTGAACAAGTGCATATCCCTGAAGAAATTAGGTGAATCAGCCAACATTCTAGGGTTCAGTATCATCTGTGTTAGATCCATGAGGCTACATGGAAAAAATCCAAAGTTCGTATATTGACAAGATACATAAGAGAATTATTATGGAACAATCCAATAGTGGATTGGTTCTAGTGTCACTTGGTATACATATGTCTAAGAAAATGTGTCCTCAGACACAATAGGAGAAATATAGAATGAGTAAGATCTCTTATGCTTAACAGATAGGATCAATCATGTATGACCTTTTTTTACTAGACTTTATGTTTCATATACATTGATAATGTTAGGAAGATATTAAGAAGATCCCGGAGAACATAATTAGACTACTATTTGGATTATCCTTAAGTATTTGAGATTATTTTAGGATAAGTTCCCAATGAATGCAGGTGATGAGGAGCCTGCCATTAGAGGGTATATAGATGCTGTTTTTTTTGGATAAATCAAAATGAAATAAAGTCACAATAAAGATATGTTTTTGATCTCAATAGAGGAGTTGTGAGCTATAAGAGTTCAAAGAAACTAGTTTTAGCTTATTCTACAGTTGAGTTTGAGTACATAGCAGCTTCTCATGCATCCAGGGAAGCCTTTTGGATTCAGATTTTTTCCAAGAGCTTGAGGTGGTACCTAGATATAAATACCCTATCTCATTTTATTCTGATAATACTACAATGATGGATCTTTCATAAAATCTATGGTTAGATCATCTAATAAATAACATACTCATAAATTATCAACTCTTAAGTGATTTTTATCAAAGTGGTGATTTTAAAGTGAGTAGAGTATCTATAGGGGAGAACATGGTGGACCCCTTGACTAAAGGACAATCTCAATAGAATCACGAGTATCATGTGAGAGCTAGTGTATTGAAGGTCATTAGTGGTTGGCTTTAGTGAAAGTGGGAGTCTATTAGAGTTGGTACCATAGATCCATCTTATTTTTTACTTTATGATAACTTATATTCCTGGTTTCAAATATTAATAAATTCATTATCACATTATAATTGTTTTTCTATGTAACATAATATGTGATAATGTATTAAGAGGAACTGTCACACTAAAAGGTCATAGGAGATCCCTACTATGATGACAACTTAGATGTGTTATGAAAATATTCATGTATATATGTTCTATATGAGAATGATATAATATGAGGGAAATAATGAAATAGGATATTAGGGGTGGAGACTCATAAGACTTTGAGTCACCTTCTCATGATTCATGTCATTGGTAATGTCTTGGAGGATATTATGAGAGTAAGACCTGATGTGGAATTGGATGTTCCTATCTACAGACATGTGTATTAGTCCATAGAATTTAAGATTATTATTAATGAGCATTATGAGTCAAACACTTAGATGTATTGACTAAAACTGTTACGACATATGTTCGCAATGAGGTAGGATATTTGGGTATGTCACGAGGAATATTGCATTAATGAATAATGGGAGAAGGGATTTATCCATTATTTTCATTAAAATAAGATTATATCTCAATCCCTTTGATGGAAATGATATATACTAAATAAATCCAATGACATGGTGATCAATAAGAATGTTCTATTTCTAGAAATTCAATAAAAGAGATATCAAGTATATAGTTTGATAGAACTGGCATGGAACCGACTCAATTAGAGATATTGTTATAAATGGATTATATTACGTGGTAATAATTCATATCAGGTGACATGTCATTGTGACATTAACTTATTTTTCTATGTGTTCCTTTGTGTGATTTTAGATGCTAACCTTGGACTTTATACTACTTCACCTAATACCTCGGAGAAAGAGGCCTAGAGGGCCACAAAATAACTTTATCTAGAATATTAGTTAAAGAATTTATTATTTAACAAGTTGAATTAATATTATTCCTTGTTGTAGTTTAATATTTATTCATGTATTCCAGATCGTATTAATTCTATCACATGTTTTTCGAGAGAATATATTGTGGGTAGAATAATTAATAAATATTTATTTTCTATATTGGTGAATATAAAATTTATTTATTTATTGGTGAATAATTCCATGATATTTATTTAATAAATAAATAGTCATTATTCAAGGAGTGATAAATATTGTGGAGGATTGGAAGACCGAGTTTAAGGGTCTAGTGAGAAATAATATCATTGAATTTTATTTGATTAAATAATATTTAATTATAACATGAAAGTTAATTACATGTTAGGAAATAATAATACTTTTGTTATTCTTTGATATGGGGGTTTCAATAGGATTAATGAAATAATTAAAGGAACCTGTATAAATTTTTTATTATTAACCTAGTGAAATAAATGTCCGATTATATTACTCTTTCATTAGATAAGGCAAAGCCAAGAGATACCTATTCAGTTGTGTGCAATGAATTGGATAAAAGCACTCAATCCTAGAGTGTTCTTCCTTACAAAATAAATCTCTCAAGAAAGAGATATATCCTCCTCCACTAGATCAAGGGGAATGCTTTGGAAGCGGTTCTCAAGGAAATCAAAGGTGGATGACACTAATGCATGGATCTTCCATGGTAGCACCCAGATACTCCATCAGTGATGTCCAAAGATTCATGGAACACGTGTGGATCACCCCTAGAGGAATCCCACACTTAGATACTACAATAAAATAGCAGATCACGACAAATCTATGGATAGATGCATCAATAAATAAAGAATAACCTTGGAGGCAATTCTTATTTAATTTAATTAATTGTAAACAACATGTGTTGATCTAGTCTCTTGTGATTCCATGTTTTATATCCCTTTCTTATTCTTTGATTCAATTCTTTTGTTCGTGAAGTTATTCATTGAAATAGGCCACATATTTATTATCAATAACACCAAACAAATATAGGCACCATCACTCCCATGCTTTTTCAGCACCCAAACCTATAGTATGTCTGTGCGAGAGTATAAGATTAGGTTCAAGGAACTTTTACAATTCACTCCAGATCTTTTTTCAAATGAGTAGAACAGAGAGAAGAGTCTTGATAAGGTACTCTTTCCTTCAATCTAGCATGTAGTTACACATTTTTCATTGACAATGAACCTTGAGGTTCAGAAGAAGAAAGAAGTGATTAGGAAGACTAACTCACGATGAGGTTTTCAAAAAGTGGGGAACCATTAGGGTTCCTCAAGGGGTATAATTTTCAGTGGTAGTTCTCAAGCTCTAGGGACTTCAAGGTTTCTACTAGCATAATGTTAACCACTAATGCTATAATTTGGACCTTCTAGTTTCTGTAGGTTTCCTATAGGATTAGGGAAAATGTGATTCTTCTGTGAGGTTTGTGAACATCTTTTGGACATGTTCACACTGGCTGCTAAAGCTTAATTTAGCTGAGGTAGATAGGTTCAACGTCAACCTCAACAGTTGGTACCAGTGAGGCCATTCCTATAGAAGGGGCATCAGAATTATGGTATATCTATCATAGATGAGGAAGGTAGAGGCCAACCTCAGGATGTTCCTTGAGCTTAGGGACCTTGAATAGTGCATGGTTGTGGTGGAAACCATCAGAAGAGAGGTAGGGGAGATGGGTGTGGATAGAAACATGCATGAAGGTAGAAATACCAGTTGGGCCATTGATCATTAGAGGTACAGTAATGTTACTGTATACACATGTATGTGATTTTTTTGATTATGAAGATTCACACTCTTTTTCACCAGCAAATATAGTATGTGCTTTGGGACTAGATGTAGAGAGGCTTCCTGTACCCCTGATGTTGAGTAACCTGGTCGTAGGCCAGACCAACTTGTTTGACATGTGATAGGGTGTATATTGATGAATGGGAATCATCAGTACCATGAGTTTTTTTCATGAGATTTATCTATAGGTTGTCATCCGTAGCAACGACTAATTGTATTCTTTTCATGCTATTATTAACTACTTTCGGAGGAGAATTTTGTTTTTGGATGTGGAAGGCCAGGAGCAGGATTTCATTGGCGATAAGAGATTTCAGGTTAGAAAATGACACACTCAGACCCTTATTTCCATTATGGCCATGATTTTTGTTTATCCAATGTGTGCTAAGATATATGTGGATCCTAGATTTTTTTAGTGAGTTACTAGAAGTTATACCCAAAGATGTTGTGACACTACCCCATCGATGTGATCTAGAGTATGATATAAACAGTAAGCCGAATTTTTTATATATTTTGATGGATTTTTATCAGATAGAACCATCTGTATTATAGGTGTTAAGGGTTCAAATTGATGATCTGATGTAAAGAGGCTTCATCTGTCCTAGTTTCCCACTATGGGGTTGTCCAATGTTTTTCTCCAGGAAGGAAGATGGTAGTGTGAGGTTGTGCATAGATTACGAGAGGTTGAATTTGGTGATGATTAAAAACGGTTACCCTCTTCCAAGGATACATGATATTTTAGACTAGTTGAGAGAGGAATGTTGATTTTTTAAGAACATTTTGTGGTATGGATATCAATAGTTGAGGGTGAAAGAGAGTGATATCCTAAATAATGCTTTGAGATGTAGGTATGGACACTTTGAGTTTTTGTTCACGCCTTTCCATGTTATGAATACAACATGTGTGTTCATGGAGATTATGAAATAAATTTTCTATAAGATCCTAGACTGGTTTTTCATTGTCTTTATTGATGACATATTGATCTTCTCAGAGTCATAGGAGAATCATTTTGAGTATCTTTGAGCTATATTCTTGGTTCTTAGATGCCACCATATTTATGGAATTTTGTCCAAGTGAATGTTTGTGGAACGATATGTACATTTCCACAGGAAAGTGGTGTCTTAGAATGGTATATAATTTGACTCAACAAAGGTCAAGGATTTTTTTTCTTGGGAAACACCTAAGAATGTGGCAGAGGATCGTAGCTTTCTCGGTCTTATATGCTATTATATGAGTTTTGTGCCTAATTTATCTTGATTTTTAGACCTGTTGATAGAATTGACAAGGAAACACCAATATTTTTTTAACTGATAAATTCCCAATAGTATTTAGTTACCTAGAGGAGAAATTATTCATTGCTCCAATGCCTCTCTTTCCAGAGGAAGGGGTAAAGTTTGTGGGTTTTTGTGATGCATCCTATCTAGGATTGTGATGCATCATGATGCAGTAGAAGAAAGTGATCACTTATTTGTCTAGGTATATATAGCCTCTTGAACCTAACTGTGCCACCCTTGATCTAGAGATATAGGAGGTTGTGTTTGTGCTGATGTTTTGGAGACATTACCCCTTTGGGGAGAACATTGTGGTCTTCATAGATCACAAGAGTTTAATGTATATCTTTTCCGAGCATCACCTGAATCTATGAAAATAGAGGTGGATGGAGTTCCTTCAGAAGTATGATTTTGATATCTCATACACCTCAAGAAAATAGAAATTTGTGGATACTACTTTGAGTATAAATTCACAAATGGATTCTATTTATGAATTTGTGGATTCTTGGAGGGAGATGAGGAATTTGGAATCTTTGCACAAAAATGTGTGGGTGGATGGTTGTAGAGGATGTTTTTTTAAGTGATGGTTCAATATTCTATGATCTAGCAAGTGGAGGAGTCCCATTGGGGAGACTCATAGGTAGAGGGGATGTGTGATCTTGTTGATCATGGTGAAACTCTAGAGGGATGGGAAAAGGTAGTCAGAACTAGATGTTGTTTCAAGGGATGTGGGTTGTTCCTGTTGAAATGTAGAAGGTACTTCATCACGCATTCCATATTTTACCTTTGGCAGTAAACCTGGGAAATTATAAGAAGTACTGCAGCCTAAGGATGCAGTTTTGGTCACCATGGATGAAACAAGAAGTGGGGGAGATCGTGGAAAGGTTCTTGGTTTTCTAGATGTTAAAAAAATAACATCATATTCTGAATGGTTTGTCGAATAACTAGGATTTCCCTGAGTGGAAATGTGATAAAATATTGATAGATTATGTTACTAGCTTACCTAGATATTAGGGAGGTAATGATGTTTTCTTGGTGATCATGGATCGATTGACTAAGTCAGCCAAATTATTAGTGATCAAGGAGTTAGGTATAGTTGGTGCTTTGGTTAAGAGTTATGTGGATGAGGTGGTACATTTTCACAGAGGTCCAAGGTCTATTGTCTTGGACTGAGATTACCATTTTACCCCATGATTTTGGAGGGGATTGTAGCATTATTTTGACATTGAATTTCATTTAAGAACTGTTTTACACCCTTATACATATGAAAAAAATGGAGGGGACTATCCAGACACCGTAGGCTATGTTACGAGCATGTATCTTGGACTTTAGTAGTTCATGGGTGCAACAACTATTCTGATTTGAGTTTGATTATAATAATAGATATCAATCATCCATTAGTATGGCCTTGTTTGAGTCTTTTTATGGATGACTGTGTCTTTTACCATTATGTTGGATTGAGGTTGTGGAGGCTGGAGTTCTTGGTGTTGAGGTGGTATAGAGTGTAATAAAGAAGGTTCAGCTGGTTTGAAAGAGGATGAAAGCCTCACAAGACTGGAGAAAGTCTCATGCGGATCGAAGGAGGTTGCTTCTATAGTTTGAGTTTGGAGAACATGTGTTCTTGAAGGTTTCCCCTCAACCTAGTTAGCATAATTTTAGGAAGGGGAGTAAGATATCTCCCTAGTTTATGAGATCTTTCATAGTGTTGGGGTGAGTTCATGAGGTGGAATATCGGTTAGAATTTTCACAATGAATGGGTGAGATCCATGATGTCTTCAACATTTATCATCTATATTAGTGTCTTTATGATGACTCCCATGTCATTGACTAGGGATGGGTTGATATTGAGAATGATGCAACCTTCGGGGAGCATCTAGTGGAGATCTAAGACCATCAAGGGACGGTGCTGCGAGGATAAAGCATTCCCCTAGTTCAATTTCTGTGGAGGCATAGTGGATTAAAAGAGAGTAGTTGGGATTGTGAGATGCATATGAGAGCCCATTTTAGGGAGATTTTTTTGAGTTTTACCTTCTGTTCCCTTTTCTTTGTGATGTTCTATTAGGACCTAGGTGTTTTGTAATATATGTTGTTTTGACCCTTGATTTTATGTGTTGTGTGTGTTGTGTGTCATGTGATGTTGTTCAAACATGAGAAAAAGTGAAGAACTGATTTCAAATCAAGGAACATTCGACTACGATGTGATTAAACATGTGCAGGTGAGTTAGTGCCACCAAAAGTGGATTGTTTCTTGAAATGGAGGATAGAATTACCTGATTCCTATGTTGGGGATGGTATGGTTGTTTAGATATTATGAGTATTTGGGTTAATATGTTTGTTTGGTGATAGGGTTTTAGCTATAATGATGTCCTTGAGAGGTATTTCAAGGGATTTTTGTTCGGACCCATCCTATCATTTCTTCTAGGTTGGTTTTGAATTCATGAGGGTGAGAATAGTTTGAGAGGTATCTGATATAATATTCCAAATCTTCTGACCCCTTACATTGAAAAAAATATGAAGTTTGAGGTGTCCCTATGTAGTCTGAGGTATTTTTTTGGACATGCGAGTCATTCTAATGGTGACCAATTCCAAAAAATTTCTAAATTTATAGTTTTCCAATAGTGAAACATACTGGTAGTGACTTATCGTGGAAATAGATTATCTTGTCGGTGACTCGACTGGTGGTAGCTCATCCTAGCAGCGACTCATGTAGTAGTATATCATTGAGGTGGAGACTCATTCTAGCAATGACTAATCCTAGAGGTTACTCATCCTAGCCATATATCATCCTATTGGGGACTCATCTGGAGGTAGTTCATCCATGTGGTAACTTGTCTAGTGGTATCTCATCCTGGTTGTAATGACCCACTAATTCTAATTGTCTTGAGAGTACAATGGGTCATTACTTAGCCTTAGGTGACATCCACAAGACTCCAAATGATGGTAATAAATTATAATAGGTTTCAATGACCAGTGGGGTATGATTTTCCCTTTTAAAGATAAACTGTAAACCAACCAATCACATCCCAAAGAAGTTATATGATACAAGAACAAATTATTGACAATTTAGAAAATATTTTATACCAAAGTGAGCCCCAATAAAATTTCTAAAGAAGAGGAAAACTAGACATCAACCTAATAGTGTAAGATAACTCTAAAATTCACCAAAATAACAAAAAGACTTCATTATCAAAAATCTCGATGCTTCACCACCACCAGACAGCTCAACAACTCAAGAAGTAGTGCTAAAAACCTTTTGCACCCTACCTTTACCCACGTCCCGAATGATGACATCTGCAAAAGCACCAATGTGACAAAGTAGGGGTGAGAATAAAAATTAATATGTTTCCCCCAATGACTTACATACTCATTCCACTAGTATTGGAGAGTCAGAAACATTTATATAAATTAGTTTTTATAAAACAATTTTTGAAAATAGTTTGTAACTAAATATATACACTTCTCAAAATAGTTTATAACTAAATATAAACTAAAACCATGTGAACTGATATTCCAGAAATATATACTCTATATAAAAATTTAATTAAATATTTAACAAAATTTTTGAAAACAACATTGGAATACTAATAAACTAGACACTACAACTACAAAAAATGCATGCATTGTAAGCATACTTCCATACTCATGAGTAGTTTCTCATCGATATACAAAGTCATCAATAGGTAATTATTTCCCACATTCCATTTAACCTTTGGAACAAGAAACATGATAATATTTATACCATTCCTAGTAATTCAATATGATACATACACCATGATTTCCAAAAACCAAATCAAATTTGAAAAAATATCACTTATTTCAATAAAAACAACAATTTATTGAAAAGTTACAACCATTCAATTTAAAAAAATTAAAGCATTTAAAAAACCCATATATCTACTGGAAACATTCTAAAAAAATAAATTTTACGAAATTCCATAATATACATAATTTATAAATCAACATTAAAAATCAAAATCTTGGGTTTTTCACAAAACCCACAATTTTCAATGTTTTCCACCACAAGTCAGTAAAGAGGGTTTAAAAATTGTATACTTGAAAACAAAAAATTTAATTTGAAAAATGAACAACATTTTAATGCATGAAAATTAATTCTAGCTAGGGGATATGAGATAAAATCCACTTACCTCGCTCGTTTCACTGAAAACCGACAACAGACAGCGAACACTCAAGAATCCGGGGGAAGATTCTAAGAATCCACCTAGGATCACCTCCTCTATCATAATGAAAACTAGATACAACCATATTTTTACTCAATACTCTTAGATATACCCATAGTGTGAATATATCTAGGAAAAATATATGAAATGAGGTGTATATCTATGAGATAGTGAAGAAAACGATGAATAAGAGGCACTTACCACACAAATTTTACTTCCATTCGCAAATAAACATATTCAGATCACTTCCAGATCAATGGGAGAATCTCTTTTAGCCTTTGGGGGAGGAGAAAATTCATGTTATGGTTTATTTTTTCTGAAAAATATCAATCATATGGCCAAACCGAATTAGATCTACATAGATAGGGAATTAGTGTTCGCCTTGAACGATTTGGCCACCCAGATTGGCCAAATCGTGTGCTGGCAGAGCACATTTTTTTTACCAAAACCCAAAAAAAGTACTCCAAAGTCTCCCAAAATTTCCACATAACCTTTAAATATAATAAAATCATCAGGGAAGTGTTACATACTAGAAAATGGGGGTGCTACATTCTCTCCAACATTGGTTTTTCTGTCCATAGAAAGTTGAAAGCCATCATTGCCTAAAAGAGTTCTGAACATTGCCCATTCATTCCAGTTTCATGTTCCCATGTCTCGTACTGAATCTTAATGTTCTACAAAAAACCCCGTACTAAATAGATTATTTTCCCTTGCAATAATTTATCTTTCCTATCAAAAATATGAACTGGGATATGTACCAAAAATCATCCCTCTCTAGATCAATATGATCCCATATGATCACATGGTCAAGATTTGGTTGAGACTTTCTCAATTAAAATACATAGAAGATATTGTTCACTACACTAAATTATGGTGGCAATTCCAACCGATATTCCCCCCCAAAAATCCGTTCCATTATCACCAAATTCCCAATGTATCGGGGATATAATTTTCCATACTTCCCAAAACAAAGATGTCCACGTCTTGGAAAGATCCTCAAGAACACATGACCACTCACCTCAAACACCAACTATCATCGATGATGGCCTGCATATGATTTTTGACGACTCTGATCCGTATCCATTCCCTTTCTGATCAACTAGATCTTCACTATCGTTTCTTATATGAGGCTCGAACCAACTAATGAGGTCTCACCTATTTCGACCCAACATAGTGGAGAACGATATGGACCCCCATACAACACTTATACAGTTTCGTATGTATCAAATCCTGATAACTATTATTTTATGAGAACTTCACCAATGACAAGTGATCTTCCCATGATCATCCAAAATCCATTACAGATGCCGGAACATGTCTTCTAATGCCTATATCATCATTTTGTATTACCCATCTATCTGAGGATGATACACCATACTCAAAGTCAACTGAGTCCTAAGGGATTTCTATATGGATATCTAGAAATGAGATGTGATCCTTTGATATCTAACTGAGTCTATCAAAACTGGTATGCCGTTCCTCTTTACCACTTCTCAGATATAGATTTTCGGCCGATCCTCCACTGTATGAGATTCATGAATAAGGAAAAAATGAGCCAACTTGGTGAGTCAATCCACAATCACCCATATGGAATCATGTTTTTGGACTATTCTTGGGAGACATGTAACAAAATTTATAGTTATCTACTCACATTTCCACACTATAATAGAAAAAGACTACAATATAACCACTTGCCTCTAATGTTCTTCCTTGACTTTCTGATAAAACTGTGCCTTCAATGCTACTTTTCGCTTCATACCATTCCACTAAAACTGTGCCTTCAATATCTTAAACATATTCTATATCCTTGAATATAAAACCCATCTCAAATGGTGATATCATAAGTTAGTTATTCCTAACATGTTATAGGTACAACCATCTATTCTCTGAACAACAAAATTGATGTCCCATCAAATTTATAGCACTCAATGGTCTCCCCACCATTTAGTTTTTAACTCATAAGAAATAATTCTACATCCGATGTATATACCTATTTATCCATTTTTACTATATCAATAACTACTAAAACTAATAAGAAAACCTCAGAATCACCTTGTTTTTCGCATTCCACATGCATATCGACTAAGAACAACATGAAATTCCACTCCTCTAAAGCATTATTTTTTCAACTGAGCATATTAATTACTTTTTAATGCATCATCCACCGAATTTCATTTTTCCAGTGTATACATTATGTCAAAGTCAAAGATATTAAAATACTCCATTCATATTATTTTCCTTAGATTCATATTCCTTTGTGAGAAAATATGCTTCAAGCTATTATGATCAGTGAACACAGTGAATTTCTTACCAAAGAGATAGTGAAGCCAGTTCGTTAATGCATGAACGACTGCAACTAACTCTAAATAATGTAATGGGTAATTATTATAATGCACTCTCAACTATCTTGAACCATAAACAACCACATGGTCTCCCAAGATAATAATACATCCAAACCCAAATCCAAATGCAACACAGTAGACCACATATCCCAATCATGTTCTGGAAATACCAATATTGGTGCCGATATCAGATGCACTTTCAACTCTTGAATTTTTTTATAGTATATATCACTCTACTGGAAAGGAACATTTTTATTTTTCAACATTGTCCTTGGCGATTCTAGTCTTGATAACTCAAATAAAAAATTGATCATACCTATCAAGACCAAGAAATATTTGTATCTCAAAAATGTTCTTCAACGGTTGCAAAGATATAACTAAATCAATCTTTTCTAGATCCACTAAAACACCTTTTTCAGAAATCACATGGCCTAAAATGCATACTTTTTGTATCCAAAAGTTACACATTCACAGTTTTTCATACAAACAATGATCTCTCAGAATTCCTAACATTGTTTCCATGTGTTGATCATGCTCATCCCTAATTCTTGAATACAACAATATGTCATCAATGAACACCACCACAATAGAATGCATATATCACTAAAATATATGATTCATTAATTCCATAAATAATGATTGTACATTCATTATACTGAATGGAATTACCACGTATTCATAGTGCCCATATTTTATCCTGAAATATGTCTTCAGAATATCTTCCTTCTGAACATGGAACTGAAGATATCTAGACTAAACGTTAATAATAGAGAACCACTTAGGTCCCCTCAATTGATAAAATATATTGTCAATGTGTGTAATTGGAAATATTTTATTTATTTTAACATGCTTCAGCTTATAATAATTGACACACAACTGTAGAGTACCTTTAACTTTCTTCACGAATAAGACTGGTGCTTCCCATAGAGACATACATGGCCGAATGATACTTTTTCTTTCCAACTCCTATAATTGTACTTTAATCTTCTATAATTATATTGGTGACATCCAATAAGATTTAAGGGAGATAGTACTAGTCCCTGGAATGATGACAATCATAAACTCCACTTCCATTATAGGTGGTAAACCATAAAAATGTTAAGGAAACAAATCTGAAAATTGATCCACTATTTCTGAAAAACTATTATCCTTGGTCTCTTCCATTGATTCTATAGTAAATTCCTATAATTGGTATGAGATCGTTCCCACCATTAGTATAAATAATATCATTGCAACTTTCTTTACAACCCTCTCTCCTATGTAGAGATTCTTGGCACCATCCTTAGTTGTGAAACTATTCATTCTGCTATACAGTCAATGTGAGCCTTGAACAATATCAACCATTCCATTCCTATGATTACATAAAAGACATAAATATCTAGAATTGAGAAATCCCATTTCTTATTAGATCCATCAATAGTTATTGAACATTCTCTACACATGAAGGCTCAATATTCTCTTTCATCGAGAGGAGTTGGCAGTTTTATCACAGAAGTCGTCATTTCAAGTTTCAAACTCAAAAAATTAGAAGTAAAAGAAACAATAAATAAATATGATGCTATTTTGTCAAACAACACTTGAATAAGGGTAAAATTCAGTAGAATCATACCTCGCACCATAGATGGTCCAGCCTGATCATCTAGAGTCCCCTGCTCTACTATACATAACTGCTTCTTCAGGGAACTATGCTCTTTGATTCCCTACTGATATTTCCCCTTTTGAAGAGTCGTGGTGTTTTTAGAATCACCATGTCTAGCTCTAATCTGTTGGAGGCTCTGATTTTTCTAGCCCCACTCTGTTGAAGCTTACAATTCCTATGACACCCTAGAAGTGTCTCGAGCACCCGACCTTGGCGTACAGTGACAATATCACTAAAGAAGCCTCATTCTATTCTATTTTTTCATTATCAAGGTTTTCCCACACAATAATGATTTATGTGGTCAAACAAACCACACTAATAACATCTCGGCTTGCCCTTTGGTTTAGGAGAAATATTTTTTAATCCTACTATTTTACTCAGATTCCCACTGCCACCATGGAAACAAGTGTCCCTCTTCCTTTTTCTCTAAGCAGTTGAGGTCCCACCATTTTCTGTCAGTATCATCATGCTTCCTCCTCCCATATCTCAAGAGATATCCCTCTCAGCCACTAACAACCTATTTTCCATTTCCGTATAATCTATGATACAAAGTAAAACAATCTTTGACCAAATCTCCTACCTGAGTCCCGACTTAAAGATGCAGGCAATAAAGCTCGAACTTGCTGTAACTTTTAGTGTAAAGGGAAATAAATTCCTGAATTTAGATGCATATTTAGTAATAGAGAGGATCTCTTACTCCAGGATGAAAAATATTGATGTTTCCTGGATTTTAAAAGTGTGAGGATAGAATTGTTTGTTAAGTAATTATCAAAATCCACCCAATTCCAGCCCGACTCCAATCTTGATTGCACCGCAAAATCCCACCATTGGTGTCAAAGATCTGATAGAATTTAATTTTCCAGTTTGACCTCTAGTTACACTGGTGTGATTATAAACTCAATGATTTGATTCATTCTATACACTCTATTCTTCCATCACTTTACTCTCCCTAGTTCTGAATCACCCAAGATAATGTTGGATTTTTCTTCTGAAATTGGATGGAGTGGTCCACCAACTGTCACTCCTCCCTTTGGTTCTCTATTTAAACCAACTAGAATGCATGGAATATATGTTTCACAAGCTATTGGTTCACCGGTGGCAGAGTAGCAACCACATTTTCAACAGTTTCCTTGTTTTGGTTTCAATGCAGCCTAGCAGGTGACATTTTCAAAACAAACAACACATTCTTTAAGTCTCACTCATCTAGATATTGATTGGAATGTCATGTTATATTTTATGACATATATATCCAAAAATTTCTTTGAAAATATTACCATTTTTAAAAAGAAACACTATTTGTTTTGAAATTAAAATCATTTTCAAAATACATTAATTATTTTCTTTTCAGTGCGTTTCATTTGAAAACAAGTTTCTTCATTTTTTTTCAAAAAGGAAAAACCATTCTATGAATAATATGAAATTAATAAAATTGAGATATGAAATCCCAATGGTATTTAATTTATCTAAATTTCATATAAAAATGGTCATATTTTCTAAAACCATCACAATGAGAATCCACTATCCTACTAGTGTTTCCAAAACACATACATACACAACTCCTGGCTAACTTGAAGTTTAGCATAGATAGGTTAGATACATATTTTTTGATATACATTTCAAGTCATGAAAATCATAATCCTTTTAAATAATACCACCCAATGAATATACAGGGAGGATTTCAACTCTAAGACAGAGAAAACCAAAGACTAATTGTCCCATCAATATGAGACCAAGATGATACCATTTGTAATGACCTAATAATTCTCATTGGATTGAGAGTACAATGAGTCATTACATTGGCTTAGGTGGCATCCCCAAGATTCAAAGGGATGAAAATAAATGATAAAGGGTTTGAAAGACCATTGTTGGATGATTTAACCTTTTAAAGAATAACTATATACCAACCAACCACAACCCATAACAACTATATGATTCATGAATAAAACATTGAAAATTCGGAAAATATCTTATACCAAAGTGAATGCAAAAAAAAGTGCTATAGCCAAAGAAAACTAGAAATAAAGATAATATAGGAATATAACTCAACAAGACACCAAAATAATCAAAAGACTCTAGGCTCCAATACCTCCATGCTCCACCACTACCAGATAGCTCAACAACTCAAGAAGTAGGGCTAAAAACCTGTTGCACCCTACCTTTTCCCACATCCTAGAAGATGAAATCTATAAAAGAACCAAAGTTCCAAAGTAAGGGTGAGTATAAAACTAATTTTAATTTCCCCAATGAATTTCCTATTCACCCCAATATTATATAAGAGTTAAAAACGTTTATATAAAATAGTTTATATAAAATAATTTTTGAAAATAGTTAATAACTAAATATAAACTCTTCTAAAAATAGTTTATAACTAAATGCAAACTAAAACCATGTGAACCAATTTTAAAGAAAAATATACTCCAGGTAAACTTTTACAAAATTCCTTAAAACACTTTCTAAAAACTACTTTGGAAAACCAATAAACTCCACACACAAAAAGTACAAAAAAATGAATGCATCGTTATAACAGTTCCATAGTCCCAAGCTATTTCTTGTTGATCAACTAAGTCATCACAAGGTATTATTTCACTTGTACCATTTAAAATGTTCCACCAATAAAATAATCATATTTTTATAATTCAATTAATTCAATATGATTTTCACACAATGTTTACCAAAAACCAAATCCAATTTAAAAAAATATCACCTGTTTAAAAAAAATGCCCATTTATTGAAAACATTCATACCATCTAATTTCAAAAAATTAATGCATTAAAAAAACCCCTATATCTCATATAAAAATTTTAAATATATTAAATTTTCAATATTATAGTGTATCCATAATTTAAAACTCCCCATTTAAATTAAAAACTATGTTTTTTCACAAAACCCCCCAATTTTCCATTTTCCTCACCACATGTCACTAAAGAGGGTTTAACAATTGTAAAATAGTAAAAAAACAATTTAATTTGCATAAAAAACTAAATTTTAATTCATTACAATCAATTATAGTAAGGGGAGACGATACTGAAGCCACCAACCTTACTTGTTTTGACGAAAACTGACAACAGACGCTCAAGAATCCAGGTCAAGATTCTAATAAAACAGCCCAAGGTCTCCTCCCCTATCATGAAAACACCAGATAAAACTTTATTTGGCCTCAAAACTCCTATATATAACCACATAGGTATTTGATCTATGATAAAGTGATGAAATGAGGAGTAGATATAAGAAACCGTGAAGAAAACGATGAAGAACGAGCACTTACTACAGGAATCTACCATTTATTCCCCAAGGAACATATTCAATTCGCTTCAAAATAAATGAGAGAACCTCATTTGGCCTTTTATGGAGAACAATTTGTGTTAGGGTTGATTTGGGTCAGAAAAGATAAAAAATATGGCCAAACCTAATTAGATCCACAAAGATAGGGAATTCGTTTTGACCTTGCATGGTTTGGCCACATGATTTGGCCAAACTCTGTGCTGACCGTGCACAATTTTTCCCAAAAACCCTCAAAATTACTCCAAAGTATACCCCAATATACCTAATGGAATTAAAACATAAAAAACATTAGGTAAGGTATACATACTAGAAACCGCGGGTGCTACACTAGTGGTGACTCATCTGATAGTGACTCACTGGTGGTTACTCCCTGGCAGTGACTCATCTGGTAGTGACACCCTGACAGTGACTCATCTATAGGCCACTTTATGGAGGTTACTCATTGGGTGGTAACTTTTATAGTGATTAATCTTCTAGTGGTGACTTTTCTGTTGATGAATCATTTCAATAGTTTACTAGTTTTCCCAAATTTTCCAGTTTTTCCAGTTTTTCCCTTTTTTACATCTATTTTGACGAGAAATGACTTTAATTACATGTTTAAGAGGATTTAAAACCAATTCAAATCATATAAATCACATCATAAATTTATCTAATGTTTGGATTCGTTTAAATGGTCAATGAACATGGTCTTTTGAGATCCACCTTTAATGGAGATTGAAAACTGTATCTAATCCCAAAAGTTAGGATCTAAAATTTTTAAAGAAAATATAATTCCTCATTCCTTTTGGTATAGATTTATTTTGAGATGGGAATTTCTACTTCCTTCTACTCATATGAGTCAGGAAATAGGGTTATATTATTTGGTTTGTGTTTCCCTGGATACTTTCCCCTTATATGAACCCCCGTTTTGGTTCTACAAGTCTGTGAAAAAGGACTCTTCCTTCCAAGTATAATTTTTCCTTCATTTCTATTCATTTTCATCATGTGGGATGTTTTTACTACTATTATTCCTTTTTAATATGGTTTGAAACCAAATTATGAAAGATAATGAATAAATTTATATTGAATTAATAGGGGAAGGGTATAGTGACGTACAATTTTACAACTTTTTATTGATGTTAATTTTATTATTATGATATTATGATTGTATGGGTATAATTACATGATGAAGAGCATGTATTTTGGTGGTTTTTTCTAATATATTGCCTTTTATTTTGGAAACACTATTTTTTAATCATTTCATATCATCATAAATAATTGGATAATATTTATATTCTGTTAATAAATCAAATACACCCATATCTAATGACTTGTTTGAAAAAACTCTAAATTAATGAAGTGAAATTTAAAAGTGTGCCTTAGAAAAATATGAATTTTTTTTTATGAGATATGATATGTATGAGGGAAGAAGGATTCATATGGTTGAGCAGTGGTTTGCAAAGAAAGGTGAAAATGGATGTGGTTATTGGGCTATTTCCAAATGCTTTAGGTTGTGTGTTGTTTTGTTTTAGGTGTTCGGTTGGTATGAATGGTGATTAAAATGAAAATTGAAAATGATTGCTCACTTGTTTTAGTGGAATGGGTCAGAAACAGAGACTCTAGAAAATTGTTTAATATTAATAAATTACTGAAAACAAATTGTATCTTCCTTTATACTTGTGTGGGGTTGTGTATTTAGTCTTAGCAGTGTACATGGGGGAACATGTGACTTATTTAGTGATCTACTTATAGACTCGTCGGTGCAGATTTTGTGGCTTCATATATATATATATTTATACAATGTATTTTCTGTATGATTTCTATACCTACCCAGCCATGTCAAGTACTATGTGATGACACCAATATAATCATGCGGGGGGTTTCTTTACCGACATCCATATGGGTGGATGGATGGGTGGCCATCCACACTTCCTTTATCCCTCTTTCAGGAGATAAAGGGCTAGGTATCTTCAAGTGAGTTTTGATGCGTGGTCATAGGTGTCTTCAAGATGAGTTGTGGTGTGTTGTCCCAGGTGTATTTGGGATGAGATGCAATGTGTGGCCTAGGTGTGTGTGATAGGGATGTGATGTGATGTGATGTGATGTGATGTGTGGACTAGGTGTCTATGTGTGGGATGTGTTGTGAGGTGTTTCCCAGGTGTGGTCGAGTGGGATGCGATGTGATATATTCAGAAGAGGTGGGAGTGCTGGGACGTTTTCTGTTGGGGTGTGATAGCAGATAATCAGTATGAAAGTAGTGTGGGGTACCCTATCATCGATGTGATTTATATTATATCATATTACTTGGATGTTTTATTTGGTGAGTGAAACTTGTTGAGGATGGGTTTATGGTTATTTTACCTATTAGGTTTTTTTGGTTTTGCTATTTTCTCATGGGTGAATTAGTATGCTCCTTCCACTTGGGCACCCGAGACGTTGGTTTTCCTACTGAGTATACCAATATGTGCACCCTTCATATATAAAAATATTTTTCAGATTTTCATGAGGATTACATGGGCCTTGATGGGCCTTACTATCCATGCCATTGGAAAACTTCTATGTTGCTAATATATTTTTTTCTTTGGGTATTTAGTTTAGAGACTTTTATTTTTATCAGTTTTATTTAAAAATGCCTTGTGGGATGGTTTTTCATTTTTATTATATATATATATATATATTTCATGGATCTAACTATGGTTGATACATCATCTGTCTCATTATTTTCTTCTTTATAAAGGGTAATTGTTTCCATACTGTGATATTTTTAAAACCCTAGTGCTAGTCTCCAACCTAGAGCCTATTGGAGGCGGGACATTGGGGTCATTATCTCTATTTCTTCATTGCTATCCCAGGAGGAGTATCTTTGGAGGGAGAGGTTAATGGCATAACAATCCTTTATCTACCATATTATTTTATTTATTTAATTTAATTTCAAAACCTTATTCCATATCCTCTTTAATGAAATGGGAAATGAAATCCTAATTTGTGTGTACTATAGAGCACCACCTCGTGAACTAATGTCATTCATTTTTTCATCTTCACCTATCATGGATTGATATAATGGTGTTCTTAAAGTACATGTATATGTATCTATATATTTCTAAAATAGACATAATAAATTAATTATTTTATCACATATACCTTACTTTAGAATCCTTGGGGGATACAATAACATCACTTACGTATACGGTGTACTACATCCCCGTGAAGCGATGTGATGCGTTTTTCACTACAGATTTTCATGGAAGTTTATAAGGATAAATTTAATGAATTTATGTGATATATAGGAAACAATTATGATATTCATGACATTTTTATCATTCTAAAGTATAATATATCATCTTCTCTCTTGCCAATCAATTCACTGGAAAATGATAATGTCTTTCATGTGTATGTGTGAACTAACACCTCTACAAAGTGATGTGTTTAATTTTCCATCACCACATCTCATATTTAATATATATAATAATATTTAATGAAATAATATTATATTTATTAAATTATGTGTATTTGGAAAAGGTAAAATAATACTTATCTTCTTTCAATAATGATCATTGAAAAATGGAAACGTTACTCATGCGTTTGTATGACCTACTATCTTTGTGATTATAACATAGTTAATTTTTCATAACCATCATAAATGACTGGTTTTTAAAGTATAATTTATATAAAAATATGAGAAATATTTAATTATTATTATTATTTAGATGATGTAATAATGAACTCATTGTCCACGGTCAACACACTGAAGCCATTTTGAAACAATGAACTGAACATTCTCAAAATACATGATGTGGACACAACTGATTAAGTATTTAAATATTCCATAAAAATAAATATAATAGATGATTTAAGATTATGTTATTAATACTATAAATGGTTCTTGAGAAAATAAATAATTTATATAATCTTATGATATAAGAGTTACATGACATACATGGAATGTGTGGACTCATGAAAAGGGACTTAGTCTCCATTTCACTTCATTGAGGTATATTTTAATGTTGTTCACCTTATTTATTTTAAATGGAGTATATAATTAAAAATTTACACATAATATCATGTATCCTTTATACATAATTTTTTTTTCAATTTGAATTATTTCATCCAAGGGGATTTGAATGGAAAGTTACCTATTGGTATGGAATGTTATAACTCAATTTATTTTCATTGTATTATATAAAATATGCATTTTAATTGATATAATATTATTATGTATGAAATTAAATCTAAATTTATAATTATTTAAATCATTTTTCTATTTAAATATGGTTTTTATAATATATCAATTTATTAACTCTTAATACAATGATATGATATTTGTAAAGGTTATTCATCACAAATTCACTTTCTTTAGGACATAAAATGTACACCTATATTTTTTTATGAGTTATATACAGTTCAAATATTAAATTTAATATCATGAATATCTTTATTTAATAGATATTCTTATTTTCATTTGAATTAATTCTTCAATGGGGAGTATGATTGAAAAGATACCAATGTCAACAAGGCTTTTTGTTATGGTATTTTTTTCTTTTTAGGACTACATATGTTGAAGGTTATTTTAGAGGAAAAAATGTGATATTATTTTCTTGAACCAAATATATTTTATTATTCTGTAGTTATAAGTGTGATCCACATGTTTAATTTCAATTTCATCCCTTATTTAATAAATAAAAACAAATATTTTTTCATAAGTGATACCAATCATGTTTCTTTATTTAGAGCAGGAATCATTCTCTTCAATATCCATGTTTTCTAAAATATATTAAAAATGTATATTTTCTAAACATAAATGATTTTCCAAATATAATTAACATGAACATTGAAATTTTTTTAAAAGGTTTTATATTTGTAATTTCTTAGTGATTTCCAAATGTGTCACTTTTGACTCTAATTTTTATTGCAAAGAATGTTTATTTTAATCATTTACATCATGAATGGATGTTCATGTCATCAAGAAAATTATTTTACTTAAATATTAATTTAAAGAATTATAAAATTATTTCAAAATAATATACTTTGAACAATATTTTGTTATGTTTTAGTTTTACTAGTTATTTTCATAGTGAAAAGGGAAATTTCCTCAAGAATGTTTTAATGATATTTTAGTGGTATTTCCATTCATCAAAATCATCATCCATTAATGTTATTTATGATCCAATGTGTATTTTTTTATTTTATCCTAATTATTTCCCTAGATGGATGATTATTTTTCAAAGATATCCTCCAGGAACAGTTTTCTTTTCCATAGGTAAATCAATATTTTAAAAAACATTGAATGTTGTTATGACTAGAAAAGGATAGATTATAAATGTTTTATATCTAATTGGTACTTAAAATTTGTTGATGATGAATTGGTTATCTCGATAATAATTATAAAAGGGCTTGAGCCTCATTAGAGCTCATGGGTGAGACAGATATAACTTATACTATTTCTGTCCCTAGATAGAATTGGGTAATCTTTATATAGCTTATATAATGAGTGTTCTACATTTTAGCTCTCCAATTAATTTAGTAATGTACCTCATATTTATAGATAAGAAGTAGGGAGTTACTAGAGGGTTTCTCTAATGGATTTATATTGGATACCATTTTTATAAAATGTGTTTAATATGGGTTATGAAGATGATGTTTCAAGATACTAATAAATTTTATTTATCCTTTATTTGGTTTTTCATGTTTCCTTTGATAAATATTTGAATGCAATGGATCATATTTATGGAATCATATACAACTTTTTCTTGTTAAATCCTTAAGTTATGTTTCTTTTTTTGTGATCAAAGTATGGATATGTTTTAATTTTTTTATGTTATGCTCAAGAACATTAATTATTAAATCACAATAATATGCTCATATTATTCCCAATGATGAAAATAAATTGTTAATGGTTATTTTTACCCCTACTAAGAATTTTATCTCACCCATCTTATGTTTCATATTCCCCAGGTTATGAATAATGATAATAAAATGATTTGTGTATTGAATGGTTTCTACCAAGATGAATCTCATGGGAAGTATTGAAGATTTAATATGGTATTACAAAAACATGGGTATAGTGTAAAAAATAATTCATTGAATTCATTGGTTCTGTTTATTCAATAGTTTCTCCAAATTCTATAAAACCATAATTCCAAAATGGTATTTGGGTATTTAAGTGATCCAAAATTTCATTTTTATGTTGTATGTTATATATGGAGAATATTGGGTCACCTTCATCAGCATAAAATCCATATTTATAATTTTTATGATATTAAAATTAAATATGGGAGTATTGGTTTATGGTTGTTGTAGTGTATGTGTACCGTTGGTACTGTATTTAATTGACATGTGAAATGAAGTTCATAGTGCTTCATTCTCTATTTATCTTGGATGTATGCTGATTTATTGAGATTTGAAAGAGTATTTTCATTGTTATGGCATGAAGAGAAGTATTTCATAGAATGTTTATTTATGGTTGATATGTCAGCAAGTCAGGGCTAAGAGACAAGATTATAAGTCGATGTTACAACTAATATCCATATCATAATGGAAATGTTAAAACATCACCATGGATCTTGTCATCAGAATGCCAAAAAAATATAAAGCACATAATGTGATATGGGTTGTATTCGATTGTCTTACCATGCCATTTAAAAATATTCACATTAGATTATATTTCAATCTTTATCAATTTACTCGATTATAAATTAAAAAAGTTGTAATATTTCATGGTACACCACTATCAATTGTATCAAATCAATATATGTGGTTTACATCAACATTTTAGCGAAGTATTTAGTAGGATCTGGTTACAGAGTTATGTTTCACCACTAAATATCATCCTTAGAGAGATAGTCAGCCTATGGGGACCATTAAAACACAAGAAGTCATGTTTGGACCATTCTATATGGATTTCAAATGCGGTTTGGATCAACACCTTACTTTGGGAAAATTTTCTTTCAAGAATATATTTCACTTTAGTATTTAGATGGCACCTTATGAACTCATATGTGGTAGAAAGTGCAGAACTCCAATGCGATGGAATGAAGTTGGATAAATAACGCTATTGTGACATAATCTTATTGAGTAACTGTCAGATAATGTTAAACCCATTCAACATCACATAATATTGATTCTATGGAGACAAAAATGTTATGATGACTATAATATAAATGATATAGAATTTGAAGTTAGTGATTTGGTATTCCTAGGAATATATCCCTGGAAGAGGGTGGTATAATTTTTAAAGAAGAGAAAGTTATTCCCTAGGTACATTGTTCTTTTTTAAATTATTTCTTGAATTAGGATTATAACTTATCGATTGGTTCTCCCAAATAATACCCCTCTTGTTCATGATGTATCCCATGTATCTCTCACGGGGATGTAAATACCTTATTCTTCACATATTCTGAACTCAGATATTATAGCACTAGAATATGATACTTTATATAATTAGCAACCAGTAAATACTAAAGATAACTATGAGAAAGTTCGATGAAACAAGACCACTCTCCTAATCAATGTTTCTAGAAAAACCACATATTTGAGGAATCTATGTTTAAACATGAAGATGTGATGTGATAGAAGTATCTACAATTGTATGTATTAGAGTATGAAAATTTCAATGATGCAATTATTTTATGGAGGTAGAATGTTAAAACCTGATATTTTAAGAAATATTTCATTCAAATTAAATTTATTTCTCTAATATCATGTGTTAGACGCAAAAACATGTTTTGAAAAAAATGATATATACAATTAAAATATTATAATAATATTGCCATTGGACTGGAAGGTACAGATAGGACTACATAAGTTATGAAAATTTATGTTTTACACATTATAAAATAAATTCATTAGTTATCAATTTATTTTAAATGAAAATAAAAATCATTTGAAGATAAAGGATATGTTTTTATGAAAAAATTTTTTTGTGAGAAATTTATTTTTATCCTAATAAATTACGTTGATCACTTTTGTTGAATTATTTTAATGAAATTTATTAATATTATATATTTAGTCACATGTCTTCACATTAATATAATATTTTTTTATTATGAATAAGATAATAATAAATACAGTTTTACACTAAAAAGGCATTTTTTTATTCAAACTGTATTTATATCATTTTTTCAAGTTATAATAAAATTCATTGAATCCATTTATATGTATTTAATTATATTAAATTAATTATATTTTTATAATTATAATATTCAATTTTTGAAAATATTCTCCTTTTAGTTTTGGTCAATATGAATAATATCCAAGGTAAAATTTATCACCTATATAAAGGGAAAATCAAGTTAATATAGGCTAAAACTAAGTGGTAAGGACGTATTTTCATCCCGATTATTATTGTATGAATGTAATTCGAACATTATCACCCGAGGATAAAAATTGATTTGTTTAATGTAAATTTTTACATGTAAATGACCAATATAATATTTAAATTAGATAATGTTACAAAATATCACCCTTTTTATTTTTAATATCACTTAAATGACCACATAGGGATAAAAAAAGTTATAAATGAATATAATTTTCTCTTTTGAGCCAAATTAAATTATTTTTTTGATATAAATTTATATTAATTTTTTTTAAAATTATATAATTAACTTATTTTCTCATGAAACACTGAGGTATAACTTCTTCATTTAATATAAAAATATAAAAAATGATTTTTAAAATATTAAAAGTGTTATAATTTGAATGTGTTTATGCATCCTAAAAATTTTCTAGATCTATATGAAATATTAAAGAGGTGTGATAGTATTATATTCAAAATTTAAATTTTTATTTATGTATTTATAGCCAAATGAAATCAATAGTGTTAAACATTACATTAATGGTATTTTATAATAGATAATATATTATTAAATTATGAAATATTCATAAAAATTCTAGATTCTTCCAAATGAATGGGATATGGTTTAAGAAACCAAATATTATTTATGAGTATTTTTAATTTTATAGTAACATTATGAATCATTAATGGGTATAAAACCGTAATATTATGGTAATTGTCAAAAGGGTTAACATGGGTTAAAACTAAAAAATAAGGGTAAAAATGTGATCTATGTAACACCATGAGATTTTATGAATTATTATTATTTCCAATACATTTTTAATGGTTTTTATTTTTTATTTTATGGAACACCATTATTAACATTAATTACCTAAAACACTGAGTTTATTTTTCATTACATTCAACACTGAGTGTATTTTCCATTACTTGCAATACTGCGTTTAAATGAAAATGACATTCGATTAAAATACTATTATTTCATATGATAATTATCACCTAGCAGTTGGGATGAAGGATATAAATATGATTAAATAAATTATAAAAATATAGTGTTTATATATTTATATAAAAATATTTATTTGAAAACCAATTAATTACAAATGAAAATAAAAAGTATTTGAAAATTAAGGAAATTTTTTCCTGAAAAACTATTATTTTGAACACAAACTTTTTATGCCTCAATAAATTAAATAAGTAATTTTTTTTAATTTTTAATCAAATTTATATATTATATATTCAATCAAAATTTTAACATTCATCATATGTGTGTTCTATATAGGAGATAATATTAAAAATAATTTTATACTTAAAAATGATATTTTTCAAAAATGCAGTTTTGTTTTATTTTGTGAACTTATTTTAAAATTATTTTTTAAAAAAATTAGGAAATATATTTTGAAAAATTAAACTAAATTTTGAAATCATAAGAATTATATTGGTCATAAATCCAATATATGAATCCTCTTGGTACAAACCAAAAGTTGTTTCCCGAAGAAGAGGTAACATCACTAACTGGTATTTTTTTTATTTCTAAAAACACCAACTAAAATTATTATTAAACCAAGATAATATAATATAATAATTATATTAAATATATTTAGAAATTATTATGCATATTTTAAAAACTAAATCCTTCTACCATCAAATGTGATATGAAAGCATTGTCCATGTGTAAAGCGCACTACCGCCTTGCTGATCGATGCTATTCTTTTTCCATATCTGCATATCAATTATTGATATAATGATGTATTTAAATTTAATATATGATATTTATGAAATTATAATACCTGTATAATTAAAATACCACCTATAATATCTTACCCCCAATCCTTTTGGAAAACAATAACATCGATCGGGTGTACGAAGGATTACCTCCTCAGAAATTGAAGTGATGTGATTTTCATTTCCATTTTACATAGATGTTAATATTTATAAATTAAATAAATAAATACAGTATTTATATAATATTTATAATTAATTAATTATTATATCAGATATACCACGTTACTTTCTATTCCGTGGGAATATAATAATGTCGTTCATGTGTTTGACGAACTACTACCACAAGAAGTGATGTGTTTCATTTTTCATATATAATTTAAATGGAATAAAATAATGATAGATTTATAAATACAAATATGTGATATGTATATGAAATAAAAAATATTCTATAACGATAATATATCATTTACCATTCTATCTTTCAATCTATCGAGAAAATGGAAATGGCCTTCATCTGTAGGTATGGCATAACGTCTCCATAAATGATGTGTTTCATTTTCTATCTCTATTTTATGTACTGAACTAAATAAATATATAATGAATATTTATGATATTTATATAATGGTTAAAATTATGGATATGTTATATCCATGATCAAATTAATAGGACAAAAAAATATCAAATCAAAACTTACATGAAAAAAGCAGTTATTATCTGAAACATGATTTTAATAAGGAATTGTTAATAAATGGGTAAACGACCATAATTAAATCATATATGGTATTAAATATATATATGTTTATAAAATATATTTATAATTAAATTATAATTATTATAAATAAGGTTCTTACTTGTATGAAAGACATTGAGACTTAATGTAAAGGATTTCCGTAACACTTTTTTACTTCAGTGATACACATGACATATTCACCAACTATTTATTTTATGTGGTGTATATAATGAACATGAATTTATTTTATGATACTTCACCTAAAAATTATAGGTATTTACCTATAAATTTTAGGATCTCTCTTTCATTGGGTTTATAGTTATGAAGTTTCCAAATTTGTAAGGGATTTTGTCTTAATTTTTCTTCTTTGGGACATATGATATGTTATGAACCAGTATTATTTTATGAGGTGTAGTAACCCACGATCTTGTAGTATATATATTTTAAAATTTAAAAACGTTTATAGTTTATGAATCATGCAACACAGAGTTCAAAACCATGATATACTATTAAATATGACTGTTGGAATAGTAATGTAACCATTAGGAATAGTATATGACCAATAAAATAGTAACATCAACTAAGAAATTAAATATAAAATTTAAGTATCTTATGGACGAAAATGTTATATAATTATACCATGTAAATATTAAATACATTTTTTAATGATGATAAATTAAGTGTTGGTATTTTTGTGAAACATAAATGTTTATTTACAATTTTATAATTAAAATAATGATTTGCAAGAAAATTTATTTTCAGAAAATAGATTAATAAATTAATATTTTGTTGTCTTATGATTATAATATAATTTTATGATACAGTAATTATTTTTTATTGTGTAATAAAATTTGTTATCTATGATGTGAAGTGCAAGTGCAGAACTCTTTCAGACATAAGTTATGGTTTTCTCCCCGATCCTCCATTTTCATTTGGGGTATGCTTTCTATTTATTTTAAATAATGTAATTATTATATATTTTTATATAACGCCTATAAATTATTTTTATATGTCCCAAAATCATGTATCCAGTTCATTTTATCTGTATTTTATGGGGAAGTACATGTTCTATAAGTATTTATTCTCATTTTGTCCTGAAAGAATTCCCAATTAAATTTAACTTCCCAATTTCGTACACATATTTAAGTATACTCCATAATCTATTTAAATAAACCCTTAATTTTATAAATTCACAAATTTTATCATGAAAAACAACTCATTTGGTTCCTATTTTTGTGTAAAAAGTTATTCCTCTTCCAATTTAAAGAGATGCTTATATTTTCTTTTAAACTGAACTGAAGTGGATCATTTCTAAATATTCTTAAATGATATTTTTATATAGTTTCACTTTAGTTTGAAACAATTTATTTCTAAAATATAACTTAATATTCCCTCCCTTTTCTTTTCTATTATATACATGGTAAAATTTTATTTTATTAAAAAAATAAATGTTTTTTTCAAAGGAATACTTCTTTCCAAATTAAAAGGGAACTTCTCTCAAGAAATCCCCAATGATTTTATTAGAGTATGTTAACCAATTTTAAAAACCGATGTATAATATTATGAGTTATTATGACTGATATTTGATGATATCAACTACCATATTTTATTAAATGGATTATGATTAGATAGACTATTGATGTCCTATCCTGATACCATTCACCATATTACTCATAAGGGTTAGTGATTATCTTTATTTACTAGGGAATGTTACTTAAATTTCTTATGTATATGTTTTTTATGTTTCACACCATTAATATTAGGAATATATTTTACATAGTAAGTGATGGTCATGGCCCTCATCATCCCCTCGATGTATCGGTAGGTCTCATGAGAAAAAACCGATATGGACTTGGATGAGTCCTTGCCCAGTTTTTCAGATATGGATTTTTTCAGGGCCTTAACCATTTTTTTATTTTTGTATGAGGCCCCAACGGTATGTTTTATAATTCCATCATTATGAATTTACAAATTATGACATTAGTAATTCATAGTCCACGTGATTAATCTACTATTATAATATATATGGTTTAGTTTATTTTTCATGTGTATATTTATAAAAATTATTTAGTCTTCTTTTATTCCTTCTATATCAAGATCATTATTATGTTTTTATAGAATGTGTTTTAGTTTTTCAACACAACATATTTTTTATATTTATTTAGGATATATTCCTTTATATTTATTAATCTTACTAAGCATCTGATCTCACCCATTTCTTATGTTTTATTTTCCTTAGGATACACAGATGTATATTATGATTGATTTGCAGGGATAATATAAGAGTTTATGGATGTTTATAATGGATTTAATATGTTTTTTTAATGTCAAGTTGTAATTTAAAACTTATGTGTGTATCTATTTTTCTAATGATACTAAACTATCTGTTACTTTAAGATACTACTTCCTTGTTTATTATACAAATGTAATAAAGTAAGGAAATTAATCAACACTATTGGGGTCAGGGAATTTATAGTAGGTATTAGAGGAAATTTCATATAGAACTTTTAAACTATATTAACGAATATAACCCTAAGATGGAATTTGAGGATAAGAATAGAAAAAGGACCTAGATATTTTTTAAGGTAGATATTATGTGGTTTTTATAAATACATCACTTTTTGGATACTATAATGGTTGTTGTTCTAGAATAGATGTACCTAGGGGTAAAAACTCTTACAAGGTGCATTAGTCCTGACTTAGTATAACCTAGTACACAATAATGGGCCATACAATGCACCTGGTTTGACACTCCCCAAGAATATTATTAGGATGATTCACAATTTATTTAGCAACCAGTATGGAGGATTTAAAAGTAAATATTTCAACAAAGAAACCATTTTTATGATTATGAGATTAGATATTCAAAAACATTTCATGTTATGTTAAGTGTTACTAGTTCGAAATTATGTATTATGATTAATAATATAATGTAGACTATGAAATTGTTTAGAAATGGCGCCTAGTGGAAGGAATGGAAACCATATCAATGCACATATTCCATATAGGGAATACCCTTATATATATGATAATGATGATGGATCAAGAAATAGAACTAGAGCTATGAAAAATATAATTATAATGGGATACCTGACTCATGTTATGAAAAATAACCTTACTCACATGGAGCGGCCTCATCCACAAAGCAGTGGGTCAATTTTAGACCGCTTTATGTGACAAAATAGTCCATCATTCAATAGTACTACAAAACCAATTGTATCAAAGAAATTGGAATGTTCATTAGATAATATGTTTCTCTCTTGGGGAAGTAACAAAAGGTTGAAAGTTATCATGAAAATTTATCATCTCTTTGGAGATGCAGATTAGTGGTTGTTTTTAGTTCAAGAAAAATATGAGAAAGAAATCACAAATATGGAACAAAAGTATTTTAATGAAATTTTCTTCATAAAGTATTTACCTCATGAAAAAAACAAGATATAGAGAGGAAATTATTGAGTTGGAGAAAAAAAATAGGATGAAAACATTTCCATGTATGAATCCAAATATACAAGGTTAAAAATTAATTCTATAGATTATAGTCATAATATAAAGAGAGATATTGATCGATAATTTAATGGGTTCAAACCATTCCTCTAAAGGGAACTTGTCTCCAAAACATTCTAATCATATGAAGATATAGTCTCATGCTATATCAAGACAGAGAAAAAATTCTTTAAGTCTTTTGAATTTATGGTAAAATAAGATAATAAGAGGGTGTTAGTGTAATGAATTGAAAAAAGGAAGAATAAAAATTGTAATTTTTCGACATGTGATATTGGTGGAAAGAAACACCTTAGTGGCTATGTAAAAGGAAAAGGATTTTTCTACATGTTTTTTGAGAAATTCCCACATGTTCATGATTGTGAGGGAATGAATGATACAACCAATGTACAATGATACAATTATAGGTATGTGAGACACTATATAAAACTATTTTCTGAAGCATCAAAGAACCTTTACTTAGAAAAGGACTCAATATTAAGGACAAGCTTATGTTATCAAAACAGTTAAGGTTGAAGTTTCTCATGATGTGGTGGAAAGTACTTTTGTCATCTCCCCAAAAATTTCAAAATATTTATTTGATTCTGGATCATCATATTCCATTAAATCTTCCTAGTGTTCATTAAAAATTAGATAATTAAAATTCACCTTAACAATGGAGTTATTATTAAAGACTCTAATTGGAAACCTTATTATAACAAATATGTTTCAGGAAGTTTCAATTATGACACACTAACAACTTTAATTGAGGATTTTATGATCAATCATGTGGTTGATTTTTATAAAATCTTTGGTATCAAATATATTTATAAATATAATGAAATAATTTATTTCAAAAATCAGGAAATTATGATTCATGATGAGGGTATTGAAATTATTATATTTAGGGGAGAGACTTCATCATCTGGATTATATCTGGTACAACCTCATGTAGCTCTTCTAAATGAAATTATTTTGGATGAAGACAAAACATAATCTATGGATGAGGAAAGAAATATTCAAATTGAGTACATAAAATTTTTATAGGAATACATTGATGTATTTCATGAGTATTTACCCATATATCCTCTATATTGGGAAGTTTAGTTTCTTATTGATTTAATCCCTGATGCTAGGTCTATATCAATGAATCTTTATAGAATGACCATTATGAAATTAGAAGAGTTGAAGAAACAAATAGGGGAGTTTAGTAATAATGGATTTATTCACCCAAGTGTTTCTCCATGGGGATCCCTTATTACCTTCATCATGAAGAAATATGGATCAATGAGGCTGTGTGTCGACTATTGAGAAATCAATACTTTTCTATTCCAGGAAGTTGTAGGCCCTCACACAAATCCAGCCAGGCGGTCTCAGTACCACAGTATAAGCTCTGCCATAGCTGAACAGCCTCTGGTCTTAGATATAAAGGCTGTGAGGAAGGTCCTACAATTTTTGATTTTAATTTCTTCCCAGCTCCTGCAACTATAGATAGAGAATAAGAAAGTAAGACTTATTACTTTATAAATTAGCAGTGATTGAAATTACTACAATGAAATAACTCACCAGGAGTTGATGGAGTGGGTCTTTTAATTCTGGCCGGAGGATTATATCGGGCACGAAACCGCTTTGCTGCCGGTTGTGCCTCATCATGATAATCCAATGAATCAGTTCTAGAAGAAGAGTCTGTTGAACCTATTTCAGGTGGAGAAGCGTCACCTTCATGAGGAAGGGTTTCTTTCTCTATAGTCCTCTTCCTCTTTCCGACTTGATATACTGGGTGATTCAATATCCCTTTGGGGTATGATGCTATCCAGTGTTCGGCATAAAATGTAGTCAGATTATGTGACGCTTTTTCAACTGGTAGATCAAATACTGCCCCAGTCTTCTCTCTTGATGTCAGCAACCATAGTTGTCGAGAAACCATCGGATGTTGCTCTAACCTGACATATACCGGAGGGGATACAACAATCTGTTGCAAACATTTTAATTGGCGTGTAAATCTATATGGAGCATAGGCCTAACATATGATTTCTCCATCAGTCCTGGCTACTAACACGCCATCCCTGCAAGCTAGCATGTATACCCTCAAATCCAAATGGGCTGTCCCATCATCAACAAACCGCCCGGATGGCGGACTTCCATAAGGAAAGAAGTTGAATTCCTTAAATATGCTCAGTCTTACTTTCATGTCATAACCATTAACATCTAATGGAGCAATTCCAGAGAATTCTTGCACTGATGGTCTGTAAGAGCTTCCAGGAATTTGTAATCCATTCTGTACATTGTAAGTCCTGAAGTGAGTGGCGATCCATCCCCACAAAACCTGGAATGGTCCCAATATTCTTAAAGGAGATTTACCCTGGAAGACATGAAGTAAACTCCTGTGAATCTTTGCTAAAATGGGGGTAGCTAACCCAACGATTTTTCCCTCAGCCAACATTGCCGCAATGACGAAGGTCCCTGGCCTAACGCCTCCCTTAGAATCCCTGACCGGCAAGAGATAAACACTGATCCACATTGCCAAGAAACCTGCCAGAAGAGTTTTCTTTGGAATTCATTGATTCACTTCATATCCCCACTTTTCAAACTCTCCTGCTTCTAGAGTTGGCCAGAATGTGCCAGGAGCTCCTCTCTTCTCAGGTTTTGGACAAGTGGTAGGACGTCTGGGCCTGGTATCCTTGGATTTCTTTTTCTTGGATCTATTTCTTTTTGCTCCATCCTTTTCTTCTTCTCAGTAAGAAACACATTCATCCATTCTTCTGGATGAATATCTTTTTTAAAATGAGTTAATGAGGTCTCTGAGCTCCTGAGCCTGTGAATGATTTTATATAATTCTCGAGCTAAAGCAGGAGTCTTCTCTAAATCATTCCAAACCCAGAGCGCTTAGGGCCTGCGCGACGCAAACTTGCACGCCGCCCTCTGCGCACTGAAGACTTGCGCGCCACCCTTTTCCTTTGGATGGATTCGATTTCCTCAGAGTCAAATACTCATTTCTCTCCGGATCCAACTCTGAGGGGGGACTTTTGTTGATGCTCCTTTCGTCACAGAATCTAAAGATCGAAAAAGGGAAAATCCGAGCTCAAAGTGATTCATCCTTTGAAGAAAACATCAAAAATCAACAAAGGCAGGAAGAAAGGATCAACAGCAACCTCACCGCGCAAGTTATATAACTGTGGCGCAAGTGTACTTCCGCGGCGACCTTGGTCGCGCAAGTGACTTGCGCGACCTAAATGGTAACCGCCCGGTAACCGCCCGGGGTCTTCTTTTTGCCTATAAATAGACCCTGTGGGCCCCCCATTCGAGAAGATCTTTTTCCAGAAACCCGGATTGAAGCTCCCGACGCCCAAGTCTCTTCTCAAAGCTTCCGGAACACTTCTAAGGTAATTTCTTACCTAGAACGGAAGATTTAAAGAGAAGAAGGAAGGCCTAAGTGTTGAAACTCATCAACACTTGCGCGCCACCTTATTCCTTCAATAGAACTTGCGCGTCCCATTTTTGGATGAACCTCAAGAGGATTCAAAAGGGATTTATAAAGAGTCGCTCAAATATTCTAATGATATTTGAGAATCGCGCAAGTAACCCTCATGTAGTGCAAGTATACTTGCGCGACCAATACTTGCGCGCCGCCGCAATACTTGCGCGCCTTTCAAGACTTGCGCGCCCCTACCTTTTTTGGGTTCCTATCTTGCCCATTTTACCCCTCTTAAGCCATCAAACCTTTCCTTTTCAAGATTCAGTCTTCAAGACACTCTTCAAAGCCATTTATGGCATGATTTCTTGATTTTACTTCCTTATCTGAAAGGAATTCTATGGAATATCTCTCAAAGTCTAGTGATTTAAATATCCTTATGTCACTAAATATAGAGAGTTCATTCATTCAACCTCATCCTTTAAGATGAGAGAATCCTAACCTGGGTCTCCTTTTCAGGAATAATCCCCAGTTATAAATCCTTTAATCTGGGCATCTTCCTCAGGAGTAAGCCCCAATCTCAAATGTGGGCATCCTTCTTAGGAGTAAGCCCCAATCTCAAATGTGGGCATCCTTCTCAGGAGTAAGCCCCAAACCTTAATCCCTAACCTGGGTCTCCTTTTCAGGAATAAGACTCAGTCATAATCTTGGGCTTCTTTTTCAGGAGTAAGCCCCAAGTCCCCTAACCTGGGTCTCCTTTTCAGGAATAAGACTCAGTCATAATCTTGGGCTTCCTTTTCAGGAGTAAGCCCCAAGCCCCCCTTAAATTTCTCCTAACCAGTCATAATTTACCCTTGATTTGGGTTTCTTTTTCAGGAGTAAAAACCCAATCATAAGTCTTCTCCTAATTTGGGCATCTTCCTTAGGAGTAAGCCCCAAGATTAGAGTATTCAAATCTCCATAAAGAACATATACATTTATGGACCATGTTCCTGGATTTTCTCCCTAAAAGTAAATCCTAAAACCCTCATCTATTCGAGCAGTCATACATACATAATCCCCAAACAATTTCTTATGATTGCATCTTTCATGGCACAATTGTCTAATTTTTACCAATACCTCTTGTTTCTCACACCGAGCATGACTCACGTGATCTTAGAGCGTAAAAGTAATTATGACATTCTTCTTTGAGCCATCAATCATAAACATCATACTCCATTTCTCGAACTACGTGGGTTCTGATTCCTTTTCCAAAACAAAGGATACGTAGGTAGCCCATTTATGGGTTCGATCCCAACTTTAAAATAATCCATGTCCTTCTGAATGACGATAAACTTCAAGTGCCTCACTGAGTGGCTTTAAAACCAGCCCGGTCATCATAATGACCAAGAGTCTTTTATAAATGTTTCGAAGGATACCATTGACCAAGAATCTCTAAATAGATACAGATGATTCTCTATTGATGAAGAACCTCGAATACATATAAAAGATTCTCTAAATTTCTTGCATATTTTCATTGATTGTTAAAACTTAAGGAAATCTCATTTTATACTTGGTAATGTAATAAGGATTCACGAACATAACTTAAATATATAAAGAGAGTCCCGGAGTAGACAATAATTCCCCTCAAAAAGGTGTGATGAGTCCGACCTCCCATCCTCTCGACCAATGCAAATTCCTAAGCCTCATTAGTCCACAAACTAATGAACGCCTACCTTTGTAATGTAGGTCCAAACGGATGTGGAATCATTGGATGTTTCTGGTTCTATGAACAAACCCGTTAGAAACCGATCGGAACGTTTGAATCTCTCGTCCAGGAGGTCATCCCCGAAATCCGTGAGGAAACAAAAATGGTGAACCCGACGTGAATCCTTAACCAAGTTAAAATGATGTTTTTCTTATTTGTTAGGCCCCTTGGGCCAACAAATCAATCATTGACATGTGCTCATCCAAAAGATGCAGTGGCCGGATTCATCTTCATTATGTCTGTTATATGGAACAGGCACTCTTATCTCAAGATCTTCTGCAAAATGGATTTCCTTAAATTCACCCCTGTGAATACTGCTGCTGTGAACACCTCTACTGTGAGGTCTGCTGCTGTGAAAACCAATGCTGCTACTCCTACTGGAACGTCGTCCGCTCTGAGGATGACATCACCAACTCAGCGTCTTCAACGCTGGGTTTCTAATGCACTGGTTAAGGAGTACCGTCGCAACGGTACTATCCCAACTCTGGAGGCTGCTCGTCAAGTCCTCCAAGTTAACAACTCTACCTGGTCGTCAGGACAACGGCGGCCAGCGATCAAGAAGCAGGCGGTGCTGACTACCGTCTCCAACCGTTTCGGGTCGTTATCCCCGGAACGCAATTTCCATTCACTCCCTTACTCTGAGGAAGTGAATGAGCAGGTCCCGCATGGCCTTATTTCAAAAAGACAGGAGTCCTTCTCGAGGGATCCCATTAACAATCGCCGCCAGACTCGTGCGGTAGTGCGCCCTCAACATGATGAGGGTACCGACTCCAGGCATTCAGCTCCGGTTCCTCGAACCCGAGCAGGCAAGATGAACCGCCAGAGACGGAATCCGGTTAACAATAGGCAGGTTGTCATCCCTGCCATCTCCGGAGAAGTCCACCAACCTAACTTGGTAGCAAATAACGAGCAGGAATACACACCTGCCCGTTTTAATTCCGCTGTCCAGCAGACTCGTCTGGCAGCATCAAGCCAATCCCGCCAGGCAATTCTGGCGGAGTACTATAGGCAGGAACATGCACCTGCTTATACATCACTAGTTAGTCAGCAGGCTCATCTGACTACATATGATGGATCTCGTCAACCGCGTTTGGCGAAGTGTAATCAGCAGGCACATACACCTGCTAATACTAATCAAGACTACCAACAGTCTCACTTGGTAACACACGGAGAAGTCAGTCGGAAAGTCCCGACGACAAACAGGAGGCAGACTCAACTCTCTGCCTCCACACTTGAGTACTGTCAGGATCCACTGATAGGAAAAGGAGGACAGGATCAGGCACATACACCTACTCCAAGCCCGGAATGGACGTATATCCCCGTTCCGGCGGCTGAAGTCACCAAACATATTTTGTCAATGGTGAAAGAGCAGAAGCAAATTCCTGGTCATATTCTGGATTCTTTCCAGGATATCATAACAGCTTTAGCATCATCATAGGGACAGACACATAAATCTATCCCTATCAGTGGAGTGACACATCAATGATTCACTCCGGAACAGACACACACATCTGTTCCAGTCCAAGAGGGTTATGGGGCATACTCCCCCATATCATACGGACAACCAAGTCAGGCACATACACCTGATTTGAGTGGAGATCGTCATCCTAACATGACCATATTTCCTGATCAGGCACATACACCTGCTCAGAACAATCACTTTCGTCATCAAGTGGTTTCTAAAGCGAGTAAGAAGACATCTAAGAAAAAGATCTGCCAAGCACAGTCAGGAGATCAAAGGCCAATCTGTAACCAAGCCTTGATCTATGCTGGAGTTCTTGAAGCCCTCAGACATTTATCTGTCAGAATTCAAGATTCTACTCCCTCAGTTCCCAATAACGGGAACATTAATTCTGAAGGTCTTCAACAGAAACTTCCTCATGATGACTTGCTTCATGAAAGTTCGGTCAATATTGAAGTTTCTTCTTCAGATGAGAGCCACAGGAACCCTCTGTGTGGTTAGAAGACCAAGGAGCAAGAGATTTCATCTTTTGCTGTAACCCATCATGACGGTCCTCCTCATGGTGATGAACTTCGCTGCGAAAGTCCTCTCCGCAATAGTGATTCACGTTGTCTTGAAAATTCTTCAGAAGGCAATGTAGTGACGAGAAAGCCCTCCTATCTCGAGGCACTTGAAAACGTAAAACCAGTCATGTTTGATGCTTTACTATCGGCAGGTGAAACTCTTTCTCCATCAGAAGATAGCCTGGGGTTCAGGTTATTCTCCGAACCATCCCTGGGTCATTCATCTTCCAGCATGAATAGTGATCTCTCTACCAATCTTGTTGAATCCGATGAAGCAACAAGGAAACACCAACTCTGGTCCAAACAGGTAGAAGAATCTTCATTTAATGATAAAGAAGAAATGCTGAACATGAGGAAAAACTGGCAAAAGGTGAAGTACCAGTCATGTTTTGGCCTTTGGCTGACTCCCAGTACGACATTCCAAAGATGTTGAGGGATGATGGAATCCATGATATTCGTCTCAACATATGGAAGACTCTTTGTCAATTGAAGAAGAAAGTATTATCTTATGGTGATTATGAAAATCATATTAAGATAATAGAAGGGTTACAACGCCAGATTGATTTGGCATCTCTATCAGTCTCTCGGTATCCGAAGGCTAAAAAGCAAACCCTTCAACGTTCATGCCTTGGCGCACTAAGAAAATTGCGTCAGATAATTTCCAATGCTCCATCTGATGTTCATATAAGAGGATGGGGTGTTCATGGAGCACTACATTTCATAGTGCTTTCCGGTCAGCAAAGCCCGCCGAAAATGGTCTCATGCAATGTTATTGCCCATGGCCGGCCACAGTCAATGGGCTTTGTTCATAATCAAAAGCTTGCTCAAAAACAGGCTTCAACTAGTTCCTCTCAAAATCAAGTATATAAAGAATAGGTTGTTGAATTGCTCCTACATCAAGCAGGCGAGAATATTGCACAAGCCTCTCGTCTGGAGCAAACACGTCATGAAATGATAGAAGTTTCGGAAATCATCCAACGGTCTGTTGAACCAGGTGATAAAAGTGGATACAGGTTAATGCATCCAGCTAATTTCCGAACTAAGATTCGCAAGATCAAGAGAGATTTTAAGAAGATCTCAGACATAGCATGTCAAGAGACACCCTAGCTTGTTAGACTGGGGACTTCTCTAACCCTACCCTCAGAGTCAACAAATGGGATTCGAGGAGTTGAGCGGAAGCAGCAGGAACATCCCCAGTCCACCGGACTGGGGACTTTTTCAAATCCTCAATCCCTCCCTCAGAGAAAGTTAGTATTCTCTCGATTAGGGAATAAGCCTCAAGAGGAATGAAGATCCAAGCTATCAGGAGAATCTCTCCAAGTGACGGTTCTCCAAGAAGTTCCTGAGGGATCAAGTCAACGGAATGCCATGTCTCATCATGGACATGGAAGAAAACAATATCACAGAAATGCTGATAGAAAGGATTCCATGCAATATGCATCCATTAATGTCATCAATGCCGTTGCTGCTGATTCACCAGATGAGGCTCAATCAGAGGGATCAGACGAAGAAGTTCCTGCTCAAGAAGTTGCGCACACAGACCTAAATGAAGAAGGTGTGCGCACACGTAATCAAAGGCTTACCCAAAATCTGGGTATTCCTTCAAGTAACCCACTTCCCCCTCTCCGAAAAGGATCTAATAAGGGGAAAGGAAAGAATCAGGTTACTTCTCACCCTTTCTCTGAAGGAGGTCAATCGCTCTCATTAGAGCAAAGGTTTGCACAAAAGGAGGAAGAAATGAAAGAATTAAGAAGGTTGAATGCAGAACTACTTCAGAGTAGTCTTCTTCTTAAGAATGCTGAAGTCCGAAAGCCAAATGAATTTGTTGTAACTACTGAGATGGATCAGGAATATCCTCCTTTATCAGTACACCCTCAGAGGTCTAATCCTACGGGTCAAACGTAACAACGGTTGGCAGCACTACCATCAGTTGCAGCACCAACCACCACGTCTGTCCAAGCTCCATTCATTGCACCTACCCAAAACCAAGTTCAACCTGATGTTTCTCAAAATTTAATAACTACTATTGAGTCATTAACCACTCGGTTAGAAACTATGGAAGGGAAACGGGCGCAAGTTCAACCTGAAAAGAAAGTTTACCCTGAATGGGTAGATTCAATTTCTCCTCCATCCAGTTTTGGAAACCCTATTTTCCCTACTTTCAATGGATCAGGCGACCCTGAACAACATTTGACGCATTACGTGTCTTGTTGTGATCCTATGATGGGAACTCCAGAGCAGCAAGAAGCAGTGAAACTGAGATGCTTCGTGCTAACCTTGCAAGGACCAGCTTTTGTCTGGTATACAAGCTTTCAATCCCGATCAGTCATCGGATGGGAGGATCTTCGTCAAAAATTCCTTCTTCAGTTTAGCTCAACTTTGCCAAAAACGACAGTTTTCGATCTTACAAACTGCAAGAAAAGGGAGAATGAAAGAGTCTCTGATTTCATTTCTCGTTGGAAGGGATTAACGTATTCCTTGAGTTTAGCACTCCCTCAGGAGGAATTGTTGCCAATCTGTGTGGCAAATTTGCGTGACGAATTACGCACGCCATTCATCCCTGTGAAATACACAGGAGGGTTTCGAGACCTTACTTCAATCGCTCAGCAGATTGAAGATTCCCTTATACAGGCTAAGGTTAAATCTCGTATAATTCCATCAGCTCCAGGAAGAAGAATGGGTAAAGCAGAAACTGCTTCAGTTATTCTTAAACAAGCACCTGTACCTATATCTACTTAAAACCTTCATCTTCTCGAAGGACTCCACCTCCTGAACGCCAACAACAAAGGCCGTTTCGTCCATATGATCAAAGAGATCAACGACGAAATCAATTTGAGGATATGAAGAGTAAAACATACTCTTTCCGAAATGAGAAAGTTCCTGGTTACTTCATTGTAGCTCTGGAAAATAATTTTGTTCAATTACCAGTGCCCAAGAGGCCAAACAAGGAAGGAGATGAAGACCGTCCCAATTATTGTCCCTTTCATCAAATTTTGGGGCATCCCATCCAGGAGTGTTTTGTCTTTAAAGACCTCTTGCAAAAGATGGTCGAATTGGGACAAGTCAAATTGAAGGGTTCTTTAGCTCATGTAGCATGTATTACCGCTACAGATCTAGAGGAAGGAGGCGAGTGGCAGGAAGTCAAAAGCAAAACTGCGAAGAAATATGATGATTGGATGGTCAGAAAGACAATCAATCGGACCCATTCCATTTTGCGAACACAATTGAAGAAGCCAATTGTGTCTCCTACAAAATCTGTAGTAAAGACTCCATCAAAAGATAAATCCTCAAAAGGGCAGCACAATTCGAAGAAGAAAGAGGAATCAGAAGAAGATGAGTATGTATCAAAGCCTAAATTGTCTTTGACTCTGGTAGATTTCATGCCATCTACTTCAAAGCCACGGGCACCGCCCCATCAAACGGCACAGCCTAAACAGGCTAACCAGGCAGAGTCTTTATCAGACGAAGAGTTAATATTTGGTTCTGTTAATATGATTCAATTAACAGATTCATATTCCAGTCTTGATGAGCCTGAATTCCCTGTATCAAATAAGGGAATCCGAAGAGGTTCTAGAGGTTCCGGATATAGGGGAAGATGTGGATCTTTCCGAAGACACTACTCTAATTTTACCCCTGCTAGCACTGTATATGCAGCAGAAACTCGTGGTAGAGCCCTTCAGCGAGCTCAAAAAGAACAAGCAAGTTCTTCTGCCAATGGCCAACTCAGTTTTGGAACAGTTATTTTGGAAGACCGATTAAAGGTTCCATCTTCTTTATCTCAGCAAGTAAATGGATCTAATCAGTCTAATCTTCCAAAACCAAGGATGTTGCCAACTTCAATACAAGATGCATCAGATTCCAAAGCATCTGCTTCCAAGGTACCTACTAAACCGCATATTCCTATTGGGAAACACAGACCTCTAGATCAAAAATATGATATATTGAAACAGTTGGCCCAAGTACCAGCCAAGTTATCAATTTTGGATGCTTTGAATCTGTCAAAAGATCTTCGGGAAGCACTCATCGAAGCTTTGTCAAGTCCTCAGGAGTTTGAAACTGAAATTGTTGCAGCTGAAATCTATCACATAGAGAATAATCCTGCAGAATTCCATGCAGTGATATCTTTTACTGATAAAGATGAATATGATGTTGTGCATGGGCACATAAAACCTTTGTACTTATCTGGAAAAGTCAATGGTGTAGATGTTCGAAGAGCTTTCATTGACAATGGTTCAGGAGTCAACCTCATGCCCATTCGTACACTTCATCGATTGGGCCTCACGGAATCTGATTTATCTCCTTCTACCATGATGTTACAGGGATATGATAAAATTAAACAAGAACCACTGGGAGACGTTACACTCAGAACTCAGTTTGGAGATCTTGTTCCCAATTCGGATTTCATGATTGTTGATCAAGACTCAGATTTCAATATCTTGCTTGGAAGACCCTGGCGACATCAGCATGCAGCTATTCCGTCATCATACCATCAATGTCTCAAATACTGTTTCGATGGTCAAGTTGGAACATTGTATGGTGATAAGGCCCCATTCAAGACATGTGAGTCTCAATACATTGAGGCGGAATTTTATCACATGAAGGGAAGAGAAAAATCGACAATGAAGGAAATTACCAAAGTTAATGCTCCATATGGTTTGGAAAAAAATCCAATAAATCCATTTTCACATGTGAGTACAGATTATGTGTTACCTATCAGTCAAATTGACAAAATAGACCCAAATCAAAATACTCTTATGGAAAGATCCATAATGTCAATTATGGCAATCGGGCCAGACAACATGGGAGAAATTGGTAACTTACCAAGCAATGATGAAAGCATAAGTGGTGACGTTTTCATTTCATCTGCTGAAATCCAACAAGTCTATACTTTGCTAATCAGGCTAGAAGAAGTTATAGCAACACTAGAGAAACGGAAGAAATAACACATGATGAAGAGGAAGAGGAAGATCTTATAGATGATCCTCCAGCATTTGAAGAGGGTATCTCTACCACTGTGGATGAACTCAGAGAAGTAAATTTGGGTACAAAGAAAGATCCACGCCCCACTTTAATTTGTGTGTCCATGACCCTTGAAGAGAAAGATATGTATATTTCTTTTCTAAAGCAAAATAAAGATATTTTTTCTTGGAATTATACAGAAATGCCTGGGCTTGATCCTGATGTTGCTACTCATCATTTGGGTTTACCAAAAGAACATCGAGGATTCAAGCAAGCCGCGAGAAGAACACACCCAACCTATACTTCCAAAATTGAAGCTGAAGTGGATAAGATGATCAAAGCCAACTTCGTCAGAGAAGTTCAATATCCCAAGTGGTTGGATAATATTCTCCCTGTAAAGAAGAAGAACGGACAAATTAGGGTTTGCATCGATTTCAGAGATCTTAATCTGTATTGTCCTAAAGATGATTTCCCAGTTCTGATTACAGAACTCTTAATTGATGCGACGGCTGGCTATGAAGTACTTTCTTTCATGGATGGATATTTTGGATATAATCAGATCTGAATGGCCCCAGAAGATGAGAAATATATAGCCTTCAGAGCTCCTCAAGGTGTGTTTTGTTACCGGGTGATGCCCTTTGGTTTAAAAATGCAGGTGCAACATATCAACGTGCCATGCATCATATCTTCAAACCTCTTTTAGGGAAGTTTGTTGAATGCTATGTAGATGATTTGTTGGTTAAATCCAAACAACGTTCTAATCACTTGGCTGATTTGAAAGTCATATTCCACAAGCATCGACAACATAATTTGAAGATGAACCCCTTAAAATGTGCTTTTGGGGTAACCTCAGGAAAATTCCTCAGCTTTGTTGTACGCCATCGTGGTATTGAAGTCGATCCGGAGAAAACCAAATCAATCCTTGGTATGTCACCTCCTCAGAATTTGAAAGAATTAAGAGGACTTCAAGGACACATAGGATATATTCGGCGTTTCATCGCCAATTTGGCAGGCAAAAGTTTACCCTTTACCAAATTATTGAAGAAAGGAGTCACTTACCAGTGAACTGAAGAATGTCAAGAAGCATTTGATGTTCTCAAGAAATACCTCTTGAGTCCACCAGTACTCATGCCACCTGTTGAGGTTAGACCGCTTATCCTCTATGTGACAACTTTAGAGCAATCATTGGGTGCCTTTCTCGCTCAAAAGAATGATGCTAGGAGTGAAAATAGTCTCTACTATCTCAGTAGAACTATGCTTGAAGCAGAAACCCGGTATTCAAGTATTGAAAAGTGCTGCCTAGCATTAATCATTGCAGTTCAGAAACTGAGACACTACCTGCAACATCATGAGGTCCAATTGGTATCTCGTAATAATCCGCTCAAATTCATCCTTAGTCGTCCAATGCTTACAGGACATCTGGCAAGGTGGGCGGTTATTCTACACCAGTTTGACATTCAGTATGTGTCTCAAAAGGCAATTAAGGGCCAAGCTCTGGCTGATTTCCTGGCTGAACATCCTTCAGTAGAAGACACGTATTCAGATATCGAACTCCCTGATGAGGAAGTTTTCTCTACTCAAGAGAGTCCTCAAACATGGGAAATGTATTTTGATGGTGCTTCTAGAAGTCCAACAGGGATGAAAATGGAAAATCCTAAATTCAACAAAGTTGGTTTAGGAATTGTGCTCATTTCTTCAGATAAGGCAGTGTTACCTTATTCCTTTTTGTTGTGGGAAGGTGGTACCAATAATGAAGCTGAATACCAAGCTCTCATTACAGGCTTGGAGTTAGCGCTTCAAGCACAAGTGAATCACTTAATGGTGAAAGGTGATTCAGACCTGGTAATCAAACAAGTCAATGGGGATTATGCCATCAGAAAAGAAGAATTAATCCCTTTGTATGATTACGTCTGAGAGTTAATGTCAGAATTCCCTTTAGAAACGACATTTTATTATGTCCCAAGATCACAAAATGCTCAAGATGATGCACTGGCTAATATAGCTACAGCTTTAGCAGATCCAAATCGGGACGAGACAACCATCTGTATTGCCCACCGTCGTGAAATTTCACCTTATGTTCAAGTCAGAACAGAGGAAATTAATGAAATTAGTCCCATTCCTGAATCGTATAGTCATACTACATGATGGATGTCACCTATCAGGGAATACCTTCAAAATGAAACACTTCCACCTGATAGAGCAGAGAAAGAACAAATTCGGCGACGTGTGGTCAATTTTACTCTTTATGATAACCCAAACCACCTCGAGAAAATTCTCTACAAACGTGGTTTTGATGGAGTTCTCTTCAGATGTATTGATGGTGAAGAGACCATGGCTGTCATAAAAGAAGTGCATGTATGAGTCTGTGGTGCCCACCAGTCTGGACATAGACTATCTGATCAAATTCGAAGGCTTGGATACTTTTGGACTTCAATGATACAAGATTGTGTTAATTTTACAAAAAAGTTTCATTCATTCCAAGTATATTCCAACTTCATTCATAAACCTCCGGATTTGCTTCATACAGCTAAATACTCATGGCCATTTTCCACATGGGGAATGGATGTGGTGGGACCTTACCCTTCAGCTACGGCCAAGCAGTTTAAGTACATTCTTACTGCTACTGATTTCTTTTCCAAATGGGCAGAGGCATTACCTCTCAAAGAAGTCAGTTCTAAATGCATTGTTAGCTTCATCAAGTCTAACATCATTACTAGATTTGGTGTCCCTCATACCATATTGACGGACAACGGCACTAACTTCTGTTCTTCTGAGGTAAAGAAATTGTATCAAGAATACAACATTAAGTCCAACCATTCATCTCGATATCATGCAGCGGCTAATGGCCAGATAGAAGCCTTCAACAAGACTCTTTCAAATATACTGCAAAAGATGGTGGATAAAGATAAGAGATCATGGCCTGATAAACTCTTTCATGCTTTATGGGCTTATCGGACTACCACTCGCAATGCAACGCGGTCAACTCCATATTCATTGGTATATGGAACAGAAGCAGTCTTGCCAATTGAAGTTCAATTGCCCTCGCTCAGAATAGCCATTTGTGATCAGTTATCTACAGATGAGCAATCCCAAAAGCGGTTGAATGAATTGGAACAATTAGATGAGAAAAGATTGTGCACTTTGCACCACTTGGAAATCTATCAGAATCGAATAGCACGAGCTTTTAACAAAAAAGTTCGTCTTCGTTCATTTATTCAGGGAGAATTGGTATTGGTTCTCAGAGCACCAATGATACCAGGAAAGAAGCCTCCCATGCTTGAACCAAAATGGGAAGGACCTTATTCAATACATAAGGTCTACTCCAATGGAGCATATTCTCTAATCTCAATGGATGGAGAACACATCACGACTCCAACTAATGCTATATTTCTGAAGAAGTATTTTGTATAAACACTAAATATTGTTCCCAGATCCAAAACAATCACATTGGTTCATGTTATTATGTCCTACATGACACTAAACTGTATTTTATCCGAGATGACATTAAACTATATTTTGTCCTATCTACATGACATTAAACTGTACAAAAGTTCCTTATTTGTCCGAGATGACATTAAACTATATTTTTTCCGAGATGACATTAAACTATATTTTGTCCTATCTACATGACATTAAACTGTGTGGCACTTCCAACGTCCAGCATGACGATAAACTGTAAAAAGTCCCCAGAACTGATATCCTCGTATTGGTTCACCTTATCCTAGCTACATGACTTTAAACTGTACAGCACCATTTTGTCCTTGCTATATGACGTTAAAACTATACAGCAATGGTCTAGTATGACTTTAAACTGCAACTTCGTCCCACATGACATTAAACTGTGAAAAAGTTTCATGAACCGTCCAGCATGACCTTAAACTGCATCATCCCTGGTCCATGTATATGACCATAAACTATTTGCAAATCCCTTATGTCCAGCAATACGTTAAACTGTGACGTCCTAAACTACATGACGCTAAACTGTATAAAAGTCCCTCACGTCCAAAAAGACGTTAAACTATATAATCATCAAAAGTCCAGCATGACATTAAAACCGCACCATCCACGGTCCATGAGTATGACCTTAAACTATTCGCACTTTCGTCCAATATGACGTTAAACTGTATTGTCCCCATCGTCCTAACTACATGACGCTAAACTGTACAGAAAGTCCTTAATATGTCCTACATGACATTAAACTGTTATTTTGTCCCTGCTACATGACACTAAACTGTGCAGCACCAATAGTCCTAACTGCAAGACTTTAAATTGCATAGTCCCTTTTTTATGTCCTACATGACATTAAACTGTGCATTGTTAAGGTTGTTATTACCTCTTGTTTCTCACACCGAGTATGACTCACGTGAGCTTAGAGAAAACCTCAAACATAACACTCTCTTTGGGCCCCTAACCATGTGTAAGTCCCAACAACATTTTAATTAGATCATTGTCCCCAAGAACAACTTGATCATTAATTCATTCTTTAATTGAACTAAACTGACTTTGATCATTGCCCTCCAGGCTGGGTATGTAGGCAACCTCCCAGGGTTCAAGCCCAAAAACAATCTCTTCACATCGGTTCACCACCATCTCATATGATGTTGATTCGTGAAACCGCCCCTGGAATCAATATCTTTACATTGATTCACTTTCGTCCTTGTTATATGACGTTAAACTATACAACACTTTTGTCCGGTACGACAATAAACTACAATATTCTTTGATTTCCTCATTTAACAAGGAACCATTATTGACATTGATTTTTTCAATCATGTTTCATTTCAAAAGACTACGTGAATACATGGTAATGCCTAAACTTTTTATCTTAGGTTAAACCATCATTGCACTAAAGTCCCCTTTCACCCTTCACATATACGAACCAAATTTGTACAAAGGGTAGTTCTAGAACTAAGTGGACTTGATTCCCATCCTTATGGGATACGTAGGAACATTCGAGTGTCCCTCAAATCCAGTCCCAAGTCTTTTGGGCCTAACCCCAAATTTCACTTTCAGTCCCTTGGCTGAGAAGTCCTCATGAAAACACACCCTGTGTATTCATTATTATGGTCCGAATTCTATGACCCTAAACTAATATTTCTCATACTTTCGTCTTGTACGACGTTAAACTACATTTCAAGAACTACGTATGGCTGGATTCTCATTCTTATGAGATAAGTAGTGAAGTCCAAAATTTCAATTCAGGACCTAGCCACAACATGATTATGGTTACCATTGACCTATGTATCTCTATATACGTTGGAAAATACCCATCTTTATGTGTTATAATCCTAACCTTAAATATTTTCAGATCTTCATAACCCTTTTCATGACTTCTAATCAAAAAAATGTCAAACTTCTGAGAATTCTTTTGCCTGACTATGCAGCACGTGCCCAGAGGTGGCCTTGCATAAATAGTCTACATAACAGACTTGTCAGCCAAAAGATGCTATTTATTTGACCATGCAGCCAATGCCCTTAGGTGGCCCTGCATATTTCAACCCCCTAACGGGTTTTGTTAAATAATAGTAACTTCATTCTTGGGAAGAATGCCTCTTTTGTCCTTATTTGTCTTAAACGACAGTATGTAGGGATCCACAAAAAATATCCATCCTTAACATATTTGTCCCATATCCTTTTTCATGATATGAAAGTATTCAAGTCTATGGTTTATTCTTCTTCCCTACGTTTGGGTCAGACCTTCGTAGGAGTGATGTTCATCCAGTTCTTCGATATTCTTGTTCGGAAATATCTTTTCCATATTCAAGTACCTCTTTCCATACAACAAAATCTATACTTTGGAAAATTTGAATCTCCATAAACTTTCACTGGCTTTTAGCACTAGGAAAGTAAATTTCTGGGAATTCTTTTTCCTGACTATGCAGCACCTGCCCATAGGTGGCCTTGCATAAACAGTCCACATAACAGACTTGTCAGCCGAAAGATGCTATTTATTTAACCATGCAGCCAATGCCCTTAGGTGGCCCTGCATATTTCAACCCCTAACGGGTTTTGTTAAATAATAGTAACTTCATTCTTGGAAACTACTTCTTCTAATGCCTTTTTAGCTCTTTTTCATATCATTCCTCAGATTCAAATATTCTTAGGCCATGGTTTACATTTTTTTCTCTCATACTTGAGTATGGTAATATGTTTTCAGATAAATTGTCAAAGAATTGAATCAATTTTAATCCATTTTTGGTCAAAGCTATTTCGACCTTAAACATTAGCCCCTTTATGTCCGGCATGCATGACATTAAACTGCCCACAAAAGACAAAGGAACTCTGAATAAAAGTCAAGTTCCAGATCACTAAATATACATTTTTGTATGATTTAGGTAATATTGAGCAATTAAAAGATTCAAAGTTTGTAGGGTTATTTGTAATAATCCTAGTAGAAATAAAACAATTCTTATTAGGCCCATTGGATTATGTAAATTTGAAGCAGGTAATGAAAGAATGCAGGTACAAATGATTGAAGACAAAAGTGTTATTCATTGATACACAGGAGATAGAAAGACATCCACAGACTGGAGTCTCTTCTCTTTTTCAAGAATTACAGAAGATTGTCAACATAAGTCTTCATTTGATTTATAGCATCCGGAGCCTTATCAGCAGTTACTTGAAGCTCGTGCACTTGACCAGCTTCACTCTTTTCAGCTTGCTGAAGTGCCTTCTTAGCATCTGCGATGGATTTCATGCCATTCATATGAGTTTCATCCAATGATTTATTAAGCTGATCAAGTTCCCCAGTAACAGCATCTAACTGTTGCTGGAGTTGCACCTGCTGGACGACCTTTTCTTTGATTTTTTGCTTCAGATCCTTCATCTTGGCAGCATAATCAGCTTCAGCTTGGGATATCGCAGCCTCAAATTCACCTATGTTGACTGACAATTTCACTCTGGTCAAATCTTCGTGACTTTTCTGCACTTTCTCCCTCCTGAAAATGATCTGTTTCACCGCAGCATGGATCTTTTCATACCCAAAACCACCAAGTCCCAATATAACAAATTGGGATGACAATCGAGAAATTTTTTATGGTAGATCTTCTAAAGGTACCCCAGATATGATGTTCCATATGTTGTTCCATGCCTTACGTCGTGAAAAGCTAAATGCTTTAAGAATCTCTGGATCTGATTCAATATCATCGTCAGAAGGGGGTATGTAATCTGGAATTATCGCGCTTAAGAAAGTGCCTTGTCCTGCTCTTTCCCCCCTGACCTGTGCTTCTTCACTTTCAATTCCCATTGGGGCAGAGGCTGAGGCCTCACCTCCGGATCTAGTCATTGTAGTTGATGGTCCTGCATGATTAATTAAAAGGTTTAGTCAGCTTCAAAGGATAAACAAAAGAATAGATTGTCTTGCGAATAAAGTACAATCACAAATATTGGTATCCCTTACACAAGGATGGATCAACAACCTGAGAAGACTTTTCCCCATCTTTCCCGGTTTCAACAGGATTTTCAAGATGGGTCTCAGGAGGGTTTATTGGATTTAGCTTTACTTGAGCTAATGTTTCTACAATGATAGGGTTGACATCAGTGTCCACACCCTCTTCGGGCATTGGCAGTTCAGCAGCTTCTAAGGAAGAAACTGCATATTATTTTCCATCATGGTTAGAAGTATATTTTTTAAAGAAAAATTTGGGCGAAGGGTAACACTCACGCCCATGGTCTTCTAAATCACATGAAAACTTAGCATGATCATAAAATTCTTCAAAATTCATTCCTTGATTCATCATTTCATCCAATGATACTTCAGAATCTTGATTAGTCTCACCAGAGGGAGCATTTGCTACATCTTCTTGCCGACTTATGTCCTGCAACCCATGACCCTGGACAACATCTTCAATAGTAGGAGGGATACTGGGAATTGATGCGAGCTCTTCACCAGAAGAAACCAAGTCAGCTTGGGTCTGTGATTGTTCTACAGCACCCTCCAAGGCCTTTGAAGAAGGATCAGTCCCTTCCCTCAAGGGAGAAATTGAAGAAGCCCCTGCAATCCTTAGAAATATGAGTAACCATATGATTATGGGTATAAACTCATGATTGTTCGAAGGACTTACCGCTACTAATGAAACGTTTAGCTATGGATTTCCTCCTTCGTTGCCTTTGCTTCTTTTGTTTTTTTGGAGTATCAGTGGCCTCCCTTATAGGCACTTGGATTGGCGAATGGAAGGCTGTGTCCAGTGCCTCATTCATGGCCTGCTGGCCTGGAGATATCTCACCTGGTTCGCGAGGAGAATCAGCAGAAGCCCCGATAGCAGTACCACCAGGGCTATACTGTGGCGAAGGAACCCCAGTTCCTTTCTTTGCAAGCTGCGAGATGAAGAAAATAACTTCCTTAAGTAACAAAGCTTCAACTGAAATCAAGTTGCAAAGAAAATAAGGAAAGAAAACTTACATCTTCAGGAGCCACGTACTCTTGCCATTCCTCATCTCCAGAACCACCAGCCCCCTCAGTGGTGCCACGATCAATCATTTCCTTCACCCGCCTAGTGATAGGAACTGAGTCATCAGTGGCATATATGAGCATTTCCAGCTCTCTGATGTAAGCTCGCACTTCATTGGGGTTATCTTCGTATTGAATATTTTTAGAAGCTACAATATTTTATATTCCAGGAAGTTGTAGGCCCTCACACAAATCCAGCCAGGCGGTCTCAGTACCACAGTATAAGCTCTGCCATAGCTGAACAGCCTCTGGTCTTAGATATAAAGGCTGTGAGGAAGGTCCTACAATTTTTGATTTTAATTTCTTCCCAGCTCCTGCAACTACAGATAGAGAATAAGAAAGTAAGACTTATTACTTTATAAAGTAGCAGTGATTGAAATTACTACAATGAAATAACTCACCAGGAGTTGATGGAGTGGGTCTTTTAATTCTGGCCGGAGGATTATATCGGGCACGAAACCGCTTTGCTGCCGGTTGTGCCTCCTCATGATAATTAGATGAATCAGTTCTAGAAGAAGAGTCTGTTGAACCTCTTTCAGGTGGAGAAGCGTCACCTTCATGAGGAAGGGTTTCTTTCTCTACAGTCCTCTTCCTCTTTCCCACTTGATATATTGGGTGATTCAATATCCCTTTGGGGTATGATGATATCCAGTGTTCGGCATAAAATGTAGTCAGATTATGTGCCGCTTTTTCAACTGGTAGATCAAATACTGCCCCAGTCTTCTCTCTTGATGTCAGCAACCATAGTTGTCGAGCAACCATCGGATGTTTCTCTAACCTGACATGTACCGGAGGGGATACAACAATCTGTTGCAAACATTTGAATTGGCGTGCAAATCTATATGGAGAATAGGCCTCATATATGATTTCTCCATCAATCCTGGCTACTAACACGCCATCCCTGCAAGCTAGCATGTATGCCCTCAAATCCAAATGGGTTGTCCCATCATCAACAAACCGCCCGGATGGCGGACTTCCATAAGGAAAGAAGTTGAATTCCTTAAACATGCTCAGTCTTACTTTCATGTCATAATCATTAACATCTAATGGAGCAATTCCAGAGAATGCTTGCACTGACGGTCTGAAAGAGCTTCCAGGAATTTGTAATCCATTCTGTACATTGTAAGTCTTGAAGTGAGTGGCGATCCATCCCCACAAAACCTGGAATGGTCCCACTATTCTTAAAGGAGATTTACCCTGGAAGACGTGAAGTAAACTCCTGTGAATCTTTGCTAAAATGGGGGTAGCTAACCCAACCATTTTTCCCTCAGCCAACTTTTCCGCAATGACGAAGGTCCCTGGACTAACACCTCCCTTCGAATCCCTGATCGGCAAGAGATAAACACTGAGCCACATTGCCAAGAAACCCGCCAGACGAGTTTTCTTTGGAATTCTTTGATTCACTTCATATCCTCACTTTTCAAACTCTCCTGCTTCTAGAGTTGGCCAGAATGTGCCAGGAGCTCCTCTCTTCTCAGGTTTTGGACAAGTGGTATGACGTCTGGGCCTGGTATCCTTGGATTTCTTTTTCTTGGATCCTTTTTCTTTTTGCTCCATCCTTTTCTACTTCTCAGTAAGAAACACATTCATCCATTCTTCCGGATGAATATCTTTTCAAAAATGAGTTAATGAGGTCTCTGAGCTCTTGAGCCTGTGAAAGATTTTAAATAATTATCGAGCTAAAGCAGGAGTCTTCTCTAAATCATTCCAAAACCAGAGCGCTTAGGGCCTGCGCGACGCAAACTTGCGCGCCGCCCTCTGCGCACTGAAGACTTGCGCGCCACCCTTTTCCTTTGGAGGGATTCGATTTCCTCAGAGTCAAATCCTAATTTCTCTCCGGATCCAACTTTGAGGGGGGACTTTTGATGACACTCCTTTCGTCACAGAATCTAAAGATCGGAAAAGGGAACATCCGAGCTCAAAGTGATTCATCCTTTGAAGAAAACATCAAAAATAAACAAAGGCAGGAAGAAAGGATCAACAACAACCTCGCCGCGCAAGTTATCTAACTGTCGCGCAAGTGTACTTGCGCGGCGACCTTGGTCGCGCAAGTGACTTGCGCGACCAAAATGGTAACCGCCCGGGGTCTTCTTTTTGCCAATAAATAGACCCTGTGGGACCCCCATTCGAGAGGATCCTTTTCCAGAAACCCGGATTGAAGCTCCCGATGCCCAAGTCTCTTCTCAAAGCTTCTGGAACACTTCTAAGGTAATTTCTTACCTAGAACGGAAGATTTAAAGAGAAGAAGGAAGGCCTAAGTGTTGAAACTCATCAACACTTGCGCGCCGCCTTATTCCTTCAATAGAACTTGTGCGTCCCTTTTTTGGATGAACCTCAAGAGGATTCTAAAGGGATTTATAAAGAGTCGCTCAAATATTCTAATGATATTTGAGAATCGCGCAAGTACCCCTCATGTCGCGCAAGTATACTTGCGCGACCAATACTTGCGCGCCGCCGCAATACTTGCGCGCCTTTCAAGACTTGCGCGCCCCTACCTTTTTTGGGTGCCTATCTTGCCCATTTTACCCCTCTTAAGCCATCACACCTTTCCTTTTCAAGATTCAGTCTTCAAGACAGTCTTCAAAGCCATTTATGGCATGATTTCTTGATTTGACTTCCTTATCTGAAAGGAATTCTATGGAATATCTCTCAAAGTCTAGTGATTTAAATATCCTTATGTCACTAAATATGGAGAGTTCATTCATTCAACCTCATCCTTTAAGATGAGAGAATCCTAACCTGGGTCTCCTTTTCATGAATAATCCCCAGTTATAAATCCTTTAATCTGGGCATCTTCCTCAGGAGTAAGCCCCAATCTCAAATGTGGGCATCCTTCATAGGAGTAATCCCGAATCTTAAATGTGGGCATCCTTCTCAGGAGTAAGCCCCAAACCTTAATCCCTAACCTGGGTCTCCTTTTCAGTAATAAGACTCAGTCATAATCTTGGGCTTCTTTTTCAGGAGTAAGCCCCAAGTCCCCTAACCTGGGTCTCCTTTTCATGAATAAGACTCAGTCATAATCTTGGGCTTCCTTTTCAGGAGTAAGCCCCAAGCCCCCCTTAAATTTATCCTAACCAGTCATAATTTACCCTTGATTTGGGTTTCTTTTTCAGGAGTAAAAACCCAATCATAAGTCTCCTCTTAATTTGGGCATCTTCCTTAGGAGTAATCCCCAAGATTAGAGTATTCAAATCTCCATAAAGCACATATACCTTTATGGACCCTGTTCCTGGATTTTCTCCATAAAAGTAAATCCTAAAACCCTCATCTATTTGGGCAGTCATACATACATAAGCCCCAAACAATTTCTTATGATTGCATCTTTCATGGCACAATTGTCTAATTTTTACTAATACCTCTTGTTTCTCACACCGAGCATGACTCACGTGAGCTTAGAGCGTAAAAGTAATTATGACATTCTTCTTTGATCCATCAATCATAAACATCATACTCCATTTCTCGAACTACGTGGGTTCTAATTCCTTTTCCAAAACAAAGGATACGTAGGTAGCCCATTTATGGGTTCGATCCCAACTTTAAAATAATCCATGTCCTTCTGAATGACGATAAACTTCAAGTGCCTCACTGAGTGGCTTTAAAACCAGCCCGGTCATCATAATGACCAAGAGACTTTTATAAATGTTTCGAAGGATACCATTGACCAAGAATCTCTAAATAGATACAGATGATTCTCTATTGATGAAGAACCTCAAATACATATAAAAGATTCTCTAAATTTCTTGCATATTTTCATTAATTGTTAAAACATAAGGAAATCTCATTTTATACTTGGTAATGTAATAAGGATTCACGAACATAACTTAAATCTATAAAGAGAGTCCCAGAGTAGACAATAATTCCCCTCAAAAAGGTGTGATGAGTCCGACCTCCCATCCTCTCGACCAATGCAAATTCATAAGCCTCATTAGTCCACAAACTAATGAACGCCTACCTTTGGAAAGTAGGTCCAAACTGATGTGGAATCATTGGATGTTTCCGGTTCTACGAACAAACCCGTTAGAAACCGATCAGAACGTTTGAATCTCCCGTCCAGGAGGTCATCCCCGAAATCCGTGAGGAAACAAGAGCCTTTTTGGACTCTATATTAATGATGTTTTCTTCATGGTTAAACTTATTCAACTGTGTCTAACCAGGATCCATGATATACATTGAAATAATTGAAAATTATTTATAAATATTTGGATACTAAGCTTCATTTATGCACTTCATATCACCCTCAAACTATCAAGAAATCGGAAAGGAATATCCAAACATTAGGCAACATGTTGATATCATGATCAATTTAAATTAAAGGTATATTGGATAATTATTTAATTTTTTTATGGTTTTTATAAAATAATAGTTTCCATTCAAGTATTCAAATGGCACAATATGAATCATTATATGGAAAGATATTTGATACTACAACTTATTGGGGTGAAGTTTGTGAAAGGAAGATCTAAGGATCAAAGATTATAGACGGGACAAAAATAAAGGGAAAGACTATTCAAACACATATCAAAGCAATATAATGTAGGAAAAAGAGCTATTCTAATAACCATATTATGTATTTGGAATTTAATGTATGATTTCATGTCTTCTGGAAGTTGTCTCTAGGGAAGGGTGTAATAAGATTTGGAATGAAAGGAAAACTCATCCCTCGATACATTGGACCTTTTGGAATCCAACAGACAATTGGAGATTTGGATAATACTTTAACAATTCCATCTAGACTATCTAGAGTACCCAATATTTTCCACATCTTATTGGGAGGGTTGTACAAGCAAGACCCAACACATTCCCTATCATCTGAAGGAATAGAATTGAAACCTGACTTATCATGATTTAAAGAACATATCCAGATTCTAGACATTGAATAACTTGTGTTGATGAATCAGATGAATTATTTAGTAAAGGAACTGTAGAGAAAATTATAAAACCGAAGAGGTAGTATGGGAACTAGTGGAAGTTTTGATGAATAATTACAAAAATATTTTTATGAGGTTACATTTTTGAAATTTTGAGGAAGAAATTTTTTATAGAGGTGATAATGTGACACCCCAAGATTTTATTCTACATATATTTTAAATTTAATATATTTTATAGTTTATGCTTCAAGAAACACTTAGTTAAAAGTCATAATATACAATTAAATATGATCATTGGAATAGTAGTGTGACCATTAGGAATAGTATATGACCAATAGAAGCATAAATTCACCTATAAAAGTATACATAAAATTTATGTATTTTTTAATGAAAAATATAATATACTTATATCATAGAATAAGTAAATTATTTTTTAAAAAATTGATAAACTAAGTGTTGGTATTTTTTTGTGAAAGATAATTGATTTTTTGAAATTTTATAATTCATATAATGATTTAAAAGAAAATTTATTTTCATGAAATAGATTCATAATTTAATATTTTTTTCTTATGACTATTATATAATTTTATCAGACCTTAATTAATTTTTGTAAGTATCATAAAATCTGTTATAATATTAAAATCTATATTTATTTGAGTAAATGATGATTTTATTTAAAATCTAAATTTCTCATAATTAGTAAATTATTTTCACAAAATGATGTCAATTTTTTTAATTCTACACATCAAAAAATGGTTATGATTAATTTTTTTGAATTTGTCTAAAATAGTTGATTTTTCGGTAAATAGTGAAATACGGTAATTTATAGTATTTAAGAAATACATGAATTATTGAGTCATTGATAATGTATAGATGATATAATACCATAATCTCAAAATATCCTTCATTATTTTAATATAATTAGTCATAATTCTCACATTATCCATTGTCTTGATCTTAAATGATAAACTAATGAATATAATATTGAGCAATCACCCCTCTCCTCCACTATAAATACCTCCCCTCAACACCTATTCTCCTCACACCTCCTATGCCTTTAAGCATGACAAATTTATACACAATAACACTCCAAAACAACTCCCCCACGTTCTAGTCTTATTTTTCATTCCCAAAAGATCATTATAAAGTTCCTTAAGGAGGTTCTCAAGGAGAGGAATTCATGAGGAAAAAATACCCTTATGAACTTTTAATTTTATTTCAATTTATTTTCTTTATTTTATTATCTTTTCCTTACCCATACCATCAAAAAATTCTTGATAACTTCATTATATTATATATAATTTGATTTTACTATGATTATAAAAAATACTCCATCATGTCTCTTATCCTCTTCCTTTTATTCTAAAAATGCTAATATAATCCATTAGGTGTTGATTTATCTCATTCAAGGATAAAGTGTTTTTTTCCTTTACCGCCTTCTTGGCTAGTAAAAAAACATTTTTATTGTTCAAAAAGTTTAAAATACATATATTATAGACTATTTAATATTCTATAACAATTATATATACATTATATAAATTTATAAAACAAAACTAGTTCGTGATGATCAAAACATGTCATTAATCTAATCAATTATCATTAACATTTTATCATATGAATCATCCTCATATATGATAAAATGATATATAAGAACATTTAATATTCTGGGAGTTCATTAATATTATATAATTTTAATGTGGACAACTATTCTTATTGTACCTAATTTTTTATACTCCTATAAATGTAAATTGATCATGAAAACCAAGGAAACGAATGCTCTCAAATAGTAAAATTGTATAATATATCTCATAAAAAAGGATATAAATGAACATAATAAAATTATTCAAAATAAATTAAATTTTAAAAAGTTTTTGTATAAATAAATAAATTGATTTATTTTTATTAGCCAAGACGTTATGTACATGTGTGTAATGCATTCAGACATAAGGTCAGTGTTTCTCCAAGAGCCTACATTTTTCATTTGGTTTACACATTATCTCTCTTTACCCAAATTTACTTATTCTTAACTTTTATATACATCCTATACCATTGGGTTATATGTCTCAAACTCATGTATCTTAATTAGTTCATCTTTCATTGATGGGGAAGTACATGTTTTATAAGGATCCATTCACAATTCCTTGCGAAAGTAAGCTCTATTAAAGGGAACTTCCCAATTTCATACCCATTATTATGTATACTCCAATATCTATTTTAAAAAACTATTATTCTTCTAAAATCACTCATTGTATCATGAAAAACTATCATAGTTCATTTTTTGGTTTTTTGAAAATTGTAGCATCCTGAATTTTACCAAGGTACAGACTATTTAATTTTTCATTTTATTTTTAAGACCAATTTCTTATAGTGACCTAGGGCACTTGCCCATGTGGTCTACTGCAGGTCTCGAGCAAGAATTTTTATAATGGTTGTGTGGGATTATGAAAAATAATTCATCCCACCCAAGTGAAATATTTCAAGTTAACAATAAATAAAAGGACTTGTAATAAAAATATATTTAAATAAATCAAAATTAATAAAAAAAGAATGAAAATAAATAATAATATAAAAATTGGTCATGAGAAAATTAAACATAATCTAAAATGGTCTTAAACCATTATTATTATTATTATTATTATTTATTTTCACTTTTCCCTTTTATTTTTAATATATTATATTATTTTACTTTTTTCCATTTTCTTCATTTTATTTTTTTACTTTATCTCTCCCTTATATCATTCCTTTTTTTCCTTCCTCTATTTTATCCCTCCCCCTCTGTGCACTGTGCCCCCTAACTAGTTGGTGCACCCCCTTCCATCTCTTCGAAAGCTCACTGAACCTCCGTATCTTCTCTATTTTCAACACCATAAGAAGCTTAATGAAGCTCTTAGTAAGGATAAAATTAATCAACAAGAATATTTGAGTTTTATCCACCCTTCATCACGCAATCTTCCATGGAATGTTTTTTACACGAAGTTGGGTTTTTTCTTCTAAAATCCCCTTATTTATTCTATTTTAGGTCAAATCAAAGGATTTCACGAGGCATGGGATATTATATGACAATGAGTTAGGGAGTCTTTATTCTTTCTAGTCACTTAATTTGTTAATTCAATTTTAATCAATATGCGGCTCATCCGTGCCTACAAAAAATCTCAAATAATACATATTAATTTAAATAACTTGTCTTTCTTGATCCTCATCACCTTTATTTATGGAAAAATTCTATTTTTAGGTTGTTTCCATGTTGTTCGATGCCCCTTTGGGTGCGACAAAAAATTATCCTATTTTACCTATGGCCTTGAGTCATTAAATTATTAATTACATGTGCATGTTCAATAATTTCAGTTTACGTTTCAAATTTAATAAATTAATTTGGATGAATAAAAAACCATGAATCTTGTATTCCTTGACAGTAATTCCTAAATAATTATTTCGATACGTCTTATCGTGTTTTACCATTGTTAAATGTTATTGCCTCTACTTTTACTGATTAGTTCTAATTATGTTTACTATTGTGTTAATATTATTATCCAGGAATGTGGGGAATTTATAATTACTATGTGTGGAATTAAATGATTAATTATATGGCTACAAATATGAATGTGGATATGTTATATATATATATATATATATATATATATATATATATTCTTATCTTGTTGTTTTAAATAAACTCGAGCTGGGGAGAGAACATGGGTCTCGTATTAAGAGACCATAATTGGAATCTCAGTGACTGATGGTTACCATACAATGTTTTGGGAAAGAGATGTTTTAGGATCACCAGGAAAGGGCTTTCCATGGGATTTTTACAAAACAAAGGGTGGTCATGGTTCCCCAATGGGAAACTGAGGATATACCCATTGTAAAAATTACTACACCATATCTCGATTGATACTCAGTCCCTTGCATGAAATACCTAGGATGGGCTCATAGTTACCATCCACGAGAAATGCTTGGAATTTTGAATAGATCACCTTATAAGGGATCATGGATTTCTATATAATTGATTATATGTATCATAGTGATACCTTTGGGATGGGCTCAGACTCCACCACTAAAATTTCCATTTTTAATATAAATTCAAAAGATGTTTTTATTGATATTGTATAGAGTTTCCTTAATCTTTTGGATAATTATCTTGTGCCTTTATTGCACCCGGTTTTGACATATGGATTATACCCCAAGACAAAGCACAAGATTGGAAGTATTACTTTTTCTTTGGCCTATATTAATACTCTGGACTTGCAATATTTACATATTATACTTTTCTAGGAAACTCATTTAGAGTTACAACTTACGTCGAAGAAGGTGGTATGGGAAAGTTTTTCACTTTGGAATGTGAACCAAGATAAAATAATTATTTTCATTTATTTAAGTTAATTGTATTTGTTATATATATAAGTCACACTGCTATTTTTCTACGAAATGAAAAGAAATGCCCTAGACACTGTAAATTATGGACTAATGAGATTATATCTCACTCCCTCTTAGAGTTATATTTGGTACTTGAGTAGACTTTCGGTTTTTAGGTACGGATTCTAGGAAGTGTTTCGATTCCGATGATTGATTACTTTTCTATTTTGGATGGAGCTTGGGGGCAGAGGACCGAGCCTTGCTCGAGACTCAATGTCACAGTTTCTATTTGGTATTTTGGTAGTTTTTATCATGTAGTCTATGATTTTACCCCATACCCTTTCAATTTTATTTACTTTTGTAATCATAAATTGACATCATCATGGAATCTGTTATGACTATTCAACTCTTATAGTTATTGTTTATTCTTTTTGGTTATTTATTCATTTATCCTACAATCTATTTTCTATTCTGTTGGTAATTGTTACATATATTGGTTTCCACTATGTTATACCTTATCCTATGAGGGAATAGTCTCCCAACAGACTTACCCAAGGCCCTCAATAGTAGTCAACATCCTATATCATTTGGAGAGATGCGCTTGAGGTCCTATGACCCACCATATCGAGGCCCATTTCAGAGGTACTCAGGACGGGATGCTATAATGTGGTATCATAGGGGTTATTTTCCTTTTGTCTAATTTTCTAGGTTAGAGAGGAGAATATGACATAAGAATTTGGAATTTACCCTATAATTGGATGTAGCTAACCCATGTAAAGAGGAATCTCAAATTTCATGGGTTGGGATTACAGTTATTTATTATTCCATTTATTGGTGATATAACTTCAACATTGGGTGACACACATTATTTATGATATTAATAGTATTTTTAATATTGAAAAGATTATTTTTACTATTATATCATGATTAAATGAGGTAATTTAATTTACTTGCATCATATTAGGCCCTATAGGGAATAAAATGACATGAATATTTTCATTCCATATCAACTTTCAACGTGCATATTCTTGTCTGCATGTGAGTTTTTTTGTTTTTAGTTGTAATATCTTTCAGTATTTTTTTATACATATATACTATGTATGTGTCTTAGTGGTCCTTATAAGACATCTTCTCTTTCTATTTACCCTCATCTCTTGGAGTGGGATGTTTGTTGTATAACACTCAGAGGCAGGCCATATACCTACCCTCATTTTTTATTTTGTTTCTCTCCCTGCTATGCCATTAATATGGAGGCCCTGCACCTGCACATTTTTCTTACCACTCATTTACTTGTTTACCTCTTCTGCTAAAGATTCTAGTATAAGATGATAATTTGGCATTTGTAGATAAATGTTGCAATGCCATCTTCATGTTATACACTAGGAGAGTAGCGACAAGCAAATTCCAGAGTTGGTGGGTACAGAACCACCTGTAGTAATTTCAATAGAACAACCTATAGTTTCTTCTATAGTGCCTCCTATGGAACCTCCTCCTTATATTCCTTTTGGTGTTGTCACCCAATTTTGGGATAATATTCTCAGGTTTATACAACTAGTTAAGAGTTTTCTCCAGCCGACCCTGACTATAGCAAAGCTTACACAAGAATTTATACGACAACATATTCCCACTTTCTCGTGGGTGGTGGTCCCAATGCTACAGAGTCATGGATAGAATCCATGGAATCTTTCTTTGATCATTGGGACATGATTCCAAGGTGAAGGCCCAAACATGATGTCTTTATTCTTCATGAATCCAGCAAGAGTTGGTGGGATGTCATTTCTCTGGAAGATAAACCCCACGACGTGGTTTGGGTAGACTTATAAATAGATTTATATGATCACTTCTTCCCATAGACTCTAATATAAGACCATGATAGAGAGTTTTTACATCTTCAATAGGTCTCTATGATAGTGTTAGTTTATTATACTCATTTCACTGAGCTCCAATATTTTATTCTATATCTAACGGGGGATGTACAGACAATTGAGACACAATTTGAGGATGGACTGGGATATCCTATCTTCTCATAGGTAAAAGCCTTTCATGTTTTAATTTTTATATGGACCATTAATTAGGCCCTAATTACATAATGAAATTTTAGGGAAGCTATTATTGTGAGTTAGGGTGGTTTAGTTCCGAAGCTGGATAATGGTTATTTAGAATGTAAAAAAGAGCCTTTTTGAGGGTCCATGTGGGGGTAATTACTACCAAATGACTCATACTAACATAACCCTCATTTATCATCGGTGTGGTGTGATCATCCATAAGAAACCATATTGCACAAGGAACCTAATGGTGTGCCGAGCTTGCGGAAAGATGGTTCACCTTCCGATATTTTTCAATTATGTTTCTTCAGAATATAGTGGAATAGAATAAGTGCTAGCTCCACCATCAGATATGGGATCTACAGCTCTATAACAGACTGAAAGTATGATTTCCACTAGCCAATCAGGCTGAGGCAGTGCAGGTAGTGGCCTAGGTAGTCAAGTTCCAGAACACTAGCACCATTAGAGTGGACCTACTCAGACTATTTTGGTGGACCCGTAGGGCCTAAGATTAGAAAATATGTATGTAGTGCCGCCAACATTAGTGGAGCTAAGTCTAGGGCCCTGTACAGTTAGTGCTTTTATCCTTTTAGCCTCTACTTTAGTTTTTCCCTTTTTTATATTGGTGCTTCATAGTCTTTCATATCGGATGTGACTGTTGAGTGTTTGGGTCTTGTGATCAACTACATCTGTAGTATTATGTCTCTCAACACTCTTTTGGGAGTCAGAATAGAGGAAATATGCTTGTGCTTGGAGTTCACCCTTGAGATTGGTGGGTACCATTTCGTAAGGAATTTCATTTCCCCCAAGATGACTGGCTTTGATGTCATTCTAGTTATGAGGTGTCACATTCGTTATCTTAACAAAGTGGATTTCTATCACCTTCGAGTGTTTTTCACAAAACATGCGGGAAAGACCTATATACAAAAGGGGGAATGGGATATCAAGGTAGATAGAGCTGGACCAAAACATTACGAGCTGGGTAAAGTGACATATCATCTAGAAAGTCTCTTTATGAGTGATCAGGTAAGGTAGCTAGTGAAATTAACTCCTGTTGTGGATAATTTTAGGTATGTATTCCCTGATAGTCTCTCTAGCTTAATTTTTGTAATAGAAGTTGAGTTTAATATCATTCTAGTGATAGGTGTTGAAGTAGTGTACATTCCTCATTATAGGATGACACTGACAGAGAAACATGAACTGAAGAAGAAACTTAATGATACTGAGTCAAAGGGTTTCATCAGACCTAGAATATCCCCATGGGGTTCACCATTAATTTTCTCCAAGAATGAGGATGATACCCTCTGATTATGTGTGGATTATCATCAACTCAACGATCTTATGTTAAATAATCGATTGCCATTTCCTTTTATAGACAACCTATTTGAACAGATCTTTAGAGAAACTATTTTATCTAAGAATGACATGAGGTCAGTATATCATTAGGTGAATGTAAAAATATCTGATATACCATGCAAAACTTTCCGAAGAAGGTATAGAAAATATGAGTTATTGGTTATATCATTCCATCTAACAAACTTGTCCATAGTTTTTATGGTTAGGATGAATTAGGTTTTCCATCTGTATGTTGATTCCATTGTGGTAGTCTTCATAGACCACATATTGGTGTATTTTAGGTCCATACACAACCATGAAACACATCTTGAGATCGTTCTAAGTACACTGAGAGGGAATCAGATATACGTGAAGATTACTAAATCGTGCTTTCGGATCAATAATGTTCACTTATAAGGCCATATCATATCTGAGGCAGGTGTATTAGTTGACCCAAAAAAGTGCACATAGTAGATTTCAGAGAGTAGTCTAATAAAGTGTTTGACATAAGTAGTTTATAAGGGATTGCTGGAGAGTAAAAACATTTCATCCTAGATCTCTCCTACTCAGCAGCACCTCTTATTGCCATGAATATAAAGGGGGTATATTTCCTCTGGTATGCAGTTTCTGATAATGCTTTTCAGGATTTAAAGGGGAGTCTATCCTCAACATCGATACTAATTATTCATTATCGAAAAGGAAGTTATAATATTTACTATGACGCTTTAGGATTCAGACTAGGTGGAGCTCTGATGAAGGGTGATTGAGTCGTGGCTTATGGATCTCGCTAGCTGAGGCCTCATGATTGGAAGTATCATACACATGATCTTGAATTAAAAGTTGTGGTTCATTTTTGGAGACACTGCTTATTGAGAAAAAGTTCCATCATTTACATGGGGCATAAAATATTGAAATATATCTCCACACATCAGGACTTAAATTTAAGGCAGTGTAGCTGGGTCGAATACCTGTAGTCATTCGACTTTGATCTTGATTATACCCATGGAAATGGTAATGTTTTGGATGATTCTTTGAGCTAAATGACATATACCCAGTCCGTTTGGGTAGCCAACAATGAGTGGTAGATGATTTATTTGTTTATTTAGATGCATCTAGAGGTTCAGGAAGTGTGCGGTCAACCAGTTCTAGCAGCTCTTGTAGTGATTTCCTCTCTTCTGGAAAAAGTCAACAAGCAGCTGTTACGTGATCCAAATGGGATTTTTTTAAGGAAAATCATCACAAGAGAGAACCCACGCCCCGGTTGGGTTATTGATAACACTGAAACTATTCTCTATAGTGGTATTGTATGGGTCCATTCAGATAATCGATAAGAGTTGATGAGGGAATATCATGCCTCTTTTTGGGTAGTTCATCCTTGAGATACCAAGATGTACAAAGATATGCATCATCATTACTAGTGGACATGAATGAAAAAGAAAATAGTCGGTTTCATTACATGAGGCTCCACCTGTCAGTAGGTGAAGGCAGAAATTCACCAACATACATGGCTCCTACAACATTTATCCATTATTGAGTGAAAATGCAATGACCTCAACATGGATTTCATTGTAGGCTTGTAAGGACCCTAGAGGCATCGATACAGTATGGGTGATCATCTATGGGTTTACCAAATGCATGCACTTCTAAACTGTCCCGAAGACCATCTCTACTAATGAGTTAGAGAGGTTTTATATTTGTGAGATATTTCAACTTCATGGCCTTCCACATTCTATCACGTCATACCAGGATTCCAATTTTACATCATGATTTTGGAAAGGGTTGTAGAAGGTACTCGGTACGTTGTTTATTTTGAGTAGTGATTATAATCTTCATATGGATAAGAAGTCTGAGTGAACCATTTAGGTTTTAGAGGATATGTTGTGGGTCTGTATCCTTGATTTTGGTAGTTCTTGGGAGAAATAAATTCCTCTTGTTGAGTTTTCCAATAGAACAACTTTTAGGAAACAATTAAAATGGATCCATATGAGGCCATCTATGATACACCATTCTGTTCACCTTTACACTATCTCAAATCATGCGAGGAAGCTCTTCTAAATTCTCATCTTATACAAAATACTTTTCTGTATGTTTAGCTGATTTCGAATGGCATAGATATAGCTCAATGTAGAGATAATTCTTATCCAGGTCATTGTCATAGACCCCAAGAGTTTGTGGTGGGACATCAGTTCTTCCTACATGTTTGTTCATGGTTGGGTCATAAGAAAATCAAGAGACTGAAAAATTTATAACTGAGATATGTTGGGAATCTCAAGATAGTGGAAAGAGTTGGGCTTGTGTCCTTTCAATTGATGTTACCACATAGGTATTGTGACATGCATGATGTCTTCGATGTCTATCGCTTTAATAGTATCATCATGACCCGTCTCATTCATTTAGTCCTGATGACATCGAGCTTGAAGAAGATGCATCCATTGAGGATCATCCTATTCGTATCATCGATCGTAGCATGAGGGTTCTCCAAGGAAGGTATGTTTCACTGGTCTTGGTGTTATGGTAACATGAAATTTTTCATGATGAGAAATGGGAGAGGGAGATTAATCTAATTTCCTAGTGGAAAAAACATTTTTTGAGTGACATTCCCCTTCCATTAGAAGGTAAACTCAGTGAAGAGTTTTCAAATAGAGGGGAGGTTGTAGCGTCCTTGTTTTAACCAAGGTACAAACCATTATTTTTAATTTTAAGTCCAATTCCTTAAAGATACCTTGGGCATGTGCCTGCATGGTCTGTTGCAGGTCCCCTTCCAGAATTATTATTTTTGATGGTTGCCTAGGATTACACAAAATAACTAAATGTGCCATAGAGCAAGGTTTCAGGTTACAAATTATTAAAAAGATTAAAAGGAATAAAAAGAAATTTAATGAAATCAAAATAAATGAAAAATTAATGAAAATAAATAATAAATTATAAAAGATATCAGGAGAAATGAAAATAATTAAAAATGGGCCCCACCCATTATTATTATTAAATTTATTTTCTCTTTCCCCTTTTATTTTTATTATTTTATTTTATTTAATTTTTTTCCTTTTTATTACATGTTGTTTTTTTATCTCCCTTGTTTTTTCCTTTTCTATTTTTCTTTCCTCTATTCTCTCCCTCTCCCCCTCTGGGCATCGTACCCACTAGCCAGGTGGTGTGGCTCCTCATTCACTAGCTTTAGATGCCTAGTTTACCTCTATCTCTTCTCCATTTTCAATTCCATCGGAAGAGAAGTGAATCTCCCAGTAAGGATAATTGTTCACAACAAGAATGTTAAAGTTTTATAAAATCTTTGTCATGTAATCTTCAATTGAAGGATTTTACCTGAAATTGAGGATTTTAAAAAATCCCATGATTTCTTACATCTTAGGTCAAAACAAAGGTGTCCGTAGGGTGTGGTATATACTTAAATAATGAGAATGGGAATATTTATTCTTTCCATTGATTTCATTGTTTTTTTTATTTCTCACGGTTTTTTTTCTCATCAATTATTACCAGTGAATCCCTAATAATGCATACTAATTTATTTAAATTTTTTTTCTTTGATCCTTGTGACCATTTTTTAAGGTGAAACCCCTTTATTGGTTGTTTCCATGTCATTTAAAAACCCTTCAGGTTCACCAACATAATTATCTTATTTTACCTATGTCCTTGAGTCGTTAAATTATTAATTACATGTGCATCTACAATAATTTGGGTTCAAATTTTAAATTCAATATGTTTATTAGGATGAATCATAAAACATAATTTTTTTCCTTGATGTTGTTTTCTAGATAATTATTTCTATAAGTCTTTTCATGTTTTACCATTATTCAATTTGGTTTCCTCTACTTTAACTAATAATTTCCAGTTCTGTTTATGATTGTGTTAATATTATTAACCATGACTATTAGGATTGAATAGTTGGTAAGCATGGAATTAAATGGTTACTTAGATGGATAAAAACATGAATGTGGCTTTATGATATATATATATATATATATATATATTCCCCTCTTGCGGTTTTAAATAAACTTGGGATAGGGAGAGAACGTGGGTCTCGTATGAAAAACCCACAATTAGACTCTCTGTGCTCGATAGGTTACAACACAATGTGCCAGGAAAGCGATGTTTTAGGCTCACCAGGAAAGGTCTTTCCCCAAAAATTTTACGACACTAATGGGTGACATTGGTTCCCTAAGGGGAAATATAGGATGGACTCATTACTGAAAGGGTTGCGCCAAACCTTGGATGATACTCGATCCTTTACATGCGATACCAAGGATGGAATCATAGTTTCTATCCTTGAGTGATACATGGAATTTTGAAAGGATCCCCTAGGATAGGATCGTGGATTTAAATATAATTGATTAGATGTACCATAGCGTTACCTTTGGGATGGGCACCGACTCCACCTCTAAAATTTTCAGTTTTAATATAAATGCGCAAGATGTTTTTTACTGCTATGTAATAGAGTTTCTTTAGTATTTTTGATAGTTCCCTTGCACCGTTAATGTTCCTAGTTTGGACATATGGATTAGAACCTAAGACAAAGCACAAGCTTGAGGGTATTACCTTTTTTTGGTATATCATATTACTCTAACCTTTCTATAAATATATATTATGCTTTACCAGGTATCTCATTCAGACTCCCGACACACACCAAAGTAGGTGGTATGGGATGAGTTTCTACTTTGGAATACAAACCAAGAAATATTTATTCTTTTAATTTGATAATGTTTCTTGTATTTATTACAAATATAAGGCAAAATGCTATTTTTATACAGCATGAAATGCAAAGGTCTACAAACATTGGGTGAAGGCCAAATGAAATTATATCTAACTCCCTTATCGGGTGCTGTTTTGTACCTGAGTAGACTTTATGTTCACATGTATGGTTTTAGGGAAGCGTGTCACTTCTAATGCTTGATTTCTTCACTATTTAGATGGAGTTCAGGGTAGGAGGACTAAGAGTTTCTCGAGATGATGTGTAAAAGTTTATATTTGGTCTTTTGGTTGTTTGGTTAACCTATAGTTTATGACTGTACCATGTACTCCTACAATTTTATTTACTTTTTTCATCATACATTGGAATAATCTTGGTATTAGTTATGACTATTCATATTCCACATTTATTGTTTATTCAGTTAGGCCATTTGTGCACTTTTTATTATATCTATTATTCCTCTATGCTTCCACTACTTGTTACATAGATTGTTTTGCACTATATTATAACTTTTCCTATGAGGTCATAGTCTCTCCATCTACATACCGAAGGAACTAGTTTCTAGTTAGTAGCCTCTGGTGTTTGGGAAGATGTGATTGAGATCTTGTGTCCCACCATCTTGGGGACCATTTCATAGGTACTCAGGGTGGTATGCTAAAAAAACAGTTATGTCTTTTCCTCTTTAAAGTTTATTTTATATATTCCATTAAACTGATCTAATGTGGATCATTTCTAATGTTTCTTAAATGATCTTTTTCTATGTTTTATGTTCAGTTGGAAATAATTTATGCCTCAAATATAGTTTCATTGTCCCTACCTTTTTTTATTCTTGTAAATACATTTCATAATATGATTTTATGACAAATACAAATGATTTTCCAAAACAACTATTATTTCCAAAGTAAAAAGGGTATTTTAATCAAGAATTCCCTAAAGATTTTATTAGATTATTTTCATCTATTTCAACAACATTTTTTGAATGTTATTGTTAATTAGGATTGATCTTTTGTGATATCATCTTCCATATTTTATAAAATTCTTAGTGATTAGTTTGAATGTGGATGTTCTATCCTGATACCGTTCACCATGTCAGTTGGAATGGGTAGTGATTGCGTTTACTAATTGGGGAATGTTATATTCATTCAATATTTATATGTTGTTTAAATTTAAGCCCATTAATAAGAGGAATTTATTAGACTGAGTAAGCGATGGGTGACGCCCACTATATCCCCTTGATGCACCAGTAGGTCTCATGAGACAACATTGATATGGACTTGGATGAGGCCATGCCCATTTATTTTAGACATGGATTTGGTCAATTCCTGAACCATTAATTTTTAGATATCTTGGCCAAGGCCTGGATGGTATGTTTTAGATGTACAATATTGTGAATTCCTTAATTATTATACTAGTAATTGATATTCCATGTGATTATTCGACTAGTAGAATACATATGGTTAAGTTTTTTTATCATGTTTATATAAATGGAATTATTTTTTCATCATTTATACCATCCATATCATCCTCTATATTTTGTTTTAATGGTATGTGTTTTAGTAATTCACAATGCCTTATTGATTATGATTGTTAATGATGTCTTCCACTATATTTTATTCCCTTACTAAGCATCTGAGATCACCCCTTTCATTTGTTTTATTTTTCCCCAGGATGAAAATATGTATGTTATAAAATACTAATAGAGATAATCATAGAGTTTATGGATGTTTATAATGAATATTCTATGTTTTATTTTATTTCATTTTGTATTTTAAAACTTATGTTTGTATTAAGTTTTACAAAGCTACTAAACTATTCAGTTCTTAAGGATGTGACATCCTTATTTATTATACCAATGTAATAAAGTAAGGTACAAACAATGAGCTACTTGGGTAAGGGTATTTATAGTTGGCATCATATGAAGATTATTAGAAAACATAGAAACTAGATTAGGGAACATAACCCTAATAGAGACTTTAAAGATAATAATAAAAGAACGTCATAGAATTTTTGTAATGTAGAGAATATTTGAGTCTTCCTAGAAATAAATCCATATTGGTATACTATATGTGTATATGGTTTTGGAAAAGAGGTACCTAGGGTTAAAAACTCTAACAAGGTGCATCAGGCCTGACTTGACATATCCCGGTACACGACAACATGTATTACTAAACACCTGGTTTCACACTCCAATGAGATATGCTTATGATAATTTATATTTTTATTAAAAACCATTATAAATGATTTAAAAGTGAAAATGTATCCAAAGAAACTATGTTTAAGATTATGAGATTTTCAATTAATAAAATTTTCAATTTATGTTAAGTGTTACTAGTTTAAAATTATACACTATGATTAATATTCTAATTAACTATATGACATTTTTCAGAAATGAAACATATTGGAAGGAATGGAAACCATATTAACACATATACTCCAAGTCAATATTTACCTCTTATGAAGTTATGAACAATAATGTAAAGACCTTGAAATTCTATATAAATTTTAAAAAAAATTATTTGGGATTATAATTAGTCTGGAAAAATTGACAACACATTTTTCCAAGTCCCAAAGAGCTCAGAACAGATTTTTGAACTTTTTTTAGTGTATGATTAGTAAATGTGCGAGCGACATTTTCTATATGTTGAACCGGTGCTCAGATTAAAAATATGAGTGCACCATTGAATATGCTACACTGAGATTTGCTTATGGAAATATTAACTTCAACTGGAAGGGGTCAGAGGAAAAGGTCAATTTCTGGGACTTTACAAAAAAATAATAAAATAACTGATGATTATATTTTTTCCACCGTTGGACAAATGGTGGTGGGACTGCAGTGAAACATCAATCCATTTAATGGATCTACTCTTATTTTTGTCTAACTGCACCGTTGGGGGAAATTAAAACAATATATAACTGCACCATTGATAAAATTAAGGAGTTTCATTAATTATACTCATTAATGAACCTCATTAATTGTGCAGTGCATTGATTCTATCCTCCCCTATATTTAATCTGAGCTCAGGCTTGGGTTTTCAGAATGCAATGAAAAGATGATATGAGGAAGTGCTGATGACTTTCTGCCTTGATGAAGAATGTGATCGAGCAATGGACATTGGGGGAATCGACGGGTGACATAATATTCCGACGAACACCTTCAGACAAGTACACCCCCTCCTCTTCTGTACAACCTTCCAAAAATAGAACATAGGGGGTTTTATACTTGATTTCCCCCATTAACCTCATTCTTGATTACTATGATGAACACTGATCAACCATCCAATGGGTTGATCTATGTTTTGTTCTTAAAATGCATGAGGATAATGCACAGTTTTCTTTATGGGAGTTTTTACATTTATGTAATCCATCCCATGTTATAATTCCAATGTGGAGGGTGCGGGCCAAACGAACATCATTTGAACCCTCCATAGTTTTTAGTTTTCGTTACATATTTCATGGATGACCGTATGTTACGGAAGCACGCGGTGGTATCAGTCGCATGTCCGATGGGGAAGAGGCGGGCCACTGGCCCAACCGGCTGCCGTAGGAGGAGGAACACACCGGTGGCGTGCCTGGGCAGAAGAAGCCACAACCACGATGGGACACAACGCTATAAGAGGCTTGCCCCGGATGTGAGCCTGGGTGGTGAAAGCCACGACCATGATGGTCCACACCGCTGGTGGAGTTGAACCTCGACGACATGCCTTGGTGGTAAAGAAGCCTCGGCTGCGACGGGCCACGACGTGCTGGAGTTCTGTGGTGCCAGTGTGGCATTGTATGGAAGAGTCAACCAGCTAAGCAGGTTGATGAGGACGGTGAGACCAGGACCACTAACCAAGTGAGCAAGTGCTGGACATGGCTTTGCCACACCTAGGGAGAATAGAGCCTGCCCGCAACCGCAGGCCGAGGAGATCTTGGTGGGCCATGCCACTAGGCAGGCTGGACCAAACATGCCAGACCTATGGCCCAATGGGCCGATTTGGATTCAATAGGGACTGGTAGGGTTGGACCCAGCAGGCCGGTGTGACCCGGTAGGGTCGGACTAGGGTCGGTTCGACCAAGACAAGGTCAGGTCGGTTCGGTCCGACCTGGTCAGCCCGGACCCAGACCCCTTTCAGCCCAGTTATGTTTAATTGGGCATTAATCTTAAACCGAAAGTCCATTTGACGAGCTTTCAATGGTGATGAAACCCATAGGACAAGGTGGTCCCTTTGGGATACTCCAAGTGAATTTTGGAGAAAGATAGAGTGTTTCTGGGTTGGATTGTACCCGAATCCAACAAGGCCCTCGGCACAAAAATTCCTACAACTTACAGACTGGGCATTCAGTTGACGCATCATCTATTCTGTTGGAAACCTTATGACATGAAATATCATCGGGTTACTTCTTTGTGAGGCTTTGGGCGGGTTGAAATACAACTGATTGCTTGAGGAGCAGTTCCCCCAAGTGTGGTATGTAGGGAACCCTTTGAGTGGATGAGACATGAAGACTACTGATTTTCGACCCCGTGTGACTCGAAGTCCCAGTGGGATGTACCTCTGTGGGAATTGGTAGGCCCACAATGGGTCTACACATTTGAGACTTGGAAGACCCACGATAATCGACAAGAGAAGTACCTCAGCGGGCCACGGTGGGAAGCAGCTCTGTGTGACCCAACAGACCCACGATATGCGATGCAGAAGAGTACCTAAGTAGTTCAGGGTTAGTGGGAAGAGGCTCAGTGTGAAACGACATGCCCACTGTAATCAATAGAGGAGGAGTTCTCCAATAGCCGAGGTGTTTGACAATGTGACTGGTGATGCTACGATTACTACACTAGGATATACCTGGTGTGAGCTATCTTTTATTTGTACTTGTGATTGAGATTCTAATATGTGGTTTTTCCTTTGTGGAATTATAAGAGATCATTGGGGGTCTTGGGGTCCCTACTGGGTATTATTATACTCACCCTGTCATGGGCTTCGCCCGCACCTTGTTGTGTCTTGTGCAGATGATGGAAAACATTGAATGAGACTTGGGGAGCCAGGACCTGATGGTGGAAGGTAGTGATAGATGACGTGGAGATCTGTAGTGATGATATGTACCTACCCTTCAGGTAGGATATTTAGCATATGACCTCTTGATTTGTTTTCCCTTTTTGCTATTTTTTCTATTTCTATTGGGCTTGAATTCTGGCCCCTTTACATTTAGTTATACTTGCACTCAGTTTTTTAGTGGTATGTTGTTTCCCTTTTGTGATTTAGGACTTGGTTGACTGTGTGTGTGCATAAAAGTATCTATTAAAATGCCTCCCACATGCAATTCGACGCCTTCGGCGCATGTCGCCAGCCCTTGGCCTTCGGGAGGTTGGCTAGGGGAAGACACAAAACTGGCCCTGGGGACGGGTCGTGACAAAGTGGTATTAAGGGGTGGTCAGTTCCCCCAAAAATACCAATGGTCTGTGTTTTATTCCTTTTATTTACAGTGATAAATGTTTCAAGTCCATTTTTCCGATTTGGGGAGTCCAGTGTTGCTGTGGCCACCGACATATCCATACACTCGGACCATGAAATTTGGTTTTTAGCTCAATACATGAAAACAATGGTTGAATAAGTGTCTAAAGATTTTTAATAAGAGTCATCTCACCATGTATAATGTTTTAAATGTGGTACATCTTGATCTATCGCAGGATGCCTCCACGCATACGACCAACTAGGATCCGGATACGTGGTCGTGAGGATAGCCCGCCTAGCGACGAGGTGTCTGTTCAAGGACCAGTGTTTGAGATGGCCCCACCAGGTGGTGCACCAGTTATACCACCATCTAGTGGTCTACATCTACTAAAAGTGGTTCTAGCAGAGGAAATTCGTAGGATCAGTTCCCTACACGAGTTTCAGAGAAAGAGACCACCAAAGTGTAGGGGAAAGATGGATCCTCATGTCACTGAGGACTGACTAGAGGTTGTGACATGATACTTCGGCTTAGTGAGGACATCGCCTGACTAGATGAATATCTTGAAGGTGATCCATCTGTAAGGATCAATAGGGATATGGTGGATCTTGACCATCCAGACACACGATGAGGTGACCCTCACATGGGTTGAATTCGAGAGGCATTTCTGTGATGCATTTTTCATGGTGATGTTGCGCCCTGTGCGCATTCAGGAGATGGTTCACCTAAAGTAGGGCAGTATGACAGTGGCCCAGTACATGAAATGATTTATTAACCTCCCTTGCTACTCCATAAAAATGGTGTGATATCCTTTATTTAGGGATCGATCCTCCGACTAGGGAATCAGGTGGGAGATCAGGGCTTCAGTAGTGTATGTTAGCTCACTAACCAGGCCGGGTTGTGGGAGTGAGCCCTTCTAATGGGGAGCTTCTTTGTGGAGTAGGCCTCCGTAGCTTGAGCTGTCAGCAGACCCCAAGAAATGAAGTATTCAGTGGGCAATAAACAATATACGCATGGGCCCAAGTGGGCTAGTTATTTCAGAGGCTAACCCCAGGACTATGGTTCGGTAGTGCGAGGCTCCCAGGCTAGAGGGAGTCAGATGGGGGGCTAGGCTTTTATTTACGTGCGGCGGACAGAGACACATGGAATGTGACTACCCAAACTATTATACAGATGACCAATAGACATTTGAGGGACCTTTGAGTCATCATATGTTTTTCAAGTATGATGGTCCATAGGGAGACAGATGTGGCAATGGAGCAGGTCATGGTGCAGGTGGGGGATGACGATTCGAGATTCTACCACCACCACCCCCAGGAGGTCCACCCCGACCATAGATACAAGGTCGACAGTGGTCAGAACAACTCCAGGAAGCAAAGGCCTATGACCATGAAACTCCATATATTTTTATTGGTATGATCTATTTCTATTCCACCCTAGCTATAATCCTTATAGACACAGGTTCCAATCACTCTTTCATTTCCACGACACTCGTTCAGAGCTTGGAGATTCCGATGGAGCTGTTGGATTGATCCCTACGTTTAGAGACTCTTATGGTAGAGGATTTGACAACTACACACTGGTGAAGTCATTGGGAGATCACTCTAGGAGGTGATAGCTTTGAATGGGATCTCCTAATAGTAGCATCGAGGCCTTACGGTGTAATCTTGGGTATGGACTGGCTATCCATAGTCCATGCTCAAATCGACTATTCTAGGCAGAAAGTGTGATGTGTCTATGAGGATGGGATCGGTTTTTTCATCACTGGTGAGGAGGAAAACTTTTCCGCATAGGATGTGCTCTCTCGAGGGAGGGTGCAGCTGACCACTCTTCAGTTGGATCGCAAAAACCCTCGATGTAATAGAATAGAGGAATCTGAGAAATCCTATAGTGGTGGACCAGTATGCTGATGTCTTCCTTGATAATGTTACAGGACAACCTCCTCTTAGAGTTGTAACATTTTACATCAACATATACACTGAGACAACACTGATATCAACACCAGAAAATCGGATGGCTCCCGTGGAGCATTGTGAGCTGAGGGTATAGTTGGAAGACTTATAAAAGAAGGCGTTTGTAATGCCCAATGTTTCTCCTTGGGAAGCCTCAATTTTATTCAGTAAGAATGAATATGAGAGTCTATGGATTTGTGTGGACTATTGGTGCCTGAACCATGTGACCATTAAAAACATGTATCCTTTATCGAGGATTGATAATCTCTACGACCAGTTGAAGGGAACATGGTGGTTTTTGAGGATATACCTCAGATCAGGCTATCATCAGATCAGGGTTTGGGGTGAGGATGTACCGAAGAAAACCTTCAAATGTCGTTATGGCCATTATGTGTTCTTGGTGATGCCCTACGATGTGACCAATACTATATTAGTGTTCATGAGTCACATGAACATGATCATCCAGCCTTACCATGATCACTTCATGGTAGTCTTCATTGATGAAATCTTGGTGTACTCAGTGTTGGTGGAGGATCATGCCACACACCTACAGATAGTTCTGGATACACTCTAAGAGCACCAGCTTTATTGAAATATCTCAAAGTTCCAGTTCTAGATATGGGAAGTCCATATCCTGGGGAATGTTATCTCAGAGGCGGGAGTTTTAGTGGATCTGGGGAAGATAGAGGTCATGCAAGCTTGGGAACAACTCAGAAGTGTGACCGATGTCCAAAGATTCTTGGGATTGGTTGGGTACTATAAGAGATTTTTACCTGACTTATCCATGGTAGTGGCACCCATGTCATCTTTAACAAAGAAGGGACAACCTTTATTGTGGATGGAGAAGTTCTAGTAGAGTTTCCAGGAGCTGATCCGGAGACAGAGGAGTTCCGCCGTCTTGAGGATACCAAAAGAGGGTGTTGGGTATGTATTCTTCTATGACGCATCAGGGAATGGTCTAGGTTGGATCTAGATGCAAGAGTGAGTGGTGATTGACTATGTCTCATGAAAGTTGAGGCCAAATGAGTAGAACTACACTACCCATGAACCAAAGTTAGCAGTAGTGGTCTTAGCACTGAAGATGTGGAAGCACTACTTGATGAGTGAATGGTTTGTTGTTTATTATGATCAGAAGTGTCTCAGGTATGTCTTCTCATACAAGGACCTAAACCTGAGACTATGTTGATGGCTGGAATTCTACAGGACTATGACATTGAGATAGTATATACACTTAAAAGGGGAATGTAGTAGCATATGCAGTCAGCAGGAGGTTTGGTCAACAGTTGCTGAGTGAGGCGACATAGCAGCTAACTACGTTGTAGATAACCATCATAAATAGAGATAGAGTGGCCTACCTCCTGTCTATGACAATCACTCCCATATTCCATCAGCAATTTTTGGAGGCTCATCTTGGGGATGTTGACAAAGAGCCCTGAGGTGCTCAGATATCCTAAGAACAGACTCATAATGGATTTTATAAAGGTGGGGAGCACATCATCCTCTTCAGAGTATGCACCATGATACCAAATATGATACAAGAGAAGGTGTTGAGGGAGTTCCACACATCCCCTTTGGTGGTACATCTTGGAGTGGTGAAGATGTACCAGGACCTCCGACATCAGTACTGGTTTCTAGGGATGAAGAAAGCGGTGGCGGAGTTCGTATCATGATGCCACACTTGTCAGCATGTGAATGCTGAGAATCAGTTACCGGCATGCTTAGATCTACCACTTGAGGTGCCAGAATGGAAGTGGGATAGTATATCCATGGAAATTGTTACAGGGATACCACATAAGTCCAGGGGCCATGATTCCATCTAGGTAATCATTGACCGACCCACTAAGTCATCCCACTTCCCACCCATCTAAGAGAAAGGATCATTAGAGAGATTGAGATGTCTCTATATATAGGAGGTTGTATGACTTCATGGGGTGACTTCGACAATCATCTCAGATCACGACACACTTTTTACATCCCACTTGTGGAAGGTATTGCAAGAGGCATTCAGGACTCAGCTATGTTTGATCTCTGCATTTCATCCTCAAATAGATGGTCCGACGTAGTGGACCATATAGACACTCAAGGATATTCTTCGTGCTTGTGTCCTTGATTTTGACAGCAGTTGGGAGGATGAACTTCTACAGGTGGAGTTTCATTTCAACAAAAATTATCACTCCACCATCGGTATGGCTTCATTTGAGGCCTTGTAGTGGTGACCTTGAAGATCACCACTGTGCTAGATAGACCTTGAGGAGTTAGCACTTATGGGACTATAGATGGTACATGATACCACTAAGAAGGTGAAAATCATCCAGAAGAGGATGATGTCCATATAGAGTTGGCAAAATTCTTATTCCAACAGGAGGAAGAGACCCTTGGAGTTGAGGAGGGAGGCAATGTATTCCTATGGTTCTCACCCCAACGAGAATTGCAAATGTTTGGCTAGGGAAACAAGCTATCTCTATGGTTCATCAGACCTTTCCAAATCCTCAGTAGAGTAATCAAGGTGGTGTACGGTCTAGCTTTTCCCCCAAAGATACACTGGGTTCATAATGTTTTTCATATGTTGTTGTGGATGAGGTACACGTATTATTCATTAGACGTTTTTGATTGGGGAGAGATGGACATCAGTGATTGGGAAACATTTGTAGAGTTCTCAATGGAGATAGAGTATTGACAAGAGAGGGTCCTTCATGGGTGGTCGATTCCTCTGGTGCGAGTTTTATTGGAACATGGGAATCTACAGAAGAGCACCTGGGAGTAGGAGGCTCATGTATATTCTTAGTTCCCCAATTTGTTCCCCTAGTTTTGTTGTATCTTTTATGGAAGAAAATTCCTAAGGTGGAGAGAATATAAAGACCCTAAATTCAATATAATGTTTTTTAAATTATGTGGGAATTTTATTAGTTGGTGAAAATTGACTTCACATGTTTCCAAGGCCTAGAGAGATTGAAACTGATTTTAGATTTTTTAAGGTACGTTCAGTAAATGGGTAGGCGACATTTTCTATATTTTGAAAGAGTGCTCAGATTAAAAATCTGATGGAATCCTTGAATCTGCAATGCTAGGATTCCCTTATGGGAAGCTTAAATATTACCGACAATGGTAGGACCAAAAATTTAATTTCATGGACTATACAAAAAAATAGCAAAATAATTGAATATTGTAATATTTTTCATTTTTTGCAACCGTTGGAAAAACGGTTTTGAGAACGCAGTTCAATGTCAAGCCATTTAATGGATTGACTCTTATTTTTGTGTAACTGAACCATTGGGGGAAATTAAAATAATGTGTAACCACACCATTAAAATAATTAAAGAGGTTTATTTATTATACTTATTAATGAACCTCAATAATTGTGTGGTGCATTGATCCCCTACTCACCTCTATTTAATCGAAGCTCGGGATTGGGTTTTGGGAGAGCTATGAGAGGAATCTCTAATGAATCATCGATGACTTTCCACTCTGATGAATTATGTGATCGAGCGATAGATATTGGGGGAATCGACGGGCAACAACAAGTGTTGACGAACACCTTTGGACATGTACACCCCCTCCTCTTCTACAATACCTTCCAAAGAATACAAGGTATGGGATGTTATTATTGATTTATCCCCTTTACCCAATTCTTGATTATTATGAAGAACACATATCAACCATCCAATGGGATGATCTGTGTTTCGTTCTTCAAATGACGGAGGATATTGTGAGATTTTCTTTGTTGGAGTTTTTACATTTACATAATCCTTCCAATGTTATAATGCAACCGCGGAGGGCACGGGCCAAACGAACAAGGTCCGGACCCTCTGTTGTTTTTGGTTTTGGATTCATATTTCATGGACAACTAGAAGTTATAGAGGCACATGGTGGTACCAGCCTCAGGCCTGATGGAGAAGAGGTGGGCCATCGGCTTAGCAGGTAGCCTCAGGAGGAGGCGCACCATGGCGGCACACATTGGTGGCCGAAGACGTAGCCACGAAGGGCAGCGACAATGGAGGAGGTGTTACCTAGTGGCACACCTGGGTAGTATAATTTTTTACCACGACGGGCTGTGAAACTAGAGGAGGTGCGCCTTTGCGGTGCGCCTGGGCGGTGAAGAAGCCGCGACTGCAACAAGCCCTGATGCGCTGGAGTTCTGCAATGCCAGCATGGTGCTGCGAGGAGGAGTCAACACACCGAGTGGGTTGATGTGGAAGGCATGGCTGGGTCCACCGACCACATGAGCAACTTACAGACATAGAAAAACCATGTCTGGTAGAATGGAGCTGGCCCGCAACCACTGCCAGGGTGATCATGGCGGGCCATGCCACTAAGAAGGGCACGCCGCCAGGAAGGCCGGCCCAATGGGATAGACCTGTGGCAGAATGGGCCGGTTCGGAATAATCCAGTCTAATCTGGGACTATCCCAACGGTCCGATTTGACCGATTAGGGTTGGACCCAGGTCAGGTCAACCCAGACCGGGTTGGACCAAACCCGGATCCCTTTCGGATCAGTTATGTTTAATTGGGCATAAATCTTAAACCGAACATCTGTTTGATGAACCGTTAGCAGCACTAGAACCCTTAAATTGAGGCTTTCCATTTTATATACTCCAAATGACTTCCAGATAAATTTAGTGTTTGTATTGGTTGGATCGTACCCAAATCCAACTAGGCCCTCGACACTAAAATGCCTATAACTTACATACCGAACATCCAGTTGACGCACTGTCTATTGTGTGGGAACCCTTATGACATGACAGATCAGCAAGTAACTTTATTTTGAGACTTTTTTCTAGTTGAAATAAGATTGATGACTCTAGTAGTGATTCTCCCAAGCGTGCTAGGTACGGAACCCTGTGACTAGCTGAGATATGAAGACTGCTGATTCTCAACTCTGTGTGACTCGACGACGCAGTGAAAAGAACCACTATGTGACTTGGAAGGCCCGCGATGGGTAGAACCATTGTGTGTCTTGGTAGACCCAAAATACTTGACATGAGGAGTACCTCAGCATGCCACGGTGGGGAGAAAAACTGTGTGACTTCGAAGACCCACGGTACGTGATGGGGAGGAGTACCTAAGAAGTTCAAGGTTAGTTTGAAGTAGCTCTATTTGACCCAATATGCCCACTGTACTCGATAGAGGAGGAGTTGTCCAACAGCAATGGTGTTCGACAATTTGACTAGTGATGCTATTGTTACTACCCTAGAATATACCTGGTGTGAGGTATCTTTGCTTTGTGCTTCTGATTCTAATTATGCTATGCAGTTTTTCCTTTCTGTAATTTTAGGAGACCATCAGGGATCTTGGGGTCCCAACTGGGTATTGTTATACTCACCGTTGCATGGGCTTCACCTGCACCGTGTTGTGTCTTGTGAAGATGACAACCATCTTTGACAGAGACTCGAGGAGAAAGGAACAGATGGTGGACGATGGTGATGGTTGACGTGGAGGACCACAGTGAAAAGATATACCTACCCTTAAGGTAGGATCCTTGGTAGATGACCTCAAGAGTGGTCTAACCTTTTCGTGGTATTTTTAATTTCAGTTGATCTTGTATTCCGGCCCCTTTACTTTCAATTATACGTGTACTCAATTTTTCAGTTTTATGTGGTTCCTATTTGGGATTTGGGACAAGGTTGGGTGTGTGTGTCCATACAGGAATCCAGGAAAATGCCTTCCACTTGCAGTTTGACGACTTTGATGCTAGTCGCTAGCCCCTAGGCTTTAGGAGGCGGGCTTGGGGTAGTCACAGCACGGGACCCGGGGGACGGGTCGTGATAGATAAACTTACACACATGGGTCATCCTGATCCAAAACACGGTGAAATAATGTTTTTAGGCATTATGAAACAACAAAACAATCATCAAATGGGTATAAATACCCATTTATATCCATGCAATAGATAAGATCCATATAGAAGATATATCTTGCTTTAGGAAGTAACAAAATGGAGAAGTAATCATTGATGTTTATCATCTCTCAGGAGATGTAGAACAATGGTGGTCATTAATTCAAAACTCAAAGGAGAAGGAAAAATTACAAATATGACATGGATGGATTTTAAGGAAATTTTCATTGAATATTATTTCCCTCATGAATAGTGATAAGATATATTGAGGAAATTATTCATTCTGTGAGAAAAAGAAGACGAAAACATTTCCAATTATGAAACCAACTTTACAAGGTTAGAAATATATGTTATTGAATAAAAACATAATCTAAAGAGAAAGATTTATTGATTCTTTAATGGGTTGAAACAATTCCACCAAAGAAAACTAGTACAGAAAACTTTCTCATCATACAAAGATATAGAATGATGTGGTGTCAAGATATAGATACAATTCTCTATGTCTTATTACATTACTGGAAAATATGAGAAGAAGTGGGTGACATAGAAAAGAATGGATAAATTAAAAATTAAGAAAGGGAATTTTCCAATGTGTGATACTTATGGAAGGAAACACTCTAGTATGTGATTAAAAGGAAATATTGTTTTCAATATGTCTGGTGATAAAGGCCATCATTCTCATGATTGAAAGAGAAAGAAAGAAGCAACCAATGTTCAATGATACAATTGTAGGGAGATGGAACACTATGAATGTGATTGTCTGACTTGTCAAGGAAACAACCCTCCAAACATGCCTCATTATCAAGGATACGCTTATTATATCGCAAAAACTATGGTTGAAGTTCCTAAAGATTTAGGGAAAAGTACATTAATCATATCCATAAATTTATCTAAATATTTATTAGATTCTGGAGAATCAGATTCGTTTTCATCATTCCAATTTTCTTTAAAAATTATATTTTTACAATTCATCTTAATAAGGGATTTTTCATTAAAGATTTATAGTTGAAATATTATTATAAAAAAGATATATCATGTAATTATTGTTATGACACACACAGATGTGATAATTATTGATTTTATCTTCATACCTATAGTTGATTTTGATATAGTCTGTGGTATGGACTAGTTTTTGAAATATAATAAAAAAATTAATTGAAAAGAGAAAGAAAGTATGATATAGGATGAAGGTATGGAATTTTTCATCTTTGGAGGGTTGAATTCATCAATAGATTCATATATGGATCCACCTACATTATCTTTTATAAATTAAATTCTTGGGGAAGAATAAAAAACATCATCTATAGATAAGTAAATAAAAATTTTAATTAATTATTTACCAACTGTATAAGAATACATTTTTGAATTTCTAGAGGATTTACCAAGACATCCTCTATAGCAGGAAGTTGAATTTTCAATTGATTTAATCCCTAATGCAAGGCCGATATCAAATATACCTTATAAAATGACCATTGTGTAATTAATAGAGATCAAGAAAAAACTATAGGATTTGAGTAATATTTGTTTTATTCTCTCTAGTGTTTCTCCACGAGGAGCCCCTGTTCTCTTTTTAATGAAGAAAGACAAATACCCGAGGCTATGTATCGACTATAGATTAATCAATGATATTACAATGATGAAAATGTATCATATACCTACCATTGATTATTTATTTGATCAACTTCATGATTCTATATTATTTTTGAAGAATGACCTTCGATCTTGATATCATCAATTTCATGTGAAGAAGGAAGATATTCCAATAAAATAATTATGAACTAGGTATGGACAATATGAGTATATAGTTATTCCATTTTCAATGACTAATCCACAATCTATTTTTATAAATATAATGATCAAAATATTCAATGAATGTATTGATGATATTGTTGTGGTAATTATTAATGATAACTTGATATATTCCAAAATCTATGAGGACCATGAAATCCACTTGTAGATTGTTCTGGAGACTCTTAGAAGAAAAGAGTTATATGATATGTTTTAAAAGAATGAATTTTGGATTCAAACAGTTTCTTTTCTTGGCCATATTATCAGTAAGGTTGGAATCTTAGTCGATCCTAAGAAGACAAAGGAAGTTAAACAGTAATCTACACAAATAAACATAACTGATGTACATATTTTCATTGGTTTAATAGGTTACTATTGGAACTTTTTAAGAATTCTACCTAATTAGATAACCTATTATCCAAGCATAATCGTAAATGGTTTATTTTTATTTGGAAAAAGGAATGTGAAAAAATAATTGAATAATTTAATATAAGATTATTGAATGCTATGATCTTAACTCTACAGTTGGGGAATGGTGGATTTATGATTATAGTGATGAATCAAAAAAGGACTTGGTTATGTCATTATGAAGAATGATAGCGTTATTGTTGATGTGTCAAGGTGGTTAAAAACTCATGAATAGAACTATAAAACTCATGATATTTGGTTAGAAGATATAATGTTTTCCTTAAAGAAATGAAGACACTATATTTAAGGTGAAATATGTGATATATATATATAGATCAAAGGAGTTTTAAATATCTATTCTCATTCAAATAACTCACCATGAGGAAAATATGATGTCTTGAGCTACTAAAGGATAATGATTTTTTAATACACTATCACCCAGGGATGAAAAAAATGGTAGTAGATGCATTGAGTAGGAAGAATCATGGAGTTATAAAAAATGAGGATTAAAAGGGATCCTATGTTCATATATCTTTTGATGATGGATATAATAATTGTCAAGAAAGATAAATCATCAATACTCTTTCAATTGGTTACCAAACCATATTTATTGGAAATTATTACATATTTTCAGTCTAAATATGAGAAGATTCAATGGAAAATTTAAGCTATGAATGATGGGAAGTTGTTATAATTCATGAATGTGGATCAAATAATGAAATTTTGGAAGAGAATTTATGTCCCCTCTATACTCGAGCCAAAAATATAGTTATTGGATGATTACAATTGCTCAAAACAATATCCGAAGGGGAATAAATTTTATTTTTTCATATCATGACTCACCCCTTGATCAGTGTATTTAACCTAATTGGGATAACAAACACTCGATAATAAGGATGTTTTAAGACAGCATGGGGATCCACATTCAATTGGGTCTAACCATGATCTATGATTTACACTAAAATTTTGGAAAAGTATTCTTAATTATTTGGACACTGGGCTTCATTTAGGCACTGCATATCACCCAAAAACCGATGGGTAGCTTAAAAGAATTATCCAAACATTAGAATACATGTTGAGATCATACTCAACTGACATTCAAGGCATGTGGGATCATTATTTAACTTTTTTAGAGTTTATCTACGAAAATAGTTTCTATTTAAATATTCAAATGGAACCATATGAAACATTATATGGAAAGATATTTCATAATATAACTTTTTGAGAGGAAATTATTAAAGGAATCTTGTCAGCCTAGAGATTATGGTGGTATCAATGGAAAAGGTAAAGACTATTCAAATTTAAATAAAAGTAGCACAAAGTAGGAAAAATATCTATGTCGATAACCATAGGAAGGATTTAGAGTTCCAAATTAGAGATCATGTCTTCTTGAAGGTATCTCTATAGAAGGGAGTTATAATATTTCGAAAGAAAGAGAATATGATACCTATATATATTGGAACATTTTAAAATCCTAGAGAGAATTAGAGTTCCAACATATTGTTCAATGATGCCACCTAACCTCACTAAAGTACAAAATGTGTTCCACATCTCTTAGTTACAGAAGTACATTCCAAACCAAACACACATACACACATTTAAAGAAATAGATTTGGAACATTATTTATCTTACTATAAAGATCCTATCCAAATTCTGGACATTAAAGAATAGGTATTGAGTAATCTGATGACTCAGCTGGTACAGGTACATTGGAAAATTCATAAAATTAAAGAGGAGATGTGGGAACCACATGAATTTAGGATTTATAACTTCCCCAATCTTTAAAAGAGGAAACATTTTGGAGATTTCAAGGATGAAATTTTTGAAGGTGAGGAGAATTTAATACCCCAATATTTTATGGTACATCTCTTTTAAAATTTACCATCTTTTATAGTCTATGCATCACACAACACCAAGTTCAAAATTATAATACACTATTAAATATGAAAGTTCGAATAATAATGTGACCATTATAAATAATACATGACCAATAAAATAGTAACTTCACTTAAGAATGTATAAATAATATTTAGGTATATTATGAATTAAAATATAACATAATTATATCATGGAATAAGTAAATACATGTTTCAAAAATAATTAATTATGTGTTAATTTATTTGAAACATAAATTTTTAATTTTAATTTTATAATTAATATAACTATTTAAAAGTAAATTTATTTTAATGAAATATATTTTTAAATTAATATTTTTTATTATGATTATAATATAATTTGAAGAGACCTTAATAAATTTTTGAAAGTGTCACAAAATCTGTTATAATAATAAAATCAGTATCATTGGAGGAAATGATGATTTTATTTAAGAATTAAATTTCTCATATTCAGAATATAATTTTCATAATAGGATTCTATTTTTGAATTCTAAACATTTAGAAATCATTAGGGTGAATTTTTTGGATTTTTCTAAAATAGATGATTATGTGATGAATAATGAAATAGAGTAATTTATAATATTTAACAAATGCATGAATTATTGAGTCATAGATGATGTATGGCTGATAAAATCCCATAATATCAAAATGAAATTTATTAGTTTAATATATTTAGTGATAATTATCAAATTATTCATAGTTTTGAGCTAAAATATTTAACTAATGATTATAACAATGAGAAATCACACCTCTCCTCCACTATAAATAACTCTCTCAACACATATTATTATCCCACATATTAAGCTTTGAATATTTTGTAATTTAATCATAGTATCTCTTAAAAACCTATACCCCACGTTTTTACCTTCCTGGTTTTACCCAAAATACCATTTCAATGTTCTTTAAAGAGTTTCTCAATGAGAGGAATTCAAGTGGTAAAAATCCCCTTTCAATCTTTTAATTTTCTTTCAATTTATTTCCCTCTTATTTATAAATTTCATACCTAATTTCTTTAAAAATTAATGATAAATTCAATATATAATATGTACTATAATATTATTTTGATTATATTAAATCCACCATAAATTCTCTTCCCCTCTTATTTTTATTCTAAAAATGAAAACAACATCTGTGAGGTGTTGATTTATCGCCTTTGAGGATGAAATTTGATTATTTTACTTTACTTTCATCAAGTATGGTCATAATTTTTTTAAGGATAAGAATATTATAATATATTTATTACAACATAATTAATTTTCTGGGACCATTTTATATACATTATATTAATTAATTAGACAAAACTAGTTCATGAGGATCAAAAAATGCCAAATAATCAAAATGGTTGACATTAATGTTTTATCTAATTAATAATCCTCACATATATTAAAAAAAATAAAAAAAATTTAATAATCTATAATTTAATTAATAACATATAATTTCAATTTTATATAACTATTATCATTTTACATGATTCTCCATACATGTTTACATGTAAACCGATAATGAAAAACTGTGAAATGAATGAATCTAAATGATAAAATTGTACATTACAATGCATAAAAAAGGCCATAAAATAAATTAACAAAATTATAATAAATAAAATAAATGTAAAAAAGGTTATTAATTAATTAATTATTGTATTTCATTTGATTTTATAGGACTTTATGTATTGGGGAAGAACACTTTCAGACATAAAGTAAGGGTTTCTCCCCAAACTTCCATTTTTAATTCATGTTACAAATTCTATATATTTACCATAGTGTAATTATTATTTATTTTTATATAATAATTTACTATCTTATTATATATCTCAGACTCGTTTATCTAGATCATTTTATCTTTATTTTATGGGGAGGTACATGTTTTATAAGGATCCATTATCAATTCCTCTTGAATGAAAACCTGATTAAAGGGAACATCCCAATTTCATTCACATTTTAATGTATACTCAATAATATGTTTTAAGAATCAATTTTTTAAAAAAATTTAAAATTTTATCCTGAAAATCAATCTAGGTTAAATCTTAGTTTTTTTATAATAATTTTTCTTTTTCCTATTAAAGGACTCTTGCATATTTTCCCTTAAAACACACTAAAGTGGCTCATTTCTAGAATGTCTTAAATGATATTTTTATATGTTTTAACATCATTTAGAAATAATTTATGGCTGAAATATAATTCCATTTTCCCTCCCATTTATTTTCTTGTATAAACATGTTATAATATGATTTAATGACAAATACAAACTATTTTCAAAAGGAACTCTTCTTTCCAAAGAAAAAAGGGTATTTCTCTCAAGAATTACATAATGATTTTATTATAGTGTTTTCATCTCTTTAATCGCCCTTGGTTGAGTCCTATATATAATATATATTGATATTTTATCATATCATCTACCATATTTTATTAAATAGTTTATGACCAGTTTGATTGTGGATTTTCAATATTGATACCATTCCCCATATTAGTCGAAATGGTATGTGATTATATATAATGATTGGGGAATGTTATTAAAAATTTGTATATATATGTTATATATGTTTCAACCCATTCAAAATTGGAATAAATTTAACTTATTAAGTAATTTGAGGGGCACTCTATATCCCCTCGATTCATCGGTAGATATCATGAGAAAAAATAGATATTGACTTATACATGGAATTGCCCATTTATTTTCAGATATGTATTTTTCCAAGGACTTAACAATTTATTTTCATATTTTGTGGATTAGGCTTCAATGGTATGATTCAAATATCCATCATTATTAATTCCCTCATTATGATATGATTAATTGATAGTCCATGTGATTATTCGACTTATAGAATATCCATGGTTATGTTTCTTTGTCATGTATATATTTATGGAATTATTTAATAAGATTCTATTTCTTCCATATCAGCTCATGATTATGTTTTAATGGAATGTGTTTTAGTTAGTCAGGAAGACATATTATTAATGTTTATTTATGATAGATTCCACTGTATTGATTAAAAGTACTGAGCATCTGAGCTCACCCATTTTTTATGCATTATTTTTCCTAGGATGTGAAGATATATATTATGAATGACTTTTAGGGATAATCTAGGAGTTTATAAATGTTTACAATGGATTTACAATGTTGTATTTCATGTTAAGTTATAATGTAAAATGAATTTCTATATCTTGTTTTCCAAATATAATAAATTATTTAGTACTTTGGGATGTAACTCCCTCATTTATTATGCCAATGTAACAAATTAAGGCACTCACTCCGAGATACTAGGGTCATGGACTTTATAAGATGTTTATATAAAAACCATTTGACTATTAATATAATGAATTTATTTATTCTGATGATATTATGGGATTCATTCACTTTTATTTTTTATATTCTTTTATGATTAATTTTTTCTAAATTTGAAATGGTTTTATGATACAATATCATCATTTATCATGATTATTTATAATATAGCATAAAATAATTAAATCATTTGATCTCTCTCTCTGGTGACTCATGAATTTTCATATCCTATAGTGATGTCATGAGAAAACATATTTCCCTTCATTTTCCTTTATTTCTATACTCAAGAGTTCAAAATAATGTTTATAAGAGAAATCATGTTTATTTGTCTCTTTGGATGAAAACCATTTTTTCTTCCAAAACCATGTATTTTATAAATGTTTCTAAAAATGTTTACAAAATTATCAAAATTATTTTTAAGGGTATATTTATCCATGATTTAAGTTTTAATTTTTTAAAGGAATATTCATGTCATTTTCCAAATAATATTTTCTTGAATTTTATTAAAAATGTGAAAGGAATATATTTTTTAATGTGTACAAGATGAACTATATACGCCACCATCTGGAATAATAATTTTTTTAAATCTCCAATTAAATATGAAAAGATTATTTTCAATGAAAACTATTAAAAAAAATTATCAAAAATTAAATTCAAATTAAATTTATTTTATAAATGGAAAGAATATTTTGCTCAAGAAATATTTTAAAGAATTTTTAATTCTTTATTTTTAATTTTGAAATGTAATTTTCAATAAAAATGATTTTGAAAATGATTTTAATTTCAAAAGTGTTTTTAATGTGGTAAAGAACATTTCCTCAAGAATTTTTCATTGTAATATTTCAAAATAACTTTACATCTATGATGACATACTTTGATGTAACCTATGTTGTACTGGGGATATACTCCAAGGACACCATTTTTATTATTTCTCTAAATTTTTTTGTTTTATGATGAAAAGATGTCTATAAATCCTATTTCCATTCCATGGGTTATACTTTAATAAAATAAGTTTGAAACCCACTTATTTTCCCATGGGTTATGATTTGATGACATAATTATAAAATCACTTTCTTTTCCATAGTTTATGTTGTAATGAAATGTTTATGAATGTGATTTCATTTCATGCCTTCTAATATGATGAATTTTATAATAACTTAATGAAAACATATGTATGATTTTAATTATGTTATTGTTGGGACCTATATCTCCATCTAATGAAATGGGTAAGGATTGATATCTTAGAAGTTAAACGTGAAAGGAATGGGGGACTAATCCCTATTCGGTAAGGGATTATTTCCACTATTATTGTCTTGGGGTGAACCTTTACTACTAGGATAGTTTGGGGAGTGAACCTGTTCTACTTTGATAGTTTTGGAAATGATATTTGACTAGAATGGAAATTATTTTACATGATTATATATATTCCAAAAATACATTTTTTATGTCCATTTTATGATATTATTTATCATGTTCTATGTTTTTATTATGATTAATTTCTTACAAACAACCATGAATTATGCCTTGACTCACTTTAATTATCCATGATATTTAGGGTTTGGTTTTATAATATTGATCTCTTATTCACATATATATATGGTAATGTTATATTGATATCTCCATTTTTTAAACTTACATATCAACTAAGATCTCCCTTTCTAAAATTTTCTTTGCCCAGTATTTGAAGAAATACATTAAGTTTGATATGTATAAGAAGTGTTTTATTTACGAAGAACTTAGTGGGATAGGATGATGTTCACATATTAACAAGTTGGATAAGTATCCAATATACCAAAGGAACTATAAATTTACGATTCTTAGGAATGTGATTAAATAATGTAATGAAAATTCATATAAATAATTTAATATCTATTTATGAAAATTTGGGTCTCTACAGCTGGTATCAAGGGTTGTTTTTCTAAACCACTGGAAACTAGGATGAGATAACATTAGTGAGATCACTAAAAATAAGTCTATGTATGGTACAATTTATGTAGAGAACCGAAGCTCGACATACAGAGATATTACATTACATTTGCGGAAATACTTAATACATAACAAAATCAGACACACAAGGACTGTAATAGTTTAGTGTCTTTGGAAAATTGGAATATAAACTTCTAATCATGTTGAAAGATCTTCAACATCTCCCATAACGATCCTCCCCTTTTTGTTTCCTTACCTAAAACCTTTCTTTTAATACTAGGGGAAAAGAAAACATAAAAATGGTGAGTTCAAATGATCATTAAGGGTAAGCATGGAGAAAATAAACCAAAACATATACATTTGAACTTAAAAACATGAACATAATATTTAAACATCAAAATCCCGAGAAATGACATAAAACATGGAAGTACGTAAGGCATAGATCATAATGGATCATCAATAATGATAAAATAGCATAGGAATAAAGCATGTAATTGTGGCATCCATTAAGCACATGTAATGATTTCTATAGTATCCAAGGCATTACTGCCATGACCATCTTAGTGGATAAAGTCCCTTTCTGAGTCGAGTTCACTCCACATTTCAGTCCTGTAACATTGAACCGGATTAACTTACCGTTCTAGACATGTCTATCTCATGAGATATAAATCTTTACCCAATTCATTGGAGGGAGATATAGGTCCCACCCATCTCATAATGAAATCATTCTTACTTGTGGCACAAAATAAACATACATCATTCATAAAAACCCAATAAATAAAATGGGTTTCATAAACATCATCCCATCATCACATAATCCATATAAAATAAATGGATATAATTTCATAATAAGAGAAGTGAAACCATGTAAATCATAGAGACATTATACTTGAAACATACACATATGAAATAATGTCATCTTAGATGAAAAATGGTTTTGATAAAACACTTGAAATGAATTCTTGGGGAAAATATCCTTTTTTCTTCAAAATCAATTTCTTTTCACAAAATGGCATGAAATTTTAAAAGAAAAGGATTTTGTTGAAAATAGTCATGAAATCATTTGGAGGAAGCTTCATGAAAACCAGGAATTATAAAACCGTAAAAAATCCTTTCATGTCGTATACGTTAAAAAAACCTTCTTCTCGTACTTTTTCCAAAAAAGTCAAAAAGTATCTCGTAAAATAAAGATTCCTTCCATACGATGTGGTAAAAGTAGAAAAGGGTAAAAATGACTTTAAACATACATGGAAGAAAAGTAAACATTTTATGAAAACATTTTGAGAACATATGAACATGGATAATAATCATAACCCCATTAAATACTTACGAATAGACAATCTCGGATAAGTATGAGATTGGAATAATTATCTCTTACCTTAGGTCCGATATGCATCGTATGGATCCGAACCACCTGTATAATGATTTAAATAATGTCATTTACTTATTATAGAATCATATTAATTTTTATGATATCATATATGGTTCACTTATGACTTCATATTACCCATTCTTTTGTTAATTAATGTTAAAGTAGCGTTTTGGGTAAAATCGTTTCATTTGTCGTTCGTTTTTTAACTTATAATTATTCATATGATTACATAGATCATGGTTACTTAAATCTAGAATGTAAAACATTATTTCTATATAATATATATTCATAATATACATATATATATAATAGATTGATAAATGGAAAGAAATACACCGTTCCTGGAGACGGTAGGTCGTACGTACGCATGAACATTGTTTTCATTTCCTTATTGAATTGAATGAAATTAATTAGATGACATACATATATATATACATAAATCCAGTAAAATTATTATGTAATATATTTCATTATTAATTATTATATATACTTCATAATCATTCATGAATGGTTAATCATTGAGAATGAATCTCATCGCGTCGTGGAGACAGTAGTCCGTACGTACGCACGAGTGATGATATCATTCCCATGATCGTGGAATTCTATTGAAGTGTATGTATAATATTTAAGAATCTAAAACCTTTTACAATAATCATATATATTCATTATTTACATCATTATACCCATCCAAGTAAGGTGGTGGTGGAAAATAGATTACACCATGGCGTGGAGACAGTATTCCGTACGTACGCACGCACTGTGATTTCGTTTTCCGTAGGATGGATAAATGGTGAAATAGGGTTGTTTCATACTTATAATAACATATCAGTATATTAGTGATACTGATGTTATTACTTCATGATTAAACAACTTAATAAGAAGAAGTGGAAGAAGAAATAAATTTGAAAGAATCGGTAACAAACAATACCTCTTCTTTGAAGCACCTCTTTGAGACCTCCTCTTAGGGCACTAAAATTGGTCTTTAAAGAAGACCAGGACCTCTAGGATGTTTCTCGAGAAGTGGGGAAGAGAATATGTCAGGGTTTGGAGGAGCTTTAGGGCTCAAATTGGTGTGAGGAAGAGAGGGATGAGGTTCCCTTTTATAAGGGAGGGGAGGGGCACCTTTGGAAATCATAAAAATATTAATTTATAATAAATCTAAACCAACTTAAAAACCTCCTAAAAATGACTCATATTCTAATATTATATGATATAAGGTTGTAATCTCATAATACATTAAAATTTAGACATGTTAGGAAATTATTTTAAACATTATCAACTTCATTTATCCTTACTTAATCAATTTAATTTTATTTGTGGTAATAACATTCTAAATTTTAAATTAGAACAAATAATTACTTATTTGTTGTGAATTGTCCATAAATGGATACTTTATAACATTTTAGACCATATAAATTTAAATTTATAATTTTTATATATTTTTTTGATTTTTAAAATGTTTTATAATATGTTATTTTTATAAAATAACAATAGTGTCAATTTTGACACTATTCATTTATTTGAATTTAAGTAAAATATATACAGACGATATGTTCGAAATAAAAGCACTAATAGATTAATAAAAGGTCATATGTATATATAAAATTAGTGGAGAACATTAAATAGTTCATATTATATTTATTTTATTATTTTTACAACCATTTATTTGGTTTATCTCTTAATAAAATAATTACTTCAACATTTTTGTATAATTATTTAATATACTTATTTGTTGCATAAAAATTAAAAAATAAAATCCTATGATTAAGATAAATATATTAACTTTCCCAATAATACATTTACTCGAATTTATCATCTTAAAATCACAATATTTAAATTATTATATTTATTAAATTATGAAAGTGACAACTTTGGAATCATTTAAAATAAAATAATATAAGTTTCATAATCACTTTTATTAGACTCCGAACGGTTATATATTAGGTCATTGGAGGATTAAGGTGTATATATACTCTACCAATAATTTTTACTCAGGTTTTTGGGCCTTTTAATGGGTATTATTATTTAAATAAAAACTATATTACTAATTTTTCACTTAATAAATAATTTCTGCATCATTAATGTATCACCATTAATGATAATTATTTAATCCCTAAAAATTATAAATAAATTATCCTGATGTAGATAATTTTATTAGATTTCTGGAAACTATTCATGTTCTATTTTTTATGATGTTTATAACTAAATTAAAATTACTATACTTATAAGATTTAAGAGAGTGACATGTTGTCACTTTCTTTGGTTTTAATAATAATTAAATTATTTTCATTGTAAAAAGTCCATAAAATGAATATAATCCGACCCTTAGGTGATATGGGTATACCTTTATCCATCCAATAGGATTTGTCATGTTTTAGGGTAATTTTATAATAATATATTTACCCTTAATTACCCGATTTACCTTTAACTATAGTAAATAAAATTTACCGTAGTTACTATTCATAATTCCCAAAAACAAAAAGTATCCTATTAACATAATTCGGACCTACTGATTCCAAATATGGAATCCATTTTTCTAAATTCAATACAAAGAAGTTTCAGAAATTAAATTAAAATTAATCCCGTTGTCGAATGAAAACTGGTTTTTGATTAAAACATTGCAAAAGATTGAATTGATTTAACCTACGAATTCAATGTAAAATCAATGCTAATGACATAAATTATATTAAATGGTAAAAATATATTCTATTCATACTTTAAAACCATTCAATATTATAACTTAACCACATAATTTATTATGATGAAAAAAGTTGTTTTTAATTAAAATATAGCGTGTTTTTACTATTCATTAAAATATGAAAGTTATCAGAAAAATATCAAAACATTATCCATTGTAAATTTTTATATCCTGATTCAAAATATGAATTTTATTTTGTAAAATTGAACTTATAAACATGTTGACAACTAGATTTAAAGTGGGTGCGCCATCAAAAGGCGGCAAAACTGCATTTTTTTAAAAATACTTATTTTACCCAAAAAAATTTATTTTGTTCTTATACCATGTTCTAGAAAATGTGTAAGATGAATAATAATGTTATAAAATTTAATATTTAGTTAATACTATTCATAATGGCTAGTTCATAATAATATTATAATAATATACCGTTGTTTAGTAAAACCGGGTATTGCGTACAACACACGCTATCGAGGAAGGTCACGATTGCGTGTAATGAAAGCCAAGTTAGGGTTACATGTTGAGAAAGACTCATTTGTTGTTTCATATAATAGAATCCAACCATATTTCTTTTATACATTGAATATATATATATACACTCAATGTTGTGTAGAATGACTATTATCAAATGAACTTGAAATTATGTGTAACACAATCTAAGAATTGTGTCGTGTATACTGCAAGCTAATAAGGTGTTGTGTATAGCACAAGATAATATTGTTGTAGAATAAGAAACATGACATCAAATAAATTAAAAAGAATACTTATTATAAAACATCGGGTTGTTACATTCTACCCCCCTTAAAATGAATTTCGCCCTCGAAATTTGTCGGGGTTATGCATGGTTTTCTACTTGAAAGTTTCTTTAATTAAAACCAAAATCGTAAAATGTAATACCAAAACTTAACTTTCAAAACTAAAGTATGAAACGTAATGGTTACCCAAATTAACTCATCACTGGGTTTCCACGTAGGAGAATATTGATGAAAATATGGATATGGAAGAGAAATATGACCATCATATTCTGATGGAGAGTGGTAGAGAACATGGCTATGAAAAAGCCAATAATCACAAAGCCATATATTTGTGATGATCTAAGGCACCATATGATTCATCGGATATAAGGGCACTAGGACAACATTTTTTGTTTTCAAGATCATTTCCCAAAAGATGAAGAATTTGAATTAGAAGAAATACTTGCTTGATTTTGGTACAATCTCACTATTGTTCGTTATTTGAAAAATTTCCACTTCATCTCTTAAAGAAATGAAGTTGAATTTGTTATTTGTGAAGTGTTAACAGATCATGTGATAGAATGATGGGTCATTCCACCTATTTCAAACAAAATGTTAGAAAAAGTTATTAGTCCATCTTATGGTTAGATCAATCGTATATGGTTCCAAGAATGAACTTATACTTCATATATCATACCGCTTAATAAAATAAAACTAGTTTCTACTAACCAGGGACTTCCTGTAGGCCAGTGGTAGGATATAAAGGCCTGTCACACTTCGGTTGTGGGATCGATTTCCACAGCCTTGTCCGACGTGATGGGTTGTCGCCCATCCTACAGGTTGTCCTATTTCTAAAACTACATTACTATAACATCCCATCAATAATATCGAAAAATATTTCTATCCTTAAACAATACTAACTTATGTCCAACATAATCCATTCCAATCTTTAGGCTTATCTAAAATACTTCGGTCCAAGCTCATAGTATAAGGAAAACAATTACTAGAAAGGTTATCTACCAAGAATTTGAATACAAGCATTTATCCCACATATATCATAAGATATATCTTATTGGTTGCATTCCAAACACATGAATACCTTAATCATATATTCTCTTGAAACATAAATTACCATAGAACCTTAGTGAAATCATGAATACTGTCAAAAGGTAACTCTTTCCACATACCAAAATCCCAAAAATCTATATAATCAAACCATAATATCACCTAGTCCTTATATCAGTCATGAGCTCATTAATACAATCAAACATCTCATTATCTTCTTATCCATTAATTATGCGCATATCATCTACTTTCTACTTTAATAAAAACAATAGTGTAATAATCCTTAGATGATTCTTTATTCCATAGTACCATACATTATTCCATATAAACATACAATCATTCCACTAACTTCTTAAACCACTAGCTGAGCTTCATCATTTATTTCATCTCATATTTCATTTGTAGTCTCTTCAACATCATCCACATAAATACTACCTGTATGACCATGCTGATTCTCTTCATGAGATTTTCCCTTAGGGCATTGGTCTGCATAATGCCCATACATTCCACATTTAAAACATCTATTCATTGTTGATGTCGTAGCAATACCAATATCCTTTTCCATGGTGTTAACTGAACCTTTTCCTTTGCACTTACTGGCTTTGTGTCCTTCTTTTCCACACCCAAAGCATCTTTTAGTTCCTTTGAAACAATCTCCCTGATACCTCTTCCCACATGATTTACATGAGGGAAATTGAACTTTCTTTCCTCTATGATCATCATGAAACTCTATCTTTCTCTTATTATCTGAGTCAGGAAACTTACAAAAGTTGAGATTATTGATCATATTATGAGATTGATGATTAGGCATAATAACGATGTTTGGACTTCCAAATCCCTTTTCATTTGGTTGCTCATGAATAAAATCATTCCATTGTCTGGCATATCCTCCATTATCATGAATCTTTCTGTTTCCAGCCATTTTCTAAAACCCAAAAAGAATAGTGTGAGAGGAAAAATCATGCTAGGGAAAACAACATAGAAAAGGGGGAGTACCCTCAGTATCTAACATCTTAGGTTAAATTATATGATCATTACCTTAGTTCTAGGACTATATTCTATACGTATACTTATCCTTAGTGATATCCCTGGACATACCGTAGAAATATCTCTAGGGATCTCACTAACGTTTTCACATCCTAGTTTCCAAAGGTTGACTAAACCTTTCCTCTGATACCAATTGTAGAGACCCGAAGCTTGACATACATAGATATTACATTACTTTTGCAGAAATACTTAATACATAACAAAATCAGACACATAAGGACCGTAATAGTTTAGTGTCTTTAGAAACTTGGAATATAAACTTCTAATCATGTTGAAAGATCTTCAACATCTCCCATAATGATCCTCCCCTTTTTGTTTCCTTACCTAAAACCTTTCTTTTAATCCTGGGGGAAAAGAAAACATAAAAAAGGTGAGCTAAAATGCTTAGTAAGGGTAATCATGGAGAAAATAAAACAAACCATATACATTTGAACTTAAAAACATGAACATAATAATTAAACATCAAAATCTTGAGCAATGACATAAAACATGGAAGTACGTAAGGCATAGATCATAATGGATCATCAATCATGATAAAATATCATTGGAATAAAGCATGTAATTTTGGAATCAATTAACCACATGTAATGATTTCCATATTAGCCAAGGCATTACTACCATGACCATCGTAGTGGACAAAGTCCCTTTATGAATCGAGTTCACTCCTCATTTCAGTCCTGTAACACTGAACTGGATTAACTTACCGTTCTAGCCATGTCTATCTCATGAGATATAAATCTTTACCCAATGTATTGGAGGGAGATATAGGTCCCACCCATATCATAATGAAATCATTCTTACTTTTTCCACAAAATAAACATACATTATTCATAAAAACAAAATAAATAAAATGGGTTTCATAAACATCATCCCATCATCACATAATCCATATAAAAGAAATGGATATCATTTTATAATAAGAGAAGTGAAACCATGTGAATCATAGAGACATTATACTTGAAACATTCACATATGATATAATGTCATCTTAGATGAAAAATGGTTTTGATAAAACACTTGAAATGAATTCTTGAGGAAAATATCCTTTTTTCTTCAAAATCATTTTCTTTTCAAAAAAAGTCATGAAATTTTAAAAGGAAAGGATTTTGTTGAAAATAGTAATGAAATATTTTGGAGGAAGACTCATGAAAACAAGGTTTTATAAAACCTTAAAAATCCTTTCATGCCGTATACGTTAAAAAAACATTCTTCTCGTACTTTTTCCAGAAAAAGTCAAAAAGTACCTCGTAAAAGAAAGATTCCTTCCATACGATGTGGTAAAAGTAGAAAAGGGTACAAATGACTTTAAACATAAATAGAAGACAAGTAAACATTTTATGAAAACATTTTTAGAACTTATGGACATTTATAATAATCATAACCTCTATAAATACTTACGAATAGACAATCTCGGATAAGTATGAGATTGGAATAATTATCCCATACCTTAGGTTTGATATGCTTAGTATGGATATGAACCACCTGTATAATGATTTAAATAATGTCATCGACTTATTACAGAATCATATTCATTGTTATGATATCATATACGGTTCACTTATGACTTCATATTACCCATTCTTTTGTAAATTAATGTTAAAGTAGAGTTTTGGGTAAAATCGTTTCATTTTTCGTTCGTGTTTTAACTTTTAATTATTCATATGATTACATAGATCATGGTTACTTACATCTAGAATGTAAAACAGGATTTATATATAATATATATTCAGAATATACATATATATAATATATCGATAAATGGAAAGAAATACACCGTTCATGGAGATGGTAGGCCGTACGTACGCATGAACGTTGTTTTCATTTCTTTATTGAATTGAATGGAATTAAGTAGATGACATACATATATATATATATACATAAATACAGTATCATTATTATTTCATATATTTCATGATTACTTATTATATATACTTTATAATCATTCATGAATGGTTAATCATTGAGATTCAATCTCATGACGTTGTGGAGACGGTAGTCCGTACGTACGCACGAGTGATGATATCATTCCCATGATCGTGGAATTGTATTGAAGTGTACGTATAATATTTAAGAATAAATATCTATTTACAATAATAATATATAGTCATTATTTACACCATTATACCCATCCATGTAAGGTGGTGGTGGAAAATAGATTACACCACGGCGTGGAGACGGTATTCCATACGTACGCATGCGCGGTGATTTCATTTTCCGTAGGATGGATAAATGGTGAAATAGGGTTGTTTCATACTTATAATAACATATAAGTATATGAGGGATACTTATTTTATTACCTAATAATGAAACAACTAAAGAAGAAGAAGTGGAAGAAGAAATAAAGTTGAAAGAATCGGTAACGAACATTACCTCTTATTTGAAGCCCCTCTTTGATACCTCCTCTTAGGGAACTAAAATTTGTCTTTGAAGACGACCAGAACCCCTAGGATGTTTCTAGGGAAGTGGAGAAGATAATTTGGAAGGGTATGTCCAAGCTTGAAGGCTCAAATTGGTGTGAGGAAGAGAGGGAGGAGGTGCCCTTTTATAAGGGAGGGGAGGGGCACTTTTGGAAATCTTAAAAATATTAATTTATAATAAATCTAACACCACTTAAAAACCTCCAAAAATGACTCATATTCGAATATTAGATGTTATAGGATTGTAAGATCATAAAACAATAAAATTTATACTTGTTAGGAAATTAATTTTAACATTATCAACTTTATTTATCCTTACTTAATCAATTTAATTTTATCTGTGGTAATGGCATTCTACATTTTAAATTATAACAACTAATTACTTATTTGTTGTCAATTGGAGATAATTGGATACTTTATAACATTTTAGATCATATAAATTTAAATTTATAATTTTTATATATTTTTGTGATTTTTAAACAATTTTATAATATGTTATTGTTATAAAATAACAATAGTGTCAACTTTGACACTATTCATTTATTTGAATTTAAATAAAATATATACAGAAGATATGTTCGAAATAAAAGCATTAATAGATTCATAAAAGCTCATATGTATAAATAAAATTAGTGGAGAATATTAAATAGTTTATATAATATTTATTTTATTATTTTTAAAACCATCTATTTGGTTTATCTCTTAATAAAATAACTACTACAACATTTTTGTATAATTATTTAATATACTTATTTGATGCATAAAAAATAAAAATTAAATTCTATGATGAAGATAAATATATTAAATTTGACAATAATACTTTTTCTAGAATTTATCATCTTAAAATCACAATATTTAAATTGTTATGTTTATTAAATTATGAAGGTGACAACTTTGGCATCATTTAAATAAAATAATATAAGTGTCATAATCAATTTTATAAGACTCCAAGCAGTTTTATATTAGGTAATTGGATGATTAAGGTGTAGATATACACTACCAATATGTTTTGTTCAGGTTTGTGGGTCTTTTAATGGGTATTATTATTTCATTAAAAACTATATAACTGATTTTTCACTTAATAAATAATTTCTGTATCATTAATGTATCACCATTAATGACAATTATTTAATCCCTAAAAATTCTAAATAAATTATCATGATGTAGATAATTTTATTAGATTTCTGTATACTATTCATGTTCTATGTTATATGATATTTATCACTAAATTAAAATTATTATACTTATAAGATTTAAGAGAGTGACATGTTGTCACTTTCTTTGGTTTTAATAATAATTAAATTATTTTCATGGTCAAAAGTCCATAAAATGAATCTAATCCGACCTTTAGGTGATATGGGTATACGTTTAGCCATCCAATAGAATTTTTTCATGTTTTAGGGTAATTTTATAATATTATATTTACCCTTAATTACCCCCAATTTACCTTTAAATATGGTAAATAAAATTTACCGTAGTTACTATTCAGAATTTACAAAAATAAAAAGTAGCCTATTAACATAATTTGGACCTACTTATTCCAAATATGGAATCCATTTTTTTTAAATTCAATACATAGAAGTTTCAGAAATTAAATTAAAATTAATCCCGTTGTCGAATGAAAACAAGTTTTTGATTAAAACATTGCAAATGATTGAATTGAATTAACATACGAATTCAATGTAAAATCAATGATAATGACATACATTATATTAAATGGTAAAAATATATTCTATTTATACTTTAAAACCATTCAATATTATAATTTAACCACATAATTTATTAAGATAAAAAAGTTGTTTTTAATTAAAATAAAGCGTGTTTTTACTATTCATTAAAATATGAAAGTTATCAGAAAAATATCAAAACTTTATCCAATGTAAATTTTTATATACTGATTCAAAATAAGAATTTTATTTTGTCAAATTGAACTTATAAACATGTCAAAAACTATATTTAATGTGGGTGCGCCATCAAAAGGCGGAAAAACTACATTTTTTGAAAAATGCTTATTTTACCGGAATGATTTATTTTGTTCTTATACCATGTTCTAGAAAATGTTTAAGATGAATAATAATGTTATGAATTTAAAAATTTAGTTAATACTATTCATAATGGCTAGTTCATGATAATATTATAATAATATACCGTTGTTTAGTAAAACCTGGTATTGTGTACAACACACGTTATCGAGGAAGGTCACGATTGCGTGTAATGAAAGCCAAGTTAGGGTTGAGTGTTGTGAAAGACTCCTTTGTTGTTTCATATTACAGAATCCAGCCATATTTAATTTTTACATTGAATATATATATATATATATATACACACTCAATGTTGAGTAGAATGACTATTATCAAACGAACTTGAAATTGTTTGTAACACAATATAAGAATAGTGTTGCGTATACTGTAAGCTAATACGATGTTGCGTATAGCACAAGATAATATTTTAGTAGCATAAAACACATTACATCAAATAAATTAAAAAAGAATACTTACTATAAAATATCATGTTGTTACAATTTATAAGAAACTATACTAGAAATTTGGTAATGGATAGAGTGACTGGCTTCCAAGAAATTAAAAGTTTGTCTCGATACTACACATGGATGTGGCTTTGGTACAACGTTTACTAGGGTTATTATCATTAAAAAGGGAGAATTTATAGGGACTCGATCATCACTTAGTTCATGAAAATGGTCTTTACTGCACACATGGTTTGACACTCCATTGGTATATTCTTAGGAAATTCATAAACTCTTTATGAACAATTATAAAAGATTTAAATACCTGAAGACAATGAATGACCTAGGATAATCTTAAGGTGTCATAGACTAAAAATAAGGTGTCATGTTTTAGATATAATTTAATTAATTTTTCAAGATTATGTTGTTTCCCACTATTAATTTTTCCACTCACACTATTCTTTTTGGTAATAGTCAACGGTGGTAATAGATAGAACTGTATTAAAATTGAATTTAATCAGGAATTTTTTTATTGAGAAACCAAATTGGATAATTATTGCAGTGAAGGATATTGTGATTATTCCTAATCATATATCATGGTATATGATTAGAAACTTTGACCATAACCATCATTCAGACTCACAAAACAATAGAATGATAGAGTTCATTGAGTATTCTCATGGTGGAGACCGTGAATGAAATAAGTTTCACTTTTCTATATGCCAGGAACATGGGGAGAACCACTCCATTTAATGCATCAAAGGAAAGAGATGTTTTACTATGTTTTTCTAATATTGGAATAAAATAAGTGATTAATGAGGAAAAATGAATAGTTTAGTTAAATAATAGATGAGAATAATTTTATCCCAAAGTTGTCATAAATGGTAGAATGTTGTAAATGTGGAATATATTGGAATTATACAAATCTATGTCATAGGGGGAAGTTTAATGAAGATAATTTATAATGTGGTATGAGTAATGGTTATACTGATGATGGTGAAGAGACCCCAAAAGACTTATTAAAGGAAACTGGTATTAAATAATAAGATGAAAAAGCCTAGTTAGTGGTTTTAGAATTAAAGAGAATGATTGAAGTGTTTATGTATTGTAATTCAAGAATTATGAAATATATAAGTATTGTTCAGTATAAGTGTTTTTTTAAGGATTTAAATGAATATATTTAATGTTTCTAAGGAAAAAATGTGATTTAATGGAAATGTTATATTTTATGGAAAAAACATGATTATGGAAATGTTACCCATAATATGTTCATATTGTTAAAGATGTAGTGTTTTTTTGTATAAATAAATTATTTATATGCATAAATTAAATTGGATAGTGATGATGACTTTAATAAAATTAAATTATTTTAAAAAAAGTTTTTTATGCTATCATTGATGGAGTTTACAACATTTTTGGGTATATGGAATATATTCAATAATCTGTGGGTTTATTCATGGAATGGGGAAGCATGTGATTTTATATTGATGTTTTATTATAATTTTGGTTTTTATCAATATTGAGGATAATATATTACCAATGTATTCACATATTTGTCATGCGACCACTAAGAAATACTTAATGATATTTGAAGGATTAATGTTAATTTGATTTCTGGAAATTTAGATACCATATTAAGAAATTCTGATTTTTTGAAGGGTTATAAGGTTATACATTGATAGAATTGTTTTAGTGGATCTTTGGAAGAGGTTATAGAGGTTAATGAATTACCTCATAATATGATGATTTTTTCTTATTGGGTTACTATTTCTAAACGTTTTTAGGATGTGTTGATGCTCCTTTCGTCACAGAATCTAAAGATCGGAAAAGGGGAATATCTGAGCTCGAAGTGAATCATCCTTTGAAGAAAACATCAAAAATCATCAAAGGCATGAACAAAGGATCAAAAGCAACTGCACCGCGCATGTTATATCACTCTCGTGTAAGTGACTTGTGCGACCTAAGTGATAAATGCCCGGTAACCGCCCAGGGTCTTCTCCTGCCTATAAATTGACCCTGTGGGCCCCCCATTCGAGAGGATCTTTTTCCAAAAACTTGGATTGAAGCTCCCGACTCCCAAGTCTCTTCTCAAAGCTTCTGGAACACTTCTAAGTTAATTTTTTACCTAGAATGGAAGATCTAAAGAGAAGGAGGAAGGCCTAAGTGTTGAAACTCATCAACACTTGCGCGCCTGAGTGGCCAGCCCTTAAGGGAACTGGTCACACTTGCGCGCCGCCTTATTCCTTCAATAGAACTTGCACGTCCCTTTTCTGGGAGAACCTCAAGGGGATTCTAAAGGCTTTAAAAAAGAGTCGCTCAAGTATTTTAATGCTGGTTGAAAATCGAGCAAGTACCCCACATGTCGCGCGAGTATACTTGTGAGACCAATACTTGCGCGCCCATGCAATACTTGCGCGCCTTTCAAGACTTGCACGCCCCTATCTTTTTGGGTGCCCATGTTGCCCATTTTATCCCTCTTAAGCCTTCACCTTTCCTATTCATGATTTAGTCTTCAAGATACTCTTCAAAGCCACTAATTGCATGATTTCTTGATTTGACTTCCTTATTTGAAAGGAATTCTGTGGAATATCTCTCAAAACATAGTGATTTATATATCTTTATGTCACCAAAGATTGAGAGTTCGTTCATTCAACCTCATCCTTTAAGATGAAAGAATCCTTAACATGGGTCTCCTTTTTTAGGAATAATCCCCAATTATAAGTCCTTTAATCCGGGCATCCTCCTCAGGAGTAAGCCCCAAATTCTTAAAGTTCCCAAACATGGGAATCCTCCTCAGGAGTAAGCCCCAAACCTTAATTCCTTAACTTGGGCATCCTCCTCAGGAGTAAGCCCCAATCATAATCCTTTAATATGGGCATCCTTCTTAGGAGTAAGCCCCAAGTCCTCTAATTTTGGGCATCCTTCTTAGGAGTAATCCCCAAACCTTAATCCCTAACCTGGGTCTCCTTTTCAGGAATAAGACCCAGTAATAATCATGGGCTTCCTTTTCAGGAGTAAGCCCCAAGTCCCCTAACCTGGGCTTCCTTTTCAGGAATAAGTCCTAGTTATAATCTTGGGCTTTCTTTTCAGGAGTAAGCCCCAAGTCCCTTAATTTCTCTTAACGAGTCCTAATTTACCCTTGATTTGGGTTTCCGTTTCAGGAGTAAAACCGAATCATAAGTCCCCTCCTAACTTGGGCATCCTCCTTAGGAGTAATCCCCAAGATTAGAGTATTCAAATCTCCATGAAGCACATATACCTTTATGGACCCTGTTCATGGATTTTCCCCCTAAAGCAAATCCTAACCTTCATTTAACTGGGCAGTCATAAATACATAAGCCCCAAACCATTTCTTATGATTGCATCTTTCATGGCACAATTGTCTAATTTTTACCAATACCTCTTGTTTCTCACACCGAGCATGACTCACGTGAGCTTAGAGTGTAAAAGTAATTATGACATCCTTCTTTGAGCCATCAATCATAAACGTCATACTCCCTTACTCGAAATACGTGGGTTCTGATTCCTTTCCCAAAAAAAAGATACGTAGGTAGTTCATTGGAGGGTTCGATCCCAACTCTGAAATGATCCATGTCCTTCTGAATGACAATAAATTTCAAGTACCCCACTGAGTGGCTTTAAAACCCGCCTGGTCATCATAATGACCAAGAGACTTTTATAAATGTTTTGAAGGATAACATTGACCAAGAATCTCTAAATAGATAAAGATGATTCTCTATTGATGAAGAACCTCGAATAAATATAAAATATTCTCTAAATTTCTTACATATTTAATCATTGATTGTTAAAACTAAAGGAAAGCTCATTTTTATACTTGGTAATGTAATAAGGATTCACGAACATAACTTAAATCTATAAAGAGAGTCCCGGAGTAGACAATAATTCCCCTCAAAAAGGTGTGATGAGTCCGACCTACCATCCTCTCGACCAATGCAAATTCCTAAGCCTCATCAGTCCACAAGATAATGAGAGCCTACCTTTGGAAAGTAGGTCCAAATGGATGTGGAATCATTGGATGTTTCCGGTTCTACGAACAAACCCGTTAGAAACCGATCGGAACGTTAGAATCTCCCATCCAGGAGGTCATCCCCGAATTCCGTGCGAAACAAAAATGTTGAACCTGACGTGAATCCTTAACCAAGTTAAAGTGATGTTCTTCGTATTTGTTAGGCCCCTTGGGCCAACAAAGCAATCATTGACATGTGCTCATCCAAAAGATGTAGTGGTCGGATTCATCTTGATTATGTCTGTTATATAAAATAGACACTCTTTTCTCAAGATCTTCTGCAAAATGGCTTTCCTTAAATTCACCCCTGTGAATACTGCTGCTGTGAACACCTCTACTGTGAGGTCTGCTGCTGTGAAAACCAATGCTGCTACTCCTGCTAGAACGTCGTCCGCTCTGAGGATGACATCACCAACTCAGCGTCTTCAACGCTGGGTTTCTAATGCACTGGTTAAGGAGTACCGTCGCAACGGTACTATCCCAACTATGGAGGCCGCTCGTCAAGAACTCCAAGTTAACAACTCTACCTAGTAATTCGGACAACGGCGGCTAGCGATTAAGAAGCAGGCGGTACTGACTACCGTCTCCAACCGTTTCGGGTCGTTATCCCCGGAACACAATTTCCATTCACTCCCTTACTCTGAGGAAGTGAATGAGCAGGTCCCTCAGGGCCTTAATTCAAAAAGACAGGAGTCCGTCCTGAGGGCTCCCATCAACAATCGCCGCCAGACTCGTGTGGTAGTGCTCCCTCAACATGATGAGGGTACCGACTCCAGGCATTCATCTCAGGTTCCTCGAACCCGAGCATGCAAGATGAACCGCCAGAGACGGAATCCGGTTAACAATAAGCAGGTTATCATCCCTGCCATCTCCGGAGAAGTCCACCAACCTAACTTGGGGGAAAATAACGAGCAGGCACACACACCTGTCCGTTTTAATTCCACTGTCCAGCAGACTCATCTGGCAGCATCAAGCCAATCCCGCCAGGAATTTCCAGCGGAGTACTATAGGCAGGAACATACACCTGCTTATGCATCATTAGTTAGTCAGCAGTCTCACCTGACTACATACAATGGATTCCACCAACCTAACTTGGTGGAAAATAATGAGCAGGCACACACACCTGCCCGTTTTAATTCCGCTGTCTAGCAGACTCGTCTAGCAGCATCAAGCAAATCCCGCCAGGCAATTCCGGTGGAGTACTATAGGCAGGAACATACACCTGCTTATACATCATCAGTTAGTCAGCAGACTCGTCTGACTACATATGAAGGATCTCGTCAACCGCATTTGGCGACGTGTAATCAGCAGGCAGATACACCTGCTAATACTAATCAAGCCTACCAACAGTCTCGCTTGGTAGCACATGGAGAAGTCAGTCGGAAAGCCCCGACGACAAACAGGAGGCAGACTCAACTATCTGCCTCCACACATGAGTACTGTCAGGATTCACTGACAGGAAAAGGAGGACAGGAGCAGGCACATACACCTACTCCAAACCCGGAATGGACGTATATTCCCGTTCCTTCGGCTGAAGTCACCAAACATATTTTGTCAATGGTGAAAGAGCAGAAGCAAATTCCTGCTCATATTCTGGATGCTTGCCAGGATATCATAACAACTTCAGCATCATCTCAGGGAAAGACACATAAATCTATCCCTAGCAGTGGAGTGACACATCAACGATTCACTCCGGAATAGACACACACATCTGTTCCAGTCCAAGAGGGTTATGGGGCATACTCCCCCATATCATACGGACAACCAAGTCAGGCACATACACATGATTTTAGTGGAGATCGTCAGCCTAACCTGACCATCTTTCCTGATCAGGCACATACACCTGCTCAGAGTAACCACTTTCGTCAAAAAGTGGTTTCTAAAGCGAGTAATAAGGCATCTAAGAAAAAGATCTTCCCATCACAGTCAGGAGATCAAAGGCCAATCTGCAAAAAGGCCTTGCTCGATGCTGGAGTTCTTGAAGCCCTCAGACATTTATCTATTGGAATTCAAGGTTCTACTCCCTCAGTTCCCAACAACCGGAACATTAATTCTGAAGGTCTTCAACAGACACATCCTCATGAAGGCTTGCTTCATGAAAATTCGGTCAATCTTGAAGTTTCTTCCTTAGATGAGAGCCACAGGAACCCTCTGTGTGGTCAGAAGACCAAGGAGCAAGAGATCTCATCTTTTACTATAACCCATTATGGTGGTCCTCCCCATGATGATGAACTTTGCTGCGAAAGTCCTCTCCGAAGTAGTGATTCACATTGTCTGGAAAATACTCCAGTGGACAATGAAGTGCCGAGAAAGCCCTCTTATCTTGAGGCACATTAAAATGCGAAACCAGTCATGTCTGATGCTTTATCGCTAACAAGTGAAATACTTTCTCAATCAGATGATAGCCCAGGGTGTAGGTGATTCTCCGAACCACCCCTAAGTCATGCATCTTCTAGTTTGATCAATGATATCTCTACCAATCTTATTGAATCCGATGAAGCGACAAGGAAACACCAACTCTGGTCAGAACAGGTAGAAGAATCTTCATTTAATGATAAAGAGGAAATGTTGAACATGAGGAAAAAACTGGCAAAAGGTGAGGTACCAGTCATGTTTTGGCCTTTGGTTGACTCCCAGTACGACATTCCAAAGATGTTGACGGATGATGGAATCCATGATATTCGTCTAAACATATAGAAAAATCTTTGTCAATTGAAGAAGAAGGTATTATCTTATGATGAATATGAAAATAATCTTAAGATAATAGAAGGGATACAACGTCAGATTGATTTGGCATCTCTATCAGTCTCTTGGTATCCGAAGGCTGAAAAGCAACAGAGAACCCTTCAACGTTCATGCCTTGGCGCACTAAAAAAATTGCGTCAGTTAATTTCCAATGCTCCACCTGATGTTCATATCAGAGGATGGGGTGTTCACGGAGCACAACATTTCACGGTGCTTTCTAGTCAGCAAAGCCCGCCGAAAATGGTCTCATGCAATGTTATTGCCCATGGCCGGCCACAGTCAATGGTCTTTGTTCATGATCAAAGGCCTGCTCAAGAACATGCTTCAACTAGTTCCTCTCAAAATAAAGCATATATAGAACAAGTTGTTGAATTGCTCCTACATCAAGTAGGCGAGAATATTGCACAAGCCTCTCGTATAGAGCAAACACGTCATCAAATGAAAGAAGTTTCAGAAATCATCCAACGGTCTGTTGAACTAGGTGATAAAAGTGGATACAGGTTAATGCATCCAGATAATTTCCGAACTAAGGTTTGCAAGATCAAGAGAGATTTTAAGAAGATCTCAGACATAGCATGTCAAGAGACACCCCAGCTTGTCAGACTAGGGCCTTCTTTAACCCAACCCTCAGAGTCAACAAATGGGATTCGAGGAGTTGAGCGAAATCAGCAGGAACATCCCCAGTTCACAAGACTGGGGACTCTTTCAAAACATCAATCCCCTCCTCAAAGAATATCGGTCTTTTCTCGATTGGGGAAGAAGCCCCAAGAGGAACTAAGAGCCAAATTATCAGGAGATTCTCTCCAAATTATAGCTCGTCAAGAAGTTCCTAAAAGATTGAATCAACAAAAGTAAATGTCTCGTAAAAGATATGAAAGAAGACAATATCACAGAAATGATGATAGAAGGGATGTGATGCATTATGCATCTATCAATGTCATCAATTTCGTTGTTGCTAATCCACCAGAGGAGGTTCACACAGGGGACTCAGATGAAGAGCGTCCTGCTCAAGAAAACGTATGCACCTATACAAATGAAGAAGGTGTGCGTACACGAAGTCAAAGGATTACTCAGAAGCCAGGTAATCCACTTCCCTCTCTCCAAAAGATATCAAACAAAGGGAAGGTAAAGAATCAGGTTACATATCCTTCCTCTGGAGAAGGTCAATCTCTCTCGTTAGAGCAAAGGTTTGCACAAAAGGAGGAAGAAATGAAAGAATTAAGAAGGTTGAATGCAGAACTACTTCAGAGTAGTCTTCATTTTAAGAATGCTAAAGTCTGACAGCTGAAGGAATTTTTTGTAACTACTGAGATGGATCAGGAATATCCTCCTTTATCAGTACACCCTCAGAGGTCTAATCCTACGGGTCAAACGCAAAAACGGTTGGCAGCACTACCATCAGTTGCAGCACCAACCACCACGTCTGTCCAAGATCCATTCATTGCACCTACCCAAAACCAAGTTCAACCTGATGTTTCTCAAAAGTTAATAACTACTATTGAGTCATTAACAGCTTGGTTAGAAACTATGGAAGGGAAACCGGCGCAAGTTCAACCAGAAAAGAAAGTTTACCCTGTATGGGTAGATTCAATTTCTCCTCCATCCAGTTTTCGAAACCCTGTTTTCCCTACTTTCAATGGATTAGGTGACCCTGAACAATATTTGACGCATTACGTGTCTTGTTGTGATCCTATGATGGGAACTCCAGAGCAACAAGAAGCAGTGAAACTCAGATGCTTCGTGCGAACCTTGCAAGGACCAGCTTTTGTCTGGTATACAATCTTGCAATCCCGGTCAATCATCGGATGGGAGGATCTTCATCAAAAATTCCTTCTTCAGTTCAGCTCAACTTTTCCAAAAATGACAGTTTTCGATCTTACAAACTTCTAGCAAAGGGAGAATGAAAGAGTCTCTGATTTCATTGCTCGCTGGAAGGGATTAATGTATTCCCAGAGTTTAGCACTCCCTCAGGAGGAACTGTTGCCAATCTGTGTGGCAAATTTGCGTGACTAATTACGCACGCCATTGATCCCTGTGAAATACACAGGAGGGTTTCGAGACCTTACTTCAATCGCTCAGCAGATTGAATATTCCCTTATACAGGCTAAGGTTAAATCTCGTGTAATTCCATCAGCTCCAGGAAGAAGAATGGGTAAAGCAGAAACTGCTACATTTATGCTTAAACAAGCACCTGTACCTATTTCTACTTCAAAACCTTCATCTTCTCGAAGGGCTCCACCTCCTGAACGCCAACAACAAAGGCCCTTTCGTCCAAATGATCAAAAAGATCAACGACGAAAACAATTTGAGGATTTGAAGAGTAAAACATACTCTTTCTGAAGTGAGCAAGTTCCTAGTTACATCATTTCATCTCTGGAAAATAATTTGGTTCAATTACCAGTGCCCAAGAGGCCAAACAAGGAAGGAGATGAAGACCGTCCCAATTATTGTCCCTTTCATCAAATGTTGGGGCATCCTATCCAGGAGTGTTTTGTCTTTAAAGACCTCCTGAAAAAGATGGTCGACTTGGGACTAGTCAAATTGAAGGGTTCTTCAGCTCATGTAGCGTGTGTTACCGCTACAGATCCAGAGGAAGGAGGCGAGTGGCAGGAAGTCAAAAGCAAAACTGCGCAAAAATATGATGATTGGATGGTCAGAAAGACAATCAATCGGACCCATGCCATTTTGCGAACACAATTGAAGAAGCCAATTGTGTCTCCTACAAAAGCTGCAGTGAAGCCTCCATCAAAAGACAAATCCTCAAAAGGACAGCGCAATTCAAAGAAGAAAGAGGAATCATAAGAAGATGAGTATGTGTCAAAGCCTAAATTGTCTTTGACTCTAGAAGATTTCATGCCATCTACTTCAAAGCCACGGGCACCGCCCCACCAAATGGCACAACCTAAACAGGCCAACCAGGCAGAGTCATTATCAGACGAAGAGTTAATCTTCGGTTCTGTTAATATGATTCAATTAACAGATCCATATTCCAGTCTGGATGAGCCTGAATTCCCTGTATCAAATAAGAGAATCCGAGGAAGTTTTAGAGGTTCAGGATATAGGGGAAGACATGGATCTTTCCGAAGCCACTACTCCAATTCTACTCCAGCTAGCACTGTGTATGCAGCAAAAACTCGTGGTAGAGCCCTTCAACGAGCTCAAAAAGAACAAGCAAGTTCTTCTACCAATAGCCAACTCAGTCTTGGCACAGTTATTTTGGATGGCAGATTGAAAATTTCATCTTCTTTATCTCAGCAAGTAAATGGATCTAATCGATCTAATCTTCCAAAACCAAGGATTTTGCTAACTTCTATCCCAATATAAGATGCATCAGCTTCCAAAGCATCTTCTTCCAAGGTACCTGCTAAACCACATATTCCTGTTGGGAAACATAGACCTTTAGATCAAAAGTATGATATATTGAAACACTTGGCCCATGTACCAGCCAAGTTATCAATTTTGGATGCTTTGAATCTGTCAAAAGATCTTCGGGAAGCACTCATCGAAGCTTTGTCAAGTCCTCAGGAGTTTGAATCTGAAATTGCTGTAGCTGAAGTCTATCACATAGAGAATAATCCTGCAGAATGCTATGCAGTGATATATTTTACTGATAAAGATGAAGATGATGTTGTGCATGGGCATATAAAACCCCTGTACTTATCTGGCAAAGTCAATGGTGTAGATATTCGAAGATCTTTCATTGACAATGGTTCAGGAGTCAACCTCATGCCCATTCGTACACTTCATCGATTGGGCCTCACAGAATCTGATTTATCTCATTCTACCATGATGTTACAAGGATATGATAAAAATGAACAAGAACCACTGGGCGAAGTTACACTCAGAACTCAGTTTGGAGATCTTGTATCCAATTCGAATTTCATGATGTTGATCAAGACTCAGCTTTCAACATCTTGCTTGGAAGACCCTGGCTACATCAGCATGCAGCTATTCCTTCATCATACCATCAATGTCTCAAATACTGTTTCAATGGTCAAGTGGGAACATTGTATGGTGATAAGGCCCCGTTCAAGACATGTGAGTCTCAATACATTGAGGCGGAATTTTATCACATGAAGGGAAGAGAAAAATCTACAATGAAGGAAGTTACCAAAGTTAATGCTCCATATGGTTTGGAGAAAATTCCAATAAATCCATTTACACATGTGAGTACAGATTATGTGTTACCTATCAGTCAAATTGACAAAATAGGCCCAAATGAAAATACTCTTATGGAAAGATCCATAATGTCAATTACAACAATTGATCCAGACAACATGGGAGAAATTGGTAACCTACCAAACAGTGATGAAAGCATAAGTGGTGACGTTTTCAATTCATCTGCTGAAGTCCAACAAGTATATACTTCGCCAATCAGGCCAGAAGAAGTTATAGCAACATCATAGGTGAATAATGATGTTGATTCTCAATCCATAATCTCCTCTTTATTTCCAAAAGAAGGCCCTTTATCATCAATAGGGTCGGGAATGGAAGCTTCTTCTTCAAAATGTGAAAATTTTGACATCTCTTATGATCATGAGAATTTCGTTTTGTCATCTACTATGCAAGTAGAAACGGAAGAAATAGCACATAATGAAGAGGAAGAGGAGGATCTTAGAGATGCTCCTCCAGCATTTGAAGAGGGTATCTCTACCACTGTGGATGAACTCAGAGAAGTAAATCTGGGTACAGAGAAAGATCCACGCCCCACTTTAATTAGTGCGGCCATGACCCTTGAAGAGCAAGAGATGTATATTTCTTTTCTAAAGAAAAATAAAGATATTTTTTCTTGGAATTATACATAAATTCCTGGGCTTGATCCTGATGTTGCTACTCATCATTTGGGTTTACCAAAAGAACATCGAGGATTTAAGGAAGCCGCGAGTAGAACACACCCTACTTATGCTTCCAAAATGGATGATGAAGTGGATAAGATAATCAAAGCTAACTTCATCATAGAAGTTCAGTATCCCATGTGGTTGGCTAATATTTTCCATGCAAAGAAGAAGAATGGACAAATTAGGGTTTGCATCGATTTCAGAGATCTTAATCGGTATTTTCCTAAAGACGATTTCCCAGTTCCGATTACAGAACTCTTAATTGATGCAACGGCTGGCTATGAAGTACTTTATTTCATGGATGGATATTCCAGATATAATCTGATCCGAATGGCCCCAGAAGATGAGGAATCTACAGCCTTCAGAGCTCCTCAAGGTGTGTTTTGTTACCGGGTGATGCCCTTTGGTTTAAAGAATGCAGGTGCAACATATCAACGTGCCATGCATCATATCTTCAAACCTTTCTTAGGGAAGTTTGTTGAATTCTATGTAGACGATTTGGTGGTTAAATTCAAAAAATGTTCTAATCACTTGGATGATTTGGAAGTCATATTCCACAAGCTTCTACAACCTAATTTGAAGATGAACCCCTTAAAATGTGCTTTTAGGGTAACCTCAGGAAAATTCCTCGACTTTGTTGTACGCCATCGTGGTATTGAAGTCGATCCTGAGAAGACCAAATCAATCCTTGGTATGTCACCTCCTCATAATTTGAAAGAATTAAGAGGATTTCAATGACACTTAGCCTATATTCGGCGTTTCATCGCCAATTTGGCAGGCAAAAGTTTACCCTTTACCAAATTATTGAAGAAAGGAGTCACATACCAGTGGACTGAAGAATGTCAAGAAGCATTTGATGTTCTCAAGAAATACCTCTTGAGTCCACCAGTACTCATGCCACCTGTTGAAGGTTGACCACTTATCCTCTATGTGACAGCTCTATAGCGATCATTGGGTGACTTTCTCGCTCAAAAAATGATGCTGGGAATGAAAATAGCCTCTACTATCTCAGTAGAACTATGCTTGAATCATAAACCCGATATTCAAGTATTGAAAAGTGCTGCCTGGCATTAATCTTTACAGTTCAGAAATTGAGACACTACCTGCAACATCACGAGGTCCAACTGGTATCTCGCAATAATCCGCTCAAATTCATCCTTAGTCGTCCAATGCTTACAGGATGTCTAGCAAGGTGGGCAGTTATTTTGCAGCAATTCGACATTCAGTATGTGTCTCAAAAGGAAATTAAAGGCCAAGCTCTCGCTGATTTCCTGGCTGAACATCCTTTAGTGGAAGACACGTCTTCAGATATTGAACTCCCCGATGAGGAAGTTTTCTCTATTCAAGGTAATCCTCAAACATGGGAAATGTATTTTGATGGTGCTTCCAGAAGTCCAACAGGGAGGAAAATGGAAAATCCTAAATTCAACAAAGTTGGCTTAGGAATTGTGCTCATTTCTCTAGATAAGGCAATGTTACCTTATTCCTTTTTATTGTCGGAAGGTGGTACCAATAATGAAGCTGAATATGAAGCTCTCATTACAGGCTTGGAGTTAGCGCTTCAAGCACAAGTGAATCACTTAAAGGTGAAAGGTGATTCAGACCTGGTAAACAAACAAGTCAATGGGGATTATGCCATCAGAAAAGAAGAATTAATCCCTTTGTATGATTACGTCAGAGAGTTAATGGCGGAATTCCCTTCAGAACCGACATTTTCTTATGTCCCAAGATCACAAAATGCTCAAGTTGATGCACTGGCTAATATAGCCACAGCTCTAGCAGATCCAAATCGGGACGAGACAACCATCAGTATTGCCCACCGTCATGCAATTTCACCTTATGTTCAAGCCAGAACAGAGGAAATTAATGAAATTAGTCCCATTTCTAAACCGTATGGTCATAATACAGGATGGATGTCACCTATTAGGGAATACCTTCAAAATGGAACACTTCCACCTGATAGAGCCAAGAGAGAACAAATCCGGCGACGTGTGGTCAATTTTACTCTTTATGATGGCCCAAACCACCTAGAGAAAATTCTCTACAAACGTGGTTTTGATGGAGTTCGATTCAGATGTATTGATGGTGAAGAGACAATGGCTATCATAAAAGAAGTGCATGCAGGAGTCTGTGGTGTCCACCAGTCTGGACACAGACTGTCTGATCAAATTTGAAGGCTTGGATACTTTTGGCCTTCAATGATACAAGATTGTGTTAATTTCACAAAGAAGTGTCATTCATGCCAAGTATATGCCAACTTCATTCATCAACCTCCAGAGTTACTTCATACAGCTAAATACTCGTTGCCATTTTCCACATGGGGAATGGATGTGGTGGGACCTTACCCTTCAGCTATGGCCAAGCAGTTTAAGTACATTCTTACTGCTACTGATTTCTTTTCCAAATGGGCACAGGCAGTACCTCTCAAAGAAGTCAGTTCTAAATGCATTGTTAGCTTCATCAAGTCTAACATCATTACTATATTTGGTGTCCCTCATACCATATTGACGGATAACTGCACCAACTTCTGTTCTTCTGAGGTGAAGAAATTGTATCAAGAATACAACATTAAATCCAACCATTCATCTCGGTATCATGCGGCGGCCAATGGACAAATAGAATCCTTTAATAAGACTCTTTCAAATATACTGCAAAAGATGGTGGATAAAGATAATAGATCATGGCCTGATAAACTCTTTCATGCTTTATGGGATTATCGGACTACCACCCGCAATGCAAGGCGGTCAACTCCATATTCGTTGGTATATAGAACAGAATAAGTCTTGCCAATTGAAGTTCAATTACCCTCACTCAGAGTAGCCATTTGTGATCAGTTATCTACAGATGATCAATCCCAAAAGCGATTGAATGAATTGGAACAGTTAGATGAGAAAAGATTGTGCACTTTGCAGCACTTGGAAATCTATCAGAATCGAATAGCACGAGCTTTTAACAAAAAAGTTCATCTTCGTTCATTCAATCAGGGAGAATTGGTATATGTTCTCAGAACTCCAATGATACCAGGAAAGAAACCTCCCAAGATTGAGCCAAAATGGGAAGGACCTTATTCAATCCATAAGGTCTACTCCAATAGAGCTTATTCAATAATCTCAATGGATGGAGAACTCATCACGACTCCAACCAATGCTAGATTTCTGAAGAAATATTTTGTATAAACACAAAATATGGTCCCCAGAACCAAGATTCTTACAATTGGTTCATACAGAAATGGTCCAGTATGACCTTAAACTGCATCTGCAATGGTCCAGTATGACCTTAAACTACATCTGCAATGGTCCAGTATGACCTTGAACTGCATCTGCAATGGTCAGTATGACCTTAAACTGCATCTGCAATGGTCCAGTATGACCTTAAACTACATCTGCAATGGTCCAGTATGACCTTAAACTGCATTTGCAAAGGTCCAGTATGACCTTAAACTGCATCTACGTCCAACATGACGTTAAGCTGTAGGAAAGTCCCTTACATCCGGAAAGACATTAAACTACATAAGCACTTAAAAGTCCAGCGTGACATTAAACTGCATCATCCACAGTCTATGCATATAACCTTAAACTATTTGCACTTTCGTCCAACATGACGTTAAACTGTAGAAAAGAAGATGTCCCTGCAACATGACAGTAAACTATGTAGCATCAATTCGTCCTTGCTATATGACATTAAACTATACAGCAATGGTCCAGTAAGACCTTAAACTGCAAATTCATCCCACACGACGTTAAACTGTGAAAAAGTTCCCTAAACCATCCATCATGACCTTAAACTGCATCATCCCTATTCCATGCATATGACCATAAACTATTTTCAAATCCCTTATGTCCAGCAAGACGTTAAACTGTGACGTCCTAACTACATGACGCTAAACTGTATAAAATTCCCTCACGTCCGGAAAGACGTTAAACTATATAATCATTAAAGGCCCAGCATGACATTAAACTGCACCATCCACGGTCCATGCATATGACCTTAAACTATTCGCACTTTCGTCCAACATGACATAAATGGTATGTTATTTTGTCCTTACTGCATGACATTGAACTGCACAGTCCCCCTTTCGTCCAATATGATGTTAAACTGTTTTATCCCCATCGTCCTAACTACATGACGCTAAACTGTACAGAAAATCCTTGATATGTCCTACATGACATTAAACTGTATTTTGTCCCTGCTACATGACACTAAACTATGCAGCACCAATAGTCCTAACTGCAAGACTTTAAACTGCATAGTCCCTTTATATGTCCTACATGACATTAACTGTGTATCGTTAAGGTTGTTGTTACCTCTTGTTTATCACACCGAGTATGACTCACGTGAGCTTAGAGCAAACATCAACCATAACACTCTCTTTGGGCCGCTAACCATGTGTAAGTCCCAACAACATTTTAGTTAGATCGTTGTCCCCAAGAACAACTTGATCATTAATTCATTGTTTAATTGAACTACAAAGACTTTGATCCTCGCCCTCCAGGCTGGGTATATAGGCAACCTCCCAAGGTTTAAGCCCAACAAAAAACAATCTCTTCACATCGGTTCACCACCATCTCATATGATGTTAATTCGTGAAACCGCCCCTGGAATCAATATCTTTACATTGATTCATTTTCATCCTTGTTATATGACGTTAAACTATACAACACTTCTATCCGGTACGACAATAAACTACAATATTCTTTGATTTCCTCATTTGAGAGAGAACTATTATTGACATTGATATTTTTTTCCAATCATGTTTCATTTCAAAAGACTACGTGCATACCTGGTAATGCCTAAACTTTTTATCTTAGGTTAAACCATCATTGCACTAAAGTCCCCTTTCACCCTTCACATGTACGAGCCAAATTTGTACAGAGGGTAGTTATAGAACTACGTGGACTTGATTCCCATCCTTATGGGATACGTAGGAACATTCGAGTGTCCCTCGAATCCAGTCCCAAGACTTTTGGGCCTAACCCCAAATTTCACTTTCAGTCCCTTGGCTGAAAAGTACTCATGAAAACACACACTGTGTATTCATTATTATGGTCCGAACTCTATGACCCTAAACTAAGATCTCCCATACTTTCGTCCTGCATGACGTTAAACTGCATTTCAAGAACTACGTATGGCTTGATTCTCATTCTTATGAGATACGTAGTGATGTCCAAAATTTCAATTCAGGACCCAGCCACAACATGATTATGGTTATCATTGACCTATGTATCTTTATATACATTGGACAATACCCATCTTTATGTGTTATAATCCTAACCTTAAATATTTTCAGATCTTCATAACCCTTTTCATGACTTCTAGTCACAAAAATGTCAAACTTCTGAGAATTCTTTTGCTTGACTATGCAGCACGTGCCCATAGGTGGCCTTGCATAAACAGTCCACATAAAAGACTTGTTAGCCAAAAGATACTATTTATTTGACTATGCAGCCAATTCCCTTAGGTGGCCTTGCATAATTCATCCCCCTAACGGGTTTGTTAAATGATGGTAACTTCATTCTTGGGAAGAATTCCTCTTTTTTCCTTATTTGTCGTAAACGACAGTATGTAGGGATCCGCAAAAAAATTGCCATCCTTAACATATTTTTCCCATATCCTTTTTCATGATCTAAAAGTATTCAAGTCTATGGTTTATTCTTCTTCCCTACGTTTGGGTCAGACCTTCGTAGGAGTGATATTCATCCAGTACTTCAATAATCTTGTCTGGAAATATCTTCTCCATATTCAAGTACCTCTTTCCATACAACAAACTCTATACTTTAGAAAATTTGAATCTCCATAAACTTTTACTGGCTTTTAGCACTAGGAAAGTAAATTTCTAGGAGTTCTTTTTCCTGACTATGCAGCACGTGCCCATAAGTGGCCTTGCATAAACAGTCCATATAACAGACTTGTCAGCTGAAAGATGCTATTTATTTAACCATGCAGCCAATACCCTTAGGTGGCCCTGCATATTTCAACCCCCTAACGGGTTTTGTTAAAAAATAGTAACATCATTATTGGAAACTACTTCTTCTAATGATTTTTAGCTCTTTTTCATATCATTCCTCCGATTAGAATATTATTAATCCATAGTTTACATATCTTCCCTCATAATTGAGTATGGTAGTATGTTTTTAGATGAACTTTCAAGGAATTGTGTCAATTCTAATCCATTTTTTGTCAAAGCTATTTCGACCTTAAACATTAGCCCCTTTATGTCCGGCATGCATGACTTTAAACTGCCCACAAAAGACAAAGGAACTCTGAATAAAAGTCAAGTTCCAGCTCACTAAATATACATTTTTTTGTATGATTTAGGTAATATTGAGCAATTAAAAGGTTCAAAGTTTGTAGGGTTATTTGTAATAATCCTAGTAAAAATCAAACTATGCTTACTAGGCCCATTGGCTTAAGTAAAATTGAAGTAGGTAATGAAAGAATGCAGGTACAAATGATTGAAGATGAAAGTGTTTTTCATTGATACACAAGAGTTAGAAGGACATCCATAGACTGGAGTCTCTTCCCTTTTTCAAGAATTACAAGAGGCTTTCAACATAACACTTCATTTAATTTACGACATCCCGAGCTTCATCAGTAACCACCTGGAATTCATTCATTCAACTGGATATAATAAGAGATGCAGTGATACTAGCTCTTCTTGGAACAATTGTAAAAGCATGTTCTTGAGTGATGTTTGAGAAAATTTTCTGCTGATCAAACGGTGACTCTGTTTCTGTCCAAGAGACTTGGAAGATGGATACATGGATTTGAGAATGGAGCATTGGATGTAAAGAGCCATTTGGAGAGAGTACTCTTTTCAGATATTGCTCTAATACCATGTTTTTCTTCTCTCCACCAACCGGTAGTGGAAAAAATTTCAGCCCATGGGTTTTCCATTTTCATATCTGCAAGGAAATAACATGGAAGAAGAATTTGAAAGTTCACACCATTGTTGTTGCTCTTAATGAAAAGCATAACCGAAATGAAGGAGTAACAGCGCAGCTACATTTTAGGTGTATAGTTCTTTGCATCTAGAACATTGACTCCTTGCAGGTGACCATGACCACATAGAGACAGGTAGATGCTCTGTGGGAAATTAAGATGATATTTCTTCAAGTACTTAGCGAAATCTGGGAGAGTGCTGTCACAGATATCATAGTAATCATGGCCAATGATGTTCCTCATGTCATCAATCCGCTTGCTAGCCAGTTCATCAGCCGTTCCAATTCCCTTGGGAACCACTGAATCTGCACAAAAGATGAATAAACAAACTCTTAAATAGGTTTATTTTTCATAAAATTTGTGAAGAAATTTGAAAAATGGCTAAGTCATTAAGGCGCGCAAGTCTAAACAATGGCGCGGAAGTTTTCGTGTTCCGCGCTAGTTTTTGACGCGCAAGTGTAAACCGCGCAAGTACAAATACCTTTACAATAGCGCGAGATCAAGGAAAACATTGGAAAACAGAGCAACTTGCGCAGTTAAGGTGACCTGCGCGGCGAGAGCTCGAAGGTATGAAGTCCAGAAATCCGGATGCTTGTACGGAGGTGAGGCCATGTATTTATAGGCCTGGAGGACTATCTGCGCGCCGTACCCAGTGCGTTTAAGGCCTGCGTGACGCAAACTTGCACGCCGACCTCTGTGCCCTGAAGACTTGCGCGCCCCCTTTTCCATTGGATGGATTCGATTTCCTCAGAGTCAAATCCTCATTTCTCTTCGGATCCAACTATGAGGGGGGACTTTTGTTGACGCTCCTTTCGTCACAGAATCTAAGGATCGTAAAATGGGAATATCTGAGCTCGAAGTGATTCATCCTTTGGAGAAAACATCAAAAATCAACAAAGGCATGAACAAAGGATCAAAAGAAACTGCACCGCGCAAGTTATATCACTGTCGCTCTAGTCCACTTGCGCGACGCCCTTGGTCGCGCAAGTGACTTGCGCGACCTAAGTGATAACCGCCCGGTAACCGCCTAGGGCCTTCTCCTGCCTATAAATAGACCCTGTAGACCCCCCATTCGAGAGGATCTTTTTCCAGAAACTCGGATTGAAGCTCCCGACGCCAAAGTCTCTTCTCAAAGCCTCTGGAACACTTCTAAGGTAATTTTTTACCTAGAACGGAAGATCTAAAGAGAAGGAGGAAGGCCTAAGTGTTGAAACTCATCAACACTTGCGCGCCTGAGTGGCCAGCCCTTAAGGGAACTGGTCACACTTGCGCGCCGCCTTATTCCTTCAATAGAACTTGCGCGTCCCTTTTCTGGGAGAACCTCAAGGGGATTCTAAAGGCAATAAAAAAGAGTCGCTCAAGTATTTTAATGCTGGTTGAAAATCGCGCAAGTACCCCACATGTCGCGCGAGTATACTTGCACGACCAATACTTGCATGCCCACGCAATACTTGCGCGCCATTCAAGACTTGTGTGCCCCTATCTTTTTGGGTGCCCATCTTGCCCATTTTAACCCTCTTAAGCCATTTCACCTTTCCTATTCAAGATTTAGTCTTCAAGATACTCTTCAAAGCCATTTATGGCATGATTTCTTGATTTGACTTCCTTATTTGAAAGTAATTCTGTGGAATATCTCTCAAAACATAGTGATTTATATATCTTTATGTCACCAAAGATTGAGAGTTCATTTATTCAACCTCATCCTTTAAGATGAGAGAATCCTTAACATGGGTCTCCTTTGTTAGGAATAATCCCGAGTTATAAGTCCTTTAATCTGGGCATCCTCCTCAGGAGTAAGCCCCAAATTCTTAAAGTTCCCAAACATCGGCATCCTCCTCAGGAGTAAGCCCCAAACCTTAATTCCATAACTTGGGCATCCTCCTCAGGATTAAGCCCCAATCATAATCCATTAATATAGGCATCCTTCTTAGGAGTAATCCCCAAGTCCTCTAATTTTTGGCATCCTTCTTAGGAGTAAGCCCCGAGTCCCTTAATTTGGGCATCCCCTTAATTTGGGCATCCTTCTTAGGAGTAAGCCCCAAACCTTAATCCCTAACCTGGGTCGCCTTTTCAGGAATAAGACCCAGTCATAATCATGGGCTTCTTTTTCAGGAGTAAGCCCCAAGTCCCCTAACCTGGGCTTCCTTTTCAGGAATAAGTCCCAGTTATAATCTTGGGCTTCCTTTTCAGGAGTAAGCCCCAAGTCCCTTAATTTCTCTTTACCAGTCATAATTTACCCTTGATTTGGGTTTCCTTTTCAGGAGTAAAACCTAATCATAATTCCCCTCCTAACATGGGCATCCTCCTTATGAGTAATCCCCAAGATTAGAGTATTAAAATCTCCATGAAGCACATATACCTTTATGGACCCTGTTAATGGATTTTCCCCCTAAAGTGAATCCTAACCTTCATTGAACTAGGCAGTCATACAAACATAAGCCCCAAACCATTTCTTATGATTTCATCTTTCATGGCACAATTGTCTAATTTTTTCCAATACCTCTTGTTTCTAACACCGAGAATGACTCACGTGAGCTTAGAGTGTAAAAGTAATTATGACATCCTTCTTTGAGCCATCAATCATAAACGTCATACTCCATTACTCGAACTACGTGGGTTTTGATTCCTTTCCCAAAACAAAGGATACGTAGGTATCCCATTTGCGGGTTCGATCCCAACTCTGAAATAATTCATGTCCTTCTGAATGACAATAAACTTCAAGGGACCCACAGAGTGGCTTTAAAACCAGCCTGGTCATCATAATGACCAAGAGACTTTTATAAATGTTTTGAAGGATACCATTGACCAAGAATCTCTAAATAGATACAGATGATTCTCTATTGATGAAGAACCTCGAATACATATAAAAGATTCTCTAAATTTCTCACATATTTAATAATTGATTGTTAAAACTAAAGGAAAGCTCATTTTTATACTTGGTAATGTAATAAGGATTCACAAACATAACTTAAATCTATAAAGAGAGTCCCGGAGTAGACAATAATTCCCCTCAAAAAGGTGTGATGAGTCCGACCTCCCATCCTCTCGACCAATGCCAATTCCAAAGCCTCATCAGTCCATAAGCTAATGAGCGCCTACCTTTGGAAAGTAGGTCCAAACAGATGTGGAATCATTGGATGTTTCCGGTTCTACGAACAAACCCGTTAGAAACCGATAGGAACGTTTGAATCTCCCGTCCAGGAGGTCATCCCCGAATTCCGTGCGAATAAAGATGATAACTAGAGATAAAAGGAATGAATTATCATTAAATTATGGATCATGCTACCTGTTAGTTCTTGAAGCATAAAAAGTTAATATTCATTTCTTGGAGTAATAGATGAAGTGGAAATTTATTGAATCATAACCATATTATGTGACTATACTTATCAAATGAAATGAAATCATGTTAGTGTATCTTCTCATTAAAATTCTACAACTTTAGGAAAATTACCATGAAATAAAATTTTAAATATTAACCTTTACATATCATGACTTAATATTATTTTCATCTATAATGGATTTTATTATTTTTGTTCTTTAAATTTATCTTTACAATATTCTATAGCTCTCCCCATTAGTATTTGGGTGATAATTTTATCTTCTATGTTCGTCTTTTCACTTCCCATATTTTCCATACTGAAAACAAAGTTATGTGTTATTTTAGTTCAACTTCACACATTTCATTCTCCCTTTAAAAGGGAAGTTTTTTTAATAATTATTATAATGTGGGTTTCCCACAAATATATTTATAAATGTTAAACCATTGTTTATAGAAAATAATTTCAAATTGTGAGGATGCAATTTATATATGGGGGTAGAATGTAACAACCCAAAATTTTGTGAAATATTATTTTTTAAATAAATTTAATATTTTTTATATTTTGTGATACATGAAATACCATGTTTATATTTCATAAAATGAAATAATTTATTTATCTTTCATTACACACAACACTGAGTGTAGATTATGCTGTATGCAATGATGGGTTTTAATGGAACATGAAATACTTGTAAAATATTATTATTTAATGTTATAGTTATCACCAAGACATTGGAGTAGAGGTTATAAATAGGATTAAATAAATTATGAAAATATATTTTTAACACAATTATATAACACTATTTCATTTTTGACCAACTAATTATAATTTAAAATAAAAACTCTTGGAAAATAAAGTAAATCATTTTATGAAAAACTATTTTTATGATCACAAACATGTTCAACCTTAATAAATTAAAATAAAACATTTTGTGCAATTATTTTAATTAATTTTATATATTATATGTTATATAAATTATTTAACATTAATCATATGTGTTTTAAAGATAAGATATATGAATGAAACCAATTTTATGTTTAAAAACTATATTTTTCTAAAATACTATTTTTTCACCTTCTCTATATTTTATAATACTGTTTTTTTTTAATTTTTGATTTTTTTTTAAAAAAATTAAATAATATTCTAAGTCATCATTTTAATTTTATATTAGGGTTATGTTTTGATAATTTGATGAGAAAATATTTTTTTTTTGATGAAAAGTGAAAATTGTTATTTTTCTATTAAAACTTATCATTTATTTTAATGAATTTAAAAACATCTAAATTGTATTAATATTTTCATAAAATTAATATTAGTTCAATTATATATATATATATATACTAATCCCATTTAGTTAATTTTAATCAATTTTATATTTACCTTTGAGATAAAATCATTCTAAATTTTTGAACATTTTCTCTTTGAAAATCCTCTTTCATTTCACGTTTGTGGGATTAATTTAAAATTAAAAATTTCCACATATATTAGTAGAATTCGGAAAAATAGACTCAATATTTTTTATAAGTATAATTTATAATATATAATAATGTCAAAGTAATTTCTTACAGGAATGATTAGTAAAAGCAATAAAATTTAATTATCATGGTTAAGGTGAAAATGTGGTTACCAGGGGTAAAATGAAATTAATAAGGGATAAAATGACATATAATCTTGTAAAAACCCCATTTTATGTACATTTTGAGAGCATATAACCTTTAAGGTTCGATAATGGACTATTTATGATCCTTTTGTTAGGCTAGAAACATTGATACAACTTTTTCTTTTCGAATATTACAAGTGTACCACACACCTCATGTATAAAAGGCCACCACCACTAATATCCTCTTCACACCTACAAAACCCTTTGGTTTGGCCAATACCTGACCAAATAAAATACATAATTTTCTCCTTTCATCTTAGAATCCTTAGTTCCTTTAGAAATGTAACCTATGAATCCCTTTGGTTCAGACCAAAAGAAGTTGTCTGAAGTAAAGGTAATGTCACTGACCAATAATTTAATTTTATTTATTCCTCCACCTCCTTAAATTTTAATTAAACCATTATTATATAACATTATAAATACAATTCACATAAAAATATATTATATTTTAATATAATAACATTAATTATTTTACACTTCCCTTAAATTGGATATAAAATAATCAATTGTGTGTATGTCAGACTATTGCTTCACAAACCAATATTATTTATTTTACATCACCATCTCTCATAGATGGATATAATGATGGATTTAATGATTATATATGATATTTATTATATTATTATACCTATTTGATTATAATAAAACATCTACCTTCTTACCTACAGACCCATAAGAAATTAATAATACCGCTCATGTGTACGATGGACTACCGCCTCACGAGCTGATGTGATGTGTTTTTCATTTACATTTAACATATATGGTAATAAAGATATATTAAAAAATTATATATGGTATTTGTATCATATTAAATATTATTGAATTTTGATATCACATAAACCTAATTTATTTCAATTCTGTGAGAGTGATAACATCACTCGTGTGTATGAAAGACTATTTCCTCACAAAGCGCTGTGATTTTTTCTTCACATACACTTTATATAGAAGGTAATAATGATATTTTTAAATATACATAGGTGATATATATTTTTATATATTATTATTTAATGGTAATATAATATTTACCTTTATTTAAAAACTTCAAGAAAATTGAATCATCTTCCATGTGTATGTATGACCAACCCTCTCCATGAATGGTGTATATCATTTATTCTCTCCAAATTTTATGGATTACAATAAATAAATATATCCTGAAACATTATTTTTTACAAGGAATTATTATTTAACGTGTAATAAATGGTCAAAAGTTAATCATATATGCTATGATATATATAATTATAGTTTTGTATTATATTTATACTAAACATATATTTATTATACAGTACGTTAAAACATGTATGAAATAAACTAAAATTTATTGGTATTTAAATATTCATTTATGTGTCTATCTTTTATAGGGATTATGGTTCAAAATATTCCTATGTGGGATGATATTTTTGTCTCAATTTTTTTCTTTGGGAAATATATTATGTTATGAATCTACACTATTTTATGAGGTGTATATAAATCCCCTTAAACATTTAATATCATTAATTTATTTATTCTCATGATATTTTAATATTTTACTTAATGTTATTATTTCATGGGGTATTACGATTCAATGTTACCAAAGTGTTAATGGTTTTATTATAAATTCTCATTGTTTATCATGAAATTATATATATATAAATAAAGTCATGAAATTTATTATCCTTTGGTAATTTTATGAAAATATATGTTTTCCCTTCATTTTTCTTTCTTCGTGTACTCAAGAGTCCAAAATAATGTTTTTAAGAAAAATAATATTAATTTATCAATTCCATCGAAAACCAATTTTTCTTCTAAATAATATTTCTAAAAAATGTTTTTAGAAATTTATTTAAAATTCTCCTAATGAATTTTTAAATAATGTTTTAGCCATGATTGAATTTTTTAATTTTTTGTGAAGAGAATCATTAATTTATTTCCCAAACAATTTTCATTTGACTTTTACGAAAAATATAAAAGGAATTTTTTTAAAGTTTGTGAAATGAATGGTATTATCCACCATCATGAAAAATAATTATTTTAAGTCTCATTAAATAATATTAATAATATTATTTTTAAATAATAGGGTTTCCAAAATGTTTATTAAATCTTTCTCTTAACAAAAGATATTTTCCAAATGTAAAGGATATTTTCCTCAAAAAATTAATTATTTTTAGAGATTCCATTTGAAGATTATAAAGTTATTTAGAATGAAAATGATTTTTAATTTTTTATATCTTAAAAAGTTTTTTTTAATTGGGAATTATATTTTCCTCATGAAAGGTTCTAAGTAATCTTCAAAATAATTTCCAATCTATGATTACATGCTTTAAAGTAAGCTATGATTTATTGTTAATATAATTCACGGAACCCATTCCTATTCTTTCTATGAATGGTTGATTTTTACGATGAAAATATGTTTATAAATCCCATTTATCTTCCACACCTTATACCATGTTAAATGTTTTATGAAACCCACTTCCTTTTTCATGGGTTATTCTTTGATGAAATAATGAATTGTTTATGAAACTTGTTTATTTTCTATAGGTAATGTTATGATGAATTGTTAATGGAACCTATTTAATTTCATGGTATCTCATATGAAGAATTTTTTATGATCTTGAGGAACACATATGTATGAGTTTTAGTATGTGATGTTTTTAACCTATCACTCCCTTCAGTTCATTGGGTTGCAATTTATATCTCAAGAGATAAACATGACGTTAATGGGGAGGGAACCTAATTCATTTAGGGAATCTGTCCATTATCATAGTCTTGGGAGTGATCCAGGATGACTAATATGGTTAGGGGAGTGACCCCATTACATTATGATTTTTTTAAAATTAGAATTTACAACTAATAAAATGATTTTGTATGGTTAGGTGTATGAAACAATTCAATGTCTTATGTCAATGTTATTCTCTCATGGATTACGTTGTTTGATTTTAGAATGCTTCTTGTCTTATTCTAAACCAATAATTTTGATAGGAGTTATATTTATGATCTACGATATTCAGGGTATGTTTTCAAAATTATTTTTGGATGTTCTTATACCCATATAGTCATGTTATACTGATATCTCCATTGTTTACCCTAAATGAGAATTCGTGATCATCCTTGATTATTTTTACATTGGTAAGGATATTAAGAAAGGTATTATATATTATATATCTAATAAGGGTGATAGTTATTAAGAATTTAGTTGAAAATTATTTATTTCACATATGAAAAAGTTTTTTTGTTTCTATGTTTTCAAAGGCCCTACACCATTAGATCTTCAAGCGTGGGTCAGTGTAATGTAATGAATATTAATAAAAAATGATTTACTATCTAGGTATGATATGTTTTGTTCTATAAAATATAGAATTATCCAAATTTTATTTAATTATATTATTTTGAATCACCCCATAATATTTTATATCTTATCAATTTGGATCTATTTAGACTTTAAAATTAGTATATATTAAATTATTACTTTTGGAAATTCCAAGAGTGACATTCCCCTTAATTATAAAAGAGAACACTTCTTTCCCTTCATCCCAAAACTTTGAGAATTATGTGTCAAAAAACCTTCTAATTTTATTTATCCACATTCCTATCCACATCATACAGGTTTTTTCTTCATGAAATATGAACCATAGACCCCTTTAAAAGAGATCGAAAGAAATCATTTCAAAGAAGTGGTAATCCGGTTAACCAATCACATTACTTTAAATTATTATTTTTACACCTATAAATATGTTATAATAAGCATAAAATAAAAAAAACATAGTATCCTAAAGAAATAAAATGTTATTATGATTAAGAAAATACTTCTATATACCCTCTTCCCCAAGGGAAGTGAAAATATCGCTCGTGCATACGTACAACTTACCATCTTTATATAGCGATAAAATTAATTTTTTATCACAATATTTTATGGATGGGTATTATGATGGGTTTAATATTTATAATTTATATTTATTAAATAATTATACTTCTAGAGTGATATCAATGTTTTTACCTTATGACCATCCAATCCTTATATAAATTATAATGTCTCTTGTGCGTACGTGTGGACCGCCACCACCATGTAACAATGAGATTCGTTTCTCATTTATATTTTACATTGATCATACTAAGGATGAATATAATCAAAATATATGATATATATGATATAATAATAATCTATTAAAGTTGGATAAATATTTACCTTTTTCCATCTATTGAAAAAAGATAGAAACACTAAATCATATGTACGACTTAACCTCTCTATGAAAGGAGTAATTCATTTTAATATACATAAATTTTACTGATGAATATAAGTATAGTTATATATATAATGAATTAATGTGACATTTATAAAATGATTAAAATCATATAAATGATGAAACTATGTTCAATATATAACAACTAAATTTTTCAAAGATAAACATACCTTAAAAATTAAACAATTACTATATGAAATAAATATTTTAATAAAGTATTGTTAATAAAGGATAAATAAAAGGTTTAAAATTAAATAATATATGTTTTGAAATATATGAATATGGTTTTATATAATAAGATTTATAATAACCCAATATTTTGTATATATATGGTTTAAAAATGTACGCAGGAAGTCAAGCCTATGTTAAGAGATTTTATGTTACAATATCATTGTGCATCAGGATTGCTTATAATTAAATTATGATGGTAAAATCATATTATAAAATTTTAAAAATACTCATAAACATTATTACCATATTTTTATTTATTGAAAATGAATGATTTCCATTCATTATCATCACCTTATGTACTTAGAGATTGAAGATATTTTTTGAATAAAATTATACTTTATTTCTCTCTTCGGTCAATATTTTTTCATCTTCAATGTATATGTTTTCTATAAATGTTTAAATTTTTTTCTTCAATTATACTATAATTATTTAATATCATTTTTACACATGTATACCATTTTAATTTTTTTTAAATGTATATTGTTTTCATTTACCAAACAATGTACATTTAGAGTTTTCAAAAAAATGTATTAAAGGATAATTTGTTTAAGTTATTTGGAGTGAATAGAATTTACCATAATCATGGATACTAAATGCATTGAATCATAAATTACTGGTTCTCGTGGTTTTAATTCAACGGAAATGTTTTCCATAATATTGTTTAAATTTTTTTATTTTAAGGAAGTGATTTCTAATTGGAAATTCTAATTTACTCAAAAATGTTTTAGGGGTATTTTAATTCAAAATGGTAATAACCTTAAATGCTTATTTTATTTACTTGAAATAATATATAAGGAAACCAACCATACTATTTCTCTAGATGATTTTTGTTTGTGATGTCATGTGGTTTATATGACTAGTTCCTTTTCCAAGGGTTATGTTATGATGAAATGTTTACAAAACACATTTATTTTCATGGGTTCTGTAATGATGAATATTTAATGATCAGGTGGAATATATATATATATATATATATATAATTTTCATTCTATGATGGGTGGTACCTATATATATAAAATTAATTTGGTAAATATTAATCTCTAAAGAGATAAATAACAATAGATTTGGGAGTGAACCCAGTACAATAAGGAACATTGTCCAATATAACAGTATTAAGAGTTAAAAGTTACTAATATAATGATTTGGGGGGTGAAACCATTACACCATGATAATCATTGAAACATTTCTTGATTGATAAAGAAATTTTTATCTATGTCTATGTTTATTTCATAATATCATGTATTATTCCTTTATTATTCTATATGGATCATGTCCACTAATTTCTTTATGATTCATATCTTATAAACTGCCTTGATTTATGTGAAAACTAAATAATATGAACTATGATACAGAGGGTATTGTTTTCTAATGCTAATATTGTGTTATCATATATTATTCCTCATGTTATGCTTATATGATAATTAATATCTCCTTGGTTTACCCTACTAAATATTATATATCACCTTATCTTATTCTTCCTTTCCCAGGTTATGAGGAGTGGTAACATTAATGATATTTCTAAAATGAGTTTTAGTCATGATGGTCAAAGTAGGAGATGAAATATAACTATTATGAACTAGTTAATTATGATTCAAGGTTTCTCAATATACTATACCTATACAGTTCTACCATATATTTTTTTATTATGTAATGAATATTTTTATACATAGGTGAAATATATTTACATTAAAATAGTGGTTTTATATAACTAATATACCTTTACATATAATTAAATTACCCATGATTGATAATTTATACACCAAAAAATCAAATTTACTATATTTGGAATACATATTCCCTTACATAAATGTCTTAAACACAGTCCATCAATGGTAGTTTTCACATCTATTCTCTTGGAGTATATACAAATATTTTTTATAAAGACTGGTGAAGACAAATAATGTAATATATGAAGACAAAAATTCAATATCTCCACATTGAATGTGGGGGAATTGGTAAGTCCAAATGGAATCATTAAAAATTCATATTGACCGTAAATCATATGAAAAGATTTATTTTATTATTTTTTTTAATAAACCTCAACCAATGATATATAGAGTGGAGTTCAATCTTAAATCTTTTCTGATATATACATAGTTGATCATGAAAGTCATCAATAAATATATAAGAAACATGTTATTGATTTTATTCATGTTATATTATTCAATAATTAATTAAATTTCACAATCAATCATATCTCATTATAAAAAAAGAATATATATACCCAAGGATGATTCATATGGAAAAATAAATTCCTTATCAATTTTATAATTCATTTTCTTTTAAAATTCATACAACTCGATCAAGGATATTTTATAAGGCGGGTTTTAAATAGGCATGGAACCATGTATCAGTTCTATTGAAAATTCATCTTCATGACATGAGGGAAGACTAGGAATCTCTTTAATAAATTCATCATATTATACACAAAAAATATATATACAATCAATTTTTAGATTATAACCTTCCATTTGATATAAACACCCATCAGGAATATGTCTTATTACCCATAAAATGGTGAGCATTTCAATTTTATGGTCATATTCATCCTTGCATAGAAAAAAAATCATTGGTTTCTTCACAATATTAAACTTGTCTTCCCTTCATTGCAATTTAAATATGATATATATAATGAAATCCAATCCATGCCCAAAATAAAATCAAATTCCAAGAAAGGGAGAATTAAAACATTTATTTATTTTTTTTCAAAATCATATTTTTGATGGGAGATACATAATTAAGATTAAATCATCATTCCATTAGGATATTTCACCGATAATTAGAAATTTAATGTTGAGGCGGTGAAGATTTACACTTATAAAATCATTCAAATATAAAACAGTGGGTTTAATAATAATAAAATAAGAAAATATTAGTTATAGAGTGGATTATAATGGTAAATTTAACATTATATTTTTCACATGACACACTTCAGATATTTTAATCAGATTATCTTTCCTTATAACTCTATTCTTATGAGTTTATTATTTATAATTATTATGATTAACCATTGAATTCATGAAATAGTTTGAATAATTCCAATAGTCCTTTTTATAGTTTGATATAATTGTGGGTAGTTTATTCAATATATATTTCTCCCCATTCATTTCATTATCATTAATCTTTACTTCTCTTAATAATTAAATTGATTAATGGACTTCCATTCCACAAATGAAAAAACTTCCAATGCCTCAGAGAAAATTTCCTCCATTCATCTTTTTACCCTTATATAAAAAAAGAACAATCTTTTTCCTTATTCCATGGGTTTTAGTACTACAATTTCCTTTAAAAAACATCCTTCACTTCTTCACCAAACCATGAGAATGGATGGAATATCCACTAACTATTTCAACCTTGAGAAATAACCAAATTATTTTTCATATCCATAAAAGTTCCTTGTGGCAAGGCTATTTCATTGACTTGGTTTATAATAATTAAAAAACTGATAATGGGTTATTTCATGGTAGATGATAAATTGAGAAGTGTATCTCTCATGTAAAATAATATATCTCTCATGGGTTCTAGTATATTTTCCATCATTCTTCTTAAGCAAAAGGTATTCCCCTTTTATTTTCATATAAGGAGTTAAAGTAAATTATATTCCAAAAAATAAGCAATTCAACTCATCCAATTAAACAGTGTTAATTTATTACTCCTTATATATATTTATAAAAATATTCCACTATTTTTTTACTTTTCATTAAATGGTATACATCTATAAGATGAATTTTCATTTATTGAGAACTTTATAATGGAAAATATATTTCTAATGGTAATGATCCATTAATTGGAACACATTTTATTAGAGTATCCCTTGATATAAGGTGGATGTTTGATCATGAAACACTCGACAGGGTGTTTCTATGCCTTTAATCATTTGAAAGCTCATCTAAATTCCATGTGTTATCATTTTGTGTGTGCGTAGAAATAATATGTTTCATCCTATATCTAATTCTACAACATTTATCAAGTGAAAAATCAATACATCATCCACAAAATTCAATGTTATCATGATTCCTTTTTGTTCTTTACATTAACTAAAATCATAAGTCATAATGTTAGAATAATTCTATAATTTTTAGTGTTGCAAGTCATATATCGATGAAAATTATTCTGGATATTTCCTACTCTTTGACACATTTTTATCATACTATTAAACTTTTAGGGTCATCTTATATAACATTCATTTCACTATAGGCTTTATTAATTTACATCCTATTATTATTTCAAACCTAATCTCAAGAAATATCTAATCCATGGTCTAATACCATCATAGGCGACCCAAGCATAATTTAGATAAATATTTCATCATTTTAGAATAATATTAAATAAATATAATGATAATATATTCCCTAGTACTATAATGGTTTTGGGTGTTTGGATAGTAGATACCTAATAATATTATTTCAGGAATGATCTTTAGAACCTCCTTCAAAATATTTCTCTCTAAGTACCATTTTTAAAAACATTGAACCTATATTATTTCTCCAAAACTAGGGGAAATTATAATATAAGAAATGATGAGCATAAAACCTTAGTAAGGGTAGTAATAGGAGATATCAATTGGTAACCATGTTTCATCATAATATATGTTTAAGTGTATGGGATCATGATCATAACTTGTAAAGCTCATACCCATTCAGTCACAAATCATAAATCATCAGTCCAAAAATTATGATTTATTATTACAAAATATAGGAGCCATAAGAGTGAGTAATCATCATTAATTAATTAAAAACCATGGGAGCATATCACATACATAAGATAATTTCATATAAATTTTACAAAATTCATAATCACAAAAAATAAATTTATTGACTAAGGCTAACTTCCATGACTGTCATAAAATAGTAGAAAAAAGTATTATAATTTATTGGGAGCACTCCCCAATCATATTTCATCCCTAGAATGGGTTTACACCATATCCTCTTCATATAATCTCATGAGATATAAACCATTAAAGAATTCATTGATGGGTTATATAATTTCAGTCCCATCGACTACATAATGAAAGCAAGTTATATGTTTCCTATATGATATAAAAACATTCATCACTCCATCATATCATAAACCATTGAAAAATATAGGTCTCATACTTATTTTCCCATCAAATAATCATAATCCATATAGAACAAGAAAATGGATGGTATCATTATGTCATATCCCCTATGAATCAAAAAACACATCAAAGGATATTGACATAGCTGAATAATACCATTAAATAACATTTGAATCAATCTCAAAATACATGACAAACATATCAATTTTTTTTATAATTTTTTTATAATGAACAAAAAATATTGCGAAAATTGTTTTCCCATAAAATAACCATGGAAACATGTGAAATATATATGAAAATAAATAATGGTCGTTATGGTGGGAAAATATGTTTGCGTGGTATATATTAAAATAATGATTTATTTCATACTATTTTTAAAAAGTTATAAATAACCTATTTGAAAACATTGTAAAAATTATTTTTTATCCATTTAAAGGAATGTAAAATATGGTTGAAATTAATTATGTAATAATTAGATCATATAAAATAATATTCTAGAAATTATTTTAACGAAGATGTAGATGGACGAAAAACATCATTGACCAAATAGAAAATTAGGGTAGCTTTTTATAAGAAAAATATTCTCAATAATTTTTTGTACCAATGATATTAAAATGAAATAATAATATGAAAACATGAAAAATAATAAAATACAAAGAAATATCTGGGGTTTATGAGAAAAATAGAATATAATTCCACCAATATGGATTTAATCATAAATAATTCTATTTGAAAATGATATTGCAACATAATCTCATATTATAGGTTTTGGTATTCTTCTTACATTTTATTAGACACATGTGTATTAAAATTAGATTTATTTTAATTAGATACTATAAACATATTCATACTTATATTTCTAGATATCATTCTTTTATTAATTATTATTACACATCCCTTAATAATTAACCAATAAAATTTAATTTCCTTTGAAACTATTCACCTTCCCATGCTTGTTTTAGACTAATGTTCTTGTCTATGAACCTTTTTCATAGTTTCATCATCTATAGAAAATTAATAATTTTATATGTATCATATTATTTCATTATATAAACTTTAATAACTATTCATATAAAGTGGTGATGAAAAATAGATTACATCAGTTTGTCAATATGGTAGTCCATACATATGCATGAGTAATGTTTTTATAGGAAAACGAATGGAAATAATGAAAGTTAAATTATATTTATCCTTACATAGTCAAAAACATAACATATATATTATATATATTCATTAAATACACCCATATGATCAACATTGTATTAATGACTTGGAAAACAAGTCATATTACAATATAGAGGTGGTACGCAACAACCCGAAATTTTATTAATGAAAATTACCATCTTATAATTACTCCATATAATATAAATCACATAAAATCACATAGAGGGTATAATAAATACATTATAAATGAATAATTAATGAGATAAGAGGTAATTCTAGATGTTAGGAAACTTATAACGATGAAATAGTAACTTGAACCTTGGAATAGTAACCTGGCCATTAGGAATAATGATTTTTCCAATAGAATAGTAACCCCACCTATTAAAGTATAAATAATATTTAGGAATGTAATAAAGGAAAATATAATTATATCATAGTATAAGTAAATAAATGTTTTAAAAATGATAAAATATGTTTTGGTATTTTTGTAAGTAGAAAATATTTAATTAAAATTTTATAAATATTATAATGATTTAAAATAAAATGTATTTTTATATAATTTATTTAGAAATTATTATGTTTTTATCTTATTATTATAATATAATTTTATAAGACAATTATTAAATTGTCAAAGTGTCATAAAATAAGTTATAATTTTAAAATAAAGTATTTTTCAAATAAATGATTATTTTAAATAAAAATTTAATTTATCATATTTATAAAATTATTTTAATAAAATTAAGATCATTTTTTAATTATATAATTTTAAAAATTATTAGTGTGAATTTTTTGTACTTTTCTAAAATAGCTAAATTTTTAGTAAATAGTTAAACACAATAATTTATGGTATTTCACAAATACATGAGTTATTGAGTAATAGATGATGTATTTCTAATGAAATCCCACAATTAATAAATCCATTTAATTATATTAATAAATATAGTGATATGGTTTAAACTATTCATAATCCAAATCAAAAATAATAAACTAATGAATAAAATAATCAAAAAACACCCCTCTCCTTTAATATAAATACCAACCATCACCACCAATTGTATTCACACAATTAGTACTTAGATTCTTGTCAAATTTCTTCCCAATACATTTACCTATACTTTTCCCCATGTCTATAATAATTTTGATGAACAATTGAGAAAAACCAATCTCTATAAAGAGGTTCTCAGGGAGAGGAATTCAAGAGGTAAAATCGTATTTCATTTCTTTTAATTTCTTTTAAATTTCTTTTCTCTTAATATTATCAACTCATCTCCCCCTTTCCAAGTGTCATTATAAATAATTTATATTAAATATAATATAAGATATTTATGGTATGTATTATCTCTAGAGAGGAGAGTTTGTCTCTCTATCATTATATGGAGATCAGTTTGGGTCTTGATTCATTCCAAGCTCCGATGAGGAGGATTCAACTATTTGTGATGTGGTTGGGCATAATGAGATTTTTTCTCTTACTACCCTAAATTTCAGTGGTGTATGTAACACTTAAAAGATTATAGATATAATGAATGAGGATTATTATAAATTCTTTTAGTTGGAAGATGATTCTTGTAGTGGTGAGAGACATATGTGGGTGGATATGTGGGGTCAAAAGGCAGGCCAGTAGGATGACTGCAGTGGTGTGTAGTTGGTGGCCTGGGATTTGCAGTTTCTTAAGAGATGGAATAGAAAGAGATGTATACGAGAAGGGAAGACCTGTGGGGGTGGATCTGGCAGTGCTGTTGACAAATCCAAGATCATGGACAGAGCTGTGACAGTGCATCACTATTGTCGTTCTTAGCTGGTTTCAACTAGCAAGGAGGGGCGATCCCAGTTGTCCTTGGGAGCCCAATCACCATTACCATGGGATGATGTACGACCGCCACTTGATGGGGTGGTGGTGGGGATAGCCAAAAAGGATAGATAGTTCTTTGTCATGGTCAGTTGGGGTTTCAGACAAGTACATGGTGGCTTCATCTAGGATCCTGGAGGACCTAGGATGGGAGGTGTGATGATTGCATATGTTTGATCTTGGTTTTTTCTGATGATATGTTGGATCTTGTAGCGGACAAGCATATGGAACTCTAGCGGCTTAGTTATTTCTGGTGGCACTATGATATATCTAATGGCTGGTGATTCCAATTATGATATGGGAGATCACCTTTCAAGGTAGGTATGAGAATCGAATGACAGAATGGGTTCCTGGAAAATGGGTGGCCCGGTGGCGGTGATGGTTGTTTCTAGTGATGAGCTCCGGTGTGATCATGATGACCTTGGGTTTCATGTGGGTGGTAAACCATGGAATACGAAGGGTGAAAGCTAGTGATAATATTGACTAGAGGATGGATTTGGATGCTTGGGGTGAGTGGTAGATAGAAAAATCTAGTGAGGATGGTTACTGGAGGTAGACCTTGGGGGATTGGGCTGTGTGTGGCCGGATGACCTTGGAATACAGAGGAAGAAAGCTAGTGTGGTTGGTGACATGAGTAAGACTTTGGGGGTTGCAACGACTTCATAGGAACAATGGGTAATATGGGATATTGCAGGTCCAATTTTTGGATGTTTTATCTTGAAATAACTATAGTTTTTTTTGTGCGTATTTGGACCTTTTGGTTTGTTTGGTTTGCACTGCCTTTGCTAATTTTCAGATTTGGTGGTCCTTTTTGTACTGCATTACTGTTGTGTCTTACTATATATCAATTTTCTTAAATAATTTTGTTTGATTGATCTCACTCGATTCCTATACTATCCTAGTAAACATACTATAATGTAATTATGTTAAAGGAATAATCTATCATCAAATATCTTCTCTTCCCTTTTATTATAAAAATGGAAATGTCTTTTGTAAGGTGTTGTTTTTTCTCCTTCAAGGATGAAAATTTTTCATTTTCCTTTACACCATAAATGATAGTCATGAAACCATTATAATTTATAAAATATTTTTTAATTTTACGTTCTAATCGTTTTTATTTTTTGTAACTAACATATGTACGTATTATTAAATAATAAAACAAACCAAGTTTACTATGATAAAAAACCACCAAATTATGCCAAATTATTATCATTAACAATTTATCTAATGACTTGTCTTCATATATGTAAAAATAATAATATATAACACCAATTAAACCTATATAAGTTCATTCAAAACATATCATTTTTATTCTAGATAATTATCCCCATTTTACATGATATTCTATGCATGTATACAAGTGAATCGATCATGAAAAAACCAAGAAAACGAACACACCCAAACACAAAATTAAATTTTATAAAACATTATAATGACCATAAATGTAATTAAAAAAATTATAATGAATAAATTACAAATATAAGAGTTTCTTTATTTTTTAACAAACAAGCCAAATTTTATAATCTAGGATATTAAAGTGAATAATTCATTCATACATAAGGTAATTGGATTCTCAACCCCAATTCCTTTTGTTAGATATTTCTCTCTTCAACTATATGAAGATTTATATTATGTTCCTAAAATGTCATTTACTTTTAATATTTGAGTATATACAATCTTACAATCTAATTTGATGGGAAATCCAATTTTTTCCCAAAATAACTCTTCTTTCTAAAAAACACATCTTGTACTACTCTTCATTTGGTTTCTTCTTCACTCATGCTTGATGATTCTAATACCATGTATTCTATTGGATTTTTATTTTGGGAACCCCACAGTTTATTCTGGAATGTATTTCTTATTAATTCGTATGAAACCTATTCCTTTCATTGGGTCATTTTATGTCCATGATTGATATACGTTCTATGTGTCAACCATGATCATGTAAATGTTATGATGTGATGGGTGAACCCAGAATTAACTTAGCACTCCAATGAATTGGGTAATGTAGTTTATCTCATGAGGTAAGGTGAAAAAATAAGGAAAATGATGCTATATTTTTTTTACATTAATGATTTTATGATTATGAAAATATGTTATCCTTGAACATGTTGCTATATTTTTTCACAATTATATGTGTTTATTGGACACTAAGACATGATATATCTTTTTTATGCATTTCCACATTTTAAGAATTTATCTAATGCTTCTTCTAATGATAATTATGACGATTCCAAACATATGTTATGATGAGGATGATTATGGTCACAAAAATTTTATTTATTCATGTTATTTTTTATTCTCTTATTAGACTTTTATCTCACCACTTTTATTGATGTATATTCTCAGGTGATGACTTGTACTAAGGGGAATGTGACGTCCAATAAGAATCTAGAGAAGTAGGAATTAAATATTTTTTTATGTTATATAATGTAAAATTTTATGTTTTGTAATAATTTTTCCAAGACATTATACATTTCTAAATTGGGGTTTTAGAACTATTATATGGTTCATCATTAAAATGATGTAATAGTAATTTTAGAAACATCAGGGTCATTATAGTTAGTACAAAATCATAGATTGGTTAATTTGGGAATTAGGATTAGATAACCATATAGAAAACCCTTGTTATGAGTCTAAGTATATTAATGCACCCATGAATCATTGTTTTAGAAAAAATTCTAAACATAAGGATCCTATAAGATATTCCATCAGAGTTAATTACACAATTGAATAAATTATTTATTCATGACTTGTTGAATTATATTTGGGTTGAACCTTTTCTATTTTAATAAATGGTGGGAATCAGGAGAAACCAAGCCAATAACTCATGCGAGGGACAATGTAGTGATTTCATGAATTTCATCCCCATTATATAGGGAGGTGGATTTTGAAATTTCATGGCGATGTTTACCATGTTATATCAGGAAGTGAACAATAAACTGAATAATGTGGAATTACTTTCTTCCCATACAAGGAAGCAACTGGATATCAAGTCTGTTATGTTGAAATGATCACCGACATTTAATAGATCTTCCATCCCACTGGTCTTCTAATAGTGGGCCAACTCAATTGAGAAAATCTTTTTTTGGCTTCATTGTTATGAGATAGAGAAGGTGACTCTATCCATTTATCTTTTAGATAGAGAGGTTTAATAATGGTGGGTGTAGATTAAGAACACCAATTTGATGGATGAAATTGATAGGTTGGAGTATGAAGGCTTTAAGAAAATATTTCATAAAAATCATTTTCCTTGAAATCTTTATATGAAGATGGAAGTAGAATTTTTTGAGTTGATGAGAAAGGAAGTTCAATTAGTCACAGTGTACGTAGAAAATTTCACAAGGTTTTAAATGTGAGACTCATGTTTTTTTATGGCTAATGATATAAAAATAGGTAGATTATTTATTAGATTTAAACCACACATCCAAAAGGCTCTAGAAAATTGAGACTTTATGAGATATGGATAAGTTGTTCAATGTGATATCTTAGTTGAGATGGAGTTTGGAGAATGGTCCCATTACTATGTATATTATAAATTAATTATGGAACTTCAATTTGGGGGATTTAATTAAAAAGGTGGAAATAAAACTCAACCTAACACATGTAAAAAATATGGGAGGAAACATCATTGGAATTACATCAAAAGGATAGAGAAATGAATAAATTATGGGAGATAAGGACACCAAGCTCTTGAATCTAGAAGAGACATAAGGAAGTAGGACAATGTGGTTAAGGAAATTATAGAACCACCCATGTTTCAATGCTTCAACTATAGGGAGAAAGGGAATAATGTAAAACAATACTCAAAAACTTGACTTCTCAAGGGTAATCAATGGCAGCAGCCACCAAATCCAAAGGATAATGGGAAATCATATTCCAACACTACTAATGAGATGAAACACAACAATTATGTGGTGACTAGTATGCTGGATATTCATTAATTAAATGGAAAAAATTATATTTAATTCTATTTCATTCCATTATTTTAGATCGTTCAAGTTTAATAGAACTATTCAATCACCACAATATAATATAGAGGTTCATTTATCATTGAGAAGAAAATGGGGAAACTATTGCATCCAAATTATATAACTCCTCCCCAGATATTATTTTGATTGAACCTCCCAAAAAAACTTGTCTTACTTCCTTTGGTAGAGTTTGATTCTATATTGGGAATGGACAAACTATCTTTATACAAATACAACATCAAAAATATGGAAATGGAGTCCACTCATCATATTCTGAGGCATCCTCTAATTTTTTAAAAGTGTACAGATGAAGATGAATCACTTTTAGAGTCATCATCTCAAGGGTGGATATTATTTACTTTTGAGAAATAATATATTTCCGAAATGATTAAGAAAATGGACATAATCATGATCGAAGATAGGTCCATTATGGGGGACTGCAATGATGTGTTCCCCATAGAATTTCATATCTTCCTCCAGACTGATAGTTTGAGTTCTCAATTGAAGGTATTCCTATATAACAACCTATATCAAAAAAACCTCATATAATGGCCACTGTTAGGTTAGACTAATTATAGAAGCAATTTTATGAGAATCTAGAAAAGGGTTTTATAAACTGAAGTGCTTAACCACGTTTATTTCCAATCCTCTTAATCAATAATAATGATGTATAAATGTTCCTATACATTAATTATCAAGAGGTTAACAAAATCAAAATAAAGAAAAATTATCCACTACCATGGATTTATCACTTCTTTAATCAACCCTTTGGGGCCAAGTAATTATTTACAGTGGAAATTCGGTCACAATACCACTAATTAAAGGTGTTGAATAAAGATATTCCCAAGACTTCCTTTAGAATGAGTTATGGAAACTATTAGTTCATAGTAATTCCATTTGTAATATCTAATTCTCAATAAATATTCATGATCATGAATAGATTATTTAGAGATTACCTCGACACATTTGTGGTGGTCTATATAGATAATATTAAAATATAATCAGTGAGCATGGGGAACATGGGGAGCATTTGAATACTAAGATAAATACATTGATAAGGGAAAACAATTATTCATAGTACAGTAAAGGTGATTTCTAGATGGGGTAAGTATTATTCTTGTTGCATGTTATCACTAGTAAATCAATATTTGTAGACCCTCCCAAGACAAAGGAAATAAAATTTTGGACCATTCCAATATCTATAACATAGATCTAGAGTTTCATTGCTCTATTAGGGTATTAAATATGATTTGTGAAGAACATATAATGATTTTATAACCTAGTAACCAAGATGACACGAATGGGAGACTAGTTTCTATGGACCTGTGGACCTGAAGAATGATTCAAAGAGTTAAAAAAGAGCCTTGTCACGATGTTGTAGTCACACTCATGACATATGGGGAAATCTTTGTGGTATACTGTGATTCTTCAAAGAAGTTATTATGCCATATACTGGTGAAAAATGATAAATTAATATCCTATGCCTCAAGGATGTTAAAAATTCCTCAAGAAAACTATCCCATTCATGATCTAGAGTTGGAAGCTATGATGTTCGCATTAAAAATCTTGAAAAATTATCTCTGTGGGAGAAGTTTGAAATATAAATAGATCATAAGAGCTTTAAACTGATATTCACATAGTAGGATCTTAATATGTGCCGATGAATTTGGTTATATCTCATAAATTATATTGACTACTCAATCGACTATCATCCTGGTAAGGTGAATAATGTGGCTGATTCTTAGTGTAGAAAGGATCCAAAAACTTTATAAATGATGATAATTTATAAGGATTATATATTCATAGATTTTCAAAGGATCAAAATGGGAATCATTATTGAATGAACATCATCAATACTTTCTATAATGATTTTTCAACCATCCCATAAAGATAAAATAATGGATTCTCAAAGAAAAGATTTGGAAATTTAAAAAATGGTGAAAGCTATTAAAAATGGGAAATCCTCAAAGTTTAAAATTGATGAGAAAGGAGTTGTTATATTTGGGTAACTACTTTTTTTACCATCCAATCATGAGATAATGAGAGACCTTCTAAATTATTCACATAGTTCAACCCTCTATATTCACCTCGTAAGCACAATGATTTATCGAGATATCCAAGAAAAATATTGGTGGGAAAATATGAAGAAGTTGATCACTAAATATACATTAAAGTTCCTTGTATGTCTGAATGTTAAGGATGAAAGGAAAAATTATAATGGGATGATGAAACCCGTACCCACACCAACATTGTAATGAGAAAACATCACTATGGAATTTCTCACTGGAAATACAATGATATTAAGAGAAACCATTCTATATGTGTTTTCTGTGAATTACCATACAAAGAAAGATCAAATTATTTAAATTTGAAAAGAATTGTCATTGGATCAACTAGCATGGATATATATTAAAAAATTGGTAATGTTTCATGGATTACCACTACTGATTGTATCTGATCGAGATCCCAGTTTCACCTTGATGTTTTAGAAAATATCCTGCTTTCCCTAAACACTGAACTGAACGTCAGTATGACTTATCATCCTCAAACCAATGGCCAGTTAGAGGTAATTATTTAGAAACTAAAATTATTTTTGAGGGAATTCTGTTTGGACATAAAAAAAAGGATGGTACTAACATCTAAATCTGGCCGAATTCTCTTACAACAAAAGTTTCCAATAAAGCATACAAATGGTTCCTTATGAAGTCCTTTATAGGAAAATATATATAACACTAACATGATTGGATAAAGTCAATGAATGTAATCTTCTAGGACATAAAATGGTCAATGAAATAGAAGAAAATTTAACAACCATTCAAAAACACAACAAGGAATCCTAAATTCAACATAAGATCTATACAGATAATTATCAACGAGACATATAGTTTGATGTTGGAGACATGGTATTCTTATATATATCTCCATGTAAGAGGATCATGATATTTGGGATGAAATGAAGGCTTAATCCTAGGTACATCTAACCCTTTTAGATTATTGATCGGGTTAGAGCTATAGCCTATCGATTGGAACATCCACATACCATGTTTCATTTAATTGATGTATTCCATGTATCTTTATTTAGGACCTACATACTAGATTCCTCACATGTACTGAATCCAAAGGTGGTACAGTTGGAAAATGAGTTCACTTATGAGGAGTGGTAGGTGAAGATTTTAGACCATAGAGATAATGTTCTATGCAACAATTATAATCACTTGGTCAAATTACAATGGCAGAACCATAAGTACAAAAGTGGAAATATTATAACGGGAGGAAGCGATGAAGGATAAATACCGTCAATTGTTTTCACTATAGTATGTAAAAATAATTCAAGGGATAAATTTTATAATGAGGGAAGAATGTAACATCCCATAACTTTATCAATGGAAATTCCCTTATTATAATCATTCCATATTTCATATATCACATAAAATCACATATAGGATATAATACAGACATTAAAAATAAATACATAATGAAATAAGATGTATTTCAAAAAGTTAAGAAACCAATACTAATGAACTAGTAACTTCATTCTTGGAATAGTAACATTACCATTTGGAATAATAATTCGGACTATTGAATATTAACAACACCTTTAAAATTATCAATAAAATTTAGGAATCTTATAAAATAAAAAATGATATAATTATATCATTGCATAAGTAAATAAATGTTTTAGAAATGATAAAATAAGTGTTGGTATTTTTGAAATTCATAAATATTTAATTAAAATATTATAATTAATATAATGATATCAAAAAATTTATTTTCATAAAATGTATTCATAATTTAATATTTTGGCATCTTATGATTATAATATAATTTTGTTTGACCTTAATTAATTTTGGAAAGTTCCATAAAATAAGTATTAATTTTAAAATCAGTATTTTCCAAATAAATGATGATTTTTACTAAAAAATTAATTTATCATCTATAGAAAATTTTATTCATAAAAGGAAGTTCACTTTTTAATTTTATTGGTAAAAAAATGGTCAGGGTGTGTTTTTTAGGATTTTTCTAAAATAGATTATTTTTTGTGAATAGTGAAATAAGATAAATTACGGTGTTGAAAAAATACATGAATTATAGAGTCATAGATGATATATGGATGATTTAAACCCATAATCTCAAACTATACTTAATTATATTAATATATTTACTAATAAGGTTTAAACTATCCATAGTCCTGAGCCAAAAATAATAAACTAATGAAAAAAACATCCCTCACCTCCAATATAAATTCCACCTTTTCTCCTCACACCTATAAAGCCTTTAATATTATCCAATTTTTACCCAATACTCTTACCAATCCCCTTATCCATTAATAGGTACCTATTGTCTCAACAAAAAACCAAAACCAATATCCTTAAGAAGGTTTTCAAGGAGAGGAATTCAAGAGGTAAAATACTCTTTCTTTTCTTTTAATTTATTTTCATTTTATTTTCTATTCTCATTCACTCCTAATATCCCATTATAGAAGTATAATGATAAATCCATTATATTATATATACAATAAAATTATTATGTGAATGGAATAATCTATCATAAAACCCCTTCTCCTATCCCTTTTCATTTTAATACGGAAATATCATTCGTGAGGTGTTGTTTTATCACCATCAATGATGACAAGTTTTCATTTTACGTTAACAACATAATGGCAAGTAGTAAAACCATTATAATGGTTTTAACATATTTTAAAATTTATTTTATATCCATTTTTTATGTTTTTGAACTAACATATATAAAAAATATAAAATAATTAAACAAAACAAGCACATTACGATCGAAAACCGCATAATTAATCTAATCGATTGTTATTAACATTTTATCTAATGAATCATCTTAATATCTAGAAAAAAATTAATATATAAAACCAATTAAAATTATGAATGTTCATTAATAACATATAACTTTAATTATGGGAAATTATACCAATTTTACATGGTCTTCAAATAATGTATACAAGTGAAGTGATCCTGAAAAAACCAAGAAAACAAACATTCCCGAAGGTCAAAATTGAACTCTATAACTCATTATAATGACCATAAATGAACTTAATTAAATTATAATGAATAAAATATTTATAAAATAGGCTATTTATTTACTAATTAATGAATCCAATTTTATTATCATTGATATTAAAGTGATGGAGGCATTAAGACATATGGTAAGGGGATTCTCGAACAAAATTTCATTCTTTAGTTTATTCTCTCTCCCATGTTATGAATATTCATATTATGTTTTTAACATGTCATTTAACTTATATTTTCTTGGATAAATTTTTTTACCAATCCTATTTTCTGAAAAAAAATGATTTTTGGAAAATAACATTCTTCTTAAAAACCCGTATTTTAATTCTCGATATTGTTTCATCTTCACTAAAGATTGATTATTTATATTCCAAGAATATTATTAGCTTTTTATTTTAGGAACCCCAAATTTTATTAATTAATGTATTCTTTAGAAAATTATCATTAAACCCATTTTGGTGTGTGTGTTTTTTATTTCTATGATTGATATATTTTTTATATGGGAAACATGATTGTGAAAATATTATCATGTGAAGGGTGCACTCGTAATTATATACCACTCTTATAAATTGGGTAATGTGGGGTATATCATGAGATAAGGTTACAAAACCATGAACATGATGCTATATTTATGCAAAATGATTATGTTTTGATTATGCATATATGTTATATATGAACTTGATGAAATTTTGTTCCCAACTATGGGATGTATTTTTCCAAGAACACATGATGTTTCTTTTTTATGCATTCCCACATCCAATTCCTTTATCTAATACTTCTTATCATGATAATGATGGTTTTTAGATACTTATGTTATTATGGAAATGAATATTTCACCCATGTTTTACTGATTCATGTTCTTATTTATCCCTTTAATGGTATTTTAGCTCACCCCTTTAATTGATGTATATCCTATGGTTATTACTTGTTCTAAAGTGAATGTGAAGGAAAAAAAGAAGCTATAAAAGAAGGAATTAAATTATTTTTATGTTTCATGATATAAATGTTATGCTTGGTACTAATTTTTTATTAGATACTAAACCAGTGGATACTTATTTTGTAACACTATTATATTATTTATCTTTAAAATTATGTAACAATAATGTATGAAAAAGCTTGTTTTCTATATGGTATTCCACAGATACACAAGAACAATACCTTCATTTCTAATAGGATGGATAAGTGGAAATTTTTTATTAAAATTAAAATATAAACAATTTATTATTGTGATGATACTTATTGTATCATGTTAATATGGTTATAGAAATGTATAGGATGTTATGAAGGAATCAATATGAAAATAGATTGGTAATCACAATTGTCTCTTCATTGAAAATACAACTTTGTATTACACCATATACCTTCATGGTTTAGTCATAGAGTATGACCAATAGCTTAAGGACTTATGTAAGGAATTTATTAAGGTATTGGGATAGGGATTCCCTGAGATAGATGGATCATGGAGTGTGAATGAGGGATGATGAAAGGACGTCATTTTTTATGTTTTGGGAGTGGTACTTCTATAAATACAGAAAGCATTAAAATATAATAAATTTATATTCATGTGACTGTGCCACCAATATAAGAACCCAAACCTTATTTTCAGGTATGAGTATTTCCTTTTTGGTGTTTTGGGGAAAAGAGGAGAATCTATAAATTTAAGGTTTACACGACGTGTACTTTGGAGTAAATTCCATGTACCAGGTTGCTGCATGTGACCGTGCACTGGCCATGTAATGGATGAGTACATGGCCATGTGGGGATGAGTAGAAGAAAGCCTAAAGACAGGTTCGGTAAAGGTATATACACACCGTGTACTTTTAAAAGACACACCGTGTACTTTTCTATTTAATTCTTATATCGGACCGGGGTCATGTCTCATTACCAAAAACCCCTTCTCAGCTTGTCTTGTCTAGGAAGGACCGAGGAAAAAAAATCTTCCTTTAGCCCCAGACCCACCATCCATTCTCTAAATCAACCACTGTCAGTTGAATTGGAATTACCATGGTCAGTTATTCTATCTTCTAGAGCCTCGTTTCCTGATTTCTATCCTTTCTTGAGATATTCTTGGTTTAGAATTTTTGACATTTCTAGATATCTACCATATTCTAGGTCAATTCAATGGCTGACGCTGGGGTAAATCGATCACAAAATTACAAGGTAGCTGGTTTGTACCTTTCTATAGTTTTTCTATGAATATTATGTGTAAATGTGCCAATACCCTAGTTCTAGGTATTGCGTGATTAGGGATTTTAGAAATATTAATTCATTATATTCCATGTATTTTTGTGTAGAGGTTGTTTAATTGTGAATAGGGTTATTTTTCCTTGATATGGCTCGGTTGCCCATATTTATTTGGATATTGAGCATTTGACCTAGCTCTACCTGTTAGGCTACTTGTTTTCCATGATTTGTGTTGTTAGGATAGAGTGATATTATCTGATGTTGTTATATGCTTATAGGCATTTATCCAAGTAGTTCTTGAAAGATATTAGATATGTAGTTATTAATGTGTACTATGGTTGTTGAATATCGATTGTGTACGATTGACCCACACAGGGCTCTGGGAACCTGGTTTAGTTAGACCATAGGGGTAATGGATGTTGAGGGCTTCCATAGAGTGTCTGTTTACTTTTGCATTGTGAGACCAAATGGGGGATGGACATTGTACTTTCTCAGAGTGTATATAGTTCAACGTTGCGTGACCATACGGGGAAATTTGATTTCTAGTTCCTCCTTAGAGTTTCTATAGTTACCGATATGATACCACAAGTGGAATTGATGGTGAGTGCTTCCTCATAGAGACTTTGCTAAAGCTGAACCAAATGGGATAGATTGTGATTACCTTCCAGAGTGTTTCTTGTGTTTGATTGGTTGAAATAGAGGGGTTAGAATGTGATTACTTCACAGAGGTTTTCTTGTATTTGATTAGCTACCTACTTGATATATGAATATAAATGCTATTGAAACTGTAGTACTGTTTAATTATGAGTAATTACTTGTTTATTTATTTATTTTTATTATTGCCTACCATATATATTCACTGATTATTAGGCACAGTTCTTTGGGTGGTTGCCGACAGGGATTCGTCTCACACCCAATTTGGGTCATGCTTATGGGCCCAAACATATCATACTGCTGCAAGTATAGATAAGGGCAAGCACCCTTCTACGTCAGGTACTTGAATGTTGTAGAGTTGAAGAGCATGTGACCAAGATTAGGCTTGTGATGCTGGTATAGTATATATTTTTTTCATTATACTATGGTTTGGTACTATATTCGTGTATTGTGACTTGTTTGGAAGTTTTCCTAGACATATGCATCATGCATCATTAATATATGTTCTCTAGTTGTTTATTACATTCAGTCTTCTGCTGTTTACTTTTGTATGGAATTATTACTCCCTCCACTATTATTATCTGTTTGTTTCCACTATGTTACTCTACCAATGAGAGAATATTTTCCCCACTATCACACCCCATGCGCTCGCTGCTAGTCAGCAGCCTTTGGTTTTCAGGGAAATGTGATTGAGGCTATGTGACCAACTAGGTATGGGGCTCCCCTGGGTAGCACCCAGAACTGGGATGTTACAAAGCGGTATCAAAGGAAGGTTATTTTCTTCTCGACTTATTGTTTGGACCCTATAGCTTGAGATATGAAAGAATGGGTAGTTAGTAATAAGTTCTTTCTAGGAGTAGCTAACATGTGTACATAGAATGTCCAATTTACCTCATTTATTGCACTTTTTCTGGATTTTCAATTACTACAGTTGATTTGATTTCACTATTGGGTGATTCAGATGTTTTGTTATGTTATTGTTGACATCATTGAGGTTCTATTTCTGTTTCAACCTGATGAGATTAGGGTATTCCATCTCATGCATCATATAAGAACTTTCTATAAATCACACATCATTCATTCTTGCCATTCTTTTTAGGGTGCATTACTGATTGCATGTTGTTCTGATAGAAGTTGTTCTAGATATGCATTCTATTTTTTGATAGATACCTTGATAGAATACCTACTATTTAATAGGATATTTAATTGTGCACATTTTCATTTGAATGAATTCCAAAAATTGGTTCGAGTGGTGTTATGGCCCCTTAGGGATCAGAATTTGGTGAATTGTTGAACTGTTATTCTTGTTTATAACTTGTATAAGATTCCAGTCTTTGATTAGCGGTGAGTATGGGACCTCACAGATCAGAATTTGGCACTTTAATGTCCATTTCAATGTTTTTCTGGGTTCTGGTGTAGTTTCTGAGGCTTACTATCTAAGAAAACCCATAATACACAATGTGTATTTATGAATACATGCCATGTATCCTTCTGTTTGGGAAGGAAGTGTTTTTCTTAAGTACATGCTATGTACTGTATCTACACACCGTGTAGTCTCTAACCATGTTTTCTTCTGTGTGGGATGAGACAAGAGGTTGAGAAATATTTGGTGGAACATTTCGTTTACCAGACGTACACACCATGTCTATAGACCACGTGCCCAATCATGTGACCAATGGCAGGGGTGGATGAAATCCTTCTTGTACATGCCATTTCCAGAACAAACATTCCATGTAGTGTCAACTATGTCTCTGACCGTTTGTCTAACGACACAAGCGGTTTAAACATAAGTGGTATACGCTGTGTTCAAGGAGAACATGTCGTGTAGTGTTATTTTAGGAGAACAGTGTGGGTTTGTCATTTAGAAGAACTCTGGTAAGGGAAAATGATTCAAATACATGTCGTGTCTTTGGATAACATGTTATGTGTATGGGGTGTTACACGACTAGGGTTGGTAGGAGTACACGCCCATGTGAAGGTATAAAGGAACACACCGTGTAGGGGAAATACACACCATATATCCATGTTTTTGAAAACATGAATGATTTGTTTCTCTTATTCTTGTCCTACAGTTATAAGCTTCATTCCTTGATAATATTTCACTAATGTCTGATTTTGAACATCCAGAGTCATAGCACAGAGACATGCTCTATTTTTACTCCAGATTTAGGGCAGTGATTAGACACCGGACAAGGAAGATCAGGGTCTATCAGAAAATCATCCAGTCATTCTCATATTGGCACCATCCATTATCCCAGATATAGGTGTCAATGCACTGTTCTGAGAGGAATTCATGATGTTAATGTAGACCTTCAGGGGAGCACCACATCCTGCCCCGTCTATGGAAGAATTGATGCGGGTTTTTAGCAGCAGTATCCTCCCACATTCTCAGGGAAAGGAGGACCTCAGGCTAGATATCGATAGTTGGAGGCCATGATTTCAATCTTTGAGAATCTAGAGACGCCTCCAGAGCAGAGGGTGAAGCTCTCTATATATATTTTTCAGGATTCCACCCGGAGATGGTTCATGTGATCTCACAAGTGGGATTCCAGTAGGTTCTGGATTAGGATGTGTTACAGTGTGCCTTATATGATTATTTCTACCTATAGAATTAGAGGGATGATCGAGACCAAGAGTTCATGAGTTTGGAGCATGGTACTCTCTTTATTATGGGGTATTATTCTCACTTCACAAAGCTGGAACACTTTACATCCATTTTTGGAGGTGATGAGGCCTTCTTAGAAAGGAAGTTTGAGGATGATCCCAAGAATGATATACAATCATAGGAGAACATATTTAGGTTGAAATTCATCACATCTATAGTCAACTAGTCATAGATCATGAAGCATAATCTAAGGGATTCGGGGGCTGTGAGTCAGGGCGGCTCAACATCCAAAGTTGGTACCCCTGTGACTGATATTAGGAAGCGTTGTAGGGAGTCTACGCATAGAGATCTGAGTAGGAGCAATGCTTCATCTGGTATCCAGGTGGTGTGCTACATGTCTGGAAAGAAATAGAATATGAGGCCACATTGCTCGAGATACATAGTGGAGTGCCGAACTTACCGAATGATGGGTCATATTTTGCATTTCTATAAGTTCTTCTCACTAGTAGATGCTGATAAGAGTTCTGCTATGACTCCACATTCAAGAGCAGGACCACCAGTTTCTCTTAATTCTAGAAACTAGATTTCTTCTAGTCATTCAGGATGAGGTGGAGGTTGCAGACTTTGCAGCTAGTCAATAGGCTTTCAGTGAAAACAGAGTGGATTAGCTCAGGTTGTTTAGGTTGGGCCTTAGGGCTACGGTATAGGTCAGACTTTTACAGTGGAGCAGAACTAGCAGGAGCAGGATTGCGAACCCTCTACAGTTCGAGGTACGATTTTAGTTGACTTAGTTTTAGCTTATGCACATTTTGATACAGGGTCTTCCCAAAGTTTCATATATGTTATTGTTGTGGAAAAACATGGCCTCTGTATATTTTCTTCTACTGATGTCTTAACACTGGACACTCTGTTGGCGACCTGAACAACTAGTGTACATCAGTGCAAGGAGTGCCATCTTGAGGTTGGTGGGTGTTACTTCTTATGGGACCTTTATGTTTTAGAGATTATGGGCTATGATGTCATTATTAGGATGGAATGGTTAGTTCCCTTCCTAATAGATGTCAATTTCTATCGTCATAGGGTGAGTTTAACGTCACCAAAGGGTAGTTTGTTTCCGAATAAGGGAGAATGCGATGTTTAGGTGAGCAGAGTGGCACCCGAGCATCATGGGTTGGGAGGAGTTACAACACATATTACTAGTATCTATCTGGAAGACTAGGGGACTTCACAGTTGGACTTTCCTCCATTGGTTGATCATTTCAGGGATGTCATTGTAGAGTAATTTTTATGTTTTCCTCCAGAGAGAGAGGTGAAATTTTCTATTGAGATTATGCCAGGAGCAGCACCAGTGTACATTACTCCTTATAGGATGGATACACTAGAGTTACAAGAGACCAAGAAGCAGTTAGAGGAGTTACAGGTGAAGGGTTTCAACTGGACCAATACTTCTCCTTGGGGTTCGCCTAATCTATTTGTGAAAGAAGGAAAACAATACCCTTAGACATTGTGTGGATTATCGAAAGCTGAACTAGTTGATGGTCAAGAACAGATATCCCATTCCAAGGATTGATGATCTCTTTGATCAGTGTCAAGGACCCCGAGTGTTCTACAAGATTGACTTGAGGTCTAGTTACCATTAGTTGTGCATCAAACCATTAAATATACCTGTTACAGCCTTTTGGAGTAGGTATGGTCTATACGAGTATGTGGTTATGCCGTTTAGTCTCACGAACATGCCAGTAGTTTTCATGGAACTAATGAACTTAGTATTCCATCCTTACTTGGATTAATTCCTGTAATTCATCGTGGATGATATCTTGGTGCACTATCATAGTCGACACGACCATGCCACACATCTTGAGATCATTTTGAGTACACTGAGAGAGCATCAATTATATGCTAATCTCTCGAAATTACACTTCTGGATGGACCAAATTCACTTCCTGGTTCATGTTATCTCAAAGAAAGGAGTATAGGTAATCCCAGAGAATATAAGAGTAGGAGTTTCATGGGAGTAGCTGATGAACTCCTTTGAAGTACAAAGTTTTCTAGGGATGGATGGAAACTATAGAAGTTTCATACAAAAATTTTCATACTTAGAAGCACCACTAAAGGGCCTGACTAAGAAGTTTACGAGGTACATGTGGTCATATTCTCATGATTTAGCCTTTCAAGAGATGAATGTGAGGTTTACATCCGCAACAATACTAGTTTTTCCAAATCAGGGAAAGAGATATACTATTTACTGTGATGCATCAGGTATCGGGCATGGAGTAGTGCTTATGTAGGGAGAAGGGGTCATTGTGTATAGGTATTGGCAGTTTATTCCACATTAAAGGAATTACCCGAAACATGATCATGAGTTGGCTGCAGTTTTTCATGCTTTACACTATTGGAGACATTACCTGTTGGGAGAAAATTTTGTGGTTATCACCGACCAAAAAAGTCTCAAGTATATTTTCACTCCATGCGATCTGGATTTGATACAATGAATGTGGGTTGAGTACCATTAGTCTTTTGATTTTGAGGTTTCCTAGACACCTGGGAAAGGAAACATAGTAGCTGATGTGCTGATCAGGAGGACTCAGAGAAAGGCAGTTCCATAGGCCAGTAGTGAGTGGAAACTTATGGATCTATTATCTATGTTTCATTTGGAGGTGCATGACAGAAAGGGGAATACTTTTCTTTATTTTGTAGTTGTTACCCTTACTATTCTTGAACGAGTGAGAAGGAGGCATCTATCAGATTCAGAAGGACTATTCCTACAAAAGAGTTTGTTAGGGGAGGACCCTATTCCTAGATGGACTATAGTAGAAGATGAGATCTTTCATTTTCATGGGTTCTTATGGGTGTCAGTAGACATACATGAGGATATGATGCAGGACTTTAATTCCTCGGTTTGGGCCATTCATCCTACTGTCACCAAGATTTATCGAGATATACATCGTTAGTATTGGTGTCCAGGTATGAAGAGAGATATTGATAGGTTTTTCATGAGGTTTTACACCTATCAGTAGGTGAAGGTGGTGCATTAGCGACCAGTAGGGATTTTACAGTAGTTACCCATTCCCAACAAGAAGTGGATTGATGTCGCGATGGATTTCATGATAGGTTTACTGAGGTTGCCTTCAGGGAATGATACAGTATGGGTTGTCATTGACAGACTCACAAAGGTTGGTCACTTCTTTCTGATCAAGGATACCTTTATATAAATGATCTAGGATGGTTGTACATTTGAGAGATTGTATGTTTACAGGGAATTCCACTCTCCATTGTTTCAGAAATGGATGCCTGTTTTACTTCTCAGGTCTTGCAAGGATTACCGAGGGCTTTGGGTACATAGATAATCATGAGTATAGACTACCATACCCTGACAGATGGCTAGTCTGAGCATATGATACAGGTGATGGAGGAAATGATTCAAGAATGCATCTTAGATTTTTGAGGTTCTTGTGAGAAACATATACCTCTTGTAGTGTTTTCCCACAATAACAGCTTTCAAGCAACTATACAGATATAACTTTATGAGGCTTGTATGGTAGGACATACAAATCACCCTTTTGTTGGATGGAGGTAGTAGAGGCAGCAATGCTCAGACCTCATCTTTATTAGGAGACCACAGAGTAGGTGGAGTTGATTTGGAAGAGTATAGATACTACACAGTCATGACACAAGTCTTATGCTGATTGATGGAGATGACCTCTAGAGTTTAAGGTTGGAGATTATGCTTTTCTACGTGTCTCAACGAGGTTGGGACACAAGAGGATTAGGTGATAGGGAAAGGTTTCATCGAGATACATCAGTTTTTTTGTGGTTTTGGAGAGAGTTGGCCCGGTTTCCTATCAGCTGTAGTTACATTATAGGTATTAGGCTATTCATGATGTCATTCATGTTTCTAATCTATGATGTTACTTCTCAGGCTTGTCTCATGTTTTTTAACCCAAGGATGTTGAGTTGGAGTTGAACAAATCATTCAAGGAGCATCATATCTAGATTATTTATCACAGTGTGAAGGTTTTTTGCCGCCATTATGATACTCTAGTACGAGTGATATGGTAGCACGAGCGAGTACAATAAGAGACATGGGAGAGGGATGCCGATGTAAAATCACAGTGGCATGAGTTATTAGAAGATTATTCTCCTATTCAACCCTGCTAGGGAAATTCGAGCAAGAATTTTTTTAGGGGGAAGATTTTAAGAACTAAAACCTTCTTTTTTGCAATGAGTTATTATTTTCTGGTGTTTTTTGGAAAATGAAGAGAATATAGAAATTTAAGGATTACACGCTGTGTACTTTGGAGTACATGCCATATACCCGGTTGCTGCGAGTGACCGTGTACTGTCGTGTAACGACCGAGTACATGGACACGTGGGGATGACCTAGAGATCGCCTAAAGAGAGGCCCATTAAAGGAATATACATGGCGTGTACTTTCAAAAGACACACTATGTAGTTTTCTTCGCATCTCGTTCACAGAAACCCATTATTCTTAGCCCGTCTTGTCTAGGACCGACCAATGCCAATGATTATTCTCCGAGTCCCTAACCCACCATCTGATCTCCAAATTGACCGCTGTCGAATGCTTTGGAATCACCACGGTGAGTTATTCCTTCATATAAAGCCTTGATCCCTAATTTATCTCCTTTTGTGAGATATTCCTAGTTTAGTGTTTTTGACATTTTTTTAGATCTACTGAATTGTAGGTCAATTATTGGGCCGACACCAGGGTATATCAATCGTACGACGCTGAGGTAGGTGGTTTGTATATTTTCATAGTTATTATTTTTATATTATGTTAAAATGTGCCAATACCTTGGAAGAGGGTATTGTGTGTTTAATAATTTTTTCCTTTTTGATGCCTACTATGACTTATGTGCCTGAGTAGAGGTGGTTTAATTGTGAATAGGGTTATTTTTCCTTGATATGTATGTGCTTCCCATGTTTGTTGTGATATTGACCGTTTGGTCAAGCTTTGCCGGTTAGGCTGCTTGTTTTCCATGATTAGTGTTTTTAGGATGTAGTGATATTATCTAATGTTGTTTTATGCTTTTATCTGTTTAGCCAACTTGATCTTGAATTATTTTTTCCATGTTTTTCTTATGATATATTTTGGATATTGAATATATTTTTTTCATTATTGATTTACACATGGATGTGGGAACCTGGTGTAGTTAGACCACAGCGGGAATATATGGTGAGTGCTTCCCCAGAGTGTCTGTTTACTTTTACGTTGCAAGACCATAGGGGGGATGGACATTGTGCTCCTTCAGAGTTTCTGTAGATCCATTTTGTGAGACCAGAAGGGGAATTGAACATTGAGTGCTTCCTCAGAGTATCTATAGTTACCGATATGTTACCACATAGGTAATTGATAGTGAGTGCTACCTCAAAGTGTCTTTTCTAAAGCTGAACCAGAGGGGTTAGACTATGGGTATATCCCAGAGGGTTACTTGTGTTTGATTTGTTAAACTAGAGGGGTTATTAAGTGAGAAATTATTAGAAGTTTAAATGTATATTATTAGATTCTTACATGATATATGAAAATAAAAGAAATTAAAACTATAGGGTTGTTTACTTTTGAGAACTTTTTTGTTTACTACTTCATTTTGCTTGTTGCCTTCCAAATATATTCCATGACTATTAAGCACATATCATTGGGAAGTTTCCTAATGGGATTCGTCTCACACCCTTTTTGGGTCATTATTTTGGGCCAAAAATGATTATATTGTTGTAGGTATATATAAGGGAATGCACCCTTATACGTCAGGTACTTGACGACTGTGGATCTAGAGACCATCAGACCATGTTGAGGCTTGTGATGCTGCTTGAGTATATTCGTTTTCATTTTTTACTTTGGATTAGTATTTTATTCCATCAGTGTGACTTGTTTGGATGTTTTCCTAGGAATATGTATCATGCATCATTAATATATGTTCTCCAATTGTTTATTATTTTCAGTCATCAACTCTTTCCTTTGGTATGGTATTATTACTGCTTTCACTATTGTTATCTATTTGTTTCTGCTATGTTAGTCTGCCAATGAGGGAATAGTCTCCCCACTATCACACCCATGAACCTCACTATGAGTAGGCAACCTCTGGAATTCGGGGAAATATGCTTGAGTCCATGTGACCAACCGGGTACCGGGAACCTCTAGGCAGCACCTAAAACCGGGATGTTACAACCAATGTAATTAAAAATCCATTTTAAGATATGTATGGGTAAAAATTATCTTATCCAATATGATTTATAAAAATTTTAGGATTTTTCAACACATATATAATTAGTTTATCCCCTTATCAATCCATTTTACCTTTACAATAGTAGCAATGTTTTACCATTGTTACTATTCATATTAAAGAAAAATGTAATTGAACTATTTAAAAAAATATGAATTCAGATTACATAAATGGGAAAAACTTATCAAATTTAATTCCGTTACGTTTTTTAATTTCAATTTAAACTAATCATATAAAATGCATCAATTTTTTTTTTGGATAAGTTCAAGTATAATCATAACACAAAATTTATTATTATTGAATTACTAGTAAAAACAATTAAATTAATTATAAATTAATTTATTGAATACATTCAATTCACATTTCATTAAAAATATTTATTAAATACATATTAATTAATCTTATTAATATAAAAATAAATTTTGTTCATCAAACAATTTTTTTCAGAAAAACATTCTTTTTTACCTTCAGATGGCTTTAGTTTTATTTACAACTAATTGATAACAAATAAATTAATTTTATTAATTTATGAAAATATTTCTTTTCATAAGTTTCATAATATGAATTATTTTTAAATAAAACATACATTAAAAAGTGAATTCTCATAAAAAATACATTTAAATGGTTTTTTTGGGATGAATAGTATTTACTAAATGAACTTGAAATTATTTTCTACAATTATATAACACATATTGTGATTCATTTTAAAATTTATACAAATTATTCAAATATTTATAGGGTTTTTTTCTTTTGAAGATAATAAATTCAATTTTTTATTGAATTTAAACATACTCTAAAATTCTGATGTTTAATATAATGCATTCCCAATGTGTGTTTATTGATGCCAAAACACTAGGTGCCAGTCAATAGAGATTGGGAATCCCCATATAGAAAATCATTTATTTGATTAGGTTCTAACATTATGGGTATAATATAATTTTTATAGATTAAATGATTTCAATTACTAGTTTTTTATGATACATGTGAACAATAAGTTAGATTAGACATAGAATTATTGGAACAAAGGAGGTAGATACATAAGAGTTTCTATAAAACACATTGGGAACCATTACATTGGTTATCAGGGGAAGTTTTGGATTTTAGGATTTATTTTATAATTATATGAAAGAGTTAGTATTGATTTTTTTTAAGAACTATAGACATGATTTAGACCTTGCACCAAAGCTATAACCCTTGGAAAAGAATGGAGTGTTTTTGTTTCCCTTTTTTCTTTGTAGTATCATGTAATCACCTATTTTTTATAAAAATTATTTTTCTAAAATTGGTATTATTTATTAGTTTGTGATTTTACAAATTATTTATTTTATGTATTACCATTCCTCCTTGAAGAACTTTTATGCACCCTCTATATGGAGCTATGAATATCTTTCAACGTGATAATACCTTATTTGATTTGAATCTCAAAACAATATTTACTTGGTATTTCTTCCCATGAAAAATGTAGCTATAAATGTCTATATAATTTTTATTAATTCAAAATGTTTATTAAAACATTATGGAATATTTTTAAAAGTTTTTTTTATGTTTTTATTATCTCTACTAAAATGGTTTCAATGGATAAATTCAAATATCAAAGAATCAAAATAGTCTATGGGAATAAAATATGATCTCAAGTATTCTTATTTAATCTTAAAACTTATAAAATGGGTTTTTACTAACCATTTTTAGTGGTGATATATTAGGTGGGAATAAAAGGGATAATTAGCGCTTTATTCATTCATGGTGGAAGGTATATTAGCCTCTCCTAGAAGAAGAATTGTGATGAAACAAGAAGTAGAAGTAACATTTTAACTAGGAATCTCTCCTAGATTTTATCATTGGATATTTTGGATAGTAGTTCCCTTATCTAATATCTATGTGTATTGGTAAGGAATAGTCATTATTATTCCTCTATATTCCCTAATGATACTCCCTTATGTGTGAATTCAGACTATCCATTGAAAATTTTAAAAGGTAACACCTCTTCTTGATGTATTATAGGATCATAAACATATAGAGGATTAACCATATATTATAATTCTCCTTTGGTGATGGAGGCTTAGTCACTTAGGGTTACATGAAATATTGGTTATTTGTACGAGTATATTTAGCTGACCTATAAGACTCAGTCTAGTTGTATGACTCACACTCATTAAAAGGTGAGGTAATTGCATACAGAGGAGATTGTCTTTAAGGGGACTGAAGAAGGACCATAAATGGTGGGAGGTAAAATTCTCACTATATATTATATTTTTACCAATCTATTTGATATATGTTTCACCCATTCATTTATATCTTCCAGTATGATTAAATTATTTATACTCTCAATTGAGGTCCTAGCTTATGTTTGATGGATATGGATACCTTTGGAGAATATGAATGATAAAGGAATTCAATTAATTTATTGTGTCATATCCATAACATATATAGAGATAACATGGGTTATTCTTAGTATTGGGATGAATTTTTTGATATAATTATTGGAATGAATTAGATGTCTACATTCACGAACCATGTTGAATATTATAGTCATATTTTCACATTCACTACCATCATGTAGATTTCCCATGTGTTGTGAGGTAAATATAACCCTTTTCTTTATTTGGTTGGACAACCTATTCCGGGTTTTGGGAGATTAATATGATCAACTTTAGTTAATGATGTTTTTGGGGACTTTGGGTGTTTGATTCCATAAATGTTTAGAGAATTTCCATGGTTTTTCTAAATAAATTCTCTTGTTTACCCACAGGGATAGTATTTGAATTTATGATTTATTTTGTACATGGGAAACATCTGATCTATTTACCATATAATTTTATATTCATTTTTGAATTAAAAGAGTTGATTATTTAGTTGTATGAAATAGAAGCTAAGGGATTAATCATCCCTAGTGTCTCACCCTAGGATACACTATTTCTTTTTTAAATGAAATTGGATAGGATCCTATTATTAATCATTTATTTTAAAATAATGAACTAGTTGAGTATTAATAATAAATAACACTTTCCCTATATTGGCGTCCTATTAAGTCATCTAAGGGGGAATGGTGGTTCACAAAGATCAATGACCAATTAGGATATCATAAAATTAGAGAAACATCTTCTAGTATTCATAAGACATATTTTATGAGATGGTTTGACCAATTTTCATACATGGTCCCAACACTCTAACTATATTCATGGAACTAATGAACAATTAATTTCATATATATATATATATATATATATATATATATATTTTCACCTTTGTTGTGGTATTTTTCAAGGAATTTTTTGTTGTGATGACACAATTTGTACTATGGAAGATATTGGAATATTTTAAGGAATATTTTTAAAGACAGGTGTTGAGTTAGCATGGAATTTCTAGGCCCATAAAGCCCTAGTGAAGTGATATAAGGTATATTAAATATAAAATATCACATACACATAGTTATTTGAAAATAATACAATAACTCATGAATAGTTTCACCAATGGTAATTCTGATACTGACATTGATTATATAATGTTGGTCTTACCCTAGGCATGATATAATGTTTTTTGTTTCAGGTGGTTCATTTAAGTGGGTCGTGGGAAGAAATTGTAAAATAAATAAGTAAATTTATTTAGTTGTTAATTATTTTTTGGCCAAATCCACCTTTTAAAAACCATATTATAGTTGATTACCTAAGCTTAGAAATATATCTCTTGAGGGAATGAGTTGATTTAGAGATTGTGTGTTGAGATCAATTTGAGATGACATTCATGGATGTTCATGGGACTGAGTATCAGTTACCGTGAGGATCATTATCAGTGGAGGAGCACATGGATCTTAAATAAAATATGACCTATAATTGTTCATCATCATAAATCCTTCCAAACATGAGATATAATGTTGTTTTTTGTATTTTATCCTTATTGGTTTATCCCATGTTTAACATGAGTCAATAATTCCAAAAAGATTTAATCATGAATCAATAATTTATTTATTGGTATTAATTTATCTTCCTAGAATAAGGTTGTATGGTTTATTGACTTCCCCTTATTTAGATTCAACTCCATTAAATGATTATACTTGAACATATTTAGACCAATCCAATAAATGTAATAGGTTAATTACTCACATCTATGTTTTTTGGTTTTCTATCACTATTATTTGTGCATTCACAACAATATTCATTTGACCAGGGGTTCGATAAATACCCAGTGAAGGATCATTACGATATAATTCCATGGAATAGTAGATCATTACTGTGGAGTTGGGATTGAAATAAATGGTCCGATATGCATTCAAAAAGATGATAGATGATTGATTTTAGATTTGGAGATCCTCAGTTCATAGATTTTGTTGTTCGGATTACATGGTGTGGCAGAGGTGTTTCTAAATTAGATTTGATTGTTGGAATATAGTAATAATTCCAAACCAAGATTATTTGAACCAAGATATGTGTTTATCAGTGGTTATTATTTAGGAAATAATTTGTCTATTGGTATGGGAAAGACATGTAGAATATTCTTGATTTTTTGTGAAAATCAGAATTACATGGTGTGTAGTATAAAAGAACACATGATCTGTAGTGTATTATGTGAATCATATATTGTTTTCTTGTAGAGGTAAATATCACATACCATTTTTGGTTCTACAATTCATGTTAAATTTATCCAAAAATCTCATCAATTAAAGCGGCTACAACCCCAGGAGGCCATGTGAACACACGCTTTGTGGTGAGATCACATGCCATGTAACCTAGATTGCTTAATGTGTACATGGTGTACATGACCAAGGAGATATATTACCCCACAAGTCATGTTGTGGGATCAAATTTGGTGTAACATGAAATAATCAATGTGTATATAGAGTACATTACTATAATACCATGTGGCTATAGACCTTGTGTATGTTACAACACACACCATGTACTTTGGAGGGTATATGGGCATGGTCATATGACACCCATCGAGTGACATCCCAAACCCTACATTCCATGTAAAATTATATAAAACTTGTGTAATTTAGAGATTACATGATCATGGGTCAGGAAAAAGTTAGTGTACATGGGCGCACCCTTATAAAATAATAACATTTCAAACTACATAGGATTGAGTAGATTTCACAATTAGTTTTAACATGAAATCTATAGACTGTGTACCCCAAGGGACACCCAGTCTCTTTGGGATAATTTTTTTTCATGTGAGAATGATACATGGGTAGTACTAGGATTAGTAAGTCAAATAATGTACCCCTAGATAGATTCTATTTAATCTTTAAAGGGTATTTTAGTTCACTTATTATTCTCAGTTCAGATATTGTGTGAGATTTGGTGAGTTTCCATAGACTGTTTTAATGTGGGTGTATTCCCTTGGTCCATCCAACTGAGGGTATATTGAAGTATGATGTCTTGTGCATATAATGTAACCCCCTCTATGAGATTAGTCTTTGAAATAGTTTTTTAATCCTTCTGTGTGACTCAGGGTCATTCCTCTATAATTTCTTCTTTTTCTCTAGGCGGTGTTTGAGGAATCATCATGAACATATTTTATGGGTATATGATCCACTAATTAGAGATTTATTTGTGGTTTGGAATTATATACCTTCGAGATCTTGGTTTAGATCCCCTATCTATGTATTGGTGTCATCCTAGTCACATTTTGGGTCAGTTATACCCTATATGTCATGTTTTTTTATCACATATTTGTGTATCAGTATTTGTTTTCATATGATATGGTGGAGTTTGATCATGTGTGGTATCTTAGATGAGCTCTCTCATTTTCCTTTTTTGTTTATTTTTAGAAAAATATAATGAGTTTTATTTCTTGATTTGAATCATTATTATATGACGACTCGATATGTGAGACCTCATTGATGAGTTCTATTAAAGATGGTAGGTCTTATAGAGTGAGTTCTCTAGGATGAGTGTTATCTTGAATCTATATTAGAAATCCTAGGCTGTTTGTGAGGACATGAACTCACCTTGATACTTAGTGCACATCTTGAGAATTTATAGGTTATTTTTATTATATATTTTTATGTATCACATTCTGATTCATCTATATTCAGGGTGATATGAGACTACTCTAATTGATTCTTAGTGATTAGTGAATTCTTGGTGCCTTATAGGGTATGTTGGTATCTAACCCTATATAGGATCTTCCCACACATGTCATGTCTTATGAAGATTATAATATTATCATGGGATTCCTAAGAGTAAAAATAACAAGTGGAGATTATTAGGATATTATTTAATCTCGAATGAAGTTAGATGGATCCTAGTGTTAGTTTTTGGGTAGATTTACCTAGTGTTGTCTATAAGATGGGTTCTTTTCCAGTTTTGATGGGATTTAATTTACCCTTTTATTTTACTATACAAACTTTTGCACTCTAATTTGGGATAGTTGTTATTAATACATTTATTTTATGAGTTTTCTTCCTTCATGAATTATACTACTATTTGGAGATGTGTTAACATATACAGATACGTAAGGATAAGTCTTCCCATTTTTGGGATTTTCCTCCTTAGTGCAAGTCACTAGAAGATGGCCTATTGGAGGGGGTATATGGATATTATTCTCAGCAAACCATCACCTAGGAGGGCCCTGGTGGGTTGGTTCCTAATATTGTGGTATCATAGGAGGTCATCATAGTACCAAAGTTTGGAGAATGTCTTTCTGTGATGTTTGGATCGGTAAATAGGGAAATATTATTAGTGTCTCATGATTATATTTCAATCTAGGGAAGCTCGTGTTGGTATTTCAACCAACATATCCACTCATAAGGACTATGAAAGAAATATTTTTGTCTGAGAACATGTATAAATCTTTTTCAAATGAAAACATTGGTAAATGTATTATATAATAATTGGTTATGGTTCCATGTCCTTCTTGATTCATCATCCAAAATATTCTATTTTGATCATGGTGCATCTTTTCTATATATGGATTCATTCATGATTAAATCCATTTGAGATTTTGTAGTATGATCATGGTTATGATCATCTTGGGGATGATGCTTTTGTTTTTGGATATGTTGAGGAAGTAATTCCTCAGGTGGATTGAGAAAAATGTTTTCAACCTTATGAAGCATGTTAACATACCTTCGATGCGTAAGGTGGATGATCCCCATCTGGTTGAGTAGAAGTTTGTTTTGGTAGTACCAGTGGATAATATTCCTATACGGAGGGCATTTCTTGAGTTCCAGATATAGTGATCACCCATGTTTCATTGTGATTTAGACCCCCCATCCACCTTCTTATGGGGTATGGAATAACAGTGATCCTATTATGTGAATATTACTAATGGTTAGGACCACTATTAATGGTGATCTTGGTGTTGAGTCTTCTCCAAGGTGACATGGTGAACTGGAATAGATCTAAGTTGGTGATGTTTAACATGTTAGCAGACATGAAAGGATTGGGAAACTTCTCCCACGATGTAAAATTCGTGTGTTGTGATCCAAAACTATATAGTAGAGTTAGTACTTCCCAAATAAGATAATGTTGAGGCATGAAATATGATTTCCTTTGAACTATATATCTAAGATAATTTTTGGATTTTTAAATGTGTTAGAGGGGGAACTGGTTGTGATGAATAGGTTGGAGAGGGAAATGATAGAATTAGGGAGTAGCAGTTTATTTCTCCTTGGATTATAGTGTGGTTCAATATATTCCATGTTTCTTATCTCCCCCAGCTACCGTTTTAATATATAGTCTCCATAAAAATTCATAAACATACCCCGAATTTAAGACAAAGCAATACCAGTGGATCCTTTTATATATAATCATTATTTAGAGTCTCATACAGAAATGATAAGTAATCACACACTTATTTCAAATGGTTTACCATGACTCTACTATAGTAGGGAACCTCTAGTAGTTTTTTTAATGGATGTTAGACCCAATGATGTATTCCTTGTAATATAATGTTTTCCTACTATCCATTCCCATATGACATTGACCAACAAGGTTCATAGTGTTTCCATGTATTTGGGATTGAATATTACTTGGCAAGGAGGAATCCCAAGTAGAGTAGGATGAGTTCATATATTGTAGGATACAATAAGATTAATTCATGGATAGTTTGGACCTTGAAGTACTGTATACTGTGAGATTTTTTTTCTGTCTGATGTTAGAGGATTATATAGATTCCATCCCCAAGGATGTTTCATGTTTATCACCAAATAGAATATCTATTTTCTACTTGAATCTACACCATGGGATAGACTGATATTTCTACCAACATATTATATGACCCCATAGATCTATGGGTGCTAAAAGTGTATTTGGTAGATCTTTAAATGTAGGGATTCATAAGACCTAGTGTGTCATATATGGAATTCTATTATTGTTCTCCTTGAAGGTAGAACTGAGAATTAGGTTAGGTGTAGATTAATGTAACTTTAACCAAGTGAAACAATAATGAGTATGCACACCCTAGAATTTAGTACTACTTAAACCAGTGGTTAGGGAAAAATTGGTTCTAATAGTATGACCTCAGGATGGGTAATAACCATTTATAGGTTTGAAAAGAGTTATACAGAAGGTTTCTCTCTAAAGATATTGTTGATGATTTGATTTCATATTTGTAACTTTTTGTTTGTTGGATTCCCCATCAATGGTTGCAAGACTTATAAATCTGGTCCATCAAAACTTATTATATTAGTTCATGTTAGTCTACATTGATGAAATTGTAGTGTACTTAATTCATGAGAAGAAGGGAACAAGACACTTTAGGATAGTTCTAGACCTGGTCTATGTGTACAATATTTATGGGAATCCTTGAAAGTATAAAAAAAATCTTCAGGAGGTCCACTTCTTAGGATATGTCTTCTAAGACATGGGATTGACAGTGGACCCTAAAAAGGATGAGAAAGTACTAGCTTGAGACCCACAAGAGGTCTTGGATATATCGGAAGACATTCATAGTGATGTTTTTTCTGCTATTTTTGAGTATGGTGTTTTATTAGTTGGACTCATTTTTATTGATCCTTATATAAACGGTAGATTTAAGGTATCTCTAGCTGATGGTTTTCACTGCTCCTCTTCTTCAGTATGTTTGGGAGCCATAATTTGGGGATATTTTTTAGGAGATATTATGTAACTAGATATGAATTATAAATGTTCTTAAAATAATTTCTGGAGGTAGGATGCATGCCATCCTTGTTCTAGGATGGATGTTTACACCAATAATTTTGCGAGAGAAGATTCTGATGAGGTTTCATGCTTTCCCTTAGCAATAATTATAGTATAGGTAAGGATGTAACAGGATTATTTGGTATTTGGTTGGGTGGCCATGGATGTTTAATTGGGATTACTATGTTTAACTCTTGACAACTAAAACATCCACAGGTGAAGACTGAGGTTACCAGATGGAAGTTGTAATGGGATTGTATCTTTACATTTATCATTATGGGTATTTCACTATCAATGAGAGTTCATGATTATAGTTTATTGATCGTAGATAGACTCAGCATGTTTGACCACTTTCAAACCATCCGAGACAAGATCATAATAGAGAGTTTAGGATGAATGTGTGTGAAAGATTTAGTATAAATTCATGTAATTCCCTCGATTATTGTTCTAGATCTTGATACTCACTTCAAATCATGATTATAAATAGGATTGAAGAGAATTTTGTGACTCTATTTCATTTGAGTGAAAAGATTCTACCCAAGATAGATGGTTGGCTAAAGGGAACCATTTTGGTTCAATTGAACATGATTTAGGTTTGCATGTTAGTTATGGTCCATAGGCGGGAGGATCATCTTACATCAATGAATTTTTCATATCCCTATAGTTACCACTCCATTACCATTGTACAACCATTCAATTCCATGTATGGGAGACCCTATAGGTCATCATTGTGATAATTACAGCTAGTGACTGAAAAAATTTATGGGCCAAAATTTGGTGCAATGAATAGTTGTAAAAAGGTTATATTCATCTAGATATGGGTGGGGACATCCTAATGATGTTAAGAGTATTTTGTGCACCAAAAATGGTGGCCTTTGGAGATTTATGAGGAGATCATGGTTTTGATAGATCTCACATCGTCTAGGTTTATAATTTTTTTTTGAGGTGATATTCTATCTATGACGTTGTTGATCCCTTTTCCTAACATTACATTGTGTTAGTGAGGTAGTGTAATACTGGAAACTGTGACCATACATTATCAAGGTGTACAGTGTGTTCAATTTTTTATAGATGAGGAGATTTGTGCATGAATCATTTCTTGATGTCAACTATGATGAGATGGAAATTGAGGGTAGAGTTACCATTTTGAGGAGTTCGAGGAGTACATGGTCCTTTAGGAAACAAAAAGAGTATACCCTTCATGGTAACGTCTTCCCACATGGGTATGAATTTATGGTGAACATGTGAACCTTTAGGTGATCTCATGTCAGTGGGAGACACCAATGGGAGTATAACATCCTCAATTGTGTGTGATTTTTTCACTTTATAAGAAGAAAACACATGATGGTGGGGATAATTTAATGACTATGTTCTTTCCATTTTAGACAATGGAACTTTTAATGTATATTTTCAAAGCTAGGCACTGAGTTAGCAATGAATTAAGGGGATTGAAGAGCCTCAGTGTGCTGATATTAAATATATTAAATATTATATAAAATTTCATGTGTGGGGATTGCATGATGTGTAATCTAGGAGACTCAATATGTATAGGGAGTACATTCCTGATATTCCATGTTCCAAAATTCTAAGTGATGGGATCACATGTCGTATAACATATATTTATTAATGTGTACATGGGGTACAAACCCAGGAAGCCATGTGAACCCACACATTTTGTTATGGGATCACACACTATTTTACCCAGATGGATCGACATGTGATGGGAGTACACTCTAAGGAGTCTATTTGGACACACATTCCGAGCATGGAAGGAAAATTCCATTTACTCAATAAGGTATATAGATATGGGAAGATAGAACATTCTGATTTTCATCCCGACCCATACCCACCATGTAACTGGCATTATACCCCATGTATTTTAGAGAGTACAAAGAGATGGGTCCTTAACAAGCTATTGTACACAAACATTCCCTAAGCACATTATAATGTGGCATTATACAAATTTTATACAATATAGAATGATGTGTGTTGACTTAACATCTACATGACGTGAAACCATAGGGAAACTCTGTGTATTTTGGAGAAATTAATTCCACGTAAGAATAGGACATGTGTAGTTCCAGGTTTAATGATACATGTTGTGTACTTATATAGACATGTTTTTTAACCCATATAGGTAATGATGTATATCTTTTCTGATAAGTTAATCTATTGTATGATCTTGGGTGAGTTTCCCTTGATTTTTTCTGTGTTGGTGTGTTTCCTTGGTCCATCCCAATGAGGGTTGTAAGATCCTAACAATATGAATATTCCTCATGCTTGTTTGTAGGTACAATTTTACACTTATTTTATTATAAATTTATTGGGAATTTAGTTGGATTTATTTCATGTGAAATCAAAGATGCTTGGAAGCCCTTGGGGATATTCATGGTTGGAAAATTGTTAGGTTAAAACATACAATTTACCCTAGGAAACTATGTGCCCTATTTCGGAGGCATAGAAGGTGTCACATTATTGGAACATGTTTTGAACATACCAAGTAAACTACCTCCCCAACCCCTACACCCTCCAACAGATTCAATTACTATGGTTGGGAAATCATTCTCTAACCATGAGATACTCAAGTGAAACCATGGTCCCCATATATAGAGGTGCATGGTTAAGGTTCAAGTTTTGGAAAATCATGTTCCTCCTCCTAGAAAACCATGCACATGAGTTTTAATTACCCATAAATTTTATTCAAAATTCTAAACCCACTTGGTTTTAACCCACATTTTCCCTAATTAGAACTAAGAAAGTTCCTTCGATTTTGGATGCTATTATGAGGATTCTGAGGCTCCACTAACTCTTTTATTGATCAATATAATATTTTATTAAAGGACCATATACACTAAAATATGTAATTTATTCCCCATTTGGGTTCCCTTCTATCCCGTATCTCTTTTCCAATGAAAAGGAATGATTTTCCTCCTTTGGATATGGTTTAGATCTTGGTCTTAATGGATCTGAATACTTTGGATCTTGACCTTATTTATTTATCCTAGATCTTCTATTACATGTGGTTTTGATCATTATAGATCATGTTTGGATTTTTGTTTGGATAATGCTCATTAATGATCTTGATATAGGTGGTATAATTGTAATTTCCACAGTCTTGATATTAGTTAGGTCTATGAAATTGGGAAATTGTAATTGGAATATTATGAAATTGTATTCTAATTTGAAATAACCATTTGGATCAATGTGAGATTATGAAATTGATTGAATAATGGATTAATAAAATTGATTTATTTATTGTGTCGTGAAATATATGGAAAACCTTGGTGCGTGATAGTATATTTAAAGGCATGATTTATAAATAATTGGTAGTTGATTAATAAATTTATTTAGTAGATTGAATATTGAATTTTGGAAATGGTTTATATATGGGTTGAGAATGTGGAATCCTGAAATGTGATGCTTTTGATTGATTTTTTTTGGAAAGGGAATGCTTCTCCAAATACCCTCACAGTGCCTGAATACTACTCTACTACCCCAATATATATATGTATTTTACATGATCATTGGGTTTTGGGATATGGCGTGTTACTCCTAATACCCATGGGGTCCCAAACTGATGTTCTAGGCCCCAATTATTTAATGTGAAATTGGAATTAAATAAATAATGGGAAACCATGATGTAAATAAAAGTGATATCCCTTGGTGGATTGTTCTTATTATAGAATTTTCCAAAGTAGGTGTTATTGGTTTGGGTGTCATCGTGGAAATGGGGGTTAATGTGGTTTATTAAACACAACTTTATTTTGAAAACCATATACATTATCATTATAATTTATTCTTTATACAACAACATATATTTCTATAGACTGGATATTGTTTTATATTTCATTGGGGGTGGCCTATTGAGTTTTACTAACACCCAACTCATTATTCCAGATCAGTAATCAAATATAATTCATGTTTATAAGATAAGACAAGGGAAGGAGACTAATGTTAAATGGCTGAGCTGGGGTGGATCGTGGATGAGGGAACTATAAATGATTTCGGTACATTCATGGGAGTTTTTAATGTATTTATTATTTGTTTACATTTGAATCTTGACCCATATATTGTATGAAATATAAACTACTTTGGATTTAATTTTTTTCCAATTTTGGGAGTATTATTTTATGTTGCTTTTATTATTGTGGTATAATTATATTTTTTGTTGTTGTTTATTAAAATTTGGATATCCAATATTAACTACCTCTATTGTGATTCTTTGATAAATAGGTTATATTCTCCCCATGATTTATATATTAGAATGTCATTACTAGTCAGAAGACACTGGCATACAGGTATACATTAATGAGGTTATTTAACTTACCAGCTTGGGGCTCTAACATCTGGAACCAAGGATTGGTTGTTACAACGTTATATTATAGTAGTTTTATTTTCATTTCATTTTAATTAATAAATTTTAATGGTATAAAAGAGACTCGGTTGAGTCAGGCCTGGTTTATGATCTCATGTATGGGAATGGCTAACCAATGTGTGGGGGGAAAACACAAGTACCCAGGGTGGGGATGATGTTATTAATGTTTTTTGTTATAATTCAATGTTTTTTCACCTAGAGTGATGCACTTGTTGTATGGTGTTATTATTTTACTAATATTTTTATTCATTTCCAATTATGGAATGATATTTGGGTATACATTCATCATTCAAGGAATATAGTATTTTTTGGGACATGCATCATTTTTTGAGCACATGGAAAAGAAGGTTTTGGGTCAGCTATTAAAATGAATTTTTTATTATTTATATGATCAATTTAAGATAAAAAGGTGCATAATATGAAATTGATAAACTATAAATGGTTCTAAATTTTGTAAATTTAAATGTATAAAATGGATGTCTAATGATAAACTTGATTAATAAAAATGTTTTACCCAAAGTTATCCATGAACGAGATGAGTGATGAATGGGGGTACTGTTAGTACCACAGTTTTCGAAGTACGTCAGGGTTTTGAGGATGAATTATTACACATTTATGTGAATTCATACTTCTAAAATATTTTATATATGTGTCATGTGTCCTAAGACATGTGTTTTTTATTTTAGACAAATGACTCCATGAAGTCAGTTGTTTATAATATTGAAGGAGAATATTTTTAAAAATGATCCTATGGTAGTGGAACATGAGGCCCTATTAGTTTCTAGTGAAGGTATAGGAGAGAAGTTCGATTGGAACTTTGATCACTTTATGAGGTTTATTGAGAGATAACAAGGGAAACCTGTGAGAAATATGTATGACTTGACACAAGAGTTCTAGTTGCAGCATCCTTATTCCTTCACAATAGAGGGTGGACCTGAGGAAGCTAACGTATGGATTGAGTACATTCAGTTGATCCCTGATCATTTAGATAATCCTATAGAGAAGAGAGTCAAGCTAAAAACTTATATTTTGTTGTTGTCAAGTGAAGCGTTGTTGGGATATCCAAACTTCAGATGACAATATGGAGAATATGGAGTGGAAAAAATTATAGGATATGTTTTGAGATCACATTTACCTTGATATAATCAAGAAAGAGAGGGAGGTTGAGTTTATGAAGTCGACCCAGGGGATTATGTCCATGAAGGACTATGTTATTTAGTTCCCTAATTTACAATTCTTTGTTCCATTTTTGACAAGAGATGAGGAAACTATAGTGAAAAATTTTCTAAATGGAAATAAATGTGAGATCAAGTCATGTGTCAACATGTTTAGGCTGAAGAAGATTTTCAAGGTGGAAAATTAGGATCTCATTACATTGGGGAACCTGAAAAAGGATTCCATTGAAATGCAGGTATTTTTTGTTGGATGAATAGGAGGTACATCATTCGAGAGTAAGAGCATCACTTTAATAATATCCACCAGGGAAATAGAAACCAGAGTGGCCATCGAGATGGATCAACTGCTCATATTAGTATCCAAATTTACTTCCACCAGTGTTATAGGCTGGGTCAAATTTTTAGCCGGTGTCCCGAAACACCCGTAGAGTGATGATCTTGTAGTAGGATGAGTCAAATGTAGAGGTGTTGAAGAAACTCTTGTAATATGGAAAATGAAGGAGAATACAAAGAGATTAATATTGATAAAAGGGGTTTTGAACCCCATTTGAATTAGGAGTTTGGAGTTTTTCTAGCCATGGAAGACGAGATAGTGTATGTGGTACATTAGGGAATGAGTTCCCATATCAACAATGTGGTCCATCCCAAGGGACATAGATTGTTGCACATGGAATAGGGGAAGATAAATTGCATACAATTTATCCTAAACTTTTGGATAGTTATGTAGGGCCATCGAATATAATAGGTACTATTATTTTAGATTCAATTATTTTTGGTGCCTTATTTAATACTGGAGCCTCTCATTATTATATATCTGCCCAACTTTTTGATGGTTTGATTCTAACGTTGATGTTCGTGGGTGGGGTTATAATGATAAAAATTCCCCTTAGACTATGGTCAAGGTACATCTATTTATGTAAATGGTGTTCTCTCAATTTTCAGGAGTATTGTTTCTATTGGTATGTTTATATACTTTAAATGTCATTCTTTGACTAGATTGTGGGTATGGATTGGTTGGTATCATGCATATCCCGTATCACTTACTACCATCGGAGATTGACCTTTACATATTTCAAGGGTAATAGATTTATTCACCTTGGAATGTACGGTATCTAGGAAGGTCATGCAAGGATAGTTTATCAGAAACTGAGGGAGTTCACCACCTAGTTTTCAAGTATTTTTGTTGATGATGTAGATGTTAACCATGAAACCTTTACACCCATAATGGGAAGGTTACACGAAATGTTTCATGATAAATTATGAGGGCTTCAAGATGAGAGGGACATTGAGTTTACAATTATGGTCATTCATGGAGCTAAACCAATTTGTTTTCCACAATGAATAATGGAACCAAAAAATCTTCGTGATATTGAAACTTGGTTTTTAGAGTTTAAATATAATGTATTTATTATTCCGAGTACAACTCATTGGGGTTCTCAGGTTATTTTGTTGGCAACGATGATAAGACCCTGTGTTTATTTTTTTATTACCAAAAGTTAAACCAGATAAATGTGAAGAAGTATTCTCCTCTTCCATGTATCAATGATTTCATTGATTAGTTGATAGTTAGTAGTTTTAATATACCACATACCGATTTTATAAGTAGGTATGACCTTTAAGAGTTTGTTGTGATGGGTTTTGGGTTAATAAATGATCCGACTGTGTTTCTGGACTTGATTAACTGAATCTTTAACCCAAACTTGGATTAGTTTATGTGGGATTTGTGGATGAAATATTATATTAATCCAAGACTATAATGATTAGTCTATACATCTTTACATCATCATGATTATACCGGGAGAGAATCAGATATATACCATGCTATATAAGTGTTACATTCAATCGACATGGTATATTTTTTGGGTCACATCATCTCTGAGTATGGTGTTCCAATAGTCCTAGAGAAGGTTAAGGTGGTGTTTTATTAGGAGCATCCTAAGAAAGATTTTTATATATGAATAATTCTTTGTCTAGCGAGTTATTATCAAATGTTCGTCTTGGAATTTTACCGATTGGAAGCTCCACCTTCGAGCATGAACAAGAAAGGGATCAAGATTTAATGGTCTAGAGAATGTGATAATGCTTTTTAGGAATTAAAGAAGTTCTTTAATACCACACAAATTTTTATCCTACCCAAGCCAAATAAGTATTATACCATGATTTGTGATGTGTTTGGGATCAGACTTGGAGCTGTATTGATCCAGGGAGATCAAGTTGTGACATATGGGTCAAGATAGTTGAGGCCACACGAATGAAATTAACCTACACATGATCTCAAGTTACTAATGATGGTTTATTCCTTTATGTTTTCTAAGAATTATCTATTGTGTGAATTTATTATATTGTATACCATCTACATGAGTTTACATTACATATTTTTACAATATGATTAGAATATTTGGTAGTAGATGTCAGTTGAGAATAAGAAAACATTAAATTTTTAGCTGGAATATACATTCGGGAAGGGAAACTATTTTTTTGAAACATTGAAAATAAATACACAGTCTCAGGTAGTCTTCGAGTCTAATTATGTATGTAATTTGATAAAGTTTTTGGTAAAGATGCATATTGTTGTTCAAGGGAGGGGGAAGAGTTAATGAACATCCTATCAGTATCAGGTGAGTCCACACCTCTTATCCAGATTAGGGTGAGGCGGTATGGGGATATGAAGTGTTTGGACATGAGGGAAGGGCATGAAGGTGTGGAGTCAACATCTTAGTCGACTATAGATGAGGTTTAAATAATTTATGTCTTGAACTGAATTTTTTTCCAACAAGTATATGAATGGAGCTGATTCATGAGATTCATTCCTCAAAGAGGGAGGCAGATCTTGGTTTCGCCAAAATTTATTGTGACTTACATTGATAGTATTGGTGGATGGGCCAGGAAAAATTGATTGGAGGTTTCATGAAACAATGCTACACCTGTCAGTAGGTGAAGGCCAAGCATCAATGACCTGGTGGTTTAAAACATCCATTTCCCATTTCAAAATAGAAGTGGGACAACATTAACACAGAATTATTGGTGGGATTTCACAGGACACATTAAAATAATGATTAAATATTGTTGTTTATCGAATTATTTTCCAATGTATGCCATTTCCTACCAATCTATGATACCTTAAAAGTGGATTAGTTGGGGGACATGTATATTTAGAAGGCATTCCATCTTCATAGGGTGCTATAGAGAAAAATTTTAGACCATGAGCCACATTTAACTTCATAATTCTAGAATGGCTTCTAGAAGTCTCTTGGAACTATAGTGTTCTGGGTATAGATTTCCACCCATGGACAAATGGGTGTCATAACGTACTATAATGGTGTTAGAGGGTATGATATCAGAATGAATCCCAGATTTTGGTGTGTCAAGTGAGAATCACTTAGTACTACTTGATTTCTCCTATAACAATAGTTATTAAGAGACTATTTATATGGTACCATATTAATAACTTTAAGGTTGTCCATTTAGATCACCATTATGTTGGGTGGAGGCAAGTGAGTCTGAGTTGTTGGTATTGTGTCTCATACAAGAGATATTAGGGCATGTCCAATTGATTTGGAAATATATGGATACCACTCATAGTAGGTATAATTCATATATTGACTGACTTCGATGACACATTACGTTTATAGTGGGTGATCGTGTGTTCCTTTGAGTTTCACCAAGAATAGGCCACTATAGGATTTAGAGGCGTGGAAAGTTTAATTCTAGGTTTATTGGACCGTTTGAGAATTTGGATTGAATCAGGCTAGTGGAATACCATTTAGATATTCAAAAAGGTATAGTACTTTGTATGATGTTTTTCATGTGTAACAACATTGGTAGTATCACCCTGACCCTTATCATGTGATCGATGTTGATTATGTTGAGCATGAGGCTAATGCATCCTTTAAAGAGCATCTGATTCATGTTATGGATCATAGTGATAAAGTGTTGTGTAGAAAGACAATACTGATTGTCTGAGTATTGTGGAAACATGGCTATGTTCAAAATGAAACATGGTAGAGGGAAGTAGTTATGAAATTTCAATGGAATAACCTTTTTACCTTAGAATATATAAAATTATTGGGATTGAAAATCGAGTATGATATATTATATGGTGAGGATATATTATGATCTTGAACTTTCTAGAGATTCCTTATGTTCATTTTTATTTAAATTTTAAACTAATTTTTTTATACCTTGGTTGGATTTTTATTTGGGGTTTGGTTGTGTGAAAATAAATAAGTTTGGAATCCCTTCGGGATGTGAATGATTGGCACATGGTTTGGGAAAGTCAAACAACTTTCCATAGGAAACCATGTGCCCCATTTTGGATGCATGAGAAGTGGTTCATGGTTGGAACATGACTAGGTCAAACAATTCATCCTCCCTCCCCAAATCATGCATCCTCCAACAAAAGGTATTTTCACAGTTGGTGAATGGTTTGTAAAATCACGATTCACATAGGAGAAACCACACAATCCTTATATAGAGGTGCACAATTAAGGTGTGTAGTTTTGGAAAACTGTGAGCCTCTCCCAGTAAAACCATGAATTCATGTTTTATTTCCATTAAAATGTTATTAAGAATTCATAAACCCCACAGGTTTAACCCCAAATCACATTAAATCAGACCTATGAAAATTCCTTCAATTTTGAAAGATTAAGGTAGGATTACAAGGCTTCTAGAACCCCTTTGTTAAAAAAACAACATGATTTAAGGATTGTATTCCCTATGGTATATAATTTATTCCTTATTTGGTTTCCCCTATATCTCCTCTCCCTTTTCTATTGAATAGGAATGATTTTTCCTCCATTGTTTATTTTTTAGATTAATGTTTTATTGAATCTTAATAAATTTGATCCTGATCTTAGGTATTAAATATATTTATTTTATGCCTCTGTGTTTTATCATTCCACATCAATTTGGGGTTTTTGGTTTGGTCAACGCTTATCAATGATCATTAGGAATGTGGTATATTTTTCAATTTCTAATATATTGATTTTAATTACTTGTATGTAATTTTGAAATTGAAATGTCCACATTGGGAAATGGGATTGTAATTCAAGTTAATCAATTGGATCAAAATGGGATTATAAAATTGATGGAATATTGGTTTTATTAAATTGATCGATTAATAGTAACATGAAATTGATGGAGACCCATGGGATGTTCTGTTATGATTAAATTGATGATTTAAAAATTATTCTTGGTTGATAAATGAATTTATAAATTATGTTAAATAATGAAGAATGGAAATGATTGATATGTGGGTTCAGAATGTGGAATCAGAATATGTGATGCTTGTGAATAATTAGTGGGACATGGACTACTAATGAAAATCTCTACAGGGTGCTATGATACCACTATAGGCCACTAATATATATATATATATATAAATATATATATGTGTGTGTGTGTGTATTTATTGTGATAAACGAGTTGTGGTACATGGACTGATACTCCAAATGCCCACGTGGTGCCAGACAGCTACTCTAGGCCCCCAATTTTGAATGTAAATTTGGAATAAAATGAAAAATGAGAACCCATTATGGAATAAAATTTTATATCCCATGGTGGATGGTTTATAATTTGGCATGGGATGAAACCTGTATTATTGGTTCAGTTTTCATCATGAACCCATGGGTTTATGTGGTTAATTAAAGAATAATTTAATTTGAAAAAGGTTTACTTTATCATTCTAATTTATTCTTTATATAACTTTACACACTTTTATGGACTAGATATTCTTTTAGACACCATTTTTGGTGGCCTACTAAGTTGTACTAATACCCTACATGGGATGCATGATTAGTATCCTGATAGACTTTATGATTACAGGACAGGACAAGGGAAAGGGCACTTTGTTAGATGTGTAATTTGATATGGATCATTAATGAGGGAACCAAAAATTAGGTTGGGAAATTCTTGGGTGGTTTAGGGTCATTATTTTGGGTTTTCATTTTACACATGACACATATATGACACGATATATCGACTTCTTTAGTTTGGATATTTTCTTCCTAGTATGGGATTATTATGTGATGTTGGCCATCATTCGTATGTTATTATTATCCTGGTAATTTTTTATTAACATTTGGATATCATTTATTAATTAATGCTGTTGGGATAAGTTGATGAATATTTTATTGTCTCCTGATGATTAATATATTAGACCCTCACTACTAGTCAAAAGCTGTTGGCATACGGGGAGGCACACATAATGTCATGTGACCAACTAGCTTAGAGCATCGTCATGTGGCACCCAGGTCGGGATGTTACAAGGGTATAGTGAGGAAATACAACAAAAGAATAGGATGTGATCTCCTCTATTGGATTAGTCTTGGATTGATTTTGGGAATCCCTATGTATGAATTGAGGTGTGATCCTCCGTCATTTCTTCTTCTTTGTTAGGTGGGTTTTGTGGAATCATCATGTCCAACTTATATGGGAGTATAACCCCCATACATAGAGAGTTATTATATAAAGTTATTGGTATAACCCAAAGGTCTAGGGTGAGATCCAATATTGGTGTATCAACATCTTTAGAGTTATAGTAAGGTTCAGGTACATCCATATAGGTCCTGTGTGTGATCCTCTATATTTTTATTAACATTTGTTTTCATTTAATGGGGTGCATTCCAATCGAATTTGATATATCCAATGATCCCTATCAATATCCTTTTTTTCTTCATCATTGAATGAATTTAGAGGTCTTATCTCTCTGATAACTTCCACTAGTATACTATGAATCGACGAGGGACACCTATCAGATGATTTCCATTCAGAATAGAAATGATCACAGATTGAGTTCTCTGAGATGTTTTTTTATCTTGGGCCTATAGTTGAAATCCTAGACTAGAAGTAGGGTTATGACCTCACCTTGAGATTTAGTAACTATATTAAGAATATATTTTTTTATTTTTATATATTGTGATATATAATTTCCTTCATGAAATATATTTTTGGTGATGAGATGATTACTCACATTGATTCTTTGTGTTTCGGGATTTCAGTGTGTCCTACTATGTAGGTTTATACTCAACCGTACATGGGTGCTACCTGCACATGTCATATGATATGTAAATAACATTTTAAGAATGGGATTCATAGGTAGACTAGAAGTATATAAAGATTAGTTATTATATATTTCTCTCAGATAGATCTAGGAGTTAATTACTGGTTGCTACCCCAATGTGTTTTTTGAAAGATGGGTTCTTTTGTAGCCCTATTGGGCTTGTATTTGGCCCTTTTTAGGTTATAATTATTATTATATGATGTGGGATATATGTTATTCACATATTTATAGTATCAATTTATCTTATTGTTTTGCATTATACTGGTATATGGTGATTCATTCATGCATAAAGGTAATTTAGTATGAGGTCTCTCATGTGTGTGATATGACAACTTGATGGTAGTTTCCAACCCTTGGTCTATGGGAGGCAGGTATGGGGTGTAATTCGTGGAATACCACTAGGTAGGCATGTAATAACCCAACCAAACAAGACTCAATGAATGACTACCCAAGACCACCTCTATAGGACATGTTCTGGTGTTTAGTGAAGATTAGTCATATCACACACATATGGGAAGCCTTATCCTCTGGTACTTGTATGAACAAAAAACATTAACATCCCTGAAATACTAAAAATTTATATATACTATAGAATAAAATTAATGCATACATCTATCCAAACAGTAGTATAGTAGTAGTAGAGAAGAAAAGAATAAAAACCCACTAAAATAAAAATTAAAAAGCATCCAACTTACTCATATGGAGTGATTACTACGAAATGAAAATGTCGATACACTCCTTGTCCAAGCTCCAACAAACACCTCAGTCGGTTAAGCTCACTAGTCTTCCACTAAACTGGGTCTTCATGTGAATCAATCGATTGGCCTATGGTCTGCACAAGACACAAAATGTAATGGAAATGTCCATGCATGTGTGAGTATAACAATACTTACTAGGTTCCCCAAATAACCAAAATAAAAACAAGTAATCGAAAGGAAACAATCTGCACCACCTAGCCATAGAGAACACAAATGAGAGAAAAAATCCATCTAGAACATCCTCGAATATACCTGACTAGTTAGATCAGTTCATAATGGTAATCAAAAATGATGTGGAAACACCATATGGACTACCAGAATCACCGAGATATACTCATCTCAGACTCCAAGACTAATGAGGTTCTAACCTCAAATACAATGATAAGTTTATACAAAATGCTCAAAAATCCAAAATCATCGAGGAGAAATGAACTCCATGAGTTCAGCCAAAACACATGACACTATTATAAGAGATACACTCTTTTAAGTATAACTCTTCTATACCTGATGGTGCATATGGGAGACACACTCAATCAAAAATAGATCCTTCATCACTGATGTATCATATGAGAGATAACACCCCATTTCATATCACAAAGATGATATAAATCCCATATAACATAGGTGACATAAATCTAAGAGTACACTCTTGTCATAAGTTTCCACTAATTAAGAAATTCACACTAGAACCAAGTGGATATTGATACTCAGATAGGGGATCTCACCCATCCAAGATGGGGGATGATACTAACCCTACTGGATCCACATAAATAATCATCACTCAGAAAGGGAACCAGTCCCTGAATCTATTGGGGGACACTTCAAACCCAATCTAAAACATGGAAGAGCACACCTCCTTAGATAAGGGATCACTCATATAACCCACTAGGTGACACCAAATACACAATATGGTAACACAATATCTCTCAGAATGGGGATCATACCCAGTAATGTTGGGGGACTACACAACCCAATCCGACATCCCAAATATCCAATTACTCGGATAGGAGATTGTTGACCATGTAGTGTTGGAAACAATTATTCCACAAACTCCACATGGTATAACTCTCATGGTAGGGGATCATATAACATATGATACCACAAACCCCACTTAATCTATCATTTGAGCATGTGATTGTATATCGAATGATGCCACAATCATACAAAAACATACCTATATATATAGGATCATAAAAATAATAATCCCACAAGGCCTACAAGTATATCCTACTAGATTGAGGATACCTACCTATGTAGTGTGGTCCAGAACTATACCAAGAACATGATATATAGAAAACGTAACATTATACAATCTCTCCCTAACCTCTGCATGTAGAGGACCGAACCCATAAAGCCTGAAGATGATGAATTATATCATTTACATTATCATGATTACATTGAATCAAATCCTAAAGGACCAATGAGTTTAGTAGTCTTGTTAAACATAATACATAAATAAGTCTGGTATTATAAATGACAACACTAATAAAAAATTATTTTCTTCATCATTATAAATAAATAACTTTTAGGATAACTCTAATACATCTAGTAAATACACATATACCATTCATAGAACACATCTTGGATTCTTGGTGAAAGAAACATAATAAGGGTGATCTCAAATACTCATTGAGGAAAAAATATTGCAGAATAACTAATGAATCAATGAGAATAGTCATTATTACAAGGTAAATTACTAAACACACATGCCATGTAATCATTAAATTTAATGAAAGCACATAATAAATATGGAAAGGTAATAATTGGAAACACATTCCATTCAAATAACCAGATAAGACAAAATAAAAATGGAAAGGTATGAAACTGAAAAACATGCCATCTAAATAATTGCAATGAGATGTATCCATAGATATGTGGATGAAAAATGTCATGGATTAAAAATAACTAAAACTAAATGAGGGTAATGATTGATTATTGGATGCAAAGTTTCCTAGTTACATGGTACCATTACCATAAATACATTTCAAAGTATGGTTTAAAAAATATCAAGTAAAAACCCATCCAAGGAGGCTAGCCAAATGACTCATCCCATGATACTAACGATGCATCAAAGGGATATCAATAATTGGGCCCCACTCATGTCATACCTATCCAAACCATTACTCATATATTGGATAATCTATTTAACAATGTGCCTTATCAAATATCCATATGAAGTCAGAGATACTTATTTATCAACATATACACAAATAATAAAATTACATTGAAAGTCAAATCTATATAAAAATCATATATGGTTTAGGTAATGAATATATACCTAATAAATGATATGGTAAAATAATGGAAATTCAATGGTCAATGATCTTAGGAAATTGAATATTTCAAGGGGATAAAAGGAATCAAGGAAGTGAATGTGAATACTATCCTTGTCTAAATCAATTACAAAACATACAAAGGAAGATTTATTATGGAATTAATAAAACATACCCCAAGTGCAGAAAAATAAAGTTTTGTTTTCATTGATTAATATAAATAATATAAAAATATATTCTAAAAACATTCTTGGAGAAAATATCATTTTGTTTTGAAAACATCATAGGAAAATTTTTTATGTGAATATCAATTTTAAGACATTTTCTATAAAATTATCCTTCTATGCATTAAAATAATACTTCAAAAAAATTATGGGGGATAAATCCATACATGTCATACATGATAAAAGGAATCTTATAATTTTCAGAGTAAAAAAGGTAGAAAAAATTCCTTATTCAAAAAGTGTGAAGAATATTCCATTGAGGACATTAGTAAAAGATGAAAAAAGGGTAAAAATGTATTTGAGAAGTAATTTTATAATATTTTTTAGAAACAATTTTTATAAAACATGTTTTTATAATAAAATAGGTTCTCTGAATAAAGGGACAATTGAATTCATGTTTTTCATAAATTCATTTTCAAAAAAAAAACCATGAGTACGAAAGAGTGAGAAAATTGTACTAATACTTGAAAAAAGTCATGAAGACCCGGATTAAGGGAAAATGAAATGTTTGACTGAATGATGGTCATGTAATATCCTCTAATGGAAATGAAATTTTAGTAATATTATTTTTGAGGAAAATAATCTTTAAACATTCCAAATTGTCCCATACCAATTTGACAGATTTTAAATCATAAGAATCATGAAGGAATTAATTAAATGAATGTTATAATATCAAAAGTTTAATATGATTCATGATATATCATGTAAAAGGGATGTATATACACCATATAAAATAACATAGGTGTATAATAGTTAATAATTCTTAATGAGATGTAAATTGAGATAAAATCCTTTACCTTGCACTTCCTTTTCAGGTGAGCTTCCTTTAACTTCAGGTATAATCAATTTTTTTTTAATTATTTAGTTTATTGAGTTTTTTACTTCTTTATCATTATTTTTATTTCACTTATTACCATGTTTCAAAAAAATACTTAAACAATCATGTTTATGTTGGTTTGTTTTGAAACAATTCGGTGCATTTGTTAAAAACAACTTTGGTAGGTTAAATGTGGTCAAAGAGGTCATTAAATAACATATAATAAATAATAATTAAGAAATTATTATTATAATTATACATTAATATTACTTTTGAATCAAATAATTAAATATGGTTATGAAAAATGAATCAACATTATAGAGATGGTAGGCCATATGTACACATGAGTAACATTTTAATTTATCAATAATGATGATTCAAAGAAGGTAAGTAGAATAATATATTTACAAAATAATAGGTATATATCATAAATACCATATTATTTGTTCTTATATTATTATATATAGAATTATTGTAATGCAGAAGGAAACACATCATGTCAAGGCAGCGGTAGTCCACATGTCCTCGAATGATGTTATCACTTTTTAAGTGTGTTTGAAAAAGTAATAAAGAAAATGATATATATATATATATTATTTTGAGAAAGGTAATTATGTTAGGAATATCATATATTTTTTTGTATGTAACATATGTTTAATTAAAACCATCACTTATATATTTTACGTATAGTGTGAATGAATCACATTGCTTTCAGGGGGTGGTAATATACACTTCCACAAACGATGTTATTGTAGTTTAAAAAAATGGAATGTATAAGGGTTTGTGTTATAATAGAATTAAATAAGAATAAATACATAATAAATATCATATATAAAATATATAAATAGATTTTCCATCATAATGGTCACCATGAGAAGTAATATCCCGGCCAATTAGTCACTAAACTGGGGCACCGATCCGGTTCACCACAAGAACTCAAGCATGCCTCCTCATATGCCAGAGGCCGTCAACTAGTAGCAGGGGTATAAAGGTGGAAATGAGAGGAGATTATACCCACATATCAGAGTGAAAAACAAGATGTAAATAACCAAATATCATACACAACAGAGTAATGTGGAATAATAAATAAACTAAAATTGAAATGTGAGATAATAAAATGAAAATATCTTAAAGGTCCAAATATCCATGTAATACAGAAAACCTTTGTTATACACTAGGAAGATAATTAATATAGATATAAAGAAATGAAAACTAAATAAAACATTCCCCTTAAACAACACCAGACCGTATCACATACCGAGTCTCCATTACCCAATCATGCTACTCCAGCCCGACGAGTAGACTCCACACAAGCATCCTATTCAACCATGAAATCTTGGGCCTCCACCCTATCCATTTTTCATCTATGCTGAACATGAAAATAGAAAGAAGGTATGTACCTACACCCAGGTGCAAGTATAATGGTGAGAAATAAATCTCAGTAGGCCACCCCCATTGGTGAACCTATAAAATGCTTCCATAATTGCATGCTCATGAAATATGGTAGACTAGACAATATGAATTAAGAAAAAGAAATATAAATCAACAACATCTGATATTTAGGTCAAATAACTTGATTGAACATACGTTCTTCGGTCAATTCTAGATTATCTCTGAGCTCCTCTCACAGACCGTCCATCATGAACAACCTGTGACTCTATACCCATAGCATCCACAAATAACCTGAAAACACCAAAAAACCCATCATTTGATAGTCTTATGAGTTAGTATTATAATCTATGTCATCCAATAACAATTCTTCATAACCATAAATTGTCTTAAACACGGATCCTGAAAAAACATGTTCACATTTCCTCACAAAATTACTACCATTCATAAACCTCAAGTATAACATCTATCTCATGTATCTTAACCATAGTGAATAAAGCCTCAGTCCAGTATATAAACCATTTTTATGTAATCAATTATGCAAGGATAATAATTTCTACATATTAACAATAACTCACAAAGGTCACAGGTCAACACAAATGGATCCTCAATACAAGTGTCCAACTGGGATATGGTATTCTATGTCTGGCCATCCCAACCACTTGGTCACAAGTCGGAAAACACAGATCATAAGTCCATTAATCCAATCGGGACTCGAAATTCCATATCTGACCATCTCAACCATGATATGGAACTCCATTTCCATACTCGTAGGTTCAAGTGCCTCAGTCTGTCCCCCAAAAAACCACGATGCACCGGGGATTGTAGAATCAGTCCAAACTCCCCAAACCGTTAATTATAGGTCGGAAAATAGGGATAAAAAGTATATAAATCCAATTGGGAATCAGAATACCATATACCACCATCCCCAAAATTCCATACATAACATTAGTGATTCTTAGATAATTAGTCTAAAAACTAAACAAAGCTTTAAAATACACCATCCCGTAGCTTCTATCCAGCATCAAGCCACATACATGTGTTGTCAGATCCACTATACTCCACCATAAAAGTCAATGTTCCTAGAAACTCAGTACATAACTCAAACCATATACCATCTATAAGTATTGGTACAAATCCTCAGTACAACAATCATAATCATGTATATCCATAACTATACATGTGGATAATTTTTCCAGGCCTCACAGCCATCACAACCCTTACTATTAAATAGGGTTCCAAAATATGAAAACCCAACCATATCACATTGACCCATGGGATTAGTCAACACCTCATCCTCCTAACAACAAGTTAATTATGGATGGATAAACATCCATCTCAATCATCAATATATCAATCCCATCATCCCATACATCAAATGGGGTCCCAAATAAATCCCATAATAAAAATAGAAGGAAAACACACCATCTCAGGGTCTTACTATTAACCAGGCCCACACATGACCTTCTCAGTCCACACACATCTAGGGGAATCATTTATTTGATCACCATAACTAGTACTCAAGAAAAGGAATCATCCCTAAACCATGGTAACCACCAAATACTTGGTAAAATACCTAGCATAAGAAGTTTCCAAAATTGTCCCTCAATATCCTCTAACAGATCCTTGGTCAATGATATGCCACCACAGAATCTAAACTCCATCCCATACCGCACATGCATTCTCAACTATCAACTAAGTCATACGATGATCACTTAACCAGCAACCTGTCTACCAAGGGAATCATCATGAGTACCTTAGAATAAACTTATCACCACAGTGACAATCTCCCATAACCACAGTCCTATGGTGTCAACTGATCTCCAAAGTCTCCATCCACCCTAATCCTATAATATAGGATCTAAACCTCAATTGTTCTAACCTAGGGCCACTTGTATCGATTCACATGGACAACCAAGATCATACAATAGATACTAATAAAATCCTATATTTGGGTATCCATCTACGAAACCTCATGAAAAACACAATGGTACACTCATGTAATACCAAACATCGAGCTCGCAACCCTCACCCATGGCTCCCAACTCAAAACCAATCCTATAGAATGATTATAAATCCAAACATGAAGGAAAGCATCCTTATAAACCAAATTTGTCTAGAAAAACCTTTTATATGACCTCTATATGTCAAAACGATCCTATAATTGTGATCTATATGAAAAAAATGCTCATAATGGACTACTCAAATGCCCAATTCTAACTTCCAGAACACAAAAGTCCCTAAAACTATAAGCTGGAAAAAGTACATGGCATGTACTTTAGAGTGCATGACATGTAATATAATCCCTCCTCCTAGACATTAACGTTTAAATGAAGAAACTGACATGGTCTCTTCCCCTGTAATACTAAATAGTGTTTATTTAAAGTACACGACATGCAATTTCTAAAAACCATTTTCCCATGTTCTTTCTCACCCGACCAAACACATGACCACGTACCACATACCAATGTGTACTCAGAGTAAAAAGTGTGTAGTTATGAAAAGATATTCTCCCTCTAAATGGTAAGAATCCACATAATGTGTTCATAGAACCACACACCGTGTTGTCTGGATTTCCGAATGGGATATCCCTATAACTCCCCTAAAATCCCTATTTTCCACAAAGAAGAATATATTGAACCCTTGGGGTCTCTAGAAAAAATTATAAGGAAATAAAATATAAAAAGACTTATCTTTCTAGATGAGGGCATAAAAAATAGGCCTAATTTGTGTTGTGAACACTGAAACCATTGGTCCAAATTTGTTCCCAAAAGCAGATGCACCATGATCTAGTCTCGATCGACGACAAGGACAAATTTCGGTTTCATATCTTCCCCCCTTTCCCTTTGATGATCCATCACACCAGAGGGAGAAGTTCATCCCATCTATTATTGTGTGTGGGAACCCCAAAATGGTGGGGGAGACTCTTTTATTTTATTTTAATTAATTACTTAATTAATTAATCCCATATTTAACACATATACTGAGTCTCAAAACCGGAAGCTTGCATTTATATCACCTACATAATAAACCCCATTTTAAACTAAATCATGGAGACAGAATCTAAAGCTGACCCTTTATTCAAAAGATACTTCCTCTTGAAAATACTCGACTTATTTAATATTTAATTAATTAAATAATAAATATTCATCCAAAACTCCAATAACTCATAATTCTACCAAAATCCTATCATAGGGTAAACCCACTATTTTGGGATGAAAATAGTGGTCAGAAAAATTAGCCGAGAACATCTGAAATTGTAAAATGAACATTATACCCTTCATGAACACCAGAGAAAAGAAATCAATTTTTTTAAAAAATTTCAATATCTATAAAAAATCATGTCTCTATAACCTCCCCCCTATAAACCTTATCATTCTTGGGAAGCATTGGTGGTATTCCAACCACACATCCTAACCGACATTGGTCATTAAAACAAGCTCAACTTATTTAATTCTACCCCAAAAAACTTACCATGCTTCTATGCATAACATCAAAGAGAGGGCTTGCAACCCATAAAATTTCAAGCCACAACATTGAACCATTAAAAAACCACCAGGGCAATGCAAATCCACAGCCGCACATCTCAATATTTCGCATCACCATTTTAAACATATCATCACACTCATGGTTCTCCCCACTATAGAACTCAAACAACATTTACTAATTTTGAACCATGATGGTTCCCATCGCGGATGTCGCTATTCAAAACACATTCTCAGTGGTCCACCAACCCTCACAACATGGTCCTCACAACATTCTCGACCCTACCCACACTAGGGTTACACCATCAATCATGATCTATTACACCAACCATAGGTGTACCACTACCATTGCCTCATAACATCCCTTTATAAGAAAATTTAATTTTCATATATGTTGTGTTCTATACTTGGGTCCCACAACTGATGTTGAGGGACCTATAGATAAATGTATTCTTTTGTTCAATAATTTAAATATCATATTCATTTAAATTAAATTTTTATTGTTTATTTGGTTCCATACATATTATTTAAAGAAATTTTCCAAGGGAAACTTCGGTCCCCTAGGAACAGGCTCAATTACATATCCAACATAGACCCTAACCATTATATAGACTACTTCTTAGACAATAGGGGACCTCATTGGTGTCATCATATTTTTAAAGGGTGAGGAAAAACTAGAGGAACTATACCTTGTGGCATTGAGAACTCTTTTGAGATTATAGTGTTATATAGACAGTGGACCTATACATAGATATTGATGCGACTCTAGGTTGGGTGATTTGATCTTGTTAATTCCCTAATAAGGTAGTTTTTTGAAATGTTATTCATAACCTATGGTTTTTATCTAATTTATTAATTACCTAGAACATCGACTAAGGAAGACTTCATAATAAGATGTGTTCTGGAATTCAATCTACCCTATATTTTCATGTTAAGTAGTTATTTGTGTAATAAATTCATTGTAGTTGACTGATTTTAGATAATTAAATATAAATTGGAAATCTTTTTGGGATGTTTTTCCCTAAACCATTGATATGATAAGGTTACTTGGGAATACTTGTATCTGACTATACTAATTATAACATATGGCATATGTGTTTGAATCCTTGTTATTATTAAAATTTAAATATTTATACTGTTGTATCCAAATAAATATTAAAACATGTGTATGAGGATACATAAATAAATAAATATATAAATAAATATAGATTCCTAATAGACTGAGATATAAATAATAATTTAATTAGTTAATTTTCTTACTATAATAAAATGTTGTAATTAAATGAAATCAATAAATATTATACTCTCGATTCATATTGATATTAGTATCCAAAAATTAATGTTACAATGATCATAATGACTTCTGTCACATGGATTTATCCTTCCACATTACGGAAACAGATAAGGTTACCACGTTCATCTCAGAAACAAATATTAGTGATTTGATAATATATATTTCCTTCCTTCTTGGAACTAGGTGTTTTCTACGGTTATTGGGTGGACATGTTTCCCATAGGCACAAGTTTATTTTGACATCTCCAAAGATGATGATGATATACTTGATTTATTCCTAGAATACTCCATTGAATTGGGAATATGAATCTTGATTTCATTTCCCATAGATGTATAGGAATTGTTTGTTAAGAAAATGATTGATGGATGTCAAGATATCATCTCATATTGGTAGATTTTTCTTCATATATTACCTTTGGGTCATCCCATAAGGAATTAAATCTTGTTTCCAATATCTTGATTAGATATGGACTGAGTCATAGGAATCTAAAATCAGACTAGAATAGGGTACACTAAGGTGTCATTTTTGTTCCACTTTACTCCCATAGATTGATTGGATTACCTATGATACTTAAGATCCAAATAAATTCTTTATTTATATAATATACCATAGATACCAAAAATTCCATATTATATTTAGTATAGGTATGTATGGTTGTTCCTAGGGTATTGGATGAGTATACATTTATTGTGATAAAACTTACTCAGATATATTCTATGACTTAACGAAGTAGGTATGGTTAGATGAGTAACCATCAGGCCTTATATATGATAGTGATTAATTTGTTTATATTCTATTGTATCTATTATTGTTATTATATTTATTGAGTTGTTGACATACATGTTACTGAAATGTATTGTCTATGTGTAGGACTCCATTGGGGATTCCCTATTGAGTTTTTTACTCACACCCCACTCAGTCCACCATTTCAATTTGGTACCGGAGTACAATTTCACAAGTTTACTAGAACTAGTTGGGATGAGTCTCAAGATTAATCAAGTTGTATAACTCAGATGTTTACATGGGTCATGGTATGTTTTATGGATAATTGTGGGTAGTAGATAATTTTACACTATTTATTTATTTAATATTTTTTTAGTTTTCTAAGTGGGAAATCAATGTTGGGTGTATTTCATGGTTGTTCGATACATTATCAAATTTCACCCATTATCCCATTTTAATTTTATTCATCATTATCATATAGCTTATTTGTGATTTATTAAAATTTTTATTTCCAATATTTTTCATACTCTAATATGAGGCAATAGTCTCCCCACCAATATACCTGAGGTTTTCACCGCTAGTATAAATCCTCTTGTGTACAAGGAGTCATTGTTGTGGCCATGTGGTAACCCGACATGGTCATCATTTTTAGTAACCTAGGTGGGTCATGGTAGTGTCCAACGATGATTTATATAAAAAAAATATTAGCTTAGGATTTAAAAGGTCACAATGATGAATGTGACTCGATGGGTCGCCTTTCTTAGATATATTTTTAAGCTATATAAGATAGGGTGGATATTTTTATTTATATTATTTAGTTATCTCATTCTTTTTTAATAGAAAATCCACTTGTAGAAACTGATATATTAAGAGTATCAGTCCATCAAGATAAATTTATATTGTTGACAGATCACCATTCAATGATTTCTATCTCATGAATGTATTTTCTATATTCAAAATGATTATATGTACCCCTTATATATGAGGAGAACTTTGATGAAGGATTTCCATCCCTATAAGTGGGCCGTTCACCCAAGTAAAAACTTGATATAATATGAATGGAATCACTAAAACTCATTGTAGATTAGGATACATAACATAACAAATTTGGTGGAATATTTCTATGATAATCAAAAACTCAATTTTTAGAATCATATTCCTTATAGTCTACTTTAGTTTCATCTCGTACTTAGCTTGAAGTTGGATGTGCGATCAATATATATCATCATTTGGTAATCTATTACGTAATGGTGAAAAAAATCAGTATGTTTCATGATTGGTCAAATAAAAAAATAAAGACATTTTATTTTAACAAAATATACCACTATGTTGGAGAAGTATAGAAAACTATGAAAGTTAAAAATTATAAGGTTTCATAGGGTTCATTCTTCTATCATATATGATAGAGACCCCTAGGTCACCTCTTCATTTTGGAAAGGCCTATAAGAGGATATAGGATCCCATGTGAAGAAGAGTACAACTTACCCTCAGATAAATAGGAAAATGGAGGGGGTTATTTATATAGTAGGGGATAATATATGTGCATAATCCCTGGTCATCAATGGTTTGTGGGTTGACAACTTGGAACCGACTAATTTCTCTTACAGAAATAGTTACCAATATTTAATGATGATATATTCTTGTTAAGCATTGTAAATTCACCCATTCTAGTTATAAATATGTTGGGATGAGGTTAGAGGTAATTCATTGGTGGGACCTAATATTTTATAATAGATGATGATACAGATTTAAACTATTCCATATTGATTATTGATTTCTCAGAGTCTCTAATAATATTGTTCCAATCCTCATTGTTTTCCATTGAAATTTATGATAGGTGACTAGGTATTCATAAAGGGATCACCACGTTTAGTTTATCAACAACTAATGAAGTAGGGGAAGCATTATGTAACATATTTTGGACCCTTTCAAATCAATTAAAAAAATTTAAAGGTCACTTTAACATTTAATTACCTCTTTAATTGATTTCAATTGAAATGCTCTCTAATGTTTGTAATTTAATGAATCATAATCCCGAATTCTTTCATACATTTATTTGGGAAGAAATTTTGAATGGATTATTATGTATGTGTAATTAGGAAGTCGATTTAGATTATTAATCCTTATAAAAAGGTTCTTCATAGGAAACTCATATCTTTGTATTTGTCATTATAGAAATGTGGGTGTCATTCTCATTAGATGTGGGGGAATAAATCTTTTGTGGGGGAGAAATGGTCTAAACTATTTTTCTCCACCATTAATAAATTTTACATTATATGGGTAAAAGGTAACATGGATGTATCAATTTTTACACCCATAGTGAAATTTTTAGGTATGATTTTATTGAAATATTTTATTTTACCCTTCTCCATTTATTTCATTATTTTCATAGAATTATTGATATTTGGAGATAAACTATATGTTTTTATATTACATGGTAACATAATGAATAGGGAATATTACACCATGAATCATCCAAGGTATTGTGCTTAATTTTCTTGGATATAGGTCATGTTGGTATCAAGATCAGTGGAATTAATCCCAACCCATGTAGATGGAAGGATTGGGGGGTTCTTCTACAACCGAATTTGGGTGTTCTATGACTCATCCAAGGTAGTGGAAGGGTTTTTCTCCAATCAAAGGATATAAATTCAATGTCCTATACTATATTAGTTATTTATAAATGTAATATAAAAATGTTTTCCTTATATTTTTGACCCCTTTAAATCCTATTTTATCTCCCTTAATAAATTTTCAAGACCCTAGAAAATCAAGCTCCTCATCCCACATTTTTTTTTCGATTCCATGTTGGGCTTCGATTTATTTTTTTCCAGAATTCTATTATTAATTGGTTACTTATATAATTATTTGTTCTCTTATCATCCCACTCATTTTTTTAATTCTTCTCTATAGTCATGGATTTATAGGGGTTTTTCCTACTATAATTAGTTAGAGTGGGTTATAATATATAGGTATTTTACCAACTTTTATGTGCATTCTCACCCCCAAATGGTACCTCTCCTAGCTAGTAATGAAAATGGGCATAAACCCTAAATACCAACTCAAATATTCCATCGGTTGGAGACTATCACTAAAGCCATAAAATTCATTAAAAACAGAGACATTACCATCTTTATGTAAATTTAAGGATAAGAGAGTATACTAAAACACCAATAAATACTACAATAATGATGAATTTCTAATCTATATACATTGATGTAATGTCAAAAAGAATGTAAAAAAATTGAAAAGTACCAAAAAATCAATGGATGTGACCATCAAATCTAATGGATTATAAAAAAAAACTATGAGTAATTAATTTCCATCTAGATCACCAACTAGCTACTAAAAAATGAAAAATATTTTATATATACGTGGTGTTATTATATAGTTATACTCTGCAAGATACTTCATAGATCCACTCAAGAAAGTGATAAAGTAAGATACTAAATCACGAAAAAATGAAAATAAAACCAAATAGATATCTATTTAGGTTAAAATTCATACCATACTAACATGGTTTTTCACTAAGTAATGTATAAAAGTAAGAATATCCACATTAAAACATTTATATAAGAATGTTACCCCTCTTCAACTTCCCCACTTGTTTCTCACACTCACACCACAACACCAAAATTACTATGCTCCCATCAACTCCATAAGTTTTCATGAACCCTATACATATACACAACACATCATAAAATCATATTCATAATAAATTGTAATCTTGAAATCTGTTAAAACTCATGTACTATTCATTGTAAAACAAGTTATTATATCCCATGAATGTGTACATTTTCAAAACCATTGTAAAAAAACAAAGTACATGTATATTTTATAAACTTTAATCAACTAAATATCTCACATAAAATTATATTAAATTTTATAGAAATATTAACCCATGTAAAACATTCCCTCAACATTTAATCCATTATAGCATGGACACATTTACACATCCTCCTATGTGGATTTCGGGTTGGGAAAAGATAGATGTAATCCATTCATTCACCACTAACCTAAATATTGGGGAAAAAACCAAATAGAAAACCAATGGTCATTGGGTTATAAAATGACTAAAGAGAATATTCATAAAATAAACTAAATAAAAATAGAAAAATATCAAACAAAACAACACTATGTGTCACTACCAATCCTTATACTGACCTATAGTTATCTCACGCATGACACTCAACTATGACATCTAATTCCTAGAAGACTATATTTTATACTTGTATAGAAGAATCAAAATTCATCATCATTAACCATTTTTAATTAGTAATTTTATAGTACAATGAATTTGGCTGTTAAACTCATTAATAAAATACATTTTAATAAATTTAATTATTCGTAATCCAACCAACTTTATCAAATCCATTTATATTTCCTAGATTTCAATCCCACAGTCATCATTTCATTATGGTAACAATTATATTGTATCTATTATTTCATATTAACTATATCAACTCTAATCCCATGAGTTCATTATCAATTTAATTCACATTCTATAACATACATATTCCATGAATCATCCTAAGATACCACATGAAGATTCACTAAAAATGCACACACAAACTATAACAGGTATTTGGGAACCACTCCATATGTTAATCATCCATATAATAAAACAAAACATGATAATAAATACAGGAAATACCATATCTCATATTGTAACCAAGAAACTTATCAAAAATAATCCAACAATGACTTAGTGAATAGAAAATATATTCCCTTATCCCGATCCATCTATTCCTGCTAAACATTACTCAAATAATGAAATAAGAAAGCCCCACTCTCATCAATAAATGTATGAAAAAATATTCATAAAAATAAAAGAAATTAATTTATAATAAGTATCTGTCATTGTATAATATATTATTATGGATAAAATGTATTTACATCACATAAATTTAAGGGGAAACCATAGCATTAAATCCTTGTCAATCAAGCCTTTAATAAATTTGACCATGCTCACTTTTCCCAAATAAAATATCTCGTAAAAAACTTTTTAATTAACATATAGAATTAAAATATTCATTAAGAATTTGTTTTGTAAATAATAATTCTTTGAAAAACATATATAAAATATAAGAACAAACCATAAACATGATTAATGAAATTATTTCATATTCCACATTTTGATGGATGGATTTTATTCAATTTATCATTACTCCTTAATTAATCAGTTTATCATTACCACAATTAAATTAATTATAAAATTACATGAATATAATCAATTATAAAATCCAATAAAATATCAATGATTATATATAACACTATCCTTAATATCACATGTTGAATCATTAACAATGCTTCAACACATATGTTCACAACAAACCTTTCAATTCATACTTGATTTTGGTTATTATCATTAAGAGGTTGATTCAATCATCAACTCAAAAAGGATAATTCATTGTACTTTTCCATGTATACATAAATGGAAAGGAAAAAATCTACTACCTCAAGATATTCAATATTCCCAATGAAATAATATAATAATAGGGGAATATATCTAATAACCTCTCCCAAAAGGAACTGAAAATCACCATTAAATTCACACCAAATAACCACTATAAAACACTAATAGAAACCCCTTAAAAATTGAATTAAACCAACTAAGATATCTTAAATGAGATAAAATGGGTGATCAAAACCAACTAGAGAAGAGTAAACTCACCTTATATCACCAACATATGATATCTTTAAGTTGGGGGATAAAACCTAGAATGAGGGAAATTTTGTTCCAAGATGATTCACTCATGTAACCTATGGTCTTATAGAGGGGGGGGGGTAACATTTTTAGTGGATCATAAAAATTTATACCAATGGTGTAATTTAATAACACCATGACATACCCTCCATGGACATATCATAACCCCTTTGTTGTATATCAAATTAATGGTACCACAAGGAAAAAAATCCATAAGTATGTGAATCCAAAACTCCCATATACAATTATTGATACATTCCCTTAATATCTTAGCTAGATCCTACAATCCTCATGTAAGGATATGATGTACCATATAAATAAAACAACCCATTTCTATTCCATAGAAACCCCAAGATTTAAAAATTAAAAAAAAAACTCATTATCTCAATAACCTACGCCACAATCACCACCCATGAACTACACCACACCATAATCAAAGTAACCATACTGAATTAATCCATTATGGATTAAATCATAGATCAAATCCACATATACACTTCAATTCATTCATAAAAACTACTAACCAGAACAAAACCAATGAGTATCTCATTAAATACCATTCCCTTAAATTAGATACCTCTCAAATAGTTCTCATCCTATAAAATATAAACAATAAAAAAGGAAATAATGAAATAGAAATAGGAATCCCACCTCATGAGATACCTATCAAGGAAAAGGAGAGAACATAACATCACTAAAAAATAATGAAGAACTATTTCATAAACACTCAACACCATCAACCATGTCCTAAAATAAGTAATGGATAAACATTGAATCTGAACACAGACAACATTAGAAGAAAATATAGATATTGAGTGTGAAAATGTGACTCATTACCCATAGTTCAATCCTACAAACCACAATGAAAAATTTGACTAAAAATAAGGTAATAGAAAACAAATAAAATATGTTCTATTGATATTTCTAGATCTCAACAATCCACTACTTCAAGGTCAAAATATCCTCAATGTCAATTTTAACCAAATAAATTACATGTAAAATATCATTAATGTTGTGACAAACATCTAACATGTAAAGAAAAAAATGAATTTGCATAATCTTTTTTGGTATTTCTGAAGTTATGAAATAGATATGACATAAACAAACTTTCTCAACGAAACACCCCATTAGTTTATATCTTTCTTCTTTGAAATTTACTTGAGGCATTCGATAGCTTGGTTTGCAGGCAACCCTATGTAAAAATGAATTGTGATATAGTAATCGATTTAACATATAAATTAAATTCGACGATAGGAATACTAATATCAATATTTGGATAAATATTGTTAAATAATTAAAAACGAATTTTTTCTCTAATTCTTAGTAAATAAATCCTCAATTTTCAGTAAATTCATTATATGCATCAAAAATATGTTTCCTTAAATAATGTTCCTCTTTGACTATGTAATTATAAATTATAATTACATTTAAAAACTTCTAGAATTTTTTTTGTGTAATGATTATTTTTTTTAATACAATCATTTCAATATTATATTAAGATGAATTATATGGATTTTAGTAAAAATATAACTTTTTATTGAATAGTGATAAATATTGATCTTTGTAAAAGTGTAAATATTTTCATTGAATAAAATAATTTAAAATTATAAACTATTTTAAACTAGATATTAATGTATGATAAGTCTCATTTGATAATATGTAATCTCATTAAAAACATATAAACTATCATAATACTTGATTTTGTTATGTCATGATTTTTTTGGCATAAAACATATTTTTCTAAAAAATATATTTATCCATAAAATGTGTTTTTATATTTTTTGATTTTAATCATATCTATTGAGTAATAATTTTACTTAAATTTGAATTTCTTTTCTCCAATAGAATATTGTGAAATTCATTTTAGGATTTTTACAAGTAAAGTAAATTCATTTTTATTCTTCAAAGGGTTTTTTTTTAGAGATTGAATTTCATGGAATTTTACATGACTATTTAAATTAAAGTAAATTAGTTAATTAAATTAAAACTGATAAAAATGATTCAAAATTTGTAATCACTATAATTAATATAATTTAGTAATATTAATTTAATGTTTTTGTCATAATGGATAATATGAACTGTAAAATTCTATTTGCAAGGATGGGGTGAAAATGAGTTTAATAGGGTTTAAAAATTGAGATATAGGTTATAATTCCACCTTAATTTTTATAATTTTCAATATATTAGTAAATTTCACACTTATCTTATACTAACATTTAATTAATGTCAATTTTGATTCAATTACAGTTGAATGTTACCTTATATTGTTGAAACATTTTACATAATTCCAGGAATTTCCCCATGCTGCCCTCAAATAATAATTAGAACCACTTATCCTACATTATTAAAAAAATTAGTGGCTTCTTGTTTGAAAAATACATGCTCCATTACCTTTCAATATTAATTCCCTTCATTCTAGATCCTCTAGTCTTCTCATAAAATGAATTTTTGAAATCATCAATTGTTAACCAAAGGACATCACTCAAAGAATATGTATATATCTTAAACAAGAACATTGAAATTTATTTTTCTTATAAATTCCTTAAACATATTGTATAAATGAGAAAATTATTAATCCAATATCATCAATATAATAATATTTTATTATCATTTTGGAACAAACAAGTCTTTCCTCTTCTTCATGAAATAGAAAATGAATGTATTGATTGAGCATACATGTGTACTACCACATACAAGTAGAAATATGATTATTTTTACACCAATATATTATTGGGTTTGTTGTTATAATGAATTTAATGTATATATATGATTTTTATTATATAATGAATTTTTTAATGGATATTTATTTTACTTTATATAACACCTTGACTCATATAGCTCAGAAATGTAGAGTAATTTACTACACATTAATGTATATATGTGATCACATACCAAAGGAAAAAAAATGTTAAATAGTCTTGGGAGGATACGAAGATATACATATATATATATCATTCACATTACATCAAAATAAATGAAATATAATATAAAAATTATTTTGATAACATTATTATTTCTTATATTAAATCCTCTAGTTTATTCATATACCCCTTATTCATATACTAGTGAATATAAAGTATAATAAAGGGTCATATTAGATACTATGTAAGGGAATGTGTACCATAGAAAAAATCATAAAATATATAAAAATTAAAAATATATAATATATAATATGTAATAAAATATTCCATTGAACTAATACCATAAAGGGGACTAAATACATGGTTAAAAAAACAAAAATAAATAACAACAAAGATAAAAATAACTAGTATCATAAGTTTTTAATGCAAAATATTAGACATATGAATATTAAAGTCAAGCCTTATGCTAATAAAAAATATATAAATTGTTAATGTGGATGAAAAATACCCAAATATATATTTTATAATGAGATCTACTGATGAATTAAGGGAATACGAGGAGCCCTTCACATCATATAATATTTAAAATTTATTCATCATATGAAAGGGGTGACACTTAATCAATGTAAACCTTTGTAAAGAAAAAATACCATATGAAATGACAATAATATCCCCAATAAAAAAATATAATATAATAACAATCCTTCCAATTTAATATGGTGAATAATATAAAAATTTTATATCCATATTAAAGTATAATATTCACCAAATAATATTGAAATATATGAAAATACATTAAAATATATATAAACAATTCCATGAGTAAAATACCATTTTCTCATTGACATCACTTATCGAAAAACTACACAAATATTAAGGATAAAAATTTCTTTTAGATGAACCATGATAACATGTAAAGTATTCTTAATGTAATGGAGTGGTCATGAAGGAATGAAATTCCATTCATTTCATATAAAACCATTTCTTTCACACTATTGTAAAAAAAATAAAAAAAGTACCTTGTTTGGGATTTGAAATAAAGATTTAGTTTTAAAATTTTTGTAAAAAGTCATACAAGGTATTAAATATATGAATTTAATAATTAGATAATTTTGAAAAATATTCCTTAAAATATTTTTCTAACAATACAAATAAGGAACAAAAATTATCATGATCGTGTTGAAAAATGTATATTTTCTAAAAAAATATTTTTTATAGAATCATGGTTACTTTGAGAAGGGAAAATAAAGTAAAAAACTTTTTTTCTATAAATAATAATATTAAAATAAAATTTATTAGTTTTAATAAATAAATATAAAATAATTATCTAATTGTAGACTTAAACATAAACAATCCCAAATATTGATGAGATTGTGAAACCAACACATACCTCATATCTAACTTTCATTATAAGTGACTTTATCTTCCTGTATAATAGATTTAAATTTATTATAATTATATACATGAAGCATATACAACCCTATAACAACACATATGACCCAATTGAAACATTTTAGTACCCACTTATTAAAAAATATTTTTTAAATTCATCGTTTCCTTGTTTTATTAGTTTCATTTTTCATGTAAGTTTCTATTTATAAGTTTATATCCCAACATCTTTATCATAGTTAAATAATGTCTAGAATATTAATAATGTATAAATAATAATTTTTTTACTTATATTATACTTTTAAAACAATTCATTGGTGATGGTTATGAAAAATTAACTATGATACGATAATGGAGATGATATTTTGTTTGTATCTATGTGTATTGCTTTCATTTTTCAATGACCATGATGGAAAGAAGGTTAATATTATTTAACCATTAGAAAATTATAATTTTATCATGAATAAAATATTCTTTTTCATCATATAGACTTATATATATCATCCATGTAGCATCTTTGTGAAAAATGAATCACCTCACTTCATAGAGGCTATATTACACATATATGCACAAATAACATTATCATTTTTAATGAATATATAGGTAAAAAATATATGTTATATTAATTTTATATAATGATAAATATTTCATGTATAATATATATATATATATATATATTAAATCCGTTTTTATATCTAGTAATGAGTTGTTGTGATGAAAAATGAATTATATCTTTTCACGAGGCTGTAGTTCTACAGACACAAGAATGAATATTTTTCATACCATTTGATGGAAGAGGAGATGGATATTGGATACAGAATTATCATAATAAAATATATATTTACTAAAAATACTTGTTTTATTATTTCATCATTTTTGAAAATAAACTTTATCGAGGTAGAAGATGAAAAAAATGTAAAGGCACGATTAAGAATTATACCTCTTCTTTAGATTACATCAGTAGTTTCATATATATATCCTTAATAAGAGGGTTTTATTATCAAAATAGGTATTCTAAGTATTGGGGTGGATTTCATGTATGGTAGTTCGGTAGATATTGGTTGATCTAAAGGACTCATTAAATGTGGTTAGGATATGAGAGGCAATTTACTTTTATATGAGGGGGTGAGGACACACATAGAATTTTAAAAAAGAATAAATCACACCAATGTATTAATAAATCCACCATTTTAAAAAATAAAATATACAGGGTGTTAATATTTATTGAAAATAGAAATTAGAAAAGTTATTAGATAATTTTATCCCTTACCTCTTTATTTTATCCCCTTAGTAAACCAATTTTAACATCAAATGTGGTAACTTATTTTTAAATATTTTTATGTTCACTATGATAAGATATTATGTAAATATTATAACCTTATATTAATTATTATGATTCCCAATATAGAATTTTTTTTATCTAATTCAATTTATAGAAGTTACATAATATAATAAAAAATTAAACACATAAAATGCGATGAAAAATAATTTTTCATAAAATTATATTTTTAAATATTATAATGTTATTATAAAAAAAATAAAAAATAAAATTCATTATAAATACCATAATTGGATTATAAATAATATATTTGTACTAAATTTTTTAAATTTTTTTAAACTAAATGTAACTTTGTATATTTCGGAAATCAAAAGACAATTTTCATAAATAAATAGTATTTTTTTAGTATTCATTAAAAAATATAACATTTATGGGAATTATTAGAAATTTATAAAAAGATAATTTTATCACTATGAATTCAAAAATGAAGTTAATTTTTTCAATTTAATATTCCATTATTTGGAAATTATGATTTTGAATTAAACTATATATTTTATGAATATCTAATTTGGTTAGAAAAAGAATATTTTTCTTTTTAAGTAAAAAGGTACATAATATTCTTATAATAAATATAAATATATAAATATAATTTATAGGTTATGAAAATGATTTATTATATCACTACCTAGGTCGAAACATTATTCTATCCAATACAAATTTAATCCTCAAAATTTCCATTTATATTATTTTCTCAAAAAACGTGGGTGGTTCTTCTACGGAGAATCCAATGATTCCCATGGTACCTCTACTATTTTATGATTTATCCATAGTACCTTTACATATTGAGTCATATGATTCCTAAAAAAATCCTCTATAGTGGAAATAATATATATAGTCTCTTCATAGTAAGATATATATGGTTCCAATTATATTTATTTAGAGGTGAGACATGAATTTTTTCCGACATATAATTATTTAACAATGAGATATGGAACAGATTATATATGTTAGAGAGGATTGGTTGAATTTAAAATTAGTAAATGTAGCTCCAATTATTTATAGAATTGGATAATTTAATAAGTATCAGGGGACTAATTTTTTCCTTATTATCTAATCTTATAACATATTTATTGGGGATTATTTCCATAAACCATTAACTTTCACATGAAATTAAAAATAATTCCTTTGGTTTTTGGAATAACCCATTTTATATCATTAAGATGGATTTGTATGAGTTTGAATACTCTTTTATTTTTTTCATTATATCTATGAGTAATTTTAGGCATATAATCTTCCTTTCACTAACATCATTATAACATGTTAGAATACAACATCTGTTTCGATTTAATTATTTATATTGGGCCATTCAGATACTCAAAGAGAAGCTATTGTTATTGGGAAACCGTAACAAATTTAAATAATGATCCCATATAACTTTAAAAGAATATGAGAATGACCTCGACATGTTTCTAATTCTTTAATAGTATTTTTAGGATGTCCCTTAGTTTAAGGATGATAGGAGGTGCTAAGATGAAGCTCAAAATCAAGAGCCTTCTGAATTAATCCCTTGAATTTTAATGTAAATCAAAGTTCATGTTCAGAAAAAATTAATGAATAATTTCCACGAACTCTGAAAAATTAATTAATAATGAGTAATTTAAGGTGATCCATAGGTAATCTTATCTTATAGAGATTAAATGTGATGTTTTGGTAATGTGATCAACAATAACCTATAGTTCATTATTTTCTCAAGGATTATTAGTTAATGCAATAAAAATACCTAAAGTAATGTTATTTTATTTTAATATAGGAATTGGTTGAGGTTACATGACTCCTCTATGATGTTGTCTCTCATACCTCAAAATTTTTCAATATAATAATCTTGATATATAAGTTTTAATTTCACACTTCATATTTTCCCAAAATAACTTTCCCTCAAATAAATGTACATCTTTGTGCTACAAAGGTGTATATAGAAATTAAATAAATGATAATCAATAATGAAGTTCTTTTTTTGGTCAAGTTTAGATGGAACTGGTTGACTCATCCAAAATTTCATTACACCATTTTCAGATATGAAGTCTCCCAAATTATCATCAGTAAAAAATTTAATTTTAATTGTAACATATTCATCACTAAGATGAGTTTTTTATCAAATAATTATTATTTGTAAATAATTTGAAAAAGTAATGTTTCTTCCCCTTCATTAATAATTCATAGATCTATCTTTTTTAAATCCATAAACAGTGGATCCATGTCAATCCTCATTTTTATAAGACATCCAAGATCATTCCTACTTAGTAAATCCATTACCTTATTTTACTTTCTTGGAAGGTAGTGTATTGAGAAATCATAATATAAATGTGTCCTGAGTAATCATCTTTTCCTCATGTTTATCTCCTTCTATGTATATAAGTATTTGAAACTCTTATGATATATGTATATCTCACATCAATCACCATAAAAATAAAGTATCCATATATTTAAACCAAATATTATGGCCACCCACTCAAGATCATGATTTGGGTAGTTCTATTCATGATTTTTTACCTTCTTTAATGAATATGAAACAACATTAACATTCAATATAAGGACACAACCAAGTCCTTTTTTTTTGTATCACTATATATATAAAATGCATCGCCTCCTAGTGGTAGTTCCAACACTGGTGTATCAATCAAACACCTTATTAATTTTTTTATATACCTATATCCATAAGAACATATGCCCTTTACATATCAACTTTGGAAACTTATTAGATAATCATGAAAATATTTTAATAGGGTGCTGATAGTAACCTGCAAAACCAATGGAACTTCTTACCTCAATTATGTACATTTGTATAGTTCATTATTTGACTTGGTTTGTCTTTATAGGATCAAATATGATTCTCTATTTAGAGATAATATGAAAATGGAATAAATTTTTCTGAATTAAAAATTCAAACTTGATAAATTTCACATATAATTATTTTCTTCTAAGAGTATCTAGAATTAACCAAAATGGATTCTCATTTTCCTTATATATTTTATAATATAGTAATATAACATTATTATATACTTGAACCAAATTATCATGATACTCTTGGAATACTATATTCATTATATCTATAAAATATAGATCACATTAATCAATATGAATAGTATAACTGTAGACTAGAAATGTCAATACATCATATAAAATATTATATTTTGAATATCTTCTAAATTTACTTACAATTGACGAAAAACAAAATGAAATAAAATCATTAAAAAAATTGAACTAAATGTTGTTGATTGAATAAGTCATAAAAATGAGTTATAGAATACATGTTCATTATCATAATAGAATAAATTTTCCTATAATCAATGCACAAAATCATTGATCTATCATTCTTATTAGTGAAAATAAAAGAGTACCCATAAGATGAAAAATAGGATGCATGAATTACTTACCAAATAGCTCCTATATTTGTTTCTTTAAAACAAATAATTCTATAGTGTACATTTTATAGGGTTTATTTGATATAGTTATTGAATCAGGGATTAAATCAATTAAAAACTCATCATTATGCTCTATAGGATGTCTATGTAATTCCTTAGTAAATACCACATTGTATTCATGTAAAATGGGTACATCCTCTATTTAAAAATTAAATTTTCTATCTCTAGGTTGTGTATTATGTTATTCCCCAATATTCACATTAATAATAGCTACTAAGGGTGGATCTTAACATGACCCAGATGATAAACCCTCCCCATTAAATAAAAATATTTCTAAACACTCAACAAAAATTTTAATTTCTTTCCCTTTATAATAAAATTCTAGATATTATTTTGGAATTAAATCCATACCATGTACTGTATCAAAATAATCAATAGGTATAATAATAAATTCAGCAAATAGGGCATGCTTTTTTTTTGTAATGGGAACTGTTGGACTCATCCTAGTAGTTGTGGGACATCCATTATGAGTCTTGAATTATTACTCAGATCTAAAGGACCTGTAGAAAAATATAATTTTTTTTGAAAAAATTGAAGACATAAAATATTTTGAAGATTTATAATTAAATAAAGAATTATCTAATGTCATTGCTATGATCAACTAACTAGCCACCATATATTTGGTAAATTAATCCCCATTTACTATCTTTACATAATATTGGCCTTTCTCCCATTGAATTTATTTTGGAAAATTTCCTTAAATATTTGGAAAATCATTTACATAGTTCCCTATATCCTTATAGTTGAATAATTGAACAATAGAAGCTTCTTTATTAAACATTAAATCATGAGACCATTGGAATTTCTCTTAACACATGAGGAAAACATAAATTTTTAGGAAACATGTTCCACGATTTTCTCTCAACATTTATTACAAGTTAGAAATTACACCGTTTCGTTGTTCCCATTTTCATATTTTCTTTTTAGGACCTATTATCCCCACTTTTTTACCATTATTTCTTTCAAAGTCTCATGTCTTGTAGAATTATTTCTCTACCTTAAAATCAAATGATATTATTTCCTCATATGATGAAATGATTTGGGATACTAGTGAATATAAAAGTATTGGATTTATCACACCTATTAAATAGTCAATACTACTATTCAGATTGAATGTGTAGTTTGTATCACTCCTTTCTAACGTTGTAAATTTCCCTTCCTATTTATAAATATTTTGAACTTTATTTTTCTAGACATCGGAATTGTCTCTCCATGTCCGCACATTATTTAAGAGGAAAATATTTTTTCCCATAAAAGTAACTGAAAATAAATTCACTCAATTCTTGGAATATCCTCCTCCTCATAAGAATTTTTAGTAACTGACCAGTAGTGATATGATTGCCCCATGAGATTATAAAATTCTAGGAAAAAATGACATCTTTTATTAAATCCCAAAATATGAAATATATTCTATATAGATATTTTCCAATATATAGCTAGAATATTTTCAGTAGTCCCATTGAATTATATAGTTTTATAAAGCATAAACATGTCCAACATTGTTTTACCATATTTTGGATTTGTAAGAGGATCCATATGAATGTGTTCATTGGCCATAATCCAAGTCAACATCCCTAAAAAAGATTTAATTTGTTTATATCTTGTTCCTTCTTCATTTCAATCTCTAGACTAATTTTTCTAACCATGAGGATATCCCAACATAGATTTTGTCTACTGATGTTTTTTTATTACTTATTCTAGTATACATTTAAAAATAATTTTATACATGATATTAAATCATAACATTATAAATAATAAGTATTAATTCTAAAATTGGCGAAAATGTTGAAATAACATGATTATTATTTCATAGATAATCTTGGAATCATAAGCTCAGTATCATTTTTAACATTAGTAATATTTAAATTAATTCATTATTTTTTGTAATGAAAATGCGAATTATAAAAATAATATGCCTCCAGAGTATCAAAGCATGTGAACAGTAAGGGAACACTTACCATGATCAAGAATGATGACTAAGCTATACATGAAAAACTATTCCTATGGTTGTTACCCACATATGAATATGTGAGAAAACCAAATCCATATATAGTGTCTTGATAGGGTTGTAATGCTTAGAAAACCACATAATCATTACCTTATCAAGAACATTATAATATTATTCTTTGATTTTTCATATCCTCATAGTTTTTCATAGGGTCATATTCTGTAATCTATGGTTTCATAAATCTAGTTCCCAAGGTTTCTATTAAACTTCCTTTGAAACCAAATGTAACAACCTGGCTCTAGTAGTCCAGAGCTAGGGGTTATTTTTCTATATTTCCTCAAGTACATGTGATCATATTCTAAAAGATAAAATAGTTTAATAGTTTTGGTAGACTATATATAAATGATTCTGATATTACATCAAAAATATTGAAATATAATAAATTATTTCTTGTTAGAATGTTAATATTGTTCTAGTAAATCTTTGATTTCATTCAAATACCCCTTTTAAATTTCCTTGTCATTGAAAAACCAAATAAAGGGTGAGCTCAGATCCTCATCAAGGATAAGTGTACAGTATAATCTACTGTAAAATAAATAAAAAATGAATAATATGTCCTAGATAAGGAATTAAAAAATTACATAAAACTAATAACAAAAAGGGGTCTAATTCCATGAATAACATAACAACATAAATAATCACATGGATAATAATAACTAATAACATAGAGATATGATTCCGAATATCATAAATCAAGGAATTTTTCTATGAAAACATATATAAATAGTTATGTTACTGAAAAAATAACCCTACTAGTTTATCTCCTGGGACCTATTGATACATCTAGGGGCTATAGTGGGCCCCAAATATTTGTTACTAATTTCAATTAAGTCAACATATGAAAGGGGTGAATCATAATCAATATAGACCTTCATATTCAAAAACAAACATATGAAATGATAATAATTGAAGAGTAATATTTTCAGTGGTATCAATGTTATACTACCCTTACATAGAATAATATTTAACAGATAATATTGAAATAAATGAATATATTTCAAATTATTATTCAAAAATTTCTTGACTAAAATACCCTTTTAACTATTAAATAATATATCTAAAATTTACACAAATATTAAAGAAAATATTATATTTGAATGTAATCATGTAAAAATGAAAGGTATGATTCAATGAATTGAGTGATTATGATGATGTGAAATTCCATTCATGTCGTATATAAAAACTTATTCTATTTACACAGTTTTGTTTTAAAAAAAGTGTATTCTTCAGTAAAAGATAAAAAGATTCCGTTAATTTTTTTTTATAAAAATTGAAAAATTGATCTAAATATATTTAACAAATAATTTTAGAATATTATAGATATTCCTTATAATATTTTATAGAAAGCACGTACATGTAAGAAAAATATTCCTCAGAAAATTAAAAAAACATAGTAAATTTTTCGTAAAAACATTAGTTCAGTATCTTAAGTACAAAATAACAGTAAAATTATAGAAAATAATTCAAATTTTATAAAATCATATAATTTAAAAACATATATTTGTTTTATGATATAAAAATCAAATAATTATTCCAAAAAAGACTTAATCATTAACAATCTCAAATAATGGTGAGATTGTGAATTAAAGCCATACCATAGGTCTGACATGCATTATATTTGATTTTAGAATATCTTATAATAAATTAAAATTAATTATAATTATATACTAAAAAAAATTATATAAATATAATATCATATATGATCCAATTTTAACATTTTAGGACCCATTTATTAAAAAATTATTTAATAAATGCATCGTTTCAAATTGCGAACTATTTTGTTTTTATTGTTATTTTTAGTTTCGTACATTATGTTACTAAATATCTATTAGGGTAACATAATATTTTGTTTTAAAATCATGAAATAATCATCATTTTTATATATCAATTATACTTTTTAAACTAACCGATAAATACAGTTATGATAAATGAACTATGTTATAATCATGTAGATGGTAGGTCGTACATTCAAATGAGTTATGTTTCAATTTTTCATAAATCTTGTAGGAAATAAGATATGTATTATTTTAAATTTATATAATGATAAATATATCATAAATAAAATATTATTTATTTAAATAAACTAATATATAATATCTAAGAGATTTGGTTGAGAAAAATTAATCATATCTCGTTATGGAGGTACGAGTCCACTCATATACATGAATAATGTTATCATTTTTCAATGAAATGACACGTAAGAGAATAAAAGATAAATTAATTTCCTAGCATGATAAATATTTCATTAATATAATATATATTTATTAAATCCATCAAAAATATAATCAATGAGATACAACGATGGAAAATTAATTACATCCGATCATGAGATGGTAGTCCGTTGATCACATGAACAATTGTTTCATTTCGGTTTTTATGGAGGAGGAGATGGATAAAATATATTAAACTAACATAACAACATATATATATATATATCTAATATAATAATGGTATTATTTATTTGTGGTTCAAAAATATTTTACAGAGTTAGAATATTAAATAAAATGAAAACACATGGTTATGAAGTATACAACATCTTCAGAAAAACTCATTAGGTTCATACCAAAAAGAATTCATAGGATAATTTTCTTTTCAATATAGGGAATCTAGGTAATGGGGAGTAACTTAGTTAATATATTTGGTTATATCTGGGCCAAAACAATTATATATATAATTATAGGTAGTATATGATATGGGTTGTCCATTTATATGTCTAGGTGATGGCACACTTGTAATTTTAAAAGAATAAAATATATTAATGTATTACTCATGAAAAATGTCTCAAAAATGGAACATGTAAAAAAATATTAGATGATATAAGGTCGATATATGTATATATAAATGAAATTAGACATGTTTTTTTGTTCTTAACCCTTATCTCATTTTTTTTCAAACCCCCAATAAACAAATTTTAACATTAACAATGGTAATTTATTTTTACTATTATTACAATTCATTGTTACCAAAAAACAAGTTGAAATTATTTGATAATATTAATTATGGTGACTGAAAAAATTGAATAAAATTTTCCAAATTCAGCTTACAAATGTGCAGGAAATTAAATTAAAAATTACCCCAGAAAACATTATAAGAAAGTGTTTTCTCATATAAATGAATTTTTAAAATAAAACTTTTTTTATACCAAATTCAGGTATAAAATTACAAAAAAAATATAATTTATATTTTAAAAAATATAAGTTAATTATTATTGTTTAAAACAACTTTAAAACTAAATGCAACTTTGTAAATTCTTGAAACAATAAGACAATTTTCAATAAAATAATTATTTTTCACAACTAATTAAAAAATAAATATTTTTATATAATTATCTAAAAATAATCAGAAGCTAAATTTTTGATGATGAATTAAAAAATGAAGTATTTTTTTAAATTAGAATCTATTATTTTTAAAATAATATAATAAATAAAACCATATAATTCATAAAATACGAATTGGTTAGTAATAAATATTGATCCTTTTAACTAAAAAATTATCTACTATTTTTATAAATAATAAAACTCTATAAAAAATAGTAAATGAGTCATGGAAATTCTTTACTATATCATATATTATATTTTTTCATTATCATTTGATCCATCTATTGAAAAGACAAAAATGTCACTTGTGGGTACATATAGCCTATTATCTCTACGTAGTGATGTAATTTATTTTTTATCCCAACTTTATATAAAGGGTTATATATGTTTATATTGTGATTATATATTGTTGATAGAAAATTATTAAGATTATGGATATGAGGAAACAATGATATGTGAAATGAACTTAACATGTGATCCAAAATTTTCATGAAATGAAAAACATTTAACACCTATAAATGACAATTTTAATATATAAATATTAATAAATAGGTTTCAAAATGTTTTAATTGTATAATATATGTAATTATATGAAATGAACTGTCACACTTGGTTCATCCTATCTAGTGGAAGGCTATGTCATCACAACCGTATGCTCTCATCCAATTGTCCTGGGCCTAGTGAAAAAACAGAGACAACCTAATGAAAATGGGAGGCTATTCCATAATGTAACTGTATTCACACACCCTACCATCTCTATGCAGTAGTGAAGAGGTGTAATAATAAAATAAATCAACATATAGAGTAAACCATTCATGAAATACCTATATGGAATACATTTGAGTATGACATAATATAAAAAATTAATAAAGTGAAAAAATAGATGATGAAAAAAAAACTGAAGTCCAACCGTACAATTAATATAATAGAAAATAGATTAGTGTATTCATATCTTTATCTCTTACACCAATCACTCTACATGGTTCATGCACTCGATTATCCATTTGCTCCAACAAAATAACAACCGATCTGTCCGTATCCTGTATATAATATGGCCCATTTAGTAAATTCCCACGAAGCAGTGAGTATATACATACCCTATAGGATTCCACTAAATTCAAATATGGAGAAATAGAAGTTATTATATAATTCATTAAAACCAAAATTAAGGGGAATATGAAACCCAATAAGTTATCTGTATACGCTTATTATGAAATCCAGTTAAGAGATAAAGGGGATCTCCATCTCCTATCCCTTCCAAGGATGATGAGTACACATTCATATCAAAAGCTCCATAATTAATACCCATCATATTTCATGTCATTCTGAGAAATTTAAAAAGTGGGCCCACATCTCACCACTACTCCCCAACCGACAGGGGAATAAGCCATAAAAGAGGACTCACAGCCTAGTATGATAGGAGGATTCCACTCAGTAGTTGGATAGAGGACCCATTCCCCAGGTCATTAGGGGGTTCCACAAAATAGATTGATAGATTACCCATCCCCAAGTATGTGAAGGGGGTTCCACAAAAATCATTTAGGACCCATGCCTAATTACAATATGGGGTTTCTTTCAATGGGTGAATGAATCGTACCCTAGTACGACTGGGGGGGTCTACTTAGTGAGTAGATGACCAATTACCTAGTATTATAGAGGGTGACACTCAACCATTGTAAGGAGTATGGGATCCAACAAAATGATCCCATAGGGGGTTCCTACCCAAACATATATTTGACGTTCCTTCACGATCATTCCTATCAGATCATCACCAGCTGAAGAAGAGACATTCTCTCAAAACCTCATGTCATATATTGAAATCCTCTATTTTTTCATCATATTATATATATATATATATATTCAATTAAGATATAAAAATATTTGGAAAAAATTTTGTTTTAAAAAATGGAGATATACTTGGTTGAAGTCCCTGAGAAAAGTACACATCATGTACCAGGGGTCACACAACAAGTGACGTCACTTGCCCATGGCTTGGATTTACATAGAGCACTATATAGTGTGTAAGGGTAACACATGACAAGTCTCAGCCACCCGATGCCTACCTATTTTCTCTTGGCTATGTTATTTTACATAGGGCCATTCCCATGTACCTAGCCATGTATCTAGATATGCACTCGGATGTCGCTGGGTACCGAGCCATGCTCTTGTACCCCCGGGGAAGGCACATTTAATCTTAGGGTATAAGAATTGTGCTCCCTTATGGGATCCTAGGAATGTCCTATCTTCTATAGTTCTTGGGATCCTAGGGAATATCATCTTGCATGTGGGCCCAATCAAAGGGCGTGTGATCCTAATATTCCCTGAAACCCTAGCACTATATCCACAGGGATACAAATTATGTGTTCATAGAATACTTGTCATGTAATAGGGTTTAATATAGAATCCCATGTTCCTTCAAATATAACCTTCATACATCCATCGCCACTGTTTCCACTGAAAAACATGATAATGATCTTGGGTTTGGTGCAGTTTATGCCTGATACTTTCTTGGTGGCCATATTTTGGACACATGAACCCCAAACAACTTCTTATTTTCACCATTTTATCTCCCATTGCCACATCTGATCCCAAATCCACTAAGATCTTAGACACAACCCAAATATCATCTTGATTCATCCTCAAATCACCAATCCAATTTTCATTCAAGAAACTACTATAAATCAGTGGGCTCGATGGCAGTCGAACCCATCTAGACAATTTCAAACCGTAACCCCATGGGAAAATGGTGAATAAAGTGAATAATAAAGGGGTAAATCACATAATTGAAGATAATCCATCATTGTAAAAGCCTTCTTGGAAAAACAATCATACAGTGATGGTATATCAGATGGTAGTAGGTTTAAAGAAGGTATAAATCAGATAATATAACCAATAAACTTATGGCCGTCATATGAAGGACAAATAAATCATATATCAATCAAAGAATAGAAAATATGTGCTTTAAAAAATTTAATCAAAAGGTAAGAAACCAAAATTGAAGAGTCATACCACAATTATGGATCAATACTTAGTGAAGAATTAATTATACTATGATGAGGAAGACCCACCACATTCACTTCCCCTCAACACACATTGAAAAAATATTTATTCATCTTATGATATCAATATACCAATGTTTAACATAAAGGGTTCCTCTCAAATCATACAAGGATATGTGGAAACCCCCAAATAATTGATATAATAATGCATTTAAAGAGAAAATTAGGTTTTTGAGAGTAAAATTAATTTAATTAATTAATCTACATAACATACCCATCAACAAATTCCTTATTTGATTGTTTGATGCTGACCAACATTTGGCTGCTCCAATGGTAAACCCCACATTTTGAATTCAAACATGGTCTTGAATATCCCATCTAAGACTCCTTTTAGGTGTTATCCAACTTTTTAAGTAATGCTACATACACTTGATATTATTATATTTAATATTTTCATAATATCAATAATAATATATCCAAGAATCATAGTCTCACATAGTATTAGTGAATGACTATAAAAATATTCATTAATTTATTTCAATGTCATACATGGAAAAAATGGGCCTTTTCATTATTCCTCCCTCATGGACTTTCATACTGAAAAGTACTGGGTAAGCAAAAAAGTGGGGGAATTGAGCCCAACTAATTTCTCTCGCACTCTCAGGGGCTCTCTTATATTCTCACATTCTACCACAACAAAAAACCCCAAGGCAATAGTTCATTCTCATTGGATCCTCTAATGGAAATCATTGATTTACACATGGTACTCTAAGAAGGTAGATCCATAATTGATGTAAATCTCTTTGTAGTCAATAATGTTCATAGGGTTATGAACATACCTCCTCAGATGCGACACATGGATGATATATTGAACCCAATCCAATTTTTGAGGTATGCCAATGTGGTATAAAACCTCAACCACCCTCCCCAAGATCATGAACTCCCTAATGAACATTAAGGATATCATGCCTCCCAAGATAAACCATCATAATCCTCTTCATAGAGAAACTCTAAAAAAAACATGGCCTCCCAAATAAAACTCTAAGGGAATATGATGTCGATATGCATAATTGATTTGTGGGATCTAGTCTGTCATCTTGTGATTTTGGATCACTTTAACCATCTATATAATCAGATTCACCATATCTTAAAAAATAGAGATGTCCAACACATATCACTCTAGAATAACTGTGACCTACATGGTGTCCCATACATGCCCTCAAAAGGTTCCATGCCAATAGTAGAGTAAAAAATGTTATTATAAGAAAAATCCACCAATAGAATATGATCCTCTTAACTCTGGATGAAGTCCAAAACCCATGTCCTCATCATATACCCCAACACATAAATATTTCAATGGGTCTGCACATCCATATAAGGGTGAAACATTGTACTCATCAAAAAATGGGTCCTCAAGTTCTCTTGTAACCATCCCCAAAACCATGACATAAAATTAATATCATGGTCAGAGACATTATTCAATGGATCTTCATGAAGAAAGGTGATCTCCCGCACATACAACAGTCCCATACCCTCCACCAAACTCCTCTCCCAAATGATAAATAAGTGTATCAACTTCTCAAGTCAATCACCTATCTCCTATATGGAATCATGGACTCTCGTTGTACATGGAATACCTCTAAAAAATTCCTTGGATATTCCTTTCCATTTCCATTTTGGGATCTCAAGAGGTTATGTCAAACCCTATGGAACCTAGTGCCCATTATTCACCTGATAACATGTGAGGAACCGATAAACAAACTCAGATACACTCCACATAATGGTATCCCATAAAAAATTCCACTAATGGACTTTATACATCATTGTCACACCAGGATATACAACGAATGGGGAAGTGTGAAATTAGCTCAACTCCTCCAAACACAAAATGATTGGAACCACCCTCTATCCCATGAAAAGGATGACATGAACCCATCCTTCAAGGAATCAAATTTGTGTAACCCCTAAGGGAATATAGTCATGAATAACATCACAGTTCATGTATTTGAACTAATACATTCTCAAAAAATGAATAAACCTAAGAGTCACCACTATCGATTGAATAAAATATTCAACGCTCACATCTAATATGGTTAAATGAAAATAATCCCACTTTTCAGAAGCCTCCTCTACCAAAAGATAATGGGACTTCTTACTAAGGGAATATTCCACCCTGTTTACCTCCCCATGAGTATAGTCAATCTCAATATAATGTATATATATATACTGGAAATCCCACCAACAACTTTGTCTTAGGTTTAGGTCACAATAATTGATGATATTCCAGAGGTTCTTATTGTATGTGTTTTTAACAAAGAGCTTTCTTAAAAGACAAGGCCTCCACATCATTAGAGAGAAGAATAACACTAAAAAATCTTGGTCATGAGTCATGTAGTTCTTCTCATAGGTATCAACTAAATCTACCCATACATGATAACTTCATTCCTCTACATCAACACATAGACAATCCCATCTACAGAGGAATTTAAATACACTATGTACTCCATGCCCTCCTCCAGTAGTTTCAACATAGGTTAACTTGTTAACATAGACATAAAATATTTTATGTCTCTCTAACAGTACATAGTCTAGTTAAATAGATAGACTTTCTAGGTCATGGTGGTCAATGGTGATCCAACACATAAAGATTTAATCAAATAAATATTTTAGTACTCTTCCAATCTGATAAAATTCTTCACCTCCAACATTTTATTAGGTGACCCCCAAGAAAGTAATGTGTCAATCATTACTAGATATAATACTATTCCATTCATGAAAATGGAAAGCCCAAAAATGTGATCCTCATGAATATATTAATGACACTTCAAGATATTAACATAAATATTCTACTAACAATGGATATCTAGGACCATCCTCAGATAATGTGCATTCTCCTGCTATGACACGGTGTAAATGAGAATCCCATGAATAATGAAAACAACTAATTAGTACAAGTATAGTGGGAAGATTTGGCCCATCAACTAAATGAATACATTAGGGGAATTCATCACAGTAAAATGAATGAATAGGAACTTATACTGTCTTTAGTGACATCAAAATGCTCTTTTCAGAATATTTGCATCATGATCCCTCAACTACTGGTTACCACACCATAGATCAACATTAAATGACTAAATAACACTTAAAAACTAGTGAAATAGGATATCAATATTTAAAAAGTTTCAATTTACCTTATAATTACTTGATTTAGGTGGTGATAATACACATAAAGTCTCAAGCTTCCATCCTCCATTTTTAGGAACAAAACTAAACCCACCAAGTGGAAAAACTGGTCCTAATAAAACCCTTCTTTTGAAAGTATTCATAACTACAACTTCATCCCCCAAATATCTGTGGGGGCTATCCAATATTCTGTATAATATATTTTTGTGATCCTAGGGAACTGGTCAATATTTTAGTTCATATTCATCCATGAAGGTAGTTCCATAACATTCTCTAGGATGACTTTCTTAAATTCCTCCATACCAAAGGTATCATGGTTCCTGAAGACCCTGCTACACTAATTGATAATCTCACAAATAGTAGGGTGATAGGATTCTAACTCTTGAATGCAAGGACCACAATCTTTTCCTTGAGATCAATCTCACCCACAAAGGGGAATGCTATCTGATTTATCTGAAGGAACCAAACACATATACGATGATAATCAATATTTTCCATAACCATGGACATCCAGTCCATATCTAGGATGAATTCATAAAGATTAATATTTATGACCATGCGGTATTATGAGAAAGTCTCTCCACATAGTTACATATCACTCTACCAATAGATAAGTGATATAGAAGAATCAAACCCAGTTGGAACATCTACTGAATGCTATGGAGAAAAATTTTAAATGGGGAGATATAGAAATTGCACGAGGGATATATAAATAAGGGAATGGATTCCACCTGTGCCCATAGGTAATGGAGTAATTATAGAAAAGATATAGACCATACCTCGTCACAACACATGGATTCCATGTCAAAAGTATCCATTTCTAATAGATACCCAAGAAACTGACCACCGGCTCCATGATCTTGGCTTGGGTCTGGTGGTGGTGGTGGTGGAAGTATCTTAAATCATATCCCTCCACTAATAGCAACCCAATTGTATCCCCAACTTCTCCTCTACGAACAAAACCTCCCTAGGGGCTTCTTGGGACATACCTAGGATAACTGTGATCATGGTTCTACCTTTATCATGTGAGACAATTTTCAACAACCCCAACCACCATGGTATATCAAGTCAGGCAATCACATTCAATGTGACCATTCCCATCACTTGAATAAAATCAACCATATATGAGATTACATGGTCCCCTATATTAACCCTACCTAAATTCTATGTGAATGATACCAACTATGTTTAGGAATCATATTCCGAAACCTTTCTACCCAATTCTTGATACATACTATAGATGAATCATCACCTTGATTCCCACTGCTAACTTCAGCTTCCTAGAATCCATATCAAAGGAATCTCCCAATCATTATTTCTTAATCTGTCACAATAGTATATGTGGGAATGCACAAGGGAATCACACTTGTACATATGTTTCTATGAATAACCTATTCAAACATCCATTCCTATAAGTGTCTATCTTGTACAATGTCGATGGAGTACCGTGTATGGTTTTAAATCTTCTTTGTATACTCAACAACAATTATAATACCATACCACTACACAAGAAACTCTAGGATCTAAATTGAGTGCAATCATAAGGGGTGATAATCTTCAAAAAAACATCCACTAGAAGAAGGATTATGAGAGAAACATCTCATTATGAGTCTTCATGACTAGACTCCACTATCTCCCTAATTTTCCATGGAAGATATTGGATAGCAGCGAAACCATAAAATTTGTCAGGCACTATACAAGCCTGAAGACTAAGATAACCAACCCAATCTAATCCATCTATATCTATGGATCCATCTCACTAATAAACTTCAATTTCCATTGGAACTAGTGAAATATTACCTCACTAATATTTCAAACATCCTCATCCATCTTGGATTATACTATACAAATTTCAATAATAGGGGAGTTGATATATTTTTTCCGAGATGAAGATCATCCTATGATGGACCCTGAATTGTGGTCTCATCACTCATTGGATTGTTATCACAATCCTGAATCAGTATCATAGCTGGTCATCTTTTTAGTTGTATTGAGAAAGAGATCTAGGTTTACCATAGTATAATGAATATATATATGGGGAGATCACTCATGAAAAAGATTCAAGGACTCAGTCATATATGATGCATGTACCACTGAACCCTATAACCAACGTTTTGTTTTTTTGAGTCGATAAGAATGTATTAAAAGTCATGGTGTATAGATAAATAGCATGTTGAACCATCATTGGGTTCCCAAGGAAGAAATCCTCACTCCAGACACTTAGACACTATTTCCCAATGTTAAAAAAAATACTCAAAAGAAGACAAATCCCAACACCATCATATGTAATAAACTACACTCATACCACTCTATAATGACATGACCCACCAGGGACCACCTGGTTGGCGGAAGGCCTAGCCATCATAGCCCCAAGACCACCTCCAATAGGCCTAGGGATGGATAAAATCACTAAGAAGTATAATTCAAAATGGATAAAATTACCTATTGTATAGTTATAGATGCACCCAACTATCTTGATCTCAAAGCATGACCACAACAATCATCCTATGCATCATATTATCCATATAATCCACCAAAATAAACATTGATATATCCTTCATTAACATAATACATGAATCATGAAGAAATATACCATGGAAAGGTGAATATTTACATAAATAGTAGGAAGTCTCTAAAAACTGAAGATGGTAAAATTAAAGATAAGATAAAAGTCATACCAATCCAAAGTAAGATGGAAAAGAAGCCCAAAAATATATTTGTATATTCACATAAAGTAACCCATATGAGGGGGAATTATGATATAAATTTCATAACCCATACCTATGTGATGAGTCTTCCTAAATCGTAATGGTTGATCATCAACACATAGTATCTCACATGCGAATATGAGAAAGATATGTGAAGGACTTGTACCTTTCCACTTCTCAACATACCAAGGAGGAGAATCTCAAATAGAGTACAAGGACCCTATTATGATAAAGGGTGTAAGAACCCAAGACTTCTTTTCAGGTATGGGTTTTCTTTTTATGGTGTTTTGAGAAAAATTGGAGATTCTAGAATTTTATGGAGTACACGCCGTGTACATTAGGGTACATGTTGTGTTCCAAGTTTCTACGGGTGACCGTGTACTGGCCGTATGATGACCAATACATGGCCATGTGGGGTGACTTGGATTCCTCCAAAAGCAGATGCTGGTTAATGCATGTACATGTTGTTTACTTTTAAAAGACATGATGTGTACTTTCTTTTTCTTTGTTATATTGGACCGAGGCCGATAAATCTTCTCTAAGCCCATGACTCATTGTTCGTTCTCAGATTCAATGATTGTCGATTGTTTTGGAATCTCCACGGTGAGTTCTCCATTCTTCCAAAACCTTGTTCCTTGATTTCTATCCTTTCTTGAGATATCCTTGGTTGAGAACTTTGGGTGTTTTTGTATATCTGACACATTCTAGGTTTATTCAAGGGTCGATACCGAAGTATATTGATCTTATAATGCTGAGGTAGGTGGGTTGTGCCTTTCTGTTGTTAATTTGAATATTATGGGAAAAGGTTCCCAATACCCTAGAATGGGGTATTGCGTGTTTTGGGATTTTAACAATATTAATTCTTATTATGACTTGTTTTCTGGAGCATTGGTATTTGATTATGAATAGTGTTATTTAGCTATGTTATGGATGTGTTTTATCTTGCTTGTTTTCATATTTACCATTTGGTCTAGCATTTCCTGTTAGGCTACCTGCTTTCAATGCCTAGTGTTGTTAGGATGGATTGATTTTATCTGCCACTACGATATGCTTCGTATCTATTTAGCCAAAAAGTTATTGAGGTTTACTTTGGCTATTGAACATTGTTTGTGCATGATTGACATACACTAGGCTGTGGGAACCTGGTGTAGTTAGAACAAAGGAGAAAAGGATGCTGAGGGCTTTCCCAGAGTGTCTATTTACTTTTACATCATGAGACCATAGGGGGGATGGACATGAGTTCTCCCTCATAGTGTTTGTAGTTTCTCGTTGCAAGACCATAGGGGGAATTGGAAATTCAGTTCTTCCCCACAGTGTCTGTAGTTTACTGATAAAAGACCACAAGGGGAATTGATGGTGGGTGGTTTCTTAGAGAGTCTTTGTTTGTATAAGTTGAACCAGATGGGTTAGGCTGTGAGAACATACCCAGAGGGTTACTTGACTTTGTTTGATTGGTTGAACCAGAGAGGATAGTCTATGAGTACTTCCTAGAGGGTTACTTGTTTTTTTATTAGCTTTTAACTTGATATATGAAAATGAAAGCAATTGAAACTGTAGGATTGTTTACTATTGAGTACTTCTTTGTTTGCTGGTTAATTTTTCTTATTCCCGCCATATATATTCATAAACTATTAGGAAAAAATCATTGGGTGGTTTTCTATTGGGATTCATCTCACACCCTATTTGAGTCATGATTTTGGGGTCAAGAATATTATATTGCTGCAAGTATAGATAATGGAATGCCCCCTTCTACTTTAGGTATGTGATTGTTGTGGAGGAGGAGAGCATGGGACCAAGATGAGGCTTACGATGCTGGTGGAGTTTATCTGTTTTCTTGTACATTGGTTTAGTACATTATTCCGGCATTGTGACTTGTTTGGATGCTTTTCTAGATGTATGTTTCATGCATCATTTATAAATGTGCTCCATTTGTTTAAAACTTTCAGTCTTTTTCTGTTTACTTATTGCATATTATTACTGCTTCTAATATTGTTATTAGTTTACATCCACTACATTAATTTTCCATTGGCGGCATAGTTTCTCCACTATCACACCCAAGACCCTCACTGCTAGTCAGAAGCCTCTGGTATTTAGGGAAATGTTCTTGGGGCCATGTGACTAACTGGATATGGGGCACCTCTAGGTGGTACCTAGAACCAGGATGTTACAAAGGGATTCTAATTAGTTGATGGACAGAGGACCCAATCCCTAGTGCTTGATGGGGGTTCCAATAAATTTATTGAAAAAGAACATATTCCCTAGTATATAATGGTGTTATACTCAATTCATATAGGACCCACACATTATCAAAATAGGGGTTACCTTAAGTAAATATAGGACATGAACCCTAGTATATAAGGGATGTTACACTCAATATGTATTGATAGGGGACTCAAACACTAGTGTATTAGGGTGTTACACTAAGTGGGTAGGGGAATCAATCAATGTTACCAAAGGGGTGTGTCACTCAACTAGTTTAAAGAGTACATGATCCTGCAACCTGGTGTTATAGGGGGGTTTCTATCCCCAACCACTCTATAATGATCCTTCCTAATCATTTCTTTAAGTTCAACATCATATAAAGAAACATCATGAAACCAACACTTTATGACTTATATTGAAAACCACTAAGAGGCCTATCATCATGTTCTACTAGGAAAAACACATTTTGTAGGATACATGTTGAAACAAATCTGAGTCCAAAAAAAGAATAAACATAAGGTGGATTTCCCTAAAAAATGAACACAATTTGAACCAAGGGTCACATGGTGTGTGAAATCACATGTCATGTAAAACTAACTAACATGTAAGTGTATTAGAGGGTGTGTCTCATCCACTCGAGGGCTAATAGTGTGCTCGAATCCATGCCCTTGTATTTTGGTTATGCCCGTAAACCTGGTCGTGTACCTAGCCATGCATGGGTATTGTTCCATGACAGTTTACACTTGAGAATTCCTATATACTTCCAATGTAAATGGAATTTCCACCCTGAAATGGTCCTAGGTGTGTTTTAGCTAGAACATAGATTGGGATCCCAAGAAGGGTCACATGGATTATGGGCCCAACCTCAAGGTGTGGGATCCTTATCTTCCATGAATCCTAAGCTATGATTCATGAAGGATACATGTCTTGTGTTCCTAGGCTACAGGTCTTGTAACTGGGTTATCCATAGAAACCCATATTTCATCATGGGTCATCATATCAACATAATAACCATTATTTCTACTGAAATAAAATGTTGGGGGTCTTGAATCTGGGTTCTTACATTCCTGATATTTTATTAGGGGATGTATTTAGGCCACCCAAACCCCTAGATTCTCCTTCACTTCACTTCCATGATCCCCCATTTCTGCTACATATCCTAGATCCATATAGTTATCCCCTAAAACAAAAATATATTCACGATTCATTTGAAAATCACTAATCCAATTGTTATTTTTGAAACCAAAATGAACCTAGGTGTATGATCACGCTCAAACCTACTTCAAAAATTTTGAACTATAAACCCATTGTCCAATGGTGAAGAATTCAAAGAACAACGGGGGAAAAATAATAAAATTGAATCCATCATCGGTCAAGAATTAACGACTAACAAATATAATATTGAGGTATATAGGGCGATAAGAGGTGGAATGAATGAAATAAATCAGATAATCAAGAAAATAAATTTATGGTTCTTATTAGAAGGAAAAATAAATCAAATGAAAAATAAACTAGATCAAATTCATGCTTCAAAATTTTAATCAAAAGGACTAAACCCAAAATTGAAGTGTCATGCCTCAATTTTGTATAAATAATTTGTAATGAATGTGATTTACAATTATGTGGAAGACACACCACATTCAATTTTACTTTATCCACCTTGATCTGATCATTGTTCATCATCTATTCTTGATCATCCAAAGAAGAACATTAGAGGCTCCCCTGAATTCTACCATGGTTATTTTTCCCACCTAGGATAATTTCTACATCATATTATTTAATGATGAAATTAGTTTTTTGGTATTAAATGAATTGATTAAATAAATTATTTAATTTATCCACTTAAATTACCCTCCAATGGCAACCTCATTTGAACATCTGGCACAGACTATCTGTATGTCACACCTAGGGTAAACCCCACATTATAGATTCAATTATAGTCTCATATTTCAAAACCAAGAATCTATAATATAATTAATCTGGTTATTTAGGAAAACAACACATACATGATATTAATATATTTGGTAATTTTGTAAAATCTATTTTTAGTTAATCAGGCTTTGAAATATCACACCATTTTAGCACCGGGCTCCAATAATACTCATTAATATATTTCAATGTCATAAAAGGTATAAATAGGGTCACTAAATAATAGGAATGAATGTAGTTATAGTTATAATAAATTTTAATTTAATATATTTATGGTAGGAGTTCATATGTAGAATGTTATACTTGAGGTTAGGGTATTCGTTTACAATCTCATTTTTACTATTGTTTTTTATGATTGTATTTATAATAATGTAAATTTATGATATATCTATACTAAAACATATTTCATTTCTTATGCTATAATTATTTATAGATTATAAATGTTTTCATTTCATTTTCATAGTGTTATGCACTAAGGAGACAAAAAAAAATTATTTTAAGGAAAAAAAACTACATTACTCTCTTTGGCTAATAATAACTTTCTTGCATTTCCAAATTTCATATATATTATTTTCAAGAATATTTTTACTATTATAAAATTATTTTATAAATTAATTTTTAATACTTTTTTAGTTTCTTTAAAAAAATTTAAATTAATATTCTTTTCATATTCGAAAAGAGGTAATTTTATAATTTTTACAAAAAATTATAAATTGAATCATTATTTTAACATGATTGAAATGGATTTATTTTCTCACTATCAGGTGTTCTTCTACACTGTAGCTCACATTATATGGTTCCATGGTTTTTATCTACAAAAACATTATCCATAATATTTTTGAATTATTTAGATATTAGAAAATTGATTTCAAAATGAAAGGGTTATTTTCCTAATGAATGATCCATTGAGACTTTAAAGGTATTATTACCTATAACAACATCCTTTGATATTTATTTTTATATAAATATGATTTTTCTAGTGCTACCATATTTATTTTTTCTTTTCATAGTAATTTATTATGGTGATGAATCCCAATTTTGGTTTCCATAGGTTATTATACAATGAAATCATAAATTTTCCCATAATCATTCAACAAACATATGAATGGATTAGGATTATTTTATGGGTGGTTAAATTTTTGACATGCAATGCATTGGTTGAATATTAATGCCTTTTCAGATCAAATAGTGCTCAAGAGGTTTCCCAATTCCAAAAGAGGGTACACTAGAGGTTATCCCAAGCCGAATAGAGGGTACATGAGAGGTTATCCCAATCCTAAAGCTGGTATATGGGTGGTTAGGCCAACCCTTTTATAGGATTATTTTCTCTAGGGTACGAAGAATGGTCTCAAGTATGATTTTTCTAATAAGGCTGAATTTTGTGAAGATGTATGTGTAATATGATGAAAATAATTTATGTAATAGTTTTCTATTTATCCAGGTTACCAAAGGCACTGAACCATTATGATTTTCGAAAAAATCATAATGATATATAATGAATATTCATCTAATAAAATCTTATATTTTTGTATGTAATGTTCGGGTAGCAATAAATAATATAAGAATAATCTTTAGTTACTTTTAAAAACCATAATGAGAATACATTAGTGGGAACCTGTAGGATAAGTATGTAATGGATAAAATCATATGTTGCTGTAAATAATGAAGTGTGGTTTCCTCGGAAAATGCATCTCTCTCTAGATGATAAAAATTGGATGCAATTATGGAATAGATGTACCTAAGGGTAACAAATCTGAATGGTGTTGAGGGGGCATTAACATGATCGTCACTAGTGAAAGAGGGGTACGACTAAGACTGAACATTTTTCTAGACACTCCTTGTGATATTATTTGATTAATTCACATTTTCTCTATAATCCATTATAAAGGATTTTAATATATGATGACCATGAATGACAATTAAAATAAAAGGTGTGATAGATTAAATAGAAGTTATCAATATTTAGACATCTAATAAATTATATTCATAATTATAGAATTCATAACTATTATTATTATCTCTCATACTAGGAAATTAATTTCAATTAATGGATGTAATGAGAAAGATCCACATAAACACTGAATATGATGGAAAATGCAATGATTTACCTCCACATGAATAGAATGTTACGGGATCTAGAAAAAAAACATAATTTATATGATTATGAATCTATACCAAGACATTAATTATAAAGAACATATAAATGAGAGATATATGGAGAAAAATACTATTGAGTCCTTGATGAGGCAACTTCCACCTTTTTATCATGTATACTAATTACTATGTAAGGGATCCGCACCACTAATAAATTTTTATATTGTATAGTTACAAATTCATAAAAAATTCTATAAAAAATTCTTCAATTTTAAGGTAAACCAAATTAATTTTGGACACTAATCTAGAAAACATGGAAATAAAAAGAAATTGACTCCACAATCCTATATGATTTTAATAAGTTATTTTTCAATAAGTAAATTCCCTATATTCTTTATATCAAAATCAATAAGGAATTACGTGAACAAAATTGGAAGGTTGAAGAATCCATTGGTACCTATAAGGGAAATATTAAAATTATTTTGAGGTATGATTATGGTATTATAATATAAATAATATTTAATATTAACCATTACATTAGTTGAATAAAAAAAATTATGAAGGGGTTATAAATAAGAGACTTCAGTGGATAAGATGAAATTTTCCGATGCTATATAAACGGAAAATAGATTCACCCATCAATATCATTATTTTAAAATAAAGGAAATATTTATTGAAAATAAAATTATATTAAGAAAAAAACATGAAGGAATGATGGTGAGTTGTAACACCCTATGATTTTAGGAAATAATTTTGTTTCAAATAAATTTAATGTTTTAAATTTTTTGTATCATAAAAAAACATAGGATTTAGCATGAAATATATGAAAAAATGAGTTTGGATTGAATTAAATTCAACACCATTTTTTAAATTCCATACAAACAACACTAAGGTGAGCATTTTCCACACAATATATGGTGTTATCTTATGACACCGAGTTTTAACAAAACCAAATTATATAACAGTGTTATTTAAATATGACTGTTATAAACTTGATATTAATCCTCCAGATACTAATATTAGTAACTAATTTCAAAATATTATCTTTAATGGTTCTATGTAAATAAATAATATATATATAAGGTATTTAATTTTTTTAATATGTATTTATATTATTTGAAAATACTTTTTTTAAAATGTTTTGTATTCCATTTTGTACAAAATAATAGAATCAATTTTTGAAACTTTTTGAAAAATAATTTTATAAAATAAACATAATTATTGAAATCAAAATTTCAAAATTATCTTTGGTTTTTTTGGGATATTTCGTAAAATATTCATTTTTTTCTGAATATTGAAAAATACAGAATTCTATTTGAAAAATCAATTTTATTATAATTTATTTATGATGAAAAATTAAATTTTAAACTGGGTTTTAAGTAAAATTATGTAAATAATACATAAAATAATACAATTTAGATAATTTGGAACAATTTCATATCAAATTTTTATATATAAACATTGTAAACGTTCAAACATACTCCCTTTAAAAACCAGTTTTCTCATCACATCTGTGAGATTAATTTCAAATTTATTTTTTCCACGTAAATGAAATGAATTTAAAAAATGAATTCCATATTTGGAATTAGAAAAATATATAATATATAATATGGTAAACATATTTTTTGAACAAAATTAATAGTGAAAATAGTATAAAATTAATTACTACAGTTAAGGTAAAAATGGATTTACTATGGAATGGTATAAACATGGGTATAATAGAATAAAATAACAACCAAAAAATCATGGGATGGAAATATTTATACCTAATACCTTATAGGTTATATCATGTAATATTATTTATACTTGTGGCATGATTAAAACATTGGTATTATTGAACAATTTCAATATCTTACTAGTATACCACTAACCTCAGTCATAAAAGGTCACCCCTATTTCCTTTTCATCACCCATTAAAACCATTTTTGTTAAGCCAATAGCTTCCCTAAAAACATACTAAATTCCCTCTTATTGTCCTAAAAGACTTAATTTGGACATAAATCCATCCAATAATTCTTTTAGTGAAAACCTATGGAGGATACCTGATGAAGATTTAACGTTCATCAAATGGGTGTTTTTGTTGTATTTATTCCTCCAACTCCTTCTATTATTATCTAGTTGGGATGATATAAAACCCTCTTTATCTTACATATATTTAAATTTTTTATTCTATATTAATTACTAATAACTATCTCCAATTAAGTCACATGTTTTATGAAATCATCATTCCTTTGTAGAGCAGACTACCGCCTCGTGAACTGAGGTCATTCATGTTTCCATTACCATCTATAACATTAGGACATAATTATGGGTTTATAATTTATTAAATATATTTATTATATTATTATTATTTTAAAATTATCATATGACACATAAATTTATTATTTATATTTTTTGGGAATATGATAATGTAGCTAATGTGTACGACGAACTACCGTCTCACAAAGCAATGTGACTCTTTCACACTTTACATGGATGGTAATAAGGACGAGTTTAATGAAAATATGTGACATATATGGAACTAAAATTATTATATAATTATATTATATCATTTTTATTTATTTATTTTGATTCAAATTGAAATTTTAATCTACATTAATCTGTACATACGACAAACCATCTCTATTAATTGTGCATTTCAATTTTTTGTCTCTAAATATAATTGATTAGTCTAAAAATCTATATCATGAATATATATTATATTAATATTATTTTAAAAGTTATATATATTATGAATTAATTATTATGTTTTTTGGACCAAAAATAACAAGATAAAATATACAAGAAAACCAAATAGTTTTTCCCTGGAATGTGACTTTTACATGGAATTGTTAATAAATGGGTAAATAAAGGTAATAAAAAAACCATATATGGTATGATATATATGAATATGGTTATTTAATAGATTTAAAATAAACATATAACTATTTTCTTTTTTTAACATGTAAATATATTTTAAGACTTAAGGTAATGGAATTATAGTATGTTTTTAATTACTCAGAGATATATAGAAATTCACCACCCATTTATTGCGTGTGTTGTATATACTTCCCCTTTAATTGGTTATATCATGAATTAAATTATTTTAATGATATTTAATGCTTTATTTTATGTTATTATTTATTGGGGATTATAATTTAGAATATTATTAATTGATATGGTATTTTTATCTCAACTTTCCATTTTTGAGACATAGATTATTTTATGCACCTATATTGTTTCCTAAGGTGTATATACAACCCCTTTGATATAAAATATCATGAAGTTATTTATAAAAATGATATTATATTTTAATTTTAATTTTACCCATTAAAGGGTAGTTTCAATGTTACGAAAGTAGTAAGAGTTGTATTTATAATATCATAGGATATTAGGATTATTTATGATTATGCTTCCAATGATGAAATATAATGATACATATCTAAATAAACTCATATATTTTCTTACGCTATAATAAGTTCATTGGAATTAATGTTTCCCCATCATTTTACTCCCTTTATTTGATCAATAATTCAAAAATAATCTTTTAAAAAACTTATTTTTTTGTCGAAAACTAGTTTTCTTTAGAAACCATGTTTTATAAAAAAAATTTTAAAATGAATTATGTTTTAGAACTATTTTTTTCATAGTGTAAAGGATATTTTCATCAAGAAATTATTGAAATAATGTTTAAATATTCCTTGATATTTTTTCTTTTTTAATTTCATCAAAAATGACTTCTAAAATGTTTTATGTTTTATATAATGATGTTATATGAAAAGTTATTTTTACTAAAAGAAATATTCTACGTGATAATTCAAAATCATTTTCCATCCATGATAATAGTTTTTGATGATACATATTCTTTACTAGGTTTATGATCCATTAATATTATTCTTATTATTTCTCAACATGGTTTATGATTTTGATAAAAATACCTTTATGGAAGTTGTTTCTTTTTCCACGTGTTGTAAAACGATAACATTATTATGAGACATACTTATTGTTACATGTGTTAGGCTATGATGAAATTTAAAAAATATTATAAAACCTATTGGTTTTCTATATATTATGATAAGATTAAATTCTTATGAAACCCATTTCATTTCATGGGTTATGATATGATGAATGTATTATGATCTTGGGGAACACATGTGTATGATTTTAATTAGGTGATAGGGATGAAATATATCTACCTATAATGATTTGGGTAAATATTTATTTCTCATGATATTGATAGGATAGGAACAGAGAGAGTGCCATATTTAGTAAGGGAGTTTCTTCTACTATGATGGTCTTCAGAGTGAACTATGACTACTATGATTTTATGTGTGGACTTGTATTTCAAGTCCATAAGGTTATACCATAAGTTGATTACATGTTAAAAATATTATTCATGGATAAACCTTTAATGTTGATAATCTTATATGTGGATGTGTCTTTCATGTCTATAATGTCTTCCATGGACCTGATTACATGCTTATAAGTTTATGTGAGACCTTTATTCCATTCCCCTAAGTTAATGAGTAAACCGATTTTGATTTATTCATTTTCCCAATGTTATAAATAGACGTGAATTCCATAAATCTATGTTTTATGAAAATTATATACTCTCATTTCTAATGATCTTTAATTTCATTTTGATTCATGTATTATTAACTAAAATGTTTTATTGAATGCCACTAGATTATGATCATTGTTTTCCAGGGCATGGTTTCAAATGTTAAAATCATGTTTTATACCCTTATTATCATTTCATACATATGTGATCATTGATATCTTACTTTCGTACCCTCCCTAAGAATATGAGCTCATCCTTTCTTATTTCTTCTTTCCCTAGGTTATGAATAGAGGTTTTAAGTAGGGTATGTTCATGAAGAGTACTAAAAGGGAATATCAGTATGGGATATTTTAATGAAATTTCACCATTTTACAATATTTTGAACCCAGTATCCAAAACACTAAAATATTTTGGTTCTCAAGTGTGTTTTTGTGTAATGTGTTGAATATTAATCTAAAAATTAGTAATATCCTTGAATGATAATGTTGGATCACTATAATTGGAAACATAATAATGATTTGGTTAACATTAAAAAACTAGGATGAGAAATATTTAGTTAGATACGGAGGTATATTTCATAGAATATGTCTAGTAGGACTACATGGATAAATCAAAAGATGAATATAAGTATTAGAAAATTTCCTAGAATTTTGGTAATCAATAGAGTGAGTGGTTTCTATGAAATGAAATCCCAATATGGATAATAAAATATGATGTGGGTATAGAACATAGGTAATAAGGGGTAATAACCTAGAAACATGTTCTTTTTAATTGAATAGATTGTCACATGGTGCATAAGAACATGGCTTACAACATATCTAGTTTTACACTCGTGACATATAATCTTTAGAAATTCACAAAATCCTTACCAACCATCATGATGAATTTAAATAAGTGATAACTATGAATAACCTAGGATAACCCTATGGTGTCATAGATTAAAAATATAGGTTCATTATTTATACATCCTATAAGTCAGTTTCATGATTATTTGGTTTCCCATTATTATTATCATTTCTCACACTATGCTTATTGGTTTTAGTCAATAAAGGAATCCAGAAGGAACTGAGTTAACATTGAATGTAAATGAGAATTTTCTAATGATCATCCAAATGTTATATTGAATGGACTGAAGGATATTTTGATTATTCCTAATCATTTATCATATAAAATGACTAAAAATGTGAACATCTACTAAATCATAGAATAAAAAAATAGTAGAAGGATAAATTTAACATATAGGTATGCTAGTGGAGACTATGAACAAAATAAGAATCAATATATTATATGTCTAGAATGTTGGAATAAGTGAACTTGGGAATTTTAAATGGAATGTGAGATGTTTTATGTATAGAGAATGTGGTCACAAAGTAAGATATTTTGAAGGTGAAAATGAAAAGTTATGTTAATGCAAGGGATGTTTACATTATTCTTCCTAAGCTAATATCAATGGATGTTTGATTTAAATATATAAAGTATAGGTATTTTTTAAATTTATTTCCTAGGGGGATAAATCATTAAGAGAATGAATGAGTTGGTATGATTAATGGTTACATTACTTATGATGATGAGACTATAGATAAAATATAAAATAAAACAGGTATTAAGGAAAAATATGAGGAAATATAACTAATGGATTAAGGATGAGGTTAAATAATTGAAGAGTTTATGTAATGAATTCCAGAATTATCTTTTATGAATATATACACATGAATTGTTTTTAGAAGTTTTTCATTAAGAATTTTCCAAAATATATTAAATGGTACTGATGGACTAGAAAATAGATTTATTGGAATGGTGGTATTTTTATTAAGGTAAGACAACACATAAAATGTTATTGATGTTGAGATAATGTTTATAGGATAAAGAGATGTTGGATATGAATAAGAAAATTACACAGTACCTATTACCTTGGAATTGATTAATATTTTTTTGGAAGAGTGTTTTATTCTATCATTGATGGAGTTTAAAACATTTTTTTATCTGATATATCAAATTATCTGTGTTTTATTTATTTAATAAGGAAAATTCATGTTTTTATAATGTTTTATGGTAATTCAGTTTATTACATCATTTTAAGACAATACATGATAATGGTATTCACATGTTTTATATGTGACAATAAATAACCATTTTTTGGTATACGGGGGATTAAATATGAGATCATTTTTGAAATTTAGTGACCTTATTTCTAATGTTCTAGATTCATTATTTTTTATGTTTCATAAGGTGAATTATTTATTCAATGGTTTATGATAATATTTGGACTATACATTAATGTATTACTATGCCATATGAAAATCTACCCATATTGGATAACGCATTCTAAACATTTTTTTATGATGATAACTAATCATTGAAGAAATGAATTATTATTATATTTAGGGATACTATGATCCATTAGTGCCTCAAGAACAAAAATTTCACCTTTATTTATTAGAGTATGAGATGAAGTGGAAATCAATCAAGGATTTACCAATGATAAGATTAATCTTATGAAATGAAATGAAATCGTGTAAGTATATATTCTCTTGAAAATTTATCATATTTTGGAAAAAGGTCTAGAAATAAAATTCTATCATGTTATCATAATTTTGAATCACATCAATGAAAATTTTATATCCTCTTTGGTTTATGTATTTTTGGTCATTAAATTTATTTGGTCCATGTTCTCTATCACTCTCTATTATAATTTGGGTGTTAATTTAATCTACTATGTCCATGTTCTCACTTACTCGGTATGTTCTCTTATTTAACAATCAAGTATGTGTTATTCCAGATGAACATGGAGCATACCATTCCTTATTCAAGAGGATTTTTTATTAACCCTTTTATTATGAGGGTTTTGTTGATTTAATTTATAAATTTTTAACTATTTTTGACCAAAATATATTTCTGGGGAAAAATTCATTTTAAGTGGGGTTGAATGTAACACCCCAATGTTTTGTGAAATATATATTTTTCAAATTAATTTAATATTTTCAATATTATTCACTATAAAGAAAACAAATTATATATTTGAATATATTCACCACTAATTTTGGATTTCAATACACAAAACACTAAGATAATATTTCATTACTTGCAATATCATGTTATATATGCCCTATACACAATATTGTGTCAGTTTTTGATAATATGTTTTAAAAAATCCATGTCATATTATACAGTTTCTAAAACATGACCACCATAAAATAGATGTTAAACATATAGTTATTAATATTAATAACTAAATTTTAAATTTTAATTATAATGGTTTTATATAAATAAAAATATTGAAAAAAGTAATTAATTTTTTGGAAAAGTATTTATACACTTTGAAAACACTATTCTAAAAAAAATGTTTTTTATTAATTTGTGTACTAAATAATAAAATTATGCTTTTAAAATTTTAGAAAATTAATTTGAAAAAATAAAATGCTTTTTTAAATTTATAATTTTAAAATTATCTTTGGATGAATTTTATGGATTTTTCTAAAAAATTGAATTTTTTATGAATGGTGAAAAATACTGAATTTTAATTGAAACCCCATATTTATTTTCTTTATTTTTGAAATTAAATTATATTTTAAATTCATTTTAACCTAAAATTAGTTTATTTATAAATCCATTAATCCATTTATGTCATTAGAATCAATTTCATATTGGATTGTGATATACAAACTTTATAAACGTTTGGACATTTTCTATTTAAAAACATATTTTCTCATCACTTCTGCAAGATTAAATTTAAATTATGTTTTTTCACATATATGAATTGAATTTTAGAAAATATATTTCAAGTTTTAATTCATAAAAATGTATAATTTAATATATGATTAACTGATGGTTTTTACGAAAATGAGTAATGAAAATAGTAAAACTTAATTAACACGGTTATGATCAAAATAGATTTATCGAGCCATTAAACTATAAATATATTAGTTATTAATGACATAAAAATTTTCAAACACAAATTTTATTAAAAAATTTCTACCTTATACCTTATAGGTTTAATTAAATCCCTATTTCTCGGCTTTTTTCTTGTCTTCAAATATTTACAAGTGTGCAACTCACCACACTTCTAAAAGGAAACCCCATATCCAATATTATTAAAAAATTCACATCATTTTTCATCATAAAATTCCTTATAAAATATATTAAAACATTATTAATCTAATCCCAGATTGATTGGTGTTTTAGTAAATGCCACTAAGTAAGGATTTGAGTGAAAACCTAAGGATGATACTTAAAGATGATGTAAGCTTCACTAACGAGTGATTTTGTTTTATTTATTCCTCCACCTCATCCAATTATCATTATGTCATGATGATATAATAACATCAGTTTATTACATATAATCAGATTTATTTATGTTACGTTCATGAACTAAAACTCCTTCCACTTATATCAAATGGGTTACTAAATAATCATTCGTGTGTTTGGAGGACTACTTAATCACAAACCGATGCTACTCATTTTCCATTACCACTTATCTTTATTGAACACATTATTGGATTTATTATTTATTTATTTTATTTATGATATTATTATTCATATGGAATTATTATATCACACACAATCTTTATTTCTATTCTAGGGAAAATGATAACATCTTTTGTGTGTATGGTGGAATACCGCCTCACGGAAAGATGCAATTCGTTCACGCTTTACATAAATGTTAATAAGGATTATTTAAATTAAAACATGTAGATATATTACATAAAAATTATTTTTTAATGATAATATACCATTAATGTTTATTTATTTCAATTTAATATGAATATGGAAACCTCTTTCAGGATTATATACTACTTACAGTCTCCATGAACGATGCATTTAAATTTTTTTATCTTTAAATATACTGTATTACTATAAAAATGAATATCCTTAATATATATTATATTCATTCCAAGGAAATTTTTTGATATTATTAAATGATTATTTAATCTCTAGGTCTAAAAGTAACAAGAAAAAATATACATTAACAAAAACAGTTATTTCCCAAAACGTTACATTAATATAAAATTGTTAATAAACAAGTAATAAAAGGTCATATAAAAATAATATACGGTTGTATATATATAAAAATATTGATCTATAATAGATATTTAATATAATTTTATTTATTATATATGGTGTCTTAATGTGTATAAATGAATTCAAGACTTAATGTAATGTATTTATAGTCTCTCTTTTATTTCTGGGTGAAATATGCAAATTGGAAACTCATTTGAGATATATATTATATTTTGAAAAAACACTATTTAGTGAGGTTTATCTAGAAGCTTATTGACATGTAATATTATGAATTTATGTATACTCCTAAAATTTTATTTTTTAATTAAATTTTCCCTATATATATATTATATTTCAAGGTTACTAATGTGTTAAAAAAATTTCAATCTCATCGATTATCGGGATTATTTATAACTATGCTTAAAATGATAAAATATTTTGATATATATCACAATAAACTCATAAATTTTATTCACCTATTTTATTTTTAGGGAATAAATTTTATTCTTTAATTTTCCAATCTTTATGTACTGACTATTTCAAAAATACCATTTTTATGTAAAATCAGCATCTCGGTCATAAACCCTTTTTCATCCAAAATCATTTTTTCTAAAAAAAATATAATGTTATTATGTTTAAATAAATGTGTTTCTATAGTGGAATTTATATTTTTTCAAGAAATCTATAAATTTTTTTAGATCAACCTTTTTATTTTCTCAAGCTTATTTTCAAAGAGAAGGATTTCAAAATGGTTCATATTTTAAAAAATAATTTTCAAAGGAAATTTATTTTTTCTGAACGAGATGTTCCTTGAAAACTTATATATAATTTTACACCTAACATGACTTCAATTATTATTACTAATTTTTTACGTTGGATATGATACAAGGATACCATTCTTGTTATTTTTATGAATAATTAATTCTAATGATGAAATTATTTCGGTGAAACCTGTTTGTTTTCCCATGGGTTTTACCATGATAAAATTATTATGAGACCTAATTTTTTAAACAGGTTATTCTTTTATGAAATTTTGAAATTATTATTAATCCTATATCTTTTTTATAGGTTATGTTAATATGTAATGTTTATGAAACCCATTTCATTTCATGGGTTATGATACAATGAATGTTTTATGATCATGTGAAACACATCTGTGTGATTTTAATTATGTAATGGGTGTGAACTAAATCTATCTCAAAATCATTGGGTAATGAATTAAATCTCATGATATATACAAGAATGGAATGGAGAATGTACTATGTTTAGTAAGGTAATTTTTCCACTTTTTCAGTATTGGGAGTGATCTTTAACTAATATAATGTTATGCATGAATCTATTTTTCTGGTCCATAATGTTATCTAGGAACATGTTTACATGGTCACAATTATATACATGGAATTCTCTTTCATGTTAATAATATATTTTGTGGAATGTTATTTCATGTCCTAATGTTATTCATGTATCTGGTTCCATGTCCATACATTTGTGTGAGGGCTTTATTTTATTTCATTAACTTAATGGGTGTACATATTTCTAGTTCTGCATGTTCACAATGTAATATGACGAAGTGTATTCCACAAATCTATATCGTATGAAAATATTTTATTCTTATGGAACCTGTTATTTGATTTATTTATGATTCATCTCTTATAAACTACCATTTTTATGACATGATTCAAGATTATGATCCTAGTTTTGAAGAATATGGTTTTCAAATGTTAGTATCATGTTATCATACCCTTATTGTCATCTCATACTCATGTAATCATTGATATAACACTTTCTTACCCTCACTGAACATATGAGCTCACCATTTCTTATTTTTCCTTTCTACAAGTTATTAATAATGATTTTATATAGGGTATGATTTTGAAGAGTATTATAGGGGAATTTATTTATGGGAGTTGTTTAAGAACATTCATGAAGTTAAAAGATTGTGTAACTAGTATCCAATGTCATGAAACTGTTATGGTCCTCAGTCATGTGATTAATTAATGTATTCAAGTTTCATTTAAAAAGATGTAATATCCATGTATGAGTAACATGGGTCACTGGATGGCCCCTCAATCCCATGGTTCTTCTTTTTCTCTCACTCGCTCCCATTAGGGATCCCTATCCTCGCTCACCTCCCCCTGACTCCTCTTCCTCCTTCAGAATGGCTTCTCAAAGGGTTCTTCCCTCTTCTCTCTCTCGAGGTTGGTCCGCTCTTGGTTCGCTCTCTGGTTGTGTTCTTCTCTTTTGCTTCACTGAAGGCACGACGGTTCATTCCCCAGCTACCTCAACTACTCTCTGACCATGAGTTCCACCACTCCTCTCTAGGTCGGATATGGAGTGATAGATACTCTGAGGTTTTGGGCTAGCAGTTCGGCGGTCACGGGTCTTCACAACATCTTCTTTCTCTTCATCTCAGGTTTCAGCCCCTAGTTTCCCTTTTTTCTATATTATAGATCAATTTGGTTTCATCCCCGACTTCCTTTATGGTTTGTTCATAGTTTCCCATTGTTCCTGATTTCGTTTTTTATGGACTAATCCCCAGTTCTGTCTTTCGTATATAATTTCTTCATCGATTGATCTATGGTTTCTTCTTCAGTGGCTGTTTTCTGGGTCTTTTCTGGGTGTTTTTGTGTAATAACCCAAGATTTTATGAAAAATATTCTTTTTAATTTCACTAATGTCTTGTGTTGTACGCTACACCAAAAGGAGCTTGCACAACATGCATCCTTGACTTGCCTTGCATTACACGCAATCGCGACCATCCTTGATAGCGTGTGTAGTACGCAATAACGAGTTTCACTAAACAACATTATGCTATTAAAATATTATTAAAACAAGCCGTTATGAATAGTAATAACCACTTTTTGAAATTTTGTAAATTTTATTTTTCAAAATGGAATTCATTTTTGGATTCGGAATATCGAAATTAGCCTAGGGTGAAATCTTGGTATTTTTCTGAAAACTTTCAATTTTTGATGAATAGTGAAACCACTAAGTGGTAGTTAAAAAACTGAATTTTTCATAAATTTAATTTTACGGCTTCTGTGAGTGGAATTTCGAAAATCCGAGAGACACGGTTAATATCAAGGACAAAAATGTGGTTCAATGAGATGAAAATAATTTTTGGTGAATAGTAACTTTTAACTTTTTTTTAGCACGGTAAAAAGTAAATAGGGTAATTAAGGGTAGAAATGGTATTATTATTACCCTAACACATGTCCTAATTCTATTGGACAAGTGTAATTCGACCAAAAAAAAACATAGGAATAAAATATGACCATTTAGGCCCACTTGGATTAGATTAGGACATTTATTATTAATTTATTTAAAGAAGGGTTAAAAGAGGTAAAATCAAAGTTTATTTACTAAAACATTTTTAATATGGTGTTATACATAAGATACATTTGACTATAAATATTCATTAGAAATATAAAAATATTTCCTACATAATGGTATTTTATTTGTAATTTTTAGACATTAAATAATTTAATTTATTTATGACACAACGATGAAACAGTAATTATCTTATTAATGAAATATTGACATAATTGATGTTATAAATACCCAAATAAATATAATTTGAGAATTTTTATGGATTCCACTAATTTTATAAGTTAATATGACATGTTAGTATTGATTTAATTAACTTTTTTCTAACTTATCATTCTGTTATGATTTTCACAAAAATCAATTACTAAATAGTGTCAAAATTGTCATAAAATAGTTTTTAAAACAAATATTATATTATTAATTGTAATTTTATTCCTAAAAATCTAAGGTTAGGCCAAATGACTTATATAAGGTTATATATATTAATAATAAACAACTTGGGGTTCGTTTGGCTTCTTATAGTAAGTTTATTAACCTTATAGTGTAAGAACACAAGAAGACACAGTAAAAGTACAATTATTTAACTTAATGTTAAATCTAAATGATAAGGTTAAAATAGGAACATAAACTTGTCTAAATTCGATTGGATGAGAGTATTTCGACCCATACCCACCTTATCTTAGAAATATATCAATTTGGAGCTATTTGAAACCGAACTTGACTTTATAATATAATAATATTTTTAGTTATTCCAAAGGTACCCCTCTCCTCCCTTATAAAAGGGCACCTCCTCACTCTCCTCCTCACACCACTTGGAGCCTTAAAGCTCGGCCAAACCCTGCCAATTTCTCCTCTCCACTTCCCTAGAGACACTCTAGAGGTTCTGGTATTCTTCAAAGACCAATTTTAGTGCCCTAAAAGAAGGTCTCAAAGAAGCATTTCAAAGAAGAGGTAATGTCCGTTACCGATTCTTTCATCTTTATTTCTTCTTCCACTTCTTCTTCTTTAGTTGTTTCATGATGAAGTAATAAAATCAGTATCACACATATACTGATATGTTATTATATGTATGAAACAACCTTATTTCACCATCTATCCATCCTATGGAAAGAGAAATCACCGCGCGTGCGTACGTACGGAATACCGTCTCCACGCCATGGTGTAATCTATTTTCCACCACCACCTTACTTGGATGGGTATAATGGTGTAAATAATGACTATATATGACTATTATAAAGTGATATTGATTCTGAAATAGTATACATATACTCCAATACAATTCCACGATCATAGGAACGATATCATCACCCGTGCGTACGTACGGAATACCGTCTCCACGATGTGATGCGACTCGTTCTACATGATTTTCATTTCATAATGATTATATAAATGAATTGAATGAATTAATATGATATATATTACACTAATACCATTCTGGAAATGAGGTATCTATAACCTAAATAAAATAATAATAATTTATTCGACAAAACACGCATAAGAACAAAAGTTATAAACACCCAAATAACAAGTAGCAATGAAATATTACTACTAAGAAGCTAAGAATATGACCATATATGATATCATAAAAATAAGTATGATTCTGGAATAAGTCAATAACATTATTTAAATCATTATACAGGAGGTTTGGACACTTACAAAGCAAGTCGGACCTAAGGTAATGGAAATATCACAATATCATTTTTATCCGAGATTGTTTATACTTTGGTATTTACTAGGGAATATTTTATCATCCACATCCATGTCTCCACAATATTTAATACTATTTCCATCCACCTAAAATTTTTTAAATCCAATTTTACCCTTCGGTGAGTTTTTAGTAAAGGATATGAAAGGAATTTTTTGTCAGTTTTCATACGAGGTACTTTTTTGACTTTTCCGACAAAAGTACGAGAAGAATGTTTTTTAACTTATACGGCATGAATGGATTTTTAAAACATTATTTCCAAGAATCTCGCTTTAAAAGTTTTCAAGTATATTTTTAATCAAATTCTTTTAGTTTATAATTTTATGACATATTAAAAAAGGAAAAGTGTTTTTGAAAGGATATTTTCCTCAAGAATTCATTTCAAGTGTTTTATCAAAATTATATTCCATCTAAGATAATATAGGGTTATATTTTTATCCCTATTATTACATTGATTTGATTATGTTGTGATGGAATTATTTTTATGAATTGCTTTATCTTATATGAATTGTTTTATGATGTCATGTTGTTTATGAATCCCATTTTTATTACATGGGTTATGAAATGATGTATGGTTTATGATTTTGTGGCACACATAAGAATGGTATCATTATGAGATGGGTGGGCCTATATCTCCCTCCAATGCATTGGGTAAAGATTTTATATCTCATGAGAGAGACATGGCTGGAACGGTAGGTTATACCGGTTCATTGAAATAGGACTGAAACGAGGGTGACTCGGTTCAGAAAGGGACTTTGTCCACTAAGATAGTCTTGGCAATGAGTCTTGACTAACAAGAAATGATTCTCTATGATTATGTGTGTATGATACAAAGTTTCATGTTTTAAGTTATGATTATTGTGATTACATTTCACTGCCATGATTTATCCCATGTTATGAAATTATGATCTCTTTTGCAGGTTAAGCTTTCCAAAAGATATGTTCTTATGAATATGATGTGATTGATATTTATTTTGTTTACCATTACTGAGAATTTGAGCTCACCCTTTTATGTTTTATTTTCCCCAGGATATAAAGAAAGGTTTTAGGTATAAAAAAAGAAGATCTTTATGGGATATGTTGAAGATATTTCACCACGATTAGAAGATTATGTTCCGAGTTTCCAAAGACACTAAACTATTACGATCCTTGCGTGTGTGTTTTTGTTATGTACTAAGTATTCCGCAAATGTAATGTAATGTCAATGTACGTCAGGATTTGGGTCTCTACAGTTGGTATCAGAGGAAAGGTTTAGTCAACCTTTGGAAACTAGGATGTGAGAACGTTAGTGAGATCCCTAGAGATATTTCTATGGTATGTCTAGGGATGTACCTAAGGATAAGTATACGTATAGGATATAGTTCTAGAACTATGGTAACGATATTAGATTAAACCAAAGATGTTAGATATTGAAGTTACTCCCCCATTACTAAGATTTTTTCCTCTAACACTATTCTTTTTGGGTTTTAGAAAATGGCTGGAAACAAGGTGATTCACGATAATGGAGGATATGATGGACAATGGAATGATATTTTTCATGAGCAACCAAATGAAATGGGATTTGGAAGTCCAAACATCATTATTATTCCGAATCAGAAATCTCATAATATGATCAATAAAGTAAAATTTGGTAAGTTTCCTGACTCGGCTACCAAGAGAAAGATGGAGTTTCATGATGATCATAGAGGAAAGAAAGTTCAATTTCCCCTATGTAAATCTTGTGGGAAGAGGAATCAAGGAGAATGTTTCAAAGGAACTGGAAGATGCTTTGGGTGTGGAAAAGAAGGACACAAAGCCAGTAAGTGCAAAGGAAAAGGTTCAGTAAACACCAGGGATGAGGATAATGGTATTGCTACGACATCAACAATGGTTAAAAGTTTTAAATGTGGAATGTACGGGCATTATGCAAACCAATGCCCTAAGGGAAAGTCTCATGAAGAGAATCAGTATGGTCGTATGGGTAGTATTTATGTGGATGATGATGAAGATACTACAAATGATATGTGAGATGAAAGAATTGTTGAAGCTCAGTCAATAGGTTTAAGAATGTAGTGGAATGATTACATGTTTATCATTTGTAATGTTGTATAAGTAATATCATGGTACTATGGAATAAAGAGACATCTAAGGATTGTTACACTGTTTCCTTTCCTTGAGTTTTGAAAGTGTCTGATTAATGTTACCAGTATCCATGAAAGTTTATTCAGATATTTTTGGAATGTAGATGATATGCGCATAATGAAGGGATAAGGAGAAAATTAAATGTTTGATAGTATTCATGTGCTCATGACTGATATAAGGAGAAGGTTATATCATGGTTTGAGTATATAGAATTTTTGGATTTTGGTATGTGGAAAGTGTTAACTTTTTACTGCATTCATGTTTTCACTAAGGTTTAATGGGTATTCATTCATCAAGAGAATACATGATTAAGATATTCACATTTGACCAACAAGATATATCTTATGATATATGGGGGATAAATGATGGCATTCACGTGATTGTTCTGTGACATTTCAAGTAATCATTTTCTTTATACTATGAGCATGGACCGAAGTATTTTAGATAAGACTAAATATTAGAATGGATTATGTTGGACATAAGTTAGGATAAAACGTTTTTCGATATTATTGATGGGATGTTATAGTAATATATCTTTAGAGAAAGGACAACCTGCAGGACGGACGACAACCCATCGCGTCGGACAAGGCTGTGGGAATCGAACCCACAACCGATGTGCGACTGGCCTTTATCGCCTACCACTGGCCTACAGGAAGTCCCTGTTTAGTAGAAACTAGTTTTATTATATTAAGCAGTATGATATATGAAGTATAAGTCCATTTTAGGAACCATATATGATTAATCTCACTATAGAATGACTTATGTATATTTAATAACTTTTGCTAACCTTTTATTTGAGACAGATGGAATGACCCGCCATTCTATCACATGATCTGCTAACAATTCACGAATAACAAATTCAACTTCATTTATTTAAGAGATGAAGTAGAAATTGTTCAAGGAATGAACAATAGTGAGATTGTACCAAAATAAAGTAAGTATTTATTCTAATTCAAAATCATCAACTTTAGGGAAACGATCTTGAAAACCAAAAATGTTGTCCTATTGCTCTTATATCTGATTAATCAGATGGTACCTTAGATCGTCACAAATTTATGGATTTTTGATTGTTGGATTTTCCATAGCCATGTTCTCTACCACTCTCCATCAGAATATGATGGTTAGATTTTTCTTCCATATCCATATTTTCACCTTTGTGGAAACCCAGTGATTAGTTTATTTGGGTAACCATTACATTTCATACTTTCGTTTTTAAAGATTGATTTTGGTATTCCTTTTTACAGTGTGGGTTTCTATTAAAGAAACTATCGAATAGTAAACCATTTATAACCCCGATAAATTTCAAGGGCGAAATTCATTTTAAGGGGGGTAGAATGTAACAGCCCAAGATTTTATGAAAAATATTCTTTTTAATTTCACTAATGTATTGTGTTGTACGCTACACCAAAAGGAGCTTGCACAACATGAATCCTTGACTTGCCTTGCATTACACGCAATCGCGACCTTCCTCGATAGCATGTGTAGTACGCAATAATGAGTTTCACTAAACAACAATATGCTATTAAAATATTATTAAAACTAGCCGTTATGAATAGTAATAACCACTTTTTAAAATTTTTTAAATTTTATTTTTCAAAATGGAATTCATTTTTGGGTTCGGAATATCGAAATTAGCCTAGGGTGAAATTTTGGTATTTTTCTGAAAACTTTCAATTTTTGATGAATAGTGAAACCATTAAGTGGTAGTTAAAAAACTGAATTTTTCATAAAACTGAATTTTACCGCTTCTGTGAGTGGAATTTCGAAAATCCGAGAGACACGGTTAATATCAAGGACTAAAATGTGGTTCAATGAGATGAAAATAATTTTTGGTGATTAGTAACTTTTTACAATTTTTACCACGGTAAAAAGTAAATAGGGTAATTAAGGGTAGAAATGATATTATTATTACCCTAAAAAATGTCCTAATTATATTGGACAAGTGTAATTCGACCAAAAAAAAATATAGGAATAAAATATGACCATTTAGGCCCACTTGGATTAGATTAGGACATTTATTATTAATTTATTTAAAGAAGGGTTAAAAGAGGTAAAATCAACATTTATTTACTAAAACATTTTTAATACGGGGTTATGCATAAGATAAATTCGACTATAAATATTCCAAAGAAAGATAAAAATATTTCCTACATAATGGTATTTTATTTGTAATTTTTAGACATTAAATAATTTAATTTATTTATGACACAACGATGATGCAGTAATTATCATATTAATGAAATATTGACAAAATTGATGTTATAAATACCCAAATAAATATAATTTGAGACTTTTTATGAATTAAACTAATTTTATAGGATAATATGACATGTTAGTATTTATTTAATTAACTTTTTTCGAACTTATCATTCTGTTATGATTTTCACAAAAATCAATTACTAAATAATGTCAAAATTTACATAAAATAGTTTTTAAAACAAATATTATATTATTAATTGTTATTTTATTCTTAAAAATATAAGGTTCGTCCAAATGACTTATATAAGGTTATATATATTAATAATAAACAACTTGGGGTTCTTTTGGCTTCTTATAGTAAGTTTATTAACCTTACAGTGTAAGAACACAAGAAGACACGGTAAAAGTACAATTATTTAACTTAATGTTAAATCTAAATGATAAGGTTAAAATAGGAACCTAAACTTGTCTAAATTCTATTGGATGAGAGGATTTATACCCATACCCACCTTATCTTAGAAATATATCAATTTGGAGCTATTTAAAACCGAACATGAATTTATAATAAAATAATATGTTTAGTTATTCCAAAGGTACCCCTCTCCTCCCTTATAAAAGGGAACCTCCTCCCTCTCCTCCTCACACCACTTGGAGCCTTCAAGCTCGGCCAACCCCTGCCACTTTCTCCTCTCCAATTCCCTAGAGACATCCTAGAGGTTCTGGTCTTTTTCAAAGACCAATTTTAGTGCCCTAAAAGAAGGTCTCAAAGAAGAACTTCAATGAAGAGGTAATGTCCGTTACCGATTATTTCATCTTTATTTCTTCTTCCACTTCTACTTCTTTAGTAGTTTCATTATGAAGTAATAACATCAGTATCACTCATATACTGATATATTATTATAAGTATTAAACAACCCTATTTCACCATCTATCCATCCTACGGAAAAAGAAATCACCACGCGTGCGTACGTACGGAATACCGTCTCCACGCCGTGGTGTAATCTATTTTCCACCACCACCTTACTTGGATGGGTATAATGGTGTAAATAATGACTATATATGACTATTAAAAAGTGATATTGGTTATGAAATAGTATACATATACTCCAATACAATTCCACGATCATAGGAACGATATCATCACTCGTGCGTACGTACGGAATACCGTCTCCACGATGTGATGCGACTCGTTCTACATGATTTTCATTTTATAATGATTATATAAATGAATTGAATTAATATATATGATATATATTACACTAATACCATTCTGGAAATGAGGTATCTATAACCTAAAGAAAATAATAAGAATTTATTCGACAAAACACGCATAAGAACAAAAGTTATAAACACCCAAATAACAAGTAGCAATGAAATATTACTACTAAGAAGCTAATAATATGACCATATATGATATCATAAAAATAATTATGATTCTGGAATAAGTCAATAACATTATTTAAATCATTATACAGGAGTTTTGGACACTTACAAAGAAATTCGGACCTAAGGTAAGGGAAATATCACAATCTCATTTTTATCCGAGATTGTTTATACTTTGGTATTTACTGGGGTGTATTTTATCATCCACATCCATGTCTCCACAATATGTAATATTATTTCCATCCACCTACAATTGTTTAAATCCAATTTTACCCTTCGGTGAGTTTTTAGTAAAGGATATGAAAGGAATCTTTTGTCAGTTTTCATACGAGGTACTTTTTTGACTTTTCTGACAAAAGTACAAGAAGAATGTTTTTTTAACTTATACGGCATGAATGGATTTTTAAAACATTATTTCCAAGAATCTTCCTTTAAAAGTTTTCAAGTTTATTTTTAATCAACTTCTTTTAGATTATAATTGTATGACATATTAAGAAAGGAAAAGTTTTTTTGAAAGGATATTTTCCTCAAGAATTCATTTCAAGTGTTTTATGAAAATTATTTTCCATCTAAGATAATATAGGGTTCTATTTATATCCCTATTATTACATTGATTTGAATATGTTGTGATGGAATTATTTTTATGAATTCCTTTATCTTATATGAATTGTTTTATGATGTCATGTTGTTTAAGAATCCCATTTTTATTACATGGGTTATTAAATGATGTATGGTTTATGATTTTGTGGCACACATAAGAATGGTATCATTATGAGATGTGTGGGACCTATATCTCCCTCCAATGAATTGGGTAAATATTTTATATCTCATGAGATAGACATGGCTGGAACAGTAGGTTATACCGGTTCAGTGAAACAGGACTGAAACGAGGGTGACTCGGTTCAGAAAGGGACTTTGTCCACTAAGATAGTCTTGGAAATGAGTCTTGACTAACAAGAAATGATTCTCTATGATTATGTGTGTATGATACAAAGTTTCATGTTTTATGTTATGATTATTGTGATTACATTTCACTTCCATGATTTATCCCATGTTATGAAATTATGATCTCTTTTGCAGGTTAAGCTTTCCAAAAGATATGTTCTTATGAATATGATGTGATTGATATTTCTTTTTTTTATCCTTACTGAGCATTTGAGCTCACCCTTTTATGTTTTCTTTTCCCCAGTATATAAAGAAAGTATTTAGGTATAAAAAAAAGAAGACCTTTATGGGAGATGTTGAAGATCTTTCACCACGATTAGAAGATTACGTTCCGAGTTTCCAAAGACACTAAACTATTACGATCCTTGCGTGTGTGTTTTTGTTATGTACTAAGTATTCCGAAAATGTAATGTAATGTCAATATACGTCAGGATTCGGGTCTCTACATTTTATGTTGGTTTTGGGTGTTTATTTTGTAATGGTGCTGGTTGTATCTTATCTACAATGTTGATGATGTTAGGTGGGTCTCGCAGCTAATCTGACCTACCTCTGTCCACTTGCTTCTCTGCTCTTGCCCCAGAACTACACCGCTCTATCTGAGGCAGATCTACATGGTGGTTTACACGGTTCTTTGGGAAGTGGGTTCGAGCGGTCAGCTCCAGGAGGTTGATGGTGAGGATGCTTTGATTGTCATCGGTGAGGAAGTGTCTTCTCTCGGGCCATCGTTGGTGTCTCGGTAACCACCACAACGACGATGACGATAGGATTATGTGTGATGGAGACAACGATGAAGGCTTTCCTCAACAGCTAAGATGTATTCTGATCAGCATATGGTGTTGAGTCGATGATGTCGATGACAGTAGTGACGTGATGATGGTATGAATGTGACAGTGATGGAACTATTAGGCTGGCGACGACAAAATGGCTTACCTCGATGTATGGTTTCTCGGGTGGCTCATTTTTCTCGAGTTATGATGTTTTTACATTTAAAATTTGAATTTTAGAATTTGAATGTGGTTTTTTATTTGAATTGTGTCTTCTATGTACGTTGTTTTTAGAAGCTTATGTTTCAATTTGGTAGCTAGTCTTTGTGAGGTTCCCACTCTCCCAAAAGTGGTATTTTAAAAATGAAAAAAAGGATTGAGGAGGTAACATGGGTCACTATATGATTCTTACTTTATGACAAAAGTATTTAAGGAAACATTGAGAAAATTATCGTTTGGGGTCTAGAAAATTATTATTATGTAGAAAAATATTTCATCAGGTAATCCAATTCCAATTTAATTAGAAGAAGGTATATAATGAAAACAATGGAGGGAATGCTTCAAAAAAATGTACCACCCACACTCTATAGTTTCAATGCATGGAGTACATGAATATTTTTAAGCAGTTCACAAATATGAGGGTTAATGATGATAATTGATATAAGTAACCTCATTTTCCCAAAGTTTGAGAAATATAATTTGATTGATATTTCCAATGTGGGTATAATAATTAAGTTGTGAAAGGAACACATATATTACAATATATATCTTCTAATATATTATTTGATTCAATATCTACCCATTATTTTATATCAAATGAATTCTATAAGAGTATCACACTACCATCTCAATGATTAGATGTTGAATTAGAAGTAAAAACTCAAAATGGAATGATTATCATATCTCATGACTATAATTATTCTCCATTTTTTTATTGTGGGAATGTGATTTTGGAAAATATTGTTATTTTCTCTTTAGTTGGATTTATGTGATATTTATACTAGACTAGATTTCGTTGTAAAAACCCAATATCAATTATTAAGGAAGTGAGGTCAAATTTGATATTCCAACCAACCTATTGTTTTATATTAGTGTGAGGATAGGGATAAAATTATAATGGAAATTGTATCCATAATATAGGTCAAGGTTCATATTTAAAGGGGGTATTTTTATCAGATGGATGAGGTGAAAATAATCATCAATGATATGCATATTATATATTATATATTTTGTATTTTCCAAATATTTATCTGAATCATAATGTTAAATTTTCAATCAAACTCATACCTAGTTTCTCATATATTTAAAAGTCCCTGCTTTTATTTACGCAATGGAATTATATGAATTAAAGAAGTAACTCTATGATAATAATGATATAGAAATAACTCAAGAATATTCATTACCATAGGTTGCACAAGCTCTCTTTTTACTAAGAATATGGATCAATGTGACTCAGTAGTGATTATTAGGAATATAAAAAGATCCCAATCAAGAATAAGTATACATTACCTGGTATTGTAGATTTTTAAAAACAATTATGAGTATCTTAATATTTTAAAAGAAGTATCCTTAATGCGCATACTACCATTTGTGGGTAAAATTTGAAAACATGCCCAAGGGAACCGTCCATTCAAGATATTGAAATAAGGAATTTCAAGAGATACATTTAGTATTACAGTTCCCCCAACTATATTCATGTATTTAATTAATAGTGCCTTTAGAAATTACCATGATTAGTTTTTGGTATTATTTATAGATAGAACTATTATATATATTGTAATGGAAAGACTGTGCATGATGATTTTTTAATTTCCCAGATCTGGGTGGTTCCCAAAAGTTCCCTGAACCAGGTTGGTCACATTTTCTCAAGCGCATTTCCCCAAACACTAGAGCCTGCCGACTAGTAGTGAGGGCCTCATTGTGATAATGGGGAAAATATTCCCTCATTGGCATAGTATAAAAATAGAATATGTATAATAAATTAGAGCAGAAATAGTAATTCCATAAAAAAAAGTAATCATCAGAATACTAATAGTAATATAACAACTGGAGCATATATATATGATGCATGTCACAGGTGTCTAGGAAAGCAGCCAATCATGTCAAAATACTAGAAATACAATACTGAAACCAAAGTATATAAAATTATTAAACTCCAACAGCATCGCAAACCTCAGATTGTTCCCATTCTCTCCAGCTCCAACATCAATCAAGTACCAAATGAAGAAGGGAGATTTCCCTTATCTGTACATGAAGCCATATAATCAGTTATGGTAAAAAAAAACATGACCCAACAAGGTGTGATATGAATCCCTGTTGGAATCCTCCATATGATCTATACCTAACTGTCAATGAATATATATAGATGGTAATATGAACAAATGAAGTAATAAACATGGAAGTACTCAAAAGTAAAAGTCCTAAAGTTTTCAATTACATTTATTTAACATTCATTATTTATATATTGAAACATGTAAACCTTGGGATCTAACATATTCTTTGTATCCCATTCATAATAGTAATAAACATTTGTCTGAGAAGACTATCTATAAAATCATGTAAGACTGAGTCCAATCTTGTGCTTATATTGTAAGACTCATCAAAATCATTCAATTATTCAATAACGACCATTTTGGGTATGTTCTCAATGTCAAAAACCACTAGTTCAACATAACAACAATTTATTTAATAAAGAACCTTTGGGTAGCTCTCACGGTCTGACCCCTCCTTTATAATCATTGCACAAATCATTAAAAAATGACCTCCAAGTCAGTTCACACGGTCAATACCCCTCTGTCAACATAGAATCAATAAATTATAAACAATAACCTCAGATGCTCCCTTGGTCTAAAACCTCGGGTTTATGACCTCCTGGATGCTCTCATAGTCAATAACACATTGGTCAACATTACAGTAAAATGTACATAAGTGAACCGACCTCGGGAAGATCTCATAATCAAATTTACCTTAGTCAAACATTCACAATGCATATCATAAGAATATCATATAACCAGTGACTCCATCCTAAGAAAACATAGAATTGAAAATGAAGCAAGACTAACTGGTATTCTAGTCAAAATTACCATAACAATCAAAAAGGGAAAAACATCGACATGGTGTCCCATAACAAGGTATATAACCTTAGGCATAAGCAACTACCCATTCTTAATCAATCAAACCAATGTAGTTATTAAACATGGTTAATTTACAAAACTCGAAACACTCCAAACATGGGTATGCATCAATTATAGCATATATAATCCAAATACCAACAATGAAAGGCCAAAACCACCTACCTTGATGTCGTACGATCAATAGTATTGAACATAAACAATTGAAATTGGCCTAGAATGGTGTAGATCTATAAAAAGATGAAAAACTCACAACCTTCAATAACTCATGAGAGAATAAGAATCTGGAAGAAAGGCACTAGGGGTTTGGAGAACTCACCAGTGGGACTCCAACACACTCAATGACTTCTTAATCAGTGGTTGGATGGAGAATTGGGAGTGGTTCAGAGTTCGTCGGCCCTTCCACCAGTCTCCTATATAAACCAAGTGAAAAAGAAGTCTTTTTTTAGGATGAGATGCGACCCCACATTGATTTATCAAATAAAAAGAAAACAACAAGGCATGTTTAGTAAATATACATGTTGTGGAGTATCCTTAACTAGCCCCTACCTTAAGCGGTTTGCCAGGTCACCTACGTAGCCATGTACTCGGCCATTACACGGCCAATACACAACTGTACGTCGTACCTCGGTTCATGGTGTTTACTCATAGGTACACAACACGTAAGTAGAAAATTCTGAGTTCTTCCATTTTCATCAAAAACAACTTGAAATAAAGACTCGTACCTGAAATGATGATCTTGGTTCTTACAAACTACCCGCATTAAAAAAATTGGCCCTAGATTACCCTTATTATGGTGGTGAAGAAGAATCTTCAAATAACTCTGGCCACTATGATCGTACATTGCCCTCCCTCTCCCAAATCTCATCCTGCACTCACCCATGTAGTCTTAGCACCCATATTAGAGGAACATACCTACCAATGAGAGCCTTCATGCTGTGATCCAGAATCTGAATTGGATTCTCCTTGAAAGATGAATCCGCCTCTAACTCAACCTCCTAAGGTTAAAAACATGACATGAATTTGAAAAGTAATGATGTAACTGAAAAAATGAAAGACGTCGTGCATAGCCCGGTACCTCGAAGCTAACTGAAACCGATAGACAACCCGCCCGACTATCTCCAAAACCTAAAACAGACCAACGTATCTCTATGAATGTTTCCCCTATCCTCTAATCCTCTTGTGTCCTATCCTCAATGTGACATACTAGAAAACCGGATCTCTGACCTCAAACACTTGAGGTCTTCTTTGTCGATCAATATATGATTTTTTTTGAGACTCTGCTATAGGCATCCTTTTCCAAATCAACTATACAATCCAAGTGGTCTCCTGGACATTAAGAGTACTACCTCTCCTACTTCAAGCCAACATAGGGGTGATCCGTATGTCCTACCATAAAAATCCTCAAAAGGTGCCATCAGAATTGTTTCTTGAAAACTATAATTGTAGGAAAACTTACATAGGGGTATGGGTCTCTCCCAAGATCCACCAAAATATAGGATTCATGATCGATGAATTTCCTAATAAATCTGAATCGTGCATTGACACTAGACATCTATATAGGGATGTGAAGATATACTCAGAAGTACCTATGTACCCAAATTCCTCTGTAGTCTCTACCAGACACTGAATGTAAATCGGGCATCCCTTATTTGAAATGATAGTGTGTGGAACCCCATGTAAACGTACTATCTCTTAGTTGTACAACCTTCCAAGATCATCAAAACAAAAAGTTTACTTGATTTGAATGAAGTTTGAAACTTTTGTGAGTCTGTCAACAATAACTGAAAACACATCATTCCAATGAGATGACCTCAGTAAACCTATCACAAAATCCATCACGACATCATCCCACTTCAACTAGGGAATGGTTAACTACTATAAAACCCCATTCAGTCGTGGATGCAATTTCATCACCTACTGACTGGTGGAACATCTCATAAAAAACAAGATACATCCCTCTTCATTCCTGGCCACCAATACTAACGATGTGGATCTCGATACATCATGGGGACAGCAGGACAAACTGCCGAAACTGAGGAATGAAAATCTCGTAACAGCTTCTTGTGTATGTCTGCTAACACCTATATGCATCCATGAAAACGAAAAACCTCATCCCCATCTATAGTGAATCTAAGAGTAGGGTCCTCCTATGACACAAACTCCCTCAAGAATAGGCCTTCAGAATCTGATAGATTTCTCATTCTCACTTGATCCAGTAGAGTAGAGATAAAATTTATAGAACAATGAAAAGTCTATCCCTATCTATTTTGGATCTACAAATGAATCTCTAAGAAACAAAAATCCAAATTCTGCCACTCAATGATGGATTCTTGAACTTCCTATATCTATGTTCTAATACTCCACACATCATCCACTGCATTGCCTTTCATAGGTGTTTAGGCCAGCTCAATGTCAAAACACTGAAGGTACTCAACCCACCTTCCCAGTCTAAAATCTATATCACGATAAGTAAAGATATACTTGATGTTTTTTGGTCTGTGTATACCACAAAATGATCTCCCAAAAGATAATGTATCCAACAGCGTAAAGCATCCACAACTAAAGCTAATTCAAGATTGTGCATTGGGTAATTCTACTTGTGTGGCCTCAACTGCTGAGACCTATATGCAACGACTCCTTCCCCCTGCATAAGAACGAATCCTCACTAGATACCTGATGAATATCAGTAAATGGTGTGTCTCTTACCCAGTTCTGGAAAATGTTGGATCAGTATAGAAGTAAACCTCCCCATCAGCTCCTGAAAGGATGAATCATAGGAATCTATCCACAATTTCATCACACCCTTCATAGTTTGGCATTTCAATGGTGTTACTAAGGTAGAAAATTTTCGAATAGATAACCTATAGTAACCATGAGACGCTTGAAAACTTATTACCTCTAAGATGTTCTTTGGCTCCTCATAAGAAACTACCGCTCTCACTTTCTTTGGGTTTACTGATACATCTATCTATGAGATGACATGACCCTAAACGTGAATCTAGTCCATCCAAAATTCCATTATGAGAGCGTATCAAACAAATGATTCTCTCTTAGGGTAATCAATATGATCTCATGGTTCGTGTCATGTTCATATCGAGTGTGAGAGTGCACCAAGATATCTTTCAAAAATACTATAGCAAAATAATCCAAGTATGGATGGAACACTTGGTTAATCAGTGCCATGAACACTTCATGTGAATTTTTGAGAATGAAAATAATAACCAAATACTCATATAGACCATACCTTCTCTCATAGCCTATAAGAGGTATATAAGATGGTATAATCATACAACTGATGATTACTAGATCATAAGTAAATCTTTGAGAACAACTGGTCCCCTCTAATATGATCAAAGAGATCATCAATCCTCAACAAAGGATATCAGTTCATGACCATCAACTGGTTCATCTTGTAATAATCGAAGCAATTTTTGAGGTTAACAACTTCTTTCTTTGTAAAAAGGATAGGCAAACCCCAAGGAGAAGTACTGGGTCAGATAAACCCTTTCCCTGCAACTCCTATAACTGCTTCTTGAGCTCCTATAATACTTGTGTGCCCATCATATATGGAGGAATAGACACTACTGATCCTCCTAGAATAAGATAAATTGAAATATAAACCTCTCTCTCTAGTGGTACAAATGAAATTTTTACTAAAAATAGATCTCTGAAACAATCCACCACTAGAGGAAAATCCATCTATGAAGTCCCCTAGACATCCAGATATAAACTATCAATCTGGGCTGTAATTACTTCCAACTAATGATGCTCAGGTCCATCTCTACTCCTCTAGACATCCCATTCTCCCATGTTTAGAAATGAACATCCCTCTTGTGACACGAAAATCACCCTATGATGATAGTAGTCAAAAAACATCCTTGAAGAAGACCAACCAGTACATTCTGAGAATGACATCGAATCCTTTCATCTCTAAAACATACAGTTCCCACAAGAATTTAGACCCACCAAACTCAAGAGGGAACTCTTTTCACTGATGTACACTAGCTTTCGTAATCCGCAATGGAGTTTCTAGCATCATAGCATCATCAGATGTAATGATATAGAGCTGAAGGATCTCCACAATTACAATATATTTAAAATTATGGGAATCCCCAATATAAAAAATGGAAGAAGAAACTACTAAGGAAACTAGAATTGAACCTCTAACCATAGTGGGTATGGGATCTTTCTTCTTTTGGGTTTGTTCCATCACAAATTTCTGACCTGTACCACATCCCTATGACCCTTTTCGACTACCTTGAGCTGGTCCAACCTGTTATTTCTTTGATCATATCGTATGGATACCATGTCCAAGACCACCTCCTCGGTCTAACAAACCCCAATTCCCTGACTACTGAGAAACTAGTGGTCCTGATCCTGAACGTGGAGTCATAAAAGATCCCCTTTCACTTGTTACTATTGAGAAAATCCTGCAAAAATACAGAATATGACCCATATTTCCGTAATATTGGCACTCAACTGGGTATTTATGGCACTACAGCCTTGTGTGACCACTTCATCCACACTGGTAGAACACTACTCAGCTACCTAAAGATATATCATGTGAGATATCCCTAGGAAGCTTCCTACTATCGGTCAAAAGTGTACCAACTCTGGATGCTGAATCGCCCTGGCTCACAGATCCTGAAACCCTCAGATTATGCTATGTAATCAATTTCTGATTTACAATAGTAATCATTGAAGTCACCCTAAAAACATTCACATGCGATTAGATGTCACACTTGTTACTAGCCTCAATTTTTTCATTCAAATATAACTTTTCACCTCCAAAAATAGGTTCAAAGCACTATAGCACAAGAAAACAAGAATAATAGTCCTTTAATGAAAGGGTTCCAAACTCAAAATGCATAAAATATTATACTCAGTCATCCCTTATAATCTCAGAGTAGAACAAATGATAGGAATTTCTCTAAAATGCTTGCCAAGAAATATCCTAAAGACATCCTTATTATGAGATAAAATCTTACCATTTTGTAGTGGAATCACGTAGCATGTACTTCATGAGCTTAACCCTCCTCTTAAGAGGAATATCCAGATGATCGAAGATAGAAAGCATAGACTCCAACCATGAATACGAATTATGTGTTCCTCCATCCCCTAAAATGTGGGAGGATGCTGCTATTGGAACACCCTCGTCAGCTACACCATAGTCAGGGTAGGATGTGGTGCTCCCTGAAAGGTCGGCATCGTCCTCAAAAATTATTCACAGACTGTGCATCTGCACCCATGTCCGGTATAACAGTCGGTGCCAATATGGCCATGTTTGGAGGATCTGTTGTTAGTCCCTGATCTACCATTTTGGGTGTCTGATCACCACCATGTACCTGGCGTAAAACTAGAGGTTGTCTTGGAGACATGACTCTGCAAGGTCATGCACACAACTCAGTTTAAGATTATCAAGGACACCAATTTAGATGTGAAAGAAAAAAATAAGAGAATGAAATCATTCATCTTTTACAAAATAGGGTTACACGACATGTATAACCACTACACAATGTGTTCCCTTATTCCTTAACATGACCATGTACCACTGCCAACTTGGTCGTGTAACACCTCAGACAAACAGCGTGTTAATCCTAAAACCCGATGTGTAAATGAATATTCCCTCTTACCTACGTTCTTGTACACTACTATAACTACATGGTTCTCTTTGTTGTAACACTACCCGATGTGTTTACCCTAGACCTGGTGTGTACTATTTATGTTCCATCAACCCATGTCGTTAGTCACACATCTGGATACATTATCCTTAATCACATGGCATATACAAGATAGACAAAGAACGTAGAACCTATGTATCATCCACCTATTTCATTAGACACACGACAAGATACATAATCCTTTACCACATGGATTTTAAAATATAGACACAGTGTTTACAACCTATGTTTCATCCACCCATTTCGTTTGTCACACTGCCGGATACAAGGTCTCTAATAGCAGGGCGTGTACTACCTATACATGGAGTCTTCTACCAAAAAAGATTACCAACCCCATGTCTCTGCTCACACAGCCAGTCATACTTTCAGCCACTACACGGGGTGTACTTACGGTACTTGGTGTGTACTTTAGAAAAGTTATTTCTTCTAGAATAGAAGAATAAATGGCATCTGTTCATAATATCACATGCAGTGCTGTCTAGGTTTCTGGATAGTAATCCATTTAAACTTCTATGAATCCATTAAAAACATAATATCTATCAAATACATGCCATGTTCCAATCCATGAGAACCCATACACCATGTAAATCAATTTTTGGCATCCTTATTAATGTCATATCATAAAATAATTCAATTAAAATTCAAACATGATCCACCAAATTCCAATCCAAGAGGTCCCATAATACCTCAGGGACCAAATATTGTCATATATCCAATTGAAACTTTACATATACCAATACCCTATCAAAAATAGTTTGTAGTATATCATGACATCTATCACAACAACATGAATTTCTAGAACAACATCTATCACAACAACAAATAGTCATTAATGCAACCTAAATGGTAGGACAAGAATGCATGACATGTGATCTCTAGAAAGTGACTATATAATGCTTGAGATGGAATACCCTCATGTCATTCGGTGACAACAGAAACAGAACCACAATGATATAAATCATAACATCCAAAAACTAGTGAATCACCCAATAGGGAAATCAAATAACTGCAACAATTGAAAAACCAAAAAATGGAAATATTCAAGGTAACATGGAATTTCCTTGTACACAGGTTTGATAATTGCCAGAAAATATTATTACCAAATACTTGTTCCTTCCTATCCAAATATATTGGCTCCAAATAGTACAACAAAACCGAATAGAAAAATCCTTTGATACTACTTTGTAACGTCTCAGATTTGGGTGCCACCCAAAACTTTCCTGAACCCGGTTGGTCACATAACCTCAAGCATATTTTCCCAAACACAAGATACTTTAGACTAGCAGTGAGGGACACACTATGATAATGGAAAAACAATTCCCTCATTGGCAGAATCTACACAGTATAATAACAATAATAAATAGTAGATAAAGAAGTAATACCATACAAAAAAAGTAAATAACATATGAATGATAGTAATATAACAACCAGACAATTTAAAAATGATTAATGTCATATTGTCTAGGAAAGAATCCAATCAATTCATAATGCTAAAATTACAATACTGAAACAAAATTACAGAAAATTAGTAAAATCCACCCCATTGTAAGCCTAAGCTTGGTCCCATGCTCTCCAGATCCAACAACAATCATGTACCTAACGAAGAATGGATCTTTCCCTTATCTATATCTACAACCATATAATATGTTTGGATCCAAAAACATGTCCTAAATAGGGTGTGAGATGAATCATACTATAAAACCACCAAATGATCTATTACTAACTATAAGTGAATATATATAGCAGGTAATATGCTGAAATAAATCAATAATCTAGGAAGTTCTAAAAAGTAAACAATCCTAAATTTTTCCATTACATTCATTTTATATAAATTATTCATCCTTTGAAACATGTAAAACATTGGATACAGCTTAAGATATATATGCCCTATGTAATAGTAACAAATAGATGTCTTATAAGACCATCTAAAAAATCTATTAAGACTAATTCCATGTGTGTGATTTGACGTGGAAGACTCATCACAATCATTCAATCATTAAATAACAACCCTTTTGAGAATGTTCTCATAATCTAAACCCCTTGGTCTAACATAACAACTATTCATTTAATAATGACCCTCTGGTTATCTCTCATAGTCTATCCCCTATGGTTTAATCATAACACTAATCATTTACTAACGACCACCTATGAAGATCACATGGTCAATACTCCTTGGTCAACATAGAATCAATAAATTATAAACTAGCACATGGACACTTCTCATGATCTAAACCCCCCCGGTCGATGAAAACCTAGTATATCTCAAATTCAATACCCCCTTAGTCAAAATAACAACAAAACATAAATAATTGAACCAACCTCAGGAATATCCCACATTCAAATTCCCCTTGGTCAAACAATTACAATGCGTATCACAAGCATCCCATATAACAAGTAACTCCACCTGAACCCAGTTGGTCACATAACCTCAAGCACATTTCCCCAAATTCCAGAGGCTCTTGGGTAGTAGAAAGTTCCATGGTGTGATAATGGAAAAAATATGCCATTATTGGTATATTGTACATAGTGGAATAACAATAATAAATAGTTGCAGAAGTAGTAATACCATACAAAAAAAATAATCAGTAGAATAATGATAGAAATATAACAACTGGAGCATATATAAATGATGCATGTCACATGTGTCTTGGAAATTAACCGAAAAAGTCATAATGATGGAAATACAATGTGTATCACAGACATTGCATAAAATAAGTAACTCCATCTTAACAAATCAAGGCATGGAAAATAGAGCATGAAAAATAGGTATTCTAGACCAAACAACCATAATCGTCAAACATGGGAAACACACCCATGGGGTATCCCATAACAAGGTATATAAAATTTTTCATAATAAACTACACATTATCAATTAATCAAACCATATCTAATATTAAACAGGGTAAAATTTCAAAACAAAAAATACCCCAAACGTGGGTATGTGGAAATTTTAGAATATATAATCGAAATACAAACAAAAAAACCAAAAACCACCTACCTTGATGTCATATGATCAATACTATTTAACATCTTCCCTTGAATTGTCCTATAATAGCATAGATCTACAGAAAGATGAAAAGTACCCAAACTTCGATAAATAATGAGAGAGGATGAATCAGGAAGAAAGGATCTAGTGGTATTTATAACTCAACAATGGGATTCCAATGCACTTGACAACATCTAAATTAGATATCAGAAGGAGAATTGGGAGGGGTTCAGAGTTCGCAGCCCTTCCATCACTCTCATGTACGAACCATGTGGAGAAGAATATGTTTCCATGGATGTGACATGACCCCACTCTAATTTGTTTAATATAATGAAAACTACATGGCATGTTTATTAAATGTACACGTCATGTAGTAGCCTTAACCATCCCCCACCTTAAACAGTATTCCAGGTCACCTACATGACCATGTACGCAGCCGTTACACGACTAGTATAAGACTATAAATGGTACCCTGGTACAAAACGTGTACTCAAAAGTACACGGCGTGTACATGAAAAATTTTCATTTCATCCTTTTTCGACAACGAAAACATGAAATAAAGATCCAAACCTAAAATAAAGATCTGGGTTCTTACAATTTCATGATGATTTTACTAAAGAACATATAAAAGGGGAATATAAATTAAAATTTATTATGCGTGAATTTTCATTGTGTAATGTTTCAATTTATTGGGATATAATCTTAAGATAGGGTATATTAGTGGATCAATCAAAGATAAAATCCATTGAAAGTTTTAAAATACCATCCATGATGATGGATATCAATATTTTTTATTAGATAAGAAATATATTATAATTATTTTTAATGAATTTTGGACAACTATCTAATGCACTGTCCAAGTTATCTATGGAGTCAATTATCGTTGAATTATGAATATGAATAAGATTTCATGGAACTGAAGAGAATACTGGTATGTGAACCGGTGATAAAAATATCATCATGTGTTGAAGTGTTTTTGATTTATAGTGATTCCTCAAAGTTGGTTCTAGAATATGTCCTAATGTAGAATGATATGGTGATAGCTTTTATTTAATGCTAATTGAATATTGACAACAAAAAAAACTCAACTCATGATTAGGGTTATTAGTTTTAATCCTTAAATTAATTAAAATATGGGATTATAGTTACGTGTTATTTTGGGAGCCATAAAATAACCATAAATGTTTTCTAATGAAACTAATTTTTCTATGTATTATGTTATAAAATCATATGAATTATTTTCAGTGTTAGGAGCTGAGATAGAGTGATATTCCAAGGTCGGTGAGACCATAATTATTTTTTGTAATATATGAAATATATGAAATATAAGTTGTATGTAGTTTTATTTAAATAGTGTAATAACTTTTAAACAGATGTCTGGGTAATAAATCTAAGGTCTCTGTTGATTTTAGAGTGTGGGTTTTACCATAGGCAAGACATAACCATTGATCACATATGATGTTTGGGTTGGGAACAATCATGGGTGAATGTTTAAAAGAAATTATTTATTAAAAATAATTTATTTAATTAAATTTCTTTAGACTAATTTTTCTTATAAATCTATAGCTATGAAGAAATATTAGGGTTATACACATAACCGTGGATCTATTTGGGATAACATTATTATATATTTCTTGTGTGAAACAAAACCATATCACATATCAACGATCAATGTGCAATGTGATTTGGGGATCTCCCCAACAATAATGACACAAATTTGTTCTTTATCAATAATCGATCCATCTTGAGGTAAGATGTTTGTTTTATATAGAGTTATCCCCATTTTATTATTCAAATGATAACTAAAAATCAAAAAATGAATGAATTGTTCAGCGAATCATTCATATTGTGGGTACGGGTATGATTATCTATGATTGTAGGATTTATCTTATAGATTATATAATATATCTTTTAACATCATTATAAAGACAGTTAATCAAGGCCACCATGAATATTGGGTTATTAATATTCCTCATGTTAGTGATTTTTTCATTGCATCCCCTATTATTCACTCATTTATCATGGGATATTACATTGTCCCATGATTTGAATAAATACCTAGTATTGGATCATTGTACGACCATTTATTAGCACAACGGATCGACATTACATTTATGGATTATGATCGAGGATGTGATTAAGGTGCGGCAAAGATGTTGGATGATTGGATATGGATTAGAATAGATGAATGATGTCTCTTCATTCATAATCAATGGTGAAACTACGGATGGACCATGATGGAATTTCATGAGTAGTTTCAAAGGATATATTCATGTTATTAGTGATGGCAATGATCATATAACCCTGCATCATTATTTTCTATAAATGGTTTTAGTGGTGGAAATGTGGAGGATGGTGAGTGAAATGTATTTTTATTTTGATGAAATCATGGGATACATTGTGTGTAATATGGAATTAAATGATGTGTGGGACCCCATAAGTGGTACCTAGGGTTTTGTAATAGATATATGTATCACAAACCTCGTGACTTGAGTGACACATTATGTGACCCTTTATGTACTAATCCATGGGTATATGTTGTACATGCCTAGGAATCCAGTTGGATTTACAGGCCATGTGTGCTATAATGCATGTTGTGTATACCCTAGCTGGATTCTCAACAATTATTGGTGGTACACAACAAAGAGACTGTGTGGATCCACATTCCGTGTGGTGGTCTGCACTCCATGTACTCAAGAATAGAAATATTAAATGGCCGAGATACATGTACATAACATGGTATTCAGGGGACATGTCATGTAATTATAGTACGCAACTTGTACCTCATCAAATATATATTGAATCCCATGTTCCCATAAAACTGGGAATGTTTCATCAGGGTTCTTTCCCTAGAACATTTCCCTAACATTTTTGTACAGATTCATGTCCTACGTATTCAGATGTTGGACCCCTCAGAGGAGATCCATTCTTAGATATAGTAGTTGGAATCCCTTTTTGAGGCTCATAGTGGGAGTTGTTATAATCATCATTTCCATAAGTGGGGTTCATTGTATCATCCGGACTAACACTATGCTATTATCAATCCCCTACTGAGTGGTTTAGCCTGGAATAAGTTTTTGGTATAACTTATGGAATTAAGTGTGATACCCCTCATTGTATCAATCTATTTAGACCTCCATCTTGTACCTACTATGGAAAGACCCGATGAGAATTACAACTTTGATGGGTTCCATCAATGCTATCATACTCATGGATTCTATTATCCCAAATGTGGTTTATATGGAACCATCATGCATGAATACTAGAATGTGTTTATAGTAGAGACGATACCATAAAACTACGTGTATACTTTGGGTATGATTATATATTATTTTTATGTACGAAATTAACATATCTCTATGATGATCTGACTAATATTCGCGATGTTATATACTTAGTTGTTTCAGGGTTTCCTACTCAGTATTTTCAAACTCACCCCTTCATGGGATTTTCCCGCATGTGTCATGTCATATATAGACAATTCACCAATTTATGGATCCCTACATAGATCAGGATCAGGAATAACTATGTGATAACAAACTATGTATGTTCTAGTGCTTACATTTATAATAGGGCTCTAATACATTATAATTCAGACTTGTTTTTAGTTTATTTTTGTGGTATTATATTTGAAAACACCATTCTAGTACATCTTTTCATACTCTAATGGGGTCATTTTAGATTTATCCTTGCATGGTTATTAGTTTTTTACATGTCAACAATGTATGGGATTGGAGATGTGGGCATGTTTTCAAGAACATTAAACTATGGCCTTCCATGTATGTGATATTCCTACTTAGTGCTAGTTTCCATCCCATAGCCTATTAGAGGTGGGATTGGGGTAGTCATGGTCCATCCCTTGTCAAGTCATGTCATGACATAGTGGTATCATTGGAGGTTCTAACATAGGATTAGATTCTATGGGATAGGTTTGGGAAAATAGTGTTAAGCATATCGAGTTTATCTCTCAGTCCAGAGACTCTAGTGTTCATGCGGCACCTAATGAATCCATACACCAATACATCGATGAAAATTATTTTGACATAGTATATATATAAATTTTTTATAATATAAAAGTGAAACATTCATCAATTAGTGATGAGCTGTGGCTTCCATGTCATTCTCAAGTCAACACTCTTGATGTACTCATCGAACATGGTATATCTTGTCTATTTCAAGATACCTCTCTGAAATTTTACATCTTGGAATCATCATTTGGATCATGAATATTATCCCTTTTATTGAGAGTCTTTGATATAGAGACCTATTTAAGAGGTTTTACCACCAGGTGGTGCACTAGTCTTACCACAACCTTTCCTGAAAAAGATGGTTCCAGAAGATCCAATGGATGAGTTACATAGGATGGACACACTACATGATTATCAAGGACTAAAAATCAACTAATTAATGGTAAGTCCTGACCCCCATTTGTTTTAGGACTTGATTGAGGTGGTTGTGTGGGTCTTTTAACTTGTTAGGACACCATCAGTGTAGACAACAGTCTTGGAAATGAGCAATCTTCTTGGATCTACGGGACAATGGTAGGGCTCAGTTACTCAATCATATGATGAGGTGACTCATTCATGGTCAATTTTTGAGTTAATATTCATAGAGGATTTTTTTATAGTTATGTTAAGGTTTACATTAGTCTAATAGATTCTATAGAATCAGTAGGGAAGTATGATTGTGGAAGATTATTCATCAAGGTTCACCATACTATCTCTGTACTCAATGAATATGCTGAATGATCGATTCCTTAGGATGATACAATAAATTGAGGAATAAAAATATATGTCATAGATATCATGATACCTATATTAAATCCTATATGTGATGGGGTGCTAGAGTGTGGTTTGGTAGATTAGATTTTCCCTGTTGAGATGATGCAAACAGTTGGTGCCAACAGTTGGCACAGAGGAGAAGAGACATTGGAAACTAGAAGCCAGTGATAGAAACATGGACATGGATGTGTGAAATATTTCAAGATCTGACCCTAGGATATATTTTATATGATTTAGGGATCAATGGATTTATCTAGTTAGAGTAGGGAGTGGTGGTACTACGATTAGGACGGTAGGGGACATCTCATACTAGATTTTCCATCCTTAAATGTAGAAAATATAGAGACATTAGATGTACCATCATGGTAGAATAAGAATAAATAATATTTATTTCCATATGGATGAGTAATTATTGTATATGGGAGAGTAGTGGGAGGAGGTAGAAATTTTGATTTGTCACCACCACTGTCCCCAAGTGGTCCGTACTTGGCTCAGTGAGATGGGAGACATGGGCGAGGGAAGATATAGTTATTTGAGGCTTATGACCCAGAGGATCTAGAGATGATATGTGGTATGATATATATCTTATTTAAATTATATAAATTATTAACAAATATAGGTGTGATCCATTTATTTCATTCAACTTATCTAGTTCGAGAAATAGATATTTCTGTTGATCCATAGTCTTGATCATTATGCTTGGATACTCCTACTGAAGGTGACTTAATGATCACAGACTTCTACCAATATTGTGACCCAAATATTATAGGTGAGATATGTTTTTGTGATATATTTATAGAAGTTATAAGGCCATACAGAATCATATTCGGTATATAATGATTATTTATACTTAACTCCCTGAAAGTCTATTTCAAGGAGAGGATTCCATATGTCTATAGGGATGGGGATAGTTTTCCTCTGTGGGTGGTAAGGAAACTGAGACAGGGTACAATGGATTCATGTATTGGATGGTGAAGTCAATTACACACCAATTGTATAACAAGAACCTTTGTTCGGTGGATGATATGAGATTTCAGTTCATTATAGTGGTGGTGGATTATGAAGTAGTTTATCCCCAGTACATGTTGGGATTACATCCCCACTGAGATATAGAATTCTATATTGATATACACCCCAGAAAGCACATTATATCTACATCATCCTAGCATATGGGTTTTTTAGATCATCATGCGTTGAGGGTGGAGTTGAAGGAGTTATATAGTAAGGGATTTGTAAGGCCCAATGATTCCCCCATGGTAGTTGTATTGTTATTCTCTAAGAAGGAAGAAGAGATATAGAGGATGCGTCTTGATTGTTGTATTGTAAACTAGGTGATCATGAAGAAAATGTATCCACTTCCTTTGATTAATGAAATCTTCTATCATTTCATAGGGGCATGATGTTTCTCAATGATTGACCTTAGATCTGGTTATTAACAGCTACGTAGTATAAGATGAGTATATAATGAAGACAACATTCATATGTCTCTATGATCCCTATGAGTACTTGGTGATGTCATTCAACATGGAGAATACCCTAAAAGTGTTCATGGGACTCATGCACCAGATCGTGTAGTATTTATTTGAACTTTTTATGGTAGTCTTCATCAATGATATGGTAGTGTTATCAGCAACTGAGGAGGAGCACCCAATATACTTGAGGTTGGTTCTGTTTATACATAGATTGCACTAGATTTTTCGCAATCTATCTAACTGATATTTCACTATTCAAGAGGATAACTTTTTAGGAAATTATATCACAACAGACAGTGTAGTAGTTGGCCTAGAATAGATTGAGGTACTTTTTTCTTAGTATCCCCCAAGTGCGTAACAGAGGTGCATAACTACCATGCATTGTCACACTACTATTATAGATTTGTACATGATTTCTCGAGGTTATTATCTATCTTGAAATAATTTTTCTAAAAGTGGTATCCATTCATGTGGAAATGGAGGTTTCAATAGGATTTCCTGAAGATGAGGGAGAGATTTTAGAGTGATATGATCATGATATTTCCAAAGAAGGGTTTCGAGAATGTAGTGTTTTGTGATCCATCAAGGATAAGGCTTGGTTTTTTTGTGATGTAGATTCAAGTAGTGATTTCCTATTTTTCATGTCCGTTAATACAACATGAGTAGAACTATGTAACCCACAATATTGGGCTAGTAATGGAATTCTTTTCACTTAAGATGTAGTGACTCTTACTTGTGCGTGATCAGTTTATCATCTATTATAAGAACAATAGTCAGAAGCACATATTCTCTCACAAGGATCACAACATGTGACAATGGTGGTGGATATAGTTTCTATAGGATTAATAATTTGATATTATCTATACACTTGGGAAAGAGAACATCGTAATAAATTCTCTAAGAAGGAGAACTCATTTTTAGGTTATGATTGAGGTCTAAGAGAAGTTAGACTCTTTCTTGTTATCCTTTGTGGATGGTGATAGAGAAGATTACCTCTAGTCAATAATTTTTAAATCTCTACTTTTACAGCGATCCTAAGAGGAAATCATAGAAATACTAACTTTGAGACCCTATGTACTCAGATATCTAATTGACATGCTTCTGATTAATTTCCTAAATGAGGGGACCATGTATTTCCTTATAGAGGACTGATGATGGTACCATTTGTGCTAATAGTGGATGTGTGGAGGGAGTTTCATACATCACCCTTATAGTTAATTTCAGGCATGTGGATGACGTACCAACATCTTAGGTAGTAGTTCTGGTGTCTATAGACAATTAAGGGAGGTTCATAGTTTGTATATCGATGCTAGCATTTCAACAAGTGAATGTTAAGCACTAGGTTTCATCAGGATTTGGTCAACCCATTGAGGTCCCATAGTGAAAGTGGAATGGAATACCTATGGAATTTATTATGGAGTTACTATGTACTTATAGTGGATATGATTCCATCTGGGTGATTCTATACCGACTCACCAAGTCGTCCCACTACATATCTATCCTAGAGTAGTGCTTAGTAGAGATCTTGAGAAACCATTAGGTTCTGTAGATTGTCTGAATTGATGGAGTTACCTTGATGATATATTTTTACCAGGATAATACATTCTATTTCAGTTATAAAAGGGATTACAAGATGAATTTGTGACTTGGTTTCATTTGAGCATGACATTTCACTCCCAAAATGATTTCCAGATAGAGAATACCATTATAGAATGGGAGTATATGCTACAAGATTTCATGATGGATTTTCCTTGTAGTTGGGAGGATCACATACCATTAGTGGAGTTTTCATAAAATAACAACTACCCTTATAGAATTTATATGGAAACATTTGAGGCCTTTTATGGGAAACCCTTCATGTCACCAATATGTTGGGATGACCGAGGTGATTTACCAATTATGGGTCTCTAGATGGATTGATCCATGACAAAGAAGGTGAAGATTGTATAAGAGATAATGAAGACTGAACAAAGATGTTATAATTCCTATGAGCACAGATGGTAGAGGCCTTTGGAGTTCATTGAGGGAGTCCATGTGTTCATGCGGGCCTCACCATGTTGTGGGTGGTAGGGATTTGGTCAGGGTAGAAAGAAATCTCTCAGATTCATTGTCCCTTTCCATATAGTTGGTAGAGTTGGAAAGTGGCTTACCACATAGCTCTACCCCCATAGTTAGAACAGGTACACAAATTTTCCAATGTGTTATATCTAAAGATGTACATGTATGTCCCATCACATGTTAACAAATAGGGATAGCTTAACAATGATGATTGGGATACATTTTCATAATACTTGATAGAGATCAAGGATTAGTAGGGGATATCATCAGTGTGTGAGTTATTCCTTTAGTGTGTGTCTAGTGGCATCATGGGAATCTTGAAGAGATTACCTTAGAGTAGAAAAACTAGATGGGTCCTAAGTTCCCACATCTATTTGTGTAGTCTTCTTGTTTGGCTATCCATTACAAAAATACCTAAGGTGGAGAGAATGTAATGACTCATATTTATCAATGTAATATATTAGAATATTATATAAATTATTTTTAGATCTAGGTGGGGAGACAATGTGAGATTTCAATTCCCGGTGATCCTAGAAATATGTTTTGAAATATATTATATATAGTAAATATCTAGAGTTTTTATATTTCCTTAAAAATTAGAATAACTCTTAAATAGAGGATCAATTCTTAAATATAAGGCCTTCCTTGAGTTTAATGTGTGGGTTTTATACTAGAGAAAATTTATCATTGGAGTGTTTCAGACATTCTGGTTTGGAGTAGTTATGTGAAAATGTCTAAATAATTTAATTAATTAAAAATAAATTATTTAATTAAACTTACATGACCTTATTATTTCAATAAATATATAGCTATAAAGAAATAGTAGGATTAGTCTAATAATTCTATAGCCATTATAATGATCTTTTGAGAATCATTCTGAGGTGAAAAAAAATTGGATTATGGATTTTCCATCAGTGTGCAATGGGTTTATGGAAATCAAAAATTAAAATGAAGTTGATTTTTCATCATCAGTGATCAATCGATCTAGAGGTAGGTTTTTTGTTTTATATGGATTAAATCTATTTTTATATTTCTTAAGATGAATGGTAATCAATTGAAAATCAAATTGATTCATGGATCATGCATATTGTCGGTAGATGTTTGATTATCATGGATTGATAGATTTATATTATTTATTATTTTATATTTATTACTTTATCATTCAAAATGAATCAAATCCAGGAAAACATGAACATTGGACAAGTTATTTTCCTCATGTATGTTATTTCTGCATTACTTTCCCCATTCTTCACTTGTTCATCATTTGAAATTCTATTTCCAGGTAGTTTGAGGAAATACCTAGTATCTAATAATATCCTGGATATTTTTCAGCCCAAAAAATCAACACCACAAGTGAGGATCAAGATTGTGAATGTGATTGAGGTGCGGTGATGCTGGTGAATGATCCGATAAAAATTGGAATATATTAATAAATTTTGTTCATCACAGATTGGTTGTTATTTTGGATAGTGAATAAAGAAAATTTTCTAATAGGTTTTTATGGATAGATGTTGATGATTTCTGATGGTAGGGATAGACTAATCCCAACCATCAAATTTTAACAAAACGAGTTATAGTGGTGGTGGTGGGGAGGATGATGTGTGATGCAGATTTTTATTTCTAGGAGATCATGTGTTACAAGACATCTAATCTAGATATGCACACTATGTGGGACCCCTTTTGTAATAGATAGGGTTTTTCAATGAAGATATCATTTTTCTCTTGACTTGAGTCACATGTTGTGTGGCCCTTGCTGACTAGATCGATGTGTACAAGGTGTAATTTCCCAAGAAATTTGGGTCGAGTTACAAGACATGTGGGCCATACCTAACATTGTGTATACCCTAGAAGATGGATCAGTGTATATAAGTGGTACAGACCCATGAGACTATGTTTCTCCACACACCATTTGGTGGGACACACACCATGTACCTAGACATGGATAAAGTCATGATCTTTGATACACATGTTGAACTCAATTCTATAGGTACACACCATGTACTTACTCTACACACTGGGTACTTCTTTAAATATGGCTCGGAGCCCTTATTTCCTTTCGCATAGAAAAGTTTTTTATGGTGTGTTCCCTTAATCATTTCTCAAAGGGTTTAGTACGATGTAATTTCCTATGATATAGGATGGTGATCCCCTCTGAGTAACTAAAATTCATGATATATATTTTTTAATCCATTTATGAGGACTAATGTGAGAACTTCTATAAATATCATTTTTCTAAGTGGTTTCTTGCTATCTCTATGATGAACACTATACTGATGTCGATCCCCTTAGAAGTGGGTTAATACATTTTGGGTTGTTATTATTCCCAAGGGTCTTGGGTGTGATCCAAATCTATACATTTTATAGAGATACCTGACATGAAAAACATATCAGATGGATGCTGTAGCCCCCTGAGATTTTGTGAGTAATTTTTTAAATAATTAATTTTATCTTCTAATATTTTTCATTTCACACAACACTGAATATTTATTTTTATATGAAATATCTAAGTGTGTCTTTCATTATATTCACTACCAAGTAAATCATGTCATAAATGAAACACTTAGATAAACGTTACACACACACATTATAATGTTTGTCTTGTATTACACACAATACTGAGTCCTGTTTTTATCTTGTGTTATACGCAAGGTTGGGTTTTACTAAACTAAAATATACTATTAATAATATTATTAAAAGAATATTATAGTTACCACATATTCATTGGAATGGAATTTATGAATTAGATTAACTAAATATTGAAAATATGATCTAAACAGGTACATATAATTAATCATTTGATTGTCAATTAGTTACAAATAAATGTAAGAACTATTTGAGAGTAAAGAAATTCCTCAACTAAGAACATAATTTTTCTATGTTAAAACAAAACTTTTCACACTAAATTTAGAAATGATTTTTGATTAATATTTAAACAAAATTTATATATTATATATTCGTTAAATATTTTCCTCACTCATCCAATCAATTTTATGTGTATAATATAAAAACAAAATCAACTTTACGAATAAAAGATGTATTTTTATAAAAGGTATTTTTAAAACCTTTTACTGGAGAAAAAATTTGAATAGGATTTATGGAACTTATAATTTTTATTTTAAGAAATAACCATTATTTTTGGAAGTGGAATATCAAAATTTACATTGGGAGATTTTTTTTCTAAGATGTTTCAATTTTTGATGAATAGTGATAATACTGAATTTTAATTCAAAACTACTATTTAATCTAATATAATTATATAGTGAATATATATATATTAAATTTATTATCATATAAATGTAATATAAATTAATTCTATTTAGGTCATTATAATTTATTTCATATTGAAATTATATATAAATACATTTTAAACTTTTAAACATTTTTACTTTAAAAGACAACATTGTCATCAATTATGTAAGACTAAATTGAAATGAATTTCTAAAAAAATTATTAGAATTTTGAGAAATGCATTTCATATTTTAAATAATCATAATTTATAATTTATATTAATTTCAACTTATTTTTTAAACAAATAAATTATTGAATGTGATTAAAATTAATTACAGCGATTAAGATAAAAAATAACTTAACAAAGTACTAAACCATAATATTATAGTCCAAAAGACCTATAAACATTAAAAAAATATATTTTATACACATATTTACACCCTATAATATATTTTATTGATTTTTTACCTTTATTGTATCCACATTATATGGGAAAAACATGTTTGCAATTCTCGTTTAAAAATTTTACAGGAATGCCACTCCTCGCCCGCTATAAAAAGGCACGCACACCTCCCACTTGTTGTCATGTATCAATCCATTTGGATATCCCATAAACATATAATAGGATTTACCAAAATCTATCCCTTAATTTGATAAACCTCAATTTGGGCATAAATCCATCCAAGGAAGCCCTTTGCTGCAGACAAAGAGAAGTTATCCAAAGAAGAGGTAACATCCTTCATAAAACTGTTTTGTTTTATTTTATTTATCCAATACTAATTTTTTTTTATTAAATTATTATAAAAAAATCAGTATAATAAATATTATGAGATTTTATATTCTATGGTTTCAACCTACACATACAAAAACCTCTATTTAATGGGTAGTGAATATACAGTTATTGTGTATGGTGAACTACCGCCTCATGAAACGATGATGTCTGTTTTTCCATTATCACCACTTAGGGTAGGTAATTGCGATGAAGAATATTATTTTAAATGATATATATGATATTATTATGTTTTTATTATTACTTAATTATTATATAAACACCAAAATTCATGGTTTCCAATTCCTTTATATATGATAACTTTGTTTGTGGACATGTGAACTACCACCTACTCAAAGGGATGTGATTTGTTCACACACTAAATAGAATTCATTATGGGTAGCTTTAGTGAACTTATATTATATATATCAAATAATAATTATACTGGGATTATATTAAATAAATATATATATATATATAAATTAGTTTATTTCTTTCAATATGACATGAAAATGGAAACAACATCCATGCATACGTATGACCTACCATTTCAATGGAAAGAGTATTTCATTTTATATATATATCTTTAATATATTTTCATCTATATTTAAGTAATTAATATATATGTTATATAAATTTTATTTACAATATTTAAATAATTAAATCATGATCTATTTTATAAGATCCAAAATAACAAGTTAAAACATGTACAAAAAACAAAGCAATTATTACCTGAAATGTGACTTTAACATGGAATTATAAATAAGAAGGAAGTATAAATTAATAATTGAATCATATAAGGTATGATATATAGGAATATTTTTCTTTATTACATATGTAATAATTATATATTTATTATAATATTGGTTTAGATGTGTACAACAAAAGTTAAGACTTAAGGTTAAGATTTTATCATCTTGGTTTTATTTTCTGTGAGACAAAGGCCATGTTCACCTAATATTTTTTACATGTGTTGTGTTTTATGACCATGGATTTATTATATAATTATTATAAATAATTTTTTTTGGAATTTAAATATCCATTTTAGGATTCTTATTTCATGAGGTTTATGTTTCAAAAGTTACCAAATCTATAATGTAATGATGTCATAATTTTCCTTCTTTGGGACATAATCCATGTCATAGAACTATATTTATCTATAATGTTTATAAATTACCATTTTATATGTTACCTCATGACTCTATTTATTCCCATTACATTTTAGGCTTCATTAAATGTAATTTTCTTTCATGTGGATTATGATTCAAAGTTACCAAGTGGTATGATTTTATTACAACAATCTCATCGTTTATCAGGAATGTTTATGACTATACATTAATTGATGAAACCTCATTAAACATATTTCAATAAATCTAACTATTTTTCTTATCCTATGGTAATTTATTATATCCTTTAGTGTTTGTACTATTTTTTCAAACATTAGTATTTATGATAAATATGAAAATGTTTTTATGAAAATCTGAATTTATTTCTCCGTTCAGTCAGAAATTTTTGTTCCATAAAAACATTTTTTATAGAAATGTTTTTAGAAATGATTTAATATTATCCTATGATGTTTATGTATATATTTAACAATATTATAATTTTTTAAAAATGGTTTTAAAATAAATATTCTGGTCAGTTTTGGACGAAGGAACATTTGAAAATGTTTATGGTGAAAAAGTAATGTTAGGAATCTATTAACTTTTCCACCATCATGAACATAATTTCACTAATGTATCCTTTGTATGTTTAAAATGATATTTTTAAATATTTTATTATTAATATTCAATAAACTTGTGGAATTTAATGTGGTTTTCAAATAAAATGGGTTTCAAAATGATTTTGATCCTTCTATTTATATTCTCAATGTATTTTCAAAGAAAAATATTTTAAAAAGTTTTTCAATATTTATTTATGTATTTTCAACTAAAAATGTTTTCGAAATGTTTTGAATATTTATGTTTGAGTTTTAAAATTATTTTTAATGAAAAATGTTTTAAATTTTTTTTCAATATTCCATACAAGTTTTCAAGGTGTTTTCAATGAAAAAGGGTTTAAAAATATTTTCTAGCTTCCTATATTGGATTTCAATGCTTTTTTAAAATTAAACAGTTTTAAAAATGATTTATGTTTTTGAAATATTTTTTCATGGAGAAAAATAAATTTCATCATGAAATTATTTAAATGAAATTGAAAATACTTATTTATAAAATGGATTTTGAAATGTTTTAATAATACTAATTTTCAAAGAATGTATATTTTCCTTAAGAAATGTTTCATGAAATATTTAAAAATACTTGTCAATATAAGACAACAATCTTTTTTATATTTTATTATTTTATTGGTTTCCATGAATGCAATTCATATTCTTTCTTGAATGGTTTATATTTTGATGGAATGATGTATATGACACCTATTTCCCTTCCATGGGTTATATTCTTATAAAACACGCTTCTTTTAATGAGATATGATTTGATGAAATTATTATGAAACCTATATTTTTTTGGAGGTTAAGATATGATAAATTTTTATGATACCCATTTCATTTAATGGATTACGATATAATTTTTATGAATTTCGGGACCATTTATGTATGGTTTCATTATGATATGTGTGAGACAAATATCTCCTTTCAATGAATTTGGTAATGGTTTATATCTCATGAGATAATGATGGTAATAAAGTCGATGGGATTGATTCACTATGGAATATAGGGAAATATGATTCACTATGGGAATATGGAGAAACCTGATCCATTATCTGAATATGGGGAAACCTGATCCCGTACGTGGAATAAACATCGACCCGGGATGGTGGTGAGTCCCATTTAGAAGGTGTATCCCCTAGGAAGTTCCCTAATATGTTTTTGGAAATAATCCTTGAAATATAGGGAATGATATTTCATTTTTATGTATTTCATACAAATTCTGTGACTTAATCCTCTGATATTCTTACATTATTCATATTCATGATTATCTTATGATTCATTCCTCAAAATTTCCAATGTTTGTTCCAGGTGTATGTTTTTTATCTTTTATATTCCAGTTATGATATTCAAATGTTATGCTCATGTTCTCATAACCTAGTGTTTATGATATGATTTTGTATTTCATTTACTTACCCTTATTGAGAAATTGAGGTCATCCCTTAATTATGTTTCCTTTCCATAGGTTATAAATAACTTTTTAAATTATATGTAATAATAGGGAAGATATTTGTGAGAAACATTTGAGATCATTTACCATGTTATAAAATTTTGTTCCTAGATTCCCAAGACACTAAAATCATAAGTTCCTTGGGAATTCATTGTTGTAATCTACTTAATTGTCATATAAAATGATGTAATATCAATATAGGTTAAAACTATATTTTTATAGTTCAAATGAGAGGAATGGTTTATTTTAACATTAGAAACTACGATGTAAAAACATTAGTGATATCCCAAGGGATATAAATAAGGTTATATATAGGGATACATCTAACGGTGAGTATAAGGATGAGTTCATGATTAAGAATTTGTCCTAGAAAAATGGTAGGGGATAAACTAAGTAGTTTCCAAGAAATCCATCCATGTCAGGATAATACATGTTGATTTTGATATGGAATATGTGTACATAGGGGTAAAAATATCGAAAACACCATATTGAACTAGAATATATCCACAACTAGTGCAGGGAAATGGACTATATTGAACACATAGTTTGAAAATCTCACATGATATACATTTGGAATTAACAAAATCATTATGAACCATCTTGAATGATTTAAATAGAGGATGGCTATGAGTAACCTAGTATAAACATAAGGTTTCATTGATTAAATAACTATGATTCATGATTTTGAGATCCTATAAGTATTTTTTTTCATGATTATTTGAATTTCTACTATGATAAGTGCTTCTCAACCAATGATGTCTTGTTTTATTCAATTTTTGGAACTAGAGGGAATTGGGCTAACATTTAATGTTTCATAGGTTGAAATTATATGCATGATGAAAATCTATTTCCGAAGTGAAATATCATGAGGAGAATTAGGAAGGTCCATGATTAATGATCATACTATAAAATATAAAGACACCACAAATGAAATGTGAAAGACATGGGAAGTTATTCAAGTAGTATTTACATTATATCTTAGAAGGATTATTGGATTGTGGTTGATAAAACATAATACATTATTTATATTTCATATTCAATTAAACTGTTATTAAGGTATATTATGATGAGGAATGGGTAATGGATTAAAAATAAAGATGGATGATTGATGTGTATATGTATAAGAATTCAACAATTATGTTATATGAATCATAATGTATATGTTTTCCATTCTATATTTTAAGAAATATTTTTAATGGTTATTATGGAAGTAGAAAATGGATTTAATGTAAATTTCATATTTGAATTAATGTAAGGTAACCAATAATTTGTCCCAGATGGTGATGAAATTGTGTTTATTTTTGATAAAGAGATGATTAACTTGGATAATTTAAATTGGATAGTATTGATTACCCTATAAATGATTATTGATATGTTAAAAAAGTGGCATATGTCATCATGGATGATGTTCAAAAAATATTTTATTGATGTAGTATATCCAGTAATCTTTGGAATAAAGAATCGTGAATTTTTTCCCAAAGTATTTATGGTAATTTGAGTTAAAACCACGTTTTATGTTAATAAAAAAAGAGTGTATCCACATGTTTGGAATTTTAAATCCAAGATATACTTTGTGATATTTAGGGGATAAATTTTATAATTATTTCATGAACTTATATATAACATTTAAATTTTTATATTTTGGAAGGGATATATGGTTAACTATTTATGGAATATATTTTTTAAATATTTGATAAACTTTTTGAGATTAATGTATTATCTCACCACATGAGGATTTATAAATATTTGATAACCTTTTATAACATATTTTTGTTTATGTTAATGTAAGGCATATGGGATGATTTATCATAGATATTATGAACTTCTAGTGCTTCAGGAATGAAAAATTCATCTCCCTTTTTAGAGAAGGCGGTAAACTGGAAATTGGTGAAGACAAGTCTAGAGGGTGATATTTTATTTATGAAATACAATAAAATAATGTATTTATATTATGTTTTGAAAAATATTATTCAAAATTAGTAAAATTTTCCAGAGATAAAATTATGTTATACTATCATCATTTTTTATGATATCAATGAACTATTTCATACTTTTTAACATTATGATTATGTGATTATTAACATTTTCTAGATCACACACATTCTTGTGATCAGTGATATTTGTCAATATCTATGATTATTTATGATTATTTTACATGTACGTGTGTTCATTTTTCAGATATTTTATCCTATGTGGAAACCTAGTAATGTGTTACTTTGGATGACCATTATGATTCCAACTTTTCCATTTTAATGGAAGTATTAATATTAATTTTTATGATATTATTTTATTGAATGCAACTTTATATAATCAAAATTTTAATAACCCAGTTTATTTTTAGGGTGAAATTAATTTTAATGGGTGTAGAATGTTACCCCCCTGGGATTTTGTGATTATTTTTAAATTAATTTAATCTTGAAATATTTTTCATTTCATACAACATTGAATATATATTTTTTATACAAAATCATTAAGTGTGGGTTTCATTATATGAAAAAAGAAGTCAATATTACGATACATGAAACATTTATATTAGCTTAAGAAATAAGGAACACTATGTTTGGATTGAATTACACATAATATTGAGTCTCTTCGATGGCTTTAGTTATATGCAAGGCCTATTTTTACCAAACTATAATATACGACAAATATTATTATTAGAATATAATTATAGTTAACACCTAGCCGTTAAAATGGGTATTTTTAATATAATTGACTAAATTGTGAAAATATGATCTACAAATGTATATAAAATCAATCATTTGTTTGTCAATTATTTGGAAATTAATCTAAGAACTATTTGAAAATGAATAAATTACATTTCTATGAAAACTATTTTTTATGTACAAATAGAATTTTATATTAGTAAATAAAACAACCCAATTTTAATTTATAATTTCAATTAAATTTATATATTACTTATTCAATCAATATGATTCTCCTTGACCAATATATTTGATATGTATTAGATAGAAATAAATCCAATTTTAAGAATAAAAAGATATATTTCTCTAAAAGGTAATTTTTATGCCTCTTAATAGAGAACCAAATCTAAAAATTAATTTTAAGACATTGAAAAATACTTCTTAGAAAAACTAAATTAAAATTTGGAAGTATAATATAAAAATTTACTTTGGGTGATTTATTGGATTTTTTCTGAGCAGTTTCATTTTTTTCCAAATGTTGAAAAATACTAAATTATAATCTAAACTTCTTTTTCGCCTAATTTATTTATATATTTAATATTATTTTTTAATTTGGTAATAAAGATTCAATATATAAATTTTTATTAAATTAATACAATTTATGTTATTGGAATCTATTTTACATTTAAATTCGTTATAAAAGCATTTCAAACATTAGAACATTTTTACTTTAAGAAACCACTTTGTCGTCCCATCTGTGACAATAAAATGAAATTAATGTCTTCTAATTATGTGATTGGAATTTATAAAAATATATTAAATATTTTCTATCCCCATAAATTTTAATCTATAACAATTTCAACTTAATTTTTTCAAAAATATTATTGAATGTGATTAAAATTAATTATTTCTATTAAGAGAACAATTATCTTAATAAAGGACTATACCTTAAACTGAATGTCCAAAAGGACAAAAATAAATGTAAAAAATCAATTTTATGGAAATATTTATACTCTATTCTCTATTGTATCGACTTGGGATCATTATTTCCCTTTGTGCGGATTATCTTTCAAATTTTACCAAATCCATAATGTAATTTTGTCTCAATTTCCCTTCTTTAAGGAACATGCCATGTTATGCACCTATATTATTCTATGTGGTGTATAAAATTCTATTTGACCTATTATCTAATGATTATAATTATTCCCATGAAAATTTAAGCTTCATATAATTTCATTGTTGTACCTACAAAGTATGATTCAACGTTACCATGTGGTAAAAGTTTATTACAAAAATCACATCGTTTATCAAGATGGTTTATGATTATTGTTTATTTGATGAACCCTTATGATCCATATTTCAAAAACACTAATAAATTTTATTATCCTCAAGTTATCCATTATATCTTCAATTTTTAGTGAATTTTATTCCTTTCTTTGATATATAAGATAACGAATAAGATATTTTTTAAAAAATACATCTTTATTTACCCTTTTGGTCAGAAATATGTGTTCTTTAAAAACATTATATTCTAAAAATGATTTCAAAAATATTTTAATATTATTTTATGATGACTAAATTAAATTTTTCTGCATTTTTACCTTTTAAAATCATTATTTAAAGAAATATATTTTCTATTTTCTAATCATGTAAATTTTCTACACATTTAAGGTGTAAAAAATTGATCAACATAGATGGTTATACCACCATCATGACCATAATTTCCATAAATATTCATTTATAAATTTTCAAGGATAATTTTAAAGAATATAGTTTCATAAAATTATGAAATTTTTTTGAATTTAATATTCTCTCAAAATAAAAGCGTTTTCAAAATGATTTAAAGCCTACTTGATTAGGGTTTCAATGAATAATGTTTTCAAAATGTTAACAAGCTTTCATTATTTGTTTTCATTGTACTTTCAAATATATTTTTTCAAAATTTTTTTAGTATTTATTTATGATTTTTCAAGGTGTATTCAAAGAAAAATTTTCTGAAAATCATTTAAAGCTTCATTTATATGTTTTCAAATATATTCTAAAATAAAAACGTTTTAAAAATGAATTATGTTTTTAAAAACATTTTCTACAGTGGAAATGAAATTTTTATTAAGAAATATTTTTAATGAAATTGAAAATCATTATTTATTATAAATGGAATTTTAAATTCTTTTGAAATAATTATTTTCAAAGAAAGGATATTTTCCTTAAGAAATGTTTCATGTGATCTTTCAAAATCCTTCTCTATCTAATAGGACATAAGGTTTTATAGTTTATGCTTTACTGGGGATATAATTCAAGAATATAGTTTATATGTAGTCTTTAAAGGTTTAGGTTTAGATGGAATGATATTTATGAAACTCACTTCTCTTTCATAGGTTATATGCTTACGAAACACACTTCTTAAATGCGGCTTTCTATCATGAAATGATTGTGAAATATGTCATTTTACATAAGGGAATACATTTTTACAAGTTTGTGACCCTAATATCATTTCATGGGCTATGATATGGATTTTTATAAATTTTGGGCACATGTATATGTGATTTCATTATGAGATAGGTGGGACCAAATATCTCCCTCAAATACATTAGATAAAGATTTATATGTTTTGATATAATGACGGGAATGAAGTCAATGAGTTTGATCAACTATGGATGATGGAAAAACGTGATCAACTATGAGAAGATATAGATTCCTGGTCAATAATGGGATGATGGGAAACACGATACCTTATATGGAATGGACTCTTATAGGATATGGGGGTGTATCCCACACAGTAGGCATCATCCCCATAATGTTCCCTAATATGTTTTTGGAAATGAGCCTTGACTTATAGGGAACTATATTACATGTTTATCTATTTTCCACATATTCTATGTCTTATTACTATGATATTCTTACAATACTCATGTTTTTGATTATTTTATGATTTATTTCGTAATAACTTGCAATATTTATTCTATATCATATGTTTTCGATCCTTGATATTCTGGGTATGATCTTAAAATGTTATACTCACGTTACCATTCACTTTTGTTCATGTTATTATTCTGTATTACCTTTATTTCCCTTAAAGATCATTTGAGATTATAAATTTATTATGTTTTATTTACCCAAGATATGAAGAATGGTTTTAAACAGAATTAATAATGGTTAATATCTTCGTCAGAAACATTTAAGATATTTTACCAAGTTAGATGATTTGTTCGATTTTTCCAAAAAAATTAAACTATTACAATACTTGGGTATGCTTTTTTTATAGAATAATATTCATCTTAAATGATTTATTATCCATGTATGGTGAGCCTAGATCATTATAGACCCCATCAGTTGTATCTAAATCATGGATTGTGATCTCTAAAATGAGTGTCATGTGCCTCATTCGGCAAGTTCATCTAAGATACTCAAGTTCAAAACTGGGTAGATACCTATTTCTGGGTTACTAAAGTAGTAATATATCAGGCACTATATCAGACAGTCTTCGGTACTATAGTAGCCATAACTATTCATCTGTTTGGGATTTCAGGCCACCGGTTTGGGCATTGGGTCCTTTAAATACTTCAGGCCACCCAAATCCTTCCGGTTAGTAAGGCTTTTTGTCCACGTGAAGGCCTTCGGGCCACCTCAAGGCCCTCGAGCCACCTCAAGGGTTTCAGGACACATGGAATTGGGCATAAATGATCATATAGACTATACAAGGAGCATAATCCAAATGAGGATATAGAGAAGGAACATTCACTAGAGTAGAAGCTAAGAAGATTTTTTAGAAAGAGAGGGTATACCATTACCATCGGGACCATCCTATTCTTGCACATGAAGCCTAGCTGAACAACCATATGAAGGTGGAGAGTTGATATCATGACGAGTATTAGAGGAGGAGGAGTTTCAATTATAGTCTGTATATCACCTAATAATGATGGGTCATGTAATCTCTGAGCCTACGGGCCTTGTAAGGGTTCCCCCTTATCTATTAAAAGGGGGTTATAAAAAATCAATAAAAAGAAGGCCATCGGGCCGTTCGGGCTGGAATGAAAAACAAGGATGACTTTATGGTTTTGACCATACTTTGAGACTATATGTCTACTATGAATTTATATAGATATTCTTGTTTTTTATTCCATTAACACATATCAATCACGAGTAAACTACTATTATTTAGGTTATATACTTAGTGATTTCATAGAGTCTAATTGGGTATTGTTATATTCTCTCATCTTTGAGATTTTCTCACACGTGACGTGTGTTATGCACATGGAAAAACATTTTACAGAGTCCTAGAGGTACTAGTACCAATGGAAGATTAGTGAGCTAGAAAAATCGAGGTGTGTCTTAGTGGTTGCATTTATTGAAGTCCTATTCCATTTCATTGTTTAGACTTGTTTTTAGTTTCTATTCGTGGGAATATATTTTTCTATTTATTTCCAATAATTGATTTTATACATTGATGGTTTGATTTTAGATATATTAGATCATTTTTATAAGTTGTTTACATTTCAACATTTCATGGATTTTAATATGTTTTCATGTGTACATACATATTAGGTTATGTCCTATCATGAGTGTGAAATGCTTACTTGGTGCTAGTCTCTAGGTCTCGATATATTGGATACGAGATTAGGGAAGACACAGTTTAGGCCCTATTTTCCCAAACATGATATGTTTAATGACCATATAGAACCAAATAGAGGTTAGTTTTACCAAATAATATGGTTATAGTTTATTAATAATTATGACTACTCAATAAATTACCACCATAGGAATATAAAAAATGTGACCGATGCATTGTGTCCAAATTAGCATGCAAGATTATTTATGATGAGGATCACAGAAGGAAAAATTCATATGTATTAGAAAATTATGATCCTTGACATCCTAAATGATATAGTGAAATAATATATTTCATAATTGATTTTTCAGTCATATATCAATGTTAAGATTTATGGGGAACCATAGGAGGATATAGGGAAGAAGAAGAAGGTAAAAAATGTTCATGATACCAACATTGATTGTTATAGAATTATATGGTTCATGAACCGAGTATGTGTTCCTTCAATTATAGACATGAATAATGAGATATTGAAAGAAGAGAATAGTTCATCATTCAATATTCATCCTAACAGTATGAATATATATAGATACCAGAAAGAGTATTTTGAATTGGAAAACATGGAAATAGATATTGTTGAGTATTTATCATGATGCTTATTATTGTAGTATGTTAAGGCTATGAGATAGAATTACCTCGTGATATTAGAGAAATTATCTATATAATAATGGAAAAAGTAAACTTTCACTATGGATTTCATCACTAGACTCCCAAAAACATTTGATGGTCATAATGTTATTTGGGTTGTAATTGATCTCTTTAAGAATTTAGAGAACATCATATTTATAAATGAGTATTTCTATCTTGATCATATTATCAGGATATAAATTAAATAAGTATTATGGTGTACCAAAATATATGGTATTTTATTAAGATATGTGTTTTAGCTCAACATTATGGAGATGTGTTTAGCATTATCTACTTTTTAAGAGGTATTTTAGGGTTTCATCATCCTCGGATAGATGGTAAGTCTAAGAGAACCATTCAAACCCTAGAGGATATATAGAGATCTAATTCTCTGTATTTCAAAGGTTGGTTGTCATCAACATCTTCCTCTAGTAAAATTAAAAAAATTTACAATAGATTTTACTCAACAATTAAAATTTATCCTTTTAAATATCTCTATGAAAAAAATGAAACAACAATAACATGCTTGATTGAGGGTTAAGAATCAATGTTATTAATACAAGAACTATCAATGGAATTTATAGGGATGTTTAGAAATATTCTGCAACACATCACGATAGATCATATTCAATAGAAGTGTTATGCAGTTAATAATTAGTGAGTTATAGAACGTGATATTAGAGATAATTTATTCCTTTGAATTTATCCATGGAAGAAGGTTATTAAATTTATAAATAATGTAGTTTTTATCCTTATATTTAATATAAAACCCATGTTCTAACCTGAAACAGACATTCGAGCTTGCCCGTGACATCCCGAAAGCATGTTCTCGATCAACCCAAGGTGGTGACAAGAACCAAGGGAATCAATGAGATGAATTGGGAACAATTTTCCAAATATAAAATAAATAAATTAGTGTAAATATAATGATAATACCAATATAAATAACCAAAAAATGTTGGAAAAAATAATCTAAAAATAAAACCAAGACAAACATTATGACCAAACATATCACCATGTGGCCTCAATTGTCACTCACTAAACCCAAAACTTATCATTACTACACAACTATTGAAATCAAGATAGAACTACTCCTAAAAATATAAAATAATATAATTATATCAATGAGTATTTGAAATTAGTATCCATTCCAAAGTAAAACTATTACATATGCATTTCCATTAAATAATAGATTCATTTACGACTAGTTTGAAATAAAATATATAAATATTGGTTTTTCATACATTTAATTTTTCTAAAACATATCATCTCTTATTGACCTATTTATTTGAAATAGGGTTTTCATGAAAAAAGATGATTCTGTATTTTTAAAAATAAAGGGAATGTGGGAGATAGATGGGTGGGGGTGTGAAAAATATTTCAAAAATACATTTCACGAAAACGAGTAAGAAAAAACAAAACATTGGATTTCAAAATGAAAAAAGTTCACCAAAGAAAAGACACAGAGAAAGCATCACACAATGGGAAGTTGAATAATCATCTTCACATTTCTATCCTAGATGAGGCACCTAAATTTTGTGCCAAATATAAATATATTCCAATGTATATAGGAATTATGAGGAGATCATGGGATGTCTAAAACATTTTTTTACCAACCCCGTCATGTCTATAGGATTGATGAAATCCAAAATCCCTAATAGTTGATCATACCCTACCAGGCCTTATTGAGGGGAATCATTCCCAGAGCATGTCGCGTCCATAATATGGGGACACTAGCCATTGAATAATCACAAACCAGTCTAAATAATGTTCTTGGATATCTCAATAGCTATGCTATAATCCCATGTCGTTTCTCAAATGGGGATAATAAAGAGGTGAAAAATAACTAACAATTTGCAGCACCACCCATAGATCACACCAATGAATAATCTCATTTCCATTCGATAATAAATTCATAATGTATGTCCCATTCAATGGACCATCCATTTTGTTTTGAAATCATAAAGGCAATAGATATTTCTCAAGGGGAGTTTTCAAATGAATACCCAATTTCAAAGGTTCCAACCGGGCCTCACATAGCCTCTGAATGAAAATCAATGTCTAAAAGAACAAACTGAACCATTTTTAAAACCAAAGAAAAAAATTTATAAATTTATTGAAGGAATAAGAATAACTATTTATAAATCAAAACACATTTACAAAATAGAACTAGGAATATTGATAAACACTTGATGTGCGAAGCATAAATAGACGACATTACACAGATAAATTCAATGGAAATTCACATGATTATATTCTAAATAATTAATTCAAATAACACATAAGAATAATTATCATTAAAGCAAGGGGTGAACATAAATTAATCTGTGTTTCATAAATATAAATGCTAAATAAAAAAGGTAAACCATCCTAAAATTAACGACACTTCAATAACGACAACCCAAAAGAACTCCACCAGGCTCTAAAGAGGAATGAATATCCAAGTGGAACTGTAAGAAGGGAAAACCCTAATTTAGAATCCACAAAACAAGAACCATATTACAATTAATTAATGGTTGAAGAAGAAGCCGATAGATAATGAATTAATAAGGATGCTGAAGAAGAAGAAATAATATTACCTTAATGATTTCTCCCAAAACAAAAAGGAATCACTGTAAATCTGTATGGAAGGAGGTGGGGAGGAATGAGAAAGAGGGGGATAAGCCTCCCTAGGTTACATGAATCAAATGATGGTAAGGAGAGGTGTTTTGGGTATAAAATGAGTTAGTAAAACTGGTAAAAATGCATTTTTAATGAATTAGCATACTGCACATGGTTAAGATTCAAGTTTTAGAAACCTGTGTTCTAACTGGTCATCCCATAATTGATTTATAGGGACCCAAATGGTTTGGATACACTGTTTGGGAATATATGTGCCAAATGATGGGTTTAGTTTCGTTAAAAAATTGATCCAGGTGCATTCCTCTCAACAGTCTATACTAACCATGATATAGCAATGAACCCTCATCCAAAGACACCCAATACATGAATGGTTACTTATAGGAGCTGTATAGTTTTAATTTGACCATACACTAATTGTGATTCCCTAAAAGTGTATGATTAAAAGGAAATGAAATATGACTCAACATTAGGAGGCCACATATTTTACCCATAATAGTGTGCACAAACTTTGGAATAGAGTAAAAACACCCCAATAATAACAAATATAATTAATAATACCAAAAAAATAAAAATAAAAAATGAAAAACGAAAATAAAAGTGAAAAAATAGGGCTTCAAAATTCACCAGACCATTATTCTTTCCATCCCAAGAAATCCAAAATTCTTCTAGTTGACCATTATGAAATACAAAGGTCCACACCCTCACATGATCCAACTCCTTAATCTAAATAACACCATAAACACAAATAATGAAAAATATTAATTCAGATCATTGTACAAACCAATAGACTCAAAACGTTCCTCAAATGATGATAAAAATTAAAATCCAAAATCCAAACACCATATCATCACCATAGATATCAGGAAAGCTCTAAAATCCTAATGTATATCATTGGATGGGGGAAATCCATGATTTAACACTCTGGATAAAATATGCCTGCAACTCCTTAAGGGAAAATAAGGAGGATGGAAAGGTATAAAAAAAGGATTCGATTAAAAAACTTTTGGAGGCCCTATTAGAATCCCCACAATATTTGGATTCTATCCAGATTCCCAATGAACACCAAAAACTAAACATAAACATTCAAAAACTGAAAAACCATTGACCATTCAATGAATGATGAAGATGATATAAGAATGAAAAATATTAGAAAATGATTCCCACTAAAAGATGTTGAAATTCAAAATTTCCCAAAAAGGCATCTAAATTTGAATAGAATTCACAAGAGATATACAACATCATTATTCATTTCAAAGAATGAAAGCAACACCACAAGGTAGAACCATTGCAACTAAATAGACATTTATATCAAAATATCATAATATAACTCACAGCAATTCAATGTTCAACCTATTTATCTATGAGCATCATTGAGAGAGTGGACATGGTTACACTATTCTTTTTTGAGACACCCTTATAAAACATATGGAGATGACCTAAATGATGACAAGAATGATGGGTCCATGGAGCACTAGATCTCAAAGGATTTTTGTGACCACACTTACCACATTGATGACATGCCAATGTCCCATTCCTATAAGATGTTAACAAAATATCAAAAGTCCTCGTAATTCTACCACCAGCATAATCAAATTCAGAATTTTTTCCCATATCATTACTATAATTTCATTCATCACCTCTAGATACAAATAGAGATTTGGTTACCTCATGAACATCCCCTATCATTAATTCAACAGGAACAACTAGTCTCCCAACATCAGAAAAGGTGATTAGATCAAATCATGACACCCTAAACATTAGATCAGGATAAATTAGATTTCCAAAATGTTCATCTTTTATAAAATCATCTTTGGAAAACTCTATGAGATAGGTAACTAGATACAACAAACAATGAAATAATTCCATCACCAATCCATGAACTTTCTGAAGGAAGCACATCCTTATCTCCCTCACTGTCATTACAACCCTATAGAAGTACTATTAGATGAAAGAGACTGTTAATAATTTACAAGAGATGTATTCTCAAATCTGGATGAAAATGTATAACTTTCACCACCTCCAACTTAAACCTTCAAGTATAATGTTTACAAAAATATACATTAGAGAATTATGAAGCTCAAGGAAACTGAATATACCTAAGATTTTTTAAAACCACTCTAATACTTCTAAAGGATTCATTTGGTCATATAAGAGGGGACGGTTCAACATCTAAACTTAAGGTGGAATTATTTATGTTAATAAATTGGAGTGTCTACTAATAGTAAACCAACTATAGATGAACCTAAAAAATCCATCGAATATTTTGTGGAGAATACTCTAACTAACAGAAAAACATAAACTCAATGACAACCAAATCACAAATTTCTGAAAAAAATTTAAAAAATCTAAATAAACACATGTTTGAAACCCATTTCAAGACTCCCCAATCCCATCAATTTCATTCCACAAAAATACCTTGAATTCAATAAATAAATATGACCCTTTTTTATTAAATCTCTTTCTCATTTTGAACCAAAAAAAAAATTAAACCACCCATAGACATACAATGAATATCCATTAATAATATTTCCCAAACCCTTTTAAAAAATATCACAAAACAATAATCTGTAAAATATTTTCAATATTTACAATTCCATACATTTTGTTACACATAATCCCTTTAATTAAATCAATAATATTGAGAATAATTTCTGTTAAACCCCATTATCATTTTAAAACATTCTTTAAATACCCCTTAAAAATATCTACACAAGATTTTAAAATTGAAAATAATGAATGAAACCATTATTCAAAAGGCTTTCTATCAAAAGTAATTTAAATTATAAATATATATACCAAGACTTTTATTAATGAAATATGAAAAATCACTCATCATTTCAAAAAACATATCACCACCTGAAATCTGGTTTTTGATATTTTTTTCAAGGGATTCAAAACAATTATAATACTAGTAAACAAAAGAATTTAATTCCAAAGGGGACTGGAGATAATGGGTGACTTATAAATATAATTGGAGGAAATATTACTATCAAACTATTGATATAGAGAGCCTTTTGGGATAGTGTTCCAGAATCTACATGGAATACTAGCCCCTATAAGCTTAACAAGATAGCTAGCCCAACTATTTTTTAATTACCTAACTCCAAATACACATAAAATATTATCCAATACAAATTAACGAAATCACCATCAACTAAAGCTAAGAAATAAAAAGGAAAAAAAATAATAACTAAAATCAAAATACAAAAATTAAAAACCCACATTCCCATGGTAACCCACGTTTTAACAGAGAAATTGATAGACAAAAACATCCTCATACATACACCCCATATTTCTTCTATCCCAATCCTCCAACTTTGACATGAAAAGTAATAAAGAGTGATATGAAGGCTATGTAATCTAAATAAATAGTCGTATGATTCCATTTTTTCATTTACCAACCTTGGTAAACCCCAAACATGTCACCTGATCAAGCTCATTTCATCCTCGACACACATTACTGATCACTCTAGGGTAGTGAAAAACAAAAATGGCATCAATGAGAGATAGTGGAAATTTTTTACACCATATAAAAAACAACTGTAAAGAAAATGAGAATCATAATATATATAAGGAAAACAATAAAGAAAAAAACAAACAGAAAATAAAACACACCCTAACTTGATGATGAAATAGATCTCCATGTGACCTCGCATGTCACTCAACAATCGCAAAACCCATCATCGCTCCTCAGTGATATAACCTAATAAGGGCCTAAACCTGATGCAGAAAAATAAAAATGGAAGTTTAGGATTGAGTATTACAACTAGGTTTGAATTCTTTTGTAAATCTATTCCAAATAGATTTCATTGAAACAAAATATTCATATACTTTTTGTTCGAAATACAATATAAATATAATGGTATTTTATACATTTCAATTAAAAAATAATTATGGTCTAATTACCTATTTGTTGAAAAAATATTTTCCATGAAGGTATATGTTTGAGTATTTCTTAAAATAAAAGGGATTTGGGAGATATTGGTGTACTATGAATAATATTTTAGAAACATGTTTCATAAAAACATTTACATAGAATGATAACATTTTATTTCACAAGGGATAAATGTGACCAAGGAAAAGAAGTCACAAAACCGCACAGGGGGAAATGAAAAAACGATACTCATGTAACCATACAAGATGAAGCACCTAAATAATCCAAAATATATTAAAAAAGTGATATTATATACCGGAATACCTAGGATCTCATGGGAAGTCTATAAGATACTGAAACATTGTCCCTCATGTTGGCTTTCCTAATGAAATGAAACAACTATAATTCTATTTCAAACCCTACTTGACCAAAATAAAGTAAATTATCTCTAATGTAGAGTGTTTACATATTATTTGTCCACTAGGAATATTATAATGTTAAAATATGAAAGAAAAATTCTTGGATATTCAAATAGATATGCTTTGTTCCCATGTAGTGTCTAAATTGGGGGTTAGAAAAATAGAAACAAAAAACCAATACATCCAAGAATAACCCATGGATAACCAGAAGGAATAATTCCCTTTCCTTCCAACTATCAATTCAAAAGGGAATTCCCAGGGAAATGACTACCCAATTAATTCAAAAATAATCAACACAAAAGATACATCTCTTGGGGAATTATCAAAAAGGGAACATAATTTTAAAGGTGCCAACAGGGACTGACATAGTCTTTGAGTGAAAAAATATTTCTAAAAGAACAAAATGAAACTATTATAAAACCAAAACATAGTTTAAAATTTAATTTTTGGGACCAAAATAACCATTTATAAATCAAAATACTTTTACAAAATCCAACACGACATTTTGAAAAATATTGGTGGGTAAAGATTAAATAAAAATTTTAAACAAATTAATTCAATGACAATTCCCATGATTTTATTCAGAATAATACTTAAAAATAATAAATATAAAAATATAATACAAAAAATGTTTTAATATTAATAAATATATTTTTCTTATATTTAATGGCTTAATGGAAAGGGAAACATACCTAAAACATAAGGCACTTCACCATGAATAACCCCAAATAAATCTATTAGGGTCTAAAGAGGTCAGAACATCCAAGAGAAACCATAATAAGGAAAAAACTAATATAAAAATCATAAAACAATAACCCTATACAAAATTAAACATGAAAAAAGATGAACAAAAGATAAAATTGATGATAGTGGGTGCAGAAGAAGAAGGATGAACATTACCTTGAAGATTTATCCTCATACATGAAAAAATCACTTGAAATCACTATAGAAGGAGGATGAGAAGAATGAGGAAGAGGTGTAGAATCCTAACTCGGTCTAAAGACGTAAATTATGAGAATAAGAGATATTGTGGGGTATGAAAAAAATGTGAAAAAATGGTAAAAATTATTTTTATTGAATTTGGGCTCTGTGCACGGTTAGGATACTTGATTTAGAAAATCATGCACCAATAATGAATCCCTTAATTGACTCACAAGATATCCACATTGGTTTTTCATAAGGTTTGGGAAACCAAGCACCAAACATGCTATCTGGTTCCATAAAAAACTCTAGAGCCATGCACATGCCTCTCGCATAGTTTGGACATACTGTGCTAAAGTCATGTACCATCATCCAGGAACACCCATGACCTACATGGTTACTCTTGGGAGCCTCATTATTGTATTATAACATGGAAATAAATATCCTACCATAAACATGAAAGAAAAACTGAACTAAAAGAGGACAAAAAATCAGGAGTTTAGATTGTTTCCCCTTAACTATGCACACAAATCGTGTAATATTGAGAAAATAACCGAAAACAAAAAAATAAATCTGAATCACCAAAAACTTATGACATATCCAAAATAAAAAATAACAAACCAAAATAAATGGAAAAATCCATGGTGGTCAACTAGGTATGAAAATCTATTTCAGATTCTTAATAAATTTGGGACTGTAGAAAATCTCTTGGCATTTCCATCGAACTTCTCTTTAGACTAAGATATGTTCAAATTTTCTTTTTGGGGAAGTAAATACCTAATAATTCACTAGTTTAAAGAACAAAAACCATGTAAGCTATAAGAAGTGGTTCGTTTATAACATTGTAATAACCTATAAAGAATCACATCATGATATATTATATAGTTTAGTAGTCTTTCTAAACTGAATACTGACTTGATATTCAGAATAACAATTTAAAAAATAAAATGAAAAAGGTGTTTTATTTGAGGATGGAATTATTCCTCATAGTGTATCCTTTTATATCAATGAATAAACACTTCCTCATATCATTGGAAAAATAAAACACAAGAAAGAGGTGAGGTCAGATGCTCAGCACATGTACGAATATAGTGGAAGTCATCAAGAACAAATACACATTATCAATATAAGTAGACAAATAATTGAACCACATGTCATTTTATCAATAAAATGAAAAATAATTTTATATAATTTTTTTATAAAATAAAGGAACATATTTAATCAGATAATATTTTAGCATATCTATTAATATTCTTACTAATCAAATTACCACATGGGTGTCAATAACTTATCTCATAACAAGGGGATTCATAATTCTATATTGATGAAATTGTCAAGAAATTTCACAATTTAGTTTAAATATATGGGTAGAAATGTAACAAAATGTGATTTTAATAGAAGTAAATTGTATCCTATATCATATGTGACATGCAACAGCAAGCTTAAACTACCCACAAAATACACATTTCATTCAATTTAATCACCTTGATAGCTTCAGGAACATACAGCCCCAAGCTTAAACGAACCATAATATAGTATATCATTATAAACAAGAAATTAATTTATAATTTACCAATAATAATAAATAAATTATGAAAATTAAGGTTATTTTTATTATAAATAAAATAATAATCATTTAAAAGAAAGATAAATGTTTTTTTTGAAAAAATATATTTAAAAAAAAAACTATTTAGTCATGCTCTCCCCACTTAATATAAAATCACTTTATAAAAAATTTATAAAATTTATTTCATAAAATATTACAATTTTTTTTAAATCATCATGATAAAATTATCTACTGGGTTTTTTGTGTATTTTTCTGGAAATTTACATTTTACAATAAATAGTGAAAAAGACATATTTTTATTGAAAATGACCTTTTTTATAAATAATATACATTGATAACTTGTATATTAAATTAGTTTTAAAGTAAAATTAGTACATTTTTATTAATATTTAACTAATTGAGGCCATTGGAATAATTTTCATATTTAATTTTGATATCAAAATCGTTTATACTTATAAGAATTTACTCTTTGAAAACCCAGTTTTTCATCGTCTTTGTGTGTATAATTTTAAATTATATCATTCAAAATATTTTAATTTAATTTGAAAAAATGGATTCCTTATTTTCAATAATAATAATTTTTATTATCTAATAATTTTAACTTATTTTTTCCACTTCGAGTAGTAAAAGAAGTTCAAAATAATTTCAGCGGTTAAGGGAAAAACTAATTTTTCAGGGGGTTAAACTAAATAGATAAAAGATAAAATGGCCTAAAAAACGTCAAAAAACATTTTATTTTAAAATATTAAAATCTTAATAACTAATTTTATATGTGTAACTATTTTTTGTGTTTTGGACTGACAAAAACATGGGTGTAATTGATTTTTGTATGAAATTCCATCTCCCCCACTTATAAAAGGACTCCCCCTGTCCTCACGTCATCAAACATTCAAATAGTTTTTCTATCATCCAATTCACTAAATTATTACTTCCTCAAATCCCTACTAATAACATTCATCCCATGGTTTTGTCATTAATATAACCTTGTATGTCTTTGGGTGTAAACATAAATAAGTTGTCCAAAGAAGAGGTAACATTCCAAAAATAGAATTTTTATATTATTTTTCTTATACACCCTTAAAATCATATTAAATAATACTGATGTAATAAAATAATTATATTTTATATACTAAAATGTAATTTTGTTTAATTTAATATCCTATACCCATATCTTCTTCCATCAAATGAGAAAATTGACCATCGATTGGGTGCAAAACAGACTACCACCTCATGAACTAATGAAATTCATTTTTCATAACCTCCTCTAATATCTAGATATAATGATGGGTTTTCCACATTTATATTATATTATTAATATTATTACACTATTATAATTTTAATATCACATACAAATTTATATGTTCACCTCTATTTAAAATATGACAACATCCCTCAAGTGAATGGCAGACTGCCACCTAACGAAGTGATGTGATATGTTTTTCACTTACATATTACAAGGATGCTAACAAGAATATATTTTTCAAATATATGTGATATATATGACATTATATTTATTCTATAATATTAATATATTACAAAATTATATACAAATTAACTCATTAATATAATGATATCATCGCTCGGGTGTATGTTCAACCTTCGGTCTCCAAGAAGTGATGTGATCTATTATCTATATTCAGATTTAAATAATGATTAAAAATTATCTATTGAAACAAATTAAATTTATGATAGTAATATAATTCTAGATATGATCTAACTTTATAATTTTACTGGGAATTATAACATTCAATAAAAAACACGCATGAGAAAATAAGGCAATTAGCATAAAAAACAATGTAATATTGAAATATTATTCATGAACATGTGATATAATGTTATAAGAAAATAATATAGCATATTACATTAAAATATTTATATTATAAATTAATTAAATTATTAAACCATTTTAAATTATGTTAAATCACATTCAACCAAAAAAGGCAAAATGTAAGGGACTTCATCTCAATCTCCCTTCGTTAAGGCATATTGAAATGTCAGGAAACTAATTACTTATATAAGGTGTATATAATTCCCCCTATACATGTAATATATTGAGTAATTAATAATTCATGGTATTTTAATATTCAATTTTATTTATTTTATCCATTGGGATTTGATTATAATGTTACCACGTGTTAATGAATTTCGAAAAGAAATTTCTTTTCATTGGGTCATATTATTTATTCAAGGTATTTTATATTATACGGTGATGTGTGTAATGAATTTTTACTATATTATATTATACATATAATTGTTTTATATGGGTATAAATTTTATAATAATAATTTATTCATTTTTTAATATCACTTCAACATTATGATTTTTGTAAGTGTGTATTTTAGAGTTGCATTTTATTCGAGATTATTTATGCTTAAATTTTTTATGAAACAAATTATGTTATAATTTTCTAATGATCCATTTAATATTTTTATCCTCTAGTTATTAATTTTGTTTTCAAATAATAATACCATATTTCATCTATTTTACATAATATTCTTATAAAAATATTTTTAATAAATTATTTTATCATTTCTCAATTCGACCAAAAATCATTTTCCTTCTCAAACCATATTTTCTAAAAACATTTTCACTAATGTTTATAAAATTCAAAAAAAATTATTTAATTAATTTACACCAATTTTTTAGTTTTTAAAATATGTTTTGAAAGGAATTTTTATTCCATTTTACAAATAAGGACCACATTTATTTTACAGAATATATGAAATGAATCTTTTTTTAATGTGTACATCATTCAAAAACAATTCCTTTTTTCAGGACCACTATATGTTTAAATATTAAATTATAAGTTTTAATTTTTATTTTCATAGGAATTTATTTTGAAAATATTTTGTGAGATTTAGGTTTTAAAAAATATATTTTCAAATTGAATATGATATTTTACTATAGAATGTCATTAAATATATTTTTTCTTATTTATATTAATAAATTATAACAACACATTATTTTACTTATACAACACTGGGGATATGTTTTATATATATCATATTTATTCAATATATGGATGTTTTAAAATAATTTTGACCAATAAATTTATTAAAATTATCTTTCTTGATTTATTTTTTATTAACATTCCCATAAAATATTAACTTTTAAGTAATCATTATACTTTAAATATCACATAAATATCTATATTATCTATCAAATAATTTTTTATTTCATAAATTGTATATCTTTTATAAAAATTATCTTCTGTATTGAATTTTATTTTTTATCTTAGGAAATATTGATAAATTTATATTCATTACTCAATATGGATAGTGGATGATAAAGCACATTGTTCCTAAATAAAATATATTATTTGATATATGAAGAATTATTTGGACATGAAGTGATGGGTAGGGCCTATAATTACATAATGATTTGATGAATTGATGGTCTCATAAGGAAAATTAGTAAGGTATAATTATGTGTGCTTTTCCCCGTAGTTTTAAACAATCTTTATAATGGTTTTTATTGTAATGGTATCACGATTCTAGATATCATGATGTCTTATAATTAAGAATTTCCTTCATTTTGAATTCATTTATTTTTATTAATGATATTTTTAAAATAATATAATCATATGATGAATTTCACTCTCAGTTATTAATTAAATGTCCTAATATTTCTGTATATAACCTTGACATATAGATGAGGACTTATCTATTCGTTATAGGCGGCTTATTTAAATTTAATTCATGTTTAGTGATTTATATTTTTCACATTTATTATTCTTATCTAATCATGATAGTTAGGTTATTGATTTAATGGAACGTGTGTTTAGGTATTTTCCTTTTCAAAATGATGATTCCATATTGATACCATCCTTATTCTTTCTATGGGTGGGTTATGATCATTTTAAAAATAGAAATTATTGACATTCTTATTTTTGATTTATTTTTATAGTCAATAAATTTATATTTAAATATTTACCTTCATATGACCATTGGACTATAAATTTATAATAAATATCGATACCATGCCTCATATATATGATTAATTAATATATCATTTCTACATATGGTGATCTATATTTAATGATATTTATTTATATAGGGAAATATTGGAAAATCTATATTCCTTACTGAATATGGATACATGATGATAATACACATTTTTAATCAATTAAATGTATTATTAGATATATTTCAAATTCATTGGACATTGAGTGATGGGTGGGGCATGGAATTATATATCCCCTTGATAAATTTGAGGTATCGTGAGGAAAATTAATAATCAATAATTAAATGTGATTTTTACCCATATTTCATTATGATGGGTCTTAACAGTAGAGGTATCATGATATCTAATATCATGACATACAATAATCATGCCTTTATTTAATCAATTATTCAGGTATTATTATCCATGATATTTTCGCAATGATAATTTCTCGGGATGAATTTAATTAATAGTTATTGATTAAATGGAATACATTTCTAGTTATTTATATTTCTAAATTGATTATTACATATATATTCATGATAGTTAAGTTATTTAATTGGAATGCGAATTCTTTTATTTACCCTTTCATATTTATTACTCATCAACAATTCATGAAAGTCAACTTATTGATTTAATGGAATGTGTGTCTGATATTTACCATGATATATTCATTATTCCATATTTATTATTCGTTATTTACTCATGATAGATTCCACTTTACATAACTCTTACTGATTATTTTATCTGACCATTATATTATTGTTTTCCCATGAATATAGTAAGGGTAATATGAATGATTTTCTAGGATATAGTAGAGGGAATAAAGAGTTTTTTTTGTAAAAAAACTCATGTTGTAAATTTCAATTTCTAACGTATTATGGGAATCATGTATAAATCTAGTTTACCAAGAGTAATAAATTATTCATTATTTTAGGATTTGATTCCTTATATCTTATGATAATGTAATAAATTAGACACCAAATTTGGGTTACTAGAGTCGATGTCTTTATACTGTGTATAAGACGAGGTTCGGTAGAAACATTTGGATATAGATATAGGAAATAATAGATTAAGGAATATAACTCTATGATAGAATTTTAAGTCATTTACATAAGGACATCCAAATGTTTTTTAAGGTTGATATTATATGAGTTTTTCTATAAATACATCCCTTTCTGGCTTATAAAAGTGGATAAGATTTTGAATATATGTAACTAGGGGTAAAAATCTGAAAAATGTGTGCTATGTTTGACTATATTGTTACTTGGTACATGACAATGAGACTTAATGTGAACATAGTTTGACACTCCCATGGGTTATGATTTGGATAATTCACATTTTCGTTACAAAACATTATGGAGTATTTGAATAGATAATGAGAATGAATAACCTAGAAAAATCCTATGGTTTCATAAATTTAAAAGAAGGTGTCATGATTTAGACATCCTATAAATGAATATATGGTTTTTTTATTGCACACACTATTCATTTATTGGTTTTTGTCACTGAATTAAATTGGATGGAATAATGTTAAAATTGAATATGAAGGTAAATTTGGAGACTATGTGCCTATAAATTGGTTGAAGACTAAAGTGATTATATCATGAATAAACCAAATTAATTATCCTAAACATTTAATTACAACAAATACCTAATCCAACTGTCAGAATCCCCAAATAAGAGAAGGATAAATATTGTTAAGAGCTCGAGTAATGGAGACAATGGAGGAAATATAGACTAATTTCCTTTATGTTATAAATGTGAAAAGAAAACCGTAGGTAAATTTCATAGGGGAATGGTAAAAGGGTTTACATGTTTAAATGAAGGGAATACAATAATTAATTGACAAGGAAAAATGAAGTGTACTATTGAATGAAATAAATTTCATCCCATGATCCATTTATGGTTATTTATTTTAAATGTTGGGAACCTGGACATTATTCGAGTGAATAACCAATTCTAAACTCTAACACCTAAACCAATGAAGGAAATGTGTGGGAATAAAATAGTTTAACTATTCGTGTATTGGGATTGCATTATTAAATTATATAATTATTTTTACCAAGGATACTTTTCTTGAAACATATTTGGATTGTATTATATTTTAGAGGCATATATGTCTACAATAACTTAAGTCTTATGGATACCATCATGGTTTGTTGAGATTAAAATTGATCATAAGTTAAAATTATTAAAAATATCCACTTTATCTTTTATTTTATTGGATTCAACTATGAATAATGATATTTTGGGGGACATTTATGGAAATAACTGACTGAATATTCATTTTTATTGTATTTTCAAAAGATGCTTCTTGATTGAGTGGTAACCTACACACATCAAGTGGTAACAAAAATACCTAATTTCAGGGATCCAAATTAGAAAATTATATGGCACCTAGGAAGATCCCATTAGTAAATTCACTCACATCTTTTATGTCACCATCCAACATCAACATGAAAACCCAATATCTTTATCACCATCCATCACCATCGTGGCTATTAAGAAGATCACCAAACCACAAAGAAATAACCTGAAATACACAAAAAAAAAATTTAAATTTAAAAAAAGATAATGGAAAATAATTAATCTTTATGGATTATGTGAAATAATGTCGTAGGATGCTCTATACATCATCATCACCACTGCACATTGGCAGACATACCACTGTTTCTAGTCTCACCACCAATACATCACCATACCCCCATCGATGAAGCCACAAACCATCACTAGAAAAACCGAAAGGCCATAATGTGCCAAAATAAACAAAATCCAAGCCTTCATAGATCATCCATGGAAAATCTGAAACAAACCAGAACATTCATTGTGGTTTTGGCATCCAGAACAAACGTTGATCATCATCATCATTGCCATCCCAAATGAATAGTCATCGTCATCCCCGAAAGACCAAAACCGAAAATCATACCTCACAAAAACAGGATAATAAATTAGATAAAAAACACATAAAAACATGATATCTTCTGAAAAAATAAATAGTAAATAAAAATGGATCCAAATTATAACTGTAAGACATCGCTAAAAAGAAGCACCTAAAAATCCAAATAAGAAACCCGATAGATGTGAGAAGCCAACGCCGGTGGTAGAACACACTGAGACTGCCTCCATCCCCCCTCTAACACCATACAAGGTTGTCCTAAACCCCTCATTAAGCCCAAAAAATAGGGGTTCAAGCCTGATGGGTTGGAAAACAAGATCAATGGAGATGTGGAATACCGACCACCACTATTGTCGACCCAAACTACATGAACCCCCGCACGTAGAGACAAAATGTAGGTCTGATGTGTAGGGTAAGACAGAATGAGGGGAAGTGGTAAGATAACAATATAAAATTAGAAACTATCACAATTAAAGAAGGTATATTAAAATAATTAAGGGAAAAGATAACTAGATCATCATTGGTAGAGCATGGAGAAGGTAGGGGAAGGGAGGAAAAGAAAGAAAAATGAGCACATAGGTGTCAGAGATCCTAAAGTTAAGGATGTGAGGAGGAAACCAAATGTGAAGAAGATAGGGAGAGAGAGAGTGGAGAGTTAGTGGATATGGGGCCCACATATGTGGTATTTCATTTATGGAAAAAAACTCATTGTTTTAGTATATGTTTTAGTGAAAAGGTTTTTTAATGAAGAACAACCTTAGAATTTTGTGCATATGTTTAATGGTATCAGTAACCATTAGGGTTTATATTATCTTTGATGTTGAGTTAATTATGGTTTATTAATCATTGGGAATATTATAGGAATAATATTAATATTTATTTAGAAAAATTACAACCCACATGCTCGGTGGAAACCTATCACATGCAGACAGTCCATAGGGCTTGAACCCATAACTATAAAGTGGTAAGGATTTAACACCTACAACTGGAAAATGTGGTGTCGTGATTAATATATCGATTTTTTCGATAAATTATTCTATGAACAAAAAGTAATGATGATAAAGTGGTGTTACTATTAATGTTTTGAGATTAATGTATTATATTGGATACCTTGTGCTAACCATATTGGTTTTGGAAAATAATTATAGTAAAATAAATTAATTCTCACTATTTTACGGATCATTTGATCCATCAAAAAGGTATTTTTGTTCTTTAGGAATAAAAATTCATTTTTTGATATTCATTTATTAGAGTAACTGATTAAATGGAAATTTATCATGACCCAACCAAAGGATGAAATCATGCTTATGAAATAGAATTACGTCAAATACATTCAGATTCATATATTCTTAGATAGTAAAATAACTCCTAAAATTTATGAAAATGATCCTAAAACAAAATATTTATCTGATTATTTTAATATTTAATGAATAAAAGGGCCTCTTAAATCATATTTTATTAATAATTTTGAGTTTCCTGACTTTCCATTAATCACTAAAATTATTATAATTAATAACCTTCATAAATCTCTATAATTATATGTTCTTTTCATCTATTTCCACATCATTACATGCCACAAAATTTCGCTTACATGGAATTCATGTTTTGTGTTATTTTGAATGAAATTATTATCATTATTTGTCTCTTAAAAAGTGGAAGTTTTCTTTACCCTTTTATGATGTATGTTTTTCAACAATTGTATTTCCAATTGTCAAACAGTCAATTAATAAGAGAAATGTTAAATTATGAGGAAGAAATTTATTGATGGTGAGAAGAATATAACACACTGATATTTTAAAATAATAATATTTTTTTAGATTTCATATGTGACTTGGATCACTTAGATTAAAAACCTATAATATATATTTCTTCAAATTTAATCTATTCGATAGCTTGTAAAACATGAAACCCTGATCCTAAATGAACGGTAATATAGTATACCATTATTAAATATTAGTTAAATATATGTTTTTGAATATTAATAAATAAATTTTGAAAATTATTTTTATCTGCTGAATATAAAATAAATAATAATAATTTAAAATAAAAATAAATGTTTTCAAAAAAACAATATTATTTCTAAAAAATGTTTTAGTCACTATTTTCCATCATAATTTAAAATTATTTTAGGCCAGTTTTAGAAAAATAATTTTAAAAAATGAAATTAATTCGTGAAATCATAAGATCAAAAATATTCTAGGGTGATTTTTTTTGTATTTTCCAAAAAAAAATTAATTTTTTGATGAATAAGGAAAAATACTGTTTGTTTAAAACAAAAATTTCTCTTAAATAATTTATAAGGATAAATTATATTTTAAATTATTTTTAGTGTATAATTATTCCAATTATATTATATTTTAATTAATTTAGATAATTGGAATCATCTGAATTTTTTATTTTTATAATAAAACCGTGTATACCTATGAGTGTTTTCTCTTTGGAAACTCGCTTCTTCCTCACATCTGTAGAGATAACGCAAAATGAGATTATACCACATCGGTGAATTGAAATTTATAAAATGGAATCAATATTTGTAATGAAAATAATTTATATTATATATTATATTTATCATAATTTTATTCAATTCTAAATATTAAAATCAGTAAACAATAATTACAATAGTTAAGGTAAATACTTATTTATCAGGGGTTAATTTAAAACGATAAGGGTTAATAAAACTTACGAACATGTCCATCACCCATTTTATAGAAATATTTAAAACATATCACCTATAAGGATTGATAATGACCCATTTTGGAGTCATTATTCATGAAAAAAGAATGGGTTTAATAGAGTGTTTTAGAAAAAACCTTGGGTGTCCTCTCTACCACTTATAAATGGCCAGCCCCTATCCTCCCATATTCCAACATACAAATCCATTTTTTTCAGAAAATAACTACCTAAATCACATCATTAATATCCTATAAAAATACTAGAATACATTATTTGTTTATAAATACAACCTAGAAATTATTTTGATGAAATCCAGATTTTTTTAAAAGAAGTCTTAATATTCCTAAACCTGCATTTTTAATTTATTTATCCTTAAAACAAATTAGGATAATATTTAACCATGTTGATATAAAAAAAAGTATCTAACATATAATTAGTTGTTTTTATTTTAATTTAATAACCTATATCAATCTCCACTTCAATTAAATGTGAAACGAAATCATCATTTGGTTTTTCGGTGGGCTACTGCCTCGCGAACCGATTTAAATTGATATCCTTGAACAACTCTCATGGATTCATATAATTGTATGAAACAAGTTTTTTAATCTGCTATGTATCCTTTAATTTTTATTATAATATTTACTTTGAACCTAAAATGGATGACTAATGTGTTATAAATGTTCTCATGGGTGTCTGTGGAAACATCAGAGCCCAAAACCCATATTTTTGGGTAAAACAGGTTTGATGAACAATTTAGGGTAAACCGTGCTGGAATTACCAACAATTTGAAAAACCATTCCGATTTTGTTTCTCTAGAAGGATAAAACTCATATGGTTGGTGGAAGACTTTTCATCCAAACCATGTATCTTCCCCTTATACTGAGGTAACTGTGCACAGTTCGCACACAGTTTATCAAACAGTGTGGAAAAACTATGCACAAACTAATTTTGGGGTAATTTTTCACTTTAACCATGAATAATATATTAATCCTCCTTCTTCATCCTAATATGAGAACCAGTATGATTAAGCACTTTTCATGTCAATTTATAGGTTTTTGAAGGACAATGCTTGGGATTCAAAGATCTCCTTTGTCTGGGATCTGATCGAGCTTACATTCATCATGTTGGATGCACAACTGTAAGTACTTGAGTCATCTAGAGACATTATCCTTATCTTTTTCTATCAACTGAGATATTAGGGTATGTGAATTTTTCGCTTTTTCTTAGATCTACTATGATCCATTCCAAATCAAGGGACAATACTAGAGGAGAAGTATCGTACAAACCTAAGTTGGGTGGTCTATAATTTATCCCTAAATTTCATCAATATTGGAATATACGTGTGGTCCCCTTCGATTTATCAGGTGCCATTTCTTAAATTTCTATTCCATGATTATACTCATTAGAACTGTATGGTTATGCTCATTCAAAATATGTGATTAGTTTTAAGTGTTTATATCCACAAATCAATCAACTCCATGTCAAAGGTTATGCTATATTGGGGGTTTTAGTGTTTTGACACATTTGGCCCACCATCCGAGTGTGCCTTTGGTTTATCTCTATAAGGGAAAGCTTTCTATATTAAATGTCATGTTTATGATGTGAATTTCATAATGTAATGTACCATGTATTCATAACACTTAACCCACATAAGATAACTGCTTCATCTTGAAAGTTAAATTTGAATTGGGAATTGTAAAGTATTATAATTATGTGACTTGTCCATAAATGTAAATGAATAGAATGTTGAATTTCTATAGCACCCCATACCACTTAAATTGAAGTTATCAGAATGGAAATTGAATACGGAATATGATTAAATGGATTAATTGGTTTTTTTCATGATACTTGACCTTTTCACACTAATTAAAGTCATGGCTTGAACCAATTGAATTATTGTATGACTTCATTATCAAATAGGAATGGACTAACTCGAGCTTTGAATGTATTCTGATTAGAGGATACCATGAGCACCCAGAAACCCAATTCTGATTCAATGATATAGCTTTTCTAGGATGATACCCCCTAGAACCCAATCCTTATCTATCCTTTGGATTCTACGTATGATACCATAGGATAGATCATATAGTACTACAGGATCCCTTAGATACATTCCATTGATCTAGAATTCCTTGGATATACTCCTTGTATCCCGCATTGTCATGTAGGCTTCATAGATAAATCCCATCAGGCCTAGTCTTTTCTTAGTCCGATTTTACCTTGGATTCACTCCTTGGACTCAGTAGGCATATCATTTTGGAATTCCTTATAATTTCTCCTTGGATTACACTATTACCCCTTATTTAGACTCACATATTACTGATTTAGTGGCCCTTGATTCTTATGTTTCCTAAGTTACTACCTTCAAACATCATTATTAAATATCATTGTAGGTTTCCTTGGTACATCTTGGAAACATTACTAATAATAAAAAAGTTACTTAATGACAAATTTTTAACTATAAATTAATGAATTGGATACATGTTCAGACACCATTTGATGGATGAATTAGGTACTTGGGTATTTAGTAACATTATACCACTTTACTTTATATATACTTGCAAGCACACTATTGTATTCCATTACATGGGCCAGGTGTTAAAGACAACATTGGAGGTGGCCCACTGAGATAAATCTCACACCCTCCCCAGGTGCCATTTGGTACCCGAAGTAGATTACACACTTGTTGGTGTTGAAAAAGGGAAGAATACAAATTTAAACACTTGATTGCTTGCGGTTTATGATAGATATTGATAAAAAATGACAAAGAGAGAGATCGAGATGATTGGGATAGTCTATTATTTCATTAATACTATTGAGGAACAAATTATTCCTACTGTATTGTATCCTTGTTTTCTAGTTTTCTAATGACATGACATACCATTAGTTGTTGAATGTTGTTTCAGTTTTTTTAGTTATTATTTCTATTGTCTCAATTTTTCATTGTTCCTTCTATTACTTATATTGCTTCCTCTATTTACCTATGTTTACATTCATCCACTATGCTAAACTATGGTAATGAGGGAATAATCTTCCCAAGAACATACCCTAGGATCTCGATTCTAGTCGGCATCCTCTAGAGTTTGGGGATATGAATTTGAGGCCATGTGGCCTATCCGGATTGAGGCACCCATTGAGTGGCTTCCAGATCTAGGATGTCACAAAGTTCTATCATAGGGTTTTCTTTTATCTCTATAATATTTGGATACAATATATTAGAGATTAATAATTCTTGGGACATGGTCATAGGCCATTCCTGGGTGTCGTGAACCCATGTTCAGAGTAAAAACCCAGTTGCCTTAATTATAATAGTTGTTTTGCATTTTCCTATTACAGTTGATATTATTTCACCATAGGGTGAAACACATGTTTTGTAGAGTTGTTGATTATTAATCTGAGTGAGAATTTTCATTCTTCATTTTCCCGATGATACGAGGGAAAGGATCATTGTCTTATGCATTATATTAGGCAACAATATTTCTCATTTCATGCATATTTTCATGCCATATTGGGGCCTTTCACTACTTTTCATTGCATTATATGCCTGTTATTGATGAGTGTTGTTGTGATAGTTAGCTTATGATTGTGTTACTTTTGGCCATGATTGGGTGATTTCCTACCTCAATTCATGAGGTGTATGGGCCTTCATGGTTTGGGATGATTAATTTACCGAGTCAAGCTATTATACTATAAATAAATAGGTATCATTTATGATGATAGGTTCCTGGGGACTGATTCATTCAGAAAAGTTATCCATTAAAAGGTGAATCTTAAAATCTAAAATTAAATGGTTGCATATCTATATCCATCCTTATCATTTTTATGAGAGGTATAGGAGTGAACCGGGAAATTAAATGTAATGTGAAATGAAACTTATACTTGAGAACATAATGATACTTGGACATCTAAGCTGGTAGTTATTGTAGTTTTCCTGGGGTATTGAGTTTTTATACATTCAGCTTCCTCTAGTGAAGATATATTTCTTCTTATAAGCATGTTCTTTGGTGTGTTATTGTATATTGTAGAACAATGACACCATGAAGACCTCGTATCATATGCCAAGAGGGTAGAGAAAACCATTCTACAGACATGGTGGGCCATGAGTCACTAGTCTTACCTCTAAGAGTACCATGTATGGCCCCAACTATTATACCTTATCTATTTAATGCCCAGACCATAGATTCCCAGAGTCGGTGCATTATTCTAATACATTGGAATTATTACAAGGAATCAAGTTCTGAAAGACCGATCAGTTTAGCAGTGTTGGAAAATATATTTCATACATGAACATTACATTAAACTTTCTAACATACAACACAAAAAATCCATTTTATAATTCCATTATTCCCTTAGATTAACCTTGCATCTCAAATATAAAACACTTCTTGGGATACTGGGAAAATAAAACATAAGAAAGGGGTGATCTCATATGCTCAGTAAGGGTAAAAAAATTTGCAGAAGCTATAAACATTTAAGGAAAGATCTATAATAAAAACAACATCATTTTAAACAAAAATATTACCATAATATGGAAATAATAAATCAAAAATTACCATATAAACATGCATATGGATATTCTACTAGTTGAATAATCACAAGTATTAACTAATTTCATAATGGGGGAATGCCTAATACTGGATATCATTACAACATATTCAAGGCCATGTGCCAAGACTAAAAATATTTTTTTTCAAGGCCTTATGCCAAGATAGTAGTTTGTCTCATGTGACCTAACAATTCATCGTGGAGCTGTAGAAGGCTCCATCCATCATTTATTAAGTCCACTGCATTCCTCATTTGGAAATGTTGAAACATAACATAAACATTTGTATTAAAACTAGCATATGAAATGTCAATACATGATCCATAAAAAATGAATGGTAAAAAATTAACACATAAACAGTCAAACATATCACAAATCCTTCAATAAAATATGGATAATTTGTATCATAATAAATAAACATCAAAAAAGTATAAAATCCATCAAATTATGTTGACATAGTTGAAAATGATTTGTAAAACTCTATGAGTGAAATATCTCTCAATCATGAAAAAATTTAAAAGTCACACAATTTAAAAAGGAATACATTTAAAGACAATTTTGAATCAAAGTGTCCTATACCACTTTGAAACTTTTCAAACTAATTGACATTTTAAAAACATTCAGGTCCATATAAATAAATCCTTAAAATCCATTTGGAAAACATGGACATTAATGAGAAAGATTTAGAAGAATAAATATTTAAAACATTCAAAATTATTTTTAGTAAAAATTACCTTAAAAATAATCCCTTTGAAAAATCTTTTATGAATCATAGACATGGAAAATAAATATTTCCCAGTAGATACTTACATAAAAACAACCTCGGATAATAAAGAGATTGTGAAATTAACCCTTACCTTGCACTTTCCTTTAGTCAAGGGTACGTTTAACCTCTTGAAAGAAGACCACAGTATGTTATTAAATTATACCATAACCATATTAATATTTATTATATCATACGTGATTCATTTATAACTTTATACTAACCATTTAATAATAATTTCCATGTAAATTATCATTTTCGGGTAATAATCACTTACTTTATCGTACGTGTTTTAACTTGTTACTCTTGATTGTATCACATAGATGATGATTTTGGTACTTCTAGAATATTAAACATGATTTATATATAATATATATTTAGAATATAAATATGTATAATAGACATATATATTAAATGGAAAACACCATTTATGGAGATGGTTGTCCGTACATACGCATAAATGCTGTTTCCATTTTCATATTATATTGAATGGGTCTAAGTGAATAAGATATATGTAAGTACATATATATATATAACTACAGTAGAATTAATATGACATATATTACATACTTATTAATGATATATATTTTATAATCATCGTTGAATGGTGAATGTGGAAATGAATCTCATCACATCGTGGAGACGGTAATCCATATGTACGCACGAGCGAAAATATCATTATATTGATGAAGAAATCATATGTAAATGGATGGTATATCATATATAAATAATAATTAACATTTTATATTTATTAATTAATAATAAGTTATACTAATTATTATATCCATCCAAATAATGAAGTGTTTGAATAACAAACTACACCACAACATAGAGACGGTAATCCGTATGTACGCACGTATGGTGACTTTGTCATTTATAGGATGGATAGAATAGTGAATATGGTTGTACCATTTCTGTAATAACATCAAAATATATAGAATATACAGGATTTATTATTTTATAATGGTAACAACAAAGAAAGAGGAAGTTGAAGAAAAATAAAACTTGAAAGTTGTGATGAAATATTTACCTCTTTTTCGGGATATTCCTTTTGATTTGATCAAAATGGATCTGTATGTTGGATTTCTGACCAAAGGAAGGAATATAGTAATAAGGGAGGAATATTGGGATGATATTTGGGCAGGGTTTGTCTGATCTAAATGGATTTTTATGTGTGAAATTAAGAGAAGGTGATGTGCCCTTTTATAAGAGAGGTGAGGGTCACTTTTGAAAAAGTTTGAAATATTTTTTTATAATAAAATAATTTTTGGTTTCTAATGGCTACAAAATGAATTATGTAAATCCTAAGGTGGGTATGTGTCGAAAACCTCTCACGAAAGGGTTTTAGACAAGTTTAGGTTACCATTTTAACTATATATTTTAGATTTAACACTTAGTTAAATAGTATAAATTTTACCGTGTCTTCTTGTATTCTTACACTATATGGTAATAAACATACACTAAACATCCTAGAGAACCTAAAGTGTTTAATTAATGACATATATAATATTATTTAATTATTTTGGCCGAACCTTATATTTTTAAGACTATTATATCAACCAATAATATTGTATTTGTTTTAAAAAATATTTTCTGTCAATTTTGACATTATTTGGTATCTGTTTTTGTAAAAATCATAACAGCTTTATTACTTCGAACAAAATTTTTTGGATAAACCCCAAAATTTCATTTTAACCTATAAAATTAGTGTATTTTATCAAAGGTCTCAAATTAAATTTATTTGGGTATTTATAATATCCATTGTTTTAATAATTCATTAATACAGTAATTATTGCATCATCATTGGGTCATAAATAAATTTTATTATTTAATGTCTAAAAATAATAAATAAAGCACCATTATGTATGAAATCATTTTATCTTTCTAATTAATATTTATAGTCTAATTTATATTGTGTGTAACCCTATATTAAAAATGGTTTAGTTATTAAACTTTGAATTTAAAACTTTTAACTCTTCTTTAAATAAAATAATAATTAAAGTCCTAATCTATTCTATGTGGACCAAAGTGGTTCATATTTTATTCCTAAGATTTTTTGGGTTGAATTATACTTATCCAATAGAATTATGACATGTGTTAATGTAATAATAATATCATTTTTACCCTTAATTACCTTATTTACATTTAACTGTGGTAAATAAAAGTAAAAAATTACTATTCACCAACAATTATTATCATCTTATTGAACCACATTTTACTTACTAATATTTACCGTGTCTCTCAGATTTTTTAAATTTAACTCTCATAACCAGTAAAATTATGTTTTATGCAAATTTTCAAATGCTCCTAGGAGGTGGGTAACAGACGGTAAAAAGATCGATAAAAGTTTTATATTTCTAAACTTATTATAACACGACTCCAATGAAATATATTGAACATATATAGGTATTATTTATCTATTTATATGTAAAATAAATTTAAATAAAATAAATATTTATTTAAATAATATATTGGTTTTAACCTATAACTTAGTGGTTTTCACTATTAATCAAAAATTGAATATTTTCTGAAAAATACCAAAATTTCACCCTAAGATAATTTTGGTATTCTGAATTAAAAAATTAAGTCTATTTTATGAAATTAAAAACATTGAAGTTTCATTTGTTAATTTAAAATTAATTCCTGTTGTCAAAACCTAAAAGTGAGTTTTTAAGAAATAATAACTAACTAAAGATTGATACTTGTTTATGTTCAATTTCAATGTGAAATTATTTCCAATGAATGACATTGTATTAAATGGTAAAAATATAATCTATTTATAATTCCAAACCAATAAATTTTATGATTGAAAATATAACTTATTATTATTAAAAAAGTTGTTTTTAGTTAAAATATAGTGTTTTCACTATTCTCCCAAATATGATTTTTTTTGAAAAACACCAAAAAATTATTGAACTAAATTCTTATATCCTGATTCTAAATAAGAATTTTATTTTTAAAAATTGAATATAGAAATGTTTCAGATATTGGATTTAAAAAGGGTTTTCTATTAAAAGGCGGTAAAATTGCATTTTTTGAAAAATAATTCTTTTATCTGAGAAAATGTATTTATTCTTAAATTATTTTTAAGTAACTCCTAATATAGAATCTAAAATTATAATGATTACATAAAGTTAAAAATTCAGTTAATACTATTGGTAACATCTTTTGAATGGCTAGTTTGATAAGTCGTGGTGCGCTTGATCTCGGTGTTGCATATAGTGAAAGTTATTAAATTACACTGAAGAGAAAACATACTATGAAATCTTGGGGTGTTACATTCTTCCCTCTTTAAATATATTTTTTCCTCGCAATTTTAAATTTTTCTTCGAAAATAAATGGTTAAAAATTAGAAAAATACTTTTTTGGAAAACCCACATCGGAAATTGGGATAATAAAATTTAGTCTTAATAAGAGGAAAAGGGGAATGAAAAAGTCACCATCCAGTTATGATCTCGATTAGAAGAACCTTGGTGGAAATTAGAGAGACATAATTGGAGGAAATACATAAATATTTATAGGTAGTAATTGAGTTAATCATTCATAAAAAATTGTAGAATTGATGGCCTTAAATCCATCCATCTATGATGATTTAAAATATCATCGGTTCAACAAAACACAAGGTGTTAGGATAACACATTTTTAGTTATAAGATACCTTACCTAATTTTTAAGAATTTATTTCTTCATAGAATAAGAGAAGAAGGAAAATGTATATATATATATATACTTGAAAAGTAGAGTTCCATCCTTTAACTAATATCTACCACAAACACAACTTTTACTCTAAAAGATAATAGAACTAAAAAAATTATATTTAACCTATTCATATAGGGTTCCAAAAAAATGATTTTTTAATTCATATACCAGACCTTTTAAAAAAACTACATTATTTAATCCAGGACATTACGTGGGCCAGTGGTAGGTGATACACCATTGTCCCCCTTCGGTTGCAGGTTCAGGTCTCACGGCCTTGCCGGACGCGACGGGTTGCCACCCGACCTCCGGGTTTTCCTTTTTATTGAAATCTTAAAATAATCTCAAACTAGAATTATCCAAAATAATTAGGTCCAAACTCAATGTCCAAAATTTATAATGGAGGTAAACTTAATGAAGATCCTTTTTCCACGAAATAACATGTGAACACCTTCATCAAGTATTCTTATAAAACACTGTAACATCTAGAATTACTATAAAACCTTATTGATTACATTAATGCTCCCTTATTACTTATAGAAAACTGGATATACTCCTTCTATCGAAAAATTCTATAAACTCCAATAATGATGGAATATACAAATCATTAATTAGTTTCAAGGTAATCAAGAATATCTAATATAATATATCCAAATCAATCATTTATTATTCCAAAATCACATCCACAGTATCAAAACCATATTATGGTTTATCTTTCTCTCAACCATATATTTTCAAAAAAAATTAACCTTTTATTGAGTCAATTTTCATTGTTTTACACAATCTCAAGTCCTTAGTGAAATAGTACTACAGTAAAATACTTATATAATATCTAATTCTTATAACATGTACATCATTAATACAATACTCAAATGTCACAATAATTTAATAATAATGTATGAAATATAATCATTCCTATTCATCTTTGGTAGTATCATAACTTTATTATTATCCAATTGCAGCATTTCGGGTATATTCGGATGATTGGGACATTGATTCACATAATGACCCAACTCCTTGCAGATGAAGCATTTTACACATGAAAGCTTTTTTCTTATCCTTGCAATCACATACTTGGTGTTCTTTTTCCCAACACTCATATAAAACTCTCATTCCCTTCATGAATTTACCAAGGTGATTCTTTCAACAATTATCACATATGGTAAAATCCTTCTTTCCCTTATTCCCGTTATTCAACTTTCTCTCTACCATCCTTTTCATCTCTAGCTTTCCTTCAAAGCCATAGGACTCAAATTTTTTTTACTTATCTTATTAAAACATGATAATATTTATTAATATATTGAGAATACATTGGAGACTATTTCCCTTATAAATTTTGGATTAATACCATGAAAGATATGATCATTCTTACTCTTTGGATCATATGTATTGCTGGAGTTCACATTCCTTCTACTGGGCGCCATTTCTATGAAATGGAATAAACTATGAGAGTTTATAAAATGAAATGAATAATTCTAAACATGTAAAATACCAAACATAAATTGAACAGTTTATGGATATAATCCATAATCATAAAAATATTTTCAGTGAGGACGTATATACTCGTAAATCCTTCATAATGATTTGTAAAGAAAATGAGAATTATCCTAAGCATATCCCCCAGGAGTGTCATAACCTAGAGTGCAGTAAGGCCCATTGTCCTGCACCCGTTCCTGTTCGATTCTAGATCATAGTGGTGTTTTTAGGTTTTACCACTAGGTACATCTGTGTTAGAGCCACCTCTTCCTGCTCGTATTCAGATAGGGATGTATTTTCTTAGAAAACTCACTAAATCTATATATTAACAAAATTATAGGAAGTTATTCTATACTAATCCTCAAATTCTATATTAGGGTAATGTGCTCTAATCATAGTTCATCTAAATCAAGTTTCCAAGGATATTGATAAACTTCCTCTGATACCAACTGTAATGCCATGACCCTAGAATCCCAGAGTCGGTTCATTATTTTAATACATTGGAATTATTACAAGGAATCAAGTCCCGAAAGACTGTTCAATTTAGCAGTCTTAGAAAATAGATTTCATACATGATCATTACATTACACTTTCTAACATACAACACGAAAAAAATCCTTCTAGAATTCCATTACTCCCATTGCTTAACCCTACATCTCAATCATAAAACACTTCTTGGGGTCATGGGATTATAAAACATAAGAAAGGGTGATCTCAGATGCTCAGTAAGGGTAAATAATTTAGCAGAAGCTATAAACTTTTAAGCCAAGATGTGTAATAAAAACAAAATACTTTTAAACAAAAAAATGAACATAATATGGAAAAAATAAATCAAACACTACCATATAAACATTGACATTGATATTCTACTATTCGAATAATCACATGTAAAACTAATTTCATAATAAGGGAATTCCTAACGCCAGACATCATTACTACATAGTCAAGGCTGTGTGCCAAGACTACAATTAAATTTTCTATCACGAACTTTTGCCAAGACACTGGTTTGTCTCATTAGACCTACCAATGGATCGCTGAGCAATAGTGGGCTCCACCAGTCACTTACTATGTCCACTGCATTCCACATATGAAAACATTGAAACATAACATAAACATTCATATTAAAACTAGCATACAAAATGTCAATACATTATCCATAAACCATGAATGGTATAAAAATAACACATCCACAGTCAAACATATCACAAATCCTTCAATAGAATATGGAAGATTTGTATCATAATAAATCAACATCAAAAATGTTTAAAATCCATCAAAGGATGTTGACATATATGAAAATGATTTGTAAAACTCTTTGAGATAAATATCGCTTTTTCATGAAAACATTTAAAAGTCACACAATTTAAAAAGGAATACATTTAAATAAATTTTTAAATCAAGGTGTCCCATACCACTTTGAAACATTTCAATGGAATTATCATTTTAAAAACATTCATGTCCATATAAATAAATCCTTAAAAACCATTTGAAAACATAGACATTAATGAGAACTATTTAGAAGAATAAATATTTAAAACATTTAAAGAAATGTTTTAGTAAAAAGTCTCTTAAGAAGAATACCTTTGAAAACTCTTTTATGAATCATGGACATGTATAATAAATATGTCCCAATAGATACTTTCATAAAGACCACCTTGGATAATAAAGAGATAGTGAAATTATCCCTTACCTTACACTTTCCTTTAGTAGAGGGTACGTTCAACCTCCTGTATGAACACCATAGTATGTTATTAAATTATACCAGAACCATAATAGTATTTATGATATCATACATATTTCATTTATAACCTTATACTACGCATTTAATAATAATTTCCATGTTAAATTAACATTTCTGGTAATAATCACTTACTTTATCGTACGTGTTTTAACTTGTTATTATAGATTGTATCACATAAATCAAGATTTAAATACATCCATAATATAAAACATGATTTATATATCATATATATTTAGAATATAAATATGTATAATAGATATATATATTAAATGGAAAACACCGTTTATGGAGACAGTAGTCCGTACGTACGCATAAACACTGTTACCGTTTTCATATTGTATTAAACACAATTAAGTTAATAAGATTTATATAAGTATATATATATATACCTAAAGTAGAATTATTATGTCATATATTACATACTTGTTAATTATATATATTTTATTATCATCGTTGAATGGTGAACGTGGAAATGAATCTCATCACGTCGTGGAGACGGTAATCCGTACGTACGCATGAGTGACAATATCATTATATTGATGGAGAAATTGTATGTAAATGGATGGTATATCATATATAAAGAATCATTAACATGTTATATTTTTTATTTAAATTTTTTATACTCATTATTATACTCATCTAAATAATTATGTTTTTCAATAACAAACTACACCACGACGTGGAGATGGTAATCCGTACGTACGCACGTATGGTGACTTTGTCATTTATAGGATAGATAAAGTAATGAATATGGTTTTACCATTTCTATAATAAATTCACAGTATATGGAAGATAATAAATTTATTATTTTATAATGGAAACAACAAAGAAAGAGGAAGTGGAAGACGAAATGAACTTGAAATATGTGATGAAATATTTACCTCTTTTTCGGGTTCTTCTTTTTGATTTGATCAAAAGGGATCATTTGGTTGGCTTTCTGACCAATGTAAGGCCTCTATAATGAAGGTATTAATGTTTGGAGGATATGTGGGTAGGGTTTGGCCGAGACAAATGGCTTTGGAGGTGTGAAATTAAGAGAAGGGGAAGTGCCCATTTGTAAGAGAGTTGAGGGTCACTTTGGGAAAAGTGTGAAATATTATTTTATAATAAAATTATTTTCGGTTTATAAAGGATCCAAAATGAGCTTTTCAATGCCTTAGGTGGGTATTGGTCAAAAAACTCTCAACTAGTAAGTTTTAGACAAGTTTAGGTTACCATTTGAACCATATCATTTAGATTTAACTCTTAGTTTAGTTGTTTAACTTTAACCGTGTCTTCTTGTATTTTTACACTACATGGTTAATAATCTTACTCTAAAAATCCAAGAGACCCTCAAGTGGTTCATTAATGAAATATATAATATTATTTAATCCTATTTTAAAAACATTAGGTTTTTAAGAATATTATATCAACCAATAATATAGTATTTGTTTTAAAAACTATTTTATGACAATTTTGACATTATTTGGTATTTGTTTTTTGTGAAAATAATAAAAGCATTATTACTTCAAAAAAATTTATCGAATAAACCCTAAAACGTCATATTAACATGAAAATTAGTGTAATTTAACAAAAGCCTCAAATTACATTTATTTGGGTATTTATAATATCAGTTATTTTAATCATTCATTAATACGGTAATTATTGCTTCATCATTGGGTCATAAATAAATTTAATTATTTAAATTCTAAAAAGTATAAAAAAATACCATTATATAAGAAATATTTTTATATTTCTAATGAACATTTATAGTTGAATTTATATTATGTGTAACTCTAAATTAAAAACGGTTGAGGTATTAATCTTTGAATTTAACTCTTTTTACTATTCTTTAAATAAAATAATAATAAAATTCCTAATCTAATCCAAGTGGACCAAATAGGTTAATATTTTATTAATAAGGTTGGTTTTGGTATAATTAACTTATCCAATTGAATTAGAACATTTTTTAAGGTAATAATAAAATCATTTTTACCATTAATTAACCTATTTACTTATAACTGTGGTAAATAAAAGTAAAAAGTTACTATTCACCAAAAAATATTTTCATCTTATTGAATCACATTTTAGTTACTGATATTAACCATTTCTCTCTGATTTTTGAAATTAAACTCACAGAAGTGGTAAAATTATGTTTTATGCAAATTGGAAAATGTTCCTAGGAGGTAGGTAAAAGACGGTAAAAAGTTCAATAAAATTTTTATATATCTAAACTTATTATAACACGAATTCAATGAATTATATTGAATATACATAGGTATTATGTATCTATTTGAACCTAAAATAAATTTAAATAAAATAAATAATTATTTAAATAAAAATTCGGCTTTAACCAATAACTCAATGTTTGCACTATTAATCAAAAATTTAATGTTTTCAGAAAAATACCAAAATTTCACTCTAAGATAATTTTGATATTTTGAATTCAAAAATTAAGTCTATTTTACCAAATTCAGAACATATAAGTTGCATTTATTAATTTAAAATTTTTTCCTGTTCTCAAAACCAAAAAACGTGTTTTTAAGAAATAGTAACTAACAAAAGATTTATACTTGTTTATGTTCAATTTCATAGTGAAATTATTTCCAATGAACAAAATTGGATTAAATATTAAAAATATAATATATTTATTCTTCCAAACCATTAAAATGAAAAATTAAACAGTATAAATTATTTTGACTAAAAATGTTGTTTTCAGTTAAAATATAGTATTTTTCACTATTCACCCAAATATGAAAGTTTTTAGAAAAACACCAAAAAAAATTTAAAACTAAATTATTATGGCATGATCCTAAAGAAGAAATTTAATTTTTGAAATTGAATATATAAAAGTTAAAATATTTTATTTAAAAAGGTGTCTCAATTAAAAGGCTGTAAAATTGTATTTTTTGAAAAATAATTATTTTATCTGAAAAAATAAATTATTATTAAATTATATCTATGTAACTCATAATATAGATTCTAAAATTATAAGGATTATATAAAGTTAAAAATTCAGTTAATACTATTGGTAACATCTTTTGAACGGCTAGTTTTGTAAGTCGTGGTGCGCTTGAACTCGGTGTTGCGTGTAGTGCAAGTTATTAAATTACTTTAAAGAAATAACATACTGTGAAATCATGGGGTGTAACAATATATGGAATGATTCCCATGTTCCGGATAGTTTCCCACATCTTATGTAGTCCATTAATGGTGGTCCCCATGTTGCACCAGAGATGGCTGATCACACTCATGAGTTCCAACAACAACATCCTCCTACGTTCTCAAGAGATGGAGGTCCACAGGATGCTGAGTCATATGTAGAAGCCATAATTTCTATCATTTAGCATCAAAAAACACCTTTAGAGTGGAGAGTCATGTTTGATACATTCAAGCTTCCAGATTTGGCCAAGAGTTTGTGGAATGTGTTTACAAAGGATGATCACCATCAAGTCATGATATGGGATGACTTCAATAGCGTATTCCATGATCATTTTATTCCTCAAATTCTATGAGCTAACAGATCGAGAGAGTTTATGAATCCTGATAAGGGTTCTATGTCTGTTATGGAGTATTCAACACATTTCACAAAGTTACAGGGCATCACACCATTTCTATCTGGTGATGAGATTTAATGTGATAGATGTTTTGAGGATGGGATCTAGTATGCCATCTATACGTAGGTCAATTTATTTTTCTTGGCTACTTTTTCAAAGAGAGTCAATTAGGCTCTTATCTCTGAGAAAATACTGAGGAAAAAAATAGAACAAGGATTAAAGGATTAGTTCCACCATAGGCTAGTAGTTCATCTGATGATAGGAAACAGTATCTTAAGGTTTCTCATGATGGAAGTGACATCCACAATACCCATTTCAAAATTAATATTGTTTTTCATCAATGTGGAAGATCGGGTTTAGGAATGGTCAATGTGATAGAGATCCAGTGGTGTGTCGAGCTTGCATCCATAGAGGGTATATTCAGCCTTTTGTAGGACCTTTCGACCAGCTTCAAGTGGTGAAGGATCATCACAAGCTCCCCCTTTTGGAGAAATATCTTTTTTCCATGTCAGATAGGTGGTGGGAATAGCACTGACATGACTGGCCGAGAAGGAGGTCATGGCCGAGTTAGACAAACCCCAAATCACCAGTGGTTCCAGTAGAGTAATTTTGATCGTGGTAGTCCTTCTATTGCATAGCTCTATGGATCAGGTAATTTTCATGAACTATAGCCAATACCCAAGTATTATGTTGGGAGACCTTCTACAGTGTTAGGTACTATTCTAGTATCCTCTACTGCTGTGTCTACATTTTTTTGATAAAGGTGATTCAAACTCATTTATCTCTATATCCATTTGTAATGTCTCAGACAAGAGGTACAATATTACTTTTGTGAAATGGCATTAGATACACCGTTAGGGGTATGAATAGTGGTAATGCACCAGTGTAGGGACTTTCCCCTTGAGGTAGGTTGTAACCCATTCTTATAGAACCCCCATTTTCCTTGAGATAAAGGGCTTCTATGTCATTATCAAAATTGAATGGTTTGTTCACTATCACAATTTTTTAGACTGCTATCATTGTTGGGTATCTATTACATCAATAGATGGAAGTTGTAATCTATATAAGGGTTAGTGGGATTTCCATGACGGTAGAGCTGGACCAAAGCATAATGGGCTTTGTGGAGTGACTACCCATATTGCTAATCTCTCCATGACGGATTAGGCTTTACTTCAAATTGATTTCCCTCCAGTGGTGGATCATTTCAGGGATTTCTTCCCCAATGATTTTTCTACCATTCCTCCAGAGAGAGAGGTAGATTTTATAATTGTTCTTGTTCCGGAAGAATCTTTAGTGTCCATTCCTCTGTACAGGATGGCACCTATAGATCATCAGGAGCTCAAGAGGCTATTAGAGTATTTAAAGGACAATGGTTTTATATAACCCCTTACACCCTCTTGGGGTTTGCCCATGATTTTTTCCCAGAATACGGATGAAAAAATATGTATATGTGGGGATTAAATATGATTGAACCAACTCAAGATCAAGAACCAATATCCACATACATGAATAAATGATCTCTTTGACTAGATCTGAGGAGAAAATTTCATCCATATGATCGAACTGAGATTAGTTTATCATCAGGTGTGAGTTAGACCATTAGATATACCCCATAAAACCTTTCATAGTAGGTATGGTTTTTATGAGTACCTTGTTATGATATTTGGTGTTATGAAAACTCCTTCCATTTTCATGGCTATGATGTATAGGGTTTTCCACGCCTATTTGGATTCTTTTTTTCATTTTCTTTGAGGATGAAATATTGTTCTATTCTCACACTCATAGAGACCATGCTAAAAATATTGAGATAATTCTAAGTACACTGAGAGAGCATCAGCTTTAAACAAAACATTCTATGTTCCACTTTTGGATCAACAAATTTCACTTCCTGGGTCATATTATATCAGAATCAGAAGTATCTACTGACCCTCAAAAGGATAGTGTTATTATTTCTTGGGGGCATCCCAAGAACATGTTTGATATACAAATTTTCATAGGGATGGTTGGATACTAAAGGTGTTTTATAAAAGACTTTTATTTCCTTGATTCACCTATTACTAGTCTTACTAAGACTGGTGTCATGTTTTTATTTTCAGAAACATGCGAGAAAAACTTCTAGGAGCCAAAAGATATTCTTGTATCCATACCCATTTTGACTCTTTTATAGACATGTATAGATTAAACCGTCTTGTGTGATGCATCTGGCGTCATCCTAGGAGAAGCGTTGATGCAAGAATATAATTTCATTGCATACAGATCATAGTAGTTGAGACATCATGAGAGAAAATACCCAACACATGACCTTGACCTAGAAGCAGTTCTCCATGCCTTACATTGTAAGAGACATTACTGAATGGGTGAGTGCTTTGTGGTATACACAGAATACAAGACCCTCAAATATAACTTTTCTCAGCGTGACTTGAACCTCATATAGAATATATTTATTGAATATATACAATACATATATTTTTATCTTTCCTATATTATTGGAAAGGGAAATGTGGTTGCTAATTCATTCCATTGGAAAACTCATGCATAGGCTGTATGGGACGATAGTGATGAATGGAAGTTAATGGACCTCTTTTCCTAGATACTTATAGAGTTTCATTATAGTCATGGGCATTCTTACCTCTCATCCTTGGCAAATACCTCTTCCCTCTTTGGGAAGGTGTAGAGTAGACCATTTTCAGATCTTGAAGGCTTAGTACTCCATGATGGTATATCAAGAGATAACATTACACTAGATTAGTATGTAGATAGAGAAAACATCCTGATTCAAAATGGACATATTCGAGTTCCTAAAGATATAAGAGAGGAGTTGATGAAAGCGCCTCATTCTTCTCAATGGATAGATCATCTATGAATCTTTGAGATGTATTGAGATATGTGATTCCAGTATTGGTGGCCTGGAATGAAATTCTAGACACCATGATTTATCAATAGGTGTTCCACCTATTAGAAGGTGAAAGCAGGCCAATGGAGATAAACAGGCTTATTACAGCCACTTCAAATCCCAAAATGAAAATTCCAAAAAGTTTCTATTGATTTCATAGTAGGATTACCTTGGCCTATGAGGGGTAGTGATACTATCTGGGTAGTCATTTCTCAACTAACAAAATAATCCCATTTCATTTCTATATATGAGACTTTATTAGTGGGTGAAATAAAGAGACTATGTAAGAAACCCCATTGGACCTAAAATCCCCAAAATCTTGGCCATGCTCAATCCCACCCCTCTTAAATATAGCAGACCCCAACCATATAGAAAATAATAGCTGCCACCTCTTTCTGTCCATGATAACATGTGGCAGGAAGTGTCCCCTACCTTGAAGGGGTTTTAATTCACCACCCCTGCAAATCAAACCCATGAACACATGCTTAAAATCAAACAGATAATCATTAAAGTTATTCTTTATGTACTTTATATTATTACAAATATTTCTGGTTTTTCCGAAGAATTTTTGGAAAAAGGGTTTTTACTTCAAGATTTGGGCCAAACTGTGAGCCCATTTTTAGATTTAAAAACAATTTTTTTTTCTTTTATCACTCCCCTGTTTTTCAAAATTTCATACTAATTCAACATTCCATGTGTCCTAACCTAACCTATTAAGACCAACATATCCATTTGTACCCCTTAATAACTTATAATCATGGTATATTTGGATAATTTATTCAGGAATTTGGCCAACCCAAGAACGAATTTCTATATTTAATAAAATAAATTATTTACTTTATATATTAGTAACTTTTTAACATTTTTTTGTAATTCCACCTCTCACATGAGAAAAAAGACCGTTGTAGAACCCACATTTTTCATTTTTTTTCATTGGATCTCATCTTCATTGGCGATTAAGGCGAATTTCTTCAGGGTTTCTAAAACCATTTAGATTTACAGGTTGAATATGTTTATTTCATAAATCATTCAATTTTTTTATCCTTTTTCAACATTTTTAGTCCCCAATCAACCTCCTCAGCCATATTAAAACCTAAATTTCAATTTTTTCTACTTGGGGATTCATCTATTGGTGTATTTGGGATGATTTCTTCAAATATTTTCTAGAAAGTGAATTCCTCTTTTGTTTCTTCCATTTCCGTAGGGTTTCTCCCCCATCCTTCTCCTCCTATAATTATTTTGCAATTCTCTCTTCTCCCTGTTTATTGAAATGACTATGGATCTACTATAACATAATTTATATGGGGGGTTTTTGTTCATTTGGGGCTGGTATTCTTAGTTTTAGTGTTTATAAACCCTCAGATGGTGATATCGGGTTTGTGTTTCAATTCCGCCAAGGATTTGAGGTAGGTTACCCATTGTAAATGTCACTTTTTATTTAAGATCCATATTTTCCATAGTATTTACACCCTTTACACTTTTTTAGTGTTTTCTATAAGCCTTCATTAATTTTATTTGATGTTCAAATTTGTGTTTATGCCTTATTTTGTGATTAGTAGTGTTGTTTTTAATAAAATTGCACACCAAGTGTTTTTTTAAATTTATAATTATCTTTCACACCTTTTTTGGGCTATTTAGAACCTGGTTTATCGATTTAAATTGTTTTTGGTATAAAAATTTGGTTTTATGAACTTTTTAGTGTTAAATAGAATTGGTTTCATTAAATGTTTTGAGCCATGTTTTCAGTAAATTTCCTAGTTGGATTTTGTGTTCTCAAGGTGATTTCAAATGATTGGTTTGGCTTATGAAAAGTATTTGATGAATGGGAGCCATTTTTTTAGATTTCTTATGTGCATTCCAATATTTTTTGGGTTTTATAATGAAATGATAATGGGGTTTTATGGTGTTTTGGCATGTGTTCCTGATAAATGGACAATTTCCCATTTTTATAGAAATAGATGGGTTTTAAATTTGTAAACTAAATTTATAAGGTATTTAAGTAAATTTTTTGTTGCTTATAATGGTGTGTTAAAACCTCTTTATCATAATTGGAACCTTTTGTTTTGATTAATGTTGGTTTGGTGAAATTATTAAAGGCTTGTTTGACATTCTTCTTTAGAAATGGGTTTCATGTGTGTTCCATATTGTACCATAAGGGGTAATTTTAGGATTCGTGAAATTGATTTATTACATGGTTTTTGGGATGAAAAATATGTTTTTTATGGAAATGGTGGTAATTTTTCTTTTAATGATCATTTCAAATATATTTTAGTTGAAAAGCGTGGCTATACATCCTGAGATTATTTTATAAAAATTTTTAGTGTCTTATTAACCCATGAATGAAATGTGAAATTTTTTGTGGGATGTTTGATGTGGGAATGATTTTTAAAAAAGTAAATTTCATGTGCATAGTTTATTTGATAATATTTTGAACTTGATTGATAACCAAGAGGGTGACCCGGGTATCTTGGAGGGTAGACCTGTACTAGTATGCTCGTGATCCGGAGTGGTTTCGTCCCTATTTCATGTAGATATTTTGATGATGACTCTAATAACTAAACAATCACGAGGATTTTAGGGAATGATATTTTATTTTTATGTTCCCTACTAGTGTCTCATTCATGAGAATAGATAATTTTTTGTTATTTTTCTTCGAGATATGAGGTACATGGGGCCCACATCTAGCTAGTTCCTAGGGGTGTTATTGAAAATTTTGTTCATTGGATATATTGTATTCACCATCAAAATATGGTGTGTTTCAATGGAAAATTCAATAGAACATATTTTTATTTAATGGTGTGCAGTCTCTAAATCATCCCTCTTGAAAACCATTTCCATTTTGAATTTGCATCTCTTTCAAATTGGTTACTAGCATTTCTTGTTTATGAAAAATTGGAAGCATTTTTATTTTTTAATATTTATAGAATAATACCTTATTTGGAAAACATATTTATAAATATTGTATTTAAAACATGAAATTGATGTTTCTTTTATCATGAATTATGTAATTTGGGAAAAAAATTGTGCTAGAGTGCTTTATTTTAATACTCAAACCTATAGTCTTCTTCTATTTTTACCCCATGTGCAGGTTTTATCTTGAGTTCAATCACCTTGGGAAATGTGTGATAGTTTTGTTTGATAGTGACTAGGAGGGTCACATGGAGTTAATTGGTTATTAGGTTTGGTCATTTGAGTTTTCTGATTATGTTTTACTTTCAGTTTTTTATACAAATGATGTTAATTTAAATTTTATATAAATATATATTATGTCTTCCATTTCATTAAATTGTTTGTTTAATTATTTATTATTTGGAGAAATTTTTGCCTTGTCACTCTATTTATTCCCTTGGTGATTGTATATATCCCGGGAGGATTGGGGACACCTCTTTGGACTTGTCACAGAGCGGCCTGGGTGACGAGTTAAGGGTCGACCCGGGCTGGTTCGTGACAAAATAGTATCAGAGTAGGTCAACTCCTAGCAGACTAAGATTTTTAGAGTCCCCTTATGATTTGGAGGATTTCAAGGTTGATGGAGTTGGATTTTCAGAACTTGAGGGGTAGGTTTCGGTATAGTGTTGCAAAATATTTCTCGTTCTGATCATCATGTGTCTATGGGATGTTCAGTTTTATTAGTTTCTTTGGTCCTTAAGGATTGTTAAGTTATTGGGATACAATATGGGGAGTTGGACTAATGGACTTCATGATCTCAAAGGGACAGGGAAGCCATGTGGGGCCAGGTAATGGTCTTAATAAGGCTCTCCATGTTGGTGGTGTGTTTGCTATATGGCCACCAACCATAAGGTCATGTCACCCACTGAAACTAGTTCCCTTGTATGAGTATCTTATACCATTCTTGAATTTGTAATTATTCTTTGAAAATACTTGTGTGATAATTATGGAAGTTGAGTTACAATGATTACTATAAAAAATGTTTTGAGAATTTTAGGGTTCTGTGATATAAATGCTTGGGGAGTAAGTGGAATGATTTAATAGGATTGAATTTACATAATCTAAACTTATTATTTGTAGAAATAAAATGTTTGGAAGCCATGAATTTTTTTAAAATGATTATGAGAATTTGATTAAAATGGGATGTTTTAGGATGTTGAAAAGTGTTTTAATATGATGAACTAATTCTGGAAATTGGTTATGAGAAGTTTGTCTTTTCCAAAAAAGGGGTTTGTACCTTGTGGCTATTAGATTAAAAAACATGACCTTGTTGAATTTTTAAAAATGGGTAAGGGATGTTTGAATGGAATTCATGTTTTGGTAGTTGTTTTAAAATAGATAAAATGGGTTCTTAAATAAATAATTCTTGGAAAAGTGTGGTCTGTTGAGTTTCTGGAAAAAGTTTTGATAAATGTGAAAATGATTTTTGATTGAAATCATTGGGTTTTCTTTTTCAAGCATGGTAAAATTATTTTTGTGTGTGGAAATATGAGAATAGTTTTTGACATGGTTGTTAGTGTGCCTTTGGAAGGGACATGATTTTTCAAATGGGTTGAATGATTTGGATCAAAAAACGAGGATGTTTGTTTTATCCTCTGATGTTCTCATGGGTGGTCACATGCAAGGTTTTGTATGGATACGTTGATGGATACCCGGTATGGAATATTGGTTGGGTTCCAAGGGTGTCATGGAAATGTTTATGTGAGTGAGACTTGATGAAACACCATTGGTGAATGTGAAAATCCACCAAGATAGATTGTTTTTGAAAAGTATCTTGAGATGATAATTTTGGAGTTTGTTCATAAACCTATAGTTATTTTTCTTATTTTGCATGTGTCATAGAAGTGTTGTATATTAGCTTCACATCCTGTTGATCTGGAAGACATACACTTGTTGTTTCTGGAGATGGGGTCTTGTTGGTGGCCTGGTTTTGGAAAAATGTTCAGTGGATTTCTAAAGATGTGTTAGATGTTGTGATGTGGGAGTGGATGGTTATCCAATGGAATGCTTTATAGCCGATCAAACTAAGGACTTTTTCTCGTATTTCGAAAGACATATCCACCTCTCTGAATAATTCCTTGGCCTAATTGTTGAAATAGGGAGCTATTTGGGCTCGATTTTAAGTGGCTTATGATTATGGTGATTCTCTCGGTTATAGCGGTTGTGTTTGGTCATGCTTAGTGTGTTTCATAGTGCTCATTTTTCATTTCACACCTAATTTATAGTATGTTAAAATTGGGGTGTGGATCCAAAAGTTCCTATTAGGTATTAGTGTTTTGTTTGAGCTGGTGAGTTTCATGAGGTTTGGTGATTCATAGCCCCGGATAGATGTGGAACAGATACGTAAAACATTAGGGCTCTAGCCATAGACCTTAGAGTGAATATTTTCTTGTATTTAGGGAATTGACATAGGTGTGGGGAGCTCGACTAATATCCTACCTTCACTATCTTGGTATGTCATTTTCAATGTTTTTATTGTGGTTTGTCATCATTTTGATTTTACTTTCTTCAAAAAGAGTGTGGTGGACTTACCCCTCACATAGTGTCTATGGTTACGCATTCTTTTATATGGGTTTCCAATCAATGTCCTTGTGCGGAAAACATATGTGAATCAGGTGTGGTTTTGGTTTTCTTGTTCACAGGTGTAAAGTGTTGGGAGGTTCCTCTATTAATTTTGTGGTAATAGTGGCCCAATGATTGGGTCCCATTCCCTCCCCACCCCAATTATTGGGGGGTTTGATCCGTGAAGAATGTGTGGTCCTAGTTCTTGTCCCCTTTGTTCAAGAGTGGGGGTTTAAATATTCAGGTTTAAACCCTCGTAACTAGGGTTTTTGTTGTTGTTGTGGGATAGTTTTGGTGAGAATATGCAGATGAGGCCCTATTCTAGTTCATGTTGAGTTCATTTCTGTTCATTTCTAGTTGGTCTCTAATGGTGTGAGACCCACTGCAGTTGTCAAAGGTCTTTCCTTTAAGTATTTGTTACATGTTAGTTGTGATTTTATGATGGGGACTTTGTTCTTCACCCCCCCACAGTTGTTGTCTTTCGTGAGTGCACTTTGGTTTTGATGATAATTTGGTTAATATGGAAAATCCCCAACAATCTGGTTCATAGAATTGTTGTGGAGGTGGTGGCTTGACATCTCATTGATTCTTAGGAAGTGTTTTTGAGTTGGTTTATTTTTGGGAAAGTGGTTTACATTTTTTATATGCTGGAAGATATTTCCTTGTTTTGAGAGGTCGGACCATGTTGAAAAAGAATCCTAAGGTGTTGATCTTTCAATTAGAAAATGTTATGTCTTTTTGGGGGAAGAATGTTTTTGTGGGGGGAGAATTTTTTTATATGACTTCTTTTAAAGTTATTTTGTTATGTACTTTCTATTATTTCATTTTTAGAGGTTTCCATGGAATTTTTTTGAGAAAAGGGTGGTTACTTTATGATTTGGGCCAATCCATGAGCCCATTTCTAGATTTAGAAAAAAAATTATTTCCTTTATAACTATGGTTTTCATCATATTTCTCCCATTCCACTTCCCCCTTGGCATCCCATAACCTATTCGAACCACCATATCCATTTGGACCCCTTAGGAACTCATATTCATGGTGGATTTAGGTTATTAATCAGGAATTGGGCCAACCAATGTTCCAATTTCCAAATTTAAGGATATAATTTATTTCTTTTATATCTCATTAATTTTTTAACATTTGACATTAATTCCCCCTCTCACTCGATCTAACAAATCCTAGGCACACCCACATGTTCCATATTCCCTCTTTAGAGCTCATATTCATCGCATATTGGGGAAACTTTCCTCAAGGTTTCTCAAATCATCTGTATTTTCATAGGAGATTTGTTTCTTTAATAAATAATACATTTTTACTCTTTTCACTCAATTCAGTCCCCACATGAACTCCTCAGGCTCATTCAAACTAGATTTTCAATTTTGGCTGCTTGAAGATTCAACTATTAGTGTACTTGGGTAAATTTATTCCAAGTTTCTCAAGTAAGTGAATTCCTCTCTTGTTCATTTCGATTTCCTTTGGATTTCTCCTCGTTCCTCCTCCTCCATCCATTATTTCATTATCTACTTCCCTAGTCATCCATGACCTATTTTTATGTTCTACTATGATTTTTTATTGTAACACCCCAGGTAAATAAAGAATATGACATTTTTCTATTTATCCATATTTGTGAATAAAATATTAATATTACTTTAAAGGGGATGCTATACTCGATGGCGTACCCAACACGCCACAACAGGTTTCTTGGGAATATTACGTTGTACTCTAATAATAAATTAATATTATAGTAGTTAACGCCTAGCCATTGTAATGGCAGAAATGAACAGAACTAACTACAAAATGATTATATATGTTTTTCAAATATTTTTACATTTTACAATAAATGTTAGAGGATTAAAAATGCAAATGAATCCAATTTTAAGCATAAACATTCAAATATTCTTTAAAAGGCCGATTAACCGCCTTTTGATGGCGAACCTCTTTTAAATACACTTTTTGACAATTTTATGAGTTATATTTGACAAAATAAAATTCTTCTTTAGAATCGGGACATCAAAATTTACTTTGTGTAAATTTTTGGTATTTTTCCGAAAAAGTTCAATTTTTAATGAATAGTGACAAATGTTGTATTTTAATCCAAAACCTCTTTTTAAAATAATTTATTTATATGATTATATTATCTTTTGAATTGGTTTTAAAGTGAAATTAGAATATATTTTTACCATTTAATAAAATAGTGGTCATTGGAATTAATTTCACTTTGAAATTTGACTTAAACTAGTGTCAATCTTTTGATATTTATTGTTTCATAAAAACACGCTATTTGTTCTAACAGCGGGAATTAATTATTAAATTAATTAATGAAACTTATATGTTATGAATATTTTAAAATATACATCATTTTTTAATTCAGAATATCAAATATATCTTAGGGTTAATTTTTGGTAATTTTCTGAAAAACATTAATTTTTGACGAATAGTGAAACCACTAAGTGGTACTTATAAAAACTGATTTTCCGTTTAAATGAAATTTTTCCACCTTTGTGTTTTGAATTTTAAAAATCTGACATAAATGGTTGTCATTAATAAGTAATATTTGGTTCAATGGGATTAAAATATTTTTTGGGTGAATAGTAACTTATTAAGTTTTAATCGCAATTAGAGGTAATTAGTGTAGTTTAAGGTAAAAATAATGTTTTAACAATATGAAATGACCTAGAAACATGTCCTACCCTCATTGGATGAGTCATGGCCGACCAAGAAAATCCATGGGTCAACTTGGGGACCCCATGGAGCCACTTTGGTTGGAAAATGACATAAATATCTTTTTATTTAAGGTTAAAATTTAAATGACACAAACATGAGTTGTTTTACTAAAACAACATTTAAATAGGGTTATGCAAGTCATATTTTTAACTATATATAGTAATTGGAAATATAAAAAAATTTCCTACATCATAGTATTTTTTATAAATTTTAAAAATTAAATATATTTAATTATTTATGACATCATGATGATGCAGCGATGACGTCATTATTTAGTGATTTAAATAAAATGGAACGATAATTTAATATCTAAAACCTACACATGTCCAAAACCTATTGGATGGGTGTATTTCGAACCCTTATCACCGTATCCTCGAAACACATCAATGTGGGACCATTAAAATCCGAAACTTATTCTAAAATAAAGTAACATTTCTTTACTTTCCAAGAGTGCCCCTCCTCTCCTCTTATAAAAGGCCCCCACCTCTACCTCCTTACCCACACTTCCAAAGCCTTTGGATCAGCCAACCCCAGCCCATTTTGTCTCTCCATATCCATCTATAACTCCTTGAAGCCTCACTTTGGGCAGAAGTTTTCCCAAGGAAGCCTTTGAGCTCAAACCAAAGGGAGTTACCCGATTTTAAGGTAACGTGTTCACTTGTGTCCTTTTGTTTTATTTTGCTTCTCCAACACCCTAAACTCTTTTTATTCATTTATTTTGTAACAAATCCAGTATATTAAATATAATAGGATGTTTTTATAAGAATTATTCGAGCTACAATTACACACACCTAAATCTAATGGTTAAAGAACATACTGTTTCTGTGGATGGCGAATTTCTGCCTCACGTAACGATGATTGTTCAACACTGATATATCACCTTCAAAGGTGGACATTAAGATGTCACTATATTTATATATTATATATACTATGTTTATGTTTTACTTAAGATTCTGTATTTATCATTTATGGTATATCCTTTATGGTTACCATTATGAGTAAATGCGATATCTTCATTTTGGGAAGTGCGGACTACCGCCCCCTCAAAGTGATTTAATTCGTTAATGCCATATGTGGGACGTATAAAGGATGTAATTAATGATATTATATATGATATTATTTAAGTACACTCTTTTATGTCATTCCTTTTAAAGATAATCTTTATTGTTATTAGGATGTTCATTTATATTACTCTTACTGTGATTTTTTTGGTCATATGATGAGAGACCCTATTCTCTCTCATCAATCCATTTTGGAAGTTTTGAGTGGTGCCGTTAGGCTGCTGAATTTTCGTAAGAGATCTAACCCCTATCTTTCTTTTTTATGTACTCTCCTTTATGTCACTTATTTTAAGCTCCACTTTGTTATGTTGGGGGATGTTATTTTATATTCATCTTTCTGTAAACATTATTTTAATATGATGATAGACCCTATTTGATCTCATCAATCCATTTGTGTAAGTTTTAAGTGGCGTCGTTAGGCTGCCGAGTTTTCATAAGGGATTTTTCATCTCACTTTTATTCCTGTGAGATTTATGCTACATTTGCCACAATTTACTTTGAGTGGTGTATTTACTGCCCATTATTTTACTCATTGTGTAATATACTTTAATTTATGAGTATTTACATCAATCATGTATTGTCCTTCTTTCATGGGGTGTATGTTTTGAAAGATACCCAAGTCGGTAAGGGAACCATTCACCCTCCTCTTTTTAAAAGACTTATTCGGTTGGGTATTTTAATTTACATATTGTTATGTTGGGATATGTTCTCATATATCCATATTGATGTAAATTTTATGTCCAAGTGATGAGATACACTTTTTATCTCTCATCAACTCATTTTGATGTGACGCCGTTAGGCTGTCAAGGGAACTTCTTAACCCAATTTCGATTTCTTTGGGTTCAACATGTAGTTATTGAATATGTCATCCTTTGAATATGTGTGAATGACCTTTGATTATTTTACACTTAATATTCACTTATATTGGGTGTATTTATATTTTTCACACATAATTATGAGATTGATTTATCCTAAATTTAGGGATATCATCTTTATAATGGATTTCAACTCAATTTACATTTCCATTGAGACTTCATTGTTGTTATGAACCAATTCACTCTTATATGGTGCATATAATATCATTTGGAATATTATATAATGAATCTTTTTATTCTCATGATATTATAATGTTTTTATTAAATGTTATTTCTCAATTATTGTATTCAAGTGTCTCTCATTTTGTTAAAAACCCTTTAACTAAAATATCGTTTTAAATGTTTTAATGATTTTATCTTATAAATATTTCTCATTAATATCCATGTTTTCAAAATGGTTTTAAGGATTTACTTATATGGATATTAATGGTTTACAATCTTAAAAGCTTCAAAGTGGCATGGGACACTTTGATTCAAAAATCTCTTTATTAAATGTTTTAAATGGTTTTGAAAATGGTTTTTAGAATGGATTCATTATTTCAATATCTTAAAATGTTATATTGTTATTGAAATGTGGGAATGTATCTTTCCTTTATGCTTAAGTTATGTGCTATGATTATGTTATGGTTCTTGGGCATTGTAATGAAGATGGGTGGTTCCGTGATAAACTAAGGGCGGGTGAGCCCAATATAGCTCTCCAATGCATTGGGTAACGCGAAGGAGTGAAATGTTAAGGTTTCTCCGAAGAGATTTAGGGAATATACTGTGGTAGGTATTCCAAACGTAACCAAGAGGGTTACTCCCTATGTTATAATGTTATGAATGCCTCAAGTTACCTTTTATTTCTTATGATTTCTATGATTTATTCATGATTTGATGAGGTATGTTAAAGTGACTATGTTTTATGGGTAAAGTATGATTTCATTATTATGTATATATGAACTCATGTTTCCTTTCCATATTTTTTTATAACCCTTACTGAGATTTTTATGCTCATCACAAGTTTTTTGAAATGTTTTTCACAGGTTAAGAAAAAGGTACATGATATGATGATAGTTTCAAGGAAGTGTCAAGAAAGAATCCATGTTTTATTTTAAATATGTTTCTGTTGATGGGAAAAAAATTAATACTATCTTTATGTAACCACTTTGTTTAAATGTCGAATGTAATGCAAGTTTTATGATCTAATTCTCTAAAACTCTAAACCTGAAAAGATCCTCAATGTGTAATCCTGTAATAACTCAAGATTAAGTAAGGTTTAAGGTTGGGGCCTTATAGTTGGTATCAGAGGTCAGTTTAGATAACTATAGAGGTTAGGGTATTCTTTAAGCATAAGTGACATTACCATAATGGTTAGGATTTCAGAAAGATTCATAGTTTTTAGATAAAGTGAATGAGTAAGTATATCTTCCTCATTAGTACATGATGGTTTTGTTGATATACTCACACTGATATTTCTGTTTTTAGTGAATGGATGGATCTAGAGGGCACCAATGTGACAATAGGTTTGAAGGAAACTGTGGTGGTTTTCTGATTAAGAGACTGGATGAAATGGGGGATTCAATGAGGAAACTCATGGTTGTTCTAAACCAACTATCAAGGAGTCATGATCAACCAATTTAACCTTGGTATTCTCTGTAATGCATCATGTATGAGATGACCAATCGATGTGGATGTTCAGGTAATAATTATAAAGGTAACCATTATGGTTTATATGATCCTTACATTTGAGGTAATTATGGGTTATTATTTGTTATGATGGAAAATGAAAGGCATGAGATAAACTTGAGGTTAAAATATGTTATGATTATTTTTGAAGATTTTATCTTGTTTTGGGGAATGTTTTGAGAATTATACAGTTTTGGAAAAAGGACAACATGCAGACCGTGTGACAACCCGTTGCGTTGGACAAAGCTATGGGAATCGAACCCACAACCAAAGTGCGACTGCTATTTATCACCTACCACTGGACTATGTGAAGTCCCTGGTTAGTTTGACTGATTATTTTTAGTTAGACGATTTTATGAATTAAGAGTAATCTGATTTTGGGTTATCTATAGAAATTTATTAAACTATCATGGAGGATATGTGATTAGGTTAATTACTTTTCAATACGAGTCTTTAAGAGTAACTGATGTTATTTGGAGATAGGTGTTAATTTGTACCTTGGAAGACTATGTGACTAAATCCTTCAAATATTTGGGTTTCAATATTAGTTTGGTTTACATTGAAGTATTTTATGGACAATTTCTTTATCGAATGGTCCTCGTTGAACTTTCTGTTTTGTTGGAAAAATTTTGGAGATTAGGAATAGATTTTCCTTTTTATAAAGGGTTATCCTTTTTGGATTATTTGATCGGGTACTAAACTTTTTGGTTTTTGTTTTGGTTAGATTCTAAATACATGGTAAGTATATAGTTTTATTTTGTGTATTAGGTGATTCTCTAGAAGTTGATTATAGAACTCTTAATGTGAACAAGTCTTCCTAAATACTCGTCTTTTGGGGAAAGAATGAGTTTGTGTAAGAAATCTAGTAAAAGTTGAAAGTCAACATGACATGTAAGTATGTTTACTTAAGATCAAAAATAAATTCCTCAATGAAGAGTAACTTAAAACGAAAATGTTGTCTGTTAACTTTTCCTACTGGGGGATTGAATACCGTTTAACCCATCACAAGTTTGTGATTTTATTATGGTTAACTTTCTTCTAGACATGTTTAATATCACTCTCTATCAGGACATGACCCTTTGTTTTTTCTTCCATGTCCATATTTTCATACTTGGAATCCTAGTATGGGTTAACTCGTGTGACTTCTGTACTTATATTTCTTTATTTTAAAGTGATTGTTTTACCGACTCTTGTTCTGATGTGGGACTTTCAAGGATGTTTCCATGCTCAATTTTAAAAATTGCGAGGACGCAATTCCCAAAAGGGGGCAAGGATGTAACACCCCAGGTAAATAAATAATATTACATTTTTATATTATCCATATTTGTGAATAAAATATTAATATTACATTAAATGGGATGTTATACTCGATGGCGTACCCAACCCGCAACAACGAGTTTCTTGGGAATCTTACATTGCACTCTAATAATAAAATAATATTATAGTAGTTAAAGCCTAGCCGTTGTAATTGAGGAAATGAACAGAACTAACTAAAAAATGATTATATATGTTTGTCAAATATTTTTACTTTTTACAATAAATGTTAGAGGATTAAAAATGCGAATGAATCTAATTTTAAGCATAAACATTCTAATATTCTTTAAATGGTCGATTAACCGCCTTTTGATGGCGAACCTCTTTTAAATACACTTTTTGACAATTTTATGTGTTATATTTGACAAAATAAAATTCTTCTTTAGAATCGGGACATCAAAATTTACTTTGAGTAAATTTTTGGTATTTTTCCAAAAAATTTCAATTTTTAATGAATAGTGACAAATGTTGTATTTTAATCTAAAACCTCTTTTTAATCTAATTTATTTATATAATTAGATTATCTTTTGAATTGGGTTTAAAGTGAAATTATAATATATTTTTACAATTTAATCAAATAGTGGTCATTGGAATTAATTTCACTTTGAAATTTGACTTAAACTAGTGTCAATCATTTGATATTTACTGTTTCATAAAAACACACTATTTGTTTTGACAGCGAGAATTAATAATTAAATTAATTAATGAAACTTATATGTTATGAATTTTGTAAAATAGACATCATTTTTGAATTTATAATATCAAATATAGCTTAGGGTGAATTTTTGGTAATTTTCTGAAAAACTTTAATTTTTGATGAATAGTAAAACCACTAAGTGGTACTTATAAAAACTGATTTTCCGTTTAAATGAAATTTTTCCATCTTTGTGTTTTGAATTTTAAAAATCCGACATACATTGTTGTCATTAAGAAGTAAAATGTGGTTGAATGGGTTTAAAATATTTTTTTTGGTGAATAGTAACTTATTAAGTTTTAATCGCGATTAGAGGTAATTAGTGTATTTTAAGGTAAAAATAATGTTTTAATAGTATGAAATGACCTAGACACATGTCCTACCCTCATTGTATGATTCATGGCCGGCCAAGAAAATCCATGGGTCCACTTGGGGACTCCATGGAGCCACTTTGGTTGGAAAATGACATAAATACCTTTTTATTTAATGTTAAAATTAAAATGACACAAACATGAGATGTTTTACTAAAAAAATTTAAATGGGGTTATACAAGTCATAGGTTTGACTATAAATAGTCATTGGAATTCTAAAACTATTTCCTACATGATAGTATTTTTTGAATAATTTTTAGACATTAAATAAATTAAATTATTAATGACCTCATGATGATGCAACGATGACCTCATTATTTAACGATTTAAATAAAATGAAAAGATAATATAATATATAAAACCTACACATGTCCAAAACCAATTGTATGGGTGGATTTATAACCCTTATCACCTTAGCATAGAAACACATCAATTTGGGACCATTAAAATCTGAAACGCATTCTAAAATAAAGTAACATTTCCTTACTTTCCAGGAGTGCCCCTCCTCTGCTCTTATAAAAGTCCCCCACCTCTACCTCCTTACCCACACTTCCAAAGCATTTGGATCGGCCAAACCCTGCCCATTTTGTCTCTCCACATCCCTCTCTAACTCAGTGAAGCCTCACTTTGGGCAGAAGTCTTCCCAACGAAGCCTTTGAGCTCAATCCAAAGGGAGTTACCCGATTTTAAGGTAATGTCTTCACTTGTGTCTTTTTGTTTTATTTTGCTTCTCCAACCCCCTAAACTCTTTTTATTCATTTATTTTGTATAAAATCCAGTATCTTAAATAAACTAGTATGTTTTTATAATAAGGATTCTAGATACACTTACACACACTTACATCTAATGGTTAAAGAACATACTGTTTCTGTGGATGGCGAATTTCTGCCTCACCAAATGATGATTGTTCAACACTCATATATCACCTTCAAAGGTGGCCATTAAGATGTCACTATATTTATATATTATATATAATATGTTTATGTTTTACTTAAGATTCTGTATTTTTCATTTATGGTATATCCTTTATGGTTACCATTATGAGTAAACGCGATATCTTCATTTTAGGAAGTGCGGACTACCGCCCCCTCAAAGTGATTTGATTCGTTAATGCCATATGTGGGACATAGAAAGGATGTAATTAATGGTATTATATATTATATTATACTGGAATTATAATATACCTTTATATAATTATTATTCCATTCTATAAAATATGAAATAGAAATGAAAGTAGTGTTCATGCGTACGTACGGCTTACCGTCTCCATGAACGGCACATTTCATTTCTTATCTCAAAATGTTATGTAATATTATAAGTACATATATATAATGGATATATATGTAAAATATTAAATCTAAAATATGAATATAATTCTTGAATAATAACATATATATATATATATATATCTCATTTTGTTTTAATTCAATTAATATGACAAAAAATGAAAGTAGCGTTAATGCGTACATACGGCTTACCATCTCCATGAACGGTGCATTTCATTTCTTAACTCTAAATGTTATGTAATATTATAAATGCATGAATATACTAGATATGTATGATATGTATGATATCTACATCATGAATACAATTCTGGATAAAATGATTATTTTACCACATGAACAACTTGTAATTATAAATAGTTTATTGTTTTGACTCAAGTACCAATGATCGTTAAAACGACCATTATTAACTTAAATAATAACATAGTGTTCATGACATGGTAATAAGTGATATAATGGGAATAATTAACTTTAAATAGAGTTCTTAAGGAAGTATAAATTAACTCATGTTTATTATTCAGGAGATTAAAGAACGATCGAGTCAAGTCGGACCCGAGGTAAGGGATCATACTCCTCTCTTTCTTTTTAAGTACACTCTTTTATGTCATTCCTTTTAAAGATCATATTTTTGTTATTAGGATGTTATTTTATATTACTCTTACTGTGATTTTTATGTTCATATGATGAGAGACCCTATTCTCTCTCATCAATTCATTTTGGAAGTTTTGAGTGGCGCCGTTAGGCTGCCGAATTTTTGTAAGAGATCTAACCCCTCTCTTTCTTTTTTATGTACTCTCCTTTATGTCACTTATTTTAATCTCCACTTTGTTATGTTGGGGGATTTTATTTTATATTCATATTTCTGTAAACATTATGTTAATATGATGAGATACCCTATTTGATATCATCAATCCATTTTTGTATGTTTTAAGTGGCGTTGTTAGGCTGCCTAGTTTTTGTAACGGATTTTTCATCTCACTTTTATTCCCAAGAAATTTATGCTAGATTTGCCATAATTTCCTTTGAGTGGTGTATGTAATTCCCATTATTTTACTCATTGTGTTATATACTATCATTTATGAGTATTTACATCAATGATGTATTGTCCTTCTTTCATGGGGTGTATGTTTTGAAAGATACCCAAGTCGGTAAGGGAACCTTTCACCCCCCTCTTTTTAAAAGACTTATTTTGTTGGGTCTTTTAATTTACATATTGTTATGTTAGGATATGTTCTCATATATCCTTATTGGTGTAAAGTTTATTTCCAAGTGATGATATACACTTTTTATCTCTCATCAACTCATTTCGATGTGACGCTGTTAGGCTGGCAAGGGAACTTCTTAACCCAATTTCCATTTCTTTGGGTTCAAGATGTAGTTATTGAATATGTCATCCTTTGAATATGTGTGAATGAACTTTGATTATTTTACACTTAATATCCACTTATATTGGGTGTATTTATATTTGTCGCACATAATTACGAGATTGATTTATCCTTAATTTAAGGATATCATCTTTATAATGGATTTCATCTCAATTTACATTTCCATTGAGACATCGTTGTTGTTATGCACCAATTCACTCTTATATGGTGTATATACTATCATTTGGAATATTATATCATGAATCCCTTTATTCTCATGATATTATAAATTTTTTATTAAATGTTATTTCTCAATTATTTTATTCAAGTGTCTCTCATTGTGTTAAAAACCCTTTAATTAAAATATCATTTTAAATGTTTTAATGATATAATCATATAAATATTTCACATTAATATCCATGTTTCCAAAATGGTTTTAAGGATTTATTTATATGGATATTAATGGTTTAAAATATTAAAATATTCAAAGTGGTATGGGACACTTTGATTCAAAAATATCTTTATTAAATTGTTTTAAATGGTTTTGAAAATGGTTTTTAGAATGGATTAATTATTTCAATATCTTAAAATGTAATATTGTTATTGTAATGTGGGAATGTATATTTCCTTAATGATTAAGTTATGTGCTATGATTATGTTATGGTTCTTGGGCATTGTTATGAATATGGGTGGTTCCATGATAAACTAAGGGTGGGTGAGCCCGATATAGCTCTCCAATGCATTGGGTAACGTGAAGGAGTGAAACGTTAAGGTTTCTCAAAAGAGATTTAGGGAATATACGGTGGTGGGTATTCCAAAGGTAACCAAGAGGGTTACTCCCTATGTAAGAATGTTATGAATGCCTCATGTTACCTTTTATGTCTTATGATTTCTATGATTTATTCATTATTTGATGAGGTATGTTAAAGTGCCTATGTTTTATGGGTAAAGTATGATTTCATTATTATGTATATATGAACTCATGTTTCCTTTCCATATTTTTTTATAACCCGTACTGATCTTTTTATGCTCATCCCAAGTTTTTTGAAATGTTTTTCACAGGTCAAGGGAAAGGTACATGATATGATTATAGTGTTAAGGAAGTTTCAAGAAAGAATCCATGTTTTATTTTAAATTTGTTTCCGTTGATGGGAAAAAAATGAATACTATATTTATGTAACCACTTTGTTTAAATGTGGATTGTAATACATGTTTTATGATATAATTCTCCAAAACCCTAAACATGAAAAGATCCTCAATGCGTAATCTTGTAATAACTCAAGATTATATATGTTTTAAGGCTGGTGCCTTATATGTATAGTGGTTTTGTTCGTTTGGGGATGGTTTTGATATGTTTAGAGTTTATAAACCCACAGATGGTGATCTCCGGTGTGTGTTTACATTCGGCCAAGGATTTGAGGTAAGTTCACCTTCTAACATGTCATTTTTATTTAAGAATCAAAATTTTCATGGTATCATCACCCTCTTCACATTATGAGTATTATTTATAAGCCTAAAATTATTATTTTTGTGTGAAAAGGGATGTTTATGCCTTGTTTTGTGAAAATCACTGTTTTTTTGATATAAAAGTTCACCCCAACTGTTTGTTTAAATGTTTTGTTATTCTTCACACATGGTTTGTGATTTTTTGAACTATTTTATCCATTTAAATATTTTTTTCTATTTCAAATTTGGTTTTATGAAATTTTTAGTGTTAAATACAATTTGTTTAATTATATGTTTCATGCCATGGTTTTGAGAAAGTTTATAATTTTCTTTTGTGTGCTCAAGGTGATATAAAATTACTGGTTTGGATTATGAAAAATATTTTCACCATGTGAATAAATGTTTTTGGATTCCTTATGTGCATTCCAATCTTGTTTTGGGTTTTATAATGAAATGAGTATGGTGTTTTAGGGTGTTTTGGCATGTGTTCATGATATGTAGTCTATATGAGATCTTTATAAAAATGGTTGGGTTTTCAATTTGTAACCTGAATTTAAAATGGGATTAAGTAAATTTTCTGTTTCTATTAATTGTGTATTTACACCACTTTATGAAAACTGTAACTTGTGGTTTTGATAAATGATGGATTGGTGAAATACTTTAAGGCTTGTTTTGCATTATTCATTAAAAATGATTTTTCATGTTTGTTCCATATTTTACCACTTATGGTCATTTATAGATTAATGAAATTGTTTATTTTATGGTGTTGGGGATTAAAATTCTCTTTTTTGGTGGCACTGGTGGTAATTTTTCCATTAAAGATCATATTTAAATAGATTTTATTTTCAAAGATTCATTAAACTTCATGAAATGGTTTTACAAAAACTATAAGTTGTTTATTGAACCATGAATGAAATGTGAAACATTTTTGAGGTCTGTTTGGTGTGTGTGTGATTTTTAAAAATGGAATTTTCATTAGAAAAGTGTATTTGATAATATTTGGAATTTGATTTTATATAAATAGGTAAACCAGAGTATCTAGTTGGGATGGCCTTTATTAGTATGCAAGTGATTCATTGTGGGTTTGTCCCTATTTCATGTAGCAATTTTGAAAATGAAAAAACTTACTAAACTATTATGATGATATCAGGGACCACTAGTTTAAGAGTATTTTCCCTACTAGTGTCTCGTGCATGTGAACAAATATTTTTTATAGTTTTATTTCACTGGGATATGAGGTACTTGGAGCTCATAGCTTGGTAGTGCCTAGGGTGTTCCTGTGACATGTTCTCAATTGATATATTGTATTTTATTTCAACATACAGTGAGATTGGTTGGAATGTTTATTAGAATGTGTGTTTTCATTAATAGAGTACATTCCCTAAAGTATCCCTCTTGAAAACTCTTTCAATTTTGATGTTTCATTTCATTGAAATTGGTTACTAGAATTTCCTTTTTATGTAAACATGCAACCATTTTTATTTTGTAATATTTGTATCATGGAACATTGTTTGGAAAGCATACTTATATATATTGTATTACAAAAAAATAAATTTAGGTTTCTTTTATCATAAAGGAAGTGATTTGGGAATAGAATATTGGGCTGGCCTACTGAGTTTTAATAATCAAACCTATAGTCTTCTTCTATTTTTAGCCCATGTGAAGGTTTTAGCTTGAGTTTGATTTCCATGGGTGATGTGTTATCATTTTATTGGAGAGTGAATATATGGGTTACATGGAGTTAGTTGGTTTTTAGGACTGGTCGGTTGAGTTGTCTGATTTATTTGTACTTTTAGTTTCATGTAGAAATGATGTTCAGTTCAATTTTATATAAATCCACATTCTAACGTCCATATATTCCCATTATTTATTTAAGTGTTTATTTTTGGGAGAAATCATTCAACTATCACTCTACGGTTGCCTTTGTGGCTTTCCATTATCCCAAGAGGATTAGGATTGCCTCTTGGGACTTTTTATGGAGTGGCATGGGTGGCTTATTCGAGGTCAACCCAGGATATTTCTTGATTGAATGTATGTCTGTGAGATCATACAACTATAAGCGGTCCCCCATAATATCATTTCAGAGAGGGATGCTTGTTTCACTTAAAAGTTCTAGCAGAATTTGTAGAAAGCTATGGGAACTCTAGTTCATCCAAACACAACTTTTCAACCCTAGAGAGATAAAAAACTAGAACGGACAAAACAGGTTCTAGAGGATATGATCTGAGAATGTGTTCTTGATTTCATCAGTTCATGGGAGAAGCATATCCCTCTCATCAAGTTCTCTTATAATAACAGATTTTTGGTGAAAATTCGGATCACTCCTTTTGATGCCTTGTACGGTAGGTCGTTTCATTCACCCATATGTTAGCTAGAGGCAGGTGAGGTGGCTCTAATAGGTCCTTGTCTTGTTCAAGAGTCTTCAGAGCAGGTTCAACTGATCAGAAATCATATGACTACTACCAATTCTAGAGAAAAATCTTATAATGATCGCCACCAATGACCTCGTGATTTTGAGGTTGGGGACATATTTCAATCAGGTATCACCCAATCTAGGGAATAGATGATTATAAAAGTAGGGAAAGTTGTCACCTAGATTTGTAGGGCTGTTTGAGATTCTAGAGAGAGTCATGCTGGTATCCTATCAGTAGCTACTACCTCATAGAAACTATTCCGTGCACAACGTCTATCATGTTTCATAACATCATGAATTTAATGTTAAACCCTCTCATATTTTTGATCTTGAGGAAGTTGAGTTAGATATTGATTCTACCTTTGAGGAGTATCCAGTACACATCATTGACAGGATCATAAAGGATCTCTGAGGCTGAACTATACCTTTAGTATGGGTGCAATTGAAACATGACCTGGTATTTGATAAGACTTGGGAGGGGAACCGTGACGTCCTTTCCTAATAGATAGAGTTGTTCTTAGATAATTATTCTCCAACCTTGGAAGGTGAACTCAAGGATGAGTTATTTTAAGGGAGGAAAAATTTACGAACCATGTTTTTCACTCTGGTAATGATCATTTAATTTTTAATACAATATTTACATTGGACCTAATATTGGTTCTTAAGGGGTTAGAAAAGGTCTCAAGGGTGTTCGGGAAAATTTCAGATCCCGAAACCCGTCTTTTTGGGAAAAACATTCTTTCTCCATATTTTAGAGTAAACCATCCAAGAATTCCCCATGGTTTGTGAAACCATTCCAATTGTGTTTTTCTGGATTGAGCTATCTCCCAAAGTTGGTTCATAGTTGTGCAACCAAACCGTGTAGGTTTCTCTTCTTCCCATGTAACTGTTCATGGTGCACACATGGTGTTTCAAAAAATGTTAACAAACTTTTCACATGCTAATTTTTGGGAAAATTTCCATCTTGTACCTTAAGGATCTATTAATCCTCCTTTCTAATATGGTAACTACTAAGATTAATCCCTTTTCCTCTTAATTTGGTGCTTTTTGGGGGCCATAGCTAGGGATTCGAGGACCTCCTTTTTCTGAGATCCGATTGAGCTTCGGTTCATGATGTTGGATGCACAATGATAAGTAATCAAGTCCTCTTGATCCATTTTAGATCAATTTTTCTCTAAAACGAGATATCCTATTATGAGAGTTTCTTTATTTTTCATAGATCTACTCCAATACGATCCAAATCAATGGCCAACACACAAGGAGAATGATCATACAACCCTAAGGTGGGTGGTCTATAATTTATCCCTAAAGTTCATCAATTATGGAATGTTGGTATGGGGCCCACTAATTTCATTGGGTTCCATTTAATAAATTTATATTCCATGATTATACTTGTTAGGACCATATTGCTTTTCTCATTCCAAATACATGATTATATGTTAGTAGTTACACCTAAAAATCAATCCGCCCCATGTTAACGGTTATGTCATATTTGTGTTTTTATTGTTTTGACACATTTGAGCCAATATTCGTGTGTCCCTTCTCTTGATCTCTCTAAGGGAATGATTTCTATATTAAATGGAATGTTTATGATATGAATTTTATAATGGAAATTACAATGTATTCTTAACACTTGACTCACTTAAGGTAAGTGTGTCAATTTGAAAATGAAATGTGAAATGTCAATTAGAAAGTATACTACATTTGTGACTGGGCCTTAAATGTAAATGACTAATAGGTTGCATATCCGTATCACCCCTTACCTATTCAATTGAATGTAGAGAAGTTAACATTGAATATGGAATATGATTAAATTGATTAAATGAGTAGATGTATGATACATGACTTTTTCACACTAATAAAATGAAATTCTTGAACAAATTGAATTATTATATGACTTCATTATCAAATAGGAATGGACAAACTCAAGCACTACTTGAATTATGATCAGAGGATACCATGTGCACTCAGAATCACCATTCCCATTGAAGGATATAGTTTTCATAGGTTGAGTTTTACCTAGAACCTAATCCATGCATTACCTTTGGATGCTCAGTATGATACTTTAAGATCCTTCATGTAGTGCTACAGGATGCCTTGGATACAATACATGGATCCAAAATTCCTAGGATACACTCCTTGGATCCATCATTGACAAATAGGAGTCATGGTTAAATCCCATTGAGATCAGTCATTGATTAGCCTTGTTTTACCTTAGATGAACTCCATGGACTAGGTAGGCATATAATTATGGAATTACTTGGAATATTCTACTTATATTATAGTCTTACCCTTTGTCTGGACTCAAATACTATGATGATAGCATCCCTTGAGGCTTATGATGCCTTGGTTACTACCATAGAACATTATTATTAAATTTCATAATAGGTTTCTTGGTAAAATCATAGATCCATTACTATTAATAAAAAGTGACTTGTTGATAAATTGTTAACAATAAAGTAATTAATTGGTTACATGTTCTTACACCAGTCGAGGACTGAAGTTGGTACTTAGTTATTTAGTTACATTGTTCTTCCTTACATTATATACTCATGTCGGCTCTGTATTATATTCCATTACACGAGAGAGATGTTATAGACATAGTAAGTGGTGGCCCATTGAGATTTATCTAACCCCTTATCTAGGTGTCATTTGGTACCCGAAGTAGATTAAATGGTTGTAGGTGTTGAAAAAGGGAAGAAAACCACTTCAAACACTTGATTGCTTTCTATTTTAGGATGAAGCTTGATAGCAGATGATCGAGCCAGAGCTCGAGATCATTGGGATAGTCCTTGATTACCATTATACTATTGTCGGAAATAATATTAATACTATCTTTGATTGATGTATTCCATTTTTCTAGTTACATTACATTCCATCAGTTGTTGAATGATACTTCAGTTGTTTCAGTTGTTGTTACTATTTTCTCTATTTTCTATTGTGTCTTCTATTACTTATATTGTTTCTTCTATTTACCTATGTTTACTCTAATCCAATGTGTTACACTAGAGTAATGAGGGAATTGTCTTCCCACAGACACACCCTAGGACCTCGATGCAAGTCAGAAGCATCTAGAGTTTGGGGAGATGTGCTTCAGGCCATGTGTCCCAACAGGCTCAGGGCATCTGTTGAGTGGAATCTGAGTCTGGGACGTCACAATAATAATGGATATAAAACATTTATAAGATAATTATTATATTATTATACTTAAAAATTATTAATATCACCTATATATATAAATATATATATATTCTTACATTCCATTCCATTTAATATATGGTAGTTTCGCTCCAGTGTGTGACAGACTACCACCCCCGTAGCAATGTAATTCTGTTTTCACTTTTTCTTTTAATAGAGGTTAATAAGTATGAATTTAATGTATATATGTCATATATATAACAATATATTGATTATATAAAATTAATATATCACTATCTTCCTTACCCATTAACTCATTAAGTGAATGATATAAGCACTCGGGCATATATATGACCTGCCATCTCCATAGAGCGACGTGATCCATTATCTATGATCATATTTCAATAAATATTAAAAAAACTACATCTAATGAAAAATTAAATTTTTTTACATTAATATAATTCTATAGATTATGGGACTATATAATATGTGCAACAAATAGAACTTTCATTACAAAACACTCATTAGAAAATAAGGCAATTAACACCTAAAACAACGAATATAATTAAATATTATTAATGAAAATGAGATTAGATTTTATAAGAGGATCACATATGATATTATATGAATATGGTTCTGGTATAAATTAATGAAATTATAAAAACAAATTATACATTAGGTTAAATCGTGTTTAACCAAAAGGATGTGTATGGTAAGAGACTTCATCTGACTTTTCTTTCATTGTAGAATATTGAAATATTATGCAGATAATTTATTTTAAATGGTTTATAAACTACCAAATTGAAATGTCGTATCATAATTCGATAATTATTACTGTTATTTTATGTTTAAAATCAAATTATTTCATCCAATGGGGCTTGGATTAAAACTTACCAAGTCGAAATGAATTTTATAACCTAATTTCTTTTCATTTGGTTATATTAGTTATTTCTATCATTGATAATATATGAATATGTGTGTTTTGAGTTTTGAATATATTATCTAAAATATCCTCTTATTTTATGTGGATTTACATATGACCTAAATAATTGATTCATTGTTTAATTCTCACTTAAACGTTATGATCATTTTAAGGGTTTATTTAACAATCTCATTTCAATTATGATTGTTTATGATTTAATTTAAATTCATGTGAATTATTTGATCATTATATAATAACACCCAGAGTATTTACCAACAATTTATTCATTATTTTTTTCAATTAATTTTACTATTTTCCACAGTTTTTTATTTATAATGATTGTGAAAAAATGTTTAACAAAATTCAACATCACTTCTCTCTTAATCTAAAAATAATTTTTTATCTAAAAAATGGTTTCTAAAAATGATAATTTTTTTTAGATTTCTAAAAATTATTTATTAAAATACTTTAAACCATTTTGTAATTTTAATAAAACTTTGAAAATAATAATCATTTCATTTTCCATACAACTCCCATTTGTATTGTGAATAAAATTTAAATGAATCTTTGTTTTAATTTGTAGTACATGTACATAATTTCATGTAGTTCAGACCAGCCAATGTTTTTAATCATCCTTTATAAGTTTAAATGGATATTTTCAAATAAAATAATATTCAAATGATTTAGTTACCTTATATTTAAAAAAAATATTTTCAATTTGAAAATGATATTTTCCTCAAGAATGTTTTTAACAGTCTTTTTATGGTATTTATATTCATCAATGAAAATAAAATTTATCTTATTTATAATCCATTGGGGATATGTTGTATTGATAAATTACTTAATATTTATTTGTATAATTAATTATAATTCTTACCATGGAAATTATTTCCAATCATCTTCTTGATTCATTTTTGTAGTAATTAACACTCCCTTGATATATTCACTATCATGTGGTCATTGGAATTTAAATTTCACCTAAATATCCATAATATATATCATGGATATATATATTCCTCAAATCATATATCATTTATATATATAGTGTTCTACATTTAATGTTATTTATTTCTCTAAATAAATGATGGTAAATTTGTATTATTTACTCAATTAAAATATTTCATGATAAAGACGTTGTTCATTAATTAAATAGATTACTCGATATAGGAGGAATGATTTGGACATTCAATGAAGGGTGGTGTAGTGAATTATATAAATTGTGGTTTAATTGTTACTATCATGAGGAGAATTATTAATCCATCATTAAATGTCTTTTTACCCATATGTTTAAACTCTATTGTGAAAGGTGTTGACTGTAGATTTCTAATTATGCCTAAGATCATGATTTCCAATAATTATTTATTTCATTCATAAATAATGAATTTAATATTATCTATTATATTTTTCACAATGATATTATCTTTAAATTAATTTCATTATTTTTTATTGATTAAATTGAATGTGTTTTTAATTATAAACCATTCTATTTTGAGTATGTTTTATCTAGTCATGTTATTTAAATAGAATATGTGTAAGTTATTAATAATCCCATATTTATTAATCCTTATCTAATCAGGATAGTCAATTTATTAATTAAATGTAATGTGTGTTCAGATATTTACCTTTCCATATTGATTTTTCAATTTTTATTATTCTTCATTTAATCATGATATCTGCCACTATCCATAAATATTATTGATAATTTTATCTCAACCATATTTTTCTTCCCTTTCTAGGAATTTAAGAAGTGTACTATTAATGATATGCAATGATATGATAGAGGGAATAATGATTTTCTTTAAAAAAAATAATGTTTTAATTTTTATATTGAAATATAATATGTGAATAATGTTTGTATATAGATTAACAAGACTAATAATATATATTTTACATTAGGATTCAATTAATTATATCATACACTAATGTAATAATGTAGAAACTGACTCCATGTTATGGGTGTCAGGTTCATTATAAAAAACTCATTTAATTTAGATAATGTATTTTTTCTCATGGGACCTTATGATTCAATGAGGGTCGATATATGACCAATACAAACCCATAACATACTATATATAATGAATTATTCGTTTGAAAGTGGTGAAAAATAATCAACATAAAAATTCTTATTGAAAAAAAAATATATGAAATGTTAATAAATACTGTAATAAAATAAACATAATTATACACCATGTAGAGTAAAATGGTAATCGAAATTAAATTAAACATATGAATTAAAAATAATCACAAAAAATTGGAATAAATAATTTTAAAGTTATTATTACAAAATTTATTCAGTTGATCATAAGTAGAATAAATGTTGTTATGTTTTATGAACATAATTTCCATGAAAAATTACTTCAAAAACATGTTTGAGGAAAATAACCTTTTCACTTTCCAAAGAACCTTTTAAAACTGAATGTTCACAAAAAAAATTTGAATATAATTTTCATTCAAAATATTAATTAAAAATTATATATTATTATTTATAATAAGGACTGTCTATTATGATGTGAAATTATAATAATTTTGTACACATTAAAACAAATATTGCAGTAACATTTTCCATAAAATCAAAATATTTATTTTTTTGAAAACAAGAAGACGATTCCTTCCAAAGAAATTGTAAAATTAAAAATTGGTAAAGATTTTATTTAATTAATCATCTATAAAAATTCAAAAATATTTTTCAAAACATTTGAAATAATTAATGATTTTTAAGAAAAAAATTTTTTGACGAAAGAGATAAATAAAGCAAGATTTTCTAAAAAAAATATCATTCATCTTATAAATAAATGAGTTGGAACTTGGACCTATTACATGAAAATGTTGATTAATAAATAATTATAAAAAAAATTAATTATTTTAAAATATAAATATCAAATAATTCTACCAAGGAATACTTAAACAAAAATAATTATAAATAAGGATATAGTTTGAAATAATCCCTTAACACTTCAATTACTTTTAAATAATAATCCATATAAAAGAAATAGAATTAAATGAAATATTGAATATCATGATGAGAATTTGATTCAGAATATAAAATAAAAAAGTGTATGTCTATATACCACACAACAGAATATGGGGCGAATATGGCGTATGTCTCATGGAAGTAAAAGCCTCATGTTAAATACTTACCTCAGGTTTGACTTCCATCATATATGTTTGAAACTCTTTTATAAAAATTATAGTTTTTTTATAAATATATTTATAAACTATAATAATAAATTATATTCAATATATTATTTTATTATAGTCTTGCATCAACTGTCTATTAACATTTCGTTGTTAAAAACACATTCTCATGTGGGAATTTCTTCGTTTTTCATGTCTGTTTTAGTTCTGTAAATTTTTATCATTTTAATTTTATAATGGTTCCAACATTCCAGAGATTTTAACCATGATATAAATATAATAAATATACAATATATATGTATTTATAGTTGTCTATAAATTTTTTTGACAGAAATAGTATTGCATTGTTTATAGAGATGGTAGTCTGTACATACACATGATCATTGTTTCCATTTGTATCGAAGAATGGAACAAAAGGAAAATATATGTTAATTTGCTTTTATAGAGTCATTATAATGTTTCTTATAGAATTTATATCAATAATTTCCTTCCATATTAGTATCCATGTAAAATTTAATGGAAACCCATTTCACATCTCTATGTAGATTTGATAGTCTACACGTACTCATTAACAACGTTATTTTTTTCCAATCGTTTGTAAGGTAAGAATTTCAAATTGATATATTATTTATATAATTATATTTATAAAAAATATATTATATATATTAATTAAATTTAACCTTACTACCTTCCATGTAAAATATAATAAAAATGAACCACATCGCTTTGCGTGGCGGCAGTCTGCCGTACAGATAAGCGATGTTTACGTTTCCCCCATGGAATGGAATGTAAAAAAGTATATATGATATATTAAATCTATAAGTATTATAATTTTATAAATATAATAAGAATATGTTAATCCCATATTCATATCTATAATTCAAAGGTGGTGATATAAAATAAATTACATCAGTGTGCGGGGCGATATCCCTCCATACAGACAGTCGATGAATTCATTTACCATTTGATGGGAGTGGAGATGGATATGGGTTATGAAATCAACATACTAACATATCTGTATAAATTATAATTCTTTTTAATTATATTATCAATCTTTATAATTTTTTTAAGGATTTTTAAAGAGAAATAAAAAAAATTCACGTGTTTAATTATTTTATATCCTCTTCGGAGAGACTATTCAGGTTTATAACTAAATACTTCTTAGGAGTGAATCCTGATAAAAATAAGACATATGTTATATGGGTGAGGAAATAAGGAAGGTACATGGGAATTTAATTTTCAACCCATTGTTTTTTGGACGTTTGAAGATGGTATGAGGGGGTGGCCTTTTATAAGTTGGGGATATGACACATATGGTATTTTTGAAAAGAAAAATTGATGCCTATGTTGTTTTTCATGAAAAAATCCTTAAAATGGGTTATTTTCAATAAATTTAGGTGATATGGTAAAAAAATAGACTTAAAATGGGGTTTGGAAAATATTTAGGTCATTTTTAACACTTATCTTCATAGATTAACCCCCCATGGTAAACTCATTTTCAACATAACTCTGATAAGTATTTTTCTAGTTTTTCTTATTTATTCTAGTAAAAAAGTAAGTTGAAATTTATAGATTATGTTAATGTGATTCCAAATATTGAATACATTTTTCTAAATTAAAATCACTGAATTTTATGAATTAAATTTAAGGTAAAACCATCGATGAGATGAACGATGAGTTTTCTAGAAAGAAAACTTTCATAAGTAAGGAATTCTTTAATAACAAAATTCCATATGAAATTGATTCCAATGAACAAAATTAGTTAAAATTTAATATATTTTAACTAATTTAAATTTAAAACCCATATAGAATATAATTTATCCTGAGAATTCATTTAAAAAATATAATATTTTAATAAAAATTATTACTTTTCACTATTCATCAAAAAATAATTTTTCTAAAAAATTACCAAATGTTGTCCCAAAGATAAATTTTAAATATAGATAAAAATTTAATTTCATTATGTTAAATAAATTTTATAATAGTGGTAAAAATTGATTTTATATAAATGAGAAAAAAATATTCCTTTTATAAAATAGTATTTTTAGAATACATTTCCTTATCAATCAAATAGTTCATATTTTATTTCTATCAAAAGGTAACCATTTAATAAATTTTATACATGTTGAAAATGTATAATTTTTATAATTTATATATTACTATTCAGAGCCTCTATCTTAATAGTTATGCTTTAATTTTCATCTTTAAATTATAAATTTTAATAGAGTATCACATTTCATTTAATCCTAATGTTGCATGTGTTGCAAGATATCTATGATATTTAATTTAAATAAATAAATCATAAAGTATTGTGGAGTTATATTTTTTCATATTAATTTCGGTTCCATGTCCTACATTCTATTAAACATGATATTTCTCTTTTAAATTCTCAGGGTGTAACATTATAACCCCTTAAGAAAATTACAACCTTATAATTTAATCTTGATTTAAGAAATCAGGGGTTTGACATTTAAAAATAAATTTTTTGGAAACACATGTTATAAAAGGGGGTAATAAAATGTACTATTCATTAGAGAGAAAGGGAAGTATGATTCTTATTAAAAATAACACATTACTAGGTTTCGAATTTGCTGAATATTGTTGAAAAATTAAAACGATGACAATTAAGAGACTACTAACACCAAAGGATAAAAAAAGAGTGATTGATAACATGGTAATGTTAAAGCTGACCATAAAAATACCATAAAACTGTGATGATATAAAAGAAAATTGATTCCAAAAAAATAAAAAATAAAAATTGTGTCTCAAGATATTTTTTTTCTAATGTTGGGGGATTCTATTAATATTATGTTATTGAAAACTAGAAAATTTACTTATAATTTAATACTTCATATTTTTTTATCAATTTATACATCATACCATACTCTATGAAATAAATATACAATAGTAATTTTTATTCTTAAAGCACATAAATTAACATTTAAGATATCATTATCTAAATAAAATAATGAATGTCATTCTTCATCTCTCCATATATAGTCCATGGAGAAAATGTTTAGCACAAAATATCCAACAAACCCCAAAGGTCAACGTAATCCATTTAATAAATAGTTATCCTTAATTCCCATATAATTTTTTTAAAAAATATCAATGTCCAAAAATTTAGAAGGGTGGTAATAAAGTCAACAAAATATTCCCTAGAAAATATAATGTGGCTATTAATTTCACCATCAAAATATGTGAACACCTTATTTACCATAAAACCTTAATGAAAACATGAATAATTGCCAAATAAAATTTCAGATGTTGAATATATTCCCTAACTCCAAACAAGCAGTAAAATCTGTTAAATATAACAAAAACCATCACAATCACTAACCTATTTCATGGCCATCAATATTATCCCATAAAAATATATTTATCATTATTATATCAAACCTGAGAACAAATTATGGGCTTTCTTTCCCCAATCATGTGTTTTCCATATATATCAACATTCCATTGAATCACCTTTCATTGTCATAATTACCATTCAATATATGTTATAAAATCATTTATGAAAAGTATTGGAGTAAAATAAATTTTCATTTTTTTATTCTTATCAATGATAAAATAGATTTATATCATAAACATTGATTCAAAATAAAAAAAACATTAATAGTTATACTTCACTCAGAGTAATACCATTAGAATAAATATGATCCCTTAGGTTATTATAAGGTATATTCCCTTGATACTTCTGTCATTCATTTTAATATTTATAAAACTCTTTTTAGTTAAACAAATGAACATAAATGGATTCTTTCTTACCCTTGATATCACATAAATTATGTACCTTTTCTCCATAGTTAAACAAAACTATGATTCCCTTCATGTAAATTCCAAGGTGTTTCTATCCACAATTATTAAATGGGGAAATCCATTATTCCTTTATTCCCGCTATCCATCATTTCCTATAGAGTTATCTACTTCTATTTATTCCCATTTACGATATAAGATTTATATTATTGTTAATTTTTTTTGATAGAAAATGATATTATGTACTCGTATGACGATAATATTTGGGAGTCCAGTTCCCTTCAAAGGATTTTCTTAAGCCCTCAAATAGATGGTAATTCTCACTCATTAGATTATTTGTATTAATATAGTTCTTATTCCCTCTACTGGGAACCTTTTTTTAACATTGTAATACACTAAATCAGAACATAAAATTATGAAATGTAATAAAATATTCCAAAATATAGGGAAATAATTAGCATATATTGAAATTTTTATGAATGGTTATTCTCTTAATAATAAAAATGGTTTATTTTTGAATGTTTTAAAATCATTTAAATGTTTTCAAATAATTCATAATAGTTTATAATGAAAATTTAAATAAACCCAAGAATATCCCCAAGGATTGTTAAAGTAGGTGAACTATAGGGGATATTTTAATGTACTAGGTAACACTTGATTCGAGTCCTACATGTCTTTTTGAAGTCAATACCCCTAGGTAAATCTATTCTAGAATTATATCCACTAGTAGTATCCAACCATGAATGAATTTCAAGTGAAAACCACATAATATCAACATGATCATACCATTATGATGTTATTCTATACTAATCCTCAATTATTATAATAGGGTTATATTAAAAATTATATGATTTTATTAAATATAGTTTTTCTGAGGTTTATACAAAACCAAATTCAATAACAACTATAAAGACCCCAACCCCAGTGTCCTAGAGTCATTGGTTACTTTGTTAAATTGAAATATTTTACAAGAAATGTCATATTGATAGACCATATAGTTTAGTAGTATTGGTAAACTAGATAATTATTTAAAATTTATATTACATTTCATAACATAATATACAAAAAGTTTTTTCTTTGATAAAACCATTATTCCTCATAGCATATCCCAATATATTAATCACAAAACAATTCCTGGTATCCAATGTAAAATAAAATATAATAAAGGTGTGATCTCAGATTCTCAGTGAGGGTAATTATATAGTGGAATATATCATGAATAAATATTCATAATCATTATAGAAAGGTAAATAACTGAACATCATTCAATTTAATCAATAAATTGATCATAATATGGTATAAATAAATTTGTGATTAGATAAATCTATATAATAAATAACATAATATTAAATTGTATCCATAGATATTCTAACTTATATAATAATCACAAGGTCATTAATAAATGGTCTCATAATGGGGGTAATTCATAATTTTGGACATCTAAAACTATAAATAATTTTCATAAGATAGTTTAAATCTTTGTGTAGAAACCCATCTAATTTAAATAAATAATTTGTCTCATGAGACCTATTAATGCATCACGTGGCTATCCATAATGGTTCCCCACACATAAAAGACTAATTCCAATTCATGACTAAAATAAAATGGGTGAAACATTATAAATATAAACATTTTTATTGGAAAAATAAATTAGGAAATGTTAATACTTACTCAGATCAAATTAACATAATCATTAACCCCCCATGATGAAAATGGTGAATGGTAATAAAAGTATGCATCCCAAGAAAAACTAAGCCTAAAGCTCACATAAAATAATAAGGTTGGTATTATTATAAAATATCCCTAGTGTATCATAATTAGAATAATTGTTATTGTCTTTGATGAATATAAATTCTTCGGAAAGATCATTTAAAACATTTTTTTAAAAAGATATACTTTTCACTTTGAATACAAAATTTTAAAAGTAAAAGTTAAAAAAAATTGATAGTAATTTTCATTGAAAATAACATTTGAAACGTATAAAATAATGATTTCAAAATTTAGTGGCATTGATATTATTAAAATACATTCATGTTATACACGTAAAAACAATGAAACCTTTCACATTTTATATAAAATCCAAAATTTCCTTGTTTTGCGAAACACGTGAAGATTACACTAATTTTTTTAAAATTAAAAACAGACAAAAAATAATATTAAAAAATAAATTTTAAAAGTTAAAAATATTTTAATATATTTTTTTGTATACAAGGATTTTTATGAAAAATTATTTTCCACCATAGGGTGAAATAAAGTTGATTTTTCTTAAAAACACATTATTAATGATTTTTTGTACCAAAGAGTTAGAAAATTGAACTATTACATGACAAATTTAATGAATAAACAATAGAGGATAATATATATATATTAAGATAGAAATATCAAATAATTCCCCCAATTGAGGCGAAAACAGAAACTATCTCATATAATGATGAGATTGTGAAATTAATCCTTACCACTTTGGTAACATCTAAATAATAAAACCAATGAAATAAATAACATTAAAAAAATGATAAATAAAATGAATAGAAATATAGTCATTGTATAACATATTAAAATGGGTAGTATATACACCACACAATGGAATAATTGGTAAATATAGCGTATATATCATTGATGTAGAAGGGAGACGAGAAGCCCTTACATCAATTTAGAATTCAATAGTAAGTGCCCAATGATCATATATAATAAATATATTTTTATTATAAATATATTATATAACCACCCTCATATATTTAATATCATATATGGTTTATTTATTCTTTCTTATGAGTCTTTTATTAAAATTTATTTCTTAAAATCGTAGTTTCGGGTGATAAATACATCGTTTTCTATGTATTCTTTGGTTCGGTAAATTTTTTACTTTTAAATTGATAATGTTTCCAAAAACTCCATAATTTTAAACATGATATAAATATCATATATATATATATATTATATATATGTATTTAGAGTAATGTATAAATTTTATATATTTAAAATGGATTATATCATTCATGGAGAAGGGTTTTCATTCGTACACATGAACATTATTTCTATTTTTCATGATATATTAAACAAGAGGAAAATAAATTTTGTATAATATTTACATAATAATAATTATTATAAATAAATAATTTATATTAAAAAATAATTCCTAAATAATCATCATTTAAATATAATATGTAGTATTTTTTCCATCGCTACGTGGAAGCAGTAGTCCACACATATGTGTGATCGCCAATATGTTTTCTAGAAAATTTAAAAGTAAGAAGATAGATATGATATTAGATTTATATAATTATGGTTAGATAATAAATATCACAAAATTTATTTAACATTAATCATTATACCATTCATATAAATCTTAAGAGAAAATGGATAAAATCGCTTCACAAGGAGGTAGTCTTCCACACACACGAGCAGCATTATTTTATCCCCTATGGAATGGAACATAAGAAGTTAAATGAGATATAATAATTAAAGAAGTATAATAATTTCATAAATATCATAAAAATATTTCAAATCCATAGTTATATACACCCTAGAAATTTGGTTATAGAAAATGAATTACATCATTCTATGAGGTGGTGGTTCACCGTATTCATGATCAACAGTTTCTTTTAGAATTTACTGGAAGTGGAGATGGATATAGATAATTAAAATAATATAATAACATATAATTATATATTATATATATTTTTATAATATTATCATAGTTTAATAAGGTTTTATGGAGGTTTGAGAATAAAGAAAACAAATTCGCATGTTTAAGAATTCCACCTCTTCTTCAGAGAGCCTATTTAGGATTGTTACTAAATCCTTCATTGGAGGGATTACTAAAACAAAAGGCATATAAGAAGTTGTGATAGATGGCAGTAATTTATTTGGGAGGTTATTATTTTATAAAAAAGGGGTTTTATATTTTAATAGAAAAATATTTGGAGTGTCCTTTTAGAAGTCAGAGAGAGGACAAACTTGGTACTTTTGAAAATAAAAACTTATAACGACATTTTTCTCATTCCATAAGCCCCAAAAATGAGTAATTATAAAAAATATATGTCTTATTATCTAAATATAGACATAAAATGTGTGTTAAATAATATTAATGTCATTTTAAGACCTATCTTTTTAGTTTAATCACCCCTTATAAACACATTTTTACATTAATCGTTGTAGTTAATTTTTATAGTTTTAAATATTTACTATGGAAAAGAAATAAATTTTAACTTATTAGATAATATATAATGATGACTATATGTAGAATATTTTTTCAAAATCCTTTTTACATTAGTTTATTATTTCAAATAGAAATTAAAATGGAGACATGGTGAAAGAGTGGTTTTCCAAAGAGAAAGTTCTCATGAGTATAGAATTTTTTAATGTCATAATTAAATATTAAATTGGTTAAGATATACCAAATTTGTTAAATATTAACATAATCGAATATAATATAAATTTATAAAAATTTTAACAAAATTATCTTTTTGGATTATTTAAAAGGAAAGGTAGTTTTCAATAAAAAGCTGTATATTTCACTATTCTTAAAAAGCTCACTTTTTTTGAAAATTCAAAAAATTAAATGAAAGAGTAATTTTACATATAGATTTGACAAATTATTTTTAATTTTAAAATTAAATTTTATAAAAGTTTTAAATATTAATTTTAAATCAAAGCATGACTAATCCACCATTTATAAAAATATATATTTTTTAGAAAAAATTTGTTTCTCTTTCAAATGGTTATAATCTTATTTCTAATAAATTGATATCCCTTTAATAAATTCTATAGATATTTAAACCATAAAATTTCCATAATTATTTATTAATATTCATACCCACCATCATAGAAAATAGGATACGATGGACATGTTTAAATAATAATATTTTTATAGAGTATCATGTTTTATTTAAACATGATGTTTCATGCATCGTAATCTATCAAATAGATTGAATTTAATTAAATATATCATAAAGTATCAATTTTTTACACTCTACGATAAAATATTTGTTTTTTGACAAACAAGATATTTAATATGATGTTTAGTTTTTAAAATATGTGGGTGTTTCAACATGTGCGGAACATTGAAAATTTACTATTAGAGTTTGATATTACCTATAAAGAATAATTGGTAAAAATATTGGATAATAGATGTAACATTTTATGGAATAAGGATACTCTCTTATTTTATGTTCTTTGGATTAATATAAAATTTGAGTATGTTACATGGGACTTACAGATGGGATAAATCAGAGATAACCTCATTTTTTGTATGAAAAAATGAACTTTTGAGCCAAAAAATCATTTTAATTGGGGTTTAATGTAACACCCCAATATTGTACATATACTTACATTGAAATATCCTTTATGTACTCAATATCTTGAATTACAAAAAACCATGAGTGAAAATGGGTAATTATATAGAAATCCTTTTTATCCTTGCTGTAAAATTGGATGATATGAATTTTAAAGAAAATATTAAGGAAAATTATATGTGTGTGTGTGTGTTTTAAAGAATTAATTTGTAGTTTAATTAATAATAAATAATTACTCAAGTTTCGTCAAAGTGTTTTATGCTTTAAATATATGTTTTCTCCAGAAATTGTTTTCATTTTTTTGGTGTGCATACATTATAATTAATTTATAACTTTATTTCTAGATATTTTAGTTATGGAATAAATTTAATTTTTGAAATAAAAATTTAAATATTATTTAATGGGGCATTTTTAGGATTATTTTAAGAAAATTTTATTTTCTATAAATCGATAGAAATTGCATTGTTCTATCAAATTGATACCAATATTCATTAAATCAAGTATTTTAAAATTCCCATTATTATTTTATTTTTATAACATATTAAAATAATTTTACATTAAATTGATATGATATAATTGATTACATATTAAATACTTTTATAATTAAATTTTTAATGACATCATTTTTGGGCTACAAAACACATTTATCTAAAAACTGGTTCTATACACACAACTTGTATAATAATAATAAATTAAATAAATATATATTGAATAATCTTTTAATTAATTTTAAGTATTTTATGTTAAATAACATTTATGAATATTTTTTTTAAGGTTTTTATATGGAATATAATTGAAGTAAATTCAGTTTTATGCTTAAAAATACATTTTACTATAAACCAGTTTGTGTTACATTTTGTGCGCCTATATAAAATTCCATTATCCTGCTAGTATAAATTTAATCTTTCACAAATGAATCCATATTTGAAATTATAAAATTTAATATAATTTTATTATGTAAAATTTATTTTTTAATCATAATGAAAAAAACTGTAAAATTTAGTTACCCTAATTAATTTTTAAACAACTTTATGATGGATTAAACTAATAGATAAGGGTTTTAAGGAATCCTAAACATGGAATTTTTCTTGGTTGAATATATTAAATAATTATCATTTTCTAACTTCAATTTAATATCCATTTCAATCCACATTCACATGAAATTTACCATATATTATTGAAATATTTTATATAATGTCATGTGATTTCCTCCCATCACTTATAAAATTGAATCTATTCTCCTCATTTATTTATACAATATAAGCCAAATATATCATTAAATACCTAATCGAGAAACTTAATATATTTTTTCCATTCAACTTATATCCCTTTTTATTCTACAATGACACATTTTCAAGTCATAAGGTGTAATCTAGAGTAGGTTACTCAAAGAAGTTGTATAAATATTACCAAACAATTTACAATTAAGTTATTATTCATCATTATATAAAGATGTTTTATCCATAATACATGTTTAATATAGTATCATCAATATCATGAGATGTTATTATCATTATTTCACAATCAATTCCCATATCATATCTATCAAAGGTGAATGAAAGTATCACTTATGTGTAAGTATGGACGATTATATCCATGAAGGGATATGATTCATTTTCCATCACCATATTTCATGTTTTCTTATTATGGATTTAATATATATATATATATAATATTTTTTATATAATTATTATTCTCGACATGATAATTGTTTACATTTCTTTCATTTTATCTATCTAAAGGTAGAAAACAACATTTGTCTCTACATATGGACTACCGTCAACCTATATATGTGTAATTCGTTTTTCATAACCACTTATTATAAATGGATAGAAAATTATATATAATTATAAACACTATTCCCTGTAAATGATTAATATTCAAGATATTATGGTTCCATCATCAATGTGTAAGGACCAAATCTACCAAATCAAATATTTCATGAATAACAATACAATTAACAACTAAAGGTGATGATTTTAATAAAAAGTTATTAATAAATGGGTGAAAAAAATGTATACATGGAACATATATGGTATTATTGGTATGAATATTTTTATGTTATATAAGAAAAATGAATTATAATTTATTATACATTATATTTGAGTAATTTGGATTCATTTAAGAATTGATGTATTTTGTTTATTCTATAATATCATTTTTAATCAGATTCTATATGTAAAATTTTAAGATGATTTAATAATATGATATATCTCCCCTAGATATACTTTATTTTATTCTCCTATTTTTATTTATATATGCTACATGTTTTTCTCTAATTTTATTCACATTAAGTACTATGAGAATGATTTTTTTAATGAAAATTTACTTTTTTTCTCTCTCCAGTCAAGAATATTTTTTTCTTATCATTATTTTATTTAAATTAACATCATGAATGTTTATAACAATAAAAAATGATTTTATAAATTCATTTTTACCCAATTTTTAATTTCTATAAATAAATTTAAAATTAATATTCATTTCTTTTCAAATGATGAACCTTTGAGCATTTATCAAAAATGTGAAAAGAATATTTGTTTTAATTTAAACACAAAAAACACATTTCTCACATTCATGAAATTTCATTAATATTAATGTTTATGTATATTTTTCCATTATTATTTTCATTAGAAATTTTTTCAATTGTATTTTAGATAATTTTAGATATTAAATAAATAATTTCAAATTGAAAAGGAAATTTTCCTTAAGAAATTTTTGGGATGTATTTTAAAGTAATTATCATCTATTAAAATATGATTTTAAATTTCATATGTTTAACTCGGTATATAATAAAGTATTTCCATAGTTATTAATTTTATGTATAGTTATTGATTATAATGATGAAATCTTTTTGAATCTCATTTTCTTTTACCACGAGTTTTGGTATGATGAAATTAGAAATTTTTATACGACCTTTTTGAATTCATAATAATAGATTATTATCATGTGATTGGTGGGACTATTATATCTGTACAATGAATTGGTAATGATTAATTTTTTTTGAGCACAAAGGTTACAAGGGAGGTCATCCCAAGCTCATAGTAGGTTCATTGGTGGTTATAAAAAGTATAACATGTGATGAATATATTTGTTGGTATCCCTAAGATAATATTTCTTTAATTATGATTATGCATAACTTTATGAACCTATTTTTTGAAATTTTCTTATATTACTATTCTAATCCCATTTAATGTGTTTTTTGATTCCCTAACGATTCATTTCTTATTAATTTCCAAGAATTAGGTTATGCCACATGATTCTATAAATTTTTTAAATTAATTTTTATTATAATGTTCATGTTCTCATAGCTCGATGATTAAGATATAATTACATTTGATCATTCATTGATATCTCCATTTTTTACCCTTATATATCCTTTTATATCATCTTCTTCTATTTTCCCTTTTAATGATGATATGATGAAATGTTTTAAGTATGATGTTTCAATGAAGGGTTCTTGTATTTACGACTATGTACAAAAAGGAATAAATATTTTATGTACCGGTTTTTTATGTATCCATTTATCAAAATTAAATTATAATTTATTATATTTAAAATAAATATTAATGTTATATATTGAATATTATTTTAATAATATATAATATTTAAGTATTTAATGTTTGGTTCGCTATATTGAACTTTTAGACAAATTATTTTTGAATATTACTCTCATTACCAAACCATCACTAGACACATTGAGGATATATCTTTTAGAGAACATGTCATGTAATTTCAAATTAAAAATGTCCCACCATATGATCAGTATTAGACTTCTGATGATCCTACACTAACATCATATGCTTACCTCCCACCCATTCCTTCTCTTTCATGCTCTGTAGTAATTAAGGTCCATGAATAACTGACTCTCCAACCCTACTCCAAGATAATAAAGATAAAAAGGTCAACTATAAAAATATATGAATGGAATCATAATTATAGTGGAGTGATGAATTTTATATAAATAAAACTCCAATATGTATAGGTGTATCACCCATGAACCACCAAAATCTAGATTCACATGTACAACATGTCCCCTAAATTCTAGATATTCATATCTATAAGACCTTCTATATGTGGGTGAAAAGCATTCATATAGTATAGATGGCATATAAAACAATCTTAGAGACCACTCCACACCATATATTCTTAAAGGGTATCATGATCTGTGATGATAACATACAGATTACCATGAACCCTCAACACCACCTATAGATACTTCCAAAAAAACCTATAATTGGATTGACTCCTTAATTACTAAACGTGAGTTGAATTCTCTATGATGTCAATGAGAACGAATACTTTAAAAAATTAGTTAATTATAGAATAATTAATTTTCATGTATTTATAAAATTAGTTAATTATATTAAATAGAGATATATTCATTATATAAATATTAAATAAAATTTCAGTCAAGAAGAAACATATTTCTTTATTAAAAAATTTAATTTTCATGCATTATATGGCATTACATAAAATCATGATTTAGAAAATATAAAATTTTAAATATATAAAATGATCATTATTTTTAAAATTTATCATTTGAAAACAATCATAGGGTACATTTATGGGATTGTTCTGAAAAGTTGGGTTTTTTCAATGAATAGTGGGAAAATAATGATTTTAATATAATATTTCCTTTTCATTTCCAAAATATGAAATGTAATTTTTTATTTGGTTTCAAATAAAAAAATTCAATTATATTATTTATAATATGTTTATGGTCTTTGGAATAAATTGTATTCTTGACTTTTGTATAAAAACCATTTTATATAGAAGAAGTCATTTTTGTAAAAAACTTTTCTTCAATGTGTTTTTCATGTTTAATTTTAAATTAAAATTTTCCACATATATTAATTGAATTTCATAAAACAATTTCAACATTTGGAATCATAATAATTAAAAGGAGGTTATAATTGCATCTTATTTCTTTAATAATTAAGAGTAAAGACACTAAAAAATTATCATCATAGATAATGTTAGAAATGGTTTTCCCGAGAGTTAAACCATGAGATAAGGGTTTAAATGACCTAAAAACATGAATTATTTATTTGTTATGTAAATACATAAACCCTATATCTTCTATTATTTTGAAATGGTATATTTATTATCCATTGTTTTGGATTGAGTCACTTATATATTTTATTCTTATTAAAAATTACTTCTATGTTCTCTCCCCCACATAGAAAAGATCACCCCAATCCTCTCCACTAAACATATAAAAAAATTTATTTTGACCATGAACACCCAAAATACCTTATATAAATCTCTACTGATGATCTAGAGGCATTTGTTTTCGTAAATCCATAATTGGATTGAATTGGATATAATCCTAAAGTGATTTTCTTATGAAGTGGTATATTTCTTAACCATGTATTTTAATTTTATATATTATTTCCAAAAGATAAAATATTACTCAACCACACAAAAAGAAAAATAGAATTATCATTCATAAAATTAAAAGGAATAATCTTAATTAAATAACCCTTATTCATATCCTCTTTTATGAAATGGGAAACAAAACGATCATTCTTCTGTATGACAGACTACTTCCTCAAAAATCAATGTAAATAAATTTTCAACACTTTGTCTCACAGATACTTACAAGGATGAATTTATTATTTATATACTTAATATTAATGAAATAATTATCATTCTTAAATATAATTATATAACAAATTTTCTTACATCTACAATTATTAAAAAATGGTTACATCATTCGTGCGTGGTGGGAACTATCACCTCCATGATGGGATGTGATTCATTTTTCGCCACTACATCACATGGAAGGAATATATAAGTTTATTTAGAGAAATTATATGGAATTTATGATATAATTATCATTATATAATGATAAAAATATATATTATTTTTTACAATTATGATTTTTGAAAATTGGTATTTTTACTAATGAGTACGTACGACATACCATCTAAATGATTGAAACATTGTTCATTTTTTTAAAACCAATTCATGGTCTGTTTTAGAAGATTTATTGACGTATCCAAATTATAATTATGTCCTAATTATTATTCTTGTGAATATTTAATATGGAAAAATTTTACCATAATGAGCCTACTAAATTTATTTTGGACATTTAAATAGAATCTCATCAAAACATTGAATGTTAACTTAATTGATTAAGTAACATAATATAACACGGTAAGAAATAAAATGATGATCATAATAAGCCAAATTTTTTTATTAAAAAGGTAAATAATTAATTTATGTTTTTTATTTAGGAATTCATTGAATTTACATGATGAGTTAGACCTGAGGTAAGGGATCTCTTCTCAATTATCACTTTATCGAGACCTATTTTCTATTAGGAACCTATTTCCATATTATGATGTATATAATAACCTGGGAGTTATTTATCTCTAAAATATATTTATTTGGGATTATTATTGATTCAATTCAAGATACAATTTCAAGAGTAATGTTTATAAAAATATGATCTTATTTCTATTTTTGACAGTGTATTTTTTTATCCATGTCCATATTTTTATAAATTATTTTAAAAAGTTATTTTTTTACTGAATTTGTTTATTGAGGACAGTTTATGTTATAGTTTTCTTTTTTCATGGTTTTAATGGATTTTTTATATATTAAATTGTCAATTTAATTTTTTTTGTAATATATAAAATGAAATTTTTTATTTTTCACACACATGATGTTAAGGGAATTTCCTACCACCATAACTATTTTATTCCATTTAACTTATTAAATAAAATTTCAATTATTTTTGAAAGGTAATTATTTAATAAAATTTCTTAAAAAAATTTATTTTCCATTCTATTAAATAATTTACTTTACTATAATATCTAATTTTTTGAGAGTCATTTGTCATCTCTTGATTAATTTTTGGACATTAACATCCCCCCTATAAAATTCAAATTATTATGTACATTGGACAATAAAATTTTCTTAATTAACCATATTATTTGTCTTCTGGATATGATTGTTTTTAAAATGTATACAACTTCTAAATACAATGTTTCACATTTAATTTTAGTTGATTGACTACAAAAATATTGATATTACACATTCATTATTCAATATTGATATTTGTTGACAAGGAAAATTATTATGGAATAAATTCAATATTTATGGAATGCATTGGATATCCAGTGATAGTAATGGACAAGGATTATATGGGAAATGTATGAATTGACAGGCCTCATGATACAAATTATTTGGCTAACATTATTTAAATGGTTTTTTAGTAAATTCCTACCCATAGTTGAAAATGAATTGGTTCAAGGTCTTGATTGAAAAAATATAACAAAATGCAAGATCATGAGATATAATATTAACAATTTTCATCATTCATAATTCAATTATTATTATCCATGATATTATTATGGTTGATATTATCTAGGGAATCATTTCATGTTCAAATTATTGATTAAATGTCATGTGTTTTTAGTTGTTTACCATGGAATATTGATTATGACTTACTGATTCATGATATTTTCTAATGTACACAAGTTTTACTAAGCATGTAATATCTAATTTTATTGGTTTCTATTCCCACAGGATATGAAATAAGGATGTTAGATAATATTAAGGATAAAATATTCATTTTATACAATTTATTTTATATTTACTATGTAATATGGTAATCATTTAAGTATCTTGTTCTTAAAGGGTACTAAAATAATCCAACCTTAAGGATTAGATCCCATGTATCTATTCAAATGTAATAATGTAGACCATGGATCAAGGTTATTTGATTTTGGGTCATTATAGTTGGTATTAGAGGAAGACAAATCAGAACCATGGGAACTAGATTTTATATTAACATAGATAACATAATAATCATGATAATCAATTATAGTATTTAAAAAAAATTACCATTAGAGTGTTTTTTATTATATATCTCAATATCATGGTGATTATGAGATAACTCAGTGTGTTCCATTATTTTATGATGGTGCCTATTTGAAGAAATGGAATTTTCACCCGTATAAATTAAGAAATTTCATGGATAAGAATGAAAATATGGCTGGTATAGACAATGAGTAGATCATGTCCATATTATGGATACATTCCCATGTTATGTATAATTTTCTTCCCTAAATGGACTAACATATTATTCCATAGGATGATTCTCATATACTGGATCACTTCATGTGACTGAAGACAACTTCTATTAATGGAACAATTGATCTTCTATTCGATGGGAAATCGATTAATCCTATTCTAAATATATTCATTTATTTGGGATGTAATGAATGTGCACAATATATTATAGAATTTTATTTTCTGAAATTATATACAAATAACTAGTTTTCATTGATTTCAAACACTCATGAGGATGATGAAAAAATAATGTATGGAATAGATAAAATTTAATTTAATCGTCTTTATGAAATACTTCCAAAAAGATTAGTGACAATGAATAGATTGGATATTACTCACATTAAAGTATAATGAAGAGGAAAGTGTTTCAAATTATGAGAATAAAATTACAATATTATGTAGACAAGCTTCAGATAAAATATATTATCCATAAATTAAGATGGACCATTTGTTTGAGGGGCTTAAACTGATTCTTAGAAGAGAACTAATTTTTACAAGTCTTGGGTGTGTTTTGTTTCTACAACTTGAACTTGTTGAAAACAGAATATTTTAATCTTATTATAAGGGATTCCCCATACATATCACTATTTTTTACCCCTATGTCCTCCCCCTCTACAACATCTTCTGGTTCCCCCTTGTCTCAACTTTATAAATAAATAAATTCTTATGATGAAGAGAAGGGGAATATTTTATCAAATCTTTTCATCATACAATGATATATTATTAACCACCATTCATATAGAGAATTAATTTTATAGATCCAATATATTCCATGGAAATCAATAAAATAAGAGTTTTGATAAAAACAAAGAAAAATGGAATTGTTTAATGGGTAATAAGATAATGAATCAATTTCCATTATGTGAATGTTGTGGAATGAAACATCCATGAAAATTTTTGAAGGGTTGGGGATTTTGTTTTTAGATTAGAGATAAGGCTCATGTGGAAAATTAATGTAAGGGTAATAAAGTAACCACTACTATATAATTCTTTAACTGTAAAAAAATGGGCACTATTTAAACCAATTTCACATGTGTTAAGGTAATGTACTTTATAAGAGGATAATGGGAGAGTGATAATCTTATAAAATCACTATTGATGAGGTTTACATTCCAAAATATGTCATGGTAGATACATTAATGATATCATCAAATTTATCTACAAATTTATTTATTTCTGGATCCTTATACTATTTTCTATATTCCATGTATTCTAAAAAAATTAGATATATCCCTAACACATTAAGAATATATTTTTCAGTCAATTATCATTGGGTAAATCTTATTGCCCTAATATTATGTCTATTGGTTGAAATTATGACACAAAAATAGTCCCTATTTTGTTACATTATTTTTAAACATATGGTTGATTTTGATATAATACAATGTATGTGTTGGATTTCAAAATATGATAAAAAATTTATAGAAAAGAAAAGGAAATATGATTCAAGATAAATATTTTAGAACCTTTTCATCTAAGGGGATACTTCATCATTTGAGTATTTTTAATATCTAACCCCATTATATCTCTATAATGAAATTTTTGGGGAAGAATATAAGACAAAACACACGGATGGAAAATGTAATCATTAAAATGAGAATGTAAATATTATACAATCATAAATTAATTTATTTTTCGAGTAATTACTTAGTTATCCCCAGAAGTGTAAATTTTTATTTTCCTTATATTTAACCCCTGATGAAAGACACATATTAGTAAATATTTAAAGAATGGACACTCTGGAATTTTTATAGATAACGAAAAAAATGTAGGAATTTTAAGGTAAGGGAACTATATTCCCTAAAGTTTCATTTTGGGGATCCCCTATTTGTTTCATTAAGAAAAAAATATGGATCTCTGATTTTGTTCCTTGAATATTGGAAAATAATTTTTATTACAATAAATAAAAAGTATCAACTACTTCACATTGATGAATTGTTTGAAAAAATTCATGGATCGTCAAATTTTCAAAATTATCCTTTGTTATGTGTGTCATAAATTAAAAGTTATCAAATAAGATATTTAGAATAACACATTCATTCAAGGAATGTATATTATAATTTTGTAATAATTTAATTTTAATTGTCTAATTGACCCTCTATTTTTATGGATATAATGAATGTAGTATTCATGGAATATATTGGTAATTGTTTTGTGGTATTTATTAATAATTTTTGGGAATATTCTAAAAGGCATGAAGACCATGAGAATTACTTACATATCATTCTTTAGATACTTAGAGGAAAATATTTATATTGGAAATTTTGACGTATTATTTTCAAGGACATAATTTCAGTTGTTCCTACAATGAAAAAGGCAATCCAAGAGTTGCGTACATTAATGAACATAACTAAGGAATATAGTTTCATTAGTTTGGTTTGTTACTATTAGTGATTTGTTTAAAAATATTCCTAAATGAATAATTGTTAAACTAATAAATCATGTAAAGGGATTATGTTGACATGAAAAAATGACTATGTATAATTTTTTGAAGAAATGATGAGGAGATTGATCAATTATTTGATTTTGACACTACTATATCGAAATGTTGACTATGTTAGTTATAGTGATGCATCAAAGAAGGGACTTGGTTTTATCATTATACAGAATATTAAATTTTTTAATTTAAATAAACATTTTCAAGGACATATAAATCAATCTATCTTTCTCATGATCTTGAGTTAAAAGCCATAAAATTTCCATTTGAATATATTCATACATAATCACTATTTTGAATGTTTTTGGATATAAACATATCATAAGAATGTGAAATACAAATTTTCATAGAAAGAGATTAGTATGAGTTAAATAAAATTCTTTGATACACTAAAGGATAATAATTTGAAATTACACTCCGACCCAGGGAGGGAATATATGCTAGTTGATGCATTGAGTAGGAAAGTTCCTGGAGTTCTATCCAAAATAAGGTTTCAAATGGATCCTCTATTATTGGATTTTGTAAGATATATCTTGGAAAATTTATGTATTAGGTAACATAAATCATTTATTTAACAATTTCTAATCAATATATTTTAGAAAAAATAAATAGTTATTAGATTGATTATTATAGTTTTGGAAGGAAAATTAAATCCATGAATGAGGGGAAATTGGAAGACTTTGTATATGAATATTTAATTCTCAAATTTGTAAAGAGGTTATGTGTTCAGTTTATAATTAATATTAAAAATGAATTATTAGATGATTCCCATAGTTAAAATATCTCTATACACCTTGGTATCACTTTGATATACATGGATTTTAGGGAATATTGTTGGTGGGATAACATGAAGTTGGAAATTTCCAAATATCTATTAATATTCTTAATTTTTAATAGGTGATGGATGAGTGGAAAATCCTAGAAGAGATATGAACCCTCTAACAATTATTATACATAAATGTGATTATATTAATATGTATATTGTCACTAGGTTATGATATAATGATAGAATGAATTATCAATATGGTTTATTATTACTCTCTTTGCCAAATCTTTAAATTTCCTCACTGTAAGAGAAGATTTACCAATTCAACGGTTTTTATGACACTATATTAGAGAGGATGTAAGATATTAGGTTGAACCTCAATTAATTATGTCTAATCATGAACCTCGATTTATATCAAAATTGTATAAAATTTATTAGATGGTTCTTGATAACGAGATTCATTTGAGCACCGCCAATCATCCCTAATTTTATGTATAGTTTGAAAAGAGTATTGAAATACTAGAATAATTTTTAGGTAATTATCAATTGACATTAATGGTAAATGGGAATAGTATTTACCATTTGTATATATTTCTTATAAAAAATAATTTTCATTAATGTATTTAAATGGTATCCTAGAATGAATTTTATAGGAAAATATTTCATACTCCAACTAGTTATAATTATGTTTTTGAATTGAAGCTTATTGTCTTAGAACATGATGATGAGACAATTAGAATGGTAATGGATATTTAGATTCATAATAGAGAATATGACAAAATTAAAAGAGTTATGATGATAACTGAATGAAATATTTGAAATTTGAATCCATAGATCATGTTTTATTGATTGTATCTGAATAGAAGGGTGTTATAAGGTTTTCTAAAAATGAAAAAAATCCATAGGTATATAAATTTTTTTAAAATTATGGAAATAATTTGAGTTATATCTTACCAATTATAAATTCTATGAAACCGCTATAAATTTCATGAAGTGATCTATATCTCCTTATTAAGGAATATTATGCCAAACCCAAGGAATGTACTCACATATGATGTTATAGATCTTGAATATTATCTATCATATAGTTAAGAGATTTTGTAGATTTTTGAAACAATAGTCCATGTGTTGAGGAATCAGATGACTCAAGTGGAAAAGGTATGTTGGAGAACTCAGAAAATAGAGGAAGCAATATGGGAATAATATGATGTTATGAAGATGAACCACCCTCTTTTGTTTAGAAATTAATATCCATGAAAATTTCATGGATGAATTTCTTTAAAATGGATGAGTATAATAACCCAGGTAAAGTTATAATAAATAATTTTAATGTATTATTAATATTGAAAAATTAAATTTTATGGAGATATATTAATTAGTAGAAAATAATTTATTTTTTCAATCAAAAGGGAAATGCTCTATTTCATGCCAAATTGGGTTTTAATTCATTTAATGATTTATTTAAAATAAAATGTAAAAAATTTAGAATTTAAATTTTTCAAAATTAAAATAATTTATGAATTAATTATGTAAAAATTATCTTAGAGTGATTTTTTTGATTTATCAATAAATGTTGATATTTTCAAAAAATAGTGAATAATACATATTTTTACTAAAAGCTACCTTTTCATTTCAAGAATTTTACATGTTACATTTTATATAAGATGTTTTAATGTCAAAATTTGATTAATTAGGTTATTTATAATCGAATTATGGGTTTTGTAATGAATTTTATAGTTAAATAATTTATAAAAAATCACTTAATTTTTTTTTCTTCAGAAAACCCTTTTTTATAATGTTTTTCATGTTTAATAATAAATTAGAATTTTTATCTTATTTTAATTTAATTATATTAGGACGATTAAATATTAAAAAATAGAATAATAATTATTAGGAAATAAGTTCAAATTTATTTTTTTCTTAATTAATAGTAAAAATAAAAATAAATTTGTTAGCATGGTTAAAGTTGAAAGTAGTTTATAGGAGGAATAAATTAAAGATATAAGGGTTTAAATGAAAAATTACATAATTTGAATTGAATACGAATATATAGACAATACATCATCAAACATTTATAAATTTTCCATATTTCATCCATTTTTATTGAGAATGACATAAATATGTTTTATTCTACAAAAAATTCATTTTTTCCTCTCACTAACTTATAATAGGGAACCCCCAACCCTCTCTTCTTTATAGATATATGGATTTTGGTTCAACTAATAACTTCCAACATACCATACTCACATACCTTATAAGGGCATAAAGTCCCATTTTTTATCTAAAAACAATCTTATTAATGATTTAGGTTTAAACCCGAAGAGGTTTTTTGTAGAAGAGGTATAATTTATAACCATTAATTTTTGTTATATTTCATCTTCCACATACATTAAATCTAATTAAAAAAATATAAAATAATAAAAATATCATGTTACATATATTTATATATCATTATGTTTATTTAATAAACTATATAAATCACTACTTCCAAAAGAATGAGAAATGAAACCATCATTCAAGTGTAAGGAGGACTACTGCCTCGTGAACCGATATAATTCATTTCCCAGAACCACCTATAATGGTGGGTTATACTGATGGATTTAGTATATATATATATATATATGTTATTAATTAAATCTTGATCTTTATTTAAAAGTTATATATCACATATTTTATTACCATTCCTTTCACTAAAAAATGATAACATCATTTGTGTGTACATGTGTACAACCACCTCCACAAAGTGATGTGATTCGTTTTCCCCACCACATAACATAGATAGAATATATAATGTTATATAAAGAAATAATATGTTATTTATTATATAATTATCATTTTGGAATGATAAAAACACTTACCTTATTTCTATCATGATCATGAAAAATGGAAATTTTATTCATGTGTATATACGACCAATCATCTCAATGTTTTTAATAAAGATCATTTTTCCTAAAAATAATTCATGGCTGGTTAAAAATAAATAATTTCTATATAAAAATGGAAATTATTTCATGAATATTATTCTAGATATAATAGAGAAATTACATATTTTTTCCATTTTCATCTTATCAATGTCATTTTAGATATATGAGCCGAATATCATCAAAACGTCTAACATGAATATAATTGATTATTTAATTAAATATAACATTGTAATAAATAAAATAAATGGAATAATTAACTTGAAAATGTTCTTATGAAGTTAAATAATTTAAATAATTATACTATTCAACAATATATATAACATACATGAAAAGTTGGACCCGGGGTATGCGATTACATCTCAATTTCAACTCTATTGAGACATATTTTTTATTATGAACCTATTTAATTTATGTGGTGTTAATAAATCCGATTTTCTGTATTTATTGTTAATATATATTTATTCATTATTATTAATTATTGAATTCATGTTACACATTTAAGAGGAATGTTTAAATTGATGTATGATCTTATTTCTCTTTAGAATTACCTGTATTTTTATTCCTTGTATATATTGTTAAAAATTATTTTACAAAAAAAAATTCACTCAATGGATTCATTATTGAAATTTTATGTTATCCTTGACTTTTTACATGGTTTTAAAGGAATATTTCATTTTTTCACTAAAATATATATTTTCCACATTTTGTTATAAAAATTCAAAAGAAATGATTTCCTTTTAATATAAAAAACAAAAATAGACTTTTCTACCAACACAACCATTTTTTATCTTTAAATTATTATTTAATATTTATATGATTTTTAAAATTAAACCCTTTATAAAAAATGATTCTAAATTTTTCACATACATTAAGTAAACTAATTTCGTTTTCTATAAAATAATCATTTCAGATGTTCATTTTTCATATCTTAATTTATTTTTTGATATAAATATTCTATTGAAACATTCCATTTTCTATGATCATTGGAAATTTAATTCCAAATAAATAACCAAATTATTTTTTTCATTGTTATGATTATTTCCAAAATTTTATAGCATTTGAAAATATAATGATTAAAAATGAATGTAATTTGATTGAGTGAAGAAATATTGATATATTATAGTCTATAATAAACATAGATATTTTTTGATAACATTTATTTGTATGAATTAAATTAATAACATGAGTAATGAAATAAAAATTTTGGGATATGTTATTTCCATAATTATATAGACCATCAATTCATTGATATGGGGTAAAACCCATAGATTTTAAAATGGGCTTTCAAGCCTTGTATTTAGGATACATGGCCTTGGGCCTTCAGGCTGTGTAATGTGTCCCCCTCTACCCAATATAAAATGTGGTTTTTTTCTTTGTTAATAAATATAGGCTTCGACCCCAATTATTAAGAAAATGAAACACCAAGCATAATCAAACCATGAAATAATATAATTTTTAATTGTGAACATTATAACCCAGTCATTAAATTTGAGTGTCTGAATAGTATTAACTAAAGTAGAAAATATATTTATAAATTTCCCACCCAAAATAAATTTATTGTAAAATTATTAGTAAATAATAAATTAATTTTTATTTGTGATTAGTTTTATCAAAAATATGTTTTTTTAAATCATTTTTATTCCTATTTGAGAAAATGAATTATAATTAATTTATAGAATTTTTAGAAAATTTAATTTTTTAAATGAATTTATTTTTTTAACCATATATCAAAATTTACTTAAGGTTATGTTTTTGATTTTTTTGGATAATATCGATTTTCAGTGAATAGAGAAAAATGCTAATTTTTGTAAAAATGTCATTTCAATTCAATAAATTATGTAACTCAAAACTCCCATTAGGTATTGAATATTATTTAGTGTCACATAATAAGTTTTTATTTTTAATTAATACCCTTAATTAAATTTTAATCAGATTTATAATTTATTTTAGTATTAGTTTATTTTATGTAATAAAAACTGGATTTTTATGAAAATGTTTTTGTAGTGAATAATTCTACCCCATTCGAATTAATAAAAAAATATTAAAGAATTATTTTAATGAAATTTATAAATTATATATCAATAAAAATTAATTTAAAATTATATAATAATAATAATTATTCGTATTTTTAATATATGATCTTATATTTCATGAAATGCAACTTCTAGAAAATCCAATATTTTTCCATGCATGTAGAATCAATTTTAAATCACATTCAGAAAATAAATTATATTTAGTTTGGTAAAATGGATTACATATTCTGAATCAAAATATTTCATCTTCTCTATTCTGATAAATTTTATTTTTCACGATAATGAAAAATGAAAAAATTAAAAATTAATTTCACGTTCATTATTACAATAGGTTTACTAGGGGGTTAAACTATAATGATATGGGGATAAATTCCACAGAAACTTGTCAAAATAAATTTTTATGTTTTTATATATAACATATAAAATCATTGTTTTTAAATTTCTCATTTTAGAACCATTTTTAATTTGAAAAATGTTTTTGAATATTATTCTTTCAACAAATTCCATTTGTGTCTTGTCCCCCGCTTATAAAACACCACCCCCTATCCTATCATTTTCACACCTTAATATCCATTTTTATCAGAAAATAAATTACCAAATACCTTCCATAGTTACATCCCCATGAACTATCTACAACCATTTTATTTTAAATCCATCATATTAGGGATTTTGGTGGTAACCTATGGAGGCTTTATGAAGAGGTGGTATCATGCCTAACCAGATGATTTATTTTATTTATTCTTCAACAAACATATATTATTATTAAATTATGATGATATAATAACGAAATTATCTCCCATATACTGATATGTTATAATTTTGATGTAATAACATATTTCCATCTCCTCATCCATCAAATGGGAATCAAAATCATCATTCATGTGTACGACTGACTACAACGTCACAAACTGATTTGATTCATTTTTCATCATCTCCATTCATGTATTTTTATAATGTTAGATTTAAATTATATATATATATATATATGATATTTTAAACATTATTTAAATTCAGTAATTATTATATCAGATATACCTTCTTTCATTCCATTCCATGGGTGATATGATAATGTCGCTCATGTGTACGACAAACTACCTACGGACATAGCGATACAATGAAGTTTTCTCAAACACTTTACTTGAAAGTTAATAAGAATAATTTTATTGAATATATGTGATATATATAAAATAATTATAATCTTTATCACATATTTATAATTATTAAAATAATATATATATATATATATATCATTTACTTTTTACCATTCTATTAAATGAGAACTAAAAACATTGTTTGTGAAAATTTGTAGACTACCACCACCATGAAGTGATGTGATTATTTTCTTCATCACATCATCACATAGATGATATATATAAGTATAATTTGGTATTAATAATATTATAATCATTTCTTAGTTGTAAAATAATAACTACATTCCATTTGTAATGATTTTTGAAAAATGGAAATGATACTCATGGTTACATACAACCTACTGTATCCATAATTTTAACAAAGTTCATTTTTCATAACCAAATTTCATGATTGTATTTAAAAGTATAATTTATATATAAATTTTATTGTCATTTCATGGTTATTATTTTGTATATGTTGAAATTATTAACTCATTGACAATCATCAACCTACCGAATAAAATTTTGACATATAAGATGAATATTTTCAAAACATCCAATGTGATCTTAAATTATTAAATAATTTTGTATAGAATGAAAAATGATGAAGTAAAATGATTAATAAATATAAAAATTGTTCTTAATCATGTAAATAATAAACATAAGTTCATTATTCCGAATATTAATGAATACACAAGACTAGTTGGACTCAATGTAATGGACTTCATCTTAATTTCTTTTCGTTCTGTCATATTTTTATATTATACAACAATATTAATTTATAAGGTGAATATGAAGCGAAATGGAAATATTAAATGATGAATTTATCTATTATAATGATATTTTGGGGTTTTAATAATGTTACTATTTCATGGTTCTTTTTACTGAAATGTTATCAAAGTGGTAAAGGAATTTTTTTAATTTTTTTTAAAGATTCCTTTAAAACACTTTATGTTCCATGTCTATATTTTTTAAAAGTTGTTTTAAGGATGTTTTTACATAGAAGTAATTTTTTTATAAGGCTCTATTTATATCTAATTTTAATATTTTTGAAAGGTTTTGAAATGGAATCTTGTTGTGTTTTTTATATGGGACATTTGGACAAAAAAAGGAATCCTATTTTTTAACATATACGGTTGAAAGAAATTTTACCATTTTTGTGATCTTTATTTAAATATTGTATTACTTCACAATGTTCAATGTTTTATTCAAATAAAAAATATCTATTACCTTTTTTTGTAATTGTCAATGAAAATGGGTTTTTAAAGAAAATGGTATTTTTGTATCCAAAAGTGTTTTTCATATGGGTTTAAAGTGTTTTTAAAATTTTGTATGAAGAAATAGAAAAATAATAGAATTATTTACTAATAACATGGTACATAAAAATTCTAGGAGAAATTTGTGAGCCTGATACATCTTATATGATGGGTCGAGCCCTATTTTACCTCAATAATGAACCTGATATAGCTTATTCATTGGGTGCACCTTGATAACACATGGTGAGCCCCATATATATTATTAGATTGGTGTAACTCGAAAAAGATCTCTTTAATTTTGTAATTTTCCATATTTTAATATGATTGAAGGAGGTTGATTCCAAATAGTTTCTCTAATGGATTTAACTGAGCTCCAGTTATTTATAACATTAGATTACAATGGGTTGTTTTTGTGATGACCAATGTTTCTAAAATGGGTTTTGATTTTATTGATATGGGTTTTAATTATTTTATTTGAGAAAAAGTGTCCAATTTTTCATGTGAAAATGATTCATCTTATTCACTCAAAGAACATTGAGATAAAGGTCAACATTTCATGGGTTTTCTTATTTTCACTAGACATCTATATTTCTTCTTTTTCTGTCCCATACTGATATTTTAATTCTTATCCAAAAAATTTTAAAAAAAATTCATATATATCATGTATAGGTAAAAGAAAGTAATCGGTCATGTATAAAGACATGATTATTTTTTCACGTAAATAAATCATTTTTTTATTTTTCTTGTTTTAAATAATGTGTAAAATTGATACTAATATCAAGTGTCAATGCTATAATTTATGTTTTTTATTATGTTTGAGTTTTTAAATAATTTTATAAAAATCTAATCCTTAAGGTTATTTGACAATTATTGAAGTGATTTCTTGTGTAAAAGAACTAG